>OX336400.1:132735880-137735880 GCA_946902985.2 Meconema thalassinum
CAAACCTTTCTATTTTTCTACATCGGTAATTGTAGAGGAGGATGCCATGTCGAGGATACATTAGTTGAAATGCATTCTCTTCCTTCTCCGTACGTTCCCGATCACGATAATTTTTTATACTTTCCAGCGTTCAACATTAACAAAACAAACAATACGTAACTAAGAGCTTGCGATTTATAGGAACGTATAGGCTAGGTGACGCTACTGGCCTAGTATGCACAGATGAACAAACACCACGTAACTAAGAGCTTGCGTTCTTATAGGACCATATAGGCTAGGTGGCGCTACTGGCCTAGTATGCACAGATGCACAAACAAAACGTAACTAAGAGCTTGCGTTTTTATACGAACGTATAGGCTAGGTGGCGCTACTGGCCTAGTATGCACAGATGCACAAACAACACGTAACTAAGAGCTTGCGTTCTTATAGGACCATATAGGCTAGGTGACGCTACTGGCCTAGTGTGCACAGGTGGGCAAACAAAACGTAACTAAGAGCTTGCGATTTTATACGAACGTATAGGCTAGGTGACGCTACTGGCCTAGTATGCACAGATGCACAAACAACACGTAACTAAGAGCTTGCGTTTTTATACGAACGTATAGGCTAGGTGACGCTACTGGCCTAGTATGCACAGATGAACAAACACCACGTAACTAAGAGCTTGCGTTCTTATAGGACCATATAGGCTAGGTGACGCTACTGGCCTAGTGTGCACAGGTGGGCAACAAAACGTAACTAAGAGCTTGCGATTTTATACGAACGTATAGGCTAGGTGACGCTACTGGCCTAGTTTGCACAGATGCACAAACAACACGTAACTAAGAGCTTGCGTTTTATACGAACGTATAGGCTAGGTGGCGCTACTGGCCTAGTATGCACAGATGCACAAACAAAACGTAACTAAGAGCTTGCGTTTTTATACGAACGTATAGGCTAGGTGGCGCTACTGGCCTAGTATGCACAGATGCACAAACAACACGTAACTAAGAGCTTGCGTTCTTATAGGACCATATAGGCTAGGTGACGCTACTGGCCTAGTGTGCACAGGTGGGCAAACAAAACGTAACTAAGAGCTTGCGATTTTATACGAACGTATAGGCTAGGTGACGCTACTGGCCTAGTATGCACAGATGCACAAACAACACGTAACTAAGAGCTTGCGTTTTTATACGAACGTATAGGCTAGGTGACGCTACTGGCCTAGTATGCACAGATGAACAAACACCACGTAACTAAGAGCTTGCGTTCTTATAGGACCATATAGGCTAGGTGACGCTACTGGCCTAGTGTGCACAGGTGGGCAAACAAAACGTAACTAAGAGCTTGCGATTTTATACGAACGTATAGGCTAGGTGACGCTACTGGCCTAGTTTGCACAGATGCACAAACAACACGTAACTAAGAGCTTGCGTTTTATACGAACGTATAGGCTAGGTGGCGCTACTGGCCTAGTATGCACAGATGCACAAACAAAACGTAACTAAGAGCTTGCGTTTTTATACGAACGTATAGGCTAGGTGACGCTACTGGCCTAGTATGCACAGATGAACAAACACCACGTAACTAAGAGCTTGCGTTCTTATAGGACCATATAGGCTAGGTGACGCTACTGGCCTAGTGTGCACAGGTGGGCAAACAAAACGTAACTAAGAGCTTGCGATTTTATACGAACGTATAGGCTAGGTGACGCTACTGGCCTAGTATGCACAGATGCACAAACAACACGTAACTAAGAGCTTGCGTTTTTATACGAACGTATAGGCTAGGTGACGCTACTGGCCTAGTATGCACAGATGAACAAACACCACGTAACTAAGAGCTTGCGTTCTTATAGGACCATATAGGCTAGGTGACGCTACTGGCCTAGTGTGCACAGGTGGGCAAACAAAACGTAACTAAGAGCTTGCGATTTTATACGAACGTATAGGCTAGGTGACGCTACTGGCCTAGTTTGCACAGATGCACAAACAACACGTAACTAAGAGCTTGCGTTTTATACGAACGTATAGGCTAGGTGGCGCTACTGGCCTAGTATGCACAGATGCACAAACAAAACGTAACTAAGAGCTTGCGTTTTTATACGAACGTATAGGCTAGGTGGCGCTACTGGCCTAGTATGCACAGATGCACAAACAACACGTAACTAAGAGCTTGCGTTCTTATAGGACCATATAGGCTAGGTGACGCTACTGGCCTAGTGTGCACAGTTGGGCAAACAAAACGTAACTAAGAGCTTGTGATTTTATACGAACGTATAGGCTAGGTGACGCTACTGGCCTAGTTTGCACAGATGCACAAACAACACGTAACTAAGAGCTTGCGTTTTATACGAACGTATAGGCTAGGTGGCGCTACTGGCCTAGTATGCACAGATGCACAAACAAAACGTAACTAAGAGCTTGCGTTTTTATACGAACGTATAGGCTAGGTGGCGCTACTGGCCTAGTATGCACAGATGCACAAACAACACGTAACTAAGAGCTTGCGTTCTTATAGGACCATATAGGCTAGGTGACGCTACTGGCCTAGTGTGCACAGTTGGGCAAACAAAACGTAACTAAGAGCTTGTGATTTTATACGAACGTATAGGCTAGGTGACGCTACTGGTCTAGTATGCACAGATGCACAAACAACACGTAACTAAGAGCTTGCGTTTTTATACGAACGTATAGGCTAGGTGGCGCTACTGGCCTAGTATGCACAGATGCACAAACAACACGTAACTAAGAGCTTGCGTTCTTATAGGACCATATAGGCTAGGTGACGCTACTGGCCTAGTGTGCACAGTTGGGCAAACAAAACGTAACTAAGAGCTTGCGATTTTATACGAACGTATAGGCTAGGTGACGCTACTGGCCTAGTATGCACAGATGCACAAACAACACGTAACTAAGAGCTTGCGTTTTTATACGAACGTATAGGCTAGATGGCGCTACTGGCCTAGTATGCCTAGTATGCACAGATGCACAAACAAAACGTAACTAAGAGCTTGCGTTTTATACGAACGTATAGGCTAGGTGGCGCTACTGGCCTAGTATGCACAGATGCACAAACAACACGTAACTAAGAGCTTGCGTTCTTATAGCAACGTATAAATGACGCTACTGGCTAAGTATGCATGAACAAACAACACGTAACAAAGACACATCTTGGAAGTGGTTTTCCGTGGTTTGCCCATTTCTACTCCAGGTGAATAACGGGATGGTAACTAACTTAACCTTCGAGAACTGGCGTGAAAACGTATAAAACGAACTATAACCTACTCAATATAAAATGAGATTTATTTACATTTTTAAAATTGAACCTGCCGAAACATGACAATTTTCGGAACTATCATTGGCCTTGATAGTGGTAGCAAAGCAGTCATCTTAATTATTTTGAACAAAGGAGCTGATGACCATGGTGTTCCTAGATCCTAAACACAGATGGTCAAGATCGTGAGCTATGTGATTGTGTTGCAAAAAAATAGGTGGATTTCCCCCCTTATTTTTAGCCTACTTTCGATTTTTGCAAAAAAAATGAAAGTAGACTTATGAGATCAACACAGGGCGAAAAAATGTGTGTCTGTCTGTGTGTGTGTGTGTGTGTGAGTGTGTGTACGCTGAATGTCTGTCCCTCCCCCCCCCCCCCTATCAATTCGAACACGATGAAATCGAATTGAACGAAATTTGGTACTGAGGTAGCACTTGCAAAGGGCACCTCAATGTCATGTTTTATATCGCCGTCATCTTGACGGAAACGTAATGGCGGCCACCCAAATGTCCAAAGCTTAAATCAAATTACGACCAACCTAATAATCTAATCTCGACCAACGTTTGCACCAACATACCTTTATGGGAGAAGCGTTCTTTGACCCAGCTACAAGGTCATCAGTCCAATAGTTTGCATATGGCGGAGATGTATGTTCGCAAATCGATTTCCCCTGTCAATTCAAACACGGTAAAACCGAAATGAACGAAATTTGTTATAGAGGTAGCACTAACAAAGGGCACCTCATGGTCATATTTATATTGCCGCCATCTAAACGGAAACGGAATGGTGGCCATCCAAATGTTAAAAGCTTAAATCAAATTACGACCAACCTAATTATTTGATCTCTACCAACTTCTGCAACAACATACCTTTTTGTGGGAAGCATCATTTGACTGATCTACAAGGTCATCAGCCCCATAATTTGCAGATAGCGGCCATGTATGTGTGCAAATCGATTCACCATATCAATTCAAACACGGTGAAACCGAATTGAATGAAATATTGTACAGAGGTAGCACTAGGAAAGGGGACCTCATATTCATGTTTAATATCCGTATAACACGTTGTATTTCAACAAGCTACTACAACCAACATTCAATTATACTCCTGGAAAAGGACAAAGAGTTATAACAATACCCATGAATTTAGGAGAAAGTAGGCTATATGTTCTTTACTGAACATATTGATTTTACAGATTGTCCCGACTATCGTAAGTCGAAAATTGTCACGCGAGGACTGGCGCAATGGGTAAATCTGACCCAACCGTAAATAATATAGAAATAACTTGAGTGTTCAAAAAGCTATGGACATGTTTCTTTTGCAGGGTGAAGTTCAAGGCTAGGAAGGAAGGTACAGTAAGCGACAGAAAATAAGGGCTGACCAAAACGAAATTACAGTACCAGAGCATTATTTAAGCCTCGGGTCAAAAATACCCATGCGCCAGTTCTCGCGGGTTAAGGCCACGGCCGGTTCCCACCTCACTAGTACAGACATGACAGTGATACAGTTTATCAGACAATATCCACGCACACCCACGTGCACGGGGCTACGTGACCACGATGTGCCTGGCACAAGGAAGGAGAATCAATGCCGGAGTCTGCTCGATACCCGTGGCCGCTAACCACGTCCCATTTGTTGTGAACCTCTGGGGGATCTGACAGAAGATCTAAATTCTTTTTCCCAACAATCGAGTCGACTTGAGACAGTTCAAGTTATTGTAATTTACTTTACCTGCGTATGTGGAAGACACATGCATAGTGTATCAAGGGCTCGCCGCCAATGCAAAGAAGATGCCGTCCATACGCTATGGTCTAATGGTGACCAAAGCCATCACAGAATTGGATACGATGCGTCTACATTTCGATCATTACACGTGTTGTCTGTGAAATTTGCAAATTCGGCAGTTCTCACGCTAGGATACATACTAATAAAAGCAGATTCATGAGACCTACTTATGGGTAGCAACGAACACCTTGGTATCCTAATCATCCCAATCACGAGGCACCCGGCGAAGTGAAGAAATCGCATAACTTAAGGACATTCATGACAATTCATGATGATAATCAATAAATGTAAAAAAATATCTTGGAATGCAGCCGAAATAAATCAGAAACCTCTACGGACATCAAATTGGCAGGTGAAAAGCTAATGGAAATAGGAGACTTCTGTTACTTAGGAAACAAAATAATCAGTGATTGACGAAGAAAAGAGAATATAAAAAGTAGGTTGGCTTGACAAGGAGAAAAAGTATCTGTTGACATCAAATATAGATTTAGGTATTAGGAAGTCATTTTTGAAAGCCTTTGTCTGGAGCGTGGCGCTCTATGGAAATGAAACTTGGACTATTGGTGCAGCAGAAAAGAGGAGAATTGAAGCGTTTGAAATGTGGTGTTACAGAAGAATGATGAAGATCAGATGTGTAGATAGGGTTACAAACGACGAGGTATTAAGACGAGTGAGAGAGGAGAGATATTTCTCGTGACTGCATATGAAGAGAAGAGATAGGTAGGTAGGAAACATACTAAGACACCCAGGAATAGCAAGCTCAGTTATGGAAGGAAGGGTCGAGGACAAGAACTGTAGGGGTAGACCAAGGTTAGAATATGTTAAACAGATTGCCTCGGATTTAGAGTGTGGTAGCTATGTAGAGATGAAACGATTGGCTCGGGACAGGGAGGCATGGAGCGCTGCATCAAACCAGTCAAAAGACTGAAGACTCAAACAACATGGATATAGGATGAGTTATAAATGTATCTTCAAATTGGCGGCGATCCGTACGTCAGGGGCAGATGACCTTTTAGTTCCACTCCTTAAAACAACAATAACTAACTATCCTTACGCCATTTAAATGGTACTGTAGCTGTCTCCGCTGAGGCCTAGGTTTGTTTCCCGGTTCAGCCTCGAGAGGCAGGATTGAGAAGAGGTGCGATCGATTTCAACCTCAACCATCCTAGAAGTGGTTTTCTGTGGTTTCTCCACTTCTACTCCAGGGAAATGCCGGGATGCTACCTAGATTGTAACTTTAGTTTACTTTCTTCCTCTCATGATCGTCACAAGTGATCTGGATCTATAATTGCAATTCCTATACATCAGGGGTGTCCAAACTACGACCCGCGGGCCAACACCGGCTCACGAGCACCACCAATCCGGCCCACCATAGCTTATTTTGATAAAGCGGTTTTGGTGGCGCAGTTGATAACATGCTGAGCTTCTATACGCAAGGTCGCGGGTTCAAACCCGGCCGAAGTCGTCGGAATTTTTTAGAGCGTTAAAAGACCCTCAGTATGCCTTCCTTCGGAGGGGAAGTAAAACTGGCGGTCCCATGTCATAGATTTATAGCATGACAAAGAACCTTCCACTGATTACACTTGTGTGAAGCTATTATAGGTTAAATTTGACTAACGCTCTTAGGTTCCAACGTTCGTCGCCAGGAGCCGACTTCGGTGGCATCTAGTAACCAAGTTCAGAACTAGTAGGTCGTTGACGGTGGCGTTTAGTAGTGAAAGTAGGAACTACTTAAAAATCCAATGTCTGCAGTCCTTACTTGATTTAAAAAACAGATAACACACACTAATACAGCCATCACAATTAAAACCGGTTATCAGAGAGATTCTTCACACACCCAAAGTACACGGGGCTACATGACCGCGTTGTCGCAGCCCCTAAACTGAGGAACCAACCAACTATCGATGGCTCTGATGGATATGTTTTTGCTTGTAAAAACAATCAAAAATTAAGAGGTAGAGTAAGATGGCGACGTAACTTAGTTATTTCAATACGTAATTTGTTCGATAACACCTGGCTTGAACCTAGCGATCGATCCTGGTCGGTTTTATCTTGCTCAAGACTTGGGTGAAGTGCGTTGGAATTGGGGATTGATGTAATACATTTGCCGCTAATGTGTACACGTGATATCCCTCTGCCTGTCGCTGTCGGGAAGGTCACGGTACGTCCTCTGCGAGAGCCATTGATCATCTGATCGACCGCACGCACGATTACGTGATGCCGAGCAACGGCACATTACAAACATAATTATTATAATAGCCTGGCTCCTTCTGGCAATCAACATTCATAGAATGCAAATACATTTGTCACTGATAGCAAAATGTTTTTTGTAATCCATATTGATACGTATTCAAACGTTGACATCGATCGCATTATTAGGACACAAGAAATAAGAACTTTATTTTAAAATTGTGCACAGCTGCCATCTTGAGATTATGTCAACAAATTTGATAAATACTGCAGTATATAAGCCTAAGGTTAATGTAGAAATACGAAGGGCTCATAAGTAATGCAATTTTTAAACTTTGATGTTCAGTATGCCCTTCCTTCCGAGGGGAAGTAAAGCCGGCGGTCCCAAGTCATAGATTTATGGCATGAAAAAGAACCTTCTACTAACTACACCTGTGTGAAGCCAAATTGTGTAGGTTAGAATTGATAACGCTCTATTAGTTCCAACGTTCACCGCCAGGTGCTGACTGCAATGTCATCTAGTAGCCAAGTTCGCAAGCTAGGTGTCGTTGACAGTCGTATTTGGTAGCAAAAGTAGGAACTACTTGAAATTATTTTTACAGTCCTTACTTGAATTAAAACAGATAACACACACTAATACAGCCATCACAATTAACACCGGTTATCAGACAGATTCTACACACACCCAAAGTACACGGGGCTACATGACTGCGTTGTCGCTGTCCCTAAACTAAGGAATCAACCAACCAACCTAACTTCGTTCGCCAATGCTATTTAGAGGAGAACTACTGTAGAATTGCGTATATTGCAACACCATATCATACGTCACCAGTTTAAGAAACTTATAAAATTAAACAAAAGCTGTAGATCTGTACCTCATAAATTGACCTCTGAATAGACTCAACGTAGAGTGGATATCTGTCGTCAGCATATCGGTAACCCCATGGATGATAGATTTATCAGGAGAATTGTCACATGTGATGATAAATGTTTTTTTTTTACCGCAACAATGATGCCTTGACACACTGGCTCAGTCCCCGTCTATCTGCCAATGTAATCGTTAAAAAGAATCGGTTCGGCCACAACATGATGTGTGTCTGATTTAATTTTGAAGGAGTGATTCACTAGGAGTTTGTTCCAAACAGGCGTGCAGTCAATGTGGATTTTTATTCCCAACTAGAACCGAGGTCATGAAATGTTGAGATGGAAATACCCAGCATTAGTTAACCGAAATAGAGTTCTCTTGCAGCAGGACAATGCGAGATTTCATACTGCACGAACAACCATGGCAAAAACTCAGGAATTGGGAGGAGTCGAACTGCTACAACAACCAACATACAGCCCTAATCGTGTACCTTCAGATTAGCATCTTTTTGGATGCATGGCCCATTTTTTGCGCGGAAGAAATTTCGAAAACATTGAAGCTGTTGAAGTGGGTCTCTTCCGAATTCATTGCATCAAAACCGAGAGACTGGTACGGACGCGGGATAAGAAACCTCGCTAAAAGATATGTTCGATACAGTTCATGTCCGGCGACATCGCAGGCCATTTCATTCGTGCAATGGCGGACTCATAGAGGAAGTTTTGTAACACCGCCGCTCGGTGTGGTAAGTATATGCTGAACCTTTTTTCATGTGTGTATTTTAAATTAATTTTGAAGGAATGAAGGAATAAAAATGAATAACGGAAAAATAAATTATATTAATATTTAATGAGAGCTGAAATTGAACATGCCATAGCAATATCGAAGAGTGGAAAGGCTCCAGGTCCAGATGAATTGCACATTGAAATACTAAAGCTTCTCAAGGATGAACGATCTCTTTCCTTGCTGGTCGGTTTGTTCAATAATATCTATCGAAGTGGATACATACCAGATGATTGGCTCAAATCAACTTTTATACCGATTCCCAAAAAGACCATTGCAAAGTGCTGCAATGACTATAGAATGATCAGTTTAATGAGTCACGCCCAGAAGTTATTCCTTAAAATCCTGCACTTAAGGTTATATCATATGTGAGGAGAACAACGGTGGCACACAGTTTCGATTCAGGAGTGATTTCGGAACTCGGGAGACATAGCTCAGTCTTCACGTGTTGATTCAACGATGTCGTGATGTTCGTGTCGATGTTTACATGTGTTTCATCGATTACGGTATGGAAAAGCCTTTAACACTGTTCAACACGATAAACTGATGAACATTTTATGTGACCTGGGACTAGATGGACGTGACATCCGATTAATTGGAAATCTGTACTGGAATCAACGTGCTGCTCTACGTGATAATGGTCAGCTGTCTGAAGAAGTATCGATTATGAAGGGAGTTCGCCAAGGTTGCATTCTTTCTCCACTCCTCTTCATCTAGTCTGAAAAGATTTTCCAAGATGCTCATGATGGAAAGTCTCAAGGAGTAGTGGTAAATGGATCTATCATTAATAACATCCGATATGCTGATGACATTGTCTTCCTTGCAACAAGTATGGATGATCTACAAACACTACTTGGTTCTATTTCTGAAGAGAGTAATGTCATGGGATTACATTTAAATGTAAAAAACACATAGTGGATGGTTGTTAGTAGAAACAAAGATGAAATTCAGGGCATTCTTACACTTGGTAATGAAAGAATTGAAAGGGTTTCATCATATAAATATTTAGGATGTCAAATCAATGATAACTGGGACTTAAGTCAAGAAATTCGCTGTAGAATTGAGCAGGCCAGAAGTTTGTTCATGAAAATGAGAAAAGTTTTGATCAGCCGTGATTTAAGTCTGTCATTACGCACCCGACTGCTTAGATGCTACGTTTTTAGTGTCCTGCTCTATGGAGTTGAATCATGGATACTTACCGAGGTTTTAAGTAAGAAACTGATAGCGTTTGAAATGTGGACGTATCGCAGGATTTTAAGGATATCAAGGACAGCTTAAGTCACAAATGTGGAAGTACTGCGGCGTATGAACAAAGAGTTGGAAATTCTCAGTATCATCAAAAGGAGAAAACTAGAATACTATGGTCATTTCATGCGCAACAACAAATACCTTCTCTGACAATTAATTATCCAAGGGAAGAATGATGGCATTAGGGGTCCAGGACGCAGACGAAGTCACTGTTTAGAACAGCTATGGACAAACAGCAGATCATGCTACTGATTGCCAATGTTCTTGGAGGACGAGGCACTTGAAGAAGAAGAATATTTAATGAAAGCGCACGAGGTGCATATTGCCATATAATTTTTTTTTTTTTTTTTTTTTTTATATCTCTCACATTGTTCGTCACACAGTTTTCACATGCAGTCTTCTTCCGGTTGATGGAATCTTTGGTTACGGCATAATTTGTGGTGAAAACCGTGTGTTGCATATCTTGTCATAATATGTCGGAGTTCATAATTTGGCTGCTTTCATTCTGATGTTGTAATAGCGTCAGTTGTGTAAAATTCGGGCCATATGGCCTCATATTCATACTCACATATTTAGAGCAACAACTAACTAATAAATAAATATATTAATTAACGACAAATAATTTAAAAATAAGAATGAGAAATAAATGAATAGATGAATGGATGAATGAATAATTAAAAAGGAAGAAAGGGAGGCTTGTAGTTTTACGTGGCCGTTAATCTCACGATCATGAGCCACGGGACCATTTTAACGTGGAATCTGAACCACAGGACATGATATTTCACTTTGAAAATCTCACATGCATTGACCGGGAATCGAACCCACCTTTGCGAGAGGCAAGCAGGTTGACCACTACACCACCACGCCCTCCTCCCCGAATGAATAAATAATTGCATGAACGAAAAATGAATGAGAGAATTAATTAATTAATTAATGACTGAATGAATGAACGAACAAAAAGTAAGGGATAAATACATAAGGTTATGTGTTTTGCATCCTTTTAACTGCTCTGGCTTTTAGAGACACCGGTGTGTCGGAATTTTGACCTGAAGGGGATCTCTAACGTGCCATTAAATCTACTGACATGGCTCCCTCAGATTTGGATACCCCCAAATGCAAACTGAATGAGCCAGGATTCGAGCCTGCAATATTGGGAACAGCAGGCGAGGAAGTTACCGCTGAGCCACCCAGCCAGTCGAGAAATGGACTTATTGAAAGAAACCGCTCCGACCTTTGCCTGGTGGTGAAAATGGGAAACCATGAAAACCATTTCCAGGATGGCCAAGGAGGGATTCCAACAACCCACGCCCTCCCGACAGGCATCAAATAGACACCTACAGACACCCATATCTATATAATATGTAATTTATTATAGAATATTAAAACAAACAAGTAGTTCCGTGAAGAACTATACAGCCTATTTTCATATATCCTATTTATGTTAATTGCCACTATCAACATACACAATTTCAGTTTGATTGCTGTAATAGATTCGTAGATATTGAGAACCGACTAAATATTTCGGATGGTCGCCATGTTCGATTTTATATATGTAGGTCATAGAGTTATGTACTGTTACATGCAGATTATTGTGAACGTGTAGTATTCAAACTTCAATCGCATAATTAGGACACAAGAAAAAACAAGGAGATTTAAAAATATTTCACAGCTGCCATCTTGAGGTTATGGAAACAATTAAAATAAATTAGATGCCAGTGGATTAACATTCGGATAAAGATTTACTGTACCAAGTTTCACTGCACGCGGATGGTTAAATTGCGAGAAACGTCCATGTGAATATTTATAATTCGCGTCACCGCCATGTTGGATTTGTGATCACCAGGTTATTTAAAGTCCTATAGGTGAACTTAAGTTCATAGCCCCTATGAACATTAAAAAATTTAGTTTGATTGCTTAAATAGATTCGTAGATATTCAGTATCGTCTAAATATTTCGGATGGTTTCCATGTTGGATTGTTAAATGTATAGGCCATAGAGTCATGTACCATTAAAGGAAAATTATTGCGTAGGTTCATTATTCAAACTTTCACTTCGATCGCATGACTACATCACAAGAAATAAAAACTTAATTTTAAAATTCGCACTGCCGCCATCTTGAGGTTATGTAAACAATTGAACTAAATTAGATATCAGTGGATTACAATGTGTATAAATATTTTCTGTACCATGTTTCAGTGCGCTTGGAACATTAAATCGCGAGAAAGGTCTATTTAAAATGTTCAAATTCGCTTGGCCGCCATGTTCGTTTTGTAGTTAACCGGTTTTTGAAAATCTTATAGATGGACTTCCAGTAGTGCCCTTTATCTCCGTACAAAATTTTAGGGAGATACCGCTAATAGTTTCAGAGATATAGAATGCCGGTGAAATATTTCGCACAGCCGCCATCTTGTGATTATGTAAACAATTGAACGAAGTTAGATGTCGGTGCATTACAATGTATATAAACATATACTGTACCAAGTTTCATTGCGTTTGGTTGGTCAAATCGCGAGAAACGTCAATTTAAAAGTCGCAAATTCGCTTGGCCGCCATGTTGGTTTTGTAGTTACCAGGTTTTCAAAAGTCACATAAGTGAACTTATAGTAGTTCTCTCTATCACCATAGAAAATGTCAGGGTTATATCGGTAATAGTTTCGGAGATATTGAATGCTGGTGAAATATTTCGCACAGCCGCCATGTTGGATCGGTGAGTCGTAACAAAATTTGAAGGGCACGGTCGAGGTCGCCGGGAATAGTGCTATGAACTTTCCGAGTTTCATTGAAATCGCTCCTGCCGTTTAGATTTTATTAGGGGGGGACACACACACACGCACGCACACACACACGGACAAAAGGTGATCTCATAAGCCTATTTTTTCAAAATTGAAAATAGGCTAAAAATAGCCTAATTGGTTCAAAGAAGTTCAAAATGATTTAGTTGAGTTGAAATAAATTTAAAATAGAGAAGATAAAAGGAATCTGAAGAACAAACATAATTATGAGGCTTACACTAAATATGATTCAACGAAAACAAAATTATATTATTAACGAATAAATAAATCATCACTTGGCCTGTTTGCCATCTCTTGATGATTGCAGTACATTTGCATTTGTCAGTTGGCACAGGCTAGAGTAAAATGTGGCTTTTCACCGATGTCTCAGTCTCACTCATGGCTGTGATTATATGGAAGCTACTGAGGTATGGATGGTGCCTAGTAATGGCATTCAGGGCACAGTCAGTGCCTGTGGATGCTGTGAAAGGTTCTACTCATAGGGTTAGTACCGCTGTTCTGACTCAGTGAGGAAAGCAATGAATGGCAAACTACCTCACTCCTCATCTTGCCTAGTACGCCTCAATATAGCGCTGCCTTAGGTTTTTGTGGGTATCTACTCACATAACCTAACGGCGGTACTTTTGAGGATCCAACCAGCCTTCGGGCTGATTACCTAACAGACAGACAGACAGACAGACAAATCATCACTATCACCTTTTAACCCTTGAGAACTGGCGAGAAAAAACATAAGACGAGGACTGGTGCCGGGTCATTTTGACCCATAGTGTGTCACTCCCTTTCTGTCGTAGTCGAACGTACTTCACTGAAGTAATTTTACACCTGGTGTCTTCCTATGAACTATTCCCAATATAAAATGTGGTTTATGTATAATTTCAAATTTAACATGCAGAAAATGACAATCGTTTTCGAAAGAGTAAGTTATAATTGGCTGTGGTAGTGACGGCAAAGCGTAATTAAAAAAAAAAATGAGCTGATGACCAAGGTGTCCCTACACCCTAAATATGGATCAATAAGAACATGAGCTATTTGATTGTGCTGCACAAAAATAGGTGGATTTTCCCCCTTATATTTCACAGATTGTCCCGACTAACGTAAACCGAAAATTGTCACGCGAGAACTGGCGCCATGGGTAAATCTGACCCGAACGTAAATAATATAGAAATAACTTGAGTGATCAAAAAGTTATGGACATGTTTCTTTTGCAGGGCGAAGTTCAAGGCTAGCAAATAAGGTACAGTAAGCGACAGGAAATGAGGGTTGACCAAAACGAAAATATAGAGCATTTTCTAAGCGTCGGGTCAAAAATACCCTCACGCCTTCTTACCTAACTCCGGATATGCTGTATTGAATTTCGACATAGTACAAACAGTTACATTGGCCGGTCATAGAAATCAGCCTACTTAACGTACAGTATGCAAGCTGCCATAATTATCAGTCATACAGTTGCGATGTCGATTTGTCTCCAGGCATTTCCGTTCTCGGTAATTCATTTCTACACCATGACTGCACCATCTTCATTACTTGCGTCTCTAAAAGCCAGACTAGTTAAAAGGGACGTAAAACCGACAACATTATTATTGTCTTCATTACTATGTTGTCGTCTCAGTGTCCGGGTACGAATATCGGCTCTGCGAAGAATTTTAATTCTGGTCTGAGAGCTGGAACGGGGTACACTCAGCCTTATGAGACAAAAACTGAGAAGTGGTGGGTTCAATTCCTACCTCAGCCATCCTGGAAGTAGTTTGCCATAGTTTCCCACTTCTACTCCAGGCAACTGCCGGGGTGGTACATATCTAAAGGCCACGGCCACTTCCTACTCAAATCCTACCTCGATTACAAATACACACAGTAGTACATACGTTTATTTATTTATTTATTTATTTATTTATTTATGTATTTATTTATTTATTTATTTGTTTGTTTGTTTGTTTGTTCTTCTTCTTCTTCTTCTTTCGTCGTTACGCCCATTCAAAGAGCGCGTTTGAACTTGTTAGTTGGCCTGATGGTTTTCGCCTTCTTATCATCCCACAATCTCTTCATGAATGCACTGTGTTGCGTCTTGCGTTCTGTCGACCACTTCCTTCCAGTTTCCTTTATGGGTTTCTCCGTAAATTTAGGGTTGGCTACTTTTGTCCTAAAAGCTCCACGATTGTCTATGATGTCATCAGTCTGTGATATTCATTTCTTGGAGATCGGCCTTAGTTTCTTCTAGCCATTTTATCTTGACCTTCTTTGAGTTGATTACTTTGAATAATCTCTTAGTTAGTATGTCGCTGCTCACTCTGTAGATATGGCCATAGAAATTCAGGCGTCGCTTCCGTACGTCATCAGTGAACCTGTCCGCTGTTCTCCCCTATCCACATTCCATTTTCTCTCGTGAGACCATACATTTTCCGGAGAATTTTCCGTTCATGTTTTTCAATGTCTGCAAATTTAGAGTGGCCACCCAGGCATACGGTTTCTGAGGCATATAAAGCTTCCGGCAATGCAACTGTCCTGTAGTGTCGTAATTTTGCATTACGCGCTATGACTCTTTTGTTGTAGTAATTCCATGTCAGTCTGTACGCCTTATGGAGTTTGGTGGTTCTTTCTACATTGGCACTGCTGTTTAGTCCTGATGGTAGTATGATTTCTCCAAGATATTTGAAGGAGGAAACCTGTGAAATTGTGCCGTTTTCCAATTCTAGCGTAGTTCTTTTGCTATTTTGATGTAGATTTTCCATGTACTTGGTTTTCTCGTACGATATCTGGAGGCCTGCCTTTGATGCTATATTGTGCAGTCTCTGTTTGGCACATTTTGTTTCATCCTTGGTCTCAGTAATGATTGCTAGATCGTCAGCAAATGCTAAACATTTCATATTAACCTTGCTTCCCAAATTTCCGATGTTCACACCCTTGATATCCTTTTCCCATTCTCTAATAACTTTGTCTAGAACTAAGTTAAACATAATAGGGGAGATGCCGTCTCCTCGACGAACGCCCGTACATATTTCAAAGGGCTCAGAGATTTCTCCAAGGAATTTCACTTTAGAGGTCGTATTCGTGAGAGTCTGCCGGATAAGCGCTCTGGTGTTCTTGTCCACTCCGAGTTCTTCTAGAGTATCAAAAACTGTCTGTCTGTCCACAGAGTCATACGCCTTCTTAAAGTCCACAAAAATGATGAACGTGCTGGCACTTCGGCGAATCCTTAATATCTCCTTCAAGTTCCATATTTGTTCTACACATGATCGACCTTTCCTGAAACCCGCCAATCAGATGATCTGTATGTATTTCTAACCTGTTTAAGAGAGCGTTGGAAAGAATTTTGTATGTGATTGGCAGTAGAGATATGCCTCTGTAGTTGTTTGGATCCGCCTTGTCACCTTTCTTGTGCAATGGGTGTATTAATGCACACTTCCAATCCTGCGGGATTATTTCCGTTTCCCATATTTCTACTAGGATTGCATGAATTTTGTGTACAAGGTCATCTCCAAGTTTACACATCTCCACAGTGATGCCGTCCTCTCCAGGGGCTTTATTATTTTTAAGCGATCGTATGATCTCTGCTGTTTCCTGTATTGTCGGTGGTTGTGAATCAGGGTTGGACATGGGCTTTTCAAAATCCAGTCTTTCCTTTGGAGGATCACGATTGAGGAGGTCTCGGAAGTATTTAGCTAAAATGGTGCAGTTCTCTTTGGTGTTCGTTTCTATTGTTCCAGTTGCTCGACGGAAGCATAAAGATGGTGGTTGATAACTGGATAAATTCTCTCGGAAGGTCATGTAGAAATTCATGGTGTTGTTTCTGAGGAAATCTTGTTCGTTTTCTATGAGTCTATTTTTATCATAGGCTCGTTTCTCCCGGCGGATTATTTTTGAGGACATTTTCTGCACCCTTAGGAAGGTTTCCCATTTCTCAGTTGTTTGATATCCATTCCACTGATTCCATGCTTTCGTTCGGTCATCAATGGCTTTATCACAAGTCGTGTTCCACCACCTATGCTTGCGTTTCCTTGGAGGCTGTCCTAATTTCATGGCTGATGTCTGAATTGTGTTACGAAGACCTGGCCAATCCTTGGGGTCCTGTTCTCGTATATCTTGTAGGAAGGTCGTGGCGTTCTGTCGAAGACATTCTGGATCGACTCTTAGAGATCTTTTGTGTTTAGGTCTGCATCTGTAGGGTTGGAATCTCACTTTGACTTGTGTTAGGTGGTGGTCCGAGTCGACAACTCCCTTCCGTACTCTAACATTTTGGATCTCACACATATTCTGTCTAGAAATTGCGACGTGATCGATCTGGAATTCCCCCAATAACGGGTTTGGTGATTTCCACGTTTTCTTTTTGTGTGGGGGTCTCCCAAAATGCGAGAGACATGAATCTTAAGGCGAACGTTTTACAAAATCCTATACGACGTTCTCCGTTCTTATTCGTCCTCCAATGTGCCGATTAATGACCTACAATCCATTTATGTTTCCTCCCTCTGCCAACCTGTGCGTTAAAATCACCTACTAAGATTTTCACATGATGCTTTGGAATCTTGCTAGTGGTTTCTTCTAAGAGTTCCCAGAAGGCTTCAACTTTCTCTGGGTTTTTCTTCTTGTCAATATTTGTGGGAGCGTGAGCGTTCACCAAGGAGTAAGCTTTGTTGCCAGATTTCACAGAAAGTACCGAGATTCTTTCAGATGGGGATGTAAAGTCAAGTACTGAATCGATGATAGTTTTTCGTACCGCAAAGGCTGTTCCAAGTTGTGTTAAATTCCCGTGGATTCTTATGGCAGGTTTACCCTTAAATATCCTGTATTCTTCAGAGTCAAAATGGTTTTCATCTTGGTAGCGCGTTTCCTGGAGTGCTAAGATTTGAATGTCAAACTTGTCCAGTGCGTTCGTGAGCTGTTTAAGCTTGCCTGTTTTCAGTAGGGTGTTGACATTAATCGAACCTAAGAAGGTCTTTTTCTTGGGACGAAGAGATTTTGAGAAGCTCTGACTCTTCTGTGCATGATGCTCCCGATCCCCCAGAATCCGATGATCAGGAGAAACCGGACTAGGTATGTCGAGAGCCTGCGGTAGTTGCTGTGATAACGTGTTATCCATCATGCCAATGCTGCAAGTTGAAGACTCATGCAGGAGGTGATCATACTGGTATGATCACAAGGTTACAACTCGATTGTTAAGATCGAGAGGTGCCTCTTGGTGTTTTCCGGCTTAATTATATTTTACGATTAATTATGAGTCCGTGGTTAGAACGACGGTTGTAAGCCGTAGAGCCAGTTCTTCCGCCCTCTCAGCCGTTAGGAAATATCCTCTTCCGTCGTCGAGGCCGTTGACTGCAGTCCTTTTTGCGTCAGTTGATGATCCGCGGGTACTTATTTGGCTTGACCTTATCCGCACCTGTCCTGCATATCTACAGGAACATCCCCTATCAGCCATATGGGACGCGCCGTGTCGGGGTTGAGGGCCCCCATCCCAGAGTCTTCCGCGGAGTTATGTCCAGCACCTACTCAATTCGGTGTCAGACCCCCACGAAAGCTGACTGGGCACGGTTTTTGTTTGTTTATGTATTTATTTGTTTGTTTATTTATTTGTTTATTTATTTATGTATTTATTTGTTAGTTTATGTATTTATTTGTTGGTTTATGTATTTATTTATTTGTTTATTTATTTATTTATTTATTTATGTATTTGTTTGTTTATGTATTTACTTGTTTGTTTATGTATTTATTTGTTAGTTTATGTATTTATTTGTTAGTTTATTTATTTATTTATTTGTTTATTTATTTATTTATTTATTTGTTTGTTTATTTATTTTTTATTTATTTATGTATTTATTTGTTTGTTTATGTGTTTATTTGTTAGTTTATGTATTTATTTATTTGTTTATTTATGTATTTATTTGTTAGTTTATGTATTTACTTGTTTGTTTATGTATTTATTTGTTAGTTTATGTATTTATTTGTTAGTTTATGTATTTATTTGTTTGTTTATGTATTTATTTATTTGTTTATGTATTTATTTGTTATTTTATGTATTTATTTGTTGGTTTATGTATTTATTTGTTAGTTTATGTATTTATTTGTTTATTTATTTATTTATTTATGTATTTATTTGTTTGTTTATGTATTTATTTGTTTGTTTATGTATTTATTTGTTAGTTTATGTATGTATTTATTTATTTATGTATTTATTTGTTAGTTTATGTATTTATTTATTTGTTTATGTATTTATTTATTTGTTTGTTTATGTATTTATTTGTTTGTTTATGTATTAATTTATTTGTTTATTTATTTATTAGTTTATGTATTTATTTGTTTGTTTATGTATTTGTTTGTTTATTTATTTATTTATTTATTTATGTATTTATTTGTTTGTTTATGTATTTGTTTGTTTATTTATTTATTTATTTATGTATTTATTTGTTTGTTTATGTATTTATTTGTTTGTTTATTTATTTATTTATTTATGTATTTATTTGTTAGTTTATGTATTTATTTATTTATTTATGTATTTATTTGTTAGTTTATGTATTTATTTATTTGTTTATGTATTTATTTATTTGTTTGTTTATGTATTTATTTGTTTGTTTATGTATTAATTTATTTGTTTATTTATTTATTAGTTTATGTATTTATTTGTTTGTTTATGTATTTGTTTGTTTATGTATTTATTTGTTTATGTATTTATTTATTTATGTATTTATTTGTTTGTTTATGTATTTATTTGTTGGTTTATGTATTTATTTGTTTGTTTATGTATTTATTTGTTTGTTTATGTATTTATTTGTTGGTTTATGTATTTATTTGTTTGTTTATGTATTTATTTGTATGTATTTATTTGTTTGTTTATTTATTTGTTTATTTATTTAATTATTTATTTAATTATTTATTTATATATTTATTTGTTTGTTTATGTATGTATTTAATTACTTATTTATTTAATTATTTCTTTCTTTGTTTTTTTTCTTCCCAATTTGGCCGCCTGTGGACCGCATGGAACCTAAGGCTTTCTGGTTAATCTCCTCTTCTCTTCCCAAAACCTCTTCATTCGTTCACTTCTGATCTTTCGCTCCTCCTCGGATATTACCAGTTTGGCTCTAATTTTAGGTGTTTTCTCCTCGAACATCTTGATGTTGTCAATTCGGTTTCTAAATTATTTTCTGTTGTGGATCACATCCACTGTGAGTCCACTTTCCTTAGCGTCTCTTTTAACCTCTTCTACCCACTTAGTTGTAGCCTTCAGCTCTGTAATATTCTTGAATATCCTCTTAGTCAGTCGGTTATCGTCTATTCTCACCAAATGTCCGTAGAATTTCAACCTTCGCTTCCGCATTGTGACAGTAATATTTTCAGTGTGTTTATAGAGGTCATCATTCTTTCTGTTCTTCCATGTCCCGTCAGCAGTTTTCTGTGGTCCTAAAATTTTCCGCACAATTTTCCTCTCCTTTTTTTTCCAGTTCCTGAAGATCCCCTTTTAGGTAGTTGGTTGGTTGGTTCCTTAGTTTAGGGGCTGCGACAACGCGGTCATGTAGCCCCGTGTACTTTGGGTGAGTGTAGAATCTGTCTGATAACCGGTGTTAATTGTGATGACTGTATTAGTGTGTGTATCTGTTTTTTTAATTCAAGTAGGGACTGCAACTTTGAATTTTCAAATAGTTCCTACTTTTGCCGCCAAACGCCACCGTCAACGACTACTAGGCCTAGTTCAGAACTAGCTACTAGACGCCACCGCAGTCGGCTCTTGGCAACGAACGTAGCAACCAAAGAGCGTTGTTTACATTCTTAACCTATCCAATTTAGTTTCACACAGGTGTAATTAGTGGAAAGATCTTTAACATGCCATAAATCTATGACATGGGACCGCCGGCTTTACTTCCCCTCCGAAGGAAGGCATACTGAGGGATTTTTAACGCTCTTAAAAAATCCGACGGCTTCGGCCGGGTTTGAACCCCTTTTAGGTAGATTTCATTAGAAAGCTAACTATTGCAATGGGTACCATGTTTCGACTTTCGGAAAATTTCGACATATCTTCGCGTTTCACATCCCCGAGACCCCAAAACCATCGTCAGTTCAAAAGTTTATACATAATTTATGTATGTATATATGTATATCACTTTCTTGTGGACACGATAACTACCGCAATTTTGCACCAATCACTTTCATTTTTTTACATACTATGTATGCTTATAAAATGTCGCTCAAATTCGTTAATGGGCACAATCGGTCGAAGGGGGTGAAAATGGGGGGCTTTTTTCCGAAAAAGTGAAATATCGCTATAACTCTCTTAATATTTGAAATATCGAATCCATTCAAAGTTCATACTATGTGTCGGATAAGGCCCAAAAAATGATATTCGATGAGTTGTTTGATAGCACCAACCATTGACCAAAGGGGTGGGAAAAGTGGGTTTTTCGGGAAACATTAATCACATCTCTCTTAATAGGTACAATATCAAAACCGTACAAAATGAACAATATTCCCATAATGATTAACTAAAACTTTTGTCTGAAATAATTTTTGATATAACCCACCATTACGCCAAGGGATGAGAAAAATGATTTAGGAATTAGAAGAAAATGCCAAGTGTCATCAGAGGTTACCATGACAACGCTTCTAAATTTATGAGTGATGTGCTAAGAGCAGTCAAGTACTGGCAAACGGAAATGTTCAATTGACGAAAAATAAAAGCCGTCGTCAGAATTAAAGCCAACCGCGGAAAATATTATATATTATACCTTCTTAAAAAGGCCTACAAAGACACTAACTCACATTATACAGACGGCACAAAGAGTATAAAATTAGACTTAAAATCACGTATTGTTTCCGACACCACAAAACCTCTCTATAAATATTACAATACATAATCAGATCATACTGGAAAGAAACCAATGAACAAAGGTATATAGATAAGCATGGGTCCTAGTGGAAAATAATTCTATCACCTAAAACCAAAAATGCATGTGACGAAAAAATCCATCAAAATATCATGTTGGTTTCCGGCCCTACAAGACGTAAAAAAAAACATAATAAAAGTATTAAAAAATCTTTTTGTTGAATTTTCATTTCTGGTACTTAGAAAATTTCAGCCAAAAAGTACAAAATCATTAATAACTCCCTTATTGTTGGTCGTATGATGAAATAGCAAGAGACAAAAAAGATGTAATGTGTTATTGTTTACAACATAGGCCATGTAGAATATTACACTCAGACCTATAACCGGAGATTCGTTGCTTTTTCCCTATTAGGTAGATTTCATTAGAAAGCTAACTATTGCAATGGTACCATGTTTCGACTTCCGGAAAATTTCGACATATCTTCGCGTTTCACATCCCCCAGACCCCAAAACCACCGTCAGTTCAAAAGTTTATACATAATTTATGTATTTATATATATATGTATATCAGTTTCTTGTGGACACGATAACTGCCGTAATTTTGCACCGATCACTTTGAATTTTTTACCGAATATGTATACCTATAAAATCTCGGACGAGTTCGTTACTGGGCTAAATCGGTCGAAGGGGGTGAAAATGGGGGGCTTTTTTCGAAAAAGTGAAATAGTGCTATAACTCTCTTAATATTTGAAATATCGAATCCGTTCAAAGTTCTATGTGTCGGATAAAGACCAAAAATGTATGTTTGAAGACTTTTTTATAGCACCAACCATTGACCAAAGGGGTGGGAAAAAGTGGGTTTTTCGGGAAACATTAATCATATCTCTCTTAATAGGCACAATATCAAAACCGTACGAAATGGACAATATTCCCCTAAAAATTACCTAAAACTTTTGTCTGAAATAATTTTTGAACTGACCCACCATTACGCCAAGGGATGAGAAAAATGATTTCGGAATTATAAGAAAATGCCAAGAGCTATCAGAGGTTGCCATGGCAACACTACTAAATTGATGACGGATGAGCCATCGGACGTTGTCATGACAACGCACTTGCTCGATATCAGATTCAGATTTCCATCTGACTAAGGGTGTAGCGTCTTCGGTGACGTAACTGGTAGCATGCTGAACTTCTATGCCCAAGGTCGCGGGTTCAAAGCCGGCCGAAGTCGTCGGATTTTCTGAGAGCGCTAAAAATCCCTCAGTATGCTTTCCTTTGGAGGGGAAGTTCCAACGTTCGTTGCGAGTTGCTGGTTGCGGTGGCATCTAGTAGCCAAATTCACAGCTAGGTGTCGTTGATGGTAGTATCTGGTAGCAACATTAGGAACTACTGCTTGAAATTGACTGTCTGCAGTCCTTACCTGAATTACAGACTAATACAGCCATCACAATTCACACCGTTTATTAGACAGATTCTACACTCACCCAAAGTACACGGGGTTACATGACCGCGTTGTCGCAGCTCCTAAACTGAGGAACCAACCAAAATCTCTGCGGGAAATATAATTTTTCGCGAAGAAGTAACAGACCGTTACATAGTTACACGTCAGTGTCGAAACCTTGCATAAGGACAGTGTGACCACAAGTATAAATAATTAAATATGGACCCAAAATGTCAAGAAGGTTACCATCCCCATAAGATAATAAAATGTTTAAAATATGCATACAATGACGAAAAACAAAGTTAATTTATCTCCAATTATAAATTACTTTCTCGCAATAAATGAGGTCTGATCCTTCTACGAGAACCTGCATATTCTGCCTATTTTCGCCTATCCCCAAGTTTGTCCGGTGAAATCTACCTCCGCCTTCCGGCGTGCCGAGAGGACTTTTTTTATTCAGTGTCAAGCACTCCGAGGCGTACGGACCCTCTGGCTTTACTACTGTGCTATAGTGTCTGCGTTTTGCCTTGTAGGATATTGCTCGTTTGTTGTATCTGTTCTGGGTTAACCTATAAGCCAAATCCTATTTGCTTCTTTATCCAGCCCTTTGGGTTCTATCCATTCACCTAAATATTTAAACTTCTTAGTTCTTTTGACAGTCCTATGTTTCACTTTTATGTGTCTCTCTCCAAGGTGTCTGTATTCCATGTATTCTGTCTTTTCATAGGAGAATTTAAGACCCAATTTCTCAGCGATTTCGTGCAGAGTATCCAGCATTTTTTGGGCATCATCTCGGCTTTGGGCTAAGAGGGCAAGATCATCAGCAAAAGCCAAATATTTAATTTCCAGGTTCTGTCCTTTCCTTCCCAGATGTATCCCCCTTTCTCCTTTCATGTCCAAAGCTTCCTCCCAGGTTCTCATGATTTTCTCCAGAACAATGTTGAAGAGGATAGGTGATAAGCCATCTCCTTGTCTGACCCCTGTTTTTATTTCAAAAGGATCAGAGATTTCTCAGAAAAACTTCACTTTTGACATGGTATCCGTTAGAGTTTGTTTGATTATTTCTCTCGTCTTCCTGTCAATTCCGAACTCCTCTAGGGTGTTAAATAAAGTCTGCCTGTCAATTGAGTCGTACGCCTTCTTGAAGTCAACGAATATTACTACAGTGTTCTGGCTTCTCAAAGCTCTTGATCTGAGGATGCTCTTGAGGTTGAATATTTGTTCCGCGCACGATCTCCCCTTTCTAAAGCCAGCTTGGTATTCACCTATGAGGTGGTCTGCTTGTTTTTCAACTCTGTTCAGCAGTACTTTGGAGAGTATCTTGTATGCGACTGGAAGTAGAGAGATTCCTCTGTAGTTGTCGATGTTCGCCCGATGACCTTTCTTGTGAAGTGGGTGTGTAAGGGCACATTTCCAGTCTTTCGGGATCATTTCAGTTTTCCAGATTTCTTCTATGATGCCGTGTGTTTTTCTGCTGCCATTTCTCCTCCGAACTTCCACATTTCTGCAGCGATGCCATCTTCACCTGGTGCTTTGTTGTTTTTATGCTCGTTTATTATGCGCTTTACCTCATCTAAACTTGGTGGGTTGGAATCCGGGTTCTCATAGGATGGATTCTGAGTATTCAATCTTTCCACAGGTTCTTCACAGTTCAGCAGCACTTTGAAATAGTCGGCCAAAAGTTGACAGTTTTCCTTGTCGTTCGTCGCTATACTACCATGTTTCCGTTTGAAGCACAGACTTTGTGACTGATATCCCTGTAGTTCCTCTTTGAAGGTTCTGTAAAACTCTCGCGTGTTGTTTTTTCGAAAATCTTCTCCTAACTTTTCCACCCTACTTCTGTCGTAGTTCCTCTTCTCTGATCTTATGATCTTAGCAGTTCTCTTCCTTACTTCCCTGAAATCTTCCCACCTCTCCTCGGTCTTGTTGGAGTGCCATCTCTTCCAGGCTTGTAGCCTTTTGTCAAGAGCATCGTCACACGTTTCATTCCACCACCTATGTTTTCGTTTCCTCGCTGGATTTCTCAAACCTTCAGCTGCTTTGGTCATTGCTTCTCTGATCTCTTCCCAGCTGTTCATGTTCAGCTTTGATAGGTTTTCGCAGTATTTTTCCTTTTTCTGTTTCAGAGTCTCTGTATTAATTCTGGACTTCCTGTTGGTTCTCGGTTTGGGCTTGTTTGGCTGGAATTTTACTTTAATCTCCGAGAGGTAGTGATCCGAGTCGATGTTTAGGCTTTTCCTTACTTTAACATTCAGGATTTCCTTTCGGTTTTTGGTCGTTATTGCGACATGGTCGATCTGGAACTCTCCCAGCATCGTGTTAGGAGATACCCAGGTTTTCTTCTTGCTCGGGATTGCCTTGAAGTATGTGGACATGAGTTTCAGGTTGAAATGTCTGCAAAACCTGATTAGTCTTTCTCCATTTCTGTTCGTTCTTTTATGTGCTGGATAGTCCCCCACAATTTTTCTATATCTTCTCTCTTTGCCTATCTGGGTATTGAAATCGCCAACCAAAACTTTTACGTGATGTTGTGGAATTTTGGAGGTTGTGTCTTCGAGAGTTTGCCAAAAGTTATCCACCTTCTCAGGATTTGTCTTGTTATCTTCATTAATAGGGGCGTGTGCGTTGATAATTGTATATGCTTTATTTCCAGATCTAAAGGAGAGAAGAGAGATTCTCTCGGATGGTGAGGTGAAGTTGATGATGGACTCAGTGATGTTCCTCTTAACTACGAAGGCCGTACCTAAGATCGTTACATTTGATTTGTTTTTTATCGCAGGTTTTCCCTTGTAGATTCTGTAACCCTCAGATTCCATGGGATTTTTCGTCTAGGTATCTTGTCTCTTGTAGTGCCAGTATGCAGATGTCTTTTTTCTTCAAAACGTTGATCAGTTGTTTTAGTTTGCCAACTTTCAGGAGCGTGTTGATGTTCAGCGTTCCCAGCAGATGTTTTTGCTTGGTTCGTATCTTCTGTGATGAGGATCTGGGAAGCTCCGACTCTTCCCTGCATGACGTTCCAGGCTCTCCAGAATCCAAAGGCCTGGTTGCACCGCTTTTGGCGGTGGGGGATTTCCGTTGCCGGCTGCCCCCTGGAGTAGTCTTTCCTGAAGGTGTTTCCATCATGCCCTATGTTGAAGTTAGTTGGGAGGGCAGGTGTTGCCTGTTCCTCCAGAATTAAAACTGAGGTTGTAAGCCCCAGAGTTTTGGTGTTGGTTCTTCCGCCCTCCAAACCGTTGGGAGTCTTCCTCTTCCGCCTTGGAGACCGTTGACCGTTTACTTTTTTTTGCCTCAGTTGATCCGCGGATGCTTATTTGGCCATGCTTTATTCGCAACTGCCCTGCATATCTACAGGACGTCCCCTATCAGCCATTGGGACGCGCCGTGTCGGGGTTGAGGCCCCCTACCCCAGTGTCTCGCGCAGGGTTGTGTTTAGCCCTTACTCAGTTCAGAGCCAAACCCCCACGCAAGCTGACCGGGTAATAGTGCCATATGCTGTCCAGTACAGAAGCCTCACATTGTCGGTCTTAAAGATGGCTGACAAAACAGGCCGGCTGTGTGACCTAGGCAACGCCAAGAATATTAAGTAGAGTGCATATCTTGTTCATAGTTTCTTTGGTAGTGATGGCAAAAGAAACAAAATGGGTGAAAGTGAGGGCAAAGATTTTAGCCACAGATAACGAGTGACTCTATAGATAGTGCTTTCTATGGAACTTATTGTAACAGTTAAGAAGATGGCTGACACTTACAGCATAAAATTAATAATAAATATGATCCTAAAACACTATCAAAAGAGAGTAGATTCACTATACAACACTACCACAAACTCAGCACCAAAAACAAAGCCACAAATATTCACTGGAAGCCACAAAAGAAACGTAGGTCTTCAGTATAGGTGGATATAAGCCGCAGCACCATTACACACGATCTCACCCTCTGGTGGTTTCTTTGATTATGTATTTATTTATTTATTTATTTATTTATTTATTTATTTATTTATTTATTAGATACAGCCATGAAATGGTGATTTTACAGTAATAATTTAACAAAACCGTCTTTTGACTGGTTTGATGCAGATCTCCATGGCTCCCTTTCCTGAGCTAATAGTTGCATCTCTACATAGCTACCACACCCTACATCCAAGGCAATCTGTTAAACATATTCTAGCGGCTTCGGTGGCGTAGACGGTAGCATGCTGAGCTTCTATGCCCAAGATCGCGGGTTCAAACCCGGCCGAAGCCGTCGGATTTTTTAAGAGCGTTAAAAATCCCTCAGTATGCCTTCCCTCGGAGGGGAAGTAAAGCTGGCGGTCCCATGTCATAGATTTATGGCATGTTAAAGATCTTTCCACTAATTACACCTGTGTGAAACTAAATTGTATAGGTTAAGAATGTAAACAACGCTCTTAGGTTGCTACGTTCGTGGCCAAGAGCCGACTGCGGTGGCGTCTAGTAGCTAGTTCTGAACTAGGCCTAGTAGTTGTTGACGGTGGCGTTTGGTGGCAAAAGTAGGAACTATTTGAAAAATTCAATGTTGCAGTCCCTACTTGAATTTAAAAAAAAACAGATACACACACTAATACAGTCATCACAATTAACACTGGTTATCAGACAAATTCTACACACACCCAAAGTACACTGGGCTACATGACCGCGTTGTCGCAGCCCCTAAACTTAAGAACCAACCAACCAACATATTCTAACCTTGGTCTACCCCTACAGTTCTTGTCCTCGACCCTTTCTTCCATAACTATTCCTGGGTGGCTTAGTAAGTGTCCTACCAACCTATCTCTTCACTTCATTATCAGTCACCAGAAACATCCCTCCTCTCCCACTCGTTCTAATACCTCTTCATTTGTAACCCTATCTACCCATCTGATCTTCATCATTCTCCTTAACACAACATTCCTAACGCCTCATTTCTCCTCTTTTCTGCTGCACTAATAGTCCAAGTTTCACTTCCATATAGCGCCACGCTCCACACAAAGTCTTTCATAAATGACTTCCTAATACCTATATCTAGATTCGACGGCAACAGATTCCTTTTTTGTAGATATGCTTTCCTTGCCTGAGCCAATCAACTTTTTATATCCTCTTTGCTTCGTCTATCACTGGTTATTTTTCTTCCTAAGTAACAGAAGTCTCCTACTTCCTTTAGTTTTTCATTTGCGAATTTCATGTCCATGAGGTTTCTGATTTATTTCGGCAGCATTCTAATATTTTTGTTTTACATTTATTTATTTATTTATTTATTTCGTTTTTTTAATAGCTAGAATAGGATTTATAAATAGGTTTTTATGTTTAAAGCGCAGTAAAAATTGATATAAACTGCGCAAAGCTTGAAATGAATGAATTGTTAGGAGAAGATCTGATTGCAACGAGTGTGTAAATACTTTACATAGCCTAAAGATAGTCTACGTCTTTTATATGGCCTGCTTGCCATCTCTTGATGAATGCAGTACATTTGCATTTGTCTGTTGGCACAGGCTAGAGTAAAATGTGGCTTTTCACCGATGTCTCAGTCTCACTCATGACTGTGATTATATGGAAGCTACTGAGGTATGGGTGATGCTTAGTAATGACATTCAGGGAACAGTCAGTGTCTGTGGATGCTGTGAAAGGTTCTACTCATAGGGTTAGTACTGCTGATCTGACTCAGTGAGGAAAGTGATGCCAAACTACCTCACTCCTCATCTTGCCTAGTACGCCTCAATATAGCGGCGCTTTCTGAGGATCCAACCAGCCTTCGGGCTGACTACCTAACAGACAGACATATTTTATTAAATTATCACCGTGAACTTCACACTTTTAGGCAATATTTGCTCTCCTTAAATATGTTAATTATCCAAATTCAATAAAACCAACGATATCAGGGGTGATTTTCACACTCTAGCCCGTTTCATTAACTTGGTTTATTTAGAATATAGGTAACTTGGAAACAATAAGAGATTTATCCCCACTTTCCTGACAGTAAGAATATGATAAGACATTTAGCCGCACTTTTCTTGATTACAGTAAATAACCAAGTATCTCTTTAAAAGTATGGACTAAGGATTCAAATATACAACAATAAATGGAACATAACTGCATTTACAGTAGGTATTTTTAGGTAGGCCTACTCGCATATCATTTCGTCTTTTTAATGTATTACAGAATTCTTGAATATGGCTCTTTTGAGTGTGATTCGGAAAAGTAATAAAATATTTTTGAATTTAGAAGTAAGGAAAAATAGGTAAAAACCTAAGAATCCAGTCCCTAGTGATTAGCCAACATAAAAATCCGAGCGGCTTCGATGGCGTAGTTGGTAGCATGCTGAACTGCTGTGCCCAAGATAGCGGATTCAAACCCGGCCGAAGTCGTCAGATTTTTTAAGAGCGTTAACAATTCCTCAGTATGCCTTCCTTCAGAGGGGAAGTAAAGCCAGTGGTCCCATGTCATAGATTTATGGCATGTAAAAGGTTCCTCAACAGACTAACCTTGTTTTTTTTTATTATTTTTATTTAGTCGATTTACCCTCTAGGTTAATGTTCCCCACGGACTCAGCGAGGGAACTCACCACTACTGCCGCTACGGGTAGTGTCCTGGAGCTTGGAACATCTGGTCAGGGTAGATACAACTGGGGAGGTGTGATCAGTACTTCGCCCAGGCGGCCTCACCTGCAAAGCGAACGGGGGCCTCATGAGGGATGGGGATGGGAAAATTGGTATGGATTTGCCCTAAGACGAAGTTGGAAACCACCGAAAACCAATTCGAGGATGGCTGAGGTGATAATCGAACCCCCGCTACTCATTTGGGCCACCCGAGGATGAGTAAACCCCGTTCCAGTCCTCATACCACTTTTCAAATTTCGTGGTAGAGCCGGGAATCGCACCCAGGACCTCTGGGGCGATAGCTAACCATGCTGACTGCTACGCTACGGAGGCGACTGACTAAACTTGTGTGAAGCTAAATTTCTAGGTTAGATTTCGTTGGAACGCTCTATTAAAGTTCCAACGTTCACCACTAGGAATCATTGACATCTGGTTGCGAAAGTTGGAACTACTTGAAATTGAACGGAACATTCAGCTCGCCCTGTGGGTGTCCGCTGGAAGCAGCTACAGACTCTGGCGAGCCGAACATGTCCTCGGACACTCCCGGCTCTAAAAGCCATACTATAAATACCGGTAAATAAAACATAAAAATCCGGACTCTAGTGGTAACAATCCCCATTTAACGACGTCTTGCTTGTACATCCATCACCCACTATTGTTTAAACTGCATTAGACACGCTATCTGTCTCATCGAAAGGAAGGTATTATAACGGGACAGTAATGAGGCGTCCTAATCCCTCGGGAAGTGCACCCAACCATTTCCGTGGCATTGCAGCATTTCTACCTGGCCACAGGATTTACTCGTCTCAAAAGAGGGAAATTACGTTCCGTTAGGCTCAAAGAACCGCACCGAACTGATTTACTGTACTGTATACAAGGGAGAAACAGCGAGGCAACAAATCATCAGTTCTGTTTAACGTCAAGTAGCACTCTCTATAACTAGACTTGCCATATTTTTGGTGAGTGAAACCGGGACACATTAATATGGGATGGCCTTACCGGCGAATAAGTTTTTTAAAAAAATTAGAAGCAGTTTTAGAGTTTTAAATTTTTTTTAAAGCCTCGCAAGTGACGGTAGGGGGGAATCTGTCACCCTAAATTGTTAGTTCTACACACCTTTAAAAATAAAAGAAGAATTTTCGCTACATAAAAATATACATTTTTTGCTTTTTAATGATTTTTTTTCTGTTCTACCACCTAGAAAGAAGTGTTAATAAAATAGAATTTAAAATATTTCGTAAATATATTTAATTGAACAATTACTAAGTCTTACTATTTTTCGAAAAACTACAACTTATTGAACTTGTTTAAAAGTAACCGATTCATAAAGGATTCTTAAATACATAAATTCATTACTTCTTACATCTTACAGCCGTTTTCCGGGACATTGATAAAACCGGGCGGGACACCGGGACAAGAGAAAAATACCGGGACTGTCCCGGTCAAACCGGGACGTCTGGCAAGCCTATCTATAACTAACACTCGTAATTAATTCGAAATGCGCAATTTATTTATTTATTTATTTATTTATTTATTGATGGTACACAACAAGGCTCAGTGTGCGCCCCTATAACAGTGCACCTACACAGTAAGATACATTTACAGGTATTTCGTCATTATTAAGTAGTAATATCTAAATGCAATTCTTAACACTAAGAAGTTCACACAGATGTCTAAATGCATCGTAGTAAAAAAGCTTAATCTAAATATAATATAAAAGATAAATCTAAATTTGATCTAATGACAAATATAAACACAGGTTTAGAAATTTATTACATAGAGAGCTAACGCTTCAATAACTAGGGAACAGGACTATCTACATATACACTGTTGGTTCTGCTTTGCGTGATTATTTTTTTCAATCATCAATTCAGTGACTGGATTATAATTTCCAAAAACGGTATAATTGAGAGACAGAAATCTAGTTCCCAGTTTACAGGTCGTAAATCGTTGTAAATACAGGTGAATTATTATGTGATGTACTTTTTGTTAACTTATGTCATTTTTAGCTTATTTTCATTTATGAAAAAAAAAAGGCTTATGGAATCACCTTTTGTGTGTGTGTGTGTGTGTGTGTGTGTGTGTGTGTGTGTGTGTGTGTGTGTGTGTGTCTGCGTATGGCGTGTATGTTCATAATAAAATCTAAACGGCTGGAGCGATTTCAATGAAACTCTGTAAGGTCATAGTAATATTTGTCCAACCCCGACCGTGCCCTTCAAATTTTAATTCGTCTCACCAATCCAAAATGGTGGCTGTGCGAAATATTTCACCGACATTCTACATCTCTGAAACCATCACTGACATCATCCTGAAATTTTGTATGGTGATAGAGAATACTCACTTAAGTTCAACTATGTGGTAAGTACAAAACCAACATGGCGGGCAAGCGAATTAAAATATTTAAATGCCATTTTCTCGAGATTTAATCAACCGAGCGCAGTGAAACTTAGTAGGATAAATGTTTATACAAGATTCAATCTACTGGCATCTGATTCAATTCAATTTTCTGATAACAACAAGATGGCGGCTGTGCGAAATTTTAAAATGTTATTTTATTTTTTGTTTCCTAATAATGCGCGATTGAAGTGAACGTTCGATTAATAAACCTATGTAATATTCTTTATAACTCTATGGCCTACATATAGAACAATCCAACATGGCGATCATCCGAAATATTTCGATGGTTTACAAAATCTTCGAATCTATTACAGCAATCAAACTGAAATTTTGTATGTTGATAGAGGCTATTAACATAAGTTCGCCTATGGGCTTTTCAATAACCTGATGACCACAAATCCAGCATGGCGGCGATGCGAAATTTAAATATTTATATAGAAGTTTCCCAGAAAATCCTTGTGATAAGCAGGGGAATTTTGAATGGAAAAGACTAGTGGGATATGAAATTAGATTATTTAGTTCTTTACGGAACTACTTGTTGAATGTTATGGATCATCTTGTAGTTAAGCGAGGGGTATTGAAATTTAGGAGCGATAGAAAGAATGAGTTATCAACTTGGCCGTTAACAACTTTATAAAGGCATTTCATATCATTTAAGCTTACTTGCCTTCGAGACTCCAAACTAGTCTTGCCGAAATTCAACAAAAGTTCACCGTTGGTTGGTAGGGGCTGCGACAACGCGGCCATGTAGCCCGTGTACTTTGGGTGTGTGTAGAATCTGTCTGATAACCGGTGTTAATTGTGATGGCTGTATTAGTGTGTGTTATCTGTTTTTAATTCAAGTAAGGACTGCAGACATTCAATTTTCAAGTAGTTCCTACTTTTGCTAACATACGCCACCGTCAACGACAACTAGTTCTGAACTTGGATACTAGATGCCACCGCAGTCGGCTCCTGGCAACGAACGTTGGAACCTAAAAGCGTTAGTCAAATCTAACCTATAAGTTAGCTTCACACAAGTGTAATTAGTGGAATGTTCTTTTACATGTCATAAATGCATTACAAGGGACCGCTGGCTATAGTTCCCCTCCGAAGGAAGGCATACTGAGGGATTTTTAGCCTACTTTTCGCATTTTGTAAAAATGAGGAAAAAGTAGACTTATGAGATCGATCCGGGAAAATGTGTGTCTGTCTGACTGTCCTTCTGTCTGTATGTCTGTTTGTCTGTCTGTCTGTCATTCTGTCTGTCTGGCTGTGTGAGTGTCCCCCCCTATCAACTCCTAAACGGCTGTAGCAATCGAACCCAAATTTGGTGTGAGTAAAGATCTCTATCTGAATATCTCAATGCCATATTTGAAAATGATGTCAGTGCTACCAACTGCTGAAAAATTGTAATTGAAATTTCAGCTCCATGTTGTATATCTTGGAAGGTATGCATGGGAGCTATACCAAAATTCGCACACATATAGATAATAATATTTCAGTTTAATTTCCAGGAGGCCATGCATGACAGTGTTGCCAAAATGATTCTAAGCCTGCTGATAAGTCCAATTTGTAAATGCATATAACTTCTACACTATCAATTGGATTTCAACCCAATTTCGTATGTACTATGTGTAGATAGACAGATATGACTTAGCGTAAACTTAAGATCCACCAGTGCCAACTGTTAATAAATGCACTCTCTAGTGTTTTTACCCAAATACCAATATATCATAAGTATGAAAGTCGACAGCTTTAAACTATGCACACATATAGTACCTGACATTCTAGATTAATTTGGAGTAACTAATGGACCTCAGTACTACCAACATGATTGTAAGCCTGCTGATAGGACCAATTGTAAATACATGTAACTTCTATACTATCAATTAGATTTCAACCAAATTTCGTATGTGCTATGTGTCCTATAACAGATATGACTATGCGTATTCTTAAGAGAAACCAGGGCTACCAATCGTTAATAAGTGCTGTCTCTATTTTTAACCTAATATCAATATATCAGGAAGTATTCAAGCCAACAGCTTTAAACTTAGCACACGTATAGTACCTTACATTGTAGATTAATTTGGAATAACTAATATACGTGAGTGCTTCCAACATGATTGTAAGCCTGCTGATTGGTCCAATTTTAAAATACATGTAACGTCTATACAAATAAATGGATTTCATCCAAAATTAGCACAACAATAGATCATTATAGTTCAGTTTATTTCTGACCAACACATGCATGACATTGTTGCCAACATGATTTTACGCGCGCTGATAGGTCCAATGTCTAACTACATGCAACGTCCATACTCTTAATTGGACTTCAACCAAATTTTGTATTCTTTACCTTAAGAGATGGAACTAAGAATATATTCAGTCACCAGGGCTGCCAACTGTAGTGCTCTATTTGGCTACATTATACCAGTTATATTTCGAACTAATAAGGAATTTCGGTATTACCAACTCAATTTCGTCATTATTCTATTTAGGTCCAAATAGAGTAATCATTGGAATGAATCTTGCATTTCGAGAAAAGTAGGCTCTTTAGTTCGTCACGGAACTTCTTGTTAATGAAAAGTTCACCATCGGGTGCCATGTGTGGGTAATTGCCCGTTATTTGAGGTGTAAATATCTGAGGAATTACTTTTGAACTTGCTCAATGGATTTAATGCCGATTTTCTGCCAGGAACTCAATACTTGGCTGGCTTACTCGAGTTTGGATTAATAATCTCAGGATTAGGGAAACACCCATTACAATTAGGTAGAATCGTGTTGACCAACTGAAAAACATTTCCATTATTAAGGCAACACTGAAGAATAAAGCTTACGAGTAATATCAACTCCTAAAATCGACGGATGTCGAGAGTAGAAATTCCAATTCCCTGTATGAGTGTTTACAAGTTCACCGCAATCCAAAGCAACTCCAGCAATATTTTCTAATTTTTGAAAAATTTTATTTTTGTATTTGGAACTTTAATTTTAATCAAATTATTTGTAAGGATATCCATTTTTATTTCATTAATGTTAAACGCTAGAGCAGGGGTTCTCAACCGGTGGGTCGCGATCCCCTGGGGGGTCGCAGGATGTGTCTCGCGGGGAGGGGGGGGGGGGGGGGTCGCGAGATACGGAGAAAAAGTAAAAAAAATGAGTTATTGCTGTAGTTTTTAATTAAAAGAAGAATACACTCACGTTGTACTTAACCTTTTACGTTTTTTTTTATTCTATTAATGAGAAACTTGACTTTGTTTGGAATTAACCAGTAGGGAATTAATGTTTATTAATATTAGTTACAAGTGATTTTTATGAATAAAACTTAACACTTATTGTAATTTTGTAATTATTGTTTTAACGTTAAAACTGGGAGTCACCAAAATACTCATCCTAAAAAGGGGGTCGCAGTGTCTAAAAGGTTGAGAACCCCTGCACTAGACTATTAATTTGAACGCTGAAGAAGATATCATGTTCGTTTAAATAACAATAAGAATAAATTACAAATTTTAGTATTGACAAGACGGATTATCTATCATAAATATTTGCAAAGAATATGCCAACAAAAAAGGCTAAAATGCCAGGTTTGCAAGTAATTTCGTGAATATGGCTCTTACTATAAAATTCTGGTCTCTACAAAATATGTACCACAGATTATATAGCTTGTTCGTTATTGAAAGTCTCAAATCCCCCACTCTCTATGAGCTCATAGATCTCCTGTAGTTGAGGAAGAGTGTCGGGAACATCCGGAAGCACCCTGCTGTGGAAAGGTTAACATCTTGCTTCATATCCTGTTGTTTGTTGGAAGCTTGTTCCTCTAAGAATATTCTGCAAGAATTCCTTCTCTGAACGGCATTATTAGTAGACTATAATATCCCTAAACATAAACTTACCCAAGCAGTGCCAGATTTAGATTTTATGCGCTCCTAGGCTCGTGGGGTTTTGCCGCCCCCTCTTCATAACATTGTGAAGGAGGGAGAGTTTAGACCTCAGAAAGGACTTTGTGAAGGTAGCTTTTATTTTATTCTCATGTATCGTGAAGTAAAATGAATTAAATACATTAAAATAACGAGAGAATCAACTGTCTCGAAATTTGTGTATATAAACTATAAATAAATAGGCCAACGAGATATTAAAATAAGTTTAAAACATTTAAGACTCGTTATACACTTACAGATATTCAGATATACAGATACAGTACATCACACAACCTACAACTATACATATTATTCAAATTAAACTGATATTAATATTCAAGACTTAAATTCTTTCCTAATAAATCATTAAAAAATCCTGTTCTAAAGCTGAAGTCGAAAAATCTGCTGTTTCAGAACATTTGTTGGAAAATAATGGCTACAATATAAATTTAAAAAGTGTCAAAAATTTTTGAAAGTTTAATTTAAATTATAAAATTACAAGAAATTGGTTTTGAAAAAATCATCAGTAGAAAAAGTTTGTTTAGTCTATTTCTGAGCTGTAAAAAGAACTTTTTGAAGTGGAACAAGATTAAAAAAGGAGCGTAGAACAAAATAATTACGGAAAACCACTTAAGTAGGACTTAAAGTTCTTTTTTTTTTTTTTTTTTTACCGTCGACTTGAGCCTCTATGGACTGTGTGTTAACAACGACTCTCATTTCAGTGGCTGCGTCTAATTCGTTTGCCGGCTTTGACATCTTGCCAGTATCTTTTGAGCCCATCTATCAGCTTGTTCTTCTGCTCCTCTGTCAAAGGGCCTCTTAGTCTTCTTGGTTACGCCTCCACCATAAAACCCTGATAGGTTTTCACCATCCTTCTGAAACTATTCCTGTCTTTGATTTTATCCTCCGTAATGCCCACCTGTCTCATATCTTTCTCACACTCTTGGAACCATTTCAACTTGGAGATCTTCGGTTTAAGAAAATTCCAGATTTTCTTTGTGAGCCGGTCGTTATTCATACGGAAGATGTGTCCATAAAACAGCACACTTCGTTTTCTAATTGTTGTTGTTATCGGTTCCATCTTGCTGTATACTTCTTTATTTGATATAAGTCGAACCTGTCAGTCAACCCATCTGTTGCCCAAGATCTTCTGTAGTAATCTGCGTTCTCTTTTAGGTAGCTGATTGACTTGTCCTGTCCGATTCATACACAGGGTCTCCGAAGCATATAAACCTTCTGGTCTGACAATAGTGCTGTAATGCCTTAGTATGGCTCCTATACTTAGCATCTTCTTATTGTAGATGGTTTTAGTCAGTAGGAATGCTCGCTCTAGTTTCAGGATGCGGATATTGGTCGCTCCTTGTTATTAGCCTACTTTTCACATTTTGCAAAAATGAGGAAAAAGTAGTCTTATGAGATCGGGCAAATGTGTGTGTGTCTGTCCTTCTGTCTGTCTGTCTGTCCTTCTGTCTGTCTGTCCTTCTGTCTGTCTGGCTGTGTGTGTGTGTCCCCCCCCCTATCAACTCCTAAACGGCTGGAGCAATCAAAACAAAAATTTGGTAGGAGTAAAGGTCTATACCCGAATATCTCACGGCCATATTTGAAAATGATGTCAGTGCTACCAACTGCTAAAAAATCGCAATTGAAATTTGAGCTCCATGTTGGATATCTTGGAAGGTATGAATGGGAGCTATTTCAAAATTGGCATACGTATAGATAATAATATTGCCGTTAAATTTCCAGGAGGCCATACATCGCTGTGTTGCCAAAATGATTATAAGCATGCTGATTGGTCCAATTTTTAAATGCACATAACTTCTACAATATCAATTGGAATTCAACCAAATTTCGTATGTTGTATGCATACATAACCAGATATGACTGAGCGTATTCGTAAGACCCACCAGGGCTGCCAACTGTTAATAAATGCTCCTAATTTATTTTTTCCAAATACCAATATATCAGAAAGTATGCAAGCCAATAGCTCTAAACTTTGCACACGTATAGTACCTGGCATTCTAGATGCATTTGGACTAACTATACGTCAGTGCTGCCAACATGATTCTAAGCCTGCTGATAGGTCCAATTTTAAAATGCATGTAACTTCTATACTAACTAATGGATTTCATTCAAAATAGGCACAACAATAGATCATATTATTTCAGATTATTTCTGATCAATACATGCATGACATTGTTGCCAACATGAGTTTACGCACGCTGTTAGATCCAATGTTTAACTGCATGTAACGTCCATGCTATTCATTGGACTTCGACCAAATTTTGTATTCTGTACCTTAAGAGATGGAACTAAGAATATATTCAGTCATCAGGGCTGCCAACTGTAGTGCTCTATTAGGCTACATTATGCAGGATATACAGTATTTTGAAATAATTAGAAATTTCGATATTAGCAACTTAATTTCTTCATTATTCTGGATAGGTTCATATACTGTAGAATAATCATTGGCATAAAAAGTAGGCTCTTTAGTTCGTCACGGAACTTCTTGTTTTTATAAGTGATGTGAGACAATTTTCCTTTAAAGTCAGTTTATAAAACCTTCCTTCTTGCCTTTGCGCCCCTCAGCATGGTGCGCCCCTAGGCCGGGCCCTATAGGGCCTATTGGTAAATCCAGCCCTGTACCCAAGGCTGCTCATGTTTAATTAATGGCGGGTATATCGTCAATTCTTAAATACTTCTCGCTAAGTTAATGACTTCAATCACTTGGTGTATATGTGCAGTAACCATACGTCCCAAAAAAGTCGGGACAGTCCCAATTTAATAGGAGCATGTCCCGGCATCCCGAATATTAATAAAAGTGTCCAAATTTTTATGTTAAAAGAAAGAATTCTCTGAAAATATGCCTAATTAAACGAAAAATACGTTTTTCTTTTTGAAATACACACGACCCTGCTATAGTTCGTAAAGACTTCATGCGCTTGTAAAGACTGAGTAAGAATTTTAGCCTACTTTTCTCATTTTGCAAAAATGAGGAAAAAGTATTAGCCTACTTTTCTCATTTTCAAGAATGAGGAAAAAGTAGACTTATGAGATCGATCCGGGAAAATGTGTGTGTGTGTACCCCCCTATCAACTCCTAAACGGCTTCAGCTATCGAAACCAAATTTGGTAAGAGTAAAGATCTATATCAGAATATTTCGCGGCCATATTTGAAACTGACGTCAGTGCTACCAATTGCTGAAAAATCGCAATTGGAATTTGAGCTCTATATTGGATATCTCAGAAGTTACGCAAGCGAACTATTCCAAAATTGGCACACATAACATAGATAATACAATTTCAGAATAATTTTCAGAAGTCCATACATGCCAGTGTTGCCAACATGATCTAATCCTGCCAATAGGTCCAATTTATAAATGCATGTAACTTCTATAGTATCGATTGGATTTCAACCAAATTCAGTATGTACTATGTGTACTACAACAGATATGACTGTGCGTATTCTAAGGAGCTACCAGGTCTGCTAACTGTTAATAAATGTTCTCTCTATGTTTTAACTCTAATATCAATATATCAGAAAGTATGCCAGCCAAGAACTCTAAGCTTTGCACACGTATAGCACCTGACATTCTACCTTAGTTTGGTGTAACTTATATACATCAGTGCTTCCAATACGATTCTAAGCCTGCTGATAGGTCCAGTTTTTAAAAACATATAACTTCTATACTAACAAATGGATTACAATCACATTTCGTATGTGCTTTGTGTATCATAACAGTTATGACTATGTGTATTCGTTAGAACCAGCAGGGCTGCCAACTGTTAATAAATGCTGTCTCAATTTCTTCAATCCTAATGCCAATATAACAGAAAGTATGCAAGCCATCAGCTCTAAACTTTGCACACGTTTAGTACCTGACATTCTGGATTAATTTGGAGTAACTAATAAACCTCAGTGCTGCCAACATGATTCTAAGCTTTCTGATAATTTCAATTTTTAATTACATGTACTTCTATACTAACAAAGGGATTTAATCCGAAATTGGTACTTTAATAGATCGTAACATTTCAGATTAATTCTGAGCATCACATACATGACATTGTTCGCAACATGATTTTACGCGCACTAATAAATCCAATATCAAACAGCATGTAACGTCCATACTATCCATTAGGCTTCAATCAAATTTTGTATGTGCATTCTATACCTTAAGAGATGGAACTAAGAATATATTCAGAGTCACCAGGGCTGCCAACTGTAGTAAATTACTTTATTAGGCTACACTATTTCATGTGTATTTCAAAGTGCAGTACTTGACATGTTCGTATTACCAACTTGATTTCGTCATTATTCTAGATAGGTCTATATAGATTGGCATGATACTTACATTTTAAGAAAAGTAGACTTTAGTCCGTCACGGAACTACTTGTTTTTTGTTGTTGTTGTTGTTATTGTAATCATAAGATGTAAAGTAAGAAACTTAAAAAGAACTTACTAATGTTTTTTGTCTCACAAAACATGTAAGGTACTTGCATAAATAAAAAAATACACTAACATAAACTTAGTATTCATTTATCCCTCTATATTGGATTTTTGGTGGATCGATCTTTGTGGAACTCCTTAGTTACATTTTGTAAAAGGTCATAACTTAAAAAGCTCTTTATGTTAAAGTCAAACTATAATCTCTCTATCCTCCAACAACCCCCCTCCCCTAACAAGGCTGTCACGATCTTGACTGCCAAAAATATGGTCACCTTATGTATAGGGCCCAATTACTCGCTTCTCTGCAAACATTTTGATGTTTTAAAACATTAATGATTCAAAAAAAGATGTGCGTCCAGGACTTAATAACTCTTCATTTTGCGAAGGGACCAGGTTTCAGCATTTTATTCCAGATCGCATTCTACAAAGTCGACAGTAAGGGCCGACTTCACCAGCGATAATTATCTAAAAATTCATCATAAATTATTAATAGCTATTTAACTTTAGTTGGTTGGTTCCTCAGTTTAGGGGCTGCGACAACGCGGTCATGTAGCCCCGTGTAATTGGGGGGGGGGGGTGTAGAATCTGTCTGATAACCGGTGTTGATTGTGAGGGCTGAATAGTATGTGCTATCTGTTTTTAATTCAAGTAACGACTGCCGACATTGAATTTTCAAGAAGTTCCTACTTTTGCCGCCAAACGCCACCGTCAACGACTACTAGTTCAGATGGTTCAGACCTTGTTTACTAGACGCCACCGCAGTCGGCTCCTGGCGACGAACGTTGGAACCTAAGAGCGTTATTCAAATGTTTAACCTATAATTTAGCTTCACGCAGGTGTAATTTGTGGAAGGTTCTTTAACATGCCATAAATCTATGACATGGGACCACCGGCTTTACTTCCCCTCCGACGGAAGGCATACTGAGGGATTTTTAACGCTCTTAAAAAATCCGACGACTTTGGCCGGGTTAGAACCCGCGATCTTGGGCATAGAAGCTTTGCACGATCATTTCATCAAACAGAAACGCTCGTTAACTCACCACTAACAAGGAATTACGTTAAATGACCAAATGTGACCACTCAACTCTCTGTCTAAACCTAAAGCATTGTTAAAGTGGACGTTGACTGCTCTTCTAACCAGATAAGTAGCCTGTACAATACAATCCGAATTGACCATTTAACTACAATCACATATTCACACTAAACAAGCAAATTTTGGAGGCCAATCACCACTTCCAGTATCTTAACAAAACATCACAAAGACTAATTGACCAGTTGCATTATTTTAACTGCTACTGCAACTAAATAAGTGTACATATTGTAAATACTTTCATCCGTACTTTTAGACGTAGATTTTATAGCCTAAGTGTAATGGATCTGAAGATGATCGCTTGACGTTCGAAACTTGGTCATCCAAGTGTATTTATTAATCTCATTTAATTATATTTTTTCAGAATTAGGTTATTATTATTATTATTATTATTATTATTATTATTATTATTATTATTATTATTATTAGCTGATGATGTGGCTGCCTTGATAGTGGCCCGCAATGTTGAGATGGCTCAAATCAAATTGAACCAGGTGATGCGGCGCATAAAAAACTGGATGACGAGTCACAGATTAACACTAGCAGAACATAAAACGGAGATAGTTCTTCTGACGAGGAAAAGGATTGAGACTCTTGTACCAATGACTGTTGGAGATACAGTGATTGAAACATCTACGAGTACAAAATATTTAGGAGTGACACTTGACTCCAAGCTCACATTCTGGAACCATATTCAGAGAGTGACAGAAAAAGCAGTAAAATACATGACAGCACTTAGTAGTCTGATGGGCAATATTAATGGCCCAAAATCAAGTAAAAGACGCCTCCTCATGACGACGGTTCAGTCAGTGCTCCTGTATGGCTCCGAAGTTTGGGCCGAATCCTTGAGATTTGCATGGTATCGGAGAAAGATAGCTGCCGTACAACGGAGAGCAGCTTTACGTATTGCATGTGCATACCGCACGGTTTCTGAACCTGCAATCCTCACGGTGGCAGCAATAGCCCCAATAGATCTACTTGCATTGGAGCGACAAGAAATCTGGCGTACCCAAGGAGAGCTGGGAAAGAAATGTGCAAAGAAGCGTGCCTTTAACCAACGGATGAGGCGATGGCAACTCAGATGGGAAAGTGACCCTCGTGGTAAATGGACCAAGCGACTGATACCACGCCTGGATACCTGGGTCGAAAGAGTCCATGGTGAAGTCAATTATTACCTCACACAACTTCTAACAGGACACGGATATTTCCGAAAATTCCTGCATAGAGTAGGCGGAGGGAGTGGTGCAACATGCATATATTGTGACGACATCGATGATGTACTTCACACCTTCTTCGTGTGCGGCCATTGGATGATAAAGAGAGAATATGTGGAAACTGAATTGGGAGAACTGACACCAGATAATATTATTTCTGTGATGATACGGAACCAGCAATCGTGGGATCATGTAGCAGTGTATGTGGAGGATGTCCTTCGCCAGAAAAAGCGAGATCTGGAAGCGTACGAACGCCCTTAAGAAGAAATGAAGAAAGAAGAAGTCTGAAGGGCTAAGTAAGCACGACATCACCCTGAAGTAATGCGAGAGCGGTTCCGGGTGTGATGAACTTATCGTGGGAAAAGGGATGTGGTTTTTAGTGGGTAAAAATCCCACACTACTGTGGAGTGCGGACCCTTCACAAGTGTCTTTTGAAGATTTTCCACAGTCCCTCGTAAAAAAATAAAAAAATATTATTAGCCATTGGTAAATCCCATAAACGCCAAAAGCCTCCTGCTAGCAGGGTAGCTCTGAGATGAGCTAGTCTGATGAATTATGTTATTATGTATTATGGTATTATGTTAAACATTCTCACTCGTGGCGTAGTTGGTAGCATGCTGAACTGCTGTTCCCAAGATAGCGGGTTCAAACCAGGCCGAAGTCGTCGGATTTTTAGAGCGTTAAAATCCTTCAGTATGCCTTCATTCGGAGGGGAAGTATAGCCTGCGGCCCCATGTCATAGATTTATGGCATGTAAAAGATCCTTCCACAGACCAAACTTGTGAGGAGCTAAATTTCTAGGTTAGATTTCGTTGTAACGCTCTATCAAAGTTCCAACGTTCACCACTAGACATCATTGATGTCCTCGGACACTCCCGGCACTAAAAACCATACGATAAATAAATAAACTCGTACCTAGGGACCTAGGGAATAACCCATCAAAATTGGGTAAAATCGTGTTGACCGACTAAGAAACATCAAACATCGTTTTGAATATGTCAACATTTTATCATTTATCTTGAATGCAGATACACTTTTAAAACTTAAAACGAAATACAGTAGGCCTAGTGTAACGTGTTTTTCGAGGGGATTTTACGCCACTGGCATAAGTCAGTAGGAAGCCATTCTATATTTATTTACGCGGCAAATTGTTCAGCCAAGAGAATTTTTCATGTTAATTTATTATTATTATTAACTTATTATTATTATTAAGGTATTTTTGGAGCATTTTTTTATAAAATTATAAGTAATCAGATAGGTTTTCTAAGTTATAGAAAACACTATCAAGCAAATTATTACGAACGACATTATCATAGAAAATTATATGATTACGGAATTTTACGGAGTTTTGTCAGTTAGGGTATTATGAGAGAGATGACTCACTGGGAATTCGGATACAGGCTTATTCTTGTCAAGAAGCATGTCGCAAGCCTGGGTTGCAGCGTCAAGAAAAGGCGAAATAGTCTGGAATGGCAAACGACATCATCCGCGCGCCGTGTGTATTGAGCGGGGTGGACAGCCAATCAGTGGAGACCACGTAAGGTGGAAGTCGGCACCGGAGTGGGGAGCCGACGAGTGCATATATCGTTTGGCGCGCCGTGGAGGGATGACTATCTTTGAAAAACTTAACCAGTGTGGTTGTACGAGTGTTTGGCTCCGATGTTCGGACCATAAAGGGATTACATCTACAAGTCTATCAGCAACTAACGAAGAAGATGACGACGTCCAGGAGACAGTGGGAAGCTCTCTTCATCATCCAGTACGAGGGAAATGCTTCGGCAATTTCCAGTGGTAAGCGCGAATGACGCAGAACTACGCAATCTCTCGTTTCTCTTTGTTTTATATTCAGTATTCAGTAACTTCATAGCTTGGGATTAAGAGTAAAATCAATAATTTATCAGACTCCGTTCTCACGTAATTCTCTATCGGTAATATTAAAATCGCAACGCTCCAATTTAAATTTTAAACTTACTATTATTATTAATTTTGCAATACTTGTTATATATAATAAATTCATTTCTTTTAACCATGCAATCTTTGCTTTCAGTAGGTAGCATTAGATAAAGACCAATTCCTTCTCCTGATACAATTCTTGTTGGGTTAATGATCAAATCATACCACGATCTGAGTGAATAGATTCTTGAAGGTGTTCTACCAGAGCTAGATGTTGTTAAATATAAATTTAGATTTCAACATTGCGTTGAGGTCTTGGCGCCCACGAAAACAACATATCTTAGGCAGAGTAAATATTTCAAAGGAGCAAAGGTAAACAGAGCGCCTCCGTAGCGTAGCGGTCAGCATGGTTAGCTACCGCCCCGGGGGTCCTGGGTTCGATTCCCGGCTCTGCCACGAAATTTTAAAAGTGGTACGACGACTGGAACGGGGTCTACTTACCCTCGGGTGGCCCAAATGAGTAGAGGGGGTTCGATTCCCCCTCAGCCATCCTCGAAGTGGTTTTCCGTGGTTTCCCACTTCGTCTTCGGGCAAATGCCGGGATGGTCCCTACCGTAAGGCCACGGCTGCCTCCTTCCCTCTTCCTTGCCTATCCATCCCAAACTTCCCCTCCCTTCCCTCATGAGGCCCCTGTTCGCTTTGCATGTGAGGCCGCCTGGGCGAGGTGCTAATCTCACCTCAACAGTTGTATCCCTTCCGATTAGATGTTCCCAGCTTTAGGACACTGCCTGAATAGGCGGTAGGGGTGAGTTCCCTCGCTGAGTCCCTGGGAGCCACCACCCTGGAGGGTAAACACGATTTTAAAAAAAAAGGTAAACAGTTACATTTGTCACCCAACAGTGAAGGGCCGGTAAAAACGTTACACTAGTTATAAATAGATTCTCATCAAAAATTCGGCCTACAGTATGTCTTTGTGATCAGAAAAGTCCAAATAATTTAATGGGCTACTTTTCAGAAAATGTAATATTCTTAAGAAGCATTATTGCGTGCATTAAGTTAATTAGTAACGTCATTATCGTGAAAATAGTGACTACTGGTACAAGTAATGGGGTTTCTTCTCAACACCACACGCATTTTATTGGCTGTTAGTAGGATTTGTCCGATAACCTGTGTTATTGTTAGGGACCGAATTTTTTGAAAATGCATATGAGCATATGTTTTGAGGGTTTATTGTATTTTTTTGCATATTCTGAACATAACAGCATATTTTAGCATATACAGCTGAAATTAAGTGCAATTTAAAACATCTTGGACAAAATAGGTTTCACCTGCGTGTTGGACATCCCTTGTAAGAAACAGATTAATAACTAATATTTTACGCAAGAATGCTGCCTGGCTATTTGAAGAAGGGAATGGGGTGGGACGTTCCTTCCACCATCTCAACAGCCAGTTGCCCGGGTTTAGTTTTGTGAGGAGTTTCTTCAGTTAATGAGTTACTTTATTCTTAGTCTGCAGATCCTTAACTCAAAATGCCTAAAGAGAAGAGCAGCAGAAAGTGTGTATTAAAACAGTGGGTGTCCGGTAATAGTGATTATTCAACTGATGGCTTGGGACCGGACATTTATACACTGAAAACGATTAAAATGAACGTAATTTGTCTCCTGAAAACATTGGAAAACTTGCAATTATCTATTGTGATGCTTCTCTCTGCAGTGAATGTGAGTGAATAAGATTGGCTTATTGTTAAGTGCATATTTTCTACATTTTATTGCATAATTGCATGCATATTTCAATTGTTTTCAGTGCATAAAAGTCCGGTCTAGGGGCAGATGACCTCGTAGTTCCGCCCCTTAAAACAACAATAACTAACTAACTTAAGTCCGGTCCCTAGTTATTGTGCTATCTGTAATAGTATGTATATTTGTGATTTAAACTAGTATTGAGAAGGAGGCGGCCGTGGACTCAAGTTGGGAACTATCCCAGCATTTGCCAGGCGTAGAAGTGGGCAAACCACGGAAAATCTCTCCCAGTTTGGCTGAAATGGGAATCGAACCAACCTCTTCTCAGTTTTGCCTTACGAGGCTGAGTGCACCTCGTTCCAACCCTCAGAATTATTATTTCCCCCCCTCCATGATGAAAGCTAAGAATGCTAGCCACTACACTACGAGGTGGCGTAGTCGATAGCATGCTGAGCTTCTATGCCCAAGGTCGTGCCTTCAAATCCGGCCGAAGTCGTCGAATTTTTTAAGAGCGTTAAAAATCCCTCAGTATGCCTTCCTTCGGAGGGGAAGTAAAGCCGGCGGTTCCATGTCTTAGATTTATGGCCTGTAAAATACCTACCACCAACTAAACTTGTGTGAAGCAAAATTTGTAGGTTAGGTATGATTAATGCTCTGAAGTTCCAACGTTCTTCACAAGGCGCTGGTTGCGATGGCATCTAGTAGTAGCCAAGTTCGCAGCTAGGTGTCGAGGACGGTAGCATTTGATAGCGAAAGTAGGAACTACTTGAAATTATCGTCTGCACTCCTTACTTGAATCAAAACAGACAACACACACTAATACAGCCATCACAATTAACATCGATAATCAAACAGATTCTACACACACCCAAAATACACGGGGCTACATGAAATGAGACGTTGTTGCAGCCCCTAAACTAAGGAACCAACTAACCAACACTACGAGGTGGACTACTTCAAAGGTGAATGAGAATATGTGTGCTTATTGGTCCAAATAATTGTCATAAACAGTAGCTACGCCTTCAAAATGTAGGGAAATTAGTGTAACAGATGTTTTGTATTTGTAGAAAAATCGTAAAGAATGGAAATTGCTGAGTTTAAACTCGTCCCTTCAATTGAAATTTCAAAATGTATCTTAAAACACGAAACAAAGAAAGATCCAATACGGCTCGGCTCGTATTCTGAAACTGTCCCTCCAGAGAAGTCCACAATTCCAGCCCTTCAATGTTGAATACACCCTTTAATAATGGCGTCTACGGTGGCGTAGTTGGTAGAATGCTGAACTTCTATGCCCAAGGTCGCGCGTTCAAACCCGGCCGAAGTCGTCGGATTTTTTAAGAGCATTAAAAGTCCCTCAGTATGCCTTCCTTCGGAGGGGAAGTAAAGCCGGCGGGCCAAAGTCATAGATTTATGGCATGTAAAAGAACCTTCCACTAACTAAACTTGTGTGAAGAAAAATTTGTAGGTTAGGTTTGATTAATGTTCTTAACTTCCAACGTTCGTCACCAGGCGCTGGTTGCGATGGCATCTAGTAGTAGCCAAGTTCATTGCTAGGTGTGGTGGACAGTAGCATTTGGTAGCGAAAGTAGGAACTACTTGAAATTATCGTCTGCAGTCCTTACTTGAATTAGAAACAGATAACTCACACTAATACAGTCATCACAATAATTAACACCGGTTGTCAGACAGATTCTACACACAAGTACACGGGGCTACATGAAATGACCACGTTGTCGCTAAGGAACCAACCAACCAACACTACGAGGTGGACTACTTCAAAAATGAATTAGAAAATGTGTGCTTATTGGTCCAAATAATTGTCATAAACAGCAGCTACGCCTTCAAAATGTAGGGAAATTCGTGTAACTTACCACCTCTTGATGGATACAGTATTTTTAGCCTATTTTCAATTTTGAAAAAATAGGCTTATGAGATCACCTTTTGTCCGTGTGTGTGTGTGTGTGTGTGTGTGTGTGTGTGTGTGTGTGAGGTGTGTGTGAGGTGTGTGTGTGTCCCCTAATAAAATCTAAACGGCTGGAGCGATTTCAATGAAACTCGGTAAGTTCATAGCACTATTCCCGGCGACCTCGACCGTGCCCTTCAAATTTTGTTACGTCTCACCAATCCAACATGGCGGTTGTGCGAAATATTTCACTAGCATTCAATATCTCCGGAACTATTACCGATATCGCCCTTAAATTGTGTACGGAGATAAAGGGCACTACTAGAAGTTCACCTATGAGACGTTCAAAAACCTGGTGACTACAAAACCAACATGGCGGTCAAGCGAAGTTGAGACTTATAAATAGACTTTTCTCGCGATTTAACTATCCAAACGTAATGAAACTTGGTACAGCAAATGTTTATACACATTGTAATGCACTGGAGTCCAATTTAGTTCAATTATTTACATAACGTCAAAATAGCGGCTGTGCGAAATATTTCACTGACATTCCATATCTCCGAAACTATTACAGATATCACCCTGCAATTGTGTACGGTGATAAAGGGTACTGATACAAGTTTACCTATGTATATTTCATAAACCTGTAAAGTACAAAACGAACATGGCGACCAAGCGAATTTGAAATGTTTTAATAGACTTTTCTCGTGATTTAACTCTCTGAGCGCAGTGAAATCAGGTACAGTAAATGATTTTGCAGATTGTAATGCACTGCCCCATAATTAATTCAATTGTTTACATAACCTCAAGATGGCGGCTGTGCGAAATTTTAAAATTAAGTTTTTATTTCATGTGTCGTAATCATGCGATCGAAGTGAAAGTTTGAATAATGAACCTAGGCAATAATTGTCCTTGAATGGTACATACCTCTATGGCATATACATATAACAATCCTAAATGGCGAGCTTCCGAAATATTTAGACGGTTCTGAATATCTGTGAATCTTTTACAGCAACCAAACTGATTTTTTTTATGTTCATGGAGACTATGAACATATGTTCACCTAAAGGACTTTCAGTAACCTGGTGAACACAAATCCAACATGGCGGCGACGCGAAGTACAAATATTTAAATGGACGTTTCTCGCGAATTAACTATCCGAGTGCCGTGAAACGTTGCACGTTAAATGCTTATACAAATGTTGATCCACTGGCATCTAATTTATTTCAATTGTTTGCATAATCACAAGATGGCTGCTGTGCGTAATTTTAAAATCTCGTTTTTACTTCTTGTGTTCTAATCATGCGATTGAAGTTTGAATACCACACCTAGACAATAATCTTAATGTAATAGTACAAAAATAAAAATCCAAACAAAGAAAGATCTGATACGGCTCGTATTCTGAAACTGGACCTCCAGAGGAGTTCGTTCTCGGGTGAGTTGTAATCCACGTAGGGCTATCCTAAGCGTTTTTAATGTGTGCAAACCAACCAAGTAAAAAATAAATCCACAATTCTAGCCCTTCAATGTTGAATACATCCTTTAATAATGGCGGCTTCGGAGGCGTAGTTGGTAGCATGCTGAGCTTCTATGCCCAATATCGCGGGATGAAACCCGGCCAAAATCGTCGAATTTTCAGAGCGTTAAAAATCCCTCAATATGCCTTCCTTCGGAGGGGAAGTAAAGCTGGTGGGGTAGGATTTATGGCATGTAAAAGAACCTTCCACTAAATTCAATTGTGTGAAGCTAAAATTTGTAGGTTAGATTTGATTAACGCAGTAAGTTCCAACGTTCGTCGCCAGGTGCTGGTTGCGGTGGTATCTAGTAGCCAAGTTCATAGCTAAGTGTCGTTGACGGTAGCATTTGGAACCAAAAGTAGAAACTACTGTACTTGAAATTGATCGTCTGCAGTCCTTACCTGAATTACAGATAACACACACACTAATACAGCCATCACAATTAACACCGGTTAACAGACAGATTCTACACACACCCAAAGTACACGGAGCTATATAACCGCGTTGTCGCAGCCCCTAAACTAAGGAACCCACCAACCAGAATTAAACTAGGAATATTGTGATGTCAGTTTGCTTTTTGTAGGTCCTTTGGTTATTATGCTATTTATCTCCAAACTCGAGTAAGTAACACATTATTTCTGCGTCGACGGTGGGTCCCCATAGTAGTTGTGAACTTTGATCCCCGGAACAGTCTGGCTATGCCTTAATGTATAGATTATTCTCTTACTTGTTGCTCGCGAGACCTGGAGAAGGCAGTATTATGCAATGTGAGTTCTGTTGTTTATCATAGAGAGACGTAATCGAAGACGAAATGCTGAGGAAATGCGTCATCCCTGGTGTTGGAGCAAATGTTTGTCGCGAGGTGTATAGTAGTGAGTGGGCCGGGCCACGTGCCTTGCCTTGGGGTTGGTCAGGGTGGTGGGGGTTGTCGTGAGAGGAGGAGGAGGAGGAGGGGAGGGCTAGAAGGGTTGCGGACTGGACAACGGTCGACCCGATACACCAGTCTAGTCTCGTGTGCCATTCAGCCAACAGAGAGAGAGGAGGTACCTGTCACTGCGTGCGCCAGTGATTTACTGTCATCAGCAGGTAAGTTCATCCAAAAACACCTGATCAATTACATCATTATTGTTCACTGACCTTTTATTTGGCTTCTCCAAAAATGCATACGATATATCTATGAAATCTTTAAGAGTGTTGGTTTTAAAATATTTTCGTTCCCTCTTATATGCGTTATTGATTTTATGCATTTACGGAAAAGAATGATTGGTTGGTTCCTCAGTTTAGGGGCTGCGACAACGCGGTCATGTAGCCCCGTGTACTTTGGTTGTGTGTAGAATCTGTCTGATAACTAAAGCCCTGCGCGGATGCTGATAAACGCGCGGATATTCGCAAAATGTTTCACCATGTGGATAGACTATAGTTTGCATGTATGTGCGGATGGCGGATAAGCTGCGGATAATGTTTGGAGTAGCCTAAATTTGCGGATAGTTTTTAGAATACAATCCGAACTTGTTGAATATCATTACTAGGACCCGAATGTTTATGACATATCAGTTATTTTTTCATGAGAAATATAAGTTGATGATTTACGCTAATCTCATTCGAATTATGTCATTAAGCACAATATTAACACTACAAACTGAGGTTGCAATTCTGGCTGTATAACATTCATTTTAAACATACCACGTGACATACAAAGCCTAGGGGAACGACTTCTTCCTCGAATGGCTAAATGTATTAATATTTTATCTAATTGAAAATATTATTGCAATGCCAGTAGATTCAGATAAAAGGCGTGCGGATGCGCAGCGGATGCGATTAACGTTTTGCTTATTCGCGAAGGACTCTACTGATAACCGGTGTTAATTGTGATGGCTGTATTAATGTGTGTGATCTGTAATTCAGGTAAGGCCTGCAGACGATCAATTTCAAGAAGTTCCTATTTTTACTACCGATTGCTACCGTCAACGACATCTAGCTGTGAACTTGGTTACTAGATGCCATCGCACTTGGCAACGAACGTTGGAACTGATAGAGCGTTAATGAAATTAAACCTACACATTTAGCTTCACACAATTGTAGTTAGTGAAAGGTTCTTGGCTCTCCTGTAGTATACGTTGCCCGTTTCGAAAGTGCGTTATTTTACTTAGTAGCGCTCGGAAAATGGTTTGTATTTACTCTAAATTGTCAACATTAACTTTCAAGTAATAAACTTATCAAAAAGCACGTCGCCATGTTTGATTACGTAATGCTGCCAACTTACTGATTGTACTACTAGGCAAAATCATTGGCCTGGTTAAAGATTATTGATGCGTGACATCCCCACTGTGCGTGACAAAAACCAGGGGTGTTATCTATTAGCCTAACGCGGCCCGCAGGGCCGCGCTACCTAACCTTTATTGGCCTAGACGAAAACCATTGGGCTGGATGAAAATATTGGTCTGGAAACAATAATGTTGGCACTCTGAAAAAATACAGTAACACTCTCTAGCGATGAAATATTCAACTGCTGTATATTAGTAACATTGGCCATTTCTATAGAAAATTTTTCGGATTTTAATGGCGCCGGGCAACGTATACTACACGAGTTCCAGGTTCTTTTACATCCCTTCCGAAAGAAGGCATGCTGAAGGATTTTTAACGCTCTTAAAAAATCCGACGATTTCGGCTGGATTTGAACCCGCGATCTTGGGCATAGAAGCTCAGCATGCTACCACCTACGCCTCCGAATCCGCCACGGAAAAGAATAGTAGCCTATTCATTGACCAATAACTTACACCTAATTGTGTCGTAAATCGGATTAAAACCACTGTATTCTGAAGAGATAACCAATAATTTACTAAAAATTCGAATTCGATTTGATGAGTGTGTTTTTTATGTTAATATATTTATCCCCCCTCCCTATAATAATGTATAACGTTTCCCACATTTTTAGCTTTGAACCAATAGTGCTTCAGTAAAACTTTGGGGGGAAAAACGTTGGGTTTTGAAGTCAGGATTTTTCAGTTTGGAAAAATCCAAAGAAAAGCCTTTTTATGACATCGACGTTATAATGATTAATACGTAATGAATGACATCAAAACTGATATTATAATTTTAGCTATCATGAAAAATGCTCATTTTTTAAATATTCTTATTGGTCATTAAGACATTGTAAAAATATTAAAGTTTGGAGGTTCTGGTACTCACATCCACCCCCAAGTAGACTCTGTATTTTGTGAAAAATATATATTTTATTCCTGAAATATAAAGCGTGAGGGGCAGATAGCCTTGCTATTCCGCTCCTTTGCACAACAATTATCAACATCAAATATAAAGCGCATGTCATTTGAAGGGGATCTGTGCACATAAATATATATATATATTAAAGTCTAGGCTATGACTATTTTGCTTATACTGTAATTAGCCATTGAATGACTACATTTGTATTTTTTAATAGCCTATATAAATGATGTACTCTCTGTGATTCAAAAATTTACAAGTGTTCTCCCCATTTCTCTTAGGGAAAAATATTAATTTCTAGTCATAACTTATCTATTAAGCCTACATCTTGCAAGAAAAAAAAGTCCTCTCGGCACGCCGGAAGGCGGAGGTAGATTTCACCGGACAAACTTGGGGATAGGCGAAAATAGGCAGAATATGCAGGTTTTCGTAGAAGGATCAGACCTCATTTATTGCGAGAAAGTATTTCATAATTGGAGATCAATTAACTTTGTTTTTCGTCATTTTATGCATATTTTAAACATTTGATTGTCTTATGATGACGGTAACCTTCTTGTCATTTGGAATCCAATCCTTATGCAAGGTTTCGACACTGATGTGTAACTATGTAACGGTCTGTTACTTCTTCACGCAAAATTATATCTCTCGCAGAGATTTTGGTTGGTTCCTCAGTTTAGGGGTTGCGACAACGCGGTCATGTAACCCCGTGTACTTTGGGTGAGTGTAGAATCTGTCTGATAAACGGTGTGAATTGTGATGGCTGTATTAGTCTGTAATTCAGGCAAGGACTGCAGACGGTCAATTTCAAGCAGTAGTTCCTAATGTTACTACCAGATACTACCGCAACGACACCTAGCTGTGAACATGGCCACTAGATACCACCGCAACCAGCAACTCGCAACGAACGTTGGAACTTCCCCTCCAAAAGGAAAGCATACTGGGGGATTTTTAGCGCTCTTAGAAAATCCGACGACTTTGGCCGGCTTTGAACCCGCGACCTTGGGCATAGTAGTTCAGCATGCTACCAGTTACGTCACCGAAGCCGCTTCACACTTAGTCAGATGGAAATCTGAATCTGATCTCGTGCAAGTGCGTTGTCACGGCAACGTTTGATGGCTCATCCCTCATCAATTTAGTAGTGTTGCCATGGCAACCACTGATAGCTCTTGGCATTTTCTTATAACTCCGAAATCATTTTTCTCATCCCTTGGCGTAATGGTGCGTCATATCAAAAATTCTTTCAGACAAAAGTTTTAGGTAATTATTAGGGGAATATTGTCCATTTTGTACGGTTTTGATATTGTGCCTATTAAGAGAGATATGATTAATGTTTCCCGAAAAACCCACTTTTTCCCACCCCTTTGGTCAATGGTTGGTGCTATTAAAAAAAACTCTTCAAACATAATTTTTTGGGCTTTATCCGACACATAGTATGAACTTTGAACGGATTCGATATTTCACATATTAAGAGAGTTATAGCAATATTTCACTTTTTCGAAAAAAAGCCCCCCATTTTCACCCCCTTTGACCGATTTAGCCCAGTAACGAACTCGACCGAGATTTTATAGGTATACATCTTCGGTAAAAGATTCAAAGTGATTGGTGCAAAATTACGGCAGTATCGTGTCCACAAGAAACTGATATACATATATATATACATATATAAATTATATATAAACTTTTGAACTGACGGTGGTTTTGGGGTCTGGGGGATGTGAAACGCGAAGATATGTCGAAATTTTCCGGAAGTCGAAACATGGTACCCATTGCAATAGTTAGCTTTCTAATGAAATCTACCTAAAAAACGTTTTAAAATTATCTCTGATACCCAGTATAAATTCGGAATCGAAACTTTACCCGAATTCAAATTATTTGAAGGTTGAATATTGTTTTGCAGTTATACTTATGATATTATATTATCAAATTGCCATTAATATTTGAATATGAATAGGTCTATATTTAGCTTCAGATCTAACAACTACAGTAGTTTCTCTCCGTTTAACCAGCGGTATAAGTGTGTGAATCATCGTCACATGCCTGACGACGTTCTGTTTTGTCATTGTTTGAATATTATTGGAGTTAATGGGTTTATTTGTGATAGATGTGAAATTTACGTCATGATTACGTCATGTATCTTCATGTCCTATGACCCCTAACTTACGACAGGATTTTCACGTACTTGATGAAATTCGAAATTGGCTCAAAATGTAAAATTTCACGTTTTCTGCAAAAGAAATGTGATATGATTTTCTAAAAGAATTTGGTTGGTTGGTTGGTTGGTTCCTTAGTTTAGGGGCTGCGACAACGCGGTCATGTAGCCCCGAGTACTGAGGGTGTGTGTAGCTGTGAACTTGGCTACTGCTAGATGCCATTGCAACCAGCGCCTGGTGACGAACGTTGGAACTTAAGAGCATTAATCAAATCTAACCTACAGATTTTGCTTCGCAAAAGTCTAGTTAGTGGAAGGTACTTTTACATGCCATAAATCTATGAGATGGGCTCGCCGGCTTTACTTCCACTCCAAAGGAAGGCATACTGAGAGATTTTAATGCTCTTAAAAAAACGACGACTTCGGCCGGGTTTGAACCCGCGACCTTGGGCATAGAAGTTCAGCATGCTACCAACTACACCACCGAAGGCTCCTAAAAAAAACACCTCACCTCATATTAAATAAAACAGTGATAGGCTACTTATTTTCGAGCCTCAGTGGCTTAGGCGGCAGCACGCCGGCCTCTCACCGCTGGGTCCGTGGTTCAAATCCCGGTCACTCCATGTGAGATCTGTGCTGGACAAAACGGAGGCAGACAGGTTTTTCTCCGGGTACTCCGGTTTTCCTGTCAAAATTTCATTCCAGCAACACTCTCCACTATCATTTCATTTCATCTGTCATTCATTTAATCATTGCCCCAGAGGAGTGCGTCAGGCCTCGGCAGCCGGCACAGTTCATATCCTCGCCGCTAGATGGGGGGGCTTCATTCATTCCATTCCTGATCCGGTCGGAGACTGGAAGCAGGCTGTGGATTTTTCAGTGATACTTATTTACACCACCCTAAGAACAGTAGAAATGCTGTAAATATTTAATTGAATGGTCCACGGGAAGAAGGGGGAATGTCAAATAATGTAAAATGTTCAGGAAACGAGTTTTAAGTTTCATTTCTGATATGTACGCGTCAACTTGAAACGTCATTTTCTCACGACCCTCATTGTTCTTAGCCAGACACAATTGTGCCTTCAATACGCCGCAAGTAGCCCTACCAGATGGCGCTGATATCTCGATTTTACATTTTGAGTGACATACCCCCTTCTTCCCGTGGACCCTTCAATTGGTCTAGTTAAAATTAGCGTTTCTTTCCGGTGGATACTTTTCGGTATTTTTACGGTATCACGACGGTCAACGACCAAAACGGAGATGTTTATACAAAACTCAATGTTTAGTTTATATATGCAACTACAATGTTTATTTGCATATTTTTATATTTGTAGGCCTATGGTGTAAAATTCTTGTGTCGTAGTTTTGCTTAGGCCTAGTCATATACGAAATAATAATAATAATAATAAGACTAAGCAATTAATTTTAATAAGCTATATTATTTTAGGCCTGATTGTCACATATTATAAACAAAATTCTTATTGTAATAAATATGCTACAAAACGCTAAACCTGAAAATTATAGTTGCAACAAAACGCTAAACCTGAAAATTATAGACACAACAAAACGCTAAATCTGAAAATCATCGATTCTACAAAACCCTAAATCTGAGTTTTACGTAACCGTAAATCGTGCGATCATGAGCCACAGAACTCCTTTTTACATGGGATCCGAACCACAGGGCATGGCATTTCACATCGAAAATCTCTCATTCATTGACCGGGAATCGAACCCGGTCCACCTTGGTGAGAGACCAACAGCTTGACCTCTGTGCCACCATGCTCTCCGGAATATTAAGGGGTGGACATACAATTATTAATAATAATAGGCAATAGAGAAATTTGCCAACTTTCAGCTAGAAAAAAAAAACATAACTCAGCAATGTTTCTAGCTTCGTGCCGTGCCCTTCTTTTTGGAAGCCTTCATAGGGAGGTTATTAGGCTGCTTGAACTTTTAGCTCTCGCAGTAAAGAGTCGCAGGTGTGCTTCATAAAAAGGGAGGTAGTGCGCAGTTCGCTACTCCTGTGGGGGTCCGGGCACGGACACCAAGAGCCCGCTGATGAGCCAGCTTGGTGTCCTAGGCGAAACCCCACACAAGACACGGCACAAACCTTGAAAAATTGCTGAGTTTTAATTCACTGGTCGTGAAAGCCAATATACCATCTATAAAAAGTATGTTACGATGCTTTAATTTGATATAATTATTATTATCATTGTTCCAGGCATAATTCTTTTTTGTGAATTTAAATAGAAAGAATAATTGCAGGCTGACAAAACAGATTTTTAATAAAATGTTAAAGCTTTAAGTACAGCCAGCGTGGTTTACATAGACATTGAATGATCTAAATCTAAAGGAACCAACATTGGCATTATAAGGATTCACATAATAGAGATTTATTTAGAGGCAAACTTCAAAAAGTGATCTTCATGGATGAACAAGAAAGCAATGAACAACTCAGGAAGCAGAGAGGATGAAACAAATGGGAGCAGAGAGGAAGAAGAAGACATTTAGCAATTATATTTTCTACTTTGTCTTATTAAATTAGATTGATTCATCGTAACATAATTCTTTTATACAGTAGTTGAAAGTTGACAATTTTTTTAATTTCCTATGGTCTCTATACCGTATTATTATTATTATTATCATTATCACAAATTGTTCAGTTCTTCTGGTCTTCGACAAAACTTCGGTGGGCGTACACAACAAGCTCAGAAGGGATCTGTCCCGCTAGGGGATTCCCCATCAGTAAAACATCTCCTGTGCGTGATGTAGCCTATATTTACCGATATTCTTTTTCGAAGGTGGAATAACTTATTCCAACTAATGTTTGTAATTTATGAGGGGGATAAACGTCATTCTGGGAGGAATGCTACTTTTCTCACCCTCAGGAACTCACAGCTGGTAGCTACGAAGTTAACGATTCCGTAGAGCCTCAACTGGGCATAAGAGCCATTTAGAGGATATTTCAATATCCTTTACTGTGCCGTCATTGGCCCACATTAATTTAAGAGAGGCCTCTTCATAACAAACAGACATGAAACACCTTTTGGGACTCTTCTCTTTGACTGCCAAGAGCTCGTTCAATCAAAATATATGAAACTAGCGAACCCGTGCGAGAAATCTCTCTTGTTCATAAACCACACTTTGCCCAATAGGTTTATTATAAGAGACTTAAGGAGAAAGTTTGTTATGTTTTTATTTGAACCTAATGATTATAGAACACTATTTACGTTTCAGGCGTCCCTACTGGGCAGCAATGATGTCGCGTATTTTCCTACAGCAACAGTATTTGCAAATCGCACACTTCCTACAAAAATTGATATTTATGAAATTAGAATGCAATTCGTCACGACTAATGTCATTTGTGTGCTGAGTCCATTAATTAACAGCTTAGCCGTAACACTCACCGGTCATTCGATATTTATAAAATTATAAGATTTGAGTACCGTAGGCCTACTCATTCCTTTAAATTGCTGTTTCTGAAATCCATGCAAAATCATAAAGGAAATACCTCAGAATGTTAAAATGACATGAAATAGGCGTCACAGCGCCCAAAATGTGAAGTGGCCAGCAATAATAATAATTGAGCGTAGTTTCCTACAGCAACAGTATCTGTAAATCGCACACTTCGTACAGTTTTTTAAAAGTATTTTTTAAATAAATTATAGATATTTATGAAATTAGAGTGCAATGCGTCACTGGTAATGTATATTTTCTTTCATTTGAATTCTCATTGTTCAGGATCGGTCGCTTGTGAGCGCCGTAGGAGGGATCTGTACTGCTGAAATAATATAATTATATGATGATACCTACCATTTTAATTTTAAAATTAATATTGTAATTTTCAGTCGGTCAACAAAAAATAATTCTACTTACTGAAGTATGTGAAAAATAGCCTGAAATATGTGATTAAGATAGGATAGGCCGACAGAATTTAATACCTGCCAACTCTCCGGATTTAGGCGGGAGACTCCCGATTTTTCACCATTTATACCACCATCCCACTTAACATTAAATCTCCCGATTTTTGAAAAATCTCGCTCGTATTTTCGGACTAAGAGTGCGAGAAGACAAACTTCAGTCATCCATCGAACATGTCATGTGTTTCGATACCGCAGTTTCGCTAACGATAATAATTTATAGATAATTCTCCCGTTTAGTTGGATTTGAATATCTCTTTGTTTGAGACCGTCGATGGTTAATTCAGCGTGTGTTCTTGGAAGTTTTCATAATAGTCTGTGGGTGAAAGGTAGTTGAAGACTGCGGAATATTGTATCTGTTTAACACGTGAAATTATTTGTGTATAACTTTGGATGTTGGCATTAATATGCCAGTAGGCTATTGTCTGATTTTTCAATCGGAGCGATTTTGTCAGTTCTTCTATGGCTATGGCGAAAAAATATGATTAGACATCGATCGTCTTCAAAATCGCCCGATTTTTAGTTTGAGAGGTTGGCAGATATATACAGTATACAGAGTGAACAAAAAATGCCGCACTTGGAGGTCGGCATGCGATTCCTCATCCAATTGCAAGACAAAAGTTTCAATAGCAAAATCGGATCGGGTGCTGGTTGAAAACACTAGTATTAAGTTGAGAAGCTGGCAACACTGTCACATCCTGCAGTGCATCGGAATGTACAGAGAAAGCTCCGGCAGAGCGCCGAATGCCTGCGACCTGCTTTTGGCCACGCTGCATGCAGTTACGGCGTTTGCCAGAGCCTCGTTTCTTAACACGAATTTCTGTTAAACCTATTGGCGGGACTAGGTTTTGCAACATAAACTTTTGTCGTGAATTTCGACGAGCAGCCGCATGCCGACCTCCAAGTGCGGCATTTTTTGTTCACCTTGTATACAGTGCTGTATATACTAGCGGACCCGTGCGAGAACTCTCGCATAATGGGTTGTGTGCGCCCCATGTGTACAGACTACCCGCCCAGCTGTACGCGACACAGTTCTGCCAGGAGCTATCGTCTTGTTTATTTCTTTAAAAGCACTTTATAAACAAATAAATATATTTCCGTTGACTTTTCAATAAGTGCAAGATTTCTCCTGTACTATTGAGACAATTTGGAAGATTTTGGTACAAACCACACCTTCTAACTCCCTCTGGTTTAGGAGCTTGAGTTTTGTGAAAAATACACCTTAGCGTATTATATAATAAGATATATCTCTTATGACTAAGGTTCGGATGTTTAGGACCTAAAGAAACGAGAAATATGCAGGCAAAATATGCCTTAAGAATACTGAAATATGATCCAAAAAAGGTACAATATGATCTAATGTATTTACACGCTTTCTAAAAACACTTGTTAATAACGTAGTGAAATATTATTTTTATTATTAATTCTATAATCAAATCTAAAAAATTGTAAAATTCTACGCTGATTTCATGAATAGGCCTACAATAAAAATGATTTTCTCTCATTTGTATCACAGAATGTTTCAACAGACACGCTGAAAGCAGCATATTCATCACCTTTTCTCGCGTTAAAAACTGCGACACAAATCACATTTCCTGTAAAAGAGAAAGAAAATGCCCTAAGTTAAAAATACTACCAAGTTTAGTTACAGTTAAATATTTTCTGATAGCCTGCAGCAATTGGCAAGTATTTAAATATTTAGCGCCGTTTATGCACATAAACCTTGCAGCGGCCAGCGGATACCATATTTTAAGTCCACCACCTACCTCTAAAAATTTTACCAAAATATGACCCTAAAACATTAATATTGATGAAATATTTGAAAAATTGATCCGGTTAGCTCAATTCAATTGCCAGTGTTTCTCCCCAGTGTGCCCGCCAGTTGGTATGGTACACCTCACCAAGACACTTGGCTAGTACATACTGTACTGTGAAGACCACTGTAAGGCTCAAATGATGCCACGAACAGTGCCAATGTACCATGAGAGACTAGCTCCCTTTTCCAAAATGTTGCCTTACTTTGGCAATCCAAGGCAAATTGAGCTACCCGGATCAATTTTTCAATTTTTTTGAAATATGATTATGTGCTATCACGTTCATTCGGCAAAATAAATTTTCTGTATCCTTCGGGAAACAGTAATTTCATTATTGATGAAATATGACAATAACCATGAAAATTACCCAAATATGCTTTTATATGCCCTATAAAATCCACCTAAAAGGGAGTCAGAAACATTGAACTCCTGCTTAATTACAGTTTTTAATGAAAATTTAGTCAAGGAAAAAACATCCGAACCTTACTTATGGGTCCGTAGAGCTGTCGATTTAATCGATCGATTAACCGATTAATCTAAAATTACGATTATCGATCAATGTGCTCTAGTCGATTAAAAGTGTAGTGTGGTGTAGGAAAAGTAATTGTTTTGCGTAGCACTAAACCTGTGTATTGTATTATCATATTATTTGGCGTGCTAGCATCAACTACAGTATTATAGGATTCACAGGTCATTAAAATTAGCTGATGCGCATGCCTTTGCTTCAGAAACATAAAAGCGATATTAATTGCTTTCTTCTAAACTGAGGGATTAGCCCACCGCTTTTACAAACAATAGGAAAGGAAATACCGGACAGGCTATTACTGTAGTAGGCTACAATAGGAGAGGAAATACCGGACAGGCTATTACTGTAGTAGGCTACAATAGGAGAGGAAATACCGGACAGACTATTACTGTAGTAGGCTACAATAGGAGAGGAAATACCGGACAGGCTATTATTGTAGTATTACTGAAGTCTACAAGTCGCTCGTGGAACTAGAAGAGGACTTCACAGATTCTCAACAATGGTGGAAAATACATTTAGTCCAACTTCCACATCTCGCAGGCATAGCGAAAAAATTGCTTTGCTTTCCAGCTCCGTGTGAGAGAGTGTTCAGTGACTGGAAATATTGTTACTAAGAGAAGGGCAGTCCTTGCGTGATGGCGCAGTGGTATAGCTGCTCGTCTTTTACCCGGACGGCAGGGGATCGAATCCCGGTGACAGCTGGGTGGAATTTTCACCCGAAAAATCACGCGGCGTCAGGAATGGCATCCGGTCTTAAATCATCAGCGAAAATCAAAATGAGCCAGGTTGGTTCCGGATATCTCAATTAATTGGGATAAGCCGAAGAAAGAAAGAAAGAAAGAAAGAAAGTAAGAAAAAGAGAAGGGCAACCCTTAGTTCTGAGGATGTCATCTTACTGACATGTTTGAAGTCCTGGAGCAAAGAAGTGTGACTTCATAAGAAGATGCCAATTATGTTTGGCATCGGATGGGGATCATTTTCAGCATCTACTGTAAACATAGTGAGTAAAAATGCATGATACTGATTTTAAGCACCGTATTCTGCCGAACATACGCGCGCGTGGCAGCCGGCAACTGAGCCGTCATTTGCGGAGCGCGTGAGCGAGTATGTCCTTGCCAAGCAAATATAAAGACCCTGTATTGTATAGCCTACATTGGGCAAATTCGTGTTGACCGACTAAAGAACTACAACTGATAATTATTATTACTTGGCGTTAAAGCTAATAAACTATGCCATTATCGGGTCTGATAACCCCTAAATGAAATAATACGTGTTAATAATTACGTCAACAGTTCATTCCTTACACATTCTCTAGGATTCCTAGCTCTGCAGTCTGACATGCTGGTGGAGTTTCAACCTTCAATAAATCAACAAGTTTCAGAACTTTCTTAGAAGACTCATGCTCAATGTCAGCTGTATTGATAAACCAACAACGGTGGCCACCAGACAAATAAGTCCTAGACCTAATCGATGACACTTAATTCTCTGATACACGCACACTTCTTCCAAGAAGAAAACAAAACAACAAAGAAATATACAACAACTGGGTAACTTTCTTAGTGCAGACATCGCCAGCTGTTCAGATAACATTCCAGCGTTCATTTTGTCGCGACGTCAGTGATATCTTATTTGTGGAATTCATCATATGACTCATCTTTCTAGTTACGAACCATCGTATAGATGAGAATAATAAATAATACTAATAATAGGCTAATAATAATAAGAGATAACGTTATAACATGGAGTAAGGGTGGCACGGAGTGGCTGACAGAGGTTCAGAGGGACCTTCAACAGGTCAACACTGAAAACCTTGAGGACCGCACCGAGTGCAGGAATAAAATCAATAATGTTAAGTTTGATCATAAACCATCACGACAGCCTGGAAGAAAATGGACAGCTGAGCGGAAGAAGGAGCATTCTGAGAGGATGAAGAGGTTTTGGGAAGAGAAGCGGGAAAACGCCAGGAGATGAAATCATGAGTTCAAGTTCAATCGCTCTCCTAAAGGGGAACAATCGATTAAATAAATAAATAATAAGAGATAATAAGATATGTAATCATGCCTTCTCATTAAAAGCCAACGTTGTCACGGTGGGTGAGTAGTTATCGTGTCGGTCTACCAACCACAGGCTTGCAGGTTCGCTCCTGGCCGTGGTAAGTCATATGCATGTCATATACGTTGTTGGCATATTAAAGAACTGATTTGAATTCAGTAGGCCGTGTTCATAATTGGAAAAATTATCTCGGGATGTTCCGTCAAGAAAAAAGTTCTTCCTTTTTCTACTAGAAAGCGCTATAGTGTCAAGGAGCTTAGATATCTAACCTCCTTGACTTTCATAGCTCTCCAAGGAGCGATAAAATTTGACATGCAAGCTGCCCTCTGGGCGTCAATTAACAAAGCTTGCTCCCGGCACCCGAGGCTATCCGATATTATTATTAAAAGACAAGAATAACTGGATAATAGAAATTTAAAATGACCTTCAAGAAATCAACGTAACAGACGAATGGGACAGGCCTATATTCAGATTGTTGGTGAACAAACATCATTTAGCTGCAAACCCGTGAATGAGAGCCACTGATGGGACAGCAGAAAGGAAGAAAAATCACAGTGAGAGAATAAAGAGATTTAGGGAGGAGTAGAAAGCTTATTCTAATTCATCTGTAAAATGTTCAATCACGCTCCTTAACGCCGTAAAAGACACAATTGAAATGATCCGGCCTCTAATTTTTCCTGTCGAATGGTGAGGGTGCGACTCTTATCTAACCCAAAGGACATTCCAATATCAGAAGAAATTGAAGCAGTTACTGCGATTAGATTGTCAACATGTTTCTCAGGGGAGGCATATAGTTTGATGTCATACATGTATATCAAATAAGAAATATTGTATTTCACTATACCATTGTGCTTAATACAGGGCCGACACGTGGCACATGCGGCCGCATGGCTGGGGCGCCGCGCCGGTGAAGCCGGCGACTTTTTTAATTTTTCGTTCGAAAATCATATTTTGATTTTGCGGTCCTATGAAACCGAAACATGTAAAAATATAAAGCATTTTGTTGAGATATTAAATCTCAATAGGCCTATCATTTGGTATATTGGAATGGCTACATTGGCAATTAAAAACAAATTGTAAACACTATTCATACTGATTCAGTTTTGAAAGACTTGGCCAAACTTAAGGCAAGAAAAGTATGTTTTTGAAAGTTTGTTCATTAGAAGTATTTTATGATATAGTATTTGGTTTTCTATTATTCTATTCTATTTCATTTAATAAAAATACAAAACAGAATTAACGTATTTATTTTAATTTGCAATGAACAATCTTTGTCGTGTGGCCTCCTCAGAGGTCGAGTGCAGGTCTTTCTATGACCCTGGACGAGGATGTGGAAGGAATCGGCCGTGGCCTATGGGAAGGTACCGTCCCAGCATTTGCCTGGTGTTGAAAATGGACGGAAAACCATTTCAAGGACGACCAACAGTGGGGCTCGAACCCACGCGTCTGCCGAGTCAGTAGAGAGCTTGGCCCCATGACCTAACGCTGCACTTTAGCCAGCGTAGCCACTGCTGTCGTTGTAATAAACAATACAATCCTTACATCTCATTAATAGCTTGCCACGGTGGGTGAGTGGTTATCGTGTCGGTCTACTAACCCCCAAGATTGCAGGTTCGCTCCTGGCCGTGGTAAGTGATTTTTGAAAGGCAGCAAAATTACGACGCCATGTCATACGATGTTGGCATGTCAAAGAACCCATTTGAATTCAGTAGGCCGTGTTCATAATGGCAAAATTAATCTCGGGAGTTTCCGCCAACACATAATTCCTCATTTCTCTACTAGAAAGCGCTATAGTGTTCAAGGAGCTTAGATATCTAACCTCCTTGACTTTTATAGTGCTTCAAGGAACAACCACATGCAAGCTACCCTGTGGGTGTCAAATAACAAAGCTTGCACCCGGCATCCGAAGCCATACGATATTATTATTATTATTATTATTATTATTATCACAATTAAAAGACGAATTAGTTTTTAAGAGAGGGGCGCCAAACACTGATCTCTCATGTGCCAAAAAAAAAAACTTGAACTGGCCCTGGTTTAATTGGGAAACTACATTTTGCATTGTTCAGTAATGATGGTAGTGGATTGAGCGCCAAACAGAACCATAGAGGGCTCAAGCTGTCACCCTGAAAGATCCTCTTTTGATTTGAATAAATCCTGATTCCATACACGTGTCTCCATGAAATATTAATAAATTGGTCCCCCAATGAGACATCATATGTTGCAGACTTATAATGAAGGCAGGATCGAGTTTATACATCTTCAGGGTTTGGATTAACCAGGAATGTGGTACCGAATCAAAAGCTTATAGACTAATAATAATAAAAAGGAAGATTGTAGTTTTACGTGACCGTGAATCTTGTGATTATAAGCCACGGGACCTCCTTTTTACGTGGAATCCGAACCACAGGACATGGCATTTCACTTCGAAAATCTCACATGCATTGACCGGGAATCGAACCCGGACCGCCTTGGTGAGAGGCATACAGCTAGACCGCTGAGCCACCACGCCCCTTAATAATAATAAGAATAAACATCGGTGCAACAAAGAAGTTTACCAGAAGGTGGAAAGAATCTCGGAGACCATGAAGAGGAATAGACTGGGGGATATTTGTACAGATTGAGGTGTTCCCGACCAGAAAGGCGAACACAACAAATGCACGTTTCGAGAAAAATGCCATTACATTTTTTTTTTACCAAGGATAAACTCGACATATTTTTCTTCTTTTGTTATTCCATCCAAAACTATAACTTAGATGGTAATAAAACAAAACTTTTATCACATTATTAATTTATTATAATCGACACGTGACATGAATGGAATACAGTAGAGTCGACACTCGGTTACCCGGCACTAGGGATTTCTCGGCCACGCTGACAGGAGAAAAAAAATCATGATTTTTGTTTGTTTTTGTGTTTCCCCACAGAGCATTATTATGTTTTCTCTAGTCTTCTTCAGCAATGGAATTATCGACAGTTAAATACAGAAATAATTTCAACTCTGAGATTTGCTGATGACATAGTCATCTTGGCCGACACGCCTGAGGATTTGAATCAGTTTTTGAATGGTATGGACTCCGTCTTACAGAATGAATACATGATGAAAATTAATAAATGTAAAACAAAAATACTGGAATGCAGCCGAAATAAATCAGAAACTTCTATGGAGATCAAATTGGCAGGTGAAAAGCTGAAGGAAGTAGGAGACTTCTGTTACTTAGGAAGCAGAATAACCAGTGATGGACGAAGCAAAGAGGATATAAAAAGTAGGTTGGCTCAGGCAAGGAAAGCCTTCCTACAAAAAAGGAATCTGTTGACATCGAATATAGATTTAGGTATTAGGAAGTCATTTTTGAAAACCTTTGTCTGGAGCGTGGCGCTCTATGGAAGTGAAACTTGGACTATTGGTGCATCAGAAAAGAGGAGAATTGAAGCATTTGAAATGTGGTGTTACAGGAGAATGATGAAGATCAGATGGGTAGATAGGGTTACAAACAAAGAGGTATTAAGGCGAGTGGGAGAGGAGAGATGTTTCTGGCGACTGCTAATGAAGAGAAGAGATAGGTTGCTAGGACACATACTAAGACACCCAGGAATAGCAAGCTTAGTTATGGAAGGAAGGGTCGAGGACAAGAACTGTAGGGGTAGACCAAGGTTAGAATATGTTCAACAGATTGCCTCGGATGTAGGGTGTGGTAGCTATGTAGAGATGAAACGATTAGCTCAGGACAGGGAGGCATGGAGATCTGCATCAAACCAGTCAAAAGACTGAAGACTCAAACAACAACAAATACGACGCGAAACAAGTTGACCTACAGTACATAGTAAGAGTAACGACGACCTGATAAATGCACAAACTGTTGGCAGTAAGAAGTAAACAAACGGTTCTCGCGCAGAGCGTTGTATTTATTTGATTGCGCATTCTCCGCAATTCTGTTTCTTCGCCGTCTTCGTGACGAGGCTTCAAGAAACAGGTTTCAAAGTGAAAAGCAAAAGAACATTACATACTTTTTTCCAAAAAAGAAGTAAATGGTAATTTTCAATAAGTGAAAATTATATTTGCCTACGGGAATTGTTTTGTACATACACTGTACAGTGTACATATTATAAAAATAATTTGTAGACCTAGTTTTTCCAAGTTTTCTTTTATAATTTACAGTCATTGTTTTCCTTGATTTTTATGCAGTACAGTACTGAACTATATACAGTATTCAAGTACTGTAATTGTAGTGGCTTAATCGTTTTAAAACTAGTGTTTCTGTTAAAAACAAATAAATGTACTGCAATGCATTACTTTGAAACCAAAACAAACAGCTTATTTCTTCTTTTTAACACATTTACCGATAACCCGGCATTTTTGGGAACTCGGCCACCCTTCGGTCCACATTAGGCCGAGTTTGAGAGACTCTACTGTAATAATAATAATAATAATAATATCGTATGGCCTCGGGTGCCTGATGCAAGCTTTGTTAATTGACACCCAGAGGGTAGCTTGCATGTAGCCTCCGTGGCTTAGGCGGCAGCACGCCGGCCTCTCACCGCTGGGTCCGTGAGATCTGTGCTGGACAAAACGGAGGCAGACAGGTTTTTCTCCGGGTACTCCGGTTTTCCCTGTCAAAATGTCATTCCAGCAACACTCTCCACTATCATTTCATTTCATCTGTCATTCATTTCATCATTGCCCCAGAGGAGTGCGACAGCCTTCGGAAGCCGGCACAGTTCATATCCTCGCCGCTTGTTGGGGGCTTCATTCATTCCATTCCTGACCCGGTCGGAGACTGGAAGCAGGCTGTGGATTTTCATTTTTCATTTTCAGGGTAGCTTGCATGTTCCTTTAAACGCTATGAAAGTCAAGGAGGTTAGATATCTAAACTCCTTGACACTACAGCGCTTTCAAGTAGAGAATGGAGGAACTTTGTGTTGGCGGAAAATCCCGAGATTAATTTTGCCATTGAACACGGCCTACTGAATTCAAATGAGTTCTTTAATATGCCAACAACGTATGACATGAGTGTCGTGATTTTTGTCGCCTTCAAAAATCACTTACCATGGCCAGGAGCGAACCTGCAATCTTGGGGTTGGTAGTCCGACACTATAACCACTCACCCACCGTGGCAAGCTTCTACTGTAATAATAAATAATAATAATAATAATGCAAATAAATGCGTACAATCGATTTGTCATACTCAACAGGAGTATCGCCTTCACAATATTCGATGCCATTGTGATGATTGAACAGTTTTTTGCTGTTGTTTTTGTTTATTTAAGGGGATTTGTAACATCGTGGTCATGTAGTCCCATGTACTTGGGTGTGTGCAGAATTTGTGTGATAACCTGTGTTATTGTGATGGCTGTACTAGAGTGTGCATTTGTAAATTGGGGATAGGATTGGGAAGGAGGCGGCCGTAGCCTTACGTTAGGAACCGTCTCGTCATTTGCCTGGCGTAGAAGTGGGAAACCACGGAGGGCTGAGGTGGGAAGTGTACCCCGTTCCAGCCCTCAGACCAATATTAAGTTTCTTGGCAGAGCAGGGAATCGAACTCGAACCTCCGAGGTGACAGCCAAGAATGCTAGCTGCCACACTTGAAGGTGGTCTGATCCACGTTTGTTCTGTGGTGCAACATCTGATTGTCACTTGAGGAAAATGCATCAGGAAGGATGTCACTAAGACGTCAGTGAGTTCCAATTTGCCGAAGTTGAGTAATCAGGAAGACGTCATTTGGTTACTCGAAGGGAAAACCAGTTTCAGGCTGAATGATTGAGAATGTCTTTACTGTTTGTCTTTGATTCTTTCACGCAAAAATTAATGATCATTACTAGGGCCAGGATGATGATACCGTAAAAAAGTTTAAAAAGTGCACTTAAAACTTTCAAAAATGACTGTAATAAATGACCTAAAAATTCGAAAAATGCACTATAACATGGAGAAAATTATCTTTAAAAATCTTGCCAATATTTCACAAATGAAATCCTAAGCTCAAACTGGAAAGTCAATCAAAATAGATTTCTAGCACTTAACAAAAGGTTTATGTTCATTTTAGTCTGAGTCGCACTGCACTACGAATATCATTTTGATGTTGTCAAATGTAAATGATCTGCGGTTATCAGCCAACAAGTTTTTATATCTCAAAAAGCTGCGTTCAACGTCAACTGATGTGATCGGAGCGTACTTGAAGTGAGGAAGGTGGTTTGCTGCTAAATCCTCCTCAATCCCATCCATGCAGTAGTTTTCACCAGAAAGAATGTCAGATTTTGCAGAATGTTTTATACCGGGTGTTTTAGTCCAGCAATTTTTCAATTTTGATGCAATGCCCGTAGCAATTTCGCGACGATTGTTGCTAAGATCAGTTTGCACTCGCTTGATTAAGGAAATAGAATCAATATTTCAATACTTTAAATTATCTTGTATCAGCCACTAGCTTCTTCTTAACTCTGAGAGACGTAACTCCCTCATATAAAGCTGTGCCATGACTAAATCGGCCTCAAAAGGCCGATTTCTCTAAAATAAGACCAAAAAAATCTACCGAACTTAAAAAAGCTCTTTAAGTGGAAAAATAGGAAAAAATGCAAATAGATGCAAAATTAAAATGACGTATTTGAAGACGGAGTGGCCCGTCCGGAGTTTCTATGTACTCCAGCATTGTTTTAGACAGCTCAGTAAAAAGATGACATGTCATCAACATCCGGGCCCTAAATGAACTGCAGCCAATGGCCATAGCTGGGTATCTTTGATAGTTCAATTTCAATTTTCAATTTCAAGTAGTTCCAACTTTGGCCACCAGATGCTACTGTCACTAACACTAGCGGCGAATGTTGGAACTTGAGAGAGTGTTGCTAACTAGCCAAATATAACCTACAAATTTTGCTACACACTACCCATTGCAGTAGGAGGTTATTTTACATGCCATAAATCTGACATGGGTCCCCCGGCTTTACTTCCCCTCCGAAAGAAGGCATACTGAAGGATGTTAACGCTCTTAAAAATCTGATGACTTCGGCCGGGTTTGAACCCGCGATCTGGGGCATAGCAGTTCAGATTGCTACGCCACCGAAGCCGCTCAAAAAATAATTATTGAGCTGTAATTTTGCACGGGTTTAGTTTTATGGTCGATTAACACATTCTGATACAGATTCTGATACAGTCAACCACTTGAAAATCACAACTGTTTACAGGCGTGATCATTAAATGCAGTGGCTTAAAGGCGCTCTAGGTGCATCAATTCCCCTAAGAAGTTATCGCATATACAGTAGGCTACCTATACATGGTGCATTTTAACTTTTTATGTGAATAAAGTATCTTTCGAATAATAATAATATAATTATATCGTATGGCCTCGGATACCGGGTGCAAGCTTTGTTATTTCACACCCAGAGGGTAGCTTGCAGGTTGAATTTCGTTGTTCCTTGAAGCTCTATGAAAGTCAAGGAGGTTAGATATCTAAGCTCCTTGAACACTATAGCGCTTTCTACATGTAGTACAGAAACGAGGAACTTTGTGTTGGCGGAAACTCCCCATATTAATTTTGCCATTATGAACACGGCCTACTGAATTCAAATGGGTTCTTTGACATGCCAACATCGTATGACATGTATGTAGTAATTTTTGCCGCCTTTCAAATGAACGCCTTACAATAATATCCTTGAAAACTAACACATAATTTATGACAAAATCTGACTTCATTACAATTTCAATAAGAAGACTACCATAGATTACGACACAAAAGTTTTTTGGCAAGGACCTATTAGGTAGATTCCATTAGAAAGCTACCGATTACAAGCGATCGCTGCCCAGCCATTTGGCCTGCAGATTTTGGGGTGACGCGTGGGCAGCGCGATGGGTCCTCTCGGCCGTTAATCTTGGTCTTCGTGACCGGGGTGCTGCCTCACTTTCAGACAGCTACTTAACTATCCTCACGGAGCTGAGTGCACCCCGTTCCAGCCCTCACGTCAGTTTCTAAAATCCCTGATGGAGCCGGGAATCGAACCCGGGGTCTCCGGCGGTGAGGCAGGCGTGCTACCCCAACACCATGGGTTCGGCTTCTCAAAGCAGTAAGGTCGGTCTAAATACCGAGTGATATAGAAAGAGTTTCGTGGCTACACTTACTTCTTTCTTGCAGAATACTGAAGATCGCAACTGAGAACTCCCAACACCTGGACTCTTATTTCCTTCCCCACAATAACATCCAGAGAGAATACAGCCCAAGAAGCACATAAAATGTTCCACTTGCTCCAATTTAGTTCCTACTGCCTGACATTCTACCAGTGTTGCCAAATCTTGAAATGGGAAAGAACTACACCCTACGCTTTAAAACACCAGAAAAGCACCAGCTGGATTCTATGATTCAAAACACTAGAAAACACCAAAAATTATAAATATATAAACTGCTTTTTACTTACATTTCTTTCATTAAAAATCGTCTTCTTCACTTGCGGAGCCAGCTACCGCCATTACATCTTCAGATCAGGAAGGTATAGTACTGCTGTAGCTCTGCATACTTCCAATTTTGGACAGTATTATATCCTTCGGAAGTTCGTAGTCGTGTTAGCATTTTCCCTCTGTTTTTAGTCCAAATCACAAACACAGAATGGAATGCAATTTTTGAAATTTCATTCGATTACTTGGCTTTGTTTTCACCAATTAAACTTGGCTAAACACTCTCCCTACATCTGCATTAGAGTGAGGGAGCGAAAATACATAAACTGCCTTCACATGAAACTGGGAAATCCCCTGGAAGCTGGGAAGAAAATAGATGATAGGTCCAATCTTTGTACAAGTGCACTTGCACTGAGCCGTGCATGTTGCGCTTACTTACCACTTATGCACGCGAATGAGTATTGACCTTGACACGTGTAAGGCTGAACATTGCCTATCTTAATTGATTAACTTTATTAAAACTATTAAGTTACATGTCTTCCAGGATTTACTTATTTGTCATAGGAGACAATTTCATGAAAAAATCCGTTAAGCACCAGATTTGGCACTGGTGTTATTGAAATAACACCAGTATTTTGCTATGGCGCTATTAGAACATTTCTGGCACCAGACGAACTTCAGAAACAGCAGATATGGTGCTAAAAACACCACATTGGCAACACTGCATTCTACAGGGTGATTATTTTGCTGGAGTGGGGCCGCCTGCCGAGTGCGCGCGCCTTCCGCCAGTCAACCGAACTCGCACTGCGGATTGCGCGCAGGTGGAAACCGTAACAAAGTACATTAATTAATGGTAAATTCAACAGCAAATCATGACTTAAGAACTTCTATCTACAGGAGATGCTGAGAGTCTTCTTCTTCAGCTGACAGGCAGGCGTTGTACCGAGTAAATAAATGAGCGTTCTGTTGTGAGGGACATGTGCTGCCGTATATTGTTCTCCAGTCCACTAGAGTACTGGTAATTGATCAGAACACTTCGTATTTTAAATTAACCAACAATTGAACATCAAACGGGCTTAGGTCCGTGCTTCGATTAATTACAGTAAACACTCAGGAGGAGGGGGGAGGGGGTGCAGGAGTAACTACATAATGTAACGATGTAACTTCCAAAGTTACTGTCTGTCAGCTGAAGGAGAACATTTTTAGTATCTTAAGTTCCAACCATAAACTGGTGACGTGAGGTCATCCAGATTCCCAAGGGAAAAAAATGTGCTAAATCTTGCAGCTGTTGTTTATATTACCTTCTTATCTGTGCGCTGACACTACACACCCTCGTTGATGAAAGTTTAGTGACGTAATGACTTATAGACCCTGGTTAACTCGCCTCCGCCTTGCGCAACCCTGCGGCCCGAGCTCGGTTGGCTGGCGGAAGGCGCGCGCGCCCGGCAGTCGGCCACCGGCCCCACTCCAGCAAAATAATCTCACTGTATAATCTTGTGTTTCTTGCCTAACAATATAACCTTAGTCTTTGAAATGATCTTCACACCATACTCCCTACATTTCTGTTTTTTTTCTTTTCTTTAGGTGGCGAAGTTTCTTAGCATGCTGAGCTTCTGTGCCCAAGGTCGCGGGTTCAAACCCGGCCGAAGTCGTTGGATTTTTTAAGAGTGTTAAAATCCCTCAGTATGCCTTCCTTCGGAGGGGAAGTAAAGCCGGCGGTCCCATGTCATAGATTTATGGCATGAAAGAGAACCTTCCACTAACTACACTTGTGGAAGCTAAAATTTTTAGGTAGCTTGCCACGGTGGATGAGTGGATAGCGTGTAGGTCTACTAACCCCCCCATAATTGCAGGTTCGCTCCTGGCCGTGGGAAGTGATTTTTGAAAGGCGGCAAAAATACGTCACGCATGTCATACGATGTTGGCATGTCAAAGAACCCATTTGAATTCAGTAGGCCGTGTTCATAATGGCAAAGTTAATCTCGGGAGTTTCCGCCAACACAAAGTTCCTAATTTCTCTACTAGAAAGCGCTAGATATCTAACCTCCTTGACTTTCATAGTGATTCAAGGAACAACGAAATTCGACATGCAAGCTACCCTCTGGGTGTCAAATTACAAAGCTTGCACCGGGCACCCGAGGCCATACGATATTATTATTATCATCAAAATTTGTAGGTGAGAATTGATAATGCTCTATTAGTTCCAACGTTCGCCGCCAGGTGCTGACTGCGATGCCATCTAGTAGCCAAGTACGCAAGGTATGTGTCGTGGACGATAGCATTTGGTAGCAAAAGTAGGAACTACATGAAATTATTGTCTGCAGTCGTTACTGAAATTAAAACAGATAACACACACTAATGCAGTCATCACAATTAACACCGATTATCAGACAGATTCTACACACACCCAAAGTACATGGGGCTACATGCCCGCGTTGTTGCAGCCCCCAAACTGAGGAATCAACCAGCATTTCTGTTCAAGAAGATATATGTATTTATTATGTATCCTTGTTTTGCCATACGAAATAAATAAATAAATAAAATCACCATAGACCAGACTACTTACCTGGTTTCCACCTAAGTTATATGCTCTTCAGCAAATGGTCCGTATATAAAATAAACAGTAGCGATGAGAGGTTACTACCTTGCCTGACTCCTGTAACAACCTTGTACTAAAAACTCATCCTACCATCAATTTCACTGCAGCCTGATTATCAAAACATGAATCACATATAAATAGATGATACATGGTCATAATTATGTCGTATTTATCGTTAACTAGCAGAAGTACCCATTCTTCGAACGGTCCTCGGTATTAATAACCAGACGTTATAAATTGAGCTACTGTTGCTATTGTTAGGGGCTTGGAACCTGTTTGTCGACAAAGAAAAAGGATTAGTTAAAATTGCACTCAAACTAAATTTACCTAACGTGTTCTTCCTGACGTGAAAATAAAATTGAAAACCTCGTAGACGAACGCAATACACGTCACATACAAACTTTTTTTTTGTCGTGTAGCCTCCTGAGAGGCCGAGAGCAGGTCTTTCTAGTCGACGCCAGTGGGCGACCTGCGCGTCGGGATGAGAGATGGAATGGATGAAGATGAATGAAACTGGGCAAGGATGTGGAAGGAAGCGGCCGTGGCCTGTCAGAAGGTACTGTCCCAGCATTTGTCTGGTGTTGAAAATGGGAAACCACGGAAAACCATTTCAAGGACAGCCGACGGTGGGGCTCGAACCCACGCGTCTACCGAGTCAGCAGAGAGCTTGGCCCCTTGACCTAACGCAGCACTTTAGCCCGCGTAGCCACTACTGTCGGTACATACAAACTGACCCAAACCGTTGTGTCAAGTGTCCAACCACAGGAAGACCCTTTTAAATAAATTATAAAGGTTTATGGTGCATGGAAATTCTGTTTTTTTTTCTCCAATGGCCTAAATTCCTAAAAGCAGCAGCAAAATTCAAATCAGGAATTTTTGAAAACAATGTTGCTGTTTGGAGATATAATAGACCTCCTGTACGACATATCACACGTGTAAGTTGTGCGAAAAAAATCTAGGGTACTCCTTGAACCCCTTAAGCGCATTGACGAATTTTACAGTTTTAGTTGGTTCCGTGATAACCTTATAGCCATTTGCAAACTTTCACAGAAATGTAATAAATGGAGTGGCATTACTTCTTCCAGAAATAGATTGAAAGTTGGATGTCACCTCTTGAGATACCGTTGCCATGGTTATTGGCCCACATTCCTTCATTAGTTTATTAAATGAAATTCGTTTGCTGGGAATATCTAAGGAACTGTTGGTTTTAGAGCCTTTACGGCTCTTTAGGGGCCCCGAGTTTTGTTTCTGGGTACTCAGGTTTTCCCTGTCAACATTTCATTTCAGCAACACTCTCCACTATCATTTCATTTCATCTGTCATTCATTTAATCATTGCCCCAGAGGAGTGCGTCAGGCCTCGGCAGCCGGCACAGTTCATATCCTCGCCGCTAGATGGGGGCTTCATTCATTCCATTCCTGACCCGGTCGGAGACTGGAAGCAGGCTGTGGATTTTCACACCAAGAGGTTGAAAATTAGATTTATCTCGTCATTGTACGCCATATAGACCTTCCTTACCATACCCGCACGTGTTAAGGGCGTGAACAAGTTCTAGAGTACCCATTGACCCCCTTAAGCGCATTATATACGTATTGATGAATTTTACAGTTTAAGTTGGTTTCTTGATAACCTTATCGCCGTTTGCGAACGTTCACAGTAATGTAATAAATGGAATGGCATTGCGTCTTACAGAAACAGATGAACTCCTGAGATTGTGTTGCCATGGTTACCGGCTTGCATTATTTCATTAGTTTATTAAATGAAATTAGTTTTCTGGGAATATCTCAAAAACTGTTGGTTTTAGGGCCTTAAAATGTGGTCCCGAGTTTCGTTTCTCACATTGAGGGTCTGAAAATGAGCTTTGTCTCACCCTTCTTCGCCTATTTCAGCATGTATTTTAAGGGGGTAGGCTCCCTTTTATGAGAGGTACGGAGTAGAGTTACATCAATGATTAGAGTTGTGCCGCTGATGGATATCTGTATCAAATTTTACGTTGATCCACTCAGCCGTTCTCGAGTTATAAGGACACAAAAAATTGTCCACAGATAGACAGACACAAATTTTATTATTGCGCGCATCCGTCATAAAACATTCTGAAACGCGCAAATATCGCAAATTTCCGTGGAAATTCAGAAAAAAAAAACAGACACACTTTCATTTTTATATATAGAGAGATTCTAAAGACAATTTATCACTGGCTTGATCTGAAGTATGTCATAACATTGGCAGTCTCGTTCTCCTAGTAATGAAATGTTTGTCACCGACTGCGTCAGAACAGCTGGGAGCTATCTTCAGGTGGTGTTATGTGCTATCTTCAGGTGGTGTTATGTGTATGTTGCTCGATTGTTCGCGAGGAATTTGTTGCACGAAAGTAATCAGTTTCAGTGGTCATTTGATATTGAAGTACTGCAGTCGCAAGTGAGTGACCGTCGAGTACTAGAGCACCCTAGGAGGAGAAAGGCAGATTTTACGTGAGTCTTTAATTTTAAGTTGCACTGACTGAATAAAGCTCTCATTATCTTATTATACATAGGTTGTTTTTTTAAGTTTTGGCACCTTATTTATAACTGGATTAATAACTCACTTAGATGGTTCCAAGTTTCATAGGCCCTCGATGTAGTCCCCACCGTTGCGTACAACGTGTTCCCAGCGATGCGGAAGTCGTTGGATCCCGTTGGCACTGCCCAATCTATTGATGGTACGAAGAGAGCGCTCCCCATTATTGAAGGCCCTAGTTGAAATAAGATAATTATAAAATTGGTCTGTTAAAAATAAATTAAAAAGTAAACAATTATTGGACAGATTTTAAATTTTGCATAACCAGACTGCTGCAAGATTCGAACTGACTGTGGGGTCACTCTTATATACCCCTAAACCTTTTCGAATTAGGCGTAAGTTGATTGTAAGTCAGTAATTTGATAATTTAATGACGCAATTTGCCAAAAAAGATACAGTCAGAGAGACTAGACTTTATATAATTTCAAATGACGCATGCTACAAATGCTACACATGTTAGAATGGCTCAGGAGGGCTTCTCGCTTCGCTTGAAGCACCAGGACTCTTTGCACTCTGCTGCATGGCGTCACGCACTCGCCGTCTCCGTTCGCATAACGCCAGACCCCAGGAGTAAACTCAAACTCAACATACTCCATTACCCTTTAACTTCGGCTTCTCGCGCGGGGGTGCATTACGTCACGCACTCTCCGTCTCCGTTCTCATAACGCCAGACAACAGGAGTAAACTCAGACTCGGTGCATATGCACTGAACAACATGATGACGTCATACACGCCGTAACCGTGACGCATAACGACATAATAATAATAATATCGGGTGCCGGGTGCTAGCTTTGTAATTTGACACCCAGAGGGTAGCTTGCATGTCGAATTTCGTTGTTCCTTGAATCACTATGAAAGTCAAGGAGGTTAGATATCTAAGCTCCTTGAACACTATAGCGCTTTCTATTAGAGAAATGAGGAACTTTGTGTTGGCGGAAACTCCCGAGATTAATTTTGCCATTATGAACACGGCCTACTGAATTCAAATGGGTTCTTTAACATGCCAACATCGTATGACATGCGTGTCGTATTTTTGCCGCCTTTCAAATATCACTTACCACGGCCAGGAGCGAACCTGCAATCTTGGGGTTAGTAGACCGACACGCTAACCACTCACCCACCGTGGCAAGCTTAGCATAATGATGAAGTCGACAAGATCATTTGAAATGATAAAAACTTCAAAAAGGGATTTAAACCATTTAGAGGGCACAAAAATGGTATTGAAACACATTTTGTTTGCTGTTAAAATAGGTTATTCAGATAATAGTAAAATTAACTTTAGCGGTAGGGTTTGGCAAGTGCCTGTGTGGAAAGGTAACTTGCGGACCGTCACTTATTATGTAAAAATAAACTTGGCTCCCACTTATAAAAAGGTTGTGCACCCATGCCTAGCTTATGTATGGCATATCCTGCATATACCTAGCTCTCACAGCAATACAGCAATGCCGGTCTTTACTGAGTGATGTAGAGAGAAAGGAAACTTGTAGTTTTAGGTGACCGTTAATCTCGCGATCATGAGACACGGGACCTCCACTTTTACGTGGAATCCGAAACACAGGACGTGATATTTCACTTCGAAAATCTCACATGTATGACCGGGAATCGAACCCAGTCCGCCTTGGTGAGAGGCAAGCAGCTTGACCACTGCACCACCACGTCCACGATGTAGGGAGAGTTTCGTCGCAGAATAGGTTACTGTAGATCACAATTGAATCGTTTATTTCAGAAAGGGGTCAAATATGCCATTCTGAGTCAAGCAAAGAAAACTTAAAAGATTTTTTTTATGGATCTTAAAAACTTACCACAAATGTGTTTATGTATTTGAAACGTAATAACAAAAATTATATTTGTTTTGCTTTTTGCTTGGAAACTTTGTACTTGACACCTTTCTGCAATAAAGAAGTAGAACACAGATATTTGGTTAGCAAAACTGAGAAATATTTTACAGTTTTGTAATGAAATCAAACTGTATGCAAAACGTGCATTAAGTAACATTATTAATGCAAGAAAACGATTATTGTAACTAACGAAACCTGTTTCAAAACGGCTGTTACTTTCTTTTAACCTGATCACGATCGCTCTCAAAGTTCAAAACCATACATTATCAGGTTGGTAGTACTATCGTTGTAGAACTCATCATACACAACAAGGTAAGATTTGAGGTTATCTACTTCACATTGATGGGAATTGGGAACCTAAAACAGAAGCTGTTTGTAGGTCCTAGACCAAAACTAGACATTATACGGTAGTACAAGAGTACGGGTTGAAATACTGTACTAGAACAGAAACGAGTCAAGCAGCGTCCCTTGACTCCTTTCTGCACAAAACGCAATTTTTAACATAATGCCTTACTGTAATAACAGGCCGGAACTTGAATCCTTTCTGTACTAAAATATGCGTCTACCCCTACAGAACATGTTCGCATAAATAACTGAAATGAAAATCCACAGCCTGCTTCCAGTCTCCGACCGGGTCAGGAATGGAATGAATGAAGCCCCCATCTAGCGGCGAGGACATGAACTGTGCCGGCTGCCGAGGCCTGACGCACTCCTCTGGGGCAATGATTAAATGAATGACAGATGAAATGAAATGATTGTGGAGAGTGTTGCTGGAATGAAATATTGACAGGAAAAACCGGAGTCATCATCATCATCTTGTACAGTTTCCAGCCCCAGGCTGGGTCTGTTTGGAACATAAGCCTCGCCACTTAGTCCTTTCTTCCCACCACCTCTCCGCTGTCACTCTGGTCCAGTCCTCGCCTCTCTTCTTGACACATTCCTCCACTCCTTTCAGCCATCTATCTCTTGGTCTTCCCCTTGGTCGTTTCTTCTGCATCTGCATCTCATGTATCCTCTTGGGAATCCTCTTCTCATCCATTCTCTTTAAGTGTCCATACCACCTCAGTCTTGACGTCTCCATCCTACCTTGCAAGGGCTCCTCTTTCACCATTTCCCTGACCTTTTCATTCCTCAACCTGTCTCTTCTTGTTACTCCGATCCTACTTCGCAGGAACTTCATTTCACCTGCCTGTATTCTGCTTATGTCTCTTTTCTTCATTGTCCACGTTTCTGAAGCATAGGTCAGTATCGGGATATAGTAGCTTCTGTATAACACTTCCTTGCTTTTTTGTGGGACATCTTTATTCCACACTAAGCTCCTAATGCTTCTCAGAAATGCTTCTGCCTGTCTGCCACGTTCCGTAATCTCTTTGTCATTTCTCCCATTTTCCTCCACTATACTTCCCAAGTACTTGAGACTTTCCACCTTCTTCAGCTGTCCACCTCCGGAGTACCCGGAGTAAAACCTGTCTGCCTCCGCTTTGTCCAGCACAGATCTCACATGGAGTGACCGGGATTTGAACCATAGAACCAGTGGTGAGAGGCCGGCTTGCTGCCGCCTAAGCCACGGAGGCTTGTTCGCATAAATAACTCATTTCATCATATATTGTCGCTTGACCCCTTTCTGAAATAAGCGATTCAATTGAGAACTCACTGCATTGGCTTTTCTGCACCGCGACTCAATTTATTTCTTCGTACAGCTCCTTACCTGGAAAACAAAATCTGCGCATTCGATAGATGCAATAATTTTTTGCTTGGGGTTGGCATCACTGTTCTTATTCCTTGTGAAATACTGTAGTATAAATTACTTGATGAATCACTAAGCATCTGTCAGTGACGATTTAACGGTACCCTCCCAACCCCTACGTAATTTCCCAATCGCGCACAGTCTTGTCGCGATGACGCAGTTACTGCCTTCGTTTGTCTTTAGGTTTGACTTTAATTGTTTGAACAAATGCGTCACTTTCTCTTATGCAATATCCGCGGATATTTCTGGAGATCTGCCCCATTTCCTCGTTACGTAACCATTTTTAATGCCTTGCGTAACTAGAATGTAAAGTCGACGACGTCTTTCGGATCCCAGGCAAGGGTGCTACAGGATCTCTTAAGTACGGTCATGGAAAAATATTTAGAAACGTCATACTTTGAGTGAAATTATGGTACTCCGAGCATGAGCTTATTTTTTAATTTTTTATAGAAGGCCTGTGTGAGCAATCTCGCATGTGTTAAACCACCTGCTTAGCTTTACTGTTATGGAGGCTGGACGTGACAGGTTTTGCAGGGGCTACCGCCTTGTATATTTGCCCAAACGCACTATTTAGGTAAATAAAATATATTTCCGATAACTTTTCAAGAAATGCAAGATTTCTCCTGTTCTATTGAGAAGATTTTGGCACAAACCGCACTTTTCAACTCCTTCTGGTTTAAGAGCTTGAGTTTTGTGAATCATAGACCCCGACGTTTTATTTAGGCCTATAAGTTGATAACAGGGCGTGTAAAAGGACGATTAATTACATTTTACAATAATATATTTTGTATTTGGTATTTTATATCTTATGTTTTAAATTTTGTATTTTATATATTATGTTTGGTATTTTATATCTTATATTTTACATTTGACATTATACATTTCTCTTATTACAAATTACATAAATAACGCGTTACTTGCAAAGCCGTTACTATTCACTGTTACTTTTACCGTAACGAGAGAGTTATGACGTTACTAATTAAATTATAATAATTATCATCAGAGGAGCGGAAAAAATTAAAACTGTCACTCCATGTGAGATCTGTGCTGGACAAAACGGAGGCAGACAGGTTTTTCTCCGGGTACTCCAGTTTTACCTGTCAAAATTTCATTCCAGCAACACTCTCCTCTACCATTTCATCTGTCATTCATTTATTCATTGCCCCCAGAGGAGTGCGTCAGGCCTCGGCAGCCGGCACAGTTCCTATCCTCGCCGCTAGATGGGGGCTTCATTCATTCCATTCCTGACCCGGTCGGAGACTGGAAGCAGGCTGTGGATTTTCATTTCAACAATATTAATAAAATTTGCATGTTAAAGGTAACAATGGTGATTCTCTCAAAATGAACACAGTTGCGTATGTACCTACTGTCGACCGAAATATTATGTGCACTCGAGTTTGAAGGTTGTTTGTTAAGTAACCAATATACCTACATAAAATTCAATAACATCATCATTTTCGTCGTTCTATTGTACGTCAGTTCATGTAGGTTTGGAATTTTTAATTTATATTTTAATATTTTTATCGCAGTTGGAACACAAAAAGTGTCCATTTTTAAGCGTGTTTCAACCATGCGTCACTTTTAAGAATTATCACAAAAACCTGTCATCAGATCGAATCCAAATTTTTAACACAGCAGAAGAACATCAGAAAGTATTTATTAAACCAGTGGGTGTCAGGTAATAGTGAACATTCAACTGATGGCGTTGTCTGTTGTCAAATATGCTCGAATGAAGTGAAATTAAATTTCAACTTGAACATGCAAAAACGACTGCACATATTACGGCAAAGGATGGAATGAAGAGTGAATACGATTGGCTTATTGTTAAATGCATATTTTTAAAATTTTTATGCATATTTTTTTACATGTTTAGAGCATAATTGAATGCATATTTTAATTGTTTTAATGCATAAATGTCCGGTCTCTAGTAATGAGTCAGTAGTTAGTAACTTAATAGTTGTATTGCTGCAGCAGTTTCATTTTCAATTTCGAGATCACCCAAACAATTAGGGGCCGATAACCTAGATGTTAGGCCCCTTACTACAATTATCAACATTATCATCATTTATGTTCGACGATGTCGAAATGTAAATATTATATGTCAGAAAACTGTAATATAATGAGGCTCATTATAGTACAGTACAAGTTTTCATTATGGGACATTTTCTCCCACCAATCAGAGCTCATGAAACAGTTGTGTGACCAATTAGGCAAGGATAGCATCGCACCTGCGCTTGAGTTCCAAGACTTCTAATTTAAATTTCACTGCGTGGCCTAGTGTTATAGTGGGGTAATCGAGGAGGCCATGGTCAAATACAAGGTATTCTATGCGTCCCATGCGCTCTTTTATAGTTAGTTATTGTTTGTTTCAACGGGCGAAACTACGAGATCATCTGCCCCCCATGCGCTCTGTCCAGTACATAAAACTGGTGAAATCCCGACATATATTTATGAATATTTATGTTCGGACATAAAATAGTTATAATAATTATCGTCGAAAATAAACAGTCGTATGCAACTCGCCTATAATGGTAATTAAGACACTCGTGTGGAAATTATTAAACTCGCATACGCTCGTTTTATAAACATACTCGTGTCTTAATTATTGCCATTATAGGCTCGTTGCATAATGCACTATTAAGACATTCGCCATCAGAATAAAATAAGAATGCACAATATGAAATTATTCAAGATCTTGCTAAACTAAAATTCCCTGAATGTGATGAAAATGTTCTGTTAATTCCCTGAGTTTTCCACAATTTTAAAATTCCGTGAGAATTCTCTGGTTGGTTCGTTGGTTCCTCAGTTTAGGGGCTGCGACAACGCGGTCATGTAGCCCCGTGTACGTTTGTTTGTAGAATCTGTCTGATAACCGGTGTTAATTGTGATGGCTGTATTAGTGTGTGTTATCTCTTTTTTTAAATTCAAGTAGGGACTGAAACTTAGAATTTTTCAAATAGTTCCTACTTTTGCCGCCAAACGCCACCGTCAACGACTACTAGGCCTAGTTAAGAACTTAGCTACTAGACGCCACTGCAGTCGGCTCTTGGCAACGAACGTAGAAACCTATGAGCATTGTTTACATTCTTAACCTATCCACACAGGTGTAATTAGTGGAAGGTTCTTTAACATGCCATAAATCTATGGCATGGGACCGCCGCGCCGGCTTTACTTACCCTCCGAAGGAAGGCATACTGAGAATTCTCTGTTTTCCAGAGTAGTGAGGTATACAGAATAATAAGTTTGCAACCTCAATCATTACCCCCCACTACGTACAAAACCATTTGGTATGGGTCCGTGAGACAAGGCGATATTGCTGCAGGGTTAAATATTACTACGACCATATAAACTACTGGAAATATCAACTGATGGAGAAAGTTAGTTATTTCATCATAAGTTTCTCTCTACTCTTCCCCCGACTTGTACACCCCTAGTTTGCATAAGCCTTCAAACACCAGCGATAGTATGTGGAGATGCTTATCATGAACTAGTGACGCATCGTGAATATTTACTCAAACCCAAAGCTTTCTTTTGTCTGCAATAATTCTTCAAGTTTAGAATCCTCAGCTAGTCCTACTTTCCAAAGATGTCACCTCGTGGTGTAGCAGCTAACATTCTTGAATGTCGCCATGGAGATCCGGGTTTGACTCCTAGAAATTTAATTCTGGTCTGAGGACAGTGAACTGAAAACGAGGTGGGTTCGATTCCCATCACCTCAGCCTTCCTGGAAATAGTTTCGCCTGATTTCCCCACTTCTACTCTAGGGAAATGCCGGGATGGTTCCAAATTTAAGACCACGGCAGCAAAACGGGGTCCAAATAGCGTCGTTGTGCCATTATGTCGTCACGTTCACCATGAGGCTACACTCCGCACACTATTACAGGGCAAACTCGACTGAGGGAATATGGGGTGCAGGCACTGGCTGTGTTTACCTTGAGGTTACGCCGCTAGCCAAAGCAGGGAATACTCCTTTCCTATACAGAGCGAACATATGAGGTTGGTAGGTGCATACGTCGTGTGATTTTCGGTCTATTTCCTGTTGCCCTGCTTATTCGTAAATTATGCTTAACTTTTGGACACTAGTCTATGCCATGGGACTGCCAGCTTTACTTCCCCTCCGAAGGAAGTCATACTAAGGGATTGTTAACGCTCTTAAAAATCCGACGACTTCGCCCGGGTTTGAACCCACGACCTTGGGCATAGAAGCTCAGCATGCTACCAACTACGCCACCGAAGTAGCCAGGAATCGATCTTGCCCACGGCTTTCTTGGATATGGTCCCCGTTTCACTTCCACACACCACGATACTGCGAAGTAGACCAGTTATTTGTCAGTTAACGACGAAGCAAGACAAAGGTGTTCTGGAATGGCTTTTATTTTTTTTTTTGAAAATGTGACTGCAGTGGTTGAGGAACACGACACAAAACAATTGGCTAAATGTCACATGCACCCTCAGAGACAAAATAATTTACAATACCATTCAGGGCAACATGGATACAAAGGATGCATGACAATGGCAGTGATTGACAGATGGGATTGAATAAACAAAGGGGCACTATTGCCAGATCTTTAATTGAATTCGATACTTGTATTATCATGAAACTAGCAACCCTCCCCGGCTTCGTCCGGGAACAGTTATGAATGCATTACGTGATAAGCGCTTCTTTTTCGATGTCAATGAACTACCACATAATTATATCCGTCTCGGTATGAAGGGTCAAAATCACTGACTGTACTATTAATTATATATTATCATGGAGATGCAGTGCAACAAATTCTTGTCAGACGTAATTTAAGAATGGCGAGGTGCATGAAATACAAATCCCTCTTCTGTCCAATCTTAACTTGACTGTGTATTTTGCGGAACGAAAAGTTCGCAGGTGAAATGAAGAAAAGCCGAGTTGCACTTCCAGGGGAACTCCAAACTCAACCACTCTTCTCTGAAGTCTTAACTCAACACAACTCGACAGTTTGCTGCTGGCTGTAACTGGGGTGATAGGCTCGCTCCTACCTAGCTCGTAAACTGTCGCCTCAGTAATTGAATGGAGATTATTGGAAGAAATGCAAACGTAAAAACACTTATAGTGGACGATGAATTGAAGATAGAGATATGCTCTCACGGACTTTTTTGTAGAACTTTTCATGCTGAACAATTCTTACACCATTGTATGTTGATATTTTTAACGTTTTACCTAGCGTAAGCTTAAGAATCGCACGGACGCCAGGTTTTTACTGAAATCGTTATTGCCTGGCTTTCTTTGATCACAAATAAATTATTTTCTACAGAAACTTTCCTCGAGATATCCTTTACAGAATGGTGAAAACCACATCAAAAGCATTCCAATGATTCTCGAGATTACCCGTGACATCCAAGAATCGGGGACTTTGTTTTATTCTAACGTAAGTAGAGATACCAGCCAGCACCAACACTTGACACTGCACCTCTACTGTACAGGGTCTTTCATATAAAGTAAGAACGGCAAGCGGCAGTTTTGTTATCCGATGCTGCGGTGACCTTGGCCGAGCTTGTGGCGTGCCAAAGCCCCCTGCTTTAAGCGTGTATACAATCCTATATGAAATATTACCTCATAAAAGATGCTGGAAAAGTCGTACTTTCTGGGTTATACAGTACAGGCATTGTTTCTGGTAACCACATTCTGACTGACGTGAGTGAGATCTGCCACTGTAATGTTTCTGATTGCATGCGTAATGTTTCCTTTCAGTTCCTCCAATGTGTGAGGATTTGCTTAAAATTTGTTAAAATAAGGATGGTATATTGGTTTTAATGGCCAGTGAGTTAAAACTCAGCAATTTTTCTAGGTGGGGACACCAAGAGCTCGCTGATGAGCCAACTTGGTGTTCCTACGCTAAACCCCACACAAGACACGACATAAACCTAGAAAAATTGCTGAGTTTTGTTAAAATAAGTTTTACATTAAAAAAAAAAGATGTTAGCGACTGAACACCTGCATGCTTATTGCAAGGCCAAGTATATACTATGCGCGCGCTTTCAATACTACAGCAGAGGGCCGTGGCGCGCCAGAAGCTTGGCCAAGGCCACCGTAGCAGCGGATAACAAAACTGCAGCTTCCCGTTCTTACTTTATATGAAAGACCCTGTAGATATACAGTGGGTGTTCTGGAATTCGAACTTCCATAAATTGAATTCGTCGATAAAGCGAAGATTTGTGTCGGTCCCTTCAACTTCGTATCAACATTAACAGTGAAAAACTTTCCTATCAGACAAAGTAGGGTCCCCATCTCAGCAAACACGTAACATTAAGCAATTCCCTTAATATTGTGCCCAACGTTGAAGGGCTAAAGGGCCCTGAAAAGTTTAAAATTACGCGTCTTGGAGAGCTCTATTAAGCTGGAAAAAAATCACTTCTGGCCTAAATGCAGTTTTGAAAAAACAGCCTAAAATCGATTGTTTCTTTACTCGTTTTCTTTTGATTCAAATCCTAGCCAAATTAACTTACTGTTATGATTTATTTAATACGAAGGTGGATCAAAAAGTTAGTTGCACTAACGCGCTGCAGCAGCGCGCTGTGTGTCGCAAACGTGGGCACAGCGGAGAAAGGGACAGACACTGCCCATACATCTGTTAGGCAGATCGCTGTGGTGTCTCGTCTTGTATGGTGTGAATAGCGGCCAAATGCAATGGTGCGTCGACTGGACGTTCACTCCAAATATGAGGAGCGTGCGACAATCCGATTCCTATGGGCCAAAAGGAAGAATTGCACGGAAATTCATCGTGAAATTAGTGCTGTGTATGGGGAGCGGGCAATGGTGCGTCGACTGGACGTTCACTCCAAATATGAGGTGCGTGCGACAATCCGATTCCTATGGGCCAAAAGGAAGAATTGCACGGAAATGCATCGTGAAATTAGTGCTGTGTATCGGGAGTGGGCAATTTCCCGGCAAGGGATCGTAAAGTGGTGCCAGCAATTCGAAGCGGGACGCACGGATATCACGGACAAATATCGCGAGGGCAGGCCCGCAACGTCCAGGACCCGTGCAAATGTCAACAGTTTGAATGCGATCATTAGACAGAACGGTGGTCGACATTCCCAAACCGATGAGGAGGTGAAGGCCACTGTCTCCGTGTGGTTGGAGAACGCCGGAGGAACTTTCTATGCATCCGGCATCGACAAGTTGGTTGTGCGTGCGCAGAAATGTTTGGAGTCTCTTGGAAACTATGTGGAAAAGTGACGTTACATTATTGGAGTGTTGCTGTTGTATAGGTGGTGTAATAAATGGCCATAACTGGGAAGTGCAACTTACTTTTTGATCTGCCCTCGTATTTCTTTAATATGTTCCTTGGTTCAATACACTCAAGCATTTTTCGATTTCTTGAAAAATGTTCACACTGGAAGTAGTTATAAAGACTTAAGTGAAACTCTGCATCGACTCACACTAGCACTCTTAGTGGTAGAAAATGCAAACTGTTAATCTATTCGGCCGTGACCTGACGGAAGGTACCGTCCCACCATTTGACTGGAGTAGAAAATGGGGAAACCACGGTAAACCATTTCAAGGATGGCCGACAGTGGGGGCTCGACCAACGTCTACCTAGTCCGCAGATTGCTTGGCTCCATGGCCTAGCGCTGCGCCTTAGCGAGCGTAGCTACCGTCCCTGTTTTCCAGAGTAGTAGACATTTAAAAAATACTATCTTGGTTTAGAATTTCGGGATCATACTCATGTGTAATTAGAATGAGTAGCGGACCCTTGCGAGAACTTTCGCATAATGGGTTGTGTGCGCCCCATGTGTACAGACTACCCACACGGCTCTAGTGCTATGCGGGCTGTACGCGATACAGTTCTCGCAGGGGCTATCGTCTTGTTTATTTCTTTAAAATCACTTTATAAGCACTTTATAAACAAATAAATATATTCAACAAATAAGTGACTACGCGCGAAGCGTTTCGACAACGTCCCGTATACGTTCACATACCATTCATCCGATTGCGATGAAACTTGGGTGAGATGTTGTGTACACTCCAGGGAAGGTTTCTGGCTGAGTACATCCATATTACAATATGTTGCGCAGAGTAGAATCAACAAATGAGCGACGACACGCGAAGCGTTTCAACCAAGTCCCGTATGCATTCATGTACCATTCGTCCGTAGCTATGAAACTTGGGTGAGATGTTGTGTACACGTCATGGAAAATTTCTGGCTTAGTAAATCCACTATACAATATGCAGCGCACAAGTTGATTCAACAAATGATGGACGACGCGCGAAGCGTTTCAACAACGTCGTATACCATTCTGCCGTTAGCGGTGAAACTTGGGTGAAATATGGTGGACACTCCAAGGAAGGTTTCTGGCTTAGTAAATACATTTCACAGTAGGTAGCACACGAGTAGATTCGACAAATGAACGACGACATGCGGAGCGTTTCAATACAGTCCCCTATGTCTTCATATCCCATTAGTCCGATAGCGATGAAACTTGGGTGAGATGTTGTGGACACTTACGTGACGGTTTCTAACTTAGTAAATACATTTTACAGTAGGTAGCGCACGAGTAGATTCAACAAATGAGTGACGGAGCGCGAATCGTTTAAACAAAATCAGGTATGCGTTCATATACTATTCATCCAAATGCGATGAAACATTGATCAGTTATTGTGTACCCGCCAGGGAAGGGGACTTAGTAAATCCATTTCACAATAAGTAGCGCAAGAGTAGATGCAACAAATGGGTGACGACACGCGAAGCGTTTCAACAAAATCCCCTATTGCGTTCATATAACATTCTTCGATTGCGATGAAACCTTGATGAGTTATTGTGTACACGCCAGGGAAGGGCTTCGACTTAGTAATACATTTCTCAATAGGTAGCGCACGAGTAGATTCAACAAATGAGTGACAGCGCACGAATCGTTTAAACAAAACACCGTATACGTGCATATACAATTCATCCGATTGCGATGAATCATTGATGAGTTATTGTGTACACGCCAGGGAAGGTTTTCGACTTAGTAAATACATTTCACAACAGGTAGCGTACGAGTAGATTCAACAAATGAGTGACAGCGATTAAACTTTTGAAAGTTGTTGTGCACGCTTCCACGAATGGTTCTAAATTAGAAAATCCATTTTACGATAGCTTAGAGGCAGTTAACATGTTGTGTATCCAAAAGCACTTCAAGAAACAGAATTTCAACGCCAACACTTTCTTTGGTTGGCATTGCAACGCATGCCGGGTACAGCTTGTTTAGTCTAAAACAACGTCCCCGATTCTTGGATGTCACGGGTAATCTCGAGAACCACTGGAATGCTTTTGATGCGGTATTCACCATTCTGTAAAGGATATCTTGAGGAAGGTTTCTGTAGAAAATAATTTATTTATGATCAAAGAAAAACCTGGCGTATGTGCGCTTTTTAAGTTGGGCAAACCATTAAAAATGTCTATATACCATGAGTGTAAGAATTGTTCAGCATGAAAAGTTCTACAAAAAAGTCCGCGAGAGCATTGCCCACTATAAGTGTTTTACGTTTTCATTTCTTCCAACAATCTCCATTCAATTACTGAGGCGACAGTTTACGAGCTAGCTAGGGGCGAGCCTATCACCCCAGTTACAGCCTAGCTAGCGGGCGAGCCTATTACCCCAGGTATTGGCAACTCCAGCTTTCTGATATGACATCTAGCGGTAAAAATGAGAAACTTACCAAGTAGGGTACATTTGTCACGTGGTGACTGTTTGTATACGGTTTCTTGTATTGGTCAGCAGATCGTGGTAAATTCTTCGTGTTTATACATAAGTTATAAGTTTTACTCGTTGATAAGAGTGCAAAATGAGTAAAAGGAAAGTATATTGCTCAGTTTACGGCTGTAAGTCGATGTATAAGAGGGCTGCGGATATACGTTTTCATCACATTCCAAAAGATGCAAATAGCAATAGCCGAAAGGTGACTATACCAAATAAATACGGGCAACAAGAGTGGGTTGGACCACTCACCACTACACTCACTGACGACAGGACGGGTTGTTCACTTACGCCTAGCCAAGCCGCACCTAGACAGCCAAGCCGTACCAAGACAGCCAAGCCTACACCAGCCGAGGGAAGACAGCCAAGCTTCATCAGGCAGTTATCCTCCGCTCCCTAGTTCATTTCCAATAACCCTACCAACCGCCATCACCTCGCTCTGCGATATCCTAGCCATTCCACTACGAGTCATATAGGCCTAATTTTGACTTCGCAGGGTTAATACCTACCATCCAAATCAAGCAATTCCCGTCTACCCCGAATTTTAATACAAGTTAAACTCGTCCCTTCGCCCTACCAAGCAACAAATAATTTCTAGAGTCCATGGTACAGTGAGCAAACTCAAATATAGCTTTTAAACGTAACAGCGCCATGACCCGAACTGCACAAAAACAAATACCAGCAGACAACCGATACTTGATAATATGCAATTGACACATAAAATCCCGTGGAACACACAAATTAGATCACGTGTATCGCACATTTATACATATATACAATTGAAAATAACACTGTCATTATTTTAGGGACAACATTTACTGATTATAACCGAAAAATAAAAAGTGTTCCATATCAAACGCATGTTATTGAGTATTTTTACCCTACTTATCCAGACCGACCGCAGCGCCACAAGTGTTAGTTTGAGTTGCCAATAGTTTGGAAGGAATGTCGTGACTTCAAGGTCAAGTTGCAGCGTAAGTGGTGGGGGTTGTGGAGCAGGGAACAGGGAGCCGGAAGGTTATAGCTGTTTCGAATGAACTACTGAGTAAGTGCGCCAATTGAGCACTTCGGTTACACCAAGAATTAGACCACTTGAAATGAAAATAAAATTCTGAAACTTCGCAAATGTATAGAACAGGAATCTGGGATGCAAAATATGTGGAGCAGGGAACAGGGAGCCGGAAGGTTATAGCTGTTTCGAATGAACTACTGAGTAAGTGCGCCAATTGAGCACTTCGGTTACACCAAGAATTAGACCACTTGAAATGAAAATAAAATTCTGAAACTTCGCAAATGTATAGAACAGGAATCTGGGATGCAAAATATGAAAAACAATGCTATATTAAATAATTTATGAACATGTAATGATGCTTTAAAAGTTGATCCTATTTATTAAATGATCTAAATGGCTTGGAAAAGTTAGTATGCTGTAAATTTTCGTATTTTTGGGCTAAATAAATTGTGTAAGCTTAAAAGTTTGAGGCAATGAGTTGAATTTTAATGTTAGAAAAAGTTCTTGTTTGTGGGACGAATAGATTTCTGTCTGCGGCCCGTGTAATCAATCATTCATCGGACATGTATAAAATATCTTAAATGATATGTACGTACTTATTGCAACAATATATCGGCAAAGAATATATAAAGAATATAAGTTAATAGATATTATTTTAATATAAAGCAGTGACATTTGAAATAAATTCAGTTACAACACTTCGTACAGACGTATTGCAGATAAACTTTCTTCGGCTTTACCCAATGAATTGGAGTCGCTAAAGCCAACCAGGCTCATTTTGGATTTGACAGGTATTTAAGGCCGGATGCCCTTCCTGAAGCCACGTGATTTTTCAGGTGAAAATTCCATCCCGCTGTCACCGGGATTCAAATCCCGGCCGTCCGGGTGAAAGACGAGCAGCAAAGCCACTGCGCTATCACGCTCCCCAATACATACTTATTGCAGATGTTTAGCATTATTGATAGGAAAAGGAGGAGTGTATATAATTATGTTTCCTCCATATACACCACGGGTCGTTTGTCACTCCGGTACTGTTTGATTGATCTCAAATAGACTAGTCTCTTTTTCCTTATGTCAGATTTTTCTATCAGAATTTTCCTGTTGTCACACGATTTCTTCCACCTAAAACCTAAAGTTTTCATTATTGACTAAGGTCCCATTTCGAACGTTTAAAGTCAATTTTCTCCATTAAAATTGGTAATAAAGCTCGTAACGATGGACGTTGACCATGTTCTACATGGAATTCATTAATAGTTCTTCTAATTACGCATTTGTCAAAGCCATCTATTTCCGTTTTAACTCTTTCCTTCGGTCGGTTTTTACGCGGCGTTGAAAAAGATTGTCCAACCTCCAAATTGGTTTGGCTGTCTTTTAAAATCCTCTGAACACTTCTGCGTAATATTCCGGTTGCTTCAGCAGCTCGTTTTTGCACTTCTTTCAATAAAATTGGCCCTCTTCTGCTTCTCAATTCATCAAGTCATATATATTGCAAATAAGCTCTCTTTCCTGGCTGTGAATAATCTTCCCACCAATCTTTCTCTGCCATGTTTCTGACTAAAGAATAGATATACGGTATTACAAAAATATTCCAGGATAACACAATTCTAAAAAGTATTATATATCATGACAAATATTTAAACCACATTCAAAATAGTTGCACTTGCGAGTATGGAGCATACACACTTGCGAAGTTAACAGCGCGGCGGTCGTAAAGCCACTGGGACAGCTTCTTCCCCCACCCTTAATACGTGGCTAGAAACTTGTCTGTCCTCCACCTGCTGCTCGACCTTGAAGCGTCACGACATCCCTTCCGAACTATACAGCCAGCAGCAAACTGTCGAGTCGTGTTGAGTTAAGACTTCAGAGAAGAGTGGCTGTGTTTGGAGTTTCCCTGGAAGTGCAACTCGGCTTTTCTTAATTTCGCTTGTGAACTTTTCGTTCCGCAAAATACACAAACAAGTTAAGATTGAACGGAAGGGGAATTTGTGTTCCATTCATCTCGCCAATCTTAAATTACGTCTGACAAGAATTCGTTGCACATGCATCTCCATGATAATATAATTAATAGTCCAGTCAATGATTTTACCCCATCATGCCGATACGTAAAACGGATATAGGCCATTGGCGTTTTATCACGTAATGAATTCATAACTGTTCCCGGGCGAAGCCGGGGCGGGTTGCTAGTGTATACACGATTAAATGTATGTAGCGGTATGTATGCACATGCTATATAGTTATGCGTGCCATTGTTTCTACAGGAACCATGATGTCTTCACTGCAGACCGAGGCTGCGGTGTACCCACTCGACTTCTCCACTAGCAGCGAGGATGAGTCTGGAGGCGCCATCTTGGACCTGTGTGTTCGCAAGAGTAGTGTTGGGAGTGTAGGGAGTATGGGCAGTTTTAGTAGCATGGAGCACAGCAGAAGTATTCCCTCACCACCAACTGGAGGAGTGACCATCCTACAGCAGCAGCTGTTGAGACCTGTGGCCACAGAGGAACTGGCAATGCCTCTTACCACTCAGGTGAGTAGTATAGATACGCCGTTTTATCTTGGCCGGTACAATCTAAGTGTGCAACGTCCCCTCGCTCAGCGCATTCATAATATTGAGTTCTTTTCAAGCTGTCAGGGTGTGGGCCGTGTAAATAACATGCATGGTATTACCCATTCAAGATTTGATTGCCGCTGAGCGTGCCTGAGCCAGCGTTTGTTGATTATATTAGCAGGAGCCCCGCTGGTTGAAGCGGAGGACACAGTGACGACAGAGAGCAGTCCGCACATAAGGCAAGCAGCATTGCGTGCGCTACCTGTCTTAAATCGTCACAGGAGCCCATATCACCACGGCCAGTTAAACGTTGACTGCAGCTACTGGATCTGAGTCGTATCCTGCTCGGGTAACTGTACCACTAAAAGCAGAGTGAAGTGTGACACAAGTAAATAGTTCCCATTTCGACCTTCGGCAATCAATTCGTGAAAAGGTAATAACGTTTGATCGCCAAGAATAAGCGGCCGGGTGTGCCGGAAGACTGTCAAGGGGATAACAAGTGTACTATATAGACTCGCTCTAAAATTCTCACACGCTTACGAGCGGCCAGGAATGGCCGGCCCACTTATACCATGGACCATGGTTCATCTGACATGTAATTTCAAGCACAGCGTGGCTCAAAATACATTCTTCGTGTGTATTCTATATTTTATTTTTTTGCTTAATTTTTAAATTGTGTACATTTATTCCATATATTTTTTTTGTTATAATTTCTTTGTATCAATTTTATTGTGACGTTTTATTTATATCATGCTGTCTCCTATTTTCGGCATTCACCTCTAAATTATAAAAACAAGTAAAAATTCGTGTTTTAACTGGGCTATAAGGTTGAAGGGATAGAAGCCATTTTTCAGTGTTGCCTAGTTCTATTAAAGAAAACTTTCCGGTCGGTCAACACAAATTGTACCCAATTACATTGGGCGGGAAAACAAGTATTTATATACCCTAACCTGACAGAAATATTACATCATAAGATATTTATCACAAAATAACACACTTTTATGTACAAAACAGGGGGGGGGGGGGTACTTAATTGGATGATACATGTTATGTACCAAACCGGGGGTACTTAATTAGATGACACATTTTATGTACAAAACTGGGGAGTACTTAATTGGATGACACATTTTATGTACCAAACTGGGGGGATACTTAATCGGATGACACATTGTATGTACAAAACTGGGGGGGGGTACTTAATTGGATGACACATTTTATGTACCAAACTGGGGGGGGGTACTTAATTGGATGACACATTTTATGTACCAAACTGGGGGGGGGGGGGGGTACTTAATTGGATGACACATTTTATGTACAAAACTGGAAGGGGGTACTTAATTGGATGACACATTTCGATCATCAAGCGATCATCATCCGATCTTGCTCACATAGGCTTAGTTAATGTACGATGTTTATGAATTAAACTTATGCACAAATATATTATATATACAATGTTTAGATTACATAAGTTTGTAAAACCTTGTGTAAGGTGTCAATCTTATTTATAGATACTAACGGACCCTTGCTAGAACTCACACATAATGGGTTGTGTGCGTCCCATGTGTACAGACTACCCGACCGGCTCTAATGATATGCGGGCTGTATGCGACACAGTTCTGCCAGGGGCTATCTTCTTGTTTATTTCTTAAAAATCACTTTATAAGCAGATAAATATATTTCCGTTGACTTATCAAGAAATGCAAGATTTTTCCTGTAGTATTGAGATGATTTGGAAAATTTAGGTACAAACCACACCTTCTAACTTTCTCTGGTTTAGGAGCTTGATTTTTGTGAAACAAACACCTTAGCGTATTATATAATAAGAAGATTATTGCTCACTTGTACCGACAGCGGTAGCTACGCTCGCTAACGCGCAGCGCTAGGCCATGGGGCCCAGCTATCTGCAGACTCTGTAGACGTGGGTTCGAGCCCCACCGTCGGCCGTCCTTGAAATGGTTTTCTGTAGTTTCCCCATTTTCAACTCCAGACAAATGCTGGGACGGTACCTTACGACAGGCCACGGCCGCTTCCTTCCACATCCTTGCCCAGTTTCATTCATTTCATCTCATTCTTTCCTCTCATGAGTTTGGCGTCAGGAAGGGCATCCGGCCGTAAAAACCACCCACCACAAAGACTTCCATCACATCTCATCCCCGACCCCATTGGAAAACGAGAATATTAAGGGGTAGACATACAATGCTCACTTGTATAGTTGTTGTGTTAGTCTATATTTATTTTGTGGCATTTTGTAATAAATATCTTCGGTGATATTTTTTTCAGGTTAGGGTATATAACTACTTGTTTACAAGCCTGATATAATTGGGCACAATTTGTGTTGTCGACTTGACAGCTTTCTTTAACTGAGTTGTAATGGGCTTCGATGTTCCTCCCCTTGAAAAACTCATCCTTTTAATCCATTACAAACTCCCTTATTAAATACAGCAATTATTCTTTCATCAGGTGTAACCATAACGTGAGCTCATCACAGATTAATAGAAGGAAATTTTAGTCAAACAACACAAGAACTATTTTTCGCTATTATCTTAGGAATTTATTTTTCTATTTTACAAGCTTATGAATATATTGAAGCCCTTTTTACTAATGCAGATGCTTCTTATGGATCTAGTTCTTTTATAGCAACGGGATTCCATGGATTTAATTGGAACAACATTTTTATCAATCTGCTTAATACGTCATTTAATATGTCATTTCTCTCCTAATCACCACTTTGGTTTTGAAGCAGCAGCTTGATACTGACATTTTGTTGATGTTGTATGATTATTTCTTTATATTTCTATTTATTCATGAGGTATATATTTATTTAGTAGACTATATAATGTATATTTGACTTGCAATCAAACAGATTGAAATCATTATCATAATTTGTTTCTTTGCCTTGCAGATGTTTACTACCAACGTGAGGGGTAACAAACCAACGCGTCCCTTCAAAGCGTATCCAAAAGATCCTCTCAGCTTGGCTGCAAATGTCGCTACTGCTGAAGCACTTTTGGGCCAGACTTCCGCTGAAGCTTATGCGGAATTCCGCCGTCGTATGTTGGACCAAGTACAGGCCGCTGGAGGTAAGATTCGAACGACGACCACGACAACTCCCGTGACAGCAAAGCGTCCTGTAAGTCCTCAACAGCCCAGTAGTACCGACAGTAATCCCAATGATGGCAGTCGAGACGCCGCGTACTGGGAAAGACGTCGGAGAAACAACGAGGCAGCTAAGCGGTCACGAGACGCCAGGAGAGCCAAGGAAGACGAAATCGCGATACGAGCAGCGTTTCTGGAACAAGAAAACCTCAAGTTGAAATATGAAGTGGCCGCACTTCGAAGTGAACTCACCAAAGTGCGCTGTCTCATCTACAACAGCTGAACCCACAGTTTCGTCCGCCATATTCGCGGCACCATGGTTACTGTTGTGTGTGTGACATTAGTGAAGATGTTACGCTCCTTGGTACGCTGTAAACGTGCCTTCTCACATGATACAGTCTTGAATTTAACTGCTGTATCACTAGTCAAACTTCATTGTGAAAGCCAAAAGTTGTGTTGTCATGACATTTTGTTTTGTATTTCATCCAATTACAAAGGAAATTGAACAATTGATCCTGTCATCTCTACGTTTGCCAGAGTTTTGCCCTGGTGTAGGTTATCATTGTACTTGTCTACCTCACCAAGTTGCTGGATACTGCAATGGCCAATGCAAGGTTCTTGTGAAGCACAAGCAGTGCAATGTATTCTAACACGGGAAGTATCAGTTAAGACAGGTTGAAACCTATCTTGAAACTTTGTGGACCCAATCGTTGCACTATAAGACGACAACGTGCACAAAATCAGCCTCCAGATTGAACTGCAAGGTACAAAGAAAAACACTATTTGTATTAAAAGAAAATTTTATATAAAATGAAGAATATTGCAGTAAGTTTGCACTATGAGCCAATTTTACATTTAATCACTAATTAAATATCCCTAAAATCCACCCGTACAGATCGTAGAACTTGAAGATACAGATCGGGATGAATTTGGACAAATTCACATCTAAAACAAAGCTGTAGGCTACACCACAAACTCCATGTTAGATTGGTAGGCTATATTTTTCCTTGGTTCTTCATTAGGAACAGATGACCTCGTAGTTCCGCCCCTTAAAACAACAATAACTAACTTGGTTCTTCATTTTAAGTATGTCAACTAAATTTGGGGGGGGGGGGGGGGGAACAAACTCCCTTCATTTTAGAATACAGTATTGTGATGTATGTTAAGTTGTTTTGTAGCATTTAACCAAGCTCATAAGTTATCCCACCAAAAGCCTTTCTCTGTTGATTTACCAGTATAGCATCCAAAGTATGCAATATGTGATTCCATTTCCACTCTGTTCATTTCTTATTTAAATGTTGTTTTGACTTTACTACAATGAATACATTCAATCAATTTCAATATAAACTTCAGCAACTATTCTAGGTTATGTTGCTGTGTTTCTTTTAACCTTTAACTGGGTATGTGGGTTGCTGAGAACACCCCATATGTAGAGCCCTGCGCGGATAGACAAAACGTTATCCGCATCCGCACGGCTGTTATCCGCATCCGCACGACTGTTATCCGCATCCGCACGACTTTTATCCGCATCTGCCCCGCATCCACGAGACTTTTATCCACACGTTTGTTATCCGAATCTACTGGCATTACAATGACATTTTCAAAGTGTTGCTTTATACTTTATCTTTTAGACATTTGACATTTGAGAAGAAAGTCGAACCCATAGGCTATGTACTGTATATCATGTGCTATGTCAAAATGAATGTTATACAGCCAGAATTGCAAACCCTTTTCAGTTGGGAGTGTGGATTGTGCTAAATGACATAATTTGAATGGGATTAGCGTAAATCATCATCTTACATTTGTCATGAAAAACCATAATGGAAAAATATGATATGTCATAAACATCCGGGCCCTAGTAAGGGAGAGTGGGGGAATTGTGGGCACTTTAGCAAGAATCGGTCTTGTGATGATGAAATAATAGATAACACAACTGCAGTTATGAATAAGGGAGCCTGAGTAACTCTATATTTGATGTGCAGAAACAAATTTAATTAAAAAATAAATTTGGTGGACTATAATTCGAAATCTCGCAAATATGCATTTGCGCACGATTACCCACCCTGCAAAGTAATCATGTGCATGGGTTGGGAAATTGAAAAATAAATACATGCAAAACCACTGTAAACACTCGCATTAAAAATTACATTTAATTTTAAATAATTGAATCACAACAGTAGGCTTACCTTCTTATTTGCTGGCTATAGAAAATAACATGCAACGTGTTAAGTTTCTTCATCCAAGCCTCACGGTTATCACATAGCAACTGGCATCATGCTGACTGTCCCTTTCTCTATCTGATGTGATAGGTACGATGACAGCTTGAGGGTAGCAGTGAACTGAGTTGCTAGTTGTACTACCAACTCGAAAAACATAGATGCGCATGATTACCCGCTGCGCACAATTACCCAACTTTCCCCATGATATTCAACAAGTTCGGATTGTATTCTAAAAACTATCCGCAAATTTACTCCAAACATTATCCGCGGCTTATCCGCTATCCGCAAAGCCATGCAAAGTATATCCTCATGGCGAAAAATGTTGCGGATATCCGCATCCACGCAGGGCTTTACCCATATGTATTATTCGCTTGTTTTTTTTCTGACAGAAGTTGGCTACACTGTAGAGAAACTCAGTACCTTCTTAAATAAGCTTGGAGTTTAATATAACGTCATTTGCATTGTTTAAAGTTGTGTCTATTAATGCCTACAATAGAATTTATAGGCTGGGGTGTCATCAGCACCCAGCATACCCAGTTACGTTACACATCGTGTCTAGTTGGTTTCTAATTCGCAAATTGAGCTTTCGCCGCTGTGTGGTGTTGGGAGTATGTGAAATAAATACTTCTTTAGATGACATGCAGGATGGGATCAGTTTACATATTTGTGTTTGTAATTAATTGACTGGAAGTAATGAAGAATTGAGCTTAAGAATTACATGCAGTGCAAAACCAAAATATTAAGACTTTGGGATTGGAAATCAGTAAGGTATTTATTTTTATACTTTTACTGTGGTGCCGAATATCTTATGATAATATTTTTGTAATAAAGATTGAATTTGGTATATTTGGTCTTTATCTAACATTTGTAAAAGAATAGTACATGTTTTAGTGGGGGAGTTGTGGGCACCCCACCTACCCACTTACATAACTCTTACCCACATACCTAATTAAAGGTTGTAGAAATGGTTCTGCAGAGAACTACTGTAATAAAATACTGCACTAATATTTCACAGTACAGATACAACTTTATTGTGAGCAATCAGGCAATTTCTCTAATACAGTGAAACCCCTCTAATCCGAACCCCGGAAATCCGAAATCTCGGGTAATCCGAACGAGTTTTCTTCGACAATTTTAAGTTTGAAAAACACACGCAAAACAGAGAAACGTATTTATTTAGCCATAAAACAATTATATATTCTACATTATAACCTTATTTTTCAATAACTAGTTGAAAAATTAACAAAGAAGTAGAGTTAGCATATCTAACACAGTGTAAATGTGCCTGCATACTTATCTCATCCTGGATTGAAAATCAGAAAAGTTGGTTATTGTAATTCCTTAGGTTAATCACTTTGCAAGAACAATGAAATAACAATAGAAACACACAAAATATCACTTAATCTTTCACTTGAAATCAGTTATCATCAATTGTCGAAGTGACGAAAACCTTCCCGCAGAGGCAATTGCGCATGAACATGACATCGTTTGGCGTGGCTGCTTCGTGTTGTTCTACGAAGCGCAATGCGATGTTCAGAGCAGATGCAGCCTCAGTATAAGTCACATTGTCTGTCCAAGTTTATTCTTCCTCACTGTCACTAGCTACATTGCTGTCATATTGACTCACTATTTCATGTTCGGTGCATTCTTCATTGACATCAACTGTCGTCCACTACTCTAGACAACCTTCTCCAGCATCCTCACGACGTGCTATATGAATATTTTTTGGCTAATCCGAACAAATTGAAATCCGAACTGACAACAGCCCCAATTAGTTCGGATTTGAGGGGTTTCACTGTAGTTAATCAATAAAATTTGCAGAATTTGTGTTCTAGAATCACAGAAAGTTCATTGTCAGGATAAAATACAGAGCTCAAAGTCAATCCCATAACAAATAAATGATGTTATACTGGTTTATTAAGCAGGGAATTTACAGAGCTTTGGAAGTTTAGATAAGTACCATTTCAGGCAAACAAACCACAAATTCTAGTGATCTTTAATATTAAAGTTCATGCAAAAATTTAGTAATCCATTTTCTTTCTTTTGAATTCTAATTGAAAACCGTTCAAAATATGATTTTCAATGTGTGGTTGACTAAATGTTTCTTTGTAGAGAGTGATATCAATATTTGAGTGTTTTTATGAATGTACATAGTTTATGTAATTACATGCAAAATGTTTGTACAAATTATGGAAAGATTATGTATGTAATATAATTATATTTATGCAGAGAGAGAGGGAGAGGCAGGATACTCTACAAAGATGTCTTCAATAGCTTCAGTATTCATTCACTAGGAATGATCTGTAAAGACAAGTCTGATAAGTATGGTATTGTACACATCTGATTTATAGCAGACAATACTTGAAAATCAGCACAAATGCATTTATAGTTCCAAGTTTTCACATCATTGTTTAAGAAATTATAGCTGGGGAATTGGCTCAGAATATTTTTCTAAAATTCTGTCCTATTTTAGACCGATGTCATGAATATTTTTTCTTGGAAAATATCATTTGTAATTTATACTTCACAGGAAGTAATAATAATATTATTGTTTTTACGTCTCTTTTAACTAACGAGGTTTGTAGAAAAACCGGGGTGCCGGAATTTTGCCACAAAGGGGATCTTTAACGTTCCATACCAGTAAATTTAGTGACACGGATCCCTCACATCTGCGCATCCTCAAAAGACTGCGCTATACAGTGGTCTGCCATATTATTATACTCAGAAAGAAAATAAAGTATTTGGTAACTTTTTGGCCAGAAAAAATATATTTCCGGTAAATGTTAGTGCATTTTCTTAGCACGGTATATCTCCATAAAAGCCTTGATATATTGACGACTAATTCAATGGAATTTTATGAAAACTTAAAATGACAGCTGTGCAAAATTTCTAAAATTTGGTATTTCTACCAACCTACCTTGATTAGGACATGAGAAATAAAAACGTGATTTTGAAAATTTTGCACAGCCGCCATTTTAAGTTCCCATAAAATTCCATTGGATTAGTCTTTGATATATAAGGCTTGTGTGAAGAAGTACCGTGCTAAGAAAATGCACTAACATTTACCGGAAATATTCCTTTTCTGGCCAAAAAATTACCAAATATTTTAATTTCTTTCTGAGTATAATAATATGGCAGACCACTGAATATGGATGAAACTTAAAAATTAACTTTAAAAAAAAATATATAAGACATTATTCATGACAAACTATAGTGAACATTATGGTGTTTTAAGCCATTTTCAGTGTTGTCTTATTAATCATATTTTGATGATTTTCACTTGCACCCAATTGTGATGGGATGTTCCCTAATCCTGAAAACAATTTACATAAGGTTAATACAGTATTAATTAGCAATTATTTATTAATCTCATGTAATTTTTTTCAGGATCACAATTGGGTGCAATCGTGTTGACCGACTAAAAAACATCAAATTTCAAAAACTATAAAAGTAAGACATTCCCTGGTTCATAAATTGAATTGATCTTTTTATTTTCAAAATAGATAAATCTAAACAAAGGGCCCAAGCTCTCACTTCTTTAGCTTGTTTGAGTGACTAATACAAGATATATGAGTGAGTGTAACCATCTCCTAAGTGTCTAACCCTCTCTCTCTCTCCCTCAAGTGAAGCATTGAGTACAAGGAAGGATACGGGTATGTGAAGTTAAAGACTGAACTACAGGGTATATTTTGTACATACAATATGTTGAGCTGCTCAGGGAATGCTATTGTCTGATCTCAAAGACATGTACAGTGAGTGTACTACCCTATGTTATTTATTAGAGAAATAAATATTTAATATACAAAAACTATGTTTGTTATTCATTTACACTTCATCCATGATGACGTTCAACAGTTGGGCCCTTCTAGACTGAAATCTCGCAAACCTGCATGGAAAACAGCTTAAGAACTAACAAATGGTAATTTCAAAGCCAATAATAGCTGGCAAGTAATACTTCTTGCTCCCCATTAGGACAAACATTGGTATTCTTTGATCCGAAATCACAACGCAACGAAAAGAACTTTTTATTGTTCCGCCATGGTTGTTCACATCACTGATGATCTCCAGCTGTCGAGGACAGAAATGCTCTGTTGCATCACATCTGCGCTAACTTCCACGGCCCCCTATTTTAAATTTCACTGCATGGCTAGTATCATAGTGGGGTATTTGAGGAGACTATAGTCAAGGTATTCTCTGCGTCCCATGCGCTCTGTTCAGTACATAACACTGCCGAAATCTCGACAGATATTAATGAATATTTATGTTCGAACATACCCTCGGGGGAACCTGTAACCCAGGTGGCGCATAGGGGGGCCCTACAGCACTAGTAGGGTTGGTTCAAATCCCCTCCAATAGAACCTGCGGGCCAACAGGTAGCCCAATTCCTGGGGACTTCACAATGCTGGGACACCCTCTCTCCAGGGGTCATAAACATGGGGGGCCCAGCTCGGGGTTATGAGTGAAGACCACAACGGTGCCTGCAGTGGAAAAGGAGTCCTTCGGTACAGTGCAGTTGGCGGAAGTGGCATCACAGTGCTCGGGAAATTGAGTAAAAGGTATCGCTCTCACCTCAGAGACAGATATCAACCGTAGCGTCCGACCCGGAGCGGGCGGCTACAAACAGCGTCTGTTCCCCATGTGAGGGGCGGCTGATTTACTTCTACCTGGATGTAGGTATAAAAGGCTTGGCGTCAGCAAGGGCATGTGGCCGGAAAACTATCCCAAAACCAATATGACAGCGAATCTTAGTTTAGCCTCGGAAAATGCTAGGGCGTACCCCTGAAGCGACGTGCAGGGATTTTGCCAGACCCCTGTGAGAAATGGGCTAGGGCTACTGGGTCATGAGCAAGGAGGATATATGGGTAGAGCTGCAACTTAATGCAAAATTTTGATACCAACCTATTGCTCGGCGAAAGTAGTTCCAACTGACAATATGAGATGGCGCGACAATGCACTTTCGAGCGCGATCCATCCCCGACCTGGCCTACTGGCTCCTCTCCCCTCCCGGCCCGTGCCGACTCGACCCTTTCCCCTATTCTATCCCCCCCCCCCTCACCACTACTTTATATTCCTTCCTTTCTTTCTTTCCCCTGCCTTATAATGGTCATATTTTAGTAATTGGTCTAATAATAGACGATTTCTTCCCCCTGTGATATCAGGTAGAGAAGAAAACATAGGCTCTATCAGAATAGTTGTGGATGTTTCAAGGTGATCAGCCCATGTTTCCACAAAGCGCATAACATGACATAGGCCTACCCCACAGATATGTACAAATAGAAAGAGTAGGCTACTATACTACAATATTAACAAGAAGTTCCGTGAAGAACTATACAGCCTACTTTTCATGCCAATGATTATTCTACAGAATATGAACCTATCTAGAATAATGACGAAATTAAGTTGCTAATATCGAAATTTCCAATTAGTTCGAAATACTGTATGCCTGGCATAATGTATCCTAATAGAGCACTACAGTTGGCAGCCCTGATGACTGAATATATTCTTAGTTCCGTCTCTTACGGTACTAAATACAAAATTTGGTTGAAGTCCACTGGATAGCATGGACGTTACATGCAGTTAAACATTGGATCTAACAGCGCGCATAAAATCATGTTGGCAACAATGTCATGCATGTATTGGTCAGAAATAATCTGAAATAATATGATCTATTGTTGTGCCAATTTTGAATGAAATCCATTAGTTAGTATAGAAGTTACATGCATTTTAAAATTGGACCTATCAGCAGGCTTAGAATCATGTTGGCAGCACTGACGTACATTAGTTACTCCAAATTCGTCTAGAATGCCAGGTACTATACGTGTGCAAAGTTTAGGGCTATTGGCTTGCATACTTTCTGATATATTGATATTAGGGTAACAAAAGTAGGGACAGCACATATTAACAGTTGGCAGCCCTGGTTGCTCCTTAGAATACGCATAGTCATATCTGTTATGGTACACATAGCACATACGAAATTTGGTTGAAATCCAAATGATAGTATTGAAGTTACATGTATTTAAAGTTGGACCTGTCAGCAGGCTTAGAATCATGTTGGTAGCACTGACGTATATAAGTTACTCCAAATTAATATAGAATGTCAGGTACTATACGTGTGCATAGTTTAAAGCTGTCGGCTTGCATACTTTCTGATATATTGGTATTTGGATAAAATAAATTAGGAGCATTTATTAACAGTTGGCAGCCCTGGTAGGTCTTAAGAATACGCTCAGTCATATCTGGTTATGTACACATACAACATACGAAATTTGGTTGAATTCCACTTGATAGTGTAGAAGTTATATGCATTTAAAAATTGGACCTATCAGGAGGCTTATAATCATTTTGGCAACACTGCCATGTTTGGCCTCCTGGAAATTAAACTGAAATATTATGATCTGTACGTGTGCCAATTTTGAAATAGCTCCCATTCATACTTTCCAAGATATCCAACATGGAGCTCAAATTTCTAGTGCGTTTTTTCAGCAGTTGGTAGCACTGACATCATTTTCAAATATGGACGTGAGATATTCCGGTGCACATCTTTACTCATACTAAATTTGGTTTTGATTGCTGCAGCCGTTTAGGAGTTGATAGGGGGGGACACACACACAGCCAGACAGACAGACAGAAGGACAGACAGACAGACAGACACACATTTGCCCGATCTCATAAGACTACTTTTTCCTCATTTTTGCAAAATGTGAAAAGTAGGCTAAAAATGAATTGTAAGACAAAATTACAGCTGCAAGCGTTGGAACAACCAGCTCTTATTTTGAATTGTATCGATAGTATCTGATATCGTTTCGAGCGCAGTGTATCGACTAAAATCGATGTGTGATTCAATATAATTCAATTTCTTCGTATAATATTGTTCGAAACCGATTGTATTCTTTACTAAGCACTTCAATATGTATTTACTATTGATATATATTCAAATATTAATTAAATATACAACATTAACAAGAATACTCACTAATTTTCGATTTTGCTGCCATCTATAGAAGTATAATTCAACTACATCGGCGTACGCGATGACTGCTAGCGTTTTTAACGTTGTCAGTAGGTACTACTACAAGGCAAGCCAGCGTTGGCACCAAAACTCCCTATAAAGTTTCACCCACCCGGTCATGAGCGAACCCAGCTAAAGAGGCTAGCTCAAAAATATGGTGAGTTACGAAGAGTAGGCACACTGAATGTAGGAACAATGACTGGGAAAGGAAGGGAGTTAGTGGATCTCATGGAAAGGAGAAAGGTGAAAATATTGTGTGTGCAAGAGACTAGATGGAAGGGAAATAGGGCTAGAGAGTTGGGTAGTGGCTATAAGCTACTATGCAGTGGAACAGACAAGGATGGGAGGAATGGAGTGGGAATAATCCTCTCCCAAGACATAAAGGAGACCATAGTTAGAGAAGGAGTGACAGGATAATGAACATCAAACTGTGTCTTGATGGACAATTGGTAAACATTGCGTGTGTTTATGCTCCGCAAGTGGGTTGCGATGAGGAAGAGAAAATATCCTTCTGGGAAGATATGGATCGTGAGCTTGGAGATACACCAGCGAATGAAAGATTGATAGTGGGTGGTGACTTAAATGGACATGTTGAAAGGAGTCGAGATACAATCGAAAGAGTACATGGAGGCTGGGGAGTAGGAGTGAGGAATGATGAAGGACATAGAATCGTGGATTGTGCGATGGCATATGATTTGGCGATTGTGAATACATGGTTCGAGAAAAACACAGGTCAATATACAGTGAAACCCCTCAAATCCGAACTAATTGGGGCTGTAGCCTGTTCGGATTTCAATTTGTTCGGATTATCCGAAAAATTTGCATAACCTACCATAATAACCAGCCCTCGTTACGGTATCGGACTGTGCATTGAGCGAGATAGGCTAGTGACAGTGAGGATGAAGAAACTTCGACAATGTGACTTATACTGAAGCTGCCTCTGCTCTTGACGTCGCATTGTGCTTCGTAGAACAACACGCTGCAGCCACGCCAAACGATGTCATGTTCATGTGACGCTGGCGCTCAAATGCCACCGCGGGAAGATTTTCATGACTTCGACAATTGAAGATAACTGATTTCTAGTGAAAGATTACGTGATATTTTGTGTGTTTCTATAGTAACTTCATTGTTTTTGCAAAGTGATTAACCTACGGAATTACAATAACCAACTATTCCGTTTTTCAATGTTGGATGAGATGAGTTTGTAGCGTGTTTGTCAGGTATGTTAACTGTACTTCTTTGTTAATTTCTCAAATAATTATGTAAATTAAGGTTATAATGTCGAATATATAATTGTTTTATGACTAAATAATTTTCTCTTTCTTGCGTGCGTTTTTCTAACTTAAAATTGTCGGAAAGAAGTCGTTCGGATTACCCGGGATTTCGGATTTCCGGGGTTCGGATTTGAGGGGTTTCACTGTATGACTTACAAAAGTGGGACCAGAGAAAGTCAGATTGACTTCTTAATGGGTAAAAGGTCTCAATTAAGGGAAATCCAAAACTGTAAAGTGTTTAATGGTGAAGCAGTGGCAGCACAGCATAGGACGGTAGTCATGGACTGGAAAATGAGGATTAGGAAGAAAGGCAGACCTGTGCGAGTCTCAACAAAAATTATGTGGTGGAGATTAAATGAAGAGGTGTTGAAGGACCAGTTTAAAGAGAAAGTACTCAATGGAGTGGTTCTTTGCAATGATGTGCAGGAGTGGTGGGCCACAACCGTAGTTTGATAAGGAGGGTAGGAACTGAAGTGCTAGGGAGAACTTATGGCAAGAAACCACTAGCTGACAAAGACACATGGTGGTGGAATGAGGAGGTACAGAAGATCGTGAAAGCCAAAAGTGATGCAAAGAAGTTATGGGATAAGTCAGGTAGACAAGAGGATAAAGAGAACTACACGAGATGTAATAAGGAAGCAAAGAAGGTGGTAGCACAGTCAAAGGCACAAATGATGGATCGGCTGTACGAAGAGTAGGAAACTACAGAAGGTGAAAGAAAATTTTTCAGAATAGCGCAGGCGAGAGATAAAGACAAGAAGGACAAACCCAAATAAAGCAGATCAAAGATGAAAATGGTCTAGTATTAACGGACCATTCCGACATCAAGAGCAGGTGGAGAAACTACTATGGAAAACTTCTCAATGAAGAGAACCCAAGGGTATATTTAGGAGAAGGAGAGCAACACCAGGGTCTGACAATAGATATTAGAAGAGAAGAAGTAACATTAGCACTTATGAAAATGAAAAACGGAAAGGCAACAGGACCCGATGAAATTCCAGTTGAAGTGTGGAAGTATCTGGTGAAAGATGGGATCGACATGTTGCTGGATTTAATGCAAAAAATGTACTCTCAGGAAATAATACCTGATGAATGGAGAGAAAGTATTTTAGTGCCTATATATAAAGAGAAGGGGGATATTCTGGACTGTGCTAACTACAGGGGCATTAAGTTAATGTCCCATACCATGAAAATCTGGGAAAGAGTGATAGACAAGGGGATCCGGGATGAGACTAGCATTGGCGAGGAACAATTTGGCTTCATGCCAGGAAAAGGGACCACAGACCCAGTGTTTGCCCTGAGACAAGTAATGGAAAAGTATCAAGAAAGACAGAAGGGGTTACACTTCGCATTCATGGACCTAGAGAAAGCATATGACCGGGTGTCCCGGGGAGAAGTCTGGAGATGTTTACGAGCGAAGGGTGTCCCAGAGAAGTACATACAGTTGGTTCATGAAATGTACAAAGAAGCAAGAACACAGGTTAGAAGCAGCGTTGGACTTACAGATTGGATTCCGGTTCGAGTAGGTTTACACCAAGGTTCGGCTTTAAGTCCACATCTGTTTGACCTAATTCTGGACGAAATGTCATGTGGATTAAGAGACCAAGCCCCCTGGTGCATGATGTTTGCGGACGACATTGTGTTGTGTAGTACCACCAAAGATGTCATAGAGGAACAAGAAGTTCCGTGACGAACTAAAGAGCCTACTTTTCTTAAAATTTAAGATTCATGCCAATGATTAATCTATATGGACTTAGGCTATCTAGAATAATGACGAAATAAAGTTGGTAATATCAAAATGTCTAATTAGTTCGAAATATACCTGGCATTATGTAGCCTGATAGAGCACTACAGTTGGCAGCCCTGGTGACTGGATATATTCTTAGTTCCATCTCTTAAGGTACAGAATACAAACATTGGTTGAAGTCCAATGGATAGCATGGACTTTACATGCAGTCAAACATTGGACATATCAGCGTGCGTAAAATGATGTTGGCAACAATGTCATGCATGAGTTGGTCAGAAATAATTTGAAATATTATCATCTATTGTGCCAATTTTGGATGAAATCCATTTGTTGGTATAGAATTTACTGGTACTTTTAAATTGGACCTATCAGCAGGCTTAGAATCATGTTGGTAGCACTGACATACATTAGTTGCTCCAAATTAATCTAGAATGTCAGGCACTATACGTGTGCGAAGGTTAAGGCTGTTGGCTCGCATACTTTCTGATATATTGGTACAGTATTTGGATAAAAAAAAAGAGAGAGAATTTATTGACAGTTGGCAGCCCTGGTTGTTCTTAAGAATATGCTCAGTCATATCATTTTATGTACACATAGTATATACGAAATTTGGTTGAAATCCAATTGATAGTGTAGGAGTTATATGCATTTAAGCATTGAACCTATCAGTAGGCTTAGAATCATTTTGGCAACACTGTCATGCATGGCCTCCTGAAAATTAAACTGAAGTATTATTATCTATATATGTGCCAATTTTGGTATAGTTCCCATGTATATATTCCAAGATATCCAACATGGAGCTGAAATTTCAATTATGATTTTTCAGCAGTTGGTAGCACTGACATCATTTTCAAGTATGACGTTGAGATGTCCCGGTATAGATCTTTATTCATACCAAATTTGGTTTTGATTGCTGCAGCCGTTTAGGAGTTGATAGGGGGGGACACACAGACAGACAGACAGACAGACAGACAGAAGGACAGACAGACTGACAGACATTTTCCCGGATCGATCTCATAAGACTACTTTTTCCTCATTTATGCAAAATGTGAAAAGTAGGCTAAAAACTGGAACAGTGGAGGGCAGCCTTGGAAGACAGAGGACTCAGGATTAGCAGGAAGAAGACGGAGTATATGAGGTTCAATACAGATCAAGACTGCGAGATCAGAATGCAAGGGGAACCGTTAAATAGAGTGGATGAGTTCAAATACCTGGGTTCGGTGGTGACTGGAGATGGAAATCTAGATGTGGAAGTGTCACAGAGGATTCAGGTAAGGATGGATGAACTGGAGGAAAATGTCAGGAGTGCTCTGTGACCGCAGGATCAAGCCTAAGCTTAAGGGGAAAATATATAAAACTGTCGTAAGACCTGCATTGCTGTATGGCTCTGAAACATGGCCTGCACGCAAAACGCACGCAAACAGGCTTGACGTCACAGAAATGAAAATGCTCAGGTGGATGAGTGGAGTGACTAAGCGTGATAGAGTGGAAAGAGGAACATTGAAGGTTGTGGAAATATCTAATAAGATACAAGAAAAGCAACTTCAATGTGAGAAGAAGGAAGGAATCCTACATGGGGAGGAAGATGCTAGACATGCAAATACAGGGAGTGAGAATGCGAGGCAGACCTAAACGAAGATGGATGGATTGTGTACGGGAGGACCTCAGAGAAAAACAGTTGTCAGAAGTGGATGTGCATGACTGGGTTAAATGGAGGAGAGCTGTCAGAAACATCGACCCCACATAGGAGTGGGAATGATGTAAAGAGAAAGAAGAAGATTTATGTTCGAACATAAAATAGTTATAATTATCGTCGATTATAAACAGTCTCCCCTATACTGGTAATTAAGACACTCGTATGGAAATTATAAAACGAGCATTGCCATTATAGGCTTGTTGCATAATCCACTATTACTTGCATTATTTTTGGGTGATTACCAGGAGTCTAACTGACCAGAATATGGTCTGGAGAAAAAAAATCACAATGGATGACCCCCGATTTTTACAAATGATCACGTGGTATCGGCAGGATTCCATACCGCACAATTTACGCAGACAGGAGTCGTCTGGGTCATGGAAGTACTTGGTGTTACACAGTTTATGTTGGTACCTATGTACCACCATCGAGTTAACAAAGCGTCGTAGGACTTGGTTAGTGTCTGTCCATGTCCTGTTTACCATGGCCGTCGTTGAGTAAAACTAAAGCCAGATTTCTTCCCTCTTCTTCACTCTGTCCTGCATTAGATTTTCCCATGCGTAGTGGATGGTAGCCCCCTCTTTACCCAGAGGTGTTCAATGAAGAAGGTTTCTTTAACAAGTTCATGCTAGTCTAGATTTTGCATCTTTCGATATTCCCAGGGTAGCTTTCAGGAAGCGGGACTTCACTGCTTCTAGCATCCTCAGGTCTGTCAAGGTCAGTTTCTCCCAGATGATTTTTTGGCGTATGGATCAGAAACTTGGGTGATGAGGGAGAGAGTTATAGCAGAATAAAAACAGTGGAAATGAAGTTTCAGAGGAGTTGTATAGGTGTAACTAGAATGGACAGAGTCAGAAATGATAGAGTCAGAGAAATACGGAAGAACCCCTACAGGATAGGATTGAAAAATCAAGGCTACAGTGGTATGGACACGTGAAAAGAATGAGAGAAGAGTACCTCAGAAAATATTGGAAATGGAGTGGAAGAACAAGAGACCTAGAGTAAGACCTAGGGATAGGTGGATATAGGGGGTGAAGAAAAGTGTCGAAAGAAGAGAAGTGAATTGGACAACAGTGACAGGAGAGAAGTGGTGGATGGACAGAAAACAATGGAGAGGCTTATGCTCCAAGCAGACCCAACGTGGGGTTGGAAACTGCTCTAGTTGATGATGATGTGGCGAAGGGCGCTATTTTCACGTCGAATAATCTCATAGCGGTTCCCAGTGAGATCTTTGTGATTGATTTAATGTCGTATATGGCTTTGGTGGCCGCCGTTGCTCTAGATTGATGTGAACTCTGTAGGCTCTGGCTGTTGTTTGCATTGTCAATCCTGTGAATGTATTTACAGGCTTGAGAAGAGTCGACCTTGGTATAGCCAGTCTCCTGTGGCCTCTCTGCCTCCTTCCCGAAACATCATTTTCACTGTTTTCTCTGTGTTTATGTTCATCTTGTTTTCCTTTATAAACCATATATTTTCATTCTTGTTCCCAAATTTATACAACATGATTCTTTGTCCAAGACTTAAAATGAACGTACAGTATTTATGAATAACTTTTCAACAACTTCATTTTCCGAAGTGTTACGGTTATTTTGGCTGGCAGTGTATCTATATTGCCTTGTCAATACAAAATAAATAAACAAACTATATTTATACATACAGAGTGGTCGTAAACAACATGGTCAATGTATACGAGGATTAGAGAATTAGTTATACTGGTAAATAAATAATTTGAAAATTACAAGGCTATATCTCGCGCAGGTGTCAGGCTGCAGTTAACCAATCACATAGCTTTGTGGGTGAATTCAAAAGGGCTTTGCTAGGCGATGTTGCCAACTCTGCACGTGGCTCAAGACCAGAGGCGGCCGGTGATCCTGGACTCAAGGATGCCGCCCTCCCACCCTCCTCCCTCCTCATCAGCCTTAATGTTCTCTCTCCTCACACTTAATGTTTTGCCATCGTGACAAAATATGTGTAGTTCCTCTCCTTGTCGGCAGAGCGCACCAGATGCTCCTGAGGACTCATGAGAAAGCGCCCGCGTTGTAATTTACGTTGCCATGACAACGATTGCCTCTAGTTATCCCCCCTCCATCCTCTCACGTGCTACGTCACGAAGTGTGTGGACTCAGTCAGCTTGAGTCTCATTCAGCCACTGGATAGCTTCCCTCCTGGCGTGCTAGGAAGCAGCACCAAGTCTCTGCGGCAGACAAGTTTTGTATTGATGTTAATGGCGGAGTTGGAATGCATTCTGAATGATTTTACAAAGGAGTACTACTGCATGCCCTTTTGTAAATCAGAACTGGGCAAGTTAAAATACCGGGGAATCTCATTTCATGAGATACAATCGGACAAATCATTGCGTGAGAAGTGGTTATGTGAGATTTCCAGAGAAGGTGACAAGAGAGCAAGCAAATGGTTACCTTCTGATATCTGTTGCTTGTAGTCTTCATTTTCTTCCCGAGAGCTTCACATCACATAAATTATTATCAAATTGGTTACAACTAGTGGGATGTGGGTTGGCGACTATGGGACCCCAGCTGAGTTTCCTTGAGTTGAGCTCCTCTGTTATATCTTTCACGTCAACTCTTACCCCAACGTTATTAGGGTATCGGAGGCCTTAATTGGCCCTTGTCTTTTTATTTCCTGATGCCCTAATTTTTGTAGGATCAGACCTCATTTTGTCCTTTTTTATGCCTTCGGTAAGAGGTCCTAAAGAAGGTAGGGTGTGTGTTGTCCCACCAGGCACGGTGCACCTTAGATATCGATACACCCTCAATGATGGAGATAATTGTTGTCTAAAGGGGTGAACTATCTACGTCATCTATCCTTAGTGGTTTAGGTGATGGTGAGAAATTATGATGAAATGAAATCTACAGCTAGATTTAACTAATTACTGACTTACAACTAACTTATGTACTAGAAGAAGAAAACGACAATAATAAAAGAAAGAAACGTATAAGGGAAATAAATGACGGAAAAGAAATGCCCTTCATCTTCAAAGGGCAGATGACCTTGCTGTTCATCCCCTTAAAACAAGAATCAATCTTCGAAGAATGACTATTGAGGTACTTGGAAACTACTAGAGCCATTAAAGGGAGGTAGAAAAGGGAAAGAGGAGAGGGTCCACCCCAAAGTCAATGCAAAAAGGGGAAAATTGATCTCTCTCTGGAACCCATCACGATCGCCAACTCCCGAGCTCATAAGCTGAGCTCTTGAAGGTGTAGCCCTGTCCAGGGTGCACCACGTGTGGTGGAGCTTCACACACCCTGCCTCCTTTAGGGCCTTGTGTAGAAGGCATTAGATGTTATGAAACTAAAAGAATAGGGCTGATCCCTCAAAGAATGAGCGTATCAGGATAGATTATATAATGGTCAGTTACGGCAGGAAAATGAACGACTCCCTAGACTTTGGATGCTCTAATGCTATCCGGGTTGGAAGAGAACAAGAGTTGACTAATGGAGGTCGACAGGTAGATGACAGAGAAGAGCCCGGCACAAGTGGAAATAATAACCGCCTCGGCTGGGGTCCAATGGTCTCCAACCCAAGTTCCACTAGGCCTAGTTGTGAACCCTGGTGGTGGGGATACACCCTCAAGGGCTCATGGTTAGTGAGCTTGGGAATTGGCGACCCTGATGGATTCCCGAGCTGGGTCCGGTTTTCTTCTTTTTCCAGTGACTGGGAGCAAATATTTTTAATACCTTTGTTATTTCTTTATAAACAGCAGTGTCTAATCCAAACAAAATATGGAAATCAAGGTACACAAATATGTGAGAAGAAAAAATCCATTCATGTATGAAATCATCTCTGTCAATTACTGGAAAAGCATCACAAAAATGGTTGAGTCCCCCCTCGGTAAAATTCATGAGCCGCCACTGCTCAAGACTGGCTTGAGAACAAAAATGAAATCAAGGAGTTAGAATAGATCCGACCAATACATTCCAAAGTCAAATAAAAGCACTGAACGAAACAGAATATATTCTCACCAAAGCCGAGAAAAGAAAATTAATAAACATGAATCCAAAATTACTGTCTTTAAGAGTAAGGTTGGTTGGTTCCTCAGTTTAGGGGCTGCGACAACGCGGTCATGTAGCCCCGTGTACTTAAGGTGTGCGTGTAGAATCTGTTTGATAACTGGTGTTAATTGTGATGGCTGTATTAGTGTGTGTTATCTGTAATTCAGGTAAGGACCGCAGACGATCAATTTCAAGTACAGTAGTTCCTACTTTTGCTACCAAATGCTACCGTCCACGACACCTAGCTGCCAATGTGGCTACTAAATGTCATCGCAGTCAGCACCTGGCGGCGAATGTTGGATCTAATATAGCGTTATCAAACTAACCTACAAATTTAGCTTCACACAAGTGTAGTTAGTGGAAGGTTCTTTTACATGCCATAAATCTATGACATGGGCCCACCGGCATTTCTTCCCTCCGATGGAAGGCAAACTGAGGGATTTTTAACGCTCTTAAAAAATCCGACGACTTCAGCTGGGATTAAACCCGCAATCATGGGTATAGGAGATCAGCATGCTACCAACTGCGCCACAGAAGCCGCTAAAGCATAAATAAGAATGCCCAATAAGACCAATCGTCAACTGCAGGAACACGCCGCCAAACTACAAATTCAGTAAGGAACAACTAAAAATATTAGCAGCGCATGACCAACAATAAAAATTACAGTCAGTCTGAAAGACTAGACGTTATATCATTTCAAATGATGCATGCTACAAATGCTACACGTGTTAGAAAGGCTCAGGAGGGCTTTTCGCTTCCCTCGAAACCCCAGGACTCTTTCAACAGACTCCATTACCCTTTAACTTAGGCTTCCCGTGCGGGCACCTCTTTAAGGGTCACCCTGTATTTGAGTCTGACATCTTTTACAACTCTTTAAGAGTCACCCATTATTTGAATCTGATATCTCGCAAACCTCCTTAAGGGTCACCCCATATTTTAATTGAATCTAATATACAGTACTGTACACCTCGTTAAGTGTCACCCTGTAATTTGCTCTGACATCCTGCACACCTCTTTAGGAGGCACCCTGTATTCTTGTATGACATCTTGTGCACCTCTTTAGGAGTCACCCTGTACTCTTCTCTGCCATTTTGTACACCTCTTTAAGAGTCACCTTGTATTCTTATCTGGCATCTTGTATATCTCTTTAGAAGTCACCCTGTATTCTTGTGTTCGCTTCGCTCAAAGCCCCAGGTCGCTCGACGCCCCGGGACTCTTTCAACAGACTCCAATAACCATTAGCTTCTGCTTCCCGCGTGGCTGCATGACGTCACTTCCCGCGTGGCAGCATGACGTCACTTCCCGCGTGGCTGCATGACGTCACTTCCCGCATGGCTGCATGATGTCACTTCCCGCATGGCTGCATGACGTCACTTCCCGCGCGGCAGCATGACATCACTTCCCGCGTGGCTGCATGACGTCACTTCCCGCGTGGCAGCATGACGTCACTTCCCGCGTGGCAGCATGACGTCACTTCCCGCGTGGCAGCATGACGTCACTTCCCGCATGGCTGCATGACGTCACTTCCCGCGTGGCAGCATGACGTCACTTCCCGCATGGCTGCATGACGTCACTTCCCGCGCGGCAGCATGACGTCACTTCCCGCATGGCTGCATGACGTCACTTCCCGCGTGGCTGCATGACGTCACTTCCCGCGTGGCTGCATGACGTCACTTCCCGCGCGGCAGCATGACGTCACTTCCCGCGTGGCTGCATGACGTCACTTCCCGCGTGGCTGCATGACGTCACTTCCCGCATGGCTGCATGACGTCACTTCCCGCGCTGCAGCATGACGTCACTTCCCGCGTGGCTGCATGACGTCACTTCCCGCGTGGCAGCATGACGTCACTTCCCGCGCGGCAGCATGACGTCACTTCCGTCTCCGTAACGCATAACGTTGGACCCAACCATAACGACGAAGTCGACAAGATCATTTGAAATGATAAAAACAACTCAGTTAAGAACACAACACACTAAACACCTTACAAATGAAACCTGGCTTGAGGTTCGTATCGTTCGACATAACGAACATGATGTACCGTACACCAATAAACCAATAAATGAAGCCATAAATATAATAGAAACAAATCTAAAGACAAATAACTCAATAAAAGAAACGGAAGAGAACACAAAGTTACTGGGAATCGATCTCAACCAAAACGTGTTTCAATTCGATAGTAAAATATGCGCGCAAACTGAGGGCCTAGCAATGGGGTCACCACGAAGTAGGCTAATAGGCAAAGGGAATAGTAAAGTGGAAAAGGTACATCGATGATGTAATACAGGGTCTTTCATATTAAGTAAGAACGGCAAGCGGCAGTTTTATTATTCGCTGCTACGGTGGCCTTGGCCGAGCTTGTGGCGCGCCACGGCCCCCTGCTTTAAGCGTGTGTACAATCCTGTATGAAATATTACCTTATAAAAGATACTAGAAGTGTCGTCCTTCCTGGGTTATACAGGCATTGTATCTGGTAACCACATTCTGGCTGACGCGAATGAGTTCTGCCACTGTCATGTTTCTGATTTTTAATTTTATGCTTTTTATTGAGCACTGAGTTAGTAGTGTCAAACTTATTTACAATTACGTGAATCTGCTAGTGAAGGAAATTGCTGAACAAATGCATCATGTACCCGCCGAGCCGACTCGTACTTAAAATAAGATTTACATACAAAAATACGATGTTCTAATGATAGCTGTCTCATGTTAACATCTGAGCTTCAGACTGGCAAATGAACACCCGCACGCTTATTGCAAGGTCAAGTACAGTATATACTATGCGCGCGCTTTCAATACTACAGCAGGGGGCCGTGGCACGCCACAAGCTCGGCTAAGGCCACTGCAGCAGCGGATAACAAAGCCGCCGGTCGCCGTCCTTATTTTATATGAAAGACCCTGTATGTGTCTACCGCACGGAGTTAACAAACGAAGAAACCATACTCCAAACAATCAATATATACACCACTGAATTAAATTTACTAAGGAACCCGAAACCGAGTGGAAAATAAATGATCTTGACATAATATCCATCGAACATAAAGACAACGAACTCTCATATTCAAACTTCTGCAAACCTACACAAACCTCGCACGCACAAGGTAGCGGACTTCAATTCAATGGTACACAGGGCATTAAACATACAAATGTCGAAAGGAAACTACAATAGAGAATTGACAATAATCAAGCAAATAGCTAAAGAGAATATTATCCACCAAGCAAAATAAATCGAATTATAGCCAGACATAGTAATAAAACAATTCAAAAGCCAGGCAGTAAGAGAACAAATTTGAGTAGTTCATATGCAAACGCGAATACATACAAAATCACAATTTATTCAAGAAACAAGGTATCAAAAATTGAATTGAATCAGATGCCAGTAGATTGAATCTTTTATAAACATTTATCCTACCAGGTTTCACTGCACTCGGTTGATTAAAGCTCGAGGAAATGCTATTAAAATATTTTAACTTCGCTTGCCCTCCATGTTGGTTTTGTACTTACTATGTCTTTAAGCATTACGTAGCTGAACTTAACTGAGTATTCTCTATCACCGTACAAAATGTCAGGGTAATATCAGTAATAGTTTCGGAGATGTAGAATGCCGGTAAAATATTTCGTACAGCCGCCATGTTGGATTGGGGAGACGTATTATAATTTGAAGAGCACGGTCGGGGTTGGACAAAATAGTACTATGTCCTTACCGAGTTTCATTGAAATCGCTCCAGCCGTTTATATTTTACTAGCAACCCGACACGGCTTCGTCCGGGAACAGTTATGAATGCATTACGTGATAAACGCTTTTTTTTTCCAATGTCAATGAACAACGACTAATATCCGTTTTACGTCTTGGCATGATGGGTTAAAATCATTTACTGGACTGATAATTATATTATCATGGAGATGCATGTGCAACAAATTCTTGTCAGACGTAATTTAAGAATGGCGAGGTGCATGAAACACAAATCCCCTTCCGTCCAATCTTAACTTGACTGCGAATTTTGCGGAACGAAAAGTTCACAGGCGAAATGAAGAAAAACAGAGTTGCACTTGCAGGGAAACTCCAACCACAACCACTCTTCTCTAAAGTTTTTAACTCAACATGACTCGACAGTTTGCTGCTGGCTGTATCTGGGGCAATAAGCTCGTCTGCTAGTTAAGCTGTAACTGGGGTGACAGACTCGCCCCTAGCTAGCTCGTAAACTGTCGCCTCAGTAACTGAATGAAGATTGTTGGAAGAAATGAAATCGTAAAAACACTTATAGTAGGCGATGTATTGAAGATAGAGATATGCTCTCTCGGGCTTCATGCTGAACAATTCTTACACTCATAGTATATAGATATTTTTAACGGTTTGCCCAGCGTAAGCTTAAAAAGTGCACGGACGCCAGTTTTTTTTCGACCTTTTAGTGCTTGACTTCCTTTGGTCATAAAAAAAATATTTTCTACAGAAACCTTCCTCGAGACATCCTTTACAGAATGGTGAAAACCGCATCAAAATCCAACCAGTGGTTCTCGAGATTACCCGTGACATCCAAGAATCAGGGACTTTGTTTTATACTAAGTAGAGATTATACGCCAATCAGTATAATTTAATATAATATAATCCCTCTTCCGTCCAATTTTAAATTGACTGTGTTTCACAGGCGAAATGAAGAAAACCCAAGTTGCACTTCCAGGGAAACTCCAAACACAACCACCCTTCTCAGAAGTCTTAACTCAACACGACTCAACGGTTTGCTGCTGGCTGTATCTGGGGCAATAGGTTCGCCCGCTAGCTAGGCTGTAACAGGGATTATAGACTCGCCCTTAGCTAGCTCGTAAACTGTCGCCTCAGTAGTTGACTGGACATAGTTGGAAGAAATTAAAACGTAAAAACACTTCCAGTGGGCGATGTATTGAAGATAGACACATGCTCTCACAGACTTTTTTTTGTAGAACGTTTCATGCTGAACAATTCATACACTCATAGCATTTAGATATTTCTAACGGTTTGCCCAGCGTAAGCTTACAATGTGCTCGGACGCCAGTTTTATTTGTCGACTTTTCCACTGAAATCATTACTGCTCGGCTCCCTTTGATCATAAATAAATTATTTTCTACATAAATCATCCTCGAGATATCCTTTACAGAATGGTGAAAACCGCATCAAAATCCATCCAGTGGTTCTCGAGTTTACCCGTAACATCCAAGAATCGGGGACCTTGTTTTATACTAAGTAGAGATTAGGGGAGGAGGACATACACACATACGTACAAAAGGTGATCTCATAAGCCTATTCTTTCATAAATGAAAATAGGCTACAAAATAGCATTTTTCACTGAGTATGTAGCCCAGTGCTTTTGTTAGAAAATAATATTTGGGGGGACTCACCTTTAATGCAGTAACTTCCATAACGGATGGATGATTTTGGGAGATGGTTTCTGTAGTCTCTTGCATCAGACAAGCTGTCTCATTTGCCATTCTCCTTCCTGTCTGCAGTCAAGAATTAGCATACGGTCCAGGACTGAATTTCTTCATAGGTAGCCCCATGCTACTTAAGAATATTACAACAAGGGAGATCTTACTTTCTTGTCATAACAACATTCATAGTACTGAAAGTTCTTCTACACTTGGAAGTTAAAACTACAGTAGTATTATGTTAAAGTCACAAACACTTCACTGATAACATAGGTTGGTAGGTTAGTTCCTTAGTTTAGGGGCTGCGACAATGCGGCCATCTAGCCGTGTACTTTGGATGTGTGTAGAATCTGTCTGATAACTGTTGGTTCTTAAGTTTAGGGGCTGCGACAACGCGGTTATGTAGCCCTGTGTACTTTGGGTGTGTGTAGAATCTGTCTGATAACCGGTGTTAATTGTGATGACTGTATTAGTGTGTGTTATCTGTTTTTTTTTTTTTTTAATTTAAGTACAGACTGCAACTTAGAACTTTTCAAATAGTTCCTACTTTTGCCGCCAAGCGCCACCGTCAACGACTACTAGGCCAAGTTCAGAACTTAGCTACTAGACGCCACCGCAGTCGGCTCTTGGCAGCGAACGTAGAAACCTAAGAGCGTTGTTTACATTCTTAACCTATCTAATTTAGCTTCACACAGGTGTAATTAGTGGAAGGTTTTTAACATGCCATAAATCTATGACATGGGACCGCCGGCTTTACTTCCCCTCGTAAGGAAGGCATACTGAGGGATTTTTAACGCTCTTAAAAAATCCGACGGCTTCGGCCGGGTTTGAACCATCTTGGGCATAGAAGCTCAGCATGCTACCGACTATGCCACCGAAGCTGCTCTGATAACTGTTGTTTTATTGTTATGACTGTATTAGTGTGTGTTATCTGTTTTTAATTGAAGTAAGGACTGCAGACGATAATTTCAAGTAGTTCCTACTTTCGCAACCATCCACGACACCTAGCTGTGAACTTCGCTACTACTAGATGCCATCGCAACTAGCGCCCAGTGACGAACGTTGGAACTTAAGAGCAATAATCAAACCTAACCTACAAATTTTGGCTTCACACAAGTGTAGTTAGTTCAAGGTTCATTTTCATGCCATAAATCTATGACAATGGACCGCCGGCTTTACTTCCCCTCCGAAGGAAGGCATACTGAGGGATCTTTAACGCTCTTAAAAAATCCGACGAGATATAACAACATACATATTAGAGGAAGTAGGAAATAAACACATGAACTCCATTTCTGGTTTCCAACATGTCAATTATATTTCACACTGATATAAATTAAACTGAAATACCTAACAGTTCTCTTTCTGCCATCTAGCAACTTTGTGCGAATGCTACGAAGGAAGTTCGTAAAGTAAGGTTCGTCATTTTATTGTACAAGCAGATGATACGCCAGGTGACACAAACAATTGCCATAAGAATTCACACCCGTGGCTGGTTCAACAACATAAGGAGCAGCAGCGGAGGAGGAATGATCATGCGCAGAGCGCCGACGAAGAGGGAGGAGCAGCAGACCGGCGTGTTCGATTTCATTCGAGTACAACTGACCAGTGGTGGCTGGTGCAGAAAATCAGTTGTGTGCTGTAACGCATTCCCCCCCTCCAAATGTAAAAATATTTAGAAACATCTTCTTGTTCTTTTTCTTCAGCGTTTGTCCCGCCTGCTGGCAGGGTCTGCTACATGGATTCGATGTCTCCATTTAGTTCTGTCCTGGGTCATGTCAGGGTGGAGATTGACACCCTTCAGATCTTTGTGAAGGGTATCGACCCATCACTGTTTTGGTCGTCCTTTTGGTCTATTACCGGCGACTTCCAACATGTGACCCGTCTTTGCTACAGTGTCCAAACCATCTTAAACGACTCTCGCGCATCTTTTCAGGAATGGGTGCAATGCCAAATCTCTCCCTGATGCATTCATTGGGGATGCGATCGAGTTTAGTAACAGCAGCTGTCCACCGCAGCATCCTGGTCTCCATGACTCCCAGTCTCAGTCGTAGTAGGCCAACATTTGCAACCATACAGTGTGACAGATCGGATGACAGTACGATAGATTTTTGATTTGAGGTGATCTTTCATCCTCCTTTCGCAAGTGACACCAGTTGTTCGCCATTTCATCCGAGCTGCGGATATCCTTGCATTGACCTCTCGTTACTTGCGGCAGATCCTCACCGTCTACCTGAATGGTTCCGATTGCTTGCATGTCAGATGTCATATATTCGGTTTTCTTCTTAATGAGGCGCAGGCTGTATAGCGCCAGCCGATTGTTCCATTGCTGGGTTTGACGTTGCAGATCAACCTAGGTCTCAGAGACCAACATGACATCATCTGCATATAGGAGCGTCCATGGCAAAGGAAGGTGCAGGTTTGCTGTTACAGTGTCCATTACTAGAATGAACAAAAGCGGTGACAGCACTGAACCCTGGTGAACGCCGACGGTGATGGGAAAGTCACGGGAGGCTCCTACGGCGGCCCGAACATAGCTCCGTAGATCCACGTAAAGCAGCTGAACCCAGTTGACAAGGTATTCCGGTATGCCATGCTCTTGCAGTGCTAGCCATATGAGGTCATGAGGTACACGATCAAAGGTCTTCTCAAGGTCCAGGAAAGCTAGATGAATCGGCTTGTTCTTCTCACGATGTTTTTCAATCAAGAGCTGTGCAGCATGGATTGCATCAGTTGTGCCGCTATTCTTCACAAATGCAGCTTGGTTTCTGTTATCAAGAACACGTTTGAATATCTTCATCGCATGACACAAAAGTCAGATCGGCTGGAAATAATTTATAGAAGTACTCAAGAGGCTTTCATTTGTGCGCAGACGATGTGGCACTAATATCTGACAGTATTTATGACCTACAGGAGAGTTTAGACCAATGGAGAAGAGTTCTCGAGTATAATGGACTGTCCATTTGTAGAACCAAGACTATAATAATAATAATATCGTATGGTCTCGGGTGCCAGGTGCAAGCTTTGTTAATTGACACCCAGGGGGCAGTTTGCGTGTCGAATTTAATGCTCTTTGGAGTGCTATGAATGTCAAGGAGGTTAGATTGACGCATTACCGCTTTCTAGTAGAGAAATGAGGAACTTTGTGTTGGCGGAAAATCCCGAGATTAATTTTGCCATTATGAACACGGCCTACTGAATTCAAATGGGTTCTTTAACATGCCAACAACGTATGACATGAGTATCGTGATTTTTGTCGCCTTTCAAAAATCACTTACCATGGCCAGGAGCGAACCTGCAATCTTGGGGTTGGTAGTCCGACACTATAACCACACACCCACCGTGGCAAGCAAGAACCAAGATTAAATATATGGTATGCGACTTCCACCACAATAAATCCAGTAGGACAAATATGGAACTTAAACTAGATGGTGAAACCTTACCAAAAGTAACAAAATTCAAATATCTAGGTTCTGTCATTGCTGAAGATGGCACGATAGTTGTCGATATAATCCATAAGGCCACGTCTGGGTGGAACAAATGGCACGAACTAACAGGATTTTTATGTGATCCGAAAATACCCATAAGAACCAAGGGTAAAATTTATAAAACTGCCGTAAGATCAATCCTACTCTATGGTAGTGAAGCATGGGCTACTACAAAGGCACATGTGCAAAAGCTACATAGCACTGAAATGCGTATGTTACGTTGGGCAGGTGGAGTTACCCTCAAAGATAAAATCCGTAATGAATATGTGCGAGGCAGTTTCAAAGTAGCGCCTATAACTGAGAAACTTTTAGAGTCCAGGCTAAAGTGGTATGGACATGTTATGCGAAGAATGGAAAATCATGTAGTGACTACGCAAAAGAGAGGGAGTGGCAGACCTCAAACAACATGGATGATGAATGCCCAAAGGGACATGAGGGTTATTGCGTCTATCTGCTGATGATGCTTTACAACGAAACGACTGGCGTTTCAGAATTAAGAAAGCATAACGGGAAAAGTCGAGGAGGTAGAAGAAGAACTCAAGAGGCTTACCACTGAACAAACTCAACACATTCCTCATACAAAGTTAACGTAACACACAATAGTTAATAACACCTGCAATGCCAAAATATTCACGTTCTCATTTCATGTGACCAGTGCTGCTGCTCTGTGGTTGAACGAAGAATCGATGTGATGTCTTGGCTCTGATCTTGGCTGTTGTCCCAACAGCACAACGGAAAAGTTGGGCACGCGTTTGCAAAAGGCAGAGTTCATGTTTGCTGGCAATAGACGTAGAAATTCTCGCTGAGCTCCTATCTACACAGCCAGTGCCGAACGCGAATTGGAGTGCACGACTAGATACCTTGTTGTGATGGGAGTTTAAATATTTCCCATTCTTTGGCCGACGTGAGTTCTAGTGCACGCACAGTTCCATCAGCCTGCTGTTTATCTGCAAGCCGAGCGCTGAGAGTACCGAGGTAACGCGAGGTTTGCCGATAGCAGGCGAAGGGCTACGAAGCCCCGCTGACATCTCGGTAGCTAGACGCAAGTTGATAGGTAATATACTCAGACATGATGGACTGTTGAAGAAAGTAATTTAGGAAACAGGAATTATAGGGGAAGACCAAGATTGGAGTACATGTATTAAATATTGGAAGACATGAGTTGTGCTTCATACTAGGAGTTGGAGGAAAGCAACACGAGTTGAAGAGGAAGGCAGAGAAGTGTGATGAATGGAAAGCCGCTAACTTGAGAAAGGGAATTTACCTTGCAGACCAGCCACTTCTTTCACAAACTGCCTCAATTTTCCTCTGTACAGTGCTTGGTTCCTCCAGGTTTTGTTGAGGCCGAACACTGTCAAGTCTTGATCATCTCTTTATGCTGCCCTTCACCTCGAATACCTTCTTCACTAGTGGGGGGGGGGGGGGGGTGGGGGTGGTCAAGATGCTTGCCTTTAATGCATGTGAGATTTTTGAAGTGAAACGACGTAAAACTAGAGGTCCCATGGCTCATGGTCACATAAAACTACAAGCTTCCTTCCTCACTACTCACTGCCTTTGTCCATCCATTCCTAATACCTTCATTTATCAAGGAATCATACCTCTTATTGAACTTTTACATGGTGTCTCCTGCCTTCTGAACGAGGCCATTAAACAGGCAGGATATGTGTAGCCTAACCATGCATGGTGGAACATGGATTTTTTAAAAATTGATTTGTACACGTCAATACTGTTCTGTCTGGGGGTGAAGGGTTGGACGAACAAAGGGTGTGTAAGTGGTGAATTTGGAGAGCCTTGTCTAATTGAGGAGAGTTTCAGTAAATGTGCTGGAACTCGGGATGTGGGTGAGTGAAGGAACTATGGCTATTGGGAGAAGCTCTGGTTTACCGAGGTCGTAGAATTAGGGGATGCACTAATAAAGTGAGCTATTAGCGTCCGGAGCGAGTACTGCAATTGAGTGCTTCAACTACTAGCTGACCGTGCAATGAGCGGCTCGACAGCAGTGCGAGCCAGCATTCAAGGCTGCGGTAATGAAAACTAATTATTGCCCACGCATCGGTTCTATAACTGAAGGCACTGAGGGGTCAAGGTGTAGGGGATCAGGAAGTAAAGTCAAGTGTAATAATAAAAGTGTGCAATGACTGTGTGGTGTAGATGGTCGCTTATTTATTGGACCATAATTACTTCGATTGTGTCCCTCTATTCAGGGACGTGTAACACAATTGTAGATGTAAGTTTTACAATAATGGTTTAGGTTCAAGTGGGTAGGAGTACAACTTGTAATGTTAAAGTCAGGACTCTGAGAACACACTTACCTGCAGGTGAGCAGTCTGGATACAGTAGAGTAGAGCCTAGGGCCGCAACAGATGATTCGTCCCGTCGGGGCCTCTCTCTTATGTGTTTTGGGACTGCTGAGTAGGTGTTTCCTCACTTGTTGTTGTTCCAGATACCTCCAAGTGTAAATATGTGTGCACGGTGCAAGCTGTTGGCTAACCATCTGTAGTAAGTGGTCGCCTGCTTGCTGTGTTAAGAAAATGTACTGGATTTATTGTATTCCCAGCTTAACGGTGGTTTTGGGGTAGAAACTGGTGTGGTGGCTTGGGACAGAAGCGTAGTACTTGTAGAGTTGTTTATTAGAGTATTTTGTAGACTCTTGTGGATGAACTTGTAGCTGTGTGGGTTCAGTGGCGTGGACCACATCTCCCACGGGGGTGCTTAGGGTCCTATGGTCCTCAGGGCGTAGCGACCCTGGGGCCATAACAATACGGACCTTGTAAAATGGAAAATTCTCCAGTTAATCTATCTGGAACATGGATTGCTCTACACACTCAAGGGCTCAGCAACCCTGAGGAATTCCTGTACTGGGACCACCTTCTACCAGTGACTTTGGGATAGTCCCTCTCCTTTATTTCATTATAACTCAATCATAAGGAGCAGATGATTTAGAAGTTTCACTACTTAAAACACCAATCACCAAGACCTGCTCTCTGGATTTTTCTGAAGGAGGAGATATATTTCCTCATTCTCCATTATTCAGGGCAAGAGACAAATCTTCGGCGTTACACTTCTCTCAATAAATCAGCCTATATAAAGGGGATTTGCAACATCGTGGTCATGATTCCACATGCATTTGGGCATGTGTGGAATTTGTCAGATAACCTGTGTTACTTTGATGTCTGTACTAGTGAGTGTATTTGTATTTGAGATTGGATTTGGGTAGGAAGTGGCTGTACCCTTAAGTTAGGCACCATCCTGGCATTTGCCTAGAGATGAAGTGGGGAAACTGTGGAAAACCACTTCCAGAATGGCTGAGGTTGGAATCGAACCCGCCTCTTCTCAGTTTTGCCTCACAAGGCTGAGTGTACCCCTTTTCCAGCCTCCAGACCAGGTTTAATTTCTTGGCAGAGTCTGGAATCAAACCCGGGCCTCCGCGGTGAGCCTACATAAAAATCTGGGCTCTAGCTATCAGTGCTGCCAAACTAAATTAGCTGAAAATCACTAAGTAGTAGCCTAATCAAAAGTACCTCAAATATTCTTTTATTGAAAAGCATTAAAAAGCAAATTATGCTCCTCGTACAAAATAAGACCAGAAGATATTATGTTTACAACTACCGGTAATGTTTATAGGACCGTGTTTCTTCTTTTACTAACTCTTCTGTAAATGTTGGAACCTTTTATCCAGACACCCTATATAGTTCTTCAGCTAAAGTGATGTTGAAAAGTTGCTTATTTTATATTTAAAAATAATAAATTTATAATATTTGGTTGCCAAAATATAGCCTATGCAAAATCACTAGACCTAGTGATTTGATGCAAAAGTTGGCAACACTGCTAGCTATGAATCAAGGATCATTAGAAGTATAAAGAAAAGAAAATAATGCAACAAATTCTTGCTCATTTTATTTAACAAAAAGCCAGGAAAAGATTTTTTTTGGTGAACTGATTACTCCACCCATTGTCAACCACTTTACAAGGGCTCCAGTATCAAGACTACAGGAAACTAAACTACAATATGAACTACAAGAGTATTATCTACACAACTGTCACATCAGAGCAAGAATAAGGTATAAAATATTATACAATTAATTAATAAAATTGGTGAACAATATTTCATTACCACTTATATTTACATAATAAATAACTTTCATTCTTTAAAAAATTATCATTATTATTAATATTATCGTTATTATTTATTTACTTTTATTATTACAGAAAACCCTCCATTTAGCAGACCTCGATTCAACGGACTTCGGAATTAACCGAGATATTTTTCTCCACTCACATCGTTAACATAACATCTATCGTACGGTATAGAAAAATATTACAAAACTAGGAGAAATCAGTGGAAAACGTATTTGTAATCATCATGGTCAAGCGCGAGAAGAAATTAGTGGCGACACGATATAAACATATCCTCACTGCTTTTACTGTAAAATAAAAAATTAAACCGCGTAGAACATTCCTGAAATGAAACTACGAAATAATTTTCCAAAAACATTGTTTTATCGGCCATAATCGTGGATGCAAGAACAACATACAGACATTTTTTAAAAATAGAACACATCTAATCGATCGTTACGCGGACAATACAATCATTCGACGATTTTTTCACAAATGTCGATTATCCAACGTCGATATTTTTATCACTGCACATTTGAGGACGCGCATCTCAAAGCGCGGGCCGATGAATTTTGTAATATAAATCGCGTTGTTTTTAAAGTTCTAATTTCCAAATTCACGATTTAGCGGGCGAAGCCCAATCCCAATTAGTCCGCTAAATCGAGGGTCTACTGATTTATCATTATTATTTCTTAGGTCTCCTGTAGGCTTGACATGGGTCTTTTAGAGCTGATTTCTTTTTGTCTTCTTTCCAAAGCAAATATCCTATAAGCAATATTTCATCATAAGGGACTATTATCTAAGGACTACAGTTTTTCCTCATATAAATTGTCTAAAATCACAAGTTTTCATTTTCTGACAGGGCAGAGATAGAGAAATGGCACGGCAGCAATGAACTGACGACTACACGTGACAAACTCGAGGAGGGGACTGGAGGAGGAAGGAAATGGGAGCTTGGAGGGAGGATTGGGTTGAGGGTAGGGTTACCAACTGATGTTTTCAAATGCACATTGCTTTGCATAGCAAAATGCCAGATTCTGTTAAAAAAAAACTTGATTAATTAAATTATCTTGATTACTGATTTAGTTCTTTCTGCATTTATTTTCTTTGAAGTAGTAATATTATTAGAAAACTTAGAAGCCATAGTTTCAGTGTTGCCTTGTATGTGAAATATTGTCAACACATTGACAGAGCCCAATTATGATAGGCCAGCGGTTCCCAACCTTTTTCTACTGGCGAACCCCTTCTACAGTACAACGATTTGAGTTGGGTGAACCATTGACCTTTAAATATACAATGTACATGTAACTGTTCATTCATAGGGTCGCGGTACTGTTGTTTGTATTGTTCGAACAGAAGGAAGCTGGCAGACAAAATTTCCATTGTAGCAAAATCAAATGCATTCCTAACGTTGTTACATAACTGTAAATCAGTACAACCCTTTCCCGAAATATCTAGGAGTCACCCTGGACAGAACTTTAAGCTACAAAGAACATCTCACCAAGCTCTCTCACAAAATCACTACAAGGAATAACATCCTACACAAGCTTTGTGGTAGTTCATGGGGAGCCTCGGCTGACTGCTTACGATTAACGGGTATTAGTCTTGTCTACTCTGCAGCGTAAAGTGCACATGTATATAAAGTAGATACTAAGTTGAATGAAACCATGCGCTGCATAACTGGTACTGTCAAGTCTACACCTCGCCACTGGTTACCCGTTCTTAGCCATATCCCACCACCCAACCTGAGGAGAAAGGAAGCTCTGCTGAGAGAAGCAAAGAAGATCCGGTCATCTCCCTCCTTACCAGTTCACCAGGAATTTTGTTACCCATTGCCACGACTTCAATCTAGGAGACCAGCAAGTGTATTGGCCGGCCGACTCTTGAGGGACAATTTTACCTAAACCGGAGCTGGCAGGAAGAGTGGTCTAATTCAACATCTGGTACTAATGCTCATGAGATAAATCCAACTCGGAAAATGAATGGATTTGACCTCCCAAGAAAACTATGGTGTCGCCTCAACAGACTGAGAACTGGGCATGGGCGCTGTAATTTCTTGCGCCATAAGTGGGGATGGATGGATTCTCCAATGTGTGAATGCAGTGAAGAGGAGCAGACCATGGACCATGTCATCCTGCGTTGCCCTCTTCATGCCTACTCCGGAAGCCCCAGCGACCTGTTTCATCTATAAGAAAGTGCTGCTGTGTGGTTGAAGAACTTGCACCTGGACTTATGAATTCCTTGTTGTACTCACCATACGATTAAATAAAATAAATCAGGCATTCGCGGTAAATATTAATTTATTGTGGAAATAATGTGATAAATTCCCAATGTCTCACATACCGTATGTAACAAGGGGCATTACAGGGTTAAATTAATTTTAAAATAATAATAATAATAATATGACAATGCCGCAGAAATTAAGGAAACAGTAATAGGCCTAACCTCGAAACCCACCATTATGGAAAAGTGTTTGGCGAACCCCTCAACCACAAGTTGAGAAACGATGTGTTGGGCTGTAATGTTAATATAATCAACACGAAAATCCGAATTAAATACACAAAAGAAACACTTACAAATTGTATACTTCACTGTGTAAAACTAATTAGTGGGAAGACATGTTTCATTCACTGTGCGAACATCTTCAGATATAGATTATTTGTGTACAGTACTGTAATATACAAGATACTATAAATCTGTTGTTATTATTATTACTAACTCATCAACCACTTGATTGGAGACTGTCCATAAATTTAGGAAACATTGTAACTCAAGATGGTAATGTTGACAGGAAAGTTGCAGCTGTGTTCAACCAAATCTGAAATGTTCCCCCCCCCCCCCCACTATTTTTACTCTTAATTTATTTCTGGAAATAAAATTGTAATCATTACATTGTAGTAATCCCTGCGGAGGATCTCTTCAGTAGGTTTAAAAATGTAGTTTCATCTAAGAGATTGAGGCAAAGCAATGGCAATTTTAAAGTCGCAAATGGAAAAGAATGAACTGTGCAAATAGTTTGAATCAGAAGATGTTTGCATGGTGGCCCAAACATGCCATTCCCCTAATTAGTTTTATAGTGTATAGTTTACAACTATACCTTTTGTGCATTTATTTCTGGATTTTACATAAATTATACAGTATGCCTATAAGTTGACCAAGTGGCGCATGATACGAGGGCAGATCAAAAAGTAAGTTGCATTTCCCAGTTATGGCCAATTATTACACCACCTATACAACAGCAACACGCCTATAACGACATACAGTGTAACGTCACTTTTCCACATAGTTTCCAAGAGACTCCAAACATTTCTGCGAACGCACAACCAACTGGTCGATGCCGGATGCATAGAAAGTTCCTCCAGCGTTCTGCAACCACACGGAGACAGCGGCCTTCACCTCCTCATCGGTCTGGAAACGTCGACCACCGAGCTCTGTTTTGAGCTTACCGAACAGATGAAAGTCACATGGCACTAGGTCGGGACTGTAGGGTGGATGTTGCCAGACCTCCCACTCGAAACGCTGCAGCAGTTCGCTCATTTGGCGGGCCTTGTGAGGTGTTGCGTTATCGTGCATCAAAATCACACTGGTGCTCGATTTCCCCCGGCGCTTCTCTTTAATCGCTTTATGCTACCGGTGCCTGACTCGCGATATTCGTCCGTGATATCCGTGCATCCGGCTTCGAATTGCTGACACCACTTTACAATCCCTTGCCAGGAAATGGCTCGCTCCCCATACACAGCACTAATTTCATGATGAATGTCCGTGCAATTCTTCCTTTTGGCCCATAGGAATCGGATTGTCGCACGCACCTCATATTTGGAGTGAACGTCCAGTCGACGCGCCATTAAATTTGGCCGCTATTCACACCATACAAGACGAGACACCACAGTGACCTGCCTAACAGATGTGTGGGCAGTGTCTGTCCCTTTCTCCGCTGTGCCCACGTTTGCGACACACAGCGCGCTGCTGCAGCGCGTTAGTGCAACTACCTTTTTGATCCACCTTTGTATTTCACAAAGAACGTAAGATTGTTTTCCTGAAATAAACTTTACATTCCATTCACTATCAACAAATCATTCCTTTCTTTTATTTATTGAATACCGTACTTAAAGAATGAAAAAAATAAAAAAGATTGTCGTTAAGACGTCCCTCGTTTCTTTTCCCTATCCTTGGATCCCATATTGTTGTGATGAAGGCCCACCCAATAGTGATGCATTCTGCCCACATGTGCTCCCAAATAAAATTAAACTTTAAATAAGAATTATTTGTTGATCGATGACTTTTATTCGCTCGATATGTCCAATTATACTAGGGGAAAATATGAGATTCTACCTAAAATAAATCTATATCTCATTAATTATCATTTGCATAAATTACAAGGATGACACGTTTCATTCATCACGTGAACATCAGGTCCAGGTCAATCAAATCAAGACAACAAAATTGCTCTCCCAAACACTATTAAAACCCTCAATGCCAATCACAAGACTGAACTGTGAAGGTTCAGCCAACTATTTATATACAAGGTAACCAGTAGAGTAACAATTACTTTTGGGGGCGTATTTATTTGTGATCGTTACTATTTGGAAAATGTACTTTTCACTCATACGAGTAATTTACTTCAGGAAATAAAATTGCAATGGTTACAATTTAATAATCATTACATTGTAGTAATCCCTTCAGGTGTCCCTGTGGTGCTTCTTTTCAGTTCATCCAAAGGATTGAGGCCAAGCGATGACAATTTTAAATAATATAAAGTTATTTTGAAAATCAAAATTGGTAAATTATTTGCATAATACCCAGCAATAATTCTTTGATTTTCGCTCTTTTTTAAATTATGGTATGTTATGGTATGTTTTCTTTTCTGAATTAGTTTTAATTGACAGTCTTCATTGTGAAATTACTCCCCCCTCCAAAAAAGAAAAAAAGTAATTCTTAAGTACTGCCAATTTGTGAAGTAATTTTAATTGTAGATCAACTGATTACTTTTTGAGAAAGTTATTTGTAATTATACGATAATTATGTAAAGTGTTTCTCAGGTACTGTACACTTTAAACAAAAAAAAAAAAAAAAAAAAAAAAAAAATGGTTAGATTACAAAAATGAATTAAAGGAACATCGTTTGTTATGTTGTACTGTACGGTATATAAGTTATGTTTCAAGCAAATGGTATTCAATGCCTTCAAGGTACGAGTTTAAAATACACGATGGATTAGCAAAATTTGGATGCATAAAATATGCATTTCCTCACTAATTTTTTTATATTTTAAGGTAGCAATACAGATCGTTGAAAGATGTTTTGAATCAAAGCCTTCTGATGTTCTGCTAATTAAACGGTGGCAACTAGCAAACAATAAAAAAAGAAAAATAAGCAAAAGAAAATACAAGTCTTTTTAAAAATATAGTAGAACCTACTGTACCGGTACTGTCTGGTTAAAAATGAACTATGGAAAATCATTTTGTTTCATATACAGGCTACAGTTTATTAATTTATATTTAGAGTACGGTATTAAAATGCATTGTACTGTGTATGAAGCCTAGTCTTCATTTACCGGTACTTTCACATTAGCCTTAAAAAAAATGATTAACCCTTAAAAATGACACCCATTATTATCCTCAATTTTGATTATCTGAAGCTTCTTCGTCCCTTTCTTTTAGTGAACAGAGGTTCTACTGTAACTGTATTTCATTCCAATTACTTTTCTTTGGTGCGTTTCCTATCACTGAAGGAAAATAAAACACAGAATGGCATCCACAAATACTATAGCCCACCAACTAATCCATGAAGGTGTAATATACTTCATTGATTTTAGTGATAAGTCCCCAAACTGGAACAACCAACACAAATAAGCAGCACTTGTCTATGAATACTTGATTGTGTTCTGTTTCTGTATGCTGCTCTGTCAGCCACTGAATGAATAAGGACTCCTCGGTGTTATTGTTTAATTTCTAAGTAGATTCACTAGACCAGTGGTTCCCAACCTTTGTCAGCTGACGCCCCCCTTTTCAGATACGGGAGTTCATCGCACCCCCCGCCATCCCCACCACTCATCGCTTCTATAACCTCTTCGATTGACGCGGACGATATAGACCTAACCTAATAATACTACATAATGGAATAGGCCTATCTATTATATACTAACTTCATTTTAGCACAATACAAAGAACACACTTTTACAATAAATCCTTAAATTAGTCAACAAATGTCAGTGAGAAGGTTGACACTGTTTTTTCTTGGTAAGATTCGGTGTGTTTGGTTGGTATGATATTTAACAGAGCACAACGGAGATCACTTGCAACATCAAGCCGACAGCGCTGCTTTGTTTCTATGACACTCAGCGTTAAAAATCCTGACTCGCATAAATATGTCTTTGAAAATGGGACAATGACACGCAATGCAAATTTGGCTATTACAGGATACACTGCAAGACAGTTTACCCAAAAGTCACCCAGTCCTAATATTTTAGAATCATCTTTTAGCTTTCATTCACACTTCAAATCTATGGCTTCTTTTTGAAGCTGTGCTGGCAGTGCTTCAATGTCAATGGCAAACAAATTTCCTGTTAACATCCAGGACCATTCTCCCGACGAGATAACATGAAAGTAGAAGTTGAATTCTTGTGCCAGGGAATCCAAATGTGACTGAAATTGCACCTAAGTTTATTACGATCACGTTCATTTTCCGGCAAAATTTCATTAAGGCGGTGAAAGGATGAGAAGTTGTTCAACTGAAGCCGGCGTTTCCATAACTGTATTTTTTCCAGTAATGCATAATATTGGAGTATTTGCCTTGGAGCTCAAACTGTTCAAAGCTTCAAAGAAATCACAAAGATATATTAACGAGACGATAAAATTGGCATGATTTTGCTCCTTACAACACAGCAAATTCCTTATTTCACCTCCAACCTCGTGGTTCCGCAGAGGTTTGTGCCGACAGTTGGCAATTACCAGTGCTTTTGAACGATTGACTTGGAAGAGATTAGAAAAATGTTGATTTTACAAAATTGTAATAATCGAGTAAAAAACGTAATTCGGATATCACTTCACGCCCCTCTTGATAAAGCCCCACACCCCCCCAGGTTGGGAACCCCTGCACTAGACTAAATTGCTTTAGATTTTAGATCTTGTTTGGTGGAGCAATTTTGTTGTTTTGTGTAACATATGAATTTGATTAACCTTGAACTGATGATGTTCACTTGACAAATGAAACATGTCGTCCTTAAATAAGAATTTATCACAAGTAGAATCTCATATTTCCTGTTAATATAATTGGGCATAAATTCATGTTGACCAACTGAAAATTACCATAGAAAGGCATAAACTTAACCATGTTGGTTAATGTCTACCATTGAAATAACATTTGACGGCCCCTTTCACACGGGGCCTCCATGACCGTGCCACCACGTCTTTGCATTGATTCAAATGGAGCTTTTCACACGTGGTGGTGGTTGGCCTGGTCGCGCGGCCAGAATTCGTGGTGGCAGGCAATGCGATTTTTGGCGCGGCCACCACATGTTTACATTGAGTCAAATGGAGCCTTTCACATGAGACGCGACTTTCTGTGCGGCCAGGCCAGCAGCGGGGTAAATGTTATGTTTATACAAAGTAACGAAAACGTAAGGGCCCATGTCCTCGCTGTTCCACCCCTTAAATAAAAAATAACTAACGAAAAAGTAACTATTTGTTACTTTGAGAACCGTAACGGTAATTCTGTCACTATATTTGGTAAGAAACGATAACTGTAAAAAAAATAATTTTGATTAAAATCACTTTGAGTTTGATCTTATCTCCCGGCTGATGAATACATTTAGTATCTCTTGTGATTATCTCACCCTGTGAAAAAGATAAACAAATGTCCATGTCTGGCTGTAACCATGACTACACACAATTGCTTGTTTATATGTTTATCTCCGTGAAAGTATAATGTAACGTATTATCGTGGAGTACACTGCAAATCGAAAATGTGCGAATTCTTCTTACCTCAGTGTCGCTAGGAGTTTTTCCTCTGGAGGTGTACTATCACTCAGATTTGTGTCCACACTGGTCAGTTGATATTTTCAACACTGCAGTAGCTCAACATAAGATGAAATGTTCATTCGTAGGAAGGTGAAGAATTTGACTGGATTGTCTAAGATCAATATACAGAGTACAAAATATACCTTTTGTTGATCGATCCTGCAAAAGTGGGTGAACCCAAAATCTTCTATTTCCCCGTTTTCGGCGCTTACGCAACTGGATATATAGAAAAACAGCAAGTGCTGCTTCTTCCACCTCCATTTCAAGACAGACTCATTACTGGCGGCGTATTTGGTGGCTAGAGAAAATATTGCAAAGACGTGGTGGCCCCATGAGAAAGAGGCCTATGGGTTTTTAAATAGGGTTATATTAAAAGTTTTATGTAAAATTTATGAATACAAAGTGCTGAAGAAGAAGACTTGAAACATATACCTAGTTTGAGCAATGGAAGAACGGAATAGTATTGATTATGTGGAAAATAAACTCATGTTATAAGATTCATATTGAAAGTTATCAAGCGATTGTTAATAAAGCTACACTGGAAAATGGCTTCAATGTTTTCTAAGATTTTGTTTTTAATGGCAAACACAGAGCTTTGAAAGAATAATTATGACATTATGAAACGCAGACTGTTTTTCATGTCGCATGACATAGCTGATAAACAGACCTTATTAAAGCTGACTCTAGCAACAGGTTAAAAAAGAGTCAATATAAAATAGTTTCATAACTATGGGAGAAAATAACAACTTTCCACATCTCCTTAAAATGCAAATATTGCAATCCTGAGAGAATGTCCTAAAAAATACTAATAATAAAAAAATCCCTGCCGGACATCAATAAGATTCATATTGATGAATAGAATGATTGATAGTTGGTAACCCTGGTTGAAGGTAATGATGGGAACGAAGCATTAGTGTGTATTACATAATGTTTATAACATTATTTTCTTGGCTAGGAACTGTCTACAAATGCCTCCTGGACAACAAATACTTGACTCGGGGGGGATAACATCATCGTAACGAGGGAGGGGAGGGAAGATGATTGGTGAGGTAAAAAGGAAATCATCGCATGATCCTTTTTTTTAAACTTGGCTAGTACATCATCACATTCTCCAATACATCATACATATTTACAAACTGCAACAACATCCTTTCTTTAGAACTAGAATATACGGTAATAAGTAAGTAATCTAAAACAAAATGGTATGTGTATACAAAGATTAAGAAAAACTGCCAATACCCTTTATGTACAGCAAATATTTTCACATTCATATCTATCGTTTCCCTTCTTTTGTTCATCAAAAGAATGCTTAGAACACTTTTTGTGAGAGATGTAAACAGCTATACACTGCTAAATATTACTGTAGGAGGAACACACAAAAAGGAAGGAAAATTGTATTACTTCTAAAGGACATAACAAGACCATATACTGCTGAAAGAACAATTATCGAAATAGATTTCACTTGTAGTAAAATCATTTTTTTAGTTAATCAAATCATTAATGTGCCCAATTAAATTAGGTCAGCAATAACACTCATCTAATCACATCTTCTAACTTGGCATGAATTAATCATATTATTATTAATGTTGATTGGTTACATTGGACCACTTGAGTCGTTCCACAATCACTTCTTCTTTGAAGGTACTACTGCTTGGTTCTTGCGCTCTTTCCAGTACTTTTTCATTCTTTCAGATCGGGATTTTCTCAACTCATCTGAAATCTCCATAGGCCTTCTATGTGTCATTTCTGCAGAAAATTTGTGAGTTTAAAGAATGGTGTTAATTTTATGTTTCTCCTCTGCATCTGTTATCTTGAGTCCATCTGCTTTGAGATCTTGTTGGATTTCTTGGATCCATTTTCCTCCAGTTTTCTTTCCTAGATTTCTCATCACTAGTTAGCATACAATTCTGTTTTCTGGAAGCCGTAAGATGTGAAAAAAAAAAAAAAAAAAAAATTCTTTTCTTCTTCATTGTGCTGGCGATTGGATCAATCTCATGATAGACAGTTTCATTTGGGAGAATCCTCCAGACTCCCTCAACCTGATACTTTTTATTTATGCATGTTATAATGATTCTTCTTTCCGTTTTGAGGAGCTGATCAGTTCTTTGTTCATTTTTAATTTGGAACAGTGTTTCACAAGCATAAGTGGCTTCTGGGAGAGTTACAGTTTTATAATGTTGGATCTTAGTAGCTATTGATAGGCATTTTTTATTATATGTTGACCAGGTTAGAGATACATACACTTCAAAAAAAAAAAAAAAAAAAGTGGGGTTAATTGGATTAACCCCATTTTTTAGATTAATTGGATTAATCAAATTGATCCCTAATTTTTTTCAAAATGTGTAATACTAATGGGTATTTAATAGATTTATTATACCTAGTCAATAATAATAAAAAATTACTATACATTAATTAATGAAATGTGCCAGTTTTGGCCTTCTTCAATAATGCTGTTAAAAAGAAAAGAAACTAATGTAATAATGAGCAAAGCTTTGTTATTAATAATTTTCTTGGGTTTTCTATGAAATATTTTATAAAAATTTTAAATTTTAAAGATATTTTTAGACTAATTTATAGGAATGTATAAACACCATTTTGGTATAATGTAATGTTTGCAAAAAATATTTTTATTAACATCAAATTAAAGCCCGCATTTGTTATAAAATTAATTCATGTAAATCTTTTCCAGGCTAGTAGATGTGATTAGATAAGTGTTAGTTATTCCCCGCCCAATTTTATTGGACACATTATCGTATTGACCAACAGAAAACTAATTATTTTACTGTGAAGGCAACAGTGAAAAGTGACTTCTAAAATTTCAATATATTTTGTTTATAAACAATAAATACATTAATTTATTATAAAAGTAAAGGATCAATTACATCATTAATAGTTTATCAATAATTATAATAATAATATATGGTGTGACCTCCTAGTAGGCCTGAAGCAGATCTTTCCAATTAAATTTTAGTTTTGTTCAATTATTTCAGCCTCTTGAAAAGTGGCTTTATTGAGAATCTTTTTTTTTTTTTTCAACATAATACTGTAGTAACAGTAACAATTTATAATTCTATCATGCAGAACAGGAGAAAAAAAAAATGTTAAAATATGAAGGAAATAAGCCAAATGGATTTTCACTCTAAAGATGTGTGGTCTGAAGTTTGCTTTAATGGAAGATCCATGGAATTATAAGACTGCCTAGTCTAGTCGTACTTTACATCAGCACATAAAGTGTTAAAAACAAATGTAGAAACATCTAATTTTAATTTTCAATGTAACTATATCATTAATTATGTAGTCCTAAATCACAGTTTATCTTCATTTTGAACAACATCAAATTTGTCATTCAAACAACAATAAATGTTAAATATTTGCTGTATGGTTATCAAAAAATGACCACTGTTTTAGATTTGATAACAGTAACTCACAGATTACACCACAATTTTTTTCTTTCTTAGAAAAAGAAAAGACATACAAATGTGTTTCTTTTTTTTAAAATACATCATAGCCAATCTTATGAAACGGTGGCATTGAGATATATAAATTCTGAAAACGAACATGATGAAGTAGATAGGGGCAGTTCCAGATGTGGAAGGCATATTCAATGCTCAATGAATATTACCTTGATTTCAGGTAAAGTGTCTTGAATGTAACTGTTAATGATGCAAACTTATAGTAAATGCATTAGATCAGTTTCAAATTAGCATAGATCTTCCTCACGTTTACTGAAAATAAACTGCGAGTACGGAATAGTTCTTAAACCGTACTCTGAGAATTCAAATTTATTCCAATTTATTGCGGTTTAATCCCAAAATGTCTGGGAATACAACATAGCTGGGAAGATAGGAATTTTCCAGTAGCTAAATTCAGTTCAAGAAAGCATAGTTAACACTCATTGACCTGCAGATTCAGGGTTCACTTTCTAGACCGATGAATGCCATTTGATGCAGTCAAGTACACCATTTGGGTAGCTGAACTATCTTCTCATCTGTAGCTAAAATATCCACCCACCATTGCTTCTATCTGCAATCATTTGCCAACAGTGGACTTTGCAGGAGATAGTGTCAGGTGCTGCTTGTAGGACATGATCTTACCACTGTACGGAACAGCTCCATCAGCAGCTGGGTTGAATCATTAGGCAAGTTATTGAAGCTAGCGTTAGAAAACATTGCGGAATTTGTGGAACATTACCGCCAAGAAAAGAAACCGGAGGATGACGCTGATGATGACATTGAAGTAGACGACAATGTGTGTAGTTTGAAGACATATGGACAAGCCTTTTCAGCAGTAAAAATAATGCATTCTTCTTCAATTTGTTTCTTGTTTTCTTACTTTGTAATACTGTTTCACTGTGAAATAAAATGACGAAAATTATTTTCGGAACACCCTTCGTATAATTTTAAAAATCCCACATGAAAGATACAAATCTTCTGGAAGAAGATTAGAAGGGCAATGCAAACAAACCCAAAGCACTATATGAGCAATGTAGGCTACTTAATGTTTGCTTTGTAGTGTGGCTCCTGCTCTACCCTTGAAGGATTTGCAACAAGTTGATTCAAACAAGAAAAATTAGTATGAAATATTTCCTAAATAAGTCAATATTTGTATCATTCACAGTTAAAATTAACACTTTTTTGCACAATTAAGTTGTATGCCATAGCGTTCTTGATCCTTCAACAAGCTGGGACAGCCCGTAACTATATACTTTCATTAATTCAGCCTAATGCACTATTGTATGAGAAGAAACAAGTACATCCTTTCTTTATATTAAAATACAAAACCTTTTGATTACTTTTATTAATAATAGAAAATGTACTAATCAAATTCTACAAAAAAAAAATTAAAAATTAAAATGTTAATAGGAACGTTGGGAGAAATTAAGACAGAACTGAAACCTTTAAGTTAGTGCGGCTGATATGAGCTGATGTCGAATCTCAAGACAAGGAAGATGAAGCAACATGAATGATGAGCACACAAAGAAATACTGTAGAGACTATAACAATGTTCCACAAAAGTATGGAATAACATGTAACTAATATAAATGAAAGTACTGGGTTCCACAAAGCATTTATACAATGTGTTTAATGACTCCACACTTATTAATTGAATCAACCGTTTCACAAAAGATCCAAGATATATATTTTACTTCAATGGGCTTAATGACATGGTTTCAAGTACATGGCTACATAACAAGTTGTGCAAGACGAAAGGTTACCATGATCCCAACCTGATGTGCGACTGTGAGTTCTACAAACAAAAATTTGACAGATATCATGTGCTTCACTGCAAAAAACATGGGAAATCAATTATAGACTTTTGCATAAATTGAAGAATAGACAAGTTCCTATATCATTTATTGTATCTTTATAATTTGCACAATTTGTGTGTGTATTCTCACACAGCTTCAAAATTTCATCAGAAACTTACTGTGCCCCATTATCAAGAAGCTTCATTATCCTGCACCAATGCTCAAGTAATCTGACGTATGCATACTTGTCAACATATAATTCAAGAAGTGGTGTTGCTTCTTTCTTTTTGAGTAATTATCTTACTTGTATCCTGCCAAATCATTAATTATCTTTTGCTAAAAAAGATAGTTGAATACACAATCAGTGAGCAATTTAACACCATAAGTACCGGTATTTAAGATGTTCCATTTATGATCAAATGTTCACCAATTTATTTTTATTTTTAAAAATAAATGTAGTCTCTGAACGTACATAGCCTACTATAATAATATTCACAAAAAACATCTCTGTTTAGAGTGATTAAGTTGAGTAGGTACCATGTATTAGACCAAGAATAATCCATGTTAACTATTGCTGTATAATCTCGACAAAATGAGATCTGCATTCTGACAAAAATACCAATGATTTAAGATTGATACAATCTACAAAATACTGAAGTTAAGAAGCAGGGTATTCATTTTGTAGAAAGTTTAATAAAAAGAAGAGACTGACAGGATACACGCTTCATTTCTTCATGATATTATCATTTGAAACTAGATGCAGCTTTCTCAGTTTTATTCCATACACTGGTTCCAGTTCTGTCTTGGATATTACTTAATAAGCTTAACAGATTTCTCCTTCAAAGTTCCTATGCATATTCTCTTGTTACACTGGGTGGTTTCCCCCAATGCTTAGTAAGCTACATGAATACCGTAACACAAGACACCTTTTGCTGCAGACCAGATTTAATTGGAATTAGTGAAAATAGCCCACTTATTACCTTCCATGCAATCACAAACAATAACATATTGCTTAAATAAATTATTCTCCGTATCAGATAAATACTCCATGTCAAGGGAAATGAATGGAAATCAAGACAATGCTCAAGTGTAGTTATAAAAATATTCAGAAGAAAGAATAAATGACAAGACCAGAATTTCTGAAAGTCCGCCGAGTTTTACGCCCGTCTCTAGACGGTGCACAAAAACAACTATTTTTTTCATATTTCCCATTCGCTCTCGTGTGAAGAGTCTACTTGCCATTCGTTGGGCATTAGATAGTACAACTTGAGTTTGGATTTTTGCTTCCGGAAGTAACTAACACACCATTTTGTAGATGTCTGTTCTCTACAGCTGGAGTTCATCTGTGATATAAACAAGCGTGATGGAAGAAAAAGCATTTTCTTCTTGCAGTGTTGTGACTTTGGATCAAAAAATATAAATTCTTGCACTAGTAAGGAGAAACATACTGATTGCCTACTGATTTCAGGAAATTATTTTCTTTTGAGCCCTTTACCTGGATCGCCTGTTTACCATCTCTTGATGAATGCAGTACATTTGCATTTGTCTGTAGCACAGGCTAGAATAAAATGTGGCTTTCCGCCGGTGTCTCAGTCCCATTCATGGCTGTGATTATATGGAGCTGAGTGATAGCCTCAAGGCGCAACTACTGTCGACCAAAATATTATGTGCACTCGAGTTTGAAGGTTGTTTGTGAAGTAACCAATAGATGTACATAAAGTCCAATAACATCACCATTTTCTTCGTTCTATTTTACGTTAGTTCATGTAGGTTTGGAATTTTTAATTTATATTTTAATATTTTTTATCGCAGTTGGAACACAAAAAGTGCCCGTTTTTAAGCATGTTTCAAACATGCACCACATTTAAGAATTATTATCTCACAAACCCGTCATCAGATCGAATCCAAATTTTAACACCATATACATTGGAATGTTGTATAACAGTTGTATTAATTTCAAAATTTTGTGTGTCCAAGAAACAAAGTTGTTATAATTTTTGTAAGATAACTTTTTCACGGCTTGAGGTCGTTGGTAAATGTAGTTCTTGGTCGCGTTGTAATCCTTATACATCAAAAAGTTATGCTGTATGACTGTGAAATACATAAATTAATTCAATTATTTTATATCGGTTTGTATTTATACGGGGAAATCGGACATGGTTCACCAGCTAGCCGCTCCGGGCAAAACTGTACAGTGTTGCCAAGATGGAGCCCATCACGCGTCATGGTGCGCCTCAGTCGGCAGTGATGGGCTCCATCCAACCACCCCGAGCCGAGAAAAAGTTACCTAACAAAAATGATAACAACTTTGATTCTTGGACACACAACATTTTGAAATGAATAAACCAGTTTTACAACATTCCAATGTATATTGTGTTAAAATTTGGATTCGATCTAATGACGGGTTTGTGAGATAATAATTCTTAAATGTGACGCATGGTTGAAATACACTTTAAAACAGGCACTTTTTGTGTTCCAACTGCGATAAAAAATTAAAAATATAAATTAAAAATTCCAAACCTACATGAACTAACGTAAAATAGAACGACGTAAATGGTGATGTTATTGGATTTTATGTAGGTCTATTGGTTACTTCACAAACAACCTTCAAACTCGAGTGCACATAATATTTTGGTCGACACTAGTGCCTGTGTGTACTGTGAAAGGTAATACTCATAGTATCAGTGCTATTGTTCTGACTCTGTGAGGAAAGCAATGGCAAACTACTTCACTCCTCATCTTGCCTAGTATGCCTCATTATAGTGCTGCCTATGATGGTACCTTTTGAGGATCCAACCAGCCTCTGGGCTTACTACCTCACAAACAGACCTGGTATGGAGGTGGTGCGTGGGCACAAAAACTTTAATTTTGATTTTTTCAAAATAAATATAAACATTGGTCATATAAAAAGTTTAAAGAACACGAGAATTTTGAAACAACTTTTTGAATATTTTTGGAAAAACATAATGAAAAATAACTGGTTCAAGGAAGTACAAACGGAATTTAAATGAATTAAACGTTACAATGCAGCACATTGAACGACGAGAAGAAAAACATATTTTGAAAAACAAATTTTACAAATTGCAAAACATAAGCAGTATGTCATATCTGATGACGAAAGACTGGCAAGATCAACTCGAATGAAGAAATTCTGGGAGGAAAGAAAGATGTTGAAAAAAAAGTTATATTGTGGAAGACTTGATATGTATTTGATTGGAGTGCTCCAATGTGGGCATAAACTATACGAATAAGAAAATAAAAATAAACATAGGGTATTGAATGTGCATTTAGATTATTAATGACCCACAACCTCTAGACATTTTAAGCTTATTACCTCCCCCCTGATAAGTTAAAAATTACGGCATCTACAATTTTTTTACATACGAATGATAAACTCGGCATTGAGGTAGTAAACATCAAACTGGTAAGATTTCCATGCACTAAGAATAAGTAAAAGTACTCTTTCCTAATTGTACTAATATTAAGTATCAGAACCGGGCATTGAATTTTTAACTTTAAAATAATGTTAACAGAAAAATTAGTGGCCTGACCGTTAAAGATGAAATTAATTAATTAATTAATTAAGTAATTTCGTATGGCCTTGATTGCCGGGTGCAAACTTTGTTAATTGACACCCAGAGGGCAGCCTGCACGTCAAATTTCGTCATTCCTTTGAACGCTATGAAAGTCAAGGTGGTTAGATATCTAAGCTCCTTGACACTATAGCGCTTTCTAATAGAGAATGGTGGTACTTTGTTTTGGAGGAAATTCCCAAGATTAATTTTGCCATTATAATAATAATAATAATTATTATTATTATTTGCCATTATGAACATGGCCTACTGAATTAAAATGGGTTCTTTAACATGCCAACAACGTATGACATGCATGTCGTGATTTTCGTTGCCTTTCAAAAATCACTTACCACGGCCAGGAGCGAACCTCCAAGCTTGGGGTTGATAATCCGACACGTTAACCACTCACTCACTGTGGCAAGCAAAGATGAACTTAACATACATTAGTCACGAGTAATAACACTTCTATTGGATATCGATGGCCGTGAATAAAGAAAGATTTAAAAAAAAAATCCCTCTCGGACATCCAGAAGGCGGAGGTAGATTTCACCGGGCAAAGAAAAATGCTTCGAATTCACTAAATTTGCTTTGACAATTTGTTGTATACCTACAAAAGTTCCACATGTTGAGCATACAAGAAGCTCCATCTTATAATTCCGAACATATTTTGCTCATCCCTTGTCTTTCAGGCAAAAGTTTTAGGCAATTTTTAGAGGACTATGACTAGGGCTCGGATTTTTAGGTGCTAAAAATCGGGAAAATATTTATTTTTTATGTATCAAAAATACCTGAAATTTGTGACAAAAAAGTAAATATATTTAATTATAATTTAGTTTATTAATGTGAAGATAAACAATATGAAGTACTCACGAATGCAATTTTACTGACTGCTGAAGCATTGCAATACACAACGAAATACATCTTTAGGTTGTACATCACAAATTACCGATGATTATCGCGAAACACTTATTCTGAAGGCGCGAAACTGCGGCAATATGATTCATGCCCTTGATGTGTTGTGTAACTTGAGATCGCTGTTCAGCCTTGATTGCTTTCCCACATGGTTGGCAGAACAGAACGCCCTTCATCAGAAGTAAAATTATCTTTAAATTCTGCAACAGAAGATAACTTGTAGTTGTTTTTATTTAAGGCATCGTAGAACTACCTTACACGTCACAGAGCCAGAAATGAACTGCATGTGAGTGACACTGGTTCCAGGTAGCTGGGGGAGGGGGAGGTCTAGCACGTGGTGCAATATGGCTATGGACAAGGAAATCCCCGGCTTCCACAGTGAGTGGCACGGGGTGACAAGTTTAGAATGACACAGTTGCAAGCTGACATACGCTCTGCATGAAGATTAGCTCAATGGTTCTTCCCCGTTGAAGTAACAAATAACAAAAATGAAATCTGATTTAAAAAAATGTAAATATTATGTATTTTTATGTGCCAATAAGTAAAAAGCAGGAATTTATGTATTAATAGAAAAAAAATACTTAAAATATGAATTTACATAAAGAAATATTTATTTACCTAAAAATCCGAGCCCTAACTATGACCATTTCAAACAGTTCATATTGTGCCTAATAAGGGAAGTATGATTATTTTTCTCTCTCAAAACTCCATTTTTCATACCCCTTTGGTGAATGGTTGGTGCAATGAAAAACTTTACCAAGATAAGATTTGGCCCCCATCCAAAGAATAGTATGAACTTTGAATGAATTCGATTTTTCACATTCCGGTACTAAGAAAGTTGTAGCAATATTTCACTTTTTCTCAAAAATGGGCCCCATTTCCACCCCCTTGGACAGATTTTACAATGTGTCTTGGATTTTGTGCCTTCCATTTTTGTTACACCCTGTATAAATACAGGGTCATCGAAAAAGGTTGCAGCAATTTCAAAAAATCATAGCTCCCATTGTAAGTGAGATAAATTAATAATTCGACCTAATCAGGAATTCGAGTTTTAGTTTTAGATGCAACTGTACTCCACCCGTGACCTTCAGCCGATGCGCAGAATGAGTGTGCGGCAGAAAGCTGCCACGCCACTGTTTCAGTAGAGAGTGTGATTGCAATGGTGACAATTCAGCAGAAAGCACAGTGAGTGTTGTGGTTAGTGGAGTTTAAATCTGTTATAACTGTTCAGCGCACTTTACGACAAGTTTATGGTAGGGATGCCCTTCATGCTAATGTTCGAAACGCTCTGAACGCAAGATTCCCTGATCGTTGGATTGGTAGGATCGGTCCTATTCAATGGCCTCCTAGAAGCCCGGACTTGACACCCCTAGACTTTTTGTTTTTTGTGGGGATACGTAAAAACCATTGTATTCTGTGAACCGGTCAGAGATCAGCAACATTTAAGACAACGCATCACCACTGCTGTCGCTACAATCACGCCTGAGATGATCCAGCGCACTTGGGCCGAAATAGACTATCGACTGGATGTTTGCATCATACTAACGAGGGAAGAACCCAAGCTCGAACGGCAAAAACCGACTGAAAGTGGTTTTAAAGTATACAGTTGTACCATGTCAATAGCTATCAATGCCATTCATCTGTAAAAGTACGTGTTCGGTCGCCAGCGCCATCTGAGTATGTGATAATGTGATCACCGTGGCATTTGAGTTTGGACTATTGCAATGCGGGAACATTGTAAATAATGGAGTATGTCTAAATGTTGCCCTATTTACGTGTGCGTACTGTTCCATTCCGCTGTGTTTTAATCACTTCATTGCAACTCCACATTTACACTTCGACGTTGAATGAAGGACAACACAGTATCTTCTATTGTGGGAAAGAAGACTATGTCAACACAGTACTGCATGTGTTAAGATTTCTTGTTGCCAGCAAGTGTTCAACCTCTTGCTAGATGATACTGCAACACATCTGTTTCTTGTTAATATAATGGTCCAAATTGCCTGTTGCACGGTAGTTTCTGCAATCTTTTTGTAATGTCACCACATATATGCTAAAGGTCTAACTAATTGCTAGGAATGGATTTTCCCTAATATAATGGTCCGAATTGCCTGTTGCACGGTAGTTTCTGCTGCGAATTGAGTTTCTGCAATCTGTGGACGCCGTAACTTCCAAACATTGATTGTACACTAATGCGGGGTTTTACAGATAAATGCCCGTGATGGGTAGTAGAACAGACATATAAGGTGCGTTCAAAAAGTAACGAGCCGGAGGCTGGAATGCGCAAACCGGTGACGACATCAGCTAATCGTGGCATGTGTAACGAGGTGTGGTTCCGACCAGAGCGTGGAAGGTCACATCCCGTCGCTAGAAGGCACGCGTACACGTCACGTGACAATACAAAGCGAGCAGCAGCATGCATCAATCGTCCAACGCTGAGAGCCGCATTACAAGCAGTGACATGGAGGCGTCAAACGAAGAGCAAAGAGGTGTTGTTCGGTTTCTGACGGCGGAAGTAGAGGGAACGGACATTCATCGCTGAATGTCACAAGAGTACGGCGAACACTGCATGTCCCTTGCAAGGGTCAAGGCGTGTCACAAGCGCTTTAGGGAAGGATGGGTTTCGTTAGCCAATGATGCCCGGTCTGGGGCACCCCCCTGCATTACCGATGACAACGTCCAGCTGGTTGATGCACTCATTACCCAGGACCGCCGAGTGACAGTGAACTCCATAGCCATCGTGGTGACTCCACGACCTCATATGGCCAACACAGTCGCGGCACTCCTGCAGAAATTCAAATGGGAGGTTCTCGGCCACAGTCCAGACCTCTCTCCCTGTGATTACGCCAGGTTCGGTCCCCTGAAAAGGGCTCTGCGGGGCCAACGATTCACCTCGGATGCGGACGTCCAGCTGTACGTGCGGAACTGGTTCACACCGCAGCCCAGGGAATTTCATGAGACAGCCATTCACCGCCTCGCGTCACAGTGGGACAAGTGCCTCAACAGCCAGGGCCAATACTTCTAACATAAAGGTACTGGTTTCTGTAATTATGCCTCCGGCTCGTTACTTTTTGAACACACCTTATAAAAGTAAACCATATCTCACATTTGTTAATGATGCAGAAATGTTCCAAAACTGGTACTACCCAAGGGAATATTTTTGTATAGCTAACAAAAGTGAGATAAGCAAGATCCATTCTAGACTATTGATATATCTTTCTGATGAATTAATTTATTAGAGAAGAATCTGTATTTCAGATTAACTTGGGTAAAAAAGAATGCTTCTGAAGTTTCAATCCCTGTATTTTCTTGTGAAAAATGTCAGAAATGGGGAAATTAATTGTAAGACAAATGATAGATCCCAACAAGAACTATGAGGTTGCCAGGATTACAGGTTGAAAAATTAGATTGCCTCATTTAAATTGAGATTTTGCTTACTTTATACTAACAAACATATTAGGTCTTTTGGGTTTAAGCCTAGCAAAGAACACTTGAAACTTCAAAACCTGGACATGAAATGGTCAGGGTCTGATGTTATAGTGTTATTCATACGGTATGCATTCAAAAGACATCATATATCTATTATTCTGGGCTGAGAAAGTCTCTTTGTCAAATTACAATAGACACCTCAACACGAAGTGTGAGGAGTACTAAATTATAAACTAAAAAGAAGAAAAGCAAAATAAAAAAAAATAACCAAGAATAGCACACAAAATTTACCATATAAAATATAAATGCAGTTTTGTCAATCTTTATACAACTTATAAGTAGGGATAGGAAAATTTTGATTAAATAATAAATCCCCAAAAATTAAAATAACAGGAAAACATGGGGCAATATGCATTTTATATCCTCATGCAATGTCATATGAGGATTTTAGATTGAGAATTATTGGCTTTCTTAAAAAGTACTTTATAACCAAATTGGGGGATAGTCCCCACAAAAATAATGCAAATTTAATACCACTGAAGGCCAAAGAAGTGATGTACAAGACCTATTACTTACCAATAATGATGTATGGAGCAAAAACTTGGCCGATGACAAGGAGAGAAGAAAGTAGAATACAGTCAGCCGAAATGAAATTTCTGAGGAGTATGACACAAAAGACTAGGAGAGATAGAGTGAGAAATGAAGACATTTGAAAGGAAGTGAATGTACAGAAGCTGAATGATAAGCTGGAGCATAACAGATTGAGATGGTATGGACATGTGAAAAGGATGAATGATAAAAGAATGCCAAAACAAGTGATGGAGCGACGGATGGCTGGAAGGGGAGGTCGAGGAAGACCTAGAGTATGGTGGATGGATTTGGTTAAGGACAGTGTGAGAGAATGGAACCTGGTGTGGAGTTCAGTGGTTGAGGAAGAATGGTGGACAGGCACAATAATGCGGAGGGGTGTCATATTTGCTCCGAACCGGCCCAGGCTGGAAAGCGGAAATTAATGACGATGATAATGATGATATATGTGGGTTTAAAAGTTTATCTTACTGCTAGGACAAATGTAATGACCACCGCATACCTCTGGGCTCAACAAACCTTCCAGAACTACCACAATTTTCTTTATAACATTTCTCAAAAGATGAAATCACAATTTTGTAATTAAATATCGGTAAATAACAACATCCTATCAAGATGTTTGATAATAAATATTCTTGCATCTTTCTCATTAGTTAATCCTTTTCTACGTTCAAATTTAAACAAAATTTCCCATCTCTACTTTACTAATGGGCATGCTTTGGAGAAAGCAAATAAAAAATAATTCGTGAATGGGAGAAAAAATAAAATAAAAGTTTATAACATATTCATAATTTATTACAACAGAAAATCATAAAAATTACAATTTTTCTAAATAAGAGGCATAAATACGTCAAAATAAAATATATTACATAAAAGTTGTTTTTAATAATAAAACAAAGACCATGGACAGAGTGATATGTACTGCTAAAATCCAACACAGAAATAGGGTTCATTTATCAGTAGGTAGGAAGTGTTTAATAGCCATTTTTGGATCTTCCTGTCTCCCCATGTTCTGTTCAGAATTGTAAAATTGCAGGATAGAAAATATCCATAGGGTCAGCAAAAAATTAAATTTTAAAAAGAAAGTGAAATCTTTAGAAAAATATAAGAAGTTTGATTGTGGATCATAAATGAGTCAACAGTCAGAATATTCCTGAGGCAACAATGATCACATAGAAAATGGGAATGAAGTTTTTTAATAAGAATAAGGGATGAATCTCAATTACTAGACTTTTTAATTGGTGCTATGTAAATGGCATGTGCATTTATTAGCCTTTCAACATTTGTACCAGGAGTCCTGCGGGACAGCAATGACGGAGTGCCGTCTGCGCTAAGTGAAGCAGCATCGCGCACACTACTTGTGTTAGACAGAAGTAATATTGTGAAAATTAATAATGATGGGCAAATTATGAATAGTGTGTTTTCTAATATTGTTTCATATAGGAATTAGGCCAATCGCAACACAGGAGCTCGTGTAATCACGGACAGTTGAACGATGACTGAGGCTACTGGAGCTGAGTCATATCCTACTTGCGCGACTGTACCTGGCAACCAAGCAGGCAATAAAATCTTGAAAGGCTAATAAGTAAAAAAAAAAAAACCACTACGCAAGGTAACTGACTTGAATGCAAAGACTAATAGGCCTGTCATAGTACTCTAGTTAATTTTAATGCATATTTCTGCAAAAGTGATTCGCGTGCAGCCAAGGTCAGTAACACATGAAGCCTTTTATCTGCCACTTTGAAAAATCAGACGACATGTACAATGAAACTGGTGTTGTGCCTAGCTTACAGCAGAGACCTCAAAGTGGGGGAAGCAGGGAGTGATAAAGCTCTGATTGAAAAACTTAATTTTCATATTCTGTAACTATTGCTATCATATCCATGAGCCTATCATAGGCAGGAAGCTCCCACGACCATTCAAGACTAATAAACTCGTACTGTCTTATTTCACAAGAAGTGACCAGTAGATCCTGCCAGCAGGAATTCTGAGAAAAGGTATAGAGAAACATTTCCCGCACAGCACCCTTTCACCCACCACCCGCAGCGATATCTCCTTACCAAACACTTAACAACCACTAATGACAATAAACCACTTGACAATGTGACAGCCACTTCCTTACAAGAATAGATTCTTCTATTTCTGCCATTGTCGACTCGAATTCAGCCAGGCTTTTGTAGCCAGTTCAAAGACAGTGAGTGAACAGGTGAATTCTAGTGCGTGTTCAGTGGAAGTGGTTAAACAGATTTACAATAAATGCCATTACCCATGGATAAGAGACCCCATGAAAGTGATAGTGCTTGCCCTACTTCGGAAATATTCAGTCCTAATAAAGAGCAAAATTCGAATTTAAAACAAGACCATTGTTGTTGAACTTTGATGTGCTCTAAGAATTGTTGTTGTTGTAACTGGTAGTTGCAGTAATTAGACAAAAGCAATGGATCTTATGATCCGTTTCCTTTTGTGCGAAGTAGCCTACAAGAAGTGCTAAGATAGGAAAGAAGAATAAGGGACGGGGGACGGGGGGGGGCTCTAGATATTTCATGTTTCCGAAGGGGGTGGGGGTGAGGGGTGGGGGGCCACAGAAAATGTTTGAGAAACCCTGGCTTACAGTAGGCTACACATTATGTATTTCTTTTTGGCAAATTCGAACAGGCAACAGCCCTAATTAGTTGGATTTCAGGGATTTGGGTGTATTCCAAATATTAAAAATGGTCATATTAAGCTAGAAAACAAATTGAAATATTAGAAGCCATTTCTCAGTGATGCCTGTATAATCAATTGACAGAATAACAGTACTTTCATTCCGACAACACAAGAGTGCCCAATCTATTAAGGCACTCGTATTGACAGACTGAAGATCAAATCTGTAAATTGAGTAAACAATAAGTTGAGTTAATTCACTTAGTCCAAAAAAATCTGCAAGATAAGAACATTATCATTGTTGCAGCTGCCATTTCTATACCAGTGCCTTTCACTTCACACTATATACTGTACATGACAGAAATTAAAAGACGAGACATTTTGAACAATGTGGTATACATAAGTAACAAGAGTAGCAGCACCTCCGAGAGTTCAGTTTACAAAGGGTTCACTCACAAGCCACGGCAAACATTGCTTACTTTCTGACCATGTGTGAATGCTGCAAATTTTTGAAATAACAGTATATATTTTTAAAGTGTTCGATATGCCCTTAGTAATGTTGTCAGCAGATGGGGCAAGAGTGCACTGGTGTGAGCGTGATCATGCTCTCATGTCAGCAAAAAATGGGAGCATAATGATTTTATTATTTCCTCCTGATGAAAACTGCATTGATGTGCTGCATTTTCCACTTGAGAGTTTAACTCTTATCCGATGTCACTGAAAGTCTCAGGTAGATCCCAAGGCACCGGCTTCGGTGGCTTAGTTGTTAGCATGCTGAAGTGCTTTGCCCAAGATCACGGCATCAAACCCAGCCAAAGTCGTCGGATTTTTAAGAGTGTTAAAATCCTTCAGTATGCCCCTTCCTTCTGGGGGAAGTGAAGCCGGCGGGCCCATGTCATAGATTTATGGCATGTTAAAGAACCTACCACTGCAATTGGCAGTGTATAGCAAGATTTGTAGGTTTTATTTGGCTAGTTAGGAACGCTCTATCAAGTTCCAACGTGACAGTAGCATCTGGTCACTGTCACTGACACCTAGTGGTGAATGTTGGAACTTGATAGAGCGTTTCTAACCAAATAACCTACAAATTTAGCTACACACTACTAATTGTAGTGCTAGGTTCTTTTACATGCCATAAATCTATGACATGGGCCCGCCGGCTTTACTTCCCCTCCGAAGGAAGGCATACTGAAGGATTTTAACACTCTTAAAAATCAGACGACTTCGGCCGGGTTTGAACCCGTGATCTTAGTCATAGCAGTTCAGCTACCGACTATGCCACCGAAGTCGGTTCTCTTATTTTTGGCTGCATCAATACCAAATGATTTTTTGTTGTTGTATTGAGGTCATGTTGAGTAAAATAAGAAGCCAAGTGATTCATAACAGGAGAGTATCCGTCCAAAGAGCCGAACATTCTACATACATGTTCTGGTCCTGCCAAGTCATTTTAACTCACTGGTTGGCATCTATTGTATATGGCTTGCATTTCTTGTACACAACATGCCAACACATTAATGCTTCACATACTGCAGATGGTATTCTCTAATTTATGGCAATGAACCATGAACAGCCTGGGAAGACTACATTTGAGGATGTTAAACAAGTTGTATGTGAATAAAACAATGATCAAAAGTCACGTTTGTCATGGCATCTGCTCCATCTGGTGACATCATTATAAAAGTATGAGTACAGTTAATTATTGTTGTTTTATGGGACATGACAGCGAGGTTATCTGCCCCAGTATGATTACGCATTTCTAAACAAATAATATTAAGATTTTCATCATCAGCACATGTTCAGTAGATAAAGAATAGTTGCTATGACTTATGAGTCAACTCTCACAGTATTTATGTATCACTTTCAGTATTCATTTTTCTTTTAAGAATTCAAGATTTAATAATCAACCTTAAAAAAAAAAGTTACATCTCTTTCTGTTTTCATTGATTTACTTTCCTATTTGCAAATATTTAGCAGAATACACAAAACAAACAACAACATAACTATAAAATTACAAATATACATGTAAAATGAGCCTGCATTTTTATTAAATTAATTATTAAACATTATCATAATTCATTATATTGCATCTCTTGCTTCATAATATGTCTGCCGGATATTTTCTTTGCCTTAATGTTGTTGTTGTTTTTTTTCATTGTTCAACATGTCAGCAAAAACTGAAAAATACAAATGATTCTGATCCTTAATAAATATTTAAACTTTTCAGATTACTTATAATATATGTCGTAGTCAGTGAAATTTGTCAATTCATTAAAATCCTAAGTACTTCATGAAACGCCAGCATATGATGTACTAAGTTAGTTGCACTATCTGATGCGTGGATTCATGAAGTTCTCTTAAGATTCTGAAGGATTCTATTCACATTTTGAATAACCACCTATATAACATGTGAATTTTCCCTGTCGTGTTATATATCTATATTCTGTATCACTGTAATTTGTACCTTTGTTACATAATCCTGGACCTCTATGGTCACCTCAGGTGTAAGGCAGGTGGCGATTTCAGAAATATAAAAGAAAATGTAGTCAATTCATTTTAAAACATAGTAAAGAAGCATTAATTTATATCTTGGTGTAGTTTGTATATGACCGCGAAAAGTTAATGTATGACTCCATTGCATCAGTCATTTTATGAAGAGTCAAATCAACAAACACCAGAACTTCATGAAGTGACTCGGTTGATAATGTAAAATCATTTCTTACACCATCTGCCTTTATTAGTCTGTCACTTCAAGAAGAAACATGTCAGATAGTGCAACTATCCCTGATAATTTATATGCTGGCTTTTGCCTATAATATTCATTAAAGGACAAACTTCGCTATCTGACTATGACATATATATATATATATATATATATAATCAGCCAAGGAATATGTACAATTCTTACTGGACTAAAACGCCAAGAAGATAAGGATAACTTGTTGCTTGTGGACTTTGGAACTTTTTTTTAAACAAAATCATACTAAATCATGAGAAGTTTATAATGACAAAGAGGAATAAAAAAGTACTATGTAAAAAGTATATTTTACAGCAGACTTTTAAGAGATGATTAGGAGATACATAGGCAGAGATAAAATGATATCCTTGCATCATTTAACTCAACAACACAGAGGAAACAGAAATTGAAAAACAGGGATGTTTTCAATACAACATGTTGCAAATTTTGATCACAGTAACCTGCATCACATTGAAGATAAAACAGTCTTAAAATAAAATATTATGTTACAGATAAAAGCAATAATTCATATGAATATGATTTTCATATTGTAAATAAAAACATTACCATTAAAATCATTCTTTTTTTGTTGTTTACATATTAAAAGGAGAGAAGAATTGAATTTCATCATCAATTTCTGATAAGACAAAGAGCTTTTTACTCACTTGTTTTTTGTTTTGTTTTTAAATTAAAACACATATTGGACAACTGTGAAGAAAATAATGTGATCTGCATTGGCAGCAGTTTGTTTTACACAAAATATTATTTGGAATAACTTGCCTAGTGTAACTCGGGATGTGAAAGTTGGCTTCTGACAAAATCACACCTCTACAACAACAGGGCGAGTTAAATTAGTTGGCCTTGTACATAATACATAGCTACTTTGATTTCTAAAAGTAATGTATTTTTTCTGCCCATGCTAAATAGGCAATAGCTGTGGAAAATTTCAATGTATACTCATACATTCAAGACATATTTCTGGGCATTAACCCGGGAGGGGTCGCGTCAAAATAGTTTCGTGATGGGTCGCGCACGGTACTAAGTTACACCTGGGTGTATAAAATTCAATTTTTTGTTGCAAAAAACATATTATTATTATGTAAAAATATATCCATGAAACTAAATACCAGGTTTTGTACCGAAACACATCATACTGTATTATTGAAAAAAAAAATCAATGAAACCCACTTAATCTATTGATTTATTCATCCTCGGAATTATCCTGGGCAGCATCAGGATTAGTGCATTACACCCAGGTAACACATGTAAGTTCCTTACGAAACATCTTCCAGATCCACCAATCGGTTGAACTAGCCTTGAAAATACAGCGAGTCCAGAATTATCAACGGAAAACGGTCCCTGAGGCTGCTTACCAGCGTACACTTCCATGCACATCGTGTGAAACAAAGCTCTCCACTGACTGACTGGGAACGAAAGTGGGAACAGCAAACGCAGACACGTGCAGTGGATGAGTCCATTGAAAGGTATAGGAGGGGAGGAAGCTTTACGCCGTAAAATTATTCAGGAGGAGTAAAAAATCTATGCGCCCGGTCTAAAAGACCGTGACGCGAACCCTCACGGGTTAAAAAGAAGTTTGCAGTATCTTTAAAAACTTTTTACTTGGTCTATTTTGACAGAAAACAAAGCTTTGGATCATATCAATTTATATGGCTTTCTGCTTGCCACGGTGGGTGAGTGGTCAATGTGTCGGGCTACTAACCCCCAAGCTTGCAGGTTCGCTCCTGGCTGTGGAAAAGTGATTTTTGAAAGGTGGAAAAAATTACGACACCATGTCATACAATGCTGGCATGTCAAAGAACCTATTTGAATTCAGTAGGCCGTGCTCACAATGACAAAATTAATCTAGGGAGTTTCCGCCAACACAAAGTTCCTCATTTCTCTACTAGAAAGCGCTATAGTGTTCAAGGAGCTTAGATATCTAACTTACTTGACTTTCATAGTGCTTCAAGGAACAACGAAATTCAACATGCAAGCTACCATTTGGGTGTCAATTAACAAAGCTTGCATCTGGCACCCGAGGCCATACGATATTATTATTATTATTATATGGCTTTCTATATGTATTCCCTTTATAAGATTAGAAATGAGTGCATGTATCTGTACAAATTACTGAAGATCACATTCAGATACATTAATCATCATATAGCTTGCCACGGTGGGTGAGTGGATAGCGTGTCGGTCTACCAACCCCAAGATTGCAGGTTCGCTCCTGGCCGTGGCAAGTGATTTTTGAAAGGCGGCAAAAATACGACACGCATGTCATACGATATTGGCATGTCAAAGAACCCATTTGAATTCAGTAGGCCGTGTTCATAATGGCAAAATTAATCTCGGGAGTTTCCGCCAACACAAAGTTCCTCATTTCTCTACTAGAAAGCGCTATAGTGTTCAAGAAGCTTAGATATCTAACCTCCTTGACTTTCATAGAGATTCAAGGAACATCGAAATTCAACATGCAAGCTACCATTTGGATGTCAAATAACAAAGCTTGCACCTGGCACCCGAGGCCATACGATATTATTATTATATGGCTTTCTATATGTATTCCCTCTATAAGATTAGAAATGAGTGCATGTATCTGTACAAATGACTGAAGATCACATTAATCATCATATAACATGTTAAGGTGTATGTTTCACAAAACTTAAGCTCTTAAACAGGAGGGAGTTAAAAGGTGCGGTTTGTGCCAAAATTTTCCAAATCGTCTCAATAGTACAGGAAAAATCTTGGGGAGCGTGATGGCGCAGTGGCTTAGCTGCTCGTCCTTCACCCGGGCGGCCGGGGTTCGAATTCCGGTGACAGCGGGGTGAAATTTTCACTTGAAAATTAACGTGGCGTCAGGAAGGGCATCCGGCCTTAAATCCCCGGCCAAAACCAAAATGAGCCTGGTTCGCTACGGCAACCCCAATTAATTGGGAAAAGCCGAAGAAAAGTGGTAGTAGTAGTAGTAGTAGTACAGGAAAAATCTTGCATTTTTTGCAAGTCAACGAAATATACAGTGTTTAATTGTTTAAAAAAAGGGTTAAAACAAATAAGGCGATAAACCCTGACAGAACTGTGTCGTGTTCAGCCCGCATAACACTAGGGCCGGGCGGGTCGTCTATATACATGTCCTGTGGTTCGGATTGCACGTAAAAAGGAGGTCCCGTGGCTCATGATCTCGAGATTAACGGTCACGTTAAACTACAAGCTTGCTTGCTTATATACATGGGGTGCTCACAACTAACCGATTGTGCATTCAAAAGGAAGAGAATTACCCGCAACAGTGACAAATTGCACTCTGATTTCATAAATATCGACAATTCGTATAAAAAGTGCGTTTAAACAAATCAGCAAGAAGTCTGCATAACAGCAAAGCACATGCAATATTTCTAGCACAGGTCCCCTAGTTAGTTTTAAAATTCTTCCTGAATTACCACCAACTATCAAAAGTACAGGATTACTAACCATTCAGGCAGGAAGTTCATAATAAAATTAAAGGCTGATTTGAACTTTTGAAACTTGGACTAACATACAGAGTATTTTTTCTTTAGTGATGCAGTCGTGCCAATGATGAGCAATATGTTTAGCAAAGAAAGCAGTGGGTCAACTTGTATACTTGCAATATTAAAATTTTCCCAATCACTTATCCAGGAAGAAGTTCAAAAGATACTGAACACCTGGAATGACTATTTAAAAGTACACGGATTAACAATAAGTACAGTAAATCAAAACCTGTTGCTATGTCTATCAACAGGTAGAAGAAGAAAGGAAAAATAATGCTGGACGGTATACAGCTGGAAATAGTAGACCAGTACAAATATCTTGGGTGCATCATTCCTAGTGATAACAGTTTTCAAGTACTTGGGTAGCATTCTATCAAGTGACAACCTTGCAAAACATAAGGTAAACAATCAAATTAATAAGGCAACTCAATTTTACCACCAGGTAAGACACCTGCTCTGGGATGAGCAAATGCCCATGAAAACAAAGATTACATTGTACAAGTCCTATTATACACTGATTCTTACATACAGTCTCGGAACCACAACAGTAACCAATAGAGATAACTCTAAACTCCAGGCAGCCGAAATGAAATTCCTATGTACCGTGATTCAGAAAACCAGGAAAAACAAGATCAGTAAGGAGAAGATTAGAGAAGAAGTAGGAATAGATGATTCTCTCCACAATAAGATCCAGATCTCAAGAATGAAGTGGTTTGGTCACATGAAGAGGATGCCAGAAAACAGAGCTGCACGGAAGGAATTTGAGAGAAAAGTAGAAGGAAGACGACCCGTGGGAAGGCCACGAAAGAAGTGGATAGACACAGTCAAGAACGATGTACTGCAGAGAGGTCATGATTGGGACAAGTTGGTGGAGGAGGAGTGGTACAAGGACAGGATGAAATGGAGGGGGCTCATATACCATACCCAGGCAACTGGAGTTGGTTCAGGACGACGATGATGATGATGATGATGATGATGATGATGAACAGAATACAAGATGAGATTAATAGCCAAACTAAAAAATTAGCGCAGTTCTATCAATTTCGGAATCTTCTCTGGAACGATCAATTTCCCTTACGATCAAAACAGATCCTCTTTCAATCATACTTCACCTCCATAATAACATATGGTTTAGAAACCCGTGAACTATGATCCAGAAAACAAGGAAGGACAGAGTAAGGAATGAAAGAATAAGGGAAGAAGCAGGTGTGTACCCATCCTTGAGTGAAAGAGTGACATGGGCTCGTTTGAAATGGTTTGGCCATGTCAAACGAATGGACGATGGTAGGACAGCAAAACATTGGCTTCAGACAGTGGTGGTTGGAAAAAGAGCAGTAGGAAGACCTAGGAAGAGATGGCTGGACCAAGTGAAAGACAATATAGGAACAAGAGGAGACAACTGGGATACAGTCCTGAGAGAAGAGTGCATGGACAAACAGAAGTGGAGAGCGCTCGTATACCACGCCCGGACTACTGGAGTGGATAAGCGATGATGATGACATACCGGGTCTTCCAGTTTGGACACTGAATACATTCATATGAATGGCATTCAGTTCAAATTGAGTTTCAAGGAAGATAGAGCAAAAGTGTGGGATTGGTTTATATTCAGTCCGAAATGAGAAGCATATAAACGTGTACATGTATCATATTGAAGTTACCAGTACTTAATAATTGATAAGGTGGATAAAATAAAAACAAGGTGTTGAGTAAAGAACATATAGCCTACTTTCTCCTAAATGCAAGGATATTGTTATAACTCTTTGTCCTTTTCAATGAGTTTAATTGAATGTTGGTTGTAGTAGCTTGTTGAAATACGTGCTGTACGGATATTAAACATGAATATGCGGTGCCCTTTTCTAGTGCTACCTCTGTAAAAAATTCATTCAATTCGGTTTCACCGTGTTTCAATTAATATGGGGAATCGATTTGCACACATACATGGCCACTATCTGCAAACTTTTGGGCTGATGACCTTGTAGTTAAGACAAAAGATGCTTCCCACAAAAATGTATATTGTTGCAAAATTTGGTAGAGATCAAACGATTAAGATGGTCATAATTTGATTTAAGCTTTTAACACTTGGGTGGCCGCCATTACGTTTTCGTCAAGATGGCGGTGATATAAAACATGACACTGAGGTGTCCTTTGCTAGTACTACCTCTGTACCAAGTTTCGTTCAATTCGGTTTCACCATGTTTGAATTGATAGGGGGAATCGATTTGCACACATACATGGCGCCATATGTGAACTATTGGGCTGATGACCTTATAGTTTAGTCAAAAGACGCTCGCCATATAAATATATGTTGTTGCGAAATTTGGTAGAGATCGGATGATTAGGTTAGTCGTAATTTGATTTAAGCTTTTAACATTTGGGTGGCCGCCATTACGTTTCCGTCAAGATGGCGGCGATATAAAACATGACACTGAGGTGTCCTTTGCTAGTGCTACCTCTGTACCAAATTTCGTTCAAGTAGGTTACACCGTGTTCGAATTGATAGGGGGGGGGGGGACAGACATTCAGAGTACACACACTGACACACAATTTTTCGCCCTGTGAAGATCTCATAAGTCTACTTTTATTTTTTGCAAAAATTGAAAGTAGGCAAATAATGGTTAAGCCAAGAAGTGCCAAGGATCACTAAAAGTGTCTCACTGCGCCTTCTTGTGGTGCCAGGATTGCTTATTGAGATCCTTAGTAAATGTGTGATTCTTTGATAGTTATGCCATCTGTTGGTGAAATACTTGTACTATGACGCTGTGCCTAATATATGCATCACACCACCATTTTCAATTTTGAAAGTATTTGGTGGAGTTTTATGTCTATGAATCTGGGTATCTAAGTAGTTGTCATAGGACTGTAGTACACAACAAACACGGCAGCCAGATTGTCGAAGATAATGCTCACGGAATCAAATATTTTACAAGGTTTTGTGAGGGTTCCGATCAGAGGTCAGGATTGGAAGCGACTTGAAGCATTTGAGATGTGGTCTGGCAGAGAATGTTATGGGTTAAATGGATTGAAAAGAGGGCTAGCATCAGTATCTTGCAAGAAATTCAAGGGAAGAGAGAACTGAGACCAACGATCCATAAAAGAAAAGTTAGATTCACAGCCCACATCTTGCGACATAACGCTTTCCTAACTTATCTCCTGGAAGGAAAAATCACAGGGAAGAAAGGCCGAGGTCGACCAAGAAAAGTTTTCCTGCAAGACATCACACTGACTCTTCATTATGGTTCCTACTATGAAATGAAACGAGGTGCTGAAGAGAGCCCAGGATGAGGAAGTAGAAGCAGAATAAGAAACTGCATGGACAAAAATTATGAATGCTTTCATTGTAACACAAAAATTGTTTCAGAAATGCTAATTATGAACTGATTTTCACCAAACTTTCAGCATTGTTTCAGGATTGCATTAGCAACATTTTGTATTTTTCAGTTCTTCTTGATATGATTAATCATTTTTGAGCAATTTCACTCTGAATGTTCTAAATAACAAAAACGGTTGCTATGCATATAGAATCTTTGGATCGTATAGTTTAATTTTTTATATTTTTTAAAGTGAAACAACCCTTTCTGATCAAATTGTTAATATATTGTTATTTTCTGATAATATTTAATAGTTGAAAAGAATATTTTCTAAAGCCCTAAGTTTTCAGCATGAACACCTGGCACTACAGAATATAGCATTGGCACTTGTAGGATTTAGTACTCAACAGACGTCAATATGGATAAAAAAATGACAAGTTTTATAGGTATGTTGAAATTTACCATGCGACAATGTGCACCAAGTCAGTCTCATTTGGCGGCTTCAGTGGCGTAGTTGGTAGCATGCTGAGCTTCTATGCCCAAGATCGCGGGTTCAAACCCGGCTGAAGTCGTCTGATTTTTTTTAAGAGCGTTAAAAATCCCTCAGCATGACTTCCTTCGGAGGGGAAGAAAAGTTGGCAGGCCCATCTCATCGATTTATGGCATGTAAAAGAACCTTACACTAACTACAATTGTGTGAAGCTAAATTTGTAGGTTCCAACATTTGCCACCAGGTTGCCAACCTTACAAAACCAAAAATCAGGAGATTTTGATATGAAAATCAGGAGATGCAAATAGTGAAAGTTGATGGTAGCATTTGGTAGCTAAAGTAGGAACTACTTCAAATTGATCATCTGCAGTCCTTAGATGAATTAAAGATAACACACACTAATACAGCCTACACAATTAACACTAGTTATCAGACAAATTCTACACACACCCAAGGTACAGTACACGGGGCTACATGACCGTGTTGTCGCAGCCCCTAAACTGAGGAACCAACCACCATCAGTCTCATCAGTGGGTTCTTGTACACCCTGCCCAGACCACCACCGGGGTAGAGCATCTTTTACTATGTCACATACTTATAGCACACTACTGTGCTATTTTGCTGTGGGAACCAAGACCTCCCACAGCTTTTCTCTTCCTAAACGCAGTGGTGGTCTGGGCAGGGTGCACCAAGAGCTCGCTGACAAGCCTGACTTCATGCACCTAGGCAAAACCTCACACCAGACACTGCAAAAGGATTTGTTGAGTATTATTATCATATCTGCGAACCTTACACAACCAAAAATCAGGAGATTTTGATATGAAAATCAGGAGATGCAAATAGTGCATATTAGCTCAATTAACTGACAAACTACGCTTCAAAATGAATTAAGTAAATAAGCATTTTGATAGTTTTTAATTTTTTAAATTTTTAATATCACCTCCTTTCCTATCTCAACTGCTGTTCAATGTGAAAGAAAGCTTCAAATTTTCTTGGGGTGGAGGGAAGTAAATTCCTGCACTTTCTCTTTCTCAGCCAATGTTAAGAGGAAGGACGCTGCAGATCGTGCTAGATGGAGGCAATTGCGCAGAAAAGCCGACCCTGCTCTGCGGGACAAAGACTAGAATAAGAAGAGAAGATCTACTTATTGAAAGATTGAGACCATTTCGGGCATTTATTGGGCCTAAAACCATTAAAATGCCTTGCACTCTGAGTCCCCGGGTTCGATTCCCGGTCTGGCAAGGATTTTAGAAACTGACATGAGGGCTGGAATGGGGTGCATGCACTGTGAGGACAATTGAGTAGCTGCCTTATAGTGAGGCAGCTCCCCAGTCATGGAGGCCAAGATTAACGGTTGAGGGGACCTGACACGCTAATCAAATGGCTGGCCAGCGGTCGCTTGGTAGGCCTAGGCCCTTCATGGGATGTAGCGCCATGTTTTTCTTTATTTTTTAACCATTAAAAAAAGAATTTAACTTCTCTAATTTGAATGTTTGGATAATTCAAAATTTTTATTGGTCGCTTAAGCTTCGAATTATCCAAGTCTCGCTGTATCTTATTTTAGTGGTTTTACGTCCCTTTCAACTACTGTGGCTTTTAGAGATGTCAGGAAAATTGCCCCAAGGGGATCTTTAATAGGCCAGTAATTTACTGACACAGCTCCCTCGCATTTGCGCACCGTCAAATACCAACTGACTGCGCCAGGATTCAATCCTGCAACCTGAGGAACAGCAGGCGAGAACGTTAACACTGATCCAGTCACTTCTTTATCAGCACCAGATACCTGTACAGGTATAGAATTTGTGTAATAACCTAAGTTTTAGTGGTGTGCATTTAATGCATTTTTAAATTGCTCCAACCTTAGAAAGACTTATTGTGCTGTTTTAATTATTTGAATCTAGGACGGAGAGCAATACCCAGGACTTGGAATCAACTTATGTCTACAATGAGTGGAAAAACCCACAGAAAATCCCTACTCTTAATGGTTATCAGCTATGGGATTTAAACCAAAGATACATCTCCACAATCAGATGAAGCTGTGCACCTTGAAGAATAAAAATCTTAATGGAGTCAAAGCTGGAAATCTTGGAGGCCATTATAGTGAACCAACACCAAGTTGCGCTATGTAGAAACTGTTTCAAAATTAACTTGTAATGAGGGTGCAGGAATACTTGGGGAACATCGACACTTTAGTTATGCGCAATGTACATGGAAATAAAGTATCGCTTCGATGGAGGCCTTTTCAATCTGGCAAGACTTCGTTCACAGAGACATACCCAAGTTACCCAGGTGACAGAACTGCAGTATGCCGATGACACCGCATCTCCTGCTCCGGCACCTGCAGAGCTCCAACAATCGGTCAATCGCTTTAGCACTACGTGTGATCACTTTGGTCTTACCATCAATGCAAAGAAAACTAAGATACTTGCACAACCTGCCCCAGGATTACCTCTTTTGAGTTCAATATCTCCATCTTAGACACAACACTGGATCAGGTTGATCATTTTTCACATCTTGGAAGCATCTTGTCTAAACAGTGCACATGCGAACAGGATCTTAACAAAAGTATTGGGGCAGCCCATGTAGCATTTGGCCGGTTAATGCACAGAGTCTTCATGAATTAAGACCTAAAGATGCATATCAAACTCATGGTGTACAAAGCTGTCGTCACCACAACGCTACAGTATGACTGTGAAACTTGGACACTCTATCGCCATAATATCAAGAAACGTGAGCGCTTCCACCAACAAAAGATGAGATACATCTTGAATATCAAGTGGGGAGGACTACGTGACCAACACTGCAGTTCTCGAGAAAGCGCATCTCAATAGCTTTGAGACAACCATCATCGCTCATGAACTGATATGGTTAGGCCATTTTCACCGTATGAGTGATACCAGGCTTCCACGTCAATTCCTTTATGGTGAACTTTGCTCTGGCACTAGACCTCACGGGGCCCCACTGGAGCGTTTTAAAGACCAGCTGAAACAAATCATGACGACTTGTATACATATCCAATCATGGGAAACATCTGCTGCGGAGCGTTTACTGCTGGCGGAACACTACATCGACCGTTGTCAACTTATTTGAAGAAGAACGTCGCAGACATGGAGGGGCCAAGCAACAAGCAAGAAAGCTTCGTCAATTGCAACCCCGCCCTCCCCCAACTATTCAGTGCAATTTATGTGGCCGCATGTTTTATGGCAGGATTGGCCTGTTTAGTCATCGGAAACACATCCACAAGCTGGTTTGAAGAGCTCTATGCAGGAAGAAGTATGTGCACTCAGAATCGAGTAACAGCCGCCACCGCTGACATGGTTTTTACTAGCAACTGGAGTGTGTTAAGGCACAAGGCCATCATCTGGCTCCTAAGACAAATGAATTAAACCCCACCATTGGCCATTATTGAAATGATTATCTGTTATTTCCCCATTTTCAACTTCAGGCAAATGCTGGGATGATAATCTAATAGGCTAGAGCTGCTTCCTTCCAGTGTCCTGCACAGTTTCATCCATTTAATTTCTCATGTCTGCTTGCCTTTGGTCCAAAAGGTTTGAATCCCAGACAAGACGGGATTTTAATTTCATACCCTCAATTCTCCTGGCTTCGAGACTGGGTGTTCGAGTCATCTTCATCATTTGTTACATTTTCAAAATGTTGCATGGGTCGTCCATTGGTGTCTCAAAGACACCCAATTATTATCATTGTTTCATCAACTCATTCAATGAGGTTGACATCAACAGGTAAACTTTTCCGTGTGGCATTATCCAAGTATTACTAGGTAAATAGCCAACCTTCGTTAGAAGTTGGCACACCAAGAAGAAGAATGAGGTTCTAGTGTACTGGCACTTGATCTTTTTGCTATGGTAAAAAAAGTTTAGGTGGCTTCAGTGGCATAGTCGGTAGCATGCTGAACTGCTATGTCCAAGATCGTGGGTTCAAACGTGACGGAAGTCGTCGGATTTTTTAAGAGCATGAAAATCCTTCAGTATGCCTTCCTTCGGAGGGGAAGTAAAGCCAGCGGTCCCATGTAGATTTATGGCATGTAAAAGATCCTTCCACTACCTAAACTTGCGTGAAGCTAAATTTCTAGGTTAGATGTAGTTGTAACGCTCTATCAAAGTTCCAACGTTCACCACTAGGTGTCAGTGATATCTGGTAGCGAAAGTTAGAACTACTTGAAATTGAACGGAACTTGTAGCTCACCCTATGGGTGTCCGCTTGAAGTAGCTACAGCCTCTGGCGAGCCGATCATGTCTTCGGACACTCCCGGCACTAAAAGCCATACAATAAATAAATACGGAGCTTTGGGACATGTCTGCTTGATTCATGGCCTCCTTCATACACTTGTGTTCTGAAAAGCACATGGTTTACATTCCGGTGCCAAACATCTAAAAATTATTTGTACTAGTCGACAATCAAGCAAGCACTTTCATTCACTAGCCACGACACGCTTCATTGCTATGTGCTAAGCAGCTTTGGATCATGACTTGTGACGTCACATCCGGAATATTAGTCGACTATCTAGTTCACTACGGCAGAAAATGTAGCTTTGCGACAGAATATGGTTGATTGAGTCTGATGGAATACAGCGCGAGTGAAGGTTGTCACTTATGCTCACTCAACAATAGAGTAGCCTTGGGGTGGTGGTTTTTTCTTTTGAGGTGCATGGTTATAGTGGTCATTTAGTCCCACTAGGGCGAGTGTGGAACTGATGTCTCATTACCTGTGTTATTGTGATGGCTGTATTAGTGTATTTATTTGTAATTCGAGGAAGATCTAGAAATACCTTCCTTAAACAAATTCTTAACGACATCCAAGCACAGAATTATAATCCAATGAAGGAAGCGGCAATTGACAGGACGATCTGGACATGTTTTTATGGCAACTGACCTGTCTTAGACTGCAAAACCAATGATGATGATGATGATGATGATTTGTAATTCTGGCGAGGATAGGGAAGGAAGCGGCCGTGGAACCATCCCAGCATTCGCCTGGAGTAGAAGTGGGAATCCACGGAAAACCATTTCCAAGATTGCCGAGGTGGGAATTGAACCCACCTCTTCTCAGTTTTATCTCACGAGGCCGAGTGTACCCCGTTCCAGCCCTAAGACCAGAATTAAATTTCTTGGCAGAGTCAGGAATCCAACCCAGACCTATGGTACGACAGCCAAGAAGGCTAGCTGCTACACAAGGAGGTGGCGCCTTGGGAACGGATAGAGGGTGCGGGTTAATCACGCCAAGTAGGTCAACAATCTGCCACTAGCTGCGGCACAAACTGCGTAGTTAACAACATGGCGCCCCTAACTCAGCTTTACAGTAAACTGTAATTGCATTTATGCATTACATATTATAAAATGGCTTTCCGGATAAGGCTGGATTAATGAGATTTAACTGTACTTCAACACCAGGCATTCTCAACCTGGTGCTCTCATCATACAGCCAGAAAGTGCACGCGAGCACCAGGGTGCTCTATAAATGAAATTTGGTGCTTGCCCTCGTCATACGAGCCAAAAGTGCTCGTGAGCACCATGGTGCACTTTAAAAGAAATTTGGTGCTCTTGTCATAGAGCCAAAAAGTGCACGCAAGCTCCACGGTGCTCTTTAAGTGAAATTTGGTGCTTTCGTCATACGAGCAAAGAAGTGCTCGCAAGCACCAAGGTGCTCATAAAATGTAATTTGGGGCTTTCATCATACGAGCCAAAAGTGCTCGTGAGCACCATGGTGTTCTAAAAATGAAATTTGGTGCTCTCGTCGGAGCCAAAAAAGTGCACGCAAGCTCCACGGTGCTCTTTAAGTGAAATTTGGTGCTTTTGTCATAAGAGCAAAGAAGTGCTCGCAAGCACCAAGGTGCTCATAAAATCTAATTTGGCGCTCTCGTCATACGAGCCAAAAGTGCTTGTGAGCACCGTGGTGCTCTAAAAATGAAATTTGGTGCTCTCGTCAGAGCCAAAAAGTGCACGCAAGCTCAACGGTGCTCTTTAAGTGAAATTTGATGCTTTCGTCATACGAGCAAAGAAGTGCTCGCAAGCACCAAGGTGCTCATAAAATGTAATTTGGTGCTCTCGTCATACGAGCCAAAAGTGCTCGTGAGCACCGTGGTGCTCTAAAAATGAAATTTGGTGCTTTCGTCATACGAGCCAAAAAGTGCTCGCAAGCACCACGGTGCTCTTTAAATGAAATTTGGTGCTTTTGTCATACGAGCCAAAAAGTTCTCTCAATCACCATCGTGCTCTAAAAACGAAATTTGGTGCTCTCGTCCGAGCCAAAAAGTGCACGCAAGCTCCACGGTGCTCTTTAAATGAAATTTGGTGCTCTCATCATACGAGCCAAAAGTGCTCGTGAGCACCATGGTGCTCTTTAAATGAAATTTGGTGCTTTTGTCATACGAGCCAAAAGTGCTCGTAAGCACCATGGTGCTCTTTAAATGAAATTTGGTGCTCTTATCATACGAGCCAAAAGTGCTCGTGAGCACCATGGTGCTCTTTAAATGAAATTTGGTGCTTTTGTCATTTGAGCCAAAAGTGCTCATGAACACCATGGTGCTCTTTAAATGAAATTTGGTGCTCTCGTCATAGAGCCAGAAGTGCTCGCAATCACCATGGTGCTCTAACATTGAAATTTGGTGCTTTCATCATTAGAGCCAAAAGTGCTCGTGAGCACCATGGTGCTCTTCAAATGAAATTTGGTTCTCTCGTCAAGATCTCACCTTTACACCCACTCAACACAGTGTTCAGTATATTTATGTCATTCTTGATAAGCGTTTTCAATCAGTGATGGTGCATTTATAATTTAATTTTAGCTGATAACTCATGAACTTTGTCCATTGTTGGCTATACATAGGGGAATTTGATTTCTTTGTGTCAATGGAAATGGAATGCCAAAACTGATATAAACTTTGCCAGATGGTGTTACTTCAAAACACCTACTATACATCTGATAGCTGAGGATATAGGGATAATATTTGTACATAGTTTCACTTACCAACTGATTATATTAACTTGTTAACAAACCACGCTCTATCCTGAGTCTGAAGGAAAGAGCACTTGAGTCCCACCATCAGCCAACCTTGAAGTGGTTTTCCATTTTCAATTCCACACTAAAGCCAACATTCATAACTTGTTCTTTGATTCATTACTTTTGGAAGTTCTTGTGTATGCAAAATTGCACAGTTATTTTGGGAATTATTTCCGAATCCATTCACAATCATTGATGAAATTTCTGTTCTCATCAGACTTTATGAAGATTGAGAGCAAGTAACGAGACATAGGCATTTTAACGTAGAAGTCTTTCTCCACTTATCTTCGATTAAAACTTTTATCTCAATCAACGGAGGTCTCCTTCCCATCCTTCTCGGAGGACCCTTCTTTATTCCATGAACGAAGGATTCACCAATAATTTTGAATCGTGTGATTTTCTCGATTATGTTCTTACCTGGTAAGTTGTGTTTTGCCCATTTTGCTCTTGGTTAGCCATAAATGCACCAATTTTAAGTATATCTTGTGTCCTACTTTTCAGGTTGTTTCTAGTCATTGCTGAGAGCATGAAAATGAGTACACTTGTATTCTGAAGCAAGCAAAGAGCATTGTCCTCCACAGTGATGCGTTTGGTAGGCAGGATATCTTGCAACATCTACCAACATGTCAAGTGGCACTTTTGTATAATCCTTCATCCTTTCAGTAATTGGTGATATGTGCCAGTGAGGCTTGTCAGATTTTTAGCCTCCTGGATTTCATACTCACTCTGCAGGCTTTTATGGAATGAAAAGATCCCATGCAGTTCTCACTAATGCCTTCATTGATTTCTGTCTTGCCCAAGTTCTTGACAAGCATCTACGATCAGTCTCACTCTTCCAGGTGTTTTCTGGTCTACCTACAGGTCTAGGTATTTTCCAGGGGGGGAGACGACGACATGGTGGAGCAGTGGTCAAGCCATTTGCCTCTCACCAAAGTAGACCAGGTTTGATTCCCAGTCAATGCATGTGAGATTTTCGAAGTGAAAATGTCATGTGGTTCGGAATCCACATAAAAAAAAGAGGTCCTGTGGCTTATGATTGCGAGATTAACTGTCACGTAAAACCAGCAGCTTCCTTCCTTTAGGTATTCTCCCCCATGGCAATTCTTATAAGACTGCAGGACCATCCTGTTACCCTCCATCCTTAAAAGATGACCAGCCTATTTGGGTCTTTTACTGTTAATAATGTTAAGTATATCTGCTTGCTGTGACAGTGCACTAATTTTTTTATTCGATCTCTTTCCAATTTTGTGAGGAGTCATAGCAACGTCCAAAAGTTTTCAGTAAACTTTTTCAAAATTCTGTAATTGTTGTTCCTCATTCTTGGTAATACTCCACGTTTCTGCACCATAAATTAAAATAGGCCAAATAATTGGTTGTATATCTTTAGTTTTGTGTTCCTTGTTAGAAGTTTGGATCCTAGTAAAATGCCCAAAGAGTAGAAAGTATTATTAGGATTTTTGATTCCCTGTTTAATTTCCAGTTCTCTAAGATTTTGTTCATAGATGATAACTCCTAAGAAAATGGTTGATGGCTCTCTCAATTTGGAATTATACTTGAGTAATTCCCTCCTTAGGCAGAATCCCTACAGGAGGCACATGTAGAATCTTACCTTATATATTTTCCACAAATCAATAGGCTAGAATGTACCATTTACTTATATTTTACCTTCTTCATAACTAGAGCACTTTTCTCACAATATTTGCTTGAATTTTATTTCACCAAAATTAGCATGTCTAGCCTACTTCATATAATATCACACACGTGTTGCATAAGACACAAAAATGTCTGCATTATGGAATACATAGCTTTTTCATTCTGGTGACCTTGCAAAATTTGGCATGGTAAACAGGCATTATTATAAGTTAAATATATTGGCCTATTATTTATTGAACTTACAAAATATTTTTAATGGCAGCTGCGTGAATACCTAAAAATTATTCTGGAAGATTTTGTGGCTTGTTTAACTGCACTGAAACTTAATAAAATGAACCACTTTCAACTTCTAACATAAAATTGCATGTAGCTTTATTTACTTTCAACTAGGGGGCGTGGTGGCACAGCGGTCAAGCTGTTGACCTCTCACCAAGGTAGACCGGGTTCGATTCCCGGTCAATTCATGTAAGATTTTCGAAGTGAAATGCCATGTCCTGTGGTTCCGATTCCACGTAAAAAGGAGGTCCCATGGCTCATAATCACAAGATTCACGGTCACGTAAAACTACAATCTTCCTTCCTTACTTTCAACTGGCACAAACCACATTATTTTGTCAACTATTTCCCAATTTTATAAAAGTAAATTCTGATTTTCAATCTAATTCATAAAAATTTGCTGTTTGCAACAGAAGAAGGTGTCCTGATTGCCTCAGCAACAACCCATATTTCATCTCAACATAGAATGCAATTAAAAATCAGCAATTTTTCTAGGTTTATGCCGTGTCTTGTGCGGGGTTTCGCCTAGGAACACCAAGACAGGCTCATCAGCGGGCTCTGGGTGTCCGTGCCTGGAATGCAGTGTTTTGCCACAATGTATTTCCGTTTTAATGCAAAGTGCAAAATTTATAGGTAGCCCATCTCTACTACTATTCTTCTGATCAAACAAAGCTTTCAGGATTTGATACCAATTTAAAAAAATCCTGTGGCACTACAGACCATTAAGGGCCTTGACCTACCAAGCAACCACTGCTCAGCCGTTTGGCCTGCAGATTACGGGTTGACGCATGGTCAGCACGACAGGTTCCCCCCAACTGTTAATCCTGGCTTTCTTGACTGAGGTGCTGCCATTCTGAGCAGAAAGCTACTCAATTGTCCTCGTGAGGCTGAGTGGGTCCTGTTCCAGCCCTCATTTCAGCTGAGAATTGTATCCGTCGCCTCAGGGTGAGAGGCAGGTTCACTACCCTTACACCATGGGGCTGGCTTCGGTACTAATTAACTACATTTAACAAGGATCAAAATCTGGCGCAGTCAGTTGGAATTTGAAAGAGAAGTTCTTGGTATGTTATCATTTACTAAAGGCAAAGCCTTGTCGCTGCAGCCACATTTGATGGTTCTCTGCTAGTCACTTCATGCTGCCATAAGAACCACATGCCAGTTCTCCAATGGAGTTCTTGATGTACGACATCCTTCTTTCCCAATACATTGCTCTTGATAATGGTTTGGAGAAGAGAGTCGTGCCTGAATACATATCGAATGAACTTTATTTTTCCTCTTCTTTATGTGCTTTCTCCGCGTCGAAGATTGGCGATCATCATTGCAATCCCATCCCTCGAGGTTGTCGTTCGAAACAGAGATGCTGAGTCAAGTTCAAGCCATTCCTGCAAATTCTTGAGCCAGGAGATCCTCCTCCTGCCTGGTCTGCGCCGTCCTTCAATCTTGCCTTCCATGATTAGCTGCTGGAGTCGGTACTTGTTATTTCGAATCATGTGGCCAAAATATTGTAGCTTCCGTCGCTTGAGGTTGTAGAGCACCTCCATCTCCTTGCCCATCCGATCCAGCACCTCGGTGTTTCTCACCTAGTCGGTCCATGATACACGAAGCATGCGATGATACAGCCACATTTCAAATGCTTCCAACTTCTTCTCCAAGGTTTTGGGTAACGCCCACCCCTCGTGTCCATACATTAGTATGGGAATTATGTAACACTTGAGGGCAAGTAGTCTCGTTCTCAGACTAAGATCTCGGTGACACAGCAGATTCTTCATTTTGATAAAGACACCCCTGGCTTGCTCAATGCGAGCTTTGATTTCATGGCTGCAGTCCCATTTGTCATTCAGGTAACACCCTAGATATTTATATGAATGAACTCGCTCGATGGCTTTATCAGTAACTGATAATGTGGTATCAATTACTTCTTTGCAGACAACCATGAATTTTGTTTTGCGAATGTTCATCCTTAAGCCATAATCATTGCTAACTGCGTTCACGCGATTGTGTTTAATAAACATCCTCCTTTACATGATCATTTGTTTTCCAGTCCATCCGACTTGTTCTTGTCCTTCTCCATTTTCGAAGTGAAATGCTATGTCCTGTGGTTCGGATTCCACGTAAAGAGGAGGTCCCGTGGCTCGTAATCACAAGATTCACGGTCACGTACAACTACAATCTTCCTTCCTTTCCTTTTCCTTCTTCTCCAAAACCACATTTCTGCAGCCCTAAGTTTTGTTTCCTCCAGTTTCCCTAATGACCAGGTTTCGCATCCATACAGTAAGGACAGCTTGCCACGGTGGGCGAGTGGTCAACGTGTCGGTCTACTAACCTCAAGCTTGCAGGTTCGCTCCTGGCTGTGGTAAGTGATTTTTGAAAGGCGGTAAAATTTACGACACCATGTCATACGATGTCTCCCACAAATCCAACCCCTCGTCCTCGTTGTGGGAGATGGGCAACGTAATGAAGTAGGGGATTGCCTGTAGGGGTGAAGTACAGTGGGGACTTCGTGTGCCTCAAGACCGCTACGGTAGCTGTGAAGGCCCTACAGGAACCCTGAAGAAATTACGGCTAACGGGGCTCTGGTGAAACAACTGCTGCCTTGTAGTTTGGAGTTGGTTCTACAAAGGCTAAGGAAAGAAACCCTGACAGAAAATCAGCCTGGTGCCTCAGGCTTAAGGTGGCAGCCCCTCCAAGGCACTCGGAGGCAGTGGGTTAATCACTCGCTCCTCTTAAATAAACTGATTACGGAAACTGAAGCGAAATTACAAAACCGGATGGATAACCTGATGACGACTTTTGGCATGAAGAGGACTACGAATTGCAGAGGTGGACAAGAACTGGAGTCAAGTGAAGAGAATGGCCAGGAACCGTACTGCGTGGAGATATTTCGCCAAGGCCCTATGCTGCAGAAGGAGCGACAGGAATTAAGTGAAGTAAGTGAATGTCATACGATGTTGGTATGTCAAAGAACCCATTCGAATTCAGTAGGCCGTGTTCATAATGGCAAAATTAATCTCGGAAGTTTCCGCCAACACAAAGTTTCTCATTTCTCTACTAGAAAGCGCTGTAGTGTTCAAGGAGCTTAGATATCTAACCACCTTAACTTTCATAGTGCTTCAAGGAACAACGAAATTCGACATGAAAACCCTTCGGGTGTCAAATAACAAAGCTTGCATCCGGCACCCGAGGCCATACAATATTATTATTATTATTAATGTACCACTGCAATGGAGCCATTAGAAATCAGTACCTTAGTCTTCTTCTAGTTTTACTTCATCAATCTGAACTGTTTAGTCATACCTGCAAAACTAATCTGTCCGAGTTGCAGAGGGTGCTGTTTTACATTGCAAAAATCCATACATACAGTATTACCTTAAAATTAAATAAGGGAAAATCTTTTAAAATTGGACAAATCATAATTTTTAAATGCAATTTATTTTCATTCATTTTTACTCCAACAATTACGAATATAACTTAATAATATATCTACATTTCAAATAGAAGAATTATGATATAAAAAGAAATTTCTAAAATCAGCAATTTCAAACCTAGGCAGAAAATTTGGTTGTCACATGAAGGCTTGGCTCTTTTAATTTACATGGAAACTTTGAGAAAGTGTAAAAAATTCTGCTTACACCAACATTTTATTTCCCAAATCATCAAAGAGGAGAGGAAAAGATTTTAATTTCTTTGATGTTTTATTCACCAGCATGAACATAAATTCTGTGAAACAGGAAAACATAAACTGACATTCACTACATTTTCAGGATATGACACCACTTCTTTTGGAATGGAAATAACTTCTCATGACGCAATTGACACCTCTTTGTTGGTATGGAGTCAACTTTTCATGACAACAGTAAAGACATTGTTCAGATCAGAGCTTTTGAAGTAAGTGATCCAACTGTGAGAAATTGTATTATTTTGTGATCTACCATAGCTAGAATTTGTGCCTTGAAGCATTTGCAAAAGATGCAATATTTGTCCAAAACTCATTGCGACACAAGTTCTATGACCCCTAAGAGTGGATTCTTTTTACACAAAGTAACTTACCCAATAAAAAATATTTCTGTTAGGGGCAGATAACCTTGCTGTTTTGCACCTTTAACCCGATGAGTGCTACGCCCGCCTATAGACGGTGCACAAGAACTTCAACTTTTTTCAACTCCTTTTTCGCTCTCGAGTGCTGAGTAAATCTCCAAGTTCTGCCATCTGTTGGGCATTACGGTGTACTACTTGATTGGGTTTTGCTTCCGGAAATAACGAACAGTGCATTTTGTAGACGTCTGTCCCCTACTGCTCGAGATCATCTGTGATGTAAACAAGCATGGCGTAATCATGAGTAAAGCCCTGAGCGGGTGCGGATATCCGCAAAAGTTTTCGTCATGAGGATATAGTTTGCGTGGCTGTACGGATAGCGGATAAGCTGCGGATAATGTTTGGAGAAAATTTGTGGATAGTTTTTACAATAAAATCCGAACTTGTTTAATATCATTACTAGGACCCGGATGTTTATGAATAATGACATATCATATTTATCCGTTATGTTTTTATTTCAGGACAAATGTAAGATGATGATTTGAAGTAATCTCAAATTATGTTATTAAACATAATTAACACTGTCACACAGCTGTCAAAGCTAGCACGTGGGGAAATGCTGTGTTGCCACTGAGGCAGATCATGACTCTTAACTAGGGCTCGGATCGATATGCTCGATAAAATCTCCAGATATGCTCGAAAACCATGTGTTTTATGCTCGATAGATATGCTCGAAAACCATGTGTTTTATGCTCAATAGATATGCTCGAAAACCCCATTATATGCTTGATAGATATGCTCAGAAAAAAAAAAACACATTACATGCAGTTAAATATGCAGAATAAGCTCGAAAAACACCGTTAAAAACTATAGAAAGGAAAGTGAAACGAAAAAACCATTAGCATACCTTTATATACGAGCTTTATTTTCTAATTGTATGTATGATACACTGCAATATACTCGCATTCAAGTTTTTCAAGTATATATAAGAGGAGTTTTCTTATAAAAGTGGCAGTTTAAAAGTTCATTTTCAAAATGTTCAGAATTAGGCGAGTTAATGAAGTAGATCTGCATTGGTCTGTACAACAAGAATTTTTTCTGTTTTCAGTTTTGAATGATTTTCTTAAATCAGTCAATAAAAGTTTAAATGACGAGAACGACCTCACTAAAGGTTAAAGACCTGCGGTTCTATCATTCGCACCAGATAGGCTTTTAATTAATTATTTCTGTTTTCGAACCTTAAGGATGGTCAGGGCCCGAATTGGGGGGAATTCGAAGAAAAACAAAAAAAAAAACCAACTATTTAGACGAAAACCACAAGATTATGCATTTATATGCTTCTATTCTGAAAACCGCGGTTTTATGCATTTATATGCTAGATAAATTTCAACTCTGTTGGTCCCCGAGAGGTGAAAATACCACCGAAAGGCTTCTTTCAATGTGTACTATTCAGGAAAAAAATATGCAAATATGCTCGAATCCGAGCCCTACTCATAACATTCCAAGAGGCTCGGAGGAAGACACAAATATACTGGGGAAGTTAACCCCCTGCTGGGCGGTCGAATGACAGTGACGAGTGGAGACACAGTAGAACACTGAGTCAAATCATGTGCTCACTGCTGTGTCGGCATACATTGCAACATTGCTCGCTGTTGCTCTGGAGACTGTTACCCCTCTCGTCTCCACTCCTCACCTCACCATTCAAGCGGGTGACAGCTTTCACCGTTCATCTTTTGTAAATCAGAGTATAGCAATGAGGCCTAGTCAGTAGCTACCCCTCTCACTGTGAAATTGTTCAACACAGAGTCTAATAATCACCTCCTAAGTCTACCACTGCTTCTTCTACCCCCTGAAAGCTACATTTTTTAGACTTCTAGTCAGTGGTCTTCAAATTTTTCCAATCCTGGTAATAACAGCAATAATAATTACTGGAAAAACTACAATTATTGTAGTTCTCATTTCTAGTGTGTATCGTCGAGTGGAGTATAACCAGAAATGAATAGAGGAAGAAAACTGAGAACTCAAGAAATTCAGGAGGTCCGGGTTCGATTTCCTGCTCTACCAAGAAATTTAATTCTGGTCCGAGGGCCGGAATGGGGTATACTCAGCCACGTGAGGCAACTGGTTTCGATTCCCTCCTCAGCCATCCTGGAAGTGTTTTTCTGTTGTCCCCCCGCCCCCACTTCTACTCCATGCAAAATGCTGGGATGGTGCCTAACTTTAAGGCCATGACCACTGCCTTCCGAATCCTCACCCGAATTACAAATACACACATTAATATAACCATCCCATCACAATATGACAGGTTATCAGACGTATTCCACCCATGCATCCAAGTACATGGGGCTAAATGACCATGATGTCCAAGCCCCACAGTTGGCACAGCACTTTGTAGTCTTGCGATCCCTTGTTAGGACAATAGCAGCATAGTGAAGTGGAAATGTGTGTACAGTCATGTGATGGAGGTTTTCAGAATGGAGGTGTCTGATTATTTTCCGATGTTTCGGCTGTCATTGCAGCAACCTTAATCATGGTATGATTTAGTGCACTCATGACCGTTGGTTGTCAGTCAGACATGCTGTTCCCCGTTTGGTCCAAGCCCAGCTTGTCATACGCTAAGAGAACTTTCCATGTGTTGCTAAGTCTGAATCCATCTTCGCGATTGAAATTATTGGGATGCTACACAATCTATAATGCCTCTCTAATTATCCTGTGTTGATATCTAGGAACTTGAGCAACAGTTTTGGCCTCATTGATTGAGTATTGTTTGCATGGTTTCTCGAAGAGTCAAAATGTACCCAGTATGTAAATAAGTGTTAAGTTGATATTTTTCAATAAAGAGTTCATTCATAATGATCTAAGGTGACTCTAAAAATAATTATCACTTAATGGCAAAAAATTACTCCGCGTGTCCTCAAGGATTAACAATAATTTAAACTTTTGTAGGAATGTGATATTCTCTCTGGCTTATAAACATGGAATAGCTAAAAGAAATAGGAATTTCAAAACCACCAGTGACAAAATGAAGGTTTGTTCTAATTGTGTTGCACTGCCAATAGAGGAATCTGCCAGACACTGACGTTTGACTTCTGAAGCCATGACCTGCTATCCACACACTAGCACCCACACCGAGAATATAGAACTCCACCTAGCTCTCTTCGATGTTTCACAAAAAGCAATGGCCGTGTCCATTCCCAATAGCATGCCCAAATAGAGCAAAAAATTTCCACCAATTTTTGTCATAAGTGTTTTTTTTTTTATAAAACTCATTATCATGGAGATAAAGTCGAAAAACCAAAATCAGTCCCCTTAAGCACCCGTTCGTCTTTGTAATAATGAAAAATATTTTTAGCCTATGCTGGCCTGGAATCTCAATACAAGTCTTCATGAAATCGTACGCGGCTATTTAGATATGCACGTTAATACATACAAACAGGCATTGAAAAAAACTAACCCCGTGGCACTACAGCCCTTGAAGGGCCTAGGCCTACCAAGCGACCGCTGCCCAGCCAATTGGCCTGCAGATTTTGGGGTGACGCGTGGTCAGCGCGTCGGGTCCCCTCGGCCGTTGATCTTGGTTTTCGTGACCGGGGCACTGTCTCACTGTCAGGCAGCTACTCAATTGTCCTCACGAGGCTGAGTGCACCCCGTTCCAACCCTCACGTCTGTTTTAAAATCCCTGACGGAGCCGGGGATCGCACCCGGGGCCTCCGGGTGAGAGGCAGGCGCGCTACCCCAACACCACGGGGCCGGCTAAACAGGCATTGAACCAATGCAAATATTCACTTGGTATGAAATGCATAGAAAACACAAAAATTCTTGATTCTTAACAATGTACAAACAAAATTCTAAGCATGGAGTAGAGACAAACATGATAAATCGGGGAAAATGATGGAGTGTTCTATTTTGTCTCCTCCCCCAGGGTCTGGTACCATGACGTGGTGTGGAGGCTTGAGTGTCTCAGTGATCCTGAGAGCAATGTCGGCAGGGCCACCCAAGCCGGTAAGGTCGAGGCTGAGAGGCCAGACTAAATGACAGACAACACCATGATGGTGGGCAGCAGCGGCATCAGTAGGCTATTTCCAGGTGGAGCTGTAATTCAGCGGTATGGTTGGAAAACTGCAGGGGCTCATTTTCAGTCCTTAAGGTGGCAGCCCTAATAGAAAACTAGGAAGTTGTGGGCTAATAACTTGCACTCTCCGAAATTGATTGTTATAAAAGTAACTGAAAGAATGAATACCGGACTGATCTTATGTTGACAACTTTTGAAACGAAAAGAAGAAGTGAAGAACTTGGCTGCAAACAGAGTCAGATGGAAATATTCTTGGATGCCCTATGCTTCACACAGAGCGAAAGAAAATAAGTCAAGTCTATTTTGTCATATATGATACCCAAGTTCTGTATTTTTTTTCTCGAAGCGAAACAATAGTATAGCCATTGGGAACCAAGGTATCACGGGTGATATATCTTGCGCAACGCGAATTTCATTTATTTTAAGTTCATCGCCCCGTCACCAGGTGTATTCAAGATGGCTTTACCCAGCTGTTCGGGACTTCGCGAGCTAAATGCAGGTAAATTAAGCATACATTTTGTAGCCATTGCATGATTCATTGTATTTTATTGTTAAATATCATTTGTTTTATAGTTTTAACCAGCTTGAAAGTTGAAATTCAATAATGTGTGTTTCGTAACCATGGGTTTTCAAGTATCATGTGTGATACCTTGGTTCTTTGCGAGTACAAACTGCAGTATTCAGAATCACTTTGACATGATTTTTGTCAATTTTGATAGCCTGTAAACAATTAAATATAAGAAATGGGCTTTTGTTCAGACTTTGCATGTATAATTATGGACTTAACGGACTGGATGAAAGTGGGTCACAGTATACCATCCATTTTGGGTTAAGTTATAGATCTTGATGAAGACGAGATAGCATCAATGTTAATGGATCCAAATGAATCTGATGTGGACCTACTGCAATCCAGTGGGGATGAATTTCAACCTATTTCGGATGCTCAGAAATCAAGCAACATTTCATCATGGGACTCTTCAGATGAAGAGCCTCTCAGCGCACCAAAATATGCTAAATGTACGACATACAGATGTGTAAGTTTCTCCATTTTCAGTACCGTACGTAACTAGCCTGATCAATTGATGCTTTTTAGTTTTATCGCGGTATTAAAACTATTTCATAACCTTTCTTTGTCAACAGTTTCACACCTGTATTGCCAGCATATGCAGACACGCCTGTCCCAGTATTTACTCTGAAGAAACCATGAGTATTTTCTAGATCGTTTAGATGATACGTTTTATCAGTCTGTTGCTGACTTTACAAATATGAAAGGTGTTTTTAGCACTGGTAAATCATTTGATACCAGTTGCAATGAAATTAAAATTTTCTTTAGTAGTTGCATACATCATTGGTTATACACGGCTCAAAATGTTCTGGGCTACTAAAACACGAATACCCATGGTTGCAGGCAATATTTCCCGGAACAGATTTTTCCTGCTTCGTGTTAATCTCAAAGTTGTCGATGAAAATAGCCTAAAAGGGCAGATGACCTCGTAGTTCCGCCCCTTAAAACAACAATAACTAACTAACTAACTAAAATAGCCTAACACAAGAGGAGAAAAAGGCCGATCGTTTTTGGAAGGTTAAGCCTATGTTAAATATGGTTCGAGAGTCTTGTCTCAAAACTGTTAGACCACAAAGGTTAAGCATAGATGAGCAGATGATTCCCTTCCATGGACGTGTTGCCATGCGACAATACATTAGGGGAAAGCCTTGTCCCGTTGGTCTCAAAGTGTTTGTAATGGCTTCAGCTTGTGGTCTTCCGCTTTTAAAAGCAACGTTGCTCCTGTTCCTGAGAAATTAGATATTGGGGGTAAAGCTGTCTTGACTTTGTGTGATAGCCTTCCTGGTGGTTGCTCTCTCTTCATAGATAGATATTTTACTTCTGTAACTCTTCTTGATGAGTTAATACATCGAACTATATTGGCTTCAGGAACAATAATGACAAGCAGAATACCACGAGCAATAAATTTCATCAAAGATTCTCTGATGAAGAAAAATGGCCAAGGAAGTCATGATCAGGTAGTTCGTCAAGATGGCAACGTTTCAATTGTTAAGTGGTTTGACAATCGTGGAATATTTTTGGCTTCCTCAAATTTTGGTGTTGAACCTAAGGGACAATGTAGGCGCTGGTCATCATCTTGAGCAGTTTCCAACCGCTGGTCGGGTCTGCTTGGAACATAAGTCTCTCCGTCGTTTCCTGTCCATCCACCATCTCTCGTCATTTACTGTGTCCCAGCACACCCTCTTTCCTCCACACTCTTCTTAACTCCTTTTGTCCATCTGTCCCTTGGTCTTCCCCTTGGCCTCCTTCACGTCATTTCCATTCCAAACATCTTCTTCGGTATCCTCTCCTCTTGCATCCTCCTCACATGTCCATACCATTGTAGCCTAGATCGCTCTATAAAGGCAGAAAATAAGTTTATCATATATAGGCCCTCCCTTGGAGCTGAATACAATGGAGGAATGGGTGGTGTGGACATGTTAGATCCAGTCATAGCTAAGTACCTGATGAGGGCTCGAACTGACCAGTGGACAAAGAGACATTTTTCTGATTTCTGTATTGCTGCTGCCTGGATAGAATATCAGACCCTCGTAGTGGTTTGCAGAAGAAAAACATCTTGGACTATTTCCATTTCAAGTTGAACATAGCCGAGAATTTGATTCACCACAGAGAAACATCACGTAACAATGAAACATAATCTTCCGACTCTGAAAATGATGTAAATGGAGCCATTGTAGCAAATGCAAAACGTAGAAAAGACTGCACCCATTCCACATGAGGCTTTCAGAAAATCACAGGCAAGGCATCTACCTGAAAATATGTCCCAAATTCAACAGTGTCGGTCAAAATGTAGACTTGTCGGGTGTAAGGCCCTTACATTTGTTAGATGTTTCCATTGTAAGGTTTACCTGTGTTTCAACAATGAGAGAAATTGTTACAAGGTACTTCACACTCAGTAAATGTATATCTCTAGCACTATTCTCTGTTCAATGATATATTTGCCAATGCCAATCTCTAAACCGTGAAGAATGATTTGTGATGATACTGTCCCATAGTATCACATAGATGTAGTTTAGCCCTTTTGTGAAAATATAATTTTTTTAGAACTTGATTTGTGCATTATTTACTGTGTTTTGAAATGAAAATGGCAACCTCCCCTCCAGAATCATTCGTTGATACCCTATGGGTCTGTAGAGGCTAAGAAAAAAGGGACTGGAGACCTCTTGAAACTACTTTGAGAATCACTGTTCTAGGTAATCTCTCCTCCTCCATTAACGTCAAATGGCCCCTCCATTAACGTCAAATGGCCCCACCATCTGAGCTGGCACATATCTACAGCCTATTTAGAAGTGTTCATTCCTAACTGAAAAAATGAAAATCCAAAGCCTGCTTCCAGTCTCCGACCGGGTCAGGAATGGAATGAATGAAGCCTCCATCTAGGGCGAGGATATGAACTGTGCCGGCTGCCGAGGCCTGACGCACTCCTCTGGGGCAATGATTAAATGGATGACAAATGAAATGATAGTGGAGAGTGTTGCTGGAATGAAATTTTGACAGGGAAAACCGGAGTACCCGGAGAAAAACCTGCCTGCCTCCGTTTTGTCCAGCACAGATCTCACATGGAGTGACCGGGATTTGAACCACGGACCCAGCGGTGAGAGGCCGGCGTGCTGCCGCCTAAGCCACGGAGGCTTGTTCATTCCTAACTAATTACAATAAAAACGCTGAACGAAGATTTGGCTATGAATTTTTCTCAATAGTGTTTTGACAATACAAAGAAAGTTTAAAGTGATTATTTTGTTCAGGATGGTGTCTTATATTGTCATTTGAACCCAAGTTATTTCAATTCCACAGAGATTGTTTAACTGTTACTAAGATAACTCATCATTCTGTATAAAAGCCTTTGTTTCATGTGATCAACTGAATTCAGAACTACACAGCATTTACATTACATGCACACACATTCCATCTCTTTTCCTTCAAAGTTTGATTATGCCCCCACCCCTGCTTTAATATCAACCAAGTATCATTTCTCAAACCAACTATACTTCACTGATTGAACCATAAAAGATAATTTGCTCTAATGACAAGAATAAGTCATTGTTGATGCATCACAGATCAGTCAGTGGCATTCACTATTGAAAAGCACTGGAATGTAGCCATTTATCTAAACTTCTGTTTCCATCTCAACTGTCAAGAAATTTTCCACTGTCATGCCAAATTGGTTAGCTCCAAGTCATATGTATAATTTTATGAATGATTATCATTCAAGGAAGTTCTTGAAGATCTACATTCTCAGTAAATAGAACAACAACAAAATCACATGAAATAGAACAAGGTTTACCAAAAGGTTCACATTATTTCACTAAAAGCAACATTACAACAGTCTTAAAGAACAAATACCTTTCTATAGCAAATGATTCCAAACTGATAATCTGTTTTTTGCAACAATGTTATTGAACTGTTGGTCTAATGGAGAAACATCTAAAAGACAAAAAAAAAAGTCTGATGAACATAGAAAAAAAAAAAAAAAAAAATAATAATAATAATTTCTAAGCCAAATAATTTGCGTCAAAATGAAATGTTCGATTGTACATGAATATTTTGAACAATCAGCACAATACCGAAACGAACATAATATGAAAATTTATCAAGGCATGTATAGTGAGTGAAGTATGGTGGCAAAGAACTTTACTAAACCAACAGCGTGGAGTGAAGTGTGTGACACACATGGACCAGTGTCTGCTTTGTGCTTCTATCTAGTGGCCAGATCCTAAACCATAGGGACAGATGACCTCATAGTTCCACCCCTTAAAACAACAATAACTAACTTAAAACCATTACAGCTCTAGCAACATCTGTAAATAAAATATCTAATCTTTCATTTGATGTACCGTATTTACTCGGCTATAGGACCTTTCTCGCCCATAGTACCCCTACTTAATTTTTGAGAGCCAAAATACAAAATTCTTGGAAATCGCTTATAGTATCCCTCCTTAATTATTGCGAGTCAAAATTCAACATTCTTGGAAATTGACGAATTCTTAAAAATGTTTATAATTACAACTGAAATTCATTCCCTTTGAAGACAAAAATATTTTTCTTTTTATATTAGTTTGTTTTTCTGACGATATGACTGCCATTTTGCTTACATGCACCGCGTACGCGATTAGGCAGGATATCGAATTGTGTAGCCTATAGGCTTAACCCGATATCCAATAGAAGATGCCACACTATTGGCCGAGTAGAAGCTACATCCGCCAATGAAAATTATGGTTTCATATCTTGCCTGCATTCTTCTGTTAAGTATTCTTTATATTGCGATTTGTTTGTGTTTACGACTGTCTTCTTATTTATTTTGATTAAATATATCGTACTATGTAGCATCAAAATAAAATGGCTTACTTTTACTCTCTCCCTTTCCCAAAATAATGGATTTTGGCGAAGTTCGCGTCTAGCCCCCCCCCCCCCCCCCCCTCAATTTCGGAACTAAATATTTAGAAAAGAAAAAGGGGTCCTACAGCCGAGTAAATACCGTATAGCAAATACGTGTAATATATATTGTCTGAAAGGGCGAAATGGTTTTGTTCTTGTCATGGTTGTCAAGGCTGTCGAAACGTGTGTTTTGATCGCAGATTCGAAAATTAGCCTGATATGGAGAGATTTCTCTTGTTGAACATTAGAATCTGAGAGTGAAAGCAAGGATGTGTGGAAAAATATCTGCCGTAATGTTATTGATGACGTATTTTTGTTTTTGTTTTTTTTACGAAGACGAGAGTGATTACAGGGGGATAAAGAATTGTTCACTGCAGAATACATGCTTCATATATGTATGATAAGTGTTTACTTGTAAACCAACTGCAATTTGGCCAAACCCTTTGAAACGTTTGTCTGTTAAGCCTGATCAACTGAACGCCCGCACTCCCAGCATGCTTTGTGCTATCCTCCTGCAACACGGGGTAGCCCGGGTGTAAGGTCCTCCCACACTGAGACGTTAAGGCAATACCGACATGAGTTTCCAAGGTGAAAACAAAACACATGACTACTTAAATTATAATTTTGTGTCCAATGAGGGTAAATGGGTGTTGATACGCAGTAATAGCAATTTGGGGGGAGATGTTCCAATTAAAGTGGCAAAATAATTTTAAAGCGTGGAATACTGACTTTCATGGCCAAGTAATTAAATACCTACAAATTTTCTAGGTTTTGACAGTGATGTTGTAGGATCCAGATGGGGTGTACCAACCATCTGCTGATGAGCCCATTTTGGTACAACTGAGGAAAACCTCGCTAAATATACAAAAACCTTGAATATTTGCTGGTGTTCAATTAAAAGCAACAAGAGATGTATCATTGCATTCTAGTTACTTACTTCTTGAGACTAAATATGAAGTGACATTATACATTATCAGTTTACTGGACATTTTTAGATATGAACACTAAAAACATCAAGACATTTGTACTTAGAAATTGAATTTTAGACCATCAGTAAACCTGAAACAAAATTCAAGACATTTTTTATTTTTTACTTAGATGTTTTTTCCCAAAACCACCCGACTGATTCTTAGCAAACAGCTTATCACAGCTCTTGTCCATTAAATTGATCTACAAATGCTTTAGCTCTTTGTCTTATAGCAATAAAAAGTCCCTACAAAACAAACTCACTTTTACAAGATTTGAGAAGTATTAAGAAGTGCAGGCTCATTTTTGCATATCAATGCATGGAAAAAACCTACTTCCTCAGTGTAGCAAAAACTGAAATACAAAATAATGTAAAACATAAAATGTATGTATGGAACATAAATTTCACTTAGGTCTGACCAAATAAATTATTTTAATACACCAGATAAACGACAATGGTCTAAGACAATATTGAATCGAAAACTTTTCTATTTAATTTACTAAGCCCAGGATTCCTCATATAGTCTTTATCAAGAAGACAAACTCAAAACACTTGAAGGATATTTGGTCTCTTATACATCAAGTAGAAAACAAAATACTGATACGAGCGGTTCAGAGCAAAAATGTCCACTTTTTATACTTCTGAGAAAACATGAGGCAAAGTTAAAGCTATATACAGTATGTAATTAAGCATTAAGAAACAGCTGCACTCTGGGGGATTGGTATTGAAATTCGGACTTGATCACAATTACACCGAATCACTACTAACATTTACTATCCAAAAAAGTTACTTTTGGACTAGTCCACTTTTGCACTGAACCATTCACATCTCATTTATTGCATTAAAATAAGTATTCAAATATTCATAGCAGAAGGAAATATTAACTTGCATGTATTACAGAAAATTTTAGTTGCTTACACGTACCTATGTAACCTGAATACAGGTTAAATAAAGCATTAGAAAATTCTTGCTCAAATAACAACTGCAAAATAGCTGTGATTTGAATGTTCGTAATGCTATTACTATCTCCCTAACGTTTGTACCACACTGGAGCAGAATCCACTGTTTGGCACTTGGTTCTATCAAGTGAATGGTTTTGAACAAGATGAACATAACATATGTCTTCTTGTAGTTGATGATTTCTTGGGCCGACATACACATGCAGTGACATGAAGCGCCATCCTATGATCAGGGCAACACACATGATTTTTTGGATGTGTATGTTTATGAAATGTTCTAGCCAGCTCAGGTCAAGTAAGCAACAAAATAATGCGCTTCTATTACATACAGTAAAAGGCTTGTTCAATGTTTGACCATTGCTGGCCAGCATTCAGAGTCAAACAGAGCGACTGGAGTGCTGGAATTTTGCCCAGAAGGAGCCTTTAGGCATCCTCAAATGCCAACCAAGTGTCCTAGGATCAAATCCTGGGCACAGCAATGTTTGACCATTGTTGGCCAGCATTCAGAGTCAAACAGAGCGACGGGAGAGCTAGAATTTTGCCCAGAAGGAGCATTTAGGCATTCTCAAATGCCAACCGAGTGTCCTAGGATCAAGTCCTAAGCACAGCAGGTCAAAAGTCAATTTTCTGCCAGTTTATTACACTAACCTAATAAGATTGTGCCATTCTCATAGCTGCTTCAACACATTTTATAAGCTCGCTGAGCATTGTCAAAATCATCAGACTAAATTTATTTCAGCCTAAAAATGGTTAGTATTGCATATAGGCCTACAAGGATGTTTTCAAAATTAAATTACAATTACATCAACAATTTTAAGCATTATTCTTCAACAATGCAATTAAGTATTAATTGTCAAACATGTTTATTTCTTTTTAACATAATCCACACACATATGTGAGTATAGAAAATGGTTCCTTTTGTAATATACATGCATCAACTTTATTTCAAGGACATAAAAAATTGAATGTTTCTTATTTTAACACAATATTGAGGTATCCTTGAATTGTATTCTACTGAGATGAGAAACCACATCTCCTTTAATTAAGTCACGTAAACGAAGACCACGAGAAAAACTGTTGGTGTAAACATTTTGATTTAGTATTATCTTACTTGTCTTTGACCTGGTGTATGAACTATGAATATGGATTCTTAATTTCATATTTTTTCTATGGTTCCAAATATGTTTTCTGCAATGATAAATGGAAGTAAGCTTTCTCTAAACATTAAGAACACAAAGTATAATGAAATACATACATAAGGACCTAGAATTCAAACCCACTAAGTTCATTAAAGGAAAATGCTCTCGTATGTAATACTGAACGATAGTCCAATGCTGAAAATATTTGTGTTACAGGATCCCATTGAAAATCCTGGACAAAAATTTCTGTAGGATTAAAAAATCTGCTTGATCCAAGCATTTCTTTTTGTCACAATTAATTTAAAAGAACCATCATTCTGATTTCAGTCGATCAAATTTATGATTTTTTTTAACTCTTCAATTAATTTTTCTTTATGTAAAAAGAGCTGTCAGTGGTAAGTCATTTACCTAACTAATGAAGCATTCATTTCATTAGTTTTACATTTAACATGTTTCTTTTTAAATCATTTTCTAGGGTGGCATTTTCTTCTTCACCATATTGCTGTGTCTTGAAATACCTTTCTTTGCATTCAATATGCTTTTATATGAATATTTCATATTCCACAATTTTCAAATCTTCAAGATCAGTCAAGATTGACATTAACAAGGAGAGATAGAAAAATACTTTAAAAAAACCCTTACATAAACTGTAGAGCATACACGTTTCGTGTAGAAAATGTATTCCATCATTCCCCAATTTTCTGAACTTGGAGGGTTTTCATTCTAGGCACTTGAAATTAACTTCAGCCCACCTGATCGCTGCAGTGACTCGGGTAATGCTCCTCGGAAAGTCAACAGAGTGGACAGGGAGGAAAAGAAACGAGACAAAATCAGACTGAAATTTAAAGAAAATAACAACATTTCTTAACATCACATTATTCATTGTACACGAGGAGTAAGGATCATCTTGGCGGACCATGTTTTAGAATGAAACAGCACCACTTCTATAGGCGGATCCTGTAGCAATGAGTAGTAGTAGGAGCATTTGAAGTTGTTTTGTTTTCCTTCCCTTATTACAAGAGGCAACATGCTTCTGTTTTCTTTTTATACATCCCTCTAAAATAATCTTCATAACCATAATTATTTAACTTTTAAAACAATTCCGAGCACGTAACATTAAAAAAAGAAAGAAAAAGAATGGTCAGTCTACAAATAAAAGACTACAAAGAAATTCAACTCTTTTCCTCAGTGCCTTACAACATTTCATTTCAATAAAACTTTTACTAAAACAAGAAATTGAGTGTCTGAAATATTCAGATAAAGAGACGTAAGAAAGAAAAGAAGGGGAGAGAGAAACAACACAAAAAAAAACACAACAGTATCCGGGTAGAAAAAACTGATGAAGTCAATAATTCACATGACACTCGCTTCGACACGTCACACAAACACCGTCATTTCCCTAATAAAAAAAAACACTTTAGTTGGCTCAGCGGCGCTTTCCCTAGCCGTCCAGTCACCGTTAATGACTGGCGACCGGACTCTGCTGCACGCAGACGCCCACCATGGGACTGTCCTCCCGGTCGCTACCCCCCGCCCCTCCTCCCCCGCCACCCGGCGCCGGCGCCACCGTCGTCGTGGGTCCGCCGCCGGACGAGTCCACGACAGTCGCCGCTGGTTGCTGCCCGAACGCGTGGAAGAAGCGACCCACAGCGGGTGCCAGTGGGGCTTCACAGTCGAGGCAGGGTGCCCGCTGGAGATAATAGTCCACCAGCTCGGGGGGCAAGGACGAGGGCGGCCGTTGTTGTTGCTGCTGCTGTTGCTGCTGGTGGTGGCGAGGGCCGGCCCGATGGTGCGGGTGATGCCCGTGGTGGAAGTGGGCCGGACGGGGGAACGGGCCCGCATCGCACTCCATGGCCGTCTGCGTGGCGGCACTCTGCGTGTAGCCCATGCTGTGGTGATGCGCCGCCGTCGTCGTCGGATCCGACCGCGCACGTCCTCCCACCACTGTGCATCATAAAACTTGCATTACAAATGAGGAAGAAAAATCTACAATAGCAGAAAGATACCGCACATTACATTCTTCAAAATTTACCATTTCATTACCTTGTAGATCTGAAGATGCAACAAGGTGGAAATATAATCAAATAGACAGGGAAGGAGACTAGAAATGTGGAAAAACTACAAACAATGACATTCAGGTGCAAGCAGAGGGAGAGAAGACTATTGATTAGATGCTGTGAATGCCCACTTTTCAAGATGGCAGTGTGTCCGGCTGCAGAGATTGCCCTTGTCCTCTTATATATTTCTCCCACTCATCTCTACTTCCACCTTTGCCTGGCATCAGTGTGTTTTCCTATATCTTCCTCTTCCTACCCACTGCTTGGTCATTAGCTTGTGGGGTAGCACGTTGTCTCTGTAGGAAAGTATAGGGCACACAGCCCAGATTAGGAGAACCTGACAACTTTACGCCTGCAAACCCTTTAGTAAAACCTGTACTACATTAAGGGCCAGTTCCATCAACCTTCGTTAAAATTTTAATTTAACGGAAATGTTAGCGAAATGGTGTTCCATCAATCAACATTACTGCTAAGAAATCGTTAACCTATCCGTTATTTTAACATCCCATTCATGCTCAGTTAGGAGTTTAACATTGTGTTAAAAATGGTTGCAAGCAAATACAGTATGCGTTTCATGCTCAGTTATTGTATTTGGACTGTTTGAATAATGCTACAGAACAAGAATTCTTGCCAAGGTCTAATGACATGTTGCAACTGTCTGAAAAGAAGTTTCTGGAGAGATAATGTGTTGTGCATAAATACAGTAAGGACTTTACTCTACAACTGGCCACTTAACCTTTTCCACTCGTGTGTCGACCTGAGGTCGACAGCCTTCACTTGTTATAGCTCATGTGTCGACCCTGAGTCGACACAATGTTTCGCCGCTCGTTTCTAGGTTACCTGGCATGCCAGGGCTTTTGTACTCGTTTGGTAAGTGCTGGTCCCTTCCGGAAACTGAAAGGAACCAAACGGAAGTGGTTTAGTTTCTCTTTGCTCGGCAAAACTGCTCCGTTTCCTTGACATGGAAAGCAGTCGCGGTGAACCAACATGGCGGCGCGGCGCCTCATTTGTAGGTTACCTGGCATGCCAGGGATTTTGTACTTCGTTTGGTAAGTGTGGTCCCTGAAACCGAAAGAAACCGAACAGGAATGTTTTAGTTTCTCTTTGCTCGGGAAAACTGCTCCGTTTCCTTGACATGGAAAGCAGTCGCGGTGAAGCAACATGGTGGCGCATAGTCTGACCAAAGCTGAGATCCGGGCGTCTATTTCGGCTGATTTTGATGATAGCGACCATAAAAGCGATGCAATTTTTGAATCTGGCGATGAAAGTGATATATCCGTGAGCGATTCAAGTGACGATATTGATATCAGCGTCGCAAGAAATCATGGAGGAGGCGATAACATTACGTGAAGCAATCAGGGTCAATCCAGGCATTTGCTTTGAATGCTTCCACACACTCAACACATACCGTTAAGAAAGTTAAAAACATTATTTTGTGTCGTGTAAATGCCATACATTCATTAATTTTGTACTTCCTTGCTGAATACATTGTTAAAACCAGTACTTAATACCAGGTTTTAAAATATGAAGAATGCTGACAGAAATAAATTCGAGTTGCGAGAAAACGGGACTTACAACAATTCGAGAGGAAAGGGTTAAATGATACGCCTTAGGCCTAAACTACAAATTAGCCTACATGTAATGAAATTGGTAAATATATTCAGACAGCAACATAATAAATATACAATATTAATTTAACTAAGTCATTAAATTTATAATTTAATATCTAAATTCTATATCCATTGAAGCCTCTGTCACTTCATAGAAATCGTTAAGATTTCCAGGGTACGCTCGACGGCTGCAACTTGATATAATGTATTGGATGGTCTGATGTTCATTGCCACAGTCACATTGGGGAGATGGGACCTTTCCCCAGCGGTGAAGACTCTCTGCGCAGATGCCATGGCCTGTTCGAATCCTGTTAATTGTCTTCCATGCATGTCGTGGGAGTTCCATGCCTGGTGACTTGTGGTGGTTCTTATTAGAGTCTGAGGTTCGACGTTATTAGTTCTACTCCACATTTCCGACCACTTCTTGTTCATGTTAAAGCCCATTTCTTGCAACGATTCTGCCAATATTATGGATGGCCGCCAAGATTTTAATCTACTCCTTTTAAGCAGAGGAACGTCAGAGTGAATTGGGAGCTGTGGATTTTTAATCAATTTTTCATATTCCTTGAGAAGGGCATCCTGTCTTCGCAAATCTGGTGGAGCAATATGACTTAAAGGTGGTAGCCATTGTAGAGGAGTAGATCCAATGCATCCTGTTATTGTCCTCATTGCTGTATGTAGTTGAACATCAATTTTCCTCACATGAGGGCTATTAAGCCACACTGGGGCGCAATATTCAGCAGCAGAGTAGACAAGACCTAAGGAAGAGCATCTTAAAGTTGTAGCTGTTGCACCCCATGAACTTCCACTCAACTTCTGTATGATGTTATTACGTGAGCTCAACTTTGCAGCGATGTTTTCTACGTGTAAAAAAAGTTAACGTAGTGAATGTATTAAGAACGGATGAATAAAACTAGTGGAAACGACAGCCATTTGATTTGCATCCAAAGTAGTAGAACCGACAGTAGTGGCTGCGCTCGCTAAAGCGCTGCGTTAGGCCATGGGGCCAAGCTCTCTGCTGACTCGGTAGACGCGTGGGTTCGAGCCCCACCGTCGGCTGTCCTTGAAATGGTTTTCCATGGTTTCCCATTTTCAACTCCAGGCAAATGCTGGGACGGTACCTTCTGACAGGCCACGGCCGCTTCCTTCCACATCCTTGCCCAGTTTCATTCACCATCATTCATTTCATCTCTCATTAACTCCTCTCATGAGGTTGGTGGCAGGAAGGGCATCCGGCCGTAAAAACCATCGCCACAAAGACTTCCATCGCATCTCATCCCCGACCCCGTTGGAAAACGGGAATAATAAGGGGTAGACAAACATACCAAAGTAGTAGAAGCTTTCAGTTGATCAGCACGAGTGTTGATTTGTAGTTTTTATTTTCACATAGTTTAGATAAACAGTGTCACGATGCAATTTAAATATAAATGCACATACAATTCCTGATCTATAAATAAATTGCACTTCATACTGTCATGAATTGGAATAGATTTCTATATAAATTATATCGTTAACGCCACGAGGGGGGGAGGTGTTTTTGAAATTTTGGTAGACGTAAACACATCCATAATAGCAAACAAATGAATACAAGTTTACTAGACACCGTTCAGAAGTCTGAAATACCATCCATGCTGTTCATTGCTTCCTTGATCCTTACAGCAAGTGACATTTAATGCATCATTTGTTAACCCACTTGTTAAAACGTTCTGTGGAACACATAATTTTAACATTCTGTTATAGATTACAACGATTTGTTAACTAACGTTTTGTTAGCCAAATTTAATGCAAGGTAAAGTTTGATGGAACCGGCCCTAAGAGTTTGTTTATCAATCGTTGGATAAAGTTTGGAGTAGAGTGCTCCCGGCATAACTTGTCCAGTATATACCATACTGGGCCGGTTCCATCAACCTCTCGTTAAATTTGGCTAACAAAACGTTAATTAACAAATCGTTATAATTTTAGCATTCTGTTACAGATTACGTGTTCCACCAAACATTTTAACAAGTTGGTTAACAAACGATGCGTTAAATGTCACTTGCTGTAAGGATCAAGGAAGCAGTGTACGGCAAGGATGGTTTTTCAGACTTCTGAACTGTGTCTAGTCATAGGAATCTCCGTTTCGCGGGCTTATAGGTCGTGTTCCAAGGACATTTTGTCGTCCTGACGTTTCGCTGAATACTGCGTTCAGCATGTTCACAGGTTACATAAAGCGAGGTAAAACAAGTAAACAGAAGATATATAAACAGTCAACAACCCACACATAGAGGCTACCATAGCAACGGCGTACCACATAAAAGTAATGCATCAAGTGGTACGCCGTTGCTATGGTAGCCTCTATGTGTGGGTTGTTGACTGTTTATATATCTTCTGTTTACTTGTTTTACCTCGCTTTATGTAACCTGTGAACATGCTGAACGCAGTATTCAGCGAAACGTCAGGACGACAAAATGTCCTTGGAACACGACCTATAAGCCCGCGAAACGGAGATTCCTATTTCAACGCCGGTCGTGAAAGTCTACATTTTTACTTGTGTCTAGTCAACTTGTATTCATTTGATTGCTATTCGCGAACTCAAGCAACGGTGCTGCCGTTATCTGGAACTGACGTAAGGCCGATGGAAACATAAACAAACAGATGCTATAACATGTGATTTGAGTAGATGGGTGTGCTCTTTTCTCGTATTTTCAGTTATTTTTATAATAATTGAGGCTAAGAGATGAGTAATTTAATTGCTCAGTTCCACTGTGCTCTTCAAAATCAACAATTGCCATATCAATGCTTTACTTCCACAAAAGAAAAGCTTTTCAGACGGAATGGAGTAGATTAGGCCTACTTCGCGTCGCAAAGCCGATTTCGAAGTACTGTATATGATTGTATGCGGCTGCCATTTTACAAAGGAGAATTATTTATTAATAAATACTACCGGTAATGAATTTCGTAAAATAACCAGTAGGTTACCCTACATTCTCCCCTGCATTACAAACTAGGCGACTTTTAACAGGGTCTATTTGACAGCTGTTCTTCCCATGTGACAAAAATTGATTTAGGGGCCGCTTTATCGTAGGCCTACACGTGGTCGTCTTTTTTTATAAACTTGCCCCTTTGCTGCTTCAAATCTGTGAAGCTCAGTTTTTCTAATAATCAGGTGCCTATTAAAACTTTAAAAAATCTTTAGTCAACTTGTAGGCTATTTATAGATCAAAAATTGTGTGTGCGTTTATATTTAAATTGCATCGTGACACTGTTTATCTAAACTATGTGAAAATGAAAACTACAAATCAACACTCATGCTGATCAACTGAAAGCTTTGGATGCAAATCAAATGGTGTCGTTTCCAGTAGTTTTATTCATCATTTGATAATACATTCAGTACAATAACCTTTTGTGCACTATAAAACTACATTATTGACCAATACGTATTGATGTTGCTGTCGGAATAGGCTATATTTACCAATTTCATTACATGTAGGCTAATTTGTAGGTTAGGCCTAGGCATATCATTTAAGTGGCTGGTTGTAAGGTAAAGTCCTTACTGTATTTATGCACAACACATCTCCAGAAACTTCTTTTCAGACAGTTGCAGCATGTCATGAGACCTTGGCAAGAATTCTTGTTCTGTAGCATTATTCAAATACGGTAATCAAAAATAAATAATACAATAACTGAGCACGAAAGGCATACTGTATTTGCTTGTAACCATTTTTAACACTATGTTAAACTCCTTAACTGAGCAAGAATGGGATGTTAAAATAACGGATAGGTTAACGATTTGTTATCAGTAATGTTGATTGATGGAACACCATTTTGCTAACATTTCCGTTAAATTACTTTAACGTGTCGTTAAACTTTTAACGGAGGTTGATGGAACCGGCCCACTGTGTTTTACAATTGCAATGTCGCACTGCCAATGGGATAAATGTGGTGAGCAAGTAGACCATATCTACTCAGTGATTGCTTGTTGTTTTTCTTCTACCAGCTTGATCATTTCATGATTTGCATCATGGATTTGTACTGAATCTTGATTTCATGGCACGTTATAGTTTATCGAAAAGTGCTGCGATGATTGCGTTAGAACTAACAGCCTAGGTATTCATACGTTTACAATGATAGAATATCAGAAGTTTCAAAGATCTCTTATACTAGACAGTTAGGATATTCATGTAATTGCGACAGGTCAGATTTTGCATCTGTTTCTATCTTATAAAACACTGTGATGGGGAGATAAGCATCTGCCACTAATGAACACTTGTTTTAAGAAGTATCAAATTATTATTTAACCCTCGTGGATGCGCACGGGATAAATTTTTGCTGACAAGAAATAAAACTAAGATATTGCTCAGCGTGTTTGCTTTCTATGAACTTTGGAACTTACCTACTTTCAAGTGGACTCGTCCAGCATTTGTGATGCTGTGATTCGTTTTTCTCTAACAATGAGTTCAGCAGTAGTAGTCGTTTGTTGACATAGAAATTGAATGTGGAAAGTTTTACCCTGTGCGTGCCTGTCTTTTAACAGTTTTCATAAATTTGTGTGTTTACAACCATGAATAGTGGGAAAAGATTGACAAGAAATTGAAGCTTGTTTTAACCCTCAAAGGATGGAATTTAATATATTCACCCGCAAGCTGAATTTAATATATGATATCGCCAGAGATACCAGCGTAAGTGGTACACTAAAAACTCAACGGATGGCGGATGAAAGTGATTTTACATTTGAAGACTCCGAAGATAGATATTCAAGTAGTGTCTCTTATGCCCTTTTTTTTTTGCACTAAAAAATTTTGATAATATCCTACGCACTTTTGAGATGGAGTACATCCAATAATCAATATGCACATATGCATGTATATAGCTAGTGTTCAATAATTCTGTACGAGTTTTAATTTGCCATATTTTCAGTCCACGTACAGACATAAAATGCATCTGCCCATGTAGGGTTAAAGCATCAGACGATGAATTTATAGGCAGAGATACATCTTCGTGAGAGTAGGATCATAGAACACAGTGATCATGACTCTCAATCAACACTTTGCCAAAACCTCTTCAAGTAAAGACAAAGCATCTGACTGGGTCTATGGAAGCAGTTAAACCAGTACACGCCAAGAAAAGAGCAAGGTGCTGCTTTTGTCCAAGGACCGGAAGACTACAAACTGCTGCTTTTTTTTCTTTCTTCTGTATTTAACTCCATATTGGAATTTTTGTTAGGTCCGTATTGACAAATGAAACTTAATTCAGAAGGAATCTCCGTCGATCAACACTTGTATATTTTTACACAATTAAAATGGGAACATGTTTCGGACTTATACAGTACTTCTTCAGCCCTGTACTATCAAAATTTTACAATCAATCAAAGCGTGATGAGACATGACATCAACATAACACTAGTTATCCATGCTATATACATAAATGTAAATACAACCCTGAAAAAACAACACAAATTAAAATTGTTAAAAAACACACATTAAAACACTGTAGTATTTGATCTTAAGTTCACTTGTCATAGCGTGACGATGCTAGTCCTGTTGAATACTTGACCACTTGAATCTCTTAAAACCAGACTTGAATAATAGTTGCACTTTTGAATGTGACATGTCATATTGACAATGAAAATGGTTGCTTGCCCATTTGATTTCAGATGGAGGTTTCTTCTGTATAAGAAGACCAAATATTTTCTTGCCGAGTGCCTATTGAAGCTCGTCAATAAAGAAGAAGAATGGGCCCGTATTCTTGCTTATCTGAAGTTAGCTGTTTAATGTTGCCTGAGCGGAGGTCGCCCGTGGAGTGCACTCCACTCATTACCGGGGAATTTCAGTACTTGATATCACATATAGGATCCTGTCTAGAATTATCCTCACAAGAATTCAGGAACAGCTTGACCAAGAATTGGAGAATATCAGGGGGAATTTTGACCTGAAGAAGTTGTCCCGACCAAATCATCAGTCTTAAGTGGATTATGAAATATCAAAAAAATGAGAAACAAAAAGCTTGGTATCTCATTTGTTGACTCAGGAAAGTGTATAACAGTATCCATCGTGAGTCATTACTTAAAATACTTAAAGAAATTGGATTACACCAGAAACTTATCTACCTCATTGGTGTTACCTGTAAGAACACTAAATCAAAAGTTAAATTTAGAGTGGGGTTGTCTGAATCATTTGAAATCCTGACTGCACTTCGACAGGAGGACGGCCTCTCACCATTACTATTTAACTGTGTATTGGAAAAAATCATGCGCGAGTGGTTTAAGAAAGGCCGACCAAACATCAAGATTGGCAAAAATATCGATACCACAGAGAAAATAGCAGAAAATAAAAGCATATCTTCTACTCTTTGAAGCATGATGACGCTGGCTAGGGAAACCACTTTTCTGGCATGTGCTGAGCAATCATCACCATAGCCAAAATGTAGCTAAACGGTATTTGAAACATATGGAATAAGTCAATTTGGTAGCGATAATCACCGGCCATTTCGTGAATAATAGAATAATGAAAAAGCAACGAGGCAGTAAAACAACTTGTATTTTATGATTTATTAAGATTTAATTTTAAGATTGTAAGGACATGAATCCTCAATTAGGAAAGCTAACAAGGAGTGCTATAATATCAATGAATTTAGCATCCGCAAGTTGTAAGTAAAATTCCTTTAAATTTAATGCACGAAATTGGTTTGTGTATTTGACACATTTGCATACAGGGAGATAGAAAAAACATTAAGCCATCTAAACTCCCAGTTTCCACTAACCACAATTTCGCACAGTAAAATATTAGCCTTCCAAAATTATGATTAAGTATTCTATACACTACACTCCAAAATTGTACCTACAACATATGCACACTAAATCAATACCAACATAGGAGAAGACAGATCAAAAGCAGCAACTTACCAGGTAAAAACACCACACAAACACACACAAAAGAATGACGTTACATGTTATTCTGATTTTTTTGGTAATCCTTCATTGGTGCAGAAGAGATGAGAATGGTTCATAGATCATAGAAAATGATGAATATCTAGGCCATGACATCAATCTGGTGACCAATGCCAAAGTGATTCCAATTGATAATGTCGTCCCCTAGCATCACTCATGGACGATATGCTGATGATGTGCTGCTTGGCAATCAAGCCCGACAAAATCTACGGCGACTGGCCGTGTGGCTCAGCGGTAACGTTCTCGCTTGCTGGTTCGTATCCTGGTGCAGTCAGCTGGCATTTGAGGGTGCGCAAATGCGAGGGAGTCGTGTCAGATTTACTGGCACATTAAAGATCCTATTTGGGACAAAATTCCGGCACCCTGGCGTCTCTAAAAGCCAGAGTAGTTAAAAGGACGTAAAACCAATAGCATTATTATTATTATTTATTTAGAATCTACAACATCTGATACACCTCAGGGCGACTCAACATCTAAAAAATTGAATATCGGTATTTACAATGTGACCCAGACTGATAGACAACAAAATTCATATTCCTGGGCACTTGCCGCCTTGGATAGTGAGACATCCCGACACCAGAACATGGATCAATGCTAAATGGCTAAAATCATGTCAAGTAACCAGTGCAATAGAAAAGTGTCAGTCTATAAATCCATAGTAAGACCGGTCAAACCGGATGGCTCAGAATGTGGTCTGCTATATCAAAGCTTGAGCAAGTGTTGTGAGTGCACCATCCCAGTTGATTTTGCACCTGCAAATCTGCTACCTCAGACTTCCCTGTACCCATTCCCACGCACAACTATAATTGTATCCCTTTTGATTATAGCCAATTCCAACCCCCCTCACTCGGAAGGACTCCAAGGTGGGTCATCAACTGATGCTCCAGGCATGATCATCATATAATTTTCTGATCTCCCTCCACCTCCATTTTCTTTCCTTTTACACTTATCTTTCTCTTTCCTCCCTACACCCAACCTATAGGAGCATCTAGATCTGCATCCTGCCTGGGGACCATTCATTTGCTTTTTGTTACTGACGAAGGATAACCCAAAAATGCAGGACAACAAGCAGTGGCGGCCGGTAATAAGGTTGCAGTGTTGCACAACGACCACATTTTTTTTTTAAGACAAACAATTAATACTGTAATAATATTATTAGCTGTACGTTTGCTTTTATATGTATAGGAATTCATAATTTTGTTTTTTAATAATTCAGGAAATCTTATTGTAAGTTACTGTGAACTGACTAAGACAGTGAAGCGCGCCAACTGTCTATAGGAGTACTCGTCCGGTTGGTTGTTGCGAGGCCCAAGCACCAACCAGATCTTAACCCTCTCAGTGCCATGCACCGATCTGATCGTCTCTCGCTGCTTGCGCCAAAAGTGCCAAAGCCGATTCAATCGGCGCGCCGTTTATCTTATATTTGTAGATTTCTGTAGGCATATGTCCGCGATTATTTCATACTGTTGGAAAGGTGAGGATTCAAGCTTGGCTGTGCGGTGTTTACTTTTTCCTTCAAAGTCCGTTACGCGATAGGTATGAGTTTGTATTCACGCCCTCCCTTTGCGCTCCCCCAATCACGAGCGTTCCCGCCAAAATTGCGATGCAGGTTTTTCTTCTTGTTGAAGTTTTCTGCCTACAGATGTATTTAGGAACTTTCTACAGCTGGAAACGTAGTGTTTCTTCGAATATGACCCTTAGTGTCCTTAATTTAGGCTCAAAACTGATTTTTTACAACAAAATGAAAAAATGTACAATTATCAGAATAACCTCAATTAAAAAGGTTTAGATGCCACATTTACTTTTATGAACATAATGTATGAAAGAATGAGGTATTGGTTATAATGCAAAGCAAAAATAATGATTCTATCGTTGGAAATGTGGTATTTATGATTATTTTTTCTCGAATAGTCTGCATGACCATTGAAAATGGCTTGGCATTCTTGGCAAGTATTTCGGGAAATGACTTGGCACTTAGAGGGTTAATAGTGAAGGGTATGGCAGAGATGCTGGACCGAGTAAGTCCTATCCCAACAGTTAACTCGGCTGGTCGTTGCCCGCTGATTGCAACAAGGGAGTCGAGGTGTGGCTGGAGATGCTCCTTCAACTGCCGATACCATGTCTTGCAATGTAATTTGCAAGTACTTATGACACACAGTTTCTTTTCGCCCTCTTATTATATAACTTACGTTGTTTTGTTCCCGTAAAGTATCTCATGTAGACTAACTTATAATCCAGTTAATCCGACGACAATGTGATGAACTGCGGCATTCGTGATGAATGAGGTACATTAGTTTTACGGCGCAATTGAATACAGTTTTCTCTGATATCAAGCAATCATTTACTCTACCACCTTCACCCCTCCTTAATGAAAATAGTGCAACGCCTAGAACAAATATCCGCCAGCCGTTACCGACAGCAAGTAACGTCATTCTTTTTCTGTGTTACCTGCTAAGTTGCTACTTTCCACCTGTCTTCAATGTTTGTATTAACTGGGCATATTGTTACAATGATTGTACAGAAGTTCAACTGAATAAGAGGGGCCTCAGCTGAAGGGCACTGGAAGAGAGTGGTTATTTCTTCCCCATTCTTACATTCCCAAAATGCAGGTCAAATTTTGACCCAATCTTAGGAGGTGAATTGACAACCAAAATAAGCAATCCTACTGTAGAGTAGTGGGAATTGAAAATGGGCATGCATGCTATATAATTATTACCCAACGGAGGCAAGTGGAGTCATGCACAGTATAGAGTCACCAGTATCGAACATGTCATCACAGTATAAACTCAATGTTGGACCACTCCAAACCTTGTATTAATTAGATACTATAACATTACAACAATATGGCATAAGGTAATTACCCTAATTAGCACAGTAATTTGATAAACATTATTGATCACGACAATCGCAACAGCGCACAAATACGAATTTAAAATATCGAAACCTGGAATCCATCGTACTGTCCTCCGACCTGTTGCATTCTATGATTACAAATGTTGTAGACAAACCGTAATGTCCACAAATATACACAGCATGAGAATTCACAGCAATAAACCTTAAGACAGCTGTATGTGGTTATTCTTGTCCAGAGGCAGGAAACTGTAATGGTGTTGTGATTGTCACGATCAACAATATATTTTAATTATTGCGTTAAAACTTCTCAAATGAGCTGATTAACTCATGATTAACTCACAACACATTGCCATATCGCTGCAATTTATACCCAGTTTGAACCAGTCAAACATTGAGTTTTGTCTGCAATTCATATTGTTTCGCTTTTTATGCCAGTGAGTGTATTACACATTTCCTGTAAATATTTCGTGAATTTCTTGCTTACAGAAAAAATAGCCCTCGCAATGTTAAAACATAATTTTATGAACTCAAAATATTCCTAAAATTTCCAGCAAATACTGTCAAGTATAATCTTATTTGCTGGCGATATGCCCTTTTTACGAAGTGAATTAATTTTACTCCTTCCACTTCTTCAAGTTGTCCTTTTTGTATCTAACATGTTTATTTCTTACGACAGCCAGTACAGGTAATAGCACGTTCAGTAGCATTTGTACAGTTCATGCTACAGTTCTTGGCCGGTGAGCCCCGATTTCACATTCGTACAGACGACAGGTGGTGAACCGCAGGCATGTGAAATTGATACACGAGTTACTTTCCGTGCAACTGAAAACTCTCGTATCAATTACATATGCATGAGTCTCGCAGACTGCCCTCTGTACGACTGTGAAACCGGGAATGACCGGCCAAAAAATCTGGCGTAAACTGTAACGGGTATTTTAAGACCTTCTAGCCTCTTTCAATCACAAAGCTTAGAAACACTGAAAATAACACACCGAGCTTCTTCGTGAATAACTTTTGTTTCATTTACGCTCCATCGCTAGCACATTAGGAGCTGCGTGACCGAGCTCTAAACTGAACTATTTAAGAGTGTGCTTAAGTCATCGCGCTAACTCACATACTCTCTGGGGATCCACTCACCTCGTTTGGGTAATACCACACCACGCTACTTAGGTCATAGGAAAGAGAATGGACAAAACAAATTCAGTACAAGAAACAGGGTAGGAGAAGCTAAATCTGACAACTCTGCCTGCTTACAAAGAATATCAATACCAATTAGGGTAAGGAAGGGTAGGTGCATTATGCTAGATACAGGACAATGAACATATTGGGTGAATCTTATGTTGGCTACAGAGTTTCACAAACTCTTGGAGCAAGAATCTGGCCAAGGCATTGCCAGCACACAAGATATACATACATACCAGCCAGCGTTACCAGAATCGTTATGCTAGAGCAACCAAGTTTATTCACAATAATATTCACTGTGTGTCCTCCTTTGTCAATACATATTAAATTTTTAACCCTTTACAGTACATGGTTTGGGTCTAAATCAGACCCTTTTGCAGCTGCTTGCCAATACCATCAAGAAATTTTACAATTATTCCGTTTACATGTCTCATTCAAAAATTAAGTTATTAAAATTATTATCTATTATCCTAAATGTTGGATTCCCGAAATGGTTGTTTCCTTATTAAATACTTTCATACAAGGAATAATTCTATTATAATTGTGAAGGATTTCAAAAGCCTCTTATTTCCACCCACCCACCCACTTAAAAATTTCAGAAAATTTAAAATGCAGAGGTACTAACCCCCTCAGTTATCCCACCGCGAACTCTCTCCTCCCTCCGCTTGAACATTTTCAAGTCAAATATTACGCATGAGGCTGTCCCTCTCAATAAAATATGAAGAACAGACTGTCGAATATGCGTCTATCATCATATTGATCACCGACCCCTGCATGAAACCTCCTGGTTTCAATCTTCCAAGAAGGATATGGACGTCACTGAACAGAGTGCGGACCGGTCACGGAGGATGTAACTTTTGGCTCCATAAATGGGGGAAAGTTTCTAGCCCTCAGTGCGATTGTGGCGATGCAGTGCAGACAATCCATCACATTGTGTCGGAATGCCCTTCACGATCCTTCAAGGAAGGATATGACGACCTGCAGAACGCAACTGATATGCAGTGGAGTGGATTACTTCTCTGGACATTCAACTGTGACTTTTGGTTTCGTTAGTGGATGTTACTAAATATTTATTACTTTACATTGTATATGGTGTTACTGTATCCTCTGTGTGTCATCATCATCATCATCATTTCCTCTTATCCAGCTCCTGCCAGGTCAGGGTATTTATGGCACTTCTCCACTTTCCTCTTTCCTTCCACGATATTGTCCCAGTCCAGATTTCTTTTTCTCACGCTGTTCTTCACTGAATCGATCCACCTTGTTCTCGGTCTTCCCCTTGCTCTCTTACCCTTGCACTTGGCCTCCAGCATCTGTCTTGGTATTCTATTTTCCTACATCCTCCTTACATGTCCAAACCACCTTAGTTTATTCTTCTCAATTCTCTCATTTAGTTTTCCCATCCCAACTTCCTTCCTAACATCTTCATTCCTCACTCTGTCTTTCCTTGTCTTTCCTATCATACTTCTTAGGAATTTCAATTCACTGGCTTGGATTCTACTCTCTTGCCTGCATGTCGGGGTCCTAGTCTCAGCTGCATAAGTTAATATGGGTACATAGTACACTTTATACATTACCTCCTTGCTTTTCCTTGGTGCTTCCTTATCCCAAACAAGTTTTCTTACACTTTGATAGAATGCATTGCTCTGCTGTACCCTCCTGCCAATCTCCATGTCAACCTACCAGTTTGCATCAATTCATCCTAGGTATTTGAACGTGTCCACAATTTCCAAACTCAAGACTTCCAATTTTCACAGTGCCCTTTCCTTGTCTTTCCCCCTCTTGTCATCACCATGGTCTTGCTTTCCTCTATACTGATTTTCAGGCCGTACTTCTGAATATTTTCGTTCAGTGCATCTAGTTGTTTTGGCACTTCTTCGGTGTTCCTTCCCCAGACCACAATATCGTCCGCAAATAATGATTATATATATATATCATATTCAGAGACCCATGTGAATGCCCTAGATGTGGCACTATTTCAGACAAAAACAATCTAGCTGTAAATTTGGTCTTATCAATTTAATTCAAAATTTATTTTTGTATTTAGGACTATTATTTGTATAGTAGAGATTTAGGGGCCAGCTGAAGCAAACCTTGACGGAATCAGGAATAAACCTGCAAACGAGGAAGAATACTGCTTAAGATCACAATGCCATATTTGCTGCTACAAATCATGTTGAAGAACATCTATTCGGTGTAACTTGTGGTCACATGTTTTATGCAAGGATCGGTCTGTCTAGTCATGAGAGGCACATTCATCGACTGTAGTAAGACTGAAGAGGACTTGCAGGAAAACAACATTTATATACAGAAAACCCTTGATTTAGTGGACCTCGATTCAATGGATGGTATGATCGTCTGGAAAGATTTGGTCTTCGTTTAAATATCCTCAAGACTAAATACCTTGAAACGATTTCATCTCCTAGAACTATACAAATTAATGGAGCACCTCTTGCCAAGGTGGATACATTTCGATATTTGGGTTCTCGATTACAGAGTATGTATGAAGATGTGCGAGCAAGAATCAACGCAACGTGGATGCGATTCAGAGATGTAACTGGTGTTCTTTGTGATAAGAAGATGCTCATCCACCGAAAATCACAGATATACCGCTCACTGGTGAGGCCAGTTGCATGGAGTGGAGTGTTGGCCAGCACCTAAAAGTGCCGAGCACTCGCTACATGTGATGGAAATGCGGATGTTGAGAAGATCGTTCGGCATTTCTCTGCTCGACCACATCAACAACACAAAGATCCGACAACTAGCTGGTGTTGCTCCAATCGATGAGAAAATGCAGGAATGGAGACTTCGTTGGTATGGCCATGTTGTACGAACACCGCATGGTTCAGTCATCAGCTCAGCCTATCATCTCGCTGTTGAAGGCCAGATCACCGTGGGAGACCTAAGCTACGATGGCTAGCTAAGATCAAGAAGCCTAAACCCACAGGAAGCGCTTCATCGAAATAAATGGTGTGCATTGACCCAAAAAGCGGACCCCGTTCTTACGGGAAGACGCTAAGAAGAAGAAGAAGATTATTAAATGGACTTCAGATTTGAAGGACAGAATTAGACCAACCAAGACTTTTTTTTAAAGTTTTGCACACCCACGTATGCATGTTCACAACGAAATGGTAGTGTTATCTACTGCACATGCACCCCAAACTAAGTGCACTAAATACTAATTACAGTACAGTAAAACCTCGTTAATTAGTAGCCACCACGATATAAACCAATGTAAGCATAATCTTACTGCTCTTACTGTAAAAGGAATAAATAAAACCCATGTAGAGCATTCCTGTTTATTAGCACAATCAATTGAAACTATGAAATAATTTTCCCCAAAACATCATTTTATCGGCTGTAATCTTGGATGCAAGAATGACATACAGCAATTTTTGAAATAGAATACATCTAATCGATCGTTCCGTGGGCAATACAATCATTCGATAATTCACAAATATCAATTATTCATAGTACAATGTTGATATTTTTATCGCTCAAGAGCTGTGGAATTGAGGACGCGCATCTCAAAGCTCGAGTCGATAAATTTTGTAAGATGAATCACGCTGTTTTTAAATATTTCGAATTATAAGTTCTAAATTCGCGATTTAACAGACTTTTGATCGAACCAATCTCTGCCCCAATTAGTCTGCTAAATCAAGCGTTTATTGTACTCAGAATTGAGCAACAGCCGATGACGTCAATTTGTATACTCCCGCCGATACAATCAAATGAATCGGGAGTTTGAAATTAAAATGTGTAAAAATTATGCTTGATCTATTTCCAAGAGGCTAGTTCTGGCAACATTAATACCAAACAAGGATATTATTTTAACAAATGTACCATCCAACTTTCAAAACAAAACATACACAATAATGAGAACAGCACTAGAAGTGTTCTCTATTGCATCCTTTGATACTGGTGCCAAACTAATGCTTCCACATCATGACACAAATATTCACTGTTGATATGCACTCAGTTCAGGATAATTCCACAATACCATACATTTTTAACAGTTTTAAACATGTTTCTCCCGGGGGTAATAAAGGAAGAACAACTGTTTCGCTACTCTTCAAAATTTTAAAAATCCAACACAGTAAAAATGTTTCAAAATTTTAAAAATCCAACACAGTAAAAATGTTTCTATCTATAGAATATTTCCCTCCTAATGAAGTCCTTATTATTTCCTGGAAGTTTTTATTTTCTGGTTCTTTGAAGAAAAGAAAAAAACTTTTACTAGTATATACAGTACGGTATATTCTTACTTTCGCTCGAGATCTGTCGATTTTAGCTTGATTCTCTAGTCTTTTCCCCTTGAGCATTTATTTCCTCCACCCCCTCCCAAAATACAATAACAAAAATGAAACACAATACAGCAAGTTCAAACAAAATTGCTTGCACTATCTAGGTAGTTCAGATTGGAGCCTGTAATGTTCACCTTCAGTTTCACAACATTTTAAGTATCAAACAAATTTCCCTATCTTCCAGAAATGGACATTTTTCATCCATTAAAAATAGTTGGCTTTTATGTTTCTCTCAGATGCTGGCAATAACTTGGGCAATTCCTGCCCACTCAGATTCACCCGTGCTTATTAAGGATGCTCTACAGATGAGTTAGGAGAAGAGTCTACTGCATGCTTGTCGGGGTTACAGAGAGACTGACCACTTACTTAACGCACTAAGATGAGTTTGGAGCTCCGGGACTGTTAGCTGGAGCCCCACTTAGAGTTAGTCATCGCGTCACAAATTGTGCTGGGTTTATATCTGCATACACCAAAGAAAACACCAAGACCCAGGTTAGGTTAAGAGTAAGCGAGGGTGGGGCACACGGGGACAGGATTAGAATATCTTTCACTGCTCTTAATTATAAAATATGTCAAAGAAAATCACAGCATTTACAAAACATTTAACAAGGAAAGCATATACCATAAATAAACAAAATTATTAAATTCTCTCTAGAATGACAAATTACAATATGATCTGATCATGAAGAATAAGTAGTTTTAAATCTACCCCCCTCCAATTGAAAATTTCTAACATATTCAAATTAGTCCACTAAATCACACAAAGAGGCAATAAATGATTACAAACACTTCTATGATAGTATTTAGGCTGTCAAGTCAAGTGAAATTCTAAAAAAAATATATGCATAATAAAACTCTTCACAGATTTCTGAATAAGAATACACAGGGTGAATTTTATGTACACTGACAAACTGCAGGGAGGGCTTCCCAATTGGTAATGGACCAAACAAGTCCATATCAACATATATCCGGAAATACGTTGTTGCCACGGTAGACGTCATTCTCTCGTTATTTCCTGCAGAACACGCTACCACTGTTGCTTGAGAATGTGCATTTGGCAATACGACACGTCATGTGGCTGCTATACGCAGCGCCAGCCCACTTCCGGATTACTATTCGCCGACACCCTGTCAAGAACTTCCGCAGATGTTCGATAGGATGTGGAGGCCCTGTTGCATGGCCTGCTTGATCACCGGACCTAAACCCCCTGGGTTGTTTTGTGGAGAAATCTGATGCTCCGTGTGAATGCTTGCATTACATCCCATGGAGACCAGTTTGAACACCTTCAGACCATGTACTGTGTAATGGAACTATTTGCTGTCGTTACACACTCGCCGTCTATTTCCGGACATGTGTTGATATGAACGTTTCTTTGCTACATTTCCAGTCAGGAAATCATCCCTGCAGTTTGTTGGTGTACTTAAAATTCACCCTGTATATAGTAGACTATATATTACTTTCTAGGTCCTCTAAAAATAGTGATGCAAATGTACCACACTCTCTTATTTTTAAGTTTAACATAAAATTCCCAAAATTTGAGAGAGTGAGTGTGTGTTTACCTGAATTCTGAGATGCACTAACTCGAGGACAAAATGAATTGAATATTATTAAAACTCATTTAAGCGTACAGATACCGGCAGCTAGCTCTGTACTTGCCCTCCAGAGCTCAGCGATAGCGGAAGGGTGTGGGGGACGGTGCGGGGATCGTGCCGAATACTTTCCTTTCTGAGAACATTGAGGCGAGACAGTTCTGTAGGTTCTTGGATACAGGCGAGATTATACGTTCAGTTTCGTCATTCAATACTTTAATAATAATCAACAGGACTAAATTCAGATGACAATCATAAATTTTCAGACCACCCTAACATTACATCCAACCGAACCTGGATGGAGGAGCGCAGAAACAGCCATAGCGAGAAGATGAAGAGATTTTGGGAGGACAATAAAGCAAGATCATGTAGATAGTTTCAATTCCAGACAATTTTCTACATTTCTCACTTACTGATATTTTTAAAACATGATTTTTCTGGTTTAAATTTACTTGTTCTTATTTTTTATAGTATAGTTAACAATTGTATTGTAACAGCTTTGCTAGCCCACACTGTTGGGAGATAAATGTAATTGTTTACCTTTGCCTAAGCTATGTTGTTTTAATGGGCGCCAAGACCTCAATGCAATGCTGAAATCTAAATTTGTATTTAACAACGTCTAGCTCTGGTAGAACACCGTCAAGAATCTATTCACTCAGATCGTGGTATGATTTGATCATTAACCCAACAAACAATTGTATCAGGAGAAGGAATTGGTCTATATCTAATGCTACCTACTGAAAGCAAAGATTGCATTGTAAAAGAAATGAATTTATTATATAAAACAAGTATAGCAAAATTAATAATAATAAGTATAAAATTTAAATTGGAGCGTTGCGATTTTAATATTACCGATAGAAAATTACGTGAAAACGGAGTTTGATAAATTGATTTTACTCTTATTTCCAAGCTATGAAGTTACTGAAATATGAGATGTAAAACAAAGAGAAATGAGAGATTGCGTATTTCTGCGTCATTTGCGCTTACCACTGGAAATTGCCAAAGCATTTCCCTCGTACTTGATGATGCTGTGTGCTTCCCACAGTCTCCTGGAAGCCGTCATCTCCGTCGAAATTTGATGATATTCTGGTAGATTAGATAATTCTATGGTCCGTACATCGGACCCAAACACTCGTACAACCACACTGGTTAAGTTTTACAAAAGTTAGTCGTCCACTCCACGGAACATCGGAGCGACTCCCGCGTCCAACCGTACTGCTTTCGTCTTACACAGAATCTCCTTGTTCCACGGCGCGTCGAACGATATATGCACCTGTCGGCTCCCCCACTCTTCAGTCCCAACTAGCTTACGTCGTCTCCACTGATTGGCTGCACCCCATGTGCTACTTCCCCTTCTCTGGCTCGTTACACTCCGCGGGAGGGAGAAGTCGATTTCCGTTCCGTATATTCGCCTTTTCTTGACGATGCGAGCCCGCTTGCGTAATACTTCCCGACAGGATTAAGCTTGTATTTGAATTCCCAGTGAGTCACGTCTCTCAAATACCCTAACTGACAAAACTCCGTAAAATTCCGTAATCAGATAATTTTCTATGATATTGTCGTTCGTAATAATTTGCTTGATAGCGTTTTCTAAGACATAGAAAACCTATCTGTATGCTTATAATTTTTATAAAATGCTCCGAAAATATCTTAATAATTCTAATAAATTAATAATAATAATAAATTAACCTGAAAAATTCTCTTGGCTGAACAATTTGCCGCGTAAATAAATATAGAATGGCTTCCTACTGACTTATGCCAGTTGCATAAAAACCCCTCGAAAAACACGTTACAGTATTACAAAAAATGTTCTCTTTCCTGAATCTGATCATGTTCTTAGTTACTGGTAACATCAGGAACTCGAGAGAGAAAACACTGTCTCGTGCTTCAGCGTGTTCACTCGGGCATTACTGCGCCAATGCCCTTCAGCGTGGCAAATGTTTTACGCTGCAGTAGTATGCAAGAGGAGTAGGATGGACAAGTGCAGAACTAGCCGTGAGTATCGGTATGTACCAAACAAATTTGCAACATTGGCAAATTTAAAATAATGCTAAAGGTACAGTGAAATTATAATCTTTTGCGTTCTAAACATTGATAGTAGGAGTACCTTGAATATAAGCAACATTTGGCGGAGGTTCACGTACAAATACCCCAACTAGAATTTTTGAAATGAACCAGGACACAATTTGTAACTCAGTGGTGTCCTGCGAACATTGCAACCTTCTTTTCTGCTAAGCCTAGCCAACTTGCATCATGTAGTCATACATAGGCTATGTGAAGATCAACTTACTGTATATTTGACCTTGATAATGCCTAACACAATAGTAGGCACCAATAATCAAAATGCGAATCCCAAATATTCAGGCATAGCATAAAAAATACCTCTACTTGATGATTCATAAAAGTACACAGTGGAAAACAACAAGGAACATTTTAAGGAACAGAAAAAAAAAAAAAGCTTAATAGAAGAAATTTAATTAAAAATACATATTGCCATAGTTACGATGGCCAACGCAATCCCAGATCCAGCCGCTGGAGACACACCCAAGTGTTAGTTAATTATTGGAGTTTTAAGGGGTGGAGCAGCGAGGTCATCTGCCCCTCGTAACACAGATTAGAGTATACGAATTTATAAGTTAAAATTTAAAGTGGATGCCTAAATATGAAAAAAGTATATATAATAATTTAAAAATATTAAATAAAACGTAAAAGTAGCCTATAATGATAATAAACAAAAAATTACAGAAAACAGAAATTCAGAATTCAAAAAAGAACCAAGTCTTGGACTAAACATACACTGGACAATTTAGATTGCTAGCCCTAACACATTTTCACTTATAAAGCGGATGACGAGACCTCGCATCCAAGTGATTATAAGGGTTTGGTGTTGGCTTCCTTTCTCTTGATGTATTCTCATAAAATTGAACGAGGATCAATCACATGCCGATTCCTTTGACACCAGCTCAGGATGCGTTGACCGTCGCAACTACCGGTATAGCCGTGTCTTATTGGAAAAGAACACTATAGGCAATGCCCAATTTAAAAGGATGTCACATTGAGCTTTAAAATTATTTAGGACTACGGTATTTGGTTGATGGTCTGTGAAACATTGAAGAGGCAAGGAATACATGGGCATATCTAAAAACTTCTACACCCAAGTCTTACATATAATTATGTTTAACATAAAGTGTAAAATGAACATCGCTAATCCCAGCTACAAAATAGTTGAACAGCTGACAATAAATGTCGGCGGCACCGCCAGGAGTGTGTGAAGTGTGCGGCATTGACCACCGGAATACGGGCCTCGCAAATCTCGTACCGCACAGGGCCCTGCAATGGCTAGCGTCGCTACTGGGGATAAGTTGCAATGTTTTGAATTGATATGATGTTAACGCTGGTAAGAGCGCCACTTACTAATGAGGTTTTAAACAATCAGACTCCCTGACATAAGTAATAACCAGGCTTCGGATAATTATGCACTTAAAAATGCCAAAATATGCATGCAAATATGCACTAAGAAGTGTCTAAATAAGCACTAAAATATGCATTAAAAATAAACATATATCTGATATCAATTAGTGGTTTATATTACAAGAAATTAATGTTACATATTAAATGTCGCCAAAATAAAGAAAATTACTTACAGTACTACAATAGATTGCTCTAGTTTGTCAATAAAATTTACAACTCTTGATTACACTCAATCACTGCATGATGCAATAGGTTTTCAAACACAAACTTGTGCCTATTTTCACTTAAAATGACTTTAGTACTCAGAAAACACTCTCTCCTCATCACATGCCACATTCCTATTACCTGAAATACATGTCAAATATTCCAAAAGTGTCCTGCAGAAGCTGATGTCTAAACTCAAGATTAAGAATGTTTTTGAAATATGCACTAACAGGAGGAAAACCCTAAATACGCACTGTTAAGTTAAAACGCTCCCAAATATGCAATTGCATATGCAATATGCAAAATGCATAATTATCCGAAGCCTGGTAATAACAGAAATTTAAGACCTCTGTCGATTGGTTACGAGAACCACTACTATGTGTGGGAAATTAAATAATCCTTGCCTCAGCTTAGAAAAGGCACAATGTGAAAAAGATATTACTAAAGAACTGCTGGTACAGTAAACTTTTGATTATCCATGTTACTGTGAACTTGAGAGCACGGACAACTGCGCACGGATAACTGAAAACCTCAGATAATACGAACTTCACACAACCTTTTATTCCATAAGCATGCAACATATGGCACACCAACCCCACTGTAATACAAATTACTCTCCATTAGCTTTTGGGAAAAAATCATCCATCTTGTTCTGTCTCAAAGTATTATTCCTTTCTTCTTCATCTTCTTCTGCGCTAATGGGTCTCCTAGGACCATGCGGAATCAACACTTATTGGCCTTGATGTTTGCCCAATGACTCTTCATGCGCAACGATCGAGCGAGTCTTTTCTCTTCTCCCTCAAAACCCTGTGTATGAGTAATTTTCCTAATTTCCTCTTGATCCTTGAGATTCGGAAAACCTAATTCAGTCAAGTCCTTTTCTGCCTGTTGGTACCAATTGGACCTTGTTGCCTTTTTCTGCAAAAATGTATCGATTTTATGTGTTGACCTAGTTGGGTCCATTCTGTCCAAATGTCCCATGAATTGGATCCTTCTCATACGGATTGTGTCTGTGATTTTAGTAATTTTCAAATACACATCAGCATTAGGTTTTGGAAGGTGAATTCCATCTTTGATTCTTGGTCCGAACATTTTTCGCATGATTTTGCGTTCCTTAATCTCCAATTGATTTCTCAGTGTTTTATGGTGTAGATTAAGTGTCTCGGCTGCATAAAGGGCTGCAGGTAAGACTACTGTTTTATAATGTTGAATTTTACAATTCCAAGAAAGGCATTTTTTGTTATAAACATGTTTTGTCAAATGGAAAGCAGTTTCCATTTTCTGTAGTCTTGCTTCTATAGATTTTCTTTCACTTGGGAGACCTTACAATTACCAATGCGGAGTGTATTCGGAGCAGTTTTAATATCCGTCATAAATTTTGTTTTGTCAAAAGAAACAGTCCTTTTTCCCGGAGCGTCGAAAGGTCGGTTTATTCAAAGGATTTTTGGGGTCACACACACTAATAATAAATGGATAGATTTCGATGCCTCGGTGTGAATAATGGGCAAATTTCTTGGTCATCCCGTCTTCACTCAATCGTTCTTTCTCTGGTGCGCCTGATCTTACTCTTATGAAGAATAAGACTTTCAATTTTCTGCCTATTCAATACTATAATTTGTTACAACATTTCAGGGGTACATGTTTCAAGTCCTGTTTCTTTTTGGACCCTTCTTCAGCCCACAAAATTATACATAGAGCCCATCAGAGCACAAAAAACATCGATGACACAAAATGCACATACATAATAAAAAATTAAAAACACTGCAACAATATCTGAGAATCTAAAAATCTAAAAATAGCATGCATAGTTTACAGGCTTCAGGTACACGGTTTTTTCACTTGTTCTAAATCTATGTAAAATGTCATTTGACACTGTAAAACGACGGGCACATATTATGATAGTTGATGCTTATAACTGGTGTATTGTAGGAACTTTGCAGCATATCTTGTACTGTTTGATTCTTAGTTCACACGGATCACTGAGCAGCCACTCATGAATCTTTTGAACAGTTTAAAGCCAATTTATCCTTTTACAACTTATTTCTCGTTTCTTCTTCTGTCGCATACATAGAAGACGTTTACACTTTTCTGCCATGTCATAGTAACTTTTGTCACAATAAGCAGACTAGTAGCATTATCAACAACCACTAACCAAACAATTGGCAGACCGCCTGAGGCGTGGTAATTACGATCAACAATGTGTTTCTATCAGCGCTATTTAAATGGAAGCTTTCACTCAGAACGGAAGGTTTTTACAAACTACGCACGGATAATAAATACTTCTTTTTAATCGTGTTTTTTCCGTCAGTGCAATGACCACTGTCCTGATCTTAGCTAGTCATTTTCAATGATCCTGGGCATTTGTTGGATTTAAATCGATAGTCTTTTGCCAGCATTAAACTTACTGTATCTTGCCAGCTTTTCTTTGGACATCCATTTGGGCGCTGCCAATTGATTTCCAATAGTGGGCAGAATTGGCGCCTGTTCCAGTTACAGCATGTAAGACGAGGCCATACCATTCGAGGTGCCTTTCCCATGCCTTCTCAATGATGGATTCAATGCCCATTTGTTGGCGAAGGGTGTCGTTCTTGACATGATCAAGGAGAGTGATACCCACAGACCAACGGAGCATACGAATTTTCATGTAATGGAAATGACGCTCTGAGGCTTTGTCTGTTGGTCGGCAATTGACACCATATAAAGCAGCAGGACGTACTATTGTGTGGTATATTTTGGACTTCAGATGTAGGGACAACAAATCTTTAAAGAAGAATCAAGAGGAAAAAAGCCAGTGGGAAGACCACGAAGTTCCTGGAAAAATGAAATCTCCAAACCTTGTAGACAACTGGCAAGAACTCACCCAAAACAGAATTCAGTGGAGGCATTTTGTGAGATCGGCGTGGGATCTTTGTGTCCCATAGAAGCCTTCTGAGTGAGTGAGTGAGTGAGCGAGTGATGTAGGAACATCATTCGCACAGAACTTCCCTCCATCTCATTCTCGCAGCATAATCAAGAGTTTACTGTATTGAAAAAGTTTTTCATGATAATAAATAGAAAATTTGAGATAAAGTGCACATTTAGCTTTACAGTAGAGTCTCACCAACCTTCGCTTATCTGACATTCCGTGTTATCCGACATGTAAGACACACACTGTAAATCTATTTTCCTTCCCAGCGTACCATTTATATTGACACCAGACTGTACTCTAGATGGCCAAACAACGATGAGTCATGCACTGTTAATATAACTTTCTGCCACAACCCGGTCATTGTTGCAGTAAAGGTCTGACTGCACACATTATCGCTATACTCTGATTTACAAAAGATGAATGGTGAAAGCTGTCATCCGCTTGAAGGGTGAGGTAAGGAGGGGAGACGAGAGGGGAAACTGTCTGCATAGCAACAGCGAGCAGTGTTGCAATGTATGCCGACACAGCAGTGAGCAAATGGTTTGACTCAGTGTTCTACTGTGCCTTCACTCGTCACGGTCATTAGACCGCCAGGCAGGGGGGCTACCTTCCCCAGTATTTGTGTCTTCCTGCAAGAGTCTTGGAATGTTACGAGTCATGATCTGTCTCAGTGGCAATGCAGCATATCCCTATGTGCTAGCCTTGACAGCTGTCAGCGATCATTATTGATAATACAGAGTATAGTGCCTTAGGCCGCGCTGTGCATATTGGTGATGGTTTCCCCTACTATTTTTAAGTGATGACGTTGGTGGTGTTAGTGTCTATGGAAGATAAACTGAAGGCGATTAAGAGGCTCGGCAAAGGTGTATCAGCGTTAAAAGTGGCCCAAGATTGTGGTGTTGGACATGTAACTGTAGGTGATTGGAAGAGTAAGTATGGAAATAGAAAAATAGTGTTCAGAAAGAGGGACAACCAAAGTCTTAGAAGAAAGGAAAACCATGAAACCATGCGAGTACCAAAAAGTTAGCGAGGCTTTGTATCTTTGGTTCACCCATAATATGGATAAAGGTGTGGCAATATCTGGGCCAATACTGAATCAAAAAGCCCTGCAATTCCATAAGGAGTTTAATGAAGGTGACCCTGACTTTACAGCAAGCATTGGCTGGCTGGACCGCTGGAAGAAGAGGTATGGAATACGACAACTCAATGTTTGCGGAGAAAAACACTCAGCTAATAATGAATCAGTACACATCTTTAGAGAAAAGTTCCATTGATAGTGAAAGTGTGACCAGAGAACATCTGTTTAACTGTGACGAAACCAGCCTAAGTTATAAAATGCTGTCAAGCAAAACACTCGCAGCAGCTCCAGGGTACCAGCGAAGGAAAGAATAATTCTTGCTTGCAGTAATGCTACTGGAAACCTAAAGTTTAAACTTGCTATAATCGGGAAATCAAAGATCGCAAGAGCTTTCAAAAACGTTTCAAAAAATGCTCTCCCAGTCAAATATTATAACCAAGAGTGCTTGGATGAGCTCAGAAATTTTTCAAGAATGCTTTTTAGTGAATTTGTACCAAAAGTTGAACAGTTTTTAAAGGAAAATCAGTTGCCGACAAAAGACATTTTACTATTTGATAAAGCTCCCACTCATCCCAATGAAGATGAACTTCGAGATGGAGATATAAAGAGCATTGTTCCTGCCACCAAATGTTACGGCTATTTGTCAGCCTATGGATCAAGGTGTGTTGGAGGCATTAAAAAGAAATTACCGTAGAGAGCTTTTGTCATGTTTGATTGACACTATTGACCATGGAGAAGATATGATTGTGAAATTGCGTCAATTAAATCTGAAAGACGTGGCTTACTTTTTGGCACAATGTTGGGAAAATGTTGGTACAGGTACAATTGCATAATCGTGGAAAAGTCTGTTAGGTGAGGAGACACCAGAGGGAAATTCTGACAATGAACAAATTAGCATGGGAAACATGGACAGTATGTTGCCTTTGCTGAAACAAATCCCTGGATGAGTGGCTTGCCCTTGATGACCAGTATGAAGTCACTGACGAAGGCATTGTCGGTATTGTTAAAATGGTGAAAAGGAAACAGAAGAGGAAGAGGATGAAGACATAGTTGATAAAGGTGGTGCCAAAATAACACACAATGATGCATTCGATGCCCTTGAAACAGCACTGATGTGTTACTTCTACAGAGAATGCGTGACATGGCGGCGAGAAAAAGACACTCGGCAGGCAAGCAAAAGTCTATTACAAACTTTTTAAAACAAATTTGAATATGTATCAACCTTTTTCTATGCTTTAAAATTGTATTGCATAGTATTTATTTATTCGTGTCAGAAGTACAGAGTATGTGTTAAACAGACGACTTCAAACAGTTTCTGCCCAGAACTTAGCCACTTCGATAGCACTTGAATTAGCTTCAGTCAAGTCATTCATTGTGCAGCTGTACGGGCACAATGGACAGGAGAAGAGGTGTTGTGTTGTCTGGGTTGCGCCACAATCACACAGGACTGTCTTGGTCGGAAAATGCCACTTATATAAGTTGTCCCTGGATCTTGCAACTTCCACCCTCAGTCTGTTCAGGGACTTCCAGATTAGCCAGTTCTCTGTGTGACCAGGAGGTAGAGATTCCTTTGGTTCCATCCATTCAGACAGACTGCTGGTCCTTTCCTTCCACACGGCAACTCGAGCTGTTGCTGCTGTTCCTTGTAATGGTTCCTTGTAATGCATAGTGAAAGTAATTACTGTAACAGCTTTATCAATAATAAGACACCAGCAACCATATACGATATGTTGTTTCTTCTTTCCCTATTAACCGACATTCCAGGTAATCCGACATCCCCGCGGCCCACTTGCGTCGGATAAGCGAGACTCTACTGTATTTAAAAAATGTGCTGTATAAGATGAAGATTGTTGTCTTAAGGGCCAGAACATCGAAGTCATCTGGCTGACCCTTGCAAGACCGTTAAAATATAAATTTGTTTTACTTTAAATTTTGAGGTGGATGCCTAAATAACAAAAAAGCCTAATATAAATAAAACAAAAAAGAAATAATAATAATAATAATAATACAATAAACACCAACACCAATTACAACAAGAAACAAAAATGTACAGAATAAAAATAGGTAATTTCAAATAAAATAAAAAGAACAAACTTGTTCTGTCACATTACACTTGTAAATTTGGATGGCTGGACCTACCTCACTCTCTCACAAAAAGCGGATGATACGATCATCAGTCACTGCAGCATCGGCTAATGTGAGATTGAGTGTATCATGCAGACCAAGGTTTCTTTGTAGGTCAAGAACTTCACTTAAGCTCTTAGGTTCATAGTTATATCTTACTAAAGCCAAAAGTTAAATAAAATTTCTTCCCCCTCCCGCTCAGGACAGGGAGACATGGCCAGGTGCATCAAACCAGTCTAAAGGCTGAAGACTCGAACACAAACACACACCCAGGGATCAAACCCTGTCCTCCTTAATGAGAGATTAGCAAATTGACCACTGTGTCATTACGTCCCCTTCCAATTAGTACATCAAATCTAATAAAAGTATTGTCATTTTTCACTAAATTTCTATAGCTTTATGCAAGACCTTTGTCACTTAGTGACCTCTTTGCAGTACATGGATACCAACATAAAATCTGCAAAAGTCCTACCACAATCCAAATGAAACCCATGTATGTGAACTTAGTGATAAGCTCTGTGACACAATCTTGTTGTTAAGGAGCAATAAGTGATTGAGACCAATAATTGAAGCATATGCGCGAACAAACTTCTATGTTACATTTTGTGTAATTTGAGATATTCACGGAACAAACATCTACGATGTTTTCTGAATACGTATTTGCAAGTAGTTCAAGCATATCTAAATAGATGGCTTTCGTATTCCAGAAATTGTTAAGTGAAATGCACTTTAAAAGTAACGGAACAAAAGTAAGTAAGTAGGTTCAAACAATAACATTAAAAAGATGGTATATTGGCTTTCACAGCCAGTAAATTACAACTCGAATTTTAATTCACTGGACGTGAAAGCCGATATACCATCTTTTTGGAAGCCTTCATAGGGAAGTTACGGCTGCTTAAGCTTTTAGTTCTCGCAGTAAAGACGCGCAGGTGCGCTTCATAAAATGGGAGGATGCACGCAGTTCGCTACTCCTGTGGGGGTCCGGGCGGGGACATCAAGAGCCCGTTGATGAGCCAGCTTGGTGTCCTAGGCGAAACCCCACACAAGACATAGAACAAACCTAGAAAAATTGCCGAGTTTTAATAACATTAAACTTAAAATAATGCTATTCTGTTGATGGTTTACGGAACAAAAGTCATGTTACGTCTTACCGCATAGCCTTGTCCCACGGACAACAGTTACCTTTATTGCTGTTTTTCTCAGTAAGTAAGAAATGTAACATGTATGTTTGTTCCTGCATAAGCTTCAACTGACTTCTGTACAAACTCTGTGGCACTCTATTATTATTTACATACATTCAAGAATGAATTATATCACATTGCCTCCGAAGTCTAATATAGAGTAAACCTGCATTTATAAGCGTAAAGGCAGCTTGAAGTTTTGACACTCTGTCAAACAGCACGTTCCTATGAGCTAAAAATCATCACTCGTCACTTCACAAAGAGAAAACTACAATCTACTAACCTGTCTGTACTGTCGCGCTCCCACCAGGACTTCCCGTGTCCACAAGCGTGGCTACCGCCGGGCTAGTACTAGCGCTACCTGCCGCACCACTGCTCGTGTTGGTACCTTCGTCCGCCGTTCGCTTGAAGAAGTTGTGCTGCAACGCGTAATAGGGAGTGACCCTAGTCTTAGGATCATAGTCCAACATACGCAGAATAAGGTCCTTAAACTTGAGGTAGTCGGAGAACGAATGACCGGGCTCGCCCAACCGCCGACCGCCCGGCCCACCGCTCTCCACGCCCAAGATGTCGTGCAACCTTCGCGTGCCCGGCAGACGATACTTCTTACCGTCCTTGGGTTTCTTCAGCACATAGGATCCGTCCCCGGGAAGCTTGTCGAAATACTTGCGTGCCTTGTGGGCCTGATCTAAGATGTGTTTAGGAGGCATTCCTAATACCTCCACAATCTTATTCATCTGGTCCACCTGCAAACACAAAAAGAAAATTTAATAAGGGCATAAATAGGCAGAATTGTGGCAACTTATCTCTAATTAGTATAAAACAAAGTCCCTGATTTTTGGATGTCACGGGTAATCTCGAGAACCAATAGATGGATTTTGATACTGTTTTCACTAGTCTGTAAAGGATATCTCGAGGTAGGTTTCTGTGGAAAATAATTTATTTATGATCAAAGGAAGCCAAGCAGCAAGGATTTCAGTGAAAAGTCGTAAAAGAAACCTTGCGTCCGTGCGCTTTTTAAGCTTACGCTGGGCAAACCGTTAAAAATATCTATATACTATGAGTGGAAGAATTCTTCTGCAAGAAAAGTTCTACAAAAAAGTCCGGGAGAGCATATCTCTATCTTCAATACATCGCCCACTATAAGTCGTAGTTCAATGAATCGAAAAAAAAAAAAAAGAAAAAAAAAACGTTTATCACGTAACAATGAAACTGAGCAACAAATAATTTCTCGATTGTCACAGGAGAGAGAAAGAAAGAATTCACAAAGACAAAGGAAGTCATCCCCAAAGTTCCTTTGGCACAGGGAAGAAATGAGCATGGTTTGTGGTCCGATGAAGAGAATTCTGTTACGGTATGAATTATGATTCCTCCATAATTATATAAATGATGCTTCAGTTTCTGGGTGGGTTGCTAGGTATATGAATAAAAGAAAGTTTACGGTGATGTTCATTTATCTTTCTTTTCCATTTTCTGTTAAAAAAAATTAACGTTTTTTGTGGGAAATTTGGAATCAACCGACTGTATAGTACCAGTAATAATTACTTTTAAAACTGTTTTTAGATATATATTTAGTTAGTTATTGAGGTATCAAGGGGCAGAACTACGAGGTCATCTACTCCTAGAGATATTTATCCCACATTTAGAGTTCTACTTCGATTCTAATTTCTTAATATAATGTTATTGGTTTTACATTCCTTTGAACTGTGGCTTTTAGAGATTCCGGACGCTGGAATTTTTTTCCGAAGGGGATCTTTAACGTGCCAGTAAATCTACTGACACGGCTCGCTCTCATTTGTGCATACTCAAATACCAACTGACTGCACCAGGATTCAATCCTGCAACCTTGGGCACAGTAGGCGAGAACGTTACTGCTGAACCACGCGGCCAGTCTATTCTAATTTCAATTGTACCCTAGTTTATACCTAATCTTACCAAGCACTCTAACCACGCCGTAACGACCACGGCTAATTCAACCGGTATAAGCGTAGATGATAAAGGATGATAAACTGCGAGCTTGCGTAGCATTAATCTTGGAGTGAGAAATTCTATGGACACGCAATGGAATGAAGAGAAACTGTGCATCTATGGGAGCCTTTAATGAGAGGACACATCTTACCTCGTTAGCACCACTGAAGAGAGGCTCCCCCGTGTGCATCTCCACCAAGATACAGCCCAGGCTCCACATATCGATGGCCAAATCGTACGGGATACCTAGGAGAACCTCTGGCGAGCGGTAAAACCGTGACTGGATGTACTGATAGATCTGAAACATACGACAGTACGATTGAGATATCTCAACAAGACAGAACAGGACAAGCTGGGAAAAAGTCTTCACACTCCTCGGAATGACGAAATTAACATGTGGGCAGGTCAGCAGGCGGACCATGAAAAATGGATTCGAACCTGCCTGCATCAAGCTCATGGATCCTGTGGCATTTTTACCTTCATTCTCGTCACCATATGCAGGTTGCTCACATGCGTATACTCGAGAGACCCGCACCAAGTTTCTTCAGAGACCATACTCCATTAGGCTGCCATATTTGGGTATGAAAAACTTTTAATGCTTTCAAAATAAATATGAGTTTGGTGGTGGCGATTCTTTTATTAAGGGGTGAAACATTTAGGTTATATGTCCCTTGCATCAGAGTTATTCTATTTTTTTAAATTCCTTTAATTTAGTGAATGGCAAAATTATAGGCTACCTAGTATAAACATACATACATACATACATACATACAGGATCTTTATATTTGCTTGGCTCACGCGATCCGCCAGTGTCGGCTCAGTTCCTGGCTGCCGGGCGCGCTTATATACGGCCGAATACAGTGCTTAAAATCAGTATCATGCATTTTTACTCACCATGTTTACAGTAGATGCTGAAAATGTTCCCCATCCGCTGCCAAACATAATCGGCATCTCATTATGAAGTTTCTGGTTACTCCGGTTAATTTAGCTTCAGTAAGGAAATAACGACCTTTATGTCTATTTTTATTGTTTTTCTCTAAGCTAGTTGTTTTATTGTGATTGTGTATAGTGCTGTAATGCCTGATGTGAAATATTCGTTACTTGAACGTGTATATCTGCACAATACATACATAAAGTGCAGGAAATAGTTCGCTAGAACAAGACAAAAGTTTCGAGTGAAATTTCCAGGGAGACCCATTCCTATAATTTGGACAATAAAACAATAAACAGTAACAATAAAAATAGACGTAAAGGTCGTTAGGCCTATTTCCTTACTGAAGCTAAATTAATTGGAGTAACTGAAAGCTTCATAAGGAGATGCCGATTATGTTTGCCAGTGGATGGGGAACATTTTCAGCATCTTCTTCTTCTTCTGCGCGAATGGGTCTCCTAGGACCACGCGGAATCAACACTTCTTGGCCTAGATGTTTGCCCAATAACTCTTCATGCGCAACGATTGAGCTAGTCTTCGTTGCTGCGACCCGACGTGTCTGGTAGGTCTTCTCTCTTCTGCCTCAAAACCCCGTGTATTAGTAATTTTCCTAATTTCCTATCGATCCTTGAGATTGGGAAAACCTAATTCAGCCAAGTCCTTTTCCACCTGTTTGCACCAATTGGACCTTGTTGCCTTTATCTGCAAAAACGTATAGATTTTATTTGTTAACCTAGTTGGGTCCATTCTGTCCAAATGTCCCATGAATTAGATCCTTCTCATACGGATTGTGTCTGTGATTTTAGTAATTTTTAAATAGATGTCAGCATTAGGTTTCGGAAGCAGACCCGACCAGCGGTTGGAAACTGCTCAAGATGATGGTGATGATTAGGTTTCGGAAGGTGAATTCCATCTTTAATTCTTGGTCCCAAAATTGTTCGCATGATTTTGCGTTCCTTAATCTCCAATTGATTTCTCAGCGTTTTATGCTGTAGATTAAGTGTCTCGGCTGCATAAAGGGCTGCAGGCAAGACTACTGTTTTATAATGTTGAATTTTACAATTCCAAGAGAGGCATTTTTTGTTATAAACTTGTTTTGTCAAATGGAAAGCAGTTTCCATTTTCTGTAGTCTTGCTTCTATAGCTTTACTTTCGTTGCCAGTTTCATTGATCCAGTCACCTAAATACTTTAAGACTTTCACTCGGAAGACCTGACATTTACCGATGCGGAGTGTATTCGGAGCAGTTTTAATATCGGTCATAAATTTCGTTTTGTCAAAAGAAATCCGTGAGCCAATTTTTGCTGCTTGTTCTTGGAGTAATTCACGCCATGTCATCCGCAAATGCCAAACAGTCTAGTGTCATCCCTTTGAGTTTTGGTCCCAGTCTATGAGATGGTGCACCAGCTCGTCTCCATTCTCGGACAACTTTTTCGAGCACACAATTAAACAACAATGGAGATAATCCATCCCCTTGACGCACACCTGTATCAATTGAAAATTCTCCGCTCAGTCCTCCCAAAAATGTAACCTTCGAACTTGTATTCAAGAGGGTATCTTTGATGATTGATGTTGTCTTGCGATCTAATCCAAATTCTGAGAGTACAGCAACAAGGGATTCATCGTCAATGCTGTCATAGGCCTTTGCAAAGTCCAAAAGTAATGACATAATTTTGGTTTGACATTTTACGGAAGTAAGACATTGAGTTTTTCAAATTGATAATTTGCTCTGTACACGATCGGCCTTTCCGGAATCCACCTTGGTATTCACCAATCTGTGGATCCAGTTGAAGATAGGCACGGTTCAAAAGGGCTTTGGACAAAATTTTGTAAGTTACCGAGAGTAATGAGATACCTCGGTAATTGCATTTTCAGCATCTACTATAAACATGGTGAGTAAAAATGCATGATACGGATGTTAAGCACAGTATTCTGCCGTACATACGCGCGCCTGGCAGGCGGCACCTGAGCCGTCACTGGCGGAGCCCGTGAGCGAGAATGTCCTTGCCAAGCAAATATAAAGACCCTGTACATTTTCATTTGAGACCGTTTTGCCTTTCAGCGTCCAGTCTAGTATGGAAGCCTCAGTTTGTTAACAAGTCGCCTCCACGATGCTCTATTAGCAGTTAGCACTGTGGCTCCTCTGATTCAACGCCATTCACTTTGAGATCGTTCAACACTGAATCGACCATCGCCTCCTAGGTCCACCTCATTAACCTAAGGGAATCTCTCCTCCCCCATTCTCATCACATAACCCCACCATCCGAGTTGGTCGGCTCATACGAACAGCTTAATCTACTGTAGCGTGTTCATTTCTAACTTAGCCATTATCTCTTCATTATGAGTACCCTCCTGCCATTGCTCCCATCTATTTGTCCCCACAATCATTCGTGCTACCCTCATATCAGTTCATGGTGTAGTCACGTCCTAGTTTGTGAACCATGGGCAACGGCTGAGTGGCCTAGTACATGGTCCTGACAGTCGGGATACCAGGTACTGTGGAATAGGAGTGGGCATCTTAAGACATATTCTGAGTCGTGGCCCTCTTTGTGCTCAAGCGGCTAGGACTACTTAACTCACTTATTTATTTGTGTAAGTAAGGCCAGCAACCTGCTTCCCTTGTACTTCTTAAACCTGCTAAAAATGTCATGAGCAAGCCTAATATAAATAATTTAAAAAAATATTATAGGCTTACTAGAAAACAAAAATTTATGGAAATAAGGAATATTTCACAATAAAAAATAAATTAAAAAATAGAATTTATAAACAAAAGAAATAAGTTATTAAAATTATATGTTTGAGCACTGAGCTTTTAAAATTTTACTTGAAATTTAAATCTGTTGTCCTAACTCACTCTCTCCCGAAAAACAGATAAAGGTTTTAAAATAAACACCCATAATATACCAAAATGCCTGGGACGTTTTGGGGATTTATTTAGAAGGTACAGTAAAAACTCGATTAACCGTCATCGTCGGGACCATGGTCGTGACGGTTGAGCGAATAGACGGATAACGGAAACACTGTATTATTCCTCCAAAACATGACCTCAATCAATTATATTATAGACAGATATCACTCTCACAGTAATGTAATATATTTCGGAGTGAAAAGAAATTAAACACTATTGTAATAGCAAATAAAACTATTTGTTACATGATAAAAACATCCGCACAATAGCTACAAATGTGGCAAAATAATGTACAGTACAGTAATATAAACTTACAGGTGAAATAGTTCATGTAGGTTGAAAATGGCGGGCAGGTACACTCACTTCCCACTAAAATACAGTAAGTAAACAAAGCAAACGCGTCACTGCATCTTAAAGCACTTTGTTATTGCAGTATTATTATGCTATTACAGCAATGACGGTTAACAGAAACTGTCGGTTAAACGAAGTTTTACTGTACTGTATTATAATGTGAATAATTTTCTGAAATATGACAATTTTTATTGAAGTTGCAATTCAAGATAAAATAGATGGAGAATTAGTATTTCCTTTTTAAACAAAAATAAAATAGAAAAAGATACAGTAATGTAATAACTCACCCTCTGTCCAAGCTGGCACGAACTACCAAAGTCGACAATCTTGATGGCAGATCGCTTGGGGTTACACAGAAGGATGTTCTCAGGCTTGAGGTCACAGTGGATGATGTTGAGCTCGGGTGTGGACAGGAACAACAACGCCGTGCACAATTGTTGTGCAAACTTGCGAGTAAGGTTGAGGGATACCCCTCGGAAGTTGGTGTTACGCAGCAAGTCATACAGGTTATATGACAGCAGCTCGAAGACTAGACAGAGGTGGTTCCGCCACATAAAGTGACGTTTCAACTTCACTGTAACATTCAAACAATTAGACTTCAGCTTTTAGGTTTAAAAAACACACAAACTATTTCCTTTATTCCTGGGACATTTTAAGGTGTGGCAAAAACATTAACCTTATCGGAAAATGTGTTGATTCTATGTATTAACTTCAATAACTAATTAAATTCACTTTGAACACCTGATAATACTTAGATGTTTTCTTCTTTATTATTGAAACAGTGGGGCCTTCGTCGGCGTGGTTACTTAGCTTAACACTACATTCGGTGTTTGATGAACAGAATTACAATACAACTTCACATAATTTTGAAATGGACGACCTTACAATTTAAATTAGGAAATATTTTTCAGGTACTCAAATCCAAAAAGCAAATACTGTACATAGAACACGTGATATGGTTGTATATCGAGAGTTTCCCATTTTAAATACTCGGGAGAAATCATCCGACCTTCAGGCCTAAACATAACAGCAAATCAAGAACGAGTGAGAAAATTACAGAGAGCGTACAGACTTACCTGGAATCATTACAACAAAAAATCGATCTCAGTTAATGCAAAACTATGACACTACAAAACAGTAGTTTTTTCAGAAGCACTTGATACCACAGAAACAACACTAATTCATGATCATTCAAGTATTAAAGAAATAGCACAATGAAGAAGAAAAGAATTTCATACTTTTTTCACATCTTACGGCTTTCAGAAAACAGAATTGTACGCCAACTGGTGATGAGAAATCTAGGAAAGAAAACTGGAGGAAAATGGATCCAAGAAATCCAACAAAATCTCAAAGCAGTTGGACTCAAGATAACAGATGCCGAGGAGAAAAATAAAATTAACACCATTCTTAAAACTCACAAATTTTCTGCAGAAATGACACATAGAAAGCCTATGGAGATTTCAGATGAGTTGAGAAAATCCCGTTCTGAAAGAATGAAAAAGTACTGGAAAGAGCGCAAGAACCAAGCAGTACTACAAAGAAGAAGTGATTGTGGAACGACTCAGTGGTCCAATGTGACCAATCAAGATTAATAATAATAATAATAATAATAATAATAATAAAGAAATAGAAAAACAAGAACGTAAAATCCACCGATTTTTTTGGACCAGTTAATAAAGAGGGAGTATGGATTAAGAGACTTTCATCAGAAATGTATAAAACCATTGCAACTATCACAGACACTTTCAGAGAGAGACAAGCTAAATTTTTTTGGTCACATATACAGAATGGACCAGCACAGAATTACAAAACAAATTTTCAACATCACCCTCAACAGTTAACACATTGGTGACCGGATGCCTGGACATGTCACATCCCCTGTGGACCGGACATTTTGCTACTGAGAATATTCCAGTGCACTAGATTATAAAAAAGTACATAATTGTGGAAATAACCTAGATATTATCTTTCTAGTTGATATGAGTATACACATACCCCTAGTAGTGCTCAAGGGGGTGATGTATTTGGAAGCATGACACAATGTGCAGTGGCGGCTTACAGAAAGAGCAGATGGAGTATATTGTGGTTAGATTGGTCAACAATCAAAGTACGGTATGTACTTTGGTTGTTATTACGTCGCCTAGAGACCTGAATATCACTCTCTCATTCAGTTTCCACTAATTCACTATAACTTGTGCCATTTGAACGATAATATAAACGATAAATCTTATCATCTGATTATACAAGTCCTCCATCTTGTCATTGATTGAACCTACAGAAGGAAGTTCGATGTTTCGAAACAAAATCAAAGAATAAAAGAAGGCCATGAATAGATGGAAGATGGCACATATACATCTACAAATATCCTTCTCAATGTGCTAGACCGAAATAGTTCAATACATGGTCAAGAGATGTCGCCAGAAGACCGAAAACAATGACGTGTATAAAACCGAGATTTCTCGGGGCCCGTCATCTACCGTTGTGAGCGTACTAAGAGATTTCTCGGGGCCCGTCTTCCATGTGTTAAAACAAGTCTAAATGGATACAGGAAACTGTAGAAGACCTCAAGCAGCTAAACATCACGATGCACAACATGAATGATCGGGTTAAATTTAGAAAAACCATAATAAAACATAAATTTGATAAAGAAGTGCTACCAAAGATGCCAGGAAAAATAGACGGACGAACGGAAGAAAGAACATAGTGCATGAATGAAGAGGATTCGGGAAGAACGTCGCCGCAAGGCTGGGTTGTCATGAAAATTGTTAAAGTTCACACGCTCTCTTAAATGGGAATGTACGATAGTAATAATAGAAGTGTTGTTCAATATACATTTTGTATCCTGATTTCCAAATAATCTCTAACGAACTGTATCCTGTAGTGGTCCCGCTGAACCGAGTTCCATTTGACTGTATGGTACCTCAGTGCTGAGTTTCTCCGTTCGTATGTAAAAGAAAATGTAGAAGCCACAATTTTTAACCTATCAGGGGGGCTAATAGCTTAAAATGTTTATAAATGTTTGTTTACATATCTAAATGCAAATGGAAAATCCTACGTTTATCATCATCATCATCATTTCCCCTTATCCAGCTTCTGCCGGGTCGGGGTATTTATGGCACTTCTCCACTTTCCTCTTTCCTTCCACCATTCTTCTTCCACGATCTTGTCCCAGTCCAGATTTCTTTTTCTCACGCTGTTCTTCACTGAATCCATCCACCTTGTCCTAGGTCTTCCCCTTGCTCTCTTACCCTTGCACTTCGCCTCCAGCATCTACGTTTATGTTCTATATTATTGTGAGAGATATGAAAATTTAACTTTTTGTGCTTGAATGTACATCATTTTTATACAAAGTAAAATCACTCACTGATGCATTAAAATCATCGTCTTCATCAACACTTTCCGCTGTGGTTAATAACTGAAGGGTTCTTTGAACCGAAATAACATTGCGACGAGAATAACTAGCTTGTTGTTCGACCATGTTTGTTTATATTACGGATGAATTACTGCTGTAGAGGACGGACGTCTACAAAAAGCTCCGTTAGTCACTTCCCGAACCTATAAATCGTGCTCAATTAGTTCTACATAATGCCGGACAGGTGGCAGAACATCCCAGACATTGATTTGGCTCTTGAGAGTGAACCGGGAAACTGAAGAAAAAAGTTCTCTTGCACCGTCTATAGGAGGGCGTAGCACTCATCGGGTTAAAGTCTATGGGAATATATTTGCTTTATGGATTTAAGTACCTGAAAAGTATTTCCTATTTTAAATTGTAAGGACGCTCATTTCAAAATTAAGTTATGTTGTATTGTAATTCTGTTCATCAAACACCTAATGTAGTGATAACCTGACTAAGGGCCGAAAACATGTTTCAACAATAAAGAAGAAAACAAGTATTAACAGGTGTTCAAAGCAAATTTAATTAGTTACATTTTAAGGTATAAATGGGCCAACCATTTGTGGCCGGTTGTATGTGCATGAGAATTTTAGAGTGAGACTACGCATTATCATGCGACATCCTTTCGACGGTCTTTCAGCATACCTGCCCAGCATCTCATCGATCACTATATTTAGTGCTCACACATTGCATTTTTGTCCGCATATTTACAGCTAATGTACAACACTGAAACTTGACTCTATATAGCATGGGCTACATGACGAGATATTGTGCACTTCATTTCCACGGGTCACAAATGTAAGAAGGCTAATGCAGATACACCTTTGTGTATGTAAATGGTAGTGGCCTAAACGGAACGGCCCATTCATAAAGGGGGTGATATTCGAACTACAAAGTTAACCCTTTACAACAACAATATTATATTATATTCAGTATATACACAGTAAAATTTCACAATAATAATAATAATAATAATAATAATAACAAAGGTCTTATGGAGAAACTTGAAACCAAAGAAAGGAAGATCTTACGGAAAATCTTTGGACCAGTCAAGGAAAAAAGTGATTACAGACGGAGACACAACCATGAACTCTACAGTACACACCGTACCAAAATCACCGATGTGATGAGAAAGAGGAGGATTGAATTCTATGGTCATTTAATAAGACTGAGCCCAATGTGATTATCAAACAAAATCTTTACTTACTTTCTGGGTAAGAAAACCAAGGGAGCGTGGTTCAAAAGAAGTAGGAATTACATACAAAGATATTCAGATGCATATGCCTCTTAAGATGAAACTAAAAGAACACCAGAGTTTCCAGGAAAAGCCTGAACTAACAACAGGCAAGACGTGGACTGAAGCCAGGAAACACATGAGGTGTTACTGGGCGAATGTTAAAGCTCAAGGAAGAGGGTAATTGGACTTACGTGGTCCATAGCTGGCCGAAACGTCAAGAAGAAAAAGAAGAATGGTCCAAATTGATCTCAGAAGTGCCAATATCACACCAATAGACATCGAGGATCCAATGACATTCCGATATAAGATCCACAATTGGGAAATTACACCTAAAGATCGACGGTGGAACGTCGAGTTTGACATAGCGAAACGATGAAGGAGTTTTGGAAGGACAAGAAAAATAACAGCATATCATAATTTGTTTTATGTGATCCTATGGATCTTAATAAATAAATAGATAAATAAATAATAAAGATGGTATTACTAGCTTCGGAGCAACTCAGAAACCTACAGACACCAAAAATATATTAAGCATAATCCGAAAACGAAGGTTAACCTTTTAGGCTCACCTCTTCAGGATACCATCCAAAAGAATTTCTAAAGGTTTTATATCCATAAATACAGTAGTATAAGAGAAGAGATTCAAGTTGGAGTAAATATACATGGGGAAAAGATTGACATGCTCCGATTCGCAGACGACATTGCTTTAACAACAGATAATGAAGATGATCTTCAACATATACTTCATGTAATGAATAACATCCTTAGAAACGAATTTAACATGAAGATGAATAAAAATAAAACAAAAATACTTGTAAACAGTCAGAACCAGGAAGATCATAGAAGAGCACCAGCAATTTATATCGAGAATGTTAGAATACAACATGTGAAGGAATATAAGTATCTGGGAAGCTTGATAACATATGATGGAACCAGCAAACGAGAAATTCGGAGCAAAATTATTCCTTTTATAGAAAGAAGTATAGACCTAAAAATAAGGAAAAGACTGTAAGATTTAGGGCAGATGACCTCGTAGTTCCGCCCCTTAAAAGAACAATAACTAACTGTTGAAGACATACGTGTGGAGTGTGGGCTGGGTGGCTTTGTATGGTAGTGAGACCTGGACAATAGGGAAGTCAAAAGAGAAGAAGTTGATGGCTTTTGAGACTTGGTGCTGGAGAAGAATGCTTAAGATCAGTTGGATACAAAATAAGACAAATGAAGAGGTATTCAGAAGAGCAGGAGAAAGTAGAAGCTTTATGAAGAGTCTGAAAACTAGACGAGCGAATATGTTGGGACAGCCTGCTAGCAAGTGTCATCGAAGGGATGTTAGAAGGGAAAAACAGAAGAGGAAGACCACCTCTTGCATACATCACACAAATAATGACAGACACGCCAACACAAACTCATATCAAGAATTGAAGAGGATGGTGGAGAATAGAGAAGATTGGCGAGTTGCTGGAAACCAGCCCCGGGGCTGTTAACTTAAGAGAGAGAGATATCCTACTTCAGAAGCCTAAAAGATCCCTCCTTGGCTGGTGGAGGTCGATAAAGACCATTCAAAGTATGGGATTTTAGAATCAGATATTCAACTCTGAGCACCACTGAAACAAGAATTCAAAAAGACTTCACCGTAGCTTGTTCACTTGGATTAATGAAAGAAAGTTCACTCTGAAAGGACGAGAGCATGGTAGGCCCACAGGAAGCCAACAGTCAAGATTTGCAGTCCTTAGCAGCCCCAACAATAGTGTAATAAAAATAATAATAATAGTAAGGATCATTTCCAAGGAGGAGAGAAGGATGAGAAGCGAAAGAATGAAGAGGTGATCTAAGTTTCATGCAGTCCATAGTTGGCCAAATTCAGAGAAGAAATGAAGAAATGTAAATGAATTATATCCCCACTATGAAAGTAAATCACCTTGGTTTTTACGGCCAGATGACACCAATCTCATCAAAGAAGTTATGAGACACTAAATGAATGAAAATTAAAGAAACTGGGGAAGGAACTGAAAGTGACCAAGGGCTATTAGAAGGTTCCAGCATTTGTATGAAGTTGAAAATGGGAAACTACAGATAACCGTTTCAATGGGTCTGGAGAACGAGCGTAGCTGTCGCAGTTGGACATGGAGCCATATATCTTACCTATATAATACTTGTTGTCCGCATCCGCCTTGTTCATCATCTCCAGGAGCTTCACCTCTATCTGCGCCTGGTTCAGGAACGGCTTCTTGTTCTTGATGATCTTGATCGCCACCTGACACTGCTCTTCGTGGTCGAACGCTTTCACCACCTGTCAACACAACATATATTTAATACACTATCTCTTGGTAAAGAATATGTGTAGTGTCTTGATCAAGTGTAAATTCCATGAAACTGATAAAGAAAACATTGCTGGGTCCAGGCTCCTCTACTCTCACAGAGGATATTTTCCAATGCTGGTAGGAAGTAGGCACTTAAAAGTTTGTGATTTTTACCATTTTTAAATCCCAAATTTTGCATTTAACCCTTTTGACGGCAAGTTATTATGAGTGGTTACGTTAAAAATGCCAAGCCATGATTAGTGAAATTACAAGTTTTTGATAAAATCCTCTCCTACCAATATTTTTCGAAGATAGATGTCAGATAAATATTTTTTTTTAAATGAAAGTCATGTCAAATAATTAATACTTTATTTAATAAAAATACTTTCGTACATAACATTTTTCTCGGAAACTGTTCATACTAAAGGCTTAATTTTTTTCTCATGCATTATTTATACCACCTTGCATGTTTTAACATAGCGGTTTATTTATTAGAGATATTCGTCCAATTTTTTATTTTATTTTATTAAGTGCAATTTTTTTTGGAAAAAGTCGCTCGCTTATTAGCCCCTTGTTTCTGTACTAAATAATTCTCTCCAAAACCGCTGTGTTCAAGTATATGAGTTTATGTAACATTTGAAAGCTTTAAGATTGTATACTGAATAGTTCTTGAGAAAATGTTCCTTTTGTTTAAAAAAAAAAGTGAACATGCAGAAACAAGTCTTCAAAGTTTTTCAATGTAATCCTGCCCCATATGATAAATCATCTGTGTTGTCTTGCATCTCATCCTCTAGTCTTCTTCTCACAGCTCTCTTAGTTTGTCTTGACAGTTCTTTACAGTCCTTCTCTGCACTTTCAACCTTCCATTTCCGTTCACAATTGATTTTCAAATAAAATGGGTGGGATAGAATTCTTATGGTAAATCTGCTGATTTAAGGAATTTTTGGAATTTTGGTAAATTTAGGGGTTGAGGGTGATGGGGGATAGTAAAACGGGTGGGAGTATAACCGTTAGGTGAAATGTTATCTTGAACAGCCCCCCCCCCCCCCTCTTTTACCCTTGAGAACATGTACCGTTTAAAGAAAAATATTAAAAAACACAAATTGAAAATATGTAGTTAGACCCTTTGGCAAAATCTAAAAAACTAACATGTCCTGGCGATAGGGGCGTGACCCCCTTTAATTTGAGCCCTTGTACGACTCTCTGCGATTATTAGTTCGAGAGATATAAATAATCAATCAAGTTAAGTGGCCATCCTAAATCGACCAATTAAAGATACCTCCCCCTCTCGCTCAGGGTACCCCCTACCCTGTCGGGATAGCTACCTATCTAAAAATGTTCCACGGCAAAGAGGGCGTTACACGCTTTAATTTGATTCCTTGCGCGACTTTCTACAATATTGGTTCGCGAGATATTTTCTATAATGTAGTTAGTTAACTTAGGCCCTTTGGCAAAATCTGAAAAGACTGACATTTATCTTCAGACTTAAGACAGTTTGAACAATTAGGGGTATCACCATTGGGCGGGAATATGAGGAGAAGCCATGGAAACGTGTATCTAGATTCTTTTGGATTGAAAAAGTAAAAATCAATTTTTTGCCAAATTTCACCCTACCTTGTCCCCTTAATGGATGGTATGCTCTCATAGCTCAGGTTGAGAACAACAGTCCTTAAAATCTACCATTTATAAACTAAAGACAATTCACAAGATTCCTGAGGTCTTTTACATTTACTAGGGCTGGGGAAACATGTCACTTACTTGACCAAAGGAACCCTTGCCGATAAGGGAGTCTATCTCGTAGCGGTCAAGGAACTTCTCGCCGTTTTTGATGATGTAATCGTGATTATCATCATCAAACCCGTCGTTGTAAAGCTTACGCTCCTTTTTGTGAGAGCTATCTTCGCCCTGCGTCTGCTGCGCTCTCCGTTTCTTTTTCGCATAATAAACCTGCAACACAAGAACATCATTTATTAGATAACTCCAATAACTAGACGAGATACTGAGAATGACAAAATCTCTTAGGCCTAAATGATCAAAAAATAATTCAAAATTAAATCAGTGACCATAAAATTTATTCTAAATACATAATAATAATAATAATAATAATAACAATAATAATAATTCACTAAGAAATTGCCCGATTCGATCTCTTATACACAACAGGATATCTTTCTACAAATATCCTCCATAAAATGTGTGTTAGAAAACGAAGATTTTAAGTTCGATTGAGATCGCACTCTTCCGAACCAACAAAACAACTTTCGAGCAAGACGCCATGGCAATGAACGTCCGTGGGAGGTAAGATTTAAGGTTTTGTTCCTCCAAAAACCATTCGCCTACCAGGTCAGGCTGTCATTCACCAATAACCATTGGGTTACATGTTCGGAAGTAATTCAGCGAAAACCATTGGGTTAGGCCTACAGGTTAGGCGGTCATTCACAGAAATCTGTTCGGTTTCAAGTTAGCCAGTGATTAACAGAAACCTATTTGGTTCCAAGTTAAGCGGCGAATCACAGAAACCTATTCTGTTTCAAATTTACAGAAATCTATTCGGTTTCAAGTTCACAGAAATCTATTCCGATACAGGTTAGGCGACGATTCACAGAAATCTATTCCGATACAGGTTCAGTGATGATTCACAGAAATCTATTCTGCTACAGGTTAGGCGACGATTCACAGAAACCTATTCCGATACAGGTTAAGTGATGATTCACAGAAATCTATTCCGTTACAGGTTAAGTGATGATTCACAGAAATCTTTTCGGTTTCAAGTTCACAGAAATCTATTCCGTTACAGTTTAGGCGACGATTCACAGAAATCTATTCCGATCAAGGTTAAGTGATGATTCACAGAAATGTATTCCAATACAGGTTAAGTGATGATTCACAGAAATCTATTCCGTCACAGGTTAAGTGATGATTCACAGAAATCTATTCCGTTACATGTTAAGTGACGATTCACAGAAACCTATTCCGATACAGGTTAAGTGATGATTCACAGAAATCTATTCGGTTTCAAGTTCACAGGAATCTATTCCGTTACAGGTTAGGCGGCGATTCACAGAGATCTATTCCGATACAGGTTAAGTGGTGATTCACAGAAATCTATTCCGTTACAGGTTAGGCGGCGATTCACAGAAATCTATTCCGATACAGGTTAAGTGATGAGTCACAGAAATCTATTCGGTTTCAAGTTCACAGGAATCTGTTCCGTTCCATGTTAGTGATGATCCACAGAAAGTCATTAATTGAAAACCATTGGATTACATGTTAAGTGGTGATCCATAGGCAACTATTCCGTTACAGGTTAGGCGGCGATTCACAGAAAACTATTCGGGGCTTGTTGCTTGACGCGGCGGTAACGTTCTCACCTGCTGTGCTCATGGTTGCGGGATCGAATCACGCCGAAATTAGTCGGCATTTGAAGGTGTTTAAATGCGATGGACCGTGTAAGTAAATTTACTGGCACGTTAGAGGCCCCCTCCAGGGCGAAATGTTAAATGCTAAAAGGGACGTAAACTCCAGAACATTACTAATATTATTAAGTTATTATTATTATTATAAAGCTATTTGGTTGCAGGTTAGGCTGTGATTTATCGATTTACTGACCATATTATTAGACTCGGGAACATTAAAAGAACATTAAGTTAAGCAGTAGTTTCAATTATGGCACATTTTCTACGACATATTACAGCAAATGCATTATATGACAGATTTCTTGGCCAAGAACCTTTTCCGGCCATAAAATCTCGCCCTATGCATTTCATTGTCAAGAGCAAGCCAGTTTTGTGATTTAAATCTGCAGAACTGCATTTTTGTCCGCTGTTATTGAGAAACATTTGTTTCTTTACCTATACTGAACTGAGTGATTACGACAACCGTACCGTAGTATTTTCAATATTCTTGAATGGAACACACATAGTTCTATTGATAATAAGTACGGTGAAAACAGGACCATTCTCCTAAAAAAAAAAAAAAATCTAAAGAGGTGTCCATATAGCACGGACGGCTTTGCAGCGATGGTGCTTTCCCGTCTCACTCCCTCCCGTACTGCCTTCACTGAGTTGTGGTTGATCTATCGAACGGCAAAAGGCATTCAGTATTTTGTAAATTATGAAAAAGAATTGAAAACAAATTAAAACCAGGGGGGGGGGGGGGGGGGGAGGAGGAGGAACAAAAATGTTACCGAAACCTCGTGTGGGGTTGGCAACATTTTATTTATCCTGGAAATCACGCCCACAATTGCCGACACATCTGGAATTTCATTATATAAGTCGTATTATAAAAAGGATAAGGTGGGCGGGTTATAGACAGCGGAGGAGGAAACATCTATTAGGACATCGTTTCCACAATTATTATTCGTCATTATAAAAGGTAATTCGGCTAATTTAAGTAGTTTTGTACTTGGTTCATCACTCCCGAAGTGTTACTAAAAAAATGTCCTCTTCCGTATAAAGAAGCACGCTTCTCACTTCGTACGGCTTTCTCCGCTACAATTGCGGTGACTCGAAGCCATGATGTTCTCTTTTTATAACGTCAAGTACGGACGAGCTGTAGCAGCGCCGGCAGTCAAGGCAGCCTGCCGGTGCAGCGTGCGGCGCAGCTTAGTTAGCACGCCGAGCGTGCAAAGGCTGGACGCCACTGTATTAAACAGTAATCCAACAGAACGAGAAATAGCAGTCAGTTCGAGATGGCTTCCGTGCGTCGCATTTTAATGCATAAATGGAAAATGTTTATGCCGAGTCTAACAAACTGGCCAGTTGGGCCTACTCTAAATACCCGGTGACAGACTACACCTCTCGTTTGGTAGTAGTAATTGCCGTTTTACAGGGGCAACACATTGAGGTTATACGAAGGGAGAAAAACAAAACTACATCTCTTATATAGACCTTAAAAAAGGGCAAATGACCTCGATGTTCTGCCCCTTAAAAACAACCATCACCAGCAAGATAAGAGAGGGAGGAAGCTAGAATTGTTTTACGAGCAGTGTACGAAGACTCAAACTCGGCATGATTCATAGGCCTCCTCCACGTGGTACGACCCATTCCCATGACGTCTCAAGCTCCCACACAAGTCTTGCCTCCTTCGCCGTATCTCCGGTCGGTGACATTTTGTGTCGTTTCCTTGGTCACGTAAACAATTGTGCCATGGTGACAAGATGGCTCATTGTTGGAGAACAGCGATACCCAATGTCTGTCAGTATTCTAGTTACCTTAATAATAATAATAATAATAATAGTAATATCGTATGGCCTCGGGTGCCGGGTGCAAGCTTCGTGATTTGACACCCAGAGGCTAGCTTGCATGTCGAATTTCGTTGTTCCTTGAAGCACTATGAAAGTCAATAATAATGTCATTGGTTTTACGTCCCTTTTGACGCCGGCGTGCCGGAATTTTGCCCCGAAGGGGATCTTTAACGTGCCAATAAATCTACTGACACGGCTCCCTCGCATTTGCGCACCCTCAAATGCCAGCTGACTGCGCCAGGATACGAACCTGCAACCTAGGGCCCAGCAAGCGAGAACGTTACCGATGAGCCACGCAGCCAGTCCATGAAAGTCAAGAAGGTTAAATATCGAAGCTCCTTGAACACTATAGCGCTTCCTAGTAGAGAAATGAGGAACTTTGTATTGGCGGAAACTCCCGAGATTAATTTTGCCATTATGAACACGGCCTACTGAATTCAAATGGGTTCTTTGACATGCCAACATCGTATGACATGCTTGTCGTAATTTTGCCGCCTTTCAAAAATCACTTACCACGGCCAAGAGCGAACCTGCAAGCTTGGGGTTTAGTAGACCGACACGTCAACCACTCACCCACCGTGGCAAGCTCTAGTTACCTTGATCTGTTAGGACACAAATCCAGCAGGCGCGGCTCCAGATATCAGGCTAGGTAGGCTAAGTCCACCTGAACATTTTGAAGAAAGAAACTTTTCTTTATACGAATCTTATTAAACCTTTTTCGCCTTGTATAAAACATATTACATTATTTAAAGCGATTCAATGGGCATTTTGTATTTTGTTTTAAAATGCTTCAAATGATCCGCTCTAAAGAAAATCTGTTAATGTACAGTAGGTTCTTCGCTTTTTTAAATTGAGCGCCAATTCACTGAATCAGACTCGAGAGTGACAACGATTTTTTGCAATATCTCTTCGTAGGGCAGGCAATTTGAGAGCTTGCGTGCCTAGACCAGCTACAGAGTGCTTGGCCCTTGGATTAATATAATAATATAGCTCGATGGCTTAGTGCCCACTTTTCTTTATTTTTGGGAAATCGGATTTTAAACTTTAATGCCCAATTAATCTGAAAAAATTAAATCCAACAACGTGGTAGTCCAACAATGCTTGATTAGTAATAATTTATAATTGTGATTGTTGTATACACTAAGCTGAGGTGATGGGAAGATCAAACAAGAAAACTGAAGTGCTCCTTTCCATCAAGGAGTACAAACTCGAATATTTCGGACACGTGATGCGGAATGAAAAATACAGGATCCTACAGTTGGTGATACAGGGGAAGATCTCTGGCCGAAGGAGAATCTCATGGCTGATGAACACAACGACCCTTTTCCGTGTGGCAGAACTCCATAACTAGAATAGCCATGACGACCGCCAACCTTCGATAGAAGAAGGCACGGTAAGAATAAGTAGAACACACTTGCCACATTTAGCAAATAGACTAACGTACTCTCAAGTCACCCATGAAGCTTGATTAAGTTAAACTTCTTCATTTCTGAAACCTCATTGGCAAGTAGCTTGGCTGTCGGAATGTCTCAATACTCTTCAGGAATCAATAGACCTCTTTTCTTATTTTCCATTTGTGGGCAACTTGTGGTTGTACCTAATCTTACAATAAAAACTGTCACAAAGTTTCCAATAAATGTACACTAAATGGTTTAAGATATTTTAATATCCTAATGATATTAGTTAAATGGATGTGCAACAAATCAAAATCACATGTCATTATTCACAACGGCCACCTTTGTCACGAACACACTCCTTAAGTCTTTGTGGCCACTCATCAATTGAATTAGGCACCACTTCCATCGAAAAAAAAAAAAAAAAAAAGAGAGAACACTTTCAACTTTCAATATTTGGATGTCTCTTCTTGCAAGCCATCTCCTGATGCTTGGACCACAATTTGTAGCCTAGGGGGTTTAGGTCCGGACTTGCAAAAGGCCAATCCGAGGTCGAAATGAAGTCCGGAATATTGGCCCCAAGCCACTCCTGAGTTGTGTGAACCTTATATGCTGGGGCCGAATCCTCCGGGAAGCTCCAGCGTTCTCCACGTGTTGTTGAGTTTCTTGATCAGTGGGGCAACACTGTCTCCTGATACACTGGGCCGACGTTTCGACCACTTTCTCATAGAAATGGAGGTCCGTGGCACCTTCGTAGCTCACGCCCCATCACACCCTGAAAGATGAAGTATGATGGCCCCTCTGGATCCTGGGAGCCTTTTCAGCAGCTTGTGCAGAGCATGTGGCATATACCCTGCCATTTTGGGCATTAAAAGTCTCTTCACGGATAATTTTATATATACGTAGTCGGTGGTCATTTCGAACATACTAGGACATAACTCTATCAGTGCCAAAAGGTGTACCTGTAAGTTAAATTTGTCAGAATATATATAGACTATCCAACAGTAACTTTTTTTGAACTACCCTGTATATATATAGATTGCGCAGAACATTCCCAAACGATTCAATTTTATATTCAACGTTCTTGCGCTGGCGGGTTGACCTGAAAACATGTACGTAGGTGTCATAGGGAAGGTTTAATTAAAAATATAATTATAGCCTACTATTCGCTGTCTTCATATTAAATTGTTTGTGTGTTCGTAAATTAAATGTCTTTTCAAGACACAGACACGACAAAAGAAAAATATCTGCTTGACATGGATATTTACAGCTGCGTCAGTCTGACGTGGCATTTCATTCAAGTTGTTGTGCTTCCATAATTATAATGATTTCAGACATCGGCCAGATTTAGTGAGCGGCTTCGGCGCGTAGTTGGTAGCATGCTGAGCTTCTATGCCCAAGATCGCGGGTTCAAACCCGGCCGAAGTCATCGGATTTTTTAAGAACGTTAAAATCCCTCAGTATGCCTTCCTTCGGAAGGGAAGTAAAGCCGGCGGTCCCATGTCATAGATTTATGGCATGTTAAAGACCTTCCACTAATTACACCTGTGTGAAGCTAAATTATATATAGGCTAAACATTTGACTAACGTTCTTAGGTTCCTACGTTCGTCGTCAAGAGCCGACTGCGGTGGCATCTGGTAACTAAGTTCTGAACTAGTTGGTCGTTGACGGTGGCGTTTGGCGGCAAAAGTAGGAACTACTTGAAAAAATGCAATGCCTGCAGTCCTTACTTGATTTAAAACAGATACACACACTAACACAGTCATCAGGTCATCACAATTAACACCGGTTATCAGACAGATTCTACACACACCAAAAAGTACACGAGGCAACATGACCGCGTTGTCGCAGCCCCTAAACTGAGGAACCAACCAACCAACCAGATTTAGTGTTTTTATGGGGTGTAACATCGTGGGCATCATTCCCATGAGAGATACACACATCAAAAAAACGTTTTGCATATTGCTGGCCAAGAGTCGTAGTGGTCTCAAACCTATTAGTCGCTCTTGCGAGCGTGTATATCGGCTGTGTACACTCGCCTGTATCAATGAGGATAGATCTGTGCGAGTGTGGAGACGACCCGGTGAACGTATGCACGTCCAATACATCCGAGACCGATAACAACAGGGAGGAGGTGGTGCAATGTTTTGGGGTGGCATCAAATATGGTCGCCGAAAATTCATTAAGATTTAATTCTTATTTGCTGAAGAAGGTCCCATTGTTGGATCGAAACATTTACTAATTTGAATATAATTTGTATTGATTGGCGGTGGAGATGAAGTTTTTAAGAACGATGATTTAGAAGACAAGGAGGGTCAAAATAAAAATGATAAGATACGCCATCTTCTTCAAGTAGAACAATCTCTTTTTTTTTTTTGTCGTGCGACCTCCTGAGAGGCCGAGTGCAGGTCTTTCAAATCGACGCCCGTGGGCGACCTGCACGTCGGGATGAGAGATGGAATGGATGAAGATGAATGAATTTGGGCAAGGATGTGGAAGGAAGCGGCCGTGACCTATCAGAGGGTACCGTCCCAGCATTTGCCTGTTGTTGAAATTGGGAATCCACGGAAAAACCATTTCAAGGACGGCCGACGGTGGGGCTCGAACCCACGCGTCTACCGAGTCAGCAGAGAGCTTGGCCCCATGACCTACCGCGCGCTTCAGCCAGCGTAGCCACTGCTGTCGGTTCAAGTAAGGTACTATCCCAGCACTTGTCTAGCGGGAGTGAGGTAAAGCCCGGGAAAATGACACTTGCTGCACGATTTTACGAGCATAGCTACACCACGGGGGTGTAGCCCCGTGCATCTGGGAATGTATGGAACCTGTGTCATTGTGATGGCTATAGTAGCGTGTGTATTTGTAACTGACTTCAGGATTGAGAAGGAGGTGGCCGTGGCATTAAGTTATGAACCATCCGGGCATTTGTCTGGAGTAGGAGTGGGAAATCACGAAAAATCACTTCTAAGGTGCCACTGAGTAGAGTGAACTCGGTTCCAGCCTTCTTGGCAGAGCTGGGAATGGAACCCGCACCTCCGTGGTGACAGCCAAGAATGCTAGTCACTGCGCCACGGGGTGCATTTCATTGACTAAGAATTAATTCACATTGCGAATATCAGTCAAGTAATAAAGAATACAATACAGCAAATAAAGTTGACAGGGCGGCTTCGGTGGCGTAGTTGGCAGCATGCTGAGCCTCCATGCCCAAGGTCGCGGGTTCAAACCTGGCGGATTTTTTAAGAGCGTTAAAAATCCCTTAATGAGATCTGTGTTGAAGCCAGGCTGAAATGGTTCGGTCATCTCAAAAGAATGGACACACAAAGAACGGCTAGAGTGTGGTTTGCGAAAGAACTAAAAGGCAAGAGACCAAGAGGTCGACTGAGGAAGAGATGGATCGCCCAGGTTAGAAATGATCTTGCAGGGAGGGGTCTGGATGTACAGCAAATCACGGAGGAGGAAACCTTCTTGGAAATAACAAAATGGAGAGCGCTCATTCACCGCACCCAAGAAACTGGAGCCGGTTCAAGATGATGAAGATGATGACAGGTTATCATGTAACACGGGCCTGATGATTTCATAGCCCTTATTCGTAGAGAGACAAAAAATACTTTCCTATCGACCTATTGGCTAACTAAGTCTTCCTGTCATCCCAGCGGTCGTAAAAATACAAATCTTGAAATTTTTATTTTGTCTCTTAGAGATATTACTTTACTAAAACGGATCGAAGTACAGATAATTAGGTTCTTATGCAGCAACTAAAATACCCCGCAAGCAGTCGTGCACCAAAAATCGCTCACCACTATTATGTTGGGGAACTGCAGCAAGCCCAGAGACCAGTGGTTCGAGCCCCGGAGTTGACAACAGCAAGCATCCTGAGTGTGAAGTTCCCTCGGGTTTTCTACAGTCCCTCCAAACAAATGCCTAAATTGTAAACCAATTAATTACTGATAATTACTGTTACCACACTCTACTAGTCACCACAGAAACACATGGTATCAGGCAGATCCTACACACAGGCCCGAGATACGGAGCTGAAGACCAAGATAACCATAGTCCCCAAAGTATATTAACAACAGCAGATCAAATGCTGAATTTGGAGCGGAGACAGAACGCACTACCCTCGAGGAGAAAATACATTGCCTTAAGGTGACAGTTTATCTGCTGGACTTGTTGGGTTAGGAACAAATTGGGTAGGGTTTTTCTTTAAATCATTTTCAATTAAATATAACACAAAAGGATATTGATCATCAAAATAAGGTCTTGAGTATTTCTTAAATTTTGTTTGGTCATTAAGCAGGTGACCATGAATCAGTGCATGTACATGCCATTAGTTATGGCTTCGATGGCGTATTCGGCAGCATGCTGAACTGCTATGCCCAACATCGCGGGTTCAAAGCCGGTCGAAGTCGTCGGATTTTTAAGAGCGTTAAAATCATTCAGTATGCCTTCCTTCGGAGGAGACGTAAAGCCGGCGGGCCCATGTCATATAGTTATGGCATGTAAAAGAACCTACCACTACAATATTGGTAGCGTGTAGCCAAAATTTGTAGAAATGGTTAGAAATGCTCAATCAAGTTCCAACGTTGGCCGCTGGGTATCAGTGACAGTGGCGTCTGGTAGCCAAAGTTGGAACTACTTGAAATTGTTGGAGAGCCTACGGGCGTTCAATTGAAATACCCTGCTACTACCATTGGCTGCAATTCTAATATAATTCGATCAACATCTTCCCCCTCCTCTTAAAGAAGCAATATTGACGCTGATCTCACTGCTTAATGTCATTCTGGCAACGTTATATCATTTCAGAATAAAATCAGCTGATATTTACACGAACCTGTATAAGCAAAGTATAGGACGGAGCCGATGAGGAGTGACAGTGCTTCTGTTGTAGGAGGCAGTGGCTTGCCACGGCGGGTGAGTGATTATCGTTTCGGACTACCAATCCCCCAAGCTTGCAGGTTCGCTCCTGGCCATGGTACGTGTTTTTTTGAAAGGCGACAAAAATCACGACACGCATGTCATACGTTGTTGGCGTGTCAGAGAACCCATTTGAATTCATAATGGCAAAATTAATCTCGGGAGTTTCCGCCAACACAAAAGTTTCTCCATTCTCTACTAGAAAGCGCTATAGTGCCAAGGAGCTTAGACATCTAACCTCCTTGAATTTCATAGCGCTCCAAGGAACAACAATATTCGGCATGCAAGCTGCCCTCTGGGTGTCAAATAACAAAGCTTGCACCCGGCACCCGGGGCCATACGATATTAAAAAATTAGGAAACAGTGGAAAAGCTACATTATGTATTTTCTGAAAGACGATGTGCGCCGAGCATTCATCGCTGTAGCCAAACCGTACCTTTACGAGTGCTTGACGCGATTCATTTCTGACAGGGGCTATCATCTTGTCTAATTGTTAAACGCACTTTATAAAGAAATATATAATTTTCAGACAATTTTTCAAAAAAAAAACAACTGCAAGATTTTTCCTATACCATTGAGACGATTTGGAATATTTTGGCACAAACCACCCCTTTTAACTCCCTCTAGTTTATGAGCTTGAGTTTTGTGAAACATACACCATAGCGTTTTGTATATGATAACTAGCGGACCCGTGCGAGAACTCTCGCATGTGTACCGGCTACCCACCCGGCCTTAGTGCTATGCGGCAGTACGCGACACAGTTCTGCTAGGGGCTATCGTCTTGTTTATTTGTTTAAACACACTTTTTAAACAAATATATATATTTCTGTTGACTTTTCAAGAAATGCAAGATTTTCCCTGTACTATTGAGACGATTTGGAAGATTTTGGAACAAACCACACCTTCTAACTTCCTCTGGTTTAGGAGCTTGAGTTTGTGAAACATACACCTTAGCGTATTATATAATAAGATAAGATAGATTGATAACAATAAAAAAAGGTGTAGAGATTTTAAGCCATTATTTTTTCATGTTGCCTATAGTCTACAAATTTACTTTTTGTAGCTTTTCAGTCGGTCAACACAATTGTGCACAATGAATGGGTGGGGTACAAGATATAAATATATAAATACACTCATAGAAAAAATTACTTGTATTAGTTAATATACACAATTACCCAATTTAATTGTGAATATTAACTAAAACATGCAATTTTTCCCAGGAGTGTATTTATAATCTTGTACCCCGTCCATTCATTGGGCACAATCGTGTTGACCGACTGAAAAGCTACAAAAGTCAATAAAAAAAAGGTTAAGAAAGTTCGATTAGTACCAAGGGTCATCTCAAGTACTGGTCTGGTTTTCAAACATCTTCTGCAAGGGCTAAAATAACTCGATTTGGACACTAACTCGTATAAATTAATTCAGAAGCAGTTTTTTTTAGCGTATGGCTTTTAGTGCCGGGAGTGTCCGAGGACATGTTCGGCTCGCCAGTTTTGTAGCTGCTTCGAGGCGGACACCCAAAGGGTGAGCTACACGTACCGTCGCGTGTGGAGTGTTGTCTGGGTAGGAAAGTTTGAATGTAAGGACAAGGAGTTGGAAGGTAGCGGCTGTGGCCTATAGTTTGGGACCAACCCCGGCATTTGCCTGGAAGGAAGATGGGAAACCACAGAAGACCATCTTCAAGGTTGCCGGCGGGGAGATTCGAACCTCCTCGCCTCACGGATGTGAGCGACTGCCAGCAGTCATGCCGTAACGACCACGGCTAACTCACCCGGTAGAAGCAGTAATAATAGCTACAGTTAGGATAGTCAGGAAATTCATTGGCAGTGCTTTACATAAAGGTGATGATTAGGACTCGAATTTTTAGCTAAATACATAGTTTTTTAATGTAAATACATATTTTAAACATTTTGTCTATAAATACATAAATTACTGCTTTTCACTTATTAGCACATAAAAAGACATAATATTTAGATTTCTAAAAATCAGTATGCCAGATCTTTCAGTTTATTGCATTTTGTTCTGTGTTACTTCACAGGGAAGAACCTGTGAGCTATCTAATCTTCATGCAGAGCGTATGTCAGCTTGCAGCTGTGTTTTTCTCATTTTGTCGCCCCGTCCCACTCACTGTGGAAGCAGGGGACGCCTAAAGTAAAAGCAATTACAAGTTATCGTCTGCAGCAGTATGTTGCAGAATTTAAGGATAATTTTACTTCTGATGGGGGCGTTCTGTTCTGCCAACCATGTGGGAATGCAATCAAGGTTGAACAGCGATCTTAAGTTACACCTCACATCGAGGACAAGAAATATATTTTCGCAGTTTCGCGCCTTCAGATGAAGTTTCGCGATTATCTTCGGTCATTTGTGATTGACAACCTGAAGATGTATTTCGTTGTGTATTGTAATGCTTCAGCAGTCAGTGAGGCATATCATAAATTCATGGTATCCACAGACATTTCAATGTCAATTTTCCTGACCACTTTTCAACAAAATTCCTGACTCGTGAAGTCATCGTAACATCGAAAAAATGGTTTATTGAGCAAACAAATATATATAATATCAAAATTGCCATTATGGAAATAGGAAATATCAAGTGATTGGCATTGAAATTTAAATTTTCTTGGTTATGAATGTCAAGTCACAATATTTTAGAGGCTGATTGCAGACACGTAGTGCAATGTGCTGGGCCATGGGGTCGCCACATCCCTGCGGCAACGCCAAAACAGCGTACAAAAATAGGTAAAAGAGGTTTTTACTATGATGAACTGTAAAAATGGAAACTTACCATAATGTCCAGTGAGTTATTGCTTTTTATCTTTAGAGATTAGTTGAACTAGTACTGTAACATCAAAATATGGCTGTAAAACACAAAATACTGTATGGTTAATATAAAATTCCTGACTTTCTAATACTTTTCGCCATTTTTTCCAGACTCACGCCATTTTATCACACTTTTTCCTGACTTTTCCTGACCAAAAGCAAAATTCCTGGCTAGTCCTGACCTTTCCTGCCTGTGGACACCATGAAATTGCATTCGTGAATGCTGCATATTGTTTATATTGTCATTAATAAACTACATTATAATTAAATATGTTTACTCTTTTGTCACATTTTTTTCAGAAATATTTAATACATTAAAAAAAGAAAACGATTTTTATCACCTAAAAATCTGAGCCCTAGTGATGATTATGATTTGATTCAATGTAATGTGCTTAATTACTTTGTATTTTACCAGACAATGTGGTCTAATAATAATAGTTTGTGCGTCACATATAGTCGGTTTACTATCGTGGTCCCACGAAATCGAAATAGAGCATCCTGCATATGGGCGGCAGTGCAGCCCATATAGCATGCTTTTCCACATCCTCAAGAAGTAAGGGGCCTGTCACTAGGCCTGTGCTCTCTGCCAATAGCCATAATATGAATGACACACAATATTACTTGTGAACAGAGCAAGTTCTTAGTGGAGGGGATGGGGGGGGGGGGGGGGGGCGACAATTAGGGGCCAGAATAAATCTCACCCGTCCCCCCTTCCTTCCCTTCTGATCAGTGATCACCCTTGATGGTTAAGTGCAATGGTGACAAGCCAGCCAGCCAAAAGGGGAGAAGAGGAGGAGGTGGGGTGAGAGGCATACAAGAGTTGTGACGAAAATCGATAGTGGCGCCACGGCTTTAGTACGAGGCGTCTACCACAAGAGGGCTCGCTAATACGTCCGACGTTTCCATCTTCTTCTTATTCTCCTTCGTCTTCCAGCACTTCTTCTTCGTCTTCTAATTCTTTTTCCTCATCAACATCGTCATCCCCCATCCCAATTCTCCCTGTATTTCTGTTCTCCACGTACGGTATGCCCACACAACCCTTCCCTCACACGCACACCCATCTTTTACTTTTTATGGTGTCTTTTTTTTAAACCAGTCTACTGTGCACTCTTCTTCTATCGTGCAGCAGCATCCTTCCTCCTCCTCCAAACACCCCATCACCCAAACCACACACACATTTGTCTATACCCTTTCGGACTGTACTGCATTACGACACGTGACTACAGTAATGATATGAAGGAAGACACAAGCAAGGGGTTAAGAAGCGGACCCCCACAATGACTCTCAACCCCACCCCACCACGCCCAAAACTGCCACGCCTACTTTTCACCCCGCACTTCGCTCATCACTCTCTCTCTCTCTTTGCCACTCCATGAAGCGTGTCTTCTTCTCTTTTCTTCTCTCATTCCCATCCAAGTTTTTTCTCTCTTTCCTATCCCTGAAAAACTTTATATAAAAAACAAACAATGTTTTATTTGTGCTGTTATTGATGAAGTTTTTTTTTGTAATAAGAGTTTTTTTTTGTAGAAAAGGGGTGTTTCGGTAAATCACGTTTAATAATACTCCACATACCGTAGTGTACTCGATTTAGTTCAGACGAATGATTTCTTCCTCCCTTTAAAAAAACTCTCTCTTTTTGTTTCTTTCAACAGCAGAGAGAAAAAAGTGATCAACCGATCCAATGCCACTTCAAAAACAGTATACAGAAGGAAAGGGTTAAGAGTCGAAGTACGATACAAAATTAAATGCAGCGTAGGTCGTAAATTCCTAAATAAATTTAGGGAATATTTATTTAATAATAATAATAATAATAATAAATAATAATAATTAATAATAAACGATAAATAATAAAGGAGGATTCAAATTTATGGCCACATAACATGCATGAGCTCGCCGAGACAGACCAACAAGATCTCTTCCTAATTTGATAACAAGAAAACCAAGGGACCCTGTTCATCGAAATTGAAAAAGATCTTCGTGAAGTAGAAATCGCATCAATTGAAGACATCCAGGAACGTGCACCGCTCCACAGAAGACTTCGAGCATACAAGAGCTTCCAAGAAAAAGAAAATCCACAGCCTGCTTCCAGTCTCCGACCGGGTCAGGAATGGAATGAATGAAGCCCCCATCTAGCGGCGAGGATATGAACTGTGCCGGCTGCCGAGGCCTGACGCACTCCTCTGGGGCAATGATTAAATGAATGACAGATGAAATGAAATGATAGTGGAGAGTGTTGCTGGAATGAAATTGTGGCAGGGAAAACCGGAGTACCCGGAGAAAAACCTGTCTACCTCCGTTTTGTCCAGCACAGATCTCACATGGAGTGACCGGGATTTGAACCACGGACCCAGCGGTGAGAGGCCGGCGTGCTGCCGCCTAAGCCACGGAGGCTTCACAAGAGCTTCCAAGAAAAGACAAAATTGAAAACCGGCAAGAAGTGGACTGATGAAAGAAAGGAGGCTCACAGAACGCGAATGCAAGAATATTGGGGAAGAGTTAAAGATATAGGGTGCAAACGGTTGAAGTAATGTGGTCCAAAATAGGCCGAAACGAAGAAAGAGAATTAATAACAATAATAATAATAAATTTGAAACAGCCTTCCGACTCACTCAACAGAACGTCCATGCCCAGAAATGCAAAAATAAAACTGTGATTAGACCGGAAGCACTATACGCAACAGAATATACAGAATGGCCGCGAAAACAAGTTCCATGATTTACAGAAGAGTTAGTATGGAACAAAACAAGAAAACATGTTTCTATAAGGGATGTGTCATAAGTAATGTTTTTTAAAGAAAATTTTCTTTGGAAAGTTTTCTGACAAGGAATTAAACTATTCTTCAAATTAGAGACCATCAGATTTTATGGTGTTGAGTCATCTTTCAGCGAGGTTTCTTATCCCGCGACGGTACCAGTCTCGGGGGTTTAATGCGAAGAATAATAATAATTAGACGGCTCGTGCTGCTCCGTAGCATTCATCTCAACAGTCCTATAGCAATTCCTTCCATACGACATTTGATGCTCGCATGCCTTTATGCATACTGTTACCGTCGCCTATCATTTGTATTACCTGTAATTGAGGTTAACCTCTGACTTGTCATATGAATCATCGTGTTGATAGTATACACAACCTCTAAGAACGAATTCCGAAACAAAATGCTAGCCAGCGCTTGCATGTTGCAGCGGGGCAGGCCATCTGGCTTCTGGGAACATGAGCAACAGAGCACTACACTCGCTTCTCCGGTCACTACGGCCGGCACACAGCTTGGGCAGAAGAATGACCTTGGTGAAGTGAGTATTCACAATCATTTCAATACACGGATGACAGAATCGAGTAAGTTGGGGTTCAATGGATAATGCTTAAAGTACATAGTGCCTCAAGCCAACAAGTCTTAGCAAAATTACTTGCCAAGATATTTTAGTGTTAGTAAAAGGATAAAATTTCTTACCAATTATTTTAATATAATAATAATATGACCTCAACTATCATGACTTAGGTTGAAGCATTTTAAACGATCTACTCTCGAGTTTCAACGTTCCATATTGCACTGCTCCCAGGCAGAGAAACCGGAAATATATTGAACGACCAGACTAATAACTTGGACAACAAAGGGTCACTGTTTACAAGCCTTTTTACAGTTTTATAACGCTTATAAGCTCCTTACGCAGTGTTTCCTTTTTTAAAGAAAAATAGACAGTTTTTTTTCTTATAAGATACACCGGTTTGCCGAAAATATGCCCCAAAGGGGATCTTAAACGTGCCAGTAAATCTAGTGATAGGCCTGTACGCCCTCATATTTATGCACAAACAAAAACCAAACGACTGCGCCAGGATTCAATCCCACCTTACAGTTACAAAGAAGTGAACGCACTTTTTCCTTTATTTTACACCCAAACAAAATAAAAAACACCGGTTACGTGACAGAGAAATGTTGAAATCCTGTCGAGGTGTGTTATTCAGTTCCTACTGTAAAGTCAAACGGAGCGAGGGGTTGAAAGACAGAGGATGCTTCTATATTATGTAGACACAGTCGCGAGCCGAGCGAATCCGACATTCAGAAGAACTTGGGCCAAGTCATTCGATTAGAGACGGCAAACAGATATTCGAGACACTGTGCACCGCACCGTTAGCGAAAGTTCTTCCCGCCTCCACACAAAACCCAAGGGACTTTAATGACCCTCCCAAGTCAATTCGGAACCGCTCGCACAGATATCACATTAGAGTTTCCACTGTATACAAAATGATATCGCTTCCTTACTGGCTTCGCTCGTTGTTCGAGGAGATGGAGATTGTGGTGTCTTCCACACTAAATGACACATTCATAGACAGAGTAAAACAAACAAAAAAAGTGTGGCCAAACACAATTCTTCCTTACAAGGGATGTTGCTGCGAATATATAGGACATCTTGGTTATCAACCCCGTGTATTATTATTGATGCCTTTATTGTGGCGAAGTTAGGGCTCTTGGCCCTCACTTAACATCACACAATGCAACTTGGTTGGTTCTTAAGTTCAGGGGCTGCGACAACGGAGTCCTGTAGCCCCGTGTACTTTGGGTGTGTGTAGAATCTGCCTGATAACCGGTGTTAATTGTGATGACTGTATTAGTGTGTGTTATCTGTTTTTTCTTCTTTCAAGTAAGGACTGCAGACTTTTGAATTTTTTCAAATAGTTCCAACTTCTGCACCAAACGCCACCAAACGTCAACGACTACTAGTTCAGAATTTAGCTACCAGACCCCACCGCAGTCGGCTCTTGGCAACGAACGTAGGAACCTAAGAGCGTTGTTTACATTCTTAACCTATACAATTTAGCTTCACACAGGTGTAATTAGTGGAAGGACCTTTAACATGCCATAAATCTATGACATGGGACCGCCGGCTTTACTTCCCCTCCGAAGGAAGGCATACTGAGGGATTTTTAACGCTCTTGAAAAATCCTACGACTTCGGCCGGATTTGAACCCGCGATCTTGGGCATAGAAGCTCAGCATGCTACCAACTACGCCACCGAAACCGCCCAATGCAACTTACTACTAGTAAATATTCATATATGCCATTCTTAACCTACCAAACTTAAATACTACAGTGAGGACCCTCCTTATAGAACGGAGATTAGCCGAAGCCGCGTGGCATCGTGGCTAGCCGCATGTCGAGCAAGGCACTGGAGCTAACAGTAGCATAGCGCCCAACTAGTTTAACACATTTACACTTTATAACGAACGAAGTTTGATGTTTTTCAGTCGGTCGTTTACTAAGGCAACACTGAAAAATGGCTTCAAACACCATAACGTTATAACGAATTTAATATAATCATAATTACTTACATGAATTTCTGAGTAGGAGGTTCTAATCCCGAAGTGTATTTTTCCCCCGGGTTCTTCCATACTCCCTATAAATCCCGGGACGCCTAACCTCCCCCCAACAAAATTACAGCTACACACATTAAATCAGTCGTCACAGAGCAACGATCACTTGGTGTAGCGGCTAGCATTCTTTATTGTCACCCAGGAGGTCCAGGTTCGATTCTCGGCTGTGAAGTAATTTAATCTTGGTCTCTGAGTGCAGAAACGGGGTAACCTCAGCCTCGTGAGGCAAAACTGAGAGAAGGTGGGTTCGATTCCCACCTCAGCCACCCAATAAGTGGTTTTCCGAGGTGTTTGAAGCCATTTTTCAGTGTTGCCTTAGTAAACGACCGACTGAAAAACATCAAACTTCGTTCGTTATAAAGTGTAAATGTGTTAAACTATTGGTCATAGCTAACACCTTATTCAATAACCACAATAGAAGAATATACACATGGATGAGACCAGGAGATACAGGGCGTTACCAAATCGACTTCATTATGGTCAAGCAGAGGTTTCGAAACCAGATTTTGGATTGTAAAACATATCCTGGTGCTGACATAAACTCTGACCACAATCTGGTTGTAATGAAATGCAGATTAAAGTTGAAGAAACTGAAGAAAAGTCAAAAGCCAAAAAGGTGGGCAATAGACAGACTGATAGAGAAGGATGTAAACGAAAGATTCAAGAAGAGTATAAAGGAAGGACTAATGAAAAACCCTAAACAAACTTCAATTGCAGACGAATGGGCACTTTTGAAGAATGAAATAACAAAATCCGCAGAAGAAAACATTGGTAGGAAAGAAAGAATAGGTAGAAAACCGTGGATCACTCAGGATATACTAGAATTGATGGATGAAAGGCGGAAACACAAGAATGTAAGAGATGAAAAGGGGAAAGCAGAATACAGACGTCTGAGAAATGAGGTTAACAAGAAGTGCAAGGAAGCGAAAGAAGAATGGTTGAAAGAGAAATGTGCAGGTATAGAAAATAGTCTGAAATTAGGAAAAGTAGACACAGCTTATCGAAGGATTAAGAATACTTTTGGGGAAAAAAAAGACTAAGTGCTGTAATATTAAGGACACAAATGGAAAGCCTCTAACAGATAGGGAAGAAAAGGTTGAGAGATGGAAAGCTTACATAGAGAGTTTATATAAGGGAAAGGAGATTGAGAATCATGTAATGGAAAAGGAGGAGGAAATTGATGAGGATGCGAAAGGAGATTTAATATTGAGATCAGAATTTGATAGAGCTTTGGAAGACTTAAGCAGGAACAAAGCACCAGGCATAGATGATATACCGATTGAGTTGCTATGCTGCATAGGAGATGAAGGTCTGATCAGGTTATTTCACTTGGTGTGTAGGATTTATGAGGCAGGTGAGGTACCCCCTGATTTCAAGAAGAATGCAATCATCCCTATACCAAAGAAAGTGGGAGCTGACAGATGTGAAGATTACCGTACAATCAGCTTGATTACTCATGCTTCAAAGATCCTGTCTAGAATAATTTACAAGAGGATTGAAAGCCAGATAGAAACGGAGTTGGGTGAAGACCAGTTTGGTTTCAGGAGAAATGTAGGAACAAGGGAAGCTGTGCTAAGTCTTAGGCTGATTTTGGAAGGTAGAATAAGGAAAGATAAGAGAACGTTCATGGCTTTTGTAGACTTAGAAAAGGCTTTTGATAACGTTGATTGGACTAAATTGTTTGACATTTTGAAATCGATTGGAATAAAGTACAGGGATAGGAGGGTGATATACAATCTGTACAGAAACCAGACAGCAGTCATTCGAGTTGAAGGACATGAGAGAGAGGCTGGTATTCAGAAAGGTGTAAGGCAAGGCTGCAACTTATCACCCATACTTTTCAATCTTTACATTGAACAAGCAATGAAGGAAATTAGAGAAAAATTTAAAGTGGGAGTGAAGATTCAAGGAGAAATAATTTCAACTCTGAGATTTGCTGATGACATCGTCATCTTGGCCGACAAGCCTGAGGATTTGAATGAGTTTTTGAATGGTATGGACTCCGTCTTACGGAAAGAATTCATGATGAAAATTAATAAATGTAAAACAAAAATACTGGAATGCAGCCGAAATAAATCAGAAACCTCTATGGAGATAAAATTGGCAGGTGAAAAGCTAAAGGAAGTAGGAGACTTCTGTTACTTAGGAAGCAGAATAACCAGTGATGGACGAAGCAAAGAGGATATAAAAAGTAGGTTGGCTCAGGCAAAGAAAGCATTTCTACAAAAAAGGAATCTGCTGACATCGAATATAGATTTAGGTATTAGGAAGTCATTTTTGAAAGCCTTTGTCTGGAGCGTGGCGCTCTATGGAAGTGAAACTTGGACTATTGGTGCAGCAGAAAAGAGGAGAATTGAGGCATTTGAAATGTGGTGTTACAGGAGAATGATGAAGATCAGATGGGTAGATAGGGTTACAAACGAAGAGGTATTAAGACGAGTGGGAGAGGAGAGATGTTTCTGGCGACTGCTAATGAAGAGAAGAGATAGGTTGGTAGGACACATACTAAGACACCCAGGAATAGCAAGCTTAGTTATGGAAGGAAGGGTCGAGGACAAGAACTGTAGGGGTAGACCAAGGTTAGAATATGTTAAACAGATTGCCTCGGATGTAGGGTGTCGGAGCTATGTAGAGATGAAACGATTAGCTCAGGACAGGGAGGCATGGAGAGCTGCATCAAACCAGTCAAAAGACTGAAGACTCAAACAACCCCACTTCTAATCCAGGAAAAAAGGCAGGATGGTTCCTAACTAAAGGCCACGACCGCCTCCTCTCAAAATCCTCAACTGAATTACTAATACACACTCTACATACATACATACATACATACATACATACATCACAATAACACAGATTATCAGACAAATTATATACACCCACGTATACGGGGCTAAATAACCGCGATGACCAAGCGAAATGACGAAACGTTGTCATCATTTCCTTTTTATCTTCTATCTATGTCCAAGATCGCGGGTTCAACCCCGGTCGAAGTCTTCGGATTTTTAAGAGAGTCAAAAATCCCTCAGTATGCCTTCCTTCGGAGGGCCCATGTCATAGAATTATTGATATGTAAAAGAACCTTCCACTAACTACAATAATTGTGTGAAGTTAAAATTTGTAGGTTAGATTTGGTTAACGCTCTATTAAGTTCCAACGTTCGTCAGCAGGTGCCAGTTGCGGTGGCATCTAGTAGCCAAGTTTACAGCAAGGTGACGTTGATGGTAGAATTTGGTAGCAAAAGTAGGAACTACTAGAAATTGATCGTCTGCAGTCATTACCTGAATTACAAAGATAACACTAATACAGCCATCACAATTAACACCTGTTATCAGACAGATTCTACACACACCGAAAGTACACGGGGCTACATGACCGCGTTGTCGCTGCTCCTAAACTGTGGAACCAACCAACCTATCTTCTGCTTTAACCTCACACAAAAGTCGAAATCATTATGTCGGACCTACATGCCACATGTTCACTTATTTAAGCAACATTTACAATGTACACTATATGGCGAGCTTAGTAAACACACGTTGAAATTAGAATTGTAATAAATATTTTCAAATTCCTTGTGCGGAATTATACTTTTATGTTATATTTTAATTTTAATCGCTCTACTTATACTGATTGACTAACACAGCAATGCGGCCTTTACCAACCGTACACTCATACCACAAGCACGTGGTTTTTCAGACTGCTTGTGATTATATGGAAGCTACTGAGGTATGAGTGGTGCTTATGTAGTAATGACATTCAGGGCACAGTCAGTGCCTGTGGATGCTGTGAAAGGTTCTACTCATAGGGTTAGTACTGCTGTTCTGACTCAGTGAGGAAAGCAATGGAACTCCTCATCTTGATTAGTACGCCTCAATATAGCGCTACCTTGGGTTTTTGTGGGTATCTACCCACGTAACCTAACGGCGGTACTTTTTGAGGATCCGGGGGGCGTGGTGGCGCAGCGGTCAAGCTGTTGGTCAATCACCATGGTGGACCGGGTTCGATTCCCGGCCAATGCATGTGAGATTTTCGAAGTGAAATGCCATGTCCTGTGGTTCGGATACCACGTAAAAAGGAGATCCCGTGGCTCATGATCGCATGATTAACGGTCACGTAAAACTAAAAGCTTCCTTACTGTTTTTTTTTTGAGGATCCAACCAGCCTTCGGGCTGACTACCTAACAGACACATACATTATGTTTGGGATGTTGAGTTGTGTAAAAGGGCCCACAATGTATATGCATTAGCTGTTAAATTGTACGGTATTAGTGTTAAAGCAAGAGAGCTTCTGAATTTACATGACTTTTAACCTTGCGATCTGAAGACATGGAATATCCTTTTTACGTAGAATCAAACCATTGGAAGTGATTTGACCTTTATCATTCCACGTGCATTAAGCATAAATGTTGAGATGACCGTCGTGTCATCAAGCCTCGCAATCTCGACTGACACTGTTTTAGATGCACGTATTTCCAAATATTTGTTAGTGAAATACTTTATCGCTAAACCAGCATTCGAAGAATTTATGAATAAGAAACGTTTAATTGTTAAACTAGTTTTAACAATTAGATTTTTTTTATTTAGTCAATTTACCCTCTAGGATGGTGGTTCCAAGGGACTCAGCAAGGGAACTCACCACTACTGGTGTATTCTTGGAATACACGGTATGATAGAGTATATTTTTAATGCTCTTTTCTTGCTCATTCCTTCCTTTTTATCAAACACCAACAGTGATTTTCTAGTTTCTCTTTGGTGGTCATGTCTCTTATGTCATTTGTGAGTCTGTTCTAGATATATATCTTCCATGACCCACCTAGCGTCATCTAGCAGCGAATCTCTGAAGTTCCTCAATTCTTCCCTGTACACGAGGACGTCCTTATCCATCTGGCCACCAGATCTCGTCGCCATCGCCAGCTATCATCTCCGTGATCAAGAGAACTTCGTCTACTTTTTCACCCACCAGGCTGCGATAGCGTCGCCTACTATTAACTCTTTGAAGACCATTTCCTCAAGAGAATTTAACTTTTGTATGTTGGTGATGCTTATATGTCTTCCTTTTGTCTCCTACCCCCACTCTTTTCCCCTTTCCTGGTCCCTCTGCGCTTCTCTGAGTGGGTCTCACTTGTACGTCGACCGTCGACTCAGTCAAGGCTCAACTAGAGCCAGCCTCCTGAACTCAAGAGGCATTTTCTTCATTCCACGCCATGTTGGAACTCTAATGTAAACCTTCAAAGGGAACTTCACCATCGCTATGCAGCAAAGATAAGTACAGACTTCAGGTTTTAACCTCATTCTCATCGTTTTAATATCTACATGCTTCTAAGGATAATTTTATAGGCAGTGTGAGATTACTATATTTTGGGGCAATAATCATCCTTCGCGGGATTTACCATGTTGGGCTTTTGTCTGTCTAAGCCAACCTTAATAGAAAGTAGCTTTTCTTAAGCTAATTAAATGAGAAATCTTCTCACAACGTGGGATACCAATGAATACCCACTGTCTATGAAATATTTTGCTCGTTCCACCGCTGGAATAACTTTGGCCCTATTCTTCAGTCAAAATTGCTCTGGAACCTTCCAGAATCTACCAGTCACGCCGTCATGTATTTTCCACTCACATGTGTGAATACTTTCTCAAACTAAAGGATCTTCCTTATTATTTAATGCTCAATAGCTAACTTTTCTTCCTCCGTTGGGATTTTCTCCGGGGTACTTAATGACAATCTATAACTTTCTCAAGCAATAGACTCTCGCCTACCTAGTGCAACCAGTTTTTTTTTCCACAATTGCAATATATATATTTTTTGCCATAAACTTTTGTGTTACTACAGTGAACTTTTCATCCATTTAACAGACTATAGTGAAAACTAGTGCTTGTTCAACATTTCTACCGCGTCGCGATCGTCCGATTACCATAAATAAGGCCATGGACATTTATCCTCAATCCCAATTGATCTTTCCTAAACCTTTTACTAACAAACCATAATAATAAAGTTGTTACTTTAAGTCCTTTTTCAATGAGGTGTCACTCTATAGAAGTGCCCTCCCCTTTTTCTTATATAACATTAATTTACTTCTGCATAAATACGTGTCGAGTACACGTTTTAAACTTACATTGCTTCTCCCTTCTAATTAGGGAATACAATTCTTTCAACTCATGAGTGAGTTATTTCTTGGTCTCACGAAAGGGAAACTTGCCCCATTTGTCTCGTGATTCCTACTTAAACATAGGAAGTCTAGAACCTTCCTTTTGACTTTCTCTTCAGGTTTCACAGTAAGTGACCTGTCCTATTTTGTATAACTATTATAAAAGTAATTCAGCGTAAATATAAGAAGTTATAGGAACTTCTCTTTCATTCTACCTGCTTTCTTTTTTGTTATTTTCGAAGTTGTAACTTTTTCTAAGATAGGTACTTGGAAATTTCTCTCAAAGTACACACCTTGTACTCGATTTAATGTCTAACTTTAATCACTTCATTTGTCTTTTTTTAATCTTACAAAGATTTTAGTACATATAAAGGTTTGAAACCTAAAGAATTGCTAATTGCCTGGAGCAAACTTTAAATGTTAGGAGGTCTGCGACCCCAAATTGTTAACAAAAATTGTAACTATATGCTTGTTAAATTTATTAGGCTCTTTTTCATTGTTAAATAAATTAAGAGTTCCTTTTTTGACTCATCATTTCTCTAATACTACAGTTAGGCAAGATCCTGGCTTTCCTAACTCTTCCTCTTCTTAATAGGGTTTTCACCACTTGTCGCATTTGAGCAAGTACTCATAATTATAACTTATGTCAAACTCTCTTCCTATTTCTTCATCCTTTTTTCTTTGGTCCGAAACCCATCTCCTCTTTATCATCTTCCCTTGGTGGTTAGGTTATTCCTCAGCCAATAATCTACCAAACTACCGCCTCTAGGAGGCAGTGTTATGGAGCCTGGAACATCTGGTCAGGATGGATACAACTGGGAAAGTGTGATCAGCACCTCGCCCAGGCGGCCTCACCTGCAAAGCGAACAGGGGCCTCATGAGGGATGGGAAGGGATGGAAGATTGGGATGGATAGGCGAGGAAGAGGGAAGGAGGCGGCCGTGGCCTTACAGTAGGTACTGCCCCCGTAAAATGAATTATTTGGGATGAAAATGGGAATATTTTTCCGAAGCCCATGATAAAATTTAACCAAGCAATATTGAGGTTGGAAGTTGGCAGAAACCAGTCTAGAGGCGACGTTGAGCAGGAGGGAAATTCCGTCACGTGATTGTATTGCGCAATGGAAGTTTCCAGAAGCTTAGAATCGACCTAGCAACAGCGAATAATCCCAAGAATTGTTTAAACATTGTTATAAATTATCCGATTGGATATGAGCTTACAGCCAATCAGAAGAAGTTTTAGAGAAGTCGGGAGTTCCAGCAACTAAATTTTTATGGATATGTAACACATTTAAGCCCCTTGAGAGTGAATTTATGTAATGGTTAAGAGAAGAATATGATAAAATATTGGAAATATTTTATAAGCCGATAAGTTAGCAGGTCGCTATTGGAAGGAATAAGCGATTTGCTAGAGCGAATTTGAGAGGGGACGCAAAAAGACGGCCAGAATCGATGGACTTGGAGGGGAGACACCAAGCATCGAGGCTCTTTATTATCTGAATGTTCGAGAGGTCAGACGTGTTTTGCCGGAAGAGAGAGAAGTTCCGAGTGTTTCACCGAGCTTGTAGAAGGTTGACTCGTGGAGACAAGGCATAAGCGAGGCGAGAGTTAGGAGATTACCGCACCTTGAAACTAAGTGAAGTTGCGATGAACTTATATGCCGCAATTACTTCGGTCTGATCCACTTCAGAGACATTATTTCGACTACAGATTGTAGCTTACTATCGTATTTAGTATATTACGAACTTCGAGAAAATTGAGAAGAATATTTCAGAAGATATAAACGTTTTTGTGAAGCGTGAGAAAAGTGTTTTTTTCCAGCGCGATAAGACACTTTTGTTCGAGCGACTACAGAGCATGCACCAGACACAAGTGAGTAAGAGTGAATGTTAGCATTGCTTTTGTGGAACTGTATAACAACACCAATAAGATGAAGATGTATTCTATGTTGAACATTATTAAGTCTGCTGATATGAGTTTAATTATGGACTAAATTAGTAAGTGCGCCAGGGATATAAGCAGATGGAAGCGATATAGTCAGCGATGGAGCTTCGTTAGAGGAGTTTTGTTCATGAACGTCTATTTGATGAGCGAACATGAGACTTGATGTACAACTGTATTCTAGTGTATTATTGTCAGACATGAGCTCGACATTGACACCAGCGACTACAGAACGATGTTCATATTCCATCTACACGAATGTTCGTTATGCGAGTGAGGTCCACGACTTTCTTTTCGAATGTCTTACGAAATGGGAAGCTGAACTTTCGACGCTGCTCGTTGTTCTGACGAAACTGTACTGTGACGGAGTAAGAAGAGACATGAAGATTATCAAGAGGTCCAGGGTAAACCCGGTCACAATGAAGATGGTGATTGGAGGCCCGCAGTTCGATCCCGGTCGGAGCTTGCTGTTTTCCAGTAGCAGAATTCGTTCCTTTCCTGAGGTCACGAGTTCTTGGAGACGAGCTAGGATCCAACCCAGATCCTTGGAAGATGTAACAACTGAGTATTTTGTAATACTCTATCTTGAGCTTCTAGACTTCCAGACCCGGTAGCAGTGTTCACTAACCTAGTAGTTAAAGCTTTGTAGTGACATTTTTGAGCAAATCCTTTATCCATATTTCGACACAATATTTATGTACTCCATGCATAGTCATTTTGTTCTTCGAGATTATTTGTAGTGATCGTCTTTCGACGCTTTTAGCTTTGTTTGTTTGAAATCCAGTTTCTGAACTGAGTATTTTTCTTGTTCGAGGAACAAGCATTTTGTCATTTCCTTTAAGGAATAGTAATTTATTTTCGACGTTTATGAATTCATTTTGAATTCAGGTGATAGACATTTTCGTCTATGTTACCGATTAAATTAATTTTTATTAGTTTAATTTGGGCATTTTATCCGTCGAGAAGAGACATCAAGAGAGAAGATATTGGTAGTGATATATTGTGAAATATCATGGCATCATTTGGAAGAGAAACATTTAATGTGGAAACGATTATTATCGTCAGAACTCAGAGACATTCGTTCAGAATGGAGATAATACGAATATGACTAATTGTATGTTTTATTGAAGAAAGCCAAGAACTTTCAGTCATCTAAAATAATTTGGAGTTAGAATCTTCTTGGAAGATTTATTATTACCCGACGTTAGGGAAGTTCTTGTTTGATATCCTCGTCGTGATCGATTCTTGTTGGACACATATCTATAATTTTGTGATTAAGTATTTACGAGGAGTAATATATAATGTCACGTTGTAGACATCATATTCCTTCATCGGTAAAAGTTGAACCCAGAAGTGTGAAGTTAAGATTCAGTATTTTTTATTAAATGTATACACAACAGTTTAAATTTATCTTAGTAACGTTTTAAAAGTAATAGTGAGGAGGTCTGTATCGATTAGTCCAAAGGTCGTTAACGTGTATAGATTAATGGTTTAACATTGATGTTATCTTTCATTAGACCAGCGATTAGTGTCACAATGCTGAGGAATTATGCCCTTTTCAAGGAATGCTAGTTTGAAAGAAGTGAAGGTGATAACCCTTTGATAGTGGTTATATATATATGCAATTCCGTGTGTAGTTGGCACACGAGGGTGTTGCGAAGGTGTTTCCGCATTTTATAATACAGTCATTGCGTGGGCATGACTAGGTTTGGCAAGGCATAAGGTGTGAGTTGACAGCACTCCTTATTTTATACAAGGCTTTGGATTAGAGAAGACAGGAGGGTCACGATTGAAATTGAAACGGAAAATGGATATTGATATCTGTTATGTTGTACTCTTATGAAGATTATTAAACCCAAGTATGTAACGACATATGTTTCACCTTGAGTGGTCGAACGTATTTAATCTATTATGACACCAGATCAGAAAAGAGAGAATGGTGGTATTATTTCTGAAGCTGTAGAAGCTTATGAGGATCCCAGTTAATTGTATTTGACATAACTGTGAGATCGGAGCTCAGGCTCACGTGTATATAGACACTACTTATTTTAAAGGATTATAGCCTATGCTATTAGTGTCATTGTAAAGTCATTCAGTATTAACTTTCTTTATTTACCAATCGAGTGTATGATATGTTAGATATAGGAAGTTTATTGATTGTTTAGCGTAGTGGTTAGCGTATGAATGTTGATGTGACTGGATGTGGTTTGTTTCTTGTTCAGTGTGAATGAAATGAGCTCCATTGGGACGTCACAATACGAGAGTATGAAAGGAATAGTGTATAGAAGTTTTGTTTCATTAGCGTGTAGGATGTGTGTATGATTTACGTATTTGCCCGGCGTGAATCTGTTTCATTTTAACATCGCTTGTGGTATGATAGAGAGGTGTATTTGTGGTCAAGGCTGGAATAGCGAGGGTTTGTTTAAACTCGTTTCCGTCCAAGGCCACTGCTCGGCCGCGCACAAATGTGGAGAGTTGTTGCGGACCGACAGGCAAGCAGCTTTTAAACCAGCCAGCTCTGGGAATGTAACGGAGTTTGTTATGTCATCAGACACGTGGCGAAGGTCGCGTGCTCTTAGCGCCCAGATGTTCATTGTGAAGCGCGCCAGAGGAATGTAAAATACACAGGGGTTTCTAATTGATGTATAGCTTGTTGTAATGACACAAGCTGCCCCAAAATTTGTCACAGCGTTCATGGAATGCAGCATTATCAGTCGCGTAAATGTGAAGAAGAAAGAACGGGAGTGTGTTTTTATTTACTGTATGAAATTTTAGATTTAGTTTACACCTTTGTTATTAAATTGTTTAGTTTATTATAAGACGCGTCGTTATGATTTATTTTAGATATAAGGAGATGCAACTGTGAAACCCATTATAGGTCCAGAGGCTGACCACGAGATCCCCGAGAATGAAAGGTAGGTGTTCTACTTCGAGCTAAGTGCATTTTATGTAATTCACAGTTGTGTCGTAATTTCCGCCACGTATATTCACGAGGGTCTTGTTGGAGTGGATCCTTGACAAGTATTTGCGCCGGAGCTGCCAGGGTCTACGAATCCAGCCTTGCTTCGGATATCCAACAGACCGCCTCTAGAATATACGGGGACAGTACCATCCCGGCATTTGCCCGAAGACGAAGTGAGAAACCACGGAAAACCACTTCGAGGATGGCTGAGGTGGGAATCGAACCCCCTCTACTCATTTGGACCATCCAAGGCTGAGTAGACCCCGTTCCAGTCCTCATACCACTTTTCAAATTTCGTGGCAGAGCCGGGAATCGAACCCAGGACCTCCGGGGCGGCAGCTAACCATGCTGACCGCTACGCTACGGAGGAGACTTTAAGAATGAGATATAGGGCCTAAGCAATTTGGCGGATGAAAACTTCAATGAAAGGTTGAAACATGTACCAACGATTGAATAGATACTCAAACATTTTAATGGATATTCTTAATTTTGCATTCATAAATGTCATATTTTAAAAGTTATCAATTACACAAGTCAACAAACAAAACATTTTGTGTTGAGTCTATAATGCGTATATTCTAGTTAGTTGTTGTTGTTTCAAGGGGCGGAACTATGCATATATTTGACTGTCTACATCGAACAGTAACCAAAAACGCCATTGAAAATTAATAAAGTTTGCTTTTGTACTTTATGCAATGATAAATTACGTTGCATATAAAATGAAGCAGTTTGTAAAGGCTCTTCGTCAAGGTTCTGAAGTTTTTCAATATTTAAATACTCTCCCCCCCCCCCCCTAATTGTCAGAAGCTAAAATTAAAGCTGGTATTTTCGCTGGTCCTCAAATAAAGACACTAATGGCCAGTGACGATTTTCTACAATTACTCAACATCCACGAAAAACATGCATGGTACAGCATTTAAGCAGTGATCCATGGCTTCCTTGGAAATAAAGCTGAGAATTACAAAGAGCTTATTTCCACTATGCTTGAGAACTTTTCACCCATGGGTTGCAGAATGTCCCTTAAAGTACACATGTTACATGCTCACTTAGACCAATTTAAAGATAACTTGGGGGCATATTCAGAAGAGCAAGGGGAACGATTTCACCAAGACATGATGGACTTAGCAACGTTATCAAGGACAATATAATGAGAATGGGCGATTACATTTGGGGGCTAATTCATGAAAGTTCGTACTCGTACAGAACCGTGTCAAAAATATTAATTAAACTTGTTTGTATTGTTTTATTGATTTGTAGATTAATGTTAACTATGTTTTGTAATTAAACGTGATGTAAAAATCAATGTTTGTTTTCGTATGAACTTATAAAAATAGAGAATTTCCTTCAGATTTGAACTTTCGTTGCGGTAGCAACAAAAGCAAACTGTTGTTGTTGTTGTTGTTTCCTATGGCTAGCCCGGATTCCAATCCATCAGCTTTCTTGCGTTCCAATAGTTGTGTGAGGTTTCCAGAAGTTCTAGCAGTCACATCAAGTTTGTTGCAATGTAGCAGGTGCCCCTTATCCATTTTACTTCCAGGTTCATGACAAAGTGTGCATTCTTCAGATCTCAAGATGTTGATTCGTTTCAGATGAGCTGCAAGGCAGTCAAGGCCAGTGTTAAGTCTGAAGAAGGCTACAGCTTCTCTTCTAGGTGTTAATTTATATTGATCCCATTTAGCATCAATGTCCTTCCATAATTTGGTTTCTGCTGTTTTCTTTGCCATTTCTTCATACCTGTTTTTGATAGTATTTTTCAAGATCCTTTTTGCTGACATAAAATCAGTCTGACTGACAGGTTGTTGTAGTGTAGTACCTTTTTTTGCTAATCTGTCTGCCTCTTCATTACCTGCTATTCCAACATGAGAAGGGATCCACTGAAATGAGATCTGTTTGTGGAGTCTTTGAAGCAAACTTTATAAGGTAAAACTATTTTTCTTTCATTAGTTGGGCATGCCAAATCAAAATCAGACATACAGAACCCAGACTCAAAATTCGAACTTGTGTTGTTAGTCAATACGGCAAATATCAAACATCTCCTAACATGGAAAATGTTATTGCTCTTTTCGAAAGCTAGCCACAAAGCTTTTACATTTTTGAAGTGTATGCAAGGACAAGCCACCGTCAACAAACCGTGATTGACACTACCACGCAAATACAGACGTATACTATCACTCAATTCTTGGGTTGCGACGAGACCATCTTTTCTTTTTCGTCTGAAGAAGACATAAAATATTAAGAAGGCAGGGTTGTTATCAGGTGATGTCAGTCAGCGACCCTGATGGCACGCGAGCGAGGGGAGGGTAGCCATGCCGCCGTCTGGCGCTGTATTTACGAGGCCGCCGTCGGGACGCTCGCGCGGTACAGGGGAGGGGGGAGAGGCGCTCCACTGAGACAGCACGGCGAAATCTGAAACGGAGCCGCCTGACAAGATGATGCGACACACATCTCAACTCACACACATCGCTACGACTGAGGAGCAGGGCAATGCGTTACAGTAACTTTCAAAATAACGCAAAATAACGGTGTTACAAATTAGATTAAAGAACTGTAACAAAGTTTCTTCAGAATTGATATTGCAAATTTTCGGTCGGTCAACACAATATGGGTTGCAGAATGTCCCTTAAAGTATACATGTTACATGCTCACTTGGACCAATAAAGGTAACTTGTCTGTTAAATCTATTATCATCAGCATTGTCAAAGTTACGTTTGAACATTATATTAAGAAGACCAAGGTAGCCAATTAGCTGTGAGTAAACATCCTGAAAGTATTCACCAAACATTAAGCTTACTGACAAGATAGTGGAGCAAGTCGCTAGTTTCTCTTATTTGGGAAGTCTTAATCACAAATGACAACAGGTGTAGTAAAGAGTTTAGAAGGCGAACAGCGCTTGCAAAACTGGTGTTCAATAATAAGTAAAATCTTTTGATTAATGCAAATTTGGTTATTGCAATTAAAATAAACTGTTCATGACCTTTTTGCCCAAATCGGATTTTTGAAATCACCTATCGAAAGAGCGACAACGAATTAGTCCAATAAGCTACCAAAATATCAGTTTATGCCCAAATCAAACTCGCAAAATGCGAGTTTGTGTTTAGATTTTCGTCCGCTTGTAGCATGCGACCTGCCTCTGCCCGGCCCGGTCGAACCAAGTGGGCCTTCGCGCCCTGTCCGCTATAAGCGGACGAAAATCTAAACACAAACTCGCAGTGATTTGGGCAAAAACTGATATTTTGGTGGCTAATTCGACTAATTCAATGTCGCTCTTTCGATAGGCGATGTCAAAAAACCGATTTGGGCAAACAAAGTGCCAAAACCGTGCCACAAAAAGTTGATTTGCGCGTTATGCACGAATTTCAAACAAAAACCAACGAAACAAAAGTTTTAGAGCTTGAAATGTACTTTACAAAGCAAGTGTCAAAATTAAAATATCTTGAAAAACAAAAGAGTTACAGCACAAAGTAGGGCTTGCTGCGAACACCCTGTATATGGATGTGAATCTTGTGACTATCAGAGGTCAGGATTGGAAGCGACTTGAAGCGTTTGAGATGTGGGTCTGGCGGAGAATGTAGCGGGTTAATTGGATTGAAAAAGAGGACTAACATTAGCATCCTGCAAGAAATTCGAGGAAAGAGAGAACCGAGACCAACGATCCATAAAAGAAAAGCTTAAATCACAGGCCGCATTTTGCGACATAACGGTTTCCTAACTAATGTCCTGATAGGAAAAATCACAGGGAAGAAAAGCCGAGGACGACCGAGAAAATATTTCCTTCAAGACATCACACTTACTCTTCATTATGGTTCCTACTATGAAATGAAACGAGGTGCTGAAGACAGAGAACAATGGTTGCGGAGACAAGGCATTGCCTTAGGAAGTTGATGATGAACACAAAATAATCTCAATTACTGGGATATTTAAAAAATCAGCTTGAAAAAGTTACATGTGATTAAGGGCTAATTTTAAACATTTTGTTTGCCTTTTTCTCAGAAACTATTGACAGGAACTAATCGAATTTTTTCAAGGACGTTCTTCAACGTTCTCTCTTTACTTTGATGGTTGGTTGGTTCCTCAGTTTAGGGGCTGCGACAACGCGGTCATGTAGCCCCGTGTACTTTGTGTGTGTGTGTAGAATCTGTCTGACAACCGGTGTTAATTGTGATGGCTGTGTTAGTGTGTGATATCTGTTTCTAATTCAAGTAAGGACTTTTGTTACCAAACGCCACTGTCCACGACAACTAGTTCTGAACTTGGTTACTAGATGCCACCGCAGTCGGCTCCCGGCGACGAACGTTTGAACCCAAGAGCGTTAGTCAAATCTAACCTATAATTTAGCTTCACACAAGTGTAATTAGTGGAAGGTTCTTTTAGATGGCATAAATCTATGACATGGGACCACCGGCTTTACTTCCCCTCCGAAGGAAGGTATACTGAGGGATTTTTAACGCTCTCAAAAATCCTACGACTTCGGCCGGGTTTGATCCCGCGATCTTGGGCATAGAAGCTCAGCATGCTACCAACTACGCCACCGAAGCCGCTTCTTTACTTTGATACATGCTCTTTGAAATAAATGTATTTTTGAAATTTCACCAATCTGTTTACAACTGTATGATTTTAACAGCATGTTCATGAATATTTCCATCTGGCAATACTGAAGTAAATTTTGAAAGAGAGAGAAAAAAATATTTCTAAAACTTTTAGATTTGTACTGTATGTTGAAAAGTTCCAGGAATATCTTCAGTCTGACACGTAACTGTTTATACACTGTTGAAGGTACTTATAAATTAAACTCAAATTCGGGAAATTCGTGAAGCAATGCAATTCAATAACAGAACTGATGTTCCGAGTTCTCCGAATAACGCCTCAGAAGCACGCCCAGCGTTAATAGTTGATAGCGCGGGGGCGGATAATCTTCCGTACCAAGTGTGGTATTCACGGGTTGCAGGATTTCCCCGAACAGTCTCAACTAACACTGTATTAACCGATATACTGAGCAAGCTGCAGCTTAAAGCGCTGTTTATCCCGAGAGACAAACCCTTACCGAGATTTAATTTTTAAAAATCTTTCCAATTCCTGATAACACGTTCAGAATTTTAATGTTGTTGGGAACTATGCTTTCTCAAACGAAACATCAACGGCAAGAAAAGGGTTTTGGGTCAAGTCGCTAATATTAACGATACGATTATTGTGCTATATGTAAGACTACCCCCAATGGCTCAAATGCATATTCGTTCGGGTATACTAAGGATATTTCTAAGAAAAGTAATGAATATCCTTCGGAGAATACTGAATGAATATTGTGGTGGTGATCGTTGTTTTAATCCTTATAGTGCATGCTGAAGAACGGAGGAAAATTTTCAGTGCCCAGATGAAGAGATTTTGGGAGAAGAAAAAACATTAGGAAAAAAATTTCGATCGCGCTCCATTGATGGGCATAGCTGTAAATAATAATATTAATACTATTATCAATAATAATATGAAACTGGCAACGAAAGAAAAGCTATAGAAGCAAGACTACAGAAAATGGAAACTGCTTTGCATTTGACAAAACAAGTTTATAACAAAAATGCCTCTCTTGGAATTGTAAAATTCAACATTATAAAACAGTAGTCTTGCCTGCAGCCCTTTATGCAGCCGAGACACTTAATCTACAACATAAAACACTGAGAAATCAATTGGAGATTAAGGTACGCAAAATCATGCGAAACATTTTGGGACCAAGAATTAAAGACGGAATTCACCTTCCGAAACCTAATGCTGACATCTATTTAAAAATTACTAAAATCACAGACACAATCCGTATGAGAAGGATCCAATTCATGGGACATTTGGACAGAATGGTCCCAACTAGGTTAACAAATAAAATCTATACGTTTTTGCAGAAAAAAGGCAACAAGGTCCAATTGGTACAAACAGGCGGAAAAGGACTTGGCTGAATTAGGTTTTCCCAATCTCAAGGCTCTAGAGGAAATTAGAAAAATTACTAATACACGGGGTTTTGAGGCAGAAGAGAGAAGACCTACCAGACACGTCTGGTCGCAGCAACGAAGACTAGCTCAATCGTTGCGCATGAAGAGTTATTGGGCAAACATCAAGGCCAAGAAGTGTTGATTCCGCGTGGTCCTAGGAGACCCATTCGCGCAGAAGAAGAATATGATCTCAACTACGTGTGTCTCGCCTTCGTGCTGGACTGGCTGCGTGGCTCAGCGGTAACGTCCTCGCTTGCCGTGCCCAAGGTTGCAGGATCGAATCCTGGCGCAGTCAGCTGGCATTTGAGGGTGCGCAAATTCGAGGGAGCCGTGTCAGTAGATATACTGGCGCGTTACAAGATCCCCTTCGTGGGAAAATTCTGGCACCCCGGCATCTCTAAAAGCCGCAGCAGTTAATAGGGATGTAAAACCAATAACATTATAATTATTATCATCTTTTGTGCTGGAGTCATTTAGGTGATCTACTCTCCAATTTCCACGTTCCGTTTAGTGCTGCGATTTGACAGCTGAACAGGTACTTAAGTGGCTGAGATTTAATTATGTTGTAGATTCTTTTAGGGGCTTGGCGACATCGTGATCATGTAGCCCCGTGTACTTGGGTGTATGTAGAATTTGTCTCATAACTTGTGTCACTGTGATGTCCGTACTAGTGTGTGTATTTGTAATTGAAGTAGGAAAAGGGTAGGAGGCGATCGTGGCCTTAAGTTAGGTACCATCTGGATTTTTGCCTGGAGTAGAAATGGGAAACCACGGAAAACCACTTCCAGGAGAAGGTAGGAATCGAACCCGCCTCTTCTCAGTTTTGCCTCAGGAGGCGGGTGTACCCCGCTCCAGTTCTAAGACCAGAATTAGACTTTTTGGCAATGCCGGGAATCGAACCCAGGACAACCAAGAATGCTAGCCGCTACGCAACGAGGCGAATGAGAGATTTAATTAATTTTGTCTAGTAATCAAATCACCATATGTGATCGTACGGTTTGGGAGTACCGTGGATTTTTTGCCGCCTTGCAAAAAAAATCAGACGTACTTGGCCGAGAATCAAACCCGCTATCTTAGGATCATGAAGTCGACACTCTTACCACTGATCCAACGAGGAAGCAGGATAATTTATGAGCTCTCCCTATATTGCAGAATATTTCGGGAGAGAGAATAAACCTGGAGGAACGGTGAACAGACGCATCTTTCTTCAAACGAGCTGTCTCTGTGGTAGTTCGACAATGACTTATGATTCAATTAAGGAATGTGTCACTGAAATTGCATGCAATTTGTCCTTTACACTTCGTGACGTATTGTGGTCGCCACTATGGAGCTCACGAGAAGCTTATATCTGGCGCCATTCAGCCGACATTCCGACGCTGAAGATATCGTCGGCGGTGCAGATCACGTAATTAACTAGTCGCCCTATTTTAACGATATTAACCATAATAATGGTAAATTTTATTAACAGTAATGTTCGACGGTGGAAATGCATAATATTTACAAATAAACACTGTTTGTACTTCCACTTCATATTTTAAAATTAAACCGATCGGTTTTGCATTGCTCAACCCGATGGGGTTTGCACTGCTCATAATAGCCTTCCCCGCATGGTTAAGATTCAAAACTCTCTACCTAGGTTTAATTTTCAATGTAACTGCATGTAAACTAAGAAAGCAGAGATTCTAATTGAATCTAATGTCGATAAGTAGCATGATGAAATTATTTTCAGAAAAATAGTATCCAAATGTTTACGGTAGTATCGTACAAAAATCATGATTTAGGGGCAGATGACATCGTAGTTCCGCCCCTCAAAACAACAATAACTAACTAGAATCATGATTTCGGTAAAACTACCCACTAATAGACTATTCATTTCAACATCACTTTTTGCGTAGCAAACAACGTAAATATTCATTTCAACATCACTTTTTGCGTAGCAAACAACGTATAACCAAGGAAGAAGTATTACAAATGCTTTTTTTTTTTAGCGTATGGCTTTTAGTGCCGGGAGTGTCCGAGGACATGTTCGGCTCGCCAGTTTTGTAGCTGCTTCGAGGCGGACACCCAATGGGTGAGCTACAAGTACCGGTGGGGAGGAAAGTTGGAATGTAAGGACGAGGAGTTGGAAGGTAGCGGCTGTGGCCTATAGTTAGGGACCAACCCCGGTATTTGCCTGGAAGGAAGATGGGAAACCACAGAAGACCATCTTCAAGGTTGCCGGCGGGGGCATTCGAACCTCCTCGCCTCCCTAATGTGAGCGACTGCCAGCATTCATGCTGTAACGACCACGGCTAACTCACCCGGTATTACAAATGCTAATGAACTATTACTAAACAATTCTACATTATTTAAAAGTTTCAGTAAGGTAACATTTCCAATTTTTCCTTAACGCAGTATACTGTATATACAGGGTGTTTCTAAATTCCCACTACATACATCGAGGGCTTGTAGTTGGGACCAAGACTGTTAAGTTTAGCATAGGAACTTGTGTCCGGAAACGTACTGTCTTCCCGCTACCCCCCCCCCCCCCCCCCCCCAAACCACTATAGCACAGGTTCAAACCTCCCGCATTTTCGGCGCCACTGACTAGAGAACGTACTGATATCGCGTCAGGAGATGGCAGTCGGGTTTGAACTACAGTTGTCTTCCCGCTCACTGCGTATCACGCATTCCAAAAACATTAAGTTGGTCACTGTTTCCATTACTGTACCTGATACTGCCACACTGTTAAAAGTAAACACAAAGGCTTGTAAGAATATCGACGGTAGGAAGGAAGGTAACAATACACACACACTTGAAGCCCGATAACAAATTACCATGCAGGAAGTAGCAGCAACTTACTGCCAGCCTATATGTTTTGGTTCGAAATAGGCGGACCGCGCATGCGCACAGCAATATCCCCCGCAACCCGTCCCAGCGTGTTGAACTACCATCTCCTGGCGCGATGATATTACGCATTGAACGATCACCTGATGTCCCATAGCCCCTACAGGTTGTATCCCCTATCTTCTTCCACGAAATCTCACGGGTGCTGCGTTCTTGGTATTCTTTGAAGGCGTACTGCATGAGTTCTTCGACGATGTGCCACTGCATGTGCGTCAAAACAATCATGTGGTTTCAGCACTTGATCATTTATCACTTGCGGAACGAGATCATCTGCACCACAGGTTTGGGCAACAGTGGATAGGTCGTGGTGGCCCGATTGCTTTACCTGGACGTTCAACAGATTTGACACCGCTAGACTACTACCTGTGGGGTCACATGAAAACCTTGATTAACGAGATCCCTGTGGAATCCGAGAAAGACCTACTGGCGCGGGTTATGACTGCGGTGGATGTTGGATTGGTGATCGTGTGTACCAGAACATGGTACGGAGGTACCGTGTCTGTGTTGACGTCCGTGGTCGTCACATCGAGCCCCATCTGGAAATGGACCCAAACGACAAGCAGCAGGAGTCTGACAGAACGCTGAATATGCGGGAGCTGTGAACGTGTGCTGTGGTGGTATTTAGCGGGTAGCGGGAAGACGGTACGTTTCGGACACAAGTTCCTATGCTAAACTTAACCGTATTGGTCCCCACTACAAGCCCTCAAAGTCTGAAATGGGAATTTAGATACACCCTGTATAGGCTATAATCAAGTAGGAAATTAATATTGTAAGTCAATACATTATTATTACAAGTACAGAGCACATTGTGACCTTCTTCAGCAAAAAGTAATTAATACAAATGAAGTTGCAAGTCTAACACTAAAATTATATATATATAAAGGCTGATTTCATAACTATTTCTAAAATACTATCTAAAATGTTAAAAATACACTAAAAACTAAAAAAGCAGATCTGTTACAATTGAAAGATATATATGTCTTGAAAGAAAAAAAAAAAAACTCGAAGTGGAAAATATCTGTGATGTGGACATGATGTATTGGTGCATTGACATTTTGAGGTGGGGATGATTTATGTGGTTGGTTCCTCAGTTTAGGGGCTGCGACAACGCGGTCATTTAGCCCCGTGTACTTTGGGTGCGTGTAGAATCTGTCTGATAACCGGTGTTAATTGTGATGGCTGTATTAGTGTGTGTTATCTGTAATTCAGGTAAGGACTGTACACGATCAATTTCAAGTAGTTCCTACTTTTAACGTGAAAATAAAAAGTTTTCTGATCGCGTTGCTGTGAGAATAGTTAATCCACGAAAAAAATGAGTCAAGTTAACTTATAACTACTACGGCACCATTTCACAGGTATCCTTTAAATACCCACGAGAAATCATACTATCATCGGGACTAGACAGCAGGGCCAACGTAGAAAGACCCACCAAACTCCAAAACTAACATGGAATTACTACAAAAAGGAGTCATATCGCGCAATGGAAAATTACGACACCACGAGACAGTTGTTTTGCCGTAAGCTTTATACGTCTCAGAAAAACTCTAAAACTATAGAATTTGAAAAGCGAGAACGGTTTCCGGATAATTTATGGTCCAGCATGAGAAAATGGAATCTGGATTAAGAGAACAGCAGGCCTCTATTCCTTAACTGGCAGGTTATTATTATGATGATAATTGTTATTTTAAGGGGCCTAACATCTAGGTTATCGGCCCCTAATGGGCTGGGTGTCAGCGAAAATGACAATGAAATGGAAACCATAACGAAAATTAAGTGAGACTGAAAAGAACTTATAAAATGGAACTCAGATTGAAACGACGCACAAAATGGAGAGTGGTAATAGTTACAAAAGGGAATTTAGAAGGAAAATACTCACAAAAGGAATATATTGAAAAATACGCACAGTTGTAGTTTAGGTTCAAAATACGTTCAAAATGCAATGTGGAGTCGAAATACTTACAAAATGACATTCAAATTCAAAATACTTACAAAATGCAAATGAGATTGAAAATACGTACAAAATGCAATCGAGGTTCAAAATATTTACAAAATACAATTGAAATTGAAAATACACAATGCAAGTTAGATTGAAAAAGGCCAGTTCAAATTCAAAATACTCACAAAGTGCAATTGAAATTCAAAATGCTTACAAAATGCAAATTAATTGAAAATGCTTACAAAATGTATGGTAGATTCACGGCAGGTTTATAGATGCCATAGACTACGTTAGAGACACCTGAAATTCTATGGCCATGTATATAGAAAGGACAGCGCCAGACTAACCAAAATATTATTTAATGTAATCAACTCAAAGAAGGTCAAAATAAACTGGCTAGAAGAAATAAATATCAAAGACGACATCATAGAAAATTGTGTAGCCTTTAGTACAATAGACGGCAAGCAAAAATTAGTGGAGAAACCTAAAAAGAAAACTGGTAGGAAGTGGTCCACAGAACGCAAGATGCAACACGGTGCATTCATGAAGAGATTTTGGGAAGATAAGAAGGCGAAAACTATCAGTCCAACTAACAGGTAAAAACGCGCTCTTTGAGTGGGCACAATGGAAGTGAGAGAGAGAGAGAGAGAGAGAGAGAGAGAGAGAGAGAGAGAGAGGGACCGAGAAAAAGAATAAATAAATAAATATCTTCGACTTTCTTCACGTAAATAAGTTATTGTTCGGCTTCCTTTGGCGATGTACGATTGTTTGTGAACCTTTGTCGAAAAATGCTTTATTAATTGTGAAAACCACACCAAAATCCATCCAGGAGTTAGCGAGATTAGTCAGAACAGACAGACAAAATCGAGGACTCAAAAATATAGAGTGTGCGTATACTCTGTTCTCATATGCTCCTTGCCTGAGTCGAGCAGGTGTTCCCGGCTCGCGCGAGACACCCGCCAGCCAAACAAGCAAGCAAGCAAGCAAGCAAGCAGCTCAAAAACTTTGCGGAAGTGAGCGAGTGAGTGAGTGAGTGAAGCTTGTTTAAATAAGTTGGGATTCTAAATTTAAACTCGTCCGCCGGGAATACGTCATAGCGCCCGCCGCTGCCCTATCTTCCTCTCTTTGAGGCTGAGACTGCTGGTATTTGGGTCCCGTCTGGGGCCACCACATCTCACCTCACTTGCCGCGCCTCCATCATGGCCAACACTCTTGTCACACGCTCGCAATTTGGGTTCCGGCAACATGTGCGCGTGTATAATAGTTGTTGTTGATTATATTACGAGCTTCGCCACATCGTGGTCATGGTGACTTTGGTCTGTCCGGGCCTCTAAACTCTCATTTTGAAATTGATGATGCCGTAATCCAAAAGGTTACACGCTGGCTGCGATAGTAACCAAAAGACTTCTTTGCTGCCGGCTATCAAGGACTTGTAGCGGCTTCGGTGGCGTAGTTGGTAGCATAACCAAGATCGCGGGTTCAAAACCGCCTGAAGTCATCGGATTTTTTAAGAGAGTTAAAATCCTTCAGTATGCCTTCCTCCGGAGGGGATGAAAAGCCGACGGTCCCATGTCATAGATTTATGGCATGTAAAAGATCCTTCTACAGACTAAACTTGTGTGAAGCTAAATTTCTAGGTTAGATACCGTTGTAACGCTATATCCAAGTTCCAACGTTCACCACTAAGTGTCGGTGATATCTGATAGCGAAAGTTGGAACTACTTGAAATTGAACGAAACTTGTAGCTCACCTATGGGTGTCCGCTTGAAGCAACTACGGCCTCTGGCGAGCCGAACATGTCCTCGGACACTCCTGACACTAAAATACTCTAAATAAATAAGGACTTGTAAAGAAAGAAAAAGTTATTGGTTTTACGTCCCTTTTAACTACTCTGGCTTTTAGAGACGCCGGGGTGCCGGAATTTTGCCCCGAAGGGGATCTTTAACGTGTCAGTAAATCTACTGACACGGCTCCCTCACATTTGCGCACCCTCAAATGCCAGCTGACTGCGCCAGAGTACGAACCTGCAACTTTGGGCCCAGCAAGCGAGAACGTTACCGCTGAGCCACGCAGCCAGTCGACTTGTAAAGAGATGGGGATAAGTGTCTGAATGTACAAGGTGACTATGTAGAAAGGTGAAATAAATGCCAGGACGTTGCGTTGAGTATTGCCTCTATCCCGTTTTGCGACTTATTTATGGACTTACCTTCGCTTAATTTGTATGAGAAGTTGGGGTTTCGGGATCAGAATCGCGCCAGAGTATGTTTAAATGTTGTAATTCATGGCAAATTGAAAATAAAAGTAGAAATTTTTGAAAGTTAAACATTAATTTAGCAAAGTAATGTTAGAAATTACGTTGGTTGGTTCCTCAGTTTAGGGGCTGTGACAATGCGGTCATGTAGCCCCGTGTACTTTGGTGTGTGTAGAATCTGTCTGATAACCGGTGATGACAGTATTAGTGTGTGTTTCTGTTTCTTAATTCAAGTAAGGACCGCAGACTTTGAATTTTCAAGTAGTTCCTACTTTTGCTGCCAAACGCCACTGACAACAACTACTAGTTCAGACCTTGGCTACTAGACGCCACCGCAGTCGGCTCCTGGCGACGAACGTAGGAACCTGAGAGTTGTTTACATTTTTAACCTAATTTAGCTTCACATAGGTGTAATTAATGGAAGGTTCTTTAACATGCCATAAATCTATGACATGGGACCGCCGGCTTTACTTCCCCTCCGAAGGAAGGCATAGGCCTACTGAGGGATTTTTAACGCTCTTAAAAATCCGACGACTTCGGCCGGGTTTGAACCCGCGATGAAATTACGTTAATTGGTCTGTTTTAAGAGATAAAATTACAGAACAACATTTTATTTTAGGCGGATTTCTTTCTATCACGGCATAAGCAACTGGGCTGGCGAGGAGGTTTTGGGGAAAATTAGAAAGAAGGAAAATACCTGATTACTAAGGTGCCTATAACAGTAAGAAGTCTCGTGTGTAAAACTAGCAACAAGGAGGTACCCAGCTTCTTGCCTCCCAGGCCGGCTACTACAAGGTTAATCGGAACGTTTTTATTCTAAATTAAAATCTGGCTGTGCTCTTAGGGCGAGGGAGTGGAGTTGATTTCCCAGAGGATACCCAACATGTTCTTTGAAACAACGCTTCACATACAATGCTAGGAAATAAATAAATGATGCTTCATCAAACGCTATTAAATTATAGAGCTTAACGTTAACAGGTTGTTTTCGACCGTTTACGTAACATGCCAATGCCCAAGCAGTTGAGCCAAGTACTTTTCTAGTGCACTGGAGCTCACCATATCATCGGCCATGAATACTACGGCTCGGATTTCTACAACATGTCATTATCTTCTTTTTTTTTTCAAGCATTTGTTAAATTAAAGCATATATCTGACTTTTATGAACACGGTGTTTGGCACGAGTTTGAATGGTCATATAAACGCATATTTTAATGAAAACTTATAAAAACAAAATTTTATTTACATTTTCAATCCTTTCAGGTTTCTTAAGATATTGCTGATGCTTGTGCCAGTAATGTGAGGAATATTTTATTAAAGAATGAGGTGAATGCATTTATTTTGTCAATATTGTCAACAACTCCAGCAAACCCACCCGATATTCTCCGAACCACGATGAAATGACTCTTGCTTTGTGGGCAGATGCATTATTATGCCAATAGAGGAAATGTCCCGATTGCAAACTGTTGTCACAATGAGGGAAGCATGCTATTGTCAAAAAGGTATACATATCCCACGAACAACTAATAATAACCTAAATATTAATATTTAACAACATTAATTGCTTCTTTTTCAGGGTATTTGTTAAATAACTGCAACGTTAGAGACTAGCCCTATGACAAAATAATCGTAATATTATAAATAGTCCATTCCTGACAACTAATTCCCTTCAGGAAGACGATGGTTAACAAAAATCCCACAGCTTGTCTAGGTAAGATGGAAAATCTAGACTCCTTTGTCAATGGCCAGTGATGGGAGATTCGACTGCGGCCATCGACACTTCAAAGAAGAACTCGTGAAAGACGTACGACTGCCGATTAGGGTTTTGCATAAAATACATCCATCGCCAAATTGATGTTTTCCCACGCGTGTTTTATCAGATTTGTGACTGTTTCCCAAACTAACTCCTGCTTGCCGGTTATAGGAGAACTAGCAGTAGTGCCCGTCTTCGCCCGGTGTTTTTTTTATGGATGATAATGAATACTACTACAGAACTGGAGCGCTGAAGGATAAGGGTCGGAAAGCACCAAAGCTTATTGCAGCTGATAACCTCAGTATACTGCACCAACACCATCGCCCTTATACAGAGACATACTATTGTCATGATGATAACTGCTTTAAGGGGCCTAAGAAATCCTTTTGCACTAATTACTCCCCGTGACTGCAATTTATAAGCAGCTAGCAATTCTGCACCATAACACTGGTAGGGGCGACGTAATGCAGCCCGCATTGCCAAGCAACAATAGACTTAGGTATTATTGAAGCTGTTCGGGAGCGCTTGTTCTTCCGACTTACTGACCAAAAGTCAATCTTTAAGGTTACCTGAGAGGTGTAGCCTAATGCTACATAGCCTAAACTATTCCTCTTGAATCTGGCTATCATATACAAAAATAATTTTTGGAATCAGACTGGTGCAGAGATTATCGCGTTTAAACACAAACAAACAAACAAACAAACAAACAAACAAACAAACAAACAAACTCTTCAGCTGTATTATATTAGTATAGATACGCCAACAACTACAGAACGGGAAAGGTGTTCTCCTCCCTCCCGTCAGGACCTACTTTATTATCCTTCTGTCGTGTTACAATTGGCGGTCAGTTTTTGGAGCGTTCGTTAATAATATAAAAGCGCGTCGCGTGATACATTGGCTTTCACTGATTTATTGGCGAGAGTTCTAGCTAAGGTTCAATGGCCATACCTTTTGCAGCTTGGTTAAAAATTAATACTCCCGATGCCACGTGTACTAAGTTGCTCAATATTAATCATTCCTATGAATCTACGATCTTTTCATGCAAACAGACAGGATATGAAATTATTCCGGTGAAAATAAACCAGGAATATAAAAAATAATACGGGGTGAAAATAAATTCATACTATACTGCGGCATGTACGGATGTTACAGTTGACTTTTTGATTGTGCGTGGTCGTCTTTTTTTTAGCGTATGGCTTTTAGTGCCGGGAGTGTCCGAGGACAAGTTCGGCTCGCCAGTTTTGTAGCTGCTTCGAGACGGACACCCAATGGGTGAGCTACAAGTACCGTTGGAGAGGAAAGTTGGAATGTAAGGGCGAGGAGTTGGAAGGTAGTGGCTGTGACCTATAGTTAGGGACCGACCCCGTCATTTACCTGGAAGGAAGATGGGAAACCACAGAAGACCATCTTCAAGGTTGCCGGCGGGGGGTTCGAACCTCCTCGCCTCCCGGATGTGAGCGACTGCCAGCAGTCATGCCGTAACGACCACGGCTAACTCACTCGGTTGCGTGGTCGTCGTTGACGGACTAATACTTTAGAATAAAAGTTTACTCACCTGACTTCAATCACTCTGCTTTCTACTTAATATTTTTCAAAATGGCGTTGAATCCACAATTTAGATCTCAATGTTGTGGCATAGATAGCACAGACCTGCATAATCTTGCGGCAAATCAGAAAATAAGCAATATGACAGAGATTAATGTTCTGCATCCGAAAATGGTGTCAGTTTCTTTATATTTTAATATCACATATTTTTTGGGTCAATTCCACTTTTTAATGTTACAATAAAAATGATATTTTTCACTATTGCCAATTAACCAAATGTGACAGGGAAGATCAAACTACATTTAGTAATTCAGCACAGCCAAGTTAATCAACCAAACCTATTTTCCTTTTGTACCACAGACATTTCTTTTCTGTTTTGCAGGCCAGTCCTGCTTGATTTTGCCGTAAATTAGAAAATAAGCCACATTAATACAGATTACTGTGCGAGACAACCAAAATATATCTTCAGCCCAATTAGACCTATTATTAATGTTTTTTTTTAAGTAGCGGTTTCGGTCACATTATGACCTACATCAGCAATGATAGAAACAAGTACCGGTATGAGGTTGCAAGCTCGTGAAATAATATGATAAAGGTAAAACAATAATTCTTCCATGATCAAATATTAACCACTAATACCATAATTTTTAATAAGCAATTCCCCTGCAATGTGAATATACAGTGATATTTCCACGTCAAAAGCTTGTAGAGCCCTGCGCGGATAAACAAAACGTTATCCGCATCCGCACGACTGTTATCCGCACGTGTGTCAACCAAATCCGCTGACATTACAATTATAGGCTATTTTTAATTTATTAGATCAAGTATTAAAGCAATACATTTAGACATTTATGGAAAAATTCGATCCCCTAGGCTGTGTGAATCGCAAGACAATGTTGACCGAGTTTTATCCCTCTGAGTAACGGCAAGTGAAACAGCGGGTGGCTAATTATAGCACTTACTTAGTCATCGGATATATCCACGCAAGCAAGCGTAGGTATATATATATATATATATATATTTTTTTTTACGGAAGTCAACAATAATTGAAGGAGTTCCATGACTGGCTTCTCTCTCGCTTCTCTATTACGGTATTCTCATACAATACAAGCGAAAGCAAATAGAGAAATAACCAGAAACGTGAAAGACGCAGATCTTAGTAAAAACTAAAATTATTTCAAAAGATCCAGTTCAGCATGGTATTCCAAACATTATCCGCAAATTTACTCTAAACATTATCCGCTGATTATCCGCAAGACAAAAAATTTCGCGGATATCCGCATCCACGCAGGGCTTTACTTATAGGCAATAAAATACAGGGTGTTTCTAAATTCCCACTACAGACATTGAGAGCTTGTCGTGGGGACCAGGACGGTTAAGTTTAGCTTAGGAACTTGTGTCCGGAAACGTATCGTCTTCCCGCTACCCGCAAAAACCCACCACAGCAAATGTTCAAATCTCCCGCATTTTCGGCGCCACTGACTAGAGTACGTCATTGAACAATCACATGATGTGCCGTATCCACTACTTGATTTACGAGAGCCCTGTGGAATCTGAGGAAGACCTACTGGCTGCGGCGGATGTTGGAGGTCTAGAGATTGGTGATCGTGTGTACCAGAACATGGTACGGATGTACCGTGTCTATGTTGACGTCGGTGGTCGTCACATCGAGCCCCACCTGTAATTGGACCAGCGCACAGTGGGTCAAAATCGAAATCTAGGGGGACAAAATTATTTTTACGTTTTAATCATGAATTTAGAGTGAAAGCAACGTATATAATTTATTTACATCATAATAAACATCAGTTAAGACCTTTCTTTAAGCTTCGTCTACACATGGAAGAAATTGTCTATGACTAGTTGGATAGATCATTCAGTTATCTCTTCAGAACAATTTTCTACCCCTAATTTACTTATAACAAAGTTCCACTTTTGACGTAATCGTCGAACCCAGTGCTTCAAACAGTTGTAAACGAGTGAGAACTGGTTGCGCGGCATCTTCTAAAACGTAAAATAACTAAGTAAGTTGCAAGAAGATGCAAACAATCTTATAACAGGCGTAAACTACAAGACTTTATCTACATTTTAACATTAAATAGAAAGTGACGCGACATACTAAAAATCTAATTGAAAATATAATTTTAAAAATAATAGTTAAATATAATATAATGCAAATATAGCTAAAATTACGTAACAATTACGCCCATTAATAACTGAAACACATTACAAAGATCATACCTTCAGCTGCATGTTCCATCTTAAAGCATCACACCAACCACAAAGATAACCAAACCACAGCCACTTACATTCACCCTCCAATTCAGACTGCTCGAACAGTGGCGACAGATGTACACTGAGATGCGTTTATATCCCAGAATAGTGAGCGGCAATTGTATAAGAATGCTGTAGAAGTAATACATTTTGTTTTTTTTATTATGAAAATAAATAATTTTGTCCTCCTAGATTTCGATTTTGACCCACTGTGCAGCGGCAGGAGTCGGGCAGAGCGACGAAAATGCGGGAGCTGTGAACGTGTGCTGCGGTGGTTTCTTGTGGGGAGCGAGAAGACGGTACGTTTCCGGACACAAGTTCTTACGCTTAACAAGCCCTCAAAGTCTGTAATGGGAACTTAGAAACACTCCGTATACTTTCTACCAACCTTCAAATGATAAATTAACACAGTACATATACATCGGTTCCACAACAAATGACCACGTTGTCGCAGCCCCTAAACTAAGGAACCAACCAATCAGTTCCACAACAATAGCTATCCTACATCGAGTTGCTTTTGGAGAAATATGTTTCACATTAGTCAAAATAAGTAACAGATCTGATTTTATTATTTAAAAATAATTTAGAGAGATGATAATGATAATTGATGTTGGGGCCTAACATCTAGGTTATCAGCCCAATTTCGACAGCAACATTTTAGAAATATTATTGAATCTCACCTATTTTATAAATTTAATTTTTATTTGTTGAGCTATTTCTCTCGACAATACTTAGGCTATTATTGTTTTACCTCTATCATAACTATTATTTCACGAACTTGCAACTTCATACTTGTTTCTACTTATAAATATCCATTATACATTGCTGATAAGGTCCTAATGTGACTGAAACCGGTACTTTGGAAAAATATTAATAATAATTTTATTGGCTGAACGCATATTTTCGTTGTCTCTTAAACTTTGTCATTAAGGGTCATTTTCTAGACATGATTACTTTCTTGTCTCTAATGTTCTGAATCACATCTTGTTTAGGCTTAATTCCATTAGTATTGTTGCAATCAAAATGACATTTTTACCATTCATTGTATTACTAATTAACCAGGGAAAAACAGAATGAATTTTCGTAATCAGCACAGGGACGTTAATAAAACACACCTATTTTCGATTTTACCGCAGAATATGGTTTCGTTTTTGCAGGCCTGTGTAATTAACTATATTTGTAGACTACACTGTTTATTTTTCGGAAGAACATTTCCTTTATCCAGTCACCATTATAAGTATATTAAGGGGCAGATGACCTCGTAGTTCCGCCCCTTAAAACCTCAATAACTAACTAAGTATACTTGTTAATTCATTTGAGGGGATTGGGACAACTTTGCCTTCTTTCTTCTCTAGCGGTTAATCCGAGGATTGGTTTGCAGCTAATCTCCACTCTTTGAGTCTTTCCGCTTTCCTCTTCATTTCTCCGTATATCTTGTATCCCACATCTTCCTTAATTTGATCTATATACCTCGGGCGTGGTCTTCCTCTAGGCTTTTTTCCATCAACATACCCCTCTATGATTATCTTCAGGATTCCTCCATGTCTAAATGGCCTGTAAGTTGTACTCTTCTTTTAACAATTGAGATCCACAAACTTCTATACTCACCCACTCTTTTAAAGGCCTCTTCATTTGTAAACATCATTTTCATCAGCCCCGTATATTTGGGTTTGTGTTGAACCTGTATTTATGTATGTGATTAGGGACAGGGATGGGGTAGGCGCCCCGGGAATTGAAGTAAGGTACTCTGCCTGCATTTAGTCTACCTGGAGGGAGTGAGGAAATCCTAGGGGAAAAACCACACTCAGAATAGCCGCTCCGGTTTCGAACCTGCAAACTTACTGACCACACGGCCATGGTGCACAATATTTAACGAGCACAGATACGCCGCGGGGTTTGTTTTTGTTTCGCACTTCCGCACGCTACCTACCCATAGTTGGGGATTGCGGAGAGGGGGGCGGGGCAGACTTTTGCATGTGTCCTCCGAAGAGGCCTGGTGCAACTCTCTCAAGTTGAAGTCCATTAGCGACCCATTTGTCGCGACAAAGATGAAATAAACGATGAAGACGTCTCAAACACCCAGACCTAGAAATGATTTTCTCGACTACTTTAGGAAACGCTGGGATGGTTCCTAAACTAAGGCCTTTTGGGGCAGATGACCTCGTAGTTCCACCCCTTGAAACAACAATAACTACCTAACTAAACTAAGGCCACGGACGCCTCCTTTCCAACCCTAGCCTCAATTAAAAATTACTGCTACAGTCATCACAATGACACAGGTTATCCGACAGTTTACAGACACACACACACACACACACACACACACACACACACACACTGGGCTAGATGGCCACGATGTCGCAATGCTTCTAAATGAATCAATAATAACTATATAACTTCGTTTCGAATAGTATTGATCAGGTGGCCTAATTTAATTATTTTCCCATTATTTTCATGTCGATACGGACCCTAACTAGTGATGTAAAATGTCTAGGCATTTATAAGTCGGGGCAAATGTCCAGGATAGATGCCCGGGCAAATGCCCAAAACCCATAAATGCCCAGACATTTTGGGCATTTACCTCTTTTAAAAACATATTCATAATGCAACGCTTATATAAATATTGTTTTAGCCATGTATGTATCTACATATGGTGTTACGGCTGTGAGTTTGTGTCATCGCTCGCCGCATGTGTCACAACTGCCCCAGGGCTGGGTTGTGACCTGCCTCGTGTATTGCGTGCGCCTTATGCAACAGGGCTACTAGGACAAAGGGATGGTCCAGAATATTCGTGACCCAGCCAGTCAAGGAAATCTCTAGAAGCTGGACGATTCTAGAATTCATTGAGTCACCAGCCTGCTATATAAGCGGCCTCAAAGTGAGGGGACTGAGCTTTCAGTGGGTGTGTGTTTCTGAGCTAGTGCGTGTTTTCCCGAGCGACAGAAGTGTGGTTACGAAGTGCCGTGCGAGTTACGAAATCCAGTGACATTGTTTCTCCCAGCTTGTGAACGGCCTGCAGCAAGTGATCGTAAATAACTGTAGTCGGTGTACATAAGTGAGAGGAGCAGGTAGTTTCTGTCAAGGCCACCGTACTCATTAGGACGGATTAACTTCTGTGGTCTGTTGACAAGTGAAAGGGCCAAGAGCGCTCAAGGAAGAGACTTGAGGAAACTGGAGTAAGGCTCCAATTGCTTGTATTTGCTGATGAGTAGTGTAATTTTCTGGCCGCAATAAAGTTAATTATTTCTTTAAAGAAACAATCTGTGTTGTGCTTGAACCCACCGTAATCCAGTTAACAAAAGTGCCACTAGGGGGGGGGGGGGCACGTAACAACTGGTGTCAGAAGCCGGATTACGAACTCAAGCACAACAGCTGACGGTCCTGGTTTCAAAACCCGAGCAGGTCATTTTCTCTAATTTTCCTGTGAGTGCATGCCCTTTACAAGACAAACAACTAAAATGGAGGCGCAATTGGCAGCATTGCTAGAAAAGTTAAATGGCATGGAAACCAAGATGGAAGACGGCCAGAAGAATTTAACCAAGGACCTAACTGCCAAATTAGAAGACGGCCAGAAGAAGATGGAGGACGGCCAGAAGAATTTAACCCAGGACCTAACTGCCAAATTAGAAGACGGCCAGAAGAAGATGGAAGACTGTCAAAATAAGTTAGCGGAGGACCTGAAGAAGATGGAGGACGGCCAGAAGAAGTTGGCCGAGGACCTAACTGCTAAATTAGAAGATGGCCAGAAGAATTTAACCAAGAAGATAGAGGACGGCCAGAAGAAGATGGAAGACGGGCAGAATAAGTTAGCACAGGACCTGAAGAAATTAGAACTGGGTCTGCGTGAGGAAGTCACAGCAGTGGAAAAGCAGTTCGACGCCTTAAAAGAAGAAGTTGCCGAGCTACGCCGACGCCCGCTGACGGGGGTGGAAGAGAGATTCAACGCTCTACGAATGGAATTTGCTGAGCTGCGCCGACACCCGCCGACAGGGATGGAAGATAGACTCAAAGCCCTACAAGAGGAAGTCGCCGAGCTGCGTCGACGCCCGCCGACCGGGGTGGATGAGAGAGTCAAAGCCCTACAAGAGGAAGTTGCCGAACTGCGCCAACGCCCACTCACGGGGGTGGAAGAGAAATTCAACGCTCTTCAAGAGGAAGTTGCCGAGCTGCGCCGGCGCCCGCCCACAGGTACACCGGGGACATCAGGAACGGGACAGAGCAGAGTGACGCCCCCAACCTTCGACGGAAAGGTCCCGTGGAGCACCTATTTACGTCAGTTCGAGGCAGCCTGTTCCATAAACAACTGGAACAGCACGGAAAAGGTTACAGCTCTAATTGTAGCGCTGAGAGGTGACGCCCTTAACGTCCTTCAGGCCATCCCGACTGGATCCCAGGACTACGCTTCACTGATCGCCCATATGGAGTCCCGATATGGAGATAGCCATCTTCAGCAGGCCTACCAGATGCAGCTCCGGACCCGGGTACAGAAGAACGCGGAAACCCTGCAGGAGTTCGAGATGGACATCGCACGCCTCGTAAGGCTCGCCTATCCAACAGCGCCGGCCGACTTTCTGGAACAGATTGCGACGCAGACCTTCACCGACGGGCTACGGGACTCGGACACTCAACAGGCGCTGCGACTCGCGCGCAATAAGACCCTGGCAGATGCGCTGAGCCACGCACATGAGTTCGAGACGGCAAAACAGGCATCTAGAATGCACGCGCGGGTGCGTCAAGTGGACGTCGACGAACCAGCAAGAACCAGCGAGATCAAGCCCCTGGCCGACGAATTTATGGAGGCGCTAAGCCGTTTCTTCAAGAATCGCAGTACCACCAACAAAAACGTAGCCGAAGGACATCCGGAGAGGCGGCCCGGAAGAGGACTACCGACCTGCTGGACCTGCCGTAAGAGAGGCCACCTGAGCAAGGACTGCGGTGATCGCCGCCGCCAAGGGTTTCCGTCGGGACAGTCAGTCGTAGGGAAACCGCGCGGCTCAGGAAAGCAAGTTATCAGCCAGCCTAGGGGGGCAAAGGTTGGCTTGTGACAGTCGTCAAGCCCCGGCAGTCCAAGTTCGTGTGACGCAGTTACGGAGGGATAATAGCAGCCTGATGGTCGACGGAGTCGTCAACGGAGAGAGCTGGCCCATGCTAATCGACTAGGGAGCATCGAGGACCATCGTCAGTCCCACCGTGATCCCGAAGTGGAGAGTTCAACCCACACAAAGGAACCTCCAGCTAATAACCGCGACCGGAGAGACCGCACCGGTACATGGCGAAGCATCACTGGAGTTCGTCATTGGTCGACGGGCGATAAAGCATCCAGTGCTTGTGGCTGACGTATCAAATGAAGTGATCATCGGACTGGACTTCCTGGACCAGAACAACTTCATCTTGGATCTGAGTACCAACACTCTGCACTTCGGAGGTGAGGAATTTGCTTTGCAACCTGCGCACGAGTCCATCACCGCACGACGAGTAAGGCTGAGAGAAGACGTCATCGTTCCCGCCAGGACGGAGGTCAGCGCTGCCGTAATTGTCGACGGAACTGCTGAGGGAGTGGCGGCTGTCATCGAGCCAAAATATGAGGACATCCAGACAAAAGGATTGCTAGTTGCCAAGACTCTCATCAACACGACGTCACGGCCGTACGTCCGCCTGTCCAACCTGAACGACTACGATATTACGGTTCACCGGGACACCAACCTAGGAGTCTGCGAGCCCGTTACCTGGATTGCCCGCATCACAGACACGACGGACGGACACCTGCAGGCGGACAACCGAAGAAGACGCGCCCTGCCAGAAGAACTACAGAAGCTGTACCAAGGATCCCAGGACCATTTAGACGAGGAACAATCACGCCAACTTCCGGACCTGCTACACGAATTCCAGGATGTCTTCTCCGTGGGGAGCAAAGACTTCGGCAAGACAAGCTAGGTCCAGCACAGAATCGACGTTGGGGACAGCGCACCGATTAGGGCCCCCTTCCGACGTGTCCCACTCGCCAAGCAAGCCGAGGTCGACCGGATGGTAGAAGAGATGAAGGAGCAAGGGGTGATCGAGCCATCACATAGTCCTTGGAGTTCTCCGGTCGTGCTAGTGAAGAAGAAGGACGGTTCCACCAGGTTCTGCGTGGATTACAAGCGGGTAAATGACGTCACGAAGAAGGACAGCTACCCTCTACCCCGGATCGATGACATCCTGGACACCATATCAGGGTCGAGATGGTTCTCCACCTTGGATTTGAAGAGTGGCTACTGGCAGGTGGAGGTCCACCTTAAGGACCGCGAGAAAACTGTGTTCTCTGTGGGCAGCGGGCTCTGGCAGTTCACCTTCATGCCATTCGGTCTGTGCAACGCCCCTGCGACCTTCGAAAGGCTAATGGAGTCCATTCTGAGGGGACTACACTGGAAGACCTGCCTGGTCTACCTAGACAACGTCATCGTTCTGGGGAGAAGCTTCGAGGAGCACTACAGCAACCTGAAGGAGATCTTGTTGAAGCTACGGGCTGCCCAGCTGAAGTTGAGCCCCAAGAAGTGTCAGCTCTTCCAGAAGCGGGTCCAGTACCTTGGGCATATTGTCTCCGAGGAAGGGGTGCGCACCGACCCAGAAAAGACCGCAGCTGTGAGGGAGTGGCCAGTTCCGAAGGACAAGTCCCAACTACGAAGCTTCCTGGGACTCGGCACTTATTACCGTCGCTTCGTGAAAGGATTCGCCAACATCGCCAAACCTTTACATCGACTGACTGAGAAGGACCAACTCTTCACGTGGACAGCAGAATGCCACAGTGCCTTCGAACAACTCAAGCAGGCTCTGTGCACCGCGCCTATTGTGGTCTACCCCAGACCTGGAACAAGGTTCATCGTCGATACCGATGCCAGCGACTTTGGTATAGGGGGAATCCTGTCGCAAATAGTGGACAGCGAGGAGAGAGTAGTGGCCTACTTCAGCAAAGCCTTGTCAAAACCAGAGAGGAACTACTGCGTCACCATGAAGGAACTGCTCGCCATCGTGAAGACCATTGAACACTTCCACAAGTACCTGTACGGGCAAGAATTTCTCATCAGGACCGACCATGCATCCCTGCGGTGGCTCCTGAACTTCAAACAACCCGAGGGTCAACTCGCGCGGTGGTTAGAGAGGCTTCAACAGTACAACTTCGAGATCCAGCACAGGAAAGGCCAACTGCATTCTAACGCCGACGCCCTGTCACGAAGACCGTGCCCCGAAGACTGCACCTTCTGTACCAGAAGGGAGGAGAACACTGGGATACAGTGCCGAAGGACTACCGTGGAACTTCAAGGGAGCTGGAGCCGCGAATCTTTCACGCGGGCACAAGCAGAAGATGATGACCTGGGACTGATAGCCGAATGGAAGAGGGCCTGTGTCCCCAGACCCGGGTGGAACATTGTGAGTGACTGCAGCCCAAAGTTTAAGTCCTACTGGGCACAGTGGGACTCGCTGATTGTAAGGGATGGCCTCATCTGCCGTACCTGGGAGAGCACCGACGGGAAGACATCTCGGGAACAAGTCGTCGTTCCAAAGGCTATGACTTCCTGAAGGAAGTTCATGGAGGATCATCTGGTGGACACCTAGGGATAAAGAAGACCCTGGAGAAGCTGAGAGAGCGGTTCTACTGGATCGGATGCCGAACAGACGTGGAGAACCACTGCGCGAGGTGTCATGATTGCGCAGCCAGCAAGGGCCCAGGACGAAGACGACGGGGTCCACTGAAGACCTACAACGTGGGCGGCCCCATGGAGAGAGTGGCCATCGATGTTGCTGGGCCATTCCCGTTAAGCGAGGCAGGGAACCGCTACATATTAGTCGTCAGCGACTACTTTACCAAATGGCCGGAGGCGTATGCGCTCCCTAACCAAGAAGCCGCGACGATTGCAGAGACCCTGGTGAAGGAATTCGTCAGCCGGTACGGAGTACCCCTGGAGCTGCACTCCGACCAAGGGAGGAACTTCGAGTCGCAGGTGTTCCAGAACCTATGCCAGCTGCTGGGAATCCGGAAGACAAGGACAACGCCGCTACACCCTCAGTCCGACGGGATGGTAGAGCGATTCAATCGCACCATCGAGAACCATCTCCGAATAGTCGTCAGCGAGCACCAGAGGGATTGGGACAAACATCTTCCACTATTTCTCCTGGCCTACCGCACCGCCGTGCATGAAGCCACCGGGTGCACACCAGCCCGGGCCATGTTTGAGAGGGAGCTCCGTCTACCTGTCGATCTTGCCTTCGGCCGACCTGGGAATGATCCGATCCCGGTAAGCCAGTATTGTCAAGAACTGGTCGACCAACTGGAGGACGTGCACGCGTTCGCGAGGAGGAAACTGCGGATCGAGACCGACCGAATGAAGACCCAATACGACCAGCAGACGGATGCCGGCGGATTCCACGAGGACGACCTGGTATAGGGCCAGCACGCCATTCTTCAACCCATTACGGAAGAAAGGCCTGTCACCCAAAATGCAAAAGTCCTGGGAGGGCCCGTACCGAGTCGTGAAACGGATCAACGATGTCGTCTACAGGATCCAGCGGAGCCCGAGGGCGAAGATGAAGATCGTGCATCGAGATCGCCTGGCAGCCTACGGAGGGACACATACGGACCAATGATTGATCGGGACGATCAGCCTTTTTAGGAAGGGGGTGGTGTTACGGCTGTGAATTTGTGTCATCGCTCGCCGCATGAGTCACAACTGCCCCAGGGCTGGGCTGTGCCCTGCCTCGTGTATTGCGTGCGCCTTATGCAACAGGGCTACTAGGACAAAGGGATGGTCCAGAATATTCGTGACCCAGCCAGTCAAGGAAATCTCTAAAAGCCGTGTGTCCTGGACGATTCTAGAATTCATTGAGTCACCAGCCTGCTATATAAGCGGCCTCAAAATGAGGGGACTGAGCTTACAGTGGGTGTGTGTTTCTGAGCTAGTGCGTGTTTTCCCGAGCGACAGAAGTGTGGTTACGAAGTGCCGTGCGAGTTACGAAATCCAGTGACATTGTTTCTCCCCGCTTGTGAACGGCCTGCAGCAAGTGATCGTAAATAACTGTAGTCGGTGTACATAAGTGAGAGGAGCAGGTAGTTTCTGTCAAGGCCACCGTACTCATTAGGACGGATTAACTTCTGTGGTCAGTTGACAAGTGAAAGGGCCAAGAGCGCTCAAGGAAGAGACTTGAGGAAACTGGAGTAAGGCTCCAATTGCTTGTATTTGCTGATGAGTAGTGTAATTTTCTGGCCGCAATAAAGTTAATTATTTCTTTAAAGAAACAATCTGTGTTGAGCTTCAACCCACCGTAATCCAGTTAACAAAAGTGCCACTAGGGGGGTGGCACGTAACAATATGTATTCTATATATTTATCCATAAAAACAGGAGTTGAGGCCAAAATAGGCTGAGGAAGTTGTAGGAATTCACTGAAAGAACTTTATTTTGGTTCTGAGGCTGAGCTTATGCTTGGTACTGCAGATTTGTTGTTGAAATCATCCACTTCAATTAGTAAAGGTTCATAAGGGGGTTTTCTTTCGAAAAGGTTTTTCAACCACTGTAATTGCACCAAACTGAAGCACTTTTTTTAAAGATCCTGAGAGCACTTACAACTCTTCTTTGTGTGCTTTTCCATTTTGTTACAATGTGACTGTTAATAGTCCTTATTACAATATTTACAAGATACTCCTTTCCCTTTCAAATTAAAAAAGTTCCAAATAGGTCTTTTTTTCCTAAGCATTTTGTAATGATTTAATCTAACACTTAAAAATATAAATAGTCTAAGAAAGAAGTGAGGTTATCTCAGACTCAACCACTCAACAGACAGCTCTCGTCGTCGGCCAATACTCGTATCCGAGTGTATGTGTCTTTCCTGCGTTACTAATTTGTATTCACTCGATGCTGATGTCGCTGGTGACTCAACAGACCAATTCTGGCATAGAACATACGGCCGCACACAATCCAGAAGATGGAAAGAAGCTCTACTTCACAACTAACTGGGCTGGGCTGCTGGTGGTAGTATGCCTCGCCAATCTCAAGGCCACAACCACCCTACCCCCATTCCAAGATCATAGCACAATGGCTGCCCAGGGCCTAGCCCACACACCCTCCTCCTAAAGCCACTATTCACACCATAAGCAAACTCCTACCTAATTGTCCTAAATATAAATGAGTAGGCCTGCAGGCCTAACTCAGTAATACAATGTTTTATTCAAACCAGATATACATAATTCCTATTTAGATGTTATTGACGACATTAACACAGGATAATTAAATTATTATTAGCAATATTCAGGCATTACTAGTTTATCCATGAAATGTACCTTTGTAATGGTTTTATTATGTTTTAGATGCTCTAGTAACAATCACAAGTAGTAAAAAGTAAAAAAAAAAGTTTTCTTAAATGCCCAGATTTTGGGCGCTTAAAACTGCTTTGGGCAAATGCCCAGGCAAATGTCCATTTATAGATGTCCTGCCCACTGGGCATTTGCCCGGCCCACATCACTAACCCTAACCCAAACATATTGAATTAGTCTGATAACCTGCATGTCTGTGGTGGAGGGACAGCGAGGGGGAAAAGAATGAATGTTATGGTGTTGCAGAGCCACGATGTTTTTATTCGTCTATCCGTATAATGAGTACCGCCTTCAACTTGTGCATGGCGATCGTGCAGTCATCGACGAGAGGGAAGTGTAAGAGAGGGCATGCACCTTGAGCTCCAAAATTCGCCCCTACCAAATAAAATAAATAAATAAATAAATAACTTATACAACAAGAAAACCATCTCGATCAACACAAAACTGAGACACTACCAGACAGTGATTCGTCCGGAAGCATATGCAGCTGAATGTTTGTGTCTGAGAAAGAAAGGAATGATCAAAAAGTTGGAGCTAATAGAGAGAAATATTCTTAGGAAGATACATGGACCTAAAAGAACAGAAGATGGGTCGTATGAAAAAAAAGGGAACCAAGAATTATACCTCAGATTGGATAAAATCTCAGACACCATCTTTGGACATATACAGAATGGTCCCAGGTGATTAACAACCGGATAATGAAATTCTTTGCTACCAGGAAAACCAGAGCTCGCTGGTATCAAAGGAAGGAAGCTTGTAGTTTAACGTGACCATTAATCTCGCGATCATAAGCCACGGGATCTCCGTTTTACGTGGAATCCGAACCACAGGACATGGCAATCACATCGAAAATCTCACATGCATTGACCGGGAATCGAACCCGGTCCGCATTGGTGAGAGGCATACAGCTTGACCGCTGCGCCACCACGCCCCACTCGCTGGTATCAGGAGGTGAAGAAGGACCTAGAAGAAATGGCAACATCTGAAGCTGAAGTCATCAACAGGGAAGCATACAAAGCAAAAATTAAGAATTTCACGGGTTTTAAGAGTCATCCTACATCATGGACCCTGGCACCATGGACTGAAGAAAGGAGGAGAATGCAGAGCGATAGAATGAAGGAGTATTGGGCAAAAATAAAGATCCAGAAGCTGAAATCAAATTAGCGTGGTCCATAGTCGGCCTCAACGACAGAAGAAGAATAACTTATAGGCTACAAGAAAAAGGCAATCTCAATGCAAGCTAAACTCAGACATTACAATACGGTGATTAAACCCGAGTGTCTCAATGGAGTGAATGCCTCCGAATTAGTGATTCAGAAAGTCTGGTTTGAGGGAAGCTGAGAAGTTTGAGAGAAAGGTTTTAAGGAAGGTAACGGGCCCGAAGATCGTGGCTGGACAATAGAGGTTGCGAGGAAGCACATCATTGTACCAAAGTAACGAACGACTGTTGAAATCCAAAAAGAAGAGAAGACTCAAATTATATGGTCACCTATTTAGAATGGACGAAAGGAGGTTGGCTAGTAGAATTTTCACCATACTTGATGGCAGACCTAAAACCTCTGAGTGGTTCAAGGAGGTCAGGAAGGATCTAGAGAAAATGGGTACGAGGCATGAAGACATCGCTAAAGGAATCAAGTACCGGCAGGTGATCTATAACTTTAAGGGCTACCACGAAGAAGGCAGACTGAACAGCGGATTGACGGCGTAAAGGAGACAGGTTGCCAGGGAAAGTGTGCAACGATACTGGGCTGCAAAGAAGGTTTAAATGAATGTAACAGTTGTTTTACGTATCTTTAATGGCCGTAAACGAAATTAATAACTAAATCTTCTTCTTCTTCTTCTTCTTCAATTCCCTTATGCCTTCAAGCGTCGGGGTAGCCTCATGTGAGCCATTTCCGCTTTATTTCTGCACATTCTCTTCATTTCCGAAACAGTTTTGGCCCTTTCTTTTGTCCCAATCTGTCAATCCTATTCTCCCATGTAATGCGGGGTCTACCTCGTCCAGCTGCTCCCTCAACTCGCATTTCATGTATTTGTTTTACTTTTCTTTCTTCTTACATTCTCGTAACATGTCCGTACCATCTCAACGAACGTTCCTCAACCACTTCACTTCCTAATTCCTCTCTAATTCTCTCATTTCGAACTCGGATCTCTTCTTGTCTTTCCTACTGCTCTCCTCAGAAACTTCATTTCTGTGGCAGTAATCCTACTTAGATGTTGTTTATCTTGTAATGCCAAACTCTCCATACTATACAGCGTAATCGGTGCCATAATTGCATTATAGATCTGCTTTTTGGTCTTAAGACTTATCTCCTTATTCCTTACTATTCTGGTAATCATGTGATAATAAGCTGATACTGCATTCTTAGTTCTATTTAGTACCTCGAGTTCAATTTTTCCATAATTACTTAATATGGTTCCTAGATATTCAAAAGTTTCTACCTTCTCAAGAGGCTTTCCATTACAGAGGATATTGAACTCTTCTTCCTGTTTATTCTGTTTTGAGACCCTCATTACTTTACTTTTCTCTTCATTCACTATCATTCCCTTCCTTTTCAATTCTTCATACCATTCCATCACTGCTTGCTGAAGTCTTTCTGGTGTGTCAACTACCAATACTATATCATCTGCATAAGGCAGTACTTGCATATAGGCTATAAACCGATCGTAATCTCCACATTCCAAGCTTTGTTCTGTATGTTCTAACTAACTAACTAACTAAATAAATAAATAAATAAATAAATAAATACACAAATACATAATTATATACATGCACTTGTTGCGATGGTAGCTAGGTGTCGGAAATTTGTCGATGCAACACGCTTCAACGAATGTGAACGAAGTGTGCGTGCATTTGTTGCCAATGATAACTATGCGTCAGAATTATATCCACGCTAATTCCAGTTAAACACCCAGACCAAAAACATATCCACGTAAAGGAAACCACACTCAATATAGCCTCTGTCAACCTTCAATATCCGGACTTCCAGCTCTTCCTTACATGGACCGGCTATAGACGGCTACACTACAGGGTCTTGATGTATAAATCAATTCATTTCCACAGTAGTTGGCCTGCTATTCCTCTCCACTCACAACTCTCAACAACAGCCAGAGGCATCTGATCCTGCCACCAAAATGAGGTAAGTGTACATCTTCAAGCACTGGAATTGTGTTTAATATTGTAGGAGCCAAGGAAGTCATCTCATCTCAGCTCCGGCCATAAAGGCTCCACTTTATGAAAGCTCCGCACTAGGACGTGATAATAGTGGCCACTTCTATGTCCTTGCCATTCCTGTCAGTGGCTTGAGGAACCCCACATACTGCACTTTACTGCTAGACAACAGAGATGGCGATATACTGGACACGTCCGGTTTAACGTTACCCGACTCGAAAAGAACGATTATATGAACTGTCGGTCTAAATCGAAGGCAAATGTGAGGGATCGAGGGAGAAAGCAGTTGAAAGAGCGTGGTCCATAGATGACCGAAACGAAAGATAATAATAGGCTAATAATAATAATAATGTATGACTACCCCTTATTATTCCCGTTTTCCAATGGGGTCGGGGATGAGATGCGATGGAAGTCTTTGTGGCGATGTTTTTTACGGCCGGATGCCCTTCCTGACGCCAACCTCATGAGAGGAATTAATGAGAGATGAAATGAATGATTGTGAATGAAATTGGGCAAGGATGTGGAAGGAAAATAATAATAATCTTCTTCTTCTTTTGATTTAGCGTTTGTCCCACCTCGTGGCAGGGTCCGCTATTTGAATCCGCTGTCTCCACTTTACTCGGTCATGGGCCATGTCCGGATGAAGGTTGACGCCTTTCAAATCCCTGTGCAGTGTATCGGCCCAACGTTGTCACGGTCGCCCCTTTGGTCGCCCCGGCGACCTCCAGTGTGTAGCCCTGTTTTGCAATGGTGTCCGCTCCTGACCGTAGCACATGCCCAAACCATCGCAGACGACCCTCACGCATTTTGTTACTGATTATATATATATATATGTTATTGGTTTTACGTCCCTTTTAACTACACTGGCTTTTTTAGAGACACCGGGGTGCCGGAATTTTGCCCCGAAGGGGATCTTTAACGCGCCAGTAAATGTACTGACACGGCTCCCTCGCATTTGCGCACCCTCAAATGCCAGCTGACTGCGCCAGGTTTCGAACCTGTAACCTTGGGCTCAGCAAGCGAGAACGTTACCCCTTTGTTACTGATTGCTGCGATACCAAATCGTTCCCTTATTCTTTGATTGGGGATGTGATCCAACCTAGTAATGCCTGCTGTCCATCTAAGCATCTTGGTCTCCATGGCACTTAGCCGACGTTCTGCTTCCTTCGTGGTCGGCCAACATTCAGTACCATAAAACGGCGCGGGACGAATGACAGTGCGGTAAATCTTCGATTTTAGGTGGTCTTTCATCTGGCGATCGCACATGACACCTGTCGTTGTTCGCCACTTCATCCACGCAGCATTAATTCTTATGTTGACCTCCTCGGTGAGACGACCTTCAACAGTTATCGTAGAGCCAAGATAGCCTACTTACATTTTGTCGTTCGAGGCAGATCATCGCCGTCGACTTGGATTGTTCCAATAATAATAATAATAATAATAATAATAATAATAATAATATCGTATGGCCTCGGGTGCCGGGTGCAAGCTTTGTAATGTGACACCCAGAGGGTAGCTTGCATGTCGAATTTCGTTGTTCCTTGAATCACTATGAAAGTCAAGGAGGTTAGATATCTAAGCTCCTTGAACACTATAGCGCTTCTAGTAGAGAAATGAGGAACTTTGTGTTGGGGAAAACTCCCGAGATTAATTTTGCCATTATTAACACGGCCTACTGAATTCAAATTGGTTCTTTGACATGTCAACATCGTATGACATGCATGTCATATTTTTGCCGCCTTTCAAAAAAAAACCACTTACAACGGTCAGGAGCGAACCTGCAATCTAGGGGTTAGTAGACCGACACGCTATCCACTCACGCACTGTATAATAATAATAATAATAATTCGTCACTACAACACTGTCATCAAACCAGTACCGCTATATGCATCTGAATGCCTTATCCTATCCAAGAAAAGTTTGCTCACGAATTTAGAGAGAAAAGAAAGAAAGAAAGAAAGAAAGAAAGAAAGGAAGATCCTACACACCATACTTGGCCCGGACTACAAAAATGGCATCTACATCAGAAAATTCAGGCAAGAAATATACTCGAAGATAGAGAAGATCACAGACACAATGCGAAAACGCAGGCTTGCTTCTACGGTCATATACGACGGATGATCGACTCCCGATGGACAAAACGTATCTTCAGCATATTCGACTCAAAACCAAAAACGACAATGCCTTGGTATGTTAACGTCCAGAAAGATCTGAAAGAAATGGGGATACGAGCAGAAGATGCACTACTCCGAAATCTTGATAGAACAGCCGTCAAGACGTTTGGGACTTTCCGGGACGAAAAACGGACAACTGGTGCGAAATGGACAGAAGAACGTCGTGCTAAACACAGGGAACTCATGAAGACAATGTGGATCAAGCGAAAAATGAACAAATGCCAGAATGTATAATGAGGCTTATCGTGGTCCCTAGTTGGCCGATTAGCGAAATTGAATGAATGAATGAATAATAATAATATAATAATAATATTGTCTACATATCACCACCGACAGTAGTGGCTCAGCTGGCTAAAGCGCAGCGTTAGGTCATGGGACCAAGCTCTCTGCTGACTCGGTAGACGCGTGGGTTCGAGCCCCACCGTCGGCTGACCTTGAAATGGTTTTCCGTGGTTTCCCATTTTCAACACCAGGCAAATGCTGGGACAGTACCTTCTGATAGGCCACGGCCGCTTCCTTCCACATCCTTGCCCAGTTTCATTCACCATCATTCATTTCATCTCTCATTAACTCCTCTCATGAGGTTGGCGTCAGGAAGGGCATCCGGCCGTAAAAACCACCGCCACAATGACTTACATCGCATCTCATCCCCGACCCCGTTGGAAAAACGGGAATAATAAGGGGTAGACATACATTGTCTACATATCACCATGCAGAAGGCCGTCATCTTGGAGACCTGTTCCATTGTTCGCTCGTTTCTCAACGTGCCACCTTTATAAGAGAATTAGCCATACGGTCTTGCAAACAAGCCGACGATATGATGATATGTCCCACTTATGTGGTGAAATGAATGTAATAATAATAATAATAATAATAATAAGGTTCAGAGGTTTGTTTCTTTCCTTGACTACATTTTCATTAAGAACTGTAATTAAGCGGGAGTTCAATGTTCCTGATTCCCTTTAGGTGGATTTTATAGAGCATATAAATGCATATTTGGGTTACTTTCATAGTTATTGTCATATTTCATCAATATTAATGGTTTTTAAGGTCATAATTTGGTAATTTTTGGGGGGTACGTGGTGGACTTAAAATATGGTATCCGCTGGCCGCTGCAAGGTTTCTGTGAGTTAGCGGAGCTAAAAATTTAAAAACTTGCCAATTGTTGCAGACTATCAGAAAATCTTAACTGTAACTAAACTTGGTAGTATTTTTAACTTAGGGCATTTTCTTTCTCTTTTGCAGGAAATGTGATTTGTGTCGCAGTTTTTAACGCGAGAAAAGGTGATGAATATGCTGCTTTCAGCGTGTCTGTTGAAACATTTGCGATAAAAATACGAGGAAAACATTTTTATAGTAGGCATATTCATGAAATCAGCGTAGATTTTAACAATTTTTTAGGTTTGAATAAAGAATAATTAAAAATAAAAATAACATTTCGGTACATTATTAAAACTTGCTTTTAGAAAGCATGTATATATATATATATATTAGGTCATATTGTACCTTTTTTTGGGATCATATTTCATTATTTTTAGGGCATATTTGCCTGCAAATTTTTCGTTTCTTTAGGTCATACACATCCGAACCTTAATAATAATAAATCTTCGCTGAGGAACAGACATGTTGACTGCAACTGGTATCATTTTCACTTGCTAGATTAGTTATTAGCAGAAGGAGCCATGCAATACATCTTAGAATTGTAACAAGAGTTCTGGACAATACAGTGACAAGAACACATTCCAGCCGTCAATGCTTGGCCGCTCTACTTGTATCGGAATGTAACTGGAATGCCGCAACTGTCAAGCTACCCGGCTAAATTAAAGATTCTCTCCCATCACATAATGTCCAGATAAAAATACCACAAAGACAAGGCGGGTGGGCGGGCTTCTTATTGAAAGCTATGTTATGGGCCACTACACTCAACTCTACATTTCCAGAAAAGAGAGGAATAAAATGGGTCACACATAGCATGCTACGAATACTTAAACAAATGGTTCAAGTGTCCCGCCTCAAACAGTGTGAGTATTTCCACAGCTCTGTATTGATAGAGGCACGATTATTTGGTGAATAACATTTTGAAATTCGATAATTAATAAATGAATCATCGAACGAAAGAATGATAATATAAATAAATTTAAATAAATAAATAAATAAATTAGAAATTCTAGATATCTTCAAAGTGAGGCACGTTGGTTGAAGTTTTATAAAGCAAAATCCTCAAGGGGCTTGACTTCGAATTTAAAGAAAGTATACTATCTACTGTCGGGGAAATAAGTATAGATACTCGAGTTTAGAGGTCAATAAAACCTTTACCCTTAGTCTTACATAAGAACAACCTACACCAAAATTGTCCTTGTTTTATTTGTCGTTTAACGATATAGAGTAAATATTTGCATTGTAGCTCGTTAAAATTTTATAGCAGATTGAACAAAAAAAGTACCGGTTTTTCTTACCAAGTTCACGGAGTGCTCACTTAGAAAGATCATTACGTTAAAAGTATTGATCTGATCGTAACGAAACTTTAATACGTCTTAAAGGAACTTATTGTTAATGCGTATATGAAGTTTTAATCTGATGTGACGTTTCTTAAAATAGTTGTTGTGAATTTTGTAAAACAACTTTTTCTCGGGCCTGGGTGGTCATAGCAGTATGAAATATGGCTTGTTATGAGGCTCATAGCAATGCAAGGCTTAACGTAAAACTACATTTTATCTACTTTTGATAATTGCTTTTATATCGATTGATATTTAATCGGGTGGTTATGTGAGAAGAATGTATCGTAGCAAGCGACGGGAACGATGCGCTCGGTCGAGGAAACTCGTGCGACGTTGCCCAATACGCGCACGTTCCAAGCCGTAAGGTCTGTGAATTTCTGTTGTTGTGTTGGAATTTGTGTTAGGCCGGTATTACACTGCTAAAGAAATGTGTCAAATAAATGTTATCAGATATTTTATAAAACTGAACTTTTATCAAAGTTATACAAAGCAATTATCACACCATTACACTACATCAAATATTTTATCATAATTCAGCAAAATGGAAGGACAGTTCCGTGTTCACTTAACTATATTATGGTAGTTGAAATTCTGTGGTGGCAATACCGGTATATAAAAGAAACGGAAAGATAAAGCGAATGTCTTTGGGTTAAGCCATGGGTCGCTCACGTGACAAGGAAGATATTTTTTATACGAGTAAAATCTTGGTGAAGGAGCTGCAGTACGAGGACTTGAAAAATGACATTAATTAAAATAAATTAAAAACCATACGTGAAATTGACGAATTATAATACAAAAATTATTATATATATTCGCCTCCGTGGTGTAGTGGTCAGAGTGCTTAGCTGCCACCCAGGAGGTCCGTGGTTCGATTCCCGGCTCTGCCACGAAATTTCAAAATTGGTATGAGGATTGGAACGGGGTCAACTCAGCCTCGGGTGCTCCAAATGATTAGAGGGAGGTTCTATTCCCACCTCAGCCATCCTTGAAGTGGTTTTCGTGGTTTCCCACTTCGTCTCCAGGCAAATGCCGGGATGATACCTAACGTAAGGCCACGGCCGCCTCATTCCCTCTTCCTTGCATATCCCTCCCAATCTTCCCATCCCTCATAAGATCCCTGTTCGCTTTGCAGGTGAGGCAACCTGGGCGAAGTGCTGGTTACACACCCCAGTTGTATACCCGATCCCGAAGTTTCAAAATGGAGGCGGTAAATGTGGGATCCATCGCTTAGTCCGAGGGAATAGCCAACCCTGGAGGGTAATACGATTAAGAAAAAATAATACACTATTTAATTCTTCTTTATATCCTGAAATATGCGTCCCTTATGTACAGCGCTAATAGCCTCTGCTAATTTTACCTACAAGTTAGAGAAACGTGTCTTATATTTCATTTTCGCAAGAAGTTAAACATTTCCCAACACCTTTTTTAATGAGGGCTTTGGACCTCCATTGGCAGGTTTAAAAATGCTGTGTCAGCTGAAAAGCTATTATTATAAGATTAATTGTTTGAAGTAATTTACACTTTGAGATTATAAGATTATAAAACTGCTCCCTTATTAACTGTCTGAAAAATCACTGCCCGATGAATCAGATGAACTGTCATTTAAGTTTATAACAAGTGGCTCAACAACGGGGATGTCTTCTGTTAGCCAATCCTTTTCCCAGTAATGTTTCTCTATTTTTTTGGTGTGTTCGATGCATTTTTTCCATAGCTCCGGTGTTACAGACATCAAGACTTCTTTACAGAGATCTCGCATCACCTCCATTGATCTTCCTATCTCCGCCTGGTTACTCATATTCACTTTAGCTATTTTATTTTTCACGTAGGACCAAACCAGCTCTATGGGGTTGAGCTCACAATGAGCAACTGGCAACCAGACGAGTTCGACGTCAGGACGAACATTCTTGATTATCTGTTCGAGCTTCATTTTAGGTGCCCTGAAGTGAGGTTTGGCGTGAACAATTAGCTCTGCTTTCGTCATACTTTCATACTTTTGGATTCTGGGAGGAAGAGGAATATCATTCATTGCAGCGGCACATCCCTTCACCGTGGCTATCGACCTTCCAATACACTTGGATACTATTTGCTAAACCCTCTTATCATTATTACTTTCTCTCTCGCATCTAAAAAAACATATTGCACTTATAATCATGGCAAATTCTTCCTCCGTTAACTGCGGATTAGCTGGCATCTTGATCGATGTGCAAACAATAGATAATACAGACAGTGATAGTTGCTGCTTGTTGCTAATGACTCAACGAAGAACAGAGGTCAGAGTTTGGTGTGCGTAGGAACGAGCGCGCAGCAACTGGCAACATTGCCGGGCTGCTGCGGTACTATCGCTGCCCTCAATGGTCCGAATAAATATCAATCCATATAAAATCGATAATCACAAGTAGATAAAATGTAGTTTTATGTTAAGCCTTGCATTGCTGTGAGCCTCATAACAAACCATATTTCATACTGCTATGACCACCCAGGCCCGAGAAAAAGTTGTTTTACAAAATTCACAACAACTATTTTAAGAAACGTCACATCAGATTAAAACTTCATATACGCGTTAACAATAAGTTCCTTTAAGACGTATTAAAGTTTCGTTACGATCAGATCAATACTTTTAACGTAATGATCTTTCTAAGTGACCGCTCAGTAAACTTGGTAAGAAAAACCGGTACTTTTTTTGTTCAATCTGCTGTAAAATTTTAACGAGATACAATGCAAATATTTACTCTATATCGTTAAACGACAAATAAAACAAGGAAATTTTTGGTGTAGGTTGTTCTTATGTAAGACTAAGGGTAAAGGTTTTATTGGCCTTTAAACTCGAGTATCTATACTTATTTCCCCGACAGTAGGCTCACCACTGTCAAAGTAGGCATTATCAGCCGTATTCTAATAACAGGTTGCTGTAGGGGCAAGTTATACTGATCCGCACAGTCAGTGTTGTGATGGTTGCCGATCTCAGTTAATTCAAGGCGATTACAGCATATCCTGAACAAGCAAAATACCGACTGAACTCCGGCGAGTGAAATGAGATTTCTTCGATCAGTATCTTGTATGCCTCAGATTCCAACGGATCGGAGATGAGATGCGATGAAGTTACATGTGGCAGGAGGTTTTTACAGCCGGATACCCCTATGATAGGAGTTAACGATTATTATTTAGCGTATGGCTTTTAGTGCCGGAAGTGTCCGAGGACATGTTCGGCTCGCCAGAGGCTGTAGCTGTTTCAATGCGGACACACATGAGGTGAGCTACACGTTCCGTTCAATTTCAAGTAGTTCCAACTTTCACAACCAGATGTCACTGACAGTTAGTGGTGAACGTTGGAACTTGGATAGAGCGTTTCAACGAAATCTAACCTTCAAATTTAGCTTCTCACAAGTTTAATTAGTGGAAGGTTCTTTTACATGCCATAAATCTATGACATGGGACCGTCGGCTTTACCTCCCTTCCGGATGAAGGAGTACCGAGGGATTTTAACGCTCTTAAAAATCCGATGACTTCGGCCGGGTTTGAACCCGCGATCCTGGGCGTAGAAATGAAATGAAGAAACTGGGCGAGTAGGAAAATAAGCAGCCGTGGCATATGAGAAGATATCGTCCTGGTTATTTGGGATTACATTGTGGTCACAGACTGAAAAGTCAACACTGGCTGAATACCTTGTTGGATATTGTGCTGTAAATTCCTAAACTGTTACAGTACCTACAATCTACTTGGTAAATATTGTATAGCCTATATTTTAACCTGTTTATTTGTAATCTGTTTGCTTAGGGACAGATGACTTAGCGGTTCCTCCCCTCAAAACTCCAATAACTAACTCTGTATTCAATTCTTTGCCGCAATATATCCTCAATTCTTCATACGAAATAAAATAATAAAATACCGAAGAAATTGCTTTAAAGCTATCTATACACACAGTCATCAGACAGGCAGTCAAACAAATTGCACACACATATACGCGGGACTGATGACCAACAAGTCCCAAGCCCCTAAAACGAATTAACAACAATGAGTGCTATCTGATCTGTCAGAGATTCATGCTCCGATATCAGGACTGGAATGAGATGCACTCTGTCTCTTGAGTAGCTGAATGATGCCCTAATAGAAAAGTAATGTGACTAAGGGTGTCGTCAGTTTTGAACAGCGCAGCAATCGTCGTTGGATTTAATAATGTTATTGGTTTTACGTCCCTTTTAACTACTCTTGGCCTTCAGAGACGCCGGGGTGCCGGAATGTTGCCCCTAAGTGGATCTTTAACGTGCCAGTAAATCCGAATGACACGGCTCCCTCGCATTTGCGCCTCCTCAAATGCCAGCTGACTGCACCAGGATTCGATCCTGCAACCTTGTGCACAGTAAGCGAGAACGTTACAGCTGAGCCATGCAGCCAGTCAAGTCGTTGTATTTACGCGGTCCTCTAGATACAAACGAGTTTTTATTTTAGTTTATTTGAATGTAATTCCCATTTCAAGCATGTACACAAAAAGGCAAGTAGAAGTAAATAAGGACACAATGTCGAGATAATTTGAGTCTAAAAATAGCGAAATGACTTATCCTTGGTGGTGGGCGTGTTCATCCCACGTGCAGCGTCCAAGAGCCTGGCGCCGCGCCGTCACTTTCCCTCTCATGGGCGGGCGGCGTTCCGAGCTCTTCAGTACACAACCAACACTACCTGTCAGATTGCGGGTTCGATTACCGGCTCTGCCAAGAAATTGAATCCTCGTCTGAGAGCGTACACTCATCCTCAGGCGGTAAAACTGATTAAGGGATGGGTTCAATTTCCATCTCAGCTATCCTAGAAATAGTTATTAGTTTCTTCTCCGGGTTACTACATTACGGCCACGGTCATCTCCTTCCCAACTGAAGGGCTTATTTCCAAAGTGTGTTAAATCGAAAATTGATGAATTTCAATATTGTTAAATGACAATATACGACGGTTGATTTTATTTCAACGTCCGATGGGCTGAATAAAAATAACAGATTGACATACCAAACTGATTTTATTACTAATGTTTGCTTGTTTTGTACTTATGTTTCAATATAATAGCCAAAACGATTGAAACATATGTCGTATCGTTACACGGTGGGTGAGTGGTTAACGTGTCGGTCTACCAACTCCAAGCTTGCAGGTTCGTTCCTGGCCGTGGTAAGTGATTTTTGAAAGGCGGAAAAAATTTACGACAAGCATGTCAAAGAACCCATTTGAATTCAGTAGGCCGTGTTCATAATGGCAAAATTAATCTAGGGAGTTTCCGCCAACACAAAGTTCCTCATTTCTTTACAAGAAAGCGCTAGTGTTCAAGGAGCTTAGATATCATACCTCCTTGGGTGCTTCAAGAAACAACGAAATTCGACATACATGCAAGCAAGCTACCCTCTGGGTGTCAAATAGCAAAGCTTGCACCCGGCACCCGAGGCCATACGATATTATTAGTATTATTACCAGCTTTCCAATGCCCTCTGCAAAGAATTCTGCCGCTACTGAGGAGGGTACGTCTGGGCAGTCTCCTGAAGTTTTTACTTTTCGGCGAGGCGTTGCCGCCCAACCACACCTTCAATTCTTGAAAAAAAAAAGGTGAAAATCATTCACGACCGCACTGTGCCAACGTTACGATAGACTTTCTCAAAGAATTCAAGTGAGACGTTTTCGACCATCCGCCGTTTAGTCCAAACCAGCACTGAATGATTTTCACCTTTTCGAGAATTGAAGGTATGGTTGAGCGGCAATGCCGATGCTCGGCGACAGCGTTGATGGCCCGTGGGTCTCGGATGCGCAATAGCGCGGTCACGTCTCAGCCAATCAGCGCCAGTCGTTCATAGCTGTAAGAACCGAACCTTCAAACGAGAAGCAGACGCAGGAACTCCATTGTGCGATGTTGCCTAAGCGCAGGAGCGCACAGCGCTTGCCTGTGGTGATCAAGGTCTACGGAGTGTGAATGAATTCTTCGTGAAGCAAAGTTACCAGTACAAGCAAGTGGAAATGTGTACTTTAGATCGACAGGTAAAAATCATATGGTACCGAAAAGAGTCACTGGAATTGACGACTTTGATCAGGATGTTTTACTCCGTAAGGTATTCGAGTTTTATGATAGACAAGAGTTCCCTACAACAAAGAAGTTAGTTCATGTAATTCATGAAGCCACTAGTTTTAACGGGAGCACTAGGTCTAAGCAGAGAATGTTAAAACGCGCGGGTTTCAAGTATGTAAAGTGTAATGTCGGGAGGAAATTTTTAGTCGTGATAACTATTAGAATTTTAATAGTTGTTGTTGCTTATTTAGGGGCTGCGACAGTTAACTGTAGCATACATACGGGCATATATAGTAAGAGCTTTTCTCATATTTAAAGAAAATTCTGACAGTTCTGAGTAACCAGACACGTATGGTAAGTTTATTTTATTTGTATTTGATTTGGTTTTTAGCATGTATACGGGGTTGCTCGCGAAGAAACCTGCAGCGCCGTCTCTCAATTCACTTCATTGTACTGAGAGATGTTGCAATAACACTCATTTTTTGACCTTTATTGTGTGTAGGGTCGGGGGAAGCGAGGACGGTTTATCGTGAGACACCCGCTAGTGTAAATGTATATTGTATAAAATGACATAGCATGTGTTGTTTTCCAGTGTTTTGCCATTTTAAAGAGGTGGATTACCACCGGCTTCTCACTCATCAGCCACAGAATTGATTCCCGACGGCTCAATGTGGGATCTGTGCTGGACAAAGCGGACGGTGGACAGTACTCCGGCTCACCTATGGCATATTATTCCATAATTGCACCTTTATCATGCTTGTCATTTCATACTTCAATAAACTCTACACAGGGGGAAAGGGTCATCCTTGAAACAGTATGCCACAGCGTAATAAATTAACTGTTAGGATTTCTGTTGTTAATATTCATATTACGGTCATCAGCCCCATGTACTTGTCTGATATAACCTGAGTTTCTGGGAGTTGTAGTAGTGTAGCTGTATTAAGGACAGGGTGCCCCTGTCCTTGAACTAAGATACTATTCCAACATTTGCCTGGAAGGAGTGTAGGGAAACGCGGGGAACCACAATATGGATAGCCACGGGATTTGAACCTCCGATCTCCGGACTCGCTTCAGTGCCCCATCGCAGCCGAGGTGCGATTTAACACCACGGCTACGCCGCAGGGTATATAAATCTCACGCCGGCCAAGGGATGAGGAGATTATTCTATCTTCTAACATCATGTTCGTTAACTGGCCATAAAACACGAACCAGTCAGCGTAGATATGTAATTTTGTTTCTAAATACTCAGAATTTGTATTTCTTCATCCTAACTGCTTCAAACCCCTCCCCTACTACAAAAACTTTGCCTGAGCGCACGTGATAATTGATGTTGCGGCGGCAACTTCTGCCCCTATGAGGCAACGCTGTATTTCGTAACAAAGCTCCTCTCTGCGCGGCCAGGGGCCATCAACGCTGTCGCCTAGTATAGTATAGGGGAAATCACGGAAAACAACTTACATGGTGGCTAAGATGGGAATCGAACCCTCCTTTTCCCACGAGGCTGAGTGTACCCCGTTCCAGCCCTCGGACCGATTTAAATTTCTTGGCATTGCCAGGAATCGAACCCGGAACTCTGGGGCGACAGCCAAGAATGCTACCCACTATACCACGATGTGGGCAGTCACCATAGTTTCTGGGATTAGAATATATTTACTAAATTTGAGAGAGAGGAGAAACTTTAGTACTAAGAGAACAGCGCATTTCTCACAATAGTTAGCGTATGTGCATAAAAACTTATACATGGAGCAGTGACAGAGGGAGGCTGGCTGCGTGGCTCAGCGGTAACGTTCTCGCTTGCTAAACCCGAGGTTGCAGGATCGAATCCTGACACAGCCGGTTGGCATTTGAGGGTGCGCAAATGCGAGGGAGCCGTGTCAGTAGATTTACTGGCACGTTAAAGACCCCAGCGTCTCTAAAAACCGCAGTAGTTAATAGGGACGTACAACTAATAACATTATTATTATTATTATTCTGACAGAGGGAAGCTAAGATCCATCGCCATCGCACTGGGGTGGGAAGTCATCTGCTCTTAATTAAGGCAGTAGTATCAGGAAACATGATATTTCCTGTACACGAGTTAAGAACTGTTTTTTCGTCCGTCTCCAGAGGAATATACCTTACAAATTATACAATCAGCATTGGGTACAATGGAGTTGACCGACTGAAAAACATCAAATTTCGATTACTAAGGCAACCCTGAAAATGGCTTCAAACACCATAATCAAATTAATCAGATAATTTCACACTATTTTTAAAGCCAAAAAACATAAAATGTCGCTTGGAGGGAGAGGGAGAGGGGGAGAGGGGGAGGGGGCACCACCACGATCGAACTTCAAAATGATGTTCAATAGATTATGCATTCCATTTATGGCGTATTGATTAGAAGTAGAAAATAAGTATTAAAAGTAGAAAATAAGTATGAGCTAAGTGTTGCAGGTAGTTCCGTTATTTGTAATTAGTTACTTCCCATCCGTGATAGGAACTTACCGTTAGAATCCACACAATATTTCTTAGGCTATTGCTGTTATTAGCCATAATAATCGCCATCTTAAGTGGGCTTTGTTTATTGTGGCTCCCACACGTGAGATGGTGATGGTGGACGCGCAATCTGCTAAATGGAGCTCTCCACTCTACTTCCAATCTACGTGATGGCCAGTTCAGTCTCTTCCCGACTGTCGTAATACTTAAAATCAGTGGAGTGCAAACTCTGTTAATTGGTGACGCGTCCGGATAATGTCTCTCGCCCCCTTTCCAGACCGATCTCTGGAGTCTGCAGGTAGAATAGGCTACGTACTTCTATCACTCTGTCACCGGTTTTGAACTGTGCATTTTGAAGATTGTGCCTGTGTTTTCTCAGAAATCGTGAATTTTTGGAGTGTTTTATTTTGTCCTGCGCCATTTTGTTAACCTCTCATCGTGGGGGGACATTTACTCCCTGGCTACAAAAGCGCAAAGCATGCTGCGGTTTCAGGCATTTAGATGATGAGGCCTAACAGACGAAAGTATCAATGGATTTTAGCAAACATTTTGCAGTTTATTATAAATAGTGGTGGTTTTTCGCAAATGCGATAAAGCGCGAAATGCTCATTAAGGTTTGAACCCTTGTACTTTCACTTCGCACGACTGTAAACAACTTTTTAGTGTGTTTTGAGAAAGTGACAAAATGCGGAATTGACTCAAAATGCGAAAATTATACCTAAAAGCGAATTCCACGATTTTTCGAATATAACGTGTTTTATTCTTTCTTTTCTTGTGGAAACTTTCAATTGAGGAGTTTGTACACCCTTGAAATGTTTATGACGGCTTGACCACCGGTCTGGAATGCGGAAAGTCATCTCTCCTGCATCCCGTTGCTTGCCCGTCGCTTTCATTCCCTTCGCGTAGGTCAAGTCAACAAGTGCTAAGATAGTGGGGCCGTAAATGCCGATGACTTTCATGCACTTGGCCACTGTGGTGGATATTGAAACAAGACTTGAGTTGATTTTGTGTATTTACTCTGTATTATTCTGGTTTTGCATAAGTTTTTTTTTGGTGTAATAGCCTTCTTTAGCCTGTCAAAATATTATTGTGTGTTACTTCAACATAATTAATTTAAAATAAACACACAATTACAGTTCTTCTTATCTCGCTATTAAACTTTTACACATATGATTTTAATTTCACATTCATGCCATTTCAAAAGACATTACTCATTTGTCAGATTTAACACAAATTGTATGCAAGTTACCGACAGTAGTGGCTACGCTGGCTAAAGCTCAGCATTAGGTCATGGGGCCAAGCTCTCTGCTGACTCGGTAGACGCGTGGGTTCGAGCCCCACCGTCGGCCGTCCTTGAAATGGTTTTCCGTGGTTTCCCCATTTTCAACACCAGGCAAATGCTGGGACGGTATCTTCTGACAGGCCACGGCCGCTTCCTTCCACATCCTTGCCCAGTTTCATTCACCACCATTCATTTCATCTCTCATTAATTCCTCTCATGAGGTTGGCGTCAGGAAGGGCATCCGGCCGTAAAAATCATCGCCACAAAGACTTCCATCGCATCTCATCCCCGACCCCGTTGGAAAACGGGAATAATAAGGGGTAGACAGACATACATACATACATACATACATACATGTATGCAAGTTTTTTTTCTTTCAAAATTCTTCAAAATGCTAAATTGCAAATGAAATGCTAATTTTCTGATCTAAAAATGCTAAAACTCACCACCCCTAATTATAAACAATAAATAACACAAGTTACTGCGATTATCCAAGGCCCATATTCCCTTTATCGTCTGTAATTACCCAATTAACTAACTTACCATGTCTTTCCACAAAACCCCCACAAAATTACATTATGGCCGATGTTTTGCCGCACAGCACTGTTTTCACTCTCAGATTCTATATCCAAATTCTCGTCAATGAAACCAAACTTTTCGTGTCATGATCCGCTAAAAAGTTGCTAATTTCTGAATCTGCAATCTCAAGAACACGTTTGGCTGCTATGATGTCAATAACAAAACTGCCTAGCTCTTTCAGACTCAATATATCGTACGCAATCGATACACTTTCAATAGACATGCCACATCAAGTGAAATATCGAAGTTTCTTCAGCAAATGGAAATTGCTGGATTTGCAATAGTTCAAGAACAGACCACTATGTAGAAGCATAAAGCAGGTACAGTTTACGCCACAGCTTTTGACCGGTCAGATCCGGTTGTGCATTCGTACAGACGACAGTCAGCGAGCCTCGTCCATGTGCATTCGTGAGTTGCTTTCCGCGCAAATGCCGGGGTGGTTCCTAACTTATGGCCACGGCCGCCTCCTTCTCAATCCTCACCGGAATAACAAATACATTTTCTACTACAGACAACACAATAACACAGGTTATGTGACAAAACATTTATTCGCGCACACACACCTAAGTACACGGGACTGAATGACCACAATGTCCAAGCCTCACAAATGAAGCAACATGTTATTATGAGTGATGCAGTTGGTCAAGCGTTGGCCTTCAAAATCCAAGATAGCGGGTTTGATCCCGGCTCACTAAGATGACATTATTTTGAGGGTTTTAAAATATGGCAGTCTTGTGTCGGTTAGATTTCCTGGCACGTTAATGAAACCTTGACGGAGCATTCTGAATCTGGACGTACCTAAAACGACAGCAATTAAATGGGCGTTAAGTCTGATTTTTTTTTTTTTTTTAGCGTATGGCTTTTAGTGCCGGGAGTGTCCAAGGACATTTTCGGCTCACCAGTTTTGTAGCTGCTTCGAGACGGACACCCAATGGGTGAGCTACAAGTACCGTTGGGGAGGAAAGTGGAGTGTGAGGACGAGAGTTGGAAGGTAGCGGCTGTGGCCTATAGTTAGGGACCAACCCCGGCATTTGCCTGGAAGGAAGATGGGAAACCACAGAAGACCATCTTCAAGGTTGCCGGCGGGGGGATTCGAACCTCCTCGCCTCCCGGATGTGAGCGACTGCCAGCAGTCATGCCGTAACGACCACGGCTAACTCACCCGGTAGTCTGAAAATTGATGATTGTCAACTAGTTCTTTGAATTTAGGTAATGTCCAGTACCATATCACTATTTCCGGAAGGTGTTTTTCATCTGTCTGGCTGCGTGGCTCAGCGGAAACGTTCTCGCTTGCTGTGCCGAAGGTTGCAGGATCGAATCCTGGCACAGTCAGCTGTCATTTGAGGGTGCGCAAATGCGAGGGAGCCGTGTCAGTAAATTTACTGGCACGTTGAAGATACCCTTCGGGGCAACATTCTGGCACCCAGTCGTCTCTAAAAGACGCAGTAGTTAAAAGGGACGTAAAACCAAGAACAACAAAACAATATTTTACATCTTCAAGAAGCCAGTTGTCCTAAGCTTTCTTTGAGAGAGTAAGTCTACGATCGCTCATTCTGAGAATATGACCATATAATGTCAAACGTCTTTTTTTTCTGAATGTGTCCCGAGATTTACTCCGAATGCTGATAAAGCGACTGGGATTTCCTTTTCATCCAAATTCCCTCAGTACAAACTGGGCCAAAAATCTTCCTAAGATTTTCTTTCTTGTTTTTTTTATTTATTTTTTAATATGTTTAATTACTGATCTGCCCCAACGATCAGTGTTTCAGAGGCGAATAGTGCATCGGGTTTGATTACCGTGTTGTAATGTCGTAATTTTGCTTTACGGAAGATTTCATTATTATTATTATTTAGCGCTGCCTTTGGTTGGTGTGGGATTGTGAGGACGAGGAGTTGGAAGGTAGCGGCTGTGGCCTATAGTTAGGGACCAACCCCGGCATTTACTTGGAAGGAAGATGGGAAACCACAGAAGACCATCTTCAAGGTTGCCGGCGGGGGGATTCGAACCTCCTCGCCTCCTAACGGCGGTACTTTTTGAGGATCCAAACAGCCTTCGGGCTGACTACCTAACAGATTCATTTTTATTCATTTCGTATCGGCCATCTATGGACCGCGTCATTCCACCTGTGTTATTCTTCGGGCTTTGATGTTTGCCCAGTACGCCTCATTCGTTCTCGGTGGGTTTACTTCCTTTCCTGGGTCCAAATCTTTCCTGATCTCAACCTCTGCTTTCTCTTGGAAACCTTGGCATGGTTAAAGTTTCCTCTTCAGTGGGATCTGCTCCTGAATGTCAGTTGATGTAATCCCCACTTCTTTTACATCTCTATCCAGTTCAATGAACCAGGCCTATTTGGGTTTCCTTTCCTGAAAGTAAGTAATGATGCGGATGGTCTGTCTCTCTGGGCTCATTCGCACCACATGTCCATAAAAGTTAATCCTTCTTTTCCGGATGGTATCGGTTATCTTCTGCACATAGAGTTCATAGTTATGCCGTCTTCTATATTCCCCATCTTCTTTGACGGGACCCAAGATCTTTCTCAAAGTTTTCCTTTCTTTGGCCTCCAGTTTTTCGACGAATTCTTTTTTGTTTGTTCATCGTGAACCATTCGGAAGCGTACAAGACCTCCGGACGGATTATTATTATTATTATTTAGGATGGGCCAGCTAAGGACCACGACGTTCAAATTTTCAGCTTGGCGAGGGACTTGATGTTTGCCCAATATTCGCGTATTATCTGACTATGTTTCTCCTTTCTCACTTTTGTCAAGATGGTGCTGATTTTCTTACAGGGTGGTCTGTCCTGAAACTTCTTCTTCTGAGATGTGATCGGTTTCTAATATCACTTTCCGTTATCTTCAGTCCTTGGATATCCTAGTTAACTTCTATTATTATTATTATTGCCTTTATCAGTAACGTAACTGCACCTCGCGGAAACTGTGTGTGTACTGTAGTCTCGCCGAACGCACTCGTTACGCTGACGGCAGGAACAGAGCGAGCCGTAATGTGTCCACTTTATCGCAGCCCCGCTTGCTTAAAGATGTCAACTTTATGATTTTTAATAAACGTTTACTATAAAAATGTGCAAACTTCTCTTCACATCCATTGCCGGGTGACGCAGTGCGCCACCTTCCTTCACGGCAGAGAGATAGCTGCTTGACTCGTGTGATGCACTGCGGACAAGACAGACGAGCTATCGGACAGCTTGACAACAGGAGTCACGAAACTTCCACTGAAGATCGTGGTGTAGCGGCTAGCATTCTTGGCTGTCACCATGGAGGTCCGGGTTTGTTTTCCGCAAGAAATGTAATTCTGGTTGGAGGGCTGGAACGGGGTACACTCGGCCTCGTGAGGAAAAATTGAGAAGATACGGGTCCGATTCCCACCTCGTCCATCCTAGAAATGATTTTGTGCGATTTCCCCATTTCTACTCCAAATAAATGCCGGGATGGTTTCTCTTTTAAGACCACGGTCGCCTCCTTCCCAATCTCCTGAATTATAAATATTTACACTGATACAGCCATCACAATAACATTAATAATAATACTAATGTTATTGGTTTTACGTCCCTTTTAACTACTGCGCTTTTAGAGACGTTAGGGTTCTGGAATTTTGCCCCGAAGGGGGTCCTTAACGTGCCAGTTAATCTACTCGCACCCTCAAATGCCAGCTGACTGCGCCAGGATTCGATTCGGCAACCTTGGGAACGGCAGCCGAGAACGTTACCCCTGATCCACGTTGCCATTCAAACGATAGCACAGGTTATCAGACAATATTATGCGCACACCCAAATACACGAGGCTAAATGACCACGATGTCCAAGCTCCTCAAATGAAACTACTCAAACAGCTCCATGTCGTCAAATAATAATAATAATAATAATAATAATAATAATAGGATTTCCAGTTTCATAGTCAAATTAAACCAATATCCATAAAGTTCAGATGTCTGTCGCAGTTCTGTGGTTTTCTGCAGAAATAATTCACGGGTTCCAGGAAGTCTTGTCGATAGCATATCGAACGCTTTCAAGTCGACTCATTACATATTAATTGGTCTCTTACTCAGCACTTTGTTGCTCTTGCACAAAAATATGCCACCAACTGTACTATTAGTTAGGTCTCTGGTTAAAATATTGGTTCTCACTATTTGAAGTAATTGATAACTCTTCAGTCGGTCAACACGAATTTTCCCAATGACTGGGTGGGGTTACAATGTATTATATAATAAGTAAATACACACTCAAGGAAAAATAATATGTATTAATTATTAATTGGCCATTAAACAACTATTTAACTCCTTTTTTCATTGTAAATGAAAGCCTTATTTGTCTGCTTCAAATTAACATACAGTATATTTCATGTCGATATTCCACCTTGAAGTAGTTAAAAAAACTATTTTAATGGGGTTCGTGTGCGCGTGTCTAGGGGGGTCGTGGCTCCACAGCATCTTGCTTGCATCCAAAAAAAAAAAAGTCCCGGAAAATCAAATAAGGTATGAAAATGACATATATTCGCTAAGTGCAAGTGTAGGATCCAAGTTCATTACTCCCGAAGAATTACTGTTTTTAATAGTCTATGTCTGTTAGTTTAGCCGGCCCCGAGGTGTTGGGGTAGCTCGCCTGCCTCTCACCCGGAGGCCCCGGGTTCGATTCCCGGCTCCGTCAGGGATTTTAGAAACTGACGTTAGGGCTGGAACGGGGTGCACTCAGCCTCGTGAGGACAATTCAGTAGCTGTCTGACAGTGAGGCAGCGCCCCGATCACGAAAACTCGGGACCCGATGCGCTGATCACGCGTCACCCCAATATCTGCACGGCAAATGCCAGGGCAGCGGTTGGTTGGTACGCCAGGGCCCTTCACGGGCTGTAGTGCCAGGTTTATTATTTAAATTATAATTATTTGTCTGTTAGTTTATTTGGTCATATCACAAGTGTGTAACTTCATTTGCGTTATTCTCAGAATTAAAATCTTGAACATTTTATGCCTTTCAAATTAACAAAATCAACATCAAATTAAAGCTAATGAATGTAGGAATGCTGAGAACTAGGGATTTTTTGGATACTCTGAAACTTTAGCCGCCTTGCTTATTTTCAGCAATGATAAATTTGCATTTCTTTCTTGAAAAATGAAAAAGAAAAATTCCTACACTCTGTCTATTGCACAAAGCTGCACGATTCTAGTTCAGAGCATCATAAGCATTAAATAGAAGAACTCGGTAAGAGAAATTTGATGATTGAATAATATTTAGTAATTTTAGGGTATTTTGAAAAATTGTCATTTTTCTTCTGTTTTTCAAAAATTCAGAAAACTGAAAACAGAAAACAAAGTACTGATGCAAAAGAATGATGGTTGTGTTTCATGTGTGATGTGATAAACGTTCCCGAGGAATCTGTTAAAAAAATGTGGAGTTTCTTCCTAAACTTATAAGACATTGTTAAGGAAATAAAATGGATGGTTTTAGTGAGGGAAATTCAAGTCTGATACATAATAAAATATCCTTTTTATTACTTTTCATTAATGTTGTTTGCATGAAGGCAATTCAGTGTGACATTCAGACGAAAAGTCGTCTACTACATTCTTCAGGATCCAGTTCAGTAATATCTAACGTTTTAAAATGTGACTTAATGTCTTTTAACGTTTCTTTTCTTGCTGTAGGCCTACCTTCACAACCATTTTAACAGGTGGTATAAGTCGTGGACACAAAGTGTGCGATGGTAGAAGAATGCATACAACGAGGGCTGTTTTTATTCAACGTCCGATTGGCTATATAAAAAAAAATGACATACCAAGTTTTTCCCCCCACTTCTACACCAGGTAAATGCCGGGATAGTTCCTAACTTAAGGCCACAGCCGTCTCTTTCCCAATCCTATCCTGCATTACAACTACACATACCAATACACCTATCACTACAACACAGGTTATCAGACAAAATTCAACACACACACCCAAGTACCACAAAGTCCAAGAGCCTCAACTGATCGTTGGTTCCTCAGTTTAGGGACTGCGACAACGCGGTCATGTAGCCCCGTGTACTTTGGGTGTGTGTAGAAACTGTCTGATAACCGGTGTATTAGTGTGTGTATCTGTTTTTTAATTCAAGTAAGGACTGCAACTTAGATTTTTTTCAAATAGTTCCTACTTTTGCCGCCAAACGCCACCGTCAACGACTACTAGGCCTAGTTCAGAACTTAGCTACTAGACGCCACCGCAGTCGGCTCTTGGCAACGAACGCAGGAACCTAAGAGCGTTGTTTACATTCTTAACCTATCCAATTTAGCTTCACACAGGTGTAATTAGTGGAAGGTTCTTTAATATGCAATAAAACTATGACATGGGACCGCCGGCTTTACTTCCCCTCCGAAGGAAGGCATACTGAGGGATTTTTAACGCTCTTAAAAAATCCGACGGCTTCGGTCGGGTTTGAACCCGCGATCTTGGACATAGAAGCTCAGCATGCTACCAACTACACCACCGAAGCCGCCAAAGCCTCAACTGAAATAACAACTGTTGGTGACAAGAGGCATGGAACTTTACCACTTCTTATTACGATAGCCAGCTACAATTTAACACCAGCTCTCTAGCTTGCCACAGAGGGTGAGTGGTTAACGTGTCGGTCTACTAACCCCCCAAGCTTGCAGGTTCGCTCCTGACCGTGGTAAGTGATTTTTGCAAGACAGCAAAAATTACGGCACGCTTGTCATACGATGTTGGCATGTCAAAGAACCCATTTGAATTCAGAGTGCCGTGTTCATAATGGCAAAATTAATCTCGGGAGTTTCCGCCAACACAAAGTTCCTCATTTCTCTACTAGAAAGCGCCATAGTGTTCAAGGAGCTTAGATATATAACCTCCTTGACTTTCATAGTGCTTCAAGGGACAACGAAATTCGATATGCAAGCTACCCTCTGGGTGTCAAATAACAAAGCTTGCACCCGGTTCCGAGGCCATACGATATTATTATTATTATTATATTATTATTATTATTATTACCGGCTCTCTTAATGCCCGTTGCTCACGGTAAAATTTTCCTTCAAATTTATTGTACAATAATTTAATTTTATAAGATTTCTGCTGCTCACGGTCAAATTCAAGTTTTATAATACCTTTGATAAAAATTTCCATAAAATAGGACATGTTCTATTCCGTAAAATTAACTTTGCGAAACCAACCAATCAGGGAAGCTGACATGACGATGATGCTGGCGCCACGTGGTGAGAAGATTGTGAAGCTCGCTTGTAAACAAACACTTCGAAAATGGCAGGCTCCGGCTGGACTAAGGAAGCTGTTTGTGTTTTACTGGACGAGTACCAGAAATATCCGTGTTTGTATGAGGTTAAATCGCCCATATACCACTATAGAAATGCAAGAAGGGAGGCAGAAATCTCAATCGCCGAATATTCACAAATTCGACTGAACACAAGCCAGGCTGATGTGAAGGCGAAGATAAACGGACATCGAACTCACTTGCAGTCTCATTTCAGGAGAAATGGCTTGCCTCATGTTTGTGTCCTGTCGAATAATTTTGGGACCAACAAGATCTAGGGAGTTTTTTTAAACTGCTTTCCTCCATTCTTAGAAAATTCCTATATGAATTCTGATCTTCTAACCTCAACTCATTTTCGACCAAGGACAGCATTCCTCTACTCTTCTCTTCTTTTTATCCATTCCCGAGTCCAGCACTTCCTAGCATTTCTTTTCTTCCTTTTTACCACTGTACGACATATAATTGTAGCTAAAGCAGCAATTTTTGCTTTGTTTGTTGGAGCCATACTCTCAAACCAATGTGTGTTGAACAGCTGATTCTTGGTTCAGAAGTTTATCGGTAGATGGCGATCCTGATACATCCGCGGATTTTATAAAATAATTTTACCCTGAACAACGCAGCTGGCTTTCGTCAAATTTTTATGAAATTAGTTGTAAAATAAATTTTAAGAAACTTTTTACCGTGAGCAACGTGCATTAGTTTCATGATTTGTTAAACAACGCAACCATGGACTGCACGAATAACTAATATCGAAGTACTGCATAGAATGAACAGACAACGAAACTTATTATGCACCTTTAAAAGACGAATGACTGTATACCTGCGACATATCTTGCGGAACAGGGCACAAGAAGGATTTCCTGGGTGCATAACATAGAACAGTGGACAGGATCACCCAGCATCGATAAATTATTCCACATCGCAGTTCATATGCAAAAGATGCATCATGTGGTCCTTAACATCCATTGATGGATATGCATCCAAAGAAGAAGAAACAAAATGTATGCTTTTCAGTTGGTCAACACGATTGTACCCAATTGTATTGAGTGTTATGCCCTAACACCGAAAAAAAATACATAACATTAATAAATTCACTTGGATGTTCACTGTGCACAGTTAATATCGTATGGCCTCGGTTGCCGGGCGCAAGCTTTGTAATTTGACACCCAGAGGGTAGCTTGCATGTCGAATTTCGTTGATCCTTGAATCACTTTCTAGTAGAGAAATGAGGAACTTTGTGTTGGCGGAAACTCCCGAGATTAATTTTGCTATTATGAACACGGCCTACTGAATTCAAATGGGTTCTTTGACATGCCAACATCGTATGACTTACGTGTCGTATTTTTGCCTCCTTTCAAACAAATCACTTACCACGGCCAGGAGCGAACCTGCAATCTTGGGGTTAGTAGACCGACACGCTATCCACTCACCCACCGTGGCAAGCTACTGTGGACAGTATTAGTGACATATAGTTGCAGAAGAACAGATACCACATCGCTCTAACCACCACATGGTCACATGATTATCAATTTCATATACTCCGGTGTGGATGAAATTGTCCCATAAGATATATTTCTGTGGCACCTGTAATCGTGTGTTATTTGAAGGCTTATTCATTTCACCCCTGTCTCTTAACAATGCACGGTACGGTACTGTATTTCCAAGTTCTGCAATAGGCGATGATGGAAGATCAGTCACCCTGACCTTTTCACGAAAGCACATTATAATGAATGACCTTTAACCTTCCGAGTCGCAGCTCACAGAGAGAATCGAAAGTCCGTCCACCCACAACACGCTTGCAATTGAACTCAATGAAACAGACAATGAATGCAAATGCGCGCACATACACACAATAAATTATACCAGTTGTCGTCATAGTTACTAATGCTGACGCATCTCATTCATGGGCGCAAGTTGGAGCAGTGAGGTCTACGGAAGTTATTTGAAGAAACCAACCAGAGGAGGATAATGGTAGTTGATTTTGCTTCATTTGAGGGGCTTAGACATCGTGGTCATTTACTCCCGTATACTTAGGTATACAGTATACGATATACAACATACTCAGGATGGTCACTGTCAGTGTGAGGATTCGAACCTTCAATCTCTGAACTTTGGACAGCTCTCCGTCTTGGTGGTGGGGAAGTGAATTTCAAAGTTTATTACTAGCGGACCCAACTCACATGGGTATAAACCGCCCACGTGGCTTTACTGTTATGCGGGCTACTATGTTTATGTTCGACGATGTCGAAATGTAAACATTATGTGTCAGAAAACTGTATCATAACAAGGCTCATGATAACACTATTTTTCATTATGAAACAGTTTCTCCCACCAATCAGAGCTCAAGAAACAGTTGTGTGACTAATTAGGTAAGGATACCTTCGCGCATGCGCTCAAAATCCAACATATTTCTGTGTTGGCAAGCAAATTGAGTGGTCTCTGCTTTCGGAGTGCCTTGACCCACGTATCCCACAGATATTTATGTTAAAACATATAATAAAGTTATAATTATCGTCGAACATAAACAGTCGTATGCAACTCGCCTATAATGATAATTAAGACACTCTTATGGAAAATAAAACTAGCTTACGCTCCTTTTATAAACATGGTCGTGTCTTAATTATTGCCATTATAGGCTCGTTGCATAAATTACTAGTATTTGATTAAACGCACTTTTTAAACAAATTGTCAACATTTATGAAATCACAGAGCAATTCATCACTGCTGCTGGATGCACAATGCGCTGTGTGCGCCCCATGTGTACGGACTACCCGCCCTGCCCTAGTGCTATGCGGGCTCTACGCAACACAGTTCTGATAGGGGCTATCGTCTTGTTTATTTGTTTTAACGCATTTTATAAACAAATACATATATTTCCGTTGACTTATCAAGAAATGCACGATTTTCCCTGTACTATTGAGACGAGAGGAACATGTTGGTACAAACCACCACACCTTATAGCTCCCTCTGGTTTAGGAGCTTGAGTCTTGTGAAACATACATCTTAGCGTATTATATAATAAGAAAGTTTATCGCATGTACCAGTAATTGGGATTATGTAAAATTGAGCGACTGAAAAGTTGCAATATCAAATTGTCAATAAGGCGACACTGAAAACTTGCTTAAAAGCTATCTTTATTCATTTGAACAAAGCATGTACTGTAATGCAGACTGCTTGTTTACAGCGTATAAGCTGCAAGATTTTCCCCACAGCTACCGCGAGTCTCCCATATTGATAGGTAGCAGCAGCGGCTTCTGTGGCGGAGTTGGTAGCATGCTGAACTGCTGTGCCCAAGATCGGGGTTTCAAACCCGGCCGAAGTCGTAGGATTTTTTAAGAACGTTAAAATCCTTCACTATGCCTTCCTTCGGAGGGGAAGTAAAACCGGAGGTCCCATGTCATAGATTTATGGCATGTAAAAGATCCTTCCACAGACTAAACTTGTGTGAAGCTAAATTTCAAGGTCAGATTTCATTGGAACGCTCTATCAAAGTTCCAACGTTCACCACTAGGTGTCAGTGACACCTGGTAGCGAAAGTTGGAACTACTTGAAATTGAACGGAAATTGTAGCTCACCCGCTTGAATCAGCTACAGCCTCTGGCAAGCCGAACATGTCCTCGGACACTCCCGGCACTAAAAGCCATACGATAAATAAATAAATAAATAAATAAATAGGTAGTAGCAATACCTCTGTTTTATAAGCGAATTGCTCGTTGTGAAATGGAAGTTGATGAGGGAAATTGATGTAGTAGAGCGATTTATCAGACAAAGTAAGGGAACTGAACACGCAACGTCTCTTGTTGTTAATACATTTTAGGGGTCTGGGACAATTTGATCATCAGCCCCGTACATCTGGGTGTGTGTTGAACTTGCCTGTGGTGACTGTAATAATGGGTAAGTGTCCCGGGACACGTAATGAAGTACCAAATCCGACTTTCGCCCGGATAATGTTGGGAAAAACTCGGATATACAACATACTCAGGATGGTCACTGTCAGCGTGAGGATTCGAACCTTCAATCTCTGAACTTTGAACAGCTCTCCGTCTTGGTCGTGGGGACGCGAATCAATGAGCATGACTAACAAGTAAGCTGCGGGGTCACGCTTCTCCCATGTGAATCCAAACCAGGGGTTCTTAACCTTTATTACCAAGACCCAAACTCAACTAGGCGCCCTGATCTAAACCCTTACAATATCAATCTCTCTAGAGCAGGCCTTCTAAACCGGGTGCTCTTGTCAAACGAGTCAAAAAAGTGCTCGCGAGCACAAACTCCACTGAGATCCATTCTTCAATTGAAATTATGTTGCAGGAACCAGTGTTTTTATTACAAGTTTTGACAGTCAGAAATTGTATCATTCTATGAATAGTATGTTTAATCTACAGTAAAAATAATTGGACATTCCTGTTTTATGAGCAACAGGAAACGTGTTGATTCGACTCGACTATCCACACGTCAATGTATCTTATCTGCATGGGTCATGCAAGCAGTTACAGCATGTCTGATGAGCGAGAATCCCCTAGCTATTTCAGCATTTCCGAGGGATATAGGCTATATCAGGAGCTGGGAGGAGAAAGGGCGAATTGCAATAAGATTACATACAATAGTCGCCCTTTCAGCTGGGATGAGAAAGGGCGAATCTGCAATAAGCTTACATACAATAGTCACCCTTACAGCTGGGAGGAGAAAGGGCGAATCTGCAATGAGATTGCATACAATTGTTGCCCTTTTAGCTGGGAGGAAAAAGGGTGAATCTGCAATAAGATTACATACAATATTCGCCCTTTCAGCTGGGAGGAGGAAGGGCGAATCTGCAATACGATTACATAAAGCATTCTCCCTTACAGCTGGGAGGAGACAGGGCGAATCTGCAATAAGATTACATACAATAGTCGTCCTTACAGCTGGGAGGAGACAGGGCGAATCTGCAATAAGATTACATACACTATTCACCCTTACAGCTGAGAGGAGACGGGACGAATCAGCAGTAAGATTACATACACTATTCGCCCTTACAGCTGGGAGGAGACAGGGCGAATCAGCAGTAAGATTACATACACTATTCGCCCTTTCTCCTCCCAGCTCCTGATATATAGGCAAAGGAAAGAGAGGAGCATGCTTGTTGCATTATTATTTTATCCCATTTAATGGTGCTCAGGTACTTGGTATGGCTTGAGGTGGTGCTCACTGAGACGTCTGCTCGAGCGATTCAAGTGGATGAGTGCTATGGCACTGGATCCGTCTTTGAGCGCAATTGGCTGAAGCACCCAAGGACACTACTCACCTCGTTGATGTGCTTGTAGGTCTTGATGAGGTCGACGCTGAGCTTGCGGAGGGGTGCCGTGGCCGGGTCCCGAAAGTTGTGCGGGATTCGCGCCTGCATGGCCTGGATGTCGGACGGCGTCCCGGCAGCGGTTGAGGCCATGGAGGCGGCGAGCTGTTCCTCGGCCACCAGGCGGCCGTAGAGGGGCGCGTGGCGCTGCCGCCCCGGCTCGCCGGCTGAAAACAACGGGAAACATCCCATTAGCATGGTGGCTACACATAACAATACTGTACATTACAATATCAACAATTTGAACAGTAAATATAATTTGGCTTAAAAAGGATAGATCACGCGTCAACAATACGTCGATCGGTACATCACCAGCATATGCTGTATTTAGTAGATCGCGAATGTCACAGTATTACTGTAGGCCTATAAACAGATGCATTATTCATGAATTCTATTTCAATCTACTGCGTCAAATTATGACCAGGGGAAATGATACCTCGCACATCGACCTTCTATTCACCAGTATCAAAACAATAGTATTCCCGCCAAATTTCACACTATGTAAATGAAAAAGTGATTTTATTTTAATTATTCATTAGGCTTATTTGTAATATAATATATCTACACATATTCTATAACGGGTACCTTATATGTTTGTTAATGTCATGTAGAGTTTTCTGAAAGAAAAAAAAGAAAGGAAAAAAATAGAGGTATAATGGTATAAAATTACAAGAATGGCGTCCATTATAAAAAAAAAATCAACAAAGAAGTCTTCAGTGAAATGGATAAAATTACAGAAACGATCCGTGAGAGGCGGGCACGGTATCACGGTCATCTCAAAGGAATGGACGGAAACAGGCTGACTAAACAGATTTATTTATTTTACTCCAAACCCAAAACCTGGTATATGAATACCAGAGACGACCTCAAAATGCTGCATCTAACACCCGACGACGCCTTCAATAGAGATCTCTTCCGCAAAAACATACTGACGAATGGACTAACCCGAGATGAGACACCGAAACCAAAAAGAAGATAGGTACCACCTGGACAGCGGAGCGCAAGGTGGCGCTGGGGCTGGGATTTATTCCAACAACTGAACATGACGGTAAACAGCCAATCGAGTGGCGTGGTCACAGGGTGACTGCGAATATCTCCCGCTATAACCATTGCCACTTCCAACGTCATTACACAATTCTGAGCAGAAACTGGCTGCTACAATATTGACTCTTCCACCAAGTGTGGTTGAATAGTGTAATTCGATTTCTTAAAGCAGAAAGATATAACGCAGCGGAAATGAATCAAAGAATGGGTTATTCTGATTCATGACAACGCCCGTCCTCATAGTGATGCTGTAACCCAACAGCTTCTTCAACAATTTCAACTTAGCGCCGAGCGATATCCACTTCTTCCCTGAACTGATACAAATGGCTAAGAGGGCTAATGCCAAGTTTCAATTCTATCAGGAGGGGATAGGAAAGCTCGTTCACGGATATGACAAATACCTCAATCATCACGGTGTTTATGTGGAAAGATAACCATGTTTGTACATAACTTCTTCTTCCTCTTCTGTCAATTTTGGCCTACTGTGGAGCCCGGTAAACAATCGGCCGATTTGCCAATCTCTTATTCTCCTCCCAGAATTTCGTCATACAGTTGCCAAGTCTTCTCCGCCTTCAGACTAGATGACCTTAGTTTTTGAGCTGTTTTAAAACCTTCCCTCGAAACCCTGTTCTGTTTAGTATACCCTCTGGATTAATTCCAACTTCTTGGAGATCTTTTCTTTTTTTCTTCAACCCATTTTGTGGTGGACTTCAACTTGGCAATGCAAATGAATATCCTTTTGTTCAACCTACTGTTGTTCATCCTTGTGAGGTGTCCATAACATTCCATCCTTCTCTTACGCATTGTGTCCGGAAGTTTCTTCGCCAGGCTGTACGTCACTATTTCACTTTTTTTTTTATTCAAAAGCAGTCTGCTCTCTTTTCTAGTCCCAATATTTTTCTTAGAATTCGATTTGTTTCAAACGCCTCTATTTCTCCTTTCTCTTATTCTTTAGTTGTGATTGTTGTTGTTGTTGTTGTTGAAAATCAGGCATTCTGAACTGACTAGTGCTTCAGGATTAATCACCGTGGTATAATATATTAGTTTTGCTCTGAAGGATACAGCTTTTTTATAGCCTATCTATATTGCATTATTCTATATGCAGTCACCATATTTCGAGCTCGGGCTTTATTTGCTTCCCTATCAAGGCCATTAGGTTTAATCCAATCATCAAGATATTTGCATTTGTCTCTTGTTTTGATTTTTCCAAACCTTATTTCCAAATACTTCCCGTCACCATGTTTGTATTCAATGTATTCAGTTCTCGCATAGATCTTGAGGGCTTTCTTTTCCCCGATATTTTATGCAATTTCTCAACCAATCGTCTAGCATAATCTACATCGTCTGCTTACACAGCCAGATCATCAGCAAAGGCTAAGCACTCACTTGTTATTTGCACTAGTCTTTTCTTTTATGAACCATCGAATGTTGAAAACAAAATCGCCCCCGTACATTTATGATTTTTGAGCATTCTTAAGGCATTTAGCATATGAATCCATACATATTTTTCTATTCTAGTCCGTGAACGTCCGATGTAAATTAATTATTTTATTGAAACACCCTCGTACTTATCCCCTTGTTTTTCAGTTGCCAGTCTATGCGTCTTATACGACGCGGAACATTTTCGAAACTACATTTAATAAATAACACCGTAAATACAGTCATAACGAGAAAAGAAAGATCGCAAGAGATATGTGTGTGCGTTATATAAGGATATATAGCCCCATAATCCTCCTTAAATCTCCTCACATACACAACAGAACTTCCCAAGATAAAGGGAGTAAGAAGCAGAAAATATATAGATATTATATTCTTTTCTCCTTGGGCAAAGGAGATAGCACCATAAACAATATGAATTGAACCGTAAATAGCATGGAATGGGGACAGTTTAATACAAGTTACATTTGTCCATAGCGTGAGTTATGAGTGTTTTAAGAGAAGAGAACGGCTTTATTAAGCTACTTTCCAGGACCATTTATCACACTTCAACGATACGTTATGGGGGTGTAAGTAAATATAAGACACGATTCCCTGTAATACGGAATAACAGGAGCACTCGTAAGTCTACCGTCGTCGCGTTCCAATGCAAATACATCCTTCTTTCCTCGTGTGTTTAACGGAATCCTATAAGAAGGAACCGAAGACAATTAGGTGTTTAGTGGTTTAAGTGATTGTGTTTCAGGGATCCTAACCAAGACGTAAGAAAGAGACTCACACGGTGCAACTAAAGCAAGCGTGATACATACCTTTAAAAACAACCTAAAATAACCATTGATCTGAGATTGGCAACAGGAATATTTAGGTCTGCCTGGGAATGTAATTATTAGATTAAAATTAAACTCTAACAACATGAAATAATCTATTCAAATTGGAATGGAGGACTGAGGAAGCCGAACTCCATGGCAGTCACTGTCCTCCTGCGACCAAGAGAGTGGGCTCGATTCCGGTGGAGGTCGGTGACATTTACATTACTTTAATTGCTGATCTGACGTTATTATTTTTCTTTTTGAAACTAAGTTATACTGGTTTTAGTCACCCCCCCCCCCCCCCCAAATCCCTTAGAAGTCTATATGACTTTTGATACACACTGTATATTCATTTGGTTTATTTTTTCATCTTTACAGTCATCGTCAGGAAATGGCGACAGTTTTAGTTTTAGGAAGAGATATGCTCCTACACCCGAATGCTATGTATATTGTCTAAGAGAGAGAAAAGCTAAGAAACTAGAGAGAAATCTAGAGACAAATAAAAATCTACATTGTGGGTTTACCAATAGGACACGCGGTTGTGGGAAAGTATAAGGAAGTAGCCTTAAAAATGAGCCACGAAAAAATAAATATACCGTTAGAAAGCTAAGGTCCGTAGCTTAAGGCGACCCTTCCATGAGTCATTTTCAAGAAAATTTTAGATTTCTTTTTATTGTCTTATTCGATGGTATGTCCTCTCTAGTTACCAGAAATATAGAGTTTATACTAGTTTTATTGTTGTTTAGCTCAATTATATTCACTTTAATAATCGGTGTGCACGCTTTTCAGCAGCTGTCACTTTGACGTATAGGTGCAGCAGATAAAGCACACATTAATCTGGCTTTGAAACATTCTACTCCAGAACTAAAACAATGTAGGAGATACTCTCGGGTCGGAGAATGCAGAAGATTGACCTAAAATCCAAAGAAAAGGCAGTTTTCTTTAGTTGAAAAGTAAGACTCTTTACTCTAAATGTGTATATCTCAACTTTAAGTTAAGATTTCTCTCACTTCATTTTTTTTTCAATATTTGTCTTGACTTGGGCAGTTAAAATGTCCACTTAGAATGAAGATATTAGTTTCATTTAAAAACTAAAATATAGACAAATAATGCAGCTATGTTGTAAAGCAGAATGAAGCTGTTAAATTGAAATTAGGGGTCGCGCACCCCCACAATTAATTTATTTTTTCAATCAAAATAACGTAAATTGTAAAACAAAGCTAATATATTTGCCTCCATCAATGATACAAAAACGCTTCTGCTATAAAACATTCTGAACATATAGCAGATCAATGTGCGACAACAATAACTCAATTAAGTTGGAAAAAGAGTAAATATATCGCATCCTAAAAATGCACGTTATTTTCGTGAAATGTCTTCAGTAGTGTCGATAAGTACCGTAATATGACGTAAAAATTAAAATTTGAAATTGTTGGAAATTTTTCAGTAAGGTACTTGCCTAGAGTAGGAGTGGTCAACCACAGAGAACTACTACTAGGATGGGTGAGGAGGGAATCGAACCCACTCTTCTCGAGTTCCAGCCCTAAGACCAGAATTTAGACAGAGCCGGGATTCGAACCCGAGCTTCAGGAGTAACATCCAAGAAAGCTAACCACTACACCATGAGGTGGTGACACTGCATTTGTAATACCGTACTAAGGTTATGTTTTTGATTCCACACATTTATTTTGTTAGATCGATCAAACAATCAATAAAAACTCAATTCAAATAATAAGGGCAGAACGAAAACAATGAAAGGTGGACGCGGTGATGCTTGTTGTCTTTAAGGGGTGGAACATTGAGGTCATATGTTTAAACAATATAAATTTTGAATAATAAGAATCAAACAATCGAACGTAGGCCTATATATAATTCATTTACTTATTTACATAGTTAACGCCCACATTGGAGCACTTGTATCAAACCAAAATACATTTAAGTCATTTAATTTAGCTGTAATTATCTACCTCCTCTCCCAAAACCTCTTCATTCTGGCTGACCTTTCTTCATAAAATATGAAATACTGTTTTCGACGCACGTAATTATATATAAAGTCGTGTATATAATTGTTGTTTGAGTCTTCAGTCTTTTGACGGGTTTGATGCATCTCTCCATGCTTCCCTATCCTGAACTAAAATAATAATAATAACAATGCTCTGGGTTTTAAGTCACCTGTAATTGCTGGGACGTGCAATTAGATTTACGGACAGGGACCTCTCAAGTTAAGCACATTCAAATGCCAACCGACTGCACCGGGATTCGATTCCGTAACTTTGGGCACAACTGGAGAAAACCTTGCAACTGCGCCACGCAACCGGTCTCAAATGTGCAAAAAGAAGCCAACGTAATGCCTCTTCCCGTTGTCACGGTTTGTGAGTCCAGACAAGGAGATCCTGCGTTGTATTATACAACGCCCTCTGGATATAATTGCATCCACCAATTAGTGTGCGCTGAACAGACTAGTCTGTACGTAAGGTTAGAAGTTCAAAACCCGGCTTCGACAACTAGCGGCACATCGAGAGTATAACCTCTATTCTCGATGATATTATCTAACGTATACCTACCTGCTTTCACAAACTTCGACCACGCGGCGCAGCCGTGCGAGTTAAATCGTTCAGCACGGTCGCGAGGGTAGCCTCGGCAAGTCCGGAGGTCGATGGTTCGAACACCGGCGCTGCCAGTGACTATCCTGAGTGTGTGAGCTTTTCTTCTCTCGGATATCCCCCCACCCAAAAAAACGGGATAGTATCTTACTTCCAGTTCTGAGGCATCTAACCCATCCCTGTCCCCAACGCACACTACTAGAGCCATCATAAAAAATACAGGTTATCAGAAAAGTTTGACACACACTCAAGTACTCTGGGCTGATGACCAAGGTGTCCTGAGCACCTAAAATGAATTAACAACAATAATTCACAAACAAGAAATACATATTCTGAATATATGCGTAAGTTTAACTACTCTGATAAACTATTCTCTTCAGGTTACGTCAAATAGAAATCAATCGACGAAGATTCATTGATCTAGCGTAGGCTACTACCTTAAGTGAAACAATTGTCTGTACTTGAAATGGTCCGTAATACGATAATTAAGAACTTAATTCGCGGGCCGAATGTTAAAGAACTATGAGCAATGAAGGACAAAAATACTAGTATAGAAACTTCAGTTATTTTGAAAGATTTCACATTAATATAATTACAGGATATTATTGCCTTTGGCATCTGGTCAACCAAGTGTATTTATTATATTAATCCCGTGTAATTTCTCTTTCAGGATTGGGGAAACACCTATTCAGGGCTTCCATCCACTCACTCGTCCAAAAATAGTGAAATAGTGAGTGGTTTTATTTCAAAAAAGTGAAAAAAAGGTGAGTTTTTGTATAAAAAGTGAGTAAATAGTAAATTCATAGCATTATTCGCATTTATGGCCGTAGGCCTATATCTGGTTCACAATTCTAACTTTTGTTGATATCTGTAGGCGCAATTATGGGGAGGGGGGGTCTTGGGTGGCTAAGCCCCCCAAAAATGTGACAAAACTGTAGACTATTAAATAGACAAAATTTTTAAAAATGTGTATCTGAAAAAAAAAAAAAAAAAAAAAAAAAAAAAAACAATGTCAACCAAATTACGCCTATGTTAATAATATCTCAGAGTACTGGTTCTTTTTTTTTTTTTTTCGTCGATCGCTGCATGGCCCCGCCTGTGGTATCGCACCATGGAAGCTTTTTATGCTTTCTGGCCGCCTGGCTCGCTGCCGGTAGCGGTGGCAAAACAACGAACTACCCATTCATGGGTATATTTTGGGTAATTTCTAACAATCTGATTGTGCATAAGACCATTTTTAACGCAGAATGTGACTAGTTTTGAAAAAAAAAAAAGTGAAAATAGTGAGTAATTTTATGAAATAGTGAGAAAAGTGAGGCTCATTTGAAAATAGAGAATAATAGTGAGAAAAGTGAGTCGCTGGAAGCCCTGCACCTATTACAATTTGGTACAATCGTGTCGACCGGGTGAAAAAACATTTAATTTCGATCTCCGGTTCAAGTTCAGTGGTTTATAATACTTAGTGACATAGCACACTTTGATAATGATCATAGTAGTTGTTTTAAGGGGCAGTACAGCAAGGTCATCTGCCCCAAATATTACCCCTCACCTACCGTGTACAGGTACACGTACAGCAAACTACAGAGCATTCTTCATTTTCATGACAAAGTAGTTTGTTTATCAAAGGAAAAATATTGTAGTTCAATTTAATTTCCACAAACCTGTCTCCATACTATAACGTCTCTTGCTTACCTTTCTTGGTGTGCGAGGAGCGAGGAACTATTACATAGCTCAAGCCGTACACGTGAACTAGGCATCAAGAGAACCGACAGGGCGATTAAATAGGGGAGTATGATTCATGGAAATACCGAAGACAAAGGAAGAACGTAAGGGAGGGCCAGTAAGTCATCGTACATGCTATGAGACATATCACATTATCACCTCGTGGTCGATATGGACGATTGTATTTCGCTTTCTATAAAAGTCCTGAATGTCATAATTCCAGGTTATGAGGGGGCAGATGACTTAGCTGTAGCATCCCTTAAAACAACAATCACCATCACTACAGCCAGTTAGCATTCATAAGGGAACCAACAATGCAACTACGTATTAAAACCATCATTATATGGTTATCATGGCCAATAGAAGCTTGACATTTTCAGAGATTTGCAATAACATTTATGGCTGTGTGTTTATACTGTATTACATAAATGTATAACTAATTGTTACACGTTTATTGTTGAATGCATATGGATTTCTTTAAATATCCCGAGTTATTTATCTTTTTCTGTTATGTTACTGTAGATAATTATGTTGTTAGTACATCTGTGGGGCTTGGATATCGAGGTCATTAGCTTGCTACGGTGAGAGAGTGGTCAACGTGTCGGTCTACTAACCCCAAGCTTGCTGCTTCGCTCCTGGCCGTGGTAAGTGATTTTTGAAAGGCGGCAAAAATTACGACACCATGTCATGTTGGCATGTCAAAGAACCCATTTGAATTCAGTAGGCCGTGTTCATAATGGCAAAATTCATCACGGGAGTTTCCGCCAACACAAAGTTCCTCATTTCTCTACTAGAAAGCGCTATAGTGTTCAAGGAGCTTAGATATCTAACCTCCTTGACTTTCATAGTGCTTCAAGGAACAGCAAAATTCGACATGCAAGATACCCTTTGGGTGTCAAATAAAGCTTGCACCCGGCACCCGAGTCCAATCAATATTATTATTATTATTATTATTATCATCATCATCATCGATGTCATTTAGCCCCGTTTACTTGGGTGTGCATAGAATTTGTATGATAACCTGTGTTATTGTGGCGGCTGTAGTAGTGTGTATTTGTAATTCAGGCAATGATTGGGAAGGAGGCAGCCGTGGCCTTACGTTAGGAAACCACGGAAAACCACTCCCAGGATAGCTGAGGTGGAAATCGAATCTACCCCTTCTCAGTTCTGCCTCACGAGGCTTAGTGTACCCCATTCCATGTCTTGGCAGAGCCGGATATCGAACCCTGATCGCAGGGGCAACAACTAGAATAATAGCCGCTACACCACGAGGTCGACTAAGTGCAGATAATTAAATTTGATGCAGATTCTATGAATTTTTAATTTCGTCAATATGTTTTAAACATTATTTCAGTTACTATTTAATTGTTTTATTACCTTCTTCTACTTTGATTGCTTATAATTTGCTTCACAACTTTAAGATCGTAAACGCCCAGAAGTGTGAAAAATTTCAACTTGATTGGTCTCGTGGTTCGTGAGAAAAAGGTACATACTGTACATAACTTGGATAATTTTAACTCAAGTTAAAGATTCAATCTAGCAGACAACCTCGATGTTCATCCCACTTAAAACAACAACAACAACAACAACAACAACAACAACAACAACAACGTTTTAATACAGTATTTGTTAAAAATATGTTTTCTGTATATTGGCTAATAAAATGCATATGAATTTACCAATATGGTAATCTGAAGCTAGAATCAGTACTGACAGTTGAATAACACTGTTCGCCTAGTGAACACTAAAAATATACCTCTATTATTTCGAAGAAACCACCATCAGAGAAATATTCATGTAAGACAAACATGAAATTAAAAACAAAACAAAACACTACTTTAGAGAAAATGAAAACTGGACATTTCAAATGCTTCTGTTCCCCTCTTTTCTGCTGCGTCAACAGTCCAATATAGAGCGCCACGATACAGAAAAAGGCTTTCAAAAATGTATTTCTAATACCTGTATCTATATTTGATGTCAAGGGATTTATTTTCTGTAGAAATGCTTTCCTTGCCTGAGCCAACTTTTGTTTAATTAAAAAAATAATGGTAATAATATTCCGAAATCAAATAGCTTGCCACGGTGGGTGAGTGGTTAACGTGTCGGATTACCAACCCCAAGCTTGCAGGTTCGTCCCTAGCCGTGGTAAGTGATTTTTGAAAGGCGACAAAAATCACGACTTGGACGTCATACGTTGTTGGCATGTTAAAGGACCCATTTGAATTCAGTAGGCCGTGTTCAATGGCAAAATTAATCTCGGGATTTTCCGCCAACACTACTTTCTCTACTAGAAAGCGTTGTAGTTTCAAGGAGCTTAGATATCTAACCTCCTTGACTTTTATAGCGTTCAAAGGAACGACGAAATTCGACATACGAGCTGCCCTCTGGGTGTCGATTGACAAAGCTCGCACCCGGCACCTGAGGCAATACGATATTATTATATTATCTGTAGAAATGCTTTCCTTGCCTTAGCCAACCTATGTTTTATTTAAAAAATGGTTTCTGAAATCAAAATGTTTATTCTTTGTCTTAAAAAATCTCATCTTTGCATTATTTTCTTCAGCGCTATTATCAGTTCTGCGAATAATAAGTTACAATATGTCAATTTCTGGAGGGAGAGAGAGAGAGAGAGAGAGAGAGCAGTTTACGGAGCCCCGTTTTATCAGGAAGCCTCAAGATTTTCTTTTAGCCGCACCGGAGACGAGCAACAGGTCTCACTAGTCGACATACTTCCATAAGTCGATGCTAGCTGAAGCTATAACAAGTGATCCGGCCCACGGCTGAGTACAGATTACTCAGATTAAAACAAACAAATAAACCAACACAATACCAAAACACATAACATTCAATTGATCAAGAAACAGTTAGGTTATAAATATTGTTTTCAACTGGATTCTATTTGTTCAAGGCAATAGGCGACCAGCGCAATGTAACATCATATTACGTAGGTTGTTCCACATTTCATTCTAGTAGTACAGTTATACGAGGGTGGGCCCAAAAGAAACCGGACTAAGAGCACGCTGAATTCGTGGGACGAAGTAAAAAGCTCTCCCGCTAGATGGGGTTAATAGAGACCTTCACGAAATGACTATCCAGACGGCGTCAGTGTGTATGTGACCATTTGATCGTAGTGTTGATTTTCTCTTGCCGTTCTCGTGTTCCATCTGCGAAGTCGTTATCGCAGCTTTTAAAAGAACAAATAGTGTGTTTGAAATTGTGTTTCCAGTTTGAAAAATCGGCAACAGAAGTTTACCAAATGCTTCAACAGGCTTTCAAGGAGAATGCTATGATCCGCACACAAGTTTTTGCATGGTTAGGGCGCTTTAAACGAGGCGAGATGACTCGGTCCAACGTCGAACGCCGTGGTGATAGGGAACCTCTTCAACATTTGAGCAACACGGCGATAAACACGCTTCCCATAATGCAGTCATTATGGCAGGCGTGTTGAGGATGTTACCAAGGCGTTCTTTTAAAATCTGCCGTAACGACTTCGCAGATGGAACACGAGAACACTAAGAGAAAAACAACACTACGACCATACGGTCAAACACAAACTGACGCCATCTGGGCAGTTGTTTCGTGAAGGTCTTTATTCACCTACTCTGGCGGGCGAACACTCTACTACGACCAAGAATGGCAGCGCACTCTCAGTCCGGTTCCTTTTGGGTTCACCCTCGTATTTATCTTTGTAGCAAGAATCCGTATTAAGTCATCTCTTTATTTATATTTGTAGACTATAGTCTACGATACTTCCCACTCTGCAGTTCTTAAAAGTTTAGAAGAACATTTACTCCATTAATATACAGTAATAACAAGGAGAGGCTAACTGTCACCCCTATTCTATGATAACGTCGACTTGTTTTTAAATTTAAATTTTACAATTTGATATGTACCGCCATTTTTAGAAGATAATAGAAGAAATTTACGATTGAAACTTAACAACAGCGTTTCATGTCACACAGCTTCATTCATATTGTTCAGAAAATTATATTTAAATGATTTTGTAATAGATCTCATTTCCTAGTTTACGATACTTTTAAGGACTTGCCAAAGACAGCACTAAATACATACTCGCAATTATCAATTGCTTCTTAGGATTATACTGATGAAGACCGCAATTTGGTCGGAACTAGTTCAATAAATAACTGCTAGTAATTTCACTTCATTGACTTTTGGTGGATTACTTTTAATGCCATTGGTATTTAAATTAATTAGTTATAAATAAGGACTCAATTTAAATATGATTAATTTCGTTATCAATAAAAACCAACATACGATTAATAAGAAAACCAGATCTCTGGTGGGTCAACGCTTTCCGTGGCGTAGACAGTACCCGAGGTGTCCTTAGATCAAAATGGCAAATCACATTCACAGGTTTCGTTCCGTATTTATAACTAAAATCAAATTCTGTTCAACGTGATGCATATAAACTCAGTTCTAGGCTACGCTAGCTAGCTACAAAGCCGGGACCAGCCAAATAGCAATTACATCGGCTAGCCCGTGGATATCACAAGAAAATACTCAGTCAAAAAAACAAAAAGTCAACCCCTGGCACTATCCAGCCCATGACGGGCTAAGGCCGACCAAGCGACCGCTGCCCAGCCATTTGGCCTGCAGATATTGGGGTGACGCGTGATTAGCGCGTCGGGTCCCCTCGGCCGTTAATCTTGGTATTCGTGATCGGGGCGCTGTCTCACTGTCAGACAGCTACTCAATTGTCCTCACGAGGCAGAGTGCACCCCGTTCCAACCCTCACGTCAGTTTTAAAATTCCTGACGGAGCCGGGGAAAATACTCAGTCAGAAGCAAAACAAGATAGAATCGCTAGAAGTATTGGGTTGACAGAATTTCGGCGAGAATGTGAAGGAAAATAGCCTATAAGCATAAGGATGGAAAATGGCAGATTTTTTTTAAAATAGGAAGTCAGCAACACACTAACCACAAAACCACTAAGCCCTGGTTTAAAAACATCAAAAGAAGACCTCCAAATGCTCCAAAACAATCCCAACGACGCATTGGGCAGGGATCACTTCCGCCAAAAGAGTTTTTTTTTTTTGTCGTGTAGCTTCCTGAGAAGCCGAGTGCAGGTCTTTCTAGTCGACGCCCGTGGGCGACCTGCGCGTCGGGATGAAAGATGGAATGGATGAAGATGAATGAAACTGGGCAAGGATGTGGAAGGAAGCGGCCGTGGCCTGTCAGAAGGTACTGTCCCAGCATTTGCCCGGTGTTGAAAATGGGAAACCACGGAAAACCATTTCAAGGACAGCCGACGGTGGGGCTCGAACCCACGCGTCTACCGAGTCAGCAGAGAGCTTGGCCCCTTGACCTAACGGTGCGCTTTAGCCCGCGTAGCCACTATTGTCGGTGCCAAAAGAGTGACGAACGGGCTTAACCGACTGCCTCCAAAAAGAAGACAGTGCCCCTTGGACAGAGGAAAGCAACCAGGCTCCCAAAGGCGCAAAAGTAAAGCCAAATGTAACGAAGATTTGACGTGGTCCGAGACGGCCCTAGCGAATTATTGATTTTGTAGGCTTACAGGATGGAGCCTAGATAATAAATAATAATCTGTTTTAAGGGGCGGAACAGCGAGGTGATAATAATAATAATCTGTTTAATGGGCGGAACAGGGAGGTGATAATAATAATTATTATAATAGTAATAATAAATAATACTCATCTTAGATAGAGGAAGTTAAAAACAGCAGTCATGCACAGCAAGTGGCAAAAAATCTCTGCTAGCAAGTGGGCGAGGGGCAAGGTATACTGTCCCACAATACAGATCACTTGTGGTGGTTGCCGAGTAGAAATACGACACGGCGTGGCGCGGCGTTTCGAGTTATCGAGCCAGTTACCAAGTGGGTGGACCACACTCACCCGCGGCGTAGCCGTGCTCGTTAAAATGTTCACCATGGCCGCGTGGGCAGCAGCAGCCAGTCCGGATGTTGTATGTTTGAATCCTTTCGTTGATAGCAGCTATCCTGAGCGTGGTTTTCACCCGGCCTTTTCCCCACTCCCTCCAGTGATGGGCGAAGCAAAGAGGATATAAAAAGGAAAGCATTTCTTCAGAAAATAAATCTGTTGACATCGAACATACACACATCAAAAAAAGTTTTGCATCACCTCGGTTCCCAGATCTCCGGCATATAGACGTTGACTGTGTATATTGTATCCAAGATACAGTCCCTTTGACTGTTCATAGATGTCACTAAAACTGCTCAAAGATGTAAACAACCATGCATGAGCAGGGCCTATTAGACGGAGGGGGTACGACAGCCGATCAGTTCCAGTCATTCCACCAGGACGAAGGTACGCTGCTCATGTTGTCTGTAGTTCTACCATGCCTAGAAGGTCAATACCGCAGTTCGATCGCGTCCGCATTGTTACTTTGTGTCAAGAAGGGCTCTCAACAAGGGAAGTTTCCAGGCGTCTCAGAGTGAACCAAAGCGATGTTGTTCGGACATGGAGGAGGTACAGAGATACAGGAACTGTCGATGACAGGCCTCGCTCAGGCCGCCCAAGGGCTACTACTGTAGTGGATGACCGCTACTTACGGATTGCCGCTCGGAGGAACCCTGACAGCAATGCCACCATGTTGAATAATGCGTTTCGTTCAGCCACAGGACGTCGTGTTTCAACTCAAACTGTGCGCAATAGGCTGCATGATGCGCAACTTCACTCCCGACGTCCATGGCGAGGTCCAGCTTTGCAACCCCGACACCATGCAGCGCGGTACAGATGGGCCCAACAACATGCTGAATGGACCCCACGGAATTAGCATCACGTTCTCTTCACCGATGAGTGTCGCATATGCCTTCAACCAGACAATCGTCGGAGACGTGTTTGGAGGCACCCTGGTCAGGCTGAACGTCTTAGACACACTGTCCAGCGAGTGCAGCAAGGTGGTGGTTCCCTGATGTTTTGGGGTGGCATTATGTGGGGCCAACGTACGCCACTGGTGGTCATGGAAGGCTCCGAAACGGCTTTACGATACCTGAATGACATCCTCCGACCCATAGTGCAACCATATCGGCAGAATATTGGAGAGGCATTTGTCTTCATGGACGACAATTCTCGACCTCATCGTGCACATCTTGTGAATGCGTTCCTTCAAGATAACGACATCGCTCGACTACAGTGGCCAGCATGTTCGCCAGACATGAACCCTATCGAACATGCCTGGGATATGTTGAAAAGGGCTGTTTATGGACGTCTTGACCCACCAACCACTCTGAGAGATTTACGCCGAATTGTCGTTGAGGAGTGGGACAATTTGGACCAACAGTGTCTTGATGAACTTGTGGATAGTATGCCACGGCGAATACAGGCATGCATCAATGCAAGAGGACGTGCTACTGGGTATTAGAGGTAGTGGTGAGTACTGCAATCTGGACCACAAATGCTGAAAGTCTAGCTGTATGATGGTACAACATGCAATGTGTGGGTCTCATGAGCAATAAAACGAGCTGAAATGTTGTTTGTGTTGATCTCTATTCCCTTTGTATTTAACGGTTCCAGAACTCTTGGAACCGAGGTGATGCAAAACTTTTTTTGATGTGTGTAGATTTAGGTATTAGAAAGTCATTTTCGAAATCCTTTGTCTCGACCATGGACTTTTGGCGCAGCAGAAAAGGGGAGAATAGAAGTGTTTGAAATATGGTGTTACAGGAGAATGATGAAGATCAGATGGGTCGAGTAACAAATGAAGTATTAAGACGAGTAGGCGAGGATATATGTTTCTGGCGACTGCTAGTGAAGAGAAGAGATAGGTTGGTAAGACACAAACTAAGACACCCAATAATAGCAACTTAGTTATGTAAGGAAGGGTTGAGGACAAGAACTGGAGGGGTAGACCAAGGTTAGAATATGTTAAACAGACTACCTCGGATGTAAGGTGTACTAGCTATGTAGAGATGAAACGATTAGCTCAGGACAAGGAGGGATGAAGCGCTGCATCAAACCGGTCAAAATACTGAAGACTCAAACACAAATAGATGAATGCTCTTTCAATTAAATAGCTAGTCAAAACAAGTGGGATGGGAATCAGAACAAATGAAATTCTACAGCCTATTTTCAGGAATGAAGACCTTAACTTCATAAGGGAGTTGGTACAAGACAAAGAGTTAGTTATTGTTGTTTTAAGGGGCGGAATTACGAGGTCATCTGCCCCTCTTAACACAGATTAAAGTATACAAATTTGGAATGGAATTTGAAATTTAGTGTTGTTTGTTTGTTTGAGTCTTCAGTCTTTTGACTGGTTTGATGCAGCCCTCCATGCCTCCCTGTCCTGAGCTAATCGTTTCATCTCTACATAGCTACCACACCCCACATCCGAGGCAATCTGTTTAACATATTCTAACCTTGGTCTACCCCTACAGTTCTTGTCCTCGACCCTTCCTTCCATAACTAAGCTTGCTCTTCCTGGATGTCTTAGTATGTGTCCTACCAACCTATCTCTTCTCTTCAATAGCAGTCGCCAGAAACATCCTCTCCCACTCGGCTTAATACCTCTTTGTTTGTAATCCTATCTACCCATCTGATCATCATTCTCCTGTAACACCACATTTCAAATGCTTCAATTCTCCTCTTTTCTGCTACACCAATAGTCCAAGTTTCACTTCCATAGAGCGCCACGCTCCAGACAAAGGCTTTCAAAAATGACTTCCTAATACCTAAATCTATATTAGATGTCAGCAGATTCCTTTTTTTTTGTAGAAATGCTTTCTTTGCCTGAGCTAACCTACTTTTTATATCCTCTTTGCTTCGTCCATCACTGGTTATTCTGCTTCCTAAGTAACAGAAGTCTCCTGCTTCCTTCAGCTTTTCACCTGCCAATTTGATCTCCACAGAGGTTTCTGATTTATTTCGGCGGCATTCCAGTATTTTTGTTTTACATTTATTAATTTTCATCATGAATTCTTTCCGTAAGACGGAGTCCATACCATTCAAAAACTCATTCAAATCCTCAGGCTTGTCGGCCAAGATGACGATGTCATCAGCAAATCTCAGAGTTGAAATTATTTCTCCTTGAATCTTCACTCCCACTTTACATTTTTCTCTAATTTCCTTCATTGCTTGTTCAATGTAAAGATTGGAAAGTATGGGTGATAAGTTGCAGCCTTGCCTTACACCTTTCTGAATACCAGCTTCTCTCTCATGTCCTTCAACTCGAATGACTGCTGTCTGGTTTCTGTATAGATTGTATATCACCCTCCTATCCCTGTACTTTATTCCAATCGATTTCAAAATGTCAAACAATTTAGTCCAATCAACGTTATCAAAAGCCTTTTCTAAGTCTACAAAAACCATGAATGTTCTCTTATCTTTCCTTATTCTACCTTCCAAAATCAGCCTAAGACTTAGTACAGCTTCCCTTGTTCCTACATTTCTCCTGAAACCAAACTGGTCTTCACCCAACTCCGTTTCTATCTGGCTTTCAATCCTCTTGTAAATTATTCTAGACAGGATCTTTGAAGCATGAGTAATCAAGCTGATTGAACGGTAATCTTCACATCTGTCAGCTCCCACTTTCTTTGGTATAGGGATGATTACATTCTTCTTGAAATCAGGGGGTACCTCACCTGTCTCATAAATCCTACACACCAAGTGAAATAACCTGATCAGACCTTCATCTCCTATGCAGCGTAGCAACTCAATCGGTATATCATCTATGCCTGGTGCTTTGTTCCTGCTTAAGTCTTCCAAAGCTCTATCAAATTCTGATCTCAATATTAAATCTCCTTTCGCATCCTCATCAATTTCCTCCTACCTTTCCATTACATGATTCTCAATCTCCTTTCCCTTATACAAACTCTCTATGTAAGCTTTCCATCTCTCAACCTTTTCTTCCCTATCTGTTAGAGGCTTTCCATTTGTGTCCTTAATATTACACCTAAATTTGAAAAGACCGAAAATTAATAAAACAAAAAAATAAATAAAACTAATAATTATAATATAAACAAACATTACGGAAAAACAAAAAATCAACATTCAAAAAGGAACAAGTCGTTGAGTCAATGTACACTGGAAAATTTAGATTGCTGACCCTAACCCACTCTCAATTATAAAGCGGATAACGCGATCAGCAGCCACCGCGTCATCGGCAAAATTAAGTTTGAGTGTCATCTGCAAACCAAGGTTTCTTCGTAAGTCAGCAAGATCCACACACTCGGTTAAAATGTGGGCCACGGTGAAAACGGCTCCACAGGTACAAAGTGGGGGGGGGGGGGGGTCTTCCCTTCTCTTTAGGTACGAGTGGGTGGATCTTGTATGACCTATCCTTAGCCTACACAAAATGACGGACTTCCTCCGTAACCGGAAAGAGCTCCGCCACACGCGAGTAGTTCCCTAGTAGTTTACTAGGCATAAGGTCAGCTAGCCACTGAGTGATGGGATATTTCACTTACGGAATTACATGCGTGGGCCGGATTATGGGAAAGCCCGCATGCAGCATTAGAGCGGAACTATCATGACACTGTCTGCAGTAGTGTGTGTATTTTGTAATTAAGTTAGGAACCATCCCGACATTTTCCTGGGGGTAAAAGTGGGCAAGCAACGGAAAACCACTTCCAGGATGGCGGAGGTGGGAATCGAACACAGTCTTGCCTCACGATGCTGAGTGTACCCCGTTCCAGCACTCAGGCCAGAATTACACTTCTTGGCAGAGACGGAAATCAAACCCCGGCCTTCGTAGCGACAGTTAAGAATGCTAGCCGCTAAACCAAGAACTGGACCCTTGAAAAGACTAGAATAGATCTTCCACCAATAAAAAATGTATGGCTACACCCGTTAACTGCAGTATATTAATGAACTTACAACAGCTAAAAGGCCAGTGTTTCAATTAATTTGCCCACCCTATGAATGTCTCGACAGTTATAAAGATAAAAACATTCCTATTTAATTCTACATATAATCAGAATATTACATTACTGCAGATAAAACACGTTTAATAAGCATGTGTCATATAACGCTTCACACTAAAACCACACACCAGCACTCATGCTTGATTAATGTTATCTTTCGCAACTAATGGATAGAGAAAATGAAGAACGTTGTGTGTTTGTTTGTTTGTTTGTTTGTTTATCTAACAAAACACAAACAGAATTCTCTAAATTATTAACACAGAATAAAACACTGTCTAGTTTCCTTAGACGCCTTTAATAATTCTCGCCATCTAAATGAGTGTAAATAACGTGTGTGATAACATTTATTTTCGCCAACACAAGCAGGTAAATAGAATCGTAACATGCGGAAAATGGCACTGAAATAATCAAAATAGGACCTTGTGGCATTATTAATAACAACATACAGAATAGTTATTTAGAAATTAGATGATGCATTGATGTACCACATTTTACTTTGTTTATCACATATCACGGTGTTTGAAGTTGAAGTGTCATAGTCAGCCACCTATCGGAGAGACATTTTTCTACTTAGCGATGGGAGGAAGAAAAACAGCTCTTGGGGGTGGAATTATATAACATTAACAAAATGGTTATATTTCTGACTATCATCACGGAAGTGGAATTCTCAGTTCATGCTCTATACCGCTCTAAACCCACAACAGCTAAAGGACATCAAATCTATAATGTTACTATTGTTACATAGAGGCAAGAAAATGACCTTTATTGACAATGTTTCAGTAATGATAATATGCCGTCAGTCAATAAATATTACTGCATTATGATTATCGTTAATTCTCCCTTAAGGAGAGCGTTAAAGCACAATCAATTTGAATGTTTTCTTTTCTGCCTTTTTCTTCTTTCTTCCCGAAAACCTCTCATATAATCACCGTGTTTCCTCTTTCTCCCTTCTGTCCACTTCTTTCCTTTTTTTTTATCTTTGGGCGTTTGCTCAAATTTCTGTTTTCTGTTTTTTTTTCTCTGTATATTTTCCTGTCTACCATGTCTTCTGTAGAGATGTTCAGTTCTTTGAGGTCTTTCACGGTTTCCTTTGCCTAATTGGTTTTCAGTGTACTATTCGTAACTATATTAAAAATCTTCATGGTCAGTCTGTCCTCGTTCATCCTATGTATGTGTCCATAACATTTTGTCCATGTTTTTTCTTATGTTGTTTGTAATCGTATCTGTTGTATGGTTCTATTGTCGGTCTCTTTATCCATATTCCCTCTTTCAGATTATTATTATTATTGTTCTAAATAACCGGCTCCAGTTACAGTATGACCTTCATAAGCAATGTATAATGATATTGAAGTTGCAAGTCAGTTAAATTATATGATGAGTTAGAGATCAAACAATAATTTACTAAGTGCTGTTGGGAGAAATAGTTCAACAGGTAAAAATTAAATTTATAATAAAGGAGGGGAGATTCAATAATATTTCTGAAAATGTTTTGTCTAAAATATTTCAAAATAATAAAATCACATCTGTTACAAATTTTGATTAATCAATGTTGAGGCTGGCTGCGTGGCTCAGTGGTAACGTTCTCGCCAGCTGTGTCCAAGGTTGCAGAATAGAATCCTGGCGCAGCCAGTTGGCATTTGAGGGTTCGAAAATGCGAGGGAGCCGTGTCAGTAGATTTACTGGCACGTTAAAGATCCCCTTCAGGGCAAACTTCCAGTACCCCGGCGTCTCTAAAAGCCGCAGAAGTTAACAGAGACGTAAAACCAATAAAAAATAAAAATCAATTTTGATTCAATAATTAATTTTAATTAAACCCGTTTCACCTTGCTGAGAGACAAGCTGTGTGACCACTGCGTCATCACGCCCCACAAAGAAAGAAAGAAAGAAAGAAAGAGATTTATTTAAGTTAATTAAAAGTAGGACTAAAAGTCCCTCTAGCTGCACCTAACTTCCGGTATTGTATTTATTTCATTTATAAATCTAGCCTTAAGTAACCTAGTTACTCTAAATACTAAGAAAAAAAGAGGATGAAAGAAATAGAGCGCGCGAGGGAATGAACAAGGCGTGACTAACACGCTGCTTATCACAGCTGGAGGAGGAGGGATGGGCACGATTTCCATGTTGTCTCGACTCCACTCGACCGAGTCAGGCTGGCTGCCGAAACAGGTGATTGGCCGGTCTAACACTGTTTACGTAGCAAGACAGCGGCAAGGCCAAACCAATGAATGCTTTAGAACACAACACGTGCGTCTGCAACGGCGTCACAACGACCTTCTTCCACATTCCCTACAACGGAGACATGGACCGGTTAAACAAGGCCGTAGCCAGAAATTATTTAATGGACGGGGGGAGGGTGTTGAATGTCTGTTAACCAGTGTTTCTGAGGAAGTGTGTGTAACGGCATTTCTTTTCGATTCGTTGTGCCCAACTAAGGAGCGCGTTTAAACTTATCGCCGTGTTCCCTTTTACGCTGTTTTGACCATCCTGTATTTTGTCGAGAGGGCTACTCAGAAAATGTGTGTTTCTCAATTAAAGTTCTGAATGAATGGTTTCTTCATGGCAGCCAATTTCATTTATGTCTTCACTGATTTCTTTTAGCAATTTGTTTTGATTTTCAGTGATAAGGCTAGGTTGAAAATTTTCTTTGTGAGCCTGTTATTATCCATTCTATATAGGAGTCCGTAAAACTGTAACCACCGTTTCCTTATGGCATCTGATTGTTTCTGTATCTTGATAAATTTCATGCGATTTCTTTTTCATCCAAATCCCATTTTCACACTTTGGTCCTAAGATTTTCCTGAGGATTTTCCTTTCTTGTTTTTCGATCAATTTTTTAATTCGAGATTTGCCACCAATTATAATAGTTTCAGATGCATATAAAGCTTCTGTTTTAACGACTGTGATATAATGTCTTAATTTTGCCTTTGTTGATATAGTTATTTTATTGTATCTGTTCCAAGTAATTTTGTATGCTCTTTGTAGCTTTGTAGTTCTTTCTCTGTTAACTTGCTTATTTAACCCTGCTGGTTCAATATATTCACATACATATTTAAATCTGGCTACTTGAGCGATATTCCCATAGTTGGTGATTAATGGTTGATTGTTGAAACCTAAATTATTATTATTATTATTATTATTATTATACTGTCGACTGTGGACCGCGATAAACAGTCTGTCGACTTGGCTATCTCTTCTCCTCCCAGAATATCTTCATACGGTCGCTAATTCTCCTCCTGTCTTAGACCAGATAACCTTGGATTTTTTACTGTGTGTTTCCTGAGACCCTTTGAATTTATCACCTTCTCCTGAACCCTGTTCTGTTTAGTATATCTTCTGGATTAATTCCAACTTCTTAGAAATCCATTGTTTCATCAACCACTTTTGTGGTGGACTTCAACTTGGTTGTTCATCCTTGTGAGGTGTTCATAAAATGTCATCCACCTCTTACGTATTGTGCCCGTAAGTTTCTCCGCCTGGCTGTAGACGCCACTATTTCTCCTTTTCCTCCATAAGCTGTCTGCTCTTTTTTTTCTGGCCCCAATATTTTTCTCAGAATTCTTCGTTCTCTTTTTTTTCTAACTCCTCTTTTCCCCCTATTTTTTTGTTTTTCTTGAGAATCAGGCATTATGAAGTGAAGAGTGCTTCAGGTTTAATCGCCGTGGTATAATGTCTTAGGTTTACTCTGAATTTATTATTATTAGACTATTAGTAAAAATGATTTAAGTTTACCGACATGCACAGAGATTCCTCGAAAGTCCCGAGGGTGTTAAAAATGGCGAGATTTCTGTGGAAACTAGAAGGATCCGAGCTGAGTATACTCAAGACTTACGAGGTAATATTTTGTTCCATCCCCGCCCTCTATCTACGTGCATGTCTTTCATATCCCACCTTCCATGGTCTTCCACTTCTAACAGGATACCCTCATATCTTCATTAGACATGAGCAGAGGTCGTATTTTAGGCCTACGTAAATATTGTCTATGTAAATACTGTACAGTACAAATTTTACTTTTCTATAAATGCAGTACTGTATATAGATTTATATTTTTCATTTATTACCTCATATGGCTTCCTTCCTACTTCAGTTTTACATTTTTAAGCAATATGCCAGAACTATTAGTTCATTGCATCTTAAATTTTTGTCATTCAAACCAGAAAGATGTTTCATTTAGGCAATATTGGACATCGTGGTCATTTCAACCCCTCGTACATGGGTATAAGTAAATAAACAAATACATATGTTAAATAAATAAAATAAAATTTGTCAGATAACCTGTGTTATTATTATGTCTTTAGTGGCATGTGTATTTATAAAGAAGGCTAAGAAAGCGGCCATGACTTCAGCTTTTATGAACTTTCTTTTGTCACCTAAATTGTTGTTTACCATCTCTTGATGAATGCTGTACATTTGTCTGTTGGCACAGGCTAGAGTGAAATGTGGCTTTTCACCGATGTCTCAATCTAATTCATGACTGATTATATGGAAGCTACTAAGGTATGAGTGGTGCTGAGTAATGGCTTTCAGGGCACAGCCATTGCCTGTGTGTACAGTGAAAGGTTCTACTCATAGGGTCAGTGATATTGGTCTAACTCAGTGCGGAAAGCAATGACACACTACCTCACTCCTCATCTCGTTACGCCTCTTTATAGTGTTGCCTATGATGGTACTTTTTGAGGAGCCAGCCTCTGGGATGACTACCTAACAGACAGAATAAGGTTGACCTGCTGATGACTTTGATATTGACGCCCCTAAACCAATGCATTATCAATACCAATTTTGGCACAGCCTAACTGGTATATTTAGCCTATTTCATTAATCCTTGACCAGCTAGCATGCAAGGCTTTAAAGTAGATTGCAGACTAAACTAGCTGAAATTAATTATTGAGAAGATAAAACTGCATCGGATCGTAAATAACTGGAAGTACTGATAGTTTATAATGGAGAGCTATTATTATACAGTTCTACGCGAGGATAATTCCCCACCTAGGCTACGGCCCTGGACTAACCGTTGTTTAACTATAAAGACGGCTCCAGAACGATACGAGAAGGAGGGCAAAGACTAAATACAAGCTGATGCTCAAGTTATAGGCTAGAATATTTATTTTCATCAGCTCCGTGTTCCTGATCGTTTGTTCTGCGTTTAGTAGCGCATAGTAACGTCGCTGATCATCGGTCCCGTGTATTTGAGTGTGTGTGGAATTAATTTCGGTTAGTGGCTTGGAATATTGAGATCATCAGCCCAATGCAGCTTATTTTGGAGAGTGCTGAATGTCTCATAACCAGTGTTTCTATTGAAATGTGTGTGTAATGGCATTTAGTATAAACATCGTCATTAAGTCCCGGAAGTTCATGCAAAATCATTTTTTTCATATTTATGCATATTTTGACACAATGCATCATATTTTCCTCTTTTACCCGTTTAAGTGCATATCTCTGCTTGCGAAGGGCGTTTATACTAATTTCCCATTGTTTTGAAGCGCTTCTTGTTATTTCAAGTTTTTAAAGTCGTATATTTCGATTCCCACTCCGAGAGGCTATCACAGAATGATACTGAAATTATTTTAATACCTAGTGCGTATCAGTCTTTTCTGCAAGTTAATATGAATTATTTTTATTCCGCAATCACTATGTAAATATTGTATTTTTTTTAAATGCAAAGGCCTTTAAAAATTTATATTAGTTATACTTAAAAATTAACATAATAAAATAATTATTGCTGGTCAACAACGCTTGAAGTTCCATAAAATAACATTTCCTACTTTAGAACTGTTTCTTAGTTTAGATATTTAGAAAAAAAGGTGTAGTTATATGGCCGTCTGTTCATATTTTCTTTTTATTCAAAATAGAAATTATAAAGAATACGGAGTGATCATAATTGCCGTAGTTATTTCATAGTGCATATTTAACCAATAATTAGTGCATTTTTGCAGGCCTACTTATTCATTTAATAGTGCAAGAACTCCCAGGCCTTAATCATCATATATATAACGTCAAGTTGTATGTTTCACAAAACTCAAGCTCTTAAACCAGACGGTGTTAGAAGGTGCGGTTTTCGTCAAAATCTTCCAAATCGTCTCAATAGTACAGGAATAAACTTGCATTTCTTGAAAAGTCAACGGAAATATAATCATTAGTTTGTTTTAAAAATTGAAATTAAACAAACAAGAAGCCCGCACAACAGTAAAGATACCTTACGGCCCGCCACTAAGAATTGAAAGATACATCTGTCCACCCTTGTTGTAGAGAGTATTTCGCCAGGCAACAGACACAGGTAACGAGGTCATTCCCACACTGAAATACTCGGCAATCTTGGCTGTGTGCTCGACGCATTCCAAGGTCTTCAAGGGGGCTGTATCTACCATCAGTTGGCAGTCAACTGCTGGCACACGTATCTCACTTCCTATACTTATTTAAAGACCAGCGTTGTCAAGACAATTAGCGCTGTCCGCAGGTACTTTACATCGTTTAGAGGTGTGGCAACCCAAGAACATCCTGTTTATTCTAAGCCTCATAGAAATGCCATGGAAAGGTCGAGGTTCCATTTAATATTAGACCGGGCGGCTTCGGTGGTGTAGTTGGTAGCATGCTGAGCTTGTATGCCCAAGATCGCGGATTCAAACCCGGGCCGAAGACGTCGGATTTTTTAAAAGCGTTAAAATCCCTCAGTATGCCTTCCTTCGGAGGGGACCTAAAGCCCATGTCATAGATTTATGGCATGTAAAAGAACCTTCCACTAAATGCACTCTTGTGTTAAGCTAAAATTTGTAGTTTAGATTTGATTAACGCTCAAGTTCCAACGTTCACCACCGGGTGCTGGTTGCGATGGCATCTACCAGCCAAGTTCACAGCTAGGTGTCGTCGACGGTAGCATTTGGTAACAAAAGTAGGAACTACTTGAAAATTGATCGTCTGCAGTTCTTACCTGAATTACAGATAACACACACTAATACAGCCATCACAATTAACACCGGTTATCAGACAAATTCTACACACACCAAAAGTACACGGGGCTACATGACCGCGTTGTCTCAGCGCCTGAACTGAGGAACCAACCAACCTAACATGCTTGGCTGTCGACCCGGAGGTTCAGGCTCGATTCCCGACACTGCCAAGAAATTTATTTCGGTCTGCAGTAGCGTGTGTGTAATTGCAATTAAGACGAGGATTGGGACGGAGGCGACTGTGGCCTAAAGTTAGGAACTATCCCGGCATTTGCTTGGAGTAGAAGTGAGAATCCACAGAAAACCCACTTGCAGAATGACTGAGGTGTGAGTCGAACCCACTTCTTCTCAATATTGCTTCACGAGGCAGAGTGTAGTACGTTTTAGCCCTCAGACCAGAATTTAATTTATTGGCAGAGCTGACAAACGAACCCGGACCGACAGCCACGAATGCTAGCTGCTACACCAGGAGGTGGACCAGACGTGTTCTCTATCAGAATGAGTCAATGGAGGGAACTGAGCGAGTTCGAGCGGGGCATAATTGTACGGGCCCACAAGTTCGGACTTTCCGACAGAGACTTCACAGGAGTTGCATGTGCCCAGAACCACTGCTAGCGATAAGAAATAAGATGAATTATTTTAAAAATTCCAAGTAAAAAAATACCAAATCGGAATCATAGAATACCTGTACTAGAATCCAATGATTAGTCTATTCTCTGTTACAAAATGTCAATTGTCTATACGACATTGCAATCCTCCCTATTAGTAAGTAGCCTATAAATTTCTACCCTTGGCCGAGGTACCTAGAGCTGTAGCCACAACTTGGTTTAACAACAGATTTATGCAAATATCACCTGTATATATTCAACCCCTTTCCTCCGTAGCAAGACACTAGAGGAAGGCAAGCGAACAAAAACAAAAAAAACAAAAAAAATGTACACGTGTAACGGAAATGGTGCCAGGCAGGTTTTAGTTGAGAATTATACTATTTACATGTTAATGCTCATATTTTAAGGCAGCAATTAGGACTAGTTAGATTTATGATGTTCTTTCAAGAGAAGTGTGAACTCGGTAATGGGAGGCTGGCTCGAGCCTCTCCCCTCCTCTTCGCTTCTCGCTACTTGTTGCGAAAAGCTTGATGCCAGCCAAACCAAGCACAGACCAGACGCATATATTAGAACACGAAATAAGAAGAAAAATAATAAGCATAACCATAATCAGGGTAATAACGCAGGCGACGGTATTATGTAGCGACGTAATAAAACAATATAACGGCCTCTTAGAGGGGAAACAGCGACTTCATCTCCCAAAACAATAATAAATTATCTTCTACGCCTCCACAGAATTCTTCTTCTTGTATAGCAACAACAATTGTCTAACCGAGCACTTAGCTCCCCAACAAAGAAGTGCTTTACATACGAGGGAAGTTCCGAAAATAAGTTCCGTCATTTTCTTTTCTCAAGGATCCTTTATTGCCACACTGACATACGCCATGACACCTTGTGGGCCTACTATTTCTTTTTCGACATTGCGACACTTGTTGTAGTGTGCAATCAGTTTGAAGATACCACTCTGATAAAACTAGGTGCATTGCGATGCATGGAATTGTCGCACAGCTTGCAATGTTGTTTTCAATCATGACTCATTGCGTGGCGCATCTGTAACGTTCTCGCCCGCTGTACCCAAGGTTGCAGGATCGAAACCTGGCGCAGCCAGTGGGCATTTGAGAGTGCACAAATGCAAGGGAGCACTGTCAGTAGATTTACTGGCACGTTAGAGATCCCCTTCGGACCAACATTCCGGCACCCCGGCGTCTCTAAAACCCAATAGTTAAAAGGGACGTACACTTCGATCTTCATCCTGAACACTCTGCCGTCCTTCACTGAACATGCAACACTACCGACTGACCATTTGACGACACATGATCGCCCGATACACTAATCCCAAGTGCCCATTCATACCGGATAACAGTACGCACTTCTATTGGCGACCACGTTGCCAGTACAGTCTGTCTGTCATCGTGAGTTGTACTCGAATGATATCGGGCACGCCGGTCTGCTGCTCCTCCCTCTTCGTCGGCGCTCTGCGCATGCGTCATTCCCCCTCCCTCCTCGTTGAACCAGCTAAGGGTGTGGATTCTTACGGCGATTGTTAGTGTCACCTGGTGTACCATCCGCTCGTGCAATAAAATTACGAAACTTACTTTCGGAACTTTCCTCGTACCGCAAGGATACCTGACACAGCAGGGTAAAACTTACTAAGCGTCTGATGATGAGCCCAAGTTTGTATACCTGGGGACATCTTGGTCATCAACCGTGGCTTTAATTTTGATCCTATCCCGACATTTGCCTGGAGTGGAAGTGGAAAACCGCGGAAAACTACTACTAGAGGTAAACCTATCTCTTCTCAGTTCTGCCCCACGAGGCTGAGTACTCCGTTCGCCATCAAGCCAGAATTAAATTACTTTGCAAAGCTGGGAATCGAACCCAGACCTCCGCGGTGACAGCTAAGAATGATAATCACTATGCCACGCCGAGGTTGTCGGGCACGACTACTCTGCGGAGTCTATGAAAACCAATATTACAATTATCTTATTATATAATACTCTAAGGTGTATGTTTCACAAAACTCAAGCTGCTAAACCAGAGGGAGATAGAAGGTGTGGTTTGTACCAAAATCTTCCAAATCGTCTCGATAGTAAGAAAAAAATCTAGCATTTCTTGAAAAGTCAACGGAAATATATTTATTTGTTTATAAAGTGTTTTTAAACAAATAAACAAGACGATAGCCTCTGGCATCGCATACAGCCCGCATAGCACTAGGGACGGGCGGGTAGTCTGTACACATGGGGCACACACAACCCATTATGCGCGAGTTCTCGCACGGGTCCGCTAGTTATTATTATTACTACGCCTATTCTTCCTCTTTCCAATAAGGCCTGCTATGGAACACGCGCCAATTTCAATCCTTCACTCTTTGCTGTTTTCTCTTCCGTTCTTCCCAATATCTTAAGACTATGCTGCTTCTTTCTGTCCTCAGACCACTTCGCCGCAGGTTTCCTTTCCACTCTTTCCTGGAATCCTTCCATACTTCGAAAAACCTCTATGTCCACAGTGTCTTCTTCTGTTATATTATTTCTTTCTAAATCTTCTTTTAAAACTCATGACAGGTTTTTAATTATTATTATTATTCTGGCCTGTATCGACAGTTAGAATTAGTCTGCGACGTAGGAGGCTTAAGTTCTACGAGCACCTACAACGAATGAACAGCAACAGGCTTACCAAGAATATCTTCTCCTTTGTTAAAAGCTACAAGACTGGAAGCATTTGGCTTAATGAATTAGGCTACTAAAGGACTTGGATTCGGCTGGAATTGCTGACCTTGATGTAGAAGATCGTTCTAAATTCTGTGCTATGGTAGAATCTTGGACCCCACCACCTAGAGTTCATAAATGTCGGAAGCCCCTTTCGCAGGAGAGAAAGGAGAAATTATCAGCAGGGCTCAGATATAATGGGAACGGAAAAGAGCATCGAAGAAGAACTAGTCATAAGCGCTCCGTAGTGGGCTTAAATCAATAATAATTATTATAATTCAAATTTGTAAAAAAAAAACGGACATTTCCCGTTAAAGACCTTTATCCCCCAAAACTTTACGGGCAAACAAATTATTGGCAACTATGAAACAGTACATAAATAGAAACGTAAAGATGAACCCAGCCAAGATAACACATGGTACAAAACAGTGAGTGCACTTACCCATCACACGTGCAATCTACGACCCGCACGACATGTGGCAACTGATGCATTTCTATACATTTTTCCGCTCTAATGAACAGTTTCGCTTTGATAGCTCGACAATACACAACCCAGTGAGAGCTGGTCACTGGCAGACAGATGGTAAAATAAAAAATGACACGTGTAAACGGGAGGGTTACGGAACCCCTTGTTTCCCCTCCCGGTCGCTACACGTGGTCGGATCGCCGTACAGTTCTGGCTGGTTGTGAGGTTTGAAGCCATTTTTCAGTGTTGCCTAAGTAAACAAAAGTTTGGTGCTTTTCAGTCGGTCAACACGAATGTACCCAAATAGAGCTGGGTTATACCCTAATCCTGAAATAAATTACATAAGATTAATAAATACACTAGGATATTTTTTAACTGTTTTATATTGTGGTTTGTGTGTGCATCTGTGCAGTTGTATTTCAAACCTTTGTCTAACATATTCATTTCATTTTGAGAGAAGGTTACATTCGTTCTGTTGTTTACCCTGCTGTGGAAATTGAATTCATTGTTATTCGTGTGTTGTTCACTAGATTGATTATTCTAGTTTTCTTAGTTTATATTCTAGCGTTTCGTGCTTCCTCGTTGCTCTGATTTTGATGGTGTCATGTAGGTGCTCGGTAAAACTGTCCCATTGGGATGCGTGCCAGAAGTTACTTAGTTGCAATTGAATATCGTATAGTTGTTGGTTAATTTTTTGCTTTCTTATGTATGCAAATCTTAGTTCGTTTTTTATCCAAAGCGCTTTGGCTTGTTTAGTTGAAATGATTGAGGCTGGTGTAATCGGTACGGTTTTAATTGGTACGTATTTAGGAGTGAGATTTAGTTCTATACATTTTTTGTTGAACCAAATTGACTTGTCTATGTTCATGAGTTTAAGCCTGAGTGTTTTGAACCTCTTGGCTTGACGATTTGCCTGACTAACCGTGAACATTGTGAGGTTTGAAGCCATTTTTCAGTGTTGCCTAAGTACACAAAAGTTTGGTGCTTTTCAGTCGGTCAACACGAATGCACCCAAATAGAGCTGGGTTATGCCCTAATCCTGAAATAAATTACATAAGATTAATAAATACACTAGGATAATCTTATGCCATTTATTTCAGGATTAGGGCATAACCCAGCTCTATTTGGGTACATTCGTGTTGACCGACTTGAAAGCACCAAACTTTTGTTCTGGCTGAAAACAGATGATTGTGTTTTAGGCCACCTAACATCTAGGATATCTGTCCCTGATTATAATAAATTACTAGCTTAATCTGAAAACTTCTCAAGAGTTAACTGACTTTATAAAAGCTACTCAAAATCATGGCATTTGTAGACTTAGAAAAGGCTTTTGATAACGTTCATTGGAGTAAGTTGTTTGATATTTTGAAAAGTATTGGAATTATTTATTTTAGCGTATGGCTTTAAGTGCCGGGAGTGTCCGAGGACATGTTCGGCTCGCCAGAAGCTGCTTCAAGCGGACACCCATGAGGTGAGCTACAAATTCCGTTCAATTTCACGTAGTTCTAACTTTCGCTACCAGATGTCGCTGACATCTAGTGGTGAACATTGGAACTTTGACATAGCGTTTCAACGAAATCTAACCTAGAAATTTAGCTTCACACAAGTTTAGTTAGTGGAAGGATCTTTTACATGCCATAACCTATGACATGGACCACCGCGCCGGCTCTACTTCCCCTCCGAAGGAAGGCATACTGAATGATTTCAACGCTCTTAGGCCAGGTTTGAACCCGCGATCTTGGGCACAGCAGTTCAGCATGCTACGAACTAAGCCACCGAAGCCGCCAGTTTTGGAATAAAGTACAGAGATAGGAGAGTGATATACAATCTGTACAAAAACCAGACAGCAGTCATTCAAGCCAAAGGTCATGAGGAGAAACTGGTATTCAGAACGGTGTAAGGCACGGCTGCAACTTATCACCCATACTTTTCAATCTGTACATTGAACAAGCAATGAAGGAACTTAGAAAATATTAAAGGACGAGTCAAGATTCAAGGAGAAATAATTTCAACTCGGAGATTTGCTGATGACATCGTCACCACCAGCAGTCACACCGTAAACTTCGTTTGTTAAATCATTTGAGAGGCTTGGGACATCGCGGTCATAAATCCCGTGTACTTGAGGGTGCGTGTAATTAGTGTGATACCCTGTGTTATTGTGATGTCTGTACTAGTGTGTGTATTTAAAATTAAAGCCTTATTGCTCAGACTGAGGTTCAGTTCGCGTTGTTGTTGTTTTTTGTAGTCTCATTTGAGGACCTTGGACATCGTGGTCATTTAGCACCGTGTACTTGTGTGTGTATACTGTAGATACTAATATGTAATTGTGTGATAACCTGTGTTATTGTGGTGTCTGTATTTGTATTTCAGGTGGGGACTAGAAATGAGGCGGCCGTGGCCTGAAGTTAGGAACTATCCCGTCATTGGCCGATAATAAACGTGGAAAACCACGGAAAACCACATCCAGGGTGGCTAAGGTGGGAATGGAACCAGCCTATTCTCAGTTTTTCCTCACGAGGCAGAGTGTGCCCATTCCATCCCTCAGACAAGAATTAACTCTCTTGGCTGAGCCGGGAATCGAACTCGGGCCTCTGCAGTGACAGCTAAGAGTGCTAGCCACTACGTAACGAGGCGGACTATCAACTTACTGTATGTCTCACAATCAGTAGTTCTAAGGCTCTTTAGCTGATCGGTTGGAAACAATAAGATACAATACGGTCTCGTAGCTGAACTAAATGCATTCGAGGTTATTAAAGGTCGGCCGACTATTGTTGTTGCTGCCGTGGGAAAGCACCTTGCAATTTCAAATGCACTCGAGCGCCAGTAGCATGAATTATGCTGGCTTCTACAGGCCGTGACTAACAACATCAGATTCGCAAATAGCTTATAAAGATAATAGCGGAAACTCGGCCGTAAAAGCATGCACTCGCCTGGAGACAGCGATCACAGTGCCATCTCTTGGTGCGAGTTGACAGCATTACTCTACTTGCCACCCACAGCTAGCATTTTTGAGTGCGCACCGACCGAAATTGCATTGTGAAGTTAACATATGTCTCGGCTTGATATTTAGGCAGCAAATAATTTAAAGATTAGTGTTAAAATAAACAAAAGATACTTGGTTCTGTACAATTTATATAGAATTCTAAAAAATACTGCAGATAATTCATGACATGGTATTGGTGAGGGTTACTGAAGTCTGGAATATGCCCATACACACCCGTAAGCATTTACACTTATTGATGTGTTACTTTTCGTAATTTAACACTTCCTATGTTCACTTACGATTCAGAAGAATCATTTGTCTTATTCACAAATGCCTTTATGAAGACTGCAAAATATCTGCTAGCCAAGAACAGAATACAGTTCTTGCATACTCCCTCCGGTGTGGCACATTCACTCGTAAGTAAATTAACCATCTTGATTTTGACCCCATGCGTGCTTTCAATCAAAAATTGATCAAAATTGCACCTAAATATTTCTGACATTTTGTGTGACAGATCTTGAGCACACTCATTAGGGAAAAGCATTTTGCTTCGAATAACCCACTGCGTGCATCTATAAATAAATAAAGAACAGGCAAAAATATGCTAAAATATATTTTTAAAGCATTTTGTATTAAAAGAAAACCAAAATATCAGTGTAATGGTAGGCTACTTGTTTACAATAAATTCATACTTACATTTCCTTATTTCTTGGGAACCTGAAGAAAGATTTTGGGTCACTTTGTTGTTTATAATTATTACAGCCATATATGGCACAAATACTCCCCGTACCAACCATTACAATTGGATAATTAGGTCATCCACAGGTCAATAATTTCTTTTAATTGTTTGGTTGGAGCTCACGGTTGTAAATCAGCTGGTCTTACGTTGCCAACTCGGACCGCTAGGCGGTGCTGGGAAGCGCTGTCTCCTGTTTTGGCGAGGAGTTTCCGCTATTATCTTTATAAGCTATTTCAGATTCGTACGACAGATTATTTCTGCGTTGGTACCGAGGGAGATACAGTGGCTAGTTCAAGCATGGTCAGCGGCGACTTGATAAACTCATGTCAGAGCCGTATAGTTATACAGCGAAGTGATTGTTGTCGATATTTAATGGAGGGGCTTGCGACAACGTGCTCCCAACTATGCGATAACCGGTTTGATCCCGCTGGCACTGTCTAATCCATTGGCGTAGCCAATTAGGTGTTACTGGGGTGGTGTTCTTGGTGGGAAATGGGTATAGTTGTGATTTGTGTCTGCATCACTGCTTGGTGATATACTCTTGTCGCCTTTCCGTCCGACTCCCTACACACACTAATACAACAATCACAATAACACAGGTTATCAGACAAATTGCGAACACACAACCAAGTACAAGGAGCTACATGACCACGATGTCGCCAAGCCCCTAAACGAATCAACAACAAAAACGGTCCAGCTCCCCATTGACTCTACACACGTAGTCATGAAAACTCATAACTGCGTCCTCCCAGGGTAGCCATTCTAGCTTTTCCCCGCTAAATATAGCTTTATTCAAAGCGAGCCTAGCCCCACATAACTCTAAATCTCGCATAGCGAGGCAATCAGCATTCTTTTTTTTTCTGGGGGGAAGTAAATACAGTAAATTAATCTAGTTTTAATTAAAAGTAAAATGTTTTAATAAGGACCTAGAAAACTCTATGGGTATATTAACACTAATTTGGAGATCGTTAATTTCTTGAGTGTGAGACAGCTGAGCTGCTTCATATTACAGACTAGCAGTAGTGCCCGGCTTCGCCCGGCGGATTTATTTGTTTTATTGATGATAATGAATACTACTACAGAACTGGAGCGCTCAAGGATAAGGATCGGAAAGCACCAACGCTTATTGCAGCTGATAACCTCAGTATACTGCACCAACACCATCGCCCTTATACAGAGGCATACTATTGTCATGATGATAACTGTTTTAAGGGGCTTAAGAAATCGTTTTGCACTAATTACTCCCCGTGACTGCAATTTATAAGCAGCTCGCAATTCTGCACCAGAACACTGGTAGGGGCGACGTGATGCAGCCTGCATTGCCTGGCAACAATAGACTTAGGTATTATTGAAGCTGAGCGCTTGTTCTCCCGACTTATTGAACACAAATAAATCTTTAAGGTTACCTGAGAGGTGTAGTAGCCTAATGCTACATAGTCTAAACTATTCCTCTTGAATCTGGCTATCATATACAAGTAGTACATTATGCAACGAGCCTATAATGGCAATAATTAAGACACGAGTATGTTTATAAAACGAGCGTATGCGAGTTTTATAATTTGCATACGAGTGTTTTAATTACCATTATAGGCGAGTTGCATACGACTGTTTATGTTCGACGATAATTATTATAACTATTTTATGTTCGAACATAAATATTCATAAATATCTGTTGAGATTTCGCCAGTTTTATGTACTGAGCAGAGCACATGAGACGCAGAGAATGCCTTGTATTTAACCACGGCCTCCTCGATTACCCTACTATGACACTAGGCCACGCAGTGAAATTTAAATTAGAAGGCCGTGGAACTCACAATCAGCGCAGGTGCGATGCTATCCCAATCTAATTGGTCAAATAACTGTTTCTTGAGCTCTGATTGGTGGGAGAAACTGTTTCATAATGAAAAATAGTGTTATAATGAGACTCATTATTCTAGGTTAGATTTCGTTGAAACGCTCTGACAAAGTTCCAAGGAGATAGGAGGCTTATTATAACACTATTTTTCATAATGAAACAGTTTCTCCCACCAATCAGAGCTCAAGAAACAGTTGTTCGACCAATTAGATAAGGTTAGCATCGCACCTGCGCTCAGTTCCACGGTCTTCTAATTTAAATTTCACTGCGTAGCCTAGTGTCATAGTACGGTAATCGAGGAGGCCATGGTCAAATACAAGGCATTCTGTGCGTCCCATGCGCTCTGTTCAGTACATAAAACTGGCGAAATATCGACAGATATTTATGAATATTTATGTTCGAACGTAAAATAGTTATAATAATTATCGTCGAACATAAACAGTCGTATGCAACTCGCCTATAACGGCAATAATTAAGACACGAGTATGTTTATAAAACGAAGTGATTCCTTCATCTAAGGAATTAGACGGAGACTTAAATCAGGAGAATATTGGAGGTGGTAGAGAGCACTTCCCAGCCCCAACAACTAACTTACACAATTCAGACACAGTTTCAGCTGTATGCACTTTAACACTGTCATTTAGAACGAGGATTGGCCAGCCAACCACTTATTTAACCCCAAGGCAAAGGTCAGCGGTTATTGGTCAAGAGGAAGACGAGCCCCCGAAAACAGTCATCTCAGTTAGTTATTGTTGTTTTGAGGGGCGGAACTACGAGGTCATCTGCCCCTCGTAACACAGATTAAAGTATTGAGGTGGAGCAGGCTACGCGACAATTCCTTGCATCGCAGGACACCTTGTTTTACCAGAGTGGTTTCTTCAAATTGCACGCTACGACAATATCGTCTTAATGTCGGTGGCGACTATGTCAAAAACTAGTGCAAGGTGTATAGTTCATTACGCCATGGTGTATGTCAGCTTGGCAATAAAAGGTCACTGGGACAAAAATGACGAAACTTATATTCGGAACTTCCCTCTTATATTTGTACATAAGTGTAAACATAACCGCCGTACCATATCTAAGCCTGGAACTGAGTGGTTGCAATACACCCTACGTGGAGTGCTGGCCTCCGTTATCTCCCAAACAGTTCCTTCTACAGTAGTTTAAGATTAGGCATATTTTATTACATGAATTATCAATTAATTAACACACAAACAAGGGGGGGGGGGGGCATTAATTGGATGACATGTTTCGACCGTCACGCGATCACGATTCTTTTTAATTTCAGTCATATTTTTTAATTTTTGACGTAGAAATTTACTTACTTTTACCAGTAACCATTATTATACAATTTTCAAGAATCATTTCATGAAAACTAGTGAGAATATTTTTATCTATTTATTCTTCCAATTGGTGTATTTCATGAATGAAATCAAGGTGCATTAGAATGAGCCTCTTAATGAAAGGGTTGTAGTTAAGTTTAACATTTAATGTGCATTCAAAAGGTATTGACATTTAATCTTCCTTAAGAAAGAAGCGTTATAATGCAATCCATTTTGACTTGATAATAGATGATTCCAGCTTTATTTGTGAATTTAGTATTAATTGAAATCAATAATATTAATTAATCAATTATCAATTAATAATATTAGTGGAATTTATTTCCAATTAAGATGAAATGAGAGGATCAAATTAGCCCGTAAACGGTGCACCGAAAACTTTTTTTTAATATATATTCTCCATTCGCTTTCGAATGCCGAGACCATCTCTGGAATATTCTGCCATCTGTTGGGCATTATGTACTTGAGTTTGGATTTTAGTTTCCGGAAGTAACTAACAGAGCATGTCCTCTACAGTTGGGAGTTCATCTGAGATGCAAACTTGTCGGAATAACACGCAAATTATTCACGCCGTATTGTGATTTCGGATCAAAGAATAGCCTATCAATTTTGTGTTAGTAAGGAACAACATGTATTAATTCTCTCTCTTCATTCGTTTAGTCGATTCCGACTCTCCGTGACCCCATGTACTAAACTACGCCAATTTCTTCTGTCCTGCACTGCCTTCCGAAGATTTTTCATGCTGGAAATTAGCGCTTCTGTGATGCAATCCAACCATCTCATTCTTTGAATTAATTACTTGCTTACTAATTTTAGTAAATAACTTTATTTTGGACCCTTTACATGGTATGGAAATAATACAAGCGTGGGCACAAAAAACAAAATTTAAATTCAACTCAAAATGAAAATTAATATAAACGTAGGAATTTGAATTTACATTTAGAGTAATAACAACCCAAAACTTATCGATATGTTCAGCCCCCCTGATAAGTTAAGAATTACAACTTTTACAATGTTTTTAATGCAAATTATAACTCGGCACTGAGTTGGCAATTAGCTAACTGAGTAACTCAGCACTTGAAAGGTTAACGCTGCTACGTTTTTATTTACCGGTACCTTATGCGTTTCTTAATATTATGTTAGGTTTTATAAAACAATTATTGGTTTGGCAATTAAATACCTGCCAACTTTCCCTATTTAGGCGGGAGACTCCCGATTTTCCATAGTTTTTCCCGCCACGCGATTACTCAAGTTATCCTCCTGATTCTTTGTAAATTACTGGCGAACTTCAAAACTTTTCCAGTATTTTTTGAAGCGTTTATACTAGGCAAGTAATGAATGTTATTTGAATACCTGAATTCGTAAATAGGTTTTGTTTCAGTGTAAGCGGTTGTTTATATACTTTGCTGCAACATTTCCGTCACATTCCAGTAGTTTTGCTCGGTGTTTGACCCTTTCCTATGGCCAAAAAATACAATTTATTTTGAAACAGTTTTCGGAACAATTTCCGTACATAATTGAATCCTGCAAAGGTCAATTATTTTGCATTTTGTACTTGTCTGTCGATGTAATGTTTTTATATCGCATGGTGGAAAAAGTGATGTTTCGCAACACGTGGGTACGAAGAAGCACCAAGAAAATTTGAAGTGTAGAAAAAAGATAAAGATAAAAATGTTAAAAAAAAGATTTTGGTGTTAAAAGTGAAAGGTGATGTGATAATACAGTATATGCCGACTGCTTATCCACATCATTCATTTTGAAGCAGAGCTTGCCGATTAATTGAGCTGATATGCACTATTTGCATTTCCTGAATGTTCCTGATTTTCAAATTGAAATCTCCTGATTTTTGGTTTTGTAAGGTTGGCAGGTATGCAAATTATGATTATTGTAAAGGTGGACCATTTCAAATGTGAGTACTTTTCGCCAAGGCTTTCAGGTTGCGTTTTGAGGGATCAAGTTCTGGTTGTCGATCCTCAGAGGATGACAAGCAAGTACGGAAGTACGGCTCAAGGTGGATAAGACAGTGTGCTAGTGGTACCTGCGGTCTGACGTCTGCTCCGGGCTGCAGCCGCACAATGCAGGCAGGAGCCCGGAGCTTGCATGGACCCGGATCGATTGCAGCACAAAATGTCACGGGGTCGGCCGGCAGGCTACATGCATGGGCGCCGAATGCAGCGTCCGTAAAGCTAAACACATACACAAACCGAACTATTTATGTAGCAAACAATCTCATTTAGTAGGCCCATTAACCACTCTACTTCAAGAGCTGATGCGGGGCCCTCAAAAGAAGCGAATATATCCGCACATACGTTAAGGAAGCATGGCGCTGTGTAATGTATCCCATATTAGTTTCCAATCAACGGGATATACTACTTGACTCATGACATTTCCCTCCAAAAACCAACATCCCACGCAAATAATTTACTTACAGAATATCTAAAATGTTATAGAGCTGAGGAGCAAACGTTCATATTTACAGCTCGTTTCACACAATTATAATATTATTAGATGATAATGATGACGATGATTGCTGTTGTAATGAGCAAAACAGCGAGGTCATCTATCAGTTAAAATGTCTTTAGATAGATACCAAAATAGTTGTTGCTGATGATTTATTTACGGGCTTTACAACAACGTGACATGTAACCCCGTGTACTTGGGTGTGTGTAATCTAATAATAATAATAATGTTTTTGGTTTTACGTCCCTTTTAATTACTGCGGCTTTTAGAGACGCCGGGGTGCCCCGAAGGAGATCTTTCTCGTGCCAGTAATCTACTGACACGGCTCCCTCGCATTTGCTCACCCCCAAATGCCAGCTGACTGCGTCAGGATTCCATCCCGAGACCTTGGAGACAGCAGGCGAGAACGTTACAGCTGACCCACGCAGCCAGCCGTGTGTAATGTCTGATAACCTGTGTCTTTGTGATGGAAAGACAGTTACCGGCAGCTAGCTCTGCACTTGCCCATCCCCCTCCTCATGCATATTGCGGCAGCGTAAAACATTTGCCATTGTAAGCGGCACTAGCTTAAACTAATGATGTCCTTTGGGAACATGCTACTATCACGGGCGTCAATGTTCTCAGGCAGGGAAGTATTCCGCACGATCGCCGCACCGCTCCATGCCCCTCTCCTACCGCTGAGCTCTGAAGGTCAAGTGCAGAGCTAGTCACCGGGATCTGTAGAAGAGTGTGTATTAAATACACAAATTCTGTAACTGGGGGCTAGGATTTGGGCAAGAGGCGGCCGTAGCCTTAATTTAGGTACTATCCCGGCATTGACTAGAAGTAGTATGTATGTCTGGCTCTTACTATTCCCGGGGGTGAGATGCGATGAAACTGAATGTGGCGGATGGTTTTTACGGCCTGATGCCTTTCCTGACTCCAACCTCATGAGAGGAGTTAATGAGAGATGAAATGAATGAAGATGAATGAAGGAAGCGGCCGTGGCCTGTTAGAAGGTACCGTCCCAGCATTTGCCTGGAGTTGAAAGTGGGGAAACCACGGAAAACAATTTCAAGGACGGGCGACGGTAGGGCTCGAACCCACGTCTACCGAGTCCGCAGAGAGCTTGGCCCCATGGCCTAGCGCTGCACATTAGCGAGCGCAGCTACCGCTGTCGGTATGTACTAGAAGTAGTAAACCACGGAAAACCACTTCTAGAATGTCTGAGGAAGGAATAGAACCAATCTCTTCTCAGTTTTGTATCACACGGCTGAGTATACCCCGTTCCAGTCGTCAGTCCAGAATTAAATTACTTGGCATAGCCGGGAATCACACTTGAGCCTTAGAAGTGGCAGCCAAGTGTCCTAGCCACTGCACCACGAGCTGGTCTGTCTTCATTTTGAAAACACATCAACAGATTATTATTATATTTTGGGAGTGACAATTAAGTTATTCTGGAATCGTTTTAGGCTGTATTGTTCATCATAATTCATAATTAGAGTCTCAGATTTTTGGTTTTAACGATATCCGCGATTTTTTTCAGCAAACATACTAATGTTATCACAATAATATACTTACCCCAAATGTGCCATTTATTTCGATGTCGAAGTCGTGAAATAACGCGAAAATAAATCATTTTGCGAAATGTGTTACTTTCACACTAAAGTACAAAATACCAACGAAATGCTGGTAATACGACTTTTTTGTTTTAAATATTTACTTTAAGATTAAAATTTAAAATTAGTTTTAATAGTTCCACTATCTATCGTTTGATAGAAAATCTTAAATAATAAATCTTAAATATAGTGTTTTATAAGATGGTTGGTTGGTTCCTCAGTTTAGGGGCTGCGACAACACGGTCATGTAGCCCCGTGTACTTTGGGTGTGTGTTGAATCGGATAACTGGTGTTAATTGCGATGGCTGCATTAGTGTGTGTTATCTGTTTTTTAATTCAAGTAAGGACTGCAGACTTTTTCTGAAATTTTCAAATAGTTCCTACTTTTGCTGCCAAACGCCACCGTCAACGACCAACTAGTTCTGAACTTGGTTACTAGATGCCATCGCAGTTGGCTCCTGGCGACGAACATAGCGTTAGTCAAATTTAACCTATAATTTAGCTTCACAAGTGTAATTAGTGGAAGGTTCTTTACCATGCCATAAATCTATGAAATGGGACCGCCGGCTGTACTTCCCCTCCGAAGGGATTTTTAACGCTCTTAAAATATCCGACGGCTTCGGCCGGGTTTGAACCCACGACCTAGGGCATAGGAGCGCAGCATGCTACTAACTACGCCACCGAAGCCGCTAACACATTAAAAGTGGCTTTTATGCCTACTCAGGCGAACAATTCTGCGTCCGGAAATCATGGAAACACTGCATTGCTTAAACTTTGGGGACAACATACGTTTTACGAGTTAGAGAGAAAAGAACTATGGTAGTATTGGTGAGTATTGTTCGTAATTTAACCAAAACCGTGCACCGTACACACACTCACCTTTCACTTAACACCGCTAAATATTTCATTTCACCTATTTGAACATTTTATTTCACCACTTTGGAGCCTTTTATATTACCATAAATTCGGGTCTCTATTCATAATACATGTGAAGCAAAAAGTGGGGGAAGGACTCCTTGTAACTTCTTAAATTCGATTTACTCACGGTACGAAAGTTTTTTTAATAGTTCCAAACAGGATTTCATTGTTTAATTTTTGCATTGAATTACAGTATATATACACTCAGTGGCCAAAAGTCATGGGAAGGCACGGAATATGATGTTAATAAAGAGTGGCTCCTCCACGAGCCCTCAAAACGGCAGCAATACGGCGAGGCATCGACTCGACAAGAAATGGGTTTTTGACTCCCAACATTCATCTGGGCGGTGATCTGACTCACAGCACAAGCCGGTCGTTTGTTTTAGACGATTGCCCTTGACGTTGAAGCTTGCGGGTGAGCCTGCAGACAGTCAGTCTCTAGCCCTATCGCTTCACATTTGCCATCACCGGTCTGATGTAATGGAATTCCAGACTTGAGCACGTGACGGCACCACGGTGCAGACAGTGCAGTCGACGTCTAAGTATTGTGTGACGCGGAAGTACACGTTACATAGTTACGAACAGGACGCCATTATATTTGCCAATGGCTGTACTTCAGCAGTAGTGTGAGATAACTTTGTTAATCATCTGACCGTATGAGGCAGGTGAGAACAAAACAGGTACTGTAATAACTCGCCTCCAGACTTACATTAATATGTTTCACTCGTCTAAAATAAACGTCCGGCCTGTAGTTCTTCGATCGCCCCGTATGGTTCTGCTGAGGCGATGTGATGACCTATCGTTAACCACCTGTGGTCGTCCCGTGCAGATGTTTACGCGGATGGTAACATTATATCTGTGATAATGAAGATCCACCCTCGACGCTGTTGAACTCGGAAACGAGAGTTTGCGTGTAATCTCCGAAATGCTATGGCCCATGCGCCGTGCGCCAATGATCATCCCCCGTTTAAAGTCGGTTAACTCCCGACGTGCTTTTGTGTCTGTGACAGACTGCTCTGCTCCGCCGCAGCTAGCCGCAACGCTCAGGAGTCTTTAACACAGCACATTTTCTCACGGGACTAACCTTCCCGTGACTTTTGCACACTCAGTGTAGGCCTTTATAATTCGCTAGGCCCACGTTAAGTCTTGTTACATTTGGCATTCTTTTGCGCTCAGAATTCTCTCATCTTTCGGGAATGAGCCTGCTTGCGTTCCTCTGTCCAAGGGGCACCATGTCTCCTTTTTGAAGGCAAGACTCGATTAAGCGGAATAGATACCTGTCCAATGCGTCGTCGGGATTGATTTAGAGCATTTGGAGGTCTTCTTTGGTGTCTATAATTCAAGGCATCGTGGTTTTGTGATTGGAATAAAAAAGATGAAATATCTTCTTTGTCAACCTGTTGTCGTCCATTCGTCAGAGGTGACCATAAAATCGTGCGCGTCTTTTACGGATTGTGTCTATAAGCTTCCTTTTTTACTATAGACGTCCCTGTTGGATCTGCTTTGGCGGATGCCGTTCTTGTAATTGGATCCCATGATTCCTCCAATGACTCTGCGCTCTTTTCTCACCAGTTCTTCGAGGAGTCCTTTATCGGGATTTAGGGACAGGGTTTCGTGCTGCATACATAACTACTGGCTTCAAAACAGTTTCATAGTGGCGTATCTTAGTGTTTTGGGAAAAATCTTCTTTTTTTTTTGTTATAAATCATGCGTGATATTTGATACGCTACTGAAATGTATTATTATTATTATGATGAAAACTGCAGAAAACCATTTGCAGGACGTCGAAACGGGCGATGAAACAAATTCCAGATAAACATTAGACTATTCTTTCCTACCACTGTGAGCCGTACCCATGTTTTCGTAAAGAGGAAAAGGCCATTGAGCGAGTCGTGTTCGTCTATCGCGGTTACCATAATAACAGTGCCTCATTCGGCGCACGACCACAAGAAGATTCTCGCTCCTAGCCTTGTGGCCTCGAGGTTGCATGGTGGTTGTATGAAGCGCCCGCCTTTCTGTTCTTTATAGCGCGTAACTATGGTTGGCAAACAAGATGCTATTGCATCCGCTTACTAAGGGCGTACGTTTTGTCTTCCTGTCTGATCTCCTTTGATGGATTTATCGTGTTCTTCCGACTAGACGCTAACCGGTATTTGCTTATGCGAGGCTAGAGTTCTTACATTCCACCGTCTTTAAAGTGAGTGAGTGAGTGAGTATGGAAGGAAGTTTGTAGTTAATCTCGCCACGGGGCCTCTCATTTACGTGGAATCCAAACCACAGGACATAGCATTTCACTTGCATTGGCCGGGAATCGAACACAGTCCGCCGTGGTGAGAGGCCAACAGCTTGAGTACTGCGTCACCACATAACATAGAAATCTAGCAACGCTTGACCACCAAGCGATATATTTTAGCACATATAATTGGCCAACATTGGAATAGGTATTATATGCGACATAGAATGAACACTGAAATCAACCAGACCGGTAAATCTGAACGAAGCGACTCTTTGTTATCAACTTATATCACAGTCGTGCCGAAAACTGGCCATGTAATGCGGAAACAATTAGTGGTTGGCAGGCGATCTGTGCTTCGGTCTGATGTATGTGTGTGTTAATTGTGGGTGCCAAGCCGTAAATGGTAGCTTGCTGCCAATACTCCTTGCCCTTTATATACACCCTTAATTACAGTCAATACTAGATTTGCGATAATTAGAGGGCGGGTTTACTGTCAATGAGTAACATTTTGGCAAAATATGAAACTAACGTGCTGAAAACACAATAAAGATTTAAAAATATCAGAATTTTACGGCAATAATATAAGAAAATTGTATGAAATTTTCTGATAGTAATAATAATTTGCGTTGGAGCCATTTAGGAGATTAATCTCACTGACACCAATATGCGAGAACCAAAACTCTATTGGGCAAGATCTGTTCTCTCGTTATCATCAAACCTTATACGGAAGGTCTTCTCGAGCCGGCACTGCAGGCTTAGGAATCGCAAGTGTCGTTGATTTATTTTACGCCCTAAAATCCGATTTAAAAATGGCTCTCCTTTTTATCACTGTTAATTCATTTTAGGGGCTTGGGACATCTTGGTCATATAGCCACGTGTATTTGTAAATTGGGGATAGGATTGGGAAGGAGTCGGCCGTGGCTTTAAGTTACTAACCATCCCAGCATTTGCCTGGAATAGTAGTGGGTGTGTGTGTGTGTGGAAGGGGGGTAAGCCACGGAAAACCACTTCCAGGATGGCTGAGGTGGGAATCGAACCCTCCTCTTTTCAGAGACTGAGTGGACCCCGTTCCAGTCATCATGTCAGAATTTCATTTGTCCGCTTCGTTGCGTAGTGACTAGCATTTTTGGCTATCACCACGGAGGCCCGCGTTCGATTCCCGGCTCTGCTAAGAAATCTAATTCTGGTGAGAGGGCTGGAATGGGATACACTCAGCCTAGTGAGGCAAAACTGAGAGGAGGGCTGGATGCCCACCTCAGCCATTTTGGAAGTGGTTTTCCGTGGTTTCCCACTTCTACTCCAGGCAAATGCCGGGATAGTACCTAACTTAAAGCAACGGCTGCTTACTACCCAAATCCTACCTCAATTACAAATACACACACACTAGTTCATTGGGGGCAGATGGCCTCGTAGTTCAGCCCCTTAAAACAACAATAACTAGAACACTAGTTCATTCATCACAGTGACACAGGGTATCAAACAAATTCCACACACGGGGCTACATGACCACGATGTCGCGAAGCCCCTAAAGAATCAACAACAACAACAATTACATTTATTAGCAGAACCGAAAATAACCGCTAAGAATGCTAGCCACTACGCAACGAGGCGGACTACGGATGATTAGCCTATGAAGTAATACATAATTCGTAATTTACGGATCCGTTTAATTGAGAGTATTTTACATTCATGGACATGCTGAATATTTATGTGTTATTTTTGGTAAACGAAGTGAAGCGAGCGTAATCTCCAGACACGTCCATCCCAGTAAGCAAACATATTAGAGGAATGAATTCGTGAAATCTAATTCAGAATGCATTGAGATTCATTTCCGCCAACATGCATCACTACTGATCAGGTGATATGTATTCAGTCTTCGAATTGAAAAAGGGAGAGATGGACTGGTGCAGCTAAAAAAGAGAAACCTATCTCGTCTGTTGAATATCATTCAAATATACTGACAATGATGTTTCCAACCACGGAAAAAGTGCGATTGTATCATTTAGGGGTCTGGGATATCGTGGTCATCAACCCCGTGTATTTTCTGTATAAACTTGTTTGAAAGCAATAACATGAACCTGAATTTGAGTGCAATTACATACGCTGGATTAAAAAAAAAACTACAACCATCGCGATCATAAGCCACAGTATGACTCTTATTTTAGACCACGTCGTGGTGTAGCGACTAGGATTCTTGGTTGTCGCTCCGGATGACCGGGTTCGATTCCCGGCTCTGCCAAGGAATTTTAATTCTGGTGTGAGGGCTGGAACAGGGTACACTCAGCCTCGTGAGGAGAAACTGAGAAGAGGAGGGCTGATTCCCACCTCAGCCATCCTGAAGTGGTTTCCCGTTGTTTCCCCACTTCTACTCCAGGCAAATGTTGGGAAGGTTCCAACTTAAGACCACAGCCACATCATTCCCAATCACATCCTTAATTTATAAATATACACACACTAGTACAGCCATCACCATAACATAGGTTATCACATAAATTCCACACTCAAATACACGGAGCTATATGATCACGATAACTCTTCAATAAACAACAACAATACAACCTTTTTTTTAAATGTCGGATCCGAACTACTGGATATGAACATTACACACCCTGAAACTCTCACGTGCAATAATCACGAAATCGAACTAGGTTCGCAAGCAGCTTGACCGCTGTGTTATCAGCGTTCTCTACTGTCACCCTTGAGGGCCCAGGTTCTATTCCCGACCAGGCATTTAATTTTGGTCCGAGGACTGGAACGGGGTCTCACTCAGCCTTGTAACGTTTAGTCGGCCAACACAAAACAAATCCTACTAAAAAAAAAAACAACAACAAAAAAAAAAACTGAGCCATCTTCTCTAGAGCCGTAGTATTTCCCGTAAAATGGTTGCCTGCACTATTGCACCCTTTGACTGGAAATGAGACGCCACAGTCATTCCTAGTGTGACTCGCAATACAATTGCGACTGTAACAAGAGTGTGATGAATATGCCATCAGTTCGAGCTGCTCTCCATGCGCAAATAGCGCCCAGCTGTGCTCAACGTTTGAAACGACTGGCATTTAACCCTTTATAGGTTAGTGGTATCTTTATTACCAACCTACTACAGTATAAGGACAATTTACATTGTCAAACATGCTGATGGTTGAAACTTTCAGCGATATTTTCTTGTGGAAGTGTTAATATTTCTGAAAACTAAATATTATCTACTTACCTCCTTGACTTAAGGTGATTGAAAAATTATTAATTTTAAATAAAAACAATTAAAATTTAAAAAAGTAAAAGAATTATAGTAAAAATTAGAAATAAATAAGCATATAAAATTACAATAATTTTATAATCTTAATTTTAAGATAACAAAAGTAATATGAAAATTAAAATTATAAAAATAAATATATGAACTATGGCTAACAAAATTCTCAACCTTCCGGAGAAATGGAAGGTGCAACCTCCATGGCTTCAGGAAGTCCATCAGGACTTAAAAAGGGCAAACATTAGACTGGCCGAAGTCTGGGACAGGACAGGATTCAGAACCAAAATTGCAGGTGTGAAGGATCCCGCCAAAAAAGACCCACGCTTTCAGCCGAAGAACGACTGAGAAGGAGCCAGAGGCTGAAAGATCTTTGTCAGGAAGCTAAACGACAAGGAAGAAACACCTTAACGAAGAAAACCTGAACGGTTGTTGTGTATTTGTAGTCCATAGGTAGCTATATCTATAATAATAATAATAATAATAATAATAATAATAATAATAATAATACCTTCTGCCAAAAGGTGATAGAACCAATGATCCTTCCAAATATCGACCTATCACCTGTCTGTGCACCCTGTATAAGATATTTACATCTTGCATTGCACGTAAGATTTGTGAACACATAAATCTTAATAACATCCTGGCTGAAGAGCAGAAGGGGTGCATGAAGAAGTCTCAAGGTTGCAAAGAGCAACTTGTAATCGATGCAGTTACTATGGAACAAGCAGGAAAGATGATGCGTAACCTCTACATGACCTTTATTGATTACAAGAAAGCTTTTGATTCAGTGCCACATTCCTGGTTAATCCAAATCCTGAAGATATATAAAGTTGATCCTGCCATCATTATAAGTCTGCAACATATGATGTCCCATTGGGGACAAATTTATTAATGTCTAATGGAGACACATGTATGGAATCGGGATTTATTCAAATCAAAAGAGGTATCTTTCAGGGTGACAGCTTGAGCCCTCTATGGTTCTGTTTGGCGCTCAATCCACTATCATCATTGCTGAACAATGCAAAGTGTGGTTTTCCAATTAAGCACCATGGTATAGTCAAATACAAAATTTCTCATTTGATGTATATGGATGACATTAAACTATATGCATCCTCTGAGAAACACATCGACAATCTAATTGCAATTACTGCTTCATTTTCTTCTGATATTGGAATGTCCTTCGGATTAGATAAGTGTCGCACCCTCACCATTCGGCGTGGAAAATTAGAGGCCCGAGCATTTCAACTTGATGACGGTTGTTTCATAAAGCCTATGGAAGGTAATGAGACCTACAAATATCTTGGTCTCCTGCAATCTAATCGAATTGATCATAAAGGTATTAAAGATAGAACCATAGCTATCTACAATCAACGCCTTAACAAGATTTTAAAATCAAAGTTGAATGGAAAGAACACCTTTAAGGCTATTAATACCTATGCTATTCCTGCTCTGACATATACTTTCGGTATTATCAAATGGACGCAGACTGACTTTGAGAACATCCTAATTAGGACACGTACCATCTTAACAAAACACAGATGTCTCCACCCTAAGTCGCTGTTGAGCGATTGTCAATCCCGCGTCAAAGAGGTGGACGAGGGCTCACGGACATTATCCAATTGCATGCAAGGCAAGTGAGGAACCTTCAGAGATATTTTCTGGGAAGACATGACTCTCCCATACATCAAGCCGCTGTGAAGGCAGATGACAAGTGCACACCGCTGGATCTTCTTCACGTAAGGGATATACAGTTAGCCACTGATGAGGAATGTTCAGCCATCAAGCTTCAGCAGTGGACGCAGAAAGCTCTGCACGGTCGTCATCCGTATGATCTCAACCAGAAACATGTCGACATTGATGCATCGAACAGCTGGTTGACTCATGCTGACCTATTCACTGAGACTGAAGGATTCATGGTTGCAATCCAGGATCAAGTTGTGGCTACCAAAAACTACCTGAAATATATAGTTAAGGCAAATATTCAGGATGATAAATGCAGAAGATGCCAACTAGAACCGGAAACAATTCAACATATCACAGGAGGCTGCCAAGCAATCTCCTGTACTGATTACATGAAAAGGCACAACCAAGTGGCCAAAATAATGCACCAACACCTTGCTCAAAAGCATTTATTATCTGATAATATTTTGCCTTACTATCAGTATGTTCCTGACGCCGTTTTGGAAAATCCCAGTCACAAGTTGTTACGGGACCGATCAGTTATTACTGATAAAACCATACCAGCAAACCGACCAGATATCGTTCTTGTGGACAAGGTGCAGAAGAGAACCTTCCTAATTGATATTGCAGTGCCCAATTCCCATAATCTGCAACAAACCTGCTGTGATAAGATCACCAAATATCTGCCTTTGGCTGAGGAAATACGGCAAATGTGGAGACAGGAAAGTGTAGTGGTTCTGCCCATAGTAATTTCTTCTACCGGCATCATCCCCAAATTATTGGCTCGTAATCTACAAATATTGGGAATACATCCTGGTCTACATATCACCATGCAGAAGGCCGTCATCTTGGAGACCTGTTCCATTGTTCGCTCGTTTCTCAATGTGCCACCTTAAGAGAATTAGCCATACCGTAATGCAAACAAGCCGACGATATGTTGATATGTCCCACTTATGTGGTGAAATGAATGTATAATAATAATGATATAATAATAATAATTTCTCGATAAGGTCATCAAAGAATGGGAAAAAGAATTAAAAAGTCGCAACATATGGAAACCTGTCGTGTTAGGAAGACAGAAGGATAATATCAATGTTACATGCTTAGCTTTAGCTGATGATTTGGCAATCCTCTCCGGAGATGAACGAACGGCAATTCACCAGATTGAAGTCCTCAAAGAATGTGCTGGGAAAGTAGGGTTGCAAATCTCCTTTACAAAAACTGAATTCATGGCTACAACACACATTGAAACCCAAACTTTGGTAACAAAATACGGTTCAATCAACAAGGTTAATCATTTCAAATACTTAGGTGAAATTATTGAACCTACAGGCACAGAAAGAATAGCACAAAGAACTCGTGAACTCAAAATGCGGAAAGCATATGGGAAAACCGCAAACATCTACAACAAAAAATGCATGAGCATTAACACTAAAATTCGACATTACGCGACGGTCATCAAACCCGAAACACTCTACGCCAGTGAGACCTTAAACCTCAATTATAAAGGGGATCTTGAAAACATCAAGAAAGCTGAAAGGAAAATCATCCGAAAAATTCTTGGCCCAAGACTTACAGATGAAGGATATCGTTTACAATCGCACCAGATCACAGAAAAATATTCAAATATTGAAACAGATTTCCGTAAACGACGCTTGAAATTTTATGGACACATTATGAGGCTAGATGACAACCGATTAACAAAGAAAATATTGATGTACTCACAAAAATTAAAGACGACAACGGTTTGGATTAAACAAGTCCAAACTGATCTCAATAACGCCAACATCACACCCACAGATATCGAAGACCGCAAAACTTTCAGACATAAGATCTACACTTGGGAAGCTGCATCAGAAGATAAGCCCAGCAGACCTAGGGGAAAATGGACTGACGAACGTCGAGCTAAACATAGCGACATGATGAAAGAATTCTGGAAGAACAAGAGAAATAACAGCAACAGATCATAACTTGCTTTATGTGATCCTGTATGGGTCGAAACATACTAAATAAATAAATAAATAATAATAATAATGATGATGATAATAAAATAAGAACATTAAAATGTTAAAGAAAACAAAAAAATATAATTTTTTAAAATACAAATAAAATAATTATCTTCAATATTCTGACCTATAAAGGGTTAAAAGTCCAAGTGACGGAGACATACCTCATCCCGCAATCTGCCTTTACCCCACTTCCCTGCCCCGCGATATCACACTGCTCCAAACCAGCATTGTCCGAATAGTATAAGTAGGAAAACACCTTCAGGATGACAGAAAATGGGAACAGAAACCACATGCATTATCAGGCAGAGTGCATCCGTTTTAACGCGTATGTAAAAGGAAAGGAAGCTTGTAGTTTCACGTGACCATTAATCTCGCGATCATGAACCACGGGATCTCGATTTTTACGTGGAATCTGAACCATAGGACGTGATATTTCACTTCGAAAATCTCACATGCATTGACCGGGAATCAAACTAGGTCTCCTTACTTACTACTCTGTCCGCCGTTCTACCATGGTCCATACAGTAATTTCTGGCAACTGCTCTCTGGTGACGAACAGAGGAATTTATATTTTTTGTAATTTTTTGTAATCTCATTGATATACTTTATTTGGCCACATTGTTTGATTCCATTGAAAAAGGAGGCAAGGTTTCTCCGAAACGCATGGTTCTAATTTAAATACACACGGCATTAGCCCAAAAACATGAATTATTTATATAATAATCCGTGCCGTGAAAGCCTTAATATACATGCTAGGTCTGCCTTAGTTAGTTATTGTTGTTTTAAGGGCCGGAACTACGAGGTCATCTGCCCTGATGAGAGAGTTTGACCTCTGCACCATCGCGAATGGATTGAACGGCCAGATGCCGTTCCTGTAGTTCACTTCAAATAAATTAAAGAGATATGGATGAAGATGTGTGGAATTGTGCAAAGTTGTGGGCTATTACAGTATTCAATACCATCCCGAAATTTGCCTAAATTAAAAACAAAAATGGGAAACCATCGAAAACAACTCCATGGTCGGCCAACTGTGAGGTTTGAACCCACATGTCTCCCGAGCGATGTTGCCAATGTAATGATTATGTTGTTCCCCTTTCCGAAGATAGTCCAACCTCATGACCTACGATGTTATCGCACTACCTAACACGATGATAAACGCTAATCATTCATTTGCCTGAAAAGTTCAACCCGACAGGCATATCTTAAGAAAGTTGATATTGTAACTTTCAGTTGGCCAACACAAAATTATTCCTACTGGAATATGTGAAAAAATAACCTGAAATAAATTACATGTGAATAAGATATATCATCGTCGTCGGCTTTAACTCGTTTCCGAGTACAAATCTTCTTACAAAACATTTACTCCTTACTCAAGCCTGTGAACATGCTTGCGGTGACTAAACAGTCCAATCCTAGCGTGGAACAAGCGACCTCACAGATCACATGGAATTGTTGGAGAACGTCCATTCCAGTAAGCAATACATATTAGAGGAATGAATTCGTGAAATCCAATTCAGAATGCATTGAGATTCATTTCCGCCAACATGCATCACTACTGATCAGGTGATATGTATTCAGTCTTTGAATAGAAAAAGGGAGAGATGGACTGGTGCAGCTAAAAAAGAGAAACCTATCCGTCTGTTGAATATCATTCCAATATACTGACAATGATGTTATATTTCCAACCTCGGTAAAAGTGCGATAGTATCATTTAGGGGGTCTGGGATATGGTGGTCATCAACCCCGTGTATTATGTGTATAAACTTGTTTGAAAGCAATAACTAGAACCTGAATTTGAGTGCAATTACATACACTGGATTAAAAGAAGAAAAAAAAACTACAACCGTCGCGATCATAAGCCACGGATGACTTTTATTTTAGACCACGTCATGGTGTAGCGACTAGGGTTCTTGGCTGTCATCCCAGACCGGGTTCGATTTCCCCTTCAAACATTTTCACAGCAGTCGGGATTGTCAGACACCAAGTTGGACGGTCTTCAGCAAGTGAGTCCCAGGCTTTTGGATCGAGACCTGCCAACTTCATAGTCTGTTTAAATTGTTCCTTGTAACGCTTCTTAGGACCACCATGAGATCTGGTGCCGAAACAAAGTTCACCAAACAGAATCTGACGTGGAAATCTCGTATCACCCATCCGGCGGATTACATGTAATTTATTTCAGGTTATTTTTTCATATATTCTAGTAATTGGAATTATTTTGTGTTGACCGACTGAAAGTTACAATATCAATTGTTTTTATTTCGTGCTCGACGCCAATTTTCCAAAATAACATCTATACTTTCCACGACTTAATGCACTAAATATGTTTGCAAGGCGGTGAAATTACTTCCAATGTTTACTGTTTAACCAAGAGTCTTAATTAATTTTACTTTTAATAAAGTCAAAGTATTTTTTTTTTTTTATAATTTCCACTAACAGAGGAGCTTTGCTACTGCAAAATGCCACGCGCTTTATTTTCATTACTTCACTCTACTTTTCGTGTGAATTTAGAGCTGAGAGTTGTGGATTCATTTTACTCTTGAATCTTTTTAAAGATTCATGAACCATTGATTCAAATAGCTTGACTTAGAGGGCACATTCCAAAGTCAATGAAAAAATAGAAAACGGACAGCTCAGGTATCCCTCGGAATACCCAATTCTGAAAGTATCCAGATGCAATTCCTTATGGGAGAAAACATTACTATAAGTAGGGTTACAAAAGATGCCAGCAGATGGTCCATAAATTGATTTTGAATTTAAAAATTGTGACTGGTTTAAATTCTTTATTCGATTCTTACAATTTGCACACCTCTGTATCCTTTCTTAGGAAAGTGTTCATAAAGCCAGCAGAGGGAAGAGAACCACTCGAAGTTATCACACTCCCCTTAGTTATTTGGTTCGTTCACCCACATTTTGTTCTCTCTCTTCTTTTTCCTGTGTTAATTCCCCAGCGTTGGGCGATACGAAAGATCTACGCTCTCTCTCGCTCCTCACTACGGCGCAGCGGATATAAATGGAGCCAGTTCCTCAATATGCAATAGTACGGTACGCGCTCACAGACAGTTTTAATACACAATGTAGTAGTATTGATTACTACGTGCAAATAGGGCAGAGCCAAGCAGAGCACGCTGAATTGGGGTAGTGCGAGTCGAGGTGTGGCCGGTGCCTGCTCAGGTGTAACTTGGCGTGCGACATCCTCGTCTAGAAAGTAGGGCTGGTACAGTACTTTTAATCGATTAATTTGAGTTCTCGAATAATCGAAGCAGAAAAATAGATTAATTTGTACAAATGACGATTAATCTATTATGCGTTTAATCGATTAATAGGTTGGTCGAATAATTGATAAATTGTTTGGTCGATTAATCAATGTACCGTACTTCGTTCCTTTTATTACGCTCTCACAGAAACAAAACAGACAGTGCTGCCAGCTAGGGTCGGAAAATGAATGTAGTCAAGTCACAATAATAATAATAATAATAATATCGGTTAAAAGTTCCTTTCTAACTGCTGCAGCTTGGGTCGGAAAATGAATTCAGTCAAGTCACAACAACAACAACAACAACAACAATAATAATAATAATAATAATAAGAAGAAGAACCCCGCCAACCTGGGCCCAATGTTTGGGAAGCCAGGCTCTGCCTGTCACAAGCCAGGACAAAGCGGTGAGTGATAGAGGAGTAACACCTCTTTAAAAAAACCGAGGTCCAGCTGACCCAGCTGGTAGTACCTTGTAAGGGACCCTTGCCAGGGTTACGGTGAAGTCCTCAACGGCATTGATGGTGGTATAGATGATCTATAGAACAGTGTTAATGGCGGACGAGGCGGCCTTGTATCCGGGATTAATAGGATAAAAGGCATCTATACTAGTATTTGGTTAGATGTCAGCTTTACTTAAATCCATGAGCGTCTGTTCTGGTACCCAGCGGCGAGTGGTCAGCGTCTGTTAGCTCAGTGAGCTCGGCTGAAAATCTATGTTCCAAAGGCCTCAACAACCTCTGGTCCTATATGGTCCTGGTATCTGCTAGGCCAAGTACTGAGTATAAGCAAATATGGAATGTGCAAGTAAATACAATCTTACCCCAGGTGGTACACAATCCACCCGTCAACAGACGGCCACTGAACTTTCGGAAACTGGTGAGTTCAGACGTGCGCAACTGATAGTATCGGAGATCTCTGGTAAACTTCCCTACAACCAGAAATCATTCCTTGGAACGATAAACATTAATACATTGATCCAAACAGGTAAATTACATGACCTCACGCAGGAAATTGACCGACAAAAAATTCTCATCCTTGCTCTTCAAGAAACACGAATGACAGACAACGACACTATGGACTACGGAAACTACCGCATCTTTAAAAGCAAAACACAACCAAGAGTCGCAAGGGGCGCACCAATTTTCGGTATGGCGTTTCTTGTACACAGATCTATTATCACCTCCGTCAGGGAAATTACACCCGTCAATAGTCGGCTCATGACCATGCGCATCAAATGCGCCAACAAAAATTTCACACTCATCAATGCGCATGCCCCCACCAATGTTGACAAGAAGAAGAACCCTGAAACGGTTGAACAATTCTGGAACAAACTTGAGAACATCATGAGCAAGATTTCCCGCCACGACGTTAAAATCCTCATGGGAGATTTCAATGCTCAACTTGGCAAAGAGAAAATCTATCGAAAAATCGTCGGTAAATATTCCGCACACCAAAACACGAACACTAACGGCACGCGTCTGTTTGACATCTGTCACCAATTCAACTTTAAAATTATGTTCACGCACTTTAGAAAATCACCGCATAAACAGAAAACATGGCGATCTCCGATCCAACATCTCGGTGAGTATCAGATTGATCACGTCGCCATTTCCTACGCCCACTACAGAACCATTCACGACGTTCAAGTCCGACGAGACGCGAATATCGACTCGGATCACTACCTTACAAGAATCAAAGTAGAGTTCACCCCAAAGAGAGTTCACCGTCGCCAACCACATATCCCGAAATTCGATTTAGCTATGATTCAAGAAACAAATATTGTAGAGGAATGGGAAAAGGAACCGGCGAATAACTGGAACGACTTTCGTAGCAAAATTATCGGACAAGCTAAAGCACTGATCCCGCTAAAAAGAAAGACAAAAAGTCCATGGTGGAATTCTGAAAGTGATCAAGCCATTGCCAATCGCCGAATCGCATTCCAAAAATACAACAGCAGTAGATCACCAGGAACCCTGGGACACTTCCTCGACATCCGCAAACAGACAAGACTATCAGGAAAGTCAAGCGTGATTATATCACTGAGCAATTTAAGTCCATGGAGAATGATTTCAAAAACTCCGATAGTCGGAATTTCTACAGGACCTTCGCGAATAATATTAAGGGCTATGCACCGCCAAATTTAACCTTTAGGAAACAGGATGGAAAACTGGCACTTACTAATCGTGAAAATTGCGATGAACTTGCACGCTACTTTTCTGGGCTCCGTAACTGTCCCGAACCACCTGAACGTTTCTTGCATACGACCCCAGAACACGTCAAGCCATACGCTGATCCACCAACACAAGAAGAAATCACTCGCCATATCAAAAAACTCAAGAATGGAAAGACAGCAGGAGAAGACGGAATTGTCGCGGAACTGCAGGAAATTACACAGATCATCCAAGAAGTCTGGCGAAGTGAAAAACTCCCAGATGATTGGAAATGCGCACTCATTCACCCACTCTACAAAAAAGGAGACAGATTGGATGTGAATAACTATAGAGGGATATCCCTCCTTTCTGTACCTTACAAAGTCTTCTCTGCTTGCCTCCTACAACGCACACAAGAACAGCTCGAGCCTCTCATTGGTGAATACCAGGCAGGGTTCAGACCAAACAGATCAAGTACTGAACAAATTTTCAACCTGAAGTCCACACTGAAACTTCGAGCTTTACGAAATCTCCCAACCATCTGCGTATTCGTCGATTTTCAGAAAGCTTATGACTCTGTCGACCGCCTATCCCTCTTTAATATACTCGAAGAATACACGCTCGACCCGAAAACACGACGCCTCATCCAACAGACCCTATCTGAAACAACTTCCAAAGTCAAGTTCCTTGGTGAAGTATCTGAACCTTTCCTCATCGGGACAGGTGTACGGCAGGGTGATGGGCTCTCCCCTCTACTCTTTAATATCGTCCTAGATAAGGTCATGAAAGAATGGAGAAATGAACTGAGGAGTCGGAATACTTGGAAGCCCGTCATGCTTGGAAGGCAAACGGATAATATCGACGTGATATGCTTCGCTTTCGCGGATGATCTTGCAATCCTCTCCGCAGATGAACGAACGACAATTCTTCAGATTGAGGTCTTAAAAGAGTGTGCTGAAAAGGTCGGACTACAAATTTCCTTCACAAAGACCGAGTTTATATCGACAAAACACATTCAAGCACAAAATTTACTCACAGAGTACGGTATGATAAACAGGGTTAATCAATTCAAGTATTTGGGTGAAATTATTGAACCCACAGGTATGGAAAGAGTGGCGCAAAAATCTCGTGAACTTAAATTGCGGAAAGCATACGGAAAAATCGCAATTATTAGAACAAAAAATGCATGAGCATCAACACCAAAATTCAACACTATACGACTGTCATCAAACCTGAGACACTTTATGCCAGAGAGACACTAAACCTCAACTACAAAGGGGATCTTGAGAACATCAAGAAGGCTGATAGAAAAATCATCCGTAAAATATTGGGCCCTAAACTCACAGATGATGGATATCGTCTGCAATCACACACAATCACAGAGAGATACTCTAACATCGAGTCAGATTTCCGCAAGCGACGACTGAGATTCTACGGCCACATTATGAGACTGAATGACGACCGGCTAACAAAGAGAATATTGACTTACTTACGGAAACTTAAAGTGACAACAGTCTGGGTTACCCAAGTCCAAATTGATCTCGAAAGTGCCAACATCATACCAATAGACATAGACGATCGAATGACATTCCGACATAAGATCCACAGTTGGGAAGTCACACATGAAGATCGACCAAGGAGACCAGGGAAATGATGGACGGAGGAACGTCGAGTCCGACACAGTGAAATGATGGAGTTCTGGAAGAACAAGAAGAACAGCACCAGAACATAATTTGTTTAATGTGATCCTTTGGGTCTAAACAATGTAAATAAATAAATGAATAAATAAATAAATAAATAAATAAATAATAATAATAATAATAATAATAGAGCCTGCGCCGACATGCATGGAGGTATCGGAGACTCCAGGAAAGATCCAACACAAACGCCGGAATTTCTTTGCTACCTTTAACACGAATTCCCTTCGGAAGATTGGTAAATTGAAACAACTAACTGATTCCTTATCCCAACACCAAATCCTGATTGCAGCAATTCAAGAAACGAGATTCACAGATGAACAAGCCTTTGAGTCAGAAGGCTACAGAATTTTTAAAGGTCATCATCATCATCTTGCACAGTTTCCAGCCACTGGCCGGGTCTGTTTGGAACACAAGCCTCTCCAACGTCTTCTGTCTTCCCACCATCTCTCAGCCTCCACCCTTGTCCAGTCTTCTCCTCTCTTCTTCACGCTTTCTTCCACCCCCTTCAGCCACCTGTCTCTCGGTCTTCCCCTCGGTCTCTTTCCTTCCCACTTCGTCTCATGTACTCTCCTGGGTATCCTCTTCTCCTCCATTCGTTTTACATGTCCATACCATCTAAGTCTAGATTTCTCTATACCATCCTGTAATGGTTCCTCCTTCATTAATTCTCTGGTCCTCTCATTTCTTATTCTGTCCATCTTTGTAGCTCCAATACTGCTTCTCAAGAACCTCATCTCACTGGCCTGTATTTTGCTCCTCTCCCTTCCTTTCATAACCCAGGTCTCCGAGGCATACGTCAGGATAGGGACATAGTACGTCCGATATATGATCTTTTTGCTGTTCTGAGGGACATCCTTGCTCCATAACATGCTTCTCACACTCCTCCGAAATGCTTCTGCCTGCCTCCCCCGCTCATTTATTTCTCTATCGTTTCTTCCATTATCTTGTATCAGGCTTCCCAGATACTTAAAACTCTCCACTTTCTTCAGCTGTTCCCCACCAATTGTTATTCCCGTTGTGGTTCTTTCCTTCTTCCTTGTTGTGATCACCATCTCACTCTTATTTATGCTAAATTTCATCCCATATCCTTGTAAAAAGGTAAAACTGGTAAACGTGTAATAAAAACAGTTCCCAACCTTGGCACAGGATTCATCGTCAGTAGGAAGATTTTGGATTCAATAATTGGCTTCAACTCGCCTAGCAGTCGAGTTTCAACTCTCTCCTTCCGGAGCACAAACAAAGTTTATACTGTTGTGAATGTCCATGCGCCAATCAATCAAGCGAATAAGAGAGACCCGGAAGGAACGCATAGATTCTGGGAAGACCTTGAAGATGTTCTCTGTAAGATTCCAGACAAACACACGATTATGCTTCTTGGAGATTTCAATGCACAGCTGGGTAAGGAAAGAAAGTTCCAAAACATTATCGGAAACTATCCAGCTCACCAGAGAACAAATCGCAATGGTGAGAGGCTCGTAGAACTATGTAAGGCTTTCAATCTTGTAATAAAATCCACAGCGTTCAAACACCTTCCGAGAAAACAGAAGACTTGGACATCTCCGAATCCAAATCTCGGCGAATTTCAAATTGATCACGTCGCTATTGCACGTAAAGCTCAGAGAGAAATACAGAATGTGAAGGTTCTAAGAAATGCCAATCTAGATTCGGATCACTATCTATCCAAAATCAAAGTTAAGCTGATTCCGAGAAACACCAGAAAGGCCGTCTTAAAAAAGATCAATCGATTTGATACGGAAAAACTACGATTGTGCCCTAAATTTACTCAAAAACTAGAATCTTGGAATCCCGAAAACTGGGATGAACTACAACAGGCCTTGGTCACAACAGCACAGGAGACAGTTCCACTGACGAAGTCAAAGAAACATGCGTGGTGGAATAATGCATGTGATTCAGTGGTAAAGCAAAGACAACTTGCCTGGCAGAAATGGAACTCGGGAAAGAACCAAGAAAATTGGGAAAACTTCGTGAACGAGAGACAACGCGCTGCAAAAATCATCCGCAATGTAAAACGTGCCTACAACAAGAGCCAACTAACTCAAATTGAGCTAGACTTTCAGAGGAACAACACAAGGGACTTCTACAGAACCTTCAAACGCAATCTAAGCAAATACAATCCTCCGAGTCTACAGTTCAAAGACTCAAATGGGAGACTAGCTTACAGTGAGAGAGAAAATTGCCAGATTCTAGCGAAATACTTTGAATCCCTCCTTAATTGTGAGACTCCCAAATCCACTTTCTCATTTGAAGACAACGTACAAGTCCACCCAGATTCATCCCCTCCAACGAAAGAAGAAATCAAACAGATTATCCAGTCACTTAAGAACAACAAGGCACCAGGTGAGGACTCGATAATCGCCGAATTGTGGAAGTATGCTGGTGAAAAGATGATTGATAAATTGACTGACATTATCAAGGAGATTTGGGAAACTGAGAAACTTCCACGTGACTGGACTTCTGCCTTGATTCATCCCCTGCATAAGAAAGGTGACAAAACGGACGTTAACAACTACCGCGGCATTTCCCTCCTACTGATAACTTACAAAATTATTTCAAAAGCTCTGCAGATTAGGGCAGAACAACAACTTGATCCACAATTAGGAGAATACCAAGGAGGGTTCAGGAAAGAGCGCTCATGTGCAGAACAAATTATGAATCTGAAATCCATCCTTTTCTATCTGAAGCAAAGGAACAAGAAATTTGTGGTAACCTTCGTCGACTTCAAGAAGGCCTATGATTCGATTGATAGAATAGCTCTTATTCAAATTCTAAAGGAATTTGGATTGGATAATAAAACCAGGGCAATCATTCAACAGACCTTAGCTAACACCACCTCCAGAGTCAAGTTCAGAGGAGAAATTTCGGACTCTTTCGAAATTAAGACAGGAGTTAGGCAGGGAGATGGGCTTTCACCCCTGCTCTTCAACTGTGCACTGGAAAAGGTCATCCGCGAGTGGCGCAAAGAAATGAACGATGGGGTCCAAAATGGAGTACGACTGGGTTACAAGAACATGAACCTTTCTATTGATTGCCTCGCTTTTGCAGATGATCTTGCAATTTTCTCCGACTCTTTAGACATGGCCACAAAACAAATTAACCAGCTGCAGGTACAGGCAACAAAAGTTGGTCTTCAGATCTCTTTGGAGAAAACACACTTCATAACTAACATCAAGCCAGCACCAAGGGAGCTAAAAGTAAACCAGGGGAAAATCAAACGGACAGATAAGTTTAAATATCTTGGCGAGTGGATAGAACCCAACGTATGTGAGAAAGAAACCTTCACTTCGCGCATGAACAAAATGGAAATGGCGTACCAACTCACCAAGGACGTTTACAACAAAAAGTCAATATCCCTGAACGCAAAACTTAGGCATTATTGCACTGTCATACGACCAGAGGCTCTGTACGCAGCGGAATGCCTCACCATGAACAAGAAAGGCCTGGTAGAAAAATTGGAGATCAAGGAAAGAAAGATCTTGAGGAAAATTCTTGGCCCGATTAAAGACAACGGTGAATATAGACGACGGCATAACTATGAGCTGTATATTCATGTCCAGAAGATCTCTGATGTAATGAGGAAAAGGAGGATTGCATTTTATGGCCACTTGCTTAGAATGAAACCCACACGATTGACGAACCGGATCTTTAACTATTTTATAAATAAGAAGACCAAGCCAGCCTGGTTCGAAGAGGTAGAAAGTGACCTGCAAGAGATGGAAATTACCTGTGAGGATATTCAAGAACGCAATCCCCTCAGGAAGAAACTACACGACCACCAGGGTTTTAAAGAAAAACCGAAGTTGAAGACGGGAAAGATGTGGACGGAAGAAAGAAAAGAGCAACACCGGCAACGTATGAAGGAACACTGGGCAAACATCAAAGCCCAGAGAAGCCAGTTGAAATAACGTGGTCCTTAGTTGGCCGATACGATTAAAGAAGAAGAAGAATAGAGGTTATCAGAACGGATATTGATGTACTTTCAAGATAAGAAAACCAAAGGGGCATGGTTCACGGAAGTGGAGAAAGATCTACGTGAAATGGAAATTTCCCCTAAAGATATCCAGGAGTGTGTTCCATTTCAGGAGAAACTACGTACGCACAAAGGTTTCCAGGAAAAGCCGAAACTGAAGACAGCATGGGGTCCACAGAATTTTCAATGTCAATTTTCCTGACTATTCCTGACTTTTCCTGACCATTTTTCAACAAAATTCCTGACTCGCGAAGTCATCGTAACATCGGAAAAATGGTTTATTGAGCAAACATACAGTAAATATAATTATCTCTCTTATTTGCAGCCTCCACCATCCCCATAGCTGCCCAACGCACGCCTCTTTATTCATTTAAAATACAAAATAAAGTAAATTATAATGCAATAATACGTAAATCAAAGTACTCAATAACCTAAGCTACCGAGATGGGGTTGCCACATCCCTACGCCAATGCAAAAAAAGCGTACAAAAAATAGGTAAAAGAGGTTTTTACTATGATGTACTGTAAAAATGGAAACTTACCATAATGTCTAGTGAGTTATTGCTTTTTATCTTCAGAGATTAGTTGAACTAGTAACATCAAAATATGGCTGTAAAACACAAAATACTGTATGGTTAATATAAAATTTCCTGACTTTCTAATACTTTTAGCCATTTTTTCCTGACTCACGCCATTTTTTTCACACTTTTTCCTGTCTATTCCTGACCAGAAACAAAATTCCTGACTTTTCCTGCCTGTGGACACCATGGACAGGGAAGGCGTGGTCCCAAGAGAGAAAAGAAAAACACCGGAGACGAATGCGGGAACACTGGGCGGTAGTTAGAGCTCGGAAGAAGACACAGTTGAACTGACGTGGTCCCTAGTTGGCCGAATCGAAGAAAGAAGAAGGGTTAAACTTTTCTTCCTTAGTAAACATTCCGTCGCTAATGGGGAAACTCAGGACTATGAGAATATATATCTCGACGGAAATGGGACACTTAATGATCCGTTGCAAAAGGGAATCGTCGCAAACGGGAAGACACTCATTGTTACCATGGAAACCAGTCATTACCCCGCTATCTCCTCCTCACCTTACCTTAACTTTACCTTACAAGTTAATGGCAGCTGTCAGCGTTCTTCTTTCGTAATACAGATTATAGTCTATGTTACTCGTATTTTACAATAAAAGCACTCAAGTCAAAGTGTACATAGATCGTTGTTATCATACCCTACTAAATAGTAGGTTATGATAATATGCAATATGCAAAATAAACTTCACATATTTTCAGTGTAAAGAACATGAAATGCAAAGATATGTCAACATTTCTTAAATATCAATAGATCAGCAATACGAAAAAAAACCACGTTGCATTTCTCTGCCCTAGTAATTTCTAATAGATGAAGTGATTGGAAGTGTGTGTAAAATCCTGAAGGATGTCGGCATTAGAGTCCTAGTATGAAATTGTTTGAGAGGAACGTCCTCAACTTCCGCCTCAAATAGAACCAGAAGCGCGCTTATAAAGCGGCTAAAATTTCGGGCTATGCCTATTTTTGCGAGGCAAGCATGCTGTACATACCTTGCGGCGTGTAGACGATGCGGTTTCCGATGCTGCGGTAGCGACTATGGGCCCCACTGCTACACAAGGAGCATACTTCTGAAGCCCGCGAGGGGTACATTCACATTCACTCTCCAATGGAGCCTTCCCCTTCAAATAGAAACACTTGTCAACTTAGTTGCACTGAAGTTTGGTCCTTCGTTTGGGCCCACTTTAACTCCCAGGGGCTTCTGTCGATAAGGACGTTAAAATATTACCAGCTGAAACCCGTCAAAACATGACTGACAATGGACAAAATATTTACAGAAGAAGTTTCCTACATAAGTTACATTCTTTGTACGATTATTTTTTGGCAGTATTGGAAGTTTAAGGGCGTCAAAAGATTGCCCTCTCGACATTGCAACATAATGCTGACACAAATCTCGCATGGAGTGACCGGGATTTGAACCACGGACCCAGCGGTGAGAGGCCGGCCTGCTGCCGCCTAAGCCACGGAGGGTTCCCCAAGAGATTTAATAAGGTATGAAAATGATATATTGTCTAAATGGAAGCGAAAAGGAAGAGAGTGATACGTAGTGCATAATTAATGAATTTTCCCCTCCTTTATAATTCTTATAAATAACTATCACATTAAAACGAGCTGGACATCCGCCATGTCTGTCATGAGCTAAGGCGATTGTGTGCATGCGCCAAGGGCCAAGAATTTTGCATTTTTGTTTATTAATTTAAAAATATTCTGTAACATATTTGTTTATTTTAAAGACAATCTGCAAATCTACAGGCCAAGAGCTTTCGTCAGAGTGCTCTACGAAGTGAATCGGTTCAGCCGTTCTCTCAATCTCGCGGTATCAAAAATCAGCCTAGCGTTTTAAATATATAGATTATTATTTTCTTACTACGTTGTGGCCAACTAAAGAGCGCGATTGAACCTATTTAACAAATGAATATGAATTTGCTTTCTTCTCTTCCCAAAATCTCTTCATTCTCTCGCTTTATTTTTTCTTCCTTTCTGCTGTCCATGTCTCATCCGGGGATTTGCAGCAAAGTGGTGCTTGTTCACCAACGTTCTTGGCCTGTCCCATTAAATTTTATCTGCTACGTTCATTTCTTGGAAGGTCATTTTCAATTTCGATAATCCAGTTATTCTTGACTTTTAGTGAGGAGGCATGATTAAATATCCTTTTAGTAAGTCTTTCATTGTCCATATTTCAATAGTCATATTTTAATAGTACAGTACGTGATATTATCTCAGAATGTTGGTACTGTATAACTCGTGAGCCTCCTATTAAACAAACTGGGCTGGCGGCTTCGGCGGCGTAGTTGGTAGCATGCTGAGCTTCCATGCCCAAGGTCGCGGGTTCAAACCCGGCCGAAGTCGTCGGATTGTTTAAGAGCAATAAAAATCCCTCAGTATGCCTTCCTTCGGAGGGGAAGTAAAGCCGGCGGTCCCATGTCATAGATTTATAGCATGATGAAGAACCTTCCACTAATTACACTTGTGTGAAGCTAAATTATAGGTTATATTTGACTAACGCTCTTAGGTTCCAACGTTCGTCGCCAAGAGCCGACTGCGGTGGCGTTTGCTAGCAAAAGTTGGAACTACTTGAAAATCTGCAGTCCTTACTTGAATTAAAAACAGATAACAACCACTAATACAGCCATCACAATTAACACCGGTTATCACAGATTCTACACACACCCAAAGTGCACGGGGCTACACGACCGCGTTGTCGCAGCCCCTAAACTGAGGGACCAACCAATCACCAACAACTGGGCCAAAAATTCTCCCATCATCGTCATCGTTATTATTATATTTATCTACTTTTTATATAGTTAAATACGTATATGTCGTCTGATTAAATTATAAAAATGACATCGTTAAATTACTGCATATTATTGCACAAATAGGCTACGTATTGTATGTCTGCTCATTATTCTCGTTTTCTTTCCCAACGCGGTCAGGTATGAGATGCGATGAAAATCTTTGTGACGGATGCTTTTTACGGCCAGTTGGCCTTCCTGACGCCAACCTCATGAGAGGAGTTAAATGGCAGATGAAATGAACGATGGTGAATGAAACTGGGCGAAGGATTTGGAAGGAAGCGGCCGTGGTCTGACAGAAGGTAGACTTATCGTCCCAGCATTTGCCTGGGATTGAAAATAGGAAAACAGGGAAAACCATTTCAAGGACGGCTGACGGTGGGGTTCGAACGCACGTCTACAGAGTCCGCGAAGAGCTTGGCCCCATTGCCTAGAGCTGCGCATTAGCGAGCGTAGCTACCGCTGTCGGTTGATATAGGCTACGTATCATATGAAATATCGAGATGTTGGATGTTGTAGCTCATAAACGGGCTTGGGAAATTGCTGTCACCAGGCGCGCAAGCAGTACATACGTTGGTGTGGAACGTATCTGATAACCCGTGTCATTGTGATGACTACAGCAGTATATTTTATACTATAACTACAGTCATGAATTACTTAACACAAAGCTGCCTTCGTTACTGAATTATTATCGTATTATTATTAGTAGTAGTACTATTACCATTCCACATACTCATATTGGTTCAAAGTGATGTGCAGACCTGTTGATTCCTTCTGAGCGAACATTAGCGAAAGCACACTTGTCCCTTGCCGGGTTCTATAGCCCGTTCGACCACCTATTTAAGATCTAACACGAGGGCTGAAACAGAGCATGGTGTCCACAGAATTTTCAATGTCAATTTTCCTGACCATTTTTCAACAAAATTCCTGACTCGCGAAGTCATCGTAACATCGGAAAAATGGTTTATTGAGCAAATATATATCTTTATTTGCAGCCTCCACCTTCCCCATAGCTGCCCAACGCTCGCCCCTTTATTCATTAAAAATACGAAATAAAGTAAATTATAATGCAATAATACATAAATCAAAAACTATAGTGATGGGGTTGCCACATCCCCACGCCAACGCCAAAAAAGCGTACAAAAATAGATAAAAGAGGTTTTTACTATGATGTACTGTAAAAATGGAAACTTACCATATTGTCCAGTGAGTTATTGCTTTTTATCTTCAGAGATTAGTTGAACTAGTAACATCAAAATATGGCTGTAAAACACGAAATACGGTATGGTTAATATAAAATTCCTGACTTTCTAATACTTTTCGCCATTTTTTCCTGACTCGTCATTTTTTCACACTTTTCCTGACCAAAAACAAAATTCCTGATTTTTCCTGACTATTCCTGCCTGTGGACACCATGCAGAGTGCAATACACCACGAGCAGACAATTGAGTAGCTGCTTGATATGGCCTAAGAACAAAGTGAGTTCGATTGAGAATGCGGGAAATAAACCATATGCTAAGAGCTGGACGGCAGTCGTCCTTGGGTAAGTGCAGAGCAATAATAATAATAATAATAATAATAATAATAATAATAATACTGCTGTAACAAAAATACTGCACCCAGAGCCAGCTGGGAAATTACAACTTATAAAACAGAACAAGGTTCCGTACTACCAGTGCGTTCCAGAGAGCGGGGCTGAAAATAAACACTTCAGACGGCAATGGGATCGGACTGTGCTCACCGAAAGTACAGCGAAACATGCAGGTAATAGGCCTGACATAGTGATCTTCAACGATTGAAGGAAGTCACGCTGATTGATGTTGCCATTCCGAATACGCACAACTTACAGGCAAAACATGCTGAAAAAGTGTCCAAATATTTGAAGCTGATGGAACCTATCACGAAGCAATGGCAGGTCAAGAGAGTTCAATTTGCACAAATAGTCATCTCAAGCACTGGTATGGTTCCGAAACAGCTTCTGCAAGGCCTAAAAGAGCTTCGTCTGAACACTAACTTGTATAAATTAATACAGAGAGCAGTGATATTGGCTACAACTAGGATAGTTTGTAAATTCATTGGCAGTGATCTAAATTAAGGTGATGAGTTGCTTTGATTCAATGTGATCTTCATACTTGCTTTGTATTTTATCAGACTATGATCTGAGAATAACGGTGATAATAATAATAATAATAATAATAATAATATTAATCAAGTATTTTAGCTATCATATCGTTCTCATATGAAGCAGCTTGGGCATCGAGGTCATTTCAGCCCCTTGTTCTTTACGTGTGTAGGTTTAGGTCTATATACAGGATGGGCCATAAGTCAGTTGTCACCAGCAATCCTTAACGGCACTGTCCATTCTGTAAATTACCTAGATATGCTTCAGGAAGTGTTGTCAGAAGTGGAAAATAGTCCACTTTATTAGCATCTGCAGCCGTTGAAAGAAAAATTCATATGGCAACAAGATGGAGTTATAGTGAAAGACTTTCTAAATGAAAACTTTGATGACTGGATTGGCAGACGGAGTACTATTGAATGGCCCCCATGATCCCTAGATATCACTCCCATGGATTTTTCAGTCTGGGCTACACTAAAAAATGAGGGTTATTCCGTCAAGATTCGTCATGTTGAGCATTTGAAGGCACGAATCCAATCAGAATTATAAAACCTGCAGTCCTGGAAGATTTGCAACGAAATATGTAAATCAGTGTTGGAAACATGCACTGTTTCTTTAGAACAGCATGGAAATCACTTTGAGCATCTTTTGTAGGTCTATTGGACTCTCCACGCATTTCTATGTTGTTAATTAATTTCTATGTTCATTTGTTTAGTATTATTGCATCAAAGGCATATTTGACAACTGATAAGCTGTGTATTTGTGGTGTCTGTAGTCGTGTGTGTATTGGGAGGAAATGATTAGGAAGGAGGAGACTGTAGCCTTCAGTTAGGAGTCATCCCGGCAACTGCCTAGTACAGAAATGGGAAACCACGGAGAATCACTTCTAGGATCTCTGGGGTGGGAACCGAACCCCCCCCTCTTCACAGTTTCACCTCACGAGGCTGAGTGTACCCCGATTCACCCCTCAGACCAACTTAATTTTCTTGGCAGAGCCGGAAATTGAACCCAGGGGCGTTGACACCGGAGTCTCAATACGTACTCTGAGACGCAGAAGGCGGCGCGGCGTTTTCAAAAGGACACAGTCGTAAGCAACAAGTGTCATCGGCCACCGTTTTATGTTTTTTCTTCCTCTGGTGTTGAGTTTGAGGAGAAACAATTCCCCAAGTCTTTAATACACGTTCAAAGAGAATCAACAGGTCTACATAGAACACATTGGGTCGATACGAGTATTCAGAGTAATATATTTGTTCTTACGCTTAATCTGGATCGATTATTCTCATTGAGAAGTCAAGCAAGCCTATATTTCTTATCTATAAGCATCTTTATAGTACACGTTGAATATACCAAAAATGACAAAATATGCTTCAACACTTTCAAAAAACACCTAATAATTTCATTAATAAATTGCATATAATATACAGTATTACCTATCTCAGCGGCTTCGGTGGCGTAATCGGCAGCATGCTGAACCCTCGCGGGTTCACACCCAGCCGAAGTCGTAGAATTTTTAAGAGCATTAAAATCCTTCAGTATGCCTTCCTTCGGAAGGTAAGTAAAGCAGGCGGGCCCATGGCATAGAGTTATGGCCTGTGAAAGAACATACCACTGCAATTGGTGGTGTGTAGCGAAATGTGTAGGTTATATTTCTCTGGTTAGGAAACGCTCTTATCATGTTCCAACGTTCGCCGCTAGATTAGTGACAGTGGCATCTAGTAGCCAAAGTTGGAACTACTTGAAATTGAACTTTCATTTCATCTCTCATTAACTCCTCTCGTGAGATTCGCGTCAGGAGGGGCACCCGGCCGTAGAAACTATCAGCCACGTGGTTCATCGCATCTCATCTCAGACCTCGTCGGAAACGGGATTAATAAGTAGACATTGAATATATTAACTATCTCGTAATTTGTTTGACACGTACACTCATACAGAGACATGATATTTGAATATCACCCTGCTGGTTGCCATTCGAGTACAATTAGTATGATTACCATCATCATTATAATTATTATTTCGGGTCATCAGGATAAGTTTAGGATGTTTGTACACTGACGTACTTGTACTTTATTTCGTTAGACGCTTATTCGGGCAGAAACCTTTACAAACAACCATCAAAATTGCTGTTGTTTTGTTGTTGTTAGCGAAAGTTTGATGCATTTCAGTCGGTCAACACGAGTTTTTCCAAAAGAGATGTGTTATTCCCTAGTCATGAAAGAAAAAAAAGAAGAAAAAAAACTAACAAACATGAGATTAATAAACACACTTGGATGACCAGTTTCGATCGTCAAGCGATCATTATCAGATCCATTGCACTTAGGCCCTAATATTTGTCAGAAAATATGGGTGAAAATATTTACAATATGTACACTTATTTAGTTGCAGTATGAGTTGAGACAATGCAACTCGTCAACTAAATAAGTGTACATATTGTAAATATTTTCTGACATATGTCGCCTCCGTAGCGTAGCGGTCAGCATGGTTAGCTGCCACCCCGGAGGTCCTGGGTTCGATTCCCGGCTCTGCCACGAAATTTGAAAAGTGGTATGAGGACTGGAACGGGGTCTACTCAGCCTCGGGTAGTCCAAATGAGTAGAGGGGGTTCGATTCCCACCTCAGCCATCCTCGAAGTGGTTTTCCGTGGTTTCCCACTTCCGTCTTCGGGCAAATGCCGGGATGGTACCTACTGTAAGGCCACGGCCGCCTCCTTCCCTCTTCCTCGCCTATCCATCCCAATCTTCCATCCCTTCCCATCCCTCATGTGGCCCCTGTTCGCTTTGCAGGTGAGGCCGCCTGGGCGAAGTGCTGATCACACCTCCCCAGTTGTATCCATCCCGACCAGATGTTCCAGGCTCCAGGACACTGCCCATAGAGGCGGTAGTGGTGAGTCCCCTTGCTGAGTCCGTGGGAACCACCAACCTAGAGGGTAAATTGACTTTTAAAAAAAATCTGTCATAAATTTTAGGGCCTATGTGTAATGGATCTGATGATGATAGCTTGACGATCGAAACTGGTCATCCACGTGTATTTATAACCCATCTTTTTGGGGAAAAAACTCGTGTTGACCGACTGAAAAGCATCAAACTTTCTTTTACTAATGTAACACTGAAAATGGCTTCAAACACCATAATGTTTGTTATTGTTGTTGCATATAGGGGCTCGGACATCGTGCCATTTCCCATACTCTTGGGTGTGGCTATATATAGGTGTACAGTAAAACCTATACGAGAGTTTTGATTCAATAATTACAAAATATAACCTCAACAACTGAATTTTGACTATCAATAGTAGTTAAGCAAAAACGGGGAGAATAGAAACGTTTGATATGTGGTGTTATATGAGAATTGTTATATGGCTGCTGCTGTTGTTTTTTAAGGGCTCGGACAGCGAGATCGTCTGCCCCTAATTTTTCTGGCAGTGCTATGCCAATGTTATTATTATTGTTATGGTCAGTATTATTATTATTATTATTATTATTATAAAACATATAGTTTCCGCTGCAACGCAGAAGAAAGTGAAGATGCGTCAGCTTAGGCGAGACGCGCTATTTATACACGACAGCGTGCGGCGAAGACGTCAGCGCCGCCCACCCACGTGCGCCCACCAGCTCGGAACACGAGACATTCCTTTCAAACAAGCATCCTGTTCCTTAAAGAAGAACAGGTGTTTATTCAAACATTTTAAAGTTCAACGGATGTTACTCACTACTGCCTATGTGAACCCTTTGAGGACAAAACAAACAAACAAACAAACAAACAAAAACAAAAACAGAAGAGTTTCTTAAAATGCCCGAATTAAAAGTACATGCCACACAAGGCTAAGGTTTCCATTCTACCAACTATTCCGAAATTCATGTAAGTATTCTGAAATGCATGTAAGTAATGATTATTAAATACAGGTAGTTTTTTAATGTGTTAAACTAGTTAGGCGCTAGCTGCTGCCAGCGAGAGGCTACCACATAAAGTGGGCGCCCTACCGCCACGCGGCCTCTGCGAGGTTTCGTCCTATAGCTCACTGTATAGGCCTAATAGACTTCTCTAGCAGAGAACATTTCTTTGTGGTATTGTCTGCGCGCCAGGAGATGCTAATTCGAAACGCTGCGAAGGGGAGCGGGAGTTCGGCTGTACGCATACGAGGTATTTCTATTCCTGACCTAAATATATCGAAAATCAGTTACTACTTCGTTCTGCATTGGGCTTCTTGTTCATCCAGCTTCAAATAAGTAGCCTGTCACTGAAGAACCCTTTCTACTTTTCCCATTTTCAGAGTGCAAAGTATATACAGTATATATGTACAAAGTATATATAAAGGCGTGAATGAGTGAAACTGCAGTGACACACTTGATGTTTTTTGAATGCGCGGTATGCAGTACGCGGGAAGGCATCTGCAGTTCAAACCCTGCCGACTTCTACTGGCGCGCAGATAATAGTAGAGTAATAAAATAATAGAAAGCAAAAACATTTACCATTGTAAGAAGATGTAAGAAAATTCTCGTACTGATAATAGATGATAGTTAAAATGTTCCGCCAATCAATGCAAACTCTATTCAAAAGCCAGTAGTCTACATATTTCGATATACGATTTAACCTATGAAAGTAGCCACTGTACGAAGAATTTTATGTATGCTTTTAGTACCAATTGCTGGATTGTCTTATGTGTATATTATTATGTTATCTGACATGATTAAATAAATGATACCCGATGTTATCTTCTTCAGCGTTTATACAATATTAAAATGAAATTCAATGGAAATCCTTAAAAATATTTGATGAAGTAAAGGTTCTAATTATTTAAATATAATTATTTAAAAAAATAGAAATGCTTATTTTCGGACCTTCCCTCGTATTAAGACGAATTGAGGAGGAAATGTGTTTCTAGCAGTGCTATGCTATTCATCAGTTTGGAAACAAATTCTCCTGACTGTTTTTGAAAATTATATTTATATATTTAGAACCTTTATTTCATCAAATTATGTGCAAGCCTCCGTGGCTTAGGCGGCAGCACGCCGGCCTCTCACCGCTCGGTCCGTGGTTCAAATCCCAGTCACTCCATGTGAGATCTGTGCTGGACAAAACGGAGGCAGACAGGTTTTTCTCCGGATACTCCGGTTTTCCCTGTCAAAATTTCATTCCAGCAACACTCTCCACTATCATTTCATTTCGTCATTCATTTAATCATTGCCCCAGAGGAGTGCGTCAGGCCTCGGCAGCCGGCACAGTTCATATCCTCGCCGCCAGATGTGGGCTTCATTCATTCCATTCTTGACCCGGTCCGAGACTGGAAGCAGGCTGTGGATTTTCATTTCATCAAATAATGTGCTGAAGAAGATATCATTGTGTATCGAAACTTGTTCTAACCTTTGTATAGAATTTGTATTGATTGGCGGAGCATTTTAATTAAATATGATAAATTAATTCTTACTTCCCGCTCTATCTACAGTAATTGGCCACACGTGTATTGACCGATTAAAAACAATTGTAAATAAGTTTCACAGGCAATACTGAAAAATTGCTTGTAACATTTTAATTGGCATGTGTACGTGATTACGAAAAGAGCCCAGTTGTCGAGCATTGGGTTAACACTATTTCGTAGTTATACCTAGGTATATAGGCTTACCTGTATCCAAGTACAGTGGTTAATATTTATTTTCTATATTTAAGGTGGTTTATCATTTTAAACTACCCAGAACCTTAAAAATACAGTAGAAAAAACATTTAAATACCTTAATTTCAATTGTTAGCACTTATCTTGAACCTTCTACTTCAGATTCCATTTAATATTGAGCCAGAAAAATGCAAATAAGCATGATAAATAGATTGAATGCTTTGTCAATTTCCAGTATAAAATGAAATATCTCCCAAACTAGCACCCAAGAACTGGTAGGCTACCTTTTCATACACGTAGTACTTAGCCTCGGCATACAACAGAACTGTACAAGCAAATCTTAAAAGAATATAAAGGCAGATATTTGTTGGTAGACAGCACATTAAAGCGAGCATTGGGAAAGGCAACAGGAAACAAACAAATAATCGTACATTTGACATGTAAGTTGGAAATCAAAACCTAGAAGACCTATTTGCACATTCCTTGTTAACTACAGAATCAACTGTTACAGCAGGAAAGATAGAGTTTTACAGGGTGCCTGAAAATTTTGTGTGTGTTTTCAATCCTTTGACTGGTTTGATGCAGATCTCCATGCCTCCCTGACCTGAGCTAATCGTTTCATATATACATAGCTACCACACCTCACATTCGATACAATCTGTTTAATATATTCTAACCTACAGTTCTTGCCTTCGACCCTTCCTTCCATAACTAACTTTGCTATTCCTGGATGTCTTAGTATGTGTCCTACCATTCTATCTCTTCTCTTCATTAGCAGTCGCCCGAAATATCTCTCCTCTCTCACTCGTCTTAATACCTCTTCATTTGTTACTCTATCTATCCATCTGATCTTCATTCTCCTGTAACACAACATTTCAAATGCTTCTATTCTCCTCTGCTGCGCCAACAGTCCAAGTTTCTCTTCCATAGAGCACCACGCCCCAGATAAAGGGTTTCAAAAATGACTTTCTATACCTAAATATATATTCGATGTCAACAGATTTCTTTTCTGCAGAAATTATTTCCTTACCAGAGCCAACCTACTTTTATATTCTCTTTGCTTTGTCCATCACTGGTTATTTTGCTTCGGAAGTAACAGAAGTCACCTACTTCCTTTATCTTTTCACCTGACAATTTGACGTCCATGGGAGTTTCTGATTTCTTTCGGCCGCATTCCATTATTTTTGTTTACATTTGTTGAATTTCAACATGAATTTTTTAAATGAATACATTAATTAATAAATAAATAAATCAATCCATTCAAAATAAATACAGGTGTAAGGCAAAGTGATGGCTCCTCTTCAATTGCGTCCTGGGGAAAGTAGTAAGAACTTGGAATGAAAACTGGAAGTTATCACCAATAACAATGGGAAGAAAGAACAGACGTATTGAAATAAACTGCCTAGCATTTGCAGATGATTTTGCCATACTTTCTGAAAATCTGGCAAACGCAGCACTCTTAGAAGAGATAGACAACAAAACAGGGTTAAGACTTTCTGTAGAAAAACACAAACAAATGTTATGACAAATATAAAAAATATGCTCCAGAAATCCTAATAACAGAAATTGGTCAAATAAAGAGGGTGAGGAAGTTCAAATGATTGGGGGAAATTATTCAAGAAAGTGGTTTGGAAAAATCTGTTGTAGAAGAAAGAATACGGAAGATGGAAAGAGCGTATGGCATGGCTAGGAATACCTACAACCAAAAGTGTTTATCTCCAGATCTTAAAATACAGCACTACAACACAGTAGTCAAACCGGAATGCCTGTATGCGGCGAGTGAATGTCTAGTACTGAATTACAAATTGGATAAATTAGAAGTAGTAGAAAGAAGAATTATACGCAAAGTACACGGTCCTTGAAAAATTGCAGAAATCTGGAAATTAAGAAGCAAATATGAAAATATATCGAAGAATGGAAAACATATCAGTGGATTGCTATTTTTTGAACATTGGTACAGGATGTATGACAATAGGTTAACCAAGCAGATCCTCACATTCCTGTGGAACAAGAAGTCAACAACAACCTGGGTACAAGAAGTCAAAAAGGATTTGGAAAGAAACAATATTACAGAAGATACACCACAGAGAGATATTTTTAGGCAAAAAGTGCTAACAATGGAAGGATTCCAAGCGAGGAAGGGAAAGAAAACCGGATGAGGAAACATAGTGAGATGATGAAGGAATATTGGAGTAAGAAGAGGACAAAGCATTGAAATTGCCTCGTGGTCCCTAGACGACCGAAACGAAAATAGTAGTAATAATAATAAAACACTGCTTTCCGTAACTCAGAAACGATCCGTTCAAATACGTTCTTTTTTCATTTCTGTTGTCCACGTAGAAGAGTTTCCTTTTAATTAATGAGCTTTAACATGGTTTTCACCCGTTGGATCAAGGATCCGATAAAGGTAGGTTCTACTGTATTCTGTATATCTAGTTTGGTAGCCTGTACGGTCCACGTCTTTGAAAATTACGCGCTACTGAAGCGAGCTCTCTTATTGTGAGTAGACAGGTTTAGAACAACAAACTAGCTTTTTAAAGAGCACACCGGATCGTTTTTCGATGTCTTTTATCGTCTTCCAATACGGTATATAGGTATGAGATAAGTAAAGCGCGGTCTGCCTTCATTCCACTACCACACGCATTACACAGATTAGTGCAGCCAACCAAGTGCTCCTGCTCGCCGATGGCAGAAGGCTTCTAAATGCACTTGTGGACCGACCGACAATATCTGTTTGTAGCCGCCTTCTTAGAGACAGGCTTAATCCTCTTCTGTGACAAAAACACATGTTCGCGAACTCTTGGAAGTGTAGTTCAGAGCTGTGCCCCTTATTTAAAGCATCCCTGCAAAATTTTCCAAATGGCCTATCAGCAAAAAACTGCAACCAAGCGGCAGAACTCGCGGGAAAGAGCATGCACCAAAATGCAGTAAAACACGACAAAACCCCTGTTCTTTTTCTTATTTCAGTTAGGCAGGGCATTGAAATAAAATACTACTTGTAACTGATGACTGATGGCACTGTAAGGGACAAAACATTTTACCTGAATTAAATTACTACAAATATTTTTAAAATGAAATAAATTTCAGCAACGTAAATCGTACATGCACACGATCTGTTTCGCTACTGTCACAACTACAGTGATATCCTTCTCTAAATCACGGAACCTTAGAGGGGCCGCGCGGCGGCCGGATCGGCATCAGCCACGGCCAGATAACTAGCTTGTACCGATTACAAAACAGCGGGTCGGGAAGCCTCGAATGCTGTCATAGCATTGAATACATACGCAGCTGGCAAGATACCTTAGTTCAGAGAGTTGAGACTTATGGTGAAGTACTGTAGCCTATCTCGTATCCCTTGAACATGGTTAGGTATAGAACAACAACAACAACAACAACAAGATTTTCTTAGCGGAAGCGTATCTTCTTTAGAAGATGTTTAACTGTAAATGTGTTCGTATGTTCGTAAGTTTTTACTTGTGGGGAACCTCAAAAGGTATCAGAAACAATCTGCGTACTCGGGAAGCTTTCGAGAACGAAATAACTGCACTGATACCAAATATCAGCGAGGATGAATTACAGGGAGTGTAGCAAAACGTTCTACGTCGGAGCAACGTGTCTAGAAAACGAAGGACAGCATTTCCAGACAACTACTCTGAAATTCATGTAAGTAAATTACAAAGTGTAAATGTGTTGAACTAGCTGGGTGCTACGCTGCTGCTAACAGCACTGCCTTGCCCGACAGGCTTCTAGACACAGCGACCCTTGCGAGGTTTCGTCATTTAGAGAAGGACCTCGCTGTAGTAGGTAAGAACAATCGAACGCAAACGGCGGTCAAACAAATCAATCTTTCACCCACCAAGATTTCTTTCTTCTTTTTAAGCGACTAGGACTCAGAAGCAATTATCAACAGCGTATTCAAGAACGAAAACCGCTCGGAAAAATACAAATACAAATCAGAGTATATCGAATATTCGCCGTTCGCCGGTCACAGGGGCCTATCAGCGTCTTCGAGCATTGGACATGCAAGTCTAGGAGAGCAACTCAATGCGCTCGGCTAAGCTGCTGAGTCAAATTAAAAAGAGTCCGTAGTACTAAAACCGTACACATTTCATAAATTAATCCGTTAATAGCAAGGTAATATATTCGAGTCGCGTGTCACGTTCTATAGCCTGCTGAGAGCATCGTCCTGCCCGATCGACTGACTGCCCACGCATATGATCCAGAGACTGCTATTAATAAACTGCCTGAGTTTAATAAAATACCGCCAACATTACTTCGCCCCGCGTGTACAAGTGAGAGCTGTTGATCAACATTACAATGTAACTAGACCTAAGAAGTTCATGCAGAATCACTTTTTAATTAAGGAACATTCAAGTAATTGTTACATTTTTGCATTTCATGATTTTTACATTGTTGTTGTTGTAGTTGTTTGAGTCGTCAGTCTTTGACTGGTTTGATGCAAATCTCCATTCCTCCCTGTCCTTATTCTAACCTTGGTCACCCCTACAGTTCTTGTCCTCGACCCTTCCTTCCATAACTAAGCTTGCTATACCTGGGTGTCTTAGTATGTGTCTTACCAACCTATATTCTCTCTTCATTAGTAGACACCAGAATTATCTCTCCTCTTTCACTCGTCTTAATACCTCTTCATCTCTACCCCGATCTTCATCACTCACCTGTAACACATGATTTCAAACGCTTCAATTCCCCTCTTTTCTACTGCACCAGTAGTCCAAGTTTCACTTCCATTGAGCGCCACGCTCCAGACAAAGGCTTTCAAAATTGACTTCCTAACACCTAAATCTATATTCGATGTCAACAGATTCCTTTCCTGTAGAAACGCTTTCCTTGCCGGAGTAAACCTACTTTTTACATACTCTTTGCTTCGTCCATCACGTGTTATTTTGCTTCCTAAGTAACAGAAGTCTCCTACTTCCTTTAGCTTTTCACCTTAACATTAAAATATATGAACTTTTTTTCTTTTTATTTTCTGCAATATAGTCAATCTCTATTCTATAGCAGACGTTCTCTATATACCAGGAGCTCGGTGCTCTTTAAATTAAATGTGGTGCTCTCGGCATACGAGCCAAAAAGTGCTCGCGAGCACAAACTCACCTGAGATCCATTATTCAATTCAAATTCTAGTGTTCTCATTACAAGTTTTGACTGTCAAAAACGTGAAATAGTATCTTTATCCATGGATATCCACGAGAAGTACAATTGAAAACTAACACATAGCATATTACAATATCCGCTATTCATTACAATTTACCACAGATTACGACACAACTGTCTTTAGTAGCTTGCCACGGAGGGTGAGTGGTTAGCGTGTCGGTCTACTAACCCCAAGCTTCCAGGTTCGCTCCTGGCCGTGGTAAGTGATTTTTGAAAGGCGGCAAAAATACGACACGCATGTCATACGATGTTGGCATGTCAAAGAACCCATTTGAATTCAGAAGGCCGTGTTCATAATGGCAAAATTAATCTCGGGACTTTCCGCCAACACAAAGTGCCTCACTTCTCTACTAGAAAGCGCTAGTGTGTTCAAGGAACTTAAGATATCTAACCTCCTTGACTTTCATAGTGCTTCAAGGAACAACGAAATTCGACATGCAAGATACCCTCTGGGTGTCAAATTACAAAGCTTGCACCCGGCACCCGAGGCCATACGATATTATATTATATTATTATTATCTGTCTTAAGTCGTGGACTTTTTAAATTTCCCATCACTGCAAAATTTCCATTTGAGCAAGTTCATTAATACATATTCCAACCTATGTTCCATTCCACAAAGAGCCTTTATTAATCACATAGAAAACTCAATTCACACTCTGCTGACCATCTCAAGATAGTTTTAAAGAAATATTTAGAGGAATATACAATATCAACTATTTAGATATGTCATTTTTGCAATTTCTTTTTTTAACATTCGAATTGAGCCTCTATGGATTACGGAATAACAATCAAAATCAACGTTTCGTTCTAGATCGTCGGCCAGCTTTGATGTCCTGCCAGTATCTCTTGAGCCCATCACTCAGCGCCTTCTTCCGATCTTCTGAAAGAGGTCCCCTCCGTCTTTTGGGTTCTGCCCCTACCTTAAATCCCTGGTAATTTTTAATTAGGTGTCTGAATTCACACCTGTTCATAATTTTGCAGTCCGGAATACCAATTTCTAGAAGGTCTTTGTTACATTCTTCAAACCAAGCCAATTTTTTCCTCTTTGGTTTCACGAAATTCCAAATTTTCTTTGTTAGACGATCGTAGGACATTCTGAAAATGTGTCCATAGAACAACAACCTTTTCCTTTATAATGTTGACGTGACTGGTTCTATCTTTCTATATAACTCTTAATTTGACTTCAAACGTATGTGTCCGTCAACCCAAAAGTCTCCGAAGCATGCTTCAGGTTTGACAACCGTGCTGCAGTGTCTTAATTTGACTCCAATGCTCAGTGACTTCTTATTATAGAGATTTTTCGTCAGGTGATAGGCTCGGTCTAATTTCCAGATTCTAAGATTAATTGCTTCCTGTTCTAGGCTATTTTGTTGGATTACCTCACCCAGGTATTTAAATTTCTTTACATGTTTAATCTTTCCTTGGTTTGTTTTCATCCAAAATTATTTTTACTAATTAACATAAAAGTAAAAGACACGTTTTAAACTAGTATTATAAAATTTTTCACAGAAAACCCAAGTAAAATATAAATAACAAAGCTTTGCTTATAATTACATTAGTTTCTATTCTTTTTAACAACATCGCTGAAGAACGCCATAATATGGCCGAAACTGGTACATTTCATTAATTAATGTATATTGATTTATTATTATTGACTAAGGTGTAATGCATTTATTAAATACCCATTGGTATTATTCTAAATCTCAATTTCTCATTAACTGCTCTCATGAGGTTGGTATCAAGAAGGCCATTCGGTCGTAAAAACCATACCCACATGCATAAATTACTAATCTCACCAGCGGCTTCGGTGGCGTAGTTGGTAGCATGCTGAGCTTCTATGCCCAAGATCGCGGGGTCAAACCCGGCCGAAGTCTTTGGATTTATTAAGAGCGTTAAAAATCCCTCAGTATGCCTTCCTTCGGAGGGGAAGTAAAGTCGGCGGTTCCATGTCATAGATTTATGCCATGAAAAAGAACCTTCCACCAAGTGCACTCGTGGAAGCTAAAATGTGTAGGGTAGTTTGATAACGCTCTATTAGTTCCAACCTTCGCCACCGGGTGCTGACTGCGATGGCATTTTGTAGCTACGTCCGCAGCTAGGTGTCGTGGATGGTAGTATTTGGTGGCGAAAGTAGGAACTATTTGAAAAAATTAATCGTCTGCAGTCCGTCTACCTGAATCACAGATAACGCACACTAATATAGCCATCACAATTAACACCGGTTATCAGACAAATTCTACACAAACCCAAAGTACACGGGGCTACATGACCGCGTTGTCGCAGCCCCTAAACTAAGGAACCAACCAACCAACCAACTAATCTCACCAGATCTTCAACCCCGTAGATACGGGAATAATAATAGCATTACCTTTGGGAGAAAAGGTCAACGACTAGCTAGACACAAGAGGTAACGAAAGATTTAGAAATAAATAATATAAGAGAAGAAGACACTGTGGACAGAGAGAATTTTCGAAAGGTGTTAAGTATGGGAGGATTCCAGGGAAGAGTGGAAAGAAAACCTGGGGCGAAGTGGTCTGAGGACAGAAAGAAGCAGGAAAGTAAAGAATGAAGATATATTGGGAAGAACGGAAGAGAAAACAACAAAGAGTGAAGAATTGACATTGGCGCGTGGTCCATAGCAGGCCCTATCGGAAAGAAGAAAGAATAATAGCAGTATACACATACCTTATCATCATTATTATTATTGCGTTGCTATTTGTTCATTCATGTTTATCACACTCGCCACGGATATCAGCTTAAAGTTCGTCCATTCCCCATTCTTTCTAGATACTACTACCAGCTTTCTACGCAACTCGACGGACAGTTTCTTGAAGGATGCCTGTCTATCACTTGTACAAAACATTCAATCGAAGAGCTACTTTCCTATAAGGCATCCAACGTTTAGAATGAAGCATTGGTCTTATGGCGCGTTACGACAGGGTTGCTACTCCATGAGAGGAGGCAGTACAAAGCGCTTCGCGTACACTTTCCGCACATTCAACGATTGTGCAGTGACGAAGACTTGAATTAAGTACTGTATAATAATACTAATAGTAGGCTAACATAACACATACAACATACAACGAAATTAAATTAACTATAACGTATGCTGAATGCGACATAAAGAAAACAATCAAAATAAAATAAATAAAGTACAAGCCCAAGGAGATGTGTGAAGTTTCGACTGCAGTTAAAGTTGAAGTACGTTATTAAAGAAAATACTCCTCATTGACTTACCTTTCATGATTTATACTTTCGTTGGGTTTAAGGCTCTTAAAATAACTGAACACATTAATTACGACCTGTTTTTCCCTCCTTCTGAGCACTTGACCACGCTTTCTTTTCACAAAACTATCCATTGTTGTTTGTGAAATACGTAAAATACAACACGTTAAATCTAACAGAACTGCTGCACACACACTCAAGATAGAGACAGCCGAACTACTGAAATACAAGCTCGAATGGCACAGTAATAAAGCTGTGAGTAGCAAGCTGCACCCCGCTGTCCTTCGAAACTTCATTTTTAAAATCCGCGGTCAATGAACAGCCCGGCCTGTGTTAACAATTAAACCTACACTCTGGGTAGGCAGATAAAAAACTTCTTCCAACATTCCTCTCAAACACAACTCTCAAACTGACATGACATGGTTATCTTTAAAAATAGAAAAGTTTGAAGCATACAAACTTTTTCAATGCTGCTATGCGGTTATGAGAGAATATTCAGAAGTTTTACCTACATGAAAATTGTAATATTGCCAGTATAAAATATTTCAATAATCCATCATCAAGACGGCACATTTAGCTACACGTGTGTGAAAAATAGGCATCACAAAGTCAATGCAACATGATATAAGATCGATTTTACTAAAAAGGGGACTCAGTTTATAGTTTTCTTTAAAAAATATGGATATCTAATATTTCTAGCATTTCTATCAAGTTTAAGTAGTTCTAATATAGGACAAAAAAGATCGGCAAAACATAGTTCTACCCGAATATGCTGTTTTTTCGACAATGAAAAGTTTTCGACTGATATGGCAACAGTGGAGTGCTAGAAAATGACAGCGTCATACATGTCTCGCGTGCAACAGAAAGAGAGAAGAATATCCCTATCTAACCAGTGCTTCATTCTAAACGTTGGATGCCCTATAGTGCACTTTACCGCGGTCTAGCAGAATACTTGCAGAGAGAGAGATGGGGGTGGGGAGACAAATGCACCAAGGAAACCCTCACCCAATAAAAGAGCTGTTTGAAAGAGTTTGCTTTCCAGAAGAAGTAGTCTGTCTGTAGTAAAAACACTTGTATTACGTCGTAACTTACGTTCACACTATTTCACCAGCTGTCGATCAGTACGAACTTTCTTTTTCATTATCATTATCTCAGTGGATCAGTGACAAAGGATCCATCTATCGATCCCAAAACTGCGGGTTCTATTCAAGGCCGAAGAAGTCTGATTTTTTAAGGGTGGATGATGGCTCGGAAAGAACCTCCCGTACCACACATTTGTTGATCAGATGGCACAAAATGTATTAAATCTCAGCCATTGGTCACCCAATCGTTTCGGTTAAGCTGTTAGGTGGCAAGGCAAATGGAACGGGGAAACTGATGATCATGTCGCTTTGCGACATCGTAGTTGTACCGTTTCTATTTTCGATATTTTGACGCCGTGTCCATCTAGCGGTCATTTCTAAAAACATCTAAAAGATCGTAATTTCGGCTCGTCTTGAAATGGAAAACGCCCGCGATGAAGAATCCGTCTATAACGAAGGAACACGACTTCGGCGATTGTTAGCAGACCTAAATTGTTATGACGAGAGATGAAACTCGAGAACCATGATGTCTAGTTTAAAATCTGTAAGACGCAAAAAATGTTTTGACATGAAGACCGGAAATTATATATAAATATGTGTACAACGTCCTCGCTCTCAATTCCATTCGCCATGCTTATTCTAATGCAGACCTGGTTGTAGCATGAAAATATATACGTATGTATTTCGAAGCTGTCGACGAGATCTTCAGACCGTCTCTGGAAAAGCTAAGTCCTTAGGCCTATGTATTTTGAAGTGTCAACATGCATGAATATGTGTAACGTGAAGTTAGGTTAATATAAAATTGTCCACCTACTTTCAAGTGATAACTTGCCCCCTTTCTAGATGGGAGGTCGTTTATATTATGTTTGGTTATTCTGTTGGTACTTGTTCCTCTCTCTTATATAGAAATGCGTGATGAGGAACCGTGCTGTTATTTTGGGTTTATGTTTTAAGGGTTTGTTGTTGTTTCTGTTCTTTTGGTTTTTTCTTATTCTGTGCGTGTCCTTTGCGTGTGTTTGTCACGAAACGTAATTCTAATCATGAGAAGTGTTTCTAACTAATTTCCAATTCCTTGGGAGTATATGGGTGCTCTGGAGTGCTATTGGGGATTAGTTATTTTAGTTTTAGTTTACGTGTCTTGACGGAGAAGGGTGTGTGTCCATCGCATTGGATGACCTTGTGTCTATATATCTGTATTGTTGGGACACACATCTATTTGGTTGCTTCTTTAAGGGTTGTTTTTTTAGATGCCAGTCATTTGTGCACCTCAAGAATGCCTATTTTGGTTTTTTCTTTCCTTGAGGACTGGGCTTGCATCGCCTATGTTTTGGTCCGAAACACTGTTCATTTTATAATTACGGTTCTAGACGTGATATTAAGGGTGGGTTAATGTTAATCGTTTAAGTGGGTCTCGACTGAAAGCCAAGGGTCATGTCATTCCTGTTCTTGTTTTGCGCGGCTTCAGTCGAGAAACAACACGTGAACTCATTACACTTATTAAATGAGATGTATGGGTTAGCCTTTCGAGACGGTGGAATGTGTGTTCATTGTATGTGTCCGGGACTGCAATCGACTCCCATTTTGTATTCCGTAAGATAACCGAGTCTCGTGCTTTTTTCCGAAAAGGAGATTTATTCAGGTAGCATGTGAAGTCATTTTGTAATTTATGTTTCTTTGTGTGTGTCTGTAGTAGCTTTCGTTTTAAGGGATTTGTATGTCATAGCCTATATGTAGTCTTGTGATTATTTATGCCTCGTTGGTTTGTTCGTCATTTGCGTGTGTTGGGTTTACGTATTGCTCTTTGGTTATGTTTGTGGAGTGACATACTTTGTTTTAAAGGGGGGGATTTTCCTATTCTTGGGTAACATGACTTCATAAGCTTCCTAGAAGATTTCTCCTGACTACGTTATGTAGTCAGCCTGTGGTGGGAAGAAAGTACTATTTGCCTTATTGTTAACTTGTTTGGTATCTCCCCCGTTTATTATTTTGAGTTTATCTTTAAACGACCTCCAATCTACAACACGTTAGGCATCTCTCGGTTTTCTTATCTTTATTACCTGATTTATTTTTATACTTGTATTTACTTGTTTTGATATGATGTGTACATTTTTTAATTACAGGCCCATCATCCCTCATCTTACCATTTCATGCACCCCTCACGTCCCCTTTTGCTATGTCTTGTTTTTTGATAATTAAATTTTATTTTATTCAACCTTTACTCGAAGAATGTGGTCATTCCTAATTGGTTCTCCATCTAGTTCTAAATGCGAATGGTACACAACATAGGTTTAAGATCCATGGCCGGTCCCCATTCCGCGCATGCGGGGAACCTTTTCGGTTCCTCAGTCTTGCCATCGACTGTGTGCGTTGAGCGGTGGTCACCGCGCGTGTCAGTTGGTAGCAGAGCGTGGTTTCGATCCACGGACCTCTGGGTTATGGGCCCAGCACGCTTCCACCAACTGACACGCGCGGTGACCACCGCTCAACGCACACAGTCGATGGCAAGACTGAGGAACCGAAAAGGTTCCCCGCATGCGCGGAATGGGGACCGGCCATGGATCTTAAACCTATGTTGTGTACCATTCGCATTTAGAACTAGATGGAGAACCAATTAGGAATGACCACATTCTTCGAGTAAAGGTTGAATAAAATAAAATTTAATTATCAAAAAACAAGACATAGCAAAAGGGGACGTGAGGGGTGCATGAAATGGTAAGATGAGGGATGATGGGCCTGTAATTAAAAAATGTACACATCATATCAAAACAAGTAAATACAAGTATAAAAATAAATCAGGTAATAAAGATAAGAAAACCGAGAGATGCCTAACGTGTTGTAGATTGGAGGTCGTTTAAAGATAAACTCAAAATAATAAACGGGGGAGATACCAAACAAGTTAACAATAAGGCAAATAGTACTTTCTTCCCACCACAGGCTGACTACATAACGTAGTCAGGAGAAATCTTCTAGGAAGCTTATGAAGTCATGTTACCCAAGAATAGGAAAATCCCCCCCTTTAAAACAAAGTATGTCACTCCACAAACATAACCAAAGAGCAATACGTAAACCCAACACACGCAAATGACGAACAAACCAACGAGGCATAAATAATCACAAGACTACATATAGGCTATGACATACAAATCCCTTAAAACGAAAGCTACTACAGACACACACAAAGAAACATAAATTACAAAATGACTTCACATGCTACCTGAATAAATCTCCTTTTCGGAAAAAAGCACGAGACTCGGTTATCTTACGGAATACAAAATGGGAGTCGATTGCAGTCCCGGACACATACAATGAACACACATTCCACCGTCTCGAAAGGCTAACCCATACATCTCATTTAATAAGTGTAATGAGTTCACGTGTTGTTTCTCGACTGAAGCCGCGCAAAACAAGAACAGGAATGACATGACCCTTGGCTTTCAGTCGAGACCCACTTAAACGATTAACATTAACCCACCCTTAATATCACGTCTAGAACCGTAATTATAAAATGAACAGTGTTTCGGACCAAAACATAGGCGATGCAAGCCCAGTCCTCAAGGAAAGAAAAAACCAAAATAGGCATTCTTGAGGTGCACAAATGACTGGCATCTAAAAAAACAACCCTTAAAGAAGCAACCAAATAGATGTGTGTCCCAACAATACAGATATATAGACACAAGGTCATCCAATGCGATGGACACACACCCTTCTCCGTCAAGACACGTAAACTAAAACTAAAATAACTAATCCCCAATAGCACTCCAGAGCACCCATATACTCCCAAGGAATTGGAAATTAGTTAGAAACACTTCTCATGATTAGAATTACGTTTCGTGACAAACACACGCAAAGGACACGCACAGAATAAGAAAAAACCAAAAGAACAGAAACAACAACAAACCCTTAAAACATAAACCCAAAATAACAGCACGGTTCCTCATCACGCATTTCTATATAAGAGAGAGGAACAAGTACCAACAGAATAACCAAACATAATATAAACGACCTCCCATCTAGAAAGGGGGCAAGTTATCACTTGAAAGTAGGTGGACAATTTTATATTAACCTAACTTCACGTTACACATATTCATGCATGTTGACACTTCAAAATACATAGGCCTAAGGACTTAGCTTTTCCAGAGACGGTCTGAAGATCTCGTCGACAGCTTCGAAATACATACGTATATATTTTCATGCTACAACCAGGTCTGCATTAGAATAAGCATGGCGAATGGAATTGAGAGCGAGGACGTTGTACACATATTTATATATAATTTCCGGTCTTCATGTCAAAACATTTTTTGCGTCTTACAGATTTTAAACTAGACATCATGGTTCTCGAGTTTCATCTCTCGTCATAACAATTTAGGTCTGCTAACAATCGCCGAAGTCGTGTTCCTTCGTTATAGACGGATTCTTCATCGCGGGCGTTTTCCATTTCAAGACGAGCCGAAATTACGATCTTTTAGATGTTTTTAGAAATGACCGCTAGATGGACACGGCGTCAAAATATCGAAAATAGAAACGGTACAGTAGTCATGTCTGTAGAAGTTGTCTGATAATTTGTGTCACTGTGATGACTGTACTAGTGTGTGTACTATGAATAAAGTTAGGATTTAGGTAAGGAGGAGGCCGTGTCCTTGTTAGGTACCATCCCAGCATTTGCCTAGAGTAGAAGTGGGGAAACCACTTCCAAGATGACTGAGGTAGGAATCGAACCCACCTCCTCTTAGTTTTGCCTCACGAGTTCAGTTCTGGAACGATATTGCTCACATGAAAGTCTCCCAAGCGGTGTCAATTTCGAAGACTAGCATCAGACTAGTGGCAGAGATAGAAATAGCTTTGAAGCCATTTTTCAGTGTTGCCTTATAAAAATAACATTGTAACTTTTCGGTTGGAACATCCCAGTATTTGGGATTATATTGTGTTGAAGGAAGGAAGAAAGGAAGAAAGGAAGGGAGAAAGGAAGGAAGCAAGAAAGGGAGGAAGGAAGAAAGAAAGGAAGCAAGGAATGAAGGGAGGAAGAATGAAAGGAAGCAATGAAGGATGGAAGGGAGGAAGAAAGAAAGGATGCAAGGAAGGGGGGAAGAAAAGGAGAAAGGAAGGAAGAAAGTGCGAAAGAAAGAAAGCAAGGAAGGAAGGGAGGAAGAATGAAAGGAAGCAAGGAAGGATGGAAGGGAGGAAGGAAGAAAGAAATAAAGCAAGAAAGGAAGGGAGGAAGAATGAAAGGAGGCAAGGAAGGGAGGAAGAAAGAAAGGAAGCAAGGAAGGAAAGGAGGAAGAAAGAAAGGAAGGGAGGAAGAAAGGGAGAAAGGAAGGGAGGAAGAAAGGGAGAAAGGAAGGGAGGGAGGAAGAAAGAAAGGAAGCAAGGAATGAAGGGAGGAAGAATGAAAGGAAGCAAGGAATGAAGGGAGGAAGAATGAAAGGAAGCAAGGAAGGATGGAAGGGAGGAAGAAAGAAAGGATGCAAGGAAGGGGGGAAGAAAAGGAGAAAGGAAGGAAGAAAGTGCGAAAGAAAGAAAGCAAGGAAGGAAGGAAGGGAGGAAGAATGAAAGGAAGCAAGGAAGGATGGAAGGGAGGAAGGAAGAAAGAAATAAAGCAAGAAAGGAAGGGAGGAAGAATGAAAGGAGGCAAGGAAGGGAGGAAGAAAGAAAGGAAGCAAGGAAGGGAGAGAGAAAAGGAGAAAGGAAGGAAGAAAGTAAGAAAGAAAGAAAGAAAGAAAGAAAGAAAGAAAGGAAGGGAGGAAGAATGAAAGGAAGCAAGGAAGGAAGGGAGGAAGAAAGAAAGGAAGCAAGGAAGGAAGGGAGAAAAAAGGAGATAGGAAGGAAGGAAGAAAGTAAGAAAGAAAGAAAGAAAGAAAGAAAGAAAGGAAGGGAGGAAGAATGAAAGGAAGCAAGGAAGGAAGGGAGGAAGAAAGGAAACAAGGAAGGAAGGGAGGAAGAATGAAAGGAGGCAAGGGAGGAAGAAAGAAAGGAAGCAAGGAAGGAAGGAAGGGAGAAAGAAAGAAAGAAAGAAAGAAAGAAAGAAAGAAAGAGAAAGGAAACAAGGAAGGAAGGGAGGAAGAAAGAAAGGAAGCAAGGAAGGAAGGGAGAAAGAAAAGGAGAAAGGAAGGAAGGAAGAAAGTAAGTAAGAAAGTAAGTAAGAAAGAAAGAAAGAAAGAAAGCAAGGAAGGAAGGGAGGAAGAAAGGAAACAAGGAAGTAAGAAAGAAAAAAGAAAGTAAGGAGGAAGGCAAGGAAGGATGAAAGGAGGAAAGGAAACAAGGAAGGAAGAAAAGAAAAGAAAGAAAGAAAGAAAGAAATGAAGGAAGTAAGGAAGAAATGAAGGAAGAAAGAAAAAAGAAAGAATGGGAAGAAAGAAAAGAAGGAAGTAGGGGAAGGAAGAAAGAAAAGAAGAAAGAAAGGAAGGAACGGAAGAAGGAAAGATGGAAGGAAGCAAAGGGAAGGAAAGTTGTAATTTTACGTGACCGTTAATCTTGCGATCATAAGCCCCGGACCTTTTATTTACATGGGATCCAAACCACAGGATATGGCATTACACTTCGAAAATCTCACAAGCATTGACCGGGAATCGAGCCCGGTCTAACTTGGTGAGAGGCAAACAGCTTGACCACTGCACCACCAGGCCCCTTATAAAATGTTGGAAGACTGAAAATTTGCAATATCAATCAGGCTAGGGAATCAAGCTTGTAATTTTACGTTACCATTTATCTCTCGATCATAATTACAGGAGCTCCATTTTACGTGAAATCCAAACCACCGGAAGTCACATTCCTATACAACATGTCTTAACCGGGAGTCGAACTCGATCCACTTCAGTGGGAGGTAAGCAGCTTGAGCCAGATGATCACACGAGTTTACCATCAGCCTTATAATCCCCGCAGTAAAATTAAGCTAGAAGTAACAGACACGGCCGACATCTCAACTAACCACCTCCTCGTCATGGAGTGACACATGAAGGTGGACCTGCATTAATGATAAAGTGCTCTAATTGGGATTGGTTTAAAAATACCGCCTGTGATATGGAACTTTGTACCCCTGTTCTCTTTAATAACACACCGGCTATTTCTAGCCACTAGCAAGATTATCCAACTCGCTGACAAGCACTGCAAATTTAATGACAATTTCTCGCTTTGACATCGCATGCAAGAATATTTATTTTAGTAGACGACCATTTTCAACACACGATATGGCATAGCGCTTACACGTAGAACTACTAGAAATAGAGCTGGTCTAAAAAATATCGACTATTTAATAGGGGGAGTCACTATACACTGAACTGTAAACACACGAAAGGTTGTTATAAACTAACTTACTAGCAGCAGTGCCCGGCCTCGTCCGGTGGATTTAATTGCTTTATGGATGATAATGAATACTACTACAGAACTTCCACAGGATTCTTAAACAGAAAAAAACAAATATTTTAAAAATATAACTTTTTGTTGTGGTAGTGGGGGTGATAAGAAATACTGTATAATGGACGTTATATTATAAAGAACGGAAAATCATTTGAAATAGCACACGCACATGCTATTTAATTTATGATAGCATCCTTTATTTCAACTTCGGCCTTTATCTTATATCGTAACGCATAATGGCGATTCACTGGAACACACAGAGAGTAAATATATAAACCAAACATAATTATACCAGTCTGAATGCCTAAGCTGCACCATTCTCTCTATAGATAGCTTTGAAGGCATTTATCGGTGTTGCCATATTAACAATAATTAATATTGTAGCTTTCAGTCGGTCAACACAATGTAATGTCAATTACTTGGACATGCAAAAAAAAAAAAAAAAAAAAAACCACATGTAATTAATCACATTAGATTACTTCATATTATAGGCCTATCAATGCCATTTTTCGCATGTCGAGTGTAGGCAAGCTTAGTGCGCACCTTCCTTCATGGGGTTGGGGCATTATGGTCAAGATCACGTGTATTTGGGTATGTGATTAATTTGTCTGATAACCTGTGTTTCTGTAGTGACTGTAGTAGTGAAACTGTAATTATTAGGGTCGGGAATGGGGTAGGTGCCCCGAGATTTGAAGTAAGGTGTCGATCGATAAACCACCCTTATAGATTCTAATAAAAGGCGACTTCGATGGCGCAGTTGGTAGCATGCTGAGCTTCTATGCCCAAGGTCGTGGTTCAAACACGGCCGAAGTCGTCGGATTTTTTAAGAGCGTTAAAAAACCATCAGTATGCCTTCCTTCGGAGGGGAAGTAAAGCCGGCGGATCCAAGTCATAGATTACGGCATTTAAAAGTACCTTCCTCTAACTACAATTGTGTGAAGCCAAATTTCTAGGTTAGATTTGATTAACGCTCTACAGTATTAAGTTCCAACGTTCGCCGCTAGGTGATGGTTGCGGTGGCATCTAGGAACCAAGTTCGCAGCTAGATGTCGTTGACGGTAGCATTTGGTAGCAAAAGTAGGAACTACTTGAGATTGATCGTCTGCAGTCCTTACCTGAATTACAGATAACACACACTAATACAGCCATCACAATTAACACCGGTTATCAGACAGATTCTACACACACCCAAAGTGCACGGGGCTACGTGACCGCGTTGTCGCAGCCCTTAACGTGAGGAAACAGCCAAGATTCTAATAAAGCAACACTTGAGTAGTAGTAATATTTGCATTATCATCCTCATCATTAGGGGCCAATCACTTCGATGTTCCTCCCATTAAAACAACAATCACTTCCACCGCCAGCTTCTCAAACTTATCTCTTGAAACGTCCTTATCTTCAATCAGGCCTGATCATTACGTTGCGGGCCTTGCTAACTTGTGAATATTACATTGACAGTCTTCAAGGATCATCTCGTCATGATTAACCATCGTGATGGAGTGATGAATACTTGATTAGCCACAGGTAGTAGGGAAGACATGTCTAAACTGTTTACGGGACTCGGTAATCTGACAAGCTCGGCAGTTACAGTGCTATGATAAGTTTTAAAATGATTATGACGAGCGACCAACTGCACTCATTTAATTAGTACAGACTTAAGGTTCTGTTAAACAGGAAGCGGGCTGCCCGCGCGGACGAAACGACCGCAGCCCGTCGCGGACTGGAGTGGTCAAACTGAATGCGGGCAAGTCAAGGCAAACCAGTATGAAAGCGATCGCCATCAAGTGCATATCACAGTGTTTTCTGTTAATTCAACATGTCCAGCAGTTCCTCGGACGAAGAAGAATTGCATCTTCTGTTCGCTTTGAGTCAAGCGAGACGAAAGAAAATGGGTGCATGATACTAATGAAAAAAGACAGGAATTAGGCGAGTATCACATACTATGCTGCGAGTTGAGGTCATTTCCAGACCGTTTTTTCGTATATTTTCGAATGACTGTAGAATGCACTCGCGCACAAGGTCAATTAACCTCTCTGTTTCGTCGGCCATGCTTCCAGCCCGCGCGGTCTTCGTGGAAAATCACAAGTGCTCACTTGCCCGCCGCGAACAAGATTGGTCCGCCGCGGTAGACCGCCTCCTGTTAAACCAGAATGATGCAATATTACACTATACAAAGTTCGCAGAAAACGTACCACAAAGGAAAAAATGGCCTTTAATGCTGTCGTATGACTAGTTTCTTCTGCCACGATAACGCCCGACCTCCTATAGCCTAATGGGTGAGGGATACGTTTCAAGGATTTGGCTGGTAAACACGTCAGCATCCGCACTACAACACACATATTTTCCTATGTGAATTTGATGACGATGATCCTTGTTCTAAGGAATAGAATATCGAGGTCATCTGCCCCTTATAACTCTGTTAAAATACAGTTTTACAAATGTTTTACCTAGTTACCTGAATAAGAAAAAATAATGAAATGAAATCAAATTTATAATTGCACGCAACGTTTTAAAAATTAAACAAAATATAACTTTGGATCAAAAAATAGTTTGCCTAGTTTCATAGATTCTACTAGCCCTTTATATCACAGAAACTCCTGGAAATTAAATAGATTATCCATCAGATGGACCAAATAACGTTTGATTTATGACCTCCACTGTGATAAAATATAGGGTAACAATTGCAACAAACTAGTAACACAATATCCGGGAAGTGTAGACATTTTAGAAAAAAAAAAAAAAAGAATAAATGTGTACGTTTTTTTAAACTTCCTGTTTATTTAGTTCCCTATTTTGGTATAACTCATCAACTTTCCCAGTGGCTTTTTCAAAAGAAAAATGAATGAGCCATGTTAATTTTTTAAAGTAGTCTAACATTCAGTGGCAGGTGACCTCGCTGTTCCGCCCCTTAAAACAATAGCAATACAACAATAGTCTAACATTTGTATTGTCCATAATTTACGATATTTACGAAAATACCGACTAATAGGGGCAGTCAGATGAAAACGTTTCCCTATGCACTGAAAAACAGGGTCTTTATTTTTGCATGACAAGGCGATTCCGCTCGACCTAGGCCGCCAGTCCCCGGCCAATAGCCGGCTGTTACAGGTTGGCACGCGCGGTCTCCGGCCGTATTCCCACGTTCTTCCTACGGTAGACATGTGGGCTCCAAGCTATTTTGGGTGCTTTATAAAGATACTATGTACTGTATATCGTATTGTATAGTGTTTTAGTGCTGTAATGCCTTATGTGAAATATTCGTTACGTGAACGTGTATAATCTGCACAATACGTACATAAAGTGCAGGAAATCCTGCGCTAGAACTAGACAACAGTTTGGGTGAAATATCCAGGGAGACCTATTCCTATAAATCGGACAATAAAACAACTGGCTAAGAGATTCAAACGTACAGGTTCAGTAAACAATAAAAATAGACGTAAAGGTCATTATTTCCTTACTGAAGCTAAATTAACCGGAGTAACCGAAAACTTCATAAGGAGAGGTCGATTATGTTTGGCAGCGGATAGGGAACATTTTCAGCATCTACTGCAAACATGGTAAGTAAAATGCATGATACTGATTTTAAGCACCGTATTCTGCCGTACAAATGCGGCAACTGGGCCGTCACTGGCGGAGCGCGTGAGCGAGAATGTCCTTGCCAAGCAAATCAAGACCCTGTATAAACACGCGAAGGATGCTGAGAATATAGTGAATTTATAAACTGTAAGTAAACCCTCGATGTTTTCCCCTAAAACAACCATCACACCACACTAATAAAATTACGCATAAGAATATTTGGTTGGTTGGTTGGTTCTTAAGTTTAGGGGCTGCGACAACGCGGTCATGTAGCCCCGTGTACTTTGGGTGTGTGTAGAATCTGTCTGATAACCGGTGTTAATTGTGATGACTGTATTAGTGTGTGTATCTGTTTTTTAATTTTAAGTACTGCAACTTATAATTTTTCAAATAGTTCCTACTTTTGCCGCCAAGCGCCACCGTCAACGACTACTAGGTCTAATTCAGAACTTAGCTACTAGACGCCACCGCAGTCGGCGCTTGGCAACGAACGTAGAAACCTAAGAGCGTTGTTTACATTCTTAACCTATCCAATTTAGCTTCACACAGGTGCAATTAGTGGAAGGATCTTTAACATGCCATAAATCTATGACATGGGACCGCCGGCTTTACTTCCCCTCCGAAGGAAGGCATACTGAGGGATTTTTAACGCTCTTAAAAAATCCGACGGCTTCGGCCGGGTTTGAACCCGCTATCTTGGGCATAGAAGCTCAGCATGCTACCGACTACGCCACCGAAGCCGCCAAAAAAGAATATTTAACTCATATTATAATTATAACCACTCCCGTGGAGATCACATCATTCTGTGAAAAATCACAGGATTTCATTTTTGAGAAAGTCTTATGCACGGCATTTATGATTTTGTGAAAAGTAAGACACAAGATGATTATTTATTATTATTATTATTATTGGCCTGTATTTGGAACCTGAATGCCGCAGCGAGAGAACACGAAATTAAGAAATATTAATTATTCTTATTCTTGAAGTATGGTACTTGAACCGCAGACCTTACTCTCAGGACAGGACAGTGTGGCAGTGAGCCAATAGATGGCTTTTATCTCGCAAATCGCGTTTGAAAGTGAGCAAGCGAGCGGCTACTGTATATGATGTTAGCATATGTAGGCCACAGTCCTTGTTCTATTAAGTGGTGCAGAGCCACCATTAACTTCCACTGTTACCTGCTCTCGCGAAGTATGGCAGACAATGTACAGTTTACTGTTATCATTTTATCACTTGTAAATTACGGATTCTCGAACTGTGGTTATATTGTTGATAACACAAGCACATTATGTCCGAAACTCTGTTGATCAAAATGTATTCCTTTATTTAATGTGAAATTATATTGTTTTCAGTTTTAGATTAGTCGACCAGGATGAAAGACTTCTGGAAGAGAAAGAAGGAAACTAGACCTATAAAGAAGTGATATTTGCGTGGTCCTTGTTGGCCTGTCCGCGGTGTATATATATAAATAAGATGAAGGAATGCTGGGCAAAGAAAAAAGCTCGCCAGTGTTAGGAATCACGTGGTCCAGGTAGTGATGTAAAATACCCAGGTATTTATAAATCGGGTTAAATACCCAGGGTATATACTCGGGTAAATACCCAATTTGGGTCAATACCCGGGTATTTTAGATTTTTCATTAAAAAATCATGTGTCCTGGTAAGTTGAACCTTAAAAAGGGGTACCGGTATGCAAACTATTCTACATTAACTTTTTAGAAATGTAACAACATTAGATAATTAATAAAATTAAATTTAATTATAATTGGGACTTAAAAACAGAATTAGAATTGGGAATTAGAACAGGAGATATAAACTAACAACTCCACTACACTGAAAAGGTTAGGTTAAGTAAAGTAGGCATAAAACAAAGAATAGAGAATGGGAGGGAAGTACAGTGTCAGTTTGAATTCTGAGTAGGATAAGCTGAGCAGTATTGCCAACTCACATGCTTGCTGGCATACATCTTCACCCATTATAGAGCCCACACACTACAAAAACTTCCTGACATGCATTTATATTATTTAGAGTATGATTTAAAAAATTAATATTATTTTATATTTAAAATTGAATGAAAAATAACTTAAAGCACTTTTAATACACTTTTTTTTTTCAAATGTCCTTTCTATTGAATATATTTTATTACCTTTTGAGTTTTGGCATACACATTTCAATTAATATGCATATAGCCTACTCTTATTACTACAAAAGTAGCTTTTCCCACCCACATCTTTGTTGCTCATTTCCAGTACCGTAATAAAACTCGACCTTCTCAATATCTTGGTATTTATTAAACATTTAAAGCACAAAACGACCAAAAGGTTTTATCCAATATTTTACTTTAGTTTAAGAAAAAAAAACACACTTAAAGACAAGGTTACAATGCCAAAACATATAAATACTCAAAAATACCCAGACGTCCATTTTCCTTTTCTTTTAGTTTTGAAGGATCAATATTGTTCCTGATATCAATTTAAGGCATGATATACCTGTGTTTCAGCCCTTGCTTGTCCAAAACTTTATCAACACATCAAAAAGTGTTGTACAAAGCTCAAAAAACTGATAATACCCTCATTTTGGATATTTAAATGACCACTGGGTATATACCCGGGAAAATACCCAATTTATATTTACCTTCCCACAGGATATTTACCCGGCCCATATCACTAGGTCCAAGAGGCCTCAACGAACCAAGAATGAATGAATGCATGAATGAATGAATGAATAGTGCTATCTGACCACGAAGGTTAAGGAGACTTTGAAAATTCATGATCATTCCACCGGGCGAAGCCGGGTACTACTGTTAGTAATCAAAAGAAGCTAAATATTTATTACTTTATGCATTGCGCAATGTTGGCAGTATTGCAATTTTTAGTCTATTTTGTTATAAACGTAGATCACAACATTGTCCTTGAGAATTGAAAATGTATACAACATTTCATTTGGCGAATATTCGATGAGGTTGGCACCGGAAAGGGGCGTTAAAACCATTTGCCACATAGAAATGCATCGCCTTTCATCCCCGACGCCGCAGAAACAATAATAATTGAAGCTAATGCCCGGAAAAGCGTCTATGTAACATTTCGTATATATTGAGAAAAATGACAAAGGTGACCGTTGATCGTGGGACAGGGCTACACGGTAGTTTTTGTTCCGTACAACAGCGCTCACTCACTCATAATGGAGAATAGAATAGAATTATTTTAAGTTTAATGTTATTGTTTGAACCTACTAATTATGTTTTAGTCTGTGAAAATAATGCCCCATTAAATGTATCTCCATTATGTGTGTGATTTTATTCTATGGCTATTGACTGCATCAAAATAGCCTACTTTATTAATGTAAAACTTGAATGAACTTTTTTATTTGCCGTGGTCAAGATATTCTTTATTAGGTTTCAAAATACAACTATGGTATTTTTCCTTTTGGAATTTCAACACAATAATTTGCACAAATAAGCTTAATAATACACAGCTGGTAACACCAGAATAGCCTGACTAAAATGTGTTCATTATATGCATTCACTTCTTAACACGGTTTGATACCGCGTTTGTTGCCGGTTTGTTCCGTGATTTTAAAAGTGCATTTCGCTTCACAATTTCCAGAATACTGTTCAGAAAACAGCACAGATGTTTGTTCCGTGAATATCTCAAATTACTCAAAATGTAACATTGAAGTTTGTTCGCTATTGTTGGTAGCCATCAAAGCCCTGCGCGGATCGGATATCCGCAACATTTTTCGCCGTGCGGATACAGTTTGCATAAGTGTGCGGATAACAGGTAAGCTGCGAATAAGCTTTAGAGTAAATTTGCGGATAGATTTTTCAATACAATGATGAACTGGATTTTTTTTAAATAATTTTAATTTTTGCTAAGATCTGCATCTTTCACGTTTCTTGCTCTTTTCCTATTTGCTTTCACTTGGATTGTTTGAGAATAATAGAGAAGTGAGAGAAGCCAGTATTGGAAATACCCTCAATTAGTGTTGACTTATGCCCCCCTCCCCAAAAAACGTGCTTTATACCTGTGCTTGCTTGCGTGGGTACATCCGACGACTAAGTAAGGGCTAAAATTAGCCACCCGCTGGTTTACTTGCCATTACTCAGAGGGACAAAACTCAGCCAACATTGTCTTGCGATTCACACTTAGCCTGCCCTAGGGGAACGAATCTCTCTTCAAATAATGTCTAAATGCGTTGGTTAGTTTACTCCACAGCTTAGGAGCAGCGAGAACGCGGTCATGTAGCCCCGTGTACTTTGGGTGTGTGTAAAATCTGTCTGAAAAACGGTGTTAATTTATTGCGATGGCTGTATTAGTGTGTGTTATCTGAAATTCAGATAAGTACTGCTGATGATCAATTTCTAGTAGTTCCTACGTTTGCTACTAAATGCTACCGTCAACGACACCTAGCGGTGAACTTTGCTACTAGATGCCAGTACAACCGGCACCTAGCGGCGAACATTGAAGGAATGGAGCGTTAATCAAATCTAACCTACAAATTTAGCTTTAGGTTCTTTTACATGCCATAAATCTATGACATGGGCCCGCCGGCCTTACTTCCCCTCCGAACGAAGGCATACTGAAGGATTTTAACGCTCTTAAAAAATCCGGCGAATTCGGCCGGGTTTGAACCCACGATCTTGGGCATAGGAGCTCAGCATGCTATCAACTACGCCACCGGAGCCACTTCTAAATGCCTTGTTTTAATGCGTTATGCTTCATCTAATAAATTAAAAATATCATGGTTTATTTAATCGTATGGTAATTTATACAATATACAATTATACAGAACAAGCTATATTCAAACTTTAACGTCCATTCTTCTCAACCATTCGGTTAAGTCGGGTGTGAGAGCGAACAAATCGTCAGGAATGCCAGGGTACGATCAGCATTGGACCAGATGTTCGATCGTCTGTTCTTCCAGATTACACTCACACATTGGTGAGCTGATCCAGCCCCACTTGTACCTGAAATAATTGCTGCAATATCATTGTAATGTCAGCAGATTCGGATAACAAACATGCGGATGTACATAAAAGTAATGCGGGTGCGATAACAGTTGTGCGGATGCGGGGCATATAACGTTCTGCTTATCCGCGCAGGGCTCTAAATGCAGTTTCTTGAGAGAGAGAGAGAGAGAGAGAGAGAGAGAGAGAGAGAGAGAGAGAGAGGGAGAGAGGGAGAGAGGGGCGCAATGGTCAAGCTGTTGGCCTCTCACCAAGGTGGACAGTGTTCGATTCCCGGTCAATGCATGTGAGATTTTCGAAGTGAAATGCCATGTCCTGTGGTTCGGATTCCACGTTAAAAGGAGGTCCCGTGGCTCATGATCGCATGATTAACGATAACGTAAAACTATAAGCATCCTTTCCTTGTAAATGCGGAAACAAAAAGGCTGTTAACCCTCAACCGGGCGCGCTCATCTGACGAACACACTCGGGCGCATCGGTCATTTCGACCGCTTTCTAAATTTTTAGTCCTTTCATTGAACGATCTTGGGTTCTAATAAAAATGTTGAGGATTAATTTGGTTGTATATAAGTTTATACTTATTTAGATAATATTTATAATATTTTTCTGTACTCATAGGCATTGTAAAGATATATCCCGTTGTAAGACGAGTTGTTTTGAGAAGAAATCTGGAAAGCTCTGAACACCAAAGTTCCTTTCTATTTATTTTTTCTCGGTTAGTAAAATGGAAGAATAATGTCATCTTCACCCCCCCCCCTTCCCCTCCCCTCCCCTCCCGGGGACCCCCACTCCAACCCAACACTCCGTAATATATTGATACATATCCATCTTGAACGGTCAAATTACTGTAAAGCACAGTATTTCAGTTTTTACAGCATGACTAGAGACGGGCCAAACTATCAGATGGCTAGATGATCCCTTGGCCGAGATAGTCTGGAGGGGAGGGGGCATAGCTAAGTTTCTAACGGATTGCCTGCCAAAAATTTTAAGACGTCGGTCGTTTAGACCGCCATGCGCCCGATTAAGGGTTAAGATTCATTTTCAATTTTACGGCATCACACTTGTATGGCAATGACTTGTTTGGGATATACCGGCCCGTCCTCGGTGTGTTTTTGTTCCGTCTGGTTATCTGGAGCGGCCCCGACCCGACCCGGCTCTACTCGACTCGGGGAGTCTAGACGAGACAGCGGGTGCGGGAGTGAGAATATAGCGTGGGTGACCCCGCCAGCCAACTAGCCTACTGACTCACTCGCATTACCTGGCCTGGTCCCCTCCCGCTCAGGTGACCAGTCTCGAACACGTGCTCTCTCACGATTGTTGTTGCTCTTGTTAATTCACATAAAAGAATTGAAACATCATGGTCTTCAGCCCCGTTGGGTATGTGTTCAACATTTTTCAGTGTTGCCTTAGTAATCGAAATTAATATTTTTCAGCCGGTCAACACGACTGTACTCAAAATTGTAATCTTAGCCGACACACCAGAGGATTTGAACGAGTTGTTAAATGGTATGAATTCTGTCTTCAGGAAAGAATTCATGATGGAAAATTAATAAATGTCTATTCTATGTGTACCCCTTATTAATCCCGTTTTCCAACGGAGTCGGGGATGAGATGCGATGAAACCACGTGGCTGATAGCTTCTACGCCCCGATGCCCTTCCTGACACCAACCTCACGAGTGGAGTTAATGAGAGATAAAATGAATGAAAGTGGATGAAAGTTCAATTAAAAGTAGTTCCAACTCTGGCTACCAGACCTCTCACTAATCTAGCGGCGAACGTTGGAACTTGATAAGAGCGTTTCCTAACCAGCCAAATAGGCTATAACCTACAAGTTTTGCCACATACCACTAATTGCAGTGGTAGGTTCTTTTACAGGCCATAAATCTATAACATAGGCCCGCCGGCTTTACTTCCCCTCCGAAGGAAGGCGTAGGACTGAAGGATTTTAACGCTCTTATAAATCCGACGACTTCGGTTGGGTTTGAACCCACAACCTTGGGCACAGCAGTTCAACATGCTACCGACTATGCCACCGAAGCCGCTATGAAAATTAATAAATGTAAAACAAAAATATAGAAATCAGAAACCCCTAAGGACGTCGAATTGGCAGGTGAAAAGCTAAATGAAGTAGGAGACTTATGTTACTTAAGAAGCAAAATAACCAGTGATGGACGAGGCAAAGGGGAAATAAAGAGTAGGTTAGCACAAGCAAGGAAAGCATTTCTACAGAAAAGGAATACGTTGACGTCGAATATAGATTTAGATATTAGAAAGTCATTTTTGAAATACTTTGTCTGGAGCGTGGCGCTCTATGGAAGTGAAACTTGGACTGTTGGAGCAGCAGAAAAGAGGAGAATTGAACCGTATGAAATACAGTGTTACAGGAGAATGTATATCACATATCTCGACTAATTGTGCAAGTTTAATTATTGAGACAAAGTAAGTGTATATATGGTAAATATCATAGGTTGGTTGGTTCCTCAGTTTAGGGGCTGCCACAACGCGGTCATGTAGCCCAGTGTGTAGAATCTGTTAGATAACCGGTGTTAATTGTGATGGCTGTATTAGTGTGTGCAATTCATGTAAGGACTGCAGACGATCAATTTCAAGTACTTCCTACCTTTGCTACCAAATGCTACCATCCACACCACCTAGCTGTGAACTTGGCAACTAGATGCCACCACAACCGGCACCTGGCGACGAACGTTGGAACTTAATAGACCGTTAATGAAATCTAACCTACAAACTTAGCTTCACGCAATTGTAGTTAGTGGAAGGTTCTTTTAAATGCCATAAATCTATGACATGGGCCCGCCGGATTTACTTCCCCTCCGAAGGAAGGCATACTAAAGCATTTTAACGCTCTTAAAAACGCTCCAACGACTTCGGCCGGGATTGAACCCGCAATCTTGGGCATAGAAGCTCAGCATGCTACCAACTGCGCCATCGAAGCCGCAGTAAATATCATAACCCATACTTGTAGACATAGATTTAATAGCCTAAGTGGAAAGGATCTGATGATGATGGCTTGACGATCGAAACTGGTCATCCAAGTGTATTTATTAATCTAATGTATTTGTTTCCGGATTAGGGAACCACCCATTACAATTAGGTACAATAGTATTGACCGACTGAAAATCACTAATGTCGATTACCACGGCAACGCTGAAAAATGGCTTCCAACAGGATAACCACATTACTAGTTTATAATTAAAAAAGGTAGGTATATAGGCCTACCAAATTACAAGATCTTGATCCTAATCATAGGGATTAAAATGGCCTAGGTCCTCGTACAAGTGCAATATGCAACTACCACCGGTCTATGTTACGCCCGAAGCAATTGGCAGAGTAACAAGACATGACAGGACAGGACAGGACATCCCTTATCGGTCACGTAGCCAAGTCGCTATCTCAAGCCAGAAAGTTTCCAAGAAACATAATAGAGCAAAAGGTCAGTAACAGGCATCACATGAATAAAAACGTAATAAATAACAACTCCTCCTTGCCCGGCCAATGAAATGCTACCTAGACGAACATTCCCAACAAATAAAACTTCGCAAGCATATGGACATATCAAAAGTTTACTTTCAAACTTTAAACATTAATATGGAAGACTGAACAGAATACATGACTAGATGTTCTTCCCTATAACGTGGACAATATTTTCCAAGTTTTATTCCATAACTAAAAGATACAGCGAGGCGGGACAGTGACCGTTCAGGCTCCAAACGAATGGATTGTAATATCGTCATTTATGTATGTCTATCCCTCACTAATCCAGGGGCTCACACCTAGTGGGACTAGATTTGACTGGGTTCGTCATTGCCTCCTCACCTTCTTCTTGTCAACTCCCCCTTGGTCAAATCACATGCCTACCAACCCCGACGGTTAGAGGGTGCCTTATATTATCCCACCTTAATTGGCCCAATTGTACTTTCTTTTTTTCTTCCTTCCTTTTTTCTTTCTTTCTTTCTTTCTTTAAGGGACAGATGCCATCGCTGTTCCGCCCCCTTTGAACTACAATAAATATCTCTTTCTTTCCGACATGGCTAAGGTGGGAATCGAACCCTCCTCTTCTCAGTTGTGCGTCACGAGGCTGAGTGAACCCCGTTCCAGCCCTCACACCAGAATTAAAAATTTACTGGCAGAGCCGGGAATCGAACTCGGACCTCCGTGGCGACAGCCAGGAACGCTAACCATTACACTACAAAAAAAATATTTACACATCAATCATGTTCAAAACAAGTAGAAAATACAATTCTGTCAAATGACGAAATATTCACTGATTAACGAGATACGAGTATTTACAACACTGCACTTATTTCAGTTGTTGTTGATTCTTTAGGGACTTGCGACAGTGCGTTCATGTAACCCCGAGTACTTGGGTATGTGCAGGATTTGTTTGATAACCTGCGCCACTGTGATGTCTGTACTAGTGTGTGTATTTGTAATTGAGGTAGGATTAGAGTAGGAAGCGACCGTAGCCTTAAATTGGGCACCATCCCGGCATTTGCCTGGAATAGAAGTAGGGAAAACTACGGAAAACCACTTTCAGGATGGCTGATGAAGGGATCGAATCCACCTCTTCTCAGTTTTGCCTCACGAGGCTGAGTGTACTCAGTTCCAACCCTCAAACCAGAATTAAACTTCTTGGCAGAGCCGGGAATCGAACCCAGGCCTCGGCGGTGACAGTCAAGAACGCTAGCCACTATGCAACGAGGCAGACGTATTAATTTGAGAAGGTCTGTACTTCTAGGCTCACTATGAAGAGCTGCAATTCACATTAAAAAATCTCATAAACGGCGGGTGCATACAGCTAGCCAAGCAATATAACATCGCTTCATAAGTCTGTGAGGGTCAATTCACAAGGATACAGGATTATGGGTTTAGTGTTTCACCGTTTGAAACTGTTATACTTGATAAACAAACCTCGAGTTAATTACTGTAACACGAGTTATTTGTTGACAGTGTCGATCTCTCGAGGGACGTTTTGGTAACCTACTCAACTTTCCATCCAAGTCCTTGTCAAACGCCTGCCTGACAAAGTAACATCGTTTTGGTGTTTGAAGCCATTTTTCAGTGCTGCCTTAGCAATCGAAATTCAATGCTCTTCAGTCGGTCAACACGATTGTTCAGCGCAGGCAGTGACGAGAGTAGCTGCTCGCATCCGGACCGCCTATCACTCAAGCAGCTAAGTATACATTCCACTCTAACCTGATTTTATCAACAATCACATAATCACACTAAGGGTCGTTTTAACCAAAGTCAATTATCCGTTAATTCATCATTAAAGGTTATTTGACTTTGCATGAGCATTACACCAAACAGAAACGCTCGTTAAACTTACCACTAACAAGGAATTACGTTAAATGGCCAAATCTGGCCACTCAACTCTCTAAAGCATCGTTCAAGTGGCGGGAAACAGTTGAACTGTGCCTCACACATCTCACAATGGCGGTTTGTTTGCGAGTTTCACACGAACTTACATCCGTATGAATATAAAATATGCGTATGATAATGAAATTATAAAAGAACACACACATTACTAACTTTTAATATCAAGAAAGACGAATACGGAAATTTTAAGAAAAAAAGATAACCAAAATAGGATTCGAACTTCTACCAGCGGTGCGTAATAAATTCAGAGTGTGCACCGCAACCGTTTACGCTACGAAGACAACTGGGAGAGCGCATCCTATTAAGCTATCTATTCACACAACTGCCAGTAGTCCTAAATACTTCGTTCATATCATTTTGAGCTTTTGCCACGAATAAGGTCTTCTGTATTTCCCTTCCTTTATAATTATGTTCCAGATAATCTCAAGGACGCATCGCAAATAAACATCAGTGCTAGACGCTTCTTGTTCTGTCCGCCATACTCTCCAAGATGAAACCAAGTCTACGCATGCGCGAGAGCCGTAAAGCATATTTAAGTAATTGCGAACCCGAATGGCCATGTGAAATGTATCAACGTTATCACGCATTAACTCTCGTAAAAAAAAAAAAAAAAAAAAAAATCAACCCCTGGCACTATCCAGCCCATGACGGGCTAAGGCCGACCAAGCGACCGCTGCCCAGCCATTCGGCCTGCAGATATTGGGGCGACGCGTGATCAGCGCGTCGGGTCCCCTCGGCCGTTAATCTTGGTTTTCGTGATCGGGGCGCTGTCTCACTGTCAGACAGCTACTCAATTGTCCTCACGAGGCTGAGTGCACCCCGTTCCAACCCTCACGTCAGTTTTAAAATCCCTGACGGAGCCGGGGATCGAACCCGGGGCCTCCGGGTGAGACATTAACTGTCGTATTTAAGTTAAATAGGAATTAACTAACTAATTGTTGGTGAAAATGGCCCTAAGCAAGCAAATTTGAAGGTCAATCAACACTTTCAGTTCTTAACCAAAAATTACATATAACTAACAATTGACTACTACTGCAACTACATGGGTGTACGCATTGTGAATGTTATCACCCGTGCTTGCAGACATAGTTTAAATAGCCTAGGTGTGATGAATCTGATGATGATCACTTGACGATCGAAACTGGTCAACGAGGTGTGATTGTTGGTCTCATGTCAATTTTCTTTTCAGAATTGGCGAACCACCCATTACAATTGGGTGCATTCGTTTTGACCGACTGAAGAGCATTGAATTTCGAAGGTAACATCGTAAACGTGAACCTCCCGATCACGCTGAATGCACAGTAAGTTATACTTCCTGCTGCTATACCATTAACTCGCTTGCCACAGTGGGTGAGTGGTCAACGTGTCGGTCTACTAACCCCAAGCTTGCAGGTTCGCACCTGCCCATGGTAAGTGATTTTTGAAAGACGGCAAAAATTACGACACCATGTCATACGATGTTTGCATGTTAAAGAACCCATTTGAATTCAGTAGGCCGTGTTCAAAATGGCAAAATTAATCTCGGGATTTTCCGCCAACACAAAGTTCCTCATTTCTCTACTAGAAAGCGCTATTCAAGGAGCTTAGATATCTAACCCCCTTGACTTTCATAGAACTTCAGGGAACAACGAAATTCGACATGCAAGCTACCCTCTGGGTGTCAAATAACAAAGCCTGCGCCCGGCACCCGAGGCCATAACATATTATTATTATTATTATTATTATCCTTAACTCGTACAAGTTCTTACCGGCATTTGCCTAATCACTCAGTAGTAATTAAGGCTTTCATGATATTTTAAGGACGTGTGTGACATTAAAAACAGCTCTGAATTTCATTAAATGCCACTGAGGTAATAAGACTTTACTTTAATTAGTATGAGAGTAATCAGCTGATTACATCTCGAAAATCGAGAAAGATAGACTACATAAAAGACTTATATTACGTTCACATCTAATCTTTAGGAGTTTACATAAAGTTTCTTATCAGATAATAAATCAGGAATATTATTCCATTATTAACAGTGTAGTCTTATAAATTCAAGGTATTCAAAAGTTATTTAGAGTGGGTTGTTAAGATCATAAGCAATATTTAGAAGAATAGTCTTCAGGATTAATTTCTCGTCGAATGACTTAAAAGTCTTAACACTGTGGTTCAAATCTTCAAGATTGAAACATTGCAGATTATAATTTATATTCGATATAGATCTATTAATATTGAAAATGTGTGTGCAAAACATTGTGGATAGTGGATACCATCGGGGTTAATAAAATATCTATCCATGTTGAGTACGACGCAGGGGTTAGGTTATACAGTTCTGCAGCGCAAACAAGCTATGATGGTAGAAAAACAGTTTTGCCGTCAGGCGTTACCAAGACCTGTTTATCAGGAAAGCATAACAAATTCAACCAATACACAAATAAAAAGCTAAAAAGGAAATTTAGTAAAAGCCCTGCGCGGATGCGGATGAACCCACAGATATCCGCAAATCTGCCATGCAGATAATTTTTAGAGTAAATTTGCGGATAGTTTTTAGAATACTATTGAACTGGATTTTTTAAAATAATTGTTGTTTTTGCTAAGATCTAAGTCTTTAACGTATCTAGCTAGTTCCCAATTTTCTTTTGCTTGGATTATACGAGAATAATAGAGAAGTGAGAGAAATCAGTCATGGAAATACCCTCAATTAGTGTTGGAATATATAAAAATAACAAGAAGTTCCGTGAAGAACTATACAGCCTACTTTTCATGCCAATGATTATTCTACAGTATATGAACCTATCTAGAATAATGACAAAATTAAGTTGGTAATATCGAAATATCAAATTAGTTCAAAATATACCTGGTATAATTTAGCCTAATAGAGCACTACAGTTGGCAGCCCTGGTGACTGAATATATTCCTAGTTACATCTCTTAAGGTACAGAATACAAAATTAGGTTGAAGTCCAATGGACGTTACATGCAGTTAGACACTGGATCTATCAGCACGCGTAAAAGCATGTTGCCAACAATACCATGCGTGTGCTGGTCAGAAATAATCTGAAATATTATGATATCTTGTTGTGCCAATTTTGGATGGAATCTAGTATAGGAGTTACATGTATTTTAAAATTGGACATATCAGCAGGCATAGAATCATGTTGGCAGCACTGCCTTGTATTAATTACTCCAAATTAATCTGCAATGTCAGGTGCTATACGTGTGCAAAGTATAGAGCTGTTGAAAAAAAAGGAAGCTTGTAGTTTAACGTGACCGTTAATCTTGAGATCATGAGCCACGGGACCTCCTTTTAACGTGGAATCCGAACCACAGGACATGGCATTTCACATCGAAAATCTCACATGCATTGACCGGGAATCGAACCCGGTCCACCTTGGTGAGAGGCCAACAGCTTGACCGCTGCGCCACCACGCCCCTCATAGAGCTGTTGGCTTGCATACTTTCTGATATATTGATATTAGGGTAAAAAAAAAAAAAGTATAGACAGCATTTATTAACAGTTGGCAGCCCTGATTGCTCTTAACAATACTTACAGATATGCTGTTATGGTACACATATCACATACGAAATTTGGTTGCCCTGATTGCTCTTAACAATACTTACAGATATTCTTTTATAGTACACATAGCACATACGAAATTTGGTTGTAATCCAACTGATATTATAGAAGTTACATGTATTTAAAAATTGGTACTATCAGCAGGCTTATAATCATGTTGGTAGAACTGACGTATATAAGTTACTCAAAATTAATCTAAAATATCAGAATATACGTGTGCATAGTTTAAAGCAGTTGGCTTGCATACTTTCTGATATATTGGTATTTGGATAAAAAAAAATAGAGAGAGCAATTATTAACAGTTGGCAGCCCTGGTGGCTCTTAAGAATACGCTCAATCATATCTGTTTATGTACAGATATTACATACAAAATTTGGTTGAAATACAATTGATAGTGTAGAAGTTATATGCATTTAAACATTGGACCTATCATAAGGCTTAAAATTATTTTGGCAACACTGTCATTGTTGGCCTCCTGAAAATTAAACTGAAATAGTATTATCTGCATGTGTACCAATTTTGGAATAGCTCCCATGCATACCTTGCGAGATATCCAACATGGAGCTCAAATTTCTAGTGCGTTTTTTCAGCAGTTGGTAGCACTGACATCATTTTCAAATATGGACGTGAGATATTCCGGTGCACATCTTTACTCATACTAAATTTGGTTTTGATTGCTGAAGCCGTTTAGGAGTTGCTAGGGACACACACACACAGCCAGCCAGACAGACAGACAGAGTCCCGGATCGATCTCATAAGTCTACTTTTTCCTCATTTTTGCAAAATGTGAAAAGTAGGCTAAAAATAAAACGACGACGCTGTTTCACTTGCCGTTACTCGGAGGGTCAAAACTCATTGAACATTGTCTTACGATTCACAAATAACCTAGGGGAATGAACTTCTCCTCAAATGTTTAATGATGATGATGATGATAATTGTTGTTTTAAGGGGCCTAACATCTAGGTCATCGGCCCCTAATGATCTGGGTGATAGCGAAAATGAGAATGAAACGGAAACCAGAACGAAAATTATGTGAGACGGAAAATACGTACAAAGAGAAACTCAGATGGAGACAACTCACAATATGGTCTTACAAAAGGGAATTTAGAACGAAAAGATTCACAAAAGGAATAGATTGAAAACGACCCACAAAACGTAGGCTAGATTCAAAATACGTACAAAATGCAATGTAGCGTCGAAATACTTACAAAATGCAACTGAAATTCAAAATACTTACAAAATGCAAATGAGATCGAAAATACGTACAAAATGCAATTGAGGTTCAAAATACTTACAAAATGCAATAGAAATTGAAAATACACAATGCAATTCAGATTGAAATAGGCCCTATCCCAGTTCCAATCCAAATTATTCACAAAGTGCAATTGAAATTCAAAATACTTACAAAATGCAATTGAAATTGAAAATGCTTACAAAATGTACGTTAGATTCAAACGACAAAATGCAATTTAGATTGAAAATCTTGACAAAATGTAATTTAGATTCAAAATACCCACAAAATGCAATTGAGAATCAAAATATGTGCAAAATGCCCACCAAACAAAATGCAATTTAGATTCAAAATTCGTGCGAAATGCGGTTTTGGTTGAAAATACTTACAAAATGCAATTGAAATTCAAAATACTCACTAAAAGGCCCCGCAACCTGCATTGAAAGACTTACTAAAAAGCAATTTAGATTGTCAATCTTTACAAAATGCAATTGAGGTTGAAAACAATCGCGAGATGTAATTTAGATCGAAAAAACGTACAAAATGCAACGTAGATCAAAAATGCCGTAAAAATCGCTAAAAGGGAATTTAGATACACGGTGAACCAAGGAACAAGAACAGTGCGGGAATCTTAAAGAGAAAAGGAAATATAAGGAAAAGAGGAGAGGAGAGGAGAGGAGAGAGAGGAGAGGGTCCGCCCCAAAGGTAAGGGACAAAAGTGGAAAACGGACCCAGCTCAGGAATCCCTCGGGGTCGCCAACTCCCGAACTCACCAGCCGTGAGCCCCTGAGGGTGTAGCATTATCTAGGGTGCACCAGAAGTGGTGGGGCTACATACACCCTGCCTCCTTAAGGGCGTTGAGCACAAGGCAGGAAGTAAAAGGAAAAGAAAAAGAAGGCTGACCCCTCACAGAAGGAGGGTATCAGGAAAGATGAGACAAGGGCCAATTAAGACGGGAAAGTGAAAGACTCCCTAGGCCTCGGATAACCTAATACCGTCGGGGTCGGAAGAGAACAAGAGTTGACCAAGGGAGGTCGACAGGAAAGAAGACGGAGAGGAGCCCGGCACAAGTAAGTGGAAGCAATGCCGGACTCAGCTGGGGTCCCGTGGTCGCCAACCTCAAATGTTTAAATGTGTTGCTTTAACACTAAACACTTAATCAAAAAAAAGTAATGTAATGTTAGCGAATAAAAATCATGTGGTTGCGGGGCGGATGTGGATAACAGTCGTGCGGATGCGGGGCGGATACGGATATTTTTTTGTTTATCCGCGTAGGGCTCTAACTGTAGTCAACTGACCCAATTGCGCTAAGCGAACATAGCGCGCCATCAGCAAGACAAACGTCTGAGTAACCAAGGGATTTTACGTACACTTGATGTTCGAAAATACCAATGCAAACAGTTTTCGACCACCTCGTGGCAAAACTGAGAAGAGGAGGGTTCGACTCCCACCTCAGCCATCCTGGAAGTTCTTTTCCGAGGTATCCCCTCACTTCTATTCTAGGCAATTGCTGGGATGGTTCCTAGCCTAAGACCACGGCCGCCTCCTTCCCCCATCCTATTCCCAATTTACAAATACACACACTATAGTAGTTGATGATTTATTTAGGGGCTGTGCGACATCGTGGTCAAGTAGTCCCATGTACTTGGGCGTGTGTGTGTGTGTGTGTGTGTGTGTGGAATTTGTCTGATAACCTGCCTGATTGTGATGGCTGTATTAGTATGTGTATTTGTAATTCAGGATTGGGAAGGAGGCGCGCAATATATCTTCGCAGTAGGAGGTGATTGTGATTGATTCATTTTTAAGGTGTAGGGACATCTTGGTCAACAGTCGCAAGTGTTGCATTCGTCTGATTCATGGTAGCTGTAGTTGCAAACTCCTACAATCAAGAATGAAACAGGCGGGAACTCCATGTGGTTAGTCACACAATATTATACAGGTCAACATGTACTGATTCACACGAAGTACCCATTACTTGATTCTTTCCCCGCCTTCAGACACGAAATGGAACACGCACGCCTAATTACCAACGACTTGTCACCCTTGTCACCATAAATCTCAGCCGCCTTTCGTGTTGAGACTTCTGTTCTAAAGACCATGCGTTCGATTCCTGGCTCTATCTATAGACTGGAACGACGTTTATTCAGTCCAATGAGGATAAAAGAAGATGTGGATTCGAATCCTATCACAGTCATCCTAGGAGTGGATTTCCTGGATTTCCCACTTCTACCTAAAGACAAATATGGGCATTTAATATTGTAGCTTTCAGTCGGCCAACACAAAAATAATTCCAATTGCTGGAATATGTGGGAAATAAATTACACGTGATTAAGATTTATATTTATTGTTGCGGACTATTGAAGTAAAAAGAAAGATTGTAGTTTTACGTGACCTTAAATATTGCGATTATGAGCCACAGGACCTCCTTTCTACGTGGGATCCAAACCACAGGACATGGCACTTCACTTCGAAAATCTCACATGCATGAACTGGGAATCGAACCCGGTCCATCTTGGTGAAAGGCGAATAGCTTGACCGCAGCACCACCACGCCCACAAGAAGAATAAGAAGAATAAGAAAAATAAGGGATGTCAAGCGAGCATCATCAGATCCAAATATGCAAGACAAATAACTCAACAAAACACTACCAAACCTACAGTAACACCCCACACACAGTCTCTGTCCTCCTAAAACAAAATACAAGAAAACCCGTCAGAAAATTTAGTAAGAGTGGTAATTATTACTGATAAAAAAATATTAAGGCATTAAGCACCGAAAAAAGAACTTTTATTTAAATGTTGCAAAAACTTAGAAATAACTATCCCATCAACAAAAACAGTCTTCTTCCCCTAAACTAATTTATGAAGGTGCAGCTACTCTTGCTGTGATACACTTAATCAATATGCCCTAAAACTACAGTAGAATTGTAAACTGATATGCGGAAATGAACTACAAGTACTCTGTTGTGATGATTAAAAGCCATAAATACAACATACAGTATTGTCTACTACTAATGTGTAGGAGCAGATGACCTCCTAGTTCCACCCCTTAAAACAACAATAACTAACTACTAATGTGTTCAAAGAACTACTGCTGATACTTATCTGAAGTTGTGGAATGTCTACAGGTTGCTCAGACAACCAGTTTTGGTGTAGGCTATAGTAACATGATTACTAATACTCCGAGTTCATTTGAATTTCAGTAGCTTTCATAAAAATCATGTATCTCTTGAAGAGGATACGGCATTTCATTCTTACATAATCTGAAAACTGTCGGTGGGTTTCACTGTAGGTTTGGTAATGTTTTGTAGAGCTGTTTGTCTTGCAAATTTGGAGCTGATGATACACGCTTGACGAGGGAAACATGTCATCCCTTAGTTTACTGTGCTTCTTCTTCTTCTTCTTCTTCTTCTTCTTCAATAGACCGTAACTTCTTTATTAGGAATATTCCACAATACAATTATTGACTGCGCAGGTATTTTTAACTGGACACTCTCGGCACCTTATAGCGGCAAGACGAAGCAGAGTGACCTCCAAGTTTGGCAGGTTTTTTTTTTCTTTTTTAATTTATTTTTTTATTTCTTTTGCAAATTTACCTCGAGTTTCACGTACTTACGACTTTAAAACAGCTTCACAGGATTGGGTAGCTGAGGCCCGGAGATTCGAGGTTAAAATCCTGTTGTTGACAGTGGTCTCCCCAGGTGTAGGGCTACTGATACAGGGAGTATACCACTTATTATTCTATACCACGAGAATCTTACCCTGTTGCGTTATGCGGCGGCGGCAGTAATAGTGGTAATGTTTAGAATTTGTCTGATAACCTGTGCCACTGTGATGTCTGTACCAGTGCATGTATTTGTAATTGAGGTAGGATTTGGGTAGGAACCGGTCGTGGCCTTAAGTTAGATACCATCTCGGCATTTGCCTGGAGTAGACGTGGGGAAGACGACCTGGTATGCGGCCTCAAACCTGAAAATGCCCTTGACAGGAAGATGATGATGATGATAATTGTTGTTTTAAGGGGCCTAACATGTAGGTTATCGGCCCCTAATGGTCTGGGTGATAGCGAAAATGACAATGAAATGTAAACCAGAACGAAAATTAAGTGAGACGGAAAATACGTACAAAATAGAACTCAGATTGAAACTACTCACAAAATGGATAGCGGTAATACTCACAGAAGGGAATTTAGAACGAAAATACTCGCAAAGGTATTAGATTGAAAAATACGCACAACATGTAGGCTAGGTTCAAAATACGTACAAAATGCAATGTACAGTCAAAATACTTACAAAATGCAACTGATATTCAAAATACTTACAAAATGCAAATGAGATTGAAAATACGTACAAAATGCAATTGAAATTGAAAATACACAATACAATATTCAGATTGAGAAATTCCCATTTCAGATACAAAATACTCACAAAATGCAATTGATATTCAAAATGCTTACAAAATGCAATTGAAATTAAAAATGCTTACAAAATGTACGATAGATTCAAACTACTCATTTGGATGGACAATACTTACAAAATGCAATTTAGATTGAAAATACTTACAAAATATAATTTAGATTCCAAATACCCACAAAATGCAATTGAGAATTAAAATACTTGCAAAATGCAATTTAGATTGAAAATACTTGCATAAAGCTGTTTAGGTTGAAAATACTTACAAAATGCAATTCAAATTCTAAAAACTCGCTAAAATGTCCTGCTCCTATATTGAAAGACTTACCAAAACGCAATTTAGATTGTCAATCCTTACAAAATGCAAGTGAGGTTGAAAACACTCGCAAAATGCAATTTAGATCGAAAAAACTTACAAAATGCAACGTAGAATGAGAATACCTACAAAATGGAGAGTAGATGCAAAAAAAGAACGCTAAAAGGAATTTAGATACACGGGGAGCCAATTAACAAAACCAGGGCGGGAATCTTAAAGAGAAAAGGATATAAAATGAAAAGAATACAAGAGGTCTGACCCCTCGAAGAAGGAGGGATCAGGAATGATGAGACAAAGGCCAATTAAGGCAGGAAAGTAAAAGACTCTCTAGGCCTCGGATACCCTAATACCGTGGGGGTCGGAAAAGAACAAGAGTTGACCAAGGGAGGTCGACAAGAAAGAAGACAGCGAGGAGCCCGGCACAAGAAAGTGGAAGCAATGCCGGACTCAGCTGGAGTCCCATGGTCGCCAACCCACGTCCCACTAGATGTGAGCCCCTGGGGGGTTGATAGGAAGAAGTGGCGAACGACAACCAAGCAAGCGGACCCTGCACCAACGCGGGAAATATGCTAGGAAAGAACCACGGAAAACCACTTCCAGGATGGCTGAAGTTTTGCTTTACAAGGCTGAGCGTACCCCGTTCCAGTCCTCAGACCAGAATTACATTTCCTGGTAGGGCCGGGAATCGAACCCGGGCCTCCACGGTGACAGCCGAGAATGCTAGACACTATGCAACGAGGCGTAGTAGTAGTAGTTTACAGTTTGTTTATTTATGCCCAATATTACATTTCTTGGTCCTACCAAGCTGATGCTTGTCGGTAGGTGCCAATTATGGTTACAATATATATGTTAACAAACACAATTACATTTACACAATATACAGTCCAATCTCTCACCTTCCAATTATTTTATATAGTGCCCCTAATAATATTTCACAATGATATTCAATCAGCTCATAACAATTAATATTGGTTAAAATTATTATAATATGTTAATATTAATATAATAAAGAATTTGTAGTAAATTATAATATGTGTTACCCACCTTAAAACAACACTTAAGTTTTTACAATAGTAACGACATAACTTAAAATACAAATGTTACTATCATGTTCATAGTCTAATACATATAAAAGCAGTTGTCCATTTAGTCTAAGGAGTTATTTAGTATCCAATTTTCTATATCTTTTTTTTGTTTTTGACATACTCTCAAAGGCCAGCAGTGAATGTGGTAGCTTGTTAAATAGAAAAGGTACCATGTAAGCTATTGTTCTTTTGCCAAATTCATTATTTGTTTTTGGAATTACAAAATGTGAATTCTTAAATCTTGTATCCTTTTGATGTTTTAAATGATCTTTGAAAGTGCTATTTAAAAAAATTATCCTTAATTATCATTAAATATATTAGGCCCCTACAAGGCATTATATGACAATTGGAGAACAATATCACTGGTGAGTTTAATCCATGCCTATCACCATGTCTTACAAAGAATTTAAGGAGTAGTAGTAGTAATAGTAGTAGTATGAGAATGAAGACGAAGCTGGAGGGTAAAAATAGTAGCCTATGAAATGAAATCCTCTTGTCGGAGTTCAGAGGCAGTTAGTTCTCGAGTTTTCATTATGCACGCTCAAGTTGCCTCGTTTTGCTGTTGCTTCTAGTTCAAGTGTTCTGCGGGAGCTGGCTCAACAGGCGTAGTGGAGAAGCCTGGCCCATCCTAGTCATTCATTTCTGGTTCGCGCTACAGTATATAGCACTTCCCAGAAAAGAGTCCAGCCTCTTTTTTTTTATTAGCCTACTTTTTTTTTTTTTAATGAAAGTCGACTTATGAGATCTACACGGACCAAAAGTTGTCAGTCTGTCTGTGAGTGCGTATATCTGCCCCCCCCCCCCTCCAATATCAATTCAAACACTACGAAACCGAATTGAACGAAATTTGGTACAGATGTAGCACTAGAAAAGAGCACCTCGGTGTCACGATTTATATTGCCACCATCTTTACCAAAACTTAATGACGGCCACTCAAATGGTCAAAACTTAAAATTAAATTACGACCAAACTAATCAATGGATTTTTTTACCAAATTTGGTAAAAACCATACCTTCATAAGGAAAGCGTCTTGGATTTAAACTACGAGGTCATCAGCCGTGCCATTTCAGGATGGCGGCCGTGTGAATTATGCAAGGTTTATAATGCATAACTTGGGACCCACCAGTTCCGATTATCGAACCGACAATGGTTTGAACTGTTCTAAAGGACGTGGTCCGTTCGAAATTAAATAGTACATTATGCGACGAGCCTATAATGGCAATAATTAAGACACGAGTATGCTTATAAAACGAGCATACGCGAGTTTTTTAATTTCCATAAGAGTGTCTTAATTACCATTATAGGCGAGTTGCATACGACTGTTTATGTTCGACGATAATTATTATAACTATTTTATGTTCGAACATAAATATTCATAAATATCTGTCGCGATTTCGCCAGTTTTATGTACTGAACAGAGCGCATGGGACGCAGAGAATACCTTGTATTTGACCATGGTCTTCTCGATTAATCTACTATGACACTAGGCCACGCAGTGAAATTTAAATTAGAAGGCCTTGGAACTCAGCGCAGGAGCGATGCTATCCTTACCTATTGGTCAAACAACTGTTTCTTGAGCACTGATTGGTGGGAGAAACTGTCCCATAATGAAAACGTGTACTGTAATGAGCCTCATTATAGTGCAGTTTTCTGACAAATAATATTTACATTTCGACATCGTCGAACATAAAGTTTATATTACAATATTATACTGCATAAGTGACTTCAAAAAGCTGAGCCGTCTCAATTACAAGAAAAGATGGCAGCTGATCTCTCGTTCTGGCCCCTATTTCACTAATTTGAGTATGTTGCATGCAATATAGCCTACTGAAAGAAATAATATAAACTTTGTATGAAATGGATTATAATGAATATATACGCAAGAGAAGAAATCGTTTAGTCCAAGTCATTTTTTGTTAAGACGTTGTATGTAAATCGATTGATAACGTGAAACTTCGGTGCACATGTTTGGTTCTGTATTTTACGACCAGACGCCAACCTCATGAGAGGAGTTAATGAGAGATGAAATGAATGACGATGAATGAAACTGTACAAGGATGTGGAAGGGAGCAGCCGTGGCCTGTCAGAAGGTACCGTCCCAGCATTTGCCTGGAGTTGAAAATGGGAAACCACTGAAGACCATTTCAAGGTCGGCCGACGGTGGGGCTCGAACCCACGTCTACCAAGTCCGCAGATAACTTGGCCCCATGGCCTGGTGCTGCGCGTTAGCGAGCGTTGCTACCTCTGTCGGTGGAATTAAATAAAATAAATATGCATTAAATAATAGACTCAACACAAAATGTTTTGTTTGTTGACTTGCGCAATCTGTGATACTTTGATGACTGTAGTAGTGTGTGCTATTGTACTTATCAGGGTCTAAGATCGGGGCAAGTGCCTGGAATAGTTATTGTTGCCTTAAGGGGCGGAACAGCAAGGTCATCTCCCCTAGAGACTTGAAATATGGTTCAATTCCGACAACCACCTATTAAAGAGTATGTATTATAAAGGCGTGGGAAAAAAATCACACTCAGTATAGCCGCTATTATAATAATAATAATAATATCATCGTATGGCCTCGGCTGCCGGGTGCAAGCTTTGTTAATTGACGCCCAGAGGGCAACTTGCAAGTCGAATTTTATCGCTGCTTGAAGCGCTATGAAAGTCAAGGAGGTCAGATATCTAAGCTCCTTGAAACTATAGCGCTTTCTAGTAGAGAAAAGAGGAACTTTGTGTTGGCGTAAAATCCCGAGATTAATTTTTCCACTATGAACACGGCCTACTGAATTCAAAAGGGTTCTTTAACATGCCAACATCGTATGACATGCGTATCGTGATTATTGTCGCCTTTCAATAATCACTTACCACGGCCAGGAGCGAACCTGCAAGCTTTGGGTTGGCAGTCCGACACGATAACCACTCACCCACCGTGGCAACGCTGGGATTCTAACCTCGGAACTCTGTTGCGGCCAAGGGACGTGACTTAACGCAATCGGCTACGTTGCTGAATGATATATAATAAAGTAAATAAATAAGGAAATAACTAAATAAATAGACGCACTTTTTCTTTTGGAGAACGCTGCCTGCGACAATACTAATAGGCCACATCTCACGTGGCGATCGTAAATCAGAAGCAGGGAACACGACGACAAAATCGATGAGGAGACGGAACGGAACGGGACGGGACGGGGAAGAATATACGGTGTACACTTCGCGCGCAGGGCGGGCAGCATACTGTAGATAACAGACGGCCGCTGATACACAAGGAAGTCGTGATACATAAAACACTAAACACGACTAGCCTACTGTATACTCTTTCTTATTCGAACTCCGAGAGGGATGAGAAAAACTTTGAATTACCCTAAATTTGCAGAAAAAAAACTTTCATCGGCTTTTCCCAATTGATTGGGGTCTCCGGAGCCAACCAGGTTCATTTTGGTTTTGGCCGGGGATTTGAGGCCGGATGCCCTTCCTGGCGCCACGTGATTTTTCAGGCGAAAATTCCACCCCGCTGTCACCGGGTTTCGAACCCCCACCGTCCAGGTGAAAGTCGAGCAGTTAAGCTACTGCACCATCATGCTCCCCTAGGTTTGCAGAAAAGATCAATAAATAATTGAAGGGTTCATTCTAAAAATCAGACAAGTCCAAAAATCGACTTTTTGAGATAATTCTTCCTCTTCAAGGCCAGCTCTACGTATAAATATTATTGCTGTCTCCAAAAAGCAGACAGGTTGGTTATATACGAGTTTGAAATATTGGGGATTCTACAAAAATAAGACAAGTCCAATGCTTTTTCAAGATAATTAATTACCTGGAATGTTTGGCATTCAAAAATAATTTGTACTTTGTTAGGATTTATACTACATAGTAATCGTCTGGTAGGTAGTCAGCCCGAAGGCTGGTTGGATCCTCAAAAGCACCGCCGTTAGGTTATGTGGGTAGGTACCCACAAAAAACCAAGGCAGCGCTATATTCAGGCGTACTAGGCAACAAGAGGAGTGAGGTAGTTTGTCATTGCTTTCCTCACTGAGTCAGAACAGCAGTACTAACCCTATGAGTAGAACCTTTCACAGCATCCACAGGCACCGACTGTGCCCTGAATGGCATTACTCAGCACCACCAATATCTCAGTAGCTTCCATACAATCACAGCCATGACTGAGACATCGGTGAAAAGACACATTTTACTCTAGCCTGTGCCAACAGAAAAATGCAAATGTACTGCATTCATCAAAAGATGGCAAACATTTGAGGATTAAAGTATTTTTCATTTTTGTATTCAACTAAGATTTCGGCAAAAACCAGACTAGTCCAAAGGTTTTTATAGGTTTTCTCAACTATCCACATAAAAAATATGTATTTCCTTTATGTGCAATGTAAAGCTGTTATTGAGACAATAGTAGGACTAAGAGCAATTTTTATTTCATTCAGCACAAATGAAGCTGTACTGTTTTTTAATTTATTTTTTAGTATTTTAACAATTTAATGTTTGGACTTGTCTGGTTTTTGGAATGAACCCTTCAGTTGTAATAACAGCATAAGAACTGACATTTTAAGACTACAGTAATACATGTTCCGAAATTATTTGAGCCATCAGCATAAGAAAACAATCCTTAAAAAGTATAAAAAAACTATGCAATTGATGTCAAATCACAGATACCGGCGCGTACCTGTGCACTTGACCTTGAGAGCTCAGCGGTAGGAGAGGGGTGTAGAGCAGTGCGGAGAGCGTGCCGAATACTTCCCTATCTGAGAACATTGACGCGTGTGACAGGAGGTTCTTACAACCAGACAAAGACATTCTCAGCGTGGCAAATGTTTTACGTTGCAGTAGTATACCCGGGGAGTGGGATGGGAAAGTGCAGAGCTAACTGCCGGTAACTGTGCTAGTGCTCTCTCTCTCTCTCTCTCTCCTCGTGCCACACAGTCGTCAAGTAGGCATCTTCCGCAAATAGTAGAGCGATGAACTGATCTGTGTGTATACGCCGATTTAATAACGTCACACTTCATATGGCAGTCAGGAGTGTCAATTGACGTAACAACAACAGAGCTATATGCATCTCATCTGTTGAGTAAGACTTGAAAATGCGACAGCAGTCAGGATTCGAACCCGAGACAGATATGGCCGCTATGTCCTAAAGACATTACTATATATGCGTCTTGTTTATGGGCGCTTAATGCTTGTTGCTTTGTTGTCAATTCGTTTTAGGGGTTTGGGACATCACGGTCATCAGCACCATGTACTTGGGTGTGTGTTGAATATGTACGATAACCTGCTTAAGAGAACTTAGTTAAAATTTATACCTATAAATAGGTAAATAAATGATGATCTATCTTACAGTCAATACCATATTGAAACTAATTATAATGTAATACCAGTTTCGGTTATCATGTAACCTTCTTCAGTTATAATAAAAATAACCATATTAAACTAAGAGCATCATTCTAGCATTAACAATCCATAAAACAAAGATGAGCATTAGAAATAAAATAACCACTATTAAAAAAATCTCCAGTAATCGTAGACTACTCCCAAAATATTAAAAAATATATTTAAAATACATTTAATTATAATCGAAAATACTGTCTAATTTTAAGAAATCGTTCAAAATATGGAAAAATATAATGTAAAATTGCTTTTAAAAATCATATCTGTTACAGTTGAAGTTTTAATGACAATTTAAAAGACATAAAAAATATTGCTTATAAAAATGAGATTCCAAAATAGAGAAATCTACTTCTATGGAGTAGGAAAACAGTAGTGAAAAGACGTTACTTGTGTTTTCAAATGCTATTATCATAAACACACTCAGGATAACCGTAGTCAGCGCCGAGAATCAAACCTCCAGTCTTCGGACTTGCTGCAGCCCCCCACCACGGTAGCGGTGGGCTATTTAACGCGCACGGCTACAGCGTGGGGTTTATTAGTATAATTACTACGAAATAATAAGCAGTTCGTCAGTAATAACGGAGTGTTAGAGCGCAGAATTGATTAGCAGCAAGATGGTTTCTACGTAATACCTGGATACAAGTTGTCCTCGTAGTGGCTAGCACTCTTGGCCGTCACCGCGGAGGCCAGAGATCGATTCCTGGTTCTGCCAATAAATTTAATTCTGGTCTGAGGGCTGGGACAGGGTACACTCAGCCTCGTGAGGCAAACCTGAGAAGAGTTGGATTCGATTCCCACCTCAGCCATCCTGGAAGTGGTTTTCCGTGGTTTCCCCACTTCTACTCCAGGCGAATGCCGGTATGATTCCTAACTTAAGGCCACGGCCGCCTCTTTCCCAATCCTCATCTGAATTACAAATACACACATTAATACCACAATAACACAGGTTATCACAAAAATTACACACACCAAAATACACAGGGCTCCATGACCACGCTGTCGCAAAGCTCCCAAATGAATCAATAACAACAAACATAAGTTGTCCTACTTGTATAACAGAATAGTTAACCAGTCACGAGACGGTTTCCGATTGCGTGAATGCCGATACAGTGAAACTTCTATTAAGAGACCAGTTACTGTTCCATGGAAACATGGTCTTTTAGAGGGGTGGTCTCTTAATAGGGGTAGGCATTAAAACTAATTTTACACTGCATTATTAATAAAGTACAGTTGGAACACATACCTGATTACAATTTATCTGCATTGGTTCACATTTAGTACAAATTAATTACAATTAGTTATTTTCTGAGCTCTGTCATTAAAAAAAACACGAATTGATCTCTGTTTCAGATTAGCACATCTCTTTTTTAACAATTTCACTTTCTAGAATATCTCTGAGTGAGTTCGAAATTCCTTTAATTTGTTCTGCGTTCGAACAATCTTCTAGGGGAGCCATTTTTTTGTATTTTTATACGTTACATAACACTTTTTCTAATGACATTGTATGATGATGCAGTTCTGTGCCAACAGAACTATTGTTTACATCATCACCCTCATCACCATCTCCAATGGGAAGGCAGACGAGAAGTGGTCTTAAAGAGGTCAGACTGAGAAAATGGCTGGTCTTTGGTCGGGGAGAGGGGTGGTCCTTAAATAGAGGTAACAAATACATTGACCTTATGAGGTTTTAAATCGGTTCCAAGAAAAATCGGTCTTTAAGAGGGGTTTCACTGTATTAGTTTACAGACGGTCAAAATCACAATCATGAGAACTGTAGAACAAGTTAACTTAACTTACAGTGCTGGTGGTCGACATCGCAGTGAATTAATCCTCCACACACCGGAAGCAGTACTCACCTGAAAACAAGAAGATACAAATTAGACAAGATATACAGATCACAAAGAAAAAACATATTAATATATTGTTTCTTCAAATACACGGAGAAAGAAGAAAAAAGAATATGCAGATATTAGGGGCTTAGAATATTCATCAAATGATGATTATGAAAATGACTATTACTACTAATCATTACGAAATGACATTAAAAGAGCCATGTTATTGGAGTCTAATTGGAAAATGAAAAGACTTAAGTCAATAAAATGCATTATTTGGGTACACTGTACCGGTTTCGTTTATATTATAACCTTCTTCAGCAGAAGGTATATGCTACGATCAAGTTGCAAGATTACATACAATTTTATAAAAAGTCTGAGTTCAAATATATTTCCAAAAACGTTATCTAAATGCTTAAAAATACTCTAAAAATTGAGATCAGATATGTTACTACTTTCTTTAAGTTAATAATGAAAGAACATATCCTACAAAAATGGCAGCCCGTAGTGGAGAAGTCAAGATATGGAACTGATGTTGTTGTTCATTGAGAATAACAACTAAATTTATATGCCAAGAAATCTACAGACAGGGCCTCTCGCATTTATAAACCAAACACAGGCTGCGCTAGCTGCCTTGCGCACAGCAGATGAGAACTTTACCGCTGCGCCTCGCACTAATCAGATCTGGAAGAGAGGAGCCCGACACAAATGTCAGGTTCAGTTAGTGTCCCATCGTCTCCAACTCACGTCCAACTAACAACCCTAGGGATATGGACTTACAAGGCTCGATCTGTAAAACGTAAGACTAATTTTCAAATCTACTCACACGCGACTGGAGTTTTTTACCAGGTGTAAGTCAAAGATATTTGCTGTAATGAACATCGCGTGATCACAGCTTCACATGTCCTTAGGGATCATGTGGTATTGCACGTGTGTGCGAACGCTCATCTTCTCAACAGGTGTCCGACCCATCTTGTGGGACGGAGTTCTAGCTTCAGGCAGGGCGAGTGATTTCCCTCCGGAGCTATGGCTAGCCGTCCTCCTCGATACGTGTTGTGGTAACGGGTTTTACACCTTCCTGCCAGACACAATACAACCACCCGCCTAGAGACCTCATACCCCTTATCACGGTCAACACGGTAGGGCGTATCATCTACATCCCCAATATCCACAAATCCCTCCCAACGCTTTATCTTTATATCTACAGTAAATGTATCATCACTAGGGACAGCTTTCTCACTAGTAGAGTGTTCACCAAATTATTCCATGATAACGGGTTCGTTTCCTGGGCGATGAGGTCGGGGTTTGGATGGGTGTGAAAATTAATTAAGTCACAGTCCACCTCGTAGCGTTGTGGCTAGCATTCTTAGCTGCCACGTTAAGGTAATTGGGGAAGAAAACGAGGCGCATCCTTTAAGTAAGTTACCCTATGGTTTTGCTTTTAAAGAGAACAAAGTTATATGCAAAACTTTATTCGAACCAGGTACAGCAATGTGTCAGCTATTTTTCGACACAGGCACCAAATCAAATTTTGTAGTCATGTGTAACAGAAGTCTGCGCCTGCGAATGGGAACCAGCGTGTGATATTCGTCTTCAGCCCTTCGTCAGTGTGAAAATGCTAACCGGAGAACAGACATTTCTTGAGGTGCAAGAAAAGGTGGAAATCGTTGCGAGCAAACTTCTACAGAACAGTTGCTGTCCTGATATTGCTCCCAGCGAATTCCACCTTTCCTGTTTGGTTCGTTGGTTCCTTAGTTTAGGGGCTGCGACAACGCGGTCATGTAGCCCCGTGTACTTTCGGTGTTGTAGAATTTGGCTGATAACCGGTGTCAATTGTGATGATTGTGTTAGTGTGTGTTATCTGTGATTCAGGTAGAAGGTCTGCAGACAATTAATTTTTTCAAGTAGTTCCTACTTTTGCCACCAAAATGCCACCATCCACCACACCTAGCTGCGGACGCGGCTACTAAATGCCATCGCAGTCAGCACCCGGTGGCAAACGTTGAAATTAATAGCGCGTTATCAAACTAACCTACAATTTTTTGCTCCCACAAGTATAATTAGTGGAAGGTTCTTTTTCATGCCATAAATCAATGACATGGGACCGCCAGCTTTACTTCACCTCCGAAGGAAGGCATACTAAGGGATTTTTAACGCTCTTAAAAAATCCGACGACTTTGGCCGGGTTTGAACCCGCGATCTTGGGCATAGAACCTTTCCTGTCTGTTAGGTAGTCAGCCCAGAGGCTGGAAAAATCAGGGAAACTTGCTTTCTGGATGCGCCTCGTACATAACGAAAGACACGGGATAAACATTAAAAGACTCTTAAACTTACATCTTGTCTGGGAGATTTTACGGAAGGTCTACAGCAACACAGGAGCAGGGGTGAGGGAGAATTTAGCCACGACCCTTGAGCGTCAAGTGACGACGGAGCCAATATTAAGCCAGGCTCGGGACAAGCAATTCCATGCCGACAGACGGCGTCACTGTCAATGAACTTGATGAAGGGGTTGAGCACCGCGATTTCAGGAACAGCAGCACAAGCTAGCAATCTACGAACAACTACAACACTTGGATAGTCCATTAGTCAAGTTTTTAGCATTAGCGATAGATACGAAATTCCTCAAAATCTCCTGACATTTACATTCATATCACAGTGGTTTTAAATTCGTGATAAAATGCGATTTTGTTTGTTTTGTTGAGTAGAACATGAAATTGTGACGGTTGTTGGGATTCGAACCTGAATCCCTTGCAGTCCAAAAAGGTCCGGCCACGCTCCGACCGCAGCTAATATTCATATATTATATGGAGAAAAGCATACCATGCTCGGAGAATGCATGGAATTTACCATTACGCATATCAATTCAAATTTGGAAACATCTTTTCAATTGTTGCATATGTTCCGGTCAACGGTGAGACCATCTTCAGCAAACCTTAGACATTTTAAATAATATATAAAAAACCAAGCAACCCGCCCCAGCTTCGCCCGACAACAGGTACGAATGCAAGGTGACAGGCTACTTTTAACTGAGGACTTACAAGATTTCCTTGTATAGGATACGACATTAGTCGTTTTCTCTCCAGCAGTGAACACGAAAGCTAGCTCGTAAGCGGTCGCCTCAGCAATTGAATGGGAGATTGTTGGAAGAAATGAAGACGTAAAAACCCTTATAGTGGGCGATGTATTGAAGATAGAGATATGCTCTCGCGGACTGTTTTGTAGAACTTTTCATGCTGAACAATTCTTACACCCATAGTACTAGTATATAGATATTTTTAACAGTTTGCTCAGCGTAAGCTTAAAAAGCGCACGGACGCCAGGTTGGTTTTTTTTTCGATCCTTTCACTGAAATCGTTACTGCTTGGCTTCCTTTGATCATAAATAAATTTTCCCGGTCAACGCAAGTGAGATTTTCGAAGTGAAATGCCATATCCTGTGGTTCAGATTCCACGTAAAAAGGAGGTCCCGTGGCTCATGATCGCATGATTAACGGTCACGTAAAACTAAAAGCTTCCTTCCTTCAAAAATACATAACTTTCTACATAAACCTTCCTCGAGATATCCTTTACAGAATGGTAAAAACCTCATCAAAATCCATCCAGTGGTTCTCGACGTTACCCGTGACATCCAAGAATTGGGGACTTCGTTTTATACTCAGTAGAGATAATTTCAACCTAAAATTGTTAATCTCTACATAGTATAAAACAAATTCACCGATTGTTAGATGAAACGGGTAATCTCGAGTACCACTGGATGGATTTTGATGCGGCTTTCACCATTATGTAAAGGATTTCTCGAGGAAGGTTTCTGTAGAAAAACAGTCATTTATGACAAAAGAAAGCCGAGCAGTAACTATTTCAGTGAATCGAGTCGAAAGAAAACTTGCCGTCCGTGCGCTGGTTAAACCGGTAAAAATATCTAGATCTATTGTTCAGCATGAAACGTTCTACAAAAAAAAGTCCGGGACAGCATATCTTTATCTTTAATACATCGCCCAATATAAGTGTTTTTACGTTTTCATTTCTTCCAACAATCTCCATTTTAATCATTAGCTTCGGATCTAGTTTACGAGCTGGCGAGCGAGCCTCTAACACCAGCTTCGGCCAGCATCAAACTGTCGAGTCAAGACTTCAGAGAAGAGTACCTGTGTTTTGGAGTTTCGCTGTTCACCTCTGCTTTTCTGAATTGCACATGGGACCTGCCATCCGTGCGCCTTTTAAGCTTATTTTGGGTAAATCTTTAAAGATACCGGGCGAAGCCGGGATGGGTTACTAGTTAAAATGTAATAAAATAAATGGATATCCTTACAAATACACTTGATTTAAAAGAAAATGACAATATCTATGTGTATTTAAAAAAAAAACACTCTAAAATTAAATTTGGAATACATCTATAGAATATTTCAATATGAAGAAAGACAGCAGGTGTTCTGGAATCAGTGGACTGACTACTATAATTGGCGGTTCGGTCTGAACTATAACCTTTGGCTTGTGGTCATAAATAGCTTCACAAAATTAGTATATACTTAATAAGGACTTAACATTCCGTGTTGTTACATGATTTATTATTTATTTATTCGTGTCGAAGTACAAAGAAAAGAGACATAAACATGGACAAAAGATCATGCATCTTCCAACAGTTTGCTTGAGTAAAAACACTCATTGCACATTGTACATGAGCACAACGGACAACATAAAGAGATTTTGTGTTGTCTGAAATTCGCCACAATCACAGAGAACCGTCTTGGTAGGAAAATGCCACTTATGCAGGGTGCTTCTACATTCCCATTAAAAAACTTTGAGGGCTTGTAGTGGGGACTAAGTCGGTTAAGTTTAGCATAGGAACTTGAGTCCGGAAACGTACCGTCTTCCCACTCACAGAGGAAATTGACAAAAAAAGAACGAATCAGGGAAATAAAGGACATGGAAAGGAAATACCCTCAACTTTCGAAGAAAGAGGACTGAAGGACTCTGAAAGAAGTAGTCATGAAAAGCAGATAGGAAAAATAAAGAGAAGAGGCTCTGCCCCAAAGTTAATAATAAAAGGGGAAAACTGGCCACCCAGCTCAAGAATCCCTCGGAGTCGCCAACTCCCGAACACCAGCCGTGAGCCCTTGAGTGTGTACCACTATCCAATGTGCAACACAAGTGGCGGGGCTACACACACCCTACCCTCTTTAGAGCCTTGTGTAGAAAAAGACAGAAGGTACGGCAAAAAGAAAAGAAGAGGTATGACCACTCGATGGCCTCGGCTACCTTAACACCATCAGGGTCTGAGCGAACAAGAGTTGACCATGGGAGGTCCAAAGGTAAGAGGACAAATAAGTGGAAACAATGCCAGACCAGGCTAGGATTCCGTAGTTGCCAACCCCAAACGACTTCCATTAGTACAGGGTGAAGGAAAAACTTGGGGGTAAGAAATCTCACACAGAAAGAAGACGGATTTCTCTCAAATCTAATAAAATTTGGTGTCGACTGAGCCAATGAAATGCTCGCGTGCCGGCCGAGTCTCTCGGTGAGGGGGCAGATGTCTGGCAGGTGTTAGTTTGGTGCCTTTGTTACAATGTAGCAAGCCAGACAGATGGACACAGCACACCAGCTGCCTCCCCACCCTCGATTAACCTCCAGTTCATGACCTAGCGTGAGGGAACCAATCAAAAACACAGTCATTACCGCTAAACCCAAGCTTTGTTATTATTCTAGATTCATTTGTGGCCATCGGGTTTGAGTGTAACCAGGGTTTTGAAAGTTTGACTACCTTTTAGAAAAGTAAGTTACAGTCATTTAGTGCGAAGAGTTGTTAATTCATTTGAGGGGCTTGGGACATATTGGTCATGAGTACGCCTAGGATATTTTTTGTAATATCAACATGCAAAATACGCACATAGTTATGTAATAACATTAAGTGAAATATGCAATATTACATTAACAAATGTATTATCTTAGTATATAATACGCTAAAGTGTATGTTTCACAAAACTTAAGCTCCTAAACCAGAGGGAGTTAGAAGGTGTGGTTTGTACAAAAATCTTCCAAATCGTCTCAATAGTACAGCACAAATCTAGCATTTCTTGAAAGGTCAACGGAAATATATTTATTTGTTTATAAAGTGCTTTTAAACAAATAAACAAGGCGATAGCCTCTGGCAGAACTGTCGCGTAAAGCCCGTACAGCACTAGAGCCGTGCGGGTAGTCTGTGCATATGGGGCGCACACAACCCATTATGCGAGAGTTTTCGCACGGGTCCTCTAGTTAATTTAATTTGTATATAAATTATATATTACACATGATATTACTTGAAGATTCCTCATTTTATTCATTATATTTTTGCGAAATAATGTGTGGTACATAAATTAATTTTAATTAATTAATTTAATAAATCGAAATTTGATATTTTCAGTCGGTCAACACGTTTCTGCCCAATTGTGATGGGAAAATGGAAGGGAAGGCAGGAAGAGGACGACCAAGAGCAGAGTTCTTTGATGACATCGGAGGAAGATGTCCGTACCACCTGATCAAACAGCGGGCTCAGGATAGAAGACCTTTGGACGAAGACATTCATGCTACCCACCAACCGCCAGGTTGAGGAGAACAAGAAGAAGATTTCCTAATGCTGAGAAAAATTTACAATGAGATTACTAAATTCATAAAATAAAATACAGTAGGCCTATGTATTAAATACATTTTATTAATATCATGTAATTGTTTTCAGGATTAGGGAATAACCCATCACAATTGGGTACAAGCGTGTTGGCTGACTGGAAAAAACATCAAATTTCGATTACTAAGGCAACACTGAAAATGGCTTCAAACACCATTAATTAATTAGGCATGTCCATATTATAGCAAATTTAAATACAGTCCATTATTATGTATGAAAAAATTCAAGAATTCAAGAAGACACATTTTGTTAGCAGGGTGGGATGAAAAATAGCAGCCTTTCTGAACAAGAACAGGTTGAAAAGTAGAGTCTCAGGCACTCACTGGACAACTGAAATAAACTCAAGTCCAGCCGCCGAGTATCCGGCAGAGTGCGAAGTGAATGGCCATCCCCTTATCTCCACTAATATTTTTCTTGGAATTCTTCCCTGGCCCTTTCTCAGCAGCTTGGAAAGTTCGTTTAATGTACCTGAGTTTCTGTCTGTTAGGTAGTCAGCCCGAAGGCTGGTTGGATCCTCAAAAAGCACCGCCGTTACGTTATGTGAGTAGATACCCACAAAAACCCAAGGCAGCGCTATTTTGAGGCATTCTAGGCAAGAAGAGGAGTGAGGTAGTTTGCCATTGCTTTCCTCACTGAGTCAGAACAGTAGTCCTAACCCTATGAGTAGAACCTTTCACAGCATTCACAGGCACTGACTGCGCCCCGAATGCCATTACAGAGCACCACCCACACCTCAGTAGCTTCCATATAATCACAGCCATGAGTAAGACTGAGACATCGGTGAAAAGCCACCTTTTACTCTAGCCTGTGCCAACTGACAACCTGAGTTTCTAGTGAACAAATATTGTCATACAGACTATTTCGAATTGCCGTATATATAACTTTTTTTTTTTACAGTAAGAGACAGAATAACTAATTTTACATAAAAAGTAAAAGCATGTAAAATGGCATGATCAAATATGTAAAGAAAATGTTATTATGATAATTATGTAAAATATGTAATCAATGAAATTTAATTATATGATAGCTAAGATTCTAATTCATGGACATTTATCATTTTTAGGTTATAAGCAAAGGGAAACAATATGTATTTACACAAAAATCCTACCCCTGGCCTTGAGCCATGTGTAGTTACGACAAGTAAATGCATTACAGTTACAATGGTCGAAGGAACACAACGTTACTTTCGTATAAAAATTTAGTTGATTTTTATTTTACTATCTGACAAAACATGTTGTTTGCTAAAACAGAGAGAATTTTTAAACCAAAAAAGGCATTTCTAAAATTAATACTATAGTTTGCTTCCTTTGAACGGGATAATGGATTCCAGTAACATGGAAGAATGCATTGGAAATTATTAGAATATGAATTGCAGCCAATGGCCTTAGCGGGGTATTTTAATTGAACGCCCGTAGGCTCCCAGCAAGTTCAACTTAAGTAGTTCCAACTTCGGCTACCAGAGATGCCACTGTTACTGACACCTAGAGGCGAACGTTGGAGCTTGATAGAGCGTTTCTACCAACCAAATATAACCGACCAATTGTAGTAGGAGGTTATTTTACACGCCATAAATCTATGACATGGGCCCGCCGGCTTTACTTCCCCTCCGAAGGAAGGCATACTGAAGGATTTTAACGCTCTTAAATATCCGACGACTTCGGCCAGGTTTGAACCCGCGATCTTGGGCAATGCAATGGAAATGACTAACAGATTTCCACGATGATGGCCTTGGTTCGATTGCAGGTTCTGTCATAAATATTAACTCTAGTATGAGGTTGGTCAGCTTCTAGAGGACAGTTGGTCAACAATCGAAAGCGGCTCGGCAGGCACGCGAACAATCTGTTAGTTTGTACTACCGATGTCTCGTCGTCGCGACAAAGACAAGCGGTGACGGTAGACCGCGTTCTGTGTGCCAGAGATGATGCAACTTTGCGTAATACAACTGGACCGACTGACCGCCTCGGTCAGATATCGCTTCCCTCCGCGACAGACCGCTTTCTGTGTGGCCGACCTTTTAATGCAAATAGTGACGTCGTTACCCCTTCTTTACCACATAGGAACTGTTACTAGTGTCGGAAATTGAAACCATGCCTATACAGCTCAGCCTCACGAGGTTGAGTACACCCCGTTCCAACCCTCACACCAGAAGTGAATTTCTTGGCAGATCTGGGAATTGACCCCAGGACCTTTCGAACTGAAGTTTCAATACGTAAACCCGAGACCACAGAAAACGGCATAGGAAGCATTAATGAAGGCAACGAACAAAAATTACCATGAAAGGCAATAAAAGTTAAGTCGCCGAAGGTTTCGGATGCATTAATACCGTCGGGGTCGAAAAAAGGAGACCATGAATATTGAAAAAGGGAAGGTCGATAAAAGATTAATGAGAGGAGCCAGGCTCAAGAAGAGGAAGCAATCCTGGACTCAGTCGCTAACTCACGTCCCACGCTAATAATGCGATCTGAATCTATCAGTAGCGACGCCACCAATAAAACCGAAGAACCTTGTCCAAAAACAAATTTAGAAGGCTGAACGTACACGACTCTGTAGTTCAATCTAGCCGTCCTGCGTCACACAGAAACCTAAAGAGTTCATCTTTACCAGGAAACTTCGCATTAACCAGCTGGTCTTCGATGACGTCTGCGCAGCTTTAATGCTAGCGTCGCGTAAATTTCCGAGAAAACTAACAGATCAGCAGCACTTTCCTTGTCCATAACCCCAGTTACAAACAATAGACGTCCAGCGCACATTTCTTCGAGATTGCTGAAGTTATCGATATTCTCTTTGCGTTCTTATTTATATAGAAACTAGCAAACATGCCCGCCTTCGCCCGGATGATATCCTTCACGCCCTCCGAGTGCCTGTCCAACGGCAAAATAGATAAGAGCAATGTCATAGCAAGCTCTTTTGACGTCATTGCGAATGATAACACAAGTGCATCAGCCACCGTGTCAGAAGAAGGTGATGTTTTCCAATCTGAAAGCAGCAAGATCAATACACCTGCAACCTTTAAACCTATCTTTTAGGTAGATTTCATTAGAAAGCTATTGCAATGGGTACCATGTTTCGACTTCCGGAAAACTGACATATCTTCGCGTTTCACATCCCCTAAACCCCAAAACCACCATCAGTTCAAAAGTTTATATAAAATTTATGTATATATGTATCTATATATATCACTTTCTTGAGGACACGATATCTACCGCAATTTTGAAAAAATCACTTTGAAATTTTTACATAATATGTATCCCTATAAAATCTCGGTCAAGTTCGTAAATGGGCACAATCGGACGACGGGGGTGAAAATGGGGGGCTTTTTTCGATAAAGTGAAATATCGCTATAACTCTCTTAATATTTGAAATATCGAATCCATTCAAAGTTCATACTATGTGTCGGATAAGGACCAAACTTTTATTTTTGAAAAGTGTTTTGATAGCACCAACCCTTGACCAAAGGGGTGCGAAAAGTGGGTTTTTCGGGAAACATTAATCATATCTCTCTTAATAGGCACAATATCAAAACCGTACAAAATTAACTATATTCCCCTAATAATTACCTAAAACTTTTGTCTGAAAGAAATTTTGATATGACCCACCATTACGCTAAGGGATGAGCAAAATGATTTCGGAATTATAAGAAAATGCCAAGTGCCATCACTACTAAATTGATGAGGGATGAGCCATCAGACGTTGCCATGACAACGCCATTGCACAAGATCACATTCAGTTTTCCATCTGACTCTGTGGGAAGCGGCTTCGGTGACGTAACTGGTACATGCTGAACTTCTATGCCCAAGGTCGCGGGTTCAAAGCTGGCCGAAGTTGTTGGATTTTCTAAGAGCGTTAAAAATCCCTAAGCATGCTTTTCAACAGAGGGGAAGTTCCAAATTTCGTTGCGAGTTGCTGGTTGCGGTGGCATCTAGTAGCCAAGTTCACAGCTAGGTGTCGTTGACGGTAGTATTTGGTAGCAAAATTAGGAACTACTACTTGAAATTGACCGTCTGCAGTCCTTACCTGAATTACAGACTAATACAGCCATCACAATTAACACAGTTTATCTGACATATTCTACACACATCCAAGTACACAGGGCTACATGACCGCGTTGTCGCAGCCCCTAAACTGAGGAACCAACCAAAATCTCTGCGAGAGATAAAAATTTTGCGTGAAGAAGTAACACACCATTAGATAGTTACACATCAGTGTCGAAACCTTGCATAAGGACAGTGTGACCACAATTATAAAAATGGACCCCAAATGACGAGGAGGTTACCATCCCCATAATACAATAAAATGATTAAAATATGCAGAAAAAGACGAAACAAAGTTAATTAAGCTCCAATTATAAAATAACTTACTTTCTCGCAATGAATGAGGTCTGATCCTTCTACGAAAACCTGCATATTCTGGCTATTTTCGCCTATCCCCAAGTTTACCCGATGAAATCTACCTCCGCCTTCCGGCGTGCCGAGAGGATTTTTGTTGTTGTTGTTTCCAATTGGATAGTTTAAATTCAGCTTTGCAAGGTCTTCGTTAAAAGGGAACACACACATTTTTGAGCGCGGTTCCATCAAAGTCACTATTTTGATGAGTGGTACGGTGAAGTAGCCTACAATAGAATTGATTCGTACAATACCAAATTCACATTGATCGACTGGTTGGTTGGTTCCTTAGTTTAGGGGCTGCGACAAAGCGGTCATGTAGCCCCCGTGTACTTTGGGTGTGCGTAGAATCTGTCTGATAACCGGTGTTAATTGTGATGGCTGTATTAGAGTGTTATCTGTTTTAATATTCAAGTAAGGACTGCAGACAATAATTTCAAGTACAGTAGTTCCTACTTTTGCTACCAATTGCTACCGTCTACGACACCTAGCTTGCGGACTTGGCTACTAGATTACATCGCAGTCAGCACCTGGCGGCGAGCGTTGGAACTAATAAAGCGTTATCAATTCTAAACTACAAATTTTGGCTTCCCAAAAGTGTAGTTAGTGGAAGGTTCTTTTTCATGGCATAAATCTACGACATGGGACCGAAGTCATACTGAGGGATTTCCAACGTTCTTACTTCGGCCGGATTTGAACCCGCGACCTTGGTCCTTGGGCATAGAAGCTCACCACCTACGCTACCGAAGCCGCGAATGCCCCAACAGACAAATTATTTTTGGGCGTATACATCATGAGACAGTCTGAAACAAGTTTAAAAAAAGGCATAAATAAGGGGAGATTCGAACAGGAAAAAAAAAGTAGACAAACTACATTCTTATATCGTGGTCATGTAGCCCCGTGTACTTGGGTGTGTGCAGAATTTGTCTGATAACCTGTGTCACTGCGATGTGTGTACATATGCATGTATTTGTAATTGATGCAGGAATCGGGTAGGAAGCGGACAAGGACTTAAGTCAGGTACCAACCCGGCATTTGCCTGGAGTAGAGGTGCGGAAACCACGGAAAACCACTTCCAGGATGCCTGAGGTAGAAATAGAACCCGCCTCTTCTCAGCTTTGCCTCACGAGGCAGAGTGTATCCCGTTCCAGCCCTCAAACCAGAATTAAATTTCTTGGCAGAGCCTGGAATCAAACCCAGGCATCCACGGACGCAGTTAAGAATGCTAGCCACAACGTAACGAGGCGGACTACTAAAGCCCGAGTTCATTATGTTGCTTTTATTTTACTTCATCAAAGAGAAGGTTTTGGGGTTTTGTTAATATAACCATGCCAATCAAATAAAAGGTAGGTATGAAATGAGATCAGCAAGCAGTACTGCGGTGAGCCAGTGGCGCATGCGCAGAGCGATATTACAGCAGCTGCTGCTGCTGCTCCAGCGGTCGTCATGGTAACAAGTGTTGACGTCACTACTGACTGACGGACAATATCCCCGTTACCCAATTCCTGTAGCAGGACCACCTAGCACAAACCTTTAACTGTACATCGACATCATTTACATTATTGTAATTGATGTTAGATTTCAGCAATCCAGTTACATTTTAAGCTGGTTACAAATACAGTAGTTATTTCATTTCGGGGGTTTGAACATCTTAGTCATCAGCCCCGTGAACTTAGATGTGTGTGTGTGTATAAGGTATGTGCAAGATGTATTTGTACTTGAGGCTAGGATTGTGAAGGAAGCCCCGTGAACTTAGATGCGTGTGTCTATAAGGTATGTGCAAGATGTATTTGTACTTGAGGGATTGTAAAGGGAGCGACCTTACGTTAGGTCCCATCTGCCTGGAATAGGAGTGGAAACCACGGAAAAACCACATCCAGGTCGACTGAGATGGGAATCGAAACCACGTCTTCCCATTTGTTATTCAGGAGACTGAGTTTACTCCACCGTCCACCATTAGACCAGAAGAAGATGTCAAGGTAGAAGCGGAAACAAATGAAGAGGTATTAAGAAGAGTGGGCGAGGAGAGATTTTTCTGGCAACTGCTAATGAAGAGAAGATATAGGTTGGTACGACATATACTGAGACACCCAGGAATAGCAAACTTAGTTTGGAAGAAAAGAACAGTAGGGGAAGACCAAGGTTATAATATGTTAAACAGATTGCCTCGGATGTAGGGTGTGATAGCTATGTAGAGATGAAACGATTAGCTCAGGACAGCGAGGCATGGGGAACTGTATCAAACTAGTTTAAAGACTGAAGACTCAAACAAAAACAACAACAAATACAACAGCAACTCGACGTTTATAAGAAAAAATTACTTCGTTGACGAAATCGCCAAACTTTGTTAATTACTCCAGGAGACAAAAGTCCGAAATGCTTGGGATAATGCAGTCAACAAGGGTCTATAAAAATATATAAAACGTAACTAGGGAGAAAACATAAGAAGCTAGCCCAGGCCGCAAGGAGATGTTGCCTTGTTTACATACAGTGCACCTCTACTTGGAATAGGGGGTGGTGTGGTGCGCACTCGCAAGGCCCATGACTCCTGACCTTCCACCCACACTCGCTCAAGGTCGCCTCATCGATCCCAGCGTTTGGGGTGCAAAATATTTCCAACTCATCTGAACCAAATCGGAAACTCAATTCGTCTTCTTTCTTTCTCTCCTTTCTTTATAAGTCGGTTGAGTGCCGTAATAGAGTAAACACAGGCCAAGAATGCGGATTCAAGCCTCGCTCAGTCCCACGGCTTTTAAGGGTGCTTCAGTGTGGCAGCTTCCCGTAAGTAGGTTTACTGCCATATTAAAGATCCACTACAGGTCAAAATTCCGACATCCCGGCGTCTCTAACGCCGCAGTAGTTAATAGGACCGTAAAACCGGGCGTTGGCATTAGAGAGTGCATAATTGCGACAGACCCATGTTAATTTTAACCAGCGGCGAATAGCGCTACTTCACAGGCAAGGTATAGTTGTTGTTAATTCATTTAGGGGCTCTGCGACATCGTGGTCATTTAGCCCCGTGTATTTGTGTGTGTATATATAAACTGTATATAGATATAATTTTCTGATAACCTGTGTTATTGTGGAGTCTGAAGAGGAGGAAGAAGAAGACGTAGTAGTAGCAGTATATTTGTAATGCAGATGAAGATTGGGAAGGAGGCGGTCGTGGTCTTAAATTACGAAGACCTGATGGAGATCCTTCCGCACCTCGCTGAACCATTTGGCAGACACTTTAGGTCTAATGTCGAGTATTCTGGATTCTGAGGGATGTGAAACGCTAAGATATGTTGAAATTAGCTTTCTCATGAAATCTACGTAAAACACCTTACATTATGCTCCTCCCTCGGAAAACCATTCCCTGCGTTCAAAAAATATATAATTAATACTATCGAGAATGGGGTAGAAGCCCCTGGACTATTAATTAGGTACTACCCCTGCATTTATCTAGAGGAATAGCTGCTGTTAGTGGCGGGATTCGAATCTCCGATCTGCGACAAGTGCGTTCTATTACCTGGTATAATTTGGGAAAATAGTATCCAATTATGATAATAATTTCAACCATTACCCGCCGTGAAGTGCTGTTCCAACATATTACTAAACAGAGGATACAATTTTAATGAGGGTGGGAAGCAATAAAAAGGATTACAGTCAATGGCGTTGATTCGGGAGGTAATGGAAATCACAATTTCACGGAATATTTCAGGGGAAATAATTGTAAAGCCGCTATCTCCTGTAACCTGTCAATGTACTCGTATTTAAGCTTAGTTTGAAATTCGATACAGCACTCAATGTGCAATATCTCTTTAGTACATTGGATACCTCTGTTTTCAAACTCCATATTAATGAGAGAGAAGTAATAACGCGCATTCTGCTTTCATGTAGGGAAGACTTTGCTAACGCTGCAGTAAGGGTAGTTACTTGAAATAATACTTTTTCTGCAGGTATGTCCCAGTGCAAGAGACGAGTTCATCTCACCAGTTGTGTTAAGTCAACTATTTAATTTCCCTTGGCTATGAATTTCAAAAAACGACAAATGCTACCACCTGGTGGTAAAATCGTGAAAACCTGTAGTGTATTTTGTTTGTAAAGTACTTATAAAATCACATGGGTTTAGTGTTAAACGCTGAAGAAGATATCATTGAATATCGAAACATGTTTATCTAAATAATAATAATAATAATAATAATAATAATAATAATAATAATAAACATCATATAGCCTCAGGGCTTCCATCCACTCATTCGTCCAAAAATAGTGAAATAGTGAGTGATTTTTCTTCCAAAAAGTGAAAAAAAGGTGAGTTTTTGTATGAAAAAGTGAGTAAATAGTGAGTAAATTCATAGCATTATTGGCATTTATGGCCGTAGGCCTATATCTGGTTCATAATTTTAACTTTTGTTGATATCTGTAGGAGCAATTAGGGGGGAGGAGGGGGGGGGGTGGCTAAGCTCCCCAAAACCAACCATAGCCCCCCAAAAATGTGACAAAACTGTATTGAAATAGACAAAAATTTTGACATAACTGTATTGAAATAGACAAAAATTTTAAGAATGTGTATCTGAAAAACAAATTAGCCCCACAAAAATGTCAACCAAATTGTGCCTATGTTAATATCTCTGACAATGAGTACCGTTTGTGATTTTTCATGTAGCTAGATGACACTTGGAAATAATGGATAGGAAAATCAATGAAACACTCAAGAAATGTAAATCATAAAACACAAATATAAATGTGAACTTTAGTTAAAAACGCTTTGTTAAAATTTTCGGCGATCGCTGCATGGCTCCGGCTGTAGTATTGCACTATGGAAGCTTTTCATGCTTTCTGGCCGCCTGGCTCGCAGCGCGTTCAGGCACCGGTGGCAGAAAAATGAACTACCCATTCATGGGTATATTTTGGGTCGTTTCTAGCAATCTGATTGTGCATGAGACCATTTTTAACGCAGAATGTGACCAGTTTTGTAAAAAAAAAGTGAGAATAGTGAGTAATTTTATCAAATAGTGAGAAGAGTGAGGCTGCTTTGAAAATAGTGAATAATAGTGAGAAAAGTGAGACCCTGGAAGCCCTGTATAGCATATATAGTATTCACAAAGCGAATTATAATAATACAAATAATTACCAATTGTCAATACGGATCAACCTTTACCAAACAAACATGGTAAATATACACGCATTTTATTCTATAAAGTCAACTCCACATTGTAGGTATGCGCAGTAAGTCGCGCAGCGCGACTGTATAGTAGAGCCGGAAGTTCCGAAGAAGGTTCGAATCTTGGCGCTGATAGAGTGAGGTTTTCCAGCTATATTTTTTCTTTTTCTCATATACACTCTCCAAAAACCAAGTGGCGTTCCAAGCACGTTAAATCTCTCTCCACGATCGCGATTGAGGAGCTCCACAAGTCAAGAGATCTGAGGTTCAATTATCCGGCGCTAACAGCGGCTATTCTAACCGGGTGAGTTAGCCGTGGTCGTTACGGCATGACTAATGTCAGTCGCTCACATCCGGGAGGCGAGGAGGTTCGAATCCCCCCGCCGGCAACCTTGAAGATGGTCTTCTGTGGTTTCCCGTCTTCCTTCCAAGCAAATACCGGGGTTGGTCCCTAACTATAGGCCACAGCCGCTACCTTCCAACTCCTCGCCCTTCCCTTCCAACTTTCCTCCCCAACGGTGCTTGTAGCTCACCCATTGGGTGTCAGTCTCGAAGCAGCTACAAAAAACTGGCGAGCCGAACATGTCCCCGGACACTCCCGGCACTAAAAGCCATACGCTAAAAAAAAGCTATTCTGAATGTGCTTTTTCCCCGGGGTTTTTCTCAATTACTCTAGACAAATGCCACGGATCCTATCCCATTCCTAACCTTATTAATTACAGTTCACACACTACCACTGTCACCATAGAAACACAGGTTATGGGGAAAATTGAACACACATCTAAGTTCACGGGGTTGATGACCAATGTGTCCCAAAAATAGCGAAGTATAATTCGATTCAATAGCAATATACACACATCAAAAAAAGTTTTGCATCACCTCGGTTCCCAGATCTCCGGCATATAGACGTTGACTGTGTATATTGTATCCAAGATACAGTCCCTTTGACTGTTCATAGATGTCACTAAAACTGCTCAAAGATGTAAACAACCATGCATGAGCAGGGCCTATTAGACGGAGGGGGTACGACAGCCGATCAGTTCCAGTCATTCCACCAGGACGAAGGTACGCTGCTCATGTTGTCTGTAGTTCTACCATGCCTAGAAGGTCAATACCGCAGTTCGATCGCGTCCGCATTGTTACTTTGTGTCAAGAAGGGCTCTCAACAAGGGAAGTTTCCAGGCGTCTCAGAGTGAACCAAAGCGATGTTGTTCGGACATGGAGGAGGTACAGAGATACAGGAACTGTCGATGACAGGCCTCGCTCAGGCCGCCCAAGGGCTACTACTGTAGTGGATGACCGCTACTTACGGATTGCCGCTCGGAGGAACCCTGACAGCAATGCCACCATGTTGAATAATGCGTTTCGTTCAGCCACAGGACGTCGTGTTTCAACTCAAACTGTGCGCAATAGGCTGCATGATGCGCAACTTCACTCCCGACGTCCATGGCGAGGTCCAGCTTTGCAACCCCGACACCATGCAGCGCGGTACAGATGGGCCCAACAACATGCTGAATGGACCCCACGGAATTGGCATCACGTTCTCTTCACCGATGAGTGTCGCATATGCCTTCAACCAGACAATCGTCGGAGACGTGTTTGGAGGCACCCTGGTCAGGCTGAACGTCTTAGACACACTGTCCAGCGAGTGCAGCAAGGTGGTGGTTCCCTGATGTTTTGGGGTGGCATTATGTGGGGCCGACGTACGCCACTGGTGGTCATGGAAGGCTCCGAAACGGCTTTACGATACCTGAATGACATCCTCCGACCCATAGTGCAACCATATCGGCAGAATATTGGAGAGGCATTTGTCTTCATGGACGACAATTCTCGACCTCATCGTGCACATCTTGTGAATGCGTTCCTTCAAGATAACGACATCGCTCGACTACAGTGGCCAGCATGTTCGCCAGACATGAACCCTATCGAACATGCCTGGGATATGTTGAAAAGGGCTGTTTATGGACGTCTTGACCCACCAACCACTCAGAGATTTACGCCGAATTGTCGTTGAGGAGTGGGACAATTTGGACCAACAGTGTCTTGATGAACTTGTGGATAGTATGCCACGACGAATACAGGCATGCATCAATGCAAGAGGACGTGCTACTGGGTATTAGAGGTAGTGGTGTGTACTGCAATCTGGACCACAAATGCTGAAAGTCTAGCTGTATGATGGTACAACATGCAATGTGTGGGTCTCATGAGCAATAAAACGAGCTGAAATGTTGTTTGTGTTGATCTCTATTCCCTTTGTATTTAAAGGTTCCGGAACTCTTGGAACCGAGGTGATGCAAAACTTTTTTTGATGTGTGTATATGCATAGTAGAATATCATTTGTGGGGAGCAAAAACAAACAGTGGAGTCAGGCTGAAATATCAATAACCATAAAATAGCTGAAAAGAGAATCGATCACCCTTGCTCCTGGCAGGAGACTGTTTAAATAGCGTGAGTATGGATATAACTCGGGCGGTGTGTTGTGATGCGTCAAGGTCACGATGCAGTACCACATATGGTAGGGAGCTAGAGCACTGGAGGAATGGAAATTATAAAAATAAGAGTGTCTTAATTACCATTAAGTTATAGACGAGTTGCATACGACTGTTTATGTTAGACGATAATTAGAACTCCATTTTATGTTTGAGCATAAATAATCATAGATATCTGTCGGGAATCCGCCAGTTTAGTTTACTGAACGGAGCGCATGGGACGCAGAGAATACCTTGTATTCGACCACGGCCTCCTCGAATACCCCACTATGACAGCCACGCAGTGAAATTTACAATAGGAGGACGTGGAAGTCAGCGCAGGTGCGATGCTATCCTGACCTAATTGGTCAAACAGTTGTATCTTAATGAAAATCTTGAGCTCTGATTGGTGGAGAACCTGCATCATAATGAAACTTGAACGATAATGAGCCTCATTATAGTACAGTTTTCTGACATAATTTTTACATTTCGCCAGGGTCGAACTTAAACATATTTATAGTACTGAAAAGGCGGATTACATAATACAAATAATTTGTTATGAAATAACGCCTTCTGAAACCTATATCACTACCAAAGGGCGTCTCTGACCTGAGAGTTTAAACTTGCGCTTCTCTAAGACAGACAGGACTTGTGTCAACTATTCGGCGAGGAGATAATACTCCAAGGAAGTACCTGCCATACTGCCCCTCCACCAGACAGACACTAGAGCGAGAGAGAGAGAGAGAGATTTTGCTTGTCCCATTCGATCGATAGCAGTCTCTCGACTCTGTCTCACACCCCACCCTCCTGACTATTGGGGGGGGGGGGGGGGGGAGAGGGGGGAGGGGAGGGGAGGGGAGGGGAGAGAATATGGAAAATTGGAAGAAGTTGGGGAAGATCTAAGGATCGATGCCCGTCTCTGGTCTGACAACTCTGAAAGTGGCTTTCCATGTGCACGTCTATTCTCTATTCTCTTTTCATGTTTTATTTTATAGAAGACTTGGTCTACGTAGCCATTAGTGCTGAGATTCTTGTAACAAGCAGAGAAACAGGTGGTGGCCACGACTCTCTTCTCAATATTACAAAACTTGAGGAGCGATCATCAGCCTTGGTTGGTTGGTTCCTTAGTTTAGGGGCTCCGACAACGCGGTCATGCAACCCCGGGTACTTTGTGTGTGTGTAGAATCTTTCTGATAACCGGAGTTAATTGTGATGGCTGTATTAATTAGTAAGTGTTATCAGTAATTCAGGTGAGGACTGCAGACGATCAATTTCAAGTAGTTCCTACTTTTGCTGGCAAATGCTGGCGGAAAACGGTGGAACTAAATAGAGCATTAATCAAATCTAACCTAGAAATTTAGCTTCACATAAGTTTAGTTAGTGGAAGGTTCTTTTACATGCCATAAATCTATCACATGGACCCGCCGACTTTACTTCCCCTCCGAAGGAAGGCATACTGAGGGATTTTAACGCTCTTAAAATATCCGACGACTTCGGCCGGGTTTGAACCCGCGATCTTGGGCATAGCAGCTCAGCATACTACCAACTTCGCCACCGAGGCCGCCATTATCAGCCTTAAAAGAAGGTTGTATTCTTAGTGTTGTTTCATTTCGGGGCTTGCGGCATGATGTTCATTTTAGTCCCATGCACATTGAGCGTACACTGGAGCTTCCGTAACCCACTAGTCGGAAAACCCGGATAATCCGACCCAAGAAATTTTTAAAGAAAAACTAAACATTATGAATAAAATGGACTCATATTTTAAAACATAAAAAATGTACTGCAAAATAATGTAAAAATTACATTGCACGTAACAACAGAGTACAATTAACTTGTATGAAAAGAGTTGGCCATAACTTTTACCATGACTTTATACGCACATCCTTTGTGATATTTCTACATGTCTCAACCACCCAATAAATCACATCTGTGGTAGGCAGCATCGAGAATGGAGCTTTATCTTTATAATCAACAAGCTGTACCCGGCATGCGCTGCAATGCCAATCAAAGAAAGTGTTGGCGTTGAAATTCTGTTTCTTGAAGTGCTTTTGGATACACAACATGTTAACTGCCTCTAAGCTATCATAAAATGGATTTTCTAATTTAGAACCATTCGTGGGAGCGAGCACAACAACTTTCAAAAAGTTTCATCGCTGTCACTCATTTGTTGAATCTAATCGTACGCTACCTATTGTGAAATGGATTTACTAAGTCGAAACCCTTCCCTGGCGTGTACACAATGACTCATCAATGATTCATCGCAATCGGATGAATGGTATATGCACGTATAGGGGTTTTTGTTTAAACGATTCGTGCGCTGTCACTCATCTGTTGAATCTACTCGTGCGCTACCTATTGAGAAATGTATTACTAAGTCGAAGCCCTTCCCTGGCGTGTACACAATAACTCATCAAGGTTTCATCGCAATCGAAGAATGTTATATGAACGCAATAGGGAATTTTGTTGAAACGCTTAGCGCGTCGTCACCCATTTGTTGCATCTACTCTTGCGCTACTTATTGTGAAATGGATTTACTAAGTCCCCTTCCCTGGCGGGTACAAAATAACTGATCAATGTTTCATCGCAATCGGATGAATAGTATATGAACGCATACCTGATTTTGTATAAACGATTCGCACTCCGTCATTCATTTGTTGAATCTACTCGTGCGCTACCTACTGTAAAATGTATTTACTAAGTTAGAAACCGTCACGTAAGTGTCCACAACATCTCACCCAAGTTTCATCGCTATCGTCGTTCATTTGTCGAATCTACTCGTGTGCTACCTACTGTGAAATGTATTTACTAAGCCAGAAACCTTCCTTGGAGTGTCAACCATATTTCACCCAAGTTTCACCGCTAACGGCAGAATGGTATATGACCTTATACGGGACTTTGTTGAAACGCTTCGCGTGTCGTCCCTCATTTGTTGATTCTACTCTTGCGCTACATATTGTAATATGGATGTACTCAGCCAGAAACCTTCCCTGGAGTGTACACTAACATCTCACCCAAGTTCCATCGCAATCGGATGAATGGTATGTGAACGTATACGGGACGTTGTCGAAACGCTTCGCGCGTAGTCACTCATTTGTTGAACATAAACGTGCGCTTCGTATTGTAAAATGGATTTACTTAGCCAGAAACCTTTCCTGGAGTGTACACAACAATTCACCAAACATTTATCACTATCAGACGAATGGTATATGACTTTATACGGGACTTTGTTGAAACGCTTCGCGTGTCATCGCTCATTTGTTGAATCTACTGGTGCGCTACCTATTGTAAAATTTATGTACTAAGCCTGAAAACTTCCCTGGAATGTACACAGCATCTCACCCAAGTTTCATCGCTATCGGATGAATGGTATATGAAATTAAATGGGACTTTGTTGAAATGCTTCGCGCGCCGTTGCTCATTTGTTGATTCTACTCGTGCTCTACCTATTTTTAAAGGGATTTACTAAGCTAGAAACCTTCCCTGGAGTGCACACAAAATCTCAGCCTAGTTTCATCGCTATCGGACGAATGGTATATGAACGCAAACGTGACTTTGTTGAAATGCTTCGCGCGTCGTAGCTCATTTGTTGAATCTAATCGTGCGCTGCCTATTGTAAAGTGGATGTACTAAGCCAGAAAATTTCCCTGCAGTGTACACAACATTTTACGCAAGTTACATAGCTATCGGACGAATGGTATATGAATGCATACGGGACTTCGTTGAAATGCTTCGCGCATCGTCGCTCATTTGTTGAATCTACGCGTGCGCTACCTATTGTAAAATGGATTTACTAAGTCAGAAACCTTCCTTGGAGTGTACTCAACATCTCACCCAAGTTTCATCGCAATCGGACGAATGGTATATGAACACATACGGGACTTTGTTGAAATGCTTCGCGCATCGTCGCTCATTTGTTGAATCTACGCGTGCGCTACCTATTGTAAAATGGATTTACTAAGTCAGAAACCTTCCTTGGAGTGTACTCAACATCTCACCCAAGTTTCATCGCTATCGGACGAATGGTATATGAACACATACGGGACTTTGTTGAAATGCTTCGCGCATCGTCGCTCATTTGTTGAATCTACGCGAGCGTACCTATTGTAAAATGGATTTACTAAGTCAGAAACCTTCCTTGGAGTGTACTCAACATCTCACCCAAGTTTCATCGCAATCGGACGAATGGTATATGAACGCATAGGAGACATACATACCCACCCACAGACAAACTATCACGTTAAATTGATTTTTATATATATAGATAGATGAAGGATTTTAGGATCATTTTTAAGCCTAATTATTTTAATTATAAATTAACCCCGTCAGTCCTAAATTTTGTGAATCCCAGTAGGCCCTGATCGCAATTCATTTGGACTAGCGAGGTTCTACTATGAGAACCACACCCAAGATATTTCTGGATTTTGAGATGGTCCAATCCTCAGGTCTCAGCTGGGGGCCATTTCGGAGACCTAATTTCGACGTTCAACCTGCATTGCGCCTAACAGATAAACCAGAACCCTATTGGGCGACCTAAGGCTGATATTAAGTTAATTTTGTCCCATAAGCACCGAACATGATGCGTGAGGTCACTTTGCCTCGAAATATCAGGATTCGGTCGGAAATCAAACCCATAATCTAGGGACCGTACGATGAAAGATGCACACTACCAATCGATCCCCGAAGATGTATTATTATTACTATTAGCATCATCATAAATAAAACGCTAAGGCATGGGGAGCGTGATAGCGCAGTGGCTTAGCTGCTCCTCTTCACCCGGACGGCCGGGGTTCGAATGACAGCGGGGTGGAATTTTCACCTGAAAAATCACGTGGCGTCAGGAAGAGCGTCCGACCTTAAATCCCCGGCCAAAACCAAAAAAATGAGCCTGGTTGGCTCCGGCGACCCCATTTAATTGGGAAAGGCAGAAGAAAATTTTTACAAAACGCTAAGGCGTATGTTTCACAAAACTCAAGCTCTTAAACCAGAGAGAGTTAGAAGGTGCGGTATGTACCAAATTTTTCCAAATCGTCTGAATAGTACAGGAAAAATCTAGCATTTCGTGAAAAGGCAAGAGAAATATATTATATATGAATTGCAGCCGAATAGCCATAGCTGGGTATTTATGATTGAACGCCCGAGGGCTCCCAACAAGTTCAATTTCAAGTAGTTCCAACTTTCGCTACCAGATGCTACTGTCACTAACACTAGCGGCGAACGTTGGAACTTGATAGAGCGTTTCTCAATAGCCAAATATAGCCTACACATTTTGCTACACACTACCAATTGCAGAGGAAGGTTCTTTTACGTGCCATAAATATATGGCATGGGCCCACCGGCTTTACTTCCCCTCTGAAGGAAGGCATACATACTGAAGGATTTTAACACTTAAAATTCCGACGACTTCAGCCGAGTTTGAACCCGCGATATTGGGCATAGCAGTTTAGCATGCTACCGACTACGTCACCGCAACCGCATAAGAGAAATGTATGTATTTGTCTAGAAACTGCGTTTAAACAAATAAACAAGAAGATGGCCCCTGTCAGAACTGTGCCGCGTCAAGCCAACTTAACATTAAAGCCTGGCGGATGATATAGCCTATACAAATGGGGGGAGGGTAGGGCGGCGGCTCTCAAGTAACTCATCGTAGTAAAATGAGCAATCAAAACCACAGCAGTGAAGAATTGAACTCTGATTTCATAAAAATCGACAATTTGTTTTTAAAAAAGCACGTTTATACAAATAAACAAGATAATAGCACATGTCAAAACTGTGTCGAGTTGAGCCCGCATACTAATAAAGCCGGGCGGGTGGTTCATACACATTAGAGAACTCTAGTTATTGTTATTATTATTATTACCGGCCGTGGTGGCCAAGAGCGCTAAAGCGTTACCTCTCGTGCCTCGCTGGTATTGGGAGAGCGTAGGTTCGAACCTCACCTCGGCCGTCCTGAAAATGATTTTTCGTTGTTTCCCTTGTTCACCCTCGCGCAAATATCGAGACGGCTCCTTAGTTAGTTATTGTTGGTTTAAGGGGCGAAACTACGAGGCCATCTTAACACAGATTAGAATATACAAATTTGGATTATAAAGTTAAATTTTGAGGTGGACATCTAAATGTGAAATAACCGAAAATAAATTTAAAAAAACTAATAAGCATAAATATAAACAAAAAATACGGTAAACAAAAAAGAACAAAGTCTTTGATTCAGTGGGTGGGGGGTCTTCCCTTCTCATCAGGTACGAGTGGGTGGATCTTTCATGACTTATCCTTAGCCTACACAAAATGACTGACTACCTCCGTGACCGGAAAGATCTCCACTACACGCGAGTCGTTCCCTTGATCGTTCTCAGTTTATTGGGCTAGCCACTGACTCACCCAGAATGCCAGTACTTGTCGGCGTAACTGAGAGCGAATATCTCTAGCGGGTACCGACGGTTCCTTTCAACAGGTCTACTACCCACTAGCCCCAGTTGTAAGGCTATCTGCTGACAATGTGTGTTCAAGCTTCAAGACACTGTCCTTGTGGCGGTAAAAAAAAAGACAAATCGCCGAGTCCGTGGGTGAAGCCAATATGGAAGAATAAGCGATTTAAAAAGTATATATTATTACTAGCATTACCCGTCGCGGCTTCGCCCGCGAAAATTGTAGTTGTAAAGAGTACACTTAGCAACATCTCAATCATGAATGCTATGTTTGATTTAGGCCTATCGTTTAATTTTGAATAATAATGATAATAATTTGGTAAAGACCGTAACCAATCATACAATAAAGACAATATAGCACAACAATGGTACATAAATATCAAAATCACCCCAACGTCACGTCGCATCGCATGTATAAAATTCGACTCAAAATCACAACACGGTTTCCGACAACAAACGTAAATAGGAAATAAATTAGATACAGTGTATTAAACACACTGACTAAACACAAAATCCATTTACCTAAATTCCTATGAAAAAAGTACACATAAAATTACACAAGTAAAATACCTCTACGCCCACATTTTCCCCCTTTCACCTCATAATATACACCACATCGAAAATCCCTTAGACACGTGTCAGCTTATTTTTTTTAATCATTGGTTAATATGCCGAGTATCACATCCCCAAACGAAAGCACTCGTGAGATATTGTTATTCAAAGAAATGCAGGTTTAACCCCATTAACGCCCCTTTAGAACCTGAATATCCAAAAATCCTTCCTTAGTAGACGTTTTCGACATACAACAAATATATCCCCAAAATGTCATATTTGTAACTTTTAACAGTTTTGGTTGGTCGATGAGAGTGAATATCCAAAAATCCTTCCTTAGTGGACGTTTTTCTTCCAGAATTTCACCCCTCCCCATGGGCCCCTTAAATTGGATTTATTTAAAAAAAACGGTCGAACACCTATTTACTTACTTTTAAGCTGATTTTTTCCGCTGAGTTTCAAACTTCTCGCCTTTGTCGTTTAAGAGATACACGCTCCGTTAGGTTTCCTTCAACCCCCACTTTTCACCCCCTTTCACCTTATAATAGGCTATACACCACATCGAAAAATCATTAGACACATGTCTGCTTATTTTTAATGATTAGTTAATATGCCGAGTATCACATCCCCAAATGAAACAACTCGTGAGATATTATTTAATTAAATGCAGGTTTAACCCCCTTAACACCCTTTAGAACGTGAATATCCAAAAATCCATCCTTAATGGATGTTTTCGACATACAACGAACATATCCCCAAAATTTCATGTTTATAACTTTAATCGTTTTGGCTGGGCGATGATGAGTCAGTCAGTCAGTCAGTCAGGATAGTTTGTTTTATACAATAGATTAACCCATGAACGCCCAAATTAATACTTTTTGAAAATTTTGCTTTTTTTAAATTAATAAGTCATACCATAGGGAGTTATTAAGCTGCTCAAACCATATTTTACGAACGTAGCATCGTAAGTTACGGAAATAAAGGGCGTTACATATATATAACGCTAGGCGCTTGTGTTGTCAAAACCCTTACTACATATTCTGAATGGTGATTTATAAATACAATAATGTACCAATTTCATATTAGTTGCTAAATACTTATCTTGATAATATTACACTTTAAAAAGCACTGAGCAAGTATTTTGACACCTTTGAACCTTCGATCGTACAATATAGTGACTAGTTACATGGTGTGGAACGGCAAGAAGCATGATATGCACGGTCCCACATCACATTTACAACATGCAGTGCGGGCACTGCTTACACACAATTCACCGACACACCGCCTCCGCTTATGTCCTAGGACGTTGATGACCAGAAGATTTCGTCCAACATATCACAAGTCTTCAATGTCGCGGCCCTGTACTGCACGTGCTGTTGACAGCCACTTGGCTCTACGTGGTTCTACGCCGTACGGTTTCACGTAAAATAGCGCCACTTCCCACTTGAACTCCAGTTGAGTTGTCCTTTACCGTGACAAAGTAATAAGGTACCATGCGTTTTGGAGACTCGTCAAGATGCCAAAAAATATGGCCCGCCACCACTTTTTGTTTTTTTATTGACAGATGATATCAGCTCACATTTTCATCCACAAGGTTCGTTCCCCACATAAATTCGTTATAGGTGCCGATCAGGAGAGGACGTGGGATTATAACTATTGTTCTTTTCAGCCCGAGAGAATCTTCCGACCTGATCGAGGGGGGACATACAGGGAGAGTCATGGAGGCAACAGTTACTGTGCTGTTTTCATGCCAGCAAGCAATAATCATGTCGTCATTACTCCTTTTCCCCTTCCTCCAATATTTCTGCCAAGCTTAGACTTCTAAATAATAATTATGTTATAGGATTTACGTCCCTTTTAACTGCTCTGGCAGGGTTGCCTGGAAATTTGACCCCAAGGGGATCTTTAACGTGTCAGTAAATCTACTGACATGACTCCCTCGCATTTGCGCACCCTCAAATGCCAGCTGACTGCACCAGGATTAGATCCTGCAAGCTTGGGCACAGCAAGAGAGACCGTTGCCGCTGGGCCCCACAGCCAGTCTAGACCTCTGAAATATTGAAATAATTCAAACATTGTATTTTCTGAAACACTGCCTGCAGCCAGATATCACGGCAATGGTATTGTCTTGAATACGGTACTGGCATAAAAAATATGCTACGGTGACATAAAACATATTATATCAAGTCATGCACTGTTAAAAAAGCTGTATATGGAAAAACGTTTTGTGTATAAATGCATGAAATGTATTCTAACTCATTTCATATGAATGTGCTACAGAAAATATCTTGTCTTACCAATGACCCTGTATCCGCCTAGCGTTACCATATGCTAACGCTGGGAAAATTAGTCCCGGGCATGAGCCGTTGTAAAGATACACGTAAGATATATTACTGAATTATAAATTAGATATGTTTACTACCATAATCCTGAAGACAAAGTAAACTATCTCCATTTCACGCAATAATTTAGCATGCCGTACCTTTTGCGGCATGCCATCACGACGTGAGAAACAAACCTCGAAATGCACACGATTGTTGCGACATCACCCATGACATTCCCTAGCGACTAGTGCGCGAGAAATGAATAAATAGACCTTCCATGATCATATAAGCGCAAAGTTCGAATATCTTTAACTGGCAAAGGTCCTGTAGAGCAATAAATGCAATGATCGGTACTGCGTTACCATATGGTAACGCTAGGCGTTTATGGGTTAATTGATTATTTATTATTATTATTATTATTACTATTTATTGATTCATTCCTGATTACCTGAATTAGCGATTCGAAGTAGCTGAAACGTCGGCTAAGTATGTCCAGGCAATGTTACAATTATTTTAATCATACTACACATTATTCTTTTTGTACTTGGACGCCCCTGCAAGAGGTGCGTGTTACTGTTAATAATTTGATCCATTCTATTTGTCAGCAGTATCAATGTTATGTCAGCTCATGAGAGGGGAGAGATAGATTGCAGTAATCGGATTGCGGGAACTCTTTTCTTCTCTCCACGCTATCACAAGTATTCAGAGAGGGTAAGGTCGCAGAGCACAGCGCCTGTTTCGTGCTGAAAGTAAACAACAGCGCAGTGACGCTGTATGCGAGATACCAGGGTTTAAGGTGAAATCCGTGGATCATTAGCTTCACTATTTGCTGTCAAACTGGGCGAACCCAGTGTCCAGAAGCATTACTAAAGCTAATTAAAAGAAACGAGATTATACATTTGTTACTAATGAAAATGAAAATCCACAGCCTGCTTCCAGTCTCCGACCGGGTCAGGAATGGAATGAATGAAGCCCCCATCTAGCGACGAGGATATGAACTGTGCCGGCTGCCGAGGCCTGACGCACTCCTCTGGGGCAATGATTAAATGAATAACAGATGGAATGAAATGATAGTGGAGAGTGTTGCTGGAATGAAATTTTGACAGGGGAAACCGGAGTACCCGGAGAAAAACCCGTCTGCCTCCGTTTTGTCCAGCACAGATCTCACATGGAGTGACCGGAATTTGCACCACGGACCCAGCGGTGAGAGGCCGGCGTGCTGCCGCCTAAGCCACGGAGGCGTTACACATTTGTTACTAATGTTGATGTTATTTGTTTTGCGTCCCTTTTAATATCTGCGGCTTTTAGAGACACCGGGGTAACTGAATTTTGCCCCGAAGAGATCTTTAACGTGCCAGTAAATCTACTGACGCGGCTCCCTCAAATGCCAGCTGACTGCCCCAGGATTCGATTCTGCAACCTTGGCTATAATATTTGTTACTATAAGATATATATCGAGCCACGGGACCTCCTTTTTACGTGGAATCCGAACCACAGGACATGGCATTTCACTTCCAAAATCTCACATATATTGACCAGGAATCGAACCCAACCCACCGCTTGACCAACACGCCCCCCGAGTAGACTATATTTGAATTGCTGCCAATGGCCAAAAGGGTATTTTTAATTGAACGCCCGAAGGCTTCCCATCAAGTTCAATTTCAAGTAGTTCAAACTTTGGCTAACAGAGATGCCACTGTCATTTGACACCTAGCGGCGAACGTTGGAACTTGATAGAGCATTTTTAAGCAAATAACCTACAAATTTAGCTGCACACTACCAATATTAGTGGTAGGTTCTTTTACATGTAATATATCTATGACATGGGTGTGCCGGCTTCACTTCCCCTCCGAAGGAAGGCATACTGAAGGATTTTAACGCTGTTAAAAAATCCGATGACTTTGGCCGGGTTTGAACCCGCGATCTTGGGCATAGCAGTCCAGCATGCTACCGACTTTGCCACCGAAACCATTATTACTATAAGATATACAGGGCGAGTCGATCAGAGCATCCTCCTCTAACATCAACCGTTGAATGTATAACATCTGCAAAATATACTCCAGCGATTTAACATTCCAACTTGGCAGTTCGCAGACTACCTGGGCAAAGTTGCCAGCGCGCAGGCGGTGTGATGTAAGCCGTTTCGAACAAAATAATGTAATAATAATGTTATTGGTTTCACGTCCCTTCAACTACTGTGGCTTTTAGAGACGCCGGGGTGCCGGTATTTTGCCCCGAAGGGGATCATGAAAGTGCCAGTAAATCTACTGACACGGCTACCTCGCATTTGTACACCCTCAAATGCCTGCTGACTGCACCCGGATTCGATCCTGCAACCTTGGGCACAACAGGCGAGAATGGTAACTTTAAGACACGCAGCCAGTCGCGAACGAAATACAAAACACGCAAGTACAGATTACGCTTCCGTTTTTGGCCGGTCAACTCCGGTTGCGTATAGTTCTCTAACTATACAGCATCGACCATGGATTTTTATCTTTATAAACAATTAAGGATTTTAGGAGCATGATGAGAATTAATAAAGGTAAAACAAAAATATTGGAATGCAGTCCAAATAAATCAGAAACCCCTATGGACGTCGAATTGGCAGAAGAAAAGCTAAAGGAATCAGGAGACTTTTGTTACTTAGGAAGCAAAATAGCCTGTGATGGACGAAGCAAAGAGGATATAAAAAGTAGGTTAGCACAGGCAAGGAAAGCATTTCTACAGAAAAGGAATCTGTTGACATCGAATATAGATTTAGGTATTCGGAAGTAGTTTTTGCAATTCTTTTCTGGAGCGTGACGCTCTCTGGATGTGAAACTTGGACTGTTGGAGCAGCAGAAAAGAGGAGAATTGAAGCGTTAGAAATGTGGTGTTACAGGAGAATGATGAAGACAGGGTTACAAATGAAGAGGTATTAAGACGAGTGGGAGAGGAGAGATGTTTCTGGCGATTGCTAATGAAGAGAAGAGATAGGTTGGTAGGACACATAGTAAGACACCCAGGAATAGCTTACTTAGTTATGGAAGGAAGGGTCGAGGATAAGAACTTAGGGGTAGACCAGAGTCAGAATATGTTAAACAGATTGCCTCGGATGTAGGTTTTGGTAGCTGCGTAGAGATGAAACGATTAGCTCAGGACAGGGAAGCATGGAAGGCTGGATCAAATCAGTCAAAAGACTGAAGGCTCAAACAACAACAATTAGCCAAATTATTTTAATTATAAATTAACCAATGTTAATCCCAATTCGTTCGGACTGGCGAGCTTCTATTGGAACCAAACATAATTATTTTTCCGAATTTTTCGAAGGCGACTCAAACGTTGAGAAGCATCACGCGCCGTCAATAGCTGACGATTCTTGACCAATAGCATGCTTCCTCCCTCTCTCTCTCTCTCTCTCTCTCTCTCTCCCCTCCACGTGGAGTCCAGTCTCCAGGCCCGGATGCCGACTCATTCATCAAATCTACAGGGGTGCTCAGTTACGTGTAGTTCTGTCCAGTCTCACTGCTTGCTCTCAGTGGCTACGGTGGAGAGTTGCCAACACTGTGTCTCGAGCTGGGAAAACCTTGGCTCTCTGCAGACATGGACTGTAAACATATCCGTTTAGCCAAGTTTCAAAGGTGAGCCGCTCGGTAACGAGGAAAGTGAGATAACTATAGTCGTACAGAGTACAGTCGTCAAGCCTCAGACATGTGCAAATGATACGCGAGTTGTCAGTTGCGCGGAAAGCAACTAACGTATCGTTTGCACATGCTTGAGGCTCTGTACGACTGCGCAACCGGGGATGACCGACCAAAAACTGTGGCGTGAACTGTAACACAACTGAATAAACATACATATTGATTACATTATAGTAGGACTGCCCTCTGAGATTGTGGAATTCACTCAAACAAGAACACACACAAATTTAATGAACACTCGAACGAACTTTCACATACAACGATACTAAACCCATTAAACTTATAATTATATTATTTTAAAACTGTTGTTGATAAAGCCCCCGTGTACTTGGATATATATAATTTGACCGATAACTTGCGTTATTATAGTATCTGTAGTAGTGTGTGTGTATTTGAATTGCAGGTGAGGATAGGGAAGAAGGCGGCAGTGGACTTACGTTAGGAACCATCCCGGCATGCGCCCGGAGTAGATGTGGGAAACCAAGGAAAACCACTTCCAAGATGGCTGAGATGGGAATAGAACTCACCTCTTCTCAATTTTGCCTCACGAGGTTAAGTAGATCCTCAGACCAGAATAAAATTTCTTGGCGGAGCCGGAAATCGAACCCGTACCTCCGGGGCGACAGACAAGGTGATAGGGTTAATACTCAAGAGCATACGGTATAGTGCCAGCCTTCTTCGTCAAGATCTGGAAACGTTCCGTCTCCGAGCATGGAGACGTGTATACCCCTGTATTAATACCATAGGGGTTCGTATTCCACGGCTATGGTCTGGTACGAAAATGCTGTCCTTTAAGCAGAAATGCCCGCAACGGTATTATATCTTCAAGCCTCAGGGTGATTTGCGGTGGTCCGAGTCATGCACTATATAATACATAGGTGACGTAAATCTTATTTTTATGTCTGTAGTAAACACACAGTTATATAATGCTCTCGCTAATCTCTGCCGCTGTGCTACGTCACTACTTCAGAGAAATGACGAGGATGATGATGATAATTGTTGTTTTAAGGGGCCTAACGTCGAGGTTATCGGTCCCTAATGATCTGGGTGATAGCGAAAATGAGAATGAAATGGAAACCAGAACGAAAATTATGTGAGACGGAAAATACGTACAAAGAGAAACTCAGATGGAAACAACTCACAATATGGTCTTACAAAAGGGAATTTAGAACGAAAAGAGTCACAAAAAGAATAGATTGAAAAAGACCCACAAAACGTAGGCTAGATTCAAAATACGTACAAAATGCAATGTAGCGTCGAAATACTTACAAAATGCGACTGAAATTCAAAATACTTACAAAATGCAAATGAGATCGAAAATACGTACAAAATGCAATTGAGGTTCAAAATACTTACAAAATGCAATTGAAATTGAAAATACACAATGCAATTCAGATTGAAATAGGCCCTATCCCAGTTCCAATCCAAATTATTCACAAAGTGCAATTGAAATTCAAAATACTTACAAAATGCAATTGAAATTGAAAATGCTTACAAAATGTACGGTAGATTCAAACGACAAAATGCAATTTAGATTGAAAATCTTGACAAAATGTAATTTAGATTCAAAATATCCACAAAATGCAATTGGGAATCAAAATATTTGCAAAATGACCACCAAACAAAATGCAATTTACATTCAAAATTCGTGCGAAATGCGGTTTTGGTTGAAAGTACTTACAAAATGCAATTGAAATTCAAAATACTCACTAAAAGGCCCGTCTACCTGCATTGAAAGACTTACTAAAAAGCAATTTAGATTGGTCAATCTTTACAAAATGCAATTGAGGTTGAAAACAGTCGCGAGATGTAATTTAGATCGAAAAAACTTACAAAATGCAACGTAGATCAAAAATGCCGTAAAAATCGCTAAATGGGAATTTAGATACACGGTGAACCAAGGAACAAAAACAGTGCGGGAATCTTAAAGAGAAAAGGAAATATAAGGAAAAGAGGAGAGGAGAGGAGAGAGAGGAGAGGGTCCGCCCCAAAGGTAAGGGACAAAAGTGGAAAACGGACCCAGCTCAGGAATCCCTCGGGGTCGCCAACTCCCGAACTCACCAGCCGTGAGCCCCTGAGGGTGTAGCATTATCTAGGGTGCAAACGAAGAGGTGGGGCTACATACACCCTGCCTCCTTAAGGGCGTTGAGCACAAGGCAGGAGGTAAAAGGAAAAGAAAAAGAAGGCTGACCCCTCACAGAAGGAGGGTATCAGGAAAGATGAGACAAGGGCCAATTAAGGCGGGAAAGTGAAAGACTCCCTAGGCCTCGGATAACCTAATATCGTCGGGGTCGGAAGAGAACAAGAGTTGACCAAGGGAGGTCGACAGGAAAGAAGACGGATAGGAGCCCGGCACAAGTAAGTGGAAGCAATGCCGGACTCAGCTGGGGTCCCGTGGTCGACAACCCACGTCCCACTAGATGTGAGCCCATTAGGGGACTTCAGAGAAAGAGCGGCTTCGGTGGCGTAGTTGGGTTCAAACTAGGTCGAAGTCGTCGGATTCTTTAAGAGCGTTAAAAATCCCTCAGTATGCCTTCCTTCGGAGGGGAAGTAAAGCAGGCGGGCCCATGTCATAGGTTTATGGCATGTAAAAGAACCTTATACTAGCTACAATTGTGTGAAGCTAACTTTGCAGGTTAGATTTGATTAACGCTCCTAAGTTCCAACGTTCGCCACCAGGTGCCGGTTGTGGAGGTATCTAGTAGCCAAGTTCTAGTATGCAAGGTGTGGTTGACGGTAGCAAAAGTAGGAACTACTTGAAATTGATCGTCTGCAGTCCTTACCTGAATTACAGATAACACACATGAATACAGCCATCACAATTAAGACAGGTTATCAGACAGATTCTACACACACCCAAGGTACACGGGGCTACATGACCGCGTTGTCGCGGCCCCTAAACTGAGGAACCAGCCAACATAGCTATGACGTTCAAGACAGGTATCGGAACAAACGAAATCTACAGCTCTGAACTACACTTACGTGTTCCAGAACTGGCAGAAACGTCGGGCATTGTGCATTCGACACAACGGAGAATCAATCTGAACCGAGACTAGTGTGTTTCATGTGTAAAAAATATAACTCTCAAGTCTTTATTAACTTCTCCTCGTAGAACCTGGACAGAGCACGGAAAACACAACCAGAGATGAATCTCTGTCTCTCATTCAGGGCAAGTAAATTCAATCATCTTTCTCGGGCCATAAAAATAATTAGATGCTCCGGAGTTCGATACTGCGTCGCTATCTTCAGGAAACATTTTAAAGCTACATTATGCCGCCTCTTGTATAATTATTGTTATTAGCAGGTTTCTTGCAGCGATATAATAATAATATATACGGCACAGCGCGGTGGCCGGATCCGGTCTGCCCCTCTCAGATAGACACTGTATCTCCTCCCAACACACGAATAGCAATATAGCACGTACAGCCGACTTAACCAGACCCCCCGCACCAACATTTAATCGAAACACAACCAATGTTGTCAAGCGTTCGCCACAAATATGTATTTACAAGGTAAAAAACTTAATTCCTGTGGGGGTCCGGGCACAGATACCAAGAGCCCGCTGATGAGCCGGCTTGGTGTTCCTAGGCGAAACCCCACACAAGACACGGCATAAACCTAGAGAAATTGCTGAGTTTTACTATTTTTCTGGGTCGTACAACAGAATTTTAACAGAAGAAAGGGTCTCAGGGGGGGCTTGTATTCGCGAGCACTTTTTGGTTCGTATGACGAAAGCACCAAATTTCATTTAAAGAGCACCATGTTGAGAACGCTTGCAGTCGTGTGTTTAATATGGATGATGGTGCTTAGAGACGTCATCTGACCATAGAAAATCTAATAAACCATTCTAACCTATTTCCATATTCTTGCAATAGTGACATCTAGGCCTTCAAGGGTTTGTGATCTGTATTCCCCACCACTTAGCACGTGGGCGAGGTCAACGGGGGTGCGTAGGAGCGGGGATGACGTGGTAAGCGTGGGTGGATGTATAGCCCATACACACTTTAAGAGGGTTCATATTGTGCAACACGCTGAATGGCGCAGTGGGTGACCAACTAAACTGATTCTCCCATTAGCCCTGCAGAGCCCCGACACCAACACGCCTATTAACTGGAATATACTGTATTATCGTTCAAAATGTGCAGCTTTAGGGAACTTTTACTAGCTAAAGCGTGGGGTGGATGACTAATATTTCTTGACATCATATTACCACGGAGTGAGTTGGCGTAACACGCTTAACTCAGTATGCTTCTCAGTTTTATAACTACAGTGAGTCCGGGAATGTCCACCGCAGCGCCTGCATGCGTCTGCGAGATCTAGCTACAGCAGTTACGTTGGCAGCTCGGCTGCCGCTTGCATCATAACAAATAAACAGCCATTCATAACAGATGCTGGAAGTGTTGTCCTTGTGTTCGAAGACAGACATCAACTCGTCTACACATATTGTCGAAGACTTTCACTAAAGTTTCTTGCGGAATGGACTGCTTATAATTAATGATATTAACTTTAAGTTCCTCAATCGTTTTTTGATTAGTTTTATATACCTCAGATTTCGCCGCACCCCAAAGGAAATAATCTGGTGGCGTTAAATCGGGAGACCGTGGTGGCCAGAGGCTTTTAGTTATTATTCTATCCCCCAAAAAAATGATTTAAAAGGTGAAGCGACTGGTGGGACGTATGTGCTGTAGCATTGTCCTGTTGAAAGAAAGAGCATTCAATTTCGTCTTCATTTAACTGAGCAATAAACTTGTAAATTATCTCAGAGCCGTAGGCATCAGAATTCACCGAACTGTCAAAGAAGATTGGCCCTATTACCCGTGCTCGTGATATGGCAACCCATACGCCAATTTTCTGCGAATGCAATGGTAATTGTCTTAGTGTATTGGGATTTTCTGAAGACCAAATTCGTGAATTTTGGGAAATTACATAGCCGGATAAGTGAAAACATGCTTCATCTGAAAAAAAAAAGCGTTTTATTTAAAACGTCAAGTCCATGTCGATTTATGAAAAATCCCTCAGTATGCCTTCCTTCGGAGGGGAAGTAAAGCCGGCGGTCCCATGTCATAGATTTATGGCATGTTAAAGATCCTTCCACTAATTACACCTGTGTGAAGCTAAATTGGATAGGTTAAGAATGTAAACAACGCTCTTAGGTTCCTACGTTCGTTGCCAAGAGCCGACTGCGGTGGCGTCTAGTAGCTAAGTTCTGACTTGTCCTAGTAGTCGTTGACGGTGGCGCTTGGCGGCAAAAGTAGGAACTATTTGAAAAATTCTAAGTTGCAGTCTGTACTTAAATTAAAAAACAGATAACACACACTAATACAGTCATCACAATTAACACCGGTTATCAGACAGATTCTACACACACCCAAAGTACACGGGGCTACATGACCGCGTTGTCGCAGCCCCTAAACTTAAGAACCAACCAACCAACCAATCTTTGGAACCATTCACAGTACATCACTCTTTTTCCGTAATCAGTTTGTTTTAATTCATGAACCACGGTAAATTTATAAGGGAACAACTGAAGCTTGTCTCTTACAGCTTTATGCGCTGTCGACTTAGAGATTCCTGTTTGTTGAGCTAATTTTCGTGTTGATTTACTTGGACTACGCAGCATTATATCGGCGATTTCATCAAGTATTTCGTCCGTTAAAAGCGTAGGCCTGTCTGTTCCCGGTACATCGTGAACTGAGCCAGTCACACGAAATTTACTTATCAAATTCCGAACGGTATCACAGTTTGGACACTTTGAATTAGGAAACCTCGGCTGAAATCTTAATTTTACATTTTCTGTAAACCGATCACCGTCGCGAAGAACGTATTCCACCAAAAAAAAAAAAAAAACTCTCTGTTCAGTAGTAAACATTACCGTCTGTATACTGTTGCACTTTTCCAATAATCTTTCTGAACGCTCGCTGACTGTAATACACACTGAAGACATGCAGGCTCACTCGCTTATCGCAATACACACTGACAGCCCACACACGGGAGGCCCCGCTTTCAAGGACACAGTGCAGCCAACTAAACTCATGACTCAACCACTCACAGCTGCACGTACCCACTGCGGAGAACATTCTCGGACGACCTTTACAAGCCGGACGTTTGTTTTAGACTATTGCCCTTGGCCTTGCAGCTTGCGGGTGAGCCTATACACAGTCACTCCCTCGCCCTCTCGCTTCACAGTTGTCACCACCGGTCTGATATAATGGAATTCCAGACTTAAGCACGAGACGACACCACCGAGCAGAACAGTACAGTCCACGTCGAAGTATTGTGCGACGTGGAGGTACACGTTACATAGTGAAGAACAGAACGCCATTATATTTGCCAATGAACGTACTTCAGCAATAGTGGGAGATAGGTTTGTCCATCATCTGACTGCATGAGGCAGCTGACAACAACACAGGTACTGTAGTAACTCGCCTCAAGGCTTCCATTAGGATTTTTCACTCGTCTAAAACAAATGTCCGGCCTGTACAAAGCTTCGGCAGGGTGATATATACCCACTTCCCAACATCCTGTCCATGGAGTCTCTTCATTACCAAATATCTTAGTTAATAAAAAGTTTAAAAATACTATTTTACAAAGCAAAAAAAGAAAGGAAGTTTGTAGTTTTACGCGACCGTTAATCTCGCGATCATTAGCCACGGGGCCTCCATTTTACGTGGAATCCGAAATACAGGACATGGCGTTTCACTTTGAAACACGCACATGCATTGACCGGGAATCGAACCCGGTCCGCCGTGGTGAGAGGCCAACAGCTTGACCGCTGCAAAACCACACCCCCATTTTACAAGGATTGGGTTGGTTGGTTGGTTCCTCAGGGGCTGCGGCAACGCAGCCATGTGTGTAGAATCTGTCTGATAACCGGAGTTAATGGCAATGTCTCTATTATCTGTAATTCAGGTAAGGGCTGCAGACAATCAATTTCAAGTAGCTCTGGTGCTACCAAATGCTACCGTCAACGACATCTAGCTGTAAATTTGGTTACAAGATGCCACCACAACCAGCCCCTGGCGACGAACATTGGAACTAATAGAGCGTTAATCAAATTAACCTACAATGATTTTGCTTCGCACCATTGTAGTTAGTGGAAGGTTCTTTTACATGCCATGAATCTATACCATGGGCCCGCCAGCTTTACTTGCCCTCCGAAGGAAGGCATACTGAGTGATGTTTAACATTTTACAGAGACTTGGTAAGTAGTGTTGCCATAGTTACAGCCGTACATGGACATTGGTTAATCTTTTCCATAGGGCGATAATAAATCACCACCGTCAATAAGAGCAATGTCATAGTAGGATCGCTTAACGTCATAGCAAATGAAATTGGTTGAACATCCGTCAGCGGCTTCTTCGTCTCACCGTGCGTGGCTCAGGAACGTGATGTTTCCAATGTGAAAGCAGTATGGTCAAAATATATCCGGCTTCAAAATCTGCCTTTCAAAATATTTTCTTGTGCTTCATACACCTCAAGATATTTTTTTTTAAAAGGTAAGCTAAATATAAGCTCAATTTGAAAATCTCTATATGAGTGACGATGCGCGAAGCGTTTCAAACAAGTCCCGTATGTGTTCATATACCATTCGTCCGATAGCGATGAAACTTGGGTGAGATGTTGTATACACTTACGTGAAGGTTTCCAAATTAGTGAGTACATTTCACAGTAGATAGCGCACGAGTAGATTCAACAAATGAGCGACGACACGCAAAGTGTTTCAAAAATTGTGTACACGCCAGGGAAGGGTTTCGACTTAGTAAATCCATTTCACAATAAGTAGCGCAAGAGTAGATGCAACAAATGGGTGCCGACGCGCGAAGCGTTTCAACAAAATCCCATATTGGGTTCATATAACCTTCTTCGATTGTGATGAAACCTTGATGAGTTATTGTGTACACGCCAGGGTAGGGTTTCGACTTAGCAAATTCATTTCTCAATAGGTAGCGTACGAGTAGAATCAACAAATGAGTGACAGCGCACGAATCGTTCAAACAAAATCCCGTATACGTTCATATACCATTCATCCGATTGCGATGAAACTTTTGAAAGTTGTTGTGCACGCTCCCACGATTGATTCTAAATTAGAAAATCCATTTTACGATAGCATAGGGGCAGTTAACGGAAATTGAAAAACATGTTGTGTATCCAAAAGCACTTCAAAAAACAGAATTTCAACGCCAACACTTTCTTTGATTGGCATTGCAACGCATGCCGGGTACAGCTTGTACAGTATAAAACGCTAAGTTCATCCGACAAAAAAAATCTCTCAAGCTCCTGAACCAGAGGGAGTTAGAAGGTGCGTTTTGTGCCACATGGGGTGCACACAGCCCATTGTATATTGAAAAGAATATTCAAACAGAATTACCCATAACAGTGACGAATTGTAATCTGATTTCATAAATAAAGACAATTTGTTTTAAAAAAGTGCATAAATTAAACAAATAAACATATTTATAGAAGCTCGCACGGGTAAAGTCGAGCAGGTGGTTAATGGACATGCGAGATGTCTCGCACAGGTTCCCTAGTTAAATATATATAAATAATGCAGCTTTGAAATTTAAAATTTAACTTTTGTACAATGATTTCTGTTTCGTTGCACAGTTTAAATTCAGGTTTCAGTCTGACTAGAAAAATATCTTCGAGAAATTGGCATCAAAGAGGAAATTATACAAGATCGAATCTAGTTCAAAACAGTAATAAACAATCATTTGCTGAGAAATGAATACCCATCTGGTCTTCATCATTCTCCTGTAACACCACATTTCAAATGCTTCTATTCTCTTCTTTTCCGCTGCACCAACAGTCCAAGTATCACTCCCATAGAGCGCCACGCTGCAGGCAAAGCCTTTCAAAAATGACTGCCTAATACCTAAATCCATATCTGATGTCAACAGATTTATTTTCCGTAGAAATTCTTACCTAACCTCAGCCAACCTACTTTTTATATTACAAACTAACAATCTGCCCCGGCTTCGCCCGGTATCATTAACGGTTTACCCAGCGTAAGCGTAAAAGGCACACGGACGGCAGATTTTTCTTTGGCAATTCGGAAAAGTCGAGGTGATCAGCGAAACTCCACACGACTCGACAGTTTGATGCTGGTCGAAGCTGGGGAGATAGGCTCGATATCTCGTAAACTTGCTCCGAAACTAGTAATTTAAAGTTCCACTGAATGGAAATTGTTGGAAAAAATGAAAACGTAAAGACGGTTATAGTGGGCGATGTATTAAAGATAGAGATATCATGTCCGGGACTTGTTTGTAGAACTTTTCAAGCTGAACAATTCATACACTCATATTATATATTTTTACCGGTTTACCCAGCGTAAGCTTAAAAGGCGCACGGACGGCAGGTTATTCTTCGACTCGATTCATTGAAATCGTTACTGCTCGGTTTCATTTGGACATAAAATGAATGTTCTTCTACAGAAACCTTCCTCGAGAAATCCTTTACAGAATGGTGAAACCCTCATCAAAATCCATCCACTGGTTCTCGAGATTTCCCGTTACATCCAGGAATCGTGGACATGGTTTCATACTATGTAGAGATTACACAAATAATACACTGCTTGACAATTGCAACGGAACAAGTGACTGTTGCCCACAAACGACAGACAAATGCGAAGGAACAACCGAGCAATGAGAGTAAAAACGACGGACAAATGCGAAGGAACAACCGACCAATGAGAGTAAATGGCCCTGGAGAGGGCGGCACGTGTTATATGCAGCGAAAAGGAACATACAGTACATCTCACTCCTCGTCAGATAGCTGCAGATCTTGCAACCGCTATCTTTCAGAACCATTTCGCGGCTGGTTTGTAAGCTCGGAAGCCTGTTTAATGCCTCCCACTTCAACCACACCATCGTCGAGCAAGATTGAGTCAGTTGGTGTAAGGAACATGTTCGTTGGGGTCAGCAACAGTGGTCCAGAGTGATGTTCTCCGATGAATCCCGCTTCACCGTGACAGGTGATTGTTGCCACCAGCTATTGTGGAAAGAGAGGGGAACACGTCACGCACCACAGAATGTTCATGAGCGTCATCGGTATGGTCACGGCGTTATGGTGTGAGCAGGTATTATGCACAATGGCCAAACACCGCTGCATATCTTCGAACGAGGTACCCTTACAGCACAGCGGTATTGCAGTGAGATTAGTCTGGACCACGATCGCTTTTATAGGGGTGCGGTAGGTTCCGACTTTCTGTTTATGGATGACAATGCCCGCCCACACAGGACCACTGCTGTAGCGGACACACTGGAAAGTGAAAATATTGAAAGTATGGAATGGCCTGCGTACTCCCCGGACTTGAATCCTATCAGGCATGCCTGGGATGATCTTGGCAGACGTATTTCTCAATGAACATCTCCTTCTCGAACCGTGCAATATCTTAAAATCGCATTGAGAGAGGAGTGGGAAAATATCCCCTAAGGACTCCGCAAGAGTGAGTCTGAACTGTTTCCAACATGTATTGATTTCTTTATATCTGTTATCCTGCTTTCCCATGAGGTGAAATCTGTATTCATTTTCGTTATAAATATACCATTCCACCTCTATTACGTATGAACTGTGTTGCATGTCTTCCATCCTTGCCTGTGAATATTTATTTCTACCAATGTCTCTGCTCCTTAGCAATTGTCAGGCAGTGTATATGGCCTAGTTTAATTTTGGGGAGTGCCTTCTACTTACAGTACATACGAATTTTCATGCCATTTGCTCCAGGAGTGGGCAGATCCAAAGTCAACCTAGCAAGATGAGGCTATATCGATGTCAGCAACATCACATGTGACTGTGGTGAAGAACAAACTATACAGCGTATGCTCCAGTGTCCATTGTGCCCATCTTCCTGCAGCGAAGATGATCTTTTTTATGCAACACAAAATACACTTGATGTTGCTAGGTTCTGGTCGAGATTGATGTGATGTGCTTTTCAATTTATTTGTGATATGTTATTTAGTTTACTATGCATAATTGAACTGAGTAAACTGTGTAAATGATATTTCTGATACAATAATAATATTAATAATAATAATAATAATAATAATACCTGAGGATTTGAAATTTGCGCTAATCCATCCACTGCACAAGAAAGGGGATAAAACCAACATCAATAATTATAGAGGAATTTCCTTGATACCAGTTATTTATAAAAATTTCTCCAAAGCCCTGCTCACTAGACTTGAGAAACAAACAGACCGTCTGATTGGAGAATACCAGGCAGGTTTCCGAAAAGGAAGATCATGTACGGAACAAATTCTTAATCTCAAAACTATCCTACAAATGCGCAAAACCAGACAGACAGTCATTACCTTTGTAGATTTCAGAAAAGCATATGCCTCTATAGATCGTCAAACACTTTTCAATACTCTAGAAGAATTTCAAGTGGATAGAAAAACAAGAGAATTAATCAGACAAACATTAACTGGCACTACTTCAAAAGTTAAATTCCTCGGCGAAATAACTGAGCCTTTTGCAATTAACACTGGGGTCCGCCAAGGAGACGGATTATCTCCGTTACTGTTCAACCTCGTACTTGAGAAGATAATCAGGACCTGGGAAAAGGAAACTAAGGGAATAACCCTTGGCAGACTACTCAAAGATAGAATTCATGTACATTGTTTGGCCTTTGCTGATGACATAGCAATCCTTTCTAATAACAGGCAAGAAGCAATTCATTCCATTGAGAAATTACATGTAATTGCCATCAAAACGGGACTTCAAATTTCTTATGAGAAAACTCAGTACATGGAAGGAGCCTCACGATACTTAGACGGACAACCTATGAGAACTAAATTCGGCAAAATCTTTCAAGTGAACGAATTCAAATATCTGGGAGAAATTATTCAGCCCTCTGGTTTAAACCGTGAAGCAAATAAAGAGAGAATTTCCAAATTACAGAAAGCTTACAGAATCACTTGGAATAGGTATAACAAAAAATCAATATCTCGGAAAACAAAACTTATGCCCGAGTGCACCAACCTCGGTATTCATCAGTGTTTACGAAACCGTGGTAAAACTTTTACCTTGGTATTGTCGTAAAAGCAGTGCACCATTACTATCGCTCGGTTTCGTTACCGCGGTTTCTTGACGCTTGCTTTTCTCGCTATTATTCCCCTCGGAAGAAATTCGTTAATTTCGATAGTCACTTGTCTTCAGTTTATCCCTTCGAGCATACAATAGGATAGAGAGGCCTTGGCCAGCGGAACATGGGGCCAGAATAAGATCAGCTGATGTTGGTATAAAATGGCGCCTATGCCCAAGTTGTCAGCGCGAGCGTAAAGATTATACTTAATAATTATCGATATACGAGCCCATTTTTGCAGTATAATATATTACAAATATGTAAAATACGCATTTTCCCTTATGTAAGAGACTGAATGTGAAGTTATATAACGAAAATGGTTATATCTTGCGCTGCTTACAATTGCAGTCAGAGGTTTGAAAAAGGGAACAGGCTATCTTTTCACGGGTAAGAATTAAAATATATGACCTAAAATACACAGACTTGATTACATACATTTCCCCAATACAGCTGGCATCCAGCGGCGTAGCCGTGCTCGTTAAATCATGCAGCACGCTCGGATATCGCAGGTCGAATCCCGGCGCTGACTGCTGCTATCCCGAGAGTGGTTTATCCCCCAGGATTTTGCACACTCCCCCCAGGCAAATGCCGGGATAGCACCTTAGTTCAAGTCGCGAGGCACCCACCTCATCCCTGTCCCTAATAAAGTTACACACTACTACAATCATCACATCAATACAGGTTATCAGACAAGTTCAACCCACACTCAACTACACGGTGCTGATGACCAAGATGTCACAAGCCCCTTAAATGAATTAACAACCACCAATGCAGCTATACACACTACTGCAGTCATCACAGAAATTTAAGTTATCAGACAAGTTCAACACATAGGCCTACTCAAGTACACAGGGCTGATGACCCGGAAGTCCCTAGCCACCAAAAATGAATTTACTAAATAGGGAAGGGGATAACATTAGGATATTTGTAAGATTTATTGCTGTAGGTGATAAATATTTGGAGTGGGGATATCATTGGTTTTCTTTTAAGATGCAGTGCTGGATATCACTTTGTACGCATAATTAAATGTATTCGCTTATTTCAGCTTCCCTTCAGACCCTAAATTGCTTAATATATGGACCATAAATATGAATTTTAATTGATGATTATCGGCAAACTTTCTTGATTTATAAAGGAAAACCAGCATGATAGAAGCATAGGGCCTACATGTTACTAAAAAAGTAAGCTAGTACTAGAATGCTTTGTAGAGTTTATTATTTTAGATATGTAAAAATATTACAAATATAACCAAGTCAGACAATTATTACGGATAAGAATTATACGTAAACGTATTTTATTCACCATTTTATAATTTCCTAACCATGTAGGCCCTACACAAGTCACCTATGCATTCCAACACTGATATGTCAACACACCAAAATATCGCATATAACGATTATACTTCACACTTTTCATACAAAAAAGAACAGCAATATTCAGAAGGAACTGTAGTTATCGCCACCTTCAACAAAAATAGTCTGTTAATCACGAGGAATACGCTTGAATCGGGATTTTAAGTCACTTCATAATGCTATTCTTATGGGAGACATGTTTGTTTTGCCCAACATCAGCTGATCTTATTTTGGCCCCACGGTCAGCCGGTAGAAGCATAGCTGGCGCCCTCTCTATCCTATTGTATGCTCGAAGGTTTATCCAGACTGCAGTGATCGTTTCGACAGTCACTTGTCTCCCATACTGTTTACATTTTGTCTCAACGCGAGTAATCAGCTGTGCAAAACAATGGAAAATAAAATGATGAAACGTCCTAGATCTCCCAATTTCAGCCCTCATGAAAATTTCGGGAACTCGAGTAGTATACGTTGCCCGCTGCCATTGAAATCCGAAAAATTTTCTATAGAAATGGCCAATGTTACTAATATATATATGCATATATATATTATCGCTAGAGGGTGTTACTGAATTTTTTCAGAGTGCCAACATTATTGTTTCCAGACCAATATTTTCATCCAGACCAAAGGTTTTCGCCTAGACGCGCTCTCAGCCGATATTCGTGAAATATGGTGCTATCGTGAGTCGAACCTGGCCATCTTGCTACTATATCTCTTATCATGAGGTTCGAATCGCTCACAGTTTGCATGTTTAGAGAGAAATGGCCTTTCCTGTTTTTAAATACCTCCCCATTTTCACCTCGGGAAGACTGTATTCTCACATGAGTGCAGTCCAGCGCACCCAATACACCTGGGAACCCAGTTATTCTGTGGAAGTCTTCCATAACCTCTCTTTGTTCCCATTGGGTAAGTGGTAGTTGAATAAACTGTGGCGGTAACGAGGCAACTACATTAGAAACCTTGTGTATTATGCGGCATGCTGTTGTTCTGTCAACATCACACACGTCACCGATCACTCCCTGAAATGTCCCAGTTGCATAGAACCGCAGTGCTATACGAAGACGATTTCTAGGCGATTTCGGATAGTTTCTCCCAGTAGAGAATTTCAATTGTTCACCAATTATGTCCAAAATATAACTTACTACTGTCTCCTTCCGTAATCGAAATATTCTCTGGAATGAAGCATCGCTCAGTTCTTCGAATAAATGTCGCCTCTGTTCTATAAACCTCCCTTCATTCCTTTCAAATCGATTAAGACACTGGAGATATAACCTGTAGTTGTTAAGCTCCATTTTGGAATCTTTACCACAGAATACAAATGAAGAAAACTTTACCACGGTTTTCTTAGATAACCGCTCCCTCACTGGCGGTAAACATTTTACAGCGGTAAAACTCGAAACCGAGCTTGGTGCAACAGAAATACGACTTTACTCCGGTAAACTAGGAAGTTTACCGCGGTATTCTCTTTACCGAGGTTGGTGCACTCGGGCATTAGACATTATAATACAGTAATCAAACCGGAGGCGTTATATGCATCAGAAACCTTAATCATTTGTGGCAAATCTTTAACCAAAGAGATTGAAAAACAAGACAGGAAAATTTTACGAAAATTTTTGGCCCAGTTTTTATAGAGGGAATCTGGAGGAAAAAGTCATCCCAGGAAATATATCGCCAATGTGAAAACATGTCTCATACTTTTCGGAAAAGACGATTGAAATTTTACGGGCACATTATCAGAATGAACAACGGCAGATTGACTAAAAGAATTCTCAACTTGGCCCTCTCACTAAAAACCAAGAACAGCTGGCTACGTGAAATTGAAACAGATCTCCAGGAAATCAACATTTCAGACAATATTATACAGGACAGATGCAAATTCAGAACCCTAATCGACAATCACCAATTTGAAGACAAACCCAACACCAGGGCCACCATAACTTGGACAGAAGACCGAAGAAAAGCGCTCAGTGAGAGGATGAAGAGATTTTGGAAGGAAAAGAAGGCCAACACATCAGCTAAACAGGTTCAACCGTGCTCCTGAGTCGGGCATAACGATGCAAGAATAATAATAATAATAATAATAATAATAATAATAATAATAATAACGCCAATCCACAACGATAAACAAACAAAAAAAAATAAACTGAGGGCATTTGATCATTATACAAAAGTTTAGCCTTAAATTCAAAATGTAATTACTTTATTTATAGAGAAAGAGGGAAATAATAACAGGTAGCTTAGCGTGTTAGCGAGACTTATAACCGGATTCGAACCCCTCTGCCAAACGTTCTTATCCGTGGTTTAAAATAACATAACCACGATGTCTAAGTGCTCCTAAATGAAACCACTATTAGTATTATTTCTGATAGTAAATGCAGTGATTGGGATGGACCAAGTGGTGTTAAGCGCGGTACCGTCTTTTGCTCTCCATTAATCACGTGCTACAGTGTTTGTTATGGTAGTGGGTTGAGAACTTTGATTAATGGGGACGAGTAATGCGATCCAAGTCTTCTCCGCCATTGTGTTGTGCTTCTGGATATTATGATTCATTCTTTTGTTAAAAGCTTCTCATATTTTGCTATTTGGTTCGATTGAACTGAAAAGAAGCCCGCACTATTTGTTGAATTTAAGATAACCCGATCATCAACCCCCTGTACTAGGGTGTGTGTTCAATTCGTCTGCTAACGTGTGTTTCTGTGGTGACTGTAGTAATACGTAACTGTAATTACTAGAGTCGAGGGTACTCCGCATGGGAATGCTTTGATCGTGGAAGGTTTGAAGCCATTTCTTCAGTGTCACCCATACAAACTGTCAGTTGTAGCTCTTCTGTCTGTCAACGCGAATTCGCACCAAGACTGGGCGGGGTACAATACTGTATGTACAGTATACTCTTTGAACAATAAGTAAATAACACTCATGAAAAAAAAAAATGAAAAAAAAAAACATGTATTAGTAATGATCACTATTATAATGGGGCAATTTTTAGCATTACGATTTTCGACCATAAAGCGGTCATCATCAGATCCTGATCACTAAGGTTCGGATGTTTAGGACCTAAAGAAACGAGAAATATGCATGCAAATATGCCCTAAAATACTGAAGTATGATCTACATAAGATACAATATGACCTAATATATTTACATGCTTTCTAAAACACGTGTAAATAATGTAGTTAAATGATACTGTATTATTAATTCTACATTCAAACCTAAAAAAATTGTTAAAATCTACGCTGATTTCATGAATAGGCCTACGATAAAAATGTTTTCCTCAAATTTGTATCGCAGAATGTTTCAAGAGTCTCGCGGAAAGCAGCATATTCTTCTCCTTTTCTCGCGTTAACACCCGCGACAAAAATCACATATCCTGTAAAAGAGAGAAAACGCCCTAAGTTAAAAATACTACCAAGTTTAGTTACAGTTAAATATTTTCTGATAGTCTGCAACAATTGGCAAGTTTTTAAATTTTTAGCGCCGGTAACGCACAGAAACCTTGCAGCGGCCAGCGGATACCATATTTCAAGTCCATCACCTACCACTAAAATATTACCAAAATATGGCCTTAAAACATTATTGTTGATGGAATATGACAATAGCTATGAAAATGACCCAAACATGCATTTATATGCTCTATAAAATCAATCTAAAAGGAATCAGGAACATTGAACTCCTGCTTAATTACAGTTTTTAATGAAAATGTAGTCAAGGAAAAAAATATGGCATTTCCTACACATCCGAACCTTACTGATCACTGAGTTGAGGTTTAAATGTATATACAATCTTACCTAACTACGTAAATGTTGTAGTACGTACAATTGCTGTTTATATTTTGATTCGCAGTTTAAATCTTGTTATGTCAGGTTAGATAGTTTTATTTATAGACGAGTTCGTGAATTACGTATGAATAATAATGTACGTGTATACAAGTTAGAACAACAAAATATACAGTAATAAATTAGCATGCACTTGAATTCTATTGTGAAATATGGTTACTATCTCAGCAGAGCTGTTGGTCGTAGCCGTTGCAACCCTATCGCCTGCCTACTCTCAATTTTCTTTGGAGATTTTTTTACTCATTGTTCCAATATTCCCCGCCCAGTCTTTGGGCGAATTCGTGTTGACCGACTGGAGAGCTACAACTGACAGTTTTGGTTGTGGGCCAAACTAAAGGTGTATATGACAAAGCGTATGGCTTTTAGTGCCGGGAGTGTTCAAGGACATGTTCGGCTCGCCAGAGTTTGTAGTTGCTTCTATGCGGACACCCATGGGGTAAGCTACAAGTACCGTCGCGTGTGATAGCATGCTGAGTTTCTATGCCCAAGGTCACGGGTTCAAACCCGGCCGAAGTCGTCGTATTTTTTAAGAGCGTTAAAAATTGCCTCAGCATGCCTTCCTTCGGAGGGGAAGTAAAGCCGGCGGTCCCATGTCATAGATTTATGGCATGATAAAGAACTTTCCACTAATTACTCTTGTGTGAAGCTAAATTATAGGTTAAATTTGACTAAAGCTCTTAGATTCCAACGTTCGACGCCAGGAGCCGACTGCTGTGGCATATAGTAACCAAGTTCAGAACTAGTTGGTCGTTGATGGTGTCGTTTGGTAGCAAAAGTTGGAACTACTTGAAAATGGAATGTCTGCAGTCCTTACTCGAATTAAAAACAGATAACACACACTAATACAGCCATCACAATTAACACTGGTTATCAGACAGATTCTACACATGCCCAAAGTACACCGGGCTACATGACCGCGCTGTTGCAGGCCCTAAACTGAGGAACCAACCAACCAACTCCTGTATATATTTTAAATGTGGTCACGTTCTTCAATTGGTAAATGCCCTGCACTCGACTCGCAGCGAGACGACTCCTTTAGCGATGAATCTAGCCTTGGATCAGTTTTGCTGCTAAGTGTGCGATCGGTAACTTTCTTCGCGTCGCTTTGGACTGCTTTAAATGTGCACATGTGTGTTCGTTTCTTTAAAGATACGTCGGTACATGAGGAGTTTCTGCGATTTATTCCTACCAATGATGCAGATAAAGCCATCAAGATAAGCAGATTTTGGCAGATTTTGAGAGCCAATAGAAATGACAGCAAAACATAATTCTTCTCTCACATAATATCAATATTATAAGCAGTCACGTATGAACTGCATCATTTCAGTTTTAATATTTAGTTGCTGTTTTCCATATTTTAAATTCTTTTTTCTTCAATTTTTTATTGTCCTGGAAAATATAATTATCTACGGGCACCTTCTTTGAATGGACAACGGCAGGCTTACCAAGCGAATCTTCTCCTTGATTAAAAGCTATAAGACTGGAAGCCTACGGCTCAATTAAGTCCAAAAAAGACTTGGATTCCGATGGGATTTCTGACCTTGATGTCTAACAACGTTTGAAATTTGCTGATAAAGTTAACTATAATAATTGCTCCCCACCTCCCAACGTGTCTTAAGTGTAGGAACCCCCTCTCGCAGGAGAGAAAGGAAAACCTAGCAGCCGGGCTCAACAAATATTGGGAACGGAAGAGAGCATCGAAGAACCAGTCATATGCGCTCCTACGTGGGGATTAAATCAATAATTAATAATAATAATAATAATAATAATAATAATAATAATAAATGAAAATCCACAGCCTGCTTGCAGTCCCCGGCCGGGTCAGGAATATTATGAATGAAGCCCCCATCTAGCGGCGAGGATATGAACCGTGCCGCTGCCGAGGCCTGACGCACTCCTCTGGGGCAATGAAGAAATGAATGACAGATGAAATGAAATGATAGTGGAGAGTGTTGCTGGAATGAAATTTTGACAGGGAAAACCGGAGTACCCGGAGAAAAACCTGTCTGCCTCCGTTTGTCCAGCACAGATCTCACATGGAGTGACCGGGATTTGAACCACGGACCCAGCGGTGAGAGGCCGGCGTGCTGCCGACTAAGCCACGGAGGCTTCAATAATAATAATAATAATAATAATAATAATAATAATAATAATAAATAATAATAATTATCTTAAATAGTGTGCGTACGCCACTGCTGATAGGAAGTGTGTTCGAGCAGTGAAGTGACACATATACGTAAGTTTTACTTATGTTGAGTCAACTCTCATGAGGTTGACGTGAAGAATGGCACCTCCCCAACCCTGAAGAAATGGGAATAATATGGGGCTAGAAACACTGTACAAACCTAAACACCAACTGGGCGCCACTGTGCTTAATACGACCAGCACATGGTAAGCTTGTCTCCCATGCGGAGCCTCCCACACCACTACGTCTTGAACCTGGCGAGGTCAGTCGCTCACTTGGGTCAACAGCCCAGGCCCCGGCGAGCCAGAGACAGTGTCAGAGCCTCACTGACCACTGCCAATGCCTGCCAGCCAAGGTTCAAGGCCTGCCTGAGCCAAGCTGCGACACTTGCAAAAACATACGCAACAAGTGACATTAAGCAGGTACCAACAAAACACAATTTTTCTTCTTAGGCGGACTCCCACGAAGAGCCTTGGCGGTACTGCCTTTCTGTTGACTAACTGACAGCTGCAAACGGCTTAAAAGCTAGCTGACCTGCTTAAAGAGAAGTGACGATAACTGTTTTAAGGGGAGAAACATCTAGGTTATCTGCCCCTTTATTTATTTAGCATATGGCTGTACAGATACATTATGTACACAGATGATAATTAGTTCAGGAAAGGAAGACTAACTATATATTTATATCTAAATTGTTTATGTAAGTAATTGTATCTGGTGATCCATGAGCGAAATCAGTGACGTTGCCACTGTACTTTCTTTTCGAACACTTGGTGATGATATGCTGGATGGTCTGCTTAGGGGCACCATAATCACAGTTAGGTGAAGAAATTATTTTCTATTTATAATGGAAGTCAGCACAGTTGGCATGACCCGTACGAATCCCGTTACGAGTTGACCCTGTTTTCCTAGGAAACTCAAATCCAGGTGGCAGCGATGATCTAATGCGTGGTAAGGTTGATCCAGGCCTAGTATCCTGTCTTCCCTGCCATCCTTTAGTTATGTTGAAGTTGGCATTCTCCAAGTCCATTGCAGTCCTTGTTGATGGATTTCGAGATCGTAGGCGATTCAGGCGAACATCAGCAATAGTGTATTGGTAGTTGTGGGTTATCCATTATTTTCTTGAACTCCCTGAGGAAAGCGTTTTTACGTCGAAGATCTGGTGGAGAGATCTGGCTGAGGATAGGTAGACAATGTGTGGGTGTAGACCTTATTGTGCCAGTGGTTAGGCGCATGGTGGTGTTGAGCTGGGTATCTATGAGGTTAGTGTGAGGGCTATTCAACCAAACTGGGGCACAGTACTCTGCAGCTGAAAACAAGTCCCAAAGCTGTGCATCGAAGTGAAGTACCTGCCCATAATGATATTAAAATGAAAAAGCTCCTCAGTATAAGCCTAGATCTTGGGCTGCGAATGGTCAGGGGATATGTACAGTTCACGCCACGGTTTTTGGCCGGTGAGCCCCGTTGCGCTGTCGTACAGAGGACAGATGGCGAACCTCAGGCATGTGCTTTCCGCGCAACTGCACATGCGTGAGGCTCGCCGACTGTCCTCTGTACAACTGTGAAACCGGAACTGACCGGCCAAAAACAATAGTGTAAACTGTATTTCCCATACTATGGTATGGAATTGAAGGGTGGAATCCAACCCAGGCTCTGTGCAAGAAGCTGGAAGCCTTCGAAATGTGCGCGTATCGGCGGATGTTACGTATCTCGTGGACGGAAAGAATGAGGAACACTGAGGTGATGGGAAGATTAGAAGAAGACTGAAGTGATACTTTCCAGCAAGAAGCGCAAACTCAAATATTTCGGACACGTGATGCGGAATGGAAAATACAGGATCTTACAGTTGATGATTCAGGGGAAGATCTCAGGACAACGGAGAACTGGCCGAAGGAGAATCCCATGGCTGAAGAACCTCAGGGAATGGTTTGAGATGAACACTACGACCCTATTCCGCGTGGCAGACTCGAATAGAATAACCATCATGACCGCCAACCATTGATAGAAGACGGCACGGCAACAACAACAACAACAATGAGAATAAGAAGAAGAAGAAGAGAGAAGAAGAAGAAGAAGAAGAAGAAGAAATAAGAAGAAGGATATGGATAGTAAAACTGAAATAAAATCTACTACTACCATCAGTACTGCTACAAATGCCGATTTAGAGCTAACTTACGTACTAGAGGAAGAAATAGACAAAAAAGAAGTGGAATAACGAAAATAAACGACGTGAATAAGTTAGAACTGCCCTCAGCTCTCGAACAATAAGGGCTGAGGATCTCGGAAGGAAATAGAGCCATGAAAGGCAGAAAGAAAGAGGAACGGATCCACCACAAAGTCACTGAAAAAACGGGCCCAGCTCAGACATCCCTTGAGGTCGCCAACTAATAAACAAGTACACGGGGCTAAATGGCACCTCAAATGACACAACAACGAGATTTGTGGGAATCAACGTGTTAAATGTGTTCGATGAAAGGGGTTGGAATAGTATTTTATCATATTTTTTTACTCTGAAAATTCAACCGTTTTTCATTACCGTACCTTTGTGAATTCTAAATTGTAGTATTGGCAATTCAACTCACCCCTGACCTCGTGGAAACGGGAGTAATATTGTAACGAATTGACAGGAAATGCATCACACCTTACAGACATTATCTGTGTTGACATTATGTTATATGAATCGCAGCCAATGGCCATGAGCTGGATTTTTGATTTAACGCACGAGGGCTCCCAACAAGTTCAATTTTAAATAGTTCCAATTTTGGCTACCAGATGCTACTGTCACTAACACTAGCGGCGAACGTTGGAACTTGATAGAGCATTTCCTAACCAGCCAAATATAACCTACAAAATATGCTACACACCACCAATTGCAGTGGTACTGTTGGTTCTTTTATGTGTCACAAATCTATGACATGGGTCCGCCGGCTTTACTTCCTCTCCGAAGGAAGGCATACTGAAGGATTTTAAAGTTCTTAAAAAATCCGACGACTTCCGTTTGAACCCGCCACCTTGGGTATAGCAGTTTAGCACGCAACAGGCTACGCCACCGAAGCCGACATATAAATACCTATGAATAGAAAAAACAGTTCTCTTCCCACCTCAGTCAATGCAATAATGGAACTAAATTACATAGGACTAATTTCAGTTAACTTGTAATCTTCCTCAACTAAAATCAAATTGGAAATAATAATTAACTATGAACATCATATAATCTAAGAGTCATCAACACTGACCCTCTGGAAACAGTGATAATACGGGGTAGAAAGACATTCAATTATTAATTAACAGACTCAAAAAAAAAAGTTCTACAATCAGAACTAGAATAAATTATACCTCACCCTTCTTATAAATTTATTTTTTATTTAGAGATTGATGACTCTTAGGATGCTCATAGTTAACCGAAACTAATCTTATATAAGTTAGCCTATGTTGTTTAGTTTCATTCTTGTATTGAATCAGGTGGTTGGTTGGTTGGTTCTTAAGTTTAGGGGCTGCAGCAACGCGGCCATGTAGCCCCGTGTACTTTGGGTGTGTGTAGAATCTGTCTGATAACCTGTGTTAATTGTGATGACTGTATTAGTGTGTGTTATCTGTTTTTTAGTTCATGTAAGGACAGCAGACTTTTGAATGTTTCGAATAGTTCCTACTTTTGCTGCCAAACGCCACCGTCAACGACTACTAGTTCAGAACTTAGCTACCAGACACCACCGCAGTCGGCTCTTGGCAACGAACGTAGGAACCTAAGAGCGTTGTTTACATTCTTAACCTAAACAATTTAGCTGCACACAGGTGTAATTAGTGGAAGGTTCTTTAACATGCCATAAATCTATGACATGGGACCGCCGGCTTTACTTACCCTCCGAAGGAAGGCATATTGAGGGATTTTTAACGCTCTTAAAAATTCCGACGACTTTGGCCAGATTTGGACCCGCGTTCTTGGGCATAGAAGCTCAGCATGTTACCAACTACGCCACCGAAGCCGCCTGACTCAGGTGGAATAAAATTATTTTACCGATTCATAGGCATTTTAAGTAAGTAATATTGTATGTATCTTAGAGCCTCCGTGGCTTAGGCGGTAGCACGCCGGGCTCTCACCGCTGGGTCCGTGGTTCAAATCCCGGTCACTCCATGTGAGATTTGTGCTGGACAAAACAGAGGCGGACAGGTTTTTCTACGGGTACTCCGGTTTTCCCTGTCACAATTTCATTCCAGCAACACTCTCCACTATCATTTCATTTGTCATTCATTTAATCATTGCTCCAGGGCAGTGCGACAGGCTTCGGCAGCCGGCACAGTTCATATCCTCGCCGCTAGATGTGGGCTTCATTCATTCCATTCCTTGACCCGGTCGGTCGACTGGAAGCAGGCTGAGGATTCTCATTTTCAATATTGTATGTATATATTATATGTACAGTATATAAGGATGATCTTCAACACCTCGAAGAATCAGAAGTTTGTTGTTTCATTTATATGACGTCGTGGCTATTAGCCAAGTTCCAACGCTGAAAGTAAACAACCTAATACGCCTTTTATATTATTTACTCCCCACCCACCACCAATAAGATTTTCAGTCATAGGCTGTTTTAAGAGAAGGGAGAGATATAATTTATTCTACTTTGTTCTGATTAAAGAGCTTAGTTTTTCAGTCCATTAATTAATGATTGAATGTATTTCTATCCCAAATTACCCCTGTTTCCAGATGGTCGTCGATGCGCTGATATAAGTCTATGTGGCGAATAGTTTTCTACAGCCGGATGACCTTCCTGACGATAACCACATCAGAGTTGACGAGAGGCGAAATGAATGAAACTGGGCGAGGAGTTGAAAGCAAGCGGCCACGGCACAGTCCTGACATCACAGCCAAGGTTCAAGGCCTGAGCTGCGACACATACGCAACAAGTGACAGTAACCAGGTACCAACACAACACTACAGTATATTCTTCTCTTCTCAGGCGAACTCCTTCGCAGAACCTTGGCGCCACTCTCTTATTGCTAATGATGTGGATTCTTTAAGGCAAGGTTTCCCAACCTTTTAGAAACTGCGCACAACTTGAATTTTTTTGACATTTTATCGTAACAACAGTCCTATAAGTTTTAAGAAACATATATCTACTGCCGGGAAAGTTCTCAATGGCTTGTTTTATTGTAATTAAATTACTGAGAAAACTGCTTGCCACGGTGGGTGAGTGGTAAACGTGTCGGACTACCAACCCCAAGGCTGCAGGTTCCCTCCTGCGCGTGTGATTTTTGAAAGGCGACGAAAATCACGACATGCATTTCATACGTTATTTATTTATTTATTTATTTATTTATTTATTTATTTATCGTATGGCTTTTAGTGCCGGGAGTGTCCGAGGATATGTTCGGCTCGCCTGAGTCTGTAGCTGCTTCCAGCGGACACCCTACAGGGTGAGCTACAAGTTCCGTTCAATTTCAAGTAGTTCCAACTTTCGCCACCAGATATCAATGATAACTAGTGGTGAACGTTGGAACTTTGATAGAGCGTTCTGACAATTTTGCTTTACACAAGTTTAGTCTGTGAAAGGATCTTTTACATGCCATAAATCTATGACATGGGACCGCCGGCTTTACTTCCCCTCCGAAGGAAGGCATACTGAAGGATTTTAACGCTCTTAAAAATCCGACGACTTCAGCCGGGTTTGAACCCGCTATCTTAGACACAGCAGTTCAGCATGCTACCGACTACGCCACCGAAGCCGCTATTTCATACGTTGTTAACATGTTAAAGAACCCATTTGAATTCAGTAGGCCGTGTTCATAATGGCAAAATTAATCTCGGGATTTTTCGCCAACACAAAGTTACTCCTTTCTCTACTAGAAAGCGCTATAGTGTCAAGGAGCTTAGATATCTAACCTCCTTGACTTTCATAGCGTTCCAAGGAACGACGAAATTCGACATGCAAGCTGCCCTCTGGGTGTCAAATAACAAAGCTTGCACCTGGCACCCGAGGCCATACGATATTATTTATTTATTTATTTATTTAGTATGTTTCGACCCATACAGGATCACATAAAGCAAGTTATGATCTGTTGCTGTTATTTTTCTTGTTCTTCCAGAATTCTTTCATCATGTCGCTATGTTTAGCTCGACGTTCGTCAGTCCATTTTCCCCTAGGTCTGCTGGGCTTATCTTCTGATGCAGCTTCCCAAGAGTAGATCTTATGTCTGAAAGTTTTGCGGTCTTCGATATCTGTGGGTGTGATGTTGGCGTTATTGAGATCAGTTTGGACTTGTTTAATCCAAACCGTTGTCGTCTTTAATTTTTGTGAGTACATCAATATTTTCTTTGTTAATCGGTTGTCATCTAGCCTCATAATGTGTCCATAAAATTTCAAGCGTCGTTTACGGAAATCGGTTTCAATATTTGAATATTTTTCTGTGATCTTGTGCGATTGTAAACGATATCCTTCATCTGTAAGTCTTGGGCCAAGAATTTTTCGGATGATTTTCCTTTCAGCTTTCTTGATGTTTTCAAGATTCCCTTTATAATTGAGGTTTAAGGTCTCACTGGCGTCGAGTGTTCGGGTTTGATGACCGTCGCGTAATGTCGAATTTTATTGTTAATGCTCATGCATTTTTTGTTGTATATGTTTGCGGTTTTCCCATATGCTTTCCGCATTTTGAGTTCACGTGTTCTTTGTGCTATTCTTTCTGTGCCTGTAGGTTCAATAATTTCACCTAAGTATTTGAAATGATTAACCTTGTTGATTGAACCGTATTTTGTTACCAATGTTTGGGTTTCAATGTGTTTTGTAGCCATGAATTCAGTTTTTGTGAAGGAGATTTGCAACCCTACTTTCCCAGCACATTCTTTGAGGACTTCAATCTGGAGAATTGCCGTTCGTTCATCTCCGTAGAGGATTGCCAAATCATCAGCAAAAGCTAAGCATGTAACATTGATATTATCCTTCTGTCTTCCTAACACGTCAGGTTTCCTTCCATATGTTGCGACTTTTTAATTCTTTTTCCCATTCTTTGATGACCTCATCGAGAACGATGTTGAACAGCAATGGAGAAAGTCCATCACCCTGCCGAACACCAGTTTTAATGGGGATAGGTTGGGAGATCTCTCTAATCAATTTGACCTTGGAAATTGTGTCGGTTAAGGTTTGTTGGATGAGTCGTCTTGTCTTCGGATCGAGATGGTTTTCTTCGAGTACATTAAAAAGAGATTTTCGATCAATGGAGTCATAAGCCTTCTGAACGTCGACAAATGTACAGATGGTTGGGAGATTTCGTGTGGCTCGAAGTTTCAAGGTGAATTTCAGATTGAAGATTTGTTCGACGGCTGATCTGTTTGGTCTGAAGCCAGCCTGATATTCACCGATGAGTGGCTCGAGTTGTTCTTGCGTGCGTTGTAAAAGACAGGCGGAGAGGATTTTATAAGCGATGGGTAAGAGGGAAATTCCTCTGTAGTTATTTACATCGGATTTATCTCCTTTCTTGTGGAGTGGGTGGATGAGTGCGAATTTCCATTCGTCCGGTAGTTTTTCACTTCGCCAAATGTCCTGAATGATCTGTGTGATTTCCTGTAGCGATCGTGATCCTAGATTTTTCAATAGTTCTGCGATGATTCCGTCTTCTCCCGATATCTTTCCGTTCTTGAGTTTTTTGATGTGGTGATGGATTTCTTCTTTCGTTGGTGGTTTGGCTTCGGGTCGTATGTGTTCTGGGACTATGTGTATAAATCGCTCAGGTGGTTCAGGACAATTGAGGTGGTCAGAAAAATAACGTGCTAGTTTTTCACAGTTTTCTTGGTTAGTGAGTGCGCGACTTCCGTCTTGTTTCATGAAAGTCAAATTTTGCGGTGTGTAACCTTTAATTCTGTTCCCGAAGATTTTATAAAAATCTCGACTGTTGTGATTCCTGAAGTCATCCTCGATTGACTGAAGTTGCTTAGTTATAAAATTACGTTTAGTTGTCCTGATAATTTTGGTTGCCTGTTTGCGGACGCCAAGAAAGTGTTGTAAAGTTTCTGGAGATTTGTGGCTATTGTATTTTTGGAATGCGATTCGGCGATCAATAATGACTTGATCACAGTTGGAATCCCACCAGGGGTGTTTTGTTTTCTTTTTAGTGGAATCAGTTCTTTGGCTTTCCTGATAATTTTGCTGCAGAAATCCGTCCAATTGTTCACTGGTTCTTTATCCCATTCTTCTGCGATTTTTGTTTCTTGAATTTTGGATGTGTCAAATTTTGGGATGTAATCTATTTTTTACGAATCCTCTTAGGTGAAAATTTCATTTTGATTCTTGTGAGATATTATTATTAATATTATTATTATTATTATTATTACTGAGAAAACTTCATATTTAATTATTAATGTACTGGTAATTCGTTTTCTTTTAACCTTTTATCAAGACAACAATAAATATACGTAGATTTTTATCAATTAAGTTATTTCTTGCTAATTTTTGTTTAAAAATATATAGATATATGTATATTAATAACATTTTTATAATAAAGGAAAAAATAAAACGATTATTGAAAATTCCAGTTTTATTTAGTACTCATAGGTCTAAAAACATATAATTTTATATAATAAGTACAAACTAAGCAAAGAAGCCCGGCAGACGGGCAGCAGAGGAAAGTTGGCGTGGTCACGCACACAGAGGCCCTTACTAGCCTATCGCTCGTATCACCCACGCGTACCACCGGTTGGGAACCCCTGCATTAGGGGATTTGCGACATCGTAGTCGTGTAGCCCCGAGTACTTGGGTGTGGGTAGAATTTGTCTGAGTGATAGCCTGTATCAATGTGATGTCTGTACTAGTGTGTGTACTTATAATTCAGGTAGGATTTGGGAAGGAAGCGGATGTGACCTCAAGTTAGGTACCATCCCGACATTTGCCTGGGGGTATAAATGGGAAATTACGGAAAACCACTTCCATGATGTTGAGGTGAGTCTCAAACCCACTTCTTCTCAGTTCTACAGTACCTCACGAGGCTGAGTACGTTCCAGCCCAAGGACCACAATTTTTGGAAATACCGGGCCTCCGCGGTGACAGTCAAGAATGCTAGCCACTACGCAACGAGGCGAACTTCAAATAGTAGTATACTAATGCAAGTGCCAGTTGAAAATTTGCATTCTACTGGAAAGTGTTCCTTGAGGGAAAATACAGTATTTGGGAACCACTGGAGTAGAATAGAGTGAGTCAGACAATCGCTTTCTCGGTCACAAAACTTGAGATTGTTGAAAAAAATTAATTAATTTAAATTAAGGCAAGTGTCCGCCTTTTATTTATTTATTTATTTCAGAAATTACGTGTACATGTTTGAAGCCATTAATGGCTCTTCCTCAGCATATAAAAAAGTCAATTCAGAAGACAAACTGAATACCATTAACCCATGAACGCCCGAATTAATACTTTTTGAAAATTTTGCTTTTTTATTAATAAGTCATACCATAGGGAGTTATTAAGCTGCTCAAACCATATTTTACGAACGTGGCATCTTAAGTTCCGGAAATACAGGGCGTTACATATATGTAACGCTAGGCGCTTGTGTTGTCAAAACCCTTACTACATATTCTGAATGGTGATTTATAAATACAATAATGCACCAATTTCATATTTGTTGCTAAATACTTATCTTGATAATATTACACTTTAAAAAGCACTGAGGAAGTATTTTGACACCTTTGAACCTTCGATCATATAGTATAGTGACTAGTTACATGGTGTGGAACGGCAAGAAGCATGATATGAACGGTCCCACATCACATTTACAACATGCAGTGCGGACGCTGCTTACACACAATTCACCGGCACACCGCCTCCGCTTATGTCCTAGGACGTTGATGACCAGAAGATTGCGTCCAACATATCACAAGTCTTCAATGTCGCGGCCCTGTACTGCACGTGCTGTTGACAGCCACTTGGCTCTACGTGGTTCTATGCCGTACGGTTTCACGTAGAATTGCGCCACTTCCCACTTGAGCCCCAGTTGAGTTTTCCTTTACCGTGACAAAGTAATAAGGTACCATGCGTTTTGGAGACTCGTCTAGATGCCAAGAAAATATGGCCCACCACCACTTTTTGTTTTTTATTGACAGATAATATCGGCTCACATTTTCATCCATAAGGTTCGTTCCCCACATAAATTCGTTATAGGTGCCGATCAGGAGAGGACGTGGGATTATAACTATTGTTCTTTTCAGCCCGAGAGAATCTTCCGACCAGATCGAGGGGGGGAAAACAGGGAGAGTAGTGGAGGCAACAGTTACTGTGCTGTTTTCATGCCAGCAAGCAATAATCATGTTGTCATTACTCCTTTTCCCCTTCCTCCAATATTTCTGCCAAGCTTAGACTTCTAAATAATAATTATGTTATTGGATTTACGTCCCTTTTAACTGCTCTGGCAGGGTTGCCGGAATTTTGACCCCAAGGGGATCTTTAACGTGTCAGTAAATCTACTGACATGACTCCCTCGTATTTGCGCACCCTCAAATGCCAGCTGACTGCACCAGGATTCGATCCTGCAAGCTTGGGCACAGCAAGAGAGACCGTTGCCGCTGAGCCCCACAGCCAGTCTAGACCTCTGAAATATTGAAATAATTCAAGCATTGTATTTTCTGAAACACTGCCTGCAGCCAGATATCTCGGCAAAGGTATGGTCTTGAATACGGTACTGGCATAAAAAATATGCTACGGTGACATAAAACATATTATATCAAGTCAATCACTGTTAAAAAGAGCTGTATATGGAAAAAACGTTTTGTGTATAAATGCATGAAATGTATTCTAACTCATTTCATATGAATGTGCTACAGAAAATATCTTGCCTTACCACTGACCCTGTATCCGCCTAGCGTTACCATATGGTAACGCTGGGAAAATTAGTCCCGGGCATGAGCCGGTGTAAAGATACACGTAAGATATGTTACTGAATTATAAATTAGATATGTTTACTACCATAATCCTGAAGACAAAGTAAACTATCTCCATTTCACGCAACTATTTAGCATGCCGTACCTTTTGCGGCATGCCATCACGACGTGAGAAACAAACCTCGAAATGCACACGATTGTTGCGACATCACCCAAGACATTCCCTAGTGACTAGTGCGCGGGAAATTAATAAATAGACCTTCCATGATCATATAAGCGCAATGTTCGAATATCTTTAACTGGCAAAGGTCCTGTAGAGCAATAAATGCAATCAATGATCGGTACTGCGTTACCATATGGTAACGCTAGGCGTTTATGGGTTAAACTGAAGACATTTTCACATAAACAAATAAATCCACTTATGGGTTAAACTGAAGACATTTTCACATAAACAAATAAATCAACTTGTTAAGTGTTTATTTAACTTATAAATTAGTGTACTATCAACATGTGTTGAATCAACTTCCTGCAGTAGCGGCTAACATTCTTTGTTGTCGCCCCGGAAGTCCGGGTACGATTCCCAGCTCTGCCAATAAATGTAATTCTGATCTTAGGACTGGAACGAGGTCCACTCAACCTCGTGTGGTAAAAAATGAGAAGAGGTGGGTTCGAATCCTACCTCAGCCATCTCGTTAGTAGTTTTCTGTGGTTTCCCACTTCTACTCCAGGCGAATGCCGAGATGGTTCCTAAGTTACGGCCACGGCCGCTTCCTTCCTAATACTCACATTAATTATAAATACGCCCACAAATGCTGTAATAATGTTATTGGTTGTACGTCCCTTTTAACTACTGCGGCTTTTAGAGATGCCGGGGTGGCAAATTTTGCCCCGAAGGGGATCATTAACGTGCCAGTTCACATTTGTGCACCGTAAAATGCCAGCTGACTGCGCCAGGATTCGATCCTGCAACCTTCAGCACAGCGGGCGAGAGCGTTTCTGCTGAGCCACGCAGCCAGCCCTTTAAATGAGTAAAATCCATAGATTTATATCATGATTAAGCTGCCCTGCCTTACCCTACCGCCCTAGAAGTTGAGCCAGCGTAGGCTACGAGACACCAGGACAAACACAGAGAAAATCAACAACCCGGACAAACAATACACGGCATAACTTTTGTTGGCAAGTACACAATAATATTGCCACTACGAGTAATGAATGAACTCGTTCCATAACACACTTGTTTGTGTTCCCAACACTGTTCTTATTAATTATGCAATATGTGCAGTGTTTATCTTTAATCTCATAACAACGTGCTGAGTTGTGCCATTCAGCCCGTATACTTGGGTATCTGTAGACTACTAGTGTGTGTATTTGAAATTACGACTAGAATTGGGAAAGAGGGGGCCGTGGCCTTAAATGAGGAACCATGCCAACAGTGTTGTTGTTGATGATATGTTTAGGGGCCTTGCGACATCGTGGTCATGTAGCCCCATGTACTTGGGTGTGTGTAGAATTTGTCTGATAACCTGTTTCACTGTGATGTCTGTGTGTGTATTTGTAATTCAGGTAGGATTTGGGTAGGAGGCGGCCGCGGCCTTAAATTAGATACAATCCCGGCATTTTCCTGGAGTAGAAGTGGGAAACCTCGCAAAACCACTTCCAGGATGGCTGAGGTAGGAATCGAACCCACCTCAGTTTTGCCTTACGAGTCTTGAGTGTACCCCGTTCCAGCCCTCAGACCAGAATTAAATTTCATGACAGAGCTGGGAATCGAATCCGTGCCTCCACGGTGACAGTCTAGAATGCTAGCCACTAACCAAGAAATTAAATTCTAGTCTGAGGAACTGGAATGGTATCGTCGACATTCATATCACCCAAGACGTGTCAATTTCGAGGACTTGCACGAGGCCAGTGAGCTACATAAGTTACATTTCTAACAGAAATAACATCGAAGTGACTCTTCTCTTAAGGCGGAAGAGTAGGAATTGAAAACGAGACGCACCAAATCGTTCGCATTCCAGGCGGATGTTAATTCACTTCACCATGGCAGGTTACACCCGTAAGAATCGTACTGACAACTCTTGATGTAATGACTGAAGGTACGGAAGGGCAATGCTAAACCGCGGTCAAAGGTGAAATACAGTAGTTCCTTATGAATGATGATCTTTTTAAAAATAATTCCACATACTCATGTTACACATTTGGAGAGTGCTCATAACATTACTTACTAGTAAGTTACTTGTTTATCTTTGGTTGGTTGGTTCCTTAGTTTAGGGGCTGCGACAACGCGGTCATGTAGCCCCGTGTACTTTGGGTGTGTGTAGAATCTGTCTGATAACCGGTGTTAATTGTGATGGCTGTATTAGTGTGTATTACCTGTTTTAATTCAAGTAAGGACTGCCGACAATAATTTCAAGTAGTTCCTACTTTTGCTACCAAATGCTACCGTCCACGACACTTAGCTTGCGGACTTGGCTACTAGATTGCATCGCAGTCGGCATCTGGCGGTGAACGTTGGAACTAGTAGAGCGTTATCGATTCCAACCTACAAATTTTGGCTTCACACAATAACAAATTGTATTGCTCGAGTCTAAGCTGCGTGGACCTGAGAGGAATGTGCATCGCAGACTATTAGTAGTGGTGGGGACAAGTGATGCGGTTCCTCAGTCCTTGCGTAGTAACAGAAGCAAATACATTAGTCGGAGACTCAGTCACTCATTCCCAACGCCACACTGGTTTCAGAAAAGACCCATGTTAGCAGTATTGGAATAGACGAGTATGTCAGGTAACACGGCGGGCTGTCGACAGGCTTCTCAATTCTCGCCTGCTCGTACCCTGCCTCTGCCCTTTATCCTGCAAGTTCACAGAGCTTGGAACCGAGCAATAGTTAGTGGAAGGTTCTTTTTCATGCCATAAATCTATGACATGGGACCGCCGGCTTTACTTCCCCTCCGAAGGAAGGCATACTGAGGGATTTTTAACGCTCTTAAAAAATCCGACGACTTCAGCCGGGTTTGAACCCGCGACCTTGGGCATAGAAGCAGCATGCTACCAACTACGCCACCGAAGCCGCTTTATCTTTATCCCTCAAAACTGCGCTTTTGCAGTGATAAGATGTGTACTGTAAATTCAATTAGGCCAAGCAAGGACGAACAAGGAGTTGAGTAACAGTACGATAATTATTTCAATGAGAGGAAAAACTCCAAGGTCAGTAAGTCGAAGGAAAAGTGGTTGTTCATTGCTCATGTTTCTATGAGGTTTAAGGAACAATGCAATTCACCTCCATTGAGATAAAGTCACACTTCTATACTGTATCTCATTTTTTTTTGCGTATGGCTTTTAGTGCCGGGAGTGTCCGAGGACATGTTCGGCTCGCCAGTTTTGTAGCTGCTTCGAGACGGACACCCAATGGGTGAGCTACAAGTACCGTTGGGGAGGAAAGTTGGAAGGGAAGGGCAAGGAGTTGGAAGGTAGCGGCTGTGGCCTATAGTGAGGGACCAACCCCGGGATTTGCCTGGAAGGAAGATGGGAAACCACAGAAGACCATCTTCAAGGTTGCCGGCGGGGGGATTCGAACCTCCTCGCCTCCCGGATGTGAGCGGCTGCCATTAGTCATGCCGTAACCACCACGGCTAACTCACCCGGTACTACCTAGATGTTAGGCCCCTTAAAACAACAATTATCATCATCATCATCACCCGGTACTGAATCTCAAATTTCCAATTCCTCGAAATTATTTTAATTTCCCGGCGAAGTTCTACACAATTCATATGCCATATATTATTTCTATAATTCTAAGTTCTATTATTCGAATATTTCGATAACTTAAATTATATTTTGTTCCCCGGACATAAAATATGTCTACTTTAATCCGAAGTTGGGGTGAAAATGCACTTGAATTATGTTATTTAGGTGTGACAGGAATTACAATATGGATTCAGTGGACTGTGTATTTCTGTTAATTTCTGTCAGTAGCTTATTATACTATTCAATGCTGGAAGACGGGTTGATGTCAGGTGCACCTCAGACAGTGAGAGTAAGTGTGTAAAACCAGCTAACAACAGCAGCAACAGTTGACTATTTATGTATTTATGATAATAGAACCCCTTTTATTTTTCATGTAATGTATTTCTATATCTCAAATTAAATTCTGGTCTGTGGCGTAGTCGGTATCATGCTGAACTGCTATGCCCAAGATCTACAAATGCTGCGGTCGTGAATGTCTTCTATGATGATAGGTTGTTGTTGTTGTTGTTGTTGTAAGTCTTCAACAGTTTCTTTGTACCAAGAAGTACCCAATTTCGACGTAGCAATTATGTTGAATATTCTTTTAGTCAGTCTGGTGTCGTTCATTCTGGCGATATGTGTAAAGAACTTCACTCTGCGTTTTCTGATGAGTGTCGTGATAGATTCAGTATTTCTGTATAATACTTCTGTGGTTCTTCTCTGATTTTTTTTCATAGAATGTTTTTTGTTTTGTTTTTCAATGTCTTAATTTTGGCCATTTGGTGTATTCTTGGAATACACGGTAAGATAGAGTATTTTTTTAATGCTCTTTGCTTGTTCATTCCTTCCTTTTTCTCAAACACCAACAGTGATCTCCTATGTTCTCTTTGCTGTTTAGGGTTCTCATGTTATTCGTGAGTCTGTTCAAGATATATATCTTCCATGACTCACCTAGCGTCATCTGGCAGCGAATCTCTGAAGTTACTCAATTCTTCCCGGTGCAAGAGGACTTCCTTCTGGCCACCAGATCTCGTCGCCATCGCCAGCTATCATCTCCTTGATCAAGAGAACTTCGTCTACTTTTTCACCCACCAGGCTGCGATAGTGTCGCCTACTATCAACTCTTTGAAGACCATCTCATCAAGAAAATTAACTTTTCAATGTTGGTTATGCTTATATGTTTTCCTTTTGTCTCCTACCCCCACTCTTCTCCCTTTCCTAGTCCCTCTGCGCTTCGCTGAGTGGGTCTCACTTGTACGTCGGCAGTCGACTTAGTCAGTCAAGGCTCAACTCGAGCTAGCCTCCTCAAATAAAGAGGCATTCTCTTCATTCCACGCCATGTTGGAACATTAAGTTTATCCGTCAAAGGGAACTTCACCATCACCATGCAGCAAAGATAAGTACAGACTTCAGGTTTTAACCTCATCTTCATCGGTTTTATTATCTACATGCTTTTAATAATCATTTATAGGCAGTGTGAGATTACTTGTTTGTGGAAATAATCATCCTTCGCGGGATTTTCCATATTGAGCTTTGTCTGTCTAAGCCAATCTTCGTAAAAGCTGCATTTCTGATGCTTATTAAATGAGAGATCTTCTCACAACGTGGGATATTATTGAATACCCACTGTCTATAAAATATTAAGCTCGTTCCACCGCTGGAATAACTTTGGCCCTATTCTTCTATTAGGATCGTTCTGGAACCTTCCAGAATCTGCACTCTATCTACAAGTCGTGCCGGCATGTATTTTCCACTGACTTGTGGGAATACTATTTAAAAATGAGGAATCTTCCTTATAAATTACTGCAATAGCTAAATTTTCTTCCACCGTTGGGATTTTCTATGGCGCATTTAATTGTAATCCGCAACTTTCTCTAGCAATAGACTCTCGCCTATCCAGTAACTAGTTATTTTCCATAATTGCAATAACTTTCTTTGCCATAAACTTTTGCGCTACTACAGTGAACTTTGCATCCATTTCAACAGACTATAGTGAAAAACAGTGTTCTTTCAGCATTTCTTCCGCGTCGCGCTCGTCCGATTATTATAAATACGGCCATGAACATTTACCTTCCATCCCAGTTGATCTTTCCTAAACCCCTTACTAACAACCCAAAATAAAATTGTTACTTTAGGTCTTTCTCAATGAGGTGTCACGCTAGAGACGTGCCCTCCCATTTTGCTTAAATATCATTAATTAATTTCTGTATAACTACGTGTCTGGTACACGTTTCAAACTTACATGGTTTCTCCCTTCTAATTAGGGAATACAATTCTTTCAACTCATAAGTGAGTTATTTCTAGGTTTCACGAAAGGGAATCTTGCCCCATTTGGCTCGTGATCCCTACTTAAACATAGGAGGTCTAGAACCTTCCTGTCGACTTCCTCTTCAGGTTTCACATTAAGTGACCTGTCCTATTTTTATAAACACACAAAAAAAAAGGTAATTCCGCTTAAATATAAGAAGTTAGGAACTTCTATTTTATTCTTCCTGTTTTTGTTATTGTTATTTTCAAAGTTGTTACTCTTTCTAGAATATTTTCTCAGAAATTTCTAGAAGTACACACCTTGTACTCTATTTACTGTCTAACTTTAATCACTTTAATTGTTCTTAACTTTTGTACTTTATCCTCTCTATTTTAAAACATATAAAGGTTTGAAACCAATAGAATTGTTAATTGCCTGGCGCAAACTTTAGATGTTTTTTCGGAGGTCTGTGACCCCATTTGTTATGAAGTCTAAATTATATATTTGGCAAAAAACTACTACTTATTTGTTAAATTCATTACGCTCTTTTGCATTGTTAAAATAAATTCAAGTTCCTTTTTTGACTCATCATTTCTCTAATACTACAGTTAGGCAAGATCCTGTCTTTCCTGACTCTTCCTAGGTTCATGCCCTCGTTAATGCAAATAAATCTTGTGATAGGATTTTCACCACTTGTTGCATTTGAGCAAGAACTCTTAGTTGCCAACTCGGTAAAGTCTCTCTTAGCTTTAATAGCTAATTCTAACTGGCCAGTAAGGCAAGCATAGCTCGCTACGCCAGCTTCCTGCTTGTGGAGATTCTCACCAATTCTTATGGTTGGTTTTTCAAAATTTAAGTGTTTCTCCTTGCCTAAACTTTTAGTCGGCTCCTTGCTGGGTAAAAGCTTAGCCATTTCCAAATGCAACTATTGGTTCACTTACCAAAATTATTCCCAAAGGTATAATTCTTTTATCACTATCCTTCTTGGAAGCACTTGGTCGCTTTTCAGGAACTCTACAACTTCGAAAACTGGAAATATCAAAACCGATTCAAATTATTGGCATTCTTCGAATCACTTGTTCTAAAAATAATTCCTTTGAACAGACATACAATAAGTCTGTTACTCTTTGTCTTGCCAGACCATCACCCTTCCCCATAGTAGGCATATGCATGCTTGAGAGGGAATACGCTAAAGCCATTCTCTTGCAAACCGCCCAAGTCCTAGCTGCGTTTCCCGTCAGCTTTGCCCAGGTCCTTACCCACTTTAGGTGTCAGGGAGCGGATTTGCAGTGGCAACCGCCTTTGAGTGCATTTAAAGTTTAATTTATTTCTCCATCCTTTTTCTCCAGTCCGAAACCCACCTCCTTTTCATTATCATCTTCCCTTGGTGGTTAGGTTATTCCTCAGCCAATAATCTACCCACCATTCCCTTGGTGCTTGTGGTTTCTGATGCGCATAAGGCTGACTACCGTTTTATAATGTCGTAATTTCGCAGCCGTGGAGATGCAAGGTCTATTATTATTATTATTATCATTATTATTATCATTATTATTATCATTATTATTATTATATTAGATTTAATGGTGCTCGAGCACTTGGTATGACATGAGGGTGGTGCTGAAAGCCCCTAAATGGTTTAAACCGCCAGTCATAGAGGAACGTTCGACGTCATGCAAGGAGAACTACATACAACCCCAACGAGCGCGTGGATATAGACACTAGGAAAAGGGGAGGGTCCCTTTAAACGTATTATTCTCCTCCCTTTCATAGCTTTCCCGTTTTTAGATATTCAAAGGAATTCCCCTTCTTAAATCATTATGCACGCACAAAAGAAGTGAAATGAGCTGCAAAGCTCTTAGTAGACAGTAATTACTGAATCGAGACGTCTTCCTTGCGGTGTTATCAGACACGAGGCGCAGTAAACAGAGCAATGAATGGAGCCGAGTCGAGCCATGTTACTCAATGGGACGGACGGTGCGGCGGCACCACCGAAGGTCACACGCATCAAGGCCTAGCTGATGAATGTGGACGAGATGACCTGATAAGGCTTGCGGGTGAGGGGGAGGGAGAACAAGATCGACCCGAGTCCAACACCCTTCGTGACTATTACCTGATGGTCCAGTTCTTGAACACATCGAACTATGCGTACGGCTAAGGTTCGAATCCCAGCCTCGGCAATTTGAAACATAAATGGACCGAAAACCTAATTTTAATAATAAATATGTATAGATGTGAAATTAACCATATCTAAAACAAATTGGTCCTTATTGACAACATTTACTTGAAATCTATAAATGGTAGTCTATTAAATAAAACCATCAATAGTCAATATATATTACGTACTGTATTATAAGTTGTTCAATATGACAGAACTTGGTCATCATCAGAAATCTTAAGTTGTCGGAAGAAACTATTGAAAAATATAAAGTTGAGAGTAATTTAAACTATATGGTAATTTTGAGATTCGAAATATTCCAAAACTATCAACTTCAGACCTGTTAAAACGTAACTTAATTTCACCAAATATATCTCGAAAGAATCACAAAATTACCATATAGATTCAATTACTAGCAACTTTATATGTTTAAATAGTTTCTTCCGACAACTTAAGATTGCTGATGATCCCCAAGTCATGTTAACTTATAATAATATTATTGACTATTAGTGGTTTAATTTAATACCAATTAAGATTTCAAATTTAAAATTAATGTAATTCCTAATTACTTTTACGTCTCTTTTAACTACTGTGACTTTTGGGGCCACCCTCATTTCACGTAATCACAAAGAGAGAGAGAGAGAGAGAGAGAGAGGGGGGGGGGGGCGGTTGAAGCTTATGACTGCGTTGGTGGCGTGCGGGGCAGGAAGGGGGAGGGGGTGGATAAACGAAATGATTACGTAATCACTTAACAAACAACAAAAAATCAATCATTTTACGTTCTACGCGCTGGCTGAAGGCGCGAGCGAAGCCACCGTTCGGCGGGACGTAGGGGTATTCCCCTGGTCATGTTTGGTTTACTTATAAAATTAGTCGAAGCCTTTCCTTGTGGGTTGAATGCAAGGGTTATTTTTGTTTTACTTATAACATTAGCCAAAGCCTTTCCTTGTAAGTTGAATGTGAAGGTTATTTTTATTTTACATACAAAATTAGCCGAAGCCTTTCCTTGTAAGTTGAACGTAAGGGTTATTTTGTTTTTACTTACAAAATTAGCCAAAGCCTTTCCTTGTAAGTTGAACGTAAGGGTTATTTTGGTTTTACTTATGAAATTAGCCGAAGTCTTTCGTTGTAAGTTGAATGGAAGGGCTATTTTTGTTTTACTTCACTTCGAAAGTTAGCCAAGCATTTCCTTGTAAGTTGAATGTAGTATTATTTTCGTTTTACTCATTAAATTAGCAGAAGACTTTCCTTGTAAGTTGAATGTAGGGTATATGTTTGTTTTACTTAAAAAATCCTTAGTAAAGGAGTAAGAACAAGAAAGCTCAATTTTCCGCAACAACATAAAAATAGGCATTACATTACTGTTCTATTTATAAATGAACACGTTTTATACAAATACCCTGCTTGATTGTGTACTCGCTTATTGTTGTAAGTGCTTCAGTGCACTTACTGCACTCGTGGTGGTCCAACAAGTGCAAAGTCTCTTCACCCGATGTCGGTTAATTTGAGAACACTGCACTTGGTGATGGATGAGCAAATAATGGTTTCCCAGCAAGATCCGGGTTCGATACCCGCCTGGCAAGGACACTTCTCGCCATCTGCTTCTCGTCGTTGTTTGCACGTACTGTGTCAAGAAATGTGTAGCGTTGCTTACTACAGAGCACGCTGATACAAAACCTGAAGCCGCAATACGTGGGTCGCTTGCTAAGTCATGGCAACTGATCTTTCCCCACAGAATTCCGGACCGCAACCAATTCACATGTTTTGATATGCAACACTTACTTTAGGCCTATTAAAAGATGCCGCTAGATGATGTAGAAATGCAAGACAGAAGGCTTAAGTCATTCGGCGCATTGTTGATGTTTGTAGTTTTTCATGTATGGACGTGAGTCAACTAGAACAACGTGCATAAGTACAAAATAGCACGATAATGCAACAGCCCACTCGGCAAACATTAATCAGACCTATTTACGGTACTGGAGATGGAACGTACTACAGCATCCTTCCTACGCTCCCGATCTGTCACCATGCGATTTCGATTTGATACCTAATACTGAAAGCTGCATTGCGTGGGATAATATTTATGGTAGACAAAGTCAAAAAATGAATATCGCTCATTTTACTAACTTAGGCTATTGTTAGAGGCACACGAAATTCCTCTCACGAGTGATGTTTACACTACGCAAAAGTAGCTTAAAACTTGATGCAACATGTAAAAGCGCTATAACTGTATGTATTATTGCATCTTTCTTTACAGGGAGTAACATGGTATGCCCAGTGATTTATACATTTCCAAAAATCCTATAAATTCCTAAATTGAACATATAAATCCTATAAAATCCTAATATACTGACAGGTGAAACCTAATTTTAAGTTCTTAGAACCTAAAAATCCGTGGCTGGATTCCTTTTCAGGAGTGATTATTAATGTATTTATTATTATTATTATTTTATATATAATGTGCGCTCAAAAAGTAACGAGCCTGAGGCTGGAATGCGCAAACCGGTGACGACATCGGCTAATCGTGGCGTGTGTAACGAGATGTTGTTCCGACCAGAGCGTTTGTCGTTTGGATTCTGATTCGAAGTGATGACACCATGACTCATCTCCAGCCACCACTCGTGCCAGGAACCCATTTCCAACCCTAGCATAGCGCTGCAGATGACCAAGACAGTGGGCCATTCGACATGCTTCCTGTTGTGGTTGAAGACTGTGGGGCACCCATTGGGTGCACACTTTGCGCAAGTGCAGTCGTTCCTTCATGATGGTGTGCACACTTCCGACGCTCAATCCGACCACGGCGGCTATGGCGTTCACTGTCACTCGGCGGTCCTGGGTAATGAGTGCATCAACCAGGTGGACGTTGTCATCGGTCATGCATGGGAGTGCGCCAGACCGGGCATCATCAGCTAACGACACCCGTCCTTCCCTGAAGCACTTGTGCCAGGCCTTAACACTTGCAAGGGACATGCAGTGTTCGCCGTACACTTGTGACTTGCGGTGATCAATGTCCGTTCCCCCTACTCATTCCGCTGTCAGAAACCGAACAACAACTCTTTGCTCTTCGTTTGACGCCTCCATGTCACTGTTTGCAACGCGACAGGTAGCGTTGGACGATTGATGCATGCTGCTGCTCGCTTTGTATCGCCACGTGACGTGCACTCGTGTCCTCTAGCGACGGGCTGTGACCTACCACGCTCCGGTCAGAACCACACCTCGTTACACACGCCACGATTAGCCAATGTCGTCACCGGTTTGCGCATTCCAGCCTCCAGCTCGTTACTTTTTGAACGCTCCTTATACATTGTACCCTCGTCAGTAATTGGGCAAATTTGGGCTGACCGACTGAAGAGTTACAACGAATAGTGACTGGCTGCGTGGCTCAGCGGTAACGTTCTCGCCTGCTGTTCCCAACGTTGCAGGATCAAATCCAGGCGCAGTCAGCCGGCATTTGAGGTTGCGCAAATGCGAGGGAGCCGTGTCATTAGATTAGGTACGATAAAGATCCCCTTCGGGGCAAAATTCTGGCACCCCGGCGTCTCTAAAAGAAGCAGTAGTTAAAAGGGACGTAAACCCATTATTATGATTAGGACTCAGATGTTTAGGTGCTAAAAATCAGGAAAATATATATTTTTATATATTAAATATTTCTGAAATATGTGACAAAAAGTAAAAATATTTAATTATAATTTAGTTTATTAATGACAATATAAACAATATGCAGTATTCACGAATGCAATTATGCTCTATCTCACTGACTGCTGAAGAATGACAATACACAACGAGATACATCTTCAGGTTGTCGATCACAAATGACCGACGATTATCGCGCAACACTTCTTCTGAAGGCGCGAAACTACGGCAATAATTTTCTTGCCCTCGAGGTTTGGTGTAACTTGAGATCGCTGTTCACCCTTGACTGCTATGCCACATGGTTGGCAGAACAGAACGCCCCCATCAGAAGTAAAATTATCCTTAAATTCTGCAACATACTGCTGCAGATGATAACTTGTAGTTGCTTTTACTCTAGGCATCTCCGGCTTCCACAGTGAGTGGTACGGAGTGACAAATTAAGAATAACACATTTGCAAGCTGACATACGGTCCGCATGATGATTAAATACCTCACAGATTCTTCCCCGTTGACGTAACACAGAACAAAAACGCAATAAACTGAAAGATCAAGCTTACTGATTTACAAAAATAATATTATGTCAATAAATATTTCATGTTTTTTTGGCTAATGCCGATTCCATTGAAAAAGGAGGCAAGGTTTCTCCGAAACGTTTGTTTCTAATCTAAATACACACGGCATTAGCCCAAAAAAACATGAATTATTTATATAATCCGGGCCGTGAAAGCCTTAATATAAATATTATGTCATTTTATGTACTAATAAGTGAAAAGCAGGAATGTATGTATTTATCGACAAAATGTTTAAAATATGTATTTGCATAAAAAATATTCATTTGCCTAAACACCCGAGTCCTAATTATGATTATTATTACAACGAATAGTTTGTATAGGCAACATTAAAAAGATGGCTTCAAAACTTTACATTCCTCTTAAGTCGTCTTCTATTGCAGAAAGTTTAAAAAAAATGCAAGCTTTTGGAAATACGTTTGAAATGAAAAGTAGAGTATTGCTAGTATCGTAGTGGTGGTGGTAGTATTACGAGACCGTTACAAATGTGTAAATGAAAGAAAGAAGCGAGATTTCCCCCTCCCGCCCCTCGGTACTCCCGCAACTGGAGTGAAGTGGAGTGGAGTAGAGTACAAACCAAGCTGAGCCGTGTGCATTTCAAAAAGCAAAAGCGAGCCCGGACTTCCCGAAGTAGCACGCTATCGAGCGCGAGCTACAGCACAGCAGCAGCCCCCATTGCGAAATGTTAATTAATATTGTACGATATGCTGACGTCACAAGGCTGGTGACGTGACGTCACTAGCTCTTGCTCACTCGCACTCGCAACACGGCCAGGTAAATATGTTTGTGCGGTGTTTGTGGTATTATAATAACGACATACACGCATGAGATGACGTCTATGTCTCGCACTCACCAAATATGACGAGGGCAGATTTGCTTCATTCACTTTCCTTTTATGATGTACGGTAACAGTCTTCTTTTCTTTCATGGATCGACTGGCTGCGTTGCGCAGCGGTAACCTACTCGCCTGCTCTGCCCGAGGTTGCAGGGTCAAATCCTCGCGCAGTCAGTTGGCTTTAGAGGATGCGCAAATGCGAGTGAGCCATGTCAGTAGATTTACTGGCACGTTCAAGATTCCCTTCGGGGTAAACTACCGGCACCTCGGCGTTTCTAAAAGCTGCAGTAGTTAAAAGGGACGTAAAACCAATAACATCATTATTATGAGGGGTGATCAAAGCAAAAAGCAAGCTGGTAGTTTAACATGACCGTTAATCACGAGATCATGTGCCACAGGACCTCCGTTTTACGTGGAATCCAAACCACAGGACATGGCATTTCACTTCGAAAATGTCACATGCATTACCGGGAATCGAACTCGGTCCACCTTGGTGAAAGGCATACAGCTTGACCGCTGCGCCACCACGCCCCTAGGGGTGATCAGAAACTAAGGTTACAAGGACGATATTCCCGGAGTTGTATCTGTTATAAATTAGTATCAACTATTCAAGTAATACGCCAAATCAATACTCAATTTATATATAATTCTATATAAATAGGACATGTTTCGGGCTTCAATGAGGCCATCTTCAGCTAAACAAGAAATTAATTAAAAATTAAGTTAAACTATTAAAAAATTTACTTAAATCTAATAACAAAATAAATATTAATGTTAAAATTGAATAAAATGAATCACTATTAAAATGGATATCCTTACAAATCAAATTTTAAAAATGAAAATAAAATACTTGTCATTTTTCTTCAAAATGTAGTTAAAAACGAGAAAATATTATTGGTGAATGTAAACAAATATTCAACGACATAATAATTCTTATCAAAATAATACACTTAAAATAATTTAAAAGTCAAGTTCTGTAACCAATAATTAATATAGATCAGTGAAATTGAATAAGCACATGGTTAAATGCTTAAATGAATAAGTAACTCTTCTATCTTCAACATGAAGTTAAAATTCTCAATTGGTGCCAAATACTAAGGTTGCCGACATGAACGTAGTTTAGAGCTTGAAATATTAAGTAAATGGATCAGTGCTTGAGACGAATAAGGAGATTTTCACTCATGATGGAGTTAAAATTTTGAATATGTGCCCAACAAGTAATTGCGTTGACATAAAGTGCCCTGCTTCATGTAAGAGAACGAAGAAATAGGTGCGACAATGTTAGATAAAAGCTTCTTGTGCGCAAATGTCTGTGAAGTAATAGTGGGCAATATAAAGCACATGTTTAGATGATTGAAGAAATGTTAACTGCATTTATATATTATTATGTATTCTAATCTTCTATAGCTTCATCGTGGTATATAAATAACATATGTAACCTATAGTATGTTCACCGTTTTGATCAATGAGGCTAAGTATTGTGGGGTGATAACTGTGCAGAGTTTCAGCTTCCTATAGCGTTAGTTATAGGTAAGCAACTAATGGCAACTCGTTTGGAAAACTGGTCTCTCGAAGAGATCTGCTCAGTTATTCGATTTCTGTCAGGGGCGTATATAGAAAAAAAATTGGGGAGGGGGGCTGACTATCCTGGAAAATTGTGATTATTCTCAGGGGATTGTCACCGCAAAATACCCAGAAATATCAACCAATACCTTAGAGCATATAACTTTGTGTAATTATTTTAGATAAGATTCAACGTTTATATAGCCTACAATTACTGGCAATACAAAAGAAAGTTGTAAAATACAACACAACACACAAACAACATTTTATACTTAATGAACTTTCTATTATGATCTGTGGAGTATGAATGGCAAATATCTAAATATTTGTCAATTTACTAAGCAGAAACGTAAACAGTTTTTTTACATTTATTTCTCAAAAAACATACTGTGGAATTCACAGCTTTACCTCACAAGGCTGAGTGCACCCCGTTCCAGCCCTCAGAATAGAATTAAAATTTCTTGGCAGAGCCGGGAATCGAATTCGGATCTCCGGGGCGGCAGCGAAGAATGCTACCCACTACACCACGAGTTAGTGTAATTTTAATATTGTTTATAACTTAGCCGATAAGTTAAGATTAGGGTACAACCAAATTTACAATAATTTTATGCTCTTACCAAAGCAGCGCTTTCTTAATGTTTATTGGGTTTTTTTTTTCGGGGGAGGGGGGGGGGGCTGGAGCCCCCTCAGCACCCCCACCCCCCCCTTTATACGCTCCTGATTTCTGTGGACGAAACATGTAACCGCGGCCAGGACTTCTCACCGAGGGCGTCATCTTCCCTCATGACAATGCGCGACCTCATTCAGCCCAGAAGACCACCATGCTGTTGAACCGGTTTTGCTGGGACATCATTGACCACCCTCCCTACAGCCTGGACCTCGCTCCAAGCGACTTTCGCCCGTTTCCTCACTTGAAGGTGATGATGATAATTGTTGTTTTAAGGGGCCTAACATCTAGGTTATCGGCCCCTAATGATCTGGGCGATCGCGAAAATGACAATGAAATGGAAACCAGAACGAAAATTAAGTGAGACGGAAAATACTTACAAAAAGGAACTCAGATTGAAACAACTCACAAAATGTTCTTGCAAAAGGGAATTTAGAACGACAAGAGTCACAAAAAGAATAGATTGAAAAATACGCACACAATATAGGCTAGGTTCAAAATACGTACAAAATGCAATGTAGAGTCGAAATACTTACAGAATGCAATTGAAATTCAAAATACTTACAAAATGCAAAATGAGATCGAAAATACGTACAAAATGCACTTGAGGTTCAAAATACTTACAAAATGCAATTGAAATTGAAAATACACAATGAAATTCAGATTGAAAGATCCCATTTCCAAACCAAATTATTCACAAAGTGCAATTGAAATTCATAATTTTTACAAAATGCAATTGAAATTGAAAATGCTTACAAAATGTACGGTAGATTCAAACGACTCATTTGGATTGACAATACTTACAAAATGCAATTTAGATTGAAAATACTTGACAAAATGCAATTTAGATTCAAAATACTTGCAAAATGCCCACCAAACAAAATGCAATTTAGATTTAAAATTCTTGCGAAATGCGGTTAAGGTTGAAAATACTTACAAAATGCAATTGAAATCCAAATTACTCACTAAAATGCCCTGAACCTACATTGAAAGACTTACTAAAAAGCAATTTAGATAGTCAATCTTGACAAAATGCAATTGAGGTTGAAAACAATCTCAAGAGGTAATTTAGATCGAAAAAAACTTACAAAATGCAACGTAGATTAAAAATACCTACAAAAAACGCTAAAGGGAATTTAGATACACGGGGAACCAAGTAACAAAAACGGTGCGGGAATCTTAAAGAGAAAAGGAAATATAATGAAAAGAAAACAAGAGGTCTGACCCCTCGAAGAAGGAGGGATCAGGAAAGATGAGACAAGGGCCAATTAAGGCGGGAAAGTGAAAGACTCCCTAGGCCTCGGATACCCTTATACCGTCGGGGTCGGAAAAGAACAAGAGTTAACCATGGGAGGTCGACAGGAAAGAAGACTGAAAGGAGCCCTGTACAAGTAAGTGGAAGCTATGCCGGACTCAACTGGGGTCCCGTGGTCGCCAACCCACGTCCCACAAGATGTGAGCCCCTGGGGGATCACTCGGAGGAGCACCTAGGAGGTCGACGATTCGCTTCAGACGAGGAAGCGAAACACTTCGCGACAACGTCGCTGAACACGCAAGGGCAAGATTTTTTACCACGAGGGAATATTCAAACTCATCCTACGAAGCGACAAATGCCTAAACCGGCATGGAGACTATGTCGAATAATAACCTAATGTATTTACTATCAGTTGGCTGTATTTGTTGTATGAAATAAAATGCACACGTTTCTCTGCAGGCTTTGTAACCTTAGTTTCTGATCACCCTTCGTACGTGTGTCATACAATAAAAAGAGATATAAAAGATCAAGCGAGTGTTATGTTCAATATTTCCACAAGGCCAATATTAAGAAAAATACTTGATAGGCTGTTGACTCCCATTCTACAGTACAATGTCTTAATAATGTCATGGATATCCTATTTTGCATTCCCGCTTTCCCTCTGTCTAAATATGATATCATTTTCATGAAATTGTATTCAAACGTTCTCACGTGATGATAACATTCGGACAGGAAATATTTTATATACAGACATTTATAATTTTTGAGATGTCTTCACTCAATTTTGTATTTAGTATCAAAACGTTGACGGCCTTAGAACTCAGACTGGCGCATTTTTCAAAAACTTCTGTGCTGTTCATTTAATGTAGTTGTATTGACAGAGACTTCCCTAACAAACGATATGTGGGACAGTGAATTATTTGACGACAGATATACAGTATTTAGAAATGACAGGGACCTATCACTAGCAAGGAAGGTTAGAGGAGGTGGAGTATTAATATCAGTTAAAAAGGGTTACAGGATCAAGCTATGTTCAGTATATAACAGGCAACAAAGTGAATCACTTACGCTTTATATTCTCAACAATTGTAGGAAATTATTTATAAATGTTCTCTATATAACTCCCTCTTCTGGCCTTCCTGTATAGCAGGATTACTTCAACTATGCTGAAAACATTATGGTGTCTGGTCGTATCATAATGGGTGATTTAAACTTACATGAAATTAATGATATCAACTGTGATTTTAGTAAAGAAGCAACGTCCAGTCGCAGTCTAGCACAGTTCATGACACATTTGGGTTTAACCTCGCACAACAATATTCTTAACGACAATTCTAGGACATTGGATTTAGTCTTGAGTAACATAATAATTGAATTGAAACATCAAGATTTTACTTTCGTACCTGCAGACTTGCATCATCCTCCCCTCTGTTTGTCATTATTGGCAATTTAAAAATAACCATTTCCTAAAAGTATAAGTCGTGAATATTTCAATTTCAGAAAATCTGATTTTATGCATCTATATTTTCAAGTGCGAGACTTCGACTGGAGCTCATTGTATTCTTTCAAAAAGGCGGACCTTGCAGTAGACTTCTTTTACAAGTCACTGTTTAAAATGTTTTGAAACATGTACTGTAGGACCTATTCCCAAAAGAAAGCTCATCCAAAAGTCCAGATAACCAGTTTTGTTTACATATGACATTATACAGGATATAAAACGTACAAAGAAATGTGCTAGAAAGCGAAAGTTTTCTAGATATTACGCCAACCGATTTAGACAATTCCGATATGAATTGAAACTCAAAATGCAAATAGCTTATAGAGCGTACAGTACGTTAATGGTTTACAAAATACAATGAAACATAATATCAATCAATTTTGGACATATGTTAAAAGTAAGAGGGAATCAAGAGAACAGTTACGTGTCTGGTAATATCGCCCATGGTCTTGCACAGTATTTCTCGTCGGTGTATACCAACACCGACTTTAAAATTCAGATCATTTGGCTTTGGATGTGTTTCCTCAACATTATTTCCATATCAGTTGATGAGATGAAAACTGTCATCCGAAGGAAGTTAAATCCCAAGAAGGCAAAAGTGGTCCTGATGGCATACCACCTTACATAATAAAGGGCTGTGGAGACATATTGGCTAATCAATTAGCACATATTTTTTATTTATCATGGAAACTATCGAAAATTACACCAATTTTAAAATAAGGAACTTTGGAAAATATTTCTGGTCATCGTCCTATATCAGTAATTGGTGCTATTGCAAAGGTATTCAAGCATATGCTATATTGTAACATTTATAATCAAGTCAAATATGGCATTTCTGAATTTCAACATGGTTTCATGCCCAATAGATCTGTTCTTACAAATCTGATGGGGGTTTAGTCAAAGATTGTACGATACATTGGATGTGGGGGCAGATGACCTCGTAGTTCCACTCCTTAAAACAACAATAACTAATAATAATAACATTGGATGTGAACGGAAGAACTGATATAATTTATATGGACTTGAGAAGGCATTTGGCAAAGTCGATCATAGAATACTTTTGAGTAAAATGTACCAGTTTGGTTTTCCAAAACATCTTCTTAAATTGTTGTGTTCATATTTAAAATATCGACGACAGTTTGTTTCCTTAAAATGTGTAATTTCTGAACACATTATTAGTTTCTCCAATGTTCCTCAGGGATCCAATCTGAACCCTCTCCTATTTTTAAATTTTGTTAATGATTAACTTAATTACCTAAGTCACGCCAAATGCTTACTCTTTGCTGATGATTTAGAACTTTATAAAACCATAAAGACCACAGAGGATAAGGTAGCCATATAACAAAACATAGATGGCGGTGTATTGTGGCGTGATAAGAACCATATGTCTTTAAATTTGACGAAATGTAAGTGCATGACAGTTACAAGAAAAAAGGAATGTGTGACCCCGTATTATAAGTCTATATACAAAATGTTAAATCAGAAATAGTATCAACATTTAAGGATTTAGGAGTAATATTTGGCAGTAAATTAACGTTCAACACTCATATTATAAAATTAACAAACGACGCCAACCAGATGCTTGGGTTCATAATAAGACATTCTAAACTATTTATTCAGCCTTCAATACTTATCCAGTTATTCACGAGCCTCGTGAGAAGTAAATTGGAATATGTATCGGTAATTTGGGATGCACACTCGAAGGAAAAAGTACATGCTATAGGGGTTGTGCAAAACAAATTCATAAGGTATATGTATTACAGAACATTACATATACTTTGTCCTTACGATACATCAACGCAACTGTTTAGACGTATGTTCAACTTCACATCACTGCTTATTTCATTGCAAACATTGAGGAAAATAATAACAAGTAAATATGATTATATTGACTTAATGAATTTTCTCTCTTTTCACGTTCCACGCGTTAGATCACGAAGCTATAAATTATTTCACATTCAAAGGTCAAGAACATCCCACAACTTAAATTCACCATTCATGAAAATAATAACCAACTACAGCACAATAAATTTGCTATAGCCATAGATATATTTATTGAATCAGACGTTGTGTTCAATAACAAACTAAAAGTTTGTGTGTCTAAATTATAAGCTGTACCTCTTCTTTAGGCACTGTCCATGCTTCGTCAAGGTGTTCATGTTTATGTTTTGTTTTGAATTATTTTAGTTCGTTTTATTCATAACTAAGCATTAGCTACTAATTAAGTTTCTAATTTTATTTTTATTTTTTGTTGTTGTTTTAACTCTTTTTTCTTATCTTGTCTTTTCCTAAAATTATTATTTACATTTACAATCTACTTTGTATTTGTGTCAAGTAGGTACTGAATTGGGTTTATGACCTGTGTACTTTCATAAATAAAAAATATTTTTTTTGTCTTCTCTGCCTTTATATTCTGCCAGTATCTTCTCATCCTTTCGCCTACTTCCCTCATCTGTTCTTCTGTGTAGGTTATTTTCTTTGTCACTGGCTCCTCCCCCGTCTCCTGGAAACCTCTGCACTCCTTAATTAGTCGTCTAAATTTCTCCCCATCTGCTATGTCTTCTTGTACCCCTATTTCGGCTAGGTCCGTTCTCACTTCTCGAAACCATTTGAGCTCTAACTTTCTCTTCCCGAAAAATTCGAAAATTCTCCTTGTCAGTCTGTTGCCACCCATTCTCAGCAGGTGTCCATAGAACCATAATCTCCTCTTCTTCATCAGATCAACCACACCTTCAGTTTTCTGGTACAATTCTTTGTTTGGTCTTAGTCTTCTCTCTCCATGCTTGGGCCTAGGATTTTCCTAAGCATTTTTCTCTCTTTCTTTCTGGCATTTTCTAGCCCACCTATCCCAATCATATCCAACGTTACAGACATACCACTACTGAATCAAGAAAGCCTACAGATTTTCATCCACAATATAGCGAACATACCCAGAGATGTTAATTTACAACAACATTGCTACTCCTAGATAACAAGCTACAACTTAAAGGCTAGACAATTTACTGTCCACAGAACACAATGTTTGTCCGCAGCAAGAATTAAAAAAGTGCATCATGCCAGCAGCTGCTAAGCAGCTTACTCACAACTCTGGGCTCGGCCATTTTCATTAAGTGTATTTATGAATAAAGTTTCCACTCGCTTGCTTGCGCTAGTTGGGTCCCTGCCTTGCCTTGTTTATGATATCACACCCAGGGATCGATCCCACTCCACTTCGAAAAGTAACGATGTTGTATACATGTCTCGACCCAAAGTGCCTTCCTTGCCTGCCTGCCTACGATATAAGCTAATGAAATTTTAAAATAAAATAAAAACAGAAAGAGGGAAAGAAAGTCTCGTAAAGCGCATGGAATTATTGCGTAGCACTTGGTTTCTCCAATGCAGACTCTCTCTCACCTGAAGGTCCCATATGTAGACCTCGACAAATAATTAACATTTTTCTTACTTACTAGAGGCACTACCCGAAGTAAATTTGCCCGATTTTATTTTAATATAGCAAACACTTTCAAAATAATGGACAGCAATATTTTCCAACAATTGGATTTTCACAACCACAGTAATGACTAATGAGTGGCGTAGCTAATGGGGTCTTATAGGGGGTTAACCCCTCCCCCCCCCCCCTTTTTTTATTTTTTATAAACATTTCTTTAATTAAATAGTGTTCCTGAGTGTAAATGAGTCTATAACTCTCAATATGTGGGAAATCTGTAGGTCTATGGTCCGTGTCTATATCACTGTCTGGTGATGTCCAGAACATCTCCCCATTGAGGCTATACACGTCTTCAAGACAACGCAGAACTCCCTCCTCCCACGGTTCTTCCCCGCTAAATAGGTTTATAGCTTTTTTCAAACTGAGCCTAGCACCAAATAATTGTAAATCCCGCTTAGGGTCAATTAGCTTTCTTTCTTATCTTAGCGGGTATATAAATTAAAAACTTCGGTAGCATGCTGAACTGCTACGCCGATTATCGCGGGTTCAAACCTGGCCGAAGTCGTCGGATTTTTAAGAGCGTTAAAATTCTTCAGTATGCCTTCTTTCGGAGGGGACGTAAAGCCGGCGGGCCCATGTCATAAATTGATGGCATGTAAAAGAACCTACCACTACAATTGGTAGTCTTTAGTCAAATTTGTAGGTTGTATTTTGTTGGATAGAAACGCTCAATGAAGTTCCAACGTTCGCGCTAGGTGTCAGTGACAGTGGCATCTGGTAGCCCACGGGGGTTGAATTAAAATACCCTGCTATTGCCTTTGGCTGTAATTCATATATAATAATTAAAAATAAAATGTTTTAACAAGGACCTAGAAACTTCTATGGATCCATTAACACTAATTTGGAGATCATTGTTAACTTCTTGAGTGTGAGATAACCGAGTTGCTTCATGTTACTATGTCCTGAAATTCCCCGAATTACGATTATACCCCTGATACTAGAACCCCCCATTGATTGGTTGATCTTGGCTACGCTACTGGCTTCAGATCATATTTTGAACATAGAGAACACACCATAGAAACAGACTTCGAGGGTTGAGAGGCAAGACACTTTATGCCCCCTCAAAGGGCCTGTCTCTCCAATTAACGCCAGGACAATCTATCTTGTCCACCACGTGGCACAGTGACTAGCGTTCTTGGCTGCCACCCCCGAGGTCCGGGTTTGATTCCCACCTCAGCCATCCTGGAAGCGGTTTCCCACTTTTAGACTCGGGAAAACGACGGGATGGTTCCTAATGTAAGGCCGCGATCACCTCCGTCCCAATCCTCACCTGAATTAACACAAACACCACTACACACCATAATAACACAGGTTATCAAACTTTTAATTATTGTATATATACACCCAAGTACACGGGGATAAAATGACCACGATGTCCAAGCACCCCAAATGAAAAAAAAAAAACATTATTAAATATCGACAAATTGTTAGCGAAATAAATTTTCGAGTCCCACTACAAATGCTTGACTCGTGACGTTTGTACAGTTTTATTATATTTTGCAGGACGGATTGAATTCCATTTTAATAAGAGATTGGTTGGTTGGTTCTTAAGTTTAGGGGCTGCGACAACGTGGTCATGTAGCCCCGTGTACTTTGGGGGTGTGCAGAATCTGTCTGATAACCGGTGTTAATTGTGATGACTGTATTAGTGTGTGTTATCTGTTTTTAAATTTAAGTACAGACTGCAACTTAGAGTTTTTCAAACAGTTTCTACTTTTGCCGCCAAGCGCCACCGTCAACGACTACTAGGACAAGTTCAGAACTTAGCTACTAGATGCCACTGCAGTCGGCTCTTGGCAACGAACGTAGAAACCTAAGAGCGTTGTTTACATTCTTAACCTATCCAATTTAGCTTCACACAGGTGTAATTAGTGAAAGGTTCTTTAACATGCCATAAATCTATGACATGGGACCGCCGGCTTTACTTCCCCTCCGAAGGAAGGCATACTAATAAGAGATTACGTACTGTATACTGCACACGTTGTCGCTAGGCAACTGGCCAAGGACAATCACATAAGGCGATGCAAGACACGCTGCACTTCCACGAGTCTTGTCTACCTCCCACAGTCTTGTTTATCGTGTTGGGTTTTCGCGTCATCTCGGCACAATCAAGACAAAGAGCAACATCTAAGGACATGTACATAGTAAATTGATGATTAGGTTATCCAGGATGAGTAAAAATGGCAACAAGTTATTTTTTTCTTTTTTTGCCTTGGAAAAATCTGTAATTGTTGATGAAATATTTGGCATATGCAACTACTATTGATAAATACTAAACCATTAAGCATGTCCCAGTAATTGGGATTATAATGTGTCGACCGACTGAAAAGTTGCAATATCAATAATATTGGCAATAAGGCAACACTGAAAAAATGGTTTCATAGCTATCTAAACCTAGACAATGCAAAAATAACATACTCGGACATAATCTGAAAACTTCTTAGACATAATTGCTCTTTTAAAAGCTATTCAAATTCAAAGCATTCAAAGTTACATAGTAATAGTTTACTACATCAATAGTGGTTGTCCGAGCAGCCTGTAGACTTTCCACAATTCAGGTAAGTATCCACTAAGATCTATAAACACAATAATAGTAGACAGACAATATTTCGTATGTTGTAGTTATAGCCTTTTACTAAAATAATAATAATAATAATAATAATAATAATAATAATAATAATATCGTATGGCCTCGGGTACCGGGTGCAAGCTTTGTTAATTAACGCCCAGAGGGCAGCTTGCATGTCAAATTTCGACGTCCCTTTGAACGCTATGAAAAACAAGGAGGTTAGATATCTAAGCTCCTTGACACTATAGAGCTTTTTAGTAGAGAATGAAGGAATTTTGTGTTGACGGAAAATCCCTAGATTAATTTTGCCATTATGAGCACGGCTTATTGAATTCAAATGGGTTCTTTAACATGCCAACAACGTATTACATCCATGTCGTGATGTCTGTCGGCTATCAAAAATCACTTACCACAGCCAGGAGCGAACCTGCGAGCTTGGGTTTGGTAGTCCGACAAGTTAACCACTCGCCTACCGTGGCAAGCAACCTTTTACTATCATCCCAGTAGAGTACTTTTAGGTCGTTTCCACATATTAGTTTACAATGCTATAGTAGTTTACAGCTTAATGCTTTAGTGAATCACGGAAATAGTAGCTACACCTTCATAGATTAGTAGTATAATGATTACCACAGTTAAGTTTTGTTTGTGGTGTGCAGAGACTATCTGTGGGTGGGTGGGATGGTTGGTTGGTTCCTCAGTTTTGGGGCTGCGACAACGCGGTCATGTAGCCCCGTGTACTTCGGGTGTGTGTAGAATCTGTCTGATAACCGATGTTAATTGTGATAACTGTATTAGTGTGTGTTATCTGTTTTTTAATTCAAGTAAGGACTGCAGACTTTGAATTTTTCAAATAGTTCCTGGTTTTGCTGCCAAACGCCACCGTCAACGACTACTAGTTCGGAACTTAGCTACTAGACGCCACCGCAGTCGGCTCTTGGCAACGAACGTAGGAACCTAAGAGCGTTGTTTACATTCTTAACCTATATAATTTAGCTTCACACAGGTGTAATTAGTGGAAGGTTCTTTAACATGCCATAAAACCATGACATGGGACGGCCGGCTTTACTTCCCCTCCGAGGGAAGGCATACTGAGGGATTTTTAACGCTCTTAAAAAGTCCGACGACTTCGGCCGGGTTTGAACCCGCGATCTTGGGCATAGAAGCTCAGCATGCTACCAACTACGCCAACGAAGCCGCTTTATCTGTGGGAGTCACTGTACGTTTAGTAGTGATTTGTAGAGCTATTGTTTCTGTAAATTTGGATCTGATGATACTCGCTTGACAAGCGAAACATGTCACCCCTAGTTTTCTCGTTTTTCAATAGTTACAGGTTATTTTTTCACATATTTCCGTCATAATTTTGTGTTGACCGACATCACTCAGTAAGATCCATCCTTGCGGAGAGTCTGAGAGATGTTGGCTTCGTGGTGCATGAAGAAGTTTCAGGGCTAGCCACGCAAGGCAGTACCAGGCGCATTGACATCATAGCCTACAAGGAAGATAAAAAGAAGGGTTATATATTGGATCCAACCGTGCGTTTTGAAACCCATGCCGAGCATCCAGATGAAGTAAACAAAGAAAAGAAGGGTATTTACGAGCCTACAGTCCCTTTCTACAAGGAAAAATACCACCTTCAAGAAATAGAAGTTATTGGGTTATTAGTGGGGGCGCGAGGAACAATACCTTCTCTTTTTGCTGCTACGTGTAGAAAATTTCAAATCTCAAATGCCACCATTAACACCATAGCAATAACAGCCCTTAAAGGATCTATTAGTATTTTGAGAAACCACTTATATTCCTAAATTATGTGTATTTTAAGGCTGAATAGCTATTTTTATTATTTATTTTTAGTTGCGGTTTGCCCACTCTTCAGGTCTTTTATTCTAATTATTTAGATGTGTGTCATACATTTCATAGCTCCATACTCGTAGTTTTTTAACCTTCTTTTATTTATTCTTTCAATTAATTATGATAGTTAAGCTTTGTATATTAGCAGCCTTGTAAGTCGAGGAAGCATAAGAAATAAATAAACAATATCAACTAGACAATGCGTCCAGTCGGTTCCCAAGGCGACGACCAGACCTAGTGGGAGTAGAAGAACTTGGTCGGAGTTGAAGTTGCAATGCGGTCTCGTGGAGGCAGAGACAAGCGCATCCAAACGCATCTCAAGCAGGCACATGGGAACACGACGGCCGACCGGTGTATTATAATGGCAAGTCTATAGCATTACGTAAGATGGAGCGTAGCAAGACTCAAGGTAAACCCGACCGGCGCGCCAGGGCGAGATTAGCAACACCAGCTAACTGGCAAGGAAGCATTTCCGCTTTCTAGTGCCAGCGCTAAACGGAATGCACGCGCCTAACAACATCCTTCAAGGGCGATAGGCTGAGGCACCACCCCCGCCCCTACCATAAAAGAAATAAGCGGGAGGGTAGAAAGTAATTTTCACGACATTTATCTTCATTAAAGTTTTTTTTGTTTAATGTGATGTAGGGTGTGCAGGTTGGTAACACCTGAAGTAGTTTTTGAATGAGATGCTGTCCTTGATATGTCTGCAGAACGCAATCCTATCCGAACTCGCAACTGCTGCATTGTAAACAATTGCGAGCTCTCGAATGGACAGCGTTCTGAAGATCTCAAGAGGAAACAGCTTTCCATTTAAAAACTAATGAAGGTTATCGGCTCCCGATGATAAAGCTTATGACATGACTATGATTACATACAACCCAGTAATAAGACCGGAGCTCTTATACAGTATGTCACCTTGTTATAAATAGAAAAGGTATTGTCGTGATACAGTATCTATTAGAAATAAGAGAAAGACATATCTTGAGGAAAATCCCAAGTTAAATTAAAGAAAATTGTGAATTCAGAACTCTACACACAAGTAAGAAACAAAATAAAAAAAGATCTCAGATACAATTCGTAGGAGTAGTTATTTGAGTCTTCAGTCTTTTGACTGGTTTGATGCAGCTATCCAAGCCTCCCTGTCCTGAGCTAATCGTTTCATATCTACGTAGCTACCGTACCCTACATCCGAGGCAATCTGTTTAACATATTACTCTAAACTTGGTCTACCCCTACAGTTCTTGCCCTCGACCCTTCCTTCCATTACTAAGCTTGCTATTCCTGGTGTGTCTTGGTATGTGTCCTACCAACCTATCTCTTTTCTTCATTAGCAGTCGCCAGAAACATCTCTCCTCTCCCACTCGTCTTAATACCTCTTCGTTTGTAAACCTATCTACCCATCTGATCTTCATCTTTCTCCTGTAACCAGTAGTTAAAAGGGACGTAAAACCAATAATAACATTCTCCTGTAACACCACATTTCAAACGATTCAATTCTCATCTTTTTTGCTGCACCAACAGTCCCAAGTTCACTTCCACAGAATACCACGCTCCAAACAAAGGCTTTCAAAAATGACTTCCTAATACCTAAATCTATATTCGATGTCAACAGATTCCTTTTCTGTAGAAATGCTTTCCCTGGGTGTAAGGCAAGGCTGCAACTTATCACCCATACTTTTCAATCTTTACATTGAACAAGCAATGAAGGAAATTACAGAAAAATTTAAAGTGGGAGTGAAGATTCGAGGAGAAATAATTTCAACTCTGAGATTTGCTGATGACAATGTCATCTTGGCTGACACGCCAGAGGATTTGAATGAGTTTTTGAATGGTATGGACTCCGTCTTGAGGAAATAATTCATGATGAAAATTAATAAATGTAAAATAAAAATATTGGAATGCAGCCGAAATAAATCAGAAATCTCTATGGAACGAAACCTGGAGTGAAGTTCAGTGGTTGGGGAAGGATGGTGGACAGAGTTAAGCGGAAGGGTGCCATATTTGCTCCGACCCGGCTTAGGCTGGAAAACGGAAATTGATGATGATATCAAATTATTGTTTTTTGTAGTCAGTAATTTATAGATTTGACACAACGAAATATGAATTATCTTAACTGAACTTTTAGCTGAAGAAGGCATCATTGTCAAGCCAAATCCTGTTCACCAATTATTGAATAGTTGTTTCTTAATTTGTATTGATTGGCATAGTATTATTAAGAATTATCAATCAGTAAACACAAATTAGGTTATGTAGAGGCAGTTACAATAATGTCCGTAAACCACTTCCCATCTGCTTAACACATAAAATGTCCCGTGGCTGAACGCCCACTTCATTCATTTTATGTAGACTTTAAAACGAAATGAGCATTTTAAGACAGTAATGGTGTCACAAATCATACGCATTTTATGGCATATCCCTACGCTTCAGCCCTCTTCCGTTAAACTGGCATTTTACGAGCTATTCTCATTAAAACATGCATTCAGGACAAATTCACTTGTCTAACAGAAGATAATACGTCAAACGCTATGAATGGGGCGATTGTGGAACGGAATTTGCAGGGGCCTATGCAATGGTCGGAATGCATAAGCTAGTTCATTTGCAAATAACTACTGCCCCCCCCCCCCCCCGCCAAAAAAACCTCTTGTTCAAGAAGCAAAATACTGTAAAATCTCCTTGAGACGAAGGACAAGTCGCTGGGAGTTTTCATTATCCAGAGAAGAAGGTATTAGACCTATCTGTAACTGGTAAAGAAAACTAGGCTACTAATTTCATAAATTAACTATACACCACGATTTATGGGAAGAAGCTGAAATACTCAACTTTCAGAAAGAAAAAAAGTATCGCTTATTTGCTGCAAACATCGCATTTTTTCAGTTATGTTACTGTAGCAGCAAATGAGCGATATTCACTTTTTGACTGTGTCTACCATAAATATTACAGAACTCAACACATTTCCAACAGTGGCATAACTAGAAATTTGTACTTTTTCCAGTTTTTACTTCAGTATAGTAGTGGAAAATATTCTTTATCGATTGATTACATCGATTGAGATAGCTTTGAACCCATTTTTAAGTGTTGCCTTATTGGCAATTAATATTGTAATGTTCAGTCCGTCAACACAAGATAATTCCAGACGTTTTATATCTTGTTTTGCTAAGACCCATGTTTCACTGCCATACAACAAAACACTCGACAAAATCTTCCCTAATGTTAGTGTTAATTTGTTTGCTTGTCAGAAGATGTTTCTTGTTACTGAAACTCTGTTTAGAGCAAGCTTCCTCCTGATTTCTGTGGTGCACCTATTGTCGTGTGTGATAATGCTTCCCAAGTAACAGAATTGATTGACTTATTGCACGGTGTCATCATTTATCTTGATGTTTGTTGATATTTCTTAATTTGATTTCCTGACATTTATTCATTTGATTTCCTGACAACTAATCATTTTGTTTTCGAACTGTACAGTTTCCATTTTGATGTCTATAGTCCATAACTAATATACATGTATCTCAATCACATGTATCTTTTTAGGTTATTTTTTCGCTTATTCCAGTAATTGGAATGCCATTGTGTTGACCGACTGAAAGTTACAATATTAATTGATTAAATCGACTCTACTCTATAACTTAATTTTATGTTTTTCGCAACGTGACACTGCATAATTTGTTGTACCAGTTTCCAAAAATATTGCAATTACAACAAAAACACTGATATTTCCTAATCGTGTTGGGTGTCTGTCAATGGCGTGACTAGGGCTTCCTTCTGGAGTGGGATGAGCCGAGTCAAAATTACATTGGAGAGTGGGGATGGGATGGGGTGGGGTGGGGTTGGGGTTGGGGTTGGGGGTTGGGGGTTGGGGTGGGATGGGGGTGAGGTTTCGGACATAATCTATGAAAGCAAATATACGGTCTAAAAGTCTCAAAACTTATTTCTATTTCATTAGTGTTTGATATGTTATATTTGCACCCATCAATGTGCAAATACTTGAAAAAATAGCAAGTTTGTTGATATTGAATTATAAAGTCTAGTTTTCTTCGCGAAATCATATGGCCCTTTGTATTCCCGTCATTGCATTTGTATATGATGGGGTGAGAGGCCAAGGGGTACAAGTGACAGAAAGTTACTTTTGAGAAAATCAAGGTGAAAGTTTAGATGGGATAATTAATTCCAGGACATACATATGGAAATATTGTTTGTATAGCATTTTAAGATAGTGTTTTATGTGTCTGTGCCTAATTTTACTGTAGCAATAATTTCCATCAGTCGACAGTTATCGTTGAAACAGTGATAAGAGGCATCACTTGTACCCCTTGACTTCCAAGTGAGAACTGAAAAGGTAGGAGGTGAAAAGAAAATTCTATGACTATGCAAATCTACTAGTTTAATATGAACCAAAATTAAATACAGGACAATTTGTCTCTTGAAATGTATGAATTAACTATAAAATACTTAAAATTATATTTTCAGATTTGTTGAAATTAAGAAAAAAAAACTTAAAATAACTAACTCTACATTTCTTGATGCATGTCCTTAATCTGAATCACTGTCAAAGATATTGGCTATTGCATTGTCTCAGTAATTGCTCTTTGGGAACCTGTGTTCTTCATCTTGTGCTGCACATGTTGGTTCTGAGACCTGTAACTGGTTCGTTTCTGTTCTATCTTTCCTCCGCACGCTTCGATCGTCTCTATGCTCTTGTGGACTGACTTGGGCACTCAGTTGTCTGTAGAATCTGTGATGTACAGGAGGAACGAATGGTAAAAGGTTGAGTAAATCTTTGTACTTATTTTCTTTAATTTTTCGTGACGTTGACCTGTGAGTAAGGGGTGGCAATGTCTGAATACCTCGGCCAACTGCTTTAGCTTTTATGTTGTAAGTTAAGAATTCCATGTCTTCGTTGAATGTACATTTATAGAACAATGTCCATGGTTCATCCTTCTTGAAGTGCAGCCATTGCATTGTTTGAATTCCCTTAACAGCTTTTGAAAACAATGGTTCAATCGCTTCTAAAGTGACAAAATCCTCGCCATCCATTTTTACTACCATAAATCGTTTTGATGACTTGGCAATTACATCTATCCAGTCTTGAGGAATGAAGATGCCCCTGTCGGAACGTTTCTTCGCCCGCTCAATAATGCCAAAGTTTTTGTCACACTCATTATATGAATGACCAGAAAGAAGAAACTTGTGGTCAATAGTCTGAATGTGAGTATTGTTAACAACGTAGAGCCAAAATTTCACTATATAGTGGCTCTTGTTTTGTCCTCCCGCATTGCCACTAAATGCAGTCAGATGCATGATGGTAGGTGGCAAACAGTTAATAAATTTCAACAGACAGGACATGATCTCTTGACATCCTCGGGAAGCTTCTCCCTCATGCCACATAAACATAGAAGCATTTCCTGTTCCCAAATCATGAACACACAAATTATAAGTCTACAATTGTCGGGAGTAGTACACCTTCGAGCATGTTAGTACTGGGGTTGGGAGCATCTTCTGCAAGTTAAAACATATAGCCACATGTGTAGGATCATTTTCAACCAGTTTTTGTACATCAACCAGTTGTTTCCGAGCGCTTTCTGTTTTCCGTAGATGGACCTCCTTTTCAACAAGATCATTACGTTTTTCATCAGGCAAACCATAGTCAATGGTATTTTGGAGCTTCATGCATCCATCCATTTCGATCCACATACGATTTGCCTTCATTACGTTTACTGGAAGACACAACTCTCTTCCTCAAATCTGTCCTTCTCGTTTTATTCTTCCTAAATGTCTTACTCTCTTAGGACGTTCGTGCCCTCCATCGCATCGATCTTCATCATCCCACTCCTCATTTTCATCTGAAATGAATAAGCACAAAAATGTTAGCCTAGTTAGATTTAGCTTTTTGGGTAGGCTAAGTATGTTTTTTCGTGATTGTCGTTTCTTAATTATAATAATAATAATAATAATATCGTATGGCCTCGGGTGCCTGGTGCAAGCTTTGCTATTTGACACCCAGAGGGTAGCTTGCATGTCGAATTTCGTAGTTCCTTGACTATGAAAGTCAAGGAGGTTAGATGTTAGATATCTAATCTCCTTGAACACAATAGCGCTTTCTAGTAGAGAAATGAGGAACTTTGTGCTGGCGGAAACTCCCGAGATTAATTTTGCCATTATGAACTCGGCCTACTGAATTCAAATGGGTTCTTTGACATGCCAACATCGTATGACATGCGTATCGTATTTTTGCCGCCTTTCAAAAATCACTTACCACGGTCAGGGGCGAACCTGCAATCTTGGGGTTAGTAGACCGACATGCTATCCACTCACCCACCGTGGCAAGCTGTTTCTTAATTAACTTACGGTAAGTGAAAACTTAATTTCTTTTACGGCTTGTTTTATAAATAGCCTACAGTAAATTACCTTGATCACTAGAGTTTTCCCTGGAATCTGTATTTTCACTGTCAACCTCTGGTGCATACGTACAATCATCATCTGTATGAAAACCAAAACTATATTTTGTCATTATGGCATAAAATAACAATCTCCTAAATATAAAATATCATTGCTACAGTCTATAACTACGGTATGTCAATATGTTTTAAGGTTTTAAATGAACATATGGCAAGAATATCAAAAGAATACTTGAATAGGGCTACTCACCTTCTGAGAGGTTATGAATGCTTTCTTCTAAATATGGCCTAGTTATTGTTCTTTCAAATTATCATTTTGGTATTAAAAGGATATTAATATACGTATGAACGTAATAAGAACGTTAATGCAGTTGCTTTATTCAATTTTAAGCACTGAAATGTCAACTTCACTTCAAAAGAGTAACACTGCATTCATTAACAAGCAGGCATTGCTGGCCAAGTCACATGTACCTCTTGGCCTCAGAGCAAACAGGCTCTTTACTAAGCAGTTTTTCTTACACTCACCAGATCGCAGCACCAGATGGAGGTGCACTTATATCTCTTGGCCATAACAATTTTACATAAATTAGATACCCATTTCCGTACTTAACTCATGTTTTTCAAAAATGTCACTTGGACCCATTGGCTTCTCACCCCATCATATATACTATAGTCTCACAGTCCATAACTTGAGTTTAACTTAAAACAACAATAAAAGTAAAAACAATATATTCACTTTCCAAAATAACACCCACACTCGGATATTTACAGAATGGTAACTGACAAGCGGTGTATTTTTGGAAAGGGATGAGAAAATATAGTGGCACACTCATCTCACCGCCGCCATCCTTCTGACTGAACAGTTGACTATGTTGTTCATTTAGTAAGTGGAAAGTTAGGTTAACGCTAAACATTTTACACGAGTGAAAAGAAATATTTTAAATTGGTATAACTTACATAGTTCAATCATTTTTCATCAATCCACGAATGGTTTTATTAAAAATTAGAAACTTCTATACATTTCTAATTTTTAATATTCGGCTCTGGGGGGGATTGATACCCCTGATTACTCAACCGTAGTTAGGCCACCGGTGTCTGTTACACTTACCTGAAGCAAAGTAACAAATCCCCAATACAACATGGGCTCAAAACCTTGACATTATTGAAATATTCCACAGTTTAGTAAATGCCTTTAAATCTTTAAATGCAGTTTATCACTAACATGATATTTTGAGTTATGTCACTGTTGCAGCTATATTCATTTTATTGACTGGGTCTACAATAAATATTATACAAATGAACACATTTTCAAGGAAACACGGACATCTTTGCTGCCTGATACAAACTTCTAACTTTTCAAAATTCTAATCTATATTCTGAGATGACAATGCGTAATTCTCGTTCGGTCCTTCGCTCGATGGCGCCAGATGATTTAACGACTAAAACGGGACTTAATAATTTAATTTCAAAAAAAAATATGCTAATTTCGATGATTTGCACATTGATAAGTGTAAATGGAATCTAATGCTAATGAAATCAAACACGAAAATAAAAAATAAAAAATAGGAGGTTTAGAAACTTTGGGACCATATATGTAATTTTGCCTCAGCTCATCCCCCTCCAGAAGCAAACCCTAGTTACGCCACTGCTCATAGCAATGCCTACCTGACCGGCTTCTGACGTGCCTCTTCGGAGATTCAAGTCGTTCATAAAAAAGTGCAGTCTATATTTCTCTCACTAATAGCCTACATCATATTTTTCATTCCCCTAGAAAGAGGTGTAACTGAGGTTACCGTGTAATTAAAATGCAGTTATGGAGAGCTTTCTTTTTCCGGTCTGTGACCTTAGAAATGCACTGTGGGCAGTGATGCGACAGAAATAGCTGAGTCTAGCCAGGCTGCCGTGGCCTCTTAGGAATGTCTCAGGCTATTCTGGCCAACAGCGGATGTTGCTACGTTTAGTATAACACCACATACACTGCACAGTATGGACTGTGTGTGTGCGCAATTACTCAATGCCAGATAGAGGACATAAAAATCCTTTCAGATGAAATATGAAAACAATGTGCTAAAATTACAAAGAAAAAGAGAAAATAGATAATCATAAACTAGATTAAAAAAACACATTCGTTCATACTTTAATGTTGTCATATTTTGTGTCACTTAATATTCTAGAACATTAGAACTTCTTGATGTTTTACTTCAAAAAAAGCAATCCAATAATCATAATTATCTTGAATGAAGGATCTTCAAGTTTAATAAATACTGCCTCAAGTTTCCTCTATGAATTGACAGAAGACAACAATTTGTTTTTACGTCCCAACAAAATCTGTAATACGAATATCTTACAAACACAAGTTACAACCATTGTTCGAAGACAAAGACCACAGTTTGCATGGACACAATGTATAAGTCTCTACATAGGTTACACTCATCTACTAAATCGTGTCTCTTGACGTCATCCTAGACATGTGTACTTGGACGGAAGAATTGCCCGGTTATTTTTGGCCTCAAATTTCAAATACTGTACACTGCATGAATAGCCTAAGGTAATCTTTGATTTCTTAACTGATTAAATGTGGCTCTTAAAAGATGATGTCGGAGCTATCCACCTAATGATTTCGATCAATAGGAGTGATCGTTACAAGCATGTGTATGTGGGGCATGCTCTGTCTCCATCTGCCTTCCATAAATTGAATGGGTACAACTAATAGGGAATAATAATAATAATAATAATAATAATAATAATAATAATAATAATAATAATAATAATAATAACAAAGGCATGATGCAGTTGCTAAAATCTTGCATCAGGAGTTGGCTGATAAGTTTTAGCTTCTGAAAGGAAAGAAAGTTCCGTACCACCAATATCAGCCAGAGTGTGTTCTTGAAAACAATGAATACAAGCTGTATTGGGACCGAACTATTTTGACTGATCAATCGGTATCACACAACAGGCCGGATCTGGAGGGTGTAAACAAGAAAGCCAAGTAAACTACATTGATTGATGTTGCTATTCCTAACAACAAAAATCTCCAGTCAAAACACATTGAAAAGATCAGCAAATACAGCGAGTTGGTCGACCCTATCAAAAGACAATGGCATTTAGAGCGAGTAAAGACCATACCTATCATTATCTCGAGTACGGGCGTGATCCCAAGTACCTTGCTCCAAGGCCTTAAAGAACTGGATCTGGATACTCAGCTGTACAAACTAATGCAGAAGGCACTAGTTCTATCAACAACCAGAATAGACCGACACGTTGGTCTACAAACTCCAAGTTTGCAGGTTCGCTCCTGGCCGTGGTAATGATTTTTGAAAGGCGGCAAAAATGACGACACCATGTCATACGATGTTGGCATGTCAAAGAACCCATTTGAATTCAGTAGACCGGGTTCATAATGGCAAAATTAATCTCGTGAGTTTCCGCCAACACAAAGTTCATTTCTCTACTAGAAAGCGCTATAGTGTTCAAGGAGCTAAGATATCTAAGCACATTGACATTCATAGCGCTTCAAGGAACAACGAAATTCGACATGCAAGCTACCCTTTGGGTGTCAAATAACAAAGCTTGCACCCGGCACCCGAGGCCATACGATATTAAATTAACAACCAGAATCGTTCGGAAGTTCATGGGTAGCGAAATTCCAGCTTAGAAGTTGCTGTTTCCGTAGCTATACTTTGGTTCACTGAAGCCCGTATAGTTGTGTTGTAATATACCAGAAATGTGTCATGTGTACTTTATAAACCGATAATAATAATAATAATAATAATAATAATAATAATGCCTACATTGGAGCACTTAAATCAAACCAAATGCATTTAAGTCTTCTAAGAATTAACAGGGAATTCATCTCCCAAAACCTCTTCAGCCTGGCTGACCTTTCTTCATCAGATAATAATAATAATAATAATAATAATAATAATAATAATAATACGCAGGAAAGGACTCACGGACGAACTAGAAATCCAAGGGAGGAAGACAATGCGGAAGATATTGGGACCAGTCAAGGGAGTGAATACAAAAGACGACCCAACCAGGTGCTCTATAGATACTCTGAAAGAATTACAGACGTGGCCAGGAAGAGACGTCTAGCATTTTATGGACACGTCTCCAGAATGCATCTAACCAGACTGACCAACCGGCTACTCACATACTGGCAAAGAAGGAAGACCAAGTCACCGTGGCTGATACAAGTGGACAAGGATCTGCTGGAGCTGGGAGTTTGAGAATAGTACATTATGCAACGAGCCTATAATGGCAATGGAAATTATAAAACTCGCTTACGCTCGTTTTATAAACATACTCGTGTCTTAATTACCATTAGGCGAGTTGCATACGACTGTTTATGTTCGACGATAATTATAACTTTATTATATGTTTTAACATAAATATTCATAAATATCTGTGTGATTCAGTTAGTGAACGGTGGGTGAGGGATAGCGTGTCGGTCTACTAACCCCAAGATTGCAGGTTCGCCCCTGGCCGTGGTAAGTGATTTTTGAAAGACGGCAAAAATACGATACGCATGTAATACGATGTTGGCATGTCAAAGAACCCATTTGAATTCAGTAGGCCGTGTTCATAATGGCAAAATTAATCTCGGGAGTTTCCGCCAACACAAAGTTCCTCATTTCTCTACTAGAAAGCGCTATAGTGTTCAAGGAGATTAGATATCTAACATCTAACCTCCTTGACTTTTATAGTCAAGGAACAACGAAATTCGACATGCAAGCTACCCTCTGGGTGTCAAATAACAAAGCTTGCACCCGGCACCGAGGCCATACGATATTATTATTATTATTATTATTAGTTAGTGAACAGGGCGCGCTGGCTTTGCTGACAGAGCGCATGCGTGGACCAAGGCACTCCGAAAGCAGAGACCATTCACTTTGCTTGCCAACACAGAACACCTATTGTTTGCAGCGGATTTTGAGCGCATGCGCGAAGGTATCCTTACCTAATTGGTCACACAACTGTTTCTTGAGCTCTGATTGGTGGGAGAAACTGTTTCATAATGAAAAATAATGTTATAATGAGCCTCATTATGATACAGTTTTCTGACACATAATGTTTACATTTCGACATCGTCGAACATAAAAATAATAACGATCGAACGTCTCTCAGGAGTAAACTAAAGCAAATGAAGTTCCAGGACAAACCCCCAAGGAAGACAGGTGCCCTCTGGACAAAGGAGAGAAAGGAACAACACAGACAGAGGACTACTGGGCAAACATCAAGACCCACTCCAAACACAATAGTTGAATGTCGTGGTCCGTAGTTGGCCTATACGGAACAGGAAAGAAAGAATACGCAGGAAAGTGTAATGGTTGGGAATACACCCTGGTGTGCTATTAGAATTAGCTGAATGTCAGGGCTTGCAAGTATAGCGACTGCTGCGCTTCTTTCCTCATCTTCCCTTCCGAGGAGGGGGAGGAGGCAAATGGAGCAATCCCTTCGCTACGAAAATGAACTACTGGAAACATGATCATAACATCGGCAGACAACGAATGGCACGTAATCTAACCAAACAGTACTGTACGGCACACGGCACGCCCATTTCTGCTGTGCGCAGACCAGCAAGCAAAGCATTTCTCAAGTGATAAATAGTTTGAATAGAACGTAATGCCCTGACAAGGAAGATGACACAATACTTTCCTTTTCACTAAAATGTCAAATATACCAATTTTATTTACAAACTACCACTAAAAAGTTCTAGCGAAGAATGTTTCACTTTAGAAATAGCGTATCTTCACGAATGTGTAAAAAATTATTTTCAACATACGATGTACGACTTCGTACTTAAACTCTAACCAAAGGCCCACCATGCAACTGGATCATCCGAGTTCTGCGTGCATTTTTCCTTACATACATCACCAATCGTTTAGCCATTGCAGGATTGTCTTTAAAATACAACACATTGGTACCGTATCTCACGATACGACTCGAATGCAACCGGCTATGGTCACCTGTCAGGCATATTGCATATCCCACTCCTTCCACGGCGAACACTGAACTGCTGTATAAGCACGGATTGTTACCGAACCTACTGTGTCGCCATAAAACTTGGCTACGTCGCTACTTGTGGTCAAGGTATACTGACTGTACTACTCCCCGCAAAAACATTTCTCAAATAGGCCGTTAATAATAATAATATTAATAATAATAATATTATCACATCGTTGTGCCCATCTGTGGATTGCGATACAACTTATTTTGCTAATGATGTTCCTTTCTTCTCCCAAAATATCTTCGCCTGGGCACTGAAATTATTCCTCCGTTCTTAAGTCCATGATTTCTTGGTCCTGGTAGTCATTTTCTCGGAGCAATGATGGTTGTTGATTAATGTTCTGAACTGGAGTCGACCTTGTATAATTTCCTTCGTAATGTCAATTTCTTGAAGTTCTTTTTCTATTTCACTTCGCTGGTTCTTGACTTTCATTCAGAGCAAGGTTGAGAATACTTTTGGCGAACCTGTTATTATTATTACGTAAATAACGCCGGACAATATAGTTGGAATTATGCTGAGAAACCATCAGCTAGGATACGGTCGCTTTCTTCGTTTAGGGGGTCCTTCGTCAGAAGAAGTCGGATGGGGACTTGCACACGAGTTAGTTGATTAAGTCTGCGATCCGCGGACTGAGTATGAATTGAGAAGTAAGAAGGTGCTTGTGAAGCAAAGAAAATGGCTCTATTCTGAAGTAATACGAAAGTGGTCCCGGGATGGATTTTGTCAAGAAGATAGGGTGTGGTTTTTAGTGGGTAAGAATACCACACACTTGAGGAGTGCGGACCTTTCTCAAAGTCTTATGTAAGATTTTCCACTTCCCTCGTAAAAGAAAAAAGAAAAAAAAAGAAAAAATGTTAATCTATAATATAAACTTGTTATTATAATGACTATAGTGATCTGACAGCTTGAAGTAATACTTAGATCAGTTATTGACATAAACTATTTGTGTTTTTAATTATTTACATTAAAAATTTTCTCATTTTCACCTGTTAAATCACATTATGTTAATATCCATGCAGATCTTACTTCTTACTGGTTCCGTGCCACAGAAGGCCACTATCTTAGTTTTTTTTTTTTCAAGAGAAAAATAATAATAATAATAATAATAAAAATAAATAAATAAATAAGGGTTTCCACAGTTGAGTGTTTAAATTCCTTGAGATTCTCGGTTTTTCATGGTCCTGGGAACCGTAAAAAAATCCCTTTGATGCAGAAAATAAGATACCTCTGTGTACACAAACTCACCATCCGGGAAGAGGAGTCTATTAAGTCACATGGTACTCACCTGAAAAGAGACAAACCAACATTAATAATTTATCGACCATGCTAACAACACATTAAATACCACACTAGAAGAGTACATTACCAGTTTTTTTTAATATACGACTCGAAATATATAACTGAACACCATGAAGGTTAGGGTGACCCAGCAAGCATTTTCATACATAAAAACGAAAAACGGTTGTTCATTGATCACATAGCCTAAACAAGGCATAGCAATTTTATTCTCACTTCTAGACTGGTGTGGTAAGTTTTGTTTTAAAGGGCTGTAACATCAAAGCCTTCTGCCCCTGAGTACACATAGTTATGCCCTGACAACTTTCTATTTTAAGAAAAGATGACCTCACTGCTCCGCCCCTTAAAACAACCGTTTTCACGTCGGCTATCACGTCCATTGGGAAGCTATTGAGTTCATACGGGATTGATGGAATGAAACATACAAAGCAATATTCCCCACAGTGAGCGACAGCTCAAGCATAAGTCCGAAAACCCGAAGGTTCCAAATCAGAGTCCTAGTCGAGCCAAGTAATTTCAACTCACTAATAAAAACATATGGCTTGTATTTCTTGGCCACAACAGACCAAAGGGCAGGGGGAAAAACTCATTTAGTATTAATGCGTTCCTAAAAAGGTGATAGGCCTACTTATGTTTAATTAAAGGTTGTTTAAATTAATAGATTTTATCATGTAACTTGATATTGGCAATCACCTGTTACAATGGTATATAGAGCCAAGAACAACCCTCTTCATAAATTCGTTATCACACTGTACGTTTGCAGTGGTTGTAGTTTCTGATAATCACGAACGAGAGCTTAGAAATGAGGTCAAGTTTCTTGCTGTACATTTATCCTGGGCTGAGAAAAAGTTACATTAGAAAAAGCAAAAGAACTTCTTATTGGGTAGCTGAAAAAATTGAAACTTGAGTTTTACACTACCAATAGTCTACTTGTGCCTATAACATACAAAAATTTGATTACCCTCAGGCAAGTAGTTTTCCATGTATATAGTTTAAAGTGAGCGGTTCCTAGAAAAGACAACAAAATCCCGGACAATGTTTTCATACAACCACAAAGAAAAAAAACTATTAAACTTGAGAATAATTGGCTTATATAGTCCAAAGCAGAATTAAACAGGGAGAATATTGGTATAATTCATTTTTAATACGTCAGTTGGTTTGTTCGTGAGTAAGGCCTAAACTCGGGTATCCATAATAAAAAAAAAACTATTAGTAATTACACTTTTAATAAAAGTAGAATTACGCATTTCAAAATATAGAATTCCGCGTATAAGAAAATTTTTACATTATATCGCATATACAAGTAAATCCATATTTAGCGAAGTTGGCATTGTCTAACACTGTGCAGCTCAGTTATCAATCAATCAATCATTCGTCAGATTATTTACAGCTGTGTAGCGTGAAAAATGAAACTTCTGTGGTAGGATCTTCGTATTCGAGTATTGCTATACATTCGCAATTAGCAAAACATATAGAAGAAACTAGAAGATGCCTGGATTATTCTTCAGCAGAATTTTTCTGTCTCTAATTGGTACAGAATGCCATCGTTCTCGTAAGATGCAGACAGAATCGCACGCAAACTCACGTTCTCTCGTCAAAGTACTCAAGTCTCGAAAACAGATAATGAGGATGAGGAAATTGGACTTGATGAGGAAGTTACATTCCCGCGAGAAGAAACAAGAGACCTTCTCCACAGGAAGCTAAAGGAAGGGCCGATACACAAAACGTTGTACCGTAAATGTTACAAACCGCGACGCCTCCCGCGATACCATTTGCCATACCAAGCAAATAAAATATGATCGAGGAGAAGACCCCGTACAACCCTACTAACCCATACCGTTCCAAAACCTATCTTGAGAACTTTGAAGTCATGAGACACATGGTTGGAGGCAGGGGCACAATTCTTCGTCAACCTCTGCAAGAGAATGAAGACTAGTACACAAGTCATCCATACAGTTGCCCTCGAGCGACCAACCTACCTGTTTAACTCCTTAAAAACTTAACCATACTTTCGCATACTTCAGAACTGCCTCTATATCGAACTAACTGGGCTTCTCCGAGGTGACTAAAATGTAGCAGTTCGTAGGTCCTAACAATACATTGCTACTGATGACAAGCACGCAGTCACTGAAATCCAAACAAGGTGCGAGCGCGGCCCGTTGTCTTATATGGAGGGCATGCGACTGGGGAAGCTCGCCGGCCTTCGAGACAACCCGCGACTGTGCTTCCTATCGCCAAGACTCTTCAGGGGAAGGAACACAGACCCAGCTAGCAAGAGAGAAAACTGCCAACATTTTCTAATTTAATTTCATTTAGAGGCGATCGATGGTCAGATTCAGTGATGAACGATCTTAAAGTGAGAGGTGTAGAAGCAGACGAGGCCGCAATGCTAACAGTTAATAGAGCATCATGGAGGCGACTTGTTCGCAAACAGAGACTTGCAGACCACGCTGAAAGACAAAAATAGTCTCAAATGAAAATATATGTATACGTATGTTATGTTTTACTATTTAGTTATGTATTGCGAGGCTTTCACCGCTATGGTAATGAACGAGTGATAGATTTACACTAGTTCAGCGTAGGCCTAAAAGGCTGTAAAGGTGATGAAATTCATCTGTGTCAATGATAACGCTACACTTTTCACTCAACACATCTGGAGTGCATTACTTGGAGACCAATCCGAACCGATATATTTAGCGTGGCTGTAATTGATAGTGTAGCGGCTAGCATTTTGCCTGTTGCTCCGGAGGTCCGGGCTGGATTTACAGCTCTGGCAAGAAATATAATTCTGGTCTGAGGGCTGGAACGGGTTACACTCAACCTCAGGAGGCAGAACTGAGAATAGGTGGGTTCGATTCCCACCTCAGCCATCCTGGAAGGGGTTTACCAACTTTACTCCATGCATATGCCGGGATGGTTCCTAACTTAAGGCCACGACCGCCTCCTTCCCAATCCTCACCTGAATTACAAATTCATACTCTAGTAGCACAAAGAAGAGAGAAAAAGATCCATGGCGCAACATCCCAGGAAGGGCCTAGGCCTACCAAGCTACCGCTGTCCAGCCATTTGGCCTTCAGATTATGAGTTGACGTGTGGTCAGCGCATTTGGTGTTCCCTCTGTCGTTAATCTTGCCTCTGTAACCGGGGCGCTGAGTCACTGTCAGACAGCAATTCAATTGTCCTCACGAGGCCCTCACGTCATTTTCTAAAATCCCTGACGGAGTATTCCGAGTACACGGGGCTAAATGACCACGATGTACAAGCCCCTCAAATTAAACAATTAGCTGTAATTGAAATAACTGAAACTGTGATTCGAAAATGGACGTAAGAAAATGTTATAGCTGTGGTAGTGCGAAGGAAGGAATGAAGAGTTATGAAGTGACCTGATTCTAGTGTCTCAACTGGACCTTATCGATCGTGTGATCTTTATAGTTTCCTGGAATACTCTCGGGCACATTTAGTGAACTGTGTGACAAAGTGACGCTCGACTTATCTTTATGCTTGTATCTCTAGCGTTATAGGCTCTTGTTCTTTCTCTCCTTTACTTTACGACTTTGTGTGCTGCCGCGCCGATGTGATATGACTGTTTCACGCCGTCTTATTCCGCTATTTTCCTTGGGAACTAAATGACCGTAATTGATGTGTGTGTGAACACCGCAATATCACTACTTTTATTTTCAAGAGCCAAACATGTTTACTTACGCTATATCCTTAAGAGATTTTGCGTTTTCCGGTAGGAACTGGAGTTATTGTGTCATAGTGTTTGAGGGACTCTCATATCAACTGGCTGCGTTGCGCAGCGGAAACGTTCTCGCTTGCTGTTCCCCAGATTGCAGGATCGAATCCTGGCGCAGTCAGTTAGCATTTGAGGGTGCGAGGGAACCGTGTCAGAAGATTTACTGGCACGAGATCCCTTCGGGGCAAAATTCCGGCACCCTGGCGTCTCTAAAAGCCCCAGTAGTTAAAAGAGACGTAAAACCAGGAACATTATTATTAAAACTCAGCAATTTTTCCAGGTTTATACCGTGTCTTGTGCGGGGTTTCGCCTAGAAACACAAAGTTAGGTTCATCAGCGGGCTCTTGATGTCCATGGCCGGACCCCCACAGGAGTAGCGAACTGTGCACTACCTCCCTTCTTATGAAGCTCACCTGCACAAGACACGGCATAAACCTAGAAAAATTGCTAAGTTTTAATTCCTTTCCCGTGAGAGCCAATATGCCAACATTATTATTATTATTATTATTTTGGTTTTTGACATCATGGTACTATAGCCCCGTGTACTTTGGTGTGTGATGTGTTTGTGAAATGTTGTCTAATAACATGTGTTATTGTAATGGCTGTATTTAGTGCGTACATTTCGTAATTCAGGTGATGATTGGGAAGTACGCGGCCGTTGTCTTAAGTTAGGAGCAAACCTGGCATTTACCTCTGAGTAGAAGTGGGAACAGACCTTCAAAAACCATATACATGTGGATTTCAAAAGCGATTGTGACGTATCATGTTCTTAAAAAAATTGCTCAACGTGCTTCCATTCCATAAGTTTAATGGCCTTCCAGTGATGACTGTTATATCTATTGGAGTGAGGAATGCAGGGTTCATAAATCATCTGGTGGTTCAAGTCAGCTGCTTGTTTGGAGCCAGTTTCGATCATTGCGTCAATAAAATCACGGCAAATTTTCCCAGTGGCTGAAACGTGGTTGAACCCTTTTCAATGAAGAAGGATTTCTTCAGAAAGGAAAATAACCTATTAATAACCTGAACCGCTGTTCATTTTACGGTAAACATCAGGTATCATTGTTCGCACGTTGTGGAGTCTTGCATTTTTCAGCAATACGCTTTTAGGACAGTATGCCAAAACATGCCGTAACGTTTCAATATCATTGTGCAGCCAGTGTGCCATTACACTAATAATAATATGTCCCGAGTTACCTGGTTTAGTTCTTTAGAGTTACTCCCATCCCCGTAGCTCACAACTAGAACAACGTGGATTGGCAACCACGGGACCCCCGCTTAGTCCGGCATTGCTTCCACTTAATTATGCCGGGCAGCTCTTTGACACATTTCCTGACCACCTCCCCTGGTCAACTCGTATTCTCTTCCGACCCCGAAGGTATTACGATATCCGAGGCCCAGGGTGTCTCATTTTTCCGCTTTAATAGGACTTTGCCTCATCTTTCCTGATATTCATATTCGTCGAGAGGTCAGACCTTTTCCTTTCGTTTCATCGTACCTCCTTCCTTTTGCACAAGGCTCTAAAGGAGGCAGGGTGTATGTAGCCTCACCACCCTGCATAGCACTACACCCCTCAAGGGCTTACTCAGCAGGACCCCCCCCCCCCTCTCTCTCTCTCTCTCTCTCCCCTTTCCTATCTCCCTTTCATGACTCTACATCTTTCCGCTTATCTCCATTTTCATTCTTTGGGGTTGAGGGCATTACATTTCCATGTTTTATCATTTCCTTATTCCCTTTTTTGTTAATTGTAAGATAATTATAAGCCTGTAATTAGGTTTAGTTGTAGATTACATTTCACTTAAACCATTAGGGGGCCAATAACCTAGATATTAGGCCCTTGAAAACAACAATCATCATAATTACATATTTTGAACTGGATTTATTTTCACTATCTACTCTCCAATTTCGACGTTCCGATTCGTAATGCTGTTGTTGATCGATTCGGGGACTTTGCAATATCGTGGTAGCCCCGTATGCTTGTATGTGTGTGTGTAATTTGTCTGATAACCTTGGCTATTGTGATGGCTATATTAGTGTGAGTATTTGCAATTCAGATGAGGATTGGGAAGAAGGCGGCCGTGGTCTTAAGTTAGACACCATCCCGGCATTTGCCTGGAGTAGAAGTGAGAAACCACGGAAAACCACATCCAAGCTGGCTTAGATGGAAATAGAACCCTCTTCTTCTCAGACTTTTGCTTCAGGAGGCTGAGTGTACCCCGTTCCAGTCCTTGGACAATAATTGCATTTCTTGGGGAAGAGAGCCAAGAATGCTAGCCACTATACCATGAGGTGGACCGTTTCACAATGCCACATGACACAGACACCTGGAACTCCACCGGGGACCTATGGCTAGAGCCCTGCGCGGATAAACAAAACGTTATCCGCATGCGCATAACTGTTATCCGCATCCGCTCGTTTGTTATCCAAATCTGTTAACATTGCAATAATATTTTTAATGTATTAGATAAAGCATAAAGTATTAAAGCAACACATTTAGACATTTGAGGAGAAAGTCGTTCCCCTAGGGGTCTAGGCTGTGTATGTCATGTGCTATAATTAAAATTGAATGTTATAAAGACAGAATTGCAACCCTTTCCAGTTCGGAGTGTTAATTATGCTTAATGACATACAGTAATTTGAATGAGATTAGCTTAAATCATCATGGAAAAAACATAACGGAAAGAATATAAGTCATTAGATAACATCCGGGTCTTATACTCTGTGAGCTGCCAGAATAGGATTGACAGTTCTCGTCTCTCCATGTGGTCTGAGAACGAGATTGCCAAACTGTACAAGCCAGAGATAAAGCTGACCAGGCACTGAGGCACGTGGGCGGTAATATTGCAACGCATAGTATTATTACATCAACTATGCGAACGTGATGAGTGACGTGGAATTTCCGCTGAAATGTCAATCCTATTCAGGCAGCTCACAGAGTATAGTAATGATATTCAACAAGTTCGGATAGTATTCTAAAAACTATCCGCAAATTTTCCCCAAACAATAACCACAGCTTATCCGCTATCCGCCATGGAAACTATATCCGCATGGCGAAAAATTTTACGGATATCCACATCCGCACAGAATGGCTGAGAATTAATTCTGTCTTGTAACCACCAAATCTTCCACCGGCAGACATCTTGTGACTCGAAGTGCCGTGGATTTTTCCTGTCCTAAAACTATGTTTATTCCTAGGTCAGGAATCGAACCCGCGAACTAAGGATCATAAGACGGAGACTTTCCTAGTAATTTACCGAGGAAATACAGCGACAGAGATGTTTACAATATTCCATTGGGATCCTTGAGTGTGTTGTCCAGTGCAGCTAGGAGCAGGGTACCCGTCTCGTGCGGTCCGTTACAGAGAGGCCGACATTCCCTGCATAGTGGAGCGGTGCTTCACCTCGGATCCTAGGAGCACTCTTCAGTAATACAATACCTCGCGCACTGAGTCAAGTTGTGGCAAAGAGCAATGGGCATTCCACTAATACTGTATATTAATGGGCAAACTAGGGCATAAATAACTACTGTCGACCAAAATATTATGTGCACTCGAGTTTGAAGGATCTTTGTGAAGTAACCAATAGACCTACATACAATGCAATAACATCATCATTTTCATCGCTCTATTTTACGTTAGTTCATGTAGGTTTTGAATTTTTAATTTATATTTTAATATTTTTTATCGCAGTTGAAACACAAAAAGTGCCCGTTTTTAAGCGTGTTTCAACCATGAGTCACATTTAAGAATTATTATCTCACAAACCCGTCATCAGATCGAATCCAAATTTTAACACAATACATTGGAATTTTGTATAACTGGTTTATTAATTTCAAAATTTTGTGTGTTCAAGAACAAAAGTTGTTATTTTTGTAAGGTAACTTTTTCTCGGCTCAGGGTCGTTGGAAAATGCAGTTCTTGGTTGGGTTGTAATCCTTATACATCAAAAGGTTATGCTGCATGACTGTGAAATACGTAAATTAATTCACTTATTTTATATCAGTTTGTATTTGTACGGGGTTTTAAGACATGGTCCACTAGCTAGCAGCTCCAGGAAATGCTGCACAGCGTTGCTGATGTGGAGCCCATCACTTCCGAGCGAGGCGCGCCATGACGAGAGATGGAGCCCATCTTGGCAACGTTGCACTGCTTTCACCGGAGCGGCCAGCTGGTGAACCATGTCTTAATTCCCCGGACAAATACAAACCGATATAAAATAAGTGAATTAATTTACGTATTTCACAATCATACAGCATACCTTTTTAATGTATAAGGATTACAACGCAACCAAGAACTACATTTTCCAACCACCCCGAGCCGAGAAAAAGTTACCTTACAAAAGTGATAACAACTTTGTTTCTTGGACATACAAAATTTTGAAATTAATAAACCAGTTATACAACATGCCAATATATATTGTGTTAAAATTTGGATTCGATCTGATGACGGGTTTGTGAGATATTAATTCTTAAATGTGACGCATGGTTGAAACACGCTTAAAAACGGACACTTTTTGTGTTCCAACTGCGATAAAAAATATTAAAATATAAATTAAAAATTCCAAACCTACATGAACTAACGTAAAAAAGAACGACGAAAATAATGATGTTATTGGATTTTATGTAGGTCTATTGGTTACTTCACAAACAACCTTCAAACTCGAGTACACATAATATTTTGGTCGACAGTAGTGTTGCCGGAAAATTTGAAATTTTAAGCCTATGCCGAAGACATAGTACCGGGGTCAGCAAATACAATAGACCTGAAACTAGCCATGAACAGGATATATCAGATTGGGCTGACAAAAAAGAATTACAGATAAATGAGACAAAGACGGTGACAATGTCCTTCAGAAAAGAAGGGAAATCAGGGACTATATAGTGTCAAGGTAGTTCACTGCAACACTTCAGATATTTAGGAGTGACATTACGGACGTCGGGGAATGTGTTTACAATCCACGTTAGAGAGCTGATGCTGCTATGAAAGTCATGCGTGACATAAGCTACCTTCGTAATATTTCGTTGTAAACCGCGATGGAATGGTTCAGGTTGAAAATCACACCAGTTATGACATATGCCCTGGAAAACATATGCCAACACCTCAGATATAGGAACCTGATGGACCTGGAGAGAATCAAAGCTAGCTAACTCAAAAGAGTCTTTCTTGTGCTTTTCAAAGTTTACACCGTCGCGCCTGGTCTACAGTATGTGATGATCGGAGAACTTCCATTGGCCGAGAAGATAAAAGTTACGAATGTTACTGCCATCTACACCCGGATCGAGGTACTGTTACGTATGACAAAAAAGAGGAATGAAATATGGAGTGACTTCTACGGCACGGACGCCATGACTTCCAAGAACTGAATGAGAGGTGTTGACAGATTGCGACACCTAGCGACAAGACAGTCTGTACACGGCTTTCACCACAAAGTGTATGTAGATAAGAAATACCATCAACCAGATCACCAGTGCATGCGCGTGTGTATCAGGGGCGTATATACATTGGGGGGGGGGGGGGGGGCTGACTATCCTGGAAAATTGTGAGTATTCTTAGGGGATTGTCACCGCAAAATACCCAGAAATATCGAACTTTATAACTTTGTGTAGTTATTTTAGATAAGTGTTAATTGTAAAATTCTAAGTTTATATAGCCTACAATTAGTGACAATACAAAAATGTAGTGAAATACAACACAGCACTCAAATAAAATGTTATACTTAATGAATTTTCTATTATAACCTATAGAGTGTGAATGGCGAATATCTAAATATTTGTCAATTTATTAAGCAGAAAGGTAAACGCTTTTTATTCATTCAATTTCGCTAATCGGCCAACTAGGGACCACGATAAGCCTCATTTTACATTCTGGCATTTGTTCATTTTCCGTTTGATCCACATTGTCTTCATGAGCTCACTGTGTTTAGCACGACCTTCTTCTGCCCATTTCGCACCAGTTGTCCGTTTTTCGTCCCGGAAAGTCCCAAACGTCTTGATGGCTGCTCTATAAAGATTTCGGTGTAGTGCATCTTCTATGCTCGTATCCCCACTTCATTCAGATCTTTCTGGACGTTAACATACCATGGCATTGTCGTTTTTGGTTTTGAGTCGAATATAAGCCTGAAGATACGTTTTGTCCATCGGGAGTCGATCATCCGTCGTATATGACCGTAGAAGCAAACTCTGCGTTTTCGCATTGCGTCTGTGATCTTCTGTACCTTCGAGTATATTTCTTGCCTGGATTTTCTGATGTAGATGCCATTTTTGTAGTCCGGGTCAAGTATGGTGTGTAGAATCTTTCTTCCTTCCTTCCTTCCTTTCTTTCTTTCTTTCTTTCTTTCTTTCTTTTCTCTCTAAATTCGCGAGCAAACATTTCACGGATAGGATAAGGCATTCAGATGCATATAGCGGTACTGGTTTGATGACAGGTTTTATTATTATTATTATATATGTATTATTTTTTTCTTCAAATTGATAATTTATTTCTCAAAAGTACCGTACTGTGGAATTCTCAGTTTTGCCTCGCAAGGCAGAGTGTTCCCCGTTCCAACCCTCAGACCAGAATGAAAATTTCTTTGCAGAGCCAGGAATCGAATTCGGACCTCCGGGGTGGCAGTCAAGAATGCTAGCCACTACACCACGGGGTAGGCTAATTTCAATCTTAATATTGTTTATAACTTAGCCAATAAGTTAAGATTAGGATACAACCAAATTTACAATTAACTTATTATATGCTTTCACCGAACCAACACTTTCTTAATGTGTGTGTGTGTGTGTGTGTGTGTGGGTGTGGGGGGGGAGGGGCTCGCTCCCCCACAGCTCCCCCCCCCCTTTTATATACGCCCCTGGTGTGTATGTAGTGATAAGTGTGATAGATACCACATCATTTGATGCAAGCAAAGGAACCTTTTCTCTTACGAAGTTCTGCAAGAGAGTTCTAATTTGATGCATCATGAATGGCCCTTGGCTGTAATAAAACACATTAATGATAATACTAATAATTAAAACACCTTTTGGCCTAACAACTGGTCCCTAGTAATCGTAATGAAATGACACCCTTATCAATCGACAAAGACGAGCGCACAGCAGATAACAACAAATTACCGAGTGCAATCCAACTTCAGAAAACTCATCAACAAGCGGTTCTCACGGTTACTCGCATAACGAAACACTACGTCTGATTGTGTTACACACCGCAGCCGTAATTTTATAATGGCACACGGAATGAGTTGGGGAAGTTGGGAATGACATAGCCATATTAGGCTCCTATTTTCATCATTTTTAAAGCAACAGTATAAAACTAATACTGCACATTGTATTGACGTCACAATCTGTACTTGCCACATTGAATAAAGAGGAGTCCGTAAATGATCATCTATTTTTATCATAATCAGCACATATTTCTGTAAAATAAACATCCTAATTTCTTTTCAGATTATTTACGGACTATGCACAGTGGTGGAATATTTATTGCATCGACGTCCGTTTTTAATTATTTTGCCTTGCGACAATAGAATTCTTCAATTTAAGTAATGATAGCTTTGAAGCCATTTTTCAGTGATGCCTTGCTAACAACAATTGCAACTTTCAGTCGGTAAACACGAAATGACTCCAATTACTGGAATATGTGAAAAATAACCTGTAAACCTTGGCGGCTTCGGTGGCGTAGTTGGTAGCATGCTGAGCTGCTATGCCCAAGATCGCAGGTTCAAACCAGGCCGAAGTCGTCGGATTTTTAAGAGCGTTAAAAATACCTCAGTATGCCTTCCTTCGGAGGGGAAGTAGAGCCGGCGGGTCCATGTCATGTAAAAGAACCTAAAGCTAAATGTGTAGGTTAGATTTGATTAACACACTATTAGTTCTAACGTTCGCCGCCAGGTGCCGGTTACGGTGGCATCTAGTAGACAAGTTCACAGCTAGGTGTCGTTGGCGGTAGCATTTGGTAGCAAAAGTAGGAACTACTAGAAATTGATAGTCTGCAGTCCTTACCTGAATTACAGATAACACACACTAATACAGCCATCACAATTAACACCGGTTATCAGACAGATTCTACGCACCCAAAGTGCACTAGGCCAGCCTTTCCCTAACTGTGGTACGCGTACCACTGCTGTTACGATAGTACTGCCGCAGTGGTACGCGGTCATGTTACGAAAAATATAAAAAATATTAGTTAGATACGTTAGAAAAATATAAAAACATAGATATGTTGCCCGAGGGCTTTAAGGCCAACGATTAGGAGCAGTTATATAAATTGATAATAATAATAATGTTATTGGTTTTACGTCCCTTTAAACTACACTGGCTTTTAGAGACGCCGGGGTGCCGGAATTTTGCCCCGAAGGGGATCTTTAAAGAGCCAGTAAATCTACGGACACGGCTCCCTCGCATTTGCGCACCCTCAAATGCCAGCTGACTGCGCCAGGATACGAACCTGCAACCTTGGGCCCAGCAAGCGAGTTATATAAATTGAATTGTGATTCAGAACTAAGGCAAACTTTTTCAAAAATGGCCTTGGTGAACTTTTGGGTTGAGAGGCGTGCAGACTATGCAAACATAGGTGACAAAGCAGTCAGATTTTTACTGCCTTTCAGTACTTACTGCATTTTCTTCACTTGTTTGCCTCAAGAATGAATACCGGAATAGGCTCCTTACGGTGGAAAACGATCTTCGTTTGAGACTCAGCAATCTTAAACCAGACATTCCTAAGCTGGCTTCTAATCTTAAAGCTCACCCTTCACACTGAAGTTGTTAGTTGTACTTCATTTTTTATGTTTAATTATTAAGAGTTCTTTCATTAATATTATTTGAACAGTGTCATTCCTGAATGATTGAATTGAATACTTATTGTAATAATAAAACAACTGGACACACTCTTTATTATTTGAGCTTTAACTCCAATAGTCTAACTCGAACACAATTTACAATCCATCTTTTTATATGCTTTTTAGTGGTGGTGGGGGTTATACTCGTAGTTACTATATCTCCCAAACATTAGGTGGTACGCGAGAGATTCTCATCTCGTAAAGTGGTACACACTCCAGAAAATTTGGGAAACACTGCACTAGGCTACATGACCACGTTGTAGCAGCCCCTAAACTGATGAACCAATCAACCAACCGACCTGTAAACCACTTTTTAAAGTGATATGAGAAAGCGAAAAAATGTGAAATATACTTTATATAGACTACTTTACAATTTCAGGTTATTTCCCACATATTCCAGTGATTGGAATTATTTCGTGTTGACCAACTTGAAGTTAAAATATCAATTGTTTTCTTCAATCACACGCACCTTATTGTTACTATAGGCTAGTACTAGCCTATACTTTTATTACTTGATTTCCCTCGTCTTAGTTAGTCTACCAATAGGCCTAATACTTCTTGGTTGACAATACACTTTACAATGGAGTGGTAGGCTACCTACCCACTCATTTGCTGCAAGATGAGAAGAGGATGGGAAATAACGCTAGAGAAAAGGCCTGGTATAATTGCTTGTTCGCCCATTGGTCTCAGCAAAAGATACTTACAGTATACAGGGCGATTTTTTCCCCCCACCGTGTACAAACTCTAAAGAGCGGCTTCGGTGGCGTAGTCGGTAGCATGCTTAGCTGCTATGCCCAAGATAGCGGGTTCAAACCCGGCCGAAGCCGTCGGATTTTTTAAGAGCGTCAAAAAATCCCTCAGTATGCCTTCCTTCGGAGGGGAAGTAAAGCCGGCGGTCCCATGTCATAGATTTATGGCATGTTAAAGAACCTTCCACTAATTACACCTGTGTGAAGCTAAATTGGATAGGTTAAGAATAACACCGCTCTTAGGTTTCTACGTTCGTTGCCAAGAGCCGACTGCGGTGGCGTCTAGTAGCTAAGTTCTGAACTTGGCCTAGTAGTCGTTGACGGTGGCGCTTGGTGGCAAAAGTAGGAACTATTTGAAAAATTCTAAGTTGCAGTCTGTACTTAAATTAAAATACAGATAACACACACTAATACAGTCATCACAATTAACACCGGTTATCAGACAGATTCTACACACACGCAAAGTACACGGGGCTACTGACCGCGTTGTCGCAGCCCTTAAACTTAAGAACCAACCAACCAACCAACCAACCAACCAAACTCTAAGGATTGATCGAGGAGAGGATATGGAACAGAAAAGGTCTAATGAACGTATTACCGGAAATGCATGGTTTGTTTTTTAGGAACCATTTATTCGATCAACCTTTGTTACAGAGACGGCGGGATAATACGCGCCGCTGTACCATGCACCCACAGTTACAGTATGTGTTGAAAATGGTTTCCGTGTGCCTCCACGCATGCGTGTACGCGCCGTAGCATTTTCTGTCTCACACGTTAAAATCGGCCAGGCTGCATCCGAACAGTGTAGGCCTATTGGACTGCAGTCTCTGTAACAAAGTATGATTGAATACATGGTCGCTAGCATGGACACCATGCATTGCATTAGACCAGTTTTGTTCCGTATCCTCTCCGCGATCCATCCCTAGAGTTTGTACACGGTGGAAAAAGAAATCACCCTGTATACAAATACACCACTAAAGCCATCACAGTAACACAAGTTATCACACAAATTCCACACACACAGAAAGACACGGGGCCGTATGACCGCGATGACGCAGCTCCTAAAATAAACAACAACCAACCAACCAACCAACCAACCAACCAAACAAACAAATAAAAACGGGTAAGTTCTTGGCGTAAGAAATCACTCCACAATTTAGATGTGTTACCGTAGCCCACTCGCTCCCATAAAGCGGATGACGCGATCAGAAGCCACTGCTCATGTTGAGATTCAACCAAAGTTTCTTCGCAGGTTAGCAAGATCCACAAGAGTCAATATGTGGGCCACGGTGAATACGGCTCCACAGGTACAAAGTGCCGGGGGAGGTCTTCTCTTTTCATCAGGTATGAGTGAGTGAAACTTGCATGGCTTAACCTTAATCTGCTCTGGAAGGAGCTCCGCCTCACACGAGCGGTTCTCTTAATCGCTCAAAGTTAACTGGGTCTTGGTCAGCAAGCCACAGAATTTCTCAGATTACCAATATTTGGCGGCGTAATTAAGAGCGAATATCTCTAGCTGATGCCTCGACTGATCGAGATAGTGATATCGCCCATTTGCATCTTGTTCCTCGAACTTACTTCCCGCAATTCCCATGTGGCTTGGCCACCACTTTTGAAGAGGAAAGGTTTTTATTTATAATGTTAAAATGAAATAAAACAACAAGGATATCGACAAAAACTAGCAAGAATTGACTGGGACACGCAATATACCATCAATGTCTCACTAACAGTACACGCAAGAGTGCATCGAGTAGCGAATTCCTAGACACTTCATCGTCGCATATACATGTTTTCCCCGACAGCAAATTGGTAATCCAAGTCACGCCTTATTTGTGAGAAGTGTTATTCCACATGTAGATTCACTCAAGGAGACGCCGACAATTTGACGGCACGAGCGCTCGTAAAGCAAAGCAGAGCCGAACAGCTAGACAAACTCCACCCACACTCGGCACGCGTCCAGTCTCCTCGCCACACAAGATGGGTCCAATCAGAAGAAGAAAAACATCATTTCACTTTACACACATTCCCCCACAGACAGCGATAAAGAGGCGCTCTGCTTCCTTCCCCAAGGGTTTGTTTTCTTTTTGTGAAATAGACCCCGACAAAGAAGCATTGCCATCTAAGCACGTGAGGAGGTGTTTGTTGTTTTAAGGGGCGGAACACGGTTATTCTAAAAACCTGGAAATTTCAAAATAAAATATAGATGCTAACATAAAAAACGGCCCGATATAAGTAAGCTATATGTGTTCCCCATAATATTCCCGTTTCAACGGGGCCAGGGTTAAGATGCAACGAATTACTCTGTACCGGGCAGATTTACGGCTGAATGCCCTTCCTGGCGCCATCAGAGGAGTTAATGAAAGATGAAATGAATATTTTACAGTAATTAATCCGCCTTGTCAATACTAAAATCGGTAGTTTAGTATTATTATTATTATTATTATTTACCTTAAACGAACATGTTTCGATATTCAATTATATCTTTTCAGCGCTCAACATTAATACAATAAAAATGGATATTCTTACAATAATTTTATTAAAATAAAAGTTCCAAATGCATAAATAACATTTTCAAGCACTAGAGGATGTTTCTAAACTGGAGTGCCGATGAATTGTGGTGATAATGCAATCACTGATATAGGGAAGTCTCAAGTTTATGCGATTATGAGCCACGGGACCTCCCTTTTAACGTGGAATCAGAACCATAGAACATGGCATTTCACTTTGAAAATCTCACATGCACTGACCGGGAATCGAACCCAGTCCGCCATGGTGAGTGGCCAACAGCTCGGCCGCTGCGCCACCACGTCCCTAAACATACACACATTATCTACGTAATATAAAACCAAGTCTCCGATTCTTGGATGTAACGGGTAATCTCGAGAACCACCGGATGGGTTTTGATGCGGTTTTCACCATTCTGTAAAGGATTTCTCGAGGAAAGTTTCTGCGGAAAAATATTCATTTATGACCAAAGGAAGCCGAGCAGTATTGACTTGAGTCAATCGAGTCGAATAGAAACTTGCCGTCCGTGCGCCTTTTACGCTTACGCTGCGTAAACCGTTAAACATGTCTATATACGCCTACGATGAGTGTAAGAATTGTTCAGCATGAAAAGTTCTACTAAGAAGTCCGCGACAGCACATCCCCATCTTTAATACATCGCCCACTATAAGTTTTGCGTTTTCATTTCTTCCAACAATCTCCATTCAGTGGAAATTTAAATTACTAGCTTCGGAGCGAGTTTACGAGCTAGCGAGCGAGCCTATCATTCCTGCTTCCGCCAGCAGAAAACTGTCGAGTCGTGTCGAGTTAAGACTTCAGAGAAGAGTATATGTGTTAGGAGTTTAGCTGTTCACCTCAGCTTTTCTGAATTGCGGCTGGGACCTGCCGTATATGCGCCTTTTAAGCTTACTCTGGATATACCGTTAAAGATACCGGGCGAAGCCGGGCCGTTTGCTAATATAATATAATATATAACTTATATATTTGTTATGTACTGCAGAAGATGGAGATCACTATAGGATGACATGTTTCGCTCTTCAAGCGAGCATCATCAGATCCAAATATACAAGACAAAATAGCTCTACAAACACTACCAAACCCACAATGACACCCATAAACTGTCTCCTTCATTCCAAAAACAAAAAGCTCGGCAAAAGCTTAGAAAGTGTGACAACTATCACTGATAAATACTAAAGCATTAAGCTATTTATACTCTGACGACATGTCGAGGCCGATAATGGATTTGAGTTGTAATTAATGAAACTTTTAAAAAAATAGTTATGAGAGGCGGGTAAGGGTGTTTGAAAAAAAAATGGTTTTTCAATAGCAATTTCTAGCGAAATCCAATGTTTAGCAAGAACGCCAAGACAAAAGATGACCATTTCTCCTAGAAGAAAAAAAAAACAACTCCCTGACCACAGGAATTAAACGTTTGTGATCCTCACGACTAGCCGTATATTTTGGAAGCAGACTGAAGTGGAGGGCCATGTCTGCAATTAAGGCTGAGTTATGCCGCGCCAAAGCGACGCCAGGGCCGCTCCGCTGGTCGTAAGGTAGGCAGGAAGGAAGCTTTCATTGGGCGGATGTAGGGACACGGTCGAGCAGAGAGTGAGCGTGTTTGCCGGCCATTCACAAACCACGTGGAGCCGAGCAGGCTGCCAACTCCGGCCAACGAGCGGAACACCTTTATATTAGCTCTCAAGGAATTACACAAAAATTGCCAACAAATTTACAACCAGTGTCCTACCAGTCTGAAGGCTTGAAATTCCAGTTTAAGTTTTGGCGAATTTCCGCGACGTAATACTGTATTAGCATTCCGAATATGCCTCGTTATTTTATTTCACAGCGAACTTGTATTACAAACTGAGAAAACACATTGGCATTACTAAACACAACACTTTGGCGTTTTCACATAGTCGCCACGAACATTGATGCATTTGTCGCATCGTGAAATAAAGTTCAAGAGACCCACAAAATTCGGTGCCCAGCGATTTCAAGAAGTCTTCATAGCTTGTTGCACCTTCGTTACTTCCGAAGAATCAAAGACGATGGTACAATAGTTTTATTTTTCTTTTCTTCCCAGAAATTCTTCATACGTTAGCTGATTGTCTGTCTTTGTTCCTCCGACATCACCTCCTTAAGAGGAAGTTGTAATTGCAAACTTGAAACATCCATAGAATTGATTTGGCGCCGGAATTCCTCCCTGTTAAGTATGATAGTAAAATGCAGCCAATGGCCATGAACTTTTCTTTTCAGGATGGATCAGGGAAGGGATATTGGAAGGAAATCGGCTGTGGACCTATTGAAAGGAACCGTCCCGGCTTTTGCCTGGTGGAGAAAATGCCTGTTAAGTATGATGTTATCTGTGATCTGCAGCCTTTGTAGTTCCCATCTTATCGCTTCCAGCCACCCTGTGGTGTCTTTTAATTTAGAGTTTAATAAAAAATCCTCTTAGTGAAACTGTTAAAGCTCATTTTGTATAAATGTCCATAAAATTCGTGTCTTCTCCTTTTTAATTGTAACTGTAATTTCCTGTATATTTCGGTAAAGGTCTTCATTTTTCCTCTTCATCCAAATATCATCCTTATTATTTTGGGGGTCCAAAATGTATGTTTCTTTCTTTCTTTCTTTCTTTCTTTCTTTCTTTCTTATCCAGTTCAGATTGTACTCCATTTTTGTCCAATGTTAGGCATTCTGTTCCATATAATACCTCTGGTTTAAAGACAGTGTTCGATTTTTTCTTGGAACGATATCGAACTTTAGTTGGAATGTGTGAGAGTAAGTTTATAGGCTATTTTCATCATCTTCATTCTCTCCTTGCATGGTGTGTATTTCATTATTATTATTATTATTATTATTATTAGTCTATCGCTAGGGGTGGTGTTTTTTCGCAACTGCGACAAAGCGCGAAATTCTCATAATGGCTTGTAATGTTATAGTCTATAGCCTATTCACTTTTCACGACCTGTAAACCACGTTTTAATGTGTTTTGGGAACGCGACAGAATGCGAAATCGACTCAAAATGAGAAAATTGATCCAAAATGCTACTTTTTTTTTTCTTTCAAATATAGCGTTCTTTATTCTTTCTTTTCGTATGGAAACTTGAAGTGAGGAGTTTGTACGCCCTTGAAATGTTTATGACGGCTTGACCACCGGTCTGCAATGCGGAAAGTAATCCCTCCTGAACTTCGTTGTCCACAAGTTGCTTTCATTCCCTTCGCGTAGGTCAAGTCAAGAAGAGCTAGGATGGTGAGACCAAAATTTCTATAAAACAGCTCAAGAATTCATTCAACAATGATTCATGAACTTGCATGCACTTACCCACTGTAGTGGAGATTGAAGAAAAATTTGAGTTGATTTTCTCTGTGTTATTCTGGTTTTGCAATAGTATAAATTACTTTAACATAATTAATTTAAAATAAATACACAATTTACGGCACTTCATACATTTGTATCTCACTATTAACCCTTTATAAATATGATTTACATTTCACATTAATGTCATTTCAAAAGAGAAATTCTATTTGTCTGTTGTTTTCTCACTTTGTAATACAGCTTCCCTGTGAACTAAAATGACGAAACGTGCTTTTGGAACGCCCCTCGCGTTTGTTTTCGGTCCAGGTAGGATAGTGATATGCATACTGATTAGAATACTTCTGTCAAAATCGGTAACCGTGCACCAAAGCCGTGCACTAAGACAGCAAGAGAAGAGCTGAAAGTCTAGGGACAGAAGGTTCCAATCCCGGTCCTGAAAGTGGCCATATTAATTGTGCTTTCCCCAGGTTTTAGTCCACACTCCTCCCAGTCAACGCCGGCATAGTACCTCGTTTCAAATCCCGAGACACCTACTAAAATTCTAGTCCTAAGAATTATAGTACACTGCAACATCGTGGTCATGTGCCCCGTGCACTTGGGGGTGTATGTATGATTTGTCTGATAACGGTACTGTGTTATTGCGATGGCTGAATTAGTGGATGTAGTTTTAATTCAGATGAAGATTCGGAAGGAGGCGGCCGTGGCCTCAATTTAGGAATCATCACGGCATTCGCCTAGAGTTGACGTGGGGAAACCACGGAAAACCACTTCCAAGATGGATGGGGTGGGAATCGAACCCTCCACTTGTTAGTTTTGCCTCACGAGGCTGCATGTACCCCCGTTCCAGCCCTCACACCAGAATTAAAGTTTCTTGGCAAAGCCGGGAGTCGAATCCGGATCTCAGGGGCGACAGCCAAGAACGCTAGCCACTGCACCACGAGGTGCTCCAAATAACAATAAATTTTTAAAAAAATATTATGTTTAATTGTTATAGTCGGTCAACTAAGGAGCGTGGTACAACTTATTTAGCTCCTCCCCCCCCCCCCATTTCTTAACCCGTTCACTGAGCTCGCTGTTGAGAATTTGTGTCTATTTATTAAGACTCTATTATAATAATATAATTATTATTAATATTATAACAATTTCAAATGTATATAAAACAATCATTAAAAGACGGTACTTGCACAATTAGAAGTCCACCGTCATGGCGTAATGACCGTCAGTCGGTTGGGTAGTCAGCCAAAAGGCTGGTCGGATCCTCATAAAGCACCACCGTAACGTATGTGGCAGTAACTCCAAAAGCCAAGTGACTAACACTCTTCATTTGTCACTCCAGAGGTCCAGGCTCCAATTCTTGGCTCAGCCAAGAAATTTCTGATATGTGAGATGGAACTGGCCTCGTAAAATAAGTCAGCCATCCTGGAAGTGCTTTTCCGTGCTTTCCTCACTTCTACTCCAGATAAATATCGGGATGGTAAGGTCACAGTCGCCGTCATCCCAAACCTAACCTCAATTAATTATAATAAATAACATAAATAAATAAATAAATTAATTAATTAATTAATTAAAGTACATAAAACATAAATATATAGGTACATAGGTACAACACTGATGAAGAGCGCTTTAGTGTAAGTGTGTGTCACAAGAAACCGGAAGGTGACAATTGGACAATGGAGAGGCGGAGGAAGTGGTAACGGAACCAGGAAGAACAGGAAGCGACTACAAATGAGTAACCATACACCAGCTTAAGAGATGATGCACGATAGATAGAGATGCCATACAGATCATTACGAACAATATTCAGCTTTACCAGGAGAAGAAACTAGCGAGTCCAACAATGTGAACTTCCCATGTAAATAGAGCTTTATTATCCACAGTATCCCCTTAATCTAAGATTTGGAAATGAATCGTGGTCGTGGCGAAGGCCATAGTAGTGTAGCCGGCGTCTTCCCAGAAATCAGAAGATTCGGGTTCGAATATTGTCTGCTCTCTCATTTTCAAGTCTTATTCAACCTATGGCAGCTGCGTAGAAAGTTTTCTCTGAAGTCATTTCTATGAATCTAAAACATGCCGTTACATTTAAGTGGTAAATACGATTCAGACGAACAACCTCGTAATGTAGCCCCGGAGGTCCAGGTACGATTCCCGATGCTGCCAATAAATTTTACTTCTAGTCTGAGGGTTGGAACGGGCTACATTCAGTCTCGTGAGGCAAAACTGAGAAGAGGAGGTTTCGATTCCCAGATCAGCTATCTTGGAAGTGGTTTCCCGTGTTCCCTCCCCCCCCCCCCACTTCCACTCCAGGCAAATGCCGGGATGGTTCCTAACTTAAGGCCACGGCCGCCTCTTTTCCAATCCTCGTCTGAATTACAAATACATACACTAATACAGCCATCGCACTAAGACAGGCTATCAGACAAATTACACACACACACACGCAAGTAAAGGAGGCTCCATGGCCACAATGACACAAAGCCCAATCAAATCAACAATTGAGGAGCTAACCATTAAAAGGAGTTTTCTCCACCAAATCTTTTGTTTCAGAAAATGAGAAAAACTCCTATTGTACATTTCTTCAACATTGGATTTATGTTAGCATATATTTACATTGTAACATATTGAAACAAATCTGGAACAGGAGTATTTCTTGTAAGTTAACTCAAAACTTTGGAGAGAACACCTTATGATTGAAAGCAGTGGAGGAATTACTTTTTGATTGAAAGTGAAGTGGAGAAAACTCGTTTGAATTGAATGATACCAAAATTCTTGAAAACTGAGTTATTTATTTTCGTATGGTACAATTGCCTTACATATGTACATAACAATGAAAAATGAAAAAAAAATGAGTTATAAGCTTTTATTAGCCTATATGAATAGGTACATCTTAATATAAAAAAAAGTGAAATTATAGGCCTATAAGGCAGACTGGTATCAAAACAAAGCAATTTTTACACATCCATCTTATTAATTTAAGTAATTACGGGTACCTTTGTAAATAATAATAATAATAATAATATCGTATGGCCTCGGGTGCAAGCTTTGCTATTTGACGCCCAGAGGGCAGCTTGCTTGTCGGTCCTTGGAACGCTATGAGAGTCAAGGAGGTTAGATATCTAAGCATCTTGACACTATAGCATAGTGCATTCTAGTAGAGAAATGAGGAACTTTGTGTTGGCAGAAAATTCCGAGATTAATTTTGCCATTATGAACAAGGCCTACTGAATTCAAATGGGGTTTTTAACATGCTAAGAACGTATGACATGCGTGTCGTGATTGTTTTTCGCCTTTCAAAAATCACTTACCTCGGCCAGGAGCGAACCTGCAAGCCTCTGGTTGGCAGTCCGACACGATAACCACTCACCTACCGTGGCAAGCTACCTTTGTAAATGAATTACAGCTTTACCCCAATGTATTATTACAAACAACACGATTCTAGCCTCATAACCTCCAAACAAAGCAAACCAAAATGACCGGTCAATCAGATGTCAGCCTAGGCAGCAGATTGGTTGAAGGGAGAAAATACGATTTATTCCAAAACAGGCTATGGAGTAAAACCCTTTTAATTGAATCTGTGATTTTCAACGACCAGATTTAACAGGATAAAACATATTTTGAAAGAAAACATTGTTAAACCATGATGGCTATTGACAAGACAAAGACAGTGATGTACAGAACTCTCTTTTGGGGGAGGGAGGAGAAGAAAAAACACCTTTCGATGTTTAGCTCGTCAATTATCATCCAGACATACCCAAGATGCTAATATTTGGCAATAACAATGCATAGGTTAATTGGAAGAAAATAGATTTTGTATAAAATACCGGCGAATTTTGAGGATGACTGCTTATCCTCAACAGGCACATCGCGAACAAGTCCATAACCAGCATGTGTCAAGGTTTTATGATCTGCCATGACCACTCATTCTTGACCCGGAAATAGCAATAGCATGATCACAGAACAAAGAAGTTGCAGAACTATGAAGTAACTAGCTCATAAAACTTGCAAAATGCAACGGGAAAAAACAGAAACTTGACATATTACATCATGCTTATATCAGTCAGCAGAATAGCGTTCAGTAAGCCTTATGTTCCGCTTTTAAAACAGGGTTGTTACAGAGGGAAATAAAAAGTAAATGAGGCGGCTTCGGTGGCGCAGTTGGTAGCATGCTGAGCTTCTATGCCCAAGATGGCGGGTTCAAACCCGGCCGAAGCCGTCGGTTTTTTAAGAGCGTTAAAAATCCCTCAGTATGCCTTCCTTCGGAGGGGAAGTAAAGCCGGCGGTCCCGTGTCATAGATTTATGGCATGTTAAAGAACCTTCCACTAATTATACCTGTGCAAAGCTAAATTGTATAGGTTAAGAATGTAAACAACGCTCTTAGGATCCTACGTTCGTTGCCAAGAGCCGACTGCGGTGGCGTCTAGTAGCTAAGTTCTGAACTAGGCCTAGTAGTCGTTGACGGTGGCGTTTGGCGGCAAAAGAAGGAACTATTTGAAAAATTCAAAGTTGCAGTACTTACTTGAATTAAAAAAAAACAGATACACACACTAATACAGCCATCACAATTAACACCAGTTATCAGACAGATTCTACACACACCCAAAGTACACGGGGCTACATGACCGCGTTGCCGCAGACCCTAAACTAAGGAACCAACCAACCAACCAAAAAGTAAATGACATAAAAAATGAACAAGGTTTTTGATATTCAGTGATAAAATTCTATTGCATAAATTCACTTCACCTCCGTAGATCAAAAGTATCTTAATATCGCGGGTTCTACTCCACGCTGAGGAAATCTGACTTAGTTATTGGAGTTTTAAGGGACGAAACAGCAAGGTTATCCGCCCCTAGTCTGGAAAAATTCCAAGGCAGTCCGAGTCGTACGACGCTGCCTCGTGAAAGACATCTAATATTATACCTGGTGATTACACGAACATTAACGAAAATCTTAGACCATCTCGTGGTGTAGCGACTAGCATTCTTGGCTGTCCGGGTTCGATTCCCGGCTCTGCCAAGAAATTTTAATTTTAATTCCGAGGGCTGGAACGGGGTACACTCAGCGTGGGGAAAGACTGAAGAGGAGGGTTCGATTCCCATCCCAGCCATCTTGAAATTGATTTCCCGTGGTTTCCCATTTCTACTCCAGGAAAATGTCGGGATGGTTCCTAACTTAAGACCCAATCCTCATCTGAATAACAAATGCACACATAAACACAGCCATCACAATAACACTGATTATAAAACAAATTCCACATACATCCAAGTACACGGGGCCACATGATCACGATGTCGCACAGCACCTAAATCAATAATCATCAACAACAACAACAGAAAATCTCGGTCAAAAGTCGCCGAATAGTTTTGGTTTCATTGCCAGATGGCATCCCAAAATGGAACGTCAAAATTGAAGAGTAGATCGCCAAGATTGCTCCTATCTACATCAATAAGTAATTGCGGTCATATTATTATTATTATTATAAACAAACTAGCAACCCACCCTGGCTTCGCCCCGTCTCTTGAACGGTTTACCCAGTGTAAGATTAGAAGGCGCACTGACGGCAGGTCGCAGACGCAATTCAGAAAAGCCGAAGTGAACAGCGAAACTTCAAATACACACACTCTTCTCTGAAGTCTTAACTCGACACGAATCGGCAGTTTGATGCTGGCCAAAGCTGGGGTGATAGGCTCGCTGGCTGGCTCGTAAACTCGCTCCGAAGCTTGTAATTGGAATTTCCACTGAATGGAGATTGTTGGAAGAAATGAAAACGTAAAAAAAATATAATGGGCGATGCATTAAAGATAGAGATATGCCGTCCGGGACTTTTCTTGCTGAACAATTCTTACACTCATAGTATATAGATATTTTAAACGGTTTACCCAGCGTAAGCTTAAAAAGAGCACGGACGGCAAGTTTTTCTTTCACTCGATTCACTGAAATCGTTACTGCTCGGCTTCCATTGGGCATATATGAATATTTTTCTACAGAAACCGTCCTCGAAAAATCCTTTGTAGAATTGTGAAAACCGCATCAAAATTCATCCATTGGTTCTCGAGATTACCTGTTACATCCAAGAATCGGGGACTTTGTTTTATACTAGAGATGTTATGCGTTTTCTGGCTGACGATGTGAAGATTCGAGAACCTGGAAAGGCGTCACACCAACAGACGACGATCAGCCCAAGCTGCCAACTTTCAAGTTAGAATATTCCGGTTTTCATGACCTGTATAGAGATAATTTTCTAGTACATTTATAATTTTACTAGTGCAGCCGATTGCCATTTATTTTATTTTCAGGACGGGTTAGGGTAGGGATTTAGGAAGGAAGTCGGCTGTGAACCGTTGAAAGGAACCGTCCCGGCATTTGTCTTGTGGTAAAAATTGGGAAACGATGAAAACCATCCTCATGACGGCCGAGGTGTGATTCGAACTCACGCTCTCCTGATGTCAGCGAGGCACGAGTTAGCGCGTTAGCTGGTTCAAGTAAATTTGTAAGTGTCAGTTACGTTTCTGCAAACAAGGTGGCTTTGTAACGTGTGTGGCAATAGTGGATACAACCCTGATTAAACCTCAACAGCAAAATATTATACCATAAATCATTATGTTTGTAGTGATGGGGGACAAAGGGTAAGATTCCACTGTTCATAACTTATTTAAAAGGTGACGTGGACTATACCATATCTCACTCAAGATCGGGCACTTGCAGTTTACAGGGTTTCCTTGTGAGAAGCAAGCGTTTGTCTTTCGGTACTGCAATCCGCCGAACTGCCAAAGCAGAAAGGTTACATCGTAGTTCAATCCGATACAGTCGAGTTTCGATATTTCAAGTATCGATAGTTCAATATTCCCACACCGTGCGAGTTAGCCGTGGTAGTTACGGCATGACTGCTGGCAGTCGCTCACATCCGGGAGGCGAGGTGGTTCGAATCCCCCCGCCGGCAACGTTGAAGATGGTCTTCTGTGGTTTCCCATCTTCCTTCCAGGCAAATGCCGGGGTTGGTCCCTAACTGTAGGCCACAGCCACTACCTTCCAACTCCTTGTCCTTACAATCACACTTTCCTCCCCAGACAACACTCCACACGCGACGGTACGTGTAGCTCACCCATTGGGTGTCCGCCTCGAAGAGGCTACAAAACCTGGCGAGCCGAACATGTCCTCGGAGACTCCCGGCACTAAAAGCCATACCCCAAAAAATCCTAGTAGGAAAATTTGAATTGACCAAAATAACAAATAACTGTGCGCGAAAGCTACAGGCCGGACGTTTGTTTTAGACGACTGCCCTTGACCTTGAAGCCTGCGGGTGAGCCTGTACACAGTCACTTTCTCACCGTATCGCTTCACATTTGTCACCATCGATCTGATGTAATGGAATTCCAGGCTTGAGCACGTGGCGACACCGACTTTCAAACAGTACAGTCAACGTCGAAGTATTGTGTGACGCGGAAATACACGTTACATATTTACGAACAGAACGTAATTATATTTGAAAAATGACTGTACTTCAATAGGAGTGTGAGACAGCTTTGTCAATCATCGGACCGCTTGGGGCAGCTGATAACACAGGTACTGCAGTAACTCGCCTCCAGGCTTCCATTAAGATTTTTCACTCGTCTAAAACAAACGTCCGGCCTGTAAACACGGACGAAGTGCTTGTTGATAAGCTGGACACTGACCTTGAACGTCGTCCGGCAGTTCCCCGATCTTACCCCTCTCCACCACTCCCTGCTTCTCTCCAACACTTTCCTCGTTAAGGACAGGTAACTTACACGTTACGCAGTACCAAGTGCCGACATTAAAAACCATATTTATGACAGTTCGCTGTTGACCAATATCTGATGGTTCTTGACTAAAATTATGCTTTCTCTTGACAGTCCACGTGGAGTACAGAGTCGGGCTCGCTTGCCAGGTCCTCTGGTGTTGCACATCTTCACGCAGTTCTGTCCAGTTTCGCTCCTTGCTCTCAGTGGCAAAGGTGGAGAGTTAATAACGCTGTGCCTAGAGCTGAGAAAGCTCCGACTCCACGCAGGCATCTAATGTAAACATGGCTGTCCAGCTTGGTTTCAAAAGCGAGTCGGTCGTTAATGAGGAACATTAGAACATGATATACCGCTGTCACGTTATAAATATTAACCAGTCCGGTCTAGGACAGATTTTTTTGTGTGCAGTGGCAGTCAATGTTTTGATTTTATTCACTATGAGACCGTCAGTAGTGGCTACGCGCGCTAAAGCCCAGCGTTAGGTCAAGGGGCCAAGCTCTCTGCTGACTCGGTAGACGCGTGGGTTCGAGCCCCACCGTCGGCTGTCCTTGAAATGGTTTTCCGTGGTTTTCCCATTTTCAACACCAGGCAAATGCTGGGACAGTACCTTCCGACAGGCCACGGCCGCTTCCTTCCACATCCTTGCCCAGTTTCATTCATCTTCATCCATTCCATCTCTCATTCCGACGCGCAGGTCGCCCACGGGCGTCGACTGGAAAGACCTGCACTCGGCCTCTCAGGAGGCTACACGAAAAAAAAAATCATTATGAGAACTGACAAAAGTGCTAATTTCGTAAGTCTGAGTTTTTCTATAGTTCGAAGTAGTTTCGGTCCCGTTCACCTCGACTTACCAAGACTCTAGCGGCTTCGGTGGCGTAGTTGGTAGCATGCTGAACTGCTGTGTCCAAGATAGCGGGTTCAAACCCAGCTGAAGTCATCGGATTTTTTAAGAGCGTTAAAATCCTTCAGTATGCCTTTCTTCGGAGGGGAAGTAAAGCCAGCAGTCCCATGTTATAGATTTATTGCATGTAAAAGATCCTTCCACAGACTAAACTTGTGTGAAGCTAAATTCCTAGGTTAGATTTCGTTGGAACGCTCTATCAAAGTTCCAACGTTCACAACTAGGAATAAGTGACATCTGGTGGCAAAAGTTGGAACTGCTTTGAATTGAACGGAACTTGTAGCTTACCCTATGGGTCTTCGCTCAAAGCCGCTACAGCCTCTGGCGAGCCGAACATGCCCTCGGACACTCCCGGCACTAAAAGCCATACGATAAATAAATAAACCAAGACTCTACTGTAATGTGATAATACCTAGGTATATTTCGTAACAATCTTACCTTTGCTGTGCAATGGACCGCAGACCCTTGAAGCTAAACTAGTTTAATCATTGGCAAATCAATATTTCCAAAGACATGGCTCCCTACTGAACGACCTGCCACAGTATGGTATCTATGACATCAACATTGGTTTTTATCTTTTATCGCAAGACTCAACAGTTGCAACGGAATGCTTGTTTATAAAACTTGCTGGGTCATTCAATAATAATTCACAGGAAAGTTGGAGTGATATAACTGTTCAAGGAAATTATTTGTACACGAGCGTTTAAAGTGAGAGGTAGAGAATCTCCAAGTGTAGTCACACTTATCTACTGATAATGAGAAGACGTCAGACCTTGAACATACAGCTCTTAGTTACACCGTCATTTCATTGGACCTTGGAGTGAGCACGAAAAAACATAATTGGGTAAAGAATTGATACTTCCGGAATCGTCTGCTTACATCCACACTTAACTACGTTAAGCCTTAAAAGTTAGCCAAGTACAGTAAAATGGGGATTCTCAGGCTGCTCTGCGCCCTCCAGTTTTCGTCGGGCACGTTCCACATATAGCGACGGTACCACTGCTGGACCAGCAGCAGCGACTATACCGTTTATGGCAATCGCAAATAATCTTACGCTAAGCACCGATCCCTGTGGGACTCCGTTTTCCTGTATATGATATTGCGAATATGTCCCCCCCCCCCTATTCGGACACGGAATAGGCCAAGGGACAGAAAATTCGTAATAAAAACCGGCAAGTTACCACGGAATTTCCATTGATGCAGGGTAGAGAGGATGCCGTAACGCAAAGTGGCGTCATAGGCCTTCTCGAGGTCAAAGAAAACAACGACTAGGTGCTGTCTCCGGAGAAAAGCGTCCTGTATGGCGGTCTCCAGGCGTACCAGATGGTCGTTGGTACACCGAGACGCCCTGAAACCACACTGGTATTCAGACAGGAGTCCCCGTTTCTCCAGGACCCACACTAGGCGCCGATTGACCATCCTCTCAAAGAGCTTGCACAGACCGTTAGTGAGACAAATAGGTCTGTAACTCCCTGTCAAATTGGGATCCTTATCGGGCTTCAGGATAGGTATAATGATACCTTCCTGCCATTGCGCTGGAAACACACCTTCCAACCAGATACGATTAAACACCCGGAGCAAATAACGAATGCTCTCATCGTTAAGGTGTTTAAGCATCTGGTTGTGAATATTATCCGGGCCGGGAGACGTGTCCCTGCAGAGCGCCAGCGCTCCGCGGAGTTCCCACTCCGTAAAGGGCACGTTGTACTCCTCCGAAGCGCGGGAAGCAAAACTGAGCTGGAAACGTTCTGCCTCGCGCTTCATGGCCTCGAAGGCAGGATCATAGTTATCGGAACCGGATATAGCCGCAAATAAGATGCGAGATGGTTTGCAACGCGGTACGAATCTGTAACCAATTCATTATCAATGGAAATTCCCGGTACAGTAGAAGATGTCTGAATACCCGAGATGCGTCGTAGTTTAGTCCACACTTGAGAGGAGGGGGTATGTGCCGTAATAGACGACACATACCGTTCCCAGGATTGTTTCTTACTCTGGCGAATTAGAATCCGTGCCTTGGCACGAAATTTCTTAAACGCCACCAAATTGGTCATGGTTGGACGCCGACGGTAGTGCTTATGAGCTCGACGACGGTCTCTTATTGCCGCTGCAATATCCTCTGTCCACCAGGGGATGAGTTTGCGACGAGGAGTCCCAGAAAAGGAGGGAATAGATTCCCCGTTTAAGTACCCAACGACTGGGGAACGACACAGGCTTCTGGTTCAGAAGTGTAAGAACGATCGGGAAATGGTCACTGTCACAGAGGTCGTCGTGTACATACCAACCAAATAGGGGGACCAGCGCACGGCTACACACACTCAAGTCAATGTGTGAGTACGTGCCGTGCGCTAAGCTAAAATGTGTAGCTTCCCCTGTATTTAATAGAGATAAATCCAACCCATGAATTAAGCCCTCCACGTCCCTTCCTCTGGGGCAGGAAGATGGTGATCCCCATTGGGGGTGATGCGAGTTGAAATCACCCACGATAAGGAAAGGGACTGGAAGTTGATCAACAAGATCAAAGACGTCATTAATATCTAGGGGCTGGTTCGGTGGAAAGTACACGTTACAAACAGTTGTCATCGCAGGCAAGGACACGCGAACTGCAATGGCTTACAGAGGAGTGGCGAGTGGAAACTCTTCACTGTAGCAGTCAGAGCGAACGAAGGTACAAACGCCCCCCGGAAGCCCGGGCGGCGTCTTGTCGCTCTTTAGAGTATAGTCTGAAACCTCTCAGAACAGTCTCGTGATCAGGTCTGAGGTTTGTTTCCTGTAGGCAGACTATACTCGCAGCGTATTGTGCAATGAGCTGACGGAGCTCTGTCAAATGCCTGCCATAACTGTTACAATTCCTCTGTAACAGTGCCATAGTGTGAACTTATAAACTAGGGAATAAGTTGGAGCAGCAAGCTACAGCTTATCCTCTGGAGTATCTTGACCCACTACGTCGACTATAATCTCCATGTCCTCAGGCGAGGTCGTGGAGTGAATCGACTCAGCGGAAGATTTCCTGGACGCAATTTGGCGGCGGGGGGATCTCCGTGGGGAGCGCGAAGATCTGGGGACCAAAACGTCCCCAGGCGCAGAAGCATCCGCAGGTGGTGGGGCGGATGGCTTCCCCTTCTTTGGAGGAGAAAGGGAACGCGTAGTGCGGGCTCCCTCCTTCCCCGTCTCTTTCAGATATTTAGACGGGTCAGGAGACTTATTCCTGACCCTGGTCGACGATGCCGCCTCCGCCGGCTTCGGCGCGGCTTTAGCCGACCGTTTGGGTGGGGAGGAAGTCTAGGGGAGTAAATCTTCAACTTTCTCCCCTGCTGTGCGGGCGGAGCAGCCTTGGCTCGCACAGCCTTCTTTGGGGCCGCCGAAGGTGGGGTTGAAGTCACCTTCGGGCTCTCTTTCCGATTCTGGGGTGTAGATACAGATGTAGATGGCGGTGGTACATTAGAAGGTTTCACAGCTGAGACAAAAGATGAGGTAGCCGGGACCAAATTGGGTATTATAGCTCTATAATCAATCTTCGGAGAAGGCGAAATCGTGGTATGGTACTTCTTGCGGGCCTCCTGGTAGGTGAGACCATCCAGGGTTTTGATCTCCTGGATTTTCTTCTCACTCAGGAAGACAGTGCAGTTCCTGTCCCGAGGAGAATGAAATCCAGGGCAATTAGTGCACTGATATGGTGTGGTGCACTCTTTCGCTTTGTGGGGTACCTTACCGCATGTGCCGCAGATTTGAGGGCTTGAGCATCGGGATAACATGTGCCCGAACTTCTGGCACTTATAACACCTCATTGGTGGAGGGATATAAGGCCGTACGTCACAACGGTAACTTGTAACCTTGACTTTCTCCGGGAGCACCGACAGCTCAAAGGAAATAATGAAAGCACCAGTATCCACGATTTGACCATTGACCTTGCGCGTAATGCGCCGGACATCAGTCACGTGACGGTGCTGCATATCCTCCTTGAGCTCCTCGTCAGTGTTCAGAATCAGGTCCCGGTGGAAAATAACTCCTCGGACCAGATTCAGAGACGTGTGCTTTTCCACTTTGACAGGGATATCGCCAAAGTGGTCACATTTCAGAAGTTGTTCAACCTGGTCACCAGTCCTAGTCTTGAGCAACAAGCTACCGTTTCTCATCTTTTGTACCTTCTCAAGCTCACCATAGACCCCTTCTATGTGGCGAGAAAACAAAATAGACTTTACCATCTTGAAATCACCCCCCATCCGTTCTGGTTGCAACCAGAAACTTGGGAGTGTTAGCACCCAGATTCTCACGAACAGACTGTTCCCAGGGGGTTGATCCCCGTAGGGAATCAAAAGTTAAAGACTTGGGTGGCGGATCACCCTGTTGGGAGATATTCCTTTTCTGTTCCATGGCCATTTCATCCTCCCTGAATGCCACCGGCTCCAATCACGGGCTGTCTCTGTAGGCGCTACCAAGCCAAGGCAAGGCATTGCCCGGGGGTCCGATGTTTGACATGCCATACAGGCATGTATCCCTTGGCATATACTAGAGAGTTTCCCAGCACAGGCATGCAGCAGTGCGGGGACCTGCGTTGTCAGGCGGATACTACTGCAGGGTATATGGCGCACCCACCTGTCGGTGTGGCCAGACCGAACAGGCTCTCGAGCGTAGTCGCACACTTAGGTGGCCCTTCCCCTGACAGCACGCACATATAATTTTGAGTGCCAGACCCCAAAAACATGAACGGAAAAGGCGTGCGATATAACCTAATGAGAGTTATATCGCACAAAGTGGGGCGTTTAGAGCTGGCTGTCAAACCCGTAAAGGGGACCTGAGCCAAGAAACCCTTTTCGTCGCCTTCTACGACTGGCAGGGTATACCTGTGAGTGTATTCCATCCCTCCCACCCACGGGAGGTCCAATTCGCAAGACAAGCCGGAAACCTAAAAGAATAGCCAAGGTCGCCCCTTTTAGTCGCCTCGTACGACAGGCAGGGGATACCGTGGGTGTATTCTAACCCCCCTCCACCCACAGGGGGAGCGCGCAGGTGGAAACCGTAACAAAGTACATTAATTAATGGTAAATTCACCAGCAAATCATGATTAAAGAACTTACCTTTTCACAGAAGATGCTGACAGACAGGCATTGTACCGTGTAAATACGAATAAATTAGCGTTTACACGTTGTAATTCCCTTCTGTTGTGAGTGATATCTGCTGCCGTATATTGTTCTCCAGTTCCACTAGAATACGGGTAATTGATATGTAGGCCTACACTTTGTATTTTAAATTACCCCACAATTAAACATAAAACGGGCTTATGTCCGTGCTTCGATTAATTACAGTAATCACGCAGGTGAGTACAGGAGTAGTTACATAATGTAACGATGCAACTTCCAAAGTTACTGTCTGTCAGCTGGAGAACTTTTTCAGCATCTTCTGTGAAAAGTTAAGTTCTAACCTTAAAAGGGTGACGTGAGGTCATCCAGATTCCCAAGAAATATAAAGAAAATCTGCGCTTCTTTAATTAAATCTTGCAGGAAGCTGTTGTTTATGTTACCTTCTTATCTGTGCGCTGAGACTTCACACCCTCGTTGATGAAAGTTTAGTGACTTAGTGACTCATGACCCTGGGTAGCTCGCCTCCGCGCAATCCACTGCCCAAGCTCGGTTGACCGGCGGAAGGCGCACGATCCGACCGCCGGTCCCACTCCAGCAAAAGAATCTTGGTGATATTTTACGCTGCAGTACAGTAGCATGCAGGAGGAGAGGTATGGGCAAGTGCAGAGCTAGCAGCCGGTAACTGTAGCCGTAACTTATAAGGGTCAGATCTACTGTACCTCCTCCTTCGTAGTTTCCCCCACTTCTAAGTCAGGCAAATGCCAGGATCGTACCTAACTTAGAGCCACATAACTCCCTCCCAATCTTAGCCGTAATAACAAGAACACACACACTAGTACAAGTATCACAATAACGCAGGTGCTGATGACCAGGCTGGCCAATACATCAAACTGAAACAACATTATAAATCATTACTAGCTATCCTAATATTATGCTGATGACCTTGAATTCAAAATAACGTGTTACTGAGCGCCCCGTCTTATCTCCGCCTATAGCGGGCAGTGACGAAGCAGAAGCAGAGTATAGTCTCAATCAATATGCATCTGCAAGAAGAGTTCCTAGAAATCCCTGGCTGAGTCAATCAGCTGTGGTCGACTCTGATACGAGTGGCGCCTGTGCCTGTACAAAAGTCGTTTCCGTGCGACGATAGCGGGGGTAGACAAGAAACGCACATTCCGACATTAGAGATACCGCTTTAACATTTGGTTGGTTGGTTCCTCAGTTTAGGGGCTGCAACAATGCGGTCATGTAGCCCCGGGTACTTTGGGTGTGTGTAGAATCTGTCTGATAACCTGTGTTAATTGCGATGGCTACAGACGATCAATTTCAAGTAGTTCCAACCTTTGCTACCAAATGATACCGTCAACGACACCTAGCTGCAAACTTGGCTACTAGACGCCACCGCAACCGGTACCTGGCGACGAACGTTGGAACTTAATACAGCGTTAATCAAATCTAGCCTACATATTCACACAATTGTAGTTAGTGGAAGGTTCTTTTACATGCCATAAATGTATGGCATGGGCCCACCGTCTCCGAAGGAAGGCATATTGAGGGATTTTTAACGCTCTTAATAACTCCGACGACTTCGGTCGGGTTTGAACCCGCGACCTTGGGCATAGAAGTTCAGCACGCAACCAACTACGCCACCAGAGCCGCCGCTTTAACATTTCACATGACAGTTATCCTTGACGTTAGCGTTGGTAAAACTAATGTTGAACAAATGAAGAACGTGACGTATTTGGACGTTCTGAGCTAGTCACAGCGTAGCATGTCCCAACACCTGAAGAGTGCGCGGCAGGCAAATTTTATGGTGAAGAAAAAAAAAAGTGGTGTTATCTTCAATGGTCCTTAAATTTATTATAAATCTTAATCACATGTAATTTATTTCAGTTTTTTTTTCACATATTCCAGTAATTGGAATAATTTGTGTGTTGACCGACTGAAAGCTACAACATTAATTGCAATAGATATGGATAGAAATCTTTTGAAAACAAATAACAGTCGTTCTCTAAATACTTGATTCTGCAATGAATACAATATCTTCCTTTACTTTGTGAATCTGTGTGGAACTCGAAAAGGTGCAGTTCGACTTGGAATATAAGAAAGAAAGAAAATCACTTTCGACACGCTGGAAGGCGGAGATAGATTTCACCGGACAAAGAAAAATATAGCCTATTTGAATTCACTAAATTTGGCAATTGTTATACACCTACAAAAGTTCCACATGTTCAGCATACGAGAAGCCCCATCTTATAATTCCGAAAACATTTTGCTCATCCCTTAGCATAAGGGTGAGTTATATAAACATTTCTTTCAGTCAGAAGTTTAGGTAATGTTTAGAGGAGTATTGCCCAATTTAAACGGGTTTGAGCTATCAAAATAAATTTGCTGAGATACGTTTTTGGCCCTTATCCGAAGAATAGTGTGAACTGTGAATGGATTAGTTTTTCACATACTAAGAAAAGTATAGCGATTTTCACTATTTTCGAAAAAGCCCCCCCTCCCCATTTCAACCCCCTTGGTCCGATTACGCCCATTATCAAACTTGATCGAGATTTTAAATGGTGATATTTTATACAATTATTTATTTACGCATTTTATATTTTATGTATGAATTTGAAAGTGATTGTTGCAAAATGACGATAGTTATCGTGTCCACAAGAAAGTGATATATAGGCCTACAGTCGAACTTTTCTATATCTCGAAGTAATTTTAATTTCCCGGCGACGTTCTACACAATTTGTATGTCATGTTTTTTCTATAATTTGGAGTTCTATTAATCAAATATTTCGATAACTTGTTCCCCCAGGCATAAAATAGATGTCGTTATTCCGAAGTTGGGGTGAAAATGCAGTTGAATTACGTTTCAAACTCCCCAGACGCCAATGGAGAATCATTAACCGGATCCGTACAGGACAAGGCAAATGTGGATTCCTGCTTCACAAATGGGGTTGGGTTACTTCTGCTAACTGCGATTGTGCAGCTACCCTGCAAACAATGTTGGTGAATGTCCGCAACGAGCGTTCCAAGGATCAGTAGGTGACATTCATCATGCATCTTCTGAGGCACTTGAGTGGATTGATGGCCTGGATTTAGAAGTTTAAACCAAGAACTTGTGTTTATGACTATGTACATAACTGTATATATAACTTTATATGTAATGTATGAACTTTTATTTTAACACTGTATCATCATACGATAAATAATAAATAAATAATAATTAAGGTGTGACAATGGGAATTACAATATGTTTAGTTTGTTATTGCTGTTTTAAGGGGCGGAACTACGAGGTCATCTACCCCCAATTACAATATGGATTCAATTGTGTAGGGTACCTGGACTGTGTATTTCTGAAGTAGCATATAGGCTGGAAGACGGATTGAGGTCAATGTGCATCTCAGACAGTGAGAGTAGCAACAGTTGATTATTTATGTATTTATGATAATAGAACCCCTTTCTTTCATGTATTTCTATATCTCGAATTTTCGATAACTCGAAGTAATTTCTACCTCCGAAAGCACTTCGACATAGCGAAGTTCGACTGTATATAAATTATATATAAACAAATGAACTTACTGTGGTTTTGGGTTCTGGGGGATGCGAAACGCGAAGATATGCCGAAATTTCCCGGAAGTCATAATATGGTACCCGATGCATAAGGTAACTTTCGCACGAAATCTACCGAACACACACAACGTGGTTACGATTTAGGTCATCGCTGTCATATCCGGGATTAGACTTAAATCTCGGAGCATGACATAATGCGATCGGTTACACCAGTCAGACCTTATGAATGATAAATCTATATTATTTTTAATCCACTGAGAGGGAGGGGAGATCGTCACAGACACCCTTCTCTACCCTTCCCCTGATCAACGCCTGTTGGAGCACACGGTATCGTTATCGAAACTACTGGTAGCAGCCAATGACGCCCGTCCAGCTGAAGCGTATCAAACGAGCGAACACTGACCACATGGCTTGCACTGGCTGGTACAGTAAGGGTGGCTCTCTTTACCAAATGAGCACCAGTACCTCCGTAGCAACACGACAGAATAATAACAATATCGTATGGCCTCTGGCAAGCTTTGTTATTTGGCACATGTCGAATTTTGTTATTCCTTGGAGCGCTATGAAAATCAAGGAGGTTAGATATCTAAGCTCCTTGACACTATAGCGCTTTCTAGTAGAGAAAGGATGACCTTTTGTTTTGGCGGAAAATCGCGAGATTAATTTTGCCATTATCAACACGGCCTACTGAATTCAAATGGGTTCTTTAACATGCCAAAGGCGTATGACAAGCGTGTCGTGATTTTTGTCGCCTTTCAAAAATCACTTACCATGGCCAAGAGCGAACTTGCAAGCTTGGTACACCGAAAAGAGAACCACTCACCCGCCGTGGCAAGGTAATACCAATCATAATAATAATAATAATATGAACGCAGTACAGGTAAGTTAATTCGTCGTTGGATACTTCAAACAAATACTGTATTTGAGTCGACCCATTCCAAATAATAAATAATTTTCAGCGTTGCCTTACTAACAATTAACATAGTAGCTTTCAGTCGGTCAATACAAAAAGCGTTCCAATTACTGAAATGTGTGAAAAATAACCTGAAATACACTACATGTGATTAATCAATATTAATTATTAAAACTAAGTAAGTCAAAATAAAATTATGAAATTGTTGTAGGTCTACAACCACGAAAAAAAAGTGATACGTTGTCCTTTCCACCAATACACAAATGTTGGATGCTATATAGCATAGCGTAAGGATACGGTAGTTTTAGAGTTATGTCCTTTGAGGAGTACATACATGGGAAATGGGATATAAAGGAATATATTTGGCGCTTACGTAGTTTTGGTGCAGTTTCAGGTGTTCATTCAGTTTAGGGAGCAGTTTTGCCCGTTTTGAATTAAGAAACATATATTTTCTTTTGAGGCATTTATATGAATTGTAAGTGAAAAATGGAGGTAAATGCATGTAGTACAGTACTAAAAAAAGACCGTAAACAGCAAACATATTCTTCTGTAACTTATTCAGAATAACTTCCTACTGTAAATAGTCCACATTCCACAACAACAGTCATGTCGTCCATTGGTTCATCGTCCGTAGAATGTGCATCTTCATCCCACTGAGATGCTGTTTCATCCTGCTTCGGTCAGCACTTCTTTGTAGAACACCAATTTTTTTTCCATATTGCACCAAGTAGGGCCAAAATGCTTCAATATAAGGTTCTTGGCCTTTTTAGAGTTAGCTGGTACTCCACATTGTGGGCCTTGGTGGAAAGAATGCATATCAATGGAAACTTCCAATTCGAGCTTTTTGGACTAATTATATTTTGGAATTGGACGACACATTTATATCCTTCGAAATTTCTGTTTATTTTGAAAACTAAATATAGGAATAGTTTTGTTGCATCGACGAATAAACATTGTTAATATTTGAAGCTATTACTCAATCAATCCATATCAAAAAATAACCAAGGAGGTGGATAAGAGTACTATATTTGTATGTTAATCTTTGAATATTTTAGAGTTTTTATCAACTGAAAAACAGCATTAATAATAATAATAATAATAATAATAATAATAATAATAATAGATACTCTAACATCGAGTCAGACTTCCGCAAGCGACGACTGAGATTCTACGGCCACATTATGAGACTGAATGACGACCGGCTAACAAAGAGAATATTGACTCACTTACGAAAACTTAAAGTGACAACAGTCTGGGTTACCCAAGTCCAAATTGATCTCGAAAGTGCCAACATCATACCAATAGACATAGACGATCGAATGACATTCCGACATAAGATCCACAGTTGGGAAGTCAAACATGAAGATCGACCAAGGAAACCAGGGAAAGGATGGACGGAGGAACGTCGAGTCCGACACAGTGAGATGATGAAGGAGTTCTGGAAGCACAATAAGAACAGCACCAGAACATAATTTGCTTAATGTGATCCTTTGGGTCTAAACAATGTAAATAAATAAATAATAATAATAATAATAATAATAATAATAATAATGATAATAATAATAATGGAAATTCTCTGTTTATCAGAGCGAGATTGTTCCTAAATCAAGAATGTGTAGACAATGTGATGTAGGGATATTTTGTTTCCAACACTGGTGCATTAATGCTATACAAACCGCCCTTGCAGAAGGTAAGGTGTACTCGCGCGCAATGCAGTACTTCACTAATAAGTAGTGTACTGTAGTTTAACATGCCCGCTAGCACGAGACTACTTTACATATATGGTAATGTAATAGATTAATTCGTCACGACACCCTTCCATCCCTTCCTAGTCGGCATAAATACATCGCTACTTTTCCTTTTAACACGTAATAATAATCTAGTACTGCACTCTCGAACCTAAATATACACGTAGCCTACACATATCGTCCAAGTGGATATAAGACCTCGTACGTCCCAATGTTGTACCTAGCTCCATTCTCTTACAGTACATATGACTATACGCGAAGCGCTACGCCATAGAGCCAAACTACCTGGGGCCTCTGTGGACGTGGGTTCGAACCCCATCGTCGGCCGTCCTTGAAATGGGGTCCCCCATTTTCAACACCTGACAAATGCTGTGACTGTACCATCTGACAGGCCACGGCCACTTCCTTCCACATACTTACCCAGTTTCAATAATTTCCATTCATTTCATCTCTCATTAACTCCCATCTTGAGGTTGGCGTCAGAAAGGGCTTCCGGCCGTAGAACCATCCGTCACATATACTTTCATCGCATCTCATCCCCAATCCCGTTCAAAAAAAAACGGGAATAATAAGGGGTAGCCATAAAAAATATATATCCCATCGCAATGTGCAGATGAAATTCAACATTAATGTATATTTAAAAAAAAGATCACTAACAGAAAATGTTAGCCTACAGGAAGAAACCTTGCAGTTTTACGTGACCGTTAATCTCGCGATAATTAGCCAAGGGACCTCAATTTCACGTGGAATCCTAACCACAATACGTGGTATATCATTTCAAAAATGGAAAATGTTGAAGGCAATAGATTTAAGGTTATCCTACAGTAGTCAACAATCCTAGACGAACACAGGCGTAATGGTAAGCTGCTTGTTTCCCACCAAGAATGATCCAGATTCAATTGCCAGTCACAAGCACGTGGGACATTCCCGGTGAAATGTTACGTCCAGTATTAATGTTACGCGCAGGAGGTCCGAGTTCGATTCCCGGCTATGCCAAGAAATTTAATTCCGATCTTAGGGCTGGAACGTGGTACAGTAAGCCTTTGAAGGCAAAAATGGAATTGGGATGATATGTTTAACGTCCCTCTTAACTGCTGTGGCTTTTAGAGACGCCGTAAAAATGTGAGGAGGCGAATTCGATTTCCGATTTTCTAATTTCTTATATACTGCAAAGCTTCAGCCGAAAATTCGTAATAACCACATTTATCGAGTATTGGTCACAATAAACAATACTCTCTCTCTCTCCAATCCCCAGCAATCCAAGATTCGAAACTGAGAGTATTTTAATGTTTAACCTTTATTAATAGAGAACATTAACGGTAGACGATACATTGTCTTTTAATATTTTGTCCTGACTCCTGGTTCGTTTTTTATTCTCCTTCGTAGAAACAAGTTAAGATAGCTTTGAAGCTATTTTTTCAGTGTTACCTTATTGACAAAGGATATTGTAACTTTCAGTCGGTCAACAAAACAATTCAAATTAATTTACAATATCAATTGTCATTCGTAGAAATACACACTGGGCCCATAACCTAGATGTTAGACCCCTTAAAACAACAGCACACACTGGTGGTGACTGTTAATGTTTTTAAAGGGATGTAAAATCGAGGTAAACCCCGGTTGGTTGGTTCCTCAGTTAAGGGGCTGCGACAACGCGGTCATGTAGCTCCGTGTACCTTGGGTGTGTATAGAATCTGTCTGATAACCGGTGTTAAGTGTGATGGCTGTATTAGTGAGTGTTATCTGTAATTCAGGTAAGAACTGCAGACGATCAATTTCAAGAAGTTCCTACTTTTGCTACCAAATGCTACCGTCAAGGACACCTAGCTGTGAACTGGCTACTAGATACCACCGCAACCAGCCCCTGGCGACGAACTTTGGAACGTAGAGCGTTAATCAAATCTAACCTACAAATTTTAGCTTCATACAAGTGTAGTTAGTGGAAGGTTCTTTTACATGCCATAAATCTATGACATGGGCCCACCGGCCTTACTTCCCCTCCGAAGGTAGGCATTCCGAGGGATTTTTAACGCTCTTAAAAAATCCGACGACTTCGGCCGGGTTTGAACCCGCCATCTTGGGCATAGAAGGTCACCATGCTACCATCTACGCCACCGAAGCCGCCAAGAGGTCAACTTCCCCTGAATGTTATGTATGATAGAATGACTTCCTATTTCCACCTTAGCGAAGTCGGATACCTCTTCTAGAACAATATAAAAAGAAAAACATCGAACATAAAAGAAGAACGATCATTTGCTTTGTGCATATATGAGTAGTCTTGGTTTGGTCAAAGGTCGTATGAATTCTTTATCAAGCTAACAGTTCTGATCTCCCACAATAGAAAATAAATAAGGAACTTTATACTGTACGTCAACCATTCCGAATTCGAGGATCTTCACTCTATAATCAAATGACACTCAGGAGAAGACATCGTGTATCGACAACCTCGATTGATATCTTTCATAACACGGTGTTACTGGTAGATCAATTTAGCTCATTATATTTGCATTTACAAATTTTGTAAGCAGTCAAACAGTAATGACATTTTCATTTTCCTCACATTCGAAAGCTAATCGAAATTTGGTTCTAAAGTTGGATTGATATAACGGTTATTGTAGTTTATGCTCGGCTGTTTTAAACGCTTATAATATTCTATTTGTTTAACTCTTGAAATAGTTCAGAAATATTTCGTGATTTAAGTTATTGTAAATTAAATTGATGCCATGTTTAAAGCTCTGTTCGGATAGCGGATAAGCTGCAGATAATGTTTTTGAGTAAAATTTCGGATAGTTTTTAGAATACAATGTTGAACTGGATTTTTAAAAAAATAACTTTAGTTTCTGCTAAGATCTGCGTCTTCAACGTTTCTTGATATTTCCCCATTCGCATTCGCTTGGATTGTAGGAGAATAGTAGAGAAGAGAGAAAAGCCAAGTCATGGAAATATCCTCAATTAGTGATGACCTGATGACTAAGGTTCGGATGTTTAGGAAGTTTCATATTTTATTCCTTGACTACATTTTCATTAAAAACCTGTAACTAAGCAGGAGTTCAACGTTCCCGATTCTTTTAGTTGGATTTTATCGAGCGTATAAATACATGTTTGGGTCATTTTCATAGTTATTGTCATATTTCATCAATATTAATGTTTTAAGGTCATATTTTGGTAATATCTTAGGGGTAGGTGGTGGACTTGAACATGGTATCCGCTGGCCGCTGCAAGGTTTCTGTGCGTTAGCGGCGCTAGAAATTTAAAAACTTGCCAATTCAACTGTTGCAGACTATCAGAAAATGTTTGACTGTAACTAAACTTGGTAATATTTTTAACTTAGGGTCTTTACCATCTCTTTTACAGGAAATGTGATTTATGTCACAGTTTTTAACGCGAAAGAAGGTGAAGATTATGCTGCTTTCCGCGAGTCTCTTGAAACATTCTGCGATAAAGATTTGAGGAAAACATTTTTATTGTAGGCCTATTCATGAAATCAGCGTAGATTTTAACAATTTTTAGGTTTGGATGTAGAATTAATAATAATAACAATTCACTACATTATTAACACTTGATTTAGAAAGCCTGCAAAATATTAGGTCATATTGTACTTTTTTTTTGTTGTTGATCATATTTCAGTATTTTTAGGGCATATTTCTCGTTTCTCTAGGTCCGAACCTTGGTGATGAATTGATGACTTCTGTCAAAAGAAGTCCCTTTTACCAGCGCTTGCCTGCGTGGGTATATCCTACGACTAAGTAAGAGCTATAATTAGTCACCCGTTGTTTCAATTCCCGTTACTCAGAGGGATAAAACTCAGTCAACACTGTCTTGTGATTCACATATAGACAAGGGGAACGAATTTCTCCTCAAATGTCTAAATTTGTTGCTTTAATACTTTATGATTTGTCTAATAAATTAAAAATATTATTGCAATGCCAGCAGATTCGGATAAAACACGTGTGGATTCGGATTAAAGTCGTGCGGATGCGGATAACGTGTTTTTTTTAATCCACGCAGGGCTATAGATGAGGAAAAGACAAACCATTAGTCATCTGTTACGAATTTCTGGCAATGGACCAGTAACTGGCAGAGTTTGATCCGAAAGCTGCAATTGATATGCAATTAATACAGTCATCACAATTAACACTGGTTATCAGACAGATTCTACACACACCCAAAGTACACGGGGCTACATGACCGCGTTGTCGCAGCTCCTAAACTTAAGAACCAACCAACCAACCGTACTTCAGTGGAGAAAGACAGCGCTACACCAACAAGAAGTGAAGATGTGTGTATTTTACATTTGTATTTCGTTATGTTCAAGCCTATGTAAAATACTGAATATATGCTCCTATATTTTAAATGTATAGAACAGCGTGAAGGAGGTAGCTTTACGCAATTCCGCATACACCATATGAAGAAAGTAATGGTGTCAACAGTTTTTAGTTTGACTAGTGTCTTAAGACTTAAGATGCCATTTTATACGATATTTAAATACGATATTTAAAATGCATCACTATTTACTAATAAATCTTAGGGCAAACCAACGAAGCTATAGTGCATAACTTTCATACCGTTCAATACTCTGAGAGTAGGGAACAAAACTGATGATCCATACGGTTGTCAGTAAAGGGGCTGTGCCAACGGCAGCACGCCTCGCTCTATCAACATCCCGAGCAGGCAGGCAACACCGAGTATGTCAACATTAAGAAAATCAACAACAATTGCATGTTGGAAGGAAGGAAGGCAGGCAAAAGATTGAAAACGACATCACAAGAGTAATCTGTTATGTGGACAAACAAAATTCCCCTTCTTTCAGGCTTCCCTCCCGTTCCTTAAAACACTTTGTCACTTTTAGTTATTGATGAAAAAGAAAAGAAAAAAGCGAACTTTCCATCGATTTATTATTGACAACCGAAGTCTCCTTGTGACATACTTTTGCTTACAGCCCAAAATGGATTTACTAGATTTATTGCACGAATAAGATTCAAACAACCACTATACAAGCAAAATGCATACATTGTGGTCGAAACCATAGTCGGGAATGATACTCACTCTCTGAATGGAAACACAAGATTTCGGTTACGTCGCGCATCACGTTGAGCTCAAGTTCGAAGATCAAAGGTTCGATTCTCAGCGCTGAAAACGACTACTCTAAGGTGGATTTCTTCCTTTTTCACAATTCTGGCATATGTCCGAAGGGAGTGTGGAAAAGGTGGGGAACTTAAATTCAAACTCATTAGCCATCGAACTGAACACAATAATAATAATAATAATAATAATAATAATAATAATAATAATAAATAATAAAATCAATATCAAAGAACGCAAAATTAAGACAATAACACCACAATAATCAAACCTGAAGCACTATATGCCTCGGAAACCTCGATCATTGGAGGAAAATCTCTCATTACTAGGGGCCGTATTTTTTGGTAATAGCGATACGCGCGAACTTTTTTTTCATATCTCCTTTCTTGCCTATATATGACCTTCTAGGTACTTAAAGTACCTTATTTTAGCAAATTGAACTCGCGAAATATCACCAAATCTTATTTATTGTGCAAACTGCACAAATTATCACGAAATATACTCCACTTTGTACGAAAAATGCTAAATATTCTCGAAAAAGCTCTCCAATAACGTTTAAATGCTTCGTGGTTTCCTTCTTATTTGATTGATAGTGTTGTATCAAGGTAATGCTGCATATTCTCAACACAAATGCCCATAAAACTGGAAGTATGCGTATTCAGTTCCACGATCTCTATGACTATCAATGGAAATAGATATCTGCTATCGATTACATCAAATGGCGTTGTGGTCGTAGATACAGCAGTGCGAGTTCGCGACTGATAAGATTTTGTATACCCTACTTGGTTGTTCTAAGATTTAATAACAAGGTTATATTAATAGAATGCTCTTTAAAACCCCTTTTCACACAATTTGTTAGATTTACCCCATACTATAAGGAAGATTGCAGCAGAAACATCGATCATTATGACAGTTTATTTCGCGACATACCCACTGAAATAGTGTTAGTTTTAACACCGAAACCAACAGTTTTATTTCACCAAACATTAAGGCCCTTACTCATTACAGACTTAGAGAAACAAGGAAGGAAAATATTTAGGACAATCCTTGGTCCCGTCTGCTCAGAAGGAATCTGGATGAAACGGAAGTCTCAGTAGCTTTACCAGCATGCTGAAAAGATTATTGGCATCTTCAGAAAGGCGATTGAAGTTCTACGGCCACATTCTTAGAATGAACAATGGCAGTCTCACCAAAAGGATTCTCAACCTTGCTCTCTCATTGAAAGCCAAACACAACTGGCTTAACCTAGTGAGATAGAAAAAAGACCTTCATGAAATTGGCATTACGGAGGAAATTTTACAAGATCGACGCCAGTTCAGAACATTAATCATTAACCATTATTTATCAGAGTAAATTACTACCAAGACCAAAATATCATGGACGGAGTAGGAGAATATTTTCGGAGCCCAGACTGAAGAGATTTTGGGAGGGAAAAAAACAACATTAGCAAAAAATTCTATCGTGTCCCACAGATGGGCATAATGATGTACAATAATAATAATAATAATAATAATAATAGTGATAACTAGCTGGATTCAAGAAGTAAAGAAAGATTTAGAAAGAAATAATATAAGTGGAGAAGAAACGGTGAACAGAGAGATCTTTAGAAAGAGGGTATTAAGTATGAAAGGATTCCAAGGAAGATTGCCAAAGAAACCTGGTGCGAAGTGGTCCGAGGACAGAAAGAAGCAGCATAGTGAACGGATGAAGGAGTACTGGAGGGAACCGAAGAGCAGGCCTCATCGGAAATAATAATAATAATAACAATAATAATAATAATAATAATAGCATTTGCACAATTTCTGGAGTATCAGAAAGATTTTAGAATTTTCCACAGGATATAGGGCAAGAATCCTGACTGACCTTGTAGTATAGCTCTTCTAGCGTTATGGTTAATCAATCTTACACTGTGACCTCATTGTAGATTTACACTCGACATTTCCCTCTTAGTTCCCTGTTAAAGAACTGAACATCCACTGGACTTCCATTCCGCTTTTCATTAAGTATTCCCTCTGATAAGCACATGAAAATAAAGTCACCAAAACAGAAGTAAATCACGTGCAGGCATGAAGCTGGCCTGTTGGCTGAGTTATATTTAGCATGGTGTCCGGGAGCAATAATAACCATACTAAACTTTCTTTACTGCACCATTAACTAGCTGACCCAGTGACTAGCATACCTGTGTACCACCTTCACTCACACAACCGATCCTGTACATCTAGATAATAGGTTGCACCATATTCCGAGTCAGTGTTCCTTGCCCTCGGAGGGTGGACAACGAATTATGACACAAAATAGAACCCTTAGATACGGCTGCAAATATGGAAAGAATGCACACTCCTCACTTTCTAATGTTTTGCACAAACAGCTTTATTATTTCTACTCTCTCCAACTCCATCCTAATGGATGGTGACAAACTGCAAGTAGGTGGCCTGCAAGTCACAGTTCCTAAAAGCATTAATTATTATTATTATTATTATTATTATTATTATTATTATTATTATTAAAGAAAGCTTTCCAGTCGGTTAACACAAATTGAGCCCAATTACAATAGGCGGGAAACAAGTATTTACACACCCAACGGAAAGGCACGACGGGACACAGTTCTGGCAGGGGCTATCGTCTTCTCTATTTATTTCTAAACAAATTGTCGATTTTTATGATATCAGTGTGCAATTCGTCACTGCTCCCAGTAATTCCATTTCTTTGGAATGCTCATTTGTTACGGAATCTACACAACTGACATGATAGCTCGATACGGTTATGACTAGGGCCCGGATGTTGATGTCGTAAAAAAAGTTTAAAAAATGCACTTAAAATTTTCAAAAATGACTAATAAATGACCTAACAATTCGAAAAATGCACTATAAAATGTAGAAAATGATCTTATAATAATGAACTCACCAATATTTCAAAAATTCGAAAAATGCACTATAAAATGGGGGGAAAGATCTTATAATAATAAACTCACCAATATTTCAAAAATGGCATCTTAAGCTCAAACTGAAAAGTCAATCAAAATAGATTTCTAGCACTTAACAAAAGGTTGCACTAAACTACGAATGTCATTCTGATGTTGTCAAATGTAAATGATCTGCGGTTATCAGCCAACAAGTTTTTATATCTCGAAGAGCTGCGTTCAACATCAACTGATGTGTCGAAGCGTACATGAAGTGAGGAAGGTCGTTTGCTGCTAAATCCCCCTCAATCCCATCCATGCAGTAGTTTTCACCAGAAAGAGTGTCTGAGATTTTGCATAATGTTTTATACCCGGTGTTTTTGTCCAGCACTTTTTTCAGTTTTGATGCAATACCCGCAGCAATTTCGCCACGATTGTTGCTAAGACTAGTTTCCACCCGCTTGATTAAGGAAATGGAATCAATATTTCAATCTTTTAAATTATCTTGTATCAGCTACTAGCTTCTTCTTAACTCTTGAGAGACGTAACTCCCTCATATAAAGGTGTGACATAACTAAATTGGAAAAAAGATGACGTTAAAAGGCCGATTTCTCTAAAATAAGACCAAAAAAATCTACCAAACTTAAGAAAATGCTCTTAAAATGGAAAAAGAGCAAAAAATGCAAAAAGATGCAAAATAAAAATTACATATTTGAAGACGGGGTGGCCCGTCCGGAGTTTCTATGTACTTCAGCATTGTTTTAGACAGCTCAGTAAAAAGATGACATGTCATCAACATACGGGCCCTAGTTATGACACATAACATTATAAACTGAATTAAAAACTATTTTTTAATAACTCTCAGTCGGTGAACACGAATTTTATGCCCAATTATATTAAGCGGGAAATATGAGTAGACTACCTATCAGGAAAAAAATCTACATGAGATTAATAATTCTTAGTGTTCTCAAAATCAACTTCAGTTGTAGGTAGATAATTAGTTGTAGAGAGAGATGTAATTGATGAAGAAGCCCAATCAGGTGGACGTAACGTGGTTAGCTTTGATTAGCGTGGCGTGACACAAGTGAGCCATCGTCTGATCTCGTGTCACGTGACGGCTTTTAAACGTCCGGCCAACCAGTAACCAGTTAGTACGTTAAGTGGCGCGTTGACTATTCACAAACTTCCGCCAAAGCATTTCGAGAATGCACGTGAATGAATGAATGAATGAATGAATGAATAAAATTGTTGACTTCAACTAACATCACGGATATCCAGGAGAGAATATTAGGCCTACATAATAAATAATCACACAAAGAACAATTAATATTGTATCTCTTTCAGTTGGTCAACACAAAAATCAATCCAATCACTGGCATATGTGAAAAATCCTGAAATAAGGTACATATGAATAAGATTTATATATATATATATATTGTTACGGACTATAAAACCTTCTTTACATTTACTGGCACGTTAAAGATCCCCTTCGGGGCAAAATTCCGGCACCCCGGCGTCTCTAAAAGCCAGGGTAGTTAAAAGGGACGTAAAACCAATAACATTATTATTATAAAACCTTCTTCTGGCAAATAAGAAATAATCCTGGCAAAACAATAATATACGAGTAAACCGAGTTAAAAACTATTGATCGAAAACTCTCAATCGATCAACGCGAATGCCTGCTTAATTATAATAGGCACATGTAATTAATTATAATTATTATTGCACAGATTGCAAGCGGGGAGGGGGGATGAAATCATAAGGGTGACATGTTTCGTTCACCGAGCAAACATGAGATCGAGGTCAATCAAACCAATCATATCTATATAATAAAAATGAATCGCTAAATGTGTTGCTAACCGACAAAACTCGAGAACGGCTGGACTAATTCGGCTATTTTTCTTTCTTTCAAATATTAGTTAAAAGTCCGAAGAATGATTTTATGGAGAGAAAAATGAAAAAATTGCCAGGAAAAAGGAAAAATCCCATTTTTCAGTGCGTACCAATGCGTTGCTATTGTTACTGGTGTAGCAGGAGTAAGCACAGTTTGACAACAGATACCGCTACGGGCATAGTCCAAGTTGCGATTGCTATTAGTTCGAGGACCAACATCATTCCAACATTTACGAACTGTTAATGTTGAATTTTTTTGGCTCTTACAAAGAAGCCTGTCTACGTTTGGAACTGTTAGAAAATGACGCTCAATGGGATCAAACTCTCAATGATGCTGTAATTTCTTCAAAATCTCATCAAATACGAACATTGTTTTCCATAATTATATCAACATGATTCCCATCAAAACCAACTGATTTATGGATAACTACAAAGATGATATGTGTCACGATATCTTGCATCAAATGCGCATTACAACAGGAAGTCCACATTTACAAATCAGTGAAGAAATGTACAACGAGGCGCTGATATCAATTGAGAACATGTGCTTAATATGACAAACCAAGTAGCTATTATCTCAATTAGACATGGCCGCACCCAATCACCCAATGCACAACACTTTTAATCAAGAGTTGCAACGTGAAAAAAATATACGATCTCGATGCTTTAAGAGAATCAGTTCGAAAAAAAATCCGCTGTTCAACCAACATCAAAAGTATGTATTTGATACTCTCATGAAAGTTGTAAATGATGGAACTGGAGGGATTTACTTCTTGGACGCTTCCGGGGGTACAGGAAAAACTATTATCATTTTAAATGATCTTGCCAACTTCGTCGTTACGCTGGGGTCTGGCGTTACGTTACGGTGACGGGACGAAATGTACCGAAAATGCACTGAGGTGTGTGACGTCATAGTACTGCTTGAGCTTCCTCCTTTCCTCGCGCGCTCCGGTGAGCGTGACGTCATCCAGCCAGCTACCTCCTTTGACCTTGGTTTGCACTTGCTAACGGACGTTGAGTTCACGCAGCATTTGTAGCATTTAAAATGATATAAAGTCTAGTCTTTCAGACTGACTATCAGTCTTTTTTAATGTTATTGATTTTACCAAATATTCGCTCACACAACGAAATTGCACTCGCACCTGTTTCATCAAGCATTGCAGCTACATTTGTTGGAAGGCGGTCGAACAGCCCATTCGGCACTAAAAATGTGGTTGAATATGCAAAGCAACGAAACTCCGATCTTCAACATTTCGAAGAACTCTGCAATGGCAACGGTTTTTCAGCAAAGTCAATTGATAGTGTGGGATGAATGAACGATGGCACATAAAATGTCTTTGGAGGCATTAGAGCGAACCATGCAAGATCTGCTGAACAATCCGCCAGCTGATGAATGTTTCAATTCCTCCATTTTGTGGAAACAGATCAAGATACTAAATTTAAGCAAGAATATGCGTGTCGAGTTGCAAAATGATCCTTCTGGAGAAATATTTTCAAAACTCATTTACATTGGTAATGGCAAATTCCCTTCAGACGTTTTGACTGGCTGCATTACATTTCCTGACATTTTTTGTCAGTTTATTGATTCAAAAAATGAACTCATTCAAAGGGTGTTCCCAAACGTTGCTCAAAATTAGAGAGATCATATTTGGTTGTGCGAACGAGCTATTTTGGCTGCCAAAAAGATGGATGTAAATAAATTAACTTCTAAAATTCAAAATGAAATTGCCGGTGATTTGAAGACATACAAATCAGTTGATTCCGCTACCAACCAAGATGATGTCGTCAACTATCCACCCGAATGTTTGAACTCGCTGGATTTAACAGGATTGCCGCCTCACAATCTTCAATTAAAGGTCGGATCGGTGAGAATGTTGCGAAATATCAACCAACCGCTAGCGGTGAAAACAATAATGAATAACGTGATCAAAGCAACCATTCTAAAGGGAGAGTACAAAGGGGATGACGTTTTGATACCACGCATCCCAATAATTCCCACGGACATACAATTTGAATTTAAACACTGCAGTTTCCAGTACGGTTTGCTTTCGCTATGCCCATAAATAAATCCCAGGGGCAGTCATTGAGTGTTTGCGGCATTGATCTTGAAAACCCATGTTTCTCGCACGGCCAATTGTATGTTGCCCGTTCCAGTGTTGGAAAACCATCAACTTTGTTTACGCGCCATAAAGCATTGCAATGAAAATACCATTTAACAGAAGCATTTTCTTTGGAACTGGTCAGTATTATTACATGTGCAAGAAGTATTTCATTAAGTGGCAGTAAATTACTAGCCACACCCAAGATTTGTGATCATGTGAGTAACACACTTACGCCAGTGAAACAAGTAGTATTTTTTGACGGAATTTTATGTTCATAGTGTTATTGGAATCAGTGTTTTCTATGATAAGTATTTGCCCCGAAGATATTTACTCAGTGAGGTGTTTGAAGACTTGCCAAACAGTTTCCATCTACGCAACAGTCCGTCATGGTTATTTCCAGGTAGTGATATGCTGATATCTTTTCGAGCATTTCCTTAGTTACTATGAAGATATTAATATTGCAGCTACTGAAAACACATAGTTTTTTTTAGTAACTTTTGGTAGCAGTAGAAAATTAACTCATTACATGTTGATGTCGTGATTTGCATTATTCTGATTTTTGCGTGCAGTACAGTCTGAATTGGAGTTCAATACATTGCCATTTATTTTGACAGAACGACGTCTGTCGGGTCATCTAGTATACAATAAAATATTGCTCTATCACACACTATTAAGACTCGCAATGCTCTGTAACTATTCCGCGAAGGTGCGGCAAAATCTTGTGGTTCTGTTGTTGATTCTTTAGGCCCTAGGGGCTTTACGATGTCGATCAAGATCATGTAGCCCGCCGAGCCCGGAACTCCGCTGTGATAGCCAAGAATTCTAGTCAAACTTATCTATTAAGTTATAGTGCATAGTGCATCCATAGTTGGTAGCCTATTTTTTTCACAATGGTGCCTATTTACGGTTTGATGTTTGATGTTTTAGTGGCTATAAATCCTGAGCGTACTAATAAGTGGTTGGATGAGTTATCTGTGCAGTATTTCCTAGTACACTAAATCGAGTGGTACGGATGTTTGGCGCCAAGCCGGAGAGGACAGGCACCTGTTAAAGGAAGCGCGCGGTGGTGGCTGACCTCCACAAGGTCATCAGAGAAGCGAGGAGCGAGGGCAACGCCCCTCCCCGCCAAGTCCCGGCCGTCACTCACAGGTGAAGCATCTTCACACAACACAACATCCGGAAGTGCAGCAACATTCGCCGCCGCAGTTTGCTATTGCCATTATAAAGAGTCAGCTTCCGTGGTTTAGAATACTTTCTTCAACTGCCGGGCACTAGGGGACGTCCACATATTCCCTAATCAGAAAGAGTCGACCCCTCATGGTTACGTTGATGACGTGCGCAGAGGGGGTAAACGAAATGATTACGTAATTAATAACAAGAATCTACTGGTCAGGACTTGTTTCTATTACTTATAAAATAGCTGAAGCCTTACCTTTTTCAAAGAATACTAACTTCTATTCAGATCATAAAGCGGTTCGAAAAATATTTTTGATGAACAATAAAGTAGAACTTTCGTCAATTGTTCGAAGCACCTCAGGAAACTGCAGGAAATCAAAAATATTACATAATGCTTTGTGATTACTAAATGCAGCGAGGGGGGAACAATCTGCCAAAAAAAAAAGGTAATTACGTAATACGTGGACGAAACCTAGGATAGTATCTATTTATAGTCAGTGGCGTTACTAGGATTTGTTTCTGGAGGGGGATGAGCGAAGTCACACCTCAACTAATAAGCAATGAAAAGCGTTTTACTACGACTATACTCTTTATAGGACAGAACTATTCTTTCAAATGTTTTCTCTTTTGTTTATGGTTTCCTGAGTTTTTTTGTTGTGTTTTCTGTTTTGATTATGTGTTTGTTTTTGCATTTTTTAAATTTTGCTTTTTTGATTATGGTTTCGTATTTGTTTTCTGCTTAGGCTTTTGTTTTTAATTTTGCTTTAGTGGCTATTTTTTGTTTCGTGTTTGTTGTTTTCTGCTTTGGCTTTGTTTATGAATTTTGTTTTTGTTTTATGTTTGTTTTTTTCCTTTGGTTTTTGCATTATGTGTGTGTGGGGGGGGGGGGGTCCTTGGACAAAATGAGAAATAATCAATGAAAGTAGCAAAAATAAAAGTTTTCCTGTTTTTTCTTTATCTTGATAGCATTTTATGCGTTTTATTTGCTCCTATCAACGTGCAAAATCCCGAAAATGAACAGTTTCACTTAAGCAAGTGTTCAGGTTAGGTAACACTAAACGTTTTACACGAGTGAAGGGAAATATTCTCTAATTAGTTAGCATAAACTTACATAATCCAGTCGTTCGTCATCAATTCGAAGGTTGGTTGTATTCAAAATAAACATTTCAACGAATTACTTACTTTTATTATTTGGTTCTGCGGGAGGGATATGATCCCCCTGATCACCGCCCGTAGATACGCCTCTGTTAGTTATTGTTGTTTTAAGGGGCGGAACTGCAAGGCCATCTACCCCTTACGCCACTGTATACATTATGTCAATAGTTCACTGATTTTCAAATTGTTTATATTTATTTTAATACACCTCTAGAATCTGTACAAAGTAATGCATTTGCAAAGTTTCGTGGAATTTGAACAGTAAATGTGCGAGTTATCATGTTTGTTTCTGTAGGACAGTAATATAAAAATAGTTTTCATTTAAAAAAATATTTTCATCACGTTACCAAATACACACATCAAAAAAAGTTTTGCATCACCTCGGTTCCAAGAGTTCCGGAACAAAGGGAATCGAGATCAACACAAACAACATTTCAGCTCGTTTTATTGCTCATGAGACCCACACATTGCATGTTGTACCATCATACAGCTAGACTTTCAGCATTTGTGGTCCAGATTGCAGTACACACCACTACCTCTAATACCCAGTAGCACGTCCTCTTGCATTGATGCATGCCTGTATTCGCCGTGGCATACTATCCACAAGTTCATCAAGACACTGTTGGTCCAAATTGTCCCACTCCTCAACGACAATTCGGCGTAAATCTCTCAGAGTGGTTGGTGGGTCAAGACGTCCATAAACAGCCCTTTTCAACATATCCCAGGCATGTTCGATAGGGTTCATGTCTGGCGAACATGCTGGCCACTGTAGTCGAGCGATGTCGTTATCTTGAAGGAACGCATTCACAAGATGTGCACGATGAGGTCGAGAATTGTCGTCCATGAAGACAAATGCCTCTCCAATATTCTGCCGATATGGTTGCACTATGGGTCGGAGGATGTCATTCAGGTATCGTAAAGCCGTTTCGGAGCCTTCCATGACCACCAGTGGCGTACGTCGGCCCCACATAATGCCACCCCAAAACATCAGGGAACCACCACCTTGCTGCACTCGCTGGACAGTGTGTCTAAGACGTTCAGCCTGACCAGGGTGCCTCCAAACACGTCTCCGACGGTTGTCTGGTTGAAGGCATATGCGACACTCATCGGTGAAGAGAACGTGATGCCAATTCCGTGGGGTCCATTCAGCATGTTGTTGGGCCCATCTGTACCGCGCTGCATGGTGTCGGGGTTGCAAAGCTGGACCTCGCCATGGACGTCGGGAGTGAAGTTGCGCATCATGCAGCCTATTGCGCACAGTTTGAGTTGAAACACGACGTCCTGTGGCTGAACGAAACGCATTATTCAACATGGTGGCATTGCTGTCAGGGTTCCTCCGAGCGGCAATCCGTAAGTAGCGGTCATCCACTACAGTAGTAGCCCTTGGGCGGCCTGAGCGAGGCCTGTCATCGACAGTTCCTGTATCTCTGTACCTCCTCCATGTCCGAACAACATCGCTTTGGTTCACTCTGAGACGCCTGGAAACTTCCCTTGTTGAGAGCCCTTCTTGACACAAAGTAACAATGCGGACGCGATCGAACTGCGGTATTGACCTTCTAGGCATGGTAGAACTACAGACAACATGAGCAGCGTACCTTCGTCCTGGTGGAATGACTGGAACTGATCGGCTGTCGTACCCCCTCCGTCTAATAGGCCCTGCTCATGCATGGTTGTTTACATCTTTGAGCAGTTTTAGTGACATCTATGAACAGTCAAAGGGACTGTATCTTGGATACAATATACACAGTCAACGTCTATATGCCGGAGATCTGGGAACCGAGGTGATGCAAAACTTTTTTTGATGTGTGTATATATATATATATACAGGGTGCTTCAAAAATGTATACACACTTTGAACTTCCATAGAAAATGTATTTACCGTTCTACAAAGTTAAATTTCAGGAAATTAGAAAGCTGAAAGTCCAATGTAAATGAAACATAAATAACAAATGTTAATACTGTTCAAATTGGCGACCTGCAGCATCAATACAACTCTGAGTACGAGTCACCACTGATTCTGTACATCGTATCAAAACGTCCAATGAGATTTCTCTACACACGGCTTGAATCTCATTCCAAAGAATGTCTAGGTTACGTGGTTTACGTTTGTACACCTCATCTTTTACTGTGCCCCATAAGAAGAAATCCAGTGGTGTAAGGTCTGGAGAGCGTGCTGGAAACTCGATTGGCCCCCTGCGTCCTATCCACTGGCCCGGCAAATTTTGATCCAGGTAAGCTCGTACGTCCCTGTGATAGTGCGGCGGGGCACAATCTTGTTGAAAATAAAAATTATCATTACCGTATAATGCACGAATGGCAGGAAATATGGAATTAGCAAGCATTGTTAGGTAAGTTATACCAGTTACAGTGCCTTCAAATCGAAAAGGCCCAGTCCCCTTGAAGACAAACCGCACCACATATTTACACCAGGCAAATTTACAGCTTTTTCAATTGTAATGTGAGGATTTTCTTCACCCCAGTAAACACAATTGTGCCTATTGACAGTTCCATTAAGTTTGAATTGGGCTTCATCCGACCAAATGATGCTACCCATAAATCCCGGTTCACGTATCACCATCTCCTGAACCCATTCACAAAATTGCAACCTTCGATCTGGATCGTCGTCACTTAGCTGTTGCACCAGCCTTGGAATGTAAACACGATACTTGCCTCTCTTCAGAATGCGTAGCACGCTGCTAGCACTTACATCACTTTCACGTGCCCCTTGCCTTGAAGATTTGTTAGGAAAGCGTTGAAACAGTTCCAAGACTGCCGTTGATGACTCATCACTTGTAGCTGTTCGAGGTCGACCTGAATGACCTTTATGCACATCACACACTGTTCCATGAACTTCGAATTTGTCTCGTATGCGTGTAATTGTTAATCTTGAAGGTGGTTCTGTATCATACTCCCTTCTCCACTGTCTTTGAACTTCATTTACATTCTCAAACTTCCAGTACCACTTAATAACCTGCTTACGTTCTTCAAAACTCAAACGTACGTCCGCCATGTTGATATTACAAATTCCAGCTGACAATATAACATAGAGGGACGATTATGCTGCCACCTGGCGAAGAAATATAACATTAGCCTTGTAGAGCGGGAAAACTACGATAGTTTAAAGTGTGTATACATTTTTTTGAAGCACCCTGTATATATATTTGGACATTAGATGCAATTAGAAGATCTCCTTTCTTGGTTTACAAAATTTCATGCAGGTACAGTAAGTTGAAAACCAACCTAGATGGAGCGTTTAGAATCATAGCAATGCGGTGATGGCTGTGAGCAGTGAACGAGCCCCCTTAATTCAAGTTCATCACTATGCTGCTTCTGAGGGTACGCCATTTATAGGTCTCTTGAATGAAGAGTTTCTCTATTATATAATGTATACAGAGCTTAAGATTTAATTAGACCCTACTATGGGAAGGTTTCAAGCCAACCATCGGAAAGCAAAAATAAACAGTTCTTGCATGTGTCTACAGCCATTCTTTAATTCACAGCAATGGAGATCCACGTCTAGTTGCATCCGTGTTTCCTCTATGTTCCTACCGTTCCAGCAAAGATGCTGCACATGCACAATGTATTGGGAGGTTAAATCACACCACTTCCCGGAGCATACAATTTCTTGGCACCGGAGTCGCAGATATTTCTCTTCAACGTGTAGTACACGATATAATGCACACGCACGCCATATGAATGGAGACACACACACGAACAAGAATTGATTTTCCTACAGGGCGCAATTTCCTAGAAGGTAGTCTAGACAGACCGTGCACGTTTAATCCTTGGTCAACAAAGAAGGGGTGAATGAACCCAATGCCTGCATGCAGGCCAGCCGGATTTACTGTAGTAGCAAATTCTGACTGCAATGATAGCATCGACAACACAAGAGAACTGCATCCATCTGTGGAGTCACCCGTTTTGATTTCTCCAATCGGGACCAAGAGGTGAAAAAGATTAACGAATAACGGAAAGACTATTTCAATTTAAAACTGTGACACTGCATTCAAACGAATTCACATAATTTACAAAGGACTTCAGGAGATATGCGAAGACTTAAGAAGAAAGACCTGACAGAGTGGGAGAAAGTAAAAGCCACGAACCTAGAAAGGATATTAGGAGTTTCAAAGTATACAGCATCAAGGTTAGTCTACATTTTGGACGTACTTGATACAAGACCTGCGGTACCAGCTGCTGCTACCTAAAATATTTGGGTATGAAGAGTTGCTGAAAGACCTGCTAGGAAAGGGGATGGATGTAGAAGACGACTTTACGCCACAAGTGCCATGATCGACAGTAGCTGGACAGGGACCTGCAAACGAATGAGGAATGTCGTCAATAGACTGGCGGTGCACGGTTTCCACCACAAAATGAGCAGCACAAAACATTCCACTCTTACCTCGTACTCCGGTACACGACATACGAGAAATCGGTGACTGAACTGTCGGAATCTGTGAATATGTAATACAAATGACCTTTCTGTTGTAACTATACACACTTGTGCGCTTTCTTAATATTAATAGTTGACAAAGACATGAGCTTTCAAGAAATTTGTTTTCAATGATTTGTTCCCTCCAGAGTCAATGAAAACATGAAATTTGATGAAGTTTCAAATATCGAATAAAACCAATATTTTGAATTGATGACGAATTATTGGATTGTGTTTGAAAGCATTTCTTTTCACTCGTGTTAACCATAAGTGATATATAAAAATTATATGCTAAGAAAGCTATGTTATAAAATTTGAAGTATATACTAATGGTGATCTAAGAAGACAGTATAACTTATTTTACCTATGTAACTTTCTTTCATTGTTTGGATATTTCAGCTCTTTGCATGCCTTTGTTTATTACCTCGATAAAAAAAACACATAATTTCTGAAACTTCCATGGGTTTTAATTCAGGAAATATATAAAGTAGATCATTGTCGGGGAGGGGTGATTAGGGGCATCAATTCCCTTCAGAGTCAATGAAAACACGAAATTTGATGAAGTTTTAAATTTGGAATAAAACCAATCTTTGAATAGATGACAAATTATTGGTTTGTGTTTGAAAGCATTTCTTTTCACTCGTGTAACATTTTCGGTGTTTCCCTTAACTTGATGATGATAATTGTTTTAAGGGGTCTAACATCTAGGTTATCGGCCCCTAATGGTCTGGGTGACAGCGAAAATGACAATGAAGTGGAAACCAGAAAGAAAATTAAGTGAGACGTAAAATACTTACAAAAAGGAACTCATTGAAACTACTAACAAAATGGAGAGTGGTAATACAAAAAGGAATTTAGAACGAAAAAAACTCACTAAAGGAATAGATTGAAAAATACACACAAAATGTAGTTTATGTTCAAAATACGTACAAAATGCAATGCATAGTCGAAATACTTACAAAATGCAATTGATAGTCAAAATATTTACGAATTGCAAATGAGATTAAAAATACGTACAAAATGCAATTGAGGTTCAAAATACTTACAAAATGCAATTGAAATTGAAAATACGCAATGCAATTCAGATTGAAGGCTCCCATTTCCAATCCAAAATATTCACAAAGTGCAATTGAAATTCAAAATGCTTACAAAGCGCAATTGAAATTGCCTACAAAATGCACGGTAGATTCAAACTACTCATTTGGATAGACAATACTTACAAAATGCAATTTAGATTGAAAATACTTACACAATTTAATTTAGATTCAAGATACCACAAAATGCAATTGAGAATCAAAATACTTGCAAAATGCCGGCCATACAAAATGCAATTTAGATTGAAAATACTTGCAAAAAGCGGTTTAGGTTGAAAATGCTTACAAAATGCAATTGACATTCAAAATACTCACAAAAGTCCCGGCCCTGATATTGAAAGACTTACTAAAAAAAAGCAATTTAGATTGTCAATCCTTACAAAATGCAATGGAGGCTGAAAACACTCGCAAAATGCAATGTAGATAGAAAAGACTTACAAAATGTAACGTAGATTGAAAATACCTACAAAATGGAGTGTAGATGAAAAAAAAAATCGCTAAAGGGAATTTAGATACACGGAGAGCCAATTAACAGAAACAGTGCGGGAATCTTAAAGCGAAAAGGAAATATAATGAAAAGAAAACAAGAGGGATGACCCCTCGAAGAAGGAGGGATTAGGGAAGGTGAGACAAGGGCCAATTAAGGCGGGAAAGTGAAAGACTCCCTAGGCCTCGGATACCCTAATACCGACGTGGTCGAAAAAGAACAAGAGTTGACCAAGGGGGATCGACAGGAAAGAAGACGGATCGGAGACCGGCACAAGTAAATGGAGGCAATGCCGGACTCAGCTGGGGTCCCGTGGTCGCCAACCCACGTCCCACTAGATGTGAGCGACTGGGGGTACCCTTAACTTAACACGTACTGAATGAGCAGAGGGGTGGCAGTGCGATGGGTGTGACACTATCTTTCCTCGCACCTTTCCAAAAATACACCACTTGTCTGTCAGTTCCCACTCAGTGTGTGAGTGTCATTCTGGCAGTGTTGTGTTAAGTTGTATTGGTGTTTTATGTTAAACTTTAGTTGTAAACTGTAGTTTATTTATACAATACAATTAATGCAATATTTATACAATGTCGGGGAATAGAAAAGGCCAGATGATTTCGAAGAAAACTGAACTTGTTAAATTAATATCAAACAAAATTGTTAATTTTCAAGCATTCGCAAAATACAACGTACCAAAGTAATGCTAATGAAATCAAACACGAAAAACAAATATAGGAGGTTTTGAAACATCGGGACCGTATATTAGCTGCAATTTATTATGCCTTATTATGTCCGAGCCACCCACCCAATGTAAATTTGACTAAAATAATTCCCTCCAAAAGCAAACCCGAACTACGCCATTGAAGTAGATGATGGACTTTTAGACACAGGTATCTCTGACTTATTCTATATCTATCTATGTCTACCCCTTATTAATCCAGTTTCCAACGGTGTCGAAGATAAGAAGCGAAGAAATTCCTCGTGGCTGATGGTTTCAACGGCCGGATGCCCTTTCCGGCGCCAATCTCACGAGAGGAGTTAAAGAGAGATGAAATGAATGTAGATGAATGAAAGTTCAATTTCAAGTAGTTGCAACTTTGGCTACCAGACGCCACTGTCACCTAGCGGCCAACGTTGGAACTTTATAAAGCGTTTCTAATCCAAATGAAAATGAAAATCCACAGCCTGCTTCCAGTCGACCGACCGGGTCAAGGAATGGAATGAATGAAGCCCCCATCTAGCGGCGAGGATATGAATTGTGCCGGTTGCCGAAGCCTGTCGCACTCCCCTGGGGCAATGACTAAATGAATGACAGATGAAATGAAATGCATACCTGCCAACTTTTGAAAAGGGCTATCAGTAAAACTCACGCGCGACAAAAAAAATAACGATTTTCGACATACCCCGGCTTGACGAAAATAATAATACTTCTGGGCTACAAAATACAATAATTCATGCTTTAAACAAGATACTTCAATGAAATCATATCTACTTACATGATTTGTAGATGAACATAACAATCAAGAAGAAATCCATGTTAATCAGCAGCAGGCGTGGTGAATATTGGTTTGGAGCAGACATAACAGGACTTCCTTGATAGATTAAGCTGATATACGATAATTGAAAAAGGCTTTAAACAATAAAACTTGTTTAACGTAACACAGGCAAGAAATAATATAATACACACTGCAAATCACATGCTAGTTCGACTTTTAAGTCATGGTTGTGGCCTTTTTAGCTTCCTGCAAACAGTCTTGAGAAAATGTTTTGTCATAACAGGGACCAGAACTCCTGGTCTTCAAAATAGAAATAGACTCCAGAGATTCATTGGACATGGATGACCTGAACTGTGTTCTATTTTTCTTCACAAGGCTAAAAAAAACGTTCACATTCTGCATTGCTATGGGGTATGGTGAGAATAGAGAGCAATACTCTAGAAATTCGGTTATACTTAAGAAGTCCATCGGCTCCACGAATTCTTGATATTCGTGCCCAACTGGAATCACTTTCAGCATCTTGATGTGCAGCGAAAGTGTCATCTACCTGAAGAGCTGTGCACTGCCTCTGAAGCTCATTCACCACCTCATCTGTAGTTTCATTCTCTTCCTTGCATAACATGATAGGAAACTTTTCCAAGAAAAAACGAATGGAAGATAACTGTGCATCTTCAATTTTGTCTAACCTAGCAACTTGAGCATTCTTTAACACGTCATCCTTGAGTGGAAACTTGTTGATGATGTAGTCACAGGCAGTATAAAAGTAGTTTCTCACTGATGAAAAGAAAAGGGATTTATCTGTATCCGGTCCGTTCTGAAGGCCTTAACAACTTCAGAAGATGCATCTTTTGCCATTTTATTTACAATACATGTCGTTTTCGTGCGACCACAACTATATTTCTTTGCAACTTCTGATGTGGGAAACATCTTCTTAAATAAAGCATCAGCATGATCAGCCGCACTTAAGGGCACATTGTGTTTCACCAAAAAGGAAGTAAACAGACACTCGGCCCTAATTACGTCACCGTCAACGTTTCCAGACTTAGCAAAAAAGGTGTTGATTTTCTTGCTATCTTCCTTCGATTTAACATAACTAATGTGTTTACCGCACTTCACATGATTACTTAAATCGTTTTTTCCACCATGTGCAATATTAATATCACACCCACATACCGTGTAAAAGGCAAATTTTTCTCCCTTTCTTGATTTTAGTATGCACGGAAAATCAACAGAGTATGATTCTTTAAATGTCTGGAAGTACTGTTTCTTGTTGGATTTGTTCATTCTCGATATCTACTAAAACATCGAAAGGAACCTGGATCACTGAACGTCACATAAAATTATAACATAAAACACTTAAAGACTGCCAACACTTCATTAAAACATGTCAAGACACACAAAGCCATTAAATGAAAACGACGCCAACCTCGTGAAGAAAGAATATGCACATGGTAGAAAAACACACACACACACGTGGAACGAATGTAATTAGTCCAAGGAATACAAGAAACTACGAAGTTATAGCACAAAAACTCGAACGCTTCATTAAAATATGCCATAACCTTAAGAGACGAAAACATTCAAGGAACGCCAACTTCGCGAACAATGAACAACTAACGTGGTCAAAGAATATGGTTTAAATCGCAACGAGCGAACGGAGCGGAACAAAGAATATGCGAAGCAGAGCCTGTCGACACATGGAAGAACGGTTATCCCGGCTTCAAATTCAATTACAAATGACGACACAACCATCACACGGTTAAAAGTACGAATCATATCAAAGAACGAGCTATCGACTATCGTGGACTTGCCTTCGACCCACGCAAACAATCGATTGTACGGAAGTGGGCGGTATTATCGATTGTAAATTATCGTTTCAAATTTTTGTCCGCAAAATCGTAAAATGACACCGTTCATCCGTAAAACCGTAAAATGCTGCAATTTCCGTAAATTTTACGGATAAACCGTAAAAGTTGGCAGGTATGGAAATGACATTGGAGAGTGTTGCTGGAATGAAATTGTGACAGGGAAAACCGGAGCACCCGGAGAAAAACCTGTCTGCCTCCGCTTTGTCCAGCACAAATCTCACATGGAGTGACCGGGATTTGAACCACGGACCCAGCGGTGAGAGGCCGGTGGGCTGCCGCCTCAGCCACGGAGGCTCTTCTAATCCAAATAACTTACAAATTTAGCTATACACTACCGACTGTAGTGGCTGGTTCTTTTTCATGCCACAAATCTATGACATGGGCCCGCCGGCTTTACTTCCCCTCCGAAGGAAGGCATACTGAAGGATTTTAACGCTCTTAAAAATCCCGACGACCTCGGCCGGGTTTGAACCCGCGACCTTGGGCATAGCAGTTCAGCATGTTACCGACTACGCCACCGAAGCGGACCTTCTTCTATATCAGGCTGTTCCAGCTGAGCTGCTCGCTTGTGAGCAGCTGAGTACTCGCCGCCTTGTGTGAGTAAACCAGCAATTTGCAATGCGGCTCTGCTGTAGGGGCAGCCGTTACTAAGCGGTGGATACATTAAGATTGGCAGGAAGCGCATGGACTTGTACTATGACCTTCGCCCAGTGACGTATTGGCTATCACCCCCAGTCCCTCTCTAACCGTGAATACTCGCGTGTACGCATACTCAAACTCGTGGATTTGGAACAGCTTGTTCTATATCGTATGAACTCAAAATAATGAGATTTTTTTTTCTCAAAACGTTAGTTATGGGTATCCGTAACGTGCCTAGTAAACCTGATAAAAAAAAGTCTCTCACATATTTTAAGCGACCTCATAATTATGTAAACGTAACAGTGCCGAGATTCGATCTCGCAACCCTGGAAACAGGCTAACTTATATGAATGGAGACACACACGAACACTATTTAACACGATATCCAAAAACACTTCAATACGAGGATTATCTTTTTTTTTTTTTTTTTTTTTTTTTTTGTCAATCAATCAATCATTCTTTCAAAGACTTCCTGAAGTTTTGACACTGTGTAGCTCAATATAGTAAACCAACATTGAATACGAATAATTGAACAGAGATTCTGACTAAAAATAAATTAACTTAAACAAAGTGAAAAACAAAACTAAAAAGTCCTAGAACGAAATAAAATTTAATGACTACCGAAAGGAAACATTTCACGGCAGGTTGCCCGATAGACGCATGCCATTCATTCATTAATACAAAGTTGCAAACTAGATTTATTACTTTCTTTTCCCAGCAGACGAAGAAGAAATATTTCCATTTATGCAAAACATTGACCTGTTTTTAAATGCACATTACCTGCACCGCATTCCCTTTCCTCTCTTTCTCCGCTTCTTCCATCTACCCACCTTCACCACGGTACGCCAATATAACAAAGAGCAAGAATTATATTAAGAAAGTTTTACAAGCAAGGCACAACAACAAAAATAAAAAGAAGTGAATGATATCCGTCTTAGAGATTAATCAGAAGCCAGGCCAGGCTAATCTGCAGCAGATGTTCGCGTGGATGGCATTCAATAGGAAACGATGTATATAACAATAGAACTCGCCCCTACAGCACGGCTGATCTATGGAACGGCAGGGCTACCTAGATAACTGGCCGTCCAATATTCCAACATTCGAATGGGAGGAAATGTTTCAAATCTCTACAAATTTAAAATGAAACGTCAATCTGCCAGTCTGAACACCATGTTCTCAGAACGGAGGAAACCCACGGTTCGGCATTTTTACGGTAATATAGGATGTAAGAGAATGTCCTAACCATAATTAAAGCCCATGCGGATAGCGGATAAGCTGCGGATAATGTTTGAAGTGAATTTGCGGATAGTTTTTCGAATACAATCCGAACTTCTTTAATAGCATTACTAGGACCCGGATGTTTATGACATCATATTTTTCCGTTTTTTATGACAAATGCAAGAAGATGATTTAAGTTAATCTCATTCAAATTATGTCATTAAGCATAATTAACACTCCGAACTAAAAAGGTTACAATTCTGGCTGAATAACATTCATTTTAAACTTAGCATATGGCACACATGGCCTAGGGGAACGACTTTCTCCTCAAATGTCTAAATGTGTTGCTCCAATACTTGATCCAATTAAAAATAATATTGTAACGCCAGTACATTCGAATAAAAAACGTGCGGATGCGAGTCGGATGCGGATAACAGTCATGCAGATGCGGAGCGGATGCGGATAACGTTTTGTTTATCCGCGCAGGGCTCCAAGTCCATAAGGGGCCGCAGAGAATGATATTTGCGTGATATTGATGAAGAAGCATTTATTTAATAACATGACCGCATAAAAACTAATTCTTTCCGCCTCGTTGCGTAATGGCTGTCACCGCGAAGGCCCGGGTTCGATTCCCGGATCAACCAAAACTTTAATTCTGGTCTGAGGTTGGAACAGGGTGCACTCAGCCTCGTGAGGAAAAACTGAGAAGAAGACACTCGTTCGATTCCCACCTCAGCCATCCTGGAAGTGGTATTCCATGGTTTTCCACTTCTACTCCAGGCGAATGCCGGGATGGATCCTAAATTAAGGCCACGGCCGCCTCATTCTCATCCTCATCTGAATTACAAATACACACACTAGTACGGCCATCACAATAACACAGATTATCAGACAAATTGCACACACATCCAAGTACACGGGTCTAAATAACCACGATGTCGCAAAGCCCCTGAATGAATCAACAAACGAATTCGTTAAACATTCATATTCTTAAGTAGTTACACACATTGTTAGTAAACAAACTCATAGGCTACTGGCTACAGCCAACACCACCTAGATAACAGGCCTTTGCATTCAAACAAGATGGCGGGCACTGTAGGCAGAGCTGCTGGAGCTCGCCGCAGGCCATGACCCATATGATCGGTTCCTTCCAACTGATACATCGTAGTCGGCAGCATTTTTAGGCTATTATGATGACTTCATCCTTCTTACCTTTACTTACGTAACAAATATACTAGGCCTACTGAATAATCTTCTTCTCATCCTTCACCTGAAAATGAAACCTCACGGGAAACTAGGTACCGTACCGTAGGAAAAAATGAAACATACACTATTTTAATGTTTCTGGATCAATTTTATGTCAACAGTTCACTGGCCACAAAACATAGCGCTAAATTAACAGCAGTAAAATATACGCATTTGATACAGTTATGTTCAATATTTACATAAGATCAGGTTTTTAGCTAGATATCTGGACTTGACATATAAACAACTGTGTCTTCTTCACGAAAACTTCCGGGTACACATTTCATCATTTAAATTATAGATTTACTATTATGATGATGCCATCAGCCAGTGTCAGGGGCGTATATACAATTTTTTCGGGGGGGGGGGGGACTGGCTATCCTGGAAAATTGTGAGTATTTTCAGGGGATTGTCACCGCAAAATCCCAGAAATATCAACCAATAACTTAGAGCATATAACGTTGTGTAATTATTTTAGATAAGATTCGAAGTTTATATAGCCTACAATTACTAGCAATACAAAAAAAAGTAAAATACAACACAACCCACAAATAAAATTTTATATTTAATGAATTTTCCATTATGATCTATGGAGTATGAATGGCAAATGTCTAAATATTTGTCAATTTACTAAGCAGAAAGGTAAACAGTGTTTTTTTTTTACAAGTTGATAATTTATTTCTCAAATGTACCGTACTGTGGAATTCACAGTTTTGCCTCACAAGTCTGAGAGAACCCCGTTCCAGCCCTCGGACTAGAATTAAAATTTCTTGGGGGAGCCGGGAATCGAATTTGGACATCCGGGGCGGCAGCCAAGAATGCTAGCTACTACACCACGAGTTAATCTAATTTCAATCTTAATATTGTTTATAACAGCCAATAAGTTAAGATTAGAGTACAACCGAAATTACAATTACTTTATGCTCTTACCAAAGCAACAGTTTCTTAATTTGATTGGCTTTTTTCTAGTAATTTATTGCACATCATACCTGTCACCTACAAATATGAGGTGTATATTTTATTATTATCATTTATATCCAGAGCATCCTAAAACTCTCATGTAAATTTCTTTCAAGAGTAGAGAAACATCCATTACAATTGGATACAATCATGTTGACCGACTGAAAAGCATTAAATTTTGATCCAATAGCTGTTGAAGCACAATGACTACACTACTAAACGAAATATTTTTATATGTGAGGTATGACTTTCTAAACCATAACAAAAGGCACTCATTTGAGCTTGAAGATATTTGAAATGTCATTGGACACATGGGGGGAGAGGCCGACAATCCTGTATAAGTTTTAGAGACAATGAAACTTTAACACAGTGGATGGCTTTCTAATATATTGAGGCTGTAAGGCTACAAAGGGCGGAGAAATGCAACAGACAGGGTGAGAGGAGGAGAGACTGTTCATAATAGGCTATTTCAAGACTTTCAGGATAACATTCTAATATTTGGTGCCACAAAAATGGTGTCCATACAACTTGAACTTTTCGAAGTCATTTTTCAATGTTGCGCTCATAATCTAATGAATTAATTGCATTTTAGTTGCTCCACATGTTAATTGGCCCAATTAAATTGGTCGGGGAGTAAAACGTAGGACTATCGACTCACAACTTTCTGTCAATGTGGAAACATTATTTGGATTAATTATACACTTAAGTTGGATGTACTAAGCCAGAAAATTTCCCTGCAGTGTACACAACATTTTACGCAAGTTTCATAGCTATCGGACGAATGGTATATGAATGCATACGGGACTTTGTTGAAACGCATTGCGTGTCGTCGCTCATTTGTTGAATCTACTTGTGCGCTATCTACTGTGAAATGTATTCACTAATTTTGAAACCTTCACGTAAGTGTACACAACATCTCACCCAAGTTTCATCGCTATCGGACGAATGGTATATGAACATATACGGGACTTTGTTGAAATGCTTCGCGCATCGTCGCTCATTTGTTGAATCTACGCGTGCGCTACCTATTGTAAAATGGATTTACTAAGTCAGAAACCTTCCTTGGAGTGTACTCAACATCTCACCCAAGTTTCATCGCAATCGGACGAATGGTATATGAGCGCATAGGAGACATACAGACATACCCACAGACAAACTATCACGTTACATTGATTTATATATATATATAGATGATGCTTCAGTTTCCGGGCGAAGCCGGATCGGGTTGCTAGTTTCTTAATAATTTAAGTTTGACGTTGATTGTTTTAAGCGGAAAAAATGTGAGGCCATCTGCCTCTAATTTTAAGTTAAATAATAAAACGATATGGTGATGGGTGTGTTCTGCGTGTTCCTTCCACTTTGTTAGCAGTGATCGGAAATGTGTGCGGCAATGACTAAGTAGGGTGATACAGATTAATGTTTCGCAAAAATTATATTCTTCACGAATATAATACAGAAAACGTCGATAGCCCAAAGCATCAATTATCCACGAGCTTCGTTTTTCTTTAAATTTTCCATTTCCGCATTTCGGCAAGTTGCGTATAATATTGTAGGTCTAACTTATTTTTATTATTAAACTGTTGTTTCTGATGTCCCTCCAGGGGCTCACATCTAATGGGACGTGGATTGGCGACCACGGGACCCCAGCTGAGTCCGGCATTGTTTCCAGTTGTGCCGGGCTCCTCTCAATCTACTTTCCTGTCGACCTCCTTTGGTCAACTCTTGCTCTTTTCCGACCCCGACGGTATTAGGGTATCCGAAGCCTAGGGAGTATTTCACTTTCCCGCCTTAATTGGCCCTTGTGTCATCTTTCCTGATCCCTCATTCTTCGAGGGGTCAGACCTCTTGTTTTCTTTTCATTCTATTTCCTTTTCTCTCTAAGATTCCCACTCTGTTTTTGTTAATTGGCTCCCCGTGTGACTAAATTACCTTGAGCGACTTTTTTGGATCTACACTACATTTTGTAGGTACCGTACTTTCAATCTAAGTTGCATTTTCGAAGTATTTCCTATCTAAATTGTATTTTGCGAGTATTTTCAACCTCAATTGCATTTTGTAAGGATTGACAATCTAAATTGCTTTTTAGTAAGTCTTTTCAATGTAGGTGGAGGTACTTTTGTGAGTATTTTGAATTTCAATTGAATTTTGTAAGTATTTTCAACCTAAATCGCATTTTGCAAGTATTTCCAATTTAAATTGCATTTTTAAAGTATTTTGATTCTCGATTGCATTTTGTGAGTATGTTGAATCTAAATTACATTTTGTAAGTATTTTCAATCTAAATTGCATTTTGCAAGTATTGTCAATCCAAATGAGTAGTTTAAATCTACCATACATTTTGTAGGCATTTTCAATTTCAATTGCATTTTGTAAGTATTTTGAATTTAAATTGCACATTGTGTGTTAGTATTTTCAATCTGAACCGGCTTTTTTCAATCTAACTTGCATTGTGTATATTCAATATCAAATGCATTGTGTAAGTATTTCGACTCTACATTGCATTACATAGACTACGTATAGTGTAACTTGGATAATTCGAACCTCAAGGGACCAGCGAAATGAAAAAGAATAAAGAAAGTTTTTTAAAAAGGTAGAGAAAATATTCAAATTTTAAGTTTTTATCCAAGAACCTTTATTAAACATAATGTTAGTCCACCTCAAGAATTTCAAATGATAAAATAAAACCAAAATGTACTATTCACCTATTTAACGACAGTAGTAATCCAGCAATCTAGTTAAGTCTTAGGGAATTCTGTTTTTCCAAAAAGTTTGAGATTTTTACCTGTCTCGCGGGGAAGCCTCCGTGGCTAAGGCGGCAGCACGCCGGCCTCTCACCGCTGGGTCCGTGGTTCAAATCCCGGTCACTCCATGTGAGATCTGTGCTGGACAAAACGGAGGCAGACAGGTTTTTCTCCGGGTACTCCGGTTTTCCCTGTCAAGATTTCATTCCAGCGACACTCTCCACTATCATTTCATTTCACCTGTCATTCATGTAATCATTGCCCCAGAGGAGTGCGTCAGGCCTCGGCAGCCGGCACGGTTCATGTTCTCGCCGCTAGATGGGGGCTTCATTCAATTCCTGACCCGGTCGGGGACTGGAGGCGGGCTGTGGATTTTCATTTTCATACACTTAAGTGCTTAATTAATCCAAGTCTTTTTTAGAGGTCCTGTACGCAAGTGTGAATTGAAAAGTTTTACTCCTCGCCCAATTTAATTGGGTACAGAGGGACACTGGGACTGAGATTTTGTCAGAAATTGCAAAAATATTGATTTTTTTATTCTTTGATATAATTATGCCCCTGACTCCAGCGGACAATTTAGTGAAAGTCTTTTCCAAATTCCGCCATATTTAAAGGCCCAGCGAATTCTTGAAATGTCTAGTGCTTGGTATCTAAACGCCTCCTATTCATGGACTTTCATTGAGGCGAGTATTTCTGTACTTAATTTCCTAATAAGGAGCTCAGAAAAGCAAGAAAGAGGGTGTTGACATATGGTGCTGGGCAGTTTTAGCTGACAAGGCAAGCTGATAACTAAAAAAATATGCATGGGTTTATAAAAGTGCATTTTTCTGAGCTTCCCATTTTTTGGAACAAAATTCGCCCCATATGCATCAGACTTGTGGCTATAATGTAGCAAATTTTTATATATAGTCTATATTAATGCATCCATAAGCACAGTGATTAGTTTTACTGTAGTATTCGTAGTTTTGCCATTAAAAATATTTTAATTTTCAATTAATGGGATAAATAAATTGTGAAATACTGTATGTTAATTTATATCTCAACAAATATTCATATGAACTTAAAACCAATCACTAGGATTGCTTCCATACTAAATATCTATATGGGAAAGTCATGATAAATGACCTACCTCTATCTGTTTAACGCAAGGACTATTTTCAAAATTTGCATATTTTTCATATTAAAATAATCATATCTCCTAAACGGTTAGAGATAGAAAAGTGTAAATCAGTAGTCTAGTGTACATTACTATTAGAGTGCTGTATGGAACATTAAAACAATATCCATTGATAATTACCTAAAATTGAAAGCCTATCACCAAAGAATATGCATGTTTTTATAAAAGCCCATTTATCGTGGCTTCCCATTTTTTGATACAACATTTGGTCCTTGCGCATTAGATTTGCTGCTATAATAATGCAAATTTGTATTCATATTCTATATTAATGCATCCATAAGTTCAGTGATTAGTTTTACTGTAGTATTCATAGTTTTGCCATTAAACATATTTTAATTTTCAAATAATAGGCAATTAAAGGGATAAATAAATTGAGAAATTTGTTAATTTATATCTCAACAAATATTAATATGAACTTAAAACCAATCACTAGGATTGCTTCCATACTAAATATCTATATGGGAAAGTCATGATAAATGACCTACCTCTATCCGTTTAACGCAAGGACCATTTTAAAAATTTGCATATTTTTCATATTAAAATAATCATATCTCCTAAACGGTTAGAGATAGAAAAGTGTAAATCAGAAGTCTAGTGTATATTACTATTAGAGTGCTGTGTGTAACATTGTAACAATATCCATTGATAATTACCTAAAATTGAAAGCTGATAACCAAAAAATATGCATGTTTTTTATAAAAGTCCATTTATCGTGGCTTCCCATTTTTTGATACAACATTTGGTCCTTGTGCATTAGATTTGCTGCTATAATATTGCAAATTTGTATTCATATTCTATATTAATGCATCCTTAAGTTCAGTGATTAGTTTTACTGTAGTATTCTTAGGTTTGCCATTAAAAATATTTTAATTTTAAATAATAGGCAATTAATGGAATAAAAAATATGTGAAATGAGTTAATTTATATCTCAACACATATTCATATGAACTCAAAACCAATAACTAGGATTGCTTTCATACTAAATATCTATATGGGAAAGTCATGATAAATGAGCTACCTCTATCTGTTTAACGCAAGGACCATTTTCAAAATTTGCATAATTTCTATATAAAAATAATCATATCTCCTAAACGGTTAGAGATCGAAAAGTGTAAATCAGTAGCATAGTGTATATTAGTATTTGAGTGATGTGTGAAAAATTAGAATAATATCCATTGATAATTACAGAAATATGAAAACTCAGTCCCAGTGTCCCTTAACATGAAGACCGACTGAAACTAAATTCACTTATTAGACTAAAAAACAATAAAATTGATTTCAAATTTCATAAGCTGTCAAGATTGTCTGTTGACATACTTGCTGAATGGATATATTTATGGTGTGAATAGAGGAGTAGCTGAATCTAATAAGAGTATATAATTAAACAGTTGCATCTTCTCATCGGAAATAAGTATAACAACCTGAAATTCGACAAACATGATCCAAATATTTACTTGTGCCATCTCTTGATGATTGTAGTGTTTTTGTGTCTGCCGCACAGGCTAGAGCAAAATGTGGCTTTTCACTAATGTCTCATCTCATTCATGATTGCGATTATGTGGAAGCTACCAAGGTATGGCTGGTGCCATGTACTGAGTCAGTACATCAGTACTGACACAGTACATCAGTACTGACACTAACTGTACTCAAGTTGTACAGAGGAACCTTGCCTAGTATGTCTCATCGTGGTGCTGCTTTGTGGGTTTCTATTAGCATAACTTACAGTGGTGCTTGTTGAGGATCCAACCAGCCTTTGGGCTGACTATTAACAAAGAGATCAAAATATACATCTGCCATAAAATCAGATTTGACACATAAATGGCTGGTATTCAAAAGCCATTTTCAAGTTGGGTTTTGTATTACTACCAGAAACAATGTGGCATATAGAAATATTCTAAAAGCCTAGCGGGTGGATCACAGTTATGTAGCTGGAGGGTCTATCTATTTTTGGTACGGTGATTTTGGAAAAACAGGCGCTCCAGTTTTATTGGGCGATTGTTAATTTCAGGCACAGTAGCAAAAAGTGAAAAACAAAGTACCTTGGAAGACAGATACGGTAGCTGGGAAACCACAATGTGCTATATTGGATTCATTTAAAGGCCAACTGCAATGATCACATTTAAAATACTGGAGTAGAGGAATATTGAAAATGATTTTGAACACAACAGAGGGACTGAAGTGGGGTACTGATTCTTGTTGACAATGCATATTATAAACTTAGGCTAACTTTTGTAAAAATGTGATTTGTAATTATAACAGTGACAGGATGCACCTTTTGTCATTAAATATAATATAACATATTTTATAATTAGGCTACTAGGCAGGCATGAATTCACTCCTCAGATCAAACATGACAACTGAAAAACTCTGGATGAAATAGGTATTATACTAGAAAATATTTACAAATATCACAGGAGAAGATTGAATTTTAGGTGCGGTAGTTATTGTTGTTTTAAGGGGCAGAATTACGAGGTCGTTGCATTTTATTTGAATGTCTTTTCGATCATACATCCAATAGATGGCTGATGACATCACATTGTTGACAGCAACATCTCGATCAGCTGACTGCAGGGAACTGCGGTGGTTTGGAACACTGAAATACTACACGTGATGATAGAATTGGGCTATTTAAAGTGAGTTATATTCATTACTAACAAAGGGAGGATACGATGCATGGGTCACTGATTCAATTTGGTAGACGAGATGGAACAGCACCAGGTTTAAGTCTTGGCACTTTTGATGGGAGTGTAATCTCTTGGCCATCTTCACAATTGAATACAGTATTCTGTCGAATGTCTTGAGCATTAAAATGCAGTTCACAAACCTGCAATTTGCAAAAGAATCATACTGAGTAACATTCATTGAAGTAAAGTGTATAGGCCTACCGATAATTAATCTTACATTCTGAGCTACATCGCCACATTGGGCTCTTTGGGTCCTAGTGAGATAACTGTTGCACTTTCCAAGTGATCTAGGAATGTATTTATTATTACTCAATGAATTGTGAAATATCTTAGTGATATGGTTCATGATAACTGACCAAATTTCTTAAAATTCAGCAGATAATTCCATAAAAAGTTGTATATTGGACAAGAAAATGTTATGAATATGCAAAGAATAGAGCTTATCATCGAAGTAACCTACACACCTGGGTATATTTAGGGAAATAGTAGTGATTTCTGGCATGTATAGAGTAGCCTATATTTAAAAATATCAATTACCAACCAAGGTATAAATACGGTACTGTAAATCATTGAGTACCATAGGCTAAATTTTTTTCTAGGCCTACTCTTTCATCTCGAGTACCGTACTATAAGGTACCGGTATCAGAAGATTAGTTTTAGAACAAACTATTGAGCTACAGGTCTACTTATATTTTATATCTTGCGTTTAAACAATTACCTTCACTGGGGAATTTCCTATTAAAACATCTCCGCTGGGAGCAATAAAGGGGTTAGGTACCTACTTAATCAGGAATCTGAGCAATTTGTGGTGCATATTAAATGACTTTCCAGTGAGGCCAGACTCAATTATATAAATCATTAGCTTTGAACACCGATTCTCAATATGCATGCATTAAAAATGAATCTATAATTATCACACTAAAACATTTTCAGCATTTGATCACAACATGTTTAATTCACCCATGCACAACAAACTTGCCTCGCATGTTGGGAGATTCGTTTATTAATTATTTAATGAGGAAACACCGTTCATTATTATTATTTAAACTTAGCCTAAATGCAAAGTATTGCTCCAACTCTAACCTTAAAATGACTAGGCTTGGTCACTTACGTGTTGCTTGCAAGGCAATGAAATAGTCCTTAGAACTATTTATAGCAGCCTAGGTAATTCTTTACATTATTAAGATTACCGGTATATCGGCTATTTATGTGGTACGGTAGGCTAACACTGCTTAGATAATTAAAATACGTGTACCGTATTGGTAGCCTACTTACCACACAATGTTTCGTTAATAGCTGATATCCAAAGTTTCTTCAAATTCTCTTCTTCGGGGAACTTAAACACTCGAACTTTATTCTCATGATCATAATTCCCCCTGCACTTCAGAACACAACACTTGTAAACCATATTTTACAGCAAAAAACTGAAAAAATCGCACAAAAACAACAACAAATGTATGATCACAAACTTCTGCCTTCGGTATCCGCCATCTTGCTTATTTTCAATTCAGTGCAAAGGCCTTGTATATAGGTGGTGTTGCTACAGCACAGTAGCTGGTTTCCATATTTCTATTCTCGCTGTAATGGTGCTAACTATAGCAAAAAGACGCTCATTTTAGCGACTTTTATGCCTGCTCTACATTTGGCGATAAAATACCGTAATTTTCACATATTGTTAAAATTCGTATCTAGCGACTATTTAAAGTTCCTTTTAGGGGCGTGATGGCGAAGCTACTTGCCTCTCACCAGGTGAACAAGGTTTGATACCTAGTTAATAAATGTAAAGTTTTCAAATTGAAATTTCACGCCCGGTGGTTCAGATTGCACGTGAAGAGAAGGTCCTGAGGTTTATGATCGCTAGGTTAATGGTCGCGTAAAACTACTCGCTTTTCTTCTTTTCCCTTTAAAATTCGTTCGGCAACAGAAAAGGCTTTTCTCTCCTAATAACAAAGGAATGAAGCCACTTTCGACCGCCATCTAGCAATTTTCCACAAATATAAGATGGCACCACTGATTCTGCCCCCATACCTTTATACAGTAAATGCATACGTAAACTTTAAAATAGACCTATGGGTGACGTACGTAATTGTCCAGTGATTTTGGATCGTGCCAAAGAAAGGTTCAAGTACAACGCAACGAAATCGTACTGGGTGCAATGTCTAGTAGAACAAACCTAACTCTGGCCCTGAAACAGGCTTGACCGCAATCATTGAAGCCGACTGCGTGCTCAGCCGAGTGAGGCAAGGCCAGACAGCGTGCAGCCAACAAATGACCAAAATGTCAACAGCAGTTTTCACTTATAACACGTGCCGAGCGCTAAGTGGCGCTATTCATTATGGTAAGAGCTTTCTTCTGTCCGCCATTACTTCCTTAGTACAGTACTTACACCGCCTTACTGATCCGCAAGCCCTTTGCACTTTATCACAACATGTCGTTCATACAATAGTACTCTGTAATGCCAACACGACTACTGCTTTGGCTATCTTTAATATGCCATTTAAATAAATAAATAAATAAATAAATAAACTAGCAACCCGCTCCGGCTTCGCCCGGTATATTTAACAGATTAACCAGTGTAAGCTTAAAAGGCGCACGGACGGCAGGTACCAGCCGCAATTCAGAAAAGCCGAGGTGAACAGTGAAACTCCAAACACCTATACTGTACTCTTCTCTGAAGTCTTAACTCGACACGACTCGACAGTTTGATGCTGGCCTAGCTGGGGTGATAGGCTCGCTCGCTAGCTCGTAAACTCGTTCCGAAGCTAGTATTTTTAATTTCCACTGAATGGAGATTGTTGGAAGAAACGAAAACGTAAAAACACTTACTGTACAGTGGGCAATAGCCTGGCCCAATGGCCTTGCGCCTCAGGGCGTGTAGCTACCACAGTCAGGAACAACAACAACAACAACAACAACAACAACAACAACAACAATAATAATAATAATAATAATAATAATAATAATAATAATGCCTCAGCTACCTGATACAGGCCATTTGAAGCGTTCTGCCCTCAAATTTCTATTTTCTGTCGGCAATGCCATCTAACAGAGAAACTGGAATTTCAATGGGCGACATCTGGCTGATATTTAATTTCATCTTGTAGTCACTAACTGTGATGGAATAGATATTTTTTGAGCCGACAATCAAATCCGCAACGAGTCGGGAACTCTACTACCGATCGACCAAGTAAGAAAAGAAAGAAAGAAAGAAAGAAAGAAAGAAAGAAAATGTTGTTGTACCTTCAAAGACATTATAATCAAATGATGGTGAGATCATCTCTATTATAACACCCAAGACGACGCTGTAACCCAATTTTAAGCTTCACGGGACCGCCAATGTTGACTTTTCTCGTTATCATCTCAGGGAAGTACTTGACCTACTACACGAAACGAATCAGAGCATCCTCTCGCTTGGCCTTGCCAAAATCAGCGTGCTTCTCATTTGTTCAATAGCTCTAACGGTATAACTCCGCTATACCTTAAGATCGTCTGCTTTGGGACTGGTTTACTTCTGTGCTGAATACTGTGCACCAGTTAAGCTAAATAGCTCGAATACAAGACTCATTGATACCCAACTAAACGCTAGCATGCGGTTGATATCTGGTACTATCCAGCCCACACCACTGTATTGGCTTCCAATTCTGTCAGGTATAATGCCGCCTGATTTAAGAAGATCAAATGCTCTCATACGAGAGTACAGGAAGATTGAAATGAACCCTCAATTGCCTGTTCTGGATGATATTCCCGCTCTCAAGATACCGAGGCTCAAGTCACGTCTACCATAGTTGCGTGATGGGAATTTCTACCCTTTAGAAGAATGGAGAAGTCGTTGGAAAGTTTCCACAAAAAGTTCCCTGCACATCTTTTCTGGTGAACATCTTCCTAGTGGACATCATCTACCGCGTAAGCTCTGCACCACAATGAATCGGGTGAGAACAACTCATGGACGATGTAGGGACGCCCTTTATAAGTGGAAATATATTACATCACCGGAGTGCGACTGGGGTATCCCCCATATTGTAAGAGAATGTGTGCGACGTTCCTATACTGGTAGCCCAAATGACTTTCTAGAACCAACAAAGAAGCCATACAGTGGATCACCCAACTGGACATTGCAATATAATTTATTAATCTTGCTCCGGCGGCTTCGGTGGCGTAGTCGGTAGCATGCTGAGCTTCTATGCCCAAGATAGCGGGTTCAAATCCGGCCGAACCGTCGGATTTTTAAGGGCGTTAAAAAACCCTCAGTGTGCCTTCCCTCGGAGGGGAAGTAAAGCCGGCGGTCCCATGTCATAGATTTATGGCATGTTAAAGAACCTTCCACTGATTGCACCTGTGTGAAGCTAAATTGGATAGGTTAAGAATGTAAACAACGCTCTTAGGTTTCTACGTTCGTTGCCAAGAGCCGACTGCGGTGGCGTCTAGTAGCTAAGTTCTGAACTTGGCCTAGTAGTCGTTGACGGTGGCGCTTGGCGGCAAAAGTAGGAACTATTTGAAAAATTCTAAGTTGCAGTCTGTACTTAAATTAAAAAACAGATAACACACACTAATACAGTCATCACAATTAACACCGGTTATCAGACAGATTCTACACACACACCCAAAGTACACGGGGCTACATGGCCACGTTGTCGCAGCCCCTAAACTTAAGAACCAACCAACCAACCAATCTTGCTCCCGGGAAACATGTTTCTTGTCTGTGTATATTTGTGTATATTTGTACTTGTATATATATATAACTAACTTGTTGTCATACGCTAAATAAATAATAATACTCTTGAGTTAAGATTTGAACATGAGACCACAGTCGGGATTCGAACCCAAATCAATTGCATTCTGGTTAGACGCATTACCGGCTTCCACTGCTGCTCACTCGCCAGACCACGCAAACCTTATATGACGAGGGCACTGCATCTAGCGATTTGCCGGATGTCATGGGTAGAACTATATCGATAGGCAACACCAGAACTCTGTGCGCCATAGTCGGAATCTTCATTATCATACATATTATTTCAGTAGTATGGATCCCTCTCGGGGCGCTCACAAGAAACCGATCGTAACAAACGAGCTTTCAAAAGAAAGAGAGTTACACGGAACAGTGACAAATACAACATTCCCAGACGGCAGACTTCTACGACACAGGAATACAAAAGTTGATCCCACGATATGACAGGTGTCTCAATTATGGTGGTGAATATGTCGAAACATAGCTCAAACATTGCTGCATCAGGTGCCAATTAAGTTTTTCATGTAACTGTTTTCTTAAAAACAATTAGGGAAACTTAATTTCTTAATGGGCCTAGTTATTTTCTTATGTAGATTTCTTTGATCTTACGATGCTCACTTGATGAGCGAAACATGTCATTTTTAAACCCTCCCTATTGTAATCTGTGCAAACAACTTTTAATAACATGTAAATCTTATTTCAGGTAAATCTTTCCCAATTTAATTGGGCTTGTGCTCGTGTTGACCAACAGAAATTTAGGGCGAATGTCCTCACTGTTCCGCCCCTTAAAACTCCAATAGCTAAATAATTAACAACTGAAACTTACAATTAATTGTTATTAAGGTAACACAGAAAAGGGCTTCCAACCTTTCTATACAATATTTCTTGGGCAATATGTATAAGTTACTATGTCACGACAGCAGACAAATGACAGTTCGAGAGAGTCTACCTCTACCTCCACCGACAGGCACCTGCCCCAACGCTAAACAAGTTTCCCTATAACCTACACTCCGCGCAGAATGACGATAGTTGCTTGTGAAAACACACAGCCCAGATATCTCTCCTTGCGATTATCACGTGTTTGGTCCATTCAAGTCGTTCCTGAAGGGTTAAGCGGTTCGCGATGCTGTGGAAGACTGGTTTCACCTGCAGCCAGCGTCCTACTCAACAGTTATTACTGCTTCAAGGGGAACTACAGTATTTTCAAGTCATTTTTATGCCATCATTTTACTGATATAATTGTTACTTTATTCAGGAGCATGGGAAATTCGTCATCAGCCCCGATAGCTTGGGCGGTATGTGGTGAAGCCGCAAGGTCAAGCTGACAGGTTTCGGCGGTGGGAGAACAGTGAACCCAAGTCACTGCTTGTCCACCGTGCCGTCAACATCTTAATTAAAATCTGTCCATGCAATCGCCTTGAACTCAGAGCAGCTACGTAAAGGGTGTCTACTCCAGCGCGCTAACTCCCAACCACGCATACTTATCGTGACCTTGAGGCTTCACCCACTCACTTGTAAACTATGTACTGCATATTCGTTGCTTTTCAGCTGTCATACGCTAAATAAATAAATAAATAAATAAATAAATAAATGATTCACCACTTACCACCCAAGCTATAGTACGTTAACTAATAATATTAAGTCATGGATTGGGGCACCAACCCGTGATTTCCCTGGAAGGAGTGAGCAAAAACCGGGGACAGACCCACACGAATCGTGGCCACTGCCAGTGCCAGAATTCGATCCTCGGAACTCTGGACCAGTGCTGCCAACTATTTTTTCTGACGATCGCAAGCTAGCAGTAAAAGGTCGCTAGTCTCTAGTGTTATAGGTAAAGCCCTGCGCGGATGCGGATAGAGTTTGCATGGCTGTGCGGATAGCTGATAAGCTGCGGATATTGTTTAGAGTAAATTTGCGGGTGTTTTAGAATACAATGTTGTACTGGATTTTTTAAAAATATTTTTAGTTTTTGCTAAGATCGGCATCTTTCATCTATCTTGTTATTTACCTATTTGCTTTCGCTTGAATTGCATGAGGGAGAAGTGAGAGAAGCCAGCCATGGAAATACCCTCAATTAGTGTTGACTTATGCAAAAAAAAAAAAAAAAAAAAAAAGTTTTTATTTTTTACCTGCGCTTGTCTGCGTGGGTATCCGACGAATAAGAAAGTGCTATAATTAGCTGTTTCACTTGCAGTTGCTCAGAGGGACAAAACAGTCAACATTAGTTAGTTATTGTTGTTTTAAGGGGTGGAACTACAGTCAACATTGTCTTGCGAATCACACATAGCCTAGGGGAATGAAATTTCTCCTCAAATGTCTAAAGGTGTTGCTTTAATACGTTATGCTTTATCTAATAAATTAAAAATATTATTGCAATGTCAGCGGTTTCGGATACAACGTGCGGATGCGGATAAAAGTCATGCGGATGCGATAACAGTCGTGCGGATGAGGGGCGGATGCAGATAATGTTGTGTTTATCCACGCAGGGCTCTAGTTATAGGGGAGACTCCACTAAATTCGCAATATTAAGGGATTTATGGTAAACATGATAAGTTATACGGGAAAGGGTTTCAAAAAATTTTCATAGAAATTAAATTACTAAATATCTGTAACATAAATTTAGTTCTTAAAATCCCATCTGGTATGGGATGTCTACTGTAAATCATCTACTGTAATACTTACAATAAAACATTCAAAGAGAAATAAATTTATTAACTTTTTAGGGATTTTATACTAGTGGTACTAGTGCTAAATCCGCGGTACCACGTGTAAATCCGCAAAAGTCTAATAATACGCTTCATTTCCGCCGATATGGTATCAGCGAAATACATAAGATTGTATAAGTACTTCCATGTATAACAAGTTTTCACGATTTTACCACTAGGTGGTAGCATTTGTCGTTTCAAAATTCACAGCCAAGGGAAATTAAATAGTTTTGACTCAACACAACTGGTGAGATGAACTCGTCTCCAGCACTGGGGTATATCTACATAAACATTATATTTCAAGTACTGCGGGATTAGCCGTACGTGGTAGTATTTGCGTTTCAAAATTCATAGTCAAGGGAAATTAAATAGTTTTGACTCAACACAACAGGTGAAGTGAACTCATCTCTTGCACTGGGGTATATCTACATAAACATTATATTTCAGGTACTGCGGGATTAGCCGTACCGCGGAGTTAGGAAAGTCTCCACTATATAGAAAAAAGGATACTTATGATGTTAAATATGCCTTAAAGAGTCGCGAAATCCCTAATTGATGATATATGAATCGTAGTCAATGGTCGTAAGCTGTGCATTTTGATTGACCGTCCGAAGACTCCCAACAAGCTCAATTTCAAGTAGTTCCAACTTTAGCTACCAGATGCTACTGTCACTACCACTACTGGCGAACGTTGGAACTTGATAGAGCGTTTCCTAACCAGCCAAATTCAGGGAGCGGCAAAAAGATCTGACGGTTTTTAAATCACAACAACACAAACATTTTAAATGATACAAACTCTTTTATTACTTATAACAGCAAGGTGTACATGTCAATTAATGGAAAACATGAAAGAACAATAGATTTTAACTTTTAAGATTTGAAGATAACGTATTTCAAATGATGCCCATCTTTTGCCATTCCAGTCTTGCACTGAAGCTTTGCATAGTCATTAGGCTTCAACTTCTGGACAATAACCATTTTATACGGATAAAAATGCAAATCGAAACGCAATATTCGTCTCACTGTTCGATCAGACATTTGCAAAGCAGCAGCTTGTTTACGAGCCGGCCGCCGTGCACTGGTTTCCACAGCTTGTCTAACTCGCTCAACATTTTCTGGTGTCCTGGCTGACCTTGGACGGCCTGTCGACGTACGTTTTAAGGCTGAATCTGTAGCTCTAAAATTACTCACCCATAACAAAATTGTGTTACGAGATGGAACGCGTCCTCTTCGACCCACATTAAAGTGTTGACGGAACTGACTTTGAGTAACGACGCAAGACTCACCACTTTTAAAAAATGCATCGACAACAAACGCACGTTGTTCACCTGTCCACAGCACCATGGCTACTGAAATGGCATCACGTAGGCTCATAATCGGGCCAATCCCCACGACCCCCCACCACTAACTCGCTCAGCCGTACAACGACATAAACAGTCAGATCTTTTTGCCGCATGGCAAAAGATGGGCATCATTTGAAAGACGTTATCTTCAAATCTTAAAAGTTAAAATCTATTTTTCTTTCATGTTTTCCATTAATTGACATGCTGTTATAAGTAATAAAAGAGTTTGTATCATTTAAAATGTTTGTGTTGTTGTGATTTAAAAACCGTCAGATCTTTCTGCCGCTCCCTGTATAACCTACAAATGTTAATACACACCACAAATTGCAGTGGTAGGTTCTTTCACATGCCATAAATCTATGGCATGGGCTCGCCGGCGTTACCTCCCCTCCGAAGGAAGGCATGTCGAAGGATTTCAATGCTAAAAAAATCCGACGACTTCAGCCGGGTTTGAACCCGCTATCTTGGGCATAGCAGTTCAATATTCTACCGACCACACCACCGAAGCCTAATTAAACAACAGTACATTCAGAGTATTTTTGTCACCAAAAATATAGCTGGATCCAGAGTTGGCAACACTGTACCCGACTTGCAGATTCACGGATTGTTAAAGAGTATATAAGGTGGTATTATAAATATGCTACCTATATGCTGACTCTTTGAAGCACCGCGCCAGCTGAATGGAGGAGAGGAGAGGCCATGCTCTGGCTTATCGCTCCGCGCGCAGCATGCTGCACGCACAGGCCATGTGTCGTGACCCACATCCACACTTTGCATACTTACGTTAACATCGCCACCCCCTCTCTACTCTATTATTAGGGAGGGTTAAGCTATATCCGTATTTTAAAAAAAACTTAAATTTATGCACTGAAAGTATGAATCACTCATCATCGCCTACGAATTGTTGTTACCGTAATTAATTTTAGGGACTTATCACATCTCGGTCATCAACCCCGTGTACTTGCAATTGTATGGTCAGCACGATATGCGCAATCTCAGATTAACCAACGACGTGGTGGCTGCTGATCGCGTCATCATCTTAATGAGAAGAGAGGGATACGGCCACAAAATAAAAGTTTCCAGTGAGTTATTTTAATTTGAAAGAGTATTTCTTAAATGTTTCATTTCTGCGTTTTTATTCTGTGTTTTTGTTTTGTTATTATAATTATTAATTTTAGTTTAATTTTATTTAATTGAGGCTTTCTTATTTAGATATTCACCTCAAAATTTCATTAAATTCATTTTTTATTTTAAATGTGTTACGAAAGACAGATGACCTCGCTGCTCAAATCCTCAAAAACAACAATCGTCCTGTGTTGACGTTGCGATTACAATAGCGTGTGTAAATGCAATGATTAGGGTTTGGGATCGTGATAAGAGTCCCGGAACTTGCAATACGGTATCTGCCCGGCATTTGCCTGGAGAGAGTGTGGAAAAACTCAGGGAGGAAATAACATTCAAGATGGCCACTGAGAGCGCCGGAATTAGAACCTTCGGTCTCCGGACTTATAGCGTAACCTTACAATCGCTAAGCGCGAATTAGCGTAAAGTGTTATTTGATTTTGAAGCTTGGGCTAGCAAAGTGATGAGACCTCATTTCCTGTAAATGAGAAAGATCATGCCCTAAGTTAAAGATAATAACAAGTTTAGTTACAGTTAAATATTTTCTGATAGTCTGCAACAATTGGCAAGTGTTTAAATTTTTAGCGCCGCTAACACACAGAAACCTTGCAGCGGCCAGCGGATACCATATTCTAAGTCCACCACCTACCACTAAAATTTTACCAAATATGACCTTACAACATTAATATTGATGAAATATGACAATAACTATGAAAATGACCCAAACATGTATTTATATGCTCCATAAAATCCACCTAAAAATAATCAGGAACATTGAAGTCCTGCTTAATTACAGTTTTTAATGAAAATGTAGTCAAGGAAAAAGATATGACATTTCCTAAACTTCCGAACCTTAAGAGATCATCATTCGTACTGGCATGATTCGTTTAATATCAAGGGGACACCAGTGATATATTCTTCATGAAACCCTGTGACTGTGGCCAGTATGGTGACAACATTAAAAAGAGCGACTGTTTGTTTAATAGTGTACAGGTGCGTGTGTTAAGGCACCATGCCGCGCGTCATTTGAACGGTTCAGGCGTGAAATGAAGATGATCCGCTTGACTCGCCCGGCTCGTGGACAAGCGAACCGCCCAACACGCTGTGCTCTATTGTGTGTGTGTACGTGTGACTGTGTCACGGGGTCACTTGGCTAGTCCCGTCCTTTATCACTAGCACATACACCGTTAAATGAGCAAATTTTAAAAACAAATTTCTGTTATTTGCGTTTGGTCAATGGTTGCTAATTTTACACTAAAAAAAGACCTAACCTTTCTAAACCACCTGCTAGCAATAAATATGAAATATTGTCTGATTTTGTACAGGGTGTTCAAAAACAAGGTCACAGAAAACAATCGAGTAAGTACACTTTTCTGAGGAACTACTACCCTACCAGCGAATTGTTACCGGTGGCGAAAATCGGAACTAATGCGCTCCGCCCAGCCACACGCCTGCGATAGACGTGCAGCCGTCGCCAGCGAAACCTCATCGCATGTCATTTGTGTGCAAGAACCGTGCTGGGTCGTGCGCTGTGCGGGGTATTCTCATTGTATGACTGTACATACATTCCCCCTCTTGCCCCGCAACCGCTCGCTGCAGCCATAACTAGGCGAGATGACGTAATGTATATTCAACGCACAACAGCACCGCTCCACGTCTAGCGGTAACAATTCCCTGGTAAGGTAGTACTTAAGTTACAGGCCTAATCTCTGTTAAAGTGTTGGGAACCATGTACTTTTATAGAGTTAACCGAAATATATTTAAAATAATCTTTATCTTTTCAATGTATAAATTAAAAATCGTACATTTTAAGAGGCGAAGGTATTTTTATCGTAAATTTTTTAACGGCATAAAATATTTTTTCTAGAGAAAAAAAAACAATCCGTTCATTTTGTCAAGCCGCGAGTTCTTTACATTCCAGGGGGAAAAAATATAAGTTTCAAGAGAAGTGTACCAAACTAGAGAAATGAATATACCGCACTAGAATTGTTTTCTGTGACCTTGTTTCTGAACACCCTGTACAAATCAGACTATAATATTTCATATTTATTGTTAGCAAGTGGCTTAGAAAGGTTAGATCTTTGTTTAGAATAACATTAACAACCATTGACCAAACGGAAATAGAAATTTTGTCTTGAAATGTGCTCATATAATATTGTGTAAAATAAGCCATTGTCACAAAACCCAGTGTTCTTAAATTCACAAATTATACAGTTTTAGGACCCTTAATGAACGAAATTTAATGTTTTTCAATAGGTCTACACGATTTTATCCAATTGTAATGGGTCAAGAGATAATTATAGATGATTATAACAAGGAAACCAGAATAATCAAGCAAATAGCTAAAGAAAACAATTTTCCACCCAGCAAAATAGATCAAATTGTAGCCAGGCACAGAAATAAAACAACTCAAAAGTTGGACAATAATGAGAACAAATCGCGCGTTTCAATTTCGTGAGCGCGAAAATGAAAATCCAGCGCGAATACAAACATAATCACCAATTTATTCAAGAAATAAGGCTTTAAAATAGCAATCACAACAAACAACACAACCGGAAAGAATCTACACAACAGCAATTTTAATAAACAAGACCCCTTCAGGGGTATATTCTATAACGTGCCAAGACAAAGGGTGTCAAGCAAATTACATTGGTCAAAGTGGTAGAAGAATGGACACGCGATACAACGAGCACAGGAATGCGATGAAATACAGCACACACTCGGCCGTATGCGTACACATGTTCGAAGCGGTACACAGCTTCACCAACAATGAAACATAAAAATCAATCACAATTCGGTACAATCGTATTGACCGACTGAAAATCATTAAATTCCGATTGCTGAAGCAAAACTGCAAAATGGCTTCCAACACGAAAATGTTCTCCTCCCTTAATGAACTACCATTGTCGACCAAAGTATTATGTGCACTCGAGTTTGAAGGTTGTTTGTGAAGTAACCAATTGACCTACATAAAATCCAATATCATCATTTTCGTCGTTCTATTTTACGTTAGTTCACGTAGGTTTGGAATTTTCAATTTATATTTTAATATTTTTTATCGCTGTTGGAACACAAAAAGGGCCCGTTTTTAAGCGTGTTTCAACCATGCATCACATTTAAGAATATTATTTTCTCAAAAACCCCTCGTCAGATCGAATCCAAATTTTAACACAATATACATTGGATTGTTGTATAACTGGTTTATTAATTTCAAAATTTTGTGTGTCCAAGAAACAAAGTAATTTAAGTTTTGTAAGGTAACTTTTTCTCGGCACGGGGTGGTTGGAAAATGTAGTTCTTGGTGGCGTTGTAATCTTTATACATCAAAACGTTATACTGTATGACTGTGAAATACAGTAAATTAATTCACTTATTTTATATCGGTTTGTATTTGAACGGAGAAATAAGACATGGTTCACTAGCTAGCCGCTCCGGGGAAAGCTGCACAGCGTTGCTGAGATGGAGCCCATCACTTCCGAGCGAGACACGCCATGATGCGTGAATCAATGTCAGTATCTGGATTCTGATTACAGGCTCGATTCTTGACTACGAAAGTCGAAGTTTTGAAGAACGTGAAAAATCCACTACACTTCGAGTGTTTAAGATATTGGCTCGTTTAAGATCTCTTGCATCACATTCGGTAGTTAAAAAGATAAAATTCTCAGCCAGAGGTCACCCAAGAATTCCGGTTTCGCTGTTAAATGGCAGTAATAGGAAAGCCGCAACTGCAGGGTAGATCACCTAAACAGAAGCAACAGACATCTGAGGCCACAAGGGGAGTAATTTTGATCCTTTTTAACTACGTTATGCCCAACTAAGGAGCGCGATTGAACCTATAAGGTGCGTTCAAAAAGTGTCGAGCCGGAGGCTGGAATGCGCAAACCGGTGACGACATCGGCTAATCGTGGCGTGTTTAACGAGGGGTGGTTCCGACCAGATCGTGGAAGGTCACAGCCCGTCGCTAGAGGGCACGTGCACGTCACGTGACGATACAAAGCGAACAGCAGCATTCATCAATCGTCCAACCAAGACCAAGACAGTAGGCCCTTCGACATGCTCTGGTGTGGTTGACGACTGGGGGGCACCCATTGGGACACACTTTCCGCAAGTGCAGTCGTTCCTTCATGATGGTGTGCACACTTCCGACGCTCAATCCGACCACGGCGGCTATGGCGTTCACTGTCACTTGGCGGTCCTGGGTAATGAGTGCATTAACCAGCTGGACGTTGCCATCGGTAATGCAGGAGGGTGCCCCAGACCGGGCGTCATCGGCTAACGACACCCGTCCTTTCCTGAAGCGCTTGTGCCACGCCCTGACCCTTGCAAGGGACATGCAGTGTGCGCCGTACACTTGTGACATTCGCCGTTCCCCCTACTCCTTTCGCTGTTAGAAACCGAACAACACCTCTTTGCTCTTCGTTTGACGCCACCATGTCACTGTTTGCAATGCGACTGGCAGCGTTGGACGATTGATGCATGCTGCTGCTCGCTTTGTATCGTCACGTGACGTGCACTCGTGCCCTCTAGCGACGGGCTGTGACCTTCCACGCTCTGGTCTGAACCACACCTCGTTACACACGCCACGATTAGCCCTCGTCGTCACCGGGTTGCGCATTACAGCCTCCGGCTCGTTACTTTTTGAACGCACCTTATATTTCACAGACGAATTCGAATAAGCTTTCTTCTCTTCCCAAAATCTCTTCCTTCTCTCACTATGATTTTTCTTCCCTTCTGCTGTCCAAGTAGTGGTGGCTCTCACTTCGGGGGTTTGCAGAAAAGTAGCCTAATGTTCGTTCACCAACGATCTGAATATAGGTCTGTACCATAAAATGTCGTCTGTTACCTTGATTCTTGAAGGTCATTTTCAATTTCTATTACCCAGTTATTCTTGGATTTTAATGAGGAGGCATGATTAAATATCCTTTTATTTAGTAAGTCTTTCATTGTCTATTCTTTGAATATGTCCATAAAATTGTAATCAACATTTTCTAATAGTGTCTGATATTTTCTCGAAATGTTAGTATAACTCGTGAGACCTCATTTCCATCCACACTATGCACACTGGGCCAAAGACCATCCCAGGATATCTTTCAAAGAGGAAGGAAAAAGTCTGTTTTATAGTACCGTAATATACAATCACCAACTGATTAGATATGTCATTTTCACTAAACTATTTTATGTTATCAATTTAAGGCCCATAATTGTTCCAGATCTGATTTTTTTAAACTATTTTGATAAACTTTTTACTAATTCTTCAAAGGAAAAATCCAAGTATAATCAACTTTGCTCGCAATTATAATGGTTTCTTTTAAAAAACAATTACTGAGGAGGGCCATAATGTGGCCGAAACTAGTATAATTAATTTATGATATTAATTCAATTTTAATGACATAAGGTGTAATTAAATTATTTAATAGGCTACGCATTGGTATTTCTGTTAATTGTGTTTCTTGTTTCATTTAAACGGATAAATCGTGAGCAAGTTAGTTATTGAGATTTTAAGGGGCGGAACAGCGAGATCATCTGCCCCTCTTAACACACATTAAATTATACAAATTTAGAGTACATTAAAATTTAGAGGTTGACGCCTAAATATGAAAATGACCGAAAAATAACAAAAAATAAAATAAAACCAATAAATATAATAACAACACGAATGAGCTCCGGAAGATTGTCCAATCGAATCTGTGCCTACTTTATGGGAAAGAAAACCAAAGGGGTCTGGTTTACAGAGGTGGAAAAAGACCTACAAGAACTGGGGATATCACATGAGGACATCTTGGAAAGTTACTCTTTGAAGAAGAAACTTTGGGAAATACCGAGTTTTCAGCCAAAACCCATATTGAAAACCGGCAAGAAGTGGACCGAAGAACGAAAAGTAGCTCACCGAAGAAACATGCGTGAAAACTGGGCCAATGTGAATGAACGAGGAAGAATGCAGTTGGAATAAAATGGTCCATAGAAGACCGAGACGATTATTTTAAAAAATATAAAAAATACGGAAAAACAAACATTCAGAACTCAAAACTGAAGTCTTTAAGTCAACAATCACTTAAAAATTTAGTTTGCTGGCCCTAACCCACTCACACTAATAAATCGGATGACGAGATCAGCAACCACCAAGTCATCGGCTAATATAAGTTCGAGTGTCATTTGCAAACCAAGGTTTCCTCGTAGATCAGAAAGATCCACACACTCGGTTAAAATGTGGGCCACGGTGAAAACGGCTCTACAGGTTATTTATGTATTTATTTATTTATTTATTTATTTATTTATTTAGCGTATGGCTTTTAGTGCCGGGAGTGTTCGAGGAAATTTTCGGCTCGCCAGAGGCTGTAGCTGCTTCAAGCGGACACCCATGGGGTGAGCTACAAGTTCCGTTCAATTTCAAGTAGTTTCAACTTTCGCTACCAGATGTCACTGACATCTAGTGGTGAACGTTAGAACTTTGATAGAGCGTTTCAACGAAATCTAACCTAGAAATTCAGCTTCATACATGTTTAGTTAGTGGAAGGATCTTTTACATGCCATACATCTATGACATGGGACCGCCGGCTTTACTTCCCCTCCGAAGGAAGGCATACTGAAGGATTTTAACGATCTTGGGCACAGCAGTTCAGCATGCTACCAACTACGCCACCGAAGCCATAGGCTCTACAGGTACAAAGTGTCTTCCCTTCTCGTGACGAAATCAGAAAAACTGTTTTAGCTATTGCTTTGTGATTATGTAATACGGAGAGGGGATGGGGGCACGGTCTCTAACAGGAATCGAGCAACGTTTAACTGACTTGCCTATTTCAGCCAGCAGAGCCCCGCGTTCCATTTTTTCCAGCAGCGCTGCTATAGAATCGAACGAAACGCAAGTTTCTAACAACGTACAGAAGTACTGTGCTCTCTTTCAGTCGGAGGGAGTGGACAGGAGACCTTGGGGACTGTCCACTTCCGCCTAGCACGTGGAGATGTTTTAAACCACCCATCACTCGTTGTTTAAATAGAAGCTTTTATTACTGTCCTTGCTGTACACGCCGAACAAGAACAAGACGTGACTACAAGGTCACTGCTGTTCACTTTTTATTATTTTCCTGTACTGCATCTCGCTCTGCTTGTTACAGAGTCATCTTACAACAACAAATTGGCGCCAAGTAAAATTCACAAATACGCCTAAAAACTCCACCGGTGGTTCTGTAAAATTTCAAATATGAACTCACATTTACCGGTCACTTCAACTGCGATAATATAGCTGTAGTATGTTCGGAGGTTCGAATCCTGGGCAGACAGCGACTATCCCGAGCGTGGTGTTTCCGTGGGCTTCCCCACACTCCTCCCAGGAAACCCCTGGGATAGTACGTTATTTCCATTCCGAGGACACCTTTCTCATCTCAGCCCCGTGGTTTTAGGGTAACGCGCTTGCCCCGGATTCGATTCCCAGCTCCGTCAGAAGTTTCAGAAACTGACGTGAGGGCTGGAACAGGGTGCATTCAGCGTCGTGAGGACAATTGAGTAGCTTTCTGACAGTAAGACAGCGCCCCGGTCACGGTGAACAAGTTTACCGACCGAGGGGACCCGAATCACGAGTCACTCCATAATCTGCAGGCCAAATGGCTGGGCAACGGTCGCTTCATGGGCTGTAGTGTCCGGGGTTTGGTCTGGTGTACCTCATCCCCATAATAGCTGGTATACACTTTACTAGTCACCAGAGAAACGCAGGTTATCACACAAGTTGAACACACACCCAAGTACACGAGACCGATGACCAAGGCGTCCCAAGCCCCTAAAATGAATTAAAACAAAAACAACGCACATACTGTGCATTTACCGGTAACCACAGATACCATAAGGAAACGGCGGTTATAGCATTACGAACACCTATATAAAATGGATAATAACAGGTAAAAAAAAACTAGTCTTATCAATGAAAAACCAAAAAAAAACTGGCTGAAAGAAATCAGTGAATACATAAATGAAATTGGCTGTCATGAAGAAACCATTCAAGACGGAACAAAATTCAGAACTTAAATTCACTAACATACATTATCTGAGAAGCCCATCCGACAAAATACAGGATGGACAAAACAGCGTAAAAGGGAACAACGAGAGGATGAAGAGATATTGGGAAGGGAAGAAGAAAAGGTGCTAATAAGTTCAAACGCGTTCCATAGTTGGGCAGAACGAATCAAAAAGACAAAGTAAATTACGGTAGTTCGTAATCCAAGCAATAAGAATAGCCTACGTAAACTTACAGAAAACAGGTTGAACAATACGCTCCTTTGCGTTTGTTATTATTGGTACTGTATTTCCTAATATTCTAGTGTCGGAATATTGCGTTTTGTGATATGCCGAGGTTCTTAAGCGTGTGAGCAGCCAACCTGAGCTGTTAAACACAATTAAGAAGAGGAAATTGGAATACTTGGGACACATGATGAGGAGTCCAAAATACCGTCTGCTTCAAGTTATACTTCAGGGTAAAATTGAAGGTCAGCGTGGACCGGGAAGGAGACGAATAACTTGGATGGATAATTTAAGAACGTGGTTTGGGCTATCTTCCACGGAACTCTTCAGGATTGCACAGGATAAGAAGGTGTTAGCCATGGTGGTAGCCAACGTCCGTAGCGGATAAGGTAGAAGAAGAAGAAGATATGTTCCAGGTAATTTTTATGCTTTTTATAATTTTTCTATTCTTTCCTTGTTCGCAGTATCAATTATGACAGATATTACAACATTCGGTGATTAAAGGTGGGTAGTTGATTCCTGATTTATCCTTCCATATATATTATACAGTCCAACTTCTATAACTCGAATTTTCGATATTCGTAAGTAATTTTAATTTACCTGCAAAATTCTACACAATTTTTAATTATGTAACTAGCAACCTGACCCTGTTTCGCCCAGTATCTTTAACGGTTTACCCAGCGTAAGCTAAAAGGCGCACGGACGGTAGGTCCCAGAAGTAATTCAGAAAAGCCGAGGTGAACAGCGAAACTCCAAACACATATGCATATACTCTTCTCTGAAGTTTTAACTCGACACGACTCAACAGTTTGATGCTGGCCGAAGCTGGGGTGATAGGCTCGCTCGCTCCACTGAATGGTGATTGTTGAAGAAATGAAATCGATATAACACTTATAGCGGTCGTAGTATTAAATATAGAGATAAAGATAGGACTTTTCATGCTGAACAATTCTTAAACTCATAGTATATATTAAAGGATTAGCCAGCGTAAGCTTAAAAGTCGCACCGACGGCAAGATTTTCTTCGACTCGATTCACTGAAATCGTTACTGCTCGGCTTCCTTTGGTAATAAATGAATGTTTTTCTACAGAAACCTTCCTCGAGAAATCCTTTACAGAATGGTGAAAACCGCATCAAAATCCATCCACTGGTTCTCGAGATTTCCAGTTACATCCATGAATCGTGGACTTATACTATGTAGAGATGTTTTTTCTATAATTCGAAGTTCTATTATTCGAATATTTTCATTAACTCGAATGATCCATGGCCACATTAAGATAGATAGACAACCTGATATAGACTCTCTACTGTTTGCAGATGACTTTGTACTTTTTGCAGAATCTGAAGATGATTTACAGAGATCAGTATATAATCTTCACACAACAGCAAGAAATTACGACATGGAGATTTCCCCTACCAAAACTAAAGTTATGGCCTTCATTGGGAAAAACCATGAGAGAACAAAAATCGCAATCGAAAATACAACCCTTGAGCAGGTATCAACATTCAAATATCTCGACTAAAACCTCAATTACAACCAAGAAACCGATATGCAGCACAAAATCATCAACTTCACTAAGGTCACAGGACTAATAAGTAACATCTTCAGGCCATGTTTAGTCTAGAGGCACACACCACTCAAACTATGCAACATCCTAGCCAAACCTACCCTTCTATATGGCAGCGAAGCTTGGTCCCTTCGCGAAGGGGATGAACGGAAACTAACGAGTGCCGAGATGCGGTTCATGAGGAGAACAGCTGGATACACGCTATGGGATAGGAAAAGATCTGAGCTTATCCTTAAAGAACTAAAAGTAAAACAAATTACTGGAAGTTGGGATGTTGACGTAGTGGTCCTGGAAAACCCTCTCGTATCTCCTGGTGGCGTCGTATCGAAGTGTGGGTGTGAGGTGAGCCCGTGTTCAGAGGGGAGGGTTATGGGATTTACATATATATGTATACATTGACATTGTGAAAAAACAAACAAAAAAAAAAGACATTTGCGAAAGATTTGATTAACATTGGGAAAAAATTGACATTTTGAGAAAAATTGAACATTAAAATAAATTCGATATGTAAAAAAAAATTGCCCTTGCATTTGCTGGCATATTGCTAGTTAAAAAAAAAACATGGTTTCTGATGGTGATGTGTTACATATTTGTGCAGGGAGGAAAAACCCAAGGCCGAACGGATGATTGCTTCGCCCGCCCCATCTTAGGGAAAAAATGCTCCCTGCAATAAGAAAGGTAGAAGAAAATAGAAAAATGGGTGTTCCAGGGTATAATTTAAGGGAAATATTCAAAAGTATTTATTTGTGTGGGAAAAACGGAACACCCTGACAAATGGGGAAGTTAGAAGAAGGAAAAATGAAAGAAAACAAATCATACACATGCTGGACATTGGCATATTGGTGAACAAACAAAAATATATATAGTGTATAATTGTAGAAAGTTTATCCTGAAAAATTATAAATTACTATGACCTTATGTCTAGTGGAATAATGGTATACAGTTTATCCTGAAAAATTATAATTTACAATGACCTTATGTCTACTTAATCGCGCTAATCCCTTATAATTATAGTTTCCATGAGGTACCTCGCGTGCACGCTACCCGTCTGTACGTACTCTTGCCGTCTCACGGCTGATTCTGTACGGCCACTTCTTGGTACGGTATAGTGGTCGTACCGCTTGTATGTGTGCTTAATACCTAACCTGTGAAGCATCCTCTGTGGGTGAATGCTTTCACACTTGACAATGAGAGTCACTGCCACAAACCGGTTGCGCCCTCATTGTCGTAATCTGCGTCACATTTTGACGCTTTATGTGTTTTAATTGAGTTGATCTGCCAGTAAGCCTGGTACCCCACAGGCACCAGTCCTGCTGTGCAGATTCATTTTAGAGTGTGTAGCTGAAAAAGAAAAATGTGGTGAGTGTTTGCGAGTGTGTCGGGATTAGTGCAAGTTGAAAAAAATAAAAAAAATAGTACACATCATGGCATGCTGTAAATAATATGCCACTGCTATATGGCAGTGAAATTCCTGTCACCAGTTTTCTGTATCTGGTGACGATGCCTGTGAAAAAAAAATGGCGAGGTTTAGAAAAAAAACATATTAGTACTGGTTGAAGCTGGTCTTTTACTGAAAAAAAAAACATGATTAATGTTACTTAGCTGCAAGGCCGGGCTTACCCTATACGGTGCCGTAATGCCGTAAATAATATGTAGTTGGTCTTACCCCGGTAGCGGAATTGTGGTTACCGGGTGCCGATATATTCCACTTTGATTATTCCTATCTTAATCTAGTATTGTCGGGCTTACCTCGGTAACGGATTTAAAGTCACCGAGTGCCGATATATTCCACGGTGATCTATATATATTTAAAAAAAATGCCTTAAATGTAGGTTTATGTTACCTTATGTCTTACCTTACTTATTTAACTTATTGATAAAATTACTTAACTGTAAAACTATTCTGTATTTACATGCCGAGTGGACCTTATTCTAAAGCCGAAATGTGCTGTGCTATTAATAGCAACAGCTGTCAGTAAATTTGCTTACATCTAAGTGACCTTAACATGGCACTATGACTTAAGTACTAAAATTTAGATGGAGGCTGGCCGCTTGATTTCTCTCGCGGGGGCGCCCTTGTAGTACATTGTCGGGACCGGAACCCAACAATGCCTCGTAGTCCCCTCCGTTTTAATACTATTGTCGACATCTATTCTAGGTCTTAATACTAGTACTAACCTATTCGCAGGCGCCTTACGGTGCCACTAAGCTAACCGTTTCGCCCGCTGTAACTTTCGTGTTCATGACCGTGTGCTGTTCCTATTTGACGTAGGTGAGCCGCCCACTTGGCTCCTGTGAGGGGCGCGCAATGCCCCTCTCTTAATGCCCTCTGGTTGCCCGTTGCGTCGCCATTTATGTGGGCATTGGACAGTGTGGTCCAATGGCATAATATTGTCTCCGCCTTAATCGGCCGTCGCAATCTGCTTTCGCAGTGATATTTGCCTCTATGGGCCGCCGTAGTATGCATTTTCGCATTGATATATAAAGTTGCCTCTATGGGCCGCCGTAGTATGCATTTTCGCATTGATATATAAAGTTGCCTCTATGGGCCGCCGTAGTATGCATTTTCGCATTGATATATAAATTTGCCTCTATGGGCCGCCGTAGTATGCTCCAACGCACAGGAGTTTTGCTTCCCGCCATGGAAGCCTTGCCTACTTAAATTTAAACTTAACTAGCAGTCTAGTCATAATGGGGTCGTCTCTAGGGATAGTTCCCGAGGCCGGCGCTGAGTGAGCTATTTCTCCCGCCATCCTCAGAAAGTCACCCTGCAGATCTCGGCTTCGATGACCGTGACACATAGTGGGTGTAACGTTCTCCGACAAGGGGGATGGGCTAATATGCACCCCTAGATCTCGATGTTTGCCCGTGTCAGGTCCCGAATGCTTTGACCTTACGTGGTTCGTCTATTTGGTCTAGTCGTCAGTAATTTGATGAGCCAACTGGGGTAAGGGTCCACATCGCCTTCCCCAGCTCTGCTCCAGTGTGGTCCCTCCTGACCGTCGGCTTACACCGTTGTCAACCATCAGTTCGTATCAGATTCCTTTGTAAGAGAGAAAAAAAATGTGCCGTAACCTGTGTGAATGGTTCAACCTCTGTGTAAAATGTGAAATATTTCCAGTGTAGCGGGGTTGCAGATCTTCTAAGTACATAGGCTACTTCTGGCCTACCATCGCTATGTCAGCTTCCCAGCAATAATGCCTTCTTTACCTTAATGGAGGTGTTAGTAGGGTCTGTAATGTCAGGTACCCTGTTATTAGGATTTGGGGGTAGTTATTTGTTGAGTGGGCTTAAAGCATGGTAGGAAGGGTTTGCGCACCTTTGGGTTCCACGTTAGTGGTGGCCTAGAACCGGTGGTGGCACTGGGATGCTTCTATAGTGAGTGGAGTGGGGAGGTAATTCCCGGGATTGCAAAAATACGAAAATTCATGCAGGTTTGATATTAAAATCCCTGGTAATTGGATGGGATACTCATGCATGTGTCTGGATATGAAGTTTTTGCCTTCATGTACGGATAGGTGTAGGATGGGGCATAATACCATATGTTCCTTTCATGCGGGAGAGCTTAAGTACTAAAGCATGGTTAATATGTATCTATGGCCTCCTCTCTCATTTGGAGAGGCGCATTATGCTTCTTTAATGTTTGCTGAGCCACCCCTAATACTCAGGCGGTGCAACGGGGCTCAAGGCGTAGCTTGCCTGCTCTTTAGACGCATGAAGTCCATCAACCCCAGTGTGTATTTTGTAATGTAGTGTAGCTGTTTATGGTCGTGTAGATGTGTTTGCGTTGTTTATGTCAGGCTTGAGAAGGTTATGGGAAGGGAGTAAGGTGGTACGCTGGTAGCCTGTTCTCCTGTCGTCCTCCCTTGGTCCATGTTGGCTTTCTATCCGCGCCTTGGGATAGTAGGGCTGCATGACCTAATCTGGTCGGCCATTTGCAGTGTAGATGTGGCCAGTGGTCGTAACGCGACTGGTCATGTGCTAGTCATCTGTAATGATTTATTTGGGGAATAGAATCGCGAAAAGAAGTTATTAAGGGGAGGTCCTGTTTCCTCAAAGTCCCTATGTTCGCTCCTAATTGGTGAGTGCGTGTGTGTGTGTGTGTGTGACTACGTTCCGCTACACCACGCGGACGGTTGGTCTGTTATGAGGCTAAGTCCTAATATGTATCGCCTTTGTGGGCAGAAGGCGCCCGTGGCTTGCCAACGTGCCCTTGAGACCGTGCCCTATAGGCCCAAGATAAGTTTCGCTGTGTCACGTCTTGTCCATTGCCAAATGATTTTGCAGTGTGGAGAAAAAAAATGTATGGCGTTATAATTGTTATGTGTGTGTAATTTCACGGTCACGGGCTATACGCAATAGTGTCTCGTCACCGCAGTATTGCAGTGTGAATAGTCTGCAGTCAGCAATTGGTATGTGCAATTCTGCAAGTATGCAAGTGTGGTCATTGTTTTGGATTCCTAGCCTAATGTAGCAATTCGCCCTAGTTAGGTAATGACGTCGTGTGGCCATTGTTCTCTAAGACCTGTGTCTTGCGAAATTTTCCTACCTGTGTTCGTGAAATGTATTCCTCTATGCCTGGTGTAATTCGAAATTTTATGTCTGGCTTTTGGTGGGAGGAAATGTAGTATTCCCTGTTCATGCACTTGTATGGGCCAATTTCAGTATGATTGGACGCCTGAATATCTGTTCTCCTTTGTGTCTAAATTTTTTTTTGGAACTCAGACCCGTGACCTCATGTCATTCTCTGTGTTTTATGTTTGCGTTGTGTGACAGGGCTTGGGGCTTTCCCAGTGTGGTCTTTGCTTGTGTTCCGTGTACCAAAAATACCATTGGATAGTTAGTTTTTGGTACGCGTGTGGTGTGTGGTCATGGGTTCGAATCCGGTTGTCTGTAAAGACTTGGTGTGATCATTTCCGTGCCGCTTATAATATGGCACGTTTCCGTGGCTGTGCAATGCGCATATGGAAGCATGCATACCTGTGTAGAGTTTGTACGTTTTTGATTTCCCCTCGTAGTGTAATTTTGGAAGATATAGGGTCTCTAAATCGGGCGTGAATGATGTGTTGATTTCTGTCCAGTAGGCTTTGGCTCGCTTGTCTGCGTCGAGCAGTCTTGCTCATTGAGGAGTATGTTACAGCTGATACGACGGTGTTGAATTACGATGTTGTGTGCTTTCATTTGTTTCATGCTCTGCCCACGTCCTAGTTTTCTGCACGTGTGTGTGTGTGAACCTGATTGCTGCCTATAATGATTGCTAGCAGTGCCTCTCTCGCTGTAGAAAAAAAAAACTTTGTGGTTTAATATGACCGTTGATTTGTAGCTCATGCGCCAGGGGATTTCCGTTTTACTTGGAATCCAAACCACAGGCCATGGCATTTCATTTCGGAAATCCCATATGCGTTGTACGCGAGTGTGTCTGGTCCGCTAGTCGCGTATTTGGTGACCAGATGCCAGAGGCGATTGTATTGTTTTTCGTTTATGACCCGCTGTTAGTGGGACTGTCCCAATTAGTCTTAGCTTTCCCATTATCCTTATTCTAGGACTGGATATCTACTCAACCTTATATTCCTGGTATTCAGAAGGTTGCGGGTTTGGAGACCGCCTTTTACCCAGAGTAATTGTTTCCGGCACCATGAAGGTTGTGTCTCCGGGACAGTTCTGGTGAGTGTTAGGATCGTATCCCGGCGCGGTCAGTGGGCTATTTCTTGGCCCTCTTTTCACGCCTGCCCGTGGGATTACTTCCTTTCCTTTTGGCAGTATTTCCGCCTTTACGTGTACCTATGTCTAAAAATTATGTCGTGAACACCATAAAAAATGTTAAAAAAAAAAAAAAATGGTGCTTGGGACCTGAGTGTAATATTTACCATTTAGGTAACGTGAGTACTACCGTAAACTGGTTACGTCTCAGGGGAATCTACCGACACTGTCTAGTACACATTAGGAAGGCCATTGCAAGACGTAATTGATATACCTGTATCCACGTCACGAGCAAAGCCAGTGCACTATGGGAGTCAAACCTGCCCTTCAAAGTAATTGTAACTCACCAAAATGACAGTGTCTCGTCCCGATGTGCAATTGGGCTTTTCAGTTGGCTAAAGCACACCTCACCAAATTTTTGAAGTTAGTTTGAGATTCTTAATTCCTGCCACACTTACGGCTTTCGCCCGCAACAGGAGAATCTATCAAACTGTGGAACCCTAACATAGAACGTTTAGTCATTTCTACTTAGAAAGACTCACTTAAGCTTTATGCTGTGATTTTATGCTTAAGTTGTGTTCACAATATCTCTTTTTCGGCCTGAAGCCTGCTTGGCTTCCACTTGGCTTAGCATATTAGAGACTTTACGTTATGGCGTTAATCACTTCGCCCAATAACCATTGATGGCCTGAGAGAAAAATGCCATGGTTCCGAAAAAAAAAACAAGAAGGATTTAGAATTGTTCCCTCTAATTTGGCTATATTGCACTGTATATACATAAAATAAGAAAGAAAAATATGCGATCTCATGTTGATTATGTACTTGTTGGACCATTTTCCTATCGCCCCCGTGTGAAAGAACTTATGTGGCCTATAATTTTGGTGTTAGCGATGTTAGTTTATTTCTGTGGCCCTGGTGGAAGTCGTTATCCTCTTTCGAGCTTCAGTGCTCAGAAAGGTGAAGGGTTTTGCCCTGTTATTAGATTATAGGCCTCTGGAATCCACTGGGGTGTTCCTTTGCTACCTTCCGGCGGAATTTCTAGCAAAGTAAGCTTTGGCCTACTCCCACCGTAGCGCGTGTCTATAGGTTTAAATGTACCTGTATTCGAGGGCCTAATTGTGCTTGACGCTGCCCTAGTAGATTTTACGGGAGTGTGGATATATTTGACTGCGTGGTTTTGTGGGGTAGGTGAGAACACCTTTCCTAATCCCCGTGTACTGTGTGGTAATGCCCGGTCAAAATGTTCGTGCGTATATCGTGCACCCTGAGGGCCTAATACCGGTGTTCGCCTTTGTTCTGGCAAATTTGCCCTTTGAACTGGCGGTAAAGGTCGCTTAATGGCTTGTGTCCGGCCTAGCAATGTGGTGGCGTGTAGTCTGACCGTTTTTCGGCCTGTGGCCACGGCCGACTCCTGCCAATGTGTTAGCCTATCTGTGTACGTGTATGTAGGCTTTATATACTGTAGGGCGGGCTCTATGTCGTCTGCCCATGACGTGGTTACGTCCCGTTGTCCCTCTGTTATATCATGTGTATTTAATGGCCCTAGCTTCGATTCCCTCTCGTCCTTTTGTTCCGAGGGGATTGTTCTAGGCTCTGCCCCTCGGTTTGGCAAAATCGCCTCCCGATCCGGGGCTGAAGGACGTGTGTTTGTGTTAGGTTTATTTTGTAGTAAGTTGGAGCCTAACCTGGCCGTCTTCTTGACTGTGGCCACGGTGAACTCCTTCCATTCTGTGGCAGTACGTGGCGAGAGGGACATCCTCGCAAATTGTCGAGTCAGCGTATCTACGCTTATGTCCTCTCTCGGGTGGGCTGATGGCCCTACCAACTGTGTGTGGTCCTGTACGTGTACCGGGTGTGAGTCTCGGTATGCGTCCACGTCTGCACTTGCACTCGTGGTCCTGGCGCTGAATTAGCCATTGCATGCCTAGTCAGGTCCGTGTGCCTAGTGTACCTATATGCCCTATCGTGATGTTGTAGCGTGGATGTCCAAATGTCATGTTCGTTTTGCCGACGATTGCGGGTTTCATCCCTTACCGGAGCATGTGCTCCTTCTGTCGGTCTAGTTGGGTCTCTATAGTCCCGGTAATGTGTTTGTCTGTAGGCTCTCGCTCGCTCTTCCCTCCTGTGTCTTCCCTTGTTCCCCCCGGTTGTTTGTTCGTCTGTTGTTTGACGTGGTGTCGGGGTAGGTAACCCCGTTGTTCTCTGTGTTGGTGTGGGAGGGACATGTCCCCGTCCTCGCCAGTTCGCTGTTTTGTCAGGTTTTCGGGCCGGTTCCGGGAATTGGTGGCATGTGTGTGTGTGTCCCCGCATTGTACTGGAGGGTGGTCTATCCGTCTTTCGGCCTGTGGCCATGGTAGACTCTCGCCCTTGTGTTGCGGTACGTGCTGAGAGAGACGTTTTCGCAAATTGCTGCGCTAATGCGTCTACAGAGATGTCGTTCGAGTGGTTCTTGAGTTTTTCCTCTGAACGCTCCCAATGGATGTTCCTCAGCATGGCCTTTCGTGCGGGCGCATACATCGTCCTTTGTGTGTTGAGAAAAGAAAAAAAAAATGACTTTGACTGGGGTTGTTTTACTAAGAATTTCTCCTATGTAGCTGGTTTGGAGCAAAAATGGTGTTTCTTGTCTGGGAAAAAAAAATTTCACTATTTGCTTGGCTTTTTGCGGTACGGAAGGGGTCGTTTTTCCTACGAGGGCTCGTTGATTGAGTCCCGTTCTACTGTGCGTAGGATGGCGCCTCCACCAGTGTTTTAGATCCCTTATTTGGGGGTGGATCTAAAAGGGAGAGTTGCTGTACTAATTTATGAGGTGGTGCCTAAAGAAGGGTAGCTTCCCTTGACAGGGCAAGCTGACCAGTGTAGTGTGTTGTGGTGTGCTAGGAACTAGGGGGCGTTCCTATAAATAATGTGGTAGTGTTTGAGGGGATGGGACCCACTGCAAAGGGTCGCTGTACTAGTCGCTCAGCTGACTGCTTGTTATGTAATCGACTCTGCTCGTATCAGCCGGGTGGCACGCGCTTCACTTGAGCACGCGAGCCGCTGTGAGGAATACAATGACGTCTGAGTTGGCGTTATTACTACGGTGTGTCACGTCTGACTGTGACGGGAGTAAGGAAGGGCGTTGGGATGTAAAGAGGCGTATAACAGTAATGCTAGTGTAGAGTGTGGACCAAGTGTTTTATTGGTCTGTGATATTCTTTGTGTGAGTCCCTAGTAGGGAATGAAATTATGTTTATAATGTGATACAAGTTGTGGGTTGCAGGTTACATAAATAGGAACTCTGAACACGATTGACTGACTCACCTCGGTTGACACCAGCGTAGCTTCGGCCGTCTTGATGGAGCACTGACAATGGAGAGAGAGTTTGACCTCATTAGGACGTCTTCTTATACCTTCAGACGCCCTCCTGTCAGCAATGTATTGGCCCAGTTAGTACTATGTCGCTGAGTGTAATGATTACGTAAGGCTTGAGCTGCTTTATGGAGTAGCAAGCTGTCCTTACAGTATTAATGGATGTTGCCCCGCTTTCCAAGGGTTGCCATTTTAGGGGATTTAGCCAGATGTTGGGGGGATGGTCTCCGAGGGGTGCATACCCCTGGGATGCTGTACATTATCAACACATTACAGAACTACAGATCAGCTTGGAAGGACCATGTACTGTCCTCGCATTATATCTCTGCCGGTGAGGACCGTTGCATTTCTGAGAATTCAAGCTGTCAACTCCTCTACTCCTATTCATAAGACATTACCTCACTTTGTGGGGCTCGGGAGTTCTGACGGACTGAGCATAATTCAGTCTGCACACTCTTTAGTGCTAGCCACGCTATTGTTGATGTGCCAATTATTTGAGAAATGTCTTTGGTGAGGCTAGTACAGTCGGTATGCCTTTCCTGGAAGTATTGACGTAGCGGTGTCCGGACAGTTCCCCACACTGCCCAAAATACTGACACTTCCACACAGTCCTTGGACGTGGCTACCTGTTTAATGACTCAGAAATAATCTCGACTGACATTTCCACACACATCTCCCCTCTCCCCCAAGGCTACTATGGGAAAGATCAAGTTGACTACTTCTCTACCTTAAAAGACAGTATGCATTAAATGGAGCGCTGATGCCAGGTCTGCTGCATATACAAGTTCTGCAAGGGCGGGCACATGATGTAACATAACCCGTATACAGGCGTGATTTTACGCAAAACTCGAGAAATTTCCAAAATATTTGTTTGTTGTATATAACTGTACCTTGAAGCCTCCGTGGCTTAGGCGGCAGCACGCCGGCCTCTCACCGCTGGGTCCGTGGTTCAAATCCCGGTCACTCCATGTGAGATCTGTGCTGGACAAAACGGAGGCAGACAGGTTTTTCTCCGGGTACTCCGGTTTTCCCTGTCAAAATTTCATTCCAGCAACACTCTCCACTATCATTTCATTTCATATGTCATTCGTTTAGTCATTGCCCCCAGGGGAGTGCGACAGGCTTCGGCAGCCGGCACAGTTCATATCCTCGCCGCTAGCTAGGGGCTTCATTCGTTCCATTCCTGACCCGGTCGGAGACTGGAAGCAGGCTGTGGATTTTCATTTCATAAAACTGTACCTCACGCCTTGGAGCGAACGGCGGTACAATATTTAGATATGATACACCGAAGCTCAGAGCGTGATTTTAATGCACACATTATAATATAATAATGTATAATTTCCAATGAATATGATAATACTAGCAGGTACCCGCGGCTTCGCCCGCGATCAAGACAATGGGGACGATGCATTATTGCTGATAATTGGTCTATTCTATTACAGCAATCGCGGCTATAGGTGTGTCTATTCTAATTCTGAATATTCTGATACATACAGTATATTGATATGATCAGCAAAGTGGGAATTTTATCGAGTTGCGAACGTCTGCAGGGTTCGTTGTTACATTATGTTAACACATTTTAAAATTACCTTTATGGTTTTGCCATCTTCTGCTGAGACATAACGATTTTGTTGTCCGGATGCTCGCGAGCACGCCACATACAGTTGGCCATGGGAAAAAATTGTTTTGTCTAAATGTACACGTGCTACTGTTAAGTGTGTGTCATTGCGCTTTGTTAAAGAAATTGCGAATATTGTTTGAAGAGGGAACTGCACTCTTGCACACTGGAATGGCAAATCTATCGGAATATGGGGAATTAAATGTATTCTTACTTAAGCTATTCTGGATGTAATTTGGTCATACTAATTGATGATTTGAACGTAAACATATCCCTATTAATAGACCTATAGTTAAATATCGCTCACCTTGGCCGCTGATGTACATTACGCAGTCTCTTCCAGTGTTACATCCCAGGGATTGAAATTCTCCAACGACCCTTTTGCCCCACATGCCTCTCTAAGTAATTAAAATTACTGATTGTTGTTGGTTGAGTGTTCAGTTTTTTAACTGGTTTGATGCAGCCCTCCATGTATCCCTCTCCTGAGCTAATCGTTTCATTTCTACATAGCTACCACATCCTACATCCGAGGCAATCTGTTTAACCCTGGTTTACCCCTACAGTTCTAGTCTGCGACCCTCCCATCCATAACTACTGTCGACCAAACTATTATGTGTACTCGAGTTTGAAGTTTGTTTGTGAAGTAACCGATAGACCTATATAAAATCCAATAACATCATCATTTTCGTCGTTCTATTTTACGTTAGATCATGTAGGTTTGGAATTTTTAATTTATATTTTAATATTTTTTATCACAGTTGGAACACAAGAAGTGCCTGTTTTTAAGCGTTTTTCAACCATGCGTCACATTTAAGAATTATTATCTCACAAACCCGTCATCAGATCGAATCCAAATTTTAACACAATACACTGGAATGTTGTATAACAGGTTTATTAATTTTAAAATTTTTTGTGTCCAAGAAACAAAGCTGTTATTATTTTTGTAAGGTAACTTTTCCTCGGCTCGGGATGGTTTGAAAATGTAGTTCTTGGTCGCGTTGTAATCCTTATACATCAAAACGGTATGCTGTATGATTGTGAAATACGTAAATTAATTCACTTATTGTATATCGGTTTGTATTTGTGCGGAGAATTAAGACATGTTTCACCAGTTAGCCGCTCCGGTGAAAGCAGTACATCATTGCCAAGATGGGCTACATCACGCGTCATGGCACGTCTCGCTCGGAAGTGATGGGCTCCATATCAGCAACGCTGTATAGCATTTCCCGGAGCGGCTAGCTGGTGAACCATGTCTTAATTCTCCGTACAAATACAAACAGATATAAAATAAGTGAATTAATTTACCTATTTCACAGTCATACAGCATAACCTTTTTGATGTATAAAGATTACAACGCAACCAAGAACTACATTTTCCAACGATCCCGAGCCGAGAAAGAGTTACCTTACAAAAATAATAACAACATTCGTTCTTGAACACACAAAATTTTGAAATTAATAAACCAGTTATACAACATTCCAGTGTATATTGTGTTAAAATTCGGATTCGATCTGATTACGGGTTTGTGAGATAATAATTCTTAAATGTGACGCATGGTTGAAACACGCTTAAAAAGGGGCACTTTTTGTGTTTCAACTGCGATAAAAAATATTAAAATATAAATTAAAAATTCCAAACCTACATGAACTAACGTAAAATCGAACGTCGAAAATGATGATGTCATTGGATTTTATTAAGGTCTATTGGTTACTTCACAAACAACCTTCAAACTCGAGTGCACATAATATTTTGGTCGACAGTAAGCTTGCTATTCCTGGGTGTCATAATATGTGTCCTACCCTCCTATCTCTTCTCTTCATTAGCAGTCGCCAGAAACATCCCTCCTCTCCCACTCGTCTTAATACCTCTTCATTTGTTACCCTAACTACCCATCTGATCATCATTCTCCCTTATCACCACATTTCAAAAGCTTCAATTCTCCTCTTTTCTGCTGCACCATTAGTCCATTAGTACAACTCAGCAACTTTTCTAGGTTTAAGCCGTGCCTTGTGCGGGGATTCAATGGCCGTGAAAGACAAAACAACAACTTTATTGAAATAAGTTTGCCCAATTCCTCAGTAAGAGTAATTAAGAAACAATAATAATTAACGTGACAGCCGGTAGAATACGACACATTCGACTGTGAATCAACGTTGCAGATCATGGTTAAAAACGAAAAAGAGCAGATCAAAATTGGCAAACAAAAATATTCAGTTAAGAAAAAACAAATTTATAAAGAAAATGAAAGCATACCGTGCAAAATAGAAAGTATCTTAACATTGTACATTCGAGTAAACTTCTGAAAGCTCGCTTACAACAACCAGCCGAAAGAGTATAAAATTAGACTCAAAATCACGATCGTATCCGAGCCCCAAAATGAACCTCTATATATAAAATATATCTCATTTTACGCGTATCAATGCGAGGAGCAACGTTCGTGGTTAGAAGTGGGAACCGAACCCAGCGTTTTAAGGCCCTAAAACGAACGGTTTTCGAGATATTGCCAGAAAACTATCCCCGGTCTGCGAAATTTCAGCGGTTGCCATAGTAACGTTGATCTGTTTCTCAGAGGGAACACAGTTATTTGGGAATATCTCCGAAACCGTTCATTTTAGGAACTTAAAAAGTGTGTTTCGGGGTCCCTACAGGACCTCCGAGTATTGTTTCTCGTATGTGGCGGCTTGAAATGAGCTAAATCCGAACATTTTACCGACTGTCCTTGCTCAGTGCCAAAGGGCCGAAAAAAGTCACTTACAAATTGAATTTTCAAAAACCGTTTCTTATTTTGCCTCTACATACTCGGATCAACTAACATGCAAAATTTCAGCTTTCTAGGTCTAGTGGTTTGAGCCCTGCGTCGATGAGTCAATTTTAGATTGTCAATGCCAAAGGGCCGAAAAAAGTCACTTACAAATTGAATTTTCAAAAACAGTTTCTTAGTGAGCCTCTACATACTCGGATCAACCAACATGCAAAATTTCAGCTTCCTAGGTCTAGTGGTTTGAGCCCTGCGGTGATGAGTCAGTTTTGGATTATACACACATCAAAAAAAGTTTTGCATCACCTCGGTTCCAAGAGTTCCGGAACCGTTAAATACAAAGGAAATAGAGATCAACACAAACAACATTTCAGCTCGTTTTATTGCTCATGAGACCCACACATTGCATGTTGTACCATCATACAGCTAGACTTTCAGCATTTGTGGTCCAGATTGCAGTACACACCACTACCTCTAATACCCAGTAGCACGTCCTCTTGCATTGATGCATGCCTGTATTCGCCGTGGCATACTATCCACAAGTTCATCAAGACACTGTTGGTCCAAATTGTCCCACTCCTCAACGACAATTCGGCGTAAATCTCTCAGAGTGGTTGGTGGGTCAAGACGTCCATAAACAGCCCTTTTCAACATATCCCAGGCATGTTCGATAGGGTTCATGTCTGGCGAACATGCTGGCCACTGTAGTCGAGCGATGTCGTTATCTTGAAGGAACGCATTCACAAGATGTGCACGATGAGGTCGAGAATTGTCGTCCATGAAGACAAATGCCTCTCCAATATTCTGCCGATATGGTTGCACTATGGGTCGGAGGATGTCATTCAGGTATCGTAAAGCCGTTTCGGAGCCTTCCATGACCACCAGTGGCGTACGTCGGCCCCACATAATGCCACCCCAAAACATCAGGGAACCACCACCTTGCTGCACTCGCTGGACAGTGTGTCTAAGACGTTCAGCCTGACCAGGGTGCCTCCAAACACGTCTCCGACGATTGTCTGGTTGAAGGCATATGCGACACTCATCGGTGAAGAGAACGTGATGCCAATTCCGTGGGGTCCATTCAGCATGTTGTTGGGCCCATCTGTACCGCGCTGCATGGTGTCGGGGTTGCAAAGTTGGACCTCGCCATGGACGTCGGGAGTGAAGTTGCGCATCATGCAGCCTATTGCGCACAGTTTGAGTTGAAACACGACGTCCTGTGGCTGAACGAAACGCATTATTCAACATGGTGGCATTGCTGTCAGGGTTCCTCCGAGCGGCAATCCGTAAGTAGCGGTCATCCACTACAGTAGTAGCCCTTGGGCGGCCTGAGCGAGGCCTGTCATCGACAGTTCCTGTATCTCTGTACCTCCTCCATGTCCGAACAACATCGCTTTGGTTCACTCTGAGACGCCTGGAAACTTCCCTTGTTGAGAGCCCTTCTTGACACAAAGTAACAATGCGGACGCGATCGAACTGCGGTATTGACCTTCTAGGCATGGTAGAACTACAGACAACATGAGCAGCGTACCTTCGTCCTGGTGGAATGACTGGAACTGATCGGCTGTCGTACCCCCTCCGTCTAATAGGCCCTGCTCATGCATGGTTGTTTACATCTTTGAGCAGTTTTAGTGACATCTATGAACAGTCAAAGGGACTGTATCTTGGATACAATATACACAGTCAACGTCTATATGCCGGAGATCTGGGAACCGAGGTGATGCAAAACTTTTTTTGATGTGTGTATATAAGAGATTATAACATGTTATAATATTACATTTTCTCGAATATCATAGGTTATAATAAATTATAATATGACATTTCATACACTTCGCCTGTCATTTCGTCGTGGGTGGCTGCCGTGTTCATTTGGCACAGAAACGTTAACTCTGCACAATTAACGAACCCTTGTTCATTCCCGGGACGAACAAAGGCAAACTACGGAAACCACTTCGAGGATGGCTGAGGTAGGAATCGAACTCGCCTCTTCTCAGTTTTGTCTCATGAAGTTGAGGACACCCCGTTCCAGCCCTCAGACCTGAATTAAATTTCTTGGCAGAGCCGGGATTCAAACCCGGGCCTCCACGGTGACAGCACAGTGACAGCCAAGAATGCTAGCCACTACTCAACGAGGCGGACAATTTATAAAGAACACAAGCTCCTCTTCATTTCACAGTTTAACTTCACCTATACCCTCCATAAAACGCAGTCGGATATACTCATCACTAGGGCTCGGATCGATATGCTCGATAAAATCTCCAGATATGCTCGAAAACCATGTGTTTTATGCTCGATAGATATGCTCGAAAAAACCATTATAAACCCATTATATGCTCGATAGATATGCTCGAAATCCCCATTATATGCGGTTAAATATGCAGAATATGCTCGAAAAACACCGTTAAAAACGATAGAAAGGAAAGTGAAACGAAAAAAACATTAACATACCTTTAATTACGAGCTTTATTTTCTAATTGTATGTATTGTTACGTGCCACCCCTAGTGGCACTTTTGTTAACTGGATTACGGTGGGTAGGAAGCACAACACCAATTACTGCTTAAAGAAATAATTAACTTTATTGTGGCCAGAAATATACACTACTCAACAGCAAATAGCAATTATTTGCTTACTCCAGTTTCCTCAAGTCGAGAATACTTCCCCTTTTACTTGTCAACAGACCACAGTTAATCCCTCGTAATGAGGTGGCCCCGTACGCTAGCTCGAAATAGCTGCACTAGCTCTGTCACTCACTGTTTCACAAGCACCACAATCACTTCCTCGGTGTCAAGAGAATCAGCTTCACTCGCTCAAAACACAGTTCCTCTGTAGGAGTCTCGCTTCCCCGCTCCACTAGGGGTTTCGCAAGTCACCACACTTCTGTCGCTCACGATAATCGCTCACACTAGCTCGTAAAACACAACAACAACCACTGCTTCACGGGTCACTCTTATATAGCAGGCCGGTGACTCAATAAATGCTTCTAGATCCATCCAGGGTCCACAGCTTCTCGAGGTTTCCATCGCTGGTCCAGTCACGAATGTTCTGGACTACCCCTTTGTCCTAGTAGCCCTGTTGCATAAGGCGCGCGCAATACAGGAGGCAGGGCACAGCCCTGCCCTGGGGCAGTTGTGACTCATGCGGCGAGTGATGACACAAACTCACAGCCGTAACAGTATGATACACTGCAATATACTCGCATTCAAGTTTTACAAGTATATATAAGAGAAGTGCTCTTATAAAAGATACAGTTTAAAAGTTCATTTACAAAATGTTCAGAATTAGGCGAGTCAATGAAGTAGATCTGCATTGATCTGTACAACAAGAATTTTTCTATGTTTTCAGTTTTGAATGATTTTCTTAAATCAGTCAATAAAAGTTTCAATGACGAGAACGACCTCACAAAAGGTTAAAAGCCTGCGGTTTTATTATTCGCACCAGATGGGCTTTTCAATAATTATTTCTGTTTTCGAACCTTAAGGATTGTCAGGGCCCGAATTCGGGGGAGAATTCGAAGAAAAACAAACTATTTAGACGAAAACCACAAGAATATGCATTTATATGCTTCTATTCTGAAAACCGCGGTTTTATGCATTTATATGCTCGATAAATTTCAATTCTGTTGGTCCCAGAGAGGTTAAAATACCACCGAAAGGCTTCTTTCAATGTGTACTATTCAGGAAAAAAATATGCAAATATGCTCGAATCCGAGCTCTACTCATCACCTAAGTAAACAAACGTTCGCTGGGTCAGCGCTGTGCTGGGTGGGAGGACTACGCGAAATGCGATAAATTATGAATGCCATCTGATATCGAGCTCTGGTTTATTTTAAAAACTATTTCAGACATTAATGAACATTTCTTCTCGCTTAGTCACCAACGTAAAGTCAACAGTAAAAATGTTTGTCGCTATGTAACTTTCTTGTGACACCATCCCAGATTTTTAAAGTAACATTTAAGGAAAAAAATCATAACTTTCTTATTATGAAAATAATTACTACCCTGATAAATAGTGCATCTTCTACCAACATCAGGCAATCTAAGAAGAAATTCTTGATCTGTTGCGATCATTAGTTCATTATCTATGGCGTGATAAGTTTTATATCTACAAAAATATAGATTGGCGCTAAAATATCGTAATTGTGAAAATTGGGCCATGTGTTAATTATTTATGGCATTTATTTTGACATAATCAGAAAGAGCAGAAAATTCTCTATAAGACCACTCGAACATTTTCTTAGATTTGCCACTTTCAATTATTGGGAAATGGCAACATCGCCGGGGTAGAAGAGGACGAAGCGAATTGCAGGACATAGGAGTGCGAGTGAGAGGCAAATACTCCATTTAATTCCATACTGTCTTTTAAGGTAGAGACGCACTATAGATAACTAAGACATTCCAATCGAGATGTGAACTGCCACCAAGCACGACACAGGACAACGAATGCTGTTGAGGGCTGGAACAACCGACTCAACAATCTTGTCGGGAGACCTCACCCCAAATTAAAAGAGGTTGTCAAAGTGTTCAAGACGGAAGCTGAGAAGACAAACTGCGCATTTGTTAAGGCCGAGCTCAACATGGAAAGAAAAAAAAAAGAGGACGAAAATATGTCAAACTGGACGGACGGATTGAGAACATTCAGAAAAAGTTCGAAAATGACAAAAATATGAAAAGTTTTGTGAAGGCAGTTGCCTATTCACAGAAAATGGAGTAGGTTAATATTATTGTTGAACAAATATGACAAAAACAAAAAACAAAACAAAAACAAACAAAAATAAATAATAAAAAATAAAAAATACAAAACGACTGACGAAGCCTAGAAAGCTGATTTTAAACACGCCAAAATGATACCAACCCCAAACTGATCGGTTTTGTTATTATTTTGCTAGTCCACAGCCTGGATAAAGTGTGATGGAAATCAGACTCTGCATTTATTTTATTTTGATGGTAATTACACTACATCAGAATTATATTTTCGAGACCGTGGTATGTAATGAAGTACATAGACCGAGCACTTTTCTTCACTCCAAGTGAGTATTTAGGTACATTGTCACAGGTGCGGCTGTAACGATGATCACTGAAGCCTATAGCCTTAGGGGTGGGGGGATGTGTGTGGAACTGTCAGTCGGGAATATTTCTGAGTCATTAAACAGGTAGCCGCGTCCAAGGGCTGTGTGGAAGTGTCAGTATTTTGGGCAGTGTGTGGAAGTGTCAGTGTGGGTAACTGTCATGTAATCGACGTAGCTCACCGGCTGAGATACAATGCGAGGACTTTTTTTTTAGTACTACGTATGAAGACCAGCCGGATCACTAGACGAATCCTTAAATACCAACCTAGAGGCAGAAGAGACGTAGGTCGACCTACGAAGAGATGGAACGAGACCGTAACAGGCCACCTGGCCTAACACTTGATAGGAGGAAGAAGATTATTATTATTAATAATAATCTTTTTTATCATTATCATATATACTTGTGATATAAAATACATCTTTTGGAGGGTTATTTCAGATTTCATATAATTTGCGTTATCCCGAGAATACTGAACACCTGGCACATAGTATTTGGGGCTTCCTACTGGTTAAGTATGGTGTTCTAGAAATAATGTAACTAAGTCATAGTTCCGATCTCGGAGAAACTCACTTCAATGTCCCCTGGCAGCTAGGGAGAGTAACATACAGATAACTATAGGAATGACGCAAGCACTAACCACATGGTCGGTCAGGTATGCATGGACACAGCACCCGCACATCTGCAACACCTGCTATCCACAGTCTGTTTAATGACAATCACAGATCAGGTTACACAGACCAATGATGACTCATTACATCAATTACAATAGTTCACCGAATTGTTATTGAACAGATGCACTAGAAGGAAGGAGTGGCGCCTGCCTGGTATAATCTGGCCTTATAAGGTCACAACTTTGCACTTTCTCCACAGTTCGCCCTGGCTGGTGTTGCTAATCTGTAGGCCAGATCCCTGCAGCTAACATCTGTGACTGAGAACATTATCGCCGTGCCAATGGAACACAATTAACCGCATTAAACAATTTTTCTTCTCGATTTTGATAGTTTATGGCAATGCCACCATGTTTGGGTAATATTTGAGAAAAAAAAGAGCGTTGAAACCCCCTCAGTATGCCTTCCTTCGGGCCGACGGGCCCATGTCGCAGATTGATGGCATGGAAAAGAACCTTCCATTAACTACAATTGTGTGAAGCTAAATTTGTAGGTTAGATTAACGCTCTATTAAGTTCCAACGATCGCCGCTAGGTGCCGGTTGCGGTGGCATCATGTAGCAAGGTTCACAGCTAGGTGTCGTTGACGGTAGCATTTGGTTGCAAAAGTAGGAAAAGCTTTGACTGTCTGCAGTCCTTACCTGAATTACAGATAACACACACTAATACAGCCATCACAATTAACACCGGTTATCAGACCACGTTGTCGCAGCCCCTAAACCGAGGAACCAACCAACTTTTGAAAAAAGAAAAAACTTGTCTGTACACTGAAATAGTTGTTTTTCATTTGAGGGGCTTGGACATCATGATCATTTAGCCTCGTGTACTCGGGTGTATGTATATTTAAATTATATATATATATATATATATATATATATATATATATAGGCTACACAGAGAAAGAATTTGTAAAACCTGTGTTATTGTGGTGTCTGTAGTAGTGTGCGTATTATAATTGAGGTGAGGATTGAAAGGAGGCGGCCGTGGATCTAAGTTTGGAACCATCCCGGCATTTTCCTGGAGTAGAAGTGGAAAACCACTTCCAAGCGTATATCCCTGCCGGCCGAGTGGCTTGGACGAGCGCAGCATACTGCCGGCGATTCGTATTATAGAACAGACATGGATCGCTCGGATGAAATGGCACCTGTCATATATTTGTGGCATAGGTCAGCAGTACTTGTTGGCGTCTCAGATGTAAAGGAGGTACATCAGCCTTGTCGATCAAGCTGGCGATTGGGCTTGTCCGAAAAGCTCTAGTCGCCAGCCTAACACCGCCGTGGTGGACGCTATACAGTTTACCAAGTACTGACTTGCGTTCCGAACCATATGCTACACTGCCATAATCTAATCGGGATAAAATAAGTGCCCTATAAAAACGTAGAAGCACCGTGCGGTCTGCCCACCAAGATGTGTCGCTACAGCACAGCCAGTTTTCAAACACCGAACGTGTGGCTCCCACGATAACTTGTTATCGAAAAGTAGACCAAGGAATCGGTGCGTAACAACAGGTAAAGCTAAATTTCCTAGATAAAGCTCAGGATCGGGATCGTGAGTGTCCTTTCGGCAGAAATGGACAACCGAGGTCTTGGCGGTTGGGAACCAAAATCAATGTTCTAGCGTCCAGCATTCCACTCTCCGAATAGCTTGTAGCTGTCTTTTAGCGACTGCCACTTATTGTGCACTATACCGTAATGTAAGAGCAAAATCGTCTACATATAGCGACGGCACAGCTGCTGGACCAACAACAGTCACTATACCATTGATGGCAATCCCAAATAATGTAACACTAAGCACCGATCCCTGTGGGACTCAAGTTTTCCTGTGCTTGATATTGCGAATATGTCCTCCCTATTCGGACACGGAATAGACGGAAGGACAGAAAATTCGCAATGAATACCGGTAAGTTACCTCGGAGTTTCCATTGACGCAGGGTAGATAGGATGCCGTAACGTCAAGTAGTGTCATAGGTTTTCAAGAGGTCAAAGAAAACAGCGACTAGGTGTTGTCTCCAGAGAAAAGAGTCCGGTATAGCAGATGGTCCTTGGTAGACCAAGACGCCCTGAAACCACACGGGTATTTCTCCAGACCCCACACCAGTCACCGATAAACCATCCTCCCAAAGAGCTTGCACAAACCATTTGTAAGATAAATTGATCTGTAGCTCCCTGTCAAATTGGGATTCTTAACTGGCTTGAGGATAGGTATAATTATGCATGCCCTCCTGCCATTGCGTTGGACACACACCTCCCACCCAGATGCGATTAAACACCTTGAGCAAATAACGAATGCTCGGATCATTCAGGTGCGTAAGCATCCGATTGTGCCAGCGGTCAAGCTGAATGCCTCTCACCAAGGCGGACCGGGTTCGATTCCCGGTCAATGCAAGTGAGATTTTCGAAGTGAAATGCCATGTCCTCTGGTTCGGATTCCACGTAAAAAGGAGGTCCCGTGGCTCATGATCTACAGATTGACGGTCACATTAAAACTACAAGCTTCCTTTCGTCTGATTGTGAACATTATCTGGGTCGGGAGTAGTGTCCTTGCAGAGCGCAAGTGCTTCGCAGAGTTCCCACTCCGTAAAGGGCACGATGTATTCAATGGTTTGCAATGCGGTAAGGATCTGTAACCAATTCATTATCAGTGGAAATTCCGGGTACAGTAGAAGACGTCTGGACACCCGAAATGCCGCAATTGACGACACTTACCGTTCCCATCAAATTGGCTATCGTTTAAAGAACGAGCTGTTTTTGTAGATTTGGGGTGCCGGGGCATCGATTACGAGGTACACTGCCGAGGAGTTCATTCCATCCTCTTCTGGGACTCCTCGTTGCAAACTCATACCCTGGTGGCCTGAGGATATTGCAGTGGCAATAAGAGACCGTCGCGCTCATAAGCGACATCGTCGGCATCAAACCATGGCCAATTTGGTGGCGCTCAAGTAATTCCGTGCCAAGGTACGGATACTTAATCGCCAGAGCAAGATCGAATATCACACAACCAAGAATTACAAAAAATTAACAAGAATTACTATACATTTATTGATTTTGCACTACTCCATTAATCATCATCATCATCATCAGGTCCTGAGCAAGACACATTGGTTAGCAAGTCTTCTCCAGATCATCCCAAGAGACATCAACGGTTCTGAGGTCTTCTCTGAATGTTTGGCGCCAGGTTCTTCGAGGTTGGCCTTGTTTCCTCTTTCCTCCATGGGGTGTGCACCCTAGCGAGTTCTTGGGTGTTTGTATTCGCGCGTACGTAGGGCGTGGCCAGCAGGTTGCATCCGACGCTCAGTTACATTGAGAGGCGAACTGAGTTTCATCTTTAAGAAGTCTTCACTTGTGTTATTGTCACGATATGAGACTCGAAAGAATCGTTTCAAACAATATATGGCTTTTCACCGATGTGTCTGTCTCACTTATGGCTGTGATTATATGGGAGCTACTGATATATGAGAAGTGCTGGATGATATTCTGGGCACAGCTAGTGTCTGTGGATGCTAAGAAAGGTCGATGTTTTTTTTTTTTTTTTTTTTCGTGTGGTCTCCTCAGAGACCTGGTGCAGGTCTTTCTATTCGACGCCCGTGGGCGACCTGCGCGTCGGGATGAGAGATGGAATTGATTAAGGTGAATGAAATTGAAGAAGGATGTGGAAGGAAGCGCCCGTGGCCTGTCAGAAGGTACCGTCCCAGCATTTGCCTGGTGTTGAAAATGGGGAAACCACGGAAAACCATTTCAAGGACGGCCGACGGTGGGGCTCGAACCCACGCGTCTACCGAGTCAGCAGAGAGCTTGGCCCCATGACCTAACACTGCGCTTTAGCCAGCGTAGCCACTACTGTCGGTACGATAATAATAATGTTGATGTGTGTGAAGAGCTCAAGACAGTCTTAGGATGGTACAACTGCGGATGATCTCGCCCAGCGAAGTGGGCGTTAGAACTTGTTCGATCCTTTTACGGGACTGGGTCTGTATGTAGTTGCGAAGGTCAGTGTTAGCCCATTTAGCAAGGCAGAGAGTGGGTATGGCCACTCAGCAAGTACAGGAACACGTCCTGGTAAACGACAAGTGAAAACTCTTCAGGGTCCGAATTGATTTGTATTCTCATGAGTGGAGTATTGTGGACCCCACAAAACTCGATGTCACTAGAACCGTCACACTTGTTACTGTGTGCAGCAAATGATGTGTAATGTCCAGGCTTGGGACATAGTCGTCACTACTAGTAGTTCCATGCAATAAGGTGTGGAAAGAAAGAAAGAAAGAAAGAAAGAAAGAAAGAAAGAAAGATGATAATTTTACGCAACCGTTAATTTCGCACTATTATATCAAGGGGCTTTCTTTTTACGCGGTATAACCGTACGTAAGATTTAACCTCGAAAATCTCAGATACAGATAGATTATGGGTTTTAGCATTGTAAAAATCCAAAATTTCGCTTCTTTTAATTCTAAATTTAGCGTTTTGTAGAATTTACGATTTTTAGGTTCACCATTTTGGAGCGTGACCAGCTTAAGAGAAAATTCCAAGAATATCAGAGTATCCTATCAAACCCGACGCTGTAAACTGGAGAGGAATGAACGAAAAAGAGAAAGGAACAACATCGTCTATGAATGATGGACAACAGGACCTACATTACAGTCAAAGGAAACAGTTATAATAATAATACATCGTATGGCTTCGGGTGCAAGCTTTGTTGTTGGGCAGCTTTCATGTCGAATTTTGTTGTTCCTTGTAGCACTATGAAAGTCAAGGGGGTTAGATATCTAAGCTCCTTGACAATATAGCGCTTTCTAGTAGAGAAATGGGGAACATTGTGCTGGCGGAAAATCCCGAGATTAATTTTGCCATTATGAACACGGTCTACTGAATTCAAATAGGTTCTTTAACCTGCAAACATTGTATGACACGAGTATCGTGATTTTTGCCGCCTTTCAAAAAAATCACTTACCACGGCCAGGAGCGAACCTACAAGCTTGGGGTTAGTAATCCGATACGATAACCACTCACCGTGGCAAGCAGGAAACAGTTGAAATGACGTGATCCTTAGTTGTCCGAAACGGAATAATAATAATAAGAAGAATTAAGACTCTTTGGACTCTGGGGGAGCTGTGAGAAGTGGGCGACCAGGATCACAACATATCAAAATTGGTACCATTAACGTATTGACCTTAAATGGCAAGACGGAGGAACTCGTAGATTTCATGAAAGAGAAGGAAATTGTCATCCTCGGATTGAGTGAGACAAAGTGGCAAGGCAAAGGAGAAAGAACCCTGACAGATGGATACAGGCTGTTTTACAGTGGAGGAAAGGCAAAGCAAAATGGAGTGGGAATAATTGTGAGGAAAGATATCCTGGAATATGTGGAAGAGGTAAAGAACGTGAGTGACAGGATTATTCTCATGAGAATTCAGTTTGAGACAGGAACAAAAGACCTAATACAAGTTTATGCTCCACAAACTGGAAACAAGGAAGAAGAGTTAGAAAGTTTCCTTGAAGAAGTAGACAAGTACATTGAAGACAAGGAGGCCATAATAATAGGCGACATGAATGCCCAAGTAGGTACAGAGAGACTGGGAAGAGAAGAGATCGTGGGACCCTATGGATATGGAAATAAAAATCCAGATGGGGATATATTAATTGACTTTTGCCAGAGAAACCAACTAATGGTTGGAAATACATGGTTCAGAAAGAAAAACAGCCAAAAGATTACCAGATATGGATGGGGAGAGAGAAGAACTAAAACCCTGATTGACTACATTTTGGTAGAAAAAGACAAACGCAAAAACCTGATGGATGTTACTGCCATGCCGGACGAGGCTTTTGGTGGAGATCACAGAGCAGTAATAGCAAAGCTGAAAGTTGGAAAAATTAGAAAACTGAAGGAAAGAAAAGAAAGAAACATAAAAACATGGAGGTTGAAGGATAAACAGGTGCAAGAAGAATTTAAGATGGAACTGCAACAACTAGTACCAAAGACTGATGTTGGACATGTGGAAGAAGAATGGAAGCAATTTAAGGATGCATTTGTTAGTTGTGCAGAGAAAATATGTGGAAGAACATCGGGGAAGATGAAAGATAAGCAAACAGCATGGTGGAATGAAAGAGTTAAAGAAAAAGTGAAGGAAAAGAAGAAGAGTTGGAAACAGTGGAAAACAAAAAGGACTGAAGAAAGTAGATTGAGATATGTAGAAGCTAGACAAATCTGCAAGAAAGTAGTGGCAGAAGAGAAGAAGAAAAGTTGAGAGTTATTCGCACAGGAAATTAAAGATGATTGTCAGTGTGGAAAGAAATTATTATTTAGTGTAGTTAAGAGTAGAAGGAAGGAACATGTAAACGCTGGATTTGTGAAAAACAAAGGAGGAGTGATATTGAAGGAACCAGAAGAGATTAAGAACCGATGGAAAGAATATTTTCATGGACTGTTAAATGTCAGGAATGTAACGTACACAGAAGTTACTGTAGTGCCGGATGTGGAAGAAGAAGAAATGGAAGCGGACAATACAATGGCAGAGGTGGAATTGGCCATTAAGAAGATGAAGATGGGAAAAGCTGTGGGAGTGGATGAAGTGGCAGTAGAAATGATAAAGGCTGCAGGACCCATTGGAATATATTGGACTTCAAGAGTACTCAAGAGTGTGTGGAGAGCAAAACAAATTCCAGAAGATTGGCAGAAAGGTATTATTATACCAATATTCAAGAAAGGAGACAAGAAGGTGTGTGGAAATTACAGAGGAATTACTATTATCTCGCATGTTGCCAAGATCATGGAGAGAATACTAGAAGAAAGAATCCGAAAAAGGGTTGAAAACCAAATTCAAGAGGAACAATTTGGGTTCAGAAGGGGAAGATCAACAGTGGAACCTATCTTTGTTGTAAGACAAACTATGGAAAAACACTGGGAATATGGAAAAGACATGGTAATGACCTTTATTGACTTAGAAAAGGCATATGATAGTGTCCCTAGAGACAGAGTTTGGGAAAGCTTAAAACAGAAAGGTATTGGAGATGAAATGATACAAATGACAAAAGCAATGTACAGTAATTGTTGCAGTTGTGTGAAGACCCAAGCAGGTAGAACAGGATGGTTTGAAATTGAAACTGGTTTGAAACAAGGGAGTGTGCTTTCACCACTGTTATTCATAATGGTGATGGATGATATACTGAAGGCAACAAAGGAAGCATACACAGGTACAAGAATGAACATAATCTTATTTGCGGATGATGTTCTGATTTGGGGAGAGAATGAGAAAGTGGTCCAGGAACAGCTGGATGTTTTAAAGGAAAATATTGAGAAATGGGGAATGAAAATCAGTGTAGAAAAGAGTAAGACAATGGTGATGACAAGACATAAGGAAGAAGGGAAAGGAATTGTTAAAATTGGAGATGTAAATCTGGAAGTAGTTGAGCACTTCAAATATTTGGGAAGTGAATTGATGGAAAATGCAAGACTGGATATGGAAATTAGCAAGAGAATACAAGGTGGGAGTGCCTTCTACTATCAAGTTCGGAATTTAATTTGGGATAAAGACATACCAATGAAGGCTAAGGAAGTGATGTACAGGACTTATTACTTACCAATATTGACATACGGAGCAGAAACTTGGCCTATGACCCGGAGGGATGAAAGCAGAATGCAGGCAGCCGAAATGAAGTTTTTGAGGAGTATGTTACAGAAGACTAGAAGAGATAGAGTGAGAAATGAAGACATTCGAAAGGAAGTGAATGTACAGAAGCTGAACGAAAAGCTGGAACAGAACAGATTGAGATGGTATGGACATGTGAAGAGGATGAATGATGAAAGAATGCCAAAACAAGTGATGGAGAGGCAAATGACGGGAAAAAGAGGACGGGGAAGACCTAGAGGTCGGTGGTTGGACCTTGTTAAGTGTAGCGTGATAAACCGGAACATGGACTGGCGTTCAGTGCTTGAGGAAGAGTGGTGGACAGACCGAGTAAAGTGGAGGGGGCTCATGTTTGCTCCGACCCGGCCTAGGCTGGAAAACGGAAAATGATGATTGGTTTTACGTCCCTTTTAACTACTCAGGCTTTTAGAGACGCCGGGGTGCCGGAATTTGGCCCCGAAGGGGATCTTTAGCGTGCCAGTAAATCTACTGACACGGCTCCCTCGCATTTGCGCACCCTCAAATGCCACCTGACTGCGCCAGGATACGAACCTGCAACCTTGGGCCCAGCAAGCAATAATAATAATAATAATAATAATAATAATAATAATAATAATAATAATAACACGGTAATTCAACTCGAAGCAATATAAACATCAGAAATCCTTATCAGTGAGAATTTAGAAAAACAAGAAAGTACAATCCTCAGGAAAATCTTTGGCCAAGTGTGCATAGAGGGAGTGTGGATGAAAAAGAGGGCTCACGAGTTATACCACAATTCCGAGTAAATATTAGGCACTATTAAGACGATTAACATTTTATTGACATATTCAGAGAATGGACAATGAAAGACTTACTCAAAGGATATTTAATCATGCCTCCTCACTAAAAGACAAGAATAACTGGATAATAAAAATTGAAAATGACCTTCAAGAAATCAACGTAACAAACGAAATTTTATGGGACAGGCCTAGATTCAGATCGTTGGTAAACAAGCATCATTTTGCTGCAAACCCCCGAATGAGAGCCACTGCAAGGACAGCAGAAAGGAAATCGCACTGTGAGAATGAAGAGATTTTGGGAGGAGAAGGAAGCTAATTCATGTATCTGTGAAATAGGTTCAATCGCGCTCCTTAGTTGGGCATAACGCAGTAAAAAACAAGATGTTCAGTAAAGAACATATAGCCTACTTTCTCCTAAATGTATGAGTATAGTTATAACTCGTTATTATCAAAGAGTATAATAGAACTATTCTTTGTTGAAGACCTTAGAAACGATTTACCTCTACCAAACGCCACAACCTAGATAAAAACTGCTACCATCATTGAAGAAAGAAAGATAAGAAGTATATCAAGAATGTTATGGATCTGGAGACATAATCGACCGGACTGGCTGCGTGGCTCAGCGGTAACGTTCTCGCTTGCTGGGCCCTAGGTTGCAGGTTCGTATCCTGGCGCAATCAGCTGGCATTTGAGGGTGCACAAATGCGAGGGAGCCGTGTCAGTACATTTACTGGCACGTTAAAGATCCCCTTCGGGCCAAAATTCCGGCACCCCGGTGTCTCTAAAAGCAGCAGTAGTTAAAAGGGATGTAAAACCAATAACATTATTATTATTATTATTATTATTACATATACGACCTGCCGTGGGCAACATCCAACTTTGAGTTGAGGCATGTCTTTACACGTCTGGTTGTGCATGGCTTTCACAACCCTAATTGAAAAAAAAAAGGAAGGAATATTGTAGTTTTACGTGACCGTGAATCTTGTGATTATGAGCCACGGGACCTCCTTTTTACGTGGAATCCGAACCACAGGACATGGCATTTCACTTCGAAAATCTCACATGCATTGACCGGGAATCGAAAACCCTAATTGAATTAACAAATCTTTCCATGTCCCTACAGAGACGTGTGTATACAAACTACTATGTGAAATCGTTTTGTTCTTTACTTCAAATAACATTTTCAAGTAACGCAAAATAGGCTGTTACAAACCCTTTAAAATAAAAAGTAAAAATGTATCGTAGTATCATCTTGTCATTCTTCAAATTCGATGCGCATAGAATGCCAATGGTATAGTAATCAATGGAGCCCCACGTAGTCTAGTCGTGACATCTAGTGGTGAAATATCGAACAATATAATCCTAACAGAGCGAGTGCATTCTAGCGGCCAGAAGAAGAAACTTTTCAATAAAATCTGGAAGTTAATAAGTAGGTCGACGTGCAGTTACCTTTTTGGCAGCTAGATGTCTCGAGTAAATCTGCTGGCGAATTATGTTTTAATTAAATATATATTTTACACCATAATATGCACAATATAACGCTTAATTTTAAAACATCTGAGTCATTACAAAACAATAAACATATAACATTTCAAGCAAAAAACCTAGCTCTGATCGGGTTTGAACCATAGGCATTTGAGCGATAGGCTAACGCTCTACCACTGAGCTAATTGTGTCAACGAATATCGTTCTATATAAAATGACTTACATAGAACTTGTTAGCAAATAATGATTTATACTAAACGATTTCATCACTGGAGTATATTATTTATATATAAAGCATTTCATACAAAGTTTATTTATTTTGTATCAGTACGCTATATTGCATGCAATACTCAAATTAGTGAAATATAAGTCAGGCACAAGATATCCGCTGCCATCATGTCTTATTACTGAATCAGCTCAGCTTTTTAAAATCACGTCTGCACTATAGTATTACAAAATAAACTTTTAATTTCGAACGTGCCTCTTCCTTTAGAACAGTTAAAACGATTCTCGGCTCGATAATCGGAACTGGTGGGTCCCATGATATGGATTATAAAGTTTGCATAATTCGCACGGCCGCCATCCTGAAATGGTATGGCGGACGACCTTGTAGTTTGGTCACAAGACGCATCCTATACGAAGGTATGTTGTTACCAAATTTGGTAGAGATCGGATGATTCGGTTAGTCGTTATTTGATTTTACGTTTTGAACGTTTGAGTGGCCGCCATTCAGTTTTAGTAAAGATGGCGGCGATATAAAACATGACACTGAGGTGTACTTTGCTAGTGCTACCTTTGTACCAAATTTCGTTCAATTCGCATTCACCGTGTTCGAATTGATAGGGGGGGACAGACATTCAGAGTACACACACTCACACACACAGACACACACACACACAGACTCACACACACACACACAGACAGACTTTTTTCGCCCTGTGTTGATCTCATAAGTCTACTTTCATTTTTTGCAAAAATCGAAAGTAGGCTAAAAACACTATATGATACTAGCAACCCGCCCCGGCTTCGCCCGGGAACAGTTATGATTGCATTGCGTGATAAGCTCTTTATCTTTTCCCTAGCTAGCTCGTATTAAAACTGTCGCCTCAGTATTTGAATGGAGATTGTTGGAAGAAATGAAAACTTAAAAACACTTATTGAAGATAGAGATATGCCCTCGCGAACTTTTTTGTATAACTTTTCATGCTGAACAATTCTTACACTCATAGTATATTGATATTTTTAACAGTTTGCCCCGCGTAAGCTTAAAAAGCACATGGACGCCAGGTTTCTTTTTCGACATTTTCACTGAAATCGTTACTGCTTGGCTTCCTTTGATCATAAATAAATTATATTCTACAGAAACGTTCCTCGTGATATCCTTTACAGAATGGTGAAAACCGCATCAAAATCCATCCAGTGGTTCACGAGATTACCCGTGACATCCAAGAATCGGGGACTTTGTTTTATACTAAGTACAGACTAACATGCGTAAGGTAGGAATTTAAGTTGCTACTGAAGGAACGTTTAGGGCTTCAAGCTACACTACTACCGTATAAATAGGGGACAGTGTAGGACCCACACACAAAATACACAGAGAATGCTGATTCCAACAGAAACACCACACCATACCACCACTGCAAGAGGACGAAACTCCAACAAACCGACACAGCTGTTTTCAGAGCGCGCAAGCCAACCTATTAAATTCTGCAGTGCAAAGATATTGTAGATCAGATAAGAAGAGAAATGAGATAACCCGTCCTTTAATTCGCTTTCCATACAACCTTTATTGTATCCCCCCCGACGCTAGAGCTTTGATTATAAATTCCACAGCTTTCACGGCCTAGTACTACACACAATCTATAGAACTCTAGAGGGACGTGGGTTTGGTAACCAACGGAACCCAGCTGAGTAGTGCATTGCTTCTTTTTTAGTTGTAACGGACACCTCTCATTCCACCCCCCTACACCCCCAGTTTTTCTCGCCTTTTGTACGAGGCGCGTAAAGGGGGCTGGATGTTTGGAACCCAACAAGCATGGTACATCCTGCGTTTCACCATACGGTCTGCAGTCTTAAGGGCTTACGGCTAGAGAGGTCAAGAATTAGCGACACCGAGATATTGCTCAGCTTGGTTTGTTTTCCCTTATTTCAGTGATTTAAGGCGAGATCCATTCTACCTCAATCCTCATTCTTCGAGGACTTACGGCATTTTATTTCGTTCGTCTTCTTAATTTCCCTTAATCCTTTTATTTTTTTATTTCATCATCTAGTGCATACATATTTATGTTAGTAAGTACAGTAGTGTTACGAGTAGTGGTTGATTTTCCCGTCGGATCCCATAGGATGCTCTTTGTGAGCATAATGGTATTGAATCAAATTTCAAACAAAATTGAAATTTTGATCTGATCTCAATCTGTCTGCCAGCGTTTCACCCCGGTGTACCCTTAGGCTCACCAGTCCATTTCAATTAGTTCTGCCAGACAGGTTAATTGTTGCATTAAGGGAACCTATCAGAGAAAGAAGCCTTCGTGTCACGCATTAATGAAATGGAAATGGCATACAACCTGACTAAAGACACCTACAATAAGTGATTGGTTGGTTCCTTAGTTTAGGGGCTGCGACAACGCGGTCATGTAGCCCCGTGTACTTTGGGTGTGTGTAGAATCTGTCTGATAACCAGTGTTAAATGTCATGACTGTATTAGTGTGTGTATCTGTTTTTTTTAATTCAAGTAAGGACTGCAACTTTGAATTTTTCAAATAGTTCCTACTTTTGTCGCTAAACGCCACCGCCAACGACTACTAGGCCTAGTTCAGAACTAGACTACTAGACACCACCGCAGTCGGCTCTTGGCAACGAACGTAGAAACCTAAGAGCGTTGTTTACATTCCTAACCTAACCTAATTTAGCTTCACACAGGTGTAATTAGTGGAAGGTTCTTTAACATGCCATAAATCTATGACATGGGACCGACGGCTTTACTTCCCCTCCGAAGGAAGGCATACTGAGGGATTTTTAACGCTCTTAAAAAATCCGACGGCTTCGGCCAATCATCTGAAAATTTTAATTCCGGTTGGCACAGCAATGATTATTGTTGCTGAAGTTTGAACCCGCTATCTTGGGCATAGAAGCTCAGCATGCTACCGACTACGCCACCGAAGCCACTTACAATAAGAGATCCATATCCTTAAACGCCAAAATTAGACATTACTGCACTGTTATTCGACCAGAGGCTCTGTATGCGGCAGAGACTCTAATAATGAACAAGAAAGGTCTAATGGAAAAACTAGAGGCGAAAGAAAGGAAGATTTTGAGGAAAATCCTGGGTACTATCAAAGAAAACAGCGAGTACAGAAGGCGTCACAACCACGAATTATACAAGCACGTGGAGAAGATCAGTGACACGATTCGAAAAAGAAGGATTGCATTTTATAGCCATGTGACACGAATGAGCCCAGGCAGGAAATCAAAACGGATATTGACGTACTTTCAGGATAAGAAAACCAAAGGGGCATGGTTCACGGAAGTTGAGAAAGATCTACGTGAAATGGAAATTTCCCCTAAAGATATCCAGGAGCGTGTTCCACTTCAGGAAAAACTACGTACGCACAAAGGTTTCCAGGAAAAGCCGAAGCTGAAGACAGGGAAGGTGTGGTCCCAAGAGAGAAAAGAACAACACCGGAGACGAATGCGGGAACTCTGGGCGGTAGTTAGAGCTCGGAAGAAGAGACAGTTGAACTGACGTGGTCCCTAGTTGACCGAATCGAAGAAAGAAAAAGAATAATAATATGTGTAAGAAAATAATTTAAGTTGCTGATCTCCTTGTGTCTTCTTGGAAATTTGTATAGTATAGCTGTACCCGGCATGCGTTGCAATGCCAATCAAAGAAAGTGTTGGCGTTGAAATTCTGCTTCTTGAAGTGCTTTTGGATACACAACATGTTAACTGCCTCTAAGCTATCGTAAAATGGATTTTCTAATTTAGAACCATTCGTGGAAGCATGCACAACAACTTTCACAAGTTTCAACGCTGTCACTCATTTGTTGAATCTACTCGTACGCTACCTGTTGTGAAATGGATTTACTAAGTCGAAACCCTTCCCTGGCGTGTACACAATAACACATCAATGATTCATCGCAATCGGATGAATTGTATATGCACGTATACGGGGTTTTGTTTAAACGATTCGTGCGCTGTCACTCATTTGTTGACTCTACTCGTGCGCTACCTATTGAGAAATATATTACTAAGTCGAAGCCCTTCCCTGGCGTGTACACAATAACTCATCAAGGTTTCATCGCAATCGAAGAATGTTATATGAACGCAATAGGGGATTTTGTTGAAACGCTTCGCGCGTCGTCACCCATTTGTTGCATCTACTCTTGCGCTACTTATTGTGAAATGGATTTACTAAGTCCCCTTCCCAGGCGGGTACACAATAACTGATCAATGTTTCATCGCAATCGGATGAATAGTATATGAACGCATACCTGATTTTGTTTAAACGATTCGCGCTCCGTCACTCATTTGTTGAATCTACTCGTGCGCTACCTACTGTAAAATGTATTTACTAAGTTAGAAACCGTCACGTAAGTGTCCACAACATCTCACCCAAGTTTCATCGCTATCGGACTAATGGGATATGAAGACATAGGGGACTGTATTGAAACGCTCCGCATGTCGTCGTTCATTTGTCGAATCTACTCGTGTGCTACCTACTGTGAAATGTATTTACTAAGCCAGAAACCTTCCTTGGAGTGTCCACCATATTTCACCCAAGTTTCACCGCTAACGGCAGAATGGTATATGACCTTATACGGGACTTTGTTGAAACGCCTCGCGCGTCGTCCCTCATTTGTTGAATCAACTTGTGCGCTGCATATTGTATAGTGGATTTACTAAGCCAGAAATTTCCCATGACGTGTACACAACATCTCACCCAAGTTTCATAGCTACGGACGAATGGTACATGAATGCATACGGGACTTGGTTGAAACGCTTCGCGTGTCGTCCCTCATTTGTTGATTCTACTCTTGCGCTACATATTGTAATATGGATGTACTCAGCCAGAAACCTTCCCTGGAGTGTACACAACATCTCACCCAAGTTTCATCGCAATCGGATGAATGGTATGTGAACGTATACGGGACGTTGTCAAAACGCTTCGCGCGTAGTCACTCATTTGTTGAATATAAACGTGCGCTTCGTATTGTAAAAGGAATTTACTTAGCCAGAAACCTTTCCTGGAGTGTACACAACAATTCACCAAATATTTTTCACTATCAGACGACTGGTATATGACTTTATACGGGACTTTGTTGAAACGCTTCGCGTGTCATCGCTCATTTGTTGAATCTACTGGTGCGATACCTATTGTAAAATGTATGTACTAAGCCAGAAACCTTCCCTGGAGTGTACACAACATCTCACCCAAGTTTCATCGCTATCGGACGAATGGTATATGAACACATACGGGACTTTGTTGAAATGCTTCGCGCATCGTCGCTCATTTGTTGAATCTACGCGTGCGCTACCCATTGTAAAATGGATTTACTAAGTCAGAAACCTTCCTTGGAGTGTACTCAACATCTCACCCAAGTTTCATCGCAATCGGACGAATGGTATATGAACGCATAGGAGACATATCCACAGACAAACTATCACGTTACATTGATTTTTATATATATAGATTGTACAAGATTTAAGACATACACAGGTCATAGAATTCATAGTTCTGTCTGAAAAGTTGTGGGATATATTTATAAATTTAAAAAATAGTAATATTTTAATTTGGCGAGTTTGTAAAAAATATTTTTGTAGGCCCAAGTGTTTTTAAAGTTTTGTTTTGTATAAACGGTCTCAACGACTATTTTCCACGCTATAACACAACATTTCATAAACTGAACAGATGACGGAATTCTTCACGTTTCCATAACAATTCATTTCACATGCATCAACGTTCTCTTCTTTGAAAGGTATCATAGTACATGCTATTTCTAGGAAGTTAATCAGCACCGTCATAACACCGCACACTATCATACATGACACAGGATTCCTCACATTTTCATCGTTAATTGCCCCATGCAATAACCTTCTGTTCTCTGAAATGCACGTTAGTGAATGCTTCTTCTAGGAAGCCAATCAGCACCTCATAACAATGCACACTATCAACAGGACTGCAATGTCATCAATTCTAGACGACCCAAAACAGTGACTTCAGACATGAATCAAAACTAGTATTCACAACAACTGTGAATAACACAGTGTTACTAACTTAGCGGCAATTCCGCTCCATTTTACGAATAAATAATGACAAAGAAGCAAGTAGGATTTTGTATGGAATTTTTAATTAAAATGCTCCGCCAATCGATGCAAATTCTATTCAAGTTAGTACATGTTTCGATATGAGATGATTCTTCGGCGTTTTTGCAATATTAAAATAAAATACTTACAAATGAAAATGAAAATCCACAGCCTGCTTCCAGTCGACCGACCGGGTCAGGGAATGGAATGAATGAAGCCCCCATTTAGCGGGGAGGATATGAACTGTGCCGGCTGCCGAAGCCTGTCGCTCCCCTGGGGCAAAGATTAAATGAATGACAGATGAAATGAAATGATAGGGGAGCGTGTTGAAAATGAAAATCCACAGCCTGCTTCCAGTCTCCGACCGGGTCAGGAATGGAATGAATGAAGCCCCTATCTAGCGGCGAGGATATGAACTGTGCCGGCTGCCGAGGCCTGTCGCACTCCTCTGGGGCAATGATTAAATGAATGACAGATGAAATGAAATGATAGTGGTGAGTGTTGCTGGAATGAAATGTTGACAGGGAAAACCGGAGTACCAGGAGAAAAACCTGTCTGCCTCCGTTTTGTCCAGCACAAATCTCACACGGAATGACCGGAATTTGAACCACGGACCCAGCGATGAGAGACCAGCGTGCTGCAGCCGAAGCCACGGAGGCTTATCGATATCTTTACAAATGATTTGATTCAATTAAATTGAACGACTAAAATGAGAATGGGCTAACAACAATTGTGGCTTTAGATTTGGTAGACGTCGAGATTGGAAGTCTCAATTCCATCTGTCAGTTTTTGAAACTTCACAACCATCCTTCACAGCTCCATTGACCAGTTTGGAAACAGCATCACCAGAGTGTTTTAGAAAATTATATTTAAATATTTAGTGCCTTTATATAATCAATTATTTGTAAGGATATCCATTTTATTTTAATATTATATTTATACTGAAGAAGATATATCATTGTGTATCGAAACATACTTACATTTGAATAGAATTTGTATCGATTGGCGGAGCATTTTAATTATCTATTAATCAATACGGCAATTTCGTTACATTTTCCTAAAACGGTAAATGTTTTCGCTTTTTATGTAATTTTAAGTCATTTGTCATTTCCTAACAATTTTGTATATTTGCGTTGACATTATTATAATATGTGTACATGTTTCGGTGAACGTTCAATGAGAGGGGAGGGAATCACCCACACTGTATGTGTGCGGTAAATGAAAGGTTCCAGTTTCCGATTTATACAGTGAGTCCGGGAATGTTCTCCGCAGCGCCTACATGCATTACGTTGGTATCACGGCTGCCGCTTGCATCATAACAAACAAACAGTACACTTTGTACTCACCACGGCCATTCATAACAGATACTGGAACCATTCACAGTACATCACACTTTTTCCGTAATCAGTTCGTTTTAATTCTTGAACCACGGTTTTGAATTAGGAAACCGCGCCTGAAATCTTAATTTTACATTTTCAGCAAACCGATCGCCTTCACGAAAAACGTATTCCACAAAAAAAAAAAAATCTCTCTTCCGTAGCAAACATTACCGCCTTTATACTGTTACACTCTTCCAATAATCTATCTGAACGCTCGCATACTCAATACACACTGAAGACATACAGGCTAGATCGCTTATCGCAATACACACTGACAGCCCACACGTGGGACTCCCCCTTTCAAGGACACAGTGCAGCCAACTAAACTTATGACTCAACCTCTCGCAGCTGCACATACCCACTACGGAGAACATTCTCGGGCGCCTTGTAGTTAGCGACAGATTCCAGCTTGACTTAAGAACTGACAAAATACATATTTGTATGCTTCTTACCGGAAAACTAAATACAGACTGATTAAAAAGGTGAAACCCAAGCGCCAACATAGGAAAATGATAGTCCCCTGAAAGGCATGGTTGCCTGCAACTTGTAGTGGTGGGAATATAGGACATGCGACATGCCGGGTAACGTTCATTAGTCTTTATACGGCCACAGGCTTGGCGGCGTAGTTGGTAGCATGCTAAGCTTATTTGCCCAAGATCGCGGATTTTTTAAGAGCGTTAAAAATCCCTCAGTATGTCTTCCTTCAGAGGGGAAGTAAAGTCAGCGGGCCCATGTCATAGATTTATGGCAAGTAAAAGAACCTTCCACTAACTATACTTGTATGAAGCAAAATTAGGTTAGATTTGATAACGCTATATTTGTTCCAACGTTCGCCACCAGGTGCTGGTTGCGATGGCATCTAGTAGGCAAGTGTACAGCTAGGTGCCGTGGACAGTAGCATTTCGTAGCGATAGTAGGAACTACGCTAGGTACTTGAAATTATCGTCTGCAGTCCTTACCTGAATTAAAAACAGATAACACACACTAATACAGTCATCACAATTAACACAGGTTATCAGACAAATTCTACACGCACCTAAAGTACACGGAGCTACATGACCGCGTTGCCGTAGCCTCTGGGAGAGAATATATCCGACAGTCGGCACATTAGTCGCATAGTAGCAATATATACACTATATTTTTTACGGCGGTCATAGTTTTGTGAAGTGCCTCCAAACATGCAGGCTCTATCAGCCAAAGCCATACGTGCTTCATCGTGAGTTCTGCCATTCGCCTCTGGTGTCAACACTTCAATTTTCGGTACGTTACGATATTTTTATTTTATTCCTACATGACCTCGTAGTTCCGCCCCTTAAAACAACAATAAAAAATGATTAAATGACGAATCGCGTAACTTCCTTTGTTTTATCATACCATTATCGGCAGCGATTGGGCTCATTTGTGGCCCTGAAAAGGGCCGTTGTGTGGTCCTCTCAATAAGAGACCATGCATCGCCGTTGTGCGTGATCTCTTTAAAGCGTGTGGCTTTGGATTCGATTAGGGCAAAAGCATATGTACTGTCGCCGACTGTCACATCGCTCCAGGCTGCATTGACAACATCCTATAGAAAGTGTTCATATTTGGAGCTGGATCGGGCCAGTCTCCATTACTCTTTTCGTCTCGACCCGCACTTTCTCGATGGAATCCATACGTATCTGACAAGGAGGCCAGTCGATAAAATCGACCTGACCATGCCTTGCAAACCATCCCTGAACTAATCGGGACGTGTAGATCGGAGGCACGTCCTACTGAATTTGTATGACACCGGCAAAATGAAGCACTAGCGCGGAAAGTGCCATACTATTCTCTAAACGAAAATATGCACATATTGTCCGGCAGTAAGAGCGTGTCCCTGTAGACGTTGCTCGATTATATGGAACATTCCTATCTCATTAGAGTTCTTCCAACCTCAACACTCAAGTGGGATGCGGTAGCGTTGCCCAGCCTCTGTTGCTGTTAATTTTCTTGTTCAACGAGAGGTCACCCGCTCACGGACGTGATGTCCTCTGTGTGCCATAGTTGCAGGTAGAATGGCCTGTATGTAATAAGGCTGGTGGAGGTAAAATCCAATCTGATCGGTTTGGCCGCTGTTGTTGTCAGCGGAGTTAAAGAAAAATAAATCGAACCATACACTGTGTGTTACACTTCTATTTACCTTGTTGTAAACCGAAGTCCGTACCCACTGGGCTACGGCGCTTCACAAACCGACATGCGTAGCACATATATTAATCTGCTTGCTACCTTCCACCTCACTCGTATTTAAGGCAGCTTACAGGAAACGTTGCTATCTAATGGCTTCCCACACTCGTAAATACAGTACTCCAGTTAAAATGGTAACTTCGATATGAGTAACGCTTCATTTGCCCTGGGTATCGAACTAGGAACCACAACATCAGGGTTGCATTGGAAAACTTTCAAACGGTCAACACGGATATACTGTAAGTCAAATTAAATTGGTAGAATGTGATTCCACCTGAAAACATTGCATGCAATTAAATAGTATTTCCACAGAATACAAGCGATATCCTGCAATCTACGTATATAACTTAATACTTAATCACATGTACTCGTAAATCTTTTTTCAGGAATCACACGATCACAATTTGATTGAGCTAATAATCGGTGTTGACCAACTGAAAGTTCACAATCATTTGTTAATAAGGCAACACTGATAAAAATGGCTTAACACCTTTCTATGCGGCAATGTATAATCGGACTTCCTGTTTTGTAGCCCCCTCCCCTCAAGTGTTGTGTCGGCGAGTGCACATTATTTATCTGGACGATAAACAATACGGTATTTAATTCAGAAAAAAAAACACTTACAGTAGATACAGAAATGACGTTCATATCCCACAACCGGAAAGAAACCGCTATGTGCATGAACTTACCACACAGGAAACGGGACGGTAAATCATATGGTACTCACCTAGAAAGAAACAAAATAAATTGATAAATTAATATTGAACACAATATAAAAACGAACAGATGTGCACTGTTACAAAGAATATAAGTACTGAAATCAGGTTAGAAACTTTCCTTCAATGCTAATCAACAAATTATACTTAACGGACACCAAAGCAAACCCCAGGCCCGTCATATATTTCATTCACTCCATACAAATTCTGGGATTGTGCCTTAGGTACAATTCTGAGGGGTCTCATCTCTAATGAGAGAGATGTTAGTTATTACTGTTTTAAGGGGAGGAACTACGAGGTCATCTGTCCCTAATGAGAGAGATGGATTGCAAACATACGCAGTCCCATTTGTTGCATACAATCCACTCTCTTACAACAAATAACAGAACGTCTATCATTAGTAAACAAAATACACCCATGATATGGAAATGCCTATAAACTAAGTGTGAAATATCAGGATGAACTTGCCAAGACCCTGTAACGGAAACCCTCTATAATTATCACTTATGCCCAGCCAATAATACGTCGGCAAGGTGTCTCCTGGTGTTAATTCCCATTCACATGCAGGTTATACAAATTGCATGTGCGTGATGCACTAAAAATAAACTAGACCTACATGATGTATTTCGTAAAAAGATGGTGAGGTATCTGCAATGTGCACTGTATTCTGTAATGCTATTTCTTCGGCCGTAAAGTTTTCCATCCGACAAAACCCGAAGATATGACAGGGATTCCAGTAATTGGAATTATTTTGTGTTGACCGTCTGAAGGTTACAATATAATGTGTCATTCCAGTAGGTCACAACGCTCAATTCCCTACCCCTAAATTCACTTGATAAACCTATCAAGATGAGGAGCAAGTAGGGATTTTGAAAAGAGAGGGCCACCCATATAAAGTACTCTTGAGTCCTATACCGGGATAGTGCACAACCTGAAAGCAGGGAACCCTGTTACGAACCCTAGATCACGTCTTCTAAATCAGAAGTGGACATTTCCAAAAACAACACCAGCTCACGGAAAGGTATAATTGCGTTGCTACCAATGCAGTGCGGTAAATTAACGACTCGAGATGTAGGTCAACGGTGAATCATTAATGTTAATTACTTGAATCAAACGTTCTTATTAGCTCAGTACACATTAAAATACGGATATAATCAAATGTATAATAAATGGACGTCTAAAAGTAATCTACCTGCACTTGCATATCCTCCGCGGTGAATTCGGAATGCAAAGTAAATTGCGTGCAGGACTGCATTTCAGTGGTATGGGACAGAAGTTGAGGCTGAGAACACAGCAATTATAATATTGATTCTCTGGCCATACCAAGTACCATTAAATCGAATATAATAATAATAATAATAATAATAATCTTAGGCCCCAAATTTCATAACAAATTAATCCATGTCAGGAACGAGACTCTTTGCCAAAAGACTGAAAAACTCTCGGACACAATAAGAAAACGGAGTTTTTTTTATGGGCACATCCTCCGAATAAATTCAAATAGAATATCCAAAAAAGACTTCGACTACTTTCTTAATTAAAAAAAAAACTCTTTGGTTAAAGGAAACTGAGAAAGACCTCGTGGAACTCCAAATTACAGACACCATGCTCATGGACAAAAATGCCAAAACCGTCACCAAGGAGGAGAAACAATGGTTCCAAGTTAAAATCTAACAAAAGCGTACGATCCACCTCTCTGCCGAAGAAAGGGAAGCAAGATCTCAAAGATCTCAATACTGGGCTAAAAGGAAAGCTCAAAACAATAAAAAGTGATTGATTTCATGGCCTACCCTAAGTTGGGTGAAACAAATAAGAATATAAATTCAAATACCAAGGAGAAATTATCCAACCTTCAGGCCTGAATCGTGATGCAAACAAAGAGAGAATCTCTAAATTGCAAAGAACCTACATAATCACATGGAACAAGTGAAATTCATCACCCGAAAAGCAAAATTGGGACATTACAGAACGGTAATCAAACCCGAGGCACTATACGCCTCTGAAATACTGATCATTGGGGCAGATCACTAATTAAAGATATACAAAAATAAGAACGAAAATCTTGAGGAAATTTTTTGGCCGTTTGTACTGAGTCCATGCTTCATTCATTTAATTTATAAGTTCAAATCCCACCGTCGCTCGTCTTTGGAAAGGTTTTCCGTAATTTCCCATTTTCACCTTCAGGTGGATACGAGATACCTACTGCAAGGTCACGGTTGTCAAAAATCAACTTTGGAATTTAGGACTACAGGATTGGTAACGAAACAGCTCGTGTACCAGTTCCAATACTACAGAGAAAAACGAACGAGATATTTAAAAAAAATACCATAGGAAGACTAAGGATAATGCAGGAGAACAAAATTGCAAAATATTTGAAGTAACAGAGATAACAATTTGCTGGCTGAGTGGGCATTGGTTGGATTTCTTTTAAACCCAACACGATTTAATTACCCGTGCTGAAAACTCGCATTTGGTATTCAATCGGCCGTGAAAAATATAAATTTCAATTGGTGTATTAGCGGGGTATAAATCCGCGACTAGTGTTTACAGTAGCGTTGCACAGACAGCCGTGTTCCTTCCTGTGCCGTTTGTTCGGCCGTGGCCTGAATAAGCGATTGTCTGCGAGCTCTTACGAGGTTATTACTTCACGTTGAATAGATGTGGCAACGTCGCGTGTATTTGTGAGTGTGCCCATCTATCCACGCCGCGACCACGTGGCCTGTTTAGCCAGGAAGCGCGTCAACTGGCAGGACAAGCCAGACATTCCAAGCGCACAAGCGAGTCCGGTCTGGCCCGGTACTAATACCAGGAAATAAACACACGCCTCACGGGAGTTCCGAGCACAGAATGAAGGTACCGTTTGAGCAGTCGCGGGTCCTCCAAAGGCGACGGAAGGTTCAACACAGTGAATAAATATGGCTCAATGAGGCTCTGGAACTTAGCGATGCGCCTGCTGCCAGTTCGATTCCAGCCTAGGATATGGGTTTTCGTGTGTCCTTAAATTTAATAATAATAATTATTATTATTATTTACTGAAGTGCCTCCATGGCTTAGGCGGCAGCACGCCGTCCTCTCACCAATGGGTCCGTGGTTCAAATCCCGGTCACTCCTTGTGAGATCTGTGCTGGACAAAGCGGAGGCAGACAGGTTTTTCTCCGGTTTTCCCTGTCAAAAAATTCATTCCAGCAACACTCTCCACTGTCATTTCATTTGTCATTCATTTAATCATTGCCCCAGGGGAGTGCGGCAGCCTTCGGCAGCCGGCACAGTTCATATCCTCGCCGCTAGACGGGGGCTTCATTCATTTTATTCCCTGACCCCAGTCGATCGACTGGAAGCAGGCGTGGATTTTCATTATTATTTATTACTAGCAACCCGACACGGCTTCGCCCGGGAACAGTTGTGAATGCATTACGAGATAAGCGCTTTCTTATCCAATGTTAATGAACAACGACCAATATCCGTTTTACGTTTCGGCATGATGGGTTAAAATCACTGACTGGACTATTAATTATATTATCATGGAGATTCATGTGCAACAAATTCTTGTCAGACGTAATTTAAGAATGACGAGGTGCATTAAACACAAATCCCCCTTCCGTCCAATCTTAACTTGACTGTGAACTTTTCGTTCCGCAAAATTGAAGAAAAGCCGAGTTGCACTTCCAGGGAAACTCGAAACACAACCATTCTTCTCTAAAGTTTTTAACTCAACACGACTCGCCAGTTTGCTGCTGGCTGTATCTGGGGCAATAGGTTCGCCCGCTAGCTAGGCTGTAACAGGGATGATAAGACTCGCCCTTAGCTAGCTTGTAAACCGTCGCCTCAGTAGTTGAATGGACATGGTTGGAAGAAATTAAAACGTAAAACACTTATAATAGGCGATGTGTTGAAGATAGACATATGCTCTCGCGGATTTTTTTGTAGAACTTTTCATGCTGAACAATTCTTACACTCATAGTATTTAGATATTTTAACGGTTTGCCCAGCGTAACCTTACAAAGCGCTCGGACGCCAGTTTTTTTTCAGACTTTTCCACTGAAATAGTTACTGCTCGGCTTCCTTTGATCATAAATAAATTATTTTCTACAGAAATCATCCTCGAGATTTCCTTTACAGAATGGTGAAAACTGCATCAAAATCCATCCAGTGGTTCTCGAGTTTACCCGTAACATCCAAGAATCGGGGACTTAAGTTTTATACTAAGTAGAGATTGGTTTTACGTCCCTTTTAACTACTGCGGCTTTTAGAGACACCAAGGTGCCAGAATTTCGCCCTATAGGGGATATTTAACCAACACGGCTCCCTCGCATTTGAGCACCCCCAAATGCGAACTGACATCACGAGGATTCGATCCTGCAACCTTGGGCACAGAGGGCGAGAACGAAACCACTGAGTCACGCAGCCAGTCTGTCCTTAAATTTAAGTTGTTAATTCTTTTAGGGGCTCTGCGACATCGTCGTCATATAGCCCCGTGTAATTGGGTGTGTGTGTAGAATTTGTCTGATAACCTATGTCACTGCAATGTCTGAACTAGTGTGTATATTCGTAATTCAGGTAGTATTTGGGAGGAAAGCGGCCGTACCCTTAAGTTCCCATCCAGGCAATTGCCTGGAGTAGAAGTGGGAAACAACATCCAGGATGGCTGAAGTAGGAATCGAACCAGCCTCTTCTCAATTTTGCCATACGAGGCTGAGTGTACTCCGCTACAAACCTAAGACCAGAATTAAATTTCTTGGCAGAGCCGGGAATTGATCGCGGGCCTCCGCGGTGACGGCCAAGAATGCTAGCCACTACGCAACGAGGCGGACCCTTAAACTTAAGTGAGGTTGTAAGTAAATGTATGAATTCCAACTAAAATACACTAAATTGAAACTGGATGCATGGCAACACAACGCTGAAATAAAAATATATAAATATACTGGCTAAGGTTTCCAATATACCAATATATACCTATGTGAAATTGCACTATCTGCTACGGTTCCCCTGGACAACCAGCCCCATTTGGACTAGACCTAGCTGGATTTGAAGATCACACCGTCCTCGTCTTATTCGAAAATGAAGCGATCGGTAAAGCCCTGCGCGGATAAGTTTTCACCATGCGGATATACTGTAGTTTCCATGGCTGTGCGGATAGCGGATAATTTTTGGAGTAAATTTGCGGACAGTTTTTTGGAATACAATGCGAGCATTGTGAATATAATTACTAGGTCCCGGACGTTTATGACATATCAAATTTTTTCCATGACAAATGTAAGATGATGATTTAAGCCAATCTCATTCAAATTATGCCATTAGGCATAATTAACACTCCGAACTGAAAAGGGTTGCAATTCTGGCTGTATAACATTCTTTTTAAACAAAACACATGAAATACATAGGCTAGGGGAACGACTTTCTCCTCCAATGTTTAAATGTGGTGCTTTAATAATCCCTATATATAAAAAATGAAAGTTTGTCTTTTTCTGAATTACTACGGTAATTTGCGTTATTAACGCGTTTCAGACTGTATTATGACGGATGCGTGCAAAAAAAAAGTTTTTGTCTGTCTGTCTGTCTGTCTGTCTGTGGACAATTTGTTGTTCCCTTATAACTCGAGAACGGCTGGGTGGATCAACGTAATATTTTGTACAGATATCCATCAGAGGCACGACACTGTTCATTCATGTAACTCATCTCCGTACCTCTCATACAGTAAAAGGGGGCCTACCCCCTTAAAATACATACAGAAATAGGCGTAGAAGGGTGAGACAAAGCTCATCTTCAGTCCCTCAATGTGAGAAACGAAACTCGGGGGCCCCGAAAACCAAATTTTAAGGCCCTAAAACCAACAGTTTTTGAGATATTCCAAGAAAACGAATTCCATTTAATAATCTAATGAAAGAATGAAAGCCGGTAACCATGGCGACAGAATCTCAGAGGTCCATTTATTTCTGTAAGACGCAATGCAGTTCCATTTATTACATTTGAATACTGTAAAAGTTTGCAAATGGCTATATGGTTATCACGGAACCAATTTAAGCTGTAAAATTCATCAATATATATAACGCGCTTAAGGGGGTCAAGGGGTACCCTAATATTTTTTCACTCAATTTACACGTGCGATATGTCGTACAGAAGGTATATTATATCTCCAATCAGAAACATTGCTTTCAAAAATTCCTGAACTGAAATAGTATTTTTATGGCTTTTAGGAATTTGGGCCATTGGAGGCTAAAAAACCTGAATTTTCATGCACCTGTCTGTCTGTTAGGTAGTCAGCCTGGAGACTGGTTGGATCCTCAAAAAGCACCACCATAGGTTATGTGGTAGAGACCCACAAAACCGAGGCAGCGCTATAATGGGGCGTACTAGGCAAGGTGAGGAATGAGGTAGTTTGTCATTGCTTTCGTCACTGAGTCAGCACAGCTGTACTAACCCTATGAGCAGAACCTTTCACAACACCAACAGGCACTAGCTGTGTCCCAAGTCCATCACTCAGCACCACCCATACCTCAGTAGCTTCCACATAATCACAGCCACGAGTGAGACTGAGACATTGGTGAACAGCTACATTTTACTCTAGCCTGTGCCAACAGACAAATGCAAATGTACTGCATTCTTCAAAAGATGGTAAACAGGCATTTTCATGCACCACAAGCCTTTATAATTTATTAAAGAGGTCTTCCTGTGGATTTGACGTAACGGTGAGGGTCAGTTTTTATGTGACGTGTATTGCGTTTCGTCTACGAGGTTTTCAATTTTATTTTCACGCCAGGAAGTACACGTTAGGTAAATTTAGTTTGAGAGCACATTTTAACTAATCATTTTTCTTTGTCAACAAACAGGTTCCAAGCCCCTAACCATTGCAACAGTAGCTCTGGTTATCAATACCGAAGACCGTTCGAAGAATGGGTACTCCTGCTAGTTGGGTATCTAATAAAATAAAAAATATTATTGTAATGTCAGTAGATTCAGATAACAAACGTGCGGATGCGTATACGATTCGTGCGGATGCGGGGCGAATGCGGATAACCGTCGTGTGGATGCGGGGCGGATGCGGATAACGTTTTGATTGTCCGCGCAGGGCTCTAGCGATCGGGGATAGAAGCTTTGGGGAAAAGTAAATCTTGAGCCTTCGCGCACACCTTCACATTTATTTGGAGCATTTCAAATCATCCCTTATTGTTTATTGTTCGTGCTTTTTCGAAATCTTCACAATTAATTTTAATACAGGAAGTCTCCACTTCAAGGGGAAAAAAGATATAGGCATCTCCATTCAAGCAGTCCTGAGCTCGCATCTAGTTTGCCAAAGCTTCGTAATTAAGTTTTCCTTACTTCTTACCGATGTTTGCTTGTCTGCTCTCGAAAATCCCAAACAGCACAAAATCTTTTTCATATAGTCTACGGCATCTTCTCTAAGATTACCACACAGGAAAGGAAAAAAAAAAAGAGATCATTCTTTCCGTCTCCATTATTGAGTTCATTGTGCGCGAGTTGGTATCTTCCCCCCTCTCCCTCTCACTTGATTCCCGCAACTCCTAGCTCTAGCAGGACCCAAGGCAATGAACAAAAGCAGGAGGATCGAACCCAAGACAGCAACTGAGAACCAGAGCATTCGTCTGCTCCCACCAAGACAAGCCCTAAAGGAATCGAATAAGTTCACAATAACTCTTAATACAAATGAAAACAAAAGAATAATGCTGAGTTTTATGTACATCGAAAAGAACTCTTGCAAGAGCAGGTTCTATCTTTTCTGCCTTCAGATTTCTTTCAAGTAATTTGATGTCATTGCATTTGGGAACTAGAGACGTTACTTATTTTCTTTGGGGATTGGGGCATATCGTGGTTATCAGCCCCGTGGATGTTATAATGTGTCTATGATAACAATCATGTTAAATAAACTAGCCTACTAGGGTTAGTAGGAAACAAAGTCTCAACCTTAATCAATACTTTACTAGATTACTAAATATATCAGTAGACTGCATGTTCCGGCTGGTCATTGCAGCCATAATCAACTAAATATGATACAAATATTGTTAAACTTAAGACGGAAAAGCGGGCATATTACAATAATAAAATTAAGACAATGACCGGCTCATAAAGAAAATCTGGAGTTTCAAAAATCCAAGACATCTAGAATAAAGTGGTTCCACGAGTGTGGGAGAGATAGGCATTGCAAATGATAGGGACAGGTTCAGATGGACAGAGAAAAACCATCAGGGTTTTATAGTGGATTCAGAACCCAGCCAACAGAGAGGACCTTTATCCGCAGTGAGAAAGAAAACGGTGATTGAAGGGCTCAAAATATACTGGCAGAATGTCAAAGCAGACAAACGATTCAACGAGTTACTGAAACGAACTTGGTTGTGTTAACACGTAGTCCATCGAGTCCCAATTAGAATGTAAACAAAAGTTAAGACCAGGTCTAGCTATAAAATATGAATGAACATGAACTTGCTAGAAGAATGGTAAAACATATGTTTAATTTGAGGAGTAGGATTATGTTGTTTTAGATAATATTGAAATATGAGCAAAAATAGAAAAAGCTATTTGTGAGCTAATTGAATTTGCAATTAAATAAACTTTAAATAAATTCGTGAAATATTTCGGCTGATAACGGAAACAGATTTTTTTAATTAATTCAAAAAATGTGTGTTCAAATGAAGGCATGTTCAAAAGCATTACAAACAAAACTGTAGACCAATGATGTTCTCGAGTCTGACAACGCTGGTTTGAACCTACATGGAGATAGCCTGGCCCCCCGTCTATGCACGTTAACGCGCGTAGCCACCAAAAACTAGAAAAATATTTTATTTAAAAAAATAACATAAGGCGTGATCAAGAAGTTTCCGTTTGAGGGCGTTGCAACCGGAAGTCTCCAGCTAGTGGATACCCCGGGCGTTGGATGCCGAACAAAAAGCACACCGGATGGCTGCTTGCCTGCAGCACCTAATGCGTTTCAATGTCGAAGGCAACACGTTATTGGACCACATTGTTGCAGCTACAAAAGCAGGTGCCACCACTGGAAACCAATATCGAAATCGTCGACGAAGCAGTGGTGCCATCCATCGTCCCAAGAAGTTCAAGAGCCAACCATCCGCTGGTGCCTGTTCTTTGATTACCGGGGCCCAAAACTTACTGATTTCAAGGAAACTGGTGTCTCCATTACTGAGGACGGTACTGCGCAACACAGGAGAAATTACGGCATGAAATTAAGGCGAAACGTCCGGGAAAACTGCGACAAGGGGTGCCGCTGCTTCATGATAACGCACGTTCCTATACTGCAAAGATCGTAACGCAGAAGGTTCGCCAACTCAAGTGAGAGACACTCGTGCATCCGCCCTATAGTTAAGAGACCTGCGCGGATAAACAGAATGTTATCCGCATCCACACGACTATTATCCCCATCCGCACATTAGTTATCTGTTATCTGATTCTATTGGCATTACAATAATATTTTTAGTTTGATAAAGCATGAAGTATTAAAGCAACACATTTAAACATTTGAGGAGGAAGTCGTTCCGTTAGGCTATGTAAGCTATGTCATGTGCTATGTTTAAAATGAATGTTATACAGCCAGAATTGCAACCCTTTTCAGTTCGGAGTGTTAATTATGCTTAATGATGTAATTTTAATGAGATTAGCTTAATTCATCATCTTACGTTTGTCATGAACATAAAAATAAATAAATAAATAAAAACACATACCGGGAAAAAATATGACATGTCATAAAAATCTGAGACCTAGTAATGATATTCAACAAATTCGGATTGTATTCTAGAAACTATCCGCAAATTTACTACAAACATTATCCACAGCTTAACCGCTATCCGCACAGCCATGCTAACCATATCTGCATGGCGAAAACAATAAACCCGCGGATATCCGCATCCGCTCAGGCCTTCCCCTATAGTCCTCATCCCTCCCCATGCGATTATCACACCTACGGTCCCTTAAAAAAGGCCTTGAAAGGTCAACAATTCCTGTCAGACGAGGATGTGCAGCAGGCGGTTACGGACTTATTCACGCAGCAGGACACCGTGTTTTACCACACGGGGATTTTCAACCTGGTGCGTCGTTGGCATGAGTGCCTCAATACTCACGGCGATTTTGCCTGGTTGGCATACCGATTCTGGACTGTATGGCCGTCAAACGGAAACGTATTTTTATCACGCCATACAATAATACACAAGAAACATGAATACGAAAACAAGGACCCTTGCCCTTCGTGATCTACTCATGTACGGTACGGTATTGTAAAAAATAATATAAAAAACAATCATCTGAAATTTTAAAAAGAGACAGTCAGTCTGAAAGACTGGACTTAATCATTTTAAATGCTACAAATAATGAAAAATGCTAGAAAGGCTGGAGGCTTCTCGCTTCGCTCGAAGCCAAAGACTCTTGACATGTTAAATGATCAAGAAACAATCAGAACGCTAGAAAGTTACAAGTCATGAGGGAGCTGGAGCGCGCGGTGAAAGGAGGGAGCTGGCTGGATGACGTAACACTCGCCGTGTCGTTGCCGTCTCGTAACTCCAGTGCTCACCAGTGAACTCGGTACACATGCACCAAGCGGCACTATGACGTCACACACCTCAGTGCATTCTCGGTACATTTCGTGACGTTGCCGTAACGTAAAGACGAAGTCTACTAGATCATTGAAAATGATAAAAATATCTTACTGATATTTTCTCCATTATTTCAGTACCAGTAGATAAAAACGGCCAGTGGCATTTTAAAAACGTTAATTCATACTCATTGGAACCGAAGAGGAGTTAGACTACACCACTGGCTGCCATCTATAGGACCCTACCAGGATCTGGTTAACATTCGAGAAACAAAAAAGAAAATGGAGATAGAAATGGAGTTCTACACCACCTCAGCAATGATAGATGACGGATGGAAAAAGAAATGCCAGTCCCACAGACATGTTATCACAAGAACTGCATTTCACGGATTCCATCACAAGATAATTTCAAAACATACCATAAACCGACTGAAGATTGCCAGTGTGCTGTGCGGGCAGACCTGTGACAAATATCGCATATTGACATGCGTAAAGAGGACAAAATCGCTTACAGAATATAGCAAAGAATAATTGTTTTTTTTTCTTATTTTTTATTTTTATTTTTATGTGCTTCAATATGTGTAAATTAATGCTCCACTCGAGCGCACTTTTCTTGTTAATTGGAACCGAAGAAAGACAGCTATCCTGCATGACCTTGGTGACTGCTGGTGGCTGGACTGCTCGACAATAACTTAGACATCCACACGACCCGGAAAACATTTGCACAGCACACAACCAACCATTCTCGTCTATCAAGGAAAAAGCCAATTAAACCGGATTTGTCTAGCAAGCGAGCATGCGAGCAAGCAAGTATCCTCCACGAGTGCACAGCACACGCCGGCTGGCTGACCTCATTACCTGAATACCAGCAGCGTGCGAGTGCAAGAGAAGAGAATCAAACCCGGAGCTAAAGTGAGCGGTCAGTTATGTTCTCATAGCAAGCACTTAACGGACCCCATTTATTTACACACACTAACATGTGACAAGTGACGAGAGAAAACTTTCATTTCATTCCACTCCCAACATCCTTCACGGGTTTACAATCTCTCTCTCTCCCCTATTAAACAGTTATGTTCCAGCAATGCAAAGAAAAAAAATCCCTCTCGGCACGCCGGAACGCGAAGGTGTTAGTGTGTGTTAGAAGGACTGCAGACTATCAATTTCTAATAGTTCCTACTTTTGCTACCAAATGCTACCGTCAAAGACACCTAGCTGTGCGCTTGGCTACTATTGCGACCGCAACCGGCGACTGGCGGCGAACGTTGGAACTTAATAGAGCATTAATCAAAAGCTTCACACAATTGTAGTTAGTGGAAGGTTCTTTTACATGCCATGAATCTATGGCATGGGTCCGTCGGCTTTACTTCCCCTTGGGAGGACGGCATAATGAGTTTTTAACGCTCTTAAAAAATCCGACGACTTTAGCCGGGTTTGAACCCGCGAGCTTGGGCATAGAAGCTCAGCATGCTGCCAACTACGCCACCGAAGCCACTTTAACTCCACTCTAGAGTGGCTCAATTCGAAAGTAAATAATAACTAGTTGAAACCCGTCAAAACATGACGGTCATTGGGAAAATATTTACGGAAGGATTTTCTTATATGCATTATTTGTATGATTACAGAGAAAGACGACTTTGCAACATATAACTGCCCAGACTGAAAACTTGATGAGGCAAATAGTGGCCTACACGTTCCATAGCTTCCCCTTGAGCTTTATTGATTGTGATAAATTATGCCAAGCGATTGGAAATTGGTGGCTCTTAAAAGAAAATGGGAGTATTTTTATGGCATATTTATATTGGATTTTTAAAGTGGCTTCGTATTTTGTCCGATTTCACACTTAATTGCGTCAATTTGCAGTTAACATACGACCGGACAATGTTCCTTTTCGTCGAACGGGGTTTTATAGTAGTATTTCTCCCAAAATTAACGTCTTATTCGATAACACTATAGTGCCCTGCATCAATGGAGCCGCTAAATATTAAATGCCAAATAATACTCCCCTTGCAAAAACAACAGTGTGGTTAGACTCATTGTTATGTACTCTAAACAAATAAAATCAATGAACAATTGGCTTATACAATGAAGTTCAACATGATCAGTGTATTCACCGTTCAGAGACTTTCATACTAAGTTGGTTGCTGAGGAGAACGCGATGAGGCTGATCGCCAATAATAAAATCCTTAAAATTATCCTTGTCAGCAACAATGTTTGCAATAGTTTGCAAATGAAGCTCAGGGCGATGTTCTTCATTTTGATATAAACAGCACGAAACTTCTCGAAATAAGCAATTTCTATCGCCTGTTATAGGTTCAATCCTTTGGGTTTCTTTAACAGCAAACTATGCAGGGGAGCATAGAATCACTTCACCAATTACAGGATGAGCACTGACTCTTTGCCAGCCACCGTAAAGGAGGCAGTTTTAGAATTATATGTCCAGTGCAGGTCGAAAAACGCATTAACATAGGGAAGCCCACTATTAAGTATATTCTTGGCCATCGCCCCAGAGATCCGGATTCATTTCCCTGCTCTGCCAAGAAATTTAATTCTGGCCTGAGGGCTGGAACGGGACGCACTCAGCCTCGTGAGGTAAAACTGAGGAGAGGTAGGATCGATTCCAACCTTAACTATCTTGGATGTGTTTCTCTTCGGTTTCCCACTTCCACTCCAGGCAAATACCGGGATGGTTCCTTAAGTAAGGCCTCGGCGTTCTCCTTCCTAATTCTCACGTTAATTACAGATACACGCATTAATACAACCATCACAATAACACAGGTCGGTAACATATTTTTTTTCTCTTAAAGACACTCTGCAAATCTACAGGCCAAGAGCTTTTGTCAGAGTGCTTTACGAAGTCGAAACATGATGGTCAATGGTAAAATAATTACCGAAGGATTTCCTTATATACGACATTCTTTGTACGACTACTTTTTGGCACTATTGAAACTTTAAGGGCGTCGAAAGATCGCACTCTTGACATTGCAACATATAACTGGCCATGACTGAAAACTTGCTGAGGTAAATAGAGACCTACACGTTCGAGAGTTTCCCCTTGAGCTTTATTAATTGTGATACAGAATGCCAAGCGAATTGGAAATTGACGTCTCTTAAAAGAAAATGGAAGGGTTTTGTCGGATGGTGTTAAATCAACTCGAGGGATTAGAGCTCTCTGCCCAATTTTATCTCCGCTGATTATTTCCAAATCCAAGCAATTTTCATACATATTCTTTACAAATAATCTGGTTCCGTTCAGGAGCCCTTGGGAAACGTTCAGATTTCTGAGGAGCATAACTATGGCTCCGACTTGTAGAGTAAGAATATGTGGAGGCAAACCACTTAATTCCAAGGAATTCAAGAATTCTGTAGGAAATTGAAGTAGCTGGCTTTCATCTTCAGTAATTAATCTGTTAACGCTGGTGTATGTTTTTGAACTACCGGGTATAAGTTCGATGACTTGCAAATTAATTTCATTACAGTGTTCATTTTTTGGTGTTAGATTGCATACTTTCGAGAAATTGATTATATCTTTCGTAGAAATGAATGTTTCGCCGTAAATCTCAGTCACGAAGTCATCATGCGCTAAAATTCTGGGTGGTAGTTCAATAACATTTGATTCCTCACCATCTACAGAGGGGTAGTCACCGTTACCAATTTGTAACAAAAAAATCAGAAAATTCAATTTCTTCTGGTTTCAACCGCATGTTTTTATATAAGCAGCGTATTTTGAAGAAGGGCCAGAGAGGAGAGTATTTAATACAGTTTTGAATAATTGTTTGGCGAGAAGCGTGCGGAACAACAGGCAAAACCTGCCTAAAGTCTCCTCCAAGAACAGTAATTTTCCCACCAAATGGAATGTCATTACCCATAATATCTTTTAGAAGACGATTCACACACATTAATGAATGAATATTTGCCATTGGGGCTTCATCCCATATTATGAGCCGTGCTAATCGAATATCGTCAGCTGCTTTGGAATTTAATTTTAATCCAGACACTGAACTCTCATTTAAATTTAGAGGAATTTTGAATGTACTGTGTACTGTTCGACCGTTGGGTAGCAAAACAGCGGCTATTCCGGTCCATGCTACTGATATAACATGAAGCCCTAAACTCCAGAACTTTTGTATTAAGCATCGGTAAATAAATGTTTTTCCTGTGCCCCCAGCACCGTCAATAAAGAATGCGTTCGTGACAGTTGTGTTGTTATTTTGAAGAACGCTAGTGATTTCATTAATAATTGAAAGTTGTTCCTGGTTTGCTAAGGACATCAGGTCAGCCAAATCAAAAGGGAACACTGGCTCATTAGTAGTTTGATCGTTTGAGTGTGTGTCAGTACCAACAGGCAAGTTAAATGTTGGCAGAGAGAAACCATGCAATTGCAGAGTTTTATTAATATCTCTGAGAGATAGTTGATAAGCTGTATTTTCATCTTCAGACTTTAAATAATCTTCACATAGAGAGTTTTTGTGCATGTCCCATAAGTGACTGGCATTGCAAGGTTGATGAAATATGCATATGTAGGCGAATAACTGTCTCAGTTGAAAGGGCATTTGGAAAACCGATGCTTCCATCAAACAGCGTTGCCATTCTGAATCATCGATAAGCAAACCAAGTTTAATTGCCATATCCTTATATGTTGGGCAGGTAACACCTTGGTATGTTCGCAGATCCTCAAAGCTTGTGGCACCTACTATGTGAAGTAAAAGTAAGCGCAGATGGTATCTTTCTGATTCAGATGGAGAAACATTGTACATCCGACCTATTACCTTTTCGAATCTAAGTCGTTTTTTCCAAATGCATTTGCATTTATCCCATACATAATGAACGGGTGTTTCAGGATAAATATATGCACTCCTAGTTGTTGGATTTTGGTTCAGCTGAAACCATGCAGTGAGTTGTGTACTTTTTAACTGAGCCCGTATTAATGCTTTGGGAGCATCATCGGCATGAAAAAATACATCTTGTTGGTCTGGTAAATGGACAGGTAACCGGGCAACAATGTGGGACTGTTCGTGCATGTTGTAACCAAAAATCCTGTATGCAGCCTCACTTGACCCAACATATCTAGCATTCAAATACATAGAAACTTCGTCATGATGTAGCATTCCATCGTTTGCCGTGATTTTCAAGTTAGCGCAATCATGCCCCTTATAAACATATTTATGTATGTATTTGATGCTGTGTACACTTGCACAGATTTCGACGTTAATATGGGCCTGAAAGTACATCAATAGATATCGATTGTATGGAACAATGAAGCGATTGTCGATTTCAACATTGGTGCCTTGTACTCGTTTAGTATATGATCTTCCATTCTGTCGCCTACGGTAAAGTGGATAGCCGTTCACATTCTCTTTAGTTTCTGGCACAAAGTCTTTTGGAAAACCCTTCTTACATCTTACATCCTTCATGCAAATTGAATTGGGATTCAGAAGGCCGCAAGGTCCATGTACCATGTGTGTCTTTACTAAGTTGTACAATGTTGTATTGGAAGGATCTGGTATTTCTGCAGAAACTGTCATATCAATATCATAGATTTCTCGTAATTTATAACTATCTCGAAGACCAATCAGTAAGTGTATATGAGGTAAACCTCGCTTCTGGAACTCAACCGTGTATAAGAAAGTTTGTACCTCGCCAAAAATTTGCTTTTGATTTATTAAACGCAAGAGTTCCTTCACTTTCGCATGAAAAACGCGAACAACGACATCAGGTCTATTGTTTGCATTTTCATAAGGTTGGAGGCTAGTAGTAATTTCAGGCCATGATGGGTTGCAAGTGAAAGTTATGAAGAGGTCTGGCTTGCCAAATTTTCTCACAATTGCCATTGCATCCTGATAATTTTGCAACATATTTCGGGGACTACCAATAAAAGTAGAAGGCAAAATAACTATGCGACCAGCTCTTAAACTTTTATTTTCAGCCCTAAAGTGTAAAGCATTAGCAAGACCAACGTAGGTATCGACACGCAATTTCGTTTGTTGATTGCGAATATATTTTAGTCTATCTCCTTCTATTCGACAATAATAGTCAACTATTAATTGTTGGGTAAGTTTACCTGCATTAAGTAAAGGGTTGAAACCTCCTGCGGGAGGACAACCTCGAATCGACAGCCTATACAAAATATATTCGCGCATTGTCATATTTTGCCTAACGTTCGTCTTACGGTTCCCTCCTGTTGGCAGTGAAATATGTCACCCTGTTTCTCCGCAAGGCCAGATTAAAACGTAAGTTAATGGATCACAATGCATGCTGTCAACATCAATTTCCTTTAAAACTCCCTGATTAGAAAATACGGCTATGTGGCGGTGTGAAGCCGGAGCGCCGTCAGTTGTTTCAAAAATAGCTGCAATCTCTGAAGAAGCTGGGCTATTGTAACGTCTAGGATCTTCTTGAAGTTCATGGTAAAAGCGCATGACCAAATCTAACGGTTGACGTTTTTCTCTTAAAACAGTTCATTTTCTTCGCATATTTTTGAATGCATTGTCTTATACAGTTGAATGTAAGGGTTATGCTCTTGCAAAATATTATTTAGAATATGAAGTGTACCCTCCCTGATGCAAGAATTCACTCGATTTGCTAATCTGATTTGATTATCTTCTGAGCAGTCTAATACATACAATTGGCCGTAACAAGTGTCGCTTATATTTTTGGAATATATGGAAGAAATGCGATGATGTACAATTCCTGAAATTTTAAAACAATATGGACCGTGTTCAGGTGGTACGGTAACATTGGCACCAAAGGAAACGAAGGACATAGAATTGTTGTACTGCCGAATATTCTCTCTGAAGTTCCTTGAGGTATCATCATTTCCAGTGAAAAATGGTTTAAGCCTGTCAAGTATTTTATATTCCGGCAGATCAATTTTACCATTGCAACAGCAAAGGCCGAAGTAACCAAGCGTAGTTTTTTCGCAAGAGAAGAACAATGCAGAACAATGTTTACATTCGTTCGTCAAGGACCCAGCGCTGTACGGCATAATATCTGGCATTGTTTCTGAAATGGCAGATTTATATTTTATATTAAAAGTGGTTTCGCCTTTTCTCCGATTTCTCATTGTTTTGCGTCTATTTGTAGTTTCCACACGACCGGTTAATGTTCTTTTTCGTCGAATGCGTCTATTTACAGTAGGATTTATCCCCAAATTAATGTCTATTCGATCACACTATAGTGTCCTGCATCAACGGAGCCGCTAAACAATAAATGACAAATAACACTTCCATTGCCATAATCTACAACGTGGTTAGTCTCATCGTTATGCACTCTAAACAAATAATCATTAAACAATTGGCTTATACCATGAAGTTCAACATGACCAGCATATTCACCGTTCAGAGACATAAGATTTTCATACTCAAGTTAGTTGTTGAGGGGAAGGCGATAAGACTCATCGCCAATAATAAAATCCTTATAAATATTCCAGTCAGCAACAATTTTTGTAACAGTTTGCAAACGCAACTCGCTATGACGTTCTTCGTTTCGATACAAACAGTACGAAACTGCTCTAAATAAGCAATTTCCGTCACCTGATATTGGTACAATTCTTCGGATATCCATGACAGTAAATTATGAAGAGGAGCATAGAACCACTTCGCCAGTCACCTTAATAATGGAGCCAGTTTTACAATTATATTTCCTGTACGTGTCAAGAGTCGTAATTACACAGGGAAGCCCACTCTTAAAGCTGGCAATGAATTATCGAGAAAAACCGGCCCAGTAATTCTGCGTAGTCACTTTCTAGTATGCCGTAGTTATGGTATATACAATGAAAGGTTTAACAATTCGTAGAAGCTGCGATACGTATTCTCGACAGAAAACGACTCACCACCAAAGACTATAACAGACCACCAAAGTCTATATAACAGAAAGATCGGAAACACAATACAAATGGCGGTTCCAACATTCGACTGCAGCGGCATCTGCTACTGAAATATAGAAGTTAATTTGTATGGTATAACAATCTAATCAAAAGTAGGCCTACATTTTGTAATACCGGTATCAGAATTTCAACGTAGGCCTACTGTATTATTGCCGTATAACTGGTAAAGGTACAATTCATTAGTGGAATTTCATGTAACAACATTTTGGACATGCCTTGTATGTTTATAAGGCAAAGAAAGAACTGAGGAAAACAAATGAGTTACGTAGTACATGGCTCGATTTGAAGACACTCGGGTGGATTCAATGCATATATTCTTCGTAATGTGTTGGAATTCGTACAATCCTTGATTCACAGTTATCCCATGTGCAAAAATATGCCAAAACATCTGTAGCAATAAAGATAAATAGCCTACCGTTATTGCAAATGTAATCTGTCGAATGTTGGAACTTATAAAGCTTTTCAATGAAATTACCATAGCGTTTTAAGTTAAATTGAGATGGGAACGTAGAATTCCTTAGTTACGGGAATGCCAAGAGTTAAATATGTTTTGGCAATATAATAGCAATTGCAAGAAAGGAAAATACGGAAATAAAAAAACATGCCGGAGGGGGGATTCGAACCCCTTACATTGGGTGATGCATAAATTAAGACAGTACGGCATAACCACCTGAGCTACCGAACCACTGACAACGACGCTCAATATTAAGGGAGTTAAGCATCAAGCACACTCAAAATTTGATGTCAGTTTACGTTTTTCAGCATTTTCTGTCTGGTAATTCCAGTGTATGTCATGAAAACGTAATAAGCAATGTTCCCTTCCATTGTAATTCTTATACATAAACATGAAATTAAAACGCGATGGACTTGTAACCGCCATGACTGTCATAAGGCAAGGCGATTGTGCGCATGCGTGATAGGCAAGATTTCTGAATTTTTGTTTATTAATTTAAAAATATACTGTAACATATTTCTTTATTTTAGAGACACTCTGCAAATCTGCAGGCCAAGAGCTTTCGTTAGCGTGCTCTACGAAGTAAATCGGTTCTGTCGTTCTCTCAATCTCGCGGTAACAAAAATCGCCTTAGTGTTTTAAATATATAGATAATAATAATAATAATAATACTCCGTGCCCAGTGGTGAGATCATGGGTAATGATGCTGCGTCTTATATCGGCCAATACGGAGGAACTGTGCTTCGTTTGTGGCTTCCAGGGAATAATAGTGGCTTTACTTTTAGTGCTGAATGTGTGTTAGTGTTATCTAGTGTATGTGTTCCTGTGTAATAAGTGTTTTAAAGTAATATTTAATATGAATTTTGTGCTATAAATGTCCGCCATCTTGGTAATTGCGACAATATGATTCCATAGATAACACTATTTAGAGGTCACTCCGTATATCTGACTAACACCATTGACCTAACTGTCTCCATTCTGTTTTCTTTTGTCATTGATCCCATGGGGGCCATGAATAGGATACGCACTATTCTGTATAGTCTCGGTGTTACCTAGGTCACACAACCGGCCACTATTGTCAGCCATCTTTACGACCGGCAATGTGACGCTTTTGTACTAGACAGCATACTACACACATCAAAAAAAGTTTTGCATCACCTCGGTTCCCAGATCTCCGGCATATAGACGTTGACTGTGTATATTGTATCCAAGATACAGTCCCTTTGACTGTTCATAGATGTCACTAAAACTGCTCAAAGATGTAAACAACCATGCATGAGCAGGGCCTATTAGACGGAGGGGGTACGACAGCCGATCAGTTCCAGTCATTCCACCAGGACGAAGGTACGCTGCTCATGTTGTCTGTAGTTCTACCATGCCTAGAAGGTCAATACCGCAGTTCGATCGCGTCCGCATTGTTACTTTGTGTCAAGAAGGGCTCTCAACAAGGGAAGTTTCCAGGCGTCTCAGAGTGAACCAAAGCGATGTTGTTCGGACATGGAGGAGGTACAGAGATACAGGAACTGTCGATGACAGGCCTCGCTCAGGCCGCCCAAGGGCTACTACTGTAGTGGATGACCGCTACTTACGGATTGCCGCTCGGAGGAACCCTGACAGCAATGCCACCATGTTGAATAATGCGTTTCGTTCAGCCACAGGACGTCGTGTTTCAACTCAAACTGTGCGCAATAGGCTGCATGATGCGCAACTTCACTCCCGACGTCCATGGCGAGGTCCAGCTTTGCAACCCCGACACCATGCAGCGCGGTACAGATGGGCCCAACAACATGCTGAATGGACCCCACGGAATTGGCATCACGTTCTCTTCACCGATGAGTGTCGCATATGCCTTCAACCAGACAATCGTCGGAGACGTGTTTGGAGGCACCCTGGTCAGGCTGAACGTCTTAGACACACTGTCCAGCGAGTGCAGCAAGGTGGTGGTTCCCTGATGTTTTGGGGTGGCATTGTGTGGGGCCGACGTACGCCACTGGTGGTCATGGAAGGCTCCGAAACGGCTTTACGATACCTGAATGACATCCTCCGACCCATAGTGCAACCATATCGGCAGAATATTGGAGAGGCATTTGTCTTTATGGACGACAATTCTCGACCTCATCGTGCACATCTTGTGAATGCGTTCCTTCAAGATAACGACATCGCTCGACTACAGTGGCCAGCATGTTCGCCAGACATGAACCCTATCGAACATGCCTGGGATATGTTGAAAAGGGCTGTTTATGGACGTCTTGACCCAACAACCACTCTGAGAGATTTACGCCGAATTGTCGTTGAGGAGTGGGACAATTTGGACCAACAGTGTCTTGATGAACTTGTGGATAGTATGCCACGGCGAATACAGGCATGCATCAATGCAAGAGGACGTGCTACTGGGTATTAGAGGTAGTGGTGTGTACTGCAATCTGGACCACAAATGCTGAAAGTCTAGCTGTATGATGGTGCAACATGCAATGTGTGGGTGTCATGAGCAATAAAACGAGCTGAAATGTAGTTTGTGTTGATCTCTATTCTCTTTGTATTTAACGGTTCCGGAACTCTTGGAACCGAGGTGATGCAAAACTTTTTTTGATGTGTGTACATTATTACCTAGTCAGCTCACGTGGGGGTTTAGTTCCGAACTGAGTACGAGCTAAGCATAACCCTGCGTGAGACACTGGGAAGGGGGCCCTCAACCCCGACACGGCGCGTCCCGATGGCTGATGGGGAATTTCCTGTAGATATACAGGAAAGGTGCGAATAAGACCTAGTCAAATAAGCACCCGCGGATCAACTGAGGTGAATAAAACAATGGCCAACGGCTTCGATGGCAGAGGAGGACCTATGTCTCAATGGCAGCGAGGGCGGAAGAACCAAAATTGAAATCCACTTCGCGTCTGACTTGGATCGAGCGGCAAAGTGGTCAGCGTCTGTTTACCTAGTAGGTACGGCTGCATAGCTTATGTTCCAGGAACTAGCAATCCCTGGTCCTAAACTCCCAGTGGAAACACTGGATTAATCCTTGATTACAAGCAGTTATGATTCGTGCGAGTAACTACAGAATTACCCCAGGTGGTAACCAATCCACCCGTCCATGGACGGCAACCAGGTTTTCGGACTCTGGGGGACCTGGGCAACCACGATCACAGAGAAAGTCGGAGTTCTCTGGCAAACTACCATCAAAGACACCCACATACATCGGGACCTTCAACATCAACACATTACTAAAACCAGGCAAACTACACACCTTAACATCAGAACTAGATCGACAAAGGATACAGATACTAGCTCTTCAGGAAACACGCTTTACAGATGAGAGCACACTAGACTATGGTAACTACCGTATTTTCAAAAGTAAAACGGACAAACGAATAGGAAGAGGTGGCACCCCCCTCTTGGGTATGGCATTTGTAGTTCACAAGAGCACAGTTGATTCGATAAAAGAAGTCACTCCCATAAGTAATAGAGTAATGACTATGCGCACACAATGTGCGAACAAAAAATACACATTAATTAACGCACATGCCCCCACGAACATTGAAAATAAAAGGGACTTGCAGAAGGTAGAACAGTTCTGGTCTAAACTCGAAAAGATCGTGGCAACGGTTCCTAGAGAAGACACAAGGATATTACTAGGTGATTTCAATGCACAGATTGGCAAAGAAAAAGAATACCAAAAGACTGTAGGCAAATACCCAGCTCATAAATTCACCAACAAGAATGGCATGAGACTCATTGAACTGTGCCAACAGAACAACTTGAAGATAATGTCCACCTCTCTGAGGAAGCACCCTCGAAAACAGAAGACTTGGCGATCACCTGTGCAATCTCTTGGAGAATATCAGATCGACCATGTGGCCATCACACATCCTTTGCAGAAAGAAATTCATGATGTGCAAGTTCGAAGAGGAGCCAATATTGACTCCGACCATTATCTAGTGCGAATCAAAGTGAAATTTACCCAGAAAAGAATCCACCCCAAGAAATCTCATCTTCAGAAATTTGACACGAAAAAGATAAAGGAAAGTAACATAACAGAGGAATGGGAAAAGGAAACGGCAAGCACCTGGAAGCAGTTCCATGACAAGATCATTACGAGAGCTAAAGAGATTGTTCCATTGAAGAAGAATACGAAACACCCGTGGTGGGATTCTGCATGTGAAGAAGCACTGGAAATGAGAAAGAGAGCTTTTCAGAAATACAACAGTAAGAAGTCACTCGAGACTAAACAACACTATTTTCAGACCAGGAAGGAAGTGTCAAAAGTAATCAGACAAACTAAGAGGAAACACATGAAGGACCAATTGGAATCTATAGATCAAGACTTCCGAGATCACAAAACGCGAGATTTCTACAGGACGTTCGCAGGAAGAATCCGAGGATACACCCCACAGAACTTGTGTTTCCGAAAACAAGACGGAAACCTCGCGTTGTCCAACCGGGATAATTGTAGTGAACTGGCTCGGTATTTCTCTGAGTTACTCAATTGCGAGGAGCCAACATCACTATGGCCCAAAGAGACTCCCGTACATGTAAACCCTGAATCTCCACCACCTACTAAAGAAGAAATCGAGAGACACATTTTCAGACTCAAAAGTAACAGGGCGTCTGGAGAAGATGGCATAGTTGCAGAACTATTAAAGAACATAGGCCCAAATACACTTGAGGAGCTCACACTAATCATCATGGATATCTGGAAAACAGAAAAGCTACCTGAAGAATGGAAATGTGCACTCATCCATCCGTTATACAAGAAAGGTGACAGAACGGATGTGAATAACTACAGAGGGATTTCTCTCCTTCAAGTCACCTACAAGATTCTCTCCGCGTGTCTTCTTCAAAGAGTACAAGAACAGCTTGAACACAAAATTGGTGAATATCAAGCTGGTTTCCGACCCGAGCGTTCTTGTGTTGAACAAATTTTTAACTTGAAGACGATATTGAAATATAGAGCGACCCGAAGCTCTCCGATCATTTGTAGTTTCGTCGACTTTAAGAAGGCGTACGATTCGGTCGATCGACAGTCTCTCTTTAACATCTTAGAAGAACTAGGAGTTGATCCAAAGACATTAAGACTCATCAAGGAAACACTCACGGACACGAAGTCAAAAGTAAAATTTCTGGGTGAATTATCAGAGCCCTTTGCGATTAAGACCGGTGTGCGACAGAGTGACGGATTGTCACCACTGCTCTTCAACCTTGTTCTAGATAAAGTCATTCGAGAATGGGAGAAGGACTTGAATGCCCAGAAGCTCTGGAAACCCATTCAACTTGGACGAAACAATGATGACATCAAGGTCAGTTGTTTAGCTTTCGCAGACGACCTAGCGATACTAGCAGACAGCGATATTTTAGCGATCAAACAGATTGAAGTCCTCAAGGAATGCGCTGAGAAAACTGGGTTGCAAATCTCATTCGAGAAGACCAAGTTTATTTGCACTAGGTTCGACATCCAGGAACTACAAACAAAATACGGGCACATCAAACGGGTTCCACACTTTAAATATCTCGGTGAGATCCTAGAACCAACAGGATTGGAAAAGGAAGCTCAGAAAGTTCGATTACAAAAACTCAAAAGAGCGTATTGGAGAACCCGTGACATCTATAACAAGAAATGCATGTCCATACATACAAAAATCAAACACTATAATACGGTGATTAAACCTGAAGTGCTGTATGCAAGTGAAACCTTGGTACTTAATAAGAAAGGTGATCTGGAAAATATCTTGAAGGAGGAAAGAAAGATCTTGAGGAAAATTCTGGGCCCAGAGAAAAGTGAAGAAGGGTATAGACTCAAATCACGCAAAGCCACGGAAAAACTATCCAACCTCGCCGCAGACATCAGGAAACGAAGACTGAAATTCTATGGACACGTTCACAGACTCTCTTCTTCAAGGTTAACTCACAAGATTTTGGCATACTCTGGAAAACTGAAGAACGTATCTTGGATACAAGATGTTAAAAATGACCTGGAAAAGGCCCGGATAGAAACGTCAGAAATACTAGACAGAAATGTCTACTGTCAGAAGATAAATAAATGGGTGGTACAGCCAGAGAATGAAGTCCCCAGAAGATCGGGGACTAAGTGGTCAGAAGAAAGGAAACAAGCGCACAGTGAAAGAATGAAAGCAATATGGTCTGTTAGAAAGGCGAATCATAAATGTAATGCGTGATCCAATAGGGTCCATACGCACATAATAATAATAATAATAATAATACTTAATTCATGTTTTTTGGGCTAATGCCGTATGTATTTAGATTAGAAATACAATGTGGCCACATTGTTTGATTTCCATTGAAAAAGGAGGCAAGGTTTCTCCGAAACGTATGGTTCTAATCTAAATACACACGGCATTAGCCCAAAAAACATGAATTATTTATATAATCCGGGCCGTGAAAGCCTTAATATACACATAATAATACTTGTCCGAAGTACTCGTCGGTTTAGAGAAGCCACTAAGTGAATTTAGTTGTTGTTTCTGTTAATTTATTTACGGGCCTGGAACATCCCGGTCGTCAACCACGTGTAGTTGGGTAACTGTTGAACTTGTCTGATAACCTGTAAATACTTGTGTGATAACTGTGGAGTAGTGTGTGTAGCTATTTGGGGTCAGGAATGAGGTAGGTGTCCCAAGCCTTGAAATATGGTACTATCCCGGCATTTGCCTGGAGGGAATGTGGAAAATAAACAGAGGAAAACCACACTCAGGATAGCCGCCGTCAGCACCGGGATTCGAACCTACGATCACTGAGCGTGCTGCAGTTGCCCTCGCGGCCAAGGTGCACAATTTAATGAGCATGCTACGCCTCGGGGCATATCGAATGTGGACCAATGTGGTAGTTAAGCCTACAACTAACACGTGTTTCTCACATCTAAAACTTCTTAAATGTACACCGGTTGTGCCAGGATTCGATCCCGCAACGTCACACATCGAGACGAACTCCTAAAGAAGATTTATTTTTGTCGTGTGGCCTCCTGAGAGGCCGAGTGCAGACCTTTCTAGTCGACGCAAAGTGGGCGACCTGCGCGTCGGGATGAGAGATGGAATGGATGAAGATGAATTAAACTGGGCAAGGATGTGGAAGGAAACGGCCGTGACCTGTCAAAAGGTACCGTCCCAGCATTTGCCTGGTGTTGAAAATAGGGAAACCACGGAAAACCATTTCAAGGACGGCCGACGGTGGGGCTCGAACCCACGCGTCTTCCGAGTCAGCAGAGAACTTGGTCCCATGACCTAACGCTGCGCTTTAGCGAGCGTGGCCACTGATGTCGCCAAATGACTGGTTACGAAGACATACAACAAAAGAAACATTATTTAATAAAAAGCAAGCAGTGGAGCTGCAGTATAAAATATTAGAGCTCATCATCTTGAAGATAATGATGATTACAATGTCTTGCGAGAAAAGGAACAATTAGCTGGAGACAATAAACTCGACCACATTATTAACCCTGTAGTCATAAATCAAGGCTCACACAAAAATAATTAGGCGTGAAGGAGGCAGTCGGCGCGTCTCCACCGCGTCGAGGCGCCCGCCACCCTCCCCTCCCCCCTCCTTATGACGCGTGCATTAATGACTGAAACTGGCTGGACTCGAACACTACGGAAACTGAAAGTAAATATCACTGTAAAATTATTTTCCTCGGCAGCATCAGTGGTAATGTAACCGTCGCGAGATCAATGTGTCGATTCCTGAACGAGGTAGTCGGAATTTTAAGTTTTTTTTTTTTCACGACCAGGGCTAGGATTTATACCAGGATGTCTACCAAAACCAACTTTCCCTGATTTTTCCAGGATAAATCATAAAATTCCCTGTGTAACAGTAGCCACCATAATAGACATTTAAAACAGAGTGTGTGCTTAAATAGCATTTCAAAAAGTGTTCGAACAATAAAGGGTAACATGACAAAGTAGAAAAGAAGAAGACAAAAAAATAATACATATATTTTGCCAATTCCTACATTTTTCATCCTGAAAAACTATTGTAATTGCGAGTAATGAAAGTAGTTTGTCAATAGCAATGCTCTCAAAAATCATACAGTTACACATTTATATGCAAATACACAGTCTACACTTTTGGTGTGCTCTATCTTGTAAGAAATGCGAGCTTACTAAATTAACGTCAATACGAACATACAACAATCATCACCAGAATATACTTTCCTCCCTGCCTGAATATCATTAAAATACCCTGATAATTCCCCGAGTTTTCCAGGATTTAAAAATGTGTGAGTATTCCCTGTTTGCCATAGTAGACACCCCGTAATTAAAAAGTGTCAAAATGTGTACATTTATATGTAAACATTAAAAAAATGGACACTAAAACTAAAAAGTGTCAAAATATGTACACACATGTGATTGATTATATTATGCAAAATATGGATAAAAAATTAATTTAACCACTAAACCATATTTTGTTACTTTCAGAGCCTACAAAAATACATTAAAAATACTGGATTCATAAATTAAATTATTCAATCATTTTATTTCAGTTCACTTTTTATTTATTATTAATTCATTGATTATTTCTGCTACCATTACAGTGTGCCACATAATGTTGATTTAAATTTTCAAACTTGAAGCTTCTCCTGCTGCGTCGCAGAAGTGATTTGTATTGGCTGCTCTACCATACATGATATGATTGGCGCATATTTAAAATTCACTGTATCAACAAGAGGTCTAGTTATCTGATTCTAGATTTACATTACACATTTCATCAAAACTTTGATTTCCTGAAAACTTGCGCATCACAAGGTCCAGGTGTCTTTTTATAAGCACTGGTCCCTGACTCAAAGGGATGCTTGCTATTGATACTGCCACATATTGTCCTTAGAAATCTTTCTTTGCTCAAAAACAATTTGTGTACATAACTGAAAATTTGTCCTGTGTTCCTAAGAATAAAATATACACAAATATTGCATTAAAAATCACTACATTTGGAAAAATATGCATTTTACATATAAATATGTACCAATGACAGAAATATGGAAAAATGTGGAAAATATATTCTTTCAATAGAGGACAACATAATCTATGGAGATACGTTTAAATAAATGTACATCTGGGTAATAAAGAACTATGTAAATACATATAAATCCCCACGTGTTTAAGCTGTCCATAGTCTGCTTCCTGGCCCACAGAGGGCGTGGTGCCGCAGTGGTCAAGCTGTTGGCCTCTCACCAAGGTGGACCGGGTTCGATTCCTGGTCAATGTTTGTGAGTTTTTTGAAGTGAAATGCCATGTCCTGTGGTTCGGATTCCACGTAAAAAGGATGTCCCGTGGCTCATGATTGCATGATTAACGGTCACGTAAAAATAAAAGCTTCCTTCCTGCTTCCTGGCCCCATATTTAGGTCCCTACGCCGGAGCGTATTAAAATATCTCTCAGGTCTTGAAACTTCCTATGCGCTTCTTTTGATGTCTTCCAAAGAATAAAATACTTACTAGCATTTTACTATTGACGAAACGCAGTAGGAACATGTTGTTGATTGATTGATTTAACGTTTCTGCGACATTGTGGCCATGTAGCCCCCTGTACTTGGGTGTGTGTGGAATGTGTCTAACAACTAGATCCTAATTCAACTAATGGCTGTATTCGTGTGTGTATTTGTAATTCAGGTGAGGATTGGGAATGAGGCGGCCGTGGCCATAACTTAGGAACCATCCCGACATTTGTCTGGAGTAGAACTGGGGAAACGACGGAAAACCACTTCCAGGATGGCCGAGATGAGAATCGAACCCTCATCTTCCCAGTTTTACCTCACGAGGATGAGTGTACCCCGTTCCAGCCATCAGACTAGAATTAATGTGGCCGCAGAACTTGAATCCCCTTTTTCCTGAAGGTTGACTGACCTTTTCAGCATGCTGATAAAACTCCTGAGACTTCCGTTTCATACAGATTCCTTCTGAGAGACTGGACCAAGGATTTTCCTCAATATTTTTCCCTCTCATTTCTCAACGTCTTTAATATTAAGAGGTCTGCCACTAATTATCGAGGTTTATTAGTATTGTCAGTCAAGGACAATCACTGAATCCCCACTTCAGCACGCCTTCTGAGCAGACTAAACCAAGGATTGTCCTTAATAGTTTTCTTTCTTGTTTCTTTAATATTAAGAGATCTGCCACCAATGATCGAGGTTTATATATATATATATATATATATATATATATATATATATATATATATGTTTGGCCCTCTAGGGAGCACATAGAACCATTATTTATCATTGGTTTTCTTGTTCTTCGTATCTTCCCAAAACTTCCTCATCCTTTCACTATGTGCCTGTCTTCTTTATTGTGTCCATGCAGCTTTGAGTTTCAAATTCCGTCCCGTAGGAAACTTGGGTGGAAACTTATATGAATTTACTTTCTGGCTATATGCAGTCCATGTCGTTGTTAGTTGGTCAATGTTGATTTCTGTGAGGTCCTTCTGGGTGTCTGACAGCCAGCGTACTTTGGTTTGTCGGGTTCCATTCCTCAGCGTATTTTGGTTTGTCGGGTTCCATTCACTAGGAGGAAGATTTTTTTTTCTTTGTCAGTCGGGAGTTGATCGAGGTTTATTATCATTATTTCAGTCAAGGACTATGAAGCCTCCGTGGCTTAGGCGGCAGCACGCCGGCCTCTCACCGCTGGGTCCGTGGTTCAAATCCCGGTCACTCCATGTGAGATCTGTGCTGGACAAAACGGAGGCAGACAGGTTTTTCTCCGGGTACTCCGGTTTTCCCTGTCAAAATTTCATTCCAGCAACACTCTCCACTATCATTTCATTTCATCTGTCATTCATTTAATCATTGCCCCAGAGGAGTGCGTCAGGCCTCGGCAGCCGGCACAGTTCATATCCTCGCCGCTAGATAGGGGCTTCATTCATTCCATTCCTGACCCGGTCGGAGACTGGAAGCAGGCTGTGGATTTTCATTTTTCATTTCAGTCAAGGACTACCATCACTGAATCCCCACTTAAGCACGCCTAAATGTCATCGACCTCAGTTGGTATCGAGTCCGCGACCCGTCATCCAGGCCGGCCTTTTTTAGCATCGTGGACAAAGAGCGAAGTTACTCAGTTATTGGGTCGGCAGGATTATACTGGTTAAGTATGGAATGTAACATGCTACGTTGCTAAATTGGTCAAGCGATGGCACGCGTAAGTTCCAAGGAAGCCACCCACGGAATGTGCTCCACTACACAGTAATCCTGGCAGCCTTCTCTGGTCGCGGTATATGTATTGAGACTCCGGATCCAAAGGTCTTCGGTTCGATTCCCCACCCTGCCAAGAAATTAAATTATGGTCTGAGGGTTGGAACGGGGTATACTCACCCTGGAGAGAAAAAAAAACAACAGATGGTTGTTTTCCTCAAATCTATCCCAGGTAAATGCCAGGATGGTCCCTAACATAACACAAGGGCCGACTCCTTCTAAAACCTAGCCACAATTTATAATACACACATTACCAAAGTCATCACAATAACTACACAGGTTGGCAGACAAATGCCACACACCCTGGTACACGGGGCTGCATGACCACGATGCCTCAAAGCCTATAAATGAATCAATATCATCAGTAATCCCGATAATTGCATGTGGCATCCAAATAGGTCTGGTGTGTATCGCGTCGTGACGAGGATGAAATGAAAGAAGACGTCTCAGACATCCAGTTCCCAAGCCAGAGGTATTAACCACTCGAAGTTAAAATCCACGACCCGGTCGGGTATCGAACCTGGGGCTCTTCGGACCAAAGTCTAGCGGCCTTCGCCACGAAGCCGACCTAGACCTCATTTCAAGCTCATGCATGTGCAACCTGTTTAGTTGAGTTAGTTAAGAACAAATACAGTTGAACCCCGAGTGTCTGAGCCTCGATAAGGTTACGGTGAATACAAACCCTGATTTAGCCATAAAGCCCGAAATTACACTATAAATCACCACGTTTGTGGTGTTGGGGTAGCACGCCTGCTTCTCGATTCCCAGCCACGTCAGGGATCTTAGAAACTGACGTGATGGCTGGAACGGGGTGCGCTCAGCCTCGTGAGGACTATTGAGTAGCTGTCTGACAGTGAGGAGCCCGGTCACTGAGACCAACATTTAAGGACGCAAAGTGTAGGCCGTGGACCACGTTTTTTAAAACTTATTTATTTTGTAAATGGGACAAATAAAGGAAGGAAATTTGTAGTTTTACGTGGCCGTTTAATCTCGCGATCAAGAGCGACATGACCTCTATTGTTACCTGAAATCCGAACCACAGGACGTGATATTGTACTTCGAAAATCTCACATGCAATGATCGGGATTAGAACCCAGTCCGCCTTGGTGAGAGGCAAGCAGCCCGACTACTGCACCATCACGCCCCCTGGGACAAATAATACACTGTTTAGTAACTTACTGTAACTAAGGTGAACCGGATTATAATGTAATACAGTCGAATCTCGTTATCTCGAATCGTTAAGTGATGTCCAAATAAATTCGACTTATCGAAAATTCGAGATATGTAGCAAAAGTGTTAAAATAATAGAATAGTTCATTGGTCGAAACATACTGTATAGTTGTCTGCTTCTCCTTGTCCTCTAGTGGTCAATCCGAGGATTGGTTTGCAGCAAATCTCCACCCTTCGCGTCTTTCCGCTTTCCTCCTCCTCCCAATCTTCCTTAATTTGATCCATATACCTCAGGCGTGGTCTTCCTGTATGTATTTTTCCATCAGCATACCCCTCTATGATTGTCTTCAGGATTCCTTCATGTCTCAATAGATGGCCTGCAAGTTGTACTTTTCTTTTGACAATTGATTTCTACAAACTTATCTTCTCACCCACTCTTTTCAAAGCCTCTTCATTTGTAACCTCGTCAATCCATTTTATTTTGAGCATGCGCCTATAGCACCACATCCCAAAAGAATGTAGCTCCTCTTCCCCAGTCCCCTGAGTCCAGGTTTCACAGCCGTAACATGCCACACTCAAGACATATGCTTTCAGAAACCTTTTCCTGATTTCAAGGCTGATGTTCTTAGAAGTTAAGATCTTTTTTACTTTATGTTAAAGGCAGCTTTTGCTTGAGCAATTCTACTTCGTACTTCTGTTTTTCTCCGTCCATCCCTACCGAACCTACTGTCTAGATACATAAACGAGTCAACTTGTTCAAGTAGATCATTACCTATGTTAGCTTGCTACGGTGGGTGAGTGGTTATCGTGTCGGATTACTAACCCCAAGCTTGCAGGTTCGCTCCTGGACGTGGTAAGTGATTTTTGAAAGGCGGCAAAAATTACGACACGCATGTCATATGATGTTGTCATGTTAAAGAACCCATGTGAATTCAGTAGGCCGTGTTCATAATGGCAAAATTAATCTCGGGAGTTTCCGCCAACACAAAGTTCCTCATTTCTCTACTAGAAAGCGCTGTAGTGTTCAAGGAGCTTAGATATCTAACCTCCTTGACTTTCATAGTGCTTCAAGGAACAACGAAATTCGACATTCAAGCTACCCCCTGGGTATCAAATAACAAAGCTTGCACCCAGCACCCGAGGCCATACAATATTATTATTATTATTATTATTATTATTATTATTACCCATGTTAATTCGAACCTTGGCTTACTCTTAAATGCCACTTAGTTGTCTAAATTTATGTAATAAAAAGGGATGTTCGTAATGACGACAGCTTTATTATATTATTTAACAATACAAAATGCAGACGGGCTTTTATCTACTCTTTTATGACTTCATCTTCTTCCGCTTCATTTTCAGTTCACGAGCTTCCGCCACTAAGTTCACAACCACATTCAGTGACGCATGAAACAAGTTGAACTGTATAAATACGTGAATGTTTAAGATAAAGAACACGTTTAAGTGCCAAGGATATAATTTAACCTTCAAGATATCGAAAAAAAAATCGAGTTATTGAAATTCGAATTAAAGAGAAAAAATACATGTAAATTATAGGAAATGAGTTCGGAAAATAATAATTACTACGATTTATCAAAAATTCGAGTAGTAAAAGTTCAAGGTTCGACTGTATAAAATCATGTGTCGCTATGTCAGTGGAGAGGTGGCACGCGCCAGTTCCAAGGAAGCCAGCCACCCACGGATTGTGCTCCTCTGCTCGGTCAGTAATCCTGATGAACACGGAAACAAAACCGCATTCCCTGACCTCGCCCCAAACCGCGCACAAGTGTAACTAACCCATGAATAACTGAGGAGATTTACACTGCACTGATATATCGTAGCTCAACCGAGAGTTAACAAATCGTAGCGCATACACAAACAGTAAAGGATAATTCAGCGCATTTAAATTAAGACCAAACAGAGTTGCCAAATTAACCACTTTGCAGAAATGACTAGATTTAGCTATATATTAATTCCGCCACTTCTCGCCACGTAACAGGGATGCTTCATCCGTAGGAAATAAGATTACACATTGCAATGCATCTGAAACCATTCATTCGTTGTTACAGTCATTTCCCCCTTAACAATGATTAAATGTCAGCGACCTAAACGGGATCGAATCAGTGATCTACCAATGAAGTCTACCACAAGCAGCGCGGACTAGTGGCGAAGTCGCTCACTGACTAGCAGGAACGCAATCATAATAATAATAATAATAATAATAATAATAACAGACGGCATAACAACGAACTCTACTTGCACATTGAGAGGATAACAGACACCATTCGGAAAAGGAGGATTCAATTTTATGGCGACATATCACGCATGAGCTCGCAGAGACAGAGCAACAAGATCTTTTCCTCCTTTATTAACAAGAAAACCAAGGGACCCTGGTTCATCGAAATTGAAAAAGATCTTCATGAAGTAGGAATAACACTTGAAGACATCCAGGGACGTGCACCTCTCCAGAGAAGACTTCGAGCATACAAGAGCTTCCAAGAAAAACCAAAATGGAAAATCGGGAAGAAGTGGACTGATGAAAGAAAGGAGGCTCACAAAACGCGAATGGGAGAATATTGGGGGAGAGTTAAAACTCTAGGGAGCAAACGGTTGAAGTAACGTGGTCCACAGCAGGCCGAAAAGGAGAAAGATTAATAATAATTATTATTATTGTTATTAATTAGAGGGCTTTTGTGACAAACCAACCACCTGGTTTTACTGTTATGAGGGCTCAATGCGACACAGTTCTGGCAGGCGCTATCGTCTTGTTAATTTGTTTAAACGCACTTTTTAAACAAATTGTCGATATTTATGAATCAGAGTGTAATTCGTCACTGTTGCAGGAAACCCTCTTTCTTTTGAATTGGCATTTGTTACGATCGGTTACTTGTAGTACCGCATGTGTATAGACCACCCGACCAGCTTTACTCTTATGCGGGCTAGACGCGACAACAGTTCTGTCAGGGGCTATCGTCTTTAGTTGTTTGAACGCACTTCCAAATATAGCCCAGGCATTTTAGTCTAAAAATCGTCAAAACCTAGAAAAAAAATCATGTAAAGCTAATTTTCTCAGAATTTGATAATTTGTCCCCGGGGAACAACATACTAAAATTCTCCAAGCTTCCGATGCCGGCTTCCTTGCTTTCCAGGCCTGGAAACCTGGAATTTCAGGATATTCCTGGAGCGCCCACAAAAACCGAATCATTTATCCAAAATTGATAAAGTATGGTATCAAATGAAAGAGGAAAACATGCAGGTTCTAAAAAACGCAAGAAAAACAACTTTCGGTCACTTCCGGTTGAATAAAAAACATAAAACGCACAATATTCAATTTTTAAATATATATTTTTTCAATCAACGCGCTTTTAAGTGATCAAAACATGGGGTTATAGGAAAATAAGCTCAATAGAACGAAATAGCATGTTTTTAGAATTACAGAAGTGTCTTGTTTGTTTGTACGTCTAATAGTGTACGAGCTACAGCCAGAATAAATTGAACACCAAATTAAGTTGGTAGCGCCGTCGCGTCGTGTACATTGTTGGGTCGAATGCTCGTTGCTGCTCCTGGGCTGCGGCTTACGCTGTGCAAGGAAAGGTTTGTTGTTGCTATTGTGTTGTTGTTGAGTTTAACGTTTATTGGGGGTACGTTGCGAAATTGGCCTACTATAAAAGTACAGTGAAGAAGGTTGTGTGAAAATGTGGAATTGCGTTTTATGTAAGTTTAGTGAAGAAGAAAGGCCTCGAAAGTTTAAAAATCGCAAGCATGAAGCGAAATGATGGCTTTGTGAATACTTTTGCCTCCCTGGAAGTTCACCTTCATTGCAGGTAAGGATGTGTTTTGTATTCTATATACTATAAAATACAACGGACGTACCTTAAAAACACAAATAAAAAATTACTACCGTTGAATTTAGTTTATAGATTTCATGTTTCAAAATGCTTTTATGTGTCTATAAGCCTAGGACTTATTGCCAGTCGCTTAAGGTATTGAGGCAGTTGTATATGTGAGGATTTGGGGCTTAATACGATCTTAACACTCATTGATAAAGTTTTAAATGTTGAAATTTAACGGATTTTGAGCCAACTGAAATGGCACAATTCACATTTGCTTTGTCGCGCAAGGGAAGATATGCCAGCTAGCTATGTGCACAGCCGTCGGCCTAGCGGCCTTATATGCTAAGGAGAGAAAAAATAAATTGCTGGGTTGGAGTGAGATTTTAACCCAAGACGAACTCAAGCTTTGTAAGGAAAAGGGGAGCGCCGGCGGCTGACACCTGTAAGCTATGCTTGCTGGAATAACTTCGCTTATGCGACAAAGCAAACGTGAATTTCATGTTTTTTAATCGGCCCTAAATCCGTTAAATTCGAGCGTTTGGAATTTTATCATATACCACCGCGTTCGCCTTAACGAGACCTGTGCAATGGTAAGGGTTTTTGAAAAAAGTAAATCCGTTAGCTTTTCTTTTACGTTAGAAATTGGGATACCGTCCAAAGCTTTTTTACAGCTTTTTGTGCATGTTAGTAACGTTTTTAGTCGAAGTAGGGCTTAATGAAGTTTAATTTAGGAAAACTGACCAGGAGTTTGTTTTGATCTTAAAAACTCTGCTTCTAAGTTGGTTATTTAGATCTAACTGAGGGCCCACTTTCTCGTAGTAGAACCAGGTAAATATTTAACTAATTTTACTTATTTTATTTTTAGGATCGCTTACACGCGGCCTGGTTCGATAAAGGCATCTCTAGATAAGAGGCCCGAAGGAGAATTATCCAATGAGGAAACGCTCTTAAAACCTACTCTTCGTTCTTCTGTTGGCCCTTTTAACATAAAAGAAGATTGTCGGTTCTGTGGCAAAGAGGCCTCTTCTCGGAAGGAGACGAAAAAGGAAGTTAAGTACAGGCGTATTATCCACGAGATCCGAACGATTCCGGTTATTACAGGCATCCGACTCCGAGCAATCGAACGTGGCGATGAGTGGGGACGTATTGTATGTGCTCGTGTGGACAGCATAATAGACCTTGTTGCTGCCGAGGCCAAATATCATCGAGAATGTCATCTCCGATTTGTATCTGGAGGCGTTTTGGAGGGTGATGGTAGCAGCGTCAAGACTGGCCGTGGCCGTCCTGCGGATCCCGAAAAACACGACGCCTTTGAAAAGCTCTGTACGTTCTTGGAGACCAATGAAGATTGCCAGTTCGCGCATGATGATCTTCATGACTACCTTGAGAAAGTATGTAAAGAAATGGAATGTGGCCCATACGCGCAAAAGTATCTCAAAGAAAAACTACTTAGCCACTATGGACAGCGAATCTTCATCACCGAGCTGCCAGGTCGAAACTGCATTGTAAATATGAAAGAAACGGCAGAAAACATCTTGCACGACAAATGGTACGAGGAACGTGGGAAGTCTGCAGCCGATGAACGTCGGCGAATAGTAGAAAAGGCCGCTCAAATTATAAAAGAAGATATTCGGACGCGTGCATACAATCTGGAGGAATATCCGTCCGCAGAAGAGCAGTCGTTAGATGCCGACGTTCTACCGAATACTCTAGCTCTGTTTCTTGATCGGAGCATCAAGACCAACCGCGCAACCGGTAAATCCGCCAAGAAAAAAGCCATTGGGCAGGCAATTATTTCAGCTTGTCGTCCGAAGTCCTTTTTTTATCTCCTATCTTGTTGGCTGTTGGCGTGTATGTCGACCGACACTACGGGTCGCGGCAGCTTGTAGATCTTCATCATAACATGGGTTTCCCCGTGTCCTACAACGAGGTTCTTTGTTACTAGAATAACGTAATAGCTTTCACGGCCAGTGAAAATGACACAGGGAAGAACAGCTTGGCGAAGCAGAGCCGAACAAAGAATTTGTTCAATATTCCGTTGATAACACTGACGTTAATGTGCGCACGCAGACCGGACACGGGACGTTTCACGACATGGGTGGTGTTACGATGTCTTCACCGGCCCCTACTTTACCTCGGAAAGCAGTACCACGGCAACGAAATATATCATCTGCTGCTGTAACACTTAGTTTATAGATTTCACGTTTCAACATGCTTTTATGCCTCTATAAGCCTAGGACTTATTTATATTTTTATATTAAGTTATACATATTTCTGTCATTGTAATCATTCGAACGATTTCACGAAAAAGAGCTATTAATTTTCTTTTTACTTTCCAGGAGTAGGCCGTGCCAGCCATAGACACCGACGTAGGACATTAGTCGACCCTACATGGACAATATTGCACCAAATATTTTTTTAATTTCACAATTTTTTTTGGTTTGTTTTTTATAATTGTCGCTGTTAAAACCACAAACCAAATGTTCATTAAAACGCATGTTATCAACTGTACATGTGAGTATGTTTTTTTTGTCGGTCTTTGTTATTCATTTAGCAAATCTTGCGTCGTTTTATGATTTTTAAATGGACGTCACGTAACCAACTCAACGTGGCGTTCAACTTATTCTGGCTGTAGCTCGTGCATTATTAGACGTACGAACAAACAATAGACACTTCTGGAAAGCTATAAACATGGTATTTCGTTCTGATTAGCTTATTTTCCTTTAACCGCATGTTTTGGCCACTTAAAACCGGGTTGATTGAAAACAAAAATTAAAAAATTGAAATTCGCGCGTTTTTTGTTCTTTTATCGATCGGAAGTGACCGAATGTTGCTTTTCTTACGTTTTTCAGAACCTGCATGTTCTCCTCTTTCATTTGATACCACACTTTGTCAATTTTGGAAAAACGATTCGGTTTTTACGGGCGCTCCAGGAATATCCTGGAATTCCAGGTTTCTAGGCCTAGAAAGCAAGGAAGCCGGCATCGGAAGCTTGGAGAATTTTAGTATGTTGTTCCCCAGGGTCAAATTGTCAAATTCTCAGAAAATTAGCTTTACATTATTTTTTTCAACCGTAAATCCTAAAATGCCTGGGCTAATATGTTTCCGTTGACTTTTCAAGAAATGCAATATTTTCCCTGTACAACTGAGATGATTTGGAACACCGTCTGGTAAGCTTGAGTATTGTGAAACACACACCTTAGCGTTTTATACATAATTTGCTACCTCTTGTTATTCCCGTTTCTGCGATACATTCTATAGAGTAGATTTTACGACCGGGTACCCTTCCTGATGACAACTTCACGAGAGGCGTTACTGAGAGATTTTGTTGAATTTAGGCCAAATGTTAGGCTACACAATTCTTGGGCATTTTCTATAACAAATTAATAAATGATTTCGTATGATGCGATTGATATTTTTATGGGATTTTCAAAATGTTGTTGCCTCGTTTTCCAAATATCATCAAAAGAATAGCACTCTCTCAGTTGCAGAGATATTAAACATGTTGGGAAAATGTGTGCTCGCTAGTGTATAAATGTCTTTCATGTCACGTGATTTCTTTCACCAGGTAAAGTTTCTTTCTCATAGTTACTAGGATTACCCTAACCGCCTGATTGAAAGGCACGCTGTGCCATCGTGCAATCACGCCACCCGGCAACGCAACAGCCTATTCATAACAATGTACTTCGATCTTTCAGGCAAATTGAATGACACCTGTTTGTACTATAATGTTATACTATTTATTGTTGTAACATGTCTTCATCCCTTCAATGGGTTTTCGACAGCATGGGTCGCTTTGCTCTAATCTTACTATACACTAAATAGGACATTTAACGAAAAAACATTACATGAAATAGCAAATAAAGAAAACTTAACTCTAAGAATAACAATTTTGAATTTACATTCTAATAAAAATGGCAATCCTTATAATATCGTTTATGAAAGTTGTTATTCATGTATTGAACTCAAAAAGGGCAATTTGTATGAAAATATTATTAGATATAGCCTAGGTCTGCTATACTAAAATTGTATTATTTAAGTATTAATATCTTGAATTTCCATATAATGTCAACTGGTATATTAGGTCATCAAGGAGTCTTGGTTTAAAGTCAATCGAATCTGTTTTTTATTAAGTCTATAATTCAAGTTTGAGTAGATGATGATTATTATTATTATCATGTATTAGTCTATATTGCTTATTGCTGTTTGCTTAAGTTACGGTTAAATTCCATTTCATATTTTGGTGGCTTCTGTTAATGCTATCCTTAAATATTAATGGAAGAATGTACTGTATTCAACCGTGTCCTTTGATGTTGAATTATATCGATAGTATCACTCAAGTGTGCTTCGCGATCGCTTTTGGAAATATATTTATAATAATTTTGGGGGAAGGATAGGATGGTTTTCTTTAGGAAAATAAAAAAAAAGATTTAGAGAAAATAAAAATCCATTTTAAAGTCAGACAGGCGCTTACTTGTGCAGCGACACAGCGGGTAGGACTAGGAGTCTTACTGTGGCGTATGCGAAGATATTCATCATTTACTATTTATGGTAGCGCGTCAACTGAAAATAAACACTAGTAAATTTTACTTAATACTCTTAAACAATATAAAGAGAACGGCGATGATAAATAGGTAATACAAGCTTTTCCACATAGTCGAGACTGAAGTAGCCTACCAATGTAGCATGCAAGTATCAGACATCTCATTGGGACGGCAGCATATTATAAAAGATCTATCCACTCTCTCAGCATTGGCGAGTCAGAAGATTCTCCGCTCAACTAAAAAGTTGTTGATGTTGATGATGTTGATGTTGATGATGATTATTATTATTATTATTTAGGGGCTTAGCGCCATTGTGTAGCCCCGTGTACTTAGGGGTGAGTAGAATTTGTCTGATAACCTGTGTCACTGTGATGTCGGCACAAGTGTGTGTATTTGTAATTGAGGTAGGATTTGGGTAGGAAGCGACCGTGGACTGAAGTTAGGTACCATTCCGACATTTGACTGGAGTGGAAGTGGGAAACCACTTCCAGAATGGCTGAAGTAGGAATTGAACCCGCCTCTGCTCAGTTTTGCGTCATGAAGCTGATTGGGTTCGAATCCCATCTCAGCCGTCCTAAAAAATGGTCTTCATTTTCACGACCAGGCAAATGCTGGGACGGTTCCCTTCAATAGGTCCACGGCTAATTTCATTTCAAAATCCCTTCCCTGACCCGTCCTGAAAATAAAATAAATGGTCATTGGCTGCATTGATAAAATATTATGTTAGGGGCTTGGGCCATCAGCCCCGTGTAGGCCTTCTTGTGTGGATTTATAACTGTAATTTATTAGAACTCGACGTAAGTTACTATCCAAGCGTTTACATGGAGGGAGAACTACACTCCCAAGATTCAAACCTCCAATCTTGAGACTTGTTGCAGCTACCCTTCATGGTCGTGGTGCACGATTTAATGCGCAAGATTACGCCGTTCTGGCGGAGACTATCATCTTGTTTATTTGTTTAAACGCAATTTATAAATTTAAGCAAATAAATATATGTCCGTTAACTTTTCAAGAAATGCGAGATTTTATCCCTTGCTATTCAGGCAATTTGGAGATTTTATCCCTTGCTATTCAGGCAATTTGGAAGATTTTGGCACAAACCGCACCTTTTAACTGCCACTGGCTTAAAAGCTCGAGTTTCGTGAAATATAATACACCTTAGAGTATTATAATATATAATATATTACTATTACTACTATCGTACATTCCCTTTTAAGAGAGCGTGTGAACTTGAACAATTTCCACGACAACCCAGACTTGCGGCGACGTTGTTTCCAAATCCTCTTCATTCGTGCACTATGTTCTTTCTTCCGTTCGTCTGTCCACTGTTTTCCTGGCATCTTTGGTAGCAGTTCTTTATCAAATTTATGTTTCATTATGTTTCTTCTAAATTTAACCCGATCATTCATATATATATATACATACCGTATATGTGATAGTGTAACTAAGCTGAAGACTGTTTCATTGATAAACCGAAAAGATGTACGCATAAACCAAATATGTTTCAATTATGTATTGACTAGGCTTTTCTCTTATTAAATTAAGATATAGATAATATAAACTCGGCAAAAAAAAACACAAACACAAACACACACACACACAAACAAACAAGAACTTCTAACGTCAGCGAAAGTCTAAAAACTACAGAATTATTTTGCCTTAGTACTTTTGAAATAGGGATTTAACGACATTTCCTGTATTCACACCCAGCTATTGTTTACTACAACCAAGCGATTTTATTCAAACGTAAGTTGGCAACATTGGTTAGCCACATGAATTCTACTAAATATCAACACCAGGTGGACATGGCAGTGACATAATGAATTATGCTAATCTTTTCCTTTTCAAATGATAACGATAAGCCTATTGCAGCACTGTATTACACAATCCTGTGTGTATATTATGATAACAAACAGTTAATAAACCACAGAAAGGATATGACTCGCATAATACGTCACCGCAAGGCAGTTGTGGAAAAACCAAACACTCATGATTCCGGTTCCACCAAACACATCTCTACATAGCATAAAACTTCTTGGATGTAACGAGTAATCTCCAGAACCACTGGATGGATTTGGATGCGGTTTTCACCATTTTGTAAAGGATTTCTCTCGACTAAGATTTCTGACCAAACGAAGCGGAGCAGAAACGATTTCAGTGAATCGAGGAAGATTCCTGATCAAACGAAGCCGAGCAGTAACGATTTCAGTGAATCAAGTCGAAGATAAACCTGCCGTCCATGCGCATTTTAAGTTTACGCTGGGCAAACCACTAAAGCTATCTACAGGGTTATTATAAATGAGTGATCCTGAAGCGATTTCACAGCTCTACCGTAGCTTTATTATTTGATATATTGTCATAGGGCTTTGCACGCACATAGAGAAACTCAATAAGTTTTTTTGTTGTTGTTTTTTCTTTGCGCGATACAAGTGCTCCATATGTGCCCCCTAGTGATTCTGCAGATATGTCGATAATCAAGTCTTCCCACGTTCAGTGTGGCATGTCCCTATCAATCTGTTCAAAATCACTGTTGATGGGAGCTTGCAGTTCTGGTAAGTTTGTTGGTAGAGGCGGTGTAAACACTGAATCTTTCACATAACCTCACATAAAAACAAATCGCATGGGGTTAGGTCGGGAGAGCGTGGAGGCCATGACATGAATTGCTGATCATCAACCCCAACACGACCGATCCATCGGTTTTGCAATTTCCTGATTAAAAATTCTCGAACATCATGATGGAAATTACGGCAGACTGATGTGAATGCACTTCAAACACAGCATACGTTTTCTCGGCGCCTGCCGCCATCTTGCCTAACTGCTCACTGCTGCGCTCTCGTGGCAGAAAACTTAAGTACTGCAGCAACAATACAAAATTTTTCGAGTTTTTCTATATGACCGATGAATTTTGTGACAATATGTCAATTAACTTAATGTAGCTACAGTAAATTTACGAAATCGCTTCAATCATTTATAAAAGCCCTGTATATACCATGAGTGTAAGAATTGTTAAAAGTTTAAAAAAAAAAACAACTCCATCGTTAATACATCGCCCACTGTAAGTGTTTTTTCGTTTCAATTTCTTCCAACAATCTACATGCAGTGGAAATTAAATTACTAGCTTCGGAGCGAGTTGACGAGCTAGCGAGCCTATCGCCCCAGCTTCGGCCAGCATCAAACTGTCGTGTCGTGTCGAGTTAAGACTTCAGAGAAGAGTGTTATGTATTTGGAGTTTCGCTGTTCACCTCGGCTTTCCTGAATTGCGTCCGGGACCTGCTGTCCGTGCGCCTTTTAAACTTACGCTGCGGAAAACCGTTAAAGATACCAGGCGAAGCCGGCCCGGGTTGATAGTGACTTCTCAAGTTTCATTGGTGGATCACTAGAAGAGTGTCCATTTACTGATTCAAGATTGCGGATTAGATTTCAGGCCGAGGAAGTTTATGAAGGATGGAAATATCCACGGCACTCCGAGTCGTACTAATTCAGATTAAGGAAGGAAGGAAGGAAGGAAGGAAGGAAGTTTTATGTGAGTGTTAATATCGCGATCATGAGCAATGGGGAGTCCCGGATTTTTTGGTTTAAACAATATCCGCGAAATATTTTAGCAAATATATGTATCTTATCACAACGATATATTAACCCCAAATAAGTCATTTGTTTCGACATTGAAGCCGCGAAATATCGCGAAATAAAGTTGTTTTGCGAAATGTGTTATTTTCACCTTAACATGCTAAAGCGACGAAATGCTGGTAATAAGATTTTTTACAATTTTTATTGTACTTCAAAATGAAATAGTTCCACTATCTGTATTTTGATAGAAAATAAGAAATATTTAATAAAAATGATTCATACGCACCCAAGCACAGAATTATAATTCAATGAAGGAAGCGGCAAATGACAAGACGATCTGGACATGTTTTATGGCAACTGACCAGTCTTATGACTGCAAACCAATGATGATGATGATGATGATGATTCATAAGATACGAAATCAAGGAAATAATGCTCTGCTGATACCCCTCCCCCATAGAAAACTAGAATAATTGATTGTTGTTCCTCCAAATGTTTCTATAGTGTTCATTATTTAACCCCATATCCGTGCACCGTGCAGTTATTAAGCACACTCACACCTCATTTTATTTCATCGCTTTGAACATTTTATTTCACTACTTTGAAGCCTTTTATATTACCATGATTCAGGGACCCTAGCAATGGGGCCTTCTTTTTACGTGGAATCCGAACCACAGGGCATGACAATTCACTTTGAAAATCTCACATGCATTGACCGAGAATCGAACCCGGTCTACCGGAGTGAGTGTGGGATTAAGGAGACTTCATCCCATATAATATTTGGTGACTCAAGCACAACGATTATTACATTTCTACCACCGTTCGCCCAACAGGATTCCAATTCCACTGCTAGAGACTCAAATGTTCTATCCCAGGAAACCGAATCGTACGATCGGATTGTTATTAGTATTATTATTACAGCAACAGCCTTGGGTGTTCTGGGTTTCTAAATACAAGAGCTACGGCTGTGCTGCTTCGTGATTCAAAACAACAACACCTAAAAATGAATATCCCATCAACAAAAATTATAATAATATTATAATAAGCCCAGTTCTTTCTTCGGGTGCTTCTATTCTACTGTATTACGGTAATTTATCAGTAATAATTAACACACTTACTATTAAGTTTTCTGACGGGTTTTCTTGTATTTTGTTTTTGGAGGGCAGAGAAGGAAGGAAGGAAGAAAGGAAGGAAGGAAGGAAGCTTGTAGTTTAACGTGACCGTTAATCTTGAGATCATGAGCCACGGGACCTCCTTTTTACGTGGAATCCGAACCACAGGACATGGCATTTCACTTCGAAAATCTCACATGCATAGAACGGGAATCGAACCCGGACCGCCTTGGTGTGGAGGGCAGAGACTGTCTGTGTATGTCACTGTAGGTAGAGCTGTAGAGCTATTTGTCCTGCATATTTGTATCTGATGATGCTTGACGAGCGAAACATGTAATTTCTTCTTCTTCTTCTTCTTCTTCTTCTTCTTCTTAAAGAAAGCTTTCCAGTCGGTCAACACACATTGAGCCCAATTACATTAGGGGGGAAATAAGTATTTACATACCCTAACCTGACAGAAACGAGATATTATTACACACTAACACGCTTTTATGTACAAAATAGGGTACTGTACTTAGTTGGATGACATGTTTCGAATGTCAAGCGTTCATCCTCGGATCCTATTCACTTAGGCTTAAGCTTTCTTTAATAAAATTAGGCAACACTGAAAAAAAGGCTTCAAAGTTATCAATCATTACATTTTCTCAGGTTTAAGGACCAACACCCATTACAATTGGGTACAATCCTGTTGACCGATTGAAAAGCATTTAATTTCGTTTACTAAGACAACAGCGAAAAATAGCTTTCAACATAATAATAATATTTTGTGCACATTTTATTTATAACGGTGCAAATACAGTAACATGTCCTAAAATTGTGCCAGAGAATTGACAAGACGCAAGCACTAGATTAATCTTGTGCTGAAAACACGGAAGTCCGCTAGGCGAATGGCGCTATAATCTGCTGTAAGATAAGGATAAGAGAGGAGCAAGGAGCGGCTGTATAACATATCCTTGTAAGTGCAGGAGTCGAGTTGCTACATAATGTCACGTCTGAAGTGTAGGCGAGGCGGGGAGAGCCGGAGAGCGCCCACTGTGCAGCATACCGCACTCATCAGCTGGCTGCCCACTGCATCCTGAGCGGCAGCGTGATTGAGTTCTCATACGTTCTATTTGTTTGTTTATTTATTTATTTATTTATTTATTTCAGGGGCTAGAGACATATTCATCATCAGTCCCATGTACAGTACCTGTGTGTGAGATGGTCTGCCTACCAGAGTTTCGATGGTGATTAGCAGTATGTGTGTTTGCTATTATTTTGGCTGATACCAAGAAGAACTAAGGGGAATGAATGCTCTGGGATTCAAACAAGAAACCATCCCGAAAAAGAAAAAAAAGTTTTACTTCACGAGGCTGAGTGTTCCTAGCATTGGCAGTAATCGAACCCGTGCCTCCACGGTGACAGCCAAGAATCCTAGATCAAATGTTAATGAGTTAGTGAACAGAAATGAATAATTGCACAACTATATGAGTGACTATAAGTTTTTCCCTCTTCCTGTAATTGTTTAAAGGGTGGATAATGTCCCTTTTGCATCTGAACGCCTCACTTATGTTAATTGCCTCTATCAACATACAACATTTCAGTTTGATTGCTGCAATAGATTCGTAGATATTGAGAACCGTCTAATATTACGGATGGTCACCTTGTTGGACTTTTATATATGTAGGTCTTAGAGTAATGAACTATTACATGAAGATTATTGCGTACGTGTAGTATTCAAAGTTCAATCGCATGATTAGGACACAAGAAGTAAAAACGAGATTTAAAAATTCGCACAGCTGCCATCTTGGGGTTATGAAAACAATTGAAATAAATTAGATGCCAGTGAATTAACATTTGCATAAGCATTTACCGTACCAAGTTTCACTGCACTCGGATGGTTCAATCGCAAGAAACGTCCATTTGAATATTTATACTTCGCGTCGCCGCCATGTTGGATTTGTGCTCACCAGGTTATTGTAAGCCCTATAGGTGAACTTATGTTCATAGCCTCTATGGACATTAAAAAATCAGTTTGATTGCTGTAAAAGATTCGTGGATATTGAGAACCGTCTAAATATTTTGGATGGTCGCCATGTTGGATTGTTATATGTATAGGCCATACAGTTATGTACCATTAAAGGAAAATTAATGCGTAGGTTCATTATTTAAACGTTCACTTCGATCGCATGATTACGACACTAGAAATACAAACTTAATTTTAAAATTTCGCACAGCCGCCATATTGAGGTTATGTAAAAAATTGAACTAAATTAGATGCCAGTACATTACAATGTGTATAAGCATTTACTGTACCAAGTTTCATTGCGTTTGGGTGGTTATATCGCGAAAAGAGTCTTATTTAAAAGATTCAACTTAGCTTGGCCGCCATGTTGGTTTTGTAGTTACCAGGTTTTTGAAAGTCTCATAGGTGAACTACTAGTAGTGCCCTTTATCACCGTACCAAATTTTAGGGTGATATTGGTGATAGTTTAGGAGATATTGAAAGTTGGTGAAATATTTCGCACAGCCGCCATGTTTCATTGGTGAGACATAATAAAATTTGAAGAGCACGGTCAGGGTCGGTCGATATGGTGCTATGACCTCACCGAGTTTCATTGAAATCGCTCCAGCCGTTTAGAAGTTATTAGAGAAACACACACACACATACGCGCACACACACACACACACACACACACACACACACACACACGGACAACAGGTGATCTCATAAGCATATTTTTAATAAAATGAAAATAGGCTAAAAATATATATAAATAGTAATTATAATAATAAACAAAAATTAACTTACGCAAAAACAAAAAAATAAATAATTAAAAAAAAGAGAAAAAAAAAGGAAGTCTTGAGTCAAGAATTACTTATAAAGCGGATAACGAGATCAGCAGCCACTAAGTAATCGGCTAATATAAGTTTGAGTGTCAAGTGCTGTTTTAAGGGGCGTGGTCATCTGCCCCTAATGCGTTACGTTAATGATTATAACTGTACAAAGAAATTGTAAATTCGTTATTATTTTTGCGCTGCAGCATTGCTGAAAAAATGTTTATTCGACTTCGAGCAGAACTCCTAAAGCACAGGAGGAGAACTGGGAAACCATATTAGCTGATCTGACATCTTGTGACATACACAAGTTGCCGAAAACTCATCAGTGTCATCGATTTGTTTCCAACTTCCTCGCACACTAAGCCTCTTTCCAAAGAACAAAACTCCCGGCTCCTTAAAGATGCTGCCAACTGTAACCTGAACAAGTTCAAAGAGTGAAAGGGGGGAGTGACAAAATCAATACAAGACGGCAACAGAAAAGAAACAAGGAGTGACATGAGAACACATGTTTTTAATGGGGAAGCTACTCAACCAGCTACAGTAATACATTCAGTGAAATTCTTTGGTATATAAAAATGCATGTATTAGCGTCGTGCTGAGTAGTACAGTACAGTTGGTTTAGCGCCGATCTTCAAATCGCAAGGTAGCGGGTTTGATTTCACCTCAATACGGCGACATTTGTTGTATGAGTCTTCAGTCTTTTGACTGGTTTGATGCAGCTCACTAAGCCTCCCTGTTAATCATTTCATCTGTACATAGCTACCACACCTTACATTCGAGGCAATCTGTTTAACACTTTCTAACCTTGGTCTACCCCTACAGTTCTTGTCCTCAAACCTTCCTTCGATAACTAACTTTGCTATTCCTGGCTGCCTTCGTATGTGTCCTACCAACCTATCTCTTCTCTTCGTTAGCAGCCGCCAGGAACACCTCTCCTCACCCATTAGTCTCAATACCTCTTCATTTGTTACTCTATCTACCCATCTGATCTTCATCATTCTCCTGTAACACCATATTACCAACTTATGCATAGGAGCGTGGTGGCACAGCGGTCAAGCTGTTGGCCTCTCACCACGGCGGACCGGGTTCGATTCCCGGTCAATGCATGTCCGATTTTCAAAGTGAAATGCCATGTCCTTTGGTTCGGATTCCACGTAAAAAGGAGGTACCGTGGCTCATCGCGAGATTAACGGTCACGTAAAACTACAAACTTCCTTCCTTTTCAACTTACGTATGGAATATCCTGAATCGACCCAGCTCTCACCCCCACCCCCATACAGCGAGTTTCGTCGCTAATACTACTTTCTTGCATAATACAGTAGATCGCAATCTTCACTATACTATTACCCGTTTGATATACGAATGCCGACGGCAAAGTTGGAACTATTCTTTGTTTACATGTCAGCTTGCACTATCAACAGGTACAGTCACGCACATAGGATATAACTCAGCTCTTGCAGCCTCAGCTAGAGTTCTCCTCTCCATGGTGACATGTGCTGAAGTTATATGAACACTGTACTCCGTCACCGCTGCCTCTCCCTCCTCACAAGGCTCCACAAACACTAGCGCAGTCAAGGTCAGCGGCACTCGTTTCTCAAACGTGTAATAGCATCCTGAGAGAATTCACCGCCCATGTACACCTGTTCCAATTTAGTGAACACAAAATTAATTAAATAACAACCACAGGTCACCTAACAAGAGTTGCGGTTTCACTGCTAGTTAGCAGTGCAAGCTAAACCTCGAAAAGATCTACACCAGGTAGCAGGGGCCAAAGATTTTTTTTTTTTCGATAATGTGAGCAGTAATCAGATTTGAATGAAACCTATATTGTACACATGCAAGGAAACATCCAGTTAAGCTACTAAAGTGACCACAAAACAGCACAAGGCGCCGTTAGAAATGAAAGAGAAGCAAAAGCAAGCAAGCACACGCAGATAAGTTCGTGACAGGCAGCAGGTTCCAGAACAATAGCTGTTATCAGCCTGACTCTTGAACTACGAGCTATAAACAAGGGGTGGCAACACCAAACTAGTTTTTTCTCTAAGCTTTACTACTCAACTAGCCCGGAGCACGCAACGTTCGCCATCAATATTGCCGCGAGCGATGGTGCCTCCGTAAAATATCTAGGAAACGTATTTTTGGATGCTAACAAAATAGAAATTGTTTTCAGAAGCTAAAAATAAAATTAAAAAGTAAAATTTACTAAAAAGCTAAAAATAAATTTAAAAAAATAAAATTTACTAAACAGTTTCAAAAAAAATTGCTGAAACGTACAAAATATTTTCACTGATTTCAAAGACCACCTCGTGGTGTAGCGGTTAGCGTTCTTGGCTGTCGCTCCAGAGGTCCAGGTTCGATTTCCGGCTATGCCAAGAAATTTAATTCTGGCCTGAGGGCTGGTACGGGATACACTCAGCCTGGGAAGAGGAGGGTTCGATTCTCATCTCAGTCTACTGAAAGTACGAGGGGTGATCAAAAACAAAGGTTACAAAGCACATATTCCTGGAGTTTCGTCTGTAATGGAGAAATTAGTAGGCTAGCGTGAAGTAATTTGAATAGATGCGTTGGTAACTTTGCAAGTTTTAGCCACCCATCACCTACAGCGCTAGGTGTAGGTGAAAAACTAATGACAACTCGTTTGGAAAATTGGTCTCGCGAAGAGATCCGCTCAGTTATACGATTTCTGTGGGCGAAACATGTAACCACGGGCAGGACTTCTCACCGAGGGCGCTATCTTCCTTCATGACAACTCGCGACCTCATTCAGCCCAGAAGACCACCATGCTGTTGAAGCGGTTTCGCTAGGACATCATAAACCACCCTCCCTTCAGCTTGGACCTAGCTCCAATCGACTTTCATCTGTTTCCTCACTTGAAGGAGCACCTATAAGGCATCCAACGTTTAGAATGAAGCATTGGTCTTATGGCGCGTTACGACAGGGTTGCCACTCCATGAGAGGAGGCAGTACAAAGCGCTTCGCGTACACTTTCCGCACATTCAGCGATTGTGCAGTGACGAAGACTTGAATTAAGTACTGTATAATAATACTAATAGTAGGCTAACATAACACATACAACGAAATTAAATTAAATTAAGTTAACTATAACGTATGCTGAATGCGACATAAAGAAAACAATCAAAATAAAATAAATAAAGTATAAGCCCAAGGAAATGTGTGAAGTTTCGACTGCAGTTAAAGTTGAAGTACGATATTAAAGAAAATACTCCTCATTGACTTACCTTTCATGATTTATACTTTCGTTGGGTTTAAGGTTCTTAAAATAACTGAACCCATTAATTACGACCTGTTTTTCCCTCCTTCTGAGCACTTGACCTCGCTTTCTTTTCACAAAACTATCCATTGTTGTACGTGAAATACGTAAAATACAACACGTTAAATCTAACAGAACTGCTGCACACACACTCAAGATAGACAGCCGAACTACTGAAATACAAGCTCGAAGGGCACAGTAATAAAGCTGTGAGTAGTAAGCTGCAACCCGCGGTCAATGAACAGCCCGGCCTGTGTAAACAATTAAACCTACACTCTGGGTAGGCAGGTAGAAAACTTCTTCCAACATTCCTCTACAACTCTCAAACTGGCATGGCACGGTCATCTTTAAAAATAGAAAAGTTGGCAGCATACGAACTTTTTCAATGCTGCTATGCGGTTATGAGAGAATATTCCGAAGTTTTACCTACATGAAAATTGTAATATTGCCAGTATAAAATATTTCAATATTCCATCATCAAGACGGCACATTTAGCTACAAGTGTGTGAAAAATAGGCATCACAAAGTCAATGCAACACGATATAAGATCGATTTTACTAAAAAGGGGACTCAGTTTATAGTTTTTTTTAAATATGAATATCTAATATTTCTAGCATTTCTATCAAGTTTACGTAGTTCTAATATAGGACAAAAAAGATCGGCAAAACATAGTTCTACCCAAATATGCTCTTTTTTCGACAATGAAAAGTTTTCGACTGATATGGCAACAGAGGAGTGCTAGAAAATGACAGCGCCATACATGTCTCGCGTGCAACAGAAAGAGAGAATATCCATATCTAACCAGTGCTTCATTCTAAACGTTGGATGCCCTATAGGAGGTCCACGATTCGCTTCGCAACAACGTGGCTGAACTAGGGGCGTATATAAGGGGGGAGCTGTCGGGGGCTCCAGCCCCCCCCCCCCCCCCCAAAGACAAAAGCCACTAAATATTAAAAAGTGTTGCTTTGGTAAAAGATAATAATTGTAAATTTGGTTGTACCCTAACCTTAACTTATTGGCTAAGTTATAAACAATATTAAGATTGAAATTAGACTACCTCATGGTGTAGTGGCTAGCATTCTTGGCTGTCGCCCCGGAGGTCTGAATTCGATTCCCGGCTCTGCCAAGAAATCTTAATTCTGAGGTCTGAGGGCTGGAACGGGGCTGGAGCCTTGTGAGGCAAAACTGAGAATTCCACAGTAGGGTACTTTTGAGAAATAAATTATTAATTTGTAAAAAACACTGTTTACCTTTCTGTTTAATAAATTGACAAATATTTCGATATTTGCCATCCATACTCCATAGGCCATAATAGAAAATTCATTTAGTATAAAATTTGTGTTGTTGTGTTGTATTTTATAACTATTTTTGTATTGCCACTTATTGTAGGCTATATAAACTTAGAATTTTACAATTAACTCTTATCTAAAATAATTACACAAAGTTATATGCTCTAAGATATTGGTTGATATTTCCAGGTAATTTGCGGTGTAGATCCCCTCACAATTTTCCAGGATAGTCAGCCCCCCTCCCTTCCCCCCCGAAAAAAATGCACTGTATATACGCTCCTGGGCTGAACTCGCAGGGACAGGATTTATATCATGAGAGAATATTCAAACTCATCCCACGAAGCCACTAGTGCCTAAATCGACATGGAGACTTATGTCAAAAAAATAATCTAATATCAGTTGGATGCATGAAATACTGTCAAACGTACACGTTTCGCTGCAGGCTTTGTAACCTTAGTTTCTGATCACCCCTCGCAATATTGGTTTCGATTCCTTGCCGAACTGATTGACGTCTTGAATTATGGGCCATCAGCCTCAAGAAAGGAAAAGGGTAAGCAGCAAACTTTCGAAGAATGTGGATATCAGGACGTACAAGACGAAGAGTCAAGAAAAGCAACTCCTAGCGTTAGAGTATCTTCACGGTGATTATCACTTGAACACGAGCCATTGTTTACCCACAAAATGTCAACACATCGCTACAACGCTCCACCTGGTTATCGATACACCGCATCGGGAGGATATCGTTCCACCATGCCAACGTTGACTGAAAGCGCTTCAGCCTTTCGACCTATGTGAGGTTTGGATGTATCATTTGTCAATATAACCGTAATAATAATTACAGAAAATATTGAGACACTTAATTAATATTGTAAATTCTTCAGTCGATCAACACAATATAATTCCTAATACTGGAATATTGTAGACCTAAAGGCAGCTTAAGACACAATGTGGAGAAAAGGCGTTATCAGTAAACTCCTTAAAGTGATTCCATGCAGGAGTCTGGCTCACCTTATAAACAACATGCAGAGTGACAGAACATTTCGCGTAGTCATGGGAAGTGAAATCAGCAGATCCAGCAAACTAAACAATGGACTTACACAAGGATCAGTGCTTACCCCACTTCTGTTCAATTTATATATTTCAGATATACCCCCCACAAAATCCAGGAAATTTGGTTATGCAGACGATTGGGCACTTGCCACTAACGACCTATGCTTCGAGGAGATAGAGGAAAAGCTGACAAAAGATCTCGCTGTTTTAGGAAACTACTTCCGAAAATGGAGACTCCAACCAAGCATGAGTAAAACAGAAGTTTCTTGTTTTCATCTGAACCGAATGGCTTCAAGGGATCTCAAGGTATACTTCGATAACACCCTTCTCCGCCACAATAGACACCCCAAATATCTGGGTGTTACACTCGATAGAACGCTGTCGTTCCAAGAACACTTGAGAAAGAGCGCTGCCAAGATTCAGACACGCAACAACATCATTCGAAAACTATGTGGTACTACTTGGGGTGCAAGTGTAACTACTTTACGTTGCTCAGCTCTTGGCCTGGTTTACTCTACTGCAGAGTATTGTGCCCCTGTCTGGATAAACAGCCCTCATGTGAAGAGAATAGATGTTAAATTAAATGACACAATGAGAATGATCACAGGCACGATCAGATCAACTCCTATTCAGTGGCTGCCTGTATTAAGCCATATTCCCCCACCCCACCTCCGCAGGTGCAATGCTTTGATGAATGAATACAAGAAGATCCAGATTAATCAAAGGCTGCCCATTCATGAGGATATCTACCACCTACATATAGATCGACTGAAGTCAAGTCTGCACGGCGGAGAATCTGGCAATGAGTAATTTCAACCTTACTGAGAAATGGTCTAATGAATGGAGACAATTCGCCCCAGCAGAGTCTTTGGAAATGCCATGCATCACACAGAAGGTACCTGGCTTTGAACAACCTCGGAAAGTATGGTCCAAGCTAAACCGGATCCGAACCAACCATGGTGTGTGTGCAGATCTGCTATACAAATGGAGGAAAAAGTCATCGTCTTGTTGCGACTGTGGTGCTGAGAGGCAAACTGTGAAGCACATCACCCAAGAATGCCCACTGAGCCGTTTCGACGGAGATAGAAGATAATTTTTCCCGGGGACGCCACAAGCGATTACCTATGTAAATAGTGTAAATATAGATCTGTAGCTCATGTATACGCCATACGATAAATAAATAAATAAATAAATACTGGAATATGCGGGGGGGGAAATGTATATGAAGAGTTCATTCCGAGAACCAGACAAGTCCAAAAATTAAAACGTTCAGAAAGCGCCCACAGCGGATCCATCAAAAACAAGATATGAAGAAAACAACTGTGCAGTCAGAATAGCTCAAGGTGTTGCCAATCGGAAGTTATCGCGGAACGAAATTGAACAATTTTTCCGCCAAAATTACGGGGGAAGAAAGTTTGTTTTGAGAGGCGACCAAATGAGTTTTTTTTCCACAGGTTGTATTTTATGATTGATATATGTTGTAGTAAAACTGCAGTAAAAATGTCATAGCTGTAGGACTAGCAGTTTCTGAGGGAAAAAAATAGTAGGAAATACTACTTGAGCCCTGTTTAAGAATGTAAAACATTCCATCTCCAAAAGTATTAGAGCCAGAGCAGCGAAATTTTAAATTAAAACCCCTCATACAGATGTCTAATACCATCATGTAGAACAGTGGTTCTTAACCGGTGGTCCGGGAGTGCCTCGGGAGTGGTCCGCGAGAGAAAGGGTCCACCAGCACGTATAAAAAAGTGGCCAATGAATGGGGATTTCCAAAACGGTGTGCGTTGAACGAGAATCGTCCGAATGTATTCGCAGCGATGACTATCAGGTTTTGAATTGAAATTTCTTTAAAATAAGTGTTATTGAGAGAGGGTTACAACTGATTAGCTGTATTGGGGGGGTCCGTACACGATTCAATTTCGGGCTGAGTGGTCCGCAGACTTCTGCGGGTTCAGAACCACTGATGTAGAACAATGACTGAAATGCTGTTACTTGATGGACAAATGTGCATCAAATGAAATTTAGACATGTCCCAAAAATTTCTGTAAGCACTGCAGTAATTGCATTGCTCTATAGTCTACATGATGATATGTTTCTTTATTGCTTAACACTAGGAAAGAAACCTCTGACTACTTTGAGATTAAAATAAAGGTTTATAAGCATTACTTTATTTCACAAAATATCTCAAAGCAATTCACGTAACGGTGAACTACGCATTACCCCCTATAGCAGCGCCTGGAGTGCAGGTTCGTTAGCTCACAAGGAGTCCCGACATTGCACCTACCACTAGATATGGAACTACTGTATTAACATGTTATTTATACCACGAAGCCTCGCACATCGTTGGACTTGAACACATCTGACTACAAGCTGATTTGAACCTCATACCAACATTTAAAAAAAACTGCAGAGTTACATAGCGGCAATTTGAGGCACAACATTAAAATATAAAAAAATCCACGTCCGTACGTCATCCCTAACAATCACGGACTACATTAAGAAATCCCCTAGACATAATAGGCCTATGCATTGCGGGTATAAATAAGTCAAAATTCGGAGGAAATAAGTTCTTTGGAAAATCACTAGACAATGTAAAATTCTCGTGGTGTAGTGGCTAACGTCCTTGGCTGTCGCCCCGGAGATCCGGGTTCGATTCCCAGCTCTGCCAAAAAAAAAAAAATCTGGTGTGAGGGCTGGAACGGGGTATACTCAGCGTCGTGAGAAGAGGTGGGTTCGATTCCCACTTCAGCCATCCTTGAAGTGATTTTCCGTAGTTTCCCCACTTCTACTCCAGGCAAATGCTGGGATGGTTCCTAACTTAAGGCCACGGCTGCCTCCTTCCCAATCCTATCCCCAATTTACAAATACACACACTAGTACAGCCATCATATTAATACAAGTTATAGCGGCTTCGGTGGCGTAGTTGGTAGCATGCTGAACTGCTGTGCCCAAGATAGCGGGTTCAAACCCGGCCGAAGTCGTCGGATTTTTTTAAGAGCGTTAAAAATCCTTCAGTATGCCTTCCTGCGGAGGGGAAGTAAAGCCGGCGGTCCCATGACATAGATTTATGGCATGCAAAAGATCCTTCCACAGACTAAACTTGTGTGAAGTTAAATTGTTAGGTTAGATTTCGTCGGAAAGCTCTATCAAAGTTCCAACTTCCACCACTAGGCATCATTGATATCTGGTAGCGTACGTTGGAACTACTTGAAATTGAACGGAACATGTAGCTCACCCTAAGGGTGTCGTCCGCTGGAAGCAGCTACAGCCACAGGCGAGCCGAACATGTCCTCGGACACTCCCGGCACTAAAAGCCACACGATAAATAAATAAATAAATAAATAAATAAATAAAATAAAATACACGTTATCACACAAATTCCACACGCATACACAAAATACACAGGGCTAGATGACCGCGACATCGCATCCCCTAAAACAACAACAACAACAACAACAACAACAATAACAGGTAAAATTCGAGAGAAAAAACGAATAAACCATCGAAACATATGCACTGTTACGGAGTTAATATCGATGCTCCACTTAAATAAATAGGCAGCATACTGGAGTATTGTATCAAGTCACTTTTTGAAGCCTGAATTTTCACACACCTAAAAACTCGTTCTTAGTGGGCAATGAGGCTTGTTCGCTGCAGACATTACGTATCGCACTGCGCTTGCTATCCTTGCACATCCATTGTCATGTTTCAATGACCCCACGTCTATACAAGTCTTAACCAACAGAGAAATGAGCATAACCTAACCCACAACATAATACTTTTTTTTTTAATATTTCCGGAGTAACTGGTCAGACAAGACCTTGGGAACGTTGCGTTCCGCCGGAAGCGGGCAGGAGGTGATGACAATGAAGCAACAATGTTAGACAAAAATATATACAACGTAAAACCGGTTTGTTCAAACACGATAACCATCTCGCCATGTGCATTATAATTGTTTTAAATAACCGAATTTAGCAGTTGACTAATAACACATTAACACACGCATGGGGATCACGGGAGGATAGTGAACGATTGTCATCAAAGGCAGTCATCCTAAACACTGTGACTGCACGAGCTGGTCAGTACTTATGAAAGAGGCTCAGAATCCAATCCAGGCAGAAATAATAATAATAATAATAATAATAATAATCTTATTACACACTTCATAACTAACATCAAGCCAGCACCAAGGGAACTAAAAGTAAACCAGGGGAAATCAAACGGACAGATAAGTTTAAATATCTTGGCGAGTGGGTAGAACCCAACGTATGTGAGAAAGAAACCTTCACTTCGCGCATGAACAAAATGGAAATGGCGTACCAACTCACCAAGGACGTTTACAACAAAAAGTCAATATCCCTGAACGTAAAACTTAGGCATTATTGCACTGCCATACGACCAGAGGCTCTGTACGCAGCGGAATGCCTCACCATGAACAAGAAAGGCCTGGTAGAAAAATTGGAGATCAAGGAAAGAAAGATCTTGAGGAAAATTCTTGGCCCGATTAAAGACAACGGTGAATATAGACGGCGGCATAACTATGAGCTGTATATTCATGTCCAGAAGATCTCTGATGTAATGAGGAAAAGGAGGATTGCATTTTATGGCCACTTGCTTAGAATGAAACCCACACGATTGACGAACCGGATCTTTAACTATTTTAAAAATAAGAAGACCAAGCCAGCCTGGTTCGAAGAGGTGGAAAGTGACCTGCAAGAGATGGAAATCACCTGTGGGGATATTCATGAACCCAATTCCCTCAGGAAGAAACTACACGACCACCAGGGTTTTCAGGAAAAACCGAAGTTGAAGACGGGAAAGATGTGGACGGAAGAAAGAAAAGAGCAAAACCGGCAACGTATGAAGGAACACTGGGCAAAGATCAAAGCCCAGAGAAGCCAGTTGAAATAACGTGGTCCTTAGTTGGCCGATACGATTAAAGAAGAAGAATAATCTTACTATATAATACGCTAAGATGTATGTTTCACAAAACTCAAGCTCCTAAAAAAGAGGGAGTTAGAAGGTGTGGTTTGTACCAAAAACTTTCAAATAGTCTCAATAGTACAGGAAAAATCTTCAATTTCTTGAAAAGTCAACGGAAGTGTTTATAAAGTGCCTTTAAACAAACAAAAAAACAAACAAGACGAAAGCCCCTGGCAAAACTGTGTCGCGTACATCCGCCGCATAGCACTAGGGCCGGGCGGATAGTCTGTACACATGGGACGCACACAACCCTTTGTGCAACCAGCAGCAGAGATGAATTGCTCTCTGATTTCATAAATATCGACAATTTGTTTAAAAAGTGCGTTTAAACAAATAAACATATTTATAGAAGCCCGCATAACAGTAAAGCCAGGAGGGTGGTTTATACACATGCGCGAGTTCTCGCACGGTTACGCTAGTAAAATAGTGACAGTGATCTTCAACAAAAGATTGAAGGCAGTCACGCTGATTGATATTGCCATTCCGAATACGCACAACCTGCAGGCTAAACACGCTGGTTTGAGTCCACACACCAACTCGTGTCCATGATTAAGGCTGCTGCAATAACAGCCGAACGTCGGGATACAATCACCGATACACGACGCGACTCCATCCAGTAAGCCTAGATGATAAACTAGGCAACGGTCACGAAAGCCCACGATCTAAATGCTGAAAGAGAGTCTAAATATTTGGAGCTGGTGAAGTCTATCAGGAAGCAATGGCAGGTCAAGAGAGTTCGAATGGTACCAATAGTCATCTCAAGCACTGGTGTGCTTCCTAAACATCTCCTTCAAGGGCTAAACGTTTTAGTTCTATCTTGAAAAGCAGCTGTTACTGGAGATGCAATATCAATTGTCAATACACCGACAGTAGTGGCTACGCGGGCTAAAGCACTGCGTTAGGTCAAGGGGCCAAGCTCTCTGCTGACTCGGTAGACGCGTGGGTTCGAGCCCCACCGTCGGCTGTCCTTGAAATGGTTTTCCGTGGTTTCCCCATTTTCAACACCAGGCAAATGCTGGGACAGTACCTTCTGACAGGCCACGGCCGCTTCCTTCCACATCCTTGCCCAGTTTCATCCATCTTCATCCATTCCATTTCTCATCCCGACGCGCAGGTCGCCCACGGGCGTCGACCAGAAAGACCTGCACTCGGCCTCTCAGAAGGCTACACGACAAAAAAAAATGTCAATACGACGGAGTCCATATCATTTAGAAACGCAGTCAAACCCTCTGGTGAATATGCTAAGACGATAATGCTATTACTCAGAGTTGAAATTGTTTTTCCTTGAATCTTTATTCCTTCTTTAAATGTTTCTCTAATTTCCTTAATTGCTTGTTCAATATATAGATTGAAAAGTATGGGTGATAAGTTGCAGCCTACTGTCGACCATGTGCACTCGAGTTTGAAGGTTGTTTGTGAAGTAACCAATAGACCTACATAAAATCCAATAACGTCATCATTTTCGTAGTTCTATTTTACGTTAGGTCATGTAGGTTTGGAATTTATTTTTAATATATATTTTAATATTTTTTATCGCAGTTGGAACACAAAAAGTGCACGTTTTTAAGGGTGTTTCAACCATACGTCACATTTAAGAATTATTATCTCAAAAACCCGTCATCAGATCGAATCCAAATTTTAACACAATATACATTGGAATGTTGTATAACTGGTTTATTAATTTCAAAATTGTGTGTGTCCAAGAAACAAAGTTGTTATCATTTTTGTAAGGTAACTTTTTCTCGGCTCGGGGTGGTTGGAAAATGTAGTTCTTGCTTGCATTGTAATCCTTATACATCAAAACGTTATGCTGTATGACTGTGAAATACGTAAATTAATTCACTTATTTTATATCGGTTTGTATTTCTACAGGGAAATAACACATGTTTCACCAGCTAGCAGCTCCGGGAACAGCTGGACAGCGTTGCCGAAAAGGTGCCCACACGCATCATGGCGCGTCTCGCTCGGAAGTGATTGGCTCCATCTCAGCAACGCTGAACAGCTTTACCCGGAGCGGCTAGCTGGAGAACCATGTGTTATTTCCTCGTACAAATACAAATCGATATAAAATAAGTGAATTAATTTACGTATTTCACAGTCATACAGCATAACTTTTTGATGTATAATGATTACAACGCAACCAAGAACTACATTTTCCAACCACCCTGAGCCGAGAAAAAGTTACCTTACAACAATGATAACAACTTTGTTTCTTGGATACACAAAATTGTGAAATTAATAAACCAGTTATACAACATTCCAATGTATATTGTGTTAAAATTTGGATTCGATCTGATGACGGGCTTTTGAGATAATAATTCTTAAATGTGACGCATGGTTGAAACACGTTTAAAAACGGGCACTTTTTGTGTTCCAACTGCGATAACAAATATTAAAATATAAATTTAAAAATCCAAACCTACATGAACTAACGTAAAATAGAACGACGAAAATGTTGATGGTATTGGATTTTATGTAGGTCTATTGGTTACTTCACAAACAACCTTCAAACTCGAGTACACATAATACTTTGGTCGACAGTAGCGTTACACCTTTCTGAATACCAGCTTCTATGGCTTACGGCTCGAATGACTGCCGTCTGGTTTCTGTATACATTAAGTATTTAAATAGCAAAAATGTGAGCAAGCGGGAGAATATTTAATAGGATTAATAAAGTCCTCAAGTTCTGCCAATAATAGCTTTGACAGTTAAGCAATTTCTCGTCTGCCTGTAGACAGGAAGTCGTGTCACACAGACAGAAATCTATAACAGCGGGCGGGTTATGTTCTATTTGATGGTCCCGCTACGGTTATTAATAAAACACAAGAGTTATGTCGACTGCTCTTCGGCTGTATATAAACCAGGTTTGTTCTCCGTCAATACAGTATCAGATTCCAAGAATTAGATTTTCACGACCGCAATGATTCCAATTGAAGACTTTAAGCCAGGGGTGCCGAACTTGGGCTTCCGGAAGAGCCGCGATTGTTTGTTGGTTCCTCAGTTTAGGGGCTGCGACAACGCGGTCATTTAGCCCCGTGTACTTTGGGTGTGTGTAGAATCTGTCTGATAACCGGGGTTAATTGTGACGGCTGTATTAGTGTTTGTTATCTGCAATTTAGGTAAGGACTGCAAAAGATCAATTTCAAGTAGTTCCTACTTTTGACACCAAATGCTACCGTCAACGACACATAGCTGCGAACTTGGCTACTAGATGCCACCGTAACCGGCACCTGGCGACGAACGTTGGAACTAACATATCTTAAATCAAATCTAACCTACACATATAGCTTCACACAATTGTAGTCAGTAAAAGGTTCTTTTACATGCCATAAATAAATCTATCTATGACATGGGCCCGTCGGCTTTACTTCCCCTCCGAAGGAAGGCATACTGGGGGATTTTAACGCTCTTAAAAATCCGACGACTTCGGGCGGGTTTGAACCCGCGATCTTGGGCAGCTGTGATTGTTGTTGGTGCAGTGAAGGACGTAGCCGCTTTGACCGAAGGTATTGTAAGGCCGCCCATTCGTGGCCGGTCGCCTGCCTGTGAGAATTTTAGAGCGAGTCTACTCAATGTCAAGGTACTTCCCGCCTCAGGTGTGTCCACTGTTTTAACCACTTACATAATCATCATAAAATCAGGTGAAGGCTGCTCATTTGTCACAAAATAAACTAAATCAGATTCCTTCTTCATCCCAAGAGGAACACGTCAGAGCGAGAAAGACTGCTACCATTTAACGATAAGAATAACAGAATACGAAGATTGACAGGGTACAATCCGGAAACACTGAGTCATTCCATGCATCACATAGCGAGCGAGGCTTCCAGCAACTCACGCGATGGAGATTGTTTTGCGGTAATGAACCCTAGATCAACACGAGGCGTGAGATTTATTAATTGATCAACGAAGGCAACGACGATTCAACATTCCTGTCAAATTTCGACAATGGATGGCATAATGAAATCAGCCATCACACAATTCTAGGCGCTCACATGTCCACACCCTGTCAACTCGAGTAGAGCACTAGGGGTGGGCGCGACTGAAGCCTGGAATCGAGAGTGTCGACTCGATCGACTCCGAACACCGGTCTCGGTTCGCATGAAGCCTCGCGACTCCACGTTAATCTGATGCGTATTGCGGGGCCGCTTCGCATTGGCTTCGCATGAAGCCTCGCGACTCCAAGCTCACGTGATGACTATTGCGGGGCACACGGTCCCTTCGCATGAAGCCTCGCGACTCCAAGCTAACCTGATGAGTAAGGTCCGGATAGTGATGTGATTATATATATTTAATTTTACTAAATATTTTATATTTATTTACATATATTTGCCGTTTTATAAATAAATACATATTATGGCGAATTTATTCGTAAGTAGGCTACATATTTCCTGTATTTGGTGGTATGTCGCACTCCTTAGATAAATGCTGCAGACATTTTCGACCCTTGGCAATTCCATTAATTTGCCCCTCTATTTCGTGAATGTACCCTTGTCTCTGTATTTAGTAGTATTTCAAGACAGGAATTCCCTGGCCATTAAATATAGCAGGGGGGCTGGAGAAGACTCGCGACTCCAAGCTCCCCTGTTGAGTATTGCGGGGTCGCTTCGCATGAAGCCTCGCGACTCCAAACTCACCGGATGTGTATTGCGGGGTCGCTTCGCATGAAGACTCGCGACTCCAAGCTCACCGGATGAGTATTGCGGGGTCGCTTCGAATGAAGACTCGCGACTCCAAGCTCACCTGATGAGTATTGCTGGGCCGCTTCGCATGAAGCCTCGCGACTCCAAACTCACCGGATGAGTAGTGCGGGGCCGCTTCGCATCAGGCCTCGCGACCCCAAACTCACCGGATGAGTATTGCGGGGTCGCTTCGCATGAAGCCTCGCGACTCCAAACTCACTGGATGAGTATTGCGGGGCCGCTTCGCAAGAAGCCTCGCGACTCCAAGCTCACCGGATGAGTATTGTGGGGTCGCTTCGCATGAAGACTCAAGACTCCAAGCTCACCTGTCGAGTATTGCAGGGTCGCTTCGCATGAAGACTCACGACTCCAAGCTCACCTGATGAGTATTGCGGGGCCGCTTCGCATGAAGCCTCGCGACTCCCAAGCTCACCGGATGAGTATTGCGGGGTCGCTTCGCATGAAGACTCGCGACTCCAAGCTCACCTGTTGAGTATTGCGGGGCTGCTTCGCATGAAGCCTCGCGACTCCAAGCTCACCGGATGAGTATTGCGGGGTCGCTTCGCATGAAGCCTTGAGACTCCAAGCTCACCTGATAAGTATTGCGGGGCTGCTTCGCATGAAGCCTCGAGACTCCAAGCTCACCGGATGAGTATTGCGGAGCCGCTTCGCATGAAGCCTCGCGACTCCAAGCTCACCTGATGAGTATTGCGGGGTCGCTTCGCATGAAGACTCGCGATTCCAAGCTCACCTGATGAGTATTGCGGGGTCGCTTCGCATGAAGCCTCGCGACTCCAAGCCTACCGGATGAGTATTGCGGGTCGCTTCGCATGAAGCCTCGCGACTCCAAGCTCACCTGATGAGTATTGCGGGGCCGCTTCGCATGAAGCCTCGCACCTCCAAGCTCACCGGGTGAGTATTGCGGGGTCGCTTTGCATGAAGACTCGTGACTCCAAGCTCACCGAATGAGTATTGCGGGGTCGCTTCGCATGAAGCCTCGCGACTCCAAGCTCACCGGATGAGTATTGCGGGGCCGCTTCGCATGAAGCCTCGCGACTCCAAGCTCACCTGATGAGTATTGCGGGGTCGCTTTGCATGAAGCCTCGCGACTCCAAGCCTACCGGATGAGTATGCGGGGTCGCTTCGCATGACGCCTCGCGACTCCAAGCTCACCTGATGAGTATTGCGGGGTCGCTTCGCATGAAGACTCGCGACCCCAAGCTCACCTGATGAGTATTACGAGGGGCACAAGGTCGCTTTTTATCCGAATCTCTCATTATTATTATTATTATTTAATATCATTGTACCAAATTATTGTAATATTGCACTTTAGGCTGACTGTATTACTCTTATTGTTTTAAATAATAATCATCATAATTAACACAATAACAAATACACCTACAACATTACCGATGATAATCCGAAACAATCATCCATGTTTGCTGGCTAATAATCCTATTGTATTCATCGTAACACAAGATATCAAGGGACGAACGTGGATGCATAACAAGACCGTCACAATATGAGAGGCCTGTGCGCACATCTTAAACAAAGCAATTAACAAACCATAACATAGACCAAACCTTACATTAATTCAACACCCAACTTTTGTTATTGGAGACACGGAAATGAAACACCCTACCGTGAAAGTAAAAATACACACTCAGTGCCAGGAACTTCGTAATTGGTATTCGACATTCCATATAACGATCTTGCCGGCAAAATAAATATCCCATCACTATACATCAACTAGGCCTATACAGCATATTCTCATACTGTAGAATCCTACAGTAGATCATAACAAAGAACGACTATGCATATAATCATTCTATTGAATCGTTTTGCAGGTTATAATAGCTTGCCATACATTTCAATACCAAAAAAGTATCACTGGCAAGCTAGCAGCAAGATTTATTCAGCTGTATTTTAAACATGCCGCAGCCTTGGCGAACAACGTTGCTGCTGGCGCCGTGTGGCATACATGTTCAAGCAGTTCCACAAACAGTTGTTAGATGGCGGTAGTGCATCAGTGGAGTCGACACTGGAGTCGAGAGTATCGGTTCCAGCGGCAGCAGTCTCGACACTTCGCGACTCCGTTCGCAACCCATCCCTATAGAGCACTGAGACTCGACCGACTCAATGCTAGCATGCGTTGCGCGTGGAGACATTGCGCACGTCATTTTCACTGTTCACTGTTCACAGACGTATGTAGGCTCACTGTGCGCTGAAACACCACTGCGCATGCAAATAATTCCAACGGCCGAAAAGAAATGGCCAATTTATACTCGAATGATTCTCACTAGCGCGAGGGGTAGGGGAAGCATGCGAGCGCGCGAATGCATCTTTCGATGAAGCGCTTCCTGTGGGTTCAGGCTTTTTGATCTTAGACCTGAGTTTATAGTGCCTAGCCATCTTAGCTTAGGTCTCCTATAGTGTATCCGGCCTTCAACTGCGAGATGATAAGCTGAGCTGATGACTGAACCATGCGGTGCTCGTACGACATGGCCATACCAACGAAGTCTCCATTCCTCCTCGTCGTGGCGTTAAAAATGATTGGCACTACAATTCGTTTTGTTCACAGGAACAATTGACTGAGCAAAATGATTACAGAATATATTAGTTATTCCCCGCATTTTTGCCATCCTTGCAACAGCTTACGTATTTGCGTAGAAAACCATTCTTTAGGGGGTATCCCGGCGCCACTGGTGGTGAACTTCTTACCCCGGATGACCTATTTCATTGTGCCAAATAGGCCTAGTCGTTAGGAGCAAGATCCGGAAAATGAGGATGAGGCAGCATGTATTAATATTATTCACTGATAAAGGGGGATTAATAATATTAATGCATGTAATATTTTACAGGAATAGGGTGTTATATACAATTGCCCCACCTAATCTAATTAGGCAAAAGTGTGTTACCCGACTGAAATAAGTATTAACTGATTGTTTGTACAGGTAACACTGGAAATATGACTTTAAAACTTCACATTTGCGTTATAAATAAAATCACCTATGCATGCTTTAATATTTACACAGACAATGGGAGTGAAGATGTTTTATGAGCCTTGACGCTCCTCTGCCGTACTTCGCAGATCATTGAATATATTGCAGGCATTCACAACAATGAATGGTTACATTTCACTGAGCAATGCTGACGTATCTGGAGTGTGGCACCTGTTATAGGCAGTCAGCCTGGAGGCTGGCTGGATCCTCAAAATGAACCACCACAGGTTATGTGGTAGAAATCCACTAAACAGAGGCAGCACTGTAATAAGACGTGGCACCTATGAACCAATTATTCCGATTATAGACTTGATTCATTTGAATAAGGAATCTAACCACTTATAGTTTGTTTGATAACCTGTGTCTCTGAGATGTCTGTACCAGTGAGTGTATTTTGTAACTGAGTTAAGATTTGGGTAGGAAGCGGCCGTGTCTTTAAGTTAGGTACCATCCCAGCATTTGCCCAGAGAAGAAGTGGGAAACTACGGAAAACCACTCACAGGATGGCTGAGCTAGGAACAAAACCCGCCTCCTCTCAGTTTTGCCCCGTTCCAGCCCTCAGATCAGAATTAAATTTCTTGGCAGAGGCGGAAATCGAACCCGGGCCTCCGCGATGACAAGCAAGAACGCTAGTCCTACACCACGAGGCGGACAATCGAATGTTGAAGACGATGCGTACAGCACGCATTCTGCACTCACTAAAGATTCATATCACATTTATCTAAAATGTCGCGGTACACTAAATGACCTGTAACGTAGAATAGAAAATATCATACCTTGTATCAGGGCCTTTCTTATGATCAAAGAAAGATGGGGAAAATTTCGGCGGACTAAATGATTGGCATTATTGGAGCGACACTGACTACACTGAGTGGCCAGAAGTCATGGGAAGGCACAGAATATGATGTTAATAACGAGTTGCTCCTCTGCGAACCCTCAAAACGGCAGCAATACGGCGAGACATCGACTCGACAAGAAATTGGTTTCTGACTCCCAACATTCAACTGTGCGATGATCTGACTCACAGTAGCCCTTCGATCGCCCCGTATGGTTCTGCTGAGGCGACGTGATGTCCGTTCGTCAAACACCTGTGGTCGTTCCGGGCGGCGGTTTACGCAGATGGTAACATTATCTCTGCGATAGTGAAGATTCACTCTCAACACTGTTGACCTCGGAAACCCGAATTCGCGTGTAATCTCCGAAATGCTTATGACCCATGCGCCGTTGATCATCCCAAGTTCAATGTCTGTTAACTCACGACGTGTTGCCATATTCACTACACTAGTTTCTGTGACAGACTGCTCTGCTCCGCAGCAGCTAGCTGCAACGCTCAGGAGTCATACACGGCACATTTTCTCATGGGACTACCCTTCCCGTGACTTAAGGCCACTCAGTGTATAATCCATAAAGATTCCTCAGTTTTTAACACAAATGATATTGAACTACAGATCCATTTACGAATATAGGAGAATGACACTTAATAGTTGAAAGAGATTTCGGTACCATACAAACATAGCCGTAGTGTTTAATTTTCTTTTCATAAGAGATTGTGACTAGAATATTTGAAAAATCTTTCAATATCAGCATTTATATTGCTTAAGCAATGATCTATTGCGCGCCAATCCATTTAACAACGTTGCGCGGGGCTTTGCACATGTTCTGTAATCTCGATAGTTTTTGTGTAGCTCTGGTTTAATAGGATTAATTAAGTCCTTACGACCTGCGGGTGGAGTCCAGCCAATAATAGCTTTTGACAGTTTAGCTATTCCTTGTCTGCCTTTAGACAGGAAGTCGTGTCCTACACAAACACAGAAATCTATAACAGCGGGTAGACTGGGTTCTATTTGATGGTCCCGCTACGGTTATTAATAAAACACAAGAATTAAGTTATCTGCTCTGCTTTTGAAGCAGTGCCGAACATGAACGATGAATAAACATCTCCGTATGGACGATGTTATCAGCTCGCTGAATGAATGTGCACATGGCACAATAGTAGAGCGTTATCAATACAGTACCTAACAAGATAATGAAGTCTATACATACGGGCAGTGGCATGTCATCTCACTACTCCCAACCCCACTTTTGCGACATGGATTGACTGCCACTGTAATTCAGCTGAGCATCTACCCCAGCCCCCAGCCTTAAAACCTTAGGGACGTGTGCCGGCCTTCTCCCTTTCATGTCTACCTGTCTTGGTCAACTCTTGTTAGGGGGCGAAACAGTGAGGACATCTGCCTCTCGCAACACAGTTATATATACAAATTTTGATAATTGAGATTGCAACTTTTCAGTAGATCAACACAATATAAACCTAATTACTGGGACAAGCGAAAAAAAAAACTGAAAAAAATTATATGTGATAAAAATAAATACATTTATATATTTGTTATGGACTGAAGCCTCCGTGGCTTAGGCGGCAGCACGCCGGCCTCTCACCGCTGGGTCCGTGGTTCAATTCCAGGTCACTCCATGTGAGATCTGTGCTGGACGAAACGGAGGCAGACAGGTTTTTCTCCGGGTACTCCGGTTTTCCCTGTCAACATTTCATTCCAGCAACACTCTCCACTATCATTTCATTTCGTCTGTCATTCATTTAATCATTGGCCCAAAGGAGTGCGTCAGGCCTCGGCAGCCGGCACAGTTCATATCCTCGCCGCTAGATGGGGGCTTCATTCATTCCATTCCTGACCCGGTCGGAGACTGGAAGCAGGCTGTGGATTTCATTTTATTTGTTATGGACTACAGGACAAATATACATTTTAATCACATTAAATTTTTCAGTTTTTTTTTTCACATGTCACAGTAATTGGGATCATATTATGTTGACCGACTGAAAAGTTAAAATATCAATTGCCAACAAGCCAAAACTGAAAAATGGCTTCAAAGCACTATATAAATGTTCACAAGTTAAAAATGTTGAGGAAGCTACCTGAATAAGATATCAGCCTAATTTTATTTATTTTATTTATCGTATGGCTTTTAGTGCCAGGAGTGTCCGAGGACATTTTCGGCTCGCCTGAGTCTGTAGCTACTTCCAGAGGACACCCTTAGGGTGAGCTACAAGTTCCGTTCAATTTCAAGTATTTCCAACTTTCGCTACCAGATATCAATGATACCTAGTGATGAACGTTGGAACTTTGATAGAGCGTTCCGACGAAATCTAACCTAACAATTTAGCTTCACACAAGTTAAGTCTGTGGAAGGATCTTCTAATGCCATAAATCTATGACATGGGACCGCCGGCTTTACTTCCCTTCCGCAGGAAGGCGTACTGAAGGATTTTTAACGCTCTTAAAAATCCGACGACTTAGGCCAGGTTTGAACCCACTTCTTGGGCACAGCAGTTCAACATGCTACCAACTACCACCGAAGCCATAAGCCTAATATAAACAAACAAACAAAAAACTAACAAAAATATAATGCGGCCAAGCGAAGTTGAAACATTTAAATAGACTTTTCCCGCAATTTAACCATCCGAGCACAGTGAAACATGGTACAGCAAATATTTAATATTCAATTACAATGTGTATAAACATGTAAATAGACGTTTCTCGCGATTTAACCGAGCACAGTGAAACTTGGTACGGTAAATGCCTATACAAATTATAATCCACTGACATCTAATTCATTTCAATTGTTTTCATAACCACAATATGGCTGCTGTGCGAAATTTTAATATTTCGTTGTTCCTCTTGTGTCCTATTCAAACGATAAGTTTGAATAATACACCTACGCAATAATCGTCATGTAATAGTAGGCCTACATAACTCTATGGCCTACAAATATTTAAAAAAATCAAACATGGCGACAAGCCCAAATATGTCGACGGTCTCAATATCTACGAATCTATTACAGCAATCAAACTGAAATTTTGTATGTTGATAGAGGCAATTAAAATAAGTAGGATATATGAAAATAGGCTATTTAGTTCTTCACGGAACTACTTGTTCCATTTTTTTTAAGGCAACACTGAAAAATGGCTTCCAAAACTATAATAAACAAATAAAAAAACTTTAATTTGGAAAGCAACTTAGTATTAATTTAAGTGCATTTATGTAACACCCACGCATATGTTGCATCATTTCTAAAATGTGTACTGAAAGATGTAAAAGAACACCAGCAACATCAACGATAACTAAATATCTGGGCGACGTTGCAATCAAATGAACGTGTCATCTCATTCAATGAATACACGCCACATACGCGATAATAGTAGAGCACTATCAATACCGTACCAAACAGGATAAATGAAGTCCATACATAAGGACGGTGGCATGTCAAGAGTCGTTCATCCCACCCACTCCTTTTAGCTTGTTCAGCCACCGACCCGCATCAATAGTACTCCTAGTCCAACAAGCGTAATCAGTGACTCGTGGACCAAATGCAACCTCCTTGTGAATGAAGTTTCAAGTCTCCATGTCATAGGTGTTTTAGTTTCATAGAAGGGTTCCTGAAACTGTGATATGTGTACTCAAAACTTCAGTTACTGGTAAGTGTTGTCGTTGATTCATTTAGGAGCTTGGCAACATTATAGTCATATGGCTCCATGTGGGTGTATATTTGTAATTGGGAGCTAGGATTGGGGAAGGAGGCGACCATGAGCTTGGGTTAGGAACAATTTTTAAGTATCTATTGTATCTCTATATTATGCTGTATATTATCTTATATCAGTAGTAAGCATTGTTATTGGAGCTATCTGTGATGTTCAGAACAATATTAATTAATTAATTAATTAATTAAAATAAATTAAATCATATAAAAACAATCAAAGACTGACAGACTTCAGAAAATTGAAAGGAGGATTGGAAGAACCTGCATTAACAAACAAAAATACCAGTAAGATGGCCAGTGACGGATACTACCTAAGAAAGTCGTGTGCAAAGAGCTAGAACGCATTACAGATACTATGGGTAAGAGGAGACTGGGATTCTTTGGACATACACACATCAAAAAAAGTTTTGCATCACCTCGGTTCCCAGATCTCCGGCATATAGACGTTGACTGTGTATATTGTATCAAAGATACAGTCCCTTTGACTGTTCATAGATGTCACTAAAACTGCTCAAAGATGTAAACAACCATGCATGAGCAGGGCCTATTAGACGGAGGGGGTACGACAGCCGATCAGTTCCAGTCATTCCACCAGGACGAAGGTACGCTGCTCATGTTGTCTGTAGTTCTACCATGCCTAGAAGGTCAATACCGCAGTTCGATCGCGTCCGCATTGTTACTTTGTGTCAAGAAGGGCTCTCAACAAGGGAAGTTTCCAGGCGTCTCAGAGTGAACCAAAGCGATGTTGTTCGGACATGGAGGAGGTACAGAGATACAGGAACTGTCGATGACAGGCCTCGCTCAGGCCGCCCAAGGGCTACTACTGTAGTGGATGACCGCTACTTACGGATTGCCGCTCGGAGGAACCCTGACAGCAATGCCACCATGTTGAATAATGCGTTTCGTTCAGCCACAGGACGTCGTGTTTCAACTCAAACTGTGCGCAATAGGCTGCATGATGCGCAACTTCACTCCCGACGTCCATGGCGAGGTCCAGCTTTGCAACCCCGACACCATGCAGCGCGGTACAGATGGGCCCAACAACATGCTGAATGGACCCCACAGAATTGGCATCACGTTCTCTTCACCGATGAGTGTCGCATATGCCTTCAACCAGACAATCGTCGGAGACTTGTTTGGAGGCACCCTGGTCAGGCTGAACGTCTTAGACACACTGTCCAGCGAGTGCAGCAAGGTGGTGGTTCCCTGATGTTTTGGGGTGGCATTATGTGGGGCCGACGTACGCCACTGGTGGTCATGGAAGGCTCCGAAACGGCTTTACGATACCTGAATGACATCCTCCGACCCATAGTGCACCCATATCGGCAGAATATTGGAGAGGCATTTGTCTTCATGGACGACAATTCTCGACCTCATCGTGCACATCTTGTGAATGCGTTCCTTCAAGATAACGACATCGCTCGACTACAGTGGCCAGCATGTTCGCCAGACATGAACCCTATCGAACATGCCTGGGATATGTTGAAAAGGGCTGTTTATGGACGTCTTGACCCACCAACCACTCTGAGAGATTTACGCCGAATGTCGTTGAGGAGTGGGACAGTTTGGACCAACAGTGTCTTGATGAACTTGTGGATAGTATGCCACGGCGAATACAGGCATGCATCAATGCAAGAGGACGTGCTACTGGGTATTAGAGGTAGTGGTGTGTACTGCAATCGGGACCACAAATGCTGAAAGTCTAGCTGTATGATGGTACAACATGCAATGTGTGGGTCTCATGAGCAATAAAACGAGCTGAAATGTTGTTTGTGTTGATCTCTATTCCCTTTGTATTTAAAGGTTCCGGAACTCTTGGAACCGAGGTGATGCAAAACTTTTTTTGATGTGTGTATTATGCGGATGCAGGAATCACGACTCCTAAATCAACTCAAACAAGAAGTTCCGTGACGAACTAAAGAGCCTACTTTTCTTAAAATTTAAGATTCATGCCAATGATTAATCTATATGGATCTATCTAGAATAATGACGAAATTAAGTTGGTAATATCGAAATTTCTAATTAGTTCGAAATACTGTATGCCTGGCATAATATAGCCTAATAGAGAACTACAGTTGGCAGCCCTGGTGACTGAATATATTGTTAGTTCCATCTCTTGTCTGTTAGGTAGTCAGCCCGAAGGCTGGTTGGATCCTCAAAAAGTACCGCCGTTACGTTATGTGAGTAGATACCCACAAAAACCCAAGGCAGCACTATTTTGAGGCGTTCTAGGCAAGAAGAGGAGTGAGGTAGTTTGCCATTGCTTTCCTCACTGAGTAAGAACAGTAGTCCTAACCCTATGAGTTGAACCTTTCACAGCATTCACAGGCACTGACTGTGCCTCGAATGCCATTACTAAGCCCCACCCATACCTCAGTAGCTTCCATATAATCACAGCCATGAGTGAGACTGAGACATCGGTGAAAAGCCACCTTTTACTCTAGCCTGTGCCAACTGACAAATAAGGTACAGAATACAAAATTTGGTTGAAGTCCAAGGATAGCATGGACGTTACATGCAGTTAAACATTGGATTTAACAGCGCGCGTAAAATCATGTTGGCAACAATGACATACATGTATTGGTCAGAAATAATCTGAAATAATATGATCTATTAATGTGTCAATTTTGAATGAAATACATTAGTTAGTATAGAAGTTACATGCATTTTAAAATTGGACCTATCGGCAGGCTTAGAATCATGTTGGTAGCACTGACGTATATAAGTTACTCCAAATTATATAGAATGTCAGGTACTATACGTGTGCATAGTTTAAAGCTGTCGGCTTGCATACTTTGTGATATATGGGTATTTAGATTTTAAAAAATGAGAGCATTTATTAACAGTTGGCAGCCCTGGTGTCTCTTAAGAATACACTTAGTCATATCTGTTTATGTACCCATAGCACATACAAAATTTGGTTGAAATCCAGTTGATAGTGTTGAAGTTATATGCATTTAAAATTTGGACCTATCAGCAGGCTTATAATCATTTTGGCAACACTGCCATGTATGGCCTCCTGGAAATTAAACTGCAATATTATTATCTATACGTGTGCCAATTTTGAAATAGCTCACATTCATACCTTCCAAGATATCCAACATGGAGCTCAAATTTAAATTGCGATTTTTCAGCAGTTGGTAGCACTGACATCATTTTCAAATATGGGCGTGAGATATTCAGGTATAGATCTTTACTCCTACCAAATTTTGTTTCGATTGGTGCAGCTGTTTAGGAGTTGATAGGGGGGACACACACAGCCAGCCAGACAGACAGACAGACAGACAGACAGTCAGACAGACAGACAGACAGACATACATTTGCCCGATCTCATAAGACTAGACACACATTTGCCCGATCTCATAAGACTACTTTTTCCTCATTTTTGCAAAATGTGAAAAGGAGGCTAAAAATACCACCAAAGGATGTGCAGGCATAAGAGATGAGAGAGACGTTCTGAAAGAGATAGGCCTTACAACAGAAATAAGATAAAGTTGAATACAAAACTCAAGGATACAAAAACCTGCTTTACCCTTACAAGAAACAATCCCATTTTCAACCGAGGAAAGGGCACGACGATCAAAACGACTTAAGAAGTAGGTACTGGGAGGAATGCAAAGCCCGAACAATCCCTTCAAATAAGATCTGAACGATGGACTGACTGCAGTGATCCTATGCGGTCATAAAAAAGAAGAAATAAATTAATTAAATAAATAAATAAATTTAAAACTCTTTTTAGTCGGTCAACATGTCTGTAATGGGTGTTATTCCCCACACCTGAAAAACGTACAAAAGATTAATAAACTACAGTTGCATGTATTTTTTTATCAAGTATAGGAAATAACAAGAGGTTACAATCGTGTTGACCGACTAAAAAGCATTTCAAATTTCGTTTAATAAGGCAACACTGAAAAATGGCTTCCAAAATAAATCCATACATTTGCCGCGGGAAAGTACGAAAAGCCACTTCTAGCACAACTGATGTGGGAATCATATCCATCACTTCTCAGTTTTGCCTCACGAGGCTGAGTGTACCCAGTTCTTGGCAAAGCTGGGAAACGAACCCGGACCTCCAAGGCAACAGCCAAGCATGCCAGCCGCCACACCACGAGGTGGTCTTCTTCACAAAAGCATGTATTATGATTGGCTTGGCCCATTTTGACATCATCACGGCATTTATACAATGTGAAAAATGGGAAGAGATGAGATGGCCTTACTACAGCGTGAAACAGTTCTAGTTTTTTTTTTTTTTCAAACGTACTGTATCTGATAATAACAATGTCCGTAAACGCTCCTAGTCCTGTCTGTCATCTTAATAAAATGATGATTCTTTGAGGGGCTTTAGAACATCGTGGTCATTTAGCCCTGTGTGTGTAGAATTTGTCTCATAACCCGTGTCATTGTGATGTCTGTTCTAGTGTATGCATTTGTGATTGAGGTAGGATTTGGGTAGAAAGCAGCCGTGGCCGTAAGTGAGGTACCATATCGGCATTTGCCTGGAGTAGAAGTGGAAAACTACTGAATATCGCTTCCAGGATGGCTGAGGTACGTATCGAACCCACTTCTTCTCTGTTCTGCCTCATGAGACTGCGCGTACCCCGTTCCAGCCCTCAGACCAGATTTAATCTTAATAATTTTACCTTTCTAAAATAGTATTAGATTCCGAGGTACTCCATTTTTTCCTTAAAACAAATCTTATTCTGGTCTAAAACAACCATTGTTATTCTATTAGCATGAATTGGAGCACGACCCGTTGAAGATCCTGCAATAATCCAGCTTGTCAACAAGTGGCTACGTGTTAAATCGATCTAGTGTCAGGTATTGGTATTCTATTGACGTCAGAAAAGTTGGATGGCGCAGCCACGCGGTAGAATGTTGAAGCTGTAACATAGTGACTGGTGAGGTTATTTTACATGGCGAAGCATTGACGTCGTGATGGAAACAGAAAGAAATTTGTCAAATTCGAGGAGGTACTGCTCTGTATACGGTTGCAAATCGAATAAAACGGCTACGAAATATCTTCACTACTTTCCTGTACAAAAAGTTCAGAGAGAAAGATGGGCTTCGGCGCTGTCTATTGGAAAACGTGTTACATGTTAGATGACAGTGTGCAGTCTGCATTTTTGTGAAGACGACTTCTTTCCACCGGTACTATTGATTATTGATAGTTATTGTCTCTAATTTGTATTCACATGGATTTAGCTACATCAAAAATACTGATAAACTTGTGGCCTATTACTTCTGTGCCGTACATAGAATGTAATCCGCTCTTCGTAAACTTATTTTAGGGGTTCTTCCGATTGGCAATAACCGAATGGTTAGAAAACTTAAGAAAAATGCTGTTCCTAGCCTTAATTTGCCAGAGAATTTATATTCTTGCCTTTGAACAGCAAGTATGTAGGTCATTGAAGTATGATTTGGCTTACATTGTGTTTTTGACTATGATCTCCTTACTGTTGAATTTAGTTGATTAATGTGCAAAATCTTAGTTTCAAGTACGGTACCGGTTTGGTGACCCATCATCCCAGGCAGGCCGGTAACACCTATACTACTCAGGCAGATAGGTCACTTAGCCGTAATTTTGAAGTTATAGTGATGTTAAGTATACATATGCGGTAATGTAGCAGGAGACCTGATCGGCCTAGGCTATTCTAACTTTAATTAGTTCCCATTTCAGGGGTTTTCAGTTTTGAGTGCGAATAGTTGGTTTGAAAGTTGTGTAACAGTAAGGAGAGTATGTTTTGTATAGGTTTTAATTGGTATTATGGTTTATGTCGAGCTGAGGAGTGAATTTGGTTTGGCTTAAAGTGTAGTTTTTGATCTGTTACGTTTGCTTATGACGAGTTCAAATGGAGACTCCAGCTTTGTTAAATATCTGTATTTTAAATATTTAATTAAATATATTGATAAAGAGGGAAGCCTCCGTGGCTCAGGCGGCAGCACGCCGGCCTCTCACCGCTGGGCCCGTGGTTCAAATCCCGGTCACTCCATGTGAGATTTGTGCTGGACAAAACGGAGGCAGACAGGTTTTTCTCCGGGTACTCCGGTTTTCCCTGTCAAAGTTCATTCCAGCAACACTCTCCACTATCATTTCATTTCATCTGTCATTCATGTAATCATTGCCCCAGAGGAGTGCGTCAGGCCTCGGCAGCCGGCACAGTTCATATCCTCGCCGCTAGATGGGGGCTTCATTCATTCCATTCCTGACCCGGTCGGAGACTGGAAGCAGGCTGTGGATTTTCATATTGATAAAGAGGATGCCTCCATTTTAACTTGCCTGTGGCAAGAGATTAATACATTTATATTCTTGCCTTTGAACAGCAAGTATGTAGGTCAATATTTGCAATATTGAAATATGATTTGAGCATCCCAAGTAAAGCTTCTTTGAACCCAAAACATTCATGCAAATTCAGGTTTGCTGGATTCAATTTATTATCAGGGAGTCGTCCTTTGTGTTATGTGAGATATATATATTGTGAAATTAATAAAAACATAGAAACCGCTAGGCTCCCTGGTACAGGCTTCATATATGTAACAGCAGACAGTGAATTAACTATCTAAATGTGGGTAATATTTTTGACTGGTAGTAATTAAACACTGTGATTTAAATTGACCGTAAAACAAATTATATCAATGAAAGAAAATATGTAGTGTTTTGCCATCATAAATTAGAAGCCATAACAAACGCACACCCAATTACTTCTCGTCACTATCTCGCCGCCATATTGAAAACAGCTGACAGTAAGCTCCTCCCCCGTTTCGGACGTCAATAGTATTGGGATACCGTTACAGTTAATTTGATTAATAAAACCGTCAACTCACATTAGGTTTAAAAGTAACTGTTATCTTTTAACGGTGGTACTAATGACGTGTTTGCTCCCTACTCGTAATTCTGATACTGCAAAACAATAATGTATGTATGTATGTATGTATGTATGTACAGTACGTATAAATGAAAAGGGTCCAATTAAAATAATAGTATTAATGCAGCCAATGGCCATTTATTTTACTCTCAGGACGGATTGATTGTTCTTGTTTTAAGGGGGCGGAACAGTGAGGTCAACTGCCACACTTAACACAAATAAAATAATACAAATTTTGAGGTGGACGCCTAAATATGAAAAAAATGGGAATTAAAATTATCAACATATACGAAATCAACAATCAGAATTTAAAAAAAAAGAAGAAAGTTATTTGAATTAATGTTCACTTCAAATAGGCCTACCTTACATTTAGATTGCTGGCCTTAACCCACTCTCACTTGTAAAGCGGATGACGATATCAGCGGGGTCAGGAAGGGATTTTGGAAGGCAATCGGCCGAAGACCTATTGAAAGGAACCGTCCCGGCATTTGCTTGGTGGTGAAAATGGGAAACCACAAAAACAATTTTCAGGATGGCCCGCGCTCTCCCGATGCCAGCGAGGCGCGAGGTGGCGCGCGTTTACGCTCTCGACCACCGTGGCCGGTTCGAGTTCACACCTTTGCTGGGCTGTGTATGGACTACTTGAATCTAGTTCTTTAATGAGTTGCCCAATAACAGCTTACAAATATGTAAATCTGAAGCTATAAATCACAAAATTTGCTAGCTCATATCTGGACAATGCAATGCTTTCTAAGTTACCAGCTTGAAAAAAGTGGTTTTCAGTATTGACGGTTGTTAATCTTCTAGAAAAAATGACTTACAACCTTAGAAAGATGGTATATTGGCTTTCACGGCCGGTGAATTAAAACTCAGCAATTCTTCTAGGTTTGGGCCGTGTCTTGTGTGGGGTTTCGCCTAGGACACCAAGCTGGCTCATCGGCGGGCTCTTGGTGTCCCCGCCCGGACCCCCACAGGAGTATCGAATTGCGCGATACCTCCCTTTATATAGAGTGCAACTGCACTCCTTGACTGCAAGAACCAAAAGCTCAAGCAGCCTCAACCTCCCTATGAAGGCTTCCAAAAAGATGGTATATTGGCTTTCACGGCCGGTGAATTAAAACTCAGCAATTCTTCTAGGTTTGGGCCGTGTCTTGTGTGGGGTTTCGCCTAGGACACCAAGCTGGCTCATCTTTTTGGAAGCCTTCATAGGGAGGTTGAGGCTGCTTGAGCTTTTGGTTCTTGCAGTCAAGGAGTGCAGTTGCACTCTATATAAAGGGAGGTATCGCGCAATTCGATACTCCTGTGGGGGTCCGGGCGGGGACACCAAGAGCCCGCCGATGAGCCAGCTTGGTGTCCTAGGCGAAACCCCACACAAGACACGGCCCAAACCTAGAAGAATTGCTGAGTTTTAATTCACCGGCCGTGAAAGCCAATATACCATCTTTTTGGAAGCCTTCATAGGGAGGTTGAGGCTGCTTGAGCTTTTAGTTCTTGCAGTCAAGGAGTGCAGTTGCACTCTATATAAAGGGAGGTATCGCGCAATTCGATACTCCTGTGGGGGTCCGGGCGGGGACACCAAGAGCCCGCCGATGAGCCAGCTTGGTGTCCTAGGCGAAACCCCACGCTGAGTTTTTATTACAACCTTAGAATTTGGAAAATAGGCTTAAAAATCGACTCGATTTATATTGGCGCTTGTCATTAACTTCCACATTCGGTCTGTATTTAGTTAAGAGACATGATGTTGCTTATTTTAGGGGCTGCGACATTGTGGTAATATAGCCCCGTTTTTTTTTAATGTGTGTGGAATTTGTGTGATAGCCTGTGTTATTGTAATGGCTGTACTAGTGTGTATTTTGGGGATGGGCTTGGGAAGGAGACAGCTGTGGCCTTTAGTTAGGAACCATACCAACATTTGCCAGGAGTAGAAGTGAGGAAACCTCGGAAAACCACTTCCAAGATGGCTGAGGAGGGAATTGAACCCACGTCTTCTCAGGTTTGCCTCACGGGGCTGAGTGCAACCTGTTCCAGCCCTCACACCAGAATTGAAATTTCTTGACAGAATTGCACTGTCCGGGGCGACAGCCAAGAACGCTAGCCGCTACACCACAAAGTGGTCAGTTTTGAGTCAGGAGAATGCAAGTAAGCATGGTATAGAGATTTAAGGATTAGAATACCAGTGTAAAATTCACGTCACTCCAACCCAATATATTTTTATAAACATTCCCATAATTCTACAATAAATAATTATCATCATCTATTATTTCAGTAGTATGCATCCCTCCTGCGGCGCTCACAAGCGACCGATCGTGACAAATGAGCATTCAAATGAAAGAGAATACACATTAGTAGTGACGAATTGCACTCTAATTTCATAAATGTCTATAATTTCTTTAAAACATGACTTTTAAAAAAATGTACGACGTTTGCGATTTGCAGACACTGTTGCTGTAGGAAAATGCGCTCCATAATTGCTGTCCACTTCACATTTTGGCCGCTGTGACGCCTGTTTCATGTCATTTTTACAGTCCGAGGTCATTCCTTAATCGTTTTGCATGGATTTCAGAAACAGTAAATCAAAGGAATGAGTAGGCTACTCAAATCGTATAATTTCTTTAATATACCGGTGAGTGTTATGATGATCCAATTTTCAGTGATTGCCTTCGTAAGTTAGGGAACGTAGAACTTGGAATTCTAACTGAAATGTAAACTTAAATAGTGTTTTAAAATCATTTGTTTAAAATAAAAACATAACCTTTCTCCTTAAGTCTCTCATTATAAACCTATTGGGGAAAGTGTGGTTTAAGAACATGCGAGATTTCTCGCACGGGTACGCTAGTATAATATACAAAAATCTATTGACGTCCGAAACGGGGGAGGAGCTTACGGTCAGCTGTTTGCAATATGGCGGCGATATAGTGACTTGAAGTAATTGGGTGTGCGTTTGTTATGGCTTCTAATTTATGATGGCAAAATACTACATATTTCCTTTCATTGATAGAAATATTTTTATAATCAATTTAAATGCAGTGCCTAATTACTACCAGTTAAAAATATTACCCACATGTAGATAGTTAATTTACTGTCTGCTGTTACATATATGAAGCCTGTACTTGGGAGCCTAGCGGTATCGATGTTTTTATTAATTTCACAATATACCGTATATCTCACATAACACAAAGGATGACTCCCTGATAATAAATTGAATCAAGCAACCCTGAATTTGCATGAATGTTTTGGGTTCAAAGAAGCGATAATTTGGATGCTCAAATCATACTTCAATATTGCAAATATTGACCTACATACTTGCTGTTCAAAGGCAAGAATGTTAATTTATTAATCTCTTGCCACAGGCAAGTTAAAATGGAGGCATCCTCTTTATCAATATATTTAATTAAATATTTAAAATACAGATATTTAACAAAGCTGGAGTCTCCATTTGAACTTGTCATAAGCAAACGGAACAGATCAAAAACTACACTAAAAGCCAAACCAAATTCACTCCTCAGCTCGACATAAACCATAACACCAATTGAAACCTATACAAAACATACTCTCCTTACTGTTGTACAACTTTCAAACCAACTATTCGCACTCAAAACTGTAAAACCCTGAAATGAGAACTAATTCAAGTTAGAATAGCCTAGGCCGATCCGGTCTCCTGCTACATTACCGCATATGTATACTTAACATCACTATAACTTCAAAATTACTGCTAAGTGACCTATCTGCCTTAGTAGTATAGGTGTTGCCGGCCTGCCTGGGATGATGGGTCACCAAACCGATACTTAAAACTAAGATTTTACATTTTAATTAACTAAATTCAACAGTAGGGAGATCATAGCGAAAAACACAATTTAAGCCAAATCATACTTCAATGACCTACATACTTGCTGTTCAAAGGCAAGAATATACATTCTCTGGCAAATTAAGGCTAGAAACAGCATTTTTCTTAAGTTGTCTAACCATTCGGCTATTGTCAATCGGAAGAACCCCTAAAATAAGTTTACGAAGAGCGGATTACATTCTTTGTACGGCACAGAAGTAATAGGCTATAAGTTTATCAGTATTTTTGATGTAGCTAAATCCATGTGAATACAAATTAGAGACAATAACTATCAATAATCAACAGTACCGGTGGAAAGAAGTCGTCTTCACAAAAATGCAGGCTGCACACTGTCATGTAACATGTAACACGTTTTCCAATTGACAGCGCCGAAGCCCATCTTTCTCTCTGAACTTTTTGTACAGGAAAGTAGTGAAGATATTTCGTAGCCGTTTTATACGATTTGCAACCGTTTACAGAGCAGTACCTCCTCGAATTTGACAAATTTCTTTCTGTTTCCATCACGACGTCAATGCTTCACCATCTAAATAAATCTCACCAGTCACAATGTTACAGCTTCAACATTCTGCCGCGTGGCTGCGCCATCCAACTTTTCTGACGTCAATAGGGTCTTCCCGTTCTCCACTCAGGTATATTATTTTAAAACTATAGTTTCAATGGTAGCTTACATTCTTCGACATGTAAGTTAACAGGAACTATATAGTTAAGCCATGTATTTTATCACTGAGTATTCTTGGTAATGTTTTGAACCTACTCCGAATCTCAAGTCTTGCCTTATTCAGGCTGGAACCTAGAATGCATTGCATTATCCAGATATGAGCTAGCAAATTTTGTGATTTATAGCTTTTACGTCCCTTTTAACTACTGCAGCTTTAAGAGACGCTGGGCTGCCGGATTTTTAACCCGAAGGATATCTTTAACGTATCTGTAAATCTAATCGAGTAAGTCTCGAGACACCTACGTCAATACTAGACCTAGGCACTGAAACATCGATTATCCTCGCACACCAAAGTACTCGGGGCTGATGGCCTAGATCTCCATTAACAACAACTTCCTGCAGATTGCGACAGGGTTGGCATAAGATTGGTCACCGAGATTTATTGCGCGATTGTTGCCCAGGTTCGCACACCACTTGTCTTGAAACTACATCCTGTGGGAAGTGAAAACCCAATGCTGCCTCATACCATAGGCTATGTAATGAGGACGATACCAAGCAGTCAACTGCTGTTGACTCACGTTGGTGACTTCCTATTCGGGAATTATTTGTCGTGTGACCGAGTGAGTCAGTAGGCTACTGTATCCGGCGCGCGGAATGGTTATCCAGTCCTGCTTGGGCACCGTGACAGGTGGCTTGCCACGGTGAGTGGTTATCGTGTCGGTCTACCAACCCCAAGCTTGCAGGTTCGCTCCTGGCTGTGGTAAGTGATTTTGAAAGGCGTCAAAAATCACGATACGCATGTCATACGATGTTGGCATGATAAAGAACCCATTTGAATTCAGTAGGCCGTGTTCATAATGGCAAAATGAATCACGGAATTTTCCGCCAACACAAAGTTCCTCATTTATCTATTAGAAAGCCCTATAGTGTCAGAGAGCTTAGATATCTAACCTCCTTGCCTTTCATAGTGCTTAAGGAACAACAAAATTCGACATGCAAGCTACCCTCTGGGTGTCATATAACGAAGCTTGCACCCGGCACCCGAGGCCATACGATATTATTTACCGTGACAGGTCATACAAGCGTCGTAACATTCGATTCAATTGGTCAAAGACTGACAGCGTGGCGCAGCGGTACGTTCTCGTCCCACCATTTGTGGTCAAGGTTGCGGGATCAAATCCCGGTGCAGTCAGTTGGCATTTGATGTTGATTTTTCAGTTGAGGGGCTTGAACAACGTGGTTATCATAGCCCCGTGTATTGCGTGTATTTGCGTGATAACCTGTGTTATTGTGATGCCTGTATTAGTTTGCGTATTTGTAAATTGGGGAAAGGATTGGAAAGGTGGCGACTGTGGCCTTAATTTGCTATACAGTCTACTTATATAATTATTAATATGTGGTATAAAGTTTTAAAAAAACTATCGCTCTCTTAGTTCAGAATTTTGACATTTCACTCATGCGTAGCCTTAACTATTTTGCAGGGTTAGGAAGTAACGTCATTACTAGCCATTTTTACGTTAACGACGTTACTAATTGATTTCAGTAACTGTAACGCCGCTACTTTTAACAATAATGAAGTAACGAAAATGCTTGTTTTCTCTCTCTCAATGTCACTGATGTTTCTCGTTATGTTTTGAAATAATATTTTTCTGAAGATAACATTACCACGTATTTAAGTACGGTACTTAAAAATTGTCGTTTAATTAAGTCTAGCTGTAACTTCAGACTCCAGAAACTTACCTTAACACTTTAACTGTCAGTGTTTTAGAGCGAACTTGTGATTCTATGTCTAAGCGTCCGAACTCAGATCACCTCATACCGGTTCTCATTAGTATATAGTTAGACCAGGATTTGAGAAAGAAGTGATCCTGGTCGCCTGGAAAGTCAAGGTATAACACTTTATTATGAACCAGCTTCGCCCTGGAACAGTTATGAATGCATTACGTGATAAGCGCTTTTATTTTCGATGTAAATGAACTACGACCTATATCCGTTTTATGTCTCAGCATGATGGGTTAAAATCACTGACTGGACTATTAAATTATATTATCATAGAGAAGCATGTGCAACGAATTATTGTCAGACGTATTTTAAGAAAAGTGGGCAATTTATTAAAGATAGAGATATGCTCTCGGGTACCTTTTTGTAGAACTTTCCATGCTGAACAATTCTTGCACTCATAGTCAGTGAAACGTGGCTAATTCGAACTTCTATAATTACAAATCTTTAATTCGATTTTTTCTTTTGGTCCCTATTTTATATACAAACAATGCTAAAAAAATCGTGTTTAATTCAAATTATATTTTGGATAATTCGAAGTTTATATGTGTAAAATGCCGATCGGAAGCCAAACATTTGGGTCAGGAATTCCCGAAAAATGACAAACCACATCACAGAACTTAGGCCTTTTTTTAGTAGAAATTACGTAAGTGATTCTGTTTTCCGTTCCTTAAATCTTTTGTGATGGCCGTAAGTTTTAATTGTAGAAAACAGGTAAAAATCTCAAACTTTTTGAAAAACTGTAGAATTCTCTAAGACTTAGCTAGATTACTACTGTCGTTAAATAGGTGAATAGTTCATTTTGGTTTTATTTTATCTTTTGAAACATTTGAGGTTAATCACGATACGGTCATTATAAAGTACCGTTGTCTGTTAATCTGCTTTGTTGAACGTAAACCATTATGTAAACGTAATACAATGTAGCCTATTTTCTCTACCCTTTTGAAAATAACTTTTTTAATTCGAATTTCTTTACTGGTCCCTTGAAGTTCGAATTATCAAAGTTCCACTGTAAATTGATAATTTTAACGGTTTGCCCAGCGTAAGCTTAAAAAGAGCACGGATACCAGGTTTCATTTCGACTTTTTCAATGAAATCGTTATTGCTTGGCTTCCTTGAATCATAAATAAATTATTTTCTACAGAAACAGATATCATTTACAGAATGGTGAAAACCGCATCAAACTCAATCCAGTGGTTCTCGAGATCACCCATGACATCCAAGAATCGAGGAGTTTGTGTTACACTAAGTAGAGATTCATTTACGAGTCGTAAATCTACACTGGTAAGATAATCATTTATTATTAAATAGGATACACAAATTGCCAAATCATCTTACATTTCCATATCACTGGAATCCACTATCCCATTCAAATCAAGAAAAATATAAAAGTGGGGAAAGTATTCATCATCTTAATCAGCTCCAGAAACCCGGGTGCAGTTCACCAGTCCTTTCCACTTCTTTCTGTCCATTTGGAATAGGAAAACCCCAAATCTATGATATTTTTAAGAAAATGACGGAATTGAAAGAACAGTGGCTAGTTGGGACTGCGGGCGGCGAAACGAAAGCTAAGGGTAACCAGGATTGAAGAAGTTAATGAAGTTGACTTTACATTGTAATTACATTCGTAAATATTTTTTATAAACACCTGTTGTTTGTTGTGTGAGACTTCAGTCTTTTGACTGGTTTGATGCAGCTCTCCATGCCTCCCTGTCCTGAGCTAATAGTTTCATCTCTACATAGCTATCACACCCTACATCCGAGGCAATCTGCTTTAACATATTCTAACCTTGGTCTATCCTTACAGTTCTTGTCCTCGACCCTTCCATAACTAAGCTTGCTATTCCCGGGTCTCTTAGTATGTGCCCTACCAACCTATCTCTTCTCTCCATTAGTAGTCGCCAGAAACATATCTCTTCTCCCACTCGTCTTAATACCTCTTCGTTTGTAACCCTATCTACCCATCTGATCATCATTCTCCTGTAACACCACATTTCAAACACTTCAATTCTCCTTTTTTCTGCAGCACCAATAGTCCAAGTTACACTTCCACAGAGTGCCACGCTCCAGACAGAAGCTTTCAAAAATGACTTCCTAATACCTAAATCTATATTCGATGTCAACAGATTCCTCTTTTGAAGAAATGCTTTCCTTGCCCGAGCCAACCTACTTTTTATATCCTTTTAGCTTCGACCTGTGTGTTAGGTAGTCAGTCCGAAGGCTGGTTGGATCCTCAGAAAGTACCGCCGTTAGGTTATGTGAGCAGATACCCACAAAAACCCAAGGCAGCGCTATATTGAGGCATACTAGGCAAGAAGAGGAGTGAGGTTGTTTGCCATTGCTTTCCTCACTGAGTCAGAACAGTAGTACTAACCCTATGAGTAGAACCTTTCACAACATCCACAGGCACTAACTGTGCCCTGAATGTCATTACTAAGCATCACCCATACCTCAGTAGCTTCCATATAATCGCAGCCATGAATGAGACTGAGACATCGGTGAAATGCCACCTTTTAATCTAGTCTGTGCCAACAGACAAATTCAAATGTACTGCATTCATCAAGGGATGGCAAACAGGCCTTTTGCTTCGACCATCACTGATTATTTTGCTTTCTAAGTAACAGAAGTCTCCTACTTCCTTTAGCTTTTCATCTGCCAATTTGATGTCTATAGGGGTTTCTGATTTATTTCGGAATTTTATCATCATCATCCTCATCATCATCCGTAACCGTCCGCAGCTAGCCGGGTGCGGTATATGAGCGCTCACCATCGCTGCCTATCCAGGTACATACCAAACGTCAGGTCAAGTCCTGAGGAAAATATCCCTCAGAGCATCTCCACTCTCTGTCCCTTCTTGTGTTTCCGGCATGGATTGCCATCTCTCAACCTACTATAGGCTATACATTTAAAATCATTTGTTTGCACCTTTTACTCAATTTCTCTCCACTTTTATTGCCTTTGAAGTATTTTATTGGTGTTTCAAGCTTAAAAACTGCAGTTTGAACACGTTGTGTATTTGAGGATACCATGTTGAACCTAGTATAATAATAATATCGTATGGCCTCGGGTGCCTGGTGCAAGCTTTGTAATTTGACACCCAGAGGGTAGCTTGCATGCCGAATTTCGTTGTTCCTTGAATCACTATGAAAGTCAAGGAGGTAGGATATCTAAGCTCCTTGAACACTATAGCGCTTTCTAGTAGAGAAATGAGGAACTTTGTGTTGGCGGAATTTCCCGAGATTAATTTTGCCATTATGAACACGGCCTACTGAATTCAAATGGGTTCTTTGACATGCCAACATCGTATGACATGCGTGTCGTATTTTTGCCGCCTTTCAAAAATCACTTAACACGACCAGGAGCGAACCTGCAATATTGGGGTTAGTAGACCGAAACGCTATCCACTAGTGAAATCGTAGTAATGTTGTCAACCTATGGGCCTGATTCGCCATAAAATCTCACACACACACACACACACACACACACACACACACACACACACACACACACACACACACACACACACACACACACACACACACACACACACACACACACACACACACACACACACACACACACACACACACACACACACACACACACACACACACACACACACACACACACACACACACACACACACACACACACACACACACACACACACACACACACACACACACACACACACACACACACACACACACACACACACACACACACACACACACACACACACACACACACACACACACACACACACACACACACACACACACACACACACACACACACACACACACACACACACACACACACACACACACACACACACACACACACACACACACACACACACACACACACACACACACACACACACACACACACACACACACACACACACACACACACACACACACACACACACACACACACACACACACACACACACACACACACACACACACACACACACACACACACACACACACACACACACACACACACACACACACACACACACACACACACACACACACACACACACACACACACACACACACACACACACACACACACACACACACACACACACACACACACACACACACACACACACACACACACACACACACACACACACACACACCAAAATGAAATATATTAAATTCGTCTCAATACATTTTTACAATGAAAACATCGCAACATGGTGCTGGAAAATCTTACGCCAAAAACAAGTAGAAAGAGTGGGAACTATTTTCTGGCGCGTTAGCCTCTTCACAGACCAGAACATCAAAGAGACCGCTTAGGTCTTGAGGTGGCCTTCCAGATCTTGTTGAACCTTAGTGATCCAATTCTTCCACCTCTTGGTATCTTGCCTTTGATCTCCTTATCCGGCCACCTCTGAATGTCCATCGTCTTCAGGTGTCTAAACCATCGTAGCCTGTCGTTTGTTACGGATTTACAGAGTGATTGGTTGATGCCTAATTGACGTAGCATCTCTTCATTTCTAATACTGTCTCTGTTAGTTTTCTGAACCATTGTCCTTAAGAACTTCATTTCCATTGCTTGAAGCTTACTGTCGTCCTTGCAGAATCTTGTCTATAACGGAAATCTTTATCGGTCCCTTGATGTTCCGATTAAGACCGGTTTTACTGTATTTTACTTAAAATATCTAAGATTTGCTGAAGATGGTCTCACCGTAGACCGAAACATGTACACTAATTGACTAGATATTTCTTAATTTGTACTGATAGGCGTAGTATTTCTAAGAGTTATTATTCCTTGGTAGAAGATGTAACTTGTCCGACCCTGCACCTTCGGAGCTAATTTATATTACCCACGAATGGTGCTAACTCAATACCCTGCGAAATGAGCCCTTTTCATATGCACGCTTACACGATTTTGTTAAGACCTAAAATGCTGTGGTATAGTAATCAGCGTTCAAAAGTTCCTTAAAAACCATGTTTAAACGTGGGGTGAAAGGAAAATGAAGAAGATAGGTAGTTGTGAAGTAAAAGTTTTATATTGCACTTTTTTTTTCTTTCCCCCACTCTCCTGTAGCACATGCCCAAGTTTTGTCCCTTGTGCCATAGATAGGCCCAGCGGACATCGCCCGCTTCTGCTTGCTGAATACTGAATAGCTGATGCTCCATACGGTGTGTGGTGTGCTGCTGTGTGCTGTTTGCCACGAAATCATTTTCCGATAGGAAATAAATGTATAACGCAACAGCTTGCTCCAAGACAGGTCATGTGATTCTCAAGTGGTGCTGTAAGTAAGGAGTTGGTTGCGTGGTTCTGGAACAGCCTCTTGCCATACATTTTTGTATGGATTAGCTGCTTGACTGCATTTCATTATATCACACTCCCCTCTCGGGGGGGGGGGGGGGGGAGGTGGCTCTTGTTCTTATAAGAGGGTGAAACATCGAGGTCATCTACCCCACTCCCTATTCTCCACTCGCGAGAAGATCTGTCTTCTTCTCTTTTTCTTCTTCGCGAATGGGTTACTTAGGACCACGCGGAATCAACATTTTGCAAGCTTTCCTCCTTGCCCAATGGTTCTTCATTTTCACTGATTGTTGTATTCTCAGTTCCTCCGTCCAGATACGACGTTATGGTCTTATCCCATCTTCCTCAAATCCCCTTGTGTGAACAATTTCCTTATTACGACTCTATCCTGAATATTCAGTGATCCTAACTCACTGAGGTCTTTCTCCACTTGTTTATACCATTTTGATCTCGTGCGTTTGATTTGTAGAAATTTGTACATTTGGAAAGTAAGTCTGATATGTTTCATTCTTTCTAAGCGACTTAAAAATAAATTCGGCGCAGTCGCATTGTGTCAGTAAGTTTAGAAACTTCCTTATATATTTCCCAGTTTGGTTTGGGGAAATTTATTCCATTTTTAATTCTGGAACCTAATATTTTTCTCACAATTTTCCTCTCTTTAATCTCTAATTGTTCTTTTAAGTTCTTACGATGTAAATTGAGTGTTTCTGAAGAATACAGAGCTTCTGGTTTAATCACTGTTAAGTAATGACGAAGTTTAATGTTCCAGGACAAACGTTTTTGTTACTATAAACACTATTTGTGTGTTGAAAAGCAATTTCTAATTTCTGAATTCTTGTTAAGATTTATGCTCAGTACATTGATTGTTTAGCCAACCGGCCCCGCGTTCGATTCCCGGCTCCGTCAGGGATTTCAAAAACTGGCGTGAGGGCTGGAACGGGGCGCACTCAGCCTCGTGAGGATAACTGAGAGTCTGTCTGATAGTGAGGCAGTGCCCTGGTCACGAAAACCAAGATTAACAGCCGAGGATACCCGACGCACTGACCACGCTTCACCCCAATATCTGCAGGCCAAATGTCTGTCCAGTGGTCGCTTGGTAGGCCTAGGCCCTGCATGGGCTGTAGTGCCAGGGGTTATTTTATTATTGATTGTTTATAAAGATAGCTTTGAAGTCATTTTTCAGTGTTGTCCAATTAACAACTGATATTGTAGCTTTCAGTCGGTCAACACAAACGTCATTCCAAATACTGAAATATGTGAAAAATAACCTGAAATAAATTACATGAGATTAAGATTTATATATATTGTTTTCCAGTAATTGGAATGATTTGCGGGTTGACCGACTGAAAACTGATACATTAATTGATTGTTTATATTACTGTAGACAAGTGCGCATCCAGGGTGGTCGAAACACCGGGTACCGTATTTAATATGAGCGTTGAGGGATTGGCCATATTGATAAATATCAGTAGGCATTTACCTGGGATGATTTTTTGTTAGGGTACTGAAAGGGGTGATAGGAAGGTCATTTGCTTGCTTAGTGTGATTATTAGTTCCGCCCCTTAAAACAACAATAACTATTAGTATGATTATGTGATAATTGTAACAGTGCAGTGAAGGCAGTGACGAGAGTATCTGTTCGCAACCGGACCGCATTCCACTCAAGCAGCTAAGTATACAATCCACTCTAACCTGACCAATCACATATAACACTATGTCTACCCCTCATTAATTCCTCTTCCAACGGGGTCGAGGTTGAGATGCGATGAAATTCCGCCTGGCTGATGGTTTCTACGGCCTGATGTCCTTCCTGACGTCACCCTCACGAGAGGAGTTAATGAGAGATGAAATGAATGAAGATGTAAGTTCAATTTCAAGTAGTTCCACCTTTGGCTACCAGACGCCACTGCCACCCAGCGGTCAACGTTGGAACTTGATAATGCGTTTCTCACTAAATAGCCTACAAATTTAGCTACACATTACCAATTGTCGAGGTAGGTTCTTTCTCATGCCATAAATCTATGACATGGGCCCACCGGCTTTACTTCCCCTCCGAAGGAAGGCATACTGAAGAATTATAACGCTCTTAAAAAATCAGACGACTTCATCCGGGTTTGAACCCACGATCTTGGGCATAGCAGTTCAGCATGCTACCGATGCCACCTAGGCCTATCACATAATCACAATAAGCTATCAAATTTAAAGGTTATCACCACTCTCAGTATCCTAACAAAAAATCATATATAACCGGCAACAAATATTGACTAGTGTTAGTTTAACTACTACTGCATCTAAATGAGTGTAGCCTATATATTGCAAAGAATCTCACCCATACTTTTAGACATTGATTTAATAGCCTAAGTATAATGGATCTGATGATGATCGCTTGACGATCGAAACTGGTCATCCAAGTGTAATTATTAATCTCACGTTTTTTTTTTTGTTTTTTTATTTAGGGAACCACCAACTACAATTAAGTACAATCGTGTTGACCGACTGAAATATATTAAATGCAATTCAATTTACCCCAAATAAACCATTTTTTCAATATTGAAGCCGAGAAATATCCCGAAATGAAATTATTTTGCGAAATGTGTTACTTTCGCCCTCAAATGCGAAATGCCAACCGAAATGCTGGTAATACGATTTTTTTTTTTAAATACTTATTTACTTTAAAATTATTTGAAATAGTTCCACTATCGGTCGTTTGATGTTGTTGGTAGGTTGGTTCTTAAGTTTAGGGGCTGCGACAACGCGGTCATGTAGCCCCGTGTACTTTGGGTGTGTGTAGAATCTGTCCGATAACCAGTGTTAATTGTGATGACTGTATCAGTGTGTGTTATCTGTTTTTTTTATTTAAGTACAAACTGCAACTTAGAATTTTTCAAAAAGTTGTTGTTTGAGTCTTCAGTCTTTGACTGGTTTGATGCAGATCTCCATGCCTCCCTGTCATGAGCCAATCGTTTCATCTCTTCATAGCTACCACACCCTACATCCGAGGCAATCTGTTGAACATATTCTAACCTTGGTCTACAGTTCTTGTCCTCGACCCTTCCTTCGTTTGATAGAAAATAAGAAATGTTAAATATAAATGTTGTATAAGATAAGATACGACAGCGAAAGAGGCTTTTCAGCCTACTTAAATAGAAATCATGAAATACAATGCTCTGCTTTGGGGACAACATACATTTTACGAGTTAGTGAGAAAAGGACTGTGGGGAACGTGAAGTAAATGTTAGGTTAGGTCTTGAACACAGAAAATTGTTAGTTATTCCTTCTGCACGGCCGACAGTGGAGTTCGAACCCACTCGTCTCCTGGAAGAGGATAAAATCACGGTTGGTCTTGAACACAGAAAATTGTCAGTTATTTCCCCAAATGTTTGTATAATGTTCATTACTTAACAGCTTGCCACGGTGGGTGAGTGGTTAACGTGTCGGTCTCCTACCCCCAAGCTTGCAGGTTCACTCCTGGTCGTGATAAGTGATTTTAGAAAGGCGGAAAAAATTACGACACGCATGTCATACGATGTTGGCATGTCAAATAACCCATTTGAATTCAGTAGGCCGTGTTCATAATGGCAAAATTAATCTCGAGAGTTTCCGCCAACACGAAGTTCCCCATTTATCTACTAGAAAGCGCTATAGTGTTCAAGGAGCTTAGATATCTAACCTCCTTGACTTTCATAGTGCTTCAACGAAATTCGACATGCAAGCTACCCTCTGGGTGTCAAATAACAAAGCTTGCACCCGGCACCATACGATATTATTATTATTATTATTACTACTGTATTTAACAACTTCCTGCACGGTCGACAGTGGAGTCGAACCCACTCGTCTCCCGGATGTGGATAAAATCACACCCCACGGTCTTGAGCTCAAACGCGAATGGCTAACTCGCCCAGTCACCCTTACAACTTGGTACGCCCTGCTATTTTTCGAACTGTAGCGGTGAAGTGAGAGGTGGTGATGGGCTAGCACGCGATCTCACTAAAAGAGCCGTCAATAAATAAGGCGACATGGGCGAGGTGCTCCGACTCGGCAGCAAGGGACCGGGTACGGGGCGGTTGGAATAGATAATACTACAGCTACTTATCACCGCAGTGAGCCACACCGCAGGGGATATGCCCTCTGCCGAGATCCTATTCACAGAAAGTCACACAGTAGGACAAACGACGAGCCAAATCAAAGACGGCTATTTAAAAAAAAAAAACTCTCGGCACACCGAAAGGCGGAGGTAGATTTCACCAGACAAAGACCAATATTTTAAAATTCACTAAATTTACCAATTGTTTATCATCTTGGCTTACAGGATTGAGCCGCGTCGCATATTGGCTTACGGTGTAAGCCAAGATGATAAACTTGACGCCGGCCGCGAAAGCCTACGATCTAAATAATCTAAATAAAAATTACCAATTGTTGTATACCTACAAACGTTCTACATGTTTAGCATACGAGAAGACCCATCTTCTTGTAATTATATTATACAGGGTCTTTAATTTTGCTTGGCAAGGCGATTCCGCTCGACCTTCGCCGGATGTTACAGGTTGGCGCGCGCGGTCTCTGGCCGTATTCCCACGCTCTTGCTACGGTAGATGTGTGAGTTCCGAGCTAATTGGGTGTTTTATAAAGCTACTGTGAACTGTAGATATCGTATTGCACAGTGTTTTATTGTGATTGTGTGCGGTAATTCCTTATGTAAAATATTCGTTACGTGAACGTGTATATCTGCACAATACGTACACAAAGTGCAGGAAATCGTGCACTAAAACCAGACAAAAGTTTCGAGTGAAATTTCCAGGGAGACCCATTCCTATAGATCGGACAATAAAACAACTGGCTAAGAGATTCAAACGTTCAGGTTCAGTAAACAATACAAATAGACGACGTTATTTCCTTACTGAAGCTAAATTAACCGGGGTAACCGGGAACTTCATAAGGTGATACCAATTATGTTTGGCAGCGAACTGGGAACATTTTCGATCTACTGTAAACATGGTCAGTAAAAATGCATGATACTGCTTTTAAGCACCGTATTCTGCCGTACATATGCGCGCGGTCGCTGGCAACTGAGCCGTCACTGACGGAGCGCGTGAGCGAGAATGTCCTTGCTAAGCAAATAAAAAGACCCTGTAGTAATTTGCGATACCTATCATCGGCTTAGCTCTTCCCTCATCAATCTGGCTCTTCTTCGAGAAGATTTTGCTCATCCCCTGGCGTAACGGGGGGTCATATCAAAAGATCTTTCAGACTAAGTTTTAGGTAATGTTTAGAGGACTATAGACCAATTTGAACGGTTTTGATATTGTGCCTATTAAGGGAGGTACATTATTTTTTCTCAACACAATTTTTTCCACCCCTCTGGTCAATGGTTGGAGCTATCGACAAATTTCACTGATATAAGATTTTGGCCCTTATCCGAAGAATAGTACGAAGTTTGAATGGATTCGATTTCTCACATATTAAGAAAGTTCGATTTCAGGGAAATGCATGTGAGATCTTCGAAGTGAAATGCCATGTCGTGTGGTTCGGATTCCAAGTAAAAACAAGGTCCTGTGACTCATGATCGCAAGATTAACTGTCAAGTAAAACTACAAACTTCCTTTCTCTTTAAGCTGAAAGCACCACGTTCCAATCCTCAAGCCAAAATATTATTCTTTGGTAGAACCGGCAATCGAAACCGGAACCTCAGAAATGCCTCCCAATAATGCTAACCACTACATCGCGGGGCACTCTTATGAGATACCATACCCTGCTCTGCTCTAGTTTCAACTCTGCTTACACGCAGCCTAGTGTGTTTCTGACAGGCTAGGTCAAAGACCGCCACGCGAACGTGTTTACACTAGTAGCTTAAAGTTATAGAACACGCCCTAGGTCTAACTCAGTGGCGTAACTAGGGTTTGCTTCAGGAGGAGGATGAGTAGTCAAGATTACATTGGGCGGAGGGGGTGAGGGCTCAGACATGATACATAATAATGAAAGCAAATAAACGATCCAATAATAATAATGTTATTTCTGTTATCTCGCTTTTAACTACTGCGGCTTTTAGATACGCCGGGGTGCCGGAATTTTGCCCCGAAGGGGATCTTCAAAGTGTCAGTAAATATACTGACACGGCTACCTCGCATTTGCGCACCCTCAAATGCCAGCTGACTGCACCCGGATTTGATCCTGCAACCTTGGGCACAACAAGCAAGAACGTTACCGCTGAGTCACGCAGCCATTCAAATAAACGATCACAAAGTATCACAAAGTATATATATATATTCGTTTTTGATTTCGTTAGCGTTGGATACGTTGTATTTGCACTTATCAATGTGCAATTACTAAAAAATTAACGATTTTGTTGACGTTAAATCATCAAGTCCAGTTTTCTACGTAAAACCATCTGGCCCTTTATGTTCCCCGACATTATATCAATATATTAATCTAATAAACCCTAGCTTCCAACTAAAGTTTATCTTAAAACACAAATACAACTTAATACAATATTATTCACTTTCCAAAATGGCACACACACGTATACTAACTGAATGACAAGTGGTGTACTTTTGGAAAGGATAAGAAAAGATAGGGCCACACCCGTCTCACTGCCACCCCTGTGGCTACCTGAACTGTTGACCATTTTGCTCATTTGGTACGTGTTAAGTAAGAATAACGCTAAAAAATTTACACAAGTGAAAATAAATGCTTACATACAGTATAAATCAATAAACGTACATAATCCAATCAATTGTCATCAATCCGAGGATTGGTTTATTCAGAATTGAAATCTTCAACAGAATTCATTTATTTATTACTAGATGAAGTACCCGTGCTTCGATGCGGGTCATAAATAAATTAAAATGTGAAGGTGAAAGTTAAAACAGGGGATAGGCGAGGTGCTGCGTGGAGGGAGAGCAAGGATGGAACATTTTGTCCAACTACACCGGTCGGCGTTGACCGTGTTTTATAACACAAATTTAGGTTTTACTCGCTAACCGTTGGAGATACACGAAATGTGATAAGGACCTTCCGGATAGAAAGTTAACTTTTAAACCTCATATATGTAGTGATGTGGGACGGGTAAATACCCAGTGGGAAGGTAAATATAAATTGGGTATTTACCCAGTGGTCTTTTAAATACCGAAAATGAGGGTATTTTCAGTTTTTGAGCTTTGTACAACACTTTTTTGATGTGTTGATGAAGTGTTGGACAAACAAGGACTGAAACACAGGTATTTGATGCCTTAAATTGAAATCAGGAACAATATTGATCCTTCAAAACTAAAGAAAAAAAAAGGAAATTGGATGTCCAGGTATTTTTGGGTATTTATATGTTATGTTTTGACACTGTAACCTTGTCTTTAATTAGTTTTGTTTTTCCTTAAACTAAAGTAAAATATTGAATAAAACGTTTTGGTTGTTTTGTGTTTTAAATTTTTAATAAATATCAAGATATTGAGAAGGTCGAGTTTTATTACGGTACTGGAAAAGAGCAACAAAGATGTGGGAGGGAAAAAGCTACTTTTGTAGTAATAAGAGTAGGCCTAAGCTATTTGCATATTAATTGAAAGTGTATGCCAAAACTCAAAAGGTAATAAAATATATTCAATAGAAAGGACATTTGAAAAAAAAATGCTTAGTAAAAGTTTTTTTAAAATTATTTTTCATTTAATTTTAAATATTAAAGAAATATTATTTCATAAATCATACTCTAAATAACACAAATGCATGTCAGGAAATTTTTGTAGTATGTGGGCTCTATAATGGGTGAAGATGTATGCCAGCAAGCATATGGGTTGGCAACACTGCTTAGCTCATTCTACCCAGAATTCAAAATGGCACTGTACTTCCCTCTCATTTTCAATTCTTTGTTTGATTTTCTATTTACTATCCTTTTTGGTTATTTGATTATTTATTTTATATATGAACTAGCTTCGCCCGGGAACAGTTATGAATGCAAGGTGATAGGCTACTTCTAACGGAGGTCTTAGAAGATATCCTTGTATACGACATTAGTCGTTTTACCTCCAGCAGTGAACACGAAAAGATTTCGGTTTGATGTAACAAGCGATAGAGCCACGTAAAGCTGTCCATGAGAAAAACATTCTCCATTAAGATCAACTCCAGTCACGCTAAGTGTCTGATCCTGTGCTTTGTTTATAGTCATGCCAAAGCAGACTCTTACTGGAAATTGTACTCGTTTGAAACGATAAGGCAAATCTGAAGGAATCATAGGGATTCTGTGTACTAAGACCGTTTCTCCTGTACCATAGCTAGTTAAGATAGTTGATTCAATGAAACAGTTTTTCCAAGTTTTCACTACCAATCGTGTCCCATTGCATAACTTTGGTGGTTGTAAATTACGTAGCAATATAATAGGCACTCCTACTTTTAAAATAAGCTTGTGTGGTGGCAAGCCAGAAGGAAATAAAGAATTTAGGAATTCTGTAGGGAAATGAACAGCTTCTTCACTATCGACTACTGCGTCTAGCCTACTGAGTAATATACTAGAGCCTGGGCAGTGAATTTGGAGAACACCAAGTCATTAGTTTTCACACCTTGTTCGTTTGTCGGCGATAATGTTGCTCCTTCTTTAAACCATGAATGAGACTTGTTAGATAGGCCATGGATTTGAGGATAAACGCTATCAATCATTTTTTGAATACTGCTTACTAAAGCACAGAAATCGTCACTGAGGGTAATTTTCCCGTCAATGACCGGTAAATCTCTATTTCCGACTCTAAGTAACAAATTAGCAAACAAACTATTATCTTCTGAAGATAAGAGTAGCCTACTCTCATGTTAGTTTTGAGTGCCAATTTGTTATATCTGGCCAGATGTAAGATATTTTTAATGAAGCGTTCACTTCGTCGGCTCTCGTTCCTCTGGTAACAACTGGTAAGATTTGACGAAAATCTCCGGCGAACAAAACTATGCAGCCACCCATAGGTGTTTTGTGCGACATTGTAGCCTCATCCCATACAACTAAAGAACAATTTTGGATTAAACTGGCAGTGTTACTTTGTTTTGAAATATTACATATATTTCCATTATTACTGCTGACTTTCAAAGGAAGTTTAAATGTTGCATGTGCTGTTCTTCCTCCTTCCAAAAGAATGGCTGCAATTCCAGATGATGCGACGGCAAGAGCAATATTACCACCAGACCTCACTTTGGCGAGCAACACATAAATCAAGAACGTTTTGCCTGTTCCTACAGGGGCAACGAGAAAAAATATCTTACCTTCCTTCTTAGTAAGTTAAGTTATGCAACTGTCCACTTTACAATACAAAATTATCTTTTTATATATCAATATACATTTTGAGACATGTTTCGGCTCTGTGAGCCTTCTTCAGTCAAAATCCTTCTTAGTGTTATAAGCTTGTTTCTGATCGTGGTTCAGACGGTGTTCTTCTTGAGCAACGGTTTGAAGGTGCCGAGAACGAAGTCTTTCTTTCTCTTGTGGCAATCTAGAAATTATTTGTTGCTCTGTTTCATTGTTACGTGATATGCACTTTTTTATTTTGCGATGTCAATGAACTATGACCTATATCCGTTTTACATCTCGGCATGATGGCTTAACATCACTGACTGGACTATTAATTATAACGGAATTCTTGTCAGACGTAATTTAAGAATGGCGAGGTGCATGAAACACAAATCCCTTTCCGTCCAATCTTAAATTGACTGTGTATTTTGTGGAACGGAAATTTCACAGGCGAAATGAAGAAAAACCGAGTTGAACTTCCAGGGAAACTCCAAACACAACCAGCCTTCTCTGAAGTCTTAACTCAACACGACTCGACTCGACGGTTTGGTGCTGACTGTATCTGGGGTAATAGGTTCGCCCGCTAGTTAGGCTGTAGCAGGGGTGATAAGACTCACTCCTAGCTAGCCCGTCAACTGTCGCCTCAATATTAGAAAGGACATGGTTGGAAGAAATGAAAACGTAAAAATACTTATCGTGGGCGATGTATTGAAGATAGAGATATGCTCTCCTGGATTTTATGTAGAACTTTTCATGCTGAACAATTCTTACACTCATGGTATTCAGATATGTTTAACGGTTTGCCCAAAATAAACTTAAAAAGCGCTCGGACGCCAGGATTTTTTGTTTATTTTTTCACTGAAATCGTTACTGCTCTGCTTTCTTTGATCATAAATAAATTATTTTCTACAGAAATCATCCTCGAGATATCCTTTACAGAATTGTGAAACCCGCATCAGAATATATCCAGAGGTTCTCGAGGTTACCCGTGACATCCAAGAATCGGGGACTTGGTTTTATACTAAGTAGAGATGATTTTACAAACTGTTCTGAAAAACTTTACATTACACCTTTTGTAGAACTTGGCCAATGCTCTGAATAAATTTCCCCCAACTTTTATCCCAATGATTGAAAAAAAAAAGCCTAGTTCAATTCTAACCCTGAGTTTTTAAGGTTATAACTATTGAATTTCATCTCCTGATCTAATTCCCAATTCTAATTCTGTTTTAGTCCCAAATCTAATTAAATTTCATTTTATTAACTATCTAATGATGTTACATTTGTAAAAAGTTAATGTAGAATAGTTTGCTTAGTTTAAGGTTCAACATACCACGACACAGGATTTTTAATGAAAAATCTAAAATACACGGGTATTTACCCAAATTGGGTATTTACCCGGGAATATACCCTGGGTATTTACCCCGGTTTATAAATACCTGGGTATTTTACATAACTACATATATGCCATCAAAAGTTTTCTATTTCTTAGCGTTCTCTTTTTATTTGAAAAGGAAATATGAAATTTTGAAGCCAAAAGGTGTAGTGACGTCACTAAAATGGTCGCCATCTATAAATCGTGCCAAGTATCGAAATCAAAAGTAGCCTATATGTTAACCAGCTACTTCCATGTAAAATTTAATGTAAATCGGACCAGTGGTTCTTGCGTGATTGAGTAATACACAGCTACACAGTCACACACCATCTCATATGTATATATTAGTATAGATTTGGCTCAGGATGGGATTGATCCCCCTGATCATCCCTCCGTAGTTACGCCACTGGTCTAACTACACAGCTTCTAGAGATTTAGATGAAAAACAATCATTTATACATTAAAATTCAGTGTACCGTATGTAAGTCTACCCCATGAGTTGAAATGAGTTTTCTATGTGGCAAATGCGATGATATTTACAGTATCCACGACATACAAGATTTTAAACCAACTTTTCAGCTAGTTCGCACACTGCAGGGGCATATACCCGCAACGGAACGTACGGTACGGCGAGCAAGCAAGAGTGTGTGTGAGAGAGAGAGATAGGCAGGAGCACAGAGTTCGTATCTCCTCTGCCCCAGCTGTCCATACTAGATGAAGGCCATGCAGAACACAGAAAGCAAATAAAGCCTGGTTAATAATGGAGAGCGAGCGCTTCCCCTCCGTCCGTTACCACCAATGAACACTGCCTATCCACCTGCCACGCCACTATCATAGCATACAACTCCTACCGTAAATGCTGTACTTGACATCTACTTAAGCCTAGTAGGTCAATAAGCTTTCTAACTACTCTTTCCACAGAGCTCGATAGCTCGGCGAGTTAAGGCATTCTACTCCAAATGGGCAGCCAGCATTGATGCCTCGTGGCAGCCCTGGGCAGTCTGGGTTTATACCAACGAGCTTAAACATTAAAGCTCGTTGGTTTATACAGAGAGAGCCTTCCCTATAGAACGGATCTTCGTCGGACCGTTTGACGGTCGGAGAGTGATTAGTCACCGCCAGTTGACTAGCATTTGCCGATTACACAACAGCGCGTCGGGAAACTCCGAATGCTGGCATTGCATTTATTACATAAGGATACCTTAGTTGGGATAGTTACGACTTGTGGTGAAGTACTGTAGGCTATCTCGTATTCCGTGAACATCGTTAGGTAACTTATCCTCTCAAGAAGTAGTCTTCCAGTAAATGTGTTCGTAAGTTTCGGCGATGTGCAATTTGTACTTGTAGGGGAACCTCAAACAAAAGGTATACAGAAACAATCCGGGTACTCTTGAAAACGAAATAACTGCACCGATACGAAATATCAGTGAGGATAGTAAGCTGTTGTTTTAAGGGGCGGAACTACGAGGTCATCTGCTCCTTATCAGAGAGGATAAATTACAGCGAGTGTACTAAAACTTCCTACGTCAGTGCAACGTGTCTAGAAAAAGGACAGCATATCCAGTAACTACTGTGAAATTCATGTAAGTAAACATGATTATTAAATACGTAAAAAAGTGTTAAGTGTTCAACTACACACATCAAAAGTTTTGCATATTGCTGACCAAGAGTCATAGTGGTCTCAAATCTATTAGTCGTTCTTGCGTGCGTGTATATCAGCTGTGTACACTGGCCTGTGTCAATGAGGATAGATATGTGCTAGTGTGGAGACGACCCGGTGAACGTATGCACGGCCAATATATCCGAGACCGATACCAACAGGGAGGAGGTGGTGCAATGTTTTGGGGTGGCATCATATATGGTCGCTGAGCCCCTCGTGTACACCCCAGGGCGTATGACAGGCATACGTTACAAGGATACTAACCTGGCACCTGTAGTGAAAGGCTATGCTGACAATTTCGGCCCAAATTTCACTTTCATGGACGATAACGCTCGCCCGCACAACGTCAATGCCTCTTCAGGCGAATGGTATTCACAGAATGGAATGGCCTGGCTATGCTCCCGATCTCAATTGTGTACAGCAGGCGTGGACACTGATTAATAAATAAGCCCGTCCTCACTGTGCTCTATGGCAATAGGCAAAACCTTTTGTGATGTGTGTAGTTGGGCGCTCCACTCCTGCTAGCGCCTTGTTCGCCATGCGGCTACATGCAGTGGCGCACCTGTCACGCGACGCATCCGAGGTTCTATTCTATAGGGAGGGCCCTCACTGTATTAGACAAAAATCCCTAATAAATTAATGAATTTAAATTTCTTCGAAGGTGTTATTTTAAGTATTTTAAGACAACCCATGCCAGATGATATTGTAAAAACTGCATTTACGTCACAAAATATGTAGTAATTTTATTTCTATGTTAATTTTTTGAAATCCTTTCCCTTAATTTATTATTTTTACCACCAATCGTTTAATATTGCGGATTTAGCTGGTCCTGCCACATAAAGCAGCATAAACCTCAGCACGAGGCAGGCAGACAGACAAATGGAATGTTCTCACTGTGTTATAGAAATCTGCGACGGCGTGCATTAACGAGTTCGCAAAAGAAAACAACTCACACCACGCCAAGCACTTTCCCTGCTGCGACCCGCTTCTTCTTCTTTTGAAAAGAACCAAGGAATCATCTCATTCAATCTGGAGCGAGGCGGCTATTCAAATACGTAATGTACTAGAACACAAGCGCATCCTCTTCGTTTATAACTAGTCCTTTCACACACAACTTGTCAAGCCGGTTTGGGAAAGGAGAGGAAAACGTCTCACAATACTTCGCCGTCTTCAAACACGACGTTTTTTTTTTTGCTTATTATTATTCATTAGTTTTAGTGGCGTGCAACAATTTGGCCAACAGCCCCATGTACTTGTCGGTGTTCACTTAGTGTGATAATTTAGGGGCAGATGACCTCGTAGTTCCGCCCCTTAAAACATCTATCGTATGGCTTTTAGTGCCGGGAGTGTCCGAGGACATGTTCGGCTCGCCCGAGTCTATAGCTGCTTCCAGCAGACACCCTTATTAGGGTGAGCTACAAGTTCCGTTCAATTTCAAGTAGTTCCAACTTTCGCTACCAGATATCAATGATACCTAGTGGTGAACATTGGAACTTTGATAGAGCGTTGCAACGAAATCTAACCTAACAATTTAGCTTTACACAAGTTTAGTCTGTGAAAGGATCTTTTACATGCCATGAATCTATGACATGGGACCGCCGGCTTTACTTCACCTCCGAAGGAAGGCATATTGAATAATTTTTAACGCTCTTAAAAAATCCGACGACTTTGGCCGGGTTTGAACCCGCTATCATGGGCACAGCAGTTATCATGCTACCAACTACGCCACCGAAGCCGCCCCTTAAAACAATAACTAACTTAGTCTGATAAACCGGTCGCGGAGGCCGAGAGCGCTAATCTACTGACACGGCTCTTTCGCATTTGCGCACCCTCAAATGCCAACTGACTGCGCCAGGATTCTATCCTGCAACCTTGGGCACAGCAGGAAAGAACGTTACCACTAAACCACACAGCTAGTCCTGATAACTAATGCCCTGCGCGGATATCCGCAAAATTTCTCGCCATGCGGATATAGTTTGCATGGCTGTGCGGATAGCGGATATTGTTTAGAATACATTTGCTGATAGTTTTTAGTAGTCTATACAATGTTGAACGATATTTTTATTTTCAATAATTTTAGTTATTGCTAAGATCTGCGTCTTTCACGATTCTTTGTTTTTTCCCTGTTTGCTTTCGCTTGGATTGTATGAGAATAATAGAGAAGTGAGAGAAGCCAGTCATGGAAATACCCTCAACTAGTGTTGACTAATACCAAAAACAATTCCTTTATACCTGCACTTGCCTGCGTGGGTATATACGACAGTATTAGGCACTCGCTGTTTTACTTGCCGTTACTCAGAGGGACAAAACTCAGTGAACATTGCCTTGCGATTCACACATAGCCTAAGGAAACGAATTTCTCTTCGAATGTCTAAATGTTGCTTTAACACTTTGACCGGCTGAAAGTTACAATATTAGATAATTGTCTAAAAGGCAACATTGAAAAAATGGCTTCAAAGCAATCTCTTACGATATCAGAAGCACCAATTTAAATAAAAACAAGAGAATGTTAAACCATTATAATATAGGAACTAAATTACAGCAAATTCTCTTCTTTATTATGCCATATCTGTGAAGGCTTCCCCTGGTGTACCGATTTGGCTCGTCGGCAGACGAACGGTAACACCGTATCTGGTCCCCTTCTCGTGTAAAGCATTAACTGGTCGTGAGAGACTATGGGCCGGTTCACCATAGTTCCTAAAAATGTTAACAAACCATTAAAGGCCGTTAACGGACGATTACCGAAATGTCATGGTTCACCAAACAATATCAATCCATTAGCATCCCTACTAATTCCTGTGTCTACATACAATTAACGGCTGACGGTCGATTGACGTGGCATTCCAATCCAAAATGGGGCGTACATTTAACTTTATTCTCAACGGTGACGATGATCCAGAAGACATGCTAGAAATGTATAAAGAATGGAGGAATTATTTTGATCAATGCGACGACATGGAATTTATTGTGAGATTTCGGTTGTCGAAACCTTCTGTGTTGAATGTTCTACAGATGATAGAACCTAACCTGGAATTCCTATCTGACAAGTAATATGTACCATTTCTTATGTATGTGTAATATCGTGTGATGCATTACGGTATAGCACATGTAGTTAATTTAATAAAAGTCTACCTAGACGTCACAGCATCAGTCCTCTTATTTTCAACGATTTGTACGTTTCTTTCAACCAAAGAATAATTCAGTACCCGGCTCTTCTTCCTCTTTTCCTCATCAGCCATGTTTGTTTTTAACCAAGGAGTAACGTTTAAGCTTTTTGCAGTTCAAGGCCAGCTCGATTAAATCAATGAATATACACATAACACCACAATCATCATATTTCAATAGGGGCTTCAGTGGCGTAGTTGGTAGCATGCTGAGCATCTATGCCCAAGATCCCGGGTTCAAACCCGGCCGAAGTCGTCGGATATTTTTAAGAGCGTTACAATCCTTCAGTATGCCTTCCTTCGGAGGGGAAGTAAAGCCGGCGGTCCTGTGTCATAGATGTATGGCATGCAAAAGAACCTTCCACTAATTAAACTTGTGTGAAGCTAAATGTAGATTACATTTCGTTGAAGCCTCTATCAAAGTTCCAACGGTCACCACTAGGTATCAGTGACATCTGGTAGCGAAAGTTTGAACTACTTGAAATTGAACGGAACTTGTAGCTCACCCTATGGGTGTCCGCTTGAAGCAGCTACAGCCTCTGGCGAGCCGAACATGTCCTCGGACACTCCCGGCACTAAAATCCATACGATAAATGAATAAATAATCTTTCAACGAGCCTTAAACAAAACGATTCGTCTGCTAATGCCAATCGGCGAATGTGCTGGTGAAACGCCAACGAGTTTAATTCAGATGTTGAAATTAACGAGGCAATTACAGACGGCTTATAACGCTGCGATGGTGAACCCGGCCCTAACATTCCAATAGGAAATCAGTCCATTGGCCATCATCTACCAAACGACTTCCTCATACTCTTGCACAAGTAGCGAGGAAGAAGCCCAGTTTGTTGTGTCTGTTCGTCTGGCCTGGAGCAGCCATATAATACGGCTGAGTATGTATGAGGGAGAGAGACGGGGGAAAGGGGGTTACTTCGCGGCCAGGTTTGATCCCGCCCTTAATCAGGGCGCAACCCCGCGGAGAGAGACGAGAGAAGGCCGCGTGGGAAACACATTCCCTTTCCCTGCCTCGCAATCTCTCCACCATTCCGCCGCCCAGCTTGCTTCAATCTCTTCCTGTGTCCCATTCTCCACTCAATGGCATACCTCAGGCGGTAGGGGCATCACAATGGCATAGTGACTAGCATTTTCTGGCTGTCACTGAGGTGCGGGTTCGATTCCTAGCTGGCATGGCATTTAATTCTGGTAGGAACGAGGTTCTCTCGACCTCAGTTCACTCAGAATTGAGAAGAGGTGATTTTCGATTCCAACCTCAGCATTCCTAGAAGTTGTCTGCCGCGGTTTCCCATTTCTACTCCAGGTTCTGTAAATACCAGGATGATTACTAACTTACGGTCAAGGCCACCCCCTACCCATATCTTAATACCAATTACACATTCCTACAGCCATTACCATTACAGAAGTTCAGCCAGGGTCGCCATGTAGTTTGTTGTGCATGTTCATCTGGTCTGGAGCAACCACAATACAGCTGTGTGTATATATCTGTGTGCGTGTGTCGGTGGTTTACATGGCGGCCAGGTTTGATCTCATCCTAAATAAGGGCGCGACCCCGTAGAGAGAGAAGCTACAAGGCCACGTGGGAAAAATGTTCCCTCTTCCTGTATCGCAATCACTACACCATTTCGCCATCCTTGCTTACTTCAACCACTTTTCCTTTTTCTCCTGTTCACCACCCAATGACGTAAGTTAGCAGACAGCAGGATCGTCAGAATAGGGAACTGCAAATTACGACGTGCAAGATTCGAATCGATGTACTAACAGCGGCTATTCCGAGTTTGCTTGTTTACCTCGAGAATTTTCACACTCATTCGAGACAAATTAATATTTTCAAGCAGTAGAATTCTGACAGGAAGTGGCTCACTAGTTTAGGAATACAAACACAAATCATATACGGTATATATTATATTATACAGTACTGTTTGTAGAAAGTGAAACACCCAGAAGAAATGGTCGGAGACACTCCCAGAACAGGGGTCGTGTAGGTCTGCGGTACCATATTAAGTGATTGAAATCGCAGAGAGATGACGTGCAAAATGGCCCACCAGTGCCCTCTGTCGTGGGACCGGACAGGTCAGTGTTCCGCACAGCTCTGTCGGCGTGGGGCCGTCATACCAAGTGGAAACATGTAAGCAAGTGCAACGATGCCTCACCGACATCACAGGGTGGTCTCTCAGCATGTGGGTGCGGTTGATCGGGGCAGAATGATGCTTGGGCTCCGGGATGCGGGTCTGTCGTTCCGGGACATTGCGGCTCATACAGGGCACACTGCGTCAACAGTAGGGCGTATGTGGATCCAGTGTAGAGAGGAGGGCCGTACACAACGACGACAGGGAGGACGACGCAATGTGACCACAGCGCGAGACAACCGCCATCTTCTCAACATGGCCGTATCGGACAGAACAGCGTCATCCTCGGTGTTGGCTCTTCGTTAGAGCACTGCAACGGGGGTGGACATGTCTGCGTCGACGATGCGGCGCCGTCTTTTGAGGGCTGGACTGGTAGCACGCATGCCTCTGCGTCGGTTTCCATTGACTGGGAACCATCATGTAGGCTACACCGAAACAGGTAGGCTGAGTGGCGAAATGTAGTGTTTTCGGACGAGTCCCGCTTCAACCTGTCCTACAGTGATGGCCACACGTTCGACGCCACCGTGGAGAACGCAATCAGGCAGACTGTACTGTTGAGCGGCATAGCGGACAAACGCCTATTAACAGGCGATCGCGCCTCGTACGTCTTGCGGGCAATCTGGATAGTGACCGCTACATCAGGGAAGTTTACACCCCGCGGCACTGCCCCTCTTGCAGGCCGTTCCACAGGCCATATTTCAGCAGGACAACGCCCACCCGCATGTGGCGAGGAATGTGCAAGCCTTCTTCGCAGAACGACGTATCTGCTTCCCTGGCCTACCCGTTCGTCTGACATGTCGCCCATCGAACATGTCTGGGATATGGTCGGTCGGCAACTTGTTCGTTCAGGTCCACCTGTCGCCACTGTTGATGTTTTGTGGACGCGCCTACAAACCACGTGGGACGGTATTCCCCAGCAGCGTATTCAAGTGCTGTATGATTCCATGCCACGACGTTTAGCGGCGCGACGCCGTACTGTAGATCGACCGTCAACGTGCATGTACCGGACTGTCCTTCTAATCAGTGATATATTGTCATGTCCCTAATCTGTGGTATAAAGTGCAATGTGGTCACATCTCTTGTTCTTGGTGTTTAACTTTCTACAAACAGTAGTGTACTAGCGGACCCATGCGAGAACGCATGTGAATGACCACCCGCCCGGCTTTATTGGTATGCGGGCTCAACGCCACACATTTCTGCCAGGGGCTATTGTGTTATTTATTTGATTAATCGCACTTTTAAAACAAATTGTCGATATACATGAAATCAGAGTGCAATTCGCCACAGCTGCGGATAATTATCTTTCCCTTTGAATGCTCATGTGTGAGACTGGCAGCGTGGTGCAGCGTTAACATTCTCACCCGCTGTGCTCAAGGGTGCAGGATTAAATCCTGGCGCAGTCAGTTGGCATTTGAGGGTGCGCAAATGCGAGGAAGCCGTGTCAGTAATTTACATTAAAGATCCCCTTCAGGACAAATTTCCGGCACCCCGGCGTCTCTAAAGGTCTTAGTAATTGAAATGGACGTAAAACCAAAAGCATTATTATTATTATTTATCCCGGTCACTCCATGTGAGATCTGTGCTGGACAAAACGGAGGCAGACAGGTTTTTCTCCGGGTACTCCGGTTTTCCCCGTCAAAAATGTCATTCCATCAACACTCTCCACTATCATTTCATTTCATGTCATTCATTTAATCATTGCCCCAGAGGAGTGCGTCAGGCCTCGGCAGCCGGCACAGTTCATATCCTCGCCGCTAGATGGGGGCTTCATTCATTCCATTCCTGACCCGGTCGGAGACTGGAAGCAGGCTGTGGATTTTCATTTTTTCATATACCATCCGCCCGGCTTTACTGTAATGCGGGCTGGACACGACACAGTTCTGACGGGGGCTATCGTCTTGTTTACTAGTTTTAACCCACTTTATAAACAAAGAAATATATTTCCGTTCATGTATCATGAATTAATGCAAGATTTTTCCTATACAATTTACCGGTACACGATTTGGAAGATTTTGGTCTACAAATCAAATCTTCTTACTCCCACTGGTTTAAGAGCTCGAGTTTGGTGAAGCATACTCCTTAGCGTTTTATACGAGATGCGTACTATATTGTTTTACACTTTTTTTTTTTCTACCCGTATGAAGTACATTACACATCAGTTGTTACGTCCACCTTCTCAACATTAGCCTATCTCCTTGTAACTTTAAGCACCTTCCTGAAACCATTCTTTCGGAGTGCTGCGTAGCCATGCCTTGACAGCTGTGGCCAGAGGTTTCTTCATGTTCCCGAACAGGTGATAATCACTTGGTTCCAAGTCGGGAGAGTATGACGGGTGTGGCAGCACCGTAAATCCCATTTGATCAATGGCAGCGATAGTCTCTCGGCTAATGTGGGGGCAGGCATTGCCATGTTGCAGAAGCAAACCTTTAGCCCATTTTATTGGCCGCTTAGTTTGAATGGCACGACGTAAGCGCTTAAGAGTTGCCACATATGGTGCACTGTTATTCGTGGCCCCCAATTCCAGCCAGTCAATGAGGATGATGCCCTTTGTGTCCCAGAACACTGTCGCCATTCGCTTGCCAACTGATGGCACTGTTCGTCATTTCTTTGGCGGTGGACTCTCCCTATGCTTCCATTGCATGGTCGCCGTTTTGCGGATTTTGCAGAACTGGTCGGGCATTATCCTGTTGGAAAGTAAGGCCTGGATGTCGCTGAAGGAACGGTAACACAACCGGCCGTAGAATGTCATCAACATACCGCTGTGCTGTCAGTGTGCCAGGAATGACTACCAGAGGGGTCCGGCTATCAAATGAGATGGTATCCCAGTCATTCTCCTGTTGTGGGGCTGTGTGGAGTGCGATAGTCAAGGCAAGATCCCCACGCTGGCCTGGACGTCTCCAAACACGTCTGCGGTTGTCGTCAGGGCACCGTTGGAAACGGGACTCGTCACTAATGACTATACGTCCCCAGTCTGCGCAGTTCCACGTTGCTCGAGCGAGGCGCCACTGTAATCTGACTTACGGTGAACAGGCGTGAGTGGTAAGCGGCGTAACAGGCGGCGCGAGCGCAAATTCCTGTCGCCCAGGCGTCTGTTGATGGCCATGGTTGACACATGTGTGCGGGTCACACGCTGGATCGTTGATAACGACGACTCCGGTGGTGCTGTGACAGCTGTTTTGACAATCGCTCTGTCTTCCCGTGCTGTTGTGGCCCTCGGTCGACCACTGCCGTCCTGACGCTGATGCCTGCCGTTGCTGACCCACGCTTGCCAGCATCGTCTGATCGCCGCATCACTTCGACCCAAATGTCCAGCGACAGCTCGATTCAACCAACCAGCTTCTTTCAATCCGATCGCACGACCTCTTTCAAACTCTTGATATCTGCTCGTAATGAGCACGAATCCTTCGGCGTGGCATTCTTACAGCCTACGTTCAGATATCGCAGTCAAATGCAACAGCTACTTTGAGCATACGCTTCAGAAACGCGCCTTATATACACCTGATGCATGCGCAGTTCGGATGCGCGGGAGCTCCCGCTATTCATTCATTGGACACGAAGCTTTAATCAGTTGCACGTTCGGTCCGAATGTCTTTGCATACGTAATTTCCTTACAATCGGACAACGCCTTCCCGGTGCGTTTTTTGTTGTTGTTGTTGTTGTATACAGTGTGTGTGTGTGTGTGTGTGTGTGTGTGTGTGTGTGTGTGTATATATATATATATTCATCACTTTTGTGTGGACACGATAACTACCGCCATTTTCCACCAATCCCTTTCAAATGAAGTCCATACATAAAATATAAACCTATAAAATCTTGGTCGAGTTCGTTAATGGGCAAAATCGGACCAAGGGGGGTGGGAATGGGGGCCCTTTTTCGAAAAAGTGAAATATTGCTATAGCTTTCTTAATATGTGAAATATCATATCCATTCAAAGTTCATACTATCCTTCGGATGAGGGACAAAAACTTATCCCAGTAAAGTTTTTTGATAGCACCAACCATTGGCCAAAGGGGTGGGAAAAATTGAGTTAATTGCCTTAATATGCACAGTATCAAAACCGTTCAAAATGGTCAATAGTTCTCTAAACATTACGTAAAAATTTTGTCTGAAAGATTTCTTTGATACGACCCAGCCTTACGCCAAGGGATGAGCAGGAAAAGCTAAGCCGAATATAGGCATCACAAATTATTGCTGACTGACCTACGGATGTCATCAAAGCAATATTGATGTTGTTTTTGACAGACGAGGCAAATATAGAGTCATTTCCAACTCCTGTCCAGCTAGTTGTCAGTTGTACTAGTGCAAGGTAAATAACAGTAGACTATAATATAATTATTAGAAGATGTGTTTACAACAATTGACACATTTAGTGAATTCGAAAGATTTTTCTTTGCCCGGTGAAATCTACCTCCGCCCTCCGGCGGTGCCGAGGGAGTTGTTTGTATGGGAGGGTTAAGTTTTCAAAACCGACAGTAGAACAACTACTTAATATTTGCTGTAAGAGGTAGCTTTGACTCTGTATGTGTTACGATACTATTACTGCCTGCTGACCGTGGATGTCACGTCTTTACGCTGGACGGATGAGAGAGCCTGTCTATGTGAAGATGATATTTTGAAGAGTTAACAGCTGAGAACACAGTGTTAAACTAGCCTACTGTCGAGTGGAGGACACCCAGCAGCAGTAGGAGGCAGGCAGGTTTGGAGCGATCAATACCATGCAGCCTGCCCCTGCGAGCCCCCGCAACCCCTAGCCAGTCGGCCGCCCGACCAGCCTACAAGCAGAGCAGACATAACACAACACACACCCAGCCTGCCACACTACCAAAATCCCAACCTTCAAAACCAGTGTTGCCAAATCCATTTGCCGACATTACACGCCAATCCAGAATCCTACAAAATTGCTTCCTTCAGTGGCGTAACTAGGATTTGCTTATGAAGGGAGATGAGAGAAGTCAAATCTGAAAACTTATCTCCGTAAAGTTTATCCATAGCACCAACCATTGACCAAAGAGTTAGTTATTGTTCTTTTAAGGGGCGGAACTACGAGATCATCTGCCCCTATTTGACCAAAGAGGTGCGAAAAATGGAGTTTTGAGAGGGGGGAGAAAATCACACCTCCCTTAATAGGCAAAAGATCAAAACAGTTTAAAAAAGGTCAATAGTCCACTAAAAAGTACCTAAAACCTCTGTCTGAAAGAACTTATGATGTAATCCACCCTTACGCCAAGAGGAAAACAGTTTTCGGAATTATTGTATGCTAAACATGTAGAACATTTGAGGTATACAACAATTGACAAATTTAGTGAATTTGATAGAGCCTCCGTGGCTTAGGCGGCAGCACGCCGGCCTCTCACCGCTGAGTCCGTGGTTCAAATCCCGGTCACTCCATGTGAGATCTGTGCTGGACAAAACGGAGGCAGACAGGTTTTTCTCCGGGTACTCCGGTTTTCCCTGTCAAAATTTCATTCCAGCAACACTCTGCACTATCATTTCATTTCATCTGTCATTCATTTAATCATTGCCCCAGAGGAGTGTGACAGGCTTCGGCAGCCGGCACAGTTCATATCCTCGCCGCTAGACCGGGGCTTCATTCATTCCATTCCTGACCCGGTCGGAGACTGGAAGCAGGATGTGGATTTTCATTTCAGTGAATTTGATGTATTATTTTTGCTCGGTGATATCTACCTCCGCCTTCCAGCGTGCCAAGAGCGATTGTCATTTTTGGTTTTGTGTTTGTTGTGTTCTGCTTTTCTCTTTTTGTTTTGATATTGTGTTTGCATTCTGCCTTTACTTTTTGTGCTTGTCTTCTGCTTTTGCTTTTGAATTTTTGCAGTCTTCTTTTGTTTTTGAATTTTGCTTTATGCTATGTGGTTCTCTTTTTTTGTGTGTATGAAATTTCCATTTTGTTTGATTTCTGCTTTTTGCTTTTTCGGTTCTGTGTTTGTTTTCTGCTTTTTGCTATGTGCGGGCGAAAAAATAAGACAATCAATGAAAGCAAACATACACGTTTTCATGTTTGATCTCGATGGCATTAGCCTAGATACCTCTCAATGTGCGGAAATGAACAGTTTTGGTTGGCCTAACACGGAAGTAAAGATAACTTAAATGTTCCCAAATCAATAAACGTCAAACCAAAAACTTGCTTTTCTTTTCTCGAAATAAAAATTTAATCAGATTACGTTTTAATAAAAATATTTGGTTCTGGGGAAGGGGGATTGTCCCCCTAATCACACCCCCGTAGTTACGCCACTGGCTTCCTTTTTTTAAGCCTAATTTATTAATGAGTTGTAGCCTATATAAATGTGTTTTAGAGTAAGAGGTGCTGAATTAAGCATACCGGTATTAAAGCTACACGTTTATACATTTGAGGAGAAAGTTGTTCCCCTAGGCTATGTTCAGGGTGGTTATAATTAAACTTGCGCTACTTGCGAGGGCCCCCCGGACAAACGAGTGACCGTAAGACAATGAAACGGTGTGGAAACCTTTGGCAGGACATGTGAAAGAGACATAACGATTAAACCATTGAAAGGAACACATCTTAATTTCCACATGAGCGGGTAACAGGTGTTAATGGCGTACCATGTTGACAGTTCAGGTTACAAACGATGCTCAATGTGACGACCATCTGCATCCACGACAGCCTGGAACCGCATCTCCGGCCGATCGTTCCCCACTGCGTGACCACCAAGATCCCCAGATTTGAACCCATGTGATGATCAGACTGTGTGGGGTTACCTCAGGGTGTATCAACGGGACACTGTCACATGTTGGCGTTTGAAGGTGAGCATAGCGAGGTAGGTAGCCAACATCCCACCAGAGATGTTGCTGGCAGTGGTGGAGCACGTCCCGCAAGGTGGCGTAGCACGCCACCGCGGAGAGACTTTGCGGACGCTCTGTACTTTACTCAGACATTCGCTTCAATGCGCGAGCTATCAAGGACACCGGCGATCGGTGGAGTAAATTGTACACAGTTCACACTTCCCCTCAACCATTCGGACATATCAGCGTTATCCTGTTTGCTCACCGTGACACTTAACTGCGCTATTACATTTCGCAAATCACTCACGAATACATTTGTTGACCTCCTGTACACACCGACAGCCATATCAGGGATGAATTACTTTGTAGTGGAGTGACTGCATAGTCCCAATACTTTATCTTAGAGGTTTGTACAGAAGGAGACGCTCTTGCGGTCTGAGTAATACCTCCCTTTTAAGCCGAATTAAATATAAGATTGAAAAGTGTAGAAACATAATGTTGTAAATGCCAAATTAAGGTGATCAAACACAAAATATACACAATATAAAACAACAAAAAATCAAGTAAACTACTAAGAAGTCAAGAAATTATCATATAACAAACCATACACAAAATATATAACCAGACTAAACATAAAGAGTTAACAAACAAAATTCAAAACAGTTACCAACTAAAGCAAGAAGAAATGCCTAGCCTATATAAAAACTAAATTATATACATTAGGCCGCAATGGAAAATCAAAAGATAGCTCCAAATAATTTATTCCTGCACACGTTATTTCGCTATACCATAAATCGATGCATATTAGAAGCGATATGAAAAATTCTGAACTAAATTATGTACTCCATAGGAAGTTAAAATAAAAACAACACTAAACGTCAGTCGTAGCTCACGGAATTCGTGTGCGGTTCTAGAACTGAGCGAGTCCAAACGCTGAAATGGGCAATTGAGTTTGGGAAGAATTAAATTTATCATTATACGGGATATAATTGAAATACATTTGCGTTAATCTGGCGATAGAAGACACCTTTCTGAGCAAATTACCAGCGGACATTTCCTTTAACCATTAAAATTAATGTCGTTCAATAATCTTCACGTGGAAGAAGTACTGCATACGACAAGTATACCAACCTTTTCCATACTCTCTAGCCCCTAGCTCGGACTTAGAGAAACACAGCTATTTTTGTCTCACCTGGATCCCACCCGTCCATTCAGTTGGATTCGAAGTCCTAACACCGAAAGCCGACTAAGCAAAACGCATCTTTTTATGACCAACCACCAGTTTTAAAGATTAAAGAATGTACCAACAAAATTGGTTAGAATGTTGTCTTTCATCTCCAGTTGCATGTCAAGTACTCAAGTTTCATTGCACCCTGCATATGCCCATAATCCTAAGTTGGTGACACCCAACTTCAACCCCCACCCTCCGTAAAAAATCGTAATTAAACTTTAGGCGTATAGAGTATCAGGGAACCGTCCTCAGAACGCCAGAGTATCGTAAGCGACAATTAGGTGAAACGCTATATTCTGTTAAAAATCCGATACAATGGGTTACACTAGATTCTATTCGTAGCAGGTGTAGAAGCGTTTCCCACAATATTTTACCTGCAAGTAAAAGAGAAATATGTATTATTAAACTAATACCTCTTCCAACCAAGTCCAAGGTCCAGAAAATGACAGGCAGGGCCTATTAACATGTTTGATAAGCATATCAATACAATTCAGGCTTAAAATCTATTAAAACTATGGCTGTACATTTTCGAACATCAAATAGTCCGAATAATTTCGAAACCGAACATTTGATTCGAACATACGAATAGTTCGTACATTCGAATTATTCGAGCATTCAAATTATTCGCATTAGTGAGATAACCCGACTATTCAGTCAATAATCGATGTTCGAATAATTATAAGAACAGAAAGAAAGGAAGAAAGAAAGAAAGAAAGCCCTAATTAAAACAGAGATGGAACTATTTGGGACTAGTTTTGTTTAATTTTGTGGGGAATGTTCTAAATTTCGATACAGGGTTTGAATAATGAAGTAACAGGTACGTAAATTTCGGCCGCTCAATTGGACAAGGCAACACTGCTCCTTCACCAAATTGTCGCTTACTACACTGGCTTCATTCTGGTATTTTTTTTTACTTATCGACCAAAATCTTCGAAGTTTATAACCCGCACCAGTTAATAAAATTGTACGTTTGTATTAAACACGCTGTTGACGCCAGAATGTATTTTCGAGTTCCTATCATCTTAGAATTGCGTTCAGTCTTTTAGCTGTAGCACAATTATTTTTTTGAACATACCTTGCATACTCATCCCATCCGCGAGGCGACGAAAATCCGCGGAGGAGAGGGGTAGAAGCTGGAAACCCAATGGGGTAGGCCCATGGTAATGAGCCTGCTCCGCATTCGGGAGATCGGCTACCATCCTCAGTGAGGCTTTCGCGTGGTTTTCCTCGCCCATCCCAGGCACCTTGAAGTGATTCGCCGTCTCTTGACGAACGCCCCTCCCTATAGATAAGAAGGGAAATTAACTCATGATCATTCACAAGCAGAAACAAAACAGAACAGAAAATAGAATAGAACAGAACAAACAAAACATACAAAACAAAACTAAATATAAATTAAATCGGAAATAAATTAAATAATGATGTTCTATGCAGTGCCGATAGGACGTCGATTTCTTGATATATTCTTGCAGTAGAAACCAGCTGATGACCAAACCACACTGAACGCAGTCAAATCGTAAGCTTTGACGTAGGATAAAATGGGTTAGAGGTAAATGATCGTATTTTCTTAAGGGAAGAAATAAAACAGCTTAAAGAAGTAATATTATTAATTTTAAGACTGCACCTCTTATGAATATTTTACAGCCATTATACAAATTTTCAAGAAGACACAGACATGTTAGCTACCAGAAACGAAGTTTCAAAATTCTAATCAAATCTATTTTTATCCAATTTTCTAAATTTACACTTGCTGTGAGCTGACCTTCGCCGTCGCCCTCATATCTACCCTGTTTATACGAATTTATTTACATTTATATGCTTGCCACGGTGGGTGAGTGGTTATAGTGTCGGACTACCAACCCCAAGATTGCAGGTTCGACCCTGGCCATGGTAAGTGATTTTTGAAGGCGACAAAAATCACGATACTCATGTCATACGTTGTTGGCATGTTAAAGAACCCATTTGAATTCAGTAGGCCGTGTTCAATGGCAAAATTAATCTCGGTATTTTCCGCCAACACAAAGTTCCTCCATTCTCTACTTGAAAGCGCTGTAGTGTCAAGGAGTTTAGATATCTAACCTCCTTGACTTTCATAGCGTTCAAAGGAACGACGAAATTCGACATGCAAGCTACCCTCTGGGTGTCAATTAACAAAGCTTGCACCAGGCACCCGAGGCCATACGATATTATTATATATTTATATTTTTAAAGCGTGTGCTAAACCTACAGCTACAAGTCAAACCTCGGTCACACATCGCAAAAAAAAACGGATAAAAGCATTATTATTTCATTATCATTCTAGAAAAATTAAAATAACATTTTCAAGGTTTTATAGGAAAGCTAATTAAAGCCCTTCTGGTCTTTGTGAGATTCAATTTGTAGCGGAGGTTTAACATTCAATTTAAAAAAGTTTAAAAACATCCTATTAACATGGGAGATCTGTATATAGGTAGGGTGTATATTTAAGAATGTTTTAAAACAAACGCATGGTAGTGTTCTAACTAGCAATGACCGGCGAATATCGGTAGTAGTATACACTTGAAAACATGTGACTGCATCCGCAAGTAGCGATTCCTTACGTTACAAAATTCCCCTTGACACAAGATGGCGGCATCCAGGACATCATGGATGACACTCAAGCTCTAAAGGATGCATACATATTAAATTCGATGTGTTAATAAGGCTTTACATAGACCCCCTTGTTGGTAGTACAAGCAGTAATTTTCGTCCAGACAGTGGTCTAACCTACAAGCGACCAATGGATTCGTCCAGGCAGTCATCCAACCTAGTAGCGACGAATGGCTTCGCCCAGACCATCGACTAACCTACAGTAGTAGCGACCAATGACTTTGTCTCACCATATCTTTAGAAGAGTCCAGTGCAACTTTTCATTTAAATTGAACTAAAAGCAATTTATGAACATTCGTAACTCACGACCAAACCTAGCACTTGAACACATGTGACTGCATCCGCACATAACGACGCACCGTTTGAAACCTTATACAGCTGAGTAATAAGGCGTCAATTCGAGGCACATGTAACAAACTAACATTAACGTCCGTACGTCATCCATGACGTCATCGACTATACTAAAAATTCCCCTAGACACGTGCGTATCGCGGTATATACAGTACTTAAACGGAATATCATCCGAACCAGGCTCAGCTGTTCATCCTGAACTAGCGACTTCTCCAGTCGCTACATGCAGCGTTGTCATTGGTATAGCAATGGCAGGCTGCTTTTTTGCGTGCAATTGGTAAACTAGAGTATATTTAAATTAATGTGACCCGCAGAGTCGAAATCGTCAAGAATGTGGGTGTTTTTCAATAAAGCAAAATAACAAAGAAAATCCAAGAGTGCCACCTGCCTTGAGTAAGAAATTTTGTTCTAAATGCCAAGTTTCATAGAAGATTAAATAAATATGTGGAAATTTTAAGCCATTCTTTTTTCAGTGTTGCCTATTGTTTTTTGCAACTTTCGTTCCTCAGTTTAGAGGCTGCGACAACGCGGTCATGTAGCCCCGTGTACTTTGGGTGCGTGTGGAATCTGTCTGATAACCGGTGTTAATTGCGATGGCTGTATTAGTGCGTGTTATCTGTTTTTAATTCAAGTAAGGACTGCAGACATTCAATTTTCAAATAGTGCCTACTTTTGCTACCAAACGCCACCGTCAACGACAACTAGTTCTGAACTTTGTAACTAGATGCCAACGCAACTGGCACCTGGCGGCGAACGTTGGAACTTAATATAGCGTTAATCAAATCTAACCTACAAATTTAGCCTCACAATTGTAGTTAGTGGAAGGTTCTTCTACATGCCATAAATCTATGACATGGGCTCGCTGGCTTTACTTCCCCTCCGAAGGAAGGCATACCGAGGGATTTTTAACGCTCTTAAAAAATCCGACAATTTTGGCCGAGATTGAACGCGCGACCTTGGGCATAGAAGCTCGGGATGCTACCAACTGAAAAGCTGCAAAAAGTAAATTAAATAAATAAAACACGTTCAGAGAACGAATACCTTTCGAAATGCTCAAGTGGCAACACCAACATTTCTGGCCACAAGATCCTAGGTTGAATCGAATAAGCCTATTAATTACATCCATGGAAACTTGGTTTGTCAGCGCTAGATTCATTCTGCCATTTTCAAAGTACATGACAATTTTGAAACCAAAATACCTCTAGCATTTCTCGTTTGGATACTGGCAATCATATTGCCCACAATTATACCTCTCGCACTCTTATCTCGCGGAATGAAATGAGAGAGATGCCCTTTGGGCAAAATACACACTATTAGAAATTTCCAAATGTTCTCCACTGAGCACTATAATTCGCGGGTATTCCTGATTGTTCCACAAAATTAGTGGGTGCACAAAAATTATGAAAATTCGCGGGAGTAAAAATTATGAAAATTGTCACAGAAAGGCTTAAAAAGTATTTCCTCATGCATGTAATCCTTTCTATTTATTTTTAGCCTACTTTCGATTTTTACAAATCCATGAAAGTAGACTTATGAGATCTACACGGGCCAAAAGTTATCAGTCTGTCAGTGGGTGTGTAGGCTATATCTGTCCCCACTCCCCCCCCCCCCCCCCCCATTTCAAACACGACGAAACCGAATTGAACGAAATTTGGTACAGAAGTAGCACTAGCAAAGGACACCTCAGTGCCATGTTTTATATCTTGACGGTAACGTGTTGGCGGCCACCCAAATGTTCAACGTTTAAATCGAATAACGACTAACTTAATCATCTGATTTCTACCAAATTTTGCACACAAAAAAACTTTATGCAGGAAGGGTGTTTTGACCAAACCAAACTAGAAGGACATCTGCCAAATAGTTTGAAGAAGGAGGCCCTGTATGTGTGCAAAACGATCCCCCGCTATCAATTCAAACACAACGAAACCAAATCGAACCAACTTTGGTACAAAGAACTAGCGAAGGACAACTCAGTGTCATGTTGTATATCGCCGCCATCATAACGAAAAAGAAATGGCGCCCACCCTAATGTTCTAAGCTTGAATCAAATTACGACTAACCTTAATGTGGGAAGCGTCATTGCCCAAACTACAAGATCGTGAGCCAAATAGTTCCAATATGGCGGACGTATGCATCATGCAAGTATTATAGCCTAACCGTAACTTACGATTCAACAAGGCCCTGCCTCACTAAATCCGCTTATCGTATAGAGGGTGAATCCGCCTATCGTACAGAGGGTGGGTTAAACTGTCCTTAAGGATGTGATCTGTAGGATATTAATATTTTATAATAGGAAGCAACATAACCAATGATGGACGAAGCAAAGAGGATATGAAAAGTAGGTTGGCTCAGGTAAGGAAAGAATTTCTACAGAAAAGGAATCGACATCGAATATAGATTTAGGTATTAGGAAGTCATTTTTGAAAGCCTTTGTCTGGAGCGTGGCACTCTATGGAAGTGAAACTTGGACTATTGGTGCGCGTTGAAGCGTTTGAAATGTGATGTTACATGAGAATGATGAAGATCATATGGGTAGATAGGGTTACAAATGAAGAGGTATTAAGCCGAATGAGAGAGAAGAGATGTTTCTGGCGACTGCTAATGAAGAGAAGAGATAGGTTGGTAGGACACATACTAAGACACCCAGGAATAGCAAGCTTAGTTATGGAAGGAAGGGTCGAGGACAAGACTGTAGGGGTAGACCAAGGTAAGAATATGTTAAAAAGATTGCCTCGGATGTAGGGTGTGGTAGCTATGTAGAGATGAAACTATTAGCTCAGGACATGGAAAGCTGCATCAAACCAGTCAAAAGGCAGTTCAGGCTGACCGTGCAGTATCGTGCTGGGCCGTGCCACACCGTTGGGACAAAATGGAGGCTATCGCTTGCTTAGTCCATATTTTAGTAGATTGATATCCTTTTAGGAATGTAATGAACAAAATAATAAAAATTTAGTATCAAATGGTTTATAAAAACGACAGAAAACGCTAATGAAATCGTTCTTTCCAAGAAACAATATGGTAGCCTATACAGTTATACTAAACCAGTTGTTAACGCAATACTAACATTGGCCATGTTTAGCAGCGGGCTAGCGTCTTCAACTCTTAACCTGAAGGTTCGTGGATCGAATTCCAACGGGTTCATTTTTTTACCTGATTTGTTTTGTATTTATTTAGAACTACTCACACGTTATAATGTTAAGCATATATAGTGTGTATTTGCAATCGAATAACACCACATATTTCAACACTCGACTACAGCGATTAAAATTCGTTGTCCTTGATCCGTAGTAGAGTCTATTGTTGCTGTTGATTCTTCAGGGGCTTAGCGGCATCATGGTCATGTAGCCCCGTGTACTTGGGTGTGCGTAGAAGTTTTATGATAACCTGTGTCACTGTGATGTCTGTACTAGTGCGTGTACTTTAAACGAGGATTTGGGTAGGAAGCAGCCGCTGCTGTTTTATTTGAGAGGCTTGGACATCGTTGTCATTTAGACCCATGTAGGCTACTTGTGTGAGTGTTGAATTTTGTCTGAAAACCTGTGTTATTGTGATGCCTGTATTAGTGTGTGTATTTATAATTCAGGTGAAGATTCAAACAATCCACGTACAATATAGCAGCTGTATTTCAACAAGCTACTACAGCCAACATTCAATTCTACTCCCTGAAAAGGACTATGAATTATAAGTACACCCATGCATTTAGGACAAAGTAGGCTATATGTTCTTTACTGAACATCTTGTTTCTTTCTTTTTTTCGCGAATTCACAAGTCGCGAGTTTTGACCTCTCACACATTTTATCGGCACTACCCGTTTCTTCTCATGACACTGTTTCCTTCTGCAATGCAACTCGCACCATTTTAATTACAGGTCAAAAATTTACGACGACAAGCACAGAACACCTTAATCCATAACTTTATGTTCCTGAACGCCAAGCTAAAACAAATGTTCTTACAACCAAGTCATACAAATACGGCAGTGACTTTGTTGCCATATACACTGTCCTGAGAATATATGATAGGAGTATAATGAAATACAGGAAACACATTTAACATCAAATGAGACATTCTTAGTAGGCCTACTCATAAGTGTAGCCCATGCTGCATTTGGCACTACTACTATGCCTAATTTTATGTACAGTTTGCTTGATTACAAGGTTGTCATAGCTAAAAACTCTTAAACAATTACTGAACATGGACATAAAAAGCAAAAACATTTACCATTTTAGGAAAAATGTAAGAAAACTGTCGTATTGATTAATAATCAATTAAAATGCTCCACCAATCAATACAAATTCTATTCAAATGTTAGTACGGTATATGTTTCGATATACGATATCTTCTTCGACGTTTATAAAATATTAAAATAAAACTAGCGGACCCGTGCGATATATCTCGCATGTTCTTAAATCACACTTTCCCCAATAGGTTTATAATGAGACATTTAAGGAGAAAGGTTATGCTTTTATTTCAACCAAATGAGTATAGAACACTATTTACATTTCAGGATAAAGGAAATACCTCAGAATGTTAATATGACATGAAACAGGCATCACAGCGGCCCGCGGACAGAAATTATGGAGCGTATTTTCCGATATCAATGGTGTTTGCAAATCGCACACTTCGTACAATTTTTTTAAAGTCATTTTTTAAAAGAAATTATAGTTCTTTATGCAATTTGAGTGCAATTCGTCACTGCTAATGTCTATTCTCTTTCATTTGAATGCTCATTTGTCACGATCGGTCGCTTGTGAGCGCCGCAGGAGGGATGCATACTACTGAAATAATATATATGATAAAATGGATATCCTTACAAATAATTTGATTAAATAGAGGTTCTAAACATTAAAATACATTTTTCAAAAACACTCTGCAGATGCTGCTTCCAATCTGGTCAATACAGCCGAGATGGATGTTTGTGAAGTTGTAAAACCGACAGATGGAAATAAGACTTCTACTCTCGACATCTCCAAATTTAAAGTCACAATTGCCAGCCTATTCTCGTTGTTTAATTTGGTAGATATCGAGAGTGGAAGTCTCAATTCCATCTGTCAGTTTCTTCAACTTCACAACCATCCATCACCGCTCCATTGACCAGTTTGGAAACAGCATCTCCGGAGTATTTTTGAAATTGATATTTAAATATTTAGAACCTCTATTTAATCAGCTTATTTGTAAGGATATCAATTTTATTTTATTATTGTATAAACACCGAAGAAGATATCGTCGTATATCGAAAGATGTACTAAGATTTGAATAAAATTTGTATCGATTGGCGGAGCACTTAAATTAATTAAACACTGACGTGGTAATAACTCTGATAAAAGTTGGTGAATGGTTCAGTGTTGACTTGCTTTAAAAATCTGAGAACCTTTCAAGAGATACTTGCTTTTATAAAAGCTACTCAAATTCAAAGAACGGATATTATTATTTATACAGATTTCACTAATGCCTACAGAAAAAGTGATTGTCTGAGCAGCCTGTAGACATTCCACAATTTCAGATAAGATATCAACATCAGATCTTTCAACACATTAGTAGTAAACATGCAATATTTTACGTTGTAGTTATAGCTCTTAATCATCACAGCAGAGTACTTGTAGTTCATTTCCACATATTAGTTTACAATTCTACTGTAGTTTCAGGGGGGCAGGCTATAAAGCTTAAGTGTATCAAAGCAAGAGTAGCTACATTTTCATAAATTAGTTTGGGGGAGGAAGACTGTTTTTGTTGATGGGATCGTAGTTTCTAAGTTTTGCAACATTGAAATAAATAAGTTATTTTTTCGTGCGCTTAATACTTTAAAATGTATCCGTAATTATTACAACACTCACTAAGTTTTCTGACGGGTTTTCTTGTATTTTGTTTTTGGAGGGCAGAGACCATCTGTGAGCGGCTTCGGTGACGTAGTTGGTAGCATGCTGAGCTTCTATGCTCAAGATCGCGGGTTCAAATCCAGCCGAAGCCGTCGGATTTTTTAAGAGCGTTAAAAATCCCTCAGTATGTCTTCCTTCGGGAAGGGAAGTAAAGACAGCGGGCCCATGTCATAGATTAGTGGCATGTAAAAGAACCTTCCACTAGCTACAATTGTGTGAAGCTAAATTTGTATGTTAGATTTGATTAACGCTCTATTAAGTTACAACAATCGGCGCCAGGTGCCGGTTGCGGTGGCATCTAGTAGCCAAGTTCACAGCTAGGTGTCGTTGACTGTAGTATTTGGTAGCAAAAGTACGAATTACTTGAAATAGATCGTCTGCAGTCCTTACCTGAATTACAGATAACACACACCAATACAGCCATCACAATTAACACCGGTTATCAGACAGATTCTACACACACTCAAAGTACACGGGGCTACATGACCGCGTTGTCGCAGCTCCTAAACTGAGGAACCAACCAACCAGATCGTCTGTGGGTGTCACTTAAGGTTTGTGGTAGTGTTTTGTAGATCTATTTTTCTTGCATATTTGGATCTGATGATGCTCACTTGACGAGCGAAACAAGTCACCCCTTAGTTTACTTCTTCTTCTTCCACTTCTTCAACAGTCCGTAACAATTATATAAATCTTCTTCATTAGTCCGTAACAATTATATAAATCTTCTGCAATAGTCCGTAACAATTATATAAATCTTATAATCACATGTAATTTATTTCAGATAATTTTTCACATATTCTAGTAATTGGAATGATATTTGTGTTCAACTGAAATCTACAATATTAATTATTTCTTTCTTTTCTATTCTTTTCTTTTCTTCAGATGTGCTAGTGCGTACGGCTATGATGCAGGTGAGAAAGACTGAATTATATTTTACTGCTCCTCCAAGTTCGTCTACTCTAGTAGAAAATTTAGTGACAGTTGATTCTTTTCTGGAGATGTAATGCTACTTTAGTACGGTCGATGCCTCAGCTGTGGTTTGAGTGTCACATTCCCTGCAGTCAGTCAGACAGTCGCTCGTTCTTTGACAAGCGTTGAAACAACAAAAGCATGTCTCCATCACACACACACTACTCTCCACACTCACATTCTCTCACTGCTACCGGGCAAGTATAGTCTCTGCTTACAGCAGCACAACACTGTCTAATACCAAATTTTGCAGTATAGAGATTGAGTTTGTTATTCATGGCTTTTAAGTTTTGTAATAGATGCTAAGTTTGTCCAAAATCTACCATGTTATGTATCCTCATGATATGACCCCTACAAATAGGCTTTTGCGGTGTTTATTTTGCGATAAAAAGGTGATCTTTTCTGCGAACATGATGCAATAATGATTCTTCTTCAAAATAAACAAATTTTAAGTAAAATAGTGGTGTATAACTTCGCAAGAACAGTAAAAATTATTCAAATAATTACTTTTGTTTTATTATTTGAGGGGCTTCGACATAATGGAACGTAGGTGTAGGTGAGTTCGTGTTAAATTTTGTCTGATTACCTATGTTATTGTGATGGCTGCATGTGTGTATTTGTAATGCTGTTCAGAACTGGAAAGGAGGCGGCCATGACCATAAGTTAGGAACCATCCCGAAATTCTTAAAATAATTATTAGTTAGCTACAATTAGGTTGTTATCTTTAGGGTGGACAGTGCTGGGAATTTTTCAAAGAAAAGTATTTCCTTCACGATCAACGACCAAAATGTAAAATGATTAGAGTACTAGACGGTTGCGAATTCAATTATGACAGGCGTTCTCAACCTTTCTGAGACTGTGAGCACCACCTTCATAGCATACGAAGTACACGAGCACCATTCAATCGAACATAATAATAATAATAATAATAATAATAATAAATATAATAATAATAGTTTTCTATGGCCACATTACTCGTATGAGTTCTACAAGGTTGAGCAATAGGATCTTCAGTTTTCTTCTTAACAAGAAAACCAAGGCGGCGTGGTTCACCGAAGTAGAAAAAGACCTGCGTGAAGTGGGAATAACCCAGGAGGATATCCAGAAACGTGTTCCACTAAAGTCGAAACTCCAAGAACATCATGGATTCCAAGAAAAGTCAAAACTAAAAACTGGCAAGACATGGACTGAAGCGAGGAAGGAACAGCATAGGAAACGAATGCGGGAATACTGGGCGAACGTTAAAGCCCAAGCGCAAAGACATGGACAAGGGCAGTTGAAATAGTGTGGTCCGTAGATGGCCGAAACGACAGCAAGAAGAAGAATTATCATACTCTCGCCTCTGTTATTCAACTGCGTTTTCGAGAAAGTTATTCGAGAATGGCGTAAAAAATTGTGTAAAGATGGTGTACAGAATGGGGTCAGACTAGGTTGTAAGATAATAATAATAATGTTATTGGTTTTACGTCCCTTTTAACTCCACTGGCTTTTAGAGACGCCGGGGTGCCGGAATTTTGCCCCGAAGGGGATCTTTAACGTGCCAGTAAATCTACTGACACGGCTCCCTCGCATTTGCGCACCCTCAAATGCCAGCTGACTGCGCCAGGTTTCGAACCTGCAACCTTGGGCTCAGCAAGCGAGAACGTTACCCCTGAGCCACGCAGCCAGGCAAGGTTGTAAGAACAAGAACCTGACAATCGACTGTTTAGCTTTCGCAGATAATATTGCAATTTTTTCTAATTCTCTTGACACGGCCACACAACAAATCAATAAATTATAGGTGCAAGCAGCAAAGGCAGGTCTTAGATTTAGTTTGAGAAAACGCAGTTTTTTATGGCGAAAAGGAGGACAAATAACACAGGTAGAGAAATTCAAATACCTGAGTGAATGGAAGGAGTCCAACATTCGTGAAAAAGAAGCTTCCGTGTCACGGATTAACAAAATGGAAATGGCATACCATTTAACCAAATAAATTTACAAAACACGAACCATGTCCTTCAAGGCCGGCCAAACTGAGGCACTACGTTACCGTTATTCGCCCAGAGGCGTTATATGGATCAAAATGCCTGGCGATGAATAAGAAAGGCCTGGCAGAACAACTGGAAGCCAAAGAGAGGAAGATTTTGAGAAAGATCTTGGGCCCGGTCAAGGAACGAGGAGAGTATAGAAGACGACACAACGATCAACTTTATCCACATGTGGAGAAAATAACGGACACCATACGCAAAAGAAGACTCTCCTTTTATGGCCATTTGACACGAATGAGCTCCGGAAGGTTGTCCAATCGAATCTGTGCCTACTTTGTGGGAAAGAAACCCAAAGGGACCTGGTTTACAGAGGGGGAAAAAGACCTAAAAGAACTGGGGATATCACATGAGTACATCTTGGAACGTGACTCTTTGAAGAAGAAACTTGGGGAAATACAGAGTTTTCAGCCAAAACCCATATTGAAAACCGGCAAGAAGTGGACCGAAGAACGAAAAGAAGCTCACCGAAGAAGAACGCACAAACACTGGGTCAATGTGAAAGAAAGAAGGAAATGGCAGTTGAAATAGCGTGGTTCATAGAAGACCGAATCGATTATAAAACAAATAATCCTAGTATTAAATTATAAATTAGTCAAACTTGAAATACCAGAAAGGAGAATTATGAGAAAAATCTTAGGCCAAGTGAAAACAAAAGAAGTATGGAAATTAAGATCTAATTATGAAATATACAGTACTATAGAAAGCATAGCGGAAACGATAAGAAAAAGGAGATTGAAATATTTTTGACATATTTACAGAATGAATGATTCCAGATTAACAAAAAAAAAGGATATACAAGTACCTTTGGAAGAAAAGGTCAACGACTAGCTAGACTCAAGAGGTAACGAAAGATTTAGAAAGAGATAATATACGAGAAGAAGACACTATAGACAGAGAGAGTTTTCGAGAGAATGTGTTAAGTGTGGAAGTATTCCAGGGAAGAGTGGAAAGGAAACCTGGGGCGAAGTGGTCCGAGGACAGAAAGAAGCAGCATAGTCTAAGAATGAAAAAATATTGGGAAGAACGGAAGAGAAAACAACAAAGAGAGAAGAATTGAAATTGGCATGTGGTCCATAGCAGTCCTCATCGGAAAGAATAATAATAATAATAATAATAATAATAATAATAATAATAATAATAATACTACAAGCATACGCCTCCTTTTCTTTTCCTATATCTTTCTCAGAAGAGCTGAAATACCTAGGGATTCACCGCTCACCAAGCATGCTGCAACTGCGTGTACGACTCGTACAGATAAGATACATTTACGTGTGGACGGTCGGGTCGAATCAGCATCTTTCGTGTTTAGTTCGTAGGCTTTTGCGAATGGTGTCTAGTTCATTTTCTAGGCTTTCAGGATGGGAGCTTCACTCGGTTTTAGAACTCACGATAATCGGTGTGAGCAGATCACTTTTGATGAGAATACAACCAACATCACTGTTAAGGGCAATGATGCAGAAATATCTACATGACACATAAGAACTGATGAATTGGATCTGCTCAGACCTATGCCAAAATACATTGAATTTTCCTACTAATAAAAGAAAAACCACTAGCGATTGGTCAGTCAACAAAAAGCAAAAAGGAAATGAAAAAGGAATGAAATACAAAATGAGATAGAAGGGTGGCAACATGCGGCTCGCGTCTGTCATACGCACCCACACTTGAAACCATTATGTTCGAGATGCTAATTTACACGTGGCCCGCGAGAATCTCAGGTAATCCTAAAATTACTCGAAGTAACCTTTCGGCAAGTTAAATCGGGATCGAGACCACAGGGATATATAAAGAAAAGTTGGTATAATACAGTAGTTACTCTTTATAGCTGGCACCCGTGAGTTATAGCCCATAAAAATTATACATTATCACAACACTCATATTGACCAGTTGCTTTATGAATTGCTGACTAGTTTCAATACTCCACTGAAACACTAATCATTGGCGGCAGATCACTTAAAGGTATTCAAAAACAAGAAAGAAAAAATCTTGAGGAAAATATTTGACCCAGTTTGTACTGAGGGAATTTGGATGAAAAGGAAATCCCAGGAGCTTTATCAGCATTCGGAGAAAATCTCCAACACATTCAGGAAAAGACGTTTGAAATTTTATGGGCATATTCTCAGAAATGAGTGAACACAGGCTGACTATAAAATAATTCTAAATATTACTCTCTTAATGAAAGCTAAGAACAACTGACTGCCTAAAGTTGAAACGACCTTTAGGAAATAGACATCTGAAGTAATATGGTACTGGACAGATGTAAATTCAGGGAACTAGTTGACAATCATCAATTCTCAGACCACCCAAACATTGCATGCAAATAAACCTTTACGGAGGAGCGCAGAAAGTGCCATAGCGAGAAGATGACGAGATTTTTGGACGGACAAGAGAGCAAGATCAGCTACCTACTGTCGACCAAAGTATTATGTGCACTCGAGTTTGAAGGTTGTTTGAGAAGTAAACAATAGACCTACATAAAATCCAATAACATCATCATTTTCATCGTTCTATTGCACGTTAGCTCATGTAGGTTTGGAATTTTTAATTTATATTTTAATATTTTTTGTCGCAGTTGGAGCACAAAAAGTGCACGTTTTTAAGCGTGTTTCAACCATGCGTCACATTTAAGAATTATTATCCCAAAAAAACCGTCATCAGATCGAATCCAAATTTTAACACAATATACATTGGAATGTTGTATAACTGTTTATTAATTTCAAAATGTTGCGTCTCCAAGAAAAAAAGTTGTGATCATTTTAGTAAGGTAACTTTTTCTCGGCTCGGGGTGGTTGAAAAATATAGTTCTTAGTTGCGATGTAATCCTTATACATCAAAAAGTTATGCTGTATGACTGTGAAATACGCAAATTAACTCACTTATTTTATAACGGTTTGTATTTGTAGGCGGAAATAACACATCGTTCACCACCTACCCGCTCCCGGAAAAGCTGTACAGCGTTGCCGAAATAGAGCCCATCACGCATCATGGCGTGCCTCGCTCGGAAGTGATGGGCTCCATCACAGCAACGCTGTACAGCTTTCCCGGAGCGGGTAGGTGGTGAACGATGTGTTATTTCCGCCTACAAATACAAACCGATATATAATAATTGAGTTAATTTACGTATTTCACAGTCATACAGCATAACTTTTTGATGTATAAGGATTACATCGCAACTAAGAACTACATTTTCCAAGCACCCCGACCCGAGAAAAAGTTACCTTCCAAAAATGATAACTTTTTTTCTTGGACACGCAACATTTTGAAATTAATAAACCAGGTATACAACATTCCAATGTATATTGTGTTAAAATTTGGATTCGATCTGATGACGGGTCTTTGAGATAATAATTCTTAAATGTGACGCATGGTTGAAACACGCTTAAAAACGTGCACTTTTTGTGTTCCAACTGCGACAAAAAATATTAAAATATAAATTAAAAATTCCAAACCTACATGAGCTAACGTAAAATAGAACGACGAAAATGATGATGTTATTGGATTTTATGTAGGTCTATTGGTTACTTCACAAACAACCTTCAAACTCGAGTACACATAATACTTTGGTCGACATTAGGTAGATAGGTTCAATCGCGCTCCTCAGATGGGCATAAAGATATAAACAAATAATAATAATATGCGTCGGACTGAATGGTACAGTTAGTTAATTTTAAAATCCAAGATTGTTGGGTCGATTCCGGCTGTGCTCAATGACGCATATTTTGTAGTACACACCCTGATTTCACAGTTACCAAGTTAAGGGTCGTAGATAGCCCACCAATATTGGCACCATCAAAGAGTCTGACATATTTGCTTCTTGATGGGTTAATGATTCGTGACTTCTACTACACCGCCATCACGGTTTGAAGAACACCGCTACAGAGCCAAGAGGAGAAGCAAGCCCTGTCAAGAACCCGTCCTCCGTCAAGACAAATGTTGGAACAGTAGCAGAGAGTTGAGTTGAGGATAGCGTGATACTGTCTCGACAAATATTTGAACACAAACATGACAGCACATCTTACCGCTACACGCTAATGGACAACCCCCTCACCTCACCACTCGACAGACCACCCCCAACAATTGCACACCAACCAGGACGAGCACAAATCGGAGACAAAACAGGAAAGTACCAAGCAGTAGTTCAAAATTTTAAAAGAGACTACGACCTATCTCACATTGATATACTCGTAGATAGTTAACTTACATGTGAATTGTTAATAAGCAGCCCGCATACATTTTTTTATTGCAGGATGAGGTTTCTTCAACAGCCAAGAAGGCTTCTTAAGAATTGACGTAGACAATTCCTAGATTTTTTCAGTCAATCCTATATTGTGCCACTATTCTCCAGCCCTCCACGGATAACTCGGTCGCATCCGAGATCTTCAATGTCTGTATTTTTAGCTATAGAACATTGAATGCAATTGTAATGAATGAGCAGAAGGGATCATCTTACCCCATTGTTTTGTGAAAGATGATCGCACTTTTTCCTCCTTTATCGAAAAGAATTTTAATTCATACTTGCCACACTATCCATAAAAAGGCAAATATATAAGATGTTTTAATAACTAGGATAAATACAGTATATCTCTACATAGTATAAAACAAAGTCACCGATTCTTGGGTGTAACGGGTCATCTCGACAACCACTGGATGGATTTTCGGTTTCCACCATTCTGTAAAGGATTGCTCGAGGAAGGCGTCTGCAGAAAAACATTCATTTATGACCAAAGGAAGTCTAACAGTAATGATTTCAGTGAATCGAAGAAAAGCCAGCCGTCCGTGCGCCATTTAAGCTTACGCTGGGTAAACCGTTCAAGATACCGGGCGAAACCATGGCGGGTTGCTAGTATATTTATAATCCAATAATAGTGACCAATAATGTAGCACTTCCAAATTTATTGTTTTTATTTATATTCTAATGCAACCGAAATATTTAAAAAATTCAAGGAATAAATTTAGTTCAAAATATACTGGTGTATATTACTTCAGAATTAATTCATTTTTCTTTCTAATAATATGGCCACTTCTGTAATTCACAGTGTAGTTCGTAGCTACCCAGAAAGTTGAATTTACAAGCGAGTATCCCCTAAAATACAATATTGATATTTTATACGAAAATTCAGGGAGTAAATTCCGAGGGCTGGTAGAGATTATCCCAGAGACCTAAACTTGGGCCGGGCTTGGTACTTACGATACACTGGCTTCAAGCAAGGAGCAAACATGCTCCCGTCCTCAGTTGCATAATAAAGTCTAAATGCTTGGTGGCGTCTCCCGTCTCATGAGGCTAACGACCTCTATTAGTGCTGTCCCCAGCTGGCCTTCTGAACCTGAGGGTTGCTATATACTGCACTGTGGATACATTGAAGTGAATTACACTACATCCTCAGGAGTACTCTCAACTTCCTATCTCGGATATCCAGAGACTGGGAAGAGGGTGATATTTGTTAAGGGGCTTTATACATCAATAATAGTACATTATGCAACGCGCCTATAATGGCAATAATTAAGACACGAGTATGTTTATAAAACGAGCGAAGCAAGTTTTATAATTTCCATGCGAGTGTCTTAATTAGCCTACCGTTATAGGCGAGTTGCATACGACTGTTCATGTTCGACGATAATTATAACTATTTTATGTTCGAACATAAATATTCACAAATATCTGTCGATATTTCGCCAGTTTTATGTACTGAACAGAGCGCATGGGACGCAGAGAATACCTTGCATTTGACCATGGCCTCCTCAAATACCCCACTGTGACACGAGCCACGCAGTGAAATTTAAAATGGGGGACCGTGGAATTGAGCGTAGGTGCGATGCTATCCTTACCTAATTGGTCACACAACCGTTTCTTGAGCACTGATTGGTGTTTCATAATAAAAAAAATAGTGTTATAATGACCCTCATTATGATACAGTTTTCTGACATATAATATTTACATTTAGACATCGTCCAACCTAAATATATTTTAGATTCACTTGACAGGGAACATCATCTGTTTCTGTGCCATTTTTCATGCAAATAGTCCCAGTAATGTTTGAGATATTAGCGTCTTACTTAGGTGTATGATGTTGTTTGATGTTGCTTATTTTAGGGGCTGCGACATCATGTTCATGTAACCCCGTGAACTTTGGTGTGCTTAATTTATGACCTGTGTTATTGTAATGGCTGTACTAGTGTGTGTATTGTAATTTGGGTGTAGGGTTGAAGCGGCCGTGATCTTAGTTCAGGAATCATCCCACCATTGGCCTGGAGAAGTGGGGAAACCACGAAACACCACTTCCAGAATGGCTGAGGAGGGAATCAAACCATCCTCTTCTCAGTTTTGCCTCACGAGCCCTTACACCAGAATTAATATTCCTTGGCAGAGCCAGGAATCGAATACGAACCTTCGGTGCGACAGCCAAGAACGCTAGCGCTACACCAAGAGGTTGTCGTCAGAGAGAGCAGATATTATTTTTAAAATTTTTAATTACGGTAAAATAATGCAGCGAATAGCCATGACCAGAGAAGGGATTTTGGTAGGAAATCGGCCGTGGACCTATTACAAAAGGAACCGTCCCGTCATTTGCCTGAAGGTGAAAATGGTAAACCTCGAAAAACATTATCTGGACGTCCGAGGTGGGATTCGAACCAACGCTCCTCCAATGCCAGTGTGGCACGAGGTAGCGCATTAGCCCTCTCGGCCACCGCGGTCGGTGGATTTGTTGCTTGGTTCGAAAGAACACGGAAAAATTGACCATTTTGTCAAAACTCCCAAAACGCAAATTAGCTTGTTCATCAACGTGAAAAACGATTTAACATAAATAAACATTACAAAAGAAGAAATTCTAGAGAGATTTGCATTTCGAAATAAGTTTAGAAAATTCGGGGTTTTCAGAAGAAAAAAAAGCGCAGACTGTTTGGACAGATCAAAGAAGGAAAGAACACAGTGAATGAAGGAGTACTGGAAAAAAACTAAAATCAAGAAACGAGACAATTAATGAGGAAGTTATTTCACGTGGTCCATAGAAAATTGAATAATAATACTGTAATAATAATACATCAAGTAAATAATGTCAAGTACTTAAGTAATTCAGCCATCAGGATTGAATCGTGATGGGGAAAAAAGAGAGCAATTCAAAATTAAAGAAGGCCTGCAACAGATATAACAAAGAATCAAAGACTGCAACATTAAGACAATACACCACAGCAATCAAACCCGAGGCATTGCCTCTGAAACCTTGATCATTGGAGGCAGATATCCAAATTAAAGAGGTAGAGAAACAAGAAAGGAAAATAGTGGAAAATCCTTGGTCCAGTCTGCTCAGAAAGAAATTGAATGAAACAGAAGGCTCTGGATCTTTAACAGCATGCTGAAAAGATCACTGACACCTTCAGGAAAAGGCGATTGAAGTTCTACGGGCACATTCTCAAAATGAACAATGACAGACTTTCCAAAAGGATTTTCAACCTTGCTCTCTCAATGAAAGTCAAGTACCACTGGCTTAGTGAATTAGACAAAGAAATTTAAGAAATTGGCATTACAGAGGAAATTTTACAAGATCGACTCCAGTTCAGAACATCAACCAACAACCATCACTTCTCTGAGAAAATGACTACCAGGACCAAGAAATCATAGACTGGTTGGTTGGTTCTTAAGTTTAGGGGCTGCGAAAACGCGGTCATGTAGCCCCGTGTACTTTGGGTGTGTGTAGAATCTGTCTGATAACCGGTGTTAATTGTGATGACTGTAATAGTGTGTGTTATGTGTTTTTAAATTTCAGTACTGCAACTTAGAATTTTTCAAATAGTTCCTACTTTTGCCGCCAAGCGCCACCGTCAACGACTACTAGGCCAAGTTCAGAACTTAGCTACTAGACGCCACCGCAGTCGGCTCTTGGCAACGAAAGTTGAAACCTAAGAGCGTTGTTTACATTCTTAACCTATCCAACTTAGCTTCGTACAGGTGCAATTAGTGGAAAGTTATTTAGCATGCCATAAATCTATGACATGGGACCGCCGGCTTTACTTCCCCTCCGAAGGAAGGCATACTGAGGGATTTTTAACGCTCTTAAAAAATCCGACGGCTTCGGCCGGGTTTGAACCCGCTATCTTGGGCATAGACGCTCAGCATGCTACCGACTACGCCACCGAATCCGCTAAATCATAGACTGTAGAAAAGGAGGAAGATTTTCAGTGCCCAGATGAAGAGATTTTGGAAGAAGAAAACAAAATAGCAAAATAAGTTCTATCGCGCCCCACAGATGGACATAACGATGTAAATAATAATAATAATAATAATAATAATAATAATTGTTGGTGCATTGCCCTAGTCAACTTCTCAGCCATACTTGGTTCCATTCTAGTGCTAGAGTGAAACTTGCCGCTATGATCGTGAAATACATAGCCTACTCCACTTCTTTGAGCTTTTGAACCCATGAAGTGCAAATGAATTCAACTGCGAGCATTGCCTTTAGCTACAGACAGGCGTAGCGATTACTGCAAAGAGTGAAGGGGGGGGGGGGGGGGGGGTGTTCACTAGTGCGGTGAAGCGCGCTTCGAGTAAGGCACGTGCGCTAAAAGATGAATCGAGGGGAGACGTTGAAGAACATTGGAGTCGAGGCCTATGTATCCGTATTCATCTTCGTCTTCTTCCACACAATCCCATCCCATCGTGCATCCACTACAACTTTCCCCGTTCACATACTGAATACTTTGGGCAACCACATTATTTTAGGTCATACCATCTGCTTAAAAAAAAACGCCTATAAATAATGTTACGGTATATGAAAACAGATTTATTAAATATATATTATGGTACAATAGTTTCGGCTTGACAATGAAGTCTACTTTAGCTTAAAAATCAAATAAGAATATTAATTGAGATTGTTGTGCAGTGGCGTAACCACGGGGGCTAATCAGTGGATCAATCCCCACCCAGAACCATATAATGAAGATATGAAATTTGATGAAGTATATAATTTTGAATAAAGCCTATCTTCGGATTGATGACAAATGATTGGATTGTGTTTGAAAGCATTTATTTTCACTCGTGTAACATTTTTAGTGTTATCCTGTCTTAACAGAATACTGAATAAGCAAATGGTTAGCTGTTTAGTTAGCCAGAGGGGTGGCAGAGAGATAGGTGCAGCACTATCTTTCATCATCCCTTTTCAAACATACATCACTTGTTATTTATTATACATCACTTGTTATTTGCCATTCTGTTAGTATACGAGTGTGAGTGCCAGTTTGAAAAGTGAATAGGATTGTGTTAAGTTGTAAACTGTAGTTGATTAATATTTAAACAATGTGGGGGAATAGAAAGGACCAGATGATTTCGAGAAGAAAAATAAATTAAAAAATGACGAAATTGCTAATTTTCGAGCATTTGTACATTGGTGTTTGAATGACAATCTACATTACACACGCAATTTTCGAACCAAACGATGTTGACATGTTAATGAAAGCATCAAGATCAATCATAAAGTTAACAGAAGGCTTCCAATAGGGCAAGGAGTTTTGCAGCGGGACCAAGTTACAAAAACATCATACATATAATCCAAAATTATAGAGACGACTTTAAGAAGGACAGGCATTTCAAATTGAATAAGATCTCCACAAGACCCATTTCACTTGAGAATTCAAGAAATAAGCAAGATGTTCAGTAAAGAACATATAGCCTACTTTCTCCTAAATGCATGGGTATTGTTATAACTCTTTGTCCTTTTCAAGGAGTATAATTGAATGTTGGTTGTAGTAGCTTGTTGAAATGCAACGTGCTATAGGGATATTAAACATGAATATGAGGTGCCCTTTGCTAATGCTACCTCTGTAAAAAAAACATTCAATTCGGTTTCACCGTGTTTGAATTGATCTGGGGAATGGATTTGCACACATACATGGCCGCCATTTGCAAACTATTGGGCTGATGACCTTGTAGTCAGTCATAAGATGCTTTCCACAAAAAGGCATGTTGTTGCAAAATCCGGTAGAGATCAAATTATTAGGATGGTCGAAATTTGATTTAAGCTTTTAACATTTGGGTGGCCGTCATTCCGTTTCCGTCAAGATGGCGGCGATATAAAACATGACACTGAGGTGCCTTTTGCTAGTGCTACCTCTGTACCAAATTTCGTTCAATTTGGTTTCACCGTGTTTGAATTGATAGGGGGAATCGATTTGCACACATACTTGGCCACCATCTGCAACTATTGGGCTGATGATCTAGCAGTTTGGTCAGAATATGCTTCCCACATAAAGATTTGTTGTTGCAAAATTTGGTAGAGACTAGATTATTAGGTTGGTCGTAATTACATTTTAGCCATTAACATTTGGGTGGCCGCGATTACGTTTCCGTCAAGATGGCGGTGATATAAAACATGACACTGAGGTGGCCTTTTCTAGTGCTACCTCTGTACCAAATTTCGTTCCATTCGGTTTCACCGTGTTCGAATTAATAGGGGGAATCTATTTTCACACAAAGATGGCCGCCATCCGCAAAATATTAGGCTAATGACCTATTAGTTTGGTCAAAGGATGCTCCCTCCATAATGGTATGTTGATGCAAAATTTGGTAGAGATCGGATGATTAGGTTATCGTAATTTGATTTAAGCTTTGAACATTTGTGTGGCCGCCATTACGTTTCCGTCAAGATGGCGGCGATATAAAACATGACACTGAGGTGTCCTTTGCTAGTGCTACCATTGTACCAAATTTCGTTCAATTTGCGCTCACCGTGTTCGAATTGATAGGGGGGGACAGACATTCAGAGTACACACACACACACACACACACACATAGACAACACTTTTTTTCGCCCTGTAGTGATCTCATAAGTCTACTTTCATTTTTTGCAAAAATCGAAAGTAGGCTAAAAATAAAAAATAAAAAAAATGTATATATTGTATATTGAATTATAACTTTAGACTTTTGCCTTTTGTTTTTAATACGAATAACGATTTTCCAAATTAATGAATATTTTAAGGACGTCCATTTCGTAATAGTTTTTGTTTGTTTATATGGTTATTAATGTCACGTCTTCGGAAATAATTCATATGAAGATATTAGGCTAAGCACATAAGCTGAAGAAGGTCCCATTAAAGGAACGAAAACAAGTTCCAATAAAGATTTAAAGCACATTGAGTTGACTTTTAGCAGGTGTAAAACAGTTTTAATAAGGCATTGGTATGTGTAAATATAATGTATAGCATAATGCTAATGAAATCAAAAACTAAAAAATATACAGTTAGTAAGTTTTGGAACTATGGGATCGTATATTACCTTTCATTGATCATGTCTCATATGTCAGAGCCTCCCTCCAATGTAATTTTGACTCCAGAAGCAAACCCTATTTACGACACTGTCGCTGTGTCAAATCTATAAATTATTATTGTTGACAAAGACCAATATGTTGCTATGACTAAACCTTACAAATAATTATTAAATTGTATTTATATATTTACATAGAATAAATTAATTTAAAAGATGTAGGCCTATATTTGACAATATTTATGTGTAGTTCAGAAAAATTATGTTCTAAAATACCGGGTGAGTTAGCCGTGGTCGTTACGGCATGACTGCTGGCAGTCGCTCACATCCGGGAGGCGAGGAGGTTCGAATCCCCCCGCCGGAAACCTTAAAGATGGTCTTCTGTGGTTTCCCATCTTCCTACCAGGCAAATGCCGGGGTTGGTCCCTAACTATAGGCCACAGTCGCTACCTTCCACCTCCTCGTCCTAACATTCCAACCAACCTACCTCCCCAACGGTACTTGTAGCTCACCCATTGGGTGTCCGTCTCGAAGCAGCTACAAAAACTGGCAAGCCGAACATGTCCTCGGACACTCCCGGCACTAAAAGCCATAACGCAAAAAAAAAAAAGTTCTAAAATGTCAAGTCCTAACGTTGCAGTCATCAAAAAGAAAAGAAAAAACATTGGCAACGAAGGACTACAGAAAATGAAGAAAACTACGAGATTATATGTTTCGCTCGTCAAGCGAGCATCATCAGATTCAAATAGGCTAGTACAAATACAAACGTACTATCTGCATTTGCTGTAGTACATAACAAATATATATATAACTTATTTACAGTAATCAAATGTAATTTATTTCAGGTTATTTGTTCGCACTTCCCAGTAGTTAGGATTACATTGTGTTGACGAGTGAAAAGTTGCAATATCAATTGTCAATAAGGCTACAGAGGTGTACAAATTATTAGACTCAACGCCAATATTCCAAAATAGCATTTAGACTTGTCATGGTTTAATGCACTAAATATATTTAGAAGACGTTGAAGTTAAATAAAATATTTAAACATTAGTCTGAATTACATTTTACGCTATTTCTTGTTTAAAAAAAAGCACATTGTGCGCATTATTTTATTAAATTATTAATTCCATTTTATTTTAAGAAATTTATAGTAAAATGATTAACTTATATAGAATTTCCACTAAACGAGGGGCCTCGTTAATGCAAAATGCCACACGTTTTTTTATCACTATATTCTACTTTGTGTGTGAAATTAGAGCTGAGGAATTAAGTCTATTAAACTGATCATCCGCTCTTGGACTATACAAGGATTCGTGGACCATTGATTGAAATCAGTGAATTTAGAGGGCACATTCCAAAGTCAATAAAAGATGAGAAAACACACCCAGCTCAGGTATACCTCGGAATACCCAATTCTGAAATTTTCCAGTCGTAATTCCTTATGGGAAAAGTTATAAGTCTACAGAGGAGAAAACTTCACTAAGTAGGGTGATCAAGGATGTCATCCGTACTTCAATAAAATGATTTCGAATTTAAAAAATCTGACTGATTTAAATTATCTAGTTGATTCTAATAATTTGCATGCCTCTGTATCTATACTCACTCCACGATTCGTGCGAAGTGAATGGCAAGATATATTGCGACTTCTTATAAAAAATGCATTGTTGGAACACATGCTTGTTAGAAGGTTGTACGTCTCGCTATATTATGATCATATTACATTCGAATCCGAAATCATGTCCCAGTCTACAGATTCTTTGTTAATTGCGCAACTGCCTGCTAATGTTCATTTCTGTTCAAACCTCTTTCACTTTGATAAACCAACTAATTTGCTTTTTTGGGATTTTAGACAAAATGGTCAAATATTTTCTTAAGTCAATTTTTCCGGGTTCATTCGGACCAAGTAACCAAAACATCCACCGACCGTGGTGGCCGTGAGCGCTAACGCGCTACCTCTTGCAAAACCGGCATCGGGAGAGCTTGAGTTCGAATCCCACCTCGGCCGGCCTGAAAATGGTTTTCGTGGTCTACAATTTTCACCAACGGGCAAATGCCAGGACGGTCCCTTTCAATAGGTCCACGGCCGATTTCCGACCAAAATCCCTTTCCTGACCCGTTCTGGAAAGAAAAATAAATGGTGATTGGCTGCATTTTATTTTAATTCTCATAATTTGCCCACGTCTGTAAATTAATATACCGTACTAATAAACAGCGGTACAAATATAAAACATTAGAAAAAGTGTTGAAAAAAAACACACACACTCAAAAAATACACTGGGCTTATATCAGCAATTCTCACTTACAATTCATGCACTACCCGTAACATATTCCTCTCTCCAGATCCTGAATTTTTGCTACGTACCACTCCTCAACATGCGGGAGCTGTGAACGTGTGGTGTGTTTTTTCTTTTTGCGGGTAGCGGGAAGACGGTACGTTTCCGGAAACAAGTTCCTATGCGAAACGTGGTCTTGGTCAGGTTTAGCCAATGATGTTGTACGTTAGCCCTGTTAACGTCGTGGGTTCATTGCCCTGACGATGCATTCAAGTTTGGTTGCAGTTGAACGCCTCAGTTCCCTCACTGGCCAGACGGCGAATTAGTCTGCCAGTCTGTGCACTAGAGCTCATCAACCCTTATCTCTAAGACAGAAAATAATAGTGTTATGTGCAAAAAAAAAAAATATACAAGAGCTGATTACAGACGTTCTGAATGGACATATTTGTTGTACAATACGACTCTTCCAACAAACGGGGTATTTGCCTCTGTACAAGAAATAATTAGGAATTTACAACAACAACAACAACAAAACATTACTTTGAAGAAACATTTCTTTCCTTAACTTTTCCGGGCCTTAAAAGAGTGCACAGACCTGCAAAAAAAGAAAAATTTCTGCGATAAAAACGAAAATGAATGTGTTTGATTAACTTCGCTGTGCTAAATTCGAAAATACATTCTGATTTTCCTTATCACAACTGGTTAATTGGCAATTGTGGAAAGTGTTATTTTAATTATCAATAAAAATGGAATCGAGCATAACAAAATGAGATATTAAAAAACTGACACCATTTTCTGATTCAGAACCATAATCTCTTATCAAAATAACCTATTTTCTAAATTACCGCAAAATCATGCAGGTCTGTGTTGTTAAGAGTACTGGAAAATGAAAAATATGTTGTTTCCTTCAAACCAGAGGTGTCCAGACAGCACGCCGGCGTGCTTCTGACGCGAGCTGCCTTGCAGCGATGGTATGGGAAGACTGTGTGTGTGTGTCACTATCGCTCGTTTTCCCGTCTCACTCCCTCCCGCATTGCCTTCACTGTGTTGTGATTGATCGGTGGAACGTCAAATGAAATTCAGTATGAAAACAAATTGAATAAAAACGAAAACAGGGAGGGGGGAATGTGACCGAAATTGCAATTCGTTAAATAGGTTTCATGATACCTTAACAGTATGTGTGATTGTTTTAATGCTAAGCACGTAATCTTTAAGTACCGGTACGTGGAGAAACGCACGAAACACAATGTAGATGTGTCGGACAACCATTGGACGAACAGTTTGTTTACATTACATCCGGTGCGCTGGCGATCCCAACTTGACTTGATCTGACGCAGCGAAGAGCTCACGCAGCGCAATCAGGCAGGGCAGGCAGCCCAATCCAGCCAAGAGAAGCAAGACCCAGCCTGCCGGCGTGCGGCGCAGTATAGGTAGCACGCCGAGCGTGCAAAGGCTGGACGCCTCTGCTTCAAACTATCGTAGCAAGTACTCAGTATAAACATTTCCTCCCACAAGTTTCACTTGTACTGGTACAAGTGACTGGTAAACATGGTACAGATCATTGATAATGTCATAAATTGTCCCTCTTGTGTTTTTACGAGTCTATAAGAATAGACCTTATTTCCATGTTAATTCGTAAATCCGTCTCGTGAAGGGTGGTCTATGTATGACCTTTCACCTTCAGTTTGGTTATGTCTTGCATCTCATTTGGCACGCACACTTGGAAATAGTGTTATTAATGCTCATGCTAGAAAACCATCACATCTGAATATTATCAGGAGTTGTTCTGACTGGTCACTCTATCGCCATTATTGATCTTAACAATCTCCCTACATCGTAATTCTTCATATTTATGTAAGGTGTTTCTGGCACTTAATTTGGGTTTCCCTGCGGTGTAATCTTGTAAATAAGAAAATAATGCTCAAGCATCTGACGTTTAAGAAGTTCTATAGGGCTTATTAATTCAAGATAATAAGTTCCCTATGCAATACGTTTTAGTTTCTAAAATTACATGAAGGCCAGTAGACAGATACTAACACGAATTCAGTTCCGCTACTGCAGTTACTATTTATCCCGTGGATCACAGTTTGTTCGCAGGTGCCCTATTTTTTAAAAAAGTTATTTCCGCCTTCAAAAGCTATATATTTTTTAAATCCACCGCTAGGATCGTAGAAACCTAGAATCACTAACCTTCCTCAGCTAACAATCTGGCGAAAATTGAACAAAAATGCCTTATTATCATTTTGTACTTATTTAGGTTTCTCCGTAGTTTTCTTCAGCCAGCAATCCGTTCCAGTTCTCGCACCAGGATTAATATCCTACATGGCAGGGCCGTAAGTCGAACCTCGACCGTCTGTATGGAACGTTATTATACTTCCACCAGACCACGACAGCGACTGTGTGCATCATAATTGTCTTAAGGGGGGAGGGAGTGGTGGTGCAGTGGTCAAGCTGCTTGCCTCTCACCAAGGCGGACCCAGGTTCGATTCCCAGTCAATATATTTTCGTAGTGAAATATCACGACCTCTGGTCCCGTGGATCGTGATCGCGTAGAACTACAAACTTCCCTTTCCTTCCTTGTGTCTTATGAAAAGGAAATGTGCATTTTTGTGTCTGTTTTACAGTTGAGATCATAACGTCGAGTGAATTTCATTTCAATCCTTGGAAGGATAGGGTTAAATTCCCGTTAGTAACAGGGGTTTTAGAGCTACTCACCCTCCCAGTCGGCTTCTGACTGACATAGCCAACTATAAGAATGAGCACCAGAGGTATTGGCGGATTCGTTCTGGGAGTTATGGCCAGTCGAGACGCAGTCCACACTCCTCGTATTTACTGTACACTTTGGCCAGTAGGACATAAGGCTCCGTAACCAGAATTAAAATTTCTTGGCAGAGCTGGGTATCAAACTCGGACCTATGAGGCGACAGCCGAGATTATTAGCCGCTAATCCACGAGGTGGTCTAATAAATGAATTTGCATTTTATGTATACTTTTATTTACATTTATTTAATTTTTTATCGTATGGTCTATAGCGCCGGGAGTGTCCGAGGACATGTTCGGCTCGCCTGAGTCTGTAGCTGCTTCCAGCGGACACCCTAAAGGGTGAGCTACAAGTTCCGTTCAATTTCAAGTAGTTCCAACTTTCGCCACCAGATATCAATGATACCTAGTGGTGAATGTTGGAACATTTCAATGCCTTCAGCCGCCCCACGGTACTTTTCGATTAGGTTTACAGTGCTTGGCGGCTTCGGTGGCGTAGTTAGTAGCATGCTGAGCTTCTATGCCCAAGATAGCGGGTTCAAACCCGACCGAAGCCATCGGATATTTTAAGAGCGTTAAAAATTCCTAAGTATGCCTTCCTTCGGAGGGGAAGTCAAGCCGGCGGTCCCATGTCATAGATTTATGGCATGTTAAAGAACCTTCCACTAATTACACCTGTGTGAAGCTAAATTGTAAAGGTTAAGAATGTAAACAACGCTCTTAGGTTCCTACGTGCGTTGCCAAGAGCCGACTGCGGTGGCGTCTAGTAGCTAAGTTCTGAACTAGGCCTAGTAGTCGTTGACGGTGGCGTTTGGCGGCAAAAGTAGGAACTATTTGAAAAATTCAAAGTTGCAGTCCTTACTTGAATTAAAAAACAGATACACACACTAATACAGCCATCAAAATCAACACCGGTTATCAGACACATTCTACACACACCCAAAGTACACGGGGCTACATGACCGCGTTGTCGCAGCCCATAAACTGAGGAACCAACCAACCAACCTTAACTGGTTAGCAAAATAATGAGCTAATAAATCTACGAGTATACAGAATGTAAAGTACCAATTCCCTAAAACGAAAATATTTCGGCAAGCGTGTCCACCGCATGGCGTAATGACTACAGAGGTACGGGTTCAAATCTCTACTTTGCCAAGAAATGTAATTCTGGTCTGAGGGTTGGAACTGGGTTCACGCAGCCTTGTGAGGCAGAACTGAGAAAAGGTTCGTTCCCTACCTCAGCCATCCTAGTAGTAGTTTTCTCTGCTTTCCCACTTCTACTCCTGACGAATGCTGGGATCTGGTACCTACATTAGGCCACGGACACCTACCCTCAATGACAAAATAATACACACACTACTGTAGTGCAGACACAGGTTATCAAAGTTCACACACACCCTAGTACACAGGGATACATGACCACAAAGTCACAGAGCCTCTTAATGAATCGCCGAGGATATAAATGTTTGGTACGTGTCTATAGCGTTCACCATTTTCGAGGGAATCGCTAGGGTTGTGATTTGTGAATGGCAACCCGACGGCTACCGCCAACTACTTTGGAAGCACGTTCGCGTATGGTCTACAAATCAGCCAGACTGTTATAACCGACACTCCCTTACCTCAAGGCCTAGCACACACTTCCGATGTAAACGATTGCTTTGCTAAGGCGGTCAGAATACGCCACTGCTTCCTCCTCACACCCTTCTACTTCCGCACCACCCTGCTTACCCGCCAGTGCGGTTCCCCGGCACGCACCTCTACACCATTTCAAAACGGTTAACATCCATTTTTTGTATTATTGCAGTATTTATTCACGTCTCTACGTGTACATTTGCGTAAATTTACGACAAGAAGTTCTAGATGCCATTGTTCAGATAAATTTTGCCTATCTACTTGTATTCTACATGAATCATTAACTCGGCAAGTCATAGCAAAATAATAATAGTAAGGCCACGGACACTAACTAAATCCTACCCTCAATTACAAATACACACACTACTGTGGACGTCACAATGACACACGTTATCAGATAAAGTCTAGTTAGTTAGTTATTGTTGTTTTAAGGGGCGGATCTACGAGGTCATCTGCCCCTGATAAAGTCTACATACACCCAAGTACACGGGGCTACATGACCACGATGTCACAGAGCCCCCAATTGACTCGGCGAGGAGATTAGATAAATATTTGGAACGTGTTCACCGTTTTTGAGAAAATCGCTACGGTTGTGATTTGTGAATGGACAGAATGAACAGAGGCGAGGTAGTCTGCTCATAGCCGGAAAATGAAAGCGTTCTGGGCTAAGAAGACCCATGTAAAGAGTTAAAGCGAGCCTCGTGGTCCTTAGATGGTTAAAATGAAAATAATAATAATTAGTATGATTAATAGCTACTTAGCGTTGCATCACCGGTGCAAATTGTCGGGTAGGCCTACCGTTATTAAATATTGAAATACCACAAGCCAACAAAAAAAAAAAAGATCAGCGACAATCGCACGACAAAGTCTACCTAATAACCACAACATTAAAATTGATTTCTGAGGAATATGACGAGGTAAAATATCCATTGCCGCCTAAGACATGTGTTTATTTGGATATCACTTCCTATACGTGAGTTATTTCAATAAACCACTATCCGATCGTGGCTTTTGGCCCACCCTGTAGAATCGTATGTAAAAACTAGTGTCTTTGGTTGAATGTGGTAGCAGTTAGTTGTATCAAGCAAATCAGTGTATTGAAGAGGCGGGTGTATTTCTTTCTGGGTTGAAGTAGCCGTGCTAATGAAATATTTCGTGAAGCTGGGCAGGCAGAGCGATCTGTCACGTCCGTACCCTCTGGAGGATACTGTCACATTAATCAGACGAGAATCGATCCTGGACACCAATCCAATATACGTGCTTCAGTAAATTGGTGATATTGAACGGATAAGCACGTGGATTTGTGATATTTGTTCCTATGTACGTTTAAAAAAAAGTGAAATAGAACTCGTACGGTTATTGTTTTCCTAGAAATGTAGGGTACTTCGCGCGGGGAGTTTACTGTAGCCTATAATAATAATAATCTTACGCCTCACCTACCTGGAAGAACTTATGCGTTGAAGCAAATTACGTGAGCTACTCTTCAAATCCATGCCATCTCTGTCCGAGAATTTGGATTGTGCGATCTGCGGATAAGATTTAATTTATTTTCCCTTGTAATCAAGTGTGATGTTGCTTATTTTAGAGATTGCTACATCGCGGTCATAAAGCCCTGTGTTTTTGTGTGATAACCTGTGTTATTGTGGTGGCTGCACCTGTGTGTGTATTTGTAAATTGGAGATAGGATTGAGAAGGAGGCGGCCATGGCCGTAAGTTAGAAACCATCAACCATCCCACCATTGCCTGGAGTAGGAGGGAAAACCACGGAAAACCACTTCCAGGATGGCTGAGGTAGGAATCTAACCTACCCCTTCTAAGTTTTACCTCACGAGGCTGAGTGTACCCCGTTCCAGCCCTCAGACCAAAATTTAAAACATAAAATGTGTTAGCAGAGCGGACCTCCGGGATGACAGCCAAGAATGTTAGCCGCTACACCTTGAGGCGGTCTGCGTCTAAATATACAACGCTTGATAATCCTATGAATACAGAATTCCTGAACATTACCCTCTTTATTTTTTAGCAATGTGGTTAATTCCGTAGGCGAAGAAACTTCATGTTCAGCAATTAGATGAAGTCGAAGCACACTCATGCTACTGTAGTCACAGGACACGTAACTTTTAATAATTATCACAATTAAAATTGTTCGCCTAGAAAGACCTTACTCCCATTTTAAACGATGTCTCTTTTTCATGCTACGGCGCCTGCTATGTCGTGAGCAAGTGAAGTACGCATGCTATATGGCGCAAAGAACGCACAGTGCATGCAGGATAATCATTCTATTCACACATTTGTGATTCACCTCTTGCGGCAGCAACTCAGTAATCATTTCATACGCGGGAACAAACGGCAGTGTTAGGTGGTTGAATATATTCCTTGTTTTTCTGGCTTGCAACCTAGCAAGTGCAGGGGACAATCAGGTCATGTCAGACCGAGCGCAGCAGACTGGCCTTCAATATCCAAGACAGCGAGTTCAATCTCGGCTCAGTCCAATTACCATCATCATCAACATCATCATCAACATCAAATAACCCTTCCAGCTTGCCGGGTAGGGTGGTGTTGAACGTTGTCTGTCCATGTACAGTTACCGGCAGTTAGCTTTGCACTTCCCCATCCCACTCCCCCCGGTAACTGCTGCAGGGTAAAACATTTGCCAAGCTGATCGTGTATGTGTCTGATTGTGAGAACATAGTGTCACGCGCGTCAATGTTTTCAGATAGATAAGTATTCGGCACGCTCTCCGCACCGCTCTAAACCCCTCGCCTGCCACAGCTCTCAAGGTCAAGAGCATAGCTAAACGCCGGTATCTGTCTCTCTCTCTCTCTATCTATCTATCTATCTCTCCATGGTAACTCGCCAGTCCCCTACTCTACTCCCCATGTAGTTGGTCCAGCCATCGTCTCCGTGGTCTTCCAAGAGGTCACCTTCCACTAATATTGATGTTCTTGATTAATTTAGGGGCTTTGCGACATCGTGGTCATGTAACCCCGTGTACTTGGGTGTATGTGAAATTTGTCTGATACCCTGTATTTTTGTGGTGATTATAGTAGTGTATATAACTGCAATTATTAGGGTCTGGGATTGGGGTAGATCCCCAGGACTTGAGAACAGTTACTATCCCGGCATTTGCCTGGATGGAGTGTGGAAGAATCTGAAGAAAAAAGCACACTCAGCGTCTGAATTTGAAACTCCGATCTCCAGACTTGTTACAACACCCCCAGCATCATCGTGGTGAGTGATTTAAAACGCACGACTACTCCGCAGAAACGGAAATTAGGGATAGAAATACAAGCATTTGTTATTATTATTATTTTACATTTGAATTGAGCCTCTATGGACAATTAATTTCATTGGTGCCTAGATCTTGTTCTTCTACCAGCTTTGACGTCCACCCAATATTTCTTGAGACCACCGATCAGTACAGTACCTTCTTTCATGCTTCTGGTAGATGCCCTCTCCATCTCCTGGGCTCAGATTCCACAGTAAAATTTTGATAGTTCTTATTTGTTGAAATACAAATCTGTCGTAGATTTTCGTTTCTGGAATACCAAGTTGCATCAGGACTTTCTCACATTCTTGCAACCATCTCCATTTGGTTGCCTTTGTGAAATTCCAGATTTCTTCGTTAGCCAGTCTTCAGTCATACCGAAGATGTGCCCCTAGAACAGCAATCTTTTCTTTCTGATGGACGACATTATTGGTTCTATCATGGTGTACAGTTCTTCGATGGATCTTAATCGTACCTGGCCATCAACACATTTGTTGCTTAGAATCTTCCGTAATATCCTTCCTTCTCGTGTTAATAATTTATCAACTTGTCCTCGTCTACACAAAGTCAAAGTATCCGAGAAAGCTTGTTTACGTACTTCCGACCACTTTGGTCTGTACTGCTTTTGTTTTGGTTGCTCTGATGTAACTTCCCATTTGTTTACTTTGTGTCTGAAGGTGTCCCTTTCTGAAATGTGTGTTGAACTTATGTTTGCGTTTTTGAGGTCCTTTCGAAGTTCTTCTAGCCGAGGTGTTAAGAAATTGAGTGAGGTTACATAATCGATTATCCTTTTCGTCAATCGATTTTCTGGTAGTCTAGTGAGATGTCCAAAGAATTTCATTCGTCTTTTCTTAATATCAATTTCGATTTTTTAATACTGTTCTGTTTTGATTGATTGTAACCTGTAACCATGTTGGGTATATTATTATTATTATTAAAACAAATAAAAAATCAGGAGTGGACAATCTCAGACCATAATGCCATAGTTACTTTTAATGCTAACAAGAAGAATCTCCACGAACATGACCCTGCTATGATTCCCTCATTAGAAACTCATTCATTGGATAAAAGGAGGCTGAAAACACCTTCATCATCCATGCTCCAGTGACGCAACGCAGATTTTCTCCCCAGCGGAACGCTAGCAAGCGACAAGAGTGTTTTAATTGGTCTTCCTTGCCGGCCATTCACCTGCTCACTCAGCTTCACTCCTGCCTGCCATCGATAACAAGGCACGACCCACATGTCTCGCTCACTCGTTCGCTGTCATCCAACTAGCTCATGTGGGCAATTAGTACACTGACGATTACTTCATGCATGCATAGGCGCCAAGGAGGTGAAGCGGTACATCTCCCCCCTCAAATTATTTTTTAAAAAACATTGGGCATCCACCCCCCTTCCTTGTAATGTAATATCAACCGTTTCCTCATAAAAAGTACTTTTATCTTTTTTTTTTTTATAAAAATGATTATGCCTCAGTATGAGGGTTTTGCAAGCGCATATTTATATGCTTGACATTATTCTTAGGACCTGTTATTAACTATTAAGCTATTATTATATTATATTTCACCAACCTATCAATCAGTGCAGCTTACTGTGATGAAGCAGTTGGAGAAACTGAATACTTTAGTCCATGATACAAGTTCAGATGTAGAGGCCACGAAGAAAAGGAAGAAGGTAGTTGTCACAGTTGACATGGCTCTTTACAAACCAATAAAACAGCTGGAAATGGCTGTCAATGACTATAAGGGAAAATGGCTTTTGAAGCCTGGTGAGCTGCATATTATAATTGCTCAGCTCCGAACAATTGGAGAACTCATTGAAGGTTCTGGTATACCTGAAGTGTGGGTTGAATGTGGATTATATTCTGCTGCAACAATGAAACAAATTCTTGACGGTAAACACATCAGAAGAGCAATTGAAGCTCACATAACTACTGCCTCTACGCTAACTATCCTACGTCTAGAAGAATTTGAGAATGAATATCCAGGACAATTAGACTGTTTGAAGCCTCATCTGCAAGAACTGGTAGAAGAACTCACAGCTAGTGAGAACAAAGATCTGGAAGAGATACATGCCGCAGTAGTTTCTACCATTAAAGAAAGAAGACTTGTTGAAGAAATAGAACATTTTTCAGCAACAAGAAAGCTCAAGCATCCTGTTTTCAAACTAGCCTGTACATATATGGATATGGTCCAAGCTATGATGAATTTCATAAGAGCTGTCAGAACATCGGATTGGATGCTGTATTTAGCATCTCTCCACTTGTTTGTTAAATACTTCTTTACATTTAATAGATTGAACTATGGTCGGATGATCACCCTATATATTTCAGAGATGGAAAACATGGAATCCACAGATCCAGAGATTTGGAAACAATTTATGGAAGGTAATTGGGTTGTGAATAGAAGTAAAGTTCCATTTTGTGCTCTAGGTGCTGATGAAGCTCTGGAACACCAAAATCGAAAATTAAAGGTACATGGGGGCCTGGTTAGTATAACACTTAATGAGAATGCTCGAAATCGATTCTTCCTTGCTAATTCGGAACTAACTAGAATTGCAAGCGAAACCAAAAAACTGATAGAACTGAGAGCACGAAGTAAACATCATGATGTGTCTGTTAAACTTCAACAGAGCCAGGATGATAATGTACGTAAACTAAAGGAAGCGTTTCAAAACTCGACAAATCCCTTCCAATGCAAAACTGATGACCTCACTCATATCCTAACTCAGCGAGTCTTTCCACAGGAAATAAAAGTGTCTTTAGGCAGTGTTGCAGAAGTTGGTCAAGATCTGCATAATATTTTCTTAGATCAACGAGTTCATACTAACAACATTCCGTTCTGGGCTCCTATGAAAAAGAATGTCATTAGAATGTGTAAAACAGCAGCGATAAAGGTTAAAATTACCATCAAGGACAAAACCATTGCCATAAAGAGAGACTTATCGCTTATTTCAAGATTGTTGATAGCTTCCAGAAGCAGACCTGATATAGATTTGAGGCACAATATGAGCAACTACGAATTTTCAGCACTACCGAAGTCGTTGTTTGCAGTTGACGGGAGTATGCACCATTGTCTAGCTAAGTACAAACTTACGGATGCTCTTGAATCAATGCAAGAGATACCAGCCGAAGGAAACGAAGATAATCATGCTTCCACCACACGTGATGTTTTAGAAAAAAAAATGAAGAGCTACAGGGAAAAGCTGTGATAGTAGATGGCATGGCGCTTCTTCATACCTACCACAAACCTAACACAGTGAAGACTTGTAGTGACCTCGGTGTAAGCTTCAGCCAAGGGATTGGACAAAAATTCGGCAATTACAGTGAGGTACATATAGTTTTTGACTCTTACAAAGACAACTCATTGAAGAAAGCGATGCGAGAGACTCGGCAAAAGGGCTCAGATCCAATGAGGTACAAAATCGGACCAGAAACGAAAATTGGAAGTACACCAATGCACAAATTATTGGCCCATGATAAGACGAAAGACGAACTAACAGAGTTCCTTTCCGATCAGATTCTTCAATTTGGCGTGATAAACAACAGAAGGTTCGTACTTAGTTGGAGGGACAAAGCAGCTTCATCACATGGTGATGATATATCCAGTCTTGCAAGTACGCAGGAGGAGGTCGACACAAAGATCATATTACATGCAGCTTATTTAGCACAGAAAGGAATTAAAACTACTCATGTGTTCTCCCCCGATACTGATGTCCTCATTTTAGCACTAAGGCGATATCCTCAACTTTCGAAAAATTTTGCGTTTTTCCTGGGCCATGGCATGAAAAGGTTCGTTCAGATAGGTTCAATTTACAGAGCACTCGGACCTCTGAAAGCCTCTGCACTCCCTGGATTACACGCTCTTTCAGGAGTGGATGTAACAGGATCATTTGCTGGCAACGGAAAAATAAAGTGGTGCAAAGCTTTTAATTCCGCAAGTGATACCCTGCTACAAACTTTAGCTAAATTGGGGACTACACCGTCACTCACTGAAGATATCAGGACTAACTTGGAAGCGTTCATTTGTTAGCTTTATATCCCCCCCCCAAAAAAAAAAAAAACACTGACCGACATAGGAGCTGTGCGATGGTTGTTGTTTACACAGAAACAATTTCAAGATGTGAATCTTCCTCCAACAAGATCTGCACTGGATCCTGCATTGCTAAGGGCTCACCTTCAGTGTTTTGAGTGGAATCAGGACCTAATTCAGCATCCCAATAACCCACCACCCTCAGATTTTGGATGGAACAAAGTAGGGGGTGCATACGAGCCTGTTGCTTGTACCAACCCTTGTGCACCAGAGCTTATCTTGGAACTTGGTCGCTGCTCATGCTCCAAAAGGCGTTGCTCTTCTCCATGTACATGTCAGTCAAATGGACTCCGGTGTACAAGTGCGAAGGTAATCCCGACCGTTGTGACAATATGACAGAGTGCGAGCTAGAAGATGATGAAGATTTAGGTCTAAGTGAGATTTGCATTGAAAGTGACGATGACTGTAATTAAAAATATAATTGTAGGAGTGACAAGTTTTATTGCCTCCACTCTGTCTGTATAAATCTGTAAACATAGTATTTCTTCCACAGTATTTTCATTAAAGGTTAAACTATAGTGGTGCTTTTTATCTTTCAGTTTCCTACGGCACAACATAGGGGAAAGGGGATATTTTTTAATTTATTAGTGTTTAGTGTATTATTTATTATTCGAATTATCCAGTGGCCATGTAAATAATGTCAAGTACGTAAATATCGGCTTGCAAGACCCTCATACTGAGACATATTAATTTTTATTTTCGAAAAATATAAAAGTACTCTTTATGAGGAAACGGTTGATATTACATAAAAAGTTGTAATAACATTTTCTGTGCAGAATATGCGTAGCTACATTTTTTGTTTGAACCTTTTTTCGGTAATCCCAACGGTTACTGATATAAGTAGGTAAACGTGTTGCGATGGCGGCCATTTTGTTTTTTGCCCGCAGCATTCAAACGCACCATTTTCAAGAGTGCCACCATCGAAATTATGTTTCTCCAAGGTCAAACGAAGAGATTGAGACTACTTCCACACTTGCATAATCAAGGAGCACACGGGAGCCTATTTTTGTACAATCGACACCGGACTAACTGTCAATTTATCGGTTATGATTCTGTACGATAAAGCACACACATTATTTTTCCTTCAAACCACAGCATATCTAAACTACTCTGCCCTTAGGCATCACAAGATAATTCGGGTGTAAACTAAACATACCTGGTCTTCGGGTTTACAATGCAATCAATCACCTGTTCAACTCGCCCAAGGGCCAGAAACTGCGAGATGCAGACGAGACGTTCATTCTATCTCAAGAGGTATGCAGGGATGCGGATATCGCCGTTTGTCCGCAAATTTCTATACCTAGCGGAAATAAACTAAATAAAGTTGCTGTGCCGTGATGTCGGTAGTACGTTTAAGTGACATTATTAAGGTTCAGGATTGTCATTTGTGCTGTGGAACTTGAACCAAGAAACAATCCCAATATTAACGTACGAAGTGAGTAAAAACTATCGGAAAAATCACACTTGAACGGCTTCAGTAAGAGCCTGGTTTCGACGCGGCCAGGCGATAAATTTGTGGATTACAGTATTTATAAATATAAAATGATAAATTATAATTCATTCAGGTGGTTTATATCTCCACAATTCTAAGTACATTTACATATGTCAAACAAAACTGTAAGTACTAAATCGGCGAGATAGATAGACGAATGGATAGATAAGCAAACAAACAAACAAACAAACAAACAAACACGCTGCTCAGCCATTTGGCCTGCAGATTGCGGGATGACACATGGCCAGTGCTACAGGACACCTCGGTCGTTAATCTTGGGTTCCTCACCGGGACGCTGCCTCTGATCAGACAGCTACTTAATAGTCCTCACGAGGCTGAGTTCTCCCCCGATCCAACCCTTTTTCTGAACTCCTCGACGGACCCGGGACCTCCGGGTGAAGATAGGCGCGCTACCCCTACCCCCATGGGCCGCTACATTAAATAAATAAATAAATAAATATGTTTATGAAAGGGTTAACCCTAACAAAACACGCTTGGGACACTTAAATTGTCTGCAATACAAATGTAGTCCACAAGGAGAAAGAGATGAAGGAACACCCGTGCCTAAAGCCAGGGAGGGTCGGGAGTAGCGTGTGTGTATATTTGAGACAGAAGAGGTACGCGAAATCACCCCCCTCCCCCTCTGATAAGTCCATGGGATTTGCCTGCAGTGCTCCCGCGGTATTTACAACGCGTTTAGATAGCAAAACCTGTGTTTCTGATACAAGAATAATTATGAAACCACGTCTACGGTCTAGTGCTGATTGACAATCATGATCCGCAAGAATAGTAATTACTACCAATATCACCATACTTCTCTGTAACTTCCGTGTTAAGAGGAGACAGGTAAACATTCAATCAGTGTGTCGAAGCGGACGGTCGCGCAATTATTGAATAATTCCTTTTCACACGGACGAGCTTACAAGAGAGACAGGCACACCTTCCTTTGTCATTACACGCCACCGAACAGCAACACATTATACTGATCACACTAATAAAACTCCCTGAGCTTACAGAGTGCATTAATTATCGTAAGGTTCAACCACAAGCTCCATCGAGCAACTGGCATGCTGCACAGTAACTCGTAACAGGAAAAACAAGATGACGAATGTGACGACGTTCCGCACGAACTTTTAACACTCCATGTAAGTTCACACAGTCCTTAGAAAACCCAAGTATCGTAAAGCCATGGCTCTCCAGCTCAACTGCCCTTTAGCCGACTCCCAGCGAGCCAGCTGTGTGGGGGCTGAATCAGTGCCCTGTGCAAGAAAAAGGAAGGAAGCTTGTAGTTTTACGCGACCTGCCCGTTGCTCACGGTAAAATGTTTCTTAAAATTTATTTTACAACTAATTTTATAAAAATTTGACGAAAGCAAGCTGTGTTGTTCACGGTAAAATTATTTTATAAAATCCGTGGATGTATCAGGATCGCCATCTACCGATAAACTTTTGAACCAAGAATCAGCTGTTCAACACACATTGGTTTGAGAGTATGGCTCCAACAAACAAAACAAACATTGCTGCTTTAGCTACAATTATATGTCGTACAGTGGTAAAAAGGGAGAAAAGAAATGCTAGGAAGTCCTGGACTCGGGAATGGATAAAAGGAAAATAAGAGTAGAGGAATGCTGTCCTTGGTCGAAAATGAGTTCAGGTTAGAAGATCAGAATTCATATAGGAATTTTCTAAGAATAGAGGAAAGCAGTTTAAAAAAACTCCTAGAACTTGTTGGTCCCAAAATTATTCGACAGGACACTAACATGAAGCAAGCCATTTCTCCTGAAAATGAGACTGCAACTGAGTTCGAAGCCCGTTTATCTTCGCCTTCACAACAGTCTGGCTTGTGTTCGGTCGAATTTGTGAAACATATTCGGCGATTGAGATTTCTGCCTCCCTTCTTGCATTTCTATTGTGGTATATGGGCGTTTTAACCTCATACTAACACTGATATTTCTGGTACTCGTCCAGTAAAACACTAACGACTTCCTTAGTCCAGCCGGAGCCTGCCATTTTCGAAGTGTTTGTTTACAAGCGAGCTTCACAATCTTCTCACCACGTGGCGCCAGCATCATCTTCATGTCAGCTTCCCTGATTGGTTCGTTTCGTAAAATTAATTTTACGGAATAGAACATGTCCTATTTTATGGAAAGTTTTATCAAAGGTTTTATAAAACTTGAATTTGACCGTGAACAACAGAAATTTTATAAAATTAAATTATTGTACAATAAATTTGAAGGCTAGGAAAGAAAACTGGAGGTAAATGGATCCAAGAAATCCAACAAGATCTCAAAGCAGTTGGACTCAAGATAACAGATGCCGAGGAGAAAAATAAAATTAACACCATACTTAAAACTCACAAATTTTCTGCAGAAATGACACACAGAAAGCCTATGGAGATTTCAGATGAGTTGAGAAAATCCCGATCTGAAAGAATGAAAAAGTACTGGAAAGAGCGCAAGAACCAAGCAGTACTACCTTCAAAGAAGAAGTGATTGTGGAACGACTCAAGTGGTCCAATGTGACCAATCAAGATTAATAATAATAATAAATTTGAAGGAAAATTTTACCGTGAGCAACGGGCATTAATATCGCGGGACCTCCATTTTCACATGGAATCCAAATCTCAGGACGTGATATTTCACCTACGAACCCTGTGCGAGAGAGTGTGTCGGCTAGTGGTAACATGGCGACCCCTGTGATGGCACGGCTTGGAGAGCGACAATTTGATAAAGCAATGTATTTATTAAACTCCAGCAAATCCAGCCTCTCACAAAGTGGATCGGGTTCGATTGCCGGTTAATGCATGTGAGATTTTCAAAGTGAAATGGCATGTCCTATGGTTCGGATGCCACGTAAAAAAGGAGGTCCCGTGGCTCATGATCGGAAGATTAACCATGTTGTCCACATAATTTTCAATGTCAATTTTCCTGACTATTCCTGACTTTTCCTGACCACTTTTAAACCAATTTCCTGACTCATGAAGTCATCATAACATCGGAAAAAAGGTATATCAAAATTGCCATTATGGAAATAAGAAATATCAAGTGACCGGCATTTAAATTTTCTTGTTTATGAATGTCAAGTCTCAATATTTTAGAGGCTGATTGCAGACACGTAGTGCAATGTGCTGGGTGATGGGGTCGCCACATCCCTACACCAACGCCAAAAAAGCGTACAAGAAATAGGTGAAAGAGGTTTTTACTATGATTTACTGTCAAAATGGAAACTTATCATAATGTCCAGCGAGTTATTGCTTTTTATCTTCAGAGATTAGTTTAACTAGTAACATCAAAATATGGCTATAAAACACAAAATACGGTATGGTTAATATAAAATTCCTGACTTTCTAATATTTGTTGCCATTTTTTCCTGACTCGTGCCATTTTTTCACACTTTTTCCTGACCAAAACCAAAATTCCTGACTTTTCCTGACTATTCCTGCCTTTTCCTGCCTGTGGACACCATGTTAACGGTCACATAAAACTACAAGCTTCATTTTCTCTAACATGAGAGATATTAGGGAAACAGCAACGGCAAAATACTGCTCAAAGTAAGATCAAATTCACAAAGTTGGATAAATATACTGTAGTTATGAACAGAGTTTTTTAAGGCGGCTTTGCTAGCGTAGTTGGTAGCATGCTGAGCGTCTATGCCAAGATCGCGGGTTCAAACACGGCCGAAGTCGTCGGATTTTTTTAAGAACGTTAAAAATCCCTTAGTATGCCTTCCTTCGGAGGGGAAGTAAAGCCGGCGGTTCCATGTCATAGAACCTTCCACTAATTACACCTGTGTGAAACTAAATTATATATAGGTTAAACATTTGACTAACGTTCTTAGGTTCCTACGTTCGTGGTCAAGAGCCGACTGCGGTGGAATCTGGTAACTAAGTTCTGAACTAGTTGACGGTGGCGTTTGGCGGCAAAAGTAGGAACTACTTGAAAAAAATGCAATGTCTGCAGTCCTTACTTGAATTAAAACAGATACACAAACTAATGCAGCCAACACAATTAACACCGGTTATCAGGCAGATTCTACACACACCCAAAGTACACGGGGCTACGTGACCGCGTTGTCACAGCCCCTAAACTGAGGAACCAACCAACCAGAGTTTTTTAAAGTTATACGTTTGTTTCTTATAGTAAAGATGTCTGTGTCTCCTTGAATACTCTGTATGTACCATTGTCGTACAAGATCTATGACAGGCACAATCATACATATTTTTTTTATTATTATTGGAGAATTTGGCCATTATAGATCGCTTAGAATCTAAGACTATCCATAGTATAAAAGTTTCTTTTCATTTTCTTCCCAGAACTTTTTCATACTCTTAATTATGTTATTTATTTGTATCGCTCTTTGAGCTGGATCTCTTCAACCTAAGTCTTTGCTATGACTGTTGCGGGGTTTCGCCTACATCAGGCGTTCTCAACAGTGTGCGTCATACGAGCCAAAAGTGCGGGTAAGCACAAGCTCCTCAAATCCATTCTTCAAATCAAATTATGTTGCACAAACCGGAAGAATACCGATTTTATTACAAGTTTTGACAATCCGAAAATTCATCATTTTGTGAAATAGTATTTTTAACCTACAGTAAAAATAATTGAACACCCCTGTTTTATGAGTAACACGAAATATACTGATTGGATTCGACTGTTCACACGTAAATCTGCATGAGTCATGTAAGCAGTTACAGAATGCCTGGTGAGCGGTGGTTCTCTAGCTATTTCAGGACTTTTGAGTGAGAGAGATATAGGCAAAGGAAAGAGAGACGCATGCTTGTTGCATCATAATTCATAGCTTGCCACGGTGGGTGAGTGGTTATCGTGTCGGATTACTCACCCCCAAGCTTGCAGGTTCGCTCCTGGCCGTGGTAAGTGTGTGTTTTTTTTTTTTTGAAAGGCAGCAAAATCATGATACGCATGTCATACGATGTTGGCATGTTAAAGAACCCTTTTGAATTCAGTAGGCCGTGTTCATAATGGCAAAATTAATCTTGGTATTTTCCGCCAGCACAAAGTTCCTCATTCCTCTACTAGAAAGCGCTATAGTGTCAAGGAGCTTAGATATATAACCTCCTTGACATTCCTAGTGCTTCAAGGAATAACAAAATTCGACATGCAAGCTGCCATCTGGGTGTCAAATAATAAAGCTTGCACCCGGCAACCGAGGCCATACGATATTATTATTATTATTATTATTATTATCATCATCATAATGCATAATAATGATAATAATTAAATCAAATTATTATTAATAATATTAATATATTAGATTTAACTAGAGGACCTGTGCGAGAAATCTCGCATGTACATTAACCACCCACCTGGCTTTACTGTTAAGCGGGCTTCTATAAATATGTTTGGTTTATTTGTTTAACGCACTTTTTAAACAAATTGTCGATATTTATGAAATCAGAGTGCAATTCGTCAATGTTGCGGGTAATCCTGTTTGAATATTATTTTCAATGCACAATGGGTTGTGTGCACCCTATGTGTACAGACTAACCGCCCGGCTCTAGCGTTCTGCGGGCTGAACGCGACACAGCTCTGCCAGGGGCTATCGTCTTTGTTATTTGTTTAAACACCCTTTTTAACAAATAAATATATTTCCGTTGACTTCTCAAGAAATACAAGACTTTTCCTGTATTATTGAGACAATTTGGAAGATTTTGGCACAAAACGCACCTTCTAACTCCTGCTTCAGGAGTTTGAGTTTTTTGTCGGAAGAACTAGGCGTATTATATATGATGCTTTAATACTAATAATATTTAATTAAGGATCGGAAAATTCTAAGGAAAATATTAGGACCTGTTAATGATAATGGTACTTACAGACGAAGACATAACAATGAATTATTTGAACATATAGAAGATTTGGTGAGTGTGATGAGAAAAAGGAGAATGTCTTTCTTTGGACATTTGGAACGGATGGAGCATCATCGACTTTCATATCGAATACACCCATCAATCTCTAAAAAAAATTCCTATTGTAAATGGTCGATGCAAGTCAAAAAGGACCTAACAGAAGCTCGAATCAATCAAGCTCTGGTTTGGGATAGGAACCTGTTCAGAAAGGCGGTTAAATCAACCAGTAATCTACACCCTTTAACATCTGTGATGCCTCGCCCTCACTGCAAGTGGACGGAAGAAAGGAGAGCTGAACATTCGTCAAGAATGAAGGTCTACTGGCAGACGAGAAAACAAGCATTACAGTGATCATATGAGTGAAGAACATCGTGGTCCATTGATGGCCGAAACGACTCCAAAAAAAAATATATATATATATTTAATGTTTAAAAAAAATAGTGATAGTTATGCTGGATTCCATCGATACCCGAATTTAGGTGTTGTTATTAGTTCATTAGGCTTTGGAACAAATTGGACATCAGCCCCTAGTACTTGAGTGTTTTATCTGATAGCCTGTGTTTCCCAGGTGAATATAAGGGGGCTAGTAATTAATAATTATAATGGTCTAAGATTGGGATCGATGCTCCGGGATTTGAAATAAGCTAGCACCGTAGCATTTACCGGGAGGAATACCCAGGAGAAAATCCACCTTCGAATATGAACCTTCAATATCCAGTCTTCCAGTCCTAGTGTGCGACTTGCTGTGTACGGCTACAATGCGGGGATCTTAAGCAACGAATAAAGTAACAAATCAATGTTATTCTAAATCTTGTACTTCAATTCATGTCCCTAGTAAAAGCACACACGCACACATGTGCACAACAGATGCGAATAATTGTCCCGAGACATCACGTCACGAAGCCACCAAGAAGCTAATTAAGTAATACTTAGAATGGACGCAGGAATCACAAGATAACCTTAATTGCCATATAGCGATTAATGTATGTTGGAGAAACAAGTAAGGTAATTAAGTTGGTTCAGCAACCTTTATTAGCGTCAGGCTTATATGATTGGTGGACCCAGCCAAAACAGAGGGAAATGGCACCATACCGAACATTTCCTTAGAAATGAAAGTCCGTCGAAAATATGGGGACATGTGATCTCGCTTTCTTACACATTGTAGGTCTCGAAATCAAGTACAATAAATGTTTTCATGAATGTGCCATTTAACCTACACTAGTTTCCAAAAGTTAACCATAATCACTAAACGAGGCCATACCGCCAGATAGGAATGTCAGACGGATTGCTGAACAAACGGAAGCTGAATCTCACACGGTATGTCACACAACTTGCCCAAGAAAACAGTGTCCGAAAAGTTCTGATAGCTAAGGTACACCTTTGACAACAACTAACAAAACTTAGCAATGTCTTCCACAACAAAATATGCTGTTAATAGGGTGTATGGTTCCTCCTAACGACCACACATGCTTAGCAGCGACCGACGTGCCATGCTCTCTTATCAGATGGTCCAAGAGCTGTTGTGGCAGTCGATCCCATTTCTCCGAAAGAGCAATGCGAAGGTCTTTGAGGATCCTTGGTGGAGGCTGACGGGATGCAATTCGCCTCTCCAATGCATCCCAGGCATGTTCTATAGGATTCAGATCCGCAGACCTAGCTGGCCAGTCCAAGCGATTAATGTCTTCCCCAGCCAGAAATTCATCCACCAGAGCAGCGCAGAGCGGTCGGGCATTATCGTCCATTAAGAGGAAGTCTGGACCAACCGCACCTCTGAAGAGTCGAACATGTGGACCTAGTAAAACTATCAATATTCTCCGTCTTTTCAATACAATATTAATAGTCTATTTATACAATTGGGTACATGTTTCGCACAAACGTTAGTGCTTCCTCAGCCCAAATATACATTAAGACAAACAAATATTACGCACTTATCAAATACATACAATGAAAATATTCCATAGATAAAACAGTGCAATAGTTTGTGACATCCAAAGAAGAAATAAAATCATGTTCTAAATAGTCCATAGATGAAACAGTACGATAGTTTGCGACATCCAAAGAATAAATAATATTATGTTGTAAAATTACACCAAAGCCCATATGAGTGTAAAAATGCTTGTAGTTCTATTCCTGATTATATTAACTTTGAAAATGTGTGTTATCTCCTAATATGATGTTAGCCCGAATAAACAGCGAACAAATCTGAGAAAATCTGAGAAACTACAAAGAAATTTGAAATGACTGTCCTAAATGTTTAAGTGGAAAACATGAAAACTGCTATAAGCTGCTAACTCACACTCACCTACTGACTCGAGTCATGCGAAGTCGTAGCTACATATGAACCGGCGCAACCTCGTGCTAAAGCGACTTCATGAAGAACAGACTCGGAAATAAGTTATAAATATTGTTAACAGCTATTGTTAAACTCAAACAATATAATTATGAGTCTCAGGATAGATGCTCAGCCGATTTGGCTTAATTTCATTTGTTTGTAATGGTCTCAATCAAAGTGTCTTAACAATAGCTGTTAACAATATTTATACCTTATTTCAAAGTCTGTTCTTCATGAAGTCGTTTTAGCACGAGGTTCGCCGGTTCATATGTAGCTACGACTTCGCATGACTCGAGTCAGTAGGTGAGTGTGAGTTAGCAGCTTATAGCAGTTTTCATGTTTTCCACTTAAACACTTAGGACAGTCATTTCAAATTTCTTTGTAGTTTCTCAGATTTTCTCAGATTTGTTCGCTGTTTATTCGGGTTAACATCATATTAGGAGATAACACACAACATTTTCAAAGTTAATATAATCAGGAATAGAACTACAAGCATTTTTACACTCATATGGGCTTTAGTGTAATTTTACAACATAATATTATTTATTCTTTGGATGTCGCAAACTATCGTACTGTTTCATCTATGGAATATTTAGAACATGATTTTATTTCTTCTTTGGATGTCACAAACTATTGCACTGTTTTATCTATGGAATATTTTCATTGTATGTATTGGATAAGTGCGTAATATTTGTTTATGTCTTAATGTATATTTGGGCTGAGGAAGCACTAACTTTTGTGCGAAACATGAACCCAATTGTATAAATAGACTATTAATATTGTATTGAAAAGACGGAGAATATTGATAGTTTTATTAGTAAACATTCAATACGGACCTGAAATGGATATTATTCTGATGTGGACCTAGTACCTCCGTTCGATTCCCGGTCAATGCATGTGCTATTTTCGAAGTGAAATGCCATGTCCTGTGGTTCGGATTCCACGTAAAAAGGAGACCCCGTGGCTCATGATCGCATGATTAACGGTCACGTAAAACGAAATGCTTCCTTTCTTTCTTTCTTTCTTTCTTTCTTAAACTGCAGCATTTCATTTTTTTTACAGTAATTGATGTCCCTGCTTCTCTGACATTGTGTTTCTTGTTCCATTTATTATACGGTTAAATAGTAACGAAATCAGAAATACTGTATTAGGTATTCCTTTGTGATTACGTAATACGGCAGAGGGTCTCGGAAACGTGTTTACGTAATATGTGGACAACCCCTTACACCAAGACGTCAATCTGACTTCTCTCAACCGTTACTACCAGTTTTATATTTCTGGCACAAACACAGCTTTTTGTATTCAGTAGTTATATTAAAATAATTTCAGGGTGATTAATATAAACGTATTTCTATGTTAATATAACATATCCCTGGTGTATGACTAACATGTTGCGGTACGGCAGAGAGGGGTGTGTGCGGAATAATTTTAATTAGCTCAGCGAGTCCCATTGTCGTAACCAACACCGGAAATGTGAATGTGGGTGTACGCGCTTAGTTAACCTACAACAAATAAGTTAATAATTATAGTCAAACATATTGGATGAATCTTTGGACGTTCACTACATTCTTGTAAATTAAAGCCACTGCTGCAAAAGGGAATCACCTCTACTTTTTGGTGATTGAAGATAAATTAAATTTGTCCTACTGCTTGTTGCAAAAAGGATTCAAATCCAATGGAAATTCGATTTTGTTTGTTGTTGATTTAGGGGGTAAGCAGCATCGTGGGCATGCAGCGCCGTGTACTTCGAGTGTGAGCCTGTGTCATTTCGATGGCTGTACTCGTGTGTGTATTTGTAGTTAAGCTGGGAGTTGAAAAGGAGGTGGGCGTGCCCTACATTCATGTAGTATCCCGGCTTCTGCCTGGAGTAGAAGTGAAAAACCACTGAAAACCACTTCAAGGATGACTGTGTGCGTGGCTCAGCGGTAACGTTCTCGCCTGCTGAACCCAAGATAGCGGGATCGAATTCCGGCGCAGTCAGTTGGCAATTGAGGGTGCTTAAACGTGAGGGAGCCGTGTCAGTAGATTAACAGGTACGTTCAAGATCTCCTTCGGGGCAAAATTCCGGCACCCCGGTGTCTCTAAAAGCTGCAGTAGTTAAAAGGGACGTAAAACCCATCACTTCTAGGATAGTTGAGGTGGGGAAACAACCATACTCTTCTCTATTCTATCCCATGAGGCTGAGTGTAGTCCGTTGCGGCTCTCAAATCAGAATTAAATTTCGTGGCAAAGCCGGGGAATCGAACCCGGACCACCGCAGCGATAGCCAAGAATACTAGTCGCTACACCACGAGGTGATGCGGTTTAGTAAAATATTGGCTATCAATGTTTTTATGTTTCATCTTGACCTAACCTCTGATGAATCTTTCGATGGTCAAACTGGCATCGGGCTCTGATTGGCTGATAGCCACGGACTTTTCCTGCTTCAATTCGAGATTAACTTGTGATTTCTAACTCGGAGAGTGAACGGCAACACTGACTTGTCCTTACCAATCAGTGGCTAACAATCCAGTGACCAGTATAACTTGCAAACGCAGAACACAACCAGATAAGTGTGCATATCGCAGCTTTCTTTTAACACAGTGTTCGTAGACAAAAGGCGCAGATGACCTCGTAGTTCCGCCCATTTAAAACAACAATAAGTAACTAACTTCGTAGACAAATACTACTTTATGTGATTATCAAAATATTTCGGGGACATGTGGCTGAAGCATGTCACAGCAGTAGAATAAACGGCCGGGACTATTTGTAAGTGGTACTGTGAGGGTTGTTGTGCTTGGTAGTGCTAGTTGGTTGTCTTGTGTATCATATAAGCGATTTGATTAACATAGATCTGACGATGTTCACTTGACGAACGTAACACTTCATCCTCGTTGCCTCCACCCCTTTTAGGTAGATTGCATGAAAAACCTATTGCAATGGGTACCATGTTGCGACTTCCGGAAAATTTCGACATATCTTCGTGTTTTACTCAAGCAGTTTGTCCTACAAGTGTTCAATGTGAGGACCATTCGTCACACGGCACGCATCGAGTCGATAGCCGAGTTCGTCCCAAACCATCCTCAGTGTCTCTGGAGTAATTGTTGCAACAACTGCTTCAATCCTGTTTCCTAAGTCGGTTAGGTCAGCCGGTAGCAGACGCACATACACATGATCCTTTACGAACCCCCATAGGTTAAAAAAAATCATGGCGTCAGATCAGGTGAACGTGGAAGCCATGCGACACAAGGTATGTCGTCCGGAACGTAATACGGAACGCACGTTGCACTGTAACTACATATTCAGTCCTTGCAAACTGTAAAACACAAAGGACTTTCTCCTACCTAGTCGCCATCTTGGCCACAAGCGTTTCTAACGGAAGACGGAGACGGAGGAACCAGTGCATGCGCACGCGCACAGTTACGAATACTTGTAGGACAAACTGTTTGAGTTGCTCTTTCATTTCATGTATTATTTATAATCATACCTTACGTTAACTGTAATAAATACTACAAAGCCGTAAAACCCCGATTGAATTCAAAATATTTTTCTTTGCCCAGTGAAATCTACCTCCGCCTTCCAGCGTGCCTAGTGGGTTCTATTGTGCAAATTAGGTAATGAAAATAAAAAATCATTTATAGTCTCATTTTAGTTCCAACTTGTTTCCTATATAACTGCTTGTGCCTTACAACATGCACACCTACAGAGGTACGTATATGCATATCAATAATTCTTATAAAGCGGTGGTCGATTCAATAGTGCATACGGGCAGTTCTGAAGAAAGCAGAAGGCAAGCATCTCGCCACGGCGGTGGTGAAGCGATGAATCAGCAAGCAAAAGCTGGACGGAAGTTAAGAACAAGCAGGTGCTCTTGCACCTGACCGCCTCACTGCGCATGCCTGCCCACTCGCGTTTATACACACTTAACAAGTACTATTAGCGCTTCGCATGGCAATTACCTCTCTTTTCAAACTTCCTTCAATCAGGTTTTTCTCTTTCCCGACTATTTGCTGCTTTTCTTTCTGTTCTGTTATTAGGCTACTCCCTACTACGCACTTCTGACCTAATTGTGGGGGCGTAATTGCGCAGCGTTCAAGCTGCTTGGCTCTCGCTAAGGGGACGGGATTTGATTACCAGTAAATGCATGTGAAATTTTCCAAGTGAAATATCATGTCCTGTGGTTCGAATTCCACGTAAAAAAAAGAGGTCGCGTGCCTCATAATCGCGAGATAAAACGGTTACGTAAAAATACAAGTTTTCACCTAATTGTCAATTGATACCGGTCAGATTGTCTCCATGATCCCCATCTGATTATTGTTTTTATTATTATTTTTACCATCGTACATTCCCTTTTAAGAGAGCGTGTGAACTTAAACAATTTCCATTTCCATTACAAACCAGTTCTTCCCAAATCTCCTTCATTTGTGCACTATGTAATTTCTTCAGTTCGTCCGTCCGTCCACTTTTTCCCCAGGCATCTTTGGTAGCACTTCTTTATCAAATGTTTGTTTCATTATGATTTTTCTAAATTTAACCCGATCATTCATGTCGTGCATCGTGATGTTTAGCTGCTTGAGGTCTTCAGTTTCCTGTATCCATTTAGACTTGTTTATTACAGTTGAGGGTAATGTTGAAAATTTGTTTTGAAATTCTGTGCTGGTCCATTCTGTATACGTGACCAAAAAAAAAACTCTGTCTCTTTCTGAAAGTGTCGGCGATAGTTTCTATGGTTTTATACATTTCTGATGATGGTCTCTTAATCCAAACTCCCTCATTATTCACTGGTAAAAAAAACGATTATTTTTTCCAGGACCCTATTAAAAGGGATGGGTGAAAGCCCATTTGCTTGGCGAACACCAGTGTGTATTTCAAAAGGTTGAGAAATTTCTCCACCAACCCTAACCTTTGATGTACTCAATGAGAATTTGTTGAATTATCAACTTTGAACTCTTCCAGAATGCTGAAGAGAGTTGGTTTGTCGACGGAGTCTTAGACCTTTTTGAAATCAACGAGGGTAACCACGGTTTTTTCTACAAGACCGTATTTGCACGATTGTCTTTAGATTCCAAATATGTTCCGTGCAAGAGCGCACCTCTCGGAAACCTGCTTGATATTCTCCTGTGCGTCTACTTGAGGTTCAAGTCTATTCAAAAGAGCTTTTGAAAGAATTTTGTACGCTACTGGGAGGAGGGAAAGGCCTCTAACTTATAGTTGTTCGGGTCCATCTTATTTACCTTTTGTAAGTGCACATTTCCATTCTGTGGGGATTTGTTCGGTCTTCCAAATATCGGATAGTGTATTCTGTGAATGAGGTTGTCGTCAGCCAGTTTACATAACTCTGCAATGATTCCATCTTCCCCAAAGGCTTTGTCATTTTCAATGATTGTATGATGTAGGTTTATCTCATGGAAGGAAGGCGGCAATGAATCTGGATTGGATTCCAATTGCCCCCCCCCCCCCCCTTCACACTTGAGAAGATTGTTGAAGTACTCAGTTAAATTCGCATTGGTGTTTGTTTCTATTGTGCCATCACATCGACGAAAACCGGCATCCTTTTAGGCTCTCTTTAAAACTCTTGTAAAATTCCCAGTATTATTCTTTGTGAAGTCTTGTTCTATTTCCTCTAGTCGTTTTCTTTATCATATTGTAATTACGTTTTTCTTTTCTAATTAATTACTTAATTAATTGTTAGTATTTTACATTCGAATTGAGCTGCAAGCTTTGATATCCAGCCAGTATCTCATGAGGCCATCACTCAGTGCCTTCTTCAGAAGATCTGAATTAGGTTCTGTCTATTAGATTCTGCTCCCACCATAAAACCCCAGTAGTTTCTGATCAGTTGAATTCATTCCTGTCCACAATTTTGTCCTCCGGAATACCGATTTCTGTAGATCTTTATCACACACTTGCCTTTTGTCTCATGAAATTCCAGATTTTCTTTGTCAGTCCATCGTCGGACATTCTGATGATGTGCCCAGATAATAACAACCTTTAAAAAAAAGATGTGATTGGTTCTATCTTTCTGTATAACTCTCTCTGTATAACTTTCAAACGTATGTGCCCTTCAACCCATTGGGCGATTTGTTACTGCCTTACAAAAATCCTAAGGTACCCCCTTTGAGGCGTATCGAACCCGCGATCCTGGGGCCAGGAGGTTGACACACTACTACACATCTACCAAGGGACCTTTAAAATAATGTCGATAATCACAACCACTGCCACCACCATCTAAAAGCACGCACAGGATGACCGTCGAAAGTTCTGGAACGGCATGTGCCTTACAAACACAGTTACAGAGTGGTGGAATATTCTTAAAAATATCTAAGTACCGGTATAAAACAAACTCCCCGATTCTTGGATGTTCCGGGTAATCTCGAGAAGCACTGATGGATTTTGATGCGGTTTTCACCATTCTGTAAAGGATTTCTGGAGGAAGGTTTCTGTAGAAAATTATTTATTTATGACCATAGGAAGCCGAGCAGTAACGATTTCAGTGAATCGAGTCGAAAAAAAAAAAAACAACCTACCGCCCGTGCGCCTTTTAAGCTTACGATGGGTAAACCATTCAAGATACCGGGCGAAGCGCGAGGGAGGGGGGAGTTTCTTATAAAGTAGTGAGTGGTGGGCACAATATTGCATATTGACAGATCTCAAGAAGGCAGTCAGTAAGCATCTCACCATGACTGTGATGAAGCGATGAATCAGCCAGACGGGGACGGAAGTGAATAGGAAGGAACGGAGCAGGTGCAGTTGCACCTGAACACCTCACTGCGCATGCCTACCCGCTTCCACTTTACAGTAACTTACTATTAGCAACAAGCCAAGCGGTTCGTATGGTAATTATCTCAGCACTACGATTACTTAATTAGCGCCATATTTACTCTTCTGCTGAAGTTTAACGTTCATCAATGCATTCAGATGCATGAATACCTCAGTTCAAGATAGAACTACTGTAGCTCTGTATTTTACGAAAGCTGATGCATTTCTACCCTTATTATTCCGTTTCTTTGAGTTGAGATAAGTTTTCTATAGGGTGGATGTTCTTTTTACAGCCGGATGCTCTTCCTGGCGCAAACCTCATCAAAGGGGTTAATGAGGAGATAAATGAAAATGGTTTAGGAGTAGGAAGATAGCGGTTTTTGGCTTAACATAAGGCATCATTTCGGCTTTTTTTTTTCAGGATACATGAAAATCTATTGAATATAAGTATGAATTAAAATAATGTACGTCCAGATGCAGTGAACGGAAACTTCATGAATTACAATGAACACACACACAAAAAGGACAATACATTAAGTTACATAGAAATAAAAATATGTAATCATTGCGACACTATCTTGTGAACGATGTAGCTAGCAAATATTTTAAATCCTTGGTCGAATATTTGGGCAAACAACTCGTAGATCGCCACGAACTTTAGACAGACGAATTCGGAAAATTAAATTAACATTTTCTATTTCAGAAATGCCTGTCCACACACGCACGAAGTTCAGAAAAGGATATAATATATATATATATATATATTATATTATTATTATTCAAATATAGGTATTGTAAACTCAGGTACCGATAGATATGCTCGCTAAAGCGAATAGGGCCGAGCTATCTGTGGACTCGGAAGACGTGGATTAAAACCGCTCCATCAGCCGTCCTTGAAATGGTTTTCCGTGGATTTTCATTCTCAACTGCACGCAAATACCACGACAGCTTCCTTCCCACGCCTTGCCCCTTTCATCCACCTTCACTAATCTCTACTTACTGTAGTATAAAACTGTCACCGATTCTTGGGTGTCACGGGTAATCTCGAGAACCACTCGATGGATTTTGATGCGGTTTTCACCATTCTGTAAAGGATTGCTCGAGGAAAGTTTCTGTAGAAAATAATTTATTTATGAACAAAGGAAACCAAGCAGTAACGATTTCAGTGAAAAGGTCGAAAAAGAAACCTGGCGTCCGTGCGCTTTTTAAGCTTAAGCTGGACAAACCATTAAAAATATCAATATACTATGAGTGTAAAAATAGTTCAGCATGAAAAGTTCTACAAAAAAAGTTCGCGAGAGCATATCTCTACAAAAGAAAGTCCGCGAAAGCATATCTTTATCTTCAATACATCGCCCACTATAATTGTTTTTAGATTGGACGGAAGGGGGATTTGTGTTTCATGCACCTCGCCATTCTTAAATTACATCTGACGAGAATTCGTTAAAAATGCATCTCCATGATAATATAATTAATAGTCCAGTCAGTGATTTTAACCAACATGCCGAGACGTAAAACAGTTATAGGACGTAGTTCATTGACGTGAGAAAAAAAAGCGTTATCACGTAATGCATTCATAACTGTTCCAGGGCGAAGCCGGGGCGGGTTGCTAGTTACATCTTATATAAACTGCTCTCATGAGGTTGGCGTCAGGAAGGGCATCCGGTCGTAAAACCCACCACATAGAAGATCACATCTAATCCCCGATCCTGTTGAAACATGTTGTTGTTAATTCATTTTAGGGGAATAGGGCATCTTGGTCATCAGCCCCATGTAGTCGGGTGTGTGTGGAATTTGTCCGAAATTTCAAAAAATCACCATATTTTTCTTAGTGTGTGAAACATCGAATTCAAAGTTCAAACTATTCTTCGGATAAGGGCCAAAATGTTATCTCAGTAATGGGTTTATTTAACACCTACCATTGACCAAAGAGGTGGGAAAAATTGAGAGAAAAAAACATACCTCCCTTAATAGGCACAACACCAAAACCATTTAAACTGGGCAATGCTCCTCTAAAAGTATCTAAAACTTTTGTCTGAAATAATTTTTGATATGATCCACCCTTGCGCCAAGGGATGAGCCAAATATTTTCGGTATTATAGAGGAAGAGGCTTCCCGTATACTAAGGTTGTGTCCCAAAGCTACATTTTCGGCCATAGTGAACTAGATGTCTGTTAGGTAGTCAGCCCGAAGGCTGGTTGGATCCTCAAATAGTACCGCCATTAGGTTATGTGGGTAGATACCCACAAAAACCCCAGGCAGCGCTATATTGAGGCGTACTAGGCAAGATGAGGAGTGAGGTAGTTTGCCATTGCTTTCCTCACTGAGTCAGAACAGCGGTACTAACCCTATGAGTAGAACCTTTCACAGCATCCACAGGCACTGACTGTGCCCTGAATGTCATTACTAAGCACCATCCATACCTCAGTAGCTTCCATATAATCACAGCCATGAGTGAGACTGAGACATCGGTGAAAAGCCACATTTTACTCTAGCCTGTGCCAACAGACAAATGCAAATGTACTGCATTCATCAAGAGATGGCAAACAGGCCTAGTGAACTAGATAGTCGACTAATATTCCGGATATGATGTCACAAGTCATGATCCAAAGCTGCTTAGCACATAGCAATCAAGTCTGTAGTAGCTAGTGAACGAAAGTGCTTGCTTGATTGTCGACTTGTACGAAGAATTTACAGACCTAAGTTACGGTAGCTACTCTTTTATCTTTGACTGTTACTCGAAGCAAAAATGGACACCTCATCAAGAAAAGTTAATTCCCTGAGAAAAAAAAAAGAGAGAAAAACTCCTAGGTTATTATCAGAATTTTAACATCATAAATAGTATAAGTAAACTTTTACGACAACAGAACTTAATCTTTAAACCTTTTAAGTCCGATATTATTTTAATTAGCAATTTCCTACTCATTAGACAATATCACAACATATAGACGGTATTACTCCATATTTATATTAAAAAACACTGTGGCCGTTCTGGTACTGAGCATTTGGAACAAAAATATGTATAGTATCATCTACTATGACAAAAAAAAATTATTGAGTTGTATGCTACTGCACAGTTACTTATATTATACCACGCTGAAGAAGGTCGCAATGTGACCGAAACCGGTACGGTTTCACTGTACTAAATATTGACTTAAGGTAATAAATAGTTTATTATAATTTTATATTAATCAAAATTATTGATTAAGGTGGAATAAGGTAATTCAATACCAATTGGCATAAGTATTAACTGGGAGGGGGAAGGAGATGGTGCGGATCACTGCCTTCTTGAGCTTCAGTTTGGCACCGGCGTGTAAAACCCAGTGTGTTTCATAGCACAAGGCTATGAAGGAGGCCATGCTTCAAGCACACATGTCCCAAAGCTCCGTAGTGCGTAGTGAGTTGGTTTTATAGCAGCTAGTTACTACACCCTCTGTCTGAAAAGTTCGGCGAATGGGTCTATATTATGAACGGATTGTTGGCTTACCTGAATCAGCCGTTACTATCCTTCGAAGTAATCCCCGTGGATGGTTATGCACTTCTTAGGACGGCTGTACAAGTCCTGGCATAGTCTTCCTGAGGGATAGCCTTCACTTGGGTCGTCACATTACTTTGGATGTCCGAAAACCTCTGGCCCTTCAGGTCTTTTCGGCGACCCTGGACCCCGATACTCCATACTTCGACGCTTGCCTTCGAGGTCGTACCACAGGCACCAGGTCTCGTCACCCGTGACGATGGTTTTCAGGACCATTGCATTCCACGGAACATTCACCCTACTCACTGCCACCCGTTGAACAGGTGTGCACGTTAAGTTGCATAAATTCTCCCTTCTCACTGCCGCCCATAAGGCAGGTTGCATAAATTCACGCTTCTCTCTTGCTTTCAATTTAGAGTTTTGACGACGCAAACTGAAGGCTATTCCTAAAGAAGACTGCCAGGAGTTTCCAGGACGTGTTCAGTCTTTCTCAGAAGTGCATAACCATCCACGGGGATTACTTCGAAGGAACCGACAGTAGTGGCTACGCGGGCTAAAGCGCTGCGTTAGGTCAAGGGGCCAAGCTCTCTGCTGACTCGGTAGACGCGTGGGTTCGAGCCCCACCGTCGGCTGTCCTTGAAATGGTTTTCCGTGGTTTCCCATTTTCAACACCAGGCAAATGCTGGGACAGTACCTTCTGACAGGCCACGGCCGCTTCCTTCCACATCCTTGTCCAGTTTCATTCATCTTCATCCATTCCATCTCCCATCCCGACGCGCAGGTCGCCCACGGGCGTCGATTAGAAAGACCTGCACTCGGCCTCTCAGGAGGCTACACGACAAAAAAAAACTTCGAAGGCTGTTTCAGGTAAGCCAACAATCCGTTCGTAATATAGCCCATTCGCGAACTTTTCAGACAGAGGGTGTAGTTATCAACTTCAGCTTTGGGATAGCCTAAACGGGTGGAACTTTTGTAGGTAACTTATACAACAGTTGGCAAATTTAGTGGATTCGAAACATATTTCTTTGCCCGGTGAAATCTACCTCCACCTTCCGGCGTGGCGAGGGGGATTCTTTCTTAAAATTCAAGTGACGAAATTCCGTATCGAGAAAATTTCGCGCACAAATTGGGAATCCCTGCTATAGACATAGATAGATGTCCGGCCGGCCATGTGGTTCGTCTGGCGGCACTGGCTCGCTTGCCACCTGTGTGTACTTGCTCTCCATACCGACGGAGTGTCGCCGGCTATTTTCGGCGTCTCCTCACTACAATTCGAAGCGTCTCGCGGATCTCGTCTAGATATTAATAGCGCAGGCAGGGGCGCCCATGCTCACCACGAGGTTAAAAGCGGCCAGTAACATTACCCTTTTCTCACCGTGATGCCTGCCAGCCTGGCTGCATACAACTATATTATGCTCACGACATTTTATGCACCGCTACTACAGAGGTCTGCGAATGATTAGACTGAACGCCAATTTTCCAACATTTCATTTTTACCTTTTTTATGAATTAATGCAGTAAAATTGTTTGCAAGGTGGTGAAATTATTTCAAACGTTTCATTAACGTCTTAATTATACTTTCTTTTAAGAAACTGTCTAAAATGATGTTTTATTATTCCCACTAAAGGAGCAGTCTTGCAAATGCAGAATGTCTGACGTTTCATTTTGATTACTTTATTCTAGATTTTGTCTAAAATTAGAACAAAGGAATTTGAAGTCTTTAGTCACCAATAGTCCAATATTGAACTATCCAAAGATCCATGGGCAATGGATTGAAATCACTTGATTTAGATGGTACATTCCACCAAAGGAAATGAAAAAAGAGAAAACGGATCCAGCTCTGGTACACTAGAGAAACTCCAATTTTGAAAATTTTCAGACACAATATCTTATGGGAAAAGGTGTAATTCCACAGGGGAGAAAGCATCACTAAACAGGGTAATAAAATAAAATAAAATGATTTTGAATAAAAATGTATGACTGATTAACATTCTTTATTTAAGTCTAATAATTTGGACGCCTCTGTACCTTAAAATACAGTATGGAATTCGTTGCAGTATTCGCCTCTCTCTTGTCCTGAAATTAGCTTTTTCCTTGGCTGCCTCCGCGATGTTTCACTATATAGGCTACTGCAAATTGATCTAATAAAATGATTACGTGGTCTTCTAGAGCAGCGTTTCCCAAACTGTGGTACGCGTACCACTGGTGGTACGCTCGTACTGCTGCAGTGATGTTACGAAAGATATAAAAAATATTACATACGTAACGAAAAATATAAAAATATAAAATTTAAAAATATAAAAACATTGATATGTTGCCGGAGGACTTCAAGGCGAAAGATCAGAGCAGTTTTTTGAATTGAATTGTGATTCAGAACTAAGGCAAAACTTTTTCAAAAATGGCTCTTGTGAACTTTTGAGTTGAGAGGCGTGCAGACTATGCAGACATATCTGACAAAGCAGTTCGATTTTTACTGCCTTTCACAACTTTGTACTTGTGTGAGACTGCATTTTCTTCACTTTGTTATCTCAAAAATAAATACCGGAATAGGCTCCTACAGTGGAAAACTATCTTCGTTTGAGACTCACACATTCCTAAGTTGGCTTCTAATCTTCAAGCTCACCCTTCACATTGACGTTGTTGGTTGAACTTTGGTTTTTATGTTTAATTATTAAGAGTTCTTCATTAATATTATTTGCACAGTGTCATTTCTGAATGTTTGAATTGAGCTTATTGTAATAAATAATAAAACAACAGGACACACTTTTTATTATTTGAACTTTAACACAAACAGTCTAACTCTAACAAACACAATTTAAAATCCATGTTTTGGTCTACTACATAGTAGTGGTGGGGGTTATAGTTACTATATCTCCCAATCGTTAGGTGGTACGCGAGAGATTCTCATCTCTTAAAGTGGTACACACACACAAAAGTTTGGGAAACACTGTTCTAGATAATTTCCGGTCTTTCTGATGTAGAATTAACAATCATAAATAATTTGTTGTTGTCAAATCATTTTATGGGCTTGGGACATCTTGGTCATCAGCCCCGTGTAGTTTTGTGTGTGTGTGTTGAACCTGCCTGGTAGCCTGTATTTATGTGATGACTGTAGTAGTGTGTGCAACTGTATTAGAGACAGGAATGGGGTAGATGCCTCGGGAGTTGAAGGTACTATCCCGGTATTTGCCTGGAGGGCATGCGGAAAACCCCGGACATAAATAATTAATACATGGTATAATTTTCACCATTACGTTATTTTGGTGCGAATCTATATTTTTCAGATATAAAAACAAACATCAAAACTAATTAAGAACTTCTTTTCGGATTGCTTGATGTTGGTAGAAGGAAACTCACGGCAAATGCTGGGATGATTCCTAATTTAAGGCCATGGCCGCCTCCTTCCTAATTCTATCCTCAATTTACAAATACACACACTATTACAGCCATCACAATAACACAGGTTTGTCACACAAATTCCACACTCACCCAACATACACGGGGCTGTATGACCACGATGTCGCAGCCCCTAAAATAAACGCTCAGGTTTATTAAAACGGCATAAACCTAGAAAAATTGCTGAGTTTTAATTCCTTGGCCGTGAAAGCCAATATACCAGCTAAGGTGTATGTTTCACAAAACTCAAGTTCTTAAACCAGAGGAAGTTAGAAGCTGCGGCTTGTACCGAAATCATCCAAATCTTATCACTAGTACAGGAAAAATCTTGCAATTCTAGAAAAGACAACGGACATACGTTTATTTGCTTTAAAAAGTGCGTTTAAACAAATAAACAAAACAATAACCCCTGGCAGAACTATGTCACGACCAGCTTGCATTACAATAGAGCCGGGCGGATGAAGCGCTCACAAGTAACCGATTGTGCATTCAAAAGAAACAGAATTACCGGCAACAGTGATAAATTGCACTCTGATTTCATAAATATAGACAATTTGTTTAAAACGTGTGTGCAAGAAGCCCGCATAACAGTAAAATCGGGCGGGTGATTTATGCAAATGCGAGATTTCTTACACATGTCTCCTAGTATAACTTATTGAAATACAGTATGATATTCGTAAAAAAAAAAAGTATTTATAACATCTCGAGTTATCTCTACATGGTATATATAAAACAAAGTCCCCGATTTTTGGATGAAACGGGTAATCTCGAGAACCACTGGATGGATTTTGATGCGGTTTTCACCATTCTGGAAAGGATTTCTCGAGGAAGGTTTATGTCGAAAAAAATGCATTTATGGTCAAAGGAAGCCGAGCAGTAACGATTTCTGTGAATCGGTCGAAGAACCTGCCGGCCGTGCACCTTTAAAGCGTACGCTGGATAAAACGTTAAACATATCTATATACTATGAGTGTAAGAATTGTTCAACATGAAAAGTTCTACGTTTAATACATCGCCCACTATAAGCGTTTTACTTCTTCATTTCCTTCAACCTCTATTCAGTGGAAATTTAAATTACTAGCTTCGGAGCGAGTTTACAAGCTAGCCTATAAACCCAGCTTCATCCAACATAAAACTGACGAGTCGTGTCTTCAGACAAGAGTGAATGTGTTTAGAGTTTCGATGTCCATCTCGGCTTTTCTGAACTGCGTCTGGGACCTGCCGTCCGTGCGCCTTTTAAGCTTACGCTGGATAAACCGTTAAAGATAACGGGCGAAGCCGGCGCGTATTTCTAGTATTACATTAATTCCAATACAAAGTGAAACTGACACTGGAAGAAGAAAAGCTATCGACAAAATAATTCCTGATATTGCAAATGTTTTCGTTAAATAAAGTTCAGTGAATTCCTATCACCTGCAAGACATAGTCTATCATTCACTGAAGATTTTTACTATACTAATCATAATGGAAATGTGTCCATTATAAGTCACTGCTGAATCAAATTCAGTGAATACTTAGCACCTGCAAGACATATCATTCATTGATAAGTTGTTTACTATAGTCTATCAATCATGTACAACACATGGTGATAATATATCTTGAAGTTGGCATACCCGTGCTGGAGGAGGAATGGTAAAATATAAGAAATCTCTCTAAAAAATGAAGTTGATGTTCCATTTGGAGGGTTGGACATCGTGGTCCCAAGTCGCATATATGATATGTCCGAAACTGCGTTATTGTTGTGTCTGGAGTAGTATGCTAGGATTAAGAAGAAATCCCTTAAGTTAGAAACCATTTGCCTGAAGTAGAGGTGAGAAACCACGGGAAAACAACCTCTAGAATGGCTGAGGGGGGAATCAAACCCAGTTGTCAGTTTTACCTCAAAAGGCAGAGTAGGATATACACCGTTCCAACCTTCAGATCATAATTATATTTCTTAGCAGAGCCATGATTTCAACCCGTAGTTCAGGGTTGACATCCAAAAATTCGAACCACAACGTCATGATTTCTAAATATCCAAGGCGCCACTAAAAGTGCCGTGAAGACGAGGCAGCAATGCATGCACGCATCCTTCAGAATAAGTAATATAAGGTACACAAATGCCTAGGTATATACGATGCCGCTCACTCTCCTCATTTAACACTGAAACAAGTAGTTTCGTGAAGAACTAAAGCCTATTTTCATATATCCTACTTATGTTAATTGCCTCTATCAACATACAAAATTTCAGTTTGATTGCTGTAATAGATTCTTCTAATATTTCGGATGGTCACCATGGTGGATTGTTATATATGTAGGCTAGCTCTTAGAGTTATGTACTGTTACATGAAGATTATTGTGTGCGTATAATATTCAAACTTCCATCGCATGATTACGACACAAGAAAATTGATAAAAACTTACACAGCCGTCATTTTGAGGCTATGTAAACAATTGAACTAAATTAGATAGTCTACCAGTGCATTACAATATGTATAAACATTTGCTGTACCAAGTTGCATTGTGTTTGGATGATTAAATCGCGAGGAAAGTCTATTTAAAACTTTCAACTTCGCTTGGCCGCCATGTTCGTTTTGTAGTTAACAGGTTTTTGGAAGTCTCATAGATGAACTTTTAGTAGTGCCCATTAACTCCGTACAACATTTCAGGGTGATATTAGTAATAGTTTCGGAGATATAGAATGCCGGTGAAATATTTCGCACAGCCGCCATATTTAGAGTAAGTAAACAATTGAACTAAACACCGTACAAAATTTCAGGGTGATATCGGTAATAGTTTCGGAGATATTGAATGCTGTTGAAATATTTCGCACAGCCGCCATGTTGGATTGGTGAGACGTAAAATATTTGAAAGGCACGGTCGGGGTCGGCCAAAATGGTGCTATGACCTTACCGAGTTTCATTGAAATCGCGCCAGTCGTTTAAGAGTTATTAGAGGGACACACACATCCTCACGCACACACACACACACACACACACACACACACGGACAAAATGTGATCTCATCAGCCTTTTCTTTTTTTCTTTTCTTCATAAAATGAAAATAGGCTAAAACTAAAATGCGGCTGGTTGGTTCCTCAGTTTAGGGGCTGCGACAACGCGGTCATGTAGCCCTGTGTACTTTGGGTGTGTGTAGAATGTGTCTGATAACCGGCGTTAATTGTGATGGCTGTATTAGTGTGTGCATCTGTTTTTTAATTCAAGTAAGGACTGCAACTTTGAATTTTTCAAATAGTTCCTACTTTTGCCGCCAAACGCCACCGTCAACGACTACAATGCCTAGTTCAGAACTTAGCTACTAGACGCCACCGCAGTCGGCTCTTGGCAACGAACGTAGGATCCTAAGAGCGTTGTTTACATTCTTAACCTATACAATTTAGTTTCACACAGGGGTAATTAGTGGAAGGTTCTTTAACATGCCATACATCTATGACAAGGGACCGCCGCGCCTGCTTTACTTCCCCTCCGAAGGAAGGCCTACTGAGAGATTTTTAACGCTCTTAAAAAATCCGACGGCTTCGACCGGGTTTGAACCCGCTATCTAAAAAACTAAAATGCAAATAGCAACACTGTCATCTGGCGGACGGGAATGATAACCGCAGCTTAACACTCAACCAGTAGAGGCAATCCACGATCCACAGATCTAAAGAAATGAGCAAAATCCCCGATGGACGCTTACTACTTGTTCACTTTCTCCCTTCTTTTTCTTGTGAATCAGATGTTTCACGTGTTTCCTCTCCCAATTTAAAAGTTACACTGCAGTGCTTATACATTTTCAGTAGTTTTATAGAACGCATAAAACTCTTCTTTCTTATAATCTTACATCGCAAATATCCGCACACTGACTACCTTACTTTTCGGAAGTTCAATAAAATTTTGAAATAGCGATTGGTGAATAAAGCCAAACTAACAACCATAGACGCACACTCAACGAAGAAAGACAAGCTGGGAACAGCACCGTCTACTACTCTCGCCACAGGCCAAACTATGTGACGTCACTACATTTATTATGATAATGATGATGATAATTGTTGTTTTAAGGGGACTAACATCTAGGTTATAAGCCCCATTTATTATGAATTCATATTTTAAAAGCTGATTCACAGTAGGCCTACTTCTTGTTTCGCCAGTTTCACAAGTTTCACATGTTTTTCATTCCAATTTCGTGACATTTCACCTTAAATACACATTTTACATTATATGGCGCATTTTGTGACATTCGCGCTTACAAATCCCGGCAAATGAGAATTTTATTTTGCAATAAATACAAAAAAGTCTAGAATAGTGTTTACAAGGAATTTTGTGTACATAGCTATCGAGTCCCTATCGATAACAGTTTTGCAACTCCCCATTAATAGTTTCATTTCCCCGCCAATTAAAATCTATCAACCTAGCTCTCAATACAGCGATATAAAAATCAGCTTTTGGGCTTCTGACGTCTCGAAACCGATAGATAGTGTGCTCTTCGCATATTTTATATATACATGATTGGTATTGTTGATTGCTTTTATTTGGGGCAGAACAGCGAGGTCATCTGCATCTCAGTATTGTTATTACAGGCTTATTTAATGTAGAACGAGAGATTTGAAATCGAACCTCGTCCTCGACTTGAACTTGGGAGAGCGCGTAGTGTTTTATAAACCGCTAAGTCAAGACTGGTCGGCTATTATAACGGCTACAGATGTTGATATTACTGGAGCTAGCTAGCCGCTAGTCCCATTCATCTTAACCTGTCGGCTGGACGGCCAGTACCACATGACTCATAAATAACAATACAGTTCTCTACACAGGAACAGGACGACTTCCGGCCTTCCTTAATAGGAACACACACAACAAGGTTAAAAAATCCGACCGGGGTAGCTATCGTGTCAATAAGCGTTAATGCCGATGGGGCCAAGCTATCTCAAAGACTCCGAAAAGTGGGCTTGAATCCTAGCCTTATCGCTCTCCAGCCATGGGTCACTTCCCGCATCCCATAAAATAACCGCAATATCATTGCTCACAAACTGTTTTTATAGACTCGATAAATTATGTAATCGAGTTGTGATTCACAACAGTGAAGCGACACCAAGTGGGTGAAGAATGTCTGATGTTACCATTCACATGAACAACATTCTAGAAAAGATTAAGAGTCGAAAAATTCACCTTCAACATACGATTTAGGCAACGCTCACATTTGCTTAAACAATTGGTGAAGCGGCGCGTATCGGGTAGATTTAAAATGATGACCCTGTACTTTTCTTTTCTTAACTCGACAGGACTCGACAGTTTGATGCTGGTCGAAGCTGGGGTGATAGGCTCGCTCGCTAGCTCAAACTCGCTCCGAAGCTAATAATTTTAATTTCCAGAGAATGGAGATTGTTGGAAGAAATTAAACTGTAAAATCACTTATAGTGGGCCATGTATTAAATATAGAGATATGCTGTCGTGGACTTTTTTGTAGAACTTTTCATGCTGAGCAATTCTTAAACTCATAGTATATAAATATTGTTAACGGTTTACCCAGCGTAAGCTTAAAAGGCGCACGGACGGCAGGTTTTCTTCGACTCGATTCATTGAAATCGTTACTGCTCGGCATCCTTTCGTGATAAATTAATGTTTTTGTACAGACACCTTCCTCGACAAATCCTTTACAGAATGGAGTAAACCACTAGTGGTTCCCGTGATTACCCGTTACATCCAAGAATACCGGGTGAGTTAGCCGTGGTCGTTACGGCAGGACTGCTGGCAGTCGCTCACATCCGGGAGGCGAGGAGGTTCGAATCCCCCCGCCGGCAACCTTGAAGATGGTCTTCTGTGGTTTCCCATCTTCCTTCTAGGCAAATGCCGGGGTTGGTTGCTAACTATAGGCCACAGCCGCAACCTTCCAACTCCACGTCCTTACATTCCAACTTCCCTCTCCAACGGTACTTGTAGCTCACCCATTGGGTGTCCGTCTCGAAGTAGCTACAAAACTGGCAAGCCGAACATGTCCTCGGACACTCCCGGCACTAAAAGCCATACAAAAAAAACAAGAATCGGGGACTTTGTTTTATACTATGTAGGAATACCTTCTGTGATGAGTATAAACGCGGAAACTTTACGAACCCACTTTACATAGCGAAAAAATTCGAGGTTACAGCTCCGTGGGGGGAAAAAACGAAGGTCAATGTGTGGAAGTTGAACATGGTTTTCTCACAAACGTAGAATCATTTTATTAACTTTTCATAGCGTGAACTACTTTCTATTTTGAGGACCACAGTCACTCACACACTCGTTATCATCCCAGCCTTGGATATTGAGCGAAGGGTTGGGTGGGATATCTTATCTATACCTCTTCTCGACTGACCCCACGTATGCGACGTCATATTATAATCTTCCAATTCCACCAAGGTTATTTTCACGATAATTCTTGTTTCGACAAACGTTGTTGTTATTGTTGATGATGATTCGTTTAGGGACCTTGCTACATTATGGTCATGTACTCCCGTGTACTTGGATATGCAGTTGGTCTGTCACGTTGAGCTTATTCGCTTCACATGTTCTCTAAAAGTTAATTCTTCTCTTCCGGATGGTGTCGGTTATCTTCTCCAAATAAGTAAAGGCTACAGTTCGTGGTATGCCGTCTTCTGTATTACCCATTGTCTTTGACGGGACCCAAGAACTTTCACAAAATGTTCCTTTCTTTGGCCTCCAGTTTTATTAATTGCAGTATTATTATTATTATTATTATTAGAATAACAAATGATGATGATATGATGATAATAATAAGGTCTTTAATATCCAGCTTATCAGCCCCTATAGAATAAACGATATTACATCCGGCAATACAATAAATACGTAGGATACATAGATGTTTAAATATTAGATAACTCGTACATTGTTGATTCAGTTCTATTGTACTGTATAATGACACTATAGATCTTGCCCTTGACTCCACAACACAAAATTCTTTTTCTTTTCTGGTTTGCCAGAAATTCCATTACAATAAACCTGTGCATCCATCATCATGAAGTACGTGAAGTCTTTTGTTATTATCCATGTAAATTAGTATAATGATATAAAGCATTAGTTCCCAAAGTGGGGTCCCCGATAATATTTCAGGGTGTCCGGGGGGTAATTTTTAACAGAATAATTTTTCACCAATTTTTATGTTGTGATATGCAATTTTACAATAGGCCTATATTTATTTATAAAATTGAATTTGATCGTGATTTTATTACTAAAATTATCCGAAAGAGCTTTTAGAGCGCTTAACTGTGTTACAACTTACTTGTGTGAAACTGCAGTCTCCCACCTCAACCATTTGAAATTTAAGTGAAGAAACAGAATTGTTGAGAATTACTAAATACTGAAAATTATCAGACATTAAACCAAACATCGTTGAGCTTATTATTAAAAAAAACGGCTTCATTGTTCACATTAAAGTAAGTTTGATATAATTGTTCAAGTTTGATTTTGATTATAAAAATAGCACATCTTTATTGTATGTATGTCTACCCCTTATTATTCCCGTTTTCCAACGGGGTCGGGGATGAGATGCGATGGAAGTCTTTGTGGCGATGATTTTTACGGCCGGATGCCCTTCCTGACGCCAACCTCATGAGAGGAGTTAATGAGAGATGAAATGAATGATGGTGAATGAAACTGGGCAAGGATGTGGAAGGAAGCGGCCGTGGCCTGTCAGAAGGTACCGTCCCAGCATTTGCCTGGTGTTGAAAATGGGAAACCACGGAAAACCATTTCAAGGACGGCCGACGGTGGGGCTCGAACCCACGCGTCTACCGAGTCAGCAGAGAGCTTGGCCCCATGACCTAATGCTGAGCTTTAGCCAGCGTAGCCACTACTGTCGGTATTTAATAAATAATTGTTAAGTACTTTGTGTAGTGAACTCATATTTAAGAGAACAATAAGGTCATTGCGATACTTTTAATCTCAAGGGGTCCATGAAAACAAATGATTGAGGGGTCAGTATTCTGAAATGTTTGGGAACCTCTGGGGTAGAGTAGTTACGAAATTTCTAAGGTAGACACCAAATTCCTACGTTTTCAAGTTTGATTATTTTAGTGGCACTTTATATTGAAAACGTTCAAAACACATTAATAATCTAAAAGCATAGTCTCTGAAGATCAGTACACTGAGCAGGGTCACTGAAGTACAGTACATACACAATTGCAGCCCTACAAGTAAATTCTATCAGTGAGGGTAGCATTGAGGTTAAGCCGTCATTACAAGCTGACCTCATTGATCAGCAATCGCTACTTACTGCGACATGCTAGAGTGAGAGGGGGTGAAAGAGGGAGGGAGAAGCAAAAACACCAAATCCAAAGCAAGTTACACATACAATTGCAGCGAAAAGCACGTTAGTTTACGAGCAATTAGCGATACGCGCCTAATAGTATTCTCAACTAGCGTCAATGACGAGTTCATAAGAGTAATGGAAGGCAATCTATGAGGACAACCTGTAGGTCACATCACCGTCACCGAAGAAAGAAAAGCCCTATAACAGAACAAACAAACAAAATGGGACCGACTTGCGTTACAAATCGCTAATAGTCAAGTAAATTACACCAACTCGATGTGTAAAGTTTGGAAACAATTCTTTCAAATTGTCAGTTGTGACTCTTCAGTCGGTCAACACGAATTTTCCCTATCACGTGGCGTAAAATGTATATAATATTTGGATAATAAGTAAATCATATGTATTAGTTATGATCACGCATTTCGACCTTCAAGCAGTCATCATCAGATCCTGATCATTGTGTTGAGTTTGAATTTATATACAAATATTAGCTAGGCTAACTACAAGTAAGTTCAGTGCGTTTAGTTAGTGTTTATATTACACCCGGGAGAAGGCACGCGATAGCGTAACAACTGTATATACAACCAAGGGCTTCGCTGTTATAAGTAGGCCTAACAATAGACGAGTACATAATAGAATCCAATCATATTATATTGTGTTCTAACTGTACAAACGTGCATAATACGCATCGAACATTAACAAACAAACTAACCTTACACAACGAGATTCGAACTGCGAATTGTAATATTAACACGTAATAAACGCATCACACTATACGTGTAATTAGATAAGATTTGTATATAAATTTAAATCTCAAACCAGTGATTAGGATCTGATGATGACAGCTTGAAGGCCGAAACGCGTAATCCTAAAACTGTCCTATTATAATTGTGATCATAACTAATATTACTTTTCCAGGAGTGGAAGGAAGGAAGCTTGTAGTTTTACGTGACCGTTAACCATGCGATCATGAGCCACGGGACCTCCGTTTAACGTGGAATCCGAACCACAGGACATGGCATTTTATTTCGAAAATCTCGCATGTATTGACCGGTAATAGAACCCGATCGACCTATGTGAAAGGCCAACAGCTTGACCGCTGCGCCCCCCCCCCCCCCTTCCAGGAGTGTTATTCACTTAGTAGGCTATTCATATATTATATATATTGTACCCCAGCCCAGTCATTGGACAAATTCATGATGACCGACTGAAGAGTTACAACTGACAACCAGCTCGATGGTCTACTAAATAACATTGGAAATTGCAGCTAAAAATCAATGCTAGCCCAGTCTTTGTCGAGAACTACATGTGGAGTTAAGACAGTAATACATAGAATTGTTCGTCTCTACTCCTAGCCAAAGAAAGGGTAAGTAGCGTGCGTATGGATTCACTCCACAGTCCGTGCGAAAATGAATGACAGCTATCTGGAGACTTCGTAGAGTACGGACGGTATGTTGCGAGGGTTCAAGGTCGCGGTACAGTATGAGTCGTGCGGAGCCGTAGCGCTGGAGGAGACACCCTTCACTTACTGTCGACCAAAATATTGCGCACTTGAGTTTGAAGGTTGTTTGTGAAGTAACCAATAGACCTACATAAAATCCAATATCATCATCATTTTCGTCGTTCTGTTTTACGTTAGTTCATGTAGGTTTGGAAATTGTAATTTATATTTTAATATTTTTTATCGCAGTTGGACACAAAACGTGCCCTTTTTAAGCGTGTTTCAACCATGCGTCACATTTAAGAATTGTTATCTCACAAACACGTCATCAGAACGAATCCAAATTTTAACACAATATGCATTGGAATGTTGAATAACTGGTTTATTAATTTCAAAATTTTGTGTGTCCAAGAAACAAAGTTGTTATCATTTTGTAAGGTAACTTTTTCTCGGCTCGGGGTCATTGGAAAATGTAGTTCTTGGTCGCGTTGTAATCCTTATACAGTACATCAAAAAGGTATGCTGTATGACTGTGAAATACGAAAATTAATTCACTTATTTTATATCGGTTTGTATTTGTACGGGGAAATAAGACATGGTTCACCAGCTAGTCGCTCCGGGGAATACTGTACAGCGTTGCTGAGATGGAGTCCATCACTTCCGAGCGAGGCGCTCACACCTGCTCTCATCAGGTCAAGCGTCTGGCTCTGTGGTTAAATGGTTAGCGCGCTAGGCTTTGACCCAAAGTGCCCCGGGTTCGATTCCCGACCGAGCCATCAGGGATTTTAATCTCCTGGGGTTAATTCCCATGGCTCGAGGACTGGGTGTATGTGCCGTCTTCATCACTTCCTCCTCATTACGACGCGCAGGTCGCCCACGGGCGTCATCTAGAAAGACCTCCACTCGGCCTCTCCGGAGGCCACACGATCATTATCAGATCAAGCGATGGATAAGGATTGCACAATTGCCTGTTACATGCAAAACTTTACTGTCACCAGATACAGCAATGTTAGAGCTAATTTACGACATAAGTTAATCACCATCTGAATTGAGACACCTGTCATATCGCGGGATCAACTTTGTTAAGTTATTCGTGTGTCGTAGAAGTCTGCGCCTGGGAATGGAACCAGCCCAGCGTGAGACATTCGTCTTCAGCTATAAAAATACTGACCGGAGGACAGAAATTCTTGAGGTGCAAGAAACCTAACACCAGATCACAAAATACAGCGCTTAGGAGAAGCACTGACATTGCTTGGTAATAAATACAAACCTCAACAAAAGATTGGAATACAGTCGTAAAGCGTAGTCAGTGTTATTCCAAAATACAGTGAAATCCATGCTATTCCAAGTTTTTGTTGAGTATAAAAAAAAAGATGCTTGTCGTTCAACGTGATCGTTAATCTCGCAATCTTCGGCCACGGTATCTCCAATTTTACGTGGAATCCGAACCACAGGACGTGATATGTCACTTCTAAAATCTTACATGCATATATGCTATTCCAAACTTTTGAGGAGTGTATATGCCTATTTTAAAAAGAAAAATCGGAAGGATGCTTGTCGTTTAACGTGATCGTTAATTTCGCAAGCTTGAGCCACGGGACCTCCGCGTTTACGTGGAATCCGAACCACAGGAAGTGATATGTCACTTCGAAAATCTCACATGCATTGACTGTGAATCGAACTTGGACCACCTTGGTGAGAGGCAAGCAGCTTGACCACTACACCATCATGGCCCCAACAGAGTGTATATGATTTCCTGAAACGATGTGCTACATTTTTCGAAAAGGAAAAAAAAACAGATTTTTTTGCATACATGTCTCCGAATATGCAGCGAGTTCACTTTCAAACGTAGGCTATATTAAAATAATTGATCGTAAACAAATTCATATGGGCCACATACTGTATATAGACCCTATACTGTATATAATTGGCTAGTTTTACTTCTACTTAAATAACTCGAAATCGGAAAGTCTGGGAGGAATATGATCATCGAAATAATCAATAGGTTTTGATTGTTATGAACTGAATTGCTGAGAATGACTATGATGCCCTTACAGAGACACGCAGTTTGACGGGGAATGTTACAAGCAAGCAGTGATTTAAAAAAAAAAAAGTAAATGGGCAACAAAAACTCACGCTACCTACGCTTATACCGTCCGTAGTAAACACATGCCACGCTACCTACGCTTATACCGTCCGTAGTAAACACGTGCCGTAGTCTAAATAAAGCAGTCAAGTTACGTTAAATAATTACGTTCGTTGTCTGTTGCAAACATTACAAGCAAAGATAACGTTATCTTCATTCGTTCAACATGCACTACACCCAGAGTTAGTATAATTTACAGAACTGCTATATATTTTTAACATTCTAAATATAATGTATTGTATGTCTTATACCCTTATCATTCCCATTTTTCAACGGGGTCAGGGATCAGATGAGATGGCGGGTGGTGTTTACGGCCGGATGCAATTCCTGGCGCCAACCTCTTGAGAGGTGTTAATGAAAGATGGAATTAATGAAACTGTGCAAGGATGTGGAAGGAAGCCTGTCAGACGGTACCGTCCCACCATTTGGCTGGAGTTGAAATTAGGGAAACCACGGAAAAACATTTCAAGGACGGCGGACGGTGGGGCTCGAACCCACGTCTACCGAGTGTACAGATAGCTTGACCCCATGTCCTTGCGCTGCACGCTAACATTCTAAACATAATACCACCTCCTAAGCCTGGAAAAGGTACATTTATATTTAAAATACAATTATTCCATAGAATAATGCCTTTTTGAATTTGTTCACCCTAATAATGTAATAAGGGCCAATTGTTATTTTTCCGTCTGGAAGTTTGGTCACACATCAATACGGCTGATAGTATATTTCCGTTTACATTAGAGTGATAAAAAAAACTTTGTACCGCGATAATATATGCAGTGAAATTGCAGCTATAGCCGGTCGGCAAATATCATACAAAAACCTTAACACATTAAACACAGACCGAAGAGAAAGCCATATGAATACAATGTGACAGACTAGAAGAGTTGATAAATGTTAATGTTAGGGATGTGGATCCAATGATATGGGACTCGAAAAAAGCCTGTTAGGGGAGATTTTAAAAAAAGTGGCATACAAACACACCAAAGATCGATATTACAAGCAAAAATAAGACTGCAACAATAATAAAACCAGAGGTATTACACGAATCAGAAGGCCTTATATGGAACAAACGTTCCCTCACGTTCAACACGTCAGTATGTCCCGATGACTTGAACTGCAGAAGTGCTTTATATTCAACCCCCTACCTACCTTTTCAAACACTGATTAATTTTCTCCTTATAGGCCTATAACATTCATTTTAAAATTCAGACGATCCATTTGATCCTCAATCCTAAACCACTCGCCCTCATGAACACGTATTATTTCAATCTTTCCTTTCGACACTCCCGAGGTTTGTCCTTTACCTGTAATCTCTGCCATATTTGTTATTTTGTAATGCTATTTAGTGTAAACTGACCATTTGAGTGTTGTATTAAATAACTAAATAAATTAATAAATAGATAGATAACAAAATAATTAAATAGCTAAGTAACTAAATACATAAACAATACAAATTACAGTAAATATAAAGTACAGTAGTTGTATCATTTGAGGGGTTTGAACATCGTGGTCATTTATCCCCGTGTACTAGGGTGTGTGTAGAATTTGTCTCGTAATCTGTGATATTGTGGTGTCTGTAGTAGTGTGTACTGTATTTGTAATTCAGATGAGTATTGGTAAAGAGGTGGCCGTGGCCTAAGGAACCATCCCGTCATTTGCCTGGAGTAGAAGTGGGACATCACGAAATACCACTCCCAGGTTTGCTGATGTGGGAATCGAACCCACCCCTTCTCAGTTTGCCTCAATACCCCCGTTCCAGCCCTCAGACCAGAATTAAATTTCTTGACAGTCGAACCCGGACCTCCAGGGCGACATCCAAGAATACAGCACGAAAGGGACAAAAAAAATGCAAATGAAAATAAACTTTCGAGAACTTATCTCGGCAAGTGGAACTGATAATACGTCTGGATATTCACACAAAGAAAGAAGTCTTCGGATTGCGCGCAGCCCTCACCAAGTTACTGCAAGTGAAATCCTACCAACGAACTCTCTCCAATGGCAGACATGCAGTCGATTCATAAACATCAAAGACATCAGTCATATATACATTAAGGACAGACACAGAGTTGCAAAGAAAGATTAGGTGCAAACAGAACGACGAGAAAACCTTAGTTCTAACAGAACAGAATCGAGTGTGACAAAGGTCACAGGTCAATGCAGGACAGAGGCGAGGGCGTGGCTGCAAATTGATATTAACCTATTGACAGGCTCCGACAGCGGCCTCGCGCGCCACTTCACAAGACAGTCATTGCTAAAGCAGATCAGAAATTGGACGGCAACAAGTGGATCACTACATCAACTCCGCCAAGAAAGTCTCTTTATGCCATGCCAAAACTAGCATTCCTAGTTTTTGTTCTCACAGGATTAATGATAAAACGGTCATGCACTTACAGGATGTACTTGGCCTCGTGAGGACAACTCAGTAGCTGCTTGATATGAGAATTAGCACCCTTAATCTTAAAGCCTTTACAAGACTTGAAAGCAAACAAGAAATGAAGATGTGCTGAAGAAATTGAAGGTGAAACCTGTTATCACTTACCTCTATGATTACCAGGAAAACTGGAAACGTCACGTGCAAAGGATGGATTCTGGAAGAATACCAAAGGAGATACTACGTAACCAAACCAGAGGAACAACATCTGTAGGACGTCCGATGAAGCGATGGAAGGAAAATTCAAGACCGTAATGGTACACTTGGCTCAATACTTGGAAGGAAGATTATGATGAATCTTAAAACCAAGGGTGCCGTCATCTATAGTCTACACAAGCTGATCGTAAATTTGTTCTTGAAGGTCCTCTGCGACCAAATCGCCATTAGTTATGCAGAGTGTCTCTAAACGTTAGGGTCAAATTATCGGTTTGTAAAGAACGCGAAATAAAGCATTTGAGAACTAATGGATGAAAATGCATATTTTATTTCGTTTCACTTCCATATCCAACGTACATCTAATAGCAAGAAAACAACAACTTACAGATCCGAGGAACAATGTACACCTCTTAGCAACACAGCATTTTCTAGCTAAGAAATTTAACTCGAAATAGCTTAACCGAGAAAAGAACGGAGACTAGGTGAGTCCACCTGACCGCACGCCACTGCTCATAATGTATCACTCTACTGTAGCAGATGCCGTTCAAGAAGGCACTCTCCTATTAAACCTGTCATCATTTCATGGGTTTACAGATGTTGGGCAGTATAACTACTGTGCTCACACAAGTCAGCCCCATTGTGTACCTATCGAGAAATATATTTTAACTAATGATTGGAATAGCTTCTGATTGGATATATCACGACCGAGTGGCTTCGGTGGCGTAGTCAGTAGCATGCTGAACTGCTGAGCCCAAGATGGCGGGTTAAAACCCGACCGAGTCGTCGGATTTTTTAAGAGCGTTAAAATCCTTCAGTATGCCTTCCTCCGGAGGGGAAGTAAAGACGGCGGGCCCATGTCACAGATTTATGGTAGGCTACATAAAAGAACCTACCACTGCAATTGGTGGTGTGCAGCAAAATGTGTAGGTTATATTTGGCTAGAACACAACGCTCTATCAAGTTCCAACGTTCACCGCTGGGTAGCCAAAGTTGGAACTACTTGAAATTGAACTTGTTGGGAGCCCTCGGGCGTTCAATCAAAAATGCCCAGCTTATAGCCATTGGCTGAGATTTATATAACAATATATCACGACCGGAGATATTTTGATGAGTTTATAGTCTAGGTTATGAGATCTACGAAGCGAAATACTTACCAAAATAAAATGGGAAGTTACATCAGAGTAACCGAAACAAAAACAGTACCGACCAAAGTGGTCCGAAGAACGTAATCAAGCCTTCTCGGAAAGAATGAAAGCCTATTGGAACAACAAGAACAAAAAAATAAATGATTGAGTTATTTGCTTAACGTCTTCTGTTAATTGGGAGAATTCGCTTAAAATAAATAAATAAATAAATAAATAATACTAATATTACTAGAAGCTTGCTGTGTGAAACAAAACTCCTGCAACTTATTCGTTGTATGGTATTTGTTTATATCCACAAAAGACGTGGGGGAGCGACCTTACGTGTATGCCGATACTGCTCTGTGTATCTGATGTCCAATGACATTAAAAGACAGTTCACCCCGGCGAAAGTTGACACACAGCTAAAGGCAACATTCTCGACCGTCTCTGCCTCTCTACCCTTCTTTGGCAGGAATGTCTTCCGGTTTAGCGAGCACCAGGAAGTTGGAGGACCTTCCTTCTCCCCCCACATGAGAGAGCCGATAAAGGCGTGGGCGTGTGCGGTGTCTCTTACCTTCAGGAGATTTTAAACTAAACACTATACAACTATTGAAACACACGCCAACCAGCGGGTACAAGGACTGTGGGGTGGTGGCTGATGATGAGATAACTGAGTATTTTTACCTTATTTAGGATTGCTCTGCAGTCGGCAAACACGTTAAAACGAGTGTAATCATATTGGATGGATAGTATTATCATGGCAATAGTGATATATGCAAATTTCCTTATAAACCCTGTGTTATAGCCTCTTTGTGTATTTATTGAAAATAAAAATATGCCATTAGTAGGGGATTCATACGCGCGAAACGAGCTAAACAGCAATACATTTAGACCAAATGTCACGATATACAATTGAAACTGACGAAACAAAAATCCAATTTCTTAAAGATTAGTTCACGTGTCAAAAACTAGTTCAAACATTGCTGTGTGTCGATAAAGTTTTCATGTAACTATGTTTTCTTTTTATTTAAAAATTAAGGAAACTTAATTTCTGGATGGATCTATTATAAAAAAGACCGCCTCGTAGTGTAGAGACTACTGTTCCTGGCTGTCACCCCGGAGGTCCGGGTTCGATTCCCGGCTCTGCCACGAAATTTTAAATCTGGTGAGAGGGCTGGAACGGGATACACTCAGCCTAGTGAGGCAAAAACTGAGTAGAGGAAGGTTCGATTCCCAACTTAGCCGTCCCGGAAGTGGTTTTTCCGTGGTTTCTCCACTTCTACTCTAGATTAATTCTGGGATAGTTCCCAACTTCAGGCCACGGCCGCCTCCTTCCCAATCCTCACCTGAATTACAAATACACTAATACAGTCATCACACTATCACAGGTTATGAAATTACTGGTGATACCTGTTAATACTAAATGCTCGGTGTCACCAGTGATTTCAATAGGGCCTACCTAAGTTAATACGTATACGTAGCACATTATCCAATAACGTTAATGTTTTTTGCTTTATAACACAGGTTATCACATAAATTCTACACAAACACTCAAAATACACGGTGATATATGACCGCGATGTCGCAGACCCTGAAATAAGCAACAACAACAACGACACAATAAAAATAGTGGTAATAGTATGAGGGAAACTGTCCCTTACATTATATTTTGTAGGTACTGTTGAATTCACTTACAGGAAAACAAACCTCCAATGCAACTTACAGTACAAAAGTTACTCTCCATAACTTTTATGAACTGGAATTTGCATTGGAGTCGCAAGACAGGCAAGCAAACGACAAACACACAGACATAATCAAAGGAATCTATAAAATGCTGACTTCTGTCGTCTAGCCGACACAAATAAACATAAGGCAAAGCAATAAAGAACGAATTATTGTTGACCATTGAAAATAATTACCAACATTACAATTCAATTTACAACACACAAGAGCTAGTCTCCTCATCATTTTTTGCGGATGATGCAGTGGAGTTGGCAGCCTCCCTGATGACTACTACACGGGAATTAGCATAGCGAGGAAGGTCTTCAAAGAGCGGATACGACAGCTTCAGATAAAATACTAACAACCCCCTACTTCTTCGTTTAACGATAATGGGTAGTAGAATTTTACACGTTCTGTGTAATATAAAGGGGTCGCACAAATATATTATAGCGCGCTAAGTATAATACATTCTCTCAGACTGTACTTCATACTCATGTTAATGTCTGCCGACAAAGAAAGCCACAATTGACTAAGCCAGTTAACGAACACTGATTCAGACCAAGGAAATTATAGGAATGTATTGTGTGTTGTGTTGCCTCACCCATGGAAATAAGACTGTTGAAAATCCACAGCCTGCTTCCAGTCTCCGACCGGGTCAGGAATGGAATGAATGAAGCCCCTATCTAGCGGCGAGGATATGAACGTGCCGGCTGCCGAGGCCTGACGCACTCCTCTGGGGCAATGATTAAATGAATGACAGATGCAATGAAATGATAGTGGAGAGTGTTGCTGGAATGAAATTGTGACAGGGAAAACCGGAGTACCCGGAGAAAAACCTGTCTGCCTCCGTTTTGTCCAGCACAGATCTCACATGGAGTGACCGGGATTTGTTCCTGATTTTTAAAGGCTCGGATATCGCGGTCATCGCCCTGCATATTACTTAGCTATGGTGATTGTTGTTTTAAGATCCTAAACTTCGATTTAATCGGCCTGTACAATAATTATTACTCCAGAAGAGTTACAGAATGAGAGTAAGGGGAGAAGATATATTTTATAAAGATACGACAAAGATCGAATACATTAATCGACGTCGGTGGAGTTATATTTTATTTAATCAGAACGTGCCCAAATACACTATGTGATCAGTAAGGGCACTATTTTACGGTAATAGAGATGTAGTGGACCCTATATTTTTTACACTTTAGAGTATTAACGACAAAAAAAAGTCATTTGGAGTGTATTTATAAGAGCGAATTAATCCAATATAATACTAAATTTAGGGCGAAATGTCGCGAACCAAGCGAAACTGACGAAACAAAAATAGTGTGATTCGTCACACGGCTGCCTTGGTGGCAGCGAGCTGTGGCGTTCGCAGACTGAGTCGAGTGTGTGCATCTATTGTTGTTACAAGCCGGATTGCCCTTGACCTTGAAGCCTGTACAGAGTCACTCTCTCACCCTCTTGTTTCACAGCTGTCACCACAGGTCTGATGTAATGGAATTCCAGACTTGAGCACGTGACGACACCACCGTGCAGAACAGTACAGTCCAAGTCGAAGTATTGTGTAACGCGGATGTACACGTTACATAGTTACGAACAGAACGCCATTATATTTGCCAATGACAATACTTCAGCAGTAGCGTGAGAAATGTTTGTCCATCAATATTACAAGTACTGTAGCAACTCGCAACCAGGCTTCTATTATGATTTATCACCCGTCTAAAACGAACGTTCGGCCTGTAATAGACTTTGTTCACCACATGCAGACATCAACATTGCATACAATGTTTAAAAGTTAAGTAGACAGTGTATATTCGCGATGATAACTAGTAAACTTATATACGCAACGGTGGGGTGTATCAATACGTTTGTGATCAGTACAAATTAAGTGCGCAATACCTAGTCACGCAGCGCATCCGTATATTGAGTCCGGTTTCAGTGTTCTACTGGAGTTGTAAGCCTGCAAACAACAAAGTACAGTGAACCCTCACTATTTCGGAATTCAGATAAATCAGACAGGTTTTCATGACCGCAGTACTGCGCCAGACATCATTCGCACCAAGGCCATCTATTGTAAAATGCCAATCCCTTCCCGTTCACTCCACTCGCGGCCAATAATAAGTACCGTATGTCTCATTATTGGTCACAAGCACGCAACAAAGGCAGTGCCAGCTCAGTTAGCTTTTTGAAGCGCGCATGAGTTAGTGTTACATTGTGCTAAGTTCTATCTCTATGATAGCTTATAAGGGTTTGATGTGTCGTACTGTTGTTCTCGTTAGAATACAGAAACTAAGTTGAGTGTTAGGGGTAAATATGCATAGCTAAGTTTAGAAGGCAAAATGTATACAAGGATACACAAGTCTATACAGCCTTTGAATATGTATTGTATAACTTTTAATACAGTATGTACATAATTATTATGATGTTCATCTAGTCTTGCTTTAACAATATTGCATACATTGTATATTATATTTCAAATTATAGCTTCAGATAACAATGCGTGTACTGTACAATATTTTAGAAAACATTTCTATAACTCGGACTTTCTATAATATGGACTAGACTTCGCCCCCATTAGCCCGAATTAGTGAGAGTTTACTGTATTATGTGAGCGCCAAGAATAGTGACAGACGAGGAGCAGAGAGGGGTTGCTACAAGCCAGTCAAAGGATGTCACGTGATATCATAAAAACTCGCTCGAAAATTCTCACGCTCATACGACTGGCCGCGTATGGCCGGCCCATTTATACTCATAGCCTATTATTCAAATTATTCAATTATTAATCGATTAAACGAACATAGCTTATTATCAGCTCTAGTGCCCCGAGACCAGAGAAGGCGGTCTTCTGCTATCGTTTGACCACAGAGCCTCTCTTCTTTATGGCTCGCCGTTTCCCTTACTGCAACACTCGAGTATTTTGTAGCCAATAAAACGTAAAGAACTTCTGGTACTTACTATACCATATTCATAAAACTTAAGAGGGTAGAGGGGGGTGATGGGTAGAGAAATGATCGTAAAAATGTGCAGAATAAAATATGCGAATAAAACTGTGAGGACTGTCGCCTCTATACGGGAAGTACACTGATGGCGTCTTTTACAGTCCCGTCAACAGTCTCTGGTCTTCAAAATATGCGATCACTTCGGCTCATTCTCTAAAGAGACACGAAGTCGCAAGAGGAAGCGCTTGTTTAGCACCGTTTTAGGTAACGGGAGGCTAGACTATATTTGCACCAATTCCCTTTGCTATGCCAAACACAATACACACGTAGTCATATAAATAGAATAATACGATTCTAGACACTCCAAATGGATAATCGTTTCATACATCTAACCGTTTCACCTCTAAATATCTAGCACACCCGACATCCGAGGCATTCTGTCTAAAATATTCTAACCTTGACCTACCCATCCAGTTCTTGTCCTGAGTTTGCTATTACTGGGTGCCTTGGTATATGCCCAAGAGCTCAGAAACTTGAAGTGCGACCCTGCGTGAGCGCTAGCTCCGTCAGCCAGAGTGACAGAGAGGACAGCGAGCTTGTAGTTCACCTTTTTTCCGGGGTTCCAGTTGGAGTTGCTGAGCTCTACCAACCTATCTCTCCTCCCTCACTCGTCTTTATACCCCTTCATTTGTTATTCTATCTACCCATCAAATGTTCACCTTTCTCCTTCACCACATTTCATATCATGCATCTATTCTCCTTCCATAGTTGCATAAAAAAATCTGCTAAAGAAGTATAACGCTCACAACAGGGTCAGGGATGAAATGCAATGAATTGCTAAGGGTCAGGTGGTTTTTACGGCCGGATGTCCATTCTGCCGCCAACTTCGAGAGAAATTAATTAGAGATGAAATAAATAACGATCAATGAAACTAGAAATGAAGTGGCCTTATTAGAAAGTACTGTCCCGGCATTTGTCTCGAGTTGAAAACGAAAAGCCATGAAAAAAACGAGCGTGGCAACCGTGGTTGGTTAAAGAGAGATGACAGATATCAATTTAGAAAAAGAATGTACGCGTACATAGGGGTGTACAAAATCTTTGGCACTGTATTTTAAATATATTATGTATCGACTACTTATTTATATCAACGAAGTAGACTGCGACAGAACTTTTACAAACTTCTTTTACAACCAGTTTTATTCTGTCTATGCGTACGTATCGCAGCGAGGTCTCTGACAAGACGTTTGTGCCGAGCGTGTTACATACGGTAATGTTTTATGTTTTCCCATTACGGTTTACGGTTACGATTATCATTTAGATTCCGCGTGAAACATACGACAATGCCTTCTTGTAGCGAGACTGCCTGCAACTTGTACCAGAGAGCAGTACCCAGATTTTTATATCTCTTCCTTTCCTTCTCTCCTACTTCTTTTCCCGTAGCCTCGCTGTATTTCCCTTCGCAAATGTTCACCTTTTCATGAGCGATCGGTGAATTAAACTTCGGTGATTCTACAAAATGTAATTACGTTTATTGTTTCTTCGATTTTCATTTCTGCATATTTTTTCTCTTCTTTGATATGGCCATGTGCGAAGCACATTGCTATGCGGTGGTTCGGGCACGGTCACCAGAGGCCACTGATGAGTCTGACTTGCTGCGAAAGCCGCAAAAGACACGACAAAAACCTAGAATTGCTGGATTTTAATTATTGATATTTTGTAGCAATGAAGTACTGTATTGTATTTCCCGCTTTGAGATACGAGTGCCAGCTGATCACCGTAGACTACTCCGTCATCGCTGTCACCAAACATCCTTGACTTTTCCGTTGCGCTGCAGGGTGATTCGGAATTACATGCTATTACAATAAAATATAGCTTAAGGCATTACCCGACTAGATATATAGAGATGAAAGTGTTAGCTCACGAGAGGGGGTCATGGAGAGCTGCATCAAACCAGTCTAATGACTGAGGAATCAAACACAACACTTCATTATATATTTTCAGAGTGATCAAGCTGATCAGGGACAATGATTTACACGTCAAAAATAAATAATTTCTGACCCATACACGATTGAAGGCATCGTAAACTAGAAATCAAGTGTATTATCGACTGATCCATTCACTACGCAGTTGGCAAAAGAAAACAACTCACAGAGTTAAGCTCTAAAAACGAAAACAAGACATGAATTCTCACGTCAAAACATATTTTACAGGAGAAAAGACTATTAACAAAAAACATGGTGAGTCATAGTGATGAAATTACCTCGCAACTAAGTGTACAATCTAGTCGTTAGTTTGAATACAAATGTAGTGCAACAGATGAATAAGATAAGGATAAAGGCAAGATGTTACTCGAGAGAAATATAGTAAACAATGGTGTAATTCCCTTAACTCGAGGATGCACAGTACTAATTACAGGTGTCAATCTGAACATCTCACGTTGAGAATGAAAGAGATTATATTTTCTGCAATAAAAACATATATTCAGCCAGCCGTGACTGCACTTTCTTCATAACACGATGATTCAGAGAAAATTAAACCTTTAAGTGTGTGTTTAATCCAGGTCTTACAAATACTGGTCCTATCTAGGAGTCAACCAGTGTCAAAAACTTTCGTGACCACTCGCTATATCTAACGATTTTTCAGGGTACAATTCTTTTTCGCTTAGAGTTCACTTGTTAATCACATTGGGTTTTACGACATGGTAAATTTTCAAGTGAAACATGATATATGCAGTGATATTTACAAAAATAAAAATACCTATACAGAGGATGAACTTATCAAGCACTACCGAAACAGGGGAAGAATTTGATATTCCTTGAAACCTAGCAGTGTCGTAAAACTGTGTAGGCCATGTGGATTATGAACACGAGAATTGAAGTCACGTCGTATATCTGATAAATTACCTTACCTTGTCATTAACTTTGATCTACAAAAGGAGACATACTCTTTTGAGTTCAGCTGTTATTATTATAAGTATACAAAGATGTTATTATTAGAATAACAGTAAATCGTTAGAAAACATATAGCCAACTTAGCACTCTAGTAAATCAATTTACAGAGCATTTACGCTAATATACCTTATTACTATTGCATTTAGGATTTTTCTCTCTGTCTCGCAAAACTTGTAAAACTGTGTTATCAACTTCTACCCCTGGACCCTTCATACAGTTGGGCGAAACAATACTGTGAATTTAATTTAGTATTGATCAAATAGTTTGCCGACCACGAAGGAAGCAGAACGTCGGCTAAGTATCATGGAGACCAAGATGCTTAGATGGACAGCAGGCATTACTAGGTTGGATCACATCCCCAATCAAAGAATAAGGGAACGATTTGGTATCGCAGCAATCGGTAACAAAATGCGTGAGGGTCGTCTGCGATGGTTTGGGCATGTGCTACGGTCAGGAGCGGACACCATTGCAAAACAGGGCTACACACTGGAGGTCGCCGGGAAAAGACCAAAGGGGCGACCGAGACAACGTTGGGCCGATACACTGCACAGGGATTTGAAAGGCGTCAACCTTCATCCGGACATGGCCCATGACCGAGTAAAGTGGAGACAGCGGACTCATATAGCGGACCCTGCCACGAGGTGGGTCAAACGCTAAAGCAAAAGAAGAAGAAGAAGAAGAAGGGTTTAGTGACATTTTGAGCCCATTAGCAACAGAAACAGTTTCATTACTATTTATAACGCAATATTTCAGTGACAAGTACCGTACCTAGGGATCTTCAGCATATAGGCCTATATGTAAGTCTAATAACACTGGAGTCAAAACTCAAGCTTTGGCGCCAGGAAATTTCCTAAGCATTTTATTTTACACCCAATACTACTACAGTACCACTAATAATGATAATAATCGTATCTAAAATGTAGGTAAACCTGTTTGATGTCCTCTTTACACAATATTGTGGCGGTGATTGTTGTTTTCAGGGGGCGGGATATAGAGGGTATCTGCCCCAATACACACAGGATTATTGTGCCTGTTGTAAACAAATGAATATTGATCAAGTTACATTTTTGAACTGTCCATTCGCTTTTCATCATCAACAGACCAATGAAACGTTCAAGTACGGCAAGTGCGAAGTGACACAACACTGTAAAGAGAGAAACTATAAGCAAAAGGCTTCCCTAATAATATCATTGTTTTTCAGCATTAGACGCCATGGAATCAATATCATTGAATTCTTGGCAACTAGTTAGTTATTGTTGTTTTAAGGAGCGGAACTACGTGGTCATCTGCCCCTTCTTGGCAACTAGATACAATTCAATGATAATAGATTTATTACATCCGTCATTCACGTTGTCGTAATGTTATTGTTCCTTCAATTATTACAGCAACTTTCGTCATCAGCCTTGCATCATGACTCAACGAATTCGGTTAAGCTGCTGAGCCAATTTTTACATCATACGGTGATATATCTTAACTGTAATCTTGAATCCCATTTGTTTTTTTTACCTTCTTCACTATAATTAGACTACTAAGCATTAAAAAGTATGGACAGAATCCTATTCCATACAGATTTCAGTGCGATATCAAAATGAAATTAAATTTATATTAAAATAAAAACGTGAAAACTGTGTAGTCAATATTACTGCATCTTAAAAATATTGTTTATTTTTCTACCACTCCAACTATCGTCGTTCTTTTTAGCATACAGAAGAGTAAATTCTTATGCCTGAAACAGAACGCTCAACATGTTTTACTATCACAATGATAAAAAAAAAAGGAGCTCACAAATATTACGTAGAAAATAAATAGAACATTTTAGCCGCTACCGGTACCTAAACTTGTATGTTCCAAATTAGTGAATTTGGCCCGATAGCCTGATGAAATCTTCGAAATTGGCATGACTAAGGTAGATAGCAAATCAACCATAGCTCGCAGCATTTTAAAATTTCTTGGCAGAGCTGTGATTAGAGCCCGGGTCTGCGAGGTTGCAGCCAATTACGCTAATCACCACACCAAAAGGCGTACAGTGAATCTGGTTAAAAATGAAAGTTTGCACATCAAGATAAGACTGGTTATACCCCTCTCCCCCACTCGTGACTTCGACGTCTTGTTGGTAAGGTGGCATCTAGCTAGCTGTATTTCAGATTAACTCAGAAACCGACAATGCTTTCATCGTTTTAAATTGATTTTAACCCGATATTCAGATACGACTTCGCAATTGTGGACACAGCTAGTACACATGAGGTATTAAACAGCCTACGTTAAAAATATTTAAAAACAGGAAGGAGGGAGTAGAGTTAGTTATTGGAGTTTTTAGGGGACGGAACAGCGAAGAGTTAGTTATTGAAGTTTTAAGGGGACGGAACAGCGAGATCATTTGACAAAGAAAGGAGGGATGAGGACTTTCCACCAAAAAAAACGGAAGATTAGGCTAATAGAAATAGTCAACTGAATTTGTTGTTGATTATTTAGGAGCTTGACGACATCGTGATTATGAAGCCCCGTGTACTCGAGTGTGTGTAGAAGTCGTCTGATAACCGGTATCAGTGTGAAGTCAGTACTACTGTGAGCACTAGTAATCGAGGTAGGATTTGGGTAGAAAGCGGCCGTGGCCTTAAGATAGGTACGATCCCGGCATTTGCCTGGAGCAGGAGTGAGGAAGACACGGAAAACCATTCCCACGATGGAGGTAGGAATCGAACCCGCCTCTTATCAGTTCTTCCTCACGAGGCTTAGTGTACCCTGTTCCAGCTCTCAGACCAGAAATAAATTTAATGGCAGAGCCGGGAATCGAACCCGGGCCTCCGCGATGACAGCCAACGTGGCAGATCATAATTGTATTGATGGGTGTAATATCTAGATTATGGTGTACTGGTGAGCGGGTTTTAACTGGCATCCCTGCCAAGAAAATTAATCCTGGTCTGAACGGTGGAACGAAGTTAACCTAGCCACGTGAAGCAAATTGTATACAGGTAGTATGGAATGGGTTTTACGCAGTTTGCGACCTCGCCTCCGGGAAGGCCACGGCCGTTTCCTTCACAATTACAAATACATACGCCTGTACAGCTATCAAACTACACAGGTTATCAGACGAATTCCACACTCGCCCCTTAAATGAAATAAACTCGCACCCAAACAAAAACTGCGTGAGCTCCGGGACGACCAGACTGGAAAACAGAGCATCTAGCCATTATACCGTATAACAAAAGGCATGCGCAAGATTGTTATTTGGGAATATTAACCATTCAGAAGGACGATTACTCAATTGTTCCTAAGTGGTAAATATGTTTGCCCTGCTATCACACTATCAAACAGCTGCTTAGGTGACGTCTTGCAGTCGATGACAAATATTCGCCATTGCTGAGACAAGGTCTCGTCCCATTATAGTTCCATAATGATGATAATAATAATAATAATAAGATCCAGAAGGGACGGATAAATTTTGGGAAGAGCTAGAGGAGATACTCTCTGAAATCCCTGCCAAGCACTCGGTTATCTTGCTTGGAGATTTCAATGCCCAACTCGGCAGAGAAAGAAAATTCCAAAACATAATTGGAGATTACCCAGTTCAGGGCAGAACCAATCGGAATGGAGAGAGAGACTTGTGGAACTGTGTAAGGCATTCAACCTTGTTATGAAATCCACAGCTTTCAAACATCTGCCAAGGAAACAGAAAACATGGACATCGCCAAATTCAAACCTTGGTGAGTTCCAGATCGATCACGTCGCTATTTCACGTAAAGCCCATCGAGAGATCCAGAATGTGAGGGTTCTTAGAAGTGCCGACCTAGATTCAGATCATTACCTCTCTAAAATCAAAGTTAAACTCATTCCGAGAAATACTAGAAAGGTCCAGCGACGAAAGATGAATAGGTTTGACTTGCAAAAGCTACAGTCTAATGATGAGTTCACTCAGAAGCTTGAAACACTGGATCCACAAAACTGGGAACAACTACGAGATGCCATAGTATCAGCAGCTAAGGAAACAGTCCCATTAATAAAACGCAGAAAGCATGCCTGGTGGACCAGTGAATGTGAGGCGGCAATAAGGCTCAGACAACTTGCATGGCAGAGATGGAACTCACAGAAGAGTGAAGACAACTGGGAAAGTTTCTTATGTATGAGAAAACAGGCTGCAAAAACTATTCGAGGTGTAAAACGTGCTTTTGACAAGAACAAGCTGGCACAAATTGAGCTAGGCACAAATTGAGCTAGACTTCAAGAAGGATAACACCCGGGATTTCTATAGAACTTTTAAACAGAATCTCAGTAAATATGCTCCACCAACCTACACTTCAGGGACCTAAATGGAAAAGTTGCTTATAATGACAAGGAAAACTGTCAAATATTGGCAAATTACTTCGAGTCTCTCCTCAACTGCGAGGCTCCAGAATAAACATTTCAGTTCGAAGACAATCCGTACGTACACCCAGATTCCACCCCACCCACAAAAGAAGAAATTAATCAGATCATCCAGTCACTCAAAAACAACAAAGCACCAGGTGAGGACTCCATAGTTGCTGAATTATGGAAGCATGCTGGCGACAAGGCTGTTGATAAGTTAACTGAGATTATTCATGAGATTTGGGAAACGGAGGAACTCCCTAGCAACTGGACCTCAGCTCTACTTCACCCTCTTCATAAGAAGGGTGACCGAATGGATGTGAACAACTACCGTGGAATCTCTCTCCTTACAATAACATACAAGATCCTCTCAAAAGTCCTTCAAAATAGGGCAGAACAACAACTAGATTCCCAATTGGGAGAATATCAAGGAGGATTCAGGAAAGGACGATCATGTGCTGAACAGATCATGAATCTTAAGTCTATTGTTTCATATTTAAAACTTAGATCTAAAGATTTTGTGGTGACCTTCGTTGATTTCAAGAAGGCATACGACTCCATTGATCGATTCTCCCTATTTCAAATCCTGAAGGAACTGGGATTGGACAATCAAACAAGAAAAATCATTGAGAAGACCTTGACTAACTCCACCTCCAGAGTGAAATTTAGGGGAGAAATTTCAGAAGCTTTTGAAATCAGAACCGGGGTAAGGCAGGGAGACGGATTATCACCTCTGCTTTTCAACTGCGCACTTGAGAAGGTCATCCGAGAATGGCGCAAAGAATTGAACAACAATGGGTTCGTAAATGGAGTCAGATTGGGCTACAAAAATCTGAATCTGACGGTTGATTGCCTAGCCTTCGCAGATGACCTTGCAATTTTTTCAGATTACCTTGGCACGGCAGCAGTGCAGATCAAGCAACTCAGCACTCAAGCTGCAAAAGCAGGCCTAAGATCTCCTTTGAGAAAACCTTGTTTATTACTAACATTAAACAAGCACCCAAGGAGCTAGACATAGGAGAGGGACGCATTAAGCAAACTCAATCATTCAAATATCTAGGCGAGTGGATAGAACCCAACACATCCGAGAAGGCTGCTTTCGAATCGCGCATCAGAAAAATGGAAATGGCATATCATCTAACAAAGGGTATTTACAACAAGAAATCAATATCCCTAAATGCCAAGCTAAGACACTATCAAACTGTCATCCGCCCAGAGGCTCTATATGCTGCAGAATGCCTTGCAATGCATAGGAAAGGACTTATGGAGAAACTAGAAGCTAAAGAAAGAAAGAAAGAAAGAAAGAAAGAAAGAAAGATTCTCACGAAAATCTTGGGCCCTGTAAAAGAAAACGATGAATACAGGAGACGGCACAACCACGAGCTCTACACATGTGTAGAAAAAATAACTGATGTGATGAGAAAAAGAAGAATTTCATTTTATGGCCACATTTCACGAATGAGCTCTGTAATGTTGACAAACAGGATCTTTACATACTTTTTAGAGAAGAAAACAAAGGGGGCATGGTTCACTGAAGTTGACAGAGATTTGAAAGAAATTGGGATTACAAGTGATGATGTACTGGAACGTGTAAAATTTAAGGTGAAACTTACAACTCACCGGAGTTTCCTAGAGAAACCTAAGCTCAAAACAGGCAAGAAGTGGACAGAAGAAAGGAAGCAACAACATGGAGAATTCATGCGGCAGTACTGGGCGAATGTTAAAGCTCAAAGCAGAAACCAGTTGAAATAACGTGGTCCTTAGTTGGCCGTAACGCAAGAATAATAATAATAGTCAAAACTGTAATCAACCCCGAGGCACTAGAAGCACTGATATATAATTGGGCGCAGATCACTAATTAAAAGATATACAAAAATAAGAAAGAACAATCTTGAAGTTTTTTGGCCCAGCTTGTATTGAGGGAATTTGGATGAAAAGGAAATCCCAGGAGGTTTATCAGCATTCGGAGAAAATCTCGGACACATTCAGGAAAAGACGTTTGAAATGTTATGGGCATATTGTCAGAATGAGTGATCACAGGCTGACTATAAAAAAAAATTCTAAATCTTACTCTCTCAATGAAAGCTAAGAACAACAGACTGCCTACAGTTGAAACGACCTTCAGGAAATAGACATCTCAAGTGTTATGGTACTTGACAGATCTAAATTCAGAGAACTAGTTGTCAATCATCAATTTTCAGACCACCCAAACATTGCATCCGAAAGAATCTGGACGGAGGAGCGCAAAAAGAGTCATAGCGAGAAGATAGAAGAGACTTAGGGAAGACAAGAAAGCAAGATCAGCTAGATAGATTTAATCGCGCTCCTTAGACGGACGTAACGATTTGAAAAATAATAACTGTATGACCTCAAGTCTCGGAATAACACTTGTAAAAAGAGTGAAGTCATCCCTTCCCAAATATCCTCAGGAATCGGAGATTACCCAATTCCAGCTCTGACAGTAGAATTAAATTACTTGTCGGAGTCTGAAAACAAATTATGGTACAGGAATATCAACCCCCCCCCCGCCGATCAAGTACAGCGGCCTTAAAAACTATGGTTGGTTCCTCAGTTTAAGGGCTGCGACAACGCGGTCATGTAGTCCCGTGTACTTTGGGTGTGTGTGGAACCTGTCTGAACCGGTGTTAATTATTGTGATGGCTGTGTTAGTGTGTGTTATCTGTAATTAAGGTAAGGACTGCAGACGATCAATTTCTAGTAGTTCCAACTTTTACTACCAAATGCTACCGTCAACGACACCTAGCCACGAACTATCACCATCACAAAATTAGGGACGTGGTGACTCAGTGATCAAGCAGCTTGTCACTCAGTAAGGTGGACCGGATTCGATTCCCGTCGATTTCGTAAATTAGTGGATGCAACACGCATCAACGAGTTCGATCTAAGTCTCTACTGAACTAGAATGCATATCCATGAGAACTACAATTAAACACATAACATACTGTATGACAATATCCGACTGATTACCTTGAAGTTGCAAGTTCAAATTGAAAAAAGTTCGGACCGACTTTGTTACTAGCCTGTGAACCACTCTGTTGTGAAGTAAACATGTGCTCTACAGAAGAAGAGCATCTTTCTCTGCCCGTCCCATACATTCAGAATAATCCCCTAGTTAAAATGTTCTTATGCAGTGCGAAATAACTATATGTAACGGCGTTATTTACAAGCTCTCACCTCCCCCACCCCATTTTAAAACTCGGGTCCGCAGGCCTGCTTGTATAATTCAGAATTTCCTCATTGCAGGCGATTTTCTGAAAGAAACAATTGACTACCAATCAAAGCAGTAGTACACAAGATCATTAAATCAAAGTCACTCCCAGTAAAACGGTTATTTCTAAAAAAAAAAAAAAGTTCCAATGTCTGAGATACGGGGAGATTTATACTTGAAAGCCTGCCATGAAGATGATCATGTTTTGGGATACACCTGACATTGCGTTATCATGGCAAAACAGATTGCACATTACCACTTTTATAGATTATTCCCCGCAGTAGGCCACGCGCGGATTTCTCCGTTATTTATTTTTCTATGAGACCATGCATCTTGGGAAAGAACGAAACTGTTTTTGACGTCTTTGATATCACGCATTTGATATCATTCAATTTGTAGATTAATATTTTCATTCTGTATTCTACATTAAGGTGTTAAATAATTTGCACTACCGCACCTTATTCAATACTATGCCTACGTTTTATGAAATAATTAGATCAGATTTGACGTACCATAAGGTAATATATGTATAAAGTAGTAAATCTTACCACTATATTTCTAATTTTTATTTTATTTTACTTTAATCCATCCTTTTAGATTTGCTCTAGTTTCAGTGGTTTATCCTGAAGACGTCACAAACATCCAGTCCCCGAGCCAGGGGAATTACCCACAGGAAATTAAAAACCACACGGCTCGGCCGGGAATCGAACATCGGACCCTTTGTACCAAAGCCTAGCATACTAACCAATTAGCCACGGGGCCGGACATTTGAATAAATAATTACGTTTGTACAGGTATGTTTCAAAAATGATACATTTTACACCCAAGTGGCCCACGAAATCTTCATCGTATTCAATTGCGACCCCTGGACTAGGAAAAGCTTGAAGAACCTGCCTTTAACTATTACGAAGAGTTTCGGATAATTCGTGATCATTTCCTGAAGTCTGTAAGAGCAATTCGCAGGTACCTATTTTTACAGATGAAGGTCAAATGTTCCCACCTATGCTAATAGTAACAACGGACAAGTGGACACCAAAGCAAAAGATTTGTGAGCGAGTATTTCCAGCCAGGCACCCAGGATGCCAAAGCGAACTAATCACTCGAGAGGTGACCCCTACCACTTCGAGCGCGATAGCCCAGCAACGAGACCGAAATATATTTATAAAACCAACCAACAGTTAAGTTCGATAATAGACACCAAGTCATGGTCGAGAGACCGACCGACCAGAGCGACACACACAAATTATTATGAAATCTACCAAAGTACAAAATTATTTATTTATCTTTAGTTGCCTTCAGTACCACTAGCAATCGTACCAGCATAATTTACACTGCTTTGGTATCAAGCATCTTGGTAACAGAGATTCCGAACTCGAGTATAACTGTGAGACATCTTTTTCGTTTTAAATAACGATGGCGAATCAAAAAGTAAGTTACATTTACCAGTAATGGCCCTTTATTAAACGACATACACATAGGCAACACGGCTATGACAACATACAATGTAAGCTCACTTTTCCACAAGAAACTGTAAACATTTATCGCAACCGGCAACCAACTCTTCGATGCGTAGAAATCACCTCCAGCGCTATGTAACCACCTGGATGCAGTTGCTGTCATAACATCAATATTACTTTGATGACATCCGTGGTACAGTTAGCAATAATTTGTGATACGTATCTTCGGCTTAACTCGAGCTCTTCCCTCATCAACTAGGCATCTTCTTTGAGGACATTTTGCTCATCCCTTAATGTAAGGGTGGGTCATATAAAAATAATAAAAACAAACCGACAAAAGATTTAGGCAATGTATAGAGGACTATTGCCAATTTCAAACAGTTTTAATATTGCGCCTATTAAGGAAGGTATGATTTTCGGATTTTTTTTCTCAAAAATCTCAAATTTTTCCCACCCCTTTGGTCAACGGTTGGTGCTATCAAAAAACTTGACTGAGATAAGCTTTTCACCCTTTCCGAAGATTAGTGTGAACTTTGAATGGATTCGAATTTCTTTCATATTAAGAAAGTTATAGCGAAATTCCAATTTTTCGAAAAAAAGCCCACATTTCCACCCCCCCCCCCCCCGGTCCGATTTTGCCCAGTAACGAACTCGACCGAGATTTTATTAGGTAATATTTTATGTATAAGTTTGAAAGTGATTGGTGGAAAAAATGGCGGTAGTTATCGTGTCCACAAAAATGTGATATTATAGCCTACATTATCAACTTTTGAACTGACGGCGGTTTGGAGGTCTGGGGGAAGTGAAACGCGAATATATGTCGAAACATGGTATCATTGCAATACGTATCTTTTCGGATGAAATCTACCTAAAAGTGGTTGTCTGAGCAGCCTGTAGACTTTCCACAAGGCGGCTTCGGTGGCGTAGTTGATAGCATGCTGAGCTTCTATGCCCAAGATCGCGGCTTTAAACCCAACCGAAGTCGTGGGATTTTTACGAGCGTTAAATATCCCTCAGTATGCCTTCCTTCGGAGGGGAAGTAAAGCCGGCGGGCCCATGTCATAGATTTATGATTTATGACCTTCCAATAACTAAAATCGTGTAAAGCTGAATTTGATTAACGCTCTTCTAAGTTCCAACGTTCGCTGCCAGGTGCCGGTTCACAGCTAGGTGTCGTTGACGTTAGCATTTGGTAGCAAAAGTAGGAGCTCCTTGAAATTACTGTCTGCAGTCTTTCTTCAATTGAAAAACAGATAACACACACTAATACAGCCATCACAATTAACACCGGTTATCAGACAGATTCTACACACACCCAAAGTACACGCGTTATCGCAGCCCCTAAACTGAGGAACCAACCAGACTTTCCACAATTGAAATAAATATCAACCTAAGATCTTTCAGAAGCCTCCGTGGCTTAGGCGGCAGCACGCCGGCCTCTCACCGCTGGGTCCGTGGTTCAAATCCCGGTCACTCCATGTGAGATCTGTGCTGGACAAAACGGAGGCAGACAGGTTTTTCTCCAGGTACTCCGAAGAGACAAAATCAGAAAACACAGAAATTAGGGAAAGAACTGGATTCCCAAAGCTACAAGACAAGATAGAGATCAGTAAGCTGAAATGGTATGGACACATGATGCGACTGGGTGAAGACCAACGAGCTTAAACATTACTATAGAGAGGCAGGAGCGCCGCAAGACTGAAGCTACTTGAAACTGTGTCCGCCATTTTCTCTGGAGTCAAGGGAAAGGGGGAGGAGCTATGCCATATGTTGAAGTATCAGAGCAGGGCCTGTTGGAACATTAATAAGAAAAAGAAACATATTTACGACAAATGATGAAGTCCAATCACTTCTTAAACATTCAGAATAGTTTCAAGTTACAACAATAGTGCTGTAGGCTATTTACACTGCTCAATTGTAATTAGTCCCTTAAATAGAATCGGCTTTGATAAAACGTGCCTCTCTTGCCGTCCTCTCATTCGAGAGGAATTTTCTCTGAGTGCATGATATACTCTGCAAGTGATGTAATACTTCAATATATGCCTTATGAGCTTCACATAATGTTATTCTTCACATGGTTCTACTGCAGTGAATAGTTGTTCAAAGGAAGAGAACAAACAACAGTTTAACCTTGTTAATACCTTGGTCTCTAGTTTGAGCGAGATATATTTGCAGTTTTTTTTTTTTTTTTTTTCAAGATATGAGCATTACTCCTGAAAACACATTCTGCTATCTTACACAAATATTTCAAGTCATCGGATGTACTATACAATGAGTTGCCCACATCTTTGCACTTTATGAGACCACACTTTGCGTCATTATTCATTGTCAGTAGAACACCTAAGCATTCCACACATTTGATTTTCTTCTACACATTTCGTACAACAGTACCTGCAACATATTCTACCACTTGATCACTGAAAATCGAAAGGGTTTCAAAACACTCTACATAGTCAAGTTCACTTAGGCCTACATCAACATTAATTACAATAGGCTGCATAATGGGAGGACTTAGGATTAGACTATCATCTGTCATCACATTAGCTTTAGGGGAAGGATCAATTTGAACAATTAAGCATTTCCGAAATGAAGCTTTGATTTCTAAGGCATTGGGATGTTTCTGTACTTTTCAACGGGAATCTGGAACAGAAACAATTCCTTCTGTTACGGTACCAGTACCAATATATATCGTATACCTATAGGCCTGTATCAGACATTACTAGAAAGCAATGGACACCAGATGTTCTGGAAAATTGCTAGTAACATCCTTACTGTATCCGTGCAGTGAAGTACATTAGTAGCACATTTAGGCTATTCTTATGTAAAATAGGACATATCCGTTGTTTTATTGCTTCGATTAGTACATCCGTACGTTGAACATACAGCAGGCATCGCTGCGGAAATTAATATGCAGTAGATTTCAACCTAGTAACACAAATGACAATAGAAATCACAATTCACTGAACTCTTTCCTCGCAATCAGCTGACTGAATGTTTTGACTCGATGACTCCGGAAAACATGGCGGACGTTCTTACCAATATCTTCCGCTAAGAGCGCTGTGAACGGTCCCTTAGCCTCTCTATAGTATCTTTAAAGCTCGTTGGTGAAGACAGAGTCCCAAAGCGAGTATTTACAGAGAAAGTAACAGGAAAGAGGCAACGGGGAAGGCCTAGGAAGAGGTGGATGGATACAGTGAGGGAGAGCATAGAGAAGAGAGGGGTAAAAGTAGAAGATATACTAGAAGAAGGAAGAGAGTGGTGGAGAGACAGAAAATTATGGAGGTCCTTGATTCACACCCCGACCCAGAACACTGGAAACGGGAAATGAAGAGGAAGAAGACTCCGGTTTTCCCCTGTCACAATTTCATTCCAGCAACACTCTCCACTATCATTTCCTTTCATCTGTCATTCATTTAATCATTGGCCCAGAGGAGTGCGTCAGGCCTCGGCAGCCGGCACAGTCTATATCCTCGACTCTCGATGGGGGCTTCATTCATTCCATTCCTGACCCGGTCGGAGACTGGAAGCAGGTTGTGGATTTTTGATAAGATCTTTCAACACATTAATAGTAGACAAGAACACTATTTCGTTGCTTTTCACTACCACATCAGAGTACAGTACTTATCTCAGAAGCATGGAAAACTATGTGTGAAGAATGATCAGTATTCAATGCACATCTGATTGAAAACCCTCCCAGCCGGATAGAAGATTTCTAACTCCCCAGACGCCAATGGAGAATCATTAACCGAATCCGAACAGGACAAGGCAAATGTGGATTCCTGCTTCACAAATGGGGTTGGGTTACTTCTGCTAACTGCTACCCTGCAAACCATCGAACATATTGTTGGTGACTGTCCGCAACGAGCGTTCCAAGGATCAGTAGGTGACATTCATCATGCATCTTCTGAGGCACTTCAGTGGATTGATCGCCTGGATTTAGAAGCTTAAAGCAAGAACTTGTGTTTATGACTATGTATATAACTGTATATATAACTTTATATGTAGTGTATTTAACTTTTATTTTAACTCTGTATCATCATACGATAAATAATAATAATAAATAACAATTCAATAGTAGTTTAGGGCGTATTGCTTAGGTTTACAATAGAAATAGTACAGTAGTTACACCTTCATAGATTAGTTGGGGAAGGAAGACGGTTTTGTTAATGGGATCGTAATTTCTAATTTATGCAACATTAAAACAAATAGTTCTTTTCCCGGGTGCTTAATTAGGCCTATCATACTTACTAAGTTTGTGACAGAGTTTTTGTTTGTTTTTGGAGGACAGAGACTATCTGTGAGTGTCACTGTAGGTGTGTTAGTGTTTTGTAGAGCCATTTGTCTTGTAAATTTGGATCTGATGATGCTCGCATAACGAGCGAAACATGTCATCCCTTAGTTTTCTCCTTTTTCAATAGTCCAAAACATATATCTCAATCACATGTAATCTATTTCAGGTTATTTGTTCACATATTCCCATATTTTGAATCATTTTGTGTTGGCCGACTGAAAGTTACAACATCAATTATAAAAATGGTCAACAAGAACGGGGCGGGATACGCGGTTAACAGTTTAATTATGTGAGTAGTTAATCATGTTGTTTTAACGATCACAAGGACAGAATTAAGATCGTCAAAAATGATTAGGTAATGTGTGAGACTTTTAGTTCATGTAACTCGAACGTACATTAAATTGCATGTCGTAGATAATGGTATATTAATGCCGAGAAATTGTTTCACAAATTGGTTTTGTAAACTGTGTAATCTCTCATCTCAACACGTGTGTGGTTATTTTAAAGCAGTCTTCTCGCACTCTTTTAAATATATTCAAATTTTTAAGTGGTATAGCTGAGATAAGGCAAATTGTGGTGTGTGTTCACAGATGCGATCTTAACATAATGTACAAAGCCGTATTAAGCAGATCGGACTAGGTGGCGAAGTTAGTTAAACGTTACCCTTTTAAATCCCCCAGACTACTGGTTTGATTAACAGTTAGTTGCTGTTGGTTATTTTAGGGGCTGAAAATCATGGTCATATAACCCGGTGTATTTTGGGTGTGGAATTTGTGTGATAACCTGTGTTATTGTGAAGGCTGTGTGTATTTATAATTCAGGTCAGGCTTGGGAGGAGGCGGTCGTGGTCTTATGTTAGGAACCATCCCAGCATTTGCCTGGAGTAGAAATGGAGGAAACCACGGTTCAATTCCCTTCTCTGCCAAGAAATTTAATTCCGGTCTGAGGGCTGGGACGGGGTACACAGCCTCGTGAGGCAAAACTGAGAAGAGGTGGGTTCGATTCCCATCTTAGCCATCTTGGAAGTGGTTTTCCGTGGTTTCTCCACTCCTACTCCAAGGAAATGCCGGGATAGTTTCTAAATTAAGACCAGGCCGTCTTCTTCCCAATCATCTGAATTACAAATACACACACAAATAACAGTAATCCTCATCACAAACCAAGTACACGACGGTACATGACTACGATGTCGCAAAGCCCCTAAATGAATCGAACCTCTTAGGTGATCTCTCTTCCCCCATTCTCTTCACATTACCCCACCATCTAAGTCCGCTCATACGAACAGTCTCATCTAGAGTGTTCATTTCTTAACTAACCTTCATCTCTTCATTATGAGTACCTTCCTGCCATTGCTCCCAAAGATTTCACCCAGCAATCATCCGAGCTACCCTCATATCAGTTACATCTAGTTTATGTATCTTATATCCTGAATCTTCTCAGTTCTCACTTCATTATTTTTATTATTACTAAAGTAGCCTTATCGGGCTGGAAGCCTTTTCTTTAGCCTATTGTCATTTCTGAAAAATACGCTTATGAGACTACATTTTGTCCGTGTGTGAGAGAGCGTATGTGTGAGTCCCCCCTCTAATAAAATCTAACCGGCTGGAGCGATTTCAATGAAACTCGTCAGGTTATATTACTATTTTGTCCGACCCCGACCTTCAAATTTTATTACATCTCACCAATCCAACATGGCGGCTGTGCGACATATTTCACTGGCATTCTATATCTCCGAAACTATTACTGATATCACCCTGAAATTTTGTACGGTGATCAAGGGCACTATTAGACGTTCACTTGTGTGACTCTCAAAAACTTGTTACGTACAAAACTAACATGGCGACCAAGCGAAGTTGAAACATTTAAATGGACCTTTCTCGCTATTTAACCATCAGAACGCAGTGAAACTTGGCACAGCAAATGTTTATACACATTGCAATACACTGAGGTCTAATTTAGTTCAAGATGGCGGCTGTGCAAAATTTAAAATTAAATTTTAATTTCTTGTGTCCTAATCATGCGATCGAAGTCACCGTTTGAATAATGAACCTACGCAATAATCGTCATCTATACTCAGTGAGCTGCAAGAATGGTATTGACATTAGGCCAGAAATTCCACTTCAGTCATCACCCCTCTGCCTCTTGACCAATCCATGTTCGCATAGTTGATGTCATAATACTCTGCATTGCAATATTACAGCTCACGTGCTTCAGTGCCTGATCAAGTGTATCTCTGGCTTGTACAGTTTGGCAACCTCGTTCTCAGACCACATGGCAAGAGAACTGTCCCATTCTGGCAGCTCACAGAGTATAATAGTACATTCATTACTCTCTGGCCTACATATATAAAACTTCAACATGGCAACCATCCGAAACATTTAGACGGTTGTCAGTATCTACTAATCAATGACAGCAATCAAACTGAAATTTTGTATGTTAATAGAGGATATGAACATAAGTTCGCCTAGGGGACTATCAATAACCTGGCGAGCACAAATCCAACATGGCGGCGACGCGAAATTTAAATATTTAAATGGACGTTTCTTGCGATTTAACCATCCTAGCGCAGTGAAACTTGGTACGGCAAGTTTTATACAAATTCGAATCCACTGACACCTAATTCATTTTGTTCTCATAACCACAATATGACGACATTTTTTAATCTCGTCCTATTCATGCGATTGAAATAGATTACAGTAGCCTATATGCTACGACTGCCTCGGGTGTAGAACACCGTGCAATCCAATGAAGTTAAAAGCACAGGATAGAATAGGGAAGAATGGGCAGTCGCACCGAACCAGTCTACGAAACAAATGTCAGGAATAATAACCAATAAATAATGTAAACCAGTAGTAAGCCGTTAGAACCATATATGTTTTTTATAATTTCAGAGCTTTAACAACGAACTATTTTTACATCACCAAAATACAACTGTTCAACATACAGTATGGAATTGAATGTAAACATAATGAGGGTGACAGGGCAGATGTTGAAATGGGCTGCTGCCAGATTTCCGTTAGGTCACCCAATCGAAAATCAAAGTCATGTTCACTTCTCCCGCCATTCACACACACACGCACAGAACGAGGTCAACTTAGAAACGATAAGGCGCAATAGCCTCACAAGTAGACATGTCCTTGAATATCAGTCCCACAGGCAAGCGACTTCAAGAAGACATAAGAACGTCATTACATCTCAACGGATCGCAGTCCGACAAGAAAAAAAAAAAAAAAAAAAGGAAAACTATTGACAGTCAAAGTTGAGTTCGACGTTCAAAGTACTGGAGCGATAATGAATCACAGCTGTGATGGCTAAGTTGCAATTCTCAGGTTAGGAATAATAATAACTAGCGGACCCGTGCGAGAAATCTCGCATGTTCATAAGCCACGACACTTTCCCCAATAGGTTTATAATAAGAGACTCAAGGAGAAAGACTGTTATGTGTTCATGTGAACCAAATGATTATGGAACACTATTTACGTTTCAGGCGTCCATACGGTCGAAATGCGAACTGAACAGCAATGATGTCACGTATTTTCCTAAATCAACAGTATTTGCAAATCGCACACTTCTTACAAAAATTTATATTTATGAAATTCGTCAATGCTAATGCCATTAGTGTGCTGAGTCCATTGATTGACAGCTTAGCCGTAACACTCACCGGTTAGTCGATATTTATGAAATTATACGATTTGAGTACTCATTCCTTTAAATTACTTTTCTGAAATCCATGCAAAATGATAAAGGAAAGACCTCAGAATGTTAAAAAGACATGAAACAGGCGTCACAGCGGCCAAAATGGGAAGTGGACAGCAATTATGGAGCGCATCTTCCTGCAGCAACAGAATTTGCAAATTGCACACATCGCACAGTTTTTTAAGTCAATTTTTAAAGAAATTATAGATGTTTATGAAATTAGAGTGTAATGTGTCCACCTAACGGTAAAAAGGGAAATAAGAAGAAGAGTGCAATGTGTCACTTGTAATGTATATTCTCTTTTATTTTAATGCTCATTTTTCATGATCGGTCGCTTGTGAGCGCCGCATGAGGGATCTATACTACTGAAATATACAGGGTTATTACAAATGATTGAAGCGATTTCACAGCTCTACAATAACTTTATTATTTGAGATATTTTAACAATGCTTTGCACACACATACAAAAACTCAAAAAGTTTTTTTAGGCATTCACAAATGTTCGATATGTGCCCCTTTAGTGATTCGGCAGACATCAAGCCGATAATCAAGTTCCTCCCACACTCGGCGCAGCACGTCCCCATCAATGAGTTCGAAAGCATCGTTGATGCGAGCTCGCAGTTCTGGCACGTTTCTTGGTAGAGGAGGTTTAAACACTGAATCTTTCACATAACCCCACAGAAAGAAATCGCATGGGGTTAAGTCGGGAGAGCGTGGAGGCCATGACATGAATTGCTGATCATGATCTCCACCACGACCGATCCATCGGTTTTCCAATCTCCTGTTTAAAAAATGCCGAGCATCATGATGGAAGTGCGGTGGACCATCCTGTTGAAAGATGAAGTCGGCGCTGTCGGTCTCCAGTTGTGGCATGAGCCAATTTTCCAGCATGTCCAGATACAAGTGTCCTGTAACGTTTTTTTCGCAGAAGAAAAAGGGGCCGTAAACTTTAAACAGTGAGATTGCACAAAACACGTTAACTTTTGGTGAATTGCGAATGTGTTGCACGAATGCGTGAGGATTCTCTACCGCCCAGATTCGCACATTGTGTCTGTTCACTTCACCATTAAGAAAAAATGTTGCTTCATCACTGAAAACAAGTTTCGCACAGAACGTATCCTCTTCCATGAGCTGTAGCAACCGCGCCGAAAATTCAAAGCGTTTGACTTTGTCATCGGGTGTCAGGGCTTGTAGCAATTGTAAACGGTAAGGCTTCTGCTTTAGTCTTTTCCGTAAGATTTTCCAAACCGTCGGCTGTGGTACGTTTAGCTCCCTGCTTGCTTTATTCGTCGACTTCCGCGGGCTACGCGTGAAACTTGCCCGCACGCGGTCAACCGTTTCTTCGCTCACTGCAGGCCGACCCGTTGATTTCCCCTTACAGAGGCATCCAGAAGCTTTAAACTGCGCATACCATCGCCGAATGGAATTAGCAGTTGGTGGATCTTTGTTGAACTTCGTCCTGAAGTGTCGTTGCACTGTTATGACTGACTAATGTGAGTGCATTTCAAGCACGACAAACGCTTTCTCGGCTCCTGTCGCCATTTTGTCTCACTGCGCTCTCAAGCGCTCTGGCGGCAGAAACCTGAAGTGCGGCTTCAGCCAAACAGAATTTTATGAGTTTTTCTACGTATCTGTAGTGAGTCGAGACCATATGTCAATGAATGGAGCTACAGTGAATTTATGAAATCGCTTCAATCATTTGTAATAGCCCTGTATATTATGATGATGGCTGGAAGGCACATTCGACATGATTCACGCTGCTTGAGTCAAAAGTCGCGGGATCAAGTCATGGCAGAAAACAATTAAGAGGTTGAGCCCTGCGCGGATAAACAAAACCTTATCCACATCCACCCCGCAGCCAAACGTTTGTTACCCAAATCCGCTGACATTAAAATAATATTTTTAATTTAATAGATATTACCCATTTAAAATTTGATTGCGGCTGAGCATGGCTGCGCCACCGTTTGTTGATTATTGTAGCAGGAGCCCCGCGGGGTAAAGAGGAGGACACAGTGATGACAGAGTAGAGTCTGCACATAAGTCAAGCAGCATTGCGAGCGCTACCTGTCATAGAAGCGCAGATAAGTGCCACAGGAGCTCATGTCACCACGGACAGCTAATAGAGCTGAGTCATATCCTACTCACGCAACTGTACCTGTCAACGAAGCAGAGTGACGTGTGACACAAGTAAACAGAGAATAGTTCCCATCTCGACCGCCGGCAATCAATTCGTGAAAGGGTAATAATAATAATATCATATGGCCTCGGGTGCCGAGTGCAAGCTTTGCTATTTGACACCCAGAAGGTAGCTTTCATGTCTAATTTCGTTGTTCCTTGAAGCACTAAGAAAGTCATGGAGGTTAGATATGTAAGCTCCTTGAACACTATAGCGCTTTCTAGTAGAGAAATGAGGAAGTTTGTGTTGGCGGAAACTCCCGAGATTAATTTTGCCATTATCAACACGTCCTACTGAATTCAAATGGGTTCTTGACATGCCAACATGGTATGACATGCGCATCGTATTTTTCCCGCCTTTCAAAAATCACTCACCACGGCCAGGAGCTAACCTGCAAGCTTGGGGGTTAGTAGACCGACACGTTAACCACTCACACATCGTGGCAAGCTATTTATTAGATACAGCACACTTAGATATTTGAGGAAAACATCATTCCCTAGGCTATGTGTGAATCGCAAGACAACGTCGACTGTGTTTTGTCCCTCTGAGTAACGCAAATTGAAACAGCGGGTGGCTGATTATAGGCTAGCACTAATTTAGTTGTCGGATGTACCCACGCAGGCAAAAAGGACTTCTTTTTGCATAAGTAAACACTAATTAAGGGTATTTCGTTATTGTTGTTTTAAGGGGTGGAACTACGAGGTCCTCTGCCCCTATTGAGGGTATTTCTCAGATCGGGGTACGCTCAGCCTCGTGAGGCAAAACTGAGAAGAGGCGGGTTCGATTCCGTCCTCAGCCATCCTGGGAGTGGTTTTCCATAGTTTCCTACTTCTACTCCAGACAAAAGCCGTGGTGATAACTATACTCTGATTTACACAAGATGAACGGTGAAAGCTGTCATCAGCTTGAAGGGTGACGAGAGGGGTGGAGACGAGAGGGGTAACGGTCTCCATGGCAACGGCGAGCAATGTTGCAATGTGTGCAGACACAGCAGTGAGCACATGGTTTGACTCAAGTGTTCTACTGTGCCTTCACTCGTCACGGTCATTAGACCGCCAGGCAGGGGGGCTAACTTCCCCAGTATTTGTGTCTTCCTGCAAGCCTCTTGGAATGTTATGAGTAGGGCTCGAATTTTTAGGTAAATAAATATTTTTTATGTAAATACATATTTTAAGCATTTTTCTATAAATCCATAAATTCCTGCTTCTCACTTATTAGCACATGAAAAGACATAATATTGACATATTTTAAAATTCAGTATGCTAGATCTTTCAGTTAATTGAAAATTTGTTGTGTTACTTGATCGGGGAAGAACCTGTGAGCTATCTAATCTTCATGCAGAGCGTATGTCAGCTTGCAACTGTGATATTCTTAACTTGTCGTCCCGTGCCACTCACTATGGGAGCCGGGGATTCCCTTCTCAATTGCCATATTGCACCAGGTGCTAGGCCTCCCCCTCCCCAACTACCTGGAACCAGTGTCAATCACATGCAGTTCATTTCTGGCACTGTGAAGTGTAAGGCAGTTCTACGAAGCCTAAAGTAAAAACAACTACAAGCTATCGTATTTTGCATAATTAAAAGATAATTGGAAAAGCAATCAAGGCTGAACAGAGATCTCAAGTTACACCACACCTCGAGGGCAAGAAAGATATTGCCGCAGTTTCGCGCCTTCAGAAGAAGTGTTTCGCGATAAACGTCGGTCATTTGTGATGGACAACCTGAAGATGTATCACGTTGTGTATTGTAATGCTTCAGCAGTGAGGCATAGCATAAATTGCATTCGTGAGTATTGCATATTATTTATGTTCACATTAATAAACTAAATTATAATTAAATATTTTTACTTTTTGGTCACATATTTCAGGTATTTTTAATACCTAGTTATGAGTCATGATCTGCCTCAGTGACAACGCAGCATTTCCCCACGTGCTAGCTTGGACAGCTGTCATCGTTCATTATTGGTAAATCCGAGTATAGGACACGACCGCTTCCTATCCAAATCCTACCTTGATTACAAGTACACACTCTAATACAGCCATCAGATAAGTTCTACACACATTCAAGTACAAGACCACGATGCCGTAAAGCCCTAACGAATCAACAACAATTTATATAAACATTTGTAGGCCTAAAGAATTCTGAAAACTCAGTTTCAGTGACCCTTAACTGATCGCGTCATAGAAAAAAAAATCCATCCTAATTGAAGCCACACACAGAGAGGATCCCGGAATGTAACCCAGTGGCAGTAAGGAAGTAAGGCAGTCAGCAGGCAGAGCGAAGAGCCGAGGAGAGGAGAGCAGAGCAGGCAGACAGAGAGACGATTGCATCATACACACTCCATCAAGTACAGCTAATGCGTCTAGACGGCTCAAGCTCTGCTAGGACCAGGCGCTCCCTCCCTCTTCTAAGCTTTTGGGGAACTACAAATACACAAACAAACAGGTGCACTGCAGTTAGAATATCAGACGGCACACGCACTCTCATTTACCATCATCGTAATGTACCCCAATTCGTTATTTAGTGGGTAGGACGAAGGCCTTTCATTTGAACGGTATCGGGTCGGGACCGATTCCCAGACGATGCTCGTGAAATTTCAACTTCGAATAGTTAACTCCACTGGCTCGGGGAATATGTGTTTGTGACGTCTTCGTAAATAACTTCATCATTATGATGTGCAAGTCGCATACGAGTACCAGGAATCTACGAAGGTCACAAACCATTATCATTATCATCGTAATGGTGCTTTAAATAGAGTTTGCTTGTTGTTTCATTCAAGAGCTTCCGACATCTAAGGTTTGATTACGACATTGATGGCTCGGACTGCCATCCAACGGAAGTTTGGTTGGTTGGTTCTTAGGTTTAGGGGCTGCGACAACGCGGTCATGTAGCCCCGTGTACTTTGGGTGTGTGTAGAATCTGTCTGATAACCGGTGTTAATTGTGATGACTGTATTAGTGTGTGCATCTGTTTCAATTCAAGTAAGGACTGCAGACGATCAATTGTCAAGTAGTTCCTACTTTTGCAGCCAAACGCCACCGTCAGCGACTAATAGTTCAGAACTTAGCTACCAGACGTCACCGCAGTCGGCTCTTGGCAACGAACGTAGGAATCTAAGAGCGCTGTTTACATTTTTAACCTTTACAATTTAGCTTCACACAGGTGTAATTAGTGGAAGGTTCTTTAACATGCCATAAATCTATGACATAGGACCCCCGGCTTTACTTCCCCTCCTTGTGTCTTACAAAGTATAAGAAGTCATTGCCTTAAGTAATCTATTAATATAATTGTTTTTCAGTCGGTCAACACAAGTGTATCGAATTAGATTGGGCGGGGAGTAACATATATTTTATCACCCTAACCAGAAAGAAATATTACAGTTAACAACCGTCAGCGGCAGCTACAGTCACTATCGCGCAGCGCTAGGCCATGGGACCAAGCTCTCTGCCGACTCAGCAGGCGTGGGTTCGAGCTCCACCGTCGCCCATCCTTTAAATGGTTGTCCGTGGTTTCCCATGTTCAACTCCAGGCAAATGATGGGACGGTACCTTCTGGCAGGCCAGGACAGCTTCCTTCCACATCCTTCCCCAGTTTCATTCATTTTCATTCATTTCATCTCCCATTAATTCCTTTCATGATGGCCCTAGGAACGCCGTAGAAACCACCCGCCACATAGCCTTTCATCTCATCCCCGACCCCGTTAAAAACGGGAATAATAAAGGGTAGATATACAATTTATACACAACACATTTTTGAAGAGAAAAAATAGGAGGGGTTATGTAATTGAATGACATGTTTCGATCGTCAAGCGATCATCATCAGATCCTGTTCACTTAGGCTTCAACAATACTTAAATTATATTCTTAAATTACAAAACTTTTTTATAAACATTTGTAACATTACAATCTATTTTAAAAGAGATTATTACTTAGTTGGTCTATAGCACTTCAATGTACCTTGTGATATTTATTATTAATATTGTTAAGTATGTCAGCACTTAGATTATTTTATCTATCTAAATAGCTTGCTACGGTGGGTGAGTGGTTAACGTGTCTGACTACCAATCCCAAGCTTGCAGGTTCGCTTCTGGCCGTGGAAAGTGATTTTTGAATGGCGACAAAAATCACGACATGCTTGTCATACGATGTTGGTATGTTAAAGAACCCATTTGAATTCAATAGGCCGTGTTCATAATGGCAAAATTAATCTCGGGATTTTCCGCCAACACAAAGTTCCTCCATTCTCTACTAGAAAGCGCTATAGTGTCAAGGAGCTTAGATATCTAACCTCCTTGACTTTCATAGCGTTCCAAGGAACGACGAAATTCGACATTCAAGCTGCCCTCTGGGTGTCAAATAACAAAGCTTGCATCCAGCACCGAGGCCATACGATATTATTATCTAAATACACACACACACTCACTGAGTGGGCAAAAGTCACGGGAAGGGTAGTCCCATGAGAAAATTTGCCGTGTATGACTCCTGAGCGTTGTGGCTAGCTGCTGCGGAGCAGAGCATTCTGTCACAGAAACGAGTGCAGTGAAGTTGACAAGACGTCGCGAGTTAACCGACTTTAAACGTGGGATGATCATCGGCACACGGGTCATAGCATTTAGGAGTTTACACGCGAATTCGAGTTTCCGAGGTCAACAGTGTCGAGAGTGGATCTTCAATATCGCAGAGATAATGTCACCATCCACGTAAACCTCCTCAAGGGATGACCACAGGTGTTTAAACGAACGGACATCACGTCGCCTCAGTAGAACCATACGGGGCGATCGAAGAGCTACTGTGAGTCAGACCCCTGCTCAGTTGAATGTTGGAAGTCAGGAACCCACTTCTTGTCGAGTCGATGCCTCACCGTATTGCTGCCGTTTTGAGGGATCGATGCCTTCCCACGACTATTGGACACTTGAGTGTTTTTTTTAGTTTTTTTTTTTTTGCGTATGGCTTTTAGTGCCGGGAGTGTCCGAGGACATGGCTGGCACGCCAGAGTTTGTAGCTGCTTCTATGCGGACACCCATGGGGTGAGCTACAAGTACCGTCACGTGTGGAGTGTTGTCTGGGGAGGAAAGTTTGAATGTAAGGACGAGGAATTGGAAGGTAGCGGCTGTGGCCTATAGTTAGGGACCAACCCCGACATTTGCCTGGAAGGAAGATGGGAAACCACAGAAGACCATCTTCAAGGTTGCCGGCGGCGGGATTCGAACCTCCTCGCCTCCCGGATGTGAGCGGCTGCCTGCAGCCATGCCGTAACGACCACGGCTAACCCACCCGGTAATATATAATTATATGTGTGTAAGAGAAGTCTGCTGCCTGCGAATGGAAGCCGCGTGTGATATTCGTCTTCAGTTCTTAGTCAGTGTGAAAATGTGGATGATCAAACAGAACCCAGCCAAATTTCTGCAGAACAGTTGCTGTCCTGATCTTGCTCCCAGCGAATTCCACCTTTCCTTGCACTTCAAAAAACTCCTTGCATCCGGTCACACCTCATCCCATTCTCAGGCGGCAGACTTCTGTAACACACAACTACAAAAGCTGATATGACAAGCGTCACAATTCATACGGTACCTACGTCCAAAAATAGCTGACAAATTGATGTACATGTTGCCAATAAAGTTTTGCATATAACGATGTTCTCTTACAACAACAAAAATAGGGAAACTTACTTTCGTATATACAAACATGTGTGACAATCTCGCGGAGTAGCGACTAGCGTACTTGGCTGTCGCCGCGGAGGTGCAGGTTCTATTCCGGGCTCTACCAAGAAATTTTAATTCTGGTGTGGGACTGGAACATAGTATACTCAGCCTTGTGAGGCAAAACTGAGAAGAGGAGGCCTCTCAGCCATCCTGAAAGTGGTTTTTTGTTGCTTCCTCCACTTCTACTCCAGACAAATGCTGGGATGGTTACTAACTTAAAGCCACAGCCGCCTCCTTCCCAATCGTATCCCCACTTTACAAATACACAAGTACGGCAGTTACAATACACAGGGTATTACACAAATTACACACACACACACACACACACAAATACACATGGCTATATGACCGCGATGACGCAGTCCCTAAAATAAGCAACACAAACACAAAAAATTGAAGCTCTAAAACATCTATTAGAAAATCTAATGTGGCAATTCAATACGAAATGCAAAAGCTCTTGCTCTTAATATATATTTAAAAAAAGGCTGGATCGTTCCCACTAAACTAATATTATACATGTATGCGTCTGGGCCCCACCTAGGCCATTAATAAACACACATTACTAGTAAAACAAAACGCTGGTGACAGAACAAGATCAACACAGGAGATACTATGCACGCCCTGGCCCTATACAAGCTGGTAGACGACAACAAATACAGTAAGTACGTCACAGACTGTCGGAGAAGGGGCAGTGCTTTATCAGGAGAACCTCATCGCTTGTTCACTTGGGAATAACAACTATGATAAGAAGCTCGACAAATTAATATCCATACATACAGAACTGGATGACCGTCCCTACTGCACTCTATTACATTCTTACGACGAGAAAATAGGACGTCTCATATCCAAGCCTTACAATAAGCAGTGCCAAGATAATTATATTCTTACCTTTTAAGAACAAGATCGCGGGTTCAAACCCGGCCGAAGTCGTCGGAATTTTTAAGAGCGTTAAAAATCCCTCAGTATGCCGGCGGTCCCAGTCATAGATTTATGGCATGTTAAAGAACCTTCCCTAATTACACCTGTGTGAAGCTAAATTATATAGGTTAAGAATATAAACAACGCTCTTAGGTTCCTACGTTCGTTGCCAGGAGCCGACTGCGGTACCTGTCAAAATAAAACAAATCCAAACGTTTATGTATCTCGGCCAGCAATAACTGAAGCTGGAAGGTGTATGATAGAGATAAATGCCCAAGCTAAGAACACTCTTATGCAGAAGTTATTATGTAGCATTAAACTTAAACTAATACTTCGTACAAGGATCCCGCATATATTTATTTGGACTGTGCTATTGTACACCTCAAAAACATGTACTATCAGTCAAGACGGATATTAATTATTACCATTGTCATAATGGTTAATGTTTATGCATTTTTGACATTATGTATCTGCGGTGGTTATCTTAACGACTGGTTTTTCCCTGCCTTCCCCCCCTGTCCCTACGTGCTGTGGGGAGTGATCGCGATGTGTTTATGTGAGGTGTTGCCAACCTAGATAAGATGTATGTTATTGAATGAGGTGGATCTACAATTAAAGACCGTGGATTAGTCCTCGCCACGCGTGGAGCATAACCCATTCGAACTAAGCGTTGACGGTCTTATGAGGACGTCCCGGCACCTTTAATACTGCCTCTAATATGGGCCTTGGTTTATTGCAGAAGAAAAGTACCTGTCTGTCTCCGTTTTGTCCAGCACAGATCTCACATGGAGTGACCGGGATTTGAACCACGGACCCAGCGGTGAGAGGCCGGCGTGCTGCCGCCTAAGCCACGGATGCCATAACTTATAAGAACATTATTGTATATTTGTTCTTATGTAGTGAGCCATGGATAAAAAGAAATCCAATAATCCTACCTTGCTTTTCATAGTTTATGCCAAGATACTCTATCAAAGGCCTTTCCATAATCAATGAAGCATGTATAAGGTTCTATTTCTATCAATTCTGCATTCTGCTAGTTCATTAAGGTATTCATTAATTTTTCCTTCCAATCCTTTCTTTATAAGAGTTTAGTGCTTTTCAGTCGGTCAAGACGAATGTACCCAAAAGAGATGGGTTATGCCCTAATCCTGAAATAAATTACAGGAGATTAATAAAACACTAGGAACGCTCTTAGGTTCCTACGTTCGTTGCCAGGAGCCGACTGCGGTGACGTCTAGTAGCTAAGTTCTGAACTAGTAGTCGTTGACGGTGGCGTTTGGCGGCAAAAGTGGAACTACTTGAAAAAAAATCAATGTCTGCAGTCCTAACTTGAATTGAAAACAGATAGCACACACTAATACAGTCATCACAATTAACACAGGTTATCAGACAGATTCTACACACACCCAAAGTACGTTGGACAGTGAGGTGCAGAGTGCCGGAACCCAAAACATAATGCGAACTACCCCAGGAATACGAAGATTGGCATTGACTCTTAAACAAGTTAAACGCGTTCCAAATAACAGTAGCATAGATGAACCATATATTTCTGCTATAGGCTATGTGTGTGAAACAGTGATATCTCAGTAAAATCAACCTAGGATCACAACTTCAAGAAATCCTTCCAAATGAGCACAGATGTATATATAGTGTCTTTATATGTCTGCCATGATTCTAATTACCTAACTACATCTATCACCATTTACAGTTAAGTGGACATTATTCTTTCTCTTTTGGTCCGTATTGACTTAGGTCACCTCAAATACGACAAAAAAAAAATAGATGGATACTATATGTAAGGATTGCGCATCGTAGGTATTTGCCCTTTAGGTGCAGCAAATTGCAATAAATGGAGTGTGAGGTGCAGAGTGGTGGACCCCAAATCATAATGGGAACAATGTCAGGAATAAGAAGCCGTCTCAATTGTTAAAATTTATTCGCAACGAATACAGTCTCTTCAACGCTGTCAATACAATGTATAATAAAAACAAAATACATTGCATTAACAGAGCGGAAGAAATATTACACTTTATTTATTTTTTAATAAATTTTAACAATAACCTGTTGACAGTTGCCAGTTACAGCCTGACGACCATAACTCCTACCTTGACGTATTAGGACCATCATGCAGTGAGGAACACATTCACTTCAAATTAAGCAATTCATTATCATACATAGCAATCTACAGTGAGGACCTTCTCTATAGAACGGAACCTCGCCGGCGCTGTGCGATTGCCAGGCCACTGTGGCTAGCCTCCTGTCGAGCAGGCACTAGCACTAACGCCAGCGTACCACCCAACTAGTTCAACACATTTACACTCTTTAACGTACTTAACAATCGTCAAGTAACTTACAAGACTTTCAGATTAGTTGCTGAAAATGCTGTCCTAAACACAAATTGCACCAACATAGGAAGTTTTGGTACACTCGCTGTAATTCATCCTTACTGATATTTCATGTCGGTGAAGTTATTTCGTTCTCGAGAGCCTCCCGAGTACACCGATTGTATGTGTTTAAGGTTCCCGCACAAGTATAAATCGCACGGCGCTGAAACTTGCGAACACCTTTACCTGAATGCCTTGCTCGGCTCGCTGCTACACACAGGCTGTCATAAGGCGCCAGCCAGGCTCTGTTCTATAGGGAAGGCGCTCACTGTATAATATTCCATGACCATATTTATTGAAAAAATATGCACAACATAGCTCGAGATTTTGAAAACAATGAGATAGTGAGGGAAGTGTGTAGTAAAAAAAATAATGTATAAATAAAAGGATTGCGTTTTTTGGACACATATCCCGCTTGCCAAATACTAGACTCCTGTAACAACTTTTTGACTTCTTTTGGAACAGTAAAACAAAAAGCACATGGTTTAAAGAAATACAAATGGATTTAGACGAATTGAAAATTACTAACCATCAAATTGAACATAGAGAACAGAAACGGCTTCTGAATAACAAATACACTAGACTAACATTCAGCGTAAGCAATATGTTATATCTGCAAAAGAACGGGCTGCAAGATCTTCCAGAATTAAGAAGTATTGGGAAAGAAAAAAATTATCAAGTATTAAGAACTGAACTTAGTATTTGAAGACTGTATAAGGATTGATTTTTGGTGCTCCAATGTGGGTGTAAATAAATAAATAAATAAATGGAGATCCTGTGAGGGACATAAATTCTTGTGGACATACATGTAACTTAATGCCTAATTTCTTTTTCTTGGCAAAAATAATTTGTTTAAGACAGAAATTTAGCTAATGCTTTTCTATGCTTGTATTTTTTCTCTAACTCAATGGGGGGACCAAGGCCCTTCTGTGCACACAAATGATTGTGACTCAAAAAATAACTGACAAAGTATCTCATCAAGAAGGGCCTCCTTTATTTTGAAGCTATGAAAGGTATCTCCCACAAGTCCAACCCCTCCTCCACGTGGTGGGAGACGGGCAACGGCATGAAGTAGGGGATTGCCTGTAGGGGTGAAGTACAGTGGGGACTTTGTGTGCCCCGGGACCGCTACGGTAGCTGTGAAGGCTCTATGGGAACCCTGAAAAGTGACGGCTGACGGGGCTGTGGTGAAGCTACGATAGGCCTAGCAAGCCAGTAGTGGATATCATATTTGCTTTCAAACCAGGAACAGGCCGCGGAAAGGACGGATGCAAACGACGACGACCCGGATAAGCTAATGGACTACGAGTTGGGACATTAAACATACAGACACTGACAGGAAAAGTGGAGGAGATTGTAGATGTGATGGAGAGAAGAAAACTGGATGTACTGGGCTTGGCAGAAACAAGATGGAAAGGAGGTCGCAAAGAACTGAGGAAAGGGTACCGGTTGTACTGGAGTGGGAACAGTGAAGGAAGGAGCAGCGGAGTAGGAGTAGTTGTGAGAGATGGAATGAAGGAAGAGGTAAAGGGAATAAGTGACAGGATCATGAAGATCAGAGTAACGGTATAGGGAAGAAGCCTGGAGATAGCCCAGGTATATGCCCCTCAAGTTGGATGTACAGCTCAAGAGAAGGAAGACTTTGAGGAGGAGCTACAACAGCAGTTGAATGGTCAGAGCATCATTGTCATGGGAGATTTGAATGCACAAGTAGGAAGTGAAAGGCAAGGATATGATAATGTATTGGGAGCAGAAGGATGGGGTAGCAGGAATGAAGAAGGGAGAAAGTTGCTGGATTTTTGCAAGAGAAACGGTTTAGTGGTAGGCAACTCCTGGTTCCGGAAGAAAGAAAGCCACAAGGTAACGTGGTACAGCAGTGATTTAACAAAGAAATCTTTGGTAGATTACATGCTGTACGACTGGGAAATGAAGAGAAGTGTCAGAGATATAAAGGTAATACCATCAGAGGCCATAGATAGCGACCACAGAATACTTGTAATGAACCTGGGAGTTGTTAAGGATTGCAAGAGGACAGAGTACCAGGAAAGGAGAATCAAAGTATGGAAACTCAAGGAAAAGAAAGTCAAGGAAGAATTCCAGAAGATAATAAGGGAAAGGATGCCAACAGACAATCCTAAAACAGGGGAAGAGGAATGGAAGCAATTCAAAAACACAATGGTGGAAGCTGCAGTGGCAGTAAGTGGAAGAACAAGCAACAGAAAGCAGTGTAAAGAGACACCATGGTGGAATGAGAGAGTAAAAGAAGCTGTGGGAAGGAAGAACAAGGCTTTCAGAGTGTGGTTCCAGGAAAGAACTGATCTGGCAAGGGAAGATTATAAGATAAAGAAGAAAGAAGCAAACAAGATTGTCGCAGAGGAGAGGAAGAAGTGGATGGTAAAGTGGACAGAGATGATGGAGGAAGACAGCAGAGGAAATAAGAAAGTACTTCATGGGATGGTCAAAAGTAAGAGAAGTGGCCTGCGAGAGGATGTGGTAATGATGGACAAAAACGGAAATGAGGTACACAACAAAGAGACACTCAAGACAGTGTGGAAAGAGTACTTTGAGGATTTGCTGAATCCAAATGTCATAGGGAGGAAGACAATGTATTGGAAGATGGAGAAGACAACACAGGAATGGAAAAGTACCTGACTTGGAGAGAACTGGAAATGGCTATAGACAAGATGAAAGGAGAAGGGCACCAGGTGTGGATGAAGTGAGTGTTGAAATGGTGAAGGCAGCAGGGGAGGTTGGGAAACAGTGGCTGTACCGTGTGATGAGGGTGATATGGAAGGAGAAAAAGACCCCAGAAGATTGGAAGAAAGGATTAATTGTCCCAATATTTAAGAAAGGAAGCAGAAAGGAGTGCAGAAATTACAGGGGAGTCACACTCATACCTCACTGTGCCAACATATACGAAAAGATATTAGAAAGTAGAATACGAGCCAAAGTGGAGAGAAAATTGAGAGAGGAGCAGTATGGATTCAGACCTGGGAGATCAACAGTGGATCTCATATTTTCAGTGAGACAGCTCCAGGAACACCACTACGAATTTGGAGAGGATCTGTTGATGGCCTTCCTGGACATCGAAAAGGCCTATGATAGTGTGTGTAGGGAGAAGGTTTGGAAAGCAATGGAAAACATGGGAGTGGAAAAAGAGACTGTAGGCAGAGTGAAGGAGATGTATTGTGGAAGTGTGAGTTGTGTGAAAGTTGGAGGGGAAAGAACAGACTGGTTCAGACAAATGTGTGGCCTGAAACAGGGTAGTGCGCTGTCACCCCTCCTCTTTATTGTGGTTATGGACGAGGTAATGACACAGATAGCAGGAAAGATAGGAGAAGATAAGATGAAAGCAATGGTGTTTGCAGATGATCTCATGGTCTGGGGAAACAAGGAGGAGGAAATTCAGGAGCAACTGAAGGCTTGGGAAGAAACAGTGGGAGAGTACGGATGGAAGTTCAACATCAGTAAATGTGAGATCCTGTTAACGACAGTAAATGTGAGATCCTGTTAACGACCAGGAAAAAGGACAGACCAATGAGTGGGATAACACTTGGAGGTGGACAGCTGACGAAGGTGGAAAGTCTAGTGGAGGAAAATGGGAGAAATGACTAAGAGATTACGGAATGTGGCACACAGGCAGAAGCATTTCTGAGAAGCATTAGGAGCTTAGTGTGGAATAAAGATGTCCCACAAAAAAGCAAGGAAGTGTTATACAGAAGCTACTATATCCCGATACTGACCTATGCTTCAGAAACGTGGACAATGAAGAAAAGAGACATAAGCAGAATACAGGCAGGTGAAATGAAGTTCCTGCGAAGTAGGATCGGAGTAACAAGAAGAGACAGGGTGAGGAATGAAAAGGTCAGGGAAATGGTGGAAGAGGAGCCCTTGCAAGGTAGGATTGAGACATCAAGACTGAGGTGGTATGGACACTTAAAGAGAATGGATGAGAAGAAGATTCCCAAGAGGATACATGAGATGCAGATGCAGAAGAAACGACCAAGAGGAAGACCAAGAGATAGATGGCTGAAAGGAGTGGAGGAATGTGTCAAGAAGAGAGGCAAGGACCGGACCAGAGTGACAGCGGAGAGGTGGTGGGAAGAAAGAACTAAGTGGCGAGGCTTATGTTCCAAACAGACCCAGCCTGGGGCTGGAAACTGTACAAGATGATGATGATGATGATGAAAGGTATCCTGGCCTGACCACATACAGCCCCACTAGCCAAGGAAACTGAAACGTCAGACCTAGCAGCAAAAAGCAGTGATCTAATGTTTGAGAAGTGATGTATTAAGTCACCTTTTGATTGAGAGACAAGTTCAGTAAGCTTAGCATCGTTTTAGTGTCAATACGATTGCTTTCAAAAAGTAGTAGAGGTTCTGGATGAATACTTTTCAGTACAGCGTGCTGCGTGACACCGGACAACACACAGGCTCAGAGTTGCAGAGTGTCTGAAGACATGTTTAGGAAGTACTACTCATGTAATTTAAAGCATCTTCTTTAATGCCAGGTAAGATTTAAAAATATTACTTTCACTAGGAATAACTATATTATTTGACTCTGAGCAGCACACAGAAAAGCATTCATTTTACTAGTTTGTGGGCAAGCGTGGCAACTTGCCGTGGCTAGAGAGGGGCTTGTAGAAATCAAACGATTCATTGCAAGGAATGCAGGAAACACATGCCAAAACTCGACTACATTGAAAGTAAGCATATTAACACCAGAGCGAAAATAAGCATACAGTACTGAATTCATCCCTCAATCAAAAGGTGACCGCATGCATCATTTCTCATATAAATATTAGATCTTTGCACTCTGCTGCTAGGTCTGACGTTGCAATTTCCTTGCGAGGTGCTGACATAACACTACATGCAAAACAGGCATTATGATAAGGATTAGTGGTTTACAGCATTTTACAATCCTAAAATTATGTTATGAAATAAGACTATACATTTAGCACTTTGTAACATTTTAAACACTCACACTGGTTCGACGTATACGCACACCGAGCTCCAATCCTATCCCAAGATCAGCTCGTCGTACACCCATATGTACAGAGCTGGCAAAAGGGAGTTAGAACACTTCCATTCGAGTGATAGTGATAATGAATATGTCCAGCTGGAAAATATGTGTGATGTGAATAACGATAGTGGTATCAGTAAGAACACATTCGAGTGGTCATGGTCACCTGTTGATCATTCCAAGTTTATGCCCACAGAAATCCTGTTTACAGGCAAATGTGGTCCAACTAATACGAGTTGGAGTGTTTTTGGAGTACTTTTTATGAAGTGGAATGAAAGTTATTGTTACAGACCAAGATATGCAGAAAGCATAAAATTCAGGCATGTACTCCACAACCAACTGGATTTGTAAGAAGACTAAGTTGGCCTAGCCTATAGGCTAAATCTCTATCACTTTACATACCATGTACGATTTCATTGTAAACAGAAAAGGAGGCTTGTAGTTTTACGTGACTGCTCGCAATTATGAGCCATGGGACCTCCATTTTTACGTGGAATCCGAACCACAGAACATGATATTTCCCTTGCATGAATCGAACCATGTCCACCATGGTGAGTGACAAGCCATTCTTTTATACCCAGATTCTGCATATATATATATACACATGATATGAACTTCATATTTCCTTAATTTGAACAAGATCAGATAAATCGTTTAGACGCTATTGCACCTATTGTGAAAGCATGTAAAATAGTGATATTTTTCTCAAATTAATTACTGCTGTGGGGTAAGACTTGATACACCTTTACTATCGGCTTGAGGTGTTGACCTTTTCAGATTTAGCAATTTGATTAATAATAAAGAATGCATGTAGGGTTTGTGGATTTGAGCACTAGCCTATTGTCTAAGACTCATCAATGGATGCATTAACCGTCCAAGATACAATTGCCAGTGGCCAAGGTGGGAACTATTATTTGTTCACGTGTGCCATGGCGTCAGCCTACTCGATAGACAAGTACAGTTGCACGACTAGGCCAAGGACTCTGCTTCAGTAGCTTCAATCATCGTATTACTCCCAGTGGTGACACGAGCTACCGTTATGCTTAGCTGTGCTGTTGCGAAACTATTAAAAACACACCAGTCTTGGCTCAAATGTAGCCTACACCATGTCAGGCCTACGTACGTGTCTAGGGGAAATTTTTAGAGTAGTCAATGACGTCATGGATTAATGCGGACGTTGATGTTAGTTTGTTTGATGCTTTGGCTTGTATTGCTGCCACTTTGTCAGCTGTGTGTGGTTTCAAACAGTGCGTAGTTTGATGCCGATGTATTGACTGTGTTGAAGTGTAATGTGTGGTGGAGAGCTACGAATGTTCATACATTACATCATTCAATTTTAAAAACGTAATTGAAAAGTTGCAATGTACTCTTCTAAAGCCATTGGTCAGTATTTGGTTAGATGGTCTGGGTTTTAGTCGCTACTAGGATAGACGACTGTCTGGGGTGCAAGCCCCAGATTAGGTTCGTGTATGTAAAGCATATTAATAATTTTATTAGAATTTAACAAATATGAAGATTTTTAACACTTAATCCATACGTCATGGATGCCACAATTTTGTGTCTAGGGGAATTTTTTACTGAAAAGTATCGCGAACTATACTACTCCCCCTTCTTATTTTATCCGTTCACAATTCACATTTAGACAAATAGCAAGCACAATTTTGCTTTACTTATGTGCAGACTGCAGTCCGTCGTCGCTGTGTCCTCCTGGTTGTCTCGCAAGACTCTAGTTGCTATTATCAACAAGCGCTGGTGCAGCCAAGTTTAGCGCCAATCGTACGTTGAAAGGCTACCTGCATTCTTTACAACTCCTACAAGCGGATTTTAATGATTCTGAATTAACAATAAAATAATAATCATATGAGCTGAGCTATTTGGTGTAGATCATCCGAGTTGGAGCCATTTAGACGGATCTACTCTCAAATTTTTACATTCAATTTTACTCTGCCATATGGCATAGAAAATGGAAATCTCGCCTATGAGCAACCTGTGGCCGATAACTAAAAAATTTTGTCTTGGAATTACCAATTGTGATACAAGACATCTTTAACGAGCCAACATTGCACGACTGAGTGCTCTACAAAAAATTCTACTTCCTCAGCCAGCAAACGAATTTGCAATATTGGAATCATAACACAGACACTCGAATCACATATCCACCAAGGAAGTGATAAAATGCTAAGCTGACTCAAAATGAGAAATAATGTCTATTGTGCTAAATAAAGGTTTGGTTGTTTAGTCATTTTTCCTTTACAATTTTCTTATTCAATTTAAAAAAATAAAGGCTGTTGTTAAAATTTTATAATTTCTATTTTGTGATGACTCTAGTCATCTACTGTATTTCCAACCAAAGAACTTTTTAAATACTGCACTAAACACAATCTGTGTATACTGAAGTGTATTTCATAATTTATTCCGACGTGTATGTAAATATTTGTGTTTCTCGCAGCCATGTCTTGGTAAGATTGCAACTTCTCTTGCATGTTGTAAATCAATTTACATTCTTGGAATCTATCTAATACTAATTATTTACATGTAATATTATTATGTGCACATACATAACCCATACCTACAAATCCTTACAAAACCAAACATCAGGAGATTTTGATAGGAAAATCAGGAGATAATGTGCATATCAACACAATTTCATTGGCAAATTATGGTTCACAATAAATGATGTAAATAAGCCCCATCACTTTAATTTTTAAGATAAAACTATTATTATTTGTTGCTACTCTTTAAGACTTTTGGTACTTCTTCGTTCCCACGTGTTTGTAAACATCACATCAACAAACAGTACAAAAAGCAAAAAAATGACCTTTCCTGGATTCAACAATGCACAAAAATTGTTCCAGAAACTGTTTCAACAAAACAGAATTGTTTGTTTTTGACATATACTCTGAATTACCAATAATGGTCGCTGACAGCTGTCAAAGCTAGCACGTGGGGAAATGCTGTGTTGCCACTGAGGCAGATCATGACTCATAACATTCCAAGAGGCTTGCAAACCATGTGCTCACTGCTGTGTCGGCATACATTGCAACATTGCTCGCTGTTGCTATGGAGACCGTTACCCCTCTCGCCTCCACTCCTCACCACACCCTTCAAGCGGATGACAGCTTTCACCGACCATCTTTTGTAAATCAGAGTATAGTGAAGAATCAAGCACCGAGCAAACCACTAGAAAGTGACGAAAATGTTGCAGCAAAATCAATTAACTTAATACCCACTTATTCTGAAACAAAACTCTTTTACAAATTCTGGTACTATACCCAAATTACATTCAATCACCTGTCCACTATAAACACTTCAACAATACTGGAAAATGTTTGAAGTTCGCCAGTAATTAGATAAAACCGGGAGAAAACTTGAGTTATTGACAGGCAGGAAAAACTATCTAAAAAACCAGAGTCTCCCAAAAAATCAGGAAGTTGGCAGGTATGCATAACCCTTATTACTAGCGCTTAAGAGACAGCCCAGCGGGGCTAATGAAGCGACCCGAATACTCACGACCACAACCGATCATCCATCCCCCTTCACGATCTTTTGACACACACCGAGACAGACCAGCGCAGCGGGCCAAACCGAACGTACACGAAACTTCACAACCTAGACTGATCATTAGGGGTCAGATTTTGATATAAATACATATTCCTTCTCTTTGCTTATACATAATTAAAATGATAAATGTCCATGAATTAGCTATCATCTAATTACATTTTATTGTTAACTTACATATTTTATCATAATGACATTTGTTTTAAGTTATATATTCTTACTTTAATTTTAATGTTCTGTCTTTTTTTATCAAAATGACATTTTTATCATAACTTTACTTGATTTATTTAAAATTACATATTCTGTCTCTTACAGTAAAATAAAAATATTTTTTCGCCAGTGAAATATATTTGTTCACTAGAAACTCAGGTACATGAAACGGATTTTCCAAGCAATTCATAAGCTGTTGAGAAAGGGCCAGGGAAGTTATTAGCGGAGATAAGGGGATCGACACCCTGCCGGAGAATCAGCGGCTGGACTTAAGCTTATTTCAGTTGTCCAGCGAGTGCCTGAGACTCTTAAGAATTAACGCACAGAATAACAAATCAAGCGATTATTCACAGAACAAATAGCCCGCCGATAAACGAAAGAAAAATGGCTGCCCAAGGATCATGCCCCTCTTGGTCTGTCTGGAAGAGGTTGGGTGATGGGTTATATTCGTGAGCATTCGGGTCACTTCGTTAGCCCCGCTGGGCTGTCTCTAAGCGCTAGTCCCTTATTGACAATCAATTTGCCAATTCTAAATATTAACAACTTGGATGCTACATATTTGTACATTTTCCAAAATAAAATGCTACCTTTTGGATTTTTCTTAACGCCATAAAACATATACAGTGAGAGTATTCCCTATAGAACGTGGTTTTCAAATGGCCGTGCCATGGACACGTCACCATCACATTTATAGCAAGTGCCGATTTCAACAGCGTGCCGTGAAGCCCTGGATCGACCGGGTGAAACTTTATAGGGCGTTTTGGTACAAACGCTAGCTTGCCTTGTAGTAGTACCTGCTGACAACGTTAAAAACGCTAGCAGTCATCGCGTACGACGATGTAGTTGAGTTGTACTTCTATAGATGGCAGCAAAATCGGAAAATTGGTGAGTATTCTTGTTAATGTTGTATATTCAATTAATATTTGAATATATATCAATAGTAAATACATATTGCAGTGCTTAGAAAGGAATACAATCGGTTTCGAACAATATTATACGAAGAAATTGAATTAAATTGAATCACACATCGATTTTAGTCGATACACTGCGCTCGAAAACGATATCAGATACTATCGATATAATTCAAAGTAAGAGCTAGTGGCTGGTTGTTCCAACGCTTCCCGTAATTCAAACGTGATATTTCTTAATTCGATCGATAGGAAGTACAGCACGGACAATAAAATAATACTGGTGTGTGATAAGTGCAGCTGTAATTTTCTTACCATTCATTTTTAATATTGTAGTATAGTAGCCTACTCTTTATATTTGTACATATCTGTGGGGTAGGCCTACGTCATGCTATGTGCTTTGTGGAAACATCCACAGCTATTCTGATAGAGCCTATGTTTTCTTCTCTACCTGATATCACAGGGGGAAGAAATCACCTATTATTAGACCAATTACTAAAATATGAAAGAAAGAATGGAATATAAAGTAGTGCTGAGGGGAATCGAGTAGGGGAAAGGGAGGGGTAGGCACGGGCCGGGAGGGGAGAGGAGCGAGTAGGCCAAGCCGGGGACGGATCGCGCTCGAGAGTACATCGTCACGCCATCTCATATTGTCAGTTGGAACTATTTGCGTCGAGCAATAGGTTGGGGTCAAAATTTTGCATTAAGTTGCAGCTCTACCCATATATCCTCCTTGCCCTGGATGCTGTCACATACACAACTGGCAAGATACCTTACAAGTGATAATTACGACTTGTGGTGAAGCACTGTAGCCTATCTCGTATCGCGTGATCATGGTTCGGTATAGAACAAAACATTGAATTTTCCTATTGGAAACTTATCTTCTCAAGAAGGAGTTTGCAGTAAATTTGTTCGAAAGTTTCAGCACCGTGCGATTTTTATTTGTGGGTGGAGTAACCTCAAACGAAAGGTACAAAGAAATAATCCGCATACTCAGGAGGCTCTCGAGAACGAATTAACCTGCACCGATACTGAATATCAGAGTGGATAAATTACAGTGAGTTTGCCAAAACGGTCTACGTTGGTGCAATGTGTGTTTAGAAAATTAAAGACAGCATTTCCAGCAACTACTCTGAAATTCATGTAAGTAATGATTATTAAATGGTGTTAAAGAAGATAAGGAAAAGAAAAATAAATTGGATTGGACACAGCATAAGGGAAGATGGTTTGGTGAAAAGTGCATTAGAAGGGACAGTCCAAAGGAATTTTCGAAGAGGAAGAAGGTTTCAGATGCTGGATTCCATCAAGATTGATAAATCGTATGAGCAGATGAAAAGTGCTGCTAAGACCGGATAAGGTGGAGAGACCGACCATCAGGAAACCTTCCATCAGGCAGATTAACTGATGGTGATGAAAAACAGTACGTTAAAAAGTGTGAATGTGTTAAACCAGTTGGGCGCTACGTTCCTGGTAGCGCCAATGCCTTGCACCGTTCTTCACAAGGCCTTTGCGATGCTCCGTCCTATAGGGAAGGCCCTCCCTGTAGTAGCCTGGCATATTTTGGTAAAATAATTGTCAAGACATAGCTAACAGTGAATTTGATAAATGTTCGAATTTTGATTTTTGACTGGAAAAAGAGCATGCTTCTAGTTGGAAAACCAACCAGTCAGCCCAAAATACAGAATTTCTTTTACCCTGAGGAATACTTAGTTTATATGTTTTTTGTTATTTTCACACCACAGCTGTGGCACTCAGTTACGTCTAACAGCTGAATACAGACTCTGGAGTTCCTTTATTACCTGTCCAATGATTCGAACAAACTAAATAAGAAATTGATCAACCCTGTGCACACAACAGAATTTTTCATACAGTCGTTCTCCTTGATTTCCCAACACCTTGTAGGCTACATCTTGGATACTTCGGGAAACAGTAATCCAACCTCATGCATTAGAAAAACTGAGCAAAGGAAATTGTAATTACAGACTTTTTATATATATTATGCAGCTTATGTGTCAGCCAATACAACCTCCAAGTTGAATACGGAAGTCATAAATGTCCACACAGTTTAGCGCTGGTATTGAAATCTGCAGATGTAATCAGGTATTGTACTGAAGTCAAGAGCTCCAGACCGTATTTTGTGAACTTCCCAAAACTACATTGACATTATGTGCAACTCCACCCAGCTTAAAAAGGGTTATGGTATGCAAATCATACAACTCTCACCTTGCATTTGTACATTCCTTGTGGTCCAAAACATCAATCCACAAAAAGTCGGGAATTAACAATTTCAAATAAGTTAGCAGAAATTCAATACTGGAGTCTGTATTACGAATGAAGAACGTTGACAGCTGTCATCCACTCTTAAGGTGAGTTGTGTAGAGAAGATGAGCAGGGAATGGCTTCCATGGCAACAGCGAACGGTGTCGCAATGTATTCAGGGACAGCAGCGAGCATGTTGTTTGACGCAGTGTCTTACTGTACTATCATTAGTATTATCCTGTGTACTTACTTAAGTGTATTTGTTTATTGTTTCACAGGCTACATTTAATGTTATCATGCTGTGTGTGTTGAGGGTGTGCGAAAATACAGTTTTTGATAGTTCATTTTGTTTATTCTCATCATCGCGCTTCTATATTTGTTGCATAAGAATTGCATCAGTACGTGCTCGCGGGAGACACTCCCCGCAGCAAAGAACAACCTTTTAAAGATAGGCATGAGGTCCAAAGCAAATTTTGTACAGCGTTTTATGCTCCACAATTCTTGGCCGAATAGCTTGAGGATAACCTTAACGGTATCGGCAACGTAGACCAAGAAGTGCTCCCGATGTTTAGAATTGTCTAGCAAAAAACATTACGGTACTGCTCGACTTCTCTTTATCACAGTTCAACATATAATACAAAAATCCTTCCTCAGAAGATCGTTTAGGTAAGAATAAAAGGTGCATTAATATTAGTGCAGTGCTTCTTGAGTTACACGTACATAAACAACAGATGAGATAACATGTCAAAGTGGCATTTTCCCATGTGCTGACAGTTGTCAGCATCCTTCATTTATAATACAAATTAAGTTATAGGCCTAGAAAGCATGCATCAGCCATGTGGGACATGTAAAACAGTAAACGATGTCTAGGGAGTAACCCACTACCAAATGAAGTGATCTTCCCTGTATCTTTGCAAGTGTTTCAGTCCTGCTGGCAATCTTTGTAACCATAAACCAGCTGTGCATTACTACCAATTACAGGAACTCAACTGATTTAATTATCCGGGTTGCCATAAAAATTTGCAAAATTTATTATAGGAATAGATAATCTCACCAAGTTGATCGAGCATTGTTTTAAGGGGCAGAGCAGTGAGGTCATCTGCCCAATCTCGCCAAGAGGTAAGAGTCGTATCAAATTTCAAGTACAGTAGTTTGAAAAAATGCCCCGGTTAGCTCAAACCAGTATTGCCAGAGCTTCGCCCCAACATGTACCAGCCAGCGTCTTTGGTGAGGTGTACCATATTAACAGACGAGGGGCGAAACGCTGGCAATACTTGTTTGAGTTAACCGGATCAATTTTTCAAAATATTTAAAATCTGATACTGTGACATTAAGCTCATTCGGAGTTTAAAAAAATACCCTGGATCATTAGGATAACAGATTCTTTCAGTAGTACCTACATGATTTAGTTTGGCAGTCAAACCAATCATGGGAGCCGCTTAGGACTGTTGTTTTTAACTATCAAATGAGATCCAAATACGAGTTTTCCCTACCAAATATCGGCAGAGAGTCATAATACTTTTAGGAGTTATGAATGTGGGAAAACAGTGGTGTTCCTAAACCAGGCGTAAACTGGGGCTTACGTCCCATACACCCTTGCTTAAAGTACAAACAGTAATTTTCAACCACACTTTGGTCTAACGTACCAATCAATGATTTCATCTAGAGAGTGGTTTAGGCCTATACCAGTCGAGACCTGGTTTTTTCCTGACAGTGGCTTTAAGACAGTGTTGACTAACGTTTCCATCAGTTTATTACTGCAACTTAAGGAGCGATAAATATAAAATTAATTTAAAAAAAGGAAGGATGCTTGTAGTTTAACGTGACCGTTAATCTTGAGATCATGAGCCACGGGACCTCCTTTTAATGTGGAATCCGAACCACAGGACATGGCATTTCACATCGAAAATCTCACAATCTCTCAAAGACACAAACTAAACAAGGACTGAATGACTGCAAATGCGAGGAGCATTACATGCTTTATTTATGGTTGTTGTTGAATTTTAATTAGTGTATTTTTAAGCTCGTAGTTTTTAATATGTTGTGGCTTTGTAATTTATGATGTGTGTTTTATGTTGTTTTATTGGGGATTTCGAATGTGTTTTATGATGTTTGTAGTACCAAAAGAGGGCTGAGGAAGGAGACAGAGGGTCTCCGAAACATGTACCCATCAAGTTTTATATTAAGTAAAGTATTGATTCGGTGGGAAATTCAGGTTTTAGTTATTGCTCACATGCATTGACCGGGAATCGAACCCGGTCCACCTTGGTGAGAAGCCAACAGCTTGACCGCTGCGCCACCAAGCCCCCATAAAATTAATAAAATGAGGCTAATTAATAAATAATACAATTAAGATATTAACTTATATCACAGTAATCAAACCTGAAGCACTATAATGTACGCCTCGGAAACCTTGATAACTGCTGTCAGTTTCATCTAAAAATCAAGCTATATCAGACGAAGTAGCATTATCCTGTCTGCAGGCCGCCATTTTCACAGCTGACTAACGTAAACAACAGCTCGTTCTCTATTTACTTGTAAAACTCGTAGTTTCGCCCCTTAAAACAACATTAACTACTTGTAAAACTCTTAAAACAAAGTTTTAACGCATCTAGAAGGCTGTGACATTGCTAATAGTTGTATACAATAACTACAGACAGTAGCACGCATATATTCGCACCAAGGAAACAGCTGGCGGGTATATCCCGACATACGTCCAGACCAGGATACTAGGATGTCGGGAAATGCCCAACAGTCATACGCTAAGGGTTAAAGCAGTCGAATGACAAAATGTGCATCGTAATTACAGCAATTTTGAGTGGACTCATACATCGCGATATTAAACTTTAGACCACGTGTAGGCATAATGTAGATCTGGTCACAGGGAAAGAGTTTTGATTAGTGATGGGTTACTACTTCATAGTGTTATAGGTTGTTATGTCCCTTATAACTAATGTGGTTAGAAACGTGCAGTAACAGAATTTTGCCTACAAGGGGATAGCAGTTAGCCTACTGGAGTTTGTCTCACATTTAATCATCCTAAATTTCCAATTGCTCAGGGATTCAAGCATAGCAGGCGAGAAGTACGTCAACCATGTACTGTACTAGTACATTATACAACGAGCCTATAATGGCAATAATTAAGACAAGAGTATGTTTATACGAGTGTCTTAATTACCATTATAGGCGCGCTGCATACGACTGTTTATGTTCGACGATAATTATAACTTGTATTATATGTTTTAACATAACGGGGCACGCTGGGTGGTTTGCTGACTGAACAGAGAGCATGCGTGGGTCAAGGCATTTCGAAAGCAGAGACCATTTACTTTGCTTGGCAATGCTATTGTTTACAGCCTGCATGATGTCTAGTGCCGATGAGAACTAGCATTCACTAATATTGTCACCGAAGTTGTTTGAAAACCATGCGCTGTGTAGAAATTGGAGTTGGGGTTATTAAGTTAAGGTACAGTGCTATTTCTTGTCTCATATTCGCCAGTTTATTTACGCGAACATATATGGGACGGTGCACTTTCCATGTCGGTAATTTATGTAGAAGGATGCTGTGTTGTTAACTTCTGGACGTAGATTCATAAATTTCTAGCTTATGTCATAGGATTTTCTTGTTACCGTAAAGGTTCGTGCTGATTTTGTCCTTGTGTTTGGGATTGTAACTACAATGGTTGATCCGATATCCAATTTGAACTTTCAAATCATGTAATTCATGTCCGACATGTTGGATTTTGAGCGCATGTGCGACGGTATCCTTGGTCAATGAATGAGCTCTGATTGGCTGGAGAAACTGTCTCATAATGAAAAATAGTGAGGAAAGCAATGGCAAACTACCTCGCTCCTCATCTTCCCTACTATGCCTCAATATAGCACTGCCTTGGGCTTTTGTGGGTATCTACCCACAAAACCTAACAGCGGTACATTTTGAGGATCCAACCAGCTTTCGGGCTGATGACCTAACAGACAATGAAGAATAGTACTATAATGACCATCATTATGATTAAGTTTTCTGACGTATAATATTTACATTTTTTCATCGTCGAACATAAAATTAACTTAATTAAGTTAAAGTTTCATGAATTTACTGCAAAGTTTCTGAATTAGCTAATGATGCTATTATGAAAAACATCCATTTTGTGATGCAATCATAAAATACAAAAAGATTCCAAAATCATGTTAATAGTAGAAAAATTCAGATATACAGCGAACTGTAATCTGAACATGAAGACTTGCATAAAGCAAACCTTTTATTCCCATTAACTTACTTACTGTAGATGTTTTGTCATCTAAATAATGGGAATAACAGATTTGCTTTAAAATGCACCGATTTTGTAAGCCTAAATAGCATTTATCAGAACAAGAATTGCACCTACCGGTTCTATTGAATTTTTAACCAATAGGCCTACCGCATGAAAACAAATGGAAACCAGGCAGAGAATTGGAAGAAAATGGCCGTGGCTTGGTAAGTTATTGACCTCAAACTGAAAATGGGAATAATCATTTAGCCTATTAATATTATTGAATATGATTTACACATTGGCATCTGGAATCCATTATTTCAAGCAAATTAGCCTATACAGTTAGTGCCAACCCTTTGCATTCGCCACGTGATGGATGGGCCACTATGTGCAAGCACTGGCGCTACAATCAGTGTAACAGAAAAGTAGTGACAATATGTTTCTTTGGCGAAGTAACACTAAGTCAACTTATTATCCTCTTTTTTTTTTTTTTTTTTTGGAAATAATGATAACTGTAACAGAGTTACTTTTAAGACGTCTATTATCTAGACTTTTAGGATAGAGCTGTGTCAAGTGCCGGTGATTGTTTCACGGCGTTTCGGCTGTCATTGCAGCACTGTTAATCATGGTTAAGAGTTTGTGTATGCACTCAAACTGAGTGTTGGTTGTCATTCGGACGTGTCGGCTCGATCGGCATTGACAACAAGCTGCTTCCTGATTGGTTTGTGGCCCATAGGTATCTAGACAAGGATAGGGATAGGAAGCACAGCTTCCAGATGGTAGTCAAAAGTGCATTTGATATTGGATTTCACATAAGCATTGCCTTCTAGATTCCTATAATACGAGGTTTTATCCAAAAGGATCTGGAAGGTAAGAGCTGCTGTTATGTGCTCTCCCCTTAAGTGACGAGCCCTATTTTCCAAACCATGCTTGTCAAGGTTGGTAACGCTGTATGACGTATCACTCCCTCATAACTTTTCTAAGGTACAAAAATTAACCAAAATAGCCTACCTGTAGCAAGTTAATGGTCAGGAAAAAATCTGGAGATGATGTAGTAATAGATGTTTACTCCTCCGCTGTCCCAAATAGGATCAAGACTTATATAGGTGAAATCCCAGCTGTGTCGGCCATTTTTTGACGTTAATTAAGCACAAGTACAGTACTGCCAACCCTGCACTTACGGTACTACTTTGTATCATATTATTTGATAATACTACTTTGTATATATGAAGTACCGTGAAACAAAATAGTGCCGAGTTATTTTTGTTCAGACCAATGGTTTCGTCTAGACAGTCGTCTAACCAAGTAGCTAGCAACCAATGGTTTAGTCCAGACACCCATTTTAGTTCATCAGTATTTTTGTGTCGTCTGGTTTATTCTGTACCGGACATGTTGGCAACTACTGACGTCAATGTGTGCGCCTCGTTGCGAGCGCTCGCTGCAGCAGTTTCACATACTAAATACGCTGTCAAACATGGCTGCAGTTGTTAAATAAATAAAAACATGTAGGCTATTTACATGATTTAGCACTTATGGCCCTTACACACGAGCGATTTTCTGTCGTCGTAGTCGACTCCCGGGACTGCGAAAAGTGGTTCATGTGTGGTCACTTGCCACCGCTGTGCCGCTATCATATAATGCAATGAGAAAAATACTTCCCCTTACAGACGAACGCTTTCCCGACAACATGTAAACCACTGTGGCCAGCTGTAGCCATCCCGTCCACTGACCCATCCCGACATGTCAGCCACATAGTGGCAAGTTTCCACTCGCAGTAATCACGATGGAGCCGCCTTTCGTCCATCAATATGGTATTCCTCATCACAGTATCTGTCCTTGAAATAATTGGTTAATTTCCTGTAGTAGCTCATTGAAAAAATTTTAGACATTCTGAAGAACTGGGAAAACTTATCCGGATAATTGCAAAGTCCGTGATATAAAGAATGAAACTGCCCAAACTGTTGCCGGACTTCTACAATTGGATGTATCTACGTTTTCCTTCTCCTTTTGCATCTTCGCAAGAGCAAAAGAAGTACAGCCTCCTCTTCAGCATCCATACTGTGAATGACTGAAGTTCCACTTGCCAAACAATATCATTAAAACCCATTATATTACTCCATGCATGGTGAAGCTGGCCGGACCACATTTTGACGCTGGCCTAGCCACAAAATGTGGCCATACTGAACTACAGAAGTGGTTGGGGCGGCGACAAAGAAGCATATTTTTGAAGTCTACAGAAAAACGCTTGTGGGTAAGGGCCCATATATCTGGTGCAGTCGGTTCAGAAGTGATCAAGGAGAGTAGTTACAATTAATAATCCCCCCCAAAGATGAAAAAAGGTCTGAAAATGATATATAGTCGAAATGAAAGCGAAAAGAAAAGAGTGATAGGACCTTGCCGTATAGAATTACCTAGTAAGCAATGAACCAGGTCGTATCTGCATTAAGAAAATAGATTCCAAAGAATTCTTGATTACATAATGATAATGTCTACTTTGTCTGTCCCTCCCTTTAAAAATTTAGACCTATGTGGTGCACATCATTAAACGCCAAGTAGGCTAAGATTCACCATCAAACATCGCACACTCTGTCCAGATCAAGTTTGTGCTGAATTTTGTTGGAGTAAGACCGTTTTGCGTTGCCTGTGAAACATTTTTACAGCACATGGCTTTGTGTACGTGTTTATACTCCTTGGGTCAACATAACATTCGATGTAGCCTTATTAACTTAAATCATTTTGTTTAGATTTACTTTACCATTAATCGTAGCCTATCCTTCATTAAACATAATAAATAGTGCAGGGCTTATAGTTTCTCACTAACTTTACTGTTATATAGGCTATTCTAGAATAATCTTACTGAGGTTAACACAGAGATCAATCAGCTGGTATGATTAATATTAACTTATGTGGAATTGAAGTCGACCATCACTTGCTTTAAGCTTGGTAGCGTCGAGTACCTGGACACTGTAGAGTCAAGCATGAAACCTAGCCATGCAACTATAGGCCTACCTCATTTGAGATAGGATATTACAACTGATGGCCAAGTGAGCAAATGCATTGTTTACATCTGATATCAGCTATACCCTGTATTTCGAAAGACAGAATCTGAATCTTTTGGCGGGAGCGATGTGAAATGGACGCCGGCGGGCTCCTACTGACTGGAGTTTGACAGCTAGCACAACACATTGCCAGCATGCCATTCATTCTGATGATGACAACTATGACAGAGACAGTGAAGGAATGGAAGGTGTCGAACCCTTGTCGAATGACTGAAGATTACGTATTTCTTTGGTGTCAGTTCGCTTGCGGCAATCGATAATAGAACACATGTGGTTTGAATTGGATTCTATCGTTTCCTGTCATAGTGTTCAAATATTACTGCCTGTCATCCAATATAACTCGAAAATGCAATACACAGCAACAATAATGCCACTCTGCTTGTTTGTGTGCTCGGTGTAAAATCTTTGTTACCTTAACATAACGTGTGCATTATCACAAAGGTGACTATTAAACTTAACCCTGAACAGTCTCGATACAATGAGTGTGCTGATGTTGTTTCTGTGTCAGCTATACTGTGAACGACCTCCACCAAGGCTTCTTTCATCTTGAAGGATCAGCATCAATAATACCTGCTTATTACATGCTGCATGCTTCATATTCATCAGATTACTTTGTATTAGCTGTAGATTGCTTGTCCCCTTTGTCGTATTTATTGAATTGAAAAACTGTTATAGAGGTAGACAGGCTTCGGCATGTACGTTTATGTGCATTTGGAAGTATTCAGCGTTGATTCAAGATCGAATTATAAAATAAATAACCTAACATATAACTTAATTGCACCGATAATAATGTTCGAAGTGTAGCCTGTTGTATTATTCGAATCAGCTGATTTACAACAGCAATAAAAACTTGCTCAGCTGTTCCAAGCCCCCGCCATATCCTTTACGTTCTTTCTTTTGAAATAGAGAGTATAGCAATGACAACATGCTCTCTTCTTTCTCCGAAGCACAAAAACGGTATGATTACCCTTAGCATAACCACATTGAGCAGAACATCTATTTCAAATGAGTATAATAGGTACTCCCATCATTGCTCACAAAGGGAAATTCTAATGCACGGGCAAATGTATAGGAGCACTAACTTTGCTGCAGCTGAGTTTGGCTGGTGTGGTTTCAGCACCAGTGCCAACAAGAAGATAATGAGAAATAAATTAACTATGCCTAGCCCAACCGGATATTGTGATGTAAATCCAATCGTGGCCTAAATGAAAAATATAGAAATATACAATTATTGTTAACTTACATTATCTTTGGTAAGCTTTGATGGCAATGCCCTGTGCAAAAATATTTTAAATTAAACTGGTAGCAACATTGCTTGCCCAACCCTAACCTATCCAGCATTTCTTTTGCCTCTTTCTAAATATGCCAATATGCTCGACGAGTCTTCATACAAGCAAGAATACTGTTGTCATGTATCCAACATGCTCAACATTATGTAGTATTGGATGTATCCACATGAATGTACACCTATTTCTATCATCGATAAAAGGTAAACAAACTATATTTCTATCATCGATAAAAGGTAAACAAACTCGAGGAGGATAAAAAAGCTAAATGACAAAGACGAGGTGTAACGTACACAGAAAAGATTCATGGATTAATATTTTTTGTTGATATAAAGTTATACCTAGTCCTGGCGATTTAAAATTTGCATGCTGTGCACCAATAAGTGTATGATAACTACCCTTAAATTTTAATTTTGTGACATAGGCCTTAGCCGCAATGAAAGGGACATTGTCTTGTGAAGACCGAAGTTCTTTACTACAGTTGTGTAAGGAAGTTCAGTCGGTACCACTTCGGGAGTGATGAACCAAGTACAAAACTACTTAAATTAGCCAAAATACCCTGTGTAATGATTAATAATAATTGTGGAAATGATACGTCCTAATAGATGTTTTCTCCTCCGCTGTCTATAACCCACCCACCTTCCCCTTCATATAACAATACTTATATTGTGAAATTCCCGACGTATCGGCAATTGTGGGTGCGATTTACAGGATAAATAAAATGTTGCCAACCCACATTTAGGCCTACGGTACCGGGTGGTGTTTGTTTTATGCTGCGATTGCTCCATTCGTTCGCTTCGTTGTGTTTCTATAGTAAAAAGGCTTTAAATACAAAAACAACCTAACCTGGGACACTAGCGCCAGGTTAGGTTTGTTTTGGTTTTGTAGTACAAGCAGTAATTTTCGGCCAGACAGAAGCCAATAGTATCTCGCTCCGCTTTGTAAGCCAATAGTTTCTTGCAGAGCTCGTTACGCATGATCTGTGTCGTGTGGGGTCGTTTAACAAACAATAACGACATATTTCCTGTGCAGTAGTGATAATTGACAGTAATTTCAATTGGTATCGACTCCCGGAGTATCAAATAAGGTATGAAAATTACATAGTGAAAGTGTAGGATGCTGGTTTGTCACTCCCAAAGAATTACCGTTCAGTCTTATTGTACTAGGCCTACACGCATATCTGCACTTTTCCTATTATTAAAAAATTGTCTACGAATTAAGAAATTAACGTGAACCTCCAAATGAAACAAGAAGTAAGGTTAGAAAGTCCAAAACAATCAATGTCGCATGCAGGAGTGCGTGCTGTGTACTACTTGTCGAGTAAGCTACACGATGAAAGGTAGCAACATGGAACCTGTCAACAGTACCACTTTGATTAGCAACACAGCTCAAGCAATTCCACTGACAGATAAGAGGGCCAGGCATAAATTAATTAGTTAGTGCCCGCATCAGCTCAACTATTCTAGAACTAGACTACAAAAATGAAGAAATTCCAGCTTACGTTTTGGCTTCTGCTTCTCCATTAGCATCAACTGCTCGTGCTTATGCCAAGCGTCGGGACGTTTGGCTTGCATGACCACCGAGCTGTCCATTGCCCGTGTGGCCACCGGCGACACCTCCGCATTCAAGAGCACCATCGAACCATGAGGAACGCCGCCACCAAACTGCGGGTTCGGCTCCAGAATTACTGTCAACGCGGTTTCAATTCACAATTAAGAACTGCAGACACTAAGGCCTTTATCTTATAAAAAACTTTCTTGCTTTGATGATGAGTAATATCACTGTAATCAGCAGCCAAGACAGCTGCTGATTCCACAATGGTCACTTTTATCACTTGAATCTTTCCAAGAATTTCCAATTAATTTTAAAAAATATATCCTGTACAGAAAATTGTCGAATGGAAATTATCTTGGATTGAAAAATAGATTCAATAACAAACAACTGCACAGAAGCAACTTCTCATCACTGCATGTACAATGTAAACAAACCAACGTGAGTGGAGTCACCTTCACACACACACACAAGCACACTAGTATTTTCTTGGCTAACCTATCAAAAAACGTGCATCACCAGCAGCCAAGGAATGTATTTTCCATTATCTTTAAACTGTACGCTTGTGGAATCATAACCGAATCCTGTATGAGGACGGTAGCACTCGTTCTACCCAAAAGATCCCAAAGCTCGTGTCGTCACAACAAACAACATCCTCTTGCCCAAGGAAGGTGAGGAATGTAGTCGGTTCCTGATGGGACACACACCCAACGTGTTCGTAGCTCAACCACTATCCATTACAGTGTTCCTTCATGGATCTTCAAACTTTAAAACACATTCCATAAACATCAATATTTTCCACAATAAAAACGATTATATTTCGTCGCCCCAATCCTCAATAACCCATCTGATATGCGTACACCCCCCGAGACGGTCCGACTAGAATGGACTCGCCCTCTCGGGTCAAAAGCACGGGAAGCAAAATAATAACAAGAACTCCCGTGTGGGACACATAAATACTCCGTGGTAATTAAAATGCCTTTCTTGTTCTATTGGTTGTAAATATCATCCTCACACATGAGTTTAATATCAATAAAACGAATCAAAACAACAAGCATTCACTTCCCCCTTCATGGGATACTGAAGGTGCGAATCTAGTGATATTTTTCGAAGCATGTATGACACTCTACTTAACACACGGTAACAGTCGCGATGTTGATATCGGTACACCATGATGCAGCAGGCGGAGACGATCTTCTGTGTGGCAATTTCATCGCACACCTCATTCACTGATACCAAACACGAACCGTAAAAGAAGAAGCACGCCCCACCGCATTGATATCTTCAAACATGGCAGACACTGCACTGTAAACTGGCGTGGTCGACAGCAGCGGCTTCACGTCCCGTGATTCCCTCGGAGCAGAGCGAAGCGAGCGCCGAGCAGTCGCGCGGAGTTGGACGATTCTGGCAACAGATGCAGGCGACGAAACGTTGGTTTTGTTATCAGAAAATCGGATATTATCCTACCGTCAATGCATAAAAACACATTTTAAAAACACAGATGTTACACGTATACTACTCAATATTCAAAATTTATTGACTAAGCAAGGCGTGGCTTTTAGCAAAATACTGGCGTTGATTGATGTGTCTGATGTGTCCCTACTGTAACCAAAGTAACTTGCCACCACGTTTTCCATTGGCTTCTTCCGCCTTGTGACATCACGACTTGGCATTCACCGCCAATGAAAATAGAGTTTAGACTAATATTCACAGCAGACTCGTGCTCAAGGGTAAGTGCGTCATGCCCTTCCATTGGGTGAATGAACGCCCAAACGATCCGGTAACTATGCAAGGAAACATTCTCTGTCATTGGTCAATTGAAGCTGCTCTAAGCCAATCACGTTGGAGGCGCCATTTAAATTCACATCTTGCCAGATATTTATTAAAAAGATAAATTTATGCTGTTGAGCATGTATTAAGATTGATTTTATATACCCTCAGCTCAGCTTGAGTCATTCAAGACTATTCTTTAAGGGTTTATATGCTCCAAATATGCTTCAGATTAAGCATTTCTTTAGTTTCTCATTGGCGGGAAATGGGAATTGTATGGGAGGGCGAGAACGCGGTAGCTCCTAACCATGCGCACAGACCTGGTGACGAATAAATCCACTTCCCCCCCTGCGCGTGGGAACAGTGACAACCAGCTATGACGTCACTGTTTGGTGACTGGCGAGATTGAGTAAATAGCCGGACATTTCCAATGAATGTGCATTACTGTATCCATGGAATTAAATTTTAAGTGCATTTGTCCTTCTGAAACTTCGTTTGAAAGTTGAAGGACCTGTTACATGACGTACAGTGAGGAGGCTGCGGTGTTGACTGTCCTTCATAGTGAGGCTAGGCCTCGTTTGCTACGTTTTAATGTTTCGTTGTCACCTCTCAGAGAGTCCAGCCTAGTCTCTTTGCGAATTATCCGCTCACGTGCTTTATATGCTTAGTTCTTAGTAAAGGTCAACAACGAGAAGTTACGCAATTAATTAAAATGATCGATAACCCTGTCTTCTATCATACTTTGCTCAGCCACGACAGAGAAAAAGTACGCCACGAGTCCAACCAGAGAGACAATTACCGCCATCTGTGAGTAGGAACTGCAGTTAAACATATCCAAGTGCATGCTGCTGATTCTTCGTGATCTCTTGATAAGTTTTCATGGTTAGCAAATACACAGTAGAGATGACAGTGTAGCCTGTCTTCTTGTCATCTCTTAAAAATCTGTATCTATTAAAAGAAAACGAGTGGATGTGAAAATAACCTAGAATCTTACATACAGCACGTTCAAGAAGTGTTCGTTGAACTCTATGCTATGCACTTTTTAACTTTTCTAATGACTACTTCAGTATTTACGGGTGCCTCTATGGAATCATAATCACATCCAAAGATATAAGCTACAAGGGAAAATAACATGAGTCAAGGAAAGACAACGCCCCAATCCCCAACTTTCGAAACAGCAAGCCTACTTTGATATAGGCCTACCGGTATACGGTATATAAATAAATATATAGTCTACAGTATGTCAGCGTGTTATTTTCTAGGAGGGCGCTATTATCCTGTAATTTCCAAAGAGGAAGAAGGGCCACCATAGGGTGACCTGATTAAATACGGGACACTTTTACTGTGGCTATAATATTAATGTCGTAGATCCCTGATATTATATACTGTATGTGGTATAAAAAGAGAGAGATAAATGATTAATCGAAAAAGAAGGATAATCGAAGTAATAGCTGGAAATCCTTATTTAAGTTTAAAAAATAGTTAACTTCCATCTACCCAAAGAAAACCAAATACATTTCGCGTTCCCATGTAGGGGTTTTAACGTGTCATTTTTTTAAATATATATATCAAAAGTTGTTTTGTCAACAGCAAATTTCTGATGTTACAATTTGCGATTCAGTCGTGCTTGTTCAACCATTGTAGGACATTTCTAGCCGTGATACGTGTCGCATTGCCATACTGGAAGATTTCATTCTATCCACCCTGGGTACGACTATCAGCTTGTAGCCTAAGCGAGTACATAACAATAATAACAATATTGACAGTATTATTTATTTAATTTTATTTATTTATTTATCTACTTGTTTTTTTATAATGCTAAAACGAACACACATAATCAGATCCGTAACAATAATAAATAATCAAAGCCCAAAATTTCAACACAGCACAAATGTCAACGACCAACTTGTCGATCCAGTCCACGCCTTTTAGATATAACAGAGGAAAGGATCGGATGGCACCGTCCAGCACTATTATGTTCCATTGACTGTGTAGTAATGGTAGCACAATCGCAGTGTGGGGAGTCTTTCCAACCCCATTTAAGGAGAATCGTAGCACTTCTTCCCAAGCCACACCTAACACGGTTTAGTCTACTCCAGGTATACCTACTAACCCTTGGTAGATTGAAGCCAAGTAGTCTCATATGGGGATCTTCAACAATCACGATGAAGTTAAAAATAACAAAACTCCAGGAGAAGATGGCATTATCCCTGAAATGTTGAAATTAGGAAGTGAAAGCCTAGCTCAACAAATTTCAAGTAATTCTTAGTACAGATATCTGGATTAAGGATAAAATCCCTGAAGACTGAAAATGTGCCTTCTTTCACCCACTACACAAAAAAGGGGATAAAACAGACATCAATGACTACAGAGGAATATCCGTACTATCAGTTGCGTACAAAATTCTCTCTAAAACCTTACTCACGAGACTTGAAAATTAAACAGAACATCTAATTGGCGAATATCAGGTAGGATTCAGAAAAGACAGGTTCTGTGCAGAACAAATGCTCAATCGCAAAACAATTTCGCAAATCCGTAAAATCAGGCAAACAGTGCTCACTTTTGTCGACTTCAGAAAAGCTTATGACTCAGTAGACTGACACACATTAGCCAATATTCTAGAAGAATTCAAAATTGACAGGAAAACAAGAGACTTAATTCGACATTACACTAACAGCCACAACTTCCAACGTTAAATTTCAATGTGAACATTCTAACCCTCTTCCTATTAACACAGGACTTCGAAAAGGAGACGGACTATCTCCGGTATTGTTCAATCTTGTCCTTGAAAAAGTTATCTGGACATGGAAAAATTTAACAAAAGGAATAACTATTGGCAGATGCATAACTAGGTATTCAGACGCTCATGGCAAGCATTGAATTTGCACCCCTTCCGGAATAATTCAGATCAGGATGGTTGTTATTTGTTTTAGCCGGTACAGCACTGGTGTGAATAAGATTCTGATTGTTTTCAAAAAGTGTTATAAACAAATTATCTTTTGAATTTACTTTTTTTTTTTCAGTTTTAGGAATTGGGATAATAAAGAGAAAGTAGCAGTCCATGTTTATTAATATTTTATATTTAATGTTAATATATATTAATATTTATTAAAAATTAGGTAGGCCAACATCATTACAAAAATATTTAATGACAAAAATGTTACTATTGAAAAATACATTATTATTATTATTATCATCAACATTTATTGCGGTATTATTATTTATATAATGGTCTTTTACAATTTTTAAAAAATAAATTTAGAAACATATACAGTATACTTATACATATAACCGTGAGCTCATAAATGCGAGACTGGCTGCGTGACTCAGCAGTAACTTTCTCGCCTGCTCTAACCAAGGTTGCAGGATCGAATCCTGGCGCATTCAGTTCTCATAGGGAGCCGCGTCAGTAGATTTACTGGCACGTTAAAGATCCCCCTCGGGGCAAAATTCCGGCACCCCGGCGTCTCTATAATCCGCGGTAGTTAAAAGGGACGTACTGTAAAACCAATAACATTATTTATTATTATTATTATCATAAATAATAATAATATTATTATTATCATAAATACTTGCCACGGTGGGTGAGTGGTCAACGTGTCGGTCTACTAACCCCAAGCTTGCAGGTTCGCTCCTGGCCGTGGTAAGTGATTTTTGAAAGTCGGTAGCAAGCTGAGCTTCTATGCCCAAGATAGCGGGTTCAAACCCGGCCGAAGCCGTCGGATTTTTGAAGAGCGTTAAAAATCCCTCAGTATGCCTTCCTTCGGAAGGGAAGTGGAGCCGGCGGTCCCATGTCATAGATTTATGGCATGGTAAAGAACCTTCCACTAATTACACCTGTGTGAAGCTAAATTGGATAGGTTAAGAATGTAAACAACGCTCTTTGGTATCTACGTTCGTTGCCAAGAGCCGACTGCGGTGGCATCTAGTAGCTAAGTTCTGAACTTGGCCTAGTAGTCGTTGACGGTGGCGCTTGGCGGCAAAAGTAGGAACTATTTGAAAAATTCTAAGTTGCAGTCTGTACTTATATTAAAAAACAGATAACACACACTAATACAGTCATCACAATTAACAGACAGATTCTACACACACCCAAAGTACACGGGGCTACATGACCGCGTTGTCGCAGCCCCTAAACTTAAGAACCAACCAAAAATTACGACACCATGTCATACGATGTTGGCATGTCAAAGAACCCATTTGAATTCAGTAGGCCGTGTTCATAATGGCAAAATTAATCTCGGGATTTACCGCCAACACAAAGTTCCTCATTTCTCTACTAGAAAGCGCAATAGTGTTCAAGGAGATTAGATATCTAACCTACTTGACTTTCATAGTGCTTCAAGGAACAACGAAATTCGACAAGCAAGCTACCCTTTGGGTGTCAAATAACAAAGCTTTCACCCGGCACCCGAGGCTATACGATATTATTATTATATTATCATAAATGCGAAACTTTATATTTTTTAGGTAGATTATAAATGCGCCTTTCTTGATTTATTGAATCAAATACGTCAATGACAGATTGAAAATCAATGTTCTCAGTTTCTTCTCTTTCAACACTCAATAGGGTAGGAAGCGGAAGTGATCTTAAGTTAGGTTCCATCCTGGCATTTGCCTGGAGTAGAATTGGGAAATCACGGAAAACTACTTCCAGGATGGCTGAGGTAGGAATTAAAGCCCCGTGTGTCTGGCGCCCTTGGCACGTGCATGCCTGCCATAACTTAGATACGCCTCTGACTATTGGTCGACTACTCAAAAACAAAATTCATCTGGAGTGTTCGGCCTTTACAGATGATCTAACTATTCTTTCTAACAATAAACAAGAAGGAGTTCAGGCCCTTGAAAAACGTCACGAAATTGCAGGTAAAACCGGGCTCCAAATATGAAAAAACTCTATACATGTAAGGATGTGTTTTATATAGACTACGCGTTGTATTTTACGAGCCGACTCGGAGTGCAGTAGATTTCCCCGGTCCTTAAAATAAATCCGACTTTTTCGGCTGGGAATCGAACCCGCGATCTTGAAATATGGTGGCAGACACTCTCTAATTTCCATCAGCATGGCTTTTATTATTTATGCCATACATGACCTAATAGTCTCAAGCTTATTCTATGTTCGTGAAAATCCAATTCTAGAAAATATTGACTAATTTATGTATCTAAATGAACACCAATTGGTATTTAAATAAATGTATTACACCTTAGTCAGTGAATAATAATTACTCTCACACAACAAATATCCCAAATACTTAGGAGTTACTTTAGATAGGACCCTGAGTTTCAGAGAACATCTTACCAGAACAGCTGCTAAGCTCAGATCTAGAAATAATATTCTACAGAAACTGTGTGGTACAACGTGGGGTTCATCTGCTTCTACACTTAGGACTTCTGTCTTTGGATTGGTGTACCCAGTAGCTGAATACTGTGCGTCCATCTGGATGAATAGTGCTCATACCAAGCTTATTGATATTCAGCTCAACCAAACTATGCGCATCATCCCGGGGACAATTAGATGTACTCCGACACATTGGCTGCCAGTGCTAAGTCACATTCCACCTCCAAGTATGAGACGTGAACATGGACTTAAGAAGGTGTATAGTACCATCTGCAAAAATCCTCATCTTCCCGTGCACCATGATTTTCCTGATAACTTATTAGTAGGAACATACTTCGCTCTCGCCACCCTCCTCTGACTACTGCACAAAGGCTCGTTGAAAGCGAGTTCAACATGACTGCCCGTTGGAAGCAGTTTTGGTCGATCTCTGTCTCACCGGAACAACAAACTATACCATGCATCACAACCAAGCCTCCAGGTTTTGAGATTCCTAGAAGAATTTCGTCCACCCTAAATAGAATAAGAACAAATTGTGGCAGATGCGCGGACTCTTTTCACAGGTGGGGGGAAAATTCCATCTCCGAAATGTACCTGCGGTGCTGAAATCACACAAGATTGTCCACTAACTGCCTTCTCTGGGGCTTCAGTTGAGTTTCTGATGGCTACACAAAAATGCATCGACTGCATAAAGGATGTAAATCTGACATTGTGACCCTTATCTGAGTTCAGCCTTGTATATAGTTATTTTCTTTTCAATGCTGTTTTAATTATCATTATTATATAATATGTATTGTTACGTGCCACCCCCCTAGTGGCACTTTTGTTGACTGGATTACGGTGGGTTAAAGCACAACACAGATTGTTCCTTTAAAGAAATAATTAACTTTATTGCGGCCAGAAAGATTCACCACTCAACAGCAAATACAAGCAATTATTACCTTACTCCAGTTTCCTCAAGTCTCTTCCCTATGGAGCGCTCTTGCCTCCTTTCACTTGTCAACAGACCACAGTTAATCCTCTCGCTAATGAGTCCGGTTCCTTACGCTGGCTGGAAATAGCTGCACTAAGTCCGTCACTCACTGTTTTGCAACTCACCTCAATGACCTCTGTCGCACTAGGTAAGCACACTCGCTCAAAACACAGGCAGTCCCCTGTATGCTTCTCACTCTCTCGATGTCAAGAGAATCGGCTTCACTAGGGGTTTTTCAAGTCACCACACTTCTGTCGCTCAGGATAAACGCTCGCACTAGCTCGAAAAACACACCAACAACGCTCACTGCTTGAAAGGTCGCTCTTATATAGCAGGCCGGTGACTCAATAAATGCTTCTAGACCCATCCAGGGTTCGCGGCTTCTCGAGGCTTCCATCGCTGGCTGGGTCACGAATATTCTGGACCATCCCTTTGTCCTAGTAGTCCTGTTGCATAAGGCACACGCAATACACTGAGGCAGAGCGCCCAGCCCGGGGGCAGTTGTGACTCATGCGGCGAGCGATGAAACAAACTCACAGCCGCAACAATATTGTGATGTGTTTTGTACCATACGCTAAATAAATAAATAAAATAAATAATTAAATCAATATAAATTAATTAATAAAATGTACCAGTTTCGGCCCTATTATGGCCTTCTTCAGCGGTGCTGTTATAAAGAACTAAAGTGATTGCGTGCAAAGCTTTGTTGTCAATATTTCACTTGAGTTTTTAAATCAAAACATGGAATAAATTAATCCCTCCCTATATTATTCTGCTAAGGTCCCATTCCAGTGTTGTACCGAAAATAAGGTCCCATTAACACCAACCTACACATATGGGGTACCTACAGGTTCAGCATAACCAAATGCGTAAGCGAAACGCACTCACTTACTCTTTAAATGCCTTACTTACTTACTTACTTACTCACTTAATTCCTGCTGCTCCTTCCGGAGCATAGGGCCTTGGCGAAATTTCTCCACGCAGTACGGTTCCTGGCCATTCTCTTCACTTGACTCCAGTTCTTGTCCACCTCTGCAATTTCATTTTCGATCGTCCTCTTCCAGGTCTTCTTAGGTCGACCTCGCTTCCTGGCGCCTTGAGGATTTCAGTCTAGCGCCGCCCTCTCAATAGCTCCGTCCGGCTTCCTTAGTGTGTGACCAATCCAGCGCCATTTCCTCTCCTTGATCTGGATGCTAATCGGTTGTTGATTGGTGATGGTATAAAGATCTTCATTTGAGATTCTGTCCGGCCACCTCACATTCATGATGTGACGCAGACATCTGTTAATGAACACCTGTAGCTGGTTGTTGATCGGTTTTGTGACTTTCCATGTTTCACAGCCGTAGAGAAGAATCGACTTTACGTTGCTATTGAAAAGGCGGAGCTTGGTCTTCCTGGAAATGTTTCTATTTCTCCAGATGGGGTAGAGCTGGACAAAGGCACCATTTGCCTTCTTGATACGGCTTCGAACATCTTCCTCTGCTCCCCCATCATTTTTGACTATACTTCCAAGGTAGAGGAAGGACTCAACTCGCTCAATTTCCTTTCCGTTGACTGTCAAACTAGTCGTGATGTCAGAATTTATCCTCATCTCTTTGGTCTTGTTGGTGTTGATCATCAGTCCTGCACGTTCTGCTTCTCTCTGCAATCTCCCCAGCTTATCTTCTATGTCTCGGTACCGTTGTGCCATAAGACAAATGTCGTCTGCGAAATCCAGATCTTCAAGCCTGTCATTTATACCCCATTGAATACCTCTCTTCCGTCCTCCCATTACCTTCTTCATCACACTATCCAGGACCAACAGGAACAGAGTGGGGGAAAGGACACACCCCTGTCTCACTCCGGATCTGTTAATTTGCCTTCGTGAAGAACCTGGCACTCATACCCTTCGTACATCTCTTCCATGATTCTGATTATCTTTGTTGGCATTTTATATTCCTCGAGGGTCTTCCACATGATTCTTTGATTTACGAAGTCGAAGGCTTTCTCGAAGTCAACAAATGTGAGGTGGGTACTCCGCCACTCCACACTCTGCTCCTGGATGATTCGGAGGGTGTTGATGAGATCCACACAGCTGCGATGTTGTCGAAATCCAGCTTCTTCGGCAACTTGACTATCAACCCCTTCTTCCAGTCGGTTGGTATTTTCTCCTCCTTCCAGATCTTCTCCAACAGCGGGTGCAGCAGATCGATCGTAATATCCAGGTCGGCTTTCAGTACTTCCGCTGGGATATTATCCAGACCTGGTGCCTTCCCGCATTTCATCTGCTTCAACGCTGTCCGTATTTCGCCCCGAGTTGGGGAGTCGAGGCTGATGCTTGGGTCACTTTCTGCTTCCTCTTCATCTTCTCCTCTCTGCTTACTTTCTGGTCCTCTATCTCTATTAAGAACCTCCGCAAAGTGTTCTCTCCATCTTGTCAGCTGCTGTTCACACGTCGTGAGGATCTCACCCGTCTTGCTCCTCTCAGGCCTAGTTTTATTAAAACCTTTCTTCGAAAGCATCTTTGTGATGCCATAGAGCTCCTTAACGTCCACCCTTCTTGCCGCTTCTTCTGCTTTCTCCGCCTGCTCATCAATCCACCTCCTATGATCCTTCCGTACACTCCTCTTTACCTCCCTGTTTGCTGTTGAATACTTTGCTTGTGTGAGAGCCTTCTGCTGCCTAGTCTTGCAGGTGTTGAGCTTGGCCTTAATCTCCTTCCTATAATTTATCTTGTCCCAGGTCTGATCGGATATCCATTCTTTCCGCAGGTAGTTCTTGTACCCGAGCTGCATCTCACTGGTTTCCACGAAGATATTCTTTACCTCGCTCCACACAGTCTCCACGTCCTTCTCTGTCTCGGAGTCCAACACCTGGAATTTATTTCTGAGCTCCAGTTTAAATTGGTCCAATCTCTGCTGGTTCTTAAGCTTGCCCACATCAAACTTGTTGTGCCGAGTGTTAAACTTTCGGCGGACTGCGACGATCTTCATGCGGAAGTTGGCAACCACAAGATGATAGTCACTACCAACGTCCGCTCCTCTCTTGTTCCTAACATCTTCCAAGCTTCTTCTGAACCTCCTGCTCACCGCGATGTGATCGATTTGATTTTCTGTGACTTGATCAGGAGACACCCAGGTGACCTTGTGGCACCGCCTATGAGGAAATACCGTGCCACCCATCACCAAATCCTGACTGGCGCAATATTCCGTAAATTTCTCCCCATTGTCATTCATCTCACCAAGGCCATGTTTACCCATGATCTGCTCCAACCCCTCATTGTTTGAGCCCACCTTTGCGTTGAAGTCTCCCATAACAATGAGAATGTCCTTCTTACTTGTTTGTCTTGTGACATCTCGCAGCATTTGGTAGAAATCTTCCTTCTTCTCTGGCTCCGATTGTTCTGTAGGCGCATAGCATTGGATGATGATCACATTCCTGATCTTTGTCTTGAACCTAGCAAACATGAGCCTACTAGAAATTGGCTTCCACTCCATAAGGCTTCTCTATGCATTTCTGTTGAGCAGCAACCCCACTCCATCCCTGTGTTCTTCATCATCGCCCCCAGAATAGAGAAATGTAATTCCATCTGTTGTCTGTATTTCACCAAATCCTGGCCACCTCACTTCACTCAATCCTAGGATATCCAGCAATAGTTCTTCATCTCCCGTGTCATTTGTTTCAGTCTGGTTTTCTCCATCAAGGTCCTCACATTCCAGAAACCGATTTTCGTAGTCCTCTTCATGCCAAAAGTCGTTATCAGGTTATCCGTCCGGTTTTGTAATTTCGCTTCAGTTTCCGTGATCAGTTTATTTAAGAGGAGCGAGTGATTAACCCACTGCCTCCGAGTGCCTTGGAGGGGCTGCCACCTTAAGCCTGAGGCACCAGGCTGATTTTCTGTCAGGGTTTCTTCCCTTAGCCTTTGAAGAACCAACTCCAAACTACAAGGCAGCAGTTGTTTCACCAGAGCCCCGTTAGCCGTAATTTCTTCAGGGTTCCTGTAGGGCCTTCACAGCTACCGTAGCGGTCTTGAGGCACACAAAGTCCCCACTGTACTTCACCCCTACAGGCAATCCCCTACTTAATTACGTTGCCCATCTCCCACGACGAGGACGAGGGGTTGGATTTGTGGGAGACTTATAAATGCCTTACAATTAAATAAATACCTTAAAACATGTATATTTACAATGAAATAATGCAACACGGTAACCATGGTAACAGAATCTCACACGTCCATCTATTTCTGTAAGACGGAATGCAATTCCGATTATTACATTACTGTGAAAGTTTCCAGACTAATATAAGGTTATCTCTGAACCAAATTAAGCTGTAAAATTCATCAATACATACAGTATAATGCACTTAAGGGGGTCAAGGGGCACTCTAGATTTTTTTCAAGCAATTTTCACGTGTGAGTGTTTTACGAAAGGTCTTTTCACCCGAGTATAAAAGGTCTCCGAAAACCACATTTAAAGGCCCTTAAATTAACAGTGTCTGTGATATTCCCAGAAAACTAACTTCGCTCTGATATACCTATGAAGGAATGACAAACCCCTAACCACTGCACCAGTAGCTGAATTGATAAAGTCTGATTATTCATACCAAGGATAAATCAGTCATAGCATTCATGATTGAGATTTTGCTAAGTGTACTCTTTACAGCTAGAATATTCGCGGGCGAAGACGCGACGGGTAATGCTAGTTCTAATTATTAGTTGATGTAATCAAATAATGTTAATAAAAATATTATGCTAGAAAATAGAATTTCCAATGAAAAGAGTTCAAACCTAAATATATATTCTTAAAAAGGCGAAATAGAAGAGCTAGAGAGAAAGGAAAGAAGGATACTTAGAAAAATATTGGGACCATTAAAAACAGAAAGTGGAGAGTTCAGATACAGGAAAAATGACGACCTCTACAAAAATAAAGAAATTGAAAAGATCTACGATACGATCAGGAAAAGAAGGGTTAATTTCTTTGGACACGTACTGTATTATTATTTATTTATTTATTTATTTATTTTTGCGTATGGCACATTAAAACATTAAATTATCACATACATGAAATTTGAAACAAATTCTAGCTATTAAACTACAACTTTCTACATAAATCTATATACAAATATTCGATTTCATTTTGTAATAGGATTTTTTGTAGTGCTTGACATTTCGATATACTGTACTTATGCCTTGTATGGTTCTTAGCTGGAAAACCCAGAGAAGGGCTATTTGTATTGAACCCATGGGCCATAGGGTCCATGACGGTCGAACCAATGTCCTTAAGGAAGAAATGAAAGAAACGTATAGTTTCTTAAAGGAACGGAGAGAGATTTTAAGCCAGGAATATAGCTTAACATTGTGCAAGCGACTAGGGACAGATGCTCCTTAGATGAGATCACCCCACTCGACATGCCAGAGAGGGCTGGTCACGAGTATTAATAACTGAGTGGAATCTTCCACCGTGATAGAAAGAGAAGCCTGAATCGGAATTCAAGCTGACGTGGCTGGAAATTGACAACGTCGCATATGCACCAGAAGAGGAATAATTAAAATTAACACGTTTACGAGCATAATAATGAGTAAACAAGCACAGCACAGTGAATCATTTGGAATGAGAGATTTTTCAGTATAGTGAAACCATGTAATAATTGTGCAGAAATAAACTGCCGACGTAAGACGACGTCATCGGTGAATTACCTAAGCCTCTGTGGAGGGGAGAGACCAAAAGGAATGCAACTCCCACACAATTGAGGACGAGAAATTAATTAATATCTCCAAATTGCACGATCGATTCTTAGGTGCAATAAGATCATTTGACATTGAGAAGACGAGCTTTCGGAAGGTATAATTTTTATATTTGTGGCACCATTATTTTATAAGTTGACCACAGAAAAGGCTAGAGTCTTATTTTTTTGTAGTAAAACAGTATAAAGCTTCGGGCGTTTCCAAGCCAATCATGCAGTTCACGACAGACTCCTTGAGGGGAGGTGCTGTATCACATCACTGTGTCACGATCATCATTGAATGCAGTTACAACGAGCACTCCGTGAACGGAGGTGCTGCATCAAAGTCTTCAAACGTATGAACCTCAGGGGAGGTCATACTGCGCAACAAGTATAAGCATCGCATGCAGTATTCGAACGGCCCGAGGGGTATCGCCACGCATCACGCATCACGAATCCGTCCAGGAGGACGTGAAGTTATATCAGCACATGCAGTTATTCTGAGAGCCCGTGAGGGACGTAACTCTGCGTTACATCGATAACAGCTACCAGTACTCCTTGAGGGGAGAAACGCTGTTTCACACCACCGAAGTAAGATCCAATAGCCACAGGCGTCACAGTAGTAACGACTTGCTTGCCTTCCATAAGGGGTGGTCAAGACGAAATCTTAAAGTATCGCCGCAGTGAAGTATTAGGAAAATCCTAATTATAGGATTTAGGCCCGACTGTATACAAGTTAAAGTGAAAATTCGCAAGATATAGTCAGTGCAGGCTGCGAACGTCGGACTTAAAGGCGATAGGTCGTTATATGTTCGAACGAACAGATCATAACGTACGGAAGTATCGTACCAGACAGATAAACTGTTATTTAAATTGAAGCAACCTAAAAAGGAAGAACAGAATAAGGTTCGAACGTAGGAGCGTTAAAACAGTTCAAATAAATAGAATAGGAGACTATAAACATTAGCTCCAGATATCAGGCGAACAATTCTAATAGTACTAGAATCAAGAAGTGCTAGCTGTTAGAAACTAAATCTATAGGTCTTAGAGGAGACCTCGATCCATATAGACTTTCGTTAGGATCGATAGACAGATCTACAGAGAAGCCGTTCAAGCTAGATCAATAGCCAGTTATCCAGGATAGGAATAGCAGAATTGAACTCCAGGGAACAGTAGATGTTTCAGGACTTTCGCATTTCTTCAGAATAGGAAGCCGACATCAGATAAATCTCACCCTTGGAGACGGGAATTAAAGAAGATCACGTGTGATAGGCTCAGAAGTACGGCCTAGTGATCGAGTAATTGTGAAGTGTAAAATAATCAAGATTGTGTGTTAGATAATATTTTTAGTGTTATTATGTGTTCAAAAGGGACACACCAGTATATAAAAATGTCGTCTATATTAAGTGTTCTAGATATAGGTCAAAAAGTGTTTTTACGTAAGATGAATACCTTCAATATGGTGTAAAAAGTTCAAAGTGGGCCCTAAAAATGAAACACCGCACCAGATTTAAGATCATGGGATGATCTGAAAATATGTAAGTACAAAATTCATTTTTATTTTGGTGTCAGAAATTGATTATGTACAACTCACCAGAGTTTTTGAGTGAAAGGGATGTGTTTTAATGAATAAATACTGAATAATCAAGAACACGGTCTGAACAATAATAATAAAATAAATAGAGAAATTATGAATAATTATGTAAAGAATAAATCCAGTATAGGAAATATGTGAATAAAGGGTTAATGTATTTAACAAATGTCAAAAGAGCAAGCGAAATATCATTTAATTATCATGAAAGACATTGAAATAAAGTAAAGTTGAGATATGAAAGAAATAGCTTTTGAGCTTATATAAAGAATAAAGAATAATAATAATAATTAAATATGGAAATGTTAAATAAAAATCAAATAAATTGATATGAACATAAGAACGTTAAGCCTTAACGTATGTGTAAGAAATGAGGTTCAATGGAATATTTTAAAACAGGGAACGATTTATCGACCATGGAAAGATTAATATGTGAATTAAAATAATATTGAATTGTTACTAAAGAGATTTTATCAGTTCTTGGGAAGACATTTTCGGCTTAAAATAATGCATAGCGCATAATGAGCGCAAATATAATATTAAAGTGTCACGCTCGGAACGCGTAGTAGTTAAATACTTGGTACATTACTTATGGAGGGTAGTTGATTGCAGTGAATGATAATTGTATAAGTCCTCTATTTGTGACATTAGTATCACGAGGCATTGTGTATGTATTTAAAAAGGGAGCTAATATATGGTATTATTGAGCGTATGTCATATGGGCCACGGCCGACTCTAAATCGCATTTTGTATAAGCCCTCTGTATGGGATTAGTTCCCGAGGCACCTGAAGAGATTCGAATGCAGGATCTTCTTATGATAAAAGCCCCTGAAATTCTCCGTCGTCGTATGTGTATTTAATCTTCCCAATCAATGAGGACCCTCTCATAATTAATAAATGCCAAGGATATGAAAATGGTCTGTGAACCAAAGAATAGTTGTTTGAATGTTACGGTACGATAAAGCCTGGTCTCCTCAGAACTGGATAGAATGGAAAGGTTTGTTTTGAAAGCCTTGAAAATAAGCTACTAAAATGTTGGGTCAGACGGGAAATCTCCACCACCCTAACAGGTCATAAATCGCACCCCAGTAGTAGAGACTAGCTCTTTTAAAGCGAGATGGAACAGAGACCGTCTCGTAAGCTGTTGTAAAGAGAGACGAATACACCAGGAGTGTTTAGAGTTGTAAACGACCCGGGCATTGAACCGAGGCCCTTAAAGATGGATATTTCGTTTGCCGGTTCAGATCGTAGTTTCTTATATGATAATGATCTATTAAGACATAAGAGATAAATAACAATCCCTATTGTAATAATGTAAGGACGTGGGATTCCACGAGTTGATTGAAGGCAACTGAGTTCGGGAGTAACTATAGTTTTTTGACTGTGTCAAGTACCTTCACGCTCTGGAGTACACAATTGATTTTCTGATTACCTTAATATGTTTGTGAAGTAAAGAGAGATGATAACAACTGAATGTGTGGACATGCCCAAAAATATTGAATTAGATAATTAACATAGATTTTAAATATAATTATATATTTGTTCTTGAGAAATAAGAAAATATAAAAGACAATGTTTGAGGTGTACAAGAATGACACCATAATAATGTAAATGCATGGAGCCAAAGAGCTCGGAGTTATGTAAACTTAATGTTAGTGCTTTATGGAAGTGAGACTAAGTAAGAATTGTTGGTTTATGTGGAAACCACAGGTTTTGAATTCAATATTTGTTTATTTTATTTTGTGATCCCTTGTTCATTTGGAACAAGCAGTTGATATTTGGGTCAGTAATTAAATTGTTTAAATGTTTGTAGCGCCATTAATTTTATTAATTAAATATGTTTAAATAGGAGTTGATTTTGTTGTTATTTTTGCAAGTGTATCCTCTAATTAATCCAAAATATGTGGGTCACAGAGTGGGGGAACTTACCGCTGCCCCGAAATCCCGAATTGAGCTACGCTGGTATACTGTGATTGGCATATTTCATGCTAAATGGGCACAGGGGGATATATAAATACTGTGCTGGATTAATAACTAGAGGAACACTTAAGTCGGTCATATCATGTAAAATTAAAGTAATGATAGGAAAAGCTACAACGTAAAATATTAACTGACCGCATGGGTCCCTGGAAACTCATACCGAGCAGCCCTGAATATATATTATATTATGAACCCCCTAGCAAATCATCTTATGATTTTGGCGCCCAGTACGCAGGGCTGAGTTTTCCTAGGGAAAACCCGAGTTTTCTCGAAAAATCAAAATTTTCATTTTTGAAAAAAAATGGTTTTTCGAAATTTTGAATTTTAAACACTTCCATAAAGTTTTATGAAATTGAATAAAAGTAGTAAAAGGGTACGTTGTAAGTGAATACCCGTACCAAAGGAATATTTTAAAAGAAATTGGGACACACGAATTCAGAGTATCATCTCTCAAACATGTACTAGTGTGGTGGCATTAGAGGCCCACTGTATTTTAATATGATGTTGTTAAGTGAAGAGAGGCGGAGGCTCTCTGAGAATGTAAGGGCCGAGAGCCCAGGGAAAGGTAAAACTACAGGTGAGAAAGAGTACCCAACCAAAGAAATGATAAATGTTTCTGTAGAAAGCATGCGTGCACCTGGAGACATAGTTACACGAAGAGATGGTAACATGTCTGCAGACAAAAGGGTAATAAATGTTGAGCCTATAGAGCTCGGAAAGGAAAAGGAAAGTTGTAAACCAATTCCAAGGGAAAATGTAATTGATAATGATAAGAATAAGGTTAATACAAAATCTCACATAGTAATGTCGGTCCAGGTAGGCTCAGAAAACGAAGGGGAAAAGAGCGATAGTACTGACGTTCAGGATCAGGAAAAGGTAGAAATGGCGGAATGGAAGGAAGTAGAAACATTCTTGGATAAAATTGATGAAATACGAGACGAACATTATCAGATGAGGAGTGAACTTTGGAAATTTAGAGATGTAGACTCAAAGGAGAAAGAGAAAATTAAGGAGCAAAGGGAAGGTATCTCCGAGGAAATAAAGAAGATATCTGAGCTCCGTGAAAGGGCCTGTAAAAATTGGTATAAGATATCTAAACAGGAATTAGAGGAATTGTGCAAAGAAATTCCTAATGTTAAATGGTCCTTAAGAGAAACGAAGAGGGAATTTGCGAAACGTATGGAGAAGGAAGGAAAAATAAAATTAGCTCCGTGGGAACAGATAGTTACATTTGTTGATGAAGTAAGTGAAATAGGGGAGAAATTATGGAAAATGAGAGATGCATGGGAGGAGATATGGTGGAAGATCCCTTGCAAAGAGCGCGACCGAAAAAAGTATGTTGAGGAACAGAAAGATTATATGGCAGAGGAAAAGAGTAAGATGTACTGGTTCGGTTTGGGTATGTATGATGAACGAGGGATAATCAGCGTTCAAGAGTTAGCTGAAGTAAGACAGGTCAAAATTCCAGAATATCAAGAAATATTAGAGGCTGCTCAGAAAAGATATGAGGAATACATGTTGGAGAAAAATCGTCAGGCAAATGAAATAGTTGCCCAAGCTGAAGGTGAAGAAGAAAAGGAAATCACGGTACCAGAACAGCCCAAAGTTGAGATTAAAGAAGAAAAACCAGAAATAGAGAGCATCATGACTCCCGTGGAAATGGAAGAAAACTTGGAGATCCTTCCAGAGAAACCAATGGAAATCCAGGAAGAAATCGTAACTCCAGAACAGGAGGATAGCCAAAATGAAAATGAGCTCCAAATTGAAGAGACTCATTTTTATGAAAAGGTCGAGCTGGAAAAACAAGAAGTAATCTCGGAACAGGAGATACTAAAGGAATTGATAGTTGAAGAAACGGAAATGATAATTCCAGAAGAAGTAGAGAAATTAAAGGAAATAAATATAGAAAATATCAATGAAGCACCGATGGAAACAGAGGTTCAAGATTTCACAGAAAGGGAAAAGGAAAACTTCGAAGAAATACAGGACCAGGAAAATAAAAGGGCATTAAAGGAAGAAGAGGAAAAATTGAAAGCCCAGATCCTCGAATTAATGATTAAATGTGTTGATTGCCAAAGAAAGACTAGAGAAATGGAGGAAGGTGCTAATAAGAGCCAAGAGACCCTAAAAGAAAAAGATGAGATTGTTGGGAGCAATGAAAAAATGAGAGGAGGCGTCTCTGAAGAAGAGCCAAAGGGAAGAAAACCGCCATTGATAGTTGGTGTACCAGAAAATGGATACCCCACGGAAACAAGGAAAGGAGTTGAAATAACCAACAATGCCATGGATAAAGAGGATGCCCAGGCATATTTCAGCTGGAAGCATCGTAAGAAGAAAGGGAAGGATAAAAAGAAGAGAAAGAAAAGAGATTTGGAAAATCTAAAGAATTGGAAGAGTAGGAAAAAGGAATACTCTTGGAAAATGCCATCTCAATACGAGGTGAAGGAAGAGAATTATCCCTTTTGAACAAACGGGTAAAGATATCTGCAACCATCAAAGAATATGAGAAATAAGTATAATATTTGCTGAAATACCATCTCAAAGAGAGATGAGGAATAGGGAAGAGAACCAGAAAGAGTCAGGTGAAGTCAGACTGAGCTCTTAAAAATTTTAATTGAAGTGTAACAGACTTGAAGTCTGATAACTGTAATGAAGTAAATTACGGGTAAAGCTAATTGCACCCGCAAGATAATTAACATAAAGTCATTAAGTTGAAGAAATATAATGAATAAAGAACAGACCGATTTGAAGTCTGACCTGGGAAAAGAAGAAAGGAAACCAACTGTTGACTCGAGTTTGGAGGCGCGCGCCAGACGAGGGTAGAGAGTTGTAAACACTGAACGTGACAAGAGATTTATGGCCTGAGTGAAGTCGACCACTAGGGAATAAATGAATGAATGGGAACTCTTGAAGACCCAACCTAAACATAGACCAGAAAGGAAAGGAACTTTAAAGAAGTAATTGATTTTATTGAAAAGGAAAATTTAAATGTACTAAAGGAAAAAAAGGTAAAGATTGAGCACACCCAACCTACACAATTAGTGGAAGGAACCTTAAGAAAATAAAATAACAGTAAATACGGATGACGTTATGATTGATTCGACGGAAAGGAAATACAAATTAAATTGAAATAAATTTCCTCAAAATTTTCGAAAATTTATTTACCTAAGGAGGGGAGAGATGAACCCATGGGCCATAGGGTCCATGACGGTCGAACCAATGTCCTTAAGGAAGAAATGAAAGAAACGTATAGTTTCTTAAAGGAACGGAGAGAGATTTTAAGCCAGGAATATAGCTTAACATTGTGCAAGCGACTAGGGACAGATGCTCCTTAGATGAGATCACCCCACTCGACATGCCAGAGAGGGCTGGTCACGAGTATTAATAACTGAGTGGAATCTTCCACCGTGATAGAAAGAGAAGCCTGAATCGGAATTCAAGCTGACGTGGCTGGAAATTGACAACGTCGCATATGCACCAGAAGAGGAATAATTAAAATTAACACGTTTACGAGCATAATAATGAGTAAACAAGCACAGCACAGTGAATCATTTGGAATGAGAGATTTTTCAGTATAGTGAAACCATGTAATAATTGTGCAGAAATAAACTGCCGACGTAAGACGACGTCATCGGTGAATTACCTAAGCCTCTGTGGAGGGGAGAGACCAAAAGGAATGCAACTCCCACACAATTGAGGACGAGAAATTAATTAATATCTCCAAATTGCACGATCGATTCTTAGGTGCAATAAGATCATTTGACATTGAGAAGACGAGCTTTCGGAAGGTATAATTTTTATATTTGTGGCACCATTATTTTATAAGTTGACCACAGAAAAGGCTAGAGTCTTATTTTTTTGTAGTAAAACAGTATAAAGCTTCGGGCGTTTCCAAGCCAATCATGCAGTTCACGACAGACTCCTTGAGGGGAGGTGCTGTATCACATCACTGTGTCACGATCATCATTGAATGCAGTTACAACGAGCACTCCGTGAACGGAGGTGCTGCATCAAAGTCTTCAAACGTATGAACCTCAGGGGAGGTCATACTGCGCAACAAGTATAAGCATCGCATGCAGTATTCGAACGGCCCGAGGGGTATCGCCACGCATCACGCATCACGAATCCGTCCAGGAGGACGTGAAGTTATATCAGCACATGCAGTTATTCTGAGAGCCCGTGAGGTACGTAACTCTGCGTTACATCGATAACAGCTACCAGTACTCCTTGAGGGGAGAAACGCTGTTTCACACCACCGAAGTAAGATCCAATAGCCACAGGCGTCACAGTAGTAACGACTTGCTTGCCTTCCATAAGGGGTGGTCAAGACGAAATCTTAAAGTATCGCCGCAGTGAAGTATTAGGAAAATCCTAATTATAGGATTTAGGCCCGACTGTATACAAGTTAAAGTGAAAATTCGCAAGATATAGTCAGTGCAGGCTGCGAACGTCGGACTTAAAGGCGATAGGTCGTTATATGTTCGAACGAACAGATCATAACGTACGGAAGTATCGTACCAGACAGATAAACTGTTATTTAAATTGAAGCAACCTAAAAAGGAAGAACAGAATAAGGTTCGAACGTAGGAGCGTTAAAACAGTTCAAATAAATAGAATAGGAGACTATAAACATTAGCTCCAGATATCAGGCGAACAATTCTAATAGTACTAGAATCAAGAAGTGCTAGCTGTTAGAAACTAAATCTATAGGTCTTAGAGGAGACCTCGATCCATATAGACTTTCGTTAGGATCGATAGACAGATCTACAGAGAAGCCGTTCAAGCTAGATCAATAGCCAGTTATCCAGGATAGGAATAGCAGAATTGAACTCCAGGGAACAGTAGATGTTTCAGGACTTTCGCATTTCTTCAGAATAGGAAGCCGACATCAGATAAATCTCACCCTTGGAGACGGGAATTAAAGAAGATCACGTGTGATAGGCTCAGAAGTACGGCCTAGTGATCGAGTAATTGTGAAGTGTAAAATAATCAAGATTGTGTGTTAGATAATATTTTTAGTGTTATTATGTGTTCAAAAGGGACACACCAGTATATAAAAATGTCGTCAATATTAAGTGTTCTAGATATAGGTCAAAAAGTGTTTTTACGTAAGATGAATACCTTCAATATGGTGTAAAAAGTTCAAAGTGGGCCCTAAAAATGAAACACCGCACCAGATTTAAGATCATGGGATGATCTGAAAATATGTAAGTACAAAATTCATTTTTATTTTGGTGTCAGAAATTGATTGTGTACAACTCACCAGAGTTTTTGAGTGAAAGGGATGTGTTTTAATGAATAAATACTGAATAATCAAGAACACGGTCTGAACAATAATAATAAAATAAATAGAGAAATTATGAATAATTATGTAAAGAATAAATCCAGTATAGGAAATATGTGAATAAAGGGTTAATGTATTTAACAAATGTCAAAAGAGCAAGCGAAATATCATTTAATTATCATGAAAGACATTGAAATAAAGTAAAGTTGAGATATGAAAGAAATAGCTTTTGAGCTTATATAAAGAATAAAGAATAATAATAATAATTAAATATGGAAATGTTAAATAAAAATCAAATAAATTGATATGAACATAAGAACGTTAAGCCTTAACGTATGTGTAAGAAATGAGGTTCAATGGAATATTTTAAAACAGGGAACGATTTATCGACCATGGAAAGATTAATATGTGAATTAAAATAATATTGAATTGTTACTAAAGAGATTTTATCAGTTCTTGGGAAGACATTTTCGGCTTAAAATAATGCATAGCGCATAATGAGCGCAAATATAATATTAAAGTGTCACGCTCGGAACGCGTAGTAGTTAAATACTTGGTACATTACTTATGGAGGGTAGTTGATTGCAGTGAATGATAATTGTATAAGTCCTCTATTTGTGACATTAGTATCACGAGGCATTGTGTATGTATTTAAAAAGGGAGCTAATATATGGTATTATTGAGCGTATGTCATATGGGCCACGGCCGACTCTAAATCGCATTTTGTATAAGCCCTCTGTATGGGATTAGTTCCCGAGGCACCTGAAGAGATTCGAATGCAGGATCTTCTTATGATAAAAGCCCCTGAAATTCTCCGTCGTCGTATGTGTATTTAATCTTCCCAATCAATGAGGACCCTCTCATAATTAATAAATGCCAAGGATATGAAAATGGTCTGTGAACCAAAGAATAGTTGTTTGAATGTTACGGTACGATAAAGCCTGGTCTCCTCAGAACTGGATAGAATGGAAAGGTTTGTTTTGAAAGCCTTGAAAATAAGCTACTAAAATGTTGGGTCAGACGGGAAATCTCCACCACCCTAACAGGTCATAAATCGCACCCCAGTAGTAGAGACTAGCTCTTTTAAAGCGAGATGGAACAGAGACCGTCTCGTAAGCTGTTGTAAAGAGAGACGAATACACCAGGAGTGTTTAGAGTTGTAAACGACCCGGGCATTGAACCGAGGCCCTTAAAGATGGATATTTCGTTTGCCGGTTCAGATCGTAGTTTCTTATATGATAATGATCTATTAAGACATAAGAGATAAATAACAATCCCTATTGTAATAATGTAAGGACGTGGGATTCCACGAGTTGATTGAAGGCAACTGAGTTCGGGAGTAACTATAGTTTTTTGACTGTGTCAAGTACCTTCACGCTCTGGAGTACACAATTGATTTTCTGATTACCTTAATATGTTTGTGAAGTAAAGAGAGATGATAACAACTGAATGTGTGGACATGCCCAAAAATATTGAATTAGATAATTAACATAGATTTTAAATATAATTATATATTTGTTCTTGAGAAATAAGAAAATATAAAAGACAATGTTTGAGGTGTACAAGAATGACACCATAATAATGTAAATGCATGGAGCCAAAGAGCTCGGAGTTATGTAAACTTAATGTTAGTGCTTTATGGAAGTGAGACTAAGTAAGAATTGTTGGTTTATGTGGAAACCACAGGTTTTGAATTCAATATTTGTTTATTTTATTTTGTGATCCCTTGTTCATTTGGAACAAGCAGTTGATATTTGGGTCAGTAATTAAATTGTTTAAATGTTTGTAGCGCCATTAATTTTATTAATTAAATATGTTTAAATAGGAGTTGATTTTGTTGTTATTTTTGCAAGTGTATCCTCTAATTAATCCAAAATATGTGGGTCACAGAGTGGGGGAACTTACCGCTGCCCCGAAATCCCGAATTGAGCTACGCTGGTATACTGTGATTGGCATATTTCATGCTAAATGGGCACAGTATTCACGGTTTGTGACATCAAGCAATATTTTGAGCCAGGAGATCACTGGGATTGTCTGGTTGCCTAAACTCCTTGGTGTAGATGTTTCTCACGGAGTGACCGTTCTTTAGCACCACCCAGGGGACACGTGTAGCTTAAGGAATGCTACGGACGCGAACAGTAATGAGGATGAATAACACCAGACTCACAAAACAAATTTTCAGTCATGTATACAAAAGCAGGAATGGTAATCAATGGGTACAAAGTATAAAATAGGATATGGAAGAGTAGAAGTAACAATAGATATTATTCAGGACAGACCACTTTTCAGAAATATGATCAAAAATGTCAAGGGTTTCCAGGAGAAGGAAAATAAGAAGCGGGTTAACATCTGGACGGAAGAGAGAAGAAGGAGACAAAGTGAAGTAATGAAGAACTACTGGAAGGCAAGAAAGGATAAAGGAAATGAGAGACAGTGAATGCAATGGGCTATTTTACGTGGTCCAAAGATGCCCAAAATCGAGGAAAGAAGAAGAGAAGATCTATATACTAAAACTAAAGATATTGGAGTGCTCATATTAATCTATGAAATATCTTATAAAAATAGTTAATAACAGATCTGTAACAAATGTTAGCTTTAATTTGATGTTAATAAGAATCATATAGCAAACAAGTAGTTCCGTGAAGAACTATACAGCCTATTTTCATATATCCTACTTATGTTAATTGCCACTATCAACATACACAATTTCTGTTTGATTGCTGTAATAGATTCGTAGATATTAAGAACCGGCTAAATATTTCGGATGGTCGCCATGTTGGATTTTATATATGTAGGTTCTAGAGTTATGTACTGTTACATGCAGATTATTGTGAACGTGTAGTATTCAAACTTCAATCGCATAATTAGGACACAAGAAAAAACAAGGAGATTTTTAAATTGTTCACAGCTGCCATCTTGTGGATGGAAACAATTGAAATAAATTAGATGCCAGTGGATTAACATTCGTATAAGGATTTACTGTACCAAGTTTCACTGCACTCGGATGGTTAAATTGCGAGAAACGTCCATGTGAATATTTGTAATTCGCGTCACCGCCATGTTGGATTTGTGATCACCAGGATATTTAAAGTCCTATAGGTGAACTTAAGTTCATAGCCCCTATGAACATTAAAAAATGCAGTTTGATTGCTAAAATAGATTCGTAGATACAGTATCGTCTAAATATTTCGGATGGTTGCCATGTTGGATTGTTAAATGTATAGGCCATAGAGTCATGTACCATTAAAGGAAAATTATTGCGTAGGTTCATTATTCAAACTTTCACTTCGATCGCATGACTACATCACAAGAAATAAAAACTTAAATTTAAAATTCGCACTGCCGCCATCTTGAGGTTATGTAAACAATTGAACTAAATGAGATGCCAGTGGATTACAATGTGTATAAATATTTCCTGTACCAGGTTTCAGTGCGCTTGGAACATTAAATCGCGAGAAAAGTCTATTTAAAATTTTCAAATTCGCTTGGCCGCCATGTTCGTTTTGTAGTTAACCGGTTTTTTAAAGTCTTATAGATGGACTTCCAGTAGTGCCCTTTATCTCCGTACAAAATTTTAGGGAGATACCGCTAATAGTTTCAGAGATATAGAATGCCGGTGAAATATTTCGCACATCCGCCATGTTGTGATTATGTAAACAATTGAACGAAGTTAGATGTCGGTGCATTACAATGTATATAAACATATACTGTACCAAGTTTCATTGCGTTTGGTTGGTCAAATCACGAGAAACGTCTATTTAAAAGTCGCAAATTCGCGTGGCCTCCATGTTGGTTTTGTAGTTACCAGGTTTTCAAAAGTCACATAAGTGAACTTATAGTAGTTCCCTCTATCACCATAGAAAATGTCAGGGTAATATCAGTAATAGTTTCGGAGAGATTGAATGCTGGTGAAATATTTCGCACAGCCGCCATGTTGGATTGGTGAGTCGTAACAAAATTTGAAGGGCACGGTCGAGGTCGCCGGGAATAGTGCTATGAACTTTCCGAGTTTCATTGAAATCGCTCCTGCCGTTTAGATTTTATTAGGGACACACACACACACACACACACACACGAATCACACACACACACTCACACGCACACACAACGGACAAAAGGTGATCTCATAAGCCTATTTTTTCAAAATTGAAAATAGGCTAAAAATGACATAGTTGTTATTATATATTCCTAGGAATCAGTCTAAAAATGTCTTTATAAATACTTTGGAATTCATCATGTCGAATTTTTTATTTTTATGGTATATTGGCTTTCACGGCCAGTGAATTAAAACTCAGCAATTTTTCTAGGTGTATGCCGTTTCTTGTGTGGGGTATCGCATAGGAACACCAAACTGGCTCATCAGCGGGCTCTTTTTTGTCCGTGCCCGGACCCCCACAGGAGTAGCGAACTGCGCGCTACTTCCCTTTTTATGAAGCGTACCTGCTCCTCTTTACTGCGAGAGATAAAAGCTCAAGCAACCTTAACCTCCCTATGAAGGCTTCCAAAAAGATGGTAAGAGTATATTGGCTTTCACGGCCAGTGAATTAAAACTCAGCAATTTTTCTAGGTTTATGCCGTGTCTTTTGTGGGGTTTCGCCTAGGAACACCAAGCTGGTTCATCAGCGCGCTCTTGGTGTCCGTAAAAATTGCTGAGTTTTATTTTTATGTCCATATCCATATATGCAAACTATCTTAAGATGGTCAACAGGGTGTGAAGTGTGTTTTCTACGTGAATAAATGTTCTTTATGGATTGTAGTAGTACTCTCTTTCTGTCGATTATCGCTATTGCGATAGAAAAATGCTTGGAGTCTGGTGCCCTAATGGGCTCCTTTCACTCCATTATTTTTAGGCAATAATTTTTAATTGGATTATTCATTTCGATTGTGATTTACATATTGAATCCCTTAAGACATTACTGGATAATGCCTTTAAAGGGAGAATTTAGTCCTTAGGAGTTGGTAGTCCAGTGAATTGTTTTACTTTGATTATTATTTTACCGTTCGAAGTTGAGAGCACTAAAGTCTGTTGTTATGCCTGAAGAGCTGCGGGTTCGAACTTGGGTCAGCGGCTTGGCTATTAACCGTCCGACCCGCAGTGGCATTGGTTGTTGTTAACACACTCAGTTCGCTCTGGCATGGCCTGACAGCGGTCGCTTCAGCGAGGTTAATAATAATAATAATGGGTGCAATTTTTATAAGACTGAATTTAAGTGTTTAAGGAAGAGTGAAAGACCTCTAGTTAGGTTTGGTTTTATAGAAGGTGAAATTAATAGTCCTGTAGTAGGTTTGAGAGAAAATAATAATAATAATAAGCCTCAGTTGTGTGGTATTGTTATTTTTGGTTGTGATTTTGGCGGTCCCATGATCCGCGGCCCCTCACCCCGGGTAGGTTGGCGTTACACCTTGCCTCCCGGGAAGACTGAGCCACAGGGTCAGGGATTGTGGTTTGATTGAGGGGGGGGGGGGGTGGGAGACTGACGGATGTGTTTAAAGTGTTGTGGAAGCAAGGTGTTGAATGAGGTGCAGTATTTGAATGAGAGCTGAATTTGAGTTAATTGTAGGTGAAGGGACATTGAGGGACATGAGAGGGGGAATGTTGGTGTGAGAGCGTTGTCTGAGTTCCAACTGCTTTCGCCTAATGGCTGTTTTGATGTAGGGGCAGCCTCCGAAAGAGGCCGCGTGCGCACCGCCACAATTGACGCACTTTGGTTTGTCTTTTAGGATCTTGCAAGCTGAGTGGTGATGATTATCCCCACACCGGTTGCAGCGGATCCTGTGGGGGCAACACGCGGAGTTGTGGTGCAATTTTTGGCAGTTGAAACATTGTATGATGAGAGTCGTGTGTTGTTTGGAAGGGGGAGGCCGTGGCCTCTGTCTTTTTGGGTTGGGGGATGAATTTACTGTGTTAGCGGGAGTGGAGATGACTGGGGTGACGTCGGTCTCTGAGGGAGGGCGGCGTCGCGACGCCTGTGATCGAGTTTTGGGTTTGTGTTGTTTAGGTTTGGATTTGAGTGGCGTTTGGGCAGGAGGAGAGTGAGTATTGCGGGAAGGGTTTAGTGAATTGGGGCCTGAAGGCGTGTCAGTGGCTTGCGTGGGAGTGCGAATCAATGAAGGATCGGTCTGTGTTTTTGTTTGGGTTGTTTTGGAGAATTTAAGTGTGGGAGGCATGGATGGGGGAAGAGGGATGGTTTGAGTTGACGCCGGGAAGAATTCGGTTGTGGTTTCGCTGAATGTATGGTGAGAAGTGTTGGGAGATATGAGTAGGTGCTGAGGAATACCAGGGTGGCTCCAGAGGGCCATCCTGATACTCTCCAGGCGTCTGTTGTTTGTAGGTGTAATGAGGATGTAGCCATTTATTGTTTCCTCGATTTCAGTGATGTACTGCCATATTGGTTCGAGATGAAAAGGCTGCTTGACCAAAAACTGTCGTGTCTTGGTAGTCTTCTTATTAAGATAGTAACAAAGTCATATGTTATGTATTAGTTTTCAAACGTGCTTTTAATTGTAGTTCTTGTGAATACCAAAATAGATACAGGAATCTTCAATGTAGGAGGAATATTATTTGTTTCCGGGGGCATGATCTATCGAGAAGTTGTGGAACTGTTCCAGAAACTCAGCTTAAAAAGGATCACCTGATCACTCTTGCTGAAAACATCATTGGCCATATTGCAGCACCTTATCTACAAGAAAGCCAACACCTGTCATTTCTGATATAAAAATACCACTTGATTTCAAATTTGTTCCATACATTCTATGTTAACGAAATGTCCTAACAATGATTGAGGGGTTTGTTGTGTCTTAAGGCATCTTGGTAGAAAGCAAGCCACTCCAATTCTTTTCATTTTTTACTTAATTTATATAGAATTAGGTAAGTTACTTTTCAAAGTAATCCGTTACTTACCAAAGCCGACTGTGACTAGCGCAGATCGCGGCTGCGCGCACCCTGTTCTGCCGGCGGTTGGGACGCTCCGCTGACTCATATCGTTAGTTCACACGTGTTTTGTCATTCATATGGACGTGTATCTGCAAAGCTTAGACGTTAGTGTTGCACGTTTAGTGAGTATTGTGATTGTTGGTCATGCCTAGACACCAATTCACATTGCAGAACGTGTGTATATCCATAATTCGTATATGAAAAGCAGAAAATCTTGTTCTGAAACGAGACGAAAATTTCGAATCAAGTTTCCAGGAAGACCTGTGCCTAATGCCAGTGCAATTAGGAGGCTTGCTAAACAATTCAAGGAAACAGGCTCCGTAAATAATAAAAGAGTTGACAGACATTCTTTCATCAGAAGATGTCAGGCGTGTGTTACAAGAGAGGGAGGACATTTTCAGCATCGCCTATGAGCACTGTAAGCACACATTATTGAACATGTTTGGTAAAAGTGTGAAAGTGCGTGCCGACCGCCGGCTGAACAGGGTGCGTGCGGCCGCGATCTGCGCTAGTCACAGCCTGCTTAGCTTGCCATGTTTACTGGCGCGCAGACACATAATGATACTGTATTTGCGAAAGCACACAGCTCACATGTTATTTTAAGGTTACTAAAAATAGTTGAAGAAGTGCAGAATACAGTAACATACACCATATTTTAGACTTGGCAACACACATAGAGTATGTTACACTGGTCGGCAAACACAGGCAGTTAGGAATGCAGGGAAGAGGTTAAGAGATAACATAATGAGACGAGATATGAAATACTGTACCTTCCAGTTCAGTGCAGGCAGCCGGAGACTACAACTGCACAAATACGGACCACATATCGCTCAAACAGCTAAGTGCACAATCCACAGTAACTTGACAATTTAATAACATTCACATAATCACACTAAGCAAGCAAACTCGAAGGTCGATCACCACTATCAGTATCTCAACAAAAAGTCACATATCTTAACTAGATGTGTTAATCGAATCACTACTGCAACGAAATAAGGATATATATATATATATATAATTGTAAATATCATAACCCATACTTGTAGACATAGATTTAATAGCCTAACCCCCGTGTGGGTTGCGGGTTAGAATACGGTATCCTCTGCCTGTCGTAGGAGGCGACTAATAGGGCCGTCAAGACAGACTGACATGACTGACGTTGACTTGGAAGACCCCCTGTGGATGGGGAGGGTAAAATTCATACGCGCTGAGGTGGTCCTCGCTGAGATCGTCCGCACTGAGATAGTCCGCTCTGAGGTGGTCCGAGGTGAGGTAGTCCGCTCTGAGGTGGTTCGAGTTGAGGTTGTCCCCGCTGAGGTAGTCCACTCTGAGGTGGTCCGAGGTGAGGTAGTCCGCTCTGAGGTGGTTCGAGTTGAGGTTGTCCGCGCTGAGGTAGTCCACTCTGAGGTGGTCCGAGGTGAGGTAGTCCGCTCTGAGGTGGTTCGAGTTGAGGTTGTCCGCGCTGAGGTGGTACGCGCTGAGGAGGTCCGAGGTGAGGTGGTCCGCACTGACGTGGTCCGAGGTGAGGAGGTCCGTGCTGAGGTGTCCGCGCTGAGGTGGTACGCGCTGAGGAGGTCCGAGGTGAGGTGGTCCGAGGTGAGGAGGTCCGCGCCGAGGAGGTACGCGCTGAGGAGGTCCGAGGTGAGGTGGTCCGCACTGAGGTGGTCCGAGGTCAGGAGGTCCGCGCTGAGGTGGTACGCGCTGAGGAGGTCCGCACTGAGGTGGTCCGAGATGAGGTGGTCCGAGGTGAGGAGGTCCGCGCCGAGGAGGTACGCGCCGAGGAGGTACGCGCTGAGGTGGTCCGAGGTGAGGTGGTCCGCACTGAGGTAGTCCACTCTGAGGAGGTCCGCACTGAGGAGGTACGCACTGAGGTGGTCCGAGATGAGGAGGTCCATGCTGAGGTGTCCGCGCTGAGGTGGTCCGAGGTCAGGAGGTCCGCGCTGAGGTGGTACGCGCTGAGGAGGACCGAGGTGAGGAGGTCCGTGCTGAGGTGGTCCGAGGTCAGGAGGTCCATGCTGAGGTGGTCCGAGATGAGGAGGTCCATGCTGAGGTGTCCGCGCTGAGGTGGTCCGAGGTCAGGAGGTCCGCGCTGAGGTGGTACGCGCTGAGGAGGACCGAGGTGAGGAGGTCCGTGCTGAGGTGGTCCGCGCCGAGGAGGTCTTTTCAAATTCGGATGTCCATCTCTAAATTTGAAATTCAATTCCAAATTTGTGTTCGTTAATCAGTGTTAAGAGGGGGCAGATGACCTCGAAGTTCCGCCCCTTAAAACAACAATAACTAACTTAATAGCCTAAGTGTAAAGGATCTGATGATGATCGCTTGACGATCGAAACTGGTCATCCAAGTGTATTTATTAGTCTCATTTTTTTGAGTAGTCTACAATCGTGTTGACCGACTGAAAAAAATCGATTAAAGAAATACTATATTTGCTTGATTTTAACGCAATGGATTCCAGTAATGTGGACGAACAGAATGGTGTAGCGGCTAGCATTCTTGCCAGTCACCCTGGAGGTCCGGGTTCGATTCCCGGCTCTGCCAAGAGATTTTATCATTTCAAATGATCTTGTCGACTTCGTCGTTATGGTTGGGGTCCATCGTTATGCGTTACGGACACGGACACGGAGACGGACGTGACGTCATGCAGCTGCGCGGGAACGTGACGTCATGCTCACGAGGGGAGCGAGAAGCAGACGCTAATGATTATTAGAGTCTGTTGAAAAAGGCCTGGCGTCGAGCGACCTGGGGCTTTGAGCGAAGCGAACACAAGAATACAGGGTGACTTCTAAAGAGATATACAAGATGCCATTTAAGAATACAGGGTGCCTCCTAAAGAGGTGTGCAGGATGTCAGAGCAAAAAATTACAGTCAGGCTGAAATAAGAATACAGGGTGCCTCCTAAAGAGGTGTGCAGGATGTCAGAGCAAAGCATCGAACCAGTCCCAATATTCCATCCCTACTCTCACTCAAAAAAATTCCCCCCCCCCTCCCCCCCTCCCCCCCCCCCCCTCCCTACTGTTCAGCCCGCCACTGCTCGCTCCCAGGTTCTACAACTCATCTCCCAACTCTCTATCGTTACACTAGTCTAGCCAGATCGAACACAGGCCTCCCTGGGGAAAAAACGCTCCTTTTCAGAGAAATAACAACTCCGCAACAAGCTTCACGAAAACCCAAATTAAAATCGAAAATTACATTCTACAAACACCAAATTCAGTAAACTTCCCCCATTTCAGTTACTCTATACTTTAAACAGATACAGAAGGCATAGTCATGACTCCTTCATGGAGTAGGCTATTTCGAGCAAAGCGAGAAGCCTTCCTGAGCCTTTCTAACATGTGTAGCATTTGTAGCATGCGTCATTTGAAATGATACAACGTCTAGTCTTTCAGACTGACTGTGATTTTTTAGCCTATTTTCAATTTTGAAAAAATAGGCTTATGAGATCACCTTTGTCCGTGTGTGTGTGTGTGTGTGTGTGTGAGAGAGAGAGAGGTGTGTGTGTGTGTCCCCTAATAAAATCTAAACGGCTGGAGCGATTTCAATGAAACTCGGTAAGTTCACAGCACTATTCCCGGCGACCTCGACCGTGCCCTTCAAATTTTGTTACGTCTCACCAATCCAACATGGCGGCTGTGCGAAATATTTCACTAGCATTCAATATCTCCAAAACTATTACCGATATCGCCCTGAAATTGTGTACGGTGATAAAGGGCACTACTAAAAGTTCACCTATGAGACTTTCAAAAACCTGGTGACTACAAAACCAACATGGCGGTCAAGCGAATTTGAGACTTTTAAATAGACTTTTCTCGCTATTTAACTATCCAAACGTAATGAAACTTGGTACAGCAAATGTTTATACAGATTGTAATGCACTGGAGTCTAATTTAGTTCAATTGTTTACATAACCTTAAAATGGTGGCTGTGCGAAATATTTCACTGACATTCTATATCTCCGAAACTATTACCGATATCACCCTGCAATTTTGTACGGTGATAAAGGGTACTGATACAAGTTTACCTATATATATTTCATAAACCCGTAAAGTACAAAACGAACATGGCGACCAAGCGAATTTGAAATATTGTAATAGACTTTTATCGTGATTTAACTCTCTGAGCGCAGTGAAATGTGGTACAGTAAATGATTTTGCAGATTGTAATGCACTGCCATCTAATTTAATTCAATTGTTTACATAACCTCAAGATGGCGGCTGAGCGAAATTTTAAAATTAAGTTTTTATTTCTTGTGTCGTAATCATGCAATCGAAGTGAAAGTTTGAATAATGAACCTAGGCAGTAATTGTCCTTGAATGGTACATAACTATGGCCTATACATATAACAATCCTAAATGGCGAGCTTCCGAAATATTTAGACGGTTCTCAATATCTATGAATCTTTTACAGCAACCAAACTGATTTTTTTAATGTTCATAGAGACTATGAACATATGTTCACATATAGGACTTTTAGTAACCTGGTGACCACAAATCCAACATGGCGGCGACGCGAAGTATAAATATTTAAATGGACGTTTCTCGCGAATTAACTATCCGAGTGCCGTGAAACGTTGCACGTTAAATGCTTATACAAATGTTGATACACTGGCATCTAATTTATTTCAATTGTTCGCATAATCACAAGATGGCTGCCGTGCGTAATTTTAAAATCTCGTTTTTACTTTTTGTGTTCTAATCATGCGATTGAAGTTTGAATACCACACGTACACAATAATCTTAATGTAATAGTACAAAAATAAAAATCCAACCTGGTGACCATCTGAAATATTTAGACGGTTCTCAATATCTACGAATCTGTTACAGCAATTAAACTGAAATTTTGTATGTTGATAGAGGCAATTAACATGAGCAGGATATATGAAAATAGGCTGCATAGTTCTTCACGGAACTACTTGTTAATTCTGTTGTGAGGGCTGGAACGGGATACCCTGAGCCTCGTGAGGTAAAACTGAGACGAAGAGGGTTCGATTCCTTCCTCGGCCATCCTGGAAGTGATTTTCCGTGGTTTTCCTCTTCTAGTCATGCAAATGCTGGGATGGTTCCTAAATTATGGCCACAGCCGCCTCCTTCCCAATCCTCACCTGTATTACAAATACACACACCAACACAGCCAACACAATGACACAGGTTATCACACAAATTCCATACACACTCACCCAAAATACACAGGACTACATGACCGCGATATCACAGCCCGTAAAATAGGCAACAACTACAAATAACATTAAATACTCAATATACAAGGTACAGATGAACTCGCTGTTCCGCCCCTTAAAATAACAATAACTAACTCAATATACAGTATGATCATTGTGACATTCCCCTATCTGTATTTACGTTCGTAAATGAAATCCCTAGTTACTTTACTTACTTACTTACTTAATCCTGCCCTCTTGTACCTTCCGGTGTCCGGTCAAGCTGTATGCCTCTCACCAAGGCGCACCGGGTTCGATTCCCAGTCAATGCATGTGAGATTTTTCGAAGTGAAATGCCATGTCCTGTGGTTCGGATTCCACGTAAAAAGGAGGTCCCGTGGCTTATGATCTAGAGATTGACGGTCACGTTAAACTACAAGCTTCCTTCCTTTTCCTTCCGGTGTCGAGGTTTGGCAGAGAGGTCGCCATTTCTTCCTGTTCAAGGCTGACTGCTTGGCTTCCTCCCAAGTGATGTTTCTCTTGTGGAGTATTTCTCTCACGGAGTCGTCCCATGTCTTTCGAGGTCTTCCTCCGGGTCTTCTTCCTGTTCTTCCCAAACGTGCTTCCTATACCTGTTTTGGCCCTCTATTGCTGTCCATTCGGTTCGAACCATCGTAACTGGCTTTGTTCAACCTGATTTTGTATAGGTTGAACTTCTAAGGTCTTCCTAATTGTTTGGTTCCTGACTTTATCTCGTCTAGTCTTTCCTGCTACATTTCTTAGGAACTTCACTTTTGCTGTTTGTAGCTTCTGCCTCTGATTGGTGGTAATTATCCAGGATTTACTTCCATATATCAGTGTTAGGACATATGTAGATTTATATACGGCCATTTTTGTATTTTTTTACTTAATTCCCTCTTTCTCAGGAATCCTCTATTTATAGCATAGTAGAGTTTACTTGTATTGAGTAAGTCTTGTGTTCAGCTCCTCATCAATCTTTCCATCTTGATTGATTGTTATCCCTAGATATTTAAACCTATCGGCTTATTCCAACTCCTTTCCCATGATTTTCTTCTTACATTCCTTCTTTTCCCTTCCAATCATCTTTGTTTTCATTTTATCTTGGTTTATCACCATTTTCCTCTTTTCAAATTCTGTTCTCAGTAATTCTATATTTATTTGCAGATTAACCGCAGATCTAGCGAACATTACTATGTCATCCTTAAAAACAAAATTGTTATATCGAAATGTAATACTTTCCGGTCAGTCAACACGATTGTACCCAATAAATTCACTGGCATATTACGTGAGATATGTATCACAAAATAACTCGCTTTTATATACAGGGTGTATCTTAATTATGCCGACAAAAAATCAGGGACGCTCTGCGTGTTATGTAAAAGACGATGCCGCAATCGGATTGGCGGAGAAAATTTTTCCCTTCGAGAAAATGAAGCACAGCGGTGGCCAGCGGCTTGCTCCCTGGGTCAGCAAATACGGCGAGTTCGTAGATTTGAATCGCGCGCCCGGAAGTAACAAAGTAACCTCATTTTCTCGTCTTTTACATAACACGCAGAGCGTCCCTGTTTTTTTTTGTCGGTATAATTAAGATACACCCTGTATACACCGCGGGCAGGCCAACAAGGGCCACGCAAATAGCCTATCACTTCTTTATAGGTCTAGTTTCCTTCTTTCTCTTCCAGAAGTCTTTCACCCTGGTCGACTGCGCAGCTCTTCTTTCAGCAGTCCATTCTCCTCTGTTGAGATTCTTCTTCTCCCCGACAAGAATTTTGAGGCCAATTTTTTTTTCTGTACTCTATTCGATTTAGACAATCTTCTTCAGTAATTTTGAATTTTTGAAGTTCTTTTTTCATTTGTTTTACATAGCCTCCTTGGCCTTTATAGTTCCAGATTTTATCAAAAATGTGTTTGTTAAACCTTGAGGAATCCATGCGGACCATATGTCCGTAGAACTGAAGTCGCCGTTTTTTGATCATCACTTCAAGGTTATCGATTTTACTATAAATTTCTGCATTGGATCTCAGTCTATAACCTTCCTGTGTTTTCCTAGGACCATAAATCCTTCTTAAAATTCTTCTATCTATCTTGAGCAAATTCTCCATTCCGGTTATATTTGTAGTTTCCATGCCGTACAAGATGACTGGTCTAACAACTGTATTAAAATGTCGTAATTTTGCATTGATAGACAGGTTATTTTTATTGTATATATTTTTTGTACGAAAATGTAATCTTTAACTCGCTTTTATGTACAAAAAAAGGAGGGCGGGTAATTTCTTTCAGGCTAGGGTGTTTATATACCGTACTTGTACCCCCGCCTAATGTATTTGGGCACAATTTATGTCAGTCAATACGATTGTACCCAATTGTGATAGGCTATTCCCTAATCCTGAAAAAAAGAAAATATATGAGATTAAGAAATACACTTGGGAAAAAATGACGACCTCTACAAAATTAAGAAATTGAAAATAATCCACGATACAATCAGGAGAAGGAGGGTTAATTTGTTTGGACACATAATGAGGATGAATAACATCCGACTCACAAAACACATTTTCAGTCATGTATACAAAAGCAAGAATGGTAATCAATGGGTACAAAGTATAAAATAGGATATGGAAGAGATGGAAGGAACAATAGATATTATTCGGGACAGACCACTTTTCAGAAATATGATCAAAAACTTCAAGGGTTTCCAGGAGAAGGAGAAGAAGAAGCGGGTTAACATCTGGACGGAAGAGAGAAGAGGAAACAAAGTGAAGTAATGAAGAACTACTGGAAGGCAAGAAAGGATAAAGAACATAAGAGACAGTGAATGCATGGGTTATTTTACGTGCTCCAAAGTTGTCCGAAATCGAGGAAAGAAGAAGAAATATGCTTGGATGACCAATTTCGATCGTCAAGTGATCATCATCAGATCCATTGCTTGCCACGGTGGGTGAGTGGTCAACGTGTCGGTCTACTAACCCCAAGTTTGCAGGTTCGCTCCTGGCCGTGGTAAGTGATTTTTTTTTGAAAGGCGGCAAAAATGACGACACCATGTTATACGATGTTGGCATGTCAAAGAACCCATTTGAATTCAGTAGGCCGGGTCCATAATGGCAAAATTAATCTCGGGAGTTTCCGCCAACACAAAGTTCCTCATTTCTCTACTAGAAAGCGCTATAATGTTCAAGGAGCTTAGATATCTAACCTCCTTGACATTCATAGTGCTCCAAGGAACAACGAAATTCGACATGCAAGCTACCCTTTGGGTGTCAAATAACAAAGCTTGCACCCGGCACCCGAGGCCATACGATATTATTATTATATCAGATCCATTTTTAGCGTATGGCTTTTAGTGCCGGGAGTGTCCGAGGACATGTTCGGCTCGCCAGTTTTGTAGCTGCTTCGAGACGGACACCCAATGGCTGAGCTACAAGTACCGTTGGGCAGGAAAGTTGGAAGGGAAGGGCGAGGAGTTGGAAGGTAGCGGCTGTGGCCTATAGTTAGGGTCCAACCCCGGCATTTGCCTGGAAGGAAGATGGGAAACCACAGAAGACCATCTTCAAGGTTGCCGGCGGGGGGATTCGAACCTCCTCGTCTCCCGGATGTGAGCGACTGTCAGCAGTCATGCCGTAACGACCACGGCTAACTCACCCGGTATCAGATCCATTACAATTAGGTATTGAATCTATGTCTACAAGTATGGGTGATATTATTTGCAATATGAACCCTTATTTAGTTGCAGTAGGAGTAGTTAAACTAACACAACTGGTCAATATTTTGTTAGTTATATGTGACTTTTCGTTGAGATACTGAAAATGATGATTGACCTTAAAATTTGCTTGCTTAGTGTGATTATGTGATATTTGTTAAATGGTCAGGTTTCTGTGGATTGTATACTTAGCTGCTTGAGTGGTATGTGGTCTGGATGCGAGCACTACTCTCGTCACTGCCTGCATTGAACTGGGAGGAATTTCCTGTGTGTGCGTATCTCTTATCTACCTAGGCTCCCCATTGCATTCCTAACTGTCTAATGTTCATCGAATAATGTAACATATTTGAGGTGACAAATATAGAGCCTCCTTTTATGGTGTATACAGTGTCTTTCATATAAAGTAAGAACGGCAAGCGGCAGTTTGTTATTCGCTGCTGCGGTGGCCTTGGCCGAGCTTGTGGCGCGCCATGGCCCCCTGATGTACTATTGAAAGCGCGCGCAAAGTACATACGAGGACTGTTTTTCATTTCAATTTCCGATGGACTGTATAAAAATAACAAATTGACATACCAAACTGATTTTACTACTAAATGTTCGCTTGTTTTATTCGTATGCCTCAAAATAATCGCCAAAACGATTGAAACATATGTCGTATCGTTACACCAGATTTCCAATGCCCTCGGCAAAATATTCTGCCGCCACTGACGTGGGTACGTCTGGACAGCCTCCCGAAGTGTTTCCTTTTTGGCGAGGCGTTGCCGTCCAACCATACCTTCAATTCTCGAAAAAGGTGAAACTCATTCACGACCACACTCGACCACATTCTACCAACGTTACGATAGACTTTTACAAAGAATTCAAGTGTGAAGTTTTGGACCATCTGCCGTTTAGTCCAAACCAGCACTGAATGATTTTCACCTTTTTCGAGAATTGAAGGTATGGTTGGGGGCAACGCCTCGTCAAAAAGGAAAAACTTCAGGAGACTGTCGAGACGCACCCACCTCAGTGGCGGCAGAATATTTTGCCGAGGGCATTGGAAAGCTGGTGTAACGATACGACAAATGTTTCAATCATTTTTGACGATTATGTTGAGACATACGAATAAAACAAGCAAACATTTAGTAGTAAAATCAGTTTGGTATGTCAATCTGTTATTTTTATACAGTCCATCGGAACTTGAGAAAAGAAAACGGCCCTCTTAAGTACTATGCGTGCGCTTTCAATAGTACAGCAGGGGGCCATGGCACGCCACAAGCTCGGCCAAGCCCACTGCAGCAGCGAATAACAGAACTGCTGCTTGCCGTTCTTACTTTATATGGAAGACCCTGTATGTGTTCTGCCAAGTATAGAGCCTCCTAATATGGTGTATGTTACTGTATACTGGACATCTTCAACTATTAAAGGCCAGTTTCCATTCTCGCCACGCGTATGTTAATCAGCCCTATACGCGCCGCCCGAAACTGCCGGGAACTTTTAATACTGCCGTTCACCGACTGGAAAGCTTTCTATAATAAAACTAGGCAACACTAAAACATGGCTTATATTACTTTAATATTGCATACTAGCATTACCCGTCGCGGCTTTGCCCGCGAATATTCTACTTGTAAAGAGTACACTTAGCAAAATCTCAATCATGAATGCTACGACTGATTTATCCTTGGTATGAATAATCAGACTTTATCAATTCAGCTACTGGTGCAGTGGTTAGGGGTTTGTCATTCCTTCATAGGTATATCAGAGCGAAGTTAGTTTTTTGGGAATATCACATACTCTGTTAATTTAAGGGCCTTTAAATGTGGTTTTCGGAGACCCTTTATAGTTGGGTGAAAATGACCTTTCGTACCACACTCACACGTGAAAATAGCGTGAAAAATTTCTTGAGTGCCCCTTGACACCCTTAAGCGCATTATACTCTATGTATCGATGAATTTTACAGCTTAATTTGGTTCAGTGATAACCTTATAACCGTCTGGAAACTTTCACAGTAATGTAATAATTGGAATTGCATTGCGTCTTACAGAAATAAATGGACCTGTGAGATTCTGTTGCCATGGTTACCGTGTTGCATTCTTTCATTATTTCATTCATTCATTCATTTTGTATAGGCCATCTGTGGACCGCGTCATTCCAACTGTCTTCTACTGGCTTTGATGTTTGCCCAGTACGCCCGCATTCGTTCTCGGTGGACTTCCTTCCGTTCCTGGGTCTAAATCTTTCCCGTTTTCAGCTTCGGTTTTTCTTGGAAACCTTTGCAAGCTCGAAGTTTCCTTTTGAGTGGGGCGCGCTCCTGAATGTCTGTTGGTGATATCCCCACTTCTTTCAGATCTTTCATTATTTCATTGTAAATATACATGTTTTAAGGTATTTATTTAATTGTGAGGCATTAAAAGTGTAAGTGAGTGTGTTTCGCTTACGCATTGGGTTATGCTGAACCTGTAGGTACCCCATATGTGTAGGTTGGTGTTAATGGGACCTTATTTTCGGTACAAAACTGGAATGGGATCTTAGCAGAATAATATAGGGAGGGATTAAAGTGTGTGCACAGTGGAATATGCGAACCGCCACTGCGGCTGACTGTGGCACTTGAGATCTAGAAACACCACATTACTGTGGTATGTAACCATAATAATACACGAATAAAATGTAGTATATCAATCCATTGCTATTTTAATAACTTAAGTTACTTTTTCCTACATTTTAACCCTTGCCACGGTGGGTGAGTGGTTAACGTGTCGGTCTACTAACCCCAAGCTTGCAGGTTCGCTCCTGGCCGTGGCAAGTTTTTTTTGAAAGGCGGCAAAAATAATACGGCACGCATGTCATACGATGCTGGCATGTCAAAGAACCCATGTGAATTCAGTAGGCCGTGTTCATAATGGCAAAATTAATCTCGGGTGTTTCCGCCAACACAAAGTTCCTCATTTATTTACTAGAAAGCGCTATAGTGTTCAAAGAGCTTAGCTATCTAACCTCCTTGACTTTCATGGTGCTTTAAGGAACAACGAAATTCGACACGCAAGCTAACATCTGGGTGTCAAATAACAAAGCTTGCACCCGGCACCCGGGGCCATACGATATTATTATTATTATTATTATTATTATTATTAATATTTCTACATTCATTTCACCACATAAGTGGGACATATCAACATATCGTCGGCTTTTTGCAAGACGGTATGGCTAATTCTCTTAAGGTGGCACATTGAGAAACGAGCGAACAATGGAACAGGTCTCCAAGATGACGGCCTTCTGCATGGTGATATGTAGACCAGGATGTATTCCCAATATTTGTAGATTGCGAGCCAATGATTTGGGCATGATGCCGGTAGAAGAAATTACTATGGGCAGAACCACTACACTTTCCTGTCTCCACATTTGCCGTATTTCCTCAGCCAAAGGCAGATATTTGGTGATCTTATCACAGCAGGTTTGTTGCAGATTATGGGAATTGGGCACTGCAATATCAATTAGGAAGGTTCTCTTCTGCACCTTGTCCACAAGAACGATATCTGGTCGGTTTGCTGGTATGGTTTTATCAGTAATAACTGATCGGTCCCATAACAACTTGTGACTGGGATTTTCCAAAACGGCGTCAGGAACATTCTTTATTTATTTAATCGTATGGTGATACAATACAGAATACAAATAAGACATAACATACTGATAGTAAGGCAAAATATTATCAGATAATAAATGCTTTTGAGCAAGGTGTTGGTGCATTATTTTGGCCACTTGGTTGTGCCTTTTCATGTAATCAGTACAGGAGATTGCTTGGCAGCCTCCTGTGATATGTTGAATTGTTTCCGGTTCTAGTTGGCATCTTCTGCATTTATCCTGAATATTTGCCTTAACTATATATTTCAGGTAGTTTTTGGTTGCCACAACTTGATCCTGGATTGCAACCATGAATCCTTCAGTCTCAGTGAATAGGTCCGCATGAGTCAACCAGCTGTTCGACGCATCAATGTCGACATGTTTCTGGTTGAGATCATACGGATGACGACCGTGCAGAGCTTTCTGCATCCACTGCTGAAGCTTGATGGCTGAACATTCCTCATCAGTGGCTAACTGTATATCCCTTACGTGAAGAAGATCCAGCGGTGTGCACTTGTCATCTGCCTTCACAGCGGCTTGATGTATGGGAGAGTCATGTCTTCCCAGAAAATATCTCTGAAGGTTCCTCACTTGCCTTGCATGCAATTGGATAATGTCCGTGAGCCCTCGTCCACCTCTTTGACGCGGGATTGTCAATCGCTCAACAGCTGACTTAGGGTGGAGACATCTGTGTTTTGTTAATATGGTGCGTGTCCTAATTAGGATGTTCTCCAAGTCAGTCTGCGTCCATTTGACAATACCGAAAGTATATGTCAGAGCAGGAATAGCATAGGTATTAATAGCCTTAAAGGCGTTCTTTCCATTCAACCTTGATTTTAAAATCTTGTTAAGGCGTTGATTGTAGATAGCTACGGTTCTATCTTTAATACCTTTATGATCAATTCGATTAGATTGCAGGAGACCAAGATATTTGTAGGTCTCATTACCTTCCATAGGCTTTATGAAACAACCGTCATCAAGTTGAAATGCTCGGGCCTCTAATTTTCTACGCCGAATGGTGAGGGTGCGACACTTATCTAATCCGAAGGACATTCCAATATCAGAAGAAAATGAAGCAGTAATTGCAATTAGATTGTCGATGTGTCTCTCAGAGGATGCATATAGTTTAATGTCATCCATATACATCAAATGAGAAATTTTGTATTTGACTATACCATGGTGCTTAATTGGAAAACCACACTTTGCATTGTTCAGCAATGATGATAGTGGATTGAGCGCCAAACAGAACCATAGAGGGCTCAAGCTGTCACCCTGAAATATACCTCTTTTGATTTGAATAAATCCTGATTCCATACATGTGTCTCCATTAGACATTAATAAATTGGTCTCCCAATGGGACATCATATGTTGCAGACTTATAATGATGGCAGGATCAACTTTATATATCTTCAGGGTTTGGATTAACCAGGAATGTGGCACTGAATCAAAAGCTTTCTTGTAATCAATAAAGGTCATGTAGAGGTTACGCATCATCTTTCCTGCTTGTTCCATAGTAACTGCATCAATTACAAGTTGCTCTTTGCAACCTTGAGACTTCTTCATGCACCCCTTCTGCTCTTCAGCCAGGATGTTATTATGATTTATGTGTTCACAAATCTTACGTGCAATGCAAGATGTAAATATCTTATACAGGGTGCACAGACAGGTGATAGGTCGATATTTGGAAGGATCATTGGTTCTATCACCTTTTGGCAGAAGGTATGTTTTACCTCGCATCAAGTAAGAGGGGATAAGCTGTGGATTTTGGATGAAATCTGTGTAGCAACGGGCAAGATGCTCATGAGTACAAGTGAAACGTTTGATCCAAAAGCTGTGGAGGTTGTCTGGTCCTACCGCTTTCCAATTTTGGGTCTCCTTAACCACACAGGTCACATCTTCAGTTGATACCGAAGAGTCACTCATCGTGTCAATTTCTGATATTCTCTCCTCCTCCTCCGTAATCCATTTAGCGCTGCTGTTATAATCTCCAACATTCGACCATAGGGATGACCAGAAATTTTCTACCTCTTCTTTTTGCGGTGAACTGCCCATTTGAGTTCCAGGATCGTCAAGATTCCTATAGAACCGTTTCTCACTGGTAACAAATAGCTTGTTCTGTTGCTTTCGTTCGTTCGATTCTTTATAACGACGTAATCTCTGTGCCTTTGCTTCAAGTTGTTGCTTTAATGTGTCTAGGATCTCAAGGGGGCTACAGTTCGGAGGATTATACTTTGCATGTTTACTCTTCGTATGGCTCAACATTTTAACACATTGAACAACCTTCTTACTTCTATTGCCTGCAACATACTGATGCATTCTTCCGATATTTACTCTCAGTTCATCAACAGACTTTCGTAAACGTATCTCCCAAGCTGGCATCTTCTTCTGTCGACCTGACGTATATTTAGGTGGCCATAATCTACCTCCTGTCACTCGTATCACAGCTATCGCTCCAGCGTAAATTGCAGTCTGAACAAGGTTGAAACAATATGATTTCTGGGACAGATGCTGAGAGAGAATGTCGTTCATTGTTACAACAGCGGTAGCAAGTTTCTTAGAGCAATGTTGGTTCGTGATCATGGGCCGCTCTATTGGATCAAAATATACTAAGATTTAAAAATGTAAATGTTCATTAATGAAACAAAGTAATAATTATAGATATTTATTGGACTTTTAAGGGGTGGAACAGTGAGGTCATCTGCCCCATATTAATTACTGTATTTATCATCGAATACGTTTAAAATTATATATCTGCTACGGGAATATCAATAGCTTATCTTAAAATACACTGTACATATAGGAGATAAGTTTATAACAATGTTGTAATTTCACTAAATTTGGCCATTTTTAAAATACCCACTCATAATAGCTTGGCATCAAAAGGGTTAAGGGGTGAAGCAGGCAAAATGTGACCCGAAAATTGATTTTTTTTTAAATTCCAGATTATGATAGCTTCGAGTCTAATGAACACATTCCTAAAGTTTCATGGCCAACAAATTTATCTAAGGACCTTAAAATAATAATAAAACAAGATGTTCAGTAAAGAACATATAGCCTACTTCCTCCTAAATGTATGAGTATAGTTATAACTCGTTGTTATTATCAAAGAGTATAATAGAACTATTCTTTGTTGAAGACCTTAGAAACGATTTACCTCTACCAAACGCCACGACCTAGATAAAAACTGCTACCATCATTGAAGAAAGAAAGAAAGAAAGATAAGAAGTATATCAAGAATGTTATGGATCTGGAGACATAATCGACCGGACTGGCGGCGTGGCTCAGCGGTAACGTTCTCGCTTGCTGGGCCCTAGGTTGCAGGTTCGTATCCTGGCGCAGTCAGCTGGCATTTGAGGGTGCACAAATGCGAGGGAGCCGTGTCAGTACATTTACTGGCACGTTAAAGATCCCCTTCGGGCCAAAATTCCGGCACCCCGGTGTCTCTAAAAGCAGCAGTAGTTAAAAGGGATGTAAAACCAATAACATTATTATTATTATTATTACGACCTGCCGTGGGCAACATCCAACTTTGAGTTGAGGCATGTCTTTACACGTCTGGTTGTGCATGGCTTTCACAACCCTAATTGAATTAACAAATCTTTCCATGACCCTACAGAGACGTGTGTATACAAACTATGTGGATATTTTCGATAATATAATCCTAACAGAGCGAGTGCATTCTAGCGGCCAGAATAAGAAACTTTTCAATAAAATCTGGAAGTTACCTTTTTGGCAGCTAGATGTCTCGAGTAAATCTGCTGGCGAATTATGTTTTAATTAAATATATATTTTACACCATAATGTGGACAATATAACGCTTAATAACATTTTCAAGTAACGCAAAATAGGCTGTTACAAACCCTTTAAAATAAAAAGTTAAAATGTATCGTAGTATCAACTTGTCATTCTTCAAATTCGATGCGCATAGAATGATAATGGTATAGTAATCAATGGATCCCCACGTAGACTAGTCGGGACATCTAGTGGTGAAATATCGAACAGTATAATCCTAACAGAGCGAGTGCATTCTAGCGGCCAGAAGAAGAAACTTTTCAATAAAATCTGGAAGTTACCTTTTTGGCAGCTAGATGTCTCGAGTAAATCTGCTGGCGAATTATGTTTTAATTAAATATATATTTTACACCATAATTTGCACAATATAACGCTTAATTTTAAAACATCTGAGTCATTACAAAACAATAAACATATAACATTTCAAGCAAAAAACCTAGCTCTGATCGGGTTTGAACCATAGGCATCTGAGCGACAGGCTATCGCTCTACCACTGAGCTAATTGTGTCAACGACTATCGTTCTATTTAAAATGACTTACATAGAACTTGTTAGCAAATAATGATTTATACTAAACGATTTCATCACTGGAGTATATTATTTATATATAAAGCATTTCATACAAAGTTTATTTATTTTTTATCAGTACGCTATATTGCATTCAATACTCAAATTAGTGAAATATAAGTCAGGCACAAGATATCCGCTGCCATCTTGTCTTATTACTGAATCAGTTCAGCTTTTTAAAATCACGTCTGCACTATAGTATTACAAAATAAACTTTTAATTTCGAACGTGCCTCTTCCTTTAGAACAGTTAAAACGATTCTCGGCTCGATAATCGGAACTGGTGGGTCCCATGATATGGATTATAAAGTTTGCATAATTCGCACGGCCGCCATCCTGAAATGGTATGGCGGACGACCTTGTAGTTTGGTCACAAGACGCATCCTATACGAAGGTATGTTGTTACCAAATTTGGTAGAGATCGGATGATTTGGTTAGTCGTTATTTGATTTTACGTTTTGAACGTTTGAGTGGCCGCCATTCAGTTTTAGTAAAGATGGCGGCGATATAAAACATGACACAGAGGTGTCCTTTGCTAGTGCTACCTTTGTACCAAATTTCGTTCAATTCTCATTCACCGTGTTCGAATTGATAGGGGGGGGGGACAGACATTCAGAGTACACACACTCACACACACACAGACACACACACACACACACACACACACACAGACTCACACACACACACACATACACACAGACAGACACACTTTTTTCGCCCTGTGTTGATCTCATAAGTCTACTTTCATTTTTTGCAAAAATCGAAAGTAGGCTAAAAACAGGAACTTGCGCTTCTGCCATGCCCACCTGTCCAAGAGGATGGGAACCTACTTAGTGGTAGAAATAGACTCACTGCCAAAAATAAAAGTTTTATTTAGTGCTATTATACTGGTTCCATCAAATCAACTCCATGTCATTGGTTACCCATGCTGAGCCACATCCCTCCACATCACATAAGGAAGAAGCAAGCTCTACTAAAGGAAGCTAAGAAAATCTTTGCATCACCCTGTTTGTCATTGCTCCAAGAATTCTGCCATCCATCACAGCAACGACTGCAATCTAGAAGACCAGTAAGTGTCACTGCGGGGCAACTCATTGCTGCTGGATTTGATCTAAATGAAAGCTGGAAGCATGAGCGGTGAGCCATTTTTATGAGATATATAAGTTACTCCTTGGTGCCATTTCTTATATGATGTGATCAATGCACGCCTTTGTGGTGCGTGAAACTTTGGTCTGTGAAGCTATTAATAGCCCTCTGATGTCTTCATACCATATATGGACATATCTGCATCTTGTCCCCTTATTGGCCAGTGATTTATATATTGGAAGGGGTCGTGACCAATCAAATTTTACCACGCAGTTACCTTTGTGTTGCGTCGTCATTTGCTTTGTTTCGAGGCATTTCTTTCTTGCAGCCAAGTAGGCTAGACGTATTCCCATATTCTTGGGGAAGTGCCCGCGTTCAAGGTGAAACCATGGCGAGGTGTCTGTATGTCGTAATCTATATTGCTTTACTGTAGTTCAGTTTCATATTTCGGCAATTTAAAACTCTTATTCTGTGTTATTTTTCTTTTGGTCGCGTGTACTTACCCCTTCCCGATATTTTCCCTCCGCCCTTTGTGTGCGTGTAATTGCTGGTGAGTTTTTGTTTTGTATGGTAGTGTTATTTTCATTTATTTTGATAACGTAGTTTTTGTACTTTAAGGGTTGAAAGTTATGTATGTGGGCTGTCTTCGTTTTACTCTGGTGTGCGTGACGGTGGGTTTGCCTACCTTGTAGGGGGCACCATTGAGTCTGGGTCTGTCATCCAGAGTGTATCTTATCGTAGAACAACATAACGGGATTGGAGATTATTTTTCTTGCTTCCCGTAATGCTTTGTTCTTTATCTTAAAGAGTTCACAAAAGGAGGTCTCGCCATTGCTATTTTGCTGGTGACCTAACCTGTGATATTCTTGTGTCTGTGAATGCCCATATTTTTGCGCATCACATATTTTCGTCGCCTTTGTGTGCCCTTATCTCCTACGCATACTTTCAATTTTTAAAGTATATTTTTAGTGTTGCCGATAATTTAATGTAATTTTTCTTTTTGTCTAATTTCCTATTTTTTCTCGTAACTCACTTGATCTTGCATGTGCCTCCGCGTCTTTCTTCCTCACTCCTCCCCTCCCTCTCACCCCTCTCCACCCCGTTCTGAACCATTGTACCCCCTCCTATTTTGTTCATCCCTTTTGACACGCTTTGTCTAAATTTTAGAACGTATCTTGACTTCGTTGAGTGTAGTCGTTTCTGTGTCTTGTCTTTTTTTTTTTTATCTAATTACGACATAGGCCTACTTACATTTAGTCATCGTTTCATCTTGCCTTGAACACGTTACCTTAACTTATCTTATTTTATTTCATTTTAATATAATTTAATTTAGTATATTTTCGATTTTCTTCCTAATTTGTATTTTTCTTGCGGTAAACTAATTTTGTGGTTAATTTGTTGGTCATTTCTCTTCTTGCTTTTAATATCTCTGGGATCGTTGTGCATTGTAGTTGTTATTTTAAATACATTTTATCTTTGCCTAAGTATCTCTGCTTTTGCGTCACGCCTTATTTTAATTTTAGTAACCTTCTTCGAGTTTTGTGTGGTTTTTGCTATATTTTGGTTTGTCGGTCTTATTAGCGTACTTGTGACGTTAATACGACCTACACGGCCTCTGATTTAAATTTGTTCATCTTTGGATTTTACTGTAGTTTACTTTTATTTAGCTTTCCCCCTTCCTTTTGGGATTGCTTTCTGGTTTGCCTTTTAAAATTTGGGCCCAGCGAAAGCCAAACAAGACTGCGATCTCCCCGTTTTTCTTTCTTCTATTTTATTTTATTTTATATTTCTTCGGGGATAGGGGAAGAGCTTCAGCTACGTTTCCACTGACGTCTACTGCGTACGTAAGTATATGTTTATTACTATTACTTCATCTAAGTTGCGTACAGTGGTTAACTAAAACATTGGGAACAAGTGCCCACCATCTTGATCCCACAAAGAAACCAAACGGCTTTGACTTACCGAGGAACTTCTGGTGCCGCATCAACAGGTTGAGGACTGGACATGGTTGCTGCAATTATTTCAAGTACAAGTGGGCTGGATCAGCTCAACAATGTGTGAGTGTAACCTGGAAGAACAGACGATGGAACATCTGGTCCAACGCTGTCCTCTTTATTCGTACCCTGGCATTCCTGACGATTTGTTCGCTCTCACACCCGATTTAACCGAATGGTTGAGAAGGATGGACTTTAAAGTTTGATTATACCTTGTTATGTATTGTATATTGTTTACATTACCATACGATTAAATAAATAAATACATGGTATGGCAATCGAGAACAGCATACAGGATGAGAAAGCCGAGCAGAAAGACAAGGAATAAGCTTGTGGTGAATTTTAATGAGGGATTAATGAAGAAACCCAAGTGTGAAACGTGTCCATCTTCAAATGCATTTTCTAGGAACATTTGTTTTTTGTCATATTCATGTACCTTTTTCTCAGAACCCATCACAAAAGTTTGCACAGATGCACAACTATGTTCAATAAAGGTTTTAGTGGAAGGATATTTTGATCACAAGTGGTTTTTGAGAAAAAGGTACATAATTGTTTTTTTTTTAATTTTGAATTTAATTTATTATATTTTTTAAAATCATAAGTCATGCTCCTGAAAATAAATACTAAGATTCCTGTCAGTATAATGTTTTCAGGTGCTAAGTTTCAGTTTTGTAAGTTCAATAATAGCTTAAGAAAATAATAAAAAAAAACAGATATGTAATTTTGCCTACATCTCCCCTTAAGGGGAGCCTAAACATCCAGGCTTTGCTAATGACTTATTTTGGAATCAGGTTCTGTATTAACAGTGTTTGTATTGATAATGAAAACAGACACACACACATACCTTGGCTGGGATGTGCACCATTATTCTCAGCTTAGAATGTGCGCGCGGAAGTTTCTGTCGCTTCGCGTCTCAAAGAGACAAAAGACGAACATCCCGCGGAGCAGGGAAGACAGGAGGAGGAATGTAGAGGACCGCCGGCATAGTGGCGTACCTGGCCTACATACAGTGTGCAACATGTTACAAACACCGTGATATTTAGACGTGATCAGCGCGAGCAGTTTTCATTCTTTTTTATTTATTTTTTAAAATCGCTTATCCTCCCAGCTCGGCTCCACCCACGGACTCTGCGAGGGATCATTCCTCTACCGTCGCAAGGACAGTGTCTGGGAGCGGAACATACTTTGTCAGCTGTTATAAGTCCCTCGGAACAAATTGGCCCGTGAGTGAGAAACTGAAGCTGGCCACCGGGACTACCTCAAGTTCAATGAGAGCTTACAATGCAGAAGAGGGTTGGGAAGGGGCGTCAGGGGACGAAGGAAGAAAGGCTGCTTTTTGTGACAGATTTATAACGTTTTGGTCTCACCATTAATGTTCAGAAGACCAAGGTTCTGGCACAACCCTCACCAGGCACCTCCCTTCCGCACTTCAACATTTCTATCTCAGATACTCCATTGGAGCAGGTAGACCACTTCTCGTATCTGGGCAGTCGGCTATCTGTACACGGCAATTGTGGGCAGGATGTTGAGAAGAGAATCGGTGCTGCCCATGCGGCATTTGGGCGACTATCGCACCGTGTCTTCTTGAATAAAGATCTGACCGTGAAGACGAAGCTCATGGTGTACCAAGCTGTTGTCATCTCAACATTGTTGTATGGCTGTGAATCCTGGACCCTCTATCGACATGACTTCCGAAAGCTTGAGCGCTTCCATCAACAGAAACTTCGATCCATCCTTAAGATAAAGTGGGAAGACCACATCACCAATCTTGATGTTCTTGAGAAAGCACTTGCTATTAGTATAGAATCATCCATCATTGGTCATCAACTTAGATGGATTGGACATGTCCATCGGATGGATGATACGAGACTACCACGCCAGGTTCTGTATGGTGAACTCACCTCCGGCACCAGACCTCATGGAGGCCCTAAGAGACGTTACAAGGACCAATTTAAGCAGAATATGAAGTTGACAGGACTCAATCCACAAACCTGGGACCAGCTTGTTAAAGACCGTTCAACTTGGCGCCAGACCATCCCGGCTGCTGTCAAAATGTTTGAAGAAGAACGTCGTAGAATTGTTAAGGCTAAGCAACAAGCACGAAAGCTCCGTGCAGCACAGCCACGCCCTCCACCAACAGTTCTGTGTGATCTGTGTGGACGTTTGTTTCATGCACGCATTGGGCTGTTCAGTCACCGCAAACATGCCCACAGACCTCAACCTTAGATTATTTTAGACTGTTTTGGAAGAAGATGTATACTCGGAAACGAGTTAAAGACGACGACGACGACGATATAGTCATAATATTTTCGTAGCAATATTATTCCATTACACGTATTAGTGCCATTTAATTATTCTAATCACCTAATACAGTTTGTAACGAGTGAAATAAATAATGGTTGTTATTGTGTGAGTGAGTGACAGTTGCTGCGGGAACAGAGTGTACTTCTGACGACTGATGGGTGACGCAGCGGACAGCACCCAGCAGGCTGAGAAAAGCAGACTCTCTCTTCAGCTTCCTACTAGATTTTCACAAGGGTCAATTAGTTCTGAGGCAGTTATACAACTGGGAGAATGGTGACAGGCAGGGCTAGATTTGTGACGTTACGCACCAGTACGCCGTACCGAAACCTCTGATCGGGGGAAAAGTCGAATATATAAGATAATTTTTAGAACTGTGGAACGTTAGTTGTAAGTCAAGATCAACTTGGTCATTGACTGAACTGTACTTCAAATTACGTGGAATCTTGGCTGCTTCGGGGACGGCACTCCGCTCTGGATACGAACAGCAAGGTGTGAGAGAGAGGAGGAACATTCAACGAAACTTTTCTAAACTTAGGACAATTTAATAAACTGTGAAGTAAAACATGTTTAAGTACAGGACCTTTCATAATAAATAATTGTTTCAGAAAACTGTAAAGACAAAGTTATAAAACAAGAAATAGAAGGTGGTTGGTGAACATAAGCGTATTTTCAAACCGATTGTATTTATTTTTTAAAATCACGTAAATAAATATTTAAATAATGTACATTGTTTGAATGCTAGCCTACTCGGACTACATTATTTTTTTATTTAGTCAATTTACCCTTTAGGTTGGTGGATCCCACGGACTCAGCGAGGGAACTCACCACTACCGCCTCTATGGGCAGTGTCCTGGAGCTTGGAACATCTGGTCTGGATGGATACAACTGGGGAGGTGTGATCAGCACTTCGCCCAGGCGGCCTCACCTGCAAAGCGAACAGGGGCCTCATGAGGGATGGGAACGGATGGTAGATTGGGATGGATAGGCTAGGAAGAGGGAAGGAGGCGGCCGTGGCCTTACAGTAGGTACCATCCCGGCATTTGCCCGAAGACGAAGTGGGAAACCACGGAAAACCACTTCGAGGATGGCTGAGGGGGAATCGAACCCCCTCTACTCATTTGGGCCCCCCGAGGCTGAGTAGACCCCGTTCCAGTCCTCGTACCACTTTTCAAATTTCGTGGCAGAGCCGGGAATCGAACCCAGGACCTCCGGGGTGGCAGCTAACCATGCTGACCGCTACGCTACGGAGGCGCCACATTAAAATTTAATAGCCTATAGATATACGGCTATGGTAAGAAAAATGTTGCTACAGCAGTCTCAATTTAATTTAAAATTGCAATCAAAATTAGATTGCTATTTTGCCACTTATTAATTTTAAAGGTGTTCGGAAATGCGTGAAAATATCGTTTTTAGAACTCTATATTTCAATATTCCATAAAGTCCCATCCACCTCCCGCCACCTCCCGGTATCCCACAGTACCGATCAAGCACTAGTGACAGGTGACCGATAACTTGGGTCTAATGAAGTAAGGGTCAGGGAAGGGATTGGTTGGTTGGTTCCTCAGTTTAGGGGCTGCGACAACGCGGTCAGGTAGCCCCGTGTACTTTGGGTGTGTGTAGAACCTGTCTGATAACAGGTGTTAATTGTGTTGGCTGTATTAATGAGTGTTATTTCTTAGGTAGATTTCATTAGAAAGCTAACTATTGCAATGGGTCCCATATTTCGACTTCCAGAAAATTTCGACATATCTTCGCGTTTCACATCCCCCAGACCCCAAAACCACCGTCAGCTCAAAAGTTTATATATAATTTATGTGTATATATATAGATAGATATCAGTTTCTTGTGGACACGATAACTGCCGTAATTTTGTACCAATCACTTTGAATTTTTTACATAATATGTATCCCTATAAAATCTCGGTTGAGTTCGTTAATGGGCAAAATCGGTTAAAGAAGGTGATAATGGGAGGCTTTTTTCGAAAAATTGAAATATCGCTATAACTCTCTTAATATCTGAAATAATAAATCCGTTCAAAGTTCATACTATGTATTGGATAAGGCCCTAAAATTTATGTTTGAAAAGTTTTTTGATAGCACCAACCATTGACAAAAGGGTGGGAAAAAGTTTTTTTTTTTTCGGGAAACATTAATCATATCTCTGTTAATATGCACAATATAAAAACCGTACAAAATGGACAATATTCCTCCAATAATTACCTAAAACTTTTGTCTGAAAGAATTTTTTATATGACCCACCATTACGCCACGGGGTGAGCAAAATTATTTTAATTATAAGAAATTGCCAAGTGCCAAGAGAGGTTGCTATGACAACTTTACTTTTAATTGATAAGGGATGAGCCATCAGCAGTTGCTATGACAACGCCACTGCACGAGATCACATTCAGTTTTCCATCTGTCTGTGGGAAGCGACTTCGGTATCGGAACTGGTAGCATGCTGAAATTCTATGCCCAAGGTCGCGGGTTCAAACCCGGCTGAAGTCGTCGGATTTACTAAGAGCGCTAAAAAACTGAGTATGCTTTCCTTCGGAAGGGAAGTTCCAACGTTCGTTGCGAGTTGATGGTTCCGGTGGCATCTAGTAGCCAAGTTCACAGCTAGGTGTCGTTGATGGTAGTAATTTTTAATTATGTAGCCTATTTTAGGTAGATTTCATCAGAAAGCTAACTATTGCAGTGGGTGCCATTTTTCGACTTCCGGAAAATTTCGACGTATCTTTGCGTTTCACATCCCCCAGACGCCCAAACCACCGTCAGTTCAAAAGTTTATATATGTGTGTGTGTATATATATGCATATATATCAGTTTCTTGTGGACACGATAACTTCCGTAATTTTGCACCAATCACTTTGAATGTTTTACATAATATGTATCCCCTTAAAATCTCGGTCGAGTTCGTTAATGGGCAAAATCGGTTGAAGGGGGTGAAAATGGGGGGGCTTTTTTTTTTCGAAAAAGTGAAATATCGCTATAACTCTCTTAATACGTGAAATATCGAATCCATTCAAAGTTCATAATACGTGTCGGATAAGTGCCAAAAATGTATGTTTGAAAAGTTTTTGATAGCACCAAACATTGACCAAAGGGGTGGAAAAAAGTGGGTTTTTCGGGAAACATTAATCATATCTCTCTTAATAGGCACAATATCAAAACCGTACAAAATGGAAAATATTCCTCTAATAATTACCTAAAACTTTGTCTGAAAGAATTTTTGATTTGACCTACCATTACGCCAAGGGATGAGAAAAATGATTTCGGAATTAAAGAAAATGCCAAGTGCCATCAGAGGTTACCATGACAACGCTTCTAAATTGATGAGGGATGAGCTATCAGAGGTTGCCAAGACAACGCCATTGCACGAGATCACATTCATTTTTCCATCGGACTCTGTGGGAAGCGGCCAACTGGTAGCATGTTGAACTTATATGCCCAAGGTCGCTGGTTCAAAGCCGGCCAAAGTCGTCGGATTTTCTAAGAGCACTAAAAATCCCTCAGCATGCTTTCCTTTGGAAGTGAAGTTCCAACGTTCTTTGCAAGTTGCTGGTTGCGGTGGCATCTAGTAGCCAAGTTCACAGCTAGGTGTCGTTGACGTTAGTATATGGTACAAAATTAGGAACTACTACTTAAAATTGACCGTCTGCAGACCTTACCTGAATTGCAGACTAATACAGTCATCACAATTAACACCGTTTATCAGATTCTACACACACCCAGTGTACACGGGGTTACATGACCACGTTGTCGCAGCCCCTAAACTGAGGAACCAACAAACATCTCTGCGGGAGATAAAATTTTGCCTGAAGAAGTAACAGACTGTCAGATAGTTACACATCAGTTCCAAACCTTGCATAAGGACAGTGTGATCACAAGTATAAAAATGAACCCCAAATGACAAGAAGGTTACCATCTCCATAAGACAATAAAATTATACAAACATGCATACAAAAACGAAAAAAAAGTTAATTAACCTCCAAATGTAAAATACTTTCTTGCAATCAATGAGGTCTGATCCTCCTACGAAAACCTGCATAGTTTGCCTATTATAGCCTATCCCCTAGTTTGCCCGGTGAAATCTACCTCCACCTTCCGGCGTGCCGAGAGGAATTCTTAAAATTCAAGTAAGGACTGCAAACATTCGTTTTTCATGTACCGTAGTTTCAACTTTTGCTACCAAACGCCACCGTCAACGACCAACTAGTTCTGAACTTTGTTACCAGATGTCACCGCAGTCGGCTCCTGGCGATAAACGTTGGCACCTAAGAGCGTTAGTCAAATATAACCTATAATTTAGCTTCACACAAGTGTAATTTGTGAAAGGTTCTTTATCGTGCCATATATCTATGACATGGGGCCGCCGGCTTTACTTCCCCTCCGAAGGAAGGCATACTGAGGGATTTTTAACGCTATTAAAATATCCGACGACTTCGGCCGGGTTTGAACCCGCGATCTTGGGCATAGAAACTCAGCATGCTACCAACTACGCCACCGAAGCCGCGCAGGGAAGGGATTTTGGACGGAAATTGGCCATGGACCTGGCATTTGCCTGGTGGTGAAAATGAGAAACCACGAAAATCATTTTCCGGACGCCGAGGAGGAATTCGAACCCACACTCTCCCGATGCCAGCGAGGCACGAGTTAAAGTGTTAGCGCTCTCTGCCACAGTGACCGGTTATTTTATAAAGTACGGTACTTAAATACTAGTTAATATTTCCTTGGGATTTTTTAAAATAACATTTCAATAGGGTAAAATTGTTTTTCAAAATAAAAGTAAATACTACTCAAAGTAGTATAAACTACAAATCATAGCTGCTAAAACTGGACTTAAAGTGGCCTTCCATAAAACTAATTTTATCACAAATGTCAAAGATGCCTCAAAATTCATCACGATTGGTCTGCAAAAAATCAAAAAAGTCCGAAAATTTAAATACCTAGGCGAATGGATTACCCCTAATAATTCAGAAATAGCTGCTATTGAGAGCAGATGTAACAAATTGGAAGGTGCCTTTCAAACCTGCAAAAACATTTACAAAAGTAAAAGCTTGTCCCGGAATGTCAAACTTTGTCATTATAATACAGTAATTAGGCCGTCAGCACTGTATGCTGCAGAATGCTTACAGATGGCAAACAAAGGCCCATTGAGAAAATTAGAACTTAAGGATCGGAAAATTCTAAGGAAAATATTAGGACCTGTTAATGATAATGGTACTTACAGAAGAAGACATAACAATGAATTATTTGAACATATAGAAGATTTGGTGAGTGTGATGAGAAAAAGGAGAATGTCTTTCTTTGGACATTTGGAGCGGATGGAGCATCATCGACTTTCATATCGAATCCACTCATCAATCTCTAAAAAAAATTCCTATTGTAAATGGTCGATGCAAGTTAAAAAGGACCTAACAGAAGCTCGAATCAATCAAACTCTGGTTTGGGATAGGAACCTGTTCAGAAAGGCGGTTAAATCAACCAGTAATCTACACCCTTTAACATCTGTGATGCCTCGCCCTCACTGCAAGTGGACGGAAGAAAGGAGAGCTGAACATTCGTCAAGAATGAAGATCTACTGGCAGACAAGAAAACAAGCTTTACAGTGATCATATGAGTGAAGAACATCGTGGTCCATTGATGGCCGAAACGACTCAAAAAAAAAAAAAACTCAAAGTGGTTACCTAAAAAATAACGGTTAAATAATGTTCAGTTAGGGGCTTTGTGACATCGTGGTCATATAGTCCAGTGTGAATTTGGGTGTGTGAGGAATTGTCAGATAGCTTTTGTCATTGTCATTGCCATTGCTGTAGTAGTGTGTGTGTAGGATTTTCAAGGAGTCGCCCGTGGCCGTAAGTAAGGAATTATCATGGCGTAGAAATGGGAAATCACTTCTGGGACATCTTAGGTGAGAATCAAACTGACCTCTTTTCAGTTCCATCTCAGCGGCTTCGGTGGCGTAGTCGGTAGCATGCTGAACTGCTGTGCCAAAGATAGCGGGTTCAAACCCGGCCGAGGTCGTAGGATTTTTTAAGAGCGTTAAAAATCCCTCAGTATGCCTTCCTTCGGAGGGGAAGTAAAGCCGGTGGTCCCATGTCATAGATTTATGGCATGTAAAAGATCCTTCTACAGACTAAACTTGTGTAAAGCTAAATTGTTAGGTTAGATTTCGTCAGAACTCTCTATCAAAGTTCTAAATTTCACCACTAGGTATCATTGATATCTGTTAGCGAAAGTTGGAACTACTTGAAATTGAGCGGAACTTGTAGCTCACCCTAAGGGTGTCAGCTGGAAGAGCTACAGACTCAGGCGAGCCAAACATGTCCTCGGACACTCCCGGCACTAAGAGCCATAAGATAAATAAAAGTTCCATCTCACTCCGTCCCAACCCTCAGATCAGTATTAAAATTATTGACAGAGACGGGGATCGAACCCGAACCTCTGCGATGACTGTTAAGAATGCTACGAGGGGCGTGGTGGCGCAGCGGTCAAGCTGTTGGCCTCTCACCAAGGTGGACCGGGTTCGATTCCCGGTCAATACATGTGAGATTTTCGATGTGAAATGCCATGTCCTGCGGTTCGGATTCCACGTTAAAAGGAGGTCCTGTGGCTCATGATCTCAAGATTGACGGTCACGTTAAACTACAAGCTTCCTTCCTTCCTTTTTAAGAATGCTAGTCACTACGCTACAAGGTGGGCCTTGATTCTAATAAAATGTACCCCCCTCTGTGTATTGCTCCTGAAGAAAGTGAAAAATCCTACAAAATGTTCACGCTTGACCTAATGCGGAGGTGGCCTTAACTCAACTGTCCACCGACCCCCCAACTCCCAGAAGAAGGGCTCTGTCTCATTCATCTCTTGCGCCCACGACCAGTCTCGGCCCCCGCAGATCGTGGGAGCCAAGTAAGTGAGGGGAGTTACAAGGGTTTCATTATACAGGGTCATTATCTATGTGCGCCCCCATAAACATGGCAAGCTGAGCCGGCTGTGACTGGCGCAGATCGCGGGCGCACGTACGCGGCACAGCCAGTGGTTTGCGCGCTCCACTGACTCATATCGTTCACACGTGTTTTGTCATTCATATGGACGTGTATCTGCAAAGCTTAAATGTTAGTGCTGCACGTTTAGTGAGTATTGTGATTACTGTGATTGTTGGTCATGCCTAGACACAAATTTACATGCTCGAACGTGTGTATATCCATAATTCGTAGATGAAAAGCAGATTTATGGCATGTAAATGATCCTTCCCCAGACTAAACATGTGTGAAGCTAAATTGTTAGGTTAGATTTCGTCGGTCCGAGTTGAGGTGGCCCGCGCTGTGGTGGTCCGAGTTGAGGTGGCCCGCGCTGAGTTGGTCCGAGGTGAGGTGTCCCGCGCTGTGGTGGTCCGAGTTGAGATGGTCCGAGTTGAGGTGGCCCGCGCTGAGTTGGTCCGAGGTGAGGTGTCCCACGCTGTGGTGGTCCGAGTTGAGATGGCCCGCGCTGAGTTGGTCCGAGTTGAGGTGGTCCGAGTTGAGGTGGCACGCGCTGTGGTGGTCCGAGTTGAGGTGGTCCGAGTTGAGGTGGCCCGCGCTGTGGTGATCCGAGTTGAGGTGGTCCGAGTTGAGGTGGCACGCGCTGTGGTGGTCCGAGTTGAGGTGGTCCGAGTTGAGGTGGCACGCGCTGTGGTGGTCCGAGTTGAAGTGGTCCGAGGTGAGGTGGCCCGCGTTGAGGTGGCCTGCGCTGTGGTGGTCCGAGTTGAAGTGGTCCGTGTTGAGGTGGTCCGAGTTGAGGTGGTCCGAGCTGAGGCGGTCCGAGGTGAGGTGGTTCGAACTGAGGTGGTCTGCGCCGAGGCGGTCCGAGGTGAGGTGGTTCGCGCTGAGGTGGTCTGTGCTGAGGCGGTCCGAGGTGAGGTGGCCCGAGTTGAGGTGGTCCGAGCTGAGGCGGTCTGCGCTGAGGTGGCCCGCGCTGAGTTGGTCCGAGGTGAGGTGGTCCAAGTTGAGGTGATCCGCGCTGAGGCGGTCCGAAGTGAGGTGGTTCGCGCTGAGGTGGTCCACGCTGAGGTGGTCTGCGCTGAGGTGGTCCACTCTGAGGTGGTCTGCGCTGAGGTGGCCCGCGCTGAGTTGGTCCGAGGTGAGGTGGTCCAAGTTGAGGTGATCCGCGCTGAGGCGGTCCGAGGTGAGGTGGTTCGCGCTGAGGTGGTCTGTGCTGAGGTGGTCCGAGGTGAGGTGGTCCGAGTTGAGGTGGTCCGAGCTGAGGCGGTCCGAGGTGAGGTGGTCCGCGCTGAGGCGGTCCGAGGTGAGGTGGTTCGCACTGAGGTGGTCTGCGCTGAGGTGGCCCGCGCTGAGGTGGTCCGAAGTGAGGTGGTCCGCGCTGAGGCGGTCCAAGGTGAGGTGGTCCGCGCTGAGGCGGTCCGAGGTGAGGTGGTTCGCGCTGAGGTGGTCTGTGCTGAGGTGGCCCACGCTGAGGTGGTCCGCGCTGAGGCGGTCCGAGGTGAGGTGGTCCGCGCTGAGGCGGTCCGAGGTGAGGTGGTTCGCGCTGAGGTGGTCTGCGCTGAGGTGGCCCGCGCTGAGGTGGTCCGAAGTGAGGTGGTCCGCGCTGAGGCGGTCCGAGGTGAGGTGGTCCGCGCTGAGGCCGTCCGAGGTGAGGTGGTTCGCGCTGAGGTGGTCTGTGCTGAGGCGGTCCGAGGTGAGGTGGTTCGCGCTGAGGTGGTCTGCGCTGAGGTGGCCCGCGCTGAGGTAGTCCGAAGTGAGGTGGTCCGCGCTGAGGCGGTCCGAGGTGAGGTGGTCCGCTCTGAGGCGGTCCGAGGTGAGGTGGTTCGCGCTGAGGTGGTCTGCGCTGAGGTGGCCCGCGCTGAGGTGGTCCGAAGTGAGGTGGTCCGCGCTGAGGTTTGAGGTGAGGTGGTCCGCACTGAGGTGACCTTTTCAAATTTAGGTGTCAATCTCTACATGTTAAGTTCAATTCCAAGTTTGTATTCTTTAATCAGTGTTAAGAGAGACAGATGACCTCGAAGTTCCGCCCCTTAAAACAATAATAACTAACTGACTAAACTCCTCTCCTCTCCTACCCTTCTTAGCACTTCCTTATTTGTCATTCTATCGGTCCATTTCACTTTATCCATTCTTCTCCATAACCACATTTCAAAACTTTCTACATATTTTTGTTATTTCTGTCTGACTGTCCATGTTTCCGAACCATAAGACGCCACACTCCACACAATATATTTTGCAAACCTCTTCCTAAATTTGATTGGTATGCTTCTGGCTGTGAATATACCGTTCACTCTCCCAAAAGCTAAGACTAACTGAAAACAATACGTGTGATCGTAATTCGTTAGTACATTAGTTAAATTAATAATAATAATAATACATTAACGTCTAGAAAAATCTTAAAGCAATGAGGATACGAGCAGAGGATGCACAAGACCGAAATCTTTATAGAGCAGCCATCAAGACGTTTGGGACTTTCCGGGACGAAAAACGGATGACTGGTGCGAAATGGACAGAAGAGCGTCGTGCTAAATACAGTGACGTGTATTGTGCGACACTCCGTAGCCTACGCAAGTCCATCAAGAACAAATGGCCTGGACTGTTCACGAAGGGAGTGATTCTGCTCCATGATAACGCTCGCCCACACGTCTCTAACGTCACACAAGGTGTATTGGCCACGTTCAACTGGGAGCAACTTGAGCATCCGCCTTACGGTCCAGACTTGTCACCCTGCGACGTCCATCTGTTTGGTCCGTTAAAGAAACATCTCAAGGGAAAACGTTTCCAATCGGACGACGAACTAAATGACACCGTACAGGATTGGCTCCTGTCACAACCACAAGACTTCTGGGAATAGGGAATCCTGCGGCTAGTGAAGCAATGGGACACCTGTGCACAGGCCTGTGGTGATTACTTTTGAATAACGAATAAATTGTACCTACAGTATCGTTTCGTACATTTTCATTTGCACACCCCTCATAGTAAAGGAGAAAATAACATTTAATTGAATCTCCTCAGCTACATTGAGATCATCGAGTCATGGATATTATGATTTTCAGATCTAGATGATGAATACTTGTTGCTTTGGTAACCATATAGAAGGCCTTGACCTAGATGCCCTTTACACTTCAGATTTAGATGGATACTTGTTGCCTTGGTAACCATATAGGGGGCCTAGATGGTCTTTACACTTCAGATTTAGATATGAATACTTGATGCCTTGGTAACCATATAGAAGGCCTTGACCTTGATGCCCTTTACACTTAAGATTTAGATGAATACTTGTTGCCTTGGTAACCATATAGGGGACCTAGATGGCCTTTACACTTCAGATATAGATATGAATACTTGATGCCTTCGTAACCATATAGAAGGCCTTGACCTAGATGCCCTTTACACTTCAGATTTAGATTATAGATTTATTTTGTCTGGCAAGATTAGGGCTATTGGGCCTTCTCTTTCATCTAACCAGATTATTCAATTGATACATAATGAACAATACAAATACTACTTAAATCAAACAATAATACAATGTTGATACAATATAACATACATATAAAACAGATTAGCTTAGTTTAGGCAGGAAATTGTAGTATTGCTAATTTATTGCTAGGGAGAATAATACTTGATGAATACTTGTTGCCTTGGTAACCATATAGGAGGCCTTGACCTAGATGCCCTTTACACTTCAGATTTAGATGATGAATACTTGTTGCCTTGGTAACCATATAGGAGGCCTTGACCTAGATGCCCTTTACACTTCAGATTTAGATGATGAATACTTGTTGCCTTGGTAACCATATAGGAGGCCTTGACCTAGATGGCCTTTACACTTCAGATTTAGATGATGAATATTTGTTGCCTTGTTGTCATTTTTTTTATTGACTCCCAGTCCAAAACATAACTCTGTTAAAATATTCACGACGTATACAGTCTAACTTAATGCATACATTTTGTGCAGGTTAGTGTGCAAGAGCAGTGCGGGTAACAAGACGATATGGATCAGTTGTGATGAACACGATAAGATGCAGGCGTGCTCAAAGCCCCCTGTGTTCTCGTGATCAACACCTTCACGAACATCATTAAGATTCAGAAGTGAGATTTGGAAATTCCATAGATAAATTCTCTACTAGAGAGCTTTAACCGTCTATATTCGGGTATATTAAAATACTGCAGCTAATATCTACATACATATTTCTACTGAAGGGGAGTAGGCAGTGAACTGCATGAAGTTGAAGTAGCATTAGACAGAAACATCTCTCCCCTAATACTGAGTTCTGTAAGGGCTTATCCTGCTGATGCTCGACCAACCCAGCAAGAAATATTGAACAACTGGCTGTCGAAATAAATTCATGGGAAATATCCTGCCTTTATTATAGAGAGAGCTATGTCGACCATGCTGTTTCATGTAGTTGGCTAACATACGCGCATCTCTTTATAGAAACAGAAGGGTTTCTGATGGCAATACAAGACCAGGTGATCCCAACTAGAAATTATAAAAAGTACAGTGCATCTTGAATGACAGCACAGTTGTAAATGACAATGCAGGATGTTCAACAGTCACATGGAGACAGTAGGTCATATAATAAGTGACTGCCGTGCCTTTGCACCAAGGGTGTATAATATATGGCGTCATGACAACGTCGCCAAAATCATCCATCAAGAACTCTACAGTTTATGGTTTGCTGATGATAAAAGGCCGTACTACAAGTATGACCCTCAGGCAGTACACGAGAATAACACTGCAAAGCTCTACTAGAATAGGACAGTAGCCAATAAAGTAACTCAATAAAGAATTGACTGTTTGGTTCGTAGCCAAATCATATTCAAGTCACAAATGACTTTACAAATCCTAATATCAACTCTAATAAACCTATCTAAACAGATCTAAATTCACAATCGACTAACACTATATTCGAGTTGTTAAAGATCTAAACGTTGTCTATTAAATTTCCCAAATACTGAATAAAATATCCAGCTATTCAAATTTACAACGCAACGCCAGAAAATCATAAAATATACAATCGTCGATAAAAAGAATCATCAAATCTAATCTGAAAATCCAAACAAGGTAAATTAAAATGGGAGTCTAAGATAAATAGAACTTTCCTAGAATATGGTCATGGTCAAAGAAATATCCACAAATATCATCAAACTACAGGAATAATACAAGTCGTTCCTCTACATTCTACCATATTGAAAATCCGCATTTCCAAACCTGGTGGAATTTTGGTCTGCTTGTACTGGCATCGTCTTCCTGAGCTGAGGATAGCCTCGTCCTCGCCTTCCTGGATTCGGTGTCGTGTAGTCGGTTGACCTCTGTTTTTTTTTATCTGCGTCTCCTCAATACTAGATGGTACTCGTTCAAAACTCGTCTCGCTTCTGTTCTAGATAGAACTGTCGATATAATTCTTCGAACGTCTGCTCTCTTGAAGCTCTCGTGGATTGGAACTCGTTATACAGGGAGCGGCAAAAGGATCTGACGGTTTTTTAAATCACAACAACACAGACATTTTAAATGATACAAACTATTTTATTACTTATAACAGCAAGGTGTACATGTCAATTAATGGAAAACATGAAAGAACAATAGATTTTAACTTTTAAGATTCGAAGATAACGTCTTTCAAATGATGCCCATCTTTTGCCATGCATTCTTCCAGTCTTGCACTGAAGCTTTGCATAGTCATTAGGCCTCAACTGCTGGACAATAACAATTTATACGGATGAAAATGCAAATCGAAACGCAATATTCGTCTCACTGTTCGATCAGCAGCTTGTTTACGAGCCGGCCGCCGTGGATTGGTTTCCACAGCTTGTCTCACTCGCTCAACATTCTCTGGTGTCCTGGCTGACCTTGGACGGCCTGTCGACGTACGTTTTAAGGCTGAACCTGTAGCTCTAAAATTACTCACCCATAACAAAATTGTGTTACGAGATGGAACGCGTCCTCTTCGACTCGCTCAGCCGTACAACGACATAAACCGTCAGATCTTTTTGCCGCATGGCAAAAGATGGGCATCATTTGAAAGACGTTATCTTAAAATCTTAAAAGTTAAAATCTATTGTTCTTTCATGTTTTCCATTAATGGACATGTACACCTTGCTGTTATAAGTAATGAGAGGGTTTGTATCGTTTAAAATGTTTGTGTTGATGTGATTTAAAAACCGTCAGATCTTTTGCCGCTCCCTGTATTAATTTTTGGTATAATGAATAATTGAATTTCCAAGTTGGTGTAGGAAATCAATTAATTTCTGTGTGAGATGTCAATTATGTGGTCCATAGTGTAGTTGAATGGTTCCACATCTTTCTAGGTGACTCGACCGTTACCATGTCACTCCAGTAATCCACATATTATCGTCGGCTTTATTTCCCTTGCATATATTTAGTAACTCATCTCAATCTTCCTCGTAGATTTCATAATTGACATCCTTGTTGACTCCATTTCATAATTCGTGGTCGACATTGTTGTAATACTCGTAGATATGAGAAGTTACTCGTGGTATAGTTTTAAATGAATATTCGTAGAAATAGTTTTTGAAAAACTCTCTTATAAAGATGCTGGTAGTATTCGATGCTTTATAATTTTCACGAAGTTGTATTATAATATTCAGTTCTGTAGAATACTAGTAGTACTGTTCGTTACGTAGATTAATTTCTTGTAATACTGTTCAAATCCAACAATATTTTATGAAGTGACTTGTGGAAATATTCTAAGTCCTTAAATTTTCAGTAGAACTTTCACCGTCTCTTGTACCGTTGTCCTCGCCGCCTGATACATTACCCAACTGCCCTGCCTATTCTGGTTGGCACTATCACGTCCATCTCTTTCAATGCCCAGAGGGTAGCTCTCCGATACTCCTCCTTCCTGCTATTCTGGCGTCCTTTCGTGAATTTCGGCGATCAGAACTCATGCGTCCATTCTAATACTTTTCCTGGCTAAATAAAGCTTCTTCTTTAAATTCTGTTGAAATGAAACTGTTTCTTTTTAGATCCCAAGCAATTCAATGTCATTATATCGTTTCTAAATAATGTGTAGTAATTACTGTGATCTAATTATTTTTATTAAAATTCAATTTTTTTGATTGGCCACAGGTAGTCAGTCATGTGACCTGGCTCGCGCCAATATCGTACACGTGCTGAGAAGCGTGTCGGGCGGCGTACATCTTCCTCCCCCCTTTCAGTTTTTTATGCAGTCGGAATTTCCTTTGCCGAGCGGAACTTGTTTATAAAACGGTCCATTTTTGTGCTATTCACCTCACTGGCGAGTTGTGTTATTTCCACTACTAGCTATCTTAATACAGTGAGTTTTTCTCACGACTCGGCCGGCCGGCCCAGCCCAGCTCCCTGTGACTCATCACTCCCCGCTCGGTTTAACAAGGCACTTCGCTCACTTTATCTGTGCAAGACATGAGATAACAATTAAAATTTAGAAAGTAAGGATTAATAAACTAAGGTCGTACCTTATGACAGGAGATGTTGGAAATGTTCTCCTCCTACATCCACACATTTCCGGCATCGTCTTAGGAAACTCCGATTCTCATGCATAAGTTCGTCTTCCGTAATTGAGGCTTTATATCTCTCCGGATATGTTCTTTCAGTTCGCCCAACGTGTGAGGGTTTCTTGCATACACTTTATTCTTTAAGCACCCATATACATAAAAGTCACAAACAGTTAAATATGGGGATCGAGACAGCCATAAGTCCGTACTAAATACACGGTATTCAAAAATTTCCTCAATTAAGTTTAATGTGTCATGAGCTGTATGCGCGGTGGCAGAGTTTTGCTGAAAATATCCATTTCGAGAGTTAGTGTCAGTCAGTTCGTCAACAAATGGTTTGAGTATATTATCCCTGTACCTTTGTGAATTAATTGTGCCTTGAAAAAGGATAGGCCCTACAATAATGTATCCATTCACTGAGCACCATACTCCGCCCCATTCGTTATGTAAAGGAATTTCGTATATGCGATGGGGGGTTTCTCTACTCCCAATATATGTTATTCTGCGTCGTCGAACCATACCCGTGTAAATGGAACCAAGCTTCGTCCGAGAAAAATATTAACATATCCGGAGAGAAATAGCCTCAATTACGAAAGAAGAACATATGCGTGTGAATCGGAGTTTCCTAAGACGATGCCGGAAATGTGTGGATGTAGGAGGAGAGCATTTAGAACATCTTCTGTCATAAGGTAGTAGCAGTTTATTTTATTAATTTTAATTGTTATCTCATGTCATGCACGGATAACGTTAGCGAAGTGCTGGACCAATGTTATGCCGAGCGGGGAGTGATGAGTCAACGGGAGACAGATAAGCTGGGCGCGCCGGCCGGCCGAGTCGTGGGAGAGACTCACAGGATATATCCTTCTAATATTGCGTCTGGCTGACTCGAATTATATGGGTTTCCTTGTCTGGCGAGAAGCGGGTTGCCTATAAGCAGCATAGTTGGTTGCCTAGATTCCCCTTTAAATTGAAACATAATGTAACTTATATGAAAACGTTATGTCTGCTCGACTCCTGCCTTGTAACATGCATATGAGCTCACAAAATACGTGTTCAGCTCCAACCAAAAGATGTTTCTGACAATGGAACCCATATAGCCTATTATACTGGGACAGAGAAATCCGCACTGATAAAACCATCAAAGCCAACCGACCTGATATTCTCCTCCTTGATCGACAGAAGAAAGAAGCAGTGATAATCGATATATCCGTACCACTTAACTACAACCTTCAAACAGCCTATGCCCAAAAGGTCATCAAATACACCGAACTGGCCATTGAAGTACAGTAAAACAAATGTGGAAGCTAAAGCAGGTGTACATCCGGTCTCGCATTCCGTCTGCTACTGGGATTGTACCTTCAAGACTGGTGGACTAACTACAGGCTCACAAGCTGGGACAGATCCAAAAGTCGGTGATCCTGGACACTTGCCAATTAGTGCGACGATTCCTAAATGAAGAATGAACTCTGAAAGTGGTTGGCATCAGTCCGTATTTTCAGTCATTGTACCATTGTAAAATGAGGAATTTATTATGATGATGATGATGATGATAATTGTTGTTTTAAGGGGCCTAACATCTAGGTTATCGGCCCCTAATGGTTTCGGTGATAGTGAAGATGAAAATGAAATGTAAAACTATAACTAAAACTAACTTATATACTAGAAGAAGAAATGGTGAACAAAAGGAGAATAAGGCAAATAACGGACAGGAGGAAAAGAAATGCCCTCAACCCTCGAAGAATGCGGATTGAGGGACTTGGAAGGAAGGAGAGCCATGAAAGGCAGCCAGGAAAGTGAAAGAGGAGAGAGTCATCCCCACAGGTAATGGACGAAAGGGGGAAACCAGACCAGCTCAGGAATCCCTCGGGGTCGCCAACTCCCGAACACACCAGCCGTGAGCCCCTGAGGCTGTAGCAATATCCAAGGTGTACCAGAAGTGGTGGGGCTACATACACCCTGCCTCCTTAAGGGCTTTGAGCAGAAGGCAGGAGAGAACATGAAAAGAAAAAGAAGGCTGACCCCTCGCAGAAGGAGGGTATCAGAAAAGACAAGACAAGGGCCAATTAAGGCGGGATAGAAAGAGACTCCCTAGGCCTCGGATACATTAATACCGTCGGGGTCGGAAGAGAACAAGAGTTGACCAAGTGAGGTCGATAGGAAAGATGACATAGAGGAGGCCGGCACAAGTAAGTGGAAGCAATGCCGGACTCAGCTTGAGCCCCGTGGTCGCCAACCCACGTCCCACTAGATGTGAGCCCCTGGGGGAGGAATTTATGAATCTGTGTAATAATAATAATAATTGTTTTAACAATCAACCATTTATTTATTATTTATTATTTATTTTATTTTTTTATCAACCATTAATCACCAAGTATGGGAATATCGCTCAAGTAGACAAATTTAAATATTTAGGAGAAATTATTGAAGGAAGAAAGGAAGGAATCTTGTAGTTTTACGTGACCGTTAATCTCGCAATCATGAGCCACGGGACCTCCTTTTGACGTGAAATCCGAACAACAGGACATGGCATTTCACTTCGAAAATCTCACATGCATTAATTGGGAAACGAATCCGGTCCGCCTTGGTGAGAGGCCAATAGCTTGACCGCTGCGCCACCATGCCCGTAAGGGAAAGAAATTATTGAACCAACTGGGTTAAATCAGCAAGCTAGCAGAGAAAGAACTACAAAACTACAAAGAGCATACAAAATTACTTGGAACAGATAAAATAAAAGAACTATATCAACACAGTCGTTAAGACAGAAGCTCTATATGTATCTGAAACTATTGTAATTGGTGGCAAATCTCGAATAAAAATTATCTAAAATCAAGAATGGAGAAATCTTAGGATCAAAGTGTAAAAATGGAATTTGGATGAAAAAGAAATCTCATGAAATTTATCAAGTTACAGAAAACAATCCCAGATACCATAAGGAAGCGGTGGTTACAGTGTTACGGACACCTATAAAGAATGGATAATAACAGGCTCACAAAGAACATAGTCGCCTCCGTAGCGTAGCGGTCAGCATGGTTAGCTGCCACCCCGGAGGTCCTGGGATCGATTCCCGGCTCTGCCACGAAATTTGAAAAGTGGTACGAGGACTGGAACGGGGTCTACTCAGCCTCGGGTGGCCCAAATGAGTAGAGGGGGTTCGATTCCCCCTCAGCCATCCTCGAAGTGGTTTTCCGTGGTTTCCCACTTCGTCTTCGGGCAAATGCCGGGATGGTACCTTCTTCAAGGCCACGGCCGCCTCCTTCCCTCTTCCTTGCCTATCCATCCTCACCATCCCTTACCTTCCCTCATGAGGCCCCTGTTCGCTTTGCAGGTGAGTCCGCCTGGGCGAAGTGCTGATCACACCTCCCCAGTTGTATCCATCCAGACCAGATGTTCCAAGCTCCAGGACACTGCCCATAGAGGCGGTAGTGGCGAGTTCCCTCGCTGAGTCCGTGGGAACCACCATCCTAGAGGGTAAATTGACTAAATAAAAAAAACCATTTTCAACCTAGCCTTATCAATGAATAATCAAAACAACTGACTAAAAGAAATCAGTGAAGACATAAATGAAATTGGCTAACATAAAGGAAACCATTCAAGACAGAACAAAATTCAGAACTTTAATTCACAAATACACACTTTCTGAGAAGCCCACCCGACAAAATACAGGATGGACAGTACAGCGTAAAAGGGAACAGCGTGAGGGTAAAGAGATATTGGGAAGGGAGTAAGAAAAAGTGCTAATAAGTTCAATAGCGCTCTTTAGTTGGACACAACGAATCAAAAAAAAACGTTACGTAGAAACCAAGTTACTGTCGACCAAAATATTATGTGCACTCGAGTTTGAAGGTTGTTTGTGAAGTAACCAATAGACCTACATAAAATCCAATAACATCATCATTTTCATCGTTCTATTTTACGTTAGTTCATGTAGGTTTGGAATTTTTAATTTATATTTTAATATTTTTTTATCGCAGTTGGAACACAAAAAGTGCCCTTTTCAAGCGTGTTTCAACCATGCGTCACATTTAAGAATTATTATCTCACAAACCCTTCATCAGATCGAATCCAAATTTTAACACAACATACATTGGAATGTTGTATAACTGGTTTATTAATTTCAAAATTTCAAAATTGTGTGTGTCCAAGAAACAAAGTTGTTATCACTACGGCACTACCAGACAGTTGTTCTTCCGGAAGCATTGTACGCCTTCGAAACAATATCTCTAGGAGGCCACTCTCAAATTGGTGAAATCGAAATCCAAGAAAGTAAAATTCTCAGGAAAATTTATGGCCCCGTTTATGTTAATGGTTATTTATTTATTTATTTATTTATCGTATGGCTTTTAGTTCCGGGAGTTTCCGATGACATGTTCGGCTCGCCTGAGTCTGTAGCTGCTTCCAGCGGACACCCTTAGGGTGAGCTACAATTTCCGTTCAATTTCAAGTAGTTCCAACTTTCGCTACCAGATATCAATGATACCTAGTGGTCAACGTTGGAACTTTGATAGAGCGTTCTGGCGAAATCTAACCTAACAATTAGCTTCACACAAGTTTAGTCTGTGGAAGGATCTTTTACATGCCATAAATCTAAGACATGGGACCACCGGCTTTACTTCCCCTCCGAAGGATGGCATACTGAAGGATTTTTTACGCTCTAAAAAAAACCGATGACCTCGGCTGGGTTTGAACCCACTACCTTGGGCACAGCAGTTCAGCATGCTACCAACTACGTCACCGAAGCCGCTTATGTTAATGGTATATGGATTAAAAGGAAATCAACAGACTCGTACGAGGTAATCAATAAGTTCACTGATACCGTGCGTAAGTGACGATTGAAATTCTATGGTCACATCTGCAGAATGCACAACATCAGATATGCAAAAGACTGCTTGATATAATTAATTCAAAGAAGTTCAAAATCAGTTGGTCGGAAGAAATCAAACAGAACTTAAAAGAAATAAACATCACAGAAGCTATCATCATGAATCGCAAGGCTTTTGGAACTATAGTTACAAATCACTCTTTCACCGAAAAATCTAAAAAGACCACTGAAAAAAATGGACGTAAGAACGTAAGGAGGGGCATAGCGATTTCATGAGGAGATTTTGGGAGGAGCAGAAGAGGAAAACACCATCAACCCAAGTCAACAAATTCAAACGCGCTCCCTAAGTGGGAAAAACGAAGAAAGAAGAATAACGTTACGTAAACTTTCTCAACCCCAAAGCTACATTATTATTCACCTTTATTACGTTTTAATTTCATAACACGTTAAATTTGAGGTTATGTTACTGTACTGTACTGTATGTACTCGCACTAATATCTTCACATTAGCTGTGCTGCCCTCTAGTGGCAGCAGTGCCTCGTAAAGTAAAGTTGGAGGGACCCAGTACACATCCCTGAGGGAGTCCTCTCTCATCAGCATGCTAGGCGCCCAGCTAGGTCAGGTCGCTGTGCCAATATTTCCAGTACAGTATTTAGTATAGCAGTTAATACCGTCTGCTATAATGTCTGGTTTTCTCTATACGGAGCAGTAGCCGTGCCTGTTAAGGGATCACTTGACTTAATTTCTGTCGCTCTCTCCTGAGCTTTGGCGAAACTCCCGGTCAACATATTCACTTCTTTCAAGATCTTGTTCACCTCTGCGGCTTCGTTTTTGATCGTCCTCTTCCAGGTCTTCTTTGATCGGCCTCGTTTTCTGGCACCTTGAAGATTCCAATCCAACACCGTCCTCTCTCTGAGAGAAGAGGAGCTAACAGGCATCAAGTGGAGGAAGAAAAGTGGTGGGAAGACAAAATTAGATGGAGAGGACTCGTAAACACCCAGACACGGCAATAGCTGGAGCAGGATTTATATATGATGATGAGTAGCTTAAGTGTTAAGTTAGGGTAACACTAAAAACGGTACACGAGTGAAAAGAAATGCCTTCAAACACAATCCAATCATCTGTCGTGAATCCGAAGATTGGGTTTACTCAAAATTAAATACTTCCTAAAATGTCTTATTTTCATTATTTGGGTAGGGATTGCTCCCCCTGATCAGACTCAGGCGCGGATTCAAGGGAGGGGGGGGGGGGGGTTCACGGGGGCCATTACCCCCCCCCCCCCAACGGAGACCAATTTGATTTGCAAACTCAAAACACAATAACCAGACAAATAAAACTTAACGAATTTTAAGTGAAAAACAGTTTTTTTCATTTTATTCAATACTGAAAATATCTTTATTGCAATTATTATGTTCTGTTTCAACTGTACATATTTACAATTTCATACCTGTTATATAAAAACGATTATTTATATAACAAAATCAACTCGTCTATTTTGTGTAGCAACCTTGTGATTACCGAATCGATGTGTATAGAGATGTCACGATGAATGTGCAGCAATGCACGGATAGGAATTTGGGGCTTTTTCGCACTAAAAAAATTTGCCGACGTCCAAACTGCAAGCTTGGTTGGCAATTTAAGTTTGACTTTCTCCCTTTGTCGGTACCATCTCGACTTGCCGAAACTGTAACGTACCTTGATACTTTTCTCGAAGCTCGATGCTAAAGTCGCAAAACACGCCGTTGCAATTTGTACGAATATTTTTGGTGCGCTAAACGCATCAAATTTTTATCCATGTAGGTTGCAAAAAAATTGGTCTGGTTTTGTACGTTTGGTTATTTTGTGATTGCGTTTTTAGTGATACCATTTTTTCTTAACAATTTCGATTCTCTGATCCCTCCCCCCAAAGCCAAACTCTAGATCCGCGCCTGATCAGACCCTGTATTTAAGACACGGTACAATACCCTCTACAATCGTAATCGAACTATGAGGGGTGTTCAAATGAAAAGGTACGAAACGATACAATTTATTCGTTATTCAAAAGTAATCACCACAGGTGTTCCATTGCTTCACTAGCCGCAGGATTCCCTGTTCCCAGAAGTCTTGTGGTTGTGACAGGAGCCAATCCTGTACGGTGTCCTTTAGTTCGTCGTCCGATTGGAAACCTTTTCCCTTGAGATGTTTCTTTAACGGGCCAAACAGATGGAAGTCGCAGGGTGACAAGTCCGGAATGTAGGACGGTTCCCAAGTTGCTTCCACTTGAACGTGGCCAATACACCTTGTGTGACGTTAGAGACGTGTGGGCGAGCGTTATTATGGAGCAGAATCACTCCCTTCGTGAGCAGTCCAGGCCGTTTGTTCTTGATGGACTTGCATAGGCTATGGAGTGTCGCACAATACACGTCACTGTTAATGGTTCGTCCCAAGGGAAAACGTTTTCAATCGGACGACGAACGAAAGGACACCGTACAGGATTGGCTCCTGTCACAACCACAAGACTTCTGGGAACAGGGAATCCTGCGGCTAGTGAAGAAACGGGACACCTGTGCACAAGCCTGTGGTGAGTAATTTTGAATAAGAAATAAATTGTACCCACGGTATCGTTTCGTACCTTTACATTTGAACGCCCATCATACTAATCGCTAGTGGGGCGGATAGTTTGTACGGAGTATAACAGGTTTTCCAGGTACTGAAGTTTGTTTTTCATATTGAATAATGAATTTACATTAATTTTGTATAATGGTATTTACCCTTGTGTTTAGTTTTGAGCCAGAAGAATGCATAATTTCATGATAAATGGATTTAAATATATTTACGTACCCCACACACACAAAATTATGCTAAATCTAGCTCGAAAACGAACCCTTTCCATCAGTATACTCCTGCTCCACACTTTCTGATTGCCAACTGTTTGTGAACAAAAAGCTCTTCTGGAGGTGTTAATAAACAAAAGAACTTGAAGTGCGAGTCTTTAAAGACAGGCTCAAGACGTGTCTCTGTCTCTCAACACGAAGAGTACTCCCCCACCCTCTTCCACCCTCTTCAAACCCCCGCTGAGCGTACATAAAGGGATGAAACAGCAGTCAGCTTTGAATGAGGATACACTTACAAATAGTCACTCCCATTGTATCACTTGCTGTTGGCCAATTTGCTCGAACAACTGCTTCTTTGACATAAATGCCTTTAGTATCTATTATCTGCAGTCTCATTATAAAAAGGTGAAATCCTCGTTCAATTGAACTCATTTAAGAATTAACTAGTTCTAGTATGATTTACCACATTCGATAAGTAATAAGTTCTTGTTTTTCCATTCAAGAAGTAATTGGTTCCAGCTGAACTCATTCAAAAAGTAACTGGTTCCAGTTCAAGTTATCCCATTACTGAAGTAACTAGTTCAATTTTAATTTATCGCATTCGAGAAGTTATTAGTAACAGTTCAATTTACCTCATTCAAGAATAAGCTCGCTGCAGTTCCCCGTTTTATAAGTAACTAGTTCTTCCATCCAAGAAGTAAGTAGTTCCAGTTCAATCCATATCATTCAAGAAGTAACTAGTTCCAGTTTAATGTACTTGACGCAAGAAATAACTAGTTCTAGCCCAATTTACCTAATTCATGAACTAAATTAAAAATTAATTAAATGAAAGTAACAAAAATAAATAAATAAATGAGTGAATGAATGAAAAACAAATAAATGAATGAGTGAATAAATAAATAGTAAATAAATAAAAATAAATGAAGAATAAATAAATAAATATATGAATGAAAATAAATAAATAAATGAATTAATTAATGAATAAATAAATAAATTTAAAAAATGAATAACAAAATAAAAATAGTGATGATTTAATGAATAAATCATTTATGAATGAATGAATGAATGAATTAATTAATTAATTAATGAATATATAAAAGAACGAATGAATGAATAACTAACTAACTAAATAAATAAATAAATAAATAAGTAAATAAATGAATGATTTAATGAATACAAATGAATGAATTAATTGATTAATCAATGAATAAACAAATAAATAAATGCATGCATGAATGAATGAATGATTTAATGAATAGATAAATAAATCAATCAATCAATTAATTAATTAATTAATTAATTAATATATAAAAGCATAAATAAATGAATACATATTAAATTAATACATAAATAAATGAATAACTAAATGAAAGAAAAATAAATAAATGAATGAATAAATGAGTGAATGAATGAAAAATAAGTAAATGAATAAATACATGAATGAGTGAATAAAGAAATAATAAATAAATAAATGTTAATAAATGAAACATAAATACATAAATAAATAAATGAATTAATGAATAAATAAATGAATACTTATTAAATTAATGCATAAATAAATGAATAATTAAATGAAAGACAAATAAATAAATGAATAAATAAATGGTGAGGGAATCAAGAAATAATAAATAAATAAATAAATAAATAAATAAATAAATAAATAAATAAATAAATAAATAAATAAATGTAAATAAATGAAACATAAATAAATAAATAAATAAATAAAAATAATAAATAAATGAATACATATTAAATGAATGAACAGAAAAATAAACAAATCAATAAATGAATGAATGAATAAATAAATGAATAAATAAACAAGAAGGTAAGTAAATAAATAAATAAATAAATAAATAAATAAATAAATAAATTAAAGAATGAATAAATAAATTAATAACTTAAAAACGAATACATAAATGTATAAATATTAAATGAATGAATAGATAAATAAATAAATAAATAAATAAATAAATAAATAAATGAATAAAATGAATAAATAAATAAACAAATAAATAAATAAGGTACACAAGCAAACATAACAGCTGTCTTATTTTGAGTATTTCTACCGCATAGTCGTGTCTCTATTTGCCACTAATAGTGCGCTCCGTCGGTCGAAGCCGTGCTCTCAGTAGTTAATCTGTGTCGCAGTTGAAGAAGTTGGAGGTCACTCCCAACTTGGATCAGTGTCAGAGTGAGCAGGACAAATCCTTGTCAAGGGGTGGGTTTCACACCTGTCTTCTACTCTCTCTCTGACAAACCAAATGTTTTTATTTATTTTTTTCCTTTTTTTTTTTTACTTTTCCGCTACTTCGAGATTTACGTTTTGTTTTTTCTGTTCACTATATCTTCTGAATTTCTTTTATGAAGATGTGACAAACACCCAGTCCCCAGGTTAGAGGAATTAGCTACGGTCCGGTCAGAAATCAACCGAAGACCCTCGGGGCCAAACCCTAGCATGCTAACCAATTAGCCATTGAGCCGGATATTTTAGCTCCCACATAGTTACTGCTTTAGATTCCCCCCCCCCCTCCAGGTTGGTGGAACCCACGGACTCAGGGAGGGAACTCACCACTACCGCCTCCACGGGCAGTGTCCTAGAGCTGGGAACATCGAATTGGAAGGGATACAACTGGTGAGGTGGGATTGGCACCTCGCCCAGGCGGCCTCACCTGCAAAGCGAACATGGGCCTCATGAGGGAAGGTAAGGGAGTGTTAGGATGGATAGACAAGGAAGAGGGAAGGAGGTGGCCGTGGCCTTGAAGAAGGTAACATCCCGGCATTTGCCCGAAGACGAAGTGGGAAACCACGGAAAACCACTTCGAGGATGGCTGAGGGGGAATCGAACCCCCTCTACTCATTAGGGCCACCCGAGGCTGAGTAGACCCCGTTCCAGTCCTCGTACCACTTTTCAAATTTCGTGGCAGAGCCAGGAATCGAACCCAGGACCTCCGGGGCGGCAGCTAACCATGCTGACCGCTACGCTACGGAGGCGACTTCAGTTTTTTTAATAGTTAATTTTCAGAAATATGTAGAAAAATATCTTGTCTTTTTCTTTACGCTATAAAATACATACTTAGACACCCAGGAATAGCAAAGCTAGTTATGGAAGGAAGGGTCGAGGATAAGAACTGTAGGGGTAGACAAAGGTTATGTTAAACAGATTGCTTAGGATGTAAGGTTGTGGTAGCTATGTAGAGATGAAACGATTAGCTGAGGACATGGAGATGTGTAGAGCTGCATCAAACCAGTCAAAGGACTGAAGACTCTAACAGCATAAAATAACCCAGACCTTCCGAGGTGAAGTCCAATTACTGTAAAAAGAGCGGAGAATAGTTGTTGTTGATTTATTGTAGGTGCTTTGCGACGTCGTTATCATGTAACCCCGTTCACTTGAATGTTTGTGGCATTTGTCAGATAATCTGTGTTATTGTGATGGCTGTATTAGTGTGTGTAGTTGTAATTCAGGTGAGGCGACCGTGGTCTTAATTTAGGAACCATCCCAGCATTTTCTTGGGGTAGAAGTGGTGAAACCACGGAAAACCACCTCTAGGATGACTGAGGTAGGAATCAAACCTGCCTCTTCTCAGTCTTGCATCACGAGGTTTAGTGTACTCCGTTCCAGCCTTCGAACCAGAATTGAATTTCTTGGCAGAGCTGGAAATCGAACTCGGGCCTCTACGATGACAGCCAAGAATGCTAGCTACTACGCAACGAGGTGGACTCTATAAGGCATGCGTTATCAATCTTTTTGAGACTGTGATCACCACCCTCAAGCCATACCAAGTAACCATCAAAGGTCAAAACTGATACAGAAACTAGAGGTCAAGGAAATAATTATTTTGAGGAAGATCTTAGGCCCAAGGATCATAAATGGAGAATGGTATCACAGGCCCAACGATGATCTATACCTAAAGTAAGAACCTCTAATGGACACAGTCATCAAGAGACGTCTCCAATTCTAGGACACCTTGAGAGAATGAACGAGTCAAGATTGGCCAGTGTAATCCACAGAGCCAGCTCGTGCATGAAAACATCACTGTGGTAGCAGCAAGTTAAACAAGATTGCAAACCTTTAACATCACTGAATCCGTTATACAAGACAGACAAGCTTTCCGGAAAATTTTAAAAGAAGACCCACAGATTAAACTTAAAAAAGGGCAGAGACCAAAGATGTCAGAAGCAGCTAAACAACTACAAAGTCAGAAAATGAAGGAGATATGGGCTGGGAAGAAGACGCTTAAGAACGTGAAACCAATCCCAACTCATCAAGCTGAAAACCATTTTGGTTAACCTACGTAGTCCATAGTTGGCTCATTCGAAGAAGAAGATTAATAATAATGATAATAATAATAATTTAGTCGCCTCCGTAGCGTAGCGGTCAGCATAGTTAGCTGCCGCCCCGGAGGTCCTGGGTTCGATTCCCGGCTCTGCCACGAAATTTGAAATGTGGTACGAGGACTGGAACGGGGTCTACTCAGCCTCGGGTGGCCCAAATGAGTAGAGGGGGTTCGATTCCCCCTCAGCCATCCTCGAAGTGGTTTTCCGTGGTTTCCCACTTCGTCTTCGGGCAAATGCCGGGATGGTACCTTCTTCAAGGCCACGGCCGCCGCCTTCTCTCTTCCTTGCCTATCCATCCTCACCATCCCTTACCTTCCCTCATGAGGCCCCTGTTCGCTTTGCAGGTGATGCCGCCTGGGCGAGGTGCCAATCCCTCCTCACCAGTTGTATCCCTTCCGATTCGATGTTCTCCGCTCTAGGACACTGCCCGTAGAGGCGGTAGTGGTGAGTTCCCTCGCTGAGTCCGTGGTTTCCACCAACCTGGAGGGTAAACGACTAAAAAATAATAATAATTTATTATTTTTCGTATGGCTTTTAGTGCCGGGAGTGTCGGAGGACATGTTCGGCTCGCCTGAGTCTGTAGCTGCTTCCAGCGGACACCCTTAGGGTGAGATACAACTTCCGTTCAATTTCAAGTAGTTCCAACTTTCGCTATCAGATATCAATGATACCTAGTGGTGAACGTTCGAACTTTGATAGAGCGTTCCGACGAAATCTAACCTAACAATTAGCTTCACACAAGTTTAGTCTGTGGAAGGATCTTTTACATGCCATAAATCTATGACATGGGACGGACGGCTTTACTTCCCCACCGAGGAAAGGCATACTGAAGGATTTTTAACGCTCTTAAAAATCCGATGACTTCGGCCGGGTTTGAACCCGCTATCTTGGGCACAGCAGTTCAGCATGCTACCAACTACGCCACCGAATAATAATAATAATAATAATAATAATAATAATAATAATAATAATAACAATAATGCAACAAGCATGCGCCTCTCTCTCCTGTTCCTATCTCTCTCCTCCTCTGAAGTGCTGAAATAGCTAGGGTTTCACCGCTCTCCAGGCATGCTGTAACTCCTTGTAGGACTCATGCAAACAAGATACATTTACATATGAACAGTCGAATCGAATCAGCATGTTTTGTGTTACTTACAGAACAGGGATATCCAGTTATTTTTACTGTAGATTAAAGATACGATTTCTGAAAATGATACAATTTCTGACTGGTAAAACTAGTAAAGAAAACACTATTATTTTGGTTCGTGTAACAGAATTTGATGATGATAATTGCTGTTTTAAGGGGCCTAACATCTAGGTTATCGGCCCCTAATGGTTTCAGTGATAGTGAAGATAATGAAATGAAAAAATAACTAAAACTAACTACCAACTTATATACAAGAAGAAGAAATGGTAAACAAAAGAACAAGGTAAATAAAGGACAGGAGAACAAGAAATGATTGAGGGACTTGGAGGGAAGGAGAGCCATGAAAGGCAGATAGGAAAGGGAAAGAGGAGAGGGCCCGCCCCAAAGTCAGTGGAAAAAGGGGGAAACCGGACCCAGTTCAGGAAACCCTCGGGGTTGCCAACTCCCGAATTCGCAAGCCGTGAACAGTTGAGGGTTTATTACTATCCAGGGTACACCACAAGTGCAAAAACCTGCCTCCTTAAGGGCCTTGTGCAGAAGGCAGGAGATGGCATGAAGAGAACAGAAGAGGTCTGACCCCTCGAAGAATGAGGGATCAGAAAAGATGAGACAAGGGCCTAAGAAGATGATGGTAATTATTGTTTTAAGGGGCCTAACATCTAGGTTATCGGCCCCTAATGGTTTGGGCGATCGTGAAGATGATAATGAAATGTAAACTATAACTAAAACTAACTACTAACTTATATAGTGAACCCTTGCAAAGAAGCATATGAGACTCAGTTTCGGGGGGTGTAACGGTTCATATCGTAAGTTGTTGTCAAGGCGCTTCATTAACTTGCAGGGTAACATATAACAAAATAACATGCAGGAAAGAGTGAAGCCAGGGTTAAAACAAATGAATTTAATAACAAATCACCATATTTACACTTAACAATTAACAACAAAAACTCCCATCTGACTCCCACTTAATAAAAATGCCAAAACTAGGCCGAATCTCTGGAGAGATTAATTACCTGGACCAAGTGTCCCTAAGATAAAAATAACAAAAGTGACCATATATGTGCGTATGCCGTTCTACATGCATCACGATGTGTACAATGAATGCGTGATTCGTCATCATCCAGAATAATCATTCAGACAACGAATCCACATTTCTTAGAGCTAGACCGACACGGGGGAACACAACTACAATACTTAAAATTAAACCGACACTTCCTAAATCTAATATAAACAAACACAAAATTTCCGTGTGAAATTGGAATCAAATTGCCGTAGCAACATTTACTGCCTAAAAACTTAGGACTTCTCACACAAATCAACACAAGTACATTAACACGTGACCAATAAAAATACACAAATGACCGCTGTCAAAATTTACAAGTACTCTACAACTACACCACACGGGCGTAACACACAAAGTTTACATGAATCGAGTCATAAACAAAGCAATAGGCACACAGCCAACATTTACATTATTAATACAATATTTTACCCATACAACGTACAACAAGCCGTTACACACATGGCGAACTCCCCAATTAATTATGGCTTAAAAATAACCATCACAATGAACAGGTTTGCTACATGAAAGCTTACAGGGGTCAGTCGGACAATCAGGACTGCCTATCAAAAATAAGTCACCAGGCAAAACGGGCGGTTTGTGGAACTCTGCATGTCTGTCAACCCACGTGTCAATAACCTCGACCTCCCGGAACATGGGGTCGAATCTCGAAGAAGTGTGCCCCAAAGCACAATAATACGTGTGTGTGTGTGTCAGAATAATATGGACAAGAAACAGCGGTCTCCCTAGAGTACCCTGTCTTTCCATCAAAAAAATACAACAGCAGCAAAAAAAAAAAAATGAGAGCGGTAGGACCTCTACCCCCTCCTCACGTAGAATCAACACACACTTGACACAGTAACACACACAATCACACGTATGGGTTTTGACAGACCCTGAAATAAAAAGACACAAATAATTTCCACATGCTGGCGCCACCGTTCTATGCCGTGACTAGTCAATCTGAAAAGGACTCAAGAAAAATCTATCAAAATTAGAACGAAGGTGTTCTAAAAATTACTTTTTAAATTGGTGCGCTTGGCAACCCTAATATGAATAATAACCTGTTCAGCAAATATCTTACAGAAATTTCCTCCCATTCCTATTTCAAGTATTAACGTTAATAAAGCACCATTTATCGAATGTAACGGGTTCCGCATTTGCAAGGATAAAAATCACGCACGCACGCCGCGCACATTACATATGACTCAAGGAAAAACAAATATCTAACAAACACTTTGGCCACGCGCCAACGGACATTTAAAACATTTAGTGTCGGTGCAAAAAAAAACTCTAAACAACAAGAAAAGAAACATGACTATTTACAAAAGTTCCCCGGCCAAATCTAACTACATAATTGAAATAATCCAATTTTTGTACATCACCGATCTGCTTGTAGAACTAAGGCATCCTCCTCAGCCCATTGCCCCCATGGACAAATTAACACTCCATCGTGGTCGTCTGCGTTGAATTGTTGAAGATCATCCCAACTCCAAACCACGTGCTGATCATCTTGGTATCGACTCGTTGGCAGAAAAGTTCAATGTTAATTATTTGACCTATCTATAATCGCTTGCAGGTTACTCAATTCGCCCACAATTGTCCTAATGCGATTAATTGCGAAGACTGGCCCTAGATATCTCGCACACACGCACAATAAAACACATGAAAAATACACTGCAATTTGTACATAAAATATACACCTCGAGACCACGTCACTGGCTCGATAAGAAGTTTAAGATCTTGGCTGCACTGGCAGTCGCTATCTTGCTCGGTATTTCCGTACTGTACTGTTGACCTTCGCTCCGGTGAGCGCTAATTAGGGTGTTACAAGACTTGCCCGTCAGAGCTGAAATGGTCGTCATTAAGTAAATGTTACAAGTTACCACGCACTGGCGTGAAATATTTAGCTCACAAAATAAAGTTGATTTCAGATAAAATGTACTAGAGCTTTAAAAATTCGTTAATACCACTGATGTGAACTTAGCTCCTCAGAGCTCACAAATAAAATAACTTAACCAATTCAGAGCGTTAAAATCACGATGCAAACTGGCGTGAAGTAAGCCTCTCAAGGCTCCAAAACGAAAGACTTCTAGTAGCGTCATGCCAAACTATTTATTAGAAACTGACAGGGGACGGAGGAGTGGGGTGGAATCGGATAAAAACTTCCAGAGTTTTTGTCTCACAAATATGGGACTAGTGTCATTCTTCTTCAAATAAATCAAACGTCTCAATGCACCCGTGTGGAGATTAATCCGTTCGGCGGTTCTTTAGATAATCATTTCCGCGGGCTTTTTACTACTGACGCTGTCCACCGCGTGGTCATGGCTTGGTCTCTTGTGATTGGCTGATTCAATCGTATGTTCGTTGCAAGTAACTCGTGATCCTTCCTTTATGCTTCCAATTTTGGTACAGTAGTTGCTCAATTTGGCCTTGAACCCGACTAATTCTAGCCGTCCCCCAAGAATAGCTACCAGCTCTGCTCCTGTTGTAATCATTACGAAATGCTGGCCTCCCTTTATCCAAGTCCACTTCCTCAAGTACTGCCTGGGCCGTAGTAATAATAATAATAAATATGAATACTTATCTATCGTAGATCAATAAGGGTTCAATAGGCTACTAGAAGAAGAAATGGAAAACAAAACTAAAAACAAGATGTTCAGTAAAGAACATATAGCCTACTTTCTCCTAAATGTATGAGTATAGTTATAACTCGTTGTTATTATCAAAGAGTATAATAGAATCATTTCTTGGTTGAAGACCTTAGAAACTATTTACCTCTACCAAACGCCACAACCTAGAAAAAAAAACTACTACCATCATTGAAGAAAGATAGATAAGAAGTATCTCAAGAATGTTATGGATCTGGAGACATAATCGACCGGACTGGCTGCGTGGCTCTGCGGTAACGTTCTCGCTTGCTGGGCCCTAGGTTGCAGGTTCGTATCCTGGCGCAGTCAGCTGGCATTTGAGGGTGCACAAATGCGAGGGAGCCGTGTCAGTAGATTTACTGGCACGTTAAAGATCCCCTTCGGGCCAAAATTCCGGCACCCCGGCGTATCTAAAAGCAGCAGTAGTTAAAATGGTCGTAAAACAAATAACATTATTATTATTGTTATTATTACATAATCGACCTGCCGTGGGCAACATCCAACTTCGAGTTGAGGCATGTCTTTACACGTCTGGTTGTGCATAGCTTTCACAACCCTAATTGAATTAACAAATATTTCCGTGTCCCTACAGAGACGTGTGTATACAAACTATGTGGATATTTTCGATTGCTATTTGCCTGAAATAAAAGTATTAATAACCTGAACTAGTACCAGCGGCTAGAATTCAGTTACTATGTGAAATCGTTTTGTTCTTTACTTCAAATAACATTTTCAAATAACGCACAATAGGCTGTAACAAACCCTTTAAAATAAGAAGTAAAAATGTATCATAGTATCATCCTGTCATTCTTCAAATTCGATGCGCATAGAATGCCAATGGTATACTATCAATTGAGTCCCATGTAGACCAGTCGTGAAATCTAGTGGAGAAATATCGAACAATATAATCCTAACAGGGCGAGTGCATTCTAGCGGCCATAAGAAGAAACTTTTCAATAAAATCTGGAAGTTAATAAGTAGGCCGGCGTGCAGTTACCTTTTTGGCTGCTAGATGACTCGAGCAAATCTGCTGGCGAATTATGTTTTAATTAAATATATGTTTTGCACCGTAATATGCACAATATAAGGCTTAATTTTAAAATGTCTGAGTCATTACAAAGCAACAAATATGTAAAATTTCAAGCAAAAAACCAAACTCTGATGGGGTTTGAACCATAGGCATATGAATGACAGACTAACGCTTTACCACGGAGCCAATTGTGCCAACGAACATTGATCTATATAAAATGACTTACATAGAACTTGTTAGCAAATAATGATTTAGACCTAACGATTTCATCAGTGGAGTATATTATTTATGTATAAAGCATTTCATACTAAGTTTATTTATTTTGTATCAGTACGCTATATTGCATGCAATACTCAAATTAATGAAATATAAGTCAGGCACAAGATATCCGCTGCCATCTTGTCTTCTTACCGAGACGGCTCAGCTTTTTAAAATCACTTCTGCACTATAGTATTACAAAATAAACTTTTAATTTCGAACGTGCCTCTTCCTTTAGAACAGTTAAATCGATTCTCGGCTCGATAATCGGAACTGGTGGGTCCCATGATATGGATTATAAAGTTTGCATAATTCGCACGGCCGCCATCCTGAAATGGTACGGCGTATGACCTTGTAGTGTGGTCACAAGACGCGTCCTATATGAAGGTATGTTATTACCAAATTTGGTAGAGATCGGATAATTTGGTTAGTCGCTATTTGATTTTACGTTTTGAACGTTTGAGTGGCCGCCATTCAGATTTGGTAAAGATGGCGGCGATATAAAACATGACACTGAGGTGCCCTTTGCTTGTTCTACCTCTGTACCAAATTTCGTTCAATTCGGATTCACCGTGTTTGAATTGATAGGGGGGGGGGGCAGACATTCAGAGTACACACACTCACACACACACACACACACACTCACACACACACACACACACACAGACTCACACACACACATACACACACACAGACAGACACACAATTTTTGGCCCTGTAGTGATCTCATAAGTCTATTTTCATTTTTTGCAAAAATCGAAAGTAGGCTAATATGAGAATAAGACAAATAAAGGACAGGAAAAAAAGAAAAGTCCTCAATCCTCGAAGAATGAGGATTGAGGGACTTGGAAGGAAGGAGAGCAATGAAAGGCAGATATGACAGTGAAAGAGAAGAGGGACTGCCCCAGAGGCAATGGAAAAAGGTGGAAAATCGGACCCAGCTCAGGAATCCCACGGGGTCGCCAACTCCCGAACTCACCAGCCATTAGCCACTGAGGGTGTAGCACTATCGAGGGTGCACCAGAAGTGGTGGGGCTACACACACCCTGCCTCCTTAAGGGCCTTGAGCAGAAGGCAGGAGATGGCATGAAAAGTACAAGTAGGCTGGCCCCTCGAAGAATGAGGGTATCAGGAAAGATGAGACAAGGGCCAATTAAGGCGGGAAAGTGAAAGACTCCCTACGCCTCGGTTACCCCAATACCGTTGGGGTCGGAAAAGAACAAGAGTTGATCAAGGGAGGTCGATAGGAAAGATGACAGAGAGGAGCCCGCCACAAGTAAGTGGAAGTAATGCCGGACTCAGCTGGGGCCCCGTGGATACCAACCCTCGTTCCACTAGTCGTGAGCTCCTGGGGGAAACTGAATTTGAATTGAAGAATGGATCTGAGAGAATCTTATGTTCGCGAGCCCTTTCTGTCTGGCATGACAAGAGCACAAAATTTCATTTTAAAGTGCCCCGTGAGCGCCTTCGGTGGCGTAGTTGGTAGCATGCTGAGTTTCTATGCCCAAGATAGCGGGTTCAAACCCGGCCGAAACCGTCGGATTTTTAAGAGCGTTAAAAATTCCCCAGTATGCCTTCCTTCGGAGGGGAAGTAAAGCCGGTGGTCCCATGTCATAGATTTATGGCATGTTTAGAACCTTCCACTAATTACACCTGTGTGAAGCTAAATTATACATAGGTTTTCATTTATCGTATGGCTTTTAGTGCCGGGAGTGTCCGAAGACATGTTCGGCTCGCCTGAATCTGTAGCTGCTTCCAGCGGACACCCTTAGGGGGAGCTACAAGTTCCGTTCAATTTCAAGTAGTTCCAACTTTCGCTACCAGATATCAGTGATACCTAGTTGTGAACGTTGGAACTTTGATGGAGCGTTCCGACGAAATCTAACCTAACAATTAGCTTTACACAAGTTTAGTCTGTGGAAGGATATTTTACATGCCATAAATCTATGACATGGGATCGCCGGCTTTACTTCCCCTCCATAGGAAGGCATACTGAAGGATTTTTAACGCTCTTAAAAAATCCGACGACTTCGGCCGAGATGGAAACCACCATCTTGGGCACAGCAGTTCAGCATGCTACCGACTACGCCACCGAAGCCGCTTATATATAGGTTATAAGTTTATAACATTCGACAAACGCTCTTAGGTTCCGAAGATCGTCGCCAGAAGCCGACTGCGGTGGCATCTGGTAATCAAGTTCTGAACTATTAGTCTTGACTGTGGCGTTTGGCGGCAAAAGTGGAACTACTTGAAAAAATCAATGTCTGCAGTCCTCACTTGAATTGAAAACAGATAACACACACTAATACAGTCATCACAATTAACACCGGTTATCAGACAGATTCTACACGCACCCCTTAAACTGAGGAACCAACCAACCAAAGAGCCCCCCCCCCCCCAGCGGCTCACTTCTAGTGGGACGTGGGTTGGTAACCACGGGGCCCCAGCTGAGTCCGGCTATGTTTCCACTTACTTGTGCAGGACTCCTCTCCGTCATCTTTCCTGTCGACCTCTCTTGGTCAACTCTTGTTCGCTTCCGACCCCGACGGTATTAGGGTATCCGAGGCCTAGAGAGTCTCTTCCTTTCCCGCCTTAATTGGCCCTTGTCTCATCTTTCCTGATACCCTCCTTCTGGAAGGAGTCAGCCTCCTTTTTCTTTTCATGTTATCTCCTGCGTTCTGCTCAAGGCCCTCAAGGTGCAGGGTGTATGTAGCCCCACCACTTCTGGGGCACCCTGGATATTGCTACACCCTCAGGGGCTCACAGCTGGTGAGTTCGGGAGTTGGCGACACTGAGGGATTCCTGAGCTGGGTCCGGTTCTCCCCCTTTTTTCCATTACCTCTGGGGTGGACCCCTCCTCTTTAACTTTCCTATTTGCCTTTCATGGCTCTCCTTTCTTCCAAGTCCCTCAATCCGCATTCTTCGAAGGTTGAGGGTATTTCTTTTCCTCCTGTCTTTTATTTGCCTTATTCTCCTTTTGTTTTCCATTTCTTCTTCTAGTATATAAGTCATTAGTTAGTTATAGTTATAGTTTCCATTTCATTATCATCTTCACGATCACCTAAACCATTAGGGGCCGATAACCTAGATGTTAGGCTCCTTAAAACAACAATCATCATCATCATCATCATCATCAAAGTGCCCCGTGGTGCTCGCGAGCACCAGGTTGAGAACATCTGCTATAGAATAGAATAGAATAGAAACATGGAGACACAAATGCGACAGCCCACACATACTGTGCTGTGCTGTAAACCCTGACATTTCGAAGTCTCTAGCATCCTTTAACATTTACCGAACCTACACTTCCATTTACATATTATTGGTGCGAACAATCCATTAGCTACTCCCACTGCTGAACTGTACTCTCCTTTTCATACTTCAGCGATTTATTGATCACAGCAGTCGCTAATATTAGTCTTCTTAAGGATTAAAGGAATAATTACATTTAACCAGTGCTTGATTAAAAAAAAAAAAGAGGTTCCGGTACTGTGGGCTACCGGGAGGTGTTGGGAGAGGGGTGAGGGGCCTTAGCTTTCCTAAACACTTTTAAAAATTATGTTATATATTCGACTTTCCCCCCGATCAGAGGTTTCGGTACGGCGTACCGGTGCGAACCGTCACAAATCTAGCCCTGCATTTAACTCTAAATGTTAAGAAAAACAGTTTTACAGTAATTTCGAAAGAGAATAATCCAGGAAATTTGATAATCAAAGGTGAAGCAGTTCAAAGAGTTCAGAAATACAGATATTTAGGAAACATAGTTAATGATACCTGGTGTATTCTTTGGAATACACGGTCAGTCGGAGTTAGTTTTTGCTGCTCTTCGATTTATCTATTTTATTTAATTCCTTCTTCACAGACACCAACAGTGATCTTTTCTATTTTCTCCGTGCACTTGCTTATGTTTTGTATAAGTCTGTTCTAGATATGTATCTTCTATGGAAACCCTAGCGGCATATAGCAGCTAACTGCCGAAGTTCTTCAATTTCTCTGAACTCAAGAGGACTTCCTCACCAATCCAATCCATCAGGCATCGTCATTATCGCCAGCTAACATCTCCTTGAAGACTGCTCCATGAAGAAGATTTACACTTGTACAAAGATGTTATATTTTGTATATTGGTCATTCTGATGTATATTCTCTTGTCTCTTACACTCTCTACCTCGTCTCCTTGGTCCCCGCGGTGCGCCGTTCAGCTCTTTCGCTTCTTGTTTGGCCGTGTAGTGTACAGTGCATAGCCCTCCCACGGGCCAGTCTCCTCTCCTCTTGAGACTTTTTAAACTAGACGCCATGTCTGCATTTTAAATGAACCGTCACCAGGAACCATCGCCTGATATACATGAAAAGAAAGCTAAGTACAAAACTTCAATGTTTTAGAACATATTTTAATGGTTTTTAAAGGACTAAATGCTTTTTAATTTAAATTTATAGACAGTGTGTGGAATTGCTAACTATTGTGCAATAACCGTCTTCGAGGGATTTTTCTTGTCATGCTCTAGCTATCTAAGCTGACTTTAAAACATGAAATTTAGTATTTCTTGTACAAAATAAATGGGAATACTTTCTCACACCGAGGGATTCATGTTAATTAACTGCTGTCTATAAAACTTAGCTTTCCACCGCGGGACCTCTCTTGTCCCATTTAACTGTCATCATTTCTGGAACTTTCTACGTAAACCAATCTTTCTAATAGTCAAGAAACCTAGTATGTCCTACACCAAATAAGGGAATACGCTACCCCACCGAGGGATTACTACTGCATCAATTGACTGTTGCTACAATTCTGGAACTATTATGTGCATCTTAAAACTAGTACAACGCAAGTAACATGTTAAAATTCAACTAAGTGATCTCCATAACTGCAATAACTTTTCGCTTCATAAACTTTCTGTGCTGCAATAGTGAACTTTTCTAATCCATCAATAGACTTTAGTGCAAAACAGTGCCCGTTCAACTATCAACAGCGCCGCGTTCGTTCGAGCAATAAATCTGGCCAGGACTTTATCCTAAAGTTCCAATTTCCCTTTTCCCAAATACCTTTTACTAACCAAAATTAAATTAAACTATTGGGTTCTTTTTTTCTACGAGGCTTAGCCCAAAGAGGCTCCCTCCCATCTTGTCGGATTTCTCAAATATTCACTCTGTATAAATATAAGAAGTTGTAGAAACTTCTCTTTAATTTTCTTTTTTTATCCTGCTAGCTCAGGAATTGTCAACTTTCTAAGTATAAATGTATCTAATCTTTTCTCTTCAGGCTTCGTTATTACGATCTGTACATTTTGCATGTCTCACTTAGTAACGTTCAAATAGCGGTAATTTCCGCTTGTAATTTTATCTTCCTTTCCTGTTACAATCAGGAATTCAATATATTTTTTCATAGCCTTTTCGATTGCCATAAAGGCATTCTAAAAGTGCTTGGATCGTAACTAATCAAACTACCAAAGTTAAAATTGTTTATAATCGTTGTTGCAAACGTTAAAATTCTTAATCGTAAGCACCCTTTTTAAAATCTCCGAAAGATTTTAGTGCTTCAACAAGTTCGAAACTTGCACACTATTGTTTGTGAATTGTAAACTTCTTATTACTAGGTCTAAGACCTTGGCATTTTATAACCAACTAAATTGTTATTCTTAACTCAAACTAAGATCAAACTAAGACCACTGCACTACGGAGGCGAATAATGTTATTATTTTCATCATCATTATTATTATTACTCTCAAGTTGATATATTGGGGGAATTAATGCCGAGTTTTAGCTACTGACTCAAGCCTCCTTAGCTCAGTGGCAGAGCACTGGTCTCGTAAACCAGGGGTCATGAGTTCAATCCTCATAGGAGGTAAGCATTTTTTAATAAGTGTGTCACGAACGTTACTCAGGGCCATGCGAGTCATTCCATCTACTGCATGTTCGTCCTGTGACATCCTAGAAGTATAATGTTTGCATTCATATTTTTAAAGCCTCCAACTCTCTCCCCCCACCCCCCCCCCCCTCCAAAAATAATGTAAGTAGTTTTTAGATGATAATTTTAGCACTGGGTCGCCTCCGTAGCGTAGTGGTCAGCACTGTTAGCTGACGCCCCGGAGGTCCTGGGTTCGATTCCCGGCTCTGCAACGAAATTTGAAAAGTGATACGAGGACTGGAACGGGGTATACTCAGCCTTGGGTGGCCCAAATGAGTAGAGGGGGTTCGATTCCCCCTCAGCTATCCTCGAAGTGGTTTTCCGTGGTTTCCCACTTCGTCTTCGGGTAAATGCCGGGATGGTACCTTCTTCAAGGCCACGGCCGCCTCCTTTCCTCTTCCTAGCCTATCCATCCCCATCTTCCATCCCTTCCCATCCCTCCTAAGGCCCCTGTTCGCTTTGCAGGTGAGGCTGCCTGGGCGAAGTGCTGATCACACCTCCCCAGTTGTATCCATTCCGACCAGATGTTCCAAGCTCCAGGACACTGCCCATAGAGGCGGTAGTGGTGAGTTCCCTCGCTGAGTCCGAGGGAACCTCCAACCTAGAGGATAAATTGACTAAATAAAAAAAAATTAGCACTGACACACTAGCTCGTTACTCGCTGACACCAAAAGAGCTTGGGTTCGAATCCCACATCGCCCGTCCTAGAAATGGTTTCCGTGGCTTCCCATTTTCACCACTGGGAAAGTGCCGGGACGGTTTCTTTCAACAGGTCAACGGCAGACTTACTTCCAAAATCCCTTCTTTGACACTTTATTTTAATTGGACCCAAATTAGTGGTTACCTTGGCGATCGACCTGTCACCATCCCCTGTTGTATGTGCTGATTAAGTGTGTTCAGCTCCCAGACATGGTCCTTGCGACGCGACGGTCCCTCGCAGATTGCGAGGGTGAAGCCGAGCTGGGAGCATAAGCGATAACATAAATATAAACACATAAAGGTAAAATATGGGACTGTCAAAAGGGTTGAAAAGTTCAAATATTTGGGAGAATGGATACAACCCAATGGACAGGATAAAGAGGCCATCAAAGCAAGAGCTAGAAAATTGGAACTGGCCTACAAGTTAACTCAGAACAGATACAATAAACGAGGAGTATCCTACAACGCGAAAATCCGACATCACTCGGTGCGGTCCTCAAGATTTTCTATGTTGACTATTGCAGGTCCCTCTGGACCTCTGTCAGCCACTCCATGCCGTATTTAGTATTTGTTATAATTAGGGCTCGGATTTTTAGGTGCTAAAAATCAGGAAAATATTTATTTTTTATGTATTAAAAATGTGTCGCCTCCGTAGCGTAGCGGTCAGCATGGTTAGCTGCCGCCCCGGAGGTCCTGGGTTCGATTCCCGGCTCTGCCACGAAATTTGAAAAGTGGTATGAGGACTGGAACGGGGTATACTCAGCCTCGGGTGGCCCAAATGAGTAGAGGGGGTTCGATTCCCCCTCAGCTATCCTCGAAGTGGTTTTCCGTGGTTTCCCACTTCGTCTTCGGGCAAATGCCGGGATGGTACTGTCCCCGTTTTCCCGGATAGTAGGCTGTCAGATATCCGCCCCCTCAATCGGATTGCCAATAATCCACCGCGCCGGCTCAGCTACACCAATGAAAATGGCACTGACAGATACTACCGAGATTTGAGCACAGAAGTTAACAAGGAATTATTGTGGAACACACCAAAATAGACGGGGGTCCATACTTACCTCTACTTACCTCTTAAAAATATCTCGGGGATTGGGTTGACAACAGGATCTCTAAAGTATGCTCCCACAATAACCTTCACTATGACATTTAAAAATGAACCAGAACGAAGGCAAGAACTTTGAACTGTACAAAAGCTTTATTTCAAATAAAGGGTATGACTTTAACAAACTCAACAAAATAAATGTGGCTATCAGTAGCCCATGTCAATCTGACTATGTCCTCCTATAGGACTTGCAAAGTTATCATACAACATTTTAGCTCCCACGAGCTCAAAATAACGTAATATTTAGAACACATTTGGTCTGGATAAGGAAGTCAGGATGAGACACATTTATAGAGCATTTGTTTTCTTTTAATAAACATGACACTTGTATTTATAGGCGCAAGGCCACACTGTAGACGACCTCGTCCGCTGATAACCAGTTGTCTGGCCAGCTGCCATCTACCCTTCAACCTGACGTACACCTGTCAAATGGGCTCCCTTGTCAAGCCACGTTGCGTAAGAATCCAGCACTCTCAAAAGCTTTAAATGTCCGCAAGACATCACAAATATTGTTACGCAAATCTTTCAAATGCTTTACTCACATACCACTGGATTATTCTGACAATCCCTAAACTTGTTAAATTATCATTCAAATGTTTAATAAGCATTGTTTAGAGTATAAAACAAACTCTTAAATGTTTATAACAAAACTCATAAATTAATTTATAACAATTAGAAATTGTTCATAATATAGTTAAAGACAAAACGAATTTTAAACACGCCTCTAACATTACTTCCGTTCCACATTATTGTCAAAGATATTTACATTATTTATTTACAATATTAACATTTAAATTATTCAAATTATTAATTTGAGAAATACATTAACCACATGTTCATCCGGTTGGTAATTTCAAAATCGTGTCAATATAATCGACCAATGAAGGTTAGTTATACATTTTAATGTCACATTCTGGTTTAATAAAGGTTTAATAATTATTATTATTTGTGACGGTAATCTTCATTCAAAATCTTATCTCAAATTCTTTCAATACTCTTGTTAATTATAACAGTAAATTCACTTGATTAATTTTCAAAGGACAAATACAATACACTCCTGCGGTAAATACGTCGCTTATAAAAAAATGCACAAAACTGCATTTTAAATAGGCCCAAAATTCATCATATATTAATATATACGGCATCAAAATCTTCCACAGAATTTACAAAAACCTCCACTAACAAATTCTTTAATATCATTAATTACTGTGGGAATCTCCTTCATTTACTCAAGGGCATTATACATCAGCGACTTTCAACACGTTCGCTGCACTAGCGATTATACATTCATAGGTCCACTTCAAAAATTCTTATAATCATTAATAGTTTCAAAACTGTTGTCATTTAACCTTCGTGGATTTCATTCATGAATCGAAATGAAGTAAAAATTTGCCAATCACAAACAAATTTAATAGTGAATACGCTTATATACGCCTCTCTGGTCTATCAAAATTTAAGATTAACATCTTAAAAGTATTGTAGTATAAAAATACTATCATCAAACAAAGTGCGACTAAACTGCAAAATAGTCGAATAGAATCCAATTAGACTGTGGAATGCAAACATTATTATTCAACTCTCTAATTGAGAAAAAACTCCTAACAAAAGTTCACGACTTTAATGCATTCAATAATTCATAATTAAAGTTCATCTTTCACAAAATTGTCTATGATGCAATGGTCGTTCATAACTGACGATAAATGTCTGTGTTGCAATCAATTTCAAATAACGACTAGTATTTCCAAGATCGTCGACAACGCAAGAGATTTTAACGCTCTAAAATCATTTACATGTTCTTCCTTCTTGATGATGACAGAAAATTGGTCAAAGTAATTAAACTGGGGTAGAAATTACTTTAATAAAGTGACACGCTGTCTGAAGTTAAATCTGCCATGAAAATCATTAACTTATAGTCAAATCGTGACTACCAAAAATAATAAGCAAATTACTGAAAAATCTAAATATCAGTCTCAACTGATCCAAAATCGTTTAACTATGCCCATGACATAACCATGTCTTAATAAATCGTCGAAAAAGGCATAACTCATCAAGGTGTACTGAGAATAGGAATCTCAAACAAGAATATAGGGCAAAATACATGAGGACAAAAATATGGGAAAATGGCTGCTCAGATATTGCTACAAACTCAAATACAATAAACGTTCACGACTACCTTATCTGCCGATTGAAGTTCCAGAGGAAATTTTCCCAAAGAAGACTGCTGATGGATCCATTTCACCAAGTTAAAGCTGAGCTCCATCCTCGAAACAGGAAACAGCACCCTCAGAGAATCGAACTGCTTCCTTCTCCGGAAATTGCACTGCTCCATGAAGACGAAAGACATCCTTCCGGCAAAATTCTTCTTTGTGAGTCGGGACAACCCTGACCTCTCTTGAAAAATCCCTGAAGATCTTGTAGAAAATCGCCATGAAGTTTTTGTAGTAATTTCCATTGAAATATTCATATTCAGAGAGTATGAAATCGTTTCCATTGCTGTTTGATAGTATTCAGCGTTGAGCCACGAAACATGGGTGTAGATGGTTGTTCACCACATGTCCGCTTGTATGGAATAGCAATTAGCGAAGTTCCATGTTGCTATCTTACTCCAACGATGTATGTCCCAATCGCATTAAAGTCCTTTAGCCTTCCATCTTCTCTTCGGTTATGGTAATAGTAGAACAAACTGCCTTATTAAACTGCTCCATAATACTGTAGCGTTGTGTCACAAAAGCAATCAGAAGTCTCTCTGTTATACTAGCAGTGTCAGCCGTAGCGTAGGATCTGACGCTATAACGTGCTTCTCAGGTGGCGAGAAAATCACTTTTGTCAGTCGTCTAAAAGTGCTAATATCTTCTAAAATACCTCCTCGAAATTGTTCAAATTTACTACACTGCTTAATGTAGCACTGCACAATAGAATTAGCTTGTAGGCAACCGCTAACTGTTCATAGCTAATCTTGTAGACGCGTTATAATGTGCGTTTTAACTTCACCTAGTTTTACTCACAGTAAACTTGCACTGCTTGTCTGCTTGAATCACGTTTAATGCGGTGGCTTCACCACGCGTTATAAAGACGACTCTCTCTACTAATATCCCTGGACGTTTCACCAAAACGACTATATAAGCACTGAATATCTGATGATTTGAGATATGCGATTGAGACGATTGAGACTGCTCTCTTCTGCGCAAGGCCTTTTATAAACTTCATAAGGGGCGTATCCATCCCTTCCATAGCGTGTTACTGCGTCATCGCTCGAAGTTCTAACTTCGTCAATACATGCCGGATTTTCAAAATTCAAAAACAGGAAATAAATTTCACCAAAATTCCAAAACAATGCCTCTACTGCAAATGGATTTCCACAATTCTGCATTCCAAAAAGTATTAAAAATACCATAGTTTCAGCAATCTCCGTCTTCCTTCAAACAATCGTTGATTGGTTCGAGCCTCCCCTCCAATAGCATAATTTCTTCCTCAGCACAATTCCACGTTTCCTGCGACTGCGTCGTAAATCTCGGATCTTTCTCGAATAAATGCTGACGTCATTGAGAATCTCAACTCAAGTAGCCTGCTGGTATAACGTCTGCGTCATCCGTGCTTACGTCATGACCATCCACGTCATAACTATGACAGCCTTAACTTTCTTCATAATTTCCAAAATAGCCACCGTGGTCTCAACATAATTCAATTACGGGGGCATTCTCCCCTCACCACGTTTTAAACAAGATGTTCAGTAAAGAACATATAGCCTACTTTCTCCTAAATGCATGGGTATTGTTATAACTCTTTGTCCTTTTCAAGGAGTATGATCGAATGTTGGTTGTAGTAGCTTGTTGAAATACAACGTGCTATAGGGATATTAAACATGAATATGAGGTGCCCTTTGCTAGTGCTACCTCTGTACCAAATTTCGTTCAATTCGGTTTCACCGTGTTTGAATTGATAGGGAGAATCGATTTTCACACATACTTGGCCACCATCTGCAAACTATTGGACTGATGTTCTTGCAGTTTGGTCACAGTATGTTTCCCTCATAAAGATATGGTGTTGCAAAATTTGGTAGAGACTAGATTATTAGGTTGGTCGTAATTACATTTTAGCTTTTAACATTTGGGTGGCCGCGATTACGTTTCCGTCAAGATAGCGGTGATATAAAACATGACACTGAGGTGCCCTTTGCAAGTGCTACCTCTGTACCAAATTTCGTTCATTCGATTCCACCGTGTTCGAATTAATAGGGGGAATCAATTTTGACATAAAGATGGCCGCCATCCGCAAACTATTAGGCTAATGACCTATTAGATTGGTCAAAGGATGCTCCCTCCATAAAGGTATGTTGTTGCAAAGTTTGGTAGAGATCGGATGGTTATGTTAGTCGTAATTTAACTTAAGCTTTGAACATTTGTGTGGCCGCCATTACGTTTCTGTCAATATGGCGGCGATATAAAACATGACGCTGAGATGCCCTTTGCTAGTGCTACCTCTGTACCAAATTTCGTTCCATTCGGTTTCACCGTGTTTGAATTAATAGGGGGAATTGATTTTCACACAAAGATGGCCGCCATCCACAAACTATTAGGCTAATGACCTATTCATTTGGTCAAAGGATGCTTCCTCTATAAGGGTATGTTGTTGCAAAATTTGGTAGAGATTGGATGATTAGGTTAATCGTAATTTGATTTAAGCTTTAACATTTGTGTGGCCGCCATTACGTTTCCGTCAAGATGGCGGCGATATAAAACATGACACTGAGGTGCCTTTTGTTAGTACTACGTCTGTACCAAATTTCGTTCCATTCGGTTGCACCGTGTTTGAATTAATAGGGGGAATCGATTTTCACACAAAGATGGCCGCCATCCGCAAACTATTATGCTGATGACCTATTAGTTTGGTCAAAGGATGCTCCCCCCATAAAGGTATGTTGTTGCAAAATTTGGTAGAGATCGGATGATTAGGTTAATCGTAATTTGATTTAAGCTTTGAACATTTATGTGGCCGCCATTACGTTTCCGTCAAGATGGCGGCGATATAAAACATGACACTGAGGTGCCTTTTGTTAGTACTACCCCTGTACCAAATTTCGTTCCATTCGGTTGCACCGTGTTCGAATTAATAGGGGAGTCGATTTTCACACAAAGATGGCCGCCATCCGCAAACTTTTACGCTGATGACCTATTAGATTGGTCAAAAGATGCTCCCTCCATAAAGGTATGTAATTGCAAAATTTGGTAGAGATCGGATGATTAGGTTAATCGTAATTTGATTTAAGCTTTGAACATTCGTGTGGCCGCCATTACGTTTCAGTCAAGATGGCGGCGATATAAAACATGACACTGAGGTGCCCTTTGCTAGTGCTACCTCTGTACCAAATTTCGTTCCATTCGGTTCCACCGTGTTCGAATTAATAGGGGAATCAATTTTTACATAAAGATGGCCGCCATCCGCAAACTATTAGGCTAATAACCTATTAGATTGGCCAAAGGATGCTCCCTCCATAAAGGTATGTTGTTGCAAAGTTTGGTAGAGATCGGATGGTTATGTTAGTCGTAATTTAACTTAAGTTTTGAACATTTGTGTGGCCGCCATTACGTTTCTGTCAATATGGCGGCGATGTAAAACATGACACTGAGATGCCCTTTGCTATTGCTACCTCCGAACCAAATTTCGTTCCATTCGGTTTCACCGTGTTTAAATTAATAGGGGGAATTGATTTTCACACAAAGATGGCCGCCATCCGCAAACTATTAGGCTAATGACCTATTCATTTGGTCAAAGGATGCTTCCTCTATAAGGGTATGTTGTTGCAAAATTTGGTAGAGATCGTATGATTAGGTTAATCGTAATTTGATTTAAGCTTTGAACATTTGTGTGGCCGCCATTACGTTTCCGTCAAGATGGCGGCGATATAAAACATGACACTGAGGTGCCTTTTGTTAGTACTACCTCTGAACCAAATTTCGTTCCATTCGGTTGCACCGTGTTCGAATTAATATGGGGAATCGATTTTCGCACAAAGATGGCCGCCATCCGCAATCTATTACGCTGATGACCTATTAGTTTGGTCAAAGGATGCTCCCCCCATAAAGGTATGTTGTTGCAAAATTTGGTAGAGATCGGATGATTAGGTTAGTCGTAATTAGATTTAAGCTTTGAACATTTGTGTGGCCGCCATTACGTTTCCGTCAAGATGGCGGCGATATAAAACATGGCACTGAGGTGCCTCTTGTTAGTACTAACTCTCTACCAAATTTCGTTACATTCGGTTGCACCGTGTTCGAATTAAAAGGGGGAATCGATTTTCACACAAAGATAGCCGCCATCCGCAAACTATTACGCTGATGACCTATTGGTTTGGTCAAAGGATGCTCCCCCCATAATGGTATGTTGTTGCAAAATTTGGTAGAGATCGGATGATTAGGTTAGTCGTAATTAGATTTAAGCTTTGAACATTTGTGTGGCCGCCATTACGTTTCCGTCAAGATGGCGGCGATATAAAACATGACACTGAGGTGTCCTTTGCTTGTGCTACCTTTGTACCAAATTTCGTTCAATTCGCATTCACCGTGTTCGAATTGATAGGGGGGGGGGACAGACATTCAGAGTACACACACTCACACACACACATAGACTCACACACACACATACACATACACACACACAGACAGACACACTTTTTTCGCCCTGTGTTGATCTCATAAGTCTACTTTCATTTTTTGCAAAAATCGAAAGTAGGCTAATAAAAACAGTTGCAAATTGTTTTTAAACTCAGTGTTACAAGTATCTCAACTCTCTTGAACACGAAATTGAATTATTACTGGCTTACTCTAGGATAGTATCTTTTCAATTTTCCAGCATTGAACTTGCCGTAAATGACATTATTCTCATCATCGTAGAGTTCATAGCAGTTGTTTCCATAAGCGTTTGTAATCCTAAACGGTCCCATAAATACAATTCCAAATTTGGGATAGATCTTCTTGCTCATATCAGCCTTGACAGGTCTGCGGAGTAATACAAGATTTCCAACTTGTAAGGGTGCACCAAAACGTTTTCCAGCTACTCTTTTCAATCGTTTCTCTGCTGCTTTCTGGAGTTGTTCCTTCGCCTTGTCAATCCTCTGCTGCCTTCCTAGGTCGGGATCTCTAGGAACGTGGTTGAAAAGATTATCCCACGGCCTTTCTGGGTTTCTTCCTAGATGAAGTCGCATTGGCACTTCTCCTGTGCTCTCCTGCACTGTAGAATTCAGACATTCCTCAATAAGGGGTACAAATCTCACCCAACCAGAATGATCATTTGGACAGAAAATTCGAAAGAATTTCGAAAATTCAGCCATATATCTCTCTGAGGAATTCGATTCTGGGTAACGCACGCTTGAAAATAAGTGCTTAATGCCAAGCCTTTCCATATCCGCTGCAAATTCCACTGACGTAAACTGCGTTCCATGATCTGACAGTAGGTATTCTGGTTTACCAGCTTTAGGAAATACAGCATTTTCCAGTCTGCTTACAACGTTCCTCGTGTTAGCTTTCTGCATGGGACTCATAGTTACAAATTTTGAGAAAACATCCACGGTAACCAACAGGTACTGGTTACCCTGGTATCCCTTCGGACAGGGCCCAAATATATCCGTCGCCATAAGTTCGTTAGGTTTAGAAGGAATCATAGCCTTCGGTTTTCCCTTTAATAAAGCAGGGGCATACTTTGCTCTCTGACATTTGTCACATGATCGAATGACCTTGGCAATGCTGGAAGGCATGTTAGTCCAGATAAATCTCTCTTTAAGAGTATCAAGAGTTTTATCTAAACCGGCATGTCCAGTTGCGTGATGAGCTACCCACACTAAATTGACAACAAGTTTAGGTGGCACGACTATTCGGAGTTTTGTATGCGCAGAGTCAGCATACTTGCATACGATGTCTCCACTCAAGACAAAGTGTCGTGAATTTCTCCGTGTAGCTGCACAGTCAACATCAGTATTGTCCATGTAACCCTTGAGGAACCTGTACATTTTCCTGATTGGAGCGTGTCTCTTCAGTGACACACCGATTCGGGCTAACCTCCTAACGGTTTCTTGATCTTCTTGCTCCAATTGTACATGGTGTATCTGCACATTTTTAATAGGGTTACGTGATAACTCATCAGCCAGTAAGTTATCTTTCCCAGGCTGGTGGACGATAGTGGCGTTAAACTGTTGGGTGAACAAAGCCCAACGTGTCAGTCTATCATTTGACATGTCAGTTTGCAGCATAAACTGTAGTGCTTTATGGTCAGTAATAATGATGACCTTATGTCCCAGCAGGATTTTCTTCCACGCTTGCAAAGCTGTCACAAAAGCTAACGCTTCAAGTTCAGTCGTGAAGTAGTTTTCCTCGTGTTTCTTCAACTTCCGACTAGTGAATGCAATGTAGTGCTTGTTGCCTGCCTCGTCTTTCTGGTATAAGACTGCACTAATGCCTATTCTTGATGCATCAGACTCAATATAAAACACCTTCTCAAAGTCTGGGTACTCCAGTTTCACATTATTTCTGAGCATCTCTTTTGCTTTCTCAAAAGCCTCATCTGCTGCGGTACTCCATTTCCATCTATTATTCTTTTTGAGTAAGTCATACAGAGGAGCCATAATTTCGGAGTATCTCGGACAGTGGCTACTAATAAATTGGCAAGCGCCTACAAATTCTCTGACTTGTTTCACCTTAGTTGGCTATGGAAATCTCGTGATTGCCTCTACTTTTTGCATGTTTGGATGATATCCATCTTTATCAATTGTATGCCCCAAGTAATTTATCTCCTTCTTCAAGAATTGACATTTTCCAAAATTGACTTTGATATTGGCCTCCCTTAAATTCTCGAACAACTTTCTCAGGTGCACTAAATGTTCTGCGGCGCTGGGTGAAGATACGATTAAATCGTCAATGTAGCAGATTACATTTTCTTTCACTTCATCAGTGAGCTTACTATCAAGTGCTCGAATAAGTGCTGGTCCACTGTTAACCATACCAAAAGGCATTCTGACAAAGACCCATGACGTCTGGTCAAATAGGAATCCAGTGTATTGCATACTCTCTTCTTCTAGTTGAACTTGATAAAATGAAGACGTCAAGTCAAGAACGCTGAAACATGCTCTTCCTTTGAATTTTCGAAGCAGATCTCTAATCTTGGGTGGTCGGTCATTTTCTGGAAGAATCTTCAAGTTGATGGTCCTGGCATCGAGACAAAGACGTATCTGACCATTACTTTTCTTCACTACTGTGATGGGGTTTATATAAGACGACGCCTGTTTTTTAATAATCCCGTCTACCTCCATTTTTCTGATTAACCCTCGTACTTCTTGATAGTATTTCTCAGGAATGGGGTATATTCTCTTCTGGTAAGGGGTTTCATCTGTCAGCCTTATCTTGTACTTATAATCCTTAATCAATCCAGGCTTTTCATCAAAAATATCTTGGAATTCCTTTATCAGATCCTCAAATTCCCCCTGAATTTCCTCAAATCCTTCAGTTTTTCTACTGGGTATTTCTGCTAAATTTTCCACTTCATCAATTATGGTATTCAAAATTTCTTCCCTAAGGTCTATTTCCAGACTGTTTTTCACGTCCTGTTTTTCTATCTCTTCTGTGATCATGTACCCATCATTAAAGCTAATACTTCTGTTCTTCATGTCAATAATAGCTCCGACCTTCGATATAAAATCGATTCCAAGCACCATATCAAAATTGATCTTGCTCACCACAATGAAGATTTGTTCATAATTCCTTCCATTGATCTCAAAGTTCAATAACACTTGAATCTTGCACTTCACTGCCTTATCTTGGAAAATCCCTCTCACTTTGACGGTAGAAACAGGTAGAACTGTCATATTCTCTCCTCTTAGCAGACTTTGATAACAATCCTCTGAAATGATGGAAATAATTGCATCAGTATCCATCAGGGCTTTGTATTGTTGGCCATCTATCAGTACAGAAATAATAGGTAAGGCACATGGTCTTTCCTCTCTGACGATTCCCTTCTCTTCTAGTAAATCTTCATCGGTAACTTCATATATCTCATTAATTGTAATTAGGTGTGGTGTGGCAATGTATTTACAAGTTCTCACTGTCGTTGAGAAATCGGCGTTTTTTTTTGTGTTACCGACCTCAAAATTGTGCTGGCTCGTAGAAGGCCCAGGATCGATTACAACGTCCTGCCTTTTCTTTTGATTTTCGGCTTCTTTTTCCCGTAACTCCTTCAGGTATTGCTGGCTTTCCCTCTCTCTCTTTCCTGATACTGATCGTGTGTCATAACCTGACCTTGAGAATCCTGATTTCTATTTTGGTTCTGGTTATTTCTATTATAATTTCTGTTATAACCATTATTGTTGTAATATCTGCCTCTTCCATTGTTGTAATTGCCTCGATTATAGTTCCAGCCTCTTCTCTGTTGATACGGACGGTAACCTTGCGATCTGTTATTCCTAAACTGATTATTCCTGTGAAGACCTACATTGTCAGTTTTCTCTTCATCTGGCTTGTCAGTTTGTTGGACTTGGTCCATATATACCGTATTTATTACTTTGAAGTCATGCCTTTGACCTTTCTGTACCACGTTAGGCATTGGACTTGTGTAGTCTAACCTCCTCAGTAATTCATCCATGCTGGTCAAATCCCTTATGTTTGACGAAATGATTAGTCTCCTCACCTCCACAGGCAGCATACGAGAAATCGCATCAATTAATTGCTCCGTTGACAAAGGGGGTTGCAAAAATCTCAAGCGGGACAATTGACTCGTAAAGAAATCAGCGTACCGCGTTGGAAGAGTACCTGAGTATTTTCTTGAATAAACCTCCGCTCTTAACGAATTCTGCGCTTCGATGGACCAAAATCGTTTGATTAGCGCCTCTGCAAACTCGTCAAAGTTACTGAATGTGTATCTAAATGCGCAAAACCATTCAAGGGGTCCTCCAATCAAAAATCTCTCCACTATCTTCATCTCTCTCTCTCTGGGAATGTGAGCTTCGATGAAATAATCTTTGAGGTTCCTGACATACTCTATAGGCGTTAAACTGTCAGTGTTGCTGAACTTTTGTGGTTTGTCTTCAAAATTCCTGATGACCGTGACATTCCTCGGATATGAATCCGGGTAGTTTTTCCCACTATCTCGGTAGTTCCACTCAGGTTCCATATTCCTCTCGTCATCTTCCTCCCTGAATCTGGATACACGTTCTTCAGGAGTCACGTCTCTCTCTTATGGATCTAGGTTATATCTTCTGGCATAATTCCTATTGGTTTTGCAAGCCAAGCCTTCTGTATCCTTGTCAGTAATCTCCGTTAAGACTTTCTTGATTAACTCTTCTTTGTAGGTCTCCATCAAACTAGCTTCTCCTAGCTTCAAATTTTGCAGTTTACTCGTCGTTTCATTCACATCAGAGACAACTTTATGAATCTGTTCCTCCAATGCAGATTTTAATGCTCGCACATCCTGACCTAATTGTGTTCTATCTTCTACTTGTCTCTCGGATAGCGAATCCATCCTGACGCTTAAATCTTTCCTAATCTGTACTACTTCATTGTTAATATATATTTAAGTACTGGCAAGTTTTCTTTCAATACGTTCTTGAATTTGGGTTACATGTTCCCCACTTGACCTATTCCACTCGTCTTTCCATACTGCTACATTTGCCGTTAACATTTCTGCTATGTCTACTTCGATATCTTCTTTCAATAATCTATTATGGTCTAACACCTGGGTTCTCATGACCTCTACATCAAACTTTAAACCTGCTAAAGACGCTGTCGTTCTAACTCACTCATCAACTAGCCTAGTCGTTAATGCACTTATATTACGTGTACAAAGTGTTTTCGAATTTTCTATTTCTTCCCTGACTTTATTTACATCGGTTTGGACTTTAGCAATATCTACGAAAACTGTGTTGACCTCTACTTGAATTTTATTTATGTCACTTTGCATCTCGTTTACATCCGAATGAATGTTATTAATATCAACCTGAACATTGGACACATCAGTTCTAACATTTTGGATTCCTCTTTGGACTTCCTAAACCTTGTCTTGGACAGTCGCAACATCATTTTTAACAACAACTACCTCAGCCCTAGCACAAGAAATATCACTTCGGACATTAGCAACATCTAAATTCAACATTGTAAGATCTTTATGCACATTAGACACATCTATTTTAACATTGGACACGTCTGAGCGCATGTCAGTTACAGCATTCTCGATTCCTTGGGTATTAATCTGTAAACGCGACATATTATCCTCTAAGTTAACAGAACTAGTCTGAAGAGCCTTCAAACTTTCATCCATGCTAGCTTTCAAACTAGCAGATATATTACTAGCATTCTCCTCCATTCGACTAGTATTCCTAGCTTCCATCTCCTTCATGCTTTCATTCAAGCTAGCAGACATATTACTAGCATTTTCCTCCATCATCTGCTTCATACTGCTGTTCATGCTAGCTTTCATCTCCCTCGCACTTTCATTCACGCTAGCTATCAACTCTTCTAACATCATCCTCATACTTTCGTCTGCCATTACAATATTATTCAAAAATAGACTGCTGTAGGGACATACATCAATAGAGCAAAATAACAACATCTGAGCAACCCTTTTCACCATATATAAAATTTGATCAATTTTCTGTCTTAAATCTAACTTATAACTACCTTATAATTAACCTTCGAAGACACTTCATGTTGAAACAAACTCAAGCACATGTTCAAATTTCCTTGGTCCATTTTAAAATATCCTAACACAAATAATTTACATTTACAATCCAAATAATTTAATTTTATCTTTAATATGACTAAAATGTCATAAGCCGGTCAAATAAAATAAGATTCCAGATCATAGGCGATTTTTCTAAGTTTCCAGCCTATTTAACCTTTCTCAAGTTGTATAAGATCTGATCTTTTCTGAGTGTAATTTTCCTACTACAATACAACATTTAATTCCTATATAATCACACTCTTAAATTCTACAATTGGCCTAGACATCTAACAAAGAATCAACCTCTTTATTTGAGTCTATCGATCCACACGTTTTAGGTTTGCTAATCCTACTGGCGTTCAACCTGGTGATCCAGTTATGATGAATCAGCCCCACGTTTTAGGGTCGCCAATCCTTCTGTCCCCGTTTTCCCGGATAGTAGGCTGTCAGATATCCGCCCCCTCAATCGGATTGCCAATAATCCACCGCGCCGGCTCAGCTACACCAATGAAAATGGCACTGACAGATACTACCGAGATTTGAGCACAGAAGTTAACAAGGAATTATTGTGGAACACACCAAAATAGACGGGGGTCCATACTTACCTCTACTTACCTCTTAAAATATCTCGGGGATTGGGTTGACAACAGGATCTCTAAAGTATGCTCCCACAATAACCTTCACTATGACATTTAAAAATGAACCAGAACGAAGGCAAGAACTTTGAACTGTACAAAAGCTTTATTTCAAATAAAGGGTATGACTTTAACAAACTCAACAAAATAAATGTGGCTATCAGTAGCCCATGTCAATCTGACTATGTCCTCCTATAGGACTTGCAAAGTTATCATACAACATTTTAGCTCCCACGAGCTCAAAATAACGTAATATTTAGAACACATTTGGTCTGGATTAGGAAGTCAGGATGAGACACATTTATAGAGCATTTGTTTTCTTTTAATAAACATGACACTTGTATTTATAGGCGCAAGGCCACACTGTAGACGACCTCGTCCCCTGATAACCAGTTGTCTGGCCAGCTGCCATCTACCCTTCAACCTGACGTACACCTGTCAAATGGGCTCCCTTGTCAAGCCACGTTGCGTAAGAATCCAGCACTCTCAAAAGCTTTAAATGTCCGCAAGACATCACAAATATTGTTACGCAAATCTTTCAAATGCTTTACTCACATACCACTGGATTATTCTGACAATCACTAAACTTGTTAAATTATCATTCAAATGTTTAATAAGCATTGTTTAGAGTATAAAACAAACTCTTAAATGTTTATAACAAAACTCATAAATTAATTTATAACAATTAGAAATTGTTCATAATATAGTTAAAGACAAAAAGAATTTTAAACACGCCTCTAACATTACTTCCGTTCCACATTATTGTCAAAGATATTTACATTATTTATTTACAATATTAACATTTAAATTATTCAAATTATTAATTTGAGAAATACATTAACCACATGTTCATCCGGTTGGTAATTTCAAAATCGTGTCAATATAATCGACCAATGAAGGTTAGTTATACATTTTAATGTCACATTCTGGTTTAATAAAGGTTTAATAATTATTATTATTTGTGACGGTAATCTTCATTCAAAATCTTATCTCAAATTCTTTCAATACTCTTGTTAATTATAACAGTAAATTCACTTGATTAATTTTCAAAGGACAAATACAATACACTCCTGCGGTAAATACGTCGCTTATAAAAAAAATGCACAAAACTGCATTTTAAATAGGCCCAAAATTCATCATATATTAATATATACGGCATCAAAATCTTCCACAGAATTTACAAAAACCTCCACTAACAAATTCTTTAATATAATTAATTACTGTGGGAATCTCCTTCATTTACTCAAGGGCATTATACATCAGCGACTTTCAACACGTTCGCTGCACTAGCGATTATACATTCATAGGTCCACTTCAAAAATTCTTATAATCATTAATAGTTTCAAAACTGTTGTCATTTAACCTTCGTGGATTTCATTCATGAATCGAAATGAAGTAAAAATTTGCCAATCACAAACAAATTTAATAGTGAATACGCTTATATACGCCTCTCTGGTCTATCAAAATTTAAGATTAACATCTTAAAAGTATTGTAGTATAAAAATACTATCATCAAACAAAGTGCGACTAAACTGCAAAATAGTCGAATAGAATCCAATTAGACTGTGGAATGCAAACATTATTATTCAACTCTCTAATTGAGAAAAAACTCCTAACAAAAGTTCACGACTTTAATGCATTCAATAATTCATAATTAAAGTTCATCTTTCACAAAATTGTCTATGATGCAATGGTCGTTCATAACTGACGATAAATGTCTGTGTTGCAATCAATTTCAAATAACGACTAGTATTTCCAAGATCGTCGACAACGCAAGAGATTTTAACGCTCTAAAATCATTTACATGTTCTTCCTTCTTGATGATGACAGAAAATTGGTCAAAGTAATTAAACTGGGGTAGAAATTACTTTAATAAAGTGACACGCTGTCTGAAGTTAAATCTGCCATGAAAATCATTAACTTATAGTCAAATCGTGACTACCAAAAATAATAAGCAAATTACTGAAAAATCTAAATATCAGTCTCAACTGATCCAAAATCGTTTAACTATGCCCATGACATAACCATGTCTTAATAAATCGTCGAAAAAGGCATAACTCATCAAGGTGTACTGAGAATAGGAATCTCAAACAAGAATATAGGGCAAAATACATGAGGACAAAAATATGGGAAAATGGCTGCTCAGATATTGCTACAAACTCAAATACAATAAACGTTCACGACTACCTTATCTGCCGATTGAAGTTCCAGAGGAAATTTTCCCAAAGAAGACTGCTGATGGATCCATTTCACCAAGTTAAAGCTGAGCTCCATCCTCGAAACAGGAAACAGCACCCTCAGAGAATCGAACTGCTTCCTTCTCCGGAAATTGCACTGCTCCATGAAGACGAAAGACATCCTTCCGGCAAAATTCTTCTTTGTGAGTCGGGACAACCCTGACCTCTCTTGAAAAATCCCTGAAGATCTTGTAGAAAATCGCCATGAAGTTTTTGTAGTAATTTCCATCGAAATATTCATATTCAGAGAGTATGAAATCGTTTCCATTGCTGTTTGATAGTATTCAGCGTTGAGCCACGAAACATGGGTGTAGATGGTTGTTCACCACATGTCCGCTTGTATGGAATAGCAATTAGCGAAGTTCCATGTTGCTATCTTACTCCAACGATGTATGTCCCAATCGCATTAAAGTCCTTTAGCCTTCCATCTTCTCTTCGGTTATGGTAATAGTAGAACAAACTGCCTTATTAAACTGCTCCATAATACTGTAGCGTTGTGTCACAAAAGCAATCAGAAGTCTATCTGTTATACTAGCAGTGTCAGCCGTAGCGTAGGATCTGACGCTATAACGTGCTTCTCAGGTGGCGAGAAAATCACTTTTGTCAGTCGTCTAAAAGTGCTAATATCTTCTAAAATACCTCCTCGAAATTGTTCAAATTTACTACACTGCTTAATGTAGCACTGCACAATAGAATTAGCTTGTAGGCAACCGCTAACTGTTCATAGCTAATCTTGTAGACGCGTTATAATGTGCGTTTTAACTTCACCTAGTTTTACTCACAGTAAACTTGCACTGCTTGTCTGCTTGAACCACGTTTAATGCGGTGGCTTCACCACGCGTTATAAAGACGACTCTCTCTACTAATATCCCTGGACGTTTCACCAAAACGACTATATAAGCACTGAATATCTGATGATTTGAGATATGCGATTGAGACGATTGAGACTGCTCTCTTCTGCGCAAGGCCTTTTATAAACTTCATAAGGGGCGTATCCATCCCTTCCATAGCGTGTTACTGCGTCATCGCTCGAAGTTCTAACTTCGTCAATACATGCCGGATTTTCAAAATTCAAAAACAGGAAATAAATTTCACCAAAATTCCAAAACAATGCCTCTACTGCAAATGGATTTCCACAATTCTGCATTCCAAAAAGTATTAAAAATACCATAGTTTCAGCAATCTCCGTCTTCCTTCAAACAATCGTTGATTGGTTCGAGCCTCCCCTCCAATAGCATAATTTCTTCCTCAGCACAATTCCACGTTTCCTGCGACTGCGTCGTAAATCTCGGATCTTTCTCGAATAAATGCTGACGTCATTGAGAATCTCAACTCAAGTAGCCTGCTGGTATAACGTCTGCGTCATCCGTGCTTACGTCATGACCATCCACGTCATAACTATGACAGCCTTAACTTTCTTCATAATTTCCAAAATAGCCACCGTGGTCTCAACATAATTCAATTACGTGGGCAGTACCTTCTTCAAGGCCACGGCCGCCTCATTTCCTCTTCCTAGCCTATCCATCCCCATCTTCCATCCCTTCCCATCCCTCCTAAGGCCCCTGTTCGCTTTGCAGGTGAGGCTGCCTGGGCGAAGTGCTGATCACACCTCCCCAGTTGTATCCATTCCGACCAGATGTTCCAAGCTCCAGGACACTGCCCATAGAGGCGGTAGTGGTGAGTTCCCTCGCTGAGTCCGAGGGAACCTCCAACCTAGAGGGTTAATTGACTAAATAAAAAAAAATTAGCACTGACACACTAGCTCGTTACTCGCTGACACCAAAAGAGCTTGGGTTCGAATCCCACATCGCCCGTCCTAGAAATGGTTTCCGTGGCTTCCCATTTTCACCACTGGGAAAGTGCCGGGCCGGTTTCTTTCAACAGGTCAACGGCAGACTTACTTCCAAAATCCCTTCTTTGACACTTTATTTTAATTGGACCCAAATTAGTGGTTACCTTGGCGATCGACCTGTCACCATCCCCTGTTGTATGTGCTGATTAAGTGTGTTCAGCTCCCAGACATGGTCCTTGCGACTCGACGGTCCCTCGCAGATTGCGAGGGTGAAGCCGAGCTGGGAGCATAAGCGATAACATAAATATAAACACATAAAGGTAAAATATGGGACTGTCAAAAGGGTTGAAAAGTTCAAATATTTGGGAGAATGGATAAAACCCAATGGACAGGATAAAGAGGCCATCAAAGCAAGAGCTAGAAAATTGGAACTGGCCTACAGGTTAACTCAGAACAGATACAATAAACGAGGAGTATCCTACAACGCGAAAATCCGACATCACTCGGTGCGGTCCTCAAGATTTTCTATGTTGACTGTTGCAGGTCCCTCTGGACCTCTGTCAGCCACTCCATGCCGTATTTAGTATTTGTTATAATTGGGGCTCGGATATTTAGGTGCTAAAAATCAGGAAAATATTTATTTTTTATGTATTAAAAATGTGTCGCCTCCGTAGCGTAGCGGTCAGCATGGTTAGCTGCCGCCCCGGAGGTCCTGGGTTCGATTCCCGGCTCTGCCACGAAATTTGAAAAGTGGTATGAGGACTGGAACGGGGTCTACTCAGCCTCGGGTGTTCCACATGATTAGAGGGGGTTCGATTCCCACCTCAGCCATCCTCGAAGTGGTTTTCTGTGGTTTCCCACTTCGTCTTCAGGCAAATGCCGGGATGGTACTGCCCCCGTAAATTGAATTATACTGAGACCACGGTGGCTGTATTGGCATATGTGAATAAAGTTATGGCCGTCATAATTGTGACGTGTATATTCATGACGTAGGTGTGGATGACGCAACGCTCGAGCAAGTAGGCTGGCTGAGCTTAGATTCTTGCTGACGTCACGATTTTGTTTCGAGAAGGATCTTAGATTTACGACGCAGTCGCAGGGAAGCAAGTAAACGTGCTGAGGAAGAAGTTACGCTATTGGAGGAGAGGCTCGAACCAATGAATGATAGCTTGAAGGGAGACGGAGATTACTGAAACTACCATATTTAATAACTTTTGGCATGCAGAATTGTGGAAAACTATTTTCAGTTATGGCATTATTTGATTTGGAATTTTGAAGAAATTAATTATATGTTTTTGAAATCTGAAAATTCGTCAAGAATAGCCAAAGTTGGAACTTCGAGTAATGATGGAAGAAGAAGCTATGGTAGGGATGGATACGCCCCTTCAAAGTTGATAAAAGGCCTTGCACAGCAGAGAGGAGCTTCTCACTTCGTGGTTTTATTCTGACTTCATAGTCTGACTTCGTGTTCTGATAGAACAAGCATATCGTCATAAGCAAGCGTGGCAGAGCCCACCGCATCGAACAGTATTGAGTATCCAGCAGTGCAATTTTACTGTTACTAAAACTAGGCGAAGTTGAAGCGCACACATAAACGAGTCTACAAGTTTATCTATCAAGAATTAGCTACTGCATTTATACTAATTCAATAGTGCATTACAATATTGAGGCGTGTGCGAAAGTTGAACTTTTTCATTATAATACTTCAGAAGATATTCGCATTTAAAGACTGCAGAGAAAAGTGTTTTTCTCGAATCCTGAGAAGCACTTTTACTACCACATTCTACGCTACGGCAGACACGTGTATTGCAACCGTGATACTGAAGATTACATTTGGTGATACAACGCTACATTCTACAATGGAACTATACAATCTGGCAGTACTTTCGACTAACATTATAATGGAAGTGGAGATGGAAGACTAAAACTTTAATGCAATTGGGACATACATCAGTAGTGTGAAGTAGCAACATGGAGCTTCGATAATCGTCATTCTACAAAGACGAGCATGTAGTGAACATTCAACTACACTCATGCATCGTAATCCATCGCTGAATTACATCAAATGGCAGTGGAAATAAATTCATACTCCACAATTATGAACATTTCTGCGGAAATATTTGCAATGAACTTCATGGATGATTTCTACAAGAACTTCAGGGAACTTTCAAGAGTGGCAAGGGTTTTTCCCAGCACACAAAGAAGAGTTTTTCCAGAAGGATGTCTATCGTCTACACGGAGCAGTGCGATTTCCGGAGGAGGAAGCTGTTCTATTCTCCGAGGGCGCAGGTTCCAGGTTCGAGGTCGGTGCACATCTATCCTGTGGTGAAATGGAACCAGCAGCAGTCTTCTTTGAAATTTTCTTCTAGAACTTCAATCCAACAGATAAGGTAGCCGTGAACGTTTCTTGATTTATTTGAGCCATTTTAGTGAGATCTGAGCAACTATCTTTCCAATATTTTCTGTCATATATTTGATTGCCCCAAATTCTTTTGCTAGATGTTTCTGTACTCTGTACACTTTGCAGCTTTATGCCATTTTCTTCGATTTATTGAGACATTATTATGTCATTTGCATATTTAAACATTTTGGATCAGTTTATACTGAAGTTAAATATTCTTTCGAGAATTTGAATTTTTCTTGTAGTTACGATTTGACTGTAAAGTTAACGATTTTCTATGGCAAGTTTGAATTCAGACAGCGTGTCGTTTTATTAAAGTAATTCTTTCCAGTAAATTACTTTGACCAATTTTCTGTCATCCTCAAGAAAGAAGAATGATTAAAAGATTTTAGAGCGTTAAAATCTACTACTTTATCGACGATCTTGGAAATACTAGTCGTTTTTATGAACATGATTGAAACACAGACATTTTTAGTCAATTCTGAAATACCATTGCATTATAGACAATTTTATGAAATATGAACTTTGAATACGATTTATTCAGTACACTATAGTAATGAACATTTGATAGGAGATTTTCTCAATTCTAGATTGAAACAATAATGTTTGCATTTTCTAGTCTATTTGCATTCTATTCGACTATTTCTGCAGTTAAATGAATTTTGCTTGAATATAGTATTTTTATACTGCGATAATTATGATGAGATTAATTCATTTTGATAGACCAGGGAGGCGTGTCTAATCGTATTTGCTATAAAATTTATTTGTGACTGGCAAATTTTTACTTCATATCGCTTCATGAATGAAACCCACGAAGGTTAAATATAATAACAGTTTTCGATACAATTGATGAATATAAGAATTTTTAAAGAGGAACTATGGATGTATAATCGTTAGTTCAGTGGACGTGTAAAAGTCGCTGATGAATAATGCCCTTTAATAAGTGAAGGAGGTTCCCACAGTAATATTGATGATGATGATGCATTTATAAGTGGAGGTTTTTTGTGTGTATTGTGGAAGATTTTGATGCCATATATAATGAGATATATGATGAATTATGGGCCAATTTTGTGCGTTTGTGCGAGGTATGTTTCCGCTGAGTTGTATTGTTCAGATCCATTGAAAATTATTCATGTGAAGTTACTGTTAAAATTAACAAGAGTGATAAATTGATTGAATTATAGATTTTGAATGGAGGTTACCGTCACAAATAATAATTATTAAATCTTATTAAACCTGAATCTAAAATTTAAATATAAGTAACCTTCATCGGTCGATTATATTACCACGATTTAAGAAAATATCAACCGGGTAAACGTGTGGTTAATGTATTTCAAATATAAATAAAATATAAATAATGTAAATAACTATGTAAATATCTATAATAATAATTTGAAACAAACGGGATTAATAGAGGCGTGTAAAAATTTTTCAATTGTCTTTTGACTAAGTTATGCACAATCTAAATGTTATAAATAATTATTGAACACTATGATATAACATTATGCGTTTTGCTATTAACATTTAAACAACGCTAGTTCGATAATTGGAATAAACATTTAAATAAGATTTGAGATTAACAGAGTAATCCATTGCAATGTGAACGGAACTTGTATAAATTTTGCGTGATAATATTTGAGTTGAGATGTGAGCATTTAAATTGTTTTGAATGAGAGCTAGACTCTGCGTTGGCCAGCATATGGTGACACTGGTTAGGCAGCTGCGTCCATTTGACGAAGCAAGCATGCAACACTGCATAGGGTGTATTGCAGGTGGCCAGATAACTGAATGGTGGAGGTCAAGGTCAACTACTTAGCGGCCTTGCGGTTATTAATAAATGTGTGTCAATGAACTAAATTATGAAGTTCATGAACAAGGAAACAAATGCTATATGTCTCGTCCCAGCTCCCTTATCCATTCCAATGTGCATTGTTGTTATTATTACGTTCTTTTGAGCTAGAGAAAGCTGAATTTTTGTATGTGAAGTCTACAGTCCTACAGGAGGACATGGTTGCATTGACAATGGCTTCAGACAGCCATAACTATTTTGTTGTTAAATTTTGTTAAAATATTTTTTTTTTTTATGTGAAATAAATTATTGTGCAGTTTAAATTTTCTGGCCTCCGACTTGGTTCATTTTAAATATCGTGGTGGAGGTTATTGTGAGGGCATTCTATTAAGTGATCCAGTTGAAAACCCAGACCCGAGATTAAATTGAATAGGTAAGTAAAAGGTAAGTATGAACCCCCGTATATTTTGGTGTGTTCCACAATAATTTCATGTTAACTACTGTGCTCTAATCTCGGTAGTATCTGTCAGTGCCATTTTCATTGATGCAGCTGTGCCGGTGCAATCGATTATTGGCAATCCGATTGAGGGGGCGGATTTCTGACAGCCTACTATCCGGATTATCGGGGACAGTAGGATTGGCGCAATCAACGTGGGCCTCGAATAACATTGGATTACCAAGTTATCGATGTCAATGGGATTGTGAAGACTCAAATAAAGAGGTTGATTCTTTGTTAGATGTCTTGGCCAATTGTAGAATTTGAGAGTGTGATTATATAGGGATTAAATGTTGTGTTGTATTAGGAAAATTACACTCAGAAAAGATCAGATCTTATACAACCTGAGAGAGGTTAAATAGGCTGGAAACTTAGAAAAATCGCCTATGATCTGGAATCTTATTTTATTTGACCGGCTTATGACATGTTTTGTCATATTAAAGATAAAATTAAACTATTTGGATTGTAAATGTAAATTATTTATGTTAGGATATTTAAAATGAACCAAAGAAATTTGAACATGTGCTTGAGTTTATTTCAACATAGGGTGTTTATGAAGTTAGTGATAAGCTAATTATAAGTTAGATTTAAGACAGAAAATTGCTCAAACTTTATATATGGTGAAAGGCGTTGCTCAGATGTTGTTATCTTGCTCTATTTGATGTATGTCCCTAACGCAGTCTATTATTGAAATATTATTGTGATGGCAGATGAGAGTATGAGAAAGATGTTGGAGGAGATGTCCAACAGTTTGAAAGCTAGCATGTATGAAAGTGTGAGGGAGATGGAAGCTAGGAATGCTAGTCGAATGCAGGAGATGATGAAGGAGAATTTGTAGGATCTCCAGACCAGTTCAGCAAATTTGGAAAATAACATGTCGCGTTTACAGACCAGTACACAGGAGGTCCAGAATGCCGTGACTGACATTCACAAGGATGTCTCAGATGTTAAAGTAGATTTATCCAATGTCCATAAAGATGTTTCAGATGTAAAAATTGATGTTTCCAATGTACAGGGAAAAGTTGATTCAGTCCAGAAAGACCTTACTTTGTTAAATCTTGATGTTGCTGATGTCCGGGGTGATATTTCATGTGCTAGACCAGAAGTAATCGTTGTTAGGAATGATGTTGCTACTGTACAAGACAAGGTAGAAGAAGTTCAAAGAGAGATTAGAAATGTTCGAACCGATGTGTCAAACGTTCAAGTAGACATAAATAATATTCAGTCTGATGTTAATGATATGCAAAGCGATATCAATAAGGTGCAAATAGAAGTTAATACAGTTTTTGTAGACATTGCCAAAGTTCAAACTGATGTTAATAAGGTTAGAGAAGAAATTGAAACCTCAAAAACGCTTTGTACTCGTAACATTAGTGCTTTAACAACTAGATTGGTTGACGAGTCTGTTAGGACAACAGCTTCACTAGCTGGATTAAAACATGATGTAGAGGTCATGAGGACCCAAGTCTTAGATCATAATCGTTTACTTAAGGAAGACATTGAAGTAGATATTGCTGAAATGTTAACTGCAAATGTAACGGTTTGGAAAGATGAATGGAACAAGTCAAGTGGGGAACATGTCAATCAGATTCAGGAGCGAATTGAACGAAAACTAGCCAGTACACAAGTAGATATAAATAATGAGGTAGTTCAAATTAGAAAGGATTTGAGTATAAGGATGGATTCGCTATCCGAAAAGCAGGTAGAGGTTAGAACTCAAATAGGCCAGGACGTGCAAGCATTAAAAACCGCGTTAGAGGAACAAATTCATAAGGTTGTCTCTGATGTCAATGAAACTACGAGCAAACTTCAGAATTTAAACCTAGGAGAAGCTAGCATGTTGGAAACGTATAAAGAAGAGTTGATTAGGAAAGTCATCACGGAAATCACAGATAAGGATCCAGAAGGGTTGACTTTTGAAGATAATAGGAATTACGTGAGAAGATGTAACCTCGCTACTGAAGAGAGAGATATTAGTCCTGAGGAACGTATATTCAGATTCCGGGAAGAAGAAGAGGATAGGAATATTGAACCTGAATGGAAATATCGTGATAGTGGGAAGAATTACATGGATTCATATCCAAGAAATGTGACAGTCATCCGAAACTTTGAGGACAAGCCTCAGAAATTTAGTAATACAGATAGTCTAACACCGATAGAGTATATCAGAAACCTGAAAGACTATTTTATTGAAGCCCATATTCCTAGAGAAAGAGAAATGAGAATCGTAGAAAGATTTCTAGCTGGAGGACCTCTTGAGTGGTTCAGAGCATTTCGGTACACTTTTAGTAATTTCGATGAATTTGCAGAGGCACTGATAAAACGATTATGGTCAATAGAAGCACAAAATTCATTAAGAGCTGAGGTATACTCGAGGAATTATTCGGGTACTCTTCCAACACGGTACGCTGATTTCTTCACGAGCCAGTTATCGCGCTTAAGATTTTTACAACCCCCATTGTCTACAGAGCAGTTAATAGATGCCATTTCACGTATGCTACCTGTTGAGGTAAGAAGGCTTATTATATCGTCAAATATAAGGGATTTGACCAGTATGGACGAACTATTGAGAAGGCTTGATTACACGAGTCCGGTGCCAAATTTGGTTCAAAAAGGTCAGAGGCACGAATTCAAAGACATTAATACAGTCTACATGGATCAAGTTCAGCAAACTGATACGCCTGCTGAAGAGAAAACTGAAAATGTAGGTCCTCACAGGAACAATTATTTTCGCAACAACAGATCACAAGGTTACCGTCCATATCAGCAAAGACGAGGCTGGAATAACAATAGAGGGAACTATAATAACGGAAGAGGTAGATATTATAATAACAATGGGTACAATAGGAACTACAACAGAAATAACCAGTACCAGAATCGGAATCAAAATTCTCAAAGTCAGGTTATGACACCGGACAAGTATCAAGAGAGAGAGAAAGAAAGTCAGCAGTATTTGAAGGAATTACGAGAGAAGGAAGCTGAAAACCAGAAGAAAAGACAGGATTTAGTGATCGATCCTGGTCCTTCTACAAGCCAGCAGGGGAACTTTGAAAATGGTAACACAGAAGAAAAAACGCCGATTTCTCAACGAAAGTGAGAAAAATGAATACATTGCCACACCACACATAATTACTATCAATGAAATTTACGAAGTAACTGATGAGGATTTACTAGAAGAGAGAGGAATCGTCAAAGAGGAAAGACCATGTGCCTTACCTATTATTTCTGTACTGATAGATGGCCAACAGTACAAAGCTCTTATGGATACCGGCGCAATGATTTCTATCATTTCTGATGAATGCTATCAAAGTCTATTAAAGGGAGAAAACATGACAGTTTTACCTGCTTCTACCGTCAAAGTGAGAGGAATTTTCCAAGACAAGGCAGTGAAATGCAAGATCCAAGTGTTGTTGAACTTTGAAATTAATGGAAGGAATTATGAACAGATCTTTATTGTGGTGAACAAGATCCATTTCGACATTGTGCTAGGAATCGATTTTATATCGAAAGTTGGAGCCATTATTGATATGAAGAATAGGATTATTAGCTTTAATGATGGGTACATGATCACAGAAGAGATCGAAGAACAGGACGTGAAAAACAGTCTGGAGATAGACCTTAGGGAAGAGACTTTAAATACCATTATCAATGAAGTGGAGAATCTAACAGAAATACCCAGTAGAAAAACTGAAGGATTTGAAGAAATTCAGGGGGAATTTGAGGATTTGATAAAGGAATTCCAAGATATATTTGATGAAAAGCCTGGATTGATTAAAGACTATAAGTATAAGATAAGGCTGACCGATGAAACCCCTTACCAAAAGAAAATATACCCCATACCTGAGAAATACTACCAAGAAGCACGACGGTTGATCAGAAAAATGGAGGTAGACGGGATTATAAAAAAACAGGCGTCGTCTTACATAAACCCCATCACTGTAGTCAAGAAAAGTAATGGTCAGATACGTCTCTGTCTCGATGCTCGGACCATCAACTTAAAGATTCTTCCAGAAAATGATCGACCACCTAAGATTAGAGATCTGCTTAGAAAGTTCAAAGGGAGAGCATGTTTCAGTGTTCTTGACATGACATCTTCGTTTTACCAAGTTCAACTGGAAGAAGAAAGTATGCAGTACACTGGATTCTTATTTGACCAGACGTCATGGGTCTTCCAGGGAATGCCTTTTGGAATGGTCAACAGTGGACCAGCACTTATTCGTGCACTTGATAGCAAGCTCACTGACGAAGTAAAGGATAATGTAATCTGCTACATTGACGATTTAATTGTATCTTCACCCAACGCCGCAGAACATTTAGTGCATTTGAGAAAGTTGTTTGAAAATTTAAGGAAGGCCAATATTAAGGTCAATTTTGGAAAATGTCAATTCATGAAGAAGGAGATCAACTACTTGGGGCATACCATTGATAAGGATGGATATCATCCGAACATGCAGAAAGTAGATGCGATCACAAAGTTCCCAAAGCCAACTAAGGTGAAACAAGTCAGAGAATTTGTAGGCGCATGCCAATTCATCAGCAGCCACTGTCCGAGATACTCTGAAATTATGGCTCCTCTGTATGACTTACTCAAGAAGAATAATAGATGGAAATGGAGTACCGCAGCAGACGAGGCTTTTGAGAAAGCAAAGGAGATGCTCAGAAACAACGTCAAACTGGAGTACCCAGACTTTGAGAAGGTGTTCTATATAGAGTCTGATGCATCAAGAATAGGCATTAGTGCAGTCTTATACCAAAAAGACGAGGCAGGCAACAAGCACTACATTGCGTTCACTAGTCGGAAGTTAAAAAAACACGAGGAAAATTACTTTACGACAGAACTAGAAGCGTTAGCTTTTGTAACAGCTTTGCAAGCTTGGAAAAAAAATTTGCTGGGACACAAGGTTATCATTATTACAGATCACAAAGCACTTCAGTTTATGCTGCAAACTGACATGTCTAGTGATAGATTGACACGTTGGGCTTTGTTCACCCAACAGTTTAATGTCACTATCGTCCATCAGCCTGGGAAAGATAACTTACTGGCTGATGCTTTATCACGTAACCCTATCAAAAATGTGCAGATACACCATGTACAATTGGAGCAGCAAGATCAAGAGACCGTTAGGAGGTTAGCCCGAATCGGTGTGTCACAGAAGAGACACGCTCCAATCAGGAAAATGTACAGGTTCCTTAAGGGTTACATGGACAATACTGATGTTGACTATGCAGCTACACAGAGAGATTCATGACACTTTGTCTTGAGTGGAGACGTCATATGTAAGTATGCTGACTCTGCGCATACAAAGCTCCGAATAGTCGTGCCACCTAAACTTGTAGTCAATTTAGTGTGGGTAGCTCATCACGCAACTGGACATGCCGGTCTGGATAAAACTCTTGATACTCTTAAAGAGAGGTTTATTTGGACTAACATGCGTTCCAGCATTGCTAATGTCATTCGTTCATGTGATAAATGTCAAAGAGCAAAGTATGCTTCCGCTCTATTAAAAGGAAAACCTAAGGCTATGATTCCCTCTAAACCGAATGAACTCATGGTGACGGACATATTTGGCCCCTGTCCGAAGGGATACCAGGGTAATCAGTACCTGTTGGTTACCGTGGATGTCTTCTCGAAATTTGTAACAATGAGTCCCATGCAAAAAGCTAACACGAGGAACGTTGTAAGCAGACTGGAACAAGCTGTATTTCCAAAAGCTGGTAAACCAGAGTATCTACTATCGGATCATGGAGCTCAGTTTACATCCTTAGAATTTGCTGCAGAAATGGAAAGGCTTGGTATTAAGAACATATTTTCAAGCGTGCGCTATCCGGAATCGAATTCTTCAGAAGGATACATGGCTGAATTTTCGAAATTTTGTCGAATTTTCTGTCCGAATGATCATACTAGTTGGGTGAGATTTGTACCCCTCATTGAGGAGTGTCTAAATTCTACAGTGCAGGAGAGCACAGGAGAGGTGCCAATGAGACTTCATCTAGGAAGAAACCCAGAAAGGCCGTGGGAAAATCTTTTCAACCACGTTCCTAGAAATCCCGACCTAGGAAGACAGCAGAGAATTGACAGAGCGAAAGAACAACTCCAGAGAGCAGCACAAAAACGACTGAAAAGAGTAGCTGGAAAACGTTTTGGTACTCCCTTAGAAATTGGAAATCTGGTATTACTACGCAGACCTGTCAAGGCTGACGTGAGTAAGAAAATCTATCCCAAGTTTGGAATAGTATTTATGGGTCCGTTCAGAATTACGAATGCTTATGGAAACAACTGTTATGAACTCTATGATGATGAGAATGATGTCGTATATGGCAAGTTCAATGCTGGAAACTTGAAGAAATATTATCCAAGAGTAAGCCAATAATAATTCAATTTCGTGTTCAAGTGAATTCAGATATTTGTAACAGAGTTTAAAACCAATTTGCAACTGTTTTTAAAACGTGGTGAAGGGAGAATGCCCCCGTAAATTGAATTATACTGAGACCACGGTGGCTGTATTGGCATATGTGAATAAAGTTATGGCCGTCATAGTTGTGACGTGTATATTCATGACGTAGGCGTGGATGACGCAATGCTCGAGCAAGTAGGCTGGCTGAGCTTAGATTCTTGCTGACGTCACGATTTTGTTCGAGAAGGATCTTAGATTTACGACGCAGTCGCAGGGAAGCAAGTAAACGTGCTGAGGAAGAAGTTACGCTATTGGAGGAGAGGCTCGAACCAATGAATGATAGCTTGAAGGGAGACGGAGATTACTGAAACTACCATATTTAATAACTTTTGGCATGCAGAATTGTGGAAAACTATTTGCAGTTATGGCATTATTTGATTTGGAATTTTGAAGAAATTAATTATATGTTTTTGAAATCTGAAAATCCGTCAAGAATAGCCCAAGTTGGAACTTCGAGTAATGATGGAAGAAGAAGCTATGGTAGGGATGGATACGCCCCTTCAAAGTTGATAAAAGGCTTTGCACAGCAGAGAGGAGCTTCTAACTTCGTGGTTTTATTCTGACTTCATAGTCTGACTTCGTGTTCTGATAGAACAAGCATATCGTCATAAGCAAGCGTGGCAGAGCCCACCGCATCGAACAGTATTGGGTATCCAGCAGTGCAATTTTACTGTTACTAAAACTAGGCGAAGTTGGAGCGCACACATAAACGATTCTACAAGTTTATCTATCAAGAATTAGCTACTGCATTTATACTAATTCAATAGTGCATTACAATATTGAGGCGTGTGCGAAAGTTGAACTTTTTCATTATAATACTTCAGAAGATATTCGCATTTAAAGACTGCAGAGAAAAGTGTTTTTCTCGAATCCTGAGAAGCACTTTTACTACCACATTCTACGCTACGGCAGACACGTGTATTGCAACCGTGATACTGAAGATTACATTTGGTGATACAACGCTACATTCTACAATGGAACTATACAATCTGGCAGTACTTTCGACTAACATTATAATGGAAGTGGAGATGGAAGACTATAAACTTTAATGCAATTGGGACATACATCAGTAGTGTGAAGTAGCAACATGGAGCTTCGATAATCGTCATTCTACAAAGACGAGCATGTAGTGAACATTCAGCTACACTCATGCATCGTAATCCATCGCTGAATTACATCAAATGGCAGTGGAAATAAATTCATACTCCACAATTATGAACATTTCTGCGGAAATATTTGCAATGAACTTCATGGCTGATTTCTACAAGAACTTCAGGGAACTTTCAAGAGTGGCAAGGGTTTTTCCCAGCACACAAAGAAGAGTTTTGCCAGAAGGATGTCTATCGTCTACACGGAGCAGTGCGATTTCCGGAGGAGGAAGCTGTTCTATTCTCCGAGGGCGCAGGTTCCAGGTTCGAGGTCGGTGCACATCTATCCTGTGGTGAAATGGAACCAGCAGCAGTCTTCTTTGAAATTTTCTTCTAGAACTTCAATCCAACAGATAAGGTAGCCGTGAACGTTTCTTGATTTATTTGAGCCATTTTAGTGAGATCTGAGCAACTATCTTTCCCATATTTTCTGTCATATATTTGATTGCCCCATATTCTTTTGCTAGATGTTTCTGTACTCTGTACACTTTGCAGCTTTATGCCATTTTCTTCGATTTATTGAGACATTATTATGTCATTTGCATATTTAAACATTTTGGATCAGTTTATACTGAAGTTAAATATTCTTTCGAGAATTTGAATTTTTCTTGTAGTCACGATTTGACTGTAAAGTTAACGATTTTCTATGGCAAGTTTGAATTCAGACAGCGTGTCGTTTTATTAAAGTAATTCTTTCCAGTAAATTACTTTGACCAATTTTCTGTCATCCTCAAGAAAGAAGAATGATTAAAAGATTTTAGAGCGTTAAAATCTACTAATTTATCGACGATCTTGGAAATACTAGTCGTTTTTATGAACATGATTGAAACACAGACATTTTTAGTCAATTCTGAAATACCATTGCATTATAGACAATTTTATGAAATATGAACTTTGAATACGATTTATTCAGTACACTATAGTAATGAACATTTGATAGGAGATTTTCTCAATTCTAGATTGAAACAATAATGTTTGCATTTTCTAGTCTATTTGCATTCTATTCGACTATTTCTGCAGTTAAATGAATTTTGCTTGAATATAGTATTTTTATACTGCGATAATTATGATGAGATTAATTCATTTTGATAGACCAGGGAGGCGTGTCTAATCGTATTTGCTATAAAATTTATTTGTGACTGGCAAATTTTTACTTCATATCGCTTCATGAATGAAACCCACGAAGGTTAAATATAATAACAGTTTTCGATACAATTGATGAATATAAGAATTTTTAAAGAGGAACTATGGATGTATAATCGTTAGTTCAGTGGACGTGTAAAAGTCGCTGATGAATAATGCCCTTTAATAAGTGAAGGAGGTTCCCACAGTAATATTGATGATGATGATGAATTTATAAGTGGAGGTTTTTTGTGTGTATTGTGGAAGATTTTGATGCCATATATAATGAGATATATGATGAATTATGGGCCAATTTTGTGCGTTTGTGCGAGGTATGTTTCCGCTGAGTTGTATTGTTCAGGTCCATTGAAAATTATTCATGTGAAGTTACTGTTAAAATTAACAAGAGTGATAAATTGATTGAATTATAGATTTTGAATGGAGGTTACCGTCACAAATAATAATTATTAAATCTTATTAAACCTGAATCTAAAATTTAAATATAAGTAACCTTCATCGGTCGATTATATTACCACGATTTAAGAAAATATCAACCGGATAAACGTGTGGTTAATGTATTTCAAATATAAATAAAATATAAATAATGTAAATAACTATGTAAATATCTATAATAATAATTTGAAACAAACGGGATTAATAGAGGCGTGTAAAAATTTTTCAATTGTCTTTTGACTAAGTTATGTACAATCTAAATGTTATAAATAATTATTGAACACTATGATATAACATTATGCGTTTTGCTATTAACATTTAAACAACGCTAGTTCGATAATTGGAATAAACATTTAAATAAGATTTGAGATTAACAGAGTAATCCATTGCAATGTGAACGGAACTTGTATAAATTTTGCGTGATAATATTTGAGTTGAGATGTGAGCATTTAAATTGTTTTGAATGAGAGCTAGACTCTGCGTTGGCCAGCATATGGTGACACTGGTTAGGCAGCTGCGTCCATTTGACGAAGCAAGCATGCAACACTGCATAGGGTGTATTGCAGGTGGCCAGATAACTGAATGGTGGAGGTCAAGGTCAACTACTTAGCGGCCTTGCGGTTATTAATAAATGTGTGTCAATGAACTAAATTATGAAGTTCATGAACAAGGAAACAAATGCTATATGTCTCGTCCCAGCTCCCTTATCCATTCCAATGTGCATTGTTGTTATTATTACGTTCTTTTGAGCTAGAGAAAGCTGAATTTTTGTATGTGAATTCTACAGTCCTACAGGAGGACATGGTTGCATTGACAATGGCTTCAGACAGCCATAACTATTTTGTTGTTAAATTTTGTTAATATATTTTTTTTCTTTATGTGAAATAAATTATTGTGCAGTTTAAATTTTCTGGTCTCCGACTTGGTTCATTTTAAATATAGTGGTGGAGGTTATTGTAAGGGCATACTAATAAGTGATCCAGTTGAAAATCCAGACCCGAGATTAAATTGAATAGGTAAGTAAAAGGTAAGTATGAACCCCCGTATATTTTGGTGTGTTCCACAATAATTTCATGTTAACTACTGTGCTCTAATCTCGGTAGTATCTGTCAGTGCCATTTTCATTGATGTAGCTGTGCCGGTGCAATCGATTATTGGCAATCCGATTGAGGGGGCGGATTTCTGACAGCCTACTATCCGGATTATCGGGGACAGTACCTTCTTCAAGGCCACGGCCACCTCCTTCCCTCATCCTTGCCTATACATCCTGACCATCCATTACCTTCCCTCATGAGGCCCCTGTTCGCTTTGCAGGTGAGTTTGCCTGGGCGAAGTGCCAATCACACCTCACCAGTTGTATCCACTCCGATTAGCTGTTCCCAGCTCTAGGACACTGCCCGTAGAGGCGGTAGTGGTGAGTTCCCTCGCTGAGTCCGTGGGTTCCACCAACCTGGAGGGTAAACGACTAAGAAAAAGAAAGAAAAATGTATTAAAAATATCTGAAATATGTGACAAAAAAGTAAAAATATTTAATTATAATTTAGTTTATTAATGTGAATATAAACAATATAACATTCATTATTCACAAATGCAATTTATTCTATGTCTCACTGGCTGCTGAAGCATTACAATACACAACGAGATACATCTTCAGGTTGTCCATCACAAATGACCGACGATTACCGCGAAACACTTCTTCTGAAGGCGGGAAACTGCGGCAATATGTTTCTTGCCCTTGAGGTGATGTGTAACTTGAGATCGCTGTTCAGCCTTGATTGCTGTCCCACAGGGTTGGCAGAACAGAACACCCCCATCAAAAGTAAAATTATCTTTAAATTCTGCAAGATTCTGCTGCAGACGATAACTTGTAGTTGTTTTTGCTTTAGGCGTCGTAGAACTGCCTTACAATTCACAGTGGCACTGGTTCCAGGTAGCTGGGGGAGGAGATCCAGCACGTGGTGCAATATGGCTAAGGACAAGGAAATCCCCGGCTTCCACAGTGAGTGGCACGGGGCGACAAGTTAAGAATAACACAGTTGCAAGCTGACATACGCTCTGCATGAAGATTAGATAGCTGACTTGTTCTTCCCCGTTGAAGTAACACAGAACAAAAATAATTTTTAAAATATGAAAATATTATGTCTATTATGTGCTAATAAGTGAAAAGCAGGAATTAATGTATTTATAGAAAAAATACCTAAAATATGTATTTACATAAAAAATATTTATTTACCTAAAAATCCGAGCCCTACTGTAATTATAATGTTGAGTAGTTTTTTCTTTGCTGTTCTGGAGTTTTCCAACCTGTAGATGTGTGTGTGTAAAACTTTGCTCGTCGTTTTCTGATGTCTTCCGTTATTGTGTTGATCTTTTGATGGAGTTCGTTCTGAGGTCTCTTCATGCAAATGGCGTTTTTATTGACTGCCCCGTAAATCTTCCTGATAATTTTTTCGTTCCTGCTTTTCTATGTCCTTGATTTTTGAATGACCGTCTAACACCATTGTTTCGGCTGCGTAGGTTGCTTCTGGAAGAATGACTGTTTTAAAGTGCCTTAATTTCGCGTCTATCGAAATGCACTTCTTGTTGTAGTGAGCCCATGTTAGCTTGTAGGCCTTCTGTAGCTTGGTGATTCTTTGCTCATTGGTGATTCGATTTAGTCCCGAGGACTGTAGGGTTTCCCCATGTGTCTTTTTATTATAGTATTATAATTATCATCGTCGGAGGTGCGTTGCGGTGCAGCGGTCAAGCTGTTGGCCTCTCACCAAGGTGGACCGGGTTCGATTCCCGGTCAATGCATGTGAGATTTTCGAAGTTAAATTCCATGTCCTGTGGTTCGGATTCCACGTAAAAAAGAGGTCCCGTGTCTCATGATCGCATGATTAACGGTCACGTAAAACTAAAACCTTCCTCTCATTATTGTCATCGTCTTTGTTTCGGCTAGATATTGGCCATGTTATTCCAACTGATTTTTCCACAGAAGGCGGTGGGTGCACTCATCCTCGTGAGGACAATTGAGTAGTTGCACAGTATGATCAAAGATGCAGAGATCTTGGTCATGAAGGTTAAAATTATTACTATTCTTCTTCTTCTTCTTATTATTATTATTGATGTGTAACACATTTCCATTCGGTTGCTGGATATGTTTATGGGAGTGATTTTGAAAAATGTGACGGAAGTGGATCGGACGGAAGTGCCTCCTGGCAGCTAGAAGGGATGCGATCCAGCTAGCAGTGGTAAAAGGAAACAATGCGCGTGCAGTGTTGGAGATTGGTACCATGACGCACTGCCGACCATGTGGAATGCATATCACATTAAGAATATTCCTACAGTAAATAATCTTCAAGTTGTCGTTCTTTGGTGTAAAAATATTCATTATATCATATTTGCTGAAAACAATAGTATGATTTATTAAGAGTCTCCTTTCCAATCTCTGGATAAAAGTGATAGTTACTCCCCGAGTAACTTTGGATCAACACTTTCATACTGAACGGGAAACGCTCATGCGAACTCTGGTGTCAACTGATTGAAACGCAAACCACATGTTCAAAATCTTCGTATCCGTATTTAAATACGATATGCTTTAATAATGAAACATTGTAACTAGTCGGCAAAGCCGGTATTATGTTTCTGCACAATGGCTATTCATATATTAACCCACATTGCGGTAATGCAGTGATCAATATAATATATATCGATTTTTTATACGGGAACTGGGCTAGCCTTTCATAGGAATTCACTTTACTGTCAAGTAGGCGTATTCATAACTCATTTAAAACTCAATTCCACGAAGGAACATTATCGAAAAAAATAAAAATATTAATGGAGCATAAAAAATTACTTCCATATTATTACCGGCACGTGAATATAAGTAACTGTCTTGTACTCTAAATATCTGTTGTTGTAATAGCTGTGTGGCTAGCCCCTTGATCTGAGTAGTGGGATGGGGACAGAGCTGCACCACCTCTTTTTGAACCCTCCTCGTATCGGCCCCGAACCTGATATCTCGCTAACCAAACATGGGATTAGAACCTACAGGGTGTCCTAGCACTCGTAGTGACGTCCCCTACTTTCCTATAGCCTCTTAATTTAATTAAAAGGCCAAAACTAAAAGGTCATTCGCGAGTAGTGGGGTAGTGTTGGTTTCCTCAAGTCGCGCTCGTGCTTGAATATGTATGCCTATGTTGGGAAAGGGTTAGGTGGTGGGAAAGGAGTAGGGTCGAGTGAGGGGTCGTTTGGATGGTATTTTTTCCGCTCTAGGTGATGGTGAGGTTATTTTTTAAAATAGATGGAATTGGGAAACGCCATTTGGGGTAAACATGTTGTTTTTTGACATTATGGCGATGAATGTATTTTTGTACGCCAGTGCACTTGAGGAGTTTTGTAAGAGGGCGGGCTTTTTAAATGATGATTTATAAATGAGTGTTTTTTTAATATGTATTGAAATAAACCCCAAAAAACTAATAGGTCATTGGCTTTTTACTATCTCGCTAACCAATAATCAGATTTAAACCTATGAGGTGTCGTAGGACTCGTGGTGAACTCTCTTTTTCCATGGACGGGGTATATCCACTCCAAAATAAAAACGTGGTAATGGGGGGAGCTGCTTTCAAAAGCAAGTTGTGAGCCCTCCGCGACCTTGGAATCGAAGGAGCCATGCTAGGAGGGCGTGCTTGGATTCGTTTTTTTCGTCTCGTCGTGCTCTTTACGGGAATGTAGGTGTCGAAAAGGTGAAGATAGGGTTTTGGGTCTAAACATGCGTTTTTCACATTTTTGCCGATTTTTGGAAAACGGGCCATGCTAGGAGGACGTGCTTGGATTCGTTTTTTTCGTCTCGTCGTGCTCTTTACGGGAATGTAGGTGTCGAAAAGGTGAACTTAGGGTTTTGGGTCTAAACATGCGTTTTTCACATTTTTGCCGATTTTTGGAAAACGGGCCATGCTAGGAGGGCGTGCTTGGATTCGTTTTTTTTTTTCGTCTCGTCGTGCTCTTTACGGGAATGTAAGTGTCTAAAAGGTGAAGATAGGGTTTTGGGTCTAAACATGCGTTTTTCACTTTTTTGCCGATTTTTGGAAAACGGAAAACGTGATGATGACGTGTGTGATAGTATTTTTTCGTTTCAATGTCCTCTTTACGGAGATGTAGGTACGGAAAAGGTCAAAAGCTGGAAACATGGTTTCCGTCATTTTTTTTCGCGATCGTTGAGGAAAACTGGGGAAAAAGTAAGAAACCAGATTTGAAGTCACGTTATGTTATGCGCTATAATGTTGGTAAAACACTTATGCATTATTATTATTATTTGTCATGGCTGGTCAGGGCTCACACGCAGAGAGAGAGAACTTGCTTGATGCAATGAGAATTGAAAGCATTGAAGCTGACCCACGGCGATCCAGACAGACACGTCTAATCATCGTACGTGCCTCGCAGCAGAGAGAGATAACAGCTTGTTGTTCGCATGCAGGTGGCTGTTATCTGACCCAGACGTGTTACCCGATATCGCGATGAAGGACATACAGCTCTGTCGAAAAGCTGATCATTGCATTCCCACACACACTCATGCAGAGATTGCAAAGCTTGTGAGAATCGGTCTGACATGTGCGCTCCATGACATTCTACTCGTAGGAACAAAAAAAAAGTAATGTGTTAACTTTGCATCTTGTTGAGGAGACATATATGTTCTGAGGGTAAGAGAGACTCATCATTCTCGTGTTCATCTTTGAAGGTGACGGATGCAAGTGCCTTATGCTCTTTGTAAAAAATTACGTGAACCGCGGCCATACTTGTACTAAGGTAGGTTCATTATTGTTAATTATGACATGATTGGTTTTATTGTTATTTTGTGTATGCGTGAAAAGTATGTTAGTGACTGATGGTATTTTTTGGGGATTTCGTTTGTTGCAGATTTTAAAAAAAGTTATTAAGTCTGGGAAAGCTGACAGAGAGACAGTGACAGTGACAGTGACAGTGACAGTGGCGGCAAAAAGCACATTTGATGAAAATATTATAATTCATTATATGGTGAGTACATGTTGTTCCATTATTTTTTTGTTGTTGTTGTTAAATGTATGCCATTTATTTCACGGAAATTTATAAACTTATGGCGTGTATTTATTATTGTTTCAGAATGAAGATATGTATGGAGTGAATAGGCTTTAACTACCTTGACGCTTTCGATACCGTATTTTTTAAAAAAAGGTGAGCTATGAATATACAGTAGATTAATTCTTTTCTTTGTAAATGACCTTGTTACTTTTTGACTGACTGTCTTATCTATGTGTGCACACTTGAAACCTTTTGTTTTTAGCAACTCTTATGAATGAATGAATGAATGAATGAATGGATGAATGAATGGATGAATGAATGAATGAATGAATGAATGCATATGTTTAATGTATATAACCATGACTAATAACGGATGGTATTGGTTTGTTTTTCAGATAAATCATTGGAAACAAAAAAAAACAAGATAAACCTTGTCGTTGATATTAAAACTACAGCAACCTTGTTGGTGATCATTTCCTGCTGGGGGCCCAATTGCTACAACCATTGTGTACCTGTGAACGTGATTGTGTGCCAGTCAGTAAAAAAGCGATAAGTGTGGCCGTTTGGACTTGCAGATTTTGGATTAACCTATTCTAAGGTAAGGGTTGCACGTTTGTTGGTCCATTTTATAATCATGTCTATATCAGAGAGTGAAGTGTTAGTGTGGCAGCCTTTGGCCAAATGTTTCAAAACGCGAGTATGCTCAGGCCGAATTTACAATGCGAATCACTGTCTGTCGCCTAAAGATTTTGTGGAATTATGTTTTCCCATTTTTTGAGTGAATGTGAACAAGGCTTAAGATTGCATCACGCTTTAAAAATAAACTTCGAACTACTATGTGAATTTACATTAATAAAAAATAATGTTGAAGAGAAACACACCTTCAACCTTTGTACAAAAATGGAGAAAGTACTGATAGCCGATAATTTGGAAACGTGGTATCAGGTGAAAGCTATTCAAGCGCTTATCACTAAATTTGATAAGTTGCAACAGGGTCCCAGTGGCTTGGCCGTCGATAGCATTGCCTATTTGCAAATCAATATTTGTAAATACAATCCATTGAATGCAGGAAGTAGCTATATTGCCACACCGAGCTTTATCGCTTCCAGAAAGGCAGTGATCAGCATACGCAACAAAGACGATTACTGCTTTTTGTGGAGTATAGTGAGCTGTCTGCAACCCTGTGAAGACAGTCGTGTTGATAGACCAGGGCAGTACAAAGATGTGTTTAACCACATGAAACAAACTCTCAATCTCGAGCGTGTTTCATTTCCCATGCCTCTAGATAAAATTCATTTATTTGAGAAAGATAATCCAAATTTCTCCTTCATGGTGTATGGCATCGACGGATCCAAGATTGTGGGCCCCTTGTATGCCACTAAACAGGTAAAGCAACATCACATTCACCTGCTTTTCCTGTCTGATGGGGATAAAAGCCATTATTGTTGTATAAAGTATTTCGGAAAACTAGTAAGCAGCCAAGTGTCTAACCATGATGGTAAGTCACATATTTGTGAGCGCTGCCTTCAGTATTTTCGAACTAATGAACTTTTGAAACGACATAGAGAAGACTGTGAAGGGCAGACGGCAGTAAAGCTAGTCTTGCCCGAAGGGAATGACGCAGTCTTAAAATATAAGGCCACTAATAAACAAGACATGATACCATTTACTGTTTACGCAGATTTTGAGGCCCTTACTGTTCCCATTCAGGGATGTGAACCAAGCCCCCATACAAGCTCAACCTATCCAGTGCAGAAACATGAGCCTTTTGCTGTAGCCTATTATGTTGTCTGTCACTATGATAATTCACAATGTGAGTATGTAAGTCATGAAGGTCAGGATTGTGCGCGGTGGTTTGTTGATCAAATGGCGGCTTTAGCAGGCAAAGTAGAAACTATTTTGAACAACCCTGTACCAATTCAGATTAATGACGTACAGCAAAGAGAATATGATCAAGCCACCACCTGCCACATATGTGAAAAGCCAATCTTAGGCGGAGAAAAAAAAGTAAGAGACCACTGCCACAGGACAGGGCATTTTAGAGGTGCTGCCCATAACGAATGCAATTTGAAGTACTCTACACCTCGCTTCCTCCCTGTCTTCTTACACAATTTCTCCCGGTATGACCTTCACTTTATTGTAAAACAATTTGCTGATGTAGATAAGAGCAAATTCAGCATTTTGTCTAAGAACCATGAGAGCTTTACCTCACTTTCATGGAGAAAAGGAAGCATGAGCATTCGCTTTCTCGACTCATTCAAGTTTATATCTAGTTCTCTGGATAGTCTTGTGAAAGGCTTAAGCGAAGATGAGTTGAAACATACCCATTCCCACTTTACGGATACAAATCAATTTAAATTGTGTGTTCGTAAAGGCCATTTTCCATATGATTATGTGGAAATTTACGAGGTGCTTGAAGAAACGACTTTGCCGCCAAGAGAAAAATTCTTTTCTCAGTTAACACAAAGCACCATTAGTGAAGAAGACTATGCCCACGCACAGCATGTTTGGCGAGTGTTTGGCATAGAAACCATGGGCCAGTATGCTATGCACTACTTAAAATTAGACGTGTTGTTGTTGACCGACGTTTTTGAAACGTTTCGTCAGCTATGTCACACGATTTATGGCCTTGACCCCGCCCACTACTATACCAGTCCAGGGTTAAGTTGGGACGCCGCCCTCAAATTTACCCACATTGAGCTTGATTTACTGACGGATCCCGATATGGTACTCATGATGGAAAAAGGGATTCGTGGGGGATTCGTATCGCTCAATCAGCGACATGCCAAGGCAAATAATCATTACATGCCTGATTATTGTCCCGAAGAATCAGAATCCTACCTAATGTATTTCGACGTAAACAATTTATACGGTCACGCTATGAGTCGACCACTACCGTACAGAAACTTTGTCTGGCTGTCTGAGAATGAAATTAAAGATTTTAATGTGCATAGCGCCAGCAAGCAACAGGACGTAGGGTATGTTCTTGACGTTGACTTAGCTTATCCCCCCCATCTCAGACAGCGACATGGTGATTTTCCCCTTTGCATAGAGAAAATGGTGCCGCCCGAGAGTAAGGGCAATCATAAGAAATTGATGGGAACCTTGTATGATAAAAATCACTATGTGTTGCATATTGACATGCTGGTAGAATGTTTAGCCCTGGGCTTAACCCTGAAAAAAATCCATAGAGGTATTTCTTTTTGTCAGAAACCGTGGTTGAAACCATACATGGATTTAAATACCAGTCACAGACAAAGTGCCACTCAGCCATTTCAAATCAATTTTTTTAAACTAATGAATAATTGTATCTATGGCAAGAGTTTGGAAAATGTACGGCAGTATAGGGACATTAAGTTGGTCAATACATGGCATGGACAATGGGGGGGCTCAAAAATATATTGCAAAACCAAATTTCAAATCTTTAAACATTATTGATCATGATCTACTGACTATTGAACTTGCCAAAACTAAAGTGGTCATGAATAAGCCTATCTATTTAGGCCAAGTCATTTTAGATTTTTCAAAATTGCACATGTATAAATTCCATTATGGTTTTGCAATACAGCGATTTGGTACAATTTCCTTGTTATATACAGACACGGAGAGTTTTATTTACCATATCCGTGACTGTGATCCGTATGTCGTTATCAAACAAAACCCAAAATGGTTTGACACGTCCTCGTTTAGTGACAAGAACGTGTTCGATATCCCCCGTCTGAACAAAAAAGAAATTGGTTTAATGAAAGATGAGTGTTCAGACACCATGATGACTGAGTTTGTAGGTCTCGCTCCGAAAATGTATAGTTTTCGACAGGTGGATCGATGCGAATCTATGCGAGCCAAAGGGATTAGCCAGCATGTGGTAAAACGACTGTGTGTGGATGATTATTTACATGTCCTTCAGACCCACACAGCCATGGCACATAGTCAGTTTAGGATTCTCTCAAAAAATCATGATTTATTTTTAATGAAGCAGCGAAAACAAACACTCGCTTTGTTAGACGACAAGAGACAGTGGTGTCAGGATATGATGACAAGCGTCCCATTTGGTTACAACCAGTAATGGTTGTAGCTATTGTTGTTGTACAACACGGCAAGTGTTTGGTTTGGTTGCTATCAAATGCGAGATGCCATCTTGAGCCTCGGAATAAAAATAAAAAATTGTAGTGTATCATATATTTTTTGTTTTTTAACCTGTGTGCATGGGTGTATGCATGGATGTGTGAATGCCTGTAAATAGTTGTACATAAACTGTATGTCTTGTGCTATTTGCCTGTCAACGCATAAAGAGAGCCATGCATCAACGTTTGCATGGTTCACTGTGCACAGGCTAGATTAAAAACATGTTGACTTATTTAGGTTAGGTTATGAAAAAAAAACCAAGTAGCCACCCTCACTATTGTTGTCGCTTAGTAGGCCTCATGTTTCAGCAAAGTGACCATTCACCCTCAGTAGGCATGCGGCTTAATAGGCCACACTAGGGTGTGGCTTAGTAGGTCTCATGCAAGAACAAAATAATAATAATAATAATCTGCTGCTTTTACTGTGGACAAAACTCTCACTTTATGGCTAGAGTTATGAGTGATGATATATTTGAAAACAACACCAGTCCAATATCTGAATAGAAATTGTTTCTTTTCACCTGTTGCATGTTATGCTTGAGGCCTACAGCTAAAGAAGTCACCAGACAGATGGTTATTTATTTGTGTTTTGCTTATTTTTTATTTTATTTTTGCTATTGACTTAGGGGACAGACAGTGTATATAGTACATAGTATTTTTATTTATTCACTTAGTAAACGGCAACGACTACTTTTCAGATTCAATCATGAGCCACGGTGAAGATTGTTTTATCGTCACAAAACACACCACGTTCAATGAATATGCCACAATGGTGTCTCATAATCCTCAACGTGTGGCCTATCCTTCAGAATATAGAAACACGAAAGTAGCATTGATACCACGTTTTATGACAGTTTCATGAATCGTGATGATAATGATTATTTGTTTCATGACCCAGGGCATCACTTTTGTAAATCCTGTATGCTAAATTTTGGCTTTGAAAATAATGTATCCACACAAGTGATTCATAAAGCATGGTATGGTTTAACCATGAATCAAGTGATTGTTAAATTAGCTGACGAGGATCATTTTCCAGATTTCTGGTGTACAATATGTACAAAACCCCTGTTTAATGTTTATTTTCCAATAACCTCTCAAATGTTTTGCTTTCATTTTTATAAATTTCCTGCTGAGGAACGAATCACTTCGTATCGAGAACAAGCATTTCGCCAAATTTGTCTTAGCTTACCTATGAATCAATATTCGCCTCATAGAACGAGATTTGTTAGAAACTAACAACATCATGTCATGATTACGGCTAATTTTTTTGTTTACATTCGGTTTTAGGTGCATACTTGACGTTTAGAATACATTTGGCTATTTTTTGTTTGTTTTAGTTTATCGTTTATTCACGTTGATGAACACATACACTACTGGTTTAAATTTATAGTTTTGAATTTTGTTTTGTTGGATGTAGACATGGTTATTAAATGCATAGCGTGTTAACTTTGCCTTTTTATAGGTTACCAAAAGCATTCACATGTTTGCTCTTAGTATTTGTTGATACTATTTATTTAACAGAATGCTGTGTGAATTTGCACAACAGAGCAAACGAATACAAGTCATTCGACAAGGGAATGATAGGCTAATTCCCATTCACAACAGAGACATGCATTTACCTCCAAGAGAGATCTTGAAAATGATTCACACTTAATTTTGATAAAACATTTCCTATTAAATAATTTCCAAATGTATGTTTTGACTGAAAAAAAAAAGATACAAACATTATTATTATATTTTTATCCAATACTATCTATCTTCAACTTCAGGTCATAAACACTCAGGATTTTAAAAAAACCAACAACACACTTTAATGTACAAAAGTTATTGTTGTTGTAATATAAGAACGAGAGTGTTAGAAAGTAACACTCTTTTCTTTGGTTATAGACAACCATGGACGCCTTGAACGCCATTGGTCAAGATTGTGGCTTTGCACGCAAGAAAATGAGTGAAGTGCCTACGCAAACACCCTTTCACATACATAAAATTCAAAAACTGAAAACCAAATTAGGTGAACGAGCTCTTTGCATTTGTCAAGACTTTGAGACATTTCTTCCCACACGATTTAATAACCTACCTGATAATGTCATGGAAGATGTCAATTCCAGTATTCACCCTGTCTATTTAATTTATGAGGGTGAAAAAAATAATCGATGCATGGTTCGTTTTGTAAAAATTGAAAACGAATAATCATTGTACGCTAGCCGTGACTTTTATAATAATAATGAAACTATTAGTTAAAATGATGGACTTTTGTCCTTTTTATTATTGTTTGTGATTTAAAACAGCATTTATAGCATTTTTAAGCAATTTTTTATTATAATGATTATAATTTATAATGATCAAATTCTAGTAACATGTTATTTTATTCAATAATAAGCGTTTAACAACAACAACAAAAAACTGGTTCTAGAGTAGATAAAAGATTTCATGCTGTCATTCGTTCTGCTAGACTGGCATTTGAAGCTAATGAATAATGATGGACTTTTATCCTTTTTTGATTGTTTGTGATTTAAAAAATAGGTTTAGTACAATTACCATGTATATATAATTTTTATAATAATAATAATAATAATAATAATGAAACTATTAGTTAAAATAATGGACTTTTGTCCTTTTTTATTGTTTGTGATTGAAAAATAGATTTACTACAATTAGTAATTTTTTATAACGATGCACTGCTGTCCCTTTTTTATTGTTTGTCATCTATAACATTTTATTTATAATTATAATAATGAAATTATGAGTGAATAATAATAATGAAAAAAACACAACATGGACTCTTGGCTTTTTATTTATTTTTTTGTCATGATAACAGTGATACTATACATTTTTCAAAATAAATTCATTACGTTAAAGTCCATATCTAGATAAAAGTAATTTGCTCTTCATAGCACCAATCACTATAAATGCTGCCATTCGTTCTGCTAGACTGGCATCTGAAGCAGTTAATCGTTGCTTGGCAATGCTTAACAAGACTTTGTCGGCAATGCGTCTTAGTGTGCGATCACTGTTTTCATAGGCTTTATCGTGATTAAGGCATGCATGATCCAAAGCATTGATTCCCATATCCCCTCTCCTCAAACGATCTTGAAGACGAGTACCAGGGCCGCAAAAGCTGTAAGCAGGTAAGTGAGCTTCGAATGGTAAGTTTTTAATGATGTTGTCAATAATTCCACGGCCAGTACACCTGGGACATAGAGGTTTCAATCGGTGAAAAACACTTTTTCTGTTGTTCTTCTTGTTCTTCTTCTTCTTGTTCTTGCTGTTGTTGTTGTTGTTGTTGTTGTTGTTGATGTTGTTCTTGTTGTTGTTGTTGTTGTTGTTTGTCGGCGGCTGCTGACGAGCATGGTAGGTGGTGGTTGTTTTCCGCATGACAGCCATGGAATGATGAAACAATGTCTTTACACTGAGTTTTATGACCATGATATAATTTCATTAATTGGCATGTGGCACACTGTCGAATGGAAGGTATTTTTGCCATGGTTAATTGCTTGTGATGGGAAAAATGACTGCATGGTTGTAGTTCACTCAATACAGAGTCGTTAGTCCACTCGGCAGGCGCCTTTTCCCAAATTTCTTTGCCAGCGTTAGCAGCAACATAAAAAAGAAATGATTTAGGTAGTGCTAATAATTCATGTTGTGTAAAGCTAATCAGTTTTTTCTTGCACACAAAGAATTTTCCAACAGCCTTGTTGATTGTAGTGGCGTTCATGTCTATAACGTTGATGTTATCACTTCACGTGTACACGTCTCACTGCTATCATTGGACGATACACTTTCAGTTTTAATTTTATTGAACAACTCCCAACATGCACTCGTGGTGAGCCAATGAAACAATTGCCATGCATGCGCTAAGGCTTTATTCTGAATATTGTCGCAAGGACAAGTGTCCATGAGCGTTTGCAGGGATGGACAACCTAGATCTAAAAGGTCAATACATTGACAGTGAGAGGGTAGAAATGATTGAAGCCACTGGCGTTTTTCACTCCCTTTAACAAATAAGACATTGGCCGAGGACAAATGGGCTTTCATGACGATGTCAAGATACTTGTAAGAAATATCACCCTTTTTCCATGCTAACTGCAAATGATTTTCAATCCATTGACTCTGTTTTTTATCTTTTTCACTAAGCAACTCGAAAGCATAGGGAGGTTTAAACACCAAATGAATAGGGTTAGACACCCAAAACGTACTACAATCGATAAAAGCGACTTCCTTAAATATAAATTTGTTGTCTGCAATTTTAAACACCTGACAATCCACAATGAGTGTACGCATCATGCTTTTTTTATTTTTACTTGTTACCTCATTGACGTCTAATCAACAACTAACCCATGCCATGGTTTAACATGGCAAAGTCAAAGGACTTTAGGGAAAAAAAGGAACAAATGAATTGAACAACAGCTAAATGTTTTTTGAGGTTTTATTCATAACAAAAAAACATTTACACTTTTATTACAAAAGTTTGTTGGCTTAATTTGGAACAGCATTCAAATGAATAGTTTGCACATACGGTCCACAGGTATCTCCTAGTTTTGCAGGGTCTGGTACAATAACAGGATAATTCAAACTCCATGGAATATTGCCCACATCATAGCGATTGAGGTAAGGGCAGGATGGACTCCATCGCTGATGATCGCTAAAGGGTCGATCCCCTATTTCCCAGTTTCCAATTTCAATGTTGCAAAAAATACACTTGACCACATCCCCACGTTTTAAGTAATAAAATCCGCTCGCAGCCAATTCTCCACAATCCATAAAGGGAACTGTCCATGCTTCAAAAGTTTTCAAACGATTAAATTCACATTTTAAATTCCATGGTTTGTCTGTCACGCTGTTGTCGTTGTTGCAGTTGCTTATTGAGGGACACATGATGTTTGTTGTTGACGTATGTGCGCACAGTGCCAGAGCGCAACAGATACTGTGCATGCAGACGCTTATCATTAATCCTATGAATGATGATCTTTTTTTTTTCATTCGACCACAGATGGCTTACATGCTGGTGACATAATTGGACAAAGGATGATATTTCACTTGTCTAGCATGAATAATCAAACAGTAGGCACTGGTATGGTCTGGGACATTTTCTTGTGTTTCAAAATCTACCCTTAAATCAATGGTGGTGATTTTCATAGATTCTTCTAGATACGAACAGTCGAAAACAATCAGTGGTGCTTTTGCTTTAAACCCTTGTGGCGACAACATAGGACAATCCTGTTTTTCATAATAAGACGATTGAAATTTAGCGAACATGTCATAAAGGGGGCCAAACTTATTTTTTGAAAAATTGAGTTCCAACCCCTCATAGGAAAGCAAACATTATTTAAAAATAGTCGTATATTTCTCAGGTGAATGTGATCAAACAAGGTGACATCTTTGCTTTGTTGGTATTTTCTATTGGTTTGAAAACCAATAATAACATAGAGGGGTCTCTCGGTAGAGCGAGCCGATTTGACACTCCAAATATGAGTGTCAGTGGTAGGTAGCAAGGGGTATTCATGCAGACACCAACTTCGAAAGGCGATAGGCAAGGCTTTATCTTTTTGCACCAAATTTAACATGCTTAGCTTTTTACGATCCGATAGCGTCACATGGGGCACTTTCCATAGTAATCGAAACAGTTGAATTTTTGAGTCTATCACTTGGTCAGAGGCTCATTTCAGTGCATTATAATCACTGCGGTCTCTCCAGATACAAACTTTGTCTTGCGTTTAAAATAATACGCTTGTGATCTTCGGCAAAGCCAAGGAGTAATTTTAAGGGTAGAAAGCCTGTAAAAGTGCCATCGGTATGAACTAGCCAGTTATTGCTACTGTTGGGACACCATCCTGCCATAGAAAGCGTTTTACTTTCCTCCTCGCTATAGGATGGATATAATTTCATAAGACTAGTCATGCCCACATTTCGAGTCATATCTATGACAATATCATTTATCACATAACGAACTTCAGAAAACAGAAAAGCCAAACCATGATTCGCCAACGCAGACGTTGTGGGCGTACTGCCATCTGCTTTCATCAATTTACCCTGAATTTGAAGGACACTTTCATGAGGTAGAGTAAAAATATCTTGATTGTTAATAATGAATTGAATCTCGTCATTGTTATTCAATCCTGTTGCTTGAGGTTGATAGGAATGCATATCAATGCGCACGACGCCATCTTCCACTTGTATGGGATTTAACACTTGCAACAGCTCTTTGTTCATGATTGGGGTGTAGCGTATAACCAATGCGTTGTAAGCGTTGTCGGCTTACTCGTGTCAACCGTTTCATACACGGGGGGCAACTAACCGACCTCGTAGACGTTGTTGTTGCTTTATAGATAAATTTCATAGCGTCTTTAAAACCAACTTGTAGGTCACAGGGGTGTTGGCGTCCAAAGCAATCAGTTGTTGGTTTCTATTCACTAAGCGTAAGGTAATATTACTAATATCACTGACACACACAGGATGATATAGAACCACTGAAGGGTTTTCACGAATAATATAGCCGCAAGGAGAGGTGACAATAAAATCATACAGGGAATGGCTTTGTTCTTGATTCGTAAATACGTCTCTAATAATATTGCAAGTTACAGAAATGTGATGGTCCTCGATGAATTTCACTGGATAATCTGATTCATGGGGTTGCTGAGCTGCCAACACTCTTGGGTTAAATCCTAATAAAGGACCAATAGAATGAACTCGTGTTTCAAAGTCAATGTTAAACGTAGAGAAAATACGACAGCGATGAGTTATTGTATTGGCTGTAAGTTCAAATTTGTGTGTCCCATCCGCAAATGGTTTGACACCAAATTGTTTTATCATCGACACACTAATGGCCTCATGCACATCGTCTATGGTATAACCTCCAGGGGGTAGTGTCAACATATAGTCATCATAATAAAATTTGTCGTTAATATCCAGTTGAATATTGTAAATTCTGTTGTAACTTTCCAAAGAAATTAATCCTAGCACATAGGATTGTTCTGGTTGCAATTCAATGGGGGGAAAAATCCAGGGACACTTCAGGCCCGCGACTGTGCACGGTAAAGGTCTTGGCGTTGACATTCATAATAATGAAACTGTTGGCTTAACGCGACCTCTTATATAAAAAATGTAAACTCAAACGGCCACACTCTTGACTGTCAAAGGTTTGTTGACGATTCACATTATAGAATATCTTTACCCGGTTTCCCAAATAACGTAGCAACTCGATCGGGGGTGGTAAATTTCCATAACTGTCAAAGTACCATACTGTGGAACCTTGTTTCACATAGGCTACAAAATGGGTTCCTGGACCTGCATCATCATCTAAATTCATCATGGCTCGTTCTTCTTTCCACGGTGCTTTGGGTAATTCATTTCGCATAAATACACCCCGAAAATGAGAAATCTTTAGTTGTTTGGCATAGCTTTCCACTTCTTCATGGGTCATGGCATGACGAGGCAGTTGCCTTAAGCGCTTATCGATGATGGACATTTTTTTTCTTAGACGGTAGGCCACTACCTTGTGGATAAAAGACTGGCTTTAAAGGATTGCCATTTCTAGCTCCCATCGCAATGGCTTCTAACGTGTTATTGTGTCGCTCGCTTTCTTTGAGTTGTTGCCTGCCTTGCTCGACGGCTTTTATGGTTTTCGCTACAGCGCTGGCACCACCCAAAAGGGGCCCCAAAGCTGCCAACCCTGCAAATAAAGCCGGCAAAAAACCCCCACGCTTAGCTACAGGAATGACTCGCCCACGTTTTTTCTTTCTTTCTTTCTTTTCTTTTTATCGATACATGATGCTGCGATTTCGGAGGTGTAGACAATCGCACCGCTTGTAAAGCTTTTTCGATAGCCACTCTTTTAGATTTTTTTAGTTTTTTTACGTTTTAACACTGGGTGTGAGGCAGATCGACTTGGTTCCCGACCTGGCTTTTTTCTCTTTTTGAGATTTGTTTTTTTTATGTTCATGGCATATCTTTTTTTCACCATGCTGCTACTTGGTGAACCTTTCACAGCAAACATTCGATAACAACTAACGCAGAGAACCTTATTTCATAGCAGTATATTCCAATTCTATATAAAGCGGAAAATCATTCACCGTTTTCCCAGCTTCCTTTTCCTCAAACGTAAGCATAAGATGAAAGGATAATTCATCTCCCACATTTACTCTTTGATGGTTGTGGGCCAACACTCTATCACCGTTTAGTTGTATTTTTAAATGTTTCTCATCAGGCATGGCATATTTAATATGAATTACACCATCATAATGCGGTCGATAACGACTTAAACCGGAAGCAAGCATATAGGTAAGATCATCATTCACCAGTGGTGGTGGGGAATGGTTTCTGTCATTGTCCAGTTTTTGATTTGACAGGTACACTAAAAATACAGATGGGACAAATTTATAAAGCCTTTTCATTTGATAGGTCACATAACGTTTCGTGCAGACATCATTTTCGTCTCGAGGCTCTTGCACATCAATAATACGATGATGATTGGCTGAATAGCCTTCAGCGGTTAGTCTCGGGGCCATGTGATAGACACTTTGCACTTTGCGATCGACATAGCTTTTTGTTGCCAACTCTCGTGACTGTTTTGACAAAGAGGCAGCCGTGGCCATGGTTACACGAGCTCTCCCAAACACGTCCATGGTGATAGACGTTAACTAACCTATCCTACTCACCGCTTGCCTATATATATAAACCTTATACACACATGAAAAAAACTCAGTCATCGACACAATGGAATTAATGAAACAACCCCATGCTTTGCCCGTGTCTGATTTGGTTTCAGAACTATCACTGTCCGTGTGCGAACCTAAACGTCATGGCACCCTATTCCCATCTACCGTTCGTTGTATTATGGTAGGGCCTTCAGGTTGTGGAAAGACCAATGTTTTACTAAACATTATTACAACGCCTCATGGCCTACGATTTCAAAATATTTATATTTTTGCCAAATCCTTGTACCAGCCTCTGTACGTGTATCTGGAACAAATTATGTCTTCGTTAAATAAAGAAGCCATGGGCTATTTTACATTCACCTCACCTCAAGATGTCATTCAACCAGACCGCATTCAACCAGATTCCATTATAATTTTTGATGATATTGCCACTCAACGACAGGCCATTATTCAAGAGTATTTTAGTGTGGGACGCCATAAACAAGTGGATTGTTTTTATCTGGCTCAGACCTATTCCAAAATCCCCAATCAGTTGATTCGTGACAATGCCAATCTCATCGTTCTCTTCCGCCAAGAATCTAGAAATCTCTATCATATTTTTCAAGATCATGTGAATCCAGATATGTTCTTTACAGCTTTCACGCAATTGTGTGCTTCGTGTTGGAACCATCATCCCCATGCCTGTTTGGTCATAAATAAACAGAGTGAACGATGTGAGGGACGTTATCGCTTGGGTTTTGATCATTTTATTTCTGTTTAAAAAGACCCAGGGTTGGACATTTCCTGTTAGTGTGTCTTTACCTTTACCATGGCGAACGCCATAGGGTACAAGAAACATGTTCAAATCATGCAGCGTATTATTGAGGCACGAAATACGATTCGACATAAATTTCGTGAATTGCAACGTTTAAAAAACGTCAATCCTTTACCCATGATAAAACATGTTCCATCATCGGTTGATCCCATGAGATTCAAACCTAATGCTTCTGCTGCTACTGCTGCTGCTGCTACCTCTCAAACCAAACCCATAACAAGTTCAAAATTTACTCAAACAGATTCCACACGACAGGTAAAATCCTCCTCCTCCTCTAATGTTAGTGAACAAGAACATCAAGAACATGAAGAAGAAGAAGAAGAAGAAGAAAGTGAAAGCGTATTTAGTCCTGAAAGAAAAAAGAAATCGTCACCCCTTCAACAGTTTCTAAAAACAAAACAAAAATCTTCCGTCATAGCGGCAACACCGTCTTCCTCCACATCGTCTCCGTTTTCACAAGTCTTGGCAACCCCTCAAAATAAAGCTCAACTCAAAAACATTTTAATCAAACATTATGGGGCAACCCTGGAACCGTATCTGACCCTTCTATTTATTGGAAAGACAGATACCACGTATGGTGTTCGCTAAGAGAATGATAGTTTTAAAATTGGGGATTCATCCATTAAATTTGCTCGTACGAAAGCTGTCATTAAAAAGATCAACTATAAATTAACACCAGGTCTGTTAAAGCTGCTATTTTCTCGCACCCCCTCGACACAAGATTTTACGTCCGAGGACCTTGCTAAATATAAATCCATTTTATTAGACACCAACGCTCACAAAAGAAACTATAAATCCTCTCAGCAGGTCAATGCCAATATATCCCAAAAATATAAAACCATCATTGCAAACATCTTTGGTAAGCAAAAACATCACTCTGCCTCTGGTGTAAGGTTTAAGAAATTAAAACCCTACCTAGTTATAACCTTTTGGAATAATCCCAATCAGTTAGTAGAGCACTTATACTTGCTTCATGCATCAAAACAAGCTGGTCACACTGGACATGAGGCGGAAATCGCCCACATTGAACAACAACTCCGAGATGCTAAAATTATCTTATAAGCCCTCCCCCATCAAAGTGGGCATTGCACATGAATTGCATAAACCAGCCCGACGCATTTATGAACGTCGTCGTGTCATTTCCAAAGGAATCGATGAACTTTGGCAGGCAGACCTGGTTGAAATGATACCTTGTTCTAACGTTAACGACGGTGTACGCTATGTGTTGACTGTCATTGATGTCTATTCCAAAATGGCTTTTGTTCAACCAGTAAAAAATAAAACTGGTATCTTAGTCACAAAGGCCTTTCAACATATTATTGAACAATCAAAATGTCAACCTCACTTGTTACAAACCGACCAGGGGAAAGAATTTTTCAACAAGGATTTCTCCAGTTTTCTCAAATCAAAGGATATTCACCATTATACCACCTATAGCAATCTCAAAACTAGTGTAGTTGAACGCTTCAATCGAACATTAAAAAGTTATATGTGGAAAGAGTTTACAATACATGGATCCTATCGATGGATAGACTGGTTACCTCAACTTGTGTCTCGCTACAACAACACCATTCATTCCACCATCGGCATGAAACCTCGCCTCGTCACCAAGAACCTACCCAGACTCAATAGACTGTTTAACTCTATAAAAAGGGTAGACCCAAGGCGACATCGCCTTAAAATTGGAGATTTTGTTCGCATTAGTAAACATAGAAGTGTGTTTTCAAAATCGTATACTCCACAATGGTCGACAGAAATTTTTAAAATTCGCCAAGTCAAGCTAGGTCAACCAGTGACATATCTCTCAGAAGATCAGAGCGGTCAACCCATTCAGGGACGATTCTATTATGAAGAAGTGCAAAAAACATTATATCCCAACGATTATCTCATTGAACGAGTAATTAAAGTCAAAGGTGCAAAATATTTTGTAAAGTGGTTAGGTTTTCCTTCCACGTATAATTCATGGGTCAATAAACATAATTTTTTGTAATAAAACCCTATTTAATTATTTTAAAGAAAAAAAACATTCCAAAAAAATGTATCATATGACCTTTCATTATTCCCACCCTTTTGTTTATTACATGTCCAATAACCGCTTTGTTCAAGTCCTTGCCAATCTGTTATCATGATGTTATACACTCACTCATTGTTTCAAACTTTGCGTTGCATGATGAGTCCATAATGAACCTAGGCTATGACATACACAGTATAAATCCGCACACTGTATAATGACACCTGCCTCTTATCTCTCTCTGCTGCGAGGCACGTACGATGATTAGACGTGTCTGTCTGGATCGCCGTGGGTCAGCTTCAATGCTTTCAATTCTCATTGCATCAAGCAAGTTCTCTCTCTCTGCGTGTGAGCCCTGACCAGCCATGACAAATAATAATAATAATGCATAAGTGTTTTACCAACATTATAGCGCATAACATAACGTGACTTCAAATCTGGTTTCTTACTTTTTCCCCAGTTTTCCTCAACGATCGCGAAAAAAAATGACGGAAACCATGTTTCCAGCTTTTTACCTTTTCCGTACCTACATCTCCGTAAAGAGGACATTGAAACGAAAAAATACTATCACACACGTCATCATCACGTTTTCCGTTTTCCAAAAATCGGCAAAAAAGTGAAAAACGCATGTTTAGACCCAAAACCCTATCTTCACCTTTTAGACACTTACATTCCCGTAAAGAGCACGACGAGACGAAAAAAAAAAAACGAATCCAAGCACGCCCTCCTAGCATGGCCTGTTTTCCAAAAATCGGCAAAAATGTGAAAAACGCATGTTTAGACCCAAAACCCTAAGTTCACCTTTTCGACACCTACATTCCCGTAAAGAGCACGACGAGACGAAAAAAACGAATCCAAGCACGTCCTCCTAGCATGGCCCGTTTTCCAAAAATCGGCAAAAATGTGAAAAACGCATGTTTAGACCCAAAACCCTATCTTCACCTTTTCGACACCTACATTCCCGTAAAGAGCACGACGAGACGAAAAAAACGAATCCAAGCACGCCCTCCTAGCATGGCTCCTTCGATTCCAAGGTCGCGGAGGGCTCACAACTTGCTTTTGAAAGCAGCTCCCCCCATTACCACGTTTTTATTTTGGAGTGGATATACCCCGTCCATGGAAAAAGAGAGTTCACCACGAGTCCTACGACACCTCATAGGTTTAAATCTGATTATTGGTTAGCGAGATAGTAAAAAGCCAATGACCTATTAGTTTTTTGGGGTTTATTTCAATACATATTAAAAAAACACTCATTTATAAATCATCATTTAAAAAGCCCGCCCTCTTACAAAACTCCTCAAGTGCACTGGCGTACAAAAATACATTCATCGCCATAATGTCAAAAAACAACATGTTTACCCCAAATGGCGTTTCCCAATTCCATCCATTTTAAAAAATAACCTCACCATCACCTAGAGCGGAAAAAATACCATCCAAACGACCCCTCACTCGACCCTACTCCTTTCCCACCACCTAACCCTTTCCCAACATAGGCATACATATTCATTCACGAGCGCGACTTGAGGAAACCAACACTACCCCACTACTCGCGAATGACCTTTTAGTTTTGGTCTTTTAATTAAATTAAGAGGCTATAGGAAAGTAGGGGACGTCACTACGAGTGCTAGGACACCCTGTAGGTTCTAATCCCATGTTTGGTTAGCGAGATATCAGGTTCGGGGCCGATACGAGGAGGGTTCCAAAAGAAGTGGTGCAGCTCTGTCCCCATCCCACTACTGATCTGCGAATCATGAGGTGTCGGGATCTAACCCCAGTCCCGGCAAATGTTTGTGCTACCAGATAATCGATTTGAACTATATCTATCATAACAGTATCCGTCATATTAACAGAATCTACATGAAATTACGATTTATCTAATTTTAATTGGGATAGCTTGCACCAAGCATGAGTTGGGAAATTTGATTCTATTGAACATTATTTCTACTAGTCTGTAGACAGCCTAGTGACTATAGTTTTTATGGTGCGGGCGTGGTGGCACAGCGGTCAAGCCGTTGGCCTCTCACCAAGGTGGACCAGGTTCGATTCTCGGTCAATACATGTGAGATTTTCGAAGTGAAATGCCATGTCTTGTGGTTCGGATTCCACGTAAAACGGAGATCCCGTGGCTCACAATCACAAGATTCACGATCACGTAAAACTACAATCTTCTTTATTAGCCTATTTTCAATTTTGAAAAAAAAAAAAAAAAAAAAGAAAAAAAAAAAAGGCTTATGAGATCACCTTTTGTCCGTGTGTGTGTGCGTGTGTGTGTGTGTGTGTGTGTGTGTGTGTGTGTGAGGTGTGTGTGTGTGTGTGTCCCTAATAAATTCTAAACGCCTGGACCGATTTCAATGAAACTCGGTAAGTTCATAGCACTATTCCGGGCGACCACGACCGTGCCCTTCAAATATTGTTACGTCTCACCAATCCAACATGGCGGCTGTGCGAATTATTTCCCCAGCATTCAATATCTCCGAAACTATTACCGATATCACCCTGGAATTTATTACGATGATAAAGGAAACTACTAGAAGTTAACCTATGTGACTTTTGAAAAACTGGTAACTACAAATCCAACATGGCGGCCACGCGAATTTGCGACTTTTAAATAGACGTTTCTCGCGATTTAACCAACCAAACCCAATAAAACTTGGTACAGTATATGTTTATACATCTTATAATGCACCGACATCTAACTTCGTTCAATTGTTTACATAACCACAACATGGCGGATGTGCGAAATATTTCACCGGTATTCTATATCTCTGAAACTATTAGCGATATCATCCTGAAATTTTGTACGGAGATAAAGGGCACTGGAAGTTCATCTATAAGACTTTCAAAAACCGGTTAACTACAAAACGAACATGGTGGCCAAGCGAATTTGGAAATTTTAAATACACCTTTCACGCGATTTAATGTTCCAAACGCAATGAAATCTGGTACAGGAAATGTTTATACACATTGTAATGCACTGGTATCTAATTTAGTTCAATCGTTTACATGACCTCAAGATGGCGGCTGTGTGAATTTTAAAATTAAGTTTTTATTTCTTGTGTCGTAATCATGCGATCGAAGTGAAAGTTTGAATAATGAACCTACGCAATAATTTTCCTTTAATGGTACATGACTCTTTGGTATATACATTTAACAATCCAACATGGCGACCATCCGAAATATTTAGATGGCTCTGAATATCTACGAATCTATTATAGCAATCAAACTGAATTTTTATGTTCATAGGGGCTATGAACTTAAGTTCACCTATAATACTTAACATAACCTGGTGATCACAAATCCAACATGGCGGCGACGTGAAGTATAAATATTCACATGGACGTTTCTCGCAATTTAACCATCCGAGTGCAGTGAAACTTGGTACAGTAAATCCTTATACGAATGTTAATCCAGTGGCATCTAATTTATTTCAATTGTTTCCATAACCACAAGATGGCAGCTGTGCCAAATTTTAAAATCTCATTGTTTCTTCTTGTGTCCTAATCAAGCGATTGAAGTTTGGATGCTACACGTACACAATAATCTTCATGTAGCAGTACATAACTCTAGGACCTTCATAATTATATAAAATCCAACATGGCGACCATCCGAAATATTTAGTCGGTTCTCAATATCTACGAATCTATTACAGCAATCAAACTGAAATTGTGTATGTTGATAAAGGCAATTAACATAAGTAGGATATATGAAAATAGGCTGTATAGTTCTTCACGGAACTACTTGTTTAGACTATGGCTTCATTCCTCCTCTTAATTTACAATATACTCGTAATATGTGATGTTTGTTCAAACAAGTGTGACAGTAGCATATCTCCAATTCAAACTATACATTCATCATAGCACCAGTATGAAAACGAAGCCTCCGTGGCTTAGGCGGCAGCACGCCGGCCTCTCACCGCTGGGTCCGTGGTTCAAATCCCGGTCACTCCATGTGAGATCTGTGCTGGACAAAACGGAGGCAGACAGGTTTTTCTCCGGGTACTCCGGTTTTCCCTGTCAACATTTCATTCCAGCAACACTCTCCACCATCATTTCATTTCATCTGTCATTCATTTAATCATTGCCCCAGAGGAGTGCGTCAGGCCTCGGCAGCCGGCACAGTTCATATCCTCGCCGCTAGATGGGGGCTTCATTCATTCCATTCCTGACCCAGTCGGAGACTGGAAGCAGGCTGTGGATTTTGATTTTCACCAGTATGAAAACGAAGCGTAAATTAACATTTTAAGAATGTCCAAGCTGTGTAGTATACGAGTAGGATAACATGGCAGATGACTTCATACATTTCATACATACATTTCATCTCAATTTCATAGTCGGATAACATGTTACACATCATATGCGACTACTGTAAGGCTCGTATATTTTTGTTATTATTATTATTATTATTATTATTATTATTATTATTATTATTATTGTATGCAGCACCCTTCTTCAACTTATGCATACAATTCTGGAGCAATTACCTCGCCTGCACAGAAGGTTGACGTGATTTTTAAAATAAGACGTCTAAGATTTTGTTGTACAATAGGCACAATGTATAGACTACAATATATCGATCTGTTATGATATCAGGTCATATTTCACTGTCTTGTTGTTCAGTTGAGAATGAAAGCATAGTATATGGTATCAGGTACCACATAGTTAATATCTGACAAGACATATCGCTATACAGGCTTTTACTAACACAGCCCCATGGTAGGCTATACAATACCTGGCTTCACTTACCTAACACACATTGCACATAGCTGAAATAGTTTGACACCTTACAAATACTTAATTTGTAAGATGATGATGCTCATACTGTAATTGTTGTTTTAAGGGGCCTAACATGCAGGTTATCGGCCCCTAATGGTTTGGGTGATAGTGAAAGATGAGATGAGATTGAAAACTATAACTAACTAACTACAAACTTACATACTAGAAGAAGAAGAAGAAGAAGAAGAAGAAGAGGAAGAAGAATAAGAAGAACAAATGTTAAACAAATAAAGGATAAGGTAAATAAAGGACAGGATAAAAGAAATGCTCTCAACCCTCGAAGAATGAGGATTGAGGGACTTGGAAGGAAGAAGAGCAATGAAAGGCAGATAGGAAAGGGAAAGAGGAGAGTGCCCGTCCCAAGGTCACTGGAAAAAGGGAAAGAAAACGGACCCAGCTCAGGAATCCCTCGGGATCACCAACTCCCGAACTCACCAGCTGTGAGCCCTTGAGGGTGTAGCACTATCGAGTGTGCATTATAAGTGGTGGTGCCACAAACACCCTGTCTCCTTAAGGGTCTTGAGCAGAAGGCAGGAGATATGAAGAGAGCAGAAGAGGTCCGACACCTCGAAGAATGAGGGATCAGAAAAGATGAGACAAAGGCCCATTAAGGCGGGAAAGTGAAAGGCTCCCTAGGCCTCAGATATCCTAATACCATCGGAGTCGGAAAAGAACAAGAGTTGACCAAGGGAGGTCGATAGGAAAGATGACAGAGAGGAGCCCGGCACAAGTAAGTGGAAATAATGCCGAGCTCAGCTGGGGTCCCGTGGTCGCCAACCCATGTCCCATTAGTCGTGTGCCCCTGGGGGATCGTATGTAAGAACTAGGTTGGGGAATATATATTACGGTTCCAAGTAAATAAATAAATAAACAAATAAATTAATTAATTATTTAAAGGACATGGAGGAAGCTAGGGTCACTCTAAAGGAGATCTGGAAAAGAGAGGTGTTTCGGGCTACGATTCATACATTCAAGGGATTTAGGGAAAAGAAAAGTAGAAAAGCCAAGAACATTTGGTCGGAAGAGAGGAAGAGGAATGATAGCGAGAAGATGAAGAAGTTCTGCGAAAAGAAAAAGGGACTAACCAGCAAACCAGTATTGTTTCCCGTGGTCCAAAGTAGGCCAAAATCGAAGAATGAATGCATGAATGAATGAATAAATAACTAAGGTTGATTTTAAAACTCAGCAGTTTTTCTAGGTTTGTGCCGTGTCTTGTGTGGGGTTTCGCCTCGGACACCAAGCTGGCTCATCAGCGGGCTCTTGGTGTCCCCGCCCGGACGCCCACAGGAGTAGCGAACTGCGTGCTACCTCCCTTTTTATGTACAGCACCTGCGCCTCTTCACTGCGAGAGATAAAAGCTTAAGCAGTCCTCTCCTCCCTATGATGGCTCCCAAAATATGGTATGTTGGCTTTCACGGCCAGTGAATTAAAACTCAGCAATTCTTCTAGGTTTGTGTCGTGTCTTGTGTGGGGTTTCGCCTAGGACACCAAGCTGGCTCATCTTCCATCCACGCAGTGGTGGCTCTCACCCGGGGGTTTGCAGCAAAATGATGTTTGTTCACCGACGGTCTGTGGCCAGACCTGTCCCAGAAAAATTTTACTTTAACGTTGAATTCTTGAAGGCAATTTTCAATTTCGATAATCTAGTTATTCTTGACTTTTAATGAAGTGGCATCTTTAAATATTGTTAAGTGTTACCCCTAGTAGCACGTTCGTTAATTGGATTACAGTGGTTAAAAGCACAACACAGTTTGGTCCTTTAAATAAATATAGCTTTATTGCAGGTCAAGAAAGTTACACCACACAATAACACTTGGAAACCAATTAGCAGTCTCAGTCAAGTTCCTCCCTTATGGAGTTCACTCACCTCCTTTCACTCACAGAAGTTAATCTCACACTAATGAAGTAGACCCGTGTCCTGGAGAGAAATAGCTGCATTCTTCCACTTGTAAACAAGCCACAGTTTTGCCGTCCACTGGCTAGGGAACAGTCCACTGCGTTTCGCAATCCATCACAATAACCTCCGTCGCACTGGAAAACACACTAGCTCGGTACTTCGCCTCAATACTTTTGTCGCACAGTCAAACACACACACTCCTCAAAAACACAGTCCGTGCTCACCGGCCAGGGTCGCTCTTATATATCGGAGCTGATGACTCAATGGATGCTTCGAGAGCGGACCAGGGTTCACGGTTTCTCGAGAGTTCCATTTCTGGGTGGGCTGCGTAGGTTCTAGACCATGCCCTTTTGTTCTTACAGCCCTGTTGCGTAAGGCGCTGGTAACACACAGTCTGGAATAGCCTGGGTCGGCCTGAATCACGTACGGGCAACGAAACTGTCTAGCATTCGTAACAATATCATTTTAGTAACTATTTCATTGTCCATTCCTTGAATATGTCCTTAAAATTTCAATAGTCTTTATTGTTATTATCATAATTATCTTTAATTTCTCGTAAATATGGTACAACTCAGTCTATTTTTTAAGAGCGTTAAAATCCCTCAGTATGCCTTTCTTCGGAGGGGAAGTAAAGCTGGCGGTCCCATGTCATAGATTTATGGCATGATAAGGAACCTTCCACTAATTACACTTGTGTGAAGCTAAATTATAGGTTATATTTGACTAACGCTCTTAGATTCCAACGTTCGTCGCCAGGAGCGGTGGCATCTAGTAACAAAGTTCAGAACTAGTTGGTCGTTGACGGTGGCGTTTGGTAGCAAAAGCTGGAACTACTTGAAATCGAATGTCTGCAGTCCTTAGATAACACACTCTAATACTGCCATCACAATTAACACCGGTTATCAGATAGATTCTGCACACACCCAAAGTACACGGGGCTTGACCGCGTTGTCGTAGACCCTAAACTGAGGAACCAACCAACCATCAGTCTACAAGATATGGATTTGACAATCAAGTATCCTGTAAACCTTACTGAGATAGAAATAGCCTAACAATATGACACGTACCCAGCAGGACTGCCTTCTGTATTCTGGCAATCAGGTGTTTCATTTGCAGTTCCTCCAAAGCCATTACCAACGAACAACTCCCGTGGAAGAGATCACCACTGGCAAAATTCTCATGCATTCTATTCCCCATAGTTTCCGTATTTCTTCAGCCAACGGTGCGTACTTGTTTTTCTTTTTCATTTTAGCCTGGGTAGTTAGCATATTCTGACTAAGTGGGACTGCAATGTCTATCAAGTAGGCCTTTTGGTTTCTTTTATTGGGATAGACAATATCAGGTCGATTGGCCAATATTTTCTGGTCGGTTAAAATAGGTCTATTCCAATACATTTTATAATGCTCATTTTCAAGCACGTTGGCTGGCTGGTAATTGTAGTACATCATGCTCGTATCCAGAAGTTCTCATTTTATAGCTAGCTCTTGATGTAAGATCTTTGCAATATCATTGTGCCTCTTGGTGTAGGCCTACTCTATACCATATGCGATTCCTCATCCAATTGCAAGACAAAAGTTTCAATAGCAAAATCGGATCGGGTGCTGTTTGAAAACACAAGTATGAAATTGAGAAGCTGGCAACACTGTCATATCCTGCAGTGCATCGGAATGTACAGAGAAAGCTCCGGCTGAGCGCCGAGTGCCTGCGACCTGCTTTTGGCAACGCTGCATGCAGCTACAGCGTTGCCAGAGTCTCGTTTCTTAACACGAATTTCTGTTAAACCTATTGGCGGGACTACGTTTTGCAACATAAACTTTTGTCGTGAATTTCGACGAGCAACCGCATGCCGACCTCAAAGTGTGGCATTTTTTGTTCACCCTGTATACTCTATACTCTTCTTCTTTCTTCGAATGAGCCAACTATGGACTACGTAGGTTAACCAAAATGGTTTTCAGCTTTATGAGTTGGATTGGTTTCACGTTCTTAAGAGCCTTCTTCCTAGCCCATATCGCCTTCATTTTCTCACTTTGTAGTTCATTAGCTGCTTCTGACATCTTTGGTCTCTGCCCTTTCTTAAGTTTAATCTGTGGGTCTTCTTTTAACATTTTCCGTAAAGCTTGTCTGTCTTGTATAACGGATTCAGAGATGTTAAAGGTTTGCAGATCTTGTTTAACTTGTTGGTACCACAGTGATATTGTTTTCTTGCAGGAGCTGTGGATTTCACTGGTCAATCTTGACTCGTTCATTCTCTCAAGGTGTCCTAGAATTGGAGGCGTATCTTGATGATTTTGTCCGTTAGAGGTTCTTGCTTTAGGTTTAGATCATCGTTGGGCCTGTGATACCTTTCTCCGTTTATGATCCTTGGGCCTAAGATCTTCTTCAAGATAATTCTTTCTTTGACCTCAAGTTTCTGTATCAGTTTTGCCCCTTTGATGGTTAGGGTTTCAGCTGCATAACGGACCTCGGGCCTGATTACAGCGTTATAGTGCTTCAATTTCGCATTGATGGATATGGATTTCTTCTGGTAAACGTTTCTGCATCGATTGTATGCAATATTCAGTTTCAGTACCGGTAGCCTATACTCTATATTATTATTATTATTATTTATTATTATTATTATTAATACAAAAATATTGCATGCACTCTTGTATTGAAATATAATCTGTATATATGTTGTAAATAATAATTTAATATGTCTCACAGATAATCTATACTGCCATCAGATTCGTGAGACATATCACAATAATGTAACATAAATAGTATTTAATAAATAAATTAAAAAAATATTTTTTATTATTATTATTATTATTATTATTATTAGCGCCTCCGTGGCTTAGGCGGCAGCACGCCGGCCTCTCGCCGCTGGGTCCGTGGTTCAAATCCCAGTCACTCCATGTGAGATCTGTGCTGGACAAAACGGAGGCAGACAGGTTTTTCTCCGGGTACTCCGGTTTTCCCTGTCACAATTTCATTCCAGCAACACTCTCCACTATCATTTCATTTCATCTGTCATTCATTTAATCATTGCCCCAGAGGAGTGCGTCAGGCTTCGGCAGCCGGCACAGTTCATATCCTCGCCGCTAGATGGGGGCTTCATTCATTCCATTCCTGACCCGGTTGGAGATTGGAAGCAGGCTGTGGATTATTATTATTATTATTATTATTGTGTAAAAAAACTGGGATAGCCACATTTATCATCTCTGCCCTGAGTACTCTTGGGCCGGTATATAATGCTCTAGTTCACTCGTGGAGCGTGTGTTTGAATGTACTCTTATAGAGCGTAGAAGAGTTGCCCATCACTCATACAAGGCAATGTGAACATCAGACTCACTCCCTCATACTCTTGGCTTTTAAAACGATTGCCATCCCAGCTGCGCTTTCCTTCGTAATATCTACTAATTGGGTGTTAGAAAGAACTCGCAGTACTGCTCCTACACTGTATTCAGGGGCTCACAACTTCAACTTAAGAATATCATTTTCGCCAATTTATTTCACAAGGAACTGTGTTAAAAACACATTGTCAAAACAAAAGATAAACATTTGGTTATCTTCCCATAAAGTCGCCATCGAGATAGATTCATTTGTCGTAACTTGAAAGGGCCCTTAAAAGAACAATCATCATAATTATAGTCATCATCGTACATTGAAATCAATTTCAAGAAACCCTCCTGGTACAATTTTGTTCTCAGCGATTTTAGGATGTTCTTGACAAGTAATTGCACGCCGTCGGTGCTTCCGAAGTTGTTTCTTAAGTCTTCAGTCTTTTCACTGGTGATGCAGATCTCCATGCCTCCCTGTCCTGAGGTAATCGCTTCACCTCTTAGCTACCACATCCTACATCCGAGGCAATCTGTTTAACACATTCTAACCTTGACCTTGGGGCAGATGACCTCGTAGTTTTCCGCCCCTTGAAACCTCAACAACTAACTAACCTTGGGCTCCCCCTACAGTTCTTGTCCTCGACCCTTCCTTCCATAACTAACATTGCTATTCCTGGGTGTCCTACCAACCTATCTCCTCTTCATTAGCAGTCGCCAGAAACATTTCTCCTCCCCCACTCGTCTTAATACCTCTTCATTTGTTCCTAGTCAATGCATGTGAGATTTTCGAAGTGAAATGCCATGTCCTGTGGTTCGGATTCCAACACATTCTAACCTTGACCTTGGGGCAGATGACCTCGTAGTTTTCCGCCCCTTGAAACCTCAACAACTAACTAACCTTGGCCTCCCCCTACAGTTCTTGTCCTCGACCCTTCCTTCCATAACTAACATTGCTATTCCTGGGTGTCCTACCAACCTATCTCCTCTTCATTAGCAGTCGCCAGAAACATTTCTCCTCCCCCACTCGTCTTAATACCTCTTCATTTGTTCCTAGTCAATGCATGTGAGATTTTCGAAGTGAAATGCCATGTCCTGTGGTTCGGATTCCAACACATTCTAACCTTGACCTTGGGGCAGTTGACCTCGTAGTTCCGCCCCTTGAAACCTCAACAACTAACTAACCTTGGCCTACCCCTACAGTTCTTGTCCTCGACCCTTCCTTCCATAACTAACATTGCTATTCCTGGGTGTCTTAGTCTGTGTCCTACCAACCTATCTCTTCTCTTCATTAGCAGTCGCCAGAAACATGTCTCCTCCCCCACTCGTCTTAATACCTCTTCATTTGTTCCCAGTCAATGCATGTGAGATTTTCGAAGTGAAATGCCATGTCCTGTGGTTCAGATTCCACGTGAAAAAAAGGAGATCCCTTGGCTCATGATCTAGAGAGTAACGGTCACGTTCAACTAAAAGCTTCTTTCCTTCCTCTTCCGTTGTTACTCCATCTACCCATCTGATCTTTATCAGTTTCCTGTAACACCACATTTCAAACACTTCAATTCTCTTCTTTTCTGCTGCTCCAACAGTCCAAGTTTTACTTCCATAGAGTATTTGAATGGTTCATTCTGGTTCCGTATTGATGCAACAATTAGTATTAATATTTTGCCAAAGTTCCGCCTAATCAATACCTTTATTGTATTATATATAAATGATCACTTAGTGGTCATTGGTACATGTTTCGGGGCCTAATTGTTTTGGCCCCTTCATCAGCCTATATAGATAAAAAGTCAAGGCAAACAGGTGGTCGGATAGCTAAACACTCATAAAACATTCCCTTAAAAATTATTAGTAAATATACATTAATTAATAAAGTTAACAACCAGAACATCAATAATATAAAAAAGGAAATAGAGATTAATAATGTAATAATAATAACTAAAGCAGATAAAGGGAACACAATAGTACTCATTGACAAAAATGAGTACATCAACAAAACTTACGATTTCTTTAATAATACCAATTTTGAAGAAATAAAAAAAGACCCCACAGCAATCACACAAAGGAAATTAAAAAACATTCTTAAGAATACAGTTTTCATTTTAGATGAAAACCAAATAATTAATTTAACACATATGAATCCCGGTCTTCCAATCTTACGTGCCCTACCCAAAATACACAAAGAGAACATTCCTATTAGACCAATTATCAATTTCAGAAACAGCCCAATATACAGAATAGCCCAATTTGCTCAACGATTTTTAAAACAGCATTATTGCTTCAAAGCTAATACATCTTTCAGAAACACATTACATTTTTGCGAAAAAAGAAAGGAACTGAGATTAAAACAAGAACATTCACTTCATAGCGCTGATATCAAAGATATGTACACTGATATCCCCATTCTACCAACAATAGATATTATTAAGCAAAATATAGCAAATAATAGCAAATTATCGAAAGTAGAAATAGATGAATTCATTTGCATTTTAAGTTTCATTCTAAACAATAGTCATTTCACATTTAACAACAAATTTTACAGACAAAAAGATGGTTTAGCCATGGGCTCACCACTATCAGGTATCATCGCCAACATTTACCTCGACTATTTAGAAGAAACAAAAATAGAAGGGAAAATAAAAGGCATTATGTTTTGGGGAAGATATGTAGATTATGTTTTCATCATAGTTGATGACAATATTCAAACAAAAGAACAAATATTATACCAACTTAATAACATTGATAATAACATAAAATTTACTATGGAATCAGCCGTAAATAATAAAGATTAATTTTCTGGATACAACCATCATTAAAAAAGACAACAGATTACACTATCAAGTTTTCAGAAAACCAACACAAACCCACACTGCAATAAGACACGATTCAAACCACCCTGGCTGTCATAAAAGAGCCACTTTCATCAGCCTTAAAAACAGAGCTATGAAATTACCCTTATCCAAACAAGATTTTAATAATGAGATTAAAGTAATTCATCAGATCGCCGGAATTAATGGCTACAAACGTCCATACATTGAAAATATAATTAATAAATTAAAAAATAAACCCACAACGCACCTCCAACCGGAACAAAAGGAAAAGTCAACATACGCAGTTTTCACAATTTCAATAAATTTACATATGGTTTCACCAACAAATTTAAAAAGCAGAAAATGAAGATAGCGTACAAAACCAATAATACAAATCACGACCTGTTTTTTAATTCTAATACAATCAATAGGAAAGATAAATTCAGCAAATCTGGTATATATAAATTGATTTGCAATGAATGCAATACTAACTACATAGGCCAAACCGGAAGAAATTTTGCTAAAAGATATAATGAACATATAAACGCCACAAAATACAGAAAATATTCAGCTATGGCTACACATATGGAAGAGTCAGGTCATAAATTTACAAATATAGAAAAAGATTTGAAAATTTTACATTATACAAACGAGGGAACCCTGATGAATGTACTAGAATCCATAGAAATTAACACAGCGCATAAAATTTAAGACCCTAAAAATGTCAATGAGATGATTTTTGACTCAAACGTTTTGTTTGATACCCTCACAGACAACATAACGTTAAAAATCAAGAACAAAAATAAACCCCCTTAAGCATTTTAGCTATTTTAAGCATGAAGCCATAAGTATTTTAATTTATTTTTCTCTAAATCATGCACATATTGCAGCCACAAATTCTAATTTCATAAGAGCCACCTAATTTTCAATCTTATTCCTACATTATTTCAAATTTTGCCAATATTTTACAATTAGAGAATTTTCTTATTAATAACATAACACTTCACCCTGTCTAATACCATAATTGGCTTTCCAATGATTTAATAATCTATATATCTGAGTAATGAATTTATGCTGTACCCATAAAATTGACAATAACGTGTAACAAAAGACAAGCCATAGCCGACATAAACTTATCGTTTAACCGAAAGTAAGTTGGCATATTGCTAAATATCATCACAGATATAGACTTATAAGATACATAGTCTATCTATTCTTTCTTAATGGTTTAATCTCAAACTGGAGGCCTGTTCCTTCATTAATTATTCCAAAGCATTCTGGCAAGATGATGTTTCGGCACTGCAGCTCCATGTTTTTTTGGGGCTCATCTATGGTGAAGTATTGTGATCCATGACCTTTATCACTGGTGAATTGTATTTGGAATATTAATATAATCTGGAATGCTGCCACGGACCAGATTATGTCTCGTTTAGCATCTACAGACCGCAGTAAGTTGGAACTGCCACAAAGCTGAGCCATTGTATTTTCGTTGACATCTGCAAGTCACAGTATAGCGTATGGTTTATTTCAAATGTGTTATTGTCGTCAATATACTGTGTTTCAGAAGATTGGGGACCACTTGAAGAGTGCACATTTTCTGTGATCAACAAGAAAAGGGTCAAATTTTAGAGTGTGTTCACACTATATTTTTTGTTTTTTCCAAATTTCAACTATTTCTTTCTTCCTTTCTTTCCTTCTTTCTTTCTTTATTTATTTATTTTTTATTTTTTATTTATTTATGTATTTTATTTCCCTATGTTTCTTTGGATAACATCTTTCCCCTTTCATTATGGTGCACCATAATAGGTTTTTTTGAAGGGAAAGTTTTATGAGTGTTTAGCTATCCGACCACCTGTTTACCTTGACTTTTTATCTATATAGGCTGATGAAGGGGCCAAAACAATTAGGCCCCGAAACATGTACCAATGACCACTAAGTGATCATTTATATTTAGTACAATAAAGGTATTGATTAGGCGGAACTTTAGCAAAATAGTAATACTAATTCCATAGAGTTGTACGCTCCAGAACAAGGCTTTAAAAAATTACTTTCTAATACCTAAATCAAATCTATATTCGAGGAAAGATTCCTTTTCTGTGGAAATGCATTCCTTGCATGTGCTATTGCCTACTTTTTATATCCTCTTTGTTTCGTCCATCACTGGTTATTTTTCTTCCTAAGTGTTAGGGTGTCAGATTTGGAAAAGTGACTTAGTGAAGGATTGCGAGCTTCGATGCTCCTTGAATTTGATAGACATCTTCTGGATTTGAGGTCCCGTTCCACGATGCTCCAAATAATTATATTCATATTATTACATTTTGCACCACAACCGGGTGGCAATAACATTTCATTCGGTCGCCACAACGTGGAGATCTTATCAAAGCATCACCTAATAATGATTGCAATTTTGCTTATTGTGCTGGAAAATATAACTGAAATAGTTTTAATGAAAAGATAATGTTTATTTTATTGTTGCTTTTTATGAATAACACACGAAATATCATTTTAGCCTATTTTCATTTATGAAAAAATAGACTTATGAGATCACCTTTTGTCCGTGTTTGTGTATGTGTGTGTGTCCCCCCTAATGAAATCTAAGCGGCTGGAGCGATTTCAATGAAACTTGGTAAGGTTATAGTACCATTTTTTCCAACCCCGACAGTGCCCTTAAAATTGTATAAAGTGCGTTCAAAAAGTAACGAGCCGGAGGCTGGAATGCGCAAACCGGTGACTACATCGGCTAATCGTGGCGTGTGTAACGAGGTGTGGTTCCGACCAGAGTGGGGAAGTTCACAGCCCGTCGCTAGAGGGCACGCGTGCACGTCACGAGACGATACAAAGCGAGCAGCAGCATGCATCAATCGTCCAAAGCTGCCAGTCGCATTGCAAACAGCGACATGGAGGTGTCAACCGAAGAGCAAAGAGGTGTTGTTCGGTTTCTGACAGCGGAAGGAGTAGGGGGAACGGACATTAATCGCCAAATGTCACAAGTGTACGGCGAACACTGCATGTCCCTTGCAAGGGTCAAGGCGTGCCACAAGCGCTTCAGGGAAGGACGGGTGTCGTTAGCCGATGGTGCTCGGTCTGGGGCATCCCCCTGCATTACCGATGACAACGTCCAGCTGGTTGATGCACTCATTACCCAAGACCGCCAAGTGACAGTGAACGCCATAGTCGCCGTGGTCGCTCCACGACAATGCAGGACTTCATACGGCCAACACAGTCGCGGCACTCCTGCAGAAACTCAAATGGGATGTTCTCGGCCACCCTCCATACAGTCCAGACCTCTCTCCCTGTGATTACGCCATGTTTGGTCCCCTGAAAAGGGCTCTACGGGGCCAACGATTCACCTCGGACGCCGACGTCCAGCTGTACGTGGGGAACTGGTTCACATCGCAGCCCAGGGAATTTTATGAGACAGCCATTCACCGCCTCGTGTCACAGTGGGAAAAGTGCCTCAACAGCCAGGGCCAATACTTCTAACATACAGGTACTGGTTTCTGTAATTATGCCTCCGGCTCGTTACTTTTTGAACGCACTTTATATTACGCCTCACCAATCCAGCATGGCGGCTGTGCGGAATATTTCACCGGCATTCTATATATTCAAAACTATTGCTGATATCACCCTGCCATTTTGTACGGTGGTAAAGGACACTACAAGCAGTTTACCTAAGTAACTTTCAAAAACCTGTTAAGTAGGCCTACAAAACGAACATGGCGGCCCAGCGAGGTTGAAACATTTAACAAGATTGTTCTAGCGATTTAACCATCCAAGCGCAGTGAATCATGACACAAAAAATGTTTATATAACGGACATCCAATATAGTTCAATTGTTTACATAACCTCAAGATGACGGCTGTGCAAAATTTTAAAAATGATTTTTTGTTTCTTGTGTCCGAGTCATGCGATCGAAGTTAACGTTTGAATAATGAACCTACGCAATAATCGTCATCTAATAGTACATAACTCTATGGCCTGCATATACTGTGCCCAACTCTAGGAATGGGTATTCCAAGATTCAGACACCTAGATATCAAGGGAAAGGCTGTAGCCGCTTTTGAAAGTTGAGATATTTGAATATCGCGCTACATTGCTTCTCGAAGCATTTGGAAATAATTTACCGATACTTGGATGTCAAGTGACGTAGCGAGTAATAGCAGAGGTCGAGGCTATTTATTGATTAAATAGTTAACCATGGAGTAGAGACTTGAGACTGGGATCAGATTACTGGCACGGCCAAAAGAAAGAGAATGCAATTAGTATCAAGTAAATCGGACCAGGGATTCAAGAGATATGAGGATTTCCAGATATCAGGTGATGACGCGTGACCCTGGCAGTTTTGAATAAAAGCCAGCTGGCCGAAGCAACTTCAGCTCATTCTAACACAAGCAGTTGCCTAGCAAGTTGCTACGACGCTGAGCCAAGGCACATGGTTGCCGGATCTACGCAGAAGTTCTTTTGAAAGTCGTGATAGTCACGAAAAGTGCTGCGCTACGAGTTGGAACTTAGTAAGTTTCTGGTGAGGAGAATCACTGAGGTGATTGATTTTTCTACAGACATTGGTGGAAATATTTATATTTCTACAAGGACATATGCTAGACTTTGTCTAGAAATAGTATTTTGTCACAGTCCAGTAATAACTTAATACTTGGATGTTTAAATCCATTTCAAGTCAGTTTTCATTTTTGTAACTAGTTAAACAACCACTTCGATCTGTCAGTACACTGAAGACTAGTCTATAACGGTGGCGTTCATTAGTCTACACAAGGGAAACTACAAGTTGCCTAGCGCATGGTAGATGGTGATATAATAAACCATGCCCAGGGAACGATCTTCAGAACAGCCGTTGATTGGTTAGACTGTCAGTGTTTTTCTTGTACTGATAAGATTACCGTGAGTTATGTTACAACTGACATATCTAAGAAGAGATCACTTAGATCTGACCCCATTTAAACAAACTGTTATGACTTTGATAGAAGCCCATATTAAAATGGAACCACAGTTTATTCAAACGTCAAAAGATACTACCACTATGTCTTACTAGACGAATTGTGGGTATATGATGGCGGCGGATACAAGGATTATACGTGCTTGTCCGATAGGGCATGTTTTTGGATAAATCTGGCACAGACCAGGTTTACTACACTTCAAGACCATCAAGAAATGTAAGCCACATTTGAATTATATTATGCCTAGCTAATTGGAACAAACTATTTTTTCTGCAGATGACCAACACATTTTTTTCGTCGTATTTAAATCTTGCAATGATTTACGCAAGACTTGTTAGAGTTATTCTGAGCATTTTCAGCACTCAGAACAGTTTAGGATCGATGACCGAGCATTTCGAGCATTTATTTGAATATTTCATATTTTTGGCAAATCACGGTAATCAGCCGATGTAATTGTAAAAGTTAATAATTTATTTTTGTTGAGGAATGGATATTTTTTTCCATATTCGAAGGTTCGAACATGTGGATTCTCACATAATGAGATGATAATTAAACATATTTGAAATAATACAAATAATAATAATAATAATAATAATAATCCACTAATAATAATAATAATAATTTTTATAATTTTTCTAAATAATTCATGGATATTATATTTTCTAATAATCATATGTATTGAGAGAGAGCCTATGAAGTAGTTTAATCATTTCTAGTTTGGAACAGGAGATTTTCCGAAGGAGAGTGGTTAGCGCAAGCCCGCATTCAACCAACATTTCAGTTCTGGTTGAACAGTTGATATTTGCATTGAGCAAAGTATATTTTTCAGATAACACGGAGAGGCATGAAACGGGAAGCAAATGATATTTGTATCAAATAGGATATTGTTGTATTTATATAAAATCATGACGTAAATACACTCGAAAGTGAAATAAAGATTTTCATAAGTATGGTAAATTCACGGGTTGAACTGAATGGTAAAATAAAATAAACTTGTAAGTTTATAAATCTTCCAGTGTTGATAACAAACAGAGGCTTGATTTATTGTATAAATTTTGGGAAGAAAATTTATGTGTGTGGAGTAGTTGAAATGCCATTCCCAAGTGCGCATGTTTAAGTCGCAGGAATGAAGGTTTTTTCGAGCATCAATCAAATAGCAGGTTCGATGGCTCAGGTTTATAGTAGGAGTATTGGAACTACACATTTCGTCGGATGAATGACCCGAAGGTTATTTCTTGAAACCATCAGTTCTTATTTCAACCTTGTTTACGAATTCCATTTAGACTTTGATTTTGCTAGAACCCGGATTTGTCATGATAGTAGTTTATTCTTCTTCAGAGGAAGACCTTTGCCGTTGTTGTTGTAATATTGTGTTCTTACACAAAAAATAGAATGGGCCACTGCCAATTAAAAATAATTCTTTAACCACGAATAATTTGAAGGATATTTTCAATCCTAGTGCCATGAACTAAATGAATTCATTATAAAACTACAATTCTTAATTTCGCATTCTGTCGAAGAATTGCAAGTTGTGAAAGTTGCTAAAAATGGCCATGAATATAAATATTTTTTATAATAATGATTCCAAGTGGATAATTGAATAGCTGAATGGTTCAACCATTTATTGATCAAGTTGATGATTCAGAAATCATATTTTGTTAGGAACTTGAAGTTCATAATCGAGTCACTTCTCGAATGTTAAATGTCAGAAGAACAATTAATTGTTGTTGTGCTTCGCACAGTTCTTCGATGCTATGCTCAAGGTCAAATACTTTTCAGATGTTATTAATATGTGTAAATAATTTATGTTGCTTCAATGATGATAATATTTTCGACGTTATATTTTTGAAACTGGAAAAATAAGTGAAAGTTTAAAATTCTATGAACATTTATTCTACGAGTGTTAATATTTATGTAAATATTCAAACAGTGATCTACGATATTTCCAGTATAGACAATTAACTTTGAACTGGAATTAAATATTAATAATTTTGGAACACAGTCTACAGGACTATTAATCGGACTTGTGTTTCCAAAAAGATTGTCAAATGTGTTTGGAAAATTTCTGTATATTGTGTGTAAATAAGAGTGTGGATCGCCACGTGAGTGATGCTACTTTGAGCATTTTTGCAGTCAATTTTAACTTCTAAATAAACTGAGATAATTTTACAGGATGTGTTACTCCCAATTAAATCTCCTTCTATCCTTATTGTTGCATTGAGCCAAAAATCAGTAATGCATTTTTTTAATTTGATGTCGTTTTTGCGATTTGCTTTAACCCATCTGGCGCTCCGGGATATTTTGACTCTCGTGCTGACTGGTTATTGGTAAAATGCATATGTGGTCGTGCGGACTCCGGTCTAAACGGGCACAATACGAGTATAAAAATCCAACAAGGTGACCATCAGAAACATTTAGATGGTTCACTATAATTACTAATCTATGGCGGCAATCAAACTGAACATTTTTGTATGTTGATAGGGGCTGTTAACCTAAGTTCACCTATGGAACTTTTAATAACCTGGTGAGCACAAATCCAACCTAGCGGCGGAGCGAAATTTAAATATTTAAAATGGAAGTTTATCGCGATTTAACCATTCGAGCGCAGTGAAACTTGGTACGGTAAATGCTTATACAAATTTTAATCCACTGACATCTAATTTATTTCAATTATTTTCATTTCAAAGAATGGCAAGATCAGTCATTACATAACTGTTAACTTGCCACGGTGGGTGAGTGGATAGCGTGTCGGTCTACTAACCCCGAGATAGCAGGTTCGCTCCTGGCCATGGTAAGTGATTTTTTTTGAAAGGCGGAAAAAATACGACACGCATGTCATACGATGTTGGCATGCCAAAGAACCCATTTGAATTCAGTAGGCCGTGTTCATAATGGCAAAATTAATCTCGGGCGTTTACGCCAACACAAAGTTCCTGATTTCTCTACTAGAAAGCGCTGTAGTGTTCAAGGAGCTTAGATATCTAACCTCCTTGTCTTTCATAGTGATTCAAGGAACAACGAAATTCGACATGCAAACTACCCTCTGGGTGTCAAATTACGAAGCTTGCACCCGGCACCCGAGGCCATACGTTATTATTATTGTGATATGTCTCACGAATCTGATGGCAGTACAGATTATCTGTGAGACATATTAATTATTATTATTACAACATATATACAGATTATATTTCAATACAAGAGTGCATGCAATTTTTTTTGTAATGATAATGATAATGGTGATAATGATTAAAATATGAATGTAAAGACACACAAATTTATGTTATGAGTTAATGTTTAGTTAAGTAATATTTTTTAATGCGACTTATAGCTAGTTGTTTGCTGTTTACGTTCGTCAATCCAGGTGGTAGTTCATTAAGTAGTGATGGTATAATATAATTTAATCTCTTGAAACCATAGCTATTTGTACATAAAGGTTTTACATATTTAGTATTTAGTATTTGTATGCTGTGAGAGACCTTATGCCTGAATCTTGGATCATGGTAGTAGAGATTCAGTACAGTAATTTGAAACAACTTTTTAATATTAAAATAAAGGATATCAGTGAAATATTTAAAGAACCTGTTTTGGCTATCTTGAAGATTATTAATTAAAGTTGTGTTTTGATTTCCCCAAACTGCTATAGCATATCTTAATTTGCTTTCAATCAGAGCACTATAAATGGTTTTGTAAGTTTTTCTATCTACATAAAATCGGAGATTGTAGAAGGTGTAGAGGTTTGCTCTTAGGTTTTTTATTATATTCCTAGGTATTTTTGTATCGAAGTACTATTTATGAAGGTGTTACATTTGCAACCTGCCAGGATGTTTTGGTGTACGCATGATATGCTGTCGTGCGTTAGTTTGTATTTTTCTTGTGTGAAGTGAACAACTCTGATGTGCATTATTTTAGGTTTGGTTGTATTTATATACAAATTATTGTCATGACACCATCTTGTGATGTTATTGAAGTCTTCTTGAAGTCTATCAAAAGCTGTTTTAGAGTATGGTATATATAGTGGTGTCATCAGCATAAATAAATATTTTACTGTGTTTAGTGGCTTCATTCATGTCGTTTACGAACAGGTTATATAGTGTAGGTGAAATAATACTGCCTTGAGGAATACCCTGTGTTCCTTCTGCTGCGTCACTGATAGTATTATTGATCATAACTGCAATTTCCCTGTTTTTCAGATAGCTTTCAAATAGTTCGTAAGTCGCGCCTCTTATTCCAATATCGTGTAATTTAGCAAGTAGTTTATTGTGATTTATTGTGTCAAATGCTTTAGAAAAGTCAAGAAAAAGTACCATTATGTGATTGTTCTTATTTAAGGCATTATTTATTACATTGGCAAATTCATCCAGGAGTAGTTTAGTACTTTTTCCCTTCCTAAAACCGTATAGGTGTCCCTTTAAAATATCATATTTATCATTTTATCATATTTATTTAGGAAATTGTTCAATCCCTTATCAAAGCATTTTTCCATTATTTTGTGTAGGATTGATAAAATGCATATTGGTCTGTAGTTGCCAAGGTCTAAGTGATCGCCATTCTTATATATTGGTTTAATAATTGTGTATTTCAGATATTTTGATATTATGCCTGATTCGAATATCTTGTTTATGAGATGTGTTATGATTGGTATAGTTTTTTTGGATGTTGCCTTTATGTCTTTCAAGCGTATATTGTCTGCACCAGGCGATTTTTCAGTTTTTAATTCCTTAATTACCGGTATGTTCTCTATTTTAAATTCATCAGTTTCAAGTAATGTAAAGGAATTCATTAATGTGTTTCTATTTGATTGCCATATGTTGATATTACAGTTATGAGCTAGGCTGTTATATTTTTTCACTAAAGGTACTGTTGAATTTATTGACTATCACTTCGTTAGTATAATGTATTCTTAAATGTTTGTTTATGACTTCATTGACAGCTTGTGTTTTCCGACCTGTTATATCATTAATGACTTTCCACATTCCTTTATTATCGTTTCTGGAATTATTTATCTTATTTTTATAATATTGATGTTTTGTTTTGTTTATTAGCTTATTTAATTTGTTTCTGAAAGCGTTGTATTCATTTTTTTATTGTAATATTGTCCTTGTTTCTGAGCATTGTTTTGTAAAGTCGGTCTCTTTCCTTTCATTGTATTTTTAGGTCATAAGTGAACCATTGTTTGCTCTTTCTGTGTTTACGAGTGGTTATGTAAGATGCTTTTTGGTAGATATCCTCATACTTGGTTGTTATATTGTTATATATGTCATTAAGATTTTTTAATTCAAGGCATTATGTCCAGTCCGTGTTGTTAAGGCTTGTGTGTATTGTGGTATCGTAATGTACGATTCATTATCTTGTAATTGTGTCTTATAATTTTTTGGCCAAATACCTGCATATGTTATGTAGTGGTCAGAGATGTCTAATTGTATGACTTCAGAAGTATATTGATCTAGTCTGCTACGATAGTATATGTGATCAATAAATGTTCTCGAATCTAAATTTGGATCATAACGAGTAATTTGAGTGATAAGTGGTAGGAAACCATGAGTTGCCATAATATTTGTATACTTGATAGCTGATAGACTGATGTCATTAGATAAAGTATCAATGTTGATATCTCCTAAAATGGCGTATTCGCTGTACTTACTGGTGTGTTGTGTTATATGTGTCTCCAGTTCATCAAGAAAGTCATTTATGTTAGTGCTAGGTGGTCTGTAAATGCATGTTAATCCAATCTTTTTGTTCATGTGAAATATTTCTATTACCATTGATTCATGAGTATTGGAAAATGTATGAAAAAAAGGAAGATTGTAGTTTTACGTGACCGTGAATCTTGTGATTATGAGCCACGGGACCTCCTTTTTACGTGGAATCCGAACCACAGGACATGGCATTTCACATCGAAAATCTCACATGCATTGACCGGGAATCGAACCCGGACCGCCTTGGTGAGAGGCATACAGCTAGACCGCTGAGCCACCACGCCCCTGAGGAAAATGTATGAATTGTGTGTTCTAATAGCCATGTTCTTCTTTACATATATGGCTATGCCTCCTCCTTTACGATTTGTTCTATTACAAAATATAACATTAAAATTATCCTAAGTAAATAGGCCTAATTATTAGATTCAAGTATGTTAATTTCTGTTAAGCAAGTAATATCCAGATCACTAATTTTCTTGCCTACAGTTATGGTTAAATAATCCCAGTTTTTTTATATAGATTGAATATTTAGAGAAAGGATATTGATTTCAGCATTATTTCTAGTCTTATTACCATTTTCGATGAAATCGGGTATATTGAGAAATGTGAGTTCCTTTTGTATTCCAGAAATATTTATATTGCCAACCCAACTGTTCATAATTTCAATTAATATAATGATTCAATAATAATTCTTTCTTTTTGGAGGGGGGGGGGATTACCTAATTTTGTTAATGTCTTCCTCACGGGAGATTCTCAATATATCAGATTCGTCATTTTTCGCGCTAGAATTTTGCCGTTTTTAACCCAAATGAATTTCCAGTTCTTTTCTCTGGTCTGATTTTTAGTTTTCCATAGTAGCTCTCTGTAAAATGCCGTTAGACTTTCTTTAATGAAAAACCTGGATTTAGTGTTCCCATGAGGTAGGAAATTTTTTCCTTTTCTATAATGAAATGAAAATCCACAGCCTGCTTCCAGTCTCCGACCGGGTCAGGAATGGAATGAATGGAGCCCCCATCTAGCGGCGAGGATATGAACTGTGCCGGCTGCCGAAGCCTGTCGCACTCCCCTGGGGCAATGATTAAATGAATGACACATGAACTGAAATCACAGTGGAGAGTGTTGCTGGATTGAAATTGGGACAGGGAAAACCGGAGTACCCGGAGAAAAACCTGTCTGCCTCCGGTTTGTCCAGCACAGACCTCACATGGAGTGACCGGGATTTGAACCACGGATCCAGCGGTGAGAGGCCGGCGTGCTGCTGCCTAAGCCACGGAGGCTCCTAATAATAATAATAATGATAATAATAATAATAATAATAATAATAATGATAATAATAATAATATAATAATAATGAATGAATGATCGTGTGACCTCCGGAGAGGCCGAGTGCAGGTCTTTCTAGTCGACGTCGTAATGAGGATGAAGTGATGATAAAGACGTCACGGGAATTAACCCAGGAGATTAAAATCCCTGATGTTTCGGCCAGGAATCGAACCCGGGGCACTTCGGGCCAAAGCCTAGCATGCTAACCATTTAGCCACGGAGCCGGATAATAATAATAATATGTACCAATGTCAGAAATATGGAAAAATAAGGAAAATAAATTAGTTTAAAGTGAATAGAAGACAACATAATCGATGGGGATAAGTTAACGAGTAGTTCCGTGAAGAACTAAAAAGCCTATTTTCATATATCCTACTAATATTAATTGCCTCTATGAACATACAAATTGCCAGTTTGAATGCTGTAATAGATTCGTAGATATTGAGAACCGTCTAAATATTTTGGATGGTCACCATGTTGGATTTTTATGCTATAGGCCTTATATGTATGTACTATTACATGAAGATTATTGTGTAGGTGTTTTATTCAAACTTCAATCGTATGATTAGGACACAAGAAATAAAAGCGGGATTTTAAAATTTCGCTCAGTTGCCATCTTGTGGTTATGAAAATAATTTAAATTAATTAGATGCGAGTCGATTAAAATTTGTATAAGCATTTACCGTATCAAGTTTCACTGCGCTCGGATGGTTAAAACGCAAGAAACGTCCATTTGAATATTTACATTTCGCGTCACCGCCATGTTGGATTTGTGATCGCCAGGTTATTGAACGTCCCATAGGTGAACTTATGCTTATAGCCTCTATACACTTACAGAATTTCAGTTTGATTGCTGTAGTGGATTAATAGATATTGAGAACCGTCTAAATATTTTGGATGGTCGCCATGTTGGATTTTAATATATGTAGGCCATAGAGTTATGTACTATTAGATGATGATTATTGTGTACGTTCATTATGCAAATGCTGATTTCGATCGCATGATTAGAACACAAGGAATAAAAACTTAATTTTCGAAATTCGCACAGCCGCCATCTTGAGGTTACATAAACAATTGAACTAAATTAGATACCAGTGCATTACAATGTGTATAGACATTTGTTGTACCAAGTTTCATTGCGTTTGGATCATTAAATCGCGAGAAAAGTCTATTTAAACTTTCAACTTCGCATGGCCGCCATGCTCGTTTTGTAGTTAACCGGTTTTTGAAAGTCTCATAGATGAACTTCCAGTAGTGCCCTTTATCTCCGTACAAAATTTCATGGTGATACCGGTAATAGGTTCAGAGATATAGATTGCCGGTGAAATATTTCGCACAGCCGCCATCTAGAGGTTATGTAAACAATTGATGTCGGTACATTATAATGTGAATAACCATATACTGTACCGAATTCCTTTGCGTTTGGTTGGTTAAATCGCGAGAAACGTCTATTTAAAAGTCGCGCAACTTCGCTTGGCCGCCATGTTGGTTTTGTACTTACCAGGTTATCAAAAGTCACATAGGTGAACTTCTAGTAGTTTCCTTTATCACCGTACAAAATTCCAGGATGATATCGGTAATAGTTTCGGAGATATTGAATGCTGGTGAAATATTTCGCACAGCCGCCATGTTGGATTGGTGAGACGTAACAAAATTTGAAGGGCACGGTCGGGGTCGCCCGGAATAGTGCTATGAACTTACCGAGTTTCATTGAAATCGCTCCAGCCGTTTAGAAGTTATTAGAGGGGTGGGGGCACACAAAAATCCATCACACACACAATCACACGCATACACAGACAGACACACAGACAAAAGGTGATCTCATAAGCCTATTTTTTTCATAAATGAAAATTGGCTAAAATATGTCTGTCTGGGTAATAAAGAAATATGTAAATGCATATAAATCCTAGCCCTGGTAATGATAGTCTAAAGATAAGATATTGGATTTATTCTTTCACTATATGTCTATATTATATGACTATATTCATTCACGTATGAACGAGATGGCTGGAGGAAATAGTGTTGATCGGTTTTTCAAACAACTCCAAGTCCCAGGGTAATCTTTCACGAAGCTTATAGAAGAAAGATGCACAACTGCCGGTAAAGCCACTTTAGATATTAAGAATTTAGAAAAACGATCGCTTGAATCAGCCATGATACTATTTCATATCAAAATAGCTTGTTACGCAATTATCCGAATTCGGGCCCATCTCACTTCAGCAAATTTCAGGAGATTGAAGGCAGTTAAAGTAACCTACCTACGCAGAGCTCTTCGACTATCTCGAACAATAAGGTCTGCGCCTGTCTTGCTCTTAGCCGCCACATATTTATTTATTTTTTCACCAGAGCGATAGTGATAAAGAACAACCTGCTACCAACACCAGGTAAGAGAAGGCACATGGAATCAGGGGCGTATATAAGGGGGGAGGTTTTCTTTGGGGGTTTTAGACCCCCCGAAAAGAGCCAATAAAAATTAAGAAAGTGTTCCTTTAGTTAAAGCATAAAATAATTGTAAATTTGGTTGTACCCTAATCTTAACTTATTGGCTAAGTTATAAACAATATTAAGATTGAAATTAGACTACCTCATAGTGTAGTGGCTAGCATTCTTGGCTTCCACCCCGGAGGTCCGATTCGATTCCCGGCTCTGCCAAGAAATTTTAATTCTGGTCCGAGGGCTGAAACGGGGTACACTCAGCCTTGTGAGGCAAAACTGAGAATTCCACAGCAAGGTACTTTTGAGAAATAAATTATCAATTTGTAAAAAACAAAAAAACTGATTACCATTCTGCCTAATAAATTGACAAATATTTAGATACTAGCAGGTACCCGCGGCTTCGCTCGCGATTAAGTCAATGGGGACGATGCATTATTGCTGAAAATTGGTCTATTCTATCACATCAATCGCGGCTACAGGTGGGTCCATTTTAATTCTGAAAATTCTAATACATACAGTGTATTGATATGAGTAGCAAAGTGGGACTTTCATAGAGTTGAGAAAGTCCACAGGGTATGATGTTACCTTATGTGAACACATTTGAAAATTACGTTTTTGGTTTTGCCATCTTCTGCTGAGACATAACGATTTTGTTGTCCGTATACTCGTGAGCAGCCCGCATACAGTTGCCCTTGGGAAAAAATGGTTTTGTCTACTGTAAATGTACACCTGCTGCTGTTAAGTGTCATTGCGCTTTGTTAATAGAAATTGCGAATATTGTTTGAAAAGGGAACTGCACTCTTTCACACTGGAATGGCAAATCTATCGGAATAAGGGGAATTAAAAGTATTTTTCCTTAAGCTATTCAGGGTGTAATTTTGCCAGAATTATTGATGGTTTGAACGTCAACTTGTCGCTATTAATAGACCTATAGTAAAATATCTCTCACCATGGCCGCTGATGTGCATTATGCAGTCTCTTCCAGTGTTACATGCCAGGGATTGAAATTCTCCAAAGACCCTTTTGCCTCACATGCCTCTCTGGGTAATTAAAATTCCTGATTGTTGTTGTTTGAGCCTTCAGTCTTTTGACGGGTTTGATACAGACCTCCATTCCCCCTCTCCTGAGCTAATCGTTTCATCTCTACATAGCTACCACACCACACCCTACATCTGAGGCAATCTGTTTAACCTTGGTCTACCCCTACAGTTCTTGGCCTCGACCCTCCCATCCATAACTAAGCTTGCTATTCCTGGGTGTCTTAATATGTGTCCTACCAACCTATCTCTTCTCTGCATAACCAGTCGCCAGAAACATCGCTCTTCTCCCACTCGTCTTACTACTGCTTCATTTGTTACCCTATCTACCCATCTGATCTTCATCGTTCTCCTGTAACACCGCGTTTCAAACGCTTCAATTCTCCTCTTTTCTGCTGCACCAATAGTCCAAGTTTCACTTCCTTATAGTGTCACGCTGCAGACAAACCTTTCAAAAATGACTTCCGAATACTTAAATCTACAATATATTCGATGTCAACCGATTCCTTTTCTGTAGAAATGCTGTCCTTGCCTGAGCCAACCTACTTTTGATATCCTCTTTGCTTCGTCCTTCACTGGTTATTATGCTTCCTAAGTAACAGAAGTCTCCTACTACCCGTAGCGTTTCCCCTGCCAATTTGATGTCCATAGAGGTTTCTGATTGTCTTCGGCTGCATTCCAATATGTTTGTTTTACATTTATTGATTTTCATCATGAATTCTTTCCTCAAAACCGATTCCTTACCATTCAAAAATTCATCCAAATCCTCTGGCGTATCGGCCAAGATGACGATGTCATCAGTAGGGCTCGGATTTTTAGGTAAATAAATATTTTTTATGTAAATACATATTTTAAGCATTTTTTCTATAAAAACATAAATTCCTGTTTTTCACTTATTAGCACATAAAAATACATAATATTTACATGTTCAAAATCAGTATGCTAGATCTTTCAGTTTATTGCATTTTTCTTATGTATTACTTCAAACTGTGAACTATCTAATCTTCATGCAGAGCGTATGTCTTAACTTGTCGCCCCGTGCCACTCACTGTGGAAGCCGGGGATTTCCTTGCCCATAGCCATATTACACCACGTGCTAGACCTCCCCACCCCCACCCCCGAGGTACCTAGAACAAGTATCACTCACATGCAGTTCAATTCTGGCACTGTGAAGTGTAAGGCAGTTCTAGGATGCCTAAAGTAAAAGCAACTATAAGTTATCGTCTGCAGCAGTATGTTGCGGAATTTAAAGATAATTTTACTTCTTATGGGGGCGTTCTGTTCTGCCAACCATGTGGGAAAGCAATCAAGGATGAACAGCGATCTCAAGTTACACAACGCCTCAAGGGCAAGAAACATATTGCCGCAGTTTCGCGCCTTCAGTAGTGTTTTGCGATAATCGTCGGTCATTTGTGATGGACAACCTGAAGATGTATCTCGTTGTATATTGTAATTCTTCAGTAGTCAGTGAAGCATAGCATAAATTGCATATTGTATATATTCACATTAATAAACTAAATTATAATTAAATATTTTTACTTTTTTGTCACATATTTCAGGTATTTTTAATACATAAAAAATAAATATTTTCCCGATTTTTAGCACCTAAAAATCCGAGCCCTAGTCATCAGCAAATCTCAGAGATGAAATTATTTCTCCTTGAACCTTCGCTCCCACTTTAAATTTTTCTCCAATTTCCTGATTATTGTGTTTTAGAGATCTTTGAAATGCGTTGCCTTCGCACACGGTGTAGATGCATTGTCAAAGGAAAACATTCCATGTTACGAACATGGGCCACATAACCTGTACCGAAAGCTTCTGCAGATTTAACAGAAGGCCTATTCTGAACAGCAGTTCCTTGAACTCAGATTCGCCAACATTTTATTATATCCATGTGGTATATCTCTGTACCTCAACATACAGAAGAGTGCTTTAAAAATCATGCCTTGTGTAAATTTTGGAAAAGGTAGTGAGTGTGGGGTTTGCCGGAATGGATACTCGCTCGTAGAAATTCTTTTCACTAAAATAGACTGGTTCACATTGAGGTATGTGACGGCGGGATGCCTTAAGTGTTACGGAAACGGCAATAGCCGCCATAGAGCTTCGTTACTACTGAAATAACGACCAGACTGATATTTGTACTTAACTATACGGGATGTGTGAGCCCAGTGTTAATGAAATTGAACGTAGCTATATCGGTACCTTTATTTAGTAGCCGCTACTGTAGTGTTTATAAATTAAAGGTGATATTAGAAGGCGCTTTCCCTATTTTTTAACCCCTGGCACTACAGCCACTGCCATCGTAATGTACAGGCCATCATCCAGCGACTCTAAACGATTGATCAGCTGATCGGTAGGGGTAGAGATGGCGACCATTTTGCTTTGTGCTGTGTTGTTTATATCTTTTATGAATGAGTATCCGCGTGAAAAGTGATACTTGAGAACGCTTCTACTTACGTCATCTAAAATGAGGAATATTTATTTTCTGAAACAAATGTTCATTTTGTAGGTAGGTTATTGTATCTACGCAAATTTTGCGTTGCATGTTTGTCATCACACAGAAGGTTATGTTTTAGTTAGGACCTCTATATTACTTATTATTTCGACTCATACAAGGTTTTTTGGATGGTAATAAAATGTTGTTAGTTCATGAAACCTACTTCCCAGGTCGCAGGTATGTCAAAAGTTTGTTTATAGCAACTACTGGTATTATGAAAGTAATGATAATGTGGCTTGCTTCTCCTTCCCCACCACGACAATTTAAGAAAGCATTGCATACACAACATCCCTAGAAATTATTTGTACATTACGGGGAATACATGAGTGTGTTAACATTTCCCTGAAAGTAAGATACCATTCTTCGGGAGAGAAGAGCTAATCGCCTTGATGGTAGGTTGTTAGTTAATATGGTTTCAATTATTGTATGAAGTTCCCAAACTTCAGCCTATGCTAGGACTGGAAACATTTCTAATATGATAATGCTGAAGTTAAGTTACTTACCGTATGTAAATCAGAGAAGCGATATCCAGTATTCAGTATCTACTGAAGTCAGTCCAAGTTACATTATTTGTGAGAATGGTCTCTCGATCAAGCTCAAGTGAATAATATGGTAATGTTTTCGTGGCAGCATTTGTGTAGGCTACTGTATTTACATTAATGGGATTGTTAGCACCTGGTGTATGTACTGTAGGTTATTGATACCTGATTTCAAAATTACAACCCATTGTAAATTCCTGATGCAAGAAACAAATTAGATTGAGTCATAGAAAATAAGTGCTGTTAGGATAGGCCCTGTTTAAGTCACCTTGAGGGTGGCCTGTGCTTTGATTACAGTTAGAGATAGGTTACATTGTGCTTTGTCATCCACGAGCAGTTTAGGACGTGATCTGTTGAATAGCCAAGAGTGATGTGGGGTTGTCTCAGGCATCTACCATAAACCTTTTCAAAGCGGTGAACAACGAGAAAATGGCCAAGAATAGATCTTATTCTCGACGTCGAAATACTGCAATTTAGCCCTGTTTGTGTGCTTCAACGTCCTAGTAAATGTACCGGCAATGTACCATTTTGTTCACTCTCAAAATACCAGCTACATCAGCCGGATTCGAACAAGCGGAGCGATAATTAGGCGTATATAGTGGTAACGGATGGAAGTGCCAATCAGCCCTAAATAGCATTGCTATTTTTCTACGTCTTGAAGCGGGAGCGTAATTTATATTAGGTTTGAAGAGACTGCGTGTGAAGGGAGCTATCTGACTTGCTGCTGCGACTATAACGACCCTAGGCGTGACGTCACAGTAGGAGCCTTACGGCCTGTACATTACGATGGCAGTGCTACAGCCCATGAATGGCTTAGGCCTATCATGCGACCGCTTCCCAGCCATTTGGCCTGCAGATATTGTGGTGACGCGTGGTCAGTGCATCGTGTCCCCTCGGCCGTTAATCTTGTTCTTCGTGACCGGGGCGCTGCCTCTCTATCAGACAGCTACTCAATTGTCCTCACGAAGCTGAGTGAACCCCGTTGCAGCCCTCACGTCAGACCCTAAAATCTCTGACGTAGCCGGGAATCGAACCCGGGGCCTCCGGATGAGAGGTAGGTGCGCTACCCTGTTCTTATTGTGTTTATATATATCTTGAAAAAGATAATAAATGGATTGGCATTGCCTCCTACAGGAATATATAGAAAATCGGATGTCATACCTTGAGGTAGTGTTGCCATGGAAACGGACTTGCCATTAGTTCATCAGTTTATCAGAGCGAAGATAGTTTTCAGCGAATATCTTTGAAATTGTTGGTTTTAGGGCCTTAAAATGTGTTTTTCGGTGTCCCTACACCGAGTATTGTTTCTCGCATCGAGAGGCGTAAAATGAGCTATGTCCGGTCCTTACGCGACAACTTTCATATTTTGTCCCAGTTGAGTATTTTTGGTGACTTTTCAGTTATGTTGCCAAGGGGCCTGAATGGAGTGGTCTGTCCGAAATTTAAAGTAGACAGTGTTACCCGCTGGGTTCCAAAGGGTAAGTATACAAATTTTGGTTCAGATCGGTGAAACGGTGTGGATTTGTATAAATAACAGACAAACAAACAAACAAACAGACAAACCAACATTGAGTTTTATTTATATAGATTAAAAAATAAACGCATTATTCCTTAGCATCTTCTGGTGTGCTAGTGACGGCGGCAGGTGTGGGAGGCACCGACTCAATAGGGGTGTCACCGGTACCGGATGGACAAGCCATCTGGTAAAGAAATTGATTGATAGTTCTCGTTGGCCTACCGGTCATCAGACCTCGACGTAAGTAAGGTAGTTCATAGGTATCGGCCCTCATTCCGCAGGAAGCAATATCCATATGGATCCATTCATGTAGGCAGACGAATTCTTTGAGGAAGGCAGCAGCTTTTCAGGGATTACCACCGGGTCCATAGCCTTGGTTGGTTACATCGGCAGCGGGGATATTGGTGACTTTCTGGGTGAAATATTCCCACAGGGGGAATCTCCACACTCTTATCACCCGATATCGCACCAGCCTTGTTCATTTGCTTCCACAGCTCCACATTGTTGGTGAAAACACCGGTGGAGGAAGTTCCTAAGGCAGCTTTCATTCCCCTAGAAAGCGATGCAACGTCGATTATCATTCTTGGTTTGTAGGTATCCATAGCGAAAGTTATACCTGCAGACAAGAGAATTCTTCCTTCATTGTCAGTATTATCAACTTGGATTGATTTCCACTTCTGCCGATCAGAACGTCGCCCGGTCTCAACGTCATTCCACTGATCATATTCACACATACAGGAATGACTGCATATATATTCATGGGCAATGTCAGCGTTGCAGCAGCCTTAATAGCCGCGATAATCACAGCTGCACCTGAGAGATCAGCTCTATATTCTTCCATAGGAACGCATTTCTTAAGGTTCAAACCTCCGGAATCAAAAGTGACCCCTTTGCCAACAAATACAATAGGTTTTTCATGTAACTCTCCACCACAGTACATTATTTCAATGAAACAAGGGGGTTCAGCAGATCCTCTAGCGACACTCAAAAAAGCATTTAGGAGCCTGCTTTCTGACCAATCCTTGTCTCTAACCTCAACACTAACACCACATGGGCAAATAATGTCCATAGCTTTCTGAGCAAATGAACCGGGCTTCAGTATATTTGCAGGTGTATCACTTAAACGCCTTGCTAAATTCTGTGCATCCCCTCTGGAAGATTTCTTGTTCACCCGGGTCACCAAGGAATTCAATCCTCGGAACTAATTTTTGATCTTCAGGATTTCTTAGATCTTCATACCTCCACACACTCAGAATTGAACCTTCAGCAGCAGCTTCAGGGCTGCCCATGCCCTCGACATGAACACTCGTCATACCAGTCTCCCGCAAACGTAGAGCACCGATGGCAGAAGCAACTCTGACGTTCTCCTTGCATTCGTCTAAATTCTCAAGAGGATTGAAACCAACATCCTCAGGTCCAAGACCAACAACAGCAACCGCACGGAATGGCCGCTCCAAATTCTCAAACACATGCGACTTACCTAGTTCCAACGGAGAGTAGTCCTTAGTCATATCATCCAATCTGCCACCAGTCATACTATTGTAATTCTGTGCGTCTTGCGTCAGTTTGTAATCCTTGGACTCAGGGTCAGTGTACACTCCAAGAACAAGTCCTTGCCCCCAGCGAGTTAGGATCTAATTGACCGGAACTTGTAGAAGCATATCCCCTAACGGACGTATGAAGAATACGTCTGTGGATAATATTCCGGCATATGGTATAAATAAATAAAGACATTACGCTCAAAGAATTTAAATGCGTCCAGCAGTTAGAGCCTGCCTGGTAAACCACAATGCTATGGAAACTGCGAATACATTGTTGGAAGAGCAGACAACAAATCAATTAAACTCAGCATTATTTAGCATACTTCTCACATTTTGCAAAAAGGAAGAAAAAGTAGACTTACGAGATCGATCCGGAAAAATGTGTATGTATTAGGTATGAGTAAAGATCTATATCTGAATATCTCAAGGCCATATTGGAAAATGATGCCACTGCTGAAAGCCGCAATTGAAATTTGAGATCCATGTTGGATATCTTGGAAAGTATGCTTGGGAGCTATTCCAAAATTGACACACGTATAGATAATAATTTTTCAGTTTAATTTCCAGGAGGCCATAAATGGCAGCGTTTCTAAAATGATTCTAAGCCTACTGATAGGTCCAATATTTAAATGCATGTAACTTCTGGACTAACAAATGAATTTCAACCAAAATTCGTATGGACTATGTGTGCATATACAGATATAACTGAGCGTATTCTTAAGACGTACCAGGGCTGCCAACTGTTAATAAATGCTCTCTCTCTTTGTTTCATTCAAACACCAATATATCAGAAAGTATGCTAGCCGACAGTTTTAAACTATGCACACGTATATTACCTGACATTCTAGATTAATTTGGAGTAACTAATATACGTCAGTGCTACCAACATGATTCTTAGCCTGCTGATAGGACCCATTTTAAATACATGTAACTTCTATACTATCAATTGGATTTCAACCAAAATTCGCATGTGCTATGTGTTCCATTACAGATATGACTATACGTATTCTTAAGAGGAACCAGGGCTGCAAACTGTTCATAAATGCTGTCTCTATATTTTTACCCTAGTATCAATATACCAGGAAGTAAGCAAGCCAACCGCTCTAACTTTGCACATGTATGGTACATGACATTCTTGATTAATTTGGAGTAACTAATATACGTCAGTGCTGCCAACTTGATTCTAAGCCTGCAAATAGGTCCAATTTTAAAATACATGTAACGTCTATACTAACAAATGGATTTCATCCAAAATTGGCGCAACAATAGATCATAATATTTGAGATTATTTCTGACCAACACATGCATGACAATGTTGCCAACATGATTTTACGCGCGCTGATAGATCCACTGTCTAACTGCATGTAACGTCCATGCTATCCATTGGACTTCAACCAAATATCGTATTCTGTACCCTAAGAGATGGAACTAAGAATATATTCAGCCACCAGGGCTGCCAACTGTAGTGATTTATTAGGCTACATTATGCCAGGTATATTTCGAACTAAATAGAAATTTCGGTATAACCACTTAATTTCGCCGTTATTCTAGGTAGGTCCATATAGATTAATCATTGGCATGAATGTTAGTCTACATTTTAAGAAAAGTAGGCTCTTTAGTTCGTCACGGAACTTCTTGTTATTTGTGTGTTGTATTTTACAACTTTTTGTATTGGCACTAATTGTAGGCTATATAAACATAGAATTTTACAATTAACTATTATCTAAAATAATAACACAAAGTTATATGCTCTAAGATATTGGTTGATATTTCTGGGTATTTTGCGATGACAATCCCCTGAGAATACTCACAATTTTCCAGGATAGTCAGCCACCCACACCCAAAAAATAATAATTATATACGCCCCTGCATGGAATAGATGAGGAATTTCATCTAACGTCAGCCATGAATGCGGATGAATGGAAGGAACCATATTTCCCGCTGCGACACAGAATGACTGCACACGGCTTTCACTACAGAATCTGCAAGCAAAGAATATTTCACCAGGCATCAATTCAATGTATCTGTACGCTATGTGGACTACGGTGTGAACAGTACCACCTAACCGGGTGAGTTAGCCGTGGTGGTTACGGCATGACTGATGGCAGTAGCTCACATCCGGGAGGCGAGGAGGTTCGAATCCCCCCCGCCGGCAACCTTGAAGATGGTCTTCTGTGGTTTCCCATCTTCCTTCCAGGCAAATGCCGGGGTTGGTCCCTAACTATAGGCCACAGCCGCTACCTTCCAACTCCTCGTCCTTACAATCCAACTTCCCTCCTTCCCTCCCCAACGGTACTTGTAGCTCACCCATTGGGTGTCCGTCTCGAAGCAGCTACAAAACTGGCGAGCCGAACATGGCCTCGGACACTCCCGGCACTAAAAGCCATACGCTAAAAAAAAACAAAAAAAAGTACCACCTACTCGACTGCACAGCAAGGACAAAACCACTAACACTTTACGCTGAGGTCAAAAACTTTGTGTAAAGCTTTGTGTTTGTGTTTAATAAATCCATGGTTGTGTTCGTCTTCTTGCTAGGCTTTGGTCTGAGTGTCCTGGGCTCGGTTCTAGGTCTGGTCATGGGAATTTTAATCTCTTAGAATACCCCCCAGGGGCTCTCAGGAAGAGAGCCATGAATTGGCAAACGTGGGACCCCAGCAAATTCCAAAAACGCTTCTACTTACTTGTGTCAGACTTCTTTCTCGTCTGGGTGATCGGCCTGTCACCATCCTCTGTTATATCTGCAGGTAAAGTGTGTTCAGCTCCAAGACACTGTCCTTGCGACAGTAGAGGAATGATCCCCCGCAGAGTCCGTGGGTGACGCCAAGCTGAAAGGATAAGATATTAAAAATTAAATTAAATACTTTATTTTTTTAATCTATTGAATGCCGGCCCCGTCGAGTTGGGGTAGCGCACCTGCCTCTCACCCGGAGGCCCCGTATTCGATCCCCGGCTCCGTCAGGGATTTTAAAACTGACGTGAGGGTTGGAACGCGGTGCACTCAGCCTCGTGAGGACAATTGAGTAGCTGTCTGACAGTGAGACAGCGCCCCGATCACGAATACCAAGATTAACGGCCGAGGGGACCCGACGCGCTGATCACGCGTCACCCCAATATCTGCAGGCCAAATGGCTGGGCAGTGGTCGCTTGGTCGGCCTTAGCCCGTCATGGGCTGTATAGTGCCAGGGGTTGACTTTTATTGAATTTATTCAATTCATTTAATATCCTTTCTTTTATTCAATTTATTTAGTTAATTGTTTCAATTAATGTAATTTAATTAAAATGAATTTCATTTATTTATTTATTTATTTATTTATTAAATTCATTCATTTTTATTTTTATTTTTATTTTATTTGATTAATTAATATATTTTATGTTATGTTATTTATTTATTTATTTATTTATTTATTTATTTATTTGTTTCTTCTTTCTTCGTTTTGCCCACTTAGCGCGTTTGTACTTGTTAATTTGGGTTGATGAAGCTTTGCTCCTCTTCTCCTCCCAAAATCTCCTCATGAACTCGCTATGCCACATCTTACGATCTTCCGTCCATTTTTTTTTCAGTGGTCTTTTTAGCTTTTTCGGTGAAAAGGTGATTTGTAACTAGAGTTCCAAAAGCGTTGCGATTCATGATGATGTCTTCTGTGATGTTCATTTCTTTTAAGTCCTGTTTGATTTCTTCTAACCAACCTTCTTTGAATTTATAATATTAAGCATTTTTTTTTGTATATCTCGTGTTGCCCATTCTACACTTTTGACCATAGAATTTCAATCGTCTTTTACGCACGGTATTAGTGAACTTATTGATTACTGTGTACAAGTCTGTATTTAGTTATTCATTCATTCATTCATTCATTCATTCATTCATTCATTCATTCATTCATTTATTTATTAATTTATTTATGTATATATATATATATTTATTTAAATGCAATTTAATTTAATTTAATTTGATTTAATTTGTAACAGTTTCCTCCGAAATATGTGAGTGATCGTTCGGTACAGGGAACTTTACAATAAGTCTTCAACGGAGCGTTGAGGCTGTGTTGACACTGGTATTTTCTGTAACGGGGTTCCTGTCCTTTTTCAAATTCCTATCCCGATCACTTCCGGCCTAAAAGAACTGAAAGAGTCCTTCAATTAGATGATAATAATAATCAGCCATTCACCGCTAACACGCCTCGCACCAAATTAGACAAAAATCTGTCACCCCCACCATAAGATGTTACTAATGTTGTATGTGTATGTCTACCCCTTATTATTCCCGTTTTTTTCGAACGGGGTCGGGGATGAGATGCAATGGAAGACTTTGTGGCGATGGTTTTTACGGCCGGATGCCCTTCCTGACGCCAACCTCATAAGAGGAGTTAATGAGAGATGAAATGAATGATGGTGAATGAAACTGGGCAAGGATGTGGAAGGAAGCGGCCGTGGCCTGTCAGAAGGTACCGTCCCAGCATTTGCCTGGTGTTGAAAATGGGGAAACCACGGAAAGCCATTTCAAGGACGGCCGACCGTGGGGATCGAACCCACGCGTCTACCGAGTCAGCAGAGAGCTTGGCCCCATGACCTAATGCTCCGCGTTAGCCAGCGTAGCCACTACTGTCGGTGCAAGATGTTACTAATGTTATGGGTGTTAAAAGTCCCTTTTAACTACTGCGGCATTTATATACACAGGAAGGCCAGAATTGTGCCCTAAAGGGGATCTTTAACGTGCCAGTAAATACTCGTAATCACCATCAAATGCCAATTGGCTGCGCCGGAATTTGAGAATGTTGTTAATTCAGTCAGGTGTTAGCAAAATCGTGATCATTCAGCCGCGTATGTGTGTGTGCGTGTGGAATTTGTCTGATAACCTGTGTCATTATGATGACTGTATTAGTGTGTGTATTTGTACTTGAGGGTAGGATTTGGGTAGCAGGCGGCCGTGGCCTTAATTGAGGTATCATTCCAACATTCGCCTAGAATGGAAGTGGGTGGGAAAACCCCTTCAAGAATGACTGAGGAGGAATCGAACCCACATCTCCACAGTTCTGCCTCACGAGATCCCCATTCCAGCCCTTAGGTCAAAATTAAATTTCTTGGCAAAGCAGGGATTCAAACTCGGACCTAAGATGTGTTAGCCAATAATATTAGTTACTTCACCACGAGGTGGACGCTGAAATTTTTTCCCGTAACCCTGGGGGCACAACAGGTGAGAGTTTTACCATTGAGCTACGCTGCCAACCAATCCTTACCAAAAGAAGGTGCACAATGCGTACTTGTTTACCATCTCAAAAATACCCGTATTATTTTAAAGAGATTTTGTTGTTTCATTTGAGGGGCTTTGACATCGTGGTCATTTAGCCCCATGCACTAGGGTGTGTACAGCACATAGAAATAAATATATACCCCTATATATTAAAATTCCGTAATAATAATTATTATTATATTTGAACTGCAGCCAATGACCATAGCGGGGTATTTTAATTGAACGTCCCTAGGCTCCCCATTGAGTTCAATTTCAAGTAGTTCCAACTTTGACTACCAGATATGTCACTGTCACTGACACCTAGCGGCTAATGTTGGAACTCGTTGGTTGGTTGGTTCCTCAGTTTAGGGGCTTCGACAACGCGGTCATATAGCCCCGTGTACTTTGGGTGTGTGTAGAATCTGTCTAATAACCGGTGTTAATTGTGATGACTGTATTAGTGTGTGTATCTGTTTTTTAAAATTTTTAATTCAAGTAAGGACTGCAACTTTGAGTTTTTCAAATAGTTCCTACTTTTGCCGCCTAACACCACTGTCAACGACTACTTGGCCTAGTTCAGAACTTAGCTACTAGACGCCCCCGCAGTCGGCTGTTAGCAACGAACGTAGCAACCTAAGAGCGTTGTTTACATTCTTAACCTATACAATTTAGTTTCACACAGGTGTAATTAGTGGAAAGTTCTTTAACATGCCATAAATCTATATAGACCGTTTCTAACCAAATAACCTAGAAATTTAGCTACACACTAGCAATTGTAGTGGTAGGTTCTTTAACATAGGGACCGCCAGCTTTACTTCCCCTCCAAAGGAAGGCATACTGAAGGATTTTAACGCTCTTAAGAAACCGACGACTTCGGCCGGGTTTGAACCTACGATCTTGGGCATAGCAGTTCAGCATGCTACCGACTACGCCACCGAAGCCGCTTGTTTAATAATAATAATAATAATAATAATAATAATAATAATAATAATAATAATAATAATAATAATAATAATATGGTATATTGGCTTTCACGGCCAGTGAATTACAACTCAGCAATTTTTCTAGGTTTGTGCCGTGTCTTGTGTGGGGTTTCACCTAGGACTCCAAGCTCGCTCATCAGCGGGCTCTTGGTATCCCCGCCCGGACCCTCACAGGAGTAGCGAACTGCACGCTAACTCCCTTTTTATGAAGCGCACCTCGCCTCTTTACTGCGAGAACTAAAAGCTCAAGCAGCCAAAACCTCCCACTGATGAGCCAGCTTGGAGTCCTAGGCGAAACCCCACACAAGACACGGCACAAACCTAGAAAAATGACTGAGTTACATTAATAATAAATTGTATGAATACCTGTGTTCTTGTGGTGTCTGTAGTTGTGAGCGTATTCGTAATCCAGGTGAGGATAGGGAAGGAGCCTGCTGTGGCCTTAAGTTTCGGAAGGATCCCGGCATTTGTTTAGTATATAATTTGAAAACCATGGAAGATTACTTCCAGGATGTCCGAGATAGGAATCGAACCCACTTCTTTTTCAGTTTTACCTCACGAGGCTGAGTGTACCCTGTTCCAGCCCTCAGACCAGAATTGAATTTCTTAACAGAGCCGAGAATCGAACCCGGACCTCTGAGATGACAGCCAAGACTGCTAGCCGCTACATCAGGAAGTGGACTTTTAATTAACTTTGGGGACTTGGGATAGCTTGCTCATCAGCCCCATGTACTTAGGTGTGAGTAACTGTGCTATGTTTATGTTCGACCATGGCGAAATGTAAATATTATATGTCAGAAACCTGTACCATAATGAGGCTCATTATAGTACAAGATTTCATTATGATAAGTTTCTCGCACCAATCAGAGCTCAAGAAACAGTTGTGTTACCAATTAGGTAAGGATAGCCTAGCACCTGCGCTGACTTCCACGTCCTCCAATTTTAAATTTCACTGCGTGGCTAGTGTCATAGTGGGGTAATCGAGGAGGCCATGGTCGAATACAAGGTATTCTCTGCGTCCCATGCGCACTGTTTAGTGCATAAAACTGGCGAAATCTCGACAGATATTTATGAATATTTATGTTCGAACATAAACAGTCGTATGCAACTCGTATGGAAAGTATAAAACTCGTTTCGCTCGTTTTATAAACATTGTCGTGTCTTAATTATTGCAATTATAGGCTTACTGCATAATGTACTAATTCAGAACTAAGGGACAAACCACCCTCAGGATGATCGTTACCAACGCTGAGATTTGAACGACGGAATTTTGAAATTTCCAGTCTATCATCGCTGTCGATGTGTGTCTTAACGTACACGGCTACGCTGCTGGGTATATAATTTGAATGTAAACCTAGCACTGTGTACTGATTTGGCGCACACACTGTAGATATTGAACCGCCAAGTAAAGCGCGCAGTATCCATTGAATGGGAGACAGCGAGAGAGAGACTGGCGGTGGGGTGAGAGAGAACTTGGACTTGCTCTACAACAATAGGTTCAAAAGTTTGGAAGATTCTTTATCAGTTGTATGCTGCTGCTGCTGCTTCTGCGCTCTCTCGTACCATGTCTAGTCACCCAAGACGATTTTACCAAACTGAACAATTTATCATATCGGTAATATTAGAACACGGTACACTGTTCTTTTTTTAAAATTTCAGTTTCATTAGATTTTACACCCTTTCCTATATGTACCAGCATCCCTTAAGCGATTAGACGTCCTCCCTTCGGCCGTAGAGTCCTCCTTTCAGGATGTTGTCCTATTTCCATCAGTCTGGAAGGACGCCTGAATTTCCTTCTTTGGGGATGTCTGCCTTCCTGTCTGCCATAAGCGGGATTCAAATGTCTTCATTTGGAAAATATGGACTTCTGATATCCTCCTCTGGAGAATGTGGATTTCTTATTATTCTCGTTTGGAGAATGTGGAATTCTGATGTCCTCCTTTGCAGTTTGTAGAATTCAGATCTCCCCCTCTGGAGAATGTGACCTTCTAATTTTCTCGTTTGGATAATGTGGAATTCTGATGTCCTCCTTTGCAGATTATGGAATTCTGATGTCCTCCTTTGCAGATTGTGGAATTCAGATCTCCCCGTCAGGAGAATGTGAGCTTCTAATTTTCTCGTTTGGATAATATGGAATTCTGATGTCCTCCTTTGCAGATTATGGAATTCTGATGTCCTCCTTTGCAGATTGTGGAATTCAGATCTCCCCGTCAGGAGAATGTGACCTTCTAATTTTCTCGTTTGGATAATATAGAATTCTGATGTCCTCCTTTGCAGATTGTGGAATTCAGATCTTCCCCTCTGGAGAATGTGACCTCCTAATTTTCTCATTTGGATAATGTAGAATTCTGATGTTCTCCTTTGCAGATTAAGGAATTCAGATGTCCTCCTCTGGAGAATGTGGCCTTCTAATTTTCCCGTTTGGAGAATGTGGAATTCTGATGTCCTCCTATGGATAATGTGGAATTCTGATGTACTCATTTGGAGAATGTGGAATTCTGATGTCCTCGTTTGGAGAATATGGGCTTCTAATTTGCTCGTTTGGATAATGTGGAATTCTGATGTCCTCGTCTGGAGAATGTGGAATTCTGATGTTCTCGTTTGGAGAATGTGGAATTCTGATGTTCACGTTTGGAGAATGAGAAATTCTGATGTTCTCGATGGACAATGTGGAATCCTGATGTCTTCCTCTGCAGATTGTGGAATTCTGATGCCCTCCTTTGCAGATTGTGATATTCTGATGTTCTCCTTTGCAGATTGTGGAATTCTGATGTCCTCCTTTGCAGATTGTGGAATTCAGATGTCCTCCTTTAGAGATTGTGGAATTCAGATGTCCTCCTTTGCAGATTGTGGAATTCAGTTGTCTTCCTTTGAAGATTGTGGAATTCTGATGTCCTCCTTGCAGATTGTGGAATTCAGATGTCCTCCTTTAGAGATTGTGGAATTCAGATGTCCTCCTTTGCAGATTGTGGAATTCTGATGTGCTCCTTTGCAGATTGTGCTATTCTGACGTCCTCCTTTGAAGATTGTAGAATTCAGCTGTCCTCCTTTGGAGATTTTGGAATTCAGATGTCCTTCTTTGGAGATTGTGGAATTCAGATGTCCTCCTTTACAGATTTTGGAATTCTGATGACCTCCTTTGCAGATTGTGGAATTCAGATGTCCTCCTTTGCAGATTGTGGGATTCAGATGTCCACCTTTGGAGAATGTAATCTCCTGATGTCCTCCCTCTGAGATTGTGGACCAAGTTACAGAACTAATTATGTTAAATTTTGAATTTGTGTCTGTGCACATAATTAAAATATCCTAGTGACGCTACTGGAAAGTACTCGCGATATGACTGCGAGAGGTTTAAGAGTAAGAGTTTGTAATCCTTCAACCTTTTAGCGAGGAAGACAATCACAGAATCAACACTTTTCTCTTTTCCCAGATAGGACATGGCTTTCTTGACACGTGTATGTTGACTCACTGCTTCAACCGTTCGCAAATTCGCAAAAAAGAACATCTTCCAGACATAGATTTGTTACAGGCAAGCTTCTTACGAAATCAGAATTCACATCGCCATGATATAGGAAAATCCTTTCTGAATTTTCGGCGGAAATACTGAGAATAGATTTTAACACGTCTGTTTTTTCAATTATTTTTTTTAGTCGTTTACCCTCCAGGCTGGTGGAACCCACGGACTCAGCGAGGGGACTCACCACTACCGCCTCTACGGGCAGTGTCCTAGAGCTGGGAACATCGAATCGGAAGGGATACAACTGGTGAGGTGGGATTGGCCCCTCGCCCAGGCGGCCTCACCTGCAAAGCGAACAGGGGCCTCATGAGGGAAGGTAAGGGATGGGTAGGATGGATAGGCAAGGAAGAGGGAAGGAGGCGGCCGTGGCCTTGAAGAAGGTACCATCCCGGCATTTGCCCGAAGACGAAGTGGGAAACCACGGAAAACCACTTCGAGGATGGCTGAGGGGGAATCGAACACCCTCTACTCATTTGGGCCACCCGAGGCTGAGTAGACCCCGTTCCAGTCCTCGTACCACTTTTCAAATTTCGTGGCAGAGCCGGGAATCGAACCCAGGACCTCCGGGGCGGCAGCTAACTATGCTGACCGCTACGCTACGGAGGCGACGTTTCAAAAATTACCTTAGTTTAATTTTGCCAGATGTTCATGAAAATGCTGCTAAAATTATGCAATTTGAAAAAGATTCACGAAGATTCAAAAATACACTTAGCCTATTTTCAAAACACGCGTGTCTTGAAGAACATTAATGAAATAATTCGATTAGTTTCTCTCATTAGTTTATGAGAGAAAGGTAAATTAAAAGTTGGACATCAGTGTGGACAATATAGATTCCCTTAACAATAACGAAGTAACGCTAATAATCGCGGCTTCGGTGGCGTAGTTGGTAGCATGCTGAGCTTCTATGCCCAAGATCGCGGGTTCAAACCCGGCCGAAGTCATTGGATTTTTTAAGAGCGTTAAAATCCGTCTCTATGCCTTCCTTCGGAGAGGAAGTAAAGCCGGCGGTCCCATGTCATAGATTTATGGCATGTTAAAGAACCTTCCACTAATTACACCTGTGTGAAGCTAAATTAACTTATAGTTAAACAACGCTCTTAAGGTTCTTGTATTCGTCGCCAGGAGCCGACTGCGATGACATCTGGTAATCAAGTTCTGAACTAGTAGTTGTTGACGGCGGCGTTTGGTGGTAAAAGTAGGAACTATTTGAAAAATTCTTAGTTGCAGTACTTAAATTAACAAACAGATAACACACACTAATACAGTCATCACAATTAGCACCGGTTATCAGACAGATTCTGCACACACACAAAGTACACGGGGCTACATGACCGCGTTGTCGCAGCCCCTAAACTGAGGAACGAACCAACGATAATTATATTTGAATTGCAGCCAATGGCCATATCGGGGTATTTTAATTGAACAACCGTAGTATCCTCATCAAGTTCAATTGCAAGTAGTTCCAACTTTGGCTACCAGAGATGTCACTATCACTGACACCTAACGGCAAACGTTGGAACTTGATGGAGTGCTTCTAACAAAATAACTTAAAAATTTAGCTACACACTATCGATGTATACTCTGTACGCTAGGAGAAAGGGATTGACATTTGGCCGCAAATTCCACTCAGTCATTACCCCTCTGCCTCTTGACCAATCCATGTTCGCATAGTTGATGTCATAATAATCTGCGTATTACAGTCCACGTCCTTCAGTGCCTGGTCAGCTGTATCTCTGGCTTGTACAGTTTGGCAACCTCGTTCTCAGACCACATGGTGAGACGAGAACTGTCAATCACATTCTCCTAGCTTACATGGCATGGGCCCGCTGACTTTACTTCTCCTCCGAAGGAAGGCATACTGAATAATTGTAACGCTCTTAAAATCCGACGATGGTTGGTTGGTTCTTAAGTTTAGGGGCTGCGACAACGCGGTCATGTAGTCCTGTGTACTTTGGGTGTGTGTAGAATCTGTCTGATAACCGGTGTTAATTGTGATGACTGTATTAGTATGTGTTATCTGTTTTAGGTAGATTTCATTAGAAAGCTAACTATTGCAATGGGTCCCATGTTTCGACTTCCGGAAAATTTCGACATATCTTCGCGTTTCACATCCCCCAGACCCCAAAACCACCGTCAGTTCAAAAGTTTATATATAATTTATGTACAGTATATATATATATATATATATATATATATATTGAACCCATGGGCCATAGGGTCCATGACGGTCGAATCCATGTCCTTAAGGAAGAAATGAAAGAAACGTATAGTTTCTTAAAGGAACGGAGAGAGATTTTAAGCCAGGAATATAGCTTAACATTGTGCAAGCGACTAGGGACAGATGTTCCTTAGATGAGATCACCCCACTCGACATTTCAGAGAGGGCTGGTCACGAGTATTAATAACTGAGTGGAACTTTCCACCGTGTTAGACAGAGAAGCCTGAATCGGAATTCAAGCTGACGTTGCTGGAAATTGACAACGTCGCATATGCACCAGAAGAGGAATAATTAAAATTAACACGTTTACGAGCATAATAATGAGTAAACAAGCACAGTACAGTGAATCATTTTGAATGAGAGATTTTTCAGTATAGAGAAACCATGTAATAATTGTGCAGAAAAAAACTGCCGACGTAAGACGACGTCATAGGGGAATTACCTAAGTCTCTGTGGAGGGGAGAGAGCAAAAAGAATGCAACACCCACACAATTGAGGACGAGAAATTAATTAATATCTCCGAATTGCACGATCGATTCTTAGGTGCAATAAGATCATTTGACATTGAGAAGACGAGCTTTCGGAAGGTATAATTTTTATATTTGTGGAACCATTATTTTAGAAGTTGACCACAGGAAAGGCTAGAGTCTTATTTTTTTGTAGTAAAACAGTATAAAGCTTCAGGCGTTTCCAAGCCAATCATGCAGTATTCAGACAGCCAGAGGGCACGTCACTGTGTCACATCGCATGCAGTCCTACGAGCATTCCGTGAGGGGAAGTGCTGCTCCACGACGTAGAAGTAATCATTCCGACAGTCCGTGAGGGGACGTAACTCTGCGTTACATCGAAAAACAGCTACCAGTACTCCTTGAGGGGAGAAACGCCGTTTTACATCGCCGAAGTAAGATCCGATAGCCACAGGCGTCACAGTAGTAACGACTTGCTTGCCTCCATAAGGAGCATTCAAGGCGAAATTTTAAGGTATCGCCGTAGTGAAGTATTAGGAAAATCCTAATTATAGGATTTAGGCCCGACTGTATACAAGTTAAAGTGAAAATTCGCAAGATATAGTCATAGCAGGCTGCGAACGTCGGACTTAAAGGCGATAGGTCGTTAAATGTACGAACGAATAGATCATAACGTACGGAAGTATCGTACCAGACAGATAAACTGTTATTTAAATTGAAGAAACCTAAAAAGGAAGAACAGAATAAGGTTCGAACGTAGGAGTGTTAAAACAGTTCAAATAAATAGAATAGGAGACTATAAACATTAGCTCCAGAAAGCAGGCGAACAATTCTAATAGTACTAGAATCGAGAAGTGCTAGCTGCTATAAACTAAATCTATAGGTCTTAGAGGAGACCTCGATCCATATAGACTTTCGTTAGGATCGATAGACAGATATACAGAGAAGCCGTTCAAGCTAGATAAATAGCCGGTTATCCAGGATAGGAATAGCAGAATTGAACTCCAGGGAATAGTAGATGTTTCGGGACTTTCGCATTCTTCAGAATAGGAAGCCGACATCGGATAAATTTCACCCTTGGAAACGGGAATTTAAGAAGATCACGTGTGAAAGGCTCAGAAATACGGCCTAGTGATCGAGTCATTGTGAAGTGTAAAATAATCAAGATAGTGTGTTAAATAATATTTTTAGTGTTTATTATGTGTTCAAAAGGGACACATCAGTATATAAAAATGTCGTCAATATTAAGTGTTTTAGATATATGTTTATTTGTGTTTTTACGTAAGATGAATACCTTTAATATGGTGTAAAAAGTTCAAAGTGGGCCCAAAAATGAAACACCGCACCAGATTTAAGATCATGGGATGATCTGAAAATATGTGAGTACAAAATTCATTTTTTTATTTTTGTGTCAGAAATTGATTGTGTACAACTCATCGGAGTTTTTGAGTGAAAGGGATGTGTTTTAATGAATGAATACTGAATAATCAAGAATACGGTCTGAACAATAATAAAATAAATAGAGAAATTATGAATAATTATGTAAAGAATAAATTCCGTAGAGGAATATGTGAATAAAGGGTTAATGTATTTAACAAATGTCATAAGAGCAAGCGAAATATCATTTAATTATCACGAAAGACATTGAAATAAAGTAAAGTTGAGATATGAAAGAAATAGCTTTTGAGCTTGTATAAAGAATAAAGATAATAATAATAATTAAATATGGAAATGTTAAATAAAAATCAAATAAATTGATATGAACATAAGAACGTTAAGCCTTAACGTATGTGTAAGAGGTGAGGTTCAATGGAATATTTTAAAACAGGGAGCGATTTATCGACCACGGAAAGATTAATATGTGAATTAAAATAATATGTATTGTTACTAAAGAGATTTTATCAGTTCTTGGGAAGACATTTTCGGCTTAAAATAATGCATAGCGCATAATGAGCGCAAATATAATATTAAAGTGTCACGCTAGGAACGCGTAGTGGTTAAATACTTGGTACATTACTTATGGAGGGTAGTTGATTGCAGTGAATTGATAATTGTGTAAGTCCTCTATTAGTGACCTAGTATCACGAGGCATTGTGTATGTATTTAAAAAGGGAGCTAATATATGGTATTATTGAGCGTATGTCATATGGGCCACGGCCGACTCTAAATCGCATTTTATATAAGTCCTCTGTACGGAATTTGTTCCCGAGGCACCTGAAGAGATTCGAATGCAGGATCTTCTTATGATAAAAGCCCCTGTAATTCTCCGTCGTCGTATGTGTATTTAATCTTCCCAATCAATGAGGACCCTCTCATAATTAATAAATGCCAAGGATACGGAAATGGTCTTTGAACCAAAGAATAGTTGTTTAAATGTTTGTAGCGCCATTAATTTTATTAATTAAATGTGTTTAAATAGGAGTTGATTTTGTTGTTATTTTTGCAAGTGTATCCTCTAATTAATCCAAAATATGTGAGTCACAGAGTGGGGGAACTTACCGCTGCCCCGAAATCCCGAATTGAGCTACGCTGGTATACTGTGATTGGCATATTTCTTGCTAAATGGGCACAGGGGGATATATAAATAATGTGCCGGATTAATAACTAGAGGAACACTTAAGTCGGTCATCTCATGTAAAAATAAAGTAATGATAGGAAAAGCTACAACGTAAAATATTAACTGACCGCATGGGTCCCTGGAAACTCATACCGAGCAGCCCTGAATATATTATATTATAAACCCCCTAGCAAAAGTAAACATGGCGCCCAGTACGCAGGGCTGAGTTTTCCTAGGGAAAACCCGAGTTTTTCTCGAAAAATCAAAATTTTCATTTTTGAAAAAAAATGGTTTTTCGAAATTTTGAATTTTAAACACTTCCATAAAGGTTTATGAAATTGAATAAAAGTAGTAAAAGGGTACGTTGTAAGTGAATACCCGTACCAAAGTAAAGTTTTGAAAAAAATTGGGACACACGGATTCAGAGTATCATCTCTCAAGCATGTACTAGTGTGGTGGCATTTGTGGCCCACTGTATTCTCATAAGATGGTATTAAGTGAGGAATTGCAGGGGCTTTTGGAGGCAATAAAAGCCGATAGTAATGAGAAGTTGGAGGCGATAAAAGCCGATAGTAATGAGAAGTTGGAGGCGATAAACAAGACATTGGGCCTCCAAAAGGATGAAAATAACGAAGTGTTCGAATCCATAAATGAGAGTTTAAATAAGTTGGATAGCCAACAGACTGAAAATAAAGAAAGGTTAGGAGCCATAACTGAAAGTTTAGAGTCACTAAAAACTAACAGTGATAATATGGGCACTAAATTAGAGAATATCGAAGTTAAAGGTAATACCATGGGAATTAAATTAGAAGCTATCGAAGCCGACTGTATAAAAATGAATAAGGAACTGAAGGCTGAGATAGAAAAGATGAAAACAGAAAGTGGGGAAACCATTAAACAACAGTGGGAAGTGATGAAAACGGAGACGTTAGAGTCTCTGAAAGCCAACAGTAACGAAAACAATGGAGTACTGAAGGCTGAAATAGAAAAGACAATGGATACTAAATTTAAAATTCTTGATAAGGGGTTGGAGACTAAGTTAAGTGAAATTGCAAAGGAAAATGAAGGATTTTATTCAGGATTGCAAGCCCAAATAAAGACTATGAACACAAATATGGTAGATTCCCAAACTACATGTCAAGAAAATTTTAAAATTTTAGAAACTAAATTAGTTAACATAGAAACAAAGGGTGATAATTGTGAAAAGGAACTTGTAGCCCAGATCCAAGGTGTGCAGAAAAAGTTAGAAGCTCAGATAAAATCTAATAGCGATATTTGTGAGGCCTCCCGGGAGGAAATAAAACAAAGCGTGAATAAGCTAGGAACCCGATTTGGAAAGGTTGAGGAGAAAGTAGGGACCCTCGAGAACAAAATCAGTGCAGTTCAGACTGAAGTAACTGAGATGAAAAATCAAAATATAAAGGATGTTCAGGAGATGAAAGGTCAGATTGATCATTTTACCGGGCAGGTAGATGAGAATCTGAAGACATACGAAACGAAAATAGATCAAAGATTAGGTGTATACGAGGGGCATCTCCAGAGTGAAAGAAAACAACGAGAGAACGAAAGTAAGGAAAGTACCCATAAAATAAATGAAATAAGTCAGGGTATTATTGAGGTTCAGGAAACCATCGGAACATTAAAGGTTCATGTAGGAAAAACCAATAAGGAAATTAATCAGGTCCAAGATGAAATGATGAAATTGTATAAGAGTCAAGAGAAGACTGAGGGAAGGCTTGAAGGAATGAAAATAGATATGGTCAAAGGACGAAAAGAAGTGGAGAAGCAAATAAAGGAGATACGAGAGGGCCTGGAAACCATAGGTGGCGTTAAGCCAGAAATTATAGACCAACATGCTAAGATCATTAAGAAAGAGGTAGAAGACCAAATAAATGGATTTAGGGATAGCTTCAGGGATGAGAAATTCCAACTCAAAAAGATAGAGGAAGATATTAAAATGAATCAAGAAAGAATTCAGAATGAATTAAGATCCCGATTGGAGAGGACGGAACTTAAGAACAGTCAAATGGAAATCCAACTCATGGCAAATGAAGAAAGTGCCCGAAGAGAAAGGAAGTTAGAATTCGAAAATCAGGAGGAGTTTCCAAAGACAGGATGGGTAGATTCCCGTGAACAAGGCACAGATACGGAAAGGGACTTAGGAGGGGAGAGCCCTTATAAGAACCCAGGATATCCAATGGCAATGTCAACCCCGTACACGAATCAGACAAATGGCCAAATAATAAACATTATTAAATCCAATGAGGACAGACCAGTAAAGTTTACGGGTAACAACATGTCTATTACTCCAAAATACTGGCTAAAAGAAGTGGCAGAGTATCTAAATGAAATGAAGGTTCCTCAGGATCGGAGACTGAGAGCTATTGAAAAGCTGTTGGCAGGTGATTGTCTCACCTGGTTCAGAAGCTTCAGATACACTTTTGATACGGTGGAAGGCTTTAGGGAAGCATTTTTAAAGCGATATTGGGCAGCAGATGTCCAAGAAAATTTAAGGCTAGATCTGTACTCTAGGAAGTACAGCACCAATGCACCTACTAAATACTCGAAATTTTTCACCGCTCAGCTGTGTAAATTCCGCGAACTGGATATTGCTCCGGCAGAAAACGACCTGTGTGCTGCCATTGCAAGACAGCTTCCATATGAGATTCAGAGGCTGCTAATCTCATCCAAAGCCCGAAGTGCTGTGGAAGTGGAAAGCGTATTACGTCAGTTAGATATGACGACTTCGCACGTAACACCTCGGCATCAGAGACAAACTGAGCAAGTACACATGGCCAGCAGTCAGGAAACTGGAGAAAAACCAGCGACCAGGAATCAGTCCACCAGTACGGATACTCAAGGACGAGATCGAGAGTATGGGCACCAGGAGCCTAGAAGGATACAGCCATATTACTGGGGAGGATATCGAGGAAGAAATCCTAGAACGACGGGTTATAGGCAACAGGAAAGCCGACCCTATAATAATAACCAGCAAAGGCCGGACAATAGAAAGAAATGGGAGAATTATCCCAGGAGAAATGTAAGGCCAGACGATAGGGATGATGAATATCGGGCCGAAATAGAAGAAAGATATCAGGAGAGTCTTCGTTATATGAACGAAAGACCAGATGAACCTGATAGGCAAAAAGTCCGTTGGAGTGAGGCAATCAAGAACCGGAAATCACCCGACCGACTAGACGGAGCTCAAAGCTTGGAACTACAAGCTCAGCTAAAGAATGAGGGAAAAGGGAGCCCTCAGGATAAAAAAAAAACTCCAAATTTAAATTGTCAAAAGTGGAAACATACCAGGAGCTGGGAGGAAGTAGAAATTGTAAATTGGATAGCTAGACCAGATGAACTAATTAACGAGGATGTGGAAGGAATCCCACCTGTTAAAAGAGAACTACCTATAATTATGCTTAGGATAGAAGGATTACTGGTCAGAGCATTGATTGACACTGGATCCACAATAAGCCTAATTACACAAACCCTTTTAAATGAATTGGAAACAAGGGGCCGAGTACTAAAGATTCCCACATCAAGTGTAAAGATTAAGGGAATTATCCCTGAAAAATCTTTGACATGTAAATTTCAGGTATACATTGATTTAATCATGGGTAACGCTGAAATTTCGCAGTGCTTTTTGCTGGTAAATCAATTACCGTATAATGTCATATTAGGTATTGATTTTATCCGTGAGAACAAGGTCATTATAGACCTAGGGCAAAACTGCATTAGAATTCAAAGAGAGGATGTGGATGAGCAAAACATTAACCTACAGGATCAGGAGGCGAAAATAGCAGAACAGGTATGGCATATGGAAGAAGTGATTGAGGAAGATTATAAGGACATAGAAAAGATATTTGAAGTCCTCAACATAGAACTCGAAGATAATGTGGAAAATGAGTTCGAGACCAACCTGTCAGGAAAAGTGGAGGAAGCTAAAGTCAGCCTCGAAATTAAGGAACAGTTAAAGAAATTATTATTGGATTATAGGGACGTATTTGATTCCAAGCCAGGGAAGATTGAAAATTTTAAATACGCGTTCCAAGTCAACGATTGGGCACCGTTCAAACAAAAACCATACCCGGTTGCGGAAAAACATTACCCACAAACCAAGAAGACACTGCAGGAGATGATGAATGCAGGTGTTATAGAAAAGATGGCGACACCATATGTTAGTCCATTAGTGATTGTGAGTAAACCGGATGGCTCAGTAAGGGTGTGTTTAGATGCCAGAAATCTAAATGCAAAAATTATACCAGAAAATGATTCGGCACCACCCATAAAAGAAATACTGAGGAAGTTTAAAGGCAAGAAGATTTTTACGAATATTGACATGACTTCTTCGTATCATCATCTCGAACTGGAAGAGAAAACCAGCTTGTTGACTGGATTTCAGTTCGATCAACAAACATACTGCTTTAGAAGATGTCCGTTTGGATTAAAGACTGCAGGATCGGCATTAATAAGAGCGCTGGATCGAAACCTGTCAGAGGAAGTGAAAGAGTGCACTATCCGATACGTAGATGACATTTTGCTTACCTCGGAGAACATTGAGGAACATATAGAAAATTTGAAGAAATTATTAGAAGACCTAAGAAGGGCAAATTTTAAGATAAATTTAAAGAAGTCGAACTTCTGTCAAAGGCAAGTGACATTTTTAGGGCATGTGATTGACAAGGATGGTGTTAAACCAAATCCATGCAAATTGGAATCGATAAGGGATTTTCCAAGGCCTTTGAAAGTGAAGAACGTTCGCCAGTTTTTGGGATTGATTGGGTTCTTCTCAGGACATTGTCCATCATACACCAAAACTGTTGCACCACTACAGGACCTTCTGAAGAAGGGGGGCAAGTGGAAATGGACGGAGGAAGCAGAAAAAGCATTCGTGGAGGCCAAGGAAATGCTCTTAAATTACGTGAAGCTAGGATATCCTGATTTTAATCAGAGATTTATCATTCAGACAGACGCATCCCAGATTGGAATAGGGGCAATGCTATATCAGGAGAACCCGGAAAACCCTGATAAGAAGAACTATCTAGCTTTCACAAGTAGGAGACTGAAACCACACGAGAAAAATTATACGATCAGCGAGATCGAGCTGTTAGCGATATTGCACGCGTTGCAATATTGGCGGAAGATCGTATATGGGTTTCAGGTCATTCTAAGGACGGATCATAAAGCCTTAACCTTTTTGATGAAGACTGATTTATCCAGTCAAAGGTTGATGCGTTGGGCTTTATATATTCAACAATTTGATGTCAAGATAGAGTACTGCCCAGGAAAGGAAAACATAGTTCCAGACTACTTAAGTAGACAGCCAGAGTCCATAGAAGAGGAAGTAATGGCTATAGATTTGGAAGACAGGGATCAGCGTACTCTTAATGAGTTAAGAAGCATTAGTCAAAGACAACGGGAGGATCCATGGATGAACATGCTCATATCATTCCTTGAGGGAAGCTTGATAAGAGGAACACCAGCGTACACGGAAGCTGAGAAGATAGCACAAGACTACACGTTTTATAATGGGTTATTATATAAGTTTGTGGACTCTGACCATACGAAATTAAGGATTGTTGTACCTGCAATTTTGCAGAGGAAAATAGTATGGTTAGCCCATAGATCGTTCGGACATATGGGAGTCGACAAAACAGTCTCGATGCTGAAAGAAGCATTTATATGGCCGAGACTGAGAGAAACTGTAAGGGACACGTTAAAGACATGTGATTTATGTCAAAGGATCAAACCTAATGCATTTCTGATGAGACAGAAGCCTATACCATTGTTGCCCGAAAGGCCCGGCCAAATCATATCTATTGATAATTTTGGACCTTTGCCAAAGGCAAGAAGAGGAAATCGACACATAATGGTGGCTATGGATGTCTTCACTAAAATGGTTGTCCTTGCTCCCATACAGAAGACTAGTACCAAACAGGTGTTAAAACGACTTAAAGAAAAAGTGATACCGATTCTGGGGAAACCTGAGAATTTGTTGTCGGATCACGGCAGTTGTTTCACCAGTGTAGAGTTCAGACGAGAATTAGAAAGACTTGGGATACGCCAAATTTTGTCAAGTATTCGCCATCCTGAGGCAAACCCTGTAGAGAGAGTTATGAGAGAAACGGCCAAGTATTGTAGAATATACTGTGCCGAAGAAAATTGGAAGTGGATAGATATTTTGGATATTATTGAATTTTGTATAAATAATACAATCCATGAATCCACAGGAGAGATACCCATAACGTTACATCGGAATGAGCAACCAGAAAGACCTTGGAATCTGGTAATTCCTAGACCAGCAGATGCTCAGCCGGGAAGAGATGTACGAATTAGGAGAGCCTTTGAGCATTTAAAAGCTCAAGCCGACAGGAGGCAGAGAAGAAATAGGCATAAGAGGTATCATCGACCATTATTAGCAGGAGAAATGGTGTTAGTGAAAAGACCAGCCATTTCGGATCCAGGGAACCGTGTGTACAAGAAGTTCCAGAAAATGTACCACGGACCATATCAGATAATCAGAGATTTGAGGAATAACGCATATAGAATTCGGCACTGTGAAACGGATCACGAAATGACCATGAATTCGGCAAATTTGAAATTATATTACCCTCCCGAAGATTTTGATGAAGAAAATGAACAAGCCCTGGTCATGGAAACATTTAGAGATGAATCCGCTTTTGACATAAACAAGAATGAGGAAGAAATAGAAAATAGAGTTCAAGCATTCGAGTGCGAATGCGAATTGGAGAAAGTATATTGGGAAATTAAAGAAATAATTGAATTTATTGAAGAAGAAAATTCCAATTTAAGAAAAGAAAATGATGAAATAAGGAAACGGGTAGGGATAGACCAAACCCGTAAGGGAGAATGAGGTTCTGGGAACGTAAAGTCCAGACAAACAAAGAAAAAAAGAAAAGGTAGGGACAGAGCATACCCGACCTACACAATTACCGGATATGACTTAAAAGAAGTAAAAACAGTAGATACGGATGACGTTATGATGGCTTCGACGAATAAAGAAATACAAAATTAAATTGAAATAAATTTCCTCAAAATTTTCGAAAATTTATTTACCTAAGGAGGGGAGAGATGAACCCATGGGCCATAGGGTCCATGACGGTCGAATCCATGTCCTTAAGGAAGAAATGAAAGAAACGTATAGTTTCTTAAAGGAACGGAGAGAGATTTTAAGCCAGGAATATAGCTTAACATTGTGCAAGCGACTAGGGACAGATGTTCCTTAGATGAGATCACCCCACTCGACATTTCAGAGAGGGCTGGTCACGAGTATTAATAACTGAGTGGAACTTTCCACCGTGTTAGACAGAGAAGCCTGAATCGGAATTCAAGCTGACGTTGCTGGAAATTGACAACGTCGCATATGCACCAGAAGAGGAATAATTAAAATTAACACGTTTACGAGCATAATAATGAGTAAACAAGCACAGTACAGTGAATCATTTTGAATGAGAGATTTTTCAGTATAGAGAAACCATGTAATAATTGTGCAGAAAAAAACTGCCGACGTAAGACGACGTCATAGGGGAATTACCTAAGTCTCTGTGGAGGGGAGAGAGCAAAAAGAATGCAACACCCACACAATTGAGGACGAGAAATTAATTAATATCTCCGAATTGCACGATCGATTCTTAGGTGCAATAAGATCATTTGACATTGAGAAGACGAGCTTTCGGAAGGTATAATTTTTATATTTGTGGAACCATTATTTTAGAAGTTGACCACAGGAAAGGCTAGAGTCTTATTTTTTTGTAGTAAAACAGTATAAAGCTTCAGGCGTTTCCAAGCCAATCATGCAGTATTCAGACAGCCAGAGGGCACGTCACTGTGTCACATCGCATGCAGTCCTACGAGCATTCCGTGAGGGGAAGTGCTGCTCCACGACGTAGAAGTAATCATTCCGACAGTCCGTGAGGGGACGTAACTCTGCGTTACATCGAAAAACAGCTACCAGTACTCCTTGAGGGGAGAAACGCCGTTTTACATCGCCGAAGTAAGATCCGATAGCCACAGGCGTCACAGTAGTAACGACTTGCTTGCCTCCATAAGGAGCATTCAAGGCGAAATTTTAAGGTATCGCCGTAGTGAAGTATTAGGAAAATCCTAATTATAGGATTTAGGCCCGACTGTATACAAGTTAAAGTGAAAATTCGCAAGATATAGTCATAGCAGGCTGCGAACGTCGGACTTAAAGGCGATAGGTCGTTAAATGTACGAACGAATAGATCATAACGTACGGAAGTATCGTACCAGACAGATAAACTGTTATTTAAATTGAAGAAACCTAAAACGGAAGAACAGAATAAGGTTCGAACGTAGGAGTGTTAAAACAGTTCAAATAAATAGAATAGGAGACTATAAACATTAGCTCCAGAAAGCAGGCGAACAATTCTAATAGTACTAGAATCGAGAAGTGCTAGCTGCTATAAACTAAATCTATAGGTCTTAGAGGAGACCTCGATCCATATAGACTTTCGTTAGGATCGATAGACAGATATACAGAGAAGCCGTTCAAGCTAGATAAATAGCCGGTTATCCAGGATAGGAATAGCAGAATTGAACTCCAGGGAATAGTAGATGTTTCGGGACTTTCGCATTCTTCAGAATAGGAAGCCGACATCGGATAAATTTCACCCTTGGAAACGGGAATTTAAGAAGATCACGTGTGAAAGGCTCAGAAATACGGCCTAGTGATCGAGTCATTGTGAAGTGTAAAATAATCAAGATAGTGTGTTAAATAATATTTTTAGTGTTTATTATGTGTTCAAAAGGGACACATCAGTATATAAAAATGTCGTCAATATTAAGTGTTTTAGATATATGTTTATTTGTGTTTTTACGTAAGATGAATACCTTTAATATGGTGTAAAAAGTTCAAAGTGGGCCCAAAAATGAAACACCGCACCAGATTTAAGATCATGGGATAATCTGAAAATATGTGAGTACAAAATTCATTTTTTTATTTTTGTGTCAGAAATTGATTGTGTACAACTCACCGGAGTTTTTGAGTGAAAGGGATGTGTTTTAATGAATGAATACTGAATAATCAAGAATACGGTCTGAACAATAATAAAATAAATAGAGAAATTATGAATAATTATGTAAAGAATAAATTCCGTAGAGGAATATGTGAATAAAGGGTTAATGTATTTAACAAATGTCATAAGAGCAAGCGAAATATCATTTAATTATCACGAAAGACATTGAAATAAAGTAAAGTTGAGATATGAAAGAAATAGCTTTTGAGCTTGTATAAAGAATAAAGATAATAATAATAATTAAATATGGAAATGTTAAATAAAAATCAAATAAATTGATATGAACATAAGAACGTTAAGCCCTAACGTATGTGTAAGAGGTGAGGTTCAATGGAATATTTTAAAACAGGGAGCGATTTATCGACCACGGAAAGATTAATATGTGAATTAAAATAATATGTATTGTTACTAAAGAGATTTTATCAGTTCTTGGGAAGACATTTTCGGCTTAAAATAATGCATAGCGCATAATGAGCGCAAATATAATATTAAAGTGTCACGCTAGGAACGCGTAGTGGTTAAATACTTGGTACATTACTTATGGAGGGTAGTTGATTGCAGTGAATTGATAATTGTGTAAGTCCTCTATTAGTGACCTAGTATCACGAGGCATTGTGTATGTATTTAAAAAGGGAGCTAATATATGGTATTATTGAGCGTATGTCATATGGGCCACGGCCGACTCTAAATCGCATTTTATATAAGTCCTCTGTACGGAATTTGTTCCCGAGGCACCTGAAGAGATTCGAATGCAGGATCTTCTTATGATAAAAGCCCCTGTAATTCTCCGTCGTCGTATGTGTATTTAATCTTCCCAATCAATGAGGACCCTCTCATAATTAATAAATGCCAAGGATACGGAAATGGTCTTTGAACCAAAGAATAGTTGTTTAAATGTTTGTAGCGCCATTAATTTTATTAATTAAATGTGTTTAAATAGGAGTTGATTTTGTTGTTATTTTTGCAAGTGTATCCTCTAATTAATCCAAAATATGTGAGTCACAGAGTGGGGGAACTTACCGCTGCCCCGAAATCCCGAATTGAGCTACGCTGGTATACTGTGATTGGCATATTTCTTGCTAAATGGGCACAATATATATATATATATTTATATATATACTGTATATGTATATATATGTATAAATATCAGTTTCTTGTGGACACGATAACTGCCGTAATTTTGCACCAATCACTTTGAATTCTTTACATAATATGTATCCCCTTAAAATCTCGGTCGAGTTCGTTAATGGGCTAAATCGGTCAAAGGGGGTGAATTTGGGAGGCTTTTTCGAAAAATTGAAATATCGCTATAACTCTCTTAATATCTGAAATATTGAATCCATTCCAAGTTCATACCATGTGTTGGATAAGGCCCTAAAATTTGTGTTTGAAAAGTTTTTTATAGCACTAACCATTGACCAAAGGGGTGGGAAAAAGTGGGTTTTTCGGGAAACATTAATCATATCTCTGTTAATAGGCACAATATCAAAACCGTACAAAATGGACAATATTCCTCCAATAATTACCTAAAACTTTTGTCTGAAAGAATTTTCGATATGACCCACCATTACGCCACGGGGTGAGCAAAATTATTTGAATTATAAGAAAATGCCAAGTGCCAAGAGGTGTTGCCATGACAACTTTACTTTTAATTATTATTATAACGGAATATCGCACAATGTGCATACATAAAAATCCTAGTGTTGAGTACACAGGTCCAAAAGAGTTATTGTTCTTTTGACGCATATCTCCGCGTGATAGCGATCACACTTTTTCCCGCACAGTACACATATACAGTTTGCGTCTGGTTCATGGAACGCCCTCCTGTAGCACAGCTTGTGGTGGAATCCATGAACTGCGAAGCGTGTCATGGTATGGCGCAGTTCATAGCTTGAATCCATCCATTCTTGGTTGATCATGGCGTCAGTACGATAGAAGTCTGGCCATATATTTGCTTTCTTCTCGTACAGCTCGTGAAGCAAGGCTTGATATTGAGGTATAGAAGGCACTGCCACTCTCAGGCGTAGTTCCTCTATGTAGAACGGCTGTCGTGTGAGTTCGTATGTTAACCGCAATGGAGTGTTTTTGGCTACACATAGAATCTTTTTGAGGTATGTCGCTTTCACACTTTCCACCAAAGCTAGATCACTCTTTGAGAGATGCTCCCAAATAATGTCTATTGCGTAAGTCATGATGGGAGAGATTTTGATGTGGAAAAGGGCTATGGCCGTCTATAAGGACAGCTCACGAATACTTTTAATTTGGTTCATCGCCATGATCGCTGCAGATGCTCTTTCTCTAATGTGGTTTGTGAAAAATTTCCCATCCGTTTGCAGGGTCACGCCAAGATATTTGTAGGAGTTGACCCTAACAAGCTCCTTGTCCTGGTATTTGATGAGTGCTGCCGCAGGAGGCTTCCCTCCTCTGCGAAATGTCGTCTGGACTGTTTTCTGTGCATTCAAACACAGGCTGTTACTGTCCGCCCAGGTGATCAGTTTGTCAAACGCTTCTTGGAGCTGTTGGTACGATTGTGAAGCTAATGTCATGTCATCAGCATACATGTAAATGAAGACTTCCTTATTTGCTATGGTTTCGACAACGTCCCTTGTAGTGATATTGAAAAGCATTGGACTTAAGGGATCTCCTTCTAACACCACAGTCGTCTGATGTATTGCCTCTGATCTTGAGAGGTTGTCATCAATGTAGACAAAGTTTCTTGACAGTATGGCCTGAATCATCTTGCTCAGGTAGTGCTCTCTACCTATAAGTTGATTTAGTTTCTCTAACAATATAGACCGGTCCACTGAATCAAAAGCTTTGGCATAGTCAATGAACAGTACGTATAGCTTTCCTCTGGGGACGCGAAGAGCTTCGGTTATGTTTTCCATTAGGCACTGAATAGCCTGAATGGTTGAGCGCCCTTTCCGGAAGCCAAATTGCTCTTCAGGTATCATTGCGTTTGTCAAGGTCGTTAGTCTGCTCAGTAACAGGGTGGACAACACTTTGAGGCCGGCATTCTCTAGGGCTATTCCTCGATAAGAGTTAGGATCTTCAGTCCTGCCCTTGCCCTTATACAACAATTTGATAATGGAATATCTCAATTTCTCTGGTATCGTACCTTTCTGAAGGCACTGGTTGAATAAAGTTGTCCAGGCTTCTGTGAGGAGTGGACTGCTCTCTTTCAGGTGTTAGTTGAAGATGTCATCTGGGCCGCAGGCCTTGCCGCTTTTTGTACGTTTTATTGCCTCCTGGACTTCATCGGCTGTGAAAGGTTCTATTCCTACTGTGTCACTCGGTATGGAGAGGTCCATTAAGGGCAAGTCCTTAGCCTGCAATATGGTCGTGAAGTGTGTTGTCCATCTGTCCATTGGTATTTCCCTCGAGAATTTGGGTATTCTCGGGTTAAGGGCCTTGTACGGGTTTTCCTTAGCTTGTTTCACCAGCGCCGCCTCCTGTGCCTTGATATACTTGACCCTCTCCTCCCGGAGTATTTCTTTATATGTCCTTTTCTTTGCTGCGTAATCCGCTCTTGATTCTTCTGTGCTGAACTTTAAGGTTTCATGTAGTGCTTCCAATGCTAATTTTCTGGCCTTATAGCAGATTGAATTGAACCATGGTTTTGATCTTCTCATATTGGGTTTAACGGGTTCTATAGCGTCATGTAGGATTGTCTCTATTTGGAGATGATAAGGGATGAACCATCAGCAGTTGCTATGACAACGCCACTGCACGAGATCACATTCAGTTTTCATATGTCTGTGGGAAGCGACTTCGGTATCGGAACTGGTAGCATGCTGAACTTCTATGCCCAAGGTCGCGGGTTCAAACCCGGCTGAAGTCGTCGGATTTACTAAGAGCGTTAAAAACCCTGAGTATGCTTTCCTTCGGAGGGGAAGTTCCAACGTTCGATGCGAGTTGATGGTTCCGGTGGCATCTAGTTGCCAAGTTCACAGCTAGGTGTCGTTGATGGTAGTATTTTTTAATTATGTAGCCTATTTTAGGTAGATTTCATCAGAAAGCTAACTATTGCAATGGGTACCATGTTTCGACTTCCGGAAATTTTCTATATATCTTCGCGTTTCACATCCCCCAGCCCCCCAAACCACCGTCAGTTCAACAGTTTATATATATATATATATATATATATATATATATATATATATGTGTGTGTATTGTACCCATGTGAGTAATTTCCATGGAAAATATGCTTCTGCCTCCAGCCAGCATCAGTTCTCAGGCGTGTACCGTCCACCCACTGAGCAGTTGCATATTTTTGATCTGAGACTAAAAGGTATCAACTCTACAATGATAAAGCACAACTCTATTCTAAAGACTTTAATTCAGCTCTAAATCATGGCTTCAAACACATAAGAACACAATCCCAACTATATACTATAAAACAAAGCAAAATTACTCCTACAATCCACTAATTATTCACACTTTATCCTTGCAAATCCAGATGATTATTCATACATTTACCCTGAGATTGACATCAAAATTCATCTCAAGTGCTCTGAGGCACATGTAAATTACACAAAAACTGTACTTATACTCTTATGTCACCTGTCGTGACCTCTTTCATTTCACAAGCTTAATTGTTTACTCTCAACACATCTTAATTTACATTATGTGTACCTTTGTGTTTTGTATCTCTTTTCCCACCAAAATGCTTTACCATGCATTAGCCAATTTATGGGTTACACAAATTTACTTGCAACTCCACAATTCTATGTAATTATACCCGTTCTGGAGTTCTACAGTCCCCTTTTCTACAGTTCCACTGTATGCCGTTGTGAGTTCAATTTCAAAGATTCCGTTACCGCTGTGTCGGATGGTACATTATGCTACCTTTGCGTGGGCGTAGCCTATGGCATCTGGTGCCGAACTTCCGAGCTAAGTAACACTGTCAGTATAAAAAAATGTAACTTCCAACAACTCATAAGTTTGCCAAGTATTACGTTATAAGAACGATCCTTAATTAACAATGTGTTTCAAACCACACAAATTCATTATACAATACAACAACGACTCCTTTCATTACAACCAGGGTTTCAAAGTCTGTCCCTTCTAAATGTCAACCTTCAATGGTCGTTTAAAAGTCTTCCCCTCGGAGCGACTTGTATACAATGGGACTGATTCAGGCGGTCACAACACGTGCACTGTCCCTTCCTCTCCTTCTTGCTTTTATCCCCAAGCAGTAACAAGATTTTAAATACAATAGTGCCGTCTCAATGACCCACATATCCCATATGATTTCAACTAAATGGTATGCAAGTTAGGTTATGGTCGTGTTTAAATATTTATTCCTAACCTTAGGATATTAATAACTGGCCTCAATAGGTCCATTTCATTATACGAAGGAGCGAGATTCATCAAACACTGGTCGAACTGGCTAGCCGGTATCTCATTAAATGCTACGGTCAGGCACATCCTGCCGCCAATTAGATTCGCTTCCCATGAGCTGAATCATTTCAATAACTAGTTCTCGGTCGACATCAGGTATCATGCAGAGGTTTCCATTGTTATCCTCTCATACACCACAGGATTCGAACCCGGAACGTTCCATATCCATCCTCAGAGTTAGGGTACATCACTAAATACACTCTGGCAAATAATAAATATCTCTGTACGCCCTTGGCTATACGAGATTTCACACGTCGAATAGATTACCTGGCTTCCCTGACCATGTGCTATGATCTCGTCCTTTAATTAGTAAGATAAATCTATCAATTACTCTACAAGCTTATTCACAAGCTGCAAATTCAATTCACTATTAAACTCTTCCATTCCCTAGATTCTTGCATATTTTATTCCCATTATCACAATATGCTCTGATATTAACTTGCTTTTCTTAGCCCTTCATGTATAATATTACTGCCTGGATAGATAAATATTCCAATTAGCATATATATTTTGCTTACAACCATTTTTCCCAGATGTGTTCATTTATTCTTTTATTATTATTATTATTATTATTATTATTATTATTATTATTATTATTATTTTATTACTGACATGAATTACAATAACCCGACACAACGTAACCATTTTAATAACCGAACCTCCGTGTTCATTACGTTAAGCTTTTATCTAACTGAATTGCCATTTTACAATAGTGGTAACGATTTATCCACTCAATGATGTACAAAAACATCTCAACTTTACTAAAATCAACACAACAATAATACCTTGAGGTTCTCCCTCCTAAAATTGACTCTTATTGGCATATTTTATAATTTTGAAATCACACAACACACAGTGGACTTTAACTGCTACAAAATCATGTTTTTTTGGTACTTACATCGGCTAGTCTGGTGGCTCCAACCACGCATTTCTTCCAGTAATGCCTGCCATATTTTGCTATTAGCAAGGCATTCTGATGCGTATAACACACATTTTTAACAACTTTTGCCTTACAAGACACACGGCACTTTTCCTTTCCATATTGAAGCTATTGCTTCCTTATACGCACAACACTTTATAGCACTTGTTACAATATTAATTTTAAAGATATTTAACAGATCATCACTACACTCACACGCTCATTATTTACATTTCTTACTGGTTGACTTTCCCTGGCAAGATATCAGAAGTGCAGACGTTGAAGCTCCTCCTCGCTGCTATCCGCATCCTGATTGAAAGTCTCGATTATCTGCCTACGGATTCCTATCGGTTCACCCAAACTGTCTATCAATCTCTATCCTTCGATGAACTTCCTGCTATCGCATAAATATGCTTGCATATCGTCCTGAGCGTTACTTATATTGGTATTCTTATGAAATTTCACCAATCGCATAATAAAGTTTATCTCTGCGCAGTCCGGCAAACTAAGATATGTATAACTAATAGTTTACATACTGCGCTCAACCATTTTACATTGTACTTGTACAAATTATCACTCTCAATTGTCCTACCTTGTATATTAGACGGTACCTTTCCTACGTGCACAATAACAATCGCTCGTAACGCCGACTATACAAATATGGCACGACTGTCCTTAATAAATGTCTTACTGCGCGGCTCTTCATGTTGAAGTCCGAGCATCCCTTGTCGACTTCGGTAATGCGCACTTCGTACTAGACTGCGGTTCAACTGATTTCATTACTCGATATTAACTCATGACTTAGTGCATGATTATATGTTGCTGCACTTAGAATGTTAAAGTCCGCGCCTTTCTTCTCTGAGCTAGGGTGACGTGCTCTCCGCTCTCAAGTATGGTTCAACTGACCCCCTCTGTCATGGGTCCACCCCTTATATCCGTTTGGAGAGAAAAAGTAGACCGAGATTTCCCCTGCAGTGACACCTTCTCTCACAGTATGATTCTGGTCTTGAATTAACGTTTAAATGGTTCCTTTTTCCTCGCTGGTGACAGATCTGTATGCGTGCTCGACGATCGATCGGCCAATTAATTAATATTAATTGTCTTTGCCATGGCGTGCCCAAGCGGCGTCATCTAAAAAAACCGAAAGCATGGTTATATCTTTCCGCTAACCTCCAATGACTGTGCTACTGCGCGTTCCATTAAATCTGCCTCGATTTCAATGTCTAATGGCTTGATAATTAGCCTCCCGGCTAAACATTCACATAGGTGTACACCTCATGTCACTGCGTTGCTCCAATCACGAGTAATCATTAAATTACGCAGGTATCTCCTCACTCCACCAGCCTTTCCATTCTGAAACGGGGAATAACTTGACAATAAATTAGCCTCCTGACCTGCTCCAGACGACTTAAGTAGGTCACATAGAGTGACACGGCTCCAAGAATCTCCGCCCCTTTTCCAGAGTCATTAGACAAACGTCAAGCGCTCCAACTTCTGTGCTCAAGTCCAGAATAGTATGCCTCATACAGCCCAATAACGCCGTATTCTACTAATATTCCCTGCATTATATTAATAAATAATGTCAGCATTAGTTCATATCACAACAGTGATTTAATATGTACTTTTCTCTAGGGTTTTTTATAATTTAAACTCCCTCAAAAGATCTCGTGTTCGTGCCTAGCTGGAACCTCTATTCTGAGCTCAACTATCTCTGAGATCCACGTTCGACACCAGTCAGCCTAACCCCGTTAGGTTCAGTATATATATATATGCATATATATCAGTTTCTTGTGGACACGATAACTGCCGTAATTTTGCACCAATCACTTTGAATGTTTTACATAATATTGTTACGGCTGTGAGTTTGTGTCATCGCTCGCCGCATGAGTCACAACTGCCCTAGGGCTGGGCTGTGCCCTGCCTCCTGTATTGCGTGCGCCTTATGCAACAGGGCTACTAGGACAAAGGGATAGTCCAGAATATTCGTGACTGGACCAGCGATGGAAACCTCGAGAAGCCGTGAACCCTGGATGGATCTGGAAGCATTTATTGAGTCACCGGCCTGCTATATAAGTGCGACCTGTCAAGCAGGGGTTCGTTGTTGTGTTTTACGAGCTAGTGTGAGCGATTATCCTGAGCGACAGAAGTGTGGTGACTTGCGAAACCCCTAGTGGAGCGGGGAAGTGAGAAACATACAGGGGTCTGCCTGTGTTTTGAGTGAGTGTGCTTTCACTGAGTGTCGGAGATATTGTGGTTACGAAATCCAGTGACATTGTTTCTCCCAGCTTGTGAACAGCGTGCAGCAAGTGCTCGTAAGTAACTGTAGTCGGCGTATTTTAGGAAGAAGTTGCATGTAGTACTGTCAAGGCCACTAGGCTCATTAGCGGGAGGATTAACTTCTGTGGTTTGTTGACAAGTGAAAGGGCAAGAGCTCTCCACAAGCAAGAGACTTGAGGAAACTGGAGTAAGGTTCCTATTGCTGTATTTGCTGATGAGCAGTGTAATTTTCTGGCCGCAATAAAGTTAATTATTTCTTTAAGCAGTGATTGGTGTTGTGCTTCCTACCCACCGTAATCCAGTTAACAAAAGTGCCACTAGGGGTGGCACGTAACAACTGGTGTCAGAAGCGGGATTACGAACTCAAGCACAACACCTGACGGTCCTGGTTTCAAAACCCGAGCAGGTCATTTTCTCAAATTTTCCAGTGAGTGCATGCCCTTTACAAGGCAAACAACTAAAATGGAGGCGCAATTGGCAGCATTGCTAGAAAAGTTAAATGGCATAGAAGACGGCCAGAAGAATTTAACCAAGGAGCTAACTGCCAAATTGGAAGACAGCCAGAAAAGTTTAGCCGAGGACCTAACTTCCAAATTAGAAGGTCAGAATAAGCTAGCAGAGGACCTGAAGGACGGCCAGAATAAGTTAGCAGAGCACCTAACCACCAAATTTCTGGATGGCCAGAAAAATCTGGAAGAGTGTCTGCTGACGAAATTAGAGGAGAGCCAAAGGAAATTAGAACAGGGCCTACGTGAGGAAGTCGCAGCAGTGGAAAAGAAGTTCGACGCCTTACAAGTGGAAGTTGCCGAGCTGCGCCAACGCCCGCTGATGGGGGTGGAGGAGAAGTTCAACGCCTTGCAAGTGGAAGTTGCCGAGCTGAGCCAACGACCGCTGATGGGGGTGGAGGAGAAATTCAACGCCTTACAAGTGAAAGTTGCCGAGCTGCGCCAACGCCCGCTGATGGGGGTGGAGGAGAAATTCAACGCCTTGCAAGTGGAAGTTGCCGAGCTGTACCAACGACCGCTGATGGGGGGGGGGGGTTGGAGGAGAAATTCAACGCCTTACAAGTGGAAGTTGCCGAGCTGTGCCAACGCCCGCCGATGGGGGTGGAGGAGAAATTCAACGCCTTACAAAAGGAAGTTGCCGAGCTGCGCCAACGCCCACTGACGGGGGTGGAAGAGAAATTCAACGCTCTACGAGAGGAAGTTGCCGAGCTGCGCCAACGCCCGCCCACCGTTACACCGGGAATATCAGGAACGGGACATAGCAGAGTGACGCCCCCAACCTTCGACGGAAAGGTCCCGTGGAGCACCTACTTACGACAGTTCGAGGCGGCCTGTTCCATAAATAACTGGAACAACATAGAAAAGGCTACAGCTCTCATTGTAGCGCTGAGAGGTGACGCCCTTAACGTCCTTCAGGCCATCCCGACTGGATCCCAGAACTACGCTTCACTGATCGCCCAAATGGAGTCCCGATATGGAGATAGCCATCTTCAGCAGGCCTACCAGATGCAGCTCCGGACCCGGGTGCAAAAGAACGCGGAAACCCTGCAGGAGTTCGAGATGGACATCGCACGTCTCGTAAGGCTCGCCTACCCAACAGCGCCGGCCGACTTTCTGTAGCAGATAGCGACGCAGACTTTCACCGACGGGCTACGGGACTCGGACACTCAACAGGCGCTGCGACTCGCGCGCAATAAGACCCTGGCAGATGCGCTGAGCCACGCACTTGAGTTCGAGACGGCAAAGCAGGTATCTAGAATGCGCGCGCGGGTGCGTCCGGTGGACGTCGACGAACCAGCCAAAGCCGACAAGACCAAGCCCCTGACCGATGAACTGATGGAGGCGCTAGACCGGTTCTTCAAGATTCGCAGTACCACCAACAAAAACGTAGCCGAAGGACATCCGGAGAGGCGGCCCGGAAGAGGACTACCGACCTGCTGGACTTGCCGTAAGAGAGGCCACCTGAGCAAGGACTGCGGTGATCGCCGCCGCCAAGGGTTTCCGTCGGGACGGTCAGTCGTAGGGAAACCGTGCGGCCTAGGAAAGCAATATCAGTCAGCCTTGGGGGGCACAGGTTGGCTTGTGACAGTCGTCAAGCCCCGACAGTCCAAGTTCGTGTGACGAAGTTACGGAGGGACAATAGCAGCCTGATGGTCGACGGAGTCGTCAACGGAGAGAGCTGGCCCATGCTAATCGACACGGGAGCATCGAGGACCATCGTCAGTCCCACCGTGATCCCGAAGTGGAGAGCGCGACCCACACAAAGGAACCTCCAGCTAATAACCGCGACCGGAGAGACCGCACCGGTACATGGCGAAGCATCACTGGAGTTCGTCATAGGTCGACGGGCGATAAAGCATCCAGTGCTTGTGGCTGACGTATCAAGTGAAGTGATCATCGGACTGGACTTCCTGGACCAGAACAACATCATCTTGGATCTGAGTACCAACACTCTGCACTTCGGAGGTGAGGAAATTGCTTTGCAACCTGCGCACGAGTCCATCACCGCACGTCGAGTAAGGCTGAGAGATGACGTAATCGTTCCCGCCAGGACGGAGGTCAGCGCTGCCGTAATTGTCGACGGAACTGCTGAGGGAGTGGCGGCTGTCATCGAGCCAAAATATGAGGACATCCAGACAAAAGGATTGCTAGTTGCCAAGACTCTCATCAACACGACGTCTTGGCCGTACGTCCGCCTGTCCAACCTGAACGACTACGACATTACGGTTCACCGGGACACCAACCTAGGAGTCTGCGAGCCCATTACCTGGATTGCCCGCATCACCGACACGACGGACGGACACCTGCAGACGGACAACCGAAGAAGACGCACACTGCCAGAAGAACTACAGAAGCTGTACCAAGGATCCCAGGACCATTTAGACGAGGAACAATCACGCCAACTTCAGGAACTGCTACGCGAATTCCAGGACGTCTTCTCCGTGGGGAGCAAAGACTTCGGCAGGACAAGCTTGGTCCAGCACAGAATCGACGTTCGGGACAGCGCACCAATTAGGGCCCCATTCCGACGAGTCCCGCTCGCCAAGCAAGCCGAAGTCGACCGGATGGTAGAAGAGATGAAGGAGCAAGGGGTGATCGAGCCATCACATAGTCCTTGGAGTTCTCCGGTCGTGCTAGTGAAGAAGAAGGACGGTTCCACCAGGTTCTGCGTGGATTACAGGCGGGTGAATGACGTCACGAAGAAGGACAGCTACCCTCTACCCCGGATCGACGATACCCTGGACACCATATCAGGGTCGAGATGGTTCTCCACCTTGGATTTGAAGAGTGGCTACTGGCAGGTGGAGGTCCACCCTAAGGACCGCGAGAAAACGGCGTTCTCTGTGGGCAGCGGGCTCTGGCAGTTCACCGTCATGCCATTCGGTCTGTGCAACGCCCCTGCGACCTTCGAAAGGCTAATGGAGTCCATTCTGAAGGGACTACACTGGAAGACCTGCCTGGTCTACCTAGACGACGTCATCGTTCTGGGAAAAAGCTTCGAGGAGCACTACTGCAACCTGAAGGAGATCTTGATGAAGCTACGGGCTGCCCAGCTGAAGTTGAGCCCCAAGAAGTGTCAGCTCCTCCAGAAGCAGGTCCAGTACCTTGGGCATATCGTCTCCGAAGAAGGGGTGCGCACCGATCCAGAGAAGACCGCAGCTGTGAGGGAGTGGCCAGTTCCGAAGGACAAGTCCCAACTACGAAGCTTCCTGGGACTCTGCACTTATTACCGTCGCTTCGTGGGAGGATTCGCCGACATCGCCAAACCTTTACATCGACTGACTGAGAAGGACCAACTCTTCACGTGGACAGCAGAATGCCACAGTGCCTTCGAACAACTCAAGCAGGCTCTGTGCACCGCGCCTATTTTGGCCTACCCCAGACCTGGAACAAGGTTCATCGTCGATACCGATGCCAGCGACTTTGGCATAGGGGGAATCCTGTCGCAAGTAGTGGACGGCGAGGAAAGAGTAGTGGCCTACTTCAGCAAGGCCTTGTCAAAGCCAGAAAGGAACTACTGCGTCACCAGGAAGGAGCTGCTCGCCATCGTGAAGACCATTGAACACTTCCACAAGTACCTGTACGGGCAAGAATTTCTCATCAGGACCGACCATGCATCCCTGCGGTGGCTCCTGAACTTCAAGCAGCCCAAGGGTCAACTCGCGCGGTGGTTAGAGAGGCTTCAACAGTACAACTTTGAGATTCAGCACAGGAAAGGCCAACTGCATTCTAACGCCGACGCCCTGTCACGAAGACCGTGCCCCGAAGACTGCACCTTCTGTACTAGGAGGGAGGAGAACACCGGTATACAGTGCCGAAGGACTACCATGGAACTTCAGGGGAGCTGGAGCCGCGAATCTTTCACGCGGGCACAAGCAGAAGATGATGACCTGGGACTGATAGCCGAATGGAAGAGGGCCTGTGTCCCCAGAGTGAGTGACTGCAGCCCAAAGTTTAAGTCCTACTGGGCGCAGTGGGACTCGCTGATTGTAAGGGATGGCATCATCTGCCGTACCTGGGAGAGCACCGACGGGAAGAAATCTCGGGAACAAGTCGTCGTTCCAAAGGCTATGACGGAGGAAGTCCTGAAGGAAGTTTTTGGAGGATCATCTGGTGGACACCTAGGGATAAAGAAGACCCTGGAGAAGCTGAGAGAGCGGTTCTACTGGATCGGATGCCGAACAGACGTGGAGAACCACTGCGCGAGGTGCCACGATTGCGCAGCCAGCAAGGGCCCAGGACGAAGACGACGGAGTCCACTGAAGACTTACAACGTGGGCGGCCCCATGGAGAGGGTGGCCATCAATGTTGCTGGGCCATTCCCGTTAAGCGAGGCAGGGAACCGCTACATATTAGTCGTCAGCGACTACTTTACCCAATGGCCGGAGGCGTATGCGCTCCCTAACCAAGAAGCCGCGACGATTGCAGAGACCCTGGTGAAGGAATTCTTCAGCCGGTACGGAGTACCCCTGGAGCTGCACTCCGACCAAGGGAGGAACTTCGAGTCGCAGGTGTTCCAGAACCTATGCCAGCTGCTGGGAATCCGGAAGACAAGGACAACGCCGCTACACCCTCAGTCCGACGGGATGGTAGAGCGATTCAATCGCACCATCGAGAATCATCTCCGAATAGTCGTCAGCGAGCACCAGAGGGATTGGGACAAACATCTTCCACTATTTCTCCTGGCCTACCGCGCCGCCGTGCATGAAGCCACCGAGTGCACACCAGCCCGGGTCATGTTTGGGAGGGAGCTCCGTCTACCTGTCGATCTTGCCTTCGGTCGACCTGGGAATGATCCGATCCCGGTAAGCCAGTATTGTCAAGAACTGGTCGACCAACTGGAGGACGGGCACGCGTTCGCGAGGAGGAAACTGCGGATCGAGACCGACCGAATGAAGACCCGATACGACCAGCAGACGGATGCCGTCGGAGGATTCCACGAGGACGACGTGGTCTGGCTCTTCAACCCATTACGGAAGAAGGGCCTGTCACCCAAACTTCAGAAGTCCTGGGAGGGCCCGTACCGAGTCGTGAAACGGATCAACGATGTCGTCTACAGGATCCAGCGGAGCCCGAGGGCGAAGATGAAGATCGTGCATCGAGATCGCCTGGCAGCCTACGGAGGGACACAGACGGACCAATGATTGATCGGGACGATCAGCCTTTTTAGGAAGGGGGTGGTGTTACGGATGTGAGTTTGTGTCATCGCTCGCCGCATGAGTCACAACTGCCCTAGGGCTGGGCTGTGCCCTGCCTCCTGTATTGCGTGCGCCTTATGCAACAGGGCTACTAGGACAAAGGGATAGTCCAGAATATTCGTGACTGGACCAGCGATGGAAACCTCGAGAAGCCGTGAACCCTGGATGGATCTGGAAGCATTTATTGAGTCACCGGCCTGCTATATAAGTGCGACCTGTCAAGCAGGGGTTCGTTGTTGTGTTTTACGAGCTAGTGTGAGCGATTATCCTGAGCGACAGAAGTGTGGTGACTTGCGAAACCCCTAGTGGAGCGGGGAAGTGAGAAACATACAGGGGTCTGTCTGTGTTTTGAGTGAGTGTGCTTTCACTGAGTGTCGGAGATATTGTGGTTACGAAATCCAGTGACATTGTTTCTCCCAGCTTGTGAACAGCGTGCAGCAAGTGCTCGTAAGTAACTGTAGTCGGCGTACTTTAGGAAGAAGTTGCATGTAGTACTGTCAAGGCCACTAGGCTCATTAGCGGGAGGATTAACTTCTGTGGTTTGTTGACAAGTGAAAGGGCAAGAGCTCTCCACAAGCAAGAGACTTGAGGAAACTGGAGTAAGGTTCCTATTGCTGTATTTGCTGATGAGCAGTGTAATTTTCTGGCCGCAATAAAGTTAATTATTTCTTTAAGCAGTAATTGGTGTTGTGCTTCCTACCCACCGTAATCCAGTTAACAAAAGTTCCACTAGGGGTGGCACGTAACAATATGTAACTCCTTAAAATATCGGTCGAGTTCGTTAATGGGCAAAATCAGTTGAAGGGGGTGAAAATGGGGGGGGGGGGGGGTCGAAAATGTGAAATATCGCTATAACTCTCTTAATACGTGAAATATCGAATCCATTCAAAGTTCATAATATGTGTCGGATAAGTGCCAAAAATGTATGTTTGAGAAGTTTTTGATGGCACCAAACATTGACCAAAGGGGTGGAAAAAAGTGGGGTTTTCGGGAAACATTAATCATATCTCTCTTAATAGGCACAATATCAAAACCGTACAAAATGGAAAATATTCCCCTAATAATTACCTAAAAGTTTGTCTGAAATAATTTTTGATCTGACCTACCATTACGCCAAGGGATGAGAAAAATTATTTCGGAATTAAAGAACATGCCAAGTGCCATCAGAGGTTACCATGACAACGCTTCTAAATTGATGAGGGATGAGCTATCAGAGGCTGCCAAGACAACGCCATTGCACGAGATCACATTCATTTTTCCATCTGACTGTGGGAAGCGGCTAACTGGTAGCATGCTGAACTTATATGCCCAAGGTCGCTGGTTCAAAGCCGGCCAAAGTCGTCGGATTTTCTAAGAGCGCTAAAAATCCCTCAGCATGCTTTCCTTTGGAGGAGAAGTTCCAACGTTCGTTGCAAGTTGCTGGTTGCGGTGGCATCTAGTAGCCAAGTTCACAGCTAGGTGTCGTTGACGTTAGTATATGGTACAAAATAAGGAACTACTACTTAAAATTGATAGTCTGCAGACCTTACCTGAATTACAGACTAATACAGTCATCACAATTAACACCGTTTATCAGATTCTACACGCACCCGGTGTACACGGGGTTACATGACCACGTTGTCGCAGCCCCTAAACTGAGGAACCAACAAACATCTCTGCGGGAGATAAAATTTTGCCTGAAGAAGTAACAGACTGTCAGATAGTTACACATCAGCTCCAAACCTTGCATAAGGACAGTGTGATCACAAGTATAAAAATGAACCCCAAATGACAAGAAGGTTACCATCCCCATAAGACAATAAAATGATAAAAATATGCATACAAAAACGAAAAAGAAAGTTAATTAACCTCCAAATGTAAAATACTTTCTTGCAATCAATGAGGTCTGATCCTCCTACGAAAACCTGCATAGTTTGCCTATTATAGCCTATCCCCTAGTTTGCCCGGTGAAATCTACCTCCGCCTACCGGCGTGCCGAGAGGAATTTTTAAAATTCAAGTAAGGACTGCAGACTTTTGAATCTTTCAAATAGTGCCTACTTTTGTTGCCAAACGCCACCGTCAACGACTACTAGTTCAGAACTTAGCTGCCTGACGCCACCGCAGTCGGCTCTTGGCAACGAACGTAGGAACCTAAGAGCGTTGTTTACATTCTTAACCTATACAATTTAGCTTCACACAGGTGTAATTAGTGGAAGGTTCTTTAACATGCCATAAATCTATGACATGGGAACGCCGGCTTTACTTCTCCTCCGAAGGAAGGCATACTGAAGAATGTTAACGCTCTTAAAAATCCGACCACTTCGGCCGGGTTTAAACCCGCGATCTTGCTACCGACTATGCCACCAAAGCCGTGTCGGAGTCCGGTGCCTTGGGGTCTACCTGAGACTTGATCTTGTTCAAAACGTTCCCTTTCAGTGATATCGGACAAGAGTGAAAACTGTCAATGATTGATCGCCACTTAAGAGGGAATTGCAGCGCATCAATGCGGAGATAAAATTGCAATGCATCGCAAGGGACTGAGAGAGAAACTGGAAGTGAAAGAAAGGAAAATTCTAAGAAAAAAATTGTGCCCAGTAAAAGAAAATGGGGAATGTAGGAGGCGGCACAACCACGAACTTTACACCCATATGAAAAAAATAACTGACACCATGAAGAAACGGAGAATTACCTTTTACGGTCATATGACAAGAATGAACCCAGCGCGATTGACAAATAGAATTTTCATCTACTTTCTCAAAAAGAAAACCAAGGGAGCTTGGTTCACTGAGGTGGACAAATATTTGCAAGAAGTGGGAATTACCAGCAGGGATACCTGGGAACGTTCCCCCCTGAAGCAAAAACTAACAGCGCACCGATGTTTCCAAGAAAAGCCTAAGCTTCCAACAGGAAAGAAGTGGACTGGGGAAAAGAAACAACAGCATCGAGACTAATGCGAGGATTTTAAAGCTCGATGCAGCAAGAAACAGTTGAAATGACGTGGTCCTTTGATGGCTGAATCAGAAGAAGAAGAAGAAGAAGATTCTTACATTTTCAAATTGGAGCAATCCTTGTCACTCGTGTTTCTCATTTTATTATGAGATAAATTGTTATTCTTTCACACAAAGTGACTAACATCGTAGTTACTTTTAAGAGGTATTGTTCGATAGTGCAATGATGTTAAGTAAGGTTTGGAACTTAAGGGAAAGTCATATTTTTTCCCTAGGATTATTTTGTCCGAAATTTGCAAAATAAACGCGAATGGAGGTTCCCTGACCCCGTTTAAGGCTATTTGATTTTGCCTATAAATGAATATTTTGACCAATTTTAGGGTTTCTTTTGTCATATTTTGCATATTTTAGTGACGAAAAAGGCATATTTGAGCATTTTTAGCCTACTTTCGATTTTTGCAAAAAATGATTAGCCTACTTTCGATTTTTGCAAAAAATGAAAGTAGACTTATGAGATCAACACAGGGCGAAAAAAGTGTGTCTGTCTGTGTGTGTGTATGTGTGTGTGTGAGTCTGTGTGTGTGTGTGTGTGTGTGTCTGTGTGTCTGTGTGTGTGTGAGTGTGTGTACACTGAATGTCTGTCCCCCCCTATCAATTCGAACACGGTGAATGCGAATTGAACGAAATTTGGTACAAAGGTAGCACTAGCAAAGGACACCTCAGTGTCATGTTTTATATCGCCGCCATCTTGACGGAAACGTAATGGCGGCCACACAAATGTTCAAAGCTTAAATCAAATTACGACTAACCTAATCATCCGATCTCTACCAAATTTTGCAACGACATACCTTTATGGGGGGAGCATCCTTTGACCAAACCAATAGGTCATCAGTGCAATCGTTTGTGGATGGCGGCCATCTTTGTGTGAAAATCGATTCCCCCTATTAATTCGAACACGGTGCAACCGATTGGAACGAAATTTGGTACAGAGGTAGTACTAACAAAAGGCACCTCAGTGTCATGTTTTATATCGCCGCCATCTTGACGGACACGTAATGGCGGCTACACAAATGTTCAAAGCTTAAATCAAATTACGATTAACCTAATCATCCGATCTCTACCAAATTTTGCAACTACATACCTTTATGGAGGGAGCATCCTTTGACCAATCTAATAGGTCATTCACCTGATAGTTTGCGGATGGCGGCCATCTTTATGTCAAAATTGATTCCCCCTATTAATTCGAACACGGTGGAACCGAATGGAACGAAATTTGGTACAGAGGTAGCACTAGCAAAGGGCACCTCAGTGTCATGTTTTATATCGCCGCCATCTTGACTGAAACGTAATGGCGGCCACACGAATGTTCAAAGCTTAAATCAAATTACGATTAACCTAATCATCCGATCTCTACCAAATTTTGCAACTACATACCTTTATGGAGGGAGCATCCTTTGACCAATCTAATAGGTCATTCGCCTAATAGTTTGCGGATGGCGGCCATCTTTGTGTCAGAATTGATTCCCCCTATTAATTCAAACACGCTGAAACCGAATGGAACGAAATTAGGTACAGAGATAGCACTAGCAAAGAGCATCTCAGTGTCATGATTAATATCGCCACCATATTGACAGAAACGTAATGGCGGCCACACCAATGTTTAAAGCTTAAATCAAATTACGACTAACATAACCATCCGAACTCTACCAAACTTTGCAACAACATACCTTTATGGAGGGAGCATCCTTTGACCAATCTAATAGGTCATTAGCCAAATAGTTTGCGGATGGCGGCCATCTTTATGTCAAAATTGATTCCCCCTATTATTTCGAACACGGTGGAACCGAATGAACGAAATTTGTCACAGAGGTAGCACTAGCAAAGGGCACCTCAGTGTCATGTTTTATATCACCGCTATCTTGATGGAAACGTAATCGCGGCCACCCAAATGTTAAAAGCTAAAATGTAATTACGACCAACCTAATAATCTAGTCTCTACCTAATTTTGCTACACCATATCTTTATGTGGGAAACATATTCTGACCAAACTGCAAGAACATCAGCCCAATAGTTTGCAGATGGTGGCCAAGTATGTGTGCAAATCGATTCCCCCTATCAATTCAAACACGGTGAAACCGAATTGAACGAAATTTGGTACAGAGGTAGCACTAGCAAAGGGCACCTCATATTCATGTTTAATATCCCTATAGCACGTTGTATTTCAACAAGCTCCTACAACCAACATTCAATCATACTCCTTGAAAAGGACAAAGAGTTATAACATTACCCATGCATTTAGGAGAAAGTAGGCTCTATGTTCTTTACTGAACATCTTGTTTGCTAATATTTTGACAATTTACATGTTATCTAGGGAGCTACGTGGCGAAGTTGGTCGAGGCGCAGGAGGTAGTGTATTTTACAAACTACCACTTTCGGAAACGCAAATAGCCCTGGGGTTCACTCAGACTACACCAGAACTGAGTACCAGGGTGATTCGTGGGAGCAAAGACGGCCGGGCGTGGAGCTGACAACTCCATCCCATTTAGTGCCGATGTCACAAAAAGTGGAAGCCTCTACCTTCCACTACTCCCAGGGCCTCCATGGCCTGTACGGAGTTGTTGCTTTGCTTTGCTTTTACATGTTATCTGGCTGCAGTGTGAAACACGGGATTTGCAAAATGGTGCAGTACAAGTATTTTTCTCTGCATTCCCGGAAAAGGTTGGTTCCTCAGTTTAAGGGCTGCGACAACGCGGTCATTTAGCCCCGTGTACTTTGGGTGTGTGTAGAATCTGTCTGATAACCGGTGTTAATTGTGATGACTGTATTAGTGTGTGTATCTGTTTTTTATTTCAAGTAAGGACTGCAACTTTGAATTTTTCAAATAGTTCCTACTTTGGCCGCCAAACGCCACCGTCAACGACTAGTAGGCCTAGTTCAGAACTTAGCTACTAGACGCCACCGCAGTCGGCTCTTGGCAACGGGTCTGGCTGCGTGGCTCAGGGGTAACGTTCTCGCTTGCTGAGCCCAAGGTTGCAGGTTCGAAACCTGGCGCAATCAGCTGGCATTTGAGGATGCGCAAATGCGAGGGAGCCGTGTCAGTAGATTTACTGACACGTTAAAGATCCCCTTCGGGGCAAAATTCCGGCACCCCGGCGTCTCTAAAAGCCAGTGTAGTTAAAAGGGACGTAAAACCAATAACATTAACATTATCTTGGCAACGAACGTAGCAACCTAAGAGCGTTCTTTACATTCTTAACCTATACAATTTAGTTTCACACAGGTGTAATTAGTGGAAAGTTCTTTAACATGCCATAAATCTATGATATGGGACCGCCGGCTTTACTTCCCCTCCGAAGGAAGGTATACTGAGGGATTTTTAACGCTCTTAAAAAATCCGACGGCTTCGGCCGGGTTTGAACCCGCCATCTTGGGCATAGAAGCTCAGCATGCTACCAACTACGCCACCGAAGCCACCCCCCCCCCCCCCAAAAAAAAAGAGGCAGATTGCAGGTTTAGAAGACCGGATTACGAGATACAGCTTTTGTTTGGGTGTCTCATCAAGTAAGATGCCACCCCAGGACACAAATTTAGCTCACATCAGAGCAACTAGTAAACAAGGAAACTCTTAGTTAGCTTACGCCTAGTTCGGCCTTGATGGGTATTGTTGATCTGTTAGTTTGCGTGATTAAATCTGGCTGCTGAATTATCACGTTAGTATTATCCATTTAACATTTGATTGCCGCTGAGCGTGGCTGCGCCACCGTTTGTTGATTAGTGTATGTAGCAGGAGCCCCGCGGGCTAAAGACGACACAGTGATGACAAAGTGCAGTCTGCACATAAGCCAAGCAGCATTGTGGCCCTACCTGTCTTAGAAGCGCAGATAAGCGTCATGTCACCACGGACAGCTACTGTAGCTGAGTCATATCCTACAAGGCCAACTGTACCTGCCAACGAAGCAGAGTGACGTGTGACACAAGTAAACAGAGAATAGTTCCCTTCTCGACCGTCGGCAATCAATTCGTGAAAGAGTAGTACTGCTCCAATACTTGCTTAATATCCCTAGGTCATTTTCCCGCCTTTATCATTTCAAATGATCTTGTCGACTTCGTCGTTATGCTCGGGTCTAACGTTATGCGTTACGGTTACGGCGTGTATGACGTCTTCATGTTGTTCAGTGCATATGCACCGAGTGTGAGTTCACTGCTGAGGTCTGCCGTTATGCGATACGGAGACGGCGAGTGCGTGACGTCAGACAGGAATACAGTATGACTCCTAAAGAAGTGTACAAGATGTCAGACAGGAATACAGGGTGACTCCTGAAGAGGTGTACAAGATGTCAGACAGGAATACAGGGTGACTCCTAAAGAGGTGTACACGATGTCAGACAGGAATACAGGGTGACTCCTAAAGAGGTGCACAAGATGTCAGACAGGAATACAGGGTGACTCCTAAAGAGATGTACACGATGCCAGACAAGAATACAGGGTGACTCCTAAAGAGGTGTACATGATGTCACACAAGAATACAGGGTGACTTCTAAAGAGGTGTACAAGATGTCCGACAGGAATACAGGGTGACTCCTGAAGAGGTGTACAAGATGTCAGACAGGAATACAGGGTGACTCCTAAAGAGGTGTACACGATGTCAGACTGGAATACAGGGTGACTCCTAAAGAGGTGTACAAGATGTCAGACAGGAATACAGGGTGACTCCTAAAGAGGTGTACAAGATGTCAGACAGGAATACAGGGTGACTCCTAAAGAGGTGTATAAGATGTCAGACAGGAATACAGGGTGACTCCTAAAGAGGTGTACAAGATGTCAGACAGGAATACAGGGTGACTCCTAAAGAGGTGTACAAGATGTCAGACAGGAATACAGGGTGACTCCTAAAGAGGTGTACAAGATGTCAGACAGGAATACAGGGTGACTCCTAAAGAGGTGTACACGATGTCAGACAGGAATACAGGGTGACTCCTGAAGAGGTGTACAAGATGTCAGACAGGAATACAGGGTGACTCCTAAAGAGATGTACAAGATGTCAGATAAGAATACAGGGTGACTCCTAAAGAGATGTACAAGATGTCAGATAAGAATACAGGGTGACTCCTAAAGAGGTGTACAAGATGTCAGACAGGAATACAGGGTGACTCCTAAAGAGATGTACACGATGTCAGATAAGAATACAGGGTGACTCCTAAAGAGGTGTACAAGATGTCACACAGGAATACAGGGTGACTCCTAAAGAGGTGTACAAGATGTCACACAAGAATACAGGGCGACTCCTAAAGAGGTGTACAAGATGTCACACAGGAATACAGGGTGACTCCTAAAGAGATGTACAAGATGTCAGACAAGAATACAGGGCGACTCCTAAAGAGGTGTACAAGATGTCACACAAGAATACAGGGCGACTCCTAAAGAGGTGTACAAGATGTCACACAAGAATACAGGGTGACTCCTAAAGAGATGTACACGATGTCAGATAAGAATACAGGGTGACTCCTAAAGAGGTGTACAAGATTTCAGATAAGAATACAGGGTGACTCCTAAAGAGGTGTACAAGATGTCACACAAGAATACAGGGTGACTCCTAAAGACGTGCACAAGATGTCAGACAAGAATACAGGGTGACTCCTAAAGAGGTGTACAAGATGTCAGACAAGAATACAGGGTGACTCCTAAAGAGGTGTACAAGATGTCACACAAGAATACAGGGTGACTCCTAAAGACGTGCACAAGATGTCAGACAAGAATACAGGGTGACTTCTAAAGACGAGTACAAGATGTCAGACAAGAATACAGGGCGACTCCTAAAGAGGTGTACAAGATGTCACACAAGAATACAGGGTGACTCCTAAAGACGTGCACAAGATGTCAGACAAGAATACAGGGTGACTCCTAAAGAGATGTACAAGATGTCACACAAGAATACAGGGCGACTCCTAAAGACGTGCACAAGATGTCAGACAAGAATACAGGGTGACTCCTAAAGAGGTGCACAAGATGTCAGACAAGAATACAGGGCGACTCCTAAAGAGGTGTACAAGATGTCACACAAGAATACAGGGTGACTCCTAAAGACGTGCACAAGATGTCACACAAGAATACAGGGTGACTCCTAAAGAGATGTACACGATGTCAGATAAGAATACAGGGTGACTCCTAAAGAGGTGTACAAGATTTCAGATAAGAATACAGGGTGGTGACACCTAAAGACGAGTACAAGATGTCAGACAGGAATACAGGGTGACTCCTAAAGAGGTGTACAAGATGTCACACAAGAATACAGGGTGACTCCTAAAGACGTGCACAAGATGTCAGACAAGAATACAGGGTGACTCCTAAAGAGGTGTACAAGATGTCACACAAGAATACAGGGTGACTTCTAAAGAGATATACAAGACGTCAGATAAGAATACAGGGTGGTGACTCCTAAAGACGTGTACAAGATGTCAGACAGGAATACAGGGTGACTCCTAAAGAGATATACAAGACGTCAGATAAGAATACAGGGTGACTCCTAAAGAGGTGTATACGATGTCAGACAAGAATACAGGGTGACTCCTAAAGAGATATACAAGACGTCAGATAAGAATACAGGGTGACTCCTAAGGAGGTGTACACGATGTCAGACAGAAATACAGGGTGACTCCTAAAGAAGTGCACAAGATGTCAGACAAGAATACAGGGTGACTCCTAAAGAGGTGTACAAGATGTCACACAAGAATACAGGGTGACTTCTAAAGAGATATACAAGACGTCAGATAAGAATACAGGATGACTCCTAAAGAGGTGTACAAGATGTCAGACAGGAATACAGGGTGACTCCTAAAGAGGTGTACACGATGTCAGACAAGAATACAGGGTGACTCCTAAAGAGATATACAAGACGTCAGATAAGAATACAGGGTGACTCCTAAGGAGGTGTACACGATGTCAGACAAGAATACAGGGTGACTCCTAAAGAGGTGTACACGATGTCAGACAAGAATACAGGGTGACTCCTAAAGAGATATACAACACGTCAGATAAGAATACAGGGTGACTCCTAAAGAGGTGTATACGATGTCAGACAAGAATACAGGGTGACTCCTAAAGAGATATACAAGACGTCAGATAAGAATACAGGGTGACTCCTAAGGAGGTGTACACGATGTCAGACAGAAATACAGGGTGACTCCTAAAGAAGTGTGCCAGATGTCAGATAAAAATACTGGGTGACTCCTAAAGAAGTGTACAAGATGTCAGAAGGAATACAGGGTGACTCCTAAAGAGGTGTACACGATGTCAGACAGAAATACAGGGTGACTCCTAAAGAGGTGTACACGATGTCAGATAAGAATACAGGGTGACTCCTAAAGAAGTGTGCAAGATGTCAGACAGGAATACAGTATGACTCCTAAAGAAGTGTGCAATATGTCAGACAGGAATACAGAGTGACTCCTAAAGAGATGTACACGATATCAGATAATAATACAGGGTGACTCCTAAGGAGGTGTACAAGATGTCAGACAGGAATACAGGGTGACTCCTAAAGAGGTGCACAAGATGTCAGACAAGAATACAGGGTGACTCCTAAAGAGATGTACACGATGTCAGATAAGAATACAGGGTGACTCCTAAAGAGGTGTGCCAGATGTCAGATAAGAATACAGGGCGACTCCTAAAGAAGTGTGCACGATGTCAGACAGGAATACAGTGTGACTCCTAAAGAAGTGTGCAAGATGTCAGACAGGAATACAGAGTGACTCCTAAAGAGATGTATACGATGTCAGATAAGAATACAGGGTGACTCCTAAAGAGGTGTACACGATGTCAGACAGAAATACAGGGTGACTCCTAAAGAGGTGTACACGATGTCAGATAAGAATACAGGGTGACTCCTAAAGAAGTGTGCAAGATGTCAGACAGGAATACAGTACGACTCCTAAAGAAGTGTGCAAGATGTCAGACAGGAATACAGAGTGACTCCTAAAGAGATGTACACGATGGCAGATAAGAATACAGGGTGACTCCTAAAGAAGTGTACAAGATGTCAGACAGGAATACAGGGTGACTCCTAAAGAGGTGCACAAGATGTCAGACAAGAATACAGGGTGACTCCTAAAGAGATGTACACGATGCCAGATAAGAATACAGGGTGACTCCTAAAGAGGTCTACAAGATTTCAGACAGGAATACAGGGTGACTCCTAAAGAGGTGCACAAAATGTCAGACAAGAATACAGGGTGACTCCTAAAGAGATGTACACGATGCCAGATAAGAATACAGGGTGACTTCTAAATAGGTGTACAAGATGTCAGACAGGAATACAGAGTGACTCCTGAAGAGATGTACACGATGTCAGATAAGAATACAGGGTGACTCCTAAAGAGGTGTGCAAGGTGACTGATGACATCAGACAAGCAATGGACCAAAGACAAGTAACAATACTCACACTCCTCGATTTCAGCAGAGCATTTGACACCATAGATATACCGACCCTATTGAAGAAGCTAAAATCCCTTCTTGGCTCCGAAGCCATAAATTTTTTCTCTGCTTACCTAACGGGTCGAAATCAGCGTGTGATTGTACAGGACACCACCTCACAGTGGCGTCAGAAAAAGGCAGGAACCCCCCAAGGTTCTGTCCTTGGGCCCCTACTTTTCGTGCTCTATATCAACGATATCTCCTCCACAATTAACTATAATAAATATCATCTTTATGCAGATGATCTCCAAATATATTGCCACACTAGTATCAACAATATATCAAATGCAATAAGGGATATAAACACTGATATCCATCAACTTAGTGTATACGCCGATGACAACTCTCTCCTGCTCAATCCTAAGAAAACCCAAACTATCATCATCGGGTCTCATAAGTTACTAAACTCATTAAAAAACAACTACGTTGTGCCTCCAGTAACACTGAATTCAATCACCATCCCCTTTAGTAAAGAAGTAAGGAACCTTGGGTTAACCTTAACTGAAACTCTTGACTGGTCACCACATATAAGAAATACACGTAAAAAGATATACGCATCCCTTCACCCACTCGTGCGCCATAAGAATATTTTACCACTAGACATTAAGATTAAACTCATCCAGACACTAATACTACCAATTCTAGACTACTGTGACATCGTCCTCGTTGACGCGACTCATGGACAAACAATGAAACTCCAACAAGCATTGAACTCTTGTCTTCGGTTCGCTTTCAATCTACACACATCAAAAAAAGTTTTGCATCACCTCGGTTCCCAGATCTCCGGCATATAGACGTTGACTGTGTATATTGTATCCAAGATACAGTCCCTTTGACTGTTCATAGATGTCACTAAAACTGCTCAAAGATGTAAACAACCATGCATGAGCAGGGCCTATTAGACGGAGGGGGTACGACAGCCGATCAGTTCCAGTCATTCCACCAGGACGAAGGTACGCTGCTCATGTTGTCTGTAGTTCTACCATGCCTAGAAGGTCAATACCGCAGTTCGATCGCGTCCGCATTGTTACTTTGTGTCAAGATGGGCTCTCAACAAGGGAAGTTTCCAGGCGTCTCAGAGTGAACCAAAGCGATGTTGTTCGGACATGGAGGAGGTACAGAGATACAGGAACTGTCGATGACAGGCCTCGCTCAGGCCGCCCAAGGGCTACTACTGTAGTGGATGACCGCTACTTACGGATTACCGCTCGGAGGAACCCTGACAGCAATGCCACCATGTTGAATAATGCGTTTCGTTCAGCCACAGGACGTCGTGTTTCAACTCAAACTGTGCGCAATAGGCTGCATGATGCGCAACTTCACTCCCGACGTCCATGGCGAGGTCCAGCTTTGCAACCCCGACACCATGCAGCGCGGTACAGATGGGCCCAACAACATGCTGAATGGACCCCACGGAATTGGCATCACGTTCTCTTCACCGATGAGTGTCGCATATGCCTTCAACCAGACAATCGTCGGAGACGTGTTTGGAGGCACCCTGGTCAGGCTGAACGTCTTAGACACACTGTCCAGCGAGTGCAGCAAGGTGGTGGTTCCCTGATGTTTTGGGGTGGCATTATGTGGGGCCGACGTACGCCACTGGTGGTCATGGAAGGCTCCGAAACGGCTTTACGATACCTGAATGACATCCTCCGACCCATAGTGCAACCATATCGGCAGAATATTGGAGAGGCATTTGTCTTCATGGACGACAATTCTCGACCTCATCGTGCACATCTTGTGAATGCGTTCCTTCAAGATAACGACATCGCTCGACTACAGTGGCCAGCATGTTCGCCAGACATGAACCCTATCGAACATGCCTGGGATATGTTGAAAAGGGCTGTTTATGGACGTCTTGACACACCAACCACTCTGAGAGATTTACGCCGAATTGTCGTTGAGGAGTGGGACAATTTGGACCAACAGTGTCTTGATGAACTTGTGGATAGTATGCCACGGCGAATACAGGCATGCATCAATGCAAGAGGACGTGCTACTGGGTATTAGAGGTAGTGGTGTGTACTGCAATCTGGACCACAAATGCTGAAAGTCTAGCTGTATGATGGTACAACATGCAATGTGTGGGTCTCATGAGCAATAAAACGAGCTGAAATGTTGTTTGTGTTGATCTCTATTCCCTTTGTATTTAACGGTTCCGGAACTCTTGGAACCGAGGTGATGCAAAACTTTTTTTGATGTGTGTAAGATACGATGCCCACATAACCCCAAGCTACCGTGCTCTTTCATGGCTTAAACCTGATGAACGCCGTAAATTTCACTTGTTGACAACCATCTATCGATTTCTGCATGAAAACACCCCCATGTACATGTCATCAAAATTTAGTTACTTGTCCTCATATCATAATCGAAGCACTCGATCTGGTTCTTCCCTCGCCATCCCCATCAACCACTCATCCATGTTTAACCGATCTTTTGTTGTAGCTGGGTCTCGACTATGGAATTCAACTCCTCCCGATATCAGAAATTCCACAACAATAAATAAATTAAAGGCCGCATGCCGAGATTACCTGTTGAATACTGCTGATTGCCCCGTGTGAATGGTGATGGATGATAGGACGTATGACTGAGCTAGGATTATATCTAGGATATTATAGTAAGGTCTGTGACATTGTGATTATTATTATTATTATTTGTATTGTTATAATTATTACTATCATTATTCATGTGCCTTTTTTACTAATATTAGAATTAGCATAATTAATTTATTATCATCATAATGTTTTGTATTTTCGAAATTGTCATAAGCTATGTATTGGTACCATATTTCGTGGTTAAGTGTAAGAGAGGGCCATGAGCCCTAACTTCGCCACTACCAAAGACATAAAATAAATAAATAAATAAACAAGATGTCAGACAAGAATACAGGGTGACTCCTAAAGAGGTGTACAAGATGTCAGACAGAAATACAGGGTGACTCCTAAAGAGATGTACACGATGTCAGACAAGAATACAGGGTGACTCCTAAGGAGATGTACACGATATCAGATAAGAATACAGGGTGACTCATAAAGAGGTGTACAAGATGTCAGATAAGAATACAGAATGACTCCTAAAGAGGTGTACAAGATGTCAGACAAGAATACAGGGTGACTCCTAAAGAGGTGTACAAGATGTCAGACAAGAATACAGGGTGACTCCTAAAGAGGTGTACCCGATGTCAGACAGAAATACAGGGTGACTCCTAAAGAGATGTACACGATGTCAGACAAGACTACAGGGTGACTCCTAAAGCGATGTACACGATGTCAGATAAGAATACAGGGTGACTCCTAAAGAGGTGTAACGGTTGTCAGACAAGAATACAGAGTGACTCCTAAAGAGAAGTGCAAGATATCAGACAGAAATACAGGGTGACTCCTAAAGAGGTGTACACGATGTCAGACAAGAATACAGGGTGACTCCTAAAGAGATATACAAGACGTCAGATAAGAATGCAGGGTGACTCCTAAAGAGGTGTATAAGATGTCAGGCAAGAATACAGGGTGACTCCTAAAGAGATATACAAGACGTCAGATAAGAATACAGGGAGGAGACTCCTAAAGAGGTGTACACGATGTCAGACAAGAATACAGGGTGACTCCTAAAGAGATATACAAGACGTCAGATAAGAATACAAGGTGACTCCTAAAGAGGTGTACAAGATGTCAGACAAGAATACAGGGTGACTCCTAAAGAGATATACAAGACGTCAGATAAGAATACAGGGTGACTCCTAAAGAGGTGTACACGATGTCAGACAGAAATACAGGGTGACTCCTAAAGAGGTGTACACGATGTCAGACAAGAATACAGGGTGACTCCTAAAGAGATATACAAGATGACAGATAAGAATACAGGGTGACTCCTAAAGAGGTGTACACGATGTCAGACAGAAATACAGGGTGACTCATAAAGAGGTGTACACGATGTCAGACAAGAATACAGGGTGACTCCTAAAGAGATATACAAGACGTCAGATAAGAGTACAGGGTGACTCCTAAAGAGGTGTAGAAGATGTCAGACAAGAATACAGGGTGACTCCTAAAGAGGTGTACAAGATGTCAGACAAGAATACACGGTGACTCCTAAAGAGATATACAAGACGTCAGATAAGAATACAGGGTGACTCCTAAATAGGTGTACACTATGTCAGACAGAAATACATTGTGACTCCTAAAGAGGTGCACAAGATGTCAGACAGGAATACAGGGTGACTCCTAAAGAGGTGTACAAGATGTCAGACAAGAATACAGGGTGACTCCTAAAGAGGTTACAAGATGTCAGACAAGAATACAGGGTGACTCCTAAAGAGGTGTACAAGATGTCAGACAAGAATACAGGGTGACTCCTAAAGAGGTGTACACTATGTCAGACAGAAATACATTGTGACACCTAAAGAGGTGTACAAGATGTCCGACAGAAATACAGGGTGACTCCTAAAGAGGTGCACAAGATGTCAGACAAGAATACGGGGTGACTCCTAAAGAGGTGTACAAGATGTCAGACAAGAATACAGGGTGACTCCTAAAGAGGTGTACAAGATGTCACACAAGAATACAGGGTGACTTCTAAAGAGATATACAAGATGCCAGATAAGAATACGTGGTGCCTCCTAAAGAGGTGTGCAGGCTGTCAGAGCAAAATACCGGGTGACACTTAACGAGGTGTACTGTATGTTAGATTCAATTCAAATACAGGGTGGCCCTTAAAGAGGTTTACAAGATATCAGAATCAAATAATGTGTGACTCTTAAAGAGGTACCCGCGCGGGAAGCCTAAGTTAATGGGTAATGGAGTCTGTTGAAAGAGTCCCGGGGCTTCGAGCCTTTCCAACATGTGTAGCATTTATAGCAAGCGTCATTTGAAATGATATAAAGTCTAGTCTCTCAGACTGACTGTATCTTTTTAGGTCATATTCAGGTAGTTTTTAGGGCATATTTGCTTGCATATTTTGTACTTCTTTATGTCTTTAACATCCGATCCCTAATGATAAGTAACATTCATATCGATATGGAGTAGTCGCCGAGTGCTCGCTATGCAACAGGCTGCCGCTACGATGATGAGACTGCATCGTCCTGGAAGGAAGGAGGGTGGTTAAGAGGGGGGAGAGACGACTCAAGGAATGTTTAATCGTTCGTTGCGACGCCACGCGCCGGTATCCATCACGACGGCGGTCGACGTGCATGCATGATGTGTCTGGGGTTAGTATAGCCAGGTTCACTGCCAACAGGGGACTGCTGTCAAGATAATTAAATTAATAATAATACTAATACTGCTAATTCTTTCAAATATTTGGGTGAGTGGATAGACCCCAATCTCTCCGAGAAGGCAACTTTCGAGTCACGAATCAGGAAAATGGAAATGGCATATAATCTAAGAAAGGCTATTTACAACAAGAAATCCATATCAACAAATGCCAAGTTAAGACACTACCAAACAGTCATCCGTCCAGAGGCTTTGTATGCTGCAGAGTGCCTTGCAATGCATCGCAAGGGACTAACAGAGAATATGGAAGTGAAAGAAAGAAAAATACTAAGAAAAATCTTGGGTCCGGTAAGAGAAAATGGGGAATATAGGCGACGGTACAACCACGAACCTTACACCCATGTGGAAAAAATAACTGATGCCATGAGGAAACGGACAATTGCCTTTTACTGTCATATTACAAGAATGAACCCAGCACGATTGACAAATAGAATTTTCACCTACTTCCTCAAAAAGAAAACCAAGGGAGCTTGGTTCACTGAGGTGGACAAATATTTACAAGAAGTGGGAATTACAGGCAACGATATTTGGGAACGTGACCCCCTTAAACAAAAAACTAACAGCACACCGACGTTTCCAAGAAAAGCCAAAGCTTCCAACTGGCAAGAAGTGCACTGAGGAAAGGAAACAACAACATCGAGAACTAATGCGAAAGTACTGGGAGGATGTTAAAGCTCGATGCAACAAGAAACAGTTGAAATGACGTGGTCCTTAGATGGCCGAATCGAAAGAAGAAGAAGAAGAAGAAGAAGAAGAAGACTAATACTACTAATGAAAATGAAAATCCACAGCCTGCTTCCAGTCGACCGACCGGGTCAGGAATGGAATGAATGAAGCCCCCATCTAGCGGCGAGGATATGAATTGTGCCGGCTGCCGAAGCCTGTCGCACTCCCCACTAATACTACTACGACTACTGTCAGTCGATATTATTTCTGAGTCATTAAACAGGTATCCACGTCCAAGGGCTGTGGGGAAGTGTCAGTATTATGGGCAGTGTGTGGAAGTGTCAGTGTGGGGAACTGTCATGTTATCAATGAAACACCTGATTGCCAGAATACAGAAGGCAGCGTTGCTTGATACTTGTCATATTGTTGGGTTATTGTTATCACAGTAAAATTGACATGATACAGGGTGATTATCTTGGTGCGTCCCGGTAATCGCGGCAAACTATGGCGTCATTTGGCTGGCCAGGTGCGGAACGAGTGGACCAAGCAATACCCCGCTCTGCTGACTCATATCGTTAGTTCACACGTGTTTTGTCATTCATATGGACGTGTATCTGCAAAGCTTAGACGTTAGTGTTGCACATTTTGTGAGTATTGTGATAACTGTGATTGTTGGTCATGCCTAGACACCAATTCACATTGCGCGAACGTGTGTATATCCATAATTCGTAGGATGAAAAGCAGGAAATCTTGTTATGAAACAAGACGAAATTTTCGAATCACGTTGTTTCCGGGAAGACATGTGCCTAATGCCAGTACAATTAGGAGTCTCGGTAAACGATTCAAGAAAACAGGCTCCGCAAATAATAAAGAAAGTTAACAGGCAGCGTTGTGTTCTTTCATAACAAAAATTAGATGAGGTTGTTGTCCATTCTTTCATCAGAAGATGTCAGGTGTGTGTTACAAGAGAGGGAGGTCATTTTCAGCATCGACTATGAGCACTGTAAGTACACATTATTGAACATGTTTGATAAAAGTGTAAATGTGCGTGCCACCACCGATTGAACCGTGTACGCGCGCCCGCGATCAGCGCCAGTCAACGCCAGCTTAGCTTGCCGTGTTTACCGGGGCGCACAAAGATAATGACCCTGTACTTGATTGTGAAATCCGTATCTTGTAGACTGAGTTCTACCATATTTATTATCATTAATGATAATAATAATAATAATGATAATGAATCAAGTTCTTCCGCTACACTGAGAAATATTCAATCAAGAAACAAGATACAATTAAGGACATCATTTCAACTGTTTTCTTTGAGCTTTAATGGTCCTGAATTCTTTCATTCGTGTTATTTCTTTCTCTCTTCCGACCATACCTTTCCAGTTTTCAGCGTCGGCTACGGTTAGAAACTCTTATGTTCTTGGAGTTTTTTTTTCTTAAGCTGGATATCTTCACATGATCCCTAATCTCCTACAGACCTTTCTGTATCTCACTGAACCTGTCTCTCTTTGTCTCTTTCTCTTTGAAGAAAATGAAAATACGGTAGGTTAATCATGTTACCTTCATTTGCGACATGTATCCATAAAAGGTAATCCGTCTTTTCCACATAACGTCAGTTATTTTCTCCATGTGCATATACACCTCCTGGTTGTGCCATCTTCCAAACTCGCCACTGTCTTTGACTGGACTTGGGATTTTCCTCAACATTTTCCTTTCTTTGGTCTCAAATTTCTCTGTCATGGATTTCCTGTTCTTGGCGAGACATCCCACTGTATATAAAGCATGTGGCTGGATGACAGTGCAATAATGTTTGATTTATACATTCAATGATATAGATCGTTTGTTATATATAAATTTTGTTAGATGGTTGGTCATTTCAATTTTCTTCTTCTCCTTCTTCTTGTTATTGTGAGGGAAGTCAGGATTCACTCAACTAAATCACAAGACAACTGGCTGCGTGCGTTATTAAAGTCTAGGCTGCTAAACACGATTATCTACCGTACACACACTGTGCAATTCTTACGTAGCAGGCTGCCAAGTCCACAGCTCACAATTCTCATCTGTTCGGTGGTGCTCCTTCGTTAAGTTACCATCAGAGTCCCGCTTCTTTTTCCCACGCACTGCGTCGAACCCAGGGCCTTCAGCGCTGTCCCGCTCTTACCCTCACACGACGGTCCGCTGGTATAAACACTCACTCACACAAACGTACTGGTTCAACTCTTCATCCGCCGCACACACTGTTTAGAACCGTAATGGACGTTAACGTATCAACAGCTGTCAATCACTGCTGGTACGCAGCTCTCCCGGCTCATGGTCGCTGGTCTTTAATAAATACCAGTTAGCAGGACCTCTCATAGCTTCTCGGCTACTCCAGATCTGAGGGGCGGAATCACTGTGCCTCAAACTGTCTAATGGCTCGCTTCGCCCAGTTCTTTCCAGAACAGAACAATCCACATTAACAATGACCTTGCGTGTTCACAGACGCCTTTTTTTTGCGAGGACAGCCCCACGGCCACCAGATGGGTGCGACCAGGGAAACCCCGTCCACTATCACGCCAGCAGGGTGTACATGTCACATTATTATTATTATTATTATTATTATTATTATTATTATTATTATTATTATTATTATTATTAAATGCCCACTGATAAAAGCTAAGGAAACACGTTCAAATGTAGCCATCACTCGTCACTGTAAGCAACCGGAACTTCGGACCGTAGTCCCTTCTTGTTTGAGTCCTCCCCTCTTGTCTGATAGTTCCAAACTTTCCATTGTATAACATTTTCGCGAGGAGCAGAAGAGGTAGGAGTTGTTCTTTTGTGCGTCCTTATTGTTGGTGGGGGAGGGGTGAGGAGTGTTTCTACCGCAAAGAAAATAGAACGAAAAACAACCGAGAGGGAGTGTTCGTAAGCCAAGGATATAATTTGTTACACTTTATGGATGATTGCTCAGAGGGTGTCGTAACATGGGCTTACTATTCATTACACTAATCAAGAGAAATCTAGCCAACATTTAAAAAAATTAAATATGTCCTACGTATAAATAAGTTCTTGTTGTTGTTGTTGTTGTTTCGCGTAGGGGCTTGGGCATTGTCATCATTTCAGCCCCGAGTTCTTGCGTGTATGTAGAATTTCTCTGATAGCTCGTGTTATTGTGATGGCTGTATTAGTGTGAGTATTTGAAATTGAAGTAAGGATTGGTAAGGAGGAGGTCGTGGCCTTAAGTCAGGAACCAACATGCATTTGGCTGGAGTAGAAATGGGAAACCACGGAGAACCACTTCTACTGTAGGTGGGTGGGGTGGGAATCGAACCCTAATCTTCCCATTTTAGCCTCAGGAGGCTGAATGTTCCCCGTTACAGCCCTCAGACCTGAATTGAATTCCTTGACAGACCCGGGAATCAAAACCAGGGCGACAGCCAAGAATTCTAGCCGCTGCCATACGGTGGTTAACATATCGTTATGGCACTGTCCGGATTAGCTCAGCGCGTTCATGCGCCATACCTTAGGATCAAGCTTTAACCTAGCTCGAATGACAAGTTGGCCTTCCTTCGGAGGGGAAGTAAAGCTGGCGGTCCCATGTCATAGATGTATGGCATGTTAAAGAACATTCCACTAAGTACACCTGTGTGAAGCTAAATTAATTATTGGTTATACATTTGACGAACGCTCTTGGGTTCTGATGTTCGTCGCCAGGAGCCGACTGCGGTAGCATCTGGTAACCAAGTTCTGAACTAGTAGTCGTTGACGGTGGCGTTTGGCGGCAAAAGTAGGAACTACTTGAAAAATGTCAATGTCTGCAGTCCTTACTTGAATTGAAAACAGATAACACACACTAATACAGTCATCACAATTAACACCGGTTATCAGACAGATTCTACACACACCCAAAGTGCATGGGGCTACATGACCGCGTTGTCGCAGCCCCAAACTGAAAAACCAACCAACCAAAGACAAGTTGGTTAGAATCACGTTGTCAAACGTCCTTATTTTGTATGGTTTCCCATTTCAACTTCAAGCTAATGCATGGGCGGTACCTTTTATTTAGGGTAGGTACTTTTAATCGTGAATTTCAGTTATCGAATAATCGACTAATCGAACCAGAAAAATCGATTAATTGCTACAAATAACGATTAATCTATTGAGCGTTTAATCGATTAATCGGTTGGTCGAATATTGGATTATTATATTCAAACTAAATTTATCTAAAAAGATGGTATATTGGCTTTCACGGCAAGACTCAGCAATTCTTCTAGGTTTGTGCCGTGTCTTGTGTGGAGTTTCGCCTAGGACACCAAGCTGGCTCATCGGCGGGCTCTTGGTGTCCCCGCCCGGACCCCCACAGGAGTGACGAACTGCGCGCCACCTCCCTTTATATGCAGTGCAACTGCACCACTTGACTGCGAGAACTAAATGCTCAAGCAGCCTGAACCTCCCTATGAAGGCTTCCAAAAAGATGGTATATAGGCTTTCACCTAGGCGAAACCCCACACAAGACACGGCACAAACCTAGAAGATTTGCTGAGTTTTAATTCACTTGCCGTAAAAGCCAATAGACCTATACCATCCTTTTGGAAGCCTTCATAGGGAGGTTCAGGCTGTTTGAGCTTTTAGTTCTCGCAGTAAAGTGGTGCAGTTGCACTGCATATAAAGGTAGGTAGCGCGCAGTTCGTTACTCCTGTGGGGGTCCGGGCTGGGACACCAAGAGCCCGCCGATGAGCCAGCTTGGTGTCCTAGGCGAAACCCCACACAAGACACGGCACAAACCTAGAAGAATTGTTGAGTTTTACATTTATCTACATTAATTTTATCTGGAATTAACTTTATTGAGGTTGACTTCAAGATGGACATGTAGTCGTCTCATGGTGTAGCAGGTAGTGTTCTTGGCTGTCACCTGGGAGGTCCGGGGTATGATTCCAGGCTCTACCATGAAATTATAATTCTGGTGTGAGGGCTGGAACAGGGTACACTCAGCCTCATGAGGCAAAACTGAGAAGAGGAGGGTTCGATTGCCCTCTCAACCATCCTGGAAGTGGTTTTCCATGATATCCCCTCTTCTACTCTGGGATGGTCCCTAAGTTTGTTAGTTATTATTGGTTTAAGGGACGGAACTACGAGGTCATCTGCCCCTCTTAACACAGATTAAAGAATACAAATTTGGAATTGAATTTAAAATTTAAATAAAAATAATAATTATAAAAATAAACAAAAATTACGGGAAAACAAAAAATTATCATTCAAAATCGAACAAGTCGTTGAGTGAATGTTCAGTGGAAAATTTAGATTTCTGGCCCTAACCCACTCTCACAAGGCCACTACCACCTCCTTCCCAATCCTATCCTCAATTTAAAAATACACACACTAGTACAGCCTCACAATAATACAGGTTATCACACTAATTCCACACGGGGCTATATGACCATGATGTCGCATCCTCTAAAATAAGCAACAACAACAATTGTGTTCCCAGCTTTATAGAACACGAGCAATAACTACCCCACATTGATGGGTTCAATAAATACAGGAAAGAAGATTTTGAAAATGACTCTGGTCACCTCAAGACCTGATCGGTCCCCTTGATGTTCGGTATGTGAAGAGGCTAACGCGCCAGGAAATAGTTCCCACTTTTTCTGCTTGTTTTGGCGCACACAATTTTTTAGTGCGTGTTTCTATGTTTCCATAAGCAGGCTACTTTTCAGAATGGCCTTTGTAAAAATCTACGAATAAAGTTTATCATATTAAATGATTTAGACGACTTCATCGTTACGTTACGGCAACGTCACGAAATGTACCGAGAATGCACTGAGGTGTGTGTCGTCATAGTACGATGTAGCAGCCGAGTACCAAGAAGGCAGTGCGAGAACAGAGTTTCAAGAAGTTAGTGCGAGAACAATCAAGTAGGCAGTGAAGAACCAAAATAGAATCTTGAAACTGTGTTCTCGCACTGCCTTCTTGGTACTCGGCTGCTAGCATTTAAAATGATATAAAGTCCAGTCTCTCAGACTGACTGTCTCTATTTTTTTACGTTAATTGGGACCTTTACCAACTAGCTTTTCATGTGATGAATTGTGTGCGTGAATACAGTATTTAGTGGTAATTGTAACTATAGGCAGAGTAATTCAGTACGAATTTGATATTATATTACATTTTGTATTTACAAGCCTTGTTTGAGCGGCAAGAGATCACCCGAGTAATTCGAATCAGGCTCAAAGTTTTTCAACACTGTTACGAATGCACAAAGTTCAACATGGTTTCCTCAAGTAGAAAACGTGTTCAAACTGGAGATGTAAAGCTTGAATCACCAATAAAATACTTGAATGGTAATAAAAGTGGAGAGAATTGAGTAAAAGGAGCAAACAAATGAATTTATATGTATATAGTAGGTTGAGGGATGCCAATCTAGCAGGGCCATCCAGACAGCGCTCCGGCCGCGCTCTAAGCCAGTGCTCCGAGCGCTTTGGTGGGAGGAGCTTGGCTGGCTGAGCACGTTGAAATGTGCAGCCGATCCATCAGCCGCTAGTCTAGTCCAATGCGCTTTGTTGGCAGCGTGTAAGTTAATCAGTTTCGCAGTGTGCATGACTGAACAGCATACAAAAAAAAAGAGTGGTGAAGCAGCAGTCTTTAAAGCAGAATGGGAAATTTAATTCTTCTGTACAGCTTATAAAGGGCATGCCAAATGTTTAGTGTGCAACAGAAATGTAATGTGTTAAAAAGATCACAATTTGTTGTTGAATATTGTCCTCTCTAATATTTTCACATTTCAGTTTGGAATAAATCACAATATTCTTTATTTAACACTTGTGTTCGTTTCCTGCACATTCCAAACATCGGAGTACCATTCGATTTGTATATGCGGTATATTTGTTACGTCAACACAGCCCTATTAATATGTCAACAATCCCACAAGAGCCGTCGGCCGCACGACTGGACGTACGTATCTAGTCAGCGTGGTCCGAACATCGTCCGTCTCCTCGCTGCCACAGTGTAGTGGTGGTAGGGGAAGGAGCGCTAGGCTGACTGCCCAGTGCTCCCCGAGCTTGGCCGCGACTAGCGCTTAGAGACAGCCCAGCGGGGCTAACGAAGTGACCCGAATGCTCACGAATATAACCGATCTTCCACGTACTATATAAGACAGACCAAGCGGGCCATGATCCTTTCGTTTATCGACTGGCTATTTGTTCTGTGAATAATTGCTTGATTTGCTATTCTGTGCGTTAATTCTTAGAGTCTCAGGCACTCACTGGACAACTGAAATAAACATAAGTTCAGCCGCCGAGTCTCCTGCAGGGGGTCCATCCCCTTATCTCCACTAATATCTTCCCTGGCCCTTTCTCAACAGCTTATGAATTGGTTGGAAATTCCGTTTCATGTACCCGAGTTTCTAGTGAACAAATATATTTCACTAGAAAAAAAAGAGACAGAATTTGTAATTTTAAATAAATCAAGTAAAGTTATGTTTAAAAATGTAATTTTGATCAAATATGTAAAATATGTAACAATAAAATGTAATTAGATGATAGCTAAGGTTCTAATTCATGGACATTTATCATTTTTAGTTAGGTATAAGCAAAGGGAAGGAATATGTATTTATATCAAAATCCTAGCCCTAATGATTGGTCTAGGTTGTGAAGTTTTGGGTGCGTTCAGTTTGCCCCGCTGCGCTAGTCTGTCTCGATGCGTGTCAAAAGATCGAAAAGATCTTGAAGGGGGATGGATGATCGGTTGCGGTCGTGAGTATTGGGGTCGCTTTGTTAGCCCCGCTGGGCTGTCTCTAAGCGCTAGTCGGCCGCGCTCCCGGTGCGCAATGACTGGATGGCCCTGATTCTAGAGTTTCTGTGCCGGAAACACAAGAAAGGAGAGAGAAAGAAGATGCGCGGAGGGATATTTTCCTCAGGACTTGACCTGACGTTTGGTATAGGTCATCCCCCCGTCACTGAAGTAAAGATACAAAAGTCCTATGACAGAGAGAAAATCCCTCTCGGCACCGCCGAAAGGCGAAGATACATTTCGCCGGGCAAAGACAAATATTTCGAATTCACTAAATTTGCAAATTGTTGTATAACTACAATCGTTCCACGTATTTAGCAAACAAGAAGCACCATCTTCTTATAATTCCGTTAAATATTTTGGTCATCCCTTGGCGTAAGGGTGGGGCATATCAAAACTTATTTCGGACAAAAGTTTTAGGTATTGCTTGGACTGCAGCGTTTCCCAAACTGTGGTACTGCTGCAGTGGTACGTGGTGATGTCACGAAAAATATAAGAAAATATTGGATACGTTAAGAAAAATATAAAAGTATAAAAGATAAAATTAAGCAAGATGTTCAGTAAAGAACATATAGCCTACTTTCTTCTAAATGCATGGGTATTGTTATAACTCTTTGTCCTTTTCAAGGAGTACAATTGAATGTTGGTTGTAGTAGCTTGTTGAAATACAACGTGTTATACGGATATTAAATATGAATATGAGGTGCCCTTTGCTAGTGCTACCTCTGTACAAAATTTAATTCAATTCGGATTCACCGTGTTTGAATTGATATGGTGAATCGATTTGCACACATACATGGCCGCTATCTGCAAACTATTGGGCTAATGACCTTGTAGTTCAGTCAAAAGATGCTGCACACAAAAAGGTACGTCGTTGCAAAATTTGGTAGAGATCAAATAATTAGGTTGGTCGTAATTTGATTTAAGCTTTTAACATTTGGGTGGCCGCCATTCCGTTTCCGTCATGATGGCGGCGATATAAAACATGATCATGAGCTGCTCTTGCTAGTACCAAATTTCGTTCAATTTGGTTTTACCGTGTTTGAATTGATAGGGGGAATAGATTTGCACACATACATGGCCGCCATATGCAAACTATTAGACTGATGACCATGTAGCTTGGTCAAATAACGTTTCTCACATAAAGGTATGTTGTTGCAAAATCTGGCAGAGATCAGATGATTAGGTTGGTCGTAATTTGATTTAAGCTTTTAACATTTGGGTGGCCACCATAACGTTTTCATCAAGATGGCGGCGATATAAAACATGACACTGAGGAGCCCTTTGCTTGTGCTACCTCTGTACCAAATTTCGTTCAATTCTGTTTCACCGTGTTTGAATAGATAGGGGGAATCGATTTGCACACATACATGGCCGCCATCCATAAATTATTGGGCTGATGACCTTGTAGTTCGGTCAAAAGATTCTTCGTACATAAAGGTATAACGTTGCGAAAATTGGTAGAGATCAGATGATTAGGTTGGTCGTAATTTGATTTAAGCTTTTAACATTTGGCTGGCCACCATAGCGTTTTCATCAAGATGGCGGCGATATAAAACATGACACTGAGGTGCCCTTTCCTAGTGCAACCTCTGTACCAAATTTCGTCCAATTTCAAAAATGGCTCCTGTGAACTTTTGGGTTGAGAGGCTGCACGCCTTTGCAGACATAGCTGACAAAGCAGTTAGATGTTTACTGCCTTTTACTACTTCGTACTTGTGTCAGACTGCATTTCCTTCACTTGTTTATCTCAAGAATAAATACCGAAATCGGCTCCTTACAGTGGAAAACGATCTTCGTTTGAGACTCAGCAATCTTAAACTAGAAATTCATAAGTTGGCTTCTTCAATCTCACCCTTCACATTGTAGTTGTTAGGTGAACTTTGGATTTTAAGTTTAATTTTTAAGATTTTTTAAAATTAATATTATTTGTACAGTGTCATTTCTGAATGTTTGAATTGAATACTCATTGTAATAAATAATAAAACAACTGGACACACTTTTTATTATTTGAACTTTAACTCCATCAGTCTAACTCTAACAAACACAATTTAATATCCATTCTTTGGTCTGTTACGTAATGGTGGTGGGGGTTATAGATACTATATATCCCAACCATTAGGTGGTACGCGAGAGATTCTTATCTCTTAGAGTGGTACACACACACACACACAAACGTTTGGGAAACACTGGCAGAGGACTATTTGTCATTTTAAACGGTTATGATATAATGCCTATTAAGGGAGGTATGATTTCCTTTCTCTCAAAACTCAATTTTTCCCACCCCTTTTGTTAGGTGTCGTGCCGGATGCGACCCGTGCCGCAAGCGACCCACCAATTTGCCATCGTGCCACTAGGGTCCCAAGCACTGATGTAGCGGTGGAATCTGGGAATTTCTAACACATCTGTCTCTGCTAAAATTCCGGTTAGGTTAGGTTAGGTAGGCGCCGTAAAAATTGAAGAGCTTATTTCCAAAGTGACGTAAATCCAAAATTGACGGTTTTCAGCTCTTTCTTTCATAAGCAAGTTTACAGGTTCACTCAACGTATAGCAAAGGTTTTAAGTCATATATCCTATTTATTTATTTATTTATCGTATGGCCTTTAGCGCCGGGAGTGTCCGAGGACATGTTCGGCTCGCCTGAGTCTGTAGCTGCTTCCAGCGGACACCCTAAAGGGTGAGCTACAAGTTCCGTTCACTTTCAAGTAGTTCCAACTTTCGCCACCAGATATCAATGATACCTAGTGGCAAACGTTGGAACTTTGATAGAGCGTTCTGACGAAATCTAACCTAACAAATTTTGCTTTACACAAGTTTAGTCTGTGAAAGGATCATTTACATGCCAAAAATCTCTGACATGGGACCACCGGCTTTACTTCACCTCCGAAGGAAGGCATACTGAAGGATTTTTAACGCTCTTAAAAAATCCGACGACTTCGGCCGGGTTTGAACCCGCTATCTTGGGCACAGCAGTTCAGCATGCTACCGACTACGCCACCGAAGCCGCTATATATCCTATTAACAGAGATCTAAGAAGAACTAAGTTTATTTGCAAGGAGATGTACAGTAACTCCAACGGGTATTAATTTCGAATGTGTCTTATATCCATGTTGACCAATCCGATGGCTCTCTGGACATCACGTGATAAATAAAGGCCATGGCTAACCTTGAAGAATATGTAGAACATCAGTTTGTGTTTGTTGTGTTTAAACCATTGAAAGGTTCATAAATGCCGCTCAAAGCGTATGCCAATATATGATTTAATTCCTAAATGTCCTAACTCCAACTTACAGGAGACGATTACCACAATTTCCAATGATAGGAGATTTTTAGAGTACATTATATTCGTAATCATATCTGAATTTAATTATACGAAGAAGCAAAAACGCGATTTCTGAAGTTTTGCATTTCATGGATTTACGTCACTTTGGAAATAAGATCTTCAATTCTTCTCTCGAACTATGGGTCTCATGTGGCACTGTAAGCTACTAGCAGGGTCACTACTGGCACGATTTTTACTGGGTCGCATCTGGCACGGTCGCACTCGGCACGTAATCTTTTGTTAATGGCTGGTGCTATAAAAAAATGTTACTAAGATAAATGTTGAGCCCTTAATCGAAGAATAGTACGAACTTTGAATGGATTCAATTTTTAGATACTAAGAAAATTACAGCCAAATTTCTCTACTTTTGAAAAAGGTTTTTCAATTCATAGTCCTTTTTTAGCAAACGTATATTTATAGTGTTTGCCACACACAGGTGAAGAAACAGTCCCATATGACAAGGACGCTTTAATAAGTATAAGTATTTCAAGTCGGGGGCACAATTTTTATTTATTTATTTATTTATTTATTTTTGCACGGGGGCGTCAGAAGACCTAAATACGGGCCTGCTTGGAACAATCACTAGGTCAATTATTACACTAGATAGAAGAATACGCTGCACCAAATTCAAAAACAAGACCAAGGAAACTATGATTTAGATCCCATAATTATCCTATTATTCCTCCTTACGTTTTTATTTAATTGCATTCATGTCACCCTGGGCTCAAAACCCAAAAGGGTACATTACGTTTATCACGTCTTGTGGCCCTTCCTGACCTGGAGAATTGTTTGTTCCTGCCTACGTAGTAACATTACTCTCTATATACGAGATATCAGTGTCACTAAACCATAGGCGTTAATTATTTACTTCACCACATCATATTCTTACTTACCGAAGTTTTCACAACTAGTTTCGCTACCACGTGGCAGCTTCGTCAGGTGAACGGTTACGACTGCGCTCGGCGATGCGGTGGCTTTTACTCACATCCAACGTGGCATCTCTGCCCTTCTCCTCAGTGCTGTCTGGTGGTCGTGATTCGATCCCAGTGACATCCTCTGATAGTGTGTTAGGGCTGCGTGGATTATGTCCTTTCGGAATCAATATAGGTCGCCAAATGTGACTTAAGTGATATCCATCATCCTTGCTCATGTTGACAGGGTGGCACTGCAACAACAACAACAACAACTTCAGTCATGAGGCATGGCATATAATAAGGTTCGATTTTTTAATCTTGGTCGGCGTCAAATTTAATGTGATGTAGAGATGGTATCCTTCACTAACCCTGTCCAGGCTTTGCCAAGAAATTTTAATTCTGGTCTGAGGACTGGAACGGGGTACACTCAGCCTCGTGAGGCAAAAATTTTGAAGAGGCGGGTTTGATTCTCATCTCAGCCATCCTGGAAGTGGTTTTCCGTGGTTCCCACTTCTGCTCCAGGTGATTGCCGGGATGATTCATAAATTAAGACCACGGTTGACTCCTTCCCAATCCTCATCTGAATTACAAATACAAACACATTTACAGCCATCACACTAACACAGGTTATCAGTCAAATTCCACATACACATCCAAGTGCACTGGATATTACAAAGCCAGTCAATGAAACAACAATAACAATTAATTCTGATTGGTTTTTCATCCCTAATGTTCTCTATCCACCTGCGACTGGCTGCGTGCCTCAGCGGTAACGTTCTCGACCGCTGATCCCAATATAGCGGGATCGAATCCCGGCGCAGTCAGTTAGTATTTGAGGGTGCTTAAATGTGAGGGAGCCGTGTCAGTATATTTACTGACACGTTAAAGATCCGCTTCGGGGAAAATTTTCGGCCCTCCGGTGTCTCTAAAAACCACCGGTAAGTAAAACCCGTAGCATTATTATTATTATTATTATTATTATTATTATTATTATTCTTTCTTCGTCTTGTCCACTTAGGGAGCGCGCTTGAACTTGTTGACTCGGGTTGATGGAGCTTTCCTCTTCTTCTCCTACCAAAATCTCCTCAAGAACTCACTATGCCCCTTCTTACATTCCTCCGTCCATTATTTTCCAGTGGTCTTTTTAGCTTTTTGGTTAAAGAGTGATTTGTAACTAGAGTACCAAAAGTCTTGCGATTCATGATGATATCTTCTGTAATGTTTATTTCCTATAAGTCCTGTTTGATTTCATCTGACCAACTGATTTTGACCTTCTTTGAATTATTTATATCAAGCATTTTTTTTTTTTTTTTTTTTTTTGCATATCTGGTGTTGTCCATTCTGCAGATGTGACCATAAAATTTCAATCGTCTCTTACGCACGGTATAAGTGAACTTATTGATTACTGTGTACAAGTCTGTGGTTTTCCTTTTAATCCATATACCATTAACATATACGGGGCGATATATTTTCCTTAGAATTTTACGTTCCTGGATTTCGATTTCACCAATTTGAGAGTGGCCACCTAGAGATATAGATGTTGTCGTTTCAGCCATCTACGGACCACGGTATTTCAACTGTTGTTTTCCATGTCTTTGCGCCTGGGATTTAACGTTCGCCCAGTATTCCCGCATTCGTTTGCTATGCTGTTCCTTCCTCGCTTCAGTAAAAGTTTTGCCAGTTTTTAGTTTTAGCTTTTCTTTGGAAACTATGATGTTCTTGGAGTTTCGACTTTAGTGGAACACGTTTCTGGATATTCACCTGGGTTATCCCCACTTCACACAGGTCTTTTTCTACCACGGTGAACCACGCCTCCTTGGTTTTCTTGTTAAGAAAGAAACTCAAGATCCTATTGGTCAACCTTGTAGAACTCAAACGGGTAATGTGACTATAGAAAACTATCCATCTCTTACGAATGGTGTCCGTGATATTTTCTACATGTGAGTAGAGTTCATGATTGTGTCGTATTCTGAATTCAACATTTTCTAGGACTTTCCTTAAGATCTGCCTTTCTCTTATTTCTAGCTTCTCGATCATACACTTTCTACTCATAGCAAGACATTCGGCACCATATACAGCCTCCGGTCTTATTACTGTGCAGTAATGTCGTATCTTATTATTATTATTATTATCGACCTGCGATTTACAGTCCTTCCAGTCTGTCTTATGTTGACCTGATCGCATTCGGTGCACGGAACTCTTCTGATGAGAGCTCACTTGAATAGTAGGCAAAGATCGCGGTGCCTCGTTGCCTGGTTGAAGGTTAGCAATATCTGCCCTCCCAAAACATTGTGCCATAAATTCCAACTCGTCCTACTGATCACGCAACGGGCCGACATATTCTGCCAGGTATTGAGCTGGTTGCCATGGCAACGAAAGGAAGACTGTGTGTAGCGAAGCCCTTCCCCTCGTTCTCCGCCTCACCCTGCAGTCGCAAACAAGTCAGCTCCCAACACTGCTGTACACTCCAGGTTGTTCCATAGTGGGACCGTATCTTTCACACACAACCAGTGATGATAAAATTTCTTTAAGGGGCTTTGCGACATCGTGGTCATGAATCCCCGTGGATTTGGGTGTGTGTAGAAGTTCTCCAGGTCGTTCCATAGTGGGACCGTATCTTTCACACACAACCAGTGATGATAAGATGTTGATTCTTTAAGGCGCTTTGCGACATCGTGGTCATGTATCCCCGTGTATTTGGGTGTGTGTAGAAGTTCTCCAGGATATTCCATAGTTGGGACCGGATCTTTCACACACAACCAGTGATGATAAGATTTCTTTAAGGGGCTTTGCGACATCGTGGTCATGAATCCCCGTGGATTTGGGTGTGTGTAGAAGTTCTCCAGGTCGTTCCATAGTGGGACCGTATCTTTCACACACAACCAGTGATGATAAGATGTTGATTCTTTAAGGCGCTTTGCGACATCGTGGTCATGTATCCCCGTGTATTTGGGTGTGTGTAGAAGTTCTCCAGGATATTCCATAGTTGGGACCGGATCTTTCACACACAACTAGCGATGATAAGATTTCTTTAAGGGGCTTTGCGACATCGTGGTCATGAATCCCCGTGGATTTGGGTGTGTGTAGAAGTTCTCCAGGATATTCCATAGTTGGGACCGGATGTTTCACACACAAACAGTGATGATAAGATTTCTTTAAGGGGCTTTGCGACATCGTGGTCATGAATCCCCGTGGATTTGGGTGTGTGTAGAAGTTCTCCAGGTCGTTCCATAGTGGGACCGTATCTTTCACACACAACCAGTGATGATAAGATGTTGATTCATTAAGGCGCTTTGCGACATCGTGGTCATGTATCCCCGTGTATTTGGGTGTGTGTAGAAGTTCTCCAGGATATTCCATAGTTGGGACTGGATCTTTCACACACAACTAGCGATGATAAGATTTCTTTAAGGGGCTTTGCGACATCGTGGTCATGAATCCCCGTGGATTTGTGTGTGTGTAGAAGTTCTCCAGGTCGTTCCATAGTTGGGACCGTATCTTTCATACACAACCAGTGAAGATAAGATGTTGATTCTTTAAGGCGCTCTGCGACATCGTGGTCATGTATCCCCGTGTACTTGGGTGTGTGTAGAAGTTCTCCAGGACATTCCATAGTTGGGACCGGATCTTTCACACACAACTAGCGATGATAAGATGTTGTTGTCGATTCTTTAAGGGGCATTGCAACATCGTGGTCATGTAGGAATCCCCGTGTATTTGGGTATGTGTAGAAGTTCTCCAGGTTGTTCCATAGTTGGGACCGGATCTTTCACACACAACCAGCGATGATAAGATGTTGTTGTTGATTCTTTAAGGGGCTTTGCGACATCTTGGTCATGTAACCACGTGTATTTGGTTGTGTGGAGAAGTTGTCTGATAACCTGTGTCACTGTCATGTCTGTATTAGTGTATGTATGTATGTATGTATGTATGTATGTATGTATGTATGTATGTGTAATCGTGGTAGGATTTGGGTAGATAGTTAGTTATTGTTGTTTTAAGGGGCGGAGCTACGAGGTCATCTGCCTCTTTGGGTACAATCGTAGCATCCCGGCATTTGCCTGGAGTATAAGTGGGGAAACCACGGAAAACCACTTCCAGGCTGGCTGAGGTAGGATTCGAACCCACCTCTTCACAGTTTTGCCTCATGAGGCTGAGTGGACCCCATTCTAGCCCTCACACCAGAATTAAATTTCTTGGCAGAGCCAGGAATTGAACCCGAGCCTTCACGGTGACAGTCAAGAATGCTAGCCACTACGCAATGGTGATAAGAAATTCGGCACGTCCAGTGGAAGGTCTATATTAATTCCATTTTAAAATGTTTTCTGATGAACATTCAGAAAGAAATATTATTGAACCTGTGTGTGTTATTTTAACTTCTCCACCCACCGCCCCCACGCATTTCAACGAACTGAAAATACCCTACAGCTACAGAAACAAATATCTGTGTGTATTATTTTTTTCGATAACATTTGATGTAGGATAAATAAAATATAACGAATATAAATATTTTACTTTTATTGCGATAATTTGCTACGTTCTGTTAATCAACCAGTGTAGGCATGCGCTTTAATACGCTAGGCCATTGGTTCAGGCTTTAAGGGGAATCTACATTTAAACCCTAGAATGGAAGCGTTCGTTCGGGTTTCACTTCTTCTTCTCCCCACTTCTCCCTTTTGTCCAATCCCCAGCAGTGTTTGGCAGTCCTAAAATGAGGAAAAAGGCAAATTCCATAAAAACCCAAAACATAAAAACTAAATTAGTCAAAATTTATCAAAACAAAAGCTCAAAAATTTAAAAAATACGAGAAAATACTTAAAATAAGAAATTAAAAAAATAAAAATACAAAAAACGATCAAAATTAGTTAAAAATAGTTCAAAAATTCCAAAATAATAGAAATAAATAAATAATACCGGTAGTCCAAAATCCCCCCCCCCATAAATCAGTCAAAATAAAAAAAAAATCACGATTAGTCAAAATTAGTGAAAACCAGCACAAAAATTCCAAAATAATTAATAAATTAAAATTAAAATTAAACAACTGCTGCCTTGTAGTTTGGAGTTGGTTCTTCAGAGGCTAAGGGAAGAAACCCTGACAGAAAATCAGCCTGGTGCCTCAGGCTTAAGGTGGCAGCCCCTCCAAGGCACTCGGAGGCAGTGGGTTAATCACTCGCTCCTCTTAAATAAACTGATTACGGAAACTGAAGCGAAATTACAAAACCGGACGGATAACCTGATAACGACTTTTGGCATGAAGAGGACTACGAAAATCGGTTTCTGGAATGTGAGGACCTTGATGGAGAAAACCAGACTGAAACAAGTGACACGGGAGATGAAGAACTATGGGCTGGATATCCTAGGATTGAGTGAAGTGAGGTGGCCAGGATTTGGTGAAATACAGACAACAGATGGAATTACATTTCTCTATTCTGGGGGCGATGATGAAGAACACAGGGATGGAGTGGGGTTGCTGCTCAACAGAAATGCAAAGAGAAGCCTTATGGAATGGAAGCCAATTTCTAGTAGGCTCATGTTTGCTAGGTTCAAGACAAAGATCAGGAATGTGATCAACATCCAATGCTATGCGCCTACAGAACAGTCGGAGCCAGAGAAGAAGGATGAATTCTACCAAATGCTGCGAGATGTCACAAGACAAACAAGTAAGAAGGACATTCTCATTGTTATGGGAGACTTCAACGTGAAGGTGGGCTCAAACAATGAGGGGTTGGAGCAGATCATGGGTAAACATGGCCTTGGTGAGATGAATGACAATGGGGAGAAATTTACGGAATATTGCGCCAGTCAGAATTTGGTGATGGGTGGCACGGTATTTCCTCATAGGCGGTGCCACAAGGTCACCTGGGTGTCTCCTGATCAAGTCACAGAAAATCAAATTTATCACATCGCGGTGAGCAGGAAGTTCAGAAGAAGCTTGGAAGATGTTAGGAACAAGAGAGGAGCGGACGTTGGTAGTGACCATCATCTTGTGGTTGCCAACTTCCGCATGAAGATCGTCGCAGTCCGCCGAAAGTTTAACACTCGGCACAACAAGTTTGATGTGGGCAAGCTTAAGAACCAGCAGAGATTGGACCAATTTAAACTGGAGCTCAGAAATAAATTCCAGGTGTTGGACTCCGAGACAGAGAAGGACGTGGAGACTGTGAGAAAGCGAGGTAAAGAATATCTTCGTGGAAACCAGTGAGATGCAGCTCGGGTACAAGAACTACCTGCGGAAAGTATGGATATCCGATCAGACCTGGGACAAGATAAATTATAGGAAGGAGATTAAGGCCAAGCTCAACACCTGCAAGACTAGGCAGCAGAAGGCTCTCACACAAGCAAAGTATTCAACAGCAAACAGGGAGGTAAAGAGGAGTGTACGGAAGGATCATAGGAGGTGGATTGATGAGCAGGCGGAGAAAGCAGAAGATACGGCAAGAAAGGGGGACGTTAAGGAGCTCTATGGCATCACAAAGATGCTTTCGAAGAAAGGTTTTAATAAAACTAGGCCTGTGAAGAGCAAGACGGGCGAGATCCTCACGACGTGTGAACAGCAGCTGACAAGATGGAGAGAACATTTTGCGGAGGTTCTTAATAGAGATAGAGGACCAGAAAGTAAGCAGCGAGGAGAAGATGTTAGTTTAGTTAGTTAGTTATTGTTGTTTTAAGGGGCGGAACTACGAGGTCATCTGCCCCTGAGGAGAAGATGAAGAGGAAGCAGAAAGTGACCCAAGCATCAGCCTCGACTCCCTAACTCGGGGCGAAATACGGACAGCGTTGAAGCAGATGAAATGCGGGAAGGCACCAGGTCTGGATAATATCCCAGCGGAAGTACTGAAAGCAGACCTGGATATTACGATCGATCTGCTGCACCCGCTGTTGGAGAAGATCTGGAAGGAGGAGAAAATACCAACCGACTGGAAGAAGGGGTTGATAGTCAAGTTGCCGAAGAAAGGGGACACCACAAACTGTAACAACTGGAGGGGTATCACCTTGCTGTCCATCCAAGCAAAGTGCTGGCGAGAGTCATCCTGAATCGTATAAAAGACTGCGTAGAAAAAAGGCTTCGGAAGGAACAGGCTGGATTTCGACAACATCGCAGCTGTGTGGATCTCATCAACACCCTCCGAATCATCCTGGAGCAGAGTGTGGAGTGGCGGAATACCCTTTACCTCACATTTGTTGACTTCGAGAAAGCCTTCGACTCCGTAAATCAAAGAATCATGTGGAAGACCCTCGAGGAATATAAAATTCCAACAAAGATCATCAGAATCATGGAAGAGATGTACGAAGGGTATGAGTGCCAGGTTCTTCACGAAGGCAAATTAACAGTTCCGGAGTGAGACAGGGGTGTGTCCTTTCCCCCACTCTGTTCCTGTTGGTCCTGGATAGTGTGATGAAGAAGGTAATGGGAGGACGGAAGAGGGGTATTCAATGGGGTATAAATGACAGGCTTGAAGATCTGGATCTCGCAGACGACATTTGTCTTATGGCACAACGGTACCGAGACATAGAAGATAAGCTGGGGAGGTTGCAGAGAGAAGCAGAACGTGCAGGACTGATGATCAACACCAACAAGACCAAAGAGATGATGATAAATTCTGACATCACGACTAGTTTGACAGTCAACGGAAAGGACATTGAGCGAGTTGAGTCCTTCCTCTACCTTGGAAGTATAGTCACAAATGATGGGGGAGCAGAGGAAGATGTTCGAAGCCGTATCAGGAAGGCAAATGGTGCCTTTGTCCAACTCTACCCCATCTGGAGAAATAGAAACATTTCCAGGAAGACCAAGCTCCGCCTTTTCAATAGCAACGTAAAGTCGATTCTTCTCTACGGCTGTGAAACATGGAAAGTCACAAAACCGATCAACAACCAGCTACAGGTGTTCATTAACAGATGTCTGCGTCGCATCATGAATGTGATGTGGCCGGACATAATCTCAAATGAAGATCTTGGGACCATCACCAATCAACAACCGATTAGCATCCAGATCAAGGAGAGGAAATGGCGCTGGATTGGTCACACACTAAGGAAGCCTGACGGAGGCTAGACTCTAGACGCGGCGCTAGACTGGAATCCTCAAGGCGCCAGAAAGCGAGGTCGACCTAAGAAGACCTGGAAGAGGACGATCGAAAATGAAATTGCAGAGGTGGACAAGAACTGGAGTCAAGTGAAGAGAATGGCCAGGAACCGTACTGCGTGGAGAAATTTCGCCAAGGCCCTATGCTCCGGAAGGAGCGGCAGGAATTAAGTGAAGTTAAGTGAAGTAAAGTAAGCACAAAAATTCCAAAATAATTAATAAATTAAAAATTACCGGTAGACACCCCCCCCCCCCACCACACACACACAAAAAAAAACATAATTATCAAATAAAATTATTCAAAAAAATCTCCATTCTGCTCGCCTAGAGAGTTCTTTTCTTTTTGTCGTGTGGCCTCCTGACAGGCCGAGTGTAGGTTTTTCTGATCGACGCCCGTGGGCGACCTGCGGCTCCAGGATGAGAGATGGAATGGATGAAGATGAATGAAACTGGGCAAGGGTGTGGAAGGAAGCGGCCATGCCATAAAGTACCGTCACAGCATTTGCCTGGTGTTGAGAATGGGAAACCACGGAAAACCATTTCAAGGACGGCTGACGGTGGGGATTGGCCCATGACCTAACGGTGGGCTTTAGCGAGCGCAGCCACTTCTGTCGGATAAAAGTTTACGTAAGTGGTATTTATTACCAGTTTCTAGAATCCTAGTCGTCGCCGATGTGAAGTGCTACCGTTCTAGGGTTAAAGGAGTCAATACATTAACGATTTTAATGTGTTAACTGTGCGTGTCATAAATCTTGACAACAATTACACTCACTGGCAAAGAAAGCGAAACACTACGAATTTTAGACTAAACTAAATGTTGGACCGTTCCAAACCTTGTTTTAATCAAATACTATGGCATTACAACAATATGGCAATGTGTCGTAAGTTAATTACCCTTATTAGCACAATAATTGATATACCTTAATGATCAAGACAATCACAGCAGTGCAGAAACACGAATTTGGAAATGTCGAAACATGAAATTCATCGCACTGTCCTCCGACCTGTTGAACTGTATGTTGTAGATAAACCGTAATGTTACGTAACACGAGAATTCACAGCAATAATAAACCTTGAAACTTCTCAAATGAGCTAATTAAATCACGGCACATTTCCATACCGCTGCAAATTCACAGCATTCATTTTATACCAGGTATGAAACGGTCAAATGTTGAGCTTTGTCTGATATTCGTAGTGTTCCTTTTTTTAAATGCCGGTGAGTGTATATACAGTTTCAAGGAATAACACACATCTTGCTATTACAGTAAAATGAAAGTTTTACATTTTCAAAATTCAAATCGTCACTATTTTTTATCCCTTTTTCAAAATTTGGTTCTTTCTTTGTGCAGACCTTCACCATTTTCCTCATATCGCCCTTAGGCTCCCAACAAGATCAAATTCAAGTAGTTCCAACTATGGCTACCAGATGCTACAACTAGCGGCGAACGTTGGAATTGATAGAGCGTTTCTAAATAGCCAAATAAAACCAACAAATTTGCTACTCACTACCAATTCCAGTGGTAGGTTCTTTTATGTGCCATAAATCAATGACAGGGGCCCACCAGCTTTACAGTACATCCCATCCGAAGGAAAGCATACTGAGGGATTTTTCACGCTCTTAAAAATCTGACGACTTCGGCGCTTTCTCAGTAACTACTAACAGAAACTAATTCCATTTCTTCAGGGATGTTCCTTGATGCTCTCGCCTTACTTTAACATAGACTTAGTCTTGGTTGGTTGGTTGGTTCCTTAGTTTAGGGGCTGCGACAACGCGGTCATGTAGCCCCGTGTACTTTGGGTGTGTGTAGAATTTGTCTGATAACCGGTGTTAATTGTGATGACTGTATTAGTGTGTGTATCTGTTTTTTTAATTCAAGTAGGGACTGCAACTTTGAATTTTCAAATAGTTCCTACTTTTGCCGCCAAACGCCACCGTCAACGACTACTAGGCCTAGTTCAGAACTAGCTACTAGACGCCACCGCAGTCGGCTCTTGGCAACGAACGTAGCAACCTAAGAGCGTTGTTTACATTCTTAACCTATCCAATTTAGTTTCACACAGGTGTAATTAGTGGAAAGATCTTTAACATGCCATAAATCTATGACATGGGACCGCCGGCTTTACTTCCCCTCCGAAGGAAGGCATACTGAGGGATTTTTAACGCTCTTAAAAAATCCGACGGCTTCGGCCGGGTTTGAACCCGCTATCTTGGGAGACTTAGTCTAAATAAGAACATTTTTGATATTTTTCACTAATTTTGATTAATCGTGATTGTTTTCTTTTTGGATTTTGACTGATTTAGATTTATGAGATTTTTTGATTTTTTGAACTTATTTGATTAATTTTGATCGGTATTTTTTTTTTTGTATTTTGACTATTTATGGGGGGGGGGAGGATTTGGACTACCGGTATTTTTTATTTATTTTTATTGTTTTGGAATTTGTGAGCTGATTTACACTAATTTTGACTAATTATGATTGTTTTCTGTTCGGATTTTGACTGATTTTGGTTTTTGGTGTCTTTTTGAACTATTTTTGACTAATTTTGAACGTTTTTTGTATTTTTATTTTTTTTATTTTAAGTATTTCTTGTTTTTTAATTTCCGATCTTTTGTTTTGATAAATGTTGACTAATTCAGTTTTTATATTTTGGGTTTTTATGGAATTTGCCTTCTTCCTCATTTTAGGACTGCCAAACAATGCTGGGGATTGGACAAAAGGGAGAAGTGGGGAGAAGAAGTGAAACCCGAACGAACGCTCTCGCTTTACTTTAACATAGACGTAGTCTAAATAAGAACATTTTTGATATTTTTTAGTTTTTTTTTAATTGCGTAACTTTAACAGCATTTTCATGAACATTTCCATCAGGCAAAATTAAACTAAAGTATACGTATTTTGAAGAACGGCTGTGTATAATATAATACATAAAAGGAGAAATTACATCTGAAACTTTCAGCTTTGAATAATGAAAAGTTGCTGAAAAAAGGGATTTTCTATTTCAAGAAATGTATTTTAGCTAGAAATTGGAGAGTTTTCCACCAGCTGAGGAAACGGCGACTGTTTTGGTTATAGGTGGAGCCCTGCGCGGATAAACAAAACGTTATCCGCATCCGCCCCGCATACGCACGTCTGTTACCCGCATCCGCCCTGCATACGCACGTCTGTTATCCGCATCCGCCCCGCATACGCACGTCTGTTATCCGCATCCGCCCCACAGACGCACGTCTGTTATCCGCATCCGCCCCGCATACGCACGTCTGTTATCCGCATCCGCCCCGCATACGCACGTCTGTTATCCGCATCCGCCCCGCATACGCACGTCTGTTATCCGCATCCGCCCCGCATACGCACGTCTGTTATCCGCATCCGCCCCGCATACGCACGTCTGTTACCCGCATCCGCCCCGCATACGCACGACTGTTACCCGCATCCACCCCGCATACGCACGTCTGTTACCCGCATCCGCCCCGCATACGCACGACTGTTATCCGCATCCGCCCCGCATACGCACGTATGTTACCCGCATCCGCCCCGCATACGCACGTCTGTTATCCTCATCCGCCCCGCATACGCACGTATGTTATCCGCATCCGCCCCGCATACGCACGTCTGTTATCCGCATCCACCCCGCAGACGCACGTCTGTTATCCGCATCCGCCCCGCATACGCACGTCTGTTACCCGCATCCGCCCTGCATACGCACGTCTGTTATCCGCATCCACCCCGCATACGCACGTCTGTTATCCGCATCCGCCCCGCATACGCACGTCTGTTATCCGCATCCGCCCTGCATACGCACGTATGTTATCCGCATCCGCCCCGCATACGCACGTCTGTTACCCGCATCCGCCCCGCATACGCACGTCTGTTATCCGCATCCGCCCTGCATACGCACGTCTGTTATCCGCATCCGCCCCGCATACGCACGACTGTTATCCGCATCCGCCCCGCAGACGCACGTCTGTTATCCCCATCCACCCCGCATACGCACGTCTGTTACCCGCATCCGCCCTGCATACGCACGTCTGTTACCCGCATCCGCCCCGCATACGCACGTCTGTTACCCGCATCCGCCCTGCATACGCACGTCTGTTATCCGCATCCGCCCCGCATACGCACGTCTGTTATCCCCATCCTCCCCGCATACGCACGTCTGTTACCCGCATCCGCCCCGCATACGCACGTCTGTTACCCGCATCCGCCCCGCATACGCACGTCTGTTACCCGCATCCGCCCTGCATACGCACGTCTGTTATCCGCATCCGCCCCGCATACGCACGTCTGTTACCCGCATCCGCCCCGCATACGCACGTCTGTTACCCGCATCCGCCCCGCATACGCACGTCTGTTATCCGCATCCGCCCTGCATACGCACGACTGTTACCCGCATCCGCCCCGCATACGCACGTCTGTTATCCGCATCCGCCCCGCATACGCACGTCTGTTACCCGCATCCGCCCCGCATACGCACGTCTGTTATCCGCATCCGCCCCACAGACGCACGTCTGTTATCCGCATCCGCCCCGCATACGCACGACTGTTATCCGCATCCGCCCCGCATACGCACGTCTGTTACCCGCATCCGCCCCGCATACGCACGTCTGTTACCCGCATCCGCCCCGCATACGCACGTCTGTTACCCGCATCCGCCCCGCATACGCACGTCTGTTATCCGCATCCGCCCCGCATACGCACGTCTGTTACCCGCATCCGCCCCGCATACGCACGTCTGTTACCCGCATCCGCCCCATATACGCACGACTGTTATCCGCATCCGCCCCGCAGACGCACGTCTGTTATCCGCATCCGCCCCGCATACGCACCTCTGTTACCCGCATCCGCCCCGCATACGCACGTCTGTTATCCGCATCCGCCCCGCATACGCACGTCTGTTATCCGCATCCGCCCCGCATACGCACGTCTGTTACCCGCATCCACCCCGCATACGCACGTCTGTTACCCGCATCCGCCCCGCATACGCACGTCTGTTACCTGCATCCACCCCGCATACGCACGTCTGTTATCCGCATCCGCCCCGCATACGCACGTCTGTTACCCGCATCCGCCCCGCATACGCACGTCTGTTACCTGCATCCACCCCGCATACGCACGTCTGTTATCCGCATCCGCCCCGCATACGCACGACAGTTATCCGCATCCGCCCCACATACGCACGTCTGTTATCCGCATCCGCCCCGCATACGCACGACTGTTATCCGCATCCGCCCCGCATACGCACGACTGTTATCCGCATCCGCCCCGCATACGCACGTCTGTTGCCCGCATCCGCCCCGCATACGCACGACTGTTATCCGCATCCGCCCCGTATACGCACGACTGTTATCCGCATCCGCCCCGCATACGCACGTCTGTTGCCCGCATCCGCCCCGCATACGCACGACTGTTATCCGCATCCGCCCCACATACGCACGACTGTTATCCGCATCCGCCCCGCATACGCACGTCTGTTATCCGCATCCGCCCCGCATACGCACGACTGTTATCCGCATCCGCCCCGCATACGCACGTCTGTTGCCCGCATCCGCCCCGCATACGCACGACTGTTATCCGCATCCGTCCCGCATACGCACGTCTGTTATCCCCATCCGTCCCGCATACGCACGGCTGTTACCCGCATCCGCCCCGCATACGCACGACTGTTATCCGCATCCGCCCCGCATACGCACGACTGTTATCCGCATCCGCCCCGCATACGCACGTCTGTTATCCGCATCCAACCCGCATACGCACGACTGTTATCCGCATCCGCCCCGCATACGCACGTCTGTTATCCGCATCCAACCCGCATACGCACGTCTGTTATCCGCATCCACCCCGCATACGCACGACTGTTATCCGCATCCGCCCCGCATACGCACGACTGTTATCCGCATCCGCCCCGCATACGCACGTCTGTTACCCGCATCCACCCCGCATACGCACGTCTGTTATCCGCATCCAACCCGCATACGCACGTCTGTTATCCGCATCCACCCCGCATACGCACGACTGTTATCCGCATCCACCCCGCATACGCACGACTGTTATCCGCATCCGCCCCGCATACGCACGACTGTTATCCGCATCCGCCCCGCATACGCACGACTGTTATCCGCATCCGCCCCGCATACGCACGACTGTTATCCGCATCCGCCCCGCATACGCACGACTGTTATCCGCATCCGCCCCGCATACGCACGACTGTTATCCGCATCCGCCCCGCATACGCACGACTGTTATCCGCATCCGCCCCGCATACGCACGACTGTTATCCGCATCCGCCCCGCATACGCACGTCTGTTATCCGCATCCACCCCGCATACGCACGACTGTTATCCGCATCCGCCCCGCATACGCACGACTGTTATCCGCATCCGCCCCGCATACGCACGACTGTTATCCGCATCCAACCCGCATACGCACGTCTGTTATCCGCATCCACCCCGCATACGCACGACTGTTATCCGCATCCGCCCCGCATTCGCACGACTGTTATCCGCATCCGCCCCGCATACGCACGTCTGTTATCCGCATCCGCCCCGCATTCGCACGACTGTTATCCCCATCCGTCCCGCATACGCACGGCTGTTATCCGCATCCGCCCCGCATACGCACGTCTGTTATCCGCATCCGCCCCGCATACGCACGTCTGTTATCCGCATCCGCCCCGCATACGCACGTCTGTTATCCGCATCCACCCCGCATACGCACGTCTGTTACCCGCATCCGCCCTGCATACGCACGTCTGTTATCCGCATCCGCCCTGCATACGCACGTCTGTTATCCGCATCCGCCCCGCATACGCACGACTGTTATCCGCATCCGCCCCGCATACGCACGTCTGTTACCCGCATCCGCCCTGCATACGCACGTCTGTTATCCGCATCCGCCCCGCATACGCACGACTGTTATCCGCATCCGCCCCGCATACGCACGTCTGTTATCCGCATCCACCCCGCATACGCACGTCTGTTACCCGCATCCGCCCTGCATACGCACGTCTGTTACCCGCATCCGCCCCGCATACGCACGTCTGTTACCCGCATCCGCCCTGCATACGCACGTCTGTTATCCGCATCCGCCCTGCATACGCACGACTGTTACCCGCATCCGCCCCGCATACGCACGTCTGTTATCCGCATCCGCCCCGCATACGCACGTCTGTTACACGCATCCGCCCCGCATACGCACGTCTGTTATCCGCATCCGCCCCGCATACGCACGTCTGTTATCCGCATCCGCCCCACAGACGCACGTCTGTTATCCGCATCCGCCCCGCAGACGCACGTCTGTTATCCGCATCCGCCCCGCAGACGCACGTCTGTTATCCGCATCCGCCCCGCATACGCACGACTGTTATCCGCATCCGCCCCACAGACGCACGTCTGTTATCCGCATCCGCCCCGCATACGCACGACTGTTATCCGCATCCGCCCCGCAGACGCACATCTGTTATCCGCATCCGCCCCGCATACGCACGACTGTTACCCGCATCCACCCCGCATACGCACGTCTGTTATCCGCATCCGCCCCGCATACGCACGTCTGTTATCCGCATCCGCCCCGCATACGCACATCTGTTATCCGCATCCGCCCCGCATACGCACGACTGTTACCCGCATCCACCCCGCATACGCACGACTGTTACCCGCATCCGCCCCATATACGCACGTCTGTTATCCGCATCCGCCCCGCATACGCACATCTGTTATCCGCATCCGCCCCGCATACGCACCTCTGTTATCCGCATCCGCCCCGCATACGCACCTCTGTTACCCGCATCCACCCCGCATACGCACGTCTGTTATCCGCATCCGCCCCGCATACGCACGACTGTTATCCGCATCCGCCCCGCAGACGCACGTCTGTTATCCGCATCCGCCCCGCAGACGCACGTCTGTTATCCGCATCCGCCCCACAGACGCACGTCTGTTATCCGCATCCGCCCCGCAGACGCACGTCTGTTATCCGCATCCGCCCCACAGACGCACGTCTGTTATCCGCATCCGCCCCGCATACGCACGACTGTTATCCGCATCCGCCCCGCATTCGCACGACTGTTATCCGCATCCGCCCCACAGACGCACGTCTGTTATCCGCATCCGCCCCGCATACGCACGACTGTTATCCGCATCCGCCCCGCAGACTCACGTCTGTTATACGCATCCGCCCCGCATACGCACGACTGTTACCCGCATCCACCCCGCATACGCACGTCTGTTATCCGCATCCGCCCCGCATACGCACGTCTGTTATCCGCATCCACCCCGCATACGCACGACTGTTATCCGCATCCGCCCCGCATACGCACGTCTGTTATCCGCATCCGCCCCACAGACGCACGTCTGTTATCCGCATCCGCCCCGCATACGCACGACTGTTATCCGCATCCGCCCCGCAGACGCACGACTGTTACCCGCATCCACCCCGCAAACGCACGTCTGTTATCCGCATCCGCCCCGCATACGCACGTCTGTTATCCGCATCCGCCCCACAGACGCACGTCTGTTATCCGCATCCGCCCCGCATACGCACGACTGTTATCCGCATCCGCCCCGCAGACGCACGTCTGTTATCCGCATCCACCCCGGATACGCACGTCTGTTATCCGCATCCACCCCGCATACGCACGTCTGTTATCCGCATCCACCCCGCATACGCACGTCTGTTATCCGCATCCGCCCCGCATACGCACGACTGTTACCCGCATCCGCACGACTGTTATCCGCATCCACCCCGGATACGCACGACTGTTACCCGCATCCACCCCGGATACGCACGACTGTTACCCGCATCCACCCCGCATACGCACGTCTGTTATCCGCATCCGCCCCGCATACGCACGACTGTTACCCGCATCCACCCCGCATACGCACGACTGTCATCCGCATCCGCCCCGCATACGCACGTCTGTTATCCGCATCCACCCCGCATACGCACGTCTGTTATCCGCATCCACCCCGCATACGCACGACTGTTACCCGCATCCACCCCGCATACGCACGTCTGTTATCCGCATCCACCCCGCATACGCACGACTGTTATCCGCATCCGCCCCGCATACGCACGTCTGTTATCCGCATCCACCCCGCATACGCACGTCTGTTATCCGCATCCACCCCGCATACGCACGTCTGTTATCCGCATCCACCCCGCATACGCACGACTGTTATCCGCATCCACCCCGCATACGCACGTCTGTTATCCGCATCCACCCCGCATACGCACGACTGTTATCCGCATCCGCCCCGCATACGCACCTCTGTTACCCGCATCCGCCCCATATACGCACGTCTGTTATCCGCATCCGCCCCGCATACGCACGACTGTTATCCGCATCCGCCCCGCATACGCACCTCTGTTATCCGCAACCACCCCGCATACGCACGACTGTTATCCGCATCCGCCCCGCAGACGCACGACTGTTACCCTCAACCGCCCCGCATACGCACGACTAATACCCGCATCCGCCCCGCATACGCACGACTGTTATCCGCATCCGCCCCGCATACGCACCTCTGTTATCCGCAACCACCCCGCATACGCACGACTGTTATCCGCATCCGCCCCGCAGACGCACGACTGTTACCCTCAACCGCCCCGCATACGCACGACTAATACCCGCATCCGCCCCGCATACGCACGACTAATACCCGCATCCGCCCCGCATACGCACGACTGTTACCCTCAACCGCCCCGCATACGCACGACTAATACCCGCAACCACCCCGCATACGCACGACTGTTATCCGCATCCGCCGCGCAGACGCACGACTAATACCCGCATCCGCCCCACACACGCACGTCTGTTATCCGCATCCACCCCGCATACGCACGTCTGTTATCCGCATCCACCCCGCATACGCACGACTGTTATCCGCATCCGCCCCGCATACGCACGTCTGTTATCCGCATCCACCCCGCATACGCACGTCTGTTATCCGCATCCGCCCCGCATACGCACGTCTGTTACCCGCATCCGCCCCGCATACGCACGACTGTTATCCGCATCCGCCCCGCATACGCACGTCTGTTATCCGCATCCGCCCCGCATACGCACGACTGTTATCCGCATCCGCCCCGCATACGCACGACTGTTATCCGCATCCGCCCCGCATACGCACGACTGTTACCCGCATCCACCCCGCATACGCACGACTGTTATCCGCATCCGCCCCGCAGACGCACGACTGTTACCCGCATCCGCCCCACATACGCACGACTGTTATCCGCATCCGCCCCGCAGACGCACGACTAATACCCGCATCCGCCCCGCATACGCACGTCTGTAATCCGCATCCGCCCCGCATACGCACGACTCTTACCCACTTCCGCCCCGCAGACGCACGACTGTTATCCGCATCCGCCCCGCAGACGCACGTCTGTTACCCGCATCCGCCCCGCAGACGCACGACTGTTACCCGCATCCGCCCCGCAGACGCACGACTGTTATCCGCATCCGCCCCGCAGACGCACGTCTGTTATCCGCATCCGCCCCGCATACGCACGTCTGTTATCCGCATCCGCCCCGGATACGCACGTCTGTTATCCGCATCCGCCCCGCATACGCACGTCTGTTATCCGCATCCGCCCCGGATACGCACGTCTGTTACCCGCATCCGCCCCGCAGACGCACGTCTGTTATCCGCATCTGCCCCGCATACGCACGTCTGTTACCCGCATCCGCCCCGCAGACGCACGTCTGTTACCCGCATCCACCCCGGATACGCACGTCTGTTATCCGCATCCGCCCCGCAGACGCACGTCTGTTACCCGCATCCGCCCCGCATACGCACGTCTGTTATCCGCATCCGCCCCGCAGACGCACGTCTGTTACCCGCATCCGCCCCGCATACGCACGTCTGTTATCCGCATCCGCCCCGCATACGCACGTCTGTTATCTGCATCCGCCCCGCATACGCACGTCTGTTACCCGCATCCGCCCCGCATACGCACGTCTGTTACCCGCATCCGCCCCGCAGACGCACGTCTGTTACCCGCATCCGCCCCGCATACGCACGTCTGTTATCCGCATCCGCCCCACAGACGCACGTCTGTTACCCGCATCCGCCCCGCAGACGCACGTCTGTTGCCCGATTCCGCCCCGCATACGCACGTCTGTTATCCGCATCCGCCCCGCATACGCACGTCTGTTATCCGCATCCGCCCCACAGACGCACGTCTGTTACCCGCATCCGCCCTGCATACGCACGTCTGTTATCCGCATCCGCCCCGCATACGCACGTCTGTTACCCGCATCCGCCCCGCATACGCACGTCTGTTATCCGCATCCGCCCTGCATACGCACGTCTGTTATCCGCATCCGCCCCGCATACGCACGACTGTTATCCGCATCCGCCCCGCATACGCACGTCTGTTACCCGCAGCCGCCCTGCATACGCACGTCTGTTATCCGCATCCGCCCCGCATACGCACGACTGTTATCCGCATCCGCCCCGCATACGCACGACTGTTATCCGCATCCACCCCGAAGACGCACGTCTGTTATCCGCATCCGCCCCGCATACGCACGACTGTTATCCGCATCCACCCCGCATACGCACGACTGTTATCCGCATCCACCCCGAAGACGCACGTCTGTTATCCCCATCCACCCCGCATACGCACGTCTGTTACCCGCATCCGCCCTGCATACGCACGTCTGTTATCCGCATCCGCCCCGCATACGCACGTCTGTTACCCGCATCCGCCCCGCATACGCACGTCTGTTACCCGCATCCGCCCTGCATACGCACGTCTGTTATCCGCATCCGCCCTGCATACGCACGACTGTTACCCGCATCCGCCCCGCATACGCACGTCTGTTATCCGCATCCGCCCCGCATACGCACGTCTGTTACCCGCATCCGCCCCGCATACGCACGTCTGTTATCCGCATCCGCCCCACAGACGCACGTCTGTTATCCGCATCCGCCCCGCATACGCACGACTGTTATCCGCATCCGCCCCGCAGACGCACGTCTGTTATCCGCATCCGCCCCGCATACGCACGACTGTTACCCGCATCCACCCCGCATACGCACGTCTGTTATCCGCATCCGCCCCGCATACGCACCTCTGTTACCCGCATCCGCCCCATATACGCACGACTGTTATCCGCATCCGCCCCGCATACGCACGTCTGTTATCCGCATCCGCCCCGCATACGCACCTCTGTTATCCGCATCCGCCCCGCATACGCACCTCTGTTACCCGCATCCACCCCGCATACGCACGTCTGTTATCCGCATCCGCCCCGCATACGCACGACTGTTATCCGCATCCGCCCCGCAGACGCACGTCTGTTATCCGCATCCGCCCCGCATACGCACGTCTGTTATCCGCATCCGCCCCGCAGACGCACGTCTGTTACCCGCATCCGAACCGCAGACGCACGTCTGTTATCCGCATCCACCCCGCATACGCACCTCTGTTACCCGCATCCGCCCCGCAGACGCACGTCTGTTATCCGCATCCGCCCCGCAGACGCACGTCTGTTATCCGCATCCGCCCCACAGACGCACGTCTGTTATCCGCATCCGCCCCGCATACGCACGACTGTTATCCGCATCCGCCCCGCAGACGCACGACTGTTACCCGCATCCACCCCGCATACGCACGTCTGTTATCCGCATCCGCCCCGCATACGCACGTCTGTTATCCGCATCCACCCCGCATACGCACGACTGTTATCCGCATCCGCCCCGCATACGCACGTCTGTTATCCGCATCCGCCCCACAGACGCACGTCTGTTATCCGCATCCGCCCCGCATACGCACGACTGTTATCCGCATCCGCCCCGCAGACGCACGACTGTTACCCGCATCCACCCCGCATACGCACGTCTGTTATCCGCATCCGCCCCGCATACGCACGTCTGTTATCCGCATCCGCCCCACAGACGCACGTCTGTTATCCGCATCCGCCCCGCATACGCACGACTGTTATCCGCATCCGCCCCGCAGACGCACGTCTGTTATCCGCATCCACCCCGGATACGCACGTCTGTTATCCGCATCCACCCCGGATACGCACGTCTGTTATTCGCATCCGCCCCGCATACGCACATCTGTTACCCGCATCCGCCCCGCATACGCACGACTGTTACCCGCATCCGCCCCGGATACGCACGTCTGTTACCCGCATCCGCCCCGCATACGCACGACTGTTACCCGCATCCGCCCCGGATACGCACGTCTGTTACCCGCATCCGCCCCGCATACGCACGACTGTTATCCGCATCCGCCCCGCAGACGCACGTCTGTTATCCGCATCCACCCCGGATACGCACGACTGTTACCCGCATCCACCCCGCATACGCACGTCTGTTATCCGCATCCGCCCCGCATACGCACGTCTGTTACCCGCATCCGCCCCGCATACGAACGACTGTTATCCGCATCCGCGCCGCAGACGCACGTCTGTTATCCGCATCCACCCCGCAGACGCACGTCTGTTATCCGCATCCGCCCCGCATACGCACGTCTGTTATCCGCATCCGCCCCGCATACGCACGACTGTTATCCGCAACCGCCCCGCAGACGCACGTCTGTTATCCGCATCCACCCCGGATACGCACGACTGTTACCCGCATCCACCCCGCATACGCACGTCTGTTATCCGCATCCGCCCCGCATACGCACGTCTGTTACCCGCATCCGCCCCGCATACGCACGACTGTTATCCGCATCCGCGCCGCAGACGCACGACTGTTATCCGCATCCGCCCCGCAGACGCACGTCTGTTATCCGCATCCACCCCGGATACGCACGTCTGTTACCCGCATCCGCCCCGCATACGCACGACTGTTACCCGCATCCACCCCGCATACGCACGTCTGTTACCCGCATCCGCCCCGGATACGCACGTCTGTTACCCGCATCCGCCCCGCATACGCACGACTGTTACCCGCATCCACCCCGCATACGCACGTCTGTTATCCGCATCCACCCCGCATACGCACGTCTGTTATCCGCATCCGCCCCGGATACGCACGTCTGTTATTCGCATCCGCCCCGGATACGCACGTCTGTTATCCGCATCCGCCCCGCATACGCACGACTGTTATCCGCATCCGCCCCGCAGACGCACGTCTGTTATCCGCATCCACCCCGGATACGCACGACTGTTACCCGCATCCACCCCGCATACGCACGTCTGTTATCCGCATCCGCCCCGCATACGCACGTCTGTTACCCGCATCCGCCCCGCATACGCACGACTGTTATCCGCATCCGCCCCGCAGACGCACGTCTGTTATCCGCATCCACCCCGCATACGCACGTCTGTTATCCGCATCCACCCCGCATACGCACGTCTGTTATCCGCATCCGCCCCGCATACGCACGTCTGTTATCCGCATCCGCCCCGCATACGCACGACTGTTATCCGCATCCACCCCGCTTACGCACGTCTGTTATCCGCATCCACCCCGCATACGCACGTCTGTTACCCGCATCCGCCCCGCATACGCACGTCTGTTATCCGCATCCGCCCCGCATACGCACGTCTGTTATCCGCATCCATCCCGGATACGCACGTCTGTTATCCGCATCCACCCCGCATACGCACGACTGTTATCCGCATCCGCCCCACACACGCACGTCTGTTATCCGCATCCATCCCGCATACGCACGTCTGTTATCCGCATCCGCCCCGCATACGCACGACTGTTATCCGCATCCACCCCGCATACGCACGACTGTTATCCGCATCCGCCCCGCATACGCACGTCTGTTATCCGCATCCGCCCCGCATACGCACGTCTGTTATCCGCATCCGCCCCGCAGACGCACGTCTGTTATACGCATCCGCCCCGCATACGCACGTCTGTTACCCGCATCCGCCCCGCATACGCACGTCTGTTATCCGCATCCACCCCGCATACGCACGTCTGTTATACGCATCCGGCCCGCATACGCACGACTGTTATCCGCATCCGCCCCGCATACGCACGTCTGTTATCCGCATCCACCCCGCATACGCACGTCTGTTATCCGCATCCGCCCCGCATACGCACGTCTGTTATCCGCATCCGCCCCGCATACGCACGTCTGTTATCCGCATCCGCCCCGCAGACGCACGTCTGTTATCCGCATCCACCCCGGATACGCACGTCTGTTATCCGCATCCGCCCCGGATACGCACGACTGTTATCCGCATCCGCCCCGCATACGCACGTATGTTACCCGCATCCGCCCCGCATACGCACGTCTGTTACCCGCATCCACCCCGCATACGCACGTCTGTTATCCGCATCCGCCCCGCATACGCACGTCTGTTATACGCATCCGCCCCGCATACGCACGTCTGTTATCCGCATCCACCCCGCATTCGCACGTCTGTTATCCGCATCCGCCCCGCATACGCACGTCTGTTACCCGCATCCACCCCGCATACGCACGTCTGTTATCCGCATCCGCCCCGCATACGCACGTCTGTTACCCGCATCCACCCCGCATACGCACGTCTGTTATCCGCATCCGCCCCGCATACGCACGTCTGTTATACGCATCCACCCCGCATTCGCACGTCTGTTATCCGCATCCACCCCACATACGCACGTCTGTTACCCGCATCCACCCCGCATACGCACGACTGTTATCCGCATCCGCCCCGCATACGCACGTCTGTTATCCGCATCCACCCCGCATACGCACGTCTGTTATCCGCATCCACCCCGCATACGCACGTCTGTTATCCGCATCCACCCCACATACGCACGTCTGTTACCCGCATCCGCCCCGCAGACGCACGTCTGTTATCCGCATCCACCCCGCATACGCACGTCTGTTATCCGCATCCGCCCCGCATACCCACGTCTGTTATCCGCATCCGCCCCGCAGACGCACGTCTGTTACCCGCATCCACCCCGGATACGCAAGTCTGTTATCCGCATCCGCCCCGCATACGCACGTATGTTATCCGCATCCACCCCGGATACGCAAGTCTGTTATCCGCATCCGCCCCGCATACGCACGACTGTTATCCGCATCCGCCCCGCATACGCACGTCTGTTATCCGCATCCGCCCCGCATACGCACGACTGTTATCCGCATCCGCCCCGCATACGCACGTCTGTTATCCGCATCCGCCCCGCATACGCACGTATGTTATCCGCATCCGCCCCGCATACGCACGACTGTTATCCGCATCCGCCCCGCATACGCACGTCTGTTATCCGCATCCGCCCCGCATACGCACGTCTGTTATCCGCATCCGCCCCGCATACGCACGTATGTTATCCGCATCCACCCCGGATACGCAAGTCTGTTATCCGCATCCGCCCCGCATACGCACGACTGTTATCCGCATCCGCCCCGCATACGCACGTATGTTACCCGCATCCGCCCCGCATACGCACGTCTGTTACCCGCATCCGCCCCGCAAACGCACGTCTGTTATCCGCATCCGCCCCGCATACGCACGTCTGTTATCCGCATCCGCCCCGCATACGCACATCTGTTACCCGCATCCACCCCGCAAACGCACGTCTGTTATCCGCATCCGCCCCGCATACGCACGTCTGTTATCCGCATCCGCCCCGCATACGCACGTCTGTTATCCGCATCCGCCCCGCATACGCACGTCTGTTATCCGCATCCGCCCCGCATACGCACGTCTGTTATCCGCATCCGCCCCGCATACGCACGTCTGTTATCCGCATCCGCCCCGCATACGCACGACTGTTATCCGCATCCGCCCCGCATACGCACGTCTGTTATCCGCATCCACCCCGCATACGCACGTCTGTTACCCGCATCCACCCCGCATACGCACGTCTGTTATCCGCATCCACCCCGCATACGCACGTCTGTTATCCGCATCCGCCCCGCATACGCACGTCTGTTATCCGCATCCGCCCCGCATACGCACGACTGTTATCCGCATCCGCCCCGCATACGCACGTCTGTTACCCGCATCCGCCCCGCATACGCACGACTGTTATCCGCATCCGCCCCGCATACGCACGACTGTAACCCGCATCCGCCCCGCATACGCACGTTTGTTATCCGCATCCGCCCCGCATACGCACGTCTGTTATCCGCATCCGCCCCGCATACGCACGTCTGTTATCCGCATCCGCCCCGCATACGCACGTCTGTTACCCGCATCCGCCCCGCATACGCACGACTGTTATCCGCATCCGCCCCGCATACGCACGACTGTAACCCGCATCCGCCCCGCATACGCACGTTTGTTATCCGCATCCGCCCCGCATACGCACGACTGTAACCCGCATCCGCCCCGCATACGCACGACTGTTATCCGCATCCGCCCCGCATACGCACGTCTGTTACCCGCATCCGCCCCGCATACGCACGACTGTTATCCGCATCCGCCCCGCATACGCACGACTGTAACCCGCATCCGCCCCGCATACGCACGTTTGTTATCCGCATCCGCCCCGCATACGCACGTCTGTTATCCGCATCCGCCCCGCATACGCACGTCTGTTATCCGCATCCACCCCGCATACGCACGTCTGTTATCCGCATCCACCCCGCATACGCACGACTGTTACCCGCATCCACCCCGCATACGCACGTCTGTTATCCGCATCCGCCCCGCATACGCACGTATGTTACCCGCATCCGCCCCGCATACGCACGTCTGTTATCCGCATCCGCCCCGCAGACGCACGTCTGTTATCCGCATCCACCCCGCATACGCACGTCTGTTATCCGCATCCACCCCACATACGCACGTCTGTTACCCGCATCCGCCCCGCATACGCACGTCTGTTATCCGCATCCGCCCCGCAGACGCACGTCTGTTATCCGCATCCACCCCGCATACGCACGTCTGTTATCCGCATCCGCCCCGCATACGCACGTCTTTTATCCGCATCCGCCCCGCAGACGCACGACTGTTATCCGCATCCGCCCCGCATACGCACGTATGTTATCCGCATCCGCCCCGCATACGCACGACTGTTATCCGCATCCGCCCCGCAGACGCACGTCTGTTATCCGCATCCACCCCGCATACGCACGTCTGTTATCCGCATCCACCCCGCATACGCACGTCTGTTATCCGCATCCGCCCCGCAGACGCACGACTGTTATCCGCATCCGCCCCGCATACGCACGTATGTTACCCCCATCCGCCCCGCATACGCACGTCTGTTATCCGCATCCGCCCCGCATACGCACGTCTGTTACCCGCATCCACCCCGCATACGCACGTCTGTTATCCGCATCCGCCCCGCATACGCACGTTTGTTATCCGCATCCACCCCGCATACGCACGTCTGTTACCCGCATCCGCCCCGCATACGCACGACTGTTATCCGCATCCGCCCCGCATACGCACGACTGTTACCCGCATCCGCCCCGCATACGCACGTCTGTTATCCGCATCCGCCCCGCATACGCACGTCTGTTATCCGCATCAGCCCCGCATACGCACGTCTGTTATCCGCATCCGCCCCGCATACGCACGACTGTTACCCGCATCCGCCCCGCATACGCACGTCTGTTATCCGCATCCGCCCCGCAAACGCACGTCTGTTACCCGCATCCGCCCCGCATACGCACGTCTGTTATCCGCATCCGCCCCGCATACGCACGTCTGTTATCCGCATCCGCCCCGCATACGCACGACTGTTATCCGCATCCGCCCCGCATACGCACGTCTGTTACCCGCATCCACCCCGCATACGCACGTCTGTTATCCGCATCCACCCCGCATACGCACGACTGTTATCCGCATCCGCCCCGCATACGCACGTCTGTTACCCGCATCCGCCCCGCATACGCACGACTGTTATCCGCATCCGCCCCGCATACGCACGACTGTAACCCGCATCCGCCCCGCATACGCACGTTTGTTATCCGCATCCGCCCCGCATACGCACGTCTGTTACCCGCATCCGCCCCGCATACGCACGTCTGTTACCCGCATCCGCCCCGCATACGCACGTTTGTTATCCGCATCCACCCCGCATACGCACGTCTGTTACCCGCATCCGCCCCGCATACGCACGACTGTTATCCGCATCCGCCCCGCATACGCACGACTGTTACCCGCATCCGCCCCGCATACGCACGTCTGTTATCCGCATCCGCCCCGCATACGCACGTCTGTTATCCGCATCCGCCCCGCATACGCACGTCTGTTATCCGCATCCAACCCGCATACGCACGTCTGTTATCCGCATCCACCCCGCATACGCACGTCTGTTATCCGCATCCACCCCGCAGACGCACGACTGTTATCCGCATCCGCCCCGCATACGCACGACTGTTACCCGCATCCGCCCCGCATACGCACGTTTGTTATCCGCATCCGCCCCGCATACGCACGTCTGTTATCCGCATCCGCCCCGCATACGCACGTCTGTTATCCGCATCCACCCCGCATACGCACGTCTGTTATCCGCATCCACCCCGCATACGCACGACTGTTATCCGCATCCGCCCCGCATACGCACGTCTGTTATCCGCATTCACCCCGCATACGCACGACTGTTATCCGCATCCGCCCCGCATACGCACGTCTGTTATCCGCATCCACCCCGCATACGCACGTCTGTTATCCGCATCCGCCCCGCATACGCACGACTGTTATCTGCATCCGCCCCGCATACGCACGTCTGTTATCCGCATCCGCCCCGCATACGCACGACTGTTACCCGCATCCGCCCCGCATACGCACGTCTGTTATCCGCATCCGCCCCACATACGCACGTCTGTTATCCGCATCCACCCCGCATACGCACGACTGTTATCCGCATCCGCCCCGCATACGCACGTCTGTTATCCGCATCCACCCCGCATACGCACGACTGTTATCCGCATCCGCCCCGCATACGCACGTCTGTTATCCGCATCCACCCCGCATACGCACGACTGTTATCCGCATCCGCCCCGCATACGCACGTCTGTTACCCGCATCCGCCCCGCATACGCACGACTGTTATCCGCATCCGCCCCGCATACGCACGACTGTTACCCGCATCCGCCCCGCATACGCACGTTTGTTATCCGCATCCGCCCCGCATACGCACGTCTGTTATCCGCATCCGCCCCGCATACGCACGTCTGTTATCCGCATCCACCCCGCATACGCACGTCTGTTATCCGCATCCACCCCGCATACGCACGACTGTTATCCGCATCCGCCCCGCATACGCACGTCTGTTATCCGCATCCACCCCGCATACGCACGACTGTTATCCGCATCCGCCCCGCATACGCACGTCTGTTATCCGCATCCACCCCGCATTCGCACGTCTGTTATCCGCATCCGCCCCGCATACGCACGACTGTTACCCGCATCCGCCCCGCATACGCACGTCTGTTATCCGCATCCGCCCCGCATACGCACGTCTGTTATCCGCATCCGCCCCGCATACGCACGTCTGTTATCCGCATCCAACCCGCATACGCACGTCTGTTATCCGCATCCACCCCGCATACGCACGTCTGTTATCCGCATCCACCCCGCAGACGCACGACTGTTATCCGCATCCGCCCCGCATACGCACGTCTGTTATCCGCATCCAACCCGCATACGCACGTCTGTTATCCGCATCCACCCCGCATACGCACGTCTGTTATCCGCATCCGCCCCGCATACGCACGTCTGTTATCTGCATCCGCCCCGCATACGCACGTCTGTTATCCGCATCCGCCGCGCATACGCACGACAGTTACCCGCATCCGCCCCGCATACGCACGTCTGTTATCCGCATCCGCCCCGCATACGCACGTCTGTTATCCGCATCCGCCCCGCATACGCACGTCTGTTATCTGCATCCACCCCGCATACGCACGTCTGTTATCCGCATCCGCCCCGCATACGCACGTCTGTTATCCGCATCCGCCCCGCATACGCACGTCTGTTATCTGCATCCGCCCCGCATACGCACGTCTGTTATCCGCATCCGCCCCGCATACGCACGACTGTTACCCGCATCCGCCCCGCATACGCACGTCTGTTATCCGCATCCGCCCCGCATACGCAAGTCTGTTATCCGCATCCGCCCCGCATACGCACGTCTGTTATCCGCATCCAACCCGCATACGCACGTCTGTTATCCGCATCCACCCCGCATACGCACGTCTGTTATCCGCATCCACCCCGCAGACGCACGACTGTTATCCGCATCCGCCCCGCATACGCACGACTGTTACCCGCATCCGCCCCGCATACGCACGTTTGTTATCCGCATCCGCCCCGCATACGCACGTCTGTTATCCGCATCCGCCCCGCATACGCACGTCTGTTATCCGCATCCACCCCGCATACGCACGTCTGTTATCCGCATCCACCCCGCATACGCACGACTGTTATCCGCATCCGCCCCGCATACGCACGTCTGTTATCCGCATCCACCCCGCATACGCACGACTGTTATCCGCATCCGCCCCGCATACGCACGTCTGTTATCCGCATCCACCCCGCATACGCACGTCTGTTATCCGCATCCGCCCCGCATACGCACGACTGTTATCTGCATCCGCCCCGCATACGCACGTCTGTTATCCGCATCCGCCCCGCATACGCACGTCTGTTATCCGCATCCACCCCGCATACGCACGACTGTTATCCGCATCCGCCCCGCATACGCACGTATGTTACCCGCATCCGCCCCGCATACGCACGTCTGTTATCCGCATCCACCCCGCATACGCACGACTGTTATCCGCATCCGCCCCGCATACGCACGTCTGTTACCCGCATCCACCCCGCATACGCACGACTGTTATCCGCATCCGCCCCGCATACGCACGTCTGTTATCCGCATCCACCCCGCATACGCACGTATGTTACCCGCATCCGCCCCGCATACGCACGTATGTTACCCGCATCCACCCCGCATACGCACGACTGTTATCCGCATCCGCCCCGCATACGCACGTCTGTTATCCGCATCCACCCCGCATACGCACGTCTGTTATCCGCATCCACCCCGCATACGCACGACTGTTATCCGCATCCGCCCCGCATACGCACGTCTGTTACCCGCATCCACCCCGCATACGCACGTCTGTTATCCGCATCCACCCCGCATACGCACGACTGTTATCCGCATCCGCCCCGCATACGCACGTCTGTTATCCGCATCCACCCCGCATACGCACGACTGTTATCCGCATCCGCCCCGCATACGCACGTCTGTTATCCGCATCCACCCCGCATACGCACGACTGTTATCCGCATCCGCCCCGCATACGCACGTCTGTTATCCGCATCCACCCCGCAGACGCACGACTGTTATCCGCATCCGCCCCGCATACGCACGTCTGTTATCCGCATCCAACCCGCATACGCACGTCTGTTATCCGCATCCACCCCGCATACGCACGTCTGTTATCCGCATCCGCCCCGCATACGCACGTCTGTTATCTGCATCCGCCCCGCATACGCACGTCTGTTATCCGCATCCGCCGCGCATACGCACGACAGTTACCCGCATCCGCCCCGCATACGCACGTCTGTTATCCGCATCCGCCCCGCATACGCACGTCTGTTATCCGCATCCGCCCCGCATACGCACGTCTGTTATCTGCATCCACCCCGCATACGCACGTCTGTTATCCGCATCCGCCCCGCATACGCACGTCTGTTATCCGCATCCGCCCCGCATACGCACGTCTGTTATCTGCATCCGCCCCGCATCCGCACGTCTGTTATCCGCATCCGCCCCGCATACGCACGACTGTTACCCGCATCCGCCCCGCATACGCACGTCTGTTATCCGCATCCGCCCCGCATACGCAAGTCTGTTATCCGCATCCGCCCCGCATACGCACGTCTGTTATCCGCATCCAACCCGCATACGCACGTCTGTTATCCGCATCCACCCCGCATACGCACGTCTGTTATCCGCATCCACCCCGCAGACGCACGACTGTTATCCGCATCCGCCCCGCATACGCACGACTGTTACCCGCATCCGCCCCGCATACGCACGTTTGTTATCCGCATCCGCCCCGCATACGCACGTCTGTTATCCGCATCCGCCCCGCATACGCACGTCTGTTATCCGCATCCACCCCGCATACGCACGTCTGTTATCCGCATCCACCCCGCATACGCACGACTGTTATCCGCATCCGCCCCGCATACGCACGTCTGTTATCCGCATCCACCCCGCATACGCACGACTGTTATCCGCATCCGCCCCGCATACGCACGTCTGTTATCCGCATCCACCCCGCATACGCACGTCTGTTATCCGCATCCGCCCCGCATACGCACGACTGTTATCTGCATCCGCCCCGCATACGCACGTCTGTTATCCGCATCCGCCCCGCATACGCACGACTGTTACCCGCATCCGCCCCGCATACGCACGTCTGTTATCCGCATCCGCCCCGCATACGCACGTCTGTTATCCGCATCCGCCCCGCATACGCACGTCTGTTATCCGCATCCAACCCGCATACGCACGTCTGTTATCCGCATCCACCCCGCATACGCACGTCTGTTATCCGCATCCACCCCGCATACGCACGACTGTTATCCGCATCCGCCCCGCATACGCACGTCTGTTACCCGCATCCGCCCCGCATACGCACGTCTGTTACCCGCATCCAACCCGCATACGCACGTCTGTTATCCGCATCCGCCCCGCATACGCACGTCTGTTATCCGCATCCACCCCGCATACGCACGACTGTTATCCGCATCCGCCCCGCATACGCACGTCTGTTATCCGCATCCACCCCGCATACGCACGTCTGTTATCCGCATCCGCCCCGCATACGCACGTCTGTTATCCGCATCCGCCCCGCATACGCACGTCTGTTACCCGCATCCGCCCCGCATACGCACGTCTGTTATCCGCATCCGCCCCGCATACGCACGTCTGTTATCCGCATCCACCCCGCATACGCACGTCTGTTATCCGCATCCACCCCGCATACGCACGTCTGTTATCCGCATCCGCCCCGCATACGCACGACTGTTATCTGCATCCGCCCCGCATACGCACGTCTGTTATCCGCATCCGCCCCGCATACGCACGACTGTTACCCGCATCCGCCCCGCATACGCACGTCTGTTATCCGCATCCGCCCCGCATACGCACGTCTGTTATCCGCATCCGCCCCGCATACGCACGTCTGTTATCCGCATCCACCCTGCATACGCACGTCTGTTATCCGCATCCGCCCCGCAAACGCACGTCTGTTATCCGCATCCGCCCCGCATACGCACGTCTGTTATCCGCATCCACCCCGCATACGCAGGTCTGTTATCCGCATCCGCCCCGCATACGCACGTCTGTTACCCGCATCCACCCCGCATACGCACGACTGTTATCCGCATCCGCCCCGCATACGCACGACTGTTATCCGCATCCGCCCCGCATACGCACGTCTGTTATCCGCATCCACCCCGCATACGCACGTCTGTTATCCGCATCCACCCCGCATACGCACGACTGTTATCCGCATCCGCCCCGCATACGCACGTCTGTTATCCGCATCCACCCCGCATACGCACGTCTGTTACCCGCATCCACCCCGCATACGCACGACTGTCATCCGCATCCGCCCCGCATACGCACGTCTGTTATCCGCATCCACCCCGCATACGCACGTCTGTTATCCGCATCCGCCCCGCATACGCACGACTGTTATCTGCATCCGCCCCGCATACGCACGTCTGTTATCCGCATCCGCCCCGCATACGCACGACTGTTACCCGCATCCGCCCCGCATACGCACGTCTGTTATCCGCATCCGCCCCGCATACGCACGTCTGTTATCCGCATCCGCCCCGCATACGCACGTCTGTTATCCGCATCCGCCCCGCATTCGCACGTCTGTTACCCGCATCCACCCCGCATTCGCACGTCTGTTATCCGCATCCGCCCCGCATTCGCACGTCTGTTACCCGCATCCACCCCGCATACGCACGTCTGTTATCCGCATCCGCCCCGCATACGCACGTCTGTTACCCGCATCCACCCCGCATACGCACGACTGTTATCCGCATCCGCCCCGCATACGCACGACTGTTATCCGCATCCGCCCCGCATACGCACGTCTGTTATCCGCATCCACCCCGCATACGCACGTCTGTTATCCGCATCCACCCCGCATACGCACGACTGTTATCCGCATCCGCCCCGCATACGCACGTCTGTTATCCGCATCCACCCCGCATACGCACGTCTGTTACCCGCATCCACCCCGCATACGCACGACTGTCATCCGCATCCGCCCCGCATACGCACGTCTGTTATCCGCATCCACCCCGCATACGCACGTCTGTTATCCGCATCCGCCCCGCATACGCACGACTGTTATCTGCATCCGCCCCGCATACGCACGTCTGTTATCCGCATCCGCCCCGCATACGCACGACTGTTACCCGCATCCGCCCCGCATACGCACGTCTGTTATCCGCATCCGCCCCGCATACGCACGTCTGTTATCCGCATCCGCCCCGCATACGCACGTCTGTTATCCGCATCCAACCCGCATACGCACGTCTGTTATCCGCATCCACCCCGCATACGCACGTCTGTTATCCGCATCCACCCCGCAGACGCACGACTGTTACCCGCATCCAACCCGCATACGCACGTCTGTTATCCGCATCCATCCCGCATACGCACGTCTGTTATCCGCCTCCACCCCGCAGACGCACGACTGTTACCCGCATCCGCCCCGCATACGCACGTCTGTTACCCGCATCCGCCCCGCATACGCACGTCTGTTATCCGCATCCGCCCCGCATACGCACGACTGTTATCCGCATCCAACCCGCATACGCACGTCTGTTATCCGCATCCAACCCGCATACGCACGTCTGTTATCCGCATCCAACCCGCATACGCACGTCTGTTATCCGCATCCAACCCGCATACGCACGTCTGTTATCTGCATCCACCCCGCATACGCACGTCTGTTATCCGCATCCGCCCCGCATACGCACGTCTGTTATCCGCATCCGCCCCGCATACGCACGTCTGTTATCTGCATCCGCCCCGCATACGCACGTCTGTTATCCGCATCCGCCCCGCATACGCACGACTGTTATCCGCATCCAACCCGCATACGCACGTCTGTTATCCGCATCCAACCCGCATACGCACGTCTGTTATCCGCATCCAACCCGCATACGCACGTCTGTTATCCGCATCCAACCCGCATACGCACGTCTGTTATCTGCATCCACCCCGCATACGCACGTCTGTTATCCGCATCCGCCCCGCATACGCACGTCTGTTATCCGCATCCGCCCCGCATACGCACGTCTGTTATCTGCATCCGCCCCGCATACGCACGTCTGTTATCCGCATCCGCCCCGCATACGCACGACTGTTACCCGCATCCGCCCCGCATACGCACGTCTGTTATCCGCATCCGCCCCGCATACGCACGTCTGTTATCCGCATCCGCCCCGCATACGCACGTCTGTTATCCGCATCCGCCCCGCATACGCACGTCTGTTATCCGCATCCGCCCCGCATACGCACGTCTGTTATCCGCATCCACCCCGCATACGCACGTCTGTTATCCGCATCCACCCCGCATACGCACGTCTGTTGCCCGCATCCGCCCCGCATACGCACGTCTGTTATCCGCATCCAACCCGCATACGCACGTCTGTTATCCGCATCCACCCCGCATACGCACGTCTGTTATCCGCATCCGCCCCGCATACGCACGTCTGTTATCCGCATCCGCCCCGCATACGCACGTATGTTACCCCCATCCGCCCCGCATACGCACGTCTGTTACCCGCATCCACCCCGCAAACGCACGTCTGTTATCCGCATCCGCCCCGCATACGCACGTCTGTTATCCGCATCCGCCCCGCATACGCACGTCTGTTATCCGCATCCGCCCCGCATTCGCACGTCTGTTACCCGCATCCACCTCGCATACGCACGACTGTTATCCGCATCCACCCCGCATTCGCACGTCTGTTACCCGCATCCGCCCCGCATACGCACGTCTGTTATCCGCATCCGCCCCGCATTCGCACGTCTGTTACCCGCATCCGCCCCGCATACGCACGTCTGTTATCCGCATCCGCCCCGCATTCGCACGTCTGTTACCCGCATCCACCCCGCATACGCACGTCTGTTATCCGCATCCGCCCCGCATTCGCACGTCTGTTATCCGCATCCGCCCCGCATACGCACGTCTGTTATCCGCATCCACCCCGCATTCGCACGTCTGTTACCGCATCCGCCCCGCATACGCACGACTGTTATCTGCATCCGCCCCGCATACGCACGTCTGTTATCCGCATCCGCCCCGCATACGCACGACTGTTACCCGCATCCGCCCCGCATACGCACGTCTGTTATCCGCATCCGCCCCGCATACGCACGTCTGTTATCCGCATCCGCCCCGCATACGCACGTCTGTTATCCGCATCCAACCCGCATACGCACGTCTGTTATCCGCATCCACCCCGCATACGCACGTCTGTTATCCGCATCCACCCCGCAGACGCACGACTGTTACCCGCATCCGCCCCGCATACGCACGTCTGTTATCCGCATCCATCCCGCATACGCACGTCTGTTATCCGCCTCCACCCCGCAGACGCACGACTGTTACCCGCATCCGCCCCGCATACGCACGTCTGTTACCCGCATCCGCCCCGCATACGCACGTCTGTTATCCGCATCCGCCCCGCATACGCACGACTGTTATCCGCATCCAACCCGCATACGCACGTCTGTTATCCGCATCCAACCCGCATACGCACGTCTGTTATCCGCATCCAACCCGCATACGCACGTCTGTTATCCGCATCCAACCCGCATACGCACGTCTGTTATCTGCATCCACCCCGCATACGCACGTCTGTTATCCGCATCCGCCCCGCATACGCACGTCTGTTATCCGCATCCGCCCCGCATACGCACGTCTGTTATCTGCATCCGCCCCGCATACGCACGTCTGTTATCCGCATCCGCCCCGCATACGCACGACTGTTACCCGCATCCGCCCCGCATACGCACGTCTGTTATCCGCATCCGCCCCGCATACGCACGTCTGTTATCCGCATCCGCCCCGCATACGCACGTCTGTTATCCGCATCCGCCCCGCATACGCACGTCTGTTATCCGCATCCACCCCGCATACGCACGTCTGTTGCCCGCATCCGCCCCGCATACGCACGTCTGTTATCCGCATCCAACCCGCATACGCACGTCTGTTATCCGCATCCACCCCGCATACGCACGTCTGTTATCCGCATCCGCCCCGCATACGCACGTCTGTTATCCGCATCCGCCCCGCATACGCACGTATGTTACCCCCATCCGCCCCGCATACGCACGTCTGTTACCCGCATCCACCCCGCAAACGCACGTCTGTTATCCGCATCCGCCCCGCATACGCACGTCTGTTACCCGCATCCACCCCGCATACGCACGTCTGTTATCCGCATCCACCCCGCATACGCACGTCTGTTATCCGCATCCACCCCGCATACGCACGTCTGTTATCCGCATCCAACCCGCATACGCACGTCTGTTACCCGCATCCACCCCGCATACGCACGACTGTTATCCCCATCCGCCCCGCATACGCACGTCTGTTACCCGCATCCACCCCGCATACGCACGTCTGTTATCCGCATCCAACCCGCATACGCACGTCTGTTATCCGCATCCAACCCGCATACGCACGTCTGTTACCCGCATCCACCCCGCATACGCACGTCTGTTATCCGCATCCAACCCGCATACGCACGTCTGTTACCCGCATCCACCCCGCATACGCACGACTGTTATCCCCATCCGCCCCGCATACGCACGTCTGTTACCCGCATCCACCCCGCATACGCACGTCTGTTATCCGCATCCAACCCGCATACGCACGTCTGTTACCCGCATCCACCCCGCATACGCACGACTGTTATCCGCATCCGCCCCGCATTCGCACGTCTGTTATCCGCATCCGCCCCGCATACGCACGACTGTTACCCGCATCCACCCCGCATACGCACGACTGTTATCCGCATCCACCCCGCATACGCACGACTGTTATCCGCATCCAACCCGCATACGCACGTCTGTTACCCGCATCCACCCCGCATACGCACGACTGTTATCCCCATCCGCCCCGCATACGCACGTCTGTTACCCGCATCCACCCCGCATACGCACGTCTGTTATCCGCATCCAACCCGCATACGCACGTCTGTTACCCGCATCCACCCCGCATACGCACGACTGTTATCCGCATCCGCCCCGCATTCGCACGTCTGTTATCCGCATCCACCCCGCATACGCACGTCTGTTACCCGCATCCACCCCGCATACGCACGACTGTTATCCGCATCCACCCCGCATTACAACACATTTACGCAATTGACGGAAGAGTCGTTCCCTTAGGCTTTGTATGTCTTGTGCTATGTTTGAAATGAATTTTATACAGCCAGAATTGCAACCCTTTCATGTTCGGAGTGTTAATTTTGCTTAATGACATACCGTAATTTGGATGAGATTAGCTTAAATCATCAAGTACACGGGGCTACATGACCGCATTGTCGCAGCGCCTAAATTAAGGAAGCAACCAACCAGCTTAAATTATCATCTGATGGTCATGAAGAAAGTATAACGGAAAAATATGTTATGTCATAAACATCCGGCTGCAAATAATATTAAACAAGTTCGGATTGTATTCTTAAAACTATCCGCAAACTTTCTCCAAATATTATCCGCATGCGTCTTCGGTGGCGTAGTTGGTAGCATGCTGAGCTTCTATGCCAAGATAGCGGGTTCAAACCCGGCCGAAGCCGTCGAATTTTTTCAGAGCGTTAACAATCCCTCAGTATGCCTTCCTTCGGAGGGAAAGTAAAGCCGGCGGTCCCATGTCATAGATTTATGACATGTTAAAGAACCTTCCACTAATTACACCTGTGTGAAGCTAAATTGGATAGGTTAAGAATGTAAACAACGCTCTTAGGTTTCTACGTTCGTTGCCAAGAGCCGACTGTGGTGGCGTCTAGTAGCTAAGTTCTGAACTAGGCATAGTAGTGGTTGACGGTGGCGTTTGGCGGCAAAAGTAGGAACTATTTGAAAAATTCTAAGTTGCAGTCTGAACTTAAATTAAACAAGTAGTTCCGTGAAGAACTATACAGCCTATTTTCATATATCCTACTTATGTTAATTGCCACTATCAATATACACAATTTCAGTTTGATTGCTGTAATAGATTCGTAGATATTGAGAACCGACTAAATATTTCGGATGGTCGCCATGTTGGATTTTATATATGTAGGTCCTAGAGTTATGTTCTGTTACATGCAGATTATTGTGAACGTGTAGTATTCAAACTTCAATCACATAATTAGGACACAAGAAGTAACAAGGAGATTTTAAAATTTTTCACAGCTGCCATCTTGAGGTTATGGAAACAATTGAAATAAATTAGATACCAGTGGATTAACATTCGTATAAGGATTTACTGTACCAAGTTTCGATGCACGCGGATGGTTAAATTGCGAGAAACGTCCATGTGAATATTTATAATTCGCGTCGCTGCCATGTTGGATTTGTGATCACCAGGTTATTTAAAGTCCTATAGGTGAACTTAAGTTCATAGCCCCTATGAACATTAAAAAATGCAGTTTGATTGCTAAAATAGATTCATAGATATTCAGTATCGTCTAAATATTTCGGATGGTCGCCATGTTGGATTTTTAAATGTATAGGCCATAGAGTCATGTACCATTAAAGGAAAATTATTGCGTAGGTTCATTATTCAAACTTTCACTTCGATCGCATGACTACATCACAAGAAATAAAAACATAATTTTAAAATTCGCACTGCCGCCATCTTGAGGTTATGTAAACAATTGAACTAAATTAGATACCAGTGGATTACAATGTGTATAAATATTTCCTGTACCAGGTTTCAGTGCGCTTAGAACATTAAATCGCGAGAAAGGTATATTTAAAATTTTCAAATCCGCTTGGCCACCATGTTCGTTTTGTAGTTAACCGGTTTTTGAAAGTCTTATAGATGGACTTCCAGTAGTGCCCTTTATCTCCGTACAAAATTTTAGGGAGATACTGCTAATAGTTTCAGAGATATAGAATGCCAGTGAAATATTTCGCACATCCGCCATCTTGTGATTATGTAAACAATTGAACGAAGTTAGATGTCGGTACATTACAATGTATATAAACATATACTGTACCATGTTTCATTGCGTTTGGTTGGTCAAATCGCGAGAAACGTCTATTTAAAAATAGCAAATTCGCTTGGCCGCCATGTTGGTTTTGTAGTTACCAGGTTTTCAAAGGTCACATAAGTGAACTTATAGTAGTTCTCTCTATCACCATAGAAAATGTCAGGGTAATATCGGTAATAGTTTCGGAGATATTGAATGCTGGTGAAATATTTCGCACAGCCGCCATGTTGGATTGGTGAGTCGTAACAAAATTTGAAGAGCACGGTCGAGGTCGCCCGGAATAGTGCTATGAACTTTCCGAGTTTCATTGAAATCGCTCCTGCCGTTTAGATTTTATTAGGGGGACACACACACACGAATCACACACACACGCACACACACACGCACACACACACGGACAAAAGGTGATCTCATAAGCCTATTTTTTTCAAAATTGAAAATAGGCTAAAAAAACAGATACACACACTAATATAGCCATCACAATTAACATCGGTTATCAGACAGATTCTACACACACCCAAAGTACACGGGACTACACGGCCATGTTGTCGCAGCCCCTAAACTGAGGAACCAACCAACCAACATTATCCGCAGCTCATCCGCTATCCGGACAGCCATGGAAACTGTATCCGCTTCCGCGCAGGGCTTTAGTTATAGGACGAGGTTTGCTCCAACTCCGCAACACCTGATTGGCTTTCTTAAACAGATTTTTGGTTGGTTCCTCAGTTTATTGGTTGCGACAACACGGTCATGTAGCCCCGTGTACTTTGGGTGTGTGTAGAATCTGTCTGATAACCGGTGTTAACTGTGATGGCTGTATTAGTGAGTGTTATCTGTAATTCAGGTAAGGACTGCAAACGATCAATTCCAAGTAGTTCCTACTTTTGCTACCAAATGCTACCGTCAACGACACCCAGCTGTGAACTTTGGGTCCGCTGGATTTACTTCCCCGCCGAAGGAAGGCATACCGAAAGATTTTTAACGTTCTTAAAAATTGTAAATATTTTCACCCATGTTTTCAGACATGGATTGTATAGCCAAAGTGTAATGGATCTGATGATGATCGCTTGACGAACGAAACTGGTCATCCAAGTGTGTTAATTAATCTCATGTCTTTTTTTTCAGGTTTAGGGAATAATCCACCTTATTTGGGTACAATCGTGTTGACCGACTGAAAAGCACCAAATGTTTGTTTACTAAGGCAACACTGAAAAATGGCTTCAAACACCATAACGTTGAACTGTATGGGGGCGTGTTGGCGCAGCGGTCAAGCTGTTGGCCTCTCACCAAGGTGGACCGGGTTCGTTTCCCGGTCAATGCATGTGAGATTTTCGAAGTGAAATGCCACGCACTGTGGTTCGGATTCCATGTAAAAAGGAGGTCCTGTGTCTCATGATCGCATCATTAACGGTCACGTCAAACTAAACGCTTCCTTCCTTTTTTAAACTTGGACTGTATATGGAGGGGTGAGGACGCCAAGGCGCAAGTGTATGTACGTTGGGCAGGACTCCCGTCTTCAAATGGAGTCTTGCTCACTCAACTTATACAATAATTCTTAAGATCTCCCTGAATGTGTGGTCGGGCATCTGAGAGGGGACAGTGCATTAGAGACGGTAATGGGATTTATTAGTGTTGTGTTGCCATACATAAGACAGACTAGCACTATTCATTCTCATTTATACAAGTGCGCTCCAATATCTCTGCTTTTAAATCTATTCTGCGGTTTCTGCTACTGTCTGTCTGCTCCAGGGTTGCCAAAAGATACCCAGATGCACCAGTGCGGTATATAAGAGGGGTGCCCCCCCCCCCTCCGAAATTTGTGTCACATATAATATTTGTTTATTAATTAAAACATTAAAAATCTATATACTTATCATGTAGGCTACTATTGTTCCTCTCAGTCTCTCTGTTCTTCACCTATTTCAATTTGTACTTTTTTCCTCTATGGCTACAGAGCCTGGATTTGATCTCCTTTGTTCGTCACTGGAGGAGTTTCCATCTGTTTTTTCGCCGTTGCCTGTATGACGTTAGGTATCGTTCAGATACACTTCCCTTTTGTTTATGTTTCCTTATATCCATCTACCCCTCCGCCCCCCTTTTCTTTTGGACATCCTCATTCTTCGAGGAGTCTCTATATTTTCACCCCGCCCCCTTTACCTTCTCCTTACTTACTACTCTGTCCACCGTTCTACCATGGTCCATACAGTAATTTTCTGGCAGCTGCTCTCTGGTGACGAACCGAGGAATTAACTATATTTTTTGTAATTATTTATACACACATCAAAAAAAGTTTTGCATCACCTCGGTTCCAAGAGTTCCGGAACCGTTAAATACAAAGGGAATAGAGATCAACACAAACAACATTTCAGCTCGTTTTATTGCTCATGAGACCCACACATTGCATGTTGTACCATCATACAGCTAGACTTTCAGCATTTGTGGTCCAGATTGCAGTACACACCACTACCTCTAATACCCAGTAGCACGTCCTCTTGCATTGATGCATGCCTGTATTCGCCGTGGCATACTATCCACAAGTTCATCAAGACACTGTTGGTCCAAATTGTCCCACTCCTCAACGACAATTCGGCGTAAATCTCTCAGAGTGGTTGGTGGGTCAAGACGTCCATAAACAGCCCTTTTCAACATATCCCAGGCATGTTCGATAGGGTTCATGTCTGGCGAACATGCTGGCCACTGTAGTCGAGCGATGTCGTTATCTTGAAGGAACGCATTCACAAGATGTGCACGATGAGGTCGAGAATTGTCGTCCATGAAGACAAATGCCTCTCCAATATTCTGCCGATATGGTTGCACTATGGGTCGGAGGATGTCATTCAGGTATCGTAAAGCCGTTTCGGAGCCTTCCATGACCACCAGTGGCGTACGTCGGCCCCACATAATGCCACCCCAAAACATCAGGGAACCACCACCTTGCTGCACTCGCTGGACAGTGTGTCTAAGACGTTCAGCCTGACCAGGGTGCCTCCAAACACGTCTCCGACGATTGTCTGGTTGAAGGCATATGCGACACTCATCGGTGAAGAGAACGTGATGCCAATTCCGTGGGGTCCATTCAGCATGTTGTTGGGCCCATCTGTACCGCGCTGCATGGTGTCGGGGTTGCAAAGCTGGACCTCGCCATGGACGTCGGGAGTGAAGTTGCGCATCATGCAGCCTATTGCGCACAGTTTGAGTTGAAACACGACGTCCTGTGGCTGAACGAAACGCATTATTCAACATGGTGGCATTGCTGTCAGGGTTCCTCCGAGCGGCAATCCGTAAGTAGCGGTCATCCACTACAGTAGTAGCCCTTGGGCGGCCTGAGCGAGGCCTGTCATCGACAGTTCCTGTATCTCTGTACCTCCTCCATGTCCGAACAACATCGCTTTGGTTCACTCTGAGACGCCTGGAAACTTCCCTTGTTGAGAGCCCTTCTTGACACAAAGTAACAATGCGGACGCGATCGAACTGCGGTATTGACCTTCTAGGCATGGTAGAACTACAGACAACATGAGCAGCGTACCTTCGTCCTGGTGGAATGACTGGAACTGATCGGCTGTCGTACCCCCTCCGTCTAATAGGCCCTGCTCATGCATGGTTGTTTACATCTTTGAGCAGTTTTAGTGACATCTATGAACAGTCAAAGGGAATGTATCTTGGATACAATATACACAGTCAACGTCTATATGCCGGAGATCTGGGAACCGAGGTGATGCAAAACTTTTTTTGATGTGTGTATAATCCGTGCTGTGAAAGCCTTAATATACATGTACTATTGATACTAAGTGACGTATGGCAACGTTACAAAGCAAGGCGAAGGTAGAGCGATGTAAACAGTGTGTCAATCAGTTTGCTCTGATTTTATGTGTAACAACATAACCTCTTATTACTCTCCAGTACTTTCGCTCTTATGAATGAACCAAGAACAGCAATAAGTGCCCTTGAAGTGTGTGAGGAAAGTTTTTGGCCTAACTTTTACACCCTTATCAAACATTTGGCAAATTTGCCTCTCTCGGTAGCTATAGGTACTGCCGAACGGAGTTCGACTTGGTTGGAAACATACTTAAGAAAGTCTACTTCTGAAAACAGACTCAACGGTCTAGCATTGTTACAGATACATACATCACTGACGAAGTTATAAACCGATTTGGTAATGTTTCAAGAAACCTCGACTTTATATCATAGTGTAAGTTGTAAATCAAAACAGTAATGTTAATTCTTCCCATGTAAGCACTATCAAGTGAGCAAGATAATTCTATTAATAAAAATTAACATAAAATGGTCTTAGTTGTGTTCGACATTAACCAAACATAAAACATCACAACAAATCGCTTGAAACAGTGATACCAGACAGCATTAAAACTCATCATTTTGCACCAAATTATACAAAAGTTTACCGGGAGAAAAACCCGGACCCCCTTTTCTTTGGGGCCTATTCCATGACACCTTGCCCCCAGTTGGGCACCCCCCCAAAATAAAACTCTATATACGCCCCTGAGATGCACGTGATTTTAATGCACGCGTATAATTTATGGAGAAACGCATATTTTTGTGGATTTGCGAGTTTCTAAACTTCCATATCCTAATTCGATTTGCAGTGGCGTGCGGTGGATTATTTATTTCTTATGCTTCCTAGACTTAAAATGCTGCCAATATACAAAGCTTAACTATCATAATAACGTCATCCTTTTAAAACTATAGAAATCAATCGTAAAGAGATAGAGAGTTGTATTCTGTGTGTGTGTATATATATATATATATATATACACCGTGGATAGGCCAACAAGGACCACGCAAATATCACTTCTTTATAGGTCTAGTTTCCTTCTTTCTCTTCCAGAAGTCTTTCATCCTGGACGACTGCGCAGCTCTTCTTTCAGCAGTCCATTCTCCTCTGTTGAGATTCTTCTTCTCCCCGACAAGAATTTTGAGGCCAAATTATTTTTTTCTGTTCTCTATTCGATTTAGACAATCTTCTTCAGTAATTTTGAATGTTTGAAGTTCTTTTTTCATTTGTTTTACATAGCCTCCTTGGCCTTTATAGTTCCAGATTTTATCAAAAATTTGTTTGTTTAACCTTGAGCAATCCATGCGGACCATATGTCCGTAGAACTGAAGTCGCCGTTTTCAGATCAACACTTCAAGGTTGTCGATTTTACTATGAATTTCTGCATTGGATCTCAGTCTATAACCTTCCTCTGCTTTCCTAGGACCATAAATCCTTCTTAAAATTCTTCTTTCTATCTTGAGCAAATTCTCCATTCCGGTTATATTTGTAGTTTCCATGCCGTACAAGATGACTGGTCTAACAACTGTATTAAAATGTCGTAATTTTGCATTGACAGACAGGTTCCTTTTATTGTATATATTTTTTGTACAAAAATGTAATCTTTCCAATTTCCCTTTTTTGTTCTCAATTGCCAATTTGTCCGTCCCATTGCTAAAATTATTTCTCCAAGATATTTAAATCGGTCAGTGACTCTGATGCTCCCGTAATTTGTTTTTATCATTTTCTTAGTGTATTTCTGATCACTTGTCATCATTTCTGTTCTTACCAACGAAATATTTAAGTCCGCTTTTTCCGCCGTTTCTTTTAACTAATCAATTTGGTTAATGGCTTCTTGTTCTGATTCAGCAAACAACGCTACGTCGTCAGCAAATGCTGACTTTGACTTTGAGGTTTTGATTCTTTGTACCAATTTTAGCACTTGAATCGTTCTTCTCCCAAAACTTCCTCATGACTTTATCCAAGACCAAATTGAAAAGCAGTGGTGATAGACTGTCCCCTTGTCTTAGCCCAGTTTTTACCTCGAAGGGCTCGCTAACTTCACTTAAAAATTTGACTCTGGAAATCGTATTAGTTAATGTAAGTTTTATTAAATTTATGTTTTTTTTATCAACTTGGTATTCCTTCAATGTGTCAAAAACAGTATCCCTATCCACTGAATCATACGCTTTCTGAAAATCAACGAATGAGATACAGATATTCTTTGGCCTGTTGTTGTAATATTTTAATATCAATTTTAAACTAAGAATTTGTTCTGCACACGATCTATTCCTTCTGAAACCACCTTGAAACTCGCCAATCTGTGGTTCGATCTGTGCTTCAAGTCTATTTAGAAGTAATTTGGCAAATATTTTACATGTGACAGACAACAATGAGATCCCCCTATAACTATTGACATCAATTTTTGAGCCTTTTTTATGTAGTGGATGAATTAAGGCGATTAACCAGTCTTCTGGAATTGCTTCCTCAATCCAAATTTTCTGAAATAGATTTGTCGTCGCTATTAAAAATGCATCATCTACAAGCTTCCACATATCTGCATTTAGTCTGGCTGCGTGGCTCAGGGGTAACGTTCTCGCTTGCTGATCCCAAGGTTGCAGGTTCGAAACCTGGCGCAGTCAGCTGGCTTTTGAGGGTGCGCAAATGCGAGGGAGCCGTGTCAGTACATTTACTGGCATGTTAAAGATCCCCTTCGGGGCAAAATTCCGGCACCCCGGCGTCTCTAAAAGCCAGGGTAGTTAAAAGGGACGTGAAACCAATAACATTATTATTATTATATCTGCAATTATCCCATCCTCGCCCGAGGCTTTATTATCATAAGTGAGTTGATAATACCTTTAACTTCGTTTACATCTGGTGGCGTAGATCAGAATTTTGTGTTGTAAATTTGAAACTCAACTTGTCTGTCGGTTTTGGACAATTTAACAACTTCTCAAAATACGCAGCCAAGATATCACAATTTTCCTTGTTGTTTAATGCTAGCGTACCATCTTCCCTTTTGAAATTTAAACTCGGCGCTTTTTTTTTTTTTTTTTTTAGCGTATGGCTTTTAGTGCCGGGAGTGTCCGAGGACATGTTCGGCTCGCCAGTTTTGTAGCTGCTTCGAGACGGACACCCAATGGGTGAGCTACAAGCACCGTTGGGGAGGGAAGGAGGGAAGTTGGAATGAAAGGACGAGGAGTTGGAAGGTAGCGGCTGTGGCCTATAGTTAGGGACCAACCCCGGCATTTGCCTGGAAGGAAGATGGGAAACCACAGAAGACCATCTTCAAGGTTGCCGGCGGGGGGATTCGAACCTCCTCGCCTCCCGGATGTGAGCGACTGCCAACAGTCATGCCGCAACGACCTCGGCGAATACCCAGTGATTTCATTCTTAAATACTCTATAAAATAATCGTGTGTCATTTTTCTTAAATTGTCGTCCATTTCCATTATTTGGTCCTTCATATATTTTCTTCGAATCGTGTTTAAAATCTGGTGGGCCATTTTCCTTAATCTTTGTACTCTCTCTAAATTTTCTGGAGTCTTGTTCCCGTTCCACTTGTGCCAAGCACAATGTCTTTCTTTGATCACTCTTTGAACCCTTTCCAATTGGTTCCAATTGGTTGGTATTTTAAGTTTTCCTTGAAATTCTATCCTTTTTTCATTTGCAAGAACCTCTCTATTAATTTTTGGAATTTTAATTCTAGTTGTATTTTGTTTGCGTGTAAAAGGAATGAAATTCATCTTGATTTGAGAAAGGTAATTATCTGAAGTTACATTAATGGATTTTCTGACCTTAACATTTTGGATTTCTTTGTAACAATTTCGAGAGATAACTACATGATCTAGTTGGAACTCGCCCAGCAACGCATTTGGGGAGACCCACGTTTTCTTTTTACTTGGTTTTGCTTTAAAATGTGTGGACATAATCTTTAAGTTTAGATGTTCACAGAGTTTAACCAATCTCTCACCATTCTTGTTGGTTCTATTGTGAGCGGAATATTTACCTATTATATCAGACAATTTTCTCTCTGATCCAAGCTGAGCATTGAAATCTCCAAATAAAATTTTTACATGATTGGAAGGAATTTTGAGAATTTCGGCTTCTAACTCGTCCCAAAATTCATCAACTTTCTCTGGATTCGTTTTATTATCCTTATTTATAGGAGCATGGGCGTTGATTAGAGTGTATCTCTTATCGAGAGATTTTATAGTTAGAAAAGATAGTCTGGCATTCACACTTCTAAAAGCGATAACTGCGTCCCAATTTTTTTTGACCATAAAAGCTGTTTCCAGATGTGGCATGTTCTTCATCATTCTCTTCCCAACCTTTCCTTTGAAAATTCGGAAGTTGTCAGATTTAAAGGTGTCCTCATCCAAGAACCTGGTCTCTTGAAGGGCTAATATTGTAATGTGATGTCTATGAAGTTCTGTGTGTATATATTATAAACATATTTAAATTAAATTAATAAAAGTAATTTAATGTATATCTCTTGTTTTTCTTAATTCCTATCCCCACCTCTCACTTCTAATGCACTCGTTAGCCATCGACAGTCTCCGGCAATGTTCGGATAGAGTTGTCTTAAATAATGCATTCTATTTGCGGTTTTGTATACTAAGTACCATAATAAAACAGTGTCGCCAACCAATGTTGAGGTAATAGTTACGCCAGGTAAGGAATTCAAATCCATGTGTGTTTAGTACTGTCGCACGAGAGTAAAAGTATACATTGTTCCTGTTCTAAGATTTAAAAAAAAAAATTCTTGACCAAGATAACAATCAAACCTAGGCCTCCAGTACAAGAGTGAAGAGTGGTAGCCACTATGCAAGCAAACAGGATTGGAAATGAGGCTGCCGTGGCCTGTCAAAAGCTATCATCCTAAGAGCACTTTAAGGTCTCTTTTTAATTTTACCTCTCGAGGTTAAGTGTACATTGTTTATTGACAGAGCTAACAATCAAACCCAAGCCTTTGTGGTAAGAGGTATACAGCCTGACCACTAAGCTATAGTGCCTTTTCTTTCTATGATGTGCTCTGTTTTAGTCCTCAGAGCTGGGAATCGAGCTAAAACCTTCAGTGCAGCAGCTTAAAGTGCTAGCCACTAAGCTCTTTCTATAGAGTGGTCTGTTCTAGGCCTAAAGCTAGGAATCAAGTTAAACCCTCTAGTGCAAAAGCCATGAAAAAAAAGCCGTAACTTTAAGTTAAGTACCATCCCAGAATATAGCTAGAGTTAAAAGTTGAAAACCATTCCAGAATGGTTAAAAGTGGGAATTAAAGCCCGCTGTCCTCTGTTTTGTATCACAAGGCTTAGTGCACACAGTTTAGATGAAAGCCAGAATTTGAGAACTACAACTATTACGCCATGCTAACATACGAGGCACTTCCAGAAAGTAAGTTCCGTTTGGTAATAAAATTAAATTGTGTACAGATACAGAAAATATATTTATTGCACAACATTCTACACCTCTTAAACTACTTTTCCACATGACTGACGAACTTTTGCAGGCATTTGTCATAGCGTGGCACAAGTTTTTGGATACCTTCTTCATAGAAGTTTGCCGCCTGTGTCTTCAACCAGTTGGAAACATCTTCTTTCATCTCGTCGTCATTGTTGAAGTGTTGACCGCCAAGGAAAGACTTGAGATGTGTGAACAGATGAAAGTCGCTAGGAGCGAGGTCAGGACTGTACGGAGGGTGGTCAAACACGTCCCAGCCAAATCCCTGTAGGAGGCTTTTTCGTCACATTTGCAGTGTGTGGTCGTGCGTTGTCGTGAAGAAAAACAACACCTTTTGACAGCAACCCTCGGCGCTTATTCTGTATTGCGCGGCGCAATTTCCTAAGTGTCTCGCAGTAAGCATCTGCGTTGATTGTTTGACCACGCGGTAAGAAATCAATGAGTAAGATGCCTTTCCAGTCCCAGAACACTGTGCACATCATTTTCCGAGGTGTCAAGATTTGTTTCGGCTTAACCTTTGCTGGGGATGAAGTGTGCCTCCATTCCGTTGATTGACGCTTACTTTCAGGGGTGTCGTAAGAAACCCAAGTTTCATATCCTGCAACTATCTGTGTCAGAAATTCTCCGCCGCCTTCATTGTAACGGGTCAAGAACTGAAGTGCACTACCCATCCGTTTTGTTTTGTGTTGCTCCGTAAGAATCTTTGGTACCCAACGTCGGCAAAGTTTACGAAGGTTCAGTTTTTCGGTAACAATTTCATGAATTAGTGATCGTGAGATTTGGGGAAATTCCATAGCGAGAGCACTAATTGTAAACCTGCGGTTTTCTCGGATCTTGTCATCAATCGCGTGAACCAGTTCTTCTGTAACCAAAGATGGACGCCCACTTCGTTCTTCATCGTGCACTTCACTACGTCCTTCATTGAACTGTCGGACCCATCTTCTCGCCATTGAATCACTCCTCGCATTTTGTCCATACACTTCGCAAATTTGCCGATACATTTCAATTGGTTTCACTTTCTTAGCATTCAGAAAACGAATCACATATCTGATTTCACAGGCGGCGGGATTTTCAATCAACACCGACATTGTACGAGTAAACATGCACAAAAACGCGTACGTGGCTGACAGCGCTCTCCAAATGGCGCACGTTTCTTCTCCTTGATACAGAGCGTCTACCACGCATATGCGGAACTGCGCTGCAGCGGAACGTACAACTAGTTGAAGACACAGGCGGCACACGTCTATGAAGAAGGTATACAAAAACTCGTGCCACGCTACGACAAATGCCTGCAACATTTCGGCTGTTATGTGGAAAAGTAGTTTAAGGGTTGTAGAATTTTGTGCAATAAATAATTTTTCTGTATCTGTACACAATTTAATGTTATTACCAAACGGAACTTACTTTCTGGACGTACTTCGTATTATTGCGTTATGGTAACTAGATACAAATCTTTCGGCAAAATCAGCTTGTCCATACTGTCCCCGGCGCCAACAGACCTGCATGTTACTAAACCGCTTTCATTGTTTATTATTAGACTAACGTTTGCAAATAAGGTGTGATGAAAGTCTATGTGGTTAGTGGTTTTTACGCCCGGATACCTTTTTCCAATGGTTAGCTCTCGAAAAACGAATGGTAAGTAAAGTTCGTTATATAATATGTAAATCATTAGCCCCGTGTACTTGGGTGCACATAAATCATAATATGGGGGTTTGTAATATCCAAGTTGCTATAACCGTCTAGTTAGGGTATTTCAATATAATGGCTATTAGGTCTATATACTTAAGTGTGTTACGTAACGTGGCAGTCCCGTGAACTTTGTGTTTAATTATATGGTAAAGGGCATCTTAAATTAATTTTAGGAAATTTAATTAAATATTAGCAAATTTACAGGGACCGTGTTCATGTGTATAGTAATTAGTCAGCGCCTGTTAACTAGCATCTACCGTTACACAACGGCGTTTTGATAAGCTCTACATGGCTATCGTAAACGTTTCTGGTATAATGTCTCGTTTTTGTAAAATCCAACACGGTCGCTCGGTCTAAGCATCTGTTGTATATAACACAAAATAGCAGGCCGCTGTCTAGTACACTAATCAAAAACAAGCATAGTCGTCAAAGTGTTCCCTGGTAGCTAACTTGTGTATGGTTAGCAAATTCTTATCACAAGGCCCTCGAGACCTACAAAAATTAGTCTTAACGTATCGTGTAATAATTTTTCTACCTACATAGCCATGTGTAATAAATAGTCAATATTAGTTTGTTCTTTTCACAAAATCTAAAATCAAAACATCTAAAATTTAAAATCTAATGAATAAATAATTCATAGTAAAGGTAATGTAATTCCAAGTAATATAATTCCTTATATGTCTTTCTTTAATAATTAGTTATCTAAAATTTCGAGTCAATGACTTAACGGTTCGGTCTCTCGGCTAAATGTAAAATATAAAATCTAAATTCTAAAATCTAAAAATGCTTAGTAAAGGAAACGTAATTCCAAGTAATACGAATCCTTGTCTTTCTTTTATAATTAGTTACCGAAACTTTCAAGTCATGACATTATGGTTTGGTCTTTTTGCAAAATCTAAAAATCAAATACAGTACCTATAAAATTAGGAATTTAAAATCAAAAATCAAAAATATTAAATATAAAATATAAAATGTAAAATGAAAAATCTAAATAATTCTTAGTAAAGGGAATGTAATTCCAAGTAATATAATTCCTTATATGTCTTTCTTTAATAATTAGGTACCGAAAATTTCAAGTAATGACATTATGGTTTGGTCTTTAGGCATATTCTAAAATATAAAACATATTAAATCAAAAATCTAAAATCTGAAATTAAAAATCAAAAATCTAAAATCAAAATCTAAAATCTAAAAACCTTACATGGATTAATTTAAATCCTAAATCAGGTTTTTACAATTATAAATACAACAAATCTTGGGTTCGAAAACCCCTAATCAAAATCTAAAATATTACATGCATTCATTTAAATCCAAAATCAGGCTCTTAACAATTATTAGTACAAGAAATCCTAGGTCAATGATCTTACAGTTTAGTGATTTTATAAGATAAAAAATAATTAATAAATACTCATTTAAAAAGCCCGCCATCTTGCAACAGTCGCGAGTGCGTATACATCTAAAAGAATCGCTATTTCACCCCTCTGTAAGGGTAGTTTTTATCTTAGGGTGGAAATAAATAGTCTATAAAACAGGGCTTGATATCGAGTAATATAATACCCCATACAAGTCTGTTTACAGGTTCCCGAAATATCAGTAAAAGAGCTACTGGGCAATCAGTGAAGCCGAGCGCCTAGTGTCACTGGGTACGAGCTTTGTCAAAATAAAAATACAATATGGTTCATAGAAAAATGGGCATTATTCCGAGTCCTATAACACCTCATCTAACCCTCTTCAATGATTGGCTCACGAAATATCCATAAATCCGACTAGCAAGTGCGTAAGTTGGGTCTTTTGGTTAAATCAAAAGTAAATAATCGATAAATCTTATATATTAAAATAGTTTTCAAAAATGTCACCCTTTACTAAAACTGAAATATCTCGGGAAGTATTTGCGCTACGACGACGTTTGTTGTCATCAAATGTAATGCCCGTCAAGCACCGTCGATTGATACCCACCTTACTTGATTATATCATTCGAGTATTAAAATAATTGCGAATATTACTTCCTTCAAGGTCTCACGAAAATAGAATCGAATGACTTGACGGACATATTGTCGCTAGGTGACAACGACTAACACTGTATCATGATATTCAACGCCTCCCCAATAATAAATCTAACTTGATATTAACAGAGAGTTCCCTAATTACGTCATGATATCATTAACTTCTACCTGCTCCACTTGGGCGCTAATGTCGCATGTATCCATACCTGATATCGTTAACTTCTACCTGTTCCACTCGGGCGCTAATGTCGCATGTATCCATACAATAAGTAGAAGGGGATTCTGTGCACATAATTTAATTAAAACTTCTCAAAGAAAGGATTACTTTGAGACTGAAATGCTCATGCACAATCAGCAGTCATTTTGCTAATGACACTGTCATGTCAACATCTCTTTGAATGACAACAAATACTGTATACGAAAGACAACTAATTTCACGAAGATGCCGCTACAGTCGAATGTTTGAACCGCCATTTTGTATTGTGTATCCGATCTTTCTGTTATATAGTCTTTGGTCTCACCAGCTACAAACTATCTTCTTTTCGTTTCATCATTCGTCCTTATAGGTTGTGTGCTCAATCAATACAATGATTCATATTATGATGAATGAGAGGCGACACTCAATTACATATGTTATAAAGAATAAAGGTGACGGTAATTGTCTGTTCAGGTCATTGGCATATTGTGAGTACAACAATCAGAGTTTATTTTCACAGGTAAGAAAGCGAATTGTAAAACATGTTACAGACAAGTGGAATAATTATTCTTCCTTTATTGTTGGCAACAGCGATATGTACGAAACTGCTACCAATACGAGCGATGATTACAAAATGTATATGTCTATGAATGGTGTTCATGGAGGTCATGTTGAGTTAGTTGTCGCTGCTCAAGTTTGCAAAATGGATATTTATTCGTGGATTATTACTGTCGTATGGAAGGTGACCGGTTAAAACATATACGTCATCAACAAACGAAGTTACGAGTTGATACATATGCCGGTTTAGCAGACGCCTTGCATGTACGAGCAGAAAATGAAAATCTCAGAGTCGGTCGTATTCTAGTTTTGCCATCTTCTTTTACAGGTAGCCCAAGGAAAATATTGCAAAATTATCAGGATGCGATGGCGATAGTGAGGAAGTTTGGAAAGCCAGATTTATTCATTACGTTCACCTATAATTCGGGCTGGCCAGAAATACTTAACAGCATTCATCTCTGAGAAACGGCTAATAATAGGCCTGATATTAAAGTGAGAGTTTTCCATTGCAAAGTAAAGGAATTGCTACGATTGATTAATGTTAAGGAAATTTTCGGTAAAAGATATCTACATACAATGGAATTTCAAAAACGAGGTCTCCCGCACATCCATTTACTCTTAGCATTAACGGAAGATTGTAAGTTTCGAGAAATTTCTGACATTGACAGTGTGGTGTCAGCCGAAATACCAGATCTCGAGGATGAAGCGCTATACGAGTTGGTAAGGCGTCATATGGTACATGGTCCTCGCGGATCTTTGAATCCTTCTTCAGTCTGTATGAAGGATGGCGTATGTAAGAAAGATTTCCCTAAACAGTTTCAGGAAGAGACCAAAGATAATGCCAATGGTTATCCTTCGTATAGGAGAAGAAATAATGGACGGATTATTATAAAAAAAAACAATTCGAGGCATTGACATTGAAATCGATAGTCGATTCATTGTTCCCTACAATCCATTTCTTTTACTTTACTTGCAAGCTCATATTAATGTTGAAATATGCTCAAGTGTTCGGAGTGTTAAATACATCCACAAATATCTTATATATTAAAATCCACAAGTATGTGTATAAAGGTCATGACTGCTGCAATGTTAAAATATGTCCTGAAGGCAAAACGGTGAACTACGATGAAATTACTTCTTTCCTAAATGCTAGATATGTTGGACCAACAGAAGCCGCATTCAGGATATTTTCATTTCACATGCATGAACAGTCACATTCTATCGTGTGATTACCAGTTCACTTGCCAAACTTGCAAAATATCTATTTTAAAAATGATAACGCTCCTGATATTTTACTTCAAGCACAGTTGCGCAACACGGAATTACAAGAGTGGTTCAAGTTAAATCAAGATTCGCAAGCCAGAAGTCCGTATATATATCCTGAAACACCAGTACATTACGTCTGGAATAAGAGCAACTGCCAGTGGCAAGAAAGAAAAATGTTTCAAAAACTATAGGCAGAATGTATAATGTTTCGCCTACAGGAACAGAAAGGTATTATTTACGCCTGTTATTGCTTCACGTCATAGGTGCTACCAGCTTCCAGGATCTACGAACATACAAAGCAGTTTAAAGAAACAGCTAAGGAGCGAGGTTTGCTGATTTACGATTCTGAATGGCAGCGTTGTTTGGCAGAAGCATCATAATTTTAGATGCCTTCTCAGTTACGACAACTCATATGTATCTTTCAGACCCCTTCAAATGTAAGATAGGTATGGGACATTTTCAAGAATTCATTATCAGAAGATTATCTGCAGTTTCACGAACCTAACATTGTATATCAGTTCACTCTTATACATATTTCTAATACATTAAAGCTTCATGGTCTTCCCATTACTTCTCTCGAATTGCCAGCTATTATTGATAATTTCCCTCAGACAAATTTACCAATGAATTATCCAAAACTTAATGAGGATCAATTAAGTCGGATGATAAACCAAGAAAATGGAAACCAAACGGCTATAATTACAGAAATTTTGGGGTTAGTACAAAACAGCAATGAAAGGATGAGTAATGCATATTTCATTGACGGTCCAGGGAACACCGGGAAAACATTTCTTTACCAATGCTTGATTCACAGTTGCACAAATTTGGGGTTAAATGTAGTTTCTGTTGCATGGACTGGTATTGCAGCAATTTTACTACCTCAGGGGCACACTGTACACAGCCAGTTCAAGTTACCTCTACATTAACATGAAAGTTCTGTATCAGGAATAACAGTTAACAGCAAGGAAGTTCTTTATATTCGATCAGTAAAACTTATCATCTGGGAAAAAGCCCCTATGGCTAATAAGCACGCGTTGATGTGTGTAAATCGGTTGCTCAAGGACATCATGAATAACGACGTGCCTTTCGGAGGAAAAATTATCTTCTTAGGTGGAGATTTTAGACAGGTATTGCCTGTTGTGTCTCACGCATCTAAAGCAGCATCAGTCCAAATGTCAGTAAGGTTCTCTCCTTTGTGGCCATTATTAAAAAATTTTAAACTCAACAAAAATATGCGAGCGGATATAGCGATTTTAGCACCTAAAAATGAACATTGTAAAGAAATCAAAGACAAAGTTTTAGACCTAATCCCAGGATCATCGAGAACTTACATCAGTGTGAATAATTTGATTACTGAAGATGAGAGTGAACTTCTACAATTCCCAATAGAATTTTTAGACAGCATAGGCATAAGTGGATTGCCACCTCATATCCTTCGACTAAAAGAAGGCTCAATTGTGATTTTGTTGAGAAATATTAATGTTACCCAAGGTCTATTGAATGGTACTAGACTGTTTGTTTGGAAGATGCATGACAATTGCTTACACCTGGAAATTATTACTGGCGTAAATATTGGAAACAATGTCCTACTCCCTCGCCTTGACCTTACGCCATCAGATACTTCTATGCCGTTTTCCTTCAAAAGGAGGTAGTTTCCAGTACGTTTGGCTTTTTGTATAACTATAAATAAAGCTCAAGGTCAAACACTAGATCAAGTAGGCATTTATTTACCTCAATCGGTGTTTAGCCACTGACAACTTTACTGCATGCCCCACTATCGCGAGCAAAACCCTTTTATGACGTCAAAGTTCAAATAGAACCAAAAGGCAAGCGAACAGCAAATGTCGAATGGAAGGAAGTACTATTAGAATTTTGAAACGAATGTTGCGGAGGAGCACAGACCTCAGCAAACGGGGAACAGATTAAATAACAATTATACAAGGACGTCCGCATCCCTAATACGATAACTGTCCGGTGGTAATGGTAAAAAAATTACTATTGTCCTACATCGGTGATTACTATCCTACATCCTGTTATTTCATTTCCTCAGTTCTATAACAAAGATATACTCAATCAAATTTACAGCTTAATAAATATTAATTCCTTCTGTGTGAGTTATCTTTTCATTTCACATCAATCACCTTTACTTACTATTCTATCTGTGGGGGCGGAGGCGATAGCTGTCTTTACAGAGATGTGCAAATTTTTAGATTCGATGTCAGTTTTCCAAAATTGCATTTTTACTTTTCACGGTTTAATGCACTAAGTATGTTTACAAGGAGATGAAATTACTTCAAATGTTTAACCAAGACTCCTAATTATATTTTCATTTAAGAAACTCAAATTAAAATGATTTTTTAGAATTTCCACTAACAGAGGAGCCTTGCAAATCAAAATGCCACACGTTTCGTTTTTATTAATTCACTCTACTTTACGTGTGAATTTAGAGCGGAGGGATTTGGGGTCTTTTAACTGATGAACGCAATTGAACTATTCAAAGATTCATGAACTATGCATTGAAATGACCTGACTTGAATTATAAAGACAATGAAAAATTGAAAATGGACCCAGCTCAGATATCCCTCGGGATCCAATAATCTGAAAGTTTCCAGACGCAATTCCTTATGGGAAAGGGTGTAATTCCACGGGAGAGGAAACACTACTAAGTAGGACAACAAAAGAAGTCGGTCAATAAAATGATTTTGAATAAAAGTAATTATGACTAATTAAAATTATTTATTTAATTCTATTAATTTGCACACCTCTATATGTTATCCAAGAGTTACATGTCTAAATTCAAATATAAGAGACCCATCTTTTATTTTAAATTTATACCATTGTTCATAAGTAGACAAAACACCAAATTGTACCGCTGTAGCCTTAAATTGTGTGGTTATCTCCTCTATCTACTTAGTATAAAACAAAGTTCCCAATTCTTGGATGTAACGGGTAAACTCGAGAGCAACTTGATGAATTTTGATGCGGTTTTCACCATTCTGTAAAGGATTTCTCGATGAAGGTTTAGGTAGAAAAACATTTATTTATGACCAAAAGAAGCCGAGCATTTACGATTTCAGTGAAACGAGTTGAAGAAAAACCTAACGTCCATGTGTCTTTTAAGAGTACACTGGGTAAACCGTTAAAAATATCGATATTCTCTGAGAATTGTTAAGGTGAGAACCACCTCCCTATTTTGCCCATGTTAAATGTTCAATTTTGTGGTGCAGATTACTCAAAACGTATTTGGGTTACTACAATGAAATTTTCAGAGATTGTTATATTTACCTTTCTCTGTAATAATAGGAAGGATGATTTATGGAAATTGAATAGTTTTTCATAATGCAGTTTTAAAAAATACATTAATTTTTTTTCCAAAAAAAATCTTTAAAAAAATCATAACTTTCTTCTTAGGTAACATACTGAAAATTCCCTTCCTATTACCATTCACAGAGGACTTATTAAACCATAGAAAAAATTCCATTGGCCTAGCATAATAACTTTTCTCAAAAATGGTACCAACGTACAAAAAAATATACAACTGAGAAAATTGATGCTAAAGTTTTTCAGTGCAATTTCTTACCTGTGAAGGGTCTCATAACTTTCCAGTCCCATAATCTGGATTATCTGCATCTTCCTTAGCCCTTTTAAGATTTTTCTTTATTCTCCTTGCCCTTTTAGTCATGTCATCAACCACTAATTCTGAGAAGGCAACAGTTTCTTCGATGAACGTGAAGAATTAGTGTTGTTTACAGCTTCTTGCTTGTCACTAGGGGAGCACGTGGAAATGTTGCCTACAACACTAACCTCTTCAACAGACGAAATTCCACCTGCATCAACGATATTTTCACATTGTAGTTTCATTGTATAACGGTTTCCCGTAGACTTTCTCTTACCAAAAGATTTCAAACGACCCATTGCGCTAAAAAATACAAAAGACACCAAACTCACAACCACTTCATGACTTTCAACTCAGGAATGTAAACACAAACAAACTAAGGCGGGGGTTGACAGGCCTACCAACTTGAAGATTGATCTTTACCAAGCAGAATGGTAGTGCATTCTGAAATTTACCTCCAGTAGTTCAGAAATTATCCGCAAAAGTATGAGCCGAGGTAAAAGTGGGCGTGCCCTTTCAAAGAGTAACATGATTACAAAAAGTGACATAACATGCACATTTTTAAGACTTTTTTCATTTTCTCAACGTATTTGAGTTCTCCACATAGTAATTATTAAAAACCAATAAAAAGTAAATTTCGGATTTTTTCACCCATAGCGAGGTGGTTCTCACCTTAAGCATGAAAAGTTCTGCAAGAAAGTCCGCGACAGCTCCCACATCGACCACTGTAAGTGTTTTTACGTTTTCATTTCTTCCAGCAATCTTCATTCAGTGGAATAAATTAGTAGCTTCAGAGTGAGCTTATGAGCTTGCAAGCGACCTATCACCCTAGCTTCAGCCAGCATCAAACTGCCAGGTCGGGTCGAGTTAATTCTTCAGAGAAGAGTAAAGCTTATGTGTTTGGAGTTGGCTGTTCACCTCGGCCTGACGTCCGTGCGCCTTTTAAGCTTACGCAGGGTAAATAGTGGGACACACACACAGGGGACAGGCAGACATCCACACATTTGATCTCATAAGTCTACTTCATCATTTACCCAAAAGCGACGGTACCGTAAATGTCTGTTCAGGTCACTATCATGAAGACATGCAAATGTCATATGGACAGAAGTGCTGTAGGATTGTTGAAGTGAATGCTGAGGAGCAGCACGGGTCTTCTAGTAATCATTTAAAAAGCCTGTCATCTTACAAAAGATGCGTGTGCGCATGCTCATAAAAAATTCACTACTTCACCCCCCATCCCTCGAGTACAGGGTAGTTTTCATCTTAGGGTTAAATAAATAGTCCATGAAAAGCAGGGCTTCAACTCGAGTAATAGAACACCCCATAGAAGGCTGTACGTTTACAAGTTCGCGAAATATCAGAAAAAAAAGCTGCGGGGTAATCAGTGTAGCCGAGCGTCTAGTGTCACTAAAAGCTATAGCGCCTTTTCTTTCTATAATGTGCTCTGTTTCAGTTCTCAGAGCCGGGAATCGAACCCAAACTTTCGCAACAATACTGTAAACGACAAGAAAATAAATAAGCTATAAAGTATTGAAAATATTCATACTGTCTACAAGAACAGTCTTTAACATGTAGCCTACTGTATGTGTGCCTGCGTTATCAAGCGAGTTCATGTTTCGCTGAGATGTAATTCAGATCCACTCTGCCCGACTGCTGGGTGAAAGGCAGTTCTGTTTCGTTCGTTGCAGGGCTTCGCTAAGGAACATTACAATTATTGACCAGTGTGTATTTTAGCTCGTTTTGGGTCATCAGCTCTGTGAGTTGAGTGCATGTGTTTTTACGATTGGGGGGGGGGGGCGTGGTGGCTCAGCGGTCTAGCTGTATGCCTCTCACCAAGGCGGTCCGGGTTCGATTCCCGGTCAATGCATGTGAGATTTTCGAAGTGAAATGCCATGTCCTGTGGTTCGGATTCCACGTAAAAAGGAGGTCCCGTGGCTCATGATCTCGCGATTAACGGTGACGTTAAACTACAAACTTGCTTGTTGCTTTGTTTTTACGATTTCTGCCGTTAGTCGCATGCAGCTTATAAAACAGAAATATATAGGTTGTCAGGCCCGTATACTTAGGTGCATAAAAAGCTTTGCGACATCGTTGTCATGTAGCCCTGTGTACTTGGTGTTTAAAAAGGGTCAGTGACATTTTAAAATAATTTTAGGAAATGTAATTAAATATTAGCTAATTTACAGGGATTGTGTTCATTTGTGTATAATAATTAGTCAGCGCCTATTGACTAGCATCTACCGTTATATTTTATTGAGTTAAAAAGCACAAAATGTTGTCATAAAGTTGGCATCCTAGGCGTCGGCTTCCCTAATACCGTTGGTTTCGTTAAAAAAATAAAGTGTTGCCCAACGAATATCAAACAAAGGAAAACGTTTGTTCAGGTAAGTGAAACAATATTCTAAACTTTTGTTGCGGGAATCTGTGTATAATTTTAAATTGAACCATTCGACTATCCAATAGCGTTCGGTTTCTATATAAACATCTGTTGTATATAAACCAAAAATGGCAGGCCGCTCTTTAGAACCATATCCACTGATCACATGGCCGTGTATACTAAGTAAATATTCCATACTTACCGGCAGTCAACGTTATCTCTACCCATTATAACTATTTCTACAGTCATTCTTCTCGTCAAAATAAAGTATCTCTTGGAGATCGTCACCAATCCATCGATTATGACCTAATAATAATAATCAGTCGAAAGATCATTAACCAATAATCATCATCGGTTATGTCCTTTTGCAATAAATCTAAAAAAATGCGTCCACTGTGAAGATAGCTTCGCGCCTATTCACGTGGCCTAACCAAGGTACAGCCGGGTTCAAAAACAATGACCACCCTCGCATCTCGTTAAGCCCTTTGCGTAAATTTATAAAATAATCCATGGTTCATTAGCTAATAAAATAACTATTTAAAAAACGCCACAGGCTTGTCCCCTACTCACGTGGCTCAACGAGGTACCGTCGCTGCAAATAAAAATGGTACCCTCGCATATCATTAAGCCCTTTGTCAAAAATCAAAAGAAATAAATGGTCCATAACAAAAGAGGGCGTCATCGCGATTAAAACAAGTCCAAGCATGTCTTTCTAAACTTAGGGGTTCCAAAGATATTTGGGGGAGGGGGAGGGAGGGAATCAATTACCCTTTAGTTTTGGGGTATTTGGGTACAACAGTAGTCCATAGGAAAGGGTTGGCCATCCTAAGCCCTATGATACCTCACACGTCCAAATCTGATAAATAGCGCGGGAAATACACACACATTTTAAAACTGCTGACTGGGTGGTTTTAAACCGCTGTTAGACCACTGCTTTCTACTTTATTTTGCCTTTTATCGTCTTTCTTCTTTTCTTTTCTCTTTTTAAATTTTCTTGTTTCTTTTTCTTTTTCCTTTTTCCTATTTCGTCTTTTCTTTTTCTCTTTTTCTTCTTCTATCTTCTTCCGTTTTATTGCTTTTTTCTTCTCTCTTCGTTTCTTTTTCTCTTTCCTTTTTTATTTTCTTTCTTCTTTCTTTTGCCTTTAATCTTCGTCCCTTTTTTCTTTTGCATGTTTTCTTCTTTACTTTTCTCTCTGTTCTGTTTTTTTTGTCTTTTTTCTTCATTCTTCTTTCTTTTATATTTTGCCTTTTTATCTTTTTTATTTTGCATTTTTTTAAATTTTCTTCTTTCTTTTCTCTTTTTTCTTCTTTTCTCATTCTTCTTTCTTTTGCCCTTTTTCTTCTTTCTTCTTTTCCTTTTCTCTTTTTTTTTTGTTTGTTCTTTCCCCTTTCTTTCTTCAGTTTTCTTATTTTTCTTATATCGTATTTCTTTTTTTTTTCTTTTATCTCCCTTCTCCTTTGTTTTATTCTCCCCTTTTCTCATTCCTTTTTTGAAATTATATTTTATTATTTTTATTTTATTACATTTTCTTTTCTTTCTGAATAGTTCTCCCCTTTGCTAAGCAGTGCTAGTCGGTTCTGGTAGTGCGCGCAATCTGACGGCTGGTAACAACATGATGGCCATGCTGTTAAATGCCATTAATTTCAAAACTTTCTTATTAATTTTGTACGTAATATTTCTGCACCCCCTCCATCCATCCCTCCTTCCCTCCACACCCACCCCTCCCCAATGATTCATTGCTTCTTCTTCCCCGTTTAATTAATCTAACTAAGAAATTTAATTTCACCTTTTGACTGTTTTCTCTTCTCGCTGGATGAGTCCCTGGCGACCAGTGTTATACATCTGCGATCTCTCGATATTAACAGCGGCGCAGCGCCAACTTTGGCAGTGAAACAAAATCGTGATGTATACAGGGTGTTATAAATGTATACAAATAACAGTGCCGTATGTGCAGAAACCAAATTTTAATTTGCACACCAACAGACAAACTTGACAGACATCCCCTAATTTTGGTCTGAGGGTTGGAACGGGGCATACTCAGCCTCGTGAGGCACAAAACTGAGAGAAAGTGGGTTCAGGGCCGTAGAAAGTGATAACGTCTTCCAGGCGCCTCCATTTGTATTCAACCTAGGACATAATTTTGGAACTATCTCCCCCCAACCGCCAAAAGAAAAAATCAATCATCATCAACATCATGCGTGGAATTTAATTTGCCCAACTAATTATTAATTCATTTTGGTTTTAGTTATTCAGCTACTCTCCGTTTTTTTCCTCTCTCTCATTGGTTGTTCTTTTATAAGGTGAGTAGGATAAATAAGCCGGTTCTGGCACAGGGGCTAATGGGCAAGATGGCCGCCGCGCGCAATCACTCTATGTTATTCTTATGGAGGGGTCATTCAGAGCTGGCACAGTGGCTAATGGGCAAGATGGCCGCCACTCCCCGAGACCGTGGGTGACGTCACAGGGGGAGGTCGGCCGTGTAGTTGCTAAATGGAATATTTATTATTATTATTATTATTATTATTATTATTATTATTAGGTAATTATTGATTGATCATGTACAATCTAGACCAACCTTATATTGTACACCTCGTGGTGTAGCGGCTAGTAATCTTGAATGACACTGCGGAGACCCGTGTTCGATTCCTGGCTCTGTCAAGAAATTTAATTCTGGGCTGAGGGCTGGAAGGGGGTACACTCATTCTTGTGAGGCAAAAAACTGAGAGGAGCAGGGTTTGATTCCTACCTCAATCATTCTGGACGTAGTTTTTTGTGGTTTCCCAATTTAACTCCAGGCAAATGGCAAGAGGTACCGTAACTGAAGGCCATGACAGCCTCCTTTCCAATCCTCATTTAAATTACAAGTGCACACACTAATACAGCCATACAATAGCACAGGTTATTAGACAACACACACCCCCAAGTACAGTATACAGGGCTACATGACCATGATATCACAAAACCCCTAAAGAATCAACAACAACAACTGATATTCATGAAACATCTCTTGGTGTAGTGCCTAGCATTCTTGACTGTCACTGCTTAGGCATGGGTTCGATTCCTGGCTCTGCTAAGAAATTTAATTTTGGTCTGAGGACTGGAATGGGGTACACTCAGCCTCGTGAGGCAAAACTGGGAAGAGGTGGGCTTGATTCCTACCTCAGCCATTCTAAGAGTTTTTTCTGTGGTTTCCCACTCACACACTCTAGGCAAATGCTAGGATATATCTTAAGTTAAAGCCACGACTACCTCCTTTCCAATCCTTATCTGAATTACTAATACAGCCATTACAATAACACAGGTTATCAGACAAAACACACCCCAAGTACAGTATACAGGGCTACATGACCATGATATCACAAAACCCCTAAAGAATCAACAACAACAACTGATATTCATGAAACATCTCTTGGTGTAGTGCCTAGCATTCTTGACTGTCACTGCTTAGGCATGGGTTCGATTCCAGTTTCTGCTAATGATTTTAATTTTGGTCTGAGGACTGGAATGGGGTACACTCAGCCTCGTGAGGCAAAACTGGGAAGAGATGGGCTTGATTCCTACCTCAGCCATTCTAAGAGTTTTTTCTGTGGTTTCCCATTCACACACTAGAGGCAAATGCTAGGATATATCTTAAGTTAAGGCCACGACCACCTCCTTTCCAATCCTTATCTGAATTACTAATACAGCCATTGCAACAACACAGTTTATCAGACAACACACACCCCAAGTACAGTATACAGGGCTACATGACCATGATATCACAAAACCCCTAAAGAATCAACAACAACAACTGATATTCATGAAACACCTCTTGGTGTAGTGCCTAGCATTCTTGACTGTCACTGCTTAGGCATGGGTTCGATTCCAGTCTCTGCTAATGATTTTAATTTTGGTCTGAGGACTGGAATGGGGTACACTCAGCCTCGTGAGGCAAAACTGGGAAGAGATGGGCTTGATTCCTACCTCAGCCATTCTAAGAGTTTTTTCTGTGGTTTCCTACTCACACACTCTAGGCAAATGCTAGGATATATCTTAAGTTAAGGCCACGACCACCTCCTTTCCAATCCTTATCTGAATTACTAATACAGCCATTACAATAACACAGGTTATCAGACAACACACACCCCAAGTACAGTATACAGGGCTACATGACCATGATATCACAAAACCCCTAAAGAATCAACAACAACAACTGATATTCATGAAACACCTCTTGGTGTAGTGCCTAGCATTCTTGACTGTCACTGCTTAGGCATGGGTTCGATTCCAGTCTCTGCTAATGATTTTAATTTTGGTCTGAGGACTGGAATGGGGTACACTCAGCCTCGTGAGGCAAAACTGGGAAGAGATGGGCTTGATTCCTACCTCAGCCATTCTAAGAGTTTTTTCTGTGGTTTCCCATTCACACACTAGAGGCAAATGCTAGGATATATCTTAAGTTAAGGCCACGACCACCTCCTTTCCAATCCTTATCTGAATTACTAATACAGCCATTGCAACAACACAGTTTATTAGACAACACACACCCCAAGTACAGTATACAGGGCTACATGACCATGATATCACAAAACCCCTAAAGAATCAACAACAACAACTGATATTCATGAAACACCTCTTGGTGTAGTGCCTAGCATTCTTGACTGTCACTGCTTATGCACGGGTTTGATTCCTGGCTCTGCTAAGAAATTTAATTTTGGTCTGAGGACTGGAATGGGGGTACACTCAGCCTCGTGAGGCAAAACTGGGAAGGGATGGGCTTGATCCCTACCTCAGCCATTCTAAGAGTTTTTTCTGTGGTTTCCTACTCACACACTCTAGGCAAATGCTAGGATATATCTTAAGTTAAGGCCACGACCATCTCCTTTCCAATCCTTATCTGAATTACTAATACAGCCATTACAAGAACACAGGTTATCAGACAACACACACCCCAAATACAGTATACTGTGCTACATGACCATGATATCACAAAACCCCTAAAGAATCAACAACAACAAACAACAACAGCAACAACAACAACAACAACAACTGATATTCATGAAACACCTCTTGGTGTCGTGGCTAGCATTCTTGACTGTCACTGCTTAGGCATGGGTTCGATTCCAGGCTCGGCTAAGAAATTTAATTTTGGTCTGAGGACTGGAATGGGGTACACTCAGTCTCGTGAGGCAAAACTGGGAAGTGATGGGCTTGATTCCTACCTCAGCCATTCTAAGAGTTCTTTCTGTGGTTTCCTACTCACACACTCTAGGCAAATGCTAGGATATATCTTAAGTTAAGGCCACGACCATCTCCTTTCCAATCCTTATCTGAATTACTAATACAGCCATTACAAGAACACAGGTTATCAGACAACACACACCCCAAATACAGTATACTGTGCTACATGACCATGATATCACAAAACCCCTAAAGAATCAACAACAACAAACAACAACAGCAACAACAACAACAACAACAACAACTGATATTCATGAAACACCTCTTGGTGTCGTGGCTAGCATTCTTGACTGTCACTGCTTAGGCATGGGTTCGATTCCAGGCTCGGCTAAGAAATTTAATTTTGGTCTGAGGACTGGAATGGGGTGCACTCAGCCTCGTGAGGCAAAACTGGGAAGAGGTGGGCTTGATTCATACCTCAGCCATTCTAAGAGTGTTTTCTGTGGTTTCCCACTCTTACATTCTTAAGCAAATGCCGGGATGGTACCTAACTTAAGGCTACAGCTGCTTGCTACCCAATACCTACCTCTATTACAAATACATACAGTAGTACAGACACAGGTTATCAGACAGCTTTTACATACACTCAAGTTCATAGGGTTACAAACGAAGAGGTATTAAGACTAGTGGGAGAGAAGAAATGTTTCTGGCGACTGTTAATGAAGAGAAGAGATAGTTTGGTAGGACACATACTAAGACACCCAGGATTAGCAGGCTTAGTTATGAAATAAAGGGTTGAAGACAAGAACTGTAGGGGTAGACCAAGGTAAGAATATTTTAAATAGATTTCCTTGAATGTACTGTAGGTTGTTGTGGTAGCTATATAGAAATGGAACGATTAGCTCAAGACAGTGATGGATAAACAATTGTTTCAAACCAGACAAAAAAGAAAAAACTAAAAGCACAACAAAAAATAGCAAAGTCTGTAAAAAATACATCATTAGCTTACCTCTTATTACACACTGGTCAATCCGCTTGGGAATATCACTGTTTTACACACACAGTTATTGTAACTTAGCCAAAATATAATTATTATATGAAAATACTCTTAAGGCGTATAAAATTTACAACTCACACACTCAAGCACACGGGGCTGGTGACTGAAAATGCACTAAAAATACACACTGTTTAATAATATCGTAATGTTCGCTAGCAACTCAGTACCTCTAGTGACCAGCTAGTCTGGGAGAGCTAACAGAGATTGCTGTGACAGTTGAAATGTTATCCTGTATGATAACGCGAAGCACGTACACATTTGAAAGACTCTTTTTTATAGAGATCTAGCTACAGAGTATGGATATTTAGATTACTTTAAATGTTGTAACATTTTCATTTTATTATCGTTTGATGTATTTTTGCAAAAGTGTGGGCTTGATTCCCAACTCTGGGGGACTGAATCGGAGCACTGTATAGAAATATAGAGCTTGATGGCGTAGTGGTTAAGCAGTTTAACTTTCACTGCGAAGACCAGGGTTCGATCCCCAACTCTGCCAAGAAATGTAATTCTGGTTTGAGAGCTGGAACGGGGTACACTTAGTCATGTGAGGCAAAACTGAAAAGAAGTGGGTTCGAGTCCTACCTCAGACATCCTGGAAGTGGTTTTCTATGGTTTTCCACTTATACTTCAGGTGAATACCGGGATGATTCCTAATTTAAGTGTGCGCCTGCATCCTTCCCAATCTTCATCTAATTACAGATACACACACTACTGCAGCCATCACAATAACACAGGTTATCAGACAAATTCAACACACACCTAAATACGCAGGACTAAATGATTACGATGTCTAAGCCCTTCAAAGCAACAACGACAACAACGTAACATGAGACTGTACAAGGTAGACTATCATAAGAGTCCACTTCGTTGTGAAGTGGCTAGCATTCTAGGTCGTCACCTTGGAGGCCTAAGTTTGATTTCCGGCTCTGCCAAGAAATTTAACTTTGGTCTATACTAGGCTTTGTAAGGAAAAACCGAAAAGAGGTGGGGGTTCAACTTCCAGCTCACCTATCCTGGAGAGGTTTTCCGTGGTTTCCCACTTGTACTTCAGGTGAATACCGGGATGATGCGTAATTTAAATGTACGCCTGCATCCTTCCCAATCCTCATCTAATTACAAATACACACACTACTTCAGTCATTACAATAACACAGGCTATCACAAAATCCTATACACCAAGACGTCTAAACCCTCAAACGAAATGCATATGTACTTTGAATTGGCAGGTGAAAAGCTAAAGAAAGTAGGAGACTTTTTGCTACTTAGAAAGCAAAATAATAGTAATGGACGAAGCAAAGAGGATATACTATGAATTGCAGCCAATGGCCATAGCTGTGCATTTTTTATTTGACGCCTGAGGTCTCCCAACAAGTTCAATTTCATGTACGTCTAACTTTGGTTATCAAATGCTACTGTCACTAACTCTAAGTGGCGAACGTTGGAACTTATTAGAGCGTTACTAATTAACCAAATATAGCCTATAAAGTTTACCACACACTACCAATTGCAGTGCTAGGTTCTTTTACGTGGAACAAATGTATGACATGGGAGCTCAGGCTTTACCCCCCCCCCCCCCCCTCCGAAGGAATGCATACTGAAGGAATTAGTGCTTTCAAAAATCCGACGACTTTGGCCGGGTTTGAACCCGTTATATTGAGCCCAGCTATTAACTACACCACAGAAGCCGTTACATTGACATAGGCAATCACGCATATTCCAGAAACATTATGTACATGGGTTTTAAATAGCCACAATATCGGATAAGCCCTAAAGTGTGACCCTGAGGCTAATTGGTTAGCATGGTAGACTTTGACCTTATGGGATTTAGCTTTCACTCCTAGGATTTTAATGTGTTATGGAAATAGGAAACATAATTATGGAAAGAAAGGTTGAGGCTAAGAACTGCAGTGTAGTTCAAGGTTCGAATATGCTAAACAGATTGTCTTGGATGTAGCTTTATTTAGCATGAGCAGGGAGTAACTACCAACCTTGTAAAGAAAACTGAGACGTGATAAACTCATTTCTACCTCAGTCATATTGTTTCATGGTTTTACCACTTTTATTTATGGCAAATGCATGGATGATTCTTAACTTAAGGTTATGACTGCCTCCTTCCCAATCCTCACTTAAGTTTAAAAATCTGTACACCAATAACTATGCGGGAATCATTTATCTATTGGTTCTTTGTTATTGGAGTCGTTGCTCACAATTTGACGCACACGACTAGTTCATGTTATAACTACATAGGGTTACAAACGAAGAGGTATTACGACTAGTGAAAGAGGAGAGATGTTTCTGGCGACTGCTAATCAAGAGAAGAGATAGGTTGGTAGGACACAAACTAAGACACACAGGAATAGCAAGCTTAGTTATGGAAGGGAGGGTCGAGGGCAAGAACTGTAGGGGTAGACCAAGGTTGGAATATGTCAAACAGATTGCCTCAGATGTAGGGTGTGGTGGCTATGTAGAGATGAAACGATTAGCTCAGGACAGGGAAGCATGGAGAGCTGCATTAAACCAGTCAAAAGACTGAAGACTCAAACAACAACGTGTTTTTGATTTAGTCAATGTCAAAAGTTCATGATTGCGAAACACGATTTTATCATTACATATACCTTATCCCAAAGCATATGTATTTACATTCAATTGTATACAACCTCATAAACTACACTAATTTACACTTAACCTAATCAGGAAATAGGTTTTTTTATTTTCATTTTTATATTTCACACAATTGCAATTTTACAATTTTCCATTTTCAGTTTTTAAAAATGTCAGTCTTACGTTTTTGAACTCTGTCAATATGGAAACATGGATTTTTCAATTTGTTATTTACACATTTGTCAATTTTACAATTTTCCATTTACAGTTTTTAAAAAAGTCAGTTTAATTTTTTTTTGAATTTCATAATATGGAAACATGGATTTTCCAATTTGTTATTTGTCAATTACAAAATTTTCCATTTACATTTTTTTAAAATTCAGTTTATAGTTTTTCAATTTTTGTCAATATGGAAACATGGATTTTCCAATTTGTTATTTACACATTTGTCAATTTTACAATTTTCCATTTACAGTTTTTAAAAAAGTCAGTTTATTTTTTTTTTGAATTTCATAATATGGAAACATGGATTTTCCAATTTGTTATTTGTCAATTACACAATTTTCCATTTACATTTTTTTAAATTCAGTTTATAGTTTTTCAATTTTTGTCAATATGGAAACATGGATTTTCCAATTTTGTGTTTTACATGTTTTTCATTTTTGGTCCTTGTACAAAAGTTCATATTTGCATTAGGAGTGGGAGGTGGGTAGTAATTAAAATGTATAAGCAGTGACCATACAATATTTCTTTATTAATTCAAATACATTTACAATATGTACACATATTACATTTGTTATTTTTGTTTTTTCTATGTTCTATTTATTTTTAAGTATGAATACCATTTTCCCCCATTGCATGTTATAGTAAAAAAAAAACTTGTAGATCTTTTTTCCATGGTGAACAATAGGCATGAAAACGTCATTATCAACATCATCATTATCAGCATGATCATAAGCAGCATCATTATCATAATCTTTATCACTAACATTATAATCACCATGATCATTCTCAACATCACTAGATCTGTCCAATTACTCTTGTTCCTCTTTCACAGGGTCCTCGTGTAGAGTTGGTGCTGCTTTTGATAGTGATAAGGGGTTTTTGAACGTTGAACTATCTTGAGCAGCAATATTGTTTTCTTGAACTTGCTTTTTAGTATTTTCATGATTGTTTGTAAACAGTAACCGTGGTTTGCTTGGAGCACTACATTGATGATCACTGACACTTAAAACCTTTCCATTTTTACTTTTTAGGTCACCGCGACACCTCAAAAGAGAGGTCGAAAGGGCAAGGTTTTAAGTGTCAGTGATCATCAATGTAGTGCTCCAAGCAAACCACGGTTACTGTTTACAAACAATCATGAAAATACTAAAAAGCAAGTTCAAGAAAACAATATTGCTGCTCAAGATAGTTCAACGTTCAAAAACCCCTTATCACTATCAAAAGCAGCACCAACTCTACACGAGGACCCTGTGAAAGAGGAACAAGAGTAATTGGACAGATCTAGTGATGTTGAGAATGATCATGGTGATTATAATGTTAGTGATAAAGATTATGATAATGATGCTGCTTATGATCATGCTGATAATGATGATGTTGATAATGACGTTTTCATGCCTATTGTTCACCATGGAAAAAAGATCTACAAGTTTTTTTTTTACTATAACATGCAATGGGGGAAAATGGTATTCATACTTAAAAATAAATAGAACATAGAAAAAACAAAAATAACAAATGTAATATGTGTACATATTGTAAATGTATTTGAATTAATAAAGAAATATTGTATGGTCACTGCTTATACATTTTAATTACTACCCACCTCCCACTCCTAATGCAAATATGAACTTTTGTACAAGGACCAAAAATGAAAAACATGTAAAACACAAAATTGGAAAATCCATGTTTCCATATTGACAAAAATTGAAAAACTATAAACTGAATTTAAAAAAATGTAAATGGAAAATTGTGTAATTGACAAATAACAAATTGGAAAATCCATGTTTCCATATTATGAAATTCAAAAAAAAAAAAAACTGACTTTTTTAAAAACTGTAAATGGAAAATTGTAAAATTGACAAATGTGTAAATAACAAATTGGAAAATCCATGTTTCCATATTGACAAAAATTGAAAAACTATAAACTGAATTTTAAAAAAATGTAAATGGAAAATTTTGTAATTGACAAATAACAAATTGGAAAATCCATGTTTCCATATTATGAAATTCAAAAAAAAATTAAACTGACTTTTTTAAAAACTGTAAATGGAAAATTGTAAAATTGACAAATGTGTAAATAACAAATTGAAAAATCCATGTTTCCATATTGACAGAGTTCAAAAACGTAAGACTGACATTTTTAAAAACTGAAAATGGAAAATTGTAAAATTGCAATTGTGTGAAATATAAAAATGAAAATAAAAAAACCTATTTCCTGATTAGGTTAAGTGTAAATTAGTGTAGTTTATGAGGTTGTATACAATTGAATGTAAATACATATGCTTTGGGATAAGGTATATGTAATGATAAAATCGTGTTTCGCAATCATGAACTTTTGACATTGACTAAATCAAAAACACGTTGTTGTTTGAGTCTTCAGTCTTTTGACTGGTTTAATGCAGCTCTCCATGCTTCCCTGTCCTGAGCTAATCGTTTCATCTCTACATAGCCACCACACCCTACATCTGAGGCAATCTGTTTGACATATTCCAACCTTGGTCTACCCCTACAGTTCTTGCCCTCGACCCTCCCTTCCATAACTAAGCTTGCTATTCCTGTGTGTCTTAGTTTGTGTCCTACCAACCTATCTCTTCTCTTGATTAGCAGTCGCCAGAAACATCTCTCCTCTTTCACTAGTCGTAATACCTCTTCGTTTGTAACCCTATGTAGTTATAACATGAACTAGTCGTGTGCGTCAAATTGTGAGCAACGACTCCAATAACAAAGAACCAATAGATAAATGATTCCCGCATAGTTATTGGTGTACAGATTTTTAAACTTAAGTGAGGATTGGGAAGGAGGCAGTCATAACCTTAAGTTAAGAATCATCCATGCATTTGCCATAAATAAAAGTGGTAAAACCATGAAACAATATGACTGAGGTAGAAATGAGTTTATCACGTCTCAGTTTTCTTTACAAGGTTGGTAGTTACTCCCTGCTCATGCTAAATAAAGCTACATCCAAGACAATCTGTTTAGCATATTCGAACCTTGAACTACACTGCAGTTCTTAGCCTCAACCTTTCTTTCCATAATTATGTTTCCTATTTCCATAACACATTAAAATCCTAGGAGTGAAAGCTAAATCCCATAAGGTCAAAGTCTACCATGCTAACCAATTAGCCTCAGGGTCACACTTTAGGGCTTATCCGATATTGTGGCTATTTAAAACCCATGTACATAATGTTTCTGGAATATGCGTGATTGCCTATGTCAATGTAACGGCTTCTGTGGTGTAGTTAATAGCTGGGCTCAATATAACGGGTTCAAACCCGGCCAAAGTCGTCGGATTTTTGAAAGCACTAATTCCTTCAGTATGCATTCCTTCGGAGGGGGGGGGGGGGGTAAAGCCTGAGCTCCCATGTCATACATTTGTTCCACGTAAAAGAACCTAGCACTGCAATTGGTAGTGTGTGGTAAACTTTATAGGCTATATTTGGTTAATTAGTAACGCTCTAATAAGTTCCAACGTTCGCCACTTAGAGTTAGTGACAGTAGCATTTGATAACCAAAGTTAGACGTACATGAAATTGAACTTGTTGGGAGACCTCAGGCGTCAAATAAAAAATGCACAGCTATGGCCATTGGCTGCAATTCATAGTATATCCTCTTTGCTTCGTCCATTACTATTATTTTGCTTTCTAAGTAGCAAAAAGTCTCCTACTTTCTTTAGCTTTTCACCTGCCAATTCAAAGTACATATGCATTTCGTTTGAGGGTTTAGACGTCTTGGTGTATAGGATTTTGTGATAGCCTGTGTTATTGTAATGACTGAAGTAGTGTGTGTATTTGTAATTAGATGAGGATTGGGAAGGATGCAGGCGTACATTTAAATTACGCATCATCCCGGTATTCACCTGAAGTACAAGTGGGAAACCACGGAAAACCTCTCCAGGATAGGTGAGCTGGAAGTTGAACCCCCACCTCTTTTCGGTTTTTCCTTACAAAGCCTAGTATAGACCAAAGTTAAATTTCTTGGCAGAGCCGGAAATCAAACTTAGGCCTCCAAGGTGACGACCTAGAATGCTAGCCACTTCACAACGAAGTGGACTCTTATGATAGTCTACCTTGTACAGTCTCATGTTACGTTGTTGTCGTTGTTGCTTTGAAGGGCTTAGACATCGTAATCATTTAGTCCTGCGTATTTAGGTGTGTGTTGAATTTGTCTGATAACCTGTGTTATTGTGATGGCTGCAGTAGTGTGTGTATCTGTAATTAGATGAAGATTGGGAAGGATGCAGGCGCACACTTAAATTAGGAATCATCCCGGTATTCACCTGAAGTATAAGTGGAAAACCATAGAAAACCACTTCCAGGATGTCTGAGGTAGGACTCGAACCCACTTCTTTTCAGTTTTGCCTCACATGACTAAGTGTACCCCGTTCCAGCTCTCAAACCAGAATTACATTTCTTGGCAGAGTTGGGGATCGAACCCTGGTCTTCGCAGTGAAAGTTAAACTGCTTAACCACTACGCCATCAAGCTCTATATTTCTATACAGTGCTCCGATTCAGTCCCCCAGAGTTGGGAATCAAGCCCACACTTTTGCAAAAATACATCAAACGATAATAAAATGAAAATGTTACAACATTTAAAGTAATCTAAATATCCATACTCTGTAGCTAGATCTCTATAAAAAAGAGTCTTTCAAATGTGTACGTGCTTCGCGTTATCATACAGGATAACATTTCAACTGTCACAGCAATCTCTGTTAGCTCTCCCAGACTAGCTGGTCACTAGAGGTACTGAGTTGCTAGCGAACATTACGATATTATTAAACAGTGTGTATTTTTAGTGCATTTTCAGTCACCAGCCCCGTGTGCTTGAGTGTGTGAGTTGTAAATTTTATACGCCTTAAGAGTATTTTCATATAATAATTATATTTTGGCTAAGTTACAATAACTGTGTGTGTAAAACAGTGATATTCCCAAGCGGATTGACCAGTGTGTAATAAGAGGTAAGCTAATGATGTATTTTTTACAGACTTTGCTATTTTTTGTTGTGCTTTTAGTTTTTTCTTTTTTGTCTGGTTTGAAACAATTGTTTATCCATCACTGTCTTGAGCTAATCGTTCCATTTCTATATAGCTACCACAACAACCTACAGTACATTCAAGGAAATCTATTTAAAATATTCTTACCTTGGTCTACCCCTACAGTTCTTGTCTTCAACCCTTTATTTCATAACTAAGCCTGCTAATCCTGGGTGTCTTAGTATGTGTCCTACCAAACTATCTCTTCTCTTCATTAACAGTCGCCAGAAACATTTCTTCTCTCCCACTAGTCTTAATACCTCTTCGTTTGTAACCCTATGAACTTGAGTGTATGTAAAAGCTGTCTGATAACCTGTGTCTGTACTACTGTATGTATTTGTAATAGAGGTAGGTATTGGGTAGCAAGCAGCTGTAGCCTTAAGTTAGGTACCATCCCGGCATTTGCTTAAGAATGTAAGAGTGGGAAACCACAGAAAACACTCTTAGAATGGCTGAGGTATGAATCAAGCCCACCTCTTCCCAGTTTTGCCTCACGAGGCTGAGTGCACCCCATTCCAGTCCTCAGACCAAAATTAAATTTCTTAGCCGAGCCTGGAATCGAACCCATGCCTAAGCAGTGACAGTCAAGAATGCTAGCCACGACACCAAGAGGTGTTTCATGAATATCAGTTGTTGTTGTTGTTGTTGTTGTTGCTGTTGTTGTTTGTTGTTGTTGATTCTTTAGGGGTTTTGTGATATCATGGTCATGTAGCACAGTATACTGTATTTGGGGTGTGTGTTGTCTGATAACCTGTGTTCTTGTAATGGCTGTATTAGTAATTCAGATAAGGATTGGAAAGGAGATGGTCGTGGCCTTAACTTAAGATATATCCTAGCATTTGCCTAGAGTGTGTGAGTAGGAAACCACAGAAAGAACTCTTAGAATGGCTTAGGTAGGAATCAAGCCCATCACTTCCCAGTTTTGCCTCACGAGACTGAGTGTACCCCATTCCAGTCCTCAGACCAAAATTAAATTTCTTAGCCGAGCCTGGAATCGAACCCATGCCTAAGCAGTGACAGTCAAGAATGCTAGCCACGACACCAAGAGGTGTTTCATGAATATCAGTTGTTGTTGTTGTTGTTGTTGCTGTTGTTGTTTGTTGTTGTTGATTCTTTAGGGGTTTTGTGATATCATGGTCATGTAGCACAGTATACTGTATTTGGGGTGTGTGTTGTCTGATAACCTGTGTTCTTGTAATGGCTGTATTAGTAATTCAGATAAGGATTGGAAAGGAGATGGTCGTGGCCTTAACTTAAGATATATCCTAGCATTTGCCTAGAGTGTGTGAGTAGGAAACCACAGAAAAAACTCTTAGAATGGCTGAGGTAGGGATCAAGCCCATCCCTTCCCAGTTTTGCCTCACGAGGCTGAGTGTACCCCCATTCCAGTCCTCAGACCAAAATTAAATTTCTTAGCAGAGCCAGGAATCAAACCCGTGCATAAGCAGTGACAGTCAAGAATGCTAGGCACTACACCAAGAGGTGTTTCATGAATATCAGTTGTTGTTGTTGATTCTTTAGGGGTTTTGTGATATCATGGTCATGTAGCCCTGTATACTGTACTTGGGGTGTGTGTTGTCTAATAAACTGTGTTGTTGCAATGGCTGTATTAGTAATTCAGATAAGGATTGGAAAGGAGGTGGTCGTGGCCTTAACTTAAGATATATCCTAGCATTTGCCTCTAGTGTGTGAATGGGAAACCACAGAAAAAACTCTTAGAATGGCTGAGGTAGGAATCAAGCCCATCTCTTCCCAGTTTTGCCTCACGAGGCTGAGTGTACCCCATTCCAGTCCTCAGACCAAAATTAAAATCATTAGCAGAGACTGGAATCGAACCCATGCCTAAGCAGTGACAGTCAAGAATGCTAGGCACTACACCAAGAGGTGTTTCATGAATATCAGTTGTTGTTGTTGATTCTTTAGGGGTTTTGTGATATCATGGTCATGTAGCCCTGTATACTGTACTTGGGGTGTGTGTTGTCTGATAACCTGTGTTATTGTAATGGCTGTATTAGTAATTCAGATAAGGATTGGAAAGGAGGTGGTCGTGGCCTTAACTTAAGATATATCCTAGCATTTGCCTAGAGTGTGTGAGTAGGAAACCACAGAAAAAACTCTTAGAATGGCTGAGGTAGGAATCAAGCCCATCTCTTCCCAGTTTTGCCTCACGAGGCTGAGTGTACCCCATTCCAGTCCTCAGACCAAAATTAAAATCATTAGCAGAGACTGGAATCGAACCCATGCCTAAGCAGTGACAGTCAAGAATGCTAGGCACTACACCAAGAGGTGTTTCATGAATATCAGTTGTTGTTGTTGATTCTTTAGGGGTTTTGTGATATCATGGTCATGTAGCCCTGTATACTGTACTTGGGGTGTGTGTTGTCTGATAAACTGTGTTGTTGCAATGGCTGTATTAGTAATTCAGATAAGGATTGGAAAGGAGGTGGTCGTGGCCTTAACTTAAGATATATCCTAGCATTTGCCTCTAGTGTGTGAATGGGAAACCACAGAAAAAACTCTTAGAATGGCTGAGGTAGGAATCAAGCCCATCTCTTCCCAGTTTTGCCTCACGAGGCTGAGTGTACCCCATTCCAGTCCTCAGACCAAAATTAAAATCATTAGCAGAAACTGGAATCGAACCCATGCCTAAGCAGTGACAGTCAAGAATGCTAGGCACTACACCAAGAGATGTTTCATGAATATCAGTTGTTGTTGTTGATTCTTTAGGGGTTTTGTGATATCATGGTCATGTAGCCCTGTATACTGTACTTGGGGTGTGTTTTGTCTGATAACCTGTGTTATTGTAATGGCTGTATTAGTAATTCAGATAAGGATTGGAAAGGAGGTAGTCGTGGCTTTAACTTAAGATATATCCTAGCATTTGCCTAGAGTGTGTGAGTGGGAAACCACAGAAAAAACTCTTAGAATGGCTGAGGTAGGAATCAAGCCCACCTCTTCCCAGTTTTGCCTCACGAGGCTGAGTGTACCCCATTCCAGTCCTCAGACCAAAATTAAATTTCTTAGCAGAGCCAGGAATCGAACCCATGCCTAAGCAGTGACAGTCAAGAATGCTAGGCACTACACCAAGAGATGTTTCATGAATATCAGTTGTTGTTGTTGATTCTTTAGGGGTTTTGTGATATCATGGTCATGTAGCCCTGTATACTGTACTTGGGGGTGTGTGTTGTCTAATAACCTGTGCTATTGTATGGCTGTATTAGTGTGTGCACTTGTAATTTAAATGAGGATTGGAAAGGAGGCTGTCATGGCCTTCAGTTACGGTACCTCTTGCCATTTGCCTGGAGTTAAATTGGGAAACCACAAAAAACTACGTCCAGAATGATTGAGGTAGGAATCAAACCCTGCTCCTCTCAGTTTTTTGCCTCACAAGAATGAGTGTACCCCCTTCCAGCCCTCAGCCCAGAATTAAATTTCTTGACAGAGCCAGGAATCGAACACGGGTCTCCGCAGTGTCATTCAAGATTACTAGCCGCTACACCACGAGGTGTACAATATAAGGTTGGTCTAGATTGTACATGATCAATCAATAATTACCTAATAATAATAATAATAATAATAATAATAATAATAATAAATATTCCATTTAGCAACTACACGGCCGACCTCCCCCTGTGACGTCACCCACGGTCTCGGGGAGTGGCGGCCATCTTGCCCATTAGCCACTGTGCCAGCTCTGAATGACCCCTCCATAAGAATAACATAGAGTGATTGCGCGCGGCGGCCATCTTGCCCATTAGCCCCTGTGCCAGAACCGGCTTATTTATCCTACTAAGGTGCGTTCAAAAAGTAACGAGCCGGAGGTTGGAATGCGCAAACCGGTGACGTCATCGGCTAATCATGACGTGTGTAACGAAGTGTAGTTCCGACCAGAGCGTGGAAGGTCACAGCCCGTCGCTAGAGGGCACGCGTGCACGTCACGTGACGATACAAAGCGAGGAGTGACAGTGACATGGAGGTGTCAAACGAAGAGCAAAGAGGTGCTGTTCGGTTTCTGACAGCGGAAGGAGTAGGGGGAAACGGACATTCATTGCCGAATGTCACAAGCGCTTCAGGGAAGGATGGGTGTCGTTAGCCGATGATGCCCGGTCTGGGGCACCCCCCTACATTACCGATGACAACGTCCACCTGGTTGATGCACTCATTACCTAGGACCGCCGAGTGACAGTGAACGCCATAGCCGCTGTGGTCGCTCCACGACAATGCACGACCTCATACGGCCAACACAGTCGCGGCACTCCTGCAGAAATTCAAATGGGAGGTTCTCGGCCACCTTCCATACAGTTCAGACCTCTCTCCCTGTGATTACGCCATGTTTGGTCCCCTGAAGGGAAAAGGCTCTGCGGGGCCAACGATTCACCTCGGACGCTGACGTCCAGCTGTACGTGCGGAACTGGTTCACATCGCAGCCCGGGGAATTTTATGAGACAGCCATTCACCGCCTCGCGTCACAGTGGGACAAGTGACTCAACAGCCAGGGCCAATACTTCTAACATACAGGTACTGGTTTCTGTAATTATGCCTCCGGCTCGTTACTTTTTTGAACGCACCTTATACTTCATGATTTTGATCACTGTGCATTAAAAAATCCATTTTCGGTGTATTTGAACGTGTTCACGTACCTCAAGAATAAGCACTGCCCAACCTACGGCCCGCGAGGCAATTTTGTCCGACCCGCGTCGTGTCGCCAAAACTTTCAAAAAAGTTCCAGTCGTCGCACTAAACTAAATTATCATAAACTTTATTTCATAATTGCATTAATAATTGTGTCAAATGAACATAAATACTCACTCTTTGTGATTCATGCTGTAGGAGGGTATCGAATACCATCCTACAGTACTTCTATTTTAAAATGATTTATTAAAAATATTTAAATTTATTTTTAGTGTTTTATTTTTTATCCACTACTAGTAAATATAGAAAATGGCAACAGTTCTAAGAAAACTAAGCTCAGACAGCCACAAAACTCACCATATTGCACCTATAGTTTAAAACAAAATACATACCCCTCAAACCCCCCGGAGAGTCATTGGCCCGCAATGTCCCCCAACTCTTTACAATCTGGTCCTTAGTTAAAAAAGGTTGGGCACCCCTGCATAGCCTACTCCTTTCAGAAATATATATCAAGTAGAGTCAATTATTTCTGAGAATGAATTACAAACGTTAACAAATCTTGAACTTCAGTACGTTATGAATTAAATCGACAACTCTGGCAACTGTGCCATCTCTCCAAAATACGAGGAACACAATGGTTATTTATAAAATGTATTGTATGTTCTCTTTGTAATGTTTTTTTTTTTTTTTTTTTTTTTTTAGCGTATGGCTTTTAGTGCCGGGAGTGTCTGAGGACATGTTCGGCTCGCCAGTTTTGTAGCTGCTTCGAGACGGACACCCAATGGGTGAGCTACAAGTACCGTTGGGGAGGGAAGGAGGGAAGTTGGAATGTAAGGACGAGGAGTTGGAAGGTAGCGGCTGTGGCCTATAGTTAGGGACCAACCCCGGCATTTGCCTGGAAGGAAGATGGGAAACCACAGAAGACCATCTTCAAGGTTGCCGGCGGGGGGATTCGAACCTCCTCGCCTCCCGGATGTGAGCGACTGCCATCAGTCATGCCGTTGTAATGTTGTGAATACTATTCACTGGCTGTATTTACATCGAACAGAACATTTCATAATAGTTTTTATATTAAATTAAATTGTCCACTGTGTCCTTTAACCGCCACGGGCCCCTCAGCTAATCCGGGCCAGGGGTGTACAGCCCCGCTTGCCCCTCCCTCTCGTCGGGCCTGAGTGTAGGGTAGTCAGACGTTCCGTTTTTTCTTGTTTTGTTCCGTGTCCCGTTTTAATCTTTAATGGAACGCCAAATATTCCTTTTTTGTTGTTGTTGTTGTTAATTTGATAATATATTCAAATTTGCACCAATTTTCAAATGTCCCGCTTCAGAATTGATTGTAATATCTAGCTTGTTATCTTGTGATCGAGTTTGAAAGAGAAAATTATGTCTATGTCTGCATCAGATAGATGGGTACATGTTATACGTAGATTTATTAGGGGCAACACAATTAAGGAATATCTTAGTCCTTGTGAAGTTAAGACTCACCAATGCTTTTACAGAGATAATTTTTCCTGTCATGAATATCAAATGGAGAGATGATAAAAACAGAAGCTCCATTAGTTTGATAGAACGAGAATTGTTGACATATTATAATTATGACGAAAATTGTAGTGAATTTTATCAGAAGATACTTACAAATACAAAATCCTTGCAAACGGTCGTTCAAATGAAAAGCATTTGTAAGTTGCTGGTGTCATAGGCCTATATGATATGTCAGCAATATCTATTTTTAATTTTGTTTAATTGATTTTGTAACGCTTATTTATGACATATGTGTATGACTTATTACAACATTTAACAACCTTGATTTAATAAAACAATGTTTTGGGACGTGTGTTCCGTTCTTCCATTCTTGAAATCTCGCAACCCTACCTGGGTGGGCTCAATTCCTATTTCAGCCATCCTGGAAGTGGTTTTCCGTGAAAATTATTGATCAAATAATGTAATTTCCTGTTAGTAAAACTATTTATTTGTCAAATAACTTTGTAACAGATCTTGTTTCGATAGCATCTCAAAAACCCACAGTTAGCCCTTCAGGTAACAACTCAATGTTGAAAACTTCCTTAATTTTATAGACTAGACCTTCCATGAACACTATTCCTATAGGGCAGGGTCATCCACACAGCGTTCCCCAAGCGCTAGCGCTCCGGCCGTGCTCTAAGTCAGTGCTCCGAGCACTTTGGAGGAAGATAGTTTCTGTAGTGGAGGGAGGAGCTTGTGAGCAACCAATCCATCAATCGCTAGTCTAGTCCAATGCGCTTTGTTAACAGCGTGTAAGTAAATCAGTTTCGCAGTGGTCATGACTGAACATCATACAAAACAAAACAAAAAGGAGGAGTCTTTAAAAGCAGAATGGAAAATTTCATTTTTCTGTACAGCTTATAAAGAAAGGGCATGCCCAAATGTTTAGTGTGCCACAGAGATTTAATGTGTTAATAAGAACACAATTTGTTGTTGAATTTTCCCCTCTAATATGTTCACATTTCAGTTTGGAATAAATCACAATATTCTTTACTTAACACTTGCGTTCGTTTCCTGCACATTCCATACATCGGAGTACCATTCGATTTGTATATGTGGTATATTTGTTATGGCAAAGCAGCCCTATTAATATGTCAACAATCCCACAAGAGCCGTTGGCCGCACGACAGTACGTACGTATCTGGTCAGCGTGGTCCGAACATCGTCCGTCTCCTTGCTGAGCGCTAGTCTGACTGCCCAGTGCTCCCCGAGCACAATGACTGGAGATACTTTAGGAGATACTAGCGAACCCGTGCGAGAAATCTCGCATGTTCATAAACCACACTTTCCCCAATAGGTTTATAATGAAATTATACGGTTTGACTACTCATACCTTTGATTTTCTGTTTCTGAAATCCATGAAAAATGATAAAGGAAAGACCTTAGAATGTTAAAATAACATGAAACAGGCGTCACAGCGGCCAAAATGTGAAGTAGACAGCAATTATGGAACATATTTTCCTTCAGCAACAGTATCTGCCAATCGCACACTTCATATATCTTTTTAAATTGATTTTTTAAAGAAATTATAGATATTTATAGAGCCTCCGTGGCTTAGGCGGCAGCACGCCTTCCTCTAACCGCTGGGTCCGTGGTTCAAATCCCGGTCACTCCATGTGAGATCTGTGCTGGACAAAACGGAGGCAGACAGGTTTTTCTCCGGGTACTCCGGTTTTCCCTGTCAAAATTTCATTCCAGCAACACTCTCCACTATCATTTCATTTCATCCGTCATTCATTTAATCATTGCCCCAGAGGAGTGCGTCAGGCCTCGGCAGCCGGCACAGTTCATATCCTCGCCGCTAGATGGGGGCTTCATTCATTCCATTACTGACCTGGTCGGAGACTGGAAGCAGGCTGTGGATTTTCATAGATATTTATAATATTAGAGTGCAATTCGTCACTGCTAATTTCTATTTTCCTTCATTTGGATGCTCATTTGTCACGATCGGTCGCTTAAAGCATTTCGTGAATATGTTTTAAACAATTGTGAGCACTTAAGTAGAAATTGTAAAAGTATAACGAAGTACCCCAAACCCAAAAATTGGCTTCTGTTGACAAGTGCAATCAAGAGAGTTCAAGTGTCTTCAAGCGTATGTGAGAGAAGCTTTTCTCAAATGAACCTCATCATGACTGATTCCAAGCGTCTTTGTTAACACAAACTGTGTCCTTACTACTTTTTCTAAAGCTGAATGGCCCACCACTCACACGTTTTGACCCTTCAAAGTACGTGGAATCTTGGCTGCTTCAGGGACGGCACTCAGCTCTGGATACCAACAGAGAGAGGAGGCACATACAACGAAAACTTTTCTAAACTTTGGACAATTTTATAAACTGTGAGGTAAAGCGTGTTTAAATATAGTGCCTTTTAAAATGAATACGGTAATTATTTTATAAAACTGTAAAGACAAAATTATAAAACAAGAAATAAATGATTGTTGGTGAACATGTGTGTATTTTCAAACCGAATGTATTTTTTTAAATCACTTTAAAAAAATGAAATTATGTACATTGTTTGAATGGTAGCCTAGTTGGCCTACATTAAAATTTAATATAGGCCAACGGCTACGGTAAGAAAAAAAGTTGCTACAGCAGTCTCACATAAATTTAAAATTACAATCAAAATTAGATTGCTATTTGTCCACTCGGAGGCTGCGTGGCGCAGTCGATAGAGGCGCTGAACTTCTAACCGGAAGGGAGTGGGTTCGATCTCCACCCAGGTAGTGGATTTTAGAAACAAAACTACCACTTTCGAAAACGCAAATAGCCGTGGGGTTCACTCAGCCTACACCAGAAATGAGTACCAGGGTAATTCCTGGGAGCAAAGACGGTCGGGCGTGGAGCTGACAACTCCATCCCATCCAGTGCCGATGTCGCAAAGAGTGGAAGCCTCTACATTCCATTACTCCCAGGGCCTCCATGGCCTGTCCACTGATTAATTTGTAAGCTCCTTGCTTCTATTTCAGAAGCCAAGACAGATGCATGGATACGACTTATGGAGAAAACAGGCATGTCGAGAAGCAGCCAAAAAGCTTGGAGATTGTTAAAACGACTCAGTAACGACCCAACTAAAGGACCACTCCACGCCAATGTTTCGGCGAACCAAATTGCAAATCAACTTATCTCGAATGGAAAGACCAATCACCCTGTCAGAAAAATGGAACACAGAATCCACCTAAGTGAAGACGCCAGAACTAATGACATGTCTCAACCATTTAACCTGAGTGAGTTAGAGAAAGCCATTCAAAGTTTCAAAAACGGTAAGGCAGCAGGGCTAGATGATATTACGGTAGAGCAGATCAAACACTTCGGCACAGCTACGAAGGAATGGCTTCGGAATTTCTTTAATAGCTGCTTGGCATCCTCAAAGATTCTCAAAATATGGAGAAAAGCACGGGTGATTGCTTTTCTCAAACCTGGCAAGGAAAATTCAGACCCTAAACATTTCAGACCGATTCCTTTACTATGCCACCTATATAAAATAATGGAAAGAATGCTACTTAACCGTTTGACGGGAGATGTAGATGAACTGCTTATACCGCAACAGGCTGGTTTTAGACCGGGAAAGAACTGCACAGCACAGATCTTACAGCTAACCCAATGCATTGAGGACGGTTTCGAGATGAGAAAAATCACAGGAGTGGCATTCATAGACCTTTCCGCTGCTTAAGATACCGTAAATCACCGCATCCTACTACAAAAACTGTACTGCACAATTGGTGACATCAAGGTGACGAAGATGATAGCTACTCTCCTGGAAAACCGTCGCTTCTTTGTTGAATTTCAAAGACAACGGAGCAGATGGAAGAATCAAAGGAATGGCTTGCCTCAAGGTAGTGTACTGGATCATATCCTATTTAACATCTATACAAATGACCAACCACTACCAAAAGGCACTAAAAGCTTTATTTACGCTGATGACCTTGCTATTGTCACCCAATCTGATAGTTTTGATGAAGTAGAAATCTCTCTGACACATGCATTGGAAGCGCTTGGAACATATTACGAACAAAACCAACTGAAACCCAATGCCGAAAAGACTCAAATATGTGCATTTCACCTGCGACACATTCAGGCATCCCGAAAACTCAAAGTGTATTGGAAGGGAAAGCTACTAAATCATTGTTTCACTCCAAGATATCTAGGAATCACCTTGGATCGTACACTGATCTACAAGAAGCACTGCCAAAACATCAGGCAAAAGGTATCCGCAAGAAACAACATTCTTCGCAAGTTGACGGGTACTAATTGGGGAACCCAGCCACAAACCCTTAACACATCAGCTTTAACTCTGTGCTACTCTGCGGGCGAATTTGCCAGTCAGGTGTGGTATAAATCAGCACACACTAAACAAGTTGACACTGCACTCAACGAAAGCTGCAGAATCATTACTGGTTGCTTGAAGCCTACTCCAGTTGAGAAAGTCCACTGCTTAGCAGGTATTGCTCCTGGGGAGATACGCAGGGAGGTAGCAGCGAACAAGGAAAGATTTAAGGCATCCACATCACAAACACACCCACTACTTGGATATTCCCCCGCCCGAACTCGCCTTAAATCTAGGAAAAGCTTCCTTCGGACTACAGTCAGCCTTGAAGTCAATGCTGACACTGTTAGGGCAGAATGTGGAAGGAAAGAACTGGTCATCTCTCCGGCTGGATGACCCCAAAAGAAAGCCTTCCACCGGGCCATATGGAAGGCTGGGCAACATGGAAGGCGCTCAACAGACTACGGACTGGAGTTGGAAGAACCAAGATGAACCTGCAGAAATTGAGTTTTTCGATTGACTCTCTCCTCTGTGATTGTGGGGAACTGCAGACAGTCCAACATCTTTACCAGTGCCTACTATGCCCAGCAACATGCACAATGGAAGATTTAACACTTGCCAATCCGAATGCTATTGACGTCGCCCGTTACTGGACAAACAACATTTAATTTGGTTGCGGGTTATCTGGCAGTCAGATGTTTGTGTGTTGTTCAACTGACTTGTATGTCGGTGTCTTTACTTAAAATATTAGATTTAGAATAGTTTGCCGAATACTTTGTGTCTTTATTAACAATTCACTGTACCCTTCTTCTTATTATTATTATTATTTGTATTTGATTCTCACTGTTTACCAAGTATTTTGTGTCTTTTTTTAACAATCCACTGTACCCTTATCGTTAATATTATTTGTATTTGATTCTCACTGTTTACCATTTGTGACATATATTTGTGATTGGTGCCCCTGATACGAATGAAGAGAGAGAGATTTGTAAAGGTGCTCAGAAAAGCGTAAACATATCGTTTTTAGAACTTTATATTTCAATATTCCATCAAGCCCCAACCCCCTCCCACCACCACCCGGTAGCCCACAGTACCGGAACCTCTCTTTTCACAAATCAAGCACTGGTTTTTGGAATGCACGATACGCAGTGAGTGGGAAGACATCTGCAGTTCAAACCAAACTTCCATCTCCTGGCGTGATATCAATAATCGTGCGCTCTACATCGCGTCCGGCACTGGCTGTGTAGATCGCAGCTCAGCGAGAATTTATACTCCTATAGCCAGCAAACATGAACTCTGCCTTTCGCGCCTGCGTGCCTAACTTTTCCGTTGTGCTGTTGGGACAACAGCCAGGACCACAGGCACGGTCGACTCTAGAAAGGTCGGAAGGTTCAACCTGACAACACTGTAGCTACGGCTATTGTCAGTCATACTTCGTCACGAGCGCCTGAACTGAAACAGCTGTTTGCTAGCAAGGATGGCGACAAAAACTACGGAATTAACATTGGACAAACATAATGTACATGTTTAGTAGAACATCTGTTGATTTTTAATTACACATGACCAGTGTTACAATCGGAAATAAAACGAATAACGTGCATATCGTGAAAAGTTGTTATAAGAGCCAAGCAGCTGATATTAGGCATGAGTGACACGGAAATAATTTATCAACATAAAAGTGTTTAGCAAAATAAAGAAAATTATTTTGGTTTCTTTTCGTATTTCACTACTCTGAAGTAAGGTAATAAAACAATTGGCGGTGTTATAATAATAATATGGAGTAAGTACATGCATTTGAGGGTTATGTGATGCAAAAATGTAGGCTATCTCCCATAACATCTTCACACTGTAGGCCTATAAATCCTCGATTCCGCCGCACATGTATGTAGATAATTTACTACCATTATAGAAATAGTATGTTGCTGCTGGTATTCCATAACTGTATCAGATTACTTCTGTTTCCTTCCTAAGGTGCTTCAACTTTCTCTTCCCATAACCAAGTTTGCTGACATCAACAGCATCATTCCTTGCCTGTGAATAATTGTTTAGCAATACAGTGGCAATGACTGAAAGTTTTTTTTTCACTTAATTGACTAATTTATGCAATCTACGAACCATTTCGAAGGTTCCCTAATCCAGGCCTGGCGCAGATTTTCGTCACTTGGGAACCGTAGTTGGTTAATTTGCATTACAGTTGGGGATACAACATGTATCTGGCATTGTTACGGTGCCGAAACATTCCAGGAAAATCAAAGTTTAAAACATGAAGTACGATACGATATGTGATAATTCCACGAACCGTACCGTAGGCATTTAAAAAACACCATATTTGCCAGATACAAAGCATACTCGTCAGTGTGTTCTCGATTAGGGATTACAGTAAAAAAAACTCATCTGGAAGGGTAGTATAAACGCTACTATAAAGCGTATAAAATTACAAAGCGTAAGAAACAAAATATAGAAGGAAATATCCCTATGAGATAAACAAGAACACCTGCCAGACAACGTTCCCTCGTGTTCCCGCCTGACAAGGGTATGACTGATGAACATGTTGCCAAGTCTCAGCCTTCCGACCTGTCTAGAGTCGACCGTGCCACAGGCCAAGACATCACAGCGATTCTTCGTTCAACCACATGGCGGCAGCACTGGTCACAGGAAATGAGAACGTGAATACGAGCATTTTGTCATTGCAGGTGTTAGTTATTGTTGTTTTAAGGGGCGGAACTACGAGGTCATCTGCCCCTCTTAACACAGTTTAAAGTATACAAATTTGGAATGTAATTTAAAATTTTGAGGTGGACACCTAAATTTGAAAAAAAAAACGAAAATGAATAAAACAAAAAAACAAAAAACTAATAATTATAAAAATTAACAAAAATTACGGAAAAACAAAAAATTCTTCATTCAAAATCGAACATGTCGTTGAGTCAATGTTCACTGGAGAATTTAAATTGCTGGCCCTAACCCACTCTCACTTATACAGCGGATGACCAGATCATCAGCCACCGCGTCATCGGCTAATTTAAGTTTGAGTGTCATCTGAAAATAAAAGATTTCTTCGTAAGTCAGCAAGATCCACACACTCGGTTAAAATGTGGACCACGGTGAAGACGGCTCCATAGGTACAAAGTGGGGGGTCTTCCCTTCTCTTCAGGTACGAGTGGGTGGATATTGTATGACCTACCCTCAGCCTACACAAAATGACGGACTCCCTCTGTGACCGGAAAGAGCTGCGCCATACGCGAGTAGTTCCCTTGATCGCCCTCAGTTTTTCTGCACCAGCCGCCCCTGCCTAAATCCATTCATCAGTTAATGTATTATATCAAACAATGAATATTAACTTACGCGTATGTAGTTACCTTAGCCAGTAGTATAGGCCTACGCTATGACTTCTATGCAAGAGCTGTTTCAGAGCCTTAACTCCGCTACATACGTGCATTCAAACTGACTGCTCGGCGAGATGGATGCCTTGCTCTCTGCCGTCATCGCACTGTCATGTGATTGTTTGTGATTGGCTTGCCTGTGCCTAGCCACCAATCGCTTTGCGGATCGCCTGTCTTATGGTATCGGCTTCACCTACCGCTGTAAATTGCGTCTGTGCTGCTACTACAGGGAGTCCGGGAATGTTCTCCGCAGTGCCTACAAGCTGCTGCGAGATTTTACGTCACCAGTTACGTTGGCAGCACGGCTGTCGCTTGAATCATAGCAAACACTAAACGTTATACTCACCACAGCCATTCATAACATACTGTTGCACCCTTCCAATAATCTAACTGCAGTATACACACTGACGAATTCGACAGCCCACAGCCGACACATGTGGCCTTCACCCTATCAAGGACACTGTGCTGCCAACTGAACTGATGACGCAACCACTCGCAGCTGCATGTAGTCACTGCGGACAACATTCTCGTACTACCTGTATCTTAGATCATACCAGAGTGACCTCTACGCCGATGCCAGGCGTACTTCTCCACCGACGCTAGTGGGCATCGCTCTTCTCAGTCTTAACTTCTTCAGCTTAGACCAGATGGATCTCGGTATGCCTTCCATTGGAGGGGAAGTAAAGCTGGCGGGTCCATGTCAGAGATTTATGGCATGCAAAAGATTCTTCCACTAACTATAATTGTGTGAAGCTAAATTAGTAGGTTAGATTTGATTACTGCTCTATTAAGTTCTAACGTTCGCCGTAAGGTACCGGTCGTGGTGGCATCTAGTAGCCAAGCTCGCAGCTAGGTGTCGTTGACGGTAGCATTTGGTAACAAAAGTAAGTACTTGAAATTGATCGGCTGCAGTCATTACCTGAATTACAGATAACACACACTAATACAGCCATTACAATTAACACCGGTTATCAGACAGATTCTACACACACACACAAAGTACACGGAGGAAATGTCCGCGTTGTCGCAGCCCCTAAACTGAGGAACCAACCAGAGGGATCTCCACGCCGACGCCAGTGGGCGTCACTCTTCATCGTCAAATTCTGCCAACATCACGGACTACACCAATAGTCCCTCTCTTAACGCCTCCAGGGCGTCTCTCTGTATGGGCGTTACTCATTGCGAGCATGGTGTCACCTTGTGCGGCCCACGGCTGTCTGCCATAGGTTGTCAGGTACGGCCGTTTACTCCACGAGATGTGGAATCCATGACTTTCTAAGCCAACAGTTTTAGATGATGACGATAATATTGTTGTCTTAAGGGGCCTAACGTTTAGGCCAGGGCCATCCAGTCATTGCGCTCCGGGAACGCGGCTGCGCTCGGGGAGCACTGGGCTGTCAGACTAGCGCTCCTTCCCCTACCACCACTACACTGTGGCAGCGAGGAGACGGACGATGTTCGGACCACGCTGACTAGATACGTACGTACAGTCGTGCGGCCGACGGCTCTTGTGGGATTGTTGACATATTAATAGAGCTGCTTTGCCATAACAAATATACCGCATAAACAAATCGAATGCTACTGCGATGTATGGAATGTGCAGGAAACGAACACAAGTGTTAAGTAAAGAATATTGTGATTTATTCCAAACTGAAATGTGAACATATTAGAGAGGACAATTCAACAACAAATTGTGTTCTTTTTAACACATTACATCTCTGTTGCACACTATACATTTGGCATTCCCTTTATAAGCTGTACAGAAAAATGAAATTTCCTATTCTGCTTTAAAGACTGCTGCTTCACCACTCCTTTTTTATATATGCTGTTCAGTCATGACCACTGCGAAACTGATTTACTTACACGCTGTCAACAAACGCATTGGACTAGACTAGCGACTGATGGATCGGCTGCACATTTCAACGTGCTCAGCCAGCCAAGATCCTTCCACCACTTCTAAAACTACCTTCCAATAAAGCGCTCGGAGCACTGGCTTGGAGTGCGGCCGGAGCGCTGTCTGGTGGCCCTGGTCTAGGCTATCAGACCTTATTGGTTTGAGTGATCATGAAAAATGAAAATGAAATCTAACTACAAACCTACAACTAAAACTAACTACAGCGTACGCACTAGCACAGTCATGGGCAAAGTATGGCCCGTGGGCCAAGTGTGGCCCTTGAGCTAGTCTAATCCGGCCCGCGACATGGTTTCTAATTACACAACCTACAATTACACGCAGGGCATATTTCCTGTTCTGTGTACCTAGAAGTGAAAAACTATTTCAATCTCATTGTGTTTATGCGTTTTGTGTAATATCATTTTGTGCGAAAAATCTCCACGACGAATTTGAATGAAGATTTCAGGACTTCAAACTTATTGAACAAGACGTTTTCAGCATGCCATTTACTGTAATGTTGACTGTGAAACAGTAGCATCGGAGTTGCAGCTAGAACTGATTGAGTTACAATAATAATAATAATAATAATAATAATAATAATATCGTATGGCCTCGGTGCCAGGTGCAAGCTTTGTTATTTGACACCCAGAGGGTAGCTTGCATGTCGAATTTCATTGTTCCTTGACTATGAAAGTCAAGGATGTTAGATGTTAGATATCTAAGCTCCTTGAACACTATAGCTCTTTCTAGTAGAGAAATGAGGAACTTTGTGTTGGCGGAAACTCCCGAGATTAATTTTGCCATTATGAACTCGGCCTACTGAATTCAAATGGGTTCTTTGACATGCCAACATCGTATGACATGCGTATCGTATTTTTGCCGCCTTTCAAAAATCACTTGCCACGACCAGGAGCGAACCTGCAATCTTGGGGGTTAGTAGACCGACACGCTATCCACTCGCCCACCGTGGCAAGCATTGAGTTACAATGTAACAACAAATTAAAGCAACTATTCCTCAACGTTTCGAAAATTGAGTTCTACAAGGCCCTACCAAAATCAAGCTTCCCAAACTTGAAATCTCAAGCACAAAAGATAACTGCCATGTTCGCATTTTACTATATCTGTGAACAGGTGTTTTCTACAATTAAAATTCCTAAAATAGCGTCAGAAATACAGGGTTATTATGTGTGTTCGCGCCAATAAACACGGCAAGCTAAGCCGGCTGTGACTAGCGCAGATCACGGCTGCGTGCACCTGGTTCAGCCGATGGTTTGGCGCGCACTTTCACACTTTTACCAAACATGTTCAATAATGTGTGCTTACAGTGCTCATAGGCGATGCTGAAAATGTTCTCCCTCTCTTGTAACATACGCCTGACATCTTCTGATGAAAGAATGTCTGTCAACTCTGTTATTATTTACGGAGCCTGTTTCCTTGAATTGTTTAGCGAGCCTCCTAATTGTACTGGCATTAGGCACAGGTCTTCATGGAAACTTGATTCAAAATTTTTGTCTCGTTTCAGAACAAGATTTTCTGCTTTTCATATACGAATTATGGATATACACACGTTCTGCAATGTGAATTGGTGTCTTGGCATAACCAACAATCACAGTAATCACAATACTCACTAAACGTGCAACACTAACGTCTAAGCTTTGCAGATACACGTCCATATGAATGACAAAACACTTGTGAACTAACGATATGAGTCAGCGGAGCGGGTTATTGCACCGGCTGAACCACGTGCGTGCGGCCGCGATCTGCGCTAGTCACAGCCGGCTTAGCTTGCCGTGTTACTGGCGCGCACAGACATAATAACCCTGTAGACTGACAAACCACCATTTAGCTGCACTACTAAGAATCAGCTCATCCCATTTTCAACCAGATTATGAAAAACTTTTAGACGCACAGTCACAGTTTCACTTGTCACACTGAAATCTGGAAATCAAGCGGACTATAAAATATTTGGAAATAAATTGGATACGGTTTCTCAGGTAAGAGATTTAGGTATTATTCACGATGATAAACTGACATTCTCTCCCCACATTGACCATATCAAATCTCGCGCAATGCGCAGCCTCGGCATTCTATACAGATTCACAGAAATTAAAGACCTCACTGCACTTAAATTATCCTTCACCACATATGTTCTCCCTATCCTAGATTTCTCTTCTCCAATTTGGTCTACTTCGGTTATAACCAATATTTCTAAATTGAACAGTGTCTTTAATTTCTTCATATCAATAGTCAAAGCTCGCAATCCTTCACTAAGGCACTTTGCCAAATCCGATATTCTAAATCAGCTCAATGTACTCGACCTGAGAAGCCGTCTACAATTTACTGACCTGTGTTTCTTACATAAAATTATGAATGGTTACACGAAATGTAACATGCTCTTAAGCTACTTCCCACTCCATGTTCCCTCCCGCTCAACACGTCAGAACCATTTTACACCACATACCTCGCCCACGTCTTGAAGTACAGAAGCGCTCTATTTTCCACCGTCTATCTACCCTTAGCAACTCCCTTCCAAATATTGACATATTCTCTCCCTATAGAACATTCAAACATAACATTAGAAGATCCCTTTCATCCTCAATTCTTACCCCCTCACCCTCCTAATCACCCACTACCCCAATCATTCCCTGCGTCTTTCCCGAGATTTGTCCCTTGCTGCCATCACTGCCAACTGTTACCTGTTGTTGTTGTTGTTGTTTTTGTTAATATTATTTGTAATTGTTAAAATATTAGTGTAAAATTACCTTTCATGGTTGTATCCAATATTTATATATATATACACCGCGGACAGGCCAACAAGGACCACGCAAATATCACTTCTTTATAGGTCTAGTTTCCTTCTTTCTCTTCCAGAAGTCTTTCATCCTGGTTGACTGCGCAGCTCTTCTTTCAGCAGTCCATTCTCCTCTGATGAGATTCTTCTTCTCCCCGACAAGAATTTTTAGGCCATTTTGTTTTTCTGTTCTCTATTCGATTTAGACAATCTTCTTCAGTAATTTTGAATTTTTGAAGTTCTTTTTTCATTTGTTTTACATAGCCTCCTTGCCCTTTATAGTTCCAGATTTTATCAAAAATTTGTTTGTTTAACCTTGAGCAATCCATGCGGACCATGTGTCCGTAGAAGTGAAGTCGCAGTTTTCTGATCATCACTTCAAGGTTGTCGATTTTACTGTAAATTTCTGCATTGGATCTCAGTCTATAACCATCCTGTGTTTTCCTAGGACCATAAATCCTCCTTAAAATTCTTCTTTCTATGTTGAGCAAATTCTCCATTCCGGTTATATTTGTAGTTTCCATGCCGTACAAGATGACTGGTCTAACAACTGTATTAAAATGTCGTAATTATTAAGAAATAAATAATAAAGGTGTGTCTTTTTTCCTAAGTTTTCTACTATTTGTAGCCTGTAAATTTTATTTGATTTAAAATGCAGAGATAAAAAGTTTATAATCTATCTATAAACATGTGTTCTTATATTCGGCCCGCCTAGATTATTTTGTATTGCATCTGGCCTTGCCCCTAAAAAGTTCCATGTCTGCACTAGAAGAAGAAAAAGAAAATGAAAAGAAGAGTAAGGAAAATAAAAGAAAGGGGGAATAAATGCCCTCGACCCCCGAGGAATAAGGATTGAGGGACATAGAAAGAAGTAGAGCCAGGAAAGGCTAATAGTAAAGGGAAAGAAGAGAGGGCCCGCCACAAAGGCAATGGAAAAGGGGGAAAAACCAGACCGAGCTCAGGAATTCCTCGGGGTTAGTTAATTAGTTATTGTTGTTTTAAGGGGCGGAACTACGAGGTCATCGGCCCCTCTTAGCAAAGATTAAAGAATACAAATTTGGAATTGAATTTAAAATTTCGAGGTGGACACCTTAATTTGAAAAGACCTAAAATTAATGTATGTCTACCCCTTATTATTCCCGTTTTCCAACGGGGTCGGGGATGAGATGCGATGGAAGTCCTTGTGGCGATGATTTTTACGACCGGATGCCCTTCCTGACGCCAACCTCATGAGAGGAGTTAATGAGAGATGAAATGAATGAAGGTGAATGAAACTGGGCAAGGATGTGGAAGGAAGCGGCCGTGGCCTGTCAGAAGTTACCGTCCCAGCATTTGTCTGGTGTTGAAAATGGGAAACCACGGAAAACCATTTCAAAGACGGCCGACGGTGGGGCTCGAACCCACGCGTCTACCGAGTCAGCAGAGAGCTTGGCCCCATGACCTAATGCTGAGCTTTAGCCAGCGTAGCCACTACTGTCGGTAAAAGACCTAAAATTAATAAAACAAAAAATTAAATTAAAATAATATTTTATAAAAATAAACAAAAATTACGGAAAAACAAAAAATTATCGTTCCAAAACGAGCAAGTCGTTGAGTTAATGTTGACTGGAAAATTTAGATTGCTGGCCCTAACCCACTCTCACTTATAAAGCGGATAACGCGATCAGCAGCCACCGCGTCATCGGCTAATATAAGTTTGAGTGTCATCTGCAAACCAAGGTTTCTTCGTAAGTCTGCAAGATCCACACACTCGGTTAAAATGTGGGCCACGGTGAAAACGGCTCCACAGGTACAAAGTGGAGGGGTCTTCCCTTCTCATTAGGTATGAGTGGGTGGATCTTATATGACCTATCCTTAGCCTACAAAAAATGACGGACTCTCTCCGTGACCGGAAAGAGCTCCGCCACACGCGAGTATTTCCCTTGATCGCTCTCAGTGTACTGGACTGTTCCCTCGGGGTTGCTAACTCCCGAACTCACCAGCTGTGAGCCCTTGAGGGTAACAGTTTTAGAGTTTTATGAGCTGGCTCAATCTTTCTATACTTCATATCTAGCATTCTACTAATCAGCGGATCAGCTACTGGACCGACTAACAAAAAGATACGTTTTTACTGACCTTCCTTTCTGTGTGTATTCAACTATCAAATAGGTCAGGCACAAAACTTTGGTTGGTTGGTTCCTTAGTTTAGGGGCAGCGACAACGCGGTCATGTAGCCCCGTGTACTTTGGGTGTGTGTAGAATCTGTCTAATAATCAGTGTTAATTGTGATGGCTGTATTAGTGTGTGTTATCTGTTTTAATTCAAGAAAGGACTGCACACGATAATTTGTGAATTTGGTTACTAGATGCCATCGCAATCAGCACCTGGCGGCGAAAGTTAGTTGGAACTAATATGGCGTTTTCAATTCTAACCTACAAACTTTAGCGTCACACAAGTGTAATTAGTGGAAGGTTCTTTTTCATGCTATAAATCTATGATATGGTACCGCTAACTTGACTTCCCCTCCAAAGGTAATTTTTAACGCTCTTAAAAATTTCCGACGACTTTGGCTGGGTTTGAACTCGTGACCTTGGGCATAGAAGCTCAGCATGCTAGCAAATACGCCACCGAAACAGCCGCACAAACTTTTCTTAAACTATACCATTTAACTCTAAATTAAGTGACAGATTACCTCCTAGTTACGCCCCTTAAAACAACAATAACTAACTAAACTCTAAAGTTCTTGACAGAAATGTGATTTTTCTGAATACCGTCACCCACGAACTGCACTAAGATGGACACCACTGCACAGTGGGTCTTAATCGAAAACCAGGGGGACAAAATTATTTGTGCGTTTTAATTATGAATTTAGAGTGAAAGCAACATATATAATTTATTTACTTCGTAATAAACATCAGGTTTTTTTAGCGTATGGCTTTTAGCGCCGGGAGTGTCCGTGGACATGTTCGGCTCGCCAGTTTTGTAGCTGCTTCGAGATGGACACCCAATGGGTGAGCTACAAGTACAGTTGGGGAGGAAAGTTGGAAGGGAAGGGCGAGGAGTTGGAAGGTAGCGGCTGTGGCCTATAGTGAGGGACCAACCCCGGCATTTGCCTGGAAGGAAGATGGGAAACCACAGAAGATCATCTTCAAGGTTGCCGGCGAGGGGATTCGAACCTCCTCGCCTCCCGGATGTGAGCGACTACTATTAGTCATGCCGTAACCACCACGGCTAACTCACCCGGTATAAACATCAGTAAGTTAAGACCTTTCTTAAGTTACGTCTACATATGCAAGAAATTGTCTATGACTAGGAGTTGGATAGAGCATTCAGTTATCTCTTCAGAACAATTTTCTACCACTAATTTACTTTTAACAAAGTCACAAAGTTCCACTTTTGACATAATCGTCGAACCCAGTGCTTCAAACAGTTGCAAACGTGTGAGAACTGGTTGCGGAGCATCTTCTAAAACTAAAATAACAAAGTAAGTTGCAAAAAGATGCAAAACATCTTATAACAGGGCGTACACTACAAGGCATTATCTACATTTTAACATTAAGTAGAAAGTGACGCAGAGTGACGCGACATACTAAAAATCTAAGTGAAAATATTATTTTAAAAATAATAGTTAAATATTATATAATGCAAATATAGCTACAATTAAATAACAATTACGCCCATTAATAACTGAAACACGTTACAAAGATGAAACCTTCAGCTGCATGTTCCATCTTAAAAGCATCACACTAACCACAAAGACAAGCAAACCACAAACACTTAAATTCACCCTCCAATTCAGACTGCTCGAACAGTGGCGACAGATGTACACTGAGATGCGTTTATATCCCAGAATAGTGAGCGGCAATTATATGAGAATGCTGTAGAAGTAATACATTTTGATTTTTAGCCTACTTTTCACATTTTGCAAAAATGAGGAAAAAGTAGACTTATGAGATCGATCCGGGAAAATGTGTGTCTGTTTGTCTGTCTGGCTGTGTGTGTGTCCCCCCCTATCAACTCCTAAACAGCTGCAGCAATCAAAACCAAATTTAGTATGAGTAAAGATGGGCACCGGAATATCTCACGTCCATATTTGAAAATGATGTCAGTGCTACCAACTGCTGAAAAAACGCACTAGAAATTTGAGCTCCATGTTGGATATCTTGCAAGGTATGCATGGGAGCTATTCCAAAATTGGCACACATGTAGATAATACTATTTCAGTTTAATTTCCAGGAGGCCAACCATGACAGTGTTGCCAAAATAATTTTAAGCCTTCTGATAGGTCCAATGTTTAAATGCATATAACATCTCCACTATCAATTGGATTTCAACCAAATTTTGTATGTAGTATCTGTACATAAGCAGATATGACTGAGCATATTCTTAAGAGCCACCAGGGCTGCCAACTTTTAATAATTGCTCTCTCTATTTATTTTTATCCAAATACCAATATATCAGAAAGTATGCTAGCCAACAGCTTTAAACTATGCACACGTATATTCTGACATTTTAGATTAATTTGGAGTAACTTACATACGACAGTTCTACCAACATGATTATAAACCTGCTGATAGTACCAATTTTTAAATACATGTAACTTCTATACTATCAGTTGGATTTCAACCAAATTTCGTATGTGCTATGTGTACCATAACAGATATGACTATACGTATTGTTAAGAGCAATCAGAGCTGCTAACTGTTAATAAATGCTGTCTATATTTTTTTACCCTAATATCAATATATCAGAAAGTATGCAAGCCAACAGCTCTATACTTTGCACACGTATAACACCTGACATTCTAGATTAATTTGGAGTAATTAATACAAGGCAGTGCTGCCAACGTGATTCTATGCCTGTTCATATGTCAAATTTTAAAATACATGTAACTTCTATACTGAACCCATGTGCCATAGGGTCCAATGAGGGCGAATCCATGTATTTGGGAAAGAAATGAAAGAAACGTATAGTTTCTAATGTAACTTAAAGAAAGATCCAGCTAAGATGCTAGCCTAATATGGTGCAAGAGGCGAGGACCAGGTGTTCGTGAGATGAGATCACTCCTCTTGACATTCAGAAGGGAGCGAGTCATGAGTATTAATAACCGAGTGGAAATTTCCCAAGATTAAACAAGGAAGCCTAACTCGGAAATCGACCTTACGTTGCTGGAAATTGACAACACCGCTTATGCGCCAGAAGAGGAATAATTAAATTTAACCCGTTTACGAGTATAATAATGAGTAAACAAGTACAGTACAGTGAATCATTTCGAATGAGAGATTTTTTAGTAAAGAGAAACCATTTAATAATTGCGCAGGAGAAAACTGCAAACGCAAGACGACGTCATCGGCGAATTACCAAGGCCTGTGTGGAGGGGAGAAAGCAAAAGAAATGCAACACCCACACAATTGAGGACGAGAAATTAATTAATATCTCCGAATTGCACGATCGATTCTTAGGGGCAATGAGATTATTTGACATTGAGAAGACGAGCTTTCGGAAGGTATAATTTTTATATTTGTGCCACCATTATTTTAGAAATTGGCCACAGAAAAGACTAGAGTCTTATCTTTTTGTAGCGAAAAGGTATAAAACTCCTGGCCTCACCAAGCCAATCATGCAGTTCCGACAGCCCGTGAGGGGCGTAATCACGCATCACGCAGTACAAGTCCGTCCAGGGGGACGTGACGCTGGAGCATCAACAGTAAATGCAGTTTCAAACGGCCTGAGGGCACGTCACTGTGCTACATCAAACACCGAATGCAGTTATTCTGACAACCCGTGAGGGTGTTACTACGCATGCAGTCATTCCGACAGTCCGTGAGGGGCGTAAGACTACATCACAGCACATCAGTATCCAGACAGCCGTGTGGGGCGTAACTCTGCGTCACATCGAAGACAGTTATTAGTACTCCTTGAGGGGAGAAACGCTGTGTTACACCGCAGAAGTAATATCCGATAGCCATAGGCGTCGCAGTATTAACAACTTGCTTGCCTCCATAAGGAGTGGTAAAGAAGAAATTTAAAGTATCGCCGTATTGAAATATTAGGAAAATCCTAGTTACAGGATTTAGGCCCGACTGTATACAAGTTATAGTGAAAATTCGTAAGATATAGTCACAGCAGGCCGCGAACGTCGGACTTAAGGCGATAGGTCGGTAAATAGACGAACGAATATATCATAACGTACGGAAGTACCGTACCAGAAAGATAAACTGTTATCTAAATTAAAGAACCCAAAAAGGGAAGAACAGAATAAGGTTCGGAACGTATATCAGAAACGTAGGAGTGCTAGAACCGATCAAATAAAGAAGCACGGAGGCTATAAACATTATCTCCAGAAAGCAGGCGAACTATTCAAAAAGTACTAGACTCGAGAAGTACTAGCTGCTATAAACTAAATCCATAGGTCATTGAGAGGTTATTGAGGAGACCTCGATCCGAATAGACTTTCGCTAGGATCGATAAGCCAGATCTACAAAGAAGCCGTTCAAGCTAGATAAATAGCCGGTCATCCAGGATAGGAGTAGAAGAATTTGGATTCCAGGGAACAGTAGATGTTTCGAGACTTTCGTATTCTGCAGGATAGGAAGCCGACATTGAATAAATTTCACCCTTGGAAACGGGAAATTAAGAGGTCACGTGTGATAGGCTCAGAAATACGGCCTAGTGATCAAGAATTGTGAAGTGTAAATTTATCAAGATTGTGTGTTAAATTAATAATTTTAGTGTTTATTATGTGTTCTAAAGGGACACATCAGTTTATAAAAATGTCGTCAATGTTAAGTGTCTTAAATATATGTCAAGAAGTGTTTGTACATAAGATGAATTCCTTTAATATGGAGTAAAAGTTCAAAGTGGGCCCAAAATGAAACACCGCACAAGAATAAAGATCATGGGACGATCTTAAAAACATGTGAGTACTGAATTTCATTCTATTTTGGTGTCAGGAAATGGTTGTGTACAAATCCACCGGAGTTTTTTTGAGTAAAAGGGATGTGTTTTAAGAAATAAATACTGAATAAACAAAAACGCGGTCTGAACAATAATAAAAATTTGAGAAATTATAAATAATTATGTAAAGAATAAATCTCGTAGAGGAAATATGTGAATAAAATGTTAATGTATTTAACAAATGTCATAAGAGCAAGCGAAATATCAGTAATTATCATGAAAGATATTTAAATAAAGTAAATTTGAGATATGAAAGAAATAGCTTTTGAGCTTGTGTAAAGAATAAAGATAATGTTAATAACTAGGTATGGAAATATTAAATAAAGATCAAATAAATTGATGTGAACATAAGAGCGTTAAAGCCTTAATGTATGTGTAAGATATGATGTTCAAGGGAATGTTTTAAAAGGGAGCGATTTATCGGCCACGGAAAAGATTAATATAAGAATTAAAAATAATATGAATTGTTACTAATGAGATTTATCAGTTCTTGGGAAGACATTTCGGCTTAAAATAATGCATAGCGCAACGGAGCGCAAATAATATTAAAATGTCACGCTAGGAAAGCGTAGAAGTTAAAATACTTGGTAAATTACTTATGGAGGGTAGTTGATTGTAGTGAATTGATAATTGTATAAGTCCTCTATTTGTGACGTAGTATCACGAGGCATTGTGTATGTATTAAAAGGGAGCTAATGTATGGTATTATTGAGCGTATGTCATGTAGGCCACGGCCGACTTTAAATCGCGTCTTGTATAAGTCCTCTATAAGGGAATGGTTCCCGAGGCAGGTGAAGAGATTCGAACTCAGAATCTTCTTATGGTAAAAGCCCCTTAATTCTTCGTCGTCTAATGTGTATTAATCTTCCCCAATCAATGAGGACCCTCTCATAATTAATAAATGCCAAGGTTACGAAAGTGATCTATGAACCAAAGAATATTTGTTTGAATGGATACAGTACAGTAAAAGCCCGGTCTCTCCCCAGGACTGAGCATAATGTGAAGGTTTGTTTTGAAAGCCTTGGAAAGGAGCTGCTAACGTGGGTTAGACAGAGAGTCGCCCGTCACCCTCCGTGTCATAAATCGCGCCCGAGTGTAATGGCCTGGCTCTCTTAGAGTAAGGGTGGGCCGAAACCGTCTCGTAAGATGTAGTAAAGACACCGTGAGTGTTTAAAGTTGTTAACGACCCGGGCGTTGAACCGAGGTCCTTGTAGATTGATATTTTCGTTTGCCTGTTCAGATCGTAGTTTCTTGTGTAATAATGGTCTTATAAGACATAAGAGATAAATAACAATCCCTCTTGTAATGTGGTATGGAAGTAGGATTCCACGAGTTAATTGAAGGCAACTAAGTTTCGGGAGTAACTATAGTTTTTTTGACTGTGTCAAGTATCTTCACGCTCTGGAGTACACAATTGATTTCCTGATTACCTTAATATATTTGTGAAAATAAAGAGAGATGATAATAGCTGAATGTGTGAACATGCCCAAAATATTGAGTTAGATAATTAACATAAATTTTTAAATGTAATTATACATTTGTTTTGAGGATTAAGAAAATATGAAAGTAGTATTTGAGGTGTACAAGAATGACACCATTATTATGTAAAGCATGGAGCCAAAAGAGCTCGGAGTTATATAAAACTTACAGTTGATGCTTTATGGAAGTAAGACTAAGTAGGAATTGTTGGTTTATGTGGAAACCATATGTTTAAATACAATATATGTTTTATTATATTTGTGATTCCTTGTTCATTTGGAACAAGTAGATGATTATGGGTCAGTAATTAAATTGTTAAAATGTTTGTAGCGCCATTAATTTTATTAATTAAATGTGTTAAAATAGGAGTTGATTTTGTTGTTATTTTTGCAAGTGTATCCTGTAATTAATCCAAAATATGTGAGTCACAGAGTGGGGGAACTTACCGCTGCCCCGAAAATTCCGAATTGAGCTACGCTGGTATACTGTGATTGGCATATTTCTTGCTAAAAGGGCACAATACTAACAAATGGATTTCATCCAAAATTGGCACAACAAGATATCATAATATTTCAGATTATTTCTGACCAGCACACGCATGGTATTGTTGGCAACATGCTTTTACGTGGGCTGATAGATCCAATGTCTAACTGCATGTAACGTCCATTGGACTTCAACCAAATTTTGTATTCTGTACCTTAATAGATGGAACTAAGAATATATTCAGTCATCAGGGCTGCCAACTGTAGTGCTCTATTAGGCTACATTATACCAGGTATATTTTGAACTAATTAGATATTTCGATATTACCAACTTAATTTCGTCATTATTCTAGATAGTTTCATATACTGTAGAATAATCATTGGCATGAAAAGTAGGCTGTATAGTTCTTCACGGAACTTCTTGTTTAATTATGAAAATATATAATGTTGTCCTCCTAGATTTCGACCCACTGTGCACTGGAAAGGAAAAAGGAAACAACGCCGGCCACGAAGAACTTGGCGTCAAACAATGAGAGACCTCGGGCCCATTGCCGAAGCTGTTGCGATCGACGGACATCGCGGGAGGAGACTTGCTGCCCAATGTGCCTTGCACAGGACCTAATGACGATGATGATGAATCTAAATGACATGAAATGTTATCCATTTAAGGGGCTCTGGAATACACAAAGTCGCCTCCCTAGCGTAGCGGTCAGCATGGTTAGCTGCCGCCCCGGAGGTCCTGGGTTCGATTCCCGGCTCTGCCACGAAATTTGAAAAGTGGTATGAGGACTGGAACGGGGTCTACTCAGCCTCGGGTGGTCCAAATGAGAAGAGAAGGTTCGATTCCCACCTCAGCCATCCTCGAAGTGGTTTTCCGTGGTTTCCCACTTCGTCTTCGGGCAAATGCCGGGATGGTACTGCCCCCGGAATTTGAATTATATTGAGACGACGATGGCTGTATTGGCAAATATGAGTAAAGTTATGAATGTCATAGTTATGACGTGGATATTCATGACGTAGGCACGGATGACGCAGATTTCATGCCAGTAGGCTGATTGAGCTGAGATTCTTGGTGACGTCATGATTTTGTTCGAGAAAGATCCGAGATTTACGACGCAGTCGCAGGAAACAAGGTATTGTGCTAAGGAAGAAGCTACGCTATTGGAGGAGAGACTCGAACCAATGAACGATAGTTTGGAAGGAAGACGGAGATTGCTGAAACTACGATATTTGATTACTTTTGGCATGCAGATTTGTGGAAATCTATTTTCAGTTATGGCATTGATTTGGAATTTTGAAGAAATTAATTTTGTGTTTTTGAAATTTGAAAATCCGTCAAGTATAGCCAAAGTTAAAACTTCTAGCAATGACGCAGCAACAGGCTATGGAAGGGATGGATACGCCCCTTAAGAAGTTGATAAAAGGTCGTGCACAGGAGAGAGGAGCTCTCAGATCTCATATGTCAGATCGCATATATATTTCTGGTGATATATAGTTATTTTCAAGTGATTCAGTGAAGTAAGTTGTCTTTAGCGTGGTTAAAGCCTGGCGCATCGAACGAACTCGGAGCAGTTCCATTTTACGCTGCTCGAAACTAGGTGAAGTTGAAACGCTCACATTAACGTTTCCACCAGTCAAGATATCAAGCGCTAACTTCAGCCTTTATTATAATTCTATTAGGCAGTATAACATTGAGGTGTGTACAAGATTTGAACAATTTCACAGTTACACTTCGAAAGATATTGAAACTTTAAGGCTGCCAACAAAAGTGATTTTCTCGCCATAGGAGAAACACGTTTAAAATTCCACATTATACACTTCGGCTGACACGTGGAGTGCAACAGTGATATTGGAGAATACGTTTGGTATTACAACGATACATTCGACTATGGAACATTATAATCTTACAGTGCTTTCAATGATTATAACAGTAGTTGAGATGGAAGGCTAAGGCTTTAATGCAATTGGGACATATATCATTGGAGTAAAGTAACAGCATGGAACTTCGTTAATCGTCTTTCTATAAAAGCGAGCATGTAGTGAACATCCAACTACACTCATGCATCGTGAATCCATCGCTGAATTATACCAGATAACAGTGGAAATATTTTCATACTCCACAACTATGAATATTTCTGCGGAAATAACTACATTAAACTTCATGGCGAATTCCTGCAAGAACTTCAGAGAACTTTCAAGAGAGGCCAGGGTTGTCCCGGCGCACAAAGAAGAGTTTTGCCAGAAGGATGTTTTTCGTATCCACGGAGCAGTGCAATTTCCGGAGGAGGAAGCAGTTCGATTCTCCGAGGACGCTGATTCCAAATTCGAGGACGGAGCACATCTTCACGCTGGTGAAATGGAACCAACAGCAGTTTTCTTTGAAAACTTTCCTCTAGATCTTCAATCAACAGATAAGGTAGTCGTGAACGTTTCTTGTATTATTTGAGTCTTGTAGCGATATCTGAGCAACCATTCTTCCCATATTTTCTGTCCTATCTTTTGCCCCATTTTCTTGATTGATATTTCTGTACTCAGTACACTTCGATGATTTATGCCTTTTTCTTCGATTTTTGAGACATTGCTATGTCATTGGCATACTTAATAATTTTGGATCAGTTGAGACTGATAGTAGATTCATTCAGTAATTTGCATATTTTTGTAGTCACGATTTGACTGTAAAGTTAACGATTTGCTATGGCAGATTTGAATTCAGACAGCGTGTCATTTTATTAAAGTAATTAAGGGGGCGTGGTGGCTCAGCGGTCTAGCTGTATGCCTCTCACCAAGGCGGTCTGGGTTCGATTCCCGGTCAATGCATGTGAGATTTTCGAAGTGAAATGCCATGTCCTGTGGTTCGGATTCCACGTAAAAAGGAGGTCCCGTGGCTCATGATCTACAGATTAACGGTCACGTTAAACTACAAGCTTCCTTCCTTCCTTTATTAAAGTAATTCTATTCAGTAAATTACTTTGACCAATTTTCTGTCATCCTCAAGAAAGAAGAATGATTAAAAGATTTTAGAGCGTTAAAATCTATTACGATATCGACGATCTTTGAAATACTAGTCGTCTTATGAACATGATTGCAACATAGACATTTATCATTGCATCATAGACAATTTTATGAAATGTGAACGTTAATTACAATTTATTGAATACACTATGGTAATGAACATTTGATAGGAGTTTTTCTCAATTATAGATTGGAACAATAATGTTTGCATTCCACAGTCTAATGGTATTCTATTCGACTATTTTGCAGTTTAGATCAACTTTGCTTGAAGATAGTATTTTTATACTGCGTTACTTTGAAGATGTTAATCTCAATTTTGATAGACCAGGCAGGAGTGTCTAATCGTATTTGCTATTAAATTTATTTGTGATTGGCAAATTTTTACTTCATATCGATTCATGAATGAAACCCACGAAGGTTAAATAATAACAGTCATTATTACAATTGATGAATATAAGAATTTTTAAAGAGGAACAATGGATGTATAATCGTTAGTTCAGTGGACGTGTAAAAGTCGCTGTTGAGTAATGCCCTTGAATAATGAAGGAGGTTCCCACAATAATTAATGAAGTTGATGAATTTATAAGTGGAGGTTTTTGTGTGTAGTTTGGAGGATTTTTATGCCATATATATGAAGATATATGATGAATTTTGGGCCAATTTTTGTGCAATTTTGTGCGTTATAAGCGAAGTATTTTCCCGCTGAATGTATTATTCTTGTTCTTTGAAAGATTATTCATATGAAAATACTGTTAAAATTAACAAGAGTGTTAAATAATTTGAGATAAAGATTTTGAATGGAGGTTACAGTCACAAATATTAATAATTATTATTAAACATTATTAAACCTGAATTTGACAGTTAAATATAACTAACCTTCATTGGTCGATTATATCAACACGATTTGAGTAATTATCAACCGGATAAACGTGTGGTTTAATGTATTTCTTGTATAAATAATATAAACAATTAATATTGTAAAATAATTATGTAAATATCTTTGTTAAATAATTTGAAATGATAGTGATTAATACAGGCGTGTATAAAATTTTCAGTGGTCATTTGACATTGTTATAAACAATTTATTATTGTTATAAATAATTAATGAACTTTTGTTATTAACATTTAGAGTTTTTTTATACTCTAAACAACGCTAGTTAAGCAAGTGGTTTGAACAATTAATCATGATTTGGGATTGTTGGAGTAATCCACTGGTGTTTGAATGAAGCATGTAAGACATTTGCGTGATAATATTTCAGTTGAGATGTGAACATTTACGTGTTTGAAAAGGGAGAGTCAAGCTCTGAGGTAACACGCTTATGCTAGGGTTGAACGAACGGGAGTCCGCTTTGACCATGCAGGTGCCTTGCAGCTGGCCCGGACAACTGTGTTACTGAGGCCAAGGACGGTTCCATAATAGCCTTGTGGCTATAAATAAAATGTGAAGTAGATAAACACGCAAAACAATTGATATATGTGTCTCATCCCAAATCCCGTTTCCATTCCATATGCATTATTAATTTTACGTTGCTATGAGCTTGAGAAAGCTGAAACATTATATGTAGAGAATACAGGTCCTACAGGAGGACATGGTTATGTGGTCGATGGCTTCTGATTGCCACGTTGATTTTGTTGTTTCATTTTTGTTAAAATCATTCTTTATGTGAAATAAATTATTGTGCAGTTTAAAGTTTCTCGTCTTCGTTCTGGTTCATTTTAAATATCATGGTGGAGGTTATTGTGTGGGCATACTTTAAGTGATCCAGTTGACAACCCAGTCCCCGAGATAAATTTAAGAGGTAAGTAAAGGTAAGTATGAACCCCCGTATATTTTGGTGTGTTCCACAATAATTTCTTGTTAACTATTGTGCTCCAATCTCGATAGTATCTGTCAGTGCCATTTTCATTGATGTAGCTGTGCCGGTGCGTTTGATTATTGGCAATCCGATTGAGGGGGCGGATATCTGACAGCCTACTATCCGGATTATCGGGTACAGTAGGATTGGCGCAATCAACGTGTGGGGCACGATTGTCTCGATTGGCACGATCAGCAAAACATTGGATTACCAAGTTATTGCAGTAGAATTGACACCGCAATTTTTGTGGAGTGTTCGAATAACATTGGATTACCAAGTTATCGATGTCAAAGGGATTGTGAAGACTCAAATAAAGAGGTTGATTCTTTGTTAGATGTCTTAGCCAATTGTAGAATTTGAGAGTGTGATTATATAGGGATTAAATGTTGTATTGTATTAGGAAAATTACACTCAGAAAAGATCAGATCTTATACGACTTGAAAGAGGTTAAATAGGCTGGAAACTTAGAAAAATCGCCTATGATCTGGAATCTTATTTTATTTGACCGGCTTATGACATGTATAGTCATATTAAAGATAAAATTAAACTATTTGGATTATAAATGTAAATTATTTGTGTTAGGATATTTTAAAATGAACCAAAGAAACTTGAACAAGTGCTTGAGTTTATTTCAACATGAAGTGTCTACGAAGGTTAATTATAAGGTAATTATAAGTTAGATTTAAGACAGAAAATTGCTCAAATTTTATACATGGTGAAAAATGTTGCTCAGATGTTGTTATTTTGCTCTGTTTGATGTATGTCCCTAAAGCAGTTTATTATTGAAATGGCAGATGAAAGTCTGAGAATTATGTTGGAGGAGATGAAAGCTAGCATGAATAGCAGTATGAAGCAGATGATGGAGGAGAATGCTAGTAACTTGTCTGCTAATTTGTCTATTAGAATGCAGGAGATGATGAAGGAGAATGCTAGTAATTTGTCTACTAGGATGGATGAAAATTTGAAAGTTATTCAGACCAGTTCTGCAAACCTAGAAAATAATATGTCGCGTTTACAGATCAATACCCAGGGAATCGAGAATGCTGTAACTGACATGCGCACAGACGTGTCCAATGTCCATAAAGATTTATCCAATGTGCATAAAGATGTGTCTGTTGTTAAAAATGATGTGTGTAAGGTACAAAAAGATCTTACCATGTTGAATCTTGATGTTGCTAATGTCCGGGGTGATATTTCATGTGCTAGAGCTGAAGTAATTGTTGTAAGGAATGATGTTGCTACTGTACAAGACGAAGTAGAAGAAGTTCAAAGAGAGGTTAGTAATGTTCGAACTGATGTGTCAAATGTTCAAGTAGACATCAATAATATTCATTCAGATGTTAACGATATGCAAAGCGATATCAATAAAATACAAGTAGAAGTCAATACTGTTTTTGTAGACATTGCTAAAGTTCAGACTGATGTTAACAAAGTGAGGGAGGAAATTGAAACTTCAAAAACACTTTGTACTCGTAACATTAGTGCATTAACAACTCGGTTAGTTGACGAGTCTGTTAGGACAACGGCTTCTTTAGCTGGTTTAAAATACGATGTAGAGGTCATGAGAACCCAAGTATTAGATCACAATCGTTTACTTAAGGAGGACATCGAAGTAGATATTGCAGAAATGTTAACTGCAAATGTAACAGTGTGGAAAGATGAATGGAACAGGTCAAGTGGGGAACATGTAGATCAGATTCAGGAACGAATTGAAAGAAAACTTGCCAGTACACAGGTAGACATTAATAACGAAGTAGTTCAGATTAGGAAAGACTTGAATGTAAGGATGGATTCGCTATCCGAAAAGCAGGTAGAGGATAGAACTCAAATAGGTCAGGACGTGCAAGCATTAAAAACTGCGTTAGAGGAACAGATTCATAAGGTTGTCTCTGATGTTAATGAAACTACAAGCAAGCTGAAGAATTTGAAATTAGGAGAAGCTAGCATGATGGAAACCTATAAGGAAGAGTTGATTAGGAAAGTCATCACGGAAATCACAGACAAGGATACCGAAGGATTGACTGGTGAAGAGGAGAGAAATTACGTGAGAAGAGGTAACCTTACTACAGAAGAGAGAGATATTAGTCCTGAGGAACGTATATCCAGATTCAGGGAAGAAGAAGAGGATCGGAATATTGAACCCGAATGGAAGTATCGTGATAGTGGGAGGAATTATATGGATTCATATCCGAGAAATGTGACAGTCATCCGGAATTTTGAAGACAAACCTCAAAAATTTAGCAACACTGATAGTCTCACACCGATCGAATATATCAGGAATCTTAAAGACTATTTCATAGAAGCCCACATTCCTAGAGAGAGAGAGATGAGAATCGTAGAAAGATTTCTAGCTGGAAGACCCCTCGAATGGTTTAGAGCATTTCGGTACACTTTCAGCAATTTTGACGAATTTGCAGAGGCACTGATTAAACGATTCTGGTCAATAGAAGCTCAGAATTCATTAAGAGCTGAGGTATACTCGAGGAAGTACTCAGGTACTCTTCCAACACGGTACGCTGATTTCTTCACGAGTCAACTATCACGCTTGAGATTTTTGCAACCCCCATTGTCAACAGAGCAGTTGATAGATGCGATTTCACGTATGCTGCCTGTGGAGGTAAGAAGACTGATCATATTGTACAGCATCCCAGGGGTATGCACCCCTTGGAGACCATCCCCCCAGCATCTGGCTAAATCCCCTAAAATGGCAACCCTTGGAAAGCCGGGGCAACATCCATTAATACTGTAAGGACAGCTTGCTACTCCATAAAGCAGCTCAAGCCTTACGTAATCATTACACTCAGCGACATAGTACTAACTGGGGCAGCATGCCAACACAATGCTGACAGCAGGACGTCAAAAGGTATAAGAAGGCGTCCTAATGAGGTCAAAGGATCTCTCCATTGTCAGTGCTTCATCGAGACAGCCGGAGGCTACGCTGGTGTCAACCGAGGTGAGTCAGTCAATCGTGTTCAGAGTTCCTACTTATGTAACCTGCAACCCACAAATTGTATCACATTATAAACATAATTTCATTCCCTACAAGGGACTCACACAAAGAATCACAGACCAATAAAACACTTGGTCCACACTCTACACTAGCATTACTGTTATACGCCTCTTTACATCCCAACGCCCTTCCTTATTCCCGTCACGTAAAGACGTGACAGACGGTAAGCCATTAGCGCTAACTCAGGTACCTTTGCGTTTCTCTAGCCGGCTCGGCTGCCAACAAGCGGCGCGTGCCACTCGGCTGATACGAACAGTGTCAGTTACATAACAAGCAGTCAGCTGAGCTGAGCGACCAGCACAACGACCCTTTGCAGTGGGTCCCATCCCTCCAAGCACTATTACATTATTCATAGGAACGCCCCCTAGTTCCTAGCACACCACAACACTCTACACTGGTCAGCTTACCCTGACAAGGGAAGCTACCCTTTTAGGCACCACTTTATAAATTAGTACAACAACTCTCCCTTTTAGATCCACCCCCAAATAAGGGATCTAAAACACTGGTGGAGGCGCGGGCCTACGCATAGAGAAAAGGGACTCAACCAACGAGCCCTCGTAGGTAAAACGACCCCTTCCGTACCGCAAAAAGCCAAGCAAATAGTGAGAAAATTTTTCCCCCAGACAAAAAGCACCATTTTTTTGTGTGTGCTCCAAACTAGCTACACAGGGGAAATTTTTAATAAACCAACCCCCTAGCCCCATACAGAATCAAAAAAATATAAGAATACACTGTCAAACACGCACAGATTTTTTTTATTATTATTCTTATTGTAGGCCCATACACTTCAGTCAGAATGGCACCTCATGCAGAGATTGCAAGCCATAGAGGCAATAGGGGTACGCCATTATTATTATTAACATTATTGTTCAGATGCCAAGGGCACATACAAAGCCGGCAAACACAAATACGGGCACTCCAAACAAAAATCGGGGCAATATAGGGCAAACAGCCATACACCCCGTCAGAGGGTAGGACAGCGCGATTAAGATGCGCACATACACTCTTGAATCACATACATGAACACCTCAATAGGTTCCATATACAAAGAAACAGAATATACCAACAATTAACTACCACACATGGTCCCGTAATAGATAATGCAACCCTCGAGAGAATGAGGGTGCACTACACAAGTTTACACGCCCAATACAGGGAGATAATTCGCGTCCAAGCGCTTCTCCAACTAGCGGCCACAAAACAATACAGAGCACAGAAACATTAATACATTAATACAGTAATTTGCAAGCAGGCCATGAGCCTCAATAAGGCAGTACACCCAAATTTGGGATGAATACCGTGAGCTCCAGGCCAACAAGGCCATTTTTGAGTTCATGGCAGGGCCACCAGCCCACCCGAGAGAGGACATAAGCGTGGATACGCTGACTCGACAATTTGCGAGGATGTCCCTCTCGCCACGTACTGCCACAGAATGGAAGGAGTTCGCCGTGGCCACAGGCAAGACGACGGCCAGGTTAGGCTCCAACTTACTGCAGAATAAACCTAACACATACACACGTCCTTCAGCTCCGGATCGGAAGGCAATTTTGCCAAACCGAGGGGCCGAGCCTAGAACATTCCCCTCGGAACAGAGGGACGAGAGGGAGTTGAGGCCAGGGCCATTAAACACACATGATATGACAGGGAAACAACGGGACGTAACCACGTCATGGGCAGACGACATAGAACCCGTCCCAATACACATAAAGCCTACATACACGTACACAGATAGGCTAACACATTGGCAGGAGTCGGCCGTGGCCACAGGCCGAAAAACGGTCAGGCTACAAGCCACCACATTGCTAGGCCGGACACAAGCCATTAAGCGACCTTTACCGCCAGTTCAAAGGGCAAATTTGCCGGAACAAAGGCGAACGCCGGTATTAGTCCCTCAGGATGCACGATATACGCACGAACATTTTGACCGGGCATTACCACACAGTACACGGGGATTAGGAAAGGTGTTCTCACCTACCCCACAAAACCACGCAGTCAAATATATCCACACTCCCGTAAAATCTACTAGGGCAGCGCCAAGCGCAATTAGGCCCTCGAATACAGGTACATTTAAACCTATAGACACGCGCCACGGTGGAAGTAGGCCAAAGCTTACTTTGCTAGAAATTCCGCCGGAAGGTAGCAAAGGAACACCCCAGTGGATTCCAGAGGCCTATCATCTATTAACAGGGCAAAACCCTTCACCTTTCTGAGCACTGAAGCTCGAAAGAGGATAACGACTTCCACCAGGGCCACAGAAATAAACTAACATCGCTAACACCAACATTATAGGCCACATAAATTCTTTCACACGGGGGCGATAAGAAAATGGTCCAACAAGTACATAATAAACATAAAATTGCATATTTTTCGTTCTTATTTTATGTATATACAGTGCAGTATAGCCAAATTAGAAGGAACGATTCTAAATCCTTCCTGTTTTTTTTTCGGAACCATGGCATTTTTCTCTCAGGCCATCAATGGTTATTGGGCGAAGTGATTAACGCCATAACGTAAAGTCTCTAATATGCTAAGCCAAATGGAAGCCAAGCAGGCTTCAGGCTGAAAGAGAGATATTTTGAACACAGCTTAAGCATACAATCACAGCATAAAGCTTAAGTGAGTCTTTCTAAGTAAAAATGACTCAACGTTCTATGTTAGGGTTCCACAGTTTAATAGATTCTCCTGTTGCGGGCGAAAGCCGTAAGTGTGGCAGGAATTAAGACTCTCAAACTAACTTCAAAAATTTGGTGAGGTGTGCTTTAGCCAACTGAAAAGCCCAATTGCACACCGGGACGAGACACTGTCATTGTGGTGAGTTACAATTACTTTGAAAGGCAGGTTTGACTCCCATAGTGCACTGGCTTTGCTCCTGACGTGGATACAAGTGTGTCAATTACGTCTTGCAATGGCCTTCCTAATGTGTACTAGACAGTGTCGGTAGATTCCCCTGAGACGTAACCAGATTACAGTTGTACTCACGTTACCAAAGTTGTAAATACTACACTCAGGTCCCAAGCACATTTTCTTTTAACATTTTTTATAGCGTTCACGACATAATTTTTAGAGACTATCGCCACCTGCTATTATTTTCTTTCAAAGTGCTCTCTTAATCCAGAGCGGGGCATAGCTCTTTTTTTTTCTATTATGACGCAGGCATTAGGCCCGATGAAAGGAAGGTGGCCAAGTTAAACAAATATACATATTTAATACATAGGGACACGTAAAGGCGGAAATACTGCCAAAAGGAAAGGAAGTAATCCCACGGGCAGGCGTGAAAAGAGGGCCAAGAAATAGCCCACTGACCGCGCCGGGATACGATCCTAACACTCACCAGAACTGTCCCTGAGACACAACCTTCATGATGCCGGAAACAATTACTCTGGGTAAAAGGCGGTCTCCAAACCCGCAACCTTCTGAATACCAGGAGTATAAGGTTGAGTAAATATCCAGTTCTAGGATAGAATAATGGGAAAGCTAAGACAAATTGGGACAGTCCCACTAACAGCGGGTCATAAACGAAAAACAATACAATCGCCTCTGGCATCTGGTCACCAAACACGCGACTAGCGGACCAGACACACTCGCGTACAACGACATTTTCTCCAGGGATAAAGAACATACTTGAACAACGATACAGTTAACACAAAATCTGGGGACACACATGTAGTCAATGGAAGGTTCTTTTACAAGTACGGCCAACGCATATGAGATTTCCGAAGTGAAATGCCATGGCCTGTGGTTTGGATTCCAAGTAAAACGGAAATCCCGTGGCTCATGATCTCCAGATACGGTCACGTTAAACCACAAACTCCCCCCTTTTCTGTCGCAATGCGAAAAGCATTCATCACAGTCACAGAAAGTAAGCGATTAAAAACTCATGTGCCGGACATACAGCATTATCAAGACAAGTAACGAGCGTGCGCGCAGGACATTGCAATCCGATACCGCCATACTCAGCAAGAACGCAGGCCTCAGTGATAATCTGTACGCTTACAGACAACAGCTCTCAGAGCAGAGCGCACGGCATCATTCACGCCCGATTTAGAGACCCTATATCTTCCAAAATTACACTACGAGGGGAAATCAAAAACCTACAAACTCTACACAGGTATGCATGCTTTCATTTGCGCACTGCACATCAACGGGAACGTGCCATTTTTAAATGCGGCACGAAAATAATCACGCCAAGTCTTTACAGACAACCGGATTCGAACCCATGACCACACACCACACGCGTACCAAAAACTAACTATCCAATGGTATTTTTGGTACGCGGAACACAAGCAAAAACCACACTGGGAAAGCCCCAAGCCCTGGAACACAACGCAAACATAAAACACAGAGAATGACATAAGGTCACGGGTCTGAGTTCCAGTAAAAAATTTAGACACAAAGGAGAACAGCTATTCAGGCGTCCCATCATACTGACATTGGCCCATACAAGTGCATGAACAGGGAATACTACATTTCCTCCCACCAAAAACCAGACATAAAATTTCGCATTACACCAGGCATAGAGGAATACATTTCACAAACACAGGTAGGAAAATTTCGCAAGACACAGGTCTTAGAGAACAATGGCCACACGACGTCATTACCTAACTAGGGCGAATTGCTACATTAAGCCGCTAGGAATCCAAAACAATGACCACACTTGCATTCGTGCAAAAAGGCACATACCAGCGGATGACAAACAGTAACTTCCCAGTCTGGTATTGCACATACCAATTGCTGACTGCAGACTATTCACACTACAATATTGCGGTGACGAGACACTATTGCGTATCGCCCGTGACCGTGAAATTACACACACATAACAATTGTAACGCCATACATTTTTTTTTCCCCACACTGCAAAATCATTTGGCAATAGACAAGACGTGACACAGCGGAACTTATCTTGGGCCTATAAGGGCACGTTCGCAAAGACGTTGCAAGGCCACGGGCGCTTCCCGCCCATACACAACATACACAGTAGGACTTAGCCTTATAACAGACCAACCGGCCGCGTGGTGTAGCGGTACATAGGCACACACACACGCACTCGCACTCACCAATTAGGAGCGAACATAGGGACTTTGAGGAAACAGGACCTCCCCTTAATAACTTCTTTTCGCCATTCTATTCCCGAAATAAATCATTACAGATGACTAGCACATGACCAGTCGCATTACGACCACTGGCCACATCTACACTGCAAATGGCCGACCAGATTAGGTCATGCCGCTCTACTATCCCAAGGCGCGGATAGAAAGCCAACATGGACCAAGGGAGGACGACAGGAGAACAGGCTACCAGCGTACCACCTTACTCCCTTCCCATAACCTTCTCACGCCCCACATAAACAACGCAGACACATCTACACGACCAAAAACAGCTACACTACATTACAAAATACACACAGGGGTTGATGGACTTCATGCGCCTAAAAAGCAGGCATGCTACGCCTTGCGTCACGATGCTAACACCTGAGTATTAGGGGTGTGTCAGCAAACATTAAAGAAGCATAATGCGCCTCTCCAAATGAGAGAGGAGGCCATAGATATATACTAACCATGCTTTAGTACTTAAGCTCTCCCGCATGAAAGGAACATATGGTATTATGCCCCATCCTACACCTATCCGTACATGAAGGCAGAAACTTCATATTCAGACACATGCATGAGTATCCCATCCAATTACCAGGGATTTTAATATCAAACCTGCATGACTTTTCGTATTTTTGCAATCCCGGGAATTACCTCCCCACTCCACTCACTATAGAAGCATCCCAGTGGCATCACCGGTTCTAGGCCACCACTAACGTGGAACCCAAAGGTGCGTAAACCCTTCCTACCATGCTTTAAGCCCACTCAACAAATTAACTACCCCCAAATCCTAATAACAGGGTACCTGACAATACAGACCCTACTAACACCTCCATTAAAGTAAAGAAAGCATTATTGCTGGGAAGCTGACATAGCGATGGTAGGCCAGAAGTAGCCTATGTACTTAGAAGATCTACAACCCCGCTACACTGGAAATATTTTACATTTTACACGGAGATTGAACCATTCACACAGGTTACGACACATTTTTTTTCTCTCTTACAAAGGAATCTGATACGAACTGATGGTTGACAACGGTGTAAGCCGAAGGCAGGAGGGACCACACGGGAGCAGAGCTGGGGAAGGCGATGTGGACCCTTACCCCAGTTGGCTCACCAAATCACTGACCTGACCAAACAGACGAACTACGTAAGGTCAAAGCATTCGCGGCCTGGTCGGGCAAGCTCTGGAATCCTAGGTGCGCGTAAACCGCCCCTGGGAGGAAGGGATGCTACACCCACTTTGTGCCACGGTCGTCGAAGCCAAGACCTGCAGGGAGACTTTCTGAGAATGGCGGGAGAAATAGCTCACTCCGCGCCGGCCTCGGGAGCTATCCCTAGAGACGACCCCATTATGACTAGACTTCTAGTTAAGTTTAAATTTAGGTAGGCACGGCTTCCATAGCGGGAAGCAAAACTCCTGTGCGTTGGAGTAAAACACACTGCGGCCCATAGAGGCAAATTCATATATCAATGCGAAAAAGCATACTACGGCGGCCCATAGAGGCAAATTTATATATCAATGCGAAAATGCATACTACGGCGGCCCATAGAGGCAAATATCACTGCGAAAAGCAGATTGCGACGGCCGATTAAGGCGAAGACAATATTATGCCATTGGACCACACTGTCCAATGCCCACATAAATGGCGACGCAACGGGCAACCAGAGGGCATTAAGAGAGGGGCATTGCGCGCCCCTCACAGGAGCCAAGTGGGCGGCTCAACTACGTTAAATAGGAACAGCACACGGTTATGGACACGGAAGTTACAGCGGGCGAAACGGTTAGCTTAGTGGCACCGTAAGGCGCCTGCGAATAGGTTAGTACTAGTATTAAGACCTAGAATAGATGTCGACAATAGTATTAAAACGGAGGGGACTACGAGGCATTGTTGGGTTCCGGTCCCGACAATGTACTACAAGGGCGCCCCCGCGAGAGAAATCAAGCGGCCAGCCTCCATCTAAATTTTAGTACTTAAGTCACAGTGCCATGTTAAGGTCACTTAGATGTAAGCAAATTTACTAACAGCTGTTGCTAATAATAGCACAGCACATTTCGGCTTTAGAATAAGGTCCACTCGGCATGTAAATACAGAATAGTTTTACAGTTAAGTAATTTTATCGATAAGTTAAATAAGTAAGGTAAGATATAAGGTAACATAAACCTACATTTAAGGCATTTTTTTTATATATATATAGCTCACCGTAGGATATATCGGCACTCGGTGACTATAAATCCGTTACCGAGGTAAGCCCGACAATACTTAGGATAAACTAGGTTAAAATAGGCATAATCAAAGTGGAATATATCGGCACCCGGTAACCACAATTCCGCTACCGGGGTAAGACCAACTATATATTATTTACGGCATTACGGCACCGTATAGGGTAAGCCCGGCCTTGCAGCTAAGTAACATTAATCATGCTATTTTTTTTCAGTGAAAGAAGAGCTTCAACCAGTACTAATATGTTTTTTTCTAAACCTCGCCATTTTTTCACAGGCATCGTCACCAGATACAGGAAACTGGTGACGGGAATTTCACTGCCATATAGCAGTGGCATATTATTTACAGCATGCCATGATGTGTATTATTTTTTTATTTTTCAACTTGCACTAATCCCGACACACTCGCAAACACTCACCACATTTTTCTTTTGCAGCTACACACTCTAAAATAAATCTGCACAGCAGGACTGGTGCCTGTGGGGTACCAGGCTTACTGGCAGATCAACTAAAATGTAAACACATACAGCGTCAAAATGCGACGCAGATTACGACAATGAGAGCGCAACCGATTTGTGGCAGTGACTCTCATTGTCAAGTGTGCAAGCATTCACCCACAGAGGATGCTTCACAGGTTAGGTATTAAGCATACATGCAAGCGGTACGACCACTATACCGTACCAAGAAGTGGCCGTACAGAATCAGCCGTGAGGCGGCAAGAGTACGTACAGACGGGTAGCGTGCACGCGAGGTACCTCACAAAAACTACAATTATAAGGGATTAGCGCGATTAAGTAGACATAAGGTCATTGTAAATTATAATTTTTCAGGATAAACTGTATACCATTATTCCACTAGACATAAGGTCATTGTAATTTATAATTTTTCAGGATAAACTTTATACAATTATACACTATATATATTTTTGTTTGTTCACCAAGATGCCAATGTCCATCATGTGTATGATTTGTTTTCTTTCATTTTTCCTTCTTCTAACTTCCCCATTTGTCAGGGTGTTCCGTTTTTTCCCAACCCAATAAACGTCTTTTGAATATTTCCCTTAAATTATACCCTGGAACACCCATTTTTCTATTTTCTTCTACCTTTCTTATTGCAGGGAGCATTTTTTCCCTAAGATAGGGCGGACGACGCCATCATCCGTTCGGCCCTGGGTTTTTCCTCCCTGCACAAATATGTAACACATCACCATCAGAAACCATATTTTTTTTAAACTAGCAATATGCCAGCAAATGCAAGGGCAATTTTTTTTACATGTCGAATTTATTTTAATGTTCAATTTTTCTCAAAATGTCAATTTTTCCCAATGTTAATCAAATCTTTCGCAAATGTCAATTTTTTTTTGTTTGTTTTTTCACAATGTCAATGTATACATATATATGTAAATCCCATAACCCTCCCCTCTGAACACGGGCTCACCTCACACCCACCCTTCGATACGACGCCACCAGGAGATACGAGGGGATTTCAAGGACCACTACGTCAACGCCCCAACCTCCAGTTCCGTTCCCGTTCGCGAGGACGCGAACAAATGAAGGAAGACTCTTGTACAGCATCCCAGGGGTATGCACCCCTTGGAGACCATCCCCCCAGCATCTGGCTAAATCCCCTAAAATGGCAACCCTTGGAAAGCCGGGGCAACATCCATTAATACTGTAAGGACAGCTTGCTACTCCATAAAGCAGCTCAAGCCTTACGTAATCATTACACTCAGCGACATAGTACTAACTGGGGCAGCATGCCAACACAATGCTGACAGCAGGACGTCAAAAGGTATAAGAAGGCGTCCTAATGAGGTCAAAGGATCTCTCCATTGTCAGTGCTTCATCGAGACAGCCGGAGGCTACGCTGGTGTCAACCGAGGTGAGTCAGTCAATCGTGTTCAGAGTTCCTACTTATGTAACCTGCAACCCACAAATTGTATCACATTATAAACATAATTTCATTCCCTACAAGGGACTCACACAAAGAATCACAGACCAATAAAACACTTGGTCCACACTCTACACTAGCATTACTGTTATACGCCTCTTTACATCCCAACGCCCTTCCTTATTCCCGTCACGTAAAGACGTGACAGACGGTAAGCCATTAGCGCTAACTCAGGTACCTTTGCGTTTCTCTAGCCGGCTCGGCTGCCAACAAGCGGCGCGTGCCACTCGGCTGATACGAACAGTGTCAGTTACATAACAAGCAGTCAGCTGAGCTGAGCGACCAGCACAACGACCCTTTGCAGTGGGTCCCATCCCTCCAAGCACTATTACATTATTCATAGGAACGCCCCCTAGTTCCTAGCACACCACAACACTCTACACTGGTCAGCTTACCCTGACAAGGGAAGCTACCCTTTTAGGCACCACTTTATAAATTAGTACAACAACTCTCCCTTTTAGATCCACCCCCAAATAAGGGATCTAAAACAATATCGTCAAACATTAGAGATTTGACAAGTATGGACGAATTGTTGAGAAGGCTTGACTACACGAGTCCAACGCCAAATTTGGTACAAAAAGGTCAGAGGCACGAATTCAAAGACGTTAATACGGTCTACATGGATCAAGTGCAGCAAACTGATAAGCCTGAGGAAGGAAAAACTGAAAATGTAGGTCCTCACAGGAATAATTATTTCCGCAACCACAGATCCCAAGGTTACCGTCCATATCAGCAAAGACGAGGCTGGAATAATAATAGAGGGAATTACAACAACGGAAGAGGTAGATACTACAACAATGGTTATAATAGAAATTATAACAGAAATAACCAGTACCAGAATCAGAATCAGAATTCTCAAGGTCAGGTTATGACCCCGACAAGTATCAAGAAAGAGAGAAAGAAAGTCAGCAGTATCTGAAGGAATTACGAGAAAAGGAAGCTGAGAATCAAAAGAAAAGACAGGATGTAGTGATCGATCCTGGTCCTTCTACAAGTCAGCAGGGGAACTTTGAGATTGGTAACACAAAAAAAAACGCCGATTTCTCAACGACAGTGAGAAACTATGAATACATTGCCACACCACACCTGATTACCATCAACGAAATTTACGAAGTAACTGATGAGGATTTATTAGAAGAGAGGGGAATCGTCAAAGAGGAAAGACCATGTGCATTACCTATTATTTCTGTACTGATAGATGGCCAACAGTATAAAGCTCTTATGGATACTGGTGCAATTATTTCTATCATTTCTGATGAATGCTATCAAAGTCTGTTAAAAGGAGAAAACATGACAGTTTTACCTGTTTCTACCGTCAAAGTGAGAGGAATTTTCCAAGACAAGGCAGTGAAATGCAAGATCCAAGTGCTGTTGAACTTTGAAATTAATGGAAGGAATTATGAACAGATCTTCATTGTGGTTAACAAGATTCATTTCGATATTGTGCTAGGAATCGATTTTATATCGAAAGTTGGAACCATTATTGATATGAAGAAAATAAGTATTAGCTTTAATGATGGGTACAGGATCACAGAAGAGATAGAAGAACAGGACGTGAAAAACAGTCTGGAGATAGACCTTAGGGAAGAAATTTTAAATACCATTATTAACGACGTAGAGAATATAACAGAAATACCCAGTAGAAAAACTGAAGGATTTGAAGAAATTCAGGGGGAATTTGAAGATTTGATAAAGGAATTCCAAGATATTTTCGATGAAAAACCTGGATTGATTAAAGATTATAAGTATAAGATAAGGCTGACCGATGAAACCCCTTACCAAAAGCGAATATACCCCATACCTGAGAAATACTATCAAGAAGTACGAGGGTTGATCAGAAAAATGGAGGTAGACGGGATTATTAAAAAACAGGCGTCGTCTTACATAAACCCCATCACTGTAGTGAAGAAAAGTAATGGTCAGATACGTCTTTGTCTCGATGCTCGGACCATCAACTTGAAGATTCTTCCAGAAAATGACCGACCACCTAAGATCAGAGATCTGCTTAGAAAGTTCAAAGGGAGAGCATGTTTCAGTGTTCTTGACTTGACATCTTCGTTCTACCAAGTTCAACTGGAGGAAGAAAGTATGCAGTACACTGGATTCCTATTTGACCAGACGTCATGGGTCTTTGTGAGAATGCCTTTTGGAATGGTCAACAGTGGACCAGCACTCATTCGAGCACTTGATAGCAAGCTCACTGACGAAGTAAAGGAGAATGTAATCTGCTACATTGACGATTTAATTGTATCTTCACCCAACGCCGCAGAACATTTAGTGCACTTGAGAAAGTTGTTTGAAAATTTAAGGGAGGCCAATATCAAGGTCAATTTTGGAAAATGTCAATTCTTGAAGAAGGAGATCAATTACTTGGGGCATACCATTGATAAAGATGGATATCATCCAAACATGCAGAAAGTAGATGCGATCACAAGATTCCCAAAGCCAACTAAGGTGAAACAAGTCAGAGAATTTGTAGGCGCTTGCCAATTCATTAGCAGCCACTGTCCGAGATACTCTGAAATTATGGCTCCTCTGTATGATTTACTCAAGAAAAATAATAGATGGAAATGGGGTACCGCAGCAGACGAGGCTTTTGAGAAAGCAAAGGAGATGCTCAGAAACAACGTCAAACTGGAGTACCCAGACTTTGAGAAGGTGTTCTATATTGACGTCAGAAAAGTTGGATGGCGCAGCCACGCGGATGAATGTTGAAGCTGTAACATTGTGACTGGTGAGGTTTATTTTCATGGTGAAGCATTGATGTCGTGATGGAAACAGAAAGGAATTTGTCAAATTCGAGGAGGTACTGCTCTGTATACGGTTGCAAATCTTATAAAATGGGTACGAAATCTCTTCACTACTTTCCTGTACAAAAAGTTCAGAGAGAACGATGGGCTTCGGCCCTGCCAATTGGAAAACGTGTTACACGTTACATGACAGTGTGCTGTCTGCATTTTTGTGAAGACGACTTCTTTCCACAGCGTAAGCACCGGTAGAGTTGATTATTGATAGTTATTGTCTCTAATTTGTATTCACAAGGATTTAGCTACATCAAAAATACTGATAAACTTGTAGCCTAATACTTCCGTGCCGTACATAGAACCGAATGTAATCCACTCTTCGTAAACTTATTTTAGGGGTTCTTCCGATTGACAATAGTCGAATGGTTAGAAAACTTAAGAAAAATGCTTTTCCTAGCCTTAATTTGCCAGAGAATTTACATTCTTGCCTTTGAACAGCAAGTATGTAGCTCAATATTTGCAATATGAAGTATGATTTGGCTTAAATTGTGTTTTTGTCTGTGATCTCCTTACTGTTGAATTTAGTTAATTAATGTGTAAAATCTTAGTTTTAAGTACCGGTTTGGTGACCCATCATCCCAGGCAGGCCGGTAACACCTATACTACTGAGGCAGATAGGTCACTTAGTCGTAATTTAGAAGTTATAGTGATGTATACAAATGCGGTAATGTAGCAGGAGACCCGATCGGCCTAGGCTATTCTAACTTTAATTAGTTCCCATTTCAGGGTTTTTCAATTTTGAGTGCGAATAGTTGGTTTGAAAGTTGTACAACAGTAAGGAGAGTATGTTTTGTATAGGTTTTAATTGGTATTATGGTTTATGTCGAGCTGAGGAGTGAATTTGATTTGGCTTAAAGTGTAGTTTTTGATCTGTTCCGTTTGCTTATGACAAGTTCAAATGGAGACTCCAGCTTTGTTAAATATCTGTATTTTAAATATTTAATTAAATATATTGATAAAGAGGATGCCTCCATTTTAACTTGCCTGTGGCAAGAGATTAATAAATTTATATTCTTGCCTTTGAACAGCAAGTATGTAGGTCAATATTAGCAATATTGAAGTATGATTTGAGCATCCCAAGTAACGCTTCTTTGAACCCAAAACATTCATGCAAATTCAGGGTTGCTGGATTCAATTTATTATCAGGGAGTCGTCCTTTGTGTTAAGTGAGAGATATCTATTGTGAAATTAATAAAAACATCGATACCGCTAGGCTCCCAAGTACAGGCTTCATATATGTTATAGCAGACAGTAATTAACTATCTACATATGGGTAATATTTTTAACTGGTAGTAACTAAGCACTGCATTTAAATTGATTATAAAAATATTTCTATCAATGAAAGAAAATATGTAGTATTTTACCATTATAAATTAGAAGCCATAACAAACGCACACCCTATCACTGTCTTGCTTACTTCTCGTCACTATCTCGCCGCCATATTGCAAACAGCTGACCGAAAGCTCCTCCCCCGTTTCGGACGTCAATAGAGTCTGATGCATCAAGAATAGGCATTAGTGCAGTCTTATACCAAAAAGACGAGGCAGGCAACAAGCACTACATTGCGTTCACTAGTCGGAAGTTAAAGAAACACGAGGAAAATTACTTTACGACAGAACTAGAAGCGTTAGCTTTTGTAACAGCTTTGCAAGCTTGGAAAAAAATTTTGCTGGGACACAAGGTTATCATTATTACAGATCACAAAGCACTTCAGTTTATGCTGCAAACTGACATGTCTAGTGATAGATTGACACGTTGGGCTTTGTTCACCCAACAGTTTAATGTCACTATCGTCCATCAGCCTGGGAAAGATAACTTACTGGCTGATGCTTTATCACGTAACCCTATCAAAAATGTGCAGATACACCATGTACAATTGGAGCAGCAAGATCAAGAGACCGTTAGGAGGTTAGCCCGAATCGGTGTGTCACAGAAGAGACACGCTCCAATCAGGAAAATGTACAGGTTTCTTAAGGGTTACATGGACAATACTGATGTTGACTATGCAGTTACACAGAGAGATTCATGACACTTTGTCTTGAGTGGAGACGTCGTATGTAAGTATTCTGACTCTGCGCATACAAAGCTTCGAATAGTCGTGCCACCTAAACTTGTTGTCAATTTAGTGTGGGTAGCTCATCACGCAACTGGACATGCGGGTTTAGATAAAACTCTTGATACTCTTAAAGAGAGGTTTATTCGGACTAACATGCGTTCCAGCATTGCTAATGTCATTCGTTCTTGTGATAAATGTCAAAGAGCAAAGTATGCTTCCGCTCTATTGAAAGGAAAACCTAAGGCTATGATTCCCTCTAAACCGAATGAACTCATGGCGACAGACATATTTGGTCCTTGTCCGAAGGGATATCAGGGTAATCAGTATCTGTTGGTTACCGTGGATGTCTTCTCAAAATTTGTAACAATGAGTCCCATGCAAAAAGCTAACACGAGGAACGTTGTAAGCGGACTGGAACATGCTGTATTTCCAAAAGCTGGTAAACCAGAATATCTACTTTCGGATCATGGAGCTCAGTTTACATCCTTAGAATTTGCAGCAGATATGGAAAGGCTTCGTGTTAAGCACATATTTTCAAGCGTGCGATATCCGGAATCGAATTCTTCGGAAAGATATATGGCTGAATTTTCGAAATTCTGTCGAATTTTCTGTCCGAATGATCATTCTGGTTGGGTGAAATTTGTACCCCTTATTGAGGAATGTCTAAATTCTACAGTGCAGGAGAGCACAGGAGAGGTGCCAATGAGACTTCATCTAGGAAGAAACCCAGAAAGGCCATGGGATAATCTGTTCAACCACGTTCCTAGAGATCCCGACTTAGGAAGGCAGCAGAGAATAGACAGAGCGAAGGAACAACTCCAGAAAGCAGCACAAAAACGACTGAAAAGAGTAGCTGGAAAACGTTTTGGTGCTCCCTTAGAAATTGGAAATCTGGTATTATTACGCAGACCTGTCAAGGCTGACGTGGGTAAGAAAATCTATCCCAAGTTTGGAATAGTATTCATGGGTCCGTTCAGAATTACGAATGCCTATGGAAACAACTGTTATGAACTTTACGATGATGAGAATAATGTCGTTTATGGCAAGTTCAATGCTGGGAACTTGAAGAAATATTATCCAAGAGTAAGCTAATAATAACTCAATTTCGTGTTCAAGTGAATTGAGATGTTTATAACACAGACTTTAAAAACAATTTGCAACTGTTTTTAAAACGTGGTGAAGGGAGAATGCCCCCGGAATTTGAATTATATTGAGACCACGATGGCTGTATTGGCAAATATGAGTAAAGTTATGAATGTCATAGTTATGACGTGGATATTCATGACGTAGGCACGGATGACGCAGATTTCATGCCAGTAGGCTGATTGAGCTGAGATTCTTGGTGACGTCATGATTTTGTTCGAGAAAGATCCGAGATTTACGACGCAGTCGCAGGAAACAAGGTATTGTGCTAAGGAAGAAGCTACGCTATTGGAGGAGAGACTCGAACCAATGAACGATAGTTTGGAAGGAAGACGGAGATTGCTGAAACTACGATATTTGATTACTTTTGGCATGCAGATTTGTGGAAATCTATTTTCAGTTATGGCATTGATTTGGAATTTTGAAGAAATTAATTTTGTGTTTTTGAAATTTGAAAATCCGTCAAGTATAGCCAAAGTTAAAACTTCTAGCAAATACGCAGCAACAGGCTATGGAAGGGATGGATACGCCCCTTAAGAAGTTGATAAAAGGTTGTGCACAGGATAGAGGAGCTCTCAGATCTCATATGTCAGATCGCATATATATTTCTGGTGATATATAGTTATTTTCAAGTGATTCAGTGAAGTAAGTTGTCTTTAGCGTGGTTAAAGCCTGGCGCATCGAACGAACTCGGAGCAGTTCCATTTTACGCTGCTCGAAACTAGGTGAAGTTGAAACGCTCACATTAACGTTTCCACCAGTCAAGATATCAAGCGCTAACTTCAGCCTTTATTATAATTCTATTAGGCAGTATAACATTGAGGTGTGTACAAGATTTGAACAATTTCACAGTTATACTTCGAAAGATATTGAAACTTTAAGGCTGCCAACAAAAGTGATTTTCTCGCCATAGGAGAAACACGTTTAAAATTCCACATTATACACTTCGGCTGACACGTGGAGTGCAACAGTGATATTGGAGAATACGTTTGGTATTACAACGATACATTCGACTATGGAACATTATAATCTTACAGTGCTTTCAATGATTATAACAGTAGTTGAGATGGAAGGCTAAGGCTTTAATGCAATTGGGACATATATCATTGGAGTAAAGTAACAGCATGGAACTTCGTTAATCGTCTTTCTATAAAAGCGAGCATGTAGTGAACATCCAACTACACTCATGCATCGTGAATCCATCGCTGAATTATACCAGATAACAGTGGAAATATTTTCATACTCCACAACTATGAATATTTCTGCGGAAATAACTACATTAAACTTCATGGCGAATTCCTGCAAGAACTTCAGAGAACTTTCAAGAGAGGCCAGGGTTGTCCCGGCGCACAAAGAAGAGTTTTGCCAGAAGGATGTTTTTCGTATCCACGGAGCAGTGCAATTTCCGGAGGAGGAAGCAGTTCGATTCTCCGAGGACGCTGATTCCAAATTCGAGGACGGAGCACATCTTCACGCTGGTGAAATGGAACCAACAGCAGTTTTCTTTGAAAACTTTCCTCTAGATCTTCAATCAACAGATAAGGTAGTCGTGAACGTTTCTTGTATTATTTGAGTCTTGTAGCGATATCTGAGCAACCATTCTTCCCATATTTTCTGTCCTATCTTTTGCCCCATTTTCTTGATTGATATTTCTGTACTCAGTACACTTCGATGATTTATGCCTTTTTCTTCGATTTTTGAGACATTGCTATGTCATTGGCATACTTAATAATTTTGGATCAGTTGAGACTGATAGTAGATTCTTTCAGTAATTTGCATATTTTTGTAGTCACGATTTGACTGTAAAGTTAACGATTTGCTATGGCAGATTTGAATTCAGACAGCGTGTCATTTTATTAAAGTAATTCTATTCAGTAAATTACTTTGACCAATTTTCTGTCATCCTCAAGAAAGAAGAATGATTAAAAGATTTTAGAGCGTTAAAATCTATTACGATATCGACGATCTTTGAAATACTAGTCGTCTTATGAACATGATTGCAACATAGACATTTATCATTGCATCATAGACAATTTTATGAAATGTGAACGTTAATTACAATTTATTGAATACACTATGGTAATGAACATTTGATAGGAGTTTTTCTCAATTATAGATTGGAACAATAATGTTTGCATTCCAGTCTAATGGTATTCTATTCGACTATTTTGCAGTTTAGATCAACTTTGTTTGAAGATAGTATTTTTATACTGCGTTACTTTGAAGATGTTAATCTCAATTTTGATAGACCAGGCAGGAGTGTCTAATCGTATTTGCTATTAAATTTATTTGTGATTGGCAAATTTTTACTTTATATCGATTCATGAATGAAACCCACGAAGGTTAAATAATAACAGTCATTATTACAATTGATGAATATAAGAATTTTTAAAGAGGAACAATGGATGTATAATCGTTAGTTCAGTGGACGTGTAAAAGTCGCTGTTGAGTAATGCCCTTGAATAATGAAGGAGGTTCCCACAATAATTAATGAAGTTGATGAATTTATAAGTGGAGGTTTTTGTGTGTAGTTTGAAGGATTTTTATGCCATATATATGAAGATATATGATGAATTTTGGGCCAATTTTTGTGCAATTTTGTGCGTTATAAGCGAAGTATTTTCCCGCTGAATGTATTATTCTTGTTCTTTGAAAGATTATTCATATGAAAATACTGTTAAAATTAACAAGAGTGTTAAATAATTTGAGATAAAGATTTTGAATGGAGGTTACAGTCACAAATATTAATAATTATTATTAAACATTATTAAACCTGAATTTGACAGTTAAATATAACTAACCTTCATTGGTCGATTATATCAACACGATTTGAGTAATTATCAACCGGATAAACGTGTGGTTTAATGTATTTCTTGTATAAATAATATAAACAATTAATATTGTAAAATAATTATGTAAATATCTTTGTTAAATAATTTGAAATGATAGTGATTAATACAGGCGTGTATAAAATTTTCAGTGGTCATTTGACATTGTTATAAACAATTTATTATTGTTATAAATAATTAATGAACTTTTGTTATTAACATTTAGAGTTTTTTTATACTCTAAACAACGCTAGTTAAGCAAGTGGTTTGAACAATTAATCATGATTTGGGATTGTTGGAGTAATCCACTGGTGTTTGAATGAAGCATGTAAGACATTTGCGTGATAATATTTCAGTTGAGATGTGAACATTTACGTGTTTGAAAAGGGAGAGTCAAGCTCTGAGGTAACACGCTTATGCTAGGGTTGAACGAACGGGAGTCCGCTTTGACCATGCAGGTGCCTTGCAGCTGGCCCGGACAACTGTGTTACTGAGGCCAAGGACGGTTCCATAATAGCCTTGTGGCTATAAATAAAATGTGAAGTAGATAAACACGCAAAACAATTGATATATGTGTCTCATCCCAAATCCCGTTTCCATTCCATATGCATTATTAATTTTACGTTGCTATGAGCTTGAGAAAGCTGAAACATTATATGTAGAGAATACAGGTCCTACAGGAGGACATGGTTATGTGGTCGATGGCTTCTGATTGCCACGTTGATTTTGTTGTTTCATTTTTGTTAAAATCATTCTTTATGTGAAATAAATTATTGTGCAGTTTAAAGTTTCTCGTCTTCGTTCTGGTTCATTTTAAATATCATGGTGGAGGTTATTGTGTGGGCATACTTTAAGTGATCCAGTTGACAACCCAGTCCCCGAGATAAATTTAAGAGGTAAGTAAAGGTAAGTATGAACCCCCGTATATTTTGGTGTGTTCCACAATAATTTCTTGTTAACTATTGTGCTCCAATCTCGATAGTATCTGTCAGTGCCATTTTCATTGATGTAGCTGTGCCGGTGCGTTTGATTATTGGCAATCCGATTGAGGGGGCGGATATCTGACAGCCTACTATCCGGGTTATCGGGTACAGTACCTTCTTCAAGGCCACGGCCGCCTCCTTCCCTCTTCCTAGCCTATCCATCCCAGTCTTCCGTCCCTTTCCATCCCTCATGAGGCCCCTGTTCGCTTTGCAGGTGAGGCCGCCTGGGCGAGGTGCTGATCACACCTCCCCAGTTGTATCCCTCCCGTCCAGATGTTCCCAGCTCCAGGACACTGCCCATAGAGGCGGTAGTGGTGAGTTCCCTCGCTGAGTCCGTGGGAACCACCAACCTAGAGGGTAAATTGAGTAAATAAAAAATAAAAAATACACAACATATTAAATAATTTGAAATGTTGTTATTGCGCCATATTTACTTGCGGCCTTTTAACTTTCTAACGGTACATACTGAGGCAACTTTCCTTATACTCTCCCATTAGCATCATATTAGTATTTTGATTTCTATTAAGGGAACCGGACGTATGATAGGCTCACAATTGTCAACTTCTTTTTAGCTTAAAAAAATATCCCATCTTTCCTGTAGAATTTGGTGGATCAATTATTGTGCTGAAGTGATATATGATGCAATAAAATTAGGTTTAAACATAATGTTTAAAAGCTGTACTGTAGCTACTAGTCAAAGATTCATTTTGTGTTTTCCGTAAGTCAATTTTTTTGAGATTTCGTGTACCGGTACCATTTACTCAGCAACTATCTGATCAATGTATTTGAAACTTGGTAGTCTCTAAGACACTATATATATCTACTAGGGGAAGTAATTTTATTCAGGTATCTTGATTAGTTCATGGAGCCCAGCTTGAAAAGCACTCACAATTTTACAGAAAATTTCAGGTTTTCAACTATGATGTAAAAAGAACTCAACTCCTGTAAACAATAGGACAATACTTTTATTCAGTAGTTCAAAAATGGTTTTATATTATGCATGCAAAGCTTGTTAGGTCGGGTTTGAGTGTTTGCTGAGAAAAAGGGACATGAGTTTAGGGAAGTTGATTAAAATTGTTTTTGTAATGGTCTCTCTGACACAAAATATTCAACTTAGAAGCTTCAAATTCTACCCAAATAATGATAAATGTACTCTGAATATACCAAAAGAACATTCAAGGAAATATCTATTGTAGTTTCTGAGATTTGTAACTAAACACAGGAAGCTGCATTTTTCTATAGATTCATACGTCCCCGTACCTTTAAACGATAATTAAAAGAAAGGGAAGCTACAAGAACTAAAACAAGTAGTTCCGTGAAGAACTAAACTGCCTATTTTCATATAACCTACTCATGTCAATTGCCTCTATCAACATACAAAATTTCAGTTTAATTGTTGTAATAGATTCGTAGATATTGAGAACCGTCTAAATATTTCATATGGTCGCCATTTTGTATTGTTGAATGTATAGGCCATATGGTTATGTACCATAAAGAAAAATTATTGCGTAACTTCATTATTTAAAACTTTCACTTCGATCACAAAATTACGACACAAGAAACAAAAACTTAATTTTAAAATTTCGCACAGCTGCCATCTTGAGGTTGTGTAAACAATTGAACGAAATTAGATGTTGGTGCATTACAATGTGAATAAACATATACTGTACCAAGTTTCATTGCGTTTGGTTGGTTAATCGCGAGAAGCGTCTATTTTAAAGTCGCAACTTCACTTGGCCGCCATGTTGGTTTTTTAGTTATCAGGTTTACGAAAGTCTAATAGGTGAACTTTTAGTAGTTCCCTTGATCATCTTACAACATTTCAGGGTGATATCGGTAATAGTTTCGGAGATATTTAATGCTGGTGAAATATTTCGCAAAGTCGCCATGTTGGATTGGTGAGACGTAATAAAATTTGAAGTGCACGGTCGGGGTTGGCCGAAATGGTGCTATGACCTTACCGAGTTTCATTGAAATCGCTCCAGCCGTTTAGATTTTATTAGGGACACACACACACACGAATCACACACACGCACACACAGACACACGGACAAAAGGTGATCTCATAAGCCTCTTTTTTTCATAAAATTAAAATAGGCTAAAAAAGAAAGAAAGGTAGATTCTGAGGAAAATTCTGGGACCATAGAAGTTAACTGATGGAACTTGGAAGAAGAGGAAGATCGAGGAGCTCCACAAGTATGTTGGAAACATCACAGACACAATGTGGAAAAGAAGGCTGACATTCTATGACTACCTGGTGGGGATGGGCGAAAACCGATTGACCAAAAGATCTCCTGATACATTATGGAATTAAATGCCACCTCTAAGTGGGTAGATGAGGTCAAGAGGGTTGTAGAAGAAGTTGGAATTACTCCAGAGATAATTCGTGATAGAAGAACTTTAAATTATTTCAAATCGTTCGAAGAGAAACCTGTAAGGATCACTCCGAGGAAGAATGAAAAGCGAATGAAGAGGTTCTGGGAAGAGAAGAGAAGATAAGAGAAGAGAAGAGGAAAGGGTAATTAATTATGGAAGACTAATATTTACTGCACGGTAGAATTTGGTAGCAAAAGTAGGAACTACTTGAAAATTGAACGTCTGCAATCCTTACCTGAATCACAGATAATATACTGTTACGAGTGCTAGACAGCTTCGTTGCCCCGCGTGCGACTCAGCCCGCCCCAGGCTATTCCTGCCTGTGTGTTACCTTACGCAACGGGGCTGCATGAACAAAGACATATCCAGAATGTTCGTGGCCCGCCTAGTATAGGAATTCTCGAGAAGGTCTGAGAGTAGCTGTGAACCTGGTATACTCTGGAAACATCCATTGAGTCACCAGCCTCGCTATATAAAGCGACCTGGCCAGCGAGGGAGGGACTGTGTTTTCTGAGCGAGTGTGTTTTGGGAGTGTGTTTTCCAGTGCGATAGAGATGTTACGGTGACGTGAGAATTGCGAAACAGTGTGTATTCAAGAACAGTGAGTGGCAGACTGTGGCTTGTGAACTTGAGGAAGAGTTGTTGTTACTTCTAGCCGAGGAGACCGGCCTTATTATTGAGGGGATTAACTGCAAGAGCAAGTGAAGGGGTAAGTGTGCTCCATGAAGGAGGAAGCTTCTGTAAGACACCTAATTGTTCCTATTTGCTTATTGTGTGGTGTAACTTTCTGACCTGTAATAAAGCTAATATTTCTTTAAAGGACCATTTGTGTTGTGCCTTACCTACTTTGATCCAATTAACGAACTTGCTACTAGGGGTAGCACGTATCAATACAATACAGCCATCACAATTAACACCGCTTATCAGACAGATTCTAGTTAGTTATTGTTTTAAGGGGTGGAACTTCGAGGTCTTCTGCCCCTAGACAGATTCTACACACACCCAAAGTACACGGGGCTACAAGACCGCGTTGTCGCAGACCCTAAACTAAGGAACCAACCAATCAACCATTTTCACCACCAGGCAAATGCCGTAACGGTTCCTTTCGACAGGTACACGGACAACTTCCTTCCAAAATCCCTTCCTTGATTTTCCCTCCATTAGATCCAGGTTAGCGGTCGCCTGGGCGATCGGCCTGTCACCATCCCCAGTTATATCTGCTTACAAGGAGAGGTCACCAAGTGGTTTACTGGAAAAGCGTTCGAAGTTGGAGGGTTTGCTCTTCATAAAAAAATATTTTACCCCTGTTCGAGCGTTTTTGCCAATGGGCCTTACTTAGTGTGCTCAAAATTGAACGTTCAAAATCAATCCTCAATCTTTTGTAGACCTATTCCCGCACTCGTTCCCGGCTCGTCTTCGTGGCGTAGTCGCAAGCGTGTTGGCGTTGGAAATGGGAGTTACCGTGATCGGAACCTACCTTGATCTTTTAAAATTATTTCTTTGTCTTTCTTTGACATTTCATCTTTTATCTTATGTTTGTGGTACAATATTTAAGTTGGCAGATTACATCAAGTCCTTTATTATTTGTTGTTGCTTTTTTTCTATTTACAATATTAATATTAATATTTACGTTATTGTTTACATACAGAAAGTTTATGGTGGAGCAGAGTGGAACAGAGAGGAGGGCTCTTGCGTTTATGCATTAGACTCGGCGCAGTGGAATGAATGTAGCGTCGCCGGCTACGCTGCATTTATATTCTAACGAATAAAACTTACAACACGTTCAAGAGTCACGGACGAATAATGATGTTAAAATATTGTACAGTCGCCTCCGTAGCGTAGCGGTCAGCATGGTTAACTGCCGCCCCGGAGGTCCTGGGTTCGATTCCCGGCTCTGCCACGAAATTTGAAAAGTGGTATGAGGACTGGAACGGGGTCTACTCAGCCTCGGGTGGTCCAAATGAGCAGAGGGGGTTCGATTCCCACCTCAGCCATCCTCGAAGTAGTTTTCCGTGGTTTCCCACTTCGTCTTCGGGCAAATGCCGGGATGGTACTGCCCCCGTAAATTGAATTATACTGAGACCACGGTGGCTGTATTGGCATATGTGAATAAAGTTATGGCCGTCATAGTTGTGACGTGTATATTCATGACGTAGGCGTGGATGACGCAACGCTCGAGCAAGTAGGCTGGCTGAGCTTAGATTCTTGCTGACGTCACGATTTTGTTCGAGAAGGATCTTAGATTTACGACGCAGTCGCAGGGAAGCAAGTAAACGTGCTGGGGAAGAAGTTACGCTATTGGAGGAGAGGCTCGAACCAATGAATGATAGCTTGAAGGGAGACGGAGATTACTGAAACTACCATATTTAATAACTTTTGGCATGCAGAATTGTGGAAAACTATTTTCAGTTATGGCATTGATTTGGAATTTTGAAGAAATTAATTATATGTTTTTGAAATCCGAAAATCCGTCAAGAATAGCCAAAGTTGGAACTTCGAGTAATGATGGAAGAAAAAGCTATGGTAGGGATGGATACGCCCCTTCAAAGTTGATAAGGCCTTGCACAGCAGAGAGGAGTTTCTCACTTCGTGGTTTTATCCTGACTTCATAGTCTGACTTCGTGTTCTGATAGAACAAGCATATCGTCATAAGCAAGCGTGGCAGAGCCCACCGCATCGAACAGTATTGGGTATCCAGCAGTGCAATTTTACTGTTACTAAAACTAGGCGAAGTTGGAGCGCACACATAAACGATTCTACAAGTTTATCTATCAAGAATTAGCTACTGCATTTATACTAATTCAATAGTGCATTACAATATTGAGGCGTGTGCGAAAGTTGAACTTTTTCATTATAATACTTCAGAAGATATTCGCATTTAAAGACTGCAGAGAAAAGTGTTTTTCTCGAATCCTGAGAAGCACTTTTACTACCACATTCTACGCTACGGCAGCCACGTGTATTGCAACCGTGATACTGAAGATTACATTTGGTGATACAACGCTACATTCTACAATGGAACTATACAATCTGGCAGTACTTTCGACTAACATTATAATGGAAGTGGAGATGGAAGACTAAAACTTTAATGCAATTGGGACATACATCAGTAGTGTGAAGTAGCAACATGGAGCTTCGATAATCGTCATTCTACAAAGACGAGCATGTAGTGAACATTCAGCTACACTCATGCATCGTAATCCATCGCTGAATTACATCAAATGGCAGTGGAAATAAATTCATACTCCACAATTATGAACATTTCTGCGGAAATATTTGCAATGAACTTCATGGCTGATTTCTACAAGAACTTCAGGGAACTTTCAAGAGTGGCAAGGGTTTTTCCCAGCACACAAAGAAGAGTTTTGCCAGAAGGATGTCTATCGTCTACACGGAGCAGTGCGATTTCCGGAGGAGGAAGCTGTTCTATTCTCCGAGGGCGCAGGTTCCAGGTTCGAGGTCGGTGCACATCTATCCTGTGGTGAAATGGAACCAGCAGCAGTCTTCTTTGAAATTTTCTTCTAGAACTTCAATCCAACAGATAAGGTAGCCGTGAACGTTTCTTGATTTATTTGAGCCATTTTAGTGAGATCTGAGCAACTATCTTTCCCATATTTTCTGTTATATATTTGATTGCCCCATATTCTTTTGCTAGATGTTTCTGTACTCTGTACACTTTGCAGCTTTATGCCATTTTCTTCGATTTATTGAGACATTATTATGTCATTTGCATATTTAAACATTTTGGATCAGTTTATACTGAAGTTAAATATTCTTTCGAGAATTTGAATTTTTCTTGTAGTCACGATTTGACTGTAAAGTTAACGATTTTCTATAGCAAGTTTGAATTCAGACAGCGTGTCGTTTTATTAAAGTAATTCTTTCCAGTAAAATACTTTGACCAATTTTCTGTCATCCTCAAGAAAGAAGAATGATTAAAAGATTTTAGAGCGTTAAAATCTACTACTTTATCGACGATCTTGGAAATACTAGTCGTTTTTATGAACATGATTGAAACACAGACATTTTTAGTCAATTCTGAAATACCATTGCATTATAGACAATTTTATGAAATATGAACTTTGAATTCGATTTATTCAGTACACTATAGTAATGAACATTTAATAGGAGATTTTCTCAATTCTAGATTGAAACAATAATGTTTGCATTTTCTGGTCTATTTGCATTCTATTCGACTATTTCTGCAGTTAAATGAATTTTGCTTGAATATAGTATTTTTATACTGCGATAATTATGATGAGATTAATTCATTTTGATTGACCAGGGAGGCGTGTCTAATCGTATTTGCTATTAAATTTATTTGTGACTGGCAAATTTTTACTTCATATCGCTTCATGAATGAAACCCACGAAGGTTAAATATAATAACAGTTTTCGATACAATTGATGAATATAAGAATTTTTAAAGAGGAACTATGGATGTATAATCGTTAGTTCAGTGGACGTGTAAAAGTCGCTGATGAATAATGCCCTTTAATAAGTGAAGGAGGTTCCCACAATAATATTGATGATGATGATGAATTTATAAGTGGAGGTTTTTTGTGTGTATTGTGGAAGATTTTGATGCCATATATAATGAGATATACACACATCAAAAAAAGTTTTGCATCACCTCGGTTCCCAGATCTCCGGCATATAGACGTTGACTGTGTATATTGTATCCAAGATACAGTCCCTTTGACTGTTCATAGATGTCACTAAAACTGCTCAAAAATGTAAACAACCATGCATGAGCAGGGCCTATTAGACGGAGGGGGTACGACAGCCGATCAGTTCCAGTCATTCCACCAGGACGAAGGTACGCTGCTCATGTTGTCTGTAGTTCTACCATGCCTAGAAGGTCAATACCGCAGTTCGATCGCGTCCGCATTGTTACTTTGTGTCAAGAAGGGCTCTCAACAAGGGAAGTTTCCAGGCGTCTCAGAGTGAACCAAAGCGATGTTGTTCGGACATGGAGGAGGTACAGAGATACAGGAACTGTCGATGACAGGCCTCGCTCAGGCCGCCCAAGGGCTACTACTGTAGTGGATGACCGCTACTTACGGATTGCCGCTCGGAGGAACCCTGACAGCAATGCCACCATGTTGAATAATGCGTTTCGTTCAGCCACAGGACGTCGTGTTTCAACTCAAACTGTGCGCAATAGGCTGCATGATGCGCAACTTCACTCCCGACGTCCATGGCGAGGTCCAGCTTTGCAACCCCGACACCATGCAGCGCGGTACAGATGGGCCCAACAACATGCTGAATGGACCCCACGGAATTGGCATCACGTTCTCTTCACCGATGAGTGTCGCATATGCCTTCAACCAGACAATCGTCGGAGACGTGTTTGGAGGCACCCTGGTCAGGCTGAACGTCTTAGACACACTGTCCAGCGAGTGCAGCAAGGTGGTGGTTCCCTGATGTTTTGGGGTGGCATTATGTGGGGCCGACGTACGCCACTGGTGGTCATGGAAGGCTCCGAAACGGCTTTACGATACCTGAATGACATCCTCCGACCCATAGTGCAACCATATCGGCAGAATATTGGAGAGGCATTTGTCTTCATGGACGACAATTCTCGACCTCATCGTGCACATCTTGTGAATGCGTTCCTTCAAGATAACGACATCGCTCGACTACAGTGGCCAGCATGTTCGCCAGACATGAACCCTATCGAACATGCCTGGGATATGTTGAAAAGGGCTGTTTATGGACGTCTTGACCCACCAACCACTCTGAGAGATTTACGCCGAATTGTCGTTGAGGAGTGGGACAATTTGGACCAACAGTGTCTTGATGAACTTGTGGATAGTATGCCACGGCGTATACAGGCATGCATCAATGCAAGAGGACGTGCTACTGGGTATTAGAGGTAGTGGTGTGTACTGCAATCTGGACCACAAATGCTGAAAGTCTAGCTGTATGATGGTACAACATGCAATGTGTGGGTCTCATGAGCAATAAAACGAGCTGAAATGTTGTTTGTGTTGATCTCTATTCCCTTTGTATTTAACGGTTCCGGAACTCTTGGAACCGAGGTGATGCAAAACTTTTTTTGATGTGTGTATGATGAATTATGGGCCAAATTTGTGCGTTTGTGCGAGGTATGTTTCCGCTGAGTTGTATTGTTCAGGTCCATTGAAAATTATTCATGTGAAGTTACTGTTAAAATTAACAAGAGTGATAAATTGATTGAATTATAGATTTTGAATGGAGGTTACCGTCACAAATAATAATTATTAAATCTTATTAAACCTGAATCTAAAATTTAAATATAAGTAACCTTCATCGGTCGATTATATTACCACGATTTAAGAAAATATCAACCGGATAAACGTGTGGTTAATTTCAAATATAAATAAAATATAAATAATGTAAATAACTATGTAAATATCTATAATAATAATTTGAAACAAACGGGATTAATAGAGGCGTGTAAAAATTTTTCAATTGTCGTTTGACTAAGTTATGAACAATCTAAATGTTATAAATAATTATTGAACACTATGATATAACATTATGCGTTTTGCTATTAACATTTAAACAACGCTAGTTCGATAATTGTAATGAACATTTAAATAAGATTTGAGATTAACAGAGTGATCCATTGCAATGTGAACGGAACTTGTATAAATTTTGCGTGATAATATTTGAGTTGAGATGTGAGCATTTAAATTGTTTTGAATGAGAGCTAGACTCTGCGTTGGCCAGCATATGGTGACACTGGTTAGGCAGCTGCGTCCATTTGACGAAGCAAGCATGCAACTCTGCTTAGGGTGTATTGCAGGTGGCCAGATAACTGAATGGTGGAGGTCAAGGTCAACTACTTAGCGGCCTTGCGGTTATTAATAAATGTGTGTCAATGAACTAAATTATGAAGTTCATGAACAAGGAAACAAATGCTATATGTCTCGTCCCAGCTCCCTTATCCATTCCAATGTGCATTGTTGTTATTATTACGTTCATTTGAGCTAGAGAAAGCTGAATTTTTGTATGTGAAGTCTACAGTCCTACAGGAGGACATGGTTGCATTGACAATGGCTTCTGACAGCCATAACTATTTTGTTGTTAAATTTTGTTAAAATATTTTTTTTCTTTATGTGAAATAAATTATTGTGCAGTTTAAATTTTCTGGTCTCCGACTTGGTTCATTTTAAATATCGTGGTGGAGGTTATTGTGAGGGCATACTATTAAGTGATCCTGTTGAAAACCCAGACCCGAGATTAAATTGAATAGGTAAGTAAAAGGTAAGTATGAACCCCCGTATATTTTGGTGTGTTCCACAATAATTTCATGTTAACTACTGTGCTCTAATCTCGGTAGTATCTGTCAGTGCCATTTTCATTGATGTAGCTGTGCCGGTGCAATCGATTATTGGCAATCCGATTGAGGGGGTGGATTTCTGACAGCCTACTATCCGGATTATCGGGGACAGTACCTACTGTAAGGCCACGGCCGCCTCCTTCCCTCTTCCTAGCCTATCCATCCCAATCTTCCATCCCTTCCCACCCCTCATGAGGCCCCTGTTCGCTTTGCAGGTGAGGCCGCCTGGGCGAAGTGCTGATCACAACTCCCCAGTTGTATCCATCCCGACCAGATGTTCCAAGCTCCAGGACACTGCCCATAGAGGCGGTAGTGGTGAGTTCCCTCGCTGAGTCCGTGGGAACCACCAACCTAGAGGGTAAATTGACTAAATAAAAAAAATGTACATAGCTCCAAAACTGAACAGACCACAGGAAATACATTATAGAAAACAGAAAGGACGGAGGGATGTATCAGTAAAAGAAAAAAAAAGTCCTGACCAAAGTCTGACTCGAACCAGAAACCTTCAATTCCCCACGCCAAAGCGCTAGTGACTACGCCACGGCGACAAGCCGGGAACGAGTGCGGGAATAGGTCTACAAAAGATTGAGGATTGATTTTGAACGTTCAATTTTGAACACACTAAGGCCCATTGGCAAAAAAAAAAAAAGCTCGGACAGGGGCAAAATATTTCTCTATGAAGAGCAAACCCTCCAAATTTGAACGATTTTCTAGTAAACCACTTGGCGACCTCTCCTTGTTAGTGTATTGAGCCTCCCGACACCGTCAAGCGACGGTAGAGGAATGAAAAGTGATTTAAGAATCCTTTAAAAATTTCTTCCCCTTATTATTCCCGTTTTCCAACGGGGTCGCGGATGAGATGCGACGAAAGTCTTTGTGGTGGATGGTTTTTACGGCTGGATGGCCTTCCTGACACCAATCTCATGAGAGGTGTTAATTAGAGATGAAATGAATGATGGTGAGTGAAACTGGGCAAGGATGTGGAAAGAAGCGTTTGCCTAGAGTTGAAAATGGGGAAATCACGGAAAACCATTTCAAGGACGGCCCACGTCAACCGAGTCCGCGGAGAGCTTGTCCTAGAGCTGCGCTGTCGGTTGAAATTTTTCTCATAAGTCCCCTTAATTAATTAATTAATTAATTAATTAATAATAATGTTATTGGTTTTACGTAGGCTTGCCATATTTTTGGTGAGTGAAACTGGGACGCATTAATATGAGGGGGGGGGGGGGGGCAGAGTGGAGGGTCCTCCCCCGGGAATTTTTTTTAAACATTAGAAGCAAAATGGTGAGTTTTAAGCCTTTTTTAAAAGACTCGCAAGTGACGGGAGGGGGAAATCTGGCACCCTAAATTGTTAGTTCTACACACCTTAAAAAAAAGCAATTTTTTGCTATTTAAGTTCTATAATTTTTCCTTTTTAATGATTTTTTCTGGTCTACAAAATACAATTAAAATACTTCATAAAATTGTTTAATTGAACAATTACTAATAAGTCTTATTGTTTTTTTGAAAAAAAAAACTACAACTTTTTGTCTAATTACAAAAACAATTGCAAAAAACTTCTTTTGTCAAACTAAAAGAACAATTAATTAATGAGTTAACAATTTGGGCTATTGTTTTGTGTCATTCGTTTGAATACTTCTGATCTCTTTGACGTTGTGCGCGATAGTCAACGATGTTGATTGTTGAAAAGTAACCGATTCATAAAAGATTCATTACTTTTTACATCTTACAGCCGTTTTCCGGGACATTGATAAAACCGGGCGGGACACCGGGACAAGAGCAAAATTCCGGGACTGTCCCGGTCAAACCGGGACGTATGGCAAGCCTAGTTTTACGTCTCTCTTAACTACTGCTGCTTTTAGAGACGCCGAGGCCGTAATTTTGCCCTAAACGGGATCTTTTACATGCCAGTAGATCTACAAACACGGCTCCCTTGCATTTCCGCACCCTCAAATGCCAGTTGACTGTGCCAGTATTCGATCTTGCAACCTTGGGAACAGCAAGTGAGAACGTTACCACTGAGCCACACAGGCAGCCTTAATTAATAAGAGACTATTAACCCTTTCTAGAGAAAAATATTTCTTTTAATTTTATGTGCTTTTAACCTTTTAATTTATTTTAATTATTATAATTATTAAGCCTCCGTGGCTTAGGCGGCAGCACGCCGGCCTCTCACCACTGGGTCCGTGGTTCAAATCCCGGTCACTCCATGTGAGATCTGTGTTGGACAAAACGGAGGCAGACAGGTTTTTCTCCGGGTACTCCGGTTTTCCCTGTCAAAATTTCATTCCAGCAACACTCTCCACTATCATTTCATTTCATCTGTCATTCATTTAATCATTGCCCCAGAGGAGAGCGTCAGGCCTCGGTAGCCGGCACAGTCCATATCCTCGCCGCTAGATGGGGGCTTCATTCATTCCATTCCTGACCCGGTCGGAGACTGGAAGCAGGCTGTGGATTTTCTTTTCATTTCATTATAATTATTAATATAATTAATAATAATTTGTTTAATATTTAATATCGTACGGCTTCGGATGCCGGGTGTAAGCTTTGTTATTTGACACCCAAAGGGTAGCTTGCATGTCAAATTTCGTTGTTCCTTGAAGGACTATGAAAGTCAAGAAGGTTAGATATCTAAGCTCCTTGAACACTATAGCGCTTTCTAGTAGAGAAATGAGGAACTTTGTGTTGGCGGAAACTTCCGAGATTAATTTTGGCATTATGAACACGGCCTACTGAATTCAAATGGGTTCTTTGACATGCCAACATCGTATGGCATGATGTCGTAATTTCTGTCGCCTTTCAAAAATCACTTACCACGGCCAGGGGCGAACCTGCAAGCTTGACCACTCACCCACCGTGGCAAGCATAATGTTAATGTGTATGTATTTGTTTTTAATTTTCAATTTATGTTCTGATAGATTTAATTTTGATATTTATATTGAATTATTTAATTACTTACTTAATTCCTGCCGCTCCTTCCGGAGCATAGGGCCTTGGCGAAATTTCTCCACGCAGTACGGTTCCTGGCCATTCTCTTCACTTGACTCCAGTTCTTGTCCACCTCTGCAATTTCATTTTCGATCGTCCTCCTCCAGGTCTTCTTAGGTCGACCTCGCTTCCTGGCGCCTTGAGGATTCCAGTCTAGCGCCGCCCTCTCAATAGCTCCGTCCGGCTTCCTTAGTGTGTGACCAATCCAGCGCCATTTCCTCTCCTTGATCTGGATGCTAATCGGTTGTTGATTGGTGATGGACCAAAGATCTTCATTTGAGATTATGTCCGGCCACCTCACATTCATGATGCGACGCAGACATCTGTTAATGAACACCTGTAGCTGGTTGTTGATCGGTTTTGTGACTTTCCATGTTTCACAGCCGTAGAGAAGAATCGACTTTACGTTGCTATTGAAAAGGCGGAGCTTGGTCTTCCTGGAAATGTTTCTATTTCTCCAGATGGGGTAGAGCTGGAAGAAGGCACCATTTGCCTTCCTGATACGGCTTCGAACATCTTCCTCTGCTCCCCCATCATTTGTGACTATACTTCCAAGGTAGAGGAAGGACTCAACTCGCTCAATGTCCTTTCCGTTGACTGTCAAGCTAGTCGTGATGTCAGAATTTATCATCATCTCTTTGGTCTTGTTGGTGTTGATCATCAGTCCTGCATGTTCTGCTTCTCTCTGCAACCTCCCCAGCTTATCTTCTATGTCTCGGTACCGTTGTGCCATAAGACAAATGTCGTCTGCGAAATCCAGATCTTCAAGCCTGTCATTTATACCCCATTGAATACCCCTCTTCCGTCCTCCCATTACCTTCTTCATCACACTATCCAGGACCAACAGGAACAGAGTGGGGGAAAGGACACACCCCTGTCTCACTCCGGAACTGTTAATTTGCCTTCGTGAAGAACCTGGCACTCAAACCCTTCGTACATCTCTTCCATGATTCTGATTATCTTTGTTGGAATTTTATATTATTTAATTAACTATTTTCAAATTGATTTTTACAATTATTTTTATAATTCTTTATACTGCAGTTATATATTTAAATTTATATATTTATTTTATTATTGCGATTTTATTTTTATAACTTTTATTTCTATATTTATATTTCATTTTTAAACTTTACTTATTGAAATCCACAGCCTGCTTCCAGTCTCTGACCGGGTCAGGAATGGAATGAATGAAGCCCCCATCTAGCGGCGAGGATATGAACTGTGCCGGCTGCCGAGGCCTGACGCACTCCTCTGGGGCAATGATTAAATGAATGACAGATGAAATGAAATGATAGTGGAGAGTGTTGCTGGAATGAAATGTTGACAGGGAAAACCGGAGTACCCGGAGAAAAACCTGTCTGCCTCCGCTTTGTCCAGCACAGATCTCACATGGAGTGACCGGGATTTGAACCACGGACCCAGCGGTGAGAGGCCGGCGTGCTGCCGCCTAAGCCACGGAGGCTTTTAAACTTTACTTATTAATGTTTTTAATTTTAAATTGTTTAAAATTGTATCCAACACATTACGACAAGTAGATACGTATATAACATTTCATTTTTAGAAAATACTAGCACTTCGACAGGAAAATTCTCCGAAATTTGACTGAAAGATTCAACTACAGTATAACCCCTCAAATCCGAACTAATTGGGGCTGTAGCCTGTTCGGATTTCAAATTGTTCGGATTAGCCGAAAGATATCCATAACAATCATTATGACCAGCCCTCGTTACGGTATAGGACTGTAGCCTACATTGAGCGAGGCAGGCGGGTTTCCCGCAAACAGCGAACATGAAATAGTGAGTCTGGTCCAAAGTCAACATGCCGGCAATGTAGCTAATGACAGTGAGGGAGAAGAAACTTCGGCAGACAATGTGACTTATACTGAAGCTGCATCTGCTGTTGACATCGCATTGCGCTTCGTAGAACAACACCCAGCAGCCACGCCAAACGATGTCATCTTAGTGCGACGGTGGCGCGCAATTGCCTCCGCGGGAAGGTTTTCGCCACTTCTACGATATTGAAGATAACTGATTTCAAGTGAAAGATTAAGTGATATTTTGTGTGTTTCTATTGCTATTTCATTGTTTTAGCGAAGTGATTACCTACGGAATAATAACCAACGTTTCCGTTTCTCAATCCTGGATGGGATAAGTAGTCCATGTAGGCACTTTTACACTATGCTAACTGTACTTCTTGTTAATTTTTCAACTACTTGTGTAAAATGCGGTCATAATGCAGAGTATATGATTGTTTTATGACTAAATAAATAAGCTTCTCTTTTTTTGCGTGTATTTTTTCAAACTTCAAATTGTCGAAAGATCCTCGTTCGGATTACCCGGGATTTCGGATTTCCGGGGTTCGGATATGAGGGGTTTCACTGTATCAGCATCTTTGAAAGCATAAACTGTCCTTATGACAAGTGGTTAATAAAGAGACAACTATCCCATAAAGGGTTAAAGCGTTTTATATAATAAAAAACGCCTTTTAATGGTTGTTTGAAGAATCAGGAATGAAGTCTGTCTCGGAGGACGGTGTATCAGCCACTTGAGTCTTGGCGCGCTTGGAGGCGATAGCCTGCTCGGTGAACCACTTGAGCCGGTATATGGTGTCCAGGAAACCGCTGCGAGAGCGCCGGACCCTGTTAAAGATCGGCTGAGAGCGGGCAGAGGTAGGACGCACTTGATGCAGTGACCTACCAACATAAAACAATCATATTCAAGGAGCCTACAGGAAAAAATCATCCCTGGAAATATATTGTCAATCTGAAGAAATCTCTCACACTTTTCGGAAAAGACGTTTGAAATTTTATGGACACATTATTAGAATGAACAATAACTAAGGGCCTTATACAGAGTCCAGTTTGTGTGTATCGGAGACCCTCGCTAGCCCGCTCGCCCGCGGCGCGAGCCTGTCTCCCGCCAGGCACTTTGCCGTTTTGCGGCGCTCGCGCTGCATTGAGTCATTGAGTTGATGATGATGATGATGATGATGATAATTGTTGTTTTAAGGGGCCTAACATCGAGGTTATCGGCCCCTAAAGAGTCATTGAGTATAGGAATGTGTACTTAAATTTGTACTTCAATGTGATCCTTGACCAATTTTTTTGACGAACTGACTTACGGAGAGCGATTGTCAACTTATTTTCAACAAGATTCTGCCACTGCTCACAATGACGAAGCATCCATGACAGAATTGCGTCACATTATTGGTTCTAGGATTATTAGTCGGAACGTGTGGCCCCCGCGAAGCCCAGACTTATCACCATGTGACTTTTATTTGTGGGGGACGCTTAAAAATAGAGTGTATGCGAGAAACCCTCACACTATAAAGGCGCTTAAAGACTATATTACAGCTGAAATACAGCCAATCGGTGCTGAGGAACTTCAAAGAGTAAATGCCAGTTTCATAAAAAGGTGCCAGCGATGTGTAGCAGTGAATGGCGAACATTTTCAGAACCAGCTGTGAACTAGGTAAGTACAAATTCCTATACTCAATGACTCAGTGCCGCGCGGGCGCCGCATAACGGCAAAGTGCGTGGTGGGAGACAGGTTCGCGCCGCGGGCAAGCGGGCTAGCGAGGGTCTCCGATACATACAAACTGGACTCTCTGTATTTTGGTGAAATAAAACTGTTGATCTCGGTGTTAAAACTGACACTATTTTGGTGGGTATTTTGCGAAATAAATTGCCATAATGATCTATGTTTCTTCTGAAATCTTTCTTATAGTATGGGGTAAATCTAACAAATTATGTGATTGCAGCGTCAAATACATAGAACCCCTCACTGTTGTATTCCTCGGCCCTCGAGAAAACTGTTGTGACTTTAGTTTTCGGCATTTTTATACTTAAATGCTGGATGTTTGCCGACAAAGTTTTATCAGTCACGAACTCGTACTGTTGTAGCCTATCTACGACCACACCACCATTTGATGTAATCGATATCAGATATTGACTTTCATCGATAGCCTTAGAGATCGCGGAACTGAATACACATACTTCCGGCTTTGTGGGCATTTGTGTAGAGAATATGCAACACTATCAATAAAGTGAGAAGGATCCACGACGGTTAAACGTTTATTGGAGAGCTTTTACGATAGTATTTAGCATTTTGCGTACCAAGTGGAGTATATTTCATGACTATATGCGCAATTCGTGCAATAAATCAGATTTCGTGATATTTTGCGAGTTCATTTTCCTAAAATACGGTAGTTTACGTACCTAGAAAGTCATATAGGCAAGAAGGAAGCTATGAAGAAGGTTTGCGCGTATCGCTATTAGCAAAATATGCGGCCCATAACAATAACAAACTAACTAAACGAATTCTTAACCTGGCCCTTTCATTAAAAACCAACAACAGCTGGCTTCGTGAAATTGAAACAGATCTCCAGGAAATCAACATCTCAGAAGACATTGTACGGGACAGATGTAAATTCCGAACCAAAATCGACAATCACAAATTTGGAGACAAACCCAACACCAGAGCCACTGTAACTTGGACATAAGAACGAAGGAAGAAGCTCGGCGAGAGAATGGAGAGATTTTGGGAGGAAAAGAAGGACAACACATCAGCTAAGCAGCTTCAATGGTGCTCATGAGTAGGGCATAGCGATGTTAAAAAGAATAAAAGAATTACGAGCCTTACAGTAGTCGCATATGATGTGTAACATCTGACATAGAAGAAACCTCACGTGAAATTGTTGATTCACCGGTATTTTATACTATTATTGGCACAAATATTAATCTATTGTAAAAGGGAGTGTTTTACAGATATTGTAGTTTATAATACGGAACTCATTTTATTAGATGATTTGTAGCTTCCACCAGCACTAGCCTAAATAAAGAATACGATATGGATTAACTAGATTAATAGACGCGACACCGCTCATAACCTTAAATTCCTTATAAACAGATCCTCTTCATTCACAGACCAACACGTAATTTCATATGGATTCTGTTAAAATGAGTCATATTGATATGATAAATATCGTTTAAAATGATAACCTGGTAGCAAACGTATCTACCCCATCCGGGATTCGAACCCAAGATCTCTAGATTCACAGTCATAAGCACTAACCCCACGGCTATTTCGACTACGAAAATTTTGTGCACAAGATGGTGACTTATTTCCACGTTCCAATAATACTGCATTACGGAATTAAGTTTCATTTATATTTTGCTTGTTTCGATAATGTTCCTGCGTAAAATTGAGTTTAAAATGCCTTATGAATAGGCCCTCTTGTGAGCAAAGAGAATGTATTCAGTAATAGTTCATGAAGGCTTGCTCAATTGTCGTATAACCACAACGATTATATTATATTGATGACTGCATTACCGTTATGTGGGTTAATATTTGAATAGAAATTGTGCAGAAACATAATACCGGCAATGCCGACTACTTACAATGTTTGATATTAAGGCATTTTACCATTTAAATACTGATACGAAGACTTCGAACATGTACCATGTCATTTGTTTCAATCACTTGACACCAGAGTTCGCATGAGCGTTTTCCGTTCAGTATGTCATATACATTCCACATGGCCGAGAGTACGTCATGGTATCAATTTCCGACACCGCGCGCTCATTGTTTCTCGTACCACTGCCCGCTGGATCGATCGATCGAGTTGGCAGTGCATCTTATACTTCCGTTCGTTCCACCACTGCCGTTCGATCGAGTGGGCAGTGCATACTTCCGTTTTTCACCACTGCCAGCTAGTACACTTCCGTTCGATTGATCGAGCGGCAGTGCATACTTCCGTTTTCCACCACTGCCAGCTAGTACACTTTGGTCAACTCTTGTTCTCTTCCGACTCCAACGGTATTAAGGTATCCGAGGCCTAGGGAATCTTTCAATTTCCCGCCTTAATTGTCCCTTGTCTCATCTTTCCTGATACCCTCATTCTTCCAGGGGTCAGTCTTATTTTCTTTTCATGTTATCTCCTGTCTTCTGCACAAGGCCCTCAAGGAGGTAGGGTGTGTGTAGCCCCACCACTTCTGGTGCACCCTGGATAGCTACACCCTCAAGGGTTCACGGCTAGTGAGTTGGGGAGTTGGCGACCACGAGGGATTCCTGAGCTGGGTCCGTTTTGTCCCCTTTTTCCACTGACCTTGGGGCGGGCCCTCTCCTCTTTCCCTTTCCTGTCTGCCTTTCATGGTTCTCCTTCCTTCCAAGACCCTCAATCCTCATTCTTCGTAGGTTGAGGGTATTTCTTTCCTTCCTTTCCTTTATTTGCCTTACCCTTAATTAGTTTACCATTTCTTCTTTAGTATGTAAGACTGTAGTTAGTATTAGTTATAGTTCTCATTCTCATCTCATCTTTCACTATCACCCAAACCATTAGGGGGCCGATAACCTAGATGTTAGGCCCCTTAAAACATCAATTATCATCATCATCATCTTCTCATTATGCATTAGGCAACCTATACTGCCTTATCAGTTCGGCGGGTGGCCTCCACACGGCGCGAGCTTCACGAGTTCTCAGGAACCTACGTTTCTACGTATACAAAAATACAGTTACAGCAAATTCTTCAAGGTACAGGGTGTTCATAAAGTCACCAGACTCAATATTTCAGATTTCCTTTTTCTGACGTATTACACACACAAATCTAGTGATTAACACACAATAGTGAACCCATGTACCATTGGTTCAAGGGGTCGAATCCATGTATTAGGGTGAAAGAAGGAAGGAAATATACAGTCTTCAGTGGAACATAGAAAGATTTTATGCAGGAGGACTGGTATAACGTTGTGTAAGAATTAGGGTCCAGGTGGCCAGGAAATGATATCATGCATGACGCACAGATAAGGAGCCGGTCACGAATATTAATAGAACGAGTGGAACTTTCCGTCGGAGTGACTGCGAGCATGTTTCGGAAATTGATCTTACGTTGCAGTAAATTGGCAACCTCGCAGTTGTGCAAGAAGAAGAATAATTAGATTTAAAGCACTTGCGAGCATATAATTAACTAAAGAAATACATCATTGTGAATCATTTCGGAATAGAGATTTTTGTGTGGAGAAAAAGGTTTTAATAATTGCCTAGGAAAGAGATGCAAACGTGGCCATACGTCATTAAAAGTTCCCCGAGACCCAAGGAGGTGGGGATTAAAAATCAACTGTAACACCCACATATCTAAAGACCAAATTTTATTTAATATGTCAGAACTGCACGATCGATTTTCATGTGCAGAGAAGTCAGTTTACGTTTAGAAAACAAGCTTTCCAGAGATATAATTTCCAAAAGTGTGAGACCATTGCTTCAAAAGTTGGTTATGAAAAAGACCAGGATTTTATCTTTTTTAGCCAAAGAGTATAAAAGTCCTGGCAGGGCCAGGCTAATCATGCAGTTTCAAACAGCCCGAGGGGGCGTCACTGTGCTGCATCACCACCATGCAGTTAAGAACAGACCTCATGCAGAGGTGCTGCATCACATCGTATATGCAGTTTCCGACAGCCCGAGGGGGGCGTCAGGCTACATCTCATCTAATGCAGTTACTAGTCAGCCCGGGGGGCGTGACGTTGGAGCATCATCACCGCAAAGTATTATTCCGTCCAGGGGACGTGAAGCTATATCACCGTAAATGCAGTACTTACTAGACCTCGAGAGGTCGTGATACTCTGTATCACCAGCGTGCACCCGAAGGGAGTGGCCGAGAAGTATCATCAAAGTATCGCCGTGTGAAGACTTAGGAAAATCCTAATACAGGATTTAGTTCCGCCAGTATCAGTCTTATAGTGAAAAGTTCAGTATTACAGTCAAAGTAGGCTGCGAACTTAAAGAACAGGCGATAGGTATTCAAATAACAGTTCATTTAAACGACCGAAAGTATCGTAACGTTTTGAAGTACCATAATAGCGAAACAAACATTCTATCAATGTTAAAGAACCCGATCAGGGTCGGACAAAATAAGGGCCGCATAGTATTCTGAAAAGATAGGAATTAGAGAACAGAATAATCAGAAGTGAGAATTTAATTTGAGACGTTGTTTCAAGGAAACACACGAACTATAAAAAGCACTAAGTTACGTATTGAAGGAGGAGCATTAGATGCTAGAAAATAATAGGTCACCGATAGAGTATTTGGGAGACCGTGAACAAGACAGACTTTCGCTAAACACACTAATAGTGTCTAGAAAGAAACAATTTCGAGCTAATAATAATAATAGCCGATCGTCAGGAAACCGGATTTGAAGAAGTACCATTCCAGGGAGGGGTAGAGTGTTCGAGACTTTCATATTCTGGTCAGAATCTACTAGTTTCACCCTTGGAGACGGGGAAGAGAGGAATCACGTGTGTAAAGGCTAAAATCAAAGCCTTAGTGATAAAAGCAGTGTATTGTAAATATAGGAAATTTGTGTTAGTGTAATAATTTTTCAGTGAATTCATTTGTGTATTATAAAAGAATACGGAATCGTATTCACAATGTTACCAGTGTATAAGGTATATAAGTTATATGTGTGTCAAGAAATGTCAGTGTATGAAATGGAATTAGGAAAGATGGCTTAAACACATTCAAGTGGGCGACATGAAACATCGTTGGAAAATACGGTCGAGGACCGTCTTATCATGTGAGTAACCATTTCATTATGTCATGTGTTGGGAGATTTTGCGTGCAATCCACCTGGGAGTGAGATAATAGGGATGTTTTTGTATAATAAATAACAGAATAATAGCGCGATCTGAACAACTAAAATTGAGAAAATATAAAATGATTCTGTGAAATGAATAAATCCCTTATGGGAAATGTATGAAATAAAATATCAGTGTATTTGATAAATGATTTAATTATATGAAAGCAAGCGTAATAATAATAATAATCACAATTAGATAAATGAAGATTATGATGAATTATATGAAAGTAGTAGCTTTTGAGCTCCTTTAAAGGAATAAATACATGTTGTGAACACATGTTCTTAAGGTAAAGCGATTATTGTACGGGAGAGGATTAATATAAAATTGAGATATAGATCAAATGTGATTTTGAATTTATCAGTTCTTTGAAGGCAATTTGGAAATAAAGGATAAGGGTAATGTATCGCATTGAAGTAAATTTGTCACGCTAGGAAGGCGTTGAACCTAAATAAACTTGGTAAATTTAAATATGAGGGGCAGTTGGTCGTGGTAATTGAGCTATAGTAAGTCCTCTATATAGTTATGTGGATCACGAGGCCATGTGGGTTGTTGTGTTATAATAGGGTGCGAATTTATTGTATTATGAGCGCAGGTTATTAGGCCGAGGCCGCCCTAAGTCGCATTTATATAAGTCCTCCAGTATGGGATTGGTTCCCGAGGCAGTTGAGAGAGTCGAACCCAGACTCGTCTAGTTGTTGAAGCCCCTAAATATTCGTTGTTGTATGTGAATTACTCTTACCCACCAATGAGGATACTTCATAATTAATAAATGCCGAGGCTACGAGAATGGTCTAATGAAAATAATAATGTTGTAAAGTAAGTGAATGAGAAGCCAGGCCTGTTCAAAGAACTGCATTTAAGAAACAGCTGTGTTGAAACTAGGAGTAGCTCGTCCCGTGGGGGCGATGGCCGTGAAGTCTCCCTCCCTACAATAACTCACGCTAAGTGTCCTGGCTAGACCCCTTGTCATTGATGTTGCGGTCGGTCTGGGATCCATCTGTTTTGAAGTTATAGTACGCTAGCTTGTTAAGAGTTTGTTTAACGACCCGGTCTTCGAACCGAGGTTCTGGTAGATGAAGATTACCGCTTGCAAGTTCAGATCGTTGCTTTCTTATGAGATAATGGTCTTTTAAGACAGATAATAATAAATCCCTAATATAATGTTATAATTATGATGTAATGATTCACGAGTTCAGTGAGGACAATTAGATTTCGGGAGTGATCTTAATTTTTGGACTAGTTCAAGTAGTCTTCAGAAACTCGGGAGTGCGCAAATGTTTTTCCCGATCACTGTAGTGAATTGTTGATTTGAGAGAGATGGTAACTGATAACATTGTGAAAGCCCAAAGTTTAAGCAAAGTAGTAAAAGTACTTTAATAAAAATTATATATTGTTTTAGTTATAAAATACTGATATAAAAGGAAGTGATATGCAGTAAAAGTGATAACACAGTTTATATTGGAAAGTATAGAGCCTATTGGAGCTCTGAATTGTATGGAAATTTAAAAAGGACACTATATGGAAGTGTAAATAGAGATATATTTGTTGGTTTATGAGAAACCATTTATTTATGATTTAACATTTGTTTTTATATTGTATTCCTTGTTTACTTTAAACAAGTTAGAATGGGTCAGTATTTTATTTGTTTAATTTGTTGTAGCGCCATAAAATTGTGGAATTAGATGTTTTACAGTAGGAGTTGATTTTGTTTTTATTTTGGAAGTGTATCCTCTATTTAATCCAAAATATGTGAGTCACCGAGTGGGAGAACATACCATAACCCCGAAAATCCCGATTTGAGCATTGCTGGCATACTGTGATTTGCATATTTCATGCTAAATGGGCACAATAGTTCCACATACAGTACCTTCAAATGAAGAGCAATATGTTTTAACTCCGGTGGAAGTATACTGGAAGTGCTGAGAGTAATAAAATGTTCAGATATAACACTAACTCGATTTCTCCAAATTGCGTTCCCTCAGCTCCAGTTCACAAGAGATGTTGAAAGTGACCACCATTTTCTTGCAGGCACGAAGTTACACGCTTACACATGTTTTGCGACACTCTTTTTATAATGCTTCTGGTGTTATTTCTCCATTACATTTTCAAATTGCTTCTTTGAGTTCATGTAAGGAATGTGGATTATCGTTGTTCTTTTAAATACCTCCACAGATAAAAGCCTAGAGAGGTTAAATCTGGCGAACAAGGAGGCCACAAATATCTTGCGATTACTCATTTGCAGAAAAGAGGCCAAGCTCTCTGCTGACTCAGTAGACGCGTGGGTTCGAGCCCCACTGTTGGCCGTCCTTGAAACGGCTTTTCGTGGTTTCCCCATTTTCAACTCCAGGCAAATGCTGGGATGGTACCTTCTGACAGGCCAACCCGCTTCCATCCACATCCTTACCCAATGTCCTTCACCATCATTCATTTCATCTCTAACACCTCTCATGAGGTTGGCGTCAGGAAGGGCATCCGGTCGTAAAAACCATCCACCACAAAGACGCCACGGGAATAATAAGGGGTAGACATACACTCAATTGCAGAAAAATCTTTGCAACATAGCCAACTTTTGCACTCAAAATAAGCCTCCAATAAAGCGACCCGTTGTGCGCGCGTAAAATGCATTGTTTCAAGTTTGACCTTGTACGACTCACTCTGCGCAATGCAACAGAATCACTGTACTGACACCACTACAGCCAGTTCTACAATGTCTGATAATATCTCACAGCCAAGCTTGACAACTTATTCCGCCAGGTACATGAGTTGCGATTTTTCAAAGTCTGAGTCCGGTGACTTTACGAACAACTTGTATTTCCCATGTCTGTGGGAGTTTCACGCTCTTCCGGGATAGCAACTATTCGCTACGTCCCATTTATCCGAGAAGGGGTCCAGACAGGATCGTCTAGTGACGAAACCAATCGGTACACCTGGGCGAAACCCCACAAACACCATATGATGATATGACGAATAATTACAATTTACCTTTGGACACTAGTGTATTTTAACATGTACTATACCTTTTTGGCAGACACATTCAGTGCCGGGTTCACCAATACAACGTTTACAGCTCGTCGGTAAATGCCCCGTTAATTTTAACATCGGAATTAAGCTTGTTGGTATTTCACCAGCACAATTCACAGATTGGCATTAGCAAACGATTCATTATGTTTAAGGGCTGTGCAATACTAAAATACTCATTGAAAAACAAATAGTTCCGTGAAGAACTAAATAGCCTATTTTCATATATCCTACTTATATTAATTGCCTCTATCAACACACACATTTTCAGTTTGATGTCTGTTTTAATTAGATATCAGTGGATTAAAATTTATATAAGCATATACCGTACCAAGCTTCACTGCGCTCAGATGGTTAAATCGCGAGAGACGTCCATTTGAATATTTAAATTTTACGCCGCCGCCATGTTGGATTTGTGCTCAACAGGTTTACATCCGATGAGTGAATTTATGTTTATAGCTTCTATACACATACAAAATGTCAGTTTGATTGCTGTCATAGATTAATAGATATTGAGGACCATCTAAATATTTCGGATGGTTGCCATGTTGCATTTTAATTAATTATTCAAACGTTGATTTCGATCACATGATTAGAACACAAGAAAGAAAAACTTAATTTTAAAATTTCGCACAGCCGCCATCTTGAGATTATGTAAATAATTGAACTATATTAGATGTCAATGAATTTAAATTTGTATAGTCAATTGCTATACCAAGTTTAATTGCGTTCGGATGGTTAAATCGCGAGGAAGGTCTATTTAAATGTTTCAACTTCGCCTGGCCGCCATGGTCGTTTTCTGGTTAACAGGTTTTTGAAAGTTACATACGTGAACGTCTAGTAGTGCCCTTCATCACCGTACAAAATTTCAGTGTGATATGAGTAATAGTGTCAAAGATATAGAATACCGGTGAAATATTTCGCACAGCCGTCATGTTGGATTGGTGGGACCTAATAAAATTTGAAGGGCACGGTCGGGGTCAGCCGAAATAGTACTATGATCTTAGCGAATTTTATTGAAATCGCTCCAGAAGTTTTGAAGTTATTAGGGGGGAGGGGGGCACACACACACACACGGAGAAAAGGTGATCTCATAAGCCTCTTTTATCATAAATGAACATAGGCTAATGATGATTGTGGCTGTATTTGTATATTATTTGGTTTAATCAAGCAGGCCGTGAACTACAAAAAGCTTAAAAGTTATACAGTATACTCCTGATGAGTAAAATAGGAAGGAAAGCAGGGGACTGAATTTTCTTTGGTTGAAAGAAACGACAAATAAGAGGACTAACAGCTGCGTACACCTGTACCCCCTGGAGTTTCCGTAGATATAATCAATGCAGCTTAATTTATTTAAAATGCCTTTTGGTTCCCACGATATCGTTTTAAAGGCCATGGTGCAGACTATAACTTGCATACGAAGACATTTTTGCAAAGCTACAACATGAAAATTAAAAAAGTGTAGATGTGAATAGTAACTGTGAAACACAAATAAAATGACCGAACTTGAGCTTTAAGTGCAAGGCTAAAGAAATCCAAGAATATGGAATAATGCCAAAACTTGCTAAAAATAGTATCTAATACGTCTTTGAGACAACAAGAGTGGATAGTGAAGAACAGCGCAGGTTGGTACATTCGGACAATATTTACTTTTACGCCCAGTTAGGAGTGTGAAACACGTCTCAGGCAACTTCCCCTGTTAGGGTATTCCTAATGGACCCCTCACGGAGAGAACCTATTAGCGCATCTCGGTGTCACCCATCCCATCAGTGTGATTGTATCTCCCAGTTTCTCCTCCAAGACAAAGATATCCTGCTGCGGCCACCTCATCCATCCGTCCGTCCTTACGTTCATGTTAAAGAGTATCCATGACAACCTACCTGCAATAAGGAGATTGTTCCGGTCCTCATATATGGGTTAGGCATAGTCTGGGATAAATTAAGCTTGAGCGATCTCAGATCAATTGAAAAAGTCAAAGCGCGATACTTAAAGGCTGCCCTGGGAGTATCAAAATACACGCACTCCCGACTTGTTTATGAACTTGCCAGGGAAACTATTCTTGTTGAAGCCTTAAGACCTCGATTGCAATTGCCTTATAGTGGACAGGAACAGGAATTCCTAAGGATGAGACAAAGAAAGCGAGCGGAAATCGACATAGAATTCTATGGGACTGATGCCATGTCTCTGAGAAATTGGACTGAACCGAATAATGAAATGAGGAGTGCTCTGAATAGACTTGCTGTGCACGGCTTCCATCATAAGCTGTGCGTGCGGCGTGGCTTTCATGGACCTTCTGAGCAGTGTGTGTGCATATTATGTGCTAAACAGTGTGGTCGATATCATTTTAGTAAATGCTCTAAGAGAACACTGTCCTTATTGGAGTACTCGAAAATGTAATGCACATTTTTGCGCAGTTCCTTTATTATTATATCGATCACGTGAGGCATTGCACAGACCAAGGATCATGTAATATGGGGCGCGCACAGGTCGGTGGGTTGGTGGGATCCGGGTCTCGAGCGCGGTTTGTGGTGGAGGCCGATGGAAACCATGCACCGCTGGTCTATTTCTTTAACTTCTCATCTGACAGTGTTTGTGATATTATTATGTATTTATTCCAAATGCACTTTCGTGTGCAATTATACTATTATTAATAAGGACATTCCAACATAGTGATGTCCTATCCCATTTTCTCCTCCATGATGATGACTTCCCACTGCGGCCTCCTCATCTATTCGTCCTTGAGCCACAGGCACTTAATATACAGTTTCCATGACACCTGCAGTGAGGACACTCCAACAGTCTGATGACCTATACCAGTATCTCATCCCTAACGAAGGCATCCTCCTGCAGCCTCCTCACCAGCTAATCCTTCCATTCAATGAGTGGTAATCACTTGTTAAGCGTCTCTATGACGACCTACCTGTAGTAAGGGCACTCCAACAGTCTGATGACCTATACCAGTATCTCATCCCTAGCGAAGGCATCCTCCTGCAGCCTCCTCACCAGCTAATCCTTCCATTCAATGAGCGGTAATCACTCGTTAAGCGTCTCTATGACGACCTACCTGTAGTAAGGGCACTCCAACAGTCTGATGACCTATACCAGTATCTCATCCCTAACGAAGGCATCCTCCTGCAGCCTCCTCACCAGCTAATCCTTCCATTCAATGAGCGGTAATCACTTGTTAAGCGTCTCTATGACGACCTACCTGTAGTAAGGGCACTCCGACAGTCTGATGACCTATACCAGTATCTCATCCCTAACGAAGGCATCCTCCTGCAGCCTCCTCACCAGCTAATCCTTCCATTCAATGAGCGGTAATCACTTGTTAAGCGTCTCTATGACGACCTACCTGCAATAAGACACTCCAACAGTCTGATGATATATTCCAGTACCTCATCGATGGCGGAAACATCCTGCTACAGCCTCCTCACCAGTTAGTCCTTCCATTCAATGAGACGTAAGCACTTGTTAAGAGTCTCCATGGCAACCTACCTGCAATAAGGACACTCCAACAATCTGCTGATCTATTCCAGTATCTCATCCATGGCGAAAACATCCTGTTGCCGCCTCCTCACCAGCTAATCCTTCCATTCAATAAGCCGTAAGCACTTGTTAAAGAGTCTCCATGGTGACCTACCTGCAGTGGGCTTACTCCAACAGTGTGATGACCTACTCCAGTATATTTTCAGTGATGAAGACTTCCTGCTGTGGCCTCCTCATCTGATCGTCTGTCTCCATGACAACCTACCTGCAGCGAGGACACTCAAGCAGTGAGAGGGCCTCTTTCATGATCTCTTCCATGATGAAGACTTCCTGCTGTAGCTTCTTCATCTGGTCGTCCTTGCGATCCTTGAGCCACAGGTACTTGTGACAGACGTTCTGTACGGTCCTGTTGCGTTCGTCCAGCAGTTTCAGAGCCTTGGCCAGCTCGTCCTGGAGTCGTGAGATATCCCTCTTACACCGCACCACCTGGCGATTCTGTTCCTTCATGCTTTCAATTGTCACGTCCAGATCTGATCGTTCAAACAGACACATTAATGATTGGTAGCGAATGTTACTTTTAAAAGGTGGAATAGCGAGGTCTTATGACTCCTAGTAATTCTACAAATGTAAATGTTTTAAATTTAGAAATTAGTGCCAAAAAGCCATTAGTTAATTAGAGATTGTTGTTTTAAGGGGCGGAACTACGCGGTCATCTGCCCCTCAACACAGATTAAAGAATACAAATTTGGAATTGAATTTGAAAATTTTGAGGTGGACACCTAAATTTGAAAAGACCTAAAATTAATAAAACAAAAAATTAAATTAAAATAATAATTATAAAAATAAACAAAAATTACGAAAAAAATAATCAAAAACGAACAAGTCGTTGAGTCAATGTACACTGGAAACTTTAGATTGCTGGCCCTAACCCACTCTCACTTATAAACCGGATGATGAGATCAGTAGCTACCGCGTCATCGGCTAATATACGTTTCAGTGTCATCTGCAAACCAAGGTTTCTTCGTAAGTCTGCAAGATCACACACTCGGTTAAAATGTGGGCCACGGTGAAAACGGCTCCACAAGTACAAAGTGGGGGGTCTTCCCTTCTCATTAGGTACGAGTGGGTGGATCTTGTATGACCTATCGTTAGCCTACACAAAATGACGGACTCACCCCGTGACCGGAAAGAGCTCCGCCACACGCGAGTAGTTCCCTTGATCGCTCTCAGTTTACTGGGCAGTGGATCAGCTAGACGCTGACTCTCCCAAAAAGCCAGAACTTGTTGGCGTAACTGAGAGCGAATATCTCTAGCGGGTACCTCCATTGGTCGAGGTGGTAGTGATACCGCCTCTTTTGCAGCTTGATCCGCTAACTCATTTCCCGCAATTCCCATGTGGCTTGGAAGCCACAGAAAGGTGATTAGAGTGTCAGCGCGGCACAACCCGGCTAGTAGGTCATGGATTCACTGCACTAGGGGGTGTTGCGGGAAACATGTATCACTTGACTGCAACGAACTCAACGAGTCGGTACATACGAGAAAGTGGATTCGTGCATCCTGTAGTGCAAACTGCAGAGCTTCGTAGATGGCAACGAGCTCCTTTTCCACGGAAAAATAAATGTTTTAGGGAGCATTCTACAACGCTAAGGATGTTGAAATTGCTAGGGATAGTTTTATTGCCCACCAAGGATGGATCCCTAAGCGGGAGACCAAATGCCCCCTGAGTGGACAGAGATAGGACGCTGAAAGGTATGGCCTTCCTTTCCCCATCTTTTCTAGCATTACTTTCTGTATTTACGAAATAATCACGAGTACTGAATGCTAAGTTTAATACAAGATTTAATCATTTGTTGTGTTTATGGCAAAACACTTGCTAATACTACACATAAAGTTTACTTTAATTATCTCTTGTAAATTATTACAGGCTAGTATTGACGTCCGAAACGGGGGAGGAGCTTACGGTCAGCTGTTTGCAATATGGCGGCGATATAGTGACGTGAAGTAATTGGGTGTGCGTTTGTTATGGCTTCAAATTTATTATGGTAAAATACTACATATTTCCTTTCATTGATAGAAATATATTTGTAATCAATTTAAATGCAGTGCCTAATTACTACCAGTTAAAAATATTACCCACATGTAGATAGTTAATTTACTGTCTGCTGTTACATATATGAAGCCTGTACTTCGGAGCCTAGCGGTATCGATGTTTTTATTAATTTCACAATATATATATATATATATATATATATATATATATATATATCTCACATAACACAAAGGACGACTCCCTGATAATAAATTGAATCAAGCAACCCTGAATTTGCATGAATGTTTTGGGTTCAAAGAAGCGTTACTTGGGATGCTCAAATCATACTTCAATATTGCAAATATTGACCTAGGCTCTACATACTTGCTGTTCAAAGACAAGAATGTTAATTTTTTAATCTCTTGCCACAGGCAAGTTAAAATGGAGACATCCTCTTTATCAATATATTTAATTAAATATTTAAAATACAGATATTTAACAAAGCTGGAGTCTCCATTTGAACTTGTCATAAGCAAACAGAACAGATCAAAAACTACACTTTAAGCCAAACCAAATTCACTCCTCAGCTCAACATAAACCATAATACCAATTAAAACCTATACAAAACATACTCTCCTTACTGTTGTACAACTTTCAAACCAACTATTCGCACTCAAAACTGTAAAACCATGAAATGGGAACTAATTCAAGTTAGAATAGCCTAGGCCGATCCGGTCTCCTGCTACATTACCGCATATGTATACTTAACATCACTATAACTTCAAAATTACGGCTAAGTATAGGTGTTGCCGGCCTGCCTGGGATGATGAGTCACCAAACCGGTACTTAAAACTAAGATTTTACATTTTAATTAACTAAATTCAACAGTAGGGCGATCATAGCCAAAAACACAATTCAAGCCAAATCATACTTCAATGACCTACATACTTGCTGTTCAAAGGCAAGAATATAAATTCTCTGGCAAATTAAGGCTAGGAACAGCATTTTTCTTAAGTTTTCTAACCATTCGGCTATTGTCAATCGGAAGAACCCCTAAAATAAGTTTACGAAGAGCGGATTACATTCTTTGTACGGCACAGAAGTAATAGGCTATAAGTTTATCAGTATTTTTGATGTAGCTAAATCCATGTGAATACAAATTAGAGACAACAACTATCAATAATCAACAGTACCGGTGGAAAGAAGTCGTCTTCACAAAAATGCAGACTGCACACTGTCATGTAACATGTAACACGTTTTCCAATTGACAGCGCCAAAGCCCATCTTTCTCTCTGAACTTTTTGTACAGGAAAGTAGTGAAGATATTTAGTAGCCGTTTTATACGATTTGCAACCGTATTCAGAGCAGTACCTCCTCGAATTTGACAAATTTCTTTCTGTTTCCATCACGACGTCAATACTTCACCATCTAAATAAATCTCACCAGTCACAATGTTACAGCTTCAACATTCTGCCGCGTGGCTGCGCCATCCAACTTTTCTGACGTCAATAGCTCGCTCAGCCAGCTTCCTACTTGAGGCGAATTTGCCTTATCCGATAATTTACTTATGAATTGTAGTTTTGCCTAAAGTTAGGTTTGTTTTCCATACCCGTTCAAAACTTTTAGTCGGCACTCTGCTGGATGAAAGTTTAGTCAAACTTAAACAGTATTCTTACTAAAAGCTTTGAAAGCGTGTCGTAAATTTTTACCGCCTTTCAAAAATCACTTACCACGGCCAGGAGCGAACCTACAAGCTTGGGATTAGTAGACCGACACGTTAACCACTCACCCACCGGGTATTATGTACCCAGTTCAGCGGGTGGTTGGCGCGCACTTTCACACTTTTACCAAACATGTTCAATAATGTGTGCTTACAGTGTTCATAGGCGATGCTGAAAATGTCCTCCCTCTTGTAACACACACCTTGACATCTTCTGATGAAGGAATGTCTGTCAACTCTTTTATTATTTACGGAGCCTGTTTCCTTGAATCGTTTAGCGAGCCTCCTAATTGTACTGGCATTAGGCACAGGTCTTCCTGGAAACTTGAATCGAAATTTTCGTCTCGTTTCAGAACAAGATTTTCTGCTTTTCTTATACGAATTATGGATATACACACGTTCGCGCAATGTGAATTGGTGTCTAGGCATGACCAACAATCACAGTAATCACAATACTCACTAAACATGAAACACTAACGTCTAAGCTTTGCAAATTCATGTCCATATGAATGACAAAACACGTGAGAACTAACGATGAGTCAGCGGAGCGCGCCACCACCGGCTGAACCGCGTACGCGCGGCCGCGATCTGCGCCAGTCACAACTGGCTTAGCTTGCCGTGTTGACTCGCGCACATAGATAATGACTAGCCGGACAGGAGTCAGAGATAACGCTTTCTTTGCCTCGTCTGTTGAACGACATGGCTGTCAAAACAACATCAATATTGCTTTGATGAAATCCGTAGTAATCAGCAATAATTTGTAATACCTAACTTCGGCTTAGCTCTTCCCTCATCGTAATGTTTAGAGAACTACTGACCAGTTTGAACGGTTTTCACTGTGCCTATTAAGGGAGAAATAATTTGTTTTCTCAAAAAACTCAATTTTCTCACCCCTTTGGTCAATAGTTGGTGGTATTGCCCTTAGGCGAAGAATTGTATAAACTTTGAATGAATTCGACTTTTCACATACTAAGAAAGGTATACCGTAGCGATATTTCACTTTTTCGAAAAAGTTCCCCCCATTCCCTTGGTTCGATTTTGTCCATTAAGGAACTCAACCGTGATTTCATAGTGTCCATAAAAAAGTGATATATATACTAGCTGACCCGGCAGACGTTGTCCTGCCAATCAAAGAAAGTGTTGTAACTTAGTATCTTGAAGTGCTTTTGGATACACAATATTTTTTTTCAATTTCTGTTAACTGCCTCTAAACTATCGTGAAATGAATTAACTAATCCAGAAACATTCGTGGGAGCGTGCACAACAACTCTCCCAAGATTCATCGCAATCGGAAAAATGGCATATAACGCATACGGGGTTTTGTTTAAATGATTCGTGCGCTGTCACTCATTTGTTGAATCTACTCGTGCTCTACCAACTGTGAAATGGATTTACTAAGTTAGAAAGCTTCACGTAAGTGTACACAACAACTCATCAAAGTTTCATCGCAATCGATGATTAGTATATGAACGTATACGGAAATTTGTTGGAACGCTTCGCGCGTCGTCACTCATTTGTTACATCTACTCGTGCGCTACCAATATTGTAAAATGGATTTATCAAGATGAACACCTTCCCTGGCGTGTACACAACAATTCATCAATGTTTCATCGGATTCGGATGAATGATATATGATCGCATACGGGATTTTCCTTAAACGATTCGCATGCCGTCACTCATTTGTTGAATCTACTCATGCGCTACTTATTAAAAACTGCATTTAAGTTTACTAAGATAGAAACATTTGCTGGAGTGTACACAACAATTCACCAAAGTTTCATCGCAATCGGATAAATGATATATGGACGCAAACGGTACTTTGTTGAAATGATTTGCGTGCCGTCACACATTTGTTGAATCTACTCGTGCGCTACCTATTGTAAAATGGATTTATTAAGCCAGAAACCTTCCGTCGGGTGTACACAACAACTCACCCTAGTTGCATTGCAATCGGATAAATGGTATATGAACGCATACGGGACTTTGTTTAAACGTTCGCGCGTCGTCGCTCATTTGTTGAATCTACTTGTGCGCTACCTATTGTAAATGGATTTACTAATCCAGAAGCCTCCCCCTGGAGTGTACACAACATCTCACCCAAGTTTCATCGCGATCGGACGAATGGTATTTGAACGCATACGGGACCTTGTTGAAACGCTTCGCACGCCGTCGCTCATTTGTTGAATCTACTCGTGCGCAACCTCCTGTGAAATTGATTTTTTAAGTTAGAAACTTTCAGGTAAGTGTACACAACAACTCATCAAAGTTTCATCTCAATCGATGAATGGTATATAAACTTATACGGAATTGTGTTGAAACGCTTAGGGCGTCGTCACCCATTTGTTGAATCTACTCGTGCGCTACCTATTGTAAAATGAATTTGCTAAGCCAGAAGCCTTCCCTGGAGTGTACACAACATCTCACCCAAGTTTCATCACTATCGGAAGAATGGTATTTGAACGCATACGGGACCTTCTTGAAACGCTTCGCGCGTCGTCGCTCATTTGTTGAATCTAGTCGTGCGCTATCTATTATAAAATGGATTTACTAAGCCAAACACCTTCCCTGATAACACTCAACATCTCACCCAAGTTTCATCGCAATGGGATGAATGGTATATGAACGCATACGGGACTTTGAAACGCTCTAATGTGCAGAGACAAACAGTAAATTTCGACATCACTGCCACCTTTGGTATAAAACACAACTTTCCGCCACGGGCAGAGTGCATGTTATGGCGATAGTTGCACAGGTTGCGACCAGGTGGCTCTAACGTGCAGATACAAACCGTCCAAAGACATCATCTTTCACCAAGGCCAAGGCTAGTGGTTTCCATGACGACTGTTTTTGACTGTATATTGTGGTTCTAAAATTGTGTGTAAATTGTGGTTCTATAATTGTGTCCATTCTACCTACGGGGTCAGATTGTGAATCTAAACCATACAGGGACCCACCCTAATATACATACCAAATTTCATCAAAATCGGTCCAGTCGTTTAGGAGGAGTTCAGTGACATACACCCGTGTCGAAAAATTATATATATATATACAAGCTGACCCGGCAGACGTTGTCCTGCCAATCAAAGAAAGTGTTGTAACTTTGTTTCTTTAAGTGCTTTTGGATACAATATATTTTTTTTCAATTTCTGTTAACTGCCTCTAAACTATCGTGAATTGAATTAACTAATTTAGAAACATTCGTTGGAGCGTGCACAACAACTCTCCAAAGATTCATCGCAATCGGATAAATGGCATTTGACGCATACGGGATTTGGTTTAAATGATTCGTGCGCTGTCACTCATTTGTTGAATCTACTCGTGCTCTACCAACTGTGAAATGGATTTACTAAGTTAGAAAGTTTCACGTAAGTGTACACAACAACTCATCAAAGTTTCATCGCAATCGATGAATAGTATATGAACGCATACAGGATTTTCTTGGAACGCTTCGCGTGACGTCACTCATTTGTTACATCTACTCGTGTGCTACCAATATTGTAAAATGGATTTACCAAGTTGAACACCTTCCCTGGCATGTACACAACAACTCATCAAAGTTTCATTGGAATCGGATGAATGACATATGAACGCTTAAGTGATTTTCTTTAAACGATTCGCATGCCGTCACTCATTTGTTGAATCTACTCATGCGCTACCTATTGTAAAATATATTTACTAAGCCTAAAACCTTCTCTGGCGTGTACTCAATGATTCACCACGGTTTGATCGCAATCGGATGAATGATATTTGACCGCATACGGGACATTGTGGAAACGATTCGCGCGCCGTCGCTCATTTGTTGAATTTACTCGTGCGCTACTTATTAAAAACTGGATTTACTAAGACAGAAACATTTCCTGGAGTGTACACAACAATTCACCAAAGTTTCATCGCAATCGGATAAATGATATATGGACGCAAACGGTACTTTGTTGAAATGATTCGCGTGCCGTCACACATTTGTTGAATCTACTCGTGCGCTACCTATTGTAAAATGGATTTATTAAGCCAGAAACCTTCCGTCGGGTGTACACAACATCTCACCCAAGTTTCATCGTAATCGGATGAATGGTATATGAACGCATACGGGACTTTGATTAAAAGTTCGCGCGTCGTTGCTAATTTGTTGAATCTACTCGTGCGCAACCTCCTGTGAAATGGATTACTAAGTTAGAAGCCTTCACTTAAGTGTACACAACAACTCATCGAAGTTTCATCTCAATCTATGAATGGAATGTAAACTTTTACGGGATTTTGTTGAAACGCTTCGCGCGTCGTCACTCATTTGTTGAATTTAGTCGTGCGCAACCTAATGTGAAATTGATTTACTAAGCCAGAAGCCTTCCCTGGAGTGTACACAACATCTCACCCAAGTTTCATCGCTATCGGACGAATGAGATTTGAACGCATACGGGATCTTTTTGAAACGCTTCGCGCGTCGTCGCTCATTTGTTTAATCTATTCGTGCGCTATCTATTATAAAATGGATTTACTAAGCGAGAAGGGTTTATATCGTTTGCCCCAACACATGCTCGCCCATAAAGTGGATGATGCGAACAACAGTCAATACGTCGTCGGCTAATATGACAGATTAAGATTTCCTCTTAATCAACCACCTTCTATGGCCTTGGGGTAGCCTACGTATTGAGACTTCGGATCCATAGGTCCCGGGTTATATTCCCGACTCTGCCAAGAAATGTAATTCTGGTCAGAGCGTTGGGACGCGGTACTCTCAGCCTTGGGAGGAAAAACTGTTGCTTTATGTTTTTGGTTTTGTGTTTGCTTTGTGTTTTTGCTTTTGATTTTTACTTTTTGGTTTTGTGTTTATTTTCTGCTTTGGTTTTTGCTTTGTGATTCTTGTTTTTTGTTATCTGCTTTTGCTATTGTTTATGCATTTTTCTTTTTGCTTCGTGTTTTTTGTTTTGGTTGTATGTTTGTTTTCTGGAAAATCAAAATAAAACGAAACAAAATAAAATAAAACAAAATAAACAAAAAAATAAAAATAAAACAAAACAAAACTAAATAAAAACAAATATTTGTAGAAGAAGCGTAGTATCTTCGTTACCTGACATGTTTCAGGTATAGGTGTGACATTAATATTCTAGAAGGTTGTAGTAACATTATACACCCGTTACATAATGTGTATAATTTTATTTTTCAATTCAAACAATTGGCTTGAGAATTTTTACAAATTTCCCAGTTATTGGCACAATTTTCCAGCAGTTGGCACCGGCATTGCTACTTATTGGCACACCTAGTTAAAAACATTTTTAATTATTATTATTCAGAATTATTTACCACTAACTATTTATACTACGGTATCTAATGTTGCAATAGAATGCAAAAGTTATTAATAAAATTATGAATCCCATAAAACTACACGTGGAAAATAAATTTAAAATATAGGCACAAATTAGAAAAACACTTAATGCAGTTCTCAACTAATCGTCAGTACTTTTATGCTGAGTCTATGTCCTAAAAAACTGCTGTGCATAGGCCTTTTTCTTATAATCAAATCAGTGTGAAAAAATTCCAGTGATTAAGAAACATCATCACCCTTATCATCAAATCAACATCATTACTGTCACTATCATTAACCATGTAACAAATATGGCATACGAATAGATCATCTGAATAACAAGTAGTTCCGTGAAGAACTATACAGCCTATTTTCATATATTCTATTTATGCTAATTGCCACTATCAACATACAAAATTTCAGTTTGATTGCTGTAATAGATTCGTAGATATTGAGACTCATCTAAATATTTCGGATGGTCGCCATGTTGGATTGTTATATGTATAGGCCATAGAGTCATGTACCATTAAAGGAACTTCAAACTTTCACTTCGATCGCATGATTACGACACAAGAAATAAAAACTTAATTTTAAAATTCGCAAAGCCGCCATCTTGAGGTTATGTAAACAATTGAACTAAATTAGATACTTGTGCATTACAATGTGTATAAACATTTGCTGTACCAAGTTTCGTTGCGTTTGGTTCATTAAATCGCGAGAAAAGTCTATTTAAAACTTTCATCTTCGCTTGGCCGCTATGTTCGTTTTGTAGTTAACCGGTTTTTGAAAGTCTCATAGATGAACTTCCAGTAGTGTCCTTTATCTCCGTACAAAATGTCAGGGTGGTACCGGTAATAGTGTCAGAGATATAGAATGCCGGTGAAATATTTCGCACCGCCGCCATCTTAAGGTTATGTAAACAATTGAACGAAGTTAGATGTCGGTGCATTAAAATGTGTATAAACATATACTGTAACAAGTTTTATTGCGTTTGGTTGGTTAAATCGCGAAAACGACTATTTAAAACTCGCAATTTCGCTAGGCCGCCATGTTACCAGGTTTTCAAAAGTCACATAGGTGAACTTGTAGTAGTTCCCTTTATCACCATACAAAATTCCAGGGTGATATCGGTAATAGTTTCGGAGATATTGAATGCTAATGAAATATTTCGCACAGCCGCCATATTCGATTGGTGAGACGTAACAAAATTTGAAGGGCACGGTCGGGGTCGCCCGGAATAGTGCTATGAACTTACCGAGTTTCATTGAAATAGGTCCAGCCGTTTAGAAGTTATTAGGGGGGGACACACATCATATCACACTCACACACAGACACACGGACAAAAGGTGATCTCATAAGCCTATTTTTTCATAAATGAAAATAGGCTAAAAAGATGAAAAGATAAAAGAAGAAAGAAAAAAAGAAAAAAGAAATAAGAGAAGAGGATGAAGAAAAACAATACAGTGTATATTCCCGTTTTCAATGAGCTCGGAGATGAGATGCGGTGGAGGGCAATGTGGTGAGTGGTTTTTACGGCCAGATACCCTTCCTGACACCAACCTAATGAAACTCGGCAAGGATGTTGATTATGATAATTGTTGTTTTAAGGGGCCTAGCATCTAGGTTATCGGGCCCTAATGGTCTGGGTGATAGCGAAAATGTCAATGATGTGGAAACCAGAACGAAAATTAAGCGAGAAGGAAAATACTTACAAAAAGGAACTCAGATTGAAGCTACTCACAAAATGGAGAGCAGTAATACTTACAAAAGAGAATTTAGAACAAAAATTCTCTCAAAAGGAATAGATTGAAAATCACGCTCAAAATGCAGTTTAAGCTCAAAAAACGTACAAAATGCAACGCATAGACGAAATACTTACCAAATGCAAGTGAAATCAAAATACTTACAAAGGGCAAATGAGATTGAAAATACATACTAAATGTAATTTAGATGCAAAATACCCACAAAATGCAATTGAGAATTAACTACTTGAAAAAAGTCGTTTAGGTTGAAAATACAAAATGCAATTGAAATTCAAAATACTCACAAAAGGACCCCCCCCCCCCCTCACCCCTAAATTGAAAGACTAAAAAGCAATTTAGATTGTCAATGCTTACAAAATGCAACGGAGATTGAAAACACCCACAAAATTGAGTGGAGATGCAAAAATAACAGTGCGGGAATCTTAAAGGGAAAAGGAAATATAATGAAAAGAAAAACAACAGGAAAGTGAAAGAGGAGAGGGTCCGCCCCACAGGTAAGGGACAAAAGGGGGAAACCGGACCCAGCTCAGGAATCCCTCGGGATCGCGAACTCCCGAACTCACCAGCCGTGTGCCCCTGAAGGCGTAGCACTTTCTAGGGTGCACCAGAAGTGGTGGGGCTACATACACCCTACCTCCTTGAGGGCCTTGAGCCGAAGGCAGGAGATAACAGGAAAATAACAAGTAGTTCCGTGAAGAACTATACAGCCTATTTTCATATATCCTACTTATGTTAATTGCCTCCAGCAACATACACAATTTCAGTTTGATTGCTGTAATAGATTCGTAGATATTGAGAACCAACTAAAAATTTCGGACGGTCGCCATGTTGGATTTCATATATGTAGGTCCTAGAGTTATGTACTGTTACATGCAGATTATTGTGTACGTGTAGTATTCAAACTTCAATCGCATAATTAGGACACAAGAAGTAACAAGGAGATTTTAAAATTTCGCACAGCTGCCATCTTGAGGTTATGGAAACAATTGAAATAAATTAGATACCAGTGGATTACCATTCGTATAAGGATTTACTGTTCCAAGTTTAACTACACTCGGATGGTTAAATTGCGAGAAACGTCCATGTGAATTTTTATATTTCGCGTCGCCTCCATGTTGGATTTGTGAACACCAAGTTATTTAAAGTCCTATAGGTGAACTTAAGTTCATAGCCCCTATGAACATTAAGAAATTCAGTTTGATTGCTATAATAGATTCGTAGATATTCAGAGCCGACTAAATATTTTGGATGGTCGCCATGTTGAATTGTTAAATGTATAGGCCATAGAGTCATGTACCATTAAAGGAAAATTATTGCGTAGGTTCAATATTCAAACTTTCAATTCGATCGCATGACTACATCACAAGAAATAAAATTTTAATTTTAAAATTCGCACATCCGCCATCTTGAGGTTATGTAAATAATTGAACTAAATTAGATACCAGTGCATTACAATGTGTATAAATATTTCCTGTACCAGATTTCAGTGCGTTTGGAACATTAAAACGCGAGGAAGGTCTATTTAAAATTTTCAACTTCGCTTGGCTGCCATGTTCGTTTTGTAGTTAACCGGTTTCTGAAAGTCTTATAGATGGACTTCCGTAGTGCCCTTTATATCCGTAAAAGATTTCAGGGAGATACCGCTAATAGTTTCACAGATATGGAATGCCGGTGAAATATTTCGCACATCCGCCATCTTGTGGTTATGTAAACAATTTAACGAAGTTAGATGTCGGTGCATTACAATGTATATAAACATATACTGTACCAAGTTTCATTGCGTTTGGTTGGTTAAATCGCGAGAAACGTCTATTTAAAAGTCGCAACTTCGCTTGGCCGCCATGTTCGTTTTATAGTTACCAGATTTTCAAAGGTCACATAAGTGAACTTATAGTTGTTCCCTTTATCACCATACAAAATATCAGGGTAATATCGATAATAGTTTCGGAGATATTGAATGCTGGTGAAATATTTCGCACAGCTGCCATGTTGGATTGGTGAGTCGTAACGGAATTTGAAGGGCACGGTCGGGGTCGCAGGGAATAGTGCTATGAACTTACCGAGTTTCATTGAAATCGCTCCAGCCGTTTAGATTTTATTAGGGGGGGACACACACACGAATCACACACACACACACACACACACGCACACACACACGGACAAAAGGTGATCTCATAAGCCTATTTTTTCAAAATTGAAAATAGGCTAAAAATAACATGGAAAAGTGGGGTTTTGCATGTGGATCCACACTATGCGAATGTGGTGAAGAGCAACCCATGGATCATCTCCTTAGCTGCAAGTTATGCCCGACGACATGCTATCCTCAGAATCTACAGATGTCACCAAAGAAGCATGTGAATTGGCGAGATACTGGCCACCTTATATATAAATTTCATTTTTGGAGGTTTAGCCAAAAGAAATGTTGTACTTATAGTACTAATTATTGGTGTATTGGTGTATATTTGTAAATATCACATTGTTACATGTTTTCTGATACGATTAAATAAACCATCTGAATCGTCTGGGATGTGTATCTGATGTTCACTGGGGATACATTTAGAGTGGTACAGTTTGTTGCAGTTATTGCATTCATATCCCTTAGTGGAAGAAACACTTCTTGCACATTTGAAGCTTGCCACGATCGTGATCTTTCTCTTTCATAGGCCTATAACCACTTGTGGAAGCTGGGCATGCTGAGCTTGACTTGCTTCAGGTATAATTTTAAGGGTAGCTTTTTCTTCCTTTTCTGTTCAACAGCTTGTTATTTAAATTTCTTTTCTTCTCTTTCCTGCTTTCGTTTTTCTTTCTGTTTCAAGATGTGTCCTTCAATTTTACCTTTTCTTCGTGCAGGTCATTCCACTTCCTTGAGGTTAAAACAAACGGGACTGTTTCAACTTGACGCTTTCCTTTCCTCTTGTGGGTTTCTGGCCACTGGAGGACTCTGTGTATGCTTTTGGTTGGGGTTTTATTTGCATCTTCTTTGTCATCTCTTCCTGAAGAACATTGGCTACCTTCTTCACTTGCAGAAGATTGAGAACTTGAAATGCCCAGGTTTTTATTAGCTAGGGATACATTGACATCAGATGTGATTACATAAACTTCCCGTTCCATTCGCTATTCTTTATTATGGAAACATTCCCACAGCCGATTAAGAACAAAGAAATCTTCTACGTGAGTTCCGTTTTCAATCACTTCCTTTATAGTCTCAAACTTCTTTATTTATTTGAGCAAATGTGTTGTATGGAAGAGGCTGGACATCTTATTTTCTTCCATTGCTGCCACTGATGGTAATATTATTGCGGTTAGGAACATTGCTACCCAAACAATTTGAGAAATCAATGATATTGGGATCCCATGGATACAAACCGGTAGTTCTGAAACCATGTTTTATTGTATTTACCAGGTCCATTTTCTCAATCATTTCGCTCAAGATTGGGGCAAAGTCTTCCTTAGTTGTTTGTTTGCCATGTGAATGCAGCATTTTCCCACTCACTTTTGAGAGGTCTGAAGGCAGAAACATCAGCAGGCTGTGATATTCTTGTAGAATTGAGATACATAATTATTTTTAGTTCTTTACACAACTCACTTAAGTAGTATTTTAAGTTAAATGAGTTTTATGTCCGTCGACAAACAATATTACTGGCAATTTAATGTTGATGTTATTATCTGTGAGGTATGGATGGAAATCATTAGCTATGAATTCATAGAAAACTTCAGATTTCATCCATCAATTGTCGCTTCACCCGATACCCCATTCTTCAGAAACCTTGTTGATAACATTGGTAGGTATTCTCTGAAATGGGTAAATTATCATTGGAGGACACATCTTCCCATCTGCTGAGAATGTGCACATGACAGTTGGTGTAGCTTTGGCTTGACCCTTCACCTCTTCGTACACGTTTTTACAGCCCGTGGGTGCAAGTACAATCTCTTTCTTAGGGCACAGATCAAAATTAGTTTCATCGCCATTGGAAACACGGCTGGGACATGAGAGTACATTGAAAACATCTTCCTCCTTGAGGAGTTCTTCCGTGGACGTAAACCATCCCCTCACGTCTTGTTCACTTACACAAGCACTTGCAGCAGTTACACCCTCGGGTGTTCTTCTGTAAATTTCTGGATGTCTTTTTTGAAAGGCCGAATACCATTTGTTGCCAGGAATGTCATCTTTAAATGGATTAGGGCATTTATTCTTCTGAAGAAATTCTCGCACGCTTGCCCGAATGTCTTGTTTTCGCCGAGAGAATCCTTTGCGAGCATATTCAAAGATACATCTAAAAAGATTAGAATATTAGATTATTAGATTGTAAATTGTCAGAAATTCAGATTATGGAAAGCCTCATACTCACCGAACAAGGGTGTTCTCATCGTTGCTCAGTATAGGTGCTGGTCCATGGGATGCTTTAGTGTATTTATCATTCAATCGGAACTGTAATGTTGATCTGGGAATCCTGTACAATCTGGACGCTGCTTTAAATGACACGCCTTTCTTCACTTCTTGGAGTGCCTTCTGTAGGTTTTCTTCATTGTACGAATCTGTTCACCTCGGACCCATTTTACATTCAGTTTGCTCTTATTTTAGGAGACTATAATGAAGAAAGCGAAAATATATTCAGATCAATGCAATCATTGGTTGATAGTTATACAGTTGTCTGTTTGAATATCACTGTAAAAGTGAATTACGGTACTTCAAAATTCAGTTGTTGGCACCGGCCTATGTGAAAACCTTGTACTATGAGGCGTACCAGGCAGCGTGAGGAGCAAGGTAGGTTGCCATTGCTTTACTCACAGCGTCAAGGTTTGCAATTGCAGCAACCCTAACCCCATGACCACACATTTCAAAACCTCTATAGGGCTTGCCTGTGCCTGGAAGGGTTGTATGGAACTGCGCCCAAGCTTCACTAATGACCCTGGCCATTAGCATCAAACTTCGAAAAGTGACAGTGGAATTGCGCCCATTGAGAGCGGTCAGGTAGGTTCCCTCCCTCCACCCCTCTACCGAATTATGTTGGGTCGAGTGGTGTGAATTTGAAGTGACTCATTTCAAATCGTTTGTGTCTTGATTGCGAACAAGTCAAAAACCGTCCAGATTGCGAACAACTAAATATACCCTGTCCAGATTGCGGACAAGAGATACGTGTTGGCCTGGGATACATAAAACAGGTACAGTTTTCAAAACAGACTAATATTTAATTTTTGTTCTAGCAATATTAGCATTAACTTGGTACATTGGGATGTTTTCGACAACCTAACCATATTTTAAAAATAGTTTTGTTGTTGCAAATGTTAAATAATCTAGTTTGAGGCAATCTTACAATTTAGAAGATTATTCTATTTTTAGCCTATTTTCAATTTTGAAAAAATAGGCTTATGAGATCACCTTTTGTCCGTGTGTGTGTGCGTGTGTGTGTGTGTGTGTGTGTGTGTGATTCGTGTGTGTGTGTCCCCCTAATAAAATCTAAACGGCAGGAGCGATTTCAATGAAACTCGGAAAGTTCATAGCACTATTCCCGGCGACCTCGACCGTGCCCTTCAAATTTTGTTACGACTCACCAATCCAACATGGCGGCTGTGCGAAATATTTCACCAGCATTCAATATCTCCGAAACTATTACCGATATTACCCTGACATTTTTTATGGTGATAGAAGGAACTACTATAAGTTCACTTATGTGACTTTTGAAAACCTGGTAACTACAAAACCAACATGGAGGCCAAGCGAATTTGCGACTTTTAAATAGACGTTTCTCGTGATTTGACCAACCAAACGCAATGAAACTTGGTACAGTATATGTTTATATACATTGTAATGCACCGACATCTAACTTCGTTCAATTGTGTACATAATCACAAGATGGCGGATGTGCGAAATATTTCACCGGCATTCTATATCTCTGAAACTATTAGCGGCATCTCCCTAAAATTTTGTACGGAGATGAAGGGCACTACTGGAAGTCCATCTATAAGACTTTCAAAAACCGGTTAACTACAAAACGAACATGGCGGCCAAGCGAATTTGAAAATTTTAAATAGACCTTTCTCGCGATTTAATGTTCCAAGCGCACTGAAACCTGGTACAGGAAATATTTATACGCATTGTAATCCACTGGTATCTAATTTAGTTCAATTGTTTACATAACCTCAAGATGGCGGCAGTGCGAATTTTAAAATTAAGTTTTTATTTCTTGTGATGTAGTCATGCGATCGAAGTGAAAGTTTGAATAATGGACCTACGCAATAATTTTCCTTTAATGGTACATGACTCTATGGCCTATACATTTAACAATCCAACATGGCGACCATCCGAAATATTTAGACGATACTGAATATCTACGAATCTATTTTAGCAATCAAACTGCATTTTTTAATGTTCATAGGGGCTATGAACTTAAGTTCACCTATAGGACTTTAAATAACCTGGTGATCACAAATCCAACATGGCGGTGACGCGAATTATAAATATTCACATGGACGTTTCTCGCAATTTAACCATCCGAGTGCAGTGAAACTTGGTACAGTAAATCCTTATACGAATGTTAATCCACTGGCATCTAATTTATTTCAATTGTTTCCATAACCTCAAGATGGCAGCTGTGAAAAATTTTAAAATCTCCTTGTTTTTTCTTGTATCCTAATTATGCGATTGAAGTTTGAATACTACACGTTCACAATAATCTGCATGCAACTGTACATAACTCTAGGTCCTACATATATAAAATCGAACATGGCGACCATCCGCAATATTTAGTCGGTTCTCAATATCTACGAATCTATTACAGCAATCAAAATGAAATTGTGTATGTTGATAGTGGCAATTAACATAAGTAGGATATATGAAAATAGGCTGTATAGTTCTTCACGGAACTACTTGTTTTATTGTATAACAAAACTAGAGGGGTAGTTATTTATGGTGGATTAGAGAGAGTTGTATTATTCTTATTATTATTATTATTATTATTATTATTATTATTATATATTTTTTACGAGGGAAGTGGAAAAATCTTGCAAAGACCTTGAGAAGGGTCCGCACTCCTCAAGAGTGTGGGATTCTTACCCACTAAAAAACCACACCCTGTCCTCTTGACAAAACCCATCCCGGAACCACTTTCGTATTACTTCAGGATGGAGCCATTTTCTTTGCTTCACAAGCACCATCTTACTTCTCCATTCATAGTCCGCGGATCGCAGACTTAGATCAACTAAATCGAGCAAGTCCCCATCCGACTTCTTCTGACGAAGGACCACCTCAACAAAGAAAGCGACCGTATCCCAGCTGAGCTCGTTCCTCAGCATAATACCAACTATATTGTCCGGCGTTATTGGACCAACCTCAGCTTTAAGTTGTTGTTTTTCCGCTGCCCAACGATCGCAGACGAAGAACGTATGATATACGTCATCTCGTTCGTTCTCGCAGTAAATACAAACTGGACTCCTTACTAGTTTGAGGCAATCTTACCATTTAGAAGATGAAGGTAACACCGAAAGTAGCCATGTCCTGTCAACATCTGAGTCAGAAAGTAATTAGTTTCTCCGTGTTTCCTACTCGTCCACTCGACCAGACTCGGTATCAGCCAAGCAGTCCATCTTCCTCTGAGATCGTCATTCCACCCCTGCTGCCAAAGCTCCATCTTGCGTGCTACGGCTTCCTTCCGGGCTTGAGCCTTGCCCAGTTCTACTCGTCGGAAGTATACGTCTTTACGTTCTTGCGCGAGTAAGTCTATTGGCGCAACACCTGAGACAACCAGAACTGCAGGTTCCGAAACTGTACGGTAAGCACACGCCTGCTGCCTTCCGTATATGAGACCAGTATGTCAGTTTCGTGTCAAGAGTAAATCCTAAGTACTTCCCAGTGGCTCCAGTTCGAACGACCACCTCTCCAACTTTCATGGGAATTATAGTGTCCATTCTCCTCCTAGTTAACATTACTATTTCAGTTTTCGCCATAGCTAAATTCAGACCATGAGCGTTCATCCAACCACTCACCCTTCGCATTACCTGATTGAGTTTCCACTGAGCCAGAACCGCATCTCGGGCTACAATCACCGCTGCAATATCATCAGCGTACCCAATAAGGAATGAATCTTCGGGCATCTCCATGCGCAGTAAGCCGTCGTACAACATGTTCCACAAATCCGGGCCTAGGATAGATCCTTGCGCTGCTCCTGCCGTGACTTTTCTCCTCCTCTGACCTTCTGCAGTGTCATATAACAGGGTACGGTCCTTCAAATAATCTTTCATTATACGTAGGAGATATGCAGGCAACTGGAGTGTGAATTGAAGAGCTTCAACCATATCTATCCATCTTGCTGAGTTGAAGGCGTTCTTCACATCCAAGGTTACCAGAAGTGTTATTTTTCGAGAATAGTGGTTACCTTCCTGGGCTTGATTCGCAGCTTCAACTACTAGGCGTACTGCATCTATTGTACATTGCCCACGGCGGAAGCCAAATTGCCTGTCAGACAGATTTCCCGCGGATTGAATAGACGACAGTATGCGAGGTTTTAATAGCTTCTCCAGCACTCTTCCCGCAATGTCTAAAATGCATAGTGGTCTGAAGGACGATGGCGCGTTCCCGACTGCCTTTCCTTTATTAATCAGCACTAGTCGAGCCATTTTCCAACGGGAACTAAAGACACCTGCTCTCAGACAACAGTTGTACATTTCAAGCAGTAGCTGCGGACATACCTTGACAGCTAGTTTCATAGCTTCCGCGGGTATCCCGTCAGGGCCTGGAGCCTTCTTATTCCGAAGGGAGCCTACTGCTTCCTTCAGCTCACCTATGGTAAATAGAGGAATGAATTCCGGCTCAAATACGTCGCCCACATCAATTCGCACAGGGTGAGTAGGGAATAGCTCGTTTACAATACCATCCATCGTCCGTGCATCGAACGTGGTATTGGACATGGTGCCGAGTTTCTTGGTGACAATAATAATTATTATTATTATCATCATTATTATTGTTATTATCATTATTGATACGTGCAAATGCACGTCTCTTCGTTTTCAATCATGTATATTCCGGTGCATCATACTTCATGACATTGGAACCGACCGCCCGTTGTCGTGGTTCCGTTGGTCAACGCGAGATGGCTCCTGCTCTCGGACTTCGGCTTCCTCCAAGTAGTTCCTGCTTATTCACCAATAGAGTGCGTTGGTGTTTCCTTTAAAACTCTACCAATTCGTGACATAAGTGAAAAACAATTATGATTCTACGTCATAAAACAAAGAACGGTGTGTATTCATGATACCGCCAAATTATGAACTTATTTATGACATTGTTGTATTGAGGTGTCACTCCGTGATTGGACAATTTTATTTACATGTATACAGTTCGAAAATGACACGCAAAAATAATTCTCCGCCATTTTGGGAGTCGCTATCAGTGGTCGCCAAGAGAAATAAGAAGGACTGCTCGTGAAAGGTGTCTCCGCTGATAGGGGGTCGGTTGCCTCCCCCATCCTCTTCGAAATATAAATATATTCAAGAGAAGATATGAATGCCATTTCTACTTGGAAATTGCCTGTGGTCTTCAGGTTGTGAATTTCTTCGTTTAGACGTGTGAAATGTGATTGCATCTCGATGCGTACTTCGCTTGTGACATCGAAACGACACATGGGCGTGTTAGCCATGTTTAAGGCAATTAGTGCCGTAGTTTTTATTTATATTGTATGTTAATTACTTTATTATTAGTGTGTCTCCTCTGAGAAGGATGTAAGGTACGTTTTTTTTTTAATTTAATTTATCTAATTATTTTATTTTGGGAGCTCCAAGTTTGGCCGTGTACGAATGTTGATCTTCTGTTGTGTTCTCGCTTGTAGGCCTAAAATTTCTTTTTCGTTTTAATAACGTTTCCTTATATATATTAAGTTTCTTATTTATTTTTTTGTTTACCTTCTGGAGACACATTTATTAGTTTATTTCACGTTTAAATTATTATTTATTTTCGTTTGCCAATCTTATGATTGATATTGTATTCAAATTAATTTATTCATGATCCGTGCCCTTTACACTTGTAATAGTTTTTAAATGTAATTGTTTTCCGCCGTACATTTCCTTACGCTGATGATAAAATTTATTTTATTAATTGTTTGCCGTAATTTCGATCTGGCATGTTTTTGTGTCGCCATGTCTGCTGTTTGCCGTGATGCATTATGGTCTCGTTGGCAGTCCATTGGCGCGGGTCTCAAGAGCAGACGTGTTGTGAATTAACTTAATCCTTTTTTTTAATGTAATCTTGTTAGTCTTAATTTTGTGATTTTTGGTAAATGTCCTTGTGTTTTTCGCCGGCGTGCATATCATTTATTTATTTATTTTCTATCCAATTTAATTTTTTTAATTAAAATTTAATTTATTTTCTATCCTTATTTTTTGGCATGGCCTCAACATCTGCATGTCGGATCGTGATTGCATTTCCTTGCAATTTATCAAGCCCTTTCTCATTGTGTTGTACATGTAATTTCTATTTTAACCTTTGGGCTGTTTAATATTTTTTTTTTATTTTTTTTTAAATTAAGTCTTTCTTCTTCTTGGCTTTGCAAGCAAGCATGTTAGGCGCTATCTGGCCTTCTTGGAAATTTGTGTTGGTTGATGCATGTTCAGTTTATGGTGAAGGTGTTCTTTAAATTTTTAATATTAAACCTTATATTTTTTCCTTTTTTAAATCTTTTGTTGTGGCATTATTTCACCGACGGGTGTTCTGTTGGTTTTTGGGGGGTGTTTGTACGATAGCCTGTGTGTGTTGTCCCCTTCTCCTTCTTCCTTCCACCCCTTTTGGAGCTCTTCTGTCGGGACTTGTCTTCTGGAGGTGGTTTTGCTGCGGAAGTGACCCGGACCTCTGAATACAGGTAGGTTGGCCCATCCACGCTTCCCGTTCTCGTCTCATTCTGGTGAAGCAGAGCGTTGGTTATCGAGTTACCGACGTGCTGCTGGCCAGTGCCGTTAATGTGGGGTTGCATTTTGGTAGCAGATCCTGCTCATGTTCACTTCCGTAACTATCCCCTCCCCAGTACCCACAGGCTGTTTTATGGACCCCTCTGGAGCCGATGGGTCAGTTGTTGGTGTGATTTTGTCAGGAAAGTGCACGTAATGTTGTGTAAAGCTAATCCTTGTCGTTTGTTTTGTTTCATGGTTGCCTCTGAATGTACATGTGGAATGCTGTAAGTGTCCTGTTATAAGCGAGGTGTTTCCTGCTGTAGTTTTATCCTGTTTGTGTGCAACATCCCCACTGAAGATGAAGCCCGGTGAGTGTCTGACATGTGTTCTTGGCATGGGAAATGGGATTTCTTAATGTTCTAATAGCCTATATGCTGCGTGTGAAGGCATCCTGGAGCCCCGTCGGAAGCTGGTAGCCTGATGTTTTGTGCCTATTTTTGTAAATTAGCTCCCTGTTCTCGAGCCAAGCTGGTGGTGACGTGTGCAGTTCTGGACAGCATGATTTTGTGTAGTAGGGTGGCTGTGTTCGAGTGTCAGCCTAATCTTTGGTGATGGTAATTACTGGTTGTGGTACTGTTGTGAAAGTGTAAACTGTCCTTGTAAGTCCTGAAATTTTGTTTCCTTCTATATTGGCTGTCTGCATTCTGTGTTTTCCAAAATGGCCGACAACAATAGTGTTTTCAATTTAATTGACTTAAGCGATAACCTTGTGAATTTGGAGAGTTCTTCTGGGGTTGAACGTGAATCACCTCTGTTTACTAGGTATGAGGTTTTGGGATCAATTACCAGTAGTAGTTTGCCTGCCCCTCTGTTGCCTGGCGCTGGCTCGTCCATACCACTTAATCCTGCATGCGGTCATTCCTCTCATGTTAGGTCACCTAATGATTTCCTGGGTCCTGCCGACCCATTGCATCCCAGTTCTTTCTCTAGTAATATAAATGTTTTGTCGCCTGTAGAGGGTGTGCGAGCGGGCTACCCTGGTAACAATGTCTCTATTCCTAATGCTTCATTCTCGCCTACCGTTAATTATGGGTCGATTCCTCATCCTATTTCTGGTTTCTTAACTAAATTAAAGCATTTCAACCTTGATGACGTTACCCAAGTGGTACAATTTTTAAAGCAAGTGGTCGAGTTGGGCAACCATGCCTCGATTTTTGGGATGTCGGAAGTTCAGATTTTCCAACTTTTGTATCCAGTTGTATCCGGTATGCTGCGCGATAAGCTTGTTGAAGCTATCCACCTCCGCATGTCCTTAGCCATGTTTATTAGGGAAGTGTTGTGGGTTTTTGTCCCTGCGAGCGCCCTAAGTGCTCTCGAGCATAAGTTCCTTTATCGTGTCCAAAGGCTGGACGAGTCCCTTAGCGACTATGTCAGCGACATTAAGGTGTATGCCCAGGTTTTTGCATCCCCTTTAACTGAGCGACAGTTGGTGTCATCAATTGTGAATGGGTTTTCGCCTCAATATAGGTCATACATGACTATGTGTACCAGGCCTTCGTCATTCGTCGAGCTGAAACAGGTCGTTATAGAGGCTATGGCTGTGAAGCATGCAGATTCCCTTCGTGTAGCTAATGTTCCTCCTCCTTCCTTGATGTCTTGTCCCCCTCCTTCCTTGATGTCTCGTCCCCCACCTAAGGTTATGTTTCATCCTCGACCTAATAGTAAGTGCCACTCGTGCGGTGGAGTGGGACATGTCAAGAAGGTGTGTCCGAGTAACCAGGCTGTGTATCGCCAATGACGGAACGTTGAGGAGACCAATTCGGGTGTTACTTCCAAGGATATTTCGGTGTGTAAGAATTTGGGAAAACCCTGTGAAGTTTCTGGTCGCCCTAACAATGATAGTCTTGATAGCTCGTTGAAAGCTAAATCTTTATGTGCTAATTCTGCTTATGTCGCTGGCCTACCTAACCTGTCGGTGAGCAATGGCGTGGCAAGTCGGCCTAATTCTGAACGTTGTGTGAAACCTGTGGTGCGGGTGTCCTCGTCACCTACTTGTAATCGTGTTAGAGTGAGTAATGATTTTGGAATTTCTCCTGTGGCTAAAGGAATATCCCCGTTTATTGAAATTTGTGTTAATGACGAGCCCGTTTCTGCGTTGTTTGATTCTGGTAGTGTCGCATCCTTTATAAGCGAGGACTGGTTTTTATCTATGAAGAGTGTTTGCAAATTTCCTGAGTTAGAGCCTAACAATGAATCTTTTATTTCGGCAAATTGTTCAAACTTAAGTATTTTGGGTAGTATGACAGTCAAAATTCATATTCTAAATTTTTCTTGGAAATTTAAATTTTTGGTTGCCAGAAATCTTTCTTGTGCTGTGGTCATTGGAGCTAATTTCATGTCACACGTTGGTATGCTTCTTGATTTTGGTGCTCGCAACTTATGGTTTAAGTTTAATCCACAGAGTAAATTATCATTCAACCCGGTTTTATCTTCTCCTGCTGTCAATTCTGTGACTGAACCTATGACTATTGAGGATCTCGATCTGGAAAATTTAACGAGTCTGCAAAAGGATGCCATTAAGGGGTTATGTCAGGAGTATGGCGATGTATTTACTGACAAGCTGGGTGTAACCCATTTGATGGAGTACAAGATTGAGCTAACCGATTCTGTGCCGGTGCGTTCCAGCCCGTATCGCCTTGCCCCGCCCAAGATGGCTGAACTTCGTAAGATTATCGATAAGATGTTAGAAGAAGGTGTAATCCAACCCTCTATCTCTGCCTACTCATCCCCTGTATTTCTTGTGCCAAAACCTAACGGTGGTTTTCGGCCGGTGGTCGACTATAGGGCCCTTAATCAAAAGGTTGTTTTGCAGTCCATTCCTTTGCCGGACCTTCACACATGTTTTAGTTGGTTTCGCAACGCGAAGGTGTTCACGATCCTCGATTTAAATTCTTCCTACTTCCAAATCCCCCTCTCTCCTGAATCCAGGCATGTTACTGCTTTTTCCACTGACTGGAACCTGTTTGAATATGCCCGTGTCCCGTTTGGCCTATCCACCGGGGCCGCTGTGTTGAGTAGACTTCTGGACAAGGTATTTTCTGAAATTAAATTCAAGTTTGTGTACCACTACCTTGACGATGTGGTGATCTATTCCAAGTCCTTCGAGGAACACGTTGATCATCTGAAAATTGTTCTTGATCGGTTGCGTGACGCTGGACTTACCGTCAAATTGTCCAAGGTTTCCTTTGCCAAGCCCAAAATTTCCTTCTTGGGACATATTGTGTCTGAATCGGGTATCTCAGTGGACCAGTCTCGTACGCAGGCCATCAGAGATTTTAAACCACCCAAGAACGCCAAGGGTGTTGCTCGCTACATTGGTATGGTCAACTTCTTCCGTAAGTTTATCAGTAACTTTGCCGACCGTGCTGCTCCTCTAAATCAATTGCGCAAAAAGGCTGTGAAGTTCGAGTGGGGTCCCTCGCAGCAAGCAGCCTTCGAAGATCTTAAGCTTGCGCTCTCTAACGCCCCTGTGTTAGCCATTCCGGATTTTGGGAAGCAGTTCATTGTGCAGACGGATGCGTCTGGTCGTGGTGTTGGTTGTGTTCTACTGCAGGAATCTGATCTGGGTAGGCAACCCATTGCATACGCTTCTCGTACCTTAACGGACGCAGAGAGGAAGTATTCCATTTACGAACTTGAGGGTTTAGCTGTGTTGTTCGCTCTAGAAAAATTCCGTATGTATCTTGAGCACACCAAGTTTCTCCTTGAGACCGATAACCAAGCCTTGAGCTGGGTCTTAGGGAAACCCCGCAAAACTGGGAGAATTGCTAGGTGGTCAACTAGGATTCTGTCGTTCCAGTTCACTGTCCAACATATTCGTGGGTCCGAAAATGCGGTAGCTGATTCTTTAAGCCGCATGTACGAGGAAACAGCTGAAGAGGATGTTCAGGAATGTGAACCCGTAAACCTTATATCTGCTATAAATTGTGTCAATGCCGTTCTTAGCAATTCCCCTGTGCTTTTTGAGGATGTGAGACGATTCCAGAAGGAAGACCCCTCCTTATCTAGCCTTATTGACCGAATCAATTCTGGTGAATTGATCAAGCCCTACTCTCTGAAGGACGGTGTATTGTGTTGTTCGTCTCGTCATGACCGCCTACCTAAAATTGTGCTCCCGTCAATCCTCATTCCGGAAATCTTTCGTTACTATCATGAATCTCCTATTGGTGGCCACCTAGGAGTATTCAAGACCCGAGCTAAAATCAGACAGTTTTTCATTTGGCAAGGTATGGATGGCGACATCAGGAGGCTCATTAGGAATTGTGCTGCATGCAGTATTAGCAAACCTCCGGTTTCTACTAAGGTTGGCCTGTTGTCATCTGAACCAGCATCTAGACCCATGGAGAGGCTTTTTATCGACCATGTTGGACCGTTCCCTCGCTCTGGTCGGGGAAACCAATTTGCGCTTGTTTGCACTGACGGTTTCTCCCGGTTTAGTTGGATTTTCCCCACCAGACAGGCTACGACCAGTTCCGTCATAAAGTGCCTCAATTCCATCTTTTCGTCTTTTGGGCCATGTCAGTATCTGGTGTCAGATAATGCCAAGTGCTTTGTATCTCATCAGTTCCGTCAATTCTTGTTTGATTATGCTATTTCGCACGTAACCACCACTCCCTATTTTCCTAACCCGTCTCTCGCTGAGCGAGTCAATCGTAATCTCCGTTCTGCTCTGATTGCTTTCCACCACGACGACCATTCCAAGTGGGATTCTAATTTGCATTGGCTCAATTTTGCTTTCAACACCGCCGTGCATGAGAGCACGCAAGCTACCCCTTTTTCGCTAATGTTTTCCTTTATGGCTAATTCTCCGTTGTCCAACCTGTGGAACCTGCACGATCTCCTTCCTGACAGTTTCACGCCCGAGGATATGAGGGCGAAATTCGACAAGGCTAGAGAGAATATTAAGGTATCCCATGACCAACTTGCCAGGCGACACAATGCCTGTCGCAAGCCAGCTGATTTGGAAATTGGTGATGTTGTGTACGTCCGCAATTTCGAGCCCAAGGGCGTCAGTAATCTTGTCTCAAGCAAGTTAACCCCTCGTTTTAAAGGCCCGTGTTATGTAGAGGCATTCTTGACTCCTGTTACTCTTCTTGTTCGAAACCCTAAGGCCAACAAAATTTCTAGAGTGCATCTATCACACATTAAGCGAGGTGGAGAGGTGTCTAATGAGGAAATGCTACCGTAAATTTTGTAAAACAAATTTTGTATAATGTAGAGTGTCCCTAAAATTCATTGAAGCCTTCTGGTATCTGTTCCTTGTGGAATTTTGAATTTAATTGGGTTTGAAAAACTCTAGTGGGATACAAAATGTAAATGTTGGGAAGTTCCCATTGTAATGGCAAATTGTAAAAGTGTACCTAGTTTTGATGTTTCATTGAATATGCTAACATGTAAGTTGGGCTCGGTGGGAGACCTAACTCATGGTAACCTAGTATTCCTGTTCCCTTTGGGAATTTTAGTGGTCATTCCTCTACCGTAGTTCCTTCGAAATGTATAGTCATCCAACTCATGTAATCTTGAAAGGTACTTCGAAGCTGTAAAAAGGTAAACTTGTTAATGAAATTTTGTAAGCACGGATCTAGGGCTTGGTCAGAAATATTTCCTTCATTTAAATTCAACCTTGTTTCTCTTTTGTAAAATGTAGTAAGAAATTGTAAATTCTGTAAACATTTTTGAAATTAGATTAACTTTGGTTTTTGTAAATGGCTGCCCACGCGTCGAATCTTATCTTGCACATTGCTTCCACCTACTGCGTCTAAAACGACCTACATTGGACTTGTTGAAAATGTATCTAACGTGTCTCGGACTCTGAAAGCACTGCTGGTGCTGGTGTACTGCGTTTCTGAGGATTTTTGGACACAGTGATGCTGTTGACTAGTGGTTTGCGAGGTGATCAATTATCCCATCACTGATAATCTGACCCTGCATTCTTCCTAACCAAAACGATGCGGTTTCATCCATCAATTGGAGTTAACAGGTGAACATTTTCTTCAGCAAACTTGCTTGGTGAATCGACTAGTTAAGGAGTACTGTCTATGCCTAGGCATATTCGTGAACGGTGTTCACGCTTAAGGGAGGGAGACTGATACGTGCAAGTGCACGTCTCTTCGTTTTCAATCATGTATATTCCGGTGCATCATACTTCATGACATTGGAACCGACCGCCTGTTGTCGTGGTTCCGTTGGTCAACGCGAGATGGCTCCTGCTCTCGGACTTCGGCTTCCTCCAAGTAGTTCCTGCTTATTCACCAATAGAGTGCGTTGGTGTTTCCTTTAAAACTCTACCAATTCGTGACATAAGTGAAAAACAATTATGATTCTACGTCATAAAACAAAGAACGGTGTGTATTCATGATACCGCCAAATTATGAACTTATTTATGACATTGTTGTATTGAGGTGTCACTCCGTGATTGGACAATTTTATTTACATGTATACAGTTCGAAAATGACACGCAAAAATAATTCTCCGCCATTTTGGGAGTCGCTATTAGTGGTCGCCAAGAGAAATAAGAAGGACTGCTCGTGAAAGGTGTCTCCGCTGATGGGGGGGCGGTTGCCTCCCCCATCCTCTTCGAAATATAAATATATTCAAGAGAAGATATGAATGCCATTTCTACTTGGAAATTGCCTGTGGTCTTCAGGTTGTGAATTTCTTCGTTTAGACGTGTGAAATGTGATTGCATCTCGATGCGTACTTCGCTTGTGACATCGAAACGGCACATGGGCGTGTTAGCCATGTTTAAGGCAATTAGTGCCGTAGTTTTTATTTATATTGTATGTTAATTACTTCATTATTAGTGTGTCTCCTCTGAGAAGGATGTAAGGTACGTTTTTTCTTTAATTTAATTTATCTAATTATTTTATTTTGGGAGCTCCAAGTTTGGCCGTGTACGAATGTTGATCTTCTGTTGTGTTCTCGCTTGTAGGCCTAAAATTTCTTTTTCGTTTTAATAACGTTTCCTTATATATATTAAGTTTCTTATTTATTTTTTTGTTTACCTTCTGGAGACACATTTATTAGTTTATTTCACGTTTAAATTATTATTTATTTTCGTTTGCCAATCTTATGATTGATATTGTATTCAAATTAATTTATTCATGATCCGTGCCCTTTACACTTGTAATAGTTTTTAAATGTAATTGTTTTCCGCCGTACATTTCCTTACGCTGATGATAAAATTTATTTTATTAATTGTTTGCCGTAATTTCGATCTGGCATGTTTTTGTGTCGCCATGTCTGCTGTTTGCCGTGATGCATTATGGTCTCGTTGGCAGTCCATTGGCGCGGGTCTCAAAAGCAGACGTGTTGTGAATTAACTTAATCCTTTTTTTTTTAATGTAATCTTGTTAGTCTTAATTTTGTGATTTTTGGTAAATGTCCTTGTGTTTTTCGCCGGCGTGCATATCATTTATTTATTTATTTTCTATCCAATTTAATTTTTTTAATTAAAATTTAATTTATTTTCTATCCTTATTTTTTGGCATGGCCTCAACATCTGCATGTCGGATCGTGATTGCATTTCCTTGCAATTTATCAAGCCCTTTCTCATTGTGTTGTACATGTAATTTCTATTTTAACCTTTGGGCTGTTTAATATTTTTTTATTTTATTTTATTTTAAATTAAGTCTTTCTTCTTCTTGGCTTTGCAAGCAAGCATGTTAGGCGCTATCTGGCCTTCTTGGAAATTTGTGTTGGTTGATGCATGTTCAGTTTATGGTGAAGGTGTTCTTTAAATTTTTAATATTAAACCTTATATTTTTTCCTTTTTTAAATCTTTTGTTGTGGCATTATTTCACCGACGGGTGTTCTGTTGGTTTTTGGGGGGTGTTTGTACGATAGCCTGTGTGTGTTGTCCCCTTCTCCTTCTTCCTTCCACCCCTTTTGGAGCTCTTCTGTCGGGACTTGTCTTCTGGAGATGGTTTTGCTGCGGAAGTGACCCGGGCCTCTGAATACAGGTAAGTTGGCCCATCCACGCTTCCCGTTCTCGTCTCATTCTGGTGAAGCAGAGCGTTGGTTATCGAGTTACCGACGTGCTGCTGGCCAGTGCCGTTAATGTGGGGTTGCAATTATCATTATTATTATTATTATTCGCCTCTGTGGTGTAGTGGTTAGTGTGATTAGCTGCCATCCCCGAAGGCCCGTAGTACAGCTGCTTATCGGGATGGGGGACTGCCTCTTATTCTCAGCAGTACAGAAGCTAGTGGTGGGAGACAGTCCGTCATTTCCCCTTAACCCGACCTTGGGCTAACAGCCGACTTGACTATGGGCGCAGTTCAATCGGCCTAATTAAAAGGATCTGGAAATACCACTGATTATGGGCGCAGTTCCATATCTCCCGCCTTGAATGCCGTTACTCAGCATTACTCATACCTCAATATTGTCACAGTCATGAATGAGGCTGTGAAAGACATACGCGAAACTCACATTTTACTGTATCCTATGACAATATGATGAATACAAGAATACTGCACCCGCCAAGTCATGGTAGAAGGCAGAATTATCCAGTTATTGGCACTGTGCCAATTACTGGTTAGGGTTGTCATTCAAAGTTGCTGCTTCAGCATTTAGATTAATTCGCCACTGTTATCAAAATTAAAAGGAATTTCATTCTAAAAGTGAATAAGTTCAAAATGCTAGTTATTGGCACCTGGTGCCAATAACTAGAATTTCAAGCTTTACACAAGCCAGTTATTGGCACAGCTTAAACTTCCACGTGTTTGAGGTTAGAATGTCTGAATTTATTCCAGCAACTCAATATGGACTTTACTTTACTGACATGTTATCATATCTTTGAAATAAGAATTGTTCATGCTGTAAAGGCACTTTTTATACTGCAGTGTCTCTTAACCTACCTCTTAGAAAATCCTTTCTTAAACAGATAACTTCACAACAATCAACTTAATGTCAGCTGCCCGCGAAACCATTGCCAGGAAAGTATTGAAACAAATCAGGTACGACGAGCACAAACCAAGCTCTTCATTTGTTTCTTAAATATCACTACCAACGTAACAAATGACTTAATAGCCTACACTAACATTATCAGGAGGGAGCCAATTACTGGAGGGGTGCCAATACTAGGGTTGTTTACCTTATTTTTTAAATTTGTATTTAAATTGAAAGTTTTATGTTTTAAAGTCTGGGGTCTTAGTGTTAAATGTAAAGTTTTTAGTTTTTTGTTTTTTCTTGTTTTAGTCTTAATTTTTTTAAATTTTCATTTTTTTATTTTGTTATTTTTTTAATTTTTAAAATTTTAAAATTCTTTTTCATTTCTTTTCATTTTTGTAAAATTTGAAAGTAGGCTAAATGCTAACAGGTAAAATAATGTTACGAAAGTATTATTAACAGGCAAGAATACGAAGGAAAGATGATATAAAACGTCTTCAAAATTTACCTCTGCATCCAGGGCAGATGTTCGTGAACCCCGACTGGCAACCCCTAGACTTGAACCTCGGACCGCCGCTATCATGTTGATGAGGAGGAGATTTGGTTCTCTTTTTCGGATCCTTGACCTGAGTCTTTGAAATATTGTCTTCAATGTTACTCAACGTATTCCTCATACGCTTATTAATCAAGGCATCTTTCTCTAGCAAACCAGCGAGTTCTTGGAATCCATCTTCCTGTTCATCCGCTTTATTGCCAGGATTCCTTTTCCTCGAATCCTTCGGAGGAATGCATTTTACATTCTTAAAAAATGGATGCCATGATCTTGATTCCACATTACTCCTAGTGCGTCTTAGCGGTTTCTTTACAAGTAGATGGCTTGCACGAAATTGTGGTCGAGATCCACGCCTGACATTATTAAAATGCATGAAATTCTTTACGGATTGCATATGTCGCGCTTTACTACATAGCGATTTATTCCAAAGTTCTTTACTGTGAATTCGGTCATCTTTCTTTAGTAACACGTTGGTATTTATCTGTGGCTTCAACGGCACCTCATCGAAGTCGGCATCGCATTTCTTGTCGTGTATTTTACCGTCATTCTTCAAATGGTCACTGGTACCAGTTTGCGATTCAATGGCCCCCAGTTTGAATTGGATATCACGAGATTCCCTTTCGTAAATACTGCTGTTCTTCTGTAAACATTCAGCTGAATTATCAGAAATATGCTTACTACACCCCTCATGAGCTAAGTAAAAGTTCATTTCACGATCATGTGCCACATTTTTAAAAGGCTTTTTAACACGTTTCTTTTCACGTTCTTCCAAGACAACGTTCTCCCGTTCGGACTGCGGGCTTCCTTCGAGGTGAAGATTCTTCCCGAGTTCATATTTCTTTTCAGAGATGCATTCTTCTCCATCACATATACTATATTTCAATGACATTTTATCACATTCGCTATCATTCATCACAAGTTGCTTCCTGTACTCTGCTTTATGTTTTTCCAAGATGGACTTCGGACTTCCTTCAAGGTGAAGATTCATCGCGTTATCATGTCTCTGATAGGGATGTACACGGTTTTTAAAAGAACTTGTGACACATTTCTCTTCATTCCTCACTAGTTGCTTCCTGTACTCTGCTTCATGTTTTTCCAAGATGCACTGCGGACTTTCTTCGAGGTGAAGATTCATATCGTTGTCATGGTTCTGATAGGGATGTCCACTGTTTTTAAAAGAACTTGTAACACATTTCTCTTCATTCATCACAAGTTGCTTCCTGTACTCTGCTTCATGTTTTTCCAAGATGGTCTGCGGGCTTCCTTCGAGGTGAAGATTCTTTTCGTTATCATATTTATGATCGGAATATCCACTGTTTTTCAAAGACTCGGTATCACATTTTTCCTCGTTCATCACACGTTGCTTCCTGTACTCTGCTTCATGTTTTTCCAAGAAGGATTGTAGACTTCCTTCGAGGAGAAGATTCTTTTCGCAATTATGTTTCTGATCGGAATATGAACTGCTTTCCAAATCTATTCTAGCACGTGTCCCTGCATTTACCACAAACTTTGTATCACATTTCTCTTCATTTGTCAAAGCTTGTTTCCTGTACTCTGCTTCACGTTCTTCCAACTCCATGGATTGTGGACTTCCTTCGAGGTAAAGATTCATTTCCCGGTTATGTTTCTGAACGAAATATAACCTATTTTTCAAAGAAGTTGTGTCACATTCTCTATCATTCATCACAATTTGCTTCCTGTGCAGTAGCTCATGTTCTACCAAGATGGATTGTGGACTTCCTTCCAAGAGAAGACTCTTTTCGCAATCATGTTTCTGACCGGAATGTAAACTGCTTTCCAACGCCATTGTATCACGTTTTCCTTCATTTATCACAAGCTGCTTCCTGCACTGTACTTCCCCAGATACACACATTTTATCACCTATTTGATTTTCAACAGAATCTCTACTGTCATTTATATTGTTACCCATATTGTCTACGTTAGATTGTATAGGTCCTTCTTTGTGAATTCGGTTCGGTATTTCAATTTCTTTGTCTGAAATACATGGATTCTCCTTACACTCTTTGCCTCTGTCGATCAACTTTTCTTTTGTGTACTCTGTATCAGAAATCTGCATTGAATCATTGAGTTTATCAACATTTTTCCTTCCTTCATAATTATTCAGAATTGTTTGGTTCACAAGCAACACTTCAACCTCACGATTTTCAAAATTACCTCCTGACAACCTCACATCTGAGTCATAAGAATTATCCACGAAGTCATTTATTTCGAACATTTCTTCAGTTCTATCCATAACGCTTAGCTGATAATCTTTCTCAGTGTGGTATTTTGACAGTTGGTAGCATTTATGGAAATCATGTGGTCTCTCATCAATTTGGGAGTTCATGTTAGCAATTTTATGTTCTTCCAAGATGGCGTTCTTCCGCAAGGATTTAGGACTTCCCTCGAGGTTTCTGAAAGTAGACATTCTAAGATGGTATTCTGTTGTTTCTTGTTGTCTCGAATCAATATGTTTGCTTATATCTAAGTTTTCCTGACGACGTGATTTGCCGCTTGTGCTAAACGATCTCTTCCCCCGTACATCTTCTCCAGTGATGTGACGGTCTCTTCTGGTGTTCCGTGGAGATCGTTCTATGTCCAGATAAGATGCAACATGTCGTTCAGTGTTGCTTACGTTACGCCGTAAGTCAAAGTCGGATCGCCACGTTTCCTTCTCCAGGAGGGCTGGAGGTACTTGTAAGCGCTTCTTGCGCGACCTTTCGGAGCCGGAACAGCCACCTTCAGGATCCTAAGGCAGAAGAAAATAATGTTCATTAAGATCAGTATTCCCAAAAACTACCGGCATCGAATGTAATAAAATAGTACTTCTTTACGTTAGCAAGTAGGCGGGGAACAAATTGCATATGACTCTAGGGAACTAAAAGGACATATGTACCGTATATTCATTTATTTAATTAAGGTGTTAACATTCAGGTCATCAGATTAGCCATAAGTCTTGTACCACGACTGCAAGAATAAAGCTGGTAGTGCAGGAGTTGCGGCGCTAACAACGGCTGTCCTGAGTGTGTGTATGTTCCCATTCTTAGCCTTCTTTCATTCAAGAAATATAGGCTTATAAGATTACCTGTTGTCCGTGTGTGTGTGCGCGCGCGGAGGTGCATGTCCCCGAATAAAATAAAAACCGCTGGAGTGATTACATTGAAACTTGTTAGTCAAGTTGTTGTTTTAAGGGGAGGAACTACGAGGTCATCTGCCCCTCTTAACACAGATTAAAGAATACAAATTTGGAATTGAATTTAAAATTTTGAGCTGGTCATCTAAATTTAAAAAGACCAAAAATTAATAAAACAAAAACAAAAACTTAAATAAAAATAAAATTTATAAAAATAAGCAAAATTTACGGAAAAACAAAAAATTATCATTAAAAAACCGAACAAGTTGTTGAGTCAAATTAAGCTGGAAAATTTAGATTGCTGGCCCTAACCCACTCTCACTTATAAAGCGGATAACGCGATCAGCAGCCACCGCGTCATCGGCTAATATAAGTTTTAGTGTCATCTGCAAACCAAGGTCTCTTCGTAAGTCAGCAAGATCCACACACTCGATTAAAATGTGGTCCACGGTGAAAACGGCTCCACAGGTACAAAGTAGGGGGTCTTCCCTTCTCATTAGGTACGAGTGGGTGGATCTTGTATGACCTATCCTTAGCCTACACAAAATGATGGACTCCCTCCGTGGACTCTCCGTGACCGGGAAAACAATGAAACTTGGTAAGAACATACTACCACCTTGTACAACCTCGACCATGGATTTCATATTTTAATAAGAGCCACCAAAACAACATGGCGGCCGCACGAAATATTGTTTCGGCATTCAGTATCTCTGAAACTATTACAACTATCATATTCTAAATTTGTATAGTCATAGAGAATTCTATGGTAAGTACTGTCCCCGTAAATCCGGATAGTAGGCTGTCAGATATCCGCCCCCTCAATCGGATTGCCAATAATCAAACGCACCGGCACAGCTACATCAATGAAAATGGCACTGACAGATACTACCGAGATTAGAGCACAGCAGTTAACAAGAAAATTATTGTGGAACACACCAAAATATACGGGGGTTCATACTTACCTTTACTTACCTCTTCAAATAAATCTCGTGAATGGGTTGCCAACTGGATCACTTAAAGTATGCCCACACAATAACCTCCACCATGATATTTAAAATGAACCAAGACGAAGACAAGAAACTTTAAACTGTACAATAATTTATTTCACATAAAGGGAATGACTTTAACAAAAACTCAACAAAATACACGTGGCAATCAGAAGCCATTGTCAATATAATCATGTCCTCCTGTAGGACTGGTAGACGTTACATACAAAATTTTATCTTTCACTTGCTTATAAAGAACTTAATAATAGTAATACACTTGGAATGGATGCGGGAATTGGGTCAAGACACGTAGCAATTGTTTTCCTCTTTCATAAACATCACACTTTATTTATAACTGCAGGCCTGTTATGTAATTGACCTTGGCCTCTAACATACAGTTGTCAGGCCAGCTGCGATCCACCCTTCAACAAGTCGGATGCCCACGTCGTCAAACGGGCCCACCTGTCCGTACAGTGCTAGCATATGCTCGTAACTTCAGAGCTTAGCTCCTTTTCAAACGCTTTAAATGTCCTCAACTCAACTCAAATATTAACACGCAAATCTTTTAAATGCTTCAATCAAATGTTACTGGATTACTCTAATAATCCCAAAACTTGTTTAATGGTATAATCCACTTGTATAATTAGCGTTCTTTAGAGTATATTAACAAAACTCTTAATGTTTATAACAAATGCTCATTAATTGTTTATAACAATTACAAATTGTTTATAATATTGTCAAACGACAATTCAAAATCTATACACGCCTCTCTTAATTCCTTTTATTTCCAATTATTATTAAAGATAATTACATAATTTATTTACAATATTTATATTTATTTATTTTAGAAATACATTAAACCACACGTTTATCCGGTTGATAATTACTCAAATCAGGTTAACATAATCGACCAATGAAGGTTAGTTATATTTAAGTGTTATAAATCCAGGTTTAATAAGTTTTAATAATTATTATTATTATTAGTGACGGTAACCTCCATTCAAAATCGTTATCTCAAATTATTTAACACTCTTGTTAATTTTAACAGTAATTTCACATGATTAATTTTCAAAGGACCTGGACAATAAACTCAGCGGAAAAATACTTCGCTTCAAATGCACAAATTGCATAAAATAGGCCCAGAATTCATCATATATTTCAATATATATGGCATAAAAATCTTCCATAATCCATACACAAAACCTCCACTTATAATCTCATCAACATCATTAATATTACTGTGGGAACCTCCTTCAATTATTCAAGGGCATTATTCATCAGCGACTTTTACATGTCCACTGGACTTACGATTATACATCCATAGTTCCACTTCAACATTCTTATATTCATTAATTGTTTCAAAACTGTTATTTTATTTAACCTTCGTGGGTTTCATTCATGAATCGATATGAAGTAAAAATTTGCCAATCACAAAAATAAATTTAATAGCAAATACGATTATACACGCCTTTCTGGTCTATCAAAATTGAGATTAATATCTCCTAAGTATCGTAGTATAAAAACAAGATGTTCAGTAAAGAACATATAGCCTACTTTCTCCTAAATGCATGGATATTGTTATAACTCTTTGTCCTTTTCAAGGAGTATGATTGAATGTTGGTTGTAGGAGCTTGTTGAAATACAACGTGCTATAGGGATATTAAACAAGAATATGAGGTGCCCTTTGCTAGTGCTACCTCTGTACCAAATTTCGTTCAATTCGGTTTCACCGTGTTTGAATTGATAGGGGGAATCTATTTGCACACATACTTGGCCACCATCTGCAAACTATTGGGCTGATGTTCTTGCAGTTTGGTCAGAATATGTTTCCCACATAAAGATATGGTGTTGCAAAATTAGGTAGAGACTAGATTATTAGGTTGGTCGTAATTACATTTTAGCTTTAAAAATTTGGGTGGCCGCGATTACGTTTCCATCAAGATAGCGGTGATATAAAACATGACACTGAGGTGCCCTTTGCTAGTGCTACCTCTATACCAAATTTCGTTCCATTTGGTTTCAGCGTGTTTGAATTAATAGGGGGAATCGATTCTGACACAAAGATGGCCGCCATCCGCAAACTATTAGGCGAATGACCTATTAGATTGGTCAAAGGATGCTCCCTCCATAAAGGTATGTAGTTGCAAAATTTGGTAGAGATAGGATGATTAGGTTAATCGTAATTTGATTTAAGCTTTGAACATTCGTGTGGCCGCCATTACGTTTCAGTCAAGATGGCGGCGATATAAAACATGACACTGAGGTGCCCTTTGCTAGTACTACCTCTGTACCAAATTTCGTTCCATTCGGTTCCACCGTGTTCGAATTAATAGGGGAAATCAATTTTGACATAAAGATGGCCTCCATCCGCAAACTATTAGGTGAATGACCTATTAGATTGGTCAAAGGATGCTCCCTCCATAAAGGTATGTAGTTGCAAAATTTGGTAGAGATCGGATGATTAGGTTAATCGTAATTTGATTTAAGCATTGAACAATCGTGTGGCCGCCATTACGTTTCAGTCAAGATGGCGGCGATATAAAACATGACACTGAGGTGCCCTTTGCTAGTGCTACCTCTGTACCAAATTTCGTTCCATTCGGTTCCACCGTGTTCGAATTAATAGGGGGAATCAATTTTGACATAAAGATGGCCGCCATCCGCAAACTATCAGGTGAATGACCTATTAGATTGGTCAAAGGATGCTCCCTCCATAAAGGTATGTAGTTGCAAAATTTGGTAGAGATCGGATGATTAGGTTAATCGTAATTTGATTTAAGCTTTGAACATTTGTGTGGTCGCCATTACGTTTCCGTCAAGATGGCGGCGATATAAAACATGACACTGAGGTGCCTTTTGTTAGTACTACCTCTGTACCAAATTTCGTTCCATTCGGTTGCACCGTGTTCGAATTAATAGGGGGAATCGATTTTCACACAAAGATGGCCGCCATCCGCAAACTATTACGCTGATGACCTATTGGTTTGGTCAAAGGATGCTCCCCCCATAAAGGTATGTTGTTGCAAAATTTGGTAGAGATCGGATGATTAGGTTAATCGTAATTTGATTTAAGCTTTGAACATTTGTGTGGCCGCCATTACGTTTCCGTCAAGATGGCGGCGATATAAAACATGACACTGAGGTGTCCTTTGCTAGTGCTACCTTTGTACCAAATTTCGTTGAATTCGCATTCACCGTGTTCGAATTGATAGGGGGGGACAGACATTCAGAGTACACACACTCACACACACACACACACAGACACACACACACACATACACACACACAGACAGACACACTTTTTTCGCCCTGTGTTGATCTCATAAGTCTACTTTCATTTTTTGCAAAAATCGAAAGTAGGCTAATACTATCTTCAAACAAAGTTCATCTAAACTGCATAAATAGTCGAATAGAATACAATTAGACTGTGGAATGCAAACATTATTGTTCCAATCTAGTATTGAGAAAAACTCCTATCAAATGTTCATTACTATAGTGTATTCAATAAATCAAAATCAACGTTCATATTTCATAAAATTGTCTGTAATGCAATGGTAATGACGATAACTGACGATAAATGTCTATGTTGCAATCATGTTCATATAACGACTAGTATTTCCAAGATCGTCGATACAGAAATAGATTTTAACGCTCTAAAATCTTTTTAATTATTCTTCTTTCTTGAGGATGACAGAAAATTGGTCAAAGTAATTTACTGAATAGAATTACTTTAATAAAATGACACGCTGTCTGAATTCAAATCTGCCATAGAAAATCATTAACTTTACAGTCAAATCGTGACTACAAAAATATGCAATTTACTGAAAGAAAAATTAATTATCAGTCTCAACTGACCCAAACTTATTTAAATATGCCACTGACATAATAATGTCTTAATAAATCGTAGAAAAAGGCATAAATCATCGAAGTGTACTGAGTACAGAAATATCAGGCAAGAAAATGGGGCAAAATATACATATAACAAAAATATGGGAAAAATGGTTGCTCAGATATCGCTAAATGACTCAAATAAAACAAGAAACGTTCACGACTACCTTATCTGTTGATTGAAGTTCCAGAGGAAAATCTTCCAAAGAAGACTGGTGATGGTTCCATTTCACCAAAAAGATGTGCTCCGTCCTCGAACCTGGAATCAGCGCCCTCGGAGAATCGAACTGCTTCCTCCTCCGGAAATTGCACTGCTCCGTGTATACGATAGACATCCTTCTGGCAAAACTCTTCTGTGTGAGCCGGGTCCACCCTGGCCTCTCTTGATAGTTCCTGAAGTTCTGGTAGTAATTCGCCATGAAGTTTATTGCAGTTATTTCCGTAGAAATATTCATATTTGTGGAGTATGAATATGTTTACACTGCCATTTGATATAATTCAGCGTTGGACAACGAGGCATGAGTGTAGTTGGATGTTCACTACATGCTCGCTTTTGTAGAAAGACGATTAGCGAAGTTCCATGCTGTTAATTCACTCCATCGATATATGTCCCAATTGCATTAAAGTCCTTAGTCTTCCATCTCCACTTCCGTTATAATAGTTGAAAGAATTGCCATATTATATTGTTCCATGTTAGAATGCAGCGTTATATTATCAAAAGCAATATGAAGTAGCACGGTTGCAATACGTGTCAGCCGTAGCGTACAATGTGATATTTAAAAGTGCTTCTCAGGTGGCGAGAAAATCACTTTTGTCTGCCGTCTTAAAATGCCAATATCTTTCGAATTATATTCTTGAAAATGTTCAACCTTTCTACACACTTTGATATAGTACTGCACAATAGAAGTAGCTTAAAGGCATTAGTCAACTCTTGATATGTTAACTTGTAGACTTGAAAATGAGTGCGTTTCAACTTCGCCTAGTTTTCAAATACCGTAAAATGGAACTGCGGCGCGCTCGAAGCTCGTTCGATGCGGTTGGCTTTACCACACGCTAAAGACGACTTGTTACACTTATTCACTCGAAAACGACTATAACATCAGCAATATATATGCGGTATCAGACACGTGAGATATGAGAGCTCCTCTCTGCTGTGCAAGACCTTTTATCAACTTCTTAAGGGGCGTATCCATCCCTTCCATAGCTTGTTTCTCCGTCATCGCTAGAAGTTCTAACTTTGGCAATACTTGACGGATTTTCAAATTTCAAAAACTCAAAAATAATTTCTTCAAAATTCCAAATCAATGCCATAACTGAAAATAGATTTCCACAATTCTGCATGCCAAAAGTAACTAAAATATAGTAGTTTCAGTAATCTCCGTCTCCCTCCTAACTATCGTTCATTGGTTTGAGTCTCTCCTCCAATCGCGTAACTTCTTCCTCAGCACAAATCCTCGTTTCCATGCGACTGCGTCGTAAATTTCAGATCTTTCTCGAATAAAATCATGACGTCACCAAGAATCTCAGCTCAAGCAGCCTACTTGCGTGAAGTCTGCGTCATCCGTGCTTACGTCATGAGTATCCACGTCACAACTATGACAGCCATAACTTTCTTCATATTTTCCAATACAGCCACCGTGGTCTCAATATAATTCAAATTACGGGGGAAGTACATCCATGTTATTTTCAGAAACCTGGTAAGTACGAAACTAACACGGCAGCCTTGTGAAGTTGGACATATCGCGCGATTTAATTACCCGCGCGCAATGAAGCCTGGCATGATACATCTGCGTAAGATATTGGCATCTAATTTAATTGTTTAGATAAATTCAGCATGGCACCTGTGCTAAATTTATTTTTAAAATATGTTTTGATTTCTTATGTCTTCATCAAGCAATCGAAGTTGAAGTTTGTATAATGAACTACCGTTATGAACTTTATATATTGGTACATCACACTATGACCTACATATATAGTTCGTGGCTAGGTGTCATTGACGGTAGCATTTGGTAGCAAAAGTAGGAACTACTTGAAATTGATCGGCTGTAGTCCTTACCTGAATTACAGATAACACTCACTAATACAGCCATCACAATTAACACCGGTTATCAGACATATTATACACACACCCAAAGTACACGGGGCTACATGACCGCGTCGTTGCAGCCTCTAAACTGAGGAACCAACCAAAGACCTACATATAAGAACAAACCAGCAAGGCGGCCATGAGACATATTTCACTTGTTCTCAATATCTACGAATCTATTACAGCAATAAACTTAAATTTTGTAAGGTAAAAGAGGTTAATAAAACAAGATCACCTATGTAGCGTTCAAAAACCTGGTGAGCACAAAATCAAAATGGTGCCCATGCTAAAATTAAATATTTAAACGGGCTTTTTCCCGCTACTTAATCATCCAAGAGCAATAAAAATCAGCACTGCAAACATACTATTAGCCTTTCAGGATTTGAATGCCGACGGTCGAGATGGGAACTATTCTATGTTTGCACGCGTCACACTGTCAGCCTGCATGGTTGACAGGTACAGTTGCACGAGTTTCTCAGCTCCAGTAGCCTCAGTCATCGTGGTGACATGAGCTCCTGTAACGCAATTTCCCAAATTCCTAAATTAAACAATATTAACCATAATGTAAAATTTTGGGCTTATGCCGTGTATTATTATATTAAAATTCGACGCGTTTCGAAAGAAACCATGTCTTTCTTCGTCAGGAATAGTCTGGAATACGACAAATGATTGCTAAGAGAAAGCAACGAAGAACATATAGAAGGAGCCCAAAGCTGGACGCCATTATAGCCCCATGTTAGGGACAACGGAAAGCAGCAGTGAATTACTTTCTCATGGTTCTGATAATAGGTAGCCAGGATTCACTGAGATTGTAGCCGGTGTCGCGGTTGAAATTATCTGGGTGTTTACGTATTTCAACCGCTTCCCTGATGATTCTGGGACGATATTGCTTTATAAGGGCAAGAACATCCACTCCTTGGAACATGACATCGTGACCAGGTGTTAAAGCATGATCAGCAACAGCTGATTTATCAGGTTGAAGGAGCCTGATACATCTATTATGTTACTTAATGCAAGTGCATATTGTTCTCGAAGTCTGCCCGATGTAAACCTTGCCACAAGTACAGGGAACTCTGTAGATACCCGGTTGTTGCAATTTAGGCAAACTGTCCTTAGTTGGTCGCAGGAGTTGCCTAATCTTAACAGAAGTTCCAAATAAAGTCCGTATGTTATACCGACGTAGGATTTTAGCAATACGATCCGTCGTGTTATGTATGTACGGTAGGTAAGCAATTCCTCTTACATCTTTTTTCTCAACTGACGTCCTATTATTATTTGTTGGTTTCAGAACCGTAGAAATCAAAGCCTTGCTATAACCGTTGCTCTCAAAGGTGGTTCTCAAGGTATTAATTTATTATTGTTAAGAAGACACTTCACACATCCTCCTAGCCCTGGTAGTGAGAGTTGTAAGGATACCATGTTTCTGGGCAGGGTGATGGTGAGACATCGGGCAGACTTCGAGAACAATATGCGCTCGCATTAAGGAACATAATAGATGTATCAGGCTCATTCAACCTGATAAATCAGCTGTTGCTGATCATTCTTTAACACCTGGTCACGATGTCATGTTCCAAGGAGTGGATGTTCTTGCCCGTATAAAGCAATATCGTCCCAGAATCATCAGGGAGGCGGTTGAAATACGTAAACACCCAGATAATTTCAATCGCGACACCGGCTACTATCTCAGTGAATCTTGGCTACCTATTATCAGAACCCTGAGAAAGTAATACACTGCTACTTTTCGTTGTCCCAAAGTGAGGCTATAATGGCGTCCATCTTTGGGCACCTTTTATACGTTCTTTGTTGCTTTCTCTTAGCAATCTTTTGTCGTATTTCAGATTATTCCTGACGAAGAAAGACATGGTTTCTTTCGAAACGCGTCGAATTTTAGTATAATAATACACGGCATAAGCCCAAAATTCAACATTATGAATAGTATAACGGGCCGTGAAAGTCTAAATGACAATATTAAACAATATTATCCATAATGTAAAATTTTGGGCTTATGCCGTGTTTTATTTAATCAAACTAGACGCGTTTCGAAAGAAAACATGTTTTTCTTCACCAGGAATAAACGGAAATACCACTAAATTGTTGCTAAGAGAAAGCAACAAAAAACTTAAAAGGTGCCCTAAGATGGACGCCATTTTATCCCCATGTTAGGGACAACGAAAAGCAGCAGTGTATTACTTTCTGAGGGTTCTGATAACAGGTAGCCAGGACTCACTGAGATTGTGTTTACGTGTTTCAAGCGCCTCCCTGATGATTCTGGGACGATATCGCTTTATACGGACAAGAACATCCACTTCTTGGAACATGACATCATGGCCAGGTGTTAAAGCATGATCAACAACAGCTGATTTATCAGGTTGAATGAGCCTGATGCATCTATTATGTTCCTTATGCGAGTGCATATCGTTGTCGAAGTCTGCCCGATTGTTGCTTTCTCTTAGCAACAATTTAGTCGTATTTCCGTTTATTCCTGATGAAGAAAGACATGGTTTCTTTCGAAACGCGTCGGGTTTGATTAAATAAAACACGGCGTAAGCCCAAAATTTTACATTATGGATAGTATCACGGGTCGTGAAAGTCTAAATGATAATATTTAACAAGGAGAAGATGACCTCGTAGTTCCGCCCCTTAAAACAACAATAACTAACTAACATTTAACAATATTAGGTAACCCAGCAATCTTAATTCATCAATTATTATTATTATTTCCGTTCACAAGTCACATTATAACTTCTGTTTAACACAAGTAGCGCACGCAATGCTGCTTGACTTATGCGCATATCTGTACCCCTCTGCTCGTCCCACAGGGCTCCTGGTGCAATAAACAACAAACTCCGGTGCAGCCACTTCTAGCGGCAATCAAATCTTGTAAAGGCTAATATTACCAATTACACTTCGGGAGTGATGGGCCAAGTACAAAACTACTTAAATTAGCCGAAATACATGGTGTAATGATGAATAATAATAGTGGGAATAATGTACTAATAAGGGTGTCCGGACATAACGTACCACAGGCAAAACGTACCGCTCGATTTTGGAGGACATAACGTACCACCTAGGTCGTTATCTACCTAAGAACGGTTTTCCCACAATCCCCAAATATTTACACCAGGACATAACGTAGGCTACCACTTGATGCCAGACGGACATTCCAGTTACATGTTCATTACCACATAAACATCAGAGGCGATCACACTGCGCGGCTTTAAAAAAATTGGTATTGTAACATGTGCCTTCATGAAGTACGAATTGTACATTAAAAGTTCAAAGAGAAAGAAGACTTATAAGGTGCGGAGGCTGGAATGCGCAAACCGGTGACTACATCGGCTAATCGTGGCGTGTGTAACGAGGTGTGGTTCCGACCATGGGCGCCCATAGGATTGTTTCCAGAGGGGGGCCAAGTAAATATTTTCGTTTCTTTACCTACCTGTCCCCCCCCCCACCCCTCCTACCCCCCCACACACCTTTTTATATTCAATAATTGGCATTGTTGTAAATGTAAACAGGTTTAAACCTCACCCCTTGTACTTGACTCTGAGTGAAATTCCGGGTTATGTAATAATGTGTCATTAGGCGAGTGTTTATAAGTAATGTTATTTCAGAGTACCGATAGCGTAGTTTTGAGATGAGTGCCCCGGAACATGAAACATGATATGTACGTGGTATTTCCCTGAAGGTATTGTTGAAAATATCGTAGGCCTACTAGGGATGGCTGCTGTCAGCGTCGGCAATCAAATTTCGAATATTTAGGTAACCAGTCGTCATCGTGGAGCTTAAATTGAGGTACTCAACTACACAGATGGGCTTAAAGATCAAATTACTACATTATATCCTTTCTTACAATGCATGCCACGATGGATTTACGTTGCTGCCCCCGACTTGGAATATGCAGATTTATTAAAGTTGTAACCTTCCCCGGTCACAAGGGATCGAACCCTTACTTTCGGGACGTACGATTTTCATAATCGTCCTCATATTTTTATTTGATGCCTTTATATGTTTTATAATTATGTAATGAAGTGTATAATATCATGTGATTTATTTCCGATTAATTTGTTTAGGTTTTAAGGGATTGTAATTGGCAGGATCTGAGTCTAGTTATATGTGAATATTTTAACATTGGAATAATCTTCAGTCAGAGAGTCTGGAATTGTGTGCAAGAACCAGGAAGTAGGCTTGTTGTCGCCTGGGTTTTTCTCTCGCAAGCTCAAGTGCATGATCACTCATGCAGGTAGGAGGCTTGGCAACCCTGTGATAGGGGTGTGTCTAGAGTATTTTGAAGACCAAGAAGGCACTCCTTATATGGTAATGTTTTGTTTTGATTGGCTGGACCCGTGAGGGAAGCCAGGTAGGCCAGTGATTTGTGGAGGGGAGATGAATGTTATTAGACTTGACGAAGCTGTGAGGGCGAGGACTCCGTGGGGAGTAGTACTCATTCTCTGGACGGCGTGTAGGGCGGTGTACTTATCATTTAGACTCCGTGTGGAGTGGTTCGTACTCTTGGTAAGACTCCGTGAGGGAGTGGAACTTGTATTTTGGACTTGTGTGTTTTTGGTGGAAAAGGAAGTTATTTCAGACGATCACAAGTTGGTGTTCGATGTGCAATTACTGAGTTGCTGGCTATACATTCTCAAGGGAATTATGAGCCTAGTTTCAAATAAATAGTCTAGATTGTTTGTCTCGAATCGCATGAAGTACGGTATTGTAAACTAACGTCTGTATACCAAAATTCTGAGACCATAGCGGTAAATTGTTATACGACAAATACTAGTAAACTATGCTATGTATTAGTAAACTCAGGAGCGGACTAGATGCGATAATCCAACACACGGATTTGAAGCATCTTTGTATAATCAGATCCACGAAACTAGATAAATCGTTGGATGCTGACCATCAAAGTAATAATGTACATAATATTCATAGTTGAGAGGCTTGAGTGTGAAATATATAGTAATTGTGCTGCGAGTAAGTAGGAGTGATTCTCTGGGAGCAACTAACCCCCGAATCAGTCGAGTTAAGTCGTCACAGCTGAAGTCAACGCCTGTACGTACCAGTCACCCCATCAATGTCATAAGTGTGCCTGTGTGAATATGATAGTGAGTTTTAGATAGTCTGTACGACGAGGATCCTGCGAAGTGTATTTCATGTCTGGTATCAGAATATATAGTAAGTTTTACCAAATCTATAGTGCTTTTATGTATGAGGTAACCAGTGTAGTTAAGAGTGAATGTTTATTGCTGTTGCTCATACCGTACAGGTGTTTAACCCTCACGCAACCCGTGAAGCCGAGCAGCTACAAAGTTTCCATAACATATGAGGCTGTTTCTTCGCCTGAGTGCGTATTTAGCTATGAGTGGCATACACTATAAATATGCGTTTGCTAAAATTACAAATTTAAAAAATAATACAAAGAATGTACATTAAATTTTAACATATATCATACACAATCAATGTGCAAAAACAATTATTTAAATACCGGTAACAAGTTTGGAATTTCCTCATTGGTACAATTTCACATTCAAGTCAGATCAAAAGCAAGAACACCAAGGTGACTAAGACGATCCTTTTATTTATGTCTTTAAATAATCAACAATGCCAAAGTACGGTATATTCTCTTGTGGATGGCATTAAATTAAATTAACTTGACGTTTAATGACCAAGCAGTTTTTTTACAGTTTTCCAGAAATTTTTCCGTCCCTTGGCAGTTGCAAGTTTGTCCCCCCGTCAATACGGGTCTGAATACAGTCAATTATCCAATATTGTAAGCTATTGTAAGCACGACCTTACAGGACCAGTGTTTTACTAGTCAGCATAGAAAAGCTTATTATAGGGGTTAAGAAACGCTAGCGATGTTGCAATGTCTAAAAATAGCTCCAGAACGTGCTTTTCATATCGACACTGCCGAAGTGAGGTGGCAAAAGTAGTAGCCACTCAAGATAGTGATGGGGAAACACACGGTATTTAACACTAGGCATAACCGTATTGAAATTTGGAGCTTACCTAGATGTTAGGCCCCTTTAAACATCAATTATCATCATCATCATCATCATCCATTGGTAACAAGAGTGCATGGCATCATTAGAACCATATTTTTATTTAAAAATTGTAAATACATATTACGTCAGCAACATTACAGAATTTTGTTGTTGTAACAGTTGTCAGTTGACTATTTGCAACTTCCATTTAAGAAATAAACTGGTGTGACAATGAACAATCTTATTTCAACATTCTCGGAAATCCAGTCCCCCTAGGGCGTCCACGATATTAACCCATGCACGAGTACCAAATGGCCGAACAGACCCACTTAAAGCTTGAATATTCTAAGAACAATTTTTAGTGAGCACCCACAAACTGAGAGTAATCAACATGCACAATTTCAGTTTCATAGCCCTTGTGGTTACAAAGATACGATGATTAACGAGAGAGTACATCCTTTTTGTATTATATATAATAAGATAAGATTGCATTACTTACCTTTAAATGAAATATAAATCCATTCGTAGACGAAGCACACAAAATTAATAAATACTACTGTCAGCACACAGACACAGTCTAGGCGGCCGTTCATAGTGAACACAATACACACGAATGGAATGTAGGCTACGCGCAAATAAATTACAATATTCCTTTGTAATATCACTCAAGTGTATAATTGAAAGTGAAAGCACACCAGAACTATTGCATAACTGACATAATATGTAGGATGATTTTAACCTTCCGGTGGGTGCTACTGATCTTATCTCATATTCGTCAACATATTCGTCAACTACCTTTCAGTAGTTACGTCTTTCCACATGACATTCAAGTCCATATCGGCCAGTTTGTCAATGAACCTTCTACACATTTGCTGTTGTTGCAAAAGTGATATGCGAGGCAGTTTGCGCCTGATCGAGCACCATTACGTAATAGACTATGTAGAGAACGAATGAGTATTTCACTAATTGAAGCAAACCTATTCTTCAGCAAATATTGTAGTTTTTAAAAATTCAGATTTCTGACGTGTGCCAGACAGGCTTAATGCTTCCACTGCCATTATACAATATTTAATGTTTGGCCTGTCGGAATGTTAAATATCTGAAGTATTTATATTTAGTACAAATTAATTAGAATACTGTAAGCACTTTTGCAAAAAAAAAGTTTGTTCTCAGTCTGATTTTCATATCGTTTTATTTTTCAAGGATCCAGGGGGGGGGGCATGCCCCCCCTTCCCCCCCGTATGGGTGCCCATGGTTCTGACCAGATCGTGGAAGTCTTAGCCCGCCACAAGAGGGCGCGCATGCACGTCACGTGACGATACAGAGCGAGCAGCAGCATGCATCAATCGTCCAACGCTGCCAGTCGCATTGCAAACAGTGACATGGAGGCGGCGTCAACCGAAGAGCATAGAGGTGTTGTTCGGTTTCTCACAGCGGAAGGAGTAGGGGGAACGGACATTCATCACCGAATGTCACAAGTGTACGGCGAACACTGCATGTCCCTTGCAAGGGTCAAGGCGTGGCACAAGTGCTTCAGGGAAGGACGGGTGTCGTAAGCCGATGATGCCTGGTCTGGGGCACCCCTCTGCATTACCGATGACAACGTCCAGCTGGTTGATTCACTGATTACCCAGGACCGCCGACAGTGACATTGAACGCCATAGCCGCCGTGGTCGCTCCACGACAATGCACAACCTCATACGGCCAACACAGTCACGGCACTCCTGCAGAAATTCAAATGGGAGGTTCTCGGCCACCCTCCATACAGTCCAGACCTCTCTCCCTGTGATTACGCCATGTTTGGTCCCCTGAAAAGGGCTCTGCGGGGCCAACGATTCACCTCGGACGCCGGCATCCAGCTGTACGTGCGGAACTGGTTCACATCGCAGCCCAGGAAATTTTATGAGACAGCCATTCACCGCCTCGTGTCACAGTGGGACAAGTACCTCAACAGCCAGGGCCAATACTTCTAATATACAGGAACTGGTTTCTGTAATTATGCCTCCGGCTCGTTACTTTTTGAATGCACCTTATATGTCAAGTATGATGAACGGCATGACAGAAGAATGAAGTGGTATGAAGAGAATGGAAACTTGAAATCTTGCTTGAGAGATCTCTCATATTCGCAGAACTTGGAATGAAACTTCACATGACGAACTTGCTATTCACTAGGATATAAAACCCACAAAAAACAATTTAAAAAATAAAAAAATAAAAATAAAAAAGTAAAGAAAACGAAAAATTACGAGAACTTAACCACAGCTGATTTTAAACACGCCAAAATTTTTATAAACATTTTGCCAGTTCAAAGCCTGGATAAAGTGTGCTGGGAGTCCCAAAAACATATCATATTTTATGTTATGTTACTGTCCACGTATTTATTACCAGGATTAATTGAGCAAAACAGAGCAAGTGGCCGTGCGGTTAGGGTTTCATGCATCCTAAATACTTCAAGTGGTACGTTATGTCCGGTGGTACCTTATGTCCTATAGTCCCTAATAAGATGTGTTCTCCTTCGCTGTCTATAACACACCCGCCATCCCCTTTTTATAACACGAGTATAGTGAAAATTAAGTTGTGTCGGCTATTGTAGCCGTGATTTATAGGATAAATAAAATATTGCCAACCCCATGCATACGGTACCGTGTGTGGTTGTTTTATGTTGCACTCTATTCGCTCGCATCGTTGCGTTTCTAAGGTTTAAACCAGGGTTTCCCATACTTTCTCTGACCATCGCCCACTTTCGAGATTTATAATTTGTTTTCGCCCACCTCATTTCAAAAAACGCACAAATATCAAAATTACTAACACATACATTCAAATACCTAGATATAAGTTGAGAAATGAGGATATTTACGGACATTTTTCTTAATAGGTACATCATGTTCATTTAGGTATAATTATGTACTTTAACAATTTACAAATAATAGGTCTAAAAAAGGAATAACAATTAATGAAATGAATTAAAGAAAAAAATTAAATTAAAATTACATGAATTTTTATACCTAATTAATTCAACAACATGAATTCCTATGTCTAATTAATGTGAGGGATAGATTTGACGAGTTTCAATCAATTTGTTGATGTCAGGAGCCATTTATGTTAGAAAAAATCTAAGATCTCTCGCTTTTCAATTACTAACCTAATTTCTAGATTTCGTGGCAAGATTATTTGACATAATTAAATTACTTGTTTGAAATTTAATTTTATTCCTTGTTTTTACAGGCAAAAAATTCTCGGTCATATTGTATGTATAGTAAACTAAATTATTTGCCCACCGCTTATTTTCAAATCGACCATCGAATTCATATCCTGTCAGGTTTGACCTACTGGCGTGCTAAAATCGCCCGCTACTGGGCGAATTCGCCCAGTTCGCGAATCTCTTAAACGATGCATATATGGTAAATCCTGTGGTTAATAAGGCTATACATACAAACACAGACCTAACCCGGGACTAACGCCTCAGACCGCCTTGCTTGTAGTATAAGTAGGCTTGCCAGACGTCCTGGTTTGACCGGGACGATCCCAGTATTTTGCTCTTGTCCCGGTGTCCCGCCCGGTTTTATCAATGTCCCGGAAAACGGCTGTAATATATAAAAAGTAATGAAAGTAAGAATCTTTTATAAGTCGGTTACTTCTCAACAATCAACATCGGTATTTTTTTTTTGTAGTTAGACAAAAAGTTGCAGTTTTTTTTTTAAATAATAAGACTTAGTAATTGTTCAATTAAACAATTTTATGAATTATTTTAAATTGAATTTTATTAACGCTTCTTTCTAGATGGTAGACCAGAAACAATTATCAAAGGAAAAATTATATTTTTTTTGTAGCAACATTTTATTTTTATTTTTGAAAGGTGTGTAGAACTAACAATATAGGGTGCCAGATTCCTCCCTCCCGTCACTTGCGAGGCTTTAAAAAAAGGCTTCAAGCTCACCATTTTGCTTCCATATTTTTTAAAAAAATCCTGCCCCCCCCCCCCCCCCCCCCTCTTCGCTCAATACCCCCTAGACCACCGGTAAGGCCATGCCATATTAATGTGTCCCGGTTTCACTCACCAAAAATATGGCAAGCCTAAGTATAAGCAGTAATGTTTGGTCAGACGGTGCCTAACCCAGTAGTGGACATAAGTTCTATCTTATTAAGGCGATACATACAAACACAGACCTAACCTGGGACTAACGCCGCAGACCGCCTGTTTGTAGTACAAGCAGTAATGTTTGGTCAGACGGTGCCTAACCCAGTAGTGGACATAAGTTCTATCTTATTAAGGCGATACATACAAACACAGACCTAACCTGGGACTAACGCCGCAGACCGCCTGTTTGTAGTACAAGCAGTAATGTTTGGTCAGACGGTGCCTAACCCAGTAGTGGACATAAGTTCTATCTCATTAAGGCGATACATACAAACACAGACCTAACCTGGGACTAACGCCGCAGACCGCCTGTTTGTAGTACAAGCAGTAGTGTTTGGTCAGACGGTGCCTAAACCAGTAGTGGACATAAGTTCTATCTTATTAAGGCGATACATACAAACACAGACCTAACCCGGGACTAACGCCCCAGACCGCCTTGCTTGTAGTACAAGCAGTAATGTTTGGTCAGACGGTGCCTAAACCAGTAGTGGACATAAGTTCTATCTTATTAAGGCGATACATACAAACACAGACCTAACCCGGGACTAACGCCCCAGACCGCCTGTTTGTAGTACAAGCAGTAATGTTTGGTCAGACAGTGCCTAACCCAGTAGTGGACATAAGTTCTATCTTATTAAGGCGATACATACAAACACAGACCTAACCCGGGACTAACGCCGCAGACCGCCTGTTTGTAGTACAAGCAGTAATGTTTGGTCAGACGGTGCCTAACCCAGTAGTGGACATAAGTTCTATCTTATTAAGGCGATACATACAAACACAGACCTAACCCGGGACTAACGCCGCAGACCGCCTGTTTGTAGTACAAGCAGTAATGTTTGGTCAGACGGTGCCTAACCCAGTAGTGGACATAAGTTCTATCTTATTAAGGCGATACATACAAACACAGACCTAACCCGGGACTAACGCCCCAGACCGCCTTGCTTGTAGTACAAGCAGTAATGTTTGGTCAGACGGTGCCTAACCCAGTAGTGGACATAAGTTCTATCTTATTAAGGCGATACATACAAACACAGACCTAACCCGGGACTAACGCCCCAGACCGCCTGTTTGTAGTACAAGCAGTAATGTTTGGTCAGACGGTGCCTAACCCAGTAGTGGACATAAGTTCTATCTTATTAAGGCGATACATACAAACACAGACCTAACCCGGGATTAACGCCCCAGACCGCCTGTTTGTAGTACAAGCAGTAATGTTTGGTCAGACGGTGCCTAAACCAGTTGTGGACAGAAGTTCTATCTTATTAAGGCGATACATACAAACACAGACCTAACCCGGGACTAACGCCCCAGACCGCCTGTTTGTAGTACAAGCAGTAATGTTTGGTCAGACGGTGCCTAAACCAGTAGTGGACATAAGTTCTATCTTATTAAGGCGATACATACAAACACATACCTAACCCGGGACTAACGCCGCAGACCGCCTGTTTGTAGTACAAGCAGTAATGTTTGGTCAGACGGTGCCTAACCCAGTAGTGGACATAAGTTCTATCTTATTAAGGCGATACATACAAACACAGACCTAACCCGGGACTAACGCCGCAGACCGCCTGTTTGTAGTACAAGCAGTAATGTTTGGTCAGACGGTGCCTAACCCAGTAGTGGACATAAGTTCTATCTTATTAAGGCGATACATACAAACACAGACCTAACCCGGGACTAACGCCCCAGACCGCCTGTTTGTAGTACAAGCAGTAGTGTTTGTTCAGACAGATGCCAATAGTATATAGCTTTATTTTATTTTTCATTTTTTATGGTATGGCTTTTAGTGCCGGGAGTCTCCGAGGTCAAGTTCGGCTCGCCAGAGTTAGTAGCTGCTTCATTGTGAGGTTTGAAGCCATTTTTCAGTGTTGCCTTAGTAAACAAAAGTTTGGTGCTTTTCAGTCGGTCAACACGAATGTACCCAAAAGAGCTGGGTTATGCCCTAATCCTAAAAAAAATACATCAGATTAATAAATATGTATTCGTGTTGACCGACTGAAAAGCACCAAACTTTTATTAGTAGCTGCTTCTATGCGGACACCCATGGGGTGAGCTACAAGTACCGCTACGTGTGGAGTGTTGTCTGGGGAGGAAAGTGTGATTGTAAGGACTAGGAATTGGAAGATAGTGGCTGTGGCCTCTAGTGAGGGAACAGCCCCGGCATTTGCATGGAAGGAAGATGGGAAACCACAGAAAACCATCTTCAAGGTTGCCGGCGGGGGGATTCGAACCTCCTCGCCTGCCAGAAGTGAGCGACTGCCTGCACCCACGCCGTAACAACCACGGCTAACTCTCCCGATTCTCGCTCCGGTAAATCTTAACAATTGATAGTCATGATGCGCTACGCCACGGGATGCCTATTGACGTGTCTTACCTGGCCACGTTGTTGTTGTTGTTGTTGTTTGGATTGATGTTGTCCATCTTGTGCAGTGACAAGCGAATCCTCTGTGCTTTTTGCAAGTAGAGACTGTTCTAAACTACTGTTCATAATTCTGCCGTATAAGTGTTCAGTTTACGTATCCAAGGGAACCTGTATACAGATTCACCAATAATACGATCGAAGCATAGTAACGGCTGTAGGGCATATCTAGCGGCTTCGGTGGCGTAGTCGGTTGCATGCTGAACTGCTATGCCCAAGATCGTTGGTTCAAACCAGGCCGAAGTCGTCGGAATTTTTAAGAAAGTTAAAATCCTTCAGTATGCCTTCCTTCGGAGGGGAAGTAAAGCCAGCGGGCCCATGTCATACATTTATGGCATGTAAAAGAACCTACCACTACAATTGGTAGTGTGTAGCCAAAATTTGTAGGTTATATTTGGTTGGTTATAAACGCTCTATCAAGTTCCAACGTTTGCCACTGGGTGTTAGTGAAAGTGACGTCTGGTAGCCAAATTGGAACTACATGGCCTGCCATGGCCTTTGGCTGTAATTCAAATATAATAACCTACGATGGTACTTTTTGAGGATCCAACCAGCCTCCGGGCTAAGTGACCAAAAGAAAATAATTAATTGATTCTTAGATTAGGGGCACATGACCTCGATGCTGCGTCCCTTTAAACAACAAACACCATGAACTAGATTTGGGTCGGCTTTGAACCCACGATCTTGGGCATAGCTGTTCAGCATGCTACCGACTACGCCACCGAAGCTTTCAAAGATAATCATCACTTAAGTGGAAAAAGCAGCGCATCAATGCGGTTCTGCTTGCCACGATGGGTGAGTAGTCAACGTGTCGGTCTACTAACCCCAAGCTTGCAGGTTTGCTCTTGGCCGTTGTAAGTGATTTTTGAAAGGCGGCAAAAATTACGACATCATGTCATACGATGTTGGCATGTCAAAGAACCCATTTGAATTCAGTAGGCCGTGTTCATAATGGCAAAATTAATCTCGGGAGTTTCCGACAACACAAAGTTCCTTATTTCTCTACTAGAAAGCGCTCTAGTGTTCAAGGAGCTTAGATAACAAACCTCCTTGACTTTCATAGTGCTTCAAGGAACAACGAAATTCGACATGCAAGCTACCCTTTGGGTGTGAAATAACAAAGCTTGCACCCGGCACCCGAGGACATACGATATTATTATTATTATTATTATTATTATTATTATTATTATTATTATTATTAATGCGGTTCTCATCAGGGGGAAAACAAGTAGTTTCGTGACGAACTAAAGAACCTACTTTTCTTAAAATGATTAATCTATATACCTAGGACCTATCTAGGATAATGACAAAATTAAGTTGGTAATACTGAAATTTTTAATTAGTTCAAAATATACCTGAAATAGTCTAGCTTAATAGAGCACTAGATTTGGCAGCCCTGGTGACTGAATATATTCTTAGTACCATCTCTTAAGGCACATAATCCATATACAAAATTTGGCCAAATCCAATGGATAGTATGGACATTACATGCAGTTAGACATTGGATCTATCAGTGCACGAAAAAACCGTGTTGGCAACATTGTATGTATGTGTTGCTCGGAATTAATCTGAAATGTTATGATCTATTATTGTGCCAATTTTAGATGAAATCCATTTCTTAGTATAGAAGTTACATGTATTAAAAAATTGGACCTATCATCAGGATTAGAATGATGTTGGCAGCACTGACGTATGTTTGTTACACCAAATTAATCAAGAATGTCAGGTATTATACCTGTACAAAGTTTAGAGTTGTTGGCTTGCATACTTTCTGATATATTTATATTAGGGTAAACAAAAATAAAGAGAGCAATTATTAACAGTTGGGAGCCCTGAATACGCATAGTCATATCAGTTATGGTACACGATCCACATACGAGATTTAGTAGAAATCCATTTCTTAGTATAGAAGTTACATGTATTCAAACATTGGACCTATCAGCAGGCCTAGAATCATGTTGGCAGCACTGACGTATATTAGAGACTCCAAATTAATCTAGAATGTCAGGCACTATATGTATTCAAGTTTAGAGCTGTTGGCTTGCATACTTTCTGATATATTTATATTAGGGTAAACAAAAATAAAGAGAGCAATTATTAACAGTTGGGAGCCCTGAATACGCATAGTCATATCAGTTATGGTACACGATCCACATACGAAATTTGGTTGAAATCCATTTGATAGTATAAAAGTTACATGCATTTAAAAATTGGACTTACCAGCAGGCTTAGAATCATGTTGGCACCACTGTCATGTATGGCCTCCTGGAAATTAAACTGAAATATTATTATCTATATGTGTGCCAATATTTGAGTAGGTCCCATGCATACATTCCAAGATCTCCATCATGGAGCTCAAATAACAATTGCGATTTTTCAGCAGTTGGTAGCACTGACGTCATTTTCAAATATGACCGTGAGATATTCAGATCTTTGCTCATACCAAATTTGGTTTCGATAGCAGCAGTGGTTTAGGAGTTGATAGGGGGAGGGGGACACACACGGACAGACAGACAGACAGACAGACAGACAAAAGGACAGACAGACACATTTGCCTGGATCGATCTCATAAGCCTACTTTTTCCTAATTTTACAAAATGTGAAAAGTAGGCTAAATATCGTAGGTTATGTGGGTAGATATCCACAAAACCCAAGGGAGAAATCTATTGAGTAACTACAAAACACAGTTTTTCAGAAAATTCAACGTACATCCAAGTACACGAAGCTGATACCAAGATGTCTTATGCCCATCAAAAGATCTAGACCGGTGTGGGAGCGCCTAATACAACGTTTAAATACGCAACCTGCACAGCTCAACAGTTAGAGAAATTGCCTAGTTGGTCTACTTCACGGCGTTACGAAGCGGTCTTCTCTGACTTAACAGCGTTGTTGTTAATTCGCTTTATGAGTTTTGGACATCTTGGCCATCAGTCCCGTGTATGTTAATTTTTAGCCTACTTGAATCATTTTTCAAAAATGAGGAAAACGTAGACTAATGAGATCGATCCGGGAAAATGTGTCTGTGTGTCTGTCCTTCTGTCTATCTGTGTGTCCTCTGTCAACTCGTAAACGACTGCAGCTATCGAAACCAAATTTGCTAAGAGTAAAGATCTATACCTGAATATCTCACGGCCATATTTGAAATTGACGTCAGTGCTACCAACTGCTGAAAAATCGCAATTGAAATTTGGATATCTCATAAGATATGCTTGCGAACTCTTCCAAAATTGGTACACATATGGATAATAACATTCAAGATCAATTCTCAAAAGTCCATACATGCCAGTCTTGACAACATGATTCTAAGCCTGCCGATAGGTCCAATTTCTAAATGCATGTAACTCTATACTAACAAATGGATTTGAACAAAATTTCGTATGTGCTTTCTACACCTTAAGAGATGGAACTAAGAATATATTCAGAGTCACTTGGGCTGCCAACTGTAGTAAGTTACTCTATTAGGCTACACTGTTGCAGGTGTATTTTAAACTGCAGTACCAACTTGATTTCGTCATTATTCTAGATAGATCTATATAGATTGGCATGAATCTGAAATTTTAAGAAGAGTAGGTTCTTTAGTTCGTCACGGAACTACCTGTTATAATAACACATGTGTTTATGTGGTGGCTGTAGTAATGTGTGTCACTGATTGTGGATGAGGTGGGTGCCAATTGCCTGGAGATAGTGCGTTAAACACACTCAGGATAGGCCTAGCCAAGATTCAAACACTGGCTTTCCAGACTTGCTTCAGCTGCACACCACGATCATGGTGAGCAATTTAACGTCAATTTTATTCCAAATTTTATGAAGTAACCCGTATGCGATATACACTCCACATAGCCGACAGTACGTCCTGGTACCAATCTCCACTACCGCGCACTCATTGTTGCAGCAGCAGCAGCCAGGAGGGATGCGATCCAGCTGGCAGTGCCTCTTACACACTTCCGTCTCATTTTTCACTCATTTTTCAAAATCACTCCCAGAAAAATATCCAGCAACCGAGTGGAAAGATGTTACACATCAAAAAACAGGGCGGGAATCTTAAAGAGAAAAGGAATCATAATGAAAAGAAAAAGAAGGCTGATCGCTAGTAGAATGGGGGATCAGTAAAGATGAGACAAGGGCCAATTAAGGCGGGAAAGTGAAAGACTCCCTAGGCCTCGGATACCCTAATACCGACGTGGAAGGAATAGAACAAGAGTTGACCAAGGGAGGTTGACAGGGAAGAAGACGGAGAGGAGCCTGGCACAAGTAAGTGGAAGAAATGCCGGACTCAGCTGGGGTCCCGTGGTCGCCAACCCACGTCCCACTACTGTAGACGTGAGCTTCTAGGGGAGACTTCCAAATTGTGTTAGTGTATGTTACAAAGTAATAAATCTCCAATTCGATATGGGGTCAAAATCTTAACAGTATTGAGATAATCCACAGGTTAAATATTTAGATGCAGTTTCCCACAAGCATCATATTTTGAGTTATGTCACTGTTGCTGCAAATGAAGACGCCTCTCAGCAAGTCATGTAAAACTGGCCGTGTCGCAATAGCGCTGGTAGGAGGAACTTAACATTTCTGTCTGAACTGCAGGAAATTTGAATTTTATCGCGACTACCATCTCATTTCCAAAGTCTTACTCAACAGTCATTTTAAGGGGAGAAATATGTAGGTCATCTGCTACTAATGATATGGATGATAAAAATGAATACCATTACTAACTTATTGAAATGTAAATACGAGAACAAGGATTCTCAAACTGTTGAAAAATTGTACCCCTAAGTCATAAATAGTTTACTATTATACCCCCACTATATTTTCTTCAAAAGTAAGGTTGAACGTTACTGACATAAATAATAGTAATAGGCCTATTAAAAATGTGGTGAAGTATTTATATTTAAACTAGCTTCGCCCGGTATCTTTAACAGTTAACCCAGCGTAAGCTTCAAAGGCGTAAGGACGGCAGGTCCTAGACGCAATTCAGAAAAGCTGAGGTGAACAGCGAAACTCCAAACACACATACTCTTCTCTGAAGTCTTAACTCAACAGTTTGATGCTGGTCGAAGCTGGGGTGATAGGCTTTCTCGCTCCGAAGCTAGACATTTAAATTTCCACTGAATGGAGATTGTTGGAAGAAATGAAAACGTAAACACACTTTTAGTGGGCGATGTATTAAAGATATGCCGTCACGGTCATTTTTTGTGGAACTTTTCATGCTGAATAATTCTTACACTAATTGCATATGGATATGTTTAGCGGTTAACCCAGAGTAAGCTTAGAAGGTGCACGGATGGCAGGTTTTTCTTCGACTCGATTCACTGAAATCGTTACTGCTCGGCTTCCTTTGGTCATAATTGAAGGTTCTTCTACAGAAACATTTCTCGAGAAATACTTTACAGAATGGTGAAAACGGCATCAAAATCCATCCAGCGGTTCTCGAGATTACCCGTTACATCCCAGAATCGGGGGCTTTGTTTTATAGCCTACTATGTAGAGATAATTCAAATGCAGTTTAATATGACATGTTTCAATATCATTAAGATCAGTTTTAAAAGAGTTTTATCATTACAGTTTCAATCAAACCTTTTAAAATGTTTACAATAATGAAAAAGACATTAATTAATATGCACTCTATTATCTCCAAAATTAAATACATAGACTGCTTCGATTTGCAAGCGAGGAAATAAAATTAGTTAGTTATTGTTGTTTTAAGGGGTGGAATTACGAGGCCATCTGCCCCTCTTAACACAGATTAAAGAATACAAAATGGAGAGCGGTTATACTTACAAAAGGGAATTTAGAACCAAAATACTCACAAAAGGAAAAGATAGAAAAATACGCACAAAATGTAGCTTAGGTTAAATATACGTACAAAATACTTACAAAATGCAAATTATATTGGAAATACTTACAAAATGCAAATTATATTGGAAATACTTACAAAATGCAATTGAGAATCAAAATACTTGCAAAATGCCCACCATACAAAATGCAATTTAGATTGAAAATACTTGCAAAAAGCGGTTTAGGTTGAAAATACTTACAAATTGCAATTGAAATTCAAAATATTCACAACGCTTTGTGAAAGACTTACTAAAAACCAATTTAGATTGTCAATCCTTACAAAATGCAATTGAGGTTGAAAACACTCGCAAAATGCAACGTAGATTGAAAATACCTACAAAAGGAGTGTAGATGCAAAAAAAATCGTTAAAGGGAAAATAGATACACGAGGAGAAAAAATAAAATACAGTGCGGGAATCTTAAAGAGAAAAATAAATATAATGAAAAGAAAACAAGAGGTCTGACCCCTCGAAGAAGGAGGGATCAGGAAAGATGAAATAAGGGCCAACTAAGGCGGGAACGTGAAAGACTCCCTAGGCCTCGGATACCCTAATACCGTCGGGGTCGGAAAGAACAAGAGTTGACCAAGGGAGGTCGACAAGAAAGAAGACGGAGAGGAGCCCGGCATAAGTAAGTGGAACCAATGCCGGACTCAGCTGGGGTCCCGTGGTTGCTAACCCACGTTCCACTAGATGTGAGCCGCTGGAGGGGGGAGGAAATAAAATAATGCCACATATTAAATCGGCCATGGGGCCAAGCTATCTGCGGACTCGGTAGAAGTGGGTTTCAGGCCCACCGTCGGCCGTCCTTGAAATGGTATACGTGGTTTCCCCATTTTCAATTCCAGACAAATGCTGGGTCGGTACCTTCTGATAGGCCACGGCCGCTTCCTTCCACACCCTTACCCAGTTTCATTAATTTCATATTTCACTAACTCCTCTCGTGAGGTTGGCAGCAGGAAGGGCATCCGGTCGTAAAAACCACCCGCCACATTGACTTTCATTGCATCTCTACCACGACCCCATTGAAAATGAGAATAATAAGGGGTACACATACATTACCGTAGCCTACATTGTTGTGCAAGTTATTTAAGTCAAACAAGAATGAGTGTCGTAACATTAACAGTCACAAATGTATTATGGTTGGTTTCTTGAAATCTGAAATAATCGTCTACTTCCACTGTTAAGAATGATTCAAAGAGTCACGTGTTAAGATAAAAATGCAGAATCTACAAATGCAGAAAAGCATGGCTTCCTTTAACAAGGCCTTGCCCATGAGCGGCAACGCTGCACTCACGTCTGGGTGTGGCGAGCAGTAAGCATGGTGATGAATGGTGCTGAACGTGCGAGTCCGCATCAAATTGGATATATTCTTTTATGGCTGTTCTTTCGATAGTGTTTAAGATAGACCCGAGAGCGAAGGCTAATCGTCTGGGAAACGTAAGTACAGCTCCTAACACAACGTCGTTATTCTATCATACACAGGCTGAACAAAAATGCCGCACTTGGAGGTCAGCATGCGATTCCTCATCCAATTGCAAGACAAAAGTTTCTATAGCAAAATCGGATCAGGTGCTGTTAAAAAAAGCAAGTATGAAAACGAGAAGCTGGCAACACTGTCACATCCTGCAGCGCATCGGAATGTACAGAGAAAGGTGCATTATCTCGCAATACCGTACCAGCCGTCGCAGCTCACTGAGTAGACTGCTGGGTTATCAAACCCACATGCACCATGGAGCTACGGTTCGAATCTACATCAGTGTATTTTTAGCCTACATTTTGCATTTTGTAAAAATGAGGAAAAAGTAGACTTATGAGATCGATCCGGAAAAATGTGTGTCTGTCTGTCCTTCTGTCTGTGTGTGTCCCCCCCCCCCCTATCAACTCCAAAACGGCTGTAGCAATCGAACCCAAATTTCGTATGAGTAAAGATCTCTATCTCGATATCTCAATGCCGTATTTGAAAATGATGTCAGTGCTACCAACTGCTGAAAAATCGCAATTGAAATTTGAGCTCCATGTTGTATATCTTGGAAGGCATGCTTGGGAGCTATACTAAAATTGGCACACATATAGATAATAATATGTCAGTTTAATTTCCAGGAGGCCATACATGATAGTGTTGCCAAAATGATTCTAAACCTGCTGATAGGTCCAATTTTAAATGCATAGAACTTCTACACTATTAATTGGATTTCAACCAAACTTCGTATGTACTACGTGTAGATAGATATGACTGAGCGTAACCTTAAGCGCCACCAGGGCTGCCAACTGTTAATAAATGCACCCTCTATTGTTTTTATCCAAATACCAATATATCAGAAAGTATGCAAGCCGACAGCTTTAAACTATGCTCACGTATAGTACCTGACATTCTAGATTAATTTGGAGTAACTAATGGACCTCAGTACTACCAACATGATTCTAAGCCTGCTGATAGGACCAATTGTAAATACATGTAACTTCTATACTGTACTATCAATTGGATTTCAACCAAATTTCGTATGTGCTATGTGTACTATAACAGATATGATTATGCGTATTCTTAAGAGCAACCAGGGCTGCACAACTGTTAATAAATGCTGTCACTATTTTATACCCTAATATCAATATATCAGAAAGTATTCAAGCCAACAGCTCTAAACTTTGAAGACGTATAGTACCGTACATTCTAGATTAATTTGGAAAAACTATGGGTAACATACGTCAGTGCTTCCAACATGATTCTAAGCCTGCTGATTGGCCCAATTTTAAAATACATATAACTTCTATACAAATAAATGGATTGCATCCAAAATTGGCACAACAATAGATCATAATAGTTCAGATTATTTCTGACCAACACATGTATTACATTGTTGCCAACATGATTTTACGCGCGCTGATAGGTCCAATGTCTAACTACATGCAACGTACATGTTAACCAGGTAAGGAGGGAGGGGGAAGAGAGGGTCCACCCCAAAGTAAATAAGCATAGGAGAAAATAAACTGACCTAGTTGAGGAATGTTTCGCGGCCGCCAACTCGCCAGCCGTGATCCCTTCAGGGTATGCCAAATGAGGTGGGGCTCCATACCCCTGTTCCCTTCAGGGCCTCTTCTCCTTTGCCATTCTGGAGGTGGTTTTCCATTGGCAAATGCCGGGATGTTTCCTAACTTAAGGCCACGGACGTCGCCTTGCCAATTCTCACCTGAATTCCAAATACACACACCAATACAGCCATCACAATAGCATGTATCAAAAAAATAACACATATATATCCAAGTACACGGGGCTAAATTACCAAGATGTACAAGCCCCTCAAATGAAACAGAACTACAGTAAGGAGGGGATTCCGGGGAAAGAAAGAAAATGGAATGAAAAAGAGGTCTGGCTGCTTGAAAATACAGGGGTCAATTAAGGCTGTGATTTGAAAGACGCCCTCGAATACCCTAATACCAACGGGATCGGAAGAGAACAAGAGTTGGCCAAGGGAGGTCGACATGAAAGTAGAAAGATAAGAGGTCGGCCCACTTGCTGTGTTCCCTTGGGAATTACTCAGCATTACAGCCTAGTTTTCTCCCACAGAAAGTCGCATGCCGAAATGTTCATTCATAAAGGGAAATATAGTCTACCGGTAATTGAACTGTATCCCTACATAAATCAGAGCTGGTGTACAGCCATACGGAAAATAATGACCTGCATCAGCATAGAAACTAGTTGGTTGGTTCCTTGGTATAGGGGCTGCGACAACGCGGTCATGTAGCCCCGTGTACTTTGGGTGTGTGTAGAATCTGTCTGATAACCGGTGCTAATTGTGATGACTGTGTTAGTGTGTGTCATGTGTTTCTTAATTCAAGTAAGGACTGCAGACTTTGAATTTTTCAAGTAGTTCCTACTTTTGCCGCCAAACACCACCGTCAACGACTACTACTAGTTCAGAACTTGGCTACTAGACGCCACCGCAGTCGGCTCGTGGCGTCGAACGTAAGAACCTGAGCGTTGTTTACATTTTAACCTAATTTAGCTTCACACAGGTGTAATTAGTGGAAGGTTCTTTAACATGCCATAAATCTATGACATGGGACCGCCAGCTTTACTTCCCCTCCGAAGGAAGGCATACTGAGGGAGTTTTAACGGTCTTAAAAAATCCGATGACTTCGGCCGGGTTTGAACCCACGACCTTGGGCATAGAAGCTCAGCCTGCTACCAACTACGCCACGGAAGCCGCTAGTATAGAAACTGTAGGTTTTTACAATTATATAGAACAACGATACCACTTTTAATGGGAGAGCATGCCTTGGATTTTGCGTATGCAACCTGCACTGTTCATCAGTAGAAGAAGTTGCCACTTAATTCTACCTCACGGCGCGGCATTACCATTATGGTAGTATCAAAGAGATCCACCAGCAACATCGCCACCGGGTGGAAGGAAGGTTTCAGTTTTACATGATCATTAACCTCGCGATCATAAGCCACAGGACCTCCTTTTTACGTGGAATCCGAACCACTGGACGTGATACTTCACTTCAAAAATTTCACATGCATTGAACGGGAATCTAAGTCGGTCCGCCTGGTGAGCGACAAGCAACTTGACCACTGCACATCCACTTGTCCGATAACATGTGATTGTAATAGTGCATGTGTATTAATTCGCATAAAGTGCAAAGATTAAAATTACATCAATCTTCATTTTATCATTTCAAATGATCTTGTCGACTTCGTCGTTATGCTTGAGTCTAAAGTTATGTGGGACGGAGACGGTTGCGTTACGGAGAGGGAAGTGACGTCATGCAGCCGCGCGGGAAGCCTAAGTTAATGGGTAAAGGACGGCGAGTGCGTGACATCATGCAGCCACGTGGGAAGCTGAAGTTAATGGTTAATGGAGTCTGTTGAAAGAGTCCTGGGGCGTCGAGCGAAGCGAAAAGAATACAGGGTGACTCCTAAAGAGGTGTACAAGATGCCAGATAAGAATACAGGGTGACTCCTAAAGAGATATACAAGACGCCAGATAAGAATACAAGGTGACTCTTGAAGAGGTGTACACGATGGCAGAGAAGAATACAGGGTGACTCCTAAAGAGGTGTACAAGATGCCTGATAAGAATACAGGGTGACTCCTAAAGAGATATACAAGACGCCAGATAAGAATACAAGGTGACTCTTGAAGAGGTGTACACAATGGCCGAGAAGAATACAGGGTGACTCCTAAAGAGGTGTGCAGGATGTCAGAGCAAATTACAGGGTGACACTTAACTAGGTGTACAGTATGCTAGATTCAATTAAAATACAGGGTGACCCTTAAAGTGGTTTGCAAGATATCAGATTCAAATAATGGGTGACTCTTAAAGAGTTGTAAAAGATGTCAAATACAGGGCGACCCTTAAAGCGGTGCCCGCGCGGGAAGCCTAAGTTAATGGGTAATGGAGTCTGTTGAAAGAGTCCTGGGGCTATGAGCGAAGCGAGAAGCCCTCCTGAGCCTTTCTAACATGTGTAGCATTTGTAGCATGCGTCATTTGAAATGATATAACGTCTAGTCTTTCAGACTGACTGTAATTTTGTTTTACAAAGTATTCCAATCGTTGCAACTAGACACAAATGGTACCTAGTACAGTGTGTACCACATCTCAAGCAGACGCAATTTGGTGCTGGTTTATGGTAATGCTGTATGTTGCATAATTTATGATGAAACCCATGAACAGAGAACCTTGTCAGTAAGTGCCATAGATCATATCCACATTCAAGGGCGTATATAGTGTTTTATTTTGGGGGTTGCCAAACCGGCGGTTAGGGGGCATGGTATTGGCCCCAAAGATTAGGGAGTCCGCGGTTCTCCCCGGTAAACTTTGGTGCAAAATGATGAGATTTAAGGCTATCTGGCATCACTTTTTCAACCAATTTGTTGTGATGTTTTATGTTTGGATAATATCAAACACAACTAAGACCATTTTATTTTACTCTTTATTAATACAATCATCTTGCTCACTTGATAGTGTTTACATGGAAAGAATTAACATTACTGTTTTGATTTACAACTTACACTATAATATAAAGTCAAGGTCTCTCGAAGCATTACCAAATCTGTTTATAACTTCGTCAGTGATGTATGTCTCTGTGAGTAGATAGCAATGCTAGGCCGTTGAGTCTGTTTTCAGAAGTAGAATTTCTTAAGCATGTTTTCAACCAACTCAAACTCCGTTCGGCAGTACCAGTAACTACCGAGAGAGACTAATTTGCCAAATGTTTGATACGCTTCAAGGGCACTTGTTGCTGTTCTTGGTACGTTCATAAGAGCGAAAACACTGGAGAGTAATAAGAGGATATGTTGTTACACATAATAACCACCCCTGGCACTACCGTGAAGAGCCTAGGCCTACCAAGCGATCGCTGCCCAGCCATTTGGTCTGCAGATATTGGGGTGAGGCGTGATCAGCGCATCGGGTCACCTCGGCCGTTAATCTTGGTTTTCGTGATCGGGGTGCTGCCTCACTGTCAGACAGCTACTCAATTGTCCTCACGAGGCTGAGTTCCCCCCTTTCCAGCCCACACATCAGTTTCTAAAATCCCTGACGGAGCCGTGAATCGAACCCGGGAATTCCGTGTGAGAGGCAGGCGTGCTACCCCAACACCACGGGGCCGGCTTTGTTACACTTCAGATCAGAGCAAACTGATTGTCACACTGTTTACATCGCTCTACCGTCACCTTGCTTAGCAACGTTGCTATACGTCACTTAGTAACAATAGTACATGATAAGTATATTAGTTTTATAACGTTTTAATTCATAAGCAAATATTATATGTGATTTTTTGGGGGTGTCACGGCTGGGAGTAACGACTGTATTCTCTGGACAACTCGCACACAAGTCTGGAAGGGGAATACAGAGTGCTCGTTTCAAGTAGGTTGCCTTAGACTAGGGTGTTCCCAAATGTTTCCTAGCTAAGGGCTGACTTTTAGGTGGAATAGTTTCATGACTGTTGCTTAAGACAAGGCGTCATTTAGGCGGTCCGTGAGATGGAAGGTGAATACGTTATCTTAAGTTTGAAAAATTACACCAAAGTATTTAAAATGTTTTACGGACTTTAAGTTCTTAGTCTCCAAAAAAGAAGACTCCATGCTGGATGTATATTGAGGACAGGGGTGGGGTGGCTTAGGTTAATTTCAAAACATCAGAAGGGGGGAATGACTTGTGCGGTGATGGATTGTTTCAGCGGTATAATTCCCCTCTTCACCATGAGATTTAATTCTGGTCGGAGGATCGGAACGGGGTTTTGTTTCATTTGAGGAGCTTGGGCATCGTGGTCATTTAGCCCCGTGTACTTGGGTGTCCTGTCAACCTGTGTGTGTAATGTAATTCAGGTGAAGATTGAGAAGAAGGTGGCCTGAAGTTAGGAACCATCCCAGCATTCACCTGGAGAAGAAGTGGGGAATCGAATCACAAGGCTGGGTGTACCCTTTTCCAGCTCTTAAACGAAAATTAAATTTCTTGGCAGAGACCCAAATCGGACCCGAACAGACAGTCAAGAAGAGCCTCGTGATGTATAAATGAAAACTAAGTATTTTTCCGTAACTTGAGGTCACGGCCGTTTCCTAATCCTAGCCTCTAAATGACGCAACATTAACAGCAAACTTAGATTGTATATACGAATATATGCCAAGAGAAAATAGAATTTGAGATCGATACCAGGCTTGAGAAGTAGTCGCTAGATGGCAGGCTCATCCAGATTCTGCTCATTGACTGACTTTCTTTGCTTGCTACTGCAATAACTTTCCTCCGAATAGGTTGGCTGTACTAGTCTATATTATAACTAGCAGTTGTTTCTACTTACAATACCTCTGTCGGTCTTGGTTCTTTACATCGCATATCATTATTCCTTTTTCAATACATTAAGCATGCCCAGTGCAGTGTTACCAGATAGACGAGAAGTTCCCTCAGCAGAATTCTATGGACTGGTCAGTAAGAACGGAAAACGTGGATTATTAATTTCATCATTAGGTGCTTCTAAAGGGACCTTACGATTAGTCCGGATTTTCATGTAATAAAAAAAAAAAACTCCTTGGTTTATATCTGCCTGAAAACATAATGTAAACGGATTTGGTTTCTAGTACCATTATATTTAATTCTGAGACATCATGCCTTATAGCGCCGTGTATTTGGAATTCATGATAACCTGTGTTATTGTGTTGGATGTACTACTTGAGAACAGGATTGGGAAGGAGGCGACCGTGGTCTTAAGTTAGGAACCATTTGCCTTGAATAGAAGTGGGGGAAACCACTTCCAGGATGGCTGAGGTGGGAATCGAACCCCCTTCTCAGTTTTGCCTCATGAGACCGAGTGTCAGCTATCACACCAGAATTAAAATTTCTTGGCAGAGAGGGAGAACCTACGGGATAACAGCCAAGAATGCTAGCCGCTGCACCACAAGGTGGTACTTTCTTCATTGCCTTACTAAAATTTAAGAAAAGGAAGGAAGCTTTTAGTTTTACGTGACCGTTAATCATGCGATCATGAGCCACTCGAACTCATTTTTACGTGGAATCCGAACCACAGGACATGGCATTATTTTAAATCTCACATGCATTGACTGGGTATCGAACCCGGTCCACCACGCCCCCTACTAAAATTTAAGATCTGAGTTGTCGGTTTCATTATTTACTGATATCTCGGATGTAAACAGACAGTTGCATGTGTTTCAATTCGCAGACCAACAAAACTATTAAACCAGCTGCACCTCAATTGACGCAGACATGAAGTGCACGAAACTGAAACTTGTTTGGAAGAGGACTTCGGAGCCCAGACTGAGGTAACTGCGAAATATCTTTGAAATAGAACAAAGTACATATTAATATCTTGGTTAATTTGGAAAATCCATCCCGCCCGTTAAAATTTAAATCATGTATACGGAGTCAGGTCATTGTATTAAGACACCACGATCATTTGGTAATGAAGTCTCAAGTGACTGAAGACAAGTATCATGAGAATGATTATTTAACAGGGCCAGTTTGCCTCAGATCGATTCAAAAAATATCGGCTCTTACGATAAGTACTTCCATTAAACTTAACCAGCTGTCCACGATTGACGCAAACATGTAGTGCCCGAAACTGAAGCCTACTTGAAACCCTTGCAAAAAATCTTCCAGATCGAACAAAATACATATTAATACCCTGGTTAAACGGGGACACCAACCCCACCCGTCCCATTCTACACATGGTACAGTGTTAGGCTCGAGTTAGCAACATAGTTGTTAAGTATGATCGAGTATCGATATTATATAAAGCAGAAAGTTTGTAAAGTAAAAATTCAGACTTTCACGACCAGCGTTGAAATAGGAATCTTTGTTTCGCGAGTTTATAGGCCGTGTTCTAAGGAAATTTTGTTGTCCTGACATTTCGCTGAAAACTGCGTTCAGCATGTTCACAGGTTACATTAATGTCAGGGCAACAAAATGTCCTTAGAACACGGCCTATAAGCCCGTGAAACAGAGATTCCTAGAAAGTTTGTTCCTTACACAATTTTTAACACTTCCAACTGTTTTGAACTGTAACTCTAGGACCTGGCGGAAACAATCGTTCCTATGCCATTGCGATACACCACGCGTGTCTGTGGATTCTACACATGGATCTATACCGAGGCTCGAGGATTTGACAGTTCCACCCAGTATCCGGGGGAAGTGAGTACGGTCTCAGCTACTTTGCTAGATATTGTTTTGCCCTTTAGGAGGGTAGAAATAAGGGACATGTCTGAATGGTGGCGGGTCTCTAGGGGATGCGCGATCAAGTCGAGCCCGATCGGGTGATTTAAGGTGTTGGTCTAATCTCCGCAAGGAATAGAGAGTCTGAGTGTGTCGGGGAGGTGGACGAAGCTCTATTAATCAGTGATTAAAAGAAAGGGGTGATTCCTGAAGAGAGGTAACGTCTAACGAGCAATGAGTAAGGCGCGCGCGATGGGCAGAGTTAGCAAATTGCTTACAGCGCAGTGTGGCAGAATGTACGCACGTAGCGTGAGTGAGGGACAATTTCAGTGTCCATAAACAAACTAATAGCGCTTACGCAGCGATTTACAAGTAAGCAGGTAAATTGCCAAGTGCGGGAGGGGGCCAGGCCGTGAAAAATGAGACCGCTGTCCTACTTAGCAACTCCTGTGTGTTTGTTGATAGGTGTAGCATGAGTTTGAGCAAAAGCTGGGGCATGGCTCTGCCAACTTGGTATGAAATGAAGTGAGTGGTTGTTGTTTGCAGCTTTGGGGTGGATTCGGGGGTGAAGTGGTGTTGAGTATAGGGCAGATAGGTGTAGATGATGTAGATAATGTGGGCGTGATTGTAGATACTTGCAGACAATTATAGATGTATGGAAAGTAGAGTTAGCTGTTGATTATAGTAAGTGTACCTCTAAGGACATTACATGGCCTTAAAGGTATAACAATATGTAGTCATGCCACAACTCCGACATCGTAGCCGTAAGCCCTGTACACTTATTGCATGCGAGATATGACTGGTACAAGCGGGAAGGGTGCGAGGACCATATTAATGTGCAGTTGGAAACTTATTTGGTGGTGAAAGAGCCCTTGGAGAGAGCAAAATGCTCTTTCATGACCACTGCTTGTGGTGAAACATTTCGTGGATCAATTGTGTTATTTTCCTTAATGATTTTTGTGTTATCCTTTTTGTCACCTTTAATATGCTATGAGCAATGGTTTAGTTGGACCGGAACGCCGTTCCGGAAAATATCTTCCCGCTTTAGAATGACGTAACCATTTTACATTCAGTAAGAAAATCGTTTATGATCTATACATAGCGCTGAAACGTCACGGGTGTACTCTAGCGGACTAATATCGAATCTTACGGTTTTATGTTAATAAAATACGGTCGCTTTTACACTCCTGGGCGTTTTTCTGGTTCTCTAAGGTTGGCTACACTGCTATTGGATACGGAGAGCGGGAGGTGAGCACAACAACTTTCTTCCACTCTATGTTTCGCTCGATGTGTTGCTGTGAAGCAGATATTACGGAATCTCTCTGCAGTTAATGAACATCAGTAGCCCCGTAGTACCTTTCAAGTTTTCCAGTGACTGTGAAAGTGAGTTGTGAGCCACAACTTGTGACAATGAGTTTACTTAAGTGGCTGGGTTTAAAAAAAACGTGCTGGGGATGAAGATGAAGAATCAAAGAATACTAAAAAGGTGTGTGATGGCTCAAGTAAAAACGAAACTGAATGGAGTTCCGAGAACATTAGTTTCATTAAAGACGTGAGTATAGAGATAGACCCTGGGTTAAATGTTGCTGAAACGTGTGATGCAGATTCAAGGGAGAATCTAGGTTATGGTTCTACACCTTCTACCATCGACTGTGAAATTCAAGGACCCACCTACCGAAATCAAGATTTTCCAGACTGTTGGAACGAGTCTCAGTACCGTTATTTTTTGGTCAGAGAACGAGTGGTTATTTGCATGAAATAAAAATGTAGGCTGCAATATATGTAAAGAGGAAAGTAAATTAGGATTAGGAGTTTCTAAAGTTTCTTAAGCTAATGAAAGTATGGGTAGAATGCAAGGTTCATCCCAACGGAAATAATATTAATCAACAACAAACAAGCCTTAGGAAAAAAATATTTGAGCACAAAAATTCAGAATCTCACAAAAAACCTACGGTATGTTACAAAAATCAGAATCCAATAAAAAGATATTTGAAAGTTACTTGGACACTATGAATGTCAAACACCTAGAAACCACCGTTCGAGTATTTCGATCAGCATACTCAATTGCGAAAAGAAATAGACCCTTCGTAGACCTACAGGCTTATGTTGAACTTCAACAATTAAATGGTTTAGATGTGAGACGAGTTCTTCATACAAATTTTAGTTGTGCTAATATTATTGAACACATTTCACAGGAAATGAGAAATAAAATAGCAAAATCTATAAGAGAAAATCAGAGGAAAATCAGTAATATGATTGACGAATCAACAACAGTTAGTGTAAAATCTGTGTTAGTATTATGTTTGAGATGTGCTCTTTCAGATAACTCTGAAGTTGTTTCCTTTTTCTGGGACTTGATAGAACTTGAATCAACTACAGCAGATGTTATTACTCGAGAGATATTGAAGAATCTTTCTTCATATGGGATGAATGAAAACTTTCTGGCAGAATATTTAGTTGGTCTAGCATGTGATGGGGCCTCTGTATGTTAGGTAGAAAAAAACGGAGTTGGAGCACAGTTTTTAAAGTTATTTCCAGATATAGTAATCTGGCACTGTTTAAACCATCGCTTGGAATTGGCCGTTTCTGATACAAGGAATGAAGTTACAGGTGTTAACCATTTCCATTCTTTCTTTGAAAAATTGTATTCTTTATACAGCATGTCTCCCAAAAATCAAAGGGAACTCAACATTTGTGCTGCTTCACTGGAACAAAGAGTTAAGAAGATTGGGAAAATATTTACAATAAGATGGGTAGTTTCAAGCCAGAGAACTGTAAAAGCTGTCTGGGAAAACTACAGTGCTCTAGTAAAACATTTTAGTGAGGCCAAAAATGACCACCAGAGAGACTTCAAAGAAAGGGCAAAATTCCAAGGTCTAGAAAATATGTTAACTTGTGTAGAATTTCTAGAAAATATTGCAATTATGTATGATGCTCTTGTTGAGTTAGCTGATTTGTCATTAGAGTTGCAGAAAAGAGAGACAAGTCTGACAGAGGCTCAAAATGCAATCAAGCACACTATAAAAGTGTTTGAATCTATGTGTAACTCAGCTTCTGGAGAATACTACAGAACAGTTCTTAAAGCAGCAGAAAACAAAAAGTTTAGAAACATAGGATTACATGATTCTAAAAAAGTTCTAATAATTGACAGAAAGCAGTTTTTCAGAAGTCTTGTGAACAATTTAAATAACAGGCTTATGGCAAATGTGTCCACATCATCTCATCTTGGTTCCAGCTCTAGTCAGCAGAGACATGAGAGAATGACAAAAGTTATCAGTGATTCAAAGGTATTATACAAAAATAATTGGCCCTCCACTTCTACTTTGGATATCTGCTATGGTGATGAGAGTGTCGGCAACCTTTGTGACTTTTTCCACATGTCAGACAAGAGGAGGTACATTAATGCATTTAGAAAGTATGTCGAGACCAAGGAAATTCCAGTGGAGCTGATGCCTTTAATCAAGACTGTACAGACCATTCCCATCTCTTCAGCAGAAGCTGAAAGAGCTTTCAGTACCATGAATGAGATCCACACCGAAAAGAGAAATAGGCTGCTGGTTGAAAGATCAAGCGGACTTATTTTCATAAGCAGCGTAGGACCCTCCTGTGCATTTATTTAACCCACAACCATATGTCAAGTCATGGCTACGAAAGGGGAGACGTTCAGCTGATGAAACAACTTGTCGGAAACACGAGGCCGCTGATTTTGACACCCAATACGAGTCCATTTGGAAATTGCCGAATTAATAAGGTGAGTTCCTGTAAAAAAAAAAAAATTCAACTAAATCACTGGCTATGAGTCACTTTATTATTATGAACATTGTCACTGGGCTTGATAATTAATAAATAAATATCATTTATCACTCAGAATGTTATCAGACCGAGGAGCTTTTGAGACTTCATGATCATTCAACCGGGCGAAACCGGGTACCGTTACTACAGCTAGTTGACACTTCGGAAACACACTCATTTCATAACAGCATATATTTTGCAAAAATATTGAAAATCAATTTTGGATCTAAGCCACTTGGGAAATGAGCTCTTTCAATTAATAATAGAGGGGTATATTGAGAGAACTGGAAATAAATTGATTTTTCCAAATAATTGAGTTGAAACATTTTACTTCTGCATTCTAGTTCACATGATAAGACAATAGGACATATGACAAACAATACTAACAAGTAGCTCCGCGAAGAACTATACCGCCTGTTTTCATATATCCTACACTATTGTCCAAAAGTTAAGCATAATCACTAAACGAGGCCATACCATCAGACGGATTGCAGAACAAATGGAAGCTGAATCACACACAACTTGTCCAACAACAGTGTCAGAAAGGTTCTGATAGTTAAGGTACACTTTTGACATCAACTAACAAAACTTGACAATGTCTTCCACAACAAAATATGTTGTTAATAGGGTGTATGGTTACCCCTAGAAGGGCACACATGCTTCGCAGCGACGTGGCATGCTCTCTATCAGATGGTCCAAGAGCTCTTGTGGCAGTCGATCCCATTCTCCGAAAGGGCAATGTGAAAGTCTTGGAGGGTCCTTGGTGGAGGCTGAAGGGATGCCATTCGTCTCCACAATGCATCCCAGGCATGTTCTATAGGGTTCAGATCCACAGACCTCACGACGAATGTCTTCCCCAGCCAGAAATTCATCCACCAGAGCAGCGCGGTGCGGTCGGGCATTATCGTCAATTAAGAGGAAGTCGAGACCTACCGCACCTCTGATGAGTCGAGCATGTGGTCTCAGTACCTCATCCCTGTATCTCCGAGCGTTCACAGTGTTCCTCGCACCACCCAATAAGATGTGCAGGTCCGTACGGCTATTCAACATGATGACGCCACCACCACCACCACCACCATACTAGTCCACGATGTTACTGTGGTTGTATCGGCTACTCGGTTCTCTCCAGATTATTAATGTGCTACGGGAATCGTTCAGCAAACTGAAGCGGGATTCATCTGTGAAGAACACATGCCTCCATTCATTCATGGTCCAGTTTCGACGTTGACGGCTCTACAGTAAACGGGCCCGTCTCTGTGCTGTAGTGAGCGGGACGCACACCGCTGGACGTCTGCCGTTCTGAGCCTCCGGTACACAGTTTGCCGGGAAACGGCAACCCCTGAGACGGCTCCGTCGACAATTGTCTTTCAGGTGCACTCCGATTTCGTAGGGCGGTTAAGGCCAGATATCGGTCCTGATGTGGGGTGGTTACTCTTGGTCGACCTGGTACTGGCCTACGACTAACATCTCCTGTGTCTCGAAATCGTCTCCAAAGCCTGGGAATGACACTTTGTGGCAGATTCAAGGATACGGCGACTTCGGTCTGTGCATGGCCTGCTTCTAGGCGACCGAGTATTCTACCCTGCAATACGGAGTCCAAATGGCGTCGTTGTGCCATTATGTTGACACGTTCACCACAAGGCTACCCCTCCACTATAAGAGGACAAACTCTACTGAAGGAATACGGGGCGCAGGCACTGGCTGTGTTTACCTTGCGGTTACTCCGCTAGTCAAAGCAGAGAATACTCCCTTACTATACAGAGCGAACACGCAAGGTTGGCAGGTGAAAATGTCGTCGTCTATTTCCTGTTGCTCTGCTTATGCCTAACTTTTGGACACTAGTGTACTTATGTTAATTGCCTCTATAAACATACAACATTTCAGTTTGATGTAATAGATTCGTAGATATTGAGAACCGTCTAAATATTTCGGATGGTTGCCATGCTGGATTTTTATATATGAGTTATGTACTATTACATGATTGATTTGTAGGTGTAGTATTCAAACTTCCATCGCATGGTTAGGACACAAGAAATAAAAACGAGATTTTAAAATTTCGCACAGCTGCCATCTAGTGGTTATGAAAACAATTGAAATAAATTAGATGCCAGTGGATTAAAATACGTATAAGCATTTACCGTACCAAGCTTCACTGCACACGGATCAATAAATCGCGAGAAACGTCGGTTTAAATACTTATATTTTGCGTCACCGCCATGTTGGATTTGTGCTCACTAGTTTATTGAAAATCCCATAGATAAACAGTCTAAATATTTCGGATGGTCGCCATGTTGGATAGGCCATAGAGTTATGCACCGGTACCATTAAATGAAAATTATTGCATAGGTTCAATTATTCAAACTTTCACTTCGATCGTATGATTGCGACACAAGAAACAAAAACTTAATTTTAAAATTTCGCACAGCCGCCATCTTGAAGTTATGTAAACAATTGAACTAAATTAGATTCTAGTGCATTACAATGTGTATAATCATTTACTGCACCATATTTCACTGCTCTCAGATAGTTAAATCGCGAGAAAAGTCTATTAAAATGTTTCTACTTCGCTTGGCCGCCATGCTCGTTTTGTACTTTACAAGTTCAAGTCTCATAAGTGAACTTCTAGTAGTGCCCTTGATCACCGTACAAAATTTCAGGGTGATATCGGTAATAGTTTTGGAGATATAGAATGCCGGTGAAATACTTAACACAGCCACCATGTTGGATTGGTGAGACATAATAAAATTTGAAGGGCGCGGTCGGCCGAAATGGTGCTATGACCTTACCGAGTTTCATTGCAATTACCTCCATGTGTTTAGAAGTTATTGGGGGGTCACACACACGCGGACAAAAGGTGATCTCATAAGCCTGTTTTTGCATAAATGAAAATGGCCTTGTGTCTCTACTTCACCGACTGTTGATATCGATTGGGTAATATATGACCTACTGTAGATGCTTTGCTCCTTAAACAGTCAATCTTACATTTTAACATCGTTCACCAATAATAAGTAGTACGTTCTCGGGATTTGTTTCAACTATTACATTCTCACAAATGTCCGAGCGCGTTGTGATAAAATATCTAAATAAATGAAACCAAAGTAAACGAGTAATCATGAGTTTATTTTGTAAACAATAAATGATTCGAGTACCGGTAGCAGTTTTGAGAATATCATCGTGATACCTTGCACTTTTCACGAGCATCTGCACTCTGTTACAACTAAAGGTAAGGCAAGAAAGACTCCCTTTCCTGGTGCACTTTTCTTAAAGTTCTCATGACTTATTATTTAAACACACATTGAAATAATAACTACATTAGCCTGCGAATTTCAATATTGTTGCCTAAAGTAAATTATGTGCATTCATTTAACATCGATGTTCTGAATCTGAATTTTCAATCTGCTTATTTCTATCAAGTCAGGTTTTTTTTTTTTTTTTTGCAAATAATTTTAACATATTATATAATTGAATCGGTGATTTCTAAACAGGCCCTTTCTGACATGTTTGGTGAAAATGAGTTAAGCATGGATTGGGGTTCTTCAGAGGTAAACACACCATTCCATGGTAGAAGACCTCTTTCTACCTTTCAGTGTAGTCACAGGATGGCAGCGATATTTACATTCATTTCTGAAGGGCCCTTTACTGCAGTAGAAGGAACCAGTGCGAGCTAGAAACAGATGCAATCGTTCTATTCTTCGGATAATGGCCAAAAATTTATCTCAGTGAAGGTTTTTGATAGCGTCAACCAATGGATTTTTGAGAGAAAAACAAATACCTCCCTTAAAAGGCATAATATCAAAACAGTTTGAAATGTTAAATAGTCCTCTAAAATCTTCCGTCTGAAAGAATTTTTGATATGACCTACCCCTATGCCAAGGGATGAGCAAAATGCTTTCTCAATTATAAGAGGATGGGGCTTCATGTAGGCTATACGTATGGAACTTTTGTGGGTATACAACAATATTGGCGAATTTAGTGCCCTGTGTAGGACGGATGTGTTCCCATTAACCCGAACAAGATAGGAGACATCAAGAATGTTACGACGTACATCCCACATGTATATGTAGACACTATTTATTAAAATGCCCAACGGAAGAAAACTAGAGCAATACACAAAGATGCTACTCTGTTATGAAATACCATTATATATAAATAATATGTGTGCTGTACCCATTTGATGGGAACAGGGGTTGAACCTATGATATTTTAAAGTCATGAAAAGGAAGAATATTCATAAGACTTTGGTGTGCGTACAGGCCAGCGGTGACGCGAGATGATGAAACTCACGCATGACTCAAAGCGATAAATGTCCGCTTTCTGAGTTACCGTATGCAAGGCGCATATGAGTCATGAGCACACGCATGCAGAGGAAACTTTTAGTTATGTAGGTAGCCCGGGGATCCACCGACGGAGACCAGTCAGCGTTTTATTGGCAACACTGTAATGCCGCAAAACCCAGTAATGTTGTGAAATAACCTGTTTTCTCGAAAACCACGAAAAATTATTGAAATTTTGGGACGCCAATAAGAATCATTCTGGAAATAAGGAATTTAGAAAGTATAAAGATCTCTAATGTACCGGAGAAAAGTGCTGGATTAGCATGACGACATTATGGGAGGGGCTAGCCAGTCTCGGAGTAGGAGACAGAAAGGAATTACACCTACGCAGTGCAGGAGAGCTTTTAATTTTTTTAAATAAATAATTGCCGTGATCGATTTTTGGAAATTAAAGTGAAATTCTAACGTTTAGATCGTGAGGAGTAAATAGATAATTTTTCTACAAACGTACGACGTTTGGTTCAAAAGTTAGATTTGAGAAGGACGGCAAAGTAATCTTTTTTTTTTTTTTGTAAGATTTGAATAAATAGCGAGGTCGAGAGCCAGAAGGTATTCAGTCTACCACGCAGCAAATTCAGTTCTAGCAAGCCCGAGAGGGGCGTTGCGCTGTTTCAACATCACCGTATATTCAGTCTACAGTTCACTCTGAGGAGGTTACGCTGGATCGCACCGTCAGTTCGCAGTACACGCTGTTTCACCAAAGATATTTAAGTCTTCAGTCTTGGTGAGTCCGAGTAGGACTTGAAGCTACGCAATAAGTACATTCAATCGGACATGGAACCTTAAGGGAGGGCCATGTAGTTTCGATCCAGTAATAAGTCTGCGAAATATAACAAGTATGTCAGTTCGAGACCACGGAAAGGCGCCGAATACAGAAGAACTCTACGAACATAAAGTCGTGAGTATAGATGAACAGTACGCTACAGAAGTTCACAGTTAGGTCCAGTGAAGTCACGACACGTTAGCATGAAACACGTATCGCTAGTGTTATGACAGGAATAGAATCTCATGGTCTTTGATGGAAAGTCATGAAGATATAGGACCGAGTGGCGAAAGTAAAGTGAAATACGCGTTTAAGTATAAAGTATACGTGCAGTCAAAGTGAAAAAGTAGAGAACAGTGAGAAACGAACCTTGTTAAAGGCAAGAACAGTTCGAAATTCGCAACCAGACGTTGACCGGTGAGTTTAAACAGTGGGGAAGCCGATAGAACTTTGAGTCGAGACCGGGGGTCAGAACCAAGAAGTTGTCGCAGGGATAAAACGTACAGCCAGTACTAGGAAAGAAAAGAGACCGTCGTCAAGGAGCGTATCGGGAGACCACCATTCGCGTCCTGAGATACGGCAGAGGCTATTACACAAAGTGAAATCTACTGTAAATTGTATAGGAATAAATAGGACAAAACCCTCAAGGGTTAAAACACGTGTGAAGTGTATTTCAGTGATTATTTAAAGGGTTATATATTTTGTTGTGTACAAGTGTCCCCAAGGGGAAAATAATGTGTTTTTTTTTGTGGTAAATATAATGACCAAAGTGATGATCACCTGTGTTGTGGGAAGATTGATTATGTCGTGCCATATTGTCCGTAAAATGTTCTAAATTACGGCAGTATGAGTGAAATCTTTCACGTGGGAGGTCCATGGCTACCAGATGGGTGGTGAGTACAAATGAATTATATTGAACCATTGTGCATCCAAATTTGAAAACACCATTGTGAAAATATTATGAGCAAAAGTGATTACATTTAAAGTATCAAAGAACAAAAACAACCCCTGGCACTATCCAGCCCATGACGGGCTAAGGCCGACAAAGTGTCATTAGTGAAAATGCATCTTGTAAAGATCGGCCAGAATTATGAGAGCCACGTAAATGAATTATATGTTTTATAAAGAAAGATAGAAACCCGAAATGCACACAAGCATAATGTTGAAAAGAGGGAAGGAACCAAATGGTTGTTAAAATAACAAATGAATTTATAGCAAAGATCAGTGACGGTTAATATAAAAATAAAAGGAATAACATTTGATTATAGCTTAATAATACACGAATGAGCTAGTAAGCAAATAAATAGAGTCAATGAAAGTCGAAACGTAATTGAAAGTTGAAATAAATAAATAAATAAGGGCAGAAGATTAATTCCTGCTAAAAGTTGTTATTGTGCGCGGAGAAATCCTCCCGAATAATAATAATAATAAATGCATTATAATGACATGTAAAAATTGGTTCCTTGCTCTAAGTATTGAAACGGGTTAAGAAAATTCATGAGAATTGGACTCCAGGGAATGCGGGTTCCATGAAGTCAAATTCCTAAGGTGCACAATGGTTACAATAAAAATGTTTACAATGGAATGGTACTCTAGTGAAGTGTGTAAATAGTTTCGATTGAGGGATAATGTGTTTTAAAATATGTGGAGAAGAAAGAGATTGATTTAAATAAAGTAGATAGGCATAGAAGCCTAAAATGTGTAGCCAAATGGAGGCATTGTTCATATAACGTAGATGTCCTGAGATCGAAGCATGGCAAGGTGGAGATTCAGCACAGAATGATTTAAGAATACCCAGCATGAGAAGGGTTAAATATTTGAATAAAGTAATATAAAAATAGTATGAAAATATCCAAGGACCATAAAGCAAGATGTGTATGACAACCATTAGGGTCATTGTTTATTAAATTTATGGCATTATTTCGCCATTGTTTATGTTTTGTTGTAATGTGTGTTTAGAAGTTCTTTTAATGAATTAAAGTAGTAATTATAGTAGACCGTGTTAGTTTTCTTTATAGCTTGTACATTCTTGTTGTTCACATTCTAAATACATGGGTCAGACGGTGGGAATGGACAGTACACCCCCGGAACCGAGCTAGTACGGAAGATGACCTTGTATTTCCGCAGATCAGACGGGCACAGTACATTAGAGAATACAAAATAAAGTTTTTGGCAGGTTTAACACAAGTGATCATTAAGAAAATAAATATCCACAAAAATATTAAAAATTTAGTGCACACAAATATTGACTCTTGAGAGTCATTTCTAAAAGGTCCTAATTTTGCAGAATTTGGAAGCTTATTCTGTCCTTTATAATGAACAAAACCAAACAAATTTTATGTCAAAATAGATATTATGGCAGAGACATGTAATGTACCAAAAATTGTTGGTTTCAGATCAGTAGTTTAAATGCAAGGCATATTTTTGTGTTTCTCTCAAAACTAGTCCCCATGCACATGGGGACATGACCATTTCAATTACGTGAATTTCACCACAAACATTTTTAATTTTCAAGTAAAAAAAAACAAAAAAACAACAATAACTTACCGTATTTTAAAAAACACAACTTGATGAAATAATGTGTGTGGTTGTTCATACATGTCACTGGATGTATTTGCTTTGTTTTGACTTGTTTACTTCACTATTGGATGCATAAATTAACAATGTACCACAAAATTTACACCACTTGCATCATGGTTGAGAAAGTCCTCTTGCTGCCCTTTCTTTTATGTTCGTCTTCAGGTATTTCATGCTCTTTCAACAACAATAAGCAAGCATTACTGATTTGTTAAGTTACAATGAAGTTCCTTGTATGCTTTAAGTATGTTAGTCACAATGTTTCGGTTATTAGGATTCTTGTTGTTACCAAGAAAATTTGAAACAACTTCGCAGCAAAATATCCATTCTGCTTTCTCCTTTTTATCCATAGTATGTTTAGATGCTGCATGAGACAACAGTGCATTCAATATACATTCTTCTAATTTTGCTTCAGATAATAGCGGGGTCTTCCTTATTTAAAGCCTTTACTGACTGTTTCATACCGTCAAGCTTAATGAGAGGTGGTAGCACAACTTCAGAAAGACACACTACATTCTCACAGTAGAGCCGACTTCCAAACTTTTTCGAAGTGGTCAATCTTTCATAGTCCATTGATTAACTTGTGCCCTGCTAAACCGCAGGAAAAAAAAAACATGGAAATTTGGTAAAACCAGCAGCGTAGTAAGAACTTTGAAATCGCTACAAACTTGCCAGTTAGTTCAGTTGCAAATTTGTGTATCACTGATTAGGCAATGGGCACCGAACCAAAAGTGTTTCTACTATGAAGAAGGACACCCGTTAATCCTTGCTCGGAAGCATCAATGAATAGTCTCTATTTACCTGGGTCATAATTCGGAAGTCCAAGTTTCATAGCAAGTTCATTAACATTACTGCAATATGACTGAAAATCCACAGCCTGCTTCCAGTCTCCGACCGGATCAGGAATGAATTGAATGAAGCCCCCATATAGCGGCGAGGATATGAACTGTGCCGGCTGCCGAGGCCTGACGCACTCCCTTGGGACAATGATTAAATGAATGACAAATGAAATGATAGTGGAGTGTGTTGCTGGAATGAAATTTTGACAGGGAAAACCGGAGCACCCGGAGAAAAACCTGTCTGCCTCAGTTTTGTCGCACAGATCTCACATGGAGTGACCGGGATTTGAACCACAGACCCAGCGGTGAGAGGCCGGCGTGCTGCCGCCTAAGCCACGGAGGCTTACAACATTACTGCAATATACAAGATGATAATCTTCGGAGAAAAAGAACAGTGAAAACCTGAAAGAAAGAAAAAAAAATTCGATACCAATGATATTTCTTGGCAAAGCAGATTTTTTCTTTCTAAAACCTAACCACACAGCTAACTCCTTAGGGAGCCATTCAATCCACTCTGGTTAAAATACTCACATTCTGCAGCACCTGGTTCGGTGGATAGTCATCGTCACTTGACACAAATTCCCTCAGTTCTACATCAGACTAGGATAAAAACTGTTCAAGATTTTCTAGTTGCACAGGGATTTGTACACCAGGCCCATTGGACGCAAGTAAAATGGCTGATCAAACAACTGGATACACGAGTTACCTTTTATTTTAGATCACATCACATGAACATGAGTACCAATCATTACTATGGTTCGACTCTTCTCTCCAAACCACACATACTCCAAAAGATAGCGATGGTCTCCTGCCGTTGATCCAATGACGAAGTTCTTCAATGCATACTCTATATACTTTAAGTGGTACCCTATAAATATATATGCATTTCTAGAGGGACATCTGCCCGGCATTCCGGGAGACCATAAAGATCAAGAATAACAGAATTATAGGTACATTGTTGGCTCTACGATATACCATATACATGATTATGTAAATTGAGGCTCTCAAATAATATGCTAAAGCAGATTTTTTTCAAGATCATTTTCAATGATGCCAAGTTCTTTAAGAATGTTCAGGACGTTCCCCGAGCTTTCCATGCATTTTCATGTAGATTATATCTCTCACACAGGTGAGGTATGCATGGTCCGTAAGTAACCTCTTTCTCCTCGTTGACTCGTACCACTTGTTGAATGTCTTCAAGTTTGATTCCAAAATAGACATGATATGACCTTTTTCACAAAATCTGTAATATTATGCCTCAGCTTAGGCAATGTGTATTTCCTACATATACGGTATAACAAAAGTGGTCTGGATTATCTATACATAGTCGATGCAACGTGGTAAATCCTTTCTTACTGAACTAAAAAGTCTCAACGTTCTACTCCACCATAAAGCTTCACACTGATTTTGTTTTGTTCTCAGATGAGACACAGATTAATGATGTGTGAGAGGAACTAGAGGGGATGAGCCAGTGCTTAAAAAGATAAGTAACTGACATTCTATCTCCAATACATAAATAAATAAAATGGCAAGGCTGCACATTGCACCCTGTATCTGCTAAGAAACATCCCCTATCCAAGGATTTTACTATAAACTCCGTAAAAATGATTTTGAGTACAATTGGTTTTCACATCAAAATTTACGAAAACTATGGTACATTAGAAACATTCAAACTTTGGAGGCAGTAATGTCATCGCAGACTAGTGCTATTTACCGAAACAAAAGACCTTTGCAAACATGAATTTTCTAAGTACAATTTTCTTTTACCTATGTGAAGAAAAAAATCTACACACACCACCTTAATAAGAACACGAACCTTATTGTCAACAAATTTTCTTGAAAATGGCACTAATGTACAAAAAATATATATAAATGAGAAAATGAACCTAAATAGAGCCACGATATGCTAAGTAAAGACAATATCACAAAATTCAATAAGGTTTTTAATTACAAACTTCTCATGGTTATCAATAAACTGACGGCACTTTCCCGAGTGGAATTGGAGCGCAGAAATCTCTCTAATAGTTTAGAATTTATAGATTCAAATGTAAAAACCCTGTTAAAGTGAATGTGTCACTTTCAAAATGCTCCATCTGAAGGATTTAAAAAAAAAAATTACATAATTGAATTTTTCTAACATATTTATGATTTCTACAAAGTAAATAAGGTATTCTAAGACAACAAAAATCTCAATTTTGACCCAAAGCCGGATCATTCTTACCTTAAATGTCCTCATGGAAGGAGACAAAAATAGTGTGTGCCTCTCTGAAGAAACATTGCAGTCAATCCTCCTCTTCTCATGCTTATGTCATGCAGGCATTGAAGGAACAAAATCTCCATGCCAGATGCACCTGGCTCATCGAAATAACGCACCATTCATCCTTTTACACGGGTCAAAAAAAGTTTTGCATACTGCAAGATGATGTATTTACATTTCGTTTTTGCACATTGGCTCATGTGGTATCTCTAAGATAGAGTGTTTGTACTGTACACTGTTGTTCGAGTCTTCAGGCTTTTGACTGGTTTGATGCAGCACTCCATCCCTCCCAGTCCTGAGCTAATCGTTTCATCTCTACATAGCTACCACACCCTACATCCGAAGCAATTTGTTTAACATATTCTAACCTTGGTCTACCCCTACAGTTATTGTCCTTGACCCTTCCTTCCATAACTAAGCTTGCTATTTCTGGGTGTCTTAGTATGTGTCCTGCCAACCTATCCCTTCTCTTTATTAACAGTCACCAGAAACATCTCTCCTGCCCCACTCGTCTTAATACCTCTTCATTTGTTACCCTATCTACCCATCTAATCTTCATCATTCTCCTGTAACACCACATTTCAAAAGCTTAAATTCTCCTCTTCTCTGCTGCACCAATAGTCCAAGTTTCACTTCCACATAGTGCCACGCTCCAGACAAAGGCTTTCAAAAATGAGTTCCTAATACCTAAATCTATATCAACAGATTCCTTTTCTGTAGAAATGCTTTCTGCCTGAGCCAACCTACTTTTTATATCCTCTTTGCTTCGTCCATCACTGGTTATTTTGCTTCCTAAGTAACTGAAGTCTCCTACTTCCTTTAGCTTTTCACCTGCCAATTTCATGTCCATAGAGGTTTCCGATATATTTTGGCTGCATTCCAATATTTTTGTTTTACAATTATTGATTTTCATCATGAATATTATTACTTCCAAGACTGAGTACATACCATTCAAATCCTCCGGCGTGTCGGCCAAGATGACTATGTCATCAGCAAATCTCAGAGTTGAAATTATTTCTCCTTGAATCTTCACTCCCACTTTAAATTTTTCTCCAATTTCCCTTGTTCAATGTATAGATTGAAAAGTATGGGTGATAAGTTGCAGCCTTGCCTTACACCTTTCTGAATACCAGCTTCTCTCTCTTGTCCATCAGCTCGAATGACTACTGTCTGGTTTCTGTATAGATTGTAGATCACCCTCCTATCCCTGTACTTTATTCCAATCATTTTCAAAATGCCAAAACCAATCAACGTTTTCAAAATCTACAAATGCGATGAACGTTCTCTGTTCACCAAACTCCGTTTCTATCTGGCTTTCCATCCTCTTGTAAATTACCGTATTCTAGACATGATCTTTGAAGCATGAGTAATCAAGCTGATTGTACGGTAATCTTCACATCTGTCGGCTCCTACTTTCTTTGGTATAGGGATGATAACATTGTTCTTGAAATCAGAGGGTACCTCACCTGTCTCATAAATCCTATCGGATAAAGCGTGTTATGTTATATTTATCCAGAAATACAAAATCTTGCAATATGCAAAACTCTTTTGACCAGTGTACTGTATATTCATCATCGTCCATCTCCTCATTCTCGTCCCTTTCTTTCACAACTGCAACTACACATCTCAACAAAAGTTTCACAATTCAATATCTCCAATTATGCTGTATGACAGTATTCCAAAATGTTGACGAGGTGTGTATACACCATTTTCATCCTGTCCCATACATTCTCCACCATCATCACAAGTTTTTAATTTCCAGCATAAAAAAAATAAAAATATATATATATATATGTGAAATTTTACACACGCAATGGAAGAGAGATAAAATGGAAGAACACATCAAAAGAACAGGGATATCTCTGCAGCCAGATACACCATGGCCTTCAAACACGGGCATTCACGCCATGAATCCCATCAAAAGCTTTTCAATTCATATACTAAATCTCATATTTCACATTCATTGAAATTTTATTTCCATTCTCTCCTCGACTTACAAGCCTGCTGATTACTGAACCTAGTAAAAAAAAACTGAAAACTCTAACAAAGCCCTCTCATCAAAAACTTGAAAATGAGGCTTGGTCATGGCATAAGCTGCAATGGTATAATTAGCTAACCTCGCCTGATTGGACAACACTGGAATTCGAGTTTGAATCCAAACCATGGTCTCATTTTCAAGTACTACTTTCCAATATGCCTTGAAAGCAATCTGAAATTTTCCAACTGTTGGCTTGCTAAGCCTGTAACAGGAAGATTTTCTGTTACAGTTTACTCCCTTAGCCTTTGGTAGTTCCTTACCAAACCTGCAAGGCAGCAAGGTGTACTCGCATTAATCCCCAAGTACAGGGCTGCCTCTTCCGTCATCTCCGCCGTACCGAAGTTCATCTTCTCCGCCTTTGATGTCGTTGAGGTCTTCACTCGTAATCCAGAGCAAGGGGTCTTTGTTATACCCCATAGACCGAGTCTCCAACAGAACTTAGTCGCTACTATAGCTCCGACTATAGTACCGTTGCCCACCCCTGCGACATAGTCATGCCTGATGAGAATTATCCATGTAAATACAGATTTAATGGACCGGATTAAGGAGACTGTATGATTCTAAATGGAAAAAAAATCTGGTATGAAAAATCTCCGACTAGATTATAACCTTTACTGGTCAGGAAATGAATTGGAATCAAGAAATGGGGTGGATTTAATTCTTCAAAAAAGATGTGGATGCCTGTAGTCCTGTAGAATTCATTAATGATGGGATCATCAAATTGTCATTGAATTGGAATGGAGATACATATTCAGTCATTCAGGTTTATGCTCCTCAGACTGAATGTTCGAAAGAAGAATAACTAGAGTTCGGGAATAACTTGGAACAACATCTATATTGTAGAAACCTTCTTCTAATGGGAGATTTGGTTGGCACAGAAAGAACAGGATATGAAATCATTTTGGGCCCTTATGGTTTGGGGAATAGATACATGGAAGGCGAACAACTTTTGGATCTATATATGAGAAACAGCTTAATTGTGGGTAACACTTGGTTCGAAAAAAGGGACACGGTATAGCTGGGATGAAAGAAGTGGAACAATGATTGATTAAAGCTTAACAGATCAGGAGGTATGGATGAATGAGTATGGGTGGAGATCACAGACTCCTAGTAGCCGAACGAAGAAGGAAAAGATTAAAGAGAATTCAAAATAAAAGAATACCAAGAATAAAAACATGTCCCCTATCTAAACAAAGTGTCAAGGAAGAATCTACTACCATTATTCGTAGAAGGATTCCTCACGACGATGTTAAGTCTGCCAACGAAGAATGGGATATACTTAAGGAGACTATTGTTAACGCAGCTGCGAAGGTCTGTGGAACGATGATGTAAGAACAGCTATCACAAATAGGAATAATGCAAGAAGAGCTTTGTACAAAGCAAGGATAAATGGAAACCCAAGTGAAATAGAAGAGAAATTGGTTGTTTATTGAGAACAGAGGCTATTGGTCAAAAGAAATGTCACAGCCGAAAAGTAAGGAAGATCTTGCAAGGAAATTGGGTCAGGATGGAAGTAAAAGTTGTCATATATCATGATCTGAAATCACCAGAGCAGTTGAGCAGCCAAATGGACAGATTACAAGAAATGAAACAGCCATAGTACAGGAGTTCCGGCGACATTGACATATTGTTAAACAGAAAAGATAAGACCAATGACAATAATGATCCTTCAGCTACCAGAAGCAGTGGTCCTACTACTGAGACATTAACCTGGCTTGATGTGGAAACTGCTGTAAAGAAAATGAAATGAAACAAGTCACCTGAATCAGATAAATTCAACATTGATATGGTCAAAATACTTGGAGAAATTTGAATACATTGGATGTATAGAGTTGAGGAAGATGTGGGAAGACAATCAGATTCCCAATGATTAGAAACTTGGAGTGATCATTCCATTGTTTAAAAAAGGAGACAGAAAACAGTGTGCCAATTACAGATGAATTATTCTGCTCTCTCACGGCTTGAAAATGTACGAGTCCATTCTTGGAAACAAAATAAGCAAATAAGTAGAGCCTAAATTTGAAGAACGACAACATGGATTCAGACGAGGCAGCAAACTACTGACCTTATTTTTGCGATCAGAATGCTCTTTGAGAAATACTGGGAGAAGAATAAGATGATTATTGCTGATTTTCTTGATGTTGAAAAGGCACAAGACCATATACCACGGAAACTTATTTGGGAAAGCTTGAAGCGAAGGATGTGCCTGAAGATATTATTACCCGTGTCAGACATTTCTACCAGGAGACAAGAAGCTGTTTTCAAGTCCAGACCAACAGATCAGAGTGGTTTGAAACCAAGAGTGGTGTTCAACAAGGTAGTTGTCTATCACCACTACTCTTCATTAATATTATGGATGAGGTAATATAAGCTGTAAAGTAGATAAAACAACAAATGCATTAGTCTTTGCCGATGACGTGATGTTATGGGGCGAGACTGAAACGGAGGTACAAACCAAGCTATATCTTTGGAAATCAGAGTTCGATAAGAAGGGACAGCCGACAGTTGGCTTGGTAATTGAGTAGGAACCCAAATAAATCCATCTCAGACTCGGTGATGACAGTATAAATATTATTGATAATTTTGAGTATTTGGGTAGCTTTGTCTCTGCAGATAACACCATTACACATGAAATCAGGAATAGAGTACATATGCATCACATTTCTATCACTCTGTATGCAATTTACTGTTGGATGAATCCTTTCCTTTAACATCCCAAATCACACTTTACAATACCCATCTCATGCCAATATTGACTTATGGACTTGAAGCAGCCACTTTAGCAGCACCTGACTTCAAGCAGTTGAAAGGAAGTTCCTCCAATCTTGTCTTCAGAAGACCAGGAGAGATAAAATGTGAAATGAGGAAATTAGGCAACAGCCCAATCAGGATAAAAGTCTGCTAGACACACTAGAACTACCTAGTTTGAAATGGTATGGGCATGTAAAGACAATGGCCCCTGACAGAACACCAAGATTATATCTTGACCAGGTCATCCTAGGTAAGGGACCAAGGGGAAGGCCTGGAGACATTTGGGAGAAGCAAATCTGGAGAGACTTGGCCAAAAGGGATGTACATTGGCAGAAGAAATTGGAGCAAATTATGTGGGAGGACTGGACAAACTGGAAGATGCTCATTTATACCCGTACCCAGCTTGCTGGAGCGGAGAATGGATGATGATGACTTTACAAAAAGGAGCCTGCCTGTAATAATTGGATTTGAAGCAAATATTGCAAGAAAAAATAAAGAATATTTAATGCAAAGCTATAAAAATACATGAAATAATTAGTTTCTCACTCAATATTATTTCCATGCAATATTCCCTCATACCATTTATTTAAATTTTTTAAAATAACAGTTACATGCAGATGCAGGCAATTTAAATTAAATTTGTTAACAAAACAATATTTAATACTATGCTGAAAACCCCTACAAAAGTGCATCTTAAATAACCATAGGAAAAAACCACGCTATTGTGACGGTTCCCAAAACATTCTTCCTTCTGGACTAAATTAACCAACAAGGCTCATTCATCCAATCCTTTTGATTCAGGTTACTGATCTCTCCTCTGTTTCAGTAAGAGTTGTTTTTAAGTTTTCTCTTTCTGCTAGACAAATATAACTCTTGGCAATTCTGTTTGAATCAATTGTGATGGGGTCACCTTGGGATGTTCCTTAGCTGTTCTATATAAATAATTTTAGTTCTGCCTGAACGATCTCCTGATTGGGAGCATGAACATTATTACTTGTAACCATATTTATTGCATTTCCAGAGCCTATGGTTATGACAGTTATTCGGCATTCCAGCTTCTAGAACACGTCAATACTCCTTTTTCCTTCTGAAAACTCTCGTTCAGTAATTTGTTTTTAAAATAAGGTATTGTAATTGTGAGCAAAGTTTTTATATATAGGCTACTGTTTTATTCTTGTCTTTTTTTCCTGTGAAAATAATTTGTTTTTAAAAGAAGGTATTGTAATTCCGAGCAAAGTTTGAATATATACATTACTGTATTATACTTGGATATTTTCTGTGAAAAATTAATTAAAAAATTAAGCAAAATAAATAAATAAAAAATAAAAAAAATAAAACAACACCATCTGTAACAAATATGGGCTTTAAATTGATAATATAATATTTTGTAAAAGTTACATATCAAAACAGTTGGTATTTGTATATTACTATAAAATAGACCAAAAATGTTTTATTTATAAAATATCTCGGGATGGGCAATGGGGTGATGATTTCTATAATATGAATAAAGGCTCTTTGCGCAGTGGAGCCTGTAAGCAAACGAGTTGGCTTGAAGAAACGAAAAAACAGGAGTCCATCAGGAAAAAAAGTATTAAGATAGATATATAAGAATAAATTAATGTGATTATAACTTGCATAGGATGGAATATGTAGCTAATGTATGTACAAGTTTAAGTAACTCATCCATCTGCAGGCCAAATGGCTGGGCAGCGGTCGCTTGGTCGGCCTTAGCCCCTCATGGGCTGGATAGTGCCAGGGGTTGTCGACTTCTATTATCCATTATGGTTAATGTTTTTGAACTTGAATATAGGAATGATCCACTTTTCAATACATCTACAATGTATTACCTACACTAATGGTACCTGATTCGGCAATTTTATGCCTTCCTCAGCCTGTGTTATTTACACATCAATTTAACAATTTTTTAAACCATAATTAGTGACCAAAAATACTATATATACAATACAATGAATTTTTTATAAAACATTTCTTATGATCAATTTTATGATAAAAAACTTGAGAAATAAAATTCTTAAAGTAGTCATTAAAACGTATTAAATCTGGAATTCTAAATTTTTTTAATCATCCAATTGACCATAAAAACGGTTTTATAAAAATTTCATTGAATTGTAGGCCTATATATAGTAATTTTTGGTAGCTAATTATGGTTTGAAGAAATTTGTTAAATTTATGTGTAAATAACAGAGCCTGAGAAAGGCATAAAATTGCCAAAACAAGTATGGTGTACATAATATATTTTGTTAGGGACCTACGCCTACCCGGTGTAGGTATAACCAATAAAACAAATTGAATGAAACGCTCAAGACTTCTCATAAGAAAACTTTATATTCTAGTAACCGCCATTACAACATTTTCACTGCCTTGTGTATCAAAGCTCTTAACAACAAGAAACACAAAAGTCAAGGAGTAAAGATTAATCGTCCGTGACATCCTCCCACCTTTGATGCAAATCGAACACAATGTTCATAAACAGAGACGGGAAGGCGTTTTTACTCTTCTTCCACTCCTGGTGAAGCTGCGACTTCTGAGACTTACTGCCTCCGGAACTGCACCACTAAGTAAGGGCACCGCCTCACTCCCACCTCCAGCCTCCAAAGGATATAGGTGTCTCGTAGGTCGGAGGAGTTCTCCTGTGGATGTCTTTACACTAACTACTCGGGTCACTTTGTCTTTACCTGGAAGTGTAGCTGTCACTCTTCCTAGGGGCCAGTCTATCCTTCTCTTGTCATCACTACCAATGATGACTACATCTCCTACCTTCCACTGATGGTCAGACTCCTTGCCCAATGAACTGCATAGAAGGCTACCCAGATACTCCAGTCGGAATCTCCTCCTCAGCTCACCCCTTAGCTGTTGAAGATATTGAAACCTTCTGGTGAGATTAACTTGATCTAGCATGTCTAAATCAGGAGTGCCAACCACGGGAATGTCCTGAAGAAACATTGATGGAGTCAGAGGTACCAATTCTTCAGAGTCTTCTGAAATGTAGGTAAGGGGCCTCGAGTTGATTACCGATTCACTATCAGCAATCACAGTCAATAGTTCTTCATATGTCAAGATAGCTTTGCCTAAAACACGCCTTAACAATTTCTTGATCATTTGCACAATACGTTCCCAGAATCCACCCCACCAAGGGGCTGAAGGAGGACTAAATTTCCACTTGATTCTATCAACTGATACTTCCGCACACAATTTTTTCCAGTCAATGAAGCCAAACAAATTGTTGGTGCCAACAAAGTTTGTCCCATTGTCACTATAAATCACACAAGGCCTTCCTCGTCGGGCTATGAAATGCCTAAGAGCTAACAGAAACCCTGCAGTGGACAAAGTCATGACTAATTCAAAATGGACCGCTCTCACTATGGCACATGTAAAAATCACAATCCAAGCCTTGTTCTTGCATTTTAAGTATAGCGGTCCAGCAAGGTCCACTCCCACTACCTCAAATACACCTGCATCTCTCACACGATCTTCTGGAAGGGCTGGTGTTTCCGGAATTGTCTTTTGCATTTCGAATCTCCTGCACTGGGTACACTTCCTGATGACTTTGCGAATGGTTCTTCTTCCCTTTGGTATCCAGTAGTGCTCCCTGAGTATAGCAAGTAAAATCTGAACACCAGCATGAGAGGATTTCAAATGATGATCTCTGATTATCATCTCAGTCAAAGGGTGCTTTGATGGCAATAACACCGGCGCACGGAAATCATATTCATCCTTCCTGTTGGTAATTTTTGTCTTGATCCTGAAGAGACCCATCTGGTCTTTAAAAAAGCAGAATGTTTTCTGGTTGTCCCTTTCGGTAAACTTCTCTTCCTGAACTAATTTCAGCAGCCGTTTCTCTGCCATTGAAAAGACAATCTAATTCTGAAGCAACATTTTTCACTACGTCCTTCCTGGCATTGTTGACGAACCGTAACATCCAGGCCACCATTCTAACGATTCGTGAGTACTTGGAAAAATACCTCAAATACCAGTGTTTTTCCTGGGAGACCAGCATAGTATTGGTAACATGGCCTTTTCTTCTTTCTTCATCGACCTCCTCTTCATTAACTTTTACAATGCGCGTTGGCCAGCTGTTTTCTTCCAACTTTAACCAAGCGGGCCCCTCTGACCAACGAGAAGAAATCAGCTGCAACGTAGAGCAACCTCTCGAAGGTAGATCGGCTGGGTTGTCCGTCCCTGGTAGATGAAACCAACGCTTTGGGTTAGTTAATGTTCTAATTTCTTTCACACGGTTAGTGACGAACACTCCCCAAGCTTCCTCGCTTCGTATCCAACATAAAACAGAAGACGAGTCACTCCAGTAGTACTCCGGGACGTCCATTAGATTCAAGCTTTCCTTCACTGTAAAGGCAAGACGTGAGCCTATAGAGCAAGCTAATAGCTCCAGTCTCGGTATCGTCACCTTCTTGAGGGGTGCTACCCTGGATTTTGCTGCGACCAGTCGCACTTCAAGTTCTTTCCCATTGAATGATCTCAAGAAAATAACAACCGCATAAGCCACTTGACTAGCATCACAAAATACATGCAAACTCCAAGAGGATCTGTCCTCACAATTAGAAGATCTTCTAGGCACCTTAATCTCAGCAATAGAGGGCAGTTCATGTAACCATTTATTGAATTTGCTTTGGGCGTCTTCACTCAGTGGACTATCCCAACTTATTTTCTCTCTCCAACTTTCCTGAAGCAAAACCTTTGGCATAATGGAAACCGGACAAGTAAATCCAATTGGATCAAAGATACTTTGAGCAACCGACAAAACTGTCCTCCTTGTGAGAACATCAGATTCATTTAATTTTGCTACTTTACAAGCCAAAGTATCAGCTACTGGGTCCCACCACAAACCCAAAACGGGTGTCACTTCGGGAACCTCATCCTCCAGACTCAATCTGGTGTGCTCCCATCCTCGGAGGTCAAATTTTCCTTGCGACAGTAACTCTCTAGACTCATCCACAAATTGTTTGAGTTCTTCCTCTGTGTTCAAGGAAGTGACACAATTGTCTATATATAGTGAGGTTCTTAGTTTATCTGCTGTCTCAGTGAAGCATGTACTGTTTTTCAGATGACTGTCCAATATGGCTCCAAGTAGAAATGGACTACAGTTCACTCCGAAAACGACCCGTTTGTGGCGGTATATTTTAAGAGTCCCCTCAGTGAAATTCTCCCACCATAGGAATTTCAGAAAGTTTCGATCATTCTCAGAGACTGAAATTTGAAGAAACGCCTTCTTAATGTCTGCGATCACACCTATCCTGTTTAAAAGGAACCGGTTCAAAATAGAAGGAATTACTTCCAACAAATTAGGATCCTTTTCCAGACAGTCATTGAGTGAAACTCCTCCTTTCGATTTACATGAAGCATCTCACCGCTGTACTCGATCCTTCCTTGAAAACTCCTCGGTGTGGTAAATAATACCCAACATCCTGAGAGCCCTCCTGTCCAACTTCTTCGATTATCCCTTCCTGTTCCCAGTCCTGAAGCACCTGCTGGTACTTCTCAAATTTGTCTTCCTTGATCAAACGGTGTGTTACAGAAACCAGTCTTTTTAACGCAACTTCCTTGTTGCCTGACAATAACTGCTGATCATCTTTCCACGGAAGTGCGACTTCATATCTTCCTTCCTCATTGATCTTAACGTTTTCTTGGAAATGTTTCAATGTTGCAATTTCCTTCTTCGTTAATGTTTCAGCAGGATCACCAATTCCAATGGTTTCCAGGTTCCACAGTTCACCCAAAGAAGCAGTTCTCACAAACAGAGAGTTCACCATTGACACTGTGCTATCGTTTTCAGTTGTCTTCCAAAGCTGACCCATCACTGTCCAACCAAATGTAGTTCTAACAGCAACCAATCCAGACTTCAACTTGATTGTGTACCCAGTCAATAAACTACCCACAGTGTCTGCGCCGATTAGTAGTCCAATCTCCGATGGCTCTGGGCCAAAATCAGAGAGCCAGATTTTCTTTTCTCTGATCTCATCCATCCAAGGGCCCCGGTTTAACCGTGGGATTACACCACAAATTTCCTTTTGTCCCAACACCTTTAATTTTCGAGAAATTGAATGATGTAGGTCGTCTACATTTATCTCATATAGGTTATGATCATTGGCACTGATTGAAGCACCCCCAAAAAGCCTGTGTTCAATTTTTAGTCTTTGATGGAATATACCCCATTTCCACAGCAAACTTCTCTAACAGATAGGATCTCTGCAAGCCTGTATCTAACAACGCCCGTACAGTTTTTTCTCTCCCTTGATGAACCAACCTAACTACAAGAGTTTGCAGCAGTACTTCCGAAACATCACTAGTTTGTGTATTAAGGGTTGTAGTTGGGACACCAGGCAATTTTGAGCCCCTTCCCTGGTGCTTCTCCTCACCTTTATAATCCTCCCTATTTACATCTAATTTTGGGCACACAATAGCTTCATGTTTACTACTGCACACAAGACACTTCAGTTTCGTAATACAATTTGCAGCCCTATGTCCAACCTTCAGACACAAAAAACAAGCCTTGTTTTCAGACAGCCTTTTACGTTTGTCCCCTAAGTTCATTTCTTGAGCAAGATAATACCCCTTACTGTTATGTGCTTTTTTACAGAAGACACACGTTAAACTGTTTCCTTCACCTTTACCAGCAAAGAGAACACTAGCAGTTGCTAAACTACTCTCTTTCCATTCTTTAACTTTAGCACTCCTTGATTCACTAGAAACTCCAAAACCAGCTTGAGCAAATGTAATCCTCTCTTCACTTTCTACTTCACCCTTCAGAAAACCAAGTAATGCAGTCAAGTTTGTCGGCATGTCCATTGTCTTGATCCCTCATAGCCGTTGACGAACTCCTCATCCAGACACGTAACACTTCCTCAGGCAAGCAGGATTCTACTAGAGGGAAAAGCATTGACCCGTACTTATCTCGGGTAACACCTATAGACTCCAAAGCTCTCAGTTGTGCTTCCAACTTGTCATATAGACTAGCAAGTTGAGTCTTCTTCCTTGTTTGAGAAACATTTTTCACTACAAGACTTATGAGTTCCCTTATATAGAACTCAGTCAATAAATCCTCCCTTCCAAATCTACCCTGAAGAGATTCCACTGCTTTAGGGTAATTTTCAGCAGTAGGAGGGAAACTAGCAACTAATTCTCCAGCGCGACTATCAATTTTCGTGGATTGGATCAAGTATTGGAATTTGTCTTCGTCCTCAATTTCAGAGTCCTCATGAATGCGCCGAAATTGTCCCCAAAATTCCAACCAATTTTTAATCTCCCCATCGAATTTCATGAGTTCTATTTTAGGTAGTTTCAACTGCCTTTTGGTTTTATTCCCATCTGATAGGACCGATCTTGCTGACACCACTGCCAATACATTGGAATTAGCCTGCAACCGTAGAGCATACTTCTGTCTTGCATCATCCAATCTGTCTCGAAAACTGTCTACATATTCGTACTCACGGTCATACTCGTCCCCTTCCTTTTCCAGTAACATACTTAAAACTTTCTTGTCCAACGGTGCCAGCTCTGTTCCTAACCTCTCCAATTTGGTTAGCAAGGACTGTAAGGTGTCGTCGTCCACGCCGTCTTGAATTTCTTGATTTAAGTTTTGCAAAAGCGCATTGTACGTCTTCGTAAAAGTCTCTCTTACCGGCTTCCGCGCTTTCATTAACTTCTCCATTTCCAATACGAACACAGAACAGGAACACGAACGAACAGGAACACGCGGTCTTTAAATCAACACAATCTTCAAGTTGTTTGAATTAATACGCCATCCTGGCAAGGTCGCCAATATTTTGTTAGGGACCTACGCCTACCCGGTGTAGGTATAACCAATAAAACAAATTGACTGAAACGCTCAAGACTTCTCATAAGAAAACTTTATATTCTAGTAACCGCCATTACAACATTTTCACTGCCTTGTGTATCAAAGCTCTTAACAACAAGAAACACAAAAGTCAAGGAGTAAAGAGTAATCGTCCGTGACAATATTGAAGATGTTTTGAAAAGTGGATCATTCCTATATTCAAGTGTTAACAACACTTACTTCTCAATCCTGATTTGAATTTTTGTCTGTAAAAAGTAGAAATATACACTGCTCAATAGCATAGATTTTACTACAATGACATCTTATAGTAAACCCATTGAGGTTTATACAATAACTTTAACAAACTAAACAACAGTCCTTCTGAAAACAATAACAAATATGGTTAGATAACGATGAAACGGCACAGAACCAAAGTGAACTTGCTTGTAAGTGTCCCCTTTGAAAACAAAAACATTGAAAATCTGTATCTCATGATGATCAGTATCAGTCTTTAGTAGTCCTCCCCACACAAGGAGGAGGCATGCTCTGAATGAGACCATAAAGTTTATGTTGGGGTAAGAGGTCCCACTCCTCTATGGCAGAGTGAGCATACAATATTGATGACGGTAGTCCAAACTTTTGTTGTTGAGCAGTGTATATGTACCTGGATGACATGGCTCTAGTATAGCCAAACATTGAAAATTTACAGATAGCTTTTGACAAATTGTCCAAATGGACAGATCAAATGATCTAAACTTAAATGAAAGTAAAACGGTGAAAATGACTTTCAGGTAAGGAGGACTACGTGCGGCGAGCAACATTATCAAATATAAACAGACAGTATTAAGACATGTAACAAATTTTAGATACCTTAGAATCACTCTTCAAACTCAAGGATTTGTGTACACTATGGAAATCAAAGAGAGAACAGCGACAGCAATGAAGGCAATTAACAGCATGAGAAACTTAAGGCGTTTGTCCTTGACTACAGCTATGACACTCTTCCGTTTAAAAATAATGCCCATTCTGACAAGGCCCGTTCTTACAATCTCCAGTAAAGTGACAATTCGATCCTTCTTACCATGTTCCGGTTAATGTTTACGGTAGGTTAGCAGTTCTGCGCATAATTTTCAACAGTTGGTACATATTTCTGGTTTGATTTGCAGATTTCTTGATACCTCTCAATAGTTGGCATGTGTGGATCTGCATCAGGCAGTAAATAATAAATATATTACTTGATCTGTGTTCTTGACACAATCTGTTTGTTACCTTACGATTATAAAGAGAAATATTAGATATGGAAGGACAATGATCTCCAAATGAGACAAATAAAGGCCTCAAGAGGAAAAGCTTCGTCAAACGGAATCGTCTAAAAAAGTCTTGATCATCTAATTACTCCTCGTAATAATCACCTCGATTCTTATAAACTTTTCGTCTCCTTTGAACAGCATCGGTATTTACGAAACCCATGAAATTACGGATAATTATAGCCATATTGACGATGTATGTAATCAGCTGGCGTTGAGATTATAATAGAAAATCTGGCAGTAAAGTAGTTTACGGGAGGAGAATCCTCCGGTCAAGTTCACTGCCGGTTAAGGCTTATTTTACTGTCAGTTTGTCGCTAACCGGGTATTGTAAGAATCAGGTTCCAGTAAACTTGCCGTAAAAGTGCCAGTAAAGATTTAACAGAAGATTGTAAGAACGGGCCTAATTATGGTTTATAAACGCATGATGAGTTGTCGTGTTTTTGTGTTGAACTGCATCAGTATGAAGTAGGCACCCAGTAGCTAAATCAAAAGAACATTGACATGTATACCTTATTCCATACAAGTTGAGAGTAAATTACAACACGCCAGAGCCGCGAAGAGGAGCTCGTACCTGTATCCCTCGGCAAACAGTCATTCCACTATGGACAGCCAAGGTAAGGCAACATTTTGGAAATGGGAGCTAGTCTTCATAGTACACTGGCACTGCCCGTGGCTTCATTTGAGCCTTGCAGTGAGCTACACAGTATGTACTAGCCAAGTGTCTTGGTGAGGTGTACCATACCAACTGACTAGCCCAATGGTACACCAGGGCGAAACACTGGCAATTGAATTGAGCTAACTGGATCAATATTTAATTTTTTTTGAAATTTGATGATAAAATAAGTTTCTGTATCTTTTGGTAAACGGTAATTCCATTAGCTCTTACCTATATGAGCACACTACCTACGATTGAAATAAAGACACTATATCAATTGTAAACTGGCTTTAACTTCACGCCAATGAGAGGCAAGAGCTCTTCTTCGTGGCTCTGACGTGTTGTCATTTGACTTTCAACTTATAAGGAATAAGGTTATAGATGCAACGTAAACATCTAGGGTAAAAATCTTCGTCACTCCTAATATTTGTTTCATACACGATAATATAATGTGAAGATATACGAAGAAAAAACTAATGCTAGTAATAAAAGTTATAACTTGAACAAGGCTCTAATTCATGGCCTATGGTTGTGTCCTCTATAACCTCAATCCTTGCATGGTATCGACATCGGGTAATACTACAGTGAACTATCTCACTTTTTCGATTCTTACAACGGAAGTATCAGGTAAGACAGGTCGAAACCTATCTTGAAACTTTGTGGGCACAATCGTTGTACTATAAAATCATGTGGCGAATCTCTCATATAAATCAATTAGTGAGTACCGTACATGTTGGCAGGGTCAGCCCTGACTGCCTAGGTACTCAAATAATAATAATAATAATAATTATAATAATGTTATTGGTTTTACGTACCTTTTAACTACTGAGGCTTTCAGAGACGCCAGAGTTCTGGAATTCTTTCCCAAAGGGGATCTTAAACGTGCCAGTAAATCTACTGACACGGTTCCCTTGCATTTGCGCACCCTCAAATGCCAACTGCCTGCGCCAGGATTCGATCCTGCTACCTTGGGATTAACAGGCGAGAGTGTTTCCGCTAAACCACGCAGCCAGTCGCCCAGGTACACAAGGCCGGTCGCGCAACCGCCTGCATATACGCCCTGCCACGCGACAACACCGAGTGCCTCAAGGAAGTCCAGCTCTGTCAACCGTCATTACTGTGTACTAGGATGTCGGGTACGATTTCGGAGCCTGGGAGTTCAATCTGGCGGCCGATTATCCGCACATTGTCTTCTTATAGTACAATGATTGCGTCCACCAAGTTTCAAAGTAGGTTTCGACCTGTTTTACCGGATACTTCCCTCGTTAGGTAAGCCTGTTATTTTTTCATTTAAAATAATGAATATTACTGCGATAAGTAGCATATTTTAAAGTGGTAGCAACGACGTCTATTTTGAAGCTCAAAATCGCAGGTAAAAATCTGTTATATCAGTAGCAGTTTGCTTATACATGTAATAAGATGTTGACTACATACCTGCCAACCTCACAAAACCAAAAATCAGGAGATTTTGATATGGAAATCAGGAAAATTCATGAGATGCAAAAACTGGATATCAGCTCAAATTAATTGGCAAACTATGCATCAAAATGAATTATGTAAATTAGCATTTATTATCTCATCACTTTCACTTTTAACACCAAAATATTTTAAAAATTATTTTGCTACCCTTTACATTTTCTTGGCCCTTCTTTGTTCCCACTTATTTCTAAATATCACTTAACACTTCGAAAAAACACTAGAAATTATTTAAAGTTCGCCAATAATTTACAAAAATCGGAGGATAACTTGAGTAAACGTGAGACGGGAAAAACAATGTAAAATCGGGAAAGTTGGCAGGTATGCGACTATTAAAAAAAATACTATTAGTATTGCGAAACGTGTGACCAACACGTAGATGGTAGAAATAAAGACGGAGATATGGTCTTGAAAAACCACCTTTCAATTCCTGCTTATACCTAATCATTAACCATTGTTTTGACAATTTTGACAAACAATTCTTAAAAAACTTCCATGATAATTATAGATTGTGTTTTACACTAAGTTTTTTCTTCAGAAAATATGTACAATTTCTTATTTACTTACTGCATATATATATATATATATATATATTGTGTACAATATTTTTCCTCAATAGAGATCATTTAGTATTAGTGTTCAAGAATACCTAATTTGGTAAATAGGAGAACTAGTATTTCTCACGACCATTTAAACACCAAATGCAGTTGCTCAGCTATTAGGTCACCTTCAGAGTGCTATCGACGAAACCGAAGCGCGCACTATTCTAGTTTCGCATTCCAGATGTTTGATGCGATGTTATTTGCAAGTAGACTTACCTTATCTTTGGAGATAGTCCATAGAACCATTTACATTGCATTTTTAATCTCTAGGGTGATGCAAATTACGCTCTTCATTGCTCAAAGAGATGGAAAACTTTGACTTATGTGCGCTGGCTGACGACAGACCTTGTAGTTCGAGTAGTGGCAATTCTAAACATTTACCATACCCAGAAAGGGGTATGGGGCATATCTATGTCCATCCCCTTATTATTCATGTTTCCAATGGGGTCGGGGATGAGATGCGATAAAATTTCACGTGGCTGATGGTTTCTACGGCCGGATGCCCTTACTGACGCCAACTTCACGAGAAGAGTTAATGAGAGATGAAATGAATGAAAGTTCAATTTCAACTATGGTTACCAGATGCCACTGTCACCTGGCGGTGAACGTTGGAACTTGATAAGAGCGTATCTCACCAAATAACCTACGAATATAACTACACACTACCAATTGTAATGGTAAGTTCTCTTTCATGCCCTTAATCTATAACATGGGACCTCCAGCTTTACTTCCCCTTCGAAGGAAGACATACTGAAGGATTTTAACGCTCTTAAAAATCTGAAGACTTCAGCCGGGGTTGAACCCGTGATCTTGGGCATAGCAGTTCAGCATGCTACCGACTACGTCACCAAAGCCACTTAGGGGATATATCCCACCTAAAAGTATGATTTGTCACCCGTAGTGAAAGGCTGTTCCGTTTAGTCAGTCACTACATAAGACAGTCTACCTACTTCTAGGTCAAATATCCCCCCCCACAGAAATTATTTTGCAGGTGCTAGAGGAAACTTATTGGAGTACATGTGCATAAAATGTAACCCAATGTAATATTTAATATATGGAAATATATGGGGGAAATTTTTAAAATTGATTTAGGACCTTGATGTGTGAAAATAACTCAACACAGGGGCGTTGGTTATCTGGAAATTGTTGTCGTCTGTAACTCTATTCCGAATACACATACTTCTTCCTGCACAGAGCTTTTCAAACCAGCTTGTGGAAGTGTTCCCGATGACTAAACGGGCCAATCCTGGCATTAAACATGCGCCCACACAAATTGCACTGAATGGTCGGGGGAGGGCTGGGTTGTAATTGACGAAGCTTTCTTGCTAGTCGCTTGTCCTCTCCATGTCTGCGACGTTCTTCTTCAAATAAGGCGACAGCGGTCGATGTAGTGCTCCGCCACAGTAAACGGTCCACAGCAGTTAAAAAGGTTTACAAGCCATCAAGACGTAGAAAAATAGAATTAAAATATCTGACACGACCAGGTCTCGAACCTGGGACCTTCCACGATAGCTCGGTTGGCAAGAACATTGAACTAGAAATCAAAAGGTCCCAGGTTCAAGTCCTGATTGTGTCATATATTTTAACCCTGTTTTTTTAACATAATTATTGATGGCTTTTATGGACTGGGAGCAGCAAACCTTACTGGACCAACAGTCGTCTCCAGGCAGTAGAAATGAAGTTCCTCCATTCTTTCCTTCAAAAGACGAAAATGGATAAAATAAGGAATGAGGATATCCGACAACTGGGATTGGAAAGGAGCCTGCTGGAGACATTCGAACTCAAGAGATTGAGATGGTATGGTCACATGAAGAGGATGGCTCCCCACAGGATACCTCGAGTGTACTTTGGCCAGAGTGTCCCCGGGAAGAGACCAAGAGGAAGACCTCGCGATGTGTGGGAGAAGCAAATTTATAAGGACCTTGAAGCTAGAGATAAGAACTGGCATCAAATACAAGAACAACAGTTATGGATGGACAAGACAAATTGGAGACGGCTCATTTATAACCGCACCCAGCTTGCTGGAGCGAAGAAACAATGATGACGACGATGGCTTGTACTTCATGAACACAACATGTCCTAATAGCTGACAAACCACATTTGGTAACAAAAAGAAGATAACTGTGACAAATTTTTAACCTAACTGACCCAAGCATATCACGCCCCATGCCGATGGAACGTGACTCAAGCATGTGGAGATGTAGAACTGTCGCGAGTAACTTCCATGTTTTGTGCCTTAAAACAAGAACATTCATCATCGATACAGATCCCAGGGAAAGCAGTAAATGTTTATAAAGTCATTCAGGATTTCTCATTATTATTTTCTTCTACAAGCAACATGTATAATACATTATAGCAAACTGTAAAGAAACAAATTTTCAGGCAATCTAGAATTAATAGTGAAATGACAATAGCATTGGATTGACACACACATTCAAACTTATGAACAAATCATGATTCTTCACTAATATATACTGTTCTTGCCTTACAAGGCATTACATTCGACAAAAGACTTGTAATTTCTAGAATATATGTTCAGATGTATTCTGAACACAGGACTAGCGGTACTGTGTGAAAGAGCTGCCCCTCTGCTGTGCTTCCGCGAAATCTAACAACTTCTGGTATTCTTCACGAGTCATTCCAGCCGGGATCGCATAGCTTCTGGGGATGTCAGACTGTTCCTCGTTTGCAGAACTCTGTTGCCACGACATGTCCCTGGTCCTCTCGTTTGGAACACTCTCTTCAGGTCTTGACGCCGTATACATGTCGGCTGGAGAAGCTCGGGAAGTTTTCAAGATTCCCTTCAGTGGTGCTGCAGAGGATGGGACACTGCTGCCGAACTGTGTAGGTCTGTTAAAGTTCGACGTATCACGAAAATCAGATGATCGAGAATCAAAAGACTCAGAATCACGCATTGGTGAGTAATTGTCGTGCCTTGCAGATTTATGCAAAGAGGCAGAAGTTAAAGACTGATTATTGTAATCGATGCTAATCATAGACTCAGGTAAATATTTGTTGTAAGGCGAATCAATCACGCCAGCACGGCGTGACTCAAGCATATCACGCCCCATGCTCATGGCACGTGACTCGGACATATCATATCCCATGCCCATGGGACGTGACTCTAGCATATCACGCCCCATGCCGATAGAACGTGACTCGAGCATTTCACGTCCCATGCCAGCAGGACGTGACTCAAGCATTTCACGTCCCATGCCAGCAGGACGTGACTCAAGCATATCACGTCCTATGCCAGCAGGACGTGACTCAAGCATATCACGACTCATGCTCATGAGATGTGTCTCGGGCATATCACGGCCCATGCCAAAGGGTCCCGACTCGGCCACACTACCAAGACCCATTCCAACCGAGCGCGACTCTGGATAACCTTCACGACCCCGCAAAAGCATGTTATTGGAAGAATTTCCTGACCTACTGAAAAGAGATTGTCCAGAAGGCAGTTCCTCTTGCTGCAGTGGTCGACTAAAACGTTGACCATCATCCCTAGCGCCAAACACTTCACTGTAAAGTCTGTCCAGGAAACGCTGGGGATCAGACTGATTTGGGGGATCACACTGAGTTGCCACAGAAGCAAGAACAATATTTGTCTGTGTTGCCGCCGAAGCAAGAATGATATTTGCCTGAACACTAGAATCCACAAAGGTCCTCTTATTATACTCCAGGCAGCGTTCACATGGTTGAGGTTTGGCAGGTTCTGGCAGCTGAGGACGAGTCTTTTCCACCTCCACCAACGTTCGCATGATGTTCTTCACCATCTTCTTCATGTCGGTAGACTGCTTCTTGGGCTCGGGAATTCTTGTGAAGTTGAAGGTCACATTCCTTCCAGTCAAGAGTGGAGATCGATACGACTGACGTCCGCTTGGTTGGTTTTCCTCCCCAGGGGTTAGAGATGCCTCTGGGTCGAAGGTGAAGCAGCCGCCATTCAACAGTTGCTCGTCTGCTTTCAGGATCCGGATGGCCTGCTCGCAGCGCTGGATCACGGCTGCACGTTCAGTCTCCTGCATAACTGCAACGTGATGCACTCGTAAGCCTCACTCACTGCTTTGCTTTCAAAGGGTATGATATGGCAGACTCCCAACCATTACAACAGCTTGCCCAGTTCAACATCAATAATTCAACATGATAGGAATACAATGTACAGAGGGCAATAATCTGAGCCTAGGAGGAGGGTTGCCATATGTCCTCATTTAACATATAAAATTGAGCACCACAAACGATTTTGAAAAGCTATAGGGTACTTTATCAAAAATATGATGAAATTAGAATATTTCTCTCATGCTCAGTGAAATCCATATCATGAAACATAAGTATATTAAATTCTATTTATGGTTTAATACATTATTAATTATCACAAAAAAAAAATCTTAGTCTCAACATAATCTTCATAAGACCACAATTTCTAAAAAACATTTGTTTAATAAAAAAAAAAAAAAAAATGGACTAAGAAAAATCGTTTTCTAGGATGTATTTCATTGTCTCCATCTTCTGAACAATTGAAAAGGCAATACACTTAAGTCTACTCTTTCAATCTGAAACAGAGAAGGTCCCTGAACATGACGAATATTTATATTTTCACTCTTGCTGAGTAAACAGGAAGTAATAATAGGCCTTAGGTCATTGGCACCTGGGCAAAGTAAATCTTGGCACCCTTCATAGTACATTACCCCTTCTATTTATAACAATGAGCATTATAAGATTCATCTCCTATCCTATTTATCTTGCAAAAAAGTGAATTTTGTCTATTCACCCAACAAAAGATCTATTGAATACAAGATGTCTGGGTTAAAGGTATAATAATATAAAATTTAATAACTTGAGAAGTAGTGGAGATATTCATTGGCGGTTTGTTTCTACGAATAGGGTAACTCAAAATGTTTCTTTACATACCTAATACATCTCGATATGCGCTACAGACATCTAATCTGTATCCCACTTCTCTCCAAGTGTTCTGCAGCATTGTAGGCGTAACATTTGCAATAGCTGCACGAATGTGATGACGCAGATCCAGCGATCTGGGAACTAACGAATCAAGAAATCCCATTTTTTGATTGTTACGTAAGTTGGTAACAGTCCATACTCACACCGAAATCTACGTTGTACTAGTGTAACAGATTTTAGCTCCACGAGCGAAAGCACACAGATCACCTTCTGCTGTGGAATCCACATGGCTACTGGCGCGTTTCTCGTGAATAATGCAGTGCATGTGGTACCACCGCAAGCGAGCACAGAAAACATTTTGAGTTACCCTAGTTGTAGAAAGAAACCGCCAATAAACATCTCCATTATTTCTCAAGTTATTAAATTATATATTATTATACCTTTAACCTTGTATATTTAATGCCAGTGTTACTATTACACATACTACCAATTAATAAAATAATTTGATTAACAAAGTTTTGTTGGGCATATAAAACCCTAGATATTATCATAAGCCCATGGCACCAGCACGGCTGCAGTGAATACTGTGACATGCCGCATTGTGTTGCACAGGCCAGGCTCGGGCCGGTGAATGGAGCGCAACGAGAAGATGCGTGATGAGAGAAGGGGATTGTGGGTGTTTCAAGTGAGACAGCCCAGGAGCCTGCGAGTAAAGTTTGGATCTTATTGCCTTTGGAACAATCCAGTTCGACTCCCACCCAGACAGATCGAGACCGTTCCAGACATTCCGTCCCCAGATATATACGCGAGGAACACAGTTCTGTGGGGACAGAAGTGAGCAAGTGCATAGTAAGTCCAGCGAAGAGAGACAGTATACAGTGCATGGTGTTGAGTGGTGACCAGTTTTTGAATTCCGTATTTCCCGAATTAAAATCGACCAATGCCCGTATGTTTTAGAACTATCTGAGACTAGAGTTTGCATACAGAATGGTTGAAAAATCAATCTTGAAGCGCGAATCAAGTTTTTCTAGTGCAAGCGTAACTGCATGTTTGGAGATACTTCCGCGAGAAAGTTGAACTCTCTCGCAGATGGGATGAGAAGCTACAAATACAAATAAAATACAGTTTATCTGAGGAGAACTGAGAGAAATTACTGTTAACTGAGGAGGGCTGAGTGAATAACAATGGAGGTCGAGTCCTGTCCGTCATTGTCAGCAACGAGCGCAGCATGGGCGGTCCCGCGCAGAGGGTGTACGGCAAGACAGGCAAAGCAGTGGCATTTAACGCAGCATTGTGACGTTGGCTGGGCTCTCATCCCGCTTAGCGCTGAAAGCGGCGGCACGGTCTGCAGGTAAAATAGAAGGCTGAACGGCAGGACTCGACCGAGCAGTCAGAAGCTAAGAAGTCTGGCATTAGGAGCTCTTGAACCAGAGGGAGTTAGAAGGTGCGGTTTGTGCCAAAATCTTCCAAATCGTCTCAATGGAACAGGAAAAATCTTAAATTTCTTGAAAAGTCAACAGAAATATATTAATTTGTTTAAAAAGTGAGTTTGAAATAATGGCTCTATTTGTATTTGTGATACAGGTGAGGATTGAGAAGGGGGCAGCCGTGGCCTTAGTTAGGTACCATCCTACATTTGCCGGAAACCACAGAGATAATGAAGACTTGTGGTGAAATACTGGAGATTATCTTGTAGCCCGTGAACATGGTTTAGAAGAAAACATTGAATTTTCCTACTGGAAACTTATCTTCTCAAGAAGAAGTCTTAGAGTAAATGTGTTCGGAGGAATTCAGGGGGAATCTGAAACAAAAGGTATGTACCCTGGAGGCTCTAAAATAATTAATGAAATAACTGCACTGATACGAAATATCAGTGAGGATAAATTACAGCGAGTGTTCCAAAACTTCCTACGTCGGTGCATTGTTTGTCTAGAAAATGAAGGACAGCATTTCCAGCAACTACTCTGAAATTTATGTAAGTAATTATGATTATTATACGTTAAAAAGTGTAAATGTGTTAAACCAGTTGGGCGCTACCCTGCTGCTACACACAATGGTCCCTAAAGTAAAGGACCTCACTGTATATATGAGGGGCGATTCATAAGTCATGGAAACTATGATGGCTGTACCAGTCTGTATATTCATAAATTGGGGATAGGACTGGGAAGGAAGCAGCCGTGGCTTAAGTTAGGAACCATCCCAGCATTTGTTTGGAATAGAAGGGGGGGTAAACCACTTCCAAGATAGCTGAGGTGGGAATCGAATCGTCCTCTTCTCAGTTTTGCCTCACAAGGCAGAGTACACCCCTTATACCAGAATTAAAATTTCTGGTAGAGTTGGGAATCGAACCTAAATCTCTGGGGCGACAGCCATGAACACTAGCTGATACACCACGAGTTAATCCATGATGTTCTTGACTTGACACAAGTGGAAGTAAATTTGAATAAGCATCATCTACCTTTATTCTATACATATTGCTCTTTCAAACATACAACAATCTAACTGCTCTCAAAAATTTAAAAATAAAAAGAGGACAACCCTGACACGATTAACATATAAAAGGGAAAATTTTTAAAAATATTTCAATACAAAAATACAAATAAATTGTTATGATCTTGATGATTTGTAAAGTGTGCCATTGCCCCAGTAGTCCAATTATAACAAGGCACCAGTAATGAGATTTTATTAAAAACCTCAAAAATTCCTTTCTCTTGCACCCCTTCACATTTTACACCCTGGGCATTTATCCAATCCGCCCAGTAATTAAACCGAGCAGGAGTAATAGTTGGGAATTACCACTTCATCTTGGGGTAGGTTTGAGGTTGGGAAGTTCCATCTTAAACTACTCCCAAACAACAAGAAACATTACATACATCACATGAAGAACTTTAACATCATTTGATCAATAAGGAGTGCCTGTATATTGCATATTATCCACACATTTGCTACACTCCTTGTTTTTCTTCATTTCTGTAGCACTATCCAGTGGAAAGTTCTTACCTGTTACCAATCGTACTATATCACAAGAAAAAATTAGGAGGAAGCTTTTAAAAGATAAGGATAATTTGGTGCACTCGATGCGATGGTGAATCTTCCAGTTCTTCCAGAAGAGGCAGGAAATGTTGCTGATGCACTGCAAGAAGTTCTAGGCTCAGAAGAACAGTCGGTCAGATGAAATAACTCAGCAGATCTATGGTGAGAGGAGCAAGAACACCTGCAAGCACTTATTAGCACCACATCAAAGTCTCAGATCTTCACTTTGAGGTAAATTACACTAGTGGCAGAGGCGGATCCAGGTTTTACTTGAGTGAAGGGTGCACTAAAATTTAGAAGTCCATCTTGAAGTCATAATTTCAAGAGTTGGTCTCGTGCTGTTCAAGAAGAATTAAATAATATGTGAATAAATGACATTGGGAGTAAACAAGATTACTCAAGTGATGTCACAAGCATAAATAATAAAATTGTTCCACTATTCAAAACAAATTTACTTAAGAACTTACGTTCTTATCTAATGGTACATGTTTCGGTTTTTCAAACCTTCTTCAGCCTATAAAATGTAATAACCCCTGGCACTGCAGCCCACGAAGGGCCTAGGCCTACCAAGCGACCGCTGCCCAGCTATTTGCCCTGCAGATATTGGGGTGACGCGTGATCAGCGCGTTGGGTCCCCTCGACCGTTAATCGCGGTTTTCGTGATCGGGGCGCTGCCTCACTGTCAGACAGCTACTCAATTGTCCTCACGAGGCTGAGTTCACCCCGTTCCAGCCTTCACGTCAGTTTCTAAAATCCCTGACGGAGCCGGGAATCGAACCCGGGGCCTCCGGGCGAGAGGCAGGCGCGCTACCCCAACACCACGGAGCCGGCTCCTTCAGCCTATGCAATCTCAAATGTTGTACATACTTGACATACAAATCATGAATTCATACCTGCCAACCTCTCAAAGTGAAAAATCGGGAGATTCGACGCGGCGACGGGGAGGGGGGGGGGGGGGGGGGGGCGAGGACGCTACATAATACATACATAGGCTAAGACATTGCAGCAAATATGTATCGAAGATCATATTATTGGTCGTTGTTGCAGGTGACTGAGGCTGATTTTGCCCTCTTCAAAAAGGTCTTGCTATATTCTTGCTCAAAACACTTCTCTTTCTGAATCGACTTCAGAGTTGTAAGTTTGTCCAAAGTCTTGTCAGAGAGAGATGACCTGAACATCCTCTCACACTCTGCATTACTATGCGGAATGGTCAGAATGGAAAGCATAACTTGAGTACCCCACCACTACATATCATTTGGCCTACCAGTGCCCACTTCACATCAATTCTCTCTTCTTCTTCAATAGATGTCACATCCTCAAGTTGGAAGTTACAAAATTGGGAATGTAAAGCATCCATTTCCTCATTAAAATTGACTTGAGTGTCTGTTAACATGCTAGGAAATGTATTTACAAAAAACTTAATTTTGGAAAATGAAATGTCCCCCTTTCCAATATGCGAGATACTGAAATCACACCTACAGACACTACAAAATGCAAATGTTGCGCCTCTTCCTGACTCAGTTATATGCGGAATCAGGGTGTCTACTGTTAAGGATGAAGTAAAAACTAGTTACTTTTTAGCTACCTTTTAGTTAATTTTAGTTACCTTTGAATTCAAGATACGTCTGCGGTCTGCAAGCAAATGGGCTCATCACGCGGTGGAGAAAGAGAGCAATGAACTGTGTTTAAAGCGGTAAATACAATTCACTTAGGGAGTTACAACAATTTCAAAAATAATAAATAAATACTAGAAATTTATTATCAAATGAGTTGTTTCAGCTAATATGTCGTCTTGTGCACAAGGCGTTTTTATAATTGCCAAGAGGTTGCTCTGCTCTTCTCTTGACCGTGGCGAGATTTCCTTTGTCCCCGCGGTAGATCACGACGAAATTTATGGGACGTTACATGATTGTAACCGAATTCTGTCTTCACAGTCAAGTACGGCGAAATTTCAAGATGTTACACGATCGGCGCTGGTCTCACCCGTTTGTCAAGATTCCCGTTGTTTTCGCGATAGAACACTGATAAATATCGCGATTTAATAATCGGTGTCACTTTTAGTCGTTCGACGAGATTTCCATTGTCTTTGAGGTCGGGCGCGAGGAAATATAGCATTATTATGCAATCGGCGCCACTTGCTGTCCGTTTGACAAAAATACAGTTGTTCTCGTCATTGAATGCGGAGAAATATCGCGATGTATCGCAATCGCTGCCGCTCTCAGCCGTTTTACGAGATTCAAGTTGTCCTCGCGATATTATGCATACCGCGCCGCACCCGGCCGTTGAACGATTGTTTATTCGTCCTCACAGATTGGTGGATGCAAGCTCAGGGTTGGGCATGGTTAAAATTCACGAGTAGTTATGGACAAGTTGTATGGCCGGCGCCGTGATTCCCGCTGTCCCTATGCTGTGGTTGGGAGCTCATCAGTTCAGGGTAGATCACGAGGAGAAATTAGTATCGCGACGCTACGTAGGCTGTCATTTCTAAGTGGGTAGATGCACTTCTCGCTCCCCGTACGCTTTTAAGTATACGGTCATGGGAAAAGTAGCGAGTAGGTTTCGGAATGTTTCGTGATTGGTGCCCAATCATCTTTGACGGGATTCCCGCAGACCTCGTGGTCACAAGTTCACGATAGGGGACGGGTTTTTTGATTTTACGCTACTGACGTCGATCTCGGTCCATTTGACGAGATTCCCGCAGGCAAGTCGTGCGGTCAGCCGGCCGTCTTGAGTATGAATGTTCGAAGTAGGTATCAAATATTAAGAATTATTCGGAGAGGATTACACGAATAATACGACTAGAGGACACGTTTTCTTTCAAATCCGAATCACGAATTATAAAAGTTATACAAGTTTTCGAAATAACCGGTTAGATTATAATATATCCGATGGAACCCAAGTTAGAAGGAAAAATCGACATATAACGGAATTTCGAATTAACCATACTGGATGTCGCAAATTTACGAGACAGATTTTTAAAATAAGTTACAGCCTACGTATTTCGAATCTTTTTCAAAACGGTAACATTTCGCAAGATCGCGACATTAAATTATTTAGCGTTATTTCTGGACTTCAATTTAATAGTCTCCAAATAAATGCGAAGTTTCTGAATAATTTCAGAAGTTTTCACGAATAAACGTCTCGCGAAAAGTCAGGCTTCCTAATATAACACATAATTATTTCACACAAAACTAAAAGTCATCTTGATGCCGACGATATACGCTGAACGATGTATACCACTAAGGGTATCCTCAGTATGCATTTCCTCGAGGTCGGGAACGGGGAAATATAGCTTATGCAATTGGCGCCGCTTGCGTGAAACTCGCTCCATCGCAATCTCTGAGCTTAGAGGCGCAAGTTTAAATGATTCAATCCGCCTTCGGAAAATTTTCGTTACCCGTATGTAAAATTCGTTACTTTTCCGTTACCCATTTGTAAAATTCGTTACTTCCGTTACCGGTAGACACCCTGGGAATGTGATCTTTGTACACACTTTTAAATGTCACATATCATTTCGCCTTATTACCGACGAACCGACGCAATCACTCAGTTCGAAAAATCACAATAACCTACCGGCATATTAACGCCAACAACATCAAACTAAGTTATACACAAATCATATAATTTCACGTGTGAAACAGATACAATATTCCGCAGCGTACAACTACCTATCACCCACTGGTCATTATGCAACACATCTAGGAACAAGCGCTGAATTAACCTTCGACGATTTCAAACGAAGACTTATTCGAAGCCGATTTCAAACGAAGACTTATTCGAAGCCAACTTTTTATAACAGCAGGACGCGACGCGGGAGTTAGTACGCAGTTGTCGATTATCGATACAAAGCGAAACTGCGGTATCGAGATATAACTTCAAAACACGTAAAGTCGATCCGTTCGATAGACGACATATTAAATCCGAAATTACGCGTGGGTTTTTTGAAAAATCGGGAGATTTAATACGTTAAGCGGGAGGGCGGGAGAAATGGTCTGAAATCGGGAGTCTCCCGCCTAAATCGGGAGAGTTGGCAGGTATGTGAATTTAAACATTCTATGGAAGAAAAAAAAATAATCAATGCACATTATTATTTATTTAGCGTATGGCTTTTAGTGCCGGGAGTGTCGTTCGGCCCGCCAGAGTTTGTAGCTGCTTCTATGCAGACACCCAAGGGGTGAGCTACACGTACCGTGGCATGTGGATGAGATGAAATGAATGAAGATGAATGAAACTGGGCAAGTTCAAATTTCAAGTAGTTCTAACTTTGGGTACCAGATGTCACTGACACCCAGTGGTGAACGTTGGAACTTGATAGAGTGTTTCTAGCTACACCCTACCAATTGTAGTGGTAGGTTGTTTTTTTTTGCATGCCATAAATCTATGACATGGGCCCGCCGGCTTAACTTCCCTTCCAAAGGATACTGAAGGATTTTAACGCTCTTAAAAAATCCGACAACTTTGACCGGGTTTGAACCCGCGGTCTTGGGCATAGCAGTTCAGCATGCTACCGACTAGACCACTGAAGCTGCTATCAATACACATAACTGACCCTTATTTTGCTAAAAATTTTAAAATGTTGGAAATTATATTTCCATTGTCTTTTTAAAATGAGGTCTTCATGTCATCTCTTGCCAAACTTCTTTCCACACCAAGTCAATTTCAATTATTCTTCTAAACGATTATGAACCAGTTAATGACGAAAGAGGTCAAATGGGAATCATAATCGTTTAGAAGAATAATTAAAATTGATTTGGTGTGGAAAAAAGTTTGACAAAGGAGGACATGAAGACGTCATTTTAAAAATCCAATGGAAATTGGATTTCCGAAATAATATATATATATATAAAAAGAATTTAAACTTTCAAATGTTTAGCAAAATAAGGGTCAATTATATGTATTGATAATTTGAGAAATTATATTTTTTCCATAGGATGTTTAAATACATGATTTGTATGTACGAAATTTGAGATTGCATACGCTGAAGAAGGTTTGAAAAACCGAAACATGTACCATTAGATAAGAACGTAAAGTAAATTTATATTGAAAAGAGGAACAATTTTATTATTTATTAATATTTCAATACGGAAAATAAAAATAAAAAAGGACAATTGGTCATAGATATACATAAATGTCACAGGAGAGTATGTGGGAAGACCATACAGAAACTCGCCAATGCATCACTTAGTTGCCGGAGACCATCGTTTGAAATTATGACTAACATTGAACTGTAATACAAAGCCCAGCCCGCTGCAACACACAGACCACTGTGAAAGCCTTTTTCCCACTGTAGTAGGAAAAACATCCTAAATTTTACATGGAGAATCTAGCAGGCGCGGATCTAGAGCTTGTTTGGGGGGGGGGGTGTCAGAGAATCGAAATTGTTAAGAAAAAATGGTATCACTAAAAACGCAATCACAAAATAACCAAACGTACAAAACCAGACCAATTTTTTTGCAAGCTTCATGGATAGAAATTTGATGCGTTTAGCGAACCAAAAATATTCGTACAAATTGCAACAGCATGTTTTGCGACTTTTACATCGAGCTTCGAGAAAAGTATCAAGGAAAGTTACAGTTTCGGTTACAGTTGGTACCGACAAAGGGAGAAAGTCACGGCTCAAATTGCCAACCAAGCTTGCAGTTTGGACGTCGGCAAAAATTTTTGATGCGAAAAAAGCCCAAAATTCCTATCCGTTCATTGCTGCACATTCATCGTGACATCACTATAAACTTCGATTCGGTAATCACAAGGTTTGCTAAACAAAGTAGACGAGTTGATTTTGTTGTATAAATAATAGTTTTTATATAAGAGGTTTGAAGTTGTAAATACGTACAGTTGTAACAGAACATAATTCGAATCAAGATATTTCAGTATTGAAAAAAAAAAAAAAGTTTTTCAGTTAAAATTCGTTAAGATTTATTTGTCTGGTAATTGTGTTTTCGTTTTTTGAGTTTGCAAAAAAAATTGGTCTCCGTTTGGGGGGGGGGGGGCATGACCCCCGTGACACCCCCCCCCCCTGAATCTGCGCCTGGAATCTAGGGTGTAAAACATAATATATTCTCTCCGAATGGTATTTGTCACTTCTATACTAATGTAGTATCTTAAAACTTCCAACAAAATAATATGTGCTAACCCTCCTAGTGGTTTCAAGTTTCTTCTATTGGATGCACTGCCACTCAGACATGTCATCAGGTGAAAAAAAAAGACATATAATATAATATATATAAAGATAATTGTTGCTTTTAAGAGGCCTAATATCTAGGTTATCAGTCCCTAATGGTTTGGGTGATAGTGAAAAAGTACAATAGAACTAGAACAAAAACTAACCAAGTTAATACTAATTAGGTTTTGTAAAAAAAAAGAGGAGGGGGGGGGGGAATAAAAAGCCTTCAATCCCTGAAGAATGAGAACTGATGGATTCTGAAAGAAGTAGAGCCATGAAAGACAGATAGGAAAGGAGAAGAGGAGCTAATAATAATGTTATTTGTTTTACGTCCCTGTTAACTACTGCGGATTTTGAAAGAGGAGAGAGTCCGCCCAGGACTCAATGGAATAGTGAATAGTGAACCCTCGGGGTTGCAGACTCCCACCTCACCAGCTATGAGGCCTTGCGGATGTAGTCCTTCCTGGGGTGCCTCCTTCAAGGTCTTGTGCAGAAGGCAGGAGATGCAAAGAAAAGAATGAAGTCTGAACCCCCGAAGAATAAGGGTATCAGAAAAGAACAAAAAAGGGCCGATTAAGGCAGGAAAGTGAAAGACACCCTAGAACTCTGATTCCCTAATGCCACCAACCTCCGAAAAGAACAAGAGAGTTGCCCAAGAAAGCAATGCCACACTCAGCTGGGATCCTATGGTAGCCAGCACACATCACACTAGTTGTGAAACCTTGAGGGCTAACTGCCTGGGTCATGCCTCAATCCTTCTGCAATTTCTCCATGCTGCTGATAACCCACTCCAATGTGAAATCCATTAAACTATGTTTATACAGAATTCTTATTAATTCAGACAACTCTATATGTGCATACATTTAGGTCCATATAACTTAAAATACATTTCAAGATATAACAAAATTAAAAGAAATAAAAACAAGTAATAATTTAAAAAAGATTAAAGCGGCATGTTCCCCCACAGGATCCGCAACTGCATGACACAATAACTTAAGAATAAGAACCATTGAAACAAACAATTGGATTGGTGCTCAAACGTTCCAACAGTCGGCAGTGGCCCAGTGGGGGTTTGAAATTCCTAACACTTCACCAGATACTGTGTCCGGTGTTCTCAGGGAATCCTTCCTCCGTCTCTGACAGTCGACTGTGAACTGGGGAGGAGTTTCCCTGCTACTCGCAGTCGATAGTGGGTGAGCAGGCGTTTTCAATGTGGTCTGCCACTTGGTCCTTCACTGATGGGCTATCCAAGGTAGGAGCAAGGTCGTTATTTGACTGAAGATGAACTTGCTTCTTCCAAGGTAGACATCGTTCCTACCTTCTTAATTTTGTGCGAGATTGGGAATCCAGGCTTTCTTGACCCATTCCGAACCACAAGAATTGACATGTAAAACAAGAAGTTAGGTTCGCTTAGGTTACCAGAATTTCTCTCGAGATTATGTTGAAATCCCATAGATCTATTGTAGACCTAAATCTTAGCCAGACTTTCTCAGTATCATCATCATCAGCTTCTAAAGGCTAAAAGCCTTGTCGATACAGCCATTTCTTATGGTCTTCAGCAGTTCTCTTCATATTGGCATACGAGTCATATTCCATTTCCTTAACAATGTTCTTGAGATACGATTGGCTTGGTCCTCCACTTGTTTTTTCCCCAAAAATTTTTTCTTCAGAGATTACCTGGAGGAGAGTGTCATGTCTTAGTATGTATCCCATGAATTTTGCTTTTCTTTTTAACAGGAATCAATTCTCTTGAATTTGGTTCAGAACAAGCTCATTTGTCTTTCTTTCCATCCAGCTTGTTTGGATCATTCGTCTCCAAAACCACATTTCAGCTGCCTCAAGTTTTGTTTCTTCTCTTTTCCCACATGTCCATGTTTCACAACCATAGGTCAACACACTCCAAACTATGATCTTGAGAAATTACTTCCTTATTATCAAGTTGAGGTGCTCATTGAACAGCAAATTTTTCTTATTTTGAAAGGCTTTCTTTGCCAACACTTCTTTTCTTAATTTCTGAGATGCATTTTTGTCACAATTAATCACACTTCCCAATAACAAAATACCATTACTTGTTCAATGGCATTATCATTAAACATTATATTAGCTAAAATTGATTGTTTCTTTTTCTCAGTATCAGGAAGGATAATTTGTGTCCAAGTTGTTAGATTAGCTGAAGTTCTACCTGCATTAGCAGCATCAAGCCTCTATTTTACTCAGAATCACTTAAGCGATTGCTATTTTCCGACATTTGAATCTGCTCTGGCTCACTCTCACTATCATTACTTGTATCAATATTAGAGACAGTCAAAATTCTTGAATGAAAGGGGCTAACATTCTTGGTTAATGAGGGTAAAAATTCTCGAGTGAAACTGAATTTTTCACACTGCTTTATTAAGTTATTATGTCAGTAATAATTAGTTATTGAGAGTTGTACGCAGACAGCATTTCTATCAAACTCAATATTATTTAACTTTCAAAGTTCTACGCAGTCATACCATATCGTGACAACATTCCAAACCTTGTGGATTTTTTTCAGATATGACAAGGCAGAAAACGGTACTGTTTTGGAACTTCGTTGATAAATATTATGAAAAAAAAATTCTAAAATTTAGTTAATTTATTAATAGCCGGAAAATTCAGTTTTTCGTGACTGAAAAATCCACAGCCTGCTTCCAGTCTCCGACCGGGTCAGGAATGGAATGAATGAAGCCCCCATCTAGCGGCGAGGATATGAACTGTGCCGGCTGCCGAGGCCTGACGCACTCCTCTGAGGCAATGATTAAACGAATGACAGATGAAATGAAATGACAGTGGAGAGTGTTGCTGGAATGAATAACGACAAAAAAAGTATGCTAAATTTGCGAATCATAGATTTGTTGCGATTTTTCGCAAGTGTTCCAAGAGTCAAAACGTGTATTTATATGATGTATTTTTTATGTAAAACATGTTCTAAACCAATTTTATTTGTTTTAATTTTTTTCGTGACTTTGCGAGTTGCAAATTTTGACTGTCTCTTGATCATTACTATTATTTTTACCATTTTCCACATCACTGAAATCACTTCCTTCATCTGTCAATTCCACAATAAAATCAATATTGCCAGCAATGTTGACATCTCGAGCCACCATCACAAACACAAGTAAATATTGTAATTCCAGAGCAAAGAGGATACATAACATGAAATATTTATATAGATGCAGAACTCTTTACGGCAAGAAAAATAAACTTCAAACCATGCTTGACAACTTAGTACGTATCTTATGCAAATAGATGTTATTTAAGGAGACGGCACATGAAGAAGAAGAAGGTACAGTGAACCCTCACTATGTCAGGCTTCACTAATTCGGAACTCGGATAATTGGGACAGGTTTCCATCACCGCAGTACTGTGCCAGACATCATTCGCACCAAGGCCATCTATTGCAAAATGTTCATTGCATCCCCCATCCTTATACAACTTTGAAAGTTCATTATGGTTCTGTATTGATAAACCTAATTTGTATGACAATTATAAATATTCAACCTGATCAACACTTTTATAATCACAGATCACTACATAGTCTGTTGGGACATGTTTTGAGGCCTATCACTATTGGCACCCTTCTTCAGCCATTATATATATATACACACATATATCATATGGCTTTACAAGTATACAGAAGTATGATTCAAATGGAAATGTCCAAACTTGACAACCAGTCCCGAGCACTCTGAATCACTTGGTGTAGAGTCCTCAAATCACCGTCAAATGCTCGAAGGGGGCACTCCTTAACAATATGGTCCATCGTCTGGTCTTCCGCTCCACACTCGCAATCAGCAGATGAACAGAAACCCCACTTCTTCAAGGTGGGACCACACCTCCCTTGACCCGTCCTAATGCGGTTCAGATTCGACCAGGTTTGTCGTGGGAGATGGAATCCCTCAACCTTCCTTGTCTGATCTTGAACCAGATAAGCATTGTTGGGTGGATCTCTTGCCAGCGCTGTTGCCATTTGGGAGTCACGTTGAAAGAACTGACACTTTTCAAATCAACCCAGGTTGGCTTGCGTGATTTCAGACGAGTTGTTGGTGGATCTCGTAGGGCATCGTACAAGGGAGAGTTCTTCTGAAATGTGATCTTCTTGAGCAACTTTACCTTAGCTGCTGTCCTCCTTAGATCTTGCGGAGCAATATTAGTTAGGACAGGTAACTAAATGGGAGTAGATCTGACAGTCCCACTGATAACTCTCATGGCTTCATTAAGCAGCACATCAATCTTTTTTATGAGGATGCTGTCCACCCACACAGGAGCACAGTATTCACCAGGAGAATATACAAGCGCGAGTGCAGCAGGGCGTAAAGTGTTGGCGTCCGCACTCCAACTACTACCAGTAATCTTGCGGAGCAGATTCACCCTGGAGCCAAGTTTCATCGATAACTTGATGCACTGTTGTTTGAAAGTCAAGAACCGATCCAGAGTGATTCCTAGATATTTTGGATTGTGGTTAAGCGGGACTTTGATCTAGTTGAAAGTTACATGTGGTTTCCTATGGGCTTCTTTATTATTTAGATAGAATGCAGTAACCTCAGTTTTACATACGTTAGACACTAGTACAGTGTGAACAAAAGACATCAGAAAATAGACAAATAAACACTTAAAACAACTCTGGAATGATAGTAGTGATGGAATGATGAGAAACAAGGTGCATGATATCACAGTATGAAATATGTGAACATTGTTGAAAGACACTTAAAAAACGCTAGATATTATGGAAAAAACACACATTAAAACACTTTAAAATGCACATAATATGCGGAGCAATCACTTTGTAGGAAACTCGAGTGTGATAACAGCAAAATTTTGCGACTCATGGAATATTAAAACATTTTTTAGACCTTGCTGTATAATGTTCATTGTTCTGTAACAATATTGTGAGTCCAGAGGAAAGCAAAAAACACTCGCTAATTTGTTTGATCACTTAAGTTGTTCGTTGAAACAAATGTGAAGGCGGTCGATCTTGGATAGGATTGATGTAATGCATAGTTTATGTGATCCGATCTTGAATCAGTAGAAATAAATACAGTCAAAAAAATTTCGGAATCAGTTTCGACACTAATATTTCATTTGACACTTTTACCGACCATATTACAACAACAATGAAAAATAATAATAAACCTCCATGAACACTCACCCCTCCCCACATCCTTCATGTCTTTTGCACACCTGATAACACGTCCCCATCCTTTGTCCCCCTCCCCTCTTACACCCATCTCCATTTCTCCATTTCTACTCCACCGCCGATAACCGTCAATGCTTGCTCCCACATGGATGGCAGTACAGCACAACATTCCGACTTATCAGTCTCGTGCTAAAGTTCAATCACCATACAAGTCAGAAAATATACACAAGTTTATCCTCACATAACTTTCCTTTATTAATATAACGACTAATAATTAACAGTTACACAATACTTGTTGGTGTTTTTCACTCACTCACTACACAGTTATAATATCATTTTTTCCTCCCATATCTCCACAGCTGGTTACAGAGGTTCATTCCATTACCTGAAAGATGAATATACTATTTCTCACCATTTGGTACTCTGGTCTGATTCCATTCCGATGGATGTTTTCAACAAGTCAGAACATAACAACTTCATTGGCGATGTATTGGATATCCCTAAATATTCTTCACATTTTAATAAAATCTGACGGAAGCCGGATCGCATAAACTATGCAATACATCAATCATATCCAAGATCGACTACCTCTACTTTTGTTTCAACAAACAACTTAAGTGATCACACAAATTAGCGAGTGCTGTTTGGTTTAAACTGGACTCACAATATTGTTACAGAACAATGAACATTATACAGCATGGTCTAAAAAATGTTTAATATTCCATGAGTCACAAAATTTTACTGTTATTACACTCGAGTTTCCTACAAAGTGATTGCTCCGAACATTATGTGCAATTTAAAGTGTTTTTAATGTGTTCTTACCCTAATATTTAGCTTTTTTTGTACGTCTTTCAACAATGTTCACATATTTCATACTGAATATATCACAGACCTTGTTTCTCATCATTCCATCACTACTATCATTCCAGAGCGGCTTCGGTGGCGTAGTTGGTAGCATGCTGAGCTTCTATGCTCAAGATCGCGGGTTCTAACCCGGCCGAAGTCGTCGGATTTTTTAAGAGCATTAAAATTCCCTCAGTTTGCCTTCCTTTGGAGGGGAAGTAAAGCCGGCGGTCCCATGTCATAGATCTAAGGCATGTTAAAGAACCTTTCACTAATTACACATGTGTGAAGCTAAATCATATAGGTTAAGAATGTAAACAACGTTCTTAGGTTCTTACGTTCGTTACCAAGAGCCGACTGTGGTGGCGTCTAGTAGCTAAGTTCTGAACTGGTAGTCGTTGGCGGTGACGTTTGGCAGCAAAAGTAGGAACTATTTGAAAAATTCGAAGTCTGCAGTCCTTACTTGAATTACAAAAAATAGATAACACACACTAATACTGTCATCACAACTAACTCCGGTTATCAAGACAGATTCTACACACACCCAAAGTACACGGGGCTACATAACCGCATTGTCGCAGCCCCTAAACTGAGGAACCAACCTATCATACCAGAGGTTTTTTAAGTGTTTACTTTGTCAATTTTCTGATGTCTTTCGTTCACGCTGCACTCGTGTCTAACGTATGTAATGGCTGAAGAAGTGATAGGCCCCGAAACATGTCCCAACAGACTATATAGTGATCTGTGATAATAAAAGTATTGATTAGGCAGAATATTTATATTTGTCATACAAATCCCCCTCCCCTTCACTCCACTTGCGGCCATTAAGTACCGTATGGATCATTATTGGTCACAAGCTCGCAACAAAGGCAGTGCCCGCTCAGTTCGCTTTTTGAAGCCCACATGACAAGTTACTGCTTATGTACTGTATATAGGGATGCATATACAGCCTTTGAATATGTATTGTAACTTTCATTTATTACAATACAGGTCTGTCCTGAAAGTAGTTGGACTGAGTCAATTAAAAAAATATATATTGACAGAAATGAAACATACGCTCAATATTCTTCACAATAGGGCCCTTCTGCATCCACACAACGCTATCAGCGGGATTTCCTACCCTCGTACGCTTTCTGTAAGGTGGCAACCGGAATGCTGTCGAGCTCCCTCGTCACGGTCTGTTGCAATGCTTTCACGGAGCCGTGACGATGTCCTTTCAGGGTGGTTTTGAGGTGAGGGAAGAGGAAAAAGTCTGCTGGGGCAATGTCGGGACTGTAGTGTGGCTGAGACAGAGTTGCGATGTTGTGTTGGGCCAGGTATGCCAGCATGTGGAAGGCTGTGTGGCGTAGCACATTGTCGAGATGGAGCCGCCAGGAGTTGGTGATCGCTGGGCGGACACGGACGATGAGTTTTCTCAGCCGTTTAAGGATCTCCACGTAAAAACCTTACTCTGCGGTCATTGTCCAAAAAATTCTTCACACTTGCCACATTTTCATCCGTTTTGGTGCTCGAAGGTCGTCCTAAACGTGAGTCGTCTTCAACTTCCTCTCTCCCCTCCCGAAACAGCTTGTGTCAGTTAAAAACACTCAATCTGCCCATGGCGTTTTAACCGTAAGTATCTTTCCCAGTTTTGCCGAGCCTAAGACAAAATTTGATGGCGTAGCGTGCTGTTTCAACAGACAAACCAAGACGCAGAGCGACTAGTGCACTTGCAGAGGTTATGGTGACGAACGATTTACACTCCACTACAGCTGAGAACCAACTGTGTGGCTGGCTCCCAGCCTTCCTTACACCCCCTCCACCAACCACAGGCGGAGAAGCCGCGGGCAGTCTGTCCATCTGCGCGGGAAAAATCCAGTCCAACTACTTTCAGGACAGACTCTGTATATTATACGTATTCCTAATTATAGCTTCAGATAACTACTGTACAGTATAATATTTTAGTAAACATTTCTATAATTTGGACTAGACCTTGCCCCCATTACTCCGAATTAGTGAGATTTTACTGTACCTTTATCGTGACTTTTATGAAGGTTGATTATTTTCAACGCTGGCACAACAGACAGGTGCACAGCGTCAAAAAAATTGACCCTTGGCACTTGTAGGGTTAAAAAATAATAATTTATAAATAATTATTATTGATATTGCAAATTTTCAGTCCGTCAACACAAAACAACACAATATATTGTGTTGACAGAATGAAAAGTTGCAATATCAATATTGTCAAAAAGCCAACAATGAAAAATGGCTCCAAAGCTTATAGCCATAATAACTAATTAACTCTACACTCCAACTTCTTCCAAAGGAGTCCACTTGAGAGAATTTGTCTGATCCCCAATCTTAAGCAATGGCAGAATGCCCATTATCCTGTGATCTTCTCATGAAGATCTAAGCATTCACCACTAAGCATTAGCACAAAAGTGAAAGAATTTAATTATCAAAAAAATTAAGAATATACTAGCAACACAAAATAATAACAAATCTTCCATTTCTTTAGTGTACTTATGTGCTATATTTCATGTAATTACTAGAGTTTGTGGTTTTTAACATTTAAAAATACTAAATATTTAAGTTTTGCATACAAAATTTAGCATTCGGTAACACCTATGATTTCCATGATTTCGCAGCAAATTTGTAACAAGAGTTTTGTGCAATATTATATGTAGCAATTAGGACAAAAATAATATAGCTCAATAATATAAAATTGCTATTATTATTATTATAAAATATTGCATAAAACTACAATACAAGAACCTAGCATACATAGTAATAGAAGTGTATGCGCGAACAAATATCTAAGACGTTTTCCGAAAACGTATTTGCAAGTAGTTCGAGCAAAATCTCAACAAATGGCTTCAGAATTCTGGAAATTGTGCATCACAGAACAAAAGTCTACATCGCTTCCCACTCGAACGCGGCAAAAGTGATTATAAAATGAACTCATTCTAGATAAAGAGGCTATTTTGGTGTTATCAGCTGCTTGTTATTAAGCTTATTTGTGCAAATTATTGTGTTGAAATAACAAAATGGAAAGCACTATAGTTGTACTGTATTTTGAAACTTAATAAAAATACTTTGACCACAGCAAAGAAACTAGTTCACTCGATTTTTATATTTAAAGGAACATTATTTTCAGACTAAAATATAATATAAAAATAACATTAAACTTGAAATAATGCTAGTGTTACATGTTTAGACAAGCATAAAGCAGGACTTTGCGGTAAAGTGAGGAAAATGTTTATTTCACTCCGAAGATGAGATTGTCACGGCTGTGCAAGAAGAAGGGAAGTGGCGCATTGAGTGGGCTGTGGTTTTGAAATTCCTTGAAAGAGGAACAATGAAAGTAGTAAAAAGAGGATCTCACAAGATGGTCAAGAAACTTCTTGTGTGTGTTAAAACTTAATTATTTTGCTCGGCGAGCCGTCTGCTGCGTGGCTTGGACCAGGGAAGTAACTGGATCTTCCAGAATGGAGGTGTGGTCTGTCTGCTTGTGCGCATTGCAAAAATACGAGTGTCGAGCGCGGCGGTGTATTGTGAAGGACTAAAATGATTAGCTGGCGTAGTGTTAATATCGACGTATCGAATGATTGTGGCATATATAAGTGATTACCGTATTGGCCCGAATGTAAGCCACACCGTTAAAATTTGAGAGGGGGGGGGGGGGGGGGAGAAGGAAAATACAAAAAAAGACAGAAAGAAGAGAGATTATGGAGAGGCAACTAACATTATTTTATTTTAAGGAATTGGCTTTTAGCATAACAGACAACTGCTAGTCGTTCATAGTAGCAAAAAATTAACGTTATTGCTGAACTATACTCCTCACAACTTCCCACTCCTCGCTTGCTGACACTAGCGACAATGTTGCAGTATTCCCAAATGAGAAACAAGCACTATGTTTGTATCGATGTGTTATCGTTAAGGACATTTTTGTAAAGACGCGCATATAAGCCGCAGCTTATTTTTTCACGACCAAAATTTGGATTAAAAGTGCGGCATATTTTCAGACCAATACGGTACTTCCACTTAAAATTCTGAAAATATTTTAGTTTAGCTATGGTATTAGAATGTATTGTTCAATAAATATCAGAATTAGGAAGAGAGTGTCTAATTAATTTATGATTTGACCCACGGACCTTAACACTATTCTATTCTCCATTATGTGCGAGTGAGTGAGCACAAGCGCGCACACACTGCAGTGTGTTGGCTTACGGAACAAAAGTCACCTTTATTGCCAATCTTCTTAATACAGGGTTGTTACATTTGCTTGGCAAGGACATTCTCCCTCACGCACTGCCGCCAGTGCGCGTTTATGTACGGCAGAATACGGTGCTTAAAATCAGTAATATTCATTCATTTTTACTAACCATGTTTACAGTAAGAAATGTTATAGACGTTTGTTCGCGCATTGGCTTCAATACATACAAACATTAAATCAGGAGCTGGGAGGAGAAAGGGCGAATATTGTATGTAATCTTATTGCTGATTCGCCCTGTCTCCCCCCAGCTAAAAGGGCGAATATTTTATCTTATTGCAGATTCACTCTTTTTTCCTCCCAGCTCCTGAAATTAAGTAAATGTTTTACATTTTACTCACCAACCGTGAGCGAAATCCCTTCCCTTGAAAAATTCCAACACAGTCCACCCAGAAGGAAGCTAATACTAACTAAAGTATTTTTTATTTTTTCATTGCCCTCACAAAAGTATTCTCAATTGCAAATTTTAGAAACCACAAACTATTAATTATTGCCAGCAGAAAGTGCTCTAAACTTTACTGTCATTCATAGCTTTTACTATTTTACTTTGCATCATACTGCAGAGGAATAGATGACTTCATCTCTTAAAGCAACAATCACTCTAACCACCTTTTATTCCTGTCAGGGATACAAGTCAGACATACGAGGGCAGATTGTTTCCCTCAACCTCCAATCGTCCCGGTAAAAAAGAGCCAATTGAGTGGTAGAAGTCGGGTATGCTCCGAGGGCACTGTGGATCTTTCTCATTATAACTACTGCCATTTCCAATGTCATTATGACATTTTGGGCTGAATTATAGGCACGGAAACATAACTGCTACGATTGATACTCCACCGGCCAAGTATAGGTTGCGTAGTATAATGTGGGAATAGAGCAGCGGAAATTCTTCAAACAATGAGTTCTTCCAATTCATGACAATGCCCTCACAATGCTGCTGTAACCCAACAGCTTCTTCAGTAATTTCGAACATCTGGCATATAGACCCAGCTTAGAACCAAGAGATTCGACCTCTTCTTCCCCGACTGAAAAAAAAAGCCTTGAAGGACAGAGGTTTCAAACCAACAACAAGCTTCAAAACAGCGTTAAAGCACATGTCAACTCACTGGCAGCAATATTCTAAGAAGAGGGGATCGAAAAGCTCATCCGCATATATAACAAATATCCCGATCTTCACGGTGATTATGTCAAAAAGCTTTTATGTTTAGGTAATGGATTAATTTTGATATTTTCAAATGCCTTTTTCTCATTTAACATCGAAGGTTTGGGGGAAAAAAACACAACGCCCTTGTAAGTTAACATAATAACTACAAAGAAAAGAAGAAAAAAAATACAACGCCCTTGTAAGTTAACATAATAACTACAAAGAAAAGAAGAAAAAAAACACAACGCCCTTGTAAGTTAACATAATAACTACAAAGAAAAGAAGAAAAAAAACACAACAATAATGTTACTTGATGGGTCACTAAAACTGAGTATGTTTGTGATATAACCTTATTAAAGAAGTGACCCACTTTCATTTGAAGGGCAGTGTGCTTGCATAACTTGAACATAAGAGCACCTTCAGGACAAATCAAACCCTTTCAATTCCACATACCGTAAGTGTTATTGTGATGCCTGAAGCCCGTATCACACGACACTCTATGGCAAGGGACTTGTGATAGCTGGTACACCATCCTGTATGATTCTGTTCATCCTCGTCAGTACACCGGCTTTTATGACTGAAGTATATCACATGCTAGCATATTGTGTGCAAAATTGTTAGAAATAAAACATGGAGGAGGGTTGTCGTTTGAGGGTAATGTTTGCAGTCGATTAGCATTATTAACGCAAAGCGGTTGTGAAATTTGCTTCAAGGAAATTTGAAAACATGCCATGTACTGAATGAATGCATTCCAATCAGTAATTAAGATCTAAGTGTAATAATTGGAAGGAAGCTTGTAATTTAACGTGACCGTTAATCACGCGATCATGAGTCAAGAGACCTCCTTTATGCGTGGAATCCGAACCACAGTACATGGCATTTCACTTGGAAATTTGGATAATTAACCATAAGGCTATCCCACGATGGAAAATTCTTGTTCTTTTTAATTATTTTATTATATCCTCCTTACCTCATACAGCACGTTTTCAACTTAGTTTTATTCACATGATGTACGAGGATGATTTAAATGATATAAACATTGGTAGGGAATATTATTTTCTTCCCTCATTTGAATTTGTATTCTCCCTACCTCCTGTTCAAAACCATGGATGGATACCATTCACGATAACTATTAGAATTTTAATAGCTCAGTATTTACCCCAGAATAATAATATGACGTGTTCTGTATTTAATGTATACAGCATAGCAAGGGCTTTCTGCACAGACACCGTTTAAAGAAAATATAGTTATGTTCTGATGGATTAATTTGTGGGTCTACCAACATAAAGCTATTTGTTTATGTTGCTGTTAAGATCTCTACTGGAACGAGAAAAGCAATCCGATTGTTTCTTATACTCAATCTTCCATGCAAACTGCCGGGAAAAATGGCACCTGTTCAATTTCGTGAGTTGTATGGAAGCTATCATGGAAGGCAGACGCTAGCATAGAAGGTACAAATCACACGGTAACAGACGTGACTATACCAGCTATCATACCCATACTGGTAGAAACTGGCGAGTGTCGTGTGATACAGGCTTAAGGGAAACTCGCTTCTAACTACAGTTGAGGAAGTTAACTTGTAGTGCACCAAGGTGTTTTGGAACAGAACATTTGTGAAGCCACTAGTAGATAAGTGCGAATATACATGTAGGAACATAGAAAGCATACACAGAACAAAAATTCAGAAGCTAACAGCATTGTGAAACAGGCACTTGTTCAAATAGTATACGCCAATCCAGTTGATACTTCAATTAACAGAAAAGATACTTACCTCCAGTAACTGGGCTGGTATGTCCAGGAATAATGTGACCAGTATAGGGTAATTTTATTGAAGATCACTTACTCCTAGAGGAGCCCACTCAATGTCTTGAGAAAGTGAAAAATAAAAAAAGAGCGACTTACCAGGATAAGCAGACAATACTGTTGTTAGATGGCAAGCCAGAATCTACTCCCACGCTGCTATCGGTGGAATTCCTTGTGCAAAATGGTCACTTTCACTTCAATATGCTTGCATTGCTGTAGTATTGTCCCATCAAGAAATGAACTACCGTATTTACTCGGCTATAAGATCCACTTTTTTCTTCTAAATTTTTAGTTCTGAAATTGAGGGGGGGGTGTACTATAGACGCAAACTTAACAAAAATTCCATTATTTTGGGAAAGGGAGAGAGTAAAAATAAGCTATTTTATTTTGATGCTACATAGTAAGATATATTTAATCAAAATAAACGAAGTTTACATCTTTAATAAGCCCATTATTAGACTAGCCCTATTGGCTACACAATTCGATATCCTGCCCAATCGCTTACGCGGTACGCAAAATTGCGGTCATATCATCTGTATAACAAACTAATATACCGTAACAAGAAAAATATTTTTTCATAAAAAAAGAATGAATTTAGTTTGTAATTTTTTTTTTTTTAATTCGTCATTTCCAAGAATGTTGTATTTTGACTCTCAATACTTAAGGGGAGGGGGGTGTACTGTAAGCGATTTCCAAGAATTTTTTATTTTGGCTCTCGAAAATTAAGGGGGGGGGGGTATTATAGGCGAAGAGGTCTTATAGCCGAGTAAATACGGTATATAAAAATATGAGGACAATCTCAGAAGAAATAATACTGAAAAGAGCATGATTTGCTGGACATGTGATTGGGATGGATATGGAGAGATTGACTAGAAGGATATGGGAGACAACAGGGAGGACAAGAGGAAAAACAGGAACCAAATGGGTGGTTGAACTTCGGAAGGACTGGACTCAGATTGGGATTAAGGTGGAAAGGACAAAGAACTGGAGAAATAAATATGCACTAACCGATATACCGAAACTGACTGACAGAAAAGGATACCATAAAAGGATTGAGAATCATCAATGGGGTAGACAAGAAAAGAGGACAATAAGTATTTCCGAGAAAGAACGGGAGAGAAGACAGTAGATGAAGAGGTTCTGGGAGGAGAAAAGGAAGAAGATCCTAACTATGGCAGAGCTGCCCGTGGTCCACTAGAGGCCATAACGAAAGAAGTAGTAATATTGTCCCATGCATAGAGCATTGGAAATAATATTTACAGATGATTTTGTGCCTGAATCCATATTACAGTATTTATAATTCAATGACCGAACCCCGTGGCACTACAGTCTACAGCGGCCACTGCCCAGCTATTTGGCCTGCAGATTATGGGGTGACACAAGGTCAGTGCGTCAGGTCCCCACGGCCATTAATCTCGGTCTGCGAGACCAGGACGCTGCCAGGCAGCTACTCAATTGTCCTCATGAGGCTGAGTGAACAACGTTCAAGCACTTCACGCCAGTTTCTAAAATACCTGACGGAGTCGGGAATCGAACCCGGGGTCTCCAGATGCGAGGCAGGCGCGCTACCCCAACACCGCAGGACCGACAGCTAGCGAAGGGCTGCAATTGATAAAAATTTCAAATCCTAGTCAAGTATCTGAAAAATCTGTGAAAATCTGCATAAGTTTTATTGAGCTGTTTAATTGAGGGGCTTGGACATCATGGTCATTAAGCCCAATGTACTTGAGTGTATGTAGAATTTGCCTAACAACCAGTGTTATTGTGGTGTCTACGGTAGTGTGTGTATTTGAAATACAGGTGAGGAATGGAAAGAAGGCGGCATTTACCTGGAGTAAGAGTGGGCTGAGGTGGGAAACGAATCCACCTCTTCTTAGTTTTGACAAGCAAGGCCGGAATTAAATATCTTGGCAGAGACGGACAGCTAAAAATGCTAGCTGCTACATCACAAGGCAGTCAAAGTTTAATTGAAAAGAAAATCAAAAAGACAACACACAATCTCTACGTGGAATCCGAACAACAGGACACGGCATTTCACCTCTGAAAATCTCACATGCATTGACCGGAAACCGAACCCGGTCCGCCATGGTAAGAGGCCAACAGCTTGACCGCAGCGCCACCATGCCCCTCTAGTAAACAAGGATCGACAGCAGTCTGGGTTCGGGTGTTTTGCTGGATGTTGACGAATGTTTTGCATTCATATTCTGATTGTATTTTGTATTTTAATTACAAATAATGAATAAAAATCATCTTGTTTTTTTCCTAAATGTAGTGTTAGGCCAATAATACCATGTTATTTCAAGCTTTAAAGCCTTAAACTAAAACAATAGTTCTCCTAGTAGGTAGGCAACTGAAGTTCATAAATGTACTGCCCCCACGTTTGCGAGGAGTTTTACGCCCCTGACCTAAAAAGTTGTAACATCAATTTTGCAAGGTAGTCGCAGGCAACACAGACCGAGGATCACCTAGAAGAGAATGATAGCCAGGGAACTGGCTGGAGTCAACAAGACAAGGGAAGAGGTGAAGGCATTGGTAGGGCACAGGACACACTGGAGAAATTTCGTTCAGGTCCTATACTGGAGTCAACAAGACAAGGGAAGAGGTGAAGGCATTGGTAGGGTATAGAACACGCTGGAGAAATTTCATTGAGGTCCTATGCTGGAGTCAACAAGACAAGGGAAAAGATGAAGGCATTGGCAGGGCACAGGACACGCTGGAGAAATTTCGTTGAGATCCTATGCTGGAGTCAGCAAGACAAGGGAAGGTGAAGGCATTGGTAGGCTACAGGACACGATGGAGAAATTTCGTTGAGATCCTATGCTGGAGTCAGCAAGACAAGGGAAGGTGAAGGCATTGGTAGGCTACAGGACACGATGGAGAAATTTCGTTGAGATCCTATGCTGGAGTCAGCAAGACAAGGGAAGGTGAAGGCATTGGTAGGCTACAGGACACGATGGAGAAATTTCGTTGAGGTCCTATGCTGGAGTCAACAAGACAAGGAAGAGGTGAAGGCATTGGTAGGGTATAGAACACGCTGGAAAAATTTCATTGAGGTCCTATGCTGGAGTCAACAAGACAAGGGAAGAGCTGAAGGCATTGGTAGAGTACAGGACACGCTGGAGAAATTTCGTTGAGGTCCTATGCTGGAGTCAACAAGACAAGGGAAAAGGTGAAGGCATTGGTAGGGCACAGGACATGCTGGAGAAATTTCGTTGAGGTTTTATGCTGGAGTGAACAAGACAAGGGAAGAGGTGAAAGCATTGGTATGGTACCGGACATGCTGGAGAAATTTCGTTGAGATCCTATGCTGGAGTCAACAGGACAAGGGAAGGGGTGAAGGCATTGGTAGGGTACAGGACACGTTGGAGAGATTCCGTTGAGGTCGTATGCTGGAGTTAACAAGACAAGGGAAGAGGTGAAGGCATAGGTACAGCACAGGACACGCTGGAAATTTCGTTGAGGTCCTATGCTGGAGTGAACAAGACAAGGGAAGAGGTGAAGGCATTGGTAGGGTAAAGAACACAGTGGAGAAATTTCTATGTACCACCTAGGAATCAAAGGAAATAAGTTAATATAAGACAAGAGTGAGCACCTCCACTAATACAAAACTGGGTACTTCTAACCTTGAGACGATTTTCCCAGCAAACTGGAAGGATTCTTCTTGCCAGGATTTGACTGAAACACGACACAGCACGAGTTTAAGAACTTGTACATTAATAGTACAAACACACACATTTGTATGGCACTACCATGATCAAATTACAGTACAGGTCAAAACGACATTTTTTTTTTATGCCCACATTGGAGCACTTTAATCAGTCCGTATACATTTAAGTCTAATAGTGTTAGAAATTTTTTCTGCTCCCAAAATTTGTTCCTTCTGTCTGACCTTTGTTTGACAGTTATGGTGTATGTTTTTTTTGTTCAAATGTTGTTAGTTTGAGTCGTAAGTGTTTGTTCCTTAGAATCCTCTTCTCTAATCTGCCTTCAATTTGGAGCATTGTTCAATTTAAATCTAAATCATTCTGGTCCTCTTTGAACCAGTTGTTCTTTGTTTTACTCTTCCAGAAGTAGCTAAATAGCTGTTTCACTAGCCTGGTTTCTGGCAGTCTGGACATGTGGCAGATAAAAGCAATTCTCCTTTTCCGCATTGTATCTATTATTGATTCACTTTCTCGATATACCACTTCATTAAGCAATAATCACAATTGGGCATCTGCTTGGTGTTTCTTGTTGACGACTGTTCTGATGATTCTTCTTTCTGCTTTCTGCAGTTATCAGTTGTTGATTTGGTGTTCAACTTGAAGAGTGTTCCGCACACAATACTATCATTCGATAATTCAAAATATAGATGAAATGTTAGTACAATGTAGATATTTTTATAGCTCGAGAACTACGCTTTTGAGGACTCGTATCTCAAAGTGCGTTTTATTTAATGTTTCAAAAGTTCTAAATTCCTGATTTTCACAGAAGAACCTCCGCTCCAATTAGTCTGTTATATCGAGGGTTTACTGTATATAACGTGGCCTGCAAATTATGGCATTGAAATTCAGTTACCTTACCTTTATCCCATGGCCCTTACCTTTATCACACACCACCAATATGCTCGATCTTGTGCACACCTCCCCCACGATTTGATTACGAGGACTCGAAGACCCTCCTCCACGTCATCCTGCCACTGGCTTGTTGGTCTTCCAGGCAGCCCCTCGACGTGCCTGTCTGCATTCAGTCATTCGTTCTACATGCCCAGTCCATCACATTCTACTCTTTCTGATCTCTGCTACAACTGTTGGACTGTCGTGAAATTTATCTCGACTTGAGGACCTTCATTGTACTGAAGTAGGTTCGATTTCCAGATTTTATTCTCTCCTTTATCTCTTCCAAATCATCATTATTATCTGTTAGTGATTGTTGTTTTAAGGGGCGGAACTACGAGGTCATCTGCCCCTATTTTCATCGGTAATAATAGATCCCAGATATTTGAAAGATCTAGTCTTCTCAAAAACCTTATTCCACACTACTCAATCACGTTAGTCCAGTTCATCTCTCATTATTGTCATGTACTTAGTTTTCGATTCCTTGACAAGCAATCCCGCCTCCTGTGAAGAAATCTCCAGTTGGCTAAAGGTTCTTACTACATCCTGAGAGGACCTTCCAAGTAGTGCTATATCATCCGCATATGCAAGATATTGTATAGGCTGATTGTACATTGTCCCTGCTTTATTTGTAGTTCATTGGACATAATCCTTCATAGTGCCTCTTTGGCTAATTGAGATGTTAAGTATCAATCTTTCCAATGTGAAGTGGAATAGTATACATGACAATGGGTCACCTTGCCACACACCTTGGTTAACATTAAACTCACGTGAACACATATTGATATCGCACCAGGAGATGGCAGTTCAACACGCTGTGAAGGGGTGCGGGGGATCTTGCAGTACGCATGCGCGGCCCGCCTATTCCAAACCTAAATCTATCGGCTTCCCGCATGCCAATGGTTGTCACTGCAGCAGACGACACGCAGCCAGTGAAAGAAGGAATGTGCTGAGTGAGTGAAGCAAGTAGTAACTAACTTAATGTTTTTGGAATGTGCCATACGCAGTGAGCAAAAAGACTTATGTAGTTCAAACCCAACTACCATCTCCTGGCGCGATATCATTACCTTGTACCTTAACTTGACTTCTTTCATTGCTTAGGGTCATTTGTACTAATCTAATAATTTTCTTAGGTACTCCAAATTGTTCCAAGCTTTAAAATAAGAAAGTTCTTATACTGTCATGCCTTCCTATGGTCTATTGAAATTCAGTACCAACTTTAACTCAAACAATGCTCAAAACCCAATTTAATAATAAACAAGAAGTTCCGTGACGAACTAAAGAGCCTACTTTTCTTAAAATTTAAGAATCATGCTAATGATTAATCTATATTATGGATCTATCTAGAATAATGACGAAATTAAGTTGGTAATATCGAAATTTCTAATTAGTTCGAAATACTGTATACCTGGCATAACGTAGCCTAATAGAGAACTACAGTTGGCAGTCCTGGTGACTGAATATATTCTTAGTTCCATCTCTTCAGGTACAGAATACAAAATGTGGTTGAAGTCCAATGGATAGCTTGGAGGTTACATGCAGTTAAACATTGGATCTAACAGCGTGCATAAAATCATGTTGGCAATAATGACATACATGTATTGGTCAAAAATAATCTGAAATAATATGATCTATTGTTGTGTCAATTTTGAATGAAATCCATTAGTTAGTATAGAAGTTACATGCATTTTAAAATTGGACCCATCAGCAGGCTTAAAATCATGTTGGCAGCACTGGCGTAGGCCTATATTAGTTGCTCCAAATTAATCTAGAATGCCAGGTACTATACGTGTGCAAAGTTTAGAGCTATTGGCTTGCATACTTTCTGATATATTGATATTAGGGTAACAAAAATAGAGACAGTATTTATTAACAGTTGGCAGCCCTGGTTACTCTTACGAATCGGCATAGTCATATCTGTTATGGTACACATAGCACACACAAAATTTGATTGAAATCCAAATGATAGTATAGAAGTTACATGTATTTTAAGTTGGACCTCTCAGTAGACCATGGAGGAAAGAAAGGAAGGAGATGCCTTCGCTGCGCTGCCCAGCGCAAGCTGTTGAAGCCAAATGGCTCGCCCACTTTGGTTGCAAGAAAATGGCTGTCCCTATGCTTAAAGCCGTAAACCACTCCAACTAGTAATGGATTTTAGTGACATAAAACTGCAATGACAAGTCATGATTTTTTCTTGGATAGGCAGAATACACTCTGTACATCACGGTACTTGGCACAAATAAGCTGCGTTATCATTTTAAAAGCCAATTTAAATATAAATATTAGTGCACCTTTGCGAGGCTACTTTTGTAAGGAAGACGCGGCAAAACACAATAATACGCTGAAACACTGATTAAATTCAATACAGGTGTCTGAAGATGAGAGTTATACCAAAGAAGGGACATCTTGGGAATTAATGATGACGAACTGATTACGGTATTTACACCAAATTGAGTTTTATGTTCTTATTGGTGTTGAGGCATCAGTTTTTAGGCCTAATTTCGAGCACAGCCACTTTCACTCATTGGTCGTACACATTTTAATATTCAAGAATACGAACCTCAAAATTAATAAACAGAACAATTAAAAATGGACGCATATTTGCACAAAAATACGGTATAGCCTAAACGTTTCAGTACCGTACGGTATTTTCTTTGTGGGGGGTAGAAACTTAACGATTAGCCTCGAATTGATTAATTACGTAGGCCTACCGTAATTATTGACCTACAGCCGTTTGATAATTTGGGATTTGCAGAGGAATGATTTTTATTTTTTTGGTATATAGGGTAGGCCTACACATGCTGAGATTAGAATTGAAGAGTTTTTTTAAATAACTTATCACTAATGTTATTACGTTTCCAAAGTTGCACAACCAGAGCGCGATAAAAACCAGGGCCAAAATAAGGTTTAGCCATGCACAATGCCTCATGCAAGTCACAGAACACCGAATACGAGTTAAGGTTACGCCCACTTTGGTTGCAGCGCTTGGCTTCACTCAAACGAGCTCAGGGCATCTCCTCTTATTCTTTCCTCCATGCAGTAGACTTAGAATCATGTTGGTAGCACTGACGTATATAAGTTACTGCAAATTAATATAGAATGTCAGGTACTATACGTGTGCATAGTTTAAAACTGTCGGCTTGCATACTTTCTGATATATGGGTATTTGGATTTAAAAAATTGAGAGCATTTTTAACAGTTGGCAGCCCTGGTGGATCCTCAGTAATATATGTTTATGTACAAATAGCACATACGAAATTTGGTTGAAATCCAATTGATAGTGTAGAAGTTATATGCATTTAAAATTTGGACCTATCAGCAGGCTTATAATCATTTTGGCAACACTGACATGTATGGCCTCCTGGAAATATAACTGCAATATTATTATCTATATGTGTGCCAATTTTGAAATAGCTCCCATTCATACCTTCCATGATATACAACATGGAGCACAAATTTCAATTGCGATTTTTCACCAGTTGGTAGCACTGACATCATTTTCAAATATGGACGTGAGATATTCAGGTGTAGATCTTTATCCTACCAAATTTTGTTTCGATTGCTGCAGCCGTTTAGGAGTTGATAGGGGGGGACACACACACAGCCAGACCGACAGACAGAAGGACAGACAGACAGACACACATTTGCCCGATCTCATGTCTACTTTTTCCTCATTTTTGCAAAATGTGAAAAGTAGGCTAAAAATGGGATACTATTCATGTAAAGGATACAGTATACTCTCGATTATCCGGTTTGTGGATTAACAGTGCACTTTTTCGCCTAATTAATAATTGAGAGAACAGCATACCGTACAAAAATTTCCTGGTAATTTATACTGTACTGCAAATTGAATAAGTTTGAATTTGTTTTTCGTACATATCTTTGCAGTTATTTTTAGTACGGTACTTTGTGACAGGTCGATGACTTCTTGCTTTGTCCAGTCTTGTTTTGTAACAGTGAAGTGCAAGATCCTTAAGGAGGTGGGGGTAGGCTTATTTCAAGGTTGCTGGAAGGCAAGTGCTGTCTGCATTCCATTCGGGGATCCGCTTAAATGGTCAACAGCTGTTGTTGTCATACAGTAAGATGCGGTACGTTGTGGTGTGAACAATGTCTGGTGTACAACGTAAACGAGTAGTGCTAACAATCTAACAAGCAATAAATATAATTCGCAAATTAGATAGTAATGGAGTCTCTGCAAGAAAATTAGCCAATGGTTATGTCTTGAGGTAAGGAAGCAGATGAACAACTAAAAGCAGAGGACCATTACAGACTTTCTCAGAGCACAATAATGTGTGTGAGTTATATTTATAGCGTACTTTCTATGGTACTGTATTTTAAAAAAAATAGAAGGCATTTTTCTTGCAATAAACACATGCTTTTGGATTATCCGTGATTTTCCGATTAACCGCGCTATTCACCCTGTCATTAGCCCGGATAAACGAGAGTAGACTGTATAAGGTAACTGCTCTAAAACTCGCCAAGATGATATATGCAAGTTAAAACAACATCAACAACAAACAATGTATGCAAGTCTCTGTAACACCAACTAAACTAGCATGAGATATTCACCATTGTTTCTGATAACTGAGATGATGCTGGGCCTGGACTGTCAGCACCAGGAAAAGGATTTCCACCAGGTGCAAAGGGAGGACCTTTGGGAGGAGGGTACGGAAACAGAGATTCCCCCACAACAGGTGGTGGTACAGTAGGGGGAAATCCCATTGGCATAAGAGGAATGTGAGGTGGTCCTTGTACATAGGGAGCCTCTATTGGAGGACCATGCTGTGGGAATTGTTCTGGCGGGTAGCCTTCCGGTGGAATAGGCATACCAGGTTGAAACATGGGCGGACGAAACGCTCCTGGCGGTCCTTCAACTCCCATTGGACCAGGTATGAAAGCCTCTCCAGGTGGCGTAATTTGAAGGAGATTCTGCAATACAAAAAAAAATCTTTACTCACAGTATTGACAATCAATCACTGGACAGGAAAATAATTATAGAAACACTATAACGGACATTCAAAATGACAGACTGATGTGGGCAAAGGGAAAGACAAAAGAAAAACAATGGCAAACAAAAAAACAAAAAAAAACAAAAAACAAAAAAGATAAGGATAATCCCCACAGCAGGACACACCACCATCCTCAAAGGTAGACATCCACATCATCAATCCAAACAAAAAGTCTTTATGCTATAGGCACCGTGCACGAGGCTTGAAACCGTACTAGTGGGTTGCGAACCAAGGAAAAGGAGGCAGGAGGAAATAAAGCCGCACCTGTCGTTCAAAAGCCATGTGCGAGAGCCAACTTAATTGCAACATTTTACCAGTTAGATACCCGGATTTTAGCAAATCAACAGTTGGGAATGGTAGAAATATCTACACAAGTGGGCATGTTAATCAAGTGTGGGAATGGAAGCGAGAAGATGAGCGCTTTCTGAAAGTAGAATTGATTATGCAAACATCTGTTTCGCTTCTGCCTTACCTAATATCATTAAAGTAGGCTTGGTTCCCATTTAGGAAATTGTCATATTTTATAGATTTATTAAATTATTTACACATATTTACTATATTATATTTCACAAAATGACCTGGGCGTTGTGACCAAGAGTAATACCGCGCCACCTCATGCCTCGGTAGAGCGAGGGTTCGAATCCCACCTCGGCCGCCCTGAAAATGGGTTTCGCGGTTTAGCATTTTTTACCACCAGGCAAATCAGAATAATATTATCCATTTCAGGTCCGTATTGAATATGTTTACTATTAAAACTATCAATTCTCCGTCTTTTCAATACAATATTAATAGTCTATTTATACAATTGGGTACATGTTTCGCACAAACGTTAGTGCTTCCTCAGTCCAAATATGCATAATATTTGTTTATGTCCTGTTGTTGTTTGAGTCTTCAGTCTTTTGACTGGTTTGATGCAGCTCCCCATGCCTCCCTGTCCTGAGCTAATCGTTTCATCTCTACATAGCTACCACACCCTACATCCGAGGCAATCTGTTTAACATATTCTAACCTTGGTCTACCCCTACAGTTCTTGTCCTCGACCCTTCCTTCCATAACTAAGCTTGCTATTCCTGGGTGTCTTAGTATGTGTCCTACCAACCTATCTCTTCTCTTCATTAGCAGTCGCCAGAAACATCTCTCCTCTCCCACTCGTCTTAATACCTCTTTGTTTGTAACCCTATCTACCCATCTGATCTTCATCATTCTCCTGTAACACCACATTTCAAATGCTTCAATTCTCCTCTTTTCTGCTGCACCAATAGTCCAAGTTTCACTTCCATAGAGCGCCACGCTCCAGACAAAGGCTTTCAAAAATGACTTCCTAATACCTAAATCTATATTCGATGTCAGCAGATTCCTTTTTTGTAGAAATGCTTTTCTTGCCTGAGCCAACCTACTTTTTATATCCTCTTTACTTCGTCCATCACTGGTTATTCTGCTTCCTAAGTAACAGAAATCTCCTACTTCCTTCAGCTTTTCACCTGCCAATTTGATCTCCATAGAGGTTTCTGATTTATTTCGGCTGCATTCCAGTATTTTTGTTTTACATTTATTAATTTACATCATGAATTCTTTCCGTAAGACGGAGTCCATACCATTCAAAAATTCATTCAAATCCTCAGGCTTGTTGGCCAAGATGACGATGTCATCAGCAAATCTCAGAGTTGAAATTATTTCTCCTTGAATCTTCACTCCCACTTTAAAATTGTCTCTAATTTCCTTCATTGCTTGTTCAATGTCCTAATGGGACTATAAGGTATGTTTGGAAAAATTGACAAAATGTGTAACATATTTTGATGATTTCAGTTGTTTCATGTGGATGAGTTTAACTTTAAAGAAGATGGAATACACTGATGTTGAAGAGAGTATTATGTATTTACAAGGGAAAGGTATTGACATCGATGATGCAAATATTTTTGATCAGATTGTAATCTGAGTAAATTTACAGAGAAGTTTTTACAGAACAGCGAATATCTTAAATTAACTTCTAGTCAGAAATGGGCAAAATATTTCAATGATAGTGAAAATATTGAATGCTACTCAGAGCTTCTTAAAATTGCAGAATATTTCTTTTGTGTCCCAGGTCACAATGCTAATGTGGAGAGGGTTTTCTCATTGATTTCATCTCAATGAACAGATGAAAGAAATAGATTGCAAATAGAATCTGTGAAAGGTCTGTTAATGGTGCAGTACAATTTTAAGGAATACTCTTGTCAGGACTTCTATAAATATCTGTTGGACAGACCTGAACTGTTGGCAGGAATATCATCCTCAGATAAATACAAATAAAGTGTAAATTCATGTTTTTAATTTCAGAATAATATTAATTATCAGTGGCGATGTTCTAAGTTTAATAATGTAATTAATACATTTTGAAGTTCATAACAATTTTTTATCGTATCTTATATGATTACAGTAGAGTCTCGCAAACTCTGCCTAATGTGGACCGGAGGGTGACCGAGTTCGCGAAAATGCCGGGTTATCGGGAAATGTGTTAAATGAAGAAATAAGCTGTTTGTTTTGGTTAGAAGTAATACAATGTAGTACATTTATTTGTTTTTAACAGAAACACAAGTTTTAAAATGATTAAGCACTACAATTATACACTGAAGAAAATGGAAATTGCAACACACAGAAGGAGTGGTGCTACATTGCTGCAATTGAACATGCAGGACGAGTGTTCGGTTGTGATTTGATGATTACACTTTCAGATCCCTCTGACCGCAAGTTCGGACAACAATCAATACAGGATGTGCCCACCACGAGCTGCAATACATTGATGAATTTGTCGAGGCATGGAGTCAATAAGGCCCTGGATCGCTTCCTGAGGAATTGTGGCCCATGCTGGCTGCACTGCACGGGTCAGTTGTTCCAGAGTTGTGGGTGGCTGAGGACGGGACGGTTGGCCAGTTGCCGACCCATCATGTCCCACACATGCTCAATAGGACTGAGGTCCGGGGATCTGGCGGGCCATTCTAAGGTTGTGATGTCATGGAGAGCTTCTCTGGAGATGCGTGCAATGTGAACCCGGGCATTGTCCTGCTGAAACATCCCATTAGCAATGTTCGCCATCATAGGGACAACCACTGGATTGAGTACCCTATCAATGTACTCTTCTTAGTCTTTTATGATCTGGAAAAGGCCTTTGACTCAGTTCCAAGATCTGCTATGTGGGCGGTGCTACAACGCTTTGGCTATCCTCGACGCTTTGTTGATCTAATCCAAGCTCTCCATGATGGCATGACTGGTCAGGTTTGTCAGCAAAATAAGATCTCTGACGAATTTCCTATCACTCATGGACTGAAACAAGGCTGCGTACTTGCTCCAACACTGTTTGCATTGTATTTGGCTGCAATGCTCTATAAATCGCCCACAAACATCCCAGGTGTAGATGTCAGGTACCGATTTGATTTGATGGAGGGCTCTTCAACCTAGCTCGATTTCGCTCCAAGAAGCTAACTCAGGTTACGAAGATAACCAATATGTTGTATGCAGATGATGCGGCATCGCCTACACTCACGCCAGTGGAGTTGCAACAGACTGTTAATTGCTACAAGAATCCATGTGAACGTTTTGGTCTCACCATTAATGTTCAGAAGACCAAGGTTCTGGCACAACCCTCACCAGGCACTTCCCTTCCGCACTTCAACATTTCTGTCTCAGATACTCCATTGGAGCAGGTAGACCACTTCTCGTATCTGGGCAGTCTGCTATCTGTACACGGCAATTGTGGGCAGGATGTTGAGAAGAGAATCGGTGCTGCCCATGCGGCATTTGGGCGACTATCGCACCGGGTCTTCTTGAATAAAGATCTGACCGTGAAGACGAAGCTCATGGTGTACCAAGCTGTTGTCATCTCAACTTTATAGAATTATGGAAAGCTAAGAAATCTCCTCTCCTGGGCTGGAAAAGGATAGCCGAAACTTTACCTCCTGGTCATGATCAAGATTGGGTAACATGGAAATCCTTGAATAGATTAAGATCAGGAGTGGGCAGATCTAAGATCAATCTTGCAAAGTGGGGCTACATTAAAGAAGATGACATACAGTGTGACTGTGGAGAAGATCAGACTGTGAAACATATGCTTCAGTGTAGACTGTGCCCGACCTCCTGCACAGAAGATGAACTTTATGAAGCATCACAGAATGCAGTGGAAGTGGCCAAGTTTTGGTCAAATATTATATAATGTTTGCAGTCATAGTATTTGTATCTGTGTTTATTTGATGTTTTCTGACTCGAGAATAATAATCTCAACTTTGTTATAAGGCTGTGAAACCTGGACCCTCTATCGACATGACTTCCGAAAGCTTGAGCGCTTCCATCAACAGAAACTTCGATCCATCCTTAAGATAAAGTGGGAAGACCACATCACCAATCTTGATGTTCTTGAGAAAGTGCTTGCTAATAGTATAGAATCATCCATCATTGGTCATCAACTTAGATGGATTGGACATGTCCATCGGATGGATGATACGAGACTACCACGCCAGGTTCTGTATGGTGAACTCACCTCCGGCACCAGACGTCATGGAGGCCCTAAGAGACGTTACAAGGACCAAGTTAAGCAGAATATGAAGTTGACAGGACTCAATCCACAAACCTGGGACCAGCTTGTTAAAGACCGTTCAACTTGGCGCCAGACCATCCCGGCTACTGTCAAAATGTTTGAAGAAGAACGTCGTAGAATTGTTAAGGCCAAGCGACAAGCACGAAAGCTCCGTGCAGCACAGCCACGCCCTCCACCAACAGTTCTGTGTGATCTGTGTGGACGTTTGTTTCATGCACGCATTGGGCTGTTCAGTCACCGCAAACATGCCCACAAACCTCAACCTTAGATTATTTTAGACTGTTTTGAAAGATGTATACTCGGAAACGAGTTAAAGCCGCCGCCGCCGACTGTCGAGCAATCATAGTGTCCTCAACAAGCACTAATTGTGATTTCACATTAAAGCCAATAGCTCCCCAGACCATAATGCTTGGTGTTGGCCCTGTGTGCCTCTCGACAATAAGGTCTGGGCGGCCCCTCTCCCCGGTACGTCGGCGCACACTATTCCAGTGATCACTGCGGACAAGACAGAAGCGCGATTCATAACTAAAGACGACCCTATGCCATTCGTCGACCCACGTCGATCGTTCTTGTCACCAGGCCAGCCTTACTCGTCGCTGTTGTAGGGTCAATGGAACACCTTCTGCAGGGACACGGGATCGTAAGTCAGCTGAACGCAGGCGATTACCAACTGTTTATTGTGTAACGTGGGGTGCCACAGCTGCTCGAATTTGCGCTGCTGTTGCATGGGGTTCCATCTGGGCCATCCGAATGATGCGGCGATACTCTCTCACAGTTGTCAGTCGTGCTGGGCCTGTGCCAGGTCTACGAGTGTGGGTACCTTCATTTGACCACTGCTACCATACACGTTGTACCGTAGATGCCTGTCGGCCAACACGTGCAGCGACAGTCCTTAGCGATAATCCAGCCTCACACAGCCCAATTATCCAAGCCCTCTCCAACGGCGACAATTGTTGATAGCGTGCTCTTCTCTGTCGTCGAGGCATGTTTGACGGGGAACACTTCACTGCACAGACTGCAAGTCAACTACGCTACACCAGAGTCCGTATACTGGAGTTGATTCCTCCACGACCAATCACGTGGGGAGACCTGTAGCAACAATCCAATGGGTCTGAAACTTTGATCGTTTACATACCTACATGGCATCGTTCCATATCTTGAAAATCAACACAAACGACCAATGCCTTCATGGTGTTGCAATTTCCATTTTCTTCAGTGTAGTACTTGAATATATAGTTCAGTACTGTACTACTGTACTGCATAAAAATCAAGGAAAACAATTACTGTAAATTATAAGAGAAAACTTAGAAAAACTAGGCCTACAAATTACTTTTATTATATGTACACTGTATAGTATATGTACAAAACAATTCCTGTAGGCAAATAGTTTTTTCACTCAATAAAAATTACCATTTACTTTTTTGCAAAAAAGTAAGTAATGTTCTTTTGTTTTTCGCTTTGAAACCTGTTTCTTGAAGCCTTGTCACGAAGACGGCGAAGAAACAGAATGTCATAGCAGATGCACCTTTTTCGAAGTACCGAAGAGTAGTTTCAGTGGCATTAAGTCCCTCGGTATGAGTGATTTTTGGTTCCACTACTCCATAATCTTCAACTTCTTTATCATGATCGTCGATTTCATCCTTTCTACTATATCTGCATCCGACAGAATGTCTTGCTGCGTGTCACGGAAAATGCGCAATCAAATAAATACAACGCTCTGCGCGAGAACCGTTTGTTTACTTCTTACTGCCAACAGTTTGTGCATTTACAGTACTGTACTGTACAACTACCTGTATTTAGTAGATCATCGTAACTCTTTACTACAGTATGTACTGTAGGCCAACTTTTCTCGCGTCGTATTTAACTGACGATAATTACATTGACGGAGAAGTCGAAAGAAAACATAATACCGCTCTGTGCGGAAACACAAAAACAATCAAAATTCATGATTTTTTTTCTCCTGTCAGGATGGCCAAGAAATCCGGAGTGCCGAGTTTGCGAGACTCTACTGTATATTACTTTTAGATTTGTCCTCTTTTTTTTCCCCTTAATGTCTTCAATTTTTTCCTTTGTTGTCCTCTATTTCACAGTACTGGATCTGGTCACCCCTACATGAAGGTGATAATTGAGTGTAAACAACTGTGGATGTTAATTGGTAATAATGATTTAAGCACTTATTGAAGTACATGTATTATGTTGTGCTATTGAGAGCCAAGTATCTAAAGAATTTCAATGGAATATTCTAAGAAAATGTTGGTGGTATAAATCCATTTATGAATGAAAACGTGGATGTCATGTATGACTTAAGTAATATTGAACCGTATCACAGTGGAATTACGCAGTAATGACATGTCAATTAAGGATTTTCGAAGCACAAATTGATAGTTGTTGATCAGAGAATTTTATTAATTCCAATATTGAAAGTATGATAGCAATGCCTGCAAGGTTACTTTACTTTACTTACTTCGTTGGCCACACGAACCAAAGTCGGTTCATTGCCTCACTCTTTAGCCTCTTCCAATGATCTCTGTTGCTAGCCATGTTTTCGTTGGCTCCCAGTGTCTCCACCATGGAGGAAAGAAAGGAAGGAGATGCCTTCGCTGCGCTGCCTAGCGCAAGCTGCTGAAGCCAGACGGCTCGCCCACTTTTGTTGCAAGAAAATGGCTGCCCCTATGCTTAAAGCCGTAAACCACTCCAACTAGTAATGGATTTTAGTGACATAAAACTGCAATGACAAGTCAAGATTTTTTCTTGGATGGGCAGAATACACTCTGTACATCACGGTACTTGGCACAAATAAGCTGCGTTATCGTTTTAAAAGCCAATTTAAATATAAATATGAGTGCACCATTGCGAGGCTAGTTTTGTAAGGAAGACGCGGCAAAACGTAATAATACGCTGAAACACTGATTAAATTGAATACAGGTGTCTGAAGATGCGAGTTATACCAAAGAAGGAACATCATGGGAATTAATGATGCCGAACTAATTACGGTATTTACACCAAATTGAGTTTTATGTTCTTATTGGTGTTGAGGCATTCATCAGTTTTTAGGTCTAATTTCGAGCACAGCCACTTTCACTCATTGGTCGTACACATTTTGATATTCAAGAATACGAACCTCAAAATTAATAAACAGAACAATTAAAAAAGGACGCATATTTGCACAAAAATACGGTATAGCCTATACGTTTCGGTACCGTACGGTATTTTCTTTGTGGAGGGGTAGAAACTTGACGATTAGCCTCGAATTGATTAATTACGTAGGCCCACCGTAATTATTGACCGACAGCCGTTTGATAATTTGGGATTTCCAGAGGAATGATTTTTAATTTTTTGGTACATAGGGTAGGCCTACACAGGCTGAGATTAGAATTGAAGAGTTTTTTTTTAAATAACTTATCACTACTGGTATTACGTTTCCAAAGTTGCATAACCGGAGCGCGATAAAAACCAGGGCCAAAATAAGGTTTAGACATGCACAATGCCTCATGCAAGTCACAGAACACCGAATACGAGTTAAGGTTACGCCCACTTTGGTTGCAGCGCTTGGCTTCACTCATACGAGCTCAGGGCATCTCCTCTTATTCTTTCCTCCATGGTCTCCACGTCTTTCTTGACTCCATCCATCCACCTCAGTTTTGGTCTACCCAGGGGTCTCGTACCTTGTGGCTTCCTTCTAGCACTGTCTTCACCATTTTCTCTTCTCTTCTCAGGACATGTCCCAGCCATTCAATTCTTCTGCTCTTTATTACAGCTGTCACATCGGGTTCATTAAACAGCGTGTGGATTTAAATATTTTTTTCTTCTTCTAAAGATTCCATTTTCAGACACTGGCCAAAAACTTTTCGTAACACCTTGTTTTCAAAAGTTATCATTTTTCTCTCCAATTTCCCACTCAGTGTCCATGTTTCAACCCATACATTAATACCGGTCGCACGATTGTCTTGTAAATGCGGAGTTTTGTTGTTTTCGTTAATAGCCTGTAAGTAAATAGTTTATTCATTGAGAAGAGACACTTCTCTGCAGATTTTAGCCGGTTCATTAGTTTAGTCATCCCTAAATAACTGTTCTTGTGAGGATGTCTAATCCATACCTCATCTTAGCTTAAAAGCTGGGTCGAGTTAAACAGTTTATGACTATTATTGGATGGTGCTAGAATGAAGTCTATTGCGAATGCACTTAAGGGTGCTTGAATAAAATTATACATTTGTATATACAAGGGTAATAATTATTATTGTGCGTAAACTTCAAACATTGGAATGACCACATGAATCTGGTTACCAAGTATTTTGTGTCTTTATTAACAATCCACTGTACCCTTATCATTATTTATATGTGATTCTCACTGTTTACCATTTGTGACATTTATTTGTGATTGGTGCTCCTGATACGAATAAAGAAAGAAGACCACATGAATGATCCACTAGGGTTTTTCTATATTGTTCATGGATCATCATTTTTGTAAATATCTCAGTATATCATTGTGATTAGGGTATTAGCAGTCAGGTCCGAGAGGACGATGTACTGCATTTGTTGCATCGATTTAATTATGCATAATTCAGTGAGAATTTATTTTTCGTTTCTGGACATTGCTTCAGATAATACATTTTGTTGTCCAATTTTAATCTTTCGGTGTGATGCTTTATAGAGGTGATGGAAGGTCGCATTAAGAAGGCCATCGCTGGGTGTTTCTGGAGTATCCCACACTCCTGAGATCATTATTTCACTTGATTCTTGTGTTCTCTGAGCAGTTTACTTTTTCACCATGGTCTTTCTTAATTGTTATGAATGACTTTTGCCCTATTATCCCCTCTACTTGTTGGTAGGATCTGGGGTTTCTTCTAGCTGGGGATTTTCAGGTTCTACGATCCAGCTGCCATCGTGGAATTTCAACAGGTATTGGTAGGTAATACGGGTACAGTACCATAGATATAAGTTACTTTTCAGCATAACCAACCTGTCAATACATTGAAATTTCGCAAAGTGCCATAATATGGCTTCATCCCATACAATAAAAAAAATATTATCGAAACCATATCATCCACAAACACCCCAGTCTTAAAATGTAAACTGCAAACCCATATAAATGTAAATACTATTGCAAATCCATGTAAACTATTGTTGTATTATTGTATAATTGTAAACCACTACAGAGCATAACTTGTAATTCCATGCAAACTCCTGTAATATGTAAATTGTTGTAAATGCACATGTAAACACCATCATACCTCACAATCATCCACACATAATATAAATAAGAATGTACCTCCCTTATACCTACCCTAACCAGATTGAGCCGATCTGTTGATTGCTTCACTATTTCGGTCCCATCTCCGTCCCCCGTGGACACCCTGGAGTCCCGGCTCCGCGTCCGGTAGTCGCCCTGGAGTGACGACCCAAAGATGGAAAGGATTAAAATGATAAACTTTATTCAGAGAAAGTTCTCTATAGGGATTCATATCCAAGTCCATAGGTCACCTAAGGCAGAATGCCAACAATTAAATTCGTCAACCAAGACATTATTGGAAAACTTGCATATTTTTGATGTGCGGATCTGTACCTGATATCCGCACAATTTTGAACTTAACCAAGTTGAACTGTTTACCCTATCAGAATGAAGCTAGATCTGATTTATATCCTGGCCAACATAATGTGGTCTGACTAGTAGTTTCTTTCATAAAGAACTGATGAACTCTGGAATTACATAGTTTGGAAGCGTGTATGTGCGAGCACCAAACTTTTTCTGTTTACTATTTCATAGTGTCCCCGCTGCTTGCCGTGGGCAGCACTAAGTGTCCAGTGCACATGCGCAGGGACAAAATCTTGCTTGTGAAAGAAAGCCGCATTGTAACGCCAGCATTCTGTGATGGGAATTTGAAAGTGCCAGACGTATAGGCTGGGCTGGGCCTCAGGACCAAGCCCAAACAGTGCTACGGACAACTAGGTATATTAACAAGAAGTTCCGTGAAGAACTATACAGCCTACTTTTCATGCCAATGATTATTCTACAGTATATGAACCTATCTAGAATAATGACGAAATTAAGTTGGTAATATCGAAATATCTAATTAGTTCAAAATATACCTGGTATAATGTAGCCTAATAGAGCACTACAGTTGGCAGCCCTGGTGACTGAATATATTCTTAGTTCCACCTCTTAAGGTACAGAATACAAAATTTGGTTGAAGTCCAATGGACGTTACATGCAGTTAGACACTGGATCTATTAGCACGCATAAAAGCATGTTGCCAACAATACCATGCGTGTGCTGGTCAGAAATAAACTGAATTATTATGATATCTTGTTATGACAATTTTGGATGAAATCCATTTGTTAGTATAGAAGTTACATGTATTTTAAAATTGGACATATCAGCAGGCATAGAATCATGTTGGCAGCACCGCCTTGTATTAATTACTCCAAATTAATCTAGAATGTCAGGTGCTATACATGTGCAAAGTATAGAGCTGTTGGCTTGCATACTTTCTGATACATTGATATTAGGGTAAAAAGAATATAGACAGCATTTATTAACAGTTGGCAGCCCTGATTGCTCTTAACAATACTTAGTCATATCTGTTATGGTACACATTGCACATACGAAATTTGGTTGAAATCCAACTGATAGTATAGAAGTTACATGTATTTAAAAATTGGTACTATCAGCAGGCTTATAATCATGTTGGTAGAACTGACGTATATAAGTTACTCCAAATTAACCTAAAATGTCAGAATATACGTGTACATAGTTTAAAGCTGTTGGCTTGCATACTTTCTGATATATTGGTATTTGGATTTAAAAAAATAGAGAGAGCAATTATTAACAGTTGGCAGCCCTGGTGGCTCTTAAGAATACGCTCAGTCATATCTGTTTATGTGCAGATATTACATACAAAATTTGGTTGAAATCCAGTTGATAGTGTAGAAGTTATATGCATTTAAACATTGGACCTATCAGAAGGCTTAAAATTATTTTGGCAACACTGTCATGGTTGGCCTCCTGGAAATTAAACTGAAATAGTATTATCTACACGTGTGCCAATTTTGGAATAGCTCCCATGCATACCTTGCAAGATATCCAACATGGAGCTCAAATTTCTAGTGCTTTTTTTCAGCAGTTGGTAGCACTGACATCATTTTCAAATATGGATGTGAGCTATTCCGGTGCACATCTTTACTCATACTAAATTTGGTTTTGATTGCTGCAGCCGTTTAGGAGTTGATAGGGGAACACACACACACAGCCAGACACACATTTTCCCGGATCGATCTCATAAGACTACTTTTTCCTCATTTTTGTGAAAAGTAGGCTAAAAACATTCATTTCGATACGGAATGATCGTTGGATAATAAGACTTTATAACACTCATATTTAAATTCATTTTACTTAGATTTTTAAAGCCACTAGTGTCGATGGTGAGCTAGCACCTAAAAGACTTTAATAGCTTTTCACGTGGCATCTCGGCACTCAATTGCCACTAATACATTTGATTTTATGTGTGTTAGAATTGTATTTGATTTCTTCAATTTAAATTCTATGGTATGGGTCTATAATCTCAGCTATTCGGCCCCCAACTTGCTTACGTTTTATATGTGATCACATGTTGTGAAATGCCACGTATTATTCAGATAGAGGCGCCTCCCTAACGTTAGGCATGTTTATTATTATTATTATCATCGATCGATGTATGATTTTCTTTTCAGCCCCTTTTCAGTTATTGAAATACAACAAATGTGTCGCCCAGTTCCATAACACGTTATGTCCAAAAAAATGAAATTCCTTTTTATTGCGCCATTTTGTAGAGGGCATTCATATGCATGTCTTCAATATGCCAAACTGTTCCGTAAGTCGCTATTTCACGCTTAAATTGAGCATTGAAAATGGAGTACTGTTCCAAAACTCGTCATGTCCACAGCAGAAACTGTTCCATAACCCGTTATGTCCATTACCAGAGCACAGAAACAAAACTCGTCATGTCCAACTCATTTCCCACACTTGGCAAGTGTTACAGTTCCATACATCGTTATGTCCGACAAATTAATTCAGCTGGTTTTGCCAACATATTTCGGGTATTAAGGTGTTGTTCCGTTTCTACAACTGAACAAATGAGGTTAGGGAACTTTATGGAGGTTGGTACACTTGTTTTGTTTTGAAAGGGGACTGTAGTAAAGCCATAACCTGGCATTCTGCTTGTGTGTTAGTTTTCAGCTGTGAACGTTTAATTTTTCTCTGTTATACAGTGTTTGAAAGTGTTTTAAGGCTAATTTAAACATGGGGAATGACGAAGGGATTGTTGAGGGTGACGTTATTACTCCGGCACGACCAGGTCAATCAAGGAAAAGAAAGAAAAACCAGGAAGCATGGACAAAAGTTGTAGCCAAGAAAATGAGGTTAGTGCTATAGCCTAGACAATTTATGAGCCTTTTTATTAAAGAATGTATTAATTTACTTCATAAATCTAATAATGGGGTTTCTCTTTCAGGTATTCTTCGAAAGGTCCACCATCCATGCCTACATGTGGTCATGTAGGGGGAGTTTTTAAATGTAGTGAACTAGGAATGCAAGACATCCGACGAATGAACCAACATTTTTATTCAACACAAAACCGCCAGGTTCAGAATGAATACATTTTGAAATATGTAACAGTTGAAACTCCACACCGCAGCAGATCACGAGTAAATATGCAACAGAAAAATGTGACCATCAAGTATTTCTGCAATAAGCAACGAGATGGAGTTGTAACGAGGTTGCAGATATGTAAGAAGACCTTTATTAATATCCTTGGTGTTAGTCGGGATCGTGTTCAAAATGTATGCAGAAAGTTTTTTGAATCAGGAACCACACCTGTGGAAAAACGGGGAGGTGACACAAGATCAGGCCACTTTCAAAGTAGGCGAGATGCTGTCAAATCCTTCATTCTATCAATTCCTCCGCTTGGGAAACATTATTGTAGGTCCAGAAATGTTCATAGGTACTATCTACCAAGTGAGCTGTCAATAACAAAACTATATCGCATGTACAATGAAAAAGCTACTGAGGATTTGAAAGTTAAGTATGAATTTTTCCGAAACATTTTTGATAACAACTTCAATATTGGATTTGGGTCCCCGGCAACTGACGTTTGTTCCTTTTGCCTAATGCATCAAGAAAAATTAAAACGTCTGCCTACCGGAGAGGAAAAACAAACGGTGCAAGCAGAACTAACAGTTCACAAGGCAAAGGCCAAGGCCTATTACGATAATCTTCGAACCGAGATAGAAGGTGTCAAAGTTATTAGTTTTGACTGTCAGAAGAATCTGATATTACCAAAACTACCAGATCAGTCATCCTACTACTTAAGACAGTTGTATTACTATAATTTTACTGTTTGTGAAGGTCTATCAACTGCAAGTCAAACTAAAGATAACACGTTTTGCTATGTATGGCTCGAGCATGAATTTCCCAAAGGTTCTTGCCAAATTGTGTCTTCAGTTTACCACCGTTTGTGTAACACTGACTTGAAGGAAGTAACTACCGTTAAGCTAGTTTCTGATGGTTGTGGTGGACAAAATAAAAATTCAACCATGGTTGGAATGATTTGTATTTGGCTTGCACAAAATGCTCCAGATAGTGTAAAGAAAGTCATCCTTTTGTTTCCAATAGTAGGCCACTCCTACATTCCACCAGACCGAATATTCGGACGTATTGAGAAAGAAGTTAAGACCAAAGCTTCAATTTTAATTCCAGAAGAATATGAAGCCCTGTTTGACTCAATTGGGACCGTGTTTAAAGTTGGGACCGATGTAAACGTATATGATTGGAAAACTGCTGCAATGGGTGCTCCTAAGAAAGGTGAGATCCCTGCCATCCCAGGGACTGCCAAGCCAATAGGTAAGTGGCACTTCAAGTTCCAGCCCAGCAAACGAATAATTATCACCAAAGAGTCTAACAAAACCATAAAAGTACGAGGTGAAGTAGCCTACAACATGAATTTGGGGAGTTCCCGAAGTATCTGTCGAAAGGGCAAGTCCTGGACCGAAACCACACCCAATCTCATAGCCAAAGGTGTCCTCATCAAGCCTCAAAAATTGAATGATGTAAAATCACTGCTACAAACCCACTTCGGGTCAGATTGGAAGATGGATCCAACCCTTAAGTTTTATTCTCAACTTTGTGCCGATCAGCAAGCTCTTGTCGATCAAGGTGATACACTTCGACAGGAAGAGGAGGATGATGTCGGGGAAATTGCTATGGAGAGTGAGGACATTTTGGGAGTGTAAAATGTTGAGACTTTAGAAAACAAGTTACATTGCTCATTTTCATGAATATGTTGGGGAAATTGCTATGGACAGTCAGGACATTTTGATATTGTAAGATTTTGAGACTTAAAGAAAACAAGTTAAATTTTTCGTTTTTATGATTGTATCCGAATGAACATTTATTTCATTGTAACAATAAAACATTTCCTTACAGAAAGCAATATTTGCATCTTATTAAAACCAAAATTAAAAACTTCCATCCTAAAAACCTGTTCCAAAACTCGTTATGTCCATTTTCCAGTTCCATAACTCGTTATGTCCAACACAATTATGCATTTTTAACAGAAACCTCCATGTACACATTTTGTAGAGTGAGACAGCCTAAATCTGTACGGCTTAATGTATAACTAGAACGAAAATTCGGTAAAAAATCTCTCATAGGAGAGAAGATACGAGTTTTTCGTGTCTCCTGTAAAATTTTGGTAAATGGACATAACGAGTTATGGAACTGGACGACACAAATACTAAATGATGAATGTAATGGTAGGATTTTGGAGTGGGTACCAGTTTCGTACGTAACAATGGCAGACAGCCCCTCTCTTTGGTTTGCCGGGCTTTGAACTTATCCTTTGTTCATGTCTTGACCTTATGGTCCAGCGTATTTCATAAGACGCGTGTTTAAGTAATATTTCTGGTGATTATTAAAATTGATCAGATTAATTAATTTGAAGAAGTTCTGCATATTGAAAGACTATTGGAAAGTTTGTTATTCTGATGAGTGCAGTGTTGGCATTTATTTTCAAGTAGAGTGTTTGTTTGCTTCCCTCCAGCTAGCCTACGGGCATGTATTTGAATTTTAATATAGATTTTCATTTTTGGTTTTTAATTATTTTGGGTTTTTCTACCAGGCATTTTAACAACCAGCGTTTCATATCGGACCTCTGTGTTCCCACCCAGACGCCACTTCCCGGATTTATTCCGTAAGTCCTCTTCCTCCCTTTTCCCGGTAGCAGTGTAATGCAAATAGGGAAAGCTGTGACTGCTTTCGGTGTCGGAGCTCCTGGCGGGCTTCAGATGTCGAAAGGGGGCACACAGAGCACACTCGCTTAACCAGCAAACATGATGACAAGCATAGCCACTCCAATCATCACCTACATATCATACACAGAGGGAAGGAGAAGGAGAAGAAGAAGGAACAACACCCCGACACCGCCCTGCACCTCACACAATGATCGTGGACGATCATTAAACGAAGAAGAGGTATTGTTATGCCCCAAGCCCCCGTGGGGCATAATCATCCCCTTTTTCCCGCCAAACTCCATAAGACAAAGGAACAGTAACAATCAAACTAAACTGGCAATCTACCTCACACAAGAAGCAACATTTCAACATAAAATTAACAGCCAGACACCCACGTTATCTAGAGCACACAAACATTTAGAAATGCAGTCGCAGGTTAAGTCACGGTGGGAAGTACAGTACTTTAAATAGAGGTGTCTCAAAGAGCAGCCTCCGTGGCTTAGGCGGCAGCACGCCGGCCTCTCACCGCTGGGTCCGTTGTTCAAATCCCGGTCACTCCATGTGAGATCTGTGCTGGACAAAACGGAGGCAGACAGGTTTTTCTCTGGGTACTCCAGTTTTCCCTGTCAAAATTTCATTCCAGCAACACTCTACACTATCATTTCATTTCAACTGTCATTCATTTAATCATCGCCCCAGGGAAGTGAGTCAGGCCTCGGCAGCCGGCACAGTTCAAATCCTCGCCGCTAGATGGGGGCTTCATTCATTCCATTCCTGACCCTGTCGGAGACTGGATGCAGGCTGTGGATTTTCAGAGGTGTCTCAAAGAGTGGGGATCTCTCGCCTGTGAAACCGCTGTCCGTCACCGTAGCTGCAAGTCTATGAACTAGGTGAGTGTTGCTCTTAAGGTTAATCCTTTAGACTTTCCTTCCAATTCCATACCTAATTACTTTGTCATTGCCATGCATTACATTTCACGCTATCTCGTGTCACTAGAAACCTTCTAGTGTCCGGTATTCATTACATTTGTGGAATAAACCAGTCATACGTCCCTAGATTGCTCTCTTGTATTTTGAAACGTCCCATTTGAACTCCTGGCCTTTCCAAGCCACCAGTTCCTCTACACTGCACTCCACCTGGCTGCCGGCCCGACCGCAGTCGCTAGATCATCATTCTGATACTTACGCTCTGAAGCAAGGCGACAAGCCAACCTTCAATTCAGCGCACATACGTCACACACTAAATACAAATTACACGCACGTGTTGCCCTCCAGACAATCCACTACCCCTTACACCAAATACCGCCCTCACTCGACTACACCCCCGAGGGCAATACAATATGCACCATTCGGATCAGAAAGGGTTGTTTCACGATTTTAAAAAATTAAATAATGAAAATATAAGAACCAAAGACCCTTTAAACAAATTAAACTTTTTTGTTGGTTTGCATTTTTGTTATTTGGAAAATTCAAAGTGAAATTGCGCAAAAAAGATTGATCATAATAAGAAAATCTGAAATATGCCATTGTTTACTCATTCCTTCTTTTATAACAAACCTTGACCAAGGGACAAGCGGTCGTCTCAAAACATCGGTACTTAAAATTTCCACTCGACCTAATGGCCCCAAAGCTATATAGTGGAAAGAGAAATGAACTTGCAATGATAGCTTCCTCATGAAATCTACCCAAAAATCTACATCATGAGACTAGGACACAGAAGCAATTATCAGGGAGTGCCCGATTCGTGATTGAAGGCCATACAGTAAAACTCAAATCACAGCAATATGTTGAATTTTTGCCAATCACAGACCATCGAATGGTGACCTTCGGAAGCTTATCCTTTGCGGTCCCATGTCATAGATTAATGGCATGAAAAAGAACCTTCCACTATATACACTTTTGTGAAGCCAAAATTTGTAGGTTAGAACTGATAACGCTATATTAGTTTCATCATTCGCCGCCATTTGCTGACTGCGATGGCATCTAGTAGCCAAGTCCGCAAGCTAGGTGTGGTGGACGGTAGCAAAAGTAGGAACTACTTGAAATTATCATCTGCAGTCCTTACTTGAATTAAAACAGCCAACACAATTAACACCGGTTATCAGACCGATTCTACACACACCCAAAGTACACTGGGCAACATGACCGTGTTGTTGCAGCCCCTAAACTAAGGCACCAACCAAGCTTATCCTGGCGCAAATTTGAAAGAGAAAACCAAAGAACGTAAACATAGTAGTTCATTCATTATGGAAAAACCATGAAAGTTAATTGGTATGTTAACTGGTTTTCACGAGCCATAGGGTTGGCATATTAGTGGAGAGGGTAGAAAATGCTGTTGTTGCTTTTAGGCTCTGCGGCATCTTGGTCATATATCCCTGTGTATTTTGAGCGTGTAATTTGTGGAGGGCAAGGGATAGTTTCAAGTATTTGTGATCCACTGTATCTGACGATGGCAAACTAGATCTGGAAATTAATAATAATAATCATAATGTTGAATTCAAAATTCAACATTATGAATAGTAACACGGGCCGTGAAAGTCTAAATGACAATAATAATAATGTTATTGGTTTTACGTCCCTTTTAACTACACTGGCTTTTAGAGACGCCGGGGTGCCGAAGGGGATCTTTAACGTGCCAGTAAAACTACGGACACGGCTCCCTTGCATTTGCGCACCTTCAAATGCCAGCTGACTGCGCCAGGATACGAACCTGCAACCTTGGGCCCAGAAAGCGAGAACGTTACCCCTGAGCCACGCAGCCAGCCATCTGGAAATTACCCACCGAATTCAGGCTGCCTGGTTAAACTGGAAAAGGTTATCTGGTATTCTCTGTGACAGGAGTCTGAATATCCAAGTAAAGGGTAAAGCCTATAAATGTGCAGTGAGACCTTCAATGCTATACGGAGCAGAAACTTGGCCAACAGTGCCGTCACAGTGCAAGCGACAGAAGTAGCTGAAATCAAGATGCTAAGATGGATGTGTGGTGTTACAAGAAACGATCACATCAAAAAGACCTTCATACAAGGCAGCGTAAAAGTGACTGAAATATCAGAAAAGGTAAAAGAAAGACGCTTGCTCTGGTATGGCCACATTAAGCGCAGGGATGAGAGTTATGTAGGAAGGCGAGTGCTTGATCTGGAGGTGGAAGGCAAAAGGGAAAGAGGCAGGCCTAGAAGAAGATGGATGGACTGCGTGCAGGATGATCTCTGGGAGAAGCAGTTAACAGAAAACACCATTTGGGACCGAGGAAAATGGAAACGACTAGTCAGAAACGTCGACCCTGCATGAACGGGAAAAGACGAAGAAGAATTTGTGGATGGCTGAGACCCTCTTCTTCTCAGTTTTGCCTCACGAGGCTGAGTGTACCCCGTTCCTGTTCTCAAACCAGAATTAAATTTCTTGGCAGAACCGGGAGTGCTAGCCGCTACACAACAGAGAGGTCGATCATACTAATATATAAAACAAGCAAAAATTCCTCTCGGCACGCCGGAAGGCGGAGGTAGATTTCACCGGGCAAACTAGGGGATAGGCTATAATAGGCAAAATATGCAGGTTTTCGTAGTAGGATCAGACCTCTTGCGAGAAAGTATTTTACAATTGGAGGTTAGTAAACATTTTTTCGTCTTTCTATGCATACTTTTAACATTTTACTGTCTTATGGGGATGGTAACCTTCTTGTCATTTGGGGTTAATTTTTATACTTGTGATCACACTGTCCTTATGCAAGGTTTGGAACTAATGTGTAACTATCTAACAGTCTGTTACTTCTTCACGTAAAATTTTATCTCCCGCAGAGATGTTGGTTGGTTCCTCAGTTTAGGGGCTGCGACAAGGTGGTCATGTAACCCCGTGTACATTGGGTGTGTGTAGAATCTGTCTGATAAACGGTGTTATTTGTGATGACTGTATTAGTCTGTAATTCAGGTAAGGTCTGCAGACGGTCAATTTTAAGTAGTAGTACCTAATTTTGTACCAAATACTAACGTCAATGACACCTAGCTGTGAAATTGGCTGCTAGATGCCACCGCAACCAGCAACTTGCAACGAACGTTGTAACTTCCCTCCGAAGGAAAGCATGCTGACGGATTTTTAGAGCTCTTAGAAAATCCGGCGACTTTGGCCGGCTTTGAACCAGCACCTTGGGCATAGAAGTTCAGCATGCTACCAGTTAGCCGCTTCCCTCATAGTCAGATGGAACAAGAAGTTCCGTGACGAACTAAAGAGCCTACTTTTCTGAAAATTAAGATTCATGCCATTGATTAATCTACAGTATATGAACCTATCTAGAATAATGACGAAATTAAGTGGGTAATATCAAAATGTCTTAATTAGTTCGAAATAAGGTATACTAGACATAATGTAGCCTAATAGAGCAATACAGTTGGCAGCTCTGGTGACTGAATATATTCTTACTTCCATCTCCTAAGGTACAGAATACAAAATGTGGTTGAAGTCCAAAGGACGTTACATGGATTTAGACATTGGATCTATTAGTACACGTAAAAGCATGTTGGCAACAATGTCATGCGAGTGCTGGTCAGAAATAATCTGAAATATTATATATTTTTGTGCCAATTTTGGATGAAATCCAATTGTTGGTATAGAAGTTACATGTATTTAAAAATTGGTCCTATCAGCAGGCTTAGAATCATGTTGGTAGAACTGACGTATATAAGTTACTCCAAATTAATGTAAAATGTTGGGTAATTCACGTGTGCATAGTTTAAAGCTGTCGGCTTGCATACTTTCTGATATATTTGGATACAAAATAGAGAGCAATTATTAACAGTTAGCAGCCCTGGTGGCTCTTAAGAATACACTCAGTCATATGTTTATGTACACATATTACATACAAAATTTGGTTGAAATCCAATTGATAGTGTAGAAGTTATATGCATTTAAAAATTGGACTTATCAGAAGGCTTAAAATTATTTTGGCAACGCTGTCATGTATGGCCACCTGGAAATTAAATTGAAATAGTATTATCTACATGTGTGCCAATTTTAGAATAGCTCCCATGTATACCTACCAAGATATCCAACATGGAGCTCAAATTTCTAGTGCGTTTTTTTAGCAGTTGGTAGCACTGCCATCTTTTTCAAATATGGGCCTGAGATATCCCGGTATACATCTTTACTCATACTAAATTTGGTTTCGATTGCTGCAGCCGTTTAGGAGTTGATAGGGGGGGGGACACACACACACAGCCAGACAGCCAGACAGACGGACAGACAGGAGGACAGACACATTTTCCCGGATATATCTTATAAGTCTACTTTTTCCTCATTTTTGAAACGTGTGAAAAGTAGGCTAAAAATGAATGTGATCTCGTCAATGGCGTTGTCTTGGCAACCTCTGATAGATCATCCCTTATCAATTTAAAAGTGTTGTTATGGTAACCTCTGATGGCACTTGGCATTTTTTAAAATTCCGAAATCATTTTTCTCATCCCTTGGCGTAATGGTGGGTCATATCAAAAATTCTTTCAGACAAAAGTTTTAGGTAATTATTAGGGGAATATTTTCCATTTTGTACAGTTTTGATATTGTGCCTATTAAGAGAGATATGATTAATGTTTCCCGAAAAACCCACTTTTTTCCACCCCTTTGGTCAATGGTTGGTGCTATCAAAAAACTTATTTGACATAAATTTTTGGCACTTATCCGACACATATTATGAACTTTGAATGGATTCGATATTTCACGTATTAAGAGAGTTATAGCGAAATTTCACTTTTTCGAAAAAAGCCCCCCATTTTCATCCCCTTCGACCGATTTAGCCCATTAACGAACTCGACCGAGATTTTATAGGGATACATATTATGTAAAAAATTCAAAGTGATTGGTGCAAAATTACGGCAGTTATCGTGTCCACAAGAAACTGATATATATATATATATATATATAGATACATATATACATAAATTATATATAAACATTTGAACGGACGGTGGTTTTGGGGTCTGGGGGATGTGAAACGTGAAGATATGTCGAAATTTTCCGGAAGTCGAAACATGGTACCCATTGCAATAGTTAGCTTTCTAATGAAATCTACCTAAATGAGATGGTGTGTATCTTTCTGTCTGTCTGTGTGTCACTCAGTAGGAACGCAAGAACCACTGGTCCGATTTAAATGACATATTGCATGGATGTAGCTGATTTACCAGGTTTACATAAAGGATAGGCAATTTTTGATTTCGATATTTTGCACTATTAAGAAATGGCGACCATTTTAGAGACGTCACTACACCCTTTGGTTTCAAAATTTCATATTTCCATATCAAATAAAAAGAGAACGCTAAGAAATAGCAAACTTTTGATGGCAGATACGAGTTTTAAAATTTAATTTCCTATCAGAAAGGTCCTGATCACTTTTCGTGTATCTCTAACGGTTAGCGAGTAAAACCTAAATTTGTGCAATAAAACACGGTCGACACCGAGCGGTGCAGTATATCTCTATATACTGTATATAAAAATGAATGTTTGTCTGCTTTCTTCTGAATTTCTACGGAAATTTGAGTTATTTACGCGTTATAGACTGATTAATGATGAATGTGCGCGAAAATAATGTTTTTGTCTGTGTGTTTGTTTGTCTGTGGACAACTTTGTTCCCTTATAACTCGAGAACAGCTGGGTGTATCAACGTAAAATTTGATACTGATATCATCCGAGGCACGACACTAATCATTGATGTAACTCTTCTCTGTACCTCTCATAAAAGGGGGCCTACCCCCTTAAAATACATGCTGAAATAGGCGTAGAAGGACGAAACAAAGCTCATTTTCAGCCCCTCAATGTGAGAGACAAAACTCGGGGTCACCGAAAACCACATTTTAAGGCCTTAAAACCATCTGTTTTTGAGATATTCCCAGAAAACTAATGAACGAATGCAAGCCGGTAACCATGGCAACAGAATCACAGGGGTCCATCTATTGTTGTAAGACGCAATGCAATTCCATTAATTACAATAGTGTGAAAGTATGCAAACAGCTAGAAGGTTATCATGGAACCAAATTAAGGTGTAAAATTCATCAATACATATAATGCGCTTAAGGGGGTCAAGGGGTACTCTAGAATTTTTTCACACGATTTACACCTGCGGGTGTGGTACGGCAAGTCTATTATATTCCTATCCCTATATTATATTATTATTAGTATTATAACATGGCGTACAACGACGAGACAAAGCCCCTCGGTTCCAGAAACGAAACTCGGGGGCCCTAAAGGGTCCTCGAAAACTACATTATAAGGCTCTAAAACCAACAGTTTCTGAAATATTCCCAGAAAACTAATTTAATTTAACAAACTAATGAAGGAATGCAAATCGGTAACCATGACAACATTATCTCAAGGGGTGGCATCCAACTTTCCATCTATTTCTGTAAGAAGGAACGTCACTCCATTTATTACATTTCTGTGAAAGTTTGCAAATGGCTATAAGGTTATCACGGAACCAACGTTGACTGTATAATTCATCAATGCAATTAAGGGGGTCAAGGGGTAACCTAGAATTCTTTCACGCAAGACATATAGTACAGAAGGTCCATCATATCTCCCAGAAGCAACATTACTTTCAAAAATTCCTGAATTGAATCATTTTTTGCGGTTTTTAGGAATTTGGGCCATTTGAGGCTAAGGAATCTGAATTTTCATGAACCACAAGCCTTTATAATTTATGAAAGAGGTCTTCCTGTGTATGGGGACCTAACACAACGTGAGGGTCAGTTTTTATGTGATGTGTATTGCGTTTCGTCTACAAGGCTTTCAATTCTATTTCACTTCAGGAAGTACACGTTAGGTGAATTTAGTTTGAGAGCACATTTTAACTAATCTTTTTTTTTTTTTTTTTGGCATACGCGTTCATCGTAAGGATGATTTTGTTTGATACTGTTAGGTAGATATACCCATATTTGGTTATCTGGGTGATATGTTGTAGACAATAGAATTAAAGGAAGGAAGCTTGTAGTTTAACGTGACCGTTAATCTTGAGATCATGAGCCACGGGACCTCCTTTTTACGTGGAATCCGAACCACGGGACATGGCATTTCACTTCGAAAATCTCACATGCATTAACCGGGAATCGAACCCGGACCGCCTTGGTGAGAGGCATACAGCTAACCGCTGAGCCACCACGCTCCCGACAATAGAATTGTCTGTCTTTCTGTGTATCTTTATGTAGGCCTATAACTCGTGTTCGTATGCTTGGTGCATCGTATAATTAGGTATGGTAACCATGAGAGTCAATATACCAATCATTTATAAAACTCTTCACCGTACTTTTCATACAGTAGAAGGGTGGATATAGGGAAAAACTTCTCAAAATACATGCTAAAATAGGAGAAATATAAAAATTATCCTAGAAGGATGACTAAAGCATATGTTACGTCTCAATGCGAGACACAAAATTCGGAAGTCTATAAAGGGTCTCCGAAAACCACATTTTAGGGCACTTAAATTAAGTGTGTGTGATATTCCCAGAAAACTAACTTCGTTCTGATCAACTTATGAAGGAATGACAAACCGCTAACCATTCCAACAGTAGCTCAATTGATAATGCCTGGTGTTAACTCCGAACACCGTTCGAAGAACGGGTACTTCTGCTAGTATTAATATAATTCGAAGAAATCTTATATATTAGAAAAATTGGGAAGGAATTTGACCTTTTACTAACACTGAAATATCTTGACAAGTAATTGTGATGTTATAACAAGTAGTTCCATGAAGAACTAAATAGCCTGCTTTTCTTAAACTTTAAGATTCAATCCTTATTCCTGCAATTAGATCGATTTAGAGTAATATCTTTACCTACAGAATTCTGCAGGTAGCACTGACATTATATGATTTGCTAAAAATATAACAAATATTTTAGTGTAATACAGCAGTGGATTCTGAGATATTGATAGTTTATGGCTAAAATGCTCAGGGAGAGTTAATAGGTTGTTGATAGAACAGCTCTCATTCTGAGAATGTGCGCATATACTGTAATGTTATGGCATACACTGTACATACAAAATTTGGCAGAAATCCAGTGAAAGTTACATTCAGGTAAACATGAAACCCATAATAGTCCAGTCAACGAATGCTCAAAAAAAGGTATAGAGGGAAATGTTTGGAACTCAATTTTTGACTTTGTAACTTTGTTTGAACTAGTTAGGTGGTGAACATATCAAAAGTCCCTGCCCGTAGCCTTTGAGCCGAGGCGGGGGGGGGGGGAACATGCATGACCATATATATTCTTGAAGTGTTGTCATTTTATTCCCTTATGTAATGTTCTTTTTAAATTTTTGTATGTGTCGATATTGTAGTTATTATTTGCTGATACAGATGTTTGGGCTGATGAAGGAGCAATAATATGCTTCGAAACATGTACCCTTAATAGGATCCATTACGATATAAAGTATGGACTAGGCGGAAAAACCTCTGATCATTTATATACTCTGTATTTCAAAAGAAAGATCGTGAAGGAAATGGTGGGAGCTTGGAACAGTTCAGCTGTGTTGCCAAGTTTTTATTGTTGATGTAGATCAGCTGATTCGAATAATACACAGGGCTACACTTCGGACATTATTTCGGTACTATTATGTGCAATATAACGTAAATGTCGATCCTGTGTCAATGCCGAGGACATTCAAATAGTGAAATACGGTACATAAATAAATAACACACCGAAGCTATGCTACCTTTATCACCGTTATTCAATATATACGAGAAAGAGGCCAAACACTCGACAGCTATACAAATATAATACAAAATACAAACACAAAGTAATCTGATGATGGATATATCAACACTCACCATGCAATGATTATCCTTCAAGATGAAACAACATCTGAGTGGAGATCATTCACAGTTTACAGCAGTTGAACACAGAAACAACCAAGCACACTCACTCACTGTATCACGACTCAATACGGTTAATACAGAATAGCTTTTGTGATTCCACAAATGTAATGTTAAGGTAAAAAAGTATTTAGCGCCGAGCACAGAAACAAGCCGCTCTGTGGCGACATTATTGCCGTGTTTTTACATTGTCGATTTGTAGGCTATTGAATGACAGGCGGTAATTTGAACACTACGATACAACGGGAAACAATAACTTGTGCTTTACTCGTAAGTTATTATCGACTGCCGGGAATTGTAACACCTCGACCAGTGTTCGATCTTTCACGGGGTGGACGAGTCCTGGACCTACCTCTTCGAGAAATCATATTTCAAACAGAAATAACTACAGCACTTATCTACCTATAACCTACCTATAATAATTAACAAACTAGGTAACTAAGAACACGATGAAACTAGAAAATAATAATAATAATAATAAAAGAAATATCGGTAAAAATGGAAACAGAAATATTAAAACTCTATGCTAAAAGTAAACGAAACGATGACAATGAAACTAACTCGAACAGCGGTTAACAAGCGACTGAATCATGAGCAATGCGCTGGCAACGTGTGGTGCTAATTGTCAAAATCCAGCCAATAGGAGCCTGCGGCGGCCATTTTACGATCGTTCCCGCCAAATATGCCAGGTTCTTACTCTGGAAATACAGAGTATAGGCAGTTGGTAATACCGTGGACTCTGTAAATATGCATGCTTATGGCTGCCAAGGCACACATTGCATGTGGAAAAATTATGTATAAGCCCGGAAATTAGTATGGCAGTTGCATAGAGTTTAACATTGAACATTATAAACATGCATATAACTAATTCTAAAATATCTTGACTTACTAGAGTTCAAATTTCTGTAGCTGGAAGAACTGATGTTATTTTCAAATATGACCTTGAGATGTTCTGGTATTGATCTTCACACACATCAAATTTGGTTTCGATAGCTGCAGTCGTTACACACATTTGATCTCATAAGCTACAATTTCATAATTTTTCCGAAATATGAATGATAGGCCAAAAATGAAAGGCGACAGTACCGTAATTGTCTGTTCAGGTCACAAGTATTGTGCCCAATTTACGGAAGCCACCGTAATTATATTTTGCATTTCGGACAAGCGGAACGCCAGCTTGAAGTTTGAACCGAGCGCTGATACAGCTAGTTCACCGTGCGATTCAGAGGATGCGCTAGGAGGAATAACTGTGGCGCCGACGGACAAGCTACTGAAACTTATTGATGATGAAAATAAATCGATGATTTGAGGTCTAGAATCTAGTCGAGATTGGTTGGTTCCTCAGTTTAGGGGCTGCGACAACTCGGTCATGTAGCCCCGTTTACTTTGGGTGTGTGTAGAATCTGTCTGATAACCGGTGTTAATTGTGATGGCTGTATTAGTGTTTGTATCTGTTTTTTAAATTTAAGTACCAGACTGCAACTTAGAATTTTCCAAATAGTTCCTACTTTTGCCGCCAAGCGCCACCGTCAACGACTACTAGGCCAAGTTCAGTACTTAGCTACTAGACGCCACCGCAGTTGGCTCTTGGCAACGAACGTAGAAACCTAAGAGCGTTGTTTACATTCTTAACCTATCCAATTTAGCTGCACACAGGTGTAATTAGTGGAAGTTTCTTTAACATGCCATAAATCTATGACATGGGACCACCGGCTTTACTTCCCCTCCAAAGGAAGGCATACTGAGGGATTTTTTAACGCTCTTACTAGTAGAGATTTTTGGCTATGGAATTTTAGGAATGCCAGAAGAAATTTGAGGCAAATCGGACCAGTCGTTCGAGAGTTATGAGTGTTTTTGTAAAAGCACATGTTCTGACAGGAAGTAGGGGAGGAGCAAGAGCTTTGGAAGAGCAGGGCGTGCTCGCCGCTTGGAGCAGCCGACACACAGAATTTCAGCTCCGTAACAGTATATATAGAAGGTTTTCTGAAGCCATGGTATGTTATTCTTTCATCAACCATCGAAGAAGTACCGTCGTAACGTTCGCCAGACCACATGTTACGTGTTTACAGTCAGTCACTATTGTCAGCCGAGGTTGGACTTAGTCTTTGGAACTAAGCCAGCTGCATTTCAGTGAAAAAGTACTTGGAATTATCGCGTCATACCAGTCAGGAGTGGAAACTTAGTCTACGACATTGGGGCCATTTGTTCTAAACAAATAGAGCTGGAGAATATCCAACCCAAGTTAGGAAATTAGAAGGTCTATCTACCCAGTAGATGTCCTGTGACAGGTCTTAGTCTACGACAACGGGACAGATTCCGGGCACGGATCTGTTACAGAGCATATCTGTTCACCCATACAGGTTAACTATGGCAGGCATCTACATTTCCATATACTCCACTGACAGTAAGCGTATGTTCGCAGATGTCAAGTAGCTATTTTCATCACTGAGTGGTATCAGACAAGACGCTGTATTTTCGAATATATATGAACTTTGAACATTTTAAATGTTTTTTTAAACCACTGGGACAGTTTACGATGACATCAGTAATAATGTCGGACATTAGTAAGAATTATCGCGGAGTGGAACAGTGCGTATTTATGAACGCGGATATGTGTCGCTTAATACCGTGAGGATAGGGTGACGATGGAAGAACCCGAAGGTTAGCTGAAGGCGAGGCAGATGGCCAAGGACAGTTGCCATGCTAGTGGAGTGGGAAGCGTTCCATTAGATTGTGACGTCAACCAAGGATCTGCATCACCATGAACGTCAAGAATACGTGAGCCACATTCTTATGTACTTTTCCTAGAGTAGAGTAGTTGAGAAGTCAATTTCTATTTTTATTCGCTTAGAAATTATCAACACTTTAATTTTTGCTTCGTTCTGACAGCTATGTCTATCGAGACTATAGTCAGAAAAACCAGTGCTAGTAATCATTGAGTGTACAGTTATGAGAAAATTTATTTCAGTTATTTCAGTCCAAGTGACATAAATCATGAAGTTATTTAGTTAATTTGAATATTTTTGTAGTTGAAGGAAGCTTGGATCGTTCAAATTATTCAACCTAAAAATTTAAACAGTATTATAAACTAATCTCATGATTATGAGCGAATCCTAATGATGATAATAATAATAATAATAATAAAAATATTTCTACATAAATAAATATAAATAATTATAAATAATTAAATTCAGGGAAGTGATAAATAATTCGTTATTTAATGCTTTATATCATGTAGTAATAATGATAATTGATTTGATTTAATATTATAAACAATTGAGGAGTTCAGAGTGTATAGTTCAACAGAAATAATAATAATAATAACATTGATTTTTTAAAATGCATATGGAAATAAATATCATACAGTCAGTCAGCAATAAAATGGCGAGTTCAATGACGTATTTGTGGAGTGCACCACGATATTAAGAAATGAGTAGAGGAACGGCAGGTGAATAAATAATGAACATGTATAAAATAGGATGTAGAATTGTTAAATGAATGCAGGAAAAGAATATGACCAGGATAAAATATAACAATATTTCCTTTTGGAAAATCTTTTGTTTAAACCAGATCTAGGCAATGTAGAAGACGAATGCGTTTTGTTTAAAGGCAGGAATAGTGTACAATAATAAAAGAATGAATCATATCATGATTTTAATGTTTAAAAAAAATTAAAAAATATGAGACTTGAAGGTCGGCATTTGAATAAAAGTATATGGAGGCTAGAGGCCGTCCATTGGACTATATATTTCCATGTTGTTAGGAAGATGTTGGAGCATTAGCTGCTCAGTTGTGAAAAGAAGGGCTGAGCCGAGTAACCGCCCCATATTTCTGTCCAATTCCAATTCTGTCAAAAATGTTATCTTGCCTAATACCTGAGTCAATTATTCTAATTTCCAATTATGGAGCCTACTGATTATTTAGTTTTGTTAAAGCCTAACCGGATCCTAAAATAAAATAAAGATGTGGGACTGCATAAAATAAATTCGAATGAGTCGAATTGGAGTGAAGCCTATTGGTGATAATGAATAATATGATTGCTGATATTTCTGAACTCAGATATTGTTTCTAAAAATAATAATTATCAATATTTTTGAATTTGGATAATAATAATAAATACTGATATTTTTGAAGTTAGTTATTTGTGATAATTATTAGGATTTATGGTAAATGATTGAAAATGAAATGAATGAGTTAATGACATGATGTTAACAACTATTTGATGTTGAGTTACACAATATGGTTATTTATAAAATAACATCTTTGATAATGAAAAGTTTAAAAATTAATTTTCTCTGTAATGTTAAGTTTAATTATGCAAGTTATAAATATGTGAACAAAGATTTTGACAACAACCTTTTGAAACAAATGTTTTTGAAAATAGTCAACTAGGACATTGAGGTCCTAATAACAATATTAATATTCTGACATTATGTAGTCGAATATTGGTATTTTTCGAACCTCATGTTCCTGTAAGGAATAACTTGATTAATTCTAATACACTGACCGGCAAAAAAAGTGGAACAGTTAAAAAAGTAATATAAATAGTATAAAATTAGCCATGAAAAAGATTTAATCACATTTTAAAAGCTCTTCATGCATTAGAACAAACATCTGAAACATCTGTGAATAGAAATTGATAACATGACATTTCTTAGGGTGGTTTATTATCACCAATTACCCCCAATCTTCGATGAGCCTATCTTAATGGTTTTATGGCGGGAAGCACACTGTAAGCGTTTACGGTTTATGAGTGTTGCCGCTCGCTTATTGTTGTTCTAGGGATAACAACTGGCATTTGTTGAACACGTGTGAACCATTGTCATACATTTTAACAAGTTATCCATATGCAGTTCACACTAAAACGTGCCTCTTAGCCGTGAAGGCGCTGCACATGCAGTTGCATTGGTGGAGGATGGCTGCAGCTTCTGTTATGTTGCTGAGGTCATTGGATCATCTCTCTGTAGCATTCACCGTGCAGTGCAACGTTACAGAGAACTCCAAACATACGACAGGAGACGAGGGTCAGGCCGTAGAAGATGCACAAGTGCCAGGATAACAGATTTCTCACCCTGCAAGTTCTGCGTAATCGCCATACCACAGCAGTCCAGGCACGAAATCAACTGGAAAATGTCAGAAATGTGAGAGTGAGTGAGCGAACAGTAAGAAGAAGGTTTGAAGAAGCTCATCTTTCGTCCAGGAGACCTGCACGTGGACCCGCACTCGAACTACATCACAGAGAGGCACGTCTTCCCTTCACAAGGCAGCATCAGGGATGGACCCACGAGCAGTGGGCCTCTGTTCTCTTCACTGACGAGTCGCTTAAATCTTAGATCTCCTGATGGAAGAGAAAGAGTGTGGGGAAGGCGCGGAGAGAGATACTGCCCTGTTGCTTTCTCCTCCAGGACTCCATTTGGAGGTGGCTCGGTTATGGTGTGGGGTGGCATCAACGTTATGGCCCGAACTGAGTTGGTGTGCATCGATCACGGGACGCTCAATTCCCAAAGGTACATCGAAGAGATCCTGATGAACCATGTGATGCCCTTTGGGCCTTTCATAGGACAGAATTTCATGCTGATGCAGGATAATGCCCGCCCTCATACTGCTCGCTGTGTTGTACAATATCTGCAGGAAGTGGGGATTCAAACTCTGGACTGGCCAGCTCGTAGTCCTGACTTGAACCCCATCGAATATGTATGGGATATGCTTGGAAGGAACGTCAGACAGCGTGACCAGACCACCTTGGCACAACTGAGAACATCGCTGCTGGAGGAAGTCGACGAGTTGTGAACAGTATGCCTGAGCGTTTACAAGCTGTCATAGACGCTAAGGGTGGAAACACTCGTTTTTAGTGACCAGTGTTCTCGTGCAGTGCAGTGCAAACATTAACACTGTTTTGTTTGGCAATACAGTTGATAAAAACCAGCCCAAAAGAACATTACTAAAAAATAGAAAATTGTAAGATTTGCAAAATGTAACGAAATTTGTAAGTTAAAGCGTGTTGTAAAACATGTTTCGGTATTTTCTGTAGCCAACCATCTAAAATTTACATGAATAATGCAAATATTGGAAAACCGATACATTTTAGTGGAATAAATTAAGAAATTACATAAAAAAATAAAGTGTTCCACTTTTTTTGCCGGTCAGTGTATAATGAAACACGAAATCACCTGATGTGATATTTTTCCAATGACTATAAAAAATTCTTTTTCAACTTGAACCAATGAAATAAAAAATGATTTTTAGATATTTCGAAACCGTGATTTTTGTTTTTGGAACATGAAGTAAAGTGAACAGTGTACCGATAGGGGTCTATGAATAATGAACCGCCTATCGTGTAAATAGCAACAAATTAGAATAGGGAACCGATACCAGATGGACTATTAATTTCTGGATATCAACGATTTAGATTAGGAATAGTGTTTTTCTGGTGTTGATATTTTTCTGGTGATATTTTGAATGCTTTTGCATAAAAGTTTTAGTGTTTTTAAAATGTAATAAAATGAGAAAATTTTAAGAAATTGTGATATTTCCTTTCTCTTTTCCCTTGCTTGCTCATTGCCAAATCAGTCATGCCAGCGATTAATTTAGTTTTCCCGGATGGACCCTGAGATTGTAGTTCTTGTGCTAGACTAATTTTGGGAATTGGCAAATGTGTTTGTTAGACTTCAGTCTAAACGGGCACAGTATGAAGCCATGCGAACAACAAATATCATATAGAAAGAAGTGCTGTAGGATTGTTGAAATGAAATGAATGCTGCGGAGCCGCACGGGTTTACTAGTCCACCTGTAAGTTAATACAGTGTGCTCCCGATAATTCGCAGGTCTCCAAAAGTATTTTTTAAATGTAGTAATTCTTACAGAAACTAATCATCCTGCTAAATAAAATAATCTCTCCGTAGTTTAAACGAATTTCAATGCAATATTAGGCTATGCGTGGAGACGAAATCATTGAGAATTGAGTTGACTAACTGTGTTTCTCAGCGATGTAAAATTAGGCCTACTTACTTGCACACTGCTACCAGAATTCTGCAATCTTGGAAACAAACGAGCATGTCGCCAAACAGGGCATAGCACGGATTTCTTTAATCTTCAATGCTGAGACAGTGCAATGTGGACTGCACTTTCCCTCAGAACCTACCCACCCTACCAAGGTCGCAGGCCTGCAAGTTGTGAAGGGTAGATGTGCGGACAGTGTATTGTAAAGAGCGATTATTGCCTGATGGCGGAAACCAGCAAGACGCCGAGAGCGTGTTGGATACTTTTTATGCAGTCAACAAGTCATGGCAGAAAATTACCGCTACTACACTCGCACAAAAGCAAGCGTTTGCCGGCTTCTGTGATGACAATATTTCGAACGTACAAGGTGGTCTCGCTACAATGACATTAAGACAAAACCTGGATGAATGCCAAGATGCAGAAGAAAGTGACATTCCATAGTTAGACTATTATGGTTTCAGACATGAAAGCAAAGAGGATATTGTACAGAGATCCAGAAGATATCGAGTGCAGGAGAGATGCAACGGAAAATCCGAAAGTTCCCACAGTCAAGCTAGTGTGTCAATAGCAACACTTATCTCTTTTGTAGAAAATGGAGATGACATTTTGTTCTCATATTGTTTTCTAAGAAATTAGAAAAGTAGAAAAAATGAACGATCTAAGAAACAGAATGTGACGAGCCTTTTTTCTTAGATATTAATGTTGGCGTCATCCACGTACCTCTAGCATAGTGTAACTTACAATACAATGTTATAAAGTGTTATAATTATATTTTTGCATGTTCAAAAAATACATTTCAAAATTCTAACCAATAGTTTTGTTTTACTATGCTTAAATCATAACTGTGGATAATTCGCGCTTTTCCATAATTCGCGGAAGTTTGCGCATTAATTACCGCGAATTATCGGGAGTGTACTGTAATATAAACTAATTTTGATTACAGTAAAACTTCTTTTATACGATTCACACTTATACGTTTTCTACACTTATACGATTTTTTTCTTGGTCCCGGCAAAATCCCTATACTTTCCATGTTAATTTATTTCCGATATACGTTTTACATTTATTCGTTTTTCACGCCTATACGATCATATCTTACGTCCCCGAGAGAAAAATGCGTCGTTTATACGTTTACAACGGTTTCCCTACCTAAAATCTCTAAAAATATTGGAGCCAGAAACTTATGACACGCACTGTACGTTTCTCGGAAACCATCCCTCGCGCGGCGCTATGTTGTGGCGAGAGCGACCTTGAAGTTGCGTGTGTTGCGAAATACAACATCACTTGCTGCAGTCATTGTTCTGCCTTGTTCGGTGCTTCAGTTGTGGTTAACCTTGATAGCAGTGAACATGGGTGAAAGGAAGAGGAAGTGCATTACGATTGCTGTTGTTCACTTCTTAACGGGGGCCATCGCTCGCCGCTCGCCCGCGCTGCGGGCCTGTCTCCCACCAGGCACTTTGCCGTAATGCGTAGCTCGCGCGGCCTATAGCCTATATTGTAGTTCACAGCTGGTGCTGAAAATGTTCGCCATTCACTGCTACACATCGCTGGCACCTCTGTATGAAATTGTAATTTACGTTCTGAAGTTCCTCACCACCGATTGACTGTATTTCAACTGTAATATAGTCTTTAAGCTCATTTTCGCGAAAGATTTCCTGTACTTTATGAAGGTATTTACACACGTTCACGTAATGAAAATCGCATTGGAACATCACACTGAACACTAAAGACGTGAACAATTGACTAAACTGAACCCCACACTGCTAAAGCACACTGCAAAGGAGGGAAACTTGTGGCGCCAAGAAGCGCATTACGGCCAAGTGCTTGACGGGGGAACGGCTCGCGCGGGCGCGAGCGAGGGTCCGCGTCGCATATAACACAAGTCCCTGTATAACCCATAATGTCACATACATTTTGCAGTTTTTATTTAGCGACTTTCATTTACGCTTTTTTCACGCTTATACGTTTTTTTCATTTGGTCCCTTGAAAATCGTATAAGTGAAGTTTTACTGTATATTTATTTCACCTATTCATAGGTAAAAATGTTTTATTTAAATTAAAGAATTTTAATGTTTAAATGATAAAAATCATGGTGTCGAGTGGTGACCTGTTTTTAAATTCCCGTACATTTCCCGAACGAAAATTGACCAAATTCCTGTATATTTTAGAACTATCTGATACTAGAATTCGCATACCGACTGGCTGAAAAATTCATCTTAAAGCGTGAATCAAGTTCTTCTAGTGTAAGTGGAACTACATGTTCGGAGGTACTTCTGCAGGGGTGATGGAGAGATTCAGGCCAAGTCCTTAGCGTGAGCAAAGCGCGTGAAAGGTTAACTCTCTCGCAGATGGGAAGAGAAGCTACAAACACAAATAAAATACAGTTTACCTGGCGTTTGGTGAGGCAAAGCAGTCGCATTCGTTGGCTGGCCTCCCACACAGCTTAGCACTCTAAGCAGGGGTGGCGGCACGGTCTGCGGGCGAAATAGAAGGCCGAGCGGCACGACTCTACCGAGAGTTTGTAGGCTAAGATGTCTGGTATTATGAGACTTTTCCAAGATTTCCCAGACCAAATGCGAAACTCCGGTATATTTCACGCATTTTCCCCGGGTCACTAAATTTCTTGTACATTTCCCACATCGCTCGACACCCTGGAAATGTTGCTAATGATTGGCTAAATAGTTGCCTCGAAACATGTCCAATTAATTAAAAAGGATAATTAAATTTGTATTGACTGGGCGGACAGACCTAACAGATTGTTTTATTGCATTTGTAAGTCTATGCAGAACAAAGTTTTCAAGATTTTCAACACTACGAGGTGGTGGGTAGAGAGAATGTGGCGAAGGTTTATTTGGAAACACTTAAATCAAAATCCTACATTTGCATCCTAATTACTTGAAACTATCAAGGTTTTACTCTATGACAATTCACTAAGCCTCGTTACTATTTGTGGTAATACTATGTCAAATTATGAAAGTAGCAGAATGTCAGTATAAATTTCCACTTACATCACTGTTCTGTGGTCTCCCACGATATCCAGGCGGCTGTTGTAATTTTTTCTTACGAGAATCTGCAGCTAATATTTCTGCCAATTCTGTCAAAAAATGAGGTCTACGTTGTGTTTGTCGATCATTGCTACGGCGTTGTCTTTCATTGCTGAGTCGTGATTGTCGTTCGCCGCTGCGCCGTCTTTGTCGCTCACCGCTATGTCGTTCGCTGCTGCGCCGTGTTTGTCGCTCCCTGCTGCGTCGTTCACTGCTGCGCCGCCTTTGTCGCTCACTACTGTGTCGTTCGCTGCTACGCCGCCTTTGTCGCTCACTGCTGTGTCGTTCGTTGCTGCGTCTTGCTTCTCGATCTTCGCTCTGTCGTGCTTGTCGATCGTTGCTGTGCCATACTTGTCGATCTTCGTCGTGTCGTGCATTTCGACCGTTGCTGTGCCATACTTGGCGATCGTCGCCACCTTGTATTTGACCATCAATGCCACTTGCCAATTCCATTTGTCTATCAGCGCCACACACTGTTGCTCCATCAAAGCGACGTTGCTTTTTTTGACCACCTCTATATCTTGGAACCTTTGTCAATTGTTGCTTCTCCTTGGGATTTGATTCAGGACTAAATTGTGTCTTCTTGTAATCTGGTTCAGGACTAAAAGACAAAGGAGAGTTTGATGACAGAGTTATTGGTGAAAGAGAGCCATGTCCTGATCTACGATCACGTCTTGCATGCCCTCTGTCATGCCAGTCACGACTCGGAGACTTTCCTCCTGCTGACGATATTGGAGACAGTTCAAATGATAGACTAGGAGATGGGAAACGCTCATATAACTCAGAAGGAGGTGCTCTGGTCGTATTATTGGATTCCTCTGAAGGTCCACCTTGGACTTTCACACCTGTATCGCAAGACTTCCCTTTATTAGACAAAGATTCTTTTGATCTATGTTGTAAACTCTCATCCAGTGAACCCTCTGTTTTTTTCAACTGCTCTTTACTAGCCAAACTTTCTTTCGATTTTTCTCGTAAGCATTCGTCTTGCAAATTCCTTTTTTTCACCTGCTCATCAGTCTTGCTACCACAATCCAGAGATCTCTTTCGTGTGGTTCTATCAGAATCTCTTGGGGGAACAACTCCCTTGGAACTCTGCTCCCGAGCGTTAAGCGCTATAATTCGAACCGCTCTCTGTTTCTGAATTTCCTTATCATATGAACTTGTTCTACCCAACTGCCTTGAGGCCAACTTCTTTTTAACCCACTGAACACTTACTGAAATCGAGCGTTTCTCATCAGCATTACCTGACAGAGATTGCTTCGAGTTTTGATCACTCATTTTTTTGTCCTTCTCTAAAGAGACCTGGTTTTCTACTTCATCCTTCTTCACTTGTTTACTGGAGTCATCAACTTTCTCACTTTCAGCAGCCAAGCTTAACTTGACAGCTGGACTAGCTTCTGTCAACAAATACTCCTCTTCAGTTCCAGGGGGCACTGGTTCGTTAGGATCAATTAGTGGTAAATTGAATCCCTGAGGTACTTTCTCTTCCACTCCAGGTACTTTTTTATACAAGTTGGGGAGAGGATAGGCAACTAATGGCACTTCATTTTTCAATACCTGTGCATTATTGTCTTGCACTGGATTACTTTCGTCTATACCAACTGCCACTTGTTGATCAGATTTCTTATCTGGGACTTGGTCTTTTTTTTCACTTCTATCAGATCCTTCTCGACGGACGTTCCTCTCTCCATTTTTCTCGGCACCCTGCCTTTTGATGGGACTCCTTTCTCTATTTGCTTTGCTGTCTAGCTTCTCCAAGCTTCTCTCTCTGCACCGCTCTCGACCACTTTTATCACTATTACTACTTCTCTCTAAACTCCTTCCCCTGCGAGTTCGATTATCGTCCCTTTTATCAAGACTTCTTCCCCTGCGAGTTCGATTATCGTCCTTTCTATCAAGACTTCTTTCCCTACGAGATCGATTATCGTCCTTTCTATCAAGACTTCTTTCCCTCCGAGATCGATTATCGTCCTTTCTATCAAGACTTCTCTCCCTACGACTTCGATTATCGTCCTTTCTATCAAGACTTCTTTCCCTATGAGTTCGATTATCATCCTTTCTATCAAGACTTCTTTCCCTATGAGTTCGATTATCATCCTTTTTATCAAGACTTCTTTCCCTATGAGTTCGATTATCATCCTTTCTATCAAGACTTCTTTCCCTACGAGTTCGAGTATCGTCCTTTTTTTCGGGACTTCTATCTCTATGGGTTCGATTATCGTCCTTTTTCTCAAGACTTCTTCCCCTACGAGTTCGATTATCGTCCTTTCTATCAAGGCTTCTTCCAAAACGAGGTCGCTTACCATCCCTCTTATCAAGACTTCTTTCCCTGTGAATTCGATTATCATTGCCTCTCTCTCTGCTTCTACCTCTCGGGATTCGACCCCCTTCACTTTTCTCAGCACTTCGTCCCCTGCGTCCACCTCTCTCTCTATCCAAATCTGCCCTGCTTTTTACCCTCCCTCGCTTGTCATCAGGTTGTCCCTCCCTCCTATCCCTTGGACTCCTGCCCTTTTTATTATCACTTGTATCATTTGTATTTTCTGTATCCTTTTGTATATTACTATCCCCCTGTTCAGCATCATCCTCCTCGCCAACCCAAGAATCGACAACATTCAAGCCTTGTAAGAAATCATTTTTAAAGAAATCATCAAAGAACTCACTAGGAGGATCATCAATCCCTTCATCGGTAACTTTACACTCCCCAGCATTATCATTCCCAACATTTTCTCCATCCTGTTTCACCAGTTTGTCTCCTTCTTCACCAAGTTTTTGCTCACCAACTTCTTCAGTGGCACCTCTTTTCTCTCCTTGGTCCACATTTTCTTCATTCTTCACTTCATCAACAGTAATCATAGATATCTCCTCCACTTTATCAATAGTAATCGGAGATATCTCCTCCACTTCATCAAGAGTAATCAGACATATCTCCTCCACTTCAGTCTTGGACGAACTCTCAGCATTCTGAAATGAGCAACAGAAATAGAAAGTTACTAGATTAAAAAAACTGCAGAACACAAGAACAGTTACAGAAATTTTCAGTCGGTCAACATGAATTGAAGAGTTGGGTGGAAGAAGGGCATAACTCAAAATCATAGTTTTGAAATAATCAACAAAAACTACCTATACCTTTTATCTGTTACTGGAATGTAACAATATTCTTGCATGTCTTAGGGCCATTCTACACGAGTGGGTAAAAGGCTGCTTTTCGCCCGACCCTTATCGCGCCAAAATGTTTCAACCTACACGTGACCGCCAAAACGTGGTGCGTGACCCGCCTAGAGCAGATCGCGCCAAAATTGTGCAATCTACACGTAGCTGTCAAAACGTGGCGTGTGAACAGAAGCGCCTACTAATCAATTCTTTCTACTGAGACAAGTAGTATATCCACATCTATTGAGTGCTGCGATGCACATGGATACAGTGCGAGTCGGTTGCGTTGCAGGAATCTTATTGTTAAAGATATGCTTAATAATGAACATAATGGGGAAAAAGAGGCGCTGGTCGATTCTCAATCTCAATAATAAACCTCTCCGTATCAAACATAGTGCAGCGCAACTAACGTGAATTCACAGTGAACAACAGGAGGTTACTGACGCGTGTAAACTGCTTGCAAAACGCCACGTGTAGTTTAGTTCACGGGTCTCCCGCTAGCGGCCAGGATGCCTCCAGAGGCGTGCTTCCCGCCGGACACGTCTCGAACGTCTCCTCCCGCGAGCGACAAAACGCATGTGTAGACAGACCAATTCATTTTTGTAGGATCTGTCCGATGGCGCGGTAGGAGGCGGGTGAAACGCGGCGTTTTATCCGCTTGCGTAGAATGACCCTTAGAGATACACTTCCTCATATGATTACAGTGAGTTTTATGGGAAATGTTTCAATAAATCGCAAGACCAGACCCTTAAGATTTTTTGAATTACGCTCTTCTTCCATAGAAGGTTGTTGAAAAGTAAAACAATATGAATGTAACGTTGGAAATTGACTGTATATAAGGTATTTCTTGTGGAGGTACAATACTGCATAATACTTACTATGATAAGTATTTTTACAAAACATACAGGGTCTTTCATATGAAGTAAGAACGGCGAGCGGCGGATTTGTTATCCATTGCTGCAGTGGCCTTGGCCGAGATTGAGGCGCGCCACGGCCCCCTGCTGTAGTATTAAAAGCGTGCCCATAGTAATTACTTGACCTTGCAATAAGCGTGCAGATGTTCAGTCCCCAGTCTGAACCTCAGATGCTAGCATGGTGAGACAGTTATCATTACAACATCGTATTTTTGTAAGTATAATTTATTGTAAGTACGAGTCGGCTCGGCGGGTATGTGATGCATTTGTTCAGCAATTTCCTGATGAAGTGCCACCTTCACTAGCACAGATTCACGTAATTGAAATTAAGTTTCGAGACTACTGTCTCAGAGCTCAATAAAAGACATAAAATATATGATCAGAAACAATACAGTGGCAGAACTCACTCCCGTCAGCCAGAATATGGTTACCAGATACAATGCCTGAATAACCCAGGAAGGACAACACTTCCAGCATTCTTTATAAGGTAATATTTCATACACGATTGTACACAAGCTTAAAGCAGGGGCCGTGGCACGCCACAAGCTCTGACAAGGGCACCGCAGCAGCGAATAACAAAACTGCTGCTTGACGTTCTTACTTTAATTGAAAGACCCAGTATGTACATTATGTTTACTAGAAACTTTCAATGCAAGAAAAAGATTAAATATTCACAGTATCACAAGAACATGAAGTATTCCTGGCAGATATTCTTATTAAACCTGCCTACAACAACATTTCAGGTCAGCAGTCTGTAGATACCATATTATGGGTTTCGAATTCCTTAAAGATGTTATGAAAACAACATTTTTCATCATCATTCATGTATTTCAGGTGCTCCTGCACGTCTCGAACTTTCGCAGGTTTTACACCCGATATCTTTACCCTTCGAAGAACTGGTTCTCCCTTGATTACCAATACTGTGGATTTTAAAACAGTGAAATCAGAGCTAGCCATTTTATATGTCATTGAAGCTGTGATGTTTCCATTTGCATAGAACATAATACAATATTTCGTCGGCGCTTAATGATCTCTTTCTTCCACAATTTCTTAAAACTTCTTCATTTCCTACCCTTGTTCTTCTTTTTCTTATAATATAAATCATTTTCACGGCTATTTTCATCGTCAGAACAATTGTATTCACTTTCATCGGAAATTGTGTGTGGTGACTCAGCAGCCATTGTGATTACCTATGCCCGCCTTGCCCAAGACAGCCGCGATCTGGAAGATGGGCGCAATTCAGAAATGTATGAGAAATGGCTCTCCATTGCCATCTATAGGAGCTAGCGTAAAGTCGCTTTCACTGGTTCCTGTAGACACCACCAGAGAGCATAGAGAGCCATTTTACGGATAAACGCCGTAATTAGAGTTATGCCCTTCTTACACCCAACCCTTCAATTATAGCCAATTAGATTGGGCAGGGGAATAACAATTATTTTAACACCCTAATATCTGAAAACAGGGGGATGAAGTTACTCACGTCCGCAGCATACCTTAAGCTGTACGTGTCCCCTGGGTGGTGCTAAACGAGTAACAATTTTGGCAAAAACGTTCCAGAATAGAGAAACATGAGCAAACAAATAAAACTGCTCTTTTCAGAGCAAAACAACACGAAGTAAGAATACTGCAATGGAATGCAGGTGGTCTATCAACAAAGAAACTTTTGGAAGTAAAGAAAATCATGATAGACAGAGATATAGACATCCTTCTAATCAATGAAGCCAACACTACACCTGAAAACATACAATATTTAAAGATCCAAGGGTATACCATCTACACTCTCTTCAAAACAAGACAAATAGCAAGCGGAATATTTGCAGCAGTGAAGAACAACAGCATGTCAAAATTCAGAATTGTAAAAGAAATGGACCCAACAGATACATCAGAAATTATCGAATTATCCATATGGATCAACAACAAGAAAATAACAATATTCTGTGTTTACAGTCCTCCAAACAATAAAAATCTGAATCTTCACCTTTTAGAAATCAAAACAGCTACTATTTTTATAGGAGACTTCAATGCAGCTTCTCCAGTCTGGGGCTACAACTACACAAATTCTGCTGGTAAAACAATAAAAGACCTTATAGAGAGTAGCTCTCTTGAGCTATTATATAGTAACAAAGACCCAGCAACATTCATTCACCACTCTGGTTCCACAACTAACCCAGATCTCATATTAGTCTCAACAGATCTTACAAACCACAGTCATCGATCAGTACTCGAAGATCCAGGCAGTGGACATAGAATGTCCCTTCTTACTACACACATCAAAAAAAGTTTTGCATCACCTCGGTTCCCAGATCTCCGGCATATAGACGTTGACTGTGTATATTGTATCCAAGATACAGTCCCTTTGACTGTTCATAGATGTCACTAAAACTGCTCAAGATGTAAACAACCATGCATGAGCAGGGCCTATTAGACGGAGGGGGTACGACAGCCGATCAGTTCCAGTCATTCCACCAGGACGAAGGTACGCTGCTCATGTTGTCTGTAGTTCTACCATGCCTAGAAGGTCAATACCGCAGTTCGATCGCGTCCGCATTGTTACTTTGTGTCAAGAAGGGCTCTCAACAAGGGAAGTTTCCAGGCGTCTCAGAGTGAACCAAAGCGATGTTGTTCGGACATGGAGGAGGTACAGAGATACAGGAACTGTCGATGACAGGCCTCGCTCAGGCCGCCCAAGGGCTACTACTGTAGTGGATGACCGCTACTTACGGATTGCCGCTCGGAGGAACCCTGACAGCAATGCCACCATGTTGAATAATGCGTTTCGTTCAGCCACAGGACGTCGTGTTTCAACTCAAACTGTGCGCAATAGGCTGCATGATGCGCAACTTCACTCCCGACGTCCATGGCGAGGTCCAGCTTTGCAACCCCGACACCATGCAGCGCGGTACAGATGGGCCCAACAACATGCTGAATGGACCCCACGGAATTGGCATCACGTTCTCTTCACCGATGAGTGTCGCATATGCCTTCAACCAGACAATCGTCGGAGACGTGTTTGGAGGCACCCTGGTCAGGCTGAACGTCTTAGACACACTGTCCAGCGAGTGCAGCAAGGTGGTGGTTCCCTGATGTTTTGGGGTGGCATTATGTGGGGCAGACGTACGCCACTGGTGGTCATGGAAGGCTCCGAAACGGCTTTACGATACCTGAATGACATCCTCCGACCCATAGTGCAACCATATCGGCAGAATATTGGAGAGGCATTTGTCTTCATGGACGACAATTCTCGACCTCATCGTGCACATCTTGTGAATGCGTTCCTTCAAGATAACGACATCGCTCGACTACAGTGGCCAGCATGTTCGCCAGACATGAACCCTATCGAACATGCCTGGGATATGTTGAAAAGGGCTGTTTATGGACGTCTTGACCCACCAACCACTCTGAGAGATTTACGCCGAATTGTCGTTGAGGAGTGGGACAATTTGGACCAACAGTGTCTTGATGAACTTGTGGATAGTATGCCACGGCGAATACAGGCATGCATCAATGCAAGAGGACGTGCTACTGGGTATTAGAGGTAGTGGTGTGTACTGCAATCTGGACCACAAATGCTGAAAGTCTAGCTGTATGATGGTACAACATGCAATGTGTGGGTCTCATGAGCAATAAAACGAGCTGAAATGTTGTTTGTGTTGATCTCTATCCTCTTTGTATTTAACGGTTCCGGAACTCTTGGAACCGAGGTGATGCAAAACTTTTTTTGATGTGTGTATTACATCATACAGTGAATCTGCGCAAAGTGCAGACCAGAAGATTCGGTGGAACTTTAAAAAGGCAGACTGGGAAAATTTCAGAAACAAACTTGAAACAAAAATGTCGGAAATTGATCTTGATGCACCTCCTAACATCATCCTGAATAAATTTACTACAGCCATAAAAGACATAGCCAAACTGTGCATACCCAGAGGTGCCCAAACAAAATATAAACCTTTCTGGTCAGATGAATTGAACAATCTTAAGTCCGCCAGAGACAAAGCAGGAAGAACAGCTGAACTTACTCAGGATCAAAATGATGTACGGAAATGGCGACAAGCAACAGCAAAATTAGAACAAGCAATAATATCAAAAAGAGAATCTTGGAATAAATTTTTAACAACGGTTGACTATAGGACAGACAGCAATAAAGCTCACAAGCTTATCAATTCTCTAAACAATAAACACGTAGTCACTCCTTTGAATCCTATTATGATAAATGATAAGGACATTACAGACTGTCATAAAATAGCAAACCACTTCTGTAAACATTTCACTTCAATTAGACTATCAAAACAGAAAAAGAAAAAATTCATGAATAATAATGCCGATGATATCTTTAACAATAAATTTTCAATGGAAGAGTTAATGTTAGCAATAAAGAACACACAAGTCAGAAAACAACCAGGACCAGATGAGATATTCCCAAAATTCATAAAAAATCTAGGTCCATCTGCTCTAAACATACTGCTACACATATTCAACAAATTTTGGACATCAAATGATAACCTACCTTAAGACTGGACTAAAGCAACCATCATTCCAATCTTAAAACCAGGCAAGCCAAAAATCCAAGTCCCCTCGTACCGACCTATAGCACTTACCTCCATTCTGGTAAAAATTCTAGAAAGGATGATTACAAATAGACTCAACTGGTACTTGGAAACAACATCTCTTCTATCAGAAGAACAAGCAGGGTTTAGACAAAACAGGTCCTCCTCCCACCAAATGAGATTTACACAAGCTGTTAAAGAAGCCTTTAACAAAAGGGAAAGTGTTCTTGTAGTTTTCATCGATTTTAAAGGAGCCTATGATACTGTATGGCGAAACATGCTGCTAAAGAAACTTATCAACTTCAAAGTAAATGGATGTATGTTAAACTGGTTTTCAAGATTCCTTTCACAAAGAATAATCAATGTTCGTTACAACAACAAAACTTCAGGTTGCAAGCAATCAAAACTAGGCCTCCCACAAGGAGCTGTATCAAGCACAACTTTATTCAATGTGTACATCAACGATTTAAAAAAAAACAATAAAGAAAGTAGGTAATGTGAATATCAGCATGTTTGCAGACGATGTTATCATTTGGACCACAGCACGTAACAGCCCAAATCAGCAAATGCTTCTTGAACACAGAATGAACCAGGCACTTATAAAACTCAAAAACTGGACCGAAAACAATAATATGGAAATCAATACTTCCAAAAAAGTATACCAGTTTTTCTCCCCGAGACACCACAATCCAACTTTTAGTCTCAAATTTAGTAACCAAGACCTTCCAAAAAGTGAAAGTACAAAGTACCTAGGTATCATCATGGACAAGAAGCTGAACTGGACCAAACACATAAAACATGTGGAGGATAAGGTAAGCAAACGGATGAAATTACTGAAGAGACTAGCAGGAGCTACTTGGGGGAGCACTCAAGACACACTCAACAAAACCTACAATACTTACATCAAACCTATCATAAAATATGGCAGTGAAGTACTCTCTACAGCACCCCAGTCAAACATTGATCGCCTCGAGAGGTGTCAGAATAACGCCCTACGAATCATAACAGGTGCAATAAAAACCACACCTATAACCGCCTTGCAATTATATACCCACAACTTACCAATAGAAGAAGAGATGAAACATCAAACAGCCAATGCATACCTCAGTATACAAAGACTACCTCAAATGACATGGATCAAAAAACCAGTTTCTAGCCCCAATCTTAAAACGCAAAAAGATCCCTTAAGCCTCGCCAAAGAATACATCAATAAGAGCAATCTGCAAATAAAACGTGAACCACTCGGTATGCCAGTCAATCCCATTGAATATATACAAGTGACTACAGATCTTACTTTGTTAGAAGAGGTCTGCAAGAAAGACTCTTCACCACAAGATCTAAAACTACTGGCCCTCTGTATAATAGAAGAAAGATATCCATCTAATCAATGGCTAAAAATATTTACAGATGGCTCACAAGACAAAGAAAATAGAACTGGAGCAGGAATACATTCATCTCTCTTCTCACTCTACTTCCCAGTAGGCCAAAACAAAACATGATGATGATGATAATTGTTGTTTTAAGGGGCCTAACATCTAGGTTATCGGCCCCAAAAACAAAACAAACTTTGATGCTGAGATAAGAGCAATTTCACATGCACTCCATCAGTTATTAGGCAGAAACATTGATTATCAAAAATGCGTTATCATTACAGATTCAAAAGCAGCCATCCAAGCCATCTCGTCAAATTAAAAGCCCCAAAATAAAGAACTGAAAGAAATTTTTTGTATGATAAAAACCCTTCAAAGACTCCACAAACAGATCTCATTTCAGTGGATCCCTTCTCATGTTGGAATAGCAGGAAATGAAGAGGCAGACAGATTAGCAAAAAAAGGTACCACACTACAACAACCTGTCAGTCAGACTGATTTTATGTCAGCAAAAAGGATCTTGAAAAATACTATCAAAAACAGGTATGAAGAAATGGCAAAGAAAACAGCAGAAACCAAATTATGGAAAGACATTGATGCTAAATGGGATCAATATAAATTAACACCAAGAAAAGAAGCAGTAGCCTTCTTCAAACTTAACACTGGCCACGACTGCCTTGCAGCTCATCTGAAACGAATCAACATCCTGAGATCTGAAGAATGCACACTTTGTCACGAACCTGGAAGTAAAATGGATAAGGGACACCTGCTACATTGCAACAAACTTGATGTGACTGCTAGAACTTCTGGAAACCTCACACAACTCTATTAGAACGCAAGAAAGCTGATGGATTGGAATCCGGGCTAGCCATAGGAAACAACAACAACATATCTGAAAACATGACAAATTATTTATACACTTATGAACTACACTTCTCCAACAAATGTTGGGATGAGGTAAATTAAATGGATGACACGTTTTGTTCGCCAGGAGAATACCAGGCTTAAAGTAAATTCGAGAGATATTTATACAAGGCCCAACCAGAAATTAGTTTCCCCAGTTCTTTTTTATAAAAAGTGAACATAGTTACATAAAAATCATTATTTTTAAACATAATCACCACTAGAATTGAGACATCTGTCATATCATGGGGTCAACATTTGTATTCCTGTGTCGAAGACTGCCGCCTGGGAATGGAACCAGCATGTGACATTTGTATTCAGCTCTTCGTCAGTGAAAATGCTGACTGGAGGACAGGAATTTCTTGAGGTGCAAGAAAATATGGAAATTGCTTGAAGCAAGATCAGGATTGTACGGTGGATGATCAAACAAGCTCGCAGCCGGACAGTTGCTGTGTGCCAAACCGTATGTGATCCAGCATTGTCATAGATCAGCACAACACCTGCACCAAGCATCCCATGCCTCGTTTTGGATGGCCCGTTGTAATTTCCATAGTGTTTAAAAGTAACTGTCAGCATTAAGTTTCACCTCCGGGCAAGAAATCAATGAGCAGATTGCCCTTCCCCTTCCTGTGCCAGAATACCATTCACATCACCTATCACTGCAACACAGTCTGTTTGAATTTAGTCTTGACCGGAGATCAAACTGCACGGTGGTCTTGGGCTGGTGTAGCGTGCAAAAATGCACCTCCAATGCTCCCTGCCAGAGAACCACCCACTATACCATGACAGAAGCAGGGTGATGTCCACACTGCACACATGGAACTTTCTCCTTGCACAAACAGCATTCAAAACTTCTTTTCTACGTACACACCTAGGACAGCCCGATCTGACATGATCAACAGTTGTACCCGTTCATTTTAACCATTGTATTGTCCGAAACACAAATAGTTCATTGATACCGAGAGGTTTCAGAGTAAAAAAAATTTCCTTAGCCCACTTTCCCACACGAAATAATGCCAATATAGTAATGCGATTCTCATCCACCCCCCACTCCATCTTTCACTGCTGTCTGCTAATAGCACACGTCGGACTTTTAAGAGTGTTAAAATCCTTCAGTATACCTTCCTTCAGAGGGGAAGTAAAGGCGGTGCCCATGTCATAGATTTATGGCACGTAAAAGAACCTACCACTACAGTGTGTAGATAAATTTGTAGGTTATTTGGTTAGAAACGCTCTATCAAGTTCCAACGTTCACCGCTAGGTGTTAGTGACAGTGGTATCTCTGGTAGCCAAAGTTGGAACTACAGGTACTTGAAATTGAACTTGACGGGGAGCCCACGGGTGTTCAATTAAAAATACCCCGCTATGGCCATAGGCTGCAATTCAAATACAGTGGAACGTGGCTAATTCAAACTTCTATAATTCGAAATCTTCTCCAATTCGAATTTTTCTTTTGGTCCCTAGCATTTTATATACAATCAATGTTACAAAATCGTGGTTAATTCGAATTATATTTTGGATAATTCAAAGTTTTTACGTGTAAAAAGCCGATCAGAAGCCAAACAGTTGAGTCAGGAATTCCCGAAAAACGACGTATCATTGGTTTTAACGATATCCGCGAAATATTTCAGCAAACACATAATATGTTATCACAACGATATATTTAATCTAAATCAACCATTTATTAAAATTATTGTAGCCGCGAAATATATCTATTTTGCGAAATATGTTATTTTTACCCTAAAATGCTAAATGATAACAAAACACTAGTAATAAGGTAATTTTTAAAAATATTTACTTAAAAATGAATTGAAATATTCCCTTCATAGAAAATAAGGAACCTTAAAAATATAAAAGTTTCATACTAAGCGGAATAACGAAGTCCCTTCTCAGACTTGATTGGTTGAAGTCGTGGAAACAAGGCTCTGCATAATTTTACTCCTCCAAATGTTTGTATAGTGTTCATTATTTAACCAAATCCGTGCACCGTACTCGTGGTTATTAAGCACACCACTTTGAACAATTCATTTCACCACTTTGGAGCCTTTTATATTACCATAAATCAGGGTCCCTAATTGGCATGCGGCCCCTACTCAATTGTTTGGCCTACATGACTTCGAAAAAGATAGTGACGACGCATCTAGCGATGAACTCGTGGAGGAAGTTCCCGGAAAAACCGATCCGAGTGCAGCCCAAGCACAAACCACATCACAGAGCTAAGGCGTTTTTTTTTTAAGTAGAAATTACATAAGTGATTCTGTTACACGTTCTTTAAATTTGTTAGATTCTTTTGTGATGGCAGAGAGACTTAATTGCAAGATACAGGTAAAAAACTCTAACTTTTTTGAAAAACAGTAGATTTCTCTAAGACTTAACTAGAATGCTGGATTACTACTGTCGTTAAATAGGTGAATAGTACATTTTGGTTTTATTTTATCATTTGAAACTTTTGGGGTTATTCACGAGGGTTATTCACGATACAGTCATTAAACAGCACCGTTGTCTGTTAATCTGCTTTGTTGAACGTCAATCAATATGTAAACGTAATACTGTACATAGCATATAAGCACTTTACTTGTTAAAAAACTATGTAATATTATGTTTAATAAGGACTCTTGGATGAAAAACTAAAATGTGTCTTACGTTATCAACCATTACTGCTACAACTCTGCTGCTGTGTTTGACGTTGATGAAGAGACAAGTTCCACGAAAAGAGGCGAACAACATCGGAGAGCATCAAGTAAAACATCATTGGATACAGACTTTGATGAGAACATGGTGGCTACTGTTCAGCAGGAAAACTTCCTTTCCAACGAATAGAACAATATTAAGCTGATAACTATGTTAGCATTGTCAGGTGTGGATTGAAAATACCCCTTATTCAACTGTGGTGGTAGTTGTCGAGGACGTAGACCTGCTCGTCTTACTCATGGCACTCGCACCACGAGACAAGAATGTCCTTCTCATGAAGCCTGGACGAGGCAACACAGATGACAGTCTGTACTCCTCCCAACAACTTCAGGCCTTGCCATTGTCAGTACATTCTATTAATCCATGGCTTCACTGGATGTGATACCACTTCTGCTATTTTTGGGAAAGGTAAAACAAATCAAATGTTTGGAGCAGTATCCTAACGAAACCAAAAGCATCGCTGAAGTTTTTATGGCTCCACGACCACGCCAGAAGACAGCGATGAAGCTAGGGAACAAAATATGTTCCTACTGATGTATCCGACACCACTCCATGAGCATGACCTCAATTATCACAGGTACATTCCATTTTGTGTTGCATGCACTAACTTTGTTGAAGCTTGCTGTTTGATAAATATTCTATTCTCTTATGTTCTATTCACACGTACGTGTGCTTCATCAAATCGTCAGCCAAGATGAAAGCAAACTTGCCTTCATTGCCACCTACCTGCTCTATATAACTCGTGTAGTGTGTTTCTACAGGTTCAACACCACAAATTGTAACTGAACGTCAAATTTGTCCAGCAAGTACATTTATTCTAATTTTAAGAGGGTAACAGTGGTGTTAATTTTTTTTCAAATGTCACTTATAACTTTTAATTTTTAAAAGTATATAAACAACCAGATATAATGAACTTTTCAGAAGATATACTGTATATATACCCCGATGGGTTGGACTGTAAATTATTAGATCTTGATCATGTTTTCATTCCAATAAAAACGAAATTGTTTTCAAAAAATTTGGGCTCCCCCAAAACATAATCCTATATATGCCACTGCGTTCATATACTTTCTAGTATTATTAGTTAAATGGTTGATAATACCATCTATGTTTACATAATCAATAAATAACGTGATATAGAGAGTTGAAGCCATTGAAAACTGAAGTAAAATAATGAGCAGTTCACTAGCAAAATCTCGAAACCGACCCCCATACGTCAAAACGCTCTAACGTTTGACTGGTCGAAGATAAATTAGCATAAGTATATATATTCTGGAAGTAAATTTAATGCTCTTTGACTTCCTTCCCCACGAGTTTCCTGTAAAATGGAAGGCAAAGGGATTGGACGGGCAAGTTTGACGAGAAACATGAGACGCTTCACATTATTCTGCATATATTTTATGTTCACCGGCTCATATTTCAGAGATGGTAACACAGAGATAAATATGAATACAGTACAACCTGTCACATCCGGACCTGTGATATCCGAGCCCTCCCATATCCGGACACATCTCCGAATTAATTTTTAAGTCGTAGTTGAGAGCGAGGATACATTAGTGTGCTAGCCAGGGAGGACGAGTGAAAGTTGTAGCGCTGGAAGGCTGTGTGCGTGCTTGACCGCGAGGGGTTGTGGCCTGACTCGGTCAACGACATCTTCCTGGAAACTCATCCCTTTGTGTGAATAAGCGATATTCCATTCACGGCTTCTGCCTGCCTGCCACCAACGTCAACACGAGGCTGCCTCTCTTTCTACTCTTCAGTCTGTGCGTGAGTCTTGAAGTTTGTTTTGCGAGTATGTTTCTGTTGTTACTGTTATTGTTTACCGTTGTTATCGTTATTGTTATCTTTTAACCTTGTTTTTTTTTGCTAAAATGTCAGAAAAAAGGGGAAAAAACTGTTCTTACGATGGAAGAAAAGTTCCGTGCTCTAAAAAGGTTAGATGCTGGTGAAACAGCCAAGAAGATTGCCGCGGATATGGGAGTAGGAATTATTTTAATTTAGTTTAAAGCAATTCTATTTCTTAGCCTATGTACAATATACAGTTAACAAAATGATACTAAACCGTTAAAAACATTAAAATTAATCAAGAACAAACTCGTGAATTATTTCTGGTCACCTAGCTACCGTATTTGTAAAAAATAGCCTTGTGATATCCGGATTTTTCCATATCCGGATCGGCCGGTCGCCACATTAGTCCGGAATAGTTTATTCAGTTGAAACTTCCCGTCAGATCAATACAAAAAGAAGAAGGGAGTTATAGTTCCCCTGTTTAAGAAAGGAAGTCGAAAAAAAGTGCAACAACTATAGAGGTATTACTTTACTGTCTCATGGTTTAAAAATATTTAAGAAGATTCTTGAGAAAAGACTAAGGAAAATTATTGAACCCCAACTGCAAGAAGAACAATATGGATTTAGGAAAGATAGATCAACTATAGACCTCATATTCGCACTGAAAATGATATTGGAAAAGCACTGGGAGAAAGATCGTAATTTGACAATTGTGTTTTTAGACATCGAAAAAGCATTCGATAGTGTCCCTAGAACAACTATATGGGAGTGTCTTAAAAAGAAGAATGTGACTATGGAACTCATTCAGAGAGTAAAAATGCTTTACGATGACTGCTACAGCTGTGTTCAAGTAGGAAATGGATATTCAGATTGGTTCCAGACATCGAGAGGAGTGCAACAAGGCAGTGCCCTTTCACCATTACTATTCATCACCATCATGGATGAAATCATAAAGGAAGTGAAGCAGAGCACCAATATGAATCTTCAAGCATTTGCTTTTGCAGATGATATAGTTATCTGGGGACTGAAACAAGGATGTGTACTGGCTCCAACGCTTTTTGCGCTGTACTTGGCTGCAATGCTTTATGATTCACCCACAATCATCCCAGGTGTGGAGATCAAGTATCGTTTTGATGGAGGGCTTTTCAACCTAACTCGTCTCCGCTCCTTGAGGAAAACTCAGGTTACTAAGGTTACTAACATGTTGTATGCAGATGATGCTGCGTCACCAACTCTCACACCAGAAGAGCTGCAAGAGTCAGTTAACTGTTACAAAAGTGCATGTGATCGCTTTGGTCTTACCATAAATGTCAATAAGACTAAAGTCTTGGCACAACCTTCACCAGGCACACCTCTTCCTCAGTTCAATATCTCCATTTCAAATTTGCCATTAGAACAGGTTGACCACTTCTCGTACCTGGGCAGTACCATTTCTGTGAGCTGTACCTGTGAGCAGGATGTGGATAAGAGAATTGGCGCAGCCCATGCAGCATATGGACGATTAGCGCACCGGGTCTTCATGAATAAAGATCTATCCATGAGAACAAAGCTTATGGTGTACAAAGCAGTAGTCATTTCTACATTGTTGTATGGCTGTGAAACGTGGACCCTTTACCGACGTGATCTTAGGAAGCTTGAGCGTTTTCACCTACAAAAACTTCGATCAATCCTGAGGATTAAATGGGAAGACCGCATTACCAATATTGCTGTTCTGGAAAAGGCTCAAATCAACAGCATAGAATCATCCATAATAGGTCACCAATTTAGATGGATTGGTCATGTCCATCGGATGGATGATGTGAGATTACCTCGTCAAATGCTATATGGTGAGTTATGCTATGGCACCAGACCTCATGGTGGTCCTAAGAGGCGCTACAAGGACCAATTTAAGCAGACCCTGAAATTGACAGGTCTTGATCCACAAACCTGGGACATGCTGGCTGAAAACCGCTCAACTTGGCGCCGTACCATCTCGGATTCTGTAAAGACGTTTGAAAGGGATCGACGCATACATGAAGAGGCCAAGCGTCAAGCTAGGAAACTTCGAGCAGCCCAACCACGTCCTCCTCCAGCAATACTATGCGACTTGTGTGGTCGCTTGTTCCATGCCAGGATTGGACTCTTTAGTCATCGTAAACACATCCACAAACTGGACTGAAGGAAGAAGATTTATACTCGGATTCGAGTTAAAGCCGATGATGAGTTATCTGGGGAAATAGTGAGCTGGAAGTCCAGGAAAGGCTGAACGTCTGGAATGATCATTTGAAAATATATGGACTGAAAGTAAGTGCTACAAAAACTGCTGCAATGTCTGTTAACAGACAGAGAAGTAAAGATAATATAATGCTGGAGGGTGTACATTTGGAAACAGTAAACCAGTATCAGTACCTTGGATGCTTAATATCAAGTGACAACAGAATACAGCTTGAATTAAATAACCGTATTCAGAAATCAAGTCAATTCTATCAGCAAGTTCGATATCTACTCTGGAATAAGCAAGTGCCACTAAGATCAAAACAAACTCTGTTTCGAACATACTTTGTCCCTATATTGACTTCATCATCATCATCATCATCATTTCCCCTTATCCAGCTCCTGCCGGGTCGGGGTATTTATGGCACTTCTCCACTTTCCTCTTTCCTTCCACAATTCTTCTTCCACGATCTTGTCCCGGTCCAGATTCCTTTTTCTCACGCTGTTCTTCACTGAATCGATCCACCTTGTTCTAGGTCTTCCCCTTGCTCTCTTACCCTTGCACTTGGCCTCCAGCATCTGTCTTGGTATTCTATTTTCCTCCATCCTCTTTACATGTCCAAACCACCTTAGTTTATTCTTCTCAATTCTCTCATTTAGTTTTCCCATCCCAACTTCCTTCCTAACATCTTCATTCCTCACTCTGTCTTTCCTTGTCTTACCTATCATACTTCTTAGGAATTTCATTTCACTGGATTGGATTCTACTCTCTTGCCTGCTCGTCAGGGTCCAAGTCTCAGCTGCATAAGTTAATATGGGTACATAGTACATTTTATACATTACCTCCTTGCTTTTCCTTGGTACTTCCTTATCCCAAACAAGTTTTCTTACACTTTGATAGAATGCATTGCTCTGCTGTACCCTCCTGCCAATCTCCATGTCCAACCTACCAGTTTGCATCAATTCACTTCCTAGGTATTTGAACGTGTCCACAATTTCCAAACTCTGACTTCCAATTTTCACAGTGCCCTTTCCTTGTCTTTCCCCTCTTGTCATCACCATGGTCTTGCTTTTCTCTATACTGATTTTCAGGCCATACTTCTGAATATTTTCGTTCAGTGCATCTAGTTGTTTTTGCACTTCTTCGGTGTTCCTTCCCCAGACCACAATATCGTCTGCAAATAATAGTAACTTCATTTCTTTATGTCCATATGCTTCCTTTGTTTCCTTTACAATTTCATCCATTACCATTATGAATAAAACAGGTGACAGCACACTCCCCTGTCTTAGTCCAGTCTTGTTCCTAAACCAATCTGTCTTTCCAACTGGGGTCAGTACCCTGCTAACACAGTTGTTGTACATTGCTTGCACCATTTCCAACATTTCTCTTCCCAGTCTCTTCTTAACCATGGTTTCCCATACCTTCTCTCTGGGGACACTATCATATGCCTTTTCTAGATCTATGAAAGTCATGATCAAATCCTCTCCATATTCCCAGTTCTTTTCCATCACCTACCTCAAGCTAAAGATTGGGTCCACTGTGGATCTTCCACTCCTGAAGCCATACTGTTCCTCTTGCAACTCTCCTTCACCTTTCTTCTCATTCTTCTTTCTAATATCCTTTCCAGTATTTTCACTATCTGTGATAAGAGGGTGATCCCTCTATAGTTATCACACACCTTCATGTCCCCCTTCTTAAACACTGGTATTATTAGCCCTTTCTCCCAGTCTTCTGGTACACATTTCCGTTTCCACACACACTTTAGCAGTCGATACAGCCATTGCATACCAACAGGTCCAGCAGCCTTTATCATTTCTACACTGATTTCATCCACCCCTGTTGCTTTTCCCATCTTCATTTTCTGTACTGCTAATTCCAACTCCAGCATTGTTATATCATCTTCTGTTATAGAGTCATCAGGCTGTGTCACTTCGATCTCACCAGTACAATTGCTCACATTCAATAGCTTATCGAAATACTCCTTCCATAGTCCCTTTATCTCTTCTGGGTGTGTTAACAACTCTCCATCTTCCTTTTCCACCAGCTTTGTAGTAACTCTTTCTTTCCTCTTACTTCTTAGAAGCCCATGCAGCATCCTTTTACTGCCACTTACATCTGTTTCCATTCTTCGTGTAAATTCTTCCCAACTTTTCTTATTTTCTTCTCCTACCACTTCCTTACACCTCCGTTTGCTGTCGTGATACTTCCTTTTGCTTTCTTCTGTTTGATCTCGGTTCCATTCTTTCCATGCAGACTTCTTTTCTTTCACTGCTTTCCTCACTTCCTCATTCCACCACGGTGTCTCCTTCTCTTTAACTCTTGTTGACGTCCTACCACAAGCACTCTCTGCTGCACCAGCAAATGCCTTTTTAAAGTGGGACCATTCCTCTTCTACATTTCCTACTTCAGTAACTGGGATTTGTTGCTTCAATCTCTCCTGAAAATCTTCCTGTACAGCTTTGTCTTTCAATTTCCATACTTTTATTTTACTTTCTCTGATCTCCTTTAGGTCTTCCAATTTTTCCCATCTAAATTTTGCCACCACAGCTCTATGGTCCCCATCAAATGCTTCTCCTGGTAAAGCTGTCACATCCATCAGCTTTCTGCGATTTGTCCTTTCTACCAGGAAGTAGTCAATTACTGATTTTGTTCTTCTATCACCCCACCCATGTCTCGTAATTTTCCTGCTGTTTTTCTTCCGAAACCATGAATTACCCACTATCAGTCCATTCCTTTCACAAAAGTTTACAAGTTCCTCTCCTTCCCAGTTCTTTTTCCCATATCCATATGGTCCAACGACTTCTTCCTTTCCTTGTCTCTCAATTCCAACTTGTGCATTCATATCTCCCATGATCACCACTTCTACATCTGAGATTACTCTTTCTACATCCTCCAGGAATACTTCAATATCTTCTTCTCTGTTTCCAGTCTGTGGTGCATACACTTGTATGAAGTCCATCACGTCATTCTTCATCTTCATTCTAATTTTCATTATTCTGTCACTCACACACTCTACCACTTCAACATACTCCTCCAGTTGTTTCGAGGTTATCAGTCCAACGCCATTTTTTGCCTCTTGGCCACCACTCCAGTATAAAGTATATCCTTTCCTCAATTCCTTCCTTTACCTTTCCATTTCACTTCACTCAGCCCCATCATTCCAACCTACTCCCTCTCCATGAATTCTACCACCTCCTCCACCTTGCCTGTCAGGGTCATGACATTCATGATTCCCACTTTCATTTCGGTTACTGGTCGCCCATTTCTCACAGTTCCCCCAGTACCAAAGGAACTGCGCGTCGCCTGCAGGGTACGCCCTAACCTTTTCCGAATCATTGGAAGTGCCATTTCCATTTTAGGCTATTATTACGATGGGGTCGCCACTCCCAAAGGCATTTTATGAAGCTACTGCCAGCTATTATACAGGCCGCCCCTAACATGGGAGACAGACGCCCTTGCAGCCGCCCCTAACATGGGAAACAGACGCTGCCGATTGATGCTGTACTCATACTATTCCCTGAGTACTGGGTTGCCTCTTCCGCAATCTCCACCGTTCTGAAGTCCATCTTCTCCGCTGTAGATTCCGTTGAGGTCTTCGCACGTAACCCTGTGCACGGGACCTATGTTATACCCCATAGGACTGGGTCCTCACCAGAACTTAGCCGGTACTGTAGTTCCATGGTATATTACAGTACCGTTGCCCACCCCCGCGACGTGGACGCGCCTGGCAAGAATTATCCATGTAGCCAATTAGGATTGACTCATGGACCGGGTTAAGGAGCTGTCTAAATCCAGCCTATGGGTAGGAAACATGCACAACTACCAAAAAAGATGACAGCAGATTTGAAGTTTCTAATAAGCATGCTTCAAAAAACTAGGAAAGACAAAGTAAGAAATGGGAGGATAAGAGAACAAGCTGGAATAAATCAGTCCCTGAAGGAGACCATAACTAGGGCACGTTTGCGATGGTTTGGTCACGTCAAACGTATGACAGAAAGAAGAATTGCAAAACAATGGTTACATACTGAGATTACTGGAATGAGACCTGTTGGAAGACCTAGGAGGAGATGGCTGGACCAAGTGAAGGAAGATAACACATCCAAGGGAATCAACTGGGATGAAGTCTTGAAGGAGCAATGTAGAGCGCTCGTAAACCACACCCGGGCAACTGGAGTGGAAACTTGATGATGATTTCAGTGCCATGCACCGTTTTAAAGTTATGCACCAAAAACTAAAAAGGGGGGCTTTGAGCCCCCCTCTGCCTGAAATTGACAGGACTTTATTAGGTGTTGTTCGGGGGACCTCCCCCTACATATTCCTGAAACATTTGGAAATACATGATTTAATGCAGCAAAAATTCCTAATTTGACTGGACTATATAGTGAAAATACATGTACTGTTCAGTAAGTTTTGACAGCCTTCTAGTTCAAGCACTGCATTGAGTTTGCAAGACAATACATATCTTCTTTTTACAACAGGAAATCAGTTATTAACAATGGGTTCTATCAACTAAATTTTGTTGCTTGGATTCCTTTCGACACTAAAATTATCAATTTTGACCATACGATTTTCAATCGGATTAAGATCCGGGCTATTTCAAAGCACTTGTAAACTGTTTTGTTTTTATCCTAAAACCACAGCATAATAAGTTTGGCAGTATTGCGTAGCACATCATCCTGCTGAAACAGTACATCATCTCCATTTGTCGGCAATGGACAGCAATAGCTTCTTTTCGAGAATCTCCTGGACTGTATTTATCTCCAAAATTATGGCCACCAGTGTGATTATATAAATCGAGTTAATAAAGCGTTACATACAAAGAGAAGCTTAACCTCGGGTGGGGTGCTTATGCCTCTTACCTTCTTGCTTGCGCATCCTCAAATGCCAGCTGGCTGCGCCAGGATACGAACAACACTATTCAAATAACATTATGATAGTATGAGCCAGGGATGTCAAGACTATGTTTAAGTGATTTAGGGTGCCTAGTTTGGTTGGTTCCTCAGTTTAGGGGTTGCGACAACGTGGTCATGCAGCCCCGGGTACTTTGGGTGTGTGTAGAATCTGTCTGATAATCGGTGTTAATTGCGATGGCTGTATTAGTGTGTGTTATCCGTAATTCAGGTAGCTTGCTTCAGTGGGTGATTGGTTAATGTGTCGGTCTACTAACCCCAAGCTTGCAGGTTCGCTCCTGGCCATGGTAAGTGATTTTTGAAACGTGGCAAAAATTACGACATGCATGTCATACAATGTTGGCATGTCAAAGAACCCATTTGAATTCAGTAGGCCGTGTTCATAATGGCAAAATTAATCTCTGGAGTTTCGCCAACACAAAGTTCCTTATTTTTCTACTAGAAAGCACTATAGTGTTCCAGGAGCTTAGATATCTAACCCCCTTGACTTTTATAGCGCTCGAAGGAACAACAAAATTTGACATGCAAGCTTTCACCTGGCACCCGAGGCCATGCAACATTATTATTATTATCTGCAATTCAGGTAAGGACTGCAGACAATCAATTTCAAGTAGATCCTACTTTAGGTAACAAATGCTACCGTCAACGACACCTGGCAGCAAACTTGGCTAATACCTAGGTAGATGCCACAGCAATCGACGGAGAACGTTGGAACTAGACCGTTAATTAAATCTAACCTGCAACCTTGGCCCCAGCAAGCGAGAAATTTACCGCTAAGCCACATATCCAACCCATTTTAAAAACAAAATTGGGTCAAGACAGAAATCAAAATGCAATATGTACTGTACATTCCATACTGAACAAAATATGAAACTGTACTATAGTTAGGTTATACTGTAAATATAAGCAGTAAAACACTTCATGCAACAGTTATATTAATGACAGCGCCTAAGAATCGCTGCGACTAAGAGCAAATTTTTCAGTCGCTCTACCACCTGGCAAGCTAAGTTATAATTTGTTACAGGATTTTCATCTTTTTCTTCTTCTGCTTCACTCTCACTACACTCAGTCTTGATCAGCCGTTGGTTTTGTTGCTTGCATGTCCTTCACAATGTTATTTACGTTTGAAACCCAAAAGATTTTGTCCGAATAACGGAGGTTAAGCAGACCTTCTCGCCTTAAAGAGCTGTCTATGTCCGTAAAAGAGTTCATTTTATTAGCAGTTAGATAATTTAATTTGGGACATAAAATTCTGTCCCAACCTAGGGAGTGCCCGCATCAGAGAAGTGTCAGTAAACAGAGGTTTCACTGTACATATTTTTTCTAAAAGTGCAACATTAAAAAAATACATGTTTACTTGACTTATATAGGTCCACAATAGAAGATGGCAAATCCTCCATTTGGAGAGCACAAAACTGGCATTGTGATGCATCCATTGCTTGATGCTCATCTTCACAGTCTATTTATGGCAACATAATTGGAAACTTAGAGATATAATACTTCACGGCACTAAAGGAAGCAGTAGACAAAGACCTTATCTGTGCCACTTGAGCATTAACAGAAAAGTCACTGTCCAAATTAAATTTGTCTGTTAGGTGGTCAGCCCGAAGGCTGGTTGGATCCTCAAAAAGTACCGCCGTTACGTTATGTGAGTAGATACCCACAAAAACCCAAGGCAGCGCTATTTTGAGGCGTTCTAGGCAAGAAGAGGAGTGAGGTAGTTTGCCATTGCTTTCCTCACAAATTAAATTTATGAATAATATAATCAGAGGCTGCAGTGAAGTAGTTCCTGACGGGCAAATAAAAAACCTTCTGCTCAGGAGCCAGATTTTCTACACAACTAGATGTTGTTGAACCAAATTATCATCAGCTTTCTGCTTCGCTCTTGTGTGATAGACCACTTCTAAAATTGTGCAATATTTCTTTATGGCCACTGGCTTAACAAACCTACAGAGAATTTCCGTCAGCAAATCAATCAGTATGGATCTTAGGACATGGATGTGAGGTGCTTGCGATTGAAGAACTTTGTTATATTTTTCAAATGTAGGGATGGTTAATGTCAGAAACAAGAAAAATGAATCATTTAACTTAGATGACAGAAAAAGAAATAGTCTCTCCTGTCTTGGAATACCAACTGTGAAATAGCACGTGACGCCGAATCAAGAATTATTAATATTTTAAAATATGGGCCTTTCGTGATCTCCACTGATGGTAGCAATGATAGAGATAGTAATCTGTATCCCGTCGTCGTGTCATTTTTCAACAAAGAATCAAAGATGATTGAAAATAGTTTGCTATCCATGGAAAATTTGGAAGGTGACTCGACTGGTGCCGACATTGGTAATTTGCTTCTGCGTCTTCTGGAAAGACATGCCATTCCAATGGCAAACTGTATAGCTTTTAGTGCAGACAATGCCCCTGTTATGATAGGACTACCCCTACAGTTCTTAGCCTCGACCCTTCCTTCCATATCTAAGTTTACTATTCCTGGATGTCTTAGTATGTATCCTATCAACCTATCTCCTCTCTTCATTAGCAGTCGCCAGAAACATCTCTCCTCTCCCAATTGTCTTAATACCTCTTCATCTGTAACCCTATCTACCCATCTGATCTTCATCATTCTCCTGTAACACCACATTTCAAGCACTTCAATTCTCCTCTATTCGCACTGCGCGTGACAAAACCCAGGGGAGAATATATGGCTCCGCGGTACCTAGTATAGTAAAGCCATCTTTACTTCCAACTTCAGGTTTCAGTATTACACTAGAGTTATGTAGCGGTCAGAAGGAAAACACTTAACTAGCCAATCGCGGGCAGTCATTCAAATCAATATATCACGACAAATCGAGTTTCGTTCGCGATGTCGCGATTTTGCAAACAAAACTCTAGCCTAGTACTGAAACGTCAAGTCGGAAGTTATAATGGCTTTACTATAATTATTGGTCCATGCCAAACCTGTTTCCTTTTTTCAAGACGTCTATTTGTCCAGAATTCAAGGTTGGTTGGTTGGTTCCTCAGTTTAGGGGCTGCGACAACGCGGCCATGTAGCCCCGTGTACTTTGGGTGTGTGTATAATCTGTCTGATAACCGGTGTTAATTGTGATGCCAGGATTGGCCTGTTTAGTCATCAGAAGCACATCCACAAGCTGGTCTGAAAAGCTCTATGCAGGAAGAAGTATGTTTACTCGGAATCGAGTTACAGCCCACGACGATTGGTGTGTGTATCTGTTTTTTAATACAAGTAAGGACTGCAACTTTGAATTTTTCAAATAGTTCCTACTTTTGCCGCCAAACGCCACCATCAACGACTACTAGGCCTAGTTCAGAACTTAGCTACTAGATGCCACCGCAGTAGACTCTTCGCAACGAACGTTGAAACCTAAGAGCGTTGTTTACATTCCTAACCTATACAATTAAGCTTCACACAGGTGTAATTAGTGGAAGGTTCTTTAACATGCCATAAATCTATGACATGGGGCCGCCGGCTTAACTTCCCCTCCGAAGGAAGGCATACAGAGGGGCGTAATTCAAGGGTAAAATGGCGAACACGGTTGGAATTTTACTATATGTCATGATCGAAAATGGGATGGAGGGTGGGGAATGGTGGTTTGACGTATGGTTGGGTTTCATGCGCTCATATTATTTAATGATAAAATAGTAATGTTTCTTTGAATGCAGGAAAATTTTCACTTTATTTCACATTAAATAGAAATTTTCTTCATAATCTGTGCAAAATAAGTTCCATTATCGCTGGTATGTTTGCTTGGATGTCCCCCAATTCTATCCCCCATGCATTGGCACGTTTGTATTGGCTTATGTTCGTTCTATCGTTTTTTTTTCTTCCTTCTTTTGAGGGGAGGGGGGGTAAAGACCTGAACGTAGTCCTATCCTTGGGCACAAGCAAGCACCAAACAACATTACACACCCGATCAATACGCATGACTTCATTATAAAATTAAGTGCAGTGTTTGTTTTGCATCACCCTGCAGTGTTTGTTTTGCAACACCCATAAATCACCGTGATAATAAATTGCATGGGCCGGTGGTAAAAGCAAACTTAATTTCAGAACTGTGCGGCTTTGCAGAACGAACATAACATTCGAGTCAACTTTCTTCACGTAACAAAAAGTTGGATGTTGCTTTTCATAGTATGTACAGAAGCTTTGAATTAACAAATTCACAAAGAATTGTGCTCACATCCAACTTTGAAAATAAAACAGCCGACGTGGATACTTAAGTTTGCAATAACCTCACTCGGAAAACATCCAAAGAACACAACTTTTACTCACCGCACTCACTTCGCCAGACATAGTCCTTTGCTAACAAGTAACGAACTGAACGAGATTATGTTTCAAACATATATGACAGAATATTAATAATGTCTTTATTTCTATAACAAATCTGCCAATCACTCTCAACCAAAACTAATAATCCACGGTTAATCAAAACATGTCCATGGCAAGTACAGGAAGAATGCTGGCAAAGAATGTTGCGAACTGGGAGAATGTATATGACATCCAAAGAATATCAATACATCCTATCAAAAAAATAACATCTGATATGACATCTAGCGGTAAAAATGAGAAACTTACCAAGTAGGGTACATTTGTCACGTGGTGACTGTTTGTATATGGTTTCTTGTATTGATAACCAGATCGTGGTAAATTCTTCGTGTTTATACATAAGTAATAAGTTTTACTCGTTGATAAGAGTGCAAAACGAGTAAAAGCAAAGTATATTGTTCAGTTTACGGCTGTAAGTCGATGTATAAGAGGGCTGCGGATTTACGTTTTCATCACTTTCCAAAAGATGCAAATAACAATAGCCGAAAGGTGACGATACCATACAGGCAACAAGAGCGGGTTGGATCACTCACCACTACACTCACTGACGACAGGACGGGTTGTTCACTTACGCCGAGCCAAGCCGCACCTAGACATACAAGCACAGTCTCGCCGAGCCAAGCCGTACCAAGACAGCCAAGCCTACACCAGGCGAGGACAGCCAAGCTTCATCAGTCAGCTCCCTAGTTCATTTCCAATAACCCTACTAACCGCCATCACCTCGCTCTGCGATATCCGAGCCATTCCACTACAGGTCATATAGGCCTAATTTGACTTCGCAGGGTTAATACCTACCATCCAAATCAAGCAATTCCTGTCTACCCCGAGTTTTAATACAAGTTAAACTCATCCCAAGCCCAAGAGGATATGCACCTCTCTATGCATAATTACATGTGATGATGGCCTCCTCCCTTGTAAAATTTCAATCCGGAGGTAAACTAGTCCCCCGTTCGGATCTCCGGGTGGGGACTACTCGAGAGGGGGTTAACATCACAGAAGTGACAAAGAGGAAATCTGACATTCTACGGATCGGAGCGTGGAATGTTAGAAGTCTGCTAGGAAGTGGAAGGTTAGAAAACTTAGAAAGGAAAAGGAAATGGATAGGTTGAGGTTGGATTTGGTTGGGATTAGTGAAATGCGCTGGCAGGAAGAACAGGACTTTTGGTCAAGAGACTATAGGGTCATTAGCACTAAATCAAACAATGGCCAAGCAGGGGTTGGCCTCATATTGAGTAGGAAACTTGGACAGCGGGTGGAATATTATGAGCAATATAGTGAACGGATTATTGTAGCAAAAATCAATACAAAACCTACCTGCACTACAGTGGTACAAGTCTATATGCCTACCAGTCAAGCTGATGATGAGGATGTTGAAAAGGTCTACGAAGAAATAGACGAAATTCTGAGGTATATCAAGGGTGATGAAAATGTTATAGTAATGGGAGATTGGAATGCTGTGGTAGGAAAAGGGAGAGAAGGGAAGATAGTAGGAGATTTCGGATTAGGTGAAAGGAATGATCGAGGAAGCAGGCTGGTAGAATTCTGCACCGAGCATGAATTGGTCATAGCTAACACCTAATTCAATAACCACAATAGAAGAATATACACATGGATGAGACCAGGAGATACAGGGCGTTACCAAATCGACTTCATTATGGTCAAGCAGAGGTTTCGAAACCAGATTTTGGATTGTAAAACATATCCTGGTGCTGACATAAACTCTGATCACAATCTGCTTGTAATGAAATGCAGATTAAAGTTGAAGAAACTGAAGAAAAGTCAAAAGCCAAAAAGGTGGGCAATAGACAGACTGAAAGAGAAGGATGTAAACGAAAGATTCAAGAAGAGTATAAAGGAAGGACTAATGACAAACCCTCAACAAACTTCAATTGCAGACGAATGGGCACTTTTGAAGAATGAAATAACAAAATCCGCAGAAGAAAACATTGGTAGGAAAGAAAGAATAGGTAGAAACCCGTGGATCACTCAGGATATACTAGAATTGATGGATGAAAGGCGGAAACACAAGAATCTAAGAGATGAAAAGGGGAAAGCAGAATACAGACGTCTGAGAAATGAGGTTAACAAGAAGTGCAAGGAAGCGAAAGAAGAATGGTTGAAAGAGAAATGTGCAGGTATAGAAAATTGTCTGAAATTAGGAAAAGTAGACACAGCTTATCGAAGGATTAAGAATACTTTTGGAGAAAAGAAGACTAAGTGCTGTAATATTAAGGACACAAATGGAAAGCCTCTAACAGATAGGGAAGAAAAGGTTGAGAGATGGAAAGCTTACATAGAGAGTTTGTATAAGGGAAAGGAGATTGAGAATCATGTAATGGAAAGGGAGGAGGAAATTGATGAGGATGCGAAAGGAGATTTAATATTGAGATCAGAATTTGATAGAGCTTTGGAAGACTTAAGCAGGAACAAAGCACCAGGCATAGATGATATACCGATTGAGTTGCTACGCTGCATAGGAGATGAAGGTCTGATCAGGTTATTTCACTTGGTGTGTAGGATTTATGAGACAGGTGAGGTACCCCCTGATTTCAAGAAGAATGTAATCATCCCTATACCAAAGAAAATGGGAGCTGACAGATGTGAAGATTACCGTACAATCAGCTTGATTACTCATGCTTCAAAGATCCTGTCTAGAATAATTTACAAGAGGATTGAAAGCCAGATAGAAACGGAGTTGGGTGAAGACCAGTTTGGTTTCAGGAGAAATGTAGGAACAAGGGAAGCTGTACTAAGTCTTAGGCTGATTTTAGAAGGTAGAATAAGGAAAGATAAGAGAACGTTCATGGCTTTTGTAGACTTAGAAAAGGCTTTTGATAACGTTGATTGGACTAAATTGTTTGACATTTTGAAATCAATTGGAATAAAGTACAGGGATAGGAGGGTGATATACAATCTGTACAGAAACCAGACAGCAGTCATTCAAGTTGAAGGACATGAGAGAGAAGCTGGTATTCAGAAAGGTGTAAGGCAAGGCTGCAACTTATCACCCATACTATTCAATCTTTACATTGAACAAGCAATGAAGGAAATTAGAGAAAAATTTAAAGTGGGAGTGAAGATTCAAGGAGAAATAATTTCAACTCTGAGATTTGCTGATGACATCGTCATCTTGGCCGACAAGCCTGAGGATTTGAATGAGTTTTTGAATGGTATGGACTCCGTCTTACGGAAAGAATTCATGATGAAAATAAATAAATGTAAAACAAAAATACTGGAATGCAGCCGAAATAAATCAGAAACCTCTATGGAGATCAAATTGGCAGGTGAAAAGCTGAAGGAAGTAGGAGACTTCTGTTACTTAGGAAGCAGAATAACCAGTGATGGACGAAGCAAAGAGGATATTAAAAGTAGGTTGGCTCAGGCAAAGAAAGCATTTCTACAAAAAAGGAATCTGCTGACATCGAATATAGATTTAGGTATTAGGAAGTCATTTTTGAAAGCCTTTGTCTGGAGCGTGGCGCTCTATGGAAGTGAAACTTGGACTATTGGTGCAGCAGAAAAGAGGAGAATTGAAGCATTTGAAATGTGGTGTTACAGGAGAATGATGAAGATCAGATGGGTAGATAGGGTTACAAACAAAGAGGTATTAAGACGAGTGGGAGAGGAGAGATGTTTCTGGCGACTGCTAATGAAGAGAAGAGATAGGTTGGTAGGACACATACTAAGACACCCAGGAATAGCAAGCTTAGTTATGGAAGGAAGGGTCGAGGACAAGAACTGTAGGGGTAGACCAAGGTTAGAATATGTTAAACAGATTGCCTCGGATGTAGGGTGTGGTAGCTATGTAGAGATGAAACGATTAGCTCAGGACAGGGAGGCATGGAGAGCTGCATCAAACCAGTCAAAAGACTGAAGACTCAAACAACAACAGCCCTACCAAGCAGCAAATAAATTCTAGAGTCTATGGTACAGTGAGCAAACTCAAATATAGCTTTTAAACGTAACAGTGCCATGATTCGAACTGCACAAATACAAATACCAGCAGGCAGCCGATGCTTGATAATATGCAATTGACACATAAAATCCAGTGGAACACACAAATTAGATCACGTGTATCGCTCAGTTATACATATATACAATTGAAAATAACACTGTCATTATTTTAGGGACCACATTTACTGATTATAACCGAAAAATAAAAAGTGTTCCATATCAAACGCGTGTTATTGAGTATTTTTACCCTACTTATCGAGACCGACCGCAGCGCCCCAAGTGTTAGTTTGAGTTGCCACCCAGAGCAAAGATCATCATTAATAAATGGTCACAAGCACTGCGTTCATCAGCGACGAGCGCCTTCGTCGGTGGCGTAGTTGGTAGCATGCTGAGCTTCTATGTCCAAGATCGCGGGTTCAAACAGGGGCGGCTGGCTCTAATGGGCCAGTGGGCCAGGGCCCTCCTTACCATTAACCTACATTAGTAATTCATTTTTTAATCCCTAACGTTCCAAATATTGGCCGAGTTGTGCATTACTCACTATGAAAATGCACCAGCATGTTTGAATAACGCGCCACATAACTTAGTCACGTAATTCGCCATGCTGCGGGCTACTCGGGGCCCACGACTTACTGGGCCCAAGACTCCATTCAACTACAAACAAGGACAGGTCTATTGCGCGTGCGCGCAGACGCTGTTGAAACGTCGGCTATGGGCCCAGAGATTGCGAGCTCACGATGACAAGGCCGAATAACAAAAGGAGCAGTTGTATGGGCTCTGGAGAGAACGTTGGAATGCTGAACTACTACGTTCCACTCGAACTTACAACATCTATGGCCATACCCTGTCCCACGGTCGACTCTAGAAAGGTCGGAAGGTTCAACCTGACAACACTGTAGCTACGGCTATTGTCAGTCATACTTCGTCACGAGCGCCTGAACTGAAACAGCTGTTTGCTAGCAAGGAAGGCGACAAAAACTACGGAATTAACATTGGACAAACATAATGTACATGTTTAGCAAAACATCTGTTGACTTTTATTTACACATGACCAGTGTTACAATCGGAAATAAAACGAATAACGTGCATATCGTAAAAAGTTGTTATAAGAGCCAAGCAGCTGATATTAGGCATGAGTGACACGGACATAATTTATCAACATAAAAGTGTTTAGCAAAATAAAGTAAATTATTTTGGTTTCTTTTTGTATTTCACTACTCTGAAGTATGGTAATAAAACAATTGGCGGTGTTATAATAATAATATGGAGTAAGTACGTGCAATTGAGGGTTATGTGATGCAAAAATGTAGGCTATCTCCCATAACATCTTCACACTGTAGGCCTATAAATCCTCGATTCCGCCGCACATGTATGTAGATAATTTACTACCATTATAGAAATAGTATGTTGCTGCTGGTATTCCATAACTGTATCAGATTACTTCTGTTTCCTTCCTAAGGTGCTTCAACTTTCTCTTCCCATAACCAAGTTTGCTGACATCAACAGCATCATTCCTTGCCTGTGAATAATTGTTTATCAATACAGTGGCAATGACTGAAAGTTTTTTTTCCACTTAATTGCCTAATTTATGCAATCTACGAACCATTTCGAAGGTTCCCTAATCCAGGCCTGGCGCAGATTTTCGTCACTTGGGAACCTTACTTGGTTAATTTGCATTACAGTTGGGGATACAACATGTATCTGGCATTGTTACGGTGCCGAAACATTCCAGGAAAATCAAAGTTTAAAACATGAAGTACGATACGGTATGTGATAATTCCATGAACCGTACCGTAGGCATTTAAAATACACCATATTTGCCAGATACAAAGCATACTCGTCAGTGTGTTCTCGATTAGGGATTACAGTAAAAAAAACTCATCTGGAAGGGTAGTATAAACGCTACTATAAAGCGTATAAAATTACAAAGCGTAAGAAACAAAATATAGAAGGAAATATCCCTATGAGATAAACAAGAACACCTGCCAGACAACGTTCCCTCGTGTTCCCGCCTGACAAGGGTATGACTGATGAACATGATGCCAAGTCTCAGCCTTCCGACCTGTCTAGAGTCGACCGTGCCTGTCCCTTACCAAGGCTAGTAAACTACAGAGGTTGCCTCAATATGGAGCTCTATGGCGAGGGGATCGCGGAGGGAAGGGAAAGGACGTGACGTCACACGTTTCCTCGTAGCGCACGAGGCGCGTGATATGCAAGGAAAGTCAACTTTTCCACACATTATATTGTATGGATTGCAGTGATTTAAACACGTGTTTTAAGCCCTTTTGTTTATAATCATGCCAGGTCAAAGTTGTGCTGTGGCAGTTTGTCACAGTTATTATAAAGTTGGAAATGCCGTGTCGTTTTTCACGATCCCTAAAGACGCATGCCTTCGCAATCAGTGGATTGCTGCATGTAAGCGAAAAGATCATTACAACCCTCAAACAAGTAGGATATGTTCCCTCCACTTAGAGTGAAGACTTCGAATTAGAATTCAGGGACGAATTGCTTAATATAAAGCCAAGATTTCCAAGGAATCTAAAACCAAATGGTAAGTGAGCCCAGCTGGCCTACTCTTAAGTTTTAATGACCTGCTAGGATGATTTTAAAGCTGTTAATATTATCGACATATTTCGTACATGGTATCAGGGGCGTATGTACATTTTTTTAGAGGGGGGGGGGGAGGGGGGGGGGAGTGACTATCGTGGAAAATTGTGAGTACTTAATGAATTTTCTATTATAGCCTATGGCGTATGAATGGAAAATATCCAAATGGGCTACTTGTCAATTTATAAAGCAGAAAGGTAAACACTCATTTTCTTTTACAAATTGATAATTATTTCTTAAAAGTAGACTACTGTGAAATACATTGTATGTTGTACCCAAGTTGGCTTTTTTCGGGGAGGATCTGGAGCCCCCCCACACACACTTATGCATGGTATTTTGTTTTTGGACAAGATGGAAAATTTCATGAGTAATTCTCTTTGTATTGGTAAACATTCTTAGCAAATATTCCAGAAAGCAGTCATCATTTCAATAAAATCCCTTCGACTTCTGTCCAGAGATATGGCCCGTAGGCATAATGCAAAGCACATTCTTACACATAGGCTAAATCAAGATGTACTGGAAAACCTCTTTTCTCAATTGCGAACCCGTGGTGGCTTACGCGATCGTCCTTCTCCCCTTGACTGCATTTACAGACTCAGGATGATTATTTTAGGAAAAAATCCAGGAGTTATTCAAAAGGAAACAAACACTTCTGATCCAGATTCAGATGAATATGTAGTTGTAGTTGCTAAAGCACTAATAAACAAAGCTGGCATTGTGTCTGAATCAAGTAACGTGCTTCCAGAACCAACCTTAGGGAGCAATATGCAACCAGAGTTCTTCATTGCCAATATCATGGAACAAAGTGAGGTGGATGGCAAGGCTTATGTTGCAGGTTATGTAGCCCACAAGTTCCAAGATAAATTTCCACAACTTGGGAACTTAACCTATGGAATGCAAACTCAACACGATTTATGCATTACCAATCTGGATTAAACACTGGTCATACAGTGATATGACCGATCCCTCAGAAACTTGGCTAAACCAGTTCCGGCACATTTCAGCAGAATTCGTCACATTTCACGGAAAATACGGACTTCAACGAGGCAGGAACGTTCTAAGTAGAACGACAGATTTTGTGTCGAGAGAAGTTCCTGACGTACCGTCTGCATCTTGCATAAGAAGTGGTTATTGGAAGTCACTAACACCCACGATACTGCTACCGAGTCTAGGCGAATTTCCAAGAAATTCAAGAAGATAACATAAATTGTAAGTAGGCTACATTCAGTTATTTTATCACCCATTTACCAATAATTTCATGAGAAAAAACTGTTCTTTGCGTACTCAACAGCTGATGTTGACAGTTTCGTTACGTTCCCCACATGGCGCGTTTGGTATCTTGTGACGTCATCCGCCTTGTGAGCGCTGATTGGTGAGTGAAAATTGAGGCAACCTCTGTAGTTTATAAGCCTTGGTCCCTTGCCACCCCTTCTTCCGATGCTGTTTGAAATGATTCGCAAGATGACCACTAGATGGCAGTGGTTATCGAGAGCAAACAGGACACCACCCTGGTGTCATTAGCCGAAGTTCTGTGACAAGTGTTACCAATTAAATAATTTTGATTTTCACCTAGGCCTGGAGTTTTTGACGAATGTCTCAGTGATAGACTATTATAAATTTGGAATTAAATAGCGATTTAGAGGGTTATTTAAATTATATTAAATGCTGAACATAACATTTTCCCTAATGAGACAAAATTTAATGGATATTGGCAAACACCTAGCGTGCTAGCGGGTAATTTTTACTGTGCATGATAATTTATTTTGTGTGTCCTCCCAAGCTCTAAGGCCACCAGCCGCCGCTGGGTTCAAACCCGACCAAAGTCGTCGGATTTTTTCAAGAGCGTTTAAAATCCCTCAGTATGCCTTCCTTCGGAGGGAAGTAAAGCCGGCGGTCCCATGTCATAGATTTATGGCATGTTAAAGAAACTTGCACTAGTTACACCTATGTGAAGCTACATTATAGGGATTTTTTACCACGATTTTTTGGGCCTGAGTGGACTCTCCACACAGTCGCCAAATTATAGATTAAATTTGAACAACGCTCTTAGCTTCCAACGTTCGTCGCCAGGAGCTGACTGCGGTGGCGTCTAGTAACCAAGTTCTAAACTAGTAGTCGTTGAAGGTAGCGTTTGGCGGCAAAAGTAGGAACTATTTGAAAATTCAATGTCTCCAGTCCTTAATTGAATTAAAAACGGATAACACACACTAATACAGTCATCAGAATAAAATAAACACCGGTTATCAGACAGATTCTACACACACACACAACGCACACGGGGCTACATGGCCACGATGTCGCAGCCCCTAAACTGAGGAACCAACAAACCATCAGTGAAGAATTATTGTTTTTTTTAAATAATAATGCATTTTATTAATCCCTTAACGAGTCAAGGACTCATATACAAAGGAATTGTACAGTTCTATCTTGTTGGCGACAAATTACAATACAATGTTTAGTTTACAAAGTTTTCAGTATGAAAATATATATAACATTTTGTAGCTTTCATAAGTTTTTGTACACAAATGTGTTCTTCTTTTGTCTTCTCACATTATGAAATTTCTTCAAACTGACATTTTATAATCATTCCACATAAACTGTTTTAGCCTCCTTTTAATGATTGGTAGGCTAGGTGCAAATTTATATTTTCTGGTAGTCTATTGAATTTTACAAAGGCACTATACTTAATGCTATTATAGGTCTGACGTTTGTTTTTGGCTGGTGGCCGTAATATCCGCGCATCCACTGTGCTAACCACTCAACCTCCTTTCTTCCTTTGTTCGTTCCTTCTGAATGTGCGTGCGTGCACACAGTTGTTACTGCGCATGCTCACAATAAGAAGGCTTTTTGACTGGCCAAAGACCTCTACGCAACAAGCAAGCACCAGCCAAAAACAAACGTCAGACTTATACTGCCATATTGCTTGGAATTGATATGGAAAAGTGTTATGTCATCGGCATGCCTAGTTTTGTACGTGTAAATCAGATTGTTTAGTGAAGTTTAAATTTGTGTGGATTCTGTTGTGTAGGATTTGGTACATTAGGACATTTGATTTGATTTCTGCATTTAGGGCTACTGGTTGAATTTTACTCGTAGTATAAAGGTGTTTGGTTGGTGTTAAAAAAAGGGTAGTTATAAATATTTCTTATGGCTCTATTCTGAATTACCTCAATTTCCTTTTTTAGGTAATTTGAGCATTTTATCCAAATTGTATTCGAATATTGTAAGTGGCAATGGATTAAGGAAAAATATACTTTCCTGAGTAGATATTTTGGGATATAGTAGCTCAATTTTTTTATCATCCCAGCGGCAGGTGATATTTTTTTACTAATGCATCAATGTGCTTTTGCTAGGAGAGATTTTCATCTATTATTGAGCCTAGGTATTTGACAGATGAGACCCTTTTAACTGCGTTTCCATTCAGCATTATATTCTGAGTGATGTCTAACTTTGTTCTACGGTTTGATATTATTAAATAATTTGTTTTATTTTCATTTATTGTTAATTTATTTGACTGGGTCCAGCCAAGTATGGTATTCATGTCCTCCTGCATGTGTGTAATCAGCGTGCTTGTGGTGTACGCATTGTAAAAGATGCTTAAGTCATCTGCAAACAACGTTATATTAACATGAAAACGGAGTGTTGCTATGTCATTAATATATACTAAGAAGAGGGAAGGACCCAGTATTGATCCTTGGGGCACACCATAGGTAATATTAACTTCCTCACTTCTGTAGCCATTTATTTCAATATACTGCTTACGATTAGATAGGTAATTTTCAAGCCATGCCCAAGCTACTCCTCGGATACCTGCTTTTTCAAGTTTCCCTAAAAGAATTTCATGGTCAACAGTATCAAACGCCTTTCTCAGGTCTATGAAAAGGCCACTCGCTGTCATCTTATTGTCTAAGACATCCTGCAAGTTAGAGATAATATCAATTGTGGCTATTTCTGTGCTTGAGTTTTCTCGGAATCCATATTGCCCTTTGTAGAAGTAATCGTTTTTGTTTAAGAAATTAACAATTTTTATTTTTTTACTACTGTTTCGAGTACCTTGGATATGGGTGGGAGGATGGAAATGGGCCTGTAATTGTCCGGATTGCTTTTGTCACCTCCTTTATAGACTGGTATGACTCGTGCTATTTATAGATCATCAGGCACCAGACCAGTCTCTAACGATAAATGTATGAAAGTAGTTAGTGGGCTACTTAGCATGTCAATGGAGTTTTTTTTAACAATTTCACTGACAAGCCATCTTTGTCTTGGCTACTTTTCATTTTAAGGCTTAATATAATATTGCGAATTTCCATCTCATTAGTCGGGGTCATAAATATGGAATCTGTGTTGACATTAATTTCATTAACTTTATCCCTGGGGGGATGTTTATGGCTAATTTGTGTGCTATGTTTATAAAGTGAGTGTTTAGAGCATTGCAAATATTTTCTTTTCCTGTGAAAGATTTACCGTCAATTATTATCTCACTGGGACCAGCTTTGTTTTCAGTTGTGCAGTTGTAGATCATTTCATTGATTACTTTCCAAGTATCTTTTATGCTATTGGCATTCAATGTTAATTTATTTTCAAAGTATGAGGATTTCAGTTTCCGTTTTAAAGCAGTCACTTTGTTCCTACATATTATGTGCTCTTCCTTTAAGAGGTTATTGTTTCTGTGAATGCTAGTTTTAAGTTTAACATGTAGTAGGTCCCTTTGTTTTATTAGTTGAATTAATTCTGTTGTTATCCATGGGTTTTTGTGGTTCTGGTGTATTTCCTTCAAAGGTGAGTCAGTGTTTTCTTTGTTGGGTGTCTGTGTCAAGATTTTGTGTTTCATGGCGATGTAAGTTTCGTTTAGATCATCTAAGCAGTCTATTTGATTGAGATCATTAGAGTAGTTGTTTTTGTTCATGTACCGGTAATTTTTATTCACGTTTTTTGAACTAGACCTTTGCTTGTTGGGGGCGTATTTAAATGTCATGTTCGAGATTGGGCTTTTGCTGGATAGTAGTTTGACCAGAAAATCACAGTTACAAAAATATTATGATCACTAATATCACTATTTATATTGCTTATTCTATAGGCATATTTACAGTTATTAGTGGCCAGCTGATCAAGGAGTGTACTTGTTGATTCACTTATTCTTGTTGGATAGCGAGTATTGCCTTGTGTGAAAATAGCTTGATAGTAGATTGAGGTATGATTTGGTTACATTATTTTTGTTTAATAAGTTAATATTTGTATCACCAATGCATAAGGAAAGATTGGCATTGTTTTTCGAGAGAATGTGCTCTAGAGATTGCATGAATTTTGTTGCGTTATTTATGTTAGGATTATATACTGCAATTATATTAATAGTATGCAGGTTATTGAAACGAACAGTATCATTTCTTATAAGCTCTAACTGGATCAAGCTATGGTTACTGTCAACTAGGTTAAGAACTTTTGTATTCCATTTTTTGTGGACATAAACTCCCACACCTCCACCATCCTGATTGTCTCTGTGTACAAATGCAACAGAATAGTTGTTTAGGTTGAAGTATTTAGCTTCATTACTTTTTACCCAAGTCTCGGTTACCACTATGACATCTAGATATTCCACAATATGTATCAGTATCTCGATATCTTCTAGTTTTATTTTTTAGGCTTCTGCTATTTAGGTAAAGACACTTGATTTGGCTAACCTCATTTTTAGTGTCTGCTATGTAGTCGTGGATACAGTCATATTTACGCTCATCAACTGATGTGTGTAAGTCAACATCAACTAGTAGGTCCATGTCTTGATTCATTATTATTACTGTGAATGGGATGGCTGAGCCTTGTTGATGGAAGAGTCTTTTACTAGCGTTTCAATGTCTTCTGGTGAGGTGATCCTGATGGCCTTGTCACTATCTGATTTACGGACGAAAATTTTACAGTCCCGGGTCCAGACGTATTTAAAACCTAAATTACGGAGGTCTCTTGCCTGTTTGTGAAGTACTTTATTGGCTGGCGTCAAATGCTCGTTAATGTAGATAGGCCCCTTCCATTGATTCCTGCATCACTTGAGTTCAGGTTGGGTTTGGATCTTTTGCTTTTAGAATTGCGTCTTTTTTTAGCCGGCTGCAGAATTTTACTAGTAAAGGAGGTGGAAGACCTTCTCTGCTGTGTGGTAGCCGATGACAGGCGTCAATATCGGACTTAACAACTGTGACACCCAATTGGTCGGTGATAGTCTTGACAATTTGAACGGGGTTTTCGTTTGAAGTGTGCGGTACGCCATGAAGCTCTAAGTTGTTTCGCCGAACGTACTGTTGAAGCTCGAGATTCTCTTGCTTTAACAATTTGACCTCACTGCAGGCGATATTCTTATCCTTCTCTAACTCACAAACTCTTTGGCTGAGCTTTGTTATTTCTGACAAGGCTTGCTTCAGAGTTTGTGCGGCAGTTGAAATGTCACTTTTCATACCATCAAAACAATCAGAAAAGTATGTCACGGACTTAAGAATGTCATTCTGAGTCTTTTCAATGTTTTCGAGATTTGTCAGTCGAAGGTTGATTTCACAAACAAGATCGTGTAAATCTGGTTTACTTACATTCTCGTCTGGCGAGGCGATTTTAGAAACCTCATCCGTAGTTGACTTATTACCCATTGCACTGCACACATGGGCGCCCATACGGGGGGGCAGGGGGGGCCATGCCCCCCCCCCCCCTGGATCCTTGAAAAATAAAACGATATTAAAATCGGACTGAGAACAATTTTTTTTTTTTTTTGCAAAAGTTCTTACAGTATTCTAATTAACTTGTACTAAATATAAATACTTCAGATATTTAACATTCCGACAGGCCAAACATTAAATACTGTATAGTGGCAGTGGGCGCATTAAGCCTGTCTGGCACACCTCAGAAATCAGATTTGTTTAAATTACAATATTTGCTGAAGAATAGTTTTGCTTCAATTAGTGAATACACTCATTCGTTCTCTACATAGTCTATTACGTAATAGTACTCGATCAGGCGCAATCTGCCTCGCATATCACTTTTGCAACAACAGCAAAGGTGTAGAAGGGTCATTGACAAACTGGCCGATATGGAATTGAATGTCATGTGGAAAGACGTAACTACTGAAAGGTAGTTGACGAATATGTTGACGAATATGAGATAAGATCAGTAGCACCCACCGGAAGGTTAAAATCATCCTACATATTATGTCAGTTATGCAATAGTGCTGTTGTGCTTTCGCTTTAAATTATACACTTGAGTAATATTACAAAGGAATATTGTAATTTATATGCGCGTAGCCTACATTCCATTCGTGTGTATTGTGTTCACTATGAACGGCCGCCTAGACTGTGTCTGTATGCTTCCAGTATTATTTATTAATTTTGTGTGCTTCGTCTACAAATGGATTTATATTTCATTTAAAGATAAGTAATGCAATCTTATCTTTAGGTATATATAATCCAAAAAGGAGGTACTCACTCGTTAATCATCGTATCTTTGTAACCACAAGGGCTATGAAACTGAAATTTTGCATGTTGATTACTCTCAGTTTGTGGGTGCACACTAAGAATTGTTCTTAGAATATTCAAGCTTTAAGTGGGTCTGTTCGGCCTTTTGGTACTCATGCATGGGTTAATATCGCGGGCGCCCTTAGGGGGACTGGATTTCTGAGAATGTTGAAATAAGATTGTTCATTGTCACACCAGTTTATTTCATAAATGGAAGCCACAGATAGTCAACTGGCAACTGTTACAACAACAAAAATCTGTTATGTTGCTGACGTAATATGTATTTACAATTTTTAAATAAAAAATATGGTTCTAATGATGCCATGCACTCTTTCACCAATGGATGATGATGATGATAATTGATGTTTAAAGGGGCCTAACATCTAGGTAACAAATTTCAATACGGTTATGCCTAGTGTTAAATACCGTACCGTATGTTTCCCCATCACTATCTTGAGTGGCTACTACTTTTGCCACCTCACTTAGGCAGTGTCGATATGAAACGCACTTTCTGGAGATATATTTATACATTGCAACATCGCTAGCGTATCTTAACCCCTAAAATAAGCTTTTCTATGCTGACTAGTAAAACACTGGTCCTGTAAGGTCGTGCTTACAATATTGGATAATTTACTGTATTCAGACCCGTATTGACGGGGGGACAAACTTGCAACTGACAAGGCGGCAGGTTTTAGGGCGGAAAAATTTCTGGAAAACTGTACAAAACTGCTTGGTCATTAAACGTCAAGTTGATTAAGTTTAAGCCCTCCACAAGAGAATATACTTTGGCATTGTTGATTATTTAAGGACATAAATAAAAGGATCGTCTTAGTCACCTTGGTGTTCTTGCTGTTGATCTGACTTGAATGTGAAATTGTACCAATGAGGAAATTCCAAACTTGTTACCGGTATTTAAAAAATTGTTTTTGCACATTGGTTGTGTATGATATCTGTTAAACTTTAATGTACATTCTTTGTATTATTTTTTTAATTTGTAATTTTAGCAAACGAATATTTATAGTGTATGCCACTCATAGTTAAATACACACTCAGGCGAAGAAACAGCCTCATATGTTATGGAAACTTTGTAACTGCTCGGCTTCACGGGTTGCGTGAGGGTTAAACACCTGTACGGTATTAGCAACAGCAATATACATTCACTCTTAACCACACTGGTTACCTCATACATAAATGCACTATAGATCTGGTAAAATTTACAATATATTCTGATAGCAGACATGAAATACACTTCGCAGGATCCTCGTCGTACAGACTATCTAACTCTCACTATCATATTCACACAGGCACACTTATGACATATTGATGACCCTCGGAAACAATGGTGACTGGTACGTACAGGCATTGACTTCAGCTGTGACGACTTAACTCTACTGATTCGGGGGTTAGTTTCTCCCAGAGAATCAGTCCTACTTACTCGCAACACAATTACTATATATTTCACACGCAAGCCTCTCAACTATGAACATTATGTACATTCTTACTTTGATGGTCAGCATCCAACGATTTATCTAGTTTCGTGGATCTGATTATACAAAGATGCTTTCAATCCATGTGTTGGATTATCACATCTAGTTCGCTCCTGAGTTTACTAATACATAGCATATTTTACTAGTATTTGTCGTATAACAATTTACCGCTATGGTCTCATAATTTCGGTATACAGACGTTAGTTTACATTACTTCATGCGATTCGAGACAAACAATCTAGACTATTTGTTTGAAACTAGGCTCATAATTCCCTTGAGAATGTATAGCCAGCAACTCAGTAATTGCACATCGAACACCAACTTGTGATCGTCTGAAATACCTTCCTTCTCCACCAAAAACACACAAGTCCAAAATACAAGTTCCACTCCCTCACGGAGTCTTACCAAGAATACGAACCACTCCACACGGAGTTCAACGGATGAGTACACCACCCTACACGCGGTCCAAAGAATGAGTACTACTCCCCACGGAGTCCTAAGAATGAGTCGCCCTCACAGCTTCGTCAAGTCCTAATAACATTCATCTCCCCTTCACAAATCACTGGCCTACCTGGCTTCCCTCACGGGTCCAGCCAATCAAAACAAAACATTACTATATAAGCAGTGCCTTCTTGGTCTTCAAAATATCCTAGACACACCCCTAGCACAGGGATGCCAAGCCTCCTACCTGCATGAGTCATCATGCACTTAAGCTTGTGAGAGAAAAACCCAGGCGACAACAAGCCTACTTCCTGGTTCTTGCACACAATTCCAGACTCTCTGACTGAAGATTATTCCAATGTTAAAATATTCACATATAACTAGACTCAGATCCTGCCAATTACAATCCCTTAAAACCTAAACAAATTAATCGGAAATAAATCACATGATATTATACAATCCATTACATAAATATAAATCATAAAAAGGCATCAAATAAAAATATGTGGGCGATTATGAAAATCGTACGTCCCGAAAGTAAGGGTTCGATCCGTTGTGACCTGGGAAGGTTACAACTTTAATAAATCTGCATATTCCAAGTCGGGGGCAGCAACGTAAATCCATACGTGGCATGCATTGTAAGAAAGGACAGAATGTATTAATTTGATCTTTAAGCCCATCTGTGTAGTTGAGTACCTCAATTTAAGCTCTACGATGACGACTGGTTACCTAAATATTCGAAATTTGATTGCCGACGCTGACAGCAGCCATCTCTAGTAGGCCTACGATATTTTCAACACTACCTTCAGGGAAATACCACGTACGTATCATGTTTCATGTTCCGGAGCACTCGTCTCAAAACTACGGTATCGGTACTCTGAAATAACATTACTTATTCACACTCGCCTAATGACACGTTATTACATAAACCGGAATTTCACTCAGAGTCAAGTACAGGGGAAGAGGTTTAAACCTGTTTACAAATAAAGCAACAACATTTACAACAATGCCAGTTATTGAATATAAAAAGGTTAATTTTCTCCTCTTTAAGGGTAGCCTTAACCCACATAAATTTAAAAAACTCAAAAAGTATTTGTTTTAGATTGGTTAGACAGTATATTATTTACATCACAGGTACAATAATACGGCGAAATATATCACTTGTTAATTTTATAAAACTCCACGGAATTGTATGATATCTGTTAGTTTTATTTTATCGTCTATTATTTTCATAAACAGAGAAAAGCTTGAGCATAAGGCTCAATTACACATTGAAAGAAGTGATTTGATTACGTTCATATCACCATTCCTCTTGTTTCAGTCGAGAATGCGAATAGTGGTAGTAAGGAGTACGTGATATAGTGGTTTTTATCCATTTTACTTAGTGGTTAGTAATAATACTTTAATACCACTTTAATGAACTACGGAACTTGATTTTTATTTTTGTCGATACCACTAGTTTTTCCTGTTTTTAAGAACTGAAAATTACTTAGTGGTTAGTAATAATCAGGCGAAATATTTTTATTGACAAAACTAATTTTTACTAAAACCATAGGCTCGAGTTTATCAGGTCGCAGGCTACAAGTGTTTCATGATTCTAATAAGAGCAATGCGAAGTATTTCCGATTGGTTGTTTCGAAGAGGAAAGACGTGACGATCTGCTGTAATGGCCAGTACAAACTACTGTCGACCAAAGTATTATGTGTACTCGAGTTTGAAAGTTGTTTGTGACGTAATCAGAAGACATACATAAAATCCAATAACATCATCATTTTCGTCGTTCTATTTTACGCGAGTTCATGTAGGTTTGAAATTTTTAGTTTATATTTTAATATTTTTTATCGCAGTTGGAACACAAAAAGTGCCCGTTTTAAAGCGTGTTTCAACCATACGTCACATTTAAGAATTATTATCTCACAAACCCGTCATCAGATCGAATCCAAATTTTAACACAATATACATTGGAATGTTGTATTACTGGTTTATTAATTTCAAAATTTTGTGTGCCCAAGAAACAAAGTTGTTATCATTTTTGTAAGGTAACTTTTTCTCGGCTCGGGGTGGTTGGAAAATATAGCTATTGGTCGCGTTGTAATCCTTATACATCAAGAAGTTATGCTGTATGACTTTAAAATACGTAAATTAATTCACTTATTTTATAACGGTTTATATTTGAACGGGGAAATACGACCTCGCCTCGCTCGGCAGTGATGGGCTCCATCTCAGCAACGCTGTACAGCTTACCCCGGAGTGGCTGGCTGGTGAATCATGCCTTATTTCCACGAACAAATACAAACCGATATAAACTAAGTGAATTAATTTACGTATTTCACAGTCATACAGCATAACTTCTTGATATATAAGGATTACAACGCGACCAAGAGCTATATTTTCCAACCACCCCGAGCCGAGAAAAAGTTACCTTACAAAAATGATAACAACTTTGTTTCTTGGACAAACAAAATTTTGAAATTAATAAACCAGTTATACAACATTCCAATGTATATTGTGTTAAAATTTGCATTCGATCTGATGAAGGAGTTTTGAGATAATAATTCTTAAATGTGACACATGGTTGAAACACGCTTAAAAACGGGCACATTTTGTGTTCCAACTGCGATAAAAATATTAAAATATAAATTAAAAATTCCAAACCTACATGAACTAACGTAAAATAGAACGACGAAAATGATGATGTTATTGTATTTTGTGTAGGCATATTGGTTACTTCACAAACGACCTTCAAACTCGAGTGCACATAATACTTTGGTCGACAGTAGATACCGTAGCCTACCGTATTTGGAAACAGTGCTATTTAAATAATTGGGCTGATTCAGATGTTGGGATATTTCCACAGTTTAACTTAGTGATTTGGGATCATGTGTAAAATATGTCCAGTTATTTAGAAAGTTGGCGAACTGGATTAACGATACCACTTTAATGAACTACGGAACTTGATTTTTATTTTTGTCGATACCAGTAGTTTTTTCCTGTTTTTAAGAACTGAACATTACGACGTTGAATCACGAAGAAAAACGAACGTTAACGGACAAAAACTCAAAGAAAACATTCCTCCCATACTTGCCACAAAGTAGCAAATGGTTTCAGAGCAGTCAAATAATGAATTTCACGAAGTAAGTAAGAAATGAAACCTTCCTTCTTCTGTGTGTGGGGGGGGGGGGGATGTGGGGGATGGGGGAGGGGAGGGGGGTGACAGGTAGGTAATGAAACGAAAATATTTACTTGGCCCCCCCCTGGAAACAATCCTATGGGCGCCCATGACTGCACACGACACAATACCATTGCTTGGCCTTGTCGGACAAAAGCCGGTTAAAAACTTTTTTCTTTATGTTTACACAGGTTCTGTGGTATGATTTACCACATTCCCCATCACAAATTATGTAATATTCATTATCAGTTATACATTTTTTACACTGGCCGCACTTGGTTGATTTGTTACTTGTCGCCATCTTGTACTTGTTGGAAAAGTCTTGTCCGTTATTTGGACTTGCAAGGATGTTCAAGGCTATGATAACTGCCACACGTAGCGCTATTACGGATACACACGCAATTAGGTGCTGGTTGGTGGTAGCATAGCTCGTAGGCTTTGGTTTTGCATTGTATGGAGTGAAACCCGTATCAAAACAGACGCGTAGCTTGGCTCATTTTTTTCCTCCCACGGGATAACACTGCTCTCACGCGGCCAGCAAGCAAGTACCGGCATACGGCGGCATGGTTGATTGGATTGTATTTGGTGTATGTTACTGTTGCTCTCAGAGCAGAATTTAATTTCCTGGCAGAGACAGGAATCAAACCCGGACCTCGGGACGACCGCCAAGAATGCCATTCTCCTGCAGCACCACATCTTAAACGCTTCAATTCTCCTCTTTTCTGCTGCACCAACAGCCTAAGTTTCACTTCCTTCGAGTGCCAAGCTCCAGACAAAGGCTTTCGAATTACTTCCTAATACCTAAATCTATATTCGATGTCAAAATATTCCTTTTTTGTTGAAATGCTTTCCTTGCCTGGGCCAAACTACTTTTTATATCCTTTTTGCTTCGTCCATCACTGGCTATATTGCTTCCTTAAGTAACAGAACTATCCTACTTCCTTTAGCTTTTCACCTGCCAATTTGATGTCCAGAGAGGTTTCTGATTTATTTCGGCTGCATTCCAATGTTTTTCTTTTACATTTATTAATTTTCAACATGAATTCATTCACCAAGACGAACTCCATACCATTCAAAAACTCATTCAAATCCCCTGGCGTGTCGGCTAAGATGACGATGTCATCAGCAAATCTCAGAGTTGAAATTAATTCTCCTTGAATTTTCACTCCCACTGAAATTGTTCTCCAATTTCCTTCATTGGGAGGGGGGAAGTAGAATGGAACAGTTAGCCAGAGGACATTTTCAGCCCTTTGCCTTCTAATGTTGGAAAATTTAAGGATTTGGTGAGAAAGCACCAGATCAGGAGCCAGTGACATGACATGAATGAAGAATAGTGTAAATTATCCTTATTCGTAATTTATATTTGTTTCTATTATTATTATTTTCTTATACCAATTATTCCTTGTATCTAAAATGTAATCTTTTAGTTGTATGAATAATTTATTTTGCTTAGTGTTTTTGTTGTTGTAATTTGCCACCATGGACAGCGTCCACATCTGCAAATAAATATATGTAGGCTATGTATGTAATGTAAAGATTGAAAAGTATGTGCTATAACTTGCAGCCTTGCTTACATCTTTCTGAATACATAGCTTCTCTCTCATGTCCTTCTTCTCGAATGACTGCTGTCTGGTTTCTGTATAGATTGTAGATCGCCCTCCTATCCCTGTACTTTATTCCAATCGTTTTCAAAATGTCAAACAATTTAGCCCAATCAACGTTATCAAAAGCCTTTTCTAAGTCTACAAATGCTATGAACGTTCTTTTATCTTTCCTTGTTATTGAAACTACTTGAGCTATGCATGGGTTTCTATTGTATCAGTTAAACACGGGATGAACGGATTAAAACATACGAACACATGTTGACTTAGATTGTATTGAACAAGACACAGGATACAGAATACAAAGGGAAAAGAACATAAAGCCAAAGAATATACATTTGACAAAAGACAAACGATATTTACATGCGAGCGAGATTAGAAAGTACGAGAAATATTAATTCTCTTCAACACTCTCCCTTAATCGAGCAATGCTGCATTATGCTGCACTTAGGACAAACCAATGCCAGTAACACATTCCACATGACCATGAATTGGTTGACCTTTTGTCAATACATCAGCATCATTTCAGCAGTAGGCATATAGGACAACTTTACTTTGCATTTCTTTAAGATGTCCCTAATGAAATGATAGCGCACATCTTTGTGTTTTGTTCTGTGATGAAAACCTTCATTCTCAGCCAACCTCTGAGCACTCTGACTGTCATTACACAACTGAATTGGACCTCCTCTCTTTCACAACTCAAAGAAGAAACCTCTAAGGAACAGAGCTTCTTTACATGCTAAAGTCAGACCTATGTATTGTTCTGTCCCGGGGTTGAGGGTTGGGGACGAACAAGCTATGTTAGTGTCCAATTTAGGGGTAGTTTCCAAAAGGTGCGAGTTTCCACGTAAATGGGGAAACCACGAGTGTAAGTGTTTGTTAAAGGATGTGGGGAATTGGGGTTGTAGCTCTACGGGGGTGTGATCGGTCCTTAAGGGATGCGCGATCAAGATGAGATTAATTGCAGCACTAAACAAACAGCTGCAAATGTGCTAGGAGCCTGCCTGCTGAGTCGTCTATACTGCCGGGCCGCTCGAATACTCTAATGCTGCCACAATGGAAGTCCTTACTTAGCACTTCTCGGATTGACGGTCACGGGCAATTAAGAATGTCAGAGGGGGAGTAAGGATGTGAAGGCAAATGTAAATGATGACAAAAGTGTAGATTACTGATCAAGGGTTTATTTGATCAGTGTTTGTGTTTAGTGCAGTCCCTTTCAGTGTGGGACAGTGTTAAACAATTTGGTTATCAAAGTACAATGTCAATGTAGGTGTGAAAGGAGGGATTACAATTATGTGTAAGGATTGCTGAGCACACTCTTACCTGAGGTGGTGACTTGAACCGGAACGCCGTCGAACAGAGCCTAGGGCTGCAATAGACAATTGGTCTGGTCCGGGTCTTCTTTTTATACGTTTCGGCGCTGCTTGGTCAGCGTTACACCACTTGTAGTGTCCCAGATAGTTCTAGTGTCTTTGTTATGAGTGTGTTGCAAGCTGTTGACTAACCTCCTGTACTAGGTGGCCGCCGGCTTGCTGTGTAGAGATGTTGTTCTGGATTTTATGATGTATCCAGTTGAGGTGGTTTTGGGATAGAAAAGGGTGTTTTGGTGTTTAGATAGAAGTATGGTTGTATAGATTAAGTTTATGATGAAAAGATGTATGTGGCTGTGTGCCATTTGTGAATCCAGGGGCGTATGTTTATAATCCCCTCGGGGGTGCGTGGATGTCAAAAGCCCTAGGGTCGTAGCGACCCTAGGGGCTAAACAGTATTCTGCTTCAGTGCTAGACAGTGCCACAACTGGCTGTTTCTTACTTTACCAACTTATTGGGCCTTCTGTATATTTAAATACATAATCACTCACAGATTCCCTGTCAGTTAAATTATTTCCAAAAGAAGCATCAACAAAACCCTTGACATCACATTCTGATTTTTTATACATGATACCAACATCCTCCGTACCCTTCAAGTGTCTGAACACTCTCTGGACACATGTCCAATGTTCCTTACCATAGCAATTATTGAACTGACTAAAATAATTAGTTACATATGCAATATCTACCCTGGTACAAATGGAAAGGTATAACAAAGCACCAATAGCCTGTTGATAGGGATAGGATTTGTCACAGGATGTGAATTTCTCCAACAACAAACCTGTTTCCATTGGAGTTTTCACATGAGTACAATCTGACATGTTAAACCTATCCAACACATCTCACAGATAACACTTCTGATCCAATCTAATACAATCTTTGCTTCTTTGAACTCTCATCCCCAGACATTCAGAGACTTGTCCCAAATCTTTGATCTTAAAATGAGAATGCAACACAGACTTCAGTTTCTCCACTTGGACATGTTTATTAAAAAATACAAAAATAAAATCATCAACATAGAGGGCAATAACAACAAAAGATGATGAATCTTTACAGTACTATACACATGGTTCATACAGAGACTTCTTATAACCGATTTCAGCAAGAATTTCATGAACCCTCTCATACCAAGTGCGAGATGCTTGCTTCAAGCCATAAACAGCTTTTCGAAGCTTACGAACTTTAGAACTGTCACACTCATAGCCTTCTGGGGGGTACATATAAATATCATTTTTAAGAACGCCATTCAAAAAAGCTGTTGAAACATCAAGGTGAACTTTCAGATCCATATTTACAGCAAGAGCAAAAAATAATCTCAATGTACTATACTGCACTACAGGTGCAAAAGTTTCCAGATAATCAACTGCGTACCGGTGAGAACAACCTTTAGCCACTAAGCGTGCTTTAAATTTAGACTCATTACCTTCAGTATTACGTTTCACTTTAAACACCCATTTGCATCTTACAATATTTGTTCCATCAGGTTTCTCAACTAATGTCCATACATCATTATCATGAAATGACTTGAGTTCTTCCTCCGTCGCCTTTTTCCATTGCATGCCATCCTTACCATTAAGTGCTTCAGACACAGTGGTTGGTTCCACATAACCACTACTTTCAGCAAAATAGACCTCATAATCAGGAAATTGTTCTGGGCGTCTCTCCCTTAAAGGGTACCTCCTACTTGCATTTTCTGGAACACCAAACTGGTCAATCTCATTATTTTCACCATCATGAATTACAACAATGTCTTCATTAACCTGAGCAATACCTGGAACATCAATGTTGTCACTAACCTGACCAGCAACTGAAACTTCAATGATTGGCAGATTATTATCCTGTCCAATTCTGGTTTCATCATCATTTACAATGTCATGCAACGGACAATTCATTACATCGCTCATTTCAACAATTTTCTCAGTACATCTGGTGAATTTATGTTGTACAAATTTAACACTGTGCTCTACAAATATATCTTTAGGTTTACTGTAAGGTATTTCTGATAGGGTGAAATATGTAGCTGAGGTTAGGACAAACCGAAAAGAACGTTTTCGTCAGGAATACCTAGGGTCTCTGATGTTAAACACTGCTAAGTCTTCTAAGAATATCAGGGTGGGAGATGTTGTATGGGTTGTGTCTGACCAAAAGAAAATAAATGATTGGGATTTGGCTCGAGTGATTGAGATCTTCCCTGGTAAAGATGGATTAACTAGCGTGACAAAGGTAAAAACAGTTAAGAGTGAGTTGTTACGACCAGTCCAACGTTTGTGCCTGATGGAGATTGGATCTCCTTATGAAAATAGTGATGGTTCTTTGTGTGGTCCCAATGCTGTTGACTTGGTGCCTGATTGTGACTCTAGTAACCCCCCTCAAGTAGTTGAGGGTGAAGCTGTTGCTCTGACAAGAATGGGCAGAGTTGTTAAAAGGTCAACCAAACTGAATGTGTAAATATTTGTTCATTCCATGTTTATTCGTACACTGTTTTGTATTATATTTGTTCTTTTAGTAAAAACTGCTGAAATCTACCGTTTCAAGGTGGGAGAATGTTGTGAATGTGTTTCTGTAATTTTGTGAATGTGTTTCTGTAATTAAATTTGATGTTTGTAAGTTGGCACCCTTGGGGCGTTGATGAGCATGATGTAACATGTCGTGAGTAACAGAATGGCTGGATAGTGATGCTCTTTGTGTACAAATAAAAGTTATTGTTCTTGGATTGTAGACATGAGTTGAGGAATTGATTCGTAACAAGTCCCATTTGAGGTCTTTAGGGTCTTTGGGTATAACTACTGAAAAATGTGAAGCTATGTTATTTCCATTAGTCGAGTCATGTATTCCTGAAGACTTGCTGAGGATATGGCAACGACAGTCAACTGCTAGAGGAAGTCTAAAGGACCGTCTAACTCTGAAGGGATTGATGAGTTTCATCAAACTGGAAGTAGAGGGAGAAGAAAGAATCTGTATATCCATGTCTGGAATCAAATTCGAAAAGGATAAAGAGCGGGAAAATTTAGTTTTTCAAGCAGATGAAATACCGACAGCGGCAGGCTTACTTGTCACTAAAGAAAAGAAAGTGAGTCTAACCTATAACTGTACATTTTGAAATGGTAATCATGCCAGCAGTGAGTGTTTTAGTGCACAAGAACTAAGTCTTGATGAAAAGAGGAAAAATATCTCAAATAAAAATAATGCTTTGTGTGTTTGAAGCCAGGACATCGTGCAAAGACTTTTAGAATTTCACTTAAGTGTGTAATTTGTCACAGGAAACATTATCCCAGCAAGTGTCCAGAATTGCCTTCCAATAAGCATATCAAAGATGATGAGAAATTATCAGACAAAAGGGAGCAGCAGGAACCAAAGCCTATTGAAGCATTGCATGCAAGATCATTAGCTTCTCCTGAATTGAACTTACAGACAGTTATAGTTAAGCTAGTAGGAAAACGTGTTGAAAGAACAGTCAGAGCTATCATAGATACAGGGTTACAGAGGTCTTACGTTTTAAAAGAGGCTGCGGTTGAAATGGGTTATGAACCTATTATAGAAGATAAGGTTATTCACTCATTGTTTCGGGGGAGTAAGACGGAAGTTAGCCAACATAATACATACAGAATTTGTTTGGGCAGTATAGATGACAGTTACCGGTGTACTATTGAAGTGTTGGATCAAAAAAATATATGTGGGGATATCAGTCGAATCCAGAAAGGACCTTGGGGGCAAGAGCTAGAAGATTGAACTGACAGATGTAGGAGATGAGATAGTACCTATAGAAGTGTTAATTTGTGCTGACGTAGCAGGTAAACTCTTCACTGGAGCAAGCAAGAAATTGGACAGTGGGTTAGTAGCCATGCAAACTAAACTTGGATAGACTGTGATGGGCAAAGTGAATGGGGCTCAGACAAGAGGAAATTTTGGTATGGCCGAGTCATCAATGTTTGTCAGGAACATTCCAGTGTCAGATTTATGGGACTTGGAACTCATTGGTATCAGAGATCCGGTGTTGCAGAAAATCAAGGAGGAGTTGCATCAAGCTGCTCTACAGCATTTCAAGGAGACTGTGTCAATTAACAGCGAAAGACGTTTTCAGGTACACATACCTTGGAAGGAGGGTTATCCACCTTTACCAGATAATTATGATATAGCTTTGAAGATGCTGGATTTGAGTTATAAGACACTGAGGGAATGCTTGGTAGAAGAATACTGTTCTATCCCGGTTTTAGAGGACGGGATGAACAAGGGTGCGTAGATGTATAACTTTAGGGGTGGTTTCTGAAAAGGTGCCGTTTCCCGTAAATGGGGGAGACCGCTAGTGTAATTGCCTGTTCATAGGACGTGATGTGATGGGAGTCGATCCTATGCGGTGCGTTTACTCGTTAAGGGATGTATAAATATAGAAGGAGCTATTAACTTAGATTAGCAATTAAATGTGAGCGAGCGAGAGCGAGCTCACTTGCACAGTCGGCACTTGGCCGCTAGCTGGCTTACTGCTATGAGAGAACAATGGAGCGCCTGACGTTGCAATTCCTGGCGCTCACGGTCAGGGGCAACTAGGAGCAAGAGCAGGTTGGGTGTAAGGATGTAAAGACAAGTGAAATGAGTACAAATGTGTGTGTTTACTGACAGGATATTTATTTGGTCAGTTATGGTGCTCTAATGTCCCTTTTACTGATGGACAGTGTAGTACAATGAATTACAATACAAGTGTGGGTGTGGGTAATGGAGTACAAATTTATAAGGAGATCTGAGCACTCTCTATCTCATCTGGCGATGACGTACTGGAGCTGGAGCTGGAACTGGAGACACAGAGCCGTCGGCCGCGACAGATATTTGGTGCCCTCAGGGCCTTCCTTTTAAGGTTTCCCGAGCTGCTGACTCGGCGTGTCGTCACTGTTGGTGTTATAGATTCCGGTGATAGTGTGTTTATGTATGAATGATGTAAGCTCGGCTGACAGCTAGACTACTGAGCCTGCTTGTGTTAAGGAAGTGTATTTGTGTAGGCTCATGGCTTAGCCTGTAGGGGTAGTTTTATAGGTGAAAGATGAAAGGGTGTGTTGGCGTTTCAGGTCCTAGGGTCGTCTCGACCCTGGGACTGAACAATACCAACAAGTGATGAATGAATAGATCACTGTGGGAGTAATCGAATAGGTTCCAGAGGCGGAACTGATTAATTATGGACATTATCTTCCTCGCCATCATGTGGTAACGAAGAATAGTACCACTAAGATCAGGCCTGTATTTGATGCTTCTACGAAAATGGTAGAAAAACCTTCACTAAATGAGTGCCTGGAAACTGGGATTAACCTGATTGAATATATACCGTACCGAAGAACCTGTTGCAGTTCCGAGTGAGGTCCATTGGCGTTATTGCAGATATAAGAAGAGCATTCCTTCAGATAAGTCTACGCGAGTCAGACAGAGATTTCCTTCGTTTCCTTTGGTTTGACAGTGAAGGAAAGCTAGTTGTTTATCATCATCGGAGAATAGTATTTGGCGTGACATGTAGTCCCTTCCTCTTAGGAGCTATTTTGCTGAGCAAACTTAACCAAGCGGAATATAGTACAGACACTGTTTCATGCAATACTTTAAAGAAACTGATGATAAGTTTTTATGTAGATAATTGTGTCACTAGTGTTTACGACATAGAAGTGCTTGGCAGTTTTATGAAAGAAGCATCTGATGTCATGAAAGAAAATTTGACTTAAGAGGGAGGGAGCATACGTTGCACAACTCATATTCTGGAGGAATCCAGACTACTAATGTCTTGGGATCGTCTTGGGATAGAGAAACGGACTCTTTAGAGATATCTTCGGAAGGCCTGCAGTTCAACATATCCAAGCTTATAACAAGGAAAACAATACTTTCCATGTAGAACAGGGTATATGACCCCCATTGGATTTACTTGTCCGGTATCTTTAGGCCCTAAGCTGGAAGAAGAAGAAGAAGAAGAAGAAGAAGAAGAAGGCTGGGACACAGAACTTAGCAAAGATATCAAGAAAGAATTTCTTAAATGGGTCAATGAACTTCAATTCTTGACGAAGATGATGATGATGATAATTGTTGTTTTAAGGGGCCTAACATTAGGTTATCGGCCCCTTTCTTGACGAAGATTTAAGTTCCCAGGTGGATAGGCGTATACAGAGGAGCAAAGCTGAGTTTGCATACCTTCTGCGATGCAAGCCAGTCTGCATATGCTGCTGTAGTATATATTCGATGCGTCACAGTTAACAGAGTATCTGTACAATTGGTCCGTGCTAAGGCGAGAATATCTCCAATGAAGAAGATGACGATTCCTCGTCTGGAGTTATTAGCAGCTACTATCGGAGCACGATTACACAACTCAGTGGTAGAAGCTCTTGGAATCGAAATCCGTGAAGCATTTCTGTGGAGTGACTCAACAACAGTCCTTTCTTGGATTCGACGAGAAGATCAATGGTTGGCATTCGTTGGAAACCCAGTGACAGAAATTAAGAATTTGACATCAGCTGATCAGTGGAGACATGTTCCTGGTGAAATTAATGCGGCTGACATACCTTCTCGGGGGTGTGGTGCAAAAGAGCTTTGGGAGTCCCAATAGTGGAAGGGTCCTGATTGGCTGAAAGGACCACCAGAATCATGGCCGGAAACTTCAAGTGAAACTGATGAGGTAATGAAGGAAAAAAGGATGTGTGTAAGATCCTCATTACTAGCTATAGGAAGAATGCCCAAGACGGGTTACATCAATACTTTTCCATTTTCTCTAGGATTCTTCGCTTGGTAGGATGGGTGTTGCGTTTTGTGGGTATCAGTCGTCATCCTGATGCTCGGAAATCAGGAGAACTCACAGTAGAGGAATTCAAATGTGCAGAAACCTACGTCATTAGAACTGTACAACAGGAGGCATTTTTTTGGCATAAAGGATGAAAAGGTATTGTCGACTGTCGTTATGTTCACTGAGAGATGAAAATGGAATCCTGCGTATCAGAACAAAGCTGGCCGAACGAGAAGATAGGGGAGTTGTCAAGTATCCTACGATTTTGCCTGCTAAACATACAGTGGTAGTTCTGCTTATTCAAGACCAGCATATTACACACAACCATGTAGGCGTACAAGAACTGTTGTCATTACTACGAGAACACTACTAGGTCCTTGAAGGACGAAGATCCATTAAGGCAGAAATATCTAAATGCCCTGTTTGTCAAAGACTCACTGCTCGTAAACTAGAATCAGTGACTGCATCACTACCTATTCATCGAGTCAGAGATGCTGCTCGGTTTGAAGTGATATCGTAGGCGTTGACGTTGCTGGACCACTCTATTTAAGGAACCAGGAAAAGGCCTGGATATGTCTGTTTACATGCTCTGTCTACCGTGCAGTCCATTTAGAACCTGTTTCAGGATTGTCTACTAACAAGTTTATTCAGTCGCTTCGTCGTTTCATAGCCCGACGGGGCAGGCCGACTATAATTTGTAGTACAATGGCAGAAACTTCGTCGGAACTGATCATGCATTCAGTAACGTTCACTTTGATAAGATCGAGTGCTTCAGTACGACCCAAAGTATACAATGGAAATTTAATCCACCAAGTGCTGCCTGGTGGGGTGGATGGTGGGAGAAACTGATAAGAATCTTGAAAGAGACTCTTCGAAAAATTCTCGGTCGAGCAAAGTTAGACTATGAAGAGATGTCCACCATCCTTTGTGATTGCGAGTCTTTAATGAATTCTCGCCCTTTGACTTATCTGTCCAGCGAATCTGAAGACCTAATTACATTAACACCATCCATGTTCTTGCAAGAAATCAAGGAAGTGGGAGTGACTGACATGGATGAAATTGACTCTACGAATATTTGTGCAAGAATATCTTACAGACAAAAGCTCATAGGGGCTATTAGAGAAAGGTTTCAGCGAGAGTATTTGGGACAGTTGAATCTTAGGAGTACCAATTGGAGGGACAGGCCTGTTAAGGTGGGGGAAATTGTACTCATTGGAAGCGACAACATGAAACGCATAGAGTGGCGTTTAGTCAGAGTGGAGGAGTTGATACCTGGACATAATGGGGAGGTTCGAATAGTATGCCTGAAGACATTAGCTGGCATACTTATACGACCAATCCAACGCCTCTATCCTTTGGAAGGTGTAGGAGGGGAAGGTATTGTTAAATCTGACTTGTTGGTAAAGGAGAGTGTTCAAGAGAGGACTGAGGCGGTGGAAGAGCTGAAACAGACCATAGACTTATCTAAGGTGACAGCTAGAGGTCGAGAAATAAAGACTCCACGAAGGCTAGATTTGTGAGATTATAATTGATCTGTGTGAAAGGGGTTAAGTTCACTCATCAGGATTTGTGAACTTAAGGTGGAAGTATGTTAGGATTGTCCTTGCAGTAATGCAATTTCGTTAGGTTGGCAAACCATGTTCAAGTGTTTTTTGTTCTAACAGTGGGTGCGGCAGTTGCCAAGATCTTTTGTTGATGTCTGTTCTGCAATAAAGATTCAGGCCCTAATTCCAACAGTACCATTCATCCAATTGCGATGACATTTGGGTGAGTTGTTGTGTGCACTCCAGGGAAAATTTCTGGCTACAAATTATGTATGTACGGTAACACAAAAGGGTGAGGAACTTAACAGGAACTCTTAAATCCCACAGTAACCCAATTGCACAATCTGCATATGGTACTTAGACACCGCAATGCAAGGTGTGAGAATAGCTAGCTGATTCATCGCGAGATGACATGAGGGGACTGCCTGCAGCCCGCCGTGATATTTGGTATTGCTTTCTATTCCAATAGAGTTAACGGTTTTTGAACGGGGGTTCTTAAAACTGTACTGTCGTTTGGCTGCCGGTTCGAATACGGTCATGGGAGGAGGGGGGGGGGGGAGGGGTGTAGTGGCGCAGCGGTCAAGCAATTCGCCTCTCACCAAGGTGGATCGGGAGAAGGATATAAAGGCCGAAGCTGGCGCAGGGGCTAATGGGCAAAATGGCCGCCGTGCGCAACCAGCCCTATGTTATTCTTATGGAGGGGTCAGTCAGAGCTGGCGCAGTGGCTAATGGGCAAGATGGCCACCACGCCCTGAGACCGTGCATGACGTCACAGAGAGAGGTCGGCCGTGTAGTTGCTAAATGGAATATTTATGATTATTATTATTATTATTATTATTATTATTATTAGGTAATTATTGATTGATCGTGTACAATCAAGACGAGCCTTATATTGTCCACCTCTTGGCGTAGTGGCAAGCATTCTTGGCGGTCATTCCTGAGGTTTGAATCCCGGCTCTGCCAAGAAATTTAATTTCTGGTCTCAGGAGTGGAACGGGCTACACTCAGCATTGTGAGGCAAAACTGACAGGAGCTGGCTTTTGATTCATACCTCAACCATTCTGCCTAACCCAACTTCACCTAACCTAACCTAACCTAACCTAACTTCAAAGTCAGAGCAAATAAGAGAGCAAATGTGAGAGCACACATAATAAACTAAGTTATAACCTAACCTAACCTAACCTAACTTAAAAGTGCGAGCAAAAACAAAAGTGAGAGCAAAAAGTGTGAGCAAAAAAGTGAGAGCAAATGTGAGAGCACAAATAATAAACATAGTTATAACCTAACCACACCTAACCTAACCTAACTTCACCCAACATAACCTAACTTCAAAGTGAGAGCAAATATGGGAGCAAAAAGTAAGAGCAAAAAGTGTGAGCAAAAAGGGGGAGCAAAAATGTGGGAGCAAAAAGTGAGAGCAAAAAAGAGGGAGCAAAAAGTGGGAGCAAAAAAGTGAAAGCAAAAAGTGGGAGCGAAAAGGTGGGAGCAAAAAGTGGGAGCAAAAAAGTGGGAGCAAAAAGGTGAGAGAAAAACGAGGGAGCAAAAGAGTGGGAGCAAAAATGGGGAGCAAAAAAGTGAGAGCAAAAAGTGAGAGCAAAAAGGTGGGGAGCAAAAAAGTGGGGAGCAAAAAAGTAAGAGCAAATGGGAGAGCACAAATAATAAACTAAGTTATAAACTAACCTAACCTAACCCACAGAAACCTCATTTAAAGATTTTAGATTTATCATTTTAACATTTTACATTTTAACATTTTAGATTTTTGATTTATCATTTTACATTTTTCAGATTTTACATTTTACATTTTTGTATTTTAGATTTTAGTTTTTTTAGAATTTACATTTTAAATTTAAGATTATTTTATTTTAGATTTTTCATTTTACATTTTCCGAAAAGAGTAAACTACAAGGTCACATACCTAACCTCACCAAACCTAACTTTACCAAACCTAACTTAAGCTAATCCAAAGGCTAATGCACATACACAAAGTATATAAGGGCACATGCAACTATCCTTATGCTAGTATATAGGCTACTATACAACATGATCACTACCCCAACCGGGTATTTTTTTTTTTTTTTCATTTTGTTGTTTACACATTTGTCAATTTTCCAATTTCCCATTTTCAGTTTTTTAATGTCAGTTTTAAGTTTTTCAATTTCATAATATGGAAACATGGATTTTGCATTTTGTTGTTTACACATTTATCAATTTCACAATTTCCCATTTACAGTTTCTAAATTGTCACTTTAAAGTTTTTCAATTTCATATAGGTAAGAAACTTCCAACTACACTAGTTTCAACTACCTTTCAAGGCCACGCTCACCGAGCTTTGCCGGAGACTGCCGAAAGTTAACGATTGGATTAAGAGAGTCAGGCGGGTAACAAGAAAAACAAGCGGTACCCATGCAATAGTTTTATTAATTACATATATCTACTTTTTTTTACATATAATACACTGTTTTCTTTATTTTATTAGTAACATTCATTTTCATTTTTCTACATTATAACTTAAATATTTGCTTAAATCTCTTAGGTCCCTTTTGTATCCATTAGTTTAATACGAACAGGGCAGCCCAAATTCTTGTATTGTCATGCATAATTACACACAGAACACAACTCTTTCCTTATTTTTGCTTGGTGCAGTTTTAAGAGCATCCAGTTTAATTTTGATCCGATAATTCAAGTCTGTATCCGAATCTTCTAGTTCCTTTTCCAGCCAGTAATTGGATGTAAAAAAAGAGTCAATATTCTCCATTTCCAACACATATCTAACTTTATGTCTATATAATATTGGTTTTATTCCCTTAATAATTAGTTATGTTTCTTTTTCCAAACTTTCTAACCGGGAACACTTTCGGATTTTTATTTGGCCTTTGATTTCCTGCATAGTAATGTTATTAAGTAGATCAACGTCTCTTTGCGTATACGTTGTCGACTCTACTCTATAGTATGTTTGGATGCTTATGAAACACTTAAAATTCTCGATTTTAGCAAACGAGTTACCATTAAATGTAGTCATTCCATTGGTTGAATTCTGCAAACGGTTTTTCAGTTTCCAGATGCACAATGTCCAATCCACCGCATGGGGTTACAATAAATCCATCCTTTTTAAGCAAGTCTAAATTACCATGACTCTTTAAAAACATAAATTTTAAATATCCTCTTAAGTAGCACACATGTTTACATTTTTCACTTTCTACAAGCACCCCAACGCGTGGATAAGTTCCTTTGTAATTAACAGTAAATGCTGAGAGTTTGTATTTCCCACTCACATCTAGATTTTGCAAGGGACTTTGTTTAAAGTAAACTGTAAACCTGTTTCTTGCATCCACAATCGCCTGTTCTTTTTGCAACACTGCTTCGTACTCTTCCTTTAGGGCAGTAGTCTCTGCGACATACTCCATTTTCCTTTTTTTTTATTATCTCAATTTCCTCCAACTCCAATTTTCGTTTCCTTACACATAGCACATTAACTGTACTCAATGGGGTAATTTCTTTAAGAGGGTATGGTTTAAGTCTGTTAGTTTTATTGGTTCTTTTTCTCAACACCTGGGGGAGAATATTATTTTTAGGAGTCAATCCTAATTCGCTAATGTTTATGTTTGCGGGAATTGAGGAAAACAATGTCCTGGATTGAGAAAAGAATGTTTCCCCAGCTTTAATGTAGCATTTCTGTATAATGCAAACATTGTTGTTTCCAGAATCATCGTTAACAATTTCTATCAAGTTTACGGGTAAGTAATTAAAACTATAGGCAGAGAGAGCATAGTTTATCATCTTTTCCCGATCTTGTCCATCGCGCAGTTCGATTTGCACACCAGTCAATTTCCGAGTATTTTTATTACCCCAATACACAAATTGCAAAACTTTGTTAAACACCACACAGCAACTATTTTGTAGGTTATCCGATAGTTTGGTCCACATGGACGCGATCGGCACTGAGTACAGGGGCGCTTCTTTTAAGTAATGTTTGTTGGCTTTTAATACACGAACACAATCTTCGAGTGGGTCAAATACACCATCCATTTTGTAGTTGTAAATTGTTGCCTCTAGTCTTGTAATACCATGTTCCTTAGCTAAGGAAGACGTAAACGTTTCCCTTAGACGGGTGTCTGGACATCGGATAACGTCTATAATATGGTTTCCAATTAATTACTTTGTTTACACCAGGACTTGGAATTTGACACATAAATTTGTTATGTATTTTTATTCTAGAATTAGAGTTCATCCATGTTAAACAGTTTATACCAACCGTTTTATCATTGTTCACAATCACATTACAATTTTCTCGATACTCTCCTTGCACACAAAAGTTGTGATTCGATGTTAGATAATCACACATCTCTGCCTTGTTAAAAAAAACACCAGCCAAATCTTGGGTTATGTCCAAATCCATAAGATAAAACTCCTCAGCACGAAGCTGTTGCAATATCTCTGGAAGTTCGGCTAACAGAACATCTAATTTAACATCAGCTAGCTCCACTTTGTATGGTATAGCCACAGGATTTTTATACTTTTCCATAATGTTAACCATTCCTTTCTCCCCAAGTTGTGCCCTGAGTCTCCATGCCATTGCACGCTCGTTGTTGAGTAGAGGAAATGGTAGCTTTGCCTTAACACCATGTTTAGCAGAAATGAACTTGGAGAATTTACCACGTAAATAGAGGTTGAAAGCACCACACACTTCTTTCTTTAGCAGCACAGACTTACTATTTTCCAATTGCTCTTGGCAGTCCACTTGGTCACATATCCTAACCACCATAATGTTATCACAAAACGGATCCGTAATCGGTGTAAGTAGATTAACATTTTTATCACTTAGGAGCGTCTTGTTTTCTGTGTAGTTTATATTACCAATGTCTGTAACCAGATTGTCCAGGTTTTCTAACAACAACCACAACCCAAACCGCTCGTTGGTAGGCTTTATTCTGTTCCCCATAAGTTGGGGGACACTAAACACTTTAGAGAGAGACATCTTCACACTTTCAACTACCACGTAGCACTGATCGAATGCTTTTTTTTTCGGGGGGGGGGGGGGGGGCGAAAAAGTTAAAGCCCGCACCCCCCGCGTGACAGCCGACCTTTACTACTGCTGCCTCCGACATGCTGTTAAAACTACGATAGTAGGAGAAACAGAGGGGGGTTTGATGAGCCGTGCGAGCCTTATTGCCTGTCCCAGTACCAAGTACTCTACCAGGCATCATCATTTGGATTGGGATACATAAGTGGGTTTAGGTTGAGCGAAGGGCCAGGGAAAAACCTCATAGGCAGAAAGAAAGATTGCCTACAAGTAAAACCTGGCGAATGGGAGATAGCCACATGCAAGGATGTGGAAGGATTGGTTGGGTTGTTGTTAGTAGAGGAGTTGTGTCATGCACGCACGCGCAGCGCAACGCAGCGTCCTTTACTTGCCTTGTTGTCATATGGGGATCTGGTCTACTGTTACTGCTGGGGCTAGCGCGCGGTCGCATGGGTAGCGGATCGCCACACCCGAAGGCAGCACTATCCACTAGCCCATGCGTCCTGTAACAGTTCTCCGATCCGGAGAGGGTACCTGCCTGCAAATACAGGGGCGCTCGCTCTCATCCTGGTCCCGGCGGTCCGCCGGGAGCGGCGTGCTCCCCTTAGCTGCTGCTGGAACAAACAAATGGCACAGGCAGGGATATGTACATATATACAAATATACAAGGTGTAGGTGGATGGCACCCGGTCAGTGTGTTGGGATGTGTGTCCCTTGTCTTATTTTAGGCCTGGCTGTGTCGTTTGATTTGTTCTAGCCTAGTCTAATCTAATATACATATACAGCTAGTTTATTCCAGCTAGCATCTGCCTAGTTGGTCGTCCTGGGGTGTAAACACTAATAGCTAATAAAACATATGTACAGTTTTTTTTTTTTTTTTTGCCGCTATTTGTGGGGATGCGTTTGGTGGCCGTCTTGTATTGAGGGGTGGCCAGATTTGTGTGCGGGATTGATTTGCCGCTTGGAAACTCCTGTGCCGTATCTGCTCCACGTCAGTGCCTCCACAAGATGTGTTTAGGCGTAGGGTATTTGCTTCCACGGTGATTGTTGTACCTACCAATGCAGTGTACAAGTGGATTCACCGTGTTAGCTAGTGTGGCGCGATATGTTTTGCAAGTGAGTTTAAGAATGTGTTGTTCCAGGCTCGGCGTGTTGGCAATTTCTTCAAGCTCCCGTATTGGTGTTTCATACGGGAGCTTTGTTGCTAACCGCAGGCATTTGTTTTGTACAACTTGTAGAGCCTGTACGTTTGACTTCGCTATGTAGCCCCAAGCAGGGGCGGCGTACGTCATAACTGGTCTAATCAGTGACTTGTACATGCTCACCCCTACCTTGGTGTTAAGTCTGTTCTTCCTATTTAGGATAGGGTACAGTTGTATCAGTCGCCTGTTCACCTTCTTTTTGACATCGAGTACGTGGTGTCGCATGGTCAACTTTTTATCTAGTGTTACTCCTAGATACTTGACCGTGTTAGTCCATTGGATGTCCTGGTTGAACAGTTGGAGCGGTCTAAGGTTGGCTATCTGGCGTGATGGTCTGTTCTTTTTAGTGAACAGCACTGCCTGGCTCTTACCAGCGTTCACCTTGATTCTCCATTTGGTGAACCATAGTTCGAGCCGGTGTAGTGCATCTCGTAGCCGTTTTAGTATGCAAGCGAGTTGTGCATTTTGGGCGGACATAGCCGTATCATCAGCAAACAAGTATGTTGCTGTGAGTCGCTCCTCCGGCATAGGCATGTCGTTTGTGTAGAGGATGTAGAGGATTGGTCCAATTAGGGAACCTTGGGGCACGCCCGCTCTAATCCTTCTCTCTGTCGACAGTATATTGTGTATGTCGACCTGGAACTTTCTGTCTTCTAGGTAAGACTTAATGAGCCTTATGTATCCAGGATGGAAATCATAATCAATTAGCTTAGCAAGTAGGCCATTATGCCATGTCTTGTCGAAAGCCTTTTGAATATCTAGAAAAACTACGCCCGTGTCGCGACGTTTATTGAAGCCTACGGTGGCATGTTCAATTAATCGCATGAGTTGTAGTGTGGACGAGTGTTTATTCCTAAATCCGAATTGTTCGTTTTTAAGCAGGCCTCGTTCTTTGGTGTGGCCTACTAGTCTCTTCAGCAATATTTTTTCAAATACTTTGCCGAGTGAGTCTAGTAGGCTGATGGGCCGATAGTTGCCAGGGTCTGACTTGTCCTTATTGGGTTTGCCAAATACTAGGATTTTCGCCCTTTTCCATTGCTTGGGGTAGTACTTGAGCCTCAGCATGGAGTTGTATATCTTTGTTAGAAGACGTAGGGCGGTGTCTGTCAGCCTGAGTAGTGTAAGGTTCTGTATATTATCTGGGCCTGGTGCTTTGGTGGGATGGAGGTGCCGAATTATCCACTTGATCTCATGAATGTTGGTTTTCCTCACTTCCGGGTTTGGTGCATTAGCGAGGTATTCCTCAACCTTGGCGTCCACCCTGCGAGTGAATTCAGGATCAGAGGGGTCATCATTTGGCGTGAATGCCTCTTCGAGGGTATCAGCGATGACTTCAGCTTTATCGTAGGTTCCGAACACTGGGCCATTTGGGCCTTGGAGCGTAGGGATTATATGAGGCTCGCGAGTAAAGTGTCGCGCTAGGTTCCATACAGGCCTAGTGTTTGTGTCAAACTTTTCGAGCAGTTTGCCCCATTTTTCATGGCGATGTCGTGGTAGTTGTTCCTTGATCTGGGCGTTTAGTTGATTTTTAATCACCCGATCTTGGTCTCTGTGGTGTCGAGTCCAAAGGCGCCTGTGTTTATTACGGCACCGAATGAGTGCCTTGATGTGTTCCGGGATCTTAAGGTCCCGCTCACGTCTTGTGTGTGTGGGCACGCTGGCGTCCGTGGCGTGTTGGATTGCTGTTATAAGTGAGGTTACGGCCTCGTCTATGTCGTGGGGAGAATTGAGCGGGGGGTCGTCTCTGCCGGTTAGGTCCAAGTTCAGGACTTCCGTGAACTTTTCCCAGTTAGCCGCTTTGTAGTTGCGCAGCTGCCTAGGGACCTCTCCGGTGACCTGGGGGTCGGCTGACAGTTTAACAATTACTGGTATGTGGTCCGAGCTGAGGTCATTAATTACCTCAGCTCGGTGCCTTAATGTAACGTTATTCATCAGGCATATGTCCAGTATGTCAGGGATCCCGTTACGCCTGCGTGGTATGTATGTTGGCTCTCTAGGTGCTGCTACCACATACTCGTTGGCTATCATGTGCCTGTAGAGTTGGGTACCCGCAGGATTGGGGCGGGCGCAGCCCCAGTGAACACTTTTGGCATTGAAATCGCCACCCAGAATGGTGTGGGGGCCTACTCTGAAGAGAGTTTCAATGTCATGTGTGTCAATGCGGCGGCTGTTGTTATTGTACACGGCGACTATGTTAATGTGCGTATTGTGTACGGGCAAGCGGATTCCGCATGCTTCTAGGTGGGCCAGTTCAGGCATTTGTAGTAGCTGGTACTGTATATCCCTGCGGACTAGTACTGCTACGCCACCTTTAGTTTGATCCAGAAACTCTCTCCTGTCCCGTCTAGCTGCGACTTTGTAGCCATGGGTAGTGAGCGATTCGCCGGGTTGTAGGTGAGTTTCTGTTAATATGGCGATATGTATGTCATGTGTGCGCAGGAATGTTTCTAGTTCGTACTTTTTAAACTTTATGCCATCGGCATTCCAGTTTAGTACGCGTATTCCTGTGTTGTTAGGTTGTGCGGCGATATTTTCTTCGTTTGGTGTGTCAGCCATGACGGGTGGAGCAGAGGTTGGCGATAGTGGACATAGCCATCGTCAGCCATTGACTGGACGGGGCTGTACTTAGCTCGATAATGAGCTTAAATACTGCCATGAGGACACCGCCTATCGTGAGCTCAGGGTTGAGCGTCCGTAGGAAGGCCTCAATCCTTTCAAGAAAGGATGGTTCAGTCTCAGGGCTGACGTGGTTGTCGCTGTGGGGTGGGCGTGTTTGGGCAGTCTCTTGAGGAGAGCAGTAGGGTGGCGGTTTCGTAGGAGTAGGGGGCAATGCGACTACTAGGTTAGGCATGCGAGGGGTGGAGGTGGCTGGGGGATAATCCTCCAGAGCCTCCTGTGCCGGTGCCTTGGTGGTTTCTACTAGGGTCGCGTTCTCTTTGGGGGCTGGGGGTTGTTTGGCCTTCTTAATTCTCTGTTCCTTGGGAGCCAGAGTCACTGGGTCGGGTCGAGTTGAGGGGCCTGGCTTGGGGTCGACCTCAGTGTTGGGGTGATCTGTAAGTGTTACTCTATCTGTCCCCCCACTATTCTGTTGGCCGGTGCTTGAGGAGCCTGGGGGCCCTGATGGGGCCTTTTTACCTGATGGGTCTACAGGTGCCAGGGAAGCTCCACCAGTCTTCCCCTTTAATGGCTTCCTGTTTTGCCTTGCGGCTTCGTAGGCCCTGCGGCTCGGGCAGCTCATAAAATTTGCCGCGTGTTTACCCTCGCAGTTGGCGCATTTAGAAAATGCGCGGTCTGCACCGTTGGGACAGTTGGCCGATAGGTGCGCATCAGCACATCGCCTGCAGCGGGGCTCGTCATGGCAACCTTTCGAGGTGTGACCAAGCCTCCGCACTGTGCTGCCTTCTCGGGTTTACGAAATGGTCCGAACCGGACGCGCATGCTCAAGAGTTCTTGTACTTTGAGAATTTTCTTAGAGCCAGCTTCGTCCGCCACTGTTACCAGGTACAGAGGGCACTGTTTTTTGTCTGGGTTAGTGCGCATTGTCTCAATAGAGATGGCGGGAAGGTCTATCTCCTTGAGAGCGGCTACGAACGCATCAGGGGGAGTCTGGTTCGCCGGGGCGCGCATTACATACCTTTGTGCTGGTTTTGCAGGGACAACCTGCGAGTAGGGAATATTTTCCCCGCTAAGGTAGTGTAGCGCTGCCGAGTACGAGCCCCAGGTCCCCACTTGAAGCAATACTTCTCTGTGGGCGTTCGTGCGGGGAGGAATGAAAACAAAGTTGTGTTCCTCCTTGGGGAGGGTGTGCAGTAGTCCTAAGCGCATCTTAGCAATGTTGGTGTTATAAATACTGATGGCTGGGGGTTTGCGTCCCTTCTTATTTGCATGTTTGCGGATGTCCCAGGGGATAGTGGATTCGCTTTTTTTTTTTTTTTTTTTTTTCGGGGGGGCCCCGAAAAGAGTACCCGCACCCCCCGCGTGGCACCCGACCTTACTACTGGTGCCTCCGACATGCAGTTAATCTACGATAGTAGAAGAGAAAGCATAGGGGATTGGATAGAAAGGAGTCTTTTAGGACTTAGTGCCTGTCCCATCGCGGTCGCGATCTACCAGGCATAATGAATAGGTATTAACATTGGTATATATTATATATGAGCACATATAAATATGTACTCATATATAAGGGTAAGATTGTAGGGCCAGGGAAAACCGCATAGGCAGAAAGGAAAGATTGCCTACACGTAAAACCTGGCGGCTTGGTTATTGCCACATGCAAGGATAATGTGGGTATGGAAATGAGTAGGTAAGTTAGTTGGGAGAAGGTATCATGCACCAGATCCATGTCCGTCCTCTCGCCAGTTTGTCTCCGGGGAATCAGATAGAACTCGGCACTGCTGGGATCAGCGCGGGCCTTGCCGGCTACCGAGCAATGGTACAAGGATCCGGAGAACCTGCGCCACTACCCGATCTCCATGGGGTCCCTGGTACCGAGCCTCCGTCGCCGGAGAGTGGAGGGGGGGCCTCGCCTGCCGAAACAGGGGCCTAGTGGGCGGTCCATGGGAACGAGCCACCTTCCTCTCTGCTCTTGCCATGGACCTGTAGACGGGGCAACTGCGATGGGATGACGGATGGTCGCCCATGCAGTTGGCGCACACCGGCGCGTCCCGCGGCACCGTGCAGCCGGTGTGGTGGTGGCCACCTGAGCACCGGTTACAACGGACTGGAGAGCCGCAGGATCCCTGGGAGTGGCCCCATCTCAGACAGCGGAAACACTGTAAAAGCTGGCCTGAGCGGGGCTTCATACTACCTGGCTGTAGCGGCTGTCCCTGGCTGCGGCTGGTGGCCTCGCGGCGTCCTGGTTCCCCCTCCTGGGGGCGCTGCGGGCGATGGTCCTCTGGGCTGCTGCGGCGCTTCTTCTTCTTCCGCTGCTTTGGGGCCGTCCTGGTGGCCCCGGCCGTCTCTGGAGTCCCCTGCCTGGCGGTGGTGGCGGGCGCGAGTTGCCCCGCTAAAGGCCCCACCTGGGGCTCAGGTTGCTGCTCCTCCTGGATGGCGGGCGCGGGTTGCCCCGCTAATGGCACCGCCTGAGGTGCTGGTTGTGGAGCCAGGGTCGCGACGTCCGCCTGGGTTGCCGCGTCCACGTAGCTGCCTATCCTGGTGCTGAGGATCTGCGGAGGGTTCTCCGCCTGCATTCCTGGGATCACCACGATCTGCCAGGTGGTGCTCAAGGGCCCCATGCATCCCGGCAGGTATGGCCTGACCATGACCCCAGTAGGCAGGTAGGCCTCGATGTTCTCGCCTCGGCGTACTCCCGTCAGCCTGTAACGACAGTCGTCCAGGCACTGCTTGATGTCCTGGCGTTCATGTTCCTGGCTGCATTCAGGCCTGTAATAAATAAACAGAGCCAAGGAGCTGGGGTCGTAGCCACCTGCTAGCTCGAAGCCTGGGGAAGTGGCCCCAGGGTGCCCCTGCACTGTGTCCGAGCTAACATCGCTCGCCCAGCTGAACCTGGCTTCCGGGCTGCTGCTGATGTCCGGTCGCGGGGAGCTAGCCGGTCCTGGCGTCCGACTTTTCTCGGACTCGGCTAGCTCAGCGGGCCCTGGGGACGCCACTCCAGCGTTGCGTGCGCCAGCCGGGATTAGAGGCACCCGCACCTCTTCATCGGCTGGCGGCTTCTGCGCCGCTGACGTCTTCTCACCAAGGGCCCGCTGGCGCGCCCGCGTGCCCGGAGGTGAGGACCCTGTGGAGGTTAGCTCCCCTCTACCTCTCCGGGCGCGGTTGCGCCTGCTCAGGCCCCTGGCTGGCTCGCCGGTCCACCGCTGCTTCCTCCACTCGATGGTCCCGCTGCTCGTAGTCTCCATCCTGGTGAGCTGTTACAACAACTTAGGCTGGTTTGCTGCTGCCACTGGCAAGGTGTCCTTCCTCTAACGATTCAGAGACAACCTCCAGTGGATTCGCATGAGGAGTTCAAGCTCTTATTAGCCAGGGTGGCAGGGGCCTTGCGGCCACCACGCCTCTTTGCCTTGCCACGTTTCTTCTTCCGCGAAACAACTTCAGTGAAGCCCTCCGCGTCAAGCTCGGACCCTGGTGCAGTGTCCTGGGTCCGGTCGGCAGCGGAGGGTTGAGGCTGTGCTTCCTTGGGCGTAGATTTAGGAGCTGGCTCTGGTGCTGGCTTCTCAATCGTCGTCCGAGGTGGCTTGCTAGCACCCTTACTCTTCCCCTCAGTTGGCTGGCCTCCCATCTTTTCGTGGTTTTGGTTGGGAGGTGCCTTCTTTGGTTGAGCCAGGGCTGCTTTTCCCGTCGAGGTGGCCTTACAATCAGGCGTGCTCCTCGCCTCAGTTGGCTGGCCTCCCACTTTTCCTGGGTTTGACTTGGGAGGTGCCGTCTTTGGTGGAGCACGGCCTACTTGTCCCTTAGGGGCCTTACCATTTGTCCCCTCTTTTCGGCTTTCCGCTTTTGTGGGAGTGTTCGCCACTATGGCGTCTTCACACACGCTGAGCGGTGGGCCTAGTGGGTTGGGGTCCACGGAAAGGCTGGGCTCTCTCGGGGAATGCAGGCTCTCGGTGGTGATGGTCTCCGTGCGCCTAGGCCCAGGGTCTATCCGTCTGAGGAACTCGTGGGTCTGACTCGGGCCCAGGTTCAGTGACCGATTCACCATGAAGTGGAGTGGCTCGAAGTACTGTGGTGAGCTGGGTGGTGTGAATGAGCCGGCATCACCCGAGATCACGGAGCATGAGTTGTGTAGCCGCCTGGGCTCAACAAAGCGCGTGCCGGGGAATAGCCTTTGCTCATTCACCATGCGGTGTGGGATGGGTGTGTCCATCAGGTGTGTACTGGTTGCGGTACTGGTTGTGGTGAAAGTGGCGGTGGTGGTGGTAGTGAGTGTGAGTATGGCCGCTGTTTCCACCCCAGTCCTTGCCATTCGTTTAGGCGAGAGACCGGGTGTATGATGTGGAGACAGCGAGTGCATGATAGCGGATAGTCGGAGTGAAAGCTTATTATAATAGGGTACCAGGGCCTAAGTCCTACGAGAAAAGCTCAGACAATTAGCTCTTTTCGAAGTGTAGGACAAATTAGCTCTTTTTGGAATTTAGGCCTGGTACTACCTATGTATGGGATGAGGGGTGAAACTATTGCGAGCTAGAGAACGCGGGCTTATCCGACACGAACGGGGCCCTGGCTCTCGGCAGTCCCTATCTAACCCTAGGCCAGGCTAGTCCTGAGCCGGTTGGGGGATGAAAATGAGTGAAATGAGAGATGATGGGTGGTACAGCCTCTGGCGGACTGGCTCTCTGCAGTTGCCGGAGCTTCTCTTGTTCACGGCGCGGCGTGTAGGCAGCTACTGCTCTCTCTGTCTGGCTGGCGGGGACGCGCCGTAGCACTCCCCGCGGCGGTTCTTGGAGTCTCAGTAGTCCTGGAGCTCTGTAGTAGACGTCCTTACTCGTTCAAGTTCGAATGCATTTGTAGCGTCTCTTATATATACCATTAATCAATTCTATTTTTAGATTATGACGTAACTGACAACGCTTGTCGGCAGAAAGCAATGCACACATAAATACACAATCTCTCGAACATTGCCGGAGACTGCCGAAGGTTAACGATTGGAACTCGAACAAGATTTAACTTGGCGCATGACGTAACAAAAAGTTAAATGACGTAATTGTATGGGAATATTGCTTTACCTAAAATGTAATACTATGCAAGTGTTTAACATTTTACAATCAGATTGTGTATTGGCATTTATGTTGGCTTTTAGTTAGCTTTTGTGGACTTTTTTATTGGCTTTTTGATGTTTTTTTGTTGGCTTTTTGTGTTGGCTTTTTATGTTGGCTTTTTGTATTGGCTTTTGTATTAACCCCATACGTTGGCTTTTGTATTAGCTCTCTCATATTTGCTCTTACTTGTAGGCTTATTTGGTCTTTTAAAGTATGTGAGCCCTTTTTATGACAGCATATTGCTTAGTACCATGTTTGTAGGCAACCACAACAACAACAACAACACACTAAAATTCTAAATATCCAAAGTATTCTAAGGTTAATGATTGACTCTCAACTCTTACACTCACCTCTAGCCCATGCCCAGTCAAAAAATAAAAAAATAAAAAAGTATATTTTTCAAAATTTTCAAAAAATTATTTGGAAAGTAGACTATATCTTTAAACTAAAAATCCTAAAAAGACATATGTTAACTCCAAAACCTACCTCTATACCACTCTCAATCCAAACATGGAGAATTTTTAAAATTTTCCAAAACATATTTCCAAAATGGGTTATATTTCCGAAATTAGAAAGTTTAAAAAAAAGTTTGTTTGACATAAATGAACGGCCTTTGCGCCTTCTACCGCCATACCAAGTCCCAGGTCTCTAGGACAACAAAAATAAAATTTTGAAAATGGGTTATATTTCCAAAATTAGGAATTCTACAAAAAAGTTTGTTTGGCATAAATCATTGGTCTTTACCCCCTCTACCTGTAAACCAAGTCTCAGGTCTCTAGAACAACAAAAATAAAATTTTGAAAATAGGCTATATTTCCAAAATTATGAATTCTACTAAAAGGGTTGTTTGACATAAATGAATTGTCTTTACCTCCTCTAGCACCATACCAAATTTCAAGTTTCTAGGACAGAAGAAAATTAATTTTGAAAAATGGTCACTATTTTGGAAACTAGGAATTCTAAAAAAAGTTTGTTTAACATAAATGAAAGGTCTCTATAACTCCGCCATAGCCAGTCCCAAGCCCGGTTGAGAAAGGAGGAGGGAGAAGCGTCTGACTCGAATCGAGCGGCTGCAAACAGCGTCTGTTCTCCATGTTAGGAGCGGCTGATATTATAAACCTCAGGGCTAACAACCTTGATGGTAAACAACCCGTCACCCTTTAGGGTGGCCTACTTACTTACTCGTTTAACTCAACATGAAGGGAAACATTAACATAGAGAATACCCCAGTTGGTAAACAATCCACCCCCACTCATGTGGCATGCAGGCCATCGGACTCTGGGGAGCCTGCACTTTCATGTGCTCCGCCGTATACGCAACAGCCAAGAAATAAGAGAAATATCACCTACCTATCTACAATTAACATCAACTCCATGTTAAAGGTAGGTAAAATGAAACATACCCTGGATGTACTGGACAAGCATAACATCAAGATAGCAGCACTGCAAGAGACTAGATTCACGGACGAAGATGCAATAGAATCTCAAGGATAGGCGGCTTCGGTGGCGTAGTTGGTAGCATGCTGAGCTTCTATGCCCAAGATAGCGGGTTCAAACCCGGCCGAAGCCGTCGGATTTTTTAAGAGCGTTAAAAATCCCTCAGTATGCCTTCCTTCGGAGGGGAAGTAAAGCCGGCGGTCCCATGTCATAGATTTATGGCATGTTAAAGATCTTTCCACTAATTACACCTGTGTGAAACTAAATTGGATAGGTTAAGAATGTAAACAACGCTCTTAGGTTGCTACGTTCGTTGCCAAGAGCCGACTGCGGTGGCGTCTAGTAGCTAGTTCTGAACTAGGCCTAGTAGTCGTTGACGGTGGCGTTTGGCGGCAAAAGTAGGAACTATTTGAAAATTCAAAGTTGCAGTCTCTACTTGAATTAAAAAACAGATACACACACTAATACAGTCATCACAATTAACACCGGTTATCAGACAGATTCTACACACACCCAAAGTACACGGGGCTACATGACCGCGTTGTCGCAGCCCCTAAACTAAGGAACCAACCAACCAATCTCAAGGATACAGGATTTGCAAAGGGAAACCAGGCATCAGAGTGATGAAGAACGTCCCTCACCTTGGCACTGGCTTTGCTGTACATCATAGTATCGTTGATAACATAATAGGGTTCATTTCGCCTAATGGTAGGACTTCTTCAATATCTTTAAGGTTCCGCAATAGGGCATATACCATAATGAACTTTCATGCACCCACAAACGACACAAACAGAAAAGACCTAGAGTCAGCTGAGCAATATTGGAGTGTTCTAGAAGAAACCCTTGACAAGATTCCACAACATCATACCACCATACTCATGGGTGATTTTAACGCACAAATTGGCAAGGAGAAAAAATATCGTCGGATAGTGGGCCTCTATCCAGCCCATAAGAGGACCAATAAGAATGGAGAACGCCTCATAGATCTTTGCGATAAGTATGACCTGGTCCTAAAATCAACTGCCTTCAAACGCCTGCCTCGGAAGGCCAAGACTTGGAAGAGCCCAAATCCAATGCTAGGAGAATTCCAGTTGGATCATGTGGCTATGGACAGAAAATATCACAAAGAGATACAAAATGTCAAAGTGCTAAGGGCAGCTAACTTAGACTCAGACCATTACTTATCTCTGGTGAAAACCAACCTGCAGCCAATTAGGAGACCACCAAATACCTCCAAAGTTGGTAAAATACCAAAGTTCAACGTCCTCAAACTGAGTGATGAAGACTGTGGTTTCCAAGCCACCCTGAAGGAAAACACAGAGAAGCAAGGTTGGTCCAACCTACAAAAGGCTCTACTGGATGCCGCTCAAAAAACCATGCCTGCCTCATCCAACAAAGCCAAGCATCCCTGGTGGACGACTACATGTGACCAGGCTATAGAAGAAAGGCGTAGAGCCTGGGTCACTTGGAACCAGTGCAAGAATGAAGCTAACTACCAGGCCTTTCTTACACAAAGAAAAATAACTTCCAATATAGTGCGACAAACCAAGAGGAACCATAATAAGGCTCTAATAAAACAGGCAGAAGAGGACTTCAAAAGACATAACTCGAGGGATTTCTACAGGGAACTCAGAAAACAGTCGACACAATACAAAGCTCCTACCTTTCATCTTCGTGGACCTGATGGAAAACTTCAGTACAACAACAAGGATTGCACCAGTACCCTTGCAGGGTATTTCAAGAAGCTCCTCAATGCAGAGGAACCTGAAGAGAGACTCACCTTCCATGACCCTCCTTCCAGAAATCCAGACTCCTTACCGCCAACCATAGAAGAAATAAGGGAGATTATCAAGAGCATAAAGAACAACAAGGCCTCAGGTGAAGAAGGTATAGTTGCAGAAATGTGGAAACATGCTGATGAACAATCAATACAAAACCTCCATCAAATCTAGGACATATGGGCAACGGAGACCTTACCTGAGGGATGGGCCTCAGCTGTGATCCATCCTCTACACAAGAAAGGTAGTAGGATTGACCTTGATAACTACAGAGGCATATCTCTAATATCTGTCACATACAAGATAATATCTAAAGCCTTGCTAACCAGAGTTACTAGTCAACTAGATTCCCAACTAGGTGAATATCAGGCCGGTTTTCGTGCAAATAGATCATGCATAGAGCAAACACAGAACCTCAAGACAATCTTAAGGTACAAGAATTGCGGCGGACATCGATGGGTAGTCATACTAGTGGATTTCCAGAAGGCGTATGATTCAATAGACAGACAGACCCTCTTCTCCACTCTATGGGAATTAGGACTGGATGCGAAGACCACCAGACTAATCCAGGCTACACTGAAGACTACGACCTCCAAAGTCAAGTTCAGAGGTGAACTCTCAGACAGCTTCTCTATCCAAACAGGAGTTAGACAAGGTGATGGCATTTCTTGTATTCTCTTCAATTGTGTACTTGAGAAGATTATCAGGGAATGGACTACCACGTTACCATCAGGAACAGGACTGCAAATTGGGTACAAGAAAGACAATCTCAATGTACCTTGCCTGGCCTTTGCCGACGACCTTACCTTGTTAGCGAACAACATAGAAGAAGCTACTCACCAACTACAGAGCCTCTATAACATAGCAGCTAAAACTGGCTTGAAGGTCAATATACAAAAAACAGTGTTCATGACAAATATAAAGGGAGCCCAATCTACTATTCTTGTGAAAGACACCGCAATTCAAAAAGTTCCTGCAGTGAAGTACCTAGGGGAGTGGATTCCAGCAAACGAGAGCGAGACCTTAGCAATAGACACTAGATGCACGAAACTGGAAAGGGTCTACCACTCCTGTAAGAGCATCTACACATCCAAATGCCTCTCTAAGAACCTTAAACTTCTACATTACAACTCAGTAGTAAGACCTTCCGTTCTATATGCCTCTGAGTGTCTCCTGATGAACCGGAAAGGCCCACTGAGGAAACTAGAACTCAAGGAACGGAAAATACTTAGAAGAATTTTAGGACCAATAAGGGAAGAGGGTGGTACTTACAGGATCAGGCACAACAATGAGCTCTATGATCATCAAGAAGATATCGTCACATCCATGAGGAAGAGACGATTAGCTTTCTACGGACATCTGACACGCATGGGTCCAGATAGACTTACCAGCCAGATCTTCACCACGACAGGAAGAGGGAAAGCGTCCAAAAACAAATGGATCACCACAGTGAAGTCAGACCTACAGCAACTTGGAATTTCATCAAAAAACATACAGGATCGATCACAATTCCGACAGATGATTCAACATGGTGTCTTTCCAGTGTCTCTCACCAGCAGGAAGAGTACAGGGACTACCAGACCGAAGTGGACACAGGAAAGAAAGCAGACACACAGCCAGAAGATGAAAGCTGCCTGGGCTAAGAAGAAACATAAATTCCTTACAAGAAGTCAAAACGAGCCCCGTGGTCCTCAGTAGGCCCAAACGAAAAGAAGAAGAAGAAGAAGGTCTCTATCCCCTCTACCTCTAAACCAAGTTCCAGGTCTGTAGGACAAAAATGAAAAAAAATCAATTGGGAAAGTAGGCGATTTTTCATAAAGCCAAACATTCTAAAAAGTGTTCTATGGGCTTAAAAGAATAGCCTCTATGACCTTTATTTTTTATAATAAAACTTTTTTATTTTTTACATTTTTTTGAAAAAAGTTTAATTCTGAAATGTTTATATTTTGGAAACGAACAAGTTTACAAAAAAGTTTGTTTGATATAAATGAATGGTCCTTACCCCCTCTACCACCGAAATAAATATCAAGTCTCTAGGACTAAAACTGTGAAGTAGGGGTGTGAGGCCGGTTCTAGCCCAGCCCTGAAATGTGACGTCAGAGGGGGTGAAAATACTGCTAACATGAGTCTTTTCAGAAACCAGTGTGGCGTAGGGAATGAGTGACTGAGTCACCGACTAATGTATTTGCTTCTGTTACTACGCAAGGAACGAGAAACCGCATCACTCGTCACCACCACTACTGATAGTCTGCGATGCACATTCCTCTCAGGTCGACGCAGCTTAGACTCGAGCAGTAATCTGTGCACCTAGCCAAGCACCTGCGATAGATGTGCAGTCGTCGCCAGCGAAACACGCGAAACATCATCGCTACCATTGCGTCAAATAGTATACAAAATATTCATAAGCTATCCATATTGTTACGGCTGTGAGTTTGTTTCATCGCTCGCCGCATGAGTCACAACTGCCCCAGGGCTGGGCTGTGCTCTGCCTTAGTGTATTGCGTGCGCCTTATGCAACAGGTCTACTAGGACAAAAGGATGGTCCAGAATATTCGTGACCCAGCCAGCGATGGAAGCCTCGAGAAGCCGTGAACCCTGGATGGGTCTAGAAGCATTTATTGAGTCACCGGCCTGCTATATAAGAGCGACCTGTCAAGCAGTGAGTGTGTGTTTTTACGAGCTAGTGCGAACGTTTATCCTGAGCGACAGAAGTGTGGTGACTTGCGAAACCCCTAGTGAAGCCGATTCTCTTGACAGCGAGGGAGTGAGAAGCATACAGGGGACTGCCTGTGTTTTGGAGCGAGTGTGATTTCACTGAGGGACAGAGGTATTGTGGCGGAGTGCCGTGCGAGTTACGAAATCCAGTGACATTGTTTCCCCAGCTCGTGGGCAGCGAAGCAGCGTGTAGCAGGTTATCGTAAGTAACTGTAGTTTGTGTACATAAGGGAGAGGTGTAGGTAGTTTCTGTCAAGGCCACCGGACTCATTAGCACGGATTAACTTCTGTGGTTTGTTGACAAGTGAAAGGGGGCAAGAGCTCTCCATAAGGAAGAGACTTGAGGAAACTAGAGTAAGATTCTAATTGCTTGTATTTGCTGATAAGTAGTGTATCTTTCTGGCCGCAATAAAGTTAATTATTTCTTTAAAGGAACAATCTGTCTTGTGCTTCAACCCACCGTAATCCAGTTAACAAAAGTGTCACTAGGGGGGTGGCACGTAACAATATATACAGCAATGAAATTATTCCAACTAAAGATAATGGCAATCGTGACGTACGGACTAGACGTAATATGGGCACAGCTGACAAACAGTAACCTAGAAGATATAGAAAGAATAAAAGCAAATTTCCTGAAGCGAGCACTATGCCTCTCAAAAACTACAAAATCGAGACTTGTATATGTACTGACAAGACAAACATTTTTTTTTTTCATTGATGATCTGCGTCATCAACTGGCACTGCCATCTACGTCAGCATATATACGACTCTTAAGTGAACGACAAGCGAAAAAAATGGAAGAAATCTGGTTGGACTTTTATACTACAGACACAATGACAAATAGAGACTGGATGCGAGCCGACTACGAGCTCAGACATATGATACCCGACTCGCCGCGCACGACTCTCACCACCTTATCTGTCCGGCTCCGTGGCTAAATGATTATTACCCATTCATGAATTGATTGCCGGCGGTCGAGATGGGAACTACTCCTTGTTTACTTGTGTCACACGTCAGCCTGATTCGTTGACAGGTACAGTTCCGCGAGTAGGATATGACTCAGCTCCAATAGCCTCAGTTATCGTTTGACTCTCCGTGGTGGCATGAGCTCCTGTGACGCGCAATGCTGCTTGTCTTATGTGCAAAATGAACTCTTGTCATCGCTGTGTTCCCCGCTTCGACCTGCGGGGCAGCTGCTACATTCAACAACGAACACTGGCGCAGCGAATCTGTGTGAGTAGCGCACAGCGAATAAAGCGCACATACAGATATTTGCGAAGAAAGCGCACAAGGGCCAATGTGACAGTTTAGGGTAGGGGTTACGTTACCAGGAAATGAATACTTGGAGCTGGTTGGAGGTGAGTCATCACGCAATACAATAGCTCAGGTTCATTCCTCCCGAGCAGCCGCCCCACCTCACCGACCCCTTCTTTGTCATTCCTGTTCTGGTGGTCCTTCAAGTCACTTCGTAAGCAGCAATAATCTGTTTTAGTGTTTTAAACTTACTAGTGTTAAAGTTAGTTTTACTAGTATACCTAGTTTTTTTTAGCGTATGGCTTTTAGTGCCGGGAGTGTCCGAGGACATGTTCGGCTCGCCAGTTTTGTAGCTGCTTCGAGACGGACACCCAATGGGTGAGTTACAAGTACCGTTGGGGAGGAAAGTGGGAATGTAAGGTCGAGGAGTTGGAAGGTAGCGGCTGTTAGGGACCAACCCCGGCATTTGCCTGGAAGGAAGATGGGAAACCACAGAAGACCATCTTCAAGGTTGCCGGCGGGGGGATTCGAACCTCCTCGCCTCCCGGATGTGAGCGACTGCCAGCAGTCATGCCGTAACGACCTCGGCTAACTCACCCGGTAGTATACCTAGTGTTTTGAACGTTTACTTTCTTTTTAGTATTTATACATGGTTTAGTTATATTATGGAAGTCTTAACTACTAACAAGGGTAAGCCTGCAGCACATTATAACGGATACGCATTTAGGGAGTATAGGAAGAATATAGATGGGTTAATAGTTTGGCGATGTCAGAAGGAAAGGTCAAGTAGGTGCCGTGGAATGTTAAAAAGTAAAAATGGCGAAGTTTTAGAAGTTACTGATCACTCATGTGCAGCACCGGACACAGCCAGATTGGAAGTTATGAAGAGCATCAACGTTGCAAAGAAGAGAGCCCGTGAAGAAGACACGTCCATTTCAAAGATCTACAGAGAAGAACTGGGAGAACTCCACAACAAGGGCTACAATTTTGTAACAGAAATGCCGCAACAACTCTCCACAAAAAGAAGTATGTACATACAGAGAAACAGTGCACGTGGAACCCAAAAGGAGCCTAAGACTAGAGAAGAAGTAATTTTAGACGAAGAATTGCTTCAGATGAACGACAGATCAAAATGTATGTTAGTGGACGAAGGCTCAGAGGAACGGATGATCATTTTTTGTTCAGAAAAAGGAAAAGAGTGCTCGAGGAACCTACAAGGCTTTTTCATGGATGGAACGTTTAAAAGTTGTAGTAAACAGTTCGGTCAAATTTACACCATCCATGCTGATTATGGAAGCTCCGACACAGAAACTAACGTTTATCCAGTTGTGTTTGGCCTACTTCCAAACAAGAAGAAAACTACATACGTTCGTTTTTTTTTTCGTCATGTAATGCAAGCAGTCCCAGAATAGAATCCAAGACACATCCACGTTGATTTCGAGGCGAGTGCAATAGCTGCAATTAGAGAAGTTCTGCCATCAGTTGAAATCCATGGGTGCTACTTTCATTTGAAAAAATGTTTGTGGAGAAAAATACAAGAAATTGGACTGACATGTGAATATAGAGAAAATGAAGAAATCCGACTGTCCACTCAAATGTGTGCTGCATTAGCCTTCTTGAAAACTGAAGATGTCCAAGATGGCTGGGTCGAAATTCACTCACAGGCTCTTGAAAACCCGAAATTAACTCGCTTCTTCGACTACTTCGTCGAACAGTGGCTGCATAATGACGAAATTCCTATTGAATTGTGGAATTGCTATGCTAGGCGACACAGGACTACGAACGCGGTGGAAGGTTGGCACAACAAAATCAACAATCTTCTTGGACGACCCAACCCCAAAATCAGAGATGTCATACTTTGTTTCAAGAGTGAAGCGGAGGAATCTTCTTGTATGTACATGAGGATAGAACTGAATTTAGCTGGGAAAAAGAAGAAGAAAACTTACATCGAGTTGGATAAGAAACTGGAAAGAACTGTGAAGAAGTATGAAGAAAATGGTGACATCAAAGCGTGTTTAAAGACAGTTTCATATCTACAAAAACTTGGCTAGATCTTCTTTCAAGAAGAAAAGCAAGACCCGAAAAGAATGTAAATAGTAAACAGTTAATATTGGCGAAGCTACATTCATGCTGATTTAAAACAAGCCTAAGTATACTTTAAAACTGTAAATATATTTAAAAAGTTAACATTGACGAAGCTATACTCAAGCTGATTTTAAACACGCCTAAATGATTAAAATATTTAGTAATTAATCATTTAGCCAGTCCACAGCCTGGATAAAGTGTGATGGGAATCAGAAACTAATGAATTCAACTTTTATTTTCTGTTTGCGTAACACTCCTTATTTCTAAGAAGATAGGGGCGGGATTCCTTTTGTAACTCCAAAAGGGTTGACTGCGCTTTTTTCGCAGTGCGCTTTTTTCGCGAAACCGGCGCAGCCACGCTCAGCGGCAATCAAATCTTAAATGGGTAATAGCGCGCTAGGCTTTGGCCCAAAGTGCCCCGGGTTCGATTCCCGGCCCAGCCATCAGGGATTTTAATCTCCTGGGGTTAATTCCCGTGGCTCGGGGACTGGGTGTATGTGACGTCTTCAGCATCACTTCATCCTCATTATGACGTGCAGGTCGCCCACGGGCGTCAACTAGAAAGACCTGCACTCGGCCTCTCCGGAGGCCACACGATCATTCATTCACCACCTTATCTGCCAGAACAAGAGCTACCACCAACCATCAGAAGACCATCTTCAAGGTTGCCGGCGGAGGGATTCGAACCTCCTCGCCTCCCGGATGTGAGCGACTGCCAGCAGTCATGCCGTAACGACCACGGCTAACTCACCCGGTAGACGAAGGATGACGTTAACTTACGAGACGGGGAGGTTTTAAAAATACAGATATTTCGATGTTATTTCGCAAATAGCTTTTCAAAACTGTAGTAATTCGCAGTTTTTCGACATTAAAGTCATCATCATCATCATTTCCCCTTATCCAGCTCCTGTCGGGTCGGGGTATTTATGGCACTTCTCCACTTTCCTCTTTCCTTCCACCATTCTTCTTCCACGATCTTGTCCCAGTCCAGATTTATTTTTCTTATGCTGTTCTTCACTGAATCGATCCACCTTGTTCTAGGTCTTCCTCTTGCTCTCTTACCCTTGCACTTTGCCTTCAGCATCTGTCTTGGTATTCTATTTTCCTCCATCCTCTTTACATGTCCAAACCACCTTAGTTTATTCTTCTCAATTCTCTCATTTAGTTTTCCCATCCCAACTTCCTTCCTAACATCTTCATTCCACACCCTGTCTTTCCTTGTCTTTCCTATCAGACTTCTTAGGAATTTCATTTCACTGGCTTGGATTCTACTCTCTTGCCTGCTTGTCAGGGTCCAAGTCTCAGCTGCATAAGTTAATATGGGAACATAGTACACTTTATACATTACCTCCTTGCTTTTCCTTGGTACTTCCTTATCCCAAACAAGTTTTCTTACACTTTGATAGAATGCATTGCTCTGCTGTACTCTCCTGCCAATCTCCATGTCCAACCTACCAGTTTGCATCAATTCACTTCCTAGGTATTTGAACGTGTCCACAATTTCCAAACTCTGACTTCCAATTTTCACAGTGCCCTTTCCTTGTCTTTCCCCTCTTGTCATCACCATGGTCTTGCTTTTCTCTATACTGATTTTCAGGCCGTACTTCTGAATATTTTCGTTCATTGCATCTAGTTGTTTTTGCACTTCTTCGGTGTTCCTTCCCCAGACCACAATATCATCTGCAAATAACAGTAACTTCATTTCTTTATGTCCATATGCTTCCTTTGTTTCCTTTACAATTTCATCCATCACCATTATGAACAACAGAGGCGACAGCACACTCCCCTGTCTTAGTCCAGCCTTGTTCCTAAACCAATCTGTCTTTCCAACTGGATTCAGTACCCTGCTAACACAGTTGTTGTACATTGCTTGCACCATTTCCAACATTTCTCTTCCCAGTCTCTTCTTAACCATGGTTTCCCATACCTTCTCTCTGGGGACACTATCATATGCCTTTTCTAGATCTTTGAAAGTCATGATCAAATCCTCTCCATATTCCCAGTTCTTTTCCATCACCTGCCTCAAGCTAAAGATTGGGTCCACTGTGGATCTTCCACTCCTGAAGCCATATTGTTCTTCTTGCAACTCTCCTTCCACCTTTCTTCTCATTCTTATTTCTAATATCCTTTCCAGTACTTTTACTATCTGTGATATGAGGGTGATCCCTCTATAGTTATCACACACCTTCTTGTCCCCCTTCTTAAACACTGGTATTATTAGCCCTTTCTCCCAGTCTTCTGGTACACATTTCCGTTTCCACACACACTTTAGCAGTCGATACAACCATTGCATACCAACAGGTCCAGCAGCCTTTATCATTTCTACACTGATTTCATCCACCCCTGTTGCTTTTCCCATCTTCATTTTCTGTACTGCTAATTCCACCTCCAGCATTGTTATATCATCTTCTGTTATAGAGTCGTCAGGTTGTGTCACTTCCATCTCACCAGTACAATTGCTCACATTCAATAGCTTATCGAAATACTCCTTCCATCGTCCCTTTATCTCTTCTGGGTGTGTTAACAGCTCTCCATCTTCCTTTTTCACTAGCTTTGTAGTAACTCTTTCTTTCCTCTTACTTCTTAGAAGCCCATACAGCATCCTTTTACTGCCACTTACATCTGTTTCCATTCTTCGTGTAAATTCTTCCCAACTTTTCTTCTTTTCTTCTTCTACCACTTTCTTACACCTCCGTTTGCTGTCGTGATACTTCCTTTTGCTTTCTTCTGTTTGATCTCGGTTCCATTATTTCCATGCAGACTTCTTTTCATTCACTGCTTTCCTCACTTCCTCATTCCACCACGGTGTCTCCTTCTCTTTCACTCTTGTTGACGTCCTACCACAAGCACTCTCTGCTGCACCAACAAATGCCTTTTTAAAGTGGGACCATTCCTCTTCTATGTTTTCCACTTCAGTAACTGGGATTTGTTGCTTCAATCTCTCCTGAAAATCTTCCTGTACAGTTTTGTCTTTCAATTTCCATACTTATATTTTACTTTCTCTGATCTCCTTTAGGTTTTCCAATTTTTCCCATCTAAATTTTGCCACCACAGCTCTATGGTCCCCATCAAATGCTTCTCCTGGTAAAGCTGTCACATCTACCATCTTTCTGCGATTAGTCCTTTCCACCAGAAAGTAGTCAATTACTGATTTTGTTCTTCTATCGCCCCAACCATATCTCGTAATTTTCCTGCTGTTTTTCTTCCGAAACCATGAATTACCCACTATCAGTCCATTCCTTTCACAAAAGTTTACAAGTTCCTCTCCTTCCCGGTTCTTTTTCCCATATCCATATGGTCCAATGACTTCTTCCTTTCCTTGTCTCTCGTTTCCGACTTGTGCATTCATATCTCCCATGATCACCACTTCTACATCTGAAATTACTCTTTCTACATCCTCCAGGAATACTTCAATATCTTCTTCTCTGTTTCCAGTCTGTGGTGCATACACTTGTATGAAGTCCATCACGTCATTTTTCATCTTCATTCTATTTTTCATTATTCTGTCACTCACACACTCGACCACTTCAACATACTCCTCCAGTTGTTTCGAGGTTATCAGTCCCACGCCATTTTTTTGCCTCTTGGCCACCAATCCAGTATAATGTATATCCTTTCCTCAATTTCTTCCTTCCTTTACTTTTCCATTTCACTTCACTCAGCCCCATCAATCCAACATTCTCCCTCTCCATGAAGTCTACCACCTCCTCCACCTTGCCTGTCAGGGTCATGACATTCATGATTCCCACTTTCATTTCGGTTAAAGTATTTCGCGTTATTTTGGGACTTCAGTTTGAGATACTTTCCAAATTAGAGGTCAATGACAGAAATGAGAGGTTTCTGTTTAGTTTAGTCTCGCGAAAAGTCAGGGGTTTCTCATAATACTGAAATATTCACATGGAACTAAAACCTCTTCTTAATGCCAAAAATATACGTTGAACGGATGCATAACTTACTGAGGTATACAACTCAAGATATCCTCCTTGATATATTCATTGAGGTCGGTCACGGGAAAATATAGCTTTACTAGCAGGTACCCGCGGCTTCGCCCGCAATCAAGACAATGGGGACGATGCATTATTGCTGATAATTGGTCTATTCTATTACAGCAATCGCGGCTACAGGTGGGTCCATTTTAATTCTGAATATTCTGATACATACAGTATATAGATATGAGCAGCAAAGTGGGAATTTTATAGAGTGGTGAAAGTCTGCAGGGCTCGATGTTACATTATGCTAACACATTTTAAAATTACGTCTTCTGCTGAGACATAACGATTTTGTTGTCCGTATGCTCGCGAGCACGCCACTTACAGTTGCCCATGGGAAAAATGGTTTTGTCTAAATGTACACGTGCTACTGTTAAGTGTGTGTTATTGCGCTTTGTTAAAGAAATTGCGAATATTGTTTGAAGAGGGAACTGCACTCTTGCACACTGGAATGGCAAATCTATCGGATTATGGGAAATTAAAAGTATTCTTCCTTAAGCTCTTCTGGATGTAATATTGCCATACTTTATGATGATTTGAACGTCAACATAGCGCTATTAATAGACCTATAGTTAAATATCTCTCACCTTGGCCGCTGATGTACAGTACATTATGCAGTCTCTTCCAGTGTTACATCCCAGGGATTGAAATTGTCCAAAACCACTTATGCCTCACATGCCTCTCTAAGTAATTAAAATTGCCGATTGTTGTTGTTTGAGTATTCAGTTTTTTTAACAGGTTTGATGCAGCCCTCCATGTCTCCCTCTCCTAAGCTAATCATTTCATCTCTACATAGCTACCACACCCTACATCCGAGGCAATCTGTTTAACACTGGTATACCCCTACAATTCTTGTTCTCGACCTTCCCATCCATAACTAAGCTTGTTATTCCTAGGTGTCTTAATATGTGTCCTACCCTCCTATATCTTCTCTTCATTAGCAGTCGCCAGAAACATCTCTCCTCTCCCACTCGTCTTAATATCTCTTCATTTGTTACCCTATCTACCCATCTGACCATCATTCTCCTGTATCACCACATTTCAAACGCTTCAATTCTCCTCTTTTCTGCTGCACCATTAGTCCATTAGTCCAACTCGGCAACTTCTCTAGGTTTAAGCCGTGCCTAGTGCGGGGATTCAATGGCCGTGAAAGAAAAAATACCAACTTTATTGAAATAAGTTTGCCCAATTCCTCAGTAAGAATAATTAAGAAAAAATAATAATTTAATGTGACAGCCGGTAGAATACGACACATCCGTCTGTGATTATGGGTTGCTGATCATGGTAAAAAACAAAAAAGAGCAGATCAATATTGGCAAACAGAAATATACAGTTAACAAAAAACAAATTTATAAAGAAAATGAAAGCATACCGTGCAAAATAGAAAGCATCTTGACATTGTAAAATAGCGTAAAAATACGAAAGCTCGCTTACAATAACCAGCTCATTGAGTATAAAATTAGACTCAAAATCACGATAGTATCCGACCCCAAAACCCACCTATATAAATAAAATATATCTCATTTTACGCGTATCAATGCGAGGAGCAAAGTTCGTGAACTGAACCCCGTGTTTTAGGGCCCTAAAACGAACGGTTTTCGAGATATTACCAGAAAACTATCCCCGGTCTGCGAAATTTCAGCGGTTGCCATAGTAACGGGAACACAGTTATTTGGGAATATCTCCGAAACCGTTCATTTTAGGAACTTAAAAAGTATGTCTCGGGGTCCCTGCAGGACCACCGAGTATTGTTTCTCGTATCTGGCGGCTTAAAATGAGCTAAATCCGATATTTGTACGGACTGTCCTTGCTCAGTGCCAAAGGGCCGAAAAAGGTCACTTACAAATTGAATTTAAAAAACGTTTCTTAGTGAGCCTCTACATACTCGGATCAACCAACATGCAAAATTTCAGCTTTCTAGGTCTAGTGGTTTGAGCCCTGCGTTGATGAGTAAATTTTGGATGCTCAGTGCCAAAGGGCCGAAAAAAGTCCCTTTGAAATTGAATTTTCAAAAACCGTTTCTTAGTGAGCCTCTACATACTCGGATCAATAAACATGCAAAATTTCAGCTTTCTAGGTATAGTGGTTTGAGCCCTGCGTTGATGAGTCAATTTTGGATTATATATAATAGATGAGAATTTCCAAGTCGATTTGCTCGTAGAAATATGGAATATAGCTCATTCTGCGCGTATCAATGCGAGGAGCAATGTTCGTAGTTTCCACTTCTATTAAGTGGGAACCGAAACCCGCGTTTTAAGGCCCTAAAACGAACGGTTTTCGAGATATTACCAGAAAACTATCCCCGGTCTGCGAAATTTCAGCGGTTGCCATAGTAACGTTGATCTGTTTCTTCGAGGGAACACAGTTATTTGGCAATATCTCCGAAAACGTTCATTTTAGGAACTTAAAAAGTGTGTTTCGGGGTCCCTACAGGACCTCCGAGTATTGTTTCTCGTATCTGGCGGCTTAAAATGAGCAAAATCCGATATTTGTACGGACTGTCCTTGCTCAGTGCCAAAGGGCCGAAAAAGGTCACTTACAAATTGAATTTTAAACAAGATGTTCAGTAAAGAACATATAGCCTACTTTCTCCTAAATGTATGAGTATAGTTATAACTCGTTGTTATTATCAAAGAGTATAATAGAATCATTTCTTGGTTGAAGACCTTAGAAACTATTTACCTCTACCAAACGCCACAACCTAGAAAAAAACTACTACCATAATTGAAGAAAGATAGATAAGAAGTATCTCAAGAATGTTATGGATCTGGAGACATAATCGACTGGACTGGCTGCGAGGCTCAGCGGTAACGTTCTCGCTTGCTGGGCCCTTGGTTGCAGGTTCGTATCCTGGCGCAGTCAGCTGGCATTTGAGGGTGCACAAATGCGAGGGAGCCGTGTCAGTAGATTTACTGGCACGTTAAAGATCCCCTTCGGGCCAAAATTCCGGCACCCCGGCGTATCTAAAAGCAACAGTAGTTAAAAGGGTCGTAAAACAAATAACATTATTATTATTGTTATTATTACATAATCGACCTGCCGTGGGCAACATCCAACTTTGAGTTGAGGCATGTCTTTACACGTCTGGTTGTGCATGGCTTTCACAACCCTAATTGAATTAACAAATCTTTCCATGTCACGTGTGTATACAAACTATGTGGATATTTTCGATTGCTATTTGCCTGAAATAAAATTATTAATAACCTGAACTAGCACCAGTGGCTAGAATTCAGTTACTATGTGAAATCGTTTTGTTCTTTACTTCAAATAACATTTTCAAATAACGCACAATAGGCTGTTACAAACCCTTTAAAATAAGAAGTAAAAATGTTGTCATTCTTCAAATTCGATGCGCATAGAATGACAATGGTATACTATCAATGGAGTCCCATGTAGACCAGTCATGAAATCTAGTGGAGAAATATCGAACAATATAATCCTAACAGGGCGAGTGCATTCTAGCGGCCATAAGAAGAAACTTTTCAATAAAATCTGGAAGTTAATAAGTAGGCCGGCGTGCAGTTACCTTTATGGCTGCTAGATGTCTCCAGCAAATCTGCTGGCGAATTATTTTTTTAATTAAATATATGTTTTGCACCGTAATATGCACAATATAACGCTTAATTTTAAAACGTCTGAGTCATTACAAAGCAACAAATATGTAAAATGTCAAGCAAAAAACGTAACTCTGATGGGGTTTGAACCATAGGCATATGAATGACAGACTAACGCTTTACCACGGAGCCATTTGTGCCAACGAACATTGATCTATATAAAATGACTTACATAGAACTTGTTAGCAAATAATGATTTAGACCTAACGATTTCATCAGTGGAGTATATTATTTATATATAAAGCATTTCATACAAAGTTTATTTATTTTGTATCAGTACGCTATATTGCATGCAATACTCAAATTAGTGAAATATAAGTCAGGCACAAGATATCCGCTGCCATCTTGTCTTCTTACCGAGACGGCTCAGCTTTTTAAAATCACTTCTGCACTATAGTATTACAAAATAAACTTTTAATTTCGAACGTGCCTCTTCCTTTAGAACAGTTAAATCGATTCTCGGCTCGATAATCGGAACTGGTGGGTCCCATGATATGGATTATAAAGTTTGCATAATTTGCACGGCCGCCATCCTGAAATGGTACGGCGGATGACCTTGTAGTTTGGTCACAAGACGCGTTCTATACGAAGGTATGTTATTACCAAATTTGGTAGAGATCGGATAATTTGGTTAGTCGCTATTTGATTTTACGTTTTGAACGTTTGAGTGGCCGCCATTCAGTTTTGGTAAAGATGGCGGCGATATAATACATGACACTGAGGTGCCCTTTACTTGTTCTACCTCTGTACCAAATGTCGTTCAATTCGGTTTCACCGTGTTCGAATTGATAGGGGGGGGGGGACCGACATTCAGAGTACACACACTCACACACACACACACAGACTCACACACACACATACACTCACACACAGACAGACATACAATTTTTGGCCCTGTAGTGATCTCATAAGTCTACTTTCATTTTTTGCAAAAATCGAAAGTAGGCTAAAAACCATTTCTTAGTGAGCCTCTACATACTCGCATCAATCAACATGCAAAATTTCAGCTTTCTAGGTCAAGTGGTTTGAGCCCTGCGTTGATGAGTAAATTAAGGATGCTCAGTGCCAAAGGGCCGAAAAAAGTCCCTTACAAACTGAATTTTCAAAAACCGTTTCTTAGTGAGCCTCTACATACTCGGATCAACCAACATGCAAAATTTCAGCTTTCTAGGTATAGTGGTTTGAGCCCTGCTTTGATGAGTCAATTTTAAATTATATATAATAGATAACGCAAATAGCAAAAGTACCCATTCTTCGAACGGTCTTCGGTATTAATAACCAGACGTAATCAATTGAGGTACTGTTGCAATGGTTAGGGGCTTGGAACCTGCTTGTCGACAAAGAAAAATGATTAGTTAAATATGCTCTAAAACTTAATTCACCTAACGTGTACTTCCTGACGAGAAAATACAATTGAAAACCTCGTAGACGAAACGCAATACATAAAAACTGATCATCACTGTTGTGTCAAGTCCTAATCCACAAGAAGACCCCTTTAATAAATTATAAAGGCTTGTGGTGCACGAAAATTCAGGTTTTTAGCCTCCAATGGCCCAAATTCCTAAAAGCAAAAAAAAAAAAAAAAACTATTTCAATTCAGGAATTTTTGAAAATAATTTTGCTGATGGAGATATAGTAGACCTTCTGTACGACATATCGCACGTTTAAGTCGTGTGAAAAAAATCTAGGTACCGCTAGACCCTTTGAGCGCATTGATGAATTTTACAGTTTTAGTTGGTTCCGTGATAACCTTATAGCCATTTGCAAACTTTCACAGAAATTTAATAAATGGAGTGGCATTACTTCTTGCAAAAATAGATGGAAAGTTTGATGTAACCTTTTGAGATACTGTTTTCATGGTTACTGGCTTGCATTCCTTCATTAGTTTATTAAATGAAATTAGTTTTCTGGGAATAAGTCAGAAACTGTTGGTTTTAGAGCCTTAAAATGTAGTTTTCGGGGACCCTTTACGGCTATTTAGGGGCCCCGATGGTTGTTTCTGACACCAAGGGGCTGAAAATAAGCTTTGTATCGTCGTTGTAGGCCGTAGTATAATAATAATAATAATAATTATTATTATTATAATAATAATATAACAATATAGGAATAGGAATATAATAGACCTTCCGTATCCCATTAAGCGTTACGGGGCTACATGACCGCGTTGTCGCAGCCCCTAAACTAAGGAACCAACCAACCAACATCCCATTAAGCGCATTGTATGTATTGATGGATTCTACAGTTTAATTTGGTTCCGTTATAACCTTATAGCCGTTTGCAAACTATCTCAGTAATATAATAAATGGAATTTTATTGCGTCTTACGGCAATAGATTTACCTGTGAGATTCTGTTGCCATGATTACCGGCTTGCATTATTTCATTATTGTATTAAATGAAATTAGTTTTCTGGCAAAGGCCACGAAAATATAGTCCTCCATGATCTTCCTATATTTGTTTTTCTTCCGAGTGACGGCGATCTCAGCTACAGATCCTGATTCCTTTGACGATGATGAAATATAGGAAGGAGTCAACGTATCTGAGCACGTTGCATCCCAGACTAGGCATTTGCCATTCGACCACGGAATTATGGTCATCCCATCAGGGCGGCGACCGTCGTCTCTGCAAATTCCAGATGGTTCAAGAATTGACGGGAATTTTGCAGTAGCGAAAGCCCTCCGAAGCGTTTCATTTATAGAGAAATGACGAGAATGTCGACCGGCACTCCTTTTACAAGAGAGACCGTGTGTACCACGTGCGGAAACGACCTCACCACATACACAAGTATGAGGTTTACAAAGCGTTGATCCAAGGCGGAGAGACATCGAAATCCTAAAACTATTGTTGTCCAGTCCCTATTGTTCTCGATGGGATGGCATTTAACCATGAATTCGATTCTTTCTTCAAACTAGCCAAATGAATAGCCTTTTCCTCATCTGAGTGAAATTCCAGGTTGTCCATTATTTTTTTGCAAACGAGACCGTCCCAATTACGTTGGAACGCAGGAGCTGAAGGGATAGATGGATCGTTAAATTGGTAGTTCCATAATTCCAAGGCCTCAGCGTAAAAAGTGATTTCCTCAATGTCCGAAATAACTGGAAACATTGACTGGACGTGAGAAAAAACACTATTCACCGATGACATGAAAGCTGGAAGCATTAAATCTTCAATTTTCCTTATTCCGATTCCACCGTAACGAACAGGGAGTGAGGCTATTGTCCAAGATCTATCATTTAAATTTGTATTAAGAGTTGACTCTAGTGTGCATTTCACAAAATCATCCATTCTCTGTATCGACGGTCTAATCTTTCATAGAGGAGTACTTCTAAGCAAATATATGAGCTTAGGAACAAGGAAACAGTTTTTTAGGAGAAAGTAACCAATGTGAAACTTCAACTCTTTCAGACGCCCAAGCAGAAGAGTTAACTGATCAAATATTCTGGATAAGGAGGGTTCAATGGCGCCTTCAGTGACTGGAGCCTTCAGCAAAGTTAGAGACGGAACCACTTCAATGCCTGGAGATAACTCGTTGAAACGAGAAAAAATCTCATCTTTATTGTCACCGCAGAAGAACAACTCACATTTGCTGGGGTTGATGTCAAGACCAAGTGATTTACATTCCGCAATAATTGAGGAAAAATCATCTAGAACGACAGTAGGATCCCCTAGCAGCGAGCCATCATCCAAATACCAAATGTTCAGTTCAGATGAAAGCTTCTCCAAAATTGGCTGAATGACCAGGCAAAAGCCTAAGGGCCCTCCAGGGTCACCTTGTTGGAGACCAGATTGAGAAAGGATAATCTTGTCTCCAAAAACTAGATAAGATGGTTCTCGATAGCATTGCCAGAAGAAGTTGTAAAGTGAAGGGGCTTTATCTTTGAAACGTGTCAGCAGAACATCTCGATCAACACTATTAAACGCATTTCTGAAGTCAATCTTAAGTACAATCTTGTTGGTTCCGACATTTTTGTTCACAAAAGCTCGAGCAGAATGGATTGCAGCTTCATAGGAACCCTTCGTGCCAAAGCCAAGTTGAATAGGGTTGAAGTATTCTGCAAATTCTTCACGAACATAATTACATGCTAGACTTGCTGTTAACCTTCTTAAAGTGCAACCAATTGCAATAGGGCGGAGCCCGCCACCCTCCTTGTTCAGTCCACACAGACTCGCCCCATATAGGATTGGAAGGATATTCGAATTCACCTGACCCGATAGCATAAAATTGCAGAGGGATGTTAAAGAAGTTAGTAATTTTTTTCCGGCCACACCATTACCCTTTGCAGTTAGGTCTTTGAGGTGCTGTGGGCGTAAACCATCAATACCACCGGCAGACCCATTTCGGAATTTGCTGAGAATTACCACCACATCTTCTTCTGATACTGTGAACTTGTTTTCTTCATTAGGAGGATCGGGAAAAATAAGTGCTCTACTTGGTTCAGGATGTTTATCCTTTAGATGTAAAAACGTATCCTCGTTTTCAGGTGCAAGCTTATCTGAGGATGAAAGGAGTTTCACGGCTCCACGTATGTCTCCTTATGCCATTTTAGATTCCACTCTCCGTGATAAAGAAGTTTGAGGCTTTTGAGTTTTTCTTTGAGGACCACGCTGAGAAAAGTCGATCGGAGGATGAGAAACATTTTTCTTGATAAATTGGACTAGATTCTTTGATTTCTTTTCAGAGACTTGTAAAGCTACGTAGCAAAATGTCAGTAGATCCTTCCAAGAATCAAATGAATTCTTCCTATGGCATTCGTCCATAAGGTGGGAAAGACGGAATGCTACCACCATACGAGCTGCTTTTGGAATGCGTTTCAAAACCCTTATGTCCCTTTTCATCCTTGCTAATTGCTGCGAAAATTCCTTCACATTATCGACAGCTGCTGTTGGGGGATGAACTTCGGATATATATTCTTTATGCTTTCGAGAGTAATGAATTTTAAGCCCACTAATGCCTTTGTATAGTTTTTCGGGGTTCTGATTGGTACATCTCGGGCAGGAAATCCAATTAGTCGATGATAGAGTGTTGGGCTGATTTTGTTGCGTTGACCCTTGAAGGATGCAGTCACAGCAATGCCAAGAGTAATTATTTGAGCCTAAGATTTCGATTTGCAGACTGGAGAGGTGGACACAAGAGGCATGAAACCATTTTTGACAACCATCACATTGAATCATGGGGTCCTCATTTGAGCCCAATTTTCCACAAAAGCAATATCTGATGTTATCCATGATGCATACCATAAATTATGAAATCTTTATGACTCCAGGAATGGAATTGAACCAAAAGCCCACAAACAATAGAAATATAACAACTGCCCAGGCAAGAGAGGCCTACTCACCATCTGTCCGTTTAATAACCATACTTGCTCCAGTATTATTACTTGCTGAAAACGAAGCGCTTGCAACATTGAAATTACTAGAATGTTCATAAAATACTTATAAAATCAAGTTTGCAGCCGTGAAAAGGAATGGTAAATGATTATGAATGATACGCTTTCCTCCCACGCGCGCTATTATATCTGAGAACTTCTAGTTATAATTTTTCTCGTAGGGTATTCCAACCGTAATGAAACGATAATATAATCTTCAATCATCAGTTTTCCGTTCCCTGCGTATATTTATACAGAAAAAGGCAAAGTCCATATGGATCTAATATCGGTAAATAGCACCTTAATCAGCATTCAATAGCCTAGTCTGGGATGCAACGTGCTCAGATACGTTGGCTCCTTCCTATATTTCATCGTCGTCAAAGGAAGCAGGATCTGTAGCTGAGATCGCCGTCACTCGGAAGAAAAACAAATATAGGAAGATCATGGAGGACTATATTTTCGTGGCCTTTGCCGTGGAGACAATGGGTCCTTGGAGTGAGGACGCAATAAATCTAGTACACAAGCTAGGAAGAGAAATAGGTGGTACCGCTCAGTATCGATGGCTTTTTAGCCCATGCGTGGCGAAGATAGTTCCACGGTCTTTAGTAGTTGCAAACTCCTGCATTCAATAGCATACACTTTTATCTAGATTTGGCAAAGTCACACAAATATACATGGCACTGACCTCTGGAAGAACATAGCAACTAAAGGGGGAGGAAGGGGAAAACCAGTTCCACCCAGCGAACACTCGGGGTTAGTCGACTACAACTGGTGTCTATGGCAACACCTCAACTGCTTCAAGTTCCAGTTAAAGAGACAACTCGATAAGTATAAGCTTGCATTATTTCAGTATAACCATAGTTGATTTTGTAAAACCATATAATCACCCCTAACAGAAAAATTCTGGATTTTCATCACTATTTTAGAAGTTTACCTAACATTAGATATACCACATTTAACATACACCGACTGTTGCATTACCAACACTGCAACTAAATAATTGTACATATTGTATATATTTTTCACCTGTATTCTCAAACATAAATGTTATAGCCTAAGTGTAATGGATCTGATGATGATCGCTTGACGATCGAAACTGGTCATCCTAGTGTATTTATTAATCTTATGTAATTTATTTCAGGATCAGGGCATAACCCAGCTCTATTTGGGTACATTCGTGTTGACCGACTGAAAAGCACCAAACTTTTGTTTACTTAGGCAACACTGAAAAATGGCTTCAAACCTCTCAATGTTTTATTTCAAGATTGTATTGGACTGGCAGATTTATGTAAAATGTGCCTATTTGTGTAGCTGTAGAAATAAAATTTTGCATACTAGAGAAACAAACAGACCATTTGATTGGTGAATATCAAGCGGGTTTTAGAAAAGGGCGTTCATGTGCTGAACAGATATGGAATCTGAAGATGATTTTGAAGATCCGCAGATCCAACCCCACAATTGTCACCTTTGTGGACCTAAAGAAAGCATATGATTCTGTGGACAGGCAGACCCTGTTTGAGACGCTAGAAGAACTTCAAGTGGACAGGAAGACCAGAGAACTGATTTGTCAGACTCTCACCAATACAACATCGAAGGTGAAGTTTCTTGGGGAAATTTCTGACTCTTTTGAAGTACGAACAGGTGTTCGCCAAGGAGACGGACTTTCACTCCTTCTATTTAACCTGGTTCTAGATAAAGTCATCAGAGAGTGGGAAAAGAACATCAAAGGCGTTAGCATAGGAACTGCTGGAAACAAAATCAATGTGAAATGCTTGGCTTTCGCAGATGACCTAGCAATTATCACTAGGAACAAAGAAGAAACTAAGCATGCTATTGAGACATTATACAGAATAGCATCACAAGCAGGCCTTCAAATATCATTTGAAAAAACCAAGTACATGAAGAATTTTCAGCAAAAGAAGAAGAAAGAAAAAATAGAAACAGCGTATGGAGCAATTTCACAAGTAGAATTTTTTAAATACCTTGGAGAAATAATTCTTCCTTCAGGATTGGACAGTTTGGCTAACACAGAAAGAGCCTCAAAACTTCATAGAGCATTCAGACTAACATGGGATCACTATAATAAAAGAGTAATGTCACATAATGCAAAACTGAAACACTACAAAACAGTTGTACTACCGGAAGCTCTATATGCTTCAGAAACCATAGCTTTAGGAGGTCATTCTAAAATTGCAAATATAGAAAAGCAAGAACGTAAAATTCTTAGAAAAATATTCGGCCCCACACAAGAAAACGGAATTTGGATTAAAAGACGAAATTCAGACCTATACCGTCACACAGATAGTTTCAGCAACACGGTACGAAAAAGACGTTTAACATTTTATGGACACCTCTTCAGGATGGACGATTATAGACTTACAAAAAGGTTATTCAATGTAATAAATTCTCAGAAATCAAGGATAGCCTGGCTGGATGAATCAAGAGAAGACCTGCAAGAGTTGAACATCGGAGAAAATATTCTGAGAAACCGCAAAGTCTTCAGGACCGCAGTAACAAAGCACAAGTTTAGGGTGAAAACTAGTGGCAGGACTGGAACCAAGTGGACAGAAGAACGGAAGAAGCAGCACAGTGACTTCATGAAGAGATTTTGGGAAGATAGGAAGGCGAATATCATCAAGCCGAAAAACAAGTTCAAGCGCGCTCTATAATGGGCAAAACGCAAAAAGAAAGAAGAAAAGAAGCATAAGGAAAAAAAAGTTTTCTGGCAATATTTCAAAAACTGTTCGTTTTAGGCCCTTACCGAGTTTCGTTTCTCACATTGAGGGCTGGAAATGAACCTTGTCTCGCCCTTCTACGCCTATTTCAGCAAGTATTTTAAGGGGGTAGGCCCCCTTATATGAGAGGTACAGAGAAGTTTTACATCAATGATTAGTGTCGTGCCTCTGAAGAATATCTGTACCAAATTTTACGTTGATCCACCCAGCCGTTCTCGAGTTATAAGGGAACAAAGTTGTCCACAGACAGGCAGACAGACAGACATACAGACAGACAAAAAATCGTGCGCATCCGTCATAAAACAGTCTGAAACGCGTAAATAACGTAAATTTCTGTAGAAATTCAGAAAAAAAAACAGACAAACTTTTATTTTTATATAGAGAGAGGTTGGCGGCGCTTGCGTGAAACTTGCTCCATCGAAATCTGTGAACCTATCGGCGCGAGTTTAAATGACTTTAATCATAGCCACCAGGCAGTGGCCAGACCGAATTGCAACACCGTCTCGCTGGCTTCATACGTCCGACCGAGCGCCTAGGCTGTCTCTTAATATTCTAATTTGATATCGGATTATTGAAAAGAAGTTCGCTAATATGTATGGACGGGGGTAGTTACGTATAGGTGACAAATTGAGATTTTGATGTTTAGTTATTTAACAATTAATCAAATACAAGAACATGGCAAGAAACAAATATATACATCATACAAGTGTTAACAGATTACGTTTCTCAATTTGAAGTATTCAATGGGTCTGTCATCATTTTAGAGTAATTGCTGAGAAGAATGGTTGATCCAATTGTAATTATTGCCACAGATACACGACGCACAGTGTGTCGAATCCCAATTCTAGGTGGAAAAAATTAATAACTTCGTTAATAGTGATGGGATTCTATTAAAAGTTGGGAATATACCGTTTTCGAGGTCGCTGAATTCATTTCTGGCATCGTCTAAAGTGTACTATCTTCGGGGATAAATATATAGGGGTAAGGGGTAAGGTGAGGTGTAAAAATGACCGAAAGCAATACAAGAATCATCCATTTTTGGTAGTAAAAATCACGATTTGTATGTGTATATGATAGTTTATGACAGTGGTAAACATACTATTTAAAACTGGATAAAATATGGATAACAACCAGACTTTCAGTCAAGTATTCTTGTAACACCTTATTTGAGGGAATAGACGAAGTCACTGTATACAAAATCATCCAGATTAAAAACGTATATTAAATTGTTATTAAACATCGAACAACGAAATATTCACAAAAAATAACATTTATTTTCTAAAAATAAAATAAAAAATCGTCAAAATCATACAAACAATATTTCTTTATAATAAAATGTAATTTTACAGTCCTGTTAATGACGTAGTTTTAGTAAACACACTTCTCACACGAAAACAATATTTTTTCTCTAGGAAAGCATGGGAATAAAGACAACATATATTGAATATTAGGCCTATTTCTCCTATTGCAAATAAAATGAAAACGTCCATTCGTCAAGTAATGTTCTCCTTAATCTCACTCCCCTTAATATTGTTACGGCTGTGAGTTTGTGTCATCGCTCGCCGCTTGAGTCACAACTGCCCCAGGGGCTGGGCTGTGGCATGCCTCCTGTATTGCGTGTGCCTTATGCAACAGGGCTACTACGACAAAGGGATAGTCCAGAAGATTCGTGACTGGACCAGCGATGGAAACCTCGAGAAGCCGTGGACCCTGGATGGATCTAGAACCATTTATTGAGTCACCGGCCTGCTATATAAGAGTGACCCGTGAAGCAGCTGTGGTTGTTGTGTTTTACGAGCTAGTGTGGGCGTTTATTCTGAGCGACAGAAGTGTGGTGACTTGCGAAACCCCTAGTGTAGCGGCGAAGTGAGGAACATTCAGGGGACTGCCGTGTTCTGAGTAAGTGTGCTTTCACTGAGTGTCAGATATTGTGGTGTCGAAATTAAGTGACATTGTTTCTCCCAGCTGGTGAACAGCGCGCAGCAAGTGCTCGTAAGTACTGTAGTAGGCGCACATTAGAAAGAAGTTGCATGTAGTTCTGTCAAGGCCACTAGGCTCATTAGCGGCAGGATTAACTTCTGTGGTTTGTTGACAAGTGAAAGGGGCAAGAGCTCTCCACAAGCAATAGACTTTGTAAACTGGAGTAAGGTTCCTAATTGCTTGTATTTGCTGATTAGTGTAATTTTCTGGCCGCAATAAAGTTAATTACTTCTTTAAGCAGTAATTGGTGTTGTGCTTCCTACCCACCGTAATCCAGTTAACAAAAGTGCCACTAGGGGGGTGGCACGTAACAACTGGTGTCAGAAGTGGGATTACGAACTCAAGCACAACACCTGACGGTCCTGGTTGCAAAACCCGAGCAGGTCATTTTCTCTAATTTTCCTGTGAGTGCATGCCCTTTACAAGGCAAACAACTAAAATGGAGGCGCAATTGGCAGCATTGCTAGAAAAGTTAAATGGCATAGAAGACGGCCAGAAGAATTTAACCAAGGACCTAACTGCCAAAATGGAAGACGGCCAGAAGAAGATGGAGGATGGCCAGAAGAAGATGGAGGATGGCCAGAAGAAGTTAGCGGAGGACCTGAAGAAGATGGAGGACGGCCAGAAGAAGTTAGCCGAGGACCTAACTGCCAAAATGGAAGACGGCCAGAAGAAGATGGAGGATGGCCAGAAGAAGATGGAGGATGGCCAGAAGAAGTTAGCGGAGGACCTGAAGAAGATGGAGGACGGCCAGAAGAAGATGGAGGACGGTCAGAAGAAGTTAGCCGAGGACCTAACTACCAAACTAGAAGACGGCCAGAAGAAGCTAGCGGAGGACCTGAAGAGGATAGAGGACGGCCAGAAGAAGATGGAAGACGGTCAGAATAAGTTGACACAGGACCTGAAGAAATTAGAACTGGGTCTGCGTGAGGAAGTCACGGCAGTGGAAAAGAAGTTCGACGCCTTACAAGTGGAAGTTGCCGAGCTGCGCCAACGCCCGCTGATGGGGGTGGAGGAGAAATTCAACGCCTTACAAGTGGAAGTTGCCGAGCTGTGCCAACGCCCGCTGATGGGGGTGGAGGAGAAATTCAACGCCTTACAAAAGGAAGTTGCCGAGCTGCGCCAACGCCCACTGACGGGGGTGAAAGAGGAATTCAACGCTCTACGAGAGGAAGTTGCCGAGCTGCGCCAACGCCCGCCCACCGTTACACCGGGAATATCAGGAACGGGACATAGCAGAGTGACGCCCCCAACCTTCGACGGAAAGGTCCCGTGGAGCACCTACTTACGTCAGTTCGAGGCAGCCTGTTCCATAAATAACTGGAACAACACAGAAAAGGCTACAGCTCTCATTGTAGCGCTGAGAGGCGACGCCCTTAACGTCCTTCAGGCCATCCCGACTGGATCCCAGGACTACGCCGCACTGATCGCCCATATGGAGTCCCGATATGGAGATAGCCATCTTCAGCAGGCCTACCAGATGCAGCTCCGGACCCGGGTACAGAAGAACGCGGAAACCCTGCAGGAGTTCGAGATGGACATCGCACGCCTCGTAAGGCTTGCCTACCCAACAGCGCCGGCCGAATTTCTGGAGCAGATAGCGACGCAGACCTTCACCGACGGGCTACGGGACTCGGACACTCAACAGGCGCTGCGACTCGCGCGCAATAAGGCCCTGGCAGATGCGCTGAGCCACGCACTTGAATTCGAGACGGCAAAACAGGCATCCAGAATGCACGCGCGGGTACGTCAAGTGGACGTCGATGAACCAGCAAAAACCAACGAGACCAAGCCCCTGGCCGACGAATTGATGGAGGCGCTAAGCCGTTTCTTCGATAGTCGCGGCACCACCAGCAACGACACAGCCGGAAGACAACCGGAGAGGCGGCCTGGAAGAGGACTACCGACCTGCTGGGCCTGCGGTAAGAAAGGCCACCTGAGCAAGGACTGCGGTGATCGCCGCCGCCGAGGGTATCCGACGGGAAATCAGTCGTCTGAAAACCGCGCGGCCCAGGGAAACGAGTATTAGCCAGCCTTGGGGGGCAAAGGTTGGCTTGTGACAGTCGTCAAGCCCCGGCAGTCCATGTGCGTGTGACGAAGTTACGGAGGGACAATAGCAGCCTGATGGTCGACGGAGTCATCAACGGAGTGAGCTGGCCCATGCTGATCGACACGGGAGCATCGAGGACCATCGTCAATCCCACTGTGATCCCGAAGTGGAGAGTGCAACCCACACAAAGGAACCTCCAGCTAATAACCGCGACCGGAGAGACCGCACCGGTACATGGCGAAGCATCACTGGAGTTCGTCATTGGTCGACGGGTGATAAAGCATCCAGTGCTTGTGGCTGACGTATCAAACGAAGTGATCATCGGACTGGACTTCCTGGACCAGAACAACATCATCTTGGACCTGAGTACCAACACTCTGCACTTCGGAGGTGAGGAACTTGCTTTGCAACCAGCACACGAGGCCGTCACCGCACGACGAGTAAGGCTGAGAGAGGACGTCATCGTTCCCGCCAGGACGGAGGTCAGCGCTGCCGTAATTGTCGACGGAACTGCTGAGGGAGTGGCGGCTGTCATCGAGCCAAAATATGAGGACATCCAGACAAAAGGATTGCTAGTTGCCAAGACCCTCATCAACACGACGCCTCGGCCGTACGTCCACCTGTCCAACCTGAACGACTACGATATTACGGTTCACCGGGACACTAAACCTAGGAGTCTGCGAGCCCGTTACCTGGATTGCCCGCATCACAGAAACGACGGACGGACACCTGCAGACGGACAACCGAAGAAGACGCACCCTGCCAGAAGAACTACAGAAGCTGTACCAAGGATCCCAGGACCATTTAGACGAAGAGCAATCACGCCAACTTCAGGACCTGCTACGCGAATTCCAGGATGTCTTCTCCGTGGGGAGCAAAGACTTCGGCAGGACAAGCTTGGTCCAGCACAGAATCGACGTTGGGGACAGCGCACCGATTAGGGCCCCATTCCGACGTGTCCCGCTCGCCAAGCAAGCCGAAGTCGACCGGATGGTAGAAGAGATGAAGGAGCAAGGGGTGGTCGAGCCATCACATAGTCCTTGGAGTTCTCCGGTCGTGCTTGTGAAGAAGAAGGACGGTTCCACCAGGTTCTGCGTGGACTACAGGCGGGTGAACGACGTCACGAAGAAGGACAGCTACCCTCTACCCCGGATCGACGACACGCTGGACACCATATCAGGGTCAAGATGGTTCTCCACCTTGGATTTGAAGAGTGGCTACTGGCAGGTGGAGGTCCACCCTAAGGACCGCGAGAAAACGGCGTTCTCTATGGGCAGCGGGCTCTGGCAGTTCACCGTCATGCCATTCGGTCTCTGCAACGCCCCTGCGACCTTCGAAAGGCTAATGGAGTCCATTCTGAGGGGACTAACTGGAAGACCTGCCTGGTATACCTAGACGACGTCATCGTTCTGGGAAGGAGCTTCGAGGAGCACTACAGCAATCTGAAGGAGATCTTGTTGAAGCTACGGGCTGCCCAGCTGAAGTTGAGCCCCAAGAAGTGTCAGCTCTTCCAGAAGCGGGTCCAGTACCTTGGGCATATCGTCTCCGAGGAAGGGGTGCGCACCGACCCAGAGAAGACCGCAGCTGTGAGGGAGTGGCCAGTTCCGAAGGACAAGTCCCAACTACGAAGCTTCCTGGGACTCTGCACTTATTACCGTCGCTTCGTGAGAGGATTCGCCGACATCGCCAAACCTTTACATCGACTGACTGAGAAGGACCAACTCTTCACGTGGACAGCAGAATGCCACAGTGCCTTCGAACAACTCAAGCAGGCTCTGTGCACCGCGCCTATTCTGGCCTACCCCAGACCTGGAACAAGGTTCATCGTCGATACCGATGCCAGCGACTTTGGCATAGGGGGAATCCTGTCGCAGGTAGTGGACGGCGAGGAGAGAGTAGTGGCCTACTTCAGCAAGGCCTTGTCAAAGCCAGAAAGGAACTACGGCGTCACCAGGAAGGAGCTGCTCGCCATCGTGAAGACCATTGAACACTTCCACAAGTACCTGTACGGACAAGAATTTCTCATCAGGACCGACCATGCATCCCTGCGGTGGCTCCTGAACTTCAAGCAGCCCGAGGGTCAACTCGCGCGGTGGTTAGAGAGGCTTCAACAGTACAACTTTGAGATTCAGCACAGGAAAGGCCAACTGCATTCTAACGCCGACGCCCTGTCACGAAGACCGTGCCCCGAAGACTGCACCTTCTGTGCCCGAAGGGAGGAGAACACCGGGATACTGTGCCGACGGACTACTGTGGAACTTCAAGGGAACTGGAGCCGCGAATCTTTCACGAGGGCACAAGCAGAGGATGATGACCTGGGACTGATAGCCGAATGGAAGAGGGCCTGTGTCCCCAGACCCGGGTGGAACATTGTGAGTGACTGCAGCCCAAAGTTTAAGTCCTACTGGGCACAGTGGGACTCGCTGATTGTAAGGGATGGCCTCATCTGCCGTACCTGGGAGAGCACCGACGGGAAGACATCTCGGGAACAAGTCGTCGTTCCAAAGGCCATGACGGAGGAAGTCCTGAAGGAAGTTCATGGAGGATCATCTGGTGGACACCTAGGGATAAAGAAGACCCTGGAGAAGCTGAGAGAGCGGTTCTACTGGATCGGATGCCGAACAGACGTGGAGAACCACTGCGCGAGGTGCCACGATTGCGCAGCCAGCAAGGGCCCAGGACGAAGACGACGGGGTCCACTGAAGACCTACAACGTGGGCGGCCCCATGGAGAGAGTGGCCATCGATGTTGCTGGGCCATTCCCGTTAAGCGAGGCAGGGAACCGCTACATATTAGTCGTCAGCGACTACTTTACCAAATGGCCGGAGGCGTATGCGCTCCCTAACCAAGAAGCCGCGACGATTGCAGAGACCCTGGTGAAAGAATTCGTCAGCCGGTACGGAGTACCCCTGGAGCTGCACTCCGACCAAGGGAGGAACTTCGAGTCGCAGGTGTTCCAGAACCTATGCCAGCTGCTGGGAATCCGGAAGACAAGGACGACGCCGCTACACCCTCAGTCCGACGGGATGGTAGAGCGATTCAATCGCACCATCGAGAACCATCTCCGAATAGTCGTCAGCGAGCACCAGAGGGATTGGGACAAACATCTTCCACTATTTCTCCTGGCCTACCGCGCCGCCGTGCATGAAGCCACCGGGTGCACACCAGCCCGGGCCATGTTTGGGAGGGAGCTCCGTCTACCTGTCGATCTTGCCTTCGGCCGACCTGGGAATGATCCGATCCCGGTAAGCCAGTATTGTCAAGAACTGGTCGACCAACTGGAGGACGTGCACGCGTTCGCGAGGAGGAAACTGCGGATCGAGACCGACCGAATGAAGACCCGATACGACCAGCAGACGGATGCCGGCGGATTCCACGAGGACGACCTGGTCTGGCTCTTCAACCCATTACGGAAGAAAGGCCTGTCACCCAAACTTCAGAAGTCCTGGGAGGGCCCGTACCGAGTCGTGAAACGGATCAACGATGTCGTCTACAGGATCCAGCGGAACCCGAGGGCGAAGATGAAGATCGTGCATCGAGATCGCCTGGCAGCCTACGGAGGGACACAGACGGACCAATGATTGATCGGGACGATCAGCCTTTTTAGGAAGGGGGTGGTGTTACGGCTGTGAGTTTGTGTCATCGCTCGCCGCTTGAGTCACAACTGCCCCAGGGGCTGGGCTGTGGCATGCCTCCTGTATTGCGTGTGCCTTATGCAACAGGGCTACTACGACAAAGGGATATTCCAGAAGATTCGTGACTGGACCAGCGATGGAAACCTCGAGAAGCCGTGGACCCAGGATGGATCTAGAACCATTTATTGAGTCACCGGCCTGCTATATAAGAGTGACCCGTGAAGCAGTTGTGGTTGTTGTGTTTTACGAGCTAGTGTGAGCGTTTATTCTGAGCGACATAAGTGTGGTGACTTGCGAAACCCCTAGTGTAGCGGCGAAGTGAGGAACATTCAGGGGACTGCCGTGTTCTGAGTAAGTGTGCTTTCACTGAGTGTCAGATATTGTGGTGTCGAAATTAAGTGACATTGTTTCTCCCAGCTGGTGAACAGCGCGCAGCAAGTGCTCGTAAGTACTGTAGTAGGCGCACATTAGACAGAAGTTGCATGTAGTTCTGTCAAGGCCACTAGGCTCATTAGCGGCAGGATTAACTTCTGTGGTTTGTTGACAAGTGAAAGGGGCAAGAGCTCTCCACAAGCAATAGACTTTGTAAACTGGAGTAAGGTTCCTAATTGCTTGTATTTGCTGATTAGTGTAATTTTCTGGCCGCAATAAAGTTAATTACTTCTTTAAGCAGTAATTGGTGTTGTGCTCCCTACCCACCGTAATCCAGTTAACAAAAGTGCCACTAGGGGGGTGGCACGTAACAATATAATAATAACAAAATGTTTAATGTTCATCCGTCACCTGATTCTTCTGTAGAGTCCGGAGCATAGTAGTCATTGCTATACTGGTCTTCATAATTTGATGTCAAAGTTCCTTGGTGGTCATTAAGTAACTCAATAGCTTCCATAGGTAGATTATCTATGTACGTGGCATTGTTCTTTCTGCACTCCCCCATTTTTGTTAATATTATGGAATATCAACTTAATTTTGTTTCTGTGTGTCAGTAAGAGTTGTAGGATCAAATTTATTCATAACATATTGAAATATGGCGTCTGTACGCCCGTATTTACGACACGACCGCCACGCGTTGAAAAATTCTTCTCGCGGAAATGCCCACATAGTCACTGAAAATAAGAAAATAAACCATCATGCGCATTCGTGCGCAACCAAACCACTACAGATCCTGAATCTACATTAAATTTCCTATCGAATAACGTTTAAAGTAAAGTGGCACTATGAGGCACTCATAAAGTAAATAATTTATTTAATGCAGAAAGCTTGTATGACGCATAAAAGTGCGAACCCATACCTCTTTTCAGTATTCTATGATCCGCAGAAGACAACACCTCGTTGAATTCACTAGAAGCACAACGTTCGGTTCACTCCGACACCTCCTATCAAATGACCTGATAACTGCCAGGAAGACGTTTCAGCACCTATAACCTCCCTCCTACGCACCAGAGAGCGGAAAGGAAGACCCAAGGTCACCATCTGGTTTGTTCACTATCGAATGAGCCAGTTTCCGCTTTCATTTGCGACAGTGAATTTTTTCCACCTAGATATGGGATTCGACACACTGTGCGACGTGACGAAATAACTGTGTCAAGAAAACACTTCCTCATGCAATAAATCACTACCGTATCTATTTTTTCGGGGTTTATGCAGAGGGATTTCAGAACTTAGTTTTAAGGTATGACAATTGCCTAAATAAAAAGGCAACTAAGTAGAAAAATAGAGGAAGGTATGTAAAACCTAAAAATAAAATGTTTGGTTAATTTAAAAAACGGCCCTTACTTAAAAGCAGCCCTCGTATTTACGATATAGGCCTACACTTATTTAGTTGTAGTAGTAATTAAACTAGCGCCACTAGTCAAGATTTGTTAGTTAGCCTATATGTGATGTTTTGTTAAGATAACGTATTGATAGTGGTGACTGGTGATTGAGCTTCAGGTTTGCTTGCCTTTCTTGATAAGTCAACGGAAATATATTTATTTGTTAATAAAGTGCTTTTAAACAAATAAGCAAGACGATAGCCCCTGCAAAACTGTGTGGCGTCCAGGCCGCATAGCACTAGGGCCGGGCGGGTAGTCTGTGCACATGGGGCGAAGACAACCCATTATGCGAGAGTTCTCGCAAGGGTCCGCTAGTTTTTAATAAATCCCTTTAAAATAGAAGTACGATGATATTCAATACACTCATACAGCACGAATGGCAAAGAGTGAGTATTTATGTTCATTTGACACAATTATGAATGAAATTATGAAATAAAGGTCATGATAATTTAGTTTAGTGCGACGACTGGAACTGCTTTGGGTAGGGATGCGCGCGCACTTTTTGTCCAGTTGGCTTTAGTTGTGTTACGACTGTGAGTTGTTTCGTCGCCTCGCCGCATGAGTCACAGCTACCCCGGGCTGGGCTCTGCCTCAGTGTATTACGTGCGCCTTACGCAACAGGGCTACTAGGACAAAGGGATGGTCCAGAATATTCGTGACCCAGCCAGTGATGGAAACCTCGAGAAGCCGTGAATCCTGGATGGGTCCAGAAGCATTTATTGAGTCACCGGCCTGCTATATAAGAGCGACCTGGCAAGAGGGGTGGACAGTGTTTTTCGAGCTAGTGCGAGCGTTTACCTTGAGCGACAGTTGTTGGCGACGTGACTTGCGAAACCCTAGTGAAGCTGATTCTCTTGACAGCGAAGGAGTGTGATGCCTACAGAGGAACTGTGTCTTGAACGGGTGTGTTTTCCAGTGCAGCAGAGGTTAGTGTGGTGAATTGCGAAAGCGCCGGGGGCTCTTTCCCTAGCCAGTGGACAGCGAAGCAGAGTGTAGTGGTGAGTGACCGGCTATCGTAAATAACGGTAGCTTGCGTATTCTAGGAAGTGTTGCAGGTAGTTCTATCGAGGCCACCGGTCTCATTAGGAGGAATTGACTTCTGTGGCTTATTGACAAGTGAAAGGCAAGTGTTCCCTACGAGAGGAAACTGGAGTGAGGCACTAATTGCTTGTATTTGCTATTTGTGTGGTGTATCTTTCTGGCCCGCAATAAAGCTAATTATATTTCTTTAAAGGAACAATTGTGTTTGTGCTTTCACCCACCGTAATCCAGTTAACGGAAGTGCCACTAAGGGATGGCACGTAACAGTTGGTTCAAAGTTTTGGCGAAACGGTGCGGAGTGGTGGGCCGGAGAAAACAGGCTCGCGGGCCGTAGGTTGGGCAGTCCTGTCCTAATGCTTCCCTTGTTGCTCCCTTATGTAGACAGGCTGCAACGTTATGTTGTTTCTCGTTTCCAAAAGGGGTAAAGAGGGGTGAATTTCTCCATGAATGTGAGTCCGTTTAAATTATTAAGATTGTTTATTTTAACTAAGTATATCTCGATTGCTTCCTTTATGCCAAGGGCTCTTCCATTCGGTTCGCGATGTATGGTTTTATCATTTTAAATGATCTTGTCGACTTCGTCGTTACGCTGGGGTCTGGCGTTACGTTACGGTGACGGACGGACAGATGCACTGAGGTATGTGACGTCATAGTACCGCTCGGTGCATGTGTACCCCGACAATCTACTTCGTTAGTATAAGACAAAAATCCCCGATTCTTGGATGTCACGGGTAATCTCGAGAACCACTTGATGGATTTTGATGCGGTTTTCATCATTCTGTAAAGGATATCTCGAGGATAGATTCTGTAGAAAATAATTTATGTATGATCAAAGGAAGCCAAGCAGAAACGATTTCAGTGAAAAAGTCGAAAACAAACTTGGCGTCCGTGCACTTCTTAAGCTTACGCTGGGCAAACCGTTAAAAATATCAATATACTATGAGCGTAAGAATTGGTCAGCATAAAAAGTTCTACAAAAAAAAGTCCGCGAGAGCATATCCCTATCTTCAATACATCGCCCACTATAAGTGTTTTTAGACTGGATGGAAGGGGCACGTCCCCGCGAGCTCTGGTGAGCGTGACGGCATCCCGCGCGCTTGACCTTGCTTTGCCCTTGGTTTGCACATGGCGTTCGCGAGTAATTTGAAACAAGATAAGCAAGATAAGTATTATGCAGATAATTTTCTTACATGTCAAGAGTCTTTGGCTTCGAGCGAAGCGAGAAGCCTCCAGCCTTCTAGCATTTTTGAGCATTTGTAGCATTTAAAATGATAACAAAGTCTAGTCTTTCAGACTGACTGTCACTTTTTTAACTAAGTGTATCTCGATTGCTTATAGGGGCAGATGACCTCGTAGTTCCGCCCCTTAAAAAAACAATAACTAACTATCTCGATTGCTTCCTTTATGCCAAGGGCTCTTCCATTCGGTTCGTGATGTATGGTTTTTAAGTCGGTTTCAATGTTACCGGTAGTGAATCTGTGTCCCGCGACGTAAATGTGTCCGCATACGGCCAAGTGCGTCCCATATTTTATCGCATTTCTGTGCTTTTTGTATCGCGTGTCCATTATTCTACTACTTTGGCCAATGCAAATTGCTTAGCACGTTTAATGTGCAATTATAGGCTATTGCCTGATTTGGATTTTGGTTTTTTTACGAGAAACCTTATAGACTATTAAATAATTGTACTCACTTTGTAAGGATATCCATTTCATTATGCCATTTTACTTTTAATTATAATAGACGGATTATTCGGACAATAATCAATACAAAACACCAGTGGAGACTTTTGCCCAATTCAATACTTTACAAGGAAAATGAATCTATCATTGACACGATGCGAAAACGAAGGATTGCGTTTTTTGGACACATATCCCGCTTGCCAAATACTAGACTCCTGAAACAACATTTTGACTTCTTTTGGAACAGTAAAACAAAAAAACACATGGTTTAAATAAATACAAATGGATTTAGACGAGTTGAAAATTACTAAGCATCAAATTAAACTTAGGTTTCTGAATAACAAATACACTCGACTAACATTCAAAATTTCACAGCGTAAGCAATATGTTTTATCAGCAGAAGAACGAGCTGCAAGATCTTCCAGAATGAAGAAGTATTTGGAAAGGAAAAAATTATCAAGAATTAAGAACTGAACTTAGTATTGTATTTGGAGACTTTGTATAAGGTGCGTTCAAAAAGTAACGAGCCGGAGGCTGTAATGCGCAAACCGGTGACGACATCGGCTAATCGTGGCGTGTGTAACGAGGTGTGGTTCCAACCAGAGCGTGGAAGGTCACAGCCCGTCGCTAGAGGGCACGCGTGCACGTCACTTGACGATACAAAGCAAGCAGCAGCATGCGTCAATCGTCCAACGCTACCAGTCGCATTGCAAACAGTGACATGGAGGCGTCGAACGAAGAGCAAAGAGGTGTTGTTCGGTTTCTGACAGCCAAAGGTGTAGGGGGAACGGACATTCATCACCTAATGTCACAAGTGTACGGCGAACACTGCATGTCCCTTGCAAGGGTCAAGACGTGGTACAAGCGCTTCAGGGAAGGACGGGTGTCGTTAGCCGATGATGCCCGGTCTGCCCCCCTCCCCCCCCCCCCCCTGCATTACCGATGACAAGGTTCAGCTGGTTGATGCACTCATTACCCAGCACCACCGAGTGACAGTGAACGCCAAAGCCGCCGTGGTCGGATTGAGCGTCGGAAGTGTGCACACCATCATGAAGGAACGACTGCACTTGTGGAAAGTGTGTGCCCAATGGGTGCCCCCACAGTCTTCAACCACACCAGGAAGCATGTCGAATGGCCTACTGTCTTAGTCTTGGTTGGACGATTGATGCATGCTGCTGCTCGCTTTGTATCGACACGTGACGTGCACGCGTGCCCTCTAGCGACGGGCTGTGACCTTCCAAGCTCTGGTCGGAACCACACCTCGTTACACACGCCACGATTAGCCGATGTCGTCACTGGTTTGCGCATTCCAGCCTCCGGCTCGTTACTTTTTGAACGCACCTTATACATATGGTTTAATTTTTGATGCTCCAATGTGGGCGTAAACAGTGTAAATAAATACATTTAATGTAGATTTTCTTACTTAGTAGACTTAGATATGACTTAACTTGACTTAATTCCTACGTAAAACATGGGCCTTCGGACTTAGATATAACAATAATATTTTAATTATATGCTGTATTCTTGATGTTGGCAGAAAAATACCTCATTGCTTGGCTGAAACATGTAGGCCTAATTGGCGCATATTTAACAATTTTTGTGAAATTAACGTTTCATCGATCACATTTAGCTTCTCCGTCACTAATAGGGTTTAACATGTTGTTCACTTCCTACAATTTAGTTCAAATGCAAGATGTTTCTAGAATTATGGCCACCGTGGTAGTGTTTTTAAGAGCCTTGGAGTCGTGCTGGAATTCGTCGCACATGCAAACATCCGATAAGGACAATGGGGAATGTGTTTCCAATAGAACAAGAACAAAGCAATAATTGTCCATCTCCATTCATTTGTTATTCAGTCTAGCACGTGCTGTGTGGGCAAGAGCGTCACTGTAGCTTTGAATAACAAGGTTTACTAGCGTATTCTTCATCACCGACATGTGGCCAAATTGCCTTGCTGATCTGGCAACCATGTTTTCCTTTGCCGTTTCTAACCAGTCTTTCTTTCAGGCAGTGGCAGCGGTAATAAGGTTGCCCAACGACCAGATTTTTAAAATAAATAATAATAATAATAATAATAATAATAATAATAATAATACCGTACCGTAATAACAATATTTTAGCGATAAAAAAACCATGTGCCTCTTACATGCACAGGAATTCATGTTATTTAATAATTCAGGAAAGCGTGTAGTACTGTGAACTGTTTGAGAAAGCAAACAATATAGGACTGTTCGTCGAGTGGTCGTTGCTAGGCCGAAGCACCGACCAGATCTCAATAGTGCAGGGTATGACAGAGATGCTATAGACCGGGAAAGTCTTATCCCAATAGTTAATGGAAAGGAATAATGTAGATTTACATTACCATGCTTCTTGTGATTATGAGCCACGGGACATACTTTTTACGTGGAATCCGAACCACAGGACATGACATTTCACTTCGAAAATCTCACATGCATTGACCGGGAATCAAACCCAGTCCACCTTGGCAAGAGGCCAACAGCGTGATCGCCACCACGCCCCCGGCAACCTTGAAGATGGTCTTCTGTGGTTTCCCATCTTCCTTGGCAAATGCCGGGCTTGGTCCCTAACTATAGGCCACAGCCGCTACCTTCCAACTCCTCGTCCTTACATTCCAACTTTCTTCCCCAACGGTACTTGTAGTTCACCCATTGGGTGTCCGTCTCGAAGCAGCTACAAAACTGGCGAGCAAAACATGTCGTCGGACACTCTCGGCACTAAAAGCCATACGCTAAAAAAAAAGTCATTACTAAGACCCGGATGTTTATGACATATCATATTTTTCCGTTATGTTTTTTTAATTTATTTATTTTTATGACAAAATGATTTACTCTAATCTCATTCAAATTATGTCATTAGGCACAATTAACACTCCGAACTGAAAAGGGTTGCAAATCTGGCTGTATTGGCAACTCCAGCTATCTGATATGACATCTAGCGGTAAAAATGAGAAACTTACCAAGTAGGGTACATTTGTCACGTGGTGACTGTTTGAATGTGGTTTCTTGTATTGGTGAGCAGATAGTGGTAAATTCTTCGTGTTTATACATAAGTTATAAGTTTTACTCGTTGATAAGAGTGCAAAATGAGTAAAAGCAAAGTATATTGCTCAGTTTACGGCTGTAAGTCGATGTATAAGAGGGCTGCGGATATACGTTTTCATCACTTCCCAAAAGATGCAAATAGCAACAGCCGAATGGTGACGATGCCAAATAAATGCGGGCAACAAGAGCGGGTTTTACCACTCACCACTACACTCACTGACGACAGGACGGGTTGTTCACTTACGCCGAGCCAAGCCGCACCTAGACAGCCAAGCACAGTCTCGCTGAGGCTGAGCCAGGCCGTACCAAGACAGCCAAGCCTACACCAGCCGAGGACAGCCAAGCTTCATCAGTCAGGTATCCTTCCCCGCTCCCTAGTTCATTTCCAATAATCCTACCAACCGCCATCACCTCGCTCTGCGATATCCGAGCCATTCCACTACGAGTCATATAGGCCTAGTTTGACTTCGCAGGGTTAATACCTACCATCCAAATCAAGCAATTCCTGTCTACCCCGAGCTTTAATACAAGTTAAACTCATTCCTTCGCAGCAAATAATTTCTAGAGTCTATGGTACAGTGAGCAAACTCAAATATAGCTTTTAAACGTAACAGCGCCATGACTCGAACTGCACAAAAACAAATACCAGCAGACAACCCATGCTTGATAATATGCAATTGATACATAAAATCCAGTGGAACACAAAAATGAGATCTCGTGTATCGCACATTTATACATATATACAATTGAAAATAACACTGTCATTATTTTGCAAATTCGACAATGATAGCGCCAAATAATTATCTTTTCGTTTCTTAGCGGGAGGGAAATAGTTAAAATTAATCTAGTTTTAATTAAAAATAAAATGTTTCAATAAATACTGGGGGCGTGGTGGCGTAGCGGTCAAGCTGTTGGCCTCTCCCGGTCAATGCATGTGAGATTTTCGAAGTGAAATGCCATGTCCTGTGGTTCAGATTCCACGTAAAAAGGAGGTCCAGTGGCTCATTATCACAAGATTCACGGTCACGTAAAACTACAATCTTCTTTCTTTCCTTTCAATAAATACCTAGAAAATTCTATGGGTCCATCTTATTTTAAAATACGCTAAGGTGTATGTTTCACAAACCAGAGGGAGTTAGAAAGTGTGGTTTGTACCAAAATCTTCCAAATCGTCTCAATAGTACAGGAAAAATCTTGCATTTCTTGAAAAGCCAACGGAAATATATTTATTGGTTTATAAAGTGCTGTTAAACAAATAAACAAGACGATAGCCCCTGGCAGAACTGTGTTGCGTACAGCCCGCATAGCACTAGCCCCGGACGGGTAGTCTGTACACATGGGGCGCACACAACCCATTATGCGAGAGTTCTCGCACGGGTCCGCTAGTTAACACTAATTGGGATAATTGATTGTTGTTTTAAGGAGCGGAACAGCGGGGTTATCTCTCCCAACTAATTTGGAGATAGTTAACTTCTTGAATGTAAGATAGTCGAGTTGCTTCATATAACAGATATCCAGCAATTCCCCGAATTACGGTTATTCCCCAGTTATTAGAAACCCTCCCATTGGTGTATTTTGGCTACGCTACTGGTAATGATTGTTGTTGTTTCATTTGAGGGGCTAAATCGCTAACCGCGACACAATGATATGAACACATGGTATTGAAAAAAAATATACATCTATATACCGGTATAAAGTACGATACACTTTCTGTCTGAACATTTGGAATTATTTGGCACTCTTGGCTGTCACCGCGAAAGCACGAGTTCGATTCCCGGCTCTGCCAAGAAAAGTAATTCTGGTCTGAAGATTGGTACGGGGTACACTCAGACTCGTGAGGCAAGACTGAGAAAAGGCGGGTTCGATTCCCATCTCAGCCATCCTGGAAGTGGTTTTCCACTTCTACTCCAAGTAAATGCCGGGATGGTTGGTTTCTAAATTAAGGACACGGCTGCCTCCTTCCCAATCCTCACCTGAATTACAAATACACACAATAATACAGCCACCACAATAACACAGGTTATCAGACAAATGCACACACACACACACAACTACACGGGGCTACAATGGCCACCATGTCAAAGTTCCTCAAATGAATAACAACAACAGCAACAACGGAGGCTGAATAGATCCTCAAGAAGCACCGCCGTATATCATATGGATAGAAATCTTGGTAAGGTGAGGAATGAGGTTTGCCATTCCTTTCCTCACTGAGTCAGTACAGCATAACTGATGCTATAAATAGCACTCTTGGCTGTCACAGCGGAGGCCCGAGTTCGATTCCCGGCCCTGCCAAGAAATTTAATTCTGGTATGAGGACTAAAACGTGAGGCAAAACGTAGAAAAGGTGGATTCGATTCCCATCTCAGCCGTCCTGGAAGTGGTTTTCCGTGGGTTTCCCACTACTACTCGAGGTGAATGCTGGGATGGTTGATTCCTAAATTAAGGTCACCGTCGCCTTCTTGTCAATCCTCACCTGAATTACAACACACACGAATACAGTCATGAGCCATCACAGTAACACAGGATATCAGATAAATTACACCCACCCAAGAACACGGGGCTACATAATCACCATGTTCAAGCCCCTCAAATGAAACAACAACAACAACAACAACGGAGGCTGAATGGATCCTCAAAAGCACCGCCGTATGTTATAATTATGTAAAGCCTCTTGCGGATAGCGGATAAGCTGCGGATAATGTTTGGAGTAAATTTGTGGATAGATTTTAGAATGCAATTCCAACTTGCTAATAGCATTAGCCTATTAGGACCCGGATGTTTATGACATAGGCTTTATTTTTCCGTTACTCTTTTTTCATGACAAATGTTAGATTATGATTTAAGCTAATCTCATTCAAATTCTGTCATTACGCATAATTAACACCGAACAGGAAAGGGTTACAATTCTGGCTGTATAACATTAATTTTAAACATAGCACATAACATACAAAGCCTAAGGGATGGACTTTTCCCTCAAATGTCTAAATATGTTACTTTAGTGAATTTATGTTAAATATTTTTGTAATGCCAGTAGATTCGAATAACAAAGGTGGGAATGCGAAAAAAAAGGCGTGCGGGACGGATAACAGTTATGCGGACGCGAGGCAGATGCGGATGTCGTGCGGATGCGGATAACGTTCTGTTTATCCACCTAGGGCTCTAGTTATATGGACACAGGTTATCAGATAAATTCCACACACACACACACACCCAAGTACATGGGGCTACATGACCACGATGTCACAAAACCCCTCAATGCATTAACAACAGCTATTTAGCAGAACCTTTCGCAGCATCCAAAGGCACTGAGTGTGCCTTGGATACGATTACTCAGCACCACTCAGGCCCGACGAGAGGCCTCAGCCTCAGCCTCAGCCCGGGTTTGCTGAGGGGCCCAAGGTAGTAAAAGGACTCAGAGTGGACAACTTACTGTAATTTAATGTCAAAACTATTATGACATTTTCCGGTATGACTTTGTTCGATGTAAATACAGGCAGTGAATAGTAACTTATACAAAACATTACAAAGATTATGATGATTATAATTGCTGTTTTAAGGGGCCTAACATCTAGGTTATCGGCCCCTAATGGTGTGGGTGATCGTGAAGATGAAAATGAAAAGTAAACTATAACTAAAACTAACTACTAACTTATATACTAGAAGAAGAAATGGTAAACCAGAGGAGAATAAGGCAAATAAAGGACAGGAGGAAAAGAAATGCCCTCAACCCTCGAAGAATGTGGATTGAGGGACTTGGAAGGAAGGAGAGCCATGAAAGGCAGATATGAAAGTGAAATAGGAGAGGATTCGTCCCAGAGGTAATGGATAAAAGGGGGAAAACCGGACCCAGCTCAGGAATCCCTCGGAGTCGCCAACTCCCGAACACACCAGCCGTGAGCCCTTGAGGGTGTAGCAATATCCAGGGTGCACCAGAAGTGGTGGGACTACATACACCCTGCCTCCTTGAGGGCCTTGAGCAGAAGGCAGGAAATAACATGAACTAAAAAATAAGGCTGACCCCTCGCAGAATGAGGGTATCAGAAAGGATGAGACAAGGGCCAATTAAGGCGGGAAAGGAAGAGACTCCATAGGCCTCGGATACCGTACCCTAATACCGTCGGGGTCGGAAGAGAACAAAAGTTGACCATGTGAGGTCGACAGGAAAGAAGACGGCGAGGAGCCCTGCACAAGTAAGTAATGCCGGACTCAGCTGGGGCCCCGTGGTCGCCAACCCACGTCCATATTACAAAGAGAATATACAGAATAATTCATTTTATAAATAACTATTGTGGTGTTTTTTTTTTCTTCCGAGGAAATGGCAAAGTTTTCAGAGTTGTCCATTTAATCCATAACGTGTTCAAGTTGTTTACGTTTCTAATTCTTATTCTTGTGGTGGAATTCGTAATGCAGTGATCAAAATCTTGACGTAAGAGAACAACTAACGAGAGACAGAAAGAAAAGAAAGGAGATTGGCTGAATAACTAAAAACAAAGTAAATTAATAATCAGTTGGGGAATCTAAATTCCACCGATGATAATGATTGTAGTTTTAAGGGGCGGAACAGCGAGGAGCTTCATTTTTTCTGGTGGTGGGGGCTTAGAATTCGCAAGTTTAACACCGTAATTCCAAATATACGGTATGTCCCAGGTTGAATAAAAATTTAAGGGGCCCGGAAGACTTTGTCCAAGGGCCATGATCGCTCTCTACGGCCCTGGCACCACTCATACGGTACGGTACTTCAATAACTTCCATTAAACCACAGCCATTACTGAGACTCCAATATTTGATCTAGCCTGTACCAACAGACACATGCAAAATTACTTCATTCATCAACAGATAACAACAAGCCATAAGTAAACATGACAACGCTGCCTTCCCCGCCAGACATCTAAAAGATGACTCATGGTCATACAGCATGACAAAAACAAGTGCAGCATTTGAAGTCTTGTTCAACCTTGTGATGCTACGCGCCAATGAGCATCACGTGCCAAGAGGGAATCCCCTTAACTGTAGTCAGTTCCAAAAATAGCTCAGCGTTTTCGAACAACTAGTCAACACATTCTTTGCCAGCAGATAAACTTATAGTTCATGTGTACAACGTGGTGCAATATAGTATTGCGTCATGTCATCATGTGATGGTGATTAAGATACAGAACAATGGGAAGTCTGTACTTAACTTGCACTTTAGCCAACCATGCCACTGAATTTCAGTCTTATCATAAACTACGTCGCAGTCTTTGACCGGCGCTAAAACATGAGCAAATGTGCACTAATCAATTGTTAAATTATTATAAATGGTGATTCTTAACAGTGTATAAATACCGTATTCTAATACATACAAAAATGTATCAAATACACCAAGGGGATATCAATGAAGGTATACAATGTAGGCCTACTGGTATTGCAATATTGGCCAGACTGTGTAAAATATCAATCCCGGTGAATGTATCGCGTGATCACATCACTCGGTTGTCTATAATAATGCGACCTTCGGTGAATCGACATTGTATTCGTGCAATACTGCAATGACAATGTTGTCCCTAAGGGCATGGGGAAGTGTATGTGATTTTTACGTGCGAGAAATGTTTTTTAAGATCCTCTCTTTCGTAGGCGTGTGGATTAAAACAAGTCTTACTCTGTTGCTTAATAATGAAGACGGTCATGTTCAGATCGTTCCTCGGAGCGTCAATTACCATTTCACTCGGCAATGTAACTACCGATGTGGATTCTGCTTTCACACCGCGAAGACGTCTTTCGTGATGCCACTTGAGGAAGCAAAGGAAGGGCTGAAGAAGCTTACAGAAGCAGGTACCGTATGTGACTGATTTTTAAAGTGTATAGGCCTACAGCAGCTTGTTAATAGGTTTTTAGGGGTCATGAAATCTTTGTTATACAGTAGCCTAATAGTACTTTTTGTTTGAGGTTCCCTCACAAGTAGGCTACAAATGGCAGGGCGCTGAAACTTTCGAACGCATTATACACCCCACCCATACTGTCCATGTATTAAATGTACGGTACAGGGGCGTATATAGAAAACAAATTCGTGGGAGGGGGGCTGACTATTCTGGAAAATTGTGAGTATTCTCAGGGGATTGTCACCGCCAATATCCAGAAATATCAACCAATACCTTAGAGCATTTAACTTTGTGTAATTATTTTTGATAAAATTCAAAGTTTATATAGCCTACAATTATTACTGGCAATACAAGAAAAGTTGTAAAATACAACACACAAATACAATTTTATACTTAATGAACTTTCTATTATGGCCTTTGGAGTATGAATGGCAAATATCTAAATATTTGTCAATTTACCAAGCAGAAAGGTAAACAGTGTTTTTAGCAAACTTTTCACATTTTGCAAAAATGAGGAAAATGTAGACTTATGAGATCGATCCGGGAAAATGTGTGTCTGTCTGTCTGTCTGTCTGTCTGTCTGTCTGTCCTTCTGTCTGTCGGTCTGTCTGGCTGTGTGTGTGTGTCCCCCCTATCAACTCCGAAACGGCTGCAGCAATCAAAACCAAATTTAGTATGAGTAAAGATGTGCACCGGAATATCTCACGTCCATATTTGAAAATGATGTCAGTGCTACCAACTGCTGAAAAAACGCACTAGAAATTTGAGCTCCATGTTGGTTATCTTGCAAGGTATGCAAGGGAGCTATTCCAAAATTGGCACACATGTAGATAATACTATTTCAGTTTAATTTCCAGGGGGCCAACCATGACAGTGTTGCCAAAATAATTTTAAGCCTTCTGATAGGTCCAATGTTTAAATGCATATAACTTCTACACTATCAATTGGATTTCAACCAAATTTTGTATGTAATATCTGTACATAAACAGATATCGCTGAGCTTATTCTTAAGAGCCACCAGGGCTGACAACTGTTAATAATTGCTCTCTTTATTTTTTTATCCAAATACCAATATATCAGACAGTATGCAAGCCAACAGCTTTAAACTATGCACACGTATATTCTGACATTTTAGATTAATTTCGAGTAACTTATATACGTCAGTTCTACCAACATGATTATAAGCCTGCTGATATGACCAATTTTTAAATACATGTAACTTCTATACTATCAGTTGGATTTCAACCAAATGTCGTATGTGCTATGTGTACCATAACAGATATGACTATAAGTATTGCTAAGAGCAATCAGGGCTGCCAATTGTTAATAAATGCTGTCTATATTTATTTTACACTAATATCAATATACCAGAAAGTATGCAAGCCAACAGCTCTATACTTTGCACACGTATAGCATCTGACATTCTAGATTAATTTGGAGTAATTAATACAAGGCAGTGCTGCCAACATGATTCTATGCCTGATGATATGTCCAATTTTAAAATACATGTAACTTCTATACTAACAAATGGATTTCATCCAAAATTGGCACAACAAGATATCATAATATTTCAGATTATTTCTGACCAGCACACGCATGGTATTGTTGGCAACATGCTTTTACGCGTGCTGAAAGATCCAGTGTCTAACTGCATGTAACGTCCATTGGACTTCAACCAAATTTTGTATTCTGTACCTTAAGAGATTGAACTAAGAATATATTCAGTCGCCAGCGCTGCCAACTGTAGTGCTCTATTAGGCTACATTATACCATATATATTTTGAACTAATTAGATATTTCGATATTACCAACTTAATTTCGTCATTATTCTAGATAGGTTCATATACTGTAGAATAATCATTGCCATGAAAAGTAGGCTGTATAGTTCTTCACGGAACTTCTTGTTTTTACATGCATTTTTCAAAAAACGTACTGTGGAATTCACAGCTTTACCTCACAAGGCTGAGTGCACCCCGTTCCAGCCCTCAGACTAGAATTAAAATTTCTTGGCAGAGCCGGGAATCGAATTCGGATCTCTGGGGCGGCAGCGAAGAATGCTACCCACTACACCATGAGTTAGTATAATTTCAATTTTAATATTGTCTATAACTTAGCCGATAAGTTAAGATTAGGGCACAACCAAATTTACAATTATTTTATGCTCTTACCAAAGCAACACTTTCTTAATTTTTATTGGCTTTTTTTTTCGGGGTAGGGGGCTGGAGCCCCCTCAGCACCCCCCTTATATACGCCCCTGGTACGGTACCACGCAGCCGAATCATACGATTATCTTCTATACCGTACTCATATACAGTAAGATCCATCTCTCTAGAATGGAACCTAGCCGGGGCCGTGTGACGGGTTGGCCACTACATAGCAGCCTGTCGAGCAAGGCACTGCCGCTAGCAGCAGCGTAGCGCCCAAATATTTTTAACATATTTGCACTTTGTAAGGTATTTAATAATCATTACTTTCACGAAATTCAGAGTAGTTCCTGGAAATGTTGTCCTTCATTTTCTAAACACACATTGCTCCCAGGCGCGGATTCAAGGGGGGAGGGTTGTCCACGGGGGTCATGACCCCCCCCCCCCCAAACGGAGACCAAATTTTTTTGCAAACTCAAAAAACGAAAACACAATAACCAGACAAATAAAACTTAACGAATGTTAACTGAAAACAGATTTAATCATTTTATTCAATCCTGAAAATATCTTGACTGCAATTATTATGTTCTGTTACAACTGTACATATTTACAACTTCATACCTGTTATATAAAACCGATTATTTATATAACAAAACCAACTCGTCTATTTTGTTTAGCAAACCTTGTGATTACCGAATCGATGTCTATAGTGATGTCACGATGAATGTGCAGCAATGCACGGATAGGAATTTGGGGCTTTTTACGCACCAAAATATTTTGCCGACGTCCAAACTGCAAGCTTGGTTGGCAATTTAAGTTGTGACTTTCTCCCTTTGTTGGTACCAACTCGACTTGCCGAAACTGTAACGTACCTTGATACTTTTCTCGAAGCTCGATATAAAAGTCGCAAAACACACCGTTGCAATTTTTACGAATATTTTTGGTGCGCTAAACGCATCAAATTTCTATCCATGTAGCTTGCAAAAAAATTGGTCTGGTTTTGTTCGTTTGTTTATTTTGTGATTGCGTTTTTAGTGATACCATTTTTCTTAACAATTTCGATTCTCTGCCGCCCCCCCCCCCTCAAAGCCAAACTCTAGATCCGCGACTGTACCGTACTCATATAGGCTACAGTAGATCCATCTCTCTAGAACGGAACCTAGCCGGGGCCGTGTGACGGGTTGGCCACGAAATTCAGAGTAGTTGCTGGAAATGCTGTCCTTCATTTTCTAAACACACATTGCACCAACGTAGGACATTTTGGTACACTCACTAATATTTCATATCAGTGCAGTTATTTCATTCTCGAGAGCCTTCAGCGTTCGCGGATTGTTTTTGTATACCGGTACCGGTACCGTACTTTTTGTTTGAGGTTGCCTCACAAGCAGGGGCGTATATACAATTTTTTTCGGGGGGGCTGACTATCCTGGAAAATTGTGAGTATTCTCAGGGGATTGTCACCGTAAAATATCCAGAAATACAAACCAATATCTTAGGCAGTGGTTCCCAACCTTTGTCAGCTGACGCCCCCCTTTTCAGATACAGGAGATCATTGCCCCCCCTCCTCCCCACTCTCCGCCCTCCCCACCACTCATCGCTTCTATAGCCTCTTCGATTGACGAGGAGGATATAGACCTAACCTAATAACACTACATAATGGAATAGGCCTATCTATTACATACTAACATCATTTTAGCACAATACAAATAACACTTTTACAACAAATCTTTAAATTAGTCAACAAATGTCAGTGAGAGGGTTGACACTGTTTTCTCTGGGTAAGATTCCGTATATTTGGTTTGATATTTGACAAAGCACAGCGGAGATCACTTGCAACATCAAGCCGACAGCGCTGCTTTGTTTCTATGACACTCAGCGTTGAAAATCCTGACTCGCATAAATATGTCTTCGAAAATGTAAGTTCAAACTGTTCAAAGCTTCAAAGAAATCACAAAGATATGGCAACGAGACAATAAAATTGGCATAATTTTGCTCCTTACAACACAGCAAATTCCTTATTTTACCTCCAACCTCACGGCTCCGCAGAGGTTTGTGCCGACAGTTGGCAATTACCAGTGCTTTTGAACGATTGACTTGGTGCGACAATCACTTGCAGAGATTCGAAAAATGTTTATTTTCCAAAATTGTAATATTCGAGTTAAGAAAAACTTAATTCGGAAATCACTTCACGCCCCCCTTGATAAAGCCCCACGCCCCCCCAGGTTGGGAACCCCTGTCTTAGAGCATATAACTTTGTGTAATTATTTTAGATAGGATTCAAAGTTTATATAGCCTACAATTACTGACAATACAAAAAAAGTTGTAGAATACAACACAACACACAAATAAAATGTTATACTTAATGAACTTTCTATTATGATCTATGGAGTATGAATGGCAAATATCTAAATATTTGTCAATTTACTACCGGTATGCAGAAAGGTAAACAGTTCTTTTATTTTTATTTTTTAAAGTTGATAATTTATTTCTCAAAAGTACCGTACTGTGGTTTTCACAGTTTTACCTCACAAGGCTGAGTGTATCCCGTTCCAGCTCTCTGATCAGAATTAAAATTTCTTGGTAGAGCCGGGAATCGAATTCGGACCTCCGGAGCGGCAGCCAGGAATGCTAGCCACTACACCACGAGTTAGCCTAATTTCAATCTTAATATTGTTTACAACTTAGCCATTAAGTTAAGATTAGTGTACAACCAAATATACAATTAGTGTATGCTCTTACCAAAGCAACACTTTCTTAATTTTTATTGTTTTTTTCGGAGGGGGGGGGGGTGGAGCCCCCTCAGCACCCTTCTTATATACGCCCCTGCTCATAAATAAACATGGTTCGGCGCTGAAAGTTACGAACACATTTACTGTAAGACTTCGTCATAGTTTTTCACTAAGAAAAGTTGATATTTTCTTCTATACCTAACCATGTTCACGGAATACGAGATAGGCTACAGTAGCCTACTTCACCACAAGTCTCAACTAAGCTATCTTGCCAGCTGCGTCTTGCAGCATCCGGTACTTCCCGGCCCACTGTTGTGTAATCGGTAGATGCTAGTCGGCAACTCAACGCTCTCCCCTTGTCACACGGCCACGGCGAAGTTCCGTTTTATAGAGAAGGACTTCACTGCATAAAAGTCTAATGCAGTGGTTCCCAACCTTTGTCAGCTGACGCCCCCCTTTTCAGATTCGGGAGTTCATCGCGCCCTCCCCCTTCCCCCCTAACCTCCCCCCCCCCCACCGCCCCCCCCCCACCGCCCCCCCCCCCCCCATTCCCTCCGTCCCCTCCTCTCAACGCTTCTATAACCTCTTCGATTGACGCGAAGGATATAGACCTAACCTAATAACACTACATAATGGAATAGGCCTATCTATTATATACTAACTTCATTTTAGCACAATACAAAGAACACACTTTTACAACAAATCCTTAAATTAGTCAACAAATGTCAGTGAGAGGGTTGACACTGTTTTCTCTTGGTAAGATTCAGTATGTTTGGTTTGATATTTGACAGAGCACAGCGGAGATCACTTGCAACATCAAGCCGACAGCGCTGCTTTGTTTCAATGACACTCAGCGTTGAAAATCCTGACTCGCATAAATATGTCTTTGAAAATGGGACAATGACACGCAATACAAATTTGGCTATTACAGGATATACTGCAAGACAGTTTACCCAAAGGTACCCAATCCTAATGTTTTAGAATCATCTTTTAGCTTTGATTGACACTTCAAATCTATGGCTTTTCTTGAAGCTGTGCTGGCAGGCTTCAATATCAATGGCAAACTAATTTCTTTTTAACATTCTTCCGACGATATATCAGGAAAGTTGAAGTTGAATTCTTGTGCCAAAGAATCCAAATGTGACTGAATTTTCACTTAAGTTTATTATGATCACGTTCATTTTCTGGCAAAATTTCATTAAGGCAGTTAAAAGATGAGAAGTTGTTCAGCTGAAGCCGGCGTTTCCATAACTGTATTTTTTTTTCCAGGAATGCATATTATTGGACTTTTTGCCTTGGAGCTTTAAGTTCAAACTGTTCAAAGAAATCACAAAGATATGCCAACGAGACTATAAAATTGGCAACACAGCTCCGCAGAGTTTTGTGCCGACAGTTGACAGTGCTTTTGAACGATTGACTTGGTGCGACAATCACTTGGAGAGATTCGAAAAATGTTTATTTTACAAAATTGTAATATTCGAGTTCAAAGAACTTAATTCCGAAATCACTTCACGCCCCCCCCCCCCCCCTTGATAAAGCCCCACTCCCCGCTGGGAGGGCGCGCCCCCCAGGTTGGGAACCCCTGGTCTAATGGATGTTTTGTCGCGCTTTCACATGAAAACTACTCAACCGCTTTAGCTAAAATTTTGCATGAACAAAGTTTATGTACCAGGGAAAAACATAGAACTATTATCGTTTCGATTCTTCCCCGTTTCAATACCGTGACAAAGGCTACGTGTCATTTCAGTAGCAGGACAGGTATCCATGGCAGTTTGCATATATTCACCCTTGCCCACGCTTCTCACTGTCTCCCCCCCAGGGGCTCACAATTTGTGGGACGTGGGTTGGCGACCACGGGATCCCAGCTGAGTCCGGCAATGCTTCCACTTATTTGTGCCGGGCTCCTCTCCATCTTCTTTCCTGTCGACCTCTCTTGGTCTAATCTTCTTCTCTTCCGACCCCGACGGTATTAGGGTATCCGAGGCCTAGGGAGTCTTTCACTTTCCCGCCTTAATTGGCCCTTGTCTCACCTTTCCTGATACCCTCCTTCTGCGAGGGGTCAACCTTCTTTTCTTTTTCATGTTATCCCCTGCCTTCTGCACAAGGTCCTCAAGGAGGCAGGATGTATTTAGCTTATGGTGCACCCTGGATAGTGCTACACCCTCAAGGGCTCACGGCTGGTGAGTTCGGGAGTTGGCGACCCCGAGGGATTCCAGAGCTGGGTCCGTTTTGTCCCCTTTTTCCTCTGACCTTGGGGCGGGCCCTCTCTTCTTTCCCTTTCTTATCTGCCTTTCATGGCTCTCCTTCCTTCCAAGTCCCTCAATCCTCATTCTTCGAGGGTTGAGGGCATTTCTTTTCTTCCTGTCCTTTAATTGCCTTATCCTTTCTTTCTTTAGCATTTCTTCTTCTTGTACCGTGTATGTAAGTCTGTAGTTAGTATTAGTTATAGTTTTCATTCTCATCTCATCTTTCACTCTCACCCAAACCATTAGGAGCCGATAACCTAGATGTTAAGTCCCTTAAAACAACAATTATCATCATCATCATCAGCTTCCCACTGTTAAATTTTCGCTATCGGTTCAGGGTTTAAAGTGTTCGGGCTGTTAGATACACTCACAAGTACATTTTTACCCGTACGACGGACGGCTATAAAAAATAGTGTGTTACAGTGAGGCCCCTCTTTATAGAACGGAGACCATGTGGCGGACAAGTCGCAATGAGTCACCGCCAGATTTATAGCATGTACCGATTACAACAGCGGTCCGGGAAGCACCGGATGCTGTCATGGCATTGATTACATACGCAGCTGGCAAGATACCATATTTGGGATAATTAAGACTTGTGAAGTACTGTAGTGTACCTCGTATCCCGTAAACATGGTTAGATATGGAACAAAACACCGAATTTTCCTAGTGGAAACTTATCTTCTCAAGAAGAAGTCTTGGAGTAAATGTGTTGTAAGTTTCAGTACTGAGCGATTTTTACTTGATGGGGAACCTCAAACAAAAGGTATACAGGAATAATCCGTGTACTCTGGAGGCTCTCGAGAAAGAAATAACTGCACTGATGCGAAATATCACTGAGGATGAATTACAGAGAATGTATCAAAACTTCCTACGTCGGTGCAACTTATACTCTGTTTGCTGCCAAAATGGTATTGACATTTGGCTGGAAATTCCATGTCACTTATCACCCCTCTGCCTCTTGACCAATCCATGTTTGCATAGTTGATGTCAGAATACTCTGCGTTGCAATATTACAGCCCACGTGCTTCAGTGCTTGGTCAGCTGTATCTCTGTCTTGTACAGTTTGACAACCTCGTTCTCAGATCACATGGCGAGGCGAGAACTGTCAATCCCATTCTGGCAGCTCACAGAGTGTGTGTCTAGAGGATGAAGGACAGCATTTCCAGCAACAACCCTGGAATTCATGTAAGTATTGATTATTAAATACTAGCTTCGGAGCGAGTGAGCCTATCACCCCAGCTTTTGGCGACCATTGACAGGACTGGATTGAAAAAGTTGGTTTGGTAAACAATTTCCCTGTTTTGTTTTGTTTTTGTTGCCTTGCAATGGCCACGATTGAAAAGTTGAAAAAGAAGAGAAGTGCGTATCGGGCAAGTGCGACGAAAGCTATTGGAGCGGTCGGAGTTGAAGCCGATTTCCAAAAATTACGTGTGAAAATAAATACTCTCCGAACAATTGCGGATACCTTAAAAGAATTGGACGAAAGCATCTTGAACGAGTTGTTGAATGTTGACGGAAACGAGGATGCCTGTATCGAAGAATCAATGCACTGTGTTACCGTTCAAGAAGGCCTTCTGCAAGCACGTCTTGAAGCCGAGGATAAAGTGGAAGGATTAAAACCTAGTGTTGCCAGTTGTGTTGATGCAGGAGATAATTTCAGCGTACAGAGCAACGTGGCTTCGGCGTCGTCATCCATGTCGTCAGAGAGGTTAAGGCTGCCGAAAATCACGCTTGAGGTATTCGACTTGGGTCCAGGTAACTGGATAAATTTTTGGACACAATTTCAAAGGATTCATGAGGATTCTAACATTACGAATGTTGATAAGTTTAGTTACTTAAAAATGTCAGTGAAGGGACAGGCTAAGAAGTTAGTTGACAGTTATCCACACACAAGTGAGAATTATGTTAAAGTCTTGGACCATTTAAAGAATCGTTTTGGTAAAGATGAGTTGGTTATAAATTGTATGTATAAAGATTTGTTGCAATTGGTTCGCTCGGATTTATCTGTAACTGACCTGTATGATAATATAAGTACTAAGTTGAGATCCCTCGAAACATTAGGCATGAATTCTGATAGGGCAGCAATCTTAGTTCCACTCATTGAAGAATGTCTCCCCATTGATGTTTTGAAAATATGGGAAAGAAGAGCAGCAGAAGAGGACGATGATGGTGGTAATAAAATTGATAAACTTTTGTGTTTTCTGGGCAAAGAAGCCGAGAGTGAACCAAGACTGCGTAATCATGCTAAGGTGAATGAGGTTGATAAATTCACTGCGCCCAGAACAGAGCCAACAGCTGCAGCTCTCGTTTCTTTCACTCCTACTGTCAGGCAGAATCGGGTAAGTTATCAGCAAACAGGACGGCCACACAAAGTAACCCTAACCTGTTTGTTTTGTAATGAGAACCATCCCTCTTACAAGTGTTCTAAAGAAATGTCGGTTGAGGACCGTCGTAAAACTGTAAAAGAAAAACTAGCTTGTTTTGCATGCTTGCAGGGAGGTCACTCGAGACAGCAGTGTAGGAAAAGAATAGATTGTGGTAAATGTAAAGGGAGGCACTATGATATCATGTGTGTTGGTGAACCCAGCAGAACAGCATCGTTATTTGCAGGGCCTAGTGGAACTGTCATTTTAAAAACATTAGTAGCACAATTGCGTGGTGTCACTGTTCGAATATTACTTGATACTGCTTCACACCGCAGTTATATTTCGGAAGCTATCTGAAAAATTGGGTTTGATCGAATGTGGTCGTGAAAATATTTGTCATATGCTGTTTGGTGGGAGTGTGTCATCTGAAATATCACATCCAATTCATGAAATTGAACTAACTAGCTTACAGGGTGATAACAGTTTTGTTCTTAAGGCACTTAAGGAGAAGAAGATTTGTGGTTTGATACCACCTGTGAATGATTCGCATTTGTTACGGAAGGTGGCTGCACATGGTATTACATTGACAGATGATGGAGTTAACCGACCTATTGATGTGTTGTTAGGAGCTGATGTTATGGGCGAACTTGTTACAGGTGTGAAATGTATTGACTCTAAGCTGTTAGCATTTGAGACGAAGCTTGGATGGTGTCTCCTGGGTACCGCAGAGAGGCAAGAGGTAAGCAGTATGACAAACTTTGTGACCTCTGCTCAATTTACACCATCCTTTATGGGACTTAGAAGTTATTGGAATTGAGAAACAGACAGAAACAAAAAGGTCGGACATAGATGATAGATGTTTGCGAAATTTTGAAGACACAATTCGTTTCGAAGGTGAAAACTGTCGGTATGTAGTAACATTGCCCTGGATTGATGAGCACCCCCCTCTTCCCACTAATCGTGAAATAGCTGAAAGTCGTCTGAAATCAACAGTAAGCCGTTTAGATAACAATGGACTCTATGATGCGTACGATACTGTTTTTAAACAATGGGAAACAGATGGGATTATTGAAATAACATCTGATGAAAACATAGGGCACTTTCTACCTCACAGACCAGTTATAAATAATGGGAAAACAACTAAAATCCGCCCAGTCTTTGATGCATCGGCGAAAAGTATTGGAAACGTCTCTCTAAATGATTGTTTAGCAACGGGACCCAACTTGATTGCTAGTATCGTACCTATCCTATTACGTTTCAGGATACAGGAGGTCGGTGTTGTGGGAGACATAAAACAGGCTTTCTTAATGATTGGACTGAACCCTGAGGATCGAGAAATGTTAAAATTCTTGTGGTGGCGTGATGGGCATATTATAACGCTGCGTCACTGTCAAGTAGTTTTTGGAGTTGTGTGTAGCCCATTTTTGCTGAATGCCACCATCAATCATCATTTGAATACTCTAAGTGGTGACTTAGTTGAAAGACTGAAAAATTCCTTTTACATGGATGATTGCCTTTGTTCATTTCAGTCCCTGAGTGATGCCAAGGAATTTGTGTCCGAAGCTACAAATGTGATGTCTCAAGCCAGTTTCCAACTCCGTGGGTGGGTTTTGTCAGGAGATGATGTGACACAAAATGTCTTAGGTGTCAAATGGCATGCTTTAGATGATCTGTTGGGATGCAACTTTAGCTTCGATCCAAAAGAGAAAATCAATGAATTAACTAAGAAGAAATTGCTGTCGATTATAAGCAGGGTGTTTGATCCATTGGGTTTGTTATCGGCACCTTTACTCCATCTGAAAATTGCATTGCAAATGGCATTTAAGCTCAAACTACACTGGGACACACCCCTTCCAAAAGAAATTCAAATGAAGTGCTCGCAGTGGCTTACTGAAGTTGATTTGATTGACAGCATTGTGGTGCCTAGATGTTTAAGAGGTGTCTCTGACACAGCTTGTTTACATGTATTCAGTGATGCCAGTCTCCTTGGACTGGGCACTTGTGCCTTTATGAGGTATGAAAACAAAGATGGCTTTAATGTTCGATTTGTTTTAGCTAAGTCCAGAGTTGCACCAATGGAAGACATGTCAATCCCTCGTAAAGAGCTTGTAGCGGCAACACTTGCAGCAAGGCTTGGTTCTGTTATTAGTAAATCGACTAATATTTCCAACATTGTGTACTGGTCTGATTCTATGATTGTTCTTTACTGGATCAAGAAAGGTGAATGGAAGACCTTTGTTGGAAACCGGGTAAAGGAAATCCACCAGTTGACGTCACCCGAGCAGTGGCGATTTGTTCCTGGCGATTGTAATCCTGCTGATATACTCAGCCGAGGATGCTTGTCCGAATTTGTTGCATCAAAATGGTGGGAGGGTCCTCAGTGGCTCCTAGAGAATGAGAACAAGTGGTTAACTGTGAAAATAGCCCCTACAGAAGAGGAATCGAAGAAAACGGCTGTTAGTTTGTACAACACAAACGATGTAAGAGAAAACTTGTTCACACACTTTGCTTCTTTCTCGAAAAATGTGCGTGTTGTTGGTTGGATCCACCGATTTCTTGAGAAAGCTAGTGGGAAAAGTTCAAACTGCGGAGAGGAGTTGACTGGCAAAGAAGTACGACATGCTGAATTAAAATTAGTACGGTGGATTCAGAGTAGTCACCCTCTAGATGTAAATAATTTCAACATTAAAACTGATGATGATGGCTTGATTCGAGTTCGTACTAAAATATTATCTGATGAGTTCACACCCATGTTCAAGGAACCCATTTTACTACCTCAGTGTGAACTAGTGGAGTCCATGGTGGTAGAATGTCATGAGAAAATGCACCATGCTGGAGCAAGTACTGTGTTAGGAGCCCTGAGAGAAGAATACTGGATAGTCAGAGGTAGACGATTAGCCCGACGTGTTGTTAGTAAATGTGTTCGTTGTCTTAGGCACAAAGCCCAACCAGTGAGAACGCCACCTGTCGGGTTACCTAATAACCGTGTAAATCTTGGAAAGGTGTTCCAAGTATGCGGAGTCGATTTGGCTGGACCTCTTTTCATAAAAGATGGTACTAGGGTTTGGATTGCCTTGTTCACCTGTGCTGTATACCGTGCAGTCCATCTTGAAGTGGTAGAGTCGCTCTCTACAGAATCGTTTTTACATGCTCTTCGAAGAATGATTGCCAGACGAGGCAGAATCACAACTATGTATAGTGATAACGGTACTAACTTTGTAGGAGTTTGGAATCTCATTAAGCAGACCACAGTTGAACGTGAATTGAAAATTCAGTGGCTATTTAATGTTCCCACAGGTGCTTGGTGGGGTGGATTTTTTGAGCGGCTTATTGGGGTGATGAAAAGACTGTTGAAAATATCCCTTGGTCGTGCGTTATTAAATCTTTGTGAACTAATGACCTTGATTACCGAGATTGAGGCTGTTATGAATGCGCGTCCCATTACCTACATGTCTGAAGATGTTAATGAGTTGAGACCAATAACGCCTGCTATGTTTTTGCAGGAGCAGTTTGAGACAAAGGTGCCTGATCTTGACGAAGTGGATGAAAAGGGTCTTTCTGCTAGGGTGAAATATGTAGCTGAGGTTAGGATAAACCTAAAAGAACGTTTTCGTCAGGAATACCTAGGGTCTCTGATGTTAAACACTGCTAAGTCTTCTAAGAATGTCAGGGTGGGAGATGTTGTATGGGTTGTGTCTGACCAAAAGAAAAGAATTGATTGGGAATTGGCTCGAGTGCTTGAGATCTTCCCTGGTAAAGATGGAGTAACTAGAGTGGCAAAGGTAAAAACAGTTAAGAGTGAGTTGTTGCGACCAGTCCAACGTTTGTGCTTGATGGAGATTGGATCTCCTTATGAAAATAGTGATGGTTCTTTGTGTGGTCCCAATGCTGTTGACTTGGTGCCTGATTGTGACTCTAGTAACCCCCCTCAAGTAGTTGAGAGTGAAGCTGTTGCTCTGACAAGAAGGGGCAGGGTTGTTAAAAGGCCAACCAAACTGAATTTGTAAATATTTGTTAATTCCATGTTTATTCCTAGGTTTTGTATTATCTTTGTGCTTTTAGTTGAAACCTACCGTTTCAAGGTGGGAGAATGTTGTGAATGTATTTCTGTAATTAAATTTGTTTTTTGTAAGTTGGCACCCTTGGAGCGTTGATGAGCAAGATGGAACAGGTTTGAGTAACTGAATGTAATGGCTGGATAGTGATGCTCCTTGTTGTGTACAATAAAAGTGATTGTTCTTGAATTGTAGACATGAGTTGAAGAATTGATTTGTAACACCAGCTTTGGCCAGCATTAAACTGTCGAGTCGTGTCTAGTTAAGACTTCAGAGGAGAGTATATGTCTTTGGAGTTTCGCTGTTCACCTCGGCTTTTCTGAATTGCGTCCGTGCACCTTTTTAGCTTATGCTAGGTAAACCGTTAAAGGTACGGGGCGGGTTGCAAGTTGTACATAAATACACAAGTGGAATTCATCAACATCGTACACTAATTAAGTGAATTGGATCTGAAGATGAACGCTTGGCGTTCGAAACATGTCATCATAACATAACATAACATAAAGGGTCATTTCATTCCCACCTCCATAGATGGCCGCACCATCTCTTGGGCCAGAGGAGGGGAGTGTTTGGAGGTTGAGAGTTATAGGAGAAGGGTGGTGGTGAATTGTAAAAGTTTGAGAAGGAAAAATGGTATGAACTCTTGGCTAAGAATCAAGTTTTGAAATTTTTGAAGTTTGAGAACATTTTTCTTTTTATGTTTTGTATTTCTGGAGTTTGAAATTTTGAGATTTTTAGAATTTTCGAAAGTTTGAAATTTAGAAAATGTTGTGATTTTAAAATTTTGAAAGTTTGGGAATTTATGTAATTTGAAATTGTTATTTTGATTATTTTTTTCGTTATGAATGTAATGGAAGATAGGCCTACATGTCATCAAATGAAGCACACCCTACATAAAAGCATGTTATTTTGTGTTAAATATCTTGTGTGATATTTTTCAGGTTAGGTTGTATAAATACTTGTTTTCCCACCTAATGTAATTTGTGTTGATCGACTGAAAAGCTTTCTTTATCAATGCCAAAATATCAGCGTATGGAAGGAAATACAGGAACAGAATCTATTATATCGTTTTTAACAGAATACGACTGCAGCGCATTCTAGTTGGAAGCGAGAGAAAACCAGCTATCCTGCTTTGGGCTGACATCTAGTGCTAGGTCGAGTACTGTATCGGCAAACTTCGGCTGGCAGCCTCGCCCTCAGCTCAAAGCGCAGTGTATGGACACGCGGACAGTGAAGGAGCTGTTTTATAACAAATTGCATCCACAGATCTCCGATCAGTTAATAAATAATTATATTGGTTGCTGAAAAATAACTATTTGCATCAGATGAACTATTTTAGAGGAAATTTACTTTATTCGTTTAAGTACAATGCTACATTGGTTTTTAACCTCTCCTTTGTTCGCGTTAGCAACAGTGGTATAAGATCTGTCTTGGCTTGTATATATGCTGCTGTATAAATCTATTAATTAATTATCGTAAATTAATTTTTGGAGACCAGATCCTTTCTTGAGGGAATTGAATTTTGTGAAGTCTCAGAATCTTTTCTCAGAAATACTGAATTTGGTCAATAATTTAAAAAAATAAATTACGAAAGGAGTGTTTTCCTAGCTCTGCATATTGTGCGGAGCGCACTGCGCACCTCTCTCCGCACATCCCAATGCGCTGCGCGGTAGTGTATTCCTACTTCTGCAATGCGCTGCGTCTATTTCAAGTTTTCATTGGTTTGAGAAGTGAGTGAATATGAGTTCTCGTCCTCTGAGCAAGCATAAAAATGACGTTATTGATGATATTAGAGTGTTTTAACTTTTAATCCACAGATATTTGCTCGACGACGAAATGAAGTTCAAATCTTACTTCAGAGTTACTAGGTGTCAGTTAGAATACTTGGTTAGTTTGGTAGAATGCAAGCGAGTTCTGCAACAGGATTAGAAGACCGATATCAGCGGCGGAGAAGCTGGCGCTTGCGATGAGGTAAGTTTGTAGAATTTATTTATTGGAAAATTTAAACAAGCTAATTTATTAAACCTACGTCTAATCAATTAACTAAATTTGTCTAATTAAATTAATGTATCTTTCTATGAAAACTAGGTAATATAGCGAATCATTTTAGAAAATATTTCTTTATTTAATAAAAATCGATACCGGTAAATTAAAAAAAATATAAAATGGGTAAAAAAATGTAGTTTCATTGGACAAAGTTACTGAACTTCACTTAGAACTACTGTACACACTCAATTAGTTCTTTTTGAATTTTGTGACAAAGAAAGAAATCTACTGTACACAAGAGAAACCTGCCTAAATACTCGTCTGTTGCGTAGCGCGGTCCGCACTTGACTGCTCTCAAAGGAGTCGTACAGTTGCGCAGAGCGCACTGCGCACCGCGGAGGGGTGTAGGAAAACGATGCCATCTGATTCCGTGTTGTTGAGTAGGCTCCACACTGCGGACTGCGCAGCTTATTATAACAAAGCATACTTCTTCAAAGGTTCATGGGCATGATAAATTGACGTGTTCTGTGGACGTCACATCATTCACTCTAGATTGCTTTCTCGCTTCTTCTGTTCGTCTGATTCCAATATTAGTGAATAGACAGTAGACACCAGGGGCGTATATACATTTTTTTTTACCGGGAGCGCTGACTATCCTGGAAAATTGTAAGTATTCTCAGGGGGTTGTCACCGCAAAATATCCAGAAATATCAACCAATATCTTAGAGCATAGGCTACACGGTAACTTTGTGTATTTTTTTTAGATAAGAGTTAATTGTAAAATTCTAAGTTTATACAGCCTACAATTAGGGGCAATACAAGAAAGTTGTAAAATACAAAACAACACAAAACGAAATTTTATACTTAATGCATTTTCTATTATGTCCTATGGAGTATGAATGGCAAATGAAATGAAAATCCACAGCCTGCTTCCAGTCTCCGACCGGGTCAGGAATGGAATGAATGAAGCCCCCATCTAGCGGCGAGGATATGAACTGTGCCGGCTGCCGAGGCCTGACGCACTCCTCTGGGGCAATGATTAAATGAATGACAGATGAAATGAAATGCTAGTGGAGAGTGTTGCTGGAATGAAATGTTGACAGGGAAAACCGGAGTACCCGGAGAAAAACCTGTCTGCCTCCGTTTTGTCCAGCACAGATCTCACATGGAGTGACCGGGATTTGAACCACGGACTCAGCGGTGAGAGGAATGGCAAATATGTAAGTGAAAATCCTCAGCCTGCTTCCAGTCTCCGACCGGGTCAGGAATGGAATGAATGAAGCCTCCATCTAGCGGCGAGGATATGAACTGTGCCGGCTGACGAGGCCTGACGCACTCCTCTGGGGCAATGATTAAATGAATGACAGATGGAATGAAATGATAGTGGAGAGTGTTGCTGGAATGAAATGTTGACAGGGAAAACCGGAGTACCCGTAGAAAAACCTGTCTGCCTCCGTTTTGTCCAGCACAGATCTCACATGGAGTGACCGGGATTTGAACCACGGATCCAGCGGTGAGAGGCCGGCGTGCTGCCGCCTAAGCCACGGAGGCTTCGGCAAATATGTAAGTATTTATCAATGTTTTAAGCAGGAAGGTAAACAGTTTTTTTTTTTTACAAATTGATAATTTATTTCTTAAAAAATTACAGTACTGTGGAATTCACAGTTTTGCCTCAGAAGGCTGAGTTTACCCCGTTCCAGCCCTCCGATCAGAATTAAAATTTCTTGGCAGAGCCGGGAATCGAAATCAGACCTCCGGGGCGGCAGCCAAGAATGCTAGTTAGGTAGTTATTGTTGTTTTAAGGGGAACTACGAGGTCATCTGCCCCAAGAATGCTAGCCACTATACCATGAAGTAGTCTAATTTCAATCTCAATATTGTTTATAACATTAGACAATAAGTTAAGATTAGGGTACAACCAAATTTACAATTATTTTATGTTTTTCCGAAAACAACACGTTCTTAATTTGTATTGCTTTTTTCGGGAGGAGGGGGAGGGGGAAGGACTGGAGCCCTCACAGCTCCTCCCTTATATACGCCCCTGGTAGACACTGACAGGCAGAGGCAGCACAAGCTGATGGCTGACAAAATACTGGTATGAATTTTATCATCTTGGCTTACAGGATTGAGCCGCGTCGCATATTGGTTATTATTTCCCGACGTTTCGGCTGACATTGCAGCAGCCTTAATCATGGGTAGGTACGAGTTGGTGTCCGTACTCAAACTCACGGTTGTTGCCAGTCAGATGTGCTTGCTTGCCCTGCGTTGACGTCACGCTGCTCGCTGATTGGTCCCCGCCCCTGGCAGTCGCGCGCTAGTAGAACTTTCCAGATGTTGCAGAGTTTGAACCCATCTTCGTGATTGAAATTATTGGGATGCTTCGCGACCTCTATTGCCTCTCTAATTAACCTGTTTTGGTATCCGGGAATTTCAGCAACAGTTTCAGCCTTATCAAATTCGATGGCGTGTCTCGTGACGTCAGCATGTTGAGCTATTGCAGATCTGTAGTTTATCTGCTTCGTGTCCCGAATGTGCTCTGAAATCCTAATGGAAACGCGTCTTTTTTTTGCCCTATGTAAACCTGTCCACAGGAGCAAGGCACTTTGTAAACTCCTGCGTCCTGGTTTGGCAGCTTTATCTCGTTTGATTTACGCACCACTTGCGTCAGCTTGTTTATAGGATGCATCACAGTAGTAGCATCATGTTTCTTGAGCAGCCTGGCGATTCTATCTGTCAACCCCTTGTCGCGTAGCCGAGTGTTACCAATTTTATTATTTCAGGTAACAAGCCGTGACAATTAAATCAATTTTGAATTAGTTGCCGAAAGTTGGTTGCTTGGGTTCGAACTCGAGCCTTGGCCCAAGTAAAAGAAGAAGAAGATGTTAGCTGCTTATAGCGAAGATAGCTTCTCGAAGTTCTCTTCTGCCGTAGCTGTTGTTCTGCAGAGCAGGAGTTTTAAAATAACAAGTCGTCGAGTAGAAGGTAATAGTTGATAGATTTATTTTAAAGATGAAAGTACAGTCCTCCAGTGCATGGATACAGTATGTACCCGCGAAGTGATGATGGTGCACTGACAATCTCATGAGGAAATAACCTCAGTATTTATATTCTCCCAATGGAGAGTTTTGTGGCTCTTGGCCATGTACCCTGACCTGTTTACCACAAATATACACATATTGATATCCTGGTGGAAAGCAAGACCTTGCCCAGTAAACCTCCCAGAATATTCTACTCATTACTGATAATGACTGTCGGCTGTTGACCGACATACTTGGGCTATGTATACACAGATAAATATTTGCCCCTTGGTAGTGAAATCTTCCCACAGAAATGGCGTCTTAGCAATAATAGGAATATTCCTAAATAGTTATAACGTGTGGTGCGATTATGCCACACCTCCCCCCTTGAGGACAAAAATTATAAGTCTTTAGACTTTTAATTTTTGTACATTGACCAAAGCTCTCTTTTCTTAAGTCTAGCGGACCTCCTTAATTGGCCAGACTCCAGTTCTGTATCTTTCTCAAGTTCTGATAATACAGGTGCTGAAGGCAATGATCTTTCTGATCCCGTTCTTACAGGTTGATTTGACAATCTTGATAATTCCATTAGACTTTGTCTTTCAGCTGGGATATGTTCTAGTGACAAGTTAATATTATGTACAGGATTATTTAACACATGAATTTTAGGACATAAGTCTTTTGATTCTTTCCACCATTTCTTTGGCGAACACTGATTAAATAAAAACTCAGCAATTCTTCTAGGTTTGTGCCGTGTCTTGTGTGGGGTTTTGCCTAGGACACCAAGCTAGGCTCATCGGCGGGCTCTTGGTGTCCCCGCCCGGACCCGCACAGGAGTGACGAACTGCGCGCCACCTCCCTTTATATAAGGTGCAACTGCACCACTTGACTACGAGAACTAAAAGCTCAAGCAGCCTTAACCTCCCTATGAAGGCTTCCAAAAAGATGGTATATTGGCTTTCACGGCCGGTGAATTAAAACTCAGCAATTCTTCTAGGTTTGTGCCGTGTCTTGTGTGGGGTTTCGCCTAGGACACCAAGCTAGGCTCATCGGCGGGCTCTTGGTGTCCCCGCCCGGACCCGCACAGGAGTGACGAACTGCGCGCCACCTCCCTTTATATAAGGTGCAACTGCACCACTTGACTACGAGAACTAAAAGCTCAAGCAGCCTTAACCTCCCTATGAAGGCTTCCAAAAAGATGGTATATTGGCTTTCACGGCCGGTGAATTAAAACTCAGCAATTCTTCTAGGTTTGTGCCGTGTCTTGTGTGGGGTTTCGCCTAGGACACCAAGCTAGGCTCATCGGCGGGCTCTTGGTGTCCCCGCCCGGACCCGCACAGGAGTGACGAACTGCGCGCCACCTCCCTTTATATAAGGTGCAACTGCACCACTTGACTACGAGAACTAAAAGCTCAAGCAGCCTTAACCTCCCTATTGAAACGTTTTGCTAGCCCCTAACTGTTGGGTGATAAATGTAACTGTTTACCTTTGCCTAAGCTATGTTGTTTTAATGGGCGCCAAGACCTCAATGCAATGTTGAAATCTAAATTTGTATTTAACAACGTCTAGCTCTGGCAGAACACCTTCAAGACACTATTCACTCAGATCGTGGTATGATTTGATCATTAACCCAACAAACAATTGTATCAGGAGAAGGAATTGGTCTATATCTAATGCTACCTACTGAAAGCAAAGATTGCATTGTAAAAGAAATGAATTTATTATATAAAACAAGTATAGCAAAATTAATAATAATAATAAGTACAAAATTTAAATTGGAGCGTTGTGATTTGAATATTACCGATAGAAAATTACGTGAAAACGGAGTCTGATAAATTGATTTTACTCTTATTTCCAAGCTATGAAGTTACTGAAATATGAAATGTAAAACAAAGAAAAATGAGAGATTGCGTATTTCTGCGTCATTTGCGCTTACCATTGGAAATTGCCAAGGCATTTCCCTCGTACTTGCTGATGCCGTGAGCTTCCCACAGTCTCCTGGACGTCGTCATCTCCGTCGGAAACCTCGGACCCAAACACTCGTACAACCGCACTGGTTAAGTTTTGCAAAAGTTAGTCTTCAACTCCACTGAACATCGGAGCGACACGCACTTCCAACCGTACTCCGCAAGTTCTACACAGATAGTGCACGTTTCACGGCGCGTCGAACGATATATGCACCTGTTGGCTCCCCCACCATGGTACCGACATCTAGCTTACGTCGTCCTCACTGATTGGCTGAGCACGCCGCCAGTTCCCCTCCTCTGCCTCATTACACTCGGCGCGCGAGAGGGAGAAGTCGATTTCCGTTCCAACAATTCGTCTTTTCTAGACCTTGCGACCCAGCCTTGCGTAATACTTCTCGACAGGAATCAGCTTGTATTCGAATTCCCAGTGAGTCATGTCTCTCAAATACCCTAACTGACAAAACTCCGTAAAATTCCGTAATCACATAATTTTCTATAATATTGTCGTTCGTAATAATTTGCTTGATAGCGTTTTCTAAGACATAGAAAACCTATCTGAATGTTAATAATTTTTATAAAATGCTCCGAAAATACCTTAATAATAATTATAATAAATTAATAATAATAATAAATTACCATGAAAAATTCTCTTGGCTGAACAATTTGCCGCGTAAATAAATATAGAATGGCTTCCTACTGACTTATGCCAGTTGCATAAAACCCCTCGAAAAACACGTTACATATTCGCCTCGGATCATCGGATGATTTACCGTGACGACGGTCCATTATCCGATTATCCCAGACACGTTAATAAACCCCATCCAAAATACATATTACATAAATGAAATCACCCTAAATTACAGATATATACACTCATATTTTTTCTTCACGCACTTTGCGTCAAAGTTTGTTGTCACTATGTATTATGTTTGAATAAAGCACATTATAGCTATTATGTTTTGGATAACGGATATTATAACTCTTTAATATGCACACACATCTGAATCTACATCTTAACACAATGAACAACTTACAACTAACATTGTCACAGAGTAAAAGCATATTTACACTCCGACCAAGTTCCATAGAGAACATAAACTAGATACATAATAGTCTCCCCCACTTATATAAAAACAAATAAAAGGAACTATTCATATTCATTTGGGCACATAGTCTTGCAGATACTGAGGAGGTCGCCTGTCTCTGGCTGATCTTCTTAAATAATTATCAGCAGGTGGTGGAAGGCTGTTTCGATCAGGGCGTTCATCTGGTTGCAGGATGGTCTGCCTTGTATCATCTGAAGTGTGGGTTGCAGGATGAATATCCTCATTTTCTAGTCTTGACTGGGTTGGTGTTGGTATGTTTGGAACACCACGCACTGGAGGATTTGTTGGAGCAAAAGTGACATGCTTATCTTTCTTTGGCACGAGAGTCGATAATAACTGGTCAACATGCCGCTTTAAAATTCGTCCCGAATCCAATTTCACATCATAGTGACGCTGGCCGAGTTTAGTTTGTATAACACCAAACTGCCAAATATCACGGTTTTTCTGGTGAATCCGGACTTGCACTCTCTCTCCCACGTTGAAAGAGCGAACAGGGGGTGAGAAACTGGATGTAGTCAAGCTCTTTTGGTTTGGAAGTAGAGCATCCAACCGGATACGTAGCCGACGTTTCAAATATAGTTCAGCTGGAGACTGTCCACATGCCAATGGCGTTGCTCTGTATTGAAACAAGATGTTCTGTAACTTAGTCGATAATGGTGCCGGGTCATTTACAGCAGCACGAAGTCGCCTCTTCAAAGTTTGGATGTTTCTCTCGGCTAGCCCATTGGTTGCTGGGTGCCCTGGTGCAATATGTTTCTGAAAAATCCCTCTCTCCTTGCAATATGATCTGAATACATCACTCGTGAAGATAGTGGCATTATCTGACACAAGGACATTCGGGTACCCATGTACGGTAAAGATTTTGTCAAGCAGACTGATAGTAGTTGCAGTGGATGGAGCGTCTTTCACCATTCGTACTTCGACCCACTTGGATTTCGCGTCAACACACATCAAGAAATGGTGGTTATCAAATGGCCCCGCATAGTCAATGTGTATGCGTTCCCAATTTTCTTCTGGTTCATCCCAGGGGTGTATTGGAGCTTTTGGTGGATTTGAACGAGTCTGCGCGCACTCTTCACAAGATTTGATAAGCTTCTCAATGTCTTTGTCTAATTGCGGCCAGTAGACATATCGTCTTGCTAACTGTTTTGTTTTCACAATGCCGAGGTGTGTTAAATGTAACTCTTCCAAAATTTTTCTTTGTAGTTTCTTTGGGATAACAATTCGGTCTTGACGGAATAGAATACCATTTTCAACTGTATATGGTTCATCCAAGGATTGAGTTTGAAGACGTTGCAGGGTGGCACTAAGTTCTGGGTCTAACATAGTCTCGTCACGGATAGTTTCGTACGTAATGGCTTCACTTGACACTTGAAGAATCGATTCAGCACAGAGTTGTGAAACTTCTGCATTTATTGATGTTTCAATGTTTGGCGAGGTAGATGCAACAGGGGCTCGGGATAGGCAATCAACATTTTCGTTATCTTTCCCTTTTTTCACTCTTACCGTGTAGTCAAACCCGGAGAGAAACGATGCATATCTTAGGAGCCTTGCGGATGTCATTTGTGGCAGGCCCTTGTTCTGATGAAAAATACGAGACAGAGGTTCATTGTCTGTCACAAGAATGAAATTTCTTGCAAAAATATAGTTGTAGAAGTGTGTTGTGGCGAAAATTATGGCCAGCGCTTCCCGGTCAAGCTGACTGTAATTACATTCTGCTGGTGTTAGGGCACGAGAGGCATAGGCGATGGGTCTTTCTTGGCCATCCATCTCATGACTTAATACTGCTCCAACACCAGTAGGACTGGCATCGGTTGACAAGATGATAGGCAGTGATGGGTTGAATGGGGTAAGGACACGTTCACTACATAACTCGGACTTGAGATTCAAGAAAGCTGCTTCACAGGCTGCAGACCAGAAAAACCGTACACCTTTCCGCAATAACTGCCGTAATGGGTGGGACTTCGTTGAAAAATTAGGAATGAACTTTGCATAATAAGTCACCATACCAAGGAAGCGTCTCACTTCTTCATTGTTTTTAGGGCGTGGCATTTGTGACACAGCTTGAACTTTCTCTGGTGACTTGCGGATCTCATTATATGATACAATATGCCCTAGGTAGTCTATGTTTTCCTTGAAAAATGAGCATTTGCTTTTGTTCAAATGCAGATTATTTTTTGAAAGCCGTTCTAGACAGGCTATTAAGTTCTTGGTGCACTCCTCCTTCGTTGTACCATGTATTATGATGTCGTCAAAATAAGCTTCAGCTTTTGGAAGACCATGAAGGATCTGTGATAATATCCTATTAAATTCTGAGGGGGCAGTTTTGATGCCAAAACTCAGTCGGTGCATCCTGAAGGTTCCTTTGTGAGTGGATATAGTTTGAATCATACTACCTTCTTCATCAACCTTCAGATGTAGATATGCCTTGTATAAGTCTAACTTGCAGAAAAATTTTGAGTTTCTAAGACTATGTAGAACATCATTAACTGGTCTTATGGGATGGTTTGCAGAAATCAACCTTGAATTTACTCCACATTTGTAGTCAACACATAACCTAACTCCCCCATCCGGTTTTGGGATAACAACAAGAGGCGATCCCCAATCACTTAAAGCTGTGGGAGAAATAACTCCTTCTGATTCCAATGAAGCGAGTTCCTTTTCAACGCGTTCCCGAAGAGCAAAAGGGACAACACGTTCACGATTGAAGACAGGTTTCACCCCCTCTCTGAGTTGCAGTTTTACTTCAATATTGGGAACGCATCCAATTTTTTCTTCAAAGATTGTACTATACTGATGTAAAATATCCTGAATTGACTGCACTGAGTTGACAGATTCAGTGTGAAGTGAATGATTTGTGTCCTTGTCAATTTCCTTCAGATTAAGGCCGAGGCCCCTGATCCAAACACGACCAAGCAATGCGGCATGACCTTGCGGAACTACAAAAAGATCTGCAACAATTTCTGTTCCTTTGTATGATACTGTGACAACAATTTTTCCTCTGGGTTTGATAACATGATCGGAATATGATCGAAAACAGACATTTGTTGGCTGCAATGGCAAACCAAGACCCAAGGTTGAACATTCGTTCTCTGGGATGAGTGAATATTTTGCTCCCGTGTCGACTTCAAACCTTTGTGATTTATTGTTGAGTTTAACAGTGATAAAATATTTATCTGATTCTTGTCCTACTTCAAAGAGATCTTCGATGCATTCCAGTTGTCCTATCCCGAAATTGGTTTCAGGGTGGTCATGCAAGTTGTCATCTATGTTCTCAGTTGCAATGTTGTGTGTATTTGACTGTTGAAGAAGTGTAGTGATACAAACTTTTGCAACATGTCCCACTTTCCTACATGACCTACATTTAAGAGAGTTTCTGTTTGTGCGACAATCTCTTGACCTGTGGTTTGAATTTCCACAATTCAGGCATAATCCATCAATACCTAGTGCTCTATAATTGACAGAACTACGGCGGCCCCTGGACTGTGAACGTGAGTGAGAGCCTGGGTTAGGCTGTTGAACAAAACGTGACTGAGTATCACTGCTATATTGATTCATACTTCGGTCATTATATGAACTTGTGGCTTTTGTTACTTTGTTTGTGTCCTCTATAGAGTCTGACGGTGCAGTGAGCTGTTTTGACAGCTGATTACTCTCATACCGCGATGCTTCCAAGGCTATAGCCTTCTTCAGGAGATCATCAAATTTCGTGTCATTAGACTGGAGAAGTTTCTCTCTGATCCAATTATCTCGCAAGCCACGTATAAATTGTGCACGAAGAAAAACATCCGCGATTGAAATTCTGGCGTCACATGTACACTGAATATAAAAGTCACAGTCTAGTAAGTGGCTTCTAAGAGTGGCAACAAATCCTGCAATATTTTGACTTTCTTTTTGATTGACGTTCAAAAAATAGTGTTGGGAAACTACGGTTGAGACTTGGGGTGACAGTATTTGCTTGAAATGCTTTACTAGGTCATTATAACCAAGAGACTTGATTGGTTTATCAGGGCCTAAAAATGCAGAGAGATTGTTATAATGAATTGCCCCTATTGATGTACACAAGAGCTGAGCTTTCTTTGTTGGATCGGTGGCATTGTTGAAGTTTGCGTAATTTTCAAATCGTTCTAAATACGACACGAATTTTTCCTTTTCAGAATCAAATTTTTCAAAAGGTGTGATGTTAGTGGCTTGTGGGGTTGTGACGGGCTGGTGAGCTTGATACCTTTCAAGTAACTTCTCTTGAGAATCAGTAAAAATGTTCAGTAATTGTTGAAACTGATTTGCGTCCATCTTGACGGAACTTAGAAATAATTTTAAAAGTCACAGTTCAAATATAATAAAATGTTTCAAGATAACAGATTTAAAACACACTGGGTAGTGATCGATGACCGAATATTGTCCTGGGCTTGAGAGAAAAAAAAAACATTGCATAACCTCAAAGTTCGAACTGCGATACATATTATTTTGAATATGTGGCATACAGGCACACGTAGCTGAATATACGATGAGTTTCTTAGGATCGTTTACAAGTACTCTGTGTACATTTCATGTCGATTTGCCTGATTCTTGATTTTACTCACGTGGCCGTTGAAACAGACGACGTAAATACCGTACTTCATTGATGTAGGCTATATCTGAACCGGAGGATCAAGTCCCAATTCCTCGTCGCCAACTATTATGTTTGAATAAAGCACATTATAGCTATTATGTTTTGGATAACGGATATTATAACTCTTTAATATGCACACACATCTGAATCTACATCTTAACACAATGAACAACTTACAACTAACATTGTCACAGAGTAAAAGCATATTTACACTCCGACCAAGTTCCATAGAGAACATAAACTAGATACATAATACTATGGATTGCACTTTGCAACCAGTCCAATGTTTTACATATGGAATAGTGTTCCACGGATATTTCCGCCTCTCAAATTTCTCTATGTTGGAGAAATAGACATAATTAATGTGTGAGCACTATGTATTTATGAGGTCATATCACACGCATTGAAGGTGTTCTGATATATTTATATCACCATAGAACTTCCTAATTTCACTGGAGGTTCCTTCCTTATGGTGAAATTTAATCTCACTTATCACTGAGCACACGATCACACTATTGTGGCAGCGCCTCGTGACCATAATACTTAATCTCTCTTTAAAGTAGATTAAATTAAGATTGACTTCTGAAAAAAAAATAGTAAGTGCGCATTACATATAACACCAAATATTTCTGTGCCGTAATCGCCCTGTCTTGTTAAGTTCCCGTAGACCATATTCTACTTAATACTAGTTCTCAACACTGACCATTTCTCCTCACACAAATAATACCTTTGTACAAATTACCTTAAATTACACACTTACAAATCTTACATGGCGAGGCCGTAAACAGAAATCACGTGTGCTGATATGTATGAGTTTCATGAAGGACTGTCTCGCATTCTGATGGCCCATCTTTTATCTCGTGGACGCCTTAAGCTAACAAGCCCTATACAAGCGCTCCCCCATCTCTTGGAGATAAATGGGAACCCATCAGCGCTGCCAAAAATGGCCTTGGTGCATCGAGACAATTTAGTGCTCAACAGCATCCGACAATCCCGTCATATTTCCCTGTACCTTAAAAACTCTCATTTACTTACATACTACCCCCCTGTGTGACTTCTGATACGCCTGCCTTAAGACCAGATCTTCCACGCACCAGACACCACACTTACTCATTTGATAGGCTGGCTCGCCAGCTAAACACACTCACTTTATGACACATATTTTCGTAGACTATGTATATTATACGTTCCGTATAATCTGTTTCCCTCACTATTCTCCAGCACATATGCTGTTTTCCCAATACGTTTGGAAACTCTAAATGGGCCCTCGTAGAGATGAAAGAACTTGGACATGACTTTCTCTAGCTTATTTGACTGTTTCGGCACTCTAAGTAAGACTCTGTCTCCCGGCTCGAATAGGTCAAATTTAGTTTCTTTTTGTTGGCGAATTCTCTTTTGTGCTGACTTAGATAAATTCTGTTTCGCCAACTGGACAGTGTAATCCATCCCCGGTTGCTTACCCTCATTTAATCCCAACACCCTCGCTAGTTCATTTTGTGGTCTTTTTCCGAAGTGAACTTCGTATGGCGTCAATTTCGTGCTCTCATGCTGGACAGAATTCAGCCAAGTCTCGACCTTGGGAAGATGTCCAACCCAGGCCGCATGCTTGTCATGCACTAGAGTCCGAAAAAAACGAGCCACTTCCCTTAATGGACGCTCTGCAGAATTACCCTGAGGGTACCTTACAGAGGAATGAACGTGTGTTATACCAGCTTCCTGCATACTGGTTCTCCATTTCTTTGCAGTAAACTGTGGTCCACTGTCAGATAGTATCCTGAGAGGAATGCCAAACTCAGGTACATACTTATTAATGATCAGACGGCTACACGCTAGTCCCGTGGCTTTCCTTAGCGGATATAGCTTGACATACTTACTAAAAGCGTCAATAACTATAAAAATGTACTCGTAGCCGTACTGTCCTTTAACGATCGGGCCAAATAAATCCACACACAGTAGTTCGCCGGGACTACTGGTGAGAACTGCAGATCTCTCCCCCACTAAATATTTAACTGGATATTTACTCCTTTGACAGGTGTCACACTTAGCTAAAATCCTCCTAACGTCCCTTCCCATTTTACTCCAAATGAAGTCACGACCAATTTCATAGAAGACCTTGGCAGCACCAAAGTGTCCTAATTCCCTATGAATGAACCAAATTAGCTCCTCCCGCAAAGTGACAGGAACACATATTGCCCACCGATTATTCCTACATTTCCTTGCAAGAAGCCCATCCTGCATCTTGTACGTGAACCGTCCTACTTTCACATACTCTTCTTCACCTATTTCCAACCTAGCCAATGGCTCCTTTAACTTAACGTCATCACGTTGCTCCACTAGCATATTTCTCAGTGTCTGTAACGATGCCCTGTTGCTACTGTCCACACATGCACATATTAAAATACCGTCCTCTGCTTTAACCACAGGATAATCCCTACATAAATTAGTGTCCCTCGATAGCATGTCTGCAAGGATGTTATCTTTACCTTTAATATATTTTACTGTGAATTCGTATTCCTGCAGAGCAAGAATCCACCTACTAACTCTGTTAGAACTGAGTTTACAAGTCCTCATATACAGTAATGCATGGTGATCTGTGTGGATCTCAAATTTCCCCCCTACTAAATACATTCTAAATTTCCCTAAACTGAAAACAATACCTAAAAGCTCTAACTCAGTAATCGTGTATCTTTTCTCAGCTGCTGTTAGTCCTCGCGAGGCTAAAGATACAATGCACAGATTACCCTCATCATCTTTCTGACATAATACTCCAGCAATGCCTATATGTGAAGCATCTGTCATAACCACATATTCCTTATCTTTTAACGGATATTTCAGCACTACAGCTTTCTCAAAACCTTCCTTCAGCGCTCTAAAAGCCTGTTCATGCTTGGACTCCCATCTCCACCGAGTCCCACTTTTAAGCAATTCCCTGAATGGTTCTACCAACCCTGAGTATTTAAGAACGAACCTCCTGAAAAAGTTGCAAATTCCCAGGTAAGTTTTTAACTGTTTAACATTCTGTGGCACCTCTGCGTTAAGTATCTTATTAACCCTACTTTCTTCTGGTGTTACACCTCTACTCGACACTCTATGACCTAAAAATGTCACTTCTGACTGACAGAATGACGACTTAGACAGCTTCAAAGTGAACCCTGCCTGATCTAACTTCTGAAAAACTATATCTAAATGACGTAGATGCTCCTCAAAACTGCGTGAACTAATTACCATATCATCTATGTAAATGGTTACAAACTCTCCTGTGTCATCCCCTAATGCGATGTTTAAAGCCCTAATTAAAGCTGCTGAACTACTCTTTAACCCATAAGGTGTTCTACAAAATTGATAAAGGTTATATTTATGACTAAAAGCTGTAAATGGTCTATCTTCGTACATAAGTGGCACTTGCCATAAACTGGAACTCAAATCTACACAAGTGAAATACTTCTTCCCCTCAAATGTTTGCATTAATTCTTCTATTGACATAGATTTCAGCTGATCTGAACTAATTCTACTGTTAACCAAACGAGCGTCTAAACAAATACGAACAGTGCCGTCGGTCTTGGGTACCGTTATCAAAGAATTAACATACGGACTGTTAGAGTGCTCAATAATCCCATCTTCAAGCATCTGATTAATTTGTGCCTCAACTGCACTCTGATAAGCGAAAGGTACAGGATATCTATGTCCTGTGAATACTGACCTATCAATAACGTTCAATGAATGTGTATAGCAATTGGCCATACCAATGCGATCCTCAAACACTCTCCTATTACACCATAACACATCATAGAGCCGAACACACTGTTCATCCTCTATATTTCCCTGAAATGCAGCCTCACGTAACGAGTCCTCTAGACTTCCGTTCGTAATCACACTGCCCACAAAACATGGAGAACCCCGCTCTACGGCTGGCGATATCTCATTTAAAGTACAAATCACACCTACAACACTACTTCCCTGAATTTGGTCATTGAACGCTACTTCTACTTCAGAATCTCCCCATTTAAATTTCAAACTCCCTACATCATAACATAAGTTACCAGACACTCGACTTAGCCACTCTGAACCCAAGATAACACTGAATACTAAATTTGGAATTACAAGGCAAATCTGCTTCTCTACATGATTATTAATTTTAATGTCTACTAAAACTTGCTTAGAAATTACTTTAGACCTCTTCCCAACAGCTGTGATAACAAAAGTGCTTTTAATTGGCATCTCCTCAAAATTTACTCCAGTTCCTTTCATTTTATCATAAAATGCACTACTTATGCAACTCTTCATACAACCACTATCAATTAAAACATCTGTGTACGCCTCGGACACGTTAAATTTAACTATGGGGCTCTTACTAACCACTTCCTGAATAATACCTTCATCATTTAGTTCATGTAATAATTCATTTCTTACATTTAGGTCATAGGGTTCCTGTATAATTGTATGGACAGGGCATGCTACAGACTGAGATTCTGACCTTACTTCGCAGCCTGGTTCGCGTTTAAAGAACCGCTACAGCTGGCCGTAGTACTACTAACTACTAAACTGGTCTGGTTGTTCTGGGCTGTGTTGTCATTGTTTGGCTGTATATTACTACCACTAGGCTGTCCTCTTCCTTGACCCCTATTCTGGTTGTAATTATTGTCATTATAATTTCTCCCTTGATTTCCCCTGTAATCATTGTTCCTCCCTTGATTTCCCCTGAAATCATTGTTCCTCCCTTGATACTGATTACCATAGCCATTTCCTCTGTTCTGATATAGCTGATTATTATTATTTCTATTTTGAGCGTTGGCCCCTTCGCCACCGTTCCCTTGAACTTCTTGATGCCTGGCTTCATTAGGTCTATTATTATTATTACCCTGGTTCCGATTGAAATTGTCCTCATAACCCCCTCTCCCTAGTGCATCAAATGTGCTTAACAAATTTTCTACTTGTGATATTGTCTTTACATTCTGGATACAAGCAGCCTCCTTGATCCTATAGGGAAAGTGCCTAAGTAGCAACCTTACCACATCACTTTCCTCCTTCAAGCCATCCAGATATTTACACACTAATACCTGCCCTAAAAAGTATTCGGTCATGGTGGAGCTTCCTTTAGGGTTATGTTTACCACACACTACTCCCTCACGATGCTGCGACTGAATAACCTCATTCCAGAACTTTTCACAGAATTTCATTTTAAAATCATTAATATCAGTAAACTTGTCTCTGTAGACAGCAAACCAATTCCTCGTTTCCCCCACAAATACTTGTTCTAAAATTTCAACTACCTGGCACCACTCAATACTACCATTTTCCAACCTCTCCCCGAATTTATTTTCTATAGTGTTCATGAACTCCATTGGGCACCCCTGTCGATTGCTGAACTTACCCAGTTCTACCTCCCTGTGTGTGCTATTCACAAAAACTGGCCTATTCTGACTATTTTCTTGCCTGATCCTAGCTTTTAATTTTAATTCTAATTCTGCGATTTTCTCCTCAGCCTTCCTCTCAATACTGTTTACTGTTAATTTAATGTTTCCTTCTGATTCTTCTACTTTATCATATAGCTTTGCTTGTTTCTCCTCAATCTTGCTAATGCTCTCTCTATTACTCTCTCTTAAATCATTTACTTCTGCAAATATTTGCGAGTGGACTTTCTCAATTCTACCCCCCAGCTGTTCCTTAACCTCTTTAGTTGCTACCTGAATTTTGTCAATTTCTCCCCCCAATTGCTTTTTGACCTGCTGTGTTTCCAGTTGCACTAGTTCTTTTAAATTTTCAGCCTGTGTACTGATTCTAATTTCTAACTCCTCCTGTACTTTTCCTAATTTCTTGTCTACATCTGCAATGATCTCTTTAACCTTCTCTTCCATTACTCCTCTGATTTCTCCTGTAATCTGCTCCATTTTCACACTAATTTCCTTGTTGTTCTTATCTAATTTTGCATTATTCTGTTCTAATTTTGCATTTAAAGCTTCTGTACTTTCTTTATTTTCCCTACTGTTTTGTTCTAATTTTGCATTTAAGGCATCTGTACTTTCTTTATTTTCCCTACTGTTTTGTTCTAATTTGGCGTTTAAGGCATCTGTACTTTCTTTATTTTCCCTACTGTTTTGTTCTAATTTTGCATTTAAGGCATCACTACTAACTTTGTTCTGATACATGAACTCGAGAAGTAAAGTTTTTAATTCTGGTTGGCCGCCTACACTCCCTGTTTCAGTATCGGGATTTACATCCGCTACCCCGGTACTACCATCACTCGACATACTGCTCGTATCATCACCCTCCCGTTGATGACCACTACGTAACCTCATCTGTCTTTCTTTCTCATCCCCCATAATGATATACACTGATACCGACAAATAACCCCTAAAATACAGGCACAGAAATATATACCCTTCTCCTTCCACAAATGTTATTAGGTTTTCAGCCCCAAGTTGTCGGCGACAAATGAAACGTTTTGCTAGCCCCTAACTGTTGGGTGATAAATGTAACTGTTTACCTTTGCCTAAGCTATGTTGTTTTAATGGGCGCCAAGACCTCAATGCAATGTTGAAATCTAAATTTGTATTTAACAACGTCTAGCTCTGGCAGAACACCTTCAAGACACTATTCACTCAGATCGTGGTATGATTTGATCATTAACCCAACAAACAATTGTATCAGGAGAAGGAATTGGTCTATATCTAATGCTACCTACTGAAAGCAAAGATTGCATTGTAAAAGAAATGAATTTATTATATAAAACAAGTATAGCAAAATTAATAATAATAATAAGTACAAAATTTAAATTGGAGCGTTGTGATTTGAATATTACCGATAGAAAATTACGTGAAAACGGAGTCTGATAAATTGATTTTACTCTTATTTCCAAGCTATGAAGTTACTGAAATATGAAATGTAAAACAAAGAAAAATGAGAGATTGCGTATTTCTGCGTCATTTGCGCTTACCATTGGAAATTGCCAAGGCATTTCCCTCGTACTTGCTGATGCCGTGAGCTTCCCACAGTCTCCTGGACGTCGTCATCTCCGTCGGAAACCTCGGACCCAAACACTCGTACAACCGCACTGGTTAAGTTTTGCAAAAGTTAGTCTTCAACTCCACTGAACATCGGAGCGACACGCACTTCCAACCGTACTCCGCAAGTTCTACACAGATAGTGCACGTTTCACGGCGCGTCGAACGATATATGCACCTGTTGGCTCCCCCACCATGGTACCGACATCTAGCTTACGTCGTCCTCACTGATTGGCTGAGCACGCCGCCAGTTCCCCTCCTCTGCCTCATTACACTCGGCGCGCGAGAGGGAGAAGTCGATTTCCGTTCCAACAATTCGTCTTTTCTAGACCTTGCGACCCAGCCTTGCGTAATACTTCTCGACAGGAATCAGCTTGTATTCGAATTCCCAGTGAGTCATGTCTCTCAAATACCCTAACTGACAAAACTCCGTAAAATTCCGTAATCACATAATTTTCTATAATATTGTCGTTCGTAATAATTTGCTTGATAGCGTTTTCTAAGACATAGAAAACCTATCTGAATGTTAATAATTTTTATAAAATGCTCCGAAAATACCTTAATAATAATTATAATAAATTAATAATAATAATAAATTACCATGAAAAATTCTCTTGGCTGAACAATTTGCCGCGTAAATAAATATAGAATGGCTTCCTACTGACTTATGCCAGTTGCATAAAACCCCTCGAAAAACACGTTACACTATGAAGGCTTCCAAAAAGATGGTATATTGGCTTTCACGGCCGGTGAATTAAAACTCAGCAATTCTTCTAGGTTTGTGCCGTGTCTTGTGTGGGGTTTCGCCTAGGACACCAAGCTAGGCTCATCGGCGGGCTCTTGGTGTCCCCGCCCGGAACCGCACAGGAGTGACGAACTGCGCGCCACCTCCCTTTATATAAGGTGCAACTGCACCACTTGACTACGAGAACTAAAAGCTCAAGCAGCCTTAACACAAACCTAGAAGAATTGCTGAGTTTTAATTCACCGGCCGTGAAAGCCAATATACCATCTTTTTGGAAGCCTTCATAGGGAGGTTAAGGCTGCTTGAGCTTTTAGTTCTCGTAGTCAAGTGGTGCAGTTGCACCTTATATAAAGGGAGGTGGCGCGCAGTTAGTCACTCCTGTGCGGGTCCGGGCGGGGACACCAAGAGCCCGCCGATGAGCCTAGCTTGGTGTCCTAGGCGAAACCCCACACAAGACACGGCACAAACCTAGAAGAATTGCTGAGTTTTAATTCACCGGCCGTGAAAGCCAATATACCACTGATTAAATAACCAAAAACTCGTTTTTCTACAGCAAGAACAACAACAAGCACAAATCCAAATACCAATTAACATTATTACAGATATTACATAGGTGTACTGTCCCCGTAAATCCGGATAGTAAGCTGTCAGATATCCGCCCCCTCAATCGGATTGCCAATAATCAAACGCACCGGCACAGCTACATCAATGAAAATGGCACTGACAGATACTACCGAGATTAGAGCACAGCAGTTAACAAGAAAATTATTGTGGAACACACCAAAATATACGGGGGTTCATACTTACCTTTACTTACCTCTTCAAATTAATCTCGGGAATGGGTTGCCAACTGGATCACTTAAAGTATGCCCACACAATAACCTCCACCATGATATTTGAAACGAACCAAGACGAAGACAAGAAACTTTAAACTGTACAATAATTTATTTCACATAAAGGGAATGACTTTAACAAAAACTCAACAAAATACACGTGGCAATCAGAAGCCATTGTCAATATAATCATGTCCTCCTGTAGGACTGGTAGACGTTACATACAAAATTTTATCTTTCACTTGCTTATAAAGAACGTTGTTGTTGTTTGAGTCTTCAGTCTTTTGACTGGTTTGATGCAGCTCTCCATGCCTCCCTGTCCTGAGCTAATCGTTTCATCTCTACATAGCTACCACACCCTACATCCGAGGCAATCTGTTTAACATATTCTAACCTTGGTCTACCCCTACAGTTCTTGTCCTCGACCCTTCCTTCCATAACTAAGCTTGCTATTCCTGGGTGTCTTAGTATGTGTCCTACCAACCTATCTCTTCTCTTCATTAGCAGTCGCCAGAAACATCTCTCCTCTCCCACTCGTCTTAATACTTCTTTGTTTGTAACCCTATCTACCCATCTGATCTTCATCATTCTCCTGTAACACCACATTTCAAATGCTTCAATTCTCCTCTTTTCTGCTGCACCAATAGTCCAAGTTTCACTTCCATAGAGCGCCACGCTCCAGACAAAGGCTTTCAAAAATGACTTCCTAATACCTAAATCTATATTCGATGTCAGCAGATTCCTTTTTTGTAGAAATGCTTTTCTTGCCTGAGCCAACCTACTTTTTATATCCTCTTTGTTTCGTCCATCACTGGTTATTCTGCTTCCTAAGTAACAGAAGTCTCCTACTTCCTTCAGCTTTTCACCTGCCAATTTGATCTCCATAGAGGTTTCTGATTTACTTCGGCTGCATTCCAGTATTTTTGTTTTACATTTATTAATTTTCATCATGAATTCTTTCCGTAAGACGGAATCCATACCATTCAAAAACTCATTCAAATCCTCAGGCTTGTTGGCCAAGATGACGATGTCATCAGCAAATCTCAGAGTTGAAATTATTTCTCCTTGAATCTTCACTCCCACTTTAAATTTTTCTCTAATTTCCTTCATTGCTTGTTCAATGTAAAGATTGAAAAGTATGGGTGATAAGTTGCAGCCTTGCCTTACACCTTTCTGAATACCAGCTTCTCTCTCATGTCCTTCAACTCGAATGACTGCTGTCTGGTTTCTGTATAGATTGTATATCACCCTCCTATCCCTGTACTTTATTCCAATCGATTTCATAATGTCAAACAATTTAGTCCAATCAACGTTATCAAAAGCCTTTTCTAAGTCTACAAAAGCCATGAACGTTCTCTTATCTTTCCTTATTCTACCTTCCAAAATCAGCCTAAGACTTAGTACAGCTTCCCTTGTTCCTACATTTCTCCTGAAACCAAACTGGTCTTCACCCAACTCCGTTTCTATCTGGCTCTCAATCCTCTTGTAAATTATTCTAGAAAGGATCTTTGAAGCATGAGTAATCAAGCTGATTGTACGGTAATCTTCACATCTGTCAGCTCCCACTTTCTTTGGTATAGGGATGATTACATTCTTCTTGAAATCAGGGGGTACCTCACCTGTCTCATAAATCCTACACACCAAGTGAAATAACCTGATCAGACCTTCCTCTCCTATGCAGCGTAGCAACTCAATCGGTAAATCATCTATGCCTGGTGCTTTGTTCCTGCTTAAGTCTTCCAAAGCTCTATCAAATTCTGATCTCAATATTAAATCTCCTTTCGCATCCTCATCAATTTCCTCCTCCCTTTCCATTACATGATTCTCAATCTCCTTTCCCTTATACAAACTCTCTATGTAAGCTTTCCATCTCTCAACCTTTTCTTCCCTATCTGTTAGAGGCTTTCCATTTGTGTCCTTAATATTACAGCACTTAGTCTTCTTTTCCCCAAAAGTATTCTTAATCCTTCGATAAGCTGTGTCTACTTTTCCTAATTTCAGACAATTTTCTATACCAGCACATTTCTCTTTCAACCATTCTTCTTTCGCTTCCTTGCACTTCTTGTTAACCTCATTTCTCAGACGTCTGTATTCTGCTTTCCCCTTTTCATCTCTTACATTCTTGTGCTTCCGCCTTTCATCCATCAATTCGAGTATATCCTGAGTGATCCACGGTTTTCTACCTATTCTCTCTTTCCTACCAATGTTTTCTTCTGCGGATTTTGTTATTTCATTCCTCAAAAGTGCCCATTCGTCTGCAATTGAAGATTGTTTAGGGTTTTTCATTAGTCCTTCCTTTATACTCTTCTTGAATCTTTCGTTTACATCCTTCTCTTTCAGTCTGTCTATTGCCCACCTTTTTGGCTTTTGACTTTTCTTCAGTTTCTTCAACTTTAATCTGCATTTCATTACAACCAGATTGTGGTCAGAGTAATAATAGTAATACACTTGGAATGGATGAGGGAATTGGGTCAAGACACGTAGCAATTGTTTTCCTCTTTCATAAACATCACACTTTATTTATAACGGCAAGCCTGTTATGTAATCGGCCTTGGCCTCTAACATACAGTTGTCAGGCCAGCTGCGATCCACCCTTCAACAAGTCGGATGCCCACGTCGTCAAACGGGCCCACCTGTTCGTACAGTGCTAGCATATGCTCGTAACTTCAGAGCTTAGCTCCCTTTCAAACACTTTAAATGTCCTCAACTCAACTCAAATATTAACACGCAAATCTTTTAAATGCTTCTATCACATGTTACTGGATTACTCTAATAATCCCAAAACTTGTTTAATGGTATAATCCACTTGTATGATTAGCGTTCTTTAGAGTATATTAACAAAACTCTTAATGTTTATAACAAATGCTCATTAATTGTTTATAACAATTACAAATTGTTTATAATATTGTCAAATGACAATTGAAAAATCTATACACGCCTCTCTTAATTCCTTTCATTTCCAATTATTATTAAAGATAATTACATAATTTATTTACAATATTTATATTTATTTATTTATTTTAGAAATACATTAAACCACACGTTTATCCGGTTGATAATTACTCAAATCAGGTTAATATAATCGACCAATGAAGGTTAGTTATATTTAAGTGTTATAAATCCAGGTTTAATAAGTTTTAATAATTATTATTATTATTAGTGACGGTAACCTCCATTCAAAATCGTTATCTCAAATTATTTAACACTCTTGTTAATTTTAACAGTAATTTCACATGATTAATTTTCAAAGGACCTGGACAATAAACTCAGCGGAAAAATACTTCGCTTCAAATGCACAAAATTGCATAAAATAGGCCCAGAATTCATCATATATTTCAATATATATGGCATAAAAATCTTCCATAATCCATACACAAAACCTCCACTTATAATCTCATCAACATCATTAATATTACTGTGGGAACCTCCTTCAATTATTCAAGGGCATTATTCATCAGCGCCTTTTACATGTCCACTGGACTAACGATTATACATCCATAGTTCCACTTAAAAATTCTTATATTCATTAATTGTTTCAAAACTGTTATTTTATTTAACCTTCGTGGGTTTCATTCATGAATCGATATGAAGTAAAAATTTGCCAATCACAAATAAATTTAATATCAAATACGATTATACACGCCTTTCTGGTCTATCAAAATTGAGATTAATATCTCCTAAGTATCGTAGTATAAAAATACTATCTTCAAACAAAGTTCATCTAAACTGCATAAATAGTCGAATAGAATACAATTAGACTGTGGAATGCAAACATTATTGTTCCAATCTAGTATTGAGAAAAATTCCTATCAAAAGTTCATTACTATAGTGTATTCAATAAATCGTAATCAATGTTCATATTGCATAAAATTGTCTGTAATGCAATGGTAATGACGATAACTGACGATAAATGTCTATGTTGCAATCATGTTCATAAAACGACTAGTATTTCCAAGATCGTCGATACAGAAATAGATTTTAACGCTCTAAAATCTTTTAATTATTCTTCTTTCTTGAGGATGACAGAAAATTGGTCAAAGTAATTTACTGAATAGAATTACTTTAATAAAATGACACGCTGTCTGAATTCAAATCTGCCATAGAAAATCATTAACTTTACAGTCAAATCGTGACTTCAAAAATATGCAAATTACTGAAAGAATATAGAAATCAGTCTCAACTGATCCAAAATTATTTAAATCTGCCAAAGACCTAACAATGTCTTAATAAATCGTAGAAAAAGGCATAAATCATCTAAGTGTACTGAGTACAGAATTATCAAGCAAGAAAATGGGGCAAATATATATATAGGACAAAAATATGGGAAAAATGGTTGCTCAGATATCGCTAAATGGCTCAAATAAAACAAGGAACGTTCACGACTACCTTATCTGTTGATTGAAGTTCCAGAGGAAAATCTTCAAAAGAAGACTGGTGATGGTTCCATTTCACCAAAAAGATGTGCTCCATCCTCGAACCTGGAATCAGCGCCCTCGGAGAATCGAACTGCTTCCTCCTCCGGAAATTGCACTGCTCCGTGTATACGATAGACATCCTTCTGGCAAAACTCTTCTGTGTGAGCCGGGTCCACTCTGGCCTCTCTTGATTGTTCCTGAAGTTCTGGTAGTAATTCGCCATGAAGTTTATTGCAGTTATTTCCGTAGAAATATTCATATTTGTGGAGTATGAACATGTTTCCACTGCCATTTGATATAATTCAGCGTTGGACAACGATGCATGAGTGTAGTTGGATGTTCACTACATGCTCGCTTTTGTAGAAAGACGATTAGCGAAGTTCCATGCTGTTAATTCACTCCATCAATATATGTCCCAATTGCATTAAAGTCCCTAGTCTTCCATCTCCACTTCCGTTATAATAGTTGAAAGAATTGCCATATTATATTGTTCCATGTTAGAATGCAGCGTTATATTATCAAAAACAATATGCAGCAGCACGGTTGCAATGCCAGTGTCAGCCGTAGCGTACAATGTGATATATTTTAAAAGTGCTTCTCAGATGGCGAGAAAATCACTTTTGTCTGCCGTCTTAAAATGCCAATATCTTTTGAATTATAATGTTGAGAATGTTCAACCTTTCTACACACTTTGATATAGTACTGCACAATCGAATTAGCTTAAAGGCATTAGTCGACTCTTGATATGTTAACTTGTAGACTTGAAAATGAGTGCGTTTCAACTTCGCCTAGTTTCAAATACCGTAAAATGGAACTGCGGCGCGCTCGAAGCTCGTTCGATGCGGTTGGCTTTACCACACGCTAAAGACGACTTGTTTCACTTATTCACTCGAAAACGACTATAACATCAGCAATATATATGCGGTATCAGACACATGAGATATGAGATATGAGCTATGAGAGCTCCTCTCTGCTGTGCAAGACCTTTTATCAACTTCTTAAGGGGCGTATCCATCCCTTCCATAGCTCGTTTCTCCGTCATCGCTCGAATTTCTAACTTTGGCTATACTTGACGGATTTTCAAATTTCAAAAACTCAAAAATAATTTCTTCAAAATTCCAAATCAATGCCATAACTGAAAATAGATTTCCACAATTCTGCATTCCAAAAGTAATTAAATATGATAGTTTCAGTAATCTCAAGCCTCCGTGGCTTAGGCGGCAGCACGCCGGCCTCTCACCGCTGGGTCCGTGGTTCAAATCTCGGTCACTCCATGTGAGATCTGTGCTGGACAAAACGGAGGCAGACAGGTTTTTCTCCGGGTACTCCGGTTTTCCCTGTCAAAAATTTCATTTCAGCAACACTCTCCACTATCATTTCATTTCATCTGTCATTCATTTAATCATTGCCCCAGAGGAGTGCGTCAGGCCTCGGCAGCCGGCACAGTTCATATCCTCGCCGCTAGATGGGGGCTTCATTCATTCCATTCCTGACCCGGTCGGAGACTGGAAGCAGGTTGTGGATTTTCATTTCAGTTTCAGTAATCTCCGTCTCCCTCCTAACTATCGTTCATTGGTTTGAGCCTTTCCTCCAATCGCGTAACTTCTTCCTCAGCACAATTCCATGTTTCCCTGCGACTGCGTCGTATATCTCAGATCTTTCTCGAACAAAATCATGACGTCACCAAGAATCTCAGCTCAAGCAGCCTACTTGCATAAAGTCTGCGTCATCCGTGCTTACGTCATGAATATCCACGTCACAACTATGACAGCCATAACTTTCTTCACATTTTCCAATACAGCCACCGTGGTCTCAATATAATTCAAATTACGGGGGCAGTACCAAGATGTACCAAGTCTTTTCCATGAGTAATTTCTCTGATCTTCTCTTATTTTTTGTTCTTGTATAAATTTATCAACTTCCTCTATTTTAAGACTAGCTATGTTTAAATCATTTATTGATGACATAATATTTGATAATGGTAGTTTCAATGGTGCATTTTTTATATCTTCCTGTTGAGGAAGGGTTAAACAGCAATCTACGTTGATATCTACAAAAGGTAAGATACCATCTTTTGTTAAATTCGTTTCGTGATGTGACAATGGAAATAATGTAGTTCTACTACCTAGACCTTTACAATCTTTTCTTAAGGTAAGTATACCTCTACCTTGCAGTCGATTGGAATATTTTTCTCCAGCTTGACATACCGTCGTAAACAATTCCATTTGAGGTGCTATAAACAACCATGAATTACTTCTGTGAAGAGGTATCCACATTACTTGACTCATAAGTAAGTAATTGAAATTACAAGAATCAGGTAACTGAAAAGTATTAGGATGAATTAATGTGGGTACACATTCCACATTAGGTATATAGGTCATAATTGGATTCTTTTCCATACATACGAAATTAAGTTGATTAGGTTGTACACATTTGTCTAGCTCATATTGAGTTATATAACCATATTTTTCATTTAACATGTCAACAAATATATATTCTTTTTTCACATTTAATAATTTTGTTGTCATATTGGATTTCATAATGGCGGGAAAAGGGATTATCTTGTGTAATACAAATTTCATTTCAATTACCAAAGGTATTTTAACAGAATATACTAGATATGGTCCTTGAGTGTAGATTGTTGGTCTAATCAAGGATAGGAGTTCGGATGATGTGAAGGGTGGTAACATTGTAGATTGTGGCATTGGCTGTTGTTCTAGAAGCTCTCTTATTTTTTGTATTGTTATTATCTGAGGTTGGAGAATTCCATCCTGAGCGTGCAAATAAACGTCTATAAATAAATCAAACGTATGCTGACATTCTTCTATTCCTCGCTCAATTTGCTTAATTAACTCATTTAATATGAGACTAATATCAATCTCTTTCTTTAATTATGTAGTTTGCATTTTCATTTCTTTATTTAACACCTGTAACGCATTTGATAATTTACGTTAATTTTCTGATACGTCTTTCAAAGTAGTATTCATCGTAACTATCGTTGATTTCAAAACTAGCAATTGTTCTGAAGCTATTCTTAAAAATTCCTTATGATCTCTTTCCATTGCATTTATATGCTCAAAGTTATATACTACCTCGTCTTCGGTCGCTGTTCCAAAAAGGAATTTTAATATTTTACCTCCAAAATTAAATAAATCTCGTTTACGCCTGTTTGAATTTTGATCTCTCGCAATTAAATCAATTAATATGTTTTTTAACTTATCAACAATTCGTTTTTTAGATTGGAAATAAGGTGTACTTGGTTTACAGTCTGTATATGTGAACCACGTCTCATTACTTACTCTGTTACATAAATTGTTTAGGGATGTAATTCTATTCTTCGTGTCCTTCCATAAATCTTTAACCGGTCTCAAATCTATATATGTTATAAAACTCCACTCTGTAGGATAAAAGTATATATTTCCTATATGATCGAAATAAACACCCGATTGACTTGTGATCTGGGTGATATATGATCCTTTGCTGAGATCTATTGGTTCCGGCTCTGTTGTCGCCTGATGGATTGTCCACCGCCAAATAATTAGTAAGGCTTTCCTCATCGTTATGTTTCGTTCTGATCTGAAACATACGGTTTCGTTCTATTAATGTGAGTTTGTATTACTTTTTTACCTGTTGTTCCTACCTTAATTAAAGTTACATTTGTCCCTTTTATTTCCTTGATTTCATATGGACCTTTCCATAACGGATCTAACTTCTTTCTTTGCTCATTATAGACCAATAATAAGTCTCCTACGTTATATTGTTTAATTGCTCTATCTTCATTTACTTTATCACATTGCTTTATCTTTGCTACTTGTAATCTTTCTTTTGCTTGCTGCCATGCTGTTTGGAACTTTTGTTTAATATCATGTACTAAACTTTCATAATTATATAAAGGTTGAGGATTTTGCTGTAATTGTCCTGGTATGCTTGCTTTTCTACCGAACAATAATTCGTAAGGTGTGAACTTTGTAACACTGTGCGGTGAAGTGTTATACGTAAAACAAGCGAATGGAATCCACTGGTCCCAGTCATTCTGTAATTTATTACTAAAACATCGAAGATACTCAAATAACACTTTGTGTGATCGTTCTAGGCTACCATTGTTTCTGGGTGGTACACACTTGTTTTTAGTTTCTTAATTTTTAACAATTTGCAACAGTTTGTGAACACATCACTCATAAACTGTGTCCCACAATCTGTTAAGAGTTGATTAGGTATGCCATATTTTAAGACTATTTCATACACAAATTTGTGAGCTATTGTTTCAGCCGTCATGTTTTCGATTGGGATACCAATAAGATATTTACTTAAATTATCTTGGCATGTAAGGAGATATTTATTTCCTTTTTCCGAAACTGTAAATGGACCTACGATATCTAAATAGATTTTACTCCAAGGTCTGTCCTGAGTGTCTGTTATTTGTAATTCCGCTTTTACTTTTGGAAGTGTTTGCTTGTTTAATTGGCAAACGGAACATTTTCGGATATATGATTCTATGTCTCTAAACATATTAGGCCATGAAACATATAATTTTAATCGCTCGTATGTTCTCTGTACTCCTTGATGTCCACCTATTGGGCATTCATGCATTTCTTTCAATAATTTTACTTTTCTCTCTTCTGAAATTTCTTGGTTATCAGATTGAGTACTATTTATAGTAGGATATCTACTAAGTGCATCAGCATTTACGTTCTTAACACCTGCTTTGTATACTACATCAAACTGATATTCTTCTAAGAGTAATCGCCATCGTAATAAACATGAACTGGGATCTTTCATACTGAAAATCCAAGTTAGTGGCTTGTGGTCTGTTACTATCTTAAATGTCCTTCCTAGCAAATAAGGTCGAAAATGTTTACAACTCCATACCAAGCTTAAACATTCTTTTTCAATCGCACTGTAATTAATTTCAGCGTTATTTAAAGTTCTACTTGCAAAAGCTAGTGGTTGATCTTTACCAATTTCTCCCTGACTCAAAATGCTTCCTAGGGCATAATTTGATGCGTCTGTTGTTAATATAAAAGGTTGTGTAAAATCTGGAAACTTAAGAACAGGTGGTTTCGTTATTTTGTCTTTTAGATTTTGAAAAATCTCCTCTTGTTCTCTTTCCCATTTCCAATTTTGATCTTTCTTTAGCAAATCATTAAGTGGTTTTGCAATTTTGCTAAACTGTGGTACGAATCTCCTATAATAACCTATCAATCCCAAAAATGATTTTATGTCTTTTTGTGTTTTTGGTTTTGGAAATTCTACTATAGCCTTTACTTTCATAGGGTCTGGAGCTACTCCTTCAGCCGTTACAATGTGTCCTAAATATTGTAATTCGGTCTTCAAAAATTCACATTTATCGGGTTCCAATTGAATGTTATGTTCTCTTAGTTTCTGAAATACTTCTCTCAATCGAGCGTGATGCTCTTGGAGTGTTTCACCAAAAATAATTATATCGTCAAGATAGACTAAGCAACGTATTCCAACTAATTCGCTTAGAATAGTGTTCATTAATCTTTGAGATGTTGCCGGTGCTGCTTTCAAACCAAATGGCATTCTTTGAAAGTGAAAGTGTCCTTTCTGGGTGCTAAAAGCAGTTTTACATTGATCTTCTTGTGCTATAGGAATTTGCCAATATCCGCTCGCACAATCTAAAGCAGAAAAATATCTTGATTTACCTAGTTTGTCTAACACATCTTGAATGTTAGGTAAGGGATAACTATCTCCTACTGTGATTTCGTTTAGCTTTCGAAAATCTACACAAATCCTCCACTTCTTAACACCTGAAGCATCCGGCTTCTTTGGAACTACGAGAATAGGAAAATTCCAAGGTGAATTACTAGGTGCAATAATATTTTGTTCTAGCATTTCTTCTACCTGTTTATCTACTTCCTTTTGGTGTTGCTCAGGAATTCTATAATTTTTAAGCGTTATTGCCCTGCCTGGTATTAATGAAGGGGTTGGTATTGAATGTACTGTTGATTTTGTTTCAGTTAGTCGATCATCTGTTAAACGAAATATGTCATTATATTCAAAACAAATTTGCTTTAATTCATCTACGTTTTCATTTATGTGAGAAAAACGCAATTTACTTAGCAATAAATCGTTTCTATTTTTTACATTAATTATGGATGTGTTATCCTTCAAGCTAATGGTTGTTAATTCTGGTACTTGTTCTATTAGAGTCTCTTCTTCGTTACAATTGATTATCAGACAGCAAAACTTACCTTCTTCGCATTGAACTACACTATCTGCACAAATTACATTTTCTCCTATCATTTGTTTTTGGCAATATCGTGTTCCCTGTTCTAGTGTTGGAAACTGAACTACTGTTTCACTCATTGCAGGCAATTTAACAAAATCCTTCTTCCATGGAATTCTTATTTCACTCTTATGAATTTCTAACCAATCTTGTCCAAGTAGCATGTCAACATTGTGCGGTAAACTCTTTACTACATAGAAAGGTACTTCTCTTTCATTACTTACATTATTAACTTGCAAGTTAACTACACCTCTTACTGGAAATACTTCACCAGTTACACTTTGAAATGATACATTTACAGGCTTTACTCTGATATCTCTTAAGCTTTCTTCTCTTACTAAAGAAACTTGTGACCCTGAATCAATTAACGCTTCTCCATAACCTTCCTCGAAATGATCATTCAGTACGTACACTATATATGGATTATCTATCTTTACATTACGTTTGTCAGCTACTTTATTAGAACTATTCTTCATATTTTCATCAATGGCACTTACGGCCTTCCTACTTGCTTCAACGGCACTTCCGGCCTTTTTATTCGCTTCAACGGCACTACCGGCCTTTTTATTCGCTTCAATGGCACTTCCGGCCTTCTTATTCGCTTCAATGGCACTTCCGGCCTTCTTATTCGCTTCAATGGCACTTCCGGCCTTCTTATTCGCTTCAAAGCCTTCGTTTGGGTTGCAACCTCTGTCTCTTTGAAATGGACTGTAGCTGGGTCGCTCAGGCAGTCCAGCTGCTAGTTCCCTGACTGTTAGTACTACGACAGTCCTTAACTACATGACCATTCTTTCGACATCCCAGACAGAAAGGTTTGCCTCTGCATTTCTTTGCTATGTGACCTTGCTTCTGACAACGATAGCAAGTTACCGTTGCAGTCGCATTAATTCCGACCTCTCGTCTAACGTGCACAGAAGTACTCGCGCCACCTCCGCTTCGTACATTCTGAGGGGGTTTACTTCCGCTGTACCCCAAAAAGCTATTTTCCTTGTAACTACTGCCATTATATGCCTTAAAGTGATCCCTAGACTTCCTAGCACTCTCTTCCTCAGTCGCAATTTCAATTAGTTGTCTCAAAGGTTTGCCTTCTGATTTAATTTTCGTAATTGTTTTTACGGATTCGTCACAAAGCCCTTGAATAAAGCAACACTTGCTTAATAGAGATATTGTTTTATTACCTCCATCCTGCATTTCGTTAGTCCACGTTATCATTTGCCTAGCAAGCGCCTTGTTTAATTCTGTTGTCATTTTTTCAATTCTATTACCCCATTGAGTAACGTGTTCTGTATGTTGTTGTTTACTAGTGAAAAGTTTATTTGCGTAAAAATCAAGTGTTCTTTGTACGGAATAATTTAGCTCTAATTTGTCTTTTATCGTTTCCCATGTCTGGTATTCCTCCGGAATAGTGTGAAAATTAAGAACAGTTTTCGCATCACCCGTGATATGGGCTAACACGAATTTTAAGAATGTTGAGTGATCTCTTGGGTTTATTATGCTATATGCGTTCTCAACATTGTCAATGAATTCCTGTAATTCATCGGGTTTACCACTGAAGGTGGTCTTTAATAACTTGACCGCTGTTTCTACTGAGACTACTCTATACTGAATTGCTGGTTCTTCCGTTGTGCGAACTGAGCTTCCTACTGGTTGATCAGGCATTTTAATGCAGTTACTGTTATTTGCAACTCTTTATAACTTCTAAAACAATGCCACATTCAACAATGCTGAGGACTTACTTGGAAAGATAGAAGGGAGAAGGTCACTCCTCGGAGCTGCCCCTGATGTCGAATACCGCCGCGAAGAGGGATAGATGCATGCTTGTCGGGTTGCGCAGTGTCCCCTCGAGGACCCCAACTGGTACTCGCTCAGAAGTTGTCACCTTCTCGACGCCAGAAGACGGACGGGCTGCGTCGGCCTCCGGTTAGAGGAAGTAAAGATGTCGCAGTCACTCAGGTGGAAAGTGGCCACTGAAGAGGGAGACGATCCAGCACCTCGGTGTAGACCGCCGTGAAGATGAAAGTTGACTTAGTTATTTTTTACCCAGGTCTTGCAGATTCTTCTTTATCCAAGCCGCTGCCACCAGATTTATATGTCGCGTAGCCGAGTGTTACCAATTTTATTATTTCAGGTAACAAGCCGTGACAATTAAATCAATTTTGAATTAGTTGCCGAAAGTTGGTTGCTTGGGTTCGAACTCGAGCCTTGGCCCAAGTAAAAGAAGAAGAAGATGTTAGCTGCTTATAGCGAAGATAGCTTCTCGAAGTTCTCTTCTGCCGTAGCTGTTGTTCTGCAGAGCAGGAGTTTTAAAATAACAAGTCGTCGAGTAGAAGGTAATAGTTGATAGATTTATTTTAAAGATGAAAGTACAGTCCTCCAGTGCATGGATACAGTATGTACCCGCGAAGTGATGATGGTGCACTGACAATCTCATGAGGAAATAACCTCAGTATTTATATTCTCCCAATGGAGAGTTTTGTGGCTCTTGGCTATGTACCCTGACCTGTTTACCACAAATATACACATATTGATATCCTGGTGGAAAGCAAGACCTTGCCCAGTAAACCTCCCAGAATATTCTACTCATTACTGATAATGACTGTCGGCTGTTGACCGACATACTTGGGCTATGTATACACAGATAAATATTTGCCCCTTGGTAGTGAAATCTTCCCACAGAAATGGCGTCTTAGCAATAATAGGAATATTCCTAAATAGTTATAACGTGTGATGCGATTATGCCACAAGGATGCATCACAGTAGTAGCATCATGTTTCTTGAGCAGCCTGGCGATTCTATCTGTCAACCCCTGTACGTACGGCAGAAAGGCTTTATGATGGGGCCTATCTTTGTTCTTTTTGCCAGTTCTTCGGCTTTATTCTACCTTCCATGTGGCCTTATTTATTTGTCCTTTGCTGTACCCATTAGCTAGGAGCGTGTTCCAAACATGTTTCTTTTCTTCATTCACGCTATCCTTATCGCAAATGTGGTTGGCTCTGGTGAGGAGTGTTCTAGCTATCATTTCTTTCTGCGAAGGAGGATGACTTGAGTTAGCATGTAGGTACCGATCTGTGTGAGTATCTTTCCTATAGACCCTGTGTCCGAGTGTGTTATATGCTCGTTTATAGAGCAGAACGTCTAAGAAGGCCAACTGATTATTTTCTTCTACTTCCATTGTGAAGTTGATGCTCGGATGTCTGGAGCACATGAAGTCTAGAAAGTCCTGAAGTGTGGTGCGTCCATGTTCCCATATCAAAAAGACGTCGTCTACGTATCTGAACCAACACTTAGGCTTCAATGGGCTCTCCTTGATCGCTTCTTCTTCGAAGTTAGCCATAAACACGTTAGCCAGTAGTGGAGAGAGGGGGGAACCCATAGCTGCTCCCTACGTTTGCTGAAACATCTGCCCATTGAATACGAAGACTGTGGAATTAACGCAGTGTTCAGCTAACTACACTAAGTCCGTTGGACCTCCTGTGGCTGTAAGTTTTTCCCTGATTAACTGTATGGCGTCAGGTACAGGCACCCTGGTAAATAGGGACTCCACATCGAAGCTTGCCAGTAGATCACCGTCACTCAGGCTTATACTCGCTATATCAGTAATAAAGTGCTGCGAGTTTTTCACGTGGGAGGCTGGCGGAGGGAATAATGGCTGCAGTACCTGGTTCAAATATTTAGCCAGAGCGTGAGTTGGAGACGCTACGGCGCTAACTATAGACCTCAGAGGCACATCGGGCTTGTGTATTTTAGGTAGGCCGTAGAACGTGGGAGTTCTTGAGTAGCGAGGTACTAGGGATTTCTGCTTCTCTTCTGGAATAGATGACTCCTTAATTAGCCGCGTCGTCGTTAGTTCTATCTTCCTTATGGGGTTCTTCGGGATCGCCTTATAAGCTGTGTCTGAAAGGAGGCTGTGAACTTTATCCACGTAGTCTTGGGTGTCGAATACAACCGTAGCATTCCCTTTGTCTGCTGGCAAAATCGCAATGCTGTCATTGCTTCGTATCTCTTTAAGGGCCTGACGTTCTTCCCTGCTGATGTTGCTTGAAACGGGCCTGGCATGTTTGATGATCTGAGAGGCCTCTGCTCTAATTTCTTCTGCTTCTAAGGCTGATAGATGACGGACAGAAGCTTCTACCCCGCAGATAAGATCTTCCGTAGGAGGGCGTCTTGGCGTGATTGCGTAATTAAGTCCTTTGGCTAACAGGTCCTTACTTGGCTCGTTCAATGGCAGGGATGACATGTTGATCACTATGCGCTTCCTATCTATAAGGCATCCAACGTTTAGAATGAAGCATTGGTCTTATGGCGTGTTACGACAGGGTTGCCACTCCATGAGAGGAGACAGTACAAAGCGCTTCGCGTACACTTTCCGCACATTCAGCGATTGTGCAGTGACGAAGACTTGAATTAAGTACTGTATAATAATACTAATAGTAGGCTAACATAACACATACAACGAAATGAAATGAAATTAACTATAACGTATGCTGAATGTGACATAAAGAAAACAATCAAAATAAAATAAATAAAGTACAAGTACAAGGAAATGTGTGAAGTTTCAACTGCAGTTTAAGTTGAAGCACGTTATTAAAGAAAATACTCCTCATTGGCTTACCTTTCATGATTTATACTTTCGTTGGGTTTCAGGTTCTTAAAATAACTGAACACATTAATTACGACCTGTTTTTCCCTCCTTCTGAGCACTTGACCACGCTTTCTTTTCACAAAACTATCCATTGTTGTACGTGAAATACGTAAAATACAACACGTTAAATCTAACAGAACTGCTGCACACACACTCAAGATAGAGACAGCCAAACTACTGAAATACAAGCTCGAATGGCACAGTAATAAAGCTGTGAGTAGCAAGCTGCCCCCGCTGTCCTTCGAAACTTCATTTTTATAATCCGCGGTCAATGAACAGCCCGGCCTGTGTTAACAATTAAACCTACACTCTGGGTAGGCAGATAGAAAACTTCTTCCAACATTCCTCTCAAACACAACTCTCAAACTGACATGACATGGTTATCTTTAAAAATAGAAAAGTTTGAAGCATACGAACTTTTTCAATGCTGCTATGCGGTTATGAGAGAATATTCAGAAGTTTTACCTACATGAAAATTGTAATATTGCCAGTATAAAATATTTCAATAATCCATCATCAAGACGGCACATTTAGATACACGTGTGTGAAAAATAGGCATCACAAAGTCAATGCAACATGATATAAGATTGATTTTACTAAAAAGGGGACTCAGTTTATAGTTTAAAAAATATGGATATCTAATTTTTCTAGAATTTCTATCAAGTTTACGTAGTTCTAATATAGGACAAAAACGATCGGCAAAACATAGTTCTATCCGAATATGCTGTTTTTTCGACAATGAAAAGTTTTCGACTGATATGGCAACAGTGGAGTGCTAGAAAATGACAGCGTCATACATGTCTCGCGTGCAACAGAAAGAGAGAAGAATATCCCTATCTAACCAGTGCTTCATTCTAAACGTTGGGATGCCTTATAGTGCATACGTTGAAGGTGGTTTCTGCCTTTGTTGCAGCAAGTCAAATTTCTTTATATGTGTAGCTGTTGTTTTCTGTAATATGGAATCTGCTTGCCTTACGGTTATGTTATCCAACGTCGTCCAATCGGCAGGAGACAGTCGTAGCATTAGCTTGAAGTGTATGTCATATAGTTCTCGCGTCACCATATCTAGTTCATTATGGCAGTTCCGGACTCGTTCACGTAATAGGGCACTTTCAGTTCGGAGTAAAATTCTCCTCGCTGCAGGCGAATAAATATGATGTTTTACCTTGATAAACTTAGGTGAAATGTCGTAGTCTCGGCAGCGTTTCAGAAAGGCAAGTGAGCTCAGCAAGCGCGACCGTTTCTGGCGTAGAATGCCCAATTTCCTGCTGTAGGAGTGAGTTTCCTCCCTGTAGAGGCGTATATATTTAGATCGTAGGCTTTCGCGGCCGGTGTCAAGTTTATCATCTTGGCTTACACGATTGAGCCGCGTCGCATATCGGTTAATGTTTCCCGACGTTTCAGCTGACATTGCAGCAGCCTTAAACTCAGCAACATCTGGAAAGTTCTACTAGCGCGCGACTGCCAGGGGCGGGGACCAATCAGCGAGCAGCGTGACGTCAACGCAGAGCAAGCAAGCACATCTGACTGGCAACAACCGTTAGTTTGAGTCAGGGGGAGCCACTCCGGGCTCCGCGCTTCGGCTTGCCAGAGCATAGGTTGCTGCCTGACGTCACCGGTTGGGCACTTGCGTGGCGACCATGTATAACAAACAGTTCTCAGCAGTCTCTAGCAACAAAAAGGGACGCTTTTAAAGATAAATAGGAATGTGGGGGTCCTCGCATGCCCTTCTGCAGTCAACTTGTCATGTTTGTATCAGGCTGGTGGAAGTGCCATATTTGTGTAAGAAGAAACGCAATACCAAGTGTTTGATGTGTCAAAATTTGGTTTAGAAAAACACTGTGAAATTGTGGCAGCAGTACTTGTAGATTCTAACATTGTTATGGTAGCCTTTTACCGAACACCTGATAGTAATATTTATACATTTTTAAAAAGTATGGAAGGGGTTTTGGAAAGTGTTATAAAGTCATACCGAAAATATAAGTTAGTAATTTGTGGAGACATTAATGTAGACCTGAGATTCAATGAACGAGAAGCTATTATGGTTCGGAATTTTTTCAAATCCTTTGGCTTATATCACACAATTAAGGAACCAACCAGAGGATCATCCTGCTTAGATAATGTATTCACGGATTTAAATCACAGCCAGTACCAGACTTAAGTTATTGCCCCATGTTTGTCAGATCATTCAGCAGTTTTATTTCAAGTGATGCAATCCAGTAGTTTTTCAAATGGGAATATAGCTAAATCACCCACAATAATTCGTATTAGACATATTTCCTCTGACAGAATACAGCTATTTAATTCATACCTTAGGCATATCCTATCTGATTGGGTTATTACTGACAACTCCTACTCTCCCATTACATGTTTTGATGATTTCTTTCACATACTTCTTTCATACTTTGATACTTCATGCCCAATGGTGGAGATTAAAAGTTCCAAGAAAAGGAGTAATTCTAAAAATAAAATAAAATGGTATACACCTGGACTTGAACAAATGAAATCACAGGTTATGTTTTTTATGTAATACATAATGAACATGGATATATTGAATCTAAACAGAATTATCTACAAATGCGTAATAAGTATAAATGTGCCCTTAAGCAAGCTAAACTTGAAGCAAACGTTAGATTCATAGAGAATTCAAATAACCCCTGTAAAGCAGCTTGGAGTGTAATTAACAATGTTAGAGTCGCAAATAAATGTTCCACAGTAGAAATCAGTCCTGAGGTTCTGAATAAACATTTTATTGATTCTGTCGAAAGGATTTGCTCACCTGCCTCACAGCTGCCTACAGCAGCAATTGAATGAGTAGAAAAAATAGTTCCGAGTGTATCAAATAATACTTTTAAATGGAGAAAGGTAAACTGTAGTGAGGTAAAGAAAATTGTAAGAAATATGAAACCTTCCAATAGTAAGGATTGTTATGGGTTCACCAACAACATTTTAAAGGCCATTATTGACAGCATTTTAATTCCTTTGACGCACTGCATAAACGAGTGCCTTAGCGTAGGCTATTTCCCAGCTCAGTTAAAAATTACGAGGGTTGTTCCAGTATATAAAAAAGGGGATAAGACTAAACCTGATAGTTACAGGCTTGTGTCTGTAGTAACCATCCTGTCAAAAGTCTTTGAATATGTTATAGTTGGTCAAATTTATGAATTTTTCATCAACAACAACCTTCTATGACCAACTCAGTTTGGGTTCCTTCCGGGAAAATCTACAATTAGTGCACTGGATGATTTTGTTTGTCACATAATGCACCATTTTGAAGAAGGGAGCTCAGTAGATGCACTCCTGTGTGATCTATCCAAGGCCTTCGATTGTGTGTCACATGATATACTTCAGCAAAAGTTAGCACTTTACGGAATTAAAGGATCAGAGTATGAAGTCTTTAAATCATATCTAACAAACCGAGTACAGTTTGTAGAGAATGGGGATAGGAAATCTCATGCGTTAGAAGTTAGGTATGGTGTACCCCAAGGCTCGGTTCTGGGTCCATTTCTTTTTGTCGTTATGATGAATGACTTAGCAGTAAATGTTTCTGGAAAAACAATTCTTTATGCAGATGACTCTACATTTTTGTGTTCTAGCAAATGTATAAGTGAATTACAAAATTTATCAAGTCAGTGCTTGCTAGAAGCTAGGAAATGGTTCAGTGAGAATGGATTCCACTTAAATGAAACTAAAACTCAAAATTTAATATTTAGCCTTAAAAACATAAGTAATGATATAAAAGAAGCTAAGCTACTAGGAATGAATTTTGACTCAAAATTAACATGGGAACCTCACATTCATAACCTTTCGAATAAACTTGCAAGGGTGGTGTATCTACTCCGTCATTTAAAAAATGAGGTTCCTACGACATATTTACACACAGCCTATTTTGCTTTCTTTCAAAGTCTCTTTAGTTATGGATTAATATTTTTTTGTAAATAGTGCACACATTGTAAATATCTTAAAATTACAGAAAATGGCAATCCGTATTATCGCAAATGCTCCTCCTAACACACCCTGTAGACCTTTATTTATTAAATCTTCCAAACTAACAGTTATAAATCTTTTTGTTTTAAATATCCTCATGTATATGAAAAATAAACATCCACATGAATTGCCAGGCAGACGGGTAACAGTTCACTCATACAGCACAAGAAACTCACACCAGATAGAGGTACCATGGTGTCGGCTTTCAAAAACACAGAACAGTCATGAAATTCTTGGCATAATTTTTTTTAACAAACTGAGTTTGTCTTTCCAACAACTACCAACCAAAATCTTTAAGAAACAGCTGCAAAAGTGGTTGCTGGTGAATCCATGGTATTCCCTGAAAGAATGTATGGAAGCAGATTGGTGTAATACTTAGTGCAATAGAAGTAGGTTACATTTTGTTATAACGATAATAAGCTGTTTGTATATACTGTTATAAGTAGGCTAAGTAATGTAGGATTGTTTGATTTTATTGTTTTGTATTATTAACCTGACGATGGCTATTGCACTTGTGTTTAACGCCAAATAAAGTGATTCTGATTCTGATTCTGAACTAATACCCTATAAAGAGCTTATCACTACAGACTGTACCATTAAACTTGCTACCCTCCTGTCAGGAGACTGATAAAATAATACGGTCAATGCATGTGAGATTTTCGAAGTGAAATGCCATGTCCTGTGGGCTGGATTCCACGTAAAATAGGAGGTCCCGTGGCTCATAATCACAAGATTCGCGGCCACGTAAAACTAATAAATAGAACTCCAAAATGGTAATGTGAAAATTAAACAGTGAGGTAAACAACATTGAACCAAGAGCAAAACGGTTATCGGAGTCCCAAGTCAGAATACTGTGTGACCACCACGTAGTGTAGCGGTTAGTATTCGTGGCTGTCCGGGTACACTCAGCCTTGTGAGGCAAATCTGATTCCCACCTCAGCCAGCCTGGAAGTGGTTTTCCGTGGGTTGCCACTGCCGGGATGGTTCCTACCTTCGGCCACGGCCGCCTTCTTCTCAATCCTCATCTGATTTACAACTACACAGACCCCTCCATAACACAGGTTACCACACAAATTTAACACCTACCCAAGTGCACGGGGCTAAATGGCCACGATGTCCAATCTCCTCAAATGAATCAACAGTTATATTTTGGGCTGCACCCAACTGATTTACTACTTCTTGAAAACTACTGTAGTTTTAAATAAGGAATAGGCCTACAATAAAATGCTAAATAATCAATAAGCTAATTGCTTTGGACACTTAAATTCTTTGGCATTGTATCGTGCAAATAACTTGAAACGTGAGAGTATTCTGGACTCTCAAAATATGCATAGATCATCCAAATGCACATCTTTTAAATAGGTTAAATATCTTAGTTCTCAGTTCTTAACGTTTTCGGGAATCAGGCACACCCCCGCAGGAAGTTGTAGTACAGTTACACAAGGACTCTCGCGCTTACGAAACTACAGGGTCTTTCTTATCGGTCTAGTAATATATAGGCTGGCTGCGTGGCTCAGCGGTAACGTTCTCGCCTGCTATGCCCAAGGTTGCTGGATCGAATCCTGGTGCAGTCAGCTGGCATTTGAGGGTGCGCGAATATGATGTGGCCGTGTTAACAGATTTACTGGCACGTTAATGATCCCCTTAGAGGCAAAATTCCGGCACCTCGGCGTCTCTAAAAGCAGCAGTTAAAATGGACGTTCAACCAATAACATTAATTATATTATCTGGCAATTTTTTTTAGCGTATGGCTTTTAGTGCCGGGAGTGTCCGAGGACATGTTCGGCTCGCCAGTGTTGTAGCTGCTTCGAGACGGACACCCAATGGGTGAGCTACAAGTACCGTTGGGGAGGGAAGTTGGAAAGACTAGGAGTTGGAAGGTAGCGGCTGTGGCCTATAGTTAGGGACCAACCCCGGCATTTGCCTGGAAGGAAGATGGGAAACCACAGAAGACCATCTTCAAGGTTGCCGGCGGGGGGATTCGAACCTCCTCGCCTCCCGGATGTGAGCGACTGCCAATAGTCATGCCGTAACGACCACGGCTAACTCACCCGGTTATCTGGCAATATAGCAGCTGCATTAATATAATCTCTCGGCTGTGAGTCACCCGGCTACGCACGCATTTTGCCGGTCCCCGCCTTATTGCTAGACCGATAAAAATGTACCTGTAATATTGTGAGCATCTGAGTTATAGTCTACTTATCTTGATATTGAGTGATCTAATATGCTCGCCAGAAGATGAAAATTAAAACTTGCTATTACCCTTTCATGAATTGATTGCCGGCGGTCGAGATGGGAACTATTCTCTGTTTACTTGTGACACACGCCACTCTGCTTCTTTGACAGGTACAGTTGCGTGTGTAGGATATGACTCAGCTCCAGAAGCTGTTCGTAGTGATATGAGCTCCTGTGACAGGTAGCGTGCGCAATGCTGCTTGACTTATGTGCAGACTGCACTCTGTCATCACTGTGTCCTCCTCTGTACCCCCGCGGGGCTCCTGCTACAGTAATCAACGAACGGTGGTGCAGCCATGCTCAGCAGCAATCAAATCTTAACCAGTTGCATCGGTAATACTTCTCCAGCACCGACGAAAAAATTGAACGTTTCTTTTTCAAGTTTAATCCCTATAGCTTACATCGTTGTGTAAATAATTTGACTTTACTATCGTTGGTTATACCGCAAATCTTTATTTATGTCGTCTCATTAATAGTTTAATTTAAGAATAGTTTAGTGTTGTGGAAAGTCGTGTGTTGTAATGCTGTGTGTCCTGGCCCCAGCCCTTTATAAAAGGACTGTACCTATAAATACATAAAATATAATTAGAGGGAACTACGTAAAAGACGACATGGCAACGCGACTACGGAGTACGGGGCATCCTGCATGTATGTCCTACTGGGGGATAACAGGATTGTACACCGTATAATTAGTCTGAAATCAGAAATCTCTCTTAACGTTTTGTACAGAGGGATTGGTTTACCCTGGTACCGTTTTTTTTTTTTCACTGAAGTTCGTTACGTCGTACGCGGTAATCTCGTTACTTAATGTCTGCATTATGACATAATATACTAATATCCTTATAAACTAACGTGCAATATGTATTCATTGACATATTGGCCATTGTGGTTATACACTATACCACGTCTTATATGCGTCGTTGTAAAACTGCAACTTGCTTCCTTAAGCATTTAGCTGCGTATATCCTCTTATATTTCGTAGAACTTGAATCCTTTATATTTGTAAAAAACTTTCTTATATATCGACGTATATCTTTGCTATAGCTGAGAATTAATCCTTAAGTTTTACATTTACACTTTCTCAGCGTGAATTAAGCGACGTATTCGCTTCTTAATCTATAGATATGCAGACATTATGTAAGGATACTCGCACTACGTGTACACTCGATCGTTAAGTTTAAATAGAGTATTGTTAAAATGGCGACTGTTTCGTCGGGAAGTTATTGAAATTGGAAATTATTTATTGCCTCTACTGGCTAACTTGGGAATTCTGTGCACTGTATAGAACTTCAGGAAATATAAATTAACACGATAATATTATCTGAAAATATATTATCTGAAAAAAATGACATTTATTACTGACATGTGATAATTGCCTGTAAAAAATAACACTGTTAATGACATTGTATGTAAGACCCTTTTGTAAAACTTGCCACGTTATATAGGGGGGGGGGGGGGAGGTGATTTACTATCTAGCTTAATTCTTAATGCTAAATCTAATAATATTATCTTTTCTTAGCTAAATATGCTATATACATGGGGTAAGGTGGACTAACGTGCCTGGACAGGGGTGAAAAAATCTCTTGAAGGGGGGGGGGGGTCGATATATATTAGAGGTATTTCTTAAATATTTAAGCTCTCTCTATATATTATATCCGCAGCCATGAAAATTTTCTAAAGTGTACCTTCAATGAGGTGGCTACATTTCCTCCTTAATAAAATTAATAGGGCTGTGTCTTCACTGAAATGCATATCTTTGCTCCGTAAGCAAAATAATGGGGCTGTAACTTCACTGAAATAGTTACTTTTGCTCTTTAATAAAGTTAATGGGGGCTGTATCTTCAATTAAATGCCTACCTTTGCTCCGTAAGAATATAATGCGGTTGCTCTATATGGAATGCCTAATATTATGCCTGAGTTGCATAGTTTTATATCTTTTACATATCCTTTTGCCTTCTTGTCATAGAAAATACGGATGCATGTGATTATGACTTTTAACTCTTTATATAAAAAATCAGCAAATGTGTCCAGCGGTGTAGGTTTCAGTTTACCTACTATGCTACAGTATCATAAAACGTGTCACTATTTCCTCATGTTAAACATAATACCAAAGATATATCGTCTGTTGGTAGACTGTCCGTACTTCGATACAGGACGCATTCCATCGGACGTTAAATCCATGCTGTATTGGGTTTATTTTAATATAAATATCTCCTAACATCTTATCAGAATACTATAAAGTTATCGGCTGTTGGCAGGCTGTCCGTACTTCGATACAGAACGCATCCCAGTGGCCGTTAAGTTCATTGTGTATTAAGTTTATTTTAATATAAATATCTCCTAATATTTTATCAGAATACTATAAAGATATCGGCTGTTGGCAGGCTGTCCGTACTTCGATACAGAACGCGTCCCAGCGGCCGTTAAATTTATTATGTATTAAGTTTGAATTGACCGCCACAAGATGTATAACGTGGAGGGTTTAATTCCCTGAAAGTATTAAAACGAACGTCATCTAGTCGAAAGGGTTGGCTATGTCCTTTCAAAGTTCAGTAGCGTTCTAATATCTGGACTACGTCTTACGTGTTCAGCGGGTTGGCTAGGTCCCTGAATCTGAAATGATAGTCCTCGGTCGCCGGTTGTCATTATTATATTGACCAATATACCTGTAGCTAATTAATTCCCTCTGGGTGTGACGTTTCGACTTTTACGCATTTGGCTTGCGTAAATTGTGGACTTTGGGGCCACGGTGTGGTCACTAATCTTATTTATTAATGGCATTTGTTATCAACGTAGGTGTGTTAATATCTCCTTAATCTCCTCCATACTACCCTTATCTCAAAGCGATGTCCTCCCTGGGACCTGCTGCATGATATCAATAACGTCGTGTTCTTGAGGCTGTGCGAACTATTGTGCCAGCTCAAGATATCTATAATATATTTCTTCAACTTCACTTAATACTTCCCTTATCTCAAAGCGAGGTGCACCCATGGACCTGCTGCAAGATATCAATAACGTCGTGTTCTTGAGGCTGTGCTAACCATTGTGCCAGCTCAAGATATCTATCAACTTCACTTAATATTTCCCTTATCTCAAAGCAATGCTCACCTTTGGACCTGCTGCAAGATATCAATATTCCTTCAACTTCACTTCAACTTCACTTAAATTACTTAATACTTATTACTAATATACTAACGATGATACTCTTGATAACAATTGTCGTACGTTGCGATGTTGCCCTGCTGTGCCCAAGTCCGTGCTTACGCCTGTATGCTATACTGATATCGCCGTGCATTTGTCGGCGTTTTTCATAAATTCCTACTGGATTCCTTTCTCACCTATGTTACTTCGTGAGGGAACGGTGTTTTCTTTGCTAACTGAATGTTCTGTTTGAAATGTACTGCTGGAAAAAGAATTCTACCTTAAGAGTGTACTTTACGCTTACATCTTTAAAATCATTAGTGCGTTTTTTCTACTATCGCACGCTTCGCATTGAAAACAAAAATAATACAGGCAAACTTATGCAAGGTCATCTGGCGTGTGAGTGAATAGTGCCAGGAATTGAACTCAAGGTGTCTGGCTTCCGCTCGAGTGCGTCTGCACGCTGAGCTAGCGAGATAGTGTCAGGTTTAATGTCGTTGCGGCGGACGGTGTGCTGAGCACGTGTTAGTCATATGGCATATTGGATTGTGTTACAATGGACAAATAAGCATTTCCTCTGTAGTCGGCTTTCAGAACAAAAGAGAAACTGTAGTACGTCTTGACTGAATGCGTGTACAAACTAATTAATGCGGCACCTTGCAGAAATGTGATTGCAAGGTCTCCTAACTCTATGTAAGCATCTAGCCAATACTACCTTCCGCTAAGTTATACTAAAATGGATTCAGAAGAAAATATTTTAGCCTACAATCATATACAATGTATAGTTGCACTGCTGTAAAAAATACAAAGTTATTTATTCATTCCATTTATCCTATGGGATATCACAATCTTATTCCTAATAGAGCTTCATTGTGGGGGGTTTAATCTGAAATAAGGAGCAATTTTCTCTGAATATAGTAGGGTAGTTATCAATACGTCTTCCTACTAGGCTTCCATTAATATTCCTAGTGACTTATTAGATAGGGGTTGTTACTATTCAAATCGCTTGGCGTAAGAGGTGTTTATCGCGAAATCTTAAAAGGGTGGGGGTGGGGGGATTATAATTATTGTGTAAAAAAAAATATTCTCTAACTTAATCTACTAAAAAAATTCTGTTCGGGGGGGGGGATTTAAATTGTCTCACTCGCTTGGCTAATGTAATGAGTATAGGGGGCGTTTACATATGTATTAGTTACTGGGGTGGGTGTGGGTGGGTACCAAAAATAATATTTGACCCGTACTTCAAAAAATTTTCCTTAATTTTGGGTAAATTTTGCTTGGCTGCATAAGAGGGTTTTTAGGGACCTGTATCGTAGAAATTCGTTGTCTGAACTCCTGTAGGCGTTGTCTGACGACAACGTCACGATACCCCGGGCCTCCTCCATTTTGTATTGTATCTGTTATGTTAAGGGTGTTGTTGGTTTGACTAACCCGCGCCTCCCACCATTTGTATTGTATCTGAGAGGGATGCCAATACAAATACTAAATCTAGGGGATGAAATTAATCTAAATTGGGGTTGTAGCTTGGCGAATTTGTAAGAGGTTGGGATTGTTTTAGGAAGAACTGCGGACACGTTTAGAGAGCAATTTACATACAGGGGAATTGGCGGGAGGGATGAATACTCACCTAGCTCACCTCTAGGCCGCACGCTGGCGGTGCAGCGCCTCCTGCATGTCAGCGTTCAATGTAGATCTTAAAACTAGGTACTAATCTAAAGGGAAGGGCTTCTTAACCTAAACGAAATAAAAAGGTAGTCAATAGACTGTTCAGAAAGGGGGTTTATTAAGAAATAGTGGCAATTGCAATAGGGGAGGATGGAAATAATAATCTAGGGGGAAAAAGGAATTAAGCAGGCACGATGTCACTCACCCCACCGTTAATACCGGTCTTCCATGATGATGGTGGCGTTGGGACTCGATATGGGGCCATCCCCCATATCGGTCCGACGTAGCACAACTCCTATAGAGTGTAGGACTGTCACTGCAGGTTCAGAAGAATCCACGTTCCTAAGAGACCGCGGCGCGTGTTCGTACCTCTATTTATAAGTAAAAGGTGCGATGTCAGTCCAGTCAGCGGTATGTTGGGAGTGTAATGTCCGCTGTGTCCTGTCCAAGTGCTTGCTGTTGGAGCCTAGGTCTATGACCTACGGCTTACTCCGTAGTCGTGTTGCCATGTCGTCTTTTACGAAGTTACCTCTTATTATATTTTATGTATTTATAGGCACAGTCCTTTCCTAAAGGGCTGGGGCCAGGACATGTGTATTTTCACATATCGGTAAAAATGAGAAAATCTGGCGCTTCTTGTGCTTGGGGGGTATAGGGTACAAGGTACTATATACCACAGATTTCCAAAAAACGAGGAGTCGAGACGTGTGTGGGTTTCTCGCTGTAAACGAGCTGATACATTTAACATCAATAATGCCCGAGTGTTCTCTAATCACTTCCGTCCAGACGATTACGAAAGGGATTTAAAGAATGAACTTTTATCAGAATCCGTCACCTGAATAGGCATATCAAGATCAAATTACTGGAGAAATATGCAGCAAAAAAGAACAAACTCTGGGTCGCTTCGTCATCTAAAACTCAAGTCGCATAAAAGGTAAGTGTTTATAAACTGATCATTTTCATACCAATGTTACATTAATAATGTATGTTGTTGGGACTGGGACATCTTGATCATCAGCTCCGTGTACTTGTGTGTTCAATTTGTAATCCGTGCTTTTAAGGTGACTGTTGTGTGTGTGACCGTAATTACGTATTAGGGACTGAAATGGGGTAAGTGCTCCGGAACTTGAAACAAGATAGGCTACTATCTAGGCATTTGCCTGGAGAGAGTGTGGAAAGCCGCAGCCAGCGCCGGGATTTGAACCTCTGAACTCCCGACTTCTTGCAGCTTCCCATCGCGGTCTTAGCGAGCAATTAAACGCATTTCACTACACCGCAGGATCGCTAAAGCATGATTATGTAGCCTATCTATTGCTATATTTCGTATTTCTCTCCTTAGCACGTCTGTTATTGTGTTTTGTGAGGCTCTTCTTTAGCTCAGCTGATACTAAGGTGCGGTACCGTAGCTAATATGAGGTATTATTTTTTGTGTGTTTATGAAGTATATTTCGCATTACAAACCACTGCAATATATTGGTTATACCTTTCTATTTATAACGCGCATATTGCCATCATTGTGATTGAGTACCACGAGCGGAAAAGAGAAGCGAAATATGACTCTGTTTCCCATAAGAATGCATTGTAAATATCAGCTGGTATGCGCCTGCTACATCCGAGCTGCGTCACAGCGTATCAGCCAATGGGAGCGAGAGGCACCGGAGTGTCCTACCTTTACCTTGAGTTTGAGTACGGACACCAACTCGTGCCTACCCATGATTAAGGCTGCTGCAATGTCAGCCGAAACGTCGGGAAATAATAACCGATATGCGACGCGGCTCAATCCTGTAAGTCAAGATGATAAACTTGACACCAGCCGCGAAAGCCTACGTTCTAAATACTCGTATGAAGGGTACACGGAAAGAACGATAAGATGAGTGAAAGACCCCACTCTTAGGCAAAGTACTGTACAGTATAATAGTATTTAATATAGAAACTTCAAGGACATTATTTTCTTTATCAAGTACCGGTAGTTGGATGTGTGTAAAGCTTGTCTGATAACCTGTATTCCTGTGAATGACTGTAATACTATGTTTAGCTGTAGTAGGGACAGGGATGGGGTAGATGGCCCGGGACTTGAAGTAAGGTACTATCCTGCAATTTTCCTGGAGAGAGTGTGGGAAACCCCGGGGAAAAACCACACTCAGAATAGCCACTGTCAGCACCGGGATTTGAACCTCTGCTGCAGCTACCAACGCGGACGAGATGCAATCCGCCATGGAGGAAAGAATAAGAGGAGATGCCCTGAGCTCGTTTGAGTGAAGCCAAGCGCTGCAACCAAAGTGGGCGTAACCTTAACTCGTATTCGGTGTTCTGTGACTTGCATGAGGCATTGTGCATGGCTAAACCTTATTTTGGCCCTGGTTTTTATCGCGCTCCGGTTATGCAACATTGGAAACGTAATAACAGTAGTGATAAGCTATTTAAAAAAACTCTTCAATTCTAATCTCAGCCTCTAATCTCTACCCTATATACTAAAAAAAATAAAAATCACTCCTCTGCAAATCCCAAATTATCAAACGGCTGTCGGTCAATAATTACGGTAGGCCTACGTAATTAATCAATTGGAGGCTAATCGTCAAGTTTCTACCCCCCACAAAGAAAATACCGTACGGTACCGAAACGTATAGGCTATACCGTATTTTTGTGCAAATATGCGTCCTGTTTTAATTGTTCTGTTTATTAATTTTGAGGCTCGTATTCTTGAATATCAAAATGTGTACGACCAATGAGTGAAAGTGGCTGTGCTCGAAATTAGGCCTAAAAACTGATGAATGCCTCAACACCAATAAGAACATAAAACTCCATTTGGTGTAAATACCGTACCGGTAATTAGTTCGGCATCATTAATTCCCAAGATGACCCTTCTTTGTATAACTCGCATCTTCAGACTCCTGTATTCAATTTAATCAGTGTTTCAGCGTATTATTACGTTTTGCCGCGTCTTCCTTACAAAACTAGCCTCGCAAAGGTGCTCTAATATTTATATTTAAATTGGCTTTTAAAACGACAACGCAGCTTATTTGTGCCAAGTACCGTGAAGTACAGAGTGTATTCTGCCTACCCAAGAAAAAAAACTTGCCTTGTCATTGCAGTTTTGTCACTAAAATCCATTACTAGTTGGAGTGGTTTACAGCTTTAAGCATAGGGACAGCCATTTTCTTGCAACCAAAGTGGGCGAGCCGTTTGGCTTCAATAGCTTGCGCTAGGCAGCGCAGCGAAGGCATCTCCTTCCTTTCTTTCCTCCATGCTATCCGCCACTGTTTTCTTTTGTTTATATACAGTGTTCTGTTTCAGTAATGACAGACAGACTTTGTAGTCAGTGCTGGATTACCCATTAGGCCCGACTAGGCCCAGGCCAAGGGCCCCCAATTATCTGGGGCCCCAAAAATTTTATTCCGAAGATTTAGAAAAAAAATTATCCAGAACTGAGACAGTTTCAGCAATATATTAAATTACAATGTCCTTTAAAATCTGAGTTCACTCATTCTGAACTTTACGAAATTCTTATTCGACACAAGCTTGAGTCTGTTTTTTCGAACGTTGAAATTGCTTTTCGCATTTTCCTGACCCTCATGATAATGAATTGTTCTGCGGAGCGCTCGTTTTCAAAATTGAAACGGATCAAAAATGGTCAAAGAAATATCATGTCACAAGAAAGATTAGACATGCTAAGTTTAATAAATATCGAGTCAGATGTTCTGTGGGAAATTGATTTTGATGACATTGTAGAAGATTTAATTGACCGAAAAAACAGAAGAAGAAAAATTTTGATTACATTTTACAGAAGTAAAAAAAAATAGTATGGTCGCCTCCGTAGCGTAGCGGTCGGCATGGTTAGCTGCCGCCCCGGAGGTCCTGGGTTCGATTCCCGGCTCTGCCACGAAATTTGAAAAGTGGTATGAGGACTGGAACGGGGTCTACTCAGCCTCGGGTGGTCCAAATGAGTAGAGGGGGTTCGATTCCCACCTCCGCCATCCTCGAAGTGGTTTTCCGTGGTTTCCCACTTCGTCTTCGGGCAAATGCCGGGATGGTAGCTACTGTAAGGCCACGGCCGCCTCCTTCCCTCTCCTTTGCCTATCCATCCCAATCTTCCCCTCCCTTCCTTTCCCTCATGAGGCCCCTGTTCGCTTTGCAGGTGAGGCCGCCTGGGCGAGGTGCTAATCCCACCTCACCGGTTGTATCCACTCCGATTAGATGTTCCCAGCTCTAGGACACTGCCTGAATAGGCGGTAGGGGTGAGTTCCCTCGCTGAGTCCGTGGGAGCCACCACCCTGGAGGGTAAACACGATTTCAAAAAAAAAATAGTATGATTTGTTACATTGGTCATCAAATCATCTGAAATGTTTTCAAATAACGATGATCGTTTCAATTGAAATGTATATATTATGCCTCCATCACATTTCATCTACATCATCCATTTTTCTTCTTCTTCTTCTTTCTCCGTTACGGTCTTCTAAGGACCACGAGCCAATTTCAATGTTTAGTCATTGGGTGTTCTTTCTTCTTCCCCCAGGTCTCCTTCTTCTTCCACCAGGACTCCTTCATATTCACACTATGCATCTTCTTTCTCTCTTCGGACCATTTTCAGCCTCTTTTCTTTTCCTTCCTTCCATGGAACCCTTCCATTCCCAACACTTTTTTCCTAAACATTTCTCTCTATTGCATCTTCTTCTCTTATATTGTTTCTTTCTAAATCCTTTTTAACTTCTTGAATCCAAGTTGTTGTTAATTTCTTGTTCCAAAGATATTTGAATATCTGTTTGGTTAACCTGTTGTCATTCATTCTCTATAAATGTCCAAAAAATAGCAATCGCCTCTTTTTTATTGTGTCTGTTATGTTTTCAATGTTGCGGTATATTTCATCATTACTTCTTAATTTCCAGAATTCTGTAATTCTTAATGGACCTAATATTTTCCATACAATTCGTCTTTCTAATACTTCCAATTTATCTAACTTATAATTCAGTGCTAGACATTCGCTTGCGTATATGCATTCTGGTTTGATTACTGTTCTCTAGTGCTGTATTTTCAAGTTTCTAGATAAACATTTTTTGTTGTAGGTGTTCCTAGTTATACCATATGCTCTTTCCATCTTGTGTACTCTTTCTTCTAGAGCAGATTTTTCTAAACCATTTTCCTGAATGATTTCTCCCAAATATTTGAATTTCTTTACCCTCTCAATTTTACCAATTTCTGTGACTAGGATTTCTGGAGCATTTTTTATATTTGTCATAAATTTGTTTTTTTCTACAGAAATTCTTAAACCTGTTCTGTTGGCTATCTCTTCTAAGAGATTAATTTGCACTGTTGCGTCAGTCAGATTTTCAGAAAGTATGGCAAAATCATCTGCAAATGCTAGACAGTTTATTTCAATACCTCTGATTTTATTCCCTAGTGTTATGGGTGATATCTTGTGTTCCCTCAGTTTTTGATTCCAAATTCTTACTATTTTCTCCATTTTTCATTAATTTTAATGTCAATGACTGGCCATTAATGTCACAATGTCTTCATTAATTTGTACTAGCTGATGAAGGGTCAGATTTTAATTAATACTACTCCTCGAAACATGTACTAATGGTTAAATAAACACAATAAGTATTGACTGGACGGAACATAGTACCGTATATTTTAATATTTCTAAACTGTCATTCGTCAATATGGACAAATCATGAACAGCCAGGGCCGTCGCGGGGGCGGCGCGAGAAGTGCGGTCGCGCCAGGCCCCGCGCTTCACGCCTTTTTAGCCTACTTTTCACATTTTGCAAAAATGAGGAAAAAGTAGACTTATGAGATCGATCCGGGAAAATGTGTGTCTGTCTGTATGTCTGGCTGGCTGTGTGTGTGTCCCCACCTATCAACTCCTAAACGGCTGCAGCTATCGGCACCAAATTTGGTAAGAGCAAAGATCTATACCTGAATGTCTCACGGCCATATTTTAAATTGACGTCAGTGCTACCAACTGCTGAAAAATCGCAATTGTAATTTGAGCTCTATGTTGGATATCTCAGAAGTTATACAAGCGAACTATTCCAAAATTGGCACACACATAGACAATAGCATTCCAGATTAATTTTCAGAAGACCATACGTGCCAGTATTGCCAACATGATTCTAAGCCTGCCGATAGGTCAAATTTCTAAATGCATGTAACTTCTATACTATCGATTGGATTTCAACCAGATTTCATATGTACTATGTTTACTACAGCAGATATGACTGTGCGTATTCTAATGAGCCACCAGGGCTGCCAACTGTTAATAAACACTCTCACTATGATTTTACCATAATGCCAATATATCAGAAAGTATGAAAGCCAACAGCTCTAAACTTTGCACACGTATAGTACCTAATATTCTACCTTAGTTCGGTGTAACTTATATACATCAGTGCTGCCAACATGATTCTAAGCCTGTTGATAGGTCCAGTTTTTAAATGCATATAACTTCTATACTAGTAAATGAATTTCAACCAAATTTCGTATTTGCTTTGTGTACCATAACAGTTATGACAATGTGTATTCGTAAGAACAAGCAAGGCTGCCAACTATTAATAAATACTCTCTCTATTTGTTTAATCCTAATATCAATATACCAGAAAGTATACAAGTCATCATCTCTAAACTTTGCACTCGTATAGTACCTGACATTCAATATAAATTTGGAGTAAATAATATACCTCAGTGGTGCCAACATGATTCTAAGCTTTCTGATAGTTTCAATTTTTATTTACATGTAACTTCTATATTAACAAATGGATTTTATCCAAAATTGGCACTATTATAGATCGTAATATTTCAGATTAATTCTGAGCATCACATATATGCCATGGTTACCAACATGGTTTTACGCGCACTGATAAATCCAATATCAAAAAGCATATAACGCCCATACTGTGGCAGTTTGGCTAGCCCACACTGTTGGGAGATAAATGTAACTGTTTACCTTTGCCTAAGCTATGTTGTTTTAATGGGCGCCAAGACCTCAATGCAATGTTGACATCTAAATTTGTATTTAACAACGTCTAGCTCTGGCAGAACACCTTCAAGACTCTATTCACTCAGATCGTGGTATGATTTGATCATTAACCCAACAAACAATTGTATCAGGAGAAGGAATTGGTCTATATCTAATGCTACCTACTGAAAGCAAAGATTGCATTGTAAAAGAAATGAATTTATTATATAAAACAAGTATAGCAAAATTAATAATAATAAGTATAAAATTTAAATTGGAGCGTTGTTATTTGAATATTACCGATAGAAAATTACGTGAAAACGGAGTTTGATAAATTGATTTTACTCTTATTTCCAAGCTATGAAGTTACTGAAATATGAAATGTAAAACAAAGAAAATGAGAGATTGCGTATTTCTGCGTCATTTGCGCTTACCACTGGAAATTGCCAAAGCATTTCCCTCGTACTTGATGATGCTGTGAGCTTCCCACAGTCTCCTGGATGTCGTCATCTTCGTCGAAATTTGATGATATTCTGGTAGATTAGATAATTCTATGGTCCGTACATCGGACCCAAACACTCGTATAACCACACTGGTTAAGTTTTACCAAAGTTAGTCTTCCACTCCACGGAACATCGGAGCGATTCCCGCGTACAACCGTACTCGTTAAATTCTATACAGATTCTTGCTAACTCCACCGAACATCGGAGCCACTCGCACGCGCACCCATACTCCTCAAGTATTTCACAGATTGTCCTCGTTCGACGGCGCGTCGAACGATATATGCACCTGTCGGCTCCCCCACTCTTCAGCCGGCTTCTAGCTTACGTGGTCCTCATTGATTGGCTGAGCACGCCGCGCTATCTTCCCCTCCTCTGGGTCATTACACTCGGCGGGAGGGTTCCGTTTCAACAATTCGCCTTTCCTGGACGATGCGAGCCCGCTTGCGTAATACTTCCCGACAGGAATCAGCTTGTATTTGAAATCCCAGTGAGTCATCTCTCTCAAATACCCTAACTGACAAAAACTCCGTAAAATTCCGTAATCAGATAATTTTCTATGATATCGTCGTTCGTAATAATTTGCATGATAGCGTTTTCTGAGACATAGAAAACCTATCTGAATGCTAATAATTTTTATAAAATGCTCCGAAAATATCTAAATAATAATTATAATAAATTAATAATAATAATAAATTAACATGAAAAATTCTCTTGGCTGAACAATTTGCCGCGTAAATAAATATAGAATGGCTTCCTACTGACTTATGCCAGTTGCATAAAAACCCCTCGAAAAACACGTTACATATTCGCCTCGGATCATCGGATGATTTACCGTGACGACGGTCCATTATCCGATTATCCCAGACACGTTAATAAACCCCATCCAAAATACATATTACATAAATGAAATCACCCTAAATTACAGATATATACACTCATAATTTTTCTTCACGCACTTTGCGTCAAAGTTTGTTGTCACTATGGATTGCACTTTGCAACCAATCCAATGTTTTACATATGGAATAGTGTTCCACGGATATTTCCGCCTCTCAAATTTCTCTATGTTGGAGAAATAGACATAATTACTGTGTGAGCACTATGTATTTACGATGTCATATCACACGCATTGAAGGTGTTCTGATATATTTATATCTCCCTAGAACTTTCTAATTTCACTGGAGGTTCCTTCCTTATTGTGAAATTAATCCCACTTATCACTGAGCTCACGATCACACTATTGTGGCAGCGCCTCGTGACCATAATACTTAATCTCTCTTTAAAAGATGATTAAATTAATATTGACTTCTGAAAAAAAAAAAAACAGTAAATGTGCATTACATATAACACCAAATATTTCTGTGCCGTAATCGCCCTGTCTTGTTAAGTTCCCGTAGACCATATTCTACTTAGTACTAGTTCTCAACACAGATCAATTCTTCTCACACAAATAATACCTTTGTACAAATTATCTTAAATTACACACTTACAAATCTTACATGGCGAGGCCGTAAACAGAAATCACGTGTGCTGATATGTATGAGTTTCATGAAGGACTGTCTCGCATTCTGATGGCCCATCTTTTGCCTCGTGGACGCCTTAAGCAAAAATACCATGTACACGCGCTCACCCATCTCTAGGAGATAAATGGGAACCCATCAGCGCTGCCAAAATGGCCTTGGTGCATCGAGACAATTTAGTGCTCAACAGCATCCGACAATCCCGTCATATTTCCCTGTACCTTAAAACTCTCATTTACTTACATACTACCCCCCTGTGTGACTTCTGATACGCCTGCCTGGAAGACAAAATCTTCCACGCACCAGACACCACACTTACTCATTTGATAGGCTGGCTCGCCAGCTAAACACACTCACTTTATGACACATATTTTCGTAGACTATGTATATTATACGTCCCGTATAATCTGTTTCCCTCACTATTCTCCAGCACATATGCTGTTTTTCCAATACGTTTGGAAACTATAAATGTTTCTGCGTCACCTGCTTCCAGCCTTGCAAGTGGCTCCCTTTAAATGAACGTCATCACGTTGCTCTACCTAGCATATTTCTCAGTGTCTGTAACGATGCCCTGTTGCTACTGTCCACACATGCTAACCCTACCTTCCTATGGTGTCACACCTCTACTCGACACACTATGACCTAAAAATGTCACTTCTGACTGACAGAATGACGACTTAGACAGCTTCAAAGTGAACCCTGCCTGATCTCACTTCTGAAAAACTATATCTAAATGACGTAGATGCTCCTCAAAACTGCGTGAACTAATTACCATATCATATATGTAAATGGTTACAAACTCTCCTGTGTCATCCCCTAATGCGATGTTTAAAGCCCTAATTAAAGCTGCTGAACTACTCTTTAACCCATAAGGTGTTCTACAAAATTGATAAAGGTTATATTTATGACTAAAAGCTGTAAATGGTCTATCTTCGTACATAAGTGGCACTTGCCAAAAACTGGAACTCAAATCTACACAAGTGAAATACTTCTTCCCCTCAAATGTTTGCATTAATTCTTCTATTGACATAGATTTCAGCTGATCTGAACTAATTCTACTGTTAACCAAACGAGCGTCTAAACAAATACGAACAGTGCCGTCGGTCTTGGGTACCGTTATCAAAGAATTAACATACGGACTGTTAGAGTGCTCAATAATCCCATCTTCAAGCATCTGATTAATTTGTGCCTCAACTGCACTCTGATAAGCGAAAGGTACAGGATATCTATGTCCTGTGAATACTGACCTATCAATAACGTTCAATGAATGTGTATAGCAATTGGCCATACCAATGCGATCCTCAAACACTCTCCTATTACACCATAACACATCATAGAGCCGAACACACTGTTCATCCTCTATATTTCCCTGAAATGCAGCCTCACGTAACGAGTCCTCTAGACTTCCGTTCGTAATCAAACTGCCCACAAAACATGGAGAACCCCGCTCTACGGCTGGCGATATCTCATTTAAAGTACAAATCACACCTACAATACTACTTCTCTGAATATGGTCATTGAACGCTACTTCTACTTCAGAATCTCCCCATTTAAATTTCAAACTCCCTACATCATAACATAAGTTACCAGACACTCTACTTAGCCACTCTGAACCCAAGATAACACTGAATACTAAATTTGGAATTACAAGGCAAATCTGCTTCTCTACATGATTATTAATTTTAATGTCTACTAAAACTTGCTTAGAAATTACTTTAGACCTCTTCCCAACAGCTGTGATAACAAAAGTGCTTTTAATTGGCATCTCCTCAAAATTTACTCCAGTTCCTTTCATTTTATCATAAAATGCACTACTTATGCAACTCTTCATACAACCACTATCAATTAAAACATCTGTGTACGCCTCGGACACGTTAAATTTAACTATGGGGCTCTTACTATCCACTTCCTGAATAATACCTTCATCATTTAGTTCATGTAATAATTCATTTCTTACATTTAGGTCATAGGGTTCCTGTATAATTGTATGGACAGGGCATGCTACAGACTGAGATTCTGACCTTACTTCGCAGCCTGGTTCGCGTTTAAAGAACCGCTACAGCTGGCCGTAGTACTACTAACTACTAAACTGGTCTGGTTGTTCTGGGCTGTGTTGTCATTGTTTGTCTGTATATTACTACCACTAGGCTGTCCTCTTCCTTGACCCCTATTCTGGTTGTAATTATTGTCATTATAATTTCTCCCTTGATTTCCCCTGAAATCATTGTTTCTCCCTTGATTTCCCCTGTAATCATTGTTCCTCCCTTGATTTCCCCTGAAATCATTGTTCCTCCCTTGATACTGATTACCATAGCCATTTCCTCTGTTCTGATTTAGCTGATTATTATTATTTCTATTTTGAGCATTGGCCCCTTCGCCACCGTTCCCTTGAACTTCTTGATGCCTGGCTTCATTAGGCCTATTATTATTATTACCCTGGTTCCGATTGAAATTATCCTCATAACCCCCTCTCCCTAGTGCATCAAATGTGCTTAACAAATTTTCTACTTGTGATATTGTCTTTACATTCTGGATACAAGCAGCCTCCTTGATCCTATAGGGAAAGTGCCTAAGTAGCAACCTCACCACATCACTTTCCTCCTTCAAGCCATCCAGATATTTACACACTTATACCTGCCCTAAAAAGTATTCGGTCATGGTGGAGCTTCCTTTAGGGTTATATTTACCACACACTACTCCCTCACGATGCTGCGACTGAATAACCTCATTCCAGAACTTTTCACAGAATTTCATTTTAAAATCATTGATATCAGTAAACTTGTCTCTGTAGACAGCAAACCAATTCCTCGTTTCCCCCACAAACACTTGTTCTAAAATTTCAACTACCTGGCACCACTCAATACTACCATTTTCCAACCTTTCCCCGACTTTATTTTCTATAGTGTTCATGAACTCCATTGGGCACCCCTGTCGATTGCTGAACTTACCCAGTTCTACCTCCCTGTGTGTGCTATTCACAAAAACTGGCCTATTCTGACTATTTTCTTGCCTGATCCTAGCTTTTAATTTTAACTCTAATTCTGCGAATTTCTCCTCAGCCTTCCTCTCAATACTGTTTACTGTTAATTTAAGGTTTCCTTCTGATTCTTCTACTTTATCATATAGCTTTGCTTGTTTCTCCTCAATCTTGCTAATGCTCTCTTTATTACTCTCTCTTAAATCATTTACTTCTGCAACTATTTGTGAGTGGACTTTCTCAATTCTACCCCCCAGCTGTTCCTTAACCTCTTTAGTAGCTACCTGAATTTTGTCAATTTCTCCCCCCAATTGCTTTTTGACCTGCTGTGTTTCCAGTTGCACTAGTTCTTTTAAATTTTCAGCCTGTGTACTGATTCTAATTTCCAACTCCTCCTGTACTTTTCCTAATTTTCTGTCTACATCTGCAATAATCTCTTTAGCCTTTTCTTCCATCACCCCCCTGATCTCACCTCTAATCAGTTCGAATTTGTCACTCATTTCCCTACTGTTTTGTTCTAATTTAGCATTTAAAGTTTCAGTACTCTCTCTATTTTCCTTACTGTTTTGTTCTAATCTGGCGTTTAAAGTTTCATTACTCTCTCTATTTTTCCTACTGTTTTGTTCTAATCTGGCGTTTAATGTTTCATTACTCTCTCTACTTTCCCTACTGTTTTGTTCTAATTTAGCGTTGTTTTGTTCCAGTTTAGCATTTAAAGCGTCTGTACTTTCTTTATTTTCCCTACTGTTTTGTTCTAATTTAGCATTTAAGGCATCTGTACTTTATTTATTTTCCCTACTGTTTTGTTCTAATTTTGCATTATTCTGTTCTAATTTTGCATTTAAGGCATCACTACTAACTTTGTTCTGATACATGAACTCGAGAAGTAAAGTTTTTAATTCTGGTTGGCCGCCTACACTCCCTGTTTCAGTATCGGGATTTACCTCCGCTACCCCGGTACTACCATCACTCCACATACTGCTCGGATCATCACTCTCCCGTTGATGACCACTACGTAACCTCATCTGTCTTTCTTTGTCATCCCCCATAATGATATACACTGATACAGACAAATAACCCCCAAAATACAGGCACAGAAATATATACCCTTCTCCTTCCACAAATGTTATTAGGTTTTCATCCCCAAGTTGTCGGCGCCAAATGTGGCAGTTTGGCTAGCCCACACTGTTGGGAGATAAATGTAACTGTTTACCTTTGCCTAAGCTATGTTGTTTTAATGGGCGCCAAGACCTCAATGCAATGTTGAAATCTAAATTTGTATTTAACAACGTCTAGCTCTGGCAGAACACCTTCAAGACTCTATTCACTCAGATCGTGGTATGATTTGATCATTAACCCAACAAACAATTGTATCAGGAGAAGGAATTGGTCTATATCTAATGCTACCTACTGAAAGCAAAGATTGCATTGTAAAAGAAATGAATTTATTATATAAAACAAGTATAGCAAAATTAATAATAATAAGTATAAAATTTAAATTGGAGCGTTGTTATTTGAATATTACCGATAGAAAATTACGTGAAAACGGAGTTTGATAAATTGATTTTACTCTTATTTCCAAGCTATGAAGTTACTGAAATATGAAATGTAAAACAAAGAAAATGAGAGATTGCGTATTTCTGCGTCATTTGCGCTTACCACTGGAAATTGCCAAAGCATTTCCCTCGTACTTGATGATGCTGTGAGCTTCCCACAGTCTCCTGGATGTCGTCATCTTCGTCGAAATTTGATGATATTCTGGTAGATTAGATAATTCTATGGTCCGTACATCGGACCCAAACACTCGTATAACCACACTGGTTAAGTTTTACCAAAGTTAGTCTTCCACTCCACGGAACATCGGAGCGATTCCCGCGTACAACCGTACTCGTTAAATTCTATACAGATTCTTGCTAACTCCACCGAACATCGGAGCCACTCGCACGCGCACCCATACTCCTCAAGTATTTCACAGATTGTCCTCGTTCGACGGCGCGTCGAACGATATATGCACCTGTCGGCTCCCCCCACTCTTCAGCCGGCTTCTAGCTTACGTGGTCCTCATTGATTGGCTGAGCACGCCGCGCTATCTTCCCCTCCTCTGGGTCATTACACTCGGCGGGAGGGTTCCGTTTCAACAATTCGCCTTTCCTGGACGATGCGAGCCCGCTTGCGTAATACTTCCCGACAGGAATCAGCTTGTATTTGAAATCCCAGTGAGTCATCTCTCTCAAATACCCTAACTGACAAAAAGATAATTTTCTATGATATCGTCGTTCGTAATAATTTGCATGATAGCGTTTTCTGAGACATAGAAAACCTATCTGAATGCTAATAATTTTTATAAAATGCTCCGAAAATATCTAAATAATAATTATAATAAATTAATAATAATAATAAATTAACATGAAAAATTCTCTTGGCTGAACAATTTGCCGCGTAAATAAATATAGAATGGCTTCCTACTGACTTATGCCAGTTGCATAAAAACCCCTCGAAAAACACGTTACATATTCGCCTCGGATCATCGGATGATTTACCGTGACGACGGTCCATTATCCGATTATCCCAGACACGTTAATAAACCCCATCCAAAATACATATTACATAAATGAAATCACCCTAAATTACAGATATATACACTCATAATTTTTCTTCACGCACTTTGCGTCAAAGTTTGTTGTCACTATGGATTGCACTTTGCAACCAATCCAATGTTTTACATATGGAATAGTGTTCCACGGATATTTCCGCCTCTCAAATTTCTCTATGTTGGAGAAATAGACATAATTACTGTGTGAGCACTATGTATTTACGATGTCATATCACACGCATTGAAGGTGTTCTGATATATTTATATCTCCCTAGAACTTTCTAATTTCACTGGAGGTTCCTTCCTTATTGTGAAATTAATCCCACTTATCACTGAGCTCACGATCACACTATTGTGGCAGCGCCTCGTGACCATAATACTTAATCTCTCTTTAAAAGATGATTAAATTAATATTGACTTCTGAAAAAAAAAAACAGTAAATGCGCATTACATATAACACCAAATATTTCTGTGCCGTAATCGCCCTGTCTTGTTAAGTTCCCGTAGACCATATTCTACTTAGTACTAGTTCTCAACACAGATCAATTCTTCTCACACAAATAATACCTTTGTACAAATTATCTTAAATTACACACTTACAAATCTTACATGGCGAGGCCGTAAACAGAAATCACGTGTGCTGATATGTATGAGTTTCATGAAGGACTGTCTCGCATTCTGATGGCCCATCTTTTGCCTCGTGGACGCCTTAAGCAAAAATACCATGTACAAGCGCTCACCCATCTCTAGGAGATAAATGGGAACCCATCAGCGCTGCCAAAATGGCCTTGGTGCATCGAGACAATTTAGTGCTCAACAGCATCCGACAATCCCGTCATATTTCCCTGTACCTTAAAACTCTCATTTACTTACATACTACCCCCCTGTGTGACTTCTGATACGCCTGCCTGGAAGACAAAATCTTCCACGCACCAGACACCACACTTACTCATTTGATAGGCTGGCTCGCCAGCTAAACACACTCACTTTATGACACATATTTTCGTAGACTATGTATATTATACGTCCCGTATAATCTGTTTCCCTCACTATTCTCCAGCACATATGCTGTTTTTCCAATACGTTTGGAAACTATAAATGTTTCTGCGTCACCTGCTTCCAGCCTTGCAAGTGGCTCCCTTTAAATGAACGTCATCACGTTGCTCTACCTAGCATATTTCTCAGTGTCTGTAACGATGCCCTGTTGCTACTGTCCACACATGCTAACCCTACCTTCCTATGGTGTCACACCTCTACTCGACACACTATGACCTAAAAATGTCACTTCTGACTGACAGAATGACGACTTAGACAGCTTCAAAGTGAACCCTGCCTGATCTCACTTCTGAAAAACTATATCTAAATGACGTAGATGCTCCTCAAAACTGCGTGAACTAATTACCATATCATATATGTAAATGGTTACAAACTCTCCTGTGTCATCCCCTAATGCGATGTTTAAAGCCCTAATTAAAGCTGCTGAACTACTCTTTAACCCATAAGGTGTTCTACAAAATTGATAAAGGTTATATTTATGACTAAAAGCTGTAAATGGTCTATCTTCGTACATAAGTGGCACTTGCCAAAAACTGGAACTCAAATCTACACAAGTGAAATACTTCTTCCCCTCAAATGTTTGCATTAATTCTTCTATTGACATAGATTTCAGCTGATCTGAACTAATTCTACTGTTAACCAAACGAGCGTCTAAACAAATACGAACAGTGCCGTCGGTCTTGGGTACCGTTATCAAAGAATTAACATACGGACTGTTAGAGTGCTCAATAATCCCATCTTCAAGCATCTGATTAATTTGTGCCTCAACTGCACTCTGATAAGCGAAAGGTACAGGATATCTATGTCCTGTGAATACTGACCTATCAATAACGTTCAATGAATGTGTATAGCAATTGGCCATACCAATGCGATCCTCAAACACTCTCCTATTACACCATAACACATCATAGAGCCGAACACACTGTTCATCCTCTATATTTCCCTGAAATGCAGCCTCACGTAACGAGTCCTCTAGACTTCCGTTCGTAATCAAACTGCCCACAAAACATGGAGAACCCCGCTCTACGGCTGGCGATATCTCATTTAAAGTACAAATCACACCTACAATACTACTTCTCTGAATATGGTCATTGAACGCTACTTCTACTTCAGAATCTCCCCATTTAAATTTCAAACTCCCTACATCATAACATAAGTTACCAGACACTCTACTTAGCCACTCTGAACCCAAGATAACACTGAATACTAAATTTGGAATTACAAGGCAAATCTGCTTCTCTACATGATTATTAATTTTAATGTCTACTAAAACTTGCTTAGAAATTACTTTAGACCTCTTCCCAACAGCTGTGATAACAAAAGTGCTTTTAATTGGCATCTCCTCAAAATTTACTCCAGTTCCTTTCATTTTATCATAAAATGCACTACTTATGCAACTCTTCATACAACCACTATCAATTAAAACATCTGTGTACGCCTCGGACACGTTAAATTTAACTATGGGGCTCTTACTATCCACTTCCTGAATAATACCTTCATCATTTAGTTCATGTAATAATTCATTTCTTACATTTAGGTCATAGGGTTCCTGTATAATTGTATGGACAGGGCATGCTACAGACTGAGATTCTGACCTTACTTCGCAGCCTGGTTCGCGTTTAAAGAACCGCTACAGCTGGCCGTAGTACTACTAACTACTAAACTGGTCTGGTTGTTCTGGGCTGTGTTGTCATTGTTTGTCTGTATATTACTACCACTAGGCTGTCCTCTTCCTTGACCCCTATTCTGGTTGTAATTATTGTCATTATAATTTCTCCCTTGATTTCCCCTGAAATCATTGTTTCTCCCTTGATTTCCCCTGTAATCATTGTTCCTCCCTTGATTTCCCCTGAAATCATTGTTCCTCCCTTGATACTGATTACCATAGCCATTTCCTCTGTTCTGATTTAGCTGATTATTATTATTTCTATTTTGAGCATTGGCCCCTTCGCCACCGTTCCCTTGAACTTCTTGATGCCTGGCTTCATTAGGCCTATTATTATTATTACCCTGGTTCCGATTGAAATTATCCTCATAACCCCCTCTCCCTAGTGCATCAAATGTGCTTAACAAATTTTCTACTTGTGATATTGTCTTTACATTCTGGATACAAGCAGCCTCCTTGATCCTATAGGGAAAGTGCCTAAGTAGCAACCTCACCACATCACTTTCCTCCTTCAAGCCATCCAGATATTTACACACTTATACCTGCCCTAAAAAGTATTCGGTCATGGTGGAGCTTCCTTTAGGGTTATATTTACCACACACTACTCCCTCACGATGCTGCGACTGAATAACCTCATTCCAGAACTTTTCACAGAATTTCATTTTAAAATCATTGATATCAGTAAACTTGTCTCTGTAGACAGCAAACCAATTCCTCGTTTCCCCCACAAACACTTGTTCTAAAATTTCAACTACCTGGCACCACTCAATACTACCATTTTCCAACCTTTCCCCGACTTTATTTTCTATAGTGTTCATGAACTCCATTGGGCACCCCTGTCGATTGCTGAACTTACCCAGTTCTACCTCCCTGTGTGTGCTATTCACAAAAACTGGCCTATTCTGACTATTTTCTTGCCTGATCCTAGCTTTTAATTTTAACTCTAATTCTGCGAATTTCTCCTCAGCCTTCCTCTCAATACTGTTTACTGTTAATTTAAGGTTTCCTTCTGATTCTTCTACTTTATCATATAGCTTTGCTTGTTTCTCCTCAATCTTGCTAATGCTCTCTTTATTACTCTCTCTTAAATCATTTACTTCTGCAACTATTTGTGAGTGGACTTTCTCAATTCTACCCCCCAGCTGTTCCTTAACCTCTTTAGTAGCTACCTGAATTTTGTCAATTTCTCCCCCCAATTGCTTTTTGACCTGCTGTGTTTCCAGTTGCACTAGTTCTTTTAAATTTTCAGCCTGTGTACTGATTCTAATTTCCAACTCCTCCTGTACTTTTCCTAATTTTCTGTCTACATCTGCAATAATCTCTTTAGCCTTTTCTTCCATCACCCCCCTGATCTCACCTCTAATCAGTTCGAATTTGTCACTCATTTCCCTACTGTTTTGTTCTAATTTAGCATTTAAAGTTTCAGTACTCTCTCTATTTTCCTTACTGTTTTGTTCTAATCTGGCGTTTAAAGTTTCATTACTCTCTCTATTTTCCCTACTGTTTTGTTCTAATCTGGCGTTTAATGTTTCATTACTCTCTCTATTTTCCCTACTGTTTTGTTCTAATTTAGCGTTGTTTTGTTCCAGTTTAGCATTTAAAGCGTCTGTACTTTCTTTATTTTCCCTACTGTTTTGTTCTAATTTAGCATTTAAGGCATCTGTACTTTATTTATTTTCCCTACTGTTTTGTTCTAATTTTGCATTATTCTGTTCTAATTTTGCATTTAAGGCATCACTACTAACTTTGTTCTGATACATGAACTCGAGAAGTAAAGTTTTTAATTCTGGTTGGCCGCCTACACTCCCTGTTTCAGTATCGGGATTTACCTCCGCTACCCCGGTACTACCATCACTCCACATACTGCTCGTATCATCACTCTCCCGTTGATGACCACTACGTAACCTCATCTGTCTTTCTTTGTCATCCCCCATAATGATATACACTGATACAGACAAATAACCCCCAAAATACAGGCACAGAAATATATACCCTTCTCCTTCCACAAATGTTATTAGGTTTTCATCCCCAAGTTGTCGGCGCCAAATGTGGCAGTTTGGCTAGCCCACACTGTTGGGAGATAAATGTAACTGTTTACCTTTGCCTAAGCTATGTTGTTTTAATGGGCGCCAAGACCTCAATGCAATGTTGAAATCTAAATTTGTATTTAACAACGTCTAGCTCTGGCAGAACACCTTCAAGACTCTATTCACTCAGATCGTGGTATGATTTGATCATTAACCCAACAAACAATTGTATCAGGAGAAGGAATTGGTCTATATCTAATGCTACCTACTGAAAGCAAAGATTGCATTGTAAAAGAAATGAATTTATTATATAAAACAAGTATAGCAAAATTAATAATAATAAGTATAAAATTTAAATTGGAGCGTTGTTATTTGAATATTACCGATAGAAAATTACGTGAAAACGGAGTTTGATAAATTGATTTTACTCTTATTTCCAAGCTATGAAGTTACTGAAATATGAAATGTAAAACAAAGAAAATGAGAGATTGCGTATTTCTGCGTCATTTGCGCTTACCACTGGAAATTGCCAAAGCATTTCCCTCGTACTTGATGATGCTGTGAGCTTCCCACAGTCTCCTGGATGTCGTCATCTTCGTCGAAATTTGATGATATTCTGGTAGATTAGATAATTCTATGGTCCGTACATCGGACCCAAACACTCGTATAACCACACTGGTTAAGTTTTACCAAAGTTAGTCTTCCACTCCACGGAACATCGGAGCGATTCCCGCGTACAACCGTACTCGTTAAATTCTATACAGATTCTTGCTAACTCCACCGAACATCGGAGCCACTCGCACGCGCACCCATACTCCTCAAGTATTTCACAGATTGTCCTCGTTCGACGGCGCGTCGAACGATATATGCACCTGTCGGCTCCCCCACTCTTCAGCCGGCTTCTAGCTTACGTGGTCCTCATTGATTGGCTGAGCACGCCGCGCTATCTTCCCCTCCTCTGGGTCATTACACTCGGCGGGAGGGTTCCGTTTCAACAATTCGCCTTTCCTGGACGATGCGAGCCCGCTTGCGTAATACTTCCCGACAGGAATCAGCTTGTATTTGAAATCCCAGTGAGTCATCTCTCTCAAATACCCTAACTGACAAAAACTCCGTAAAATTCCGTAATCAGATAATTTTCTATGATATCGTCGTTCGTAATAATTTGCATGATAGCGTTTTCTGAGACATAGAAAACCTATCTGAATGCTAATAATTTTTATAAAATGCTCCGAAAATATCTAAATAATAATTATAATAAATTAATAATAATAATAAATTAACATGAGAAATTCTCTTGGCTGAACAATTTGCCGCGTAAATAAATATAGAATGGCTTCCTACTGACTTATGCCAGTTGCATAAAAACCCCTCGAAAAACACGTTACAATACTATCCATTAGACTTCAGCCAAATTTTGTATGAGCATTCTATACCTTAAAAGATAGAACTAAGTCAGACTATTCAGAGTCACCAGGGCTGCCTACTGTAGTAATTTACTCTTACTCTTTTACTTGATTTCGTTATTATTCTAGATAGATCTATATAGATTGGCATCATTCTGAAATTTTAAGAAAAGTAGGTTCTTTAGTTCGTCACGGAACTACTTGTTTCTTCTTAAATGAAAAAAAAACAATGATAGTGTGTTTGATTCAGTCTAGCCCAAATTAAAATAAGCCAACAATATAAAATATGCTGTGTTTGTATGGGACCTCCCCCCCACATACATCTAAGTAATCAATTACCCCCCCCCCCGGGGGGGGGGGGGGGTATTAAATACTTGGATCTGGATCGTCTGAATTAAAGTCAGATTGTTGACAAACAAATGTGACGTCACATCTTCTTGGAATATGAGTAACAGATTCTATTTTTGACTTCTCCAATGGTTTGTCTTTGATAATAAAGTGCTTGCGGCGTCCCAACGGCCACACAAAATCAGAAAAAGGAGTAGCGACAGCGCAGATACTCCTCGCATCGCTCTCCAGCGGACAGGTACTGCTGCGGACCAGCCGGCGTAGCAGAAATAGCCGTCTCGCCGCTTCGCTCAGCACCTGCCTCGGTAGCGTAGTGGATACCGCGAAAATGTTAATCATTTTCTTTTTTTCCTTTTCTCAAGGAAAAAGCTTGAAGCTTGTGGTTTAACGTGACTGTTAATCTCGCGATCATGAGCCACGGGACCTCCTTTTTACCTGGAATCCGAACCACAGGACATGGCATTTCACTTCGAAAATCTCACATGCATTGACCGGGAATCGAACCCGGTCCGCCTTGGTGAGAGGCATACAGCTTGACCGCTGCGCCACCTCGCCCCCCTTTTCTCAAGGCGCTGGTACGAAGGAAAAACTACTGAATGCTGTTTGTGTCGCCAAATATTGCGCGGTTATCCTCGACTGTACGCCCGATGTGAGCCACAAGGAGCAAATGACCTTGGTCCTCCACGATGTTGATATGATGGCAAAAACTCCAAGGATCGTCGAATCGTTCATCGAGTTTTTGGAGGTTATAGAGGGAGTATTGGAGGATAATGATCTTGATAGGCTATCATGGCCGGTAGGGGACAAGGGTATGACAACGGTGCTAATATGAAGGACAAGTATAAGGGAGTGCAGACGCGAGTTAATAATATTAATAAACGAGCAATGTTCATGGCATGTGTTGCACATATGGATAAATGCAATAAGGACGCTATGACATTTTTTGGTATAGTTCAGCGTCTGTACACTTTGTTTGTAGCTTCCACGGAATGGTGGGACAATTTGTGCGAACTATGTCCTGGCCTCCTCACACTAAAATCTTTATCTAGCACGGGATGGGAATGTAGAATTGACAGTGTCAAGCCCATCAGGTACCAGTTGGGCAAAGTAAACGAAGCTCTAGAAAAAATGGCAGAAACAACCGAAGATCCTGTTACCCGGTGAGAGGCCCAATCTCTGATGCTTCATACAAGTTCGTATGAATTTGTTTTAAGCCTCGTTATCTGGTACGATATTTTATTTTCTGTGAACTCAACAAGTAAAACTCTCCAATCTGAGATGACTTCGTTAGATACGGCTTTAACCGAACGTCAGAGCCTAAAGTAATTTTTTAGCCTATTTTCAATTTTGAAAAAATAGGCTTATGAGATCACCTTTTGTCCGTGTGTGTGTGCGTGTGTGTGTGATTCGTGTGTGTGTCCCCCCCCCTAATAAAATCTAAACGGCAGGAGCGATTTCAATGAAACTCGGAAAGTTCATAGCACTATTCCGGGCGATCTCGACCGTGCCCTTCAAATTTTGTTACGACTCACCAATCCAACATGGCGGCTGTGCGAAATATTTCACCAGCATTCAATATCTCCGAAACTATTACCGATATTACCCTGACATTTTCTATGGTGATAGAGGAAACTACTATAAGTTCACTTATGTGACTTTTGAAAACCTGGTAACTATAAAACCAACATGGCGGCCAAGCAAATATGCGACTTTTAAATAGACGTTCCTCGCGATTTGACCAACCAAACGCAATGAAACTTGGTACAGTATATGTTTATATACATTGTAATGCACCGACATCTAACTTCGTTCAATTGTTTACATAATCACAAGATGGCGGATGTGCGAAATATTTCACCGGCATTCTATATCTCTGAAACTATTAGCGGTATCTCCCTAAAATTTTGTACGGAGATAAAGGGCACTACTGGAAGTCTATCTATAAGACTTTCAAAAACCGATTAAATACAAAACGAACATGGCGGCCAAGCGAATTTGAAAATTTTAAATAGACCATTCTCGCGATTTAATGTTCCAAGCGCACTGAAACCTGGTACAGGAATTATTTATACACATTGTAATCCACTGGTATCTAATTTAGTTCAATTGTTGACATAACCTCAAGATGGCGGCAGTGCGAATTTTAAAATTAAGTTTTTATTTCTTGTGATGTAGTCATGCGATCGAAGTGAAAGTTTGATAATGAACCTACGCAATAATTTTCCTTTAATGGTACATGACTCTATGGCCTATACATTTAACAATCCCACATGGCGACCATCCGAAATATTTAGACGATACTGAATATCTACGAATCTATTTTAGCAATCAAACTGCATTTTTTAATGTTTATAGGGGCTATGAACTTAAGTTCACCTATAGGACTTTAAATAACCTGGTGATCACAAATCCAACATGGCGGCGACGCGAATTTTAAATATTCACATGGACGTTTCTCGCAATTTAACCATCCGCGTACAGTGAAACTTGGTACAGTAAATCCTTATACGAATGTTAATCCACTGGCATCTAATTTATTTCAATTGTTTCCATAACCTCAAGATGGCAGCTGTGAAAAATTTTAAAATCTCCTTGTTACTTCTTGTGTCCTAATTATGCGATTGAAGTTTGAATACTACACGTTCACAATAATCTGCATGTAACAGTACATAACTCTAGGACCTACATATATAAAATCCAACATGGCGACCATACGAAATATTTAGTCGGTTCTCAATATCTACGAATCTATTACAGCAATCAAACTGAAATTGTGTATGTTGATAGTGGCAATTAACATAAGTAGGATATATGAAAATAGGCTGTATAGTTCTTCACGGAACTACTTGTTTAAAATTATCGCAGCACTGGCATTAACAGTGCAATGTCCACCGCTAGAGAAATAATGGAAAATTTGGGCTATGCAAAGAAATTTTCTATTCGCCGTCAAGGCAAAAGGTTCTTTGATGAAATAATTAAATCTGCAAAATGATCAACAGGTGGAAAACCCGAAGAGGAACTACAAAAAGAGACTGAAAATAAATTTCGGGTAAATTACGTTTTGTGTGTCGTAGATACACTGAGCTGCGTAGAAAATAGATTTAACGAAGTTAAATTTTTTTCCGGAATATTTTGGATTTCTTTTCGATCCTTCCAAGCTTCCCAATTTGGAGGAAAAGCAATTGAAAGACCATTGTCAAACACTCTCTAATTTTCTAAAAGACGGGGAGCTTGAAGATTTGGATGCAGAAGATCCTTTTCTGGAGCTACAATTATTTAGGTACGCTGTTCCGTCATCTGTAAAAACTGCTTTAGGTGCAATCTGCCAATCGAATGTGAAACGGCCAAAAAATTAGAAATGAACGATTTAATCAGCACGTTTTCCCTAGCAAAAACCAGTAAAGCACCATTTTATAAATAAAAAGCTCTAAATTCTAAACATAAAACAGAAATTACTTTTTAGAAAAAGAAGCCTGCCTTGTAAACCATATTATTTCTCGAACAAAGGGGCCGTTCAGCTCATATTTATCGGTGAAAGTGGACTTATAGCACATTTAGTAATTTAGTTTATGAAAAACTGTATAGCCGTAGAAATAAGCAAACTTGATTGCGTATTATTATTAATTATATGCGTTTGGGTAAGAAAGTACATCAAGCACATGCTTCGTTTTCCACAATATATTATTTATGCCAAAAAAAATCACCTGTGTTAGCTCATTAATCAGGTTTCCATTGATATTGCTGGTTGCTCTTATCTGATCGGGTGCTTCCTGTAGCCAATTTTATGCTTATCTTATTTGTTGAGGTTTGTTTAGAAACCAGAAATGTAATAAAATGAGTTTTAACTAGCCTAAACTTGTAATTTCTTTTAAAACATCACTCTCCCTACAACACAGCCACTTACAGTCTAACATTTGCATTTAATACCCCCCCCCCCCTGCCCCTCGCCAAATCATGCCTACTATACCAGACGCAAAACAATTGTGAACATGGGCTCGCCCAGTAACGCGCGTCCAGCTGAGCACTGTTGCCACAGTGGGACTTCCGGGAGTTAACACAGCTCTACGCTCGCAGTATACACACGACCTTCCCCCAGAACACAAGGCGCTCCGAATGTAAGTGAATGTACGAGCTGGGGGACCTAATCCTACGAATATCTATACACACAACGGATTGCACACAATGTGATATTAGGCAGATATAAGATGCTATACAAACGTTATTCGTGCAAATGAGGACCTACTGGTGTAGCGACCAGCATTCTTTGCTGTCGTTCAGGAGGTCCGGGTTCGATTCCCGGCTCTGCCAAGCTATTTAATTCTAGTCTGAGGGCTGGAACAGTGTTCGCTCAACCTCGCGAGGCAAAACTGGGAAGATGTGGGTTAGATTCCTACCTCAGCCATCCTGAAAGTGGTTTATCACTTCTACTCCACGCAAATGTCGGGATGGTTCCTAACTTATGGCCACGGCTGCTTCCTTCCCAATCCTCACCAGAATAATAATACACACACTCTAATACAGACACCACAGTAACCCAGATTTTCAGACAAGTACACGGGGCTAAAGTATCAATATGTCCAAGCCCCTCAAATGAAACAACAATTACAACGTTATTATATCACATGACGTAATCTACACCCCAACCCATTCTGAGTAACATTGCTTGTTAGCCCTTTATAAGGTAATAGAAACAGAGAAAACAATTTGTTGTGATAAGTTTTTTGTTTATTGGAGACCACCTTGTGGTGTAGGCTACTGGCTAGCACATTGCTGTCAATTTTTGGCTGTCACCGCGGAGTCCCGGGTACGATTCCCAAGGAATGTAATTCTGGTCTGAGGGCTGGAACAGGGTACACTCCGCCTCGTGATGCAAACCTGGGAATATGTGGGTTGGATACCTACCTCAGCCATCATGGAAGTGGTTTTTCTGTGGATTCGCACTTCTACTCCAGGCAAATGCCGGGATGGTACCTAACGTAAGGCCACGGCCGCTTCCTACTCAAATCCTACCTCAATTACAAATATACACACTAGTACAGACATCACAGTGTCACAGGTTATCAGACAAATTCCACACACACACAAATACACGGGGCTACATGACTACGATGTCGCAAAGCCCCTAAAACAATCATCATCATCATCAACAACAACAAAAACAACAACAACAACTCTTGCTGTCACCCATGATGTTCAGATTCGATTCACGGCTCAATCAATACATTCAGCTCTGGTCTCAGGGTTAGAACCGGGTACTCTATGCCTCGTGAGGTAAGACTGTGAAGAGGTGAGTTTTATTCGACTTAATTTTAATAACGAAAGCATAATTGCCGACGCCACAACAACACAGGTTATCAGATTTTGTGTTTTTACGTACTTCTGTATTCGAATGATTCTTTAAAAGGTCATATACCCTGAAGATTATATTTCTTGCCTGGCAGTTCGGCTGCCACTCGGCTTGCTAAGGAACATTGTTATGAGTTCAAAACTTCAGCTCACAGCACCAACTTCTTTAAGCTCCACTACTGAATTGATACAGCAATACTGTCACTATTCGTTATCTTCCCCAGCGAACCTAAATATTTCAACACCTAACCATTCTTCACTCTAATTATCCCTTTAGTTCAAGGGCAGATGATATCTCCCGAACGGCTGGTCGTGGCGTCACGCGATTTGGACAGTCAGTTTCAAAATATTTAGCTCTGTAACATAGGTTCATCTAAATAATTGGATTTTTCGTGCGCGGAGAAAAATAAAGATTTCGTACGGCACAGCGAGCCCAGAGTGCGCAGTTAACTAGGCAACGCCGCGCTATGCAATTGGCTGGCGCGGGTGAGCGCGTGAATCTGGCTACTCCCTCATGTTCAATGTTGTTTTGGGTCTGGTATAGGCCCCGCGCACATTCTCGCGCCAGGCCCCGCGCACCCTCGCGATGGCCCTGTGAACAGCGTTAACAAATCTAACCGTGTAGCCACTCTTATCATTTTGTCCGTAGACTGTAAAGAATACCTTATAAAAATCTATGAACAAAATGAATGCTTTTTAGGTTACAGCAGTTCATTAATTTATAATACTGTATTGTGACGAATCCACCACATTGGGTTACGACAAAGATCTTTGTTATGACAGTAATAGGACGTATTTCCACTCGGAATTAAGAGAGAAATGGCCTTACTGTTGATGAGATTTCATGTCCTATACATTTCAAATATACAGGGTGTCGCAAAATTACGTCGACAGACTGAAACCAACGGTTCTGGTCCTTATCTGAAGCAACTTGAGATAGGACACTTATGGCCAGAAACGAACGGTTACAAATCTGTGCGACGTTAAATTTTTAACGAGGCAAATCGGCAACACCGAGCCGAGAAAGTGTGACTTTTTCTAATGTTTCCGTTCCGTACCAGCCGCGGAGGAATGCCGCAACTTCTCGTCTGGCGAACTAGCTCAGTGGTATCCCCACTTAAATCTCTTTGCAATCCAGAACAAGAAGTTCCGTGACGAACTAAAGAGCATACTTTTCTTAAAATTTAAGTTTCATGCAAATGATTAATCTATATGGACATATCTAGAATAATGACGAAATTAAGTTGGTAATATCGACATTTCTAATTAGTTGGAAATATACCTGGTATAATGTAGCCTAATTGAGCACTACAGTTGGCAGCCTTGGTGACTGATTATAGGCCCATTGGCAACTCCAGCTATCTGATATGACATCTAGCGGTAAAAATGAGAAACTTACCAAGTAGGGTACATTTGTCACCTGGTGACAGATTCGTAAGCAGATCGTGGTAAATTCTTCGTGTCTTTTTACATAAGTAATAAGTTTTACCCGTTGATAAAGTGCAAAATGAGTAAAAGCAAAGTATATTGCTAAGTTTACGGCTGTAAGTCGATATATAAGAGGGCTGCGGATATAAGTTTTCATCACTTTCCAAAAGATGCAAATAGCAATAGCCGAAAGGTAACGATACCAAATAAGTGTGGGCAACAGGAGTGGGTTGGACTGTAACGTTAATTAATGCCCCATGTTGGTAGCGACAAGTGTAACAGTTTCGCTAGCCCACACGTTGAACGACAAGTGTAACGGTTTGACAGCCCCTAACTGTTGGGTGATAAATGTAACTGTTTACCTTTGCCTAAGCTATGTTGTTTTAATGGGCGCCAAGACCTCAACGCAATGTTGAAATCTAAATTTGTATTTAACAACGTCTAGCTCTGGTAGAACACCTTCAAGAATCTATTCACTCAGATCGTGGTATGATTTGATCATTAACCCCAACAAACAATTGTATCAGGAGAAGGAATTGGTCTATATCTAATGCTACCTACTGAAAGCAATGGTTGCATTGTAAAAGAAATGAATTTATTATATAAAACAAGTATTGCAAAATTAATAATAATAATAAGTATAAAATTTAAATTGGAGCGTTGCGATTTTAATATTACCGATAGAAAATTACGTGAAAACGGAGTCTGATAAATTATTGATTTTACTCTTATTCTCAAGCTATGACGTTACTGAAATACTGAATTTAAATCAAAGAGAAACGAGAGATTGCGTACTTCTGTGTCATTCGCGCTTACCACTGGAAATTGCCAAAGCATATCCCTCGTACTGGATGATGCTGTGAGCTTCCCACAGTCTCCTGGACGTCGTCATCTTCGTCGATATTTGATGATATATTTGTAGATTTGGTGACTTTACGGTCCTAACATCGGAGCCATACCCTCGTACAACCACACTGGTTAAGTTTTAAACAGATAGTTCTCCACTCCACGGAACATCGGAGCGACACACACTTGCAACCGAACTGGTCAAGTCTTTCACAGATTGTTCTCGCTCCACGGCGCGCCGAACGATATATGCACCCGTCGGCTCCCCACCTCGGTACCGACTTCCAGCTTACGTGGTCTCCACTGATTGGCTGCTCCCCACGCGCTACTTCCCCTTCTCCGGCTCATTACACACGGCGCGCGGGAGATGAAGTCGATTTCCGTTCCAACTATCCGCCTTTTCTTGACGCTGCGACCCAAGCTTGCGTAATACTTCTTGACAAGAAGCAGCCTGTATCTGAATTTCCAGTGAGTCATGTCTCTCATAATATCCTAACTGACGAAACTCCGTAAAATTCCCTAATCACATAATTTTTTATGATATTGTCGTTCGTAATAATTTGCTTGATAGTGTTTTCTAAGACAGAGAAAACCTATCTGTATGCTTATTATTTTTTATAAAATGCTCTGAAAATACCTTAATAATAATTATAATAAATTAATAATAATAATAATAAATTAACATGAAAAATTCTCTTGGCCGAACAATTTGCCGCGTAAATAAATATAGAATGGCTTCCTACTGACTTATGCCATTGGCATAAAAAAACTCGAAAAACACGTTACATATTCGCCTCGGATCATCGGATGATTTACCGTGACGACGGTCCATTATCTGATTATCCCAGACACGTTACTAATCCCCATCCAAAATACATATTACATAAATGAAATCACCCTAAATTACAGATATATACACTCATAATTTTTCTTCACGCACTTTGAGTCAAAGTTTGTTGTCACTATGGATTGCACTTTGCAACCAGTCCAATGTTTTTCATATAGAACAGTGTTCCACGGATATTTCCGCCTCTCAAATTTCTCTATGTTGGAAAAATAGACATAATTACTGTGTGAGCGCTATGTATATGAGATGTCACATCACACGCATCAAGGTGTTCTGATATATTTATATCTCCCTAGAACTTCCTAATTTCACTGGAGGTTCCTTCCTTATTATGAAATTAATCCCACTTATCACTGAGCACACGATCACACTATTGTGGCAGCGCCTCGTGACCATAATACTTAATCTCTCTTTAAAGTAGATTAAATTAATATTGACTTCTGAAAAAAAAACAGTAAGTGCGCATTACATATAACACCAAATATTTCTGTGCCGTAATCGCCCTGTCTTATTAAGTTCCCGTAGACCATATTCTACTTAATACTAGTTCTCAACACAGACCAGTTCTCCTGACACAAATAATACCTTTGTACAAATTACCTTAAATTACTCACTTACAAATCTTACATGGCGAGGCCGTAAACAGAAATCACGTGTGCCGTTATGTATGAGTTTCATGAAGGACTGTCTCGCATTCTGATGGCCCATCTTTTGTCCCGTGGACGCCTTAAGCAAAAATACCCTGTCCAAGCGCTCACCCATCTCTTGGGGACAAATGGGAATTCACCAGCGCTACCAAATTCTGGCCTTGGTGTATCGAGACATTTTAGTGCTCAAGAGCATCCGACAATCCCGTCATATTTCCCTGTACCTTAAAAACTCTCATTTACTTACATACTACCCCCCTGTGTGACTTCTGATACGCCTGCCTTGAAGACCAGATCTTCCACGCACCAAATACCACACTTACTCATTTGATAGGCTGGCTCGCCAGCTAAACATCCTCACTTTATGACACATACTTTCGGAGACTATGTATATTATACGTCCCGTATAATCTGTTTCCCTCACTATTCTCCAGGACATATGCTGTTTTGCCAATACGTTTGGAAACTATAAATGGGCCCTCGTAGAGATAAAAGAACTTGGACATGACTTTCTCTAGCTTATTTGACTGTTTCGGCACTCTAAGTAAGACTCTGTCTCCCGGCTCGAATAGGTCAAATTTAGTTTCTTTTTGTTGGCGAATTCTCTTTTGTGCTGACTTAAATAAATTCTGTTTCGCCAACTGGACAATGTAATCCATCCCTGGTTGCTTACCCTCATTTAATCCCAACACCCTCGCTAGTTCATTTTGTGGTCTTTTTCCGAAGTGAACTTCGTATGGCGTCAATTTCGTGCTCTCATGCTGGACAGAATTCAGCCAAGTCTCGACCTTGGGAAGATGTCCAACCCAGGCCGCATGCTTGTCATGCACTAGAGTCCGAAAAAGACGAGCCACTTCCCTTAATGGACGCTCTGCAGAATTACCCTGAGGGTAACTTACAGAGGAATGAACGTGTGTTATACCAGCTTCCTGCATACTGGTTCTCCATTTCTTTGCAGTAAACTGTGGTCCACTGTCAGATAGTATCCTGAGAGGAAGGCCAAACTCAGGTACATACTTATTAATGATCAGACGGCTACACGCTAGTCCCGTGGCTTTCCTTAGCGGATATAGCTTGACATACTTACTAAAAGCGTCAATAACTATAAAAATGTACTCGTAGCCGTACTGTCCTTTAACGATCGGGCCAAATAAATCCACACACAGTAGTTCGCCGGGACTACTGGTGAGAACTGCAGATCTCTCCCCCACTAAATATTTAACTGGATATTTACTCCTTTGACAGGTGTCACACTTAGCTAAAATCCTCCTAACATCCCTTCCCATTTTACTCCAAATGAAGTCACGACCAATTTCATAGAAGACCTTGGCAGCACCAAAGTGTCCTAATTCCCTATGAATGAACCAAATTAGCTCCTCCCGCAAAGTGGCAGGAACACATATTGCCCACCGATTATTCCTACATTTCCTTGCAAGAAGCCCATCCTGCATCTTGTACGTGAACCGTCCTACTTTCACATACTCTTCTTCACCTATTTCCAACCTAGCCAGTGGCTCCTTTAACTTAACGTCATCACGTTGCTCCACTAGCATATTTCTCAGTATCTGTAACGATGCCCTGTTGCTACTGTCCTATCATGCACATATTAAAATACCGTCCTCTGCTTTAACCACAGGATAATCCCTACATAAATTAGTGTCCCTCGATAGCATGTCTGCAAGAATGTTATCTTTACCTTTAATATATTTTACTGTGAATTCGTATTCCTGCAGAGCGAGAATCCACCTACTAACTCTGTTAGAACTGAGTTTACAAGTTCTCATATACAGTAATGCATGGTGATCTGTGTGGATCTCAAATTTCCCCCCTACTAAATACATTCTAAATTTCCCTAAACTGAAAACAATTCCTAAAAGCTCTAACTCAGTAATCGTATATCTTTTCTCTGCTGCTGTCAGTCCTCGCGAGGCTAAAGATACAATGCACAGATTACCCTCATCATCTTTCTGACATAATACTCCAGCAATGCCTATATGTGAAGCATCTGTCATAACCACATATTCCTTATCTTTTAACGGATATTTCAGCACTACAGCTTTCTCAAAACCTTCCTTTAGTGCTCTGAAAGCCTGATCATGCTTGGACTCCCATCTCCACCGAGTCCCACTTTTAAGCAATTCCCTGAATGGTTCTACCAACCCTGAGTATTTAAGAACGAACCTCCTGAAAAAGTTGCAAATTCCCAGGTATGTTTTTAACTGTTTAACATTCTGTGGCACCTCTGCGTTAAGTATCTTATTAACCCTACTTTCTTCTGGTGTCACCCCTCTACTCGACACTCTATGACCTAAAAATGTCACTTCTGACTGACAGAATGACGACTTAGACAGCTTCAAAGTGAACCCTGCCTGATCTAACTTCTGAAAAACTATATTTAAATGACGTAAATGCTCCTCAAACTGCGTGAACTAATTACCATATCATCAATGTAAATGGTTACAAACTCTCCTGTGTCATCCCCTAATGCGATGTTTAAAGCCCTAATTAAAGCTGCTGAACTACTCTTTAACCCATAAGGTGTTCTACAAAATTGATAAAGGTTATATTTATGACTAAAAGCTGTAAATGGTCTATCTTCGTACATAAGTGGCACTTGCCATAAACTGGAACTCAAATCTACACAAGTGAAATACTTCTTCCCCTCAAATGTTTGCATTAATTCCTCTATTGACATAGATTTCAGCTGATCTGAACTAATTCTACTGTTAACCAAACGAGCGTCTAAACAAATACGAACTGTGCCGTCGGTCTTGGGTACCGTGATCAAAGAATTAACATACGGACTGTTAGAGTGCTCAATAATCCCATCTTCAAGCATCTGGTTAATTTGTGCCTCAACTGCACTCTGATAAGCGAAAGGTACAGGACATCTATGTCCTGTGAATACTGACCTATCAATAACGTTCAATGAATGTGTATAGCAATTGGCCATACCAATGCGATCCTCAAAAACTCTCCTATTACACCATAACACATCATAGAGCCGAACACACTGTTCATCCTCTATATTTCCCTGAAATGCGGCATCACGTAACGAGTCCTCTAGACTTCCGTTCGTAATCACACTGCCCACAAAACATGGAGAACCCCGCTCTACGGCTGGCGATATCTCATTTAAAGTACAAATCACACCTACAATACTACTCTGAATATGGTCATTGAACGCTACTTCTACTTCAGAATCTCCCCATTTAAATTTCAAACTCCCTACATCATAACATAAGTTACCAGATACTCTACTTAGCCACTCTGAACCCAAGATAACACTGAATACTAAATTTGGAATTACAAGGCAAATCTGCTTCTCTACATGATTATTAATTTTAATGTCTACTAAAACTTGCTTAGAAATTACTTTAGACCTCTTCCCAACAGCTGTGATAACAAAAGTGCTTTTAATTGGCATCTCCTCAAAATTTACTCCAGTTCATTTCATTTTATCATAAAATGCACTACTTATGCAACTCTTCATACAACCACTATCAATTAAAACATCTGCGTACGCCTCGGACACGTTAAATTTAACTATGGGGCTCTTACTAACCACTTCCTGAATAATACCTTCATCATTTAGTTCATGTAATAATTCATTTCTTACATTTAGGTCATAGGGTTCCTGTATAATTGTATGGACAGGGCATGCTACAGACTGAGATTCTGACCTTACTTCGCAGCCTGGTTCGCGTTTAAAGAACCGCTACAGCTGGCCGTAGTACTACTAACTACTGAACTGGTCTCGTTGTTCTGGGCTGTGTTGTCATTGTTTGGCTGTATATTACTACCACTAGGCTGTCCTCTTCCTTGACCCCTATTCTGGTTGTAATTATTGTCATTATAATTTCTCCCTTGATTTCCCCTGAAATCATTGTTTCTCCCTTGATTTCCTCTGTAATCACTGTTCCTCCCTTGATTTCCCCTGAAATCATTGTTCCTCCCTTGATACTGATTACCATAGCCATTTCCTCTGTTCTGATTTAGCTGATTATTATTATTTCTATTTTGAGCGTTGGCCCCTTCGCCACCGTTCCCTTGAACTTCTTGATGCCTGGCTTCATTAGGTCTATTATTATTATTACCCTGGTTCCGATTGAAATTGTCCTCATAACCCCCTCTCCCTAGTGCATCAAATGTGCTTAACAAATTTTCTACTTGTGATATAGTCTTTACATTCTGGATACAAGCAGCCTCCTTGATCCTATAGGGAAAGTGCCTAAGTAGCAACCTTACCACATCACTTTCCTCCTTCAACCCATCCAGATATTTACACACTAATACCTGCCCTAAAAAGTATTCGGTCATGGTGGAGCTTCCTTTAGGGTTATATTTACCACACACTACTCCCTCACGATGCTGCGACTGAATAACCTCATTCCAGAACTTTTCACAGAATTTCATTTTAAAATCATTGATATCAGTAAACTTGTCTCTGTAGACAGCAAACCAATTCCTCGTTTCCCCCACAAACACTTGTTCTAAAATTTCAACTACCTGGCACCACTCAATACTACCATTTTCCAACCTCTCCCCGAATTTATTTTCTATAGTGTTCATGAACTCCATTGGGCACCCCTGTCGATTGATGAACTTACCCAGTTCTACCTCCCTGTGTGTGCTATTCACAAAAACTGGCCTATTCTGACTATTTTCTTGCCTGCTCCTAGCTTTTAATTTTAATTCTAACTCTGCGATTTTCTCCTCAGCCTTCCTCTCAATACTGTTTACTGTTAATTTAATGTTTCCTTCTGATTCTTCTACTTTATCATATAGCTTTGCTTGTTTCTCCTCAATCTTGCTAATGCTCTCTCTATTACTCTCTCTTAAATCATTTACTTCTGCAACTATTTGCGATTGGACTTTCTCAACTCTACCCCTCAGCTGTTCCTTAACCTCTTTAGTTGATACTTGAATCTTGTCAATTTCTCCCCCCAATTTCTTTTTAACCTGCAGTGTTTCTAATTTAACTAATTCCTTTAAATCTTCAGCCTGTGTGCTGATTCTACTATCCAACTCCTCCTGTACTTTTCCTAATTTCTTGTCTACATCTGCAATGATCTCTTTAACCTTCTCTTCCATTACTCCTCTGATTTCTCCTCTAATCTGCTCCATTTTCACACTAATTTCCTTGTTGTTCTTATCTAATTTTGCATTATTCTGTTCTAATTTTTTATTTAAAGCTTCTGTACTTTCTTTATTTTCCCTACTGTTTTGTTCTAATTTTGCATTATTCAGTTCTAATTTTTTATTTAAAGCTTCTGTACTTTCTTTATTTTCCCTACTGTTTTGTTCTAATTTGGCGTTTAAGGCATCGGTACTTTCTTTATTTTCCCTACTGTTTTGTTCTAATTTTGCATTATTCTGTTCTAATTTTGCATTTAAGGCATCACTACTAACTTTGTTCTGATACATAAACTCGAGAAGTAAAGTTTTTAATTCTGGTTGGCCGCATACACTCTCTGTTTCAGTATCGGGATTTACTTCCGCTACCCCGGTGCTACCATCACTCGACATACTGCTCGTATCATCACTCTCCAGTTGATGACCACTACGTAATCTCATCTGTTTTTCTTTCTCATCCCCCATAATGATATACACTGATAAAGACAAATAACCCCCAAAATACAGGCACAGAAATATATACCCTTCTCCTTCCGCAAATGTTATTAGGTTTTCATCCCCACGTTGGGCGCCAAGTGTAACGTTAATTAATGTCCCATGTTGGTAGCGACAAGTGTAACAGTTTCGCTAGCCCACACGTTGACCGACAAGTGTTACGGTTTGACTGCCCCTAACTGTTGGGTGATAAATGTAACTGTTTACCTTTGCCTAAGCTATGTTGTTTTAATGGGCGCCAGGACCTCAACGCAATGTTGAAATCTAAATTTGTATTTAACAACGTCTAGCTCTGGTAGAACACCTTCAAGAATCTATTCACTCAGATCGTGGTATGATTTGATCATTAACCCAACAAACAATTGTATCAGGAGAAGGAATTGGTCTATATCTAATGCTACCTACTGAAAGCAAAGGTTGCATTGTAAAAGAAATGAATTTATTATATAAAACATGTATTGCAAAATTAATAATAATAATAAGTATAAAATTTAAATTGGAGCGTTGCGATTTTAATATTACCGATAGAAAATTACGTGAAAACGGAGTCTGATAAATTATTGATTTTACTCTTATTCCCAAGCTATGAAGTTACTGAAATACTGAATTTAAATCAAAGAGAAACGAGAGATTGCGTACTTCTGTGTCATTCGCGCTCTTACCACTGGAAATTGCCAAAGCATTTCCCTCGTACTGGATGATGCTGTGAGCTTCCCACAGTCTCCTGGACGTCGTCATCTTCGTCGATATTTGATGATATACTTGTAGATTTGGTGACTTTATGGTCCTAACATCGGAGCCATACCCTCGTACAACCACACTGGTTAAGTTTTAAACAGATAGTTCTCCACTCCACGGAACATCGGAGCGACACACACTTGCAACCGAACTAGTCAAGTCTTTCACTGATTGTTCTCGCTCCACGGCGCGCCGAACGATATATACACCCGTCGGCTCCCCACCTCGGTACCGACTTCCAGCTTACGTGGTCTCCACTGATTGGCTGCTCCCCACGCGCTACTTCCCCTTCTCTGGCTCATTACACACGGCGCGCGGATGATGAATTCGATTTCCGTTCCAACTATCCGCCTTTTCTTGACGCTGCGACCCAAGCTTGCGTAATACTTCTTGACAAGAATTAGCCTGTATCTGAATTTCCAGTGAGTCATGTCTCTCATTATATCCTAACTGACGAAACTCCGTAAAATTCCGTAATCACATAATTTTCTATGATATTGTCGTTCGTAATAATTTGCTTGATAGTGTTTTCTAAGACATAGAAAACCTATCTGTATGCTTATTATTTTTTATAAAATGCTCTGAAAATACCTTAATAATAATTATAATAAATTAATAATAATAATAAATTAACATGAAAAATTCTCTTGGCCGAACAATTTGCCGCGTAAATAAATATAGAATGGCTTCCTACTGACTTATGCCATTGGCATAAAAAACCCTGGAAAAACACGTTACAGGACCACTCACTGTCGACAGGGTGGGTTGTTCACTGTTACGCCGAGCCAAGCCGCACCTAGACAGCCAAGCACAGTCTCGCCGAGCCAAGCCGCACCAAGACAGCCAAGCCTACACCAGCCGAGGACAGCCAAGCTTCATCAGTTAGATATCCTTCTCCGCTCCCTAGTTCATTTCCATATAACCCTACCAAACGCAATAACCTCGCTCTGCGATATCCGAGCTATTCCACTACGAGTCATATAGGCCTAATTTGACTTCGCAGAGTAAATGTGTACTCTGCGAGATCCTGCTACCAGTCCGATATTGAACACCGAACCCACCTGCTAACCATCCAAATCAAGCAATTCCTGTATCCTTCGAGTTTTAATACAAGTTAAACTCATCCCTTTGCCATACCAAGCAGCAAGAAATTTCTAGAGTCTATGGTACAGTGAGCAAACTCAAATATAGCTTTTAAACGTAACAGCGCCATGACTTGAACTGCTCAAAAACAAATACCGGCAGACAACCGATGCTTGATAATATACAATTGACACATAAAATCCAGTGGAACACACTAATTAGATCACGTGTATTGCGCAGATATACATATATACAATTAAAAATAACACTGTCATTATTTTAGGGACCACATTTACTGATTATAACCGAAAAATAAAAAGTGTTCCATATCAAACGCGTGTTATTGAGTATTATTACCCTACTTATCCAGACCGACCGCAGCGCCCCAAGTGTTAGTTTGAGTTGCCAATTCATAGCTCCATCTCTTAAGGTACGGAATACAAAATTTGGTTGAAGTCCAATGGATAGCATGGACGTTACATGCAGTTAGACATTGGATATATCAACGCGCTTAAAATCATGTTGACAACAATGTAATGCATGTGTTGGTCAGAAATAATTTGAAATATTATGATCTCTTGTTGTGCCAATTTTGGATGAAATCCATTTGTTAGTATAGAAGTTATGTGTATTTTAAAATTGGACCTATCAGAAGCCTTAGAATCATGTTGGCAGCACTTATGTATATTAGTTACTGCAAATAAACCTAAAATGTCAGGTACTATACGTGAGCAAAGTTTAGAGCTGTTGTCTTGCATACTTTCTGATATATTAGTATTAGGGTAAAAAAATAGAGACAGCATTTATTAACAGTTGACAGCCTTGGTTGCTCTTAAGAAAACGCATAGTTATATCTGCTTATGTACACATAGTACCAGTGGCGGTTCTTGCCATAGCGCATTGGCGCAATGAACCCCATTAAATTTAACAATATATTTAGCATTTTGCCCCTATACGCAACATAAATATTTGTCAGAAAACAGCGCGGAGTTCAAATGCAGTTAACGAGTGCGAGGATGTGTAGCCGGCGCAAGATCTGGTTTGAACCCCCAGTCTTGACCAATCATTCCTGCAGAGAATAGGCGAGTAAGGTAGAGTGGTGGCATGGGACATGTAGCGGGAGTTAGAAGGGAAGGGAACAGTGGTTACAAACCAAACTTGTATCCATCCTACACGCATGCGCAATAAGATTGCTGAATTCGTTCACTAGTCCAGCGACACAAGCTCTTCAAGGTTGCGGAAAAGGTATACACTCCGCCATCTCTTGACGTGTTTATAAAATAATACGTCCAATGTGAACATACAGCGAAAATGCTCACCAAGGGCGCTTTTGAAAGGATGCTTCATGACTGCCACATTAGACTGTTTATATGCATCCGTAATTTATCCGAATTTATCTAAATAAAGTAAACTACCTAGCTATTTATTGTATTTGAAGGCTAATTAAATAAACGATTCAGTTAGATTGAAATAATACCAATAACATAGCGGAAGAAGGTGTCTTGTTAGTTGTTACGCTCCGGAGTTATCCAACTTACTACTGTAGTTCCACTATTTTCTCAGGTTTAAGTAAGACACACTGTCAAGTGCTGGAACGTAAATCACTTTCAGTATTTCCTTGTGCCTATTAACTGCCTGAAATTAGTGACTGTGTAATTCGATTATTTTTTCCGCGTCCTCCAGGGGCTCACATCTAGTGGGACGTGGGTTGGCGACCACGGGACCCCACCCGAGTCCGGCATTGCTTCCACTTACTTGTGCCGGGCTCCTCTATGTCTTCTTTCCTGTCGACCTCTCTTGGTCAACTCTTGTTGTCTCCCGACCCCGACAGTATTAGGGTATCCGAGGCCTCGGGAGTCTTTTCCTTTCCCGTCTTCATTGGCCCTTCTCTCACCTTTCCTGATCCCTCATTCTTCGTGGATCAGCCTTCTTTTCATTATAGTTCCTTTTCTCTTTAGGATTCCTGACCTGTTTTTATGAATTGGCTCCCTGTATCTCTAAATTACATTTTGTGAGCTTTTTTTTTTTAACTCAACCACATTTTGTAAGTTTTTTCAATCTACATTGCACTTTGTAAGTATTTTCGACCTAAACTCCATTTTGTAAGTATTTTCAATCTCAATTGCATTTCGTAAGTACAGTATTTTGAATCGAGGGCTTCCACATATTGTGAGTATTTTGAATCTATCATACATTATGTAAGCATTTTCAAATTTAATTGCATTTTGTAAGTATTTTGAATTTCAATTGCATTTTGTGAGTAATTTGAATCTGAACCGGCCTTTTTCAATCTCACTTCCATTGTGTATTTTCAATTCCAATTGCATTTTGTAAGTATTTTGAACCTCACTTGCATTTTCTACGTATTTTCAATTTCAATTGCATTTTGTAAATATTTTGAATTTCAATTGCATTTTGTTGAGTATTTCAAAACTACATTAAATTTTGCAAGTAATTTGAACCTAAACTACATTTTGTGCCAATCTAAATTCCATTTATGAGTATTTTCCTTCTAAATTACCTTTACCTTTTATAAGTATATCCGTTCTTAATTTTGTGAGCCATCTGATAATCGATTGCTGTAAGATTTGAAGTGTTGCATGTCCTTAACCAGGCTCATTACCAGATGGAGCCTTTCATACAGGTGCGTGTTGGTGCGTGTGTTTGAGAGAGAGATCGAGACAGAAAACGTTGATCTTCATTAATAAAGCTGATCCAGGGTTCCTCTGGTTGAGACGATTGATTTGAACTCACTGTGATTGAAATCGCTCATTGTAATGTTCATAACTATCTGTATGAAATTTGGGTACCACATGTATACTGTTTATCTTTGTAGTAGATTAAGGGTCCGCCATTTGAAGTGAGTGCTCTTTTCTATTGAATCCCCAGTCCAGAAAGTCACGAGCAGCCACTGCAGTACATACAAAATTTGGTTGAAATCCAATTGATAGCGTAGAAGTTATATGCATTCAAAAATTGGACCTATCAGCAGGCTTTGAATCATGTTGGTAGCACAGACGTATATTAGTTACGCCACATTAATCTAGAATATCAGGTACTATACGTGGGCATAGTTTAAAGCTGTCGGTTTGCATACTTTCTGAAATATTGGTATTTGGATAAAGAAAATAGAAAGAGTATTTATTAACAGTAGGCAGCCCTGGTGTCTCCTAAGAATATGCTCGGTAATATATGTGTATGTACACATATTACATACGCAATTTGGTTGAAATCCATTTGATAGAGTAGAAGTTATATGCATTTGAAAATTGGACCTATCAGCAGGCGTAAAATCATTTTGGCAACACTGTCATGTATGGACTCCAGGAAATTATACTGAACTATTATTATCTATATGTGGCCCAAATTTGGAATATCTCCCATGCATACCTTCTAAGATATCAACATGGAGCTCAAATTTCAATTGCGATATTTCAGTAAATGGTAGTACTGACATTATGTTCAAATATGACAGTTTGCTATTCAGGTATAGATTGTTACTCATACGAAATTTGGGTTCGATTGCTGCAGCCATTTAGGAGTTGATAGGGGAGGGGGGACACACACACAGCCAGACAGACAGACAGACAGACATTTTTCCGGATCGATCTCATATGTCTACTTTTTCCTCATTTTTGCAAAATGTGAAAAGTAGGCTAAAAATGAAGAGGGGAAAAGGGAATGAGCGACAAGTACTATGCTTTTTAATTTTTTTGCCATTAGTTCAACGTAGACACACTTAACTACAAGAAATGGGGGATTTCAAAAGATTGTAGAACACAGTAATTAATTATACAATTAACCATTTAATAATAAAAAATAACAAACACATAAAAAGAAAACAGTCCCTATGTCATAAAAAAGGATGTCAGAACGACAAAAAATGGAAGAATAAAATTATGATAAGAAAGAACTTGTGCTTGCTCTGATTTGAACCTCTATCAGATGACTTGTTTCAAGGAATACGCCACGCCATGCACGAAACCACTGAGCTAGTTCGCCAGACAGGAAGTGGCAGCATTCCTCTGCGGCTGGTACTGAACTCGAATTCAGCCCAGCTTCAGCCATTGACTGAGCCGAGGAACGAACCGACTTGAGAACCATGAAGATGAAATAAATTGAATTTTGAATTGGAACAATATTTTATTCACATATGCATTTTAGGAAGTGAATAAAGCATATTGATAACTTTTTAGAAATTTTTGGAGTATTTTGAAATAATTAAATTTGGGAATATTTCAGTGAATGATAATTTACCCAAGGGAGAGTCTGATCCTTCGACACTGGAATATGACCAAGGCTTCAAGTTAGCAAGCTAAAGACCGGTTTTGGCTGGCCGAGGTGACAATAACAAAATTATGCACATGACCCGATGATTAGAGGCTAGAACCAGGAGTTTTTTCGTGATAACTCAATAGCCAATCAGATGGGATCACATAATTTTTGTGGGAATCGCTATTATATCAAATTTCCTTATATAAAGCGATATTAGCACCTCTACAGATGCAGAAGAGAAAATGAAATTTAATTGTCAAAACAGAATTATAAATTTATGGCCAGGAGAGAAAATATGAGCGAAATTCAGTTTAATAGGACTCTGTGCGAGGCTACAAATCCATTCTAGTAGGCCACGCGCACCATTGTCGAGAGCGCAGGAATGACTCCTACTTAGCTACTTGAAGAGAGCAGACCTATATTGCAGCGCGTCCCAGAAGAGATCTATACGATATTGAAAGTACGGTCGGGAGACGAGACTGGACCGTGTAGAGATACAGCTATCCCCGAGAAAGGAAGGGAGAAGCCGTCAAATTATAAAACGCACTAGTTTGCAACAGAGAGAAGCATTTTTATAACGCGACGTTTATTGGAAGAAGACTTCGCTTCTACAGTTTCACATTTCCACAGAATTACGACTAGTAGCATTGCATTCAACAGCTACTACATTGCAACAGTTATCTTCTACATAATTATCTAACATTTACGATGATAATATCCTTGAGTCAGGGGGGATGTTCGTATTCGACTCTTGTTAAGAAGATTGCCATGAACTACTAAATTATGGAAGGAGGTTAGTCTACATTAAGGAGTGGGAATTCAGAGTGACCTTGACGACCATGGATCGATGATTCCACAACTGCTCATCAACATGCAGTATTCTGAATTTACCTTCAACACTACGATTCAAATGTCCACTACCAACATGGAGAGATGTCAACCAGAGACGTTCAAACCTACATTGCTGATGAAATGCTACACGAAGAAGACGGACAGAGGGGTTCGTTTGTCCCGAGTTCGAGAGTTGCCAGACTAGAGGTCGCGAAGCAAGAAGATATGCCGTTAGCAGGGAGACGAGCCAGCAGTTCAGGTGTTTGCCGCACGACAAGGGGAGAGGCAGGACAGCTAACCGTCACGCTCCTAACTGGAACCCGCTTCGAGGCAGACGACACGCACGTGCCGTCCCGAGAGAGGAACATCGAGTATATCAGACCGGCTATCACGACAGCAGATCATCAGAAATGTAGAAAATTGAATGTTCGAAGATCTTAGTAGTTTGATGTAGTATTTGATAGTATTTCAGGAGTGACCAATTCATAAGTAGATTTTCTTATTCATAACCCATGCTTTTATGTTGTCAATTTTAGCGATTTCACTGTAAATTTTATGATACTTCAGCGTGTGTAGTTTTAGACGTAATTTCACTTGTATTTGACTTAAGATATTCCGTTTTTATATTTTTAAAGGAAACGTTTTAATATCCTCACTTTTAAACGAAACTGTTTTAAGAAGGGAATACTTCGATCGTTAAAAATGCGTAACAAGCGACAAAATGCATCTATATGACTAGATTGCATTATTATTAAGAGAAAGCATTATTGTAGAATGCTGAAACACTGTTTAAAACATTTTATTGTGTCAGAACATAAATGAAACATTTATAAATAATATTATTGGAGTAGAACAATTCCAATTGCGGAATGTTACTGTAATATGACATTGATATAGTCATTGACTATTGTTATAACGGATTTACACTATGAAATAGGATCATAATGTTGACAATAGAGGTCAAATGATGCCTATAATTAGCAACAATTTTATTGGAAGAATTGCTATAACGAAACCACAGACCAGGAGATTTGTAGAACTACCTGAGGTCTTGTATGATTTGAAACAAGTTTAAATATGATTAATTAATTCATTAAATGTACACCAGAAACGGGAGGATATGTATTATTGCTATTGACAGTAAAGACGAGCGAACTACGATTTATTAATGATAATATTTTATTGTAACGTGGAAAAACAGTATGTTGTGAAAGTTTGTTAACGAAATGCGTTATTTGAAGTTAAGAGGAATATTGTATAAAGTGAACTAAAGTGAACAAATTTGTAATTGTTATTGAAAGAGCTCGAGGATAATTAGTTTAGAGTAGAGGTGGATAGGAGTGCATTATGAACAGTATTTCACAGGTGTGTGTTTACCTAGTAGAGTCACTGATTCTTCTACACGTTTGGAGTGCAGCAAGATGGGTTTTTATTGAAGGATTACCGTGCATTATTATTGAGATTGTTATTAAAAGGAGAGGAAAGGAGTATGTCAAGTATGGAGGCGTAGCAGACGCTATTAAAAGAGATTGTTCACCGTATTACGACAGGAAAGAAGTGTATTGCTATTGGGAGCAGAGAATTGATACAGTATGTTTAAAAAGTAACTGACATTAGGGTTTATATTTATGTTATACATGTCAGAAAGTTTTATTACGAAATCCACGAAGTGTATTAAGAGTAACTGAGTAGTTCCGCATCGTTCTTTAAATATATTGTATTTTATTCATTGATACAACATTTAAGAGCTGTATTTAACTTAATTGTTCGATACCAGAACTCTATTTATTGTGACAAGTAACCAGAATATACCTAAAATTACATTGTTTTGTGAACAAATGTTCGAAGAACTGTTTAAAGAAACAGTAGCGAAATAAGATTGTCAGATCGCGAAAGATCTTGTATATGTGTTTTTAAATACCGTGCTGGACATGGTAATTTTATCTTACTGTATGTAAATATTTAACCATTTTAAATAATTTAATAATTTTATTCTTATTACGTTCACGTTTTTAAGTAAATAAGTGTATAATGTAGGGCAGTGTATTGTTAATTGCATTTCAATTGATGAACAGCTGATTACGATGAGACTGCTTAAAGAGATCGAGTCACAGGGTGACTAGAAAGCGCAAACACTTAATTATCATTTCTTAAATAATTACATTTGTGTAATTTAAACCTTGCTGAATGTATATTTAACAGCTGGAAGGACTATCTACCGAGTGAAATTTTATTTTCAATTTGAATTTATTTTTATTGGTGTGAGGAAGATTTAATATTTTGTAAATATTTAGTTAATAAATTTCAGGCACTATTTTTTTGCCTGCTCATTTTTATAGAAACTGATCATCTTTTCATTTCGCAATCGACGTGCGATAATACTGCCAGTTAGTTACTAGAACTCACTTAGTCTCAACTTCACCGTTCTCGCTCGAGATCCGAGATTCTCGTCCTACCATCTTGTTGTGGATATTTAATTTCTAGTAAATATGTAACTAATTAATAGCGTTATTGCATGACCGGTATGCGTCGAGGGTTTCCTAGTCATTCACCTAGAAAGGTTGTGTTGGTTTATCTGGCTGGTTATCGACATCCTTACAATCCTTTTCCATCTAAGCGAATATAGGTGGTGGCTATGCGAGATTCGGGCGCTTATAGGTGGTATTTTATTTAAGAGCTGTATTTAACTTAATTGTTCGATACCAGAACTCTATTTATTGTGGCAAGTAACCAGAATATACCTAAAATTACATTGTTTTGTGAACAAATGTTCGAAGAACTGTTTAAAGAAACAGTAGCGAAATAAGATTGTCAGATCGCGAAAGATCTTGTATATATGTTTTTAAATATCGTGCTCAAAGTCAAAAAGTCAACCCCTGGCACTATACAGCCCATGACGGGCTAAGGCCGACCAAGCGACCGCTGCCCAGCCATTCGGCCTGCAGATATTGGGGAGACGCGTGATCAGCGCGTCGGGTCCCCTCTGCCGTTAATCTTGGTTTTCGTGATCGGGGCGCTGTCTCACTGTCAGACAGCTACTCAATTGTCCTCACGAGGCTGAGTGCACCCCGTTCCAACCCTCACGTCAGTTTTAAAATCCCTGACGGAGCCGAGAATCGAACCCGGGGCCTCCGGGTGAGAGGCAGGCGCGCTACCCCAACACCACGGGGCCGGCCAAATACCGTTCTGGACATGGACATCTTATGTAAATATTTAACCATTTTAAATAATTTTATTCTTATTACGTTCACGATTTTAAGTAAATAAGTGTATAATGTAGGGCAGTGTATTGTTAATTACATTTTATTTGATGAACAGCTGATTACGATCAGACTGCTTAAATTGATCGAGTCACAGGGTGATGAGAAAGGGCAAACACTTAATTATTATTTCTTAAATAATTACATTTGTGTAATTTAAACTTTGCTGATATATTTAACAGATAGAAGGACTATCTACCGAGTGAAATTTTATTTTTCAATTTGATTTTATTTTTATTGGTGTTAGGAAGATTTAATATTTTGTAAATATTTAGTTAATAAATTTCAGGCACTATTTTTGTTTGCCTGCTCATTTTTATAGAAACTGATCATCTTTTCATTTCACAGTCGACGTGCATTAATACTGCCAGTTAGTTACTGGAACTCATTTAGTCTCAACTTCACCGTTAACGCTCGAGATCCGAGATTCTAGTCCTACCATCTTGTTATGGATATTTAATTTCTAGTAAATGTGTAACTAATTAGTAGCATTATTGCATGACCGGTATGCGTCGAGGGTTTCCTAGTCATTCACCTAGAAAGGTTGTGTTGGTTTATCTGGCTGGTTATCGACATCCTTACAATCCTTTTCCATCTCAGCGGATATAGATGGTGGCTATGCGAGATTCGGGCGCAGTACGGAACAGAAATATTAGAAAAAGTCGCAATTTCTGGCGAGGTGTTGCCGACTTGCCTCGTTAAAAGTTTAACGTCGCACAGATTTTTAACGGTTCGTTTCCGGCCATAAGTGTCCTATCTCAAGTTGCTTCTGATAAGGACCGGAACCTCTGGTTTCCGTTTGTCGACGTAATTTTGAGACACCCTGTATTTAGTGGTCTTGATGCGATCGAAAATAGAGGACATGCTATTGGCTCTGTGACCACACTGCCCAAAAGCAGACCTGCCATTTTAAGTGTTTTATTGTATACTTCCTAGTAGCTGCCTGCCGCTCATAAGGACTTAGTAGCATGCAACCAAATTTGCCAGGGCTTTTACGCTGGCAGGTAGTTTATCTCCCGTGCAGCTACCAGCAGGCGTACCTGGAGATGGTGGAACCGGTCCTAAGTAACAAACCCATTGAACTTCTTTCAACAGAAGAAGCACACAGAGCAGATAGATCTCATGTATGGTGGTGATTAGGGCTCGGATTTTCAGGTGCTAAAAATCGGGAAAATATTTATTTTTTGTGTATTAAAAATACCTGAAAGATGTGACGAAAAAGTAAAAATATTTCATTATAATTTAGTTTATTAATGTGAATATAAACAATATGCAGTTCTCACGAATGCAATTTATACTATGCCTCACTGACTACCGAAGCATTACAATGCACAACGAGATATATCTTCAGGTTGTCCGTCACAAATGACCGACGATTATCACAAAACTCTTTTTCTAAAGGGCCGAAACTGCGCCAATATGTTTCTTGCCTTCGAGGTGTTGTGTAACTTGAGATTGCTGTTCAGCCTTGATTGCTTTCCCACATGGTTGGCAGAACAGAATGCCCCCATCATAAGTAAAATTATTTTTAAATTCTGCAACAGACGATAACTTGTAGTTGCTTTTACTTGAGGAATTGTAGAACTGCCTAACTCTTCAAAGTGCCATAAATGAACTGTATGTGAGTGACACATGTTCCACGTAGCTCTAGCACGTGGTGCAATATGGCTAAGGACAAGGAAATCCCCGGATTCCACACTGAGTGGCACGGGGTGACAAGTTAAGAATAACACAGGTGCAAGCTGACATACGCTCTGCAAGAAGATTAGATAGTTCACAGGTTCTTCCCCGTTGAAGTAACAAAGAACAAAAATGCAATAAATTGAAAGATCTAGCATACTGATTTTAAAGAAATGTAAAAATTATGTGTTTTTATGTGCTAATAGGTGGAAAGCAATAATTTATGTATTTATAGAAAAAATGCTTAAAATATGTATTTACATAAAAAAATATTTATTTACCTAAAAATCCGAGCCCTAGTGGTGATTCATTTGTGGTAGGAACCTGTCGCCTGTCACAATTGCAAGAAGTCTTTCCCCAGTAAACAAGGTGCAAGAGATGTTACACACACTGTATTGTAGATGAGTCACATATGTCAGCAACTAACGAACGTACATATTTTTGTACAGACCACCCCCATTCTCTTCCTCCACAAAATTATCAAACACTTTTGTCACGTTCTTGTAGGTAATCAAAAACTAGTTATTATGATAAACTTGGCTTGGCATTTTCAACAATATGGCACAATAGTTTGGCATCAAAAATTGACAAACATTTTTTTATAGCAAAACAATTATAAAATACATAGTTGTAGAACTGCTTGTCCACCTGAACTGCAACCTGTCTGGCTCCGTGGCTAAATGGTTAGCGCACTAGGCTTTGGCCCGAAGTGCCCTGGGTTCGATTCCCGGCCGAGCCATCAGGGATTTTCATCTCCTGGGGTTAATTCCCGTGGCTCGGGGACTGGGTATATGTGACGTCTTTATCATCACTTCATCCTCATTACGACGCATAGGTCTCCCACGGGCGTCAACTAGAAAGACCTGCACTCGGCCTCTCTGAAGGCCATATTATTATTATCTGCAACCTTAATTGTTGGAATCCGGCCAATGTTCCTTTTATGTTTTCTTATAGGGATGGAGAAGATCAACTTCTCAGGAGGTGAGCACTTCATACATTTGGGTGGCCGTTACCTGGGAGAGCTGGTACGTTACTGCAAGGAGGAGCTGCTCCTGCCAAGTGTGTCCATTGTCAGCAACGGCAGCCTCATCAGGGAGAAATGGTTCAAAGAGTACGGTGAGTAGCACTCATTTGGTGCTCATCGTTAGAGAGAATTGGTTCAAAGAAAACGGCGAGTAGCTCTTACTTGGTGGATGAGTGCTAGAGTGCTCATCGTTACAGAGAAATGGTTCAGCAGGTACGGTGGAGTACAGGGTCACCGAGAGGATTTAAGGGCTCCTATGCAATTTTTTTTCTCCGCTCGCTCTTTAACCTCTTGAAGGGGTATGACGTATATATTTGTATGTTAAATGTTATGGGCATGACGAATATATACGTACTCCATCTTTTACCGCTAACGCCTCCTGGGCATGTCGAGTTTTCAAGGCATGGCGAATGTCATCGAGAAAATTGATGTTTTGGCAGCAGGTTGACAGCAGTTATGACATTTCCCGCCTCTGTATCTTGGTTGTTTTTTGTTTTTGTATTTGATTTTGTGTTCGTTTTCTACTTTTTCTTTTTTTTTTTATAAATTTTGGTTTTTGCTTTGTGTGATTTTTGTTTTTGTGTTTGTTTTCTCTATTTGCTTTTGTTTTGTTCTTTTTTCTTTTTTTTGCTTTGTTTTTTGTTTGTTTTTGTGTTTGTTTTCTTTATTTGCTTTTGTTTTTGAATTTTGCTTATTTATTTGTTTTTGATTTTAAGTCGTTTTCTGCTTTTTCTTTTGTCCCTGAATTTTTGTATTTGTTTGTTTTCTGTATTTGCTTTTGTTTTTTGCTTTTTTTGTTCTTGAATTTGTGTTCATTTTCTGCCCTTTCTTTTGTTTTTGCATTGTGGTTTTGGTGTTTGTTTTCTGTATTTGCTCTTTTGTTTCTGATTTTGTGCTCGTTTTCTGCTTTATCGTTTCTTTTGAATTTTGCTTTGCTTCTTTTATTTGTTTTTTGGTTTTGTGAAAGTTTTTTCGCTTTTGCTTTTGATTTTGAAATCTGCTTTGGTCATGTGTTTGTTTTTGCTTTGTGCGGGGAAAATACAAGACAATCAATGCAAGTCCAATGGACGTTACATGCAATTAGACATTGGATCTATCAGCATGCGTGAAAGCATGTTTGGCAACAATGTCATGCGTGTGCTGGTCAGAAATAATCTGAAATATTATGATATCTTGTTGTGCTAATTTTGGATGAAATCCATTTGTTAGTATAGAAGTTACATGTATTTTAAAATTGGACCTATCTGCAGGCATAGAATCATGTTGGCAGCACTGACTTATATTGATTACTCCAAATTAATCTAGAATGCCAGGTGCTATTCATGTGCAAAGTATAGAGCTGTTAGCTTGCATATTTTCTGATATATTGATATTAGGGTAAAAACAAATAGACAGCATTTATTAACAGTTGGCAGCCCTGATTGCTCTTAAGAATACTTGTAGTCATATCTGTTATGTTACACATAGCACATACGAAATTTGGTTGAAATCGAACTGATAGTATAGGAGTTACATGTATTTAAAAATTGGTACTATCAGCAGGCTTAGAATCGTGTTGGTAGAACTGACTATTGACGTCCGAAACGGGGGAGGAGCTTACGGTCAGCTGTTTGCAATATGGCGGCGAGATAGTGACGAGAAGTAAGCTAGACAGTGATAGGGTGTGCGTTTGTTATGGCTTCTAATTTATGATGGCAAAATACTACATATTTTCTTTCATTGATAGAAATATGTTTATAATCAATTTAAATGCAGTGCTTAGTTACTAGACTACCAGTTTAAAATATTACCCCCCTGTAGATAGTTAATTTACTGTCTGCTGTTACATATATGAAGCCTGTACTTGGGAGCCTAATGGTATCGATGTTTTTATTAATTTCACAATATATGTATGTATATATATATATATATATCTCACATAACACAAAGGACGACTCCCTGATAATAAATTGAATCCAGCAATCCTGAATTTGCATGAATGTTTTGGGTTCAAAGAAGCGTTACTTGGGATGCTCAAATCATACTTCAATATTGCTAATATTGACCTACATACTTGCTGTTCAAAGGCAAGAATATAAATATATTAATCTCTTGCCACAGGCAAGTTAAAATGGAGACATCCTCTTTATCAATATATTTAATTAAATATTTAAAATACAGATATTTAACAAAGCTGGAGTCTCCATTTGAACTTGTCATAAGCAAACGGAACAGATCAAAAACTACACTTTAAGCCAAATCAAATTCACTCCTCAGCTCGACATAAACCATAACACCAATTAAAACCCATACAAAACATACTCTCCTTACTGTTGTACAAATTTCAAACCAACTATTTGCACTCAAAACTGAAAAACCCTGAAATGGGAACTAATTAAAGTTAGAATAGCCTAGGCCGATCAGGTCTCCTGCTACATTACCGCATATGTATACTTAACATCACTATAACTTCTAAATTACGGCTAAGTGACCTATCTGCCTGAGTAGTATAGGTGTTACCGGCCTGCCTGGGATGATGGGTCACCAAACCGGTACTTAAAACTAAGATTTTACACATTAATTAACTAAATTCAACAGTAAGGAGATCATAGACAAAAACACAATTTAAGCCAAATCATACTTAAAATATTGCAAATATTGAGCTACATACTTGCTGTTCAAAGGCAAAAATATAAATTCTCTGGCAAATTAAGGCTAGGAACAGCATTTTTCTTAAGTTTTCTAACCATTCGACTATTGTCAATCGGAAGAACCCCTAAAATAGATTTACGAAGAGCGGATTACATTCGGTTCAATGTACGGCACAGAAGTATTAGGCTACAAGTTTATCAGTATTTCTGATGTAGCTAAATCCTTATGAATACAAATTAGAGACAATAACTATCAATAATCAACAGTACCGGTGCTTACGCTGTGGAAAGAAGTCGTCTTCACAAAAATGCAGACTGCACACTGTCATGCAACGTGTAACACGTTTTCCAATTGACAGCGCCGAAGCCCATCTTTCTCTCTGAACTTTTTGCACAGGAATGTAGTGAGAAGATTTCGTACCCATTTTATACGATTTGCAACCGTATACAGAGTAGTACCTCCTCGAATTTGACAAATTCCTTTCTGTTTCCATCACGACATCAATGCTTCACCATGAAAATAAACCTCACCAGTCACAATGTTACAGCTTCAACATTCTACCGCGTGGCTGCGCCATCCAACTTTTCTGAGGTCAATATAAGTTGCTCCAATTTAATCTAGAATGCCAGGTACTATACGTGTGTATAGTTTAAAGCTGTCGGCTTGCATACTTTCTGATATATTGTTATTTGGATAAAAAATATAGAGAGAGCAATTATTACAGTAGTGGCTACGCGGTCTAAAGCGCTGCGTTAGGTCAAGGGGCCAAGCTTTCTGCTGACTCGGTAGACGCGTGGGTTCGAGCCCCACCGTCGGCTGTCCTTGAAATGGTTTTCCGTGGTTTCCCATTTTCAACACCAGGCAAATGCTGGGACAGTACCTTCTGACAGGCCACGGCCGCTTCCTTCCACATCCTTGCCCAGTTTCATTCATCTTCATCCATTCCATCTCTCATCCCGACGCGCAGGTCGCCCACGGGCGTCGACTAGAAAGACCAGCACTCGGCCTCTCAGGAGGCTACACGACAAAAAAAAAAACAGTTGGCAGCCCTGGTGGGTCTTAAGAATACGCTCAGTCATATCTGTTTATGTACACATATTACATACAAAATTTGGTTGAAATCCAATTGATAGTGCAGAAGTTATATGCATTTAAAAATTGGACCTATCAGAAAGCTTAAAATTATTTTGGCAACACTGTTATGTATGGCCTCCTGGAAATTAAACTGAAATAGTATTATTTACATGTGTGCCAATTTTGGAATAGCTCCCATGCATACCTTCCAAGATATCCAACATGGAGCTCAAATTTCTAGTGAGATTTTTCAGCAGTTGGTAGCACTGACATCATTTTCAAATATGGGCTTGAGATAATCCGGTATACATCTTTACTCATACTAAATTTGGTTTCGATTGCTGCAGCCGTTTAGGAGTTGATAGGGGGACACACACACACAGACAGACAGACACACATTTTCCCGGATAAATCACATAAGTCTACTTTTTCAACATTTTGGCAAAATGTGAAAAGTAGGCTAAAAATGGTCAAAATGTCTCTTGAATTATACTTAATACATTGAAACTTCTTTATTATACTATAACACAACATTATTATTGCTAACATTCCTGCTAACCTTTCCGCCTACACTGTCGTAACAATTGGCTGGAAATAATACACAGGGCAGGTTACACCAAGCACTCAAAAATACCCAGTTAAGAGGTTAAATACTTTTTATTATTTCTAGCTATACCGGAAAGACAATGATTTTAGTATTATTTTATTAAATATACAGAGAGATTAGTTTGGATGTATCGGAGCCCCTCGCTAGCCCGCTCGCCCATGGCGCGAGCCTGTCCCCCAGGCACTTTGCCATTATGCGGTGGTCGCGTGGCATTGAGTCATTGAGTATAGGAATTTGTACTTAAATTTGTACTTCAATGTGATCCTTGACCAATTTTTTTATGAACTGACTTACGGAGGGCGATTGTCAATTTATTTTCAACAAGATTCTGCCACTGCTCACACTGACGAAGCATCCATGACAGAATTGCGTCGCATTTTTGGTACTAGGATTATAAGTCGGAACGTGTGGCCCCCGCGAAGCCCAGACTTATCACCATGTGACTTTTATTTGTGGGGGACGCTTAAAAATAGAGTGTATGCGAGAAACCCTCCACTTTAAATGAGCTTGAAGACTATATTACAGCTGAAATACAGTCAATCGGTGCTGAGGAACTTCAGAGAGTACATGCTAGTTTCATAAAAAGGTGCCAGCGATGTGTAGCAGTGAATGGCGAACATTTTCAGCACAAGCTGTGAACTATGCAAGTACAAATTCCTACACTCAATGACTCGGTTGCATGTGGGCACCGCATAACGGCAAAGTGCGTGGCGGGAAACAGGCTCGCGCCGTGGGCGAGCGGGCTAGCGAGGGTCTCCGATACATCCAAACTAATCTCTCTGTATTTTGCAAAGTGCACAAAACAATTTGTAATTTCTAATCCATTAACGTGCCTAGGGAAATATTTTGCAATTCTGTAAAATTTCACTTAAATTACCAGTAGGCCTACTTAAACAAAAATAAGTAGCATTTTTAAAAATTTGCATTAATTTGATAGCAGATTCAACACTAAATTGTAGTAGGCCTACTGTACATTATTCCTAACCAGTTATAACTCCTGATTCATCATCATCATCATCATCATCATTTCCCCTTATCCAGCTCCTGCCAGGTTGGGGTATTTATGGCACTTCTCCACCTTCCTCTTTCTTTCCACCATTCCTCGTCCACGATCTTGTCCCAGTCCAAATTTCTTTTTCTTATTCTGTTTTTCACTGAATCAATCCACCTTGTTCTAGGTCTTCCCCTTGCTCTCTTACCCTTGCACTTTACCTCCAGCATCTGTCTTGGTATTCTATTTTCCTCCATCCTCTTTACATGTCCAAACCACCTTAGTTCATTCTTCTCAATTCTCTCATTTAGTTTTCTCATCCCAACTTCCTTCCTGACATCTTCATTTCTCACTCTGTCTTTCCTATCATACTTCTTAGGAATTTCATTTCACTGGCTTGAATTCTACTCTCTTGCCGGCTTGTCAAGGTCCAAGTCCCAGCTGCATAAGTCAATATGGGTACATATTACACTTAATACATTATATCTTTGCTTTTCCTTGGTACTTCCTTATCCCAAATAAGTTTTCTTACACTTTGATAGAATGCATTGCTCTGCTGTACCCTCCTGCCAATCTCCGTGTCCAACCTACCAGTTTGCATTAATTCACTTCCTAGGTATTTGAACATGTCCACAATTTCCAAACTCTGACTTCCAATTTTCACAATGCCCTTTCCTTGTCTTTCCCCTCTTGTCATCATCATGGTCTTGCTTTTCACTATACTGATTTTCATGCCGTACTTCTGAATATTTTCGTTCAGTGTATCAAGTTGTTCTTGCACTTCTTCGGTATTCCTTCCCCAGACCACAATATCATCTGCAAATAACAGTAACTTCATTTCTTTATTTCACAGTCATAAATAGAATTTAATACTCTTCTGGGGTAGAATATGGTACATGACAACATGTGTTTTGTAATTTTCAGAATCGAATAACTTCTTCTACCAAATGAGTGGTTTCTGACAATACTTTCGCACTGTCATATGCCTCTCACGTGGTTTCCTGCCACATTTCTCTAGATAGTTTAAAGTTCGTCAACGTGCAGAGCAGTAGAAAAATCGTCATCCTTACTCTGCAAAGCCTCCGACAAGTTGTAAGTTATAGCCGGCATTTTTAAAACAAAAGTAACTACAATTAACTGAAACTAACGGGCCCCTATGCATTTGCCGCCCTTGCTCCCCCCTGGTGTTGAGTAGCACTCTTTTGGTAGTTGAGTGCTAGATTGCTCATTGTTAGAGAAAGTTAGTTAGTTAGTTGTTGTTTTAAGGGGCAGAACTACGAGGTCATCTGGCCCTATTATTAGAGAAAAATTGTTCAAAGAGTATAATGAGTTACACTCATTTCGTGGATAAGAGCTAGAATGTCCATTGGCACAGAGAAATGGTTCAAAGAATATGGTGAGTAACATGAGTATAATCTTTAAGAGCAGGAAAACAGCTTCAGAATATACTGTACATGTTATTATATGAGTCGTCCAGTTGCAAAACTCGTTTAATCCACTTGTGAATAAGAATCATGTCATAAAATTATTCATTTAATTATTTTATTTTATTTATTTTATTTTGCTTTGTTTAATTTTTGTTTTGTTTTACTTTATTTCGTTTTATTTTGTTTTAAATTGTTTTTTTTTTGGTATTTTGTTTTTGTTTTGTTTTGATTTTCTAGAAAACAAACACAAAACCAAAAACAAAAAACACGAGGCAAAAAGCAAAATTCAAACACAAAAGCAAAAGCAGAAAACAACAATGAAAGAAACACAAAGCAAAAAGCAAAATTCAAAAACAGCAAAAGCAGAAAACAAACACAAAACCAAAACAAAAAAGACGAAGCAAAAAGCAAAATTCAAAAACAAAAGCAAAAGCAGAAAACAAAAAACAAGAAACATAAAGCAAAATTCAAAAAAGCGAAAGCAGAAAACAAACACAAAACCAAGAAAGAAAAACAAAAAGTAAAATTCAAAATTAAAAGCACAAAGCAAACATAAAACCAAAAAACAAAAACACAAAGCAAAATGTAGAAAACAACAAACACAAAAGATATGGGAGGCAAAGTCCAGAGAAACGTTTCTCATGAAAATGATTCTTATTCACAAGTGGATTAAACGAGTTTTGTAACTTGACGACTCGTATATGAATCGCAGCCAATGGCCATAGCTGGATATTTTGATTGAACGCCCGACGGTTCCCAACAAGTTCAATTTCTAGTAGTTCCAACTTTGGCTACCAGATGCTACTGTCACTGACACCTAGCAGTGAACGTTTGAACTTGATAGAACATTTCTAACTAGCCAGATACAGTATAACCTAAAATTTTTTCTACACCCTGGGTACAAAGTCCCGTTACCCCTATACATTTCAGGAAATACATTAACTTTTTTAACATTTTCTGTTTCAGATATAATCAATGGCTGATACTAGTGACTATAGCATTGAAGAACGCATTGTCACAAGCACTTGGGTTCATGAGAGACCAAGAACAGGGAAAACGTTGGAACAGGTGCGTATTGACTTTGAGCAGCGATTCGGACGACAGCCTCCTCAAAAGACAACACTTTTACTTTGGGACAAGAAACTGTTCGCTACAGGCAGCGTGAAGGACAAACCAAGAAGTGGTTGACCATCAACAAGAGAGGAACAATGCCGAGAAGTCGCGGAGTCAGTGGAAAGATCACCAACGAAGTCAACTCGTAAACGATCCGCGGAGCTGGGTATACCCCGGTCAACTCTGCGCAAACATATGAAACATGACTTAAAGTTGCACCCATATCGACCAAAGAGTTGTCTTTTGAGGAGGCTGTCGTCCGAATCGCTGCTCAAAGTCAGTACGCACCTGTTCCAACGTTTTCCCTGTTCTTGGTCTCCCATGAACCCAAGTGCTGTGACAATGCGTTCTTCAATGCTATAGTCACTAGTACCAGCCATTGATTATATCTGAAACAGAAAATGTTAAAAAAATCAATGTATTTCCTGAAATGTATAGGGGTATTGGGACTTTGTACCCACCCTGCACACTACCAATTGCAGTGGGCTGCATGACGCAGTCGGGAGAGGTGCTGAGTTTCTAACTGAAAGGGAGTGGGTTTGATCCCCAGCCAGGTAGTGGATTTTAGAAATAAACTACCACTTTCGAAAACATTAATAGCCCTGGGGTTCACTCAGCCTACACCAGAAATGAGTACCAGGGTAATTCCTGGGAGGAAAGACGGCCAGGCATGGAGCGGACAACTCCATCCCATCTAGTGCCGATGTCACAAAGAGTGGAAGCCTCTGCCTTCCACTACTCCCAGGGCTTCCATGGCCTGTACGGAGTTGGCTTTGCTTACCAATTGCAGTGGTAGGTTCTTTTCATCATCATCTTGCAAAGTTTCCAGCCACTGGCCGGGTCTGTTTGGAACACAAGCCTCTCCAACGTCTTCTGTCTTCCCACCATCTCTCCGCCTCCACCCTTGTCCAGTCTTCTCCTCTCTTCTTCACGCTTTCTTCCACCCCCTTCAGCCACCTGTCTCTCGGTCTCTTTCCTTCCCACTTCGTCTCGTGTATCCTCCTGGGTATCCTCTTCTCCTCCATTCGTTTTTACATGTCCATACCATCTAAGTCTAGATTTCTCTATACCATCCTGTAATGGTTCCTCCTTCATTAATTCTCTGGTCCTCTCATTTCTTATTCTGTCCATCTTTGTAGCTCCAATACTGCTTCTCAAGAACCTCATCTCACTGGCCTGTATTTTGCTCTTCTCCCTTCCTTTCATAACCCAGTTCTCCGAGGCATACGTCAGGATAGGGACATACTACGTCTGATATATGATCCTCTTGCTGTTCTGAGGGACATCCTTGCTCCATAACATGCTTCTCACACTCCTCCGGAATGCTTCTGCCTGCCGAAACTCTACACTTTCTTCAGCTGTTCCCCACCAATTGTTATTCCCGTTGTGGTTCTTTCCTTCTTCCTTGTGAGCACTATCTCACTCTTATTTATGCTAAATTTCATCCCATATCCTTGTATTATTCCTTCCCACACGTCCAACTGTTCCTGTACCTCCTCCTCCTTGTTTCCCCAAATCATCAAATCATCTGCAAACACCATTGCTTTCATCTTTCCTCTCCCAATTACTTGTGCCACTCGGGTCATTATGTCATCCATCACCACAATGAAAAGTAACGGTGACAGTGCACTTCCTTGTATCAGGCCGTTTCTCTGTTCCAACCAGTCTGATCTCTCTCCTCCCACTTTCACACGGCTCACACTTCCCTTGTACATCTCCTTTATCCTCTTTATAGTCCATTTCTCTACTCCTCTATCCCCCAGGGACTTACATACTTTGTTTCTGCATACACTGTCATATGCTTTCTCAATGTCCCGGAAGGCCATCAGTAGATCTGTTCCATACTCATAGTGCTGTTCTTGTAACTGCCTTACAGCAAAAATCAAATCCACTGTGGACCTTCCTGCTCTGAAGCCATGTTGTTCTTCCCTCATCCCTCATTCTATCCTTGTCCTAATTCTCCTTTCCAAAACTTTCTCAAAGATTTTTGCACAATGACTCATCAGTGTTATTCCCCGATAGTTTCTGCATTCTGTTCTACTACCTTTCTTGAAGATCGGGACAATTATTCCTTTTTTCCAGTCCTCTGGGGTCTTCCTTTCCTTTCATGCTGTCCTCATCACTCGGTACCACCATTGTATCCCAACCTCTCCTGCTGCTCTCACCATCTCCACACTCAACTCATCCACACCCGGTGCCTTCCCTCCTTTCATCTTCCTCACTGCATCTTCCACTTTTTCCATGTTAAGTCCTTTTCTGTTTGCAGTTCATCTTCCTCTTCCCCGATTTCTTCCTCCTCACCGTGGTTTCCATTTTGGTTCAGAAGTTCTTCAAAATATTCTTTCCACATTTTCTTCAGTTCTTCCCTATTTTCTATCTCTTGTCCCCTTTTGTTCACCATTCTAACATAATCCGTAGGATCCTTCCGTCTTTTATTTTTTACCATCCCATACAGGACCTTTTTTGTACCTTCACTATCCTCCTTCATCATCTTTGTCCACTCTTCCATCCACTTTCTTCTCTCCTCAGCCACTACTCTCTTTGCCTCCTTCTTTCTTTCCTGGTACTCTTCCCTTGTCTCTACCGTCCTTTTTTGATACCACCTCCTAAAGGCTCTATTCTTTTCCCTTACTATATCTTTTGTCTTCTCATTCCACTATGGTGTTTCCTTCCACCTCTTCTTACTACTTGTCCTCCCACATACTGCTTCTGCTGCACCTACTAGTGTCTTCTTAAATCTAGCCCATTCCTCTTCCACCCCTCTTTCTTCATCTGTTGGAATTCATTCCTTTACCATTTTGAGGTACTCGACCCTTCTATCCCCTTCTTTCAGTTTCCATATCCTTATACGTCTTTCCTGGTTCGCAGTCCCTTTCTTCTCCTTACTCCCTCTCAGGTTCATTATCAGCAATCGATGGTCGCTATCCAGGTTCTCCGATGGTATAACCTTGATGTCTGTGATGTTCTTATTTAGTTCTTTCTCATACAGTATATAGTCGACCACCGACTTCCTGGTCAAGTCATCACTGTACCATGTGATTGTGTGGCTCTCTCTTTTCTTGAACCAGGAGTTCCCAACTAGCAGGCTGTTCCTTTGGCAGAAGTCCAACAGTCTCTTTCCTTCCTCATTTCTTCCGCCCCAACCCTCTGGTCCTAGAACACTCTCATAACCTTGTCTTTCTCTTCCTACATGGGCATTCAGATCCCCCATAACAATCATATTTCTTCCTACCAGCTGCTTCTGCAATTCCTCTTCAAACTCCTCCTTCTCATCAGAGGCGCAGCCTACTTGTGGAGCATACACTTGCACTATTTCCACGGTCTCTCCCCTCAGTGCTACTTTCACTTTCATCATCCTATCACTTATTCTCCTCACTTCTTCTTTTAAACCATCTCGTACTACTACTCCCACTCCATTCCTCTTTCCCTCTTTATTCCCACTCCAGTCCAGTCTATAGCCTTTTCTCAGTTCTCTCCCTCCTTCTCCTTTCCACTTTGTTTCTGCCAATCCCAATACATCCAACTTCCTTCTTTCCATCATATCCACTATCTCCTCCACCTTCCCCGTCAGCGTTCTTATGTTTAAAGCTCCAAATCTTAGTCCGTGTGTTCAGCCGTGTCGTCGTCTATTATATCCATCATGTCAGAGGCTCGTTCCATTCTTGAAAGCATTTGGTTTCATCCACTGCTGGCTTGCCGGGCCTATCGTAGCTTCACCAGAGCCCCGTTAGCCATCACTTTTCAGGGTTCCTGTAGGACCTTCACAGCTACCTTAATGGTCCCGGGGCACACAATGTCCCCACTGTACTTCGCCCCTACAGGCGATCCCCTACTTTGTGCCGTTGCCTGTCTCCCACGACGTGGATGAGGGGTTGGACTTATGGTAGGTTCTTTTACGTGCCATAAATCTATGACATGGGTCTGCGGGTTTTACTTCCCCTGCGAAGGAAGGCATACTGAAGGATTTTAACGCTCCTAAAAATCCGACTTCAGCAAGGTTTGAATCCGCGATCTTGGACATAGCAGTTCAGCATGCTACCGACTACGCCACCAAAGAATATACATGTCATACCAAGTACCCATGCACCATTAAATCAATATAATAATAATAATAATAATGCAACAAGCTCCCATCAAAGAAAACAGCGAGTACAGAAGGCGACACAACCACGAATTGTACAAGCACGTGGAGAAGATCAGTGACACGATTCGAAAAATAAGGATTGTCTTTTATAGCCACGTGACACGAATGAGCCCAGGCAGGATATCAAAACGGATATTGATGTACTGTCAAGATAAGAAAACCATGGAAGTTGAGAAAGATCTACGTGAAATGGAAATTTCCCCTAAAGATATCCAGGAGCGTGTTCCACTTCAAGAAAAACAACGTACGCACAAAGGTTTCCAGGAAAAGCCGAAGCTGAAGACAGGGAAGGCGTGGACCCAAGAGAGAAAAGAACAACACCGGAGATGAATGCGGGAACACTGGGCGGTAGTTAGAGCTTGGAAGAAGAGACAGTTGAACTGACGTGGTCCCTAGTTGGCCGAATCAAAAAAAGAAGAAGAATGCAACAAGCATGCATCTCTCTTTCCTATTCCTATCTCTCTCTGAATTGCTGATAAAGCTATGGATTCACCACTCATCAGGCATGCTGCAACTGCTTGCATGACTCATGTTGGTAAGATGCATTTATGTGTGGACAGTTGAGCATCTTTACTCATAATTAGGAACCGGATTTTTAGGTTTTTTAAATTATCATTTTAGTTTTTTTTTAATATAGAATAGTTTTTCTTAGGTTATTAATAGGTACAATAGGGTTTTAAAATAGGTTTTTATTTTTAAAGTGTAGCAAAAGATGACATAAACTGCACAAAGTTTGACATTAACCCCTCAAGCGTGATATTGTGAAACTCAGGGCTGCACCCACAACATGCATTATTTCTAGCCTACTCCCAATTATAAGCGCGGTATCATATGCATTTCGCTATAATTTCCAAACGCACTGGCAAAAGTTTTCAAAAACACACACAATAACAACAGCATATAACATAATATTATAAACTTTCAATAACCTGATTATCCCTGGTCAGCGGCACGTCAATACCGGAACAATATCACAGTCGCCCAATGTGTTCGTATTTCTTGGCGTTCTATCACGAATTACATCGTCAGTGTCGCTATCTTCACTGGAAGTTATAGCGAACATATCCTTTATATCGCTGTCACACCCTGAATCACTTTCGTTGGCGCTATTATCGAGCAACTTAGCTATTTCTTTGTCATCAATAACTGTGCCAGGGCCTGCCATGTTTACAAGCAAACTCACGGTCCACAAAAGTGGGAACACGTGTGCAGAGATCTGAAAAATAAATGACTGTGAAGATATGAGACACCTCCTGGCAATAATAAGTAGCTCGAAGTGTAGCCAAGAGTTGCCTCTTCCTGCCATCTTACGACCAAATAAATAACTATTACGAAGTCCAAGTAGCGGGCGATTCAAAATCAACGGCACACCCTTGCGCCGTACATGCTGTGAACGTAGCAGGTTAGTGGGCGCACCGTTGCGCCGCACACGCTAAGGGGGTTAATGCCTAATTGTTAGTAGAAAATCTGATTGTAACGAGAGTGTAAATTTTTTTTCTTTCCGTGTAGCCTCCTGAGAGGCCGAGTGCAGGTCTTTCTAGTCGACGCCCGTGGGCGACCTGCGCGTCAGGATGAGAGATGGAATGGATGAAGATGAATGAAACTGGGCAAGGATGTGGAAGGAAGCAGCCGTGGCCTGTCAGAAGGTACTGTCCCAGCATTTGCCTGGTGTTGAAAATGGGAAACCATGGAAAACCATTTCAAGGACAGCCGACGGTGGGGCTCGAACCCACGCGTCTACCGAGTCAGCAGGGAGCTTGGCCCCTTGACCTAACGCTGTGCTTTAGCCCGCGTAGCCACTTGTGTCGGTAATATTTTACATGATGATACGTCTTTTATCAAATTATCACCGAGAACTTCACACTCTTAGGCAATATTTGCTCTCCTTCATCATCATCATCATCATCATCTACATTTCCCCTTTTCCAGTTGACACTGGGTGGGGGCAAATATGGTTCCTCTCCACTTTGTTCTGTCGTTCCACCATTCCTCTTCTGACACAGTGTTCCAATCAGGTTCCGTTTACTAATGCTATTCTTCACCAAGTCCATCCAACACATTCTTGGTTTTCCTCGTCCTCTCTTCCCTGTCATCCGTCGTTCCAGTGCTCGTCTTGGTAGACTTACTTCATTCATCCGTTTGACATGACCTAACCATCTCAATCTGTTTTGCTCCAGTTTGTCATTTAGTTTCTGTACTCCCAGTTCTTTCCGTATATCTTCATTTCTTACTCTGTCTCTCCTTGTTTTCTGGACCATACTTCTCACAAATCTCATCTCTGCTCTCATCCCTCTTAGTCATTGTCCAAGTTTCTGCTGCATACGTCATTATAGGAACATAATATGTTTTGTACGTAACTTCTTTAGCCTTAATTGGTATATACTTGTTCCATACTAATCCCCGTACCTGTTGGTATAAAGCACTCCCGAGTTGTATTCTTCTGCTAATTTCCAAATCTAGTCTTCCAACTTCAGTCAGTTTACTTCCCAAATATTTGAAGTGTTTCACCAATTCCTATTCCTTATCTCCTACTTTGATTACTCCTTTTCCTTCTTTCTTACCTCTACTCATCACCACTGTTTTACTCTTCTTCACATTTATCTTCAATACCCATTGCTCAATCTTTTCATTTATTACGTCTAACTGTTCTTGTACCTCCATCTCATCCTCGCCCCAGATCACAACATCGTCTGCAAACAGCATTACCTTCATCTTTGCCCTACTGGCCCAGATAACATCCCACTGGAATTAATTCAAGCTGGAGGTCAGTCCCCCAAAATGCGTATTTTCACTCTTATTCTCAAAATTTGGGTATTAGGAGACCTAAAGAATGCCACTATCATCACAATCTGCAAGAAAGGTGATCATAGAGTTTGTGGCAACTTCAGGTTATCTCAGAAAAGATCCTCCCCGAGTCCCAGTGCGGATTTCGATCTTCCAGATGCACAACTGACTTGATTTTCTGCGTAAGACAACTACAAGAAAAAAGTAGTGAGCAACAGAATCCACTCTTCTTAGTCTTTTATGATCTGGAAAAGGCCTTTGACTCGGTTCCAATATCTGCTATGTGGGCGGTGCTACAATGCTTTGGCTGTCCTCGACGCTTTGTTGATCTAATCCAAGCTCTCCATGATGGCATGACCAGTCAGGTTTGTCAGCAAAATAAGATCTCTGACGAATTTCCTATCACTCATGGACTGAAACAAGGCTGCGTACTTGCTCCAACACTGTTTGCATTGTATTTGGCTGCAATGCTCTATAAATCGCCCATAAACATCTCAGGTGTAGAGGTCAGGTACCGTTTTTATGGAGGGCTCTTCAACCTAGCTCGATTTCGCTCCAAGAAGCTAACTCAAGTTACAAAGATAACCAATTTGTTGTATGCAGGTGATGCGGCATCGCCTACACTCAGACCAGTGGAGTTGCAACAGACTGTTAATTGCTACAGGAATGCATGTGATCGTTTTGGGCTCACCATTAATGTTCAGAAGACCAAGGTTCTGGCACAACCTTCACCAGGCACTTCCCTTCCGCACTTCAACATTTCTATCTCAGATACTCCATTGGAGCAGGTAGACCACTTCTCGTATCTGGGCAGTCTGCTATCTGTACACGGCAATTGTGGGCAGGATGTTGAAAAGAGAATCGGTGCTGCCCATGCGGCATTTGAGCGACTATCGCACCGGGTCTTCTTGAATAAAGTTCTGACAGTGAAGACGAAGCTCATGGTGTACCAAGCTGTTGTCATCTCAACATTATTGTATGGCTGTGAAACCTGGACCCTTTATCGACATGACTTCCGAAAGCTTGAGCACTTCCGTCAACAGAAACTTCGATCCACCCTTAAGTTAAAGTGGGAAGACCACATCACCAACCTCGATGTTCTTCAGAAAGCGCATGCTAATAGTATAGAATCATCCATCATTGGTCATCAACTTAGATGGATTGGACATGTCCATCGGATGGATGATACGAGACTACCACGCCAGGTTATGTATGGTGAACTCAGCTCTGGCACCATACCTCATGGAGGCCCTAAGAGACGTTACAAGGACCAATTTAAACAGAATATGAAGTTGACAGGTCTCAATCCACAAACATGGGACCAGCTTGCTAAAGACCGTTCAACTTGGCACCAGACCATCCTGGCTGCTGTCAAAATGTTTGAAGAAGGTCGTAGACTTGTTAAGGCCAAGCCACAAGCACGGAAGCTCCGTGCAGCACTGCCACGCCCTCCACCAACAGTTCTGCGTGGATGCTTGTTTCATGCACACATTGGGCTGTTCAGTCACCGCACAGATGCCCACAGACCTCAACCTTAAGATTATATGACTGTTTTGGAAGAAGATCTATACTCGGAAACGAGTTAAAGCCGCCGCCGTCGACTATAGTCTTTAATTGCCACCTTCATGATGTCATCCATCGCCATTAAGAACAATAATGGTGACAACACCCTTCCTTGCTTTAGTCCAGTGTCAATTTTAAACCATTCCGATGTCCCAACTCTAGTCTTCACACTACTGTGGCAATCCATGCACATTCCTTTTACCATGTCTCTCAGTTCCTTGCCTATCCCCCTATTTGTTAAGCTTTCCCAAACTTTTGTTCTAGGGATGCTATCATAGGCCTTTTCTAGATCAATAACAGTCATTACCATATTCTTCCCATATTCCCAACTCTTTTCAATGTTCTGTCTCAGAATGAAAATGGGTTCCACTGCTGACCTGCCCCCTCTAAATCCAAATTGCTCCTGCTCTATTTGGCTTTCTACCTGTATTCTAATTCTTTTTTCTAGGATTCTTTCCATTACTTTGGCAACATGCGAGATGATGGTGATTCCTCGGTAGTTATCACACACCTTCCTGTCTCCTTTCTTGAATATTGGCAATATTATTCCTTTCTTCCAATCTTCAGGAACTTTCTTCTCTCTCCACACACTCCTAAGAAGTCTGTATGTCCACTGCAGTCCCACTGGTCCTGCCGCCTTGATCATTTCTATTGCCACTTCGTCGATTCCCACAGCTTTCCCCATCTTCATCTTCCTAACTGCCCATTCCACTTCTGCCATAGTAATGTCCGGTTCTTCTTCTATTTTTTTCTCCACCATTTTGGCTGTTTGCGTAACATCTCCGCATGTCTGGCGTCTCACATTCAACAGCTCGCTGAAATATTCTTTCCATCTGTCCGTTATCTCTTCTGGTTTTGTCAATATTTCACCTTCTTTGTTTTTCACGAACCCAGTGTTCACCTTTTCATTTCTTCTACTTTCTATAATTCCAAACAGCAATTTCTTTCCACAATTTAAATCCTCGCTTATTTCCTGAGTGAATTCTTCCCAGCTTTTCTTCTTTTCCTCTGCAATTACTTTCTTGCAATCTCTGTTTGCTTCTATATATTTTGCTCTACTTTCTTCAGTCTTTTTTGTTTTCCATTCCTTCCAAGTTTTCTTCTTCTCCCTTACCTTTTCCTTCACTCTATCATTCCACCATTTTGTTGCCTTTTCCCGTACCTTTCCTGATCTTCTACCACGTGTTTTCTCTGGACTGTTTACAAATGCACTCTTGAACTTTTCCCATTCTTGTTCCACATGGGTAATATCCGTTCTTGGTATCTGTTCTTGCAATTCTTTCTTAAACTCTTCTGCAACCTCCTTTTCCTTTAGTCTCCAGACCTTAATCTTTCTTTCCCTTTTTTCTGGTAATGACATAACTTTTCCTACTTTTAATTTTGCTACCTCTGCCCTATCATCTCCTCCAAAGGCTTCCTCTCCTTAAATATGTTAATTTATTATTCAAATTCAATAAAAGTAAGGATGCCAGAGATGATTTTCACACCCTAGCCCGTTTCATTAACTTTGTTTATTTAGAATATAGGGAACTTGGAAACAAGAAGAGATTTATCCCCACTTTCCTGACGGTAAATAACCAAACAATGAGATATAAGCTGAAAAGTACTGGAAGTATTTGAATTTTCTAGCAGGTAGGATTTCTTTCAATCAACTAGAGTTAGAAACAATCACTGTCTTGTGGTTTACTTTTAAGAATTTACAAACTAAAAATTCAAATATACTACAATAAATGGAACAAAACTGCAATTAGCGCATAACATTTAGTTTTTTTTAGGTACTGCAGAATTCATGTATATGCCTCTTTTGAGTGTGAATCGGAAAGGTATTTTTTTATTTAGTTAGTGGTAGTTTTTGTTGTTTAAAGGGGCGGAACTACAAGGTATTAGAAGTAAAAAACCTAAGAATCCGGTCCGTACTCATAATATAGGGATGCCCAAATATTTATATTTCACAAAATGTTAAATATTCTTGCAGTCAAAACTTTTAATGAAAACACTATTATTCCAGTTTATGCAACGGACTGGATCTCAGGGGAGTTTGAGCTTGCGAGCACCTTTTGGCTCGTATGAAGAGAGCAGCAAATTTCATTTAAAGAGCACCAGGTTGAGAACGCCTGCTATACACTCCTCTCCCATGTTTGGAACACGTGTCAAAACAGTGACCCTCAAGTCTCAATGAACCATTGAAAACAAGCGGCTTTGGTGGCATAGTTGTTAGCATGCTGAGCTTCTATGCCCAAGATCGCGGGTTCAAACCCGGCCAAAGTAGTCGGATTTTTTAAGAGCGTTAAAAATCCCTCAGTATGCCTTCCTTCAGAGGGGAAGTAAAGCCGGCAGTCCCATGTCCATGAAAAAGAACCTTCCACTAACTACACTTGTGGAAGCAAAAATTTGTAGGTTAGTTTGATAACACTATATTAGTTCCAACATTCGCCGCCAGATGCTGACTGCGATGGCATTTAGTAGCCACGTCCGCAGCTAGGTGTCGTGGATGGTAGCATTTGGTAGCAAAAGTAGGAACTGCTTGAAAAAATTTATCGTCTGCAGTCCTTCTACTTGAATCACAGATAACACACACTAATACAGCCATCACAATTAACACCGGTTATCAGACAGATTCTACACACACCCAAAGTACATGGGGCTACATGACCGCGTTGTAGCAGCCCCTAAACTTAAGAATCAACCAACCTACTGCGTAGATTGCTGCTTTGTTTTATAGACCTAACTCTAATCTCCTGTAATGATCCTTGACAAGAATTCTGGGTCATCCAGGGACTTCTGACAGAGGTCTTCTCTGACATCAGCATAGTGTCTTTATGACAGAAGCCTGCACATATACAGGGTCTTCCACTCAAAGTGGGGCCGAGAAAGCGGCGCGTACAGGATCGGACCAGCACATTCATCAATCCAACAGCACTTCTTTCCTTATCTTATGACATTTGCTGTCACAGCATTGTGCTGCGATATGCTCGTCTGACCTTTTGCTCCACATTCTACATGGAGCGCTGAGTGAAATACACTGTACTTCTCAGCACTGCAGCGCTTGTTCTAAACATACCTCTTCAAATATATTGACAACAAGCAACCCACCCCAGCATCGCCCGGTATCTTTAACTGTTTACCCAGCATAAGCTTAAAAAGGTGCACAGACGGCAGGTCCCAGACGCAATCCAGAAAAGCCGAGGTGAACAGCGAAACTCCAAACACATACTGTATACTCTTCTCTGAAGTCTTAACTCTACACAACTCGATAGTTTGATGCTGGCCGAAGCTGGGGTGATAGGCTCGCTTGCTAGCTCATAAACTCGCTCCGAAGCTAGTAATTTAAATTTCTACTGAATGGAGATTGTTGGAAGAAATTAAGACGAAAATACACTTATAGTGTGCGATGTATTAAAGATAGAGATATGCTGTTGAGGATTTTTTTGTAGAACTTTTCATGCTGAACAATTCTTACACTCATAGTATATAGATATTTTTAACGGTTTACCCAGCATAAGCTTAGAAGGCCCACAGACGGCAGGTTTTTCGTCGACTCGATTCACTGAAATCATTACTGCTCAACTTCTTTTGGTCATAAATGAATGCTTTGTACAGAAACCTTCGTTGAGAAATCCTTTACAGAATGGTGAAAACGGCATCAAAATCCATCCAGTGGTTTTTGAGATTACCCGTTACATTCAAGAATCAGGGACTTTGTTTTATACTACAGTAAGTAGAGATGTTAGCAATTTTTCTGTTGAATTTCTTCCACATTACTGGGAGTATTTATTACATGTGTGAAATATTGCTTTGATCTCCTGTTATCCTCTAGCGATGTTCTATCATTTTTAAATGTGGATGCCACTCAAAAAACCTCACTCGACTCTTTGCTTTGTTTCTGTGAGATTGTACCAACGTTATATGGGTTTTCATTGCTGATGTTCCGAGTTAGACTCAGAATTTGATGTTGGGTCTCTGCTCCACTTTTGTGTCCACCTTGATTTCACAACTCAGAACTGAGCAAAGATTGGTGAGTCTCTTCAAGTTTGTTTTAAGTCACTGCTGCAAGCATATGCCAATTGCATGATCCATTTTCTCTCAGCAGGTACAGTCTCGGAATAGAATGATCACATCTCCTGGATACATAAAATTATGATTTTCAAACTTGTATTCAGAGCCTTGGAAGATAATCACCGTAAATGTTGTGGTTTCCCACAGGAGAATATTTGGATATCCTGGCCATCTCATGTGACTCATTTGACGAAGCCACCAATCGTGAAATCGGGCGAGGGCAAGGCAACCGCAATCACATTGAGAAGTTGCTGAGGATCCATGAATGGTGCCGAGAGTATCATGTGGCCTTCAAGATCAACACTGTCGTGAACACAAAAAATTTGGACGAGGATATGACGGAGAACATCATACGTTTGAACCCTATCCGTTGGAAGGTACGTACAAGGGCAGATTGGAAAGTAAGGCATAACAATTTACTGTATTTTGAAGATTTAATAGGTTGGGAAAATATTATTATAATGCAATAAAACTACATCTTTTGACTGTTTTTCAATGTTAGATCCTAGTCTCCTGAGACATTTCTATATTATAAATTTCAGTTGGCCAATACAAAATAATTGCTGATATATACCAGGTGAATCAGCTGCCCCTGATGAAATTGTTTTATGCAACCCAACTAGTGTTGTCGTCAGGAAGGTTGATATTTCTCTGCTTGCATCCCTATGGTACTGTATGCGAAATTCACTTAGCCATCACCTATTATCCTGAAGATGGAAGGGATCGCTAAGGACGTTGATACCCAGCTAGATAAACCAACTGTACCTCGCTAGATGAATAACTAGTAATCTCTTTAAAATTATCATCGTACTGTAACTTAATAAAACTTGCCACCTCAGAGTGGTGGGGCGATATACTCGCTAAAAATGAATTCACAAAGACCAGGACACCAACTTCACAAAATTCACTATTTGTTAATGAAGGCAAGCTTCCATTACCTGCATCTGTTGTGCAGTATTAACAACAATTATTATGAAGTAAAAGGATATTCTTCTGCTCCTTTTATTTTACTAGATGTTCTCCATGCAATCAAAACTATTAATACATCTTTATCCACATGTAAGCAGGCCTCCATTATCCATGCCTTGGCATCCCACACAAAATCAACACACTAAGAGTCCCTTCATTCTCATTCTCCTAAAACCAACTGGGTTCCATTCAGCCTGGCAGCATCCATCTTGCCTGCTCTACTACCTATCAACAGCTGATTCCCATGGCAACCTTGCCCTAAGATCCATGGAAGCCATTTTGACCTCACACACAGATCAAAGCCACCTGCCACCCACTGATGGAACAACACAAAGAATCTCCATGCCACAACACATAAGATTCTCCATGCCACCTCACCCACAGGTGGCCACGGCTGGCAACCTATTAAAATAAAATAACTAAATACCAAACAGAACAAAAAGCAGTGTCTGTAACCTATTGCAAAAGTTCGGTTACAGTGCTCCTACTTAGTTACGTACAAATCCTACAATATACATGGGTTGGTTTTTTAGTTTTGGCACCAATGCTTCAGTGCCAAGTTGCAACAATGTTGGGCGCTGTCACTGTTACCGACGGTTGCTGCCCTGCATCCCCTCCCTCAGAGCACATGACCTCGACCATCCTCACCACCGCTCGTGCGCAGTTGCGCCTGTTAGATGAGTAGTGTGAGACCAGCGCTCGCGAAAGACAGTCGCAATGTTTTCCAAGCAGGAGCAGAGAACGTAGATAAAAATTCAGTGTGCTAGGGGTCGCAGTGCTAAACATTGTCACCGAGGATTGCAGGAAGTGTGCGGTGCAGCTGCGTTACCGTTCAGAACGGTAGCAAGATGGATTGCAGCCTTTCGAGATGGGCGTGAACGTGTGGAGCACATGCCTCGATCTGGTCACCCACCAGTAAATGATGACAATGTACAGATGGTGTCCGCGTTAGTAGAGGTGGATCGGAACGTAACGATTCGTCAATTAGAGCAAGATACCGGACTGGCGCATTCAACTGTCCTCCACATCCCGAAGGACTCACTGAAAATGAGGAAGATTGCGTCCAAATGGGTTCTGCATGACTTAACCGACATGCTCAAATGGCTGCGATATGACGCTTGTCGTATGCACTTGCAGCGTTATGAGCACGAAGGAGAGGCCTTCTTACGGCGTATCATAACCATTGACGAGTCGTGGGCCAGATCTTATAAGCCACAGTTAAAACGCCAATCGAACGAGTGGCGGCACCACGGATCATCACAGAAACAAACAGTTCGACCAACCCCCACCAGTGTGAAGGTAATGTTGATTCTTGCCTATGATTGGGATGGTGTGATCATTCACCGTACTGTTCCCCGAGGGCAAACCGCTAATGAGGCGTACTATTGTTCGTTTCTGCAAGACCATCTCCGAGGAGCTCTGAGAAGGAAACGGCACCATCACATGGTTACACCGCCCATCGTTCTGCATGACAATGCTTGGGCACACACAGCAGGCATTGTTGGATCGCTGGGGCTGGGAGGTCCTCTATCACCCCTCATATTCTCCCGACATCTGTCGCTGCGACTATGATCTCATCCCGAAGATGACAATGCGCGGGGAGCGCTTCAGTACCACTGAAGACTTTAAGCAGGCTGCCGAGTGCTCTCTTCGTACCATCAATAGATTGGGCAGTGCCAACGGGATCCAATGACTTCTGCATCGCTTGGAACACGTTGTACGCAATGGTAGGGACTACATCAAGGGCCTGTGAAACTTGGAACCATCTAAGTGAGTGATTAATCCAGTTATAACTAAGGTGCCAAAACTAAAAAACCAACCCATGTAGTATGGCAGTATAATCAAATGTTCTCGAAAGAGAATCAAGATGAATATTGTCCGTTGAACTACGCGTCTTGGTAGGTGTACCTTTACCAACTGAAGAGCCCAATTGGCACACTGTGGCGAAACGCAGGAAATTTTTATCACTTTCCAGTAGTGACAGTCAGGTGAGCTCAGACGTAAGTTGACCTCCAATTGGTCGCGCAACAGATATGGTCATTCAACATCGAAACTTGGAACACTTCAATAACCTACGATGAAACTGGCAAGCAGTTACCAAGTCATTGTTCCTCGTACCACATGCAGAATGTGAGGAAAGGAAAACTTGTGCCATTGACCGTCAGCAAACCATCAGTTTTGAAGCTTTAATCTAACTGCTATCAATCCCTTACAGTTAGTTCTACTAATCGGCCTTAGCCCGTCATGGGCTGGATAGTGCCAGGGGTTGGGGGGTTGAATCAACACAAGATTCGCCATAGAATGTTTTTACGTGTTTTAAAGATATTGAAAATACTTCAATAATAAGTGTCTGTTCTTAAGCAATAAGTTAGATGTGTCCAATGACACAAGGCAAATACAGGACAAAGTGACAAATTTTAACTGCTCTCAATCCCCCACCGGCCACTACATTGTACAGTGACGTCCATTTATCAACACAAGATTCGCTATAGAATGTTTTTATGTTTTTTTTTTTGTGTATGGCTTTTAGTGCCGGGAGTGTCCGAAGCCATGCTCGGCTCGCCAGTTTGTAGCTGCTTCTAGGCGGACACCCAATGTGTGAGCTACAATTACCGTCGCGTGTGGAGTGTTGTCTGGGGAGGATAGTTTGAATGTAAGGACGAGGAGTTGGAAGGTAGCAGCTGTGGCCTATAGTTAGGGACCAACCCCGGCATTTGCCTGGAAGGAAGATGGGAAACCACAGAAGACCATCTTCAAGGTTGCCGGCGGGGGGATTCGAACCTCCTCGCCTCCCGGATGTGAGCGACTGCCAGCAGCCATGCTGTAACGACCACGGCTAACTCACCCGGTTTTTTAGGTGTTAAAGACATTGAAAATAATTCAATAATAAGTGTCTGTTCTAAGCAATAAGTCAGTTGTGTCTAATGACACAAGTCAAATACAGGACAAAGTGACAGAAGATGCTTGGAACATTCCATGTTATTTTTAAGGTTTTTAATGATGTTAAGTAGTGTGTTTTTAGTTTTTAATGTTTTAATTGATGAAGTGTGTTTTTGTGTTATTCAACAAGAATTTCGACGTTATTGTATGATGTATACTAAAATTTGTGGGCTGAAGAAGGAACCAAAATAAGGTTTCGAAACATGTACCTTTAGGACCATTTGTGGAAGTAAAGTATTGATTAGGAGGAAAATTTAAAGTTGTACTTTATCCTCATTAAGCGCATGCAGTAATCGTAGGATGTAAACTTTCCACTTGGCTGTTTTCAAAATCCGTCGTACACTTGTACTGCTAATCCCCACTTCCTGCGCACATTGCGTAGCAAACTTCTGTGGAGAATTAGCAAACCTTCCCAACACGTGAGCCGACAAAGCAGGACTAGTAGCTGTACGCGTTCTTAGCGATCTTCCTTTGTGAATATCACAAATCGTTCCATGCGTCTCAAACTTCCCAGTAATGCGTTTAATTGTCAGGAGTGTTGGGGGTTCTGTTTCAAACTCCCTCCTCCACTGACGTTGCACTTCAACGGCATTACCAAACCTGATAAACCACTTCAGAATGTACTTTCGCTGCTCGAACATCAAGCGTACTCCAGCCATTTCGTTTTCCCACTATCGTGATGTAAGTCCCGACATCTGTTGAGCGAAAGAACATACTACAACATTTAAAAACAATGATAGCAGTTGACAATGTCCATATCCCGATATCGTCTGACAAAGAATGTATACATTTTTCTGGCGGATTCTGTATACAGGGAGCAGCGGAGCCAAGCCTCAGTCCATTGTTGACTGGGAGCAGACCCTGGCTAAAGCCAAATGCAGTATTCGGTGAAACACCGGGAGACCTTATCCTACCTGGACAACTTGTACATAGTTATGAACGCTAGCCATGAAACTCAAAGCTGTTATACCCCCTGTGAATTTCCTTGGACTTGGTCCTTTTGCCCACAAAGAATGAACTTAATCTCTTTGGTCTTCACATGTGGGCAACACTAACAGACATGCCATCACTACTCAGTAGTTCTTGCTTTTGCCGCGAGAGCAAGATCTGATCGAATAAGCTACTCTTCTTGTGAGACCTTCAAGCTGTCTGTGCATTCTCAGACACAATTATACCACTGCAAAAATTGTTGTGCGTTACTTTTCGATCCGCCTAAATAGAACTACAATACATTTTTGTGACTGATCTTAGTTCTCTGTGTGTTATCTAAAAGTAGGTGAACTTTAAATGTGTGTTATATCTGTTGACATTTAAGCTTGCGATTCTGTAGCTTTGCACTTGGATTAAAATTTTTTGACTGTTCTACTTTTAGGTTTTCCAATGTTTGCTCTTGGAAGGAGAGAATGTGGGAAAAGATGCATTGAGACAAGCAGAGAATTTTTACATCAGTGATGAACAGTTCCATGAGTTCCTGGAGCGTCATAAACATGTGCCCATGTTGGTTCCTGAGAGCAACACCAAGGTGAGTATATGGTGACATAGTAGCTCCAAGAACAGTTAACTGTACAGCAACTGATAACAGTTCCACAAGTTCCTTGAGCACCACAGACATGTGGCAATGTTGTTTCCCGAGTGCTATACTGTGCTTGTCTGTCCACCTGGGATGGACAGGAGACCACAGAGTTTGGCTTTGGGGGGGGGTCAGAGAATCGAAATTATTAAGAAAAATGGTATCACTAAAAACGCAATCACAAAATAACCAAACGTACAAAACCAGACCAATATTTTTGCAAGCTTCATGGAAAAGGAAGGAAGGAAGCTTGTAGTTTAACGTGACCGTTAATCTCGCGATCATAAGCCACGGGACCTCCGTTTTACGTGGAATCCGAACCACAGGACATGGCATTTCACATCGAAAATCTCACATGCAGTGACCGGGAATCGAACCCGGTCCGCCTTGGTGAGAGGCATACAGCTTGACCGAGCTTCATGGATAGAAATTTGATGCGTTTAGCGCACCAAAAATATTCGTACAAATTGCAACGGCGTGTTTTGCGACTTTAGCATCGAGCTTCGAGAAAAGTATCAAGATACGTTACAGTTTCGGCAAGTTGAGTTGGTACCGACAAAGGGAGAAAGTCACAGCTTAAATTGCCACCCAAGCTTGTAGTTTGGACGTCGGCAAAATTTTTTGGTGCGAAAAAAGCCCCAAATTTCTATCCGTGCATTGCTTCACATTCATCGTGACATCACTATAAACATCGATTCGGTAATCACAAGGTTTGCTAAACAAAATAGACGTGTTGATTTTGTTATATAAATAATCGTTTTTATATAACAGGTATGAAGTTGTAAATATGTACAGTTGTAACAGAACATATTGCAATGAAGATATTTTCAGTATTGAATAAAATGAAAAAAACTGTTTTCAGTTAAAATTCGTTAAGTTTTATTTGTCTGGTTATTGTCTTTTCGTTTTTTGAGTTTGCAAAAAATTTTGGTCTCCGTTTGGGGGGGGGCATGACCCCCGTCACCCCCCTTCCCCCCCTTGAATCCGCGCCTGGGAGACCACATGCGAGGCAACATGAGCACAGTGTGAGCACGAGATCAGGTCTCAGGGCGTCCTGGGTTATGCTAGCTAAATTCACTAAATACTGCCCTCATGTTCCAAGTAAAGGTTCAAGGAATACATACACAACACATACGATGACTGAGAACACACACATTTAAAAAGAAAACCAATTCACATATTTATTTATCTGCCTTTCTGCAACAAAGAAATAAAAACAAGCACTTCCTTGCGATCTCAACTAAACTAAACGACTAGAAAGTCCATGTCTACATACCTTTGTATTCCAAGTATTCACGAAACACGCGATTCCAGACGTGAATTTTTGCACAATCACTTCGAAAGCACTTTCAAGGTACAGTAATATAGCTTGTACCGGCGAAATCAATCTAGTTCTATGATTTGTGAATCTCAACAATAATAATAAAAAAATATGCATAGTCTGTCTTTATGAAAGTCCGTTTGTTCCAACTATAATCGACAAATTACAATTAATTATTTTACTCTATACATGAGAGAATGCACAATCGTCTATAGAAATAAAAATGGAAAAACTGAACTAAATAATGCCTTATTTTGCTACCCTATTACCTAATATGTACACTGTTCAATAATTTCAGAGTTGTTTTCACACACTATCAACGTCCTTGTGACGTAATTTACATTGAGTTCATTATTCAAAATTGAATCTGCAAAAATGATATGATTCTTGGAAATTTTCACTTATTGAGGCAAAAGATCTGACACTGGACACTACTCATTGATTGACATATAAGAGTTTTCGAAGAGAGTGAAAAATAATTATATATATTTTTTTTAAAATAAATTCTATAAATGTAATTTCTGACACTTAGCTGTACTTTCCATTACTGCTCGACACTTTAAGTAATGGATTAATTGCATTTGAACACTGATAATAATCAAGCCCACATGAATTGGCAATACATTAGACGTGACTTCATTACACACTTTCCAATAGATTCGACGAGTATTATAAAGTTTATTTGATGTGGAAGTCTATTTATTATATTGGACTGACATTTTAATAATCTGAAGCATTTTATACACCTTATGGGGCAGGATTGTCACTACCGCAATATGTCCCATTTACCAGAGGATTTACCCCTAAACCTTCTGCGCTGATACTCAGGAAACAACATTTATAAATCTGGGATTACACATGCATCCCTGTACCTTTATATTCCAATAGTAATTAGAATAATTACTGCGTGTCCAATATTAGCTTAAGGATCACTTGAACCCTCACTCTCAAATGAATATTTATAACAATATCATTCATCATTCTACAGTATTGTATTAAAGACCATCATTTTTCATAAGAATTCAGTGTTAAGAAAAATATGCAGAGTAATTATTATTCTTAAACATGAAAAAAACTATTATTATTAATTTGTGTTCCGATAGTGTCAACTAGAGCTTTTGAGGTATCACTAATCCTGCTGCCTCTGAAAACATAGGGCAAGACTTCCTATATTATGAATTTAATTTGAGGATCCACCTCATCTTCAAGTATGAGCGTAAACTTCAGGCAACGATGATAATAAACTTAAAGTATTCGCAGTGTATTAGTAAGATGCAAATTTATAGAAGATAGGAAATTCATGGCAAATTTGAAGGCTTCTACCTTAACGGTGTCTTGAAGTTGGAAATCCGTCGGTGCGGAATGGAACCAGGCACCACGATTCCGTAAGGACTCCATCCTTGGGAAAGGTTGCATCCCAGCATTCGCATACTGCCATCTCCATGTCCACAGCAATATGCCAGGGTTTGGCATTGCCTCCAATACTCAATTCTGATGACTTGGTCCCGTTCGCCTTCCATTAAGCCTCTAGCCTGACATCAGCTGGTCGGTGACGTCAAGTTCCTACTCACTTGCCCTTGACTCGTCCAAATATGTTTGGCATTATAGTGTTGTGGTCAACTGTCTTTATTGATTGCTTGGCTGACTTAATAATGTCTCAAGTATAATCGGTGAATTATGTCACTGATAACTATCATGTTTTCAAATATCTGTGTAATATTGTATTCCCAGATATGCCTGGCCTACTTCAAGCTCGGGGTTCATAAGTATTGAATAGTGAAAGTCCACAACATCATGGTCAGTTATAACGACATCATATTTTAATATTTTTCTAGTCCACAAGGTATTGAGCGTTTGAGCAAAGCTCACAAACAGTCAAACAATCAGTCAGCTAGTATAAGACGCAATGTTGTAACGACAGAAGCAATGTTGTAACGACTAGCAATTCCATGTCCACATACCTTTGTATTCCAAGTATTCACGAAACACATGATTCCAGACATGAATTTTTGCACAATCACTTCGAAAGCACTTTCGAAGTACGGTATCATCATCATCATCATCATCTTGCACAGTTTCCAGCCACTGGCCGGGTCTGTTTGGAACACAAGCCTCTCCAACGTCTTCTGTCTTCCCACCATCTCTCAGCCTCCACCCTTGTCCAGTCTTCTCCTCTCTTCTTCACGCTTTCTTCCACCCCCTTCAGCCACCTGTCTCTCGGTCTTCCCCTCGGTCTCTTTCCTTCCCACTTCGTCTCATGTACTCTCCTGGGTATCCTCTTCTCCTCCATTCGTTTTACATGTCCATACCATCTAAGTCTAGATTTCTCTATACCATCCTGTAATGGTTCCTCCTTCATTAATTCTCTGGTCCTCTCATTTCTTATTCTGTCCATCTTTGTAGCTCCAATACTGCTTCTCAAGAACCTCATCTCACTGGCCTGTATTTTGCTCCTCTCCCTTCCTTTCATAACCCAGGTCTCCGAGGCATACGTCAGGATAGGGACATAGTACGTCCGATATATGATCTTTTTGCTGTTCTGAGGGACATCCTTGCTCCATAACATGCTTCTCACACTCCTCCGAAATGCTTCTGCCTACCTCCCCCGCTCATTTATTTCTCTATCGTTTCTTCCATTATCTTGTATCAGGCTTCCCAGATACTTAAAACTCTCCACTTTCTTCAGCTGTTCCCCACCAATTGTTATTCCCGTTGTGGTTCTTTCCTTCTTCCTTGTTGTGATCACCATCTCACTCTTATTTATGCTAAATTTCATCCCATATCCTTGTATTACTCCTTCCCACACGTCCAACTGTTCCTGTACCTCCTCCTCCTTGTTTCCCCAAATCATCAAATCATCTGCAAACACCATTGCTTTCATCTTTCCGTCCCCAATTACTTGTGCCACTCGGGTCATTATGTCATCCATCACCACAATGAAAAGTAACGGTGACAGTGCACTTCCTTGTTTCAGGCCGTTTCTTTGTTCCAACCAGTCAGATCTCTCTCCTCCCACTTTCACACAGCTCACGCTTCCCTTGTACATCTCCTTTATCCTCTTTATAGTCCATTTCTCTACTCCTCTATCCTCCAGGGACTTCCATACTTTGTTTCTGCATACACTGTCGTATGCTTTCTCAATGTCCAGGAAGGCCATCAGTAGATCTGTTCCATATTCATAGTGCTGTTCTTGTAACTGCCTTACAGCAAAAATCAAATCCACTGTGGACCTTCCTGCTCTGAAGCCATGTTGTTCTTCCCTCATCCCTCCTTCTATCCTTGTCCTAATTCTCTTTTCCAAAACTTTCTCGAAGATCTTTGCACAATGACTCATCAGTGTTATTCCCCGATAGTTTCTGCAATCTGTTCTACTACCTTTCTTGAAGATCGGGACAATGATTCCTTTTTTCCAGTCCTCTGGGGTCTTCCTTTCCTTCCATGCTGTCCTCATCACTCGGTACAGCCACTGTATCCCCACCTCTCCTGCTGCTCTCACCATCTCCACACTCAACTCATCCACACCCGGTGCCTTCCCTCCTTTCATCTTGTTCACTGCATCTTCCACTTCTTTCCATGTTAAGTCCTTTTCTGTTTGCAGTTCATCTTCCTCTTCCCCGATTTCTTCCTCCTCACCATCTTTTCCATTTGGGTTCAGAAGTTCTTCAAAATATTCTTTCCACATTTTCTTCAGTTCTTCCCTATTTTCTATCTCTTGTCCCCTTTTGTTCACCATTCTAACATAATCCGTAGGATCCTTCCGCCTCTTATCTTTCACCATCCCATACAGGACCTTTTTTGTACCTTCACTATCCTCCTCCATCATCTTTGTCCACTCTTCCATCCACTTCCTTCTCTCCTCCGCCACCACTCTCTTCGCCTCCTTCTTTCTTTCCTGGTACTCTTCCCTTGTCTCTACCGTCCTATTTTGATACCACCTCCTAAAGGCTCTATTCTTTTCCCTTACTATATCTTTTGTCTTCTCATTCCACCATGGTGTTTCCTTCCACCTCTTCTTACTACTTGTCCTCCCACATACTGCTTCTGCTGCACCCACTAGTGTCCTCTTAAATCTAGCCCATTCCTCTTCCACCCCTCTTTCTTCATCTGTTGGAATTCCTTCCTTTACCATTTTGAGGTACTCGACCCTTCTATCCCCTTCTTTCAGTTTCCATATCCTTATACGTCTTTCCTGGTTCTCAGTCCCTTTCTTCTCCTTACTCCCTCTCAGGTTCATTACCAGTAATCGATGGTCGCTATCCAGGTTCTCCGATGGTATAACCTTGATGTCCGTGATGTTCTTATTTAGTTCTTTCTCATACAGTATATAGTCGACCACCGACTTCCTGGTCAAGTCATCACTGTACCATGTGATTGTGTGGCTCTCTCTTTTCTTAAACCAGGAGTTCCCAACTAGCAGGCTGTTCCTCTGGCAGAAGTCCAACAGTCTCTTTCCTTCCTCATTTCTTCCACCCCAACCCTCTGGTCCTAGAACACTCTCATAACCTTGTCTTTCTCTTCCTACATGGGCATTGAGGTCCCCCATAACAATCATATTTCTTCCTACCAGCTGCTTCTGCAATTCCTCTTCAAACTCCTCCTTCTCTTCAGAAGCGCAGCCTACTTGTGGAGCATATACTTGCACTATTTCTACGGTCTCTCCCCTCAGTGCTACTTTCACTTTCATCATCCTATCACTTATTCTCCTCACTTCTTCTTTCAAACCATCTCGTACTACTACTCCCACTCCATTCCTCTTTCCCTCTTCGTTCCCACTCCAGTACAGTCTATAGCCTTTTCTCAGTACTCTCCTTCCTTCCCCTTTCCACTTTGTTTCTGCCAATCCCAATAAATCCAACTTCCTTCTTTCCATCATATCCACTATCTCCTCCACCTTCCCCGTCAGCGTTCTTAGGTTTAAAGTTCCAAATCTTAGTCCGTGTGTACAGCCGTGTCGTCGTCTATTAAATCTATCCTGTCCGAGGCTCGTTCCATTTTTGAAAGCATTTTGTTTAATCCACTACTGGCTTGCTGGGCCTATCGTAGCTTCACCAGAGCCCCGTTAGCCGTCACTTTTCAGGGTTCCTGTAGGACCTTCACAGCTACCGTAACGGTCCCGGGGCACACGAAGTCCCCACTGTACTTCGCCCCTACAGGCAATCCCCTACTTTGTGCCGTTGCCCGTCTCCCACGACGTGGACGAGGGGTTGGACTTATGGGAGACTTAGTCTGATATAAAATTGCTTGTACTGGCGTGTAAAATTATAACTTCACCGCAGAACATGTCACAAGACAAACACGCAGAGTAACGTTATGTCTCCACTTCGATGATTAATTCACTAGCGGTGTAACCTTGAAGACTGACACATGTATCACGTCAACACTTCAACATTGTTAACTTGTCAACACCAACATCATGCCTCTGCTTTCCAAGCTTCAATTTATATAGGCCTCCAAGGTCAAGAATCGATCCTTGCAGCGACATTACATAATGCGATATGCTTCCATCTATTGGCTCTTGTGTCGGAACTTTCTAGAATATGCCTTCAGTGCAATAAACATTCTTGAAATAAACAAGATATGAACTTAAAATAGTACTCTCATGTGCTTATGCCTTCGACATCAATACATTACGCGAAAGAAGGTAGTGTATTACACACAAGCATTCCCTGGCGAGTTCTTGTGCCACACTCTAAATTCAAATACGGCAGATAAACATCAAGCAGCGACCTTGGCCTCGCCTCCGTGCGCTAAATTTAAATATCATCTAATGCCAGTCTTTTCGCTACCTCTCATCAGGGCACAATACCAAGGTGAGTATATGGTGACATATTCAAAGATAACAGTTACCTGAAGCAGTGACTGATAACAGATTGGTTAGACCGGGCCGGGCAAAGGCAGGTCGCATGCTAGAAGCCGATGAAAATCTAAACGCAAACTCGCATTTTGCGAGTTTCATTTGGACAAAAAATGATATTTTGGAGGCTTATTCGACTAATTCGATGTCTCTCTTTCGATAGGTGATGTAAAAAATAAAGATTGGGGCAAAAAAGTGCCAAAACCGTGCCACAAAAAGTTGATTTGCGCGTTATGCGCAAACTTCACACAAAAAACAACGAAACAAAGGTTTTAGAGCTTGAAAAGTGTCAAAATTAAAAGATCTTGAAAAACAAACGAGTTACAGCACAAAGTAGGGCTTGCTGCGAACACCCTGTAGATTCTGCATAAATGTAATTCATAAACATTGTATATTAACCCTCTCAGTGCCACGCGCCGATTAGATCGGCTCTCACTGCTCGCGCCAAAAGTGCCAAAGCCGATGTAATAGGCGCGCTGTTTATCTTGTATTTGTAGATTTCTGTAAGCATATGTCCGTGATTATTTCATACTGTTGCAAAGGTGAGGTTTGAAGCTTGCCTGTGCAGTGTTTACTTTTTTCCTTCAAAGTCCGTTACGCGATTGGTTTGAGTTTGTATTCACGCCCTCCCTTTGCTCTCCCCCAATCACGCGCGTTCCCGCCAAAATTGCGGTTCAGTTTCTTTCTTCTTGTTGAAGTTTTCTGCTTACAGATGTATCTAAGAACTTTCTACGGCTGGAAACGTAGATTTTCTTCGAATATGACTCTTAGGTGTCCTTAATTTAGGCTCAAAACTGATTTTAAAAAAAATGAACAATTATCAAAATAACCTCAATTAAAAAGGTTTAGATGCCGTATTTACTTTTATGAACATAATGTATGAAAGAATGAGGTATTGGTTATAATGCAAAGCAAAAATAAGGATTCTATCGTTGAAAATGTGGTATTTATGAATTTTTTTTTCGAATAGTCTGCATGACCATTGAAAATGGCTTGGCATTCTTGGCAAGTATTTCAGGAAATGGCTTGGCACTAGGATGGTTAACTAAGCCTAAGTGAGCAGGATCTGATGATGATCGCTTGACAATCGAAATATGCCATCCACTTTGTACATAAAAGCGTGTTATTTTGTGATAAATATCATATTCCTTTCAGGTTAGGGCATGTAAATACTTGTTTTCCTGCCTAATGTAGATGGTCACAATTTGTATTGACTGGTAAGCTTTCTTGAATAGAACTAAGCAACACTGAAAAATGGCTTCTATCACTTCAATATGGACTCCGCCTTGAGGAACAAATTCATGATGAAAATTAATAAATGTGAACATAAATATATTGGAATGTAGCCGAAATAAATCAGAAACCTCTATGGACATCGAATTGGCAGGTGAAAAGATAAAGGAAGTAGGAGACTTCTGTTACTTAGGAAGCAAAATAACCAGTGATGGACAAAGCAAAGAGGATATAAAAAGTGGGTTGGCACGGGCGAGGAAAGAGTTTCTACAGAAAAGGAATCTGTTGACATCGAATATAGATTTAGGTATTAGGAAGTCATTTTTGAAAGCCTTTGACTGGAGCATGGCACTCTATTTAAGTGAAATTTGGACTGTTGCTGCAGCAGAAAAGAGGAGAATTGAAGTGTTTGAAATGTGGTGTTACAGGAGAGTGATAAAGATCAGATGGGTAGATAGGGTTACAAATGAAGAGGTACTAAGATGAGTTGGAGAGGAAAGAAATTTCTTGCGACTGCTAGTGAAGAGAAGAGATAGATTGGTAGGACACATATTAAGATACCCAGGAATAGCAAGCTTAGTTATGGAAGGAAGGGTCGAGGTCAAGAACTGTAGGGGTAGACCAAGATTAGAATATGTTAAACAGATTGCCTCGGATGTAGGGTGTGGTAGCTATGTAGAGATGAAACGATTAGCTCAGGACAAGGAGGCATGGAGATCTGCATCAAACCAGTCAAAAGACTGAAGACTCAAACAACAACACTTCAATATTTTGTGTTGACAAACTGAAAGTTACAGTATCAATTGTCAAATGCTCTTTCATAGTCGATAAAACAAGCATAAACATCCAAACACATAGGCTACTGTATCTTTGCTTCTTTGCATCAAAACCTTCATCCTCAGTGCCAAATCCACTACCGGTGGAATCCAAACTAGGTATTTCCTATGTACGCTTCACATTTGCTGTATATCCTATTGAGGACATGGCACATTCATCAGTAGAAGGCAACTTTTATATAGAACTGTAACTTGAATAAATATTTTTTCTGTTTGATTCATGAGAAAAAGAAATCTTCTCTAATTTCCGCCATCCTCTCCAATTCACGATATCATTTTGTGTTTGTGTCTGTCATTAACTGTTTGATGTATGCAAGTGGTGGTCTTCCTCTTGTGTTTTTCCCTTCTAACAACTCTTCGATGACTCTTGCTAGCAGGCTATTATGACTGAGAATATGTCCCAACATATTTTCTCTTCTTGTTTTCAGGCTCTTCATAAAGCTTCCCATTTTAGGAAAGTAAGGTCAAATTACAGTCGAGTCCTGCCAATCTGAACAGGACTAGGAAAAAATATCAACCAAATTTGTTTTGAATTTTAAAACAAGAAAAAATAAAGATTAAGATTAAACTAGTTTTTCCCAGTAAAAATGTAAATTTATTAGCACAGAAAAACATGAAATAAATGCTACAGCAGAAAATTGAGAATTGTTGGCTATCTTATACACAAAAACTAAATAAACGGAAGGCCTATTGTGCATGACAAAGTTTGAATGCAATTTTCCTTACGTTAACGACAAAACAAACGGAAAGGCAAATGAACACTTAAGAAGTGAAGTCGGTAATTTTTGTAAAAAACAGGGAGAGAGTTCATGTTTTTGAAACACCTTGGTTTTGCCAATTACTATTAGTGGAAGCTTATGTGTCTCAGAGGCATTGCTGCAAGCTAGGTAGATACCAACAGTGCTTATAAGAACATTACAGTACAGTGTAATTGGTTTTCGAGCCTTAAAGTCAATATAGACTGTTGTCGTATTTGACGAAAATCCACCTAATCCAAATCTTTGGTAATCCTAACAGGGTTCGGTCCCAATTGGTTTGGATTAGTGGGACTCTACTAATGTTTCCTGAAATATTTACAAATACAAAAGAAACAGAGTTAAAAAATAATTTCTTCTTTTCCAGATGCAGAACAGCTACTTGATCTTGGATGAATATGTAAGTACCGTACAGTATTTACAAACAAGTATTTTATTAAAATATGTTATGTAGTAAAAACTGGAGAGGAATAAGAACAATAATAAAAATAATATTATTGTCCATCCCTTGTTATTTCTATTTTCAACCAAGTTGGGGATGAGATGCGATGTATTTCTAAGAGGCTGGTTTTTATGGCTGGACGCCATAGAACGTACTGTTCTGGCATTTGCCTGAAGCTGAAAATGAGAAATCACAGAAAAACATTTCAAGGACAGCCGATGGTGGGGTTCAAACCTAAATTTACCGAGTCCGCAGATAGCTTGGCCACATGGCGAACCATTGCGTGTTTGTGAGCGTAGCTACCGCTGTCTGTGATAATTATATACACTGACCGGCACGAAAAACGCAACACTTTAATTTCTTACGAAAACTGAAATTTATTTTAAATTTATGACACTTTTATGACACTAATCTATATGATGATGATGAAATATTGTGGTACGGTCCCATGTAGGTGTCTAATAATGGAAATAAAAGATGAGTATAAACAAATTTAAAAATTAAGCCAGAGATGCACACTTGAAGGAAAGGGCGCTATAAGAGCGGGAGATTTTGAGTAAGGACCTAAAGGACCTGTTTTGATTTTATACACTTCACACTTTACTTCACAGACCTAGGTGAAGATCTCGGAGACCTCTGTTCAGATCTTCAAAAGCGTGTTTTGCCACCTCTTGTACCAATGACAGTATTCGACCTTTCAGGGTTGCTCCTGATTAATGCTGTAATATCCTGTTGAGGAATTATCTCCCATTCTTCCAGGAGGGCATTCCGTAGGTCCTGTAGGGTCTCTGGATAGCGCTGGTGGGCTCTTCTCCCCAGCCGGTCCCAAACGTGCTCAATAGGATTCAAATCAGGGCTTTGATCAGGCCAAGCCGTAGCACGATTCCCTGCTTCATCCAAGAACTCTCGCAACATATGGATGTGCATTGTCTTGCATTAGTGTGAATTCATCACCAATAAATGGAGCGAAAGGCACAACATGCTCCAGAACGATTTCCTCCACATACCGATGTGCGGTAAGGCTCCCATTCTCCATGAAGACCAAATCCGTCCTTGCAGTCATACTGATTCCTGCCCACACCATCACAGAACCCCTCTGAAAAAGCGACCTGGATACCGGTAAGAATGTGTAAGGGGAATACCTTCCCTCTGGCCTTCTCCAGACCCTCTCTCTTCCGTCAGGCGATCGGAGGCCAAATCGCGACTCATCGGTGCACAACACTTGTTCCCATTGTCGTACTGTCCAGACTTCTTGCCAGTAGTCCACATTCAGATGTCTAAAAAGTTTGGAGATTTCATTTTCCCAGGAACTTCGTGGTCTTTCTACTGGCCTTTTTCCTCTTCGTTCTTTAAAGATTTGTAAGACCATCCTATCATCTCCCATCCTTAGTAAATGACCAGCCCATTGAAGTCTTCTGGAGTTAATGATGTTGAGTATTGGGGCTTGCTGTGATAGTGTATTTCTTTATTCCAGTGGCGACTCCTGATTTTTATAATGTGTAGGACGTAATAGGATGAAGTCCAAAGATAAATTAATGAGAAAGGTTGAAAATTACAGTTTCCGGTAGGCTATAGCCTACTGTAGTTCGAATTTCTAAAGAGAAGAGCATGATAATAATAATAATAATAATAATAATAATAATAATAATAATAACAATAATAATAAAAGTAATATCAGTCTGTAAAATATATAGTGAACAACACAAAACATACCTGGTTAGTGGATTATTTGAATTTCAGATCGATTCTCCTGTCCTTATTTTCCGCGAAGATATCTATGATTGTGTCATGGAATTGATGTTTCTTTTTCAAGTCCCGGAAGAAAGCTTTCTCAATAGAAAGTGATGCTAGACCATTGAGACGTTCTTGTGCTGTAGAATTTCTGCAGTATGTTTTAATGCGCTTCAACACAGAGAAGCTCCTTTCTGTTGAGGCACTAGTAGCGGGAATAGTCCGAATTAAGTTGATGAGTTTTGACACTTCCGGTAATGTGTCACCGAAATCGTTTGATACAATGTAGTCATTCAATTTTGATATGGAATTTAATCTGAATGACGGTGAACTGAAGACGTAAGCAGTGGCGGCCGACATAGTGTTAGGCTGGGAGGGCGATCAGAGTATTTTTCCCGCACCTTTTTATAAGTCGACAGAGGAAAAAAGAGTACCGGTAAGCCTAGAATCAAGTTACTTTTATATGCAATGAAAATATCGCTACTCGATATTCTTGATGTCAGATCCCAAAGCTGCCCTCAACACTTGTTTTTATCATTTGGTACCGGTATTACAACACTGATTTCATAGGGTAGCAACACTGAGAACCTGATGTGAAAATTACTCTCAAGAGAAAGTTTTCCGCTGCCGTTTTTAAAATAGCGTCCACAGAACTCATTTTGAAACGCAGAAATACTTAATCACACTGAGACGTAAGCATAAAAAAGACAGTCAAGCCTTAAGGAGTTTCATCTCTAGAGCACAGCCGTAACAAGAATTATTATTATTATTACTATTATAGAGACATGAGAATATCACTTACGGCACAAGCACTTCCAAACCACAGTCGCACCGGTAAATTTAAAATAAAACACTACTTAATGATTTACAGATTAATTATCACCAACACAGAGATTACAACTGCTGAATATTACCACCTCACTCAAGACTCTTCAACACGAAAGCGAAATAGCTCACTGGTGCCAACCTCTTCACTAACCACAGGAGGCTAGCCAGAGGTCCGTGTTATACTTCACCATTGCAATATGAATCGAGATTCCTGATCTCAGATGCTACACTTAAATGAAAAACCACAGCCTGCTTCCAGTCTCCGACCGGGTCAGGAATGGAATGAATGAAGCCCCCATCTAGTGGCGAGGATAGGAACTGTGCTGGCTGCTGAAACCTGTCGCACTCCTCTGGGGCAATGATTAAATGAATGACAGATGAAATGAAATGATAGCGGAGAGTGTTGCTGGATTGAAATGTTGACAGGGAAAACCGGAGTATCCGGAGAAAAACCTGTCTGCCTCCGTTTTGTCCAGCACAGAGCAAGCAAGTAGCATCTATTAAACACTTCATAACGTACCTATTACCTTTCACTTTTTCATTGTGTTTGTCTATTGACTCTTTATAGGCTTTGCTAAGACAGCATTCAAATCTAGTATCTGAGTTTTGAAATTGTTTCAGTGAGATTGCCGCTGCAATGTGTTTCTTACTTTGTTGATGCCGCTTTCGTAATACATTTCCTAAATTATTCAAATCAGCTACGCCACTGCTGTTCCAAACATTTTTCTGAACAGAAAATAGTAAACAAGGCCAACAGTAAAGCTTATTTAATGCCTTGCACCCACATAACCAAGGTATTTCTGCATATTTGGATATGAAAAAATTTAATTTGACTATTTTCCCACCTGTTTTTTTGAATTGACATAAGTTAGGTAGGGGAGGAGTAGGTCGTCCCTTCGAGATAAGTTCTTTCTTCTCCGCATGGCTAAATGAACTGAATGGATGCAGAAAAAGCCGCTCGATAACACAGTTACGGTCACATGGCTCCTCTATTGCACCTGTTAGGCTACTACTATTTGGTTCTGGTCCCGAAGTACCTGGCGTATTCACGCTGGCCATCATTTAAAAATACTACACACGAGATAAATCAACGCACTTTAATAGGCTACTTATTGATTTAAAATAATTATTATAGCTGGGCTAGAGGAGTGCGTCAGGCCTCGGCAGCCGGCACAGTTCATATCCTCGCCGCTAGATAGGGGCTTCATTCATTCCATTCCTGACCCGGTCGGAGACTGGAAGCAGGTTGTGGATTTTCATTTTCATTATAGCTGGGCTAAATTGAAGATATTAGACTCAATTATTAAGTCGCACAGCACTATTACGAACACATTACACAGCACAACACAATACAATACAATCGAACTACAATACCACTCAAATGATGTGCACACGGTGAAGACAGACTGCCGTATCCATTCTGACTGCGCGAAATCGTAACCAATAAGCCTGTAGTACTGGTTTGAATGTATCCAATAGCGAGACTTGAGGATCTCAGTAGACGTCCTCAGAGCGCCATTTAACAGACCATACCTGCCCCTTCCCCCTCAAGGTCTCCCATGCATTTCTTAAGCTATAAAAACGTGCTTTGAGGATGCAAGGTTCTCTTCCTCAGTTTCTACTCCGGGTGGTGAAGGTCACACTTCACCCATCTAGGGGTGAAATGTAGAACTAGTTACAAGTCCTGACAGTGACACAGAGCTTATCGAGAGTTAGCCCCAAATACTATTTTACAAAACTCTTTTTTTTTAAACAGTTACAGCTGAGAGCTGACTGTAGGATGATCCTCACATCCTACATGGAGGAATCGCCACTGCTTTATTCAACCTTTTTTTCCAACTTTGAGATGCGGAGTCAGAAAATGGTCCAAACATTTTCCTCTACACTTTATTATTCGAAAACCTGCAACTGGTGTTCTTTCTGTTTTGTTAAACTCCATGATTCTACACAATAAGTTAGAACTGGCCTAATGATGGTATTGTATATTTTCAGTTTTGTATTCTCATCAAAAATTTGGATCCCAATAAAAACTGCAGAAAGTAGCACACTTTGTTAGCATTCTGTATTCTAACTTTAATTTCCACTTCTCTATGAATCTGTTCATCAATCATGACTCCTTAAAGGAGACCAAAACACATAAGTCAACTTGCCTCAAATCAAAGTATGTATCAGGCAGTGTTCAACTATATATTTGCTTTTTCTCTATGCTCCGCAGGCCGGTAAACGAAGGAAACACGAGTAGATGTGACGTCATTGCACCGTAAGCGGTGAGTGAGCTGTCCGCTCCATTCAGTTGATTGTTGCAATACGCGCTGCCACTCTTCCGTTGATTAGTGTTGTTTATTATCATCGAGTGTGCTAGCTAGTTGGCAAAATGCCTTCATGTAGTGTATACGGTTGTACCAACAGAACGAGTAAAAACCGAAACTGTAGTCGCCACGTAGATTTAGCAGTTGGGTACAATTTTGCAAGAGGAAACATTTTTCTCCCGGTAATGGGGCTACTGTGTGTTCAATGCATTTTAAAAAGATAGACTATGATGAAACACAACTTTTGAAAATGAAGTTGATGCCTACGGAAAAGCTACAAGGTCCAAAATTGAAGCCAGGAGCTGTTCCTTCAATAAGGTATCCGGCGCCGACAGATGGATATACTTCTCATGCAGGAATGCTAATTCATACGCAAGCTGCTTCACAAAGTACACTGTGGGGTTCCTTGTCAGGATTAATGGAAATTCAAGTGCATATGAAGCCTTGAAAAAAATAATTACAGATAAATCTTTCTTAAAAGATGTGGAACATATAAAACACTACGTTCACACTGGAAACCTAGAAAGTTATCACAATCTTCGTTTGAAATACACTCCTAAAAGAGTTCATTTCTCGTACAGCGGCTTTAAAGCTAAGGTCAATGATTGTTGCACTGGACTAATATTGGAACATCAATAAATTGAAAGTCGGTACCAAAACTCAGTACTCAAAATCAACAGGAGCCTGGGTGATAAAACAGAAATACGAAGCGTCCAACGATGGATTAAAGAAGGCAATAATGAACAAAATTAACCTCTCACAAACTGACTATAGTAGAGCTTCACCTGAAGCTGAAGCAATGGATCTGTCACTGCCTAAGAACATCGCTACAATACCTCGACCTTCCAAGGACGACCTGATGAAGAATTACTTCTCACAATTTTACATGTAACAATAAATGATGTACCGTACTGCATATCAAAATAATATGTCTATATTTATCGTAATTAAACAATCTTAGAACACTCTTACATAATTCTACTGTTCTAATTTACGGTGGCCGTGGTGGCACAGTGGTCAAGCTGTTTGCCTCTCACCAAGGTGGTCTCGGTTTCATCCCCGGTCAATGCATGTGAGATTTGAGAAGTGAAATGCCATGTCCTATGGTTCGGAATCCACCTAAAAATGAGGTCCCGTGGCTCATAATCACATGATTCACGGTCACGTAAAACTAAAATCTACCTTCCTTTGTTTGAATTTACAGCTTGAAGCCCACATAGGTGCCACTGGGTTCCGGAAATGTGTTTCTTATGATGTTGACAACACATGATGGCACGACAATTCTGTTATTTTTACCAATCGCAGTCCATGAATTTACCCAGGAAGTGAACTGCTTGCTCTATTTGTTGGATTTAAAGCTGTCAGTAAACGTTTCTTTGCCCTGTTCATTGTTTTTAAGCTCATGTTATGCCTTGCCATTTTCAACACTTCGTGGTCTAAAATAAGCCTTGAAAACGAGGGATTTCTTATTATACACATAAATTCTTCCGATTTCACTGCTTTTACATTGTCTAATTCACAACAGCATACACTTTCTTCATTCGTATCCATGATGGTACACTCATTACACTTACACCAATTTCGCATGCCGGCTCGGCCTGTGGTGTTTACTATATCCATTTTATGATCGCTATCTGAATGGACATCAGCAAATGTCGTTCTGGCTCAAACTGATACGGACGAATGTTATTTACATCCATTATAAGTCTTTTGACTAACACTAACAATGGCAACAGAAGAACACGGCAGCAGCAGATGGAGTGCGGGAAGAGACTGCCCGAGCTTATGCACAGCAACATGGCTGCTATGTAGACTCGAGAGCTCAGTGACGTCACGAGCAGTTACTAGTTTCGCACATAACTTGAGAACGGTGGGACGTAGAGGCACCGGATTAACGGAATTGTTATTAAATTTCCATGTTGCATATTTAGCAATAAATAAATAAATATGTGTTTTTGTGTTGTGATCTCCTTTAAGAATTTGAAATGTTCAACCCACTCAAAACTATGCTTGCCAATAAGAAGAGGTACCGGTAACCGATTCCCATACACGTCAATATTCCTTTTCATTACCATGTACTGAGTTTTTTGGTCATTAATTCTAAGGTCTAATTTTAAAGCTATCTCCTCAAGTTCAACAAACAATTTCCTGATCTCAATTTCATTTCTTCCTACGAGTACGATATCATCTGCGTATGCAAGCACATTATGATACTGTCCGGGTTGCATTCCAGCCGGAATTAATTTTAGTGACCTGATAACTTTTTCGAGAAGAGAAGAGGGGACAAAGCATCTTAACCCGGTTCTGTTTGTGAAAGGGTCAGATCTTTTCCCATTCAGGAGAATTCTACTTATATTGTCATCCCTACACTATCTACACAGGTTTATAAGTTTAAGAGGGAAACCAAACTCTGTCATGACATTCCACAGGCTCTCTCTATGAATTGAATCTTATGCTTTGAGGAAATCAATAAACAAAATAGTGAATACATTGATTATATTCCCACACTTTCTCACTTTTCATTTTGATTCCAAATATGTTGTCAGTAGTGGATCTATTACTGCGAAAGCCATTTTGATAATCAATCACCAATGATGTTCTCTGCATACGGTTTCAAGCAATTTAATATAACATTTGATAGGATGTATTAACCCTCTCAGTATCACACGCCGATCAGATCGGCTCTCGCTGCTCGTGCCAAAAGTGCCAAAGCCGATTCAATCGGCGCACTGTTTATCTTATATTTCTAGATTTCTATAGGCATATGTCTGTGATTATTTCATACTGTTGAAAAGGTGAGGTTTCAAGCTTGCCTGTGCGGTGTTTACTTTTTTCCTTCGAAGTCCGTTACGCGATAGGTTTGAGTGTGTATTCACGCCCTCCTTTTGCGCTCCCCCAATCACACACGTTCCCGCCAAAATTGCGGTGCAGTTGTTTTCTTCTTGTTGAAGTTTTCTGCCTACGGATGCATCTAAGAACTTTCTACAGCTGGAAACATTGTGTTTCTTCGAATATGACTCTTAGGTGTCCTTAATTTGGGCTCAAACTGATTTTTTACACACACAAAAAAAATGAAAAATTTAACAATTATCAGAATAACCTCAATTAAAAAGGTTTAGATGCCGCATTTACTGTTATGAACATAATGTATGAAAGAATGAGGTATTGGTTATAATGCAAAGGAAAAATAATGATTCTATCGTTGGAAATGTGGTATTTATGATCTTTTTTCGAAAGTCTGCATGGCCATTGAAAATGGTTTGGCATTCTTGGCAAGTATTTCAGGAAATGGCTTGGCACTACGAGGGTTAATAAGAGATATTCCACGATGATTTTGAATATCTTCCTTGTCTCCCTTTTTATGCAGGGGCACTATGAGAGATTCTTTCCATTCTCCAGGAGTCGTTTCGTTCTGCCAAATTCTCAGGATAAGTTGGAATATATATTTGTGTAATACTTCTCCTCCAGATTTAATTAGCAGACGCACCACAGAAAGAGCTATCCAATGAAGATGAAACAATCGACGAGTAATCCATTAGTTCCATTGAGGCATCAAAATGTATTATTTTATTTATTATTAGGGTACATGAAAAACTTATTAAACCACACCGACCTATTGGCACTCCTGAAAATGAGGACTGTTGTAAGAAAGGACCTGATACATTAATACAAAAGAAAATGGATGATTATTTCCGAAAAGCAAACAGAGAAATTTGTAATATCAATGGGTTTTATATTTCAAATGTTGCATGCTTTGTAAATAATAGTCATTTTCTGGTGAGGTTATGTTTGTTTGTATTATCCAAGTTTCACAGTTTTGTGAGCGATTTCAAGTCAAGAGTTTACTGTAATAGTAACTGTTGAATGTGTTTAGCTGCGGTTCCTGGACTGCCGAGAAGGGGCTAAGAAACCATCCCCTTCTATCTTGGATGTTGGTGTGATGAACGCTCTAGACCAGTCAGGCTTCGACGAGGCCATGTTCCGCAAGCGAGGAGGGGAGTATAAGTGGAGCAAGGCAGACATGTTGCTTGACTGGTAACATTATAAACACATATCAGTTGAGGGAAGATTTATATGCTGGACTGTAATTTTTTTTTTTTTTAATATATTGTTTTAAGGCTTGCCATTTATTGTAATATTAAGATCCTGAAAATTGCATTTTTTTTAATGTTTCACTCAAAGTAGTCCAAAACCAATCCCTCAACGGTCTTTCTGTCCATTATTAAACTTCAATCTAATTTTCCTATATTCATTCCAACTGCAATATGATTCTTGATGTGGATTATATTTAATTCTACCAGTAAATAATAACAATTAAAGAGCTTGTATATTTTAGTATTATGTTATAAGACCTCTACAAGTGGATTTTAGCTCATTATGTTTGTGTTCAAGTATTTTGTGATTATATCATGTACATTTACGGTATTGATGTACTGTAGGTGTGTTTATGATACGTAAATCTTAGGACAATAATTGTTGTTTTAAGGGGTTTTTAATTGAATTTTTAATATCCTTGGCATAATCAGTGCACCCTGCTCTTCTACCAGGAGTAGACCAAAAATGAGACGATTATGCCAGGAAATACGCTAGTATTGTTTCATGAATTTCTAAGAGTGTTTGTGTTTTCATTTGTCGAGCAAATCATCATATAAATGTCAAGGCGACATTTTAAGCTAATTTTATATTTGTATTATATATATTGTTAAGTGATAAAGATCAGGTAGAGTGGAATTAAGTTAGGAAGTTGCCATAATGAGAGACAGCACATTCTGCCAAGGAGGAAAACATTGACTTAAAAACTGTAGCTGAACTGTAGAACTTCATGCACTCACTTAATATAACAGACAAAACCCTTTGTTACACTCATCAGTATAAGTAAACAACTCTCAAGGGTCAATCAGTCAACTTCCTAGTTTAAGGCCACTGGAAAATTAAAAATATCATCATGGATTGGTTAGTTTGGCTATTGTTCCTAGTTTGGAAAGTGAGAAACTCTTTTTTTTTAGAATTTAAACTTTTGTCGTCTATTAAAAGTGCTTAAAAGTACCTTAGAATTAGTTTCCATAATCAGTTGTCAATCGAATTTAAAAAAAAAAACCATTATGTTTTGTAATACTGTACATAAAATTGCACTTATTGCATCAAAGCAAGACTTTCTCTGAAAAGAAGGTATTTAATACTTTAAAATTAATAAAGCAACAGGAATTTCAAATTATATATGATATCTTGATAAGAAGTGGAGGGTAGAAAAAATATTTGTGAGGTATGAAGCATTTTAGTGGTCGAGCATGACTTTCTTTTCTCTTTTATATAGTTTTAAGTTAGTCTGCCTCTGGATGTAATGGTTCCACTTGCTGGAAACAAAAACAAAACACTGAAGGCCATAATGCAGAATCCTATAAAAATAAATCCAAACACTACAACAAAAACATGAAAGTCCCTATGTATAATTCCAGGGAGTTTAAAATGATATTATTTATTCACTAGTGTATAGCTGATATTAATTTTAAGTTCTCATTTCCCAGTAAATATACAGTACATCCTGTGTTATCCTTAAGTTCTCCAAGGACATTCCTTAAAGATAGATTTTACTCGCCCTAGTTACGCAGTATCATAGAGTTAGTAAAACATACACTAGATGTAGCATTGGTGCCACTACCTACATGATGGAGCATGTTGGGCAAAAGGTTTCCTGAACTACACCTAACAATCGATTGACAACATTCACATCAAATTTCTAAGTACCGGAATTTGAAATATTAATCCAGTTAGCTCAATTCAGCATTGCCAGCACGTCGCCCCAGTGTACCATTGAACTCGTCAGTTGGTATGGTACACCTCACCAAGACGCTTGGCTAGTACATACTGGGAAGGCCACTGCAAGTCAAGTATGATGCCACAAGCAGTGCCAATGTAATCATCATCATCCTGAACCAACTCCAGTTGCCCGTGTGTGGTATATGAGCCCCCTCCATTTCATCCTGTCCTTGTACCACTCTTCCTCCACCAACTTTTCCCAATCATGACCTCTCTGCAGTACATCGTTCTTGACTGTATCTATCCACTTCTTTCGTGGCCTTCCCACGAGTCATATTCCTTCTACTTTTCTCTCAAATTCCTTCCGTGCAGTTCTGTTTGGTGGCATCCTCTTCATGTCACCAAACCACTTCAGTCTTGAGATCTGGATTTTATTGAGGAGAGAATCATCTATGGCGGCTCCGGTGGCGTAGTCGGTAGCATGCTGAGCTTCTATGCCTAAGATAACGGGTTCAAACCCGGCCAAAGCAGTCGGATTTTTTAAGAGCATTAAAAATCCCTCAGTATGCCTTCCTTCGGAGGGGAAGTAAAGCCGGCGGTCCCGTGTCATAGATTTATAGCATGTTAAAGAACCTTCCACTAATTGCACCTGTGTGAAGCTAAATTGGATAGGTTTAGAATGTAAACAACGCTCTTAGGTTTCTACGTTCGTTGCCAAGAGCCGACTGTGGTGGCATCTAGTAGCTAAGTTCTGAACTTGGCCTAGTAATCGTTGACGGTGGCGCTTGGCGGCAAAAGTAGGAACTATTTGAAAAATTCTAAGTTGCAGTACTTAAATTTAAAAAAACAGATAACACACACTAATACAGTCATCACAATTAACACCGCTTATCAGACAGATTCTACACACACCCAAAGTACACGGGGCTACATGACCGCGTTGTTGCAGCCCCTAAACTTAAGAACCAACCAACCAGAATCATCTATTCCTACTTCTTCTCTAATCTTCTCATTCCTGGTCTTCTGAATTATGGTAAGTAGGAATTTCATTTCGGCTGCCTGGAGTTTAGAGTTATCTCTATTGGTTAGTGTTGTGGTTTCGAGACTTTATGTAAGAAACGGGGTATAATAGGACTTGTACAATGTCATCTTTGTTTTCATGGACATTTGCTCATCCCACAGCAGGTGTCTTACCTGGTAGTAAAATAGTGTTGCGTTATTAATTCGATTGTTTACCTCATGTTTTGCTAGGTTGTCACTTGATAGAATGCTACCCAAGTACTTGAAAACTGGAACGCTGTCCAAATTGGCTTCATTTAGCATGACTATTGGTTCTGCTCCTTCCTCATACACTTTCATCGCCACCGTCTTTGTCTCGCTGATGTTTAAACCATATTTCTTACACTCCTCATTCCAGCTTTGCAGCCTCTCACCCAGTTCTTCCTCTGATTCACTCCATATTACAACATCATCTGCCAATGTACTATGATCCCTAATTTAAAAATTATCCCACCACGGCTATCAATATTGGAATAACTGTTTCCCAACATTCAGTCGGTCAACACGAATATAAGCCCAATAAAATTGGGATAATGTGATACCACCTGAAAAAGATTTACATGTGATTAACTCTTTTGCTGCAGCATTTCATGCGTCACAAAAACCTTTAACTTTGAAAGAATAATGAATTTTCCGCCTTCAATACTGTTTATTTCTATTACTTACAGGGACTAGTTTCGGGAGTAAATACTCCCCCTTCCTCAGCCTGTCCAACAAAACTACACAATGGAAAAACTTTCCATGTACAAGTTCATACAAAATACATGAAGAACAAAGAATAAAGAAATATTATTTACAGTCCCGCTCGACGCTCCAAAGAAGATACTTTTATTGCATCACTATGAATACATGAAGAACAAAGAATAAAGAAATATTATTTACAGTCCCGCTCGACGCTCCAAAGAAGATACTTTTATTGCATCACTTAGTGGGCCTTAGTGATGCAATAAAAGTATCTTCTTTGGAGCGTCGAGCGGGACTGTAAATAATATTTCTTTATTCTTTGTTCTTCATGTATTTTGTATGAACTTGTACATGGAAAGTTTTTCCATTGTGTAGTTTTGTTGGACAGGATGAGGAAGGGGGAGTATTTACCCCCGAAACTAGTCCCTGTAAGTAATAGAAATAAACAGTATTGAAGGCGGAAAATCCATTATTCTTTCAAAGTTATAGTTACGTCAATACGGACCTGAATAATCGACATTATGAAACAAAAACCTTTAGCTGAATAATTAAATGAAGATATTGAAAAAAGTTAAAATGTGTATTTTCATTAATTTTAAGTTATCATGAAATTTACAAAATTCATATTTTGCCCTTGTGATCCCTTCTGAGTCCTCGGTGCAATGAAATCAAACAGTTGCTTGTGATTCTTGAAATGTACTTTTCTAGTGTGATAGAGCTCTCAGAGGTGGACACATTGGAAGCTGTCCTGGGCAATTCTTGCAATATAATATTGCATGGTGTCCACGGAATTTTCAATGACAATTTTCCTGACCACTTTTCAACAAAATTCCTGACTCGTGAAGTCATCGTAACATCGGAAAAAAGGTTTATTGAGCAAACAAATATTTTTTAAAATTTACAGCCTCCACCATCCCCATAGCTGCCCAACGCTCGCCTCTTTATTCATTTAAAATATAAAATAAAGTTAATTATAATGCAATAATACATAAATCAGAGTACTTAGTAACCTATAAACTATACGGTAGTGAATTCAGACAACCGTAATACGATAAAATAAGTTGTTTTTCAGTGTTAAAAATCTTTCTAATCTTAATGTATCACTTGACTTAGACATCTCACAATTTCTTTCTTGTGTTTTTCCAACAGCTGAAGTTTTCTTTTAAAGTCCTCTTCTGCATATTGAGACTTTAATCTTAATTTTTTCCTCTCATCTTCTAGTTTTTTAATATTCCCGCCTCACTGACAAAATCATTTTTTGAGAAGTGGGTAGGGCCTACATTACGTACACCTCCATAGTTAAGGATTGCATCATAAACCTTTCTTTGTGATACGGGTGTCTGAGATAAGTTGAACTAGTAACATCAAAATATGGCTGTAAAACATGAAGTACTGTATGGTTAATATAAAATTCCTGACTTTCTAATACTTTTCATCATTTTTTCCTGACTCACGCCATTTTTTCACACTTTTTCCTGACTAAAAACAAAATTCCTGACTTTTCCTGACCTTACCTGCCTGTGGACACCATGTGTCTGCTTCCTCTTACACAATCCCTTTCCTTTATTGGAACATTGTGCCGGCAATATAGAACAAACAACACAGTTGGGTTTGTGACTCTTGTGCTGTGTTCCCCAATGAAGTGCCTCCCCATTTAGACGCGCGAGCGGTAACGCATCAGAAGATCTGCGGCCGTGTTTTGCAGCTGGTAGCATAATTTTTTCAACTCTATATATTGAAATTAGCAACGTCAAACAAGTTCAATGTCTTTAGTCTTTCGTCATTACTGATATCCTGACCGGGTGAGTTAGCCGTGGTCGTTACGGCATGACTGCTGGCAGTCGCTCACATCCGGGAGGCGAGGAGGTTCGAATCCCCCCGCCGGCAACCTTGAAGATGGTCTTCTGTGGTTTCCCATCTTCATTCCAGGCAAATGCCGGGGTTGGTCCCTAACTATAGGCCACAGCCGCTACCTTCCAGCTTCTCGTCCTTACATCCAAACTTTCCTCCCCAACGGTACTTGTAGCTCACCCATTGGGTGTCCGTCTCGAAGCTGCTACAAAACTGGCGAGCCGAACATGTCCTCGGACACTCCCGGCATTAAAAGCCATACGCCAAAAAAAAAAAAAAAACTGATATCCTGAGTGATTTAAATCATAGAATCAGATACTTGACGATCATCACCTGTACTATTTACTAATTTTGTTAGTTTTGTTTTTTTAAAGAATCAGATGTGAAAATATGACACGAGGCTAAGGTTTTAGTCCATAATATTCTGATAATATTTCTTTCTTAAAATATATGCTTTGTAGAATGCAATGCAACTTATAATAATGGTTGTTAGTTTTTCTGGCCACAGAGTTGGTAAATCTGTAGTTTCTGTACAACATAAGCTGCATGAGATATTTTCCTTCAGAAAATGATATCATAACATTTTTAAGTGACAGTTCCAAACAGCAAGGAGGATCAAATTCACACACAAGGCAGCTTCAGTGTGTTACTACTTACGTCTAGTGTATTATTTACTAACTCAAATGCGTGGTACTGTTCCTTGAACCTCATGAGTCATCCCATTACCATGGACGCATTCAAGTGCATGCCATAAGTAAATATGGTATATACAGTAAACTCTAGATTATCCGTGTTAATGCAGATTTGAGATCGCACGGATAACTTAAAAAACACACAAAATCAAAAAACACAAACATAATTTTACTTGTAAATGACACTTCTTTTTCCTAAACATCCTACATATGAACTACAAAACCCAATGCATTACAAATTTCTTTCAGTTCGCTTTAGATAAATAATAACCCATTTTTCCTGGCTCAATGTATTATTCTTGAGGATCGAAAGGTCAGTGTACTTGAGTGACCTGATAATAAATCAATACCTTTCTATGCCCCCGTTTTAGTATTGGGCGATTCCTCGATCGTCTCGTTTTCACTCAATTGCTCTTTCTGTGGTGCGATTACTCTCTCTCTCTGTTTTCAATGTCCGCATCCATATTACTCAACTGTTTAAATCCTATGGAGCCACTCAGAAATGTTTCTATCAGATTTGAAGTCATTCTAATTTCTTCACTATAAATTGCACAACATGTTAACACATTTCTGTCATGTCTTGCCATTGGTAACATTTATCACAATAGGCAGAGCAATACTGAATACCAGTCATGACAATGACTTACCAGACAATTGGCAGACTGCCTGAGGCATAGTCGATCAACAATGCATTTCTATTGGTGCTGTTTAACTGTAAGCTTTTGCCAGACTTGATTTTGAAAAAAGGAAGCACAGTCCAGAAAGCTTAGTTTATTGTTTGCTGAATTAGGTACAGGTAATCCACAAACTGGATAATCCAGAATTTACTGTATATATTTTACTGTACAAATTAAGGTATTATTCTGCAATACTCATAATCAATACTCGTAGAGTACGGACAGTATGTGGTGAGGTTTCAAGGTCAAGCTGATGGCTCTGGGAAGAGATTTCCAGCCACGTTTCAGTGGCGAAGGAAGAGTGACAGCAGTCACTTATCACCTACCGTGCTGTTGACATCTCGTGTTAATCCTTAAAATCTGTGCATCCAATCGTCGTCTTGAGCTCGGCGGAGCTAAGTGAGGGGCGTCACCTCCAGTGTTGCGCTCCCCACCACTCATACTGTACAGTGACCTTGATGCTTCACCACTCTATAAATGCTAGTATGTATTTAGTGTATGTTAAATATCTCTGATAAGATTCGCAAGAAGCTATATCTGGCCTGTAGCTCAACAACTCATTTTAAAAAACTTAGTAATAACTCTTAGTATGGTATAGTTACATGTTACAATGTATATACAGTGTACTTACTCATAGTTAAAGGAAGTGTTCAATGTGTCATCCTTGCATACCGTTGAGTTGATTTGGTGAAATGTATGGCCCAATAAGACGATCGCCTAGTAGAGTTTAGTGGTGGATGGTCACCACAAATTCTAAATTATGTCGCAAACGTTACATTTGCGGACCCCATGTTTATTAAGACATTTTTGCTTCTAGTATCGTGTACTCACAGCTGTTGCTCTTTGTGCTATTAATTATGATACACTCTGTATATACGGTATACACATGCTGTCGTCGTCGGCTTTAACTCGTTTCCGAGTATACATCTTCTTCCAAAACAGTCTAAAATAATCTAAGGTTGAGGTCTGTGGGCATGTTTGCGGTGACTGAACAGCCCAATGCGTGCATGAAACAAACGTCCACACAAATCACACGGAACTGTTGGTGGAGGGCGTGGCTGTGCTGCACGGAGCTTTCGTGCTTGTTGCTTGGCCTTAACAATTCTACGATGTTCTTCTTCAAACACATGCTGTACGGCAATATATAAATGTTTCAAAAATGTTGTATAAACCATGAGTCCAGAAATGATTATTTATAGAGATAACAGACATTGATGTAGTTTACTTAATTCATTACCAGCTCCTGTTTATTTTTATAATGATGCATCATGTTCAGTATCTTACACGACGTGTTTGAAATGCCCACCCTCTGCCATATTGAGTACATATTACCACTGAGCTGCCTGAAACTGATTTCCATGGTACAGAGATAGTTTCTTGCGATCTATATTACAAAACATTGTACAAATTAGCATTATATTTTTCATACATCACTGACAGAGTTCTAGTTTATGCACTTTTGCTAGTCTATAAGAGCTTTTTTTTTTTATACATACTATTATAATTTCACTTATGTCAAGTAAAGTATTTTAAGGAGATTTTTAATTTCCAAATTTTAACCCTATGCGGGTGGAATTGTTTTATGTCTGTATGCGGGGCGAAAATACGGCAAATTAAAACTCGTCCAGAATTATCGAACACTAGCTATGAAAATGCCTATGTACGAACAAATTTACTGCAAACTTCTTCTTGAGAAGATCAGTTTCCACGAGGAAAATTCAATGTTTAGTTCTATACCTAACCATGTTCACGGGATACGAGGCATGCTACAGTTCTTCACAGCAAGTCTTAATTATCACAAATAAGGAATCTTACCAGCTGTGTATGTAATGAATGCAATGACAGCATCCAGGGCTTCCCAACCCGCCGTTGTAATCGGACATGCTGTAAATCTCGCGGCGACTCAATGCGATCTTTCCGTGGCATAGCCTCTGTCAGGCTTCGTTCTATAGGGAGAGCCCTCACTGTATACTACTTCTTCATTTTTCCCGGTTCCAGTGATCTGGGTCGGGGTGTGAATTAAGGACCTCCATACTTTTCTGTGTCTCCACCACTTTCGTCCCTCTTCCAGTACATCCTCCACTCTCACTCCTCTTTCTCAGTGATCTGGGTCGGGGTGTGAATTAAGGACCTCCATACTTTTCTGTCTCTCCACCACTCTCGTCCCTCTTCCAGTACATCCTCCACTCTCACTCCTCTTTTCTCAACGCTCTCCCTCACTGCATCCATCCACCTCATCCTCGGCCTTCCCGTGACTTTCTTAGTAAATAATCGTTTCGGGACTCTGTCTTCTCCCATCCCTCACAGTATAATTCTCCTTAAAATTTGGACTGCATTGCGTTTCAAATAACTTTCAGTAAGAAGCCATGAACTATAGAACATCAAGTCAGCCAAGTTTTAAATTTGTCAGAATTGTCTATTTTGATATACAGGGTGTAACTAAATATGTGGGAAAGCTTCGGGGATTCCATAGAGGACCTGATAACAAGCATAACATGTCCTGTAAACATACGAGTCGTCCAGTTGCAAAACTCGTTTAGTCCACTTGTGAATAAGGATCATGTCGTAAAATTATTTACTTAATTAGTTTATTTTATTTTACTTTATTTAATTTAATTTTGTTTAATTTAATTTTGTTTTGTTTTATTTTATTTTATTTTGCTTTAGAAGGTTTAATTTTTTTGTTTTGATTTTTTTTTGTTTTATTTCGATTTTGTTTTGTTTACTTGGTTTTATTTTATTTTGTTTTGTTTTATTTTGATTTTCCAGAAAACAAACATAAAACCAAAAACAAAAAACACGAAGCAAAAATAAAATATCAAAAGCAAAAGCAGAAAACAAAAAACAAGAAACACAAAGCAAAAAGCAAAATTCAAAAAAGGTAAAAGCAGAAAACAAACACAAAACCAAGAAAGAAAAGCAAAAAGTATAATTCAAAAGCAAAGGCAAACACAAAACCAGAAACCACAAACACAAAGCAAAAAGAAAAAAGTAGAAAACAACAAACACAAAAGATACGCGAGGCAAAGTCCAGAGAAACGTTTCTCATGAAAATGATTCTTATTCAGAAGTGGATTAAACGAGTTTTGCAACTGGACGACTCATATGGTGTATGTGCGTTCGTTGGTGTGTTATAAGCATTGTTTGTGGTGTGCATAACACAGATGGCGCAAGATGCTTGTTGGTCATTTGTGGAGGGCACACAGACCATTTGTATGTTTCATCGCTATTGAAGTCTGTGTGCATTCGTTTTGCATTTAGGGACCGGCACTGCGGCCTGCTCGTTCTCCCGATCTCAACCCATTAGACTTCTACTTATGGGGTCATTTAAAGGCCATTGTGTATGCCGCACCTATTCATAACTTAGACGTGCTACATCAGCGAATGGAGCAAGGATGTCAGCAGATACGACAGACGCCGGGAATATGGGAGCGTGTGAGACAATCAATGACGCGGCGCATAGACGCCTGCATTACAGCTCGTGGTAGCCATTTTGAGCACCTTCTGTAGAGAACTGTAAGTAGTAAGGTAGGCCTACACTTTATCAACACAAATGATCAACCTGCATAGTGAAGCGGTCTGTGTTATGGTGTTATGTACACCACAAACAATGCTTGTAACACCAGGCGCGGATTCAGGGGGGGGGGGGGGGGGGTCACGGGGGTCATGACCCCCCCCCCCCCCAAACGGAGTCCAATTTTTTTTTTGCAAACTCAAAACACGAAAACACAATAACCAGACAAATAAAACTTAACGAATTTTAACCGAAAAACTTTTTTTTTCTTCATTTTATTCAATATTGAAAATATCTTTATTGCAATTATTATGTTCTGTTACAACTGTACATATATACAACTTGATACCTGTTATATAAAAACGATTATTTATATAACAAAATCAACTCGTCTATTTTGTTTAGCAAACCTTGTGATTACCGAATCGATGTCTATAGTGATGTCACGATGAATGTGCAGCAATGCACGGATAGGAATTTGGGACCTTTTTCGCACCAAAAAATTTTGCCGACATCCAAACTGCAAGCTCGGTTGGCAATTGAAGCTGTGACTTTCTCCCTTTGTCGGTACCAACTCGACTTGCCGAAACTGTAACGTACCTTGATACTTTTCTCGAAGCTCGATGTGAAAGTCTCAAAACACACCGTTGCAATTTGTACAAATATTTTTGGTGCGCTAAACGGATCAAATTTCTATCCATGTAGCTTGCAAAAGAAATTGGTCTGGTTTTGAACGTTTGTTTATTTTGTGATTGCGTTTTTAGTGATACCATTTTTCATAACAATTTCGATTCTCTGCCCCCCCCGCCCCCAAAGCCAAACTCTAGATCCGCGCTTGTGTAACACGGAAACAAAAGCAAATACACCATATGTTTACAGGACATGTTTTGCTTGTTGTCAGGTCATCTATCGAATCCCCGGAGCTTTGCCACATATTAAGTTACACCTGTATATGGCCTGCCGGAAACACTATTTCAAAAGCTCAGTCCATTGCCTCATGAAAGGCAGGTAGCCAGCAGAAAACTGACAATATAGTCTGGAATCAGTTTTGAAAGTCCATCAATGACAAGTGCACAAATTTAATTTCAATAGTTTTTCCTACTTAACAAAAATCACGATTGTTAAAGGCATAAAATACATAATTACTAAAACAAAAACTGGTATATGGGATGAAAAGCTGCTTTGACATTAGACACCATCCAAGCTACACATCTCTCTTGTCCAAAATAATGCTTTTAGCAGGCATTAGACGAGTAAGGGCCGGTTCTACCACATCCGGGTAAAAGTTGCGGGCAGCAACCCGGGTGATAAACTATCTGCCGGTATAAACCTCTGTGCATCTTGGGCAGCGTTCTACCACGTCCGTGCAAGTTCCAGGCAGCTGCCCGGAACCTTATAGCAAAATATAGATAGTGGCTAGCCTGATTTTTGTTAAATTTGAGTAATCGATGAGTGAGCCACCTATCGTTAGATGAGTTAAGTTTCTTTTCGTTTCGCTTTTGTCCGTTGTTTGTTGATAGCACGTGTTCTTTGGTTTCAACAAGATATAGGCCTAGTACCAAAACCTCTCGCGACACTTCTGCTGGGCAGTATAAACCTAGCATGTGATTCAGTTCTCGGAGGAATGCAACTGAATAACCATACCTAAACTCAATAATCGAAAACTAGACAAGCATGCAGTGCTTTTCAAGAAGGAATAGCCTGTGAAATATGTTTCTAGCAATAGGCTACTTTGCAATCCGAATACAGACTTAGGCCTATATGAGCTACAGACATGCTGTGACAAGGCTTGCAGTGCATAGGTTCAATCATAAAATATATGTCAAATCAAATTATCACACTCCAGGCGACAAGTTTGTTTGTAAACTCTGTAAAATGAATGGAACGGAATGCGCACAGTTGTGCATAATTAGATAGTTCTCTTTGCTGTATTCTACGAGAGATTTCACTCTTTTTTCACAGCTATAGAAGGTATCTTGGATAGGTCATGTTGCAAAGTTCACATTTACACTTTTCGTTTGGCGGATGGAATGATTTTGTCACACATATTTTATGATGAAAGTCATTGACCGTATAACGCGTCACCACAAGCCTAAGATCGTAGTTCTGTTTGTCAAGGCTTTAGTGATGTAGAAAACTATGAAATGCAATGCCCCAAATATCAGGTCTTATGCTGTATAAGCAAAACACCAATTCAGTGACAATGTATAGTAGGCCTACAGAACCTGAATAATGTCCTGTACACTCTGTATTTCTCATGCACACTTGTGCGAATTTATTAAATTATATGAGCGCTTCGTACAGTATTCCTAAATATGTAATTGAGATAATATTTTGAAATCTATGATGGTTCCGTACGGTAATCACTAGGCGGTCGTATTTCATGTCCAATCAACCGCATCAAATATAAAACTGTTGACTTTTGCAGCCTGAACCGGACGAAGAACTCCTCATTCGACCAAATTTCATTATGCTCCAGCCGATCTCTGTTCCGTCTTGGACGTGTGAATACGTCTTCTTCTACGTCGAGAAAAAAGTTATACATTTCCAGGACGTCAATTATCTCTTCCATAACCTTAAAATAAAATATGCTTAGTAACTGTTACATCCCTTATAATTAATTAATAATTTTAATTATATCATTATGTGACAACAAAATTACCAAATGATTCTAATTTTATTATTAGTAATTTATGGAGGGGTTATGTACAGCATAGGTGATGCGAAGAAACCCTTACGCACGGCTCAATTCTGGCTGGTAATGCTTTATCGGCCTCTCGAAGCTCCCGAAAATTTACACTCCGGGTAGATGAAGTTTATACCGCCGATAGCGCTACCCGTTGATGGTCGAACGGAAATTCTTACTTATTCCGACGGGCAAGTTATCGGCCCCTTTGCCCAGATGTGGTAGAACCGGCCCTAAGACTAATTCTCAAGTTCTTCAATTAAGGTTCCTCAAATAAGTCTTTTCCGCCTACAGAGTTATGCATAAACAAAAGTTATTTGACAATAGTTAAACTACATTAAAAAAAAGTTCGTAATATGGTGTTAAATTTAAAAATAAATTGATAATGTGGCTTTTGATTAAACATAATGTACAATGGCATAGTTTTTAGCTGTGAAAAAAAAAAAATTGTAAATGAAAATAGGGATTCATTGTTTAATTAAAAACTCACTTTGTATACTGTAATATTATATTTTTGTCAATAAATAAATTGCAAATGCAATATCCTCATCAGTATTTATTTCCTGATCCTGAGTTTAACCTGTGGGTAAGTGGCTATCATGCTAGGCCTAGACCCAAAGGGTTCTGGGTTTAATTCCTGCCCTGGAAAAAATCTCAAAGAATAAGGTAGAACTTAATTGGTAAATTAAGAAATAAGGTGGCAGTTAAATGGCAAATAAAGGAATACTGGTCCTTAAGCAAGGTGGTAGCCAAGCGTAGATGGGCTCTTTACGAGGCAGTTAAGATGCAATACGGTGGCAGCAATATGGCAAGTTAAGCAACACTGAGGTGGTAGCAAAGGGTAAGGATGGGTTAAAGGGGAACTTGTCACATTTAAGTGGCAGTTATGAGTCAATAAGGCAGCAAGGTGGTAGCAAAGTGAGAGGAGGCAATAAAGAAGAAACTTGCCTCCTTACAAAGTGGCAGAATAAGGGGTAATAAGGTGACAACAAGGTGGTAATTAGGCAACACTTAGGTGGTACCCAAGTATTATTGGGTATCAGGATGTAATGAAACTACAGGAGCTTTAAAACTAACAGTAGCTAAAATACAAAGGTTGATTTTTTTAGTAGTGGCAACAACTGTTTTTTCGATACATAGCATAATTACATGGTTCTAAGTTTAACAGATCTTCAATGTAACTACCAACATTACGTACATGTTTCCAGCACTGCGGAAACCGTTGGATCTCGCTGGCACTGAATTATCTGTTTATGGTTCAAATCGAGCTGTTGGCTGCCTGTCTTCAAATATTTGGAAACAAACTCCGCAAAGTGATACCTTCATCTTATGGATTAGATTGAAGTCGCAGGGACATGATGAGACATGATGAACCACACCTGAAACATCAATCGGATGAGTGGTGTCGTCATGGGTCGCCGTGGAAAACAACAGTTTGGCAGTAGCGGCTATTCAGGTGAAGAGAGTGAAGAGCCTCTTCACTAGCCATCTCATAAGATAAACATTATATTTTCTTATTTAAATAAAAGTGTTGCAATTGTCTTGGGCTTATTTATCGCGTAGTGTACTGTCATTTCTACACTCCGAGCAGTAAAACCCCACCCTCGGAACAATTGTTCAGTCCTCCACTTACCGGTCATTCTGATCGTTCCTCGGGGTAGCGAGAGTGTGATTGCATATCCGCACTCCGCTGCCTACCCCGTACAAGATGGTTCGCAAACTAGGCTGTATGACGTCCTTGTGTCAGTTGAACTCCCTGTCGCTAGATTGTGGTACTGTCGTAACTTGGAGGGGAATCTGTAGGACGAAGTAACTTGTTTATTTCAGCCACTTCGTCTCGTTGCCATGGCAACCTGACATCAGCTGTGACGTCATTACCTGCCGTTAGCCATTCCAGTGTAGATGTTGCTGTGTGTGCAATGCTGCACGTCAAGTCCAGTTGAAAGTTGGCATTGCGACAGGCTTCTTTTCTTTTATGCTGAAGCTTGTAGGATATTTTCCCAATAAATAGTATTCATTTATAACGTTACTTACCCTGTCGTTGATGAAAGTTGATGGCGTTTAGTGTAGTAATGTTTCCAGAGACACAGTAGACTATTAATTTTATTAGAAATTCCCTTCAGTAGATTTGTGGTGTTTGAAGCCATATTTTCAGTGTTGCCTTAGTAAACAAGAGTTTAGTGCATAATTTATTTCAGGATTAGGGCATAACCCATCTCTTTTGGGTACATTCGTGTTGACCGACTGAAAAGCACTAAACTCTTGTCTTCCCTTCAGTAGGTGGAAAGACGAAGACAAATAGGAGTTATTAAATTGTGGACGGCCAAATAAATTGATAGAACTGTGCACTAAAAATATATCAAGAAAACCGGCAAATCTTATAGCCTTCATTGCAAGGGATCTTGGTTCGAACAGTTGTGCAGTAGTTGTATTCTTGAATACAACCTGTTCTGTTAGCCTTGCTTACTTTTTAGTAACAAATGTAGTATCTAGAATAAACAAGTTTTGGTGATTTCCAAGACATTAAGCTTATGTGCGGGTTGAACAAACACAAAGACAGTGAGGAACATTTGAAGTGCCAGTTACAATTAGAACACTCAAACGAAACACTAACACGTTATCTGACGCCTTGAGGGAAAATGCAAGACAATGTGCACTTAGATATAATGAGAACGTGACTTCAAATAGGCAGATTTTGAGGCTTGTAATTAGACTTGTTCTATACTTGAGGTCTCACTCTCGTCATGACCTCTAGAAGAGAGTTCCTATAAACTTTAAACTTTACTGTAACCCATGGGACTTTAAAGGAATTATATTAATTCTATTAATGCAGGCAATGGCCATGCATTTTCTTTTCAGGACGGGTCAGGGAAGGGATTTTGGAAGGAAATCTGCCGTGGACCTATTGAAAGGAACCGTTCCAGCATTTGCCTAGTGGTGAAATGGGAAACAACGAAAATCATTTTCAGCACGACTGAGTAGATATTTTAGCATTAAAATACGAAAAAGAATATGTCAATATTCACAAATGCAAACAATCAAGCACTGCTGAAATTAGAGTTTCGCTCTTCACCTGATTTTTTATCTAAGAGCTGCCACTGCAGTTTGGCTATGCTGATTCTGGCCTATGATTTAGATTATGTGATCTTAAAGCAAAGACAGAACGTTACTGCCGAGTATTGCTTTTCTTTTTTAAGAAAAAGTCTGTGAGCTGCTTTGAGATGATGATGATGATAATTGTTGTTTTAAGGGGCCTAACATCTAGGTTATCGGCCCCAGTTGCTGCTTTGAGAAGACAGCAACACTTTATGTGTAACCCACCCATTGTTCAGAATGACAATATTATGGTGCATACAGCAGGTGCAGCATCCGAATTGTTTTTCAGGGTTCCCAGCAACCTGGAAAGTCAGGGATGGTCAGGGAATTACAGAATTGTCAGGGAAAGTCAGGGTAGCCTTTTAAAAATTGGTGTGTGTCAGGGAAAGTCAGGGAAGTTGACTCAAATTTGTTATGTATCAGGTAATTTATACTGATGACAAACTGCAACCTGTGAATCCTCTGAAGCGAGGAAAAGTTATCTGGCAGATCATTTTCGTTAAATTATTATTAAATTGTATGTACTTTACTGTTCAAAATGTTGTATTTCCTATTTGAGCAATACATATTGTGTACAGGTGTGCATTGGACAGCTAATGGGGGTGGAGGTGGCTGTTAAAAATTGCACAAATGCCAAGTTTCTGTCAGGGAAATTAGTTTGACTTTCTGACTGGGAACCCTGGTTTAGTCGTTGGGGGCTGGGAAGTGCTTAACCAATGAATATTTTAACTTTATGTTTAATGCCCAAGTGGTTTTGTACAGTTTTCCAGAAATTTTGCTGCCCTGGGCAGTTGCCCAGTTCCCCCCCGTAAATACGAAACCCTGTTATATGCTCTGATTTTATCTTTAGACTTGATTAATGCATAGATCTGGTTCCGGTGGGAATAATTCCTCTGTCTTCATAACTTAAGGTTTTTATTTCGTAAGCTCTTTACCTAATTCATTTCATTAACACAAATACCTCCAATGCCTGAAAATGCAGCAAAAATTATTAAGGAATTCGCATTCCAGTTCCAGTCTAACAAGAAAGTGACACATGATAAAGGACAAGTAGAAACTAACCGCTTACTTTGTATGATGATATACTCGTTCAATGTGTATTTTCTTCTTCTCTCGAATTGGACTACATAAGACCACGCTTATTCAACTGGAGGGTCTTGATCTTCGCCCAGTATTGACGCATTTTCTGCCGGTGTCACTCCTTTCTTTCAGTAGTCCTAGGGGTACCTTTCCTCCAAGATTTCTCTTGAAAACTATGGACTTCCTTCAAAGCATGCCTCACAGCCCGTCTGTCATGCAAATCTGATGTTTCCAGTTATATTTAAAATTAAATTGAAGTTAGGATGACGATCATGTTTTGATCAATGGTAGGACATATATTTTGTCGACATAACGACAAGTCAGATGAAGAAAATTTCTTATGAAAATGTTCAAAATGTATAAAAGTTAATGATGAAAATGAACATTATAATTGTTTTAATGATCGAAGAATGAGAATTTTCACAAATATTTAAATGCCCGGAGAATGTTTTGAGAAAATAGAATGAAACTTTGTCACATAAAAATATGTATTATTGATGACAGTACAGGGAGGCAAGTAACGATATTATAAAGCTATTGATGCTATGAAACATTATTAAAATGCCAGATATTTTAAATAGAATTATGAACCAATGATTAGTACAAGTATTTTTGTCAGGTAATCAGCTGATATTATGGATAAAGCCCTGCGCGGATGCGGATATCGGCAACATTTTTCGCCATGTGGATATAGTTTGCATGGCAGTGCGGATAGCAGATAATATTTGGAGTAAATTTACGGATAGTTTTTAGAATACAATCCGAACTTGTTGAATATCATGGGGAAAGTTGGGTAATTGTGCGCACCTATGTTTTTCGAGTTGGTAGTATAACTAGCAACTCAGTTCCCTGCTACTCTTAAGCTGTCATCGTACCTATCAGATAGGGACAGTCAGCATGATGACAGTTGCTAGGTGATAGCCGTGAGGCTTGGACGAAGAAACTTTACACGTTACATGTTATTTTCTGTAGCCAGCAAATAAGAAGGTAAGCCTACAGTTGTGATTCAATTATTTAAAATTAAATGTTGTTTTAAATGCCAGTTTTTTACAGTGTTTATGCATGTATTTATTTTTCAATATAATAGATTAGTTTACCGGGATTCATTGAGTTACGTTTTAAAAGCAGAGTGGGGTATGGTGCGCAGAACATAATGATACAAGTAAATACAACGCGAAATTAATGGCAAAATATTTCGTGTTTGTTCTCCAGATGCCAAGAAATTATATGTGGAAAACGGAGAAAAACTCCTACCCAGCAGAAAATATGCAGAAAGCTCTACGTGCAATTGGGGATGATGGGAGGAAAATGAGGGAAGTAGGGAGACTTTTCAAGATTTCCGAGTAAACCGTACGAAAGCAGTTGCTGCAAAATAGGTTTGTTCTACCTCATCTAGGCTGTAAACCTGTTTTTACCAACGAAATGGAGTCACAATTATCCAAATAAGTTTTGACATTGGCAAAATTATTTTACGGCTTAGCGCCCACCAAGCTTGTCAGACAATTTGCGTTCAAGTTTGCAGAGGAGAATAAGATTCCCCATAATTTCAATAAAGTTAAATATCTAGCAGGCAAATATTGGTTGTATGGGTTCTTGAAGAGAAATCCTACTTAACGTTGAGACAACCTGATAAAACAAGCCTAAATTGGATTGCCTCCTCGAATGCTGACGAAACGAAGATATTTTATTATAATATCCAAAACTGCAGAATTTTAGTATCATTGCATTGTTATGCTATTGTAAAAAGCATTGGAATATTCTAATGTTAATGCACAATGCAAGTTTCAGCCAATTCACATTGTATTATTATGGCTTTCCAACATTCATCCCATGCTCACAATTCCCCAACCCATGCACAACATCACCCTGCAGGGTGGGTAATGGTGCGCAAGTGCATATTTGCGAGATTTTGAATTAAAGTCCACCAAATATATTTTTGAATTAAATTTGTTTCTGCGCATCGAATATAGGATTACTAAGACTCCCTTATTCATAACTGCAGCTGTGTTATCTATTATGAGACCATCGCAAGACCGATTCTCTCTTAAGTGCGCACAATTCCCCCACTATCCCTTACTAGGGCCCGGATGTTCACGACTTTTTTCTTCGTTATGTTTTTTCATGACAAATGTAAGATGATGATTTACGCTAATTCCATTCAAATTTTGTCATTAAGGATAATCAACCCTCCGAACTTAAAAGGGTTGCAATTCTGGCTGTGTTACATTTATTTTAAACATAGCACATGACATACATAGCCTAGGGGAACCACTTTCTGCTCAAATGTCTACAAGATAAAGTATACTGTAAAGCAACACATTGAAAATATTATTGTAATGCCAGTAGATTCGGATAACAAATGTGTGGATAACAGCCGTGCGGATGCGGATAACGTTTTGTTTATCCGCGCAGGGCTCTAATTATGGAGTATTATGTTGAAATGTCTTGTTGAGAAGGTAGACAGCTACGACGAGGTTTATTGAAAGTGATAGTAAAGAAAGTATTCCCAAGTATTGGAGGAAAATATATGAATAATATTGAGTGTAGTAACAATGAGTTATAATGGCATTGTCAGTGTCGGAAGGACGTTTGTTTTTAAAAGAATTATTCTGCGATGATATACTGTTTGTGTAGAAAGGAATGCATATTATAATGGAACACGAGATGTTTTAATAAAGCAATTGTTCTGAATGGAGTTAGAATTCGCTGGTGTTAAGCGATATTTCATGGTAGATGTTTGAAGCAAGACAAGGTGTCAGTAAACAGCTGATCGAGAATAAGATGAAGTGGTTCAGTGTCAACAGAAGAGTAACTAATTCTAGTATTTATTAGAACGTCGGGTAAGATTATTATTATTATTTTTACTTTTTGAAAGACTTGGAGGAAGTTCGATTTTGAGATAATCTAGGCTTCATTGAACGGATTATTGATCCCTATAGGAAGGCAACGGGAAACCACCTCAATTATTTTTCCCCAGGATAATCTTCATGGCTGAAAACCCAATTACATTGGCCCTTAGTCCCGGGCAGACCTTAAGTGGTCAGAGGGTGCGAAGAATCTCCCGGTCAGCCCTGAAGATAGGAACGTGGAATGTACGGAGTATGTTTGAAGCAGGAAAGATTCACAATACAATTCATGAGATGAAGAGGATGAATGTGTCCATAATGGGTATAAGTGAGATGAGATGGCCGGGGACAGGAGATTGTAATGTGGAGGATTGCATGATATACTACAGTGGTAATAATGATGCCAGGCATTTGCATGGAGTGGGTTTTATAGTGGACAAAAGTTTGCAGTCTGCTGTTATCAGTTGTATACCATTCTCCAGTAGAATAATGATGTTAAAGTTACGTGGTAAACCTTTCCACATTAATCTCATTCAAGTGTATGCCCCTACTAGTGACAAAAGCGATGAAGATGTTGAGGAATTCTATGCCCAAATTCAGACCGTCCTCAAAGACACCAAAGAACATGATGTAACCCTAGTTATGGGAGATTTTAATGCAAAGGTTGGGAAAGGTCCTGAAGAACACATTGTGGGCCAGTGGGGTCTCGGACAAAGAAACAACAGAGGGGATCGTTTAGTGCAGTTTTGTAGAGAGGAGAACTTTGTCATTGCTAATACTTGGTTTAAGCTTCCTGCCAGGAGACTTTATACGTGGAAAGCACCTGCTGATAGTCCAGACAACATAATAAGAAATCAAATTGATTTCATTCTAATTAAAAACAGATTTAGAAACAGCGTGATTTTTGCAAAAACCTATCCAGGAGCAGATGTTCCTTCTGACCACAATCCTCTCATTAGCAAAATTTGTGTCCGGCTTAACAAGATTCCGATAAAAACAACACAAAATAAATATGATACTGATGCCCTTCGGGAAATAAATACAAGGTCACAGGTGGCTGCTGCTCTTGCCACTGATCTTAAGACGTTGAATTCAAATGACATGCAGCCCTTGGAACTTTGGGACACTTTTAAAACCTCATTGAAGAGGGTTGGAGATCATTTTCTTAAGAACAAGAGACAACATAAAAAAAGGAAGGCATGGATGACGGACGAAATATTGAATCTAATGGATAAACGAAGAGAAGTCAAAGGAAGAGATAATGAAGAATATTGGTTTATTCATAGATTGATAAAGAATAAGATCAGACAAGCCAAGGAAGTTTGGATGTCAGATAGGAGCAAAGAAATTGAAGAACTTAATAGTAAATATGATACTTTCCAGGTCCATAAGAAAATCAAAGAAGTTTCAGGTAGACACAGGAAAAGAAACACAGTCAACTTGGTTGATAGTCAAGGTAACACGGTATTTGAAGTTGAAGAAAAATTACAGGTTTGGGAGAAATATATACAAGAGCTTTTTAATGATGATCATCGTCCTTCCCGACCCGAAATTCCTTCAGTTGTTGGACCCATGATCACCATGGATGAAGTGAAATATGCGATTAGGATAGCGAAAAATGGTAAGGCTCCTGGTCAAGATGACATTCCAGTGGAATTATTGAAGATCTTGGATGATGATAGCATTGTGACGCTCACTAATTTATATAACAAGATATACGACACGGGCATATTACCAGAAGACTGGCTCTTGTCTACATTTATTGCTCTTCCGAAGAAACCGATGGCTAAGTCATGTAGTGACTTCAGGACAATCAGTCTTATGAGTCATGTGCTCAAGATATTTCTCAAAGTTATCCATAATCGCATATACAGGAAATGCGAGATGAATATCAGTGACACGCAGTTTGGGTTCCGGAACGGTCTAGGAACTCGTGAGGCATTATTTGCGCTTCAAGTTCTTTTCCAGAGATGCCGTGAGGTGAATCAGGATGTATATGCATGTTTTCTGGACTATGCAAAAACCTTTGACCGTTGTCAGCATGATAAGTTGTATAATGCACTCAAGAACTCAGGAATAGATGAGAAAGACATTCGGATCATCATTAATTTATACTGGGGTCAAAAGGCTAGTATCAGAATTGATGGACATATATCGAGATCAGTGGAAATAATGCGTGGTGTGAGACAAGGATGCATTCTTTCACCACTTCTTTATAATATCTATGCAGAACAGATTTTCTCCGAGGCACTTGATGGCATTCAACAAGGTATTAAGGTCAATGGTAATTATATTAATAATATACGGTACGCAGATGATACTGTATTGATTGCAAATAGTTTCGAAGGACTTAAAGAGATTGTTACTATGGTGTATCAAAAGAGTAAACAATATGGCCTTGACCTCAACATTAAGAAAACAAAATATATGATAATATCGCGAAAACCAGCATTGTCACAAGTCCTTTTAGTCGATGGACATCAGATTGAGCAAGTCAAGAGTTTGGTTTATTTAGGACAGAATATTAATGAGAATTGGGATCCTTCGGTTGAAATAAGATGCCGTATAGAGAAGGCTAGATCCACCTTTATGACAATGAAACAACTACTATGCTGTCGAGATCTCAGTATGACGCTTAAGAAAAGAATTGTGAAGTGTTATGTTGTCTCCACCCTTCTTTATGGTGTTGAAGCTTGGACCTTGTCCGTAGCTACAGAAAAGAAGATTCGAGCTTTTGAAATGTGGATATACCGGCGGATTCTTAAAATTTCGTGGACAGAACATGTGAGTAATGCCGAGGTTCTTCAGCGTGTGAGCAGCCAACCTGAGCTGTTAAACACAATTAAGAAGAGGAAATTGGAATACTTGGGACACATGATGAGGAATCCAAAATACCGTCTGCTCCAAGTTATACTTCAGGGTAAAATTGAAGGACGGCGTGGACCAGGAAGGAGACGAATAACTTGGATGGATAATTTAAAAACGTGGTTTGGGCTGTCTTCCACGGAACTCTTCAGGATTGCACAGGATAAGAAGGTGTTAGCCATGGTGGTAGCCAACATCCGTATCGGATAAGGTAGAAGAAGAAGAAGATATTGTCATTATACCTAATTATGACTCAAGTTAGTGGAAAGTTGTTTTATGGACGGAAGGGAGTTGAAAATAAAAAGAAAACATGTAATATATGTAAATATACCAAGCTGGTTTCCGAAAAGGCAGATCATGCGTTGAGCAAATTTTCAACTTGAAAAGTATTTTGCGAACAAGAGCTTTAACCCTGGAATGGTATGATGTCGTAACTTTTACGAAACGAAACACAAATATGATTGTAGAGAACTGGTTTCAGCGCGGACTGTACCGGCCCTCCCCATGTATTCACCCACTCAACTCACAAGGTCAGTGCACGTGTAACCGTCGTGCTGGCAGCTCATGCTTTTGCATTCTTGACTTCAGTTCGTGAATGTTACGATATCATACCGATGGTGTAACTATTTTACTTAATGTTGTGTTTCAGTTTTAGTTTCATTCTTGTATCAAATTTTCGTTGTTGTTGTTGACTTAGTGTGTTGGAAATTAGTACTATATATTGTGCATCTTTTTACTTGGTCCTGTCAAATTTTACGCTTTATTTTGCTATTCTACTCGATTTTTAAATGTAAAATGGATTTGTCACCATCGGAGATTGACAGACTTTTGAATGATGACGGCTTTGATACAGACAAATATGAAGGAGATAGCGGAAGTGAATCAGAAAATAACATTTTAGCATACGACTATGAATCCTCAGATGAGGAATTTCATGAACAATTGAAGAGAAAACGTCGTGGTCATTCAACAAATGAAAATGATTCAATGCACACATCAGGAGTGGTTGGCCCTCACAGCGCAATTACAGAAGTTCTCCACGTCCCTGGTCCCTCTGGTAGCTGCAGGACAAAGTCTGTTACAAGTGTATCTGCTGAACCAAGACCTGATAGTCTTGCTACTACTACTGGCTCTTCAGGATCTGCATGCTCGACTCCACAACGAACAACAAAAGTAATCAAAGGAAAAAACGGCTATTCCTGGACTGAAAATCCTACAACCATAAGTTCAAGAAGTGCCCCTAGAAATATCGTAAATATCCGGCAACGGCCTAAAGGATGTTCTAACCCCTTTGGATGCATTTTAATTATTCTTTGATGACACTATGGTAAACTTAATTGTTACTCATACAAATGAAGAAATAGTGAGAAAACAAGCCAATTACAAAACAATTCAGTTCTCAAACAGTCAAACCTCTCCCACAGAGATAAAGACACTCTTGGGCATTCTGATATTCTCTGCTCTCCACAAGGACAATAGCCTAAACACAACAACAATGTTTGATCCTTCTGTTTATAGAGCTTGCTTTAGTGAAAAGCGATTCCAATTTTTATTAGATTGTCTCAGATTCGATGACAAAAATACCCGAGCTGAGAGTGTAGCGACGGATCGCTTCGCACCAATAAGGGACCTTTGGGAAGCTTTCATGAGAGCATGCGTAGACAATTACGCGGCTGGCTCATATCTCACCATTGATGAACAACTGCAGATGTGCATTCAAAATGTATATACCTAAAAAACCAGCTAAGTATGGTTTAAAAATTGTTATGGTTTGTGATGCGGGTTCTAAGTACATGTTAGTTGCTGAGCCATACTTAGGGAAACAAAACACAACTGTCCAAGGCCCTCTTTCCTACTATTATGTGAAAAAGTTAACGGCTCCATTTCACGGATCGAACCGCAACATAACCATGGACAACTGGTTCACATCCGTTCCGTTGGCCGATGAACTGCTCAAGGATCCTTATAAACTGACACTTTTAGGAACGATCCGCTTGAACAAACCAGAGATACCTTTGAGTATGAGATCAACAAAGAACAGGGACATTGGTCATTCAAAATACATTTTCAGCAATACAACAACACTTCTATCGCACAAAGCTAAGAAAAACAAGGTAGTTTGCCTTATATCCACAATACACCAAGACGAGGGAGTAAATAAAGATGGCAAACCGGTTAAGATTGACCATTACAATCAGACCAAAGAAGGAGTAGATACTCTTGACCAAATGGTTTCAGTCAAAACGTGCTCAAGGAAAGCAAAAAGATGGCCACTCTGCATTTTTTATGACTTGATCGACATCGGAGGAGTTAACTCGCTTATAATTTTCAGCAGGGTCTTGAGTTCTAGAAAGAAAAAAAACCATGACAAGAACATCTTTTATGAATCAGTTGTATCAGCAGCTGGTTTTTCTATGGCTGGAACATCACTTGACAATAAGAAATCTTCCTAGGGAGCTAAGATGTTCTTGGCCGAAAAGAAGTAGCAGATCAAGTTCTTCCTAGGGTGGATAAAAAGAGAACAACTTGTAAGATATGCCCAGCTGAAAAGCGAAGAATGACAGCCAACTACTGCAGCAAGTGCGACACTGCGTTCTGCGCGGAGCACCGCGGAGAAGTCTGCAAGAACTGCAGCGCCTGAATCAACTGCAGCATAATCAAGACATCACATCATTGCAAGTAAGTTCTTTTTTAAGCTAACACCAGAACGTTTTGATCATTAGACCTCTGTTTTAACATACAATTCTTTTTTAAAATTAAATATTAGTAATTGCATGTTTTTTTAAATTTTTCAGACGGGCCTTACTGTCAGATGATGTCGACGACTAAACAGTGTTTAACATTGTATCTCAACAAACTTCTATTTTATATTAAATGTATTTTTAGATCTTGAAAGTACGTAAAATTAAAATATGTTCAATAAATGTTGATTTTTCATTTCCATCTTACAAAAAAAAAGATTTTCTCAAGATCGTAAAAAGTACGACATCATACCAATAATGTAAGTTTTAAGTATCATACCATTCCAGGGTTAAGGAGCCTGAATACTGTGGTCATCTTTGTTGACTTTCGAAAGGCATATGACTCGATTGACAGACAAACTTTATTTAATACCTTAAAAGAGTTTGGAATTGACAAAAAAAAAACCAGAGAAATCATTAAACTAACACTGACGGATACCATCTCGAAAGTAAAGTTCTTCGGAGAAATTTCTGATCAATTTGAAATTAGGACTGCGGTCAGACAGGGAGATGGTTTATCTCCAATTCTCTTCGACATCGTCTTGGAAAAAATAATGAGAACTTGGGAAGAGGATTTGAATATGAGCAGAATTGTAGGAATACACCTGGGGAGGGGGGAACAGTATTTTGAAGTCAAGTGTTTAGTTTTTGCTGATGACCTTGCTCTCTTAGCCAACAACCGAGAAGATGCTCGAAAGATGCTTGACAGTCTTCATGAAATAGCTCGAAGAACAGGTCTTCAAATCTCCTATAAAAAAACAGAATATATGGAGTGCAGACACCAAAATGAGAAATATATGGAAGTAAATCATGGAAAGATTAAGAGGACAGAGAAGTTTAAATACCTGGGGGAATGGATCCAACCCAACGGACTGGATAAGGAAGCAATCAAAGGAAGAACCAGAAAACTGAACCTGGCTTACAAACTAACCCAGAATAAATACAACAAACAAGCTTTAACATACAAGGCCAAAATCAGACTCTACAAATTGGTAGTACATCCTGAAGGATTGTACGCTTCAGAGTGTCTTATTTTAAGTAAAAAGGGAGAACTTCAAGTACTTGAAAAGAAAGAAAGGAAGATTCTGAGAAAAATACTTGGACCACAGAAGACTACTGATGGGACATGGAAGAAGAAAAAAAATGAAGAACTTTACAAGTGTACTGAAAAGATCACAGAAGTAATGAAGAAGCGGAGGCTAAAGCTCTACGGACATTTATTACGAATGGATGAAGGCAGGCTGACCAAAAGGATCTTCAACTACATTATGGGGTTAAAGGTCACATCTAAATGGGTAGATGAGGTAAAGAGGGATGCAGCGGAAGTTGGAATTACTCCACCGATGGCCTACGATAGAAGAGAGTTCTGCAGTCGAGTTGATGGAGTAAAATCATTTCAGGAGAAACCACCAAGCAGGAGGCCCAAATGGATCATTTCCGAGGAAGAGAGAAAACAAAGAAGTGACAGGATGAAGAAGTTCTGGGAAGAGAAGAGAAAGAAAGCCAATAAGTCTTGAGTTCCTTGCGGTCCATAGTTGGCCAAATTCGGTAATAAAAAAAATTTAAAATGTAAATATTAATAATAGTTTAAATGGTAGAGTAAACATAATCATATTTAGACTAGGATTAGAGTAGGAATCAGGAGTCCTGTATAGAGTAAGACTTGGTTAATGTAAAAGCGACGGGCCCATCACTAAATAGCATCTTTTACAACGATTTTAAATAATTTAATCATTTAATTTTATTGATACTCCTGAAAGTTAGAGCACAGCAGTGAGGTGTCAGCATAAAGTACATAGCTAGCAGCAACGAGGTTCTTGAGTTTGATTTTGTTTTACTTTTGTTAATTGTTTCTTTTATTATGAATAAACCAGATAGGCACGTTTTTGCAAATGCTGGTAATATTTTTCTAGAACTTCCGAGTTATATTTCCCAATAGTGGGGTTAACCCTCTTAGTGCCAAGCCATTTCCCGAAATACTTGCCAAGAATGCCAAGCCATTTTCAATGGTCATGCAGACTATTCGAAAAAAAATAATCATAAATACCACATTTGCAACGAGAGAATCATTATTTTTGCTTTGCATTATAACCAATACTTCATTCTTTCATACATTATCAATCGGACATTGGCGGTCAAAGGGTAAAACATACTGGGAATAATATGAATATTTAACTACCTATAACTAGAGCCCTGCGCGGATAAACAAAACGTTATCCGCATCCGCACAACTGTTATCCGCATCCGCACAACTGTTATCCGCATCCGCATGACTTGTATCCAAATTCGCTGATATTTCAATATTATCAATTAATTAATATGATAAAATTGGTCCGGCCAGATCAAACATAAAATGCCAGCGTTTCGCCCCAGTGTGCCGTTGGGCTCGTCAGTTGGTACAGACACACCTCACCAATACGCATGGCTAGCACATACTGAGAAGGCCATCACAAGACACAAAATACAAGTAGTATTGACGTCACGAGTGATGCCAATGTGCTACGGAAGTCAGGCTCCCTTGTGTCTGTACCAACTGACGAGCCCAACGGCACACTGGGGCGAAACGCTGGCATTTTATGTTTGATCTGGCCGGACCAATTTTATCATATTAATTGATAATTTATCTGATCAAACGGAAATTAACATCATATTCCCATTTGGGAATGTTCATAACCTATTTCAATATTATGTTTAATTTATTAGATAAAGCAAAAAGTGTTAAGCCAACACATTTAGACATTTGAGGAGAAAGTCGATCCTGACAATTTGCTTCATTGTAAGGGACTTCAAGTTGGATGACACTTCTGGTTCCTTGACCTCCGCTTTAGAAAAAAAAACTGGCTATACTTTTATGGCTACTTTCGCACTTGTGCCTCAGTAAGTTAGATGTGCCTGATTTTTGTCCTGAGTATGAATACACTTTTTTACAGGTACAACATCCTACTATATCGTTCACCTTTTCGTTTCCATTGAAAACATAGCCAAATCGTTGACTTGAGCTTTGTTTCACGCGCTATTGAATATTCACCTTGTTTTACTTTAATAGATAGTTTATCCATGTTGATGAAATGATGTTCATACTCACGGTCGCTGTAACATTCACTAAGTGAACTTCTCTTCACGCTTGGAGCAAGGGATTGACATTTGGCCGGAAATTCCAAGTCAGTCATCATCCTTCTGCTTCTTGACCCATCCATGTTCGAAGTCTTTCCGTTGCAATATCACAGCCAACGCGCTTCAGTGCCAAGTTGTAAATAAATCTACAGATAAACCTGGAAGCAGATCTTCAGGATAGCTTAGACGGCGAAGTAGCTGACTTGAGAAATGTTAATGATGTCACCACGATGAACTAACAAGCTTATTGACAGCATTATATCTCGTACGTATAGCAATAATGGCAGTGAGAATTGATGATGAGATGTCAAGACCATCTACTACAAACATACGGTACTTAATTAAATGTAGTTGAAAGCATATGAGTAAAATAATCTTCTCTTGTAAAAGTGCAATACGTGCCTGGATATTTCGTATGTAATAGGCTATAGGATAGGAGTATTCCTCTTTTAAGCATGAAGCTGTAGATTGGCATATCAAAATATATTTTTGACTCTGAGAGTTGCACATTTTTTCCGTATTGACTGAATTATATTAAGAACAAAGTTCCAAATGGTTCCGCCTCGTCAATACTGTTTATTAAAATGTCGTGATACAATCACCTGTCTTTTAACACATGGTACATGTTTCGACGTCTGACACTTATTGACGTCTTCATCAGCCTAAATATTTGGGCAGCACTTAAAACATTCCCTTTATATACTGGGTGTAGTTAAAAATTGTACATAAAAACACACATAGATCACTGTAACACATTAAAAAGTTGTTAAAACATTTTCTTATGTTAAAAGCTCAATAAAAACCTCAGCTTGGGCTTTTGAAGCTAACATTAGAAATAAACCAAGAAAGACTGCCAATATCGTAAATTTGTATTCTAAAAACTATCCGCAAATTTACTCGAAACATTATCCGCAGCGTATCCGCTATCCGCACAGCCATGCAAACTATATCCGCATGGCGAGCGGATATCCGCATCCGCGCAGGGCTTTACCTATAACCAAACAGTGAATCTCACATTTGTGCATTTTTGGGGATGACATGAAATGGCAATGTACCTACCCCTTCCTCCGGTATTTAAAATTTAATTGAAAGTGTGTAGTGTCCATGTAACTTCTGTTACTGGTAGTAGCACAAAACAAATAAAAAATATATTTATATTATTTAGATCGTTGGCTTTTGCGACCGGTGTCTAGTTTATCATCAAGGCTCACACCGACGGTAGTGGCTACGCTGGCTAAAGCGCAGCGTTAGGTCATGGGGCCAAGCTCTCTGCTGACTCAGTAGACGCATGGGTTCGAGCCCCACCGTCGGCCGTCCTTGAAATGGTTTTTCGTGGTTTCCCATTTTCAACACCAGGCAAATGCTGGGACGGTACCTTCCGACAGGCCACAGCCGCTTCCTTCCACATCCTTGCCCAGTTTCATGCCTCTTCACCAATTCCATCTCTCATCCCGACGCGCAGGTCGCCCATGGCCGTCGACTAGAAAGACCTGCACTCAGCCTCTCAGGAGACCACACGACCAAAAAAAAACAAAAACACCTAGGCTTACAGGATGTTTCCCGACGTTTCGGCTGTCATTGCAGCAGCCTTAATCATGGGTGGGTATGAGTCAGGAAACAATCACCGATACACGATGCGGCTTCATCCTGTAAGCCTAGATGATATATTTATATTAAGCAAATAATAATTTATTTCTTTATGGTGAAATTTGCTTCAAAACAAGACTTCATGGAGTTCCTTTGAGGAGATTCAAAGACTAGCTTAAAACCACCATGTAGATGACTAGTTGCAAATCCACAAATATGGGAAGCGTGTGCTGAGGGTTGCTTTGAAGTAGAAGAGCTTTGCTACGAGGAAAACAACAGAAGCAGTGATGGATAAAGCAAAGACGATATAAAAAGTAGGTTAACACAGGCAAGGGAAGCTACCCTACAGTAAAGAAATCTGATGATACAGGGTCATTATCTTTGTGCGCCCCGATAAACATGGCAAGCTAAGCCGGCTTTGGCTAGCGCAGATCGCGGGCGTGCGTACACGGTTCAGCCGGTGCTAGGCGCGCACATTTACACTTTTGCAAATTGGTTGAATGTGACCTATCCAACTACAGTATCAGATATAATGATGATGATAATTGTTGTTTTAAGGGGTCTAACATCTAGGTTATCGGCCCCTAATGATGTGATAGCGAAAATGAGAATGAAATGGAAACCAGAACGAAAATTATGTGAGACGGGAAAATACGTACAAAGAGAAACTCAGATGGAAACAACTCACAATATGGTCTTACAAAAGGGAATTTAGAACGAAAAGACTCACAAAAAGAGTAGATTGAAAAAGACCCACAAAACGTAGGCTAGATTCAAAATACGTACAAAATGCAATTTAGCGTCGAAATACTTACAAAATGCAACTGAAATTCAAAAAACTTACAAAATGCAAATGAGATCGAAAATACGTACAAAATGCAATTGAGGTTCAAAATACTTACAAAATGCAATTGAAATTGAAAATACACAATGCAATTTAGATTGAAATAGGCCCTATCCCAGTTCCAATCCAAATTATTCACAAAGTGCAATTGAAATTCAAAATACTTACAAAATGCAATTGAAATTGAAAATGCGTACAAAATGTACGGTAGATTCAAATGACTCATGTGGATTGACAATACTTACAAAATGCATTTAGATTGAAAATACTTGACAAAATATAATTTAGATTCAAAATACCCACAAAATGCAATTGAAAATCAAAATATGTGCAAAATGCCCACCAAACAAAATGCAATTCAGTTTCAAAATTCGTGCGAAATGGGGTTTTGGTTGAAAATACTTACAAAATGCAATTGAAATTCAAAATACTCACTAAAAGGCCCGTCTACCTGCATTGAAAGACTTACTAAAAAGCAATTTAGATTGTCAATCTTTACAAAATGCAATTGAGGTTGAAAACAATCGCGAGATGCAATTAGATCGAAAAAACTTACAAAATGCAACGTAGATCAAAAATGCCTTAAAAAATCGCTAAAAGGGAATTTAGATACACGGTGAACCAAGTAACAAAAACAGTGTGGGAATCTTAAAGAGAAAAGGAAATATAAGGAAAAGAGGAGAGGAGAGGAGAGGGGAGAGAGGAGAGGAAAAGGAAGCTTGTAGTTTAACGTGACCGTTAATCTCGAGATCATGAGCCACGAGACCTCCTTTTTACGTGGAATCCGAACCACAGGACATGGCATTTCACTTCGAAAATCTCACATGCATTGACCGGGAATCGAACCCGGACCGCCTTGGTGAGAGGCATACAGCTAGACCACTGAGCCACCACGCCCCAGAGAGGAGAGGGTCCGCCCCAAAGGTAAGGGACAAAAGTGGAAAACGGACCCAGCTCAGGAATCCCTCGGGGTCGCCAACTCCCGAACTCACCAGCCGTGAGCCCCTGAGGGTGTAGCATTATCTAGGGTGCACCAGAAGTGGTGGGGCTACATACACCCTGCCTCCTTAAGGGCCTTGAGCACAAGGCAGGAGGTAAAAGGAAAAGAAAAAGAAGGCTAACCCCTCACAGAAGGAGGGTATCAGGAAAGATGAGACAAGGGCCAATTAAGGCGGGAAAGCGAAAGACTCCCTAGGCCTCGGAGAACCTAATACCGTCGGGGTCTGAAGAGAACAAGAGTTGACCAAGGTAGGTCGACAGGAAGGAAGACGGAGAGGAGCCCGGCACAAGTAAGTGGAAGCAATGCCGGACTCAGCTGGGGTCCCGTGGTCGCCAACCCACGTCCCACCAGATGTGAGCCCCTGAGGGGAGTATCAGATATAAAGCAGACCTTGGTTAAGTGGGTGGGTAGGACCGAGATGATATTTACGGGCCAGCTAAGTAGGCATCCATCTCAATTTTTACAAATATGCAAAATAAATTTATTTATTATGCAAAACTGCGCCATTATAACACAGTTGTCTTGCCTGAAGCCTTGTACGCGGCAGAAACCACCGTCATTAGAGGAATGACAAGAATTCATGATATTGAGAAACAGGAACGAAAAATTCTTAGGAAAATCCATGGCGCTGTTTTCCGTAATGGAATTTGGGTCAGGAGACCAACAAAGGAACTTTATGAAAATACAGACACCATTATACATAAATTTAGGAAGAGACGTCAGCAGTTCTATGGACACATATATAAGATGGATGAGAACAGACTCACTAAGAAGATTTTCAATATCGTGAATGCAAGTAAATTAAAGACCAGTTGGATAAAAGAAGTACATGAAGACATGGAATTACTTAAAATCTCTGAAGACGACATTAAGGACAGAGAACAATTTAGAAATAAAATCAGAAACACGAAAATTGTACAAGTTTCAAGGAAAGACACATCAGGGAAAAAATAGACAGAGGAAAGGAAGAAAAAGCACAGTGAACTAATGAAGAGGTTTTGGGAAGAAAAGAAGAGAGGAAAAGGAAGTGAAGCTGTGATTGGCTCAAGTTCTCACGCTCTCCTGAAGGGGAATAATGGGAAATAATAATTTAATTTTTCAAAACTATAAACAACAGTTCCCTGGTACGTTAACGTCAAGAAAGATCTCCAAGAAATGGGCCTACGACCTGATGACGCGCACAAACGAGACCTTTTACGAAAAAGCATTGTGACTTTTGGGAATTTCCGTGATGAGAAATGGACAACAGGTGCAAAGTGGTCGGATGAACGCCGCACTCGACACAGGAAGTTAATGAAAACCTACTGTATCAATCGTAAATTGAAAAAATGCCAGAATGTATAGAGGAGCTTATCGTGGTCCCTAGTTGGCCGATTAGCGAATAATAAATAAATAAATATTAAATTTTTTCAAGAAATGAAATCAGACGTTTGTTTTTGGCCGGTGGCAGTGAAATCCATGCATCCACTGTGCTAACCGTTCAACCTCATTCCTTCTGATCGAGCGTGCATGCAGTTGTTACTGCACATGCTCACAATAAGAAGGCTTCCTAGCTGGTCGGAGACCTCTACGCAACAAGCAACCACCGGCCAAAAACAAACGTCAGACCTGTAGTAACACACTTTCAACAAAGACATTCTGTATAATATTGTTTTTCTCTAACTTCCTTCAATCTATTCTATTCTTTCTCCTTAGTTTATTAAAATACAGCAATACAGTACATCCAACTACAATAGAAACTACAAGAATATAATAATACTGTATACGTTATCAGAATAGATGTTTATAAATATATATTATATGATAAAGAAACCAGTCATTTAATTTTGCAAACAAGTGTGCAATATTTATTAAAAATAATCAGCCACATCACTAGGCTGGACTAAAGATCAGTCATCAAAGATTTGCTTCTAATTGTTTCTATGAAGTCCGAATAAAAATCAATTGAGCTGGTTAAAATATCGTTATACATAAATCACACAGCCACACCCATTTGCCATTTATTACGAAATACTACCGAGTACAATCTAAATTGTAGATGAATTCTTCTGAGATGACAACTCATGCAGGCCCACAACAAATCAAATTGACAACTGGAGCAGAGGCCCAACTTCTGGAATGGACCTTTATGCATCTTATTACACCCCTCCAAATTATTTCAAAATGAGGAAACAGAAATTTAACACCAAATGTTGCCTTGTTTTCTGGGGGTACTCACTATAATATTTTCAGCGAATTTAGAGTTAAATTTTTTCACAAACTTTTTTTTTTTTTTTTTTTTAGTATATCCCCAGAAAACAAAAGCACTGTGTAACAATACATTTCTACTAGCTCCTCAAATCTAATGCATATTCTCCAGTGAGCTATGAACAGCAAAAGAAAGTTTGGTTTGGTAGCTGTTTATCAGTCAAAAGAACAACATGTGTTATAAATGTTTTCACTGCTCAAAAGTCAAAATGCACTTCATGTATTCATACTTCGAGAGTACTGTAGAAACAACTGGAAAGGAGTGGATTCAATTCCCACCCAGAAACAAAACTAGCACTTCCAAAAATACAAATGCCCTGGGATCTAGTACCTATCATACAAAAAAGTGGAAGCCTCTATCTTCCCAGTCTCATTTTACATCTACAATAAATCCTCGATTCAACGGACTTCAGATTTAACGGACAGAATTAGACTAACCGAGATTTTCTTTAAAGTTTTGGATGCCCATGTTCACAATGAAATGAAGTGTTATCTACTGCACATGCGTGTCAAACCCTTCTTATTTAAAAAGTGCAGTAAATACTAATTACAGTAATATGAAAAAGGCTCCTTCATTTCTGATCTTCTTCTTCTTTCTCTTTACATCATTCCCATTCCTATGTGCGGTCAGTGTTTCTGACAGCCCTCCTCCATTTAATCCGGTCATGCACATCCTCTTCTGACAACTGTTTTTCTCTGAGGTCCTCCTGTACACAATGCATCCATCTTCGTTCAGGTCTGCCTCGCATTCTCACTCCCTGTATTTGCATGTCTAGCATCTTCCTCCCCACGTAGGATTCCTCCCTTCTTCTCACATGCCCGTACCATTGAAGTCGCTTTTCTTGTATCCACAACCTTCAATGTTCCTCTTATTTTGACATTTTCCACTCTATCACGCTTAGTCACTCCACTCATCCACCTAAGCATTTTCATTTCCGTGACGTCAAGCCCGTTTGTGTGCGTTTTACGTGCAGGCCACGTTTCAGAGCCATACAGCAATGCAGGTCTTACGACAGTTTTATATATTTTCCCCTTAACCTTAGGCTTGATCCTGCGGTCACAGAGCACTCCTGACATTTTCCTCCAGTTCATCCATCCTACCTGAATCCTGTGCGACACTTCCACATCCAGATTTCCATCTCCAGTCACCACCGAACCCAGGTATTTGAACTCATCCACTCATCCTTCATTTCTGATCTAAATTGTCAGAAGTGAGAGACCATATTGAAAACGTCATATCATACGTACGGTAGATACGTCATCAGATCCGGAAGTTTTGGCTTATTACTAGGGCTCGGATTTCTATGACCTAAAAACTCTTGGTATATGCATGCATTTAGGCCCTAAAACATAACAAAATATGACCTAAAACCCTGAAAATATGACATAAAAATAAGCACTTTGGGCATCTTGAAACTACACTAAACTACTCATTAGCAGATACTAAGAATACTGTGGAGCAGCATAGATAATTTGCAGTTGAAATTCCTTTCTACCACTCTGCAGAACAAGGAAACTGAACGTTGTCTATCGGGAAGGAGAGGGAGAGAGAGAAGTAGTAGCTGTTTGTTTCTTCCTCACTCACAGTGAATCATACTTTTGGCATCTCAAATGGGCTCATGCTGCTTCAGGTATACCTATAGAACCTTTCACTCGCAAGCTGTGACAGCTCATTCCCGGTAAATTCCGCTACCACCAAATGAAGGTTGGCAAACAAACTTCCCTTCAGACAGCTGCAAAAGTATTATGAAATGTTATTTAGAACAATATATCGTAAAATGTTAAATACTACATAAATATGATTAAAGTATGCTTTTATTCGATAATTTGGCCAAAATATGACCTAACGCTCAAATATGGCTAAATATGGATTTATATGACCAATAAAAAATGAAGTCAGGATAAAAATATGACATGTCATAAAAATCCGAGCCCTACTTATTACGAACTTTTTTGGCAGTTTCAATCTTTAATTATTAAGAAACAGCCTTTAAGGAGACAGCAACTAAAGCTTTCTAATTTACAGTTTTAAAGTGATTTCTGCACCTAACATGGTATGTACACTAACTTTACTTGATACAGTACAATTTCAAGTGTCATTTTTCAATTCAATGTTATTCTTAACAAAATTTGCGTTTTAACAGACGAACCTCCGCCCCAATTGGTCCGCTATATCAATGATTTACTGTATTTTTATTGATCCTCCAATTATAATATTAATAGTTTGTTTCTTTAAGTAGGCTATACAAAGGCTTTACAAAAATTGATATTTATTAAATTAGAATGCAATTCGTCACTGCTAATGTCGTTTGTGTTGAGTCCATTGATTGACAGCTTAGCTGTAACACTCACTGATTATTTGATACTTCGTACATTTTTTAAAAGTCATTTTTTTTTAAGAAATATAGATATTTATGAAATTAGAGTGCAATTCGTCACTGCTAATGTCTATTCTCTTTCATTTGAATGCTCATTTGTCACTATTGGTCGCTTGTGAGCGCCGTAGGAGGGATCTTTACTACTGAAATAATATATATGATATTTCTCTCGGGGGAACCTGTAACCTCTAGAGAGCGCGTCCCCAGGTGGCGGATAGGGGGCCCCTACAGTTTCTAGGGTTGGTTCAAATACCCCCCAATAGAACCCGCGGACCAACAGGTAGCCCAACTCCTGGGGGCTTTATAATGCTGGGACACCCTCTCTCCAGGGGTTACAAATATGGAGGGCCCAAGCTCAGGGTTAGTAGTGAAGACCTCAACGGCGAATACGGTGGAGAAGATGGACTTCAGTACAGCGTATGAGGCGGAGGAGGCACCCCAGTGCTCGGGGTTGATAAGAGTAAAAGGTATATGGATGTCCATATATCCAACTCACTAGTGTCTGTTCTGGCATCCAGCGGCTAGTGAGCAGCGTCTGTTCACCTAGTTGGTGCGGCTGTTCGATGTACGGCTTAATCTCAACAATTAAGTCTTAAAATCTTGTTTCGGAGATCACCACAAACAATCTTCAACTTGAAGCAACCATGGCAGAACGACAGGAAAAGATTCCACTACCCCAGGCCCCAGTCAATAGATTGGATCCCTGTTCTGGTCATAGGATTCTGGGGGACCAGACATGTCATGTAGAGAAGGATCGGAGCTTCTCAAAACCTCTTCGACCTAAACGAAAGTGTTTCATAGGTACACTTAATGTGAACACTTTGCTTAAGCCTGGGAAACTCAAACATCTAACGAACACGCTTGATAAATTCATTCAGCATCAAAATTTTGGCATTGCAGGAAACACGATTTACAGATGAAAATCACTTTGATTCTGAGAATTACAGGCTCTATAAAGGAAAACCTGCAGTGCAGATCAACACAGGACCAAGACAATTTGGCACAGGTTTTGCGGTTAGCAAGTCCGTCACAGATTCAGTAATTGATTTTACTTCACCATCAGAAAGACTCTCAACACTCTCAATAAAATCGGGAAACAAGGTATACACACTGATTAACGTGCATGCACCAACGAATGACTACAACAGGAAAGACCCTCAGGTAATAGAAGACTTCTGGGAACTTCTGGAGGAAATCACGAACAAAATTCCCAAACATCATGTCAAGATTCTACTGGGGGATTTTAATGGTCAGTTAGGAAAAGAAAAGAAATATAGGAGAATTACAGGACCATACACTGCTCATAGCAGAACCAATAAAAATGGTGAACACCTTATAAGCTTCTGTCAAAATTTCAATCTCCAAATTATGTCAACACAATTCCAGAAGCCTACGCGTAAATTAACAACATGGATATCCCCCAATGAAACACTTGGAGAATTCCAGATTGACCACGTTGCTATCTCTAGAAGGAACGCTAAAGAAGTCCTTAATGTGAAAACCAGGAGAGGATTCTTTGACTCAGATCATCATTTACTACAAATCAAGGTAAAATTTCAACCCAACAGACAAAGGATAAGGGGAACCCAGCTTTTCCGAACTGATCCAGAATACCTTGAATTCAACAAGATGAACATCATTGAAGAAATCCGTCAAATGGATACCACGAGCTGGTCTGAACTTGCAGAGAAAATGAAACAAGCAATAAAATTCGGTCAACCTCCGAGAAAGAGAAAACATAGGTGATGGAACATCACATGCGATCATGCTATTGAATATAGGTTTAAAGCATGGAATAATTTCAATAGCCATAAAACAACAGAAAAATGGCAAGAATTTGTGCAGGTTCGGAAAAACACTTCTAAAATTATTCGCCGAGAAAAGCGCAATTATGATAATAATAGGCTAAATGAAATAGAACAGGACTTCACTAAGAACAACACCAGAAATTTTTACAAGAACTTTAGAGAAAATATAGCAGGCTTTCAACCCCCTAGTTTATGCTTCCAACGACCTGATGGATCTCTGGAAACAAATACGAGCAATAATTGTGAAATTCTAGCTAAATATTTCAGTACACTCCTTAATTGCGAAGCACCTTCTGAACAACTTCAATTTGCAAAACCAGTGCCCAACCTTGATTCACTTCCACCATCACATGAAGAAATAGTGGACATAATCAAGTCATTAAAAAACAATAAAGCCCCTGGTGAAGATGGACTTATTGCAGAAGTTTGGAAATTGGATCATAAACACATAACACCAAAAATTCACAGAATAATATCAGATGTCTGGAAAACAGAGAAAATCCCAAAAGAATGGAAGAGTGCTTTGATACACCCACTCCATAAGAAGGGAAGCAAAACTGATCCGAATAATTATAGAGGAATTTCGCTTCTTCCAGTCGCTTATAAAATTCTCTCTAAAGCTTTGCTGAATCGACTCGAGCCACAGGTGGACCACCATATTGGAGAATATCAGGCAGGTTTCAGGAAGGGAAGGTCCTGTATTGAGCAGATCTGGAACCTCAAGACCATACTGCACATCCGACGATGCAGGAACACTACAGTCACATTTGTGGATTTCAAAAAGGCTTACGATTCGGTTGACAGACAAACCTTGTTTAACAGACTAGAAGAATTAGGAGTTGACAGGAAGACGAGGGCCATCATCCAGGAAACATTATTGGGAACTACCTCAAAGGTGAAATTCATGGGAGAAATCTCTAACTCTTTTGCAATACATACTGGAGTTCGACAAGGGGATGGTTTATCACCACTCTTGTTCAACATCGTACTGGACAAAATCATCGCAGAATGGGAAAAGCATGTGAAAGGTATCCAAATTGGAAAGGAGAAAGGGAAAAGAGTCACTGTGAAATGCTTGGCCTTTGCAGATGATCTGGCCATCTTAACAAACAACAAGGATGAAGCCATATTAGCGCTAGAGAAACTACATGAAATCTCCAGTAAAACGGGACTTGATATTTCCTATGAAAAAACACAGTATATGGATACCAAATCAACAGGAAACATCGCCTTGCGAACGCAATATGGAAAAATCTCGCAGGTCACTCACTTCAAATATTTAGGAGAAGCCATCCAACCCACAGGATTGAACACAATTTCTAATGCAGATAGAATAGTAAAATTGCAGAAGGCGTACAAGCTGACATGGAATCATTATAACAAAAGAGCAGTATCTCGCAATGCAAAATTGCGCCATTATAACACAGTTGTCTTGCCTGAAGCCTTGTACGCGGCAGAAACAACCGTCATTAGAGGAATGACAAGAATTCATGATATTGAGAAACAGGAACGAAAAATTCTTAGGAAAATCCATGGCGCTGTTTTCCGTAATGGAATTTGGGTCAGGAGACCAACAAAGGAACTTTATGAAAATACAGAGACCATTGTAGATAAATTTAGGAAGAGACGTCTGCAGTTCTATGGACACATATATAGGATGGATGAGAACAGACTCACTAAGAAGATTTTCAATATCGTGAATGCAAGTAAATTAAAGACCAGTTGGATTAAAGAAGTACATGAAGACATGGAATTACTTAAAATCTCTGAAGACGACATTAAGGACAGAGAACAATTTAGAAATAAAATCAGAAACACGAAAATTGTACAAGTTTCAAGGAAAGATACATCAGGGAAAAAATGGACAGAGGAAAGGAAGAAAAAGCACAGTGAACTAATGAAGAAGTTTTGGGAAGAAAAGAAGAGAGGAAAAGGAAGTGAAGCTGTGATTGGCTCAAGTTCTCACGCTCTCCTGAAGGGGAATAATCGGAAATAATATATGATATTTAAGATTTCTGTTCGATTTTTGTATGTACAGTTCGAGTCATTGGTAGAAATTACACCTACAGTATTATGTTTCTTTTATAGTGCTAAAATTGACAATACAGTATTTTATAAAACATAAATTGTGAATGGTACTACAAATATCTCGCCAGTTGAAACACTGGATGGAAGTACCTATTCCCTTGCTCCTCCATTTCGAACACATGGGCCTAAGGCTGATGAATTGTCATGCAGAATAATGCCCCTAATAAAATGGCAAGTGAGTGCATATATCTTATGATGGTTTACAAATTTAACAGTTATACAATATACATAGATTATACATACATAAATATAAACATCACTCTGGGTTTTGACTCAAAAACATTTCACCCAGATAATAGTTAGGAAATTACTATATTATATCAAACTACACTAACATCATTACATTCAATTAGAAATGTTAAATACTGCATTTACTCACATAATTTCCCTCTTTCCTTCATAAATACTTCAGCTAAAAATGAGAGGGGGTATATTCAATAGTGGTGCACCTCCAATTTTGCTAATACAGTATAAATGAGTGACAAAAATTGACCATTGTGGTTTTGAAATATTGTGAGATCAAGATGGCTTAATAAGGCGAAACGCAAACAGTTTAAGAATATTCCGTCTAGTCAATACTTTTGTTTATATAAGATTATTATTATTATTATTTAACTATATTATAGTCATTCTATTTGGTACATGTTTCGGGGCTTACAAATCCTGCTCCCATCATCAGCCATAAATAGATACCTGCACAAATATCATAAAGGACATAAATGAGAAATACTGTATTATTATTTATTTATTTACATATTTTATGCCCACATTGGAGCACTTAAATCAATACATTTGAGTACATTTCTTATTTTTCTCCTCCCAGAACTTTCTCATCCTCTCCGACCTGGAAGCCTTCTGTGTGTCCGATATAGTATATTGTTTCTGTTCAACTGCTATTAGTTTGAGACTTATGCTTTTGTTCTTCAAAATCCTCTTCTCTTCTCTGTCTTTGATTTGTTGCCGAGTTATACCCAATTCTTCCAAATCATCCTGAACTTCTTTGAACCAATTATTATTGATTTTATTTTTCAAAAAGTAATCAAATAGTTGTTTCAATATCCTAGCTTCTGGCAGTCTTGATATGTGACAAATAAAGGAAATTCTTCTTTTACGCATTGTAGTTATTATTGATTCACATTCACGATAGACGATGTTGTTAGTCAACATTCACGATAGACGATGTTGTTAGGCAACAATCTCCACTGTCCATCAACTTGGTGTTTTTTGTTAATAATTGTTCTAATAATTCTTCTGTCAGTTTTCTGTAATTTGTCTGTTGTAGATTTTACATTCAATTTGAATAAAGTTTCACTAGCCTAAGTAGCCTCTGGTTTAACTATGGAATTATAGTGTTTCAGCTTAGCATTTATCGAAAGAGATTTCTTTTTATAGGTTGGCCAAGTAAGTCTTTGTGCTTGTTTATTAGTTGTTCTGTTTTTCATTGCTTCTTTTTCATTTGTGTTCCATGTTATTATTTCCCCAAGATATTTGAATTTCTGAACAATTCTAATCCCTTTATTATTGTACAGTTGAATGACTGGTAGATCAACTTTAAAGTTGGCATCATTTCTGTTTTTTCAAATGAAATTTGTAATCCCATTTTTTTGGCTATAATTTCTAGTTGTTCAATTTGAAATTTAGCCCTTTCTATTGTATTTGCAAGTAATGCTAAATCATCCGCAAAAGCAAGACAGTTGAGTTTAATATTTCTACCAATCTTGATAGTTGGTTGACATTTCTTGTTCCATTCACGCATAACCTTCTCCAATGCACAATTAAACAACAATGGAGAAATTCCGTCGCCTTGTCGGAGTCCAGTTCTTATAGTGAATGATTCTGATAATTCACCTCTAAATTTAACTTTTGCCTTCGTATTTTTGAAAGTCATACATACTAATGAGGTTAACGAGTTTTTGGTGTAAGCCAAATTCTTTAAGGCTTTTCAGTAATGATTCACGATGGATACTGTTGTATGCTTTCTTAAAACCTACAAATGTGATGACTAGACCCTTATACTGTATAATATACAGTAATATTAAAAATTATTTAAAAGAAACATATTTAATTATATTTTTAAATGGAATAACACTCTTGATTGGACGTGTGTCTTTGTGAAATAACCTCGGTAACTAAAGATCAGTGTGGTTTTGTCAAAGGCTGCGGAACAGTGGACTCCATCCATGCGGTCAGATTACTCATAGAACGCCATCTTGAGAAGAGAAAATCATTACATCTGGCATTCTAGGACCTAGAAAAGGCCTTTGACAGAGTGCCCCATGACAATCGATACGAGCCCATGGAGTGCCCGAATTATATGTTGAATGTGTACAATCTCTTTACCACATCACCAGTAGGGTAGGGTGTGCAGTGGGGACTTCACCTACTTTCAACATCAACATTGATGTTCATCAGGGTTCAGCATTGTCACCGCTTTTTTTCATTTTGTGTATGGACATGGCAACTGTACATATTCAGACCAAACATCCCTGGAATCTTCTGTACGCTGATGATGTCTTGTTGGCAAGTGTGACACGCCAAGGCCTAGAGCAGCAAACACAAATTCGGAAGGACAACCTTGACGCATATGGACTGAAATTAAACATTTCCAAAACTGAATACATGGAGTGTGGACAGCAAACCAATGTCTCTATATCTATTGACGGAAAACAACTCAACAAGATCACTGGATTCCGATATTTGGGCTCATATATAACAACAGATGGAGATACATTGAGAGAAGTGCGAATGCGAACAAATACAGCTTGGGCTAAATGGCCACAGGTGACAGGAGTAAGATTCCTGCACAGCTGAAATCAAAGCTATACCGCACTGTGATCAGACCTGTAGCATTGTATGGAACCTAGTGTTGACCAGTAATCCACACATGTCAACAAATGCTGCACTCCATGGAGATAAGGATGCTGCGCTGGTCCATTGGCCTAACAAGACTAGATCATGTCACCAATGTCCATGTAAGAGGCACCCTTGGTGTCGCACTGATCACTGACAAGATGCTGGAAGCTCGCCTGCGTTGGTACGGACATGTACTACGGAGTTGCGAGGACACAGTGACAAAAAGAGCACTACAACTACATAGATGTAGTAGGCAAGCGACCACAAGGACCACCAGAGAAGCGGTGGCTTGACCAAATCAAGGAGGACATGAGAGTAGCCAAAGTTGAGAAGGACACTGCAAACCGTGCAAGATGGAGGCAATTGTGCAGAAGAGCCGGCCCTGCTCTGCGGGACAAAGGCTAGATCAAGAAGAAGAAGAAGAACACTCTTGATACAAACATTTCAATATAAATTTTCTTATTCTAGAAAAATGTTTATTTGCCAACCTATACAATGAGTCATATGTCTATTGGATTTTAACTCCGGATTTTAATAAAGGAACTGTATTTTAAGAATTTTATATCTAACACTAGTCAAGACGAAAATCCGATATTTTATGTATACAAAAGGATTTTAGTTAGTAGATGTTGTCAAATGTGTATGTAATATTTTAGCAAATTATGAATGACAGATGAAGGCAAAGTGCCGAAACATGTATTGTGTATTTAAGGTAAAAAAATTAAAACAAATTTGTATTGAAGAGTGGAAGCCATAGTTAGTAATTATGTCTATAATAGTTAAATGCTGATGCATTCTATTGTTTGTGGTAAAGGCCTTTAAAAATCGAATGCAAAGTAAAATTGTTTTATTTGACTATTGTCTGATCTATATATATAAAAATCAATGTAACGTGATAGTTTGTCTGTGGGTATGTCTCCTATGCGTTCATATACCATTCGTCCGATTGCGATGAAACTTGGGTGAGATGTTGAGTACACTCCACGGAAGGTTTCTGACTTATAAAATCCATTTTACAATAGGTAGCGCATGCGTAGATTCAACAAATGAGCGACGATGCGCGAAGCATTTCAACAAAGTCCCGTATGTGTTCATATACCATTCGTCCGATAGCGATGAAACTTGGGTGAGATGTTGTGTACACTTACGTGAAGGTTTCAAAATTAGTGAATACATTTCACAGTAGATAGCGCACAAGTAGATTCAACAAATGAGCGACGACACACAATGCGTTTCAACAAAGTCCCGTATGCATTCATATACCATTCGTCCGATAGCTATGAAACTTGCGTAAAATGTTGTGTACACTGCAGGGAAATTTTCTGGCTTAGTACATCCACTTTACAATAGGCAGCGCATGAGTAGATTTAACAAATGAGCTACGATGCGCGAAGCATTTCAACAAAGTCACGTTTGCGTTCATATACCATTCGTCCGATAGCGATGAAACTAGGCTGAGATTTTGTGTGCACTCCAGGGAAGGTTTCTAGCTTAGTAAATCCCTTTAAAAATAGGTAGAGCACGAGTAGAATGAACAAATGAGCAACGGCGCGCGAAGCGTTTCAACAAAGTCCCATATAATTTCATATACCATTCATCCGATAGCGATGAAACTTGGGTGAGATGTTGTGTACACTCCAGGGAAGGTTTCTGGCTTAGTACATACATTTTACAATAGGTATCGCACCAGTAGATTCAATAATGAGCGATGACACGTGAAGCGTTTCAACAAAGTCCCGTATAAAGTCATATACCAGTCGTCTGATAGTGATAAATGTTTGGTGAATTGTTGTGTACACTCCAGGAAAGGTTTCTGGCTAAGTAAATCCATTTTACAATACGAAGCGCACGTTTATATTCAACAAATGAGTGACTACGCGCGAAGCATTTCGACAACGTCCCGTATGCATTCATGTACCATTCGTCCGTAGCTATGAAACTTGGGTGAGATGTTGTGTACACGTCATGGAAAATTTCTGGCTTAGTAAATCCACTATACAATATGCAGCGCACAAGTTGATTCAACAAATGAGGGACGACGCGCGAAGCGTTTCAACAAAGTCCCGTACAAGGTCATATACCATTCTGCCGTTAGCGGTGAAACTTGGGTGAAATATGGTGGACACTCCAAGGAAGGTTTCTGGCTTAGTAAATACATTTCACAGTAGGTAGCACACGAGTAGATTCGACAAATGAACGACGACACGCGGAGCGTTTCAATACAGTCCCCTATGTCTTCATATCCCATTAGTCCGATAGCGATGAAACTTGGGTGAGATGTTGTGGACACTTACGTGACGGTTTCTAACTTAGTAAATACATTTTACAGTAGGTAGCGCACGAGTAGATTCAACAAATGAGTGACGGAGCGCGAATCGTTTAAACAAAATCAGGTATGCGTTCATATACTATTCATCCGATTGCGATGAAACATTGATCAGTTATTGTGTACCCGCCAGGGAAGGGTTTCGACTTAGTAAATCCATTTCACAATAAGTAGCGCAAGAGTAGATGCAACAAATGGGTGACGACACGCGAAGCGTTTCTAAAGAATCCCCTATTGCGTTCATATAACATTCTTCGATTGCTATGAAACCTTGATGAGTTATTGTGTACACGCCAGGGAAGGGCTTCGACTTAGTAATACATTTCTCAATAGGTAGCGCACGAGTAGATTCAACAAATGAGTGACAGCGCACGAATCGTTTAAACAAAACCCCGTATACGTGCATATACAATTCATCCGATTGCGATGAATCATTGATGAGTTATTGTGTACACGCCAGGGAAGGGTTTCGACTTAGTAAATCCATTTCACAGCAGGTAGCGTACGAGTAGATGCAACAAATGAGTGACAGTGATGAAACTTTTGAAAGTTGTTGTGCACGCTTCCACGAATGGTTCTAAATTAGAAAATCCATTTTACGATAGCTTAGAGGCAGTTAACATGTTGTGTATCCAAAAGCACTTCAAGAAACAGAATTTCAACGCCAACACTTTCTCTGATTGGCATTGCAACGCATGCCGGGTACAGCTTGTTATTGATAAAATCATTATTATTTTTTTTTCTATTATATCATAAAAATGAAGACAGATAATGAGTTTTCTTGTCAATGAGCTGGAATATAATTTAATTCATAACTTGGTTGAAAAAATGTATATTGAGTGCGGAATTTCTTCTTGTATTTGCATTATATTTGTAAGCCCCGAAACGTGTACCAAATAGAATGATTATATTATTAGTCAAATAATAATCTCTAAGTATAAAACAAAGTTCGCGATTCTTGGATGTTCCGGGTAATCTCGAGAACTACTGGATGGATTTTAATACGGTTTTCACCATTCTGTAAAGGATTTCTCGAGGAAGGTTTATGTAGAATATAATTTATTTATGACCAAAGGAAGCCGAGCAGTAATGATTTCATTGAATCGAGTCTAAAATAAACCTACCGTCCATGGGCCTTTTAAGCTTAAGATGGGTAAACCATTAAAAATATCTATGTGCTACGAGAGTAAGAATTGTTCAGCATGAAAAGTTCTACAAATAGGTCTGGGACAGCATATCTATATCTTTAATACATCGCCCACTATAAGTGTTTTCAAGTTTTCATTTCTTCCAACAATCTCCATTCAATAGCTTCCTAGCTAGCTAGCGAGCGAGCGAGCCTATCACCCCAGTTTCAGCCTTCATTCTGCAGAATACACAGTCAAGTTTAAATTGGACAGAAGGGGGATTTGTGTTTCATGCACCTCACCATTCTTAAATTACTTCTGACAAGAATTCGTTGCACATGCTATCTCCATGATAGTATCATTAATAGTCCATCCAGCGATTTTAACTGTATGTCGAAGGTTCATTAAAATCGGAAAGAAAAAAAAACGCCTTTTAAGCGTATGCTGAGTAAACCGTTCAAGATACCGGGCAAAGTTGGGGGCGGGTTGCTAGTCTTATATAAACAAAAGTGTTGACTAGGTGGAATATTCTTCAATGCTTTGCGTTTCACCCTATTATAATATACGTCAATAAGGAACCTAAAAATGAATTATAAAATTCCAAGAAGTAGAGTTGGCTTGTTTGAACAAGAAAGTGTGAATAATTTCAATTGTATTTACAGTAGTTGTTTTCAGGGGCTTGGGACATAATAGTCATCAGCCCAGTGTATGTTGGATTTGAGTGGTGACCATAGTGTGAGTAACTGTAGTTATTAGGACTTGGGATTGAGAGTAGGTGACCCGCTACTTTAAGTTATTCATACATGTTTTAAGAACATTTCCACAATTTTAAAGCAAACTTTTTGATATGTAAATTAAGGCAGTTATGGCATTAGAATTCTACAGAAAAGGAATCTGTTGACATCGAATATAGATTTAGGTGTTAGGAAGTCATTTTTGAAGGCCTTTGCCTGGAGCGTGGCGCTATATGGAAGTGAAACGACTATTGGTGCAGCAGAAAAGAGGAGAAATGAAGCGTTTGAAATGTGGGGTTACAGGAGAATGTTGAAGATCAGATGGGTAGATAGGGTTACAAATGAAGAGGTATTAAGACGAGTGGAAGAGGAGAGATGTTTCTGGCGACTGCTAATGAAGAGAAGAGATAGGTTGGTAGGACACATACTAAGACACCCAGGAATAGCAAGCTTAGTTATGGAAGGAAGGGTCGAGGACAATAACTGTAGGGGTAGACCAAGGTTAGAATAATGTTAAACAGATTGCCTCGGATGTAGGGTGGGGTAGATATGCAGAGATGAAACGATTAGCTCAGGACAGGGAGGCATGGAAAGATGCATCAAACCAGTCAAAAGACTGAAGACTCAAACAACAAACATATATAAATACCTTAAATAAGGAACTGTCCTGCCTAGAGGGAGTGCAGATTAAACACTCTTAACAGGTGGAGTGTGGCCACTAGACTCGAGGAACAAAACGGACACAGCCGGCTTGGTCAAGCTGAGAAATCGTCAGTTGCCGAGCCACGATGTACAGTATGGGGACACTGAAATACTTTCCATTACCACACACTATCACGGCAGGCTGTAATGGAAAGCTATAGAAATCTTCAAACAATCTGCCAATTTTAAAAGGAAAGAAGAAATTGAAAGGTCACATATTACATAGATCCTGGCCCTTTGGAATACCAAACACCATCAACCAGTGGATTTGTGATATGAGAGTGGAAGATCTAGTAGGACCACGCAGGAAACACTTAGCCAACAGAGGGTTGGGCCGTGCAGCTTGGATGCAAGTTCAGATGTTCTAGTCGGCCCACGGGGAGCAGTTCACTACTGAGCAAAGGACGCAGTGGACTCTTGATAATGCCGAATGCAGTCTTGGTGAAAGATTGGGAGAAAACAGGACCATGGCCTACAAGGCCAGGCAACTTGTATTTAGCTACCCATTTAGCTGGCCGTTGTTAGTGTTGGGAATCACACCACCATTTCTGGAATTGCTGCAGTTTTCATCGCAGTCTTTGAGAGTGATTTAATGTGCTCAGTTACACTGGAAGATGATATAAAAATACATTTAAGAGAGGAGTTGCACCACTATCAAAATGAGACCTTCATACAATGTCTTCGAACAAGAGCAACAAATTTAAGGTTGAGGCAGACATTGCCGCTTACCATGGAGAGGTTGAATTAGTGAGTGTTCCTTGTAAGAAAAAAGAAAAAAAAAGAGTTTTTTGTATATGAAAAAATACACTCAACGACTATGACCAGTTGATTGGTGAACTGTCAAGTTGGGACACATACAGGTATCTCTGTATTACACTAAACCAATAATTTCTCATGCTCATGTTCTTCCTACATTTCCCCTTCTTCTCATTTTTTTTTTTTTTTCACTTCTCCCGCTTCCATCACAACCTCTCCGATCTAGACTCAATATTTCGTTGAAACTTGTGAGTGGTATGCCAGCTTAGAATCAAAGGAATGTGGTTGGCAGAATAAGCAAAAGTAGTATAGGCAGAGCTCTCTAGTGGTAAAACTATAACTGAATTTAATAAGTCACAAACCCAAAGGGAGGGAAAGTATGTGAGCAAGCATGGTACAGTAACTACACAATATATCACACAGTACAGTCAACAAAGATTATATTAGTACCTTCATATTATTTCAAATACACATATATAAGAACACTAATCAAATGAATCATAAATACCATTGATTTATATACACAATACTGATGATGGTAGCTTATAGCCATTCAGTTATTTTGGAATGGCTGATGCCATCCGAGGATGTTAACTTTTATAACTTTTTCTTTCTTGCCTTTATTTCACCTCTTAAAGCTTCATTTATTTAATATGAATATTAAACTGTACATCAAATGAGATGGAATATAAGTATACAAGTAATTTCTTTCAAAGTATGAAATTCTTAGTTCTGTGACAGCTGTGACAGAATGCAGTTTGGTCCAGGTGGAAAATAAGGACTGTCCCTATCTTCAATATGTTCAATGTTCAGGGTTATTCAAAATAACGTGACCAATTTGAATAGTTTATTGCCACATGACTACTTCCACAATTCAAGTATGGAATAGCTTTCTGCAAGTACTAGAGCAAGAGTCGAATTTCTGTGTGTATACCTTGGTACTTACCACGTTTCATTGGCATTGGGGAGGAAATAAGCATGGGCTTTCCAGTGGGGTAATATCAGGCAATCTTGGGGGCCATTTCATCGGGTCTATCAGAGGGCACAAAACCACTTAAAGACAGCAATGCCAATGTACAATTGACAAGTCAGATTTATGTGCTGCCATTTGATGGTGCAGCAGACAACTTCAAGCTCCATTTTATTATTGATATTTCTTCAACAGCTATATGCCTTGTATGTCTAAAATAATAAGCAGCTGAAAAATGCTCACAATATTTTGAGTAACTCTGTACCATATTTTTGTTTGCCATTTTCATATTATTAATCACTAAATCATGATGAATGTGATCCATTTCATTTACAAATAGAGTGTGCGTATTGTTCAATCAATATTAAATAGGACATAAATCATGATTAATATGATCGAGTTCAAATACAAATGAAGTGTATTATCAAGATCAATCATATTATATAGCACATACATAATGATAATGATTCACTTCATGAAGGAGTTGAAAAATATATTTTCCCACTTTATTTCTTAACGCACAGAACTAACTGGTGAATGGATCTACATCATTCAAGCAGCACAGTGCTGTGTTACAGGCAGATCAATAGAAGAGATCTGGCCTTCTCATAGCAGGAGTCATCCATCTGTACAATACAAGAAAATCCAGGCCGTAAAGCAACCGTAACCAAAAGGGATTTTTCAAACTCATGAAACAGTGGACAAATGTATCAATGTTGATGGTGATTAGGTAGAAAAATAACCAACTACAGTCCCTTTGTGCCCACATAATTGTTATCTCATCCTCTTTTCCTGTGAATGGTAGACTAGGGAAATTTATTTTTCAACTATTAGTATCCATCTTTTTTTTTTTTCTTCCATATTTTATGTCCTCATTAGAGCATTTTAATCAACACAAATACAGTTAAGTCTAACAACAGTATTTGGAGATTAGCGATTCAGCTTCAGCTTCCATCATATATTATACAATAATATAAATCATGATTAATCTGATCCAATATACACACAAATAATGCTCATGCAATATTCAATCTATATTATATAATAGTTACTAAAAACAGGCTTGTGGTCACAAAAAACATTTATAAGTTATATATTGTTACATTTAGATCCTATATGCATATTTTAGGCCATTTTATGCTCTGGCAGGGGTCAGCACAGTGGCCAGTTCTCAATGTTAGCCAACATGCTAGCCAAGGTTGGTTCGTAAGCAATCATATGAAATCATTAGAATTGTTCAAGAAGTACACAATCTTATTGTGTGAGTTGAAGTTTTATTCATCCCATTAGCTGCTCAAAATGAACAAAAACTGCAGGGTTTTTGAAGAAAGCACCAACAAATGAAACTGGTACTGGGATCTGGAGAATAAATTGTAATTATGACCAAGAATGGGAACAAGAGTTAATTCATGTACAAAAAAAGTTTCCACTATGTCTGGTGTGCAAGAATCACACAAAAACCTCAAATTATCACGTCTAACATTACTATTTCAAATGTCCTAAGTTTATGTGAAGTGTTTATTTTGCATGCATTCATTCATAGCATGTACTTGATCTAGTGCAGAGAAATAACTTCAAACCAACTGAACACATAGCCATATCACAGATTACTTGATACTGTACCAACTTCACTTCTTAAGGACATTTACAGTACTTCCTTAATTAATTTGATCCTCTTCTACCAACTGATATTGAGGTTTCGCAGAAGTCTCACCATTCTTTCCTCAAGGTACTTCTTGCACGGGTGTCATTAGGCATACCAGTGCATAAGAATTTCAAAACTAGGGTAATCTTCCTTTAATGAAATATGATCACTGTAACATTTCCCAGCCCCCAATATTGATTAGAAAGGACTATAAAGATTTTATTATATCATCGAGAAATTAAGGTTCTCTACCATCTGTTCGTAGCAACTAAATAGTTCTTCCTAGCTTATCATGTGTCAAGAGAGAAGTTTTAGCTCTTTCCGGCAATTTGAAACCCACCTATGACTCAAAAGAGACAATCCACCTATGACAAAAAAGAGACATAGTGTGATCCCTGATTATACTATTTTAAGGCCACTAGATAAAAATTGGAGAAAAACATCTTTGGATCATCATTCTTTGGTTAGTATTTACTCATTATTGCCTTTTATTGTTGGATATTATTAAGTACCGTACCATACACATTCTTATAAGTACAGTATCTTGAACAATCAGTCCTATTTAAAAAAGCTCAATAATGTAAACTCAGGGCAAAACGGCAACAATCCAAAAGCTAATCATGAATAGTATTCTGTGTCATGAAAGCCTTAATAAAGATGAATAACATCCTGAAATTCCATTACTCCAAGTACTATATTGTCCATAGAAGTGATTTCCAGCTATTGCCATTGATGATTTCATAGTCACTATCTGGTCTTCAAGCTCCTGTTCCAGTTTGTACATTTGTTGCAATTCCACAAAAGTCTTCAATCCATCTGTTCTAATCGATTATTGCAACAGGACAGGTACTTTTTTCTCTAATTCCCTCCACCCTTTAGGCCTCGAGAAATTAATCACTAACTGCTTGTAGCTGGTCTAGCTGACTAATACTGGATTAGGCTAAATTGGCATGCCCTGCATTATAATACCTACATAATTATTTACAAGAAGTATGATACAATATCAGTGTAAACACCCATTAAACATGTCACTTTCCTTCAAATAAACATCATGAGGGATCCACAGAACACAAGGATGAAAGCAGGGTGGCACAAAAAATGTCATGCAACAAAAAAAAATGGCGAATAAAGTATTTTATGGGCATTTTGTGGAAGATTGAAGAGTCCCAATCCTGAGGATATGTAGTTTTAATGTCCATTTCTCTGTTTATATGCTTTGAACTGAAGAACTACTCGTACAATTTGGATATGTTATTTAGGGAAGGTTTGGGAGATATGTTCCATCTGGATACATTTACAGGATACCGAGTAGTTATGGTGAATGCATCCTTCCAGAGGTGTGATGATAGTGAGGAGAGAGGGTTGGTTTCACTCGAGGTTTTGGGATGAGTATTTCAGGATTTCAATGCAAGAAAATCTCTGTCATATACAATAAAAGGTTTATTATATAAAACAAAACAAAATCATGCCAAATCAAATTAAAAAACATGCTTCTTTACAGAAGTGGTGAGTGATCACCATTTACTCATCTGTGAAATGAGAAACAAAAAGATAAACAGGAACTCAATATGTGATGATAGGCCAATAGAAAAGGATAAAATAAACTACAAAAAACTTAATAAATATTTAATAACTCAAGAATTTGTATGCAATGAAACTAACATCAATGACTACTACAATAAATTCTGTGATTTTATTAATAAAGGAATAGAAGCCTGTACTATGAAATATACGAATAAGGAGCCAAGTGCCCCACCAATAAAACCCTGGATCACACAAGATCTTTTAGCACTAATACACAGGAAAGATAAGATATATACAAAAACCAAAGTTAAAAATCCATCTGCAGAAATTTTAGAAGAATATAAAATTATTAGCAACCAAGTTACAAAACTTAAGAGAAACCTACAAAGAAACTACTTTGACCAAAAAATTCAAAATGCAAATAATCAGAGGGAAGTGTGGAGTGTTGTTAATGAGATGTTAAATAGACCAAAGAAGGGGAAAAATGAAATTGTCAAACTTATAGTCGACGGCACAAATGTCGAAAAAAAGGAAAATATATGTGATGAAATTAATAAATATTATGTCAATATTGCTAACAGTACATGGGAAAATCAAGGAAATGGTTCTACCTCGGGCATTACAAGCTATAAAAATACTACTAGCACTAAGACAATCTTTATGTTACCTACTGATGCTAATGAAATACAATCAATTATAAACTCCCTAAAACACAAAAACAATATAAGTGAGGACAACACTACTAATGTCATGCTACAATTGTGTCTTGAGGGCCTTACACCATATCTTGTCAAAATAATAAATCTTTCACTGATGACTGGTATATTCCCCGATGCCTGTAAAGTCTCTAGGGTGGTCCCGATCTACAAAAAAGGGGACAAAACCCACTCATCAAATTACAGACCCATTAATATTATATCTGCCATCAGCAAGGTTCTAGAAAGCGTTGTTAAACGAAGACTTATGAATTTCTTCATGAAAAATGATTACTTTGCAAACTGCCAATATGGGTTTATTCCAAATAGAGGAGCTGATAGTGCTATATTTGAAGTAGTAACTGATGTAGAAAAGGCATTAGATGAAAACAAACTAGCTGCTGGTGTACTAATTGACCTTCAAAAAGCCTTCGATCTGGTTAACCATAAGATTCTCCTTAATAAACAAGAATTTGCAGGCATCAGAGGAGTGGCACATGATTGGTTCAAGAACTACCTCACTAACAGAAAACAATATGTTGTAATCGATAATGTAAAAGGATCTCAAATGAGAATTGACACAGGAGTACCTCAAGGTTCTGTCTTAGGACCAATTCTTTTCTTGGCCTATATTAATGATATAGTATTATTAGAATTGAAAGGCAAGCTTAAACTATTTGCAGATGATATTTTTATACTCTATCTGGGAACATCTGAACAGGAAATTATGCTAAATATTAATTATGATCTCAATAAGCTGGTGGATTGGTTGAGAGCACACAAAATGGTTATCAATATCACTAAAACAAAATATTTGTTCTTCCATAAACCATCACACAAGATTGAGACCACAAACATAGTCAACATAGCCAACAAAGAAATAGAAAGGGTTAAATCGGCAACATACTTAGGTATCACACTAGATAGTACACTAACCTGGGAAAATCATGTAGAAAATGTAAAACATAAAATCAGCCCTTTAATTGGTATTATTTTCAGATTAAGATATAGCTGTCTTACTAGCCAACAATTGAAAAATATATACTTTGCTCTGATACATTCATATCTAATGTACATGAATTTCATATGGGGATATTGTAAGAAGGAGCTGATAAAAGAACTTGAGATACTCCAGAAACGTGCTATAAAATCTATCTTTGGATTACCTTGGCTCACACCCTCAAATGAATTGTACTCAGGAACTAAAATTATGCCACTGCAAAAACAAATAGCTATGTCAGCAACAGTATTTGTATACAAATTAGAAAACAAATTGATACACACACACATCCATTTTACCCATGCAAATGACATTCATCACTATGCAACAAGAGGAGTAAATCAAATATTCACCAGCCATTCCCAATCCATTAAATTTGGAACTAAAGGAATTATGTCCTCTATAATAAAAGAATACAACTCGCTACCATTAGGCATAAGGGAAAGTTTCTCTATAAAAACATTTAAGAGGAAAACAAAAGACTTCCTATTAAGGAATGAATAGCCAATGTACAATAGCCTTAAGCAATGCAATGTATCATACCGTATTATCTCTGTAAAGTTAGTCACTAGCAATCTAAGTTACTATTAAACTAAACAATAATGTTACAAAAATTATATATATGCCATGCTGTAACTATGTTACTTGATTGTCCCTAACACGAGCTCAGGCTCATTGGGACCTATGTAAATAAATAAATAAATAAATAAATAAATAAAAAAGTACTTTCTGTTATCACTAAAATATGCAAATAATAGTGGAAGAGCAGATACAGGTTAGACATACATGCACCTTTTTGATATTGGTGCGAGGCTGTACAGCATAATACAGAAAAATATTGTGTGTCCAGGAAACATTACTTAATAATGTGCATACATTTCAATTACATATGAAATGGACAGTTTTTAAGTACAGTAAATAAATGTACTACAAACCCTCAAAGATCAATATCATATGCCAACTTAATTTTCACTTATATAAACAAGTCTATGTTGGTTACTCTGTACAAAGATCTAACTTTTAAAGGGCACTGCAGCACCAGAATTATGAGTCTTACAGACTAGAGGCGAGTTTGTTGTAAATTATATTCTTTGTGAAACATTAACAGTTTTCAATACAAATATGCAATTTCTAATAAATTGACTTTCAATTATGTTCAGTAATGGCAGTGCCACGGGTAACTTAAGTTAGGCCTGTACAGTATAATAAGAAATTATATGCTTGTAGGTTTGAACTGGACCATGACAGGGGAGTGTGCTGTCACCTCTTTTGTTCATAGTGGTAATGGATGAAATTGTAAAGGAAACAAAGGAAGCATATGGACATAAAGAAATGAAGTTACTATTATTTGCAGACGATATTGTGGTCTGGGGAAGGAACACCAAAGAAGTGCAAAAACAACTAGATGCACTGAATGAAAATATTCAGAAGTACAGCCCGAAAATCAGTATAGAGAAAAGCAAGACCATGGTGATGACAAGAGGGAAAAGACAAGGAAAGGGCACTGTGAAAATTGGAAGTCAGAGTATGGAAATTGTGGACACGTTCAAATACCTAGGAAGTGAATTGATGCAAACTGGTAGGTTGGACATGAAGATTGGCAGGAGGGTACAGCAGAGCAATGCATTCTGTCAAAGTGTAAGAAAACTTGTTTGGGATAAGGAAGTACCAAGGAAAAGCAAGGAGGTAATGTATAAAGTGTACTATGTACCCATATTAACTTATGCAGCTGAGACTTGGACCCTGACAAGCAGGTAAGAGAGTAGAATCCAAGCCAGTGAAATGAAATTCCTAAGAAGTATGATAGGAAAGACAAGGAAAGACAGAGTGAGGAATGAAGATGTTAGGAAGGAAGTTGGGATGGGAAAACTAAATGAGAGAATTGAGAAGAATAAACTAAGGTGGTTTGGACATGTAAAGAGGATGGAGGAAAATAGAATACCAAGACAGATGCTGGAGGCCAAGTGCAAGGGTAAGAGAGCAAGGGGAAGACCTAGAACAAGGTGGATCGATTCAGTGAAGAACAGCGTGAGAAAAAGAAATCTGGACTGGGACAAGATCGTGGAAGAAGAATTGTGGAAGGAAAGAGGAAAGTGGAGAAGTGCCATAAATACCCCGACCCGGCAGGAGCTGGATAAGGGGAAATGATGATGATGATGATTCTTGTAGGTTTGAAAGTTTGTCTTACAGCTGGAGCAACTAGTTACCACCACATGCCTCAGCGTTTCAGCACCAGTGTGATAAAACAGTTCTCAATTAGATCATGTACAAAGCTTGTTGCCATATCACATCCAAATATTTGACGATATCACACTATCCAAGACAGTAACGCAAACTTCCAGAGAACTACAAGGAGACCCAATCAGTCCGATCCTATTCAATATCATGACAGCTGACATCACAAAAATTATTATGGACTCCTCAGCAACACACATACTTTATGCAGATGATATGGTAATAGACTCAGAAAATAAAGAAGAGCTACAAACAGTACTAAACATTCTCACCTCATGGGCTATGGAAAATGACTTACAAATAAATCACGACAAAACTAAACAAATGATTTTCAGAAGAGGTGGAAAGTTCTCCCCAAAGGACACGCTGACCCTTCAAGATAATCACCCAGAAGTAGTTTTAAAATTCAAATATCTTGGAGTTACTCTCCAAACAACACTGACATCATTCAACATTCATGTGAAAGGAAGAGCAACAGCAGCGATGAAAGCAATTTACCACATTCAACAGCCTCAAAAACTCTCAATAAAAACGGCTATGACATTATTTAAAACGGCCATAGCACCAATAGCGACTTACGGAATCCTCATAATTTGGGACAAACTACAAGAAAACGACCTATTAACATTCGAGAAAGTCAAAGCCCGCTATATGAAAAGAGTCTTGGGTATCGGGAAGACAGCGCTGTCCAGACTGACTTACGTCTTCACAAAAGAAATGTTCTACATAGAAGACATTAGACTGCAGACGCTACTGCTGCACACCGAGGCCTATGAGAGTGCCCTTCAAAGACTAAAAGAAAAGCAAAATGATATCTGGGATGATTTCTACTCAACTGACGCCATAATGACTGACAAATGGAAACAGGCAAACTATGAACTCCGACTCATAATGACACGATATGCTACACATGACTTTCACTACAAGTTCTGCCAAAACAAGCGATTCCACCAACCAACTGAAGAATGTGTGTTTGATCTATGCAGTGAATGCTGTTCTCGATATCATGCAAAATATTGCCTACAAAGACATATCAATAACCCAATTGGGATTGGAATAATGTTCAGTAGGTTACACAGTTTTGTATTTTGCACATTGTGCGCTGTTTCAATAATAATAATAATAATAATAATAATAATAAAGCTTGTTGCCATGGATATCATACAGTATTGCCAAATTGAATGATGCTAAGTGGCCATGCGTTTTTCACTGGCCAGTTGCTTCTTTGGTTGTCTCCAATGTGCACACTATACTTGCCACATTCCTTGATCTGTTGTTTATACGAGTTGTAAATTGTTTTTAACGAGTTAAATTGCTTGGATAGGATTTATGATCTTATAATATTACTGTCCATATCTGTCCAGTCCAGAAGAATGTTTTTAAGAGTTTCCTGAATCCGAAGGACTATTATTTTATTTTAGAATGTGCACTGAAATTGTTGAAACGCTACTTTTTTTGTTTTGTTTACGATTTTTAGAAACTATCTTCATAAACATATAATGATGATAATCATAAATTGGCAGGCTTTCTAATGTTAGACCAGCAGTATAGTACAGATAATCAGATATCCGACAAAACCTTGGTGTACCTGACGTTATGAACACCATTGGAAATTACAGAACTTCTTGGTACCAAGATTTATTAAGGATAAAAAGTTCTCGGCTTCCTGTCCAAGTCTACTCTTACACCTAGCAACTGGTAGAAGAATAATTGGTAGACCATAGAAGAGATGGGTAAACCATAAATTAGGAATGGGACAGCCATCGTTTTTTTCTTCTTATTATTATTATTCTTATTCGCCTTTTGAGACCACATAGGATCACTTTTACCAACCATTAGTTCGGCGACTTGTAGGATCTGTACGAGCCTTGCGGTCCTCCCAGTAATTCTTCATTTGTATTGATCATCTTTCCCTTTATTGAGCGAAAAATATTCTTGTTGGAATTTTCTTTTTTATGAATGGAAAATGAAAAGTCATATTTTTAAGTGCTGTAGTAAACTTTTCTTATTTGTAGAATCTTCTGTTGTCGGCCAATTTCTTTTAAGCCCATAGCCATTGTTTTATATAATGATGTTAATATTATTATGAGCATGTGGAAATAAGTGGTACTGTGAAAGTAAGCATGTGGCCAACAGCATTCGTGGCAAGCCTGCCTTTAGTTTGCTTCTCAGGCGAACTGTCAGAATGACCCTTTGGGAAAAACAACTGTGTAGGCAATGGCTTTTCACAAGTATATAAAAACTTCTGCAAATCTGCAATGGCACTGCATTATACCCTGCTAGCAATAATTTTATCTACTGCGAAACCTCTCTCCCCAGTAGTAACCTTTCTCATGTTTATGGTGATTGGACACCTATATGGGAGTTATTCCCAGACTGACATCAACAACACTCCAGAAGGATAATTTGCAAGGGACTTTTCATTAAATTGAACACACACCGAACCGAAGATGTGTTTGATTCTCACGTTCACTTCTCAGTCATCTTGGACTACTTCAGCATATCTCAGTGCTGAACAGATTTACAGGGTGCCTACAGTCTAGAAGGTATAAAATTCCAGAATATGTTTCGCAGCCAACACCAGGGTCACCTGTGAGCCTAAGTTGGAACCTGACTAGGAATTTAGAATCACAGAAATGCATACTTGCCCTTAATCAAGTAAAGTATGTAGTGTAAACATATTGGAAACACTTGGCATTGCATAAAAAATGTTTATTATGGACATATTTCCCCCCATTCTCCAGTATTTGAATAAAAACTTCAGTAAAATTTGAATATTTCACATATTTCCTGTACGGATAAAACATCCCAAATAATCAATTGAGAAATCGATTTATATGGGCATGCATTAATTTTACCTCAAACCTACTGAAATGAAAATCCACAGCCTGCTTCCAGTCTCCGACCGGGTCAGGAATGCATGAATGAAGCCCCCATCTAGCGGCGAGGATATGAACTGTGCCGGCTGCCGAGGCCTGACGCACTCCTCTGGGGCAATGATTAAATGAATGACAGATGAAATGAAATGATAGTGGAGAGTGTTGCTGGAATGAAATTTTGACAGGGAAAACCGGAGTACCCGGAGAAAAACCTGTCTGCCTCCGTTTTGTCCAGCACAGATCTCACATGGAGTGACCGGGATTTGAACCACGGACCCAGCGGTGAGAGGCCGGCGTGCTGCCGCCTAAGCCACGGAGGCGGCTCCTCAAACCTACTGAATAACATTAAATATATTACAAGATAAATCCTTCCTTTTTATCAGGAAATATGTACAATTGTAACACTGAATGCACAGGCAATATACATGAGAAATCAAGTTAAATATGCATGCAATAATTTGACTACAAACAACTTTACAATATGTACAAGATAAACCCTGTTTTTCTGTGCACAATACATACATACGACCCTTCAGTCACCTTGGATTACTTCAGCGTTATCTACTCAATGCTGAATAGATTCATCAATATAAATGAGCATGCAATATAATGTGACCACAAACCTGCAATACAAAATATTAAATACAAAACCCTACTTTAGAGAGTTCAATTCTCAAAATGACTGCCTAGTCCTTTTCAGTCATATCAACATATCCATTTAATGCTGAAGAGATTTATATACAGAATAGGCAATTCAGTTTTCTTTAAATCTGCATGCTATATAATTTTAGCACAAACCTTAAATATTAGATAGCATATACAATACACGATAAGTCGTGTTTTATCTGAAGATGCTTACTAATCTTCACACTCCTCATAAATATACATCACAATATAAACTGACCACGAACTTCAAACATCAAATAAATAAATATAAATAATATAAACCCTGTTTTAGCAGACTTCACAGTTTTGGGTTTTTGTCATGTAAATCAAAGAACAACTAAGGAAAATACTAGACATTTCAATGGATAAAAACTTTATCAATTATTACAAGCAATTATGGATGCTTGAAGATGGGTTTACTTTAATCCAAAGGTGCTGTTTCAAAACATGTGTGTTACTTATCATCAGTTGTCAAAATCTGTTAATGGGAACTGGCACCATATAACATCACCAAAGTTAAACACATCAATTTATACATTATACATATTGGAAAAAATTATTATAAAGTATAAGTAAGCAACAATTCCCACTAGAATGTTCATTCTAACAAAAGCTTCCATAGCTTTTATCAATGGTGCCAAATGTATTATAATGCAACTGTTTATCAATCTATTCCCATCTTGTGAGGTCAGACTTGCCAGAAACAAATAGGCTATTTTTACTGGTAAGGTGAAAAGTAGGCATTGTGCCCAGTCCTATGTTTCTGTTGTTGTTAATAAATCATTTTAGGGGCTTGGAACATCTTGGTCATCAGCCCCATCAGTTCTTTAGATCACATGATAAAAATCCAAGAACAATTGCCTGGTATTCCGGGCATTAAAGTCTCAATCAACACCCTGTTTAGTATTTAAATTTTAATATACAGTATAATTCAGGTGTCCTCAAATGTAAAAAATATTTCATTTATTACCTGACTGTCAAGTAAAACACAACAATTTGGGCTATTACATAACTCTGCATTCTATGCAAATTTGGATTGAAAATGGGCTACATTTTAGACTTGATTATCCAGTTTTTGAAGTCAGCAGAAATAACCCATTGAAGTGGACAACAAAATGGAAAAAGGACATTTACCAATCTACTATGAATTGATTAGTTTTGGACGAATTTCACATCTATCATTAGTGCTAAAAATTCAAACTCTAGTCGTCAAGAATGATGGGGTGACTGTGTGTGCTCCAAGACATTCTATTTCATTTAAAGCATAGAATACAGAATTATTATACACTTTACTTGACTCAGCAATTCATAAAACACCTAGTTTCTAAAAAGGTCTTTTAACAATTATCTAGTCTGCATGACGTACAGTATATTCACATTGTGTATAGTTTGAAGAATTGGTCTTTTTGGGAATCGGTATAAAAGTTGATTTGAGCCAATCATGTGGTATGTATCCACTTCGATAGATATTATTGAACAAACTCACCAGCAAGGAAAGAGATCGTTCATCCTTGAGAAGCTTTAGTATTTCAAAGTGCAATTCATCTGGACCTGGAACCTTTCCACTCTTCGATATTGTTATGGCATGTTCAATTTCAGCTCTATTATATCTATGCCATTGCCCGTTCGAATACCATGATCAACACTTCTGTTGTCTTCGAATAGAGTTTCAATGTAGTCCTTCCATTCTGTCAACTTCTCTTCAGTACTAGGGAGAATGATGCCATATCTATTTTTGAGAATCCCAATCCCTCTGCTCTTATAAATCCCAGCTGCTTGCTTAACATTTTTATACATGTTGAACGAGTCATGCAGGTGTAAAACAGTTTTAATAGGATAAAATGTCCGACAAAGGATGTATTGAAAGTGCTACTCAAGACAGTAATCGAGAAATATTTCTTGTTACAAGGGTAATAAAATAAAAGTAGCTTGGTTGAGGCATGAAACCTAAGATAAACAAAGAGATATTTCCATAGACAGAATCTAGGAAGGAAGCGGGGGATTTAGCACCTTAGCAAAGCCAGGAATGACTTGTAGTCTTCAATATGTGTGAGTATATTTGATACACATGCCATGTCTTGTGTGGGGTTTCGCCTAGGAACACCAAGCTGGCTCATCAGCAGGCTATTGGTGTCCGTACCCAGACAGGAGTTTTAATTTTAATTCACTGGCCGTGAAAGCCAATATACCAGCTTTTTGATACACATGGCCCAATGACCGAAACAAACAGTGCATCAAATTGATACACAAGGTGCTGAAAGTGTTAAATATGATCATCCATCAGTTTTCTGTTGAAAATTTTGCAAACATGCAGTTTGAAAACCCCTACTGTCGTGAGTAACTCATTTATATCTGCCGATTATGAAAGCCAACAGATTTATCATAATGGTGCCTAAAATTAAGGCTGCTGGAATTGTAATTACGAAAGGGTACTTGGAGAAGAACGTGGCAGCTAGTGGATTCGTTGTGGGAAAGGTCGTGATAACATACTGCCCTCATTCGGACTCTGCCGCACACTGCTCTGGGTGTATGTAGTAGGGGTTGTCTGTACAGGGGTTCAGGCAGTAGTTGTAGCTCAGATTGTGATGCACCCACGGACATTTGATGACCTAAGAAAAGATAGTAGGTTAGTATGAGCAAGAGTTCCCACTGCACTTAACCCTTTCATTTTCAAAATATATATTGACAGATTTGCAAATGGAGACATAGACCCTGGAGCAAAATTACACCAAAACTTCAACTTTAAAAATATACACAAAGATAATGAAAAGAATAAGTTGAATTTTCTATATAAACAATTTATTTATTTACCTAGTTTATGCCCACATTGGAGCACTTAAGAGGAGGTTGTAAGCTGTTTTGGGTCAAAAAGTGGAATTTTAGATTTTGTTATTTTGATAGCATGTAGTCCAATTTATAATATACATATGCTTATTTGCTGAAAATGTTAACTAAACGCCATTTATAGGTCATTTAAAGCCACGTCCCCGTTGAAGATCTGTTCCTGAGAACTGGCATATTTTCTCCTCCTCATTCTTCTTCTCCTGCTCGTCCTCCTCCTTCTTCTGCTCCTCCTCCTGCTCCTTCTTCTCTTTCTCCTTATCCTCCTTCTTCTCTTTCTCCTCCTACTTCACTTTCTCCTATTTCTCCATCTCTTCCTTCTTCTCTTTCTCCTGCTCCTCCTTCTTCTCTTTCTCCTTCTTTTCCCCCCTTCTCCTTCTTCTCCTGCTCCTTCTTCTCTTTATCCTTCTCCTCCTTATCCTCCTCCTGGAGCAGGAGGAGCCTTAGGCTTCTACTCCTCCTTCGTCTCCAGCTCCTTCTCCTAATTCTTCTTCTGCTCCTTCTCTTTCTTCTTCTCCTCCTCCTTCTTCTTCTTCTCTTTCTCTTTCTCCTCCTCCTTCCTCCTTCTCCTGATCATTTTCCCCTTCTCCTGCTCCTCCCTCTCCTCCTTCTTATCCTCTTTCTCCTTCTTTTCTCTCTCTAAATAAGCTAGGAAGTTAAAAAGAAACCAGAAGAGGGACAGAGAAGATGAAGACAACCCAGGTGATCCTGAATATGGGCCTGGTGCACATTAAGGTAACACTTATCTTTTTTCTTCACTTTTGATTTTTTCGAGGCAAATGTTCCTTTTTCTCAGGAAGTATTAACAATAGCGCTCTGAATTTTTGTTCAGTAATTCAATATGATTAACTAAAGGATTGTATGTTTTCCTGTGATTTTATCATAAATAGAAAAAATAATATTTTATGTTTTCGTAGAGAAAAAAGTTGAAAAATTTAACCTCTGAAAAAAATAAATATACACATTTCCAAAAACAACCCTTTAAAGATAAAATGTAGATCTAAATATCTGTAAGGTTTTCTTTCAATAGGTTAAATACTTAATGAGAAAAAAGAACATGAAATTGACAAATTTAACATGGCGGAGATAGGGCTTACAACCTCCCCTTAAATCAAACCAAATACATTTAAGTCATCTTCCTCCTCTCCCAAAACCTCTTCGTTCTGGCTGTCCTTTCCTCATCAGATATGGCATACTGTCAATTGTAACAATAATTTTAAAATGATGATATACTAATCCAACCCTTCCCTTCCCTTCAAGACTACTACCCACTAATCCTTTTTTACACTACCTGAGTACTGTTTAAATAAAATTGTAAATAAATTTCAATATCTTGGTGAAATTCTTACTTGGATATCTGACAAAATGTTCATTGAAACTTTTCCACCCAGTCAATATATTTTATATTCTGAACATAAGATCTACATAGTTCTCAGTAGGTACATGTTTCGGGCCTTAGGCTACATGGCTCCCTTTTTCAGCCTTACATTTGTATTATCTATACACACCATATTGTTAAAACATTGAATAAAACATGCAAAACTCATTATTAATAAAAACTTTAAAAAACAGTAAAAAAGTGACTATTGTTCTTATTGTTTGAATTTATTTATTTATTTATTTATTTATTTATTTTATTTATCGTATGGCTTTTAGTGCCGGGAGTGTCCGACGACATGTTTGGCTCGCCAGTGGCTGTAGCTGCTTCAAGCGGGCACCACTAGGGTCAGCTACAAGTTCCGTTCAATTTCAGGTAGTTTCAACTTTCGCTACAAGATATCAATGATACCTAGTGGTGAACGTTGGAACTTTGATAGAACGTTACAACGAAATCTAACCTAGAAATTTAGCTCCACACAAGTTTAGTCTGTGGAAGGATCTTTTACATGCCATAAATCTATGACATGGGACCGCCGTATTTACTTCCTCTCCGAAGGAAGGCATGCTGAAGGATTTTAACGCTCTTAAAAAAATCCGATGACTTCGGCCGGGTTTGAACCAGCTATCTTGGGCACAGCAGTTCAGCATGCTACCAACTATGCCACCGAAGCGTTGTTTGAATAAAAACACTCCATGATAGATTAATTATTTTCTGGGAAGCTCATGTCCATTTTCTATGTTGGTGACAAATAAAACTAAAGATAAAAATGTCACATTTTTAGTTCTATGGGCCAAATAATCCTTGTGTAGAATCATAAAAATTATAGTTGAGACGAAAACATGTACGAATCCTTCTTTTCTCCTTCTGTGACCATAAGTTTACCTCCTAGTTGTGGCATTTATGTGGATCCAAAAAATATAGTTTGAAATCGAAAAATTCCGGAGGGAAGCAAGATGTAAACTTTGATGTAATGGAACGAAAAATACCAATAATTAGTGATTCAGCTCATATTCTGATAAAAACTCTATATGTCATTAGAAAATATATAGGCTACATAAAAAACAACTACATATCCCATTAGAAAAACTAATAGGCTGGAAAGAACATGGGATATTCTCTAATTCCCTGTGAGATAAGGAAAACTCCACATTGTAGTCCACCTTCCACTGAGACTGTGTTACAACTGACCAAGGAGGTACACAATCAACTGCATTAAATAATTTATAACATAAAATAGGTGTGTTAATCTGTGATCAATTTTTCTGTTTTGCATTAATGTAGCTAACGCTAGTGTGTAAAAAATAACACCAAGTTCAGTAGCAAGTAGTGACTTGATAATTGATAGGTACCAAATTTTCTTCTTGATACTCTACTCTTTGCAGAAATCATTGTTGCTAAAACTGAAAATGATCTCCATCTTATTCTTCTTCTTCTTCTTCATCTCCTCAACCGTTGGGTTGGTGGCTAATATGTATGACGTCCAAGCGTCTCCGTCCTTTGGCCAGCAGCTTCAAATGGTAATAGGTGTGCTGGCCTCTACTGATGTTGATAAATTGTGTTCTTGTCTTCCTTTGCTCCTTTTTCCTTCAAATAGGGTGGTAGACCAGTCAGAATGTCGAAGCAAGTGACTAACAAAGCTGTTTCTTTGTTTGTTTCAAGATAAAAGCAAGTTGCGAGGCTAATTTGCTCTTCTGAGATCATCCTCGTTTGTGACTATCAGTCCACGGTATCTTCAGGAGTCTTCTCCAACACCACATCTCAAATGCTCTGAGTTTCATCACGTCTACTTTTCTTAGGGTCCAAGTTTCAGAGCTATAGCTTACGATACTCCATATAACATTTTTCACATAGTGTTTTCGTACCTCCAAGTTAACGGCCTTTGACGTCAGTAAAGATTTCTTTTTTGAAAAAGCTACTTTTGCCCGTGCAATTCGAGCACCTACTCTCGGACAAAAATATACCCTTGGCAGCAAAGGCAATGTTCTATCACACCTACTTTGTTCCAATCCTTACTTATGGTATGGTGTGTACATTGCTAAGTAAGGATTACAGTAGAATTTAAGCCACAGAAATGAGATTTATTAGGACTAGGAACCAAAGTACCAGGAGAGGCAAGATCAGAAATGAAGTACACAGAGCAACAGGGTCCCTGTTACGAACTTTCTGGGGAAATACAGACTTTAGTGGTATGGCCATGTAATGAGGAAGGATAGCTCTAGAACAGCTAAGAAGAACTTCAACCTGGATGTCAAGAGGGAAGAGACCAAGAGGATGACCAAGGAGACGATGGATAGAGACAGTTCGATCAGAGGTGGAGAAGAATGGTTTTAACTGGGACGATGTCCAAGGACAAATGGTGTACCAAGATCGGGCAAGATGGAAAGCGTTCGTTTGCCACACCCGGGAAACTGGAGATGGAAAATGATGATGACGACGACTTCTCTCGTGCATTTTCCATCAGTTGTGATCAGACTCCCCAGATATTTGAATTACCGTACTTGTTCTCCATCCAGTAGCATATTAACAACTCGATCACCATCCCTAGTGCGTGTCTTTTCTTTATTTATCCTCATACCACACCACACATTTAATAAGTCATTCATGTGATTTAGTGCCTCTTCCATGTCTTTTTCACTCTCTGTTATCAATGCTATGTCATCTGCAAAACGTATGGTACTGTACAGCCTACCATTAAATTTTATGCCAAGATGCTATATTTAATCTACAAAATACTGTTTAAAAATTTGGAAAGCAAATTTCAACACACAAAACCACAGTAATGGCATTCTTGGGCAATGAACCAATTCAGAGTAAAATCGATGTAGAAAACATCATTGAATGGGTCAACTCTTTTAACTATCTTGGTTACAACTTGTCATTCCTGGATGAAAAAGTCATGGCAGTCAAAATCTCAAAATTTATTAAAATTACACGAGTAATCAATCAAGTTTTCAAGCCATCTCAGGTACGACACACTAGAATGAAAGTACATATATCAAACTCTTGCTAGACCAGTTCTTCCATATGGAAGTGGACCATCAGGAAGGCAGATGAAAAAAGAATAACAGCAGCAAAAATTAGATTCACGAGACGATCTTCTGGTTACTCCTTACTCGATCATTGGAGGAATGAAGACATCCTGCAAGAACTAACAAGCAGTTCCGTGAAGAACTAAAGCCTATTTTCATATATCCTACTTATGTTAATTGCCTCTATCACATCCAAAATTTCAGTTTGATTGCTGTTATAGATTCGTACATATTGAAAACCAGCTAAATATTTTGGATGGTCGCCATGTTGTATTTTCTATAAATACTATTAGATGAGAATTATTGGGTAGGTGTAGTATTAAAACTTCAATCGCATGATTAGGACACAAGAAATAAAATCGAGATTGTAAAATTTCCCACAGCTGCCATTTTGTGGTTATGAAAACAATTGAAATAAATTAGATGCCAGTGGATTAAAACTTATATAAGCATTTACCGTACCAAGTTTCACTGCACTCGGATGGTTAAATCGCGAGAAACGTCCATGTTGGATTTTTGCCGGTGAAATATTTTGCACAGCCGCCATCGTGAGGTTATGTAAACAATTGGAACTATATTAGATGCCAGTGCATTACAATATGTATATACATTTGATGTACCCAGTTTCATCGAGTATGGATGGCTAAATCGCAAGAAAAGTCTATTAAAAGTTTCACCTTCGCTTGGCCGCCATGTTGGTTTTGTAGTTGACAAGTTTCTTGAAAATCTCATAGGTGGGCTTCTAGTGATGCCCTTTATCACTGTACAAAATTTCAACATGATATCGGTAATAGTTTCGGAGATATAGAATGCCGGTTAAATATTTTGCACAGCCACCATGTTGGATTGTTGTTTGAGTCTTCAGTCTTTTGACTGGTTTGATGCAGCTGTCCATGCCTCCCTGTCCTGAGCTAATCATTTCATCTCTACATAGCTACCACACCCTACATCTGAGGCAATCTGTTTAACATATTCTAACCTTGGTCTACCCCTAAAGTTCTTGCCCTCTACCCTTCCTTCCATAACTAAGCTTGCTATTCCTGAGTGTCTTAGTATGTGTCCTACCAACCTGTCTCTTCTCTTCATTAGCAGTCGCCAGAAACATCTCTCCTCTCCCACTAGTCTTAATTCCTCTTCGTTTGTAACCCTATCTACCCATCTGATCTTCATCATTCTCCTGTAACACCACATTTCAAATGATTCAATTCTCCTCTTTTCTGCTGCACCAATAGTCCAAGTTTCACTTCCATAAAGTGCCACACTCCAGACAAAGGCCTTCAAAAATGACTTCCTAATACCTAAATCTATATTCGATGTCAGCAGATTCCTTTTTTGTAGAAAGGCTTTCCTTGCCTGAGCTAACCTACTTTTTATATCCTCTTTGCTTCGTCCATCACTGGTTTTTTGCTTCCTAAGTAACAGAAGTCTCCTACTTCCTTATTTTTTCACCTGCCAAATTGATCTCCATAGAGGTTTCTGATTTATTTTGGCTGCATTCCAGTATTTTTGTTTTCTTTATATTAATTTTCATCATGAATTCTTTCCTCAAGACGGAGTCCATACCATTAAAAAACTCATTCAAATCCTCAGGCGTGTCGGCAAATCTGAGAGTTGAAATTATTTCTCCTTGAATCTTCACTCCCACTTTAAACTTTTCTCCCATTTCCTTCATTGCTTGCTTAATGTAAAGATTGAAAAGTATGGGTGATAGGTTGCAGCCTTGCCTTACACCTTTCTGAATAGCAGCTTCTCTCTCATGTCCTTCAGCTCGAATGACTACTGTCTGGTTTCTGTATAGATCGTAGATCACCCTCCTATCCCTGTACTTTATTCCAATCGTTTTCAAAATGCCAAACAATTTAGTCCAATCAACATTATCAAAAGCTTTTTCTAAGTCTACAAATGCCATGAATGTTCTCTTATCTTTCCTTATTCTACCTTCCAAAAATCAGCATGAGACTTAGTACAGCTTCTCTTGTTCCTACATTTCTCCTAAAACCAAACTGGTTTTCACCCAATTCCGTTTCTATCTGGCTTTCCATCCTCTTGTAAATTATTCTAGACAGGATATTTGAAGCATAGTAATTAAGCTGATTGTACGATAATCTACACATCTGTCAGCTCTCACTTTCTTCAGTATAGGGATGATAACATTCTTCTTGAAATCAGAGGGTACCTCACCTGTCTCATAAATCCTACACACCAAGTGATATAACCTGATCAGACCTTCATCCCCTATGCAGCATAGCAACTCAATCGGTATATCATCTATGCTTGGTGCTTTGTTCCTGCTTAAGTCTTCCAATGCTCTGTCAAATTCTGATCTCAATATTAAATCTCCTTTTGCATGCTCATCAATTTCCTCCTCCCTTTCCATTACATGATTCTCAATCTCCTTTCCCTTATACAAACACTCTATGTAAGCTTTCCATCTCTCAACCTTTTCTTCCCTATCAGTTAGAGGCTTTCCATTTGTGTCCTTAATATTACAGCACTTAGTCTTCTTTTCCCCAAAAGTATTCTTAATCCTTCAATAAGCTGTGTCTACTTTCCCTAATTTCAGACAATTTTCTATGCCTGCACATTTCTCTTCCAAGCATTCTTCTTTCGCTTCCTTGCACTTCTTGTTAACCTCATTTCTCAGACGTCTGTCTAGTATATCCTGAGTGATCCACGGTTTTCTACCTATTCTTTCTTTCCTACCAACGTTTTCTTCTGCGGATTTTGTTATTGTTGGATTAGTGAGACGTAATAAAATTTTAAGGGCACAGTTGGGGTCGGCCGAAATAGATCTATGACCTTACTGAGTTTCATTGAAATCGCTTCAGCCGTTTAGAAGTTATTAGGGGGGGACAAACACACATATGCACACACGAAAAAAGGTGATCTCATAAGACTATTTTTACATAAAATGAAAATAGGCTAAAAATCACCCCAGTTGTACAGCATATACAACAGCATAGGGGAAAATGGAAAGAACATGTTGACAGGATGAGTTCTAGTCGAGCCCCTAAACAGATTCTTCCGTATGCTCCAAGTGGTCGAAGAAAGCTGGGGAGACCAAATAAATGCTGGCAAAAGACCATAACAGGCCACTAGGCCTAATACGTGAAAGTTTATGATGATGATGATTAAATTAGAGGGGTCATTGCTGACTCCTGAGCTCAGGAAAAATTTCTGACGAACATTAAGGGCCCTTTGTGACCTTCATTTCATAAAATATAATCTGGAAACCATACACTTACCGAAAGTTTGAGCAAATCAGAGCTATTTGGCTGGACCAGGTTAGCGATGGAAAGAAAGTCTGGTGAAAAGCCAAAGGTAGTCAGCTGGTACCCTTCTCTGTCGTTCGAGCTGGAGTCGATTAGCATATGGCCCATGTTCTCGAAATTCCTGACCACACAGTGCTTCACTATCGGCCAAACCGATGTTAACTCCATGGTATCAGACAAGAGCATCAAAGTACTGTTCTCTTCTGAAATACAACAAGATTACCATGACTACTTAGCTCATGAATCAGGAACCAATTTAAATTTATTTGTTGGTTTGAAAATAATACCAGACATATGACAGATTGCTGTTTCTCCATGTATAGAGTGCTTCTACAGCTTTAGTATACAGTATTTCCTTCTGTCAGCCTATGCTCAGTTATGAACATCATCTGTTCATTTAGAAGTATTTCTAAGTACCGTATAAAAGCTTATTCCTTAAGTAAACCTGACAGAAATAATCTAAATATACAGACGAATTTTCTTTCTGCCAGAGCAGATTGCCATATGACAAAAAATACCTTGAACGAACATGAGACTGTGAAAACAGTTATAAACTTATTCTACAAGCTGAAACACTGACCAAAATCTTGAACACAACAATATAAAGAAATGGTAAAATATTTATTGTTACTAACAATAAATTCTAACAATATACCACATTTGTGGTCCATTTCATGGAACAACTGTTTAGGAATGGAAAATGTATTACTGATGGAATATTATTATTGTAACATGTTTCCAACCCTCATCGTCAGCATGGGTTGCTTTGCTCTAACTTAATATACATAGTGTGTAAATTAGGAAAACAAAGAGACATTATAGACATAACTCAACATCAAAGGACACGTTTAAATACATTCTTCGAATAATATATGGACAACATTAACAGAAACCACCTAATACAACAAGGAACTTGCAACAAGACGAGACAAAATGTTTAACCTAACATGAACCAAGAGTAACATAAATTAATAAATGACAATTATCAACAACTCCAACTCGAATTATAGACTTCACAAATTAACAGATTCAATAAACTTTAAACCAGGACCACCTCACAACCTAAATCCAGTTGACATTACATGGAAATTCAAGACAGTTATTTCTTTATATACAAATTGCTTAGTTTCATACCTGAACAACATTTTTCTTAAATGATATTGTAAGGGCGTCCATTTTAATAGAATTGTAATTCAAATTGTTGTTCATAGAGTTTTTCTTTTACTTGCTATAATGTTTTCTTTTTCATTTTATACCCTATGTACAGTATGTTGACCTTGCAGTGCTCGCCCAGTATTTTACATTATAGAAGGTCGCGTGGCGTCTGGGAGACGCCATTTCGTTTCAGAGGCATTTCTGCTATACCAAGTTGTGATTAACGATTTAAATTAATTTCAGGATATTTTGAAAAAAATATTAATCTTTTATATTGATATAAAAGCAACTAACGAAGCACATTTATAATTTATTGAATAAGATATGAATATAATACCATCGAAGAATAATTCCCTGCATTCTTCAGGAGTCTTGGCTAGCTTCGCAACACCTTTCACACCAGGTAAATGTCTGACGATATTTTGTCGCCATGTTCGAACATTTCTAGGAGGATTAGCCATACGCCACTTAGAAACTTTATATCGCTCTACGAAACAATCACTATCACTTTTATTTTCCCCTGCTTCATCCCTACTGTCTACACCTTGTTCTGTGCCAGTACTTTCACTCCTGGATTCTAGAATATCTTCTTCCTTATCACTGTACAATGCACCTTCATCATCATCATCATCAGAGTCATCTTCCTCAAGCAAACTCTGCACAATCCTTCTATCATCAAGACGATTAAGGTTACTGGTATATCTCCTCTCCTTTCCACTCATTTTCAGCCCTAAAAACGTGTAAATATAACATTTCAGCAAGAAGCCATGCAATATAGAACACCATAAAGAATAATTGCGGTAATAATTTTGAAGAGAACACTTCAGAACGAGTACTTACTTTGTCGCAGCGAAGATCGCGTGGAGTGTGTCAGACCTCGTTCACACTCGTGTAACAATGACTCCCCACCACAAGCGCTAGACTAACACTGGCGTGCTGACGCATTATTACATTGGTTATGAATAGTTACTTGAAAGGTAGATGGAATTTCCGGTCAGTGGCCTTGGAAGTTTCCTTTCAATTACAAAAATAAACTAGTGCGGCATCTGTCAGACGCCGCGCAAGCACTGCAGGGTTAAGTTAGAGCAAAGCAACCCATGCTGAAGATGATGCCATTGAGGTTGAAAATATGTTACATTAAATAATACAACATAATACCTGTAGTATTAACAAGTAAATTTAATTAACTGAGTTAATACATATACTAAATGCATTATCCATTATTGTTAATGTTTTTGCTTGGAAAATGTATGGGAAAATTCATAAATTCCTTAAGGATAGTTCCAATCATTTACCCAATTACACTTTATCTCAATTATAAAGTGTGTCAGAAATACTTTTATAAGTATCAGGATGGACATATCTGAAAGAATAGAAGGCAGACTGTGCAGGTGGCATGTTTGAGAAGTACTGCGTTTTGAAGAAACACGTGGTTGTTCAAATGTTATTCATGTTTTCCAGCCTAAGCCAGGTCAGAGCAAATATGAACTCCACTCCAGGTTCCATTCTCTCACACCGTCCTTCACTAAATCCAACCACTGTACTCTAGGTCTTCCTCCTCCTCTCTTCCCAGTCATCCGTCTCTCCATCACTTTTTCTGGCATTCTGTCATTATTCATCCTTTTCACATGTGTTGGTGACATCGTTCCCCATTTTGACTCGGTGACATCGTCCATGGTGACGAAGCTCGACGTGCGTGAGATGCCAGGACTCTGCTTGGAGAAATCTAACTGAACAGACGTGTGTGTGTGGCTCGGAGGGGCTTCGGCCCGTGCCCATCCTGAGGTGGTAGCCTTGGGCTGCCAAGGCAAAATCGAGGTACTGTATATTGCAACTTATTGCTGAACCGCAGTGAACTAAAATATATTCACTTGAACGTTCTTATTATTTTCTAATTTATATTTGTGGCTTCAGTGTGGGATTTAAGGAGCAGCGCCTGGACTTATCCTTTTTACACACGTGGCCCACCGCATGGCTTTGAATATTTATTCGAACTTGAACATGTCTGGTTCCTCTTGCTAGAAGGCGTTGCTCCTTCGTGTTTGGTTTTTAGTCTAGGTTTGGGGCAATATCGTCCACCTGGCTTTGTTTAATTCTGGTTACTATACATGCGGTCAGGCCACGTCATGATTAAACATATAGGAATGGCACCAACGTAACTAAGTTTTTATTATTATTATCATTTGAAACTATTCTTCTTTCTTTTCGCTCATTAAAGGCGACCGCCATTCGTATGTATCTTGGAGTGGGTAAACGGTTAAACAATGGACGGCATGTCCCTTTTATTGTCGTCCCAGCTCGCATTTTATTCTGTGTTGGTGCGCTTGAGAGCAGGTCAAACTGCCTTGGCCTTACTTAATTAATTTTGTCTGGCGAGCTTAATATGTGTCTGGTGTATTTTCGAGCCTTCTGGTGCTCGGAGGTAATGCGTAATTGTGGTAATTGCTTTTAGAGTTCTCCCCCTTGTGTTTTGACCACGTGGCCGTGGTGCTCTGGGCATGGCTGTTGCGTCACGCGTAACTATTTCTTCCCGTCATTTTGTCAAGGATTTTGACCTTGATGATTATTAATAATTCTCTGGAATATTAATCTACCCACCACAGGGTTGTCAGGCAAGCGTTCTGTTCCTTTTGTTTATGTGTTCCAATTTTGATTTATATTTTGTTTTTATTTTGAATAACTGTTTGTTTTTCAAAGTCTTGGCAACATGTTTTCCCCCTCTTCACATCATCATAACCACCCCTCTGGGGAACAATCCAGTCCTCCACTCCCGGGGCATTCTGCTCCAAAGTCCTCCTTCCCCTCGCCTTCCAGGTAGCCTAAAATCTAGGCGAGGGAATTAAGGGGCCAGTACCTTGCTTTACTCTCGGATTCGTCCGAGTAAAGGGGGTACAATAACCCTCCAATCAAACTTTCTCAGCTCATGTAAAAGAAAGGACTCTGGCAGCAATAAGAGCCCCTTTGATTGTCGTCCCAGCTTGCATTATTGTTCTGTATTGGCGTGCTTGAATGCAGGTCAAACTGCCTTGGCCTTACTTAATTAATTTTGTCTGGCGAGCTTAATAAGTGTCTGGTGTATTTTCGAGCCTTCTGGTGCTCGGAAGTAATGCGTAATTGTGGTAATTGCTTTTAGAGTTCTCCCCCTTGTGTTTTGACCACATGGCCGTGGCTGTTGCGTCATGCGCAACTATTTCTTCCCGTCATTTTATCAAGGATTTTGACCTCGATGATTATTAATAATTCTCTGGAATATTAATCTACCCACCACAGGGTTGTCAGGCAAGTGTTCTGGTCCTTTTGTTTATGTGTTCCAATTTTGATTTATATTTTGTTTTTATTTTGAATACACCGTTTGTTTTTCGAAGTCTTGGCAACATGTTTTCCCCCTCTTCACATCATCATAACCACCCCTATGGGGAACAATCCAGTCCTCCACTCCCGGGGCATTCTCCTCCTAAGTCCTCCTTCCCCTCGCCTTCCAGGTAGCCTAAAATCTAGGCGAGGGAATTAAGGGGCCAGTACCTTGCTTTACTCTCGTATTCGACCGAGTAAGGGGGGTACAATAACCCTCCAATCAAACTTTCTCACCTCATGTAAAAGAAAGGACTCTGGCAGCAATAATAACAATAAACGACCTACAGTAGAACAAATCAATCAATTATAAATCTAGACAGTAATGACGCTGTTCCGCCTAAAAATCACTCCAATCGTGACTTATGGCTTTGAAATAATATGGACCTTCTTGAAACATAGAGACCTGAAGGAGATAGAAAGGGTAAAAGCGACATTCCTTAAAAGAATCCTCTGTGTAACCAAATACACGCCTTCAAGACTTGTATATGAACAGACTAGGGAACTGTTTTTCATCGAGGACCTATGGTTTACAATGACTGCAATCTCCTCAGTTCCTCAGTTGACTCTGCAATCTACAGTAGAATACCAAAAGTTCCTTCGTGACCCGACATTTAAAAAGTTCGAAATATGGAGCGACTTTTACACAACCGACGCAATGGGTGGTGTGAATAAAAATGAGTCAAAGCTCGTGAGCGTATGCTCAGTGAGTGCCCGAGTGTCTGACTGCCGATGAGCTTCTACTCCGTATTTCGGGTGAATAAGAATGTGGAGTGCAAGCACAGCGTACACTCAAGTGTCTGGAGCAGCCACTCAGCGACAATGCTCAAGGCCGTACACGTGTCTTGTAATATGATGCTGACTCCTGATGTTTGAAAGACAGTTCATTGCTCACCACGGCAGAAGACAGTGTTGAATTCCAGTCCGCTTTTGTCTCAATTTTGAAGGAACATACAATTCTGTTTTCGAAGTCTCAGCTACCGGATACAAAGCACATGGAAACAAGGGCAATAAATGCAGTTCAGTGTGATTTACTTGCAAAATTTAATTCAAATCTTTCGGTCCAACAGCTGTATAAAAAATTACAAACCTTAAAACCAGGTTAAAATATAAAATAGATTTAAAGCGTACGGGAAAAAAATCCATAACGTTAAAAGATTGGGAGAAACAGCTGATGAGTCTCATGCAGGGGAGGATAACCCAACCATTGGCCGTCTGAAAGGTAGGAAATAATAACCTGAAAATTACAGCATTAATAAATAATAATATAATAAATTTAGGAAATTGGAATCATGTAAATAACAAAACTTCATTATCATGAAAATAATACATTAACAATTGACAATTAACAATAATTGAATGCATATTTCACGAGCAAGATCTGCAGGAGCTGTCTTTACTTCGACTTGCAGCAGAAGCGACAGTGAAAACCTGAATGGTAAGGAAATTATATAAATACAGTACCAATAAGTTGTGGAAGATAGAATTTATTTAAATATTATGCAATGCTATTTTTCTATTGTATGGTAATTTATATATATTATTACGGTATTTTTAAGGGGGGCGGTCACTACTCCGATTATGGAATATGGAGACGTTTCGTCACATGATTATGAAGTTAATGCAGGGGCATCTACATCATCAGTGGTAAATCATAGCTCACCACCACCACCAGCGAGCGTACCGGTAGCTAAGAGGCAATTGCTGGAAGACGAAACAGACCAAACAAGGAAACTAAATAACAGTGAACTGCAAAGGTTGGTGCTGTTAAAGCAATTGAAGGTTTTAGAGCAAAAACATAAGGTGTTGTTATTGCAGGAGAAACACCTGAAGCTAATAGAATGTGATATGGAAATAAAAAGGGAACGGGAAACAGTAAGGGAAATAGACACAGGAAGAGAGAGGGAAAGAGAAAGAAAGGAACAAGTGATGGATTGTGCAGGTGCTGAAAGTGTGCTCTTATCATCAGATGTGATCTTAAACTGTATATACTTTGCTTTTATCTATTTATTTTATATTTATTTATTTTATTTGTTTGATTTATTTAATTTCTTTTATTTATTTTATTTGTTTGATTTATTTTGTTTATTTTTTATTTGTTTGATTTATTTCATTTATTTACTTTATTTATTATTTGGTTTATTTCATTTATTTTTTATTTTATTTGTTTGATTTGTAATTAAGAATTATTGTATTCCCTTGTTTTTCTGCTATGGCCTGTTACATGCAATAAATAATGATGATTTATTTCATTATTTTATTTATTTCGTTTGATTTATTTCATTTGTTTGATTTATTTTATTTGTTTCATTTATTGTATTTACCGGTATTTAATTTTTAGCCTACTTTTCTCATTTTGCAAAAATGAGGAAAAAGTCTGTCTGTCCTTCTGCCCCCCCCTATCAACTCCTAAACGGCTGCAGTAATCGAAATTTGGTATGAGTAAAGATCTATACATGAATATCTCAATCCCATATTTGAAAATGATGTCAGTGCTACAAACTGCTGAAAAACAGCACTTGAAATTTGAGCTCCATGTTGGATATCTTGGAAGGTATGCATGGCAGCTATTCCAAAATTGGCACACATATAGATACTAATATTTTAGTTCAATTTTCAGGAGGCCATATATGGCAGTGTTGCCAAAATGATTCTAAGCCTGCTGATAGGTCCAATTTTTAAATGGATATTACTTCTACAATTTCAATTGGATTTCAACCAAATTTCGTATGTAATATGTGTACATAAAAAGATATGACTGGGCGTAATCTCAAGAGCTACCAGGGCTGTTAAAAAATGCTGTCTCTATTTTTTTTTACCCTAATATCAATATATCAGAAAGTACGCAAGCCAACGGATCTAATCTTTGCACACGTATAGTACCTGCCATTCTAGATTAATTGGAGTAACTAATAGAAGTCAGTGCTGCCAACATGATTCTAAGCTTGTTGATAGGTCCAATTTTAAAATACATGTAACTTCTATATTAACAAATGGATTTCATCCCAAATTGGCACTATTAGAGATCATAATAAAAAAAATCCACAGCCTGTTTCCAGTCATCGACCGGGTCAGGAATGGAATGAATGAAGCCCCCATCTAGCGGCGAGGATATGAACTGTGCCGGCTGCCGAGGTCTGACGCACTCCTCTGGGGGCAATGATTAAATGAATGACAGATGAAATGAAATGATAGTGGAGAGTGTTGCTGGAATGAATTGTTGACAGGGAAAACCGGAGTACCCGGAGAAAAACCTGTCTGCCTCCGTTTTGTCCAGCACAGATCTCACATGGAGTGACCGGGATTTGAACCACGGACCCAGCGGTGAGAGGCTGGCGTGCTGCCGCCTAAGCCATGGAGGCTTCAGGGATCATAGTAATATTTCAAATTATTTCTGATCAACACAAACACATGCATGACATCATTGCCAACATGATTTTACGCGCACTGATAAATCCAATTATATGTCTAACTGCATGTAACCTTCGTGCTATCCATTGGACTTCAACCAAATTTTGTATTCTAAAAACATATTCAGTCACCAGGGCTGCCAACTGTAGTGCTCTATTAGGCTGCATTATACCAGGTATATTTTGAACTAATTAGTTCCCGCTTGATCTTTATTCACCAGGAATCTGGAGCGCCCGCTCTGCTACTCAAGTGATACTCTGCGAAGTTTATTATATATAATTTCCCTTTCCTATTAACCACCATCATAAACTCTGCCATGCTACTTGACAACACTGTTTGGAGCAGTGGCGTAGCCAGGGGGGTATTACTGGGGGTTAGAACCCCTCCCTCCACCTTGGAATTTTTACAAAAAGACTGATAATTAAGAAGCTAAATAAACATGTCTTAAATTAAGTACCGGTAATGGTACTCGCTGATGAGTGTATAACTCATGCTATGTGGGAAATCGTTATGGTTGTGTTGTTGTTTTAAGGGGCGGAACTATGAGTCATCTGTCCCTCTGAACACAGTTATGGTTGTGATTTGTGTCTGTATCACTGCTTGGAGATGTACTGCTGTCGTTTTCGGTCCAGTGTGTCTTCATGACAACCCATAACTCCCTCCTTTCAGGGTTGCCAATCTAGCTCATCCCTCCCCCCTAAATATAGATATTCTTTTAAAACCAACCTAGCGAGGCAATCCGCTTTCTTTCGTTTCTTCGCGGGAGGAAGGTTATATATAAATTAATGTAGTTTTAATTAATTCGAAATAAAATGTTTCAATATGGACCTTGAAAATGCATTAAGGGGAGGTGGACGACACGTGGCTTCAAAATTTTGAATTTCCTTTTTTTATGTTATTTAATACCTTAAGGTTTTCTGAACATATAATGGTAACTTTTATCATGATGTGACAACAGTCAGCCCTTTAAATCAGTAGATTTAAAAATGGCGCTCATGTGCCACGCCTACTCTCAGTTGCTTATAGATGCTACCAGTTCATTTGAATTGATACCACTTTGAATATCTTTCCTTTTTACCTCTCTGGTTGTGAAGGATAGTGTGAACACTCGACTAGTTTGTTCTCTACACTGCTGGATTTTCTTTGTACTGTCATCAACTTTAAAACCTGGATTTTCTGCCAAATCAATACTTTTACTTATGTAAATTTTTTTATGGGTACATGTTTCGGAGACCCTACTGTCTCCTTCTTCAGCCCTCCTTTGTTACTACAAACATCGTGTCACATTCAAAATTCCATAATAAAACAACAGAATACACAACATAAATTACACAACCACAACATATTAAAAACTATGAGCTTAAAAACACACTTAAAATTCAATAAACAACCAAAGATAAAACATGTGATGCTCCTCGCATTTTTCAGTCAATCAGTTCATGTTAAATTTGTGTCATGGGACACGTTAGAATATACTTAAGCACAGCATTTGTTTTGTTCACTTTGTTTCCGAAATATAAAATTGAATGTGATTAATCTATGGAGAATCTTGCTGAATTGAATGCATCTAAGATTTGCATATTGTCATTTTTACATTTGTTGTTTTAGGTAGAACATCAGGTATTCTTGTGTTCCTATTCTATAATACTTAGCAACATGCTATAGTAGAATGACTGTTGTTATGAATAACAGTCCAATAGAATTGAAGACGGTTAATTCAAGGCTTCTTATGATGGTAAGCTGATGGTCAACGGCTTCTTTAATAATTTCATTAATATTGTACTGGTCCGGACATAAGTGGCCTAGTCATTAACACAGCCCTCATAGAGGTCCAGAGTTGAAGTGGACCTCTATGAGGGCTGTGTTAATGACTAGGCCACTTATGTCCGGACCAGTACAATATTAATGAAATTATTAAAGAAGCCGTTGACCATCAGCTTACCATCATAAGAAGCCTTGAATTAACCGTCTTCAATTCTATTGGACTGTTATTCATAACAACAGTCATTCTACTATAGCATGTTGCTAAGTATTATAGAATAGGAACACAAGAATACCTGATGTTCTACCTAAAACAACAAATGTAAAAATGACAATATGCAAATCTTAGATGCATTCAATTCAGCAAGATTCTCCATAGATTAATCACATTCAATTTTATATTTCGGAAACAAAGTGAACAAAACAAATGCTGTGCTTAAGTATATTCTAATGTGTCCCATGACACAAATTTAACATGAACTGATTGACTGAAAAATGCGAGGAGCATCACATGTTTTATCTTTGGTTGTTTATTGAATTTTAAGTGTGTTTATAAGCTCATAGTTTTTAATATGTTGTGGTTGTGTAATTTATGTTGTGTATTCTGTTGTTTTATTATGGAATTTTGAATGTAACACGATGTTTGTAGTAACAAAGGAGGGCTGAAGAAGGAGACAGTAGGGTCTCCGAAACATGTACCCATAAATTTTTTTACATAAGTAAAAGTATTGATTTGGCGGAAAATCCAGGTTTTAAAGTTGTAAACATGGTCAATACGGAACCTGAAATGAATGCTGTACTTAAATTGTACTGTCATGGCGTATCCTTATTGCTTGTTTACATTTTGTCACGAGTCAGTTTCTAATAGTCGGTTTGAAGGTTTTTATTTGTTTTGCACTATTTTTATAAGGGAATATGGGCAGGATAAGGAAATTTGGGGCTGAGAGGAAGTTTTTTGGCAATAGGTATGCCAATGTAGAGAGTAAATCCTCGCCTACATCTCTAAACGAGGTTAGGCCTAATTCTAACCAAGACAATAACACAAGAAGTAGTGCATCAAAGTCCAGGGTGCTGTTTCAATTTTCAAGCGATCTGAAGCAAAGCGTGGTTTGAGATACATTAATTACCTGGAGGATGGGGACTCTAAAGGATTCACTGCTGTACAAGAAGCTAAAGTGTATGGAGATAATGTACTTGTTAAAAAATTAGAATGTGTGGGCCATGTGCAAAAGAGGATGGGTTGTAGGCTAAGAAAATTGAAAAAGGATCAAAAAATACAAAGCTGTCAGATGGCATGACACTATCTGGAAAGGGGCGTCTAACTGATCCCAATATTGATCTTCTACAGCGGTATTATGGCCAGGCTATTAGGAGAACAGCTGGACTTAATGATGTAACAAAGATGAAGGCAGATATATGGACAACATACTATCATAAACTTAGCATTGATGAACATCCCCAGCATTACTTATGTCCCAAGGGGGCGGACAGCTGGTGCAAATTCAACAAGGGCAAAGAAACAGGACAACAGTACAGCCATAAGAACTCATTGCCAGAACCTGTCTTACTGGCAATTAAACAAGTATATCGGGACCTGGCTGACAAAGGCTGCTTGAAAAGTGTTTACATGGGAACACTCAAAATCCAAATGAGAGTTTCAACAATTGCATTTGGACTAGACTGCCATAAACAACATTTGTAGGTATGAAAACAATGCAGATAGGTGTTATGGATGCAATTATTTGCCTTAATGAAGGGGTCATAAGCAGAGTACAAGTATTGAAAAATCTAGGCATACTGGTAGGGACCAACATGCTGTCAGATCTGAAAATTATTGACAACAAACGCATTGAGGCTACAGAAAAGGACATTTTACAGCCAACCAAACAGGTTAGGGTGAACAAAAGGATTCAGAAGAAGGAGATGGAGAAAGAAAAAATAAGAGAGGATGAATATGGCCCAGGAATGTTCTGAGAACAAGTCAAGTTCATGATAAACTTTAAACAGATTTTCTAAAAATGCCATTTTTTTAGATTAAAGTGGGGTAGGAAATAGAGAAGTATTCCCAGAAGGGTATGTAGTCTATCGTACAGACTGAGGAAATAAGAAGGGAGGGGGGGGTGTTTATACTGGTGAAGGAAACTTACTGCTCACATGAATGGTTTACCGACGAAAAGGATGAAATATTAGGGATAAAATTAGTTTGTGACAATATGAAGGAAGTGGGAATTATAGGAATATATAGGCCTGGGTGAGAGAAAAGAGACATGGAAATATTTGATAAACTAATAGATTACACTCATAAAAACAATAATGACATGATAATAATTGGGGGGGATTTAAACTTGCCAGAAGTTGATTGGAATGGAGCTGCAACAGAAGCCCATGAACAGAAACTTGCAAATAAATTAGTTTGGGAGGGAGGATTTACACAAGTAGTGCAAGCTCCAACTAGACTCAGCAACTTGCTGGATGTATTCCTGATAAAACCAGGGGAACTTGTTGAAAAAACCCACGTAATTGAAGGAATAGGTGACCATAAGGCTGCAGTAATGGACGTTGGTCTGGTACCAAAAAGGCTTAATAGGAGGGTCACACAGGACAAGAAATTATACAGAAAAACTAAATTCGATGAATTTGGAGCTTACCTGAAATCAAAATTTAATTCTTGGATAAGTGAAGGGAGTAATGTGGATACACTCTGGGCAAATTTTAAGGAAATCATTTGGGAGGGTGAGAAGATATTTGTACCTATTAAGAAGGGAAAAACAACCTCAGACCCTGTTTACTATACAAAGGACATACGAAAATTAAAAAGGAAATGTAGAATGGTAAACAGTCAAATCAAAGAGGGCAGGGGAAACAGAGAAACCAGAAAGCAGCTAATAAAGGAGCTCAATAGGTTGAAAAAGGAAGCAAAGGAAAATTACATGAATGGCATACTTCATGAGGGTAAAGACCACATAGGGAAATGGAAAAAGCTGTATTCATATATTAAAAACCAAAAGGGAAACGGAATCCACATTCCCACAATGGAGGGAGAAGGGGGTGAGCATTTATTTGCAGATAATGAGAAAGCAAACCAATTTAGTAGGGAATTCATAGATTCAGTGGAAGATTGTCAGGAGTTGGAAACCGTAAATGAGACTGGAGAGGGTGAAACACATAAGGACACAAGAAGCTTCACCTTTACAAATGAGGATATTTTTAGAGAAATCAAACTGCTTCAGCAAGGAAAAGCAGCAGGGTGTGATCAAATTACTGGGGAATTAATAAAGGCAATGGGGTGGTACATAGTGCCTTATTTAAAGTTTCTTTTCGACTATGTCATGAACAATAGTAGAATACCAAAGGAATGGAAGGAATCTATAATAATACCAATTTATAAAGGAAAGGGAGATAGAAGTAAACCTGAGAACTATAGACCAGTAAGTCTGACCAGTGTAGTTTGTAAAATCTTGGAGAGTTTAATAGTAAAATATATTAGAGGGGTATGTGAAGATAAAAATTGGTTCCTGAGGAGCCAGTATGGATTTAGAAAGAAATTTTCTTGTGAGGCAAAACTGGTGGGATTTCAGCAGGACATATCAGATCGGTTGGATCTAGGGGGACAGTTGGACTGCATAGCTATAGACCTTTCCAAAGCTTGTGACAGAGTGGAACATGGAGTATTATTAAAGAAAGTGGAGAGAATGGGATTGGACTCGAGGGTTGTACGTTGGATAGGAACATTTCTAAATTCAAGGGTTCAGAGAGTCAGAGTAGGGAATTACGTATCACAGGAAGAGAAAGTTAAGAAGGGAATTCCACAGGGTAGTAAAATTGGTCCATTGCTTTTCCTAATATATGCAAATGATTTAGGGAACAATATAGCATCAAAAATAAGATTGTATGCAGATGACATTATCGTCTATAGGGAAATAAATAATATAGAGGATTGTAAAATATTACAAAGGGACCTCGACAGTATCCAACATTGGGTTGAAGAGAACCACATGAAGGTTAACGGAGGTAAATCAACTGTCACAATATTCACAAACAAGAGATTAAAAACTGAATTTCAATATACATTGGATGGAGTAATCGTACCAAAAGATGACAAGTGCAAATACTTAGGTGTGAGATTTGATAGTAAATTGCACTGGAAGGGTCATGTTGGAGACATTGTTGGGAAAGCATACAGATCGTTGCATGTCATTATGCGACTACTTAGAGGAAGCAACAAAGAAATAAGAGAGAAAAGTTACCTAAGTTTGGTTCGTCCAATATTGGAATATGCAAGCAGTGTATGGGATCCGCACCAGGAATACCTAATAAAAGAAATTGAGAGTGTTCAAAGGAAAGCAGCAAGATTTGTGATAGGGGATTTTAGGAGAAGAAGCAGTGTATCAGATATGTTAGAGAAGCTTGGGTGGGAAACATTAAGTAAGAAAAGGGAGAGAAACTGACTTGTAGCACGGCGTTCTTAAGTTAACAGGCGGGAACACTGCCGGCGGGGCTGTGACGTCATGGGTCTTACTACAGACAGCAAAGAGATGCTCAGTCTTGTTGGAGCGCTGTGATGTGGTCATTGTTTCTATGTTTCGAGGGTGATATTTCACAATATATTGCTTTTCCTGTTGTCCAGTGACAAGTGTTAAATATACCCGTGCCCCACATGGTATATTTTAAAAGCAAATACAATGCCACGAAGGGGTTATGTACCAGGATGTAGTAGTAATTTTCTGGTTCGTGGAGTTGAAACCGCCTACGTGAAATGTTTCTCTTTTCCCAAGGAAGTAAACTTGAGAAATAGATGGCTGAGAAGCATCCCGAGGAAGGACTGGACACCTTCTGAGAACAGTGTTGTGTGTATTTAACATTTTCAACCGGACTGCATTATTTTACAGAATGAATACTGTGATTCTAATGGACAGAAACAAGTGTATAAATACGATCATCCTAAGCTAGTTAAAGGTTCTTGTCTTACTATTGTTGAAGGTTTGCCGAAATACTTGACAAAGGAAAGTGAAATTAAGCGGAAACAACCAGAAGAGAGGAGAAGAGAAATCGAAGTGAGGAAGGAACATGCTCTCAAGAAAGTGCTGTTGCTGCTGCAGAATGGGACGATGTTATAATCAGTTTCGAGAATTTATGCAATTCTCTTGAGAAACGATTAGCAGATAATAGCACTAAAGTGAAAGGGGACTCAGCTATTAATTTCAATATTCTGACGATAGAGTGGTTATATATAGAATCAATTTTGAGTCTATGACTTTTGTTTCTTTATATTAATGTAGATAATAATTTACTTGTTTCGGCTTTCTATAACAATTTGCAATTGCCTTCTACAGAACTTTCTTCAGTGTTTGGGAATTGAAACAGCTGTGAAGAGTTGGAGAACACTGTTCAGTTTGTTACAGTATCTTACTGAGAAGAGATTCCAAACCAACTTGGAAAATTACGTGGTCAATGTCTTAAAATTGCTGGATGTCATTCAAGAAACTTGATTGGATAGTGGAGAAGAGGGAAATTCTCAGCAAGTTAATTTTTATCCGAGCAATTCTCTTATATTTAAGAACAAAAAAAGGTCCCCCAACATGATACTTTACTCTTACATATTGTACATGCAATCCACGAAGTGTTATGATACCATCAGGCAGAACAAATTTCTATCCCTTCCTCATTCCAAACATTTACAAAGATTGACTTCTTCCCTTAGTGTAGCTCCGGGTAATTTTAACGAAAACTTTAATTTCTTGAAAAAAGCCGCTGAAAAGTGTGATGATAAGTGGGTAATTTTGCAACTTGATGAAATATATGTTAAAGAAGAAATTTCCCGTTTGTTAAAGTACATAAACAGATATGATATTCTCACTTAAATATATTCAACTAATTATTGTGTTCTGTAGAAGATACAAAAACCGCCTACTTGTAGTGCAATCAAACATTAGTTTCCAGCATGCTCTTTTTGTATACCGCTCTGGGCTGACTTGTATCGCAGTCATTTGCTTTAATCGCCCGCAGTGACAGCGGAAAACATCTCACACAATTCATCGATCACTAAGGAAGGACTGTGGTGAAATTCGGAAGTCCATCCCAATTTCTTCTGTAAACAAAACCGATTTAATTACATGAATGCATCTCTCTGCCATATGACTAGCGTGCTGTCCGCCGGCCAGCTAAGACCCCTGACGTCACTCGCCGGTGGCAGAGTGGGGGTACCGCTCCCGCCTGTAACTTAAGAACGCCGTGCTTGTAGGGTTATATAGAGCATATACAGGAGAGGAAGCATGGGGGGAAATCCGTGAGAGGCTTCAATTGGAAAGTAATTATATTGGCAGGGCAGACCACAAATTCAAAATTGGACAGCACTTTAGCAGAAGCGATTGGGGTAAATTTTCATTCATTGGGAAGGGTGTGAAGGAATGGAACAGTTTACCAAGGGCGGTGTTTGATCCCTTTCCAAAATCAGTCCAGTTATTCAAGAGCAGAATAGACAAAACCAGGGAAAAGAAAGAAGTGGTATAACTTAGTGCTGTATTCCTAGAAACATTATACATGCTATGTAATTCCTACAGCAGTTGTGAGAGGGGAGTTCAATCAATGTGTGAATAGTACATTAAGTTACTGTATTCTTTTAATATTGTGTAGTGTTTGTTACTGTATTCTTTTGGGTGTTTGTTACTTTATTCTTTTAATATTGTGTAGTGTTTGTACATTGAGTTACTGTATTCTTTTAATATTGTGTAGTGTTTGTAAATTATGTACCTCATTTGCCACCGAGGTTGACACCTCATTGCAAATAAAGTGATTTTGATTTGATTTTGATTTGAAGTGCACTTTTCTCAGAAACTATTGAAGATATACAGCTGTTATTTTCCATGTTATTTGTGTGAATGGTTATCTATAAAATAGACTAAGAATAATCATATATTTGTTATTTTGTGACACATAGGAGCTAAAAAAGTTAATAAAATTTATTCAATTTTCAGAGACCAAAATTTAAAACGGCTGTAAAAAAAACATAAACGGAATTCAATTTCAAGTAATAAGTCTATTACATCAAACCAAGCATTTTAAACACAGATCTGAAATTTTATTTCCTCAACCGCAGTTGTTAGTGAGAAAAGTGTACCTGAAACTCAGCATGTATACTGAAAAAAATACCACATATTATTTTCAAAATACAATACCATCACTCTCCAGATATATATAGGACTTTAAATAAGCTTAAAAATAAGGGGAATTGCTAGTTGACAGAATCTGAGAATTTAGAAGTTGTATTGTAAAAACTGAGCGAGATATAAAGTGTTTAATACCTATAATATTTTACGAGATTTTCCCTGTGATTACGTCCACCTCCCCTTAACACTAATTTGGAGACCTTTAATTTCTTGAGTGTGAGATAGCCGAGTTGCTGAATATTACTATGTCCAGCAATTTCCGAAATGATGGTTATCCCCCAGTTAACTTTAACCCCTCCCATTGGTCCATCTTGGCTACGCTACTGGTTTGGAGTCACGTACTGAGCTAGCTCAAGTAAACATGAGCAGGCGCTAACAGACATGAGTGCCTGCTCGGTCTTTATTCACCAGGAATCTGGAGCGCCCGCTGTGCTACTCAAGTGACTGGAGCGTGCGCTCAAGGTCGCAGGGACTGTTGTGAGTGACTGCTACCGACCAGTGGATTTTATTCACCTGAATGCGAGTGCCCGCTCTAAATTCGCGAGTAAAGAGCATGTGCTCACTTTTATTCACACCACCCAATGACTACATCTAATTGGCAGCAAAGTTGCTTTGAACTCAGGCATGCAGTAACTCGTGCAGCGTTCCACAGATTTCATCATAAGGCATGTGCTACACTCCATTTCCACGAACTGAACATTGACAGTGTGTGTCGATGGTTTAGGAGATTCTGCGATCGTTACCACGCCTGGGAGTGTCCAAAGAGAGCCTGCTCTCTGACAAGACTTTGTAGTGAATAACTTGTAATCTGTTGTATTCAAATTTGCTTATATGACCATTGGTTGCAATAAATTCTATTATTTAATTAATTAACAACTAGCATTACCCGTCGCGGCTTCGCCCGCGAATATTCTAGTTGTAAAGAGTACACAGCAAAATCTCAATCATGAATGCTATGACTGATTTATCCTTGGTATGAATAATCAGACTTCATCAATTCAGCTACTTTAAAAAAAAATTTTTTTTTTATAATGTTATTTGTTTTACGTACCTTTTAACTACTGCTGCTTTTTTAGAGACGCCGGGGTGCCGGAATTTTGGCCTGAAGGGGATCTTTAACGTGCCAGTAAATATACTGACACTGCTCCCTCGCATTTGTGCACCCTCAAATGCCAGCTGACTGCGCCAGGATACGAACCTGCAACCTAGGGCCCAGCAAGCGAGAACGTTACCGCTGAGCCACGCAGCCAGTCACCACTGGTGCAGTGGTTAGGGGTTTGTCATTCCTTCACAGAAAACTATGGTGTCGCCTCAACAGTCTGAGAACTGGGCATGGGCGCTGTAATTTCTTGCGCCATAAGTGGGGCTGGATGGATTCTCCAATATGTGAATGCCGTGAAGAGGAGCAGACCATGGACCATGTCATCCTCATGCCTACTTCGGAAGCCCCAGCGACCTGTTTCATCTATCAGAAAGTGCTGCTGTGTGGTTGAAGAACTTGGACCTGGACTTCTGAATTCCTTGTTGTACTCACCATACGATTAAATAAATAACAGGTATATCAGAGCGAAGTTAGTTTTCTGGGAATATCACAGACACTGTTAATTTAAGGGCCTTTAAATGTGGTTTTCGGAGACCCTTTATAGTCGGGAGAAAAAGACCTTTCGTACCACACTCACACGTGAAAATTGCGTGAAAAAATTCTAGAGTGCCCCTTGACACCCTTAAGCGCATTATACTGAATGTATTGATGAATTTTACAGCTTAATTTGGTTCAGTGATAACCTTATAACTGTCTGGAAACTTTCACAGTAATGTAATACAGTAATTGGAATTGCATTGCGTCTTACAGAAATAGATGGACCTGTGAGATTCTGTTACCATGGTTACCGTGTTGCATTCTTTCATTGTAAATATACATGTTTTAAAGTATTTATTTAATTGTGAGCCATTTAAAGAGTAAGTGAGTGCATTTCACTTACGCATTGGGTTATGCTGAACCTGTAGGTTCCCCATATGTGTAGGTTGGTGTTAATGGGACCTTATTTTCGGTACAAAACTGGAATGGGACCTTAGCAGAATAATATAGGGAGGGATGACTGATGAAGGGAGCATGACGAGTGGCCACCGAAACATGTACCACAGATGATTGATTGATTGATTAATTATACGTATGAAAATGCATTGACTAGGCAGAATTTTATTAATACATTGAATTGTCAATATGGATCCAGAATGAATTCTAATATTCCTAGATACACCATATGCAAAAAATAAGATAAGATAATTGTTTCAACTTACCGTCTGTAGAGTTAATTACAATCAGATGATCCAACAGTGGCTCACAGGTGGTATCGAACTTAAACAAGTACCTTCCCAACATCCTGGTGTCAACATTGGGGGGTGAGAAGTTTATACTCAAGTGTCCCATGTAGGCATGTTTGTTACTTTCGACAAACAACAAACTTGAGGAAGTGGCACATTCCAGCGTAACCATCTCGGCTACATTCCCAGGAGCAGCACCGAGGAGTGCTACTTCTCCAGACATTGCTAACGAGTCGATGATGTGTGAACCAGTATGTATGAATACCGGGATCTGACTGTAAACATGTGACCTCCGTTTCACTTCGAAGTCGAACACAGCCGACAGGACGGTGTCGAAGTAAAGTATGTTGCGCCCAACGAACACTCGGTCCATGTAACCGGGCCTCACGTGAACACCATGATATAATTGACGGAAGCTTTCTCGCCAGGGGTTGTTGTCCTGGCATTCTTCAGGTGGAACGAACTCATACCGACAGGGACCAAAAGTGAAGAGTGGCAAGTCGTATTCGTATAGATTTTTGTACAGATGTTTCCTGCAGGATAAAAGAATAGACCAATAGTATTGACACAGAACTGTGGTTTCCCACTACTGTTCCAGGCAAATGCCAGGATGATACCTAAATTAAGGCCACTCCTTCCTCCCAAGTCCTAAACATTATTACAAATATACACACTAGCACAATCATCATAACAACACAGGTCACCAAGACATATTTTACACCTTCCCCCAGTACTGTAATTTATACCATATTTAATAATCATCATTACTTGCATGAATTCCAGAATAGTTGCTGGAAATGCTATCCTTCATTTTCTAAACACACATTGCACCGACTTAGGAAGTTTTGGTACACTCACTGTAATTCATCCTCACTGATATTTCGTATCAGTGCAGTTATTTCGTTTTTTGAACTCCAGAGTATGCGGATTGTTTCTGTATACCCTTTGTTTGAGGTTCCCCCACAAGTACAAATTGCATGGCGCTGAAACTTACGAACATTTACTATAAGACGTCTTCTTGAGAAGATAAGTTTCCACTAGGGAAATTCAATGTTTCGTTCAAAACCTAACCATATTCACGGGATACGAGATAGGCTACAGTACTTCACCGCAAGTCTTAATTTTCTTCAACTACGGATTGCAGTAGCAAAAGAAGCCTTCAGTAAGAAAAGAAAATTATTTTGTGGAGCAATGCAAATAAGCCTAAGGAAGAGATTAGTGAAATGTTTTGTTTGGAGTGTAGCAACGTATGGAGCGGAAACTTGGACGCTTAGGAAAGAAGTCGAGAGAAGAATAGAGGCTTTCGAAATGTGGCTCTGGAGGAGAATGAGGAGAATAAGTCGGAAGGACAAAGTGAGAAATGAGGAAGTATTAAAGAAAGTAGAGCAGATGAAACGTGCTGCTGAAGACTAGATAAGGTGGAGAGACCGACCATGAGGAAACCTGCCATCAGGCAGATGAACTGATGATGATGATGATGAGAATAAGAATATTTTATTCACCATTAATCATTTACATGAAATAGGTTTCGTCATTTATGGTACAGTATAATTATTAGTATCCTCTATATACAGTTATTAAAAATCAATATTAACAATTTTTATCTCCAAGAATTCTTTTATGTTGTAAAATGGATTTTCTAACATCCATTTGTACAGTTTTCTTTTGAACACACTGAAGGACATAGACTGCAGAATGTGGTAATTTATTAAAACAATGTATGCCATTTACTTTATGTGAGCTACCAGTTTTTGCCAGTCTATGGCTTGGGATATCAATGTTTCCTTTATTTCGAGTGTTGTGATGGTGTATGTCTTCCCTAGTGATAAATTCACTTAAATTGTTTTTAACATATAGAAAATATATAGATTTGTAATTGTTTATATTTTAAGTCTAATAAAAAGGGGACGACAGTGCTCCCTAGGATCCGCTTTACACATTACACGAACAACCTTCTTTTGTATCGGCAACACATTATGGACATACGGTGAGTGACCCCATAGTAGCAGCCCATAAGAAATGTGGGACTGAAAGAGTCCAAAATATGCCATTCTCAGATAGTCTGTTGTCACTAATTCCCTCAATTTCCACAGGAGGTAAGAAACCTGTGATACCCTTTTACAGACACGGTTGACGTGAACTTCCCAGTTTAATTTGGAATCTATATAACTGCCTAAGAGCTTAACTGACTGAATTTCTATATTATTAGACGATCCTAACAGAAGGTGTTGAGTTTTATCCTCATTGCATAGTAATTTATTGGATGAAAACCAATTTACTGCAGTTCTAAGGGCTTCTAGCGACATCTCATTCACACCTAATATGTTCTGATGCACGTTAATTAATGTTGTGTCTTCTGCGTAAAACACAACTGATTGTGATATAACATGTTTTGGTAAATCATTAACTGCAACGTTAAAAAGAAAAGGACCGAGGACCGAACCCTCGGTACACCGGTTATGACTTTTGTGTAGATTGTGGAGAAGTCAATCCGGTGATTCCCAACCCGCTGTTGTGTAATCTGGCGGTGACTAAACACTCTCCGGCTGTCACACGGCCTCGGCGAGGTTCCGTTCTATAGAGAAGGACCTCACTGTAATGAAGCCATTTTCCAGAGTCAAGCGGTCATCATCAGATCCTGATCACTGTGTCGAGGTTTATGATGATGATGATGATAATTGTTGTTTTAAGGGGCCTAACATCGAGGTTATCGTCCCCTAATGAAATAAAATGGCGTGAAATGAAAGGATGTAGATAAAAACAGCTCACTGCCATGGATGAAACGAAAATGGTGTTCATAAAACAGACAGTGAGCCCCAAAAAGAATGCCTTATTTGAATAAAAAAGTAAAAGGCGGATGGTAAAAAAGAATAAAACAAATAAGGCATAGTGAACAATAAAATACATGAACACAATAAAAAACATAAAACAGACTTAACCTGAATTAAAAGTCGTAACTACACATTAAAACTTAAAAAAGTAACCACTCTCCCTCATGAACCGGATGACGAGGTCTACTGAAGGCCCGTCATCACGGAGAAAATGTCGAGGTTTAAATTTATATACAAATAATAATAATATCATATGGCCTCAAGTGCCGGGTGCAAGCTTTGTTATTTGACACCTAGAGGGCAGCTTGCATGTCGAATTTCGTTGTTCCTTGGAACGCTATGAAAGTCAAGGAGGTTGGATATCTAAGCTCCTTGACACTATAACGCTTTCTAGTAGAGAATGGAGGAACTTTGTGTAGGAGAAAAAACAAAGATTAATTTTGCCATTACGTACACGGCCTACTGAATTCAAATGGGTTCTTTAACATGCCAACAACATATGACATGCATGTCGTGATTTTTGTCGCCTTTCAAAAATCACTTACCATGGCCAGGAGCGAACAGGCAAGCTTGGGGTTGGCAGTCAGACACATTAACCACTCACCCACCATGGCAAGCTATATACAAATATTATCTATTGGAAAAATCATTCATTGACAAGTTTTTGAATATCTAGACAGTATTGACTAGGCGGAGAATTTTTGTGTTTAGATATTCAAATATTATCCAACTACAAAAAATATGTAGTGCGCTTTTCTTGTTGTTTATATTACGATTCGCAGTTTGAATCTCGTCATCGCTCTGGTGACAGAAGTTAATCTTGACAGCGGTGATTTGCGAGTGTTCCACATACAGATTATTTTTTACCTCAGGACAGTAGTTGTCCGGGGCTACATGTCCGCATTGTCGCAGCCCCTAAACTGAGGAACCAACCAACACTGGTTGACAGAGCAGCTTGTAGACATTCCACAATTCAGATCTTTCAACACATTATTAGTAAACAAACAATGTTTTCGTATGTTGCAGTTCTAGCATTATACCATCATCTCAGCCTTGTACTCGTCAGTCATTGATTTATAACTCTACAGTATATAATTTTACCAAAAGAAAAATATGTATTGTCCGTTGAGCCATTATATTTATTCGAAGAAGAATCCATTGCAGGTTCCGTGTTGACGTTTAGAATTGAATATAACAAATTTCAAAGGCAGAAACTTTGAAATTTGTTATACTCAATTCGAGCCATTATATATTTAAACACAAATTTTGTAAATGTTCCGGCATAACTCAACAATTGCCAGCGTTTCGCCCTGGTGTACCATTGGGCTCTTCAGTTGGTAAAAGTACACCTCACCAAGACGCTGGCTAGCACACACTGGGAAGGCCAGTGCAAGACGTATTTGATACATGTGTACCCACGTCACGAGCAAATGGCTCAACGGATAATACATATTTTTCTTTTGGAGGAACCAGAAAAAAGGGGTTACCTCAAGGCAGTGTGTTATCCCCCTTACTATTCAACATTTATACAAATGACCAGCCAGAATATTTAGAGGCCAGGCGATTTATTTATGCGGATGACACAGCTATTGCTGTACAGGGTAGGAGCTTTGAAGAGGTGGAGGGAAAACTGTCCAATGCTCTTGAGAGATTAGACAATTATTACATCCAGAATCACCTGAAACCCAACCCAGAAAAGACACAAGTTAGCGCATTTTATCTTCGCAACAGAGAGGGCCGTAGAAAGTTGAATGTTGTCTGGAAAGGAGCGACACTTGAAAGCTGTGAAACGCCTCGATATTTGGGAATCGAGCTTGATCGTACCCCGAGCTTCAGGAAACACTGTAGAGAATTGAAGTGCAAGATCAGCTCAAGTAAAAGCATAATGTGGAAGTTGATAGGCTCAACATGGGGAGCGAACCCTCAGGTTCTACGTTCAACAGCGTTGGGACTTTGCTTCGCAGCAGGAGAGTACGGATCATCAGACTAGGGAGGCTATCCTAGCATTATGTCAGATTTTAGAAAGAAGACTGGAAGTTAATTGAAAAACCTATATAGTATTCATTGATATAGAAAAGGCATTTGATAATGTCAATTGGAAAACCTTATTTCTTACATTGGCCAAAGTCGGGATTGACTAGAAAGACAGGCGCCTTATTCTGAACTTATATAAAAATCAAACTACCGAAATAACAGTTAATGGCAATAAAAGAGAAGCAAAATTAAGAAGAGGTGTAGGGCAGGGTTGTCCTCTATCACCATATCTTTTTAATAGCTATGTTGTTGTTGTTTGAGTCTTCAGTCTTTTGACTGGTTTGATGCAGCTCTCCATGCTCCCTGTCCTGAGCTAATCGTTTCATCTCTACATAGCTACCACACCCTACATCCGAGGCAATCTGTTTAACATATTCTAACCTTGGTCTACCCCTACAGTTCTTGTCCTCGACCCTTCCTTCCATAACTAAGCTTGCTATTCCTGGGTGTCTTAGTATGTGTCCTACCAACCTATCTCTTCTCTTCATTAGCAGTCGCCAGAAACATCTCTCCTCTCCCACTCGTCTTAATACCTCTTTGTTTGTAACCCTATCTACCCATCTGATCTTCATCATTATCCTGTAACACCACATTTCAAATGCTTCAATTCTCCTCTTTTCTGCTGCACCAATAGTCCAAGTTTCACTTCCATAGAGCGCCACGCTCCAGACAAAGGCTTTCAAAAATGACTTCCTAATACCTAAATCTATATTCGATGTCAGCAGATTCCTTTTTTGTAGAAATGCTTTTCTTGCCTGAGCCAACCTACTTTTTATATCCTCTTTGCTTCGTCCATCACTGGTTATTCTGCTTCCTAAGTAACAGAAGTCTCCTACTTCCTTCAGCTTTTCACCTGCCAATTTGATCTCCATAGAGGTTTCTGATTTACTTCGGCTGCATTCCAGTATTTTTGTTTTACATTTATTAATTTTCATCATGAATTCTTTCCGTAAGACGGAATCCATACCATTCAAAAACTCATTCAAATCCTCAGGCTTGTTGGCCAAGATGACGATGTCATCAGCAAATCTCAGAGTTGAAATTATTTCTCCTTGAATCTTCACTCCCACTTTAAATTTTTCTCTAATTTCCTTCATTGCTTGTTCAATGTAAAGATTGAAAAGTATGGGTGATAAGTTGCAGCCTTGCCTTACACCTTTCTGAATACCAGCTTCTCTCTCATGTCCTTCAACTCGAATGACTGCTGTCTGGTTTCTGTATAGATTGTCATCATCGGCTTTAACTCGAATCCGAGTATAAATCTTCTTCCTTCAGTCCAGTTTGTGGATGTGTTTACGGTGACTAAAGAGTCCAATCCTGGCATGGAACAAGCGACCACACAAGTCGCATAGTATTGCTGGAGGAGGACGTGGTTGGGCTGCTCGAAGTTTCCTAGCTTGACGCTTGGCCTCTTCATGTATGCGTCGATCCCTTTCAAACGTCTTTACAGTATCCGAGATGGTACGGCGCCAAGTTGAGCGGTTTTCAGCCAGCACGTCCCAGGTTTGTGAATCAAGACCTGTCAATTTCAGGGTCTGCTTAAATTGGTCCTTGTAGCGCCTCTTAGGACCACCATGAGGTCTGGTGCCATAGCATAACTCACCATATAGCATTTGACGAGGTAATCTCACATCATCCATCCGATGGACATGACCAATCCATCTAAATTGGTGACCTATTATGGATGATTCTATGCTGTTGATTTGAGCCTTTTCCAGAACAGCAATATTGGTAATGCGGTCTTCCCATTTAATCCTCAGGATTGATCGAAGTTTTTGTAGGTGGAAACGCTCAAGCTTCCTAAGATCACGTCGGTAAAGGGTCCACGTTTCACAGCCATACAACAATGTAGAAATGACTACTGCTTTGTACACCATAAGCTTTGTTCTCATGGATAGATCTTTATTCATGAAGACCCGGTGCGCTAATCGTCCATATGCTGCATGGGCTGCGCCAATTCTCTTATCCACATCCTGCTCACAGGTACAGCTCACAGAAATGGTACTGCCCAGGTACGAGAAGTGGTCAACCTGTTCTAATGGCAAATTTGAAATGGAGATATTGAACTGAGGAAGAGGTGTGCCTGGTGAAGGTTGCGCCAAGACTTTAGTCTTATTGACATTTATGGTAAGACCAAAGCGATCACATGCACTTTTGTAACAGTTAACTGACTCTTGCAGCTCTTCTGGTGTGAGAGTTGGTGACGCAGCATCATCTGCATACAACATGTTAGTAACCTTAGTAACCTGAGTTTTCCTCAAGGAGCGGAGACGAGTTAGGTTGAAAAGCCCTCCATCAAAACGATACTTGATCTCCACACCTGGGATGTTTGTGGGTGAATCATAAAGCATTGCAGCCAAGTACAGCGCAAAAAGCGTTGGAGCCAGTACACATCCTTGTTTCAGTCCATGGGTAATGGGAAATTCATCGGACATCTTATTCTGATGACAAACCTGACCTGTCATGCCATCATGGAGAGCTTTGATTAGATCTACAAAACGCTGAGGGCAACCAAACCGCTTCAGCACTGCCCACATGGCTGGTCTTGGAACCGAATCAAATGCCTTTTCCAAATCATAAAAGACTAAGAAGAGTGGATTCTGTTGTAGTGTAGTGTTATACAGTGTTGGTATTGCTACTAGTGGAGTGACACAGTGTGGTGCAATAGCACCTAGTGTAGTGTTATACAGTGTTGGTATTGCTACTAGTGGAGTGTTACAGTGTGGTGCAATAGCACCTAGTGTAGTGTTATACAGTGTTGGTATTGCTACTAGTGGAGTGTTACAGTGTGGTGCAATAGCACCTAGTGTAGTGTTATACAGTGTTGGTATTGCTACTAGTGGAGTGACACAGTGTGGTGCAATAGCACCTAGTGTAGTGTTATACAGTGTTGGTATTGCTACTAGTGTAGTGGAGTGACACAGTGTGGTGCAATAGCACCTAGTGTAGTGTTATACAGTGTTGGTATTGCTACTAGTGTAGTGTTATACAGTGTTGGTATTGCTACCAGGTGAGTGTTACAGTGTGGTGCAATAGCACCTAGTGTAGTGTTATACAGTGTTGGTATTGCTACTAGTGGAGTGTTACAGTGTGGTGCAATAGCACCTAGTGTAGTGTTATACAGTGTTGGTATTGCTACTAGTGGAGTGTTACAGTGTGGTGCAATAGCACCTAGTGTAGTGTTATACAGTGTTGGTATTGCTACTAGTGGAGTGACACAGTGTGGTGCAATAGCACCTAGTGTAGTGTTATACAGTGTTGGTATTGCTACTAGTGGAGTGTTACAGTGTGGTGCAATAGCACCTAGTGTAGTGTTATACAGTGTTGGTATTGCTACTAGTGGAGTGTTACAGTGTGGTGCTATAGCACCTAGTGTAGTGTTATACAGTGTTGGTATTGCTACTAGTGGAGTGACACAGTGTGGTGCAATAGCACCTAGTGTAGTGTTATACAGTGTTGGTATTGCTACTAGTGGAGTGTTACAGTGTGGTGCAATAGCACCTAGTGTAGTGTTATACAGTGTTGGTATTGCTACTAGTGGAGTGTTACAGTGTGGTGCAATAGCACCTAGTGTAGTGTTATACAGTGTTGGTATTGCTACTAGTGGAGTGTTACAGTGTGGTGCAATAGCACCTAGTGTAGTGTTATACAGTGTTGGTATTGCTACTAGTGGAGTGACACAGTGTGGTGCAATAGCACCTAGTGTAGTGTTATACAGTGTTGGTATTGCTACTAGTGGAGTGTTACAGTGTGGTGCAATAGCACCTAGTGTAGTGTTATACAGTGTTGGTATTGCTACTAGTGGAGTGTTACAGTGTGGTGCAATAGCACCTAGTGTAGTGTTATACAGTGTTGGTATTGCTACTAGTGGAGTGTTACAGTGTGGTGCAATAGCTCCTAGTGTAGTGTTATACAGTGTTGGTATTGCTACTAGTGTAGTGTTATACAGTGTTGGTATTGCTACTAGTGGAGTGTTACAGTGTGGTGCAATAGCACCTAGTGTAGTGTTATACAGTGTTGGTATTGCTACTAGTGTAGTGTTACAGTGTGGTGCAATAGCACATAGTGTAGTGTTATACAGTGTTGGTATTGCTACCAGGTGAGTGTTCCAGTGTGGAGCAATAGCACCTAGTGTAGTGTTATACAGTGTTGGTATTGCTACTAGTGGAGTGTTACAGTGTGGTGCAATAGCACATAGTGTAGTGTTATACAGTGTTGGTATTGATAGATAGATAGATAGATTTTTATTAATTCCATTTGATCAAATACATGCATTCAATACATTTTTGATATAGGACACGTCAGAATTTACATGCATAAAATAAAAGAACTAACAGGTATATATTACTAAGATTATAACTATTTATAACTTATTATAATAGCAAATCTTAATAGATACAATCTTATTGCACAACTATTTACACCTCACTCTATTATCATAATATGAAAACTTAATTCTATAAATACAACAACATACAGCTAGGTATTAAAATTAAATTAAAAAAGTAAAATATAGTTATAGATTCCATCACTCCTATACGCTAAAATATTCAACTACTGAGTAAAAACAATGGCACTGCAGATAAGCTTTCAACATTCTATCAAAGGTTTTTATTTTTGGGGCCAGTTTTATATACTGGGGTAGTTTATTGTATAATTTAACTCCAGTGTGAAAAGTTCCTTTTTGATATATGCTTGTGTGTGTGTGTGAAATATGAATGTTTTGATTTTGTCTTGTGTTATGCCTATGAACATCATTGTTTGTTTTAAGAAAAACATCTTTATTCATTAAATTCTTTTTAAAAAACATAATACTTTCAAAGATATATATGCAGGGCAGTGGGAGAATGTTTAAATCTTTAAACAGAGGTCTACATGATTCTCTAGAGTTTACATTTGCCATAATTCTAATCGCTCTCTTTTGTATCCGAAACGTGCTTAGTACATCTGGCGACATACCCCAAAATATGATCCCATATCTTAAGTATGAATGGAAATAAGCAAAATAAGTATTTCTTAATGTGTGCATGCTAGTGCAGGTTTTCAAAATACGTAACGCAAAGCACATCGAGTTCAGTTTAGTATTCAGATATTGTATATGTTTATTCCATTTCAAGTCTTGTTGTATCCATAGTCCTAAAAACTTTATTTCTGATTTATTTTCTATTTGATGACCATTTAATGTTATATTGGGCATCGCAGGATTCCTATTCTGTATAGTGTGGAAATTTAGACATACTGTCTTTTTATAGTTTATTATGAGGCGATTATCTTGTGACCATTTGGTTAACTCTCCTGTAACGGAGTCAGCAGACTGCTGTATGACCTGTTTAGTTTCACCTTTTATTACGAGTGTTGTATCGTCCGCAAACAAAATTTCCTTATGTGAATGAACGTTCTGTGTTATATCATTTATATATAGAAGAAAGAGTAGTGGGCCCAAAACCGATCCCTGGGGTACTCCAAATTCAATAATTCCCTCACTGGACAATGTTTCATTAAGTAATTTGGTTCCATCATCCTTGTGTCTCAAGCTTACTATTTGTTTACGCCTTGTTAAGTAAGACTCTATCCATTTATTAGCTAGACCTCTAACACCGTATTGATTTAGTTTGGTAAGGAGGATTTTATGGTCAACTACATCAAATGCTTTCGATAAATCCAAGAATAGGCCAGTTACATGTTCCTTATTGTCAATTAATTTCAGTATACTATTACTACATTCGTAAATTGCTGTCTGTGTAGATTTTTCCGTTCTAAATCCATGTTGTGAGTTTGATAATATTTTATTTTTTTCTATGAAACTTATCAGTCTCTTATACATAATTTTTTCCACAATTTTTGCAATACCAGTTGGTAAGGTAATAGGACGATAGTTATCTAATTCATCTTTTGAACCGTTTTTGTGCACTGGAATTACTTTTGATAACTTCAAAATATCCGGGTAAGTTCCTGAGAGAATTGAACTGTTTATTAAGTGCGTAAGTGGATTTATTATATTTTCTGCACATTTCTTTAAAATTGCATCAGGGATTCCATCAATGCCAGCACAGAATTTATTTTTTAGCTCTTTTATAACTATTCTTACCTCTTCACTTGTGACATGATTTATAAATAAAGAATCACTGCATATATTTATTTTATTATTAGAATTTAGTGTATTTACCTGTGATTTATTTAATAATTTTTGCGGAATTTCCAGAAAATAGTCATTAAAAGTGTTTGCTATTTCCTCTGGATTATTAATCACTTTATTATTTCTGGTCAGTGTAATGTTCCTTTGTATTTTAGCAGATTTTCCAGTTTCTTTCTTTATTACGGACCACATCGCCCTGTTTTTATTAGATGATTGGGAAATAAAATTATCATTATGCATTTTCTTTGCTAGTCTTATTACCTTATTTAATATGCTAGTGTATTTTTTGTAGTATAAATTGAATTCAGGTGTTGTGTGGTATTGTTTATATAATTTGTGTAGAAATTTCTTTCTTTGACATGAATTTATAATCCCTGTTGTTATCCAATTGCTAGTTTTGTTATTTTGAACAGTTCTTCGTTTAAAGGGGAATGCTATTTCAAAATAGTGTTTTAGGGTACTGTTAAATGCATTAAATTTATCATTTACATTTTCTAGTTCATAAATTTCTGACCATGTTTCCTTATTTAATAAGTCATTGAAATATGTAACATTTGATTCAGTGAATGACCTGCACTTTGATTTTACTCCATTATCATTATTATTGATTACTTCGGATACTTCAAAACTCAGTATTTGTCCATGGTGGTCACTAAAACCCGGACAATAGACTTCTATTGAATGGTGATATTTATCTGTATTTATAAAAATTTGATCAGGAGTGGTTTTACTAAATTTTGTTATTCTTGTTGGTGTATTTACTGTAGGTTTCAGTCCATAGGAAATTAGTAACTGGTTTAATAATTCACAATTTCTATCAAGTTTTAAGAAATCCACATTTACATCCCCACAAATTATTATATCGAAATTTACTTTGCTCATGTTATTGAGTAACAATTCTAGTTTATCTATAAATAGAGGAAACTTTCCTGACGGAGAACGGTATACGCATACAATTATTAACTTAAACTGCTGAATTTTTACAGCAGAGAATTCAAAATCCTGTTCCATAATTAGATAATCATAAGCTGTTATCTGTTCATGATCTAAATTATTTCTTAAGAAGATGCAAGTACCACCATGGCTAATATTAGATCTAGAGTATTTACTAGCTTGTATAAACCCTGGGAATTGAATTAATTCGAGTTGTTCCTCTTTCAGCCAATGTTCTGAAATACATAGTGCTGAGATGTCTTTAAGTTCATTTTTAAGCATTAGATTTATGTAATCAATTTTATTATAAAGAGACTGGACATTCTGGTGGTAAATTTTAAATTTGTTACTTTTGCAAGCTTGTGTTGGTGATTTATTTACATTATTATTATCATAATTGTTATTATTATTGTTGCTAGACAAATCCGAAATACCATTGTTGCACTCCGTTAAATTTGACTTTAAAAGATGTGAATGCCAAACCTCACGTTTGGCTTCTTCTACCAGTTTCCCTGCTTCCACTCTAATGATATTACTGTTGAATTATTCTTACCATTTGAATTTACAATTTTGCAGATTTCATCACTAAGATACTCTTTTCCTAATCTATTTAAGTGTAGGCCATGCCGAGTGTGGAACTTCCTGTCTAATTTACTTACATCTACAATTTGGACATTTGGAAAACTCTTACAAATTTTATGAATTTTTCCATTTGTAGCCTCTATTTCTACATTTACACATGACTTGGGAATTAAATCGTGTCTCTGCGGAATGTTTACAATAATGACATTTGTTTTTTGCATGGATGGCAATGTACCCTTTAAATCTTTGATTACCTTTTTACTCTCATTTCTATAGACATCGTTTGCTCCAGCGATGATCACTGCGTAGTCCTTTGCAGTAAGGGACGCACACTCTCCTATCATCCCGTTCGTGACTTCTGCAATCTGAGCTCCCGGCTTCACTGTCGAAGTGACCTCCATTTCTCGGTTTCTCTCCAAAACGCTTGCTGCTACATCTCGCCCGTGGCTATCCGCAAATATCCGCATCTTCCTGGATTTTCTCTTTATCACTCTCTTCTTTTCTTCTTGAGGAAAGTCATCATTTTCTTCGACAAGCACTCCAAATGAATTTGAGACGGGAATTTCAGTTACATGTACTCCATTTATAGGCCTAGGCTTATTCAATCTTACCTTACCAGCAATCACTGTCGACCAAGTTTCCTTGCTTTCCTCTCTGTTTCCTTTTAATGTATTCAACTCTTCCATTAACTTAGCAATATCTTCCTTTAGCAGCTTTATAATTTCGTCTTTTGAGGACAGTTCGTTTCTCAGGTTATGACATTCGCATGACGGTAGCGGTAGGCCTACATTACGACAATCGGTTTCACTTTTCTCCTCATTCAATTTTACCTGAGATCTTGTGACGATTTTATTTGCATTTTTTACTTTTATTTTGCACGACGAGCATAAATCCGTTACTGTTACACAACCTGACGAGATACTAACACTGTTTACTGTCGTCATACTAGAGATCTAAGTGAGCCTAGATGTTTACACCAAATTACACTAAATTTAATTTAATTATTACTACCTAATAGAATTAATCTAATAACCTACCAATAAAGAAGAATGTGAAATACGTATATCTTCCAATCGGGTGAAGTCTCGTAAAAGCACCACTGCTCTACTTGGTTCAAACAGTGATTGAAGAAGTCACCGAATCTTTGGATACACGTTCCCACAACTTAGTTTAAGTTTATTAAATTATCAACAAGAATTTCTAAATACTATCAATATTCCGTATTACACTTGATCTAAGGAAAGTAACTTTATAGATTTTAAGCCTCTGTTATAATATTTTACCACTTTTATCAAATATTTACACTAGCTGCTATTTCACTACACTTTCACTGTGACGCCATCTTGCCATTGCTACTAGTGGAGTGTTACAGTGTGGAGCAATAGCACCTAGTGTAGTGTTATACAGTGTTGGTATTGCTACTAGTGGAGTGTTACAGTGTGGTGCAATAGCACCTAGTGTAGTGTTATACAGTGTTGGTATTGCTACTAGTGGAGTGTTACAGTGTGGTGCAATAGCACCTAGTGTAGTGTTATACAGTGTTGGTATTGCTACTAGTGTAGTGTTACAGTGTGGTGCAATAGCACATAGTGTAGTGTTATACAGTGTTGGTATTGCTACTAGTGGAGTGTTACAGTGTGGTGCAATAGCACCTAGTGTAGTGTTATACAGTGTTGGTATTGCTACTAGTGGAGTGTTACAGTGTGGTGCAATAGCACCTAGTGTAGTGTTATACAGTGTTGGTATTGCTACTAGTGGAGTGTTACAGTGTGGAGCAATAGCACCTAGTGTAGTGTTATACAGTGTTGGTATTGCTACTAGTGGAGTGTTACAGTGTGGTGCAATAGCACCTAGTGTAGTGTTATACAGTGTTGGTATTGCTACTAGTGTAGTGGAGTGACACAGTGTGGTGCAATAGCACCTAGTGTAGTGTTATACAGTGTTGGTATTGCTACTAGTGTAGTGTTATACAGTGTGGTGCAATAGCACCTAGTGTAGTGTTATACAGTGTTGGTATTGCTACCAGGTGAGTGTTATACAGTGTTGGTATTGCTACCAGGTGAGTGTTATACAGTGTTGGTATTGCTACTAGTGTAGTGTTATACAGTGTAGGTATTGCTACCAGGTGAGTGTTATACAGTGTTGGTATTGCTACTAGTGTAGTGTTATACAGTGTTGGTATTGCTACTAGTGGAGTGTTACAGTGTGGTGCAATAGCACCTAGTGTAGTGTTATACAGTGTTGGTATTGCTACTAGTGGAGTGTTACAGTGTGGTGCAATAGCACCTAGTGTAGTGTTATACAGTGTTGGTATTGCTACTAGTGGAGTGTTACAGTGTGGTGCAATAGCACCTAGTGTAGTGTTATACAGTGTTGGTATTGCTACTAGTGGAGTGACACAGTGTGGTGCAATAGCACCTAGTGTAGTGTTATACAGTGTTGGTATTGCTACTAGTGGTGTGTTACAGTGTGGTGCAATAGCACCTAGTGTAGGGTTATACAGTGTTGGTATTGCTACTAGTGGAGTGACACAGTGTGGTGCAATAGCACCTAGTGTAGTGTTATACAGTGTTGGTATTGCTACTAGTGGAGTGTTACAGTGTGGTGCAATAGCACCTAGTGTAGTGTTATACAGTGTTGGTATTGCTACTAGTGGAGTGTTACAGTGTGGTGCAATAGCACCTAGTGTAGTGTTATACAGTGTTGGTATTGCTACCAGGTGAGTGTTACAGTGTGGTGCAATAGCACATAGTGTGGTGTTATACAGTGTTGGTATTACTACTAGTGGAGTGACACAGTGTGGTGCAATAGCACCTAGTGTAGTGTTATACAGTGTTGGTATTGCTACTAGTGGAGTGTTACAGTGTGGTGCAATAGCACCTAGTGTAGTGTCATACAGTGTTGGTATTGCTACTAGTGGAGTGTTACAGTGTGGTGCAATAGCACCTAGTGTAGTGTTATACAGTGTTGGTATTGCTACTAGTGGAGTGACACAGTGTGGTGCAATAGCACCTAGTGTAGTGTTATACAGTGTTGGTATTGCTACTAGTGTAGTGTTATACAGTGTTGGTATTGCTACTAGTGGAGTGTTACAGTGTGGTGCAATAGCACCTAGTGTAGTGTTATACAGTGTTGGTATTGCTACTAGTGGAGTGTTACAGTGTGGTGCAATAGCACCTAGTGTAGTGTTATACAGTGTTGGTATTGCTACTAGTGGAGTGACACAGTGTGGTGCAATAGCACCTAGTGTAGTGTTATACAGTGTTGGTATTGCTACTAGTGTAGTGGAGTGACACAGTGTGGTGCAATAGCACCTAGTGTAGTGTTATACAGTGTTGGTATTGCTACTAGTGTAGTGTTATACAGTGTTGGTATTGCTACCAGGTGAGTGTTACAGTGTGGTGCAATAGCACCTAGTGTAGTGTTATACAGTGTTGGTATTGCTACTAGTAGAGTGTTACAGTGTGGTGCAATAGCACCTAGTGTAGTGTTATACAGTGTTGGTATTGCTACTAGTGGAGTGTTACAGTGTGGTGCAATAGCACCTAGTGTAGTGTTATACAGTGTTGGTATTGCTACTAGTGGAGTGACACAGTGTGGTGCAATAGCACCTAGTGTAGTGTTATACAGTGTTGGTATTGCTACTAGTGGAGTGTTACAGTGTGGTGCAATAGCACCTAGTGTAGTGTTATACAGTGTTGGTATTGCTACTAGTGGAGTGTTACAGTGTGGTGCTATAGCACCTAGTGTAGTGTTATACAGTGTTGGTATTGCTACTAGTGGAGTGACACAGTGTGGTGCAATAGCACCTAGTGTAGTGTTATACAGTGTTGGTATTGCTACTAGTGGAGTGTTACAGTGTGGTGCAATAGCACCTAGTGTAGTGTTATACAGTGTTGGTATTGCTACTAGTGGAGTGTTACAGTGTGGTGCAATAGCACCTAGTGTAGTGTTATACAGTGTTGGTATTGCTACTAGTGGAGTGTTACAGTGTGGTGCAATAGCACCTAGTGTAGTGTTATACAGTGTTGGTATTGCTACTAGTGGAGTGACACAGTGTGGTGCAATAGCACCTAGTGTAGTGTTATACAGTGTTGGTATTGCTACTAGTGGAGTGTTACAGTGTGGTGCAATAGCACCTAGTGTAGTGTTATACAGTGTTGGTATTGCTACTAGTGGAGTGTTACAGTGTCGTGCAATAGCACATAGTGTAGTGTTATACAGTGTTGGTATTGCTACTAGTGGAGTGTTACAGTGTGGTGCAATAGCACATAGTGTAGTGTTATACAGTGTTGGTATTGCTACTAGTGGAGTGTTACAGTGTGGTGCAATAGCACATAGTGTAGTGTTATACAGTGTTGGTATTGCTACTAGTGGAGTGTTACAGTGTGGTTCAATAGCACCTAGTGTAGTGTTATACAGTGTTGGTATTGCTACTAGTGGAGTGACACAGTGTGGTGCAATAGCACCTAGTGTAGGGTTATACAGTGTTGGTATTGCTACTAGTGGAGTGTTACAGTGTGGTGCAATAGCACCTAGTGTAGTGTTATACAGTGTTGGTATTGCTACCAGGTGAGTGTTACAGTGTGGTGCAATAGCACATAGTGTAGTGTTATACAGTGTAGGTATTGCTACTAGTGGAGTGTTACAGTGTGGTGCAATAGCACATAGTGTAGTGTTATACAGTGTTGGTATTGCTACCAGGTGAGTGTTACAGTGTGGTGCAATAGCACCTAGTGTAGTGTTATACAGTGTTGGTATTGCTACTAGTGGAGTGTTACAGTGTGGTGCAATAGCACCTAGTGTAGTGTTATACAGTGTTGGTATTGCTACTAGTGGAGTGTTACAGTGTGGTGCAATAGCACCTAGTGTAGTGTTATACAGTGTTGGTATTGCTACTAGTGGAGTGTTACAGTGTGGTGCAATAGCACCTAGTGTAGTGTTATACAGTGTTGGTATTGCTACTAGTGGAGTGTTACAGTGTGGTGCAATAGCACCTAGTGTAGTGTTATACAGTGTTGGTATTGCTACCAGGTGAGTGTTCCAGTGTGGTGCAATAGCACCTAGTGTAGTGTTATACAGTGTTGGTATTGCTACTAGTGGAGTGTTACAGTGTGGTGCAATAGCACCTAGTGTAGTGTTATACAGTGTTGGTATTGCTACTAGTGTAGTGGAGTGACACAGTGTAGTGCAATAGCACCTAGTGTAGTGTTATACAGTGTTGGTATTGCTACTAGTGTAGTGGAGTGACACAGTGTGGTGCAATAGCACCTAGTGTAGTGTTATACAGTGTTGGTATTGCTACCAGGTGAGTGTTCCAGTGTGGTGCAATAGCACCTAGTGTAGTGTTATACAGTGTTGGTATTGCTACTAGTGTAGTGTTATACAGTGTTGGTATTGCTACTAGTGGAGTGTTACAGTGTGGTGCAATAGCACATAGTGTAGTGTTATACAGTGTTGGTATTGCTACTAGTGGAGTGTTACAGTGTGGTGCAATAGCACATAGTGTAGTGTTATACAGTGTTGGTATTGCTACTAGTGGAGTGTTACAGTGTGGTGCAATAGCACATAGTGTAGTGTTATACAGTGTTGGTATTGCTACTAGTGGAGTGTTACAGTGTGGTGCAATAGCACCTAGTGTAGTGTTATACAGTGTTGGTATTGCTACTAGTGGAGTGTTACAGTGTGGTGCAATAGCACCTAGTGTAGTGTTATACAGTGTAGGTATTGCTACTAGTGGAGTGTTACAGTGTGGTGCAATAGCTCCTAGTGTAGTGTTATACAGTGTAGGTATTGCTACTAGTGGAGTGTTACAGTGTGGTGCAATAGCACCTAGTGTAGTGTTATACAGTGTTGGTATTGCTACTAGTGGAGTGTTACAGTGTGGTGCAATAGCACCTAGTGTAGTGTTATACAGTGTTGGTATTGCTACTAGTGGAGTGTTACAGTGTGGTGCAATAGCACCTAGTGTAGTGTTATACAGTGTTGGTATTGCTACCAGGTGAGTGTTCCAGTGTGGTGCAATAGCACCTAGTGTAGTGTTATACAGTGTTGGTATTGCTACTAGTGGAGTGTTACAGTGTGGTGCAATAGCACCTAGTGTAGTGTTATACAGTGTTGGTATTGCTACTAGTGTAGTGGAGTGACACAGTGTGGTGCAATAGCACCTAGTGTAGTGTTATACAGTGTTGGTATTGCTACTAGTGTAGTGGAGTGACACAGTGTGGTGCAATAGCACCTAGTGTAGTGTTATACAGTGTTGGTATTGCTACCAGGTGAGTGTTCCAGTGTGGTGCAATAGCACCTAGTGTAGTGTTATACAGTGTTGGTATTGCTACTAGTGGAGTGTTACAGTGTGGTGCAATAGCACCTAGTGTAGTGTTATACAGTGTTGGTATTGCTACTAGTGTAGTGTTATACAGTGTTGGTATTGCTACTAGTGGAGTGTTACAGTGTGGTGCAATAGCACATAGTGTAGTGTTATACAGTGTTGGTATTGCTACTAGTGGAGTGTTACAGTGTGGTGCAATAGCTCATAGTGTAGTGTTATACAGTGTTGGTATTGCTACTAGTGGAGTGTTACAGTGTGGTGCAATAGCACATAGTGTAGTGTTATACAGTGTTGGTATTGCTACTAGTGGAGTGTTACAGTGTGGTGCAATAGCACATAGTGTAGTGTTATACAGTGTTGGTATTGCTACTAGTGTAGTGGAGTGACACAGTGTGGTGCAATAGCACCTAGTGTAGTGTTATACAGTGTTGGTATTGCTACCAGGTGAGTGTTCCAGTGTGGTGCAATAGCACCTAGTGTAGTGTTATACAGTGTTGGTATTGCTACTAGTGTAGTGTTATACAGTGTGGTGCAATAGCACCTAATGTAGTGTTATACAGTGTTGGTATTGCTACCAGGTGAGTGTTCCAGTGTGGTGCAATAGCACCTAGTGTAGTGTTATACAGTGTTGGTATTGCTACTAGTGTAGTGGAGTGACACAGTGTGGTGCAATAGCACCTAGTGTAGTGTTATACAGTGTTGGTATTGCTACTAGTGGAGTGTTACAGTGTGGTGCAATAGCACCTAGTTTAGTGTTATACAGTGTTGGTATTGCTACTAGTGGAGTGTTACAGTGTGGTGCAATAGCACCTAGTGTAGTGTTATACAGTGTTGGTATTGCTACTAGTGGAGTGTTACAGTGTGGTGCAATAGCACCTAGTGTAGTGTTATACAGTGTTGGTATTGCTACCAGGTGAGTGTTACAGTGTGGTGCAACAGCACCTAGTGTAGTGTTATACAGTGTTGGTATTGCTACTAGTGTAGTGGAGTGACACAGTGTGGTGCAATAGCACCTAGTGTAGTGTTATACAGTGTTGGTATTGCTACCTGTGTAGTGTTATACAGTGTGGTGCAATAGCACCTAGTGTAGTGTTATACAGTGTTGGTATTGCTACTAGTGTAGTGGAGTGACACAGTGTGGTGCAATAGCACCTAGTGTAGTGTTATACAGTGTTGGTATTGCTACTAGTGTAGTGTTATACAGTGTGGTGCAATAGCACCTAGTGTAGTGTTATACAGTGTTGGTATTGCTACCAGGTGAGTGTTCCAGTGTGGTGCAATAGCACCTAGTGTAGTGTTATACAGTGTTGGTATTGCTACTAGTGTAGTGGAGTGACACAGTGTGGTGCAATAGCACCTAGTGTAGTGTTATACAGTGTTGGTATTGCTACTAGTGGAGTGTTACAGTGTGGTGCAATAGCACCTAGTGTAGTTATACAGTGTTGGTATTGCTACTAGTGGAGTGTTACAGTGTGGTGCAATAGCACCTAGTGTAGTGTTATACAGTGTTGGTATTGCTACTAGTGGAGTGTTACAGTGTGGTGCAATGGCACCTAGTGTAGTGTTATACAGTGTTGGTATTGCTACTAGTGGAGTGTTACAGTGTGGTGCAATAGCACCTAGTGTAGTGTTATACAGTGTTGGTATTGCTACTAGTGGAGTGTTACAGTGTGGTGCAATAGCACCTAGTGTAGTGTTATACAGTGTTGGTATTGCTACTAGTGGAGTGTTACAGTGTGGTGCAATAGCACCTAGTGTAGTGTTATACAGTGTTGGTATTGCTACTAGTGGAGTGTTACAGTGTGGTGCAATAGCACCTAGTGTAGTGTTATACAGTGTTGGTATTGCTACTAGTGTAGTGGAGTGACACAGTGTGGTGCAATAGCACCTAGTGTAGTGTTATACAGTGTTGGTATTGCTACTAGTGGAGTGTTACAGTGTGGTGCAATAGCACCTAGTGTAGTGTTATACAGTGTTGGTATTGCTACTAGTGTAGTGTTATACAGTGTGGTGCAATAGCACCTAGTGTAGTGTTATACAGTGTTGGTATTGCTACTAGTGGAGTGTTACAGTGTGGTGCAATAGCACCTAGTGTAGTGTTATACAGTGTTGGTATTGCTACTAGTGTAGTGGAGTGACACAGTGTGGTGCAATAGCACCTAGTGTAGTGTTATACAGTGTTGGTATTGCTACTAGTGGAGTGTTACAGTGTGGTGCAATAGCACCTAGTGTAGTGTTATACAGTGTTGGTATTGCTACTAGTGTAGTGTTATACAGTGTGGTGCAATAGCACCTAGTGTAGTGTTATACAGTGTTGGTATTGCTACTAGTGGAGTGTTACAGTGTGGTGCAATAGCACCTAGTGTAGTGTTATACAGTGTTGGTATTGCTACCAGGTGAGTGTTATACAGTGTTGGTATTGCTACTAGTGTAATGGAGTGACACAGTGTGGTGCAATAGCACCTAGTGTAGTGTTATACAGTGTTGGTATTGCTACTAGTGTAGTGGAGTGACACAGTGTGGTGCAATAGCACCTAGTGTAGTGTTATACAGTGTAGGTATTGCTACTAGTGGAGTGTTACAGTGTGGTGCAATAGCACCTAGTGTAGTGTTATACAGTGTTGGTATTGCTACCAGGTGAGTGTTATACAGTGTAGGTATTGCTACCAGGTGAGTGTTACAGTGTGGTGCAATAGCACCTAGTGTAGTGTTATACAGTGTTGGTATTGCTACTAGTGGAGTGTTACAGTGTGGTGCAATAGCACCTAGTGTAGTGTTATACAGTGTTGGTATTGCTACTAGTGGAGTGTTACAGTGTGGTGCAATAGCACCTAGTGTAGTGTTATACAGTGTTGGTATTGCTACTAGTGGAGTGTTACAGTGAGGTGCAATAGCACCTAGTGTAGTGTTATACAGTGTTGGTATTGCTACTAGTGGAGTGTTACAGTGTGGTGCAATAGCACCTAGTGTAGTGTTATACAGTGTTGGTATTGCTACTAGTGGAGTGTTACAGTGTGGTGCAATAGCACCTAGTGTAGTGTTATACAGTGTTGGTATTGCTACTAGTGGAGTGTTACAGTGTGGTGCAATAGCACCTAGTGTAGTGTTATACAGTGTTGGTATTGCTACTAGTGGAGTGTTACAGTGTGGTGCAATGGCACCTAGTGTAGTGTTATACAGTGTTGGTATTGCTACTAGTGGAGTGTTACAGTGTGGTGCAATAGCACCTAGTGTAGTGTTATACAGTGTTGGTATTGCTACTAGTGGAGTGTTACAGTGTTGGTATTGCTACTAGTGGAGTGTTATACAGTGTTGGTATTGCTACTAGTGGAGTGTTATACAGTGTTGGTATTGCTACTAGTGGAGTGTTACAGTGTGGTGCAATAGCACCTAGTGTAGTGTTATACAGTGTTGGTATTGCTACTAGTGGAGTGTTACAGTGTGGTGCAATAGCACCTAGTGTAGTGTTATACAGTGTTGGTATTGCTACTAGTGGAGTGTTACAGTGAGGTGCAATAGCACCTAGTGTAGTGTTATACAGTGTTGGTATTGCTACTAGTGGAGTGTTACAGTGTGGTGCAATAGCACCTAGTGTAGTGTTATACAGTGTTGGTATTGCTACTAGTGGAGTGTTACAGTGAGGTGCAATAGCACCTAGTGTAGTGTTATACAGTGTTGGTATTGCTACTAGTGGAGTGTTACAGTGTGGTGCAATAGCACCTAGTGTAGTGTTATACAGTGTTGGTATTGCTACTAGTGGAGTGTTACAGTGTGGTGCAATAGCACCTAGTGTAGTGTTATACAGTGTTGGTATTGCTACTAGTGGAGTGTTACAGTGTGGTGCAATAGCACCTAGTGTAGTGGAGTGACACAGTGTTGGTATTGCTACTAGTGGAGTGTTATACAGTGTTGGTATTGCTACTAGTGGAGTGTTATACAGTGTTGGTATTGCTACTAGTGGAGTGTTACAGTGTGGTGCAATAGCACCTAGTGTAGTGTTATACAGTGTTGGTATTGCTACTAGTGGAGTGTTACAGTGTGGTGCAATAGCACCTAGTGTAGTGTTATACAGTGTTGGTATTGCTACTAGTGGAGTGTTACAGTGAGGTGCAATAGCACCTAGTGTAGTGTTATACAGTGTTGGTATTGCTACTAGTGGAGTGTTACAGTGTGGTGCAATAGCACCTAGTGTAGTGTTATACAGTGTTGGTATTGCTACTAGTGGAGTGTTACAGTGTGGTGCAATGGCACCTAGTGTAGTGTTATACAGTGTTGGTATTGCTACTAGTGGAGTGTTACAGTGTGGTGCAATAGCACCTAGTGTAGTGTTATACAGTGTTGGTATTGCTACTAGTGGAGTGTTACAGTGTGGTGCAATAGCACCTAGTGTAGTGTTATACAGTGTTGGTATTGCTACTAGTGGAGTGACACAGTGTGGTGCAATAGCACCTAGTGTAGTGTTATACAGTGTTGGTATTGCTACTAGTGGAGTGTTACAGTGTGGAACAATAGCACCTAGTGTAGTGTTATACAGTGTTGGTATTGCTACTAGTGGAGTGTTACAGTGTGGTTCAATAGCACCTAGTGTAGTGTTATACAGTGTTGGTATTGCTACTAGTGGAGTGTTACAGTGTGGTGCAATAGCACCTAGTGTAGTGTTATACAGTGTTGGTATTGCTACTAGTGGAGTGACACAGTGTGGTGCAATAGCACCTAGTGTAGTGTTATACAGTGTTGGTATTGCTACTAGTGGAGTGTTACAGTGTGGTGCAATAGCACCTAGTGTAGTGTTATACAGTGTTGGTATTGCTACTAGTGGAGTGTTACAGTGTGGTGCAATAGCACCTAGTGTAGTGTTATACAGTGTTGGTATTGCTACCAGGTGAGTGTTACAGTGTGGTGCAATAGCACATAGTGTGGTGTTATACAGTGTTGGTATTACTACTAGTGGAGTGACACAGTGTGGTGCAATAGCACCTAGTGTAGTGTTATACAGTGTTGGTATTGCTACTAGTGGAGTGTTACAGTGTGGTGCAATAGCACCTAGTGTAGTGTTATACAGTGTTGGTATTGCTACTAGTGGAGTGTTACAGTGTGGTGCAATAGCACCTAGTGTAGTGTTATACAGTGTTGGTATTGCTACTAGTGGAGTGACACAGTGTGGTGCAATAGCACCTAGTGTAGTGTTATACAGTGTTGGTATTGCTACTAGTGTAGTGTTATACAGTGTTGGTATTGCTACTAGTGGAGTGTTACAGTGTGGTGCAATAGCACCTAGTGTAGTGTTATACAGTGTTGGTATTGCTACTAGTGGAGTGTTACAGTGTGGTGCAATAGCACCTAGTGTAGTGTTATACAGTGTTGGTATTGCTACTAGTGGAGTGACACAGTGTGGTGCAATAGCACCTAGTGTAGTGTTATACAGTGTTGGTATTGCTACTAGTGTAGTGGAGTGACACAGTGTGGTGCAATAGCACCTAGTGTAGTGTTATACAGTGTTGGTATTGCTACTAGTGTAGTGTTATACAGTGTTGGTATTGCTACCAGGTGAGTGTTACAGTGTGGTGCAATAGCACCTAGTGTAGTGTTATACAGTGTTGGTATTGCTACTAGTGGAGTGTTACAGTGTGGTGCAATAGCACCTAGTGTAGTGTTATACAGTGTTGGTATTGCTACTAGTGGAGTGTTACAGTGTGGTGCAATAGCACCTAGTGTAGTGTTATACAGTGTTGGTATTGCTACTAGTGGAGTGTTACAGTGTGGTGCTATAGCACCTAGTGTAGTGTTATACAGTGTTGGTATTGCTACTAGTGGAGTGACACAGTGTGGTGCAATAGCACCTAGTGTAGTGTTATACAGTGTTGGTATTGCTACTAGTGTAGTGTTATACAGTGTTGGTATTGCTACTAGTGGAGTGTTACAGTGTGGTGCAATAGCACCTAGTGTAGTGTTATACAGTGTTGGTATTGCTACTAGTGGAGTGTTACAGTGTGGTGCAATAGCACCTAGTGTAGTGTTATACAGTGTTGGTATTGCTACTAGTGGAGTGACACAGTGTGGTGCAATAGCACCTAGTGTAGTGTTATACAGTGTTGGTATTGCTACTAGTGTAGTGGAGTGACACAGTGTGGTGCAATAGCACCTAGTGTAGTGTTATACAGTGTTGGTATTGCTACTAGTGTAGTGTTATACAGTGTTGGTATTGCTACCAGGTGAGTGTTACAGTGTGGTGCAATAGCACCTAGTGTAGTGTTATACAGTGTTGGTATTGCTACTAGTGGAGTGTTACAGTGTGGTGCAATAGCACCTAGTGTAGTGTTATACAGTGTTGGTATTGCTACTAGTGGAGTGTTACAGTGTGGTGCAATAGCACCTAGTGTAGTGTTATACAGTGTTGGTATTGCTACTAGTGGAGTGACACAGTGTGGTGCAATAGCACCTAGTGTAGTGTTATACAGTGTTGGTATTGCTACTAGTGGAGTGTTACAGTGTGGTGCAATAGCACCTAGTGTAGTGTTATACAGTGTTGGTATTGCTACTAGTGGAGTGTTACAGTGTGGTGCTATAGCACCTAGTGTAGTGTTATACAGTGTTGGTATTGCTACTAGTGGAGTGACACAGTGTGGTGCAATAGCACCTAGTGTAGTGTTATACAGTGTTGGTATTGCTACTAGTGGAGTGTTACAGTGTGGTGCAATAGCACCTAGTGTAGTGTTATACAGTGTTGGTATTGCTACTAGTGGAGTGTTACAGTGTGGTGCAATAGCACCTAGTGTAGTGTTATACAGTGTTGGTATTGCTACTAGTGGAGTGTTACAGTGTGGTGCAATAGCACCTAGTGTAGTGTTATACAGTGTTGGTATTGCTACTAGTGGAGTGACACAGTGTGGTGCAATAGCACCTAGTGTAGTGTTATACAGTGTTGGTATTGCTACTAGTGGAGTGTTACAGTGTGGTGCAATAGCACCTAGTGTAGTGTTATACAGTGTTGGTATTGCTACTAGTGGAGTGTTACAGTGTGGTGCAATAGCACATAGTGTAGTGTTATACAGTGTTGGTATTGCTACTAGTGGAGTGTTACAGTGCGGTGCAATAGCACATAGTGTAGTGTTATACAGTGTTGGTATTGCTACTAGTGGAGTGTTACAGTGTGGTGCAATAGCACATAGTGTAGTGTTATACAGTGTTGGTATTGCTACTAGTGGAGTGTTACAGTGTGGTGCAATAGCACCTAGTGTAGTGTTATACAGTGTTGGTATTGCTACTAGTGGAGTGTTACAGTGTGGTGCAATAGCACCTAGTGTAGTGTTATACAGTGTTGGTATTGCTACTAGTGGAGTGACACAGTGTGGTGCAATAGCACCTAGTGTAGGGTTATACAGTGTTGGTATTGCTACTAGTGGAGTGTTACAGTGTGGTGCAATAGCACCTAGTGTAGTGTTATACAGTGTTGGTATTGCTACTAGTGGAGTGTTACAGTGTGGTGCAATAGCACCTAGTGTAGTGTTATACAGTGTTGGTATTGCTACTAGTGGAGTGTTACAGTGTGGTGCAATAGCACCTAGTGTAGTGTTATACAGTGTTGGTATTACTACTAGTGGAGTGTTACAGTGTGGTGCAATAGCACCTAGTGTAGTGTTATACAGTGTTGGTATTGCTACTAGTGGAGTGTTACAGTGTGGTGCAATAGCACCTAGTGTAGTGTTATACAGTGTTGGTATTGCTACCAGGTGAGTGTTCCAGTGTGGTGCAATAGCACCTAGTGTAGTGTTATACAGTGTTGGTATTGCTACTAGTGGAGTGTTACAGTGTGGTGCAATAGCACCTAGTGTAGTGTTATACAGTGTTGGTATTGCTACTAGTGTAGTGTTATACAGTGTTGGTATTGCTACTAGTGGAGTGTTACAGTGTGGTGCAGTAGCACATAGTGTAGTGTTATACAGTGTTGGTATTGCTACTAGTGGAGTGTTACAGTGTGGTGCAATAGCACCTAGTGTAGTGTTATACAGTGTTGGTATTGCTACTAGTGGAGTGTTACAGTGTGGTGCAATAGCACCTAGTGTAGTGTTATACAGTGTTGGTATTGCTACTAGTGGAGTGTTACAGTGTGGTGCAATAGCACCTAGTGTAGTGTTATAAAGTGTTGGTATTGCTACTAGTGGAGTGACACAGTGTGGTGCAATAGCACCTAGTGTAGTGTTATACAGTGTTGGTATTGCTACTAGTGGAGTGTTACAGTGTGGTGCAATAGCACATAGTGTAGTGTTATACAGTGTTGGTATTGCTACTAGTGTAGTGGAGTGACACAGTGTGGTGCAATAGCACCTAGTGTAGTGTTATACAGTGTTGGTATTGCTACCAGGTGAGTGTTCCAGTGTGGTGCAATAGCACCTAGTGTAGTGTTATACAGTGTTGGTATTGCTACTAGTGTAGTGTTACAGTGTGGAACAATAGAACCTAGTGTAGTGTTATACAGTGTTGGTATTGCTACCAGGTGAGTGTTCCAGTGTGGTGCAATAGCACCTAGTGTAGTGTTATACAGTGTTGGTATTGCTACTAGTGTAGTGGAGTGACACAGTGTGGTGCAATAGCACCTAGTGTAGTGTTATACAGTGTTGGTATTGCTACTAGTGGAGTGTTACAGTGTGGTGCAATAGCACCTAGTTTAGTGTTATACAGTGTTGGTATTGCTACTAGTGGAGTGTTACAGTGTGGTGCAATAGCACCTAGTGTAGTGTTATACAGTGTTGGTATTGCTACTAGTGGAGTGTTACAGTGTGGTGCAATAGCACCTAGTGTAGTGTTATACAGTGTTGGTATTGCTACCAGGTGAGTGTTACAGTGTGGTGCAATAGCACCTAGTGTAGTGTTATACAGTGTTGGTATTGCTACTAGTGTAGTGGAGTGACACAGTGTGGTGCAATAGCACCTAGTGTAGTGTTATACAGTGTTGGTATTGCTACTAGTGTAGTGTTATACAGTGTGGTGCAATAGCACCTAGTGTAGTGTTATACAGTGTTGGTATTGCTACTAGTGTAGTGGAGTGACACAGTGTGGTGCAATAGCACCTAGTGTAGTGTTATACAGTGTTGGTATTGCTACTAGTGTAGTGTTATACAGTGTGGTGCAATAGCACCTAGTGTAGTGTTATACAGTGTTGGTATTGCTACCAGGTGAGTGTTCCAGTGTGGTGCAATAGCACCTAGTGTAGTGTTATACAGTGTTGGTATTGCTACTAGTGTAGTGGAGTGACACAGTGTGGTGCAATAGCACCTAGTGTAGTGTTATACAGTGTTGGTATTGCTACTAGTGGAGTGTTACAGTGTGGTGCAATAGCACCTAGTGTAGTGTTATACAGTGTTGGTATTGCTACCAGGTGAGTGTTCCAGTGTGGTGCAATAGCACCTAGTGTAGTGTTATACAGTGTTGGTATTGCTACTAGTGGAGTGTTACAGTGTGGTGCAATAGCACCTAGTGTAGTGTTATACAGTGTTGGTATTGCTACTAGTGTAGTGGAGTGACACAGTGTAGTGCAATAGCACCTAGTGTAGTGTTATACAGTGTTGGTATTGCTACTAGTGTAGTGGAGTGACACAGTGTGGTGCAATAGCACCTAGTGTAGTGTTATACAGTGTTGGTATTGCTACCAGGTGAGTGTTCCAGTGTGGTGCAATAGCACCTAGTGTAGTGTTATACAGTGTTGGTATTGCTACTAGTGTAGTGTTATACAGTGTTGGTATTGCTACTAGTGGAGTGTTACAGTGTGGTGCAATAGCACATAGTGTAGTGTTATACAGTGTTGGTATTGCTACTAGTGGAGTGTTACAGTGTGGTGCAATAGCACATAGTGTAGTGTTATACAGTGTTGGTATTGCTACTAGTGGAGTGTTACAGTGTGGTGCAATAGCACATAGTGTAGTGTTATACAGTGTTGGTATTGCTACTAGTGGAGTGTTACAGTGTGGTGCAATAGCACCTAGTGTAGTGTTATACAGTGTTGGTATTGCTACTAGTGGAGTGTTACAGTGTGGTGCAATAGCACCTAGTGTAGTGTTATACAGTGTAGGTATTGCTACTAGTGGAGTGTTACAGTGTGGTGCAATAGCTCCTAGTGTAGTGTTATACAGTGTAGGTATTGCTACTAGTGGAGTGTTACAGTGTGGTGCAATAGCACCTAGTGTAGTGTTATACAGTGTTGGTATTGCTACTAGTGGAGTGTTACAGTGTGGTGCAATAGCACCTAGTGTAGTGTTATACAGTGTTGGTATTGCTACTAGTGGAGTGTTACAGTGTGGTGCAATAGCACCTAGTGTAGTGTTATACAGTGTTGGTATTGCTACCAGGTGAGTGTTCCAGTGTGGTGCAATAGCACCTAGTGTAGTGTTATACAGTGTTGGTATTGCTACTAGTGGAGTGTTACAGTGTGGTGCAATAGCACCTAGTGTAGTGTTATACAGTGTTGGTATTGCTACTAGTGTAGTGGAGTGACACAGTGTGGTGCAATAGCACCTAGTGTAGTGTTATACAGTGTTGGTATTGCTACTAGTGTAGTGGAGTGACACAGTGTGGTGCAATAGCACCTAGTGTAGTGTTATACAGTGTTGGTATTGCTACCAGGTGAGTGTTCCAGTGTGGTGCAATAGCACCTAGTGTAGTGTTATACAGTGTTGGTATTGCTACTAGTGGAGTGTTACAGTGTGGTGCAATAGCACCTAGTGTAGTGTTATACAGTGTTGGTATTGCTACTAGTGTAGTGTTATACAGTGTTGGTATTGCTACTAGTGGAGTGTTACAGTGTGGTGCAATAGCACATAGTGTAGTGTTATACAGTGTTGGTATTGCTACTAGTGGAGTGTTACAGTGTGGTGCAATAGCTCATAGTGTAGTGTTATACAGTGTTGGTATTGCTACTAGTGGAGTGTTACAGTGTGGTGCAATAGCACATAGTGTAGTGTTATACAGTGTTGGTATTGCTACTAGTGGAGTGTTACAGTGTGGTGCAATAGCACCTAGTGTAGTGTTATACAGTGTTGGTATTGCTACTAGTGGAGTGACACAGTGTGGTGCAATAGCACCTAGTGTAGTGTTATACAGTGTTGGTATTGCTACTAGTGTAGTGTTATACAGTGTTGGTATTGCTACTAGTGGAGTGTTACAGTGTGGTGCAATAGCACCTAGTGTAGTGTTATACAGTGTTGGTATTGCTACTAGTGGAGTGTTACAGTGTGGTGCAATAGCACCTAGTGTAGTGTTATACAGTGTTGGTATTGCTACTAGTGGAGTGACACAGTGTGGTGCAATAGCACCTAGTGTAGTGTTATACAGTGTTGGTATTGCTACTAGTGTAGTGGAGTGACACAGTGTGGTGCAATAGCACCTAGTGTAGTGTTATACGGTGTTGGTATTGCTACTAGTGTAGTGTTATACAGTGTTGGTATTGCTACCAGGTGAGTGTTACAGTGTGGTGCAATAGCACCTAGTGTAGTGTTATACAGTGTTGGTATTGCTACTAGTGGAGTGTTACAGTGTGGTGCAATAGCACCTAGTGTAGTGTTATACAGTGTTGGTATTGCTACTAGTGGAGTGTTACAGTGTGGTGCAATAGCACCTAGTGTAGTGTTATACAGTGTTGGTATTGCTACTAGTGGAGTGACACAGTGTGGTGCAATAGCACCTAGTGTAGTGTTATACAGTGTTGGTATTGCTACTAGTGGAGTGTTACAGTGTGGTGCAATAGCACCTAGTGTAGTGTTATACAGTGTTGGTATTGCTACTAGTGGAGTGTTACAGTGTGGTGCTATAGCACCTAGTGTAGTGTTATACAGTGTTGGTATTGCTACTAGTGGAGTGACACAGTGTGGTGCAATAGCACCTAGTGTAGTGTTATACAGTGTTGGTATTGCTACTAGTGGAGTGTTACAGTGTGGTGCAATAGCACCTAGTGTAGTGTTATACAGTGTTGGTATTGCTACTAGTGGAGTGTTACAGTGTGGTGCAATAGCACCTAGTGTAGTGTTATACAGTGTTGGTATTGCTACTAGTGGAGTGTTACAGTGTGGTGCAATAGCACCTAGTGTAGTGTTATACAGTGTTGGTATTGCTACTAGTGGAGTGACACAGTGTGGTGCAATAGCACCTAGTGTAGTGTTATACAGTGTTGGTATTGCTACTAGTGGAGTGTTACAGTGTGGTGCAATAGCACCTAGTGTAGTGTTATACAGTGTTGGTATTGCTACTAGTGGAGTGTTACAGTGTGGTGCAATAGCACATAGTGTAGTGTTATACAGTGTTGGTATTGCTACTAGTGGAGTGTTACAGTGCGGTGCAATAGCACATAGTGTAGTGTTATACAGTGTTGGTATTGCTACTAGTGGAGTGTTACAGTGTGGTGCAATAGCACATAGTGTAGTGTTATACAGTGTTGGTATTGCTACTAGTGGAGTGTTACAGTGTGGTGCAATAGCACCTAGTGTAGTGTTATACAGTGTTGGTATTGCTACTAGTGGAGTGTTACAGTGTGGTGCAATAGCACCTAGTGTAGTGTTATACAGTGTTGGTATTGCTACTAGTGGAGTGACACAGTGTGGTGCAATAGCACCTAGTGTAGGGTTATACAGTGTTGGTATTGCTACTAGTGGAGTGTTACAGTGTGGTGCAATAGCACCTAGTGTAGTGTTATACAGTGTTGGTATTGCTACTAGTGGAGTGTTACAGTGTGGTGCAATAGCACCTAGTGTAGTGTTATACAGTGTTGGTATTGCTACTAGTGGAGTGTTACAGTGTTGTGCAATAGCACCTAGTGTAGTGTTATACAGTGTTGGTATTGCTACTAGTGGAGTGTTACAGTGTGGTGCAATAGCACCTAGTGTAGTGTTATACAGTGTTGGTATTGCTACTAGTGGAGTGTTACAGTGTGGTGCAATAGCACCTAGTGTAGTGTTATACAGTGTTGGTATTGCTACCAGGTGAGTGTTCCAGTGTGGTGCAATAGCACCTAGTGTAGTGTTATACAGTGTTGGTATTGCTACTAGTGGAGTGTTACAGTGTGGTGCAATAGCACCTAGTGTAGTGTTATACAGTGTTGGTATTGCTACTAGTGTAGTGTTATACAGTGTTGGTATTGCTACTAGTGGAGTGTTACAGTGTGGTGCAATAGCACATAGTGTAGTGTTATACAGTGTTGGTATTGCTACTAGTGGAGTGTTACAGTGTGGTGCAATAGCACCTAGTGTAGTGTTATACAGTGTTGGTATTGCTACTAGTGGAGTGTTACAGTGTGGTGCAATAGCACCTAGTGTAGTGTTATACAGTGTTGGTATTGCTACTAGTGGAGTGTTACAGTGTGGTGCAATAGCACCTAGTGTAGTGTTATACAGTGTTGGTATTGCTACTAGTGGAGTGACACAGTGTGGTGCAATAGCACCTAGTGTAGTGTTATACAGTGTTGGTATTGCTACTAGTGGAGTGTTACAGTGTGGTGCAATAGCACATAGTGTAGTGTTATACAGTGTTGGTATTGCTACTAGTGTAGTGGAGTGACACAGTGTGGTGCAATAGCACCTAGTGTAGTGTTATACAGTGTTGGTATTGCTACCAGGTGAGTGTTCCAGTGTGGTGCAATAGCACCTAGTGTAGTGTTATACAGTGTTGGTATTGCTACTAGTGTAGTGTTACAGTGTGGAACAATAGAACCTAGTGTAGTGTTATACAGTGTTGGTATTGCTACCAGGTGAGTGTTCCAGTGTGGTGCAATAGCACCTAGTGTAGTGTTATACAGTGTTGGTATTGCTACTAGTGTAGTGGAGTGACACAGTGTGGTGCAATAGCACCTAGTGTAGTGTTATACAGTGTTGGTATTGCTACTAGTGGAGTGTTACAGTGTGGTGCAATAGCACCTAGTTTAGTGTTATACAGTGTTGGTATTGCTACTAGTGGAGTGTTACAGTGTGGTGCAATAGCACCTAGTGTAGTGTTATACAGTGTTGGTATTGCTACTAGTGGAGTGTTACAGTGTGGTGCAATAGCACCTAGTGTAGTGTTATACAGTGTTGGTATTGCTACCAGGTGAGTGTTACAGTGTGGTGCAATAGCACCTAGTGTAGTGTTATACAGTGTTGGTATTGCTACTAGTGTAGTGGAGTGACACAGTGTGGTGCAATAGCACCTAGTGTAGTGTTATACAGTGTTGGTATTGCTACTAGTGTAGTGTTATACAGTGTGGTGCAATAGCACCTAGTGTAGTGTTATACAGTGTTGGTATTGCTACTAGTGTAGTGGAGTGACACAGTGTGGTGCAATAGCACCTAGTGTAGTGTTATACAGTGTTGGTATTGCTACTAGTGTAGTGTTATACAGTGTGGTGCAATAGCACCTAGTGTAGTGTTATACAGTGTTGGTATTGCTACCAGGTGAGTGTTCCAGTGTGGTGCAATAGCACCTAGTGTAGTGTTATACAGTGTTGGTATTGCTACTAGTGTAGTGGAGTGACACAGTGTGGTGCAATAGCACCTAGTGTAGTGTTATACAGTGTTGGTATTGCTACTAGTGGAGTGTTACAGTGTGGTGCAATAGCACCTAGTGTAGTTATACAGTGTTGGTATTGCTACTAGTGGAGTGTTACAGTGTGGTGCAATAGCACCTAGTGTAGTGTTATACAGTGTTGGTATTGCTACTAGTGGAGTGTTACAGTGTGGTGCAATGGCACCTAGTGTAGTGTTATACAGTGTTGGTATTGCTACTAGTGGAGTGTTACAGTGTGGTGCAATAGCACCTAGTGTAGTGTTATACAGTGTTGGTATTGCTACTAGTGGAGTGTTACAGTGTGGTGCAATAGCACCTAGTGTAGTGTTATACAGTGTTGGTATTGCTACTAGTGGAGTGACACAGTGTTGGTATTGCTACTAGTGGAGTGTTATACAGTGTTGGTATTGCTACTAGTGGAGTGTTATACAGTGTTGGTATTGCTACTAGTGGAGTGTTACAGTGTGGTGCAATAGCACCTAGTGTAGTGTTATACAGTGTTGGTATTGCTACTAGTGGGGTGTTACAGTGTGGTGCAATAGCACCTAGTGTAGTGTTATACAGTGTTGGTATTGCTACTAGTGGAGTGTTACAGTGTGGTGCAATAGCACCTAGTGTAGTGTTATACAGTGTTGGTATTGCTACTAGTGGAGTGTTACAGTGTGGTGCAATAGCACCTAGTGTAGTGTTATACAGTGTTGGTATTGCTACTAGTGGAGTGTTACAGTGTGGTGCAATGGCACCTAGTGTAGTGTTATACAGTGTTGGTATTGCTACTAGTGGAGTGTTACAGTGTGGTGCAATAGCACCTAGTGTAGTGTTATACAGTGTTGGTATTGCTACTAGTGGAGTGTTACAGTGTGGTGCAATAGCACCTAGTGTAGTGTTATACAGTGTTGGTATTGCTACTAGTGGAGTGACACAGTGTGGTGCAATAGCACCTAGTGTAGTGTTATACAGTGTTGGTATTGCTACTAGTGGAGTGTTACAGTGTGGAACAATAGCACCTAGTGTAGTGTTATACAGTGTTGGTATTGCTACTAGTGGAGTGTTACAGTGTGGTGCAATAGCACCTAGTGTAGTGTTATACAGTGTTGGTAATGCTACTAGTGGAGTGTTACAGTGTGGTGCAATAGCACCTAGTGTAGTGTTATACAGTGTTGGTATTGCTACTAGTGGAGTGACACAGTGTGGTGCAATAGCACCTAGTGTAGTGTTATACAGTGTTGGTATTGCTACTAGTGGAGTGTTACAGTGTGGTGCAATAGCACCTAGTGTAGTGTTATACAGTGTTGGTATTGCTACTAGTGGAGTGTTACAGTGTGGTGCAATAGCACCTAGTGTAGTGTTATACAGTGTTGGTATTGCTACCAGGTGAGTGTTACAGTGTGGTGCAATAGCACATAGTGTGGTGTTATACAGTGTTGGTATTACTACTAGTGGAGTGACACAGTGTGGTGCAATAGCACCTAGTGTAGTGTTATACAGTGTTGGTATTGCTACTAGTGGAGTGTTACAGTGTGGTGCAATAGCACCTAGTGTAGTGTTATACAGTGTTGGTATTGCTACTAGTGGAGTGTTACAGTGTGGTGCAATAGCACCTAGTGTAGTGTTATACAGTGTTGGTATTGCTACTAGTGGAGTGACACAGTGTGGTGCAATAGCACCTAGTGTAGTGTTATACAGTGTTGGTATTGCTACTAGTGTAGTGTTATACAGTGTTGGTATTGCTACTAGTGGAGTGTTACAGTGTGGTGCAATAGCACCTAGTGTAGTGTTATACAGTGTTGGTATTGCTACTAGTGGAGTGTTACAGTGTGGTGCAATAGCACCTAGTGTAGTGTTATACAGTGTTGGTATTGCTACTAGTGGAGTGTTACAGTGTGGTGCAATAGCACCTAGTGTAGTGTTATACAGTGTTGGTATTGCTACTAGTGGAGTGACACAGTGTGGTGCAATAGCACCTAGTGTAGTGTTATACAGTGTTGGTATTGCTACTAGTGGAGTGTTACAGTGTGGTGCAATAGCACCTAGTGTAGTGTTATACAGTGTTGGTATTGCTACTAGTGGAGTGTTACAGTGTGGTGCAATAGCACCTAGTGTAGTGTTATACAGTGTTGGTATTGCTACTAGTGGAGTGTTACAGTGTGGTGCAATAGCACATAGTGTAGTGTTATACAGTGTTGGTATTGCTACTAGTGGAGTGTTACAGTGTGGTGCAATAGCACCTAGTGTAGTGTTATACAGTGTAGGTATTGCTACCAGGTGAGTGTTATACAGTGTTGGTATTGCTACTAGTGGAGTGACACAGTGTGGTGCAATAGCACCTAGTGTAGTGTTATACAGTGTTGGTATTGCTACTAGTGGAGTGACACAGTGTGGTGCAATAGCACCTAGTGTAGTGTTATACAGTGTTGGTATTGCTACTAGTGGAGTGACACAGTGTGGTGCAATAGCACCTAGTGTAGTGTTATACAGTGTTGGTATTGCTACTAGTGGAGTGTTACAGTGTGGTGCAATAGCACCTAGTGTAGTGTTATACAGTGTTGGTATTGCTACTAGTGGAGTGTTACAGTGTGGTGCTATAGCACCTAGTGTAGTGTTATACAGTGTTGGTATTACTACTAGTGGAGTGTTACAGTGTGGTGCAATAGCACCTAGTGTAGTGTTATACAGTGTTGGTATTGCTACTAGTGGAGTGTTACAGTGTGGTGCAATAGCACATAGTGTAGTGTTATACAGTGTTGGTATTGCTACTAGTGGAGTGTTACAGTGTGGTGCAATAGCACCTAGTGTAGTGTTATACAGTGTTGGTATTGCTACTAGTGGAGTGTTATACAGTGTTGGTATTGCTACTAGTGGAGTGTTATACAGTGTTGGTATTGCTACTAGTGGAGTGTTATACAGTGTTGGTATTGCTACTAGTGGAGTGTTACAGTGTGGTGCAATAGCACCTAGTGTAGTGTTATACAGTGTTGGTATTGCTACTAGTGGAGTGTTACAGTGTGGTGCAATAGCACCTAGTGTAGTGTTATACAGTGTTGGTATTGCTACTAGTGGAGTGACACAGTGTGGTGCAATAGCACCTAGTGTAGTGTTATACAGTGTTGGTATTACTACTAGTGGAGTGTTACAGTGTGGTGCAATAGCACCTAGTGTAGTGTTATACAGTGTTGGTATTGCTACTAGTGGAGTGTTACAGTGTGGTGCAATAGCACCTAGTGCAGTGTTATACAGTGTGGTGCAATAGCACCTAGTGTAGTGTTATACAGTGTTGGTATTGCTACTAGTGGAGTGACACAGTGTGGTGCAATAGCACCTAGTGTAGTGTTATACAGTGTTGGTATTGCTACTAGTGGAGTGTTACAGTGTGGTGCAATAGCACCTAGTGTAGTGTTATACAGTGTTGGTATTGCTACTAGTGTAGTGTTATACAGTGTTGGTATTGCTACTAGTGGAGTGTTACAGTGTGGTGCAATGGCACCTAGTGTAGTGTTATACAGTGTTGGTATTGCTACTAGTGGAGTGTTACAGTGTGGTGCAATAGCACCTAGTGCAGTGTTATACAGTGTGGTGCAATAGCACCTAGTGTAGTGTTATACAGTGTTGGTATTGCTACTAGTGGAGTGACACAGTGTGGTGCAATAGCACCTAGTGTAGTGTTATACAGTGTTGGTATTGCTACTAGTGGAGTGTTACAGTGTGGTGCAATAGCACCTAGTGTAGTGTTATACAGTGTTGGTATTGCTACTAGTGTAGTGTTATACAGTGTTGGTATTGCTACTAGTGGAGTGTTACAGTGTGGTGCAATGGCACCTAGTGTAGTGTTATACAGTGTTGGTATTGCTACTAGTGGAGTGTTATACAGTGTTGGTATTGCTACTAGTGTAGTGTTACAGTGTGGTGCAATAGCACCTAGTGTAGTGTTATACAGTGTTGGTATTGCTACTAGTGGAGTGTTACAGTGTGGTGCAATAGCACCTAGTGTAGTGTTATACAGTGTTGGTATTGCTACTAGTGTAGTGTTATACAGTGTTGGTATTGCTACTAGTGGAGTGTTACAGTGTGGTGCAATGGCACCTAGTGTAGTGTTATACAGTGTTGGTATTGCTACTAGTGTAGTGTTATACAGTGTTGGTATTGCTACTAGTGGAGTGTTACAGTGTGGTGCAATAGCACCTAGTGTAGTGTTATACAGTGTTGGTATTGCTACTAGTGTAGTGTTATACAGTGTTGGTATTGCTACTAGTGGAGTGTTACAGTGTGGTGCAATGGCACCTAGTGTAGTGTTATACAGTGTTGGTATTGCTACTAGTGGAGTGTTACAGTGTGGTGCAATAGCACCTAGTGTAGTGTTATACAGTGTTGGTATTACTACTAGTGGAGTGTTGCAGTGTGGTGCAATAGCACCTAGTGTAGTGTTATACAGTGTTGGTATTGCTACTAGTGGAGTGTTACAGTGTGGTGCAATAGCACCTAGTGTAGTGTTATACAGTGTTGGTATTGCTACTAGTGGAGTGTTACAGTGTGGTGCAATAGCACCTAGTGTAGTGTTATACAGTGTTGGTATTGCTACTAGTGGAGTGACACAGTGTGGTGCAATAGCACCTAGTGTAGTGTTATACAGTGTTGGTATTGCTACTAGTGGAGTGACACAGTGTGGTGCAATAGCACCTAGTGTAGTGTTACACAGTGTTGGTATTGCTACTAGTGGAGTGTTACAGTGTGGTGCAATGGCACCTAGTGTAGTGTTATACAGTGTTGGTATTGCTACTAGTGGAGTGTTACAGTGTGGTGCAATAGCACCTAGTGTAGTGTTATACAGTGTTGGTATTGCTACTAGTGGAGTGACACAGTGTGGTGCAATAGCACCTAGTGTAGTGTTATACAGTGTTGGTATTGCTACTAGTGGAGTGTTACAGTGTGGTGCAATAGCACCTAGTGTAGTGTTATACAGTGTAGGTATTGCTACCAGGTGAGTGTTATACAGTGTTGGTATTGCTACTAGTGGAGTGACACAGTGTGGTGCAATAGCACCTAGTGTAGTGTTATACAGTGTTGGTATTGCTACTAGTGGAGTGTTACAGTGTGGTGCAATGGCACCTAGTGTAGTGTTATACAGTGTTGGTATTGCTACTAGTGGAGTGTTACAGTGTGGTGCAATGGCACCTAGTGTAGTGTTATACAGTGTTGGTATTGCTACTAGTGGAGTGTTACAGTGTGGTGCAATAGCACCTAGTGTAGTGTTATACAGTGTTGGTATTGCTACTAGTGGAGTGTTACAGTGTGGTGCAATAGCACCTAGTGTAGTGTTATACAGTGTTGGTATTGCTACCAGGTGAGTGTTACAGTGTGGTGCTATAGCACCTAGTGTAGTGATATACAGTGTTGGTATTGCTACTAGTGGAGTGACACAGTGTGGTGCAATAGCACCTAGTGTAGTGTTATACAGTGTTGGTATTGCTACTAGTGGAGTGTTACAGTGTGGTGCAATAGCACCTAGTGTAGTGTTATACAGTGTTGGTATTGCTACTAGTGGAGTGTTACAGTGTGGTGCAATAGCACCTAGTGTAGTGTTATACAGTGTTGGTATTGCTACCAGGTGAGTGTTACAGTGTGGTGCAATAGCACATAGTGTAGTGTTATACAGTGTTGGTATTGCTACTAGTGGAGTGTTACAGTGTGGTGCAATAGCACCTAGTGTAGTGTTATACAGTGTTGGTATTGCTACTAGTGGAGTGTTACAGTGTGGTGCAATAGCACCTAGTGTAGTGTTATACAGTGTTGGTATTGCTACTAGTGGAGTGTTACAGTGTGGTGCAATAGCACCTAGTGTAGTGTTATACAGTGTTGGTATTGCTACCAGGTGAGTGTTACAGTGTGGTGCAATAGCACATAGTGTAGTGTTATACAGTGTTGGTATTGCTACTAGTGGAGTGTTACAGTGTGGTGCAATAGCACCTAGTGTAGTGTTATACAGTGTTGGTATTGCTACTAGTGGAGTGTTATACAGTGTTGGTATTGCTACCAGGTGAGTGTTACAGTGTGGTGCAATAGCACCTAGTGTAGTGTTATACAGTGTTGGTATTGCTACTAGTGGAGTGTTACAGTGTGGTGCAATAGCACCTAGTGTAGTGTTATACAGTGTTGGTATTGCTACTAGTGGAGTGACACAGTGTGGTGCAATAGCACCTAGTGTAGTGTTATACAGTGTAGGTATTACTACTAGTGGAGTGTTACAGTGTGGTGCAATAGCACCTAGTGTAGTGTTATACAGTGTTGGTATTGCTACTAGTGGAGTGACACAGTGTGGTGCAATAGCACCTAGTGTAGTGTTATACAGTGTTGGTATTGCTACTAGTGGAGTGACACAGTGTGGTGCAATAGCACCTAGTGTAGTGTTATACAGTGTAGGTATTACTACTAGTGGAGTGTTACAGTGTGGTGCAATAGCACCTAGTGTAGTGTTATACAGTGTTGGTATTGCTACTAGTGGAGTGACACAGTGTGGTGCAATAGCACCTAGTGTAGTGTTATACAGTGTAGGTATTGCTACCAGGTGAGTGTTATACAGTGTTGGTATTGCTACTAGTGGAGTGACACAGTGTGGTGCAATAGCACCTAGTGTAGTGTTATACAGTGTTGGTATTGCTACTAGTGGAGTGACACAGTGTGGTGCAATAGCACCTAGTGTAGTGTTATACAGTGTTGGTATTGCTACCAGGTGAGTGTTACAGTGTGGTGCAATAGCACCTAGTGTAGTGTTATACAGTGTTGGTATTGCTACTAGTGGAGTGTTACAGTGTGGTGCAATAGCACCTAGTGTAGTGTTATACAGTGTTGGTATTACTACTAGTGGAGTGTTACAGTATATATATATATAGTATGATCAAGTAGGGAGTGATAGAGGAGTAACACCTCTTTAAAAAACCTTGGTCCAGCTGGCCCGGCTGGTAGTACCTTGTTAGGGTCCCTTGCCAGGGTTACGGTGAAGTCCTCAACGGTAACTGCAGTGAAACAGGTGAACTCTGGCACAATGTGGTTGGCGGAAGGGGCAGCCTATTGCTCAGGTTTAATAGGGCAAACTATTGACCATAGTTATGATGGGCAGGTTTTGGCCCAACGGCAAAATGAGCGGATGAGGAGCCAATCACTCTCATGGCTCCCAACGGTCATAGAGGCGGAAGAGGCCACGCCAGACGGACTGGCTGTAAAGGCGCACCTCAGTAGTACTTGAGTATGCGGCAGTTCGTTGCAGTCTCTGTGTTCGGTCCTGCATGTCTCATTCTTTGTGAGCCGCAGGATAAGGCTCAGAGATCATAGTGTGTGGGTCTCGTCCTGGCAAGCTGAGATCCACCCTAAACAAATTCACGCCAGTGGCACTTCTTCCGAACGTCACTTTTCAAAGTCCAACGACGATGGGATATGGACGGTGGGGGCAGGTTATGGGTGTAACTGGAAGCCCCTAGTTCAGACCTGCACGTTGGCAGCAGATGTGTGATGGTCGTCTTCCGGAGACTCTGTGACCACTCAGGAATTCGGTCCTGCATCTGTGTTTGGGCAGGCCTATTTAGGATCACCGCTGCCCACCCCACATGGGGAAGGCCCTAGAAAAGGTGGGCTAAACATCGGAAGTCACAATCTTGGTCCGGCTGGGCAACCGCACTCAGCAGGTCACCCCTCATGCGGTCGAAACTCAAAAACAGTAAAGAATCACAATTTGATTATTGGATCATGGAACATCAGAACCTTGCTTGATTTTGACAATAACATTAGACCTGAGAGAAGGTCAGCTCTCGTAACCCATGAGTTATCAAGACTCAACGTTGACATTGCTGCTCTCAGTGAAACTAGGCTGTCTGCTGAAGGCAAGATTACTGAATCTGGAACAGGATATACCATCTTCTGGAAAGGAAAGGATGAGGGTGAATGTCGTATTCATGGTGTGGGCTTCGCTGTGAAGACCAAACTGGTAAATTATCACCAACTTACGCCCATTGCAATCAGCGAAAGGCTCATGACTCTCCGCATACCACTCTCAGGAGGTTCCTTTATGACACTCATCTCTGCCTATGCTCCTACCTTAGATTCTGATGATGAAGTAAAGGCTCAGTTCTATAATCAGCTAAGTGAAATCATCTCCAAGGTACCATCTGCAGATAAACTCTTGCTCCTCGGTGACTTCAATGCCAGAGTTGGGAAAGATCACAGGCTATGGAATAATGTGATGGGCAAACAGGGACTTGGAAAATGTAATCCCAATGGACTGTTGCTTCTTGGTCTTTGTGCAGAACACGAACTTTTCATTACCAACACGCAGTTCCGGCTACCTGACCGCTTCAAAACCACGTGGATGCATCCTCGTTCCAAACATTGGCACATTCTTGATTATATCATTACCCGGCAATGTGATAAGAAGGACACTCTTATTACCAGAACAGCAAGGAATATAGACGATTGTTGGACAGATCATAAACTTCTTATATGTAAGCTCAGGATATCCATCAGACCTAAACCACCTAGGAACATCAAAAATTTGCCAAGAAAGAAGTTTAATACATCCAAACTTCAGGATGAATCCATGTACAAACATTTTGGAAACAGGATCGTCACCCAGTTATCAGAAAACCCAGTAACAAATGATATTCAGCAAGAATGGGCCACATTACAGAAGATTATCACACAGTCAGCTGAGGAAACCATTGGTTTTATAGTGCGGAAAAGACAAGACTGGTTTGATGACAACAATGAGGAAATTCTGTCTCTCATCAATGCCAAAAGGAATGCCTATCTTGCCCATCTTCAAGACCCAACTTCCAACACAAAGAGAGATAAACTACTGGAACTCAAGGGTAAATGCCAGATGCAGATAAGGCAGATTAAAAATACTTGGTGGCAACAGAAGGCTCAGGAACTGCAGAGACTATCGGATGCTCGAGACTTGAGGAACTTCTATGCCGTACTCAAGGAAATATATGGACCATCTCGCTCATCATCAGGTACACTGAAAAGCGCTGATAATTCTACTACCTTTACTGATAGTCAAGAAATCTTGGAACGCTGGAAGGAGCACTTCTCCAATCTCCTAAATCGTCCATCAGAAGCTGCTGAAGACTTCCTCTGTGATGTGCCGCAACAACCTGAACAACTGTGGTTGGCAGTACCTCCTACTTATCATGAATTCAGTGCAGCTCTCACCCAATTGAAACCCAGAAAAGCACCTGGCCCAGATAACATCCCTCTGGAACTAATTCAAGCCGGAGGTCATTCCCTCAAAACAAGAATTTTCATCCTTATCCTCAGAATTTGGGAATCAAGAAAGGTACCTGGAGACCTAAAGAATGCCACTATCGTCACTATCTTTAAAAAGGGTGATCGCAGTGTTTGTGGCAACTACCGTGGTATATCACTGCTATCAATTGTGGGGAAGATTCTTGCAAGAATTCTACTTAACCGCCTCAAGGTTATCTCTGAGAGGATCCTCCCAGAGTCACAATGCGGATTTAGAACTTCCAGAAGCACAATTGACTTGATATAGATTGTATATCACCCTCCTATCCCTGTACTTTATTCCAATCGATTTCAAAATGTCAAACAATTTAGTCCAATCAACGTTATCAAAAGCCTTTTCTAAGTCTACAAAAGCCATGAACGTTCTCTTATCTTTCCTTATTCTACCTTCCAAAATCAGCCTAAGACTTAGTACAGCTTCCCTTGTTCCTACATTTCTCCTGAAACCAAACTGGTCTTCACCCAACTCCGTTTCTATCTGGCTCTCAATCCTCTTGTAAATTATTCTAGAAAGGATCTTTGAAGCATGAGTAATCAAGCTGATTGTACGGTAATCTTCACATCTGTCAGCTCCCACTTTCTTTGGTATAGGGATGATTACATTCTTCTTGAAATCAGGGGGTACCTCACCTGTCTCATAAATCCTACACACCAAGTGAAATAACCTGATCAGACCTTCCTCTCCTATGCAGCGTAGCAACTCAATCGGTAAATCATCTATGCCTGGTGCTTTGTTCCTGCTTAAGTCTTCCAAAGCTCTATCAAATTCTGATCTCAATATTAAATCTCCTTTCGCATCCTCATCAATTTCCTCCTCCCTTTCCATTACATGATTCTCAATCTCCTTTCCCTTATACAAACTCTCTATGTAAGCTTTCCATCTCTCAACCTTTTCTTCCCTATCTGTTAGAGGCTTTCCATTTGTGTCCTTAATATTACAGCACTTAGTCTTCTTTTCCCCAAAAGTATTCTTAATCCTTCGATAAGCTGTGTCTACTTTTCCTAATTTCAGACAATTTTCTATACCAGCACATTTCTCTTTCAACCATTCTTCTTTCGTTTCCTTGCACTTCTTGTTAACCTCATTTCTCAGACGTCTGTATTCTGCTTTCCCCTTTTCATCTCTTACATTCTTGTGCTTCCGCCTTTCATCCATCAATTCGAGTATATCCTGAGTGATCCACGGTTTTCTACCTATTCTCTCTTTCCTACCAATGTTTTCTTCTGCGGATTTTGTTATTTCATTCCTCAAAAGTGCCCATTCGTCTGCAATTGAAGTTTGTTTAGGGTTTTTCATTAGTCCTTCCTTTATACTCTTCTTGAATCTTTCGTTTACATCCTTCTCTTTCAGTCTGTCTATTGCCCACCTTTTTGGCTTTTGACTTTTCTTCAGTTTCTTCAACTTTAATCTGCATTTCATTACAACCAGATTGTGGTCAGAGTTTATGTCAGCACCAGGATATGTTTTACAATCCAAAATCTGGTTTCGAAACCTCTGCTTGACCATAATAGCTATATAGAAGCAGTAGTAAATGCATTAAAAGAGAAATAAAAGGATTAAAATTTAATGGAACACAGGTTCATAGCATTCGCTTTGCAGATGATATTGCACTTTTAGCAAACTCAGCATGTGAAATGAATAGAAAGTTAAAAGTTTTTCAAAAATCCTTAGGAAAATTCGGGCTAAGATTTAATTCTCGGAAGACAAAATTAATGGTGGTTGATAAAAAGAAACAACCAATTTTAGCTAATATAATGTTAAATGATAGTGCCATTGAACAAGTAACGGAATTTGCTATTTGGGAAGTGTGATTAATTATGACAGCAGATGCATCTCAGACATTAAGAAAAGAATAGTGTTGGCAAAGAAAGCCTTTCAAAATAAGAAGAAATTGCTGCTCAATGAGCACCTCAACTTGAAAATAAGGAAGTCATTTCTCAAGACCTTGGTTTGGAGTATGTTGACCTATGGTTGTGAAACATGGACACTTGGGAAAAGAGAAGAATCGAAACTTGAGGCAGCTGAAATGTGGTTTTGGAGACGAATGACCCGAACAAGCTGGTTGGAAAGAAAGACAAATGAGCTTGTTCTGAACCAAATTCAGGAGAATCGATGTTGTTGAACACCATCAAGAAAAGAAAAGCAAAATTCATGGGACACATACTCAGACATGACACTCTCCTACAAGTAATTTTTGAAGGAAAAATTTTGGGGAAAAAAACAAGGGGACGACCAAGACAATCATATCTCAAGAACATTGTCAAGGAAATGGAATGTGACTCGTATGTCAATATGAAGAGAACTGCTGAAGACCGTAAGAAATGGCTGCAACGACAAGGCTTTTAGACTTAGAAGGGTCATGAAGCAGTAGCGTAGCCAGGATTTTAGTTTGGGGGGGGGCATTAGGTCCTCATCTATTACTGCCAGAGTTTTTATATTTTAGCCTATTTTCATTTATGAAAAATAGTAGGCTTATGAGATCACCCCTCCCCCCCCCCCCCCCCCCCCCATAATGAAATCTAAACGGCCGGAGCGATTTCAAGGAAACTCGGTAAGCACATACTACTACCTCATCAGACCTCGACCGTGCCTTTCAAATTTCAAATTTTGATGCGTTTCACCAATTCAGCATGCGGGCCACGCGAAATATTTCACTGGCATTCTATATCTCCGCATTGGTAACAGATATCTCCTGAACTTTTGTACAGTGATAAAGGACACTACAACAAGTTTACCGATGCGACTTTATTAAACATTTAGGAGTATTACCCTTCATTTATAAAACCTGTTGAGTACAAAACGAACATGGTGGCCAAGCGAAGTTGAAACATTTTAATGGATATTTCACGCGATTTAACCATCCGAGCACAGTGAAACTTAGAGCGGTAAATGTTTATACAAATTCTAATTTACTTACATCTAATTTAGTTAAATTGTTTACATAACCTCAAGATGGAGGCTGTGCGAAATTTTAAAATTAAGCTTTATTTCTTGTGACCTAATCATGCGATCGTAGTGAAAGATTGTATAATGAACCTACGCAATAATTTTCATCTAATGTTACATAACTGCATGGCCTACATCTGGCGACCATCCGAAATATTTAGACGGTTCTCAATATCTATAAAATCTATTGCAGCAATCAAACTGAAATTTTGTATGCTGATTGAGGCTATTAATATAAGTTCAATAACCTGGTGAGCACAACACCAACATGGCGGCAAAGTGAAGTAAAAACATTTAAATGGAATTGACTCGCGATTTCATTATCCGAGCGCAGTGAAACTTGGTACGGTAACTGTTCACACAAAATCTACTGCCATCTAATTAAATTCAATTGTTTTATAACCCCAAGATGGCGGCAGTATGACATTTTAAAATTGAGTTTTTATTTCTTGTGTCCTAATCATGCGATCAAAGTGAACGTTTGAATAATCTTCATCTAACGGTGCATAACTCTATGGCGTACATACAGAACAATTCAACATGGCGTTCCTTTTCATAGGCGGGAGATTTTTCTAATAAAGAAGACCAATTGGATACATGAAAATAGGCTATATAGTTCTTTACGAAACTACTTGTTTTGAGTATAAGTACTTTAGGGTCCATTTTAACTTAGGGCAAAGATCTTCAGTCTGTTCATGTCTGTCTGAATTCTGTCCTTCGTTGCTTTGTTTTGAGGCAGCTCACAGCTGTGTCAGTGTCTATATTTGTCTCTGTCGCTCAGATTTTTAATTATCCGTTATCAGAATACTACTACAATATTATGGCATATTCACACGTTTCTGTGCAGAAAGTTCTTTTACATTAACACCGCACTATGTCTTGGTGTTTTATAAATAGTTTATTTTAACAGAAATGTTTTTAGTCAATTGAATGAATCTGTCAAAAAATAAACATCAGGAGTAGATAACAGGAAGAAGGGACACTCATAAAGGCATCAAACAAGTACCTACGTTGCAAAATATTTAGGTATATTATTGTTAGTGTAATTTATACAGTGCTGTTTTAAGGTAAGCCTAACGGTCGCCGTGTATGGTACCTCAATCTTGTTTATTATTATTATTCAGAGGAAACTGTAGCACCCTTTAAATAATAAAATAAATACGAACCTTTTAAAAAAATGGAATAACTTTACATTCTATCAGTGAGCATTGAGTCTTTCTCGTTCAGAGAAAATTATTTGTGAAAGCTGTGCCTATATAATGAAATGGGGGCCTCAATTTTCTACACCTACAATAAAAGCTTTTCATAACTTACCGAAGATGTTGTAGCAGCTTCGCTTGCCCCTAACTGTTGGGTGATAATTGTAACTGTTGACCTTTGCCTAAGCTATGTTGTTTTAATGGGCGCCAAGACCTCAATGCAATGCTGAAATCTAAATTTGTATTTAACAACGTCTAGCTCTGGGAGAACACCTTCAAGAATCTATTCACTCAGATCGTGGTATGATTTGATCATTAACCCAACAAACAATTGTATCAGGAGAAGGAGTTGGTCTATATCTAATGCTACCTACTGAAAGCAAAGATTGCATTGTAAAAGAAATGAATTTATTATATAAAACAAGTATAGCAAAATTAATAATAATAATAAGTTTAAAATTTAAATTGGAGCGTTGCGATTTTAATATTACCGATAGAAAATTACGTGAAAACGGAGTCTGATAAATTGATTTTACTCTTATTTCCAAGCTATGAAGTTACTGAAATATGAAATGTAAAACAAAGAAAAATGAGAGATTGCGTATTTCTGCGTCATTTGCGCTTACCACTGGAAATTGCTAAAGCATTTCCCTCGTACTGGATGATGCTGTGTGCTTCCCACAGTCTCCTGGACGTCGCCATCTTCTTCGTTATTTGATGATATTCTGGTAGATTAGATAATTCTATGGTCCGTACATCGGACCCAAACCGTACAACCACCACGGTTAAGTTTCACAAAGATAGTCGCTAACTCCACTGAACATCGGAGCGACACGCACATGCAACCGTACTCGGCAAGTTCTACACAGATTCTCCTCGTTCCACAGCGCGTCGAACGATATATGCACACGTTGGCTCCCCACTCCGGAGCCGTCTTCCAGCTTACGTCGTCTCCTCTGATTGGCTGCACCCCACGCGCTATACTCCCCTCCTCTGCCTCATTACACTCGGCGGTAAGGGGAAGTCGTATTCCGTTCCAACAATTCGCCTTTTCTTGACGATGCGAGCCCGCTTGCGTAATACTTCCCGACAGGATTAAGCTTGTATTTGAATTCCCAGTGAGTCACGTCTCTCAAATACCCTAACTGACAAAACTCCGTAAAATTCCGTAATCACATAATTTCCTATGATATTGTCGTTCGTAATAATTTGCTTGATAGCGTTTTCTAAGACATAGAAAACCTATCTGTATGCTTATAATTTTTATAAAATGCTCCGAAAATATCTTAATAATAATTATAATAAATTAATAATAATAATAAATTAACATGAAAAATTCTCTTGGCTGAACAATTTGCCGCGTAAATAAATATAGAATGGCTTCCTACTGACTTATGCCAGTTGCACAAAAACCCCTCGAAAAACACGTTACAATGTGTCCAGTTTTGCCTTCTTTATGACAAATCTTAACAGTCGCTAATGTGACAAAAAGAAGAAAGAAAAGAGCAACTAACAAACAACTCTGGACTCTTCCCCAATACTACCACTTACAAACTGTATATCTCCTCTCGCACAGACATACGATCACCGTAAATCTCGACAGTGGCGACAATCAACCACGCTGAGCCAGTATTGTTGCCAGGGACATTTTAACACTGCTATTTCCAGGAAATGGAAATTAAAAGCTGACAAGATATAACTGGCCCCCTCCAGAGAGGTCTCCTGCTAATTGGCAATCTCCTAATTTCTTGGTAGACTTTTGTATCCCCAGCACTCAGGCACCTACTGTTCTTGGAAAATCCCCCTCCCCCATGTCACAATCCTAATTGCTACCCTGTTATTTGAGCTCCTCCAAGCAGTGCGGACACGGAAATGATGACAGGCCGTGAAAAGATTGTTAGTACATTCTTTGTCAAAGCATTTACTGTATTTAACATTTCATTGTAGGTTCTAAATTTGTTCGAGCCATAAGAAAATGTGAAGGCTTATGCCAACCCCAATTTCTGGATTTATTTTGGGGGGGGGGGGGGGCGGCCCCTCTGGCTACGCCACTGCCATGAAGTCATGATTTAATAAGGGGTGCTGGGTGGGTTATAGACAGTGGAGGAGTAAACATCTATTACCATACCATTTCCTGATATATTATTCATAATTACAAAAGGTATTTTGGCTAATTTTATGGAATGAGTGACGTTTCATTCAGTGTTACCAAAATCACTGCTGTTGTTTGAGTCTTCAGTCTTTTGACTGGTTTGATGCAGCTCTCCATGCCTCCCTGTCCTGAGCTAATCGTTTCATCACTAGATAGCTACCACACCTTACATCCGAGGCAATCTGTTTAACATACTCGAACCTTGGTCTACCCCTACAGTTCTTGTCCTCGACCCTTCATTCCATTACTAAGCTTGCTATTCCTGGGTGCCTTAGTATGTGTCCTACCAATCTATCTCTTCTTTTCATTAGCAGCCGCCAGAAACATCTCTCCTCTCCCACTCGTCTTAATACCTCTTCGTTTGTAACCCTATCTACCCATCTGATCTTCATCATTCTCGTGTAACACCACATTTCAAACGCTTCAATTCTCCTCTTTTCTGCTGCACCAATACCGGTAGTCCAAGTTTCACTTCCATAGAGTGCCACGCTCCACACAAAGGTTTTCAAAAATGTCTTCTTAATACCTAAATCTATATTCAATGTCAACAGATTTCTTTTCTGTAGAAATTCTTTTCTTGCCTGAGCCAACCTACTTTTTATATCCTCTTTGCTTAGTCCATCACTGGTTATTTTGCTTCCTAAGTAACAGAAGTCTCCTACTTCCTTTAGTTTTTCCCCTACCAATTTGATGTCCATAGAGGTTTCTGATTAATTGCGGCTGCATTCCAAAATTTTTGTTTTACATTTATTAATTTTCATCATGAATTCTTTCCTCAAGACGGAGTCCATACCATTCAAAAACTCATTCAAATTCTCAGACTTGTCTGCCAAGATGACGATGTCATCAGCAAATCTCAGAGCTGAAATTATTTCTCCTTGAATCTTCACTCCCACTTTAAATTTCTCTCTAATTTCCTTCATTGCTTGTTCAATGTAAAGATTGAAAAGTATGGGTGATAAGTTGCAGCCTTGTCTCACACCTTTCTGAATAGCAGCTTCTCTCTCATGTCCATCAGCTCGAATGACTGCTGTCTGGTTTCTGATAGATTGTAGATCACCCTCCTATCCCTATACTTTATTCCAATCAATTTCAAAATGTCAAACAATTTAGTCCAATCAACGTTATCAAAATCACTTGCATTACCTTATGAACATACTCCGTACAAGACAATAAGATTGAAAAAAATATATTAAAAAATATTAAAAAACAACATCACCAACAAATAATCGACCTTTACTACCGATTAATCCGTGAGGTGTGACTACTACTGCCATGATATGCTGTACTTGAGCGATAAGCCTCTGTACTTACCACAGAACAGGATCATTGGCAACATCTCGGAATCTTTTGCAGACTCGGCTCACATTGCACAAATCCACCTCAAGCAGGTGACTGAATATTGATAGGAGCGATTCAGTTGGTAAGGTGTCCAAGGCAAGTGATTTAGATGTAGGCCTTGTCACATTTTTACGCTTTTTAAACACGCTGCAGGAAATTTTCTTCGGGCTAGATGACGTAGCCCCTGTGGACAGAAAATAAAAAATTAATTAGTGAACCAAAAATGGATTAGATTTAAGGACAAAATCATAAGGTATTGGAAGGGAAAGGTGATAATGTTATGTCCCATTTAACTGATGTGACTTTCGAGACACCAGAGTGTCAGATTTTTGCCCTTTTTAACATGCCAGAAAATCAACCGAGATGTGTGTAATGACCGTGTGGCCTCCGGAGAGGCCGAGTGCAGGTCTTTCTAGTTGACACACGTGGGCGACCTGCGCGTCGTAATGAGGATGAAGTGATGATGAAGACGTCACATACACCCAGTCCCCGAGCCACGGGAATCAGCCCCAGGAGATTAAAATCCCTGATGACTCGGCCGGGAATCGAACCCGGAGCCTTTCGGGCCAAAGCCTAGCGCGCTAACCATTTAGCCACGGAGCCGGACAACCGAGATGAGGTCATCATATTGAAACACCCTAAACCTTCAGAGAGCTACAGACGAAACGGTTCATCACCAATTTTACCACGCGTTGGTGCTAATGATGAAACGGTTCTTCACTACGCGCATGCCATTTTAGTTTCACATTCCAGCTGTTTGAGGCGATATTATTTGAAAGTAGACTTATGTGCTCTTTTGAGATAGTCCATAGAACCATTTAATTTGGTTTTATAATCTCTATGGTGATGTGAATCACGCTCTTCATTCGTTCAAAGAGATAGCAATGTTTGATTTCTGTGCACTGCAATGGCCGACATAAGACCAAGTAATTCGAGTAGTGGTGATTCTAAACCCCTACAATACCCAGGAGGGGGAATGGGGGATATTTCCGCCTAAAAGTCTGATTTGTCATCCCTGGTGAAAGGATGTCTAGCCAGTCACTACGAGTACATAAGGCAGTCTTTACCTACATCCATAACCACTCTCCCCAAAAAATTATTTTTCAGGCATGCCCCTGAACTTATTTGAGCGCATGTATGTAAAATGTAACCCAACGTAATATATGAAACGAATAGGAGAAGGGAGAATATGTTAACCCTCTACTTGTGAGGCGCGGTCAAGGTGACCGCAAGAATATTTTGAAGTGTTATTTTTATCCCTTCTATTGTTACTTCCAACCTTTTCTTTTATGTACCTTCCGAGCACATGGCCTTGAGTTACTGCATAGCTCAGTGCAGCTCTAGCCACTGATACGTGCGGGCGATCACGTTGTAAAGTTTTCAAACAGTAACAGTATTATTATTAAGCGTATGGAATTTTACATAATGGACAAGTATATACAATATTATACAAAAACCTGCAAAGAATACATGGTACTAAGTAGTGAACAATTACACATGGATATCTAAATTATTTATCCATTGCACTAGGGATACTGAGACATCAGCAAGGTCTTTCTGGTCTCCACCATACGCACGCAGAGGGCATTCGTCCATTATGTGATGCATGGTCTGGACCAGTGCACCACAATCACATGCTGGAGAGTCCCTGAAGCCCCACTGGTAAAGGGAGAATGCAGATCTTCCACCTGTTTAGTGATGACACGTTCTTCTTGGCAAATTGAAACCAGCTTGGGCATGGTTTGGATTAAAGAGGCTTGGCCACTCCGGAGCTGTACGAAACCATTGCTCTTTCCATTCCTCTTTTAAATTGAAACCAGCATCCATTAGATTCTTAGCTGTTTTCATTGGTGGCTTACAGGATTTCAGCCTTTGTCTCCAGAGATCTGCAACATCCCTGTGAATGGGTAGAGTTGGATGGGACATGATCTTATCATATTCTCGAACAAGGGCTCTTGATCGTCGCAGGTTTGGTGGAGGAATGTGAGACAGGACTGGCAACCAGTGTGTTGCAGTAGGCTTCAGAGTACCGGAGATGATACGCATGGTGGTGTTAAGTTGTACATCGACTTTCTTTAAGTGGCAACTGTTAAGCCATGCTGAAGAGCAGTATTCAGGTGCAGAGTACACGAGGCCAGGCGCAGTACGTCATAGTGTGTCCGCTGAAGCACCCCATGAAGTTCCACACAACTTAAATAGAATATTATTAGGTGATCTCAGCTTAGATCCCAGGTTTTCAAGATGCTTTCTGTAAGATAGAGTTCGGTCAAGCATTACCCCGAGGTTCTTTGGATTAGGATTGTGCTTTAGTACTGAGCCATTGAAGCATACTTGGAGTTTGGTATTAGCCAGCTTGTTGTGGAGATGGAAGCAAGCAGATTCTTATTAATGCTGGGTTGTAGTCTCCAGTTTCGAAAGTAAGAGCTGAGTGTATTCAGGTCAGACGTCAGGATGGCCTCGGCATGACAGAAATCTCGGTGTTGAAAGGGTCTGCATAAGTGAATTTTACTGATTTTGTCTCAGGAATATCCGATATGTAGAGATTGAATAGACCATGCAGGCGAGAGATACACTTTCAGCTGAAGAAGAATGTTCAGCTGTTTCATCGTGTCAACCATGTATATTTGTTTCTAAATAATAATATTGTATGATGATATTTTGTTAAGGTAGTTCCGCCCCTTAAAACAACAACAAAATAAAAATTGTTAAGTTTTCATTTTTAAAATTAATTAAATCTAATGATCACAGAAAGTTTTTATTTGTATCGTGTGTAGGAGTAGGTGAAGTACCAACACGACAAATTTCAATTAAATAGTTTTATTGTGTGTGCCTATGAACAAGCAAAATTAATCGCCGGTCACTTGGACCTCACCTCACAACTAGAAGGTTAAATTGATTTATAGCCTTGATGGAAAATTAGGATAGGATTTGTGAAAATAACTCAGCACATGGGTGTTCATACATCTGGAAAAACGAAGGTTGTCCGTAAAATAAGGTTCCCAATGATTTTTGACAAGGAAACACATATTCATTGGCATTGAATAATAAATGTTTGGAAAGCTTAGACTGTCCCCTATTTTTCAACAATCCCCATTGCGATCAATGCATTTTTGCATGCTGTGTCCTTAGGCCTTCTTTATGCCTGCATCGTAGAACTCTCCCGCCATGCTGCAAAGGTAGCTTAAAACCTCTTTTTTCAGCTCCTCTCTAGTTCTGAGATGCGTCTCACCCACGTGTTTCTTCAATCCGGGGAAGAGATGGTAGTCACTTGGGCCTATGTCTGGGCTGTAGGGCAGATGTGTGACAGTCACTCATTCAAATGTTTTGATGAGATCCGTTGTGACACGGGCGATGTGCTGACGAGCATTGTTCTGATGGAAACACACTCCCTTCGTGAGCTGTTAGTCATGGACATCTATGCATCCGTCTTTGAAGTCTCTGCACCATTTGCGCACGTGTTGTAGGCTCATTCACTTCTCTCTGTAGACTTCACACAGTTGGGAATGAATGTCCACCGGCGCACCAGTGAATTTTGTACACACAAGAGAAAAAAATCACAGCGCGTAATTCGCACCTGGTGGAAGAAGTGAGTGGCATCTCCATCTCTCATGGCTGCCACGCCAAGACTGAGTGTCATAGACAGCTCTCCGTTTTAGGTACTGGGAGAGGGGGAACCAAGCTGCATGCCGGTGTCGCCAGATCCCGCTAAACAGCTTTCCTCGTGACTGCAGCTCCTTGGGAACCTTATTTTACGGACAACCCTCGTACATAGCAGTTAAAAAGTTAAATGGCATTTGACTGAGCTAGGATCGAAGAAGCTATCGAAAGTTTTGAGGACAATGCTAACTAAATGCGTATAACCCACTGCCCTGGTGCAAGTCTTCAAAATTGACACCACGTGGATGACTTGCATGTCAATGATACAATTCCCATACCATAAACCAGAATGAGAGACTAGAATCAAACCCATGCCTCCAAGGTGGCAACCATAAATACCAACCCCTACACCACACGGCATACAAGGCGAACTGATAAGCAATGTTGTTTTAATGAGTAATCAAGATAGTATTATATGAAGGTGTTTCTTTTTCAATCTCTGATGGTCTAAAGAAATCAAATAATTAAGTTCACTTTGAACACCTGTTCATCATCAGCTTCTAAAGGCTAAAATCCTTGTCGTTGCAACCATTTCTTACGGTCTTCAGCAGTTCTCTTCATATTGGCATACGAGTCACATTCTATCTCCTTGACAATGTTCTTGAGATACGATTGTCTTGGTCGTCCCCTTGGTTCTTTCCCCAAAATTTTTTCCTTCAAAAATTATCTGGAGGAGAGCGTCACGTTTGAGAATGTGTCCCATGAATTTTGCTTTCCTTTTCATGATGGTGTTCAACAAGCATCGTTTCTCCAGAATTTGGTTCAGAACAGAACAATTACATTTTATCCCCTTCATCAGCTAAAGAAACATATTGAGAGAACAAAATAAATCTTAGCACAGTAATAAGATACGTTATTAAACCTAATATGGTGCACCATATAATTTGGGTTATAAGATCAGAATAAAATGAAATTAAATAGATGGTGACGGTGATCAGCTTGCAGGTGCTTATGACAAACAGTAGTTCCGTATTGAAGCTTGGAATGGTCGATTTGGAATACCAATACTTCACCAATCCGTGTAGGTCTGTAATTGATGAAGAGCCTGTATGCCTAAAGATCCATTTTTAAGCCTTTTCAAATCAAAGCAGCTTCAAGTAACATGACTTGATTGAAAGTGATCTCTTGGTAAAGAGAGGTTAGTTCAAAGCATATGGTGTATGAGGTAGGACAATGCTACATTTTCAAATGTGTCATTAAAATACCCTGATAATTCCCCGAGTTTTCCAGGATTTAAAAATTCCCTGTTTTTCATATTTTCCAAAGTAATAGACACTCTGAAAGGACACTGGCATAATGAATAAGATGAAAGAGCGAACTGTAATAGTTATCAGCAATGTTGATAGATTTGAGCTAGACATAGTGTAATTTTCACTGACTTATTATCTATCTGAAACCTTGGCACAGATCGACAACTGACTCAACTTCTAGCTCACAAAATAACTGCGAGGGCTGTTGGAATGAGTGAATAATGACATCAAGCATGACTGTAAAAGAGGCAATGCATCAAGCTAGAGAGGCTTCTGAGAATAACTCCAAAGAGCCTTACAAAAAAAAAGTAATGGTGGTGATGTTATAAGAGTAATATTTCCTCTAGGTTATATGTGCTAGAAACAAATAAATGAAAAGGCACAGATCTTTGCTAACGTCCTTTTGGCTCTACGATACCAACTACACTGTATCGATTTAGTTTTATTACGTCTGCATTGTCTTTGGTGCATAGTTGCCAACATATGCCGGTGAAAGATCTTATAACATAAATAAGTAAATAAGAGTTAAATTGTCTTTCTTAACACTTCCCCTCAATTTAACATAGATATCATCATCATCATTTCCCCTTATCCAGCTCCTGCCGGGTCGGGGTATTTATGGCACTTCTCCACTTTCCTTCCACCATTCTTCTTCCACGATCTTGTCCCAGTCCAGATTTCTTTTTCTTACGCTGTTCTTCACTGAATCAATCCACCTTGTTCTAGGTCTTCCTCTTGCTCTCTTACCCTTGCACTTCGCCTCCAGCATCTGTCTTGGTATTAACATAGATAGTAATATATTAAATAAGTTTAACAAACTAATGATCACAATACAAAAATAATCTTTCACAGCTTTAACAGCTTACAAGTTGCTTACATACTAACAATGCCCTTAGCCAGCTCGAAGAGTCTGGAAATGGTTACCAGTCAGTGGTTTGGTGAGAATATCTGCTTTCTGCTCACCTGAAGGAATATGAAGAACCTTGATAACATTCTTCCAATACATATCTTTCACAATATTATACTTGATACCAACGTGTTTTAGCATTTTCTCTTCCCACTTATCTAGACAGAAAATAGTTGACTGATTGTCTTCAAAGATGACAACTGGTCCACATAGTTCAACACCTATGTCCAAAACAAGATTTCTCAACCAAATGAGTTCCATTACAGCACATCCGAGAGAAACGTACTCCGCTTCAGTTGATGACTGGGCAACGGCAGTTTGTTTCCTAGTCACCCAAAGTACATTAGCACCATAGACTTCGAACATGAAACCAGAAATTGATTTCCTATTCTTGGTATTACCCCCCCCCCCCCCCCCCCCCAGTGTGCATCAGCATAGCCAACTAGGTTAGCACTAGTTCCTGATTGCCTTTGAAATAAGAGTCCCATCTCGCTTGTTCCCTTCAGATAACGTAAGACACGTTTAAGCCCAACCCATTGCGCATTACTTTGAAACCTACTATAGAAATTCACTGCCATGCTTATATCAAAAAAGGAAGGAAGCTTGTAGTTTAACGTGACCGTTAATCTGTAGATTATGAGCCACGGGATGCTTATATCAGGACGTGTTGTCAACATGAGATACATTAAACATCCAACTAGTTCTTTGTAAGGTCTGACAGAAAGGATACATTCACCAACAGGCTCCATTGCTGGATCTACCTCCATGGGAGTTTTAGCTGGATTGCAGTCCTCCATTCCAAAACGTTTCAGAAGGTTTTGGATGTATTGGGGCTGGCTTAAGAACATTCCTCTCTCTGAGCGATCAATTTTGATTCCCAGAAATTCCCTGAGATCTCCAAGATCAGTCATCTTGAATTCTGCCATGAGAGCCTTCTTACATTCCTGCAGAGCTGCAGCTGAACTACCTGCTACAATAATATCATCAACATAAAGAAGTAGGGTAATAGCAAATGTGTCATGAAAATAAAGACATTTGTCATATTCTGAATGCCTGAAACCATGCTTCTGAATGAAATCATTGAACCTAGAGTTCCACTCCTTTGGGGCCTGTTTCAATCCGTAGAGTGTTTTGTTCAGCTTGCAAACCAGAGGTGGAGTTGACTCTTGCTCAAATCTCTCTGGTTGAGTCATGTAGTTTTCTTCCTTGATACTGCCGTGAAGGAAAGCGTTCTTCACATCAAGTTGTTGAGTAAGCAATCCATGATGATTAATTACTGACAACAAAACTCTCACAGTCACTAGGCGGGCCACTGGTGCATACGTCTCGAAATAGTCTAAGCCCCATTTTTGCAAACAGCCTTTAATGATAAGGTGGGCTTTATACTTCTCAACATTTCCAGATGCATCAGGTTTGATTCGAAACACCCACCTGTTGTTGATTGCCTCCTTACCAGGTGGCAGCGTTGTCAGTGTCCAGGTTTTATTTTCCTGCAGTGCATTCATCTCTTCTTGAACTGCTTTCCGCCATTCTGTAGCGTCAGGTTGACCTTCAATGTCCTTGACAGATTCAGGAACATCATCTACTACTGCACCCATAGCTAGTTCACTTAGGGTAACCTCATAATCATCCAGATACTGCGGTCTCTTCCTCACACGAGTTCCACGCCTCCGTTCTTCTGTCGGTGTGTCATTGGCTTCCAGATCTTCCCCTGAATTTGTGCAATCTTCAGAAATTGGATCTACCACGGTACCTTCTTCCTTTGAAATAGGCTTCTTATTAGTTTCATAGTGTGATGGATCAATATCTATAAACCTTTCACCTGGAGAACTCTCATCAAAAATGACATCTTTCCCTTCAATAATTTCTTGGGTGTCAGGACACCACAATCTATAACCATTATGACAGTACTCAACCAAGTAAAGTTTCCTCGATCGACTGCCAAATTTTCCTCCATTCAGTTGTTTGGGAGTATGAAGGTAAGCTGGAGAACCAAATACCCCGATCTTGCTGACATCAGGTTTATGCCCATACCAGAGAGTTGCTGGAACACAGTCTGATAAAGCATTTGTAGTGCTCCTGTTGATAAGGTACGCTGCTGCGCTTACTGCTTCAGTCCAAAGATTCTTCTGTAGTCCTGAGCTCAGCAACATACATCTTGCTTTGTCCAGGATAGTTCTGTTGAACCTTTCAGCTACTCCGTTTTGCTCAGGTGTGTAGCTCATGGTATATTCCAACTGTATTCCTTCTCTTGAAAGTAAGTCTTCAGCTCGTTTGAGGTGTACTCCCCACCTCGCTCACACCTGAAGCGACTTATTTTGCTCTTGAAATGAGCGGTTGCCATTGCTTCATAGATCTTGATGTAGTCTAATGCTTCACTCTTCTTTTCTAGACGATATACAGCTGCAAAATGTGTGAATTCATCTATTAAGAGTTATAATGTACCTTTTTCCATTATATGACTCCGGTGTAATTGGGCCAAACAGGTCACTGTGGATTAGTTCCAGTGGCCTCTGTGCTCTTCTTCTTGTTTGGTTGTGTGGCAGCTTACACATTTTTCCTTGACAGCATATTTCACACACTTCCTTCACCTTAGTTTCTTTCATACCATCCACCAGGGTTTGCAGTTTCTGAAGCCCTGCCTTACTTGTGTGACCAAATCTTCTATGCCACAAGTCCTCGCTTCCAAGTGTTAGGCATGCAATTTCCTTCGTGGTATGGAGTATTAGCCTGTACAACTTGTTGATCCGATGTGCAACTGCAATCACATAATTTCCTTTCATTATTAGTGCCTTACCATCTTCAAAAATGATTGTGCGTCCACTCATTTCCAGTCTTCTCACAGACAGTAAATTTATTTCCAAATCTGGAATGTCCAACACGTCTGGAATGTTCACAGTATTCCATGTTCCGTCCACCAATGCAAAAAGTTTCATGTTTCCCTTTTGTGTTGATGTGACTGAGTGCTCTGCTTTTGCTACTTTAATCTTCATAGGATTAATTATTTACACTTGTTTGAAAGAAATCAGATTGATTAATCATGTGCTCTGAAGCTCCAGAATCAAGCCACCATATCACTTCATCACTTCCAGCCTTATTCATTCTAGAGTCTATTACATCAGATAAAGCTGAGAAACAGAATTCCTCTTCCTCCTCTTGAGTGACATTGGCAGCACCAGTTTGCATTCCTGAAAACTTTGTAGGCTGCCAAGGAGTGTTACGTGGGCTGGGACAGTCTCTCCGTAAATGACCACTGCCCCCACAGTTGTGGCACTTGTAAGAATGTGAAGCAGGCTTAGTATTACTGTTAGCTCCAGAAAATACCTTGGACTGTTGCTGAGTGTATGTTGTTGTTGCAGTAGTCTTCGGCTGCTGGTACTGATGTTTCTGTTTTCCTCCATTCTTTACTTGTCCTGGTCGAGTCAAGAAAGCAGTTGTTGACTCATTCCTCTGTGGTTTCTGTTTTCCTTGCCGATTCCTTTCAGATTCTTCATCCAAAAGTCTATTTTTGACAAAAGGAAGGGTTAAGTTCTCACCGTTTGCTGACATGGTTTCAATAGAGGTTACAACCATACTATAGTCAGTTGGCATGGTCAATAACAAATGACAAATCACATCTATCTCATCAGTATTTGCTCCAGCAGATTTAAGTTCTCGAATTTGTCTGTCAAACTTCAGAAAGTGATTTTCCAAAGTTTTATTAGTAGGGTTATGTCGCATTGCAAGCAATGCTTTCCTTGCCTGAAGTTGACTGGCAATTCCTTTCCTTTGAAAAGTGTCTGCTAAAGTTTTCCAGACCTTGAAGGCTGTATCATGTCCTCGGCAATATTCCAAATGACTATCAGCTATAGCACTCACAATAAGTCTAATGCAAAACTTATCTTTCTGCCGAAGTTTCTCATTAGCTGCTTCCCTGGCCGTTCGAGCTGCCATTTTCTCACCCGCTGGTGCCTCAGTATACTGAACTTCTTCTGTGATGTGGGACATCAGTTTCTTTTCGTCCAGTAGAACTTCAAGTCTGAATTTCCAATTGTCGTAGTTCTTACTGTCGAAAAGTGGAATGTGGTATCTTTCATCATTGACTCTTTGTCTCTCCTTGTCATTCATTTTTCCTTTTGTATCAAAGTAAGCCTACGCTAAAAAGTCACTATTCTTCCTCCGATATTCCGTTAACCTCACAGTATTGATTCCCGTTTCACTCACATAAACTATCCGTACGTTTTGGGCCCATAACCTGTTAGAAGAGTAATATTTCATCTAGGTTATATGTGCTAGAAACAAATAAATGAAAAGGCACAGATCTTTGCTAACGTCCTTTTGGCTCTATGATACCAACTACACTGTATCGATTTACTTTTATTACGTCTGCATTGTCTTTGGTACATAGTTGCCAACATATGCCGGTGAAAGATCTTATAACATAAATAAGTAAATAAGAGTTAAATTGTCTTTCTTAACAGGTGCAAAGTAACCTCTTAATATGGGTAACTTTGCACCAGGTTTTGATACATTATAAAATTAAAACAAATTTTATTTTCAAAGATATGAGTCGTTAACCACCTTCCTGCTTCCTCCTAGAATGCGTTAAATAAAATTCATCTAAAAATTCAAAATTTAAGTACCATATACCATATAATAAAATATGCCTATCAATAGCTACTAAGATCCAACATTATAGCACTGTAACTCTCCCTGAAGCCACTTATGCTTGTGAAACACTGTTCCAAATTAAAAATGAACAATGAACTGATCAGCTCCTCAAAAAGGAAAGACAAATCATTAGAACGAGAAATAAATTAAAAGGATCAGGTTGAGGGAGTCTGGAGGATTCCCCCAAATGAACTGTCTATCGTGAGATTGATCCAATCACCAGCACAATGAAAAAGAAAAAGAATTTCATATTTTTTTCACATCTTACGGCTTCCAAAAAACAGAATTGTACGCAAACTAGTGATGAGAAATCTGGGAAAGAAAACTGGAGGGAAATGGATCCAAGAAATCCAACAAGATCTCAAAGCAGTTGGACTCAAGATAACAGATGCCGAGCAGAAAAATAAAATTAACACCATTCTTAAAACTCACAAATTTTCTGCAGAAATGACACATCTCTCTCTGTGGTTAACAGCCGTGAGGCTGGTTGGCAGCAGCTCACCGTTCTTCCCGTCTCTCAGTCTTCCTCTTCAGTTCACAGTATGAGCCACAACCCATATCTTTCAGTATTTGACTCATGTACTCCAGTCTGGGTCTTCCTCTACAATTCTTGCCGTCTACTGTTCCCTCGATTATAAGCTTAATCAGTCCATTGTGTCGCAGTATGTGGCCCACGAGGTGATTCCTTCTTCTTTTTAAATATTTAAGGAAGCATCTTCTCTCTCCCACTCTTCTAAAGACTTCCTCGTTTGTGACCATTTCTTTCCAACTGATTTTCATAATCCTTCTATAGCACCAGGTTTCAAATGCTAGTAGTCTTTTCCTCTCTCTCTCTCCTATTGTCCAAGATTCGCTGCCATATAGCGCGACGCTCCATACATAGGTCTTCAACATTTGTTTCCTCACATCAAGACTTATGTTCCTTGCAGTAAATAGGTTCTTCTTTTTATAGAAAGCGTTCTTGGCTTGGGCAATCCTACTTAATATCTCTCTGCTGCTTCTTCCATCATTCGTTATTTTACTTCCCAGATAATTAAACTCATTCACTTCTTGTATCTTTTCATTTCTTAACTCTATTGATGTCTGGTTTTCTCCATGTCTACTGCAGACCAAATTTTTTGTTTTATTTGTATTTATTCTCATTAAATTCTTCCTCCATTATTTTGTCCATCTTGCTCAGGATCTTTTGTAAGTCTTCTTCACTTTCTGCAATTAGCGCTATGTCATCAGCAAACCTTATCATGTCAACTTTTTCTCCATGAATATTCACTCCTGTGGCAATTTTTTCTCTTACTTGGTCGATCGCCTTTTGTACATATATATTGAATAGGTATGGGGAAAGGGAACAACCCTGTCGTACACCCTTTCTGATGTGTGCTGTTTCTTCCTTGCTACCACAGCAAACTATTCCAATTTCTTGCTTATAGATATTGTAGATGAGTCTTCTGTCTCTAAAGTTGATACCTGTTTGATGAAGAATGCTGAATAGAACATTCCAGTTCACATTGTCAAACGCCTTTTCAAGGTCGACGAACGCTAAGAAAGCAGGTTTGCCTTTCTTCATCTGCTTCTCTATCACTTGCCTCAATGCTAAGATTGCTTCTCTTGTTCCTACTCCTTTCCTAAAACCAAATTGATCATCAGATAGGTTTTCATCGATTTGTTTTTCTATTCTCTTCATAATAATTCTGGTGACTATTTTTGATGCATGACACACCAGACTCAATGTTCTGTATTGTTTACATGACCTTGCATTTGATTTTTTAGGTATAGGTACTATTATGCATTTCACAAAGTCTTCAGGCAATTCTCCAGTCTTGTAAATAGTACATATTAAGTTGTACAGTTCCTTTTTTAACTTGTCACCTGATTGTTTCAATAGTTCTCCTGGTATGTTATCAACTCCAAGAGCTTTCTTTCCTTTGAGGTCCTGCAACGCTTTCTCAAACTGTTCCTCCATAATAGGTGCCCCCAAGTCTTCCTCTGTTATTTCATCTTCTTTCTCAATGGGCAAGTTAACACAGTTTCCACTGTATAGTTGTTCCAAATATTCTTTCCATCTTTTCACTATCATTTCGTCATCATATATTAACTTCCCATCTTTGTCCTCAATGCTCATTGTTTTTGGCTTCCTTGTTTCAAAGAACCTTTTAATATCTTTATAGGCCATACCTATTTGTCCAGATTTCATGTTGTTATTTATGCCTGCACAGATTTCCATTAAATGCTGTTCCTTGTCTTGTTTTGTCCTCTTATTTATCTTGTTTCTTAAGGTCTTGTATTTTTGCTTTTCATTCTCATCATTTGAGTTTTTATACTGTCTTCTTTCCTTTATCATATCCACAACTTCTTGACTTATCCACTCTTTCCTATTTTCTTTTTCTTTTTTTCCTAAAACAGTTTCTGTTGAGTCTAAAATGCTCTTCTTTATTTTGATCCACTTCTCTTCTACTGCCAAGTGTTCTTCAATGTCTCTTATGTTATTGTTTGTTTCATCCATATAGAGTATTTGATTGGACTCATCTTTAAGCTTAGAAATATCCCAATGTTTATTTTCTTTCTTCTTTAATCTTTTGAACTTTAATTCACAGCGTATGACGACTGGGTTATGGTCGCTGTCGACATCAGCTCCAGGGTAACTTCTACTATCTTTCACCTGGTTCTTAAATCTTTCCTTTACTAATATGTAGTCTATTTGGGCCCTTCTTAGGTCTCCCGGAGCTTTCCAAGTGTATCTCCTCCTTGGATGGTGTTGGAATATAGTATTCGTTACAACTAATTTATGCTGTATACAAAACTCTACAAGTCTCTCGCCTCTCTCATTTCTTCTCCCCAATCCGTATTTACCAACAACATTTCCTTCAGTTCCTTCTCCGACAATTGCATTCCAGTCACCAAGTAAAATAAGGTTTTCTTCCCCCTTTATTTTAGCTATAAGTTCACTTAGATCTTCATAACATTTCTCTACCTCTTCATCAACCTCTTGTGTTGTCGGCATATAAACTTGGACTATCACAGTATCCTTTGGTTTAGTTTCGATCCGTACTAAAATTAATAGTTCATTATATTGCATGAATCCCTTTACTCTGTTTCCTAGTTCTTTATGCAATATAATGCCTACTCCACCATATCTTGGTTTATTATTTGCTGTACCAGAATGAATTATCCTATAATTTCCACTCCAAAAGTCTCCTGCATGTGGCCATCTCATTTCTGCTATACCCAATACATGTAAATCCATCCTTTCCATCTCCATGATCAAGTTCTTTAACTTTCCAGTCTGGAGTAAGGTCCGTACATTCCAGGTACCGATTCTTCTCTGCTTATTTCTTAAATTGGCTTCTTTATCTGTCCCCCTCCGGAGATCCGAGTGGGGGATTATTTTACCTCCGGAAAAATTTACTGTAGAAGCTAACATCATCTTGAGCTGCTGATACTTGGGATATCCTAATAGATCTTTAATGAAGTGGTTTCCCTTTGCCTTCTTCATCCTATGCCGTTGGCCAACTAGTGGCTCATCCTCCTTTAGGTGAAGTTTCCTGCCCCAAGGGCTTGAGAGAGCCCTGGACCTCTACCCGCTCATCTGCTCTCTGAGGAGACCGTTGGCACTTGGTAGAAGGGGACTCCTTATTCCGGGAGTCACTCGGTGGGACATAATAATAAAGGATATATATTTAAAAAAAAAAGTTTCATATAAAATGTTCTATCAATACAAAAGATAATACAAAGGTAGGAATCACCAGCTACATAACCTAAAATGGTTAATGACACATAGAAAGCCTATAGAGATCTCAGGTGAGTTGAGAAAATCCCGATCTGAAAGAATGAAAAAGTACTGGAAAGAGTGCAAGAACCAAGCAGTACTACCTTCAAGGAAGAAGTGTTTGTGGAACGATTAAAGTGGTCCAATGTGACCAATCGAGATTAATAATAATACAGGCTGCAAACAAATTTTCGGCAAGAAAATGCACCTGACTAGCAAGTTCAAACACATGACACAGATCAGGGACACCCAAGACAGTCGATATGGATGTGATGTGGCACTGTGGCAGAAGTATTCAATAAGGCTGTTCCACAAAAAACAGTGTCTATGCCAAACAAAGAGTTTCAAGATCTCGAACTAGTGATCCTCAAGGAAGAGGTGGAGCTAGAGTGTTCCAGGCTCTGACGGGAGCACTGCTGAAGTTCTGAAGAACATAGGTGAGCTGGGTACTGATATCCTCCACAACCTGTGTCAAAAGATCTTGATGTCTGCAAAATGGCCAGAGCAGAGGTGCCATTCCATCTTAATGCCAGTGATCAAGAAGCCCCCCACCCCCACTCAATTACAGGAACTATCCCACTATTGCCAGTAAAGCCATGTTCATGATACTGAATGAGAAGCTGAAATCCTTCCTCCTCCCACATATACCGAATGAGCAATGGGGTTTGTTCCAGGCTGAGGAACTCTTCAGTAGATCCACAACATTCAACAGCTTGATTTGGATCAAGTATACGTACATGTCGAGGGGATTTATTTTCTTGTACAGGGTCATTATCTTTGTGCGCCCCAATAAACACGGCAAGCTAAGCCGGCTTTGATTGGTGCAGATCGCGTGCGTACACGGTTCAGCCGGTGGTTGGCGCGCACTTTTACCAAACATGTTCAATAATATGTACTTAGTGCTCATAGCCGATGCTGAAAATGTCCTCTGACACACCTGACATCTTCTGATGAAAGAATGGACAACATTCTGAAGTTCCACAACAGTGATGGCTTCGATTTCATCTCTTATATACTGTTAAGTTCAGTTCACAGTAATCACAATACTCACTAAACGTTCAACACTAACGTCTAAGCTTTGCAGATACACGTCCATATGAAGACAAAACACATGTGAACTAACGATATGAGTCAGCGGAGCACGCAAGCGATCTGCGCCAGTCACAGCCAGCTTAGCTTGCCGTGTTTACTCGTACGCACATATATATTGACCCTGTATTACTTTTAGTTGTTTAATTTAATTGAAAAGTTGCATTGCACTCTTCTAAAGCCATGGTGAGACGAAGCTATGGATTGCTACTTGGTCTGGGCGAAAACATTGGTCACTACTAGGTTAGACGACTCATCATCATTTCCCCTTTTCCAGTTGACACTCGGTGGGGGCAAATATGGTTCCTCTCCACTTTGTTCCGTCGTTCCACCATTCCTCTTCCAACACAGTGTTCCAATCCAGGTTCTGCTTTCTAATACTATTCTCCACCGAGTCCATCCAACTCATTCTTGGTCTTCCTCGTCCTCTCTTCCCTGTCATCCGGCGTTCCAGTGTTCATCTTTGTAGCCTTACTTCATTCATCTTTTGACATGTCCAAACCATCTCAATCTGTTTTGCTCCAGTTTGTCATTGAGTTTCTGTACTCCCAGTTCTTTCCGTATACTGTATCTTCATTTCTCACTCTGTCCCTCCTCGTTTTCTGGATCATACTTCTCAGGAATCTCATCTCAGCTGCTTGTACTCTGCTCTCATCCCTCTTAGTCATTGTCCAAGTTTCTGCTGCATATATCATTATAGGAACATAATATGCTTTATTCATAACTTATTTAGCATTAATTGGTATATCCTTGTTCCATACTAGTCCCCGTACCTGTTGGTAGAAAGCACTCCCGAGTTGTATTCTTCTGCTAATTTCCAAATCTAGTCTTCCATCTTCAGTCAGTTCACTTCCCAAGTATTTGAAGTGTTTCACCAATTCCAATTCTTTATATCTCCTACTTTGATTACTCCTTTTCCTTCTTTCTTATCTCTACTAGGTTAGATGACTATCTGGACAAAAATTACTGCTTGCACCAAAGCAGGGGGGTCTATGTTTGTATGAAAGGCCTTACTATCACATAGAATTTAACATGTATGTAACATTTAAATCTTTAGTGTCGTCCATGACGTCATGGATGCTGCCAATTTGTGTCTAGGGTTGTCAGTTTCCCTCTAAAGGCTCAGTAAACCCTATTCCAAACCTCAGACCAGTATTAATTTCTTGGCCGAACCAGAAATTAACCCCAGGGCCTCATGGATAGCAGCCAATAACCCTAAGCAATGTAATACAAAGCGATAAGCAAATTAGCTTATCAAATCCACAAGGGTGAAGCAAAGAACTTGTTATATGGGATCAGATCCCCTCACATTTGGTCTTGCATATCTAAAAGTTGGGTATTACAATACCGTATGTCTTATTCAGCCCACATACTCTCCTGTTAATTCATATTTGAAAACTAGCAGCAACAAAGGTGCTATTTCTGATTACTGCAAGCAGGTGCATGAAACAGCTGACCTTGAGATATTTGCATGGCTACCTGTAATCGATCTAGCTCAGTGTAGCCATGGTATCAGTGTAGCTGCTTGTAAATTACAATAGATTAACAGTCATTAAGCATCATGTTGTTGTTTCGTATGGCTAGCCTGGATTCCAATCCATCAGCTTTCTTGCATTCCAATAGAGTTGTGTGAGGTTTCCTGAAGTTCTAGCAGTCACATCAAGTTTGTTGCAATGTAGCAGGTGCCCCTTATCCATTCTACTTCCAGGTTCGTGACAAAGTGTGCATTCTTCAGATCTCAGGATGTTGATTCATTTCAGATGAGCTATAAGGCAGGCATGGCCAGTGTTAAGTCTGAAGAAGGCTACAGCTTCTCTTCTTGGTGTTAATTTATATTGATCCCATTTAGCATCAATGTCCTTCCATAATTTGGTTTCTGCTGTTTTCTTTGCTATTTCTTCATGCCTTTTTTTGATAGTATTTTTCAAGATCCTTTTTGCTGACATAAAATCAGTTTGACTGACAGGTTGTTGTAGTGTGGTACCTTTTTTTGCTAATCTGCCTGCCTCTTCATTACCTGCTAATCCAACATGAGAAGGGATCCACTGAAATTAGATCTGTTTGAGGAGTCTTTGAAGCATCATATTGCAGTTGATATTATATCTATTATGAAACCTTATAGTGTCAGTGGGTGATATATTTACTGAAGGAGTTCCTGCTAAAAATTCCACGGGCTGATCTCTCAGCTCCATTCTTATAAAAATCCAGCCACACAGCGCTATCACTGTTGTAACCAAGACAACATGGGAATCATTCTCTCTCTGGATATATCGATGTGTTTAAATTTAGTAATAAGTATTCTTTGAACATGCTGCAGTCCGCTGACCTTTGGCATGAGCGATCTTTTGAAGTTATTTCTATTTTTCTTAGTCAGAGCTAATTCAGATACTTGGCAGTAAAGTATCTAAACTGTTTGAATGAAGAGGAAATAAGTAAGGTTTTAACGCTGAGTGAAGTGTATGAGAAGGGGCAGATGACCTCGCTGTTCTGCCGCTTAAAACTCCAATAACTAACTGAGTAAAGTGTATGAGAGTAAATGTTTGACTGATGACAATGACTTCGAAACATTTCCAGTACAAATTATAAAAAAATAATTATTTTTAATTAAACAAATGTAGGAAAGTTTTCATTATTTAGGATCTAATACGTTTAAAAAATATTTACCTGCTACGGATAAATATCAACATTCTAAAAAATATAGATAGAAGATAATTTTTATCAAATACGCATTTGTAATTTCACGAAACTTGGCATGGCATTTTTAACATTAATACTCAAAATAGCCTGGCATCAAGAGGTTTCAATAATGAAGAGCAGGTTTTCTTTTTGTGTTTTACAGAAATTTTACAAAATTTTAAATTTTGTATAAAAATATACAGGGTTGTCCTAAATTCTGTGTTTTCAATATTCACGTATTTGAAAAAAATAATAAAACAAGTAGCACCTTTTCTGTTAAAATAATGCTTTTCTTCCCCCTCCCCCGCTGGACAGCTAAACTCCTATCATGTGAAAATGTCCCTGCTAATCTAAAACATATTTCCTGAAAGAAATTTCTTGAACTACACAAACAAGAAGCAAACACAAAGCAAACAGAAAACTACAGCATGCAATGACGAACACAGACAAATACAGACCACATAAAACTTCATGTTGACACCATTACAAGACACGAGCAGCGGCCCATAAAGACTGCAAACAAACAAATAAAGAGTCACAATGAGACAGAGGGTAATGACGAACACAGACATGAGGAAGACATACACAAACACACAGCAAGCAAGACATAGACACTCCCCGCTCATGCATCTAGCCTCTACTCCCACAAACAAAACATTTAACAGGAAAACAAGGATAATGTATTTATGGCATAAATGCCTACCTTTGACGATCAGGGTGTGGAGATTATTCTTGTCCTTTTTGTGGGTGCATCATTTTATTAAACAATTAATGCTAACAATAAAATGCGTATATGTTTACCATATTGACTATTGGTAAATAATTTATGATACAGTAGAGCGTCGTTTATCCGGACTAATTGGGACCGAAAGTGTTCCGGATAAGCAAACATGGGCTCATTTCATAGGAAACAAGTAGTTCCGTGAAGAACTATACAGCCTATTTTCATATATCCTACTTATGTTAACTGCCACTATCAACATACACAATTTCAGTTTGATTGCTGTAATAGATTCGTAGATATTGAGAACCGACTAAATATTTCGGATGGTCGCCATGTTGGATTTTATATATGTAGCTCCTAGAGTTATGTACTGTTACATGAAGATTATTGTGTACGTGTAGCATTCAAATTTCAATCGCATGATTAGGACACAAGAAGTAACAAGGAGATTTTAAAATTCGCACAGCCGCCATCTTGAGGTTATGTAAACAATTGAACTAAATTAGATACCAGTGGATTACAATGTGTATAAACATTTCCTGTACCAGATTTCATTGAGTTTGGAACATTAAATCGCGAGTCAAGTCTATTTAAAATTTTCAAATTTGCTTGTCGCCATGTTTGTTTTGTAGTTAACCGGTTTCTGAAAGTCTTATAGATGAACTTCCAGTAGTGCCCTTTATCTCCGTACAAAATTTCAGGGTGATACCGCTAATAGTTTCAGAGATATAGAATGCCGGTGAAATATTTCGCACATCCGCCATCTTGTGGTTATGTAAACAATTGAACGAAGTTAGATGTCGGTGCATTACAATGTGTATAAAAATATACTGTACCAAGTTTTATTACGTTTGGTTGGTTAAATCGCGAGAAACGTCTATTTAAAAGTCGCAAATTCGCATGGCCGCCATGTTGGTTTTGTAGTAACCAGGTTTTCAAAAGTCACATAGGTGAACTTGTAGTAGTTCACTTTATCACCGTAATAAATTGCAGGGTGATATCGGTAATAGTTTCGGAGATATTGAATGCTGGTGAAATATTTCGCACAGCCGCCATGTTGGATTGGTGAGACGTAACAAAATTTGATGGGCACGGTCGGGGTCGCCCGGAATAGTGCTATGAACTTACCGAGTTTCATTGAAATCGCTCCAGCCGTTTAGAATTTATTAAGGACGGACACACACACACACACACCTCTCTCACACACACACACGCACACACACACACGCGGACAAAAGGTGATCTCATAAGCCTATTTTTTAAAAATTGAAAATAGGCTAAAAACATGCACAGTACATTATGGTAATAACCACCAAGCTTCTCATTTAGCTGCAACGCTTTCTCACATAACAAAGGTCCAGAAATGGGATCTTCCCTTACTTCTTGTCTGAATAAACCATAAGTACACCGTTTCTTCCAATGTTTATCCCTAGCTGATCTAAGGAAGGAAGCTTGTAGTTTAACGTGACAGTTAATCTTGAGATCATGAGCCACGGGACCTCCTTTTTACGTGGAATCCGAACCACAGAACATGGCATTTCACTTCGAAAATCTCACATGCATTGGCCAGGAATCGAACCCGGACCGCCTTGGTGAGAGGCATATAGCTAGGCCGCTGAGACACCATGCCCCCTCTAGCTGATCTCATGGTTCTACTCTTTTTAGACTCTTCTTCACTATCTAACTTCGATGCATAATTCAGAATTTCACATTTCCTTTCTTCAAATCATAATTGTGGATTTTTCAACACTAAGTTTCATTAGACACTGCAAACTCTCACCTTTATCCTGTTTATTAATGATCTCCACCTTCTTCTCAATGGATAAAACATAGAGATTTCGTTTTTCTTTTTTGTCACTCGTAGAAGCCATTTTCACAACGTAATACAGTAGAGTACAGTACACACACTCACATACGGTAACACATTGAGACATTATAGAGTAAACTAACGGTAGGGGACAACAATTGAAATCGAGAACCGACTCATTTCGTCTTTAGTTTTAGTTTTTTTTTGCTCGTCCAGATCCGACTCACTACTGTAGTGAGCGCGCGCTGCTCCATCTTTTTTTTTGCTCGTCCGGATAATTGATGTTCCGGTTCTTTGACGTCCGGATAAACGACGTTCTACTGTATATGATCCACCTTGTCAATACTAAAATATGTAGTTTATAATTATTTAAATGAACACGTTTCAATATACAATGATATCTTCTTCAGTGTTCAAACATTAATAAATCCAAATGAGTAGAGGGGGTTCGTTTCCCAACTCAACCATCCTCGAAGTGGTTTCCCACTTCGTCTTCAGGCAAATGCCAGGATGGTACCTCCCGTCAGGCCACGGCTGCCTCCTTCCCACTTCCTTGTCTATCCCTCCCAGTCTTCCCATCCCGTCCCATCCCTTAGGAGGCCCCCTGTTCGCCTTGCAGGTGAGGCCGCCTGGGCAAGGCACTAATCCCACCTCCCCAGTTGTATCCCTGATAATATGTCAAGTTCCAGGAAACTGCCCGTAGAGGCGGTAAAGGTGGAATCCCTCGCTGAGTCTGTGGGAAAAGCCTACCTGGAGGATAAACTGACTACGAAACAAGTAGTTCCGTGAAGAACTATACAACCTATTTTCAAATATCCTACTCATGTTAATTGCCTCTATCAACATACAAAATTTCAGTTTGAAGGTTGTGATAAATTCGTAGATATTGAGAACCGACTAAATATTTCAGATGGTCGCCAGGTTGGATTTTTATTTTTGTACTATTACATTAAGAATACTATGTACGTGTGGTATTCAAACTTCAATTGCATGATTAGAACACAAGAAGTAAAAACAAGATTTTAAAATTTCGCACTGCTGCCATTTTTTGATTATGCAAACAATTGAAATAAATTAGATGCCAGTGGATTAACATTTGTATAAGCATTTAACGTGCAACCTTTCACTGCACTCGGATAGTTAATTCGCGAGAAACGTCCATTTAAATATTTATACTTCGCATCGCCGCCATGTTGGATTTGTGCTCACCAGGTTACTGAAAGTCCTATAGGTGAACATATGTTCATAGTTTCTATGAACATAAAACAATTCAGTTTGATTGCTGTAAAAGATTCATAGATATTGAGAACCGTCTAAATATTTCGGATGCTCACCATTTTGGATTGATATATGTATAGGCCATAGAGTTATGTACCATTCAAGGACAATTATTGCCTAGGTTAATTATTCAAACTTTCACTTCAATCGCATGATTACGACACAAGAAATAAAAAACTTAATTTTAAAATTTTGCACAGCCACCATCTTGAGGTTATGTAAAAAATTGAACTAAATTAGAAGGCAGTGCATTACAATATGTAAAATCATTTACTGTGCCACATTTCACTGCGCTCAGAGAGATAAAACATGAGAAAAAGCCATTAAAATATTTCAAATTCGCTTGGCCGCCATGTTCGTTTTGTACTTTACAGGTTTATAAAAGTTACATAGATAAATTTGTATCAGTGCCCTTTATCACCGTACAAAATTTCAGGGTGATATCTGTAATCGTTTTGGAGATATAGAATGTCAGTGAAATATTTTGCACAGCCGCCATTTTAAGGTTATGTAAACAATTGAACTAAATTAGACTTCAGTGCATTACAATGTGTATAAACATTTGCTGTACCAAGTTTCATTACATTTGGATAGTTAAATCGCGAGAAAAGTCTAATTAAAAGTCTCAATTTCGCTTGGTCACCATGTTGGCTTTGTAGTCACCAGGGTTTTGAAAGTCTCATAGGTGAACTTCTAGTCGTGCTCATTATCACCGTACACAATTTCAGGACGATATCGGTAATAGTTTCGGAGATACTGACTGCTGGTCAAATATTTCGCACAGCCGTCATGTTGGATTGGTGAGAGACAATAAAATTTGAAGGGCACGGTCGGGGTCGGACAGAATAGTGCTATGAACGTACCGAGTTTCATTGAAATCGCTCCAGCCGTTTAGAAATGATTAGGGACACACACACACACTCCTCATACACACACACACGGACGAAAGGTGATCTCATAAGCCTATTTTTTCAAAATTGAAAATAGGCTAAAAAATAATTAATCCTTATAATAATTTGATTTTTAAAAAAGTAAAAAACATTTACCATTATAGGAAAATGTGAGAAAATTGCCGAATTGATTAATAGATAATCAGAAACAGGACTGCAAATTGGGTACAAGAAAGACAATCTCAATGTACCTTGCCTGGCCTTTGCCGACGACCTTACCGTGTTAGCGAACAACATAGAAGAAGCTGCTCACCAACTACAGAGCCTCTATAACATAGCAGCTAAAACTGGCTTGAAGGTCAATATACAAAAAACAGTGTTCATGACAAATATAAAGGGAGCCCCATCTACTATTCTTGTGAAAGACACCGCAATTCAAAAAGTTCCTGCAGTGAAGTACCTACTATCGGATTTTTTATTATGGATCCATGAGGAAGAGACAATTAGCTTTCTACGGACATCTGACATGCATGGGTCCAGATGGACTTACCAGCCAGATCTTCACCACGACAGGAAGAGGGATAGCGTCCAAAAACAAATGGATCACCACAGTGAAGTCAGACCTAGAGCAACTTGGAATTTCATCAAAAAACATACAGGATCGATCACAATTCCGACAGATGATTCAACATGGTGTCTTTCCAGTGTCTCTCACCAGCAGGAAGAGTACAGGGACTACCAGACCGAAGTGGACACAGGAAAGAAAGCAGACACACAGCCAGAAGATGAAAGCTGCCTGGGCTAAGAAGAAACATAAATTCCTTACAAGAAGTCAAAACAAGCCCCGTAGTCCTCAGTATGCCCAAACGAAAAGAAGAAGAAGAAGAAGAAAATGAATTAAAATGCTCCGCCATCATTAACTTCCAACTTCCACAACCATTGTTTTCTGTCTTCAGCACCTCGTTTCATTTCATAGTAGGAACCATAATGAAGAGTCAGTGCGATGTCTTGAAGGAAATATTTTCTCGGTCATCCTCGGCCTTTCTTCGCTGTGATATTTCCTTCCAGGAGATTAGTTAGGAAAGCGTTATGTCGCAAAATGTGGCCTGTGAATTTAGCTTTTCTCTTATGGATTGTTGGTCTCAATTCTCTGTTCCCTTGAATTTCTTGCAGGATGGTGATGTTAGTCCTCTTTTCAATCTATTTAATTTTAACAAAATATGATAAAATGGTCCACATACGCAGGAGAAACATTATTCCATCTAAATGAACATTCTAAAACCGACAGATTACAGAAGATCCAAAGGCGAACTGGAAGAACTTGTATCAATATGTTGTTTAAGTCTTCAGTCTGGTTTGATGCAGCTTTCCATGTCTCCCTGTCCTGAGCTAATCGTTTCATCTCTACATAGCTACCACACCCTACATCCGATGCAATCTGTCAAACATATTCTAACCTTGGTCTACCCCTACAGTTCTTGTCCTCGACCCTTCCTTCCATAACTTAGCTTGCTAATCCTGGGTGTCTTAGTATGTGTCCTACCAACCTATCTCTTCTCTTCATTAGCAGTCGCCAGAAATATCTCTCCTCTTCCACCAGTCTCAATACCTCTTCGTTTGTAACCCTATCTACCCATCTGATCTTCATCATTCTCCTGTAACACCACATTTCAAACACTTCAATTCTCCTCTTTTCTGCTGCACCAATAGTCCAAGTTTCACTTCCGTAGAGTGCCACGCTCCAGACAAAGGTCTTCAAAAATGACTTCCTAATACCTAAATCTATATTCGATGTCAACAAAGGATCAATAAAGGATATAAAAAAGATGGGCAATGGCAAATAATACATAACAGTATGGTCAATAACAACCTAGAACCCATTACTGATATCATGCGAAAGAATGAGAATGCCAGATTCACGTCTTCTAAAACAAGTAGTACAGTACAATCTTGCTTCAAAAAACACAACAACTGGATGCCGATGGTTAAAAGAAATCATAGAGGACTTAAAAGAAATTGGCCTAACAACAGAAGATGCTGCAAATAAGAAAAGTTTAACTACAGCACTTAAAAATATGACTTTTCATTTTCCACTCACAAAAAAAAAAAAAATCCAACAAGAATATTTTCCGCCCAAGAAAGGGCGAGACGATCAATACGCACGAAGAAGTACTGGGAGGACAGCAAGGCTCATACACTTCCTACAAGTCGACGAACTAATGGTTGGTTGAAGTGATCCTATGTGGTCTCAAAAGGTAAAGAAGAAGAAAATGGTCCGGCTAGCTCAAAACAAATTGCCAGCACTTCGCCCCAGTGTACTATTGAACTCGTCAGTTGGTATGGTACACCTCACCAAGACGTGTAGCTAGTACATACTGAGAAGGCCACTGCAAGGCACAAAATACTTGTAGTATTGACACCACGAGCAATGCCAATGCACTACGAGAGTCAAGCTCCCTTTCACAAAACAATATAACTTTACCTTGGTATACACTCCATACAAAGGACGTGACAAATTTCTTTTTAATTGCAATATCCACACTTGGTAATGAAAGAATTGAAAAGGTTTCATCATATAAATATTTAAGATGTCAATCAATGATAACTGGGACTTAAGTCAAGGAATTCGCTGTAGAACTGAGCAGGCCAGAAGTTCTTTCATGAAAATGAGAAAAGTTTTGACCAGCCGTGATTTAAGTCAGTCATTACGCACCCGACTGCTTCGATGCTACATTTTTAGTGTCCTTCTCTATGGAGTTGAATCATGGATACTTACCGAGGTTTTAAGTAAGAAACTTATAGCATTTGAAATGTGAAGGATATCATTCCACAAATGTGGAAGTTGATGATGATAATTGTTGTTTTAAGGGGCCTAACATCGAGGTTATCGGCCCCTAAATGTGGAAGTACTGCGGCGTATGAACAAAGACTCGGAAATTCTCAGCATCATCAAAAGGAGAAAACTAGAATACTTCGGTAATTTCATGCGCAACAACAAATACCACCTCTTGCAATTAATTATCCAAGGGAAGATTGATGGCATTAGGGGTCCAGGACGCAGACGAATATCCTGGCTAAAGAACTTAGGCTAGTGTCACTGTTTAGAACAGCTATGGACAAACAGCAGATAATGCTACTGATCGCCAATTCTCTTGGAGGGCGAGGCACTTGAAGTAGAAGAAGAAGAAATTTGCTCCGTCAATCAGCTTCAAAAGCTGTGCTGTACAGTCTCCGTCTGAATCAGCACGGCTCTGTTAACTCATTGCCGCATTACATCTTGGGAATGGTCACCCCTTGCTTGGGCTTTTGAAGCTAACATTAGAAACAGGACATGAAATAAACCAAGAAAGACTGTCAAGCCCGGCTGAGGGTTTTATTGAACTTTTAACATAAGAAAATGTTTTAACAACTTTTTAATGTGTTACAGTGTATACTTTTAGTGATCTAAGTGCGTTTTGATGTACGATTTTTAACTACATCCAGCATATAAAGTGAATGTTTTAAGTGCTACCCAATTAAAATAGGCTGAGGAAGACGTCAATATGTGTTAAGACGTCGAAACATGTACCATGAGTTACAAAACAAGTGATTGTATCATGAAATTTTAATAAATAGTATTGACGAGGCGGAACCATTTGGAACTTTGTTCTTAATACATATGACAAATGAAGAGGTATTCAGAAGAGCAGGAGATTGTAGAAGCTTTATGAAGAGTCTGAAAAAAAAAGAAGAGCAAATATGTTGGGACATATTCTCAGACATAATAGCCTGCTAGCAAGAGTGATCGAAGGGATGATAGAAGGGAAAAACACAAGAGGAAGATCACCACTCGCATACATCAAACAGATAATGACAGACACGAACACGAAATCATATCACGAATTGAAGAGGATGGCAGAGAATACAGATGATTGGCGAGTTGCTGCAAACCAGCCCCAGGGCTGTTAACTTAAGAAAGAGAGAAGATGTTTCTAAACTGGAGTTGCGATGCATCATGGTGAAATTGTAAACATTGATATAGGGGATTGAGATTTCTACCTTCGACATCTGCCCAAGTCACAACCTTATTTGCTGGCTTATTATCGTTGTATTTACTCGAACAGCCTCAAAAAAACGTCTACACACTTCACAAGGACCCAATCATTCCACATTGACACATGAATGATTCCTTGCATTATAAGTTTCACTCGAAACAATGCTATGCTCTCTTGTGTCAAGCAGTTATATTTGCATCAGAGTTGAAAATGAATGGCATTGTTCTGCAAATACAACCTGCTTGACTCAGAGTGCATAGCATTGTTTGGAGTGCAACTTATAATACGGTACAAGGAATCATTCATGTGTCAACACAGAATGATTGGGTCCTTGTGAAATGTATAGATGTTTTTTTTTCGAGGCTGTTCAAACTGAGCTTCTATGTCCAAGATTGTGGGTTCAAACTAAGCCGAAGTTGTCGGATTTTTTAAGAGTGTTAAAAACCTTCAGTATGCCTTCCTTCGGAGGGGAAGTAAAGCCGGCGGTCCCATGTCATAGATTTATGGCATGTTAAAGAACCTTCCACTAATTACACCTGTGTGAAGCTAAATTATATAGATTAAGAATGTAAACTACGCTCTTAGGTTCCTACGTTCGTTGCCAGGAGCCGACTGCGATGGCGTCTAGTAGCTAAGTTCAGAACTAGTAGTCGTTGACAGTGGAGTTTGGTGGCAAAAGTAGGAACTATTTGAAATATTCAAAGTCTGCAGTCCTTACTTAAATTAAAAAACAGATAATACACACTAATACAGTCATCACAATTAACACCAGTTATCAAACAGATTCTACACACACCCAAAGTACGCGGGGCTACATGACCGCGTTATCGTAGCCCCAAAACTGAGGAACCAACCAACCAACTTTGGCAGATGTCTATAGCAGAAATCTCCCTACATCAATGTTTACAATTTCACCCTTAAATTTAATCAAATTATTGTAAGGTTATCATGTTTTATTTTATTAATGATAAACACTATTAATGTTTGAACACTGAAGATAATATTGTATATCGAAACATGCCTGTTTAAATAATAATGAACTACAGTACATATTTTAGTATTGATAAGGCGGATTGAATAACAAATTATTTAATTCCAACAAACCAGACGCTCATACATAGGAATTGTACAACAGAAATTTATAGACCAGTATTTCCCAAACTTATTTGTGTGTGTACCACTTTAAGAGATGAGAATCTCTTGCATACCACCTAATGGTTGGGAGATACAGTAACTATAACCTCCACACACAACCACCACCACCACCACCACGTAGTAGACCAAAAGACGGATTGTAAATTGTGTTTGTTAGAGTTAGACTGTTTGTGTTAAAGTTCAAATAATAAAAAGTGTGTCCAGTTGTTTTATTATTTATTACAATGAGTATTCAATTCAAACATACAGAAATGTCACTGTACAAATAATATTAATAAAAAACTTTTAATAATTAAACTTGAAAACCAAAGTTCAACGAACAACTTCAACGTGAAGAGTGAGCTTGAAGCTTAGAAGCCAACTTAGGAATGCCTGGTTTAAGATTGCTGAGTCTCAAACGAAGATCGTTTTCCACTCTAAGAAGCCTATTCCGGTATTTATTCTTCAGATAAACAAGTGAAGAAAATACAGTCTCACATGAGTACAAAGTAGTGAAAGGCAGTAAAAATCTAACTGCTTTGTCAGCTATGTCTGGATAGTTTGCATGCCTCTCAACCCAAAAGTTCACAACAGTCATTTTTGAAAATGTTTGCCTTGGTTCTGAATCACAATTCAATTCATAAAACTGCTCCTTCTCTTTGGCCTTAAAGTCCTCCGGCAACATATCATTGATTTTATATTTTTAGTAACGTATCTAAGTTAATACTTTTTATATTGTTCGTAACATCACCGCGTACCACTGCAGCAGTACGAGCGTACCACCAGTGGTATGCGTACCACAGTTTGGGAAACGCTGGTATAGCCTACTACACGAGGGATTCTCAAACTTTAAAAAAATTGTACCCCTGAATCATAACTAGTTTACTATCATACCCCCACCATATCTTTTTCAGAATTAAGGTTGAAAGTTAATAACGTAACAAATAATAGAAATACAGAGTGTATCAAAATGAATATCGGTGTTTTAAGGCTTTGTAGTGTTTATTACAGTTGACACACAATTATAAATAATTCATCAAATGAAAGAGCAACTCAAAACAGTTTGTCCTGCAAGTGTTCATATCTGTGTGCATGCACTGGTTCCTCCGTCTAGCCAAGATGGCGACTAGGGAGCAGAAAGTTCTTGGTGTTTTCCAGTTTGCAAGGACTGAATCTGCAGTTACAGTGCAACGTGCATTCCGTATTACGGATGACAGAGCTTGTTTCGCATGGTCTCTTCGTTCACCCGATCTGAGGCCATGCGATTTTTACCTTTGGGGGTCCATAAAGGATCATGTGTAAGTGCCTCCGCTACCAGCTGACCTAACCGACTTAAGAAACAGGATTGAATCAGTTGTTGGAACAATTACTCCAGAGACACTGAGCAAGATTTGGGACCAATTCGGCTATCAACTCGATGTGTGCCGAATGGTGCTCATATTGAACACTTTTAGGACAAACTTTTTGATTTGCTCTTTCATTTAATGTATTATTTATAATTGCAAGTTAACTGTAATAAAAACTACAAATCCTTAAAACCCTGATATTTATTTTGATACACCCTGCATTACAAATGTGACAAAGTAATTATATTTAAATAATTCAAATGTTGAAATTTAACATAATGTACTAATAAATACACAATAGTATTAAGAGTAATCCACCGAAAGTCAAAGCATTAACTACTAGAAGTAGTTTAATGTACTAGTTTCAACCACATTGTGGTCTAGGGGCTGATGGTTGAGGTATTGTGACTATGTTGCTGAAAACATTATCCTTGGAAGCTGACTCAACCATGTTGATCAAATGTGATTTTTGAGAAGAACATTGAGATGATTTGTTTAGTAATCTTGTCCTAATTCTGCTTCATGGACATTGGTCGAAATTTAAGTTGGAATGCACCTGATGAAAACTAATGAGTCAATTGATTCACAAATCATCTCAATGTTCTTCTCGAAAATCACATTTGATCAACAAGGTTGAGTCAGCTTCCAAGGATAATGTTTTCAGCAACATAGTCACAATACCTCAACCGTCAGCACATTTGACAATGCCTCAACATTTCAGAGACTTAAGTCCCAAGTATTACCAGAACTCAGCTGTCAACATCACGAGTTTAAGAAAGTGATTTCGTTCAAAGACACGAACAGCATTTTAGATAATTTTTAAATTTCTTTCCAAAATGTTCCATTTTTATTTATTCACACCTAAGGCCTTTATTCGTTATACAAGGGATGTCAATATGACATTCATGTGCGAAAGGTTGTAAGAAGTCGTGAAGTGTCTTATATTTAAAAATTGCATGTGTTATTTTAAAACTTTTAACAATTTTTATGTGCTTTCGTTGTTGTATAAATATGTGTTTTTGACATTTGAAAGGGTTTGTAACATTGTCTTTTATGGATGATTCCTAACATTAAGTGTGATGGGCTGAAGAAGGAATTGAGAGAATTACGAAACATGTACCCTCAAGGACACTAAAATAACAAGAAACAAGAAGTTCCGTTAAGAACTATACAGCCTACTTTTCATGCCAATGATTATTCTACAGAATATGAACCTATCTAGAATAATGACGAAATTAAGTTGCTAATATCGAAATTTCCAATTAATTCGAAATACTGTATACCTGGCATAATGTATCCTAATAGAGCACTAGAGTTGGCAGCCCTGATGACTGAATATATTCTTAGTTCCATCTCTTAAGGTACAAAATACAAAATTTGGTTGAAGTCCAATGAATCACATGGACGTTACATGCAGTTAAACATTGGATCTAACAGCGCGCGTGAAATCATGTTGGCAACAATGTCATGCATGTATTGGTCAGAAATAATCTGAAATAATGTGATCTATTGTTGTGCCAATTTTGAATGAAATCCATTAGTTAGTATAGAAGTTACATGCATTTTAAAATTGGACCTATCAGCAGGCTTAGAATCATGTTGGCAGCACTGACGTATATTAGTTACTCCAAATTCGTCTAGAATGCCAGGTACTATACGTGTGCAAATTTTAGAGCTATTGGCTTGCATACTTTCTGATATATTGATATTAGGGTAACAAAAATAGGTAGGGACAGCACATATTAACAGTTGGCAGCCCTGGTTGCTCCTTAGAATACGCATAGTCATATCTGTTATGATACACATAACACATACGAAATTTGGTTGAAATCCAAATGATAGTATGGAAGTTGCATGTATTTAAAGTTGGACCTGTCAGCAGGCTTAGAATCATGTTGGTAGCACTGACGTATATAAGTTACTCCAAATTAATATAGAATGTCAGGTACTATACGTGTGCATAGTTTAAAGCTGTCGGCTTGCATACTTTCTGACATATTGATATTTGGATAAAATAAATTAGGAGCATTTATTAACAGTTGGCAGCCCTGGTAGGTCTTAAGAATACGCTCAGTCATATCTGGTTATGTACACATACAAAATACGAAATTTGGTTGAATTCCAATTGATAGTGTAGAAGTTATATGCATTTAAAAATTGGACCTATCAGGAGGCTTATAATCATTTTGGCAACACTGCCATGTTTGGCCTCCTGGAAATTAAACTGAAATATTATGGTCTGTACGTGTGCCAATTTTGAAATAGCTCCCATTCATACTTTCCAAGATATCCAACATCATTTTCAAATATGGCCGTGAGATATTCAGGTGTAGATCTTTACTCCTACCAAATTTTGTTTCGATTGCTGCAGCCGTTTAGGAGTTGATAGGGGGGGACACACACACAGCCAGACAGACAGACAGACAGAAGGACAGACAGACACACATTTGCCCGATCTCATAAGTCTACTTTTTTCTCATTTTTGCAAAATGTGAAAAGTAGGCTAAAAATGTGTTGATTAGGCTGAAAATTTTAGAAATTCTTATATTTCATAATGAGGTGTAATATTGCGTATTTTGCACCACGTAACACATGACCCAGGTATGCAATTTTCCTACATTTTATGGTAATCATCAGCTCCCGCTTCGAGTTTGCTCTCCACAAAACCTGCACATTAGAGATGTGGTCTATCCAAGGGATTTTTAGCATCCATCTATGGAACCCCATTTATAGAGCTTCAATCCTTTTAACGGAGGTCAATTTTAATGTCCAAGCTTCTACTCAATAAAGCAAGGTGGACCAAACATAACATTTCACAATAGCCTACGCTGTCTTAGTTTTAAATTTAAGGCATCATAACACAATATTTATTGATATTGAGAAAGCGTACGACAGTGTGCCTCGACAGGTGGTTTGGAATGTATTAAGGAAAAGGAGAGTTAACGGAGCTGATGTCCAAATGTTAAAAGCTATGTACAAATATTGTGTGAGTAGCGTGAAGACCAGTATAGGAGAAACAGAATGGTTTAAAGTGGAAACAGGTCTCCGACAGGGAAGTGTATTGTCCCCCTTACTATTCATCATAGTCATGGATGAAATTCACAAGAATGTTAAACAGAGATTGGGACAAGAGGCAACAAAGGCATGCTGTTTGCAGATGATATAGTGATATGGGGCGAGGATGAAAAGGAAGTACAAAAACAACTAGATGTATGGAATCAAGAAATAGAGAAATTTGGGATGAAAGTAACCACAGAGAAGAGCAAGACAATGGTAATGTCAAGAGGAAGGAAGGAAGGAAGAGGAAAGATAGAATTGAATGGGAAAATTCTAGAAGTGGTTAAAAGTTTCAAGTACTTGGGAAGTGTGATCACAGAAGATGGAAGGATAACTGAGGAAATTGGAAAGAGAATACAACAATCAAACAGTTTTCACCAGAGCATAAGGGGTATTCTGTGGAACCGAGATGTCCCAAAGAAATGTAGAAATGTATTATATTCCAGCTACTACAGACCCATACTAACATATGCAGCTGGAGCGTGGACTACTACAAAAAGAGAGGAGAGTAGAATACAAGCCGCGGAGATGAAATTCCTAAGAGGTATAGAGGGCAAGACCAGAAGAGATAGAGTTAGAAATGAAGAGATTAGAAAAAGGACAGGAATCTTGAAGCTGCAGGACAGGATAGAAACAACAAAGTTAAATTGGTATGGACATATGATGAGAATGGGAGAGGAGAGAGTACCAAAGAAAACTTTCTGTGAAAAGATGACAGGGAAGAGACCACGAGGAAGGCCCCGAAAGAGATGGGCAGATACAGTGTGGGAGTGTGTAGAGAAGAGAGGAGGAAAACCTGAAGAAGTACTAAAAACAGGAGAGGAGTGGTGGAGAGACAGGAAACGTTGGAGGTCCTCAATTCACAACCCGACCCAGGAAGCTGGAAACGGGAAATGAAGATGATGAACACAATAAAGCTCTCTCTTATTTTTTAAAGTTGACCTAGCTATATCTATACAGGTCTTAATTTCAAGATCTGGATTCAACTCCTCTGAAAACCAACAATCAAGGTACCGTACTTAAACTTGTCAACTTGTTAGATTTGTTGTTCTTTCATCATCAAAATTACTTCCACCCTTCTATGACTGAAAACTATTAAAAAATAAAATAAAAATAAAAAAAAACATCCAAAAATGCGAATTAAACAAAAGTGTTTAAAAATTACTCAAACTTTAAGATTTAACAAAAAAAACTATACTTTTAGATACTATTAGTATGTACAACAGTACTGGACATTATTTACTGTTTGACAAAAAAGCCTGAGATAGTAGATTGCTTTCTTGATTTAATTCTCTCACGAGTGAGCCTATATGAATCTACGTCATTTAGTGACTGAAAAATAGAATTACATATGTTGTGTTGATTTTCAAAAAATATTCAGCTTCTGGTTTAATCACTGTATTATATGCAAGATAGAAGAAATTCTCTTTCATACTCAACTAGAACCATTTTAAAATTTTTAATAAAACTTTATTGCAGTCTGGAATGGTGTATGCTGCACCCTTTTTGGGATTTCGAAAAGATGTAAGGTTTCGGACACAGGGATTGAATCTTGGGTGATGGAAGAGACCAAGATTAGAATTTGCCTTTGCGTTTATTAAAGTTTTTAAACAGCATATAAAGTTACTTCTAATAAAAATAGTTTTAAGAATTAACAAGAAGAATAATAAAAATGCAAATTCAAAATGCAATATTTTTTAAACAGCGTATAAAGTTACTCCTAATAAATATAGTTTTAAGAATTAACAAGAAGAATAATAAAAATGCAAATTTTCAAGTTTCTCCAGGAAACGGAAACGGTTAACAAAATTCCCTCATGAGGGATTAAAAATTTATATTGTTCATAAAAAGAGAGACATAATTATAAATACCTAAACGAGGAACTCTTAATGATTAACCATGATGAATATGATACCACCTTTCAATGAGGTGAAAATACATAACCCTTTCTTTAGGCCAGCAAACCCTTGGCTGGAAACAGTTGGTTGGTCCGCAAGGGGCTGATGCTTTGAAGTGGCAGTTCTAATTTGCCCGCACAGGGCTGATGCTCGTGGTTAATGCGCCCACACTCCAGCAGCGCTGGTTCAGAGCCAAGGTTTTGGCGATGTTCAGTCGTGATGACGAGAGTTGACCAGCAGTGAGATGTTTCTTGGTATTAACATCTCCGCTGGTTCGAGAAGTTGTCTTTTCCTTAGGCAAACCTTGAACTGAGTACAGCGTTTGTAGAACATGCCCAGCCGCCAGCTGGAGCAAAGGTTGGCCTGGAGCCTAACTCCGTGATGACGTGACGCAGGGCCTTCGGCAAGACCGTGCCACCAGAGGGTAATGACCCCCGGCAAGCTTGTAGTAGCAAGTGAGTGAAGATGGAGAGTCAACCCATAGGCCGATGGACCTACGGTTATATAGCGGTAGTGACGTCAGCACGCCGAATCTTCCAGAATGAAGGAGGAGTGAAAGAGCAGCCAATCAAAGCACAGCCCCATGCACATTGCGAGCGTTGCCGCTGGGGCAAGCACAGTACCTCGTGAGAAAATGTGACGGTATGGTGCGTCTAGAAAGACACTTCAAAAAAAAAGTAAGTACATGAATAATAAAGAACAACAATTCAGATGAAACATAAGTTAAATAAATAAATAAATAAATAATCAGAACACCGCGTTCATACTGCAATTATAAAGGAAAAAAATAATGGGACAGAAATTTAACGTGTTTTACAAACCGTGCGGGAAACATAGCCTACAAAAAACATTCGCAAAAGCGAACATGCTGGGAGGGGCGAGAAAAAATTGCAGTAAGAAAGCGCAGAAGTTAGGCCTCGCGTGGCAAAGGAGCAATCATAGTGATTGGCCTAAAAAATGGCCAGCAGAAGTCTGCAGTTTTACCACGCGAACCCTACCATCTCTGCCAGGAAAGCACTCAACAACCCTACCCAAATTCCAGACAAGAGGAGGACTAGGGTCTTTCAAAAGCACCAAGTCCCCCACCTGAAGGTTAGAGCAGGAAACAAGCCATTTACCACGCTGCTGAAGCAAACCGAGGTATTCCAACCTCCAGCGGCGCCAAAAATTATTGCGCAAACTTTCAATTTTGCGCCAAGAAATGGCTAAAGAAGATTGAGAATTAGAATATAACAAAGGGGGAGAGGCAGTCAAAGGACCACCGATAAGAAAATGGCCTGGCGTTAATGGCAGAAGATCTAAAGGATCATTAGATAAGGGTGATAAAGGACGAGAATTAATTATGCCCTCAATAAAAATGATTAAGGAATTAAACTCTTCATGAGAAAGGGGGGTGTGGCCACAAACACGTCTAAGGTGCTTCTTGGTGAGTTTCACACAAGACTCCCACCTCCCACCTTGATGAGGTGCATAAGGGGGGATGAAGTGCCACTTGAAATTTCTCTGGTGAGCATAATCAGTAATCCTTTCCAGCGCTGAATTTTGAGTAAGAGCTCTCTTAATTTGCTCAGAAGCTCCGATAAAATTTTTAGCATTGTCTGAGAATACTTCTGAAGGAAGACCTCTGCGAGCAGAAAATCTGGCAAAAGCTGCCAAAAAGTAAGCAGTAGAGGCGTTGGTAACTAGTTCTAAGTGAACTGCTCCGGTGACCATACAACAAACAGCGAAATATAGAGTTTTCCAAAAATACATTTTTTGGCCTCAGGAGAATTTCTTCTATAAACAAAAGGCCCGGAATAATCCACCCCCGTAAAGGTAAAGGGTCTAGCAGGCGCGGATCTAAAGTTGGGAAGATCACCCATGAGCTGAGCGGTAACTTTAGGGTTGGATTTAAAACATGGAATGCACTTCCGGATGACAGAGGTAACTTCATGGACTCCGTTTATGGGCCAATACCTTTCACGAATGATAGAAAGTAATGTACGATTTCCAGCATGAAGATGCTGGTAATGATACTGACGAATGATTAAGGAAGTGACATGATGCTTTGAGGGAAGAATAATTGGATGTTTTTTATCCTCAGAAAGATCAGCCAAAGATAAACGTCCTCCTACTCTTAATAAACCATCAGTATCCAAAAAAGGGGCGAGTGAGGAAAGCCTACTCGATTTCTTAAGGGATTGACCTTGGGACAACACCAGACATTCTTCAGAGAATATTTCTTGTTGAGTAAGCCATAAGATTTTTGTAGTGGCTAAACCTAATTCAGAAAGGGTTAAATATGGCTTAGGAAAAAGGGGTTGTTCTACCACAAAATATTTCCATCGAAGGAGATAAGCCATAACCCTCACCAATTTATGGAAAGAGGAATATCGCTGCAAGAGAAGGGGAGAGTCAGAAACGAGAAGAGAAGATCCAGTAACCTTACCAGCATCCGGCAAGTCTGATAACTCCGGAAGAGGAAAATTTGGCCAAGCGGAGGGTTCTTGCAGAAGCCAACGGGGACCGTGCCAGTATAATGTCAGGTTAGCCAACATAAGAGGGGAACATCCCCGAGAAATGACATCTGCAGGGTTCTCCTTGCCAGATACATGATGCCATTGTTCAAGGTTAGACAATTGTTGAATTTTAGACACTCTATTAGCTACAAACACCTGCCAATGCGAGGGAGGTTTGGCAATCCATGCCAACGTGATGGCTGAGTCACTCCAAAAGTAAGTTTTAATAAATCGGATTTTCAAAGATTGACGGATTTTGACCGATAATTCAACCGCCAGAAGAGCAGCACAAAGTTCCAGTCGTGGCAAGGATAAAGATTTAAGAGGGGCTGCCTTTGACTTAGCGCAAATTAAATTGGAAAAGAAATATGACTGGACAAAATTACGGCAAACAATATACGCACAACATCCATAAGCTTTCAATGAGCTATCGGCAAAGATATGAAGTTCATATCCTCCACAGGAGGGAGAGGGAATAATCACTCGCGGGATAATAACATTAGAAAGATCTTCTAAACTATTTCTATAAGAAATCCATTTTTTTTGCAACTCGGAAGGAACTGGTTCATCCCAACCAGTTTTCAAGGACCAAAGGTCTTGCATGAAAAGCTTTGCTGTGACGATGATTGGCGCCAAAAATTGGAGAGGATCAAATATCTTTGCAATCTCAGACAAAATTTGCCGCTTAGTTTGCGGTTTGATGTCACTGAGATTAATTTTGAAAAAGAAAAAATCCTTTTGAGGACTCCAATAGATGCCTAGAGTTTTGATGGAATTACTTTCCTGAAGAAGCTCTACTGAGTCGTTATAGACTGAAGTTAATGGAAATTTAGAAAGAAATTCTTCCGAATTAGAGTTCCACTTGCACAAGGAAAATCCGCCTCCCAAAAGCAAGGCTGTCAAATCTTTAGAGACCTGCAGTGCTTCAGATACTGACTCAAATGAATGAAGAAAATCGTCAACGTAAAATGATGATTTTAACACTTCAGAAGCCTTAGGAGAATACAACGGGCCATCCTGTTCAGCAAGTAATTTCAACGTACGTATGGCTAAAAAAGCAGAGGGCTTTAGTCCATAGGTTAATGTTTTTAGCCGAAAAATCTTGACAGGTTTAGTAGGCTCGTCGCGCCAAAGAATTCTCTGAAGGTCGCGCTGTTGTTGATCGACCAAAATCTGCCTATACATCTGCTTGATATCAGATATCACTGCGATAGGGAACAAGCGAAAATTCATCAAAACAGAAGAAATGTCAGATTGAATTGGAGGGCCTGATAATAATGTGTCATTCAGAGAAGTTCCATTGGCATCCAATGCAGAGCCATTAAAGACCACTCTTATGTTTTCCTTTAAAATCTCATTCTTCAAAACTGGATGATGATTGAGGTAAATGACTTCAGATGGGGTATAAGAAGCATCATCTTTCTTGGTAACAACCTCCATGTGATCAAGTGCCTCATATTCCTCCATAAATGTGGAGTATTGAGTTTTAACAACAGGGTCACGCTTAAATTTGCTTTCCACAGCATAGAGTGCTCTAAGAGCCCTAGGGTGTGTTTCAAATAAAAGAGGTGGATTATCCACTCGGGGCATTGTTACGACAAATCTACCCTCTGAATTGCGTTTGGTTGTTTCGCGAAATAGTTTTTCACACATTTCATTTTCAACTGAGGAAGGTGAAACTGAATCTATAGTTTCGATTTTCCAAAATCTTTCTAAGTTGTAATCTAGACTTGTATTGACAAAATGACATTGTGAGAAATTTTGAAATGACTTACGAGGGACCTGACCCGTTACTAACCAACCTAGCTTGGTATGATGAACAAACACGCCTGGTGATATTTTAACCTTAGAGCTAAGGAGACATTGCCAAAATACTTGGGCACTGAGAAGTATGTCTACTGGAGCGCTCGTATCAAATGTTGGATCTGCCAACTGAATGTTATGAGGAAATTGCCAATTTCTAATTTCAAAAGAAGTACTAGGGGTATTACTGCCAATTGTATCAATGGCAAGACAATTCAACTGAAATGTTGTGTTACAATTAACAGCATCTTTGATGTGAACACGAACAAAATGCAAAGATTTAACATTGCTATTGTTAATACCGGTAACCTGAATTAATGTAGGTTGCTTGGGAAGACCAAGTTTCTTAATGAGACGCTCACTTATGAAGTCATGGGTGGCGGCATTATCCAATAAGGCACGTGCTTCAAGCCATCTACCAGAGGAATCTTGAACTTTTAATAACACGGTTGATAGTAGCACCTGGGAACTACGAATAGAGCTAGAGCTCTGAGTATAAGATTGCGCATTGGCTCCTGGGGATGTATCTTTAGAACATCCAGGGGAAGGAGCCTGACGTGGCTTTTCAAACCTATGAAGCAAGGTATGATGTTGAGCCTTGCAATGGGAGCAAGTATTTTTAGATACGCAATCAGGAACCATATGCCTAGCTGACAGACAGTTGTAGCAATATCTTTTTTGAGCTATTAATTTGCGTCTTTCGTCGGTAGAAAGGGCTTTAAAGGCAACGCAGGAATATAACCTGTGAGGCGCTTTACAGAGAATACAATCTGTTGAATTATGTTGAACAGTAAAGACAGCAGATTTGTTTATTTTAGTACCGACTGGCTTCACAACATTAGATTTGTTATCTGCACTTCCTGACATATGACAGGCTACGGCTGATAAAACCTGACATCTATTATTTATAAACGTAAGCAATGAGCCATAGGTATATGAAGTGTCATTTGTTAGTTCCCTCTCCCATGCCTTTAAGGTTGATGAATCAAATTTAGAAGTAACCAAGTGAACTAAGAATAGATCCCAATGCTCGACCGGTTGATTCAACCGTGCCAATGCTCTGACGTGTAGTTGGACCGTGTCACTTAAGGCTCGCAGTGTTGACAAGCTGTCAGCTCGCAATGCGGGCAGGTTAAATAAGGCTTGAATATGCCTCTGTAAGCATAATTTTTCGTTGCCATAACGGCCTTTAAGAAGCTCTATAGCAATGTTATAGTTTTCTCCTGTTAAGGGGAGTTCTCTTATAAGTTGAAGGGGTGGTCCCTGCAAAATGGATTTTAAGTAATGAAATTTCTGAATTTCTGGAAGTGTGGCATTATCATGTACTAATGAACTGAACAATTCAAAGAATGATTGCCACATCTCTTCCATTCCTGAAAAATGCGGAATTTCAATTTTAGGTAGCAATGGTTTGATACCATCCCATGGTCGCTAATTCTTCCTTGAGTTTCCTCTACCTTCAACGCCAGGGTCAAAGTTCTAACTAATGCCACAGCCTGAGCGTGTGTATCAAAGTAATTACTCTCTACTTCTTCCCTATCTGATTGATGTTCTGGACTTTTGATTTCAATTTCAAGTTGCACGAGATCATATTTCTCGTACGCCTGTTCAAAAGCTTTTAAACGCTGAGATATAATATCAAGGTTTTGTTCCTCTTTCGGTAGAGTAGCTAAATATTTTTGAAAACGGGTGAGTTGACCTTTGTAGGCCGCCCGAGAGTTTAACAGTTTATCATCTATTATTACTGGCATGGCTGGACAGTTGGAACAACTCACCTACCAAAGCTGCTTGCGGCACCAGACAGACCTGCTTTCCGGAAAGAAACCAGTTGTGTAGTATGCTGGGATTGTTTCCGCTTTCCCGCAGATCTCCTGCGCTAGCCACGATATACTGAAATGTATAAGACAAATATTAGATTGCACAAGTTTTTTTTTTTTAGAATAGAATTTGTGGTCTCAGAATGAAGGTTCTGGGTTCGATCCCGGGTTTCGGCACCATGGAATGGTGTATGCTGCACCCTTTTTGGGATTTCGAAAAGATGTAAGGTTTCGGACACAGGGATTGAATCTTGGGTGATGGAAGAGACCAAGATTAGAATTTGCCTTTGCGTTTATTAAAGTTTTTAAACAGCATATAAAGTTACTTCTAATAAAAATAGTTTTAAGAATTAACAAGAAGAATAATAAAAATGCAAATTCAAAATGCAATATTTTTTAAACAGCGTATAAAGTTACTCCTAATAAATATAGTTTTAAGAATTAACAAGAAGAATAATAAAAATGCAAATTTTCAAGTTTCTCCAGGAAACGGAAACGGTTAACAAAATTCCCTCATGAGGGATTAAAAATTTATATTGTTCATAAAAAGAGAGACATAATTATAAATACCTAAACGAGGAACTCTTAATGATTAACCATGATGAATATGATACCACCTTTCAATGAGGTGAAAATACATAACCCTTTCTTTAGGCCAGCAAACCCTTGGCTGGAAACAGTTGGTTGGTCCGCAAGGGGCTGATGCTTTGAAGTGGCAGTTCTAATTTGCCCGCACAGGGCTGATGCTCGTGGTTAATGCGCCCACACTCCAGCAGCGCTGGTTCAGAGCCAAGGTTTTGGCGATGTTCAGTCGTGATGACGAGAGTTGACCAGCAGTGAGATGTTTCTTGGTATTAACATCTCCGCTGGTTCGAGAAGTTGTCTTTTCCTTAGGAAAACCTTGAACTGAGTACAGCGTTTGTAGAACATGCCCAGCCGCCAGCTGGAGCAAAGGTTGGCCTGGAGCCTAACTCCGTGATGACGTGACGCAGGGCCTTCGGCAAGACCGTGCCACCAGAGGGTAATGACCCCCGGCAAGCTTGTAGTAGCAAGTGAGTGAAGATGGAGAGTCAACCCATAGGCCGATGGACCTACGGTTATATAGCGGTAGTGACGTCAGCACGCCGAATCTTCCAGAATGAAGGAGGAGTGAAAGAGCAGCCAATCAAAGCACAGCCCCATGCACATTGCGAGCGTTGCCGCTGGGGCAAGCACAGTACCTCGTGAGAAAATGTGACGGTATGGTGCGTCTAGAAAGACACTTCAAAAAAAAAGTAAGTACATGAATAATAAAGAACAACAATTCAGATGAAACATAAGTTAAATAAATAAATAAATAAATAATCAGAACACCGCGTTCATACTGCAATTATAAAGGAAAAAAATAATGGGGCAGAAATTTAACGTGTTTTTCAAACCGTGCGGGAAACATAGCCTACAAAAAACATTCGCAAAAGCGAACACAGTCGAATGACCATGGAGTATAACAGTTTAGATTACATGTGCATGTAAATATCATTATTCTTTGCTGTATTTCTTCAGTGATTTTGTGCACTTTCGGTAGCGCTCACAGGCCTTCCTGCAGAGGATGCATACACACACTGGTGAGGGATCGTGAAAACTGTTTCTCGTGCATATTTTGTGATGGAAAACGTGCACTGAGAGCCTAGTTTCGGCGCTTCGTAGGTCCTTGTTTGCTCCCGTCCAGTTCCTATTTTTAAAGAATTATCAGATATTTTTAAATATATGTAGTATAGTCATTAAGTTCTGAGACTTGACGCCTGGAGGATAGGCGACCACACGACCCTGTATGTTACACACGCTGCCACATTACCCGGCGTACACCTGCACAGAACCACATCCACCATCAAAATAGTCGCCGTTGGCCGTTATGCACTTTTACCAACGTTGGTATAGCTGCTGGATGCACTGCTGAAAGCAGTTGGCAGGAAGGTCCCGTATGGCTTCTTTGGGGCCACCATGACCTCTTCGGACGCCCGAAATCTGCACTCACGTAGGAGTGCTTTCAGGCGAGGAAAGAGAAAAAAAACTCATGGTTAGAGATCAGGTGAGTACGGAGGATAAGGCAAAACTGTCACCTGTTGCCTTGCAAGTTCCTCTTGGACAAGGATAGAGCGATGTGCAGGGGCATTGTCGTGTAGCAAAGGCCAATTCTTTGTACGCCAAAGCCCAGGTCGCTTACAGCGATTTGCATCGCGTAAACGGCCAAGGATCTCCTTGTAACGGGTTTCGTTTACCGTTGCACCGTCTGGTAGGAATTCCATGTGAACGATTCCATTTGAATCAAAAAACAGTTCGTGCATCACCTTGCCTTTTGACCTGTCTTACCGTGGTGACGATGGAGTTTTCCAGGTGGCTGATTGTCGTTTCATTTGCGGATCGTAAAGGAAACACCACGATTCGTCTCCCGTTATTATCTGGTTGAGAAACTTCGGATCATCGCAAGGTCCGACTGGCGCATTCAAATCACCGTCACAACAACGACCGTACGCCTGCTGCCAATGCATGCACTCAACTGTCTCTTGCAGGAACGAGAGACTAACTGACATGGTACCATACCATGGCGCCACCTATGCGCTATAGTACCCCACAACGCCGACATGCGGTCAGTCTCAGAACTTAATGACTGTACCATGTATATATCTTTTTTACAACTTTGAATAGGTGACAATTTTAAAGATATTTTATTGATGTGTTTTCATCACGGCAGGAAGTGTTAAATCTTCTAGGCCTATGCATTCTACAGTGAGGTCCTACTCTACAGAACCTCGCCGGGGCCGTGTGACAGGCAGGCCACGGTACGTAATAGCCAGTCAAGCAAGGTACTGCTGCTAGCAGTAGCGTAGCACCCAACTAGTTTTAACACATTTACACTTATTTAATAATCATCATTACTTGCCCACTCTCGACCTGAAGTCCAGAAGAAGCTTCCTTCACACAACTGAGTGCCTAACTGACAAACCTCAGGTTTTGAGGATTACATCTTGGTTGACCAGAAGCCCCCACATTGCTCAGTGGATGGCTCCATCTGAAAGGCTCCCAGCAGGACATACAGAGGCTTGGAAAACTAGAAAGTCTCTCAACAGATTGCGATCCGAGGTTGGCAGATCCAAGTCCAACATTCATAAATGTTTTTTTTTTCTGCGACTCGGTCCTTTGTGAATGTGGTGAAGAACAGACTATGGGTCGTCTGCTTCAGTGCAGTCAGTCTGTGTCCTATACTGTGCACCATGGAGGATCTGGTGAAGGCTACACCAAATGGACGTGATGTGGCAAAATATTGGTCATGCATTATTTAGAGCCTTAAATGTTCAAGTTTTGTCATTTTTGCTGCCCATTTTGTACATAATTTCTTCTGTAATATTAGGTGCCTTAAAACAACAATTATCATCATCATCATCTTCTGTAATATTTTTGTTCCTGACACGAGTAAATAAATAAATTACTTACATGAATTTCAGAGTAGTTCCTGGAAATGCTGTCCTTCATTTTCTAAACACACGTTGCACCAACGTAGGAAGTTTTGTTAGGTACACTTGCTGTCATATTCAACCACACTGATATTTTGTATCAGTGCAGTTATTTAGTTCTCAAGAGCCTCTAGAGTATGCGGATTGTTTCTGTATACCTTTTATTTGAGGTTCCCCCACAAGTAAACACTCAGCTTTGTGAGGCAAGACAGAAAAGAGAAGGATTTGATTCCTACCTCAGTCATCCTGGAAGTGGTTTTCCATGGTTCCCCCCCATCCCTCACTTATACTACAAGAAAATGCTGAGATGGTTCCTAACGTAAGGCCATGACCACCTCCTTCCCAATCCTACCCCAATTTACAAATACACACATACATTAGTATAGCCATCACAATAACACTGGTTATCACACAAATTCAACACACACAAATACACGGGGCGATATGACCACAATGTTGCAGCGCCTAAAATAAGCAAAAACAACTTTAAAATATCACCAGTAACTGTACTAATAATTTTGTGTAAAGCAAAAGAAACCACAATGCTTATGATGGCCTGACGATTGCTCTTGTACAGTACATGTAAACTCACCAAATAAACCATGCCTGAAACTTGCTTGAAAACTGGACATTTTTCATCCAGTTTAAGTTGCGTCGGGTTGTCCTATCGAACTGCTGTGGTTTTGGAAATGCTGGATTGTTGATATTTTGTGCTTTTAAGTACTAGTATACATTCCTATACATATTGTAATTTCCCATATCAGCCTAGCTCATCTGATGAAATATCTCAGAGCTACCCTGCTAGCAGGAGGGCTTTGACCTTTAAAGGATTTATGAATGGCTAATAATTTTTTGTTGAAACGATTCGCGCACCATCACTCATTTGTTGAAACTACTCTTGCACTACCTATTGTAAAATGGATTTACTAATTCAGGAACCTTCTCTGGAGTGGTCACAACAACTCACCCAAGTTTCATGGCAATCAGATGAATGGTATATGAACGCATACGGGACATACAGACAGAAAAACTATCATGTAACATTCATTTTTAGCCTTTTTTTTTTCTCCTTAAAAAAAAAAAAAAAAAAAGGCTTATGAGATCACCTTTTGTATGTGTGTGTGTCCCCTAATAAAATCTAAACAGCCAAAGCTATTTCAATAAAACTCGGTAAGTGGACACTAATACCTTGTCCGACCTCGACCGTGCCTTTCAAATGTTAATACGTTTCACCAATCCAACATGGCGGCCACACGAAATATTTCACTGGCATTCTATATCTCTGCAACAGTAACAGATATCACCCTGAAATTTTGTACAGTGATAAAGAGTACTACTACAAGGTCACCTATCTGACTTTCAAACACATGTTCAATACAAAACGAACATAATGGCCAAACAAAGTTGAAACATTAAAATAGACTTTTCTCGCGATTTAACCTCCCGAGCGCAGTGAAATTTCGTACAGCAAATGTTTATATATTTTGTAATGCACTGATATTTAATTTAGTTCAATTGCTTACATAACCCCAAGATGGGGGCTGTGCAAAATTTTAAAATTTTGTTTTTATTTCTTGTGTCCTAATCATGCGATCGAAGTGAAAGTTTGAGTAATGAACCTATGCCATAATCTTCATCTATTGGTGCATAACTCTATGCCCTACACATATAACAATCCAACATGGCGACCATCCAAAATATTTATTTTTATGGTTCTCAATATCTACGAATCTATTACAGCATCATCATCATAATCATCATCATCATCTTGTACAGTTTCCAGGCCCAGGCTGGGTCTGTTTGGAACATAAACCTTGCCACTTAGTTCTTTCTTCCCACCACCTCTCCGCTGTCACTCTGGTCCAGTCCTCGCCTCTCTTCTTGACACATTCCTCCACTCCTTTCAGCCATCTATCTCTTGGTCTTCCCCTTGGTCGTTTCTTCTGCATCTGCATCTCATGTATCCTCTTGGGAATCTTCTTCTCATCCATTCTCTTTAAGTGTCCATACCACCTCAGTCTTGATGTCTCAATCCTACCTTGCAAGGGCTCCTCTTTCACCATTTCCCTGACCTTTTCATTCCTCACCCTGTCTCTTCTTGTTACTCCGATCCTACTTCGCAGGAACTTCATTTCACCTGCCTGTATTCTGCTTATGTCTCTTTTCTTCATTGTCCACGTTTCTGAAGCATAGGTCAGTATCGGGATATAGTAGCTTCTGTATAACACTTCCTTGCTTTTTTGTGGGACATCTTTATTCCACACTAAGCTCCTAATGCTTCTCAGAAATGCTTCTGCCTGTCTGCCACGTTCCGTAATCTCTTTGTCATTTCTCCCATTTTCCTCCACTATACTTCCCAAGTACTTGAGACTTTCCACCTTCTTCAGCTGTCCTCCTCCAAGTGTTATCCCACTCATTGGTCTGTCCTTTTTCCTGGTCGTTAACAGGATCTCACATTTACTGATGTTGAACTTCCATCCATACTCTCCCACTGTTTCTTCCCAAGCCTTCAGTTGCTCCTGAATTTCCTCCTCCTTGTTTCCCCGGACCATGAGATCATCTGCAAACACCATTGCTTTCATCTTATCTTCTCCTATCTTTCCTGCTATCCGTGTCATTACCTCGTCCATAACCACAATAAAGAGAAGGGGTGACAGGGCACTACCCTGTTTCAGGCCACTCATTTGTCTGAACCAGTCTGTACTTTCCCCTCCAAATTTCACACAACTCACACTTCCACAATACATCTCCTTCACTCTGCCTACAGTCTCTTTTTCCACTCCCATGTTTTCCATTGCTTTCCAAACCTTCTCCCTACACACACTATCATAGGCGTTTTCGATGTCCAGGAAAGCCATCAACAGATCCTCTCCAAATTCGTAGTGGTGTTCCTGGAGCTGTCTCACTGAAAATATCCACTGTTGATCTCCCAGGTCTGAATCCATACTGCTCCTCTCTCAATTTTCTCTCCACTTTGGCTCATATTCTACTTTCTAATATCTTTTCATATATCTTGGCACAGTGAGGTATGAGTGTGACTCCCCTGTAATTTCTGCACTCCTTTCTGCTTCCTTTCTTAAATATTGGGACAATTAATCCTTTCTTCCAATCTTCTGGGGTCTTTTTCTCCTTCCATATCACCCTCATCACACGGTACAGCCACTGTTTCCCAACCTCCCCTGCTGCCTTCACCATTTCAACACTCACTTCATCCACACCTGGTGCCCTTCCTCCTTTCATCTTGTCTATAGCCATTTCCAGTTCTCTCCAAGTCAGGTCCTTTTCCATTCCTGTGTTGTCTTCTACATCTTCCAATACATTGTCTTCCTCCCTATGACCATTTGGATTCAGCTCAACTCTTTCCACACTGTCTTGAGTGTCTCTTTGTTGTGTACCTCATTTCCGTTTTTGTCCATCATTACCACATCCTCTCGCAGACCTCTTCTCTTACTTTTGACCAGCCCATAAAGTACTTTCTTATTTCCTCTGCTGTCTTCCTCCATCATCTCTGTCCACTTTACCATCCACTTCTTCCTCTCCTCTGCGACAATCTTGTTTGCTTCTTTCTTCTTTATCTTATAATCTTCCCTTGTCAGATCAGTTTTTTCCTGGAACCACACTCTGAAAGCCTTTTTCTTCCTTCCCACAGCTTCTTTTACTCTCTCATTCCACCATGGTGTCTCTTTACACCGCTTTCTGTTGCTTGTTCTTCCACATACTGCCACTGCAGCTTCCACCATTGTGTTTTTGAATTGCTTCCATTCCTCTTCCCCTGTTTTAGGATTGTCTGTTGGCATCCTTTCCCTTATTATCATCTGGAATTCTTCCTTGACTGCCTTTTCCTTGAGTTTCCATACTTTGATTCTCCTTTCCTGGTACTCTGTCCTCTTGCTATCCTTAACAACTCCCAGGTTCATTACAAGTATTCTGTGGTCGCTATCTAAGGCATCTGATGGTATTACCTTTATATCTCTGACACCTCTTCATTTCCCAGTCGTACAGCATGTGATCTACCAAAGATTTCTTTGTTAAATCACTACTGTACCACGTTACCTTGTGGCTTTCTTTCTTCCGGAACCAGGAGTTGCCTACCACTAAACCGTTTCTCTTGCAAAAATCCAGCAACTTTCTCCCTTCTTCATTCCTGCTAGCCCATCCTTCTGCTCCCAATACATTTTCATATCCTTGCCTTTCACTTCCTACATGTGCATTCAAATCTCCCATGACAATGATGCTCTGACCATTCAACTGCTGTTGTAGCTCCTCCTCAAAGTCTTCCTTCTCTTGAGCTGTACATCCAACTTGAGGGGCATATACCTGGGCTATCTCCAGGCTTCTTCCCTTTACAGTTACTCTGATCTTCATGATCCTGTCACTTATTCCCTTTACCTCTTCCTTCATTCCATCTCTCACAACTACTCCTACTCCGCTGCTCCTTCCTTCACTGTTCCCACTCCAGTACAACCGGCACCCTTTCCTCAGTTCTCTGCGACCTTCTCCTTTCCATCTTGTTTCTGCCAAGCCCAGTACATCCAGTTTTCTTCTCTCCATCACATCTACAATCTCCTCCACTTTTCCTTTCAGTGTCTGTATGTTTAATGTCCCAACTCGTAGTCCATTAGCATATCCGGGTCGTCGTCGTTTGCATCCGTCCTTTCCGAGGCCTGTTCCTGGTTTGAAAGCAAATATGATATCCACTACTGGCTTGCTAGGCTATTACAGCAATCAAACTGAGTTTGTATGTTGATAGAGGCTATTAACATAAGTTCACCTATGGATCATTGAGTAACCTGGTGAGCACAGAATCAACATGGCGGCCATGCAAAATTTAAACCTTTAAAAGGATTTTCTCGCGACTTTTCATCCGACCGCTGTGAAACTTGGCACGGTATATCTTCATACTACCATAGCCTTAATATACTGATGTCTAATTTAATACAATTTTATGAGAACTTGAAAATGGCGGCTGTGCAATTTTTTAATTTAAAATCTAGTTTTCATTTCTCGAGTCCTAAGTAAGACCAGTAGGATATATGAAATTAGGCTATTTCGTTCTTCACTGAACTACTTGTTATATATATTTTTTTGTTTGTTTCAGACTTCGGCCAACTGTGGACCGCATGGAACCTAAGGCTTTCTGGCCAATTTGTTTATCTTCTCTTCCCAGAACCTCTTCATTCTTTCACTTCTAATCTTTCTCTGCTCCTCTGTTATTACCAAATTTGGCCTGTGTTGTGGTGGTTTTTCTTTGAACGTCTTGATATTGTCAACTCGGCTTTGAAACGTTTTCCTATCGTGAATGAAAAGTTCAGTTAGTGCAACTTCAATGGTGTCTCTTTTGACCTTCTCTACCCATTTTGTAGTAGCTTTCAACCCTGTGATGTACACACATCAAAAAAAGTTTTGCATCACCTCGGTTCCCAGATCTCCGGCATATAGACGTTGACTGTGTATATTGTATCCAAGATACAGTCCCTTTGACTGTTCATAGATGTCACTAAAACTGCTCAAAGATGTAAACAACCATGCATGAGCAGGGCCTATTAGACGGAGGGGGTACGACAGCCGATCAGTTCCAGTCATTCCACCAGGACGAAGGTACGCTGCTCATGTTGTCTGTAGTTCTACCATGCCTAGAAGGTCAATACCGCAGTTCGATCGCGTCCGCATTGTTACTTTGTGTCGAGAAGGGCTCTCAACAAGGGAAGTTTCCAGGCGTCTCAGAGTGAACCAAAGCGATGTTGTTCGGACATGGAGGAGGTACAGAGATACAGGAACTGTCGATGACAGGCCTCGCTCAGGCCGCCCAAGGGCTACTACTGTAGTGGATGACCGCTACTTACGGATTGCCGCTCGGAGGAACCCTGACAGCAATGCCACCATGTTGAATAATGCGTTTCGTTCAGCCACAGGACGTTGTGTTTCAACTCAAACTGTGCGCAATAGGCTGCATGATGCGCAACTTCACTCCCGACGTCCATGGCGAGGTCCAGCTTTGCAACCCCGACACCATGCAGCGCGGTACAGATGGGCCCAACAACATGCTGAATGGACCCCACGGAATTGGCATCACGTTCTCTTCACCGATGAGTGTCGCATATGCCTTCAACCAGACAATCGTCGGAGACGTGTTTGGAGGCACCCTGGTCAGGCTGAACGTCTTAGACACACTGTCCAGCGAGTGCAGCAAGGTGGTGGTTCCCTGATGTTTTGGGGTGGCATTATGTGGGGCCGACGTACGCCACTGGTGGTCATGGAAGGCTCCGAAACGGCTTTACGATACCTGAATGACATCCTCCGACCCATAGTGCAACCATATCGGCAGAATATTGGAGAGGCATTTGTCTTCATGGACGACAATTCTCGACCTCATCGTGCACATCTTGTGAATGCGTTCCTTCAAGATAACGACATCGCTCGACTACAGTGGCCAGCATGTTCGCCAGACATGAACCCTATCGAACATGCCTGGGATATGTTGAAAAGGGCTGTTTATGGACGTCTTGACCCACCAACCACTCTGAGAGATTTACGCCGAATTGTCGTTGAGGAGTGGGACAATTTGGACCAACAGTGTCTTGATGAACTTGTGGATAGTATGCCACGGCGAATACAGGCATGCATCAATGCAAGAGGACGTGCTACTGGGTATTAGAGGTAGTGGTGTGTACTGCAATCTGGACCACAAATGCTGAAAGTCTAGCTGTATGATGTTACAACATGCAATGTGTGGGTCTCATGAGCAATAAAACGAGCTGAAATGTTGTTTGTGTTGATCTCTATTCCCTTTGTATTTAACGGTTCCGGAACTCTTGGAACCGAGGTGATGCAAAACTTTTTTTGATGTGTGTATTTAAAAATTTTCTTTGTCAGCCGGTTCCCGTCAATTCTCATCAAATGCCCGTACAATTTTAGCCTTCTTTCACGCATTGTGACCACAATGGTTTCAGTCTGCATGTATAGATCTTCATTTTTCCTTTATTCGTGTTCCGTCATCATCTTTCCATGGTTCGAGAATTTTCCTCAGGAGCCTCCTTTCCTCTATCTCAAGTTCCTTCAACTCCCCTTTTTTGTTCAGGGTTAGACACTCGGAGGCATACAGACCCTCCGGATTTACCACTACACTGTAATGTCCGAGTTTTGCTTTGTATGATATCGCTCGTTTGTTATACCTGTTCTGTGTACTTGTTATATATAGAGTTACATGTACAAAATAATTAGTTTTCTACTAATTGGTCAGGCTTATTTAATTATTTACACTCTGCGACATGGTGTTTGCAGATGATTAGATGATTTGGGAAAACAAGGCGGAGAAAGTACAGGTGCAGTTGGACGTGTGGGAAAGAATAATACAAGGATACGGGATGAAATTTAGCATAAGAGTGAGATGGTGATCACAACAAGGAAGAAGGAAAGAACCACAACGGGAATAACAATTGTTGGGGAACAGCTGAAGAAAGTGGAGAGTTTCAAGTATCTGGGAAGCCTGATACAAGATGATGGAAGAAACGATAGAGAAATAAATGAGCGGGGGAGACAGGCAGAAGCATTCTGGAGGAGTGATAAATATAATATGGAGCAAGGATGTCCCTCAGAACAGCAAAAAGATCATATATCGGACGTACTATGTCCCTATCCTGACGTATGCCTCGGAGACCTGGGTTATGCAAGGAAGGGAGAAGAGCAAAATACAGGCCAGTGAGATGAGGTTCTTGAAAAGCAGTACTGGAGCTACAAAGATGGACAGAATAAGAAATGAGAGGACCAGAGAATTAATGAAGGAGGAACCATTACAGGATGGTATAGAGAAATCTAGACTTGGATGGTATGGACATGTAAAACGAATGGAGAAGAGGATACCCAGGAGGATACATGAGACGAAGTGGGAAGGAAAGAGACCGAGAGACCGGTGGCTGAAGGGGATGGAAGAATGCGTGAAGAAGAGAGGAGAAGACTGGACAAGGGTGGAGGCTGAGAGATCGTGGGAAGACAGAAGACGTTGGAGAGGCTTGTGTTCCAAACAGACCCGGCCAGTGGCTGGAAACTGTGCAAGATGATGATGATGATGATGACATGGCTGTATCAATGATGGTTTGAATCCGGTGCTTCCTGACCAGTTGTTGTATAATGGGTAGATGCTAGTTATCTGGCTGTAACTTCACGTCAGTGTCCGCTCACCACGCGTCCCTGCAAGGCTTCGTTCTTTAGATAAGGATCTCACTGTATATTTCCCATATTAGGCTTTGCCTACTACTGTAATAGTCGATCATTCACGCATAAAAGAAACATTCTAACTTAACAATTGTTCAATCTTCATTTTGCAGAAAATTCTCACAGTGTTAACCGTCAAATTTTAATGAATTTATTGTTTTAAAACATAATTTAATTCTTTTAGAACATTCTTTTTTATCACAAGTGGTCCCTTTAAATAGACATGAAGTAAGTGTGTAATTTTAGAAAACATTCTACATATATTTTTAAAGAAATTTTAAAAGTTTTTTTTTTTTATATTTCAAGTTTGATATACAGGATCTTTCATATAAAGTAAGAACGGCAAGCGGCGGTTTTGTTATTCGCTGCTGCGGTGGCCTTGGCCGAGCTTGTGGTGCGTCATCGCCCTCTGCTGTACTATTGAAAGCGTGCGCATGGTATTACCCATTTAAGATTTGATTGCCGCTGAGCGAGGCTGCACCAGTGTTTGTTATTGATTGTAGCAGCTGCCCCACGGGACGAAGTGGGGAACACAGTGATGACAAGAGTTCATTCTACACATAAAACAAGCAGCATTGCGTGTCACATGACCTCATGTCACCACGGACAGTCAAACGATAACTGAGGCTATTGGAGGTGAGTCATATCCTACTCACGCAACTGTACCTGTCAACGAAGCAGGCTGACGTGTGACACAAGTAAACAAGGAATAGTTCCCATCTCGACCGCCGGCAATCAATTAGTGAAAGGGTAATATATACGAGGGCTGTTTTTTTTTTTTTTTTCATGTTCCGATGGCCTGTATAAAAAATAACGGATTGACATACCAAACTGATTTTACTACTACTAAATGTTTGCTTGTTTTATTCTTATGTCTCAACATAATCGCCAAAAGGTTGAAACATTTGTCGCATCGTTACACCAGCTTTCCAATGCCTTCAGCAAAATATTCTGCCGCCACTGAGGTGGGTACGTCTGGACAGCCTCTTGAAGTTTTTCCTTTTTGCCCCTCAATTCTCGAAAAAGGTGAAAATCATTCACGACCAGACTGTACCAACGTTACAATAGACTTTTACAAAGAATTCAAGAGTGAAGTTTTGGACCATCTGCCATTTAGTCCAAACCGGCACTTAATGATTTTCACCTTTTTTGAGAATTGACGGTATGGTTGGGCAGCAACGCTTCGTCAAAAAGGAAAAACTTCAGGAGGCTGTCTCCAGACGTACTCACCTCAGTGGTGGCAGAATATTTTGCCGAGGGAATTAGAAAGCTGGTGTAACGATACGACAAATATTTCAATTGTTTTGGCGATTATGTTGAGACATAAGAATAAAACAAGCAAACATTTAGTAGTAAAATCAGTTTGGTATGTCAATCTATTATTTTTATACAGTCCATCGGAACTTGAAGAAAGAAAAAAAAAAAAAAAAAGCCCTCGTATGTACTATGCGCGCGCTTTCAATAGTACAGCAGGGGGCCAAGGCGCGCCACAAGCTCGGCTAATGAATAACAAAACTGCCGCTTGCCGTTCTTACTTTATATGAAGGACCCTGAATAGTCATAATGAGAAGCTGAGGAAAGGAACTAGTGTTGCGCAAAATTGGTACTTTATTTAAAATTCATTAATAAATTGTGTATTGTCCAGGTGGAATTTTCCTTAATAGGTGTTGTTGCACTCCAAATAATATGTTGGTCTATCAACTGGGTTCACGCTTAACTGATGGTTCGAATCTGGCCAGGGGCATGGATGTGCATGTGTCGTGTTTAATTCTATGTAAATTTAATTTCTTAGACATAATATCTATGAACCAATCATCTCAGTCCATCACACCACTCGCCAATGAGGTGACATGCAATCGATGGTGAGACATTCATAATTGATATTGTAACTTTTCAGTCAGTCAACTTAATTCCCATCCCAATCGTTAGTAAATGAGATATAACGTGAAAAAAGTTACATGTGATTAAAAGTTATTTGTACAGATTACAAGAAGAGGGAGATTAAAAGGATGACATCTATACTTATATAATAAAGCTGAAGAGTTTTTTTGTTTGTGTGCTTAAACGCGCTAATCTCTGGAACTACCAGTCGGATTCGAAAAATTCTTTTTGTACATGATAGCCTGATTCAAAAGGAATAGTTTAGGCTATGTAGCATTAGGCTACACCTCTCAGGTAACCTTAAAGATTGATTTTTATTCAATAAGTCGGAAGAACAAGCGCTTACTTATATAAAAAACAATTGTTACTGCCCAGTCAATACTGTTTATTAGTTGAACAAGTTATTTACTTGTAATCACAATTGACAATATTGTCAATACGGAACGATGTATGACTCTCAGAGTTCAATATAGAACAAGCGCTCCCGAACAGCTTCAATAATACCTAAGTTTATCGTTGCCTGACAATGCGGGTGGCATCACGTCGCCCCTACCAGTGTTTTGGTACAGAATTGCGAGCTGCTTATAAATTGCAGTCATGGGGAGTAATTAGTGCAAAAAGATTTCTTAGGCCCCTTAAAACAGTTATCATCATGACAATAGTATGCCTCTGTATAGGCCTAAGGGTGATGGTGTTGGTGCAGTATACTGAGGTATAATGCTAAGTTCTATTGACAAGAAATACATTTAATTTTATCAGCTGCAATAAGCGTTGATGCTTTCAAATTTACTTTCATTTATTCTGATCCTTATCCTTGAGCGCTCCAGTTCTGTAGTAGTATTCATTATCATCCATAAAACAAATAAATCCATCGGGCGAAGCCGGCCATTACTGCTAGTGTAAATATAAAACACTATTAAACCCCACAATGTCAACGATGAATGGATGCACTCCTTAAACCCGACCTTGAATATCATTTGGGAGTGGTATAGACGCAATGACAGAATACAACTCGGAAGTGCCTTCTACCAACAGGTATGGGGACTAGTATGGAACAAGGATATACCAATTAAGGCTAACAATAAGTAAGACCTGAATTTTCCGCCGAATCAATACTTTAAAGTATTGATTTGTATTGATTTGGCGGAAAATTCAGGTCTTACTTATTGTAAACAAATTCAATACGGAACCTGAAATGAGTGCTGTACCTAATAAATTAAGGCTAAAGAAGTTATGTACAAAGCATATTATGTCCCTATAATGACATATGCAACAGAAACTTGGACAATGACTAAGAGGGATGAGAGCAGAGTACAGGCAGCTGAGATGAGATTACTGAGAAGTATGGTCCAGAAAACGAGGAAAGACAGAGTGAGAAATGAAGATATACAGAAAGAACTGGAGTACAGAAACTAAATGACAAACTGGAGCAAAACAGATTGAGATGGTTTGGACATGTCAAACTGATGAATGAAGTAAGGCTACCAAGATGAGCACTGGAACGACAGATGACAGGGAAGAGAGGACGAGGAAGACCAAGAATGTGTTGGATGGACTCAGTGAAGAATAGCATTAGAAAGCGGAATCAGGATTGTAATACCGTGTCGGAAGAGGAATGGTGGAACAACAGAACAAAGTGGAGAGGAACCATATTTGCCCCCACACAGTGTCAGCTGGAAAAGGGGAAATGAAGAAGAAGAAGATAGACGCAATGAAAAGATCTGTTAGGTTCTGTCTGCCCAGTCAGTACAATTATTTGTTGGACATGTTTTGAACCTTTTTTTTTTTTAGATCATCTTCAGCAATATTTTTTATTATTCAAACATTAAAATTCTAAATACCATACTTTATTTAAAAAATCCAAAGGTCTTCCTTATAAATTAAAAGAGTTGAAAAAGTTTAACAGTCACAATCATCTCAACACACTTCTTGAGGTTTTGAAATATTTAAAAACACTTTATTTATTTATTTAAACTAGCGGACCCGTGCGAGAACTCTCGCATAATGTGTTGTGTGCGCCCCATGTGTACAGACTACCCGCCCGTCTCTAGTGCTATGCGGGCTTTATGCGACACAGTTCTGCCACAGGCTATCGTATTGTTTATTTGTTTTAAAGCACTTGATAAACAAATAAATATATTTCCGTTGACTTTTCAAGAAATGAAAGATTTTTCCTGTTCTATTGAGACGATTTGGAAGATTTGGATACAAACCACACCTAACTCCCTCTGGTTTAGGAGCCTGAGTTTTGTGAAACATGCACTTTGTTAGTATGTTCTTCTTATAGTTAGCCAGCATGTCTACATCAATTAAGAGGGAACTTGATTTGTTTAATATTGAGTCATTTTATCATTAGTTTCTCTGATAAAATATTTATTTTGCCTAGGGTATTATCGGACAGCCTATTTTAATTGTATGTATATATATCTTTTGATTTTGCAAAAAAACTTATTATTTCTTCTATTGCAGGATCTCAATTCGGATGCAATTTTGTAGTGAAGGCGCTAAGTGTTTTTAGACAGACTATAGTCTAACAGCGGTCACAAAGTCAGGCACACGTACATCACCGCACTAGGGTATTGTCGTTGACACCTTTGAGCTATATATATTATTATTCTTTCGATTCGGCCATCTAAGGACCACGTCATTTCAACTGTTTCTTGTTGCATCGAGCTTTAACATCTTCCCAGTACTTTCGCATTAGTTCTCGATGCTGTTGTTTCCTTTCTGCAGTCCACTTCTTGCCAGTTGAAAGCTTTTCTTGGAAACATCGGTGTGCTGTTAGTTTTTGTTTAAGCGTGGCACATTCCCAAATATCGTTGCCTGTAATTCCCACTTCTTGTAAAGCTTTGTCCACCTCAGTGAACCAAGCTCCCTTGGTTTTCTTTTTGACGAAGTGAAAATTCTATTTGTCAATCGTGCTGGGTTCATGCTTGTTATATGACAGTAAAAGGCAATTCTCCGTTTCCTCATGGTATATTATTATTATCATCGATTTTTCCCCTTTGGGAGAGCGTGCGAACTTGAGCCAATCATAGCTTCATTTCCATTTCCTCTTCTCTTTTCTTCCCAAAACCTCTTCTTCTTCTTCTTCTTCGCCTTTTGAGACAACATAGCATCAATTTAACCAACCATTAGTTCATCGACTTGTAGGAACTGTACGAGCCTTGCGGTCCTCCCAGTACTTCTTCATGTGTATTGATGGTCTTGCCCTTTCTTGGGCGGAAAATATTCTTGTTGGAATTTTATTTTCTATGAGTGGGAAATGAAAAGTCATACTCTTATGTGCTGTAATTAAACTTTTCTTAGTTGCAGCATCTTCTGTTGTTAGGCCAATTTCTTTTAAGACCTCTCTGATTTCTTTTAACCATCGGCATCCAGTTGTTGTGGTTTTTTTTTTAAGTAAGATTGTAGTGTACTAGTTGCTTCAGAAGACTTGAATCTGGCATTCTCATGATGTGTCCAAAGAATCCTAGTCTTTTCTTTCGCATGGTATCAGTAATTCATTAATTCACTGTGTTTTTTCATCCCTTCCTCTGTCCATTTATTCCGTATTATTGTTTCTTTTCTTGAGTTCAAATTTCTTGTTTTTGATTTTATTTTTGAACTGATTTCTGTCTTTAATATAGTTTTCCGAGATTTTGAATCGTTCTCTCATCCAACTGGTCTTTAATGTACTTGTTTTAATGCAATGATAAAAATTTTCTTAGCGAGTCTGAGCTATATGTTTATATATATATTTGTTGGTTGGTTCCTTAGTTTAGGGGCTACGACAACGCGGTCATGTAGGCCCGTGTGTGCAGAATTTGTCTGAAACCGGTGTTAATAGTGATGGCTGTGTTAGCAACTTTCTCCTTTTAACAGGAGTAGCAAACAGCCAGGTCCAATAGACTGGAGTTTTTAACAATATTTTCAGCGTTTTAACATGGAATGGATATTTAGACATGATACCCTGATGGTATTATTATAAGGACTCACAAAAGACTTGTTTTGACAAGCACTTAAAGTGCCCCTTTTAATATGTTATTTTAATGTGTTTTTTCATCTGTCGCCTGTAACATTTTTAAGTGTCTTTCTAATTTTGTTACATTCGAGTGTTTTATTCGCCACTTCATCTTTCATTTTTAGTATGTTTCATTTTTAACCATTCTTTTTCATGTTAATCTACATTTTATGATATATCCTATGATTTTACTGATGATTTGTATTTTTGGCTGATGAAGGGGCCATCATAATAGGCCCCGAAACATGTAACATATGGGATTAATATTGCCCTATATATGTAATTGTGTATTGATCAGGCGGATCTACAAAATTATATTATACTTCATTGTCAATCAATACGGAACCATGACTGAGTCTACTAATATAGCGTTAATCAAATCTAACCTACAAATTATAGCTTCACACAAGTGTAGTTAGTGAAGGGCTCTTTATCATGCCATAAATCTATGACATGGGCCGCTGGCTTTACTTCCCCTCCGAAGGAAGTCATACTGAGGGATTTTTAATTCTCTTAAAAAATCCGACGACTTCGGCCGGGTTATATATATGTTTGTTATGGATCATAGTTTTCTCCCAATTCTGGTGATCTGTAGCAAATACATTTTTAATCACATGTAATATTCTTTTCAGGTTATTTTTTTACATGTCCCAGTAATTGGGATTACATAGGCTATAGTTAACCGACTGAAAAATTGTCAACATGAGTAATTAGATTGGGCGGGAAGTAACCATTAGGCCTATATCATCCTAATACCTGGAAGAAATATTATAAGAATTATTCATACACTTAACACATTCTCAAACAAATGGGGGGAGGGGGATTTAATTGGATGATATGTTTCATTCATTTCATTAGGTTCGGCAGATATACATATAACTTAATACTTGTGTACAAAAATAATTTAGAAATTTTACTTGTTTGATTGCATAATATTAGACAGGGAAGAGGGGAGGAAGTGAGGGTTCTCGTGGTCCCAGTTCTGCTCTCAAGAATATGGTCACTTTGCTTTAATATGCCAAGTGGTATAGCGGTTAGCAACCCAAAGGCCTAGGAGGTTCAATTGCCAGCTTTGCCAAGAAATTTCATTCAAGTTTGAGAGCTGACCCCGTGGTGAAGGAGTGGCATACTTGCCTCCTGCCGAGCAGGCCCTGGGTTCGATTCCTGGCCCTGACAAAAATTTAAGATCTGACACTTGTGCTGGAATAGGTTACACTTAGGATCATGAAGGCAATTAAGTAACTGTTTAATATGAGTAGTGACCTATGGAATTATAGTGCTGGCCGTGAGTCCCTCGTAATCCGTAAACTATGAGCTGGGCGGCATCCATACAATCATATCGTTATTTATTAATTTCTTTTTGTGTGTCAGGGTATTGTTGACATGTAAGTCACTCGAGTGGTGTATATTTTGAAGCCCAGTAGGCTACACTATATATAATTTAATTGTCAGTAATTGTCAGCAAAGATTCTAACAATAACTGACTGTCACACTCAGCTTAAGAGTCTCATGGTCAACATCAACAGCAATCAGTCACAAGAAGGGGGGAAGGGCTAAAGTGGAGCAAAATCAGCGAAAATTTCTTTAAAGACCACATGATTTAACAACTGAAAGAATGCAAATAGTAAATCTTAAGGAAGAGTTTCCTAGTCAAGTTATTCTTTCACAATGTCATGCTTATTGTTGTCCAAAACGATAAAAATCTGTTAAAGGCAACAATTACCGGTATGCTCAAAGACTTAAGTTTTCATCATAATTACATGCTACAGAAATAAATCCCGCATTTCAGCACGAGCAGCCCTCAGGCACCTTCGATCACAAATCAATACATTGACGTATGTTACTAAACATACACATCTATATACATTATACTATATCTTAATGTCACTCACAATGTTCATCTTCTATCCACAGCTTCGACATCATCTTTGCGAGGATCTCGAATCGACGTTCAGACAAGCGTCGTAGATTGCAGCCAGACCTCTTCGGAGCGGAGTACTTGGATAGAAAGTGGTTTTTAAATACAGTTGAGTTTGACAGGAGGTGTCAATTTCCTGCCCGCACGAACAGTCGCACTGCGTCGCTCTGGCACCGGCACAAATGGCTAGCCAACTACCTGCAGGAATCGGAATAAAAAATGAATGAAGACACCTGCGCCTATTGGCCAAATGAGCAAGCTTACCTCGACGCGCGGGATCCAAACTTGGCTATTGTACCTACTTCTACATTATTGCTGTATTGTTTTAAATCTTGGCGTTGTTAAATCTGCATGGTCTTTAAACACCCACAAAATACGTGCTGTCAGGTCAATACCGCTCAATAGATAGCTCTTAAGGCCTCCGGGCTGAAAAGCTATATGTTTTACGCACGCGAAGTCAGCGGTCAGCTTCGCGGGGTTCGGTTCGGTTCGGTTCGATTCTGTTCGGTTCTGCATTGCCTTCTCTTACGCAACACCAAGTAATATAATATTTTTTAATTTCTTTTTAATTTAAAAAGGACGCTTAACCGGAGCCGGGATTGCATGCTTGTTGGCCATTGGCATTGGCTAAGTTCTCTCAGCGGCTCCTCTCCCTCCTCTATTCAGAAACGCACATTTTAACATGGATATATGTTTTAGGGCTGGGACAAATTTCCGGCACATTTACAGTAGTTGAAGTTTTTGAAGCGTGCACGATACTTAATAAGAATAGACGAATAATATTATATCAATGATTCTATATTTTGGTTCTGCAACTTTTCTCGGAAATGTAAGTGCTAAGCATTGCAATTAATACTCGTACAGTAGTATAAAATATACCGTAAACAAATCAAAATAGTAGCGTGATGGCGCAGTTGCTTAGCTGCTAGTCTTTCACCCGGACGGCCGAGGCTCGAATTCAGGTGACAGCGCGGAGGAATTTTCACCTGAAAAATCACGCGGCGTCAGGAAGGGCATCCGGCCTTTAATCTCTGCCAACACCAAAATGAGCTTGGTTGTCCCTGGTGACAATTACCTTAAATAAAATAGAAACAAGGATATAGAGGAAATAAAAGCATAAGATTGTTTAAAGAAGTGTATATGTTGTTGTTGTTTTTGTTTTAAGGGGGCTGAACAGCAAGGTCATCTGCTTCTAAAGAGTCTATATTATAATTCAACTACTGTTGTTAGTATTTTACTCACTTTTTTGCTCTTCTAGCTCGGTGTTTATTTCCTATAACGGACTAACCACAGTAGCTTTCTCCATGAAATTCTCCATTACTTTCTTCATATTATTCGACGTACGGTATTCAAAATGTGTGTAACAGTAAAACATTATTATTATTATTATTTATTTATTGCTTGCTTGAAAGTACAAACAATTAGCTTTCCCCATGTAGGGACTACCGTTTGACAAAGCGTAGGCCTACTTATATATAATATCCTTTTTAAGCATATGCCTGAATACACAGTATCTATTATAATCTATTATACAGGCAGAGGCGTAGCTACAATGGGGCAAGCGGGGCACCGCCCCGGGGCCCCCGAAGTAAGGGGGCCCCCAAACCGTAAAAGAAAAAATATAAATAAATAATAATAAATAAATAAACCCTACCAACCTGGGCCCAATGTCTGGGAAGCCAGGCTCTGCCTGTCACAAGTCAGGACCAAAGGGGAGTGATAGAGGAGTAACACCTCTTTAAAAAACCTTGGTCCAGCTGGCCCGGCTGGTAGTTCCTTGTAAGGGCCCCTTACCAGGGTTACGGTAAAGTCCTCAACGACAACTGTGGTGGAGAAGGTAGCCTTTGGTACAGCATAGATGACGGAAGAGGCATCCCAGTGCTCGGGATAAATAGAGCAAAAGGTATCTGTTTTAACTAAACAGATATCAGCATTCACCCGATAACGTCTGTTCCCCATGTTAGGGGCGGTTATCAAAGGCGTCTGTTCCCATATTGGGCGGCCTATTATGATCCATCTGGCGATTCGATCACAGATGTAACATCGAAGGGGAGTAAACCTCCTTCCAAAATAATCTCAACTTAAGACATGATAGTAAACCACAACGGAAAATATACTCCAGGAGGTAAACAATCCTCCATCACAAGAAACTGTGATGCAACTGGGCCTGCGGAGTCTGGAGAGCCCAAAACATCATGTGAGGAAGAGTCGGAGCTTCCTGGAACTTCACGCATAAGACCTAAGCAAAAACATCTGCTAGGCACACTGAACATCAATACGCTCATGAAAACTGGTAAACTGAAACAACTGACAGATGTGCTGAATAGACGTAATATCCTCATTCTTGCTTTACAAGAAACTCGATACACCGACGAAGATGCTTTTGAGTCTGAGGGATATAGAATTTACAAAGGGAAAGCTGGCATCAAAACCAAACAAAACAGTACTATACTTGGAACAGCTTTTATGATTAAACAAAACTTAACAGAATCAATAACAAATTTTACATCTTCATCAGAACGAATTTCACTTCTCTCATTTCGATCAGGAAACAAAGGCTATACTATAATCAATGCTCATGCTCCCACCAATGAGGACAATAAGAAAAATCCAGAAAATGTTGACGAGTTTTGGGAAATGTTGGAACATGAATCATCAAAGATACCTTATCATCACGTTAAAATCTTAGTGGGTGACTTTAATGCACAGATTGGAAGAGAGAGAAAATTTAGAAACATAGTGGGTGACTTCCCAGCTCACAACCGCACTAACAGAAATGGAGAGAGACTCATAAGTTTCTGCAGACTATTTGATCTTAAATTGATGTCAACCTTTTTTAGGAAATTACCGAGGAGAAAGAAAACATGGTGCTCTCCAAATCCACATTTAGGTTCATATCAATTGGATCATGTAGCAATTACAAAACAGAACTTTAGAGAAATCATGAATGTTAGAGTAAGGAGAGGATTAAATATTGATTCTGACCATTTTTTGTCTGAGATCAAAACTAAATTCCAACCAAATAAATCCAAGCCAAAAATTCCAAAAATTCCTAAAATAGACACAAAAGTTTTATCAGAAAATAAGACTGAATTTATCAATAAACTGCATACTAAAGATAAGAGTAACTGGGAAGAGATCAGAGATGTAATGATAGAATCAGCCAAAGAATTGGGACAGCCTCCAAGGAAAAGGAAACACCGATGGTGGAATACAACATGTGATGCAGCGATCGAACGTAGATTAGCGGCTTGGCAGTTATGGAATTCCAGGAAACGAGAAGATGACTGGATTAATTTTGTAGAGATCAGAAAGCTAACATCCAAAATCATCAGGATAGAGAAACGTAATTATGATAAGAAGCGATTGGAAGAGATAGATATAGATTTTAAAAAGAACAACACCAGACAATTCTACAAAGTATTTCGAGAGGAGATCCAAGGATACAAACCAATGAACCTCCATTTCAAGGATTCAACTGGTAGACTGGTCACTAATAATAAAGACAACTGCGAGTTACTAGCTAAATACTTTGAGGAACTTCTTAATTGCGAAGAACCTTTAGAAAGACTACAGTTTACATCACCACAAAAAGAGAACCCTCCGTCAGAACCACCAACTGTCCAACAAATAGAACAATATATTGACAATCTTAAAAATAATAAGGCACCTGGTGAGGATGGGATACTAACTGAAATGTTGAAACTCGGTGGTAAATTTGTAGCTGAAGCTTTACACAAAGTTATCAAGGAATGTTGGGAAAAAGGAACAATTCCAAATGATTGGAAACAGGCAATAATCCATCCCTTGCACAAGAAAGGAGATAAGACAAACCCCAACAATTATAGAGGTATTTCCTTACAGCCAATCGCATACAAAGTTCTTTCTAAAGCACTGCTACACAATCTGGAAGAACAAGCAGAACATACTATCGGCGAATACCAAGCCGGATTTAGAAAAGGGAGATCTTGTCCAGAGCAAATTTTCAATCTCAAAACAATCCTTAGAATCAGAACAATACGTAACCTCAACACAGTTGTATCTTTCATTGATTTCAGAAAGGCTTATGATTCAATAGACAGACAGTCTGTATTCCTAACGCTAGCAGAATTAGGGATAGATAAAAATACCAGACAACTGGTTGAACAAACACTAACAAATACAACCTCAAGAGTTAAATTTCTAAACGACATTTCAGAACCCTTCCAAATCAAAACCGGAGTTAGACAAGGTGATGGGCTTTCACCACTTCTATTTAATTTGATATTAAACAAAATCATGAAGGAATGGAAACTTAAATTATGCGAAAGAAACATTGAAGGGGTCCATTTGGGGCAAGGAAAAGGAAGATTTGAGGTGAAATGTCTTGCCTTTGCTGATGACATAGCAATCATTTCAGAAAACAGATTTCAAGCACAAATAATGGTTGAAACCCTACATGAAATAGCAATAAAAACTGGTCTTCAGATTTCGTATGAAAAAACCAAATATATTGAACACAGACACAATGGAGAAAAATATCTAACAACTCAACATGGACAGATTCAAAGAGTTGATAAATTTAAATATTTGGGAGAATGGATCCAGTCAAATGGACTTGATAACACATCCTGCAAGGAGAGATTCAGAAAGATGGAAAATGCCTATAAACTCACCCAACATAGATACAACAAACGATCAATTTCATTCCAGGCAAAAATCAGGCACTACACAACTGTAATTAAACCAGAGGTATTATACGGATCAGAATGTTTAACGTTGAACAAAAGAGGTGAACAAGAGGAACTGGAAAAGAAAGAAAGGAAAATACTTAGGAAAATTTTGGGTCCCCAAAAGAATAAAGATATTTGGATGAAGAGAAAAAATGAAGACCTTTACCGAAATGTGGAAAAAATTACAGACTCAATTAAAAGACGGAGACTACAATTTTATGGTCACCTTCATAGAATGGATAGCAGCAGGCTAACTAAGAAAATTTTTGACTACATCTCCAAATTAAAAAACACCACTAGATGGCTGGAAGAGATAAGGTGTGATCTGCAAAAACTGAAGATCACAAATAACATCATTTCTAATAGGGTGGAATTCCGGCGACTGATCACTACTGCAGATTTTTCGATTCTGCAAGTTCCACATCAACCACGGAGAGTGTTATCAACGGAACAGAGGCAGGCCATCAGCCAACATATGAAGAAGTTTTGGGAAGAAAAGAAAAAACGAAACAATGTACCGTAGTCTTAGGTTCAAAGCGGTCTATAATTGGCCAAATTCTAAATATATATATATATAATAAATAAATAAATAATAGATAAATAAAAGTAGTACTAGAAAACATATTTGAGGATTCAATTTAGTTCAGGGGCCCCAATTGTACGGAACTACGCGTCTAAACTTGTGTTTAGAAACTAGTCACGTTCAGTGCAATCTGTATGTAAGATATATCCATCCATTTGTGTGGTATTCTATGAGTATTTTTTAACGGGCGCCATACCCAGGCGCCGGACGGACAATGCCTTGTTCCCCATTCAGCGCATGACCATGACTCATCGTTCCACCCTTTCCCCCCTCCACTGCGACATCACACCATAGCAATGCACAGTGGCAGAGTAGTAGCAGTAATGCGGTTGGTACGTTGCCACAGCGGTTCCCGGTTAAGTGGCTGAACTTAAGTTGTGGCTTGCATTGTGCTATTTTTTTAACGACGCTGTGAAACGTACGTATAAAAGTGGAGCTAAAAAGGAAGGATAAAAGAAAAAAAGAAAAAGAGGAGATGGTTTGTGCTTGTACTAAATCGTTAACTGCATGGTTGCACCCTCAACCTCGATCAGGTTAAAGTACGTTTCGGTGCAGAAACAAGATCAAAACGATGAAAATGAAAATAATAAAGGTAAGAAGAAACCAAGGTTAACTATATTGTAAAAGTGTTATAAGTTGTTAAACAAAGTGAAAATATTGTTATTAAGAGTTCCATTAATAATTTGGTCAGGACGTAATATTTTATAACAAACTAATATCATATAACGTTAATATTATTTTTAAAAAAGCATAGAATGTGCGATAAAAACAAACAATGAAGCGGTTTGCGATTTGCGACGGTTGATTCACTTCACTTGGTCTGAGCATATTTGTTCGTTTTTCACTTCACATTAAAAATCACACTGTATCGGGTATACAGGATGCATCGTTTCAACGGAGGACTATCATTGGTGACACAGTCTTTTTGTCCCGTTAACCAACCAATAATCAGTTAGTCGGCTTAGTTCAACAGTTAGTTGAATCTGTTTCTACAAATAAAACACTGCAATCAACTATAAGCCACTACACTAAATTTTATTGCTCAATATTATTCACTATGGTTTTTTTTTTCAGATATTAACGCTCATCAACAGTCTGAAGCACATAAAATCGGTGTTCCGACCACTCATAGTGGCCTTTCATATCTTGATCAGTCATCCAATAATAACAAGGACGCAGTAAGCTTGGCTGAAACTGGACACGATGAAAATTATGTTTTGCAAGACAAAATTGAATTTTTCAGTCCCGTCAATAATCCAGCAATGAAAAGGTTAATCATAGCATCAGGACCTTGTCAACCTTGTGGTCCCTTTCCAAACCAGCCTGATGAACGAGGAAGTAAAAGGTCATTTTCAACTAATTACTAGTCTACAGTTTTATATCAGGTTCTGGGATGAAATGTAACAGACTCTGGCTTTGTTATTCGCAAAAGTTAGACCGTGTCTACTGTCAACCATGTTGGCTGTTCCCACAACATTCAGAGAACACTTTCGGTAGTACGGGACTAAACGACTGGAAACATATTTCTGATAGAATTAAAACTCATGAACAATCGGATGACCACATATTTTCTTGTGTTGTATTTGAGAAATGGAGGAATGATGAAACAATGAGTGATGCTTTAGAAAGACAGTTAAAAGAAGAGAAAAAATACTGGAGGAACGTTCTAGAAAGAATAGTTAATGTTTCATTAACTTTGGCCACCTGTAACCTTGCTTTCTTCGGAAGAAGTAGTAAAATGGAAGATCCAAATAAAGAAAATTTCTTGTCTACAATTGAACATCTGTCTGACTATGACCCTTTTGCAAAAACCAGCATAAAGTGTAAATTATTTAAGCCCTAGCATCCAAAGTGAAGTTATTTCTTTGATGGAAAATGAAGTGCTGAAAAAAATCAAATATGAAATACAGGGCTCTCCTTTTTCCCCTGTTATTTGGATACAACACAGGATGTAAGTAAAGTTGATCAGTTAAGTGAAGTTCTCAGGTACGTCAAAGTGGTAAATGATGAAAATAAAAAACCAAAGAAATAAAGATTTGCGAGACGTACACTAGTTGAAGATCAAAGTGCATTTGGTTTGGCAAGTAAAATAGTGGTATCTATCAAAGATCAAGGTCTTGAATTGAAAAAATGTCGTCGCCAAGGTTATGACGGCGCAAGCGTAATGAGTGGAGTATACAATGGAGTGTAGAAAATGATTCAAGAAGTTGCGCCACATGCATATTTCGTACAAGTCACAATTTAAATCTGGTGTTGAAAGACGCTGTAGAATCCAATCGTGAAATATCGCAGTTTTTGAGGATGTACTAAATGTCTACAACTTTTTTGGACACACTATCAAACACTGGCTGGTGCTGCAAGATGCATCAGAAAATGCAAACATAACGTTAAAAACACTCAACCCAACAAGATGGTTGGGAAGGTACAAAGCAGTTCTTTTCTTTAAAGGAGGGGTTTGGCGATGTATTAAGAGAGCTATCCAAACTTATTTTGACAAGTAATAAGGCAAAAGAAAGGAATGATGCAATAGGATTGAAAAAGAAAATTGAAAGTTTTGAATTATTGTGCTTCTGTTAGTTGTACAAAGAAAGAACTGAACATCGTATCTAAATGTCTCCAAACTGAAGATATGGATATTGTTTCAGCATTTGATCTATTAGGTGATGCTCTCTTAGATGTTACAGAACTAAGAAATACATTTGAGGACCTTGTAAAAGAAGCATCAACTATGGGCTCCAAGTGCGGAATACCTTGTGAGTTTTCTGAGAAAAGACTAAAGCAAGTTAAAAAGCATTTTGATGAACTGAGTGTAGACCACCGATTTCTCAATCCTGAAACTAGATTTCGGGTATCTGTGTTTTACCCCTTGATTGATACAATTATGGCTCAGTTAAACAGCAGATTTGAAGGCCTGAAGTCAGTTATTAATGCCTACAAAGTTGTTCAACCTTATTTCTTAAACAATGGTTCAGATGACGAAGTGATTAAAGAGTCAAAAGGTTTCGCCGAGACTTTTTCTGATGATGTGTCGCCAACATTTCCTGCACACATTTCCAGCTTGTGTGCATCCTTTTCCTCTAAATTTAAGAAAATGTCGACTGTTAAGCAACTGATAGACCTCCTCTACATTGAAAATCACGTTCTGGTTGCAAGCTATCATGACGGGTGTACTGCTTGTTTTATGTTCTTAACTGTACCTATCACAGTGGCTGAAGCAGGAAGATCTTTTTCCAAGCTGAAAATTATCAAGTCCTACCTAAGAAGCACAATGAGCCAAGAACATAAGTGGGTTGGCCCCTTTATCGATTGAAAATGAAAGAGCTCGAAAACATAACTTCTCACATGTAATTAACATGCTTGCAGATGCAAAGAGTAGGAAAAAAGTTTTGTGTAAATTAGGTGAGTTGATAAGTTTATTTGTTTTAAATAGTTCGTTTAATAATAATAACTCAACATTTTGTTTGTAAACAATGAGTAAAAATTTATAGATTAATTTATTTCAAGTTATTTGTATAACACATTTGTTATTTTGAGCTTTCGACCTGGCGTGTATTTTATTTTAAAGCCTAGTACTTCATAGACGATCCTATCTGTTCCCTTTTGTTTTCTACTCTAGCTTCATTATTGTCAATAATTAAAGAACAAATATGTGTACTTATAATGAAGCCTCCGTGGCTTAGGCGGCAGCACGCCGGCCTTTCACCGCTGGGTCCGTGGTTCAAATCCCGGTCACTCCATGTGAGATCTGTGCTGGACAAAACAGAGGCAGACAGGTTTTTCTCCGGGTACTCCGGTTTTCCCTGTCAAAATTTCATTCCAGCAACACTCTCCACTATCATTTCATTTCATCTGTCATTCATTTAATCATTGCCCCAGAGGAGTGCGTCTGGCCTCGGCAGCCGGCACAGTTCATATCCTCGCCGCTAGATGGAGGCTTCATTCATTCCATTCCTGACCCGGTCGGAGACTGGAAGCAGGCTGTGGATTTTTCATGTGTACTTATAATACTGTATATATTTACATGCAGTCCTCTTCTCTTTCTAATTGATATTTGTGTAGACGTATTTTTCTTATTACGATATCACAATTTCACAAATTGAAAAACTATAGCTATTATTTATCATAATTCATAATTATAACTTATAGGACATTTTATGGAGCCAACCGCCAAAATATACATTAAACATTTCTAGAAAAAGGGAAGTGGCAAGGGAGGAGGTATTCGAAAAGTGCATAAAGTCACTTTGATAAGTTGTTATCTTCGAATATTATTAATATTAAAGGCCTGCAGTTAGGTCAGGTTTTCAAATGATAGTGAGGGGGCCCCAAGTTGAAATGGGGCCCCGGGGCCCCTTCAGGTCTAGCTACGCTGCTGTATACAGAGTGTTTCAGGAGGAATAGTAAATATTTTAGGAGGTGGCAGTATAGATGATTTGCAATAAAAAGAATCCATATAACATGTGTCCCATTTGTATTGCGTACAGAGATACAGCTGGTAGTATTTGACCCAAATAAATGTAAAGCCAAGGCAAATGAGGACGCTCTAAGATGATTTTCAAAAATTCCACCACCAATTTAAATGCACGCCTCTTGATAACACCCCGTGTAGCTCTTCGGAGGGCGTCTTGCCGTTCTTTCACGAGGGCTGCACTATGCATAATCCGAACGAACAACTCGGCTCTTGTCAGTGGCGTCGGAGGGGGGGGGGGGGTGCCAGGGTGCGGCCGCCCCCTCAATATTTATTTTGGGGGTGCGGCGCACCCCCAATATCTTTTGAAAATGCAAAACTTTTATATTGAGAATTGAAAAAGAAATACCTTTTTGAGATACATGGCCCAAATTTGAAATGCGAACTCGCGAGCAGCTAAGTGTGAATGCCGATTGTGAATGCATGCCAATCGTCTCTGCTGAGGTTGGCAACATTGGCCTAAATTTAGTTTGGTAACGCTGTCGGTGAGTGCGAAGAGCAGGTTCAAGCCGATTTATTCTTGAGTTATGTAAAAGAACATTAATTATACTTTTCACGACATTACACTTTAATAGAGAAATAGAACGTTTCTTATATGTACCTCCTTAAAAAACATGATATACTGACACACGCGTTGAAGGGGAATCCCCGTGACTAAAGAAGGGTGTGGATTGGGGCAGGCATACTGGGAATGGCGTACTAATTTTGGTGCACTGGAAACTTTCCACTCATATTATTTTATTCTTTGCTTTCCACTGGACACAAGCAATCGGCGAGCAGTTGCGTGTTGGTCGCTTGCACATTCTTTGGTCGCTTGCCCGAGCAACCAAGGCGCTATTACCACTGACAACTCGCGCTATCAGACCCCCGGACTCTTATTTTATGTGTGCCCTTTTGTCCTAGTTCTTGTACTGAGGCTTGGATTTATCACCTGGGAGGATACATTAACTTGAAGGTAAGTGTCCATTAATATTACGATATTGTGCCAGTGTTTCTTTGAGGCGTTCATATGGGCGACTACCCCATCCGAGAGGTAGCAGCCTACGGTACATTCATTCCCCCCGGCGGCCAGGCTTAGACAAGGCAAGGCCTCAGGCACAGTGTAGGCAAAAACCTCGCGATGGGGCGCATCTTCTGGGCCGGCCTGCCGGGCCATCGTCATCTGTCCGAAGACTGGCTGGCGGATGGCCGGCCGGACGGCTGCCGCACGTGTTTGCTCAACATCTGGAGGAGACAATAACAATTACATTGGGGGTGCGGGGTGCGGCAGGGAGGATAGCTACTTTGCCTTTGGGATCCACGTGACCATCACGGAAGCTGTAGGGGGCACGGCGGCAAGGAGCCAAAATCAGAGCAAGGAGGGGGTTGATGGTCCAGCGTGATGGGACCTGCAGGGGTGAGGTGAGGAGAGAAGAGGAAAGGAAGAAACGGCGACTTTCCGGGGGGAAAAAATAAGCACTCAATCATTCCATTCCACTTGCTTCACAGGAACAAGAAAGAGGCGGTGAAAGTTTTCGCTGCGAGTGGTAGTTAATGAGAGGAGGGAGGAATTAGGAAGTGCGCTTGTGATGAGTGATATTGATAAAATATAATGATAGTGAAGTGATTTTAAATAGTGATTATAAAAAGTGGATTTTAGATTTTTAAAGATTAATTCGGTGACAGGACTGGAGACTTGAATAGTCGTTTAATTTTGATTTTTTTTTTTAATGTTTTGAATGCATGAAAGGCAGTCGAATGGTTGGTATCACAGGTAGAAGTTGGTTCTCCAAAGCGGAGAGAACATTTTATATCAACGGTTTCCAACATTCGAGAAAGGCGAGTGAAAAATACAAATCACATAAAAACAGTGACTTTCACCGGAGAAATTATGAACTAATCATTAATAGAGAAAATAGCCAGCCTGTAACTGCGAAGATTGACAAGGGAATGTTGAAACAAATGAGCGTTGCTCGCAAATGTTTTCTTGTTGTTATTAGTTGTCTTCATTGAACTCTAGGTAATACTGGAATGCTGTATGGGAGCAAAGTGCGGCTTTTGGTGCGACTAGTTACGCCTGGTCGTGCACGTCAAGGATGCGATGACCAGGAAGCAGTTTTCAGCGAGGGTTACCATGGGAGGAGTCGTTCCAGTAGTACCTACAGTTCAATGGTTGTCTTAGATATTTAATGCTTACTGGTAGCGCTGTTCGCAGCCACGACTCTGATCAAGGCAACCTCATGGAGCTTTTACAGGAGAGAAAAGACGATGTACCCAAACTTACTTGGTGGATGTCGCGTCGTAACAATTTCCTCAGCCCTGACATGCAGAATGAGGTGATTGAAATAATGGCCCTCTCTGTCCTTCGAGACATAGCAAAACAGGTACACGAATCACCTTTTTTGGTATTATTGCTGATGGCACCACCGATATTGCGGGCTTAGAGCAGTTCTCTGTATGTGTTAGGTTGGTTCACCCTAAAACCTTTCAAGTAACTGAACTTTTTCTCGGATTGTACAACCCACAAGATGCAACCGCTAAAACGCTGGTTGGTGCCATAAAAGATGTTCTCTTAAGGCTACATTTTCTATTGTCAAAATTGTGGGGTCATTGTTTTGATGGCGCCTCTTAACATGTCTGGGCACATCAAGGGAGTTCAAAAACTTCTGTCTTATGAGCAGCCAAAATCCCCTTATGTTCACTGTTCAAACCATTCCCTAGGCTTAGCTCATCAAGAAATCTCGCGGAAAATTGCAGTTCTTTGTGATTTGCTTGTTGTTGTGAAAAATTCAAGTAATATCATGCTCGATCCTTCGAAGAGACAGAACACCTTTAAAGAAGTCGTCCTGACACCCTGTGATGATGATAATGCCGTCGCCAATGGACCGTCATCAAAGCTCATCGCACTTTGTCCAACGAGATGGAACGTGAGATGCCGGTCTCTTAAAAGGTACAAGGAGAACTACAAAAGGGTCATACTGCCTCTCCAATGCCTATCCTCGATGACCCCACGGGTGCTTCTCCGGAAGTCAAGTCGGCAACTCGTGGGTACCTAAAGAAGCTGAAGTCATTCGATTCCGTTTTAATTTCTTCACGTCAGTGTCGAAATTTTTGGTCCATGTGAAGAACTTGCAAAGGCCCTTCAGAGCCCATGTTATGCCGTACTGCCACAGGAGCAAAGAAAGCTGCTCTGATTTTGATGTCGGCAATGGAGGCTCTTCGAACGACAGAGGAGTTTGATCGGGTCTACAAGGAAAGCTACATTTATGCTACGGAGATAGTGGAACTTGACTGCTCTTCTTTACCAAACCCTAACCAACAAGTTTCCGAAAACCAAGCCACATGCGAACCCGACGATGAGGAGGAAGAAGCCGAGTAAAAGAAAAAAAAAAAAAAAAGAAGCAGAACAAAAACTTCCCAAAAAACGGCAGAGGAAAATTCCGAAGCGTTTAGAACAAACTGTAACCGAATTTATTCAGTTACAGTAGCTCACCCTCGTTTTTTTTTTGCCTTGTGCAGTTAGTTTGGGGTATTTTATTCATATCTTATTATATTGGGTTAAAGTGGGGTTGCAGAGGTGATTTTTATAGTGCCTGTGTGTGTTTTGTGGACGGATTCATCTTTGGATGGTCCGGACCAACTAGGATCATTGTTTATTAATTATCGGTTTTTAGATATTTGATATTATAAAATACGGGGTTTTGCGATTTATAACGTTTTGGGAACAAGAATATATAAGACTGTGTTATTTTGAGTAGAAGCATTATTTCATTTTGGTTTGGGGTTAATGGCTTTATCTTGACCTAGTAATGTTAAATGTTAGATTCGTGGCTGTACTATAAGGTACCAAGCAGTGGCGGCTGGTGATTTTTCACTTGGTGGTGCCAGCATATTAAAAATTTGCAATAAAATCATCCAAAGTTGCAGGTACGGATAGTGCATATTTTATGCAATAAGTTATATGTTTAACATTATTTAACTGTGCTATTGTAGAAGACGTTTTGGAACTCGTGTAGTATACGTTGCCCGGCGCCATTAAAATCCGAAAAATTTTCTATAGATATGGCCAATGTTACTAATATACAGCAGTTGAATATTTCATCGCTAGAGAGTGTTACGGTATTTTTTCAGAGTGCCAACATTATTGTTTCCAGACCAATATTTTCATCCAGCCCAATGGTTTTCGTCTAGGCCAATAAAGGTTAGGTAGCCCGTCCCTGCGGGCCGCGTTAGGCTAATGGATAACACCCCTGGTTTTTGTCACGCACAGTGGGGTAGTCACGCATCAATAATCTTTAACCAGGCCAATGATTTTGCCTAGTAGTACAATCAGTAAGTTGGCAGCATTACGTAATCAAACATGGCGACGTGCTTTTTGATAAGTTTATTACTTGAAAGTTAAGGTTGACAATTTCCTTGTTTGGAAGTGTTTACGCGGTGTTTGTTAATGGCAAATGGCTTTAATAACGTGGCAGAGTAAATACAAACCATTTTCAGAGCGCTACTAAGTAAAATAACGCACTTTCGAAACGGGCAACGTATACTACAGGAGAGCCGACGTTTTTAATTGAAGTGTCAGCTGAAGTGAATTGAGAAATTGCATAACTACTACAAATATTTTAGTCTCGGGATTTTTCGCCAAAACAAAAGTTCTTCCTTTCTCTACTAGAAAGCGCTAAAGTGTCAAGGAGGTTAGATATCTAAGCTCCAAGGAACAACAAAAATTCGACAAGCAAGCTGCCCTTTGGGTGTCAAACAACAACGCTTTCACCTGGCACCGAGGCCATACGATATTATATCATACACATATTTTGATCCATATGCATTTTAAATAAAAACCACTTTTAAGAATTATAATTGAACAAACCTCTCAGAAAAATAATTTGAAGAAAACAACATATGCTAGGCCTACTCATCAAAAATATTTGTTCCAAAACCTCGATCGACACCTTCATTTGAATTAATAAGAGCGGTCCTATCGCTAAATGGAGATTGTAACAACTCACTTATTTTATTCATTGTTACACTTCCGAAAGGTGACACAGAGCTCATTGAGATTCCTACGGCTTCGTACGTTGCGCTCGAGCTATGCGATCTTCAAACATGAAACAAATCAAATTTTATTAAGGAACCTAGCTTGCATGTATCGATTCCAAAAGCACACTTATTAGATTAAAACGGTGTTTATATGGTCAATGCCGCATTATGCTATGCAAGTTTATGTAACATGTCTATATAGGAAAAAAATAAGCATGGCTATTGCTAACACACACGTGACCACAGCCTCTTTGTCGCAATTTCAGTTGCTGTCTCAAAATAAATAGGTGAGATGAAATGAACACGATGACCTACCTCTAAGACAACCTTACTTATCGTACATACGGATTGATTGGAAAGGATATCCCCTGCATCTAATATAAATGAACACAAAAGCTATTTAACGACGGACACTATTCATACACATTTGCAGTCAAACTTGAGAATTTGTGTTTACGCTTGGGACGTGAAACTGTGCCGCCAAATTAAATTAACGAAACACAGTAAAACTCGTTGAAAAATTCCGAATTTTTACATTACAAAGAGAGAACAAATAATCCCCGTCATCAATATGCGCCTAAAAAGTTGCTAAATGTCAAACAATAAAGAACTAATACTATTTTGTAGTTTGAATTTATTTAATAGTCAGACACAGTGATATATCGTCAAGCTGGTACCACTGGAGCTGTGCTGCCATATGCTGCACTCTAGTGGTGGAAAGATAAAGCAGTTCAGCAGTTCTAACGTGTATGTAATTTGTGCTTGTAGCCTACCTGTGACGTGCTGCTATCTCGTGGATAGAATTGAAGCTCCGCGTCACGGGGCCGTTGGCTCTACCTCAGGGTAATATGCGTCTCAACACAACACAAACAAACTCAAGCCAAACTAGTCCTTATTGCAGTACAGTGTCTGATGTTCGTAAGTAGTGCCGGTTGGCTCTGGCTCAGTAATTCAATAAAGCGCCACCAGAACGCATGTCAGTTTGCGCGCTCGTTCAAATAGTGCAGAATATGTATACAATTTCCTCAAAATGTAAATGTAATATAAACTGTTCTTGAGAGGAAAAAGTCACATATTCTCTCTTCATTACACTGGTGGTGCCATGGCACACGGGCACCACCTCAGGAGCCGCCCCTGGTACCAAGTATTGGTATTTTCGAGGACTGGAAATGTTACAAACCCGGAAAAGACAGGCAGTAATTCGGCTTGTGGTGGCAAGTTCAGGGAATACCTAGGCTATTAATAGCATGAACTCTTATGAACTTCGAAAGGAAAAATACTGAGTGACGTCAGTAGGAATTACGTCTGTCTAATGTTCATATGTTGACACGGATGTTCCGCTAGGAGCGGGCCACGCACGAGTTAGTTCCGGCAGGAACAGTGGGGTGATGTATCCGTTTGCCAGTGCATATAATGGCGTGTCTGGTGTTCCGATGTCGTCTTATTGCTTTATTGGCAGAGTCCAGATCTACTAGCGCCCAGGGTCGTTTTACGTGACATGGTTTCCGTAACGAACAGTTAGAGATCGGGTCTTCTGGCTTTTAGGCTAGAGTCCATGTCTTCTTGCGCCCAGGGTCGATTTATCTGGCATGGTCCGGTAATCGAACAGCAGAGACAGTAACTAGACATTCACTGAGCGTTGTGCTATTGAATGACTACATATTTTCGACATGGTTAAGTTCGTAGACCATGGGTAGCTGATCATATCACACCCTAAAAAGACGTTCATAACCCCACTTCATCATCTGTTGTGGAAGTCATGGGAGGATGTCATGGCGTTGAAGTCAACAACTCTGGCGAGTGTAGATTCGTGCTCAAACTGTGCAAAGTGAAAAGAATAGGCAAATGATGCGTGAAAGTCTGACGAGTGTAGATTTGTGTACAAGTGAAATATGTATAGGAGGCTGGTAGGCCTAGGTCGAATATGGCCGTAAGTGTTTGCTGCTCTAAGAGCCTAAATTCAGTGGCAAGGTACTGTACAAAATGTTTCAGGAGTTTATTGAAGGGTATTTCTCATGTTGCATATTATGTATATAGATGTATAGTACAGCCAATAGATTGTTTCTTTTAAATTCATGTGTGTGTTAATTCCTGTTTTGCATGAACCTGGTAACATCAGCGAACGCATGCCAAATGCCCTAAGCCTGGGCTAAGGAGTTTCATAGTCGGGGCAACAGTTATGTATTTTATTCTATTTTATTCAGGAAGACCCATATGGTCAACCTTGGCGCCCATTCAAAGTCGGGAAGTTGAGTTAAAATCACTTGTGGCCTGTATTTAAAGGCAGTAAATTCTGTAGGTTTGTGGTAATGAGGGTAGTTAAAGTTAAATCAACTCCAGCGGGGAGGTGAGAGTGTTTCTATTTAAAAGTCGCAAATTCGCGTGGCCGCCATGTTGGTTTTGTAGTTACCAGTTTCTCAAAAGTCACATGGGTTTACTTCTAGTAGCTCCCTTTATCACCGTAAAAAATCCAGAGTGATATCGGGAATAGTTTCGGAGATATTGAATGCTGGTGAAATATTTCACACAGCCGCCATGTTGGATTGGTGAGACGTAACAAAATTTGAAGGGCACGGCGGGGTCGTCCGGAATAGTGCTATGAACTTACCGAGTTTCATTGAAATCGCTCCAGCCGTTTTGAAGTTATTAGGGGGGCACACACACTCCTCACACACACACACACACACACACACACGCACACACACACACACGGACAAAAGGTGATCTCATAAGCTTATTTTTTCAAAATTGAAAATGGGCTCAAAATAAAACAAACAAACAAACAAAAAAAGACTGGCTTTTGCTGGCTTATAGCTCGCGTATTATCAACTTTTCTCCTTTCGTGGATTACAAATGCGAAGTCGCATAAAGGAAATGAAGCTGCGCCTCCAAAGTTAGGCCACCCGCTAAGGCCGAGTAAATCTTGCACCCCCAAAATGAAATCCGCTCCGACGCCACTGGCTCTTGTGTTAACTTTTTTCCTTGTATACTTCGTCTTTCAACCATCCCCACAGGCAAAAATCTAAAGGGGTAAGGTCCGGGGACCTTGGTGGCCAAGAAACGTGCCCATAGCAACCGGTGTGCCAACACACGAAACGACAACTGCCCTGGTTACATTCCAGAGCCTAAAATATTTACCATTCCTCCGAAAACATCCTGTATAATACGCTAAATTCATGCGAAAAAAACTCAAGCTCCTGAACCAGAAGGAGTTAGAAGGAGCGTTTTGTGCCAAAATCTTCCAAATTGTCTCTATAGTAGGTAGGCTACAGGAAAAATCTTAAATTTCTTGAAAAGTCAACGGAAATATATTTAATTGTTAAATAGTGTGTTTAAAACAGTAAACAAGACGATAGCCCCTGGCAGAACTGTGTCGCGTCCAGCCCGCATAACACTAGAGCCGGGCGGGTAGTATATGCACATTGGACGCACACAACCCATTGTGCATTGAAAAGAATATTCAAACAGAATTTCCAGCAACAGTGACGAATTGCATTCTGATTTTAAAAAGTGTATATAAACAAATAAGCATAATACTAGAACCCGCGGGTGGTTAATGAACATGCGAGATTTCTCGCACAGGTCCCCTAGTATTTTAGCCTATTTTCAATTTTGAAAAAATAGGCTTATGAGATCACCTTTTGTCCATGTGTGTGTGTGTGTGTGAGGTGTGTGTCCTAATAACTTCTAAACGGCTGGAGCGATTTCAATGAAACTCGGCAAGTTCATAGCACTATTCCGAACGACTCCGACCGTGCCCTTCAAATTTTGTTACGTCTCACCAATCCAACATGGCGGCTGTGCGAAATATTTCACCAGCATTCAATATCTCCGAAACTATCCCCGATACCGGTATCACGCTGGAACATTTTACGGTGATAAAGGGTTCTACTAGAAGTTCACCTATGTGACTTTTTAAAAACTGGTAACTACAAAACCAACATGGCGGCCACGCGAATTTGCGACTTTTAAATAGACGTTGCTCAAGATTTAACCAACCAAACACAATAAAACTTGGTACAGTATATGTTCATATACATTGTAATGCACCGACATCTAACTTCGTGCAATTGTTAACATAACCACAAGATGGCGGATGTGCGAAATATTTCACCGGCATTCTATATCTCTGAAACTATTAGCGGTATCACCCTGAAATTTTGTACGGAGATAAAGGGCACTACTGAAAGTTACCGACAGCAGTGGCTACGCTGGCTAAATCGCAGCATTAGGCCATGGGGCCAAGCTCCCTGCTGACTCGGTAGACGCGTGGGTTCGAGCCCCACCATCCGCCGGCCTTGAAATGGTTTTCCATGGTTTTCCATTTTCAACACCAGGTAAATGCTGGGACGGTACCTTCTGATAGGCCACGGCCGATTCCTTCCACATCCTTGCCCAATTTCATTCATCTTCATCCATTCCATCTCTCATCCCGACGCGCAAGTCGCCCACGGGCATCGACTAGAAAGACCTGCACTCGGCCTCTCAGGAGGCCACACAAAAAAAAACGAAAAAGGAAACTGGAAGTTTATCTATAAGACTTCCAAAAACCGGTTAACTACAAAACGAACGTGGCGGCCAAGCGAAATTGAAAATTTTAAATAGATCTTTAACGCGATTTAATGTTCCAAACACAATGAAATCTGGTACAGGAAATGTTTCTACACATTGCAATGCACTGGTATCTAATTTAGTTCAATTGTTTACATAACCTCAAGATGGCAGCTGTGCGAATTTTAAAATTAAGTTTTTATTTCTTGTGTCGTAATCATGCGATCGAAGTGAAAGTTTGAATAATGAACTTAGGCAATAATTTTCCTTTAATGGTACATGCCTCTATGGACTTTACATTTAACAATCCAACATGGCGACCATCCGAAATATTTAGACGGCTCTGAATATCTACGAATCCATTATAGCAATCAAAGTGATTTTTTTTATGTTAATAGGGGCTATGAACTTAAGTTCACCTATAGGACTTTAAATAACCTAGTGATCACAAATCCAACATGGCGGCGACGCGAAGTATAAATATTCACATGGACGTTTCTCGCAATTTAACCATCCGAGTGCAGTGAAACTTGGTACAGTAAATCCTTATACGAATGTTAATCCACTAGCATCTAATTTATTTCAATTGTTTCCATAACCTCAAGATGGCTGCTGTGCGAAATTATAAAATATCCGTGTTACTTCTTGTGTCGTAATCATGCGATTGAAGTTTGAATGCTACACGTACACAATAATCTTCATGTAACAGTACATAACTCTAGGACCTACATATATAAAATCCAACATGGCGACCATCCGAAATATTTAGTCGGTTCTCAATATCTACGAATCTATTACAGCAATCAAACTTAAATTTTGTATGTTGTAAGTGGCAGTGAACATAAGTAGGATATATGAAAATAGGCTGTATAGTTCTTCACGGAACTACTTGTTATATATGTTATGAACTAGAGGTAGAGAAGCTTAGAACTGAAGTATCGTGTCGAAATATATTCATGATCCGTGAAGATGGTTCTGGAGGACCATAATGCTGTAACAGCGATGCCTTGAATAAAGCTACTATTCAAATGAAAATCCTTGCAGAACTTGGCGAAGAAGTTCGGGGTCGAGCCCCGTGCACCAACCATCAACCAATAACCTTAACCCTTTATAGGGCAAATCTATTTTTTATTTCTATGTGTAAAACATTACAATTTATTTTAATTATTATTATTAATGTTATTTTTTGTTTCTCTAATTTTAATGTTTATATATTTATATTCATCTTTTAATTTAAGTTCTTATAGTTTTAATTTTGATATATTTATTTAATTAATTTCGAATTGATTTTTTACAATTATTTTCGCTTTTAATAGTTACGGTATGTTTATTGCTTTAATTTATATATTCCTTTTATTATTGTAATTTTATGATATTTATTCCTATATTTAAATTTTATTTTTACACTTTAATGGTTTTAGTTTTAATTTTTCAATTTTTTTTTCTACAGCACATAACGTCATGTACATACGTGTATACTATTTGATTTTTAGAAATACTAGCACTTCAATATGAAAATTCTCAGAAATTTGGCTGAAAGATTCAACCATAATCATCTTTGAAAGCATAAACTGTCCTTATGGCATGTGGTTAATAAAGAGACCACCATCCCATAAAGAGTTAATGCTGTATTTGAACTTGTAGTATAAGATGGTTGGTTCATAATTGGAACATTTCTCAAGGTGGACATCGAGAGGCCTTTCACCATTATGATTCCATTCTGACAGCAGGATCTATAATGGTTCCCGTCCTTGACTCGGGCTGAATGACTACCTGTCGACCAAAATATTATGTGCACTCGAGTTTGAAGGTTGTTTGTGAAGTAACCAATAGGTCTACATAAAATCCAATAACATCATCATTTCTGTCGTTCTATTCTACGTTAGTTCACTTTAGTTTGGAATTTTAATTTATATTTTAATATTTTTTATCGCAGTTGGAACACAATAAGTGCCCGTTTTTAAGCGTGTGTCAACCATGCGTCACATTTAAGAATTACTATCTCACAAACCCGTCATCAGATGGAATCCAAATTTCAACACACTATACATTAGAATGTTGTTTAACTGGTTTATTAATTTCAAAATTTTGTGTGTCCAAGAAACAAAGTTGTTATCATTTTTGTAAGGTAACTTTTTCTCGGCTCGGGCTGGTTGGAAAATGTAGTTCTTGGTCTCGTTTTAATCCTCATATATCAAAATGTTATGCGGTATGACTGTGAAATACGTAAATTAATTCACTTATTTTACATCGGTTTGTATTTGTATGGGAAAATAAGACATCGTTTAGCAGCTATCCGATACAGAGAACGCTGTACAGCGTTGCCGAGTTGGTGCCCACATCTGCCGAGCGAGGCGAGCCATGACGCGTGGTGGGCTCCAACTCTGTAACGGTGTACAGCGTTCTCTGTATCGGATAGCTGCTAAACGATGTCTTATTATCCCATACAAATACAATGAAAAAAAATGAAAATCCACAGCCTGCTTCCAGTCTCCGACCGGGTCAGGAATGGAATGAATGAAGCCCCTATCTAGCGGCGAGGATATGCACTGTGCCGACTGCCGAGGCCTGACGCACTCCTCTGGGGCAATGATTAAATGAATGACAGATGAAATGAAATGATAGTGGAGAGTGTTGCTGGAATGAAATTTTGACAGGGAAAACCGGAGTACCCGGAGAAAAACCTGTCTGCCTCCGTTCTGTCCAGCATAGATCTCACATGGAGTGACCGGGATTTGAACCACGGACTCAGCGGTGAGAGGCTGGCGTGCTGCCGCCTAAGCCACGGAGGCTTTTTCCCATACAAATACAAACCGATATAAATTAAGTGAATTAATTTACGTATTTCAAAATCATACAGCATAACCTTTTGTTGAATGAGGAAGACAACGCGACCAAGATCTACATTTTCCAACCAGCCCGAGCCGAGAAAAAGTTACCTTACAAAAATGATAACAACTTTGTTTCTTGGACACTCAAAATTTTGAAATTAATAAACCAGTTATACAACATTCCATTGTATATTGTGTTAAAATTTGGATTCGATCTGATGACGGGTTTCTGAGATAATAATTCTTAAATGTGACGCATGGTTGAAACACGCTTAAATACGGGCACTTTATGTGTTCCAACTGCGATAAAAAATATTAAAATATAAATTAAAAATTCCAATCCTACATGAACTAACGTATAATAGAACGACGAAAATAATGATGTTATTGGATTTTATGTAGGCCTATTGGTTACATCACAAACAACCTTCAAACTCGAGTACACATAATATTTTGGTCGACAGTAGCATATCGATGCACTTACAGTAGTACTTCCAGGGACTGAGATTCCATGTACCGGTACCTCTCGTCTCTCAGAGCCTTGGCGATGGTTGATTTCATTTCATGGTGCCTAGAGTTTATGAGAGATTTCCGTACGTACATGAATCCAAAACATGAGCAAGGGTTTCATACTCACTGAGGCATCGCCTACAATGTTTGTCAGTTTAGGACCTACCCGGCATCGTTCTTATCGTTGTCATCTTTATGACCTCTTTCCACTCCGAGTTGCTCAGATCTTCTGGTTTGTTCACCCATATATTGGCTATTATTATTACAAATTCAAGAGCGCACGGGAGACAATAAATACCTACATGCGCATCAAGATTTTTATGAAATTTTATGTGTTAAACCAACTTTCACTTTTATCGCATGATTAGGAAAATTGTTTTTTTTTTAGAAAATATACCGGTATATATTAAATTATATGACAAAAAATATAAAACATAAAATGTAAAATTAAAACATACAGTTTCGGTTTCAAAAAATATTATTATTGCGGAAGACTTTGGAGATTTAAAAAAAATTAATATGACCCCTCATCGTTCGTCCATCCGCGTTACACAGTGACTTTCTTTTTCCTATCAAACTTGTTTTGTTTTTTATTTTAAAGTTCCTCGCGCCCTTTTTAAGTAGTGCCCTAAACCATAGATAAGTGGGCCTTTGACAAACCGACCCTGCACTTAACTAAAGAAGAAAACCAACAGCCTAGCAGTGGATGTTAATTCTCGGGTTTATGCCAGCGATGGGGAGCTTGCAGTAAGTACGGATATTGGTGGTTCGATCCCGGCACTGACTGCAGCCATCCTGAGCATGGTTTTCCCCCATACTCTTTCCAGGAAGATGCTGCGATGGTCCCTAATTTCAAATCCAGGGATACCTACTCCACCAATCATCGACCCTAATAAGTTAGACACACTACTACAAACACAACTAAAACACAGGTTGTCAGAAAAATCTAATACACACAAAAATACACGGGGCTGATAACCAAGGTGCCCCAAGCCGCTAAAATGAATTTAAAAAACCCCAAATACGACTCAATCCCCAAATTTCCTGTTGAATTTAAAACATAGCGGCTTGCGCATCGGAGTCAACTCAGAGCACTTGGCTGTGTGTGCATATAAAATCAGTTTGATAACCTGCTGGTTGGTTCCTCAGTTTAGGGGCTGCGACAACGCGGTCATGTAGCTCCGTCTGATAACCGGTGTTAATTGTGATGACTGTATTAGTGTGTGTTATCTGTTTTTTAATTCAAGTAAGGACTGCAGACTTGGATTTTTTCAAATAGTTCCTACTTTTGTCGCCAAACGCCACCGTCAATGACTACTAGTTCAGAACTTAGCTACTAGACGCCACCGCAGTCGGCTCCTGGCAACGAACGTAGAAACCTAAGAGCAGTGTTTACCTTCTTAACCTATATAATTTAGCTTCATACAGGTGTAATATTAGTGGAAGGTTCTTTAACATGCCATAAATCTATGACATGGGACCACCGGCTTTACTTCCCCTCCGAAGGAAGGCATACTGAGGGATTTTTAACGCTCTTAAAAATCCGACGACTGCGGCCGGGTTTGAAATCCGCGAACTTGGGCATAGAAGCTCAGCTATGCCACCGAAGCCGCTATGGTAGTAGTGTCTGTAATAGTGTGATTTTATTAGGGACCGGACATAAACTACGCAAAGCATAACATTAATGCCTAATTAATTGTTAGTAGAAAATCTGATTGTAAGGAGAGTGTACATATTTTACGTCTTTTATGAAATTATCACCGAGAACTTCACACTTAAGCTACATTTGCTCTCCTTAAATACGTTAATTATTCAAATTCAATAAAACCAAGGATGCCAGAGTTGATTTACACACTCTAGCCCGTTTAATTCTTTTTTAATTTAGAATATAGGGAACTTGGAAACAAGAAGAGATTTATCCCCACTTTCCAGACGGTAAATAACCAAACAATAAGATATAAGCTGAAAAGTGTTGAAAATATTTGAATTTTCTGGCAGGTAAAATTTCTCTCAATCAACTAGAGCTAGGAATAAACACTATCTAAACACTATCTTCAGGTTTTATTTTTATTTTAGTAAATTTACCCTCTAGGTTGGTGGTTCCCACGGACTCAGCGAGGGAACTCACCACTACCGCCTCTATGGGCAGTGTCCTGGTCGGGATAGATACAACTGGGGAGGTGTGATCAGCACTTCGCCCAGGCGGCCTCACCTGCAAAGCGAACAGGGGCCTCATGAGGGAGGGGAAGGGATGGAAGATAGGGATGGATAGGCTAGGAAGAGGGAAGGAGGCGGCCGTGGCCTTACAGTAGGTACCATCCCGGCATTTGCCCGAAGACGAAGTGGGAAACCACGGAAAACCACTTCGAGGATGGCTGAGGTGGGAATCGAACCCCCTCTACTCATTTGGACCACCCGAGGCTGAGTAGACCCCGTTCCAGTCCTCATACCACTTTTCAAATTTCGTAGCAGAGCCGGGAATCGAACCCAGGACCTCCGGGGCGGCAGCTAACCGTGCTGACCGCTACGCTACGGAGGCGACATCTTCAGGTTTACTTTTAAAAATCATGGACTAAAAATTCAAATATACTACAATAAATGGAGAATCTCTTTTTTCTGCCATATCTCACGCCTACCAGAAACCAGACTAATAAAACAGCTGTTTAGTTACTTCTGGAAGAGTAAAACAAAGATCAACTGGTTCAAAGAGATCCAGCATGATTTAGATGAATTAAATTTAACGATGCTCCAAATTAAAAATAGAGAAGATTAGAATATTTTAAGGAATAAATACTTACGATTCACATTAACAACATTTGAACGGGAAAACGACACTATCACAGATGAACAAAGGGCAGCCAGGTCAGATAGAATGAAGACATTGGTACTGCTCGAGTCTAAGCTGCGTGGACCTGAGTGGAATGTGCATCGCAGACTATCAGTGGTGGTGATAGCGGCTTCGGTGGCGTAGTTGGTAGCATGCTGAACTGCTATTCCCAAGATAACGGGTTCAAACCAGGCCGAAGTCGTCGGATTTTTTAAGAGCGTTAAAAATCCTTCAGTATGCCTTCCTTCGGAGGGGAAGTAAAGCCGGCGGTCCCATGTCATAGATTTATGGCATGTAAAAGATCCTTTCACAGACTAAACTTGTGTAAAGCAAAATTTGTTAGGTTAGATTTCGTCAGAGCGCTCTATCAAAGTTCCAACGTTCACCACTAGGTATCATTGATATCTGGTGGCGAAAGTTGGAACTACTTGAAATTGAACGGAACTTGTAGCTCACCCTTTAGGGTGTCCGCTGGAAGCAGCTACAGACTCAGGCGAGCCGAACATGTCCTCGGACACTCCCGGCACTAAAAGCCATACGATAAAAAAAAGTGGTGGTGACGAGTGATGCGGTTTCTCGGTCCTTGCGTAGTAACAGAAGCAAATACATTAAACTCTGTGAGCTGCCTGAATAGGATTGACATTTAGCGCGAAATTTCACGTCAGTCATCACCCCTTTGCCTCTTGACCAATCTATGTTCGCATAGTTGATGTCATAATACTCTGCGTTCCAATATTACAGCCCACGTGCTTCAGTACCTGGTCAGCTGTATCTATGGCTTGCACAGTTTGGCAACCTCCTTCTCAGACCACATGGCGAGGCGAGAACTGTCAATTCCATTCTGATAGCTCACAGAGTATAGTCGGTGACTCAATCACTCATTCCCAACGCCACACTGGTTTCAGAAAAGACCCATGTTAGCAGTATTGGAATAGATGAGAATGTCAGGTAACACGGCGGGCTGTCGACAGGCTTCTCAATTCTCGCCTGCTCCTACCCTGCCTCTCCTCTTCATCCGCAACTTCACAGAGCTTGGAACCGAGCAGTACAGAAGAAGCTGAAGCTGAATCGCTAATCTCCAAATACCGTTGTTAGACTTAATTGTATTTGTATTGATTAGAGTGTTCCAATGAGAGCGTAAAATATGAAAAGAAAAAATGGAACATAACTGCAATTAGGCCTAGGTACTCGCATATCACTTTTTTTTAGGTGCTACAGAATTCATGAATATGGTTCTTTTGAGTGTGATGCGGAAAAGTATTAAAGCATTTTTGTATTTAGAAGTAAGGAAAAACAATAGGTAAAAGACTAAGAAACCGGTCCCTAGTAATATGTGTAATTGAGACTAGGATTGGAAAGCAGAGGTGGCCACTGCTATTCCGGAATTTACCTGGAGTAAAAGTATTGTAGTAAGTAAGAAACTTAAAATTTATTCCAGGGTAATCAAGAAAGGAATCGATCCCACATTTTCTTAGTTTTGCCTCAAGAGGATGAGTATACCCCGTTCTAACCCCAGATCAGAATTAAATTAGGCCTACTTGGAGGAGCCCGGGCTTCATGGGTAAATAACACTACAACTACATGTTTGAAAACTACTTAAGAATATGTTTCCTTATATAATTCGAGGTGCACCATGGAGAAAATAAATAACCTTTGGCTATATCGCTGACGCACTTCGGGTTACAGTAAACGTGCCGTTCGGAACACAGAGGTGGGCGAGCGTGGGTGATCTCCTACACAACATCATTTCCGCCCACACAATGAGCGATTTAGCGAAGGTAGAAAGAGCTCTGTGTGGATACATAAAACCAACGTTTGGAAGTAACTCTGAGGTCCTTACAGCGACATAACGAAGAAAGAGCACTTAGTGGATACAAAAAACCAAATCTTGGGAGTTATGCGGATGTCCTTGCAGCGACTTAGCGTTGGTAAAATCCTATGTAGATAGGCTACAACAAAAAACAAATTTGGGAACAATGCGGAGGTCCTTACAGAGATTTAGCGAAGGTGTAGCTCTTTGTGGATGCATAAAACCAAAGTTTGGGAGTGATGCAGAGGTCCTTACAGTGACTTAGTGAAGGAGCCCTTTGTGTACACATAAACCAAAGTTTGGGAGTGATGCTGAGGTCCTTACAGTGACTTAGTGAAGGAGCCCTTTGTGGATACATAAACCAAAGTTTGGGAGTAATGCTGAGGTCCTTACAGTGACTTAGTGAAGGAGCCCTTTGTGTACACATAAACGAAAGTTTGGGAGTTACGATGAGGTCCTTACAGTGACTTAGTGAAGGAGCCCTTTGTGTACACATAAACCAAAGTTTGGGAGTGATGCTGAGGTCCTTACAGTGACTTAGTGAAGGAGCCCTTAGTGTACACATAAACCAAAGTTTGGGAGTTACGATGAGGTCCTAACAGTGACTTAGTGAAGGAGCCCTTTGTGGATACATAAACCAAAGTTTGGGAGTGATGCTGAGGTCCTTACAGTGACTTAGTGAGGGAGCCCTTTGTGGATACATAAACCAAAGTTTGGGAGTGATGCTGAGGTCCTTACAGTGACTTAGTGAAGGAGCCCTTTGTGGATACATAAACCAAAGTTTGGGAGTGATGCTGAGGTCCTTACAGTGACTTAGTGAAGGAGCCCTTTGTGGATACATAAACCAAAGTTTGGGAGTGATGCTGAGGTCCTTACAGTGACTTAGTGAAGGAACCCTTTGTGGATACATAAACCAAAGTTTAGGAGTGATGCTGAGGTCCTTACAGTGACTTAGTGAAGGAGCCCTTTGTGGATACATAAACCAAAGTTTGGGAGTGATGCTGAGGTCCTTACAGTGACTTAGTGAAGGAGCCCTTTGTGGATACATAAACCAAAGTTTGGGAGTGATGCTGAGGTCCTTACAGTGACATAGTGAAGGAGCCCTTTGTGGATACATAAACCAAAGTATGGGAGTGATGCTGAGGTCCTTACAGTGACTTAGTGAAGGAGCCCTTTGTGGATACATAAACCAAAGTTTGGGAGTGATGCTGAGGTCCTTACAGTGACTTAGTGAAGGAGCCCTTTGTGGATACATAAACCAAAGTTTGGGAGTGATACTGAGGTCCTTACAGTGACTTAGTGAAGGAGCCCTTTGTGGATACATAAACCAAAGTTTGGGAGTGATGCTGAGGTCCTTACAGTGACTTAGTGAAGGAACCCTTTGTGGATACATAAACCAAAGTTTAGGGGTGATGCTGAGGTCCTTACAGTGACTTAGTGAAGGAGCCCTTTGTGGATACATAAACCAAAGTTTGGGAGTGATGCTGAGGTCCTTACAGGGACTTAGTGAAGGAGCCTTTTGTGGATACATAAACCAAAGTTTGGGAGTGATGCTGAGGTCCTTACAGTGACTTAGTGAAGGAGCCCTTTGTGGATACATAAACCAAAGTTTGGGAGTGATGCTGAGGTCCTTATAGTGACTTAGTGAAGGAGCCCTTTGTGGATACATAAACCAAAGTTTAGGAGTGATGCTGAGGTCCTTACAGTGACTTAGTGAAGGAGCCCTTTGTGGATACATAAACCAAAGTTTAGGAGTGATGCTGAGGTCCTTACAGTGACTTAGTGAAGGAGCCCTTTGTGGATACATAAACCAAAGTTTGGGAGTGATGCTGAGGTCCTTACAGTGACTTAGTGAAGGAGCCCTTTGTGGATACATAAACCAAAGTTTGGGAGTGATGCTGAGGTCCTTACAGTGACTTAGTGAAGGAGCCCTTTGTGGATACATAAACCAAAGTTTGGGAGTGATGCTGAGGTCCTTACAGTGACTTAGTGAAGGAGCCCTTTGTGGATACATAAACCAAAGTTTGGGAGTGATGCTGAGGTCCTTACAGTGACTTAGTGAAGGAGCCCTTTGTGGATACATAAACCAAAGTTTGGGAGTGATGCTGAGGTCCTTACAGTGACTTAGTGAAGGAACCCTTTGTGGATACATAAACCAAAGTTTAGGAGTGATGCTGAGGTCCTTACAGTGACTTAGTGAAGGAGCCCTTTGTGGATACATAAACCAAAGTTTGGGAGTGATGCTGAGGTCCTTACAGTGACTTAGTGAAGGAGCCCTTTGTGGATACATAAACCAAAGTTTGGGAGTGATGCTGAGGTCCTTACAGTGACTTAGTGAAGGAGCCCTTTGTGGATACATAAACCAAAGTTTGGGAGTGATGCTGAGGTCCTTACAGTGACTTAGTGAAGGAGCCCTTTGTGGATACATAAACCAAAGTTTGGGAGTGATGCTGAGGTCCTTACAGTGACTTAGTGAAGGAGCCCTTTGTGGATACATAAACCAAAGTTTGGGAGTGATACTGAGGTCCTTACAGTGACTTAGTGAAGGAGCCCTTTGTGGATACATAAACCAAAGTTTGGGAGTGATGCTGAGGTCCTTACAGTGACTTAGTGAAGGAACCCTTTGTGGATACATAAACCAAAGTTTAGGGGTGATGCTGAGGTCCTTACAGTGACTTAGTGAAGGAGCCCTTTGTGGATACATAAACCAAAGTTTGGGAGTGATGCTGAGGTCCTTACAGGGACTTAGTGAAGGAGCCTTTTGTGGATACATAAACCAAAGTTTGGGAGTGATGCTGAGGTCCTTACAGTGACTTAGTGAAGGAGCCCTTTGTGGATACATAAACCAAAGTTTGGGAGTGATGCTGAGGTCCTTATAGTGACTTAGTGAAGGAGCCCTTTGTGGATACATAAACCAAAGTTTAGGAGTGATGCTGAGGTCCTTACAGTGACATAGTGAAGGAGCCCTTTGTGGATACATAAACCAAAGTTTAGGAGTGATGCTGAGGTCCTTACAGTGACTTAGTGAAGGAGCCCTTTGTGGATACATAAACCAAAGTTTGGGAGTGATGCTGAGGTCCTTACAGTGACTTAGTGAAGGAGCCCTTTGTGGATACATAAACCAAAGTTTGGGAGTGGTGCTGAGGTCCTTACAGTGGCTTAGTGAAGGAGCCCTTTGTGGATACATAAACCAAAGTTTGGGAGTGATGCTGGGGTCCTTACAGTGACTTAGTGAAGGAGCCCTTTGTGGATACATAAACCAAAGTTTGGGAGTGATGCTGAGGTCCTTACAGTGACATAGTGAAGGAGCCCTTTGTGGATACATAAACCAAAGTTTGGAAGTTATGATGAGGTCCTTACAGCGACTTGCGAAGGTGGAGCCCTGTGTGGACACATAAAACCAAAGTTTTGGAGTTATTCGGAGGTCCTTGAGTAAGTAAGCTATTTATTTAGTAGGCTATACAAGTTAGAAATGGGAAACTTATCCTGGAATTAATTACAAAGCCACTCATTAAAATTAGAGGGGGGGGGGGGGAGAGTAAATTCTCACTTTATAATTTGAGGGGAGAGGAAATGCCCATTACACACACGCACAAACCGGTGTCTTATGGAGATGAGGTAGCGAATCTAAACTGCCGCCAATTATTGGCAACGCCCATGTTATGCCGGAAGTATCTTTTTTTTTCTTGTAAAGCGAGAGGAGGCAGGAAGCGTAATTAATCTCATTAAAGAAGCACTCAATTATACTAGCAGGACATCAGGTCACCTTGTATCCAAGGTTAGAATGTCGCTGATGGAACACTACAAAATATAAATGCATACAAGATGGTGGAGGCGATTAGTTTTATAGGGCCGAAACGACAGGTCATCTGCTCCAATGATTTGGATAATTAGTTAAAATGATTTCTGCATTTCTCACCAAAATTATATAACATTCTCCCAATTAAATTAAAAGAATTTAAAGGAAATCATGCTAATCTGAAGATGCATAATAAACATTTTCTCAGAGGAAACAAAATGAAAATTGAGAATACAATTGAGTCGTAGTGTCATGAACTTGAAGTTTCCTTATTGACGTTTAAACTAAAATACAGGGATAGGATAGGGGCGTGGTGGCGCTGCGGTCTAGCTGTTGGCCTCTCACCAAGGTGAACTGGGTTCGATTCCCGGTTAGTGCATGTGAGATTTTCGAAGTGAAATGCCATGTCCTGCGGTTCGGATTCCACGTAAAAATGAGGTCCCGTGGCTCATAATCATAAGATTCACGGTCACGTAAAACTACAATCTTTCTTCTTTTACAGGGATAGGAGGATGATCTACAATCTATACAGAAACCAGACAGCCGCCATTCGAGCTGAAGGACGTGAGAGAGAAGCTGGTATTCAGAAAGGTGTAAGTCAAGGCTGCAACTTATCACCCACCGGCATACTTGTCAATCTTTACATTGAACAAGCAATGAAGAAAATTAGAGAAACATTTAAAGTGGGAGTGAAGATTCAAGGAAAAATAATTTCAACTCTGAGATTTGCTGATCACATCGTCATCTTGGCCGACACGCCTGAGGATTTGAATGAGTTTTTGAATGGTATGGACTCCGTCTTGAGGAAAGAATTCATGATGAAAAATAATAAATGTAAAACAAAAATACTGGAATGCAGACGAAATAAATCAGAAACCTCTATGGACATCAAATTGGCAAGTGAAAAGCTGAAGGAAGTAGGAGACTTCTTTTACTTAGGAAGCAAAATAACCAGTGATGAACGAAGTAAAAGTAGGTTGGCTCAGCAAGGAAAGCATTTCTACAAAAAACGAATCTGATACATCGAATATAGATTTAGGTAATGGAAAGTAATTTTGAAAGCCTTTGTCTGGAGCGTGGCACTGTATGGAGGTGAAACTTGGACTACCGGTATTGGTGCAGCAGAAAAGAGGAGAATTGAAGCGTTTGAAATGTGGTGTTACAGGAGAATGATGAAGATCAAATGGGTAGATAGGGTTACGAATGAAGAGGTATTAAGACGAGTGGGAGAGGAGAGATGTTTCTGGCGACCGCTAATGAAGAGAAGAGATATGTTGGTAGGATACATACTAAGACACCCAGGAATAGCAAGCTTAGTTATGGAAGGAAGGGTCATGGACAAGAACTGTAGGGGTAGACCAAGGTTAGGATATGTTAAATAGATTACCTTGGATGTAGGGTGTGGTAGCTATGTAGAGATGAAACGATTAGCTCAGGACAGGGAGGCATGGATAGCTGCATCAAACCAGTCAAAAGACTGAAGACTCAAACCAACAACACACTAACAGAAATACCAATGAGTAATTAATAATGTAATTACACCTTATTTCAATAAAATTGAATTAACAACATTAATTAATTAGGATAGAGACTCCGTGACTTAGGCGGCAGCACGCCGGCCTCTCACCGCTGGGTCCGTGGTTCAAATCCCGGTCACTCCATGTGAGATTTGTGCTGGACAAAGTGGGGTCAGACAGGTTTTCTCCGGGTACTCCGGTTTTCCCTGTCACAAATTTCATTCTAGCAACGCTCTCCACTATTATTTCATTTCATCTGTAAAGTTCCTCAAGAAGATCACATCTCAGAAGGACTCTCCCTTGTACGATGCCCTACGAGATCCACCAACAACTAGTCTGAAATCACGCAGGCCACCCTGGGTTGATTTGAAAGTGTCAGTTCTTTCAACGTGACCTCCAAATGGCGACAGCGCTGGCAAGAGCGTCCACCCAACAATGCTTATCTGGTTCAAGATCCGACAAGGAAGGTTGAGGGATTCCATCAGCCACGACAAACCTGGTCGGAGCTGAACCGCATTAGGACGGGTCAAGGGAGGTGTGGTCACACCTTGAAGAAGTGGGGTTTCTGTCCATCTGCTGATTGCGACTGCGGAGCAGAAGACCAGACGATGGACCATATTGTTAAGGAGCGCCCCCTTCGAGCATTTGACGGTGATTTGAGGACTCTACACCAAGTGACTCCGAGTGCTCGGGACTGGTTGTCAAGTTTGGACATTTCCATTTGAATGAAACTTCTGTATACTTGTTAAGCCAAACAATATATATATCTGTCATTCATTTAATCATTGTCCCAGGGGAGTGAGACAGGCTTCGGCAGCCGGCACAGTTCATATCCTCGCCGCTAGATGGGGGCTTCATTCATTCCATTCCCTGACCCGGTCGGTCGCCTGGAAGCAGGCTGTGAGTTTTCAATTAATTATACTAGTTTCGGCCACATTATGGCCCTCCTCAGTAATTGTCTTTTCAAAGAAGCCATTATAACTGCTGCGAGCAAAGTTGATTATTACACTTGGATTTTTTACCTTTGAAAAATGAATACAAAATATATTAAAATAGTTAAACAATCAGATCTGTAACAATTATTTCTTAACTATTTTGATATATGCCTTGCTTCGGAGGGGAAGTAAAGCCAGCGGGGCCATGCCATAGATTTATGGCATGTAAAACAACCTTCCACTAACTAAACTTGTGTGAAGCAAAATTTGTAGGTTAGGTTCGATTAATGCTCTTAAGTTCCAACGTTTGTCACCAGGCGCTGGCTGCGATGGCATCTAGTAGTAGGGAAGCTCACAGCTAGGTGTCGCGGACGGTAGTATTGGTTGAGAAAGTAGGAACTACTTGAAATTGATCGTCTGCAGTCCTTACTTGAATTAAAAACAGATAACACACGCCAATACAGTCATCGCAATTAACACCGGTTATCAGACAGATTCTACACACAGCCAAAGTACACGGGTCTACATGACCGCGTTGTTGCAGCCCCTAAACCAAGGAACCAACCAACCTACAAGTCCATTCACACGCAAATTTTATTTTTTTCTTATTCAGTATTTTTAGTACATGATGAAAATCCACAGACTGCTTCCAGTCGACCGACTGGGTCAGGGAATGGAATTAATGATGCCCCCATCTAGCGGCGAGGATATGAACTGTGCTGCCCGCCGAAGCCTGTCTCACTCCCCTGGGGCAGTGATTAAATGAATGACAGGTGAAATGAAATGACAGTGGAGAGTGTTTCCGGAATTAAATTTGTGACAGGGAAAACCAGAGTCCCCGGAGAAAAACCTGTCTGCCTCCGCTTTGTCCAGCACAAATCTCATATGGGGTGACCGGGATTTGAACCACGAACCCAGCGGTGAGAGGCCGGCGTGCTGCCGCCTAAGCCACGGTGGCTCTATTTTTAGTACATAATATAATAATATAACCCCTGGCACTGCAGCCCATGAAGGACCTAGGCCTACCAAGCGACCGCTGCCCAGCCATGGGGTGACGCGTGGTCAGCGCGTCAGGTGCCCTCGGCCGTTAATCTTCGTTTTTGTGACCGGGGCGCTGCCTCACTGACAGACAGGCACTCAATTTTCCTCACGGGGCTAAATGCACCCCGTCCCAGCCCTCACGTCAGTTTCTAAAATCCCTGACGGAGCCAGGAATCGAAACCGGGGCCTCCGGGTGAGCGGAATTGTGTTTTCGTTTTTTGAGTTTGCAAAAAAAGTTGGTCTCCGTTTGGGGGGGGGGGGTGTCATGACCCCCGTGACCCCCCCCCCCCTTGAATCCGCGCCTGCACGGAGCCGGCATTTTTAGTACATAAAACATGTAAATAGAATGTGTTATTTGACTAAGTCATCATAGGATTTTAAAGAAATCGTAATCAATGATATGCATGTCTTTTAGTGACATATGTGATGCTCCTCCTGCTCTGTGTGAATTTGACAGCCTATTCCATTTCCGCATGAGGTTATCATACTGTAATAATATAATTCAATTGTAAATTTACTGGTTAAACAAATGAGTAGGAATTGAAAGGAAATTCATTAAGTGTGTACCGTCTTTCTGAATTTTGTAAACAGTGTATGTTGTAACGGTATTTTTAATAATAACAATATGCGGCTTCGGATGCGTGGTTGGTAGCATGCTGAACTGCTTTGCCCAAGATAGCGGGTTCAAAACCGGCCGAAGTCGTCGGATTTTTAAGAGCGTTAAAAACCTTCAGTATGCCTTCCTTCGAAGGGGAAGTAAAGCCGGCGCGGCGGTCCCATGTCATAGATTTATGGCACGTAAAAGATCCTTCCACTAACTAAACTTGTGTGAAGCTAAATATCTAGGTTAGATTTCGTTGGAACGCTCTATCATAGTTCCATCGTTCATCACTAGGCGTCAGTGACATCTGGTAGTGAAAGTTGGAACTACTTCAAATTGAATTGAATTTGTAGCTCACCCCATGGGTGTCCGCTTGAAGCAACTACAGCTTCTGGCGAGTCGAACATGTCCTCGGACACTCCCGGCTCTAAAAGTCATACGATAAATAAATAAATAAATATAATAATAATCCAGGGAAGGGGAGATCCTGAGGAAGATCTTAGGGGCGTTGAGAGACGATGGTGAATACAGGAGACGGCATAACAATGAGCTGTACCATCATCTAGAAAGGATATCTCAAGTAATTCGGAAGAGAAGAATATCTTTCTATGGCCACTTAACTCGTATGAAATCCGAGAGAATCGCCAATCGGATATTTACCTATTTGCTTAACAAAAAAGCCAAGAGCCCCTGGTTTTGTGAGGTAGACAAGGATTTGCAAGAAGTAGGGATCACTTACGCAGACATTATGGAACGTGATCTTTTGATGGAAAAGCTTGGAGCACACCACCAATTCAAAGAAAAAGCGAAATTAAAAACCGGCAAGAAGTGGTCTGATGAAAGAAAGGAGTTTCACAGGCAGCGAATGCGTGAACACTGGGCTAAGATCAAGGCCCAAAGATGGAAGCAGTTGAAATGGCGTGGTCCATAGCTGGCCTAAACGAAGAAAGAAGAGAGAATAATAATAATAATAATAGGGGAGCGTGATGGCGCAGTGGCTTAGCTACTCGTCTTTCACCCGGACGGCCGGGTTCAAATCCCGGTGACAGCGGGGTGGAATTTTCACCTAAAGAAATCACGTGGCGTCAGGTAGGGCATCCAGCCTTAAATCCCCGGCCAAAACCAAATTGAGCCTGGTTCGCTCCGGCAACCTCAATTAATTGGGAAAAGCCGAAGAAAGTTTTTAATAATAATAATAATAATAATAATAAAAATAAACTAGCGGACCCGTGCGAGAACTCTCGCATAATGGGTTGTGGGCGCCCCATGTGTACAGACTGCCCACCCGGCCCTAGTGCTATGCGGGCTGTACGCGATACAGATCTCGCAGGCGCTATCGTCTTGTTTATTTGTTTGAAAGCATTTTATAAATAAACAAATATATTTCCGTTTACTTTTCAAGAAATGCACGATTTTTCCTGTACTATAGAGACGATTTGGAAGATTTTGGTACAAACCCCACCTTCAAACTCCCTCTGGTTTAGGAGCTTGAGTTTTGTGAAACATACACCTTAGCGTATTATACAGGGTGTTTCAAAAACAGGGGGCATAATTTCAGGTATGTATTTGTTATATGTCGACAATCAAAATAGTTCATTACAACATGTGTCCGGAAATGCTTCATTTCCGAGTTATGGCCTTCACAATACTGAACTTCACCGGACCGTTTTTCTTCCGCAGGTCATTGTTGTTACAGAAGACGTTCAAAATGTCCAGCTCCTGCTTGAATACAGACCTCACATTGATATCTCATTGACCTCTCCTGGAACAAACGACGAGTCAACGCAGCAATGCCGTCCACCTTACCGCACATGAAGTGCATCTCTGCCAGATGCTGATTTGAGTACATGACGCACAGACGAACGCCAAACACAACACTGAACTTCACCGGAACGTTTTTCTTCCGCAGGTCATTGTTGTTACAGAAGACGTTCAAAATGTCCACCTCCTGCTTGAATACAGACCTCACATTGATATCTCATTGACCTCTCCTGGAACAAACGACGAGTCAACGCAGCAATGCCGTCCACCTTACCGCACATGAAGTGCATCTCTGCCAGATGCTGATTTGAGTACATGACGCACAGACGAACGCCAAACACAACACTGAACTTCACCGGAACGTTTTTCTTCCGCAGGTCATTGTTGTTACAGAAGACGTTCAAAATGTCCACCTCCTGCTTGAATACAGACCTCACATTGATATCTCATTGACCTCTCCTGGAACAAACGACGAGTCAACGCAGCAATGCCGTCCACCTTACCGCACATGAAGTGCATCTCTGCCAGATGCTGATTTGAGTACATGACGCACAGACGAACGCCAAACACAACACTGAACTTCACCGGAACGTTTTTCTTCCGCAGGTCATTGTTGTTACAGAAGACGTTCAAAATGTCCACCTCCTGCTTGAATACAGACCTCACATTGATATCTCATTGACCTCTCCTGGAACAAACGACGAGTCAACGCAGCAATGCCGTCCACCTTACCGCACATGAAGTGCATCTCTGCCAGATGCTGATTTGAGTACATGACGCACAGACGAACGCCAAACACAACACTGAACTTCACCGGAACGTTTTTCTTCCGCAGGTCATTGTTGTTACAGAAGACGTTCAAAATGTCCACCTCCTGCTTGAATACAGACCTCACATTGATATCTCATTGACCTCTCCTGGAACAAACGACGAGTCAACGCAGCAATGCCGTCCACCTTACCGCACATGAAGTGCATCTCTGCCAGATGCTGATTTGAGTACATGACGCACAGACGAACGCCAAACACAACACTGAACTTCACCGGAACGTTTTTCTTCCGCAGGTCATTGTTGTTACAGAAGACGTTCAAAATGTCCACCTCCTGCTTGAATACAGACCTCACATTGATATCTCATTGACCTCTCCTGGAAAAAACGACGAGTCAACGCAGCATTGCCCTCTACCTTACCGCACATGAAGTGCATCTCTGCCAGATGCTGATTTGAGTACATGACGCACAGACGAACGCCAAACACAACACTGAATTTGACCTTCGCCTCAGATTGAACCGTCAGAGTGTCCTCTTAATGTCTCCTATCACGGCAACGACCTGCGATAAGAAAAAACGGTCCGGTGAAGTTCAGTGTTGTGAAGGCCATAACTCAGAAATGAAGCATTTCCGGACACATGTTGTAATGAACTATTTTGATTGTCTACATGTAACAAATACATACCTGAAATTATGCCCCCTATTTTTTGAAACACCCTGTATAATAAGATATATATGAGAAGAAAGCTACAACTAAAATTGTTGTTTCAATTGAGGGGATATCGTGGTCATTCGGTTCCGTGTAGCCTACTTGTGTCTGTGTGTGTTGAATTTTGTCTGATAATAATCTGTGTTATTGTGATGGTTGTACTGTAGTAGTGTGTGTATTTATAATTCAGTAAAGGATTGGGAAAGAGGTGACCGTGGCCTTACTATTGCAGCATTTGTCTGGAATAGAAGATGGCTGAGGTGAGAATCGAACCCACCACGTCTCAGTTGTGCTTCGCGAGGCTGAGTGAAGCCCGTTCCAGCCCTCAGAACTGAATTAAAATTCTTGGCGGACCCCGTGAGGTTGAAGCGCTATTGAGGTTGTGCCATGTGTGATGGGGATACACACCTATCCTTCCTTAGGGACTTTTACAGAAGACAGAATTCTGGCCACGGTGGCCGAGAGCGCTAACGCACTAGCTCATGCTTCGCTGGCATCGGGAAGCGTGGGTTCGAATCCCACCTCGTCCGTCCTGAAAATGGTTTTCGTGGTTTCCCATTGTCACCATCTGGCAAATGATGGTTCGGGCGGTATTCTTCCGGGTTTCGAGGGAAGAGCGAGAGCGGTGTCGAGCGACCTTCTCCCGGTCCGAAGACTAGATGTCCGTCCCCGACACGTCCCAAACATCTTTCTTCCTTGATCGGTGCTGAGGTCTATTAGGGGAAGAAGGTGGTCCCTTTCCCACAGACGCCAGTTCCTTGCAAAAACTTGGCCGCTCCTGCTGTACCGATCCACTGGTGGTGGTGGGAGCGGGACGGCTAGCAGATACCTGAGCAGCCCTGTCTGCAGGAGAGGAAGAGAAACGACGCTGAATCGTTTCTCTACCCTCCGTTGAACATTTTTCTTTTATGTAGGGGAGTTCCCTCATACGGACGGGTTTGGCTTCAGCCAGCTTCGCTCGGTTGATTACAGAAAGATGCCATCCTGCTGGAGGAGTCTTAATTACCGACACTGAAAGCTATAACATTCTAGCACATATTTCTCAATGTAATAAAATGGAGACAGGTCGTGTGCCAAAAGCTGTTTAGTATACGTCACAAGGAGCGGCTTCGGTGGCGTAGTCGGTAGCATGCTGAGCTTCTATGCCCAAGATAGCGGGTTCAAACCCGGCCGAAGCCATCGGATTTTTTAAAGAGCGTTAACAATCCCTCAGTATGTCTTCCTTCGGAGGGGAAGTAAAGCCGGCGGTCCCATGTCACAGATTTATGGCATGTTAAAGAACCTTCCATTAATTACACCTGTGTGAAGCTAAATTGGATAGGTAATAATAATAATAATAATATCGTATGGCCTCGGGTGCCTGGTGCAAGCTTTGTTAATTGACACCCAGAGGGTAGCTTGCATGTCGATTTTCGTAGTTCCTTTGAACGCTATGAAAGTCAAGGAGGTTAGATATCTAAACTCCTTGACACTACAGCGCTTTCAAGTAGAGAATGGAGGAACTTTGTGTTGGCGGAAAATCCCGAGATTAATTTTGCCATTGAACACGGCCTACTGAATTCAAATGGGTTCTTTAACATGTCAACAACGTATGACATGAGTGTCGTGATTTTTGTCGCCTTCAAAAATCACTTACCACGACCAGGGGCGAACCTGCAATCTTGGGGTTGGTAGTCCGACACTATAACCACTCACCCACCGTGGCAAGCTATTGGATAGGTTAAGAATGTAAACAATGTTCTTAGGTTTCTACATTCGTTGCCAAGAGCCGACCGCGGTGTCGTCTAGTAGCTAAGTTCTGAACTTGGCCTACTAGTCGTTGACGGTGGCGCTTGGCGGCATAAGTAGGAACTATTTGACAAATTCTAAGTTGCAGTCTGTACTTAAATTTAAAAAAACAGATAACACACACTAATACAGTCATCACAATTAACACCGGTTATCAGACAGATTCTACACACACCCCAAGTACACGGGGCTACATGACCGCGTTGTCGCAGCCCCTAAACTTAAGAACCAACCAACCATACATCACAAGGAAAATCGTTAATGACCTGGAAAGTTTTTAATGGAAAAGACGGGGTAGGATATATGAAAATAGACTATTTAGTTCTTCACGGAACTACTTGTTTATATTTTACGCACAGTTTACAGTGTACTGTATATAAGAAAGGTAGGCGTGTTATATGAATATTTGTGCACCCCGGGTTGTGTCATGCCAGTTAATTATTTTGTGTGACGTTTTCATTAATTTCTATTGACGTGAAAACGTCTATTCGCTCGTTATGTACAGCGTTTGTCGGTCGAACTTTCTTGTGACAAAATACCGGGAGAATTGAATCGCTAATAATTATGAAACCAATAAAGGTACGTCCACACCAAGATGTTTTCGTTAACTTTGTTAATGAACACTGTTCATGAACAATGTTCATGAACATTTTTGACTGTTCATTAACAAAATAGCGTGTTCGTTAACTTTTCGAGCATGTTCATGAACAAAATATCTTTAACTTTTGTAAATGAAACTTTTCATTAATTACTTTTCGTGTTTTCGTTAACATTTTGGTTCGCGCATGCGTAAAGACGCAATTAAGGTTGTAAATTCGTAGGGCGGAATACGATGCTCTTTTACTTCTCTAAAAATCGACTATCGAATCGCAAGCGACTCGTATATTGCGCGGAATTATGAAATACCAGGAAGCACATGAGAATATTAATTAACTTAATTCTAAACGTCTTTCCAATATTTTTCTTTTCCACACCTTGCATCTGCGCTTTCCTCTAATTTTGTACGCACTAAAATAATGAAAGATGCAGCTGTAAGTACTTTCTTCTTCCTGACCCTATCCATTATAACCTCACAAACAGTTTATTTAATGTTGAAGATGTTTGTTAACAAAAGTTTATTTGGTGTGGACATAATGTTGAAGAAGTTTGTTAACAAATGTTTAGTAAACATGTTGAGAAATGTTTTCATTAACATTGTTCATGAACATTGTTCATTAACTTTGGTGTGGACTAGCCTTTTAATGCGCAAACAATGGTTAAACCCACAACGAATAGATACATCATGTCTGTATGTGTTTGTCGCGCAGTTATTGTCTTGCCTGTAACGTTATCGTACCAGTGCACGCGCGTGATTGTTACAAATTTGCTTTGTGTAAAGTTATAAATTAATGTAGTGTGGAAACGCGTTTAACTAGGACATTGGTTCGTGTGTCATTGTGAAGAGCTCGCGGAGCTCTGCATACTCTGCATATTATACGGAGGTCGAGTCATGGCAACTATTTTTTTCTGTCGCGAATAGGAGACAACACGGAAAATCTATGATATGCATTTGGAAATATAGGACATGTACGTATGCATAGTGCCTGAAGATAAATTCTGACGTCTGGTGTGTACATTTTGCTTCTGGAAGTGCAAAACGCAAATAAAAGAAGAAAAGAAAAAAAAAGAGAACCAAGGTGTTATATCAAAAATTCGCTAAATGTCTGAATTTTTTAATGTCGTGCGTGATGGCGCTGAATCCGAAGAAATCGAAGCAGAAATTGCAGAAGTTGAGTATCACTGTAAAGTAAATGAAGGAAGTGCTATAGAATAATCATCATTACCAATAAGATCTGCAACTCTTCATGATTTAGAAACATTTTCCAAAAGTCAAACGGAAGTCTAATGTACACCAATTCCTCCCTATTTAGCCATATCATCTTCAAGCCAAACAGAGGCAGAAAGCACAGCACATGTTTCCAATATAGTAACTAAAGTAAAATGTACCGTAGGTTACTCCAAGGATTTTGGTGAATGGCCGAGCAACTTCAATGGAGATTATTGGGTTGCGAAAGGAAGTACGGTAGCGAAGTGCGACATAATTATGAACAGTGATTTCTTGTCTTAAAAGCACACGATAAAGAAAATCATCCACGAATTTGCCGAAAGTAGTTTTTCACATACACATATAAACCAACAAACAAAGGTCACGTGAGAGATTGGTTGTGTTATTCAGAAACTAACGGATTTTTTGGGCTTGTTTGCAAAGTTAGCCTAGGCTTTCTGATTCAGGCTGTTCGTCACAGTTTAAGAAAGAAGGATTTGACGACTGGAAAACCGCAAATAATTTGTTGAAAAGACATGAAGAAAGCACCTTCCATAGAAAAGCGATAATTTCGCTGTTAGTTTGCAAAAACAAGGATGCTTGTGTCAATTCTCAACTTGTAAGCCAAATTGAGGCCGAACAAAAATATTGGAGGGCACTTTTAGAGCGAATTACTTCAATATTATCCAATTTTAAGCAGAACGAGGTCTTGCATTTTGGGGTAGTGATAAAGCTATTGGTTCACCTCATAAATTAATTAGGTTTGTTGGAATTAATAGCCAAGTTTGAAATTTTTCTGGCTCAGCATATACATATGCAAATAAGGGAAAGGGTCATACATCATACTTATCATAAATAACATGCGAGGAATTTATCCATCTAAATGGATCAAGCTTTCTGGATCATATTGGTTGGTTGGTTCCTTAGTTTAGGGGCTTCGACAACGCGGTCATGTAGCCCCGTGTACTTCGGGTGTGTATAGAATTTGTCTGATAACCGGTGTTAATTGTGATGGCTGTAATAGTGTGTGTTATCTGTGATTCAGGTAGAAGGTCTACGGACGATTTTTTTAAGTAGTTCCTACTTTTGTTCCTACCTATTATTTCTGTACTGATAGATGGCCAACAGTACAAAGCTCTTATGGATACCGGCGCAATTATTTCTATCATTTCTGATGAATGCTATCAGAGTCTATTAAAAGGAGAAAACATGACAGTTTTACCTGTTTCTACCGTCAAAGTGAGAGGAATTTTCCAAGACAAGGCAGTGAAATGCAAGATCCAAGTGTTGTTGAACTTTGAAATTAATGGAAGGAATTATGAACAGATCTTTATTGTGGTGAGCAAGATCCATTTCGATATTGTGCTAGGAATCGATTTTATATCGAAAGTTGGAGCCATTATTGATATGAAGAATAGGATTATTAGCTTTAATGATGGGTACATGATCACAGAAGAGATCGAAGAACAGGACGTGAAAAACAGTCTGGAGATAGACCTTAGGGAAGAGATTTTAAATACCATTATCAATGAAGTGGAAAATCGAACAGAAATACCCAGTAGAAAAACTGAAGGATTTGAAGAAATTCAGGGGGAATTTGAGGATTTGATAAAGGAATTCCAAGATATTTTTGATGAAAAGCCTGGATTGATTAAAGACTATAAGTACAAGATAAGGCTGACCGATGAAACCCCTTACCAAAAGAGAATATACCCCATACCTGAGAAATACTATGAAGAAGTACGAGGGTTGATCAGAAAAATGGAGGTAGACGGGATTATTAAAAAACAGGCGTCGTCTTACATAAACCCCATCACTGTAGTAAAGAAAAGTAATGGTCAGATACGTCTTTGTCTCGATGCTCGGACCATCAACTTAAAGATTCTTCCAGAAAATGACCGACCACCTAAGATTAGAGATCTGCTTCGAAAGTTCAAAGGGAGAGCTTGTTTCAGTGTTCTTGACTTGACATCTTCGTTTTACCAAGTTCAACTAGAAGAAGAAAGTATGCAGTACACTGGATTCTTATTTGACCATACGTCATGGGTCTTTGTGAGAATGCCTTTTGGAATGGTCAACAGTGGACCAGCACTTATTCGAGCACTTGATAGCAAGCTCACTGACGAAGTAAAGGAAAATGTAATCTGCTACATTGACGATTTAATTGTATCTTCACCCAACGCCGCAGAACATTTAGTGCATTTGAGAAAGTTGTTTGAAAATTTAAGGGAGGCCAATATCAAGGTCAATTTTGGAAAATGTCAATTCTCGAAGAAGGAGATCAACTACTTGGGGCATACGATTGATAAAGATGGATATCATCCAAACATGCAGAAAGTAGATGCGATCACAAGGTTCCCAAAGCCAACTAAGGTGAAACAAGTCAGAGAATTTGTAGGCGCATGCCAATTTATCAGCAGTCACTGTCCGAGATACTCTGAAATTATGGCTCCTCTGTATGACTTACTCAAGAAGAATAACAGATGGAAATGGAGTACCGCAGCAGACGAGGCTTTTGAGAAAGCAAAGGAGATGCTCAGAAACAACGTTAAACTGGAGTACCCAGACTTTGAGAAGATGTTCTATATTGAGTCTGATGCATCAAGAATAGGCATTAGTGCAGTCTTATACCAAAAAGACGAGGCAGGCAACAAGCACTACATTGCGTTCACTAGTCGGAAGTTAAAGAAACACGAGGAAAACTACTTTACGACAGAACTAGAAGCGTTAGCTTTTGTAACAGCTTTGCAAGCGTGGAAAAAAATGCTGCTGGGACACAAGGTTATCATTATTACAGATCACAAAGCACTTCAGTTTATGCTGCAAACTGACATGTCTAGTGATAGATTGACACGTTGGGCTTTGTTCACCCAACAGTTTAACGCCACTATCGTTCATCAGCCTGGGAAAGATAACTTACTGGCTGATGCTTTATCACGTAACCCTATCAAAAATGTGCTGATACACCATGTACAATTGGAGCAGCAAGATCAAGAGACCGTTAGGAGGTTAGCCCGAATCGGTGTGTCACAGAAGAGACACGCTCCAATCAGGAAAATGTACAGGTTCCTTAAGGGTTACATGGACAATACAGATGTTGACTATGCAGCTACACAGAGAGATTCACGACACTTTGTCTTGAGTGGAGACATCGTATGTAAGTATGCTGACTCTGCGCATACAAAGCTCCGAATAGTCGTGCCACCTAAACTTGTTGTCAATTTAGTGTGGGTAGCTCATCACGCAACTGGACATGCAGGTTTAGATAAAACTCTTGACACTCTTAAAGAGAGGTTTATTTGGACTAACATGCGTTCCAGCATTGCTAATGTCATTCGTTCATGTGATAAATGTCAAAGAGCAAAGTATGCTTCCGCTCTATTAAAAGGAAAACCTAAGGCTATGATTCCCTCTAAACCAAATGAACTCATGGCGACGGACATATTTGGTCCTTGTCCGAAGGGATACCAGGGTAATCAGTTCCTGTTGGTTACCGTGGATGTCTTCTCAAAATTTCTAACAATGAGTCCCATGCAAAAAGCTAACACGAGGAATGTTGTAAGCAGACTGGAACATGCTGTATTTCCAAAAGCTGGTAAACCAGAATATCTACTATCGGATCATGGAGCTCAGTTTACATCCTTAGAATTTGCTGCAGATATGGAAAGGCTTGGTATTAAGCACTTATTTTCAAGCGTGCGCTATTCGGAATCGAATTCTTCAGAAAGATATATGGCTGAATTTTCGAAATTTTGTCGAATTTTCTGTCCGAACGATCATTCAGGTTGGGTGAGATTTGTACCCCTTATTGAGGAATGTCTAAATTCTACAGTGCAGGAGAGCACAGGAGAAGTGCCAATGAGACTTCATCTAGGAAGAAACCCAGAAAGGCCGTGGGACAATCTTTTTAACCACGTTCCTAGAGATCCCGACCTAGGAAGGCAGCAGAGAATTGACAGAGCGAAAGAACAACTCCAGAAAGCAGCAGAGAAACGATTGAAAAGAGTTGCTGGAAAACGTTTTGGTGCTGCCTTAGAAATTGGAAATCTAGTATTACTACGCAGACCTGTCAAGGCTGATGTGAGTAAGAAAATCTATCCCAAGTTTGGAATAGTGTTCATGGGTCCGTTCAGAATTACGAATGCTTATGGAAACAACTGTTATGAACTCTACGATGATGAGAATAATGTCGTATATGGCAAGTTCAATGCTGGAAACTTGAAGAAATATTATCCAAGAGTAAGCCAATAATAATTCAATTTCGTGTGCAAGTGTATTGAGATATTTATAACACAGAGTTTAAAAACAATTTGCAACTGTTTTTAAAACGTGGTGAAGGGAGAATGCCCCCGTAAATTGAATTATATTGAGACCACGGTGGCTGTATTGGCAAACATGAAGAAAGTTATGGCTGTCATAGTTGTGACGTGGATACTCATGACGTAAGCACGGATGACGCAGACTTCACGCAAGTAGGCTGCTTGAGCTGAGATTCTTGGTGACGTCATGATTTTGTTCGAGAAAGATCTGAGATTTACGACGCAGTCGCAGGGAAACATGGAATTGTGCTGAGGAAGAAGTTACGCGATTGGAGGAAAAGCTCGAACCAATGAACGATAGTTTGGAGGGAGACGGAGATTACTGAAACTATCATATTTAATTACTTTTGGAATGCAGAATTGTGGAAACCTATTTTCAGTTATGGCATTGATTTGGAATTTCGAAGAAATTATTTTTGAGTTTTTGAAATTTGAAAATCCGTCAAGTATAGCCAAAGTTAGAAATTCTAGCAATGACGGAGAAACAAGCTATGGAAGGGATGGATACGCCCCTTAAGAAGTTGATAAAAGGTCTTGCACAGCAGAGAGAAGCTCTCATAGCTCATGTATATAGCTCTCATACCGCATATATATTTCTGATGTCATATAGTCATTTTCGAGTGAATAAGTGAAACAAGTTGTCTTTAGCGCGTGTGGTAGAGCCCACCGCATCGAACGAGCTTCGAGCGTGCCGCAGTTCCATTTTACGGTGATTGAAACTAGGCGAAGTTGAAACGCACACATTAACGAGTCTACAAGATAATATATCAAGAGTTGACTAATGCCTTTAAGCTAATTCGATTGTGCAGTACTATATTAAAGTGTGTAGAAAGGTTGAACATTTTCAAGATTATAATTTGGAAGATATTGGCATTTTAAGACGGCAGACAAAAGTGATTTTCTCGCCACCTGAGAAGCACTTTTATACCATCACATTTTACGCTACGACTGACACGTGTAGTGCAACCGTGATACTACATATTGCTTTTGATGATATAACGCTGCATTCTAACATGGAACAATATAATATGGCAGTTCTTTCAACTATTATAACGGAAATGGAGATGGAAGGCTAAGGACTTTAATGCAATTGGGACATATATCGATGGAGTGAAATAACGGCATGGAACTTCGCTAATCGTCTTTCTACAAAAGCGAGCATGTAGTGAACATCCAACTACACTCATGCATCGTGGTCCGACGCTGAATTATTTCAAATGGCAGTGGAAATATTTTCATACTCCACGATTATGAATATTTCTACGGAAATAACTGCAATAAACTTCATGGCGAATTTCTACCAGAACTTCAGGGAACTATCAAGAGAGGCCAGGGTAGACCCGGCTCACAAAGAAGAGTTTTGCCAGAAGGATGTCTATCGTATACACGGAGCAGTGCAATTTCCGGAGGAGGAAGCAGTTCTATTCTCCGAGGGCGCTGGTTCCAGGTTCGAGGACGGAGCACATCCTTTTGGTGAAATGGAACCATCACCAGTCTTCTTTGGAAGATTTTCCTCTAGAACTTCAATCAACAGATAAGGTAGTCGTGAACGTTTCTTGTTTTATTTGAGTCATTTAGCGATATCTGAGCAACCATTTTTCCCATATGTTCTGTCCTATATTTTGCCCCATATTTTTGCTTGATATTTATGTACTCAGTACACTTCGATGAGTTATGCTTTTTTCTACGATTTATTAAGACATTGTTATGTCAGTGGCATATTTAAATAATTTTGGATCAGTTGAGACTGATATCTAGATTCTTTCAGTAATTTGCATTATTTTTGAAGTCACGATTTGACTGTAAAGTTAATGATTTTCTATGGCAGATTTGAATTCAGACAGCGTGTCATTTTTATTAAAGTAATTCTATTCAGTTAATTACTTTGACCAATTTTCTGTCATCCTCAAGAAAGAAGAACAATTAAAAGATTTTAGAGCGTTAAAATCTATTACTGTATCGACGATCTTGGAAATACTAGTCGTTTTATGAACACGATTGCAACATAGACACTTATCGTCAGTTCTGAAATTACCATTGCATTATAGACAATTTTATGAAATATGAACTTTGATCACGATTTATTGAATACACTATAGTAATGAACATTTGATAGGAATTTTTCTCAATTTTAGATTGGAACAATAATGTTTGCATTCCACAGTCTAATTGTATTCTATTCGACTATTATGCAGTTTAGATGAACTTTGATAGAAGATAGTATTTTTATACTACGTTACTTAGGAGATATTAATCTCAATTTTGATAGACCAGAGAGGCGTGTATAATCGTATTTGCTATTAAATTTATTTGTGATTGGCAAATTTTTACTTCATATCGATTCATGAATGAAACCCACGAAGGTTAAATAAATAACAGTTTTGAAACAATTAATGAATATAAGAATTTTTAAAGTGGAACTATGGATGTATAATCGTTAGTTCAGTGGACATGTAAAAGTCGCTGATGAATAATGCCCTTGAATAAGTGAAGGAGATTCCCACAGTAATATTAATGAAGTTGATGAGATTATAAGTGGAGGTTTTGTGTATGGATTATGGAAGATTTTTATGCCATATATATTGAAATATATGATGAATTCTGGGCCTATTTTATGCAATTTTGTGCGTTTGAAGCGAAGTATTTTTCCGCTGAGTTTATTGTCCAGGTCCTTTGAAAATTAATCATGTGAAATTACTGTTAAAATTAACAAGAGTGTTAAATAATTTGAGATAACGATTTTGAATGGAGGTTACCGTCACAAATAATAATAATAATTATTAAAACTTATTTAACCTGAATATAAGCATAAATATAACTAACCTTCATTGGTCGATTATATTAACCTGATTTGAGTAATCATCAACCGGATAAACGTGTGGTTTAATGTATTTCTAAAATAAATAATATTAATATTGTAAATAAATTATGTAAATATCTTTAATAATAATTTGTAATGAAAGGGATTAAGAGAGGCGTGTATAGATTTTTCAATTGTCATTTGACAATATTATAAACAATTTATAATTGTTATGAACAATTAATGAGCATTTGTTATAAACATTAAGAGTTTTGTTAATATACTCTAAAGAACGCTAATGAAACATATGGATTATGTAATTAAACAAGTTTTGGGATTATTAGAGTAATCCAGTAATATGTGATTGAAGCATTTAAAAGATTTGCGTGATAATATTTGAGTTGAGTTGAGGACATTTAAAGTGTTTGAAAAGGAGCTAGGCTTTGAGGTTACGAGCATATGCTAACGTTGGCTGGACAGGTGGGTTCACTTGACGACGTAGGCATGCGACATGATGTAGGGTGGATCGCAGCTGGCCTGACAACTGTATGTTAGAGGCCAAGGTCGAATACATAACAGGCTTGCAGTTATAAATAAAGTGTGATGTTTATGAAAGAGGAAAACAATTGCTACATGTCTCGTTCCAATTCCCTCATCCATTCCAAGTGTATTACTATTATTACGTTCTTTTAAGCTAGTGAAAGATAAAATTTTGTATGTAACGTCTACAAGTCCTACAGGAGGACATGATTATATTGACAATGGCTTCTGATTGCCACGTGTATTTTGTTGTCTATTTTTGTTAGAATCATTCCCTTTATATGAAATAAATTATTGTACAGTTTAAGGTTTCTTGTTTCCGTCTTGGTTCATTTTAAATATCATGGTGGAGGTTATTGTGTGGGCATACTTTAAGTGATCCAGTTGGCAACCCATACCCGAGATTAATTTGTAGAGGTAAGTAAAGGTAAGTACGAACCCCCGTACATTTTGGTGTGTTCCACAATAATTTCTTGTTTACTGCTGTGCTCTAATCTCGGTAGTATCAGTCAGTGCCATTTTCATTGATGCAGCTGTGCCGGTGCGATTGATTATTGGCAATCCGATTGAGGGGGCGGATATCTGACAGCCTACTATCCGGATTTACGGGGACAGTAGGATTGGCGACCCTGAAACGTGGGGCACGTTCAACAAAACTGGATTACCAGGTTGAACGCCAGTAGAATTGACACGTTCGATCAGCAAAACATTGGATTACCAAGTTATTGCAGTAGAATTGGCACCGCAATTTTGTGGAGTGTTCGAATAACATTGGATTACCAAGTTATCGATGTCAATGGGATTGTGAAGACTCAAATAAAGAGGTTGATTCTTTGTTAAATGTCTTGGCCAATTGTAGAATTTGAGAGTGTGATTATATAGGGATTAAATGTTGTGTTGTATTAGGAAAATTACACTCAGAAAAGATCAGATCTTATACAACTTGAGAGAGGTTAAATAGGCTGGAAACTTAGAAAAATCGCCTATGATCTGGAGTCTTATTTTATTTGACCGGCTTATGACATGTTTCGTCATATTAAAGATAAAATTAAACTATTTGAATTGTAAATGTAAATTATTTGTGTTAGGATATTTTAAAATGAACCAAAGAAATTTGAACATGTGCTTGAGTTTATTTCAACATAAGATGTCTACGAAGGTTAATTATAAGGTAATTATAAGTTAGATTTAAGACAGAAAATTGCTCAAATTTATATGTGGTGAAGGATGTTGCTCAGATGTTGTTATTTTGCTCTGTTTGATGTATGTCCCTAAAGCAGTCTATTTTTGAATATTATTGAAATGGCAGATGAGAGTATGAGGAAAATGTTGGAGGAGATGTCCAACAATTTGTCTATTAGGCTGAATGAAAGCATGAAGGAGATGGAAGCTAGGAATACTAGTCGAATGGAGGAGAATTCTAGTAATATGTCTGCTAATTTGAAAGCTAGCATGAATAACAGTATGAAGCAGATGATGGAGGAGAGTGCTTGTAATTTGTCTGCTAATTTGTCGAGTAGGCTGGATGAAAGTTTGAAAGTTCTTCAGACCAGTTCTGCAAACTTAGAAAACGATATGTCGCGTTTACAGATCAGTACCCAGGGAATCGAGAATGCTGTAAGTGACATTCATAAAGATGTTTCTGATGTTAAGACTGATGTTTCTAAAGTACAGAAAGATCTTACTATGTTGAATCTTGATGTTGCTAATGTCCGGGGTGATATTTCATGTGCTAGAGCTGAAGTAATTGTTGTTAGGAACGATGTTGCTACTGTACAAGATAAAGTAGAAGAGGTTCAAAGAGAGATTCAAAATGTTCGAACCGTTGTGTCAAATGTTCAAGTAGACATTAATAATATTCATTCCGATGTAAATGAGATGCAAAGCGATATAACTAAGATACAAGTAGAAGTTAACACTGTTTTTGTAGATATTGCTAAAGTTCAAACTGATGTTAATAAAGTTAGAGAAGACATTGAAACTTCAAAAACACTTTGTACTCGTAACATTAGTGCATTAACAACTAGGTTGGTTGACGAGTCTGTTAGGACAACAGCTTCTTTGGCAGGATTAAAGTATGATGTAGAGGTCATGAGAACCCAAGTCTTAGATCATAATCGTTTACTTAAGGAAGACATTGAAGTAGATATTGCGGAAATGTTAACTGCAAATGTAACGGTGTGTAAAGATGAATGGAATAGGTCAAGTGGTGAACATGTCACTCAGATTCAGGAACGAATTGAAAGAAAACTTGCCAGTACACAAGTAGACATAAATAATGAAGTAGTGCAAATTAGGAAGGACTTGAGTATAAGGATGGATTCGCTATCCGAAAAGCAGGTAGAGGATAGAACGCAAATAGGTCAGGACGTGCAAGCATTAAAAACCGCGTTAGAGGAACAAATTCATAAGGTTGTCTCTGATGTTAATGAAACTACGAGCAAACTTCAGAATTTGAAACTAGGAGAAGCCAGCATGATGGAAACCTATAAAGAAGAGTTGATCAGGAAAGTCATCACGGAAATCACGGATAAGGATCCAGAAGGCTTGACTGGTGAAGATGATAGGAATTACGTCAGACGATGTAACCTTGCTACAGAAGAGAGAGATATTAGTCCTGAGGAACATATATCCAGATTCCGGGAAGAAGAAGAGGATAGGAATATTGAACCTGAATGGAGATATCGTGATAGTGGGAAGAATTACATGGATTCATATCCGAGAAATGTGACAGTCATCCGGAACTTCGAGGACAAACCTCAAAAATTCAGTAATACTGATAGCATGACGAATAGAAGGAGAAAGTGAGAAGACTCCTGAAGTTCAAGCGCGCCCCGCAAGGCAGCGCTAGAGTGGGCAAGTTCCACACTGCCGGGGTCAGCTGGTCTTAGGGATTGTGCTAAGGGAAACGAATTACTTTGTAACTAATACTCTTTTAAAAAGTAATTAGCGGTTACAATTAAAATAGCATGGCAGGGCACAATGGAAAATATAATGAACGGATATAAGAACTACGGTCTTCATTACATGTTACGGAACGCACAGATTCCTTGAGTATACAGTCGGAGAAAGCCCAGATCTTTCTCGTAACATCTGCAGGATTAAGGATGTGAGGTTGTAGAGACCTTGTCTTGCCACTGACGCCTAACGAAATCCTGGCCTTTTTATTTGATTGACTACCATCACAAGTAAAGCCAGCCACCCTCGTCCCAGACTCTTCTAACTGCAAAATCACCTATATTAGAATTTTTGCGAGAATGTCCCCTGGAGTAGCATTTCTGCTTGCATAAACAGCAACTGGTTGCACCCAATATGTGAATGAAAGGTACGAACAAGAACACTAGAGCGTGATTTGCAAGTACGTTCTTCTGGAGGTCAGGTGTGTGTTCACCTAAATCAACTAATCCATCTACTTTATCAGAAAAGCTATTTAACTCGATTTCTTCTCTTAGCTTCTCTTCTTCGAAAATTACATCACCGTAACGTGAATTATCATTCTTTTCTTCCTTAAAATTGTCTGAAATAGCATTTATACGAGGCGTATTAACTCCATAAGGGCACTTAAGTCCTTTACAAAGTTTCCTCAAGCGACTTTCTGAAGGCAGAGGCAAGAGATAATGTCGCCGACAATGACAATCCTTTCGGTGATTTTATTCTCAACAATAAACACTCTAAAATGAATTAATTGCTGTACCTCATTCCATTGGGAGATTTTTCCTGGCATTTCTTGACCATAGTGTCTATTATCTTTTCCTTCTTGCTAAGATGTTCGTTATCTTTGTAATTAAATGCCTGTGAATTTCGAATTTGCTTCTCCAGCAAATTAATTCTCGATTTTGCCGAGTTGAGGCAGGATCTAACGCGAATTAAATTACGGTTAGCATTCTTTAGGCGCCTTTTGAGCATTATTATAGTCTTTTCAGCAACAGTAAGTACACTAGAATGACCCAAATTCTTATCAACATTGGACTGACCTTTTAATGCCTCATTCGTTGCTCCACTCCCACCTTCAATCTTCTTTCTTCTTTTTCTGGTGGTGTCGAGATTCTTTTCCCTGTTGGGAGCTTTACGGGACTTATTCGCACTACTTCGGTAAATTAGGGGAAAAAATGAGGCACTGCTCCAGGACGTAACTTCCACCACACACGAGAGATTTCCACTTCTTCACCATTCACTATAAAATTACCTGATTTTACTATCAAATCATCAGAGAAATGAATTTGACCAATTCTAATTGTATGTCTACCCCTTATTATTCCCGTTTTCCAACGGGGTTGGGGATGAGATGCGATGGAAGTCTTTGTGCTGGATGATTTTTACGGCCGGATGCCCTTCCTGGCGCCAACCTCATGAGAGGAGTTAATGAGAGATTAAATGAATGATGGTGAATGAAACTGGGCAAGGATGTGGAAGGAAACGGCCGTGGCCTGTCAGAAGGTACCGTCCCAGCATTTGCCAGGTGTTGAAAATGGGAAACCACGGAAAACCATTTCAAGGACGGCCGACGGTGGGGCTCGAACCCACGCGTCTACCGAGTCAGCAGAGAGCTTGGCCCCATGACCTAATGCTGCGCGTTAGCCAGCGTAGCCACTACTGTCGGTAATTTGACAAATTCTAATACTTCGCGTTAACTCCGTATCCTTTCGTGGAATAGCTCTGGCCCATTTTTCAAATTGATTTTTATTCTTCGGTGGTGAAAAAAATCGTATATCGTCAACTACTCTACCATACCCTGACTTACAGCCAGGCAAAAAACAGTACGGCATGTTGAACTATTAAATTAACAAAGCCGCATAAGAAATATGTTTGAAGTTCACAACACAAAACGCTGATGTACACAAGCCACAATGAACTGAATTTAAGAACTGAAAGCAAAGAAAATTCAATTTAATTCACACAAATATCTCACACAGTAACTTCTCGCTCACTTTTCTAAGACCCGGCTCGACCCAACAACAGGACACGTTGTTGGACATTATCGCTTGCAGTGCTTGTAGCGGCGGGACCACAAACTACCGTGCTATAATGGCGGAGTCCTCACACTAGGTCCTCCTATTCGTCATGCTGATAGTCTAACACCGATAGAATATATCAGGAACCTGAAAGACTATTTCATTGAAGCTCACATTCCCAGAGAAAGAGAGATGAGGTTAGTGGAGAGATTTCTAGCTGGAGGACCCCTTGAATGGTTCAGAGCATTTCGCTACCCTTTCAGTAATTTTGACGAATTTGCAGAGGCACTGATAAAACGATTCTGGTCCATCGAAGCGCAGAATTCATTAAGAGCTGAGGTATACTCGAGGAAGTATTCAGGTACTCTTCCAACACGGTACGCTGATTTCTTCACGAGCCAGTTATCACGCTTGAGATTTTTGCAACCCGCATTGTCAACAGAGCAGTTGATAGATGCGATTTCTCGTATGCTGCCTGTGGAGGTGAGAAGACTCATCATATCGTCAAACATCAGGGATTTGACCAGTATGGACGAATTATTGAGAAGGCTTGACTACACGAGTCCAATGCCAAATGTGGTACAAAAAGGTCAGAGGCACGAATTCAAAGACATTAATACAGTCTATATGGATCAAGTTCAGCAAACTGACAAGCCCAATGAAGAGAAAACTGAAAATGTAGGTCCTCACAGGAACCATCACTTTCGCAACCACAGATCGCAAGGTTACCGTCCATATCAGCAAAGAAGAGGCTGGATTAACAATAGAGGAAACTACAATAATGGAAGAGGTAGATACTACAATAACCAGGGCTACAATAGGAATTACAATAGAAATTACCAGAATCGAAATCAGAATTCTCAAGGTCAGGTTATGACACCCGACAAATATCAAGAGAGAGAGAAAGAAAGTCAGCAGTATTTAAAGGAATTACGAGAGAAGGAAGCAGAAAACCAAAAGAAAAGACAGGATGTAGTGATCGATCCTGGTCCTTCTACAAGCCAGCAGAACTTTGAGATTGGTAACATAAAAAAAACACGCCGATTTCTCAACGACAGTGAGAAACTATGAATGCATTGCCACACCACACCTAATTACCATTAATGAAATTTATGAAGTAACGGATGAGGATTTATTAGAAGAGAGGGGAATCGTCAAAGAGGAAAGACCATGTGCCTTACCTATTATTTCTGTACTGATAGATGGCCAACAGTACAAAGCTCTTATGGATACCGGCGCAATTATTTCTATCATTTCTGATGAATGCTATCAGAGTCTATTAAAAGGAGAAAACATGACAGTTTTACCTGTTTCTACCGTCAAAGTGAGAGGAATTTTCCAAGACAAGGCAGTGAAATGCAAGATCCAAGTGTTGTTGAACTTTGAAATTAATGGAAGGAATTATGAACAGATCTTTATTGTGGTGAGCAAGATCCATTTCGATATTGTGCTAGGAATCGATTTTATATCGAAAGTTGGAGCCATTATTGATATGAAGAATAGGATTATTAGCTTTAATGTGGGTACATGATCACAGAAGAGATCGAAAAACAGGACGTGAAAAACAGTCTGGAGATAGACCTTAGGGAAGAGATTTTAAATACCATTATCAATGAAGTGGAAAATCGAACAGAAATACCCAGTAGAAAAACTGAAGGATTTGAAGAAATTCAGGGGGAATTTGAGGATTTGATAAAGGAATTCCAAGATATTTTTGATGAAAAGCCTGGATTGATTAAAGACTATAAGTACAAGATAAGGCTGACCGATGAAACCCCTTACCAAAAGAGAATATACCCCATACCTGAGAAATACTATGAAGAAGTACGAGGGTTGATCAGAAAAATGGAGGTAGACGGGATTATTAAAAAACAGGCGTCGTCTTACATAAACCCCATCACTGTAGTAAAGAAAAGTAATGGTCAGATACGTCTTTGTCTCGATGCTCGGACCATCAACTTAAAGATTCTTCCAGAAAATGACCGACCACCTAAGATTAGAGATCTGCTTCGAAAGTTCAAAGGGAGAGCTTGTTTCAGTGTTCTTGACTTGACATCTTCGTTTTACCAAGTTCAACTAGAAGAAGAAAGTATGCAGTACACTGGATTCTTATTTGACCATACGTCATGGGTCTTTGTGAGAATGCCTTTTGGAATGGTCAACAGTGGACCAGCACTTATTCGAGCACTTGATAGCAAGCTCACTGACGAAGTAAAGGAAAATGTAATCTGCTACATTGACGATTTAATTGTATCTTCACCCAACGCCGCAGAACATTTAGTGCATTTGAGAAAGTTGTTTGAAAATTTAAGGGAGGCCAATATCAAGGTCAATTTTGGAAAATGTCAATTCTCGAAGAAGGAGATCAACTACTTGGGGCATACGATTGATAAAGATGGATATCATCCAAACATGCAGAAAGTAGATGCGATCACAAGGTTCCCAAAGCCAACTAAGGTGAAACAAGTCAGAGAATTTGTAGGCGCATGCCAATTTATCAGCAGTCACTGTCCGAGATACTCTGAAATTATGGCTCCTCTGTATGACTTACTCAAGAAGAATAACAGATGGAAATGGAGTACCGCAGCAGACGAGGCTTTTGAGAAAGCAAAGGAGATGCTCAGAAACAACGTTAAACTGGAGTACCCAGACTTTGAGAAGATGTTCTATATTGAGTCTGATGCATCAAGAATAGGCATTAGTGCAGTCTTATACCAAAAAGACGAGGCAGGCAACAAGCACTACATTGCGTTCACTAGTCGGAAGTTAAAGAAACACGAGGAAAACTACTTTACGACAGAACTAGAAGCGTTAGCTTTTGTAACAGCTTTGCAAGCGTGGAAAAAAATGCTGCTGGGACACAAGGTTATCATTATTACAGATCACAAAGCACTTCAGTTTATGCTGCAAACTGACATGTCTAGTGATAGATTGACACGTTGGGCTTTGTTCACCCAACAGTTTAACGCCACTATCGTTCATCAGCCTGGGAAAGATAACTTACTGGCTGATGCTTTATCACGTAACCCTATCAAAAATGTGCAGATACACCATGTACAATTGGAGCAGCAAGATCAAGAGACCGTTAGGAGGTTAGCCCGAATCGGTGTGTCACAGAAGAGACACGCTCCAATCAGGAAAATGTACAGGTTCCTTAAGGGTTACATGGACAATACAGATGTTGACTATGCAGCTACACAGAGAGATTCACGACACTTTGTCTTGAGTGGAGACATCGTATGTAAGTATGCTGACTCTGCGCATACAAAGCTCCGAATAGTCGTGCCACCTAAACTTGTTGTCAATTTAGTGTGGGTAGCTCATCACGCAACTGGACATGCAGGTTTAGATAAAACTCTTGACACTCTTAAAGAGAGGTTTATTTGGACTAACATGCGTTCCAGCATTGCTAATGTCATTCGTTCATGTGATAAATGTCAAAGAGCAAAGTATGCTTCCGCTCTATTAAAAGGAAAACCTAAGGCTATGATTCCCTCTAAACCAAATGAACTCATGGCGACGGACATATTTGGTCCTTGTCCGAAGGGATACCAGGGTAATCAGTTCCTGTTGGTTACCGTGGATGTCTTCTCAAAATTTCTAACAATGAGTCCCATGCAAAAAGCTAACACGAGGAATGTTGTAAGCAGACTGGAACATGCTGTATTTCCAAAAGCTGGTAAACCAGAATATCTACTATCGGATCATGGAGCTCAGTTTACATCCTTAGAATTTGCTGCAGATATGGAAAGGCTTGGTATTAAGCACTTATTTTCAAGCGTGCGCTATTCGGAATCGAATTCTTCAGAAAGATATATGGCTGAATTTTCGAAATTTTGTCGAATTTTCTGTCCGAACGATCATTCAGGTTGGGTGAGATTTGTACCCCTTATTGAGGAATGTCTAAATTCTACAGTGCAGGAGAGCACAGGAGAAGTGCCAATGAGACTTCATCTAGGAAGAAACCCAGAAAGGCCGTGGGACAATCTTTTTAACCACGTTCCTAGAGATCCCGACCTAGGAAGGCAGCAGAGAATTGACAGAGCGAAAGAACAACTCCAGAAAGCAGCAGAGAAACGATTGAAAAGAGTTGCTGGAAAACGTTTTGGTGCTGCCTTAGAAATTGGAAATCTAGTATTACTACGCAGACCTGTCAAGGCTGATGTGAGTAAGAAAATCTATCCCAAGTTTGGAATAGTGTTCATGGGTCCGTTCAGAATTACGAATGCTTATGGAAACAACTGTTATGAACTCTACGATGATGAGAATAATGTCGTATATGGCAAGTTCAATGCTGGAAACTTGAAGAAATATTATCCAAGAGTAAGCCAATAATAATTCAATTTCGTGTGCAAGTGTATTGAGATATTTATAACACAGAGTTTAAAAACAATTTGCAACTGTTTTTAAAACGTGGTGAAGGGAGAATGCCCCCGTAAATTGAATTATATTGAGACCACGGTGGCTGTATTGGCAAACATGAAGAAAGTTATGGCTGTCATAGTTGTGACGTGGATACTCATGACGTAAGCACGGATGACGCAGACTTCACGCAAGTAGGCTGCTTGAGCTGAGATTCTTGGTGACGTCATTATTTTGTTCGAGAAAGATCTGAGATTTACGACGCAGTCGCAGGGAAACATGGAATTGTGCTGAGGAAGAAGTTACGCGATTGGAGGAAAAGCTCGAACCAATGAACGATAGTTTGGAGGGAGACGGAGATTACTGAAACTATCATATTTAATTACTTTTGGAATGCAGAATTGTGGAAACCTATTTTCAGTTATGGCATTGATTTGGAATTTCGAAGAAATTATTTTTGAGTTTTTGAAATTTGAAAATCCGTCAAGTATAGCCAAAGTTAGAAATTCTAGCAATGACGGAGAAACAAGCTATGGAAGGGATGGATACGCCCCTTAAGAAGTTGATAAAAGGTCTTGCACAGCAGAGAGAAGCTCTCATAGCTCATGTATATAGCTCTCATACCGCATATATATTTCTGATGTCATATAGTCATTTTCGAGTGAATAAGTGAAACAAGTTGTCTTTAGCGCGTGTGGTAGAGCCCACCGCATCGAACGAGCTTCGAGCGTGCCGCAGTTCCATTTTACGGTGATTGAAACTAGGCGAAGTTGAAACGCACACATTAACGAGTCTACAAGATAATATATCAAGAGTTGACTAATGCCTTTAAGCTAATTCGATTGTGCAGTACTATATTAAAGTGTGTAGAAAGGTTGAACATTTTCAAGATTATAATTTGGAAGATATTGGCATTTTAAGACGGCAGACAAAAGTGATTTTCTCGCCACCTGAGAAGCACTTTTATACCATCACATTTTACGCTACGACTGACACGTGTAGTGCAACCGTGATACTACATATTGCTTTTGATGATATAACGCTGCATTCTAACATGGAACAATATAATATGGCAGTTCTTTCAACTATTATAACGGAAATGGAGATGGAAGGCTAAGGACTTTAATGCAATTGGGACATATATCGATGGAGTGAAATAACGGCATGGAACTTCGCTAATCGTCTTTCTACAAAAGCGAGCATGTAGTGAACATCCAACTACACTCATGCATCGTGGTCCGACGCTGAATTATTTCAAATGGCAGTGGAAATATTTTCATACTCCACGATTATGAATATTTCTACGGAAATAACTGCAATAAACTTCATGGCGAATTTCTACCAGAACTTCAGGGAACTATCAAGAGAGGCCAGGGTAGACCCGGCTCACAAAGAAGAGTTTTGCCAGAAGGATGTCTATCGTATACACGGAGCAGTGCAATTTCCGGAGGAGGAAGCAGTTCTATTCTCCGAGGGCGCTGGTTCCAGGTTCGAGGACGGAGCACATCCTTTTGGTGAAATGGAACCATCACCAGTCTTCTTTGGAAGATTTTCCTCTAGAACTTCAATCAACAGATAAGGTAGTCGTGAACGTTTCTTGTTTTATTTGAGTCATTTAGCGATATCTGAGCAACCATTTTTCCCATATGTTCTGTCCTATATTTTGCCCCATATTTTTGCTTGATATTTATGTACTCAGTACACTTCGATGAGTTATGCTTTTTTCTACGATTTATTAAGACATTGTTATGTCAGTGGCATATTTAAATAATTTTGGATCAGTTGAGACTGATATCTAGATTCTTTCAGTAATTTGCATTATTTTTGAAGTCACGATTTGACTGTAAAGTTAATGATTTTCTATGGCAGATTTGAATTCAGACAGCGTGTCATTTTTATTAAAGTAATTCTATTCAGTTAATTACTTTGACCAATTTTCTGTCATCCTCAAGAAAGAAGAACAATTAAAAGATTTTAGAGCGTTAAAATCTATTACTGTATCGACGATCTTGGAAATACTAGTCGTTTTATGAACACGATTGCAACATAGACACTTATCGTCAGTTCTGAAATTACCATTGCATTATAGACAATTTTATGAAATATGAACTTTGATCACGATTTATTGAATACACTATAGTAATGAACATTTGATAGGAATTTTTCTCAATTTTAGATTGGAACAATAATGTTTGCATTCCACAGTCTAATTGTATTCTATTCGACTATTATGCAGTTTAGATGAACTTTGATAGAAGATAGTATTTTTATACTACGTTACTTAGGAGATATTAATCTCAATTTTGATAGACCAGAGAGGCGTGTATAATCGTATTTGCTATTAAATTTATTTGTGATTGGCAAATTTTTACTTCATATCGATTCATGAATGAAACCCACGAAGGTTAAATAAATAACAGTTTTGAAACAATTAATGAATATAAGAATTTTTAAAGTGGAACTATGGATGTATAATCGTTAGTTCAGTGGACATGTAAAAGTCGCTGATGAATAATGCCCTTGAATAAGTGAAGGAGATTCCCACAGTAATATTAATGAAGTTGATGAGATTATAAGTGGAGGTTTTGTGTATGGATTATGGAAGATTTTTATGCCATATATATTGAAATATATGATGAATTCTGGGCCTATTTTATGCAATTTTGTGCGTTTGAAGCGAAGTATTTTTCCGCTGAGTTTATTGTCCAGGTCCTTTGAAAATTAATCATGTGAAATTACTGTTAAAATTAACAAGAGTGTTAAATAATTTGAGATAACGATTTTGAATGGAGGTTACCGTCACAAATAATAATAATAATTATTAAAACTTATTAAACCTGAATATAAGCATAAATATAACTAACCTTCATTGGTCGATTATATTAACCTGATTTGAGTAATCATCAACCGGATAAACGTGTGGTTTAATGTATTTCTAAAATAAATAATATTAATATTGTAAATAAATTATGTAAATATCTTTAATAATAATTTGCAATGAAAGGGATTAAGAGAGACGTGTATAGATTTTTCAATTGTCATTTGACAATATTATAAACAATTTATAATTGTTATGAACAATTAATGAGCATTTGTTATAAACATTAAGAGTTTTGTTAATATACTCTAAAGAACGCTAATGAAACATATGGATTATGTAATTAAACAAGTTTTGGGATTATTAGAGTAATCCAGTAATATGTGATTGAAGCATTTAAAAGATTTGCGTGATAATATTTGAGTTGAGTTGAGGACATTTAAAGTGTTTGAAAAGGAGCTAGACTCTGAGGTTACGAGCATATGCTAACGTTGGCTGGACAGGTGGGTTCACTTGACGACGTAGGCATGCGACATGATGTAGGGTGGATCGCAGCTGGTCTGACAACTGTATGTTAGAGGCCAAGGTCGAATACATAACAGGCTTGCAGTTATAAATAAAGTGTGATGTTTATGAAAGAGGAAAACAATTGCTACATGTCTCGTTCCAATTCCCTCATCCATTCCAAGTGTATTACTATTATTACGTTCTTTTAAGCTAGTGAAAGATAAAATTTTGTATGTAACGTCTACAAGTCCTACAGGAGGACATGATTATATTGACAATGGCTTCTGATTGCCACGTGTATTTTGTTGTCTATTTTTGTTAGAATCATTCCCTTTATATGAAATAAATTATTGTACAGTTTAAGGTTTCTTGTTTCCGTCTTGGTTCATTTTAAATATCATGGTGGAGGTTATTGTGTGGGCATACTTTAAGTGATCCAGTTGGCAACCCATACCCGAGATTAATTTGTAGAGGTAAGTAAAGGTAAGTATGAACCCCCGTACATTTTGGTGTGTTCCACAATAATTTCTTGTTTACTGCTGTGCTCTAATCTCGGTAGTATCACTCAGTGCCATTTTCATTGATGCAGCTGTGCCGGTGCGATTGATTATTGGCAATCCGATTGAGGGGGCGGATATCTGACAGCCTACTATCCGGATTTACGGGGACAGTACCTTCTTCAAGGCCACGGCCGCCTCCTTCCCTCTTCCTTGCCTATCCATCCCAACCATGAGGCCCCTGTTCGCTTTGCAGGTGTGGCCGCCTGGGCGAGGTGCCAATCACACCTCACCAGTTGTATCCACTCCGATTAGATGTTCCCAGCTCTAGGACACTGCCCGTAGAGGCGGTAGTGGTGAGTTCCCTCGCTGAGTCCGTGGGTTCCACCAACCTGGAGGGTAAACGACTAAGAAAAGAAAAGAGTTCCTACTTTTGCTACCAAATGCTACCGTCCACGACACCTAGCTGCGGACGTAGCTTATAAATGTAATCGCAGTCAGCACCTAGTGGCGAACGTTGGAACTAATATCGCGTTATCAAACTAACCTACACATTTTAGCTTCCACAAGTGTAGTTAGCGGAAGGTGATTTTTTCATGCCATAAATCTATGACATGGGACCGCCGCACAGTGGGCCGGAATCTTGAAAACGTGGCCAAAAAGCGAAAAAGAAAAGTTTCTAGATGGGAATTTTGGGCTATCAGGTTGGCTACAGTAATGTTGGGGCTACTCAATACCGGTTGTGCGGACGAGTAGTTGTTCATTTCGTTCGTTATATCTCAGGTCAATCGCGGCAATTCATTCTTAGCGGTGCGTGCAGCCGGCCAGGCTACAAAATAGTCTTGTCGTTAAAGATAAATATTTGTTTTTTGTGTTACTGAAGTGACTATTTTCAATACGGAAGGTGTTCCAGTAGGTACTTTTTGACTTTTAAAGTCGCACATTTTTCCGTATTGACAGAATGTAATAATAAACAAAGTTTTTCATGGTTCCGCTTAGTCAATACTTGTTTTATTAAAGATTTTATCGTGACAAGTGATTATGTCACGATAAAATCTTTAATAAAACAAGTATTGACTAGGCGGAACCATAAAAAACTTTGTTTATTATATGTTCCAGTAGGTATGTACTAATTAAAACACACTTATAGCATTATTAAATCATTAGTTATCCATGTTTTTTTTTAAATTGACTTAATACCGGATAAATCATGAGAACATTGTAGGATGTGCTTAAAAAATAGAGATAGGGCCTAAGTTACGAATTCCACGACATTCCGCTTTCTTTTGCACTGTGTCCGCAAGTATATATTATTACCTTTGTGAATTAACATTAAAATCCACCTACTAATACCAACTCCGGCTTTGAGTCAAGATTTAAAGGATACTTGCAAAATGTCGTTTTCACATTTTGCAGACGATTTTGAGCGGACATCAAATCGACGTCGAAAAGTTTCGAGCTTAGGCCATAGCAACTGCCAGTCACTAAGTCAAAGAATACCCCTCGTACAACATGCCAACAGCAGTCCATAGATTGTTGATCCACACTCCAGACATTATTTCTTCGGCTATTTTACCCATCGGTCAACTGTCGAAGGATGCTCAAGAATCAACCAATAAGTTGATAAAGCAAAAGGCCTATCGCCTGAGTTTTTCTCGAAAGTTTTCCAGAGGTAAGACTATGGAAGACGTGTTCAGGAGATTGTTGGCAACCACAGACTCCTATATATCTTCTCCACGCAATTCATCACCAAAGAAACTGAAGAGTTTGTCGCCAGAAGCCGTTGCCCTCTTAGTTCCTGAGGTGGAAGATTATAAAGATTCCGATGCAGATGATGAGGAAACAGTCTTTGAAGATGATAATGATGTTGATGATGATTCAGTTGAAGAAGCAGAGGAAGAAAAAAAGACGTTGAAAGATGAAAAGGAAGAAGAAAACGACAACTTCTAATTATTAGTTACAAACAATTTACTAAATGTTATGGTGTTTGAAGCCATTTTCAGTGTTGCCTTAGTAAACGAAAGTTTGATGTTTTTCAGTCGGTCAACACTATTGTACCCAAATGAGACTTATTATTCTCATGTTAATTTTTTAAGGATTAGGGAATAACCCACCATATTTGGGTACGATCGTGTTGACCGACTGAAAAGCATCAAACTTTAATTTCCTAAAAGAATAATTATTGTAATTGATATACAATTATTTTTTGAAACATTTTACACCATCTTATATCCTCTATTTGATCCTTTCTCGAGCTTTTCAGTTTTTGAGCTTATGTTTTTAACCATTAACTACAACAACCCCTACATATTGATTTTTATATAAATAAAAACAATTTGATCAACTTTTGTCCGACATCTTAAATCCACCATTTTGATTTTTAAATTTTTTGAACTTGTAATCTTCATCAGCAACCTCCATAATTTCCCAAAATATATGTTTATATGAAATTATCAATATTTGCCCGCCATCTTGGACCCGCCATTTTTTATTTTTCACTTTTTGATATCATATTCTTAATCGGCAACTTCGATAACCTTTACATACTAACTTCGGTACAAATTGAACAACTATTGATATTTTGACCACCTTTTCAAGATTCTGGCCCACTGTGCGCAGGCTTTACTTCCCCTCCGAAGGAAGGCATACTGACCTGGAGTGCTTCTAAGCCAATAACACCATTATTCTAACAATTAAACGAAGTCTGTTGTTCCTTTTGTAGAGGCTGCGACATCTCGGTCATATCGCCCGGAATTCGTGTGATAACTTGTGTTATTGATGCTGTACTAGTGGGTGTATTTGTAATTCAGGTGAGGATTGGGAAGGAGGCGGCCGTGGCCTTAAGTTAGGAACCATCCCAGCCTTCGCCTAGGGTAGAAGTGAGGGGGGGGGGGCACGGAGAACCACTTCCAGGATGGCTGAGGTGGGAATCAAACCCACCTATTCCCAGTTTTACCTCATGAGGCTAAGTGGACTCCATTCTAGCCCTCAAACTAGAATTGACAGAGCCGGGAACCGAACCTGGCCCTCCACAGTGACAGCCAAGAATGTTATATGGTCACTATGCCACGATAAGGACGCTTGGGCGTTTTCTTGAAAAACTTCCATCTGTAGATAAGGGTACACTTGCATTCCATACAGCATGATGCAGTACAAGTGCGATGTATTCTTGGCAAAGGACAATTGAAAGTTATTTGCGTCTCATGAATCAACCGACTCGAGATAAGATAAGGAAGGATTCCTATTACACTGGCATTGGAATTACTAGGCCATTATTCGAGGTAAAATTAACTTAAGTCATGGCAGACTAAATGCAAGCAATACAAGTGAAAATGACTTAAAACAATAAAATTATAATACTGTAAGTTAGTATTTTTAGCATTTTGAAAAGACAAAATTCTCATTATCCTCGCATGTTCGAAAAATATTTTCAAATGTATCGAATATACTGTACGTACTTATTTTAAATACACGCAATCTTGTTACTCCCCAACTCTGCTTGTCACAGATGTCCCTATTTATGTTTCCTCGAGGGTGAACCATAATCATGAAATTCTCTCCAAAATGCTGTAATTATGATATACAGTACTTGAAAAATTATATAATAGACTACACTTAATTTTTTTAAATTTTATGTTATTCTTTTATTACGCCCAATATAAATATTTCACGGTGATTCAGCCTATAGATTTACACATTTTCTTTTCAGGAAAAAGATTCATTCCATTCAGAATAGTAACAACTAGGATTTGTTCGATTGTATGATTAATCGAGTTAAAAATTCACGAATATGTTATCGTATCTTCTATTTATAACGTTGAATGTTGGTTCGTCTGTTTATACACATCTACACCATTTCACCGAACTGAACCAAATCTTACGTACCATTACTTACCCTTTGGAACCCAGTGGGTAACACTGTCTACTTGAAATTTGAACAGCCCTCTCCATTCGCTAGATTTAAACCGTTTGGCACATAGGCGAAATATCGAATTTGTCGTAGAAGGACCAATTTAAGCTCAATTTAAGCATCGCAAAGCAAGAAACAAAACTCGGGGACGTAATATTTTGTTCTGTTTGGTGAAACGGTGTAGATTTGTATAACTTAAATAACAGACAAAGGGACCCGAAGACTACGTTTTAAGGCCCTAGAACCAATCGCGTCGGAAGTAATTCGGTGTTGTACTAGGCGTTCAGAGATGCTGGGAATTCAGGTTTGTGTTGTGTTTGAGTCTTCAGACTTTTGACTGGTTTGATGCAGCTCTCCATTCCTCCCTGTCCTGAGCTAATCGTTTCATCTCTACATAGCTACCGCACCCTACGTCCGAGGCAATCTCCTTAACATATTCTAGCCTTGGTCTACCCCTACAGTTATTGTCCTCGACCCTTCCTTCCATAACTAAGCTTGCTATTCCTGGATGTCTTAGTATGTGTCCTACCGACCTATCTCTTCTCTTCATTAGCAGTCATCAGAAACATCTCTCCTCTTCCACTAGTCTTAATACCTCTTCGTTTGTAACCCTATCTACCCATCTGATCTTCATCATTCTCCTGTAACACCATATTTCAAACGCTTCAATTCATATAATTTCTGCTGCACCAATAGTCCAAGTTTCACTTCCATAGAGTGCCACACTCCAAACAAAGGCCTTCAAAAATGACTTCCTAACACCTAGATCTATATTCGTTGTCAACAGATTCCTTTTCTGTAGAAATGCTTTCCTTGCCTGAGCTAACCTACTATTTATATCATCTTTGTTTCGTCCATCACTGGTTATTTTGCATCCTAAGTAACAGAAGTCTCCTACTTCCTTTAGTTTTTCACCTGCCAATTTGATGTGCATAGAGGATTCTGATTTATTTAGGCTGAATTCCAATATTTTTGTTTTACATTTATTAATTTCATAATGAATTCTTTCCTGAAGACGGAGTCCATACCACTCAAAAACTCACTCAAATCCTCAGGCGTGTCGGCCAAGATGACTATGTCATCGGCAAATCTCAGAGTTGAAATTATTTCTCCTTGAATCTTCACTCCCACTTTAATTTTTTCTACAATTTCCTTCATTGCTTGTTCAATGTAAAGGTGTAACTGTAAGAATAAGTCTATTGTTGGCTGGCCAGCAGGCTACATTACACCGCCCCTCCCAGTGTTCTGGTGCAGAATTGCAAAATAGTTTCATCTTGCGCTGCTTACAAATTACACGGGAGTATTTAGTAAAATAAGATTTCTTAGGGTCCTTAAAACAGTTATCATCATCATTATAGCGGCTTCGGTGGCGTAGTTGGTTGCATGCTGAACTGCTGTGCCCAAGATAGCGGGTTCAAACCCGGCCAAAGTCGTCGGATTTCTTATGAGCGTTAAAATCCTTCACTATGCCTTCCTTCGGAGGGGAAGTAAAGCCGGCGGTCCCATGTCATAGATTTATGGCACGTAAAAGATTCTTCCACAGACTAAACTTGTGTGAAGCTAAATTTCTAGGTTAGGTTTCGTTGGAATGCTCTATCAAAGTTCCTACGTTCACCACTAGGTATCATTGACATCTGATAGCGAAAGTTGGAACTACTTGAAATGGAACGGAACTTGTAGCTCACCCCATGGGTGTCCGCAAGAAGCTGCTACAGCCTCTCGCGAGCCGAACATGTTCTCGGACACTCCCGGCACTAAAAGCCATACGATAAATAAATACAAGTAGTTCCGTGAAGAACAAACTATTTTCATAATATCCTACTTATGTTAATTGCCTCTATCAACATACAAAATTTCAGTTTGATTGCTGTAATAGATTCGTAGATATTGAGAACCGTCTAATATTACGGATGGTCACCATGTCGGATTTATATATATGTAGGTCTTAGAGTTACTGTATGCGTTATTACATGAAGATTATTGTGTACGTGTAGTATTCAAACATCAATCGCATGATTAGGACACAAGATGTAAAAACGAGTTTTTAAAATTTCGCACAGCTGCCATCTTGTGGTTATGAAAACAATTGAAATAAATTAGATGCCAGTGGTTTAACATTTTACCGTAACAAGTTTCACTGTACTCAGATAGTTAAATCGCGAGAAACGTCCATTTAAATATTTATACTTCGCGTCGCCGCCATGTTGGATTTGTGCCTACCAGGTTATTGAAAGTCCTATAGGTGAACGTATGTTCATAGCCTCTATGATCATAAAATATTTCAATTTGATTGCTGTAAAATATTTATAGATACTGAGAACCGTATAAATATTTCGGATGGTCGCCATTTTGGATTGTTATATGTATAGGCCATAGAGTTATGTACTGTACCCGATTTCAGCAGTGTCGTGAATGCCACAATCCAAGATAACAGCGGATCAAATACCAACGGCAGTGCCCCGGCTAATAATACTTACCGTAGTATCCGGCATCACACACACTGTAAATCGTGGACACATATCAGGCGATATTATTAACACGCAATGGTAAATCCTCCACAGGATCAGCGACAACACACACACCTGAGCGCAAGACTCTCATTCACACGGGCGTAACAGGGACAAAGGAATGGGTAAAAATGGTTCAAGCCGCTACAATAACCATTGCATGATCCTACCCTCCCACTATCTAAAAATCATAACGCAAGAGTATATTGAAAATGGTATAACCATACGCAAATGCGTGCCCAAATTTTATTCAAAAAAGGTAGACACCGCAAAGATGGATATAAGCAAATCGAAGATCCATAACCAAATGTCATTACAATTCGTGTCTTACGGCACAAACTCTAACACAACGTCAGTTAAATTACATAAATAACGACTTAAAGATCAACAATAAATTAAAAATGGAAACATAACGCTATGCCTTTTCTATCAGGATCAATAAAAATAAATTTATGAAGAAAAAGAAAAAAAGAAACAACCCCCTTAATAGAATTAAATAGTGACGGCCTCTCACTATTCACAGTATCAATATTTTCACTCTATACATAGATCCTGAGTTTTATTCTTTATTGGATTATCGAAATACCTTTTAATTCAAATTACAAAATTTAAGAAATACCTAATATTATCATATACGTGTCATTCTAGAACACTATCTACACCAATGTTCCTCCACTAATCTATATAGAGACCTTTGATTCATCAACACTCACTGACAGTGATCAACATCGAGGTTATCGGGCAAAATATGGTTTAGCATTCCGACCAATGAAGATGAGAGTGCTATCCACTGAACCCCTGTTTTTATCCAATCTTCAAAAACAATAACAATCATCATAAACTGAATTAATATCAACGTCCTGAATACTAAACTTTTGGAGCACCCGGTATCGACAACCCAGCTGATCCGCAAGAACGCGACAGCCTACCAGAAAAGAAAGAAAATACTGTCATCCAACACAGTAAAATAATCTAACAGCAGTCGAAATAAACTCCACAAACCCTAATACCTCAACGTTCCAACGAACGGCAACCCCAGCTCAAAGCTGGCTAACAAGACTGCAATCCTAAACAACACACTAAAAGCAGCCCCCCCCCCCAAAAAAAAAAACTACTATTGACAGAGGAAAGGTTCCCAGGACATAACATCCCTTACAGGGGTCGACCTTCGAAATACCAAAAAAAAAAAACAATTGGTATTATCGCACACCTCTTCAATGTAAACACCACCATCCATCACTATCAAAAATGACCATCTCTCCTTCAAGTTATAAGTAATTCAATGACGTTGATACTAATTTTAAATACGCTGTACAAGCGATATCAGTTACAAATCGACTGACAATTTCCTAGTGCGTGTTAACCGAGCACGAAATATTTCTAACTATAATCCGACTCAAGTTACATTGATTGTGAGTGTCAACTCAAAAACATTTGCCACTGATGTGTGCACTATATTCATTAAACATTTAAATAAATAAGTATGTATATACACGGTGTCACTCTATAACAACAGTCGAGAACATCGCTCGAAACATTACATTTTATAATTCAAAATTGTTTTCGAAAGAACTCTTCGTCTGAACGATCAGAGTAGCAACTAACTTCAAATCAACGAGAAATTTTCTAAAAGTCAAAACTGTAAATTAATTATACTTCCAAACGAATAATTGTTTTTTTTTTGAAAATTTCAAGTCAGGATTGAAGTCCCAAATTTCTCAAAATTCAAAATTAATCAGGATTTTCTGAAAATCCGAGGAAAGATTTAATTCAAATTCCAATATCAAAATGGAATAAATTTTTAAAATGAAAATTTCAAAATAAAAAAATCAGAAAATGATTCAAATTCAGAAAACGATTCAAATGGTTAAGTCGGATAATTGTGCAAAATCACAATATGGAAAGAATCATCGAAGATCAAAAATAACTAAATCCAAAATTTCAAAATCCAAAAATCTAAGAAAATCTGATTTGCGAAAGCAAATTTTAAAAAACTAACTCCCCTGAGGCTGCGAAGTGGCAACAGCGCGAAGTGAGAAAGAAAATGCAAAGAAGAAAATTGCGCAAGAAACTGTTCATCTCGAAACACTCCTAAATCCAAAAATAATTAATTGCGAAAACCCAAGAGGTCGAAAATTCAAATCTGAGAAACATCTTACAATGGATAAATGCCAGCGGTAATCATTGAAGCGAGGACTCCACAAATCCAGGCACGACCAACAAGAAGCTAACTCGCCCGCAAAGATCCCAAACATGCTGGAACTGAGGCTAACTAGCCTACTACAAGCATACCGTGACTTGCTTCAATGAATAAAATCACTGACCACCAGGTCTAAACCATCTACATCACAACATTTCTACTGAAATAAAATGATCACACTAAGCATCTACAAGAATACAGAATTAAAAACTGGGGCTACAAGTATAGAAGGACTGGTCTTACTTTCAGCTGAATCGGAGACGAACAACGTGAAGAGCCATACACGTTCAGAACAGGTGCTGGTTTCCATATCACTCGGCTGACATCTGGGTAACCTCGCAACTGCTCGTTCCCTGCTAACGGCCATCCGAGTTCTTGAGAGGGTCTTGATTACCTCGGAGTTCGGTTCGCCCCCTGACAGACCCCTCGTTCGATCCCTGGTCTTCAACCCGGGGTTTTCTTCTTCTCGTCCCTCCGGAAAATCTTGTAGTCTCCTTCCATACATGTGTTGGCCACAATTCATAATGTTCTCTAGTAGATTGCGCATTTTAGAAGTGGCTGCGTGAACTTTGCTTTTCCGCATATCGTTCTAAGTGACTCCACTCGTAGGAATTCTCGCTTTCATGATGCAGGCCACATTTCCCTCAGCATAATTTAACAATATACCATGACTTCCTCTGACAAATCACATTTTCCTTCCGGCCACGTGTCCATAGTGTTCTCCATTTTATTGCTCACCACTCCCTCCTCGAACATATCGTTCCGAAGAAACGTGTCTCAAGGATTTTCCTTACAAACATACACTTACAGTACTGTTCACGACGTATAGTCACAATTCCCTTTTCTCCACGAATACGTTACACAATGCTAACTGACAATTCATCGTCTCCCTATGCCACCGGTCTTACCGTGGAATATTCCAGAACCACTAAAATCACACATAGACTTTCGTGCTTCGCAGTACATTAGCACATTTAGACACGATGTTTCACACGTTCATATCCCTTCCTTAATCATCATCACACACGAACAACCATTCCCGTCACGCGTTTTACGCAGCGCTCTGCTCGCCTCTCTGTCTCAATTGACTCTCCTCGCGTCACCTCACACACTCACGTCATCCTTCTCTTATCTTCTCGAACCATCTGCTCCCTTCCTCAATGCTGCCAACCCACACTCGGACATGAATATCCTCATACAGGCTTCGGGCGTTAATATCCAAAGAAGACGTTTCCTGATTATAACTTAATTAATTTCCTCAATTTATTTCCCATGGTCAATGCTTCCAAATGCATTAAATAGCCTACTAGTCAAGATAAAACATTCCATTTCTGACTTCGCTCACCGGATCTTCCAATCCCATTCTCTTTTTTCAAGTACCGGTTGTGGTCTATCTCGTAGGATGATCCAATCAAATCCACCCTTTCTAGGAGGAAATTACATTCAGCTAACAAGCTTCTTATTGGGCAATACTTCATGACTATAAAGCTTGTGTAATAGATCTGCTCCAAAATTCATTATTCCAATAGTAATTAAATGCTCCCTTTTCTAAGGCTGCGTTTCATATCTGCTCCTGGTATCTCTTTATACAAATTCGGGGGCATTTCCCTCCTAACCAAGGTTGCAAAAGTGTGAAGAATACTTTTTCAACTTCAGTTTCAATAAACCAACAACTTGGACACGAATTTGTACTTTACTTTATCTTCATGTAAAATCTCCTGAGGTTCTTTGCATTGAACTTCCCAATTAACTGCTCGTCCTCAATCTTGACAATACGATAACAGTTGTTTCCATAGACAATGTCTACCTTAAATGGGCCTCGAAACAATCTGCTAAATTTCACATATAATTTTCTTGGAAACATTCGCTTTGGTAGGGCGTCTAATCAACACGAGGTCTCCTCTTCTAAGTGGATTACTAAATCGTTTTCCTTTCGTCCTCTTCTTTCTCTTGTCCGCTGCGTTCTGCAGGTTTTCCCTCGCTGTTTCTATCCTGGCGTCCCTCGTCGGTTCGGGGTCCTCTGGGAGATTAAACAGACTATCCCATGTCCTATAAAGCTTTAAATTTCTTCTCCTCAATAGCAATCTCTACTATGGGTAATAATATAGCCATTCTCTTTTTACAATTCTCTTCCTCAAACAATAAGTCGTCGTCCGTAGTTGGTAGATTTCATTGATTATGTAGAGGTCAGTTGGTGCAGAATCCTTGTCTCCTACTTCCGTCGGTTCATTGGCGGTTTTTTTTCTCTTCAGGGTGGCCTTCTCCTCTGCCCCCCTGTTGACTAGTACCAGGTTGCGAATCATCATTTCTGGGTCTATTTTCGTTTACTTCTCTTATTTCGTCCTTCCCCCGCAAACCCTGTATATACTCCTTCGATTATCAATGCCTCTCCTCATAATCTGGTCTATTATAACTCCTATCGTTTCAATTCTTGTAACGATTATATCCCCTATTTTCTCTATTATCTCTCTGGAAGTTTCCATTGTTATTCCGTGGATAATGATCGTTTCTGTTGTAACGTCTCCTCTGATACGATTCATTATTCCCTTGGTATCGCCGATAGGGTCTATAATCTCCATATCCATTATCGTTTCTGTTGAAGTTTCGACGTTGATAATATCCGTCGCGAATAGGTCCTACATTCCCTTCTCTTCTCGATGAATTTTCTGTCTGTTGGACTTGATCAATCATGACGGCATTAACCTCTCTGTGTTCTCCGCGAGTGTTTCTTCCTGTAGATTGATACTGTTACTCGTATGGTCTAGTTTTCTAAGAAGTTCATCCATATCCTTCAAATTACTAACTCCTGACGATGCCAAGTATCTACGTATATCGGCCGGAAGTTGTCTTGCTATCGTTTGCGCTAATTCTACCTCTGATAGAGGAGGTTGAAGATACTGCAATTTTGTGAGCTGTGTCGTAAAGTATGTCAAGTACCTCGTTGGATGAGTACTTGCATATTTCTTCGAGTACGCCTCTGCCCTAAGACTTTGTTGATCCTCGATTGACCAGTATCGCCTTATCAATGCTTCAGCAAATTCTTAAAATGTTCTGAACGTCCACCTGAATGCTCTAAACCATTGTAAACAGTCATGGTCTAGGAACCTCTCAACTACTCGTAGTTGCCTTTCCTCCCCTATGTGGTTATCCAGGAAATATTCGGATACGTCGTTGATAAATTCTATGGGCGTGAATTGGTTATTTCCCGAAAAGTGCCTAGGCTTTTGGTCAATATTACGGATGATAGTAACGTTCTGCCTATTGTTTCCTTCTGCTCTTACAAGTGGTCTTCCACTACTTGGAAATAATTCCGGAGCGTCATATCTCACACCACTAGTTCGATCCTGAGGTATAGTTCGAATTGGTTCGTTTTTGATATCCTCTTCTGTTCATATCCCTCCAATAGGTTGAGTTTCTCTCAAGTTATCCCCTGCTTCCAATCGTTCCAGCGTGGATCGACATTCGCTCCTCTCTGCGGTAAAGATGCCGGTTTCGTCCCTCGTAGTGTTTGTGTTCCCCGTTATAGTAACCTCTCGCAATTTAGTTTTAATAAGGTCTATCTCTAATTCTATTTTACCTTTATCGTTTACCATTTGATCCATTTTCCGTTCTAAACCAGAACTAGATTCGGCTATCTTCACTTGAAGATCTGAATTTAAGTTGTTAACCTGCGTTTGTAAGTCCGAGTTTACACTACTCATTTGCGACTGCAAATCCGACTTAATATTTTCCGTCTTTAAATCGGCTTCCTTAAGTTTAGTTGCGACATCTGACAATTCGGATTCCGTTTTCTCCCTAATTTCCTCAATAACCTTATCATGATATGCTTGCATACTTTTAAATTGTTGATCATAATCCTCTTTAACATTGTTAATGTCTTTATTGAGACGATATTCCGCTAACACTAGCTTATTTGACAATGCTTTTGTAACGGATTCACATTGAGTTTTACCCTCACTAATTAATTCTACCTTTAAAATTTCTATGTTTTCCTTAACAACCTTACCAATTCCCATTTCAATCTCTCCTCTCACCAACTACGCTTTATTTCTTACCTCTACCTGCAGTGCTTTTACAGTAGCCTTTAACTGTTCCAATCTTTCATCGTTGTTGGATTGGATTGTGTTTAATTGTTGCAACATTTCCTGTCTTAACTTAACAAACTCCTCCTTTGCGGCAGCTGAGCTTGTTTGAAGTTCGGCTAACGTGTTACGAGTGGTAGCTGAGCTTGTTTGAAGTTCGGCTAACGTGTTACGTGTGGTAGCTGCACTCTCTTGAAGTTCTCCTAAAGTGTGCTGAGTAAGAACGTAGTTATCACGTGAAGTATCTGCACTGGTTTGAAGTTCACCTATGGAAGCCTGCAATGTAGCAAGAGTATCCTGTGTTACCTTTAAAGTGTTTTGTGTTGTCTGTAACGTCTCCTTCATAGCAGCTGAACTCGTTCGTATTTCACCTAAAGTGTTTAGAGTACATACTGAATTATTTTGTAACACACTCAAATACTTATTTGTGTTATCATTACTATTCTTGCAATCTTCCCTAACTTGGGCTATTTCTTTTCTTAATTCATTGGCATTTTTTTCGTATGTATTTCCAATGTTTTTTGATTTTGATGAGTTCCTTGATGCAAGGCCTCAATATCCTTGTCCATTTTACTCGGTGTCTTCCTCAACACCTTAAACATTTCTTGGATTGATTCCAAGTCAACAGACATCTTCTTCTTTTCTTGATACATGTGGGGAAATGCAGCACTACATATGTCTATAAGAATACCTATTGTGATCATTTTATTTCAGAGTGAATTCCGATGAACAGTTTTCTTTTGCTTTATTAACACCCTATAATAGTTTACGAATGCTTATCCATTTTTAAATCAAGTCTAAAAATCCAGTTATCCCTACATGAACCGTTACTCTTTACGATAGTGGGTCTATCAGAACACACCACCTCCGAAACATTAGTAAACAACACCCTATATTAATGAACGCTCTCCCAAAGTCGTTCAACCGGATTCTAAACCTTGTTAGTCCAGTATCAACCATACATGGCTACACCTGTACTGGCTAACTTTCCTAGTCAGACGTCTCACAATAAAATGAATCCTTTTCATAATTTTCATAATTAATTTTCTTTATAAGTGTCGGTCGGCTAATCTTACATAATTCTTAGCCTTCCTGCACCCACATAATACAATTGTATCTTTGTGTCAACACCTCTGACTAGAACCTCATCAAATCAAAACAAAACGACACTACCATATTCGTCAGGCCTCAAATATGGACGAAGTCATACTCCTACATAAACATGGCTTGAATACACATTTCCTCCTTTGGGTATATGTATTATACTCGGGCCCCACTAGTATGGGCTAGCCAAAAATATCCTTCCTATATGTACCCGATTTCAGCAGTGTCGTTAATGCCACAATCCAAGATAACAGCGGATCAAATTCCAACGGCAGTACCCCGGCTAATAATACTTACCGTAATATCCGGCATCACACACTCTGCAAATCGTGGACACATATCAGGCGATATTATTAACACGCAATGGTAAATCCTCCACAGGATCAGCGACAACACACACACCTGAGCGCAAGACTCTCATTCACACGGGCGTAACAGGGACAAAGGAATGGGTAAAAATGGTTCAAGCCGCTACAATAACCATTGCATGATCCTACCCTCCCACTATCTAAAAATCATAACGCAGGAGTATATTGAAAATGGTATAAGCATACGCAAATGCGTGCCCAAATTTTATTCAAAAAAGGTAAACACCGCAAAGATGGATATAAGCAAATCGAAGATCCATAACCAAATGTCATTACAATTCGTGTCTTACGGCACAAACTCTAACATAATGTCAGTTAAATTACATAAATAACGACTTAAAGATCAACAATAAATTAAAAATGGCAACATAACGCTATGCCTTTTCTATCAGGATCAATAAAAATAAATTTATGAAGAAAAAGAAAAAAAGAAACAACCCCCTTAATAGAATTAAATAGTGACGGCCTCTCACTATTTACAGTATCAATATTTTTACTCTATACATAGATCCTGAGTTTTATTCTTTATTGGATTATCGAAATACCTTTTAATTCAAATTACAAAATTTAAGAAATACCTAATATTATCATATACGTGTCATTCTAGAACACTATCTACACCAATGTTCCTCCACTAATCTATATAGAGACCTTTGATTCATCAACACTCACTGACAGTGATCAACATCGAGGTTATCGGGCAAAATATGGTTTAGCATTCCGACCAATGAAGATGAGAGTGCTATCCACTGAACCCCTGTTTTTATCCAATCTTCAAAAACAATAACAATCATCATAAACTGAATTAATATCAACGTCCTGAATACTAAACTTTTGGAGCACCCGGTATCGACAACCCAGCTGATCCGCAAGAACGCGACAGCCTACCAGAAAAGAAAGAAAATACTGTCATCCAACACAGTAAAATAATCTAACAGCAGTCGAAATAAACTCCACAAACCCTAATACCTCAACGTTCCAACGAACGGCAACCCCAGCTCAAAGCTGACTAACAAGACTGCAATCCTAAACAACACACTAAAAGCAGCCCCCCCCCCAAAAAAAAACTACTATTGACAGAGGAAAGGTTCCCAGGACATAACATCCCTTACAGAAGTCGACCTTCGAAATACAAAAAAAAAAACAAAAAAAAAAAACAATTGGTATTATCGCACACCTCTTCAATGTAAACACCACCATCCATCACTATCAAAAATGACCATCTCTCCTTCAAGTTATAAGTAATTCAATGACGTTGATACTAATTTTAAATACGCTGTACAAGCGATATCAGTTACAAATCGACTGACAATTTCCTAGTGCGTGTTAACCTAGCACGAAATATTTCTAACTATAATCCGATTCCAGTTACATTGATTGTGAGTGTCAACTCAAAAACATTTGCCACTGATGTGTGCACTATATTCATTAAACATTTAAATAAATAATTATGTATATACACTGTGTCACTCTATAACAACAGTCGAGAACATCGCTCGAATCATCATTACATTTTATAATTCAAAATTGTTTTCGAAAGAACTCTTCGTCTGAACGATCAGAGTAGCAACTAACTTCAAATCAACGAGAAATTTTCTAAAAGTCAAAACTGTAAATTAATTATACTTCCAAACGAAGAATTGTTTTTTTTTTTAAATTTCAAGTCAGGATTGAAGTCCCAAATTTCTCAAAATTCAAAATTAATCAGGATTTTCTGAAAATCCGAGGAAAGATTTAATTCAAATTCCAATATCAAAATGGAATAAATTTTTAAAGTGAAAATTTCAAAATAAAAAAATCAGAAAATGATTCAAATTCAGAAAACGATTCAAATGGTTAAGTCGGATAATTGTGCAAAATCACAATATGAAAAGAATCATCGAAGATCAAAAATAGCTAAATCCAAAATTTCAAAATCCAAAAATCTAAGAAAATCTGATTTGCGAAAGCAAATTTTCAAAAACTAACTCCTCTGAGGCTGCGAAGTGGCAACAGCGCGAAGTGAGAAAGAAAATGCAAAGAAGAAAATTGCGCAAGAAACTGTTCATCTCGAAACGCTCTTAAATCCAAAAATAATTAATTGCGAAAACCCAAGAGGTCGAAAATTCAAATATGAGAAACATCTTACAATGGATAAATGCCAGCGGTAATCATTGAAGCGAGGACTCCACAAATCCAGGCACGACCAACAAGAAGTTAACTCGCCCGCAAAGATCCCAAACATGCTGGAACTGAGGCTAACTAGCCTACTACAAGCACACCGTGACTTTCTTCGATGAATAAAATCACTGACCACCAGGTCTAAACCATCTACATCACAAAATTTCTACTGAAAAAAATGATCACACTAAGCATCTACAAGAACACAGAATTAAAAACTGGGGCTACAAATATAGAAGGACTGGTCTTACTTTCAGCTGAATCGGAGACGAACAACTTGAAGAGCCATACACGTTCAGAACAGATGCTGGTTTCCATATCATTCGGCTGACATCTGGGTAACCTTGCAACTGCTCGTTCCCTGCTACCGGCCATCCGAGTTCTTGTGAGGGTCTTGATTACCTCGGCGTTCGGTTCGCCCCCTGACAGACCCCTCGTTCGATCCCTGGTCTTCATCCCGGCGTTTTCTTCTTCTCGTCCCACCGGAAAATCTTGTAGTCTCCTTCCATACATGTGTTGGCCATAATTCATAATGTTCTCTGGTAGATTGTGCATTTTTGAAGTGGCTGCGTGAACTTTACTTTTTCGCATATCGTTCTAAGTGACTCCACTCGTAGGAATTCTCGCTTTCATGATGCAGGCCACATTTCCCTCAGCATCTTATTCTTCTTCTTCTTCTTCCTAGCGTTGTCCCGCTGTTGCAGGGTCCGCTTTTTTGGTCATTGACGTCCATTTTGTCCGGTTTTGTGCGTCAGGTGGATTTAGGCCGGTAATTTTTAAATCACCATTTATTGTGTCTTGCCAACGCTGCTTCGGTCGTCCTCTGGGTCGTAGGCCTTCAACCTCAAAATGAAAGACAGAGTTATTAACAGTATCAGGCGCTGCATGCAGGGCATGGCCATACCATCGGAGCCATTTCTCTCTCATTTTGTCCACAATTGGGGCGACACCCATTTGCTTCCGAATTGTGCCGTTTCTGACATGGTCAATAAGGGAGATGTCCATTGTCCAACGGAGCATTCTCATTTCCATGACGTGCAGGCGACGTTCTGAAATTTTGTCATGGTCGACATTCAACTCCATACAGCGCAACTGGCCGTACCACTGTCCGATATATTTTCGATTTGAGACGAAGTGGCATTTTCTTGTCGCAAAGCACACCCGTGACCTCCTTCCACCGCAACCAGGTTGCGTTTACCCTGGCTCTTACTTCATCATTGAAGTTGCCATCACTCTGAAGACGAGATCCAAGGTACCTGAAGCATTCTGTCTTGACTAGATTTTGTCCAGTGACTTGAATGGTACCGTCGCTTGGGTTTAACTCCATATACTCCTTCTTTTTCACATTCAGACATAGGCCGTACTGGGAGAGGCGGTTATTCCAATCTTCAACTTGACATTGGAGTTTTTCTCGGGTGTCATCTGCAACCATTATATCATCTGCATACAGAAGGGTCCAAGGAACATTCCGTTGCAGGTCACGAGTGACGGTGTCCATCACAAGAACAAAAAGGGACGGTGATAGTGCTGAGCCTTGGTGGACGCCGACATTTACAGGAAAGTTTTCCGAGGTGCCAACAGCACAACGTACTCTACTGCTGGTGTTCGTGTATAACATCTTGACCACATTTACAAAAGACTCTGGCACACCATGGTTGCGGAGCGCATACCAAATCAACTCATGAGGAACACGATCGAAGGCCTTTTCAAGGTCAAGAAAGGCAATATGCAGAGGCTTTATTTTCTCACGGTGCTCCTCCATCAGTAACCGTGCTGCGAAGATGGCGTCAGCGGTTCCAGCCCCCTTGACAAACCCGCACTGGTTGGAGCTGATTTCGGTGATGGCACGTAGGCGTCGATCAAGAATCCTCTCAAAGATCTTCATTGTATGTGAGAGAAGACATACTAGGCGATAGTTTGAACATTCCGCTGGGTCTTCTTTGTTCTTGAAAATCGGTACTGTAATGCTTGTAGCCCAGTTAATAGGGATGTGGCCAGAGTCCAATATGGCATTGAAAAAGGTAACAAGCCAATCTATCGCAGTAGATTGCAGTTCTTGAAGTTTCCAGAAGTCAGCAGGGAGGTTGTCTGGCCCAGGAGATTTATGGTTTCTCATGCTTTTTAGGGCAGTGGTAACTTCCTCTGGAGTGATTTGCGGAATAGGCCCACTAGTTGGGACACCTTCTGGGATTGTTGGATGCGGAAACTCTATGTTTGAGATCTCCTCGAAATGTTCTTTCCATCGCTTGAGAATAGCATGTTTGTTGCGTAGTCTTTGGACTTCCTTGCTCTTTATGCACACATAGTGTTCAATATCCCTTGCTGTTCTTGCTCGGGCTTTGGCCAGACGGTAAATATCCTTTCACCATCTTTGGTGTCCAAGTTAAAATAGAGATTGTTGTAGTGGTTGGCTCTTGCTTCAGCCACGGCTTTCTTTGCCTCTCGTTTAGCAGTGACGTACCTTTCTCTGCTCACGTCTGTCTTTAGAGAAAGCCAGGTTTTATATGCTTTCTTCTTATCACGGACCTTATCTTGTACCTGATCTGTCCATAGCCATGTCTGCTTGTCAATAAGGCGGCGCCCTGGCTTTGTGGTACCCAATGTTTCTGCTGCAGCAGTAGTGACTGACTCACAGAGATGTGGTGTTGATGGAATTTGGAATGACAAGAGGAAATGTTATACTGTTAACCAATGCTGATTTCTGGTCGCGTAGTTTCCACCACTTTACTTTCGTTGAGACTCTTGTACATCCACCTATCCTGCGCTTACTGATCCTCAGGTCTGCAATGAGTAGTTTGTGTTGGGTGGCAACATAATCGGAAGGTGTAACCTTCACATCTAAGACTGTTCGGAAGTTACATCGCCGTAACAGTACAAAGTCGATCTGGCTTCTGCTGTCACCACTGGCGTATGTTACGAGATGACTGGTGTGCTTCTTAAAGAAAGTGTTGCTTATGAGAAGGCTGTTTGTTTCTGCAAAGTCAAGGACTCGGCATCCGTCATCATTTCGTCTACCATAGCCATTTCCACCATGACAACTATAACCATTCTTATTTTGACCAACATGTCCATTTAAGTCACCACATACGAGTAAGAACTCCTCCTCTGGGCACAACAAGACAAGATCCTGGAGTTCTTGCCAAAACCTTTCTTTCTCACTCTCATCACAGCCAGTTTGTGGGGCATATGCACTAATGATGTGTAAGCGACAAGATGGCATATCTATGATGACAGTCATGAGGCGGTCTGACTGTCGATTGACCTCGGCTACCTGATCCCTTATGTTGGCACAAACAACAACAGCAACCCCATTTCGGTTGCTTGTCCCATGGTAGATGAGCTTGTATCCATCTCCTATTTCACGAGATTTCTGTCCTCTCCAACGAGTTTCTTGAATGCAGGCAATGTCCACTTTCCGTCTTTTGAACATATCTGCTAGTTCTCGGCTTCGTCCTGTAAGAGTTCCGATGTTCAACGTAGCAATACGTAGCGGTGAACTCTGATTCTGCTCTTGATCCAGTAGCCCTCGTCCATGCACTGCAGTCAGACGAGGCCGACGCACGTCGCTTCCGGGGGACGTCCTAGCATTTACCAATACAGATGAGGTTGTCATGATCCATTAGTTGCGTCAAAGAATAAACCAACCGGCCTGTCGCCCCAGCCTGATGTCGGGTGCATTTTATACCTACTGCCGGGTGATAGTTAGGCCACTCCTAACATGGTAATAATAATGCCAAAGAAGCATTTTGTCCTGTTTACAAATAGCTGACATAGATAGGGCAGAATTTAACAATATACCATGACTTCCTCTGACAAATCACATTTTCCTTCCGGCCACGTGTCCATAATGTTCTCCATTTTATTGCTCACCACTCCCTCCTCGAACATATCGTTCCGAAGTAACGTGTCTCAAGGATTTTCCTTACAATCATACACTTACAGTACTTTTCACGAAGTATAGTGACAATTCCCTTTTCTCCACGAATACGTTACACAATGCTAACTGACAATTCATCGTCTCCCCATGCCACCGGTCTTGCCGTGGAATATTCCAGAACCCACTCAAAATCACACATTGACTTTCGTGCTTCGCAGTACATTAGCACATTTAGACACGATGTTTCACACTTTCATATCACTTCCTTAATCATCACACACGAACAACCATTCCCGTCACGCGTTTTACGCAGCGCTCTGCTCGCCTCTCTTTCTCAATTGACTCTCCTCGCGTCACCTCACACACTCACGTCATCCTTCTCTTATCTTCTCGAACCATCTGCTCCCTTCCTCAATGCTGCCAACCCACACTCGGACATGAATATCCTCATACAGGCTTCGGGCGATAATATCCAAAGAAGACGTTTCCTGATTATAACTTAATTAATTTCCTCAATTTATTTCCCATGGTCAATGCTTCCAAATGCATTAAATAGCCTACTAGTCAAGATAAAACATTCCATTTCTGACTTCGCTCACCGGATCTTCCAATCCCATTCTCTTTCTTCAAGTACCGGTTGTGGTCTATCTCGTAGGATGATCCAATCAAATCCGCCCTTTCTAGGAGGAAATTACATTCAGCTAACAAGCTTCATGTTGGGCAATACTTCATGACTATAAACCTTGTGTAATAGACCTGCTCCAAAATTCATTAATCCAATAGTAATTAAATGCAGCCTTTTCTAAGGCTGCCTTTCATATCTGCTCCTGGTATCTCTTTATACGAATTCGGGGACAGTACCATTAAAGGAAAATTATTGCGTAGCTTCGTTATGCAAACTTTCACTTCGATTGCATGATTACGAAACAAGAAATAAAAATTTATTTTTAAAATTTCGCACAGCCGCCATCTTGAGTTTATGTGAACAATTGAACTAAATTGTATGCTAGTACATTACAATATGTATAATCAATAATCATATACTGTACCATTTTTCACTGCGCTCAGATGGTTAAATTGCGAGAAAAATCTATTAAAACGTTTCAACTTCGCGTGGCCGCCATGTTCGTTTTGTATTTTGCAGGTTTTTTAATGTTACATATTGTGCCCTTTTGTACAAGAAATATGCAAATCACTGTCCAACTGCTCAGTCTATATCTTTCCGGGCATAGAACGTCCTCCCACTGAGTGATTCACACATTATAGGATCAAGCTTAGGACAACACTTCAATGAAATGAAATTCAAAATCCTACTATAAAACTATTTAACTATCAAAATTAGGCCATACAAATACACACAAATAAACTGAATCAGCTTCACACTTGTTCTAATTAACAAGGAACAAATACAACATTAATCTACAAAAATCAATATTGAGGTTCCACTGAACTCTAAACAAAATATCAAAACTGCTCTCACTTCCATTTAGCAACACTACAAAATTCTCTCAAAACGAGCTCTAAAAGTCTCGGTAAAAATTATAACACATAATTTTCTATTAAAAAACACCCTAAATATTCTTGACTTGAATATCCCAAATAGTATTTGTCTTCGGGAACCTCATGCACCCCAAGCTTTGGAAACTACGGATTTACTCAACTCAAAGTAGACTCCCAGCTACCTGATATTTCCAACAATAACTTGGGAACAATAACATTTATCATGCAACAATACAAAGGGATTTTCATTATTGTCTCAATGACAATCTATTTATTCATGAAGTGCGGATCTATAATGCAGCGGCAAGGATAAATAATCATAGCAAAACTCGGTACAGATTACCGGTCCATTAAGAGGTTTATTACAGCAGAACGCAGACGGTGTCTGGCTCTGTTACTGGCCTACCCCAACAGTGGCCTTCATTAAGAAAACGTCAAGACACTTCAGGCTTTAAATTTATGACGGGCGAGGACAAGTCAATGCTTCCTCCCTACTGGACGGTACTTTACAACAGCTTTCAAACAAGCGTGACTTCTGAGACTTGGAAAGGCGACACATCACTTTCATTTAACAACAACACTCTGAGGTTCTAATGACCTATTTCTGTGGCTCATGTATAATTATAATTGCGGAGCTTATCACTGGCAAGTAAGAACTCAATAAAACCAATAATAATTAAGGGGCTTTCGACGTGAGAGAACTCCGGTTCGATTCTCTGGCCAGCATCGAGAATATTTCCATTTTGAGGACTTAGGGCTAAGACCTGGAGCGAGGGTATCTGACCACTCGTCCGAATAATAATAGCGACTTTTGGAAAGGTATTCGCTCGCAATTCCACGCTTGACAGTAAACTTAGCACCCTTTAAAGTTTGTCATTACAAACACACACATAATCATTTACTCTATCCAGCTGATCCCCGTAATTATAATCTCCTGGCATTATTCTCACCGCATTTATAGCGTGACCATTAATAATATAAGCGCTCATTGGGCGACAATCAAAACATTCGTGATGCCTTTCAAAGTCCAATATTTATTCCAACATGATTAATTTCTTCGTCCAAAATAATAGTTTTGCCTTTAAAGTAACCTGGACTTTCCATTTACAAGAACACAACTGGTTCAATAATTATCATTATTTTTATTTCAGCACACAACGGCTCATACTTGAATACTACTTCAATAATTTGTTCATTCATTACATTATTATTATCATTTTTAGCACATAATGGCTCATACTTGAATATTATTTCAATAACTTATTCATTCAATACATTAATATTATTATTATTATCCTGCTTGCCTTTAAATAACATTTTTCTTTTTTCATTTACTGGTATTCCACTGAATACGATTTCATTCGATTACCGGTACACATTTACATTTTAATGATTTTTACTTTAATTATTAGATCCCGCACTTCTCATTATCACACAGTTTTACATCCCTGATTTTCAATGTTGGAGAATAATTTCTCCATGGTTACTATTGTTACACGAGATTCCCGAATCCAAAACACATAATAAAATTTGGTGTTACTTACATGAATTATCCGGCCAAACTGACCGGATTCCAGCGGAGCGACATTTGGCCCACACTAAATTTCACACTCCATGGTGGCACACATATTATCACTAATTAAATTGCCCTCTAGTTTACACACATTTAAATTAATATGAGGGATTACACACATTTTTCACAACACTAAAAAAAGAATCACTAAAAATATAAATTTCACTAATAATTATATTTACACACAGAATTTCACTTTGTGGCATCAAACACTGCCTGACACACGTGAATTATTTTCGATCCAAATCCTAGGGGTGCACGTTTCGACCGCTGCCGTCTACTTCCTATTTGGATAATGACAGTCTCGTACGAATTTCCCCTCCTTGGCTACGAATATTCTCCTAATTCTGGTGTTGAATTTATCAGCACTTACAGTACTGCACGATAATATTGTCTCTTCTGGTATGCAATTGTCTATATGGTAAACGGTCTATGGTTTACATTTACTCCTGGAGTCACTATACTGCGCTCGACAATTGTCTTTAGTACTTTGCGTCTGAACTGAATTCTGACGACTATTGTCTTTTCTTGATGGCATAATTCACTGTAATTCCACGTGGCTACTGATGTCTATACGTAGACTCTCTATCGCCACTTGTCACGCTAATCTCCTCAATTCAGGAAAATTAGGTGTTTGCTATGTTTGACCCTACTGTGGTTATTCAACGCACTGGGAAAAACGTTAAGAGTTTCCACTCTTTGCTGATGTCTCGTATACTTTCGAGATACTACGATGTAACTTCAAATACTAGTGTCTGGGCTTCGATTACCCTCGCCGGCTAACGTATGTTTGCTCAAAGTTTCAAACTTGGCCTAAGTCTGTAGACTATTAATTGTTCGAAGTGTTGACGATAATTTCCTTTTGAAAAGAACTTCAATGTTTTTAAGGCGCGGCAACACTGATGAACGCTGGATAGTACTTCTCTTAAGAGTACTTCTGCGTCGTGATACAGATTCGAGTCCCAACGGACTGAATAAGCCTGCCGGTGTTGATGAACAGCACGACCGTACGTGGTCTGATGATTACTGCATGTGCTGTTGAATACTTGTCAAACAGTATGACCTTCCCTGAGGATAGTTGAATGCTGAATGATACAGCCTCTCGCCCCACTGGGCTGACGAAAACTGCATGATTTCCCTTGGGCTCACGGCCTATATATTCGATTCTGGTAAAAATAAATAAATTTCTCATCTTCTCCACCGCCAATTTCCAAAATAATCGTCGTACGATGTTTAGAAAAATCTCTGAAAAGCTGATGTTTTAAACGTCTCAACAATATCTAAGTTTCCAAGAATCGATCGTACAAATCTTTAATATTAATTCAAATGATCTCTTCAATTATGTAGGCGGTGTCTTTGTTTTGTCCCCCACCACAAGATCCTGGTTCGGGAAATCACCAACTACGCAATGCTGATTGTGCATTCCTTTCTTGTACAAATACTATTGATTTTATCCACTCTAAAAAATCTCTTTCCCTGGATAATTAACATTGATGGAGTCCTTTCTTTAGTTTAATGCCCGCAAATGGCTTAATTTCAATTATGTCTCTGATTTCATGACCCTCCCTTGAAGCAGCGATGCCATTTAACTGTCGAGTTAGGGCTATTTCCGAAACTCCATCCCTCTCAACTCAATGGAATATTTTCAAATCTATATTTATCGAGTGCGTAACCTGTTCTCCGGTGACTGTTCATACATCACCCTGCAGCTGTGGCCTGGCAATCTGTGGTTACACAACTTATCCACGCTTCACGCAATATGATGCAGTATTACCCTTCTCAACTAACTTCATAACTCCGTTCTAAAGCCTGTATTAATTCTTTCTTTTTGAACTACAAGGATATGGGTTCGATACTGTACCTCTCCCATGGGTTCAATATATAAACGTGCAGTAGTACCCTTTATCATCATGCAAAATTTCAGGGTGATATCAGTAATAGTTTCGGATATATAGAATATCAGTGAAATATTTCGCACAGCCGCCATCTTGAGGTTATGTAAACAGTTGAATTTAATTAAATGCTAGTGCATTACAGTGTGTATAAATATTGGCTGTACCAAGTTTCATTGCGTTTGGATGGTTAAATCGCGAGCAAAGTCTATTTAAAAGTCGCAACTTCGCTTGGCCGCCTTGTTGGTTTAGTAGTTACCAGGTTTTTGAAAGTTCCATACGTAAACTTCTAGTAGTGCTCTTCGCACCGTACAAAATTTCAGGGTGATATCGGTAATACTTTCGGAGATATTGAATGCTGGTTAAATATTTCGCACAGCCGTGTTGGATTGGTGAGACGTAATAAAATTTGAAGGGCACGATCAGGGTCGGCCAAAATGGAGCTATGACCTTATCGAGTTTCAATGAAATCGCTCCAGCTGTTTAGTAGTTATTAGGGGGGCGCACGCATAACACAGACTGTTCACTTTTCAGTGAAATTTACAAAGTTCACTTGTTTTTATTATAACATAACCTCTTACCTGTCAGTGTCATTCTCTCCTTTTTTCCCTCAATTTGTACCAGCTTGCACGTGTTCCGCGATACTGAACCTTTCCGGAAGTAATGCTGGTCACGAGGTTCATTTTCAGTTGGCCCCTTTCTCTGATTGGCCTTCAGCGGCTTCGAGAATGCTCCACGCTCCCGTATTGGCCGACGTCATCTGTCCACATCACGCATCCAGCACGTCGCCGGTATATAGCCTGCCCTGGCCTACATCAACTGTCTGTCTCCAGCAAGTCACAATGCCAGTCACTCATCTTCAGCCGTCTTCACGCTGTTTGCACAACGCTTGAATGTGTCTCAACGCTGTGTGCTAATGCATCGCAAAATGCCTCTAGTCAAACCAGCAGTGCATTCTAAAATCTACGAAATCTATATAAGTTAACATCGATACTTGGCCTACGTCAGTTTGTCGTGAGCAAAAACGATAAACAAATTTTCTTCTGTGCTGGGCACTAAGTCTTCAACATTTCCAAGACGGGAAAAAGTGATCAAAACCGAGTTCTACGAAATCTATATAAGTTTACATCGATAATTGGCCCACGTCAGTTTTGTGCTGGGCACGAAGTCTTCAACATTTCCAAGACGGAAAAAAGTGATCAACACGTTCTTCCTCCATTTCTATTATGTGGAAATTCCTCTACACCAACGCCAACAAGCTAAGTGTTTATTATAACCTAAAACATTTCTAAACTTAAAAATATATCTTCCCTTTTTTTAGGGTTATGTCACATGGCTTAAATAACTTGTCAAACCATGCCAAACTAAACTTATTCCCTTCTATTAAGTGGTTTAAGCATGTATTATGCCTTTAAATTGTGGGCTATGAGAAAACAACTGTTCTCTCTTTCACATGTTAACTATCCTTCAAAACAAATCATCCTTTTCTCTATTTTTGTATAAACTATTGGGCTTAACACCAGTTCACCTCTCTGACGAAGTGAATGGCTTGTTCTCTACTTAATCTATCAAGGTGTTTTTGGGAATGCTCCCATTTCAATTGTAAACAACCTCGCCTTGTAACTATCAGGCGACTAGTGGGATGTTATCCCTACTGGCATGTAAATGTTGATTTTTCTGTAAATAAACTAGCCTACTCTCGGTGTGCAGTCCTAGGCTAGATTTTAAGCTATTATTGAGTACTATAGTTACTCGCTAATTTACCCTGCATAGTTCTACTTTAGACTACTGGCCACAAAGTGGTTACTTATTCTCAGGGTTGTTGGCATTCAAGCTTATGAAATCTTGCTCGCTTGTTGTCGGCCTGTCAAAGGTCACATTTCCATTACATGTTTATACATTTATTGATAATCTTTTGAAAGCTTATGAAATCTTGTTAGCTTGTTGTCGGCCTGTCAAAGGTCACATTTCCATTACATGTTTATATATTTATTTATTGTTAATCTTTTGAAGGTTGGGTTTTGAATAAAATACCACTGTTATTGGCAAACTGTTTCCATTACTATTTACTCATCAATGTTCAATCTGTTCCTACTTAGTAAAGTTCATTTGCTTATTAGACTAGAAGCTTCACTTCTAGTCCTTCCCGAAAGAGGAGGTCTCGCATTGACAGATCCTAACCAAGTTGGTGCCGAAACCCGGGACCTTTAAATAACCTTCATAATTGTTTATTGTATGAAACAGGTTGCCAAGCTATTGCAGCTTTTCACTTCTGTTACTAATGCTAATTGTATTTTTCAGCTATCGCTATGAAAGCTGTGTTGGGGTGAGCGGAGATGTCCCTTGTTACCTCTACCAGTACCAATACTACTACTACCACTTCAGACGCTCGGCAGTCTAGCAGATCGGTGAGTGAAAGTACTCAAAGTTCCGCCATGTCTCTTCCTAAGGAGCTTGTAGCCAAAAGAACTGCTTGTAAAAACAAACTTACTCGTTTTCAGCATTTTTTGGCTTCCAAATCTTTTGATGATCACAATTATGACGTTCCAGTTCAACGTTTTAATGTTTATCAGCAACATTTTCAAGAGTATGATGTGTTGCAAACCGAAATTGAAACAATCGAACCTGATCAAGAACAGGATCGTAGTTCTGTTGAAGAACTGTATTACAATATGTATGGCGAAGCTAAGGATTTAATTAAGCAATTAGCAACCCATCAAAACTCCGAAGTTAGCAAACCGTTTCTTCCTAAAATCCAACTTCCTACCTTTTCAGGGGAGGAAAAACAGTGGGATTCCTTTTTTGAACTTTTTTCTTCTCTAATACATGATAATAGATCATTCCCTGAGATTCAAAAATTTTATTATTTAAAGTCTGTTCTTCAGGGTCCTCCCTTAAAGTTAATTGAAGCTTTACCTCTCACAACCGAAAATTACTCGGTAGCTATTGACCTCATCCAACAGCGATATGGCAATGCCAAACTTAGAATTCAACGCCATATGAACGCCTTGTTTAATTTACCAGCCTCACGCCCTGATAATTTATCATCCCTTAGAAGTCTGGGAGACACCGTTGAACTTCATGTAAGAGCCCTAGAACATCTTAAACAACCTGTTGAACATTGGGACCTTTTTCTTATACACCTCACCACCTCCAAATTTGACCTCAATACTCGTAAAGCATGGGAATCCGATTTAGTGGACAAACCTGAACCCACATTTAACGTTTTGATCTCTTTCATAAAGAAACGTTGTCAAATTCGTTCTTCTTTAATCAATAAAGCTGAAGGTTCCACTGATGTCAGTAAAAGTAAACCCACGAAGCATTTCTCGGAAAAGTCTTCATATTCTCATGTTTTCTCTATACAAGGTAATAACACCTCGTGTATTCTTTGCAATAATTCTCACCCCTTATATTTCTGCAATACCTTCAAAGGCCTTTCAGTTGACGATCGTAGAAAAGCTGTGTCGCAAAACAAATGTTGTTTTAACTGCCTCTCTTCAAGGCATATCTTAGCGGACTGCCCTTCGAAAGGAGTTTGCATGCATTGCAAGCTGAGACATCATTCTACCTTACACCGCTTCGAAAAGCCACGGTCTATTCCTGGAACAGTTTCAAATCCTAGTGCCCAACCTGCGCTGAGCCTCACTAGTGATGCTTCTCCACCTAGCTCTTCTGTTTCTACTGTAAATACCGTTGCCCAATCCTACAATCAAACAACCCCCTCATGGCGTAGTGCTCAAGTTTTGTTATCTACGATCCAGGTCCAAGTTAAAGATTCTTCCGGCAATTGGCACTTAGTACGAGCCTTGCTCGACAATGCGGCAACTCATGACTTCATAACCTCGTCATTAGTTGAAAGGTTAGGTCTCAAACCACTCTCCACCAATATTGAAATATCTGGTATCAACAACAGCAAGTCTACTTCCTTAAATTATGTCAAGCTGCAGGTGAAAGATTCAGTCCAATATGGCACTAACTTTCATCTAAACTGTCTGTCCATTCCGGGTATTGGCAGTCCTACTCCCAGTCGCTCTTTTTCCGTTGACGAATGGAAATTTCCCTCTGATCTAAAACTGGCTGACCCTCAATTCTATAAAAGCTCTCACGTTGACATTCTTTTTGGCGCTAACACATTTTGGCAAAATCATCTTCCGTCAAGGGTTAATATTTCATCTGGTATCTACGCCCACCATACTAAATTTGGCTGGCTTATTACAGGTTATATTCCTCTTCAAACTGTTCAAGGTTCCTCTCAATGCCATTTCACTAATGCAGATCTTCATCAGCGTCTGGAAAAATTTTGGCAAATCGAGACCATTGAATCTGCTCCTTCTCTTTCATCAGAAGATGAGTTTTGTGAACAACATTTTTTAGAAACCACTGTTCGTAACCCAGATGGCAGATTTATTGTCACAATGCCACGCATTTCTTCTCCTCCTTCTTTATGTGATTCCTATCCGAAAGCTCTTAAAGCTTTATTTGCAGTTGAGAATCAATTCAAGCAAGATCCTTCCACTCGCAAACAATACCTTGAATTCATGGAGGATTATGAAGCTTCTGACCATATGGAGACTGTTCAAGATTTCAACCGTTCTTTAGATTCAGTGTATTTAAATCACCATCCCGTTTGGAAGAATCCCTCCACCAAAGAAAAGATAAGAGTTGTTTTTAATGGTTCTGCCCCTGATGCCAATGGCATTTCCTTAAATGACACTCTCCTATCTGGACCTGCCATTCAGTCTGATCTCCCGTCTATTCTTTTAAATTTTCGTCTATTTCCAATTGGAATCATAGCCGACGTACAACAAATGTATAGACAAATTCTGATTAATTCCGAACAACAAAATCTTCAACGAATTCTCTGGCGTGATGCTCCTACTAAAACCATCAAGATCTTTAAATTAAAAACCGTAACGTATGGGCTTAAACCATCGGCTTTTCTTGCCATTCGTACTTTGAAACATCTTGCCGACCAAGATGGTCATTTGTTTCCTTCTGAAACTCCTATTTTGTTAAAAAATTCCTTCTACGTTGATGACTTTCTTTTTTTCTTTTAAGAATGTATCTGAGGCTATCGAACTCTCTAAAAGTTTAAAAACTTTACTTAGCAGAGGAGGATTCTTACTTCATCGTTGGAACTCAAATTCTGAGGAACTTCTATCCAATCTCTTGCCACATTATCCTGTTAATACTCCAGTAGAGCTTTGTCAATTGGAGGATGCTACTAAAGTTTTGGGAATACACTGGTATCCTAAAGCTGACTCATTCTTTTACGAAGTAAATTTGTCTTCCTCACCTCCACAAACCAAAAGACAAGTGCTATCAGAAATAGCTAAGATATATGACCCGCTTCAGTTCATTGCACCCGTAATTGTTCTAGCTAAAATCTTTATGCAAGAGCTATGGTCATTGAACTCGGATTGGGATGATCCCATTCCTCCTTCGCTTCTACAAAAGTGGCTTGCCTTTCGGCACAATCTTTGTGATCTCTCATTAATAGACATTCCTAGAGTGCTAGTTCCGTTCTCTTGCTCTCTTGTCCTGGATTTGCACCTTTTTGCTGACAGTTCGACCAAAGCATACGGATGTTGTGCTTACATTGTAAGCCGCTCCCCTTTTTTCTCCAATTTGATATGTGCTAAATCTAAGGTTGCGCCTTTGAAACCCGTTTCATTACCTCGTCTTGAACTCTGTGCCGCACTACTTGCTGCCGAATTAGCTAACAAACTCAAACAAACACTCAACTGTAAGTTCTCGCACACATATTTTTGGACAGATTCTTCTATTGCTTTGGCATGGATTTCTAAACCTCCTTCTAATTGGCAAGCTTTTGTAGCTAACAGAGTTGAGAAAATTCAAACTGTTTCTAAACCAGAACAATGGAACCATGTTTCTAGCAAAGACAACCCCGCCGACCTCATTTCTCGTGGCTGTTCACCTAAGTCACTGTCTCAATCCTGTTTGTACTGGCACGGCCCTTCATGGCTTTCTGAAAGAATTCAAAACCGACCTTCCAACTCGAATTTCCCGTTAGAGGATATTCCTGAAATCAGCAAAAAAGCTTCTGCCTTTGTAACTGCCAACACTCCTTCCTTGATGGAACGTTACTCTTCTTTTCAAAAACTAGTGCGCATCACTGCTTATGTGCTCAGATGGAAATTTTTAGTACTAGATCAACCTCTATTCCCTCAGCCTTTTCTTTCGGCTGTTGAACTGCAAATTGCCACCATCAAAGTTCTTTGGCTCACACAGAGAGAGGCGTTCTCAGTCGAAATAAACATATTGTCTAAAGGTAAAACTCTCAAGAAACACAGCAGGCTTTTTGCCTTATGCCCTTTTCTCGATGGCGATGGTTTGTTAAGAGTGGGCGCAGACTTTCTCTTTCTGACTTCTCTGATGAAAAAAGCACCCTATTATCCTTCCATCTAAACATCATGTTACTCGGATAATCATTCGTCAGTTTCATTATCAAAACTTGCATGTTGGTTCTAGAACCCTTCTATGCTTGATACGGGAAAAATACTGGCCTATTAATGGTTTACACGAAGTCACTTCTGTTATACATAAATGTATTACTTGTTTCAAAGCTCAGCCTAAACCTAATCAGCAACTCATGGCTGACCTTCCCCCATTTCGTTCAGCTCCTTGCAGACCTTTTTCCTTCACCGGCATTGATTACGTCGGTCCGTTTGTGTATCAACAAAATCACCCTAGTGCTAAAAGGAAAATCCTTGGAAAACTATACGTTTCTCTATTTGTATGTATGGTCACTGGCTCTATTCATCTTGAGCTCGTAACTGGTGCCTCCACCTCATATTTTCTTTCCGCTTTCTCTAGATTCATTTCACGAAGGGGCATTCCTTCAGAAGTCTTCTCTGATAATGCCAAAACCTTTGTTGGAGCTTCACAGCAATGGTACAAAGCCCTTTGTTCCCCTTGTGCGAAAGAACAAATCTCCAATTACTCGCACTTAAACCAATTCAAATGGCATTTCATCCCTCCTTATGCTCCCCATCATGGCGGACGATGGGAATCTTGTGTGAAACTCACAAAAAATCATTTAAAGAAAACTCTTGGCTCTAGTATTGTCACTTACGAAGAATTCAATTCTTTAATTATACTCATTGAGGGAATTGTCAACTCACGACCTCTTTCTCCTCTTTCCAACGATCCTTGTGATTTCCTTCCTTTGACTCCGGGTCATTTTCTGGTGGGCAGTTCCTTAGCTGCGTCTCCTCCGTTGCTTGATCGTAAACTTGATCTGTCTTTGCCTATCTTGTGGAGAAAGATAGAATCCCTTAAAGCTCAATTTTGGAAGAGGTGGAGACTTGAGTATTTTCACTCGCTCCAAAGGAGGAACAAGTGGCAGCTCTCTCGGCCTAACCTTCAGGAGGGTGATTTGGTTCTTCTCAAAGACCCAAGTCCTCCTCTTGTATGGAAAACTGGTCGTGTTATAAAATGCTATTATGGCAGAGATGCTAGAGTTCGAGTGGTCAAACTTAAAACTTCATCAGGACACTGTGTTCGTCCTATTTCAGTCATTTGCCCTCTGCCACTCTAGCTCTTCTCTCTCATGTTTTTTTTTTCTCTGTTGCCCCTCTGGCAGTATGTTCACTTTTCAGTGAAATTTACAAAGTTCACTTATTTTTATTATAACATAACCTCTTACCTGTCAGTGTCATTCTCTCCTTTTTTCTCTCAATTTGTACCAGCTTGCACGTGTTCCGCGATACTGAACCTTTCCGGAAGTAATGCTGGTCACGAGGTTCATTTTCAGTTGGCCCCTTTCTCTGATTGGCCTTCAGCGGCTTCGAGAATGCTCCACGCTCCCGTATTGGCCGACGTCATCTGTCCACATCACGCATCCAGCACGTCGGCCGGTATATAGCCTGCCCTGGCCTACATCAACTGTCTGTCTCCAGCAAGTCACAATGCCAGTCACTCATCTTCAGCCGTCTTCACGCTGTTTGCACAACGCTTGAATGTGTCTCAACGCTGTGTGCTAATACATCGCAAAATGCCTCTAGTCAAACCAGCAGTGCATTCTAAAATCTACGAAATCTATATAAGTTAACATCGATACTTGGCCTACGTCAGTTTGTCGTGAGCAAAAACGATAAACAAATTTTCTTCTGTGCTGGGCACGAAGTCTTCAACATTTCCAAGACGGGAAAAAGTGATCAAAACCGAGTTCTACGAAATCTATATAAGTTTACATCGATAATTGGCCTACGTCAGTTTTGTGCTGGGCACGAAATCTTCAACATTTCCAAGACGGAAAAAAGTGATCAACACGTTCTTCCTCCATTTCTATTATATGGAAATTCCTCTACACCAACGCCAACAAGCTAAGTGTTTATTATAACCTAAAACATTTCTAAACTTAAAAATGTATCTTCCCTTTTTTTAGGGTTATGTCACATGGCTTAAATAACTTGTCAAACCATGCCAACTAAACTTATTTCCTTCTATTAAGTGGTTTAAGCATGTATTATGCCTTTAAATTGTGGGCTATGAGAAAACAACTGTTCTCTCTTTCACATGTTAACTATCCTTCAAAACAAATCATCCTTTTCTCTATTTTTGTATAAACTATTGGGCTTAACACCAGTTCACCTCTCTGACGAAGTGAATGGCTTGTTCTCTACTTAATCTATCAAGGTGTTTTTGGGAATGCTCCCATTTCAATTGTAAACAACCTCGCCTTGTAACTATCAGGCGACTAGTGGGATGTTATCCCTACTGGCATGTAAATGTTGATTTTTCTGTAAATAAACTAGCCTACTCTCGGTGTGCAGTCCTAGGCTAGATTTTAAGCTATTATTGAGTACTATAGTTACTCGCTAATTTACCCTGCATAGTTCTACTTTAGACTACTGGCCACAAAGTGGTTACTTATTCTCAGGGTTGTTGGCATTCAAGCTTATGAAATCTTGCTCGCTTGTTGTCGGCCTGTCAAAGGTCACATTTCCATTACATGTTTATACATTTATTGATAATCTTTTGAAAGCATATGCAATCTTGTTAGCTTGTTGTCGGCCTGTCAAAGGTCACATTTCCATTACATGTTTATATATTTATTTATTGTTAATCTTTTGAAGGTTGGGTTTTGAATAAAATACCACTGTTATTGGCAAACTGTTTCCATTACTATTTACTCATCAATGTTCAATATGTTCCTACTTAGTAAAATTCATTTGCTTATTAGACTAGAAGCTTCACTTCTAGTCCTTCCCGAAAGAGGAGGTCTCGCATTGACAGATCCTAACCACAGACAGACACACATACGCACACACACACACACACACACGCGCGCGCGCGCGCGCGCGCGGGCAAAAGGTGATCTCATAAGCCTTTTTTTTTCATAAAATGAAAATAGGCTAAAAATCATCATCATGCATAACTGTAGGCCACATCTGTTTAAACATTAGGCCTCTGTATAAGTGCGATGGTGTTGTGGCAGAACTTTGAGGTTATCAGCTGCAATAAGTGTTGGTGGTTCAAATTTTATTGACACACTCCGATTATTTTCCTATAACGGTATAAGGCAAAAAATTACATTATTGCTCCCTCAGGAGCTCGGGACAGCCGAAGTTTTCCGAAGTGCTTCAGCGCTATGTGGCAAAAGACGACACTATTGCTCCCCACTTTTCTAACAGACAATGAGATATGGGCACTTCCTATTACTTCACTTATTCCTTTTTCTTATCATTATTTTCCATTCGTTAGTAAATTACACGTGCTAGTAATCAGTAGTCGTTTCCATTTTCATTATTATTATCATTATTATTAGGGGCCATTGCGGGAAAGGTACTGGTGAAGCTATTAAAACCTCGCATACTTTCGTCTATTCAAGCCGCGGGGGAATCTGTCCGACAGGCAATTTGGCTTCCGCCGTGGGAGATATATGTATAATAGATAAGATAATCCTCACTTGAAGTTTCCATAAGAAAACAAAGATTAAAAAAACGGTATATTAAAAAATCGTGGATCTTGCATTTATGTAGCAATTTGATATAGGCTAACTTTCGCATTTTGACTGATTAATTTTGTCGCATTCTTAAAACACATTAATAAGTGGTTTACAGGACGTGAAAAGAGAAAATACAAGTAGAAGGCATTATGAGCAATTCGCGCTTTATCGCATTTGCGAAAAAACACCACCCCTAACAATAGATGCAGTACGCCTAGTAGCAGAAGCTTCAAATCAAGCACAAGAAGGTAACCACTATTCTAGGAAAATAACACTTCTGGTAACCTCGGATGTGAAGAACGCGTTCAATTCAGCGAGGTGGATAGATATGGTTGAAGCTCTTCAATTCACCTTCCAGTTGCCTATATATCTCCTGCGTATACTGAAATATTATCTGAAGGACCGTTCCCTGTTATATTACACTGCAGACGGCCAGAGACGGAGAGAAGTCAAGGCAGGGGCAGCGCAAAGGTATAATCCTGGGCCTGGATTGTGGAACATATAACAGCTTTTCCTGTCGCACATTGTTATTCATATTGTCAGAAAATTATACATACGCAGTGGGTATGCGCTGCAAGTATGCGCAGAAGGCATGCGCAGTAAGCATGCACAGTAGGTATGTGCAGTAAGTTTGCGCAGTAGTATAGGTGCGCAGTAGGTAACGCAGTAGTATGGGTGCGCAGTGGGTATGCGCAGTAAGTCTCCGCTGTAGGAATGCGCAGTAGGCTTGCGCAGGAAGTATGCGCAAAAGCTATGCGCAGTAGTATGGGTGAGCAGTGGGTATGCGCAGTAACTTTGTGCAGAAGGTACGCGCAGTAAGTACGCGCAGATGATATGCGCAGTAGGTATGCACATAAGTATGGATGCGCAGTAGTATGGGTGCGTAGTGAGTATGCGCAGTAAGTATGCTCAGTAAGTATGGACAGTAGGAATGCTCGGTAGTATGGGTGCGCAGTAGGTATGCTCAATAGGTATGCACAGTGGATTTGCGCTGTGAGTATGCGAAGCAGGTATGCGCAGTAGGTATGCACAATAGTATGGGTGTGCAGATGGTATGCGCAGTAGTATGGGTGCACAGTGGGTAAGCGAAGTAGGTATTGTATTGCCCTCGGGGGTTGATAGCTTGAGTTAGGGTGGTTTTGTCTAAAAGACGATGTACTTGTCTGCAGGGCAATTACTCGTGTGTAGTGAGGTGTGTGAGGTCGAGGATGAATGGAGTAAGCAAGCGGCGAGCGGACCGTGCTTACAAGGTTAAATACCAGACGAGTAACACAGCCGGCGCGGCGTGGCTCAGCTGATTAGAGCTTATTGGCTGAGGGCCAGAGTTTGAACAGGGGGTCCTAGAAATACAAGAAGGCGGTTTAAGAGAGTGTAAATGATTTAATTATTATAAGTGTGAAGTGTGAAAAGACTCGCTAGTTGGACTTTGCGATGTGAAGAGCACAATAATGGATGCAATGGTTACAAATAATGGGTTAGGATTCTTCTTCTTCTTCTACCTTATCCGATACGGACGTTGGCTACCACCATGGCTAACACCTTCTTATCCTGTGCAATCCTGAAGAGTTCCGTGGAAGACAGCCCAAACCACGTTCTTAAATTATCCATCCAAGTTATTCGTCTCCTTCCCGGTCCACGCTGACCTTCAATTTTACCCTGAAGTATAATTTGGAGCAGACGGTATTTTGGATTCCTCATCATGTGTCCCAAGTATTCCAATTTCCTCTTCTTAATTGTGTTTAACAGCTCAGGTTGGCTGCTCACACGCTGAAGAACCTCGGCATTACTCACATGTTCTGTCCACGAAATTTTAAGAATCCGCCGGTATATCCACATTTCAAACGCTCTAATCTTCTTTTCTGTAGCTACGGACAAGGTCCAAGCTTCAACACCTTAAAGAAGGGTGGAGACAACATAACACTTCACAATTCTTTTCTGAAGTATCATACTGAGATCTCGACAGCATAGTAGTTGTTTCATTGTCATAAAGATGGATCTAGCCTTCTCTATACGGCATCTTATTTCAACCGAAGAATCCCAATTCTCATTAATATTCTGTCCTAAATAAACCAAACTCTTGACTCGCTCAATCTAATGTCCATCGACTAAAAGGACTTGTGACAATGCTGGTTTTCGCGATATTATCATATATTTTGTTTTCTTAATGTTGAGGCCAAGGCCATATTGTTTACTCTTTTGATACACCATAGTAACAATCTCTTTAAGTCCTTCGAAACTGTTTGCAATCAATACAGTATCATCTGCGTACCGTATATTATTAATATAATTACCATTGACCTTAATACCTTGTTGAATGCCATCAAGTGTCTCAGAGAAAATCTGTTCTGCATAGATATTATAAAGAAGAGGTGAAAGAATGCATCCTTGTCTCACACCACGCATTATTTCCACTGATCTCGATATATGTCCATCAATTCTGATACTAGCCTTTTGACCCCAGTATAAATTAATGATGATCCGAATGTCTTTCTCATCTATTCCTGAGTTCTTGAGTGCATTATACAACTTATCATGCTGACAACGGTCAAAGGCTTTTGCATAGTCCAGAAAACATGCATATACTCGTACATACTGATTTACCTCACGGCATCTCTGGAAAAGAACTTGAAGCGCAAATAATGCCTCACGAGTTCCTAGACCAGGGGTCTCCAAACTACGGCCCGAGGGCCACAGCCGGCCCGCGGACAGATTTTGTACGGCCCGCGGAGAGCTAGCATACTTGAAAACTCCTTTTAGAGAACATATTTTTTTATAGGAAATCATATTTAGTTTACTGAAGTATACTAATTTTATGTTGAATAATTATTAATATGACATCTACATTGATATGGTCATTGGCTAACTACTCATAACATTGTTGTAGGCTTATTGTTATTGTTTTTGTGATAAGTTGAATAAAGAAACACAGAATTGTAATGAGTAAAGACATGTATAACATGCAGACGTATGAAATACTAATGAGATTTATGTAATTGAGATTTTCCACTGACAATAGTTTGTAGTTGCGGACTAATTCTACTTGTACCAATTATTAAAAGAGATTTAAGATGCTCATCAGTTAATTTAGATCTGTAAACATTTTTTGTGTACTTCATTTTGGAGAAGGTCTTCTCACACAAATAAGTAGTACCAAAAACAGAAAACAGCCCACGAGAAAATTTATGCAAATTATCAAATTGTGTCAGTGGAAGACTCTTATAAAATTCCAACAAAGATGAGTTTTGATATTTGTTCTTAATTATAGCACTGCACTGTAGTTCATTCATTTCCATTTGAAGTTCCTGGGCTAGGGTTTCAATGTCAGTATCAAAAGGATCCTGAAAAATCTTAATTTGATTCGCAAAGGCATCGAAGTCCGAGAAACCAGTATCAAAATTTATTTTCAAAGCACTCAAAGTTTCGATTGCAAAATCGATAGGAAACTCAGTCTCAGTGGTGTGGTTGAATATTTCGCATGTTTTAAAATGTGAAAAACATTTAATTTGTAGTTGTGATTGAAACAGTATCAGTTTCTTCCGGAATGATTTGATATTAGTGTATAAATCAGGAAGATGCTGGTTTTCTCTTTGCAATCTCAAATTCAGTTCGTTCACATGTTTTGTCAAATCAACATAGAATGCTAACTTCAACAGCCATGCGTTGTTTTGTAATTCAGTAAGAGGGCGATGCTTTTCATTCAAAAAAATTTCGATCACTGCTCGAAGTTCAAAAAAGCGCTGAAGGACTTTCCCACAACTAAGCCAACGTACGGCAGTATGATAAGGTAAGTCATTTTCTCCAATCTCCTCAATAAATTGTCGGAATTGTCGGTGATTCAGCCCAAAAGATCTCATAAAATTAACAGTTGATATGACTGGTTTCAGAACTTCAGGCATATCCAAACATTTTCCGCACAAAGACTGTTGATGAATGATACAATGTAAGACTAATGGTTTTGAACCACCGTCATTTTCTACAGCCTTTGAAACAAGAGCGACCACTCCTTTATCTTTCCCACTCATGTTTTTGCCTCCATCAGTAGTAATACATTTCAAGTTTTTCCATCGAATGTTCTTTTGATTAATGGCCATTTCAACTCCTTTAAAAATATCTGTACCAGTAGTTGTGCCATGAATACTATACATATCAAGAAGTTCTTCATGCACTTCATAGCTTTTATCTACTCCTCGAATATAAATCAACACCTGAGCAGTATCTGACACATCCGTTGACTCATCCAAGGCCAAAGAAAACCACTCAACATCTCCATTTTTGTCGAACAGTTGAGAGGATATATTTTCAGCGATGTTTTCTACCCTTCGAGCCACAGTGTTTGCTGACATACTGACAGTTTTTAATAAATTTACCTTTTCAGGGCACATTTCTTCGGCTGCTGCAATTATGCATTCTTTGATCATTTCTCCATCGGTGAAAGGTTTTCCACGTTTTGCAATTTCAAGAGCCACACGAAAGCTGGCACGAGTTGCAGCCTCTTGTTCGGTTTTGAGTTTTGTAAATGAAGATTGCTGCGATTTCAATCCGCGCTTCATAGCTTCGAATTTTTCTGTCCGCAAACTTCCTGTATATTTTGAGTAATTTTGAAAATGTTTTGTTTCATAATGACGTTTAATGTTATATTCCTTGAGAACGGCTATGCTTTCATTGCAAATCAAACATAGCGCCTTGTTACTGGACTCAATTACGAAATACTGAATGTTCCACTCATCTTTGAATTTTCTGCATTCACTATCAATTTTTCGCTTCTTTTCCATAGTACTAAATCACACACAAAAGCAACAATTCAAATCAAAATACTGTTACAAAGATGTCTTAAACTTAAACACGCACAAACACGTTTTAAGGAGGTACGCACTATTTTATTTCACAACAGTGTCATAGGAACTGACTTGTGGTTGCGCAACTAGCCTTCTTATATATTCCAATTACTGCCATCTAGAAGTGAGTGGAAGACACCAGAACTCTCTCGAACCAACGAGATTACTCTGTACGTGCTATTAGCGCCATCTGTTAGCGATAGAAGGTACTACCTATTTCCGCTTGTGTCCACCAGATGTCGTGTCACGTTACTCCTCATGGCTCGTACTCTACGACTAATCTAGAAATTACAGATAATGACAGGAAAATTAATAATATGCAGTGTTGCCGTTTTGCGGACTTTAGTCCGATTTGCAGCCTTTTTTCAACGTTGCGTACTTTTTCGGACTTATTTTTCATCAGTGGACTATTTCACTTTTTACCACCGGCAACAATGATAATATGGTTTTGGCCCTCGGAACTTACTGGAGTATTCAGTATGGCCCTAAGGCTGGAAAGTTTGGAGACCCCTGTCCTAGACCGTTGCGGAACCCAAACTGCGTGTCACTGATATTCATCTCGCATTTCCTGTATATGCGATTATGGATAACTTTGAGAAATAACTTGAGCACATGACTCATAAGACTGATTGTCCTGAAGTCACTACATGACTTAGCCATCGGTTTATTCGGAAGAGCAATAAATGTAGACAAGAGCCAGTCTTCTGGTAATATGCCCGTGTCGTATATCTTGTTATATAAATTAGTGAGCGTCACAATGCTATCATCATCCAAGATCTTCAATAATTCATGGAATGTCATCTTGACCAGGAGCCTTACCATTTTTCGCTATCCTAATCGCATATTTCACTTCATCCATGGTGATCATGGGTCCAACAACTGAAGGAATTTCGGGTCGGGAAGGACGATGATCATCATTAAAAAGCTCTTGTATATAGTTCTCCCAAGCCTGTAATTTTTCTTCAACTTCAAATACCGTGTTACCTTGACTATCAACTAAGTTGACTGTGTTTCTTTTCCTGTGTCTACCTGAAACTTCTTTGATTTTCTTATGGACATGGAAAGTATCATATTTACCATTAAGTTCTTCAATTTCTTTGCACCTATCTGACATCCAAGCTTCGTTGGCTTGTCTGATCTTATTCTTTATCAATCTATGAATAAACCAATATTCTTCATTATCTCTTCCTTTGATTTCTCTTCGTTTATCCATTAGATTCAATATTTCATCCGTCATCCATGCCTTCCTTTTTTTTATGTTGTCTCTTGTTCTTAATAAAATGATCTCCAACCCTCTTCAATGAGGTTTCAAAAGTGTCCCAAAGTTCCAAGGGCTGCATGTCATTTGAATTCAACGTCTTAAGATCAGTGGCAAGAGCAGCAACCACCTGTGACCTTGTATTTATTTCCCGAAGGGCATCAGTATCATATTTCTTTTGTGTTGTTTTTATCGGAATCTTGTTAAGCCGGACACAAATTTTGCTAATGAGAGGTTTGTGGTCAGAAGGAACATCTGCTCCTGGATAGGTTTTTGCAAAAATCACGCAGTTTCTAAATCTGTTTTTAATTAGAATGAAATAAATTTGATTTCTTATTATGTTGTCTGGACTATCAGCAGGTGCTTCCCACGTATAAAGTCTCCTGGCAGGAAGCTTAAACCAAGTATTAGCAATGACAAAGTTCTCCTCTCTACAAAACTGCACTAAACGATCCCCTCTGTTGTTCCTTTGTCCGAGACCCCACTGGCCCACAATGTGTTCTTCAGAACCTTTCCCAACCGTTGCATTAAAATCTCCCATAACAAGGGTTACATCATGTTCTTTGGTGTCATTGAGGACGGTCAGAACTTGGGCATAGAATTCCTCTACATCTTCATCGCTTTTGTCACTAGTAGGGGCATACACTTGATTGAGATTAATGTGGAAAAGTTTACCACGTAACTTTAACATCATTATTATACTGGAGAATGGTATACAACTGATAACAGCAGACTGCAAACTTTTGTCCACTATAAAACCCACTCCATGCAAATGCCTGGCATCATTATTACTGTTAATATTTGAAAGAAAAATAGCACAGTAGCGCCACCTGGTGAAATAGACATGTACAATAAAGCAGGGAACAAAAGACGAGTCAGTGCAAAGTCTGTGCGTGTTCGCGTGACATGTGACAAGCATCTCAAAAGATGATTTGTATTTTGTAATGTATTTCTCACTTGATAAATAAAGATTTACATTAAAACTAACAGGTTATGGACCCAGGCCACGTGTAAATGGTATTATCTTGTGAGTGGATCCGAAGCTGAGTGCCTGTGGAACACGTGCTGTATTTTTTGTGAGTAAGGATAACCTCAAAATGGCAGCCGGCCTTGACTACAAAGTTCAAGTGGATAAACTTGAAGGACCTGAAGACTGGGCAAAGTGGAAATGGCATGTGTTGATGGTTTTGCGGTCGTATGAACTGGAAAATATTGTTGATGGTTCGAAAAAGGGTCCTGTGTTGCCGGCAGATGCAACTGCGCAACAAAAAGCGGCATATAAGCAGTGGTTGAAAGAAGACGCGAAAGCGGCCAGTTTGCTAGCAGGTGCGCTAGGAAAATCTGTTGCCGAGCTCGTGTTGACGTGCACCAATGCCAGTGAAATTTGGACAAAATTGAGCGCACGGTTCGAACGAAGCAGTACGCAGCGACTGAACATGTTGATCGAGTCATTCTTCCGAGTGACACGTGACGACAAGGAGGACATCAGCACCCTTGTCGCGAAGTTACAGAAACTTTATCAGGATTTGAACGACGAACTACAAAAGCACAACGAAAACACGTTATCTGAAAGGATTTTGAACGGTTGAATTTTATCCACGCTGGGAAAAGAATATGATAATTTCAAGGATGTGTGGGACACGATTCCGACGGAAAATCAAACTGTGAACTTGTTGATTGAAAAATTGTGCTCGATTGAACTGCATGACCAAGGAAACGTGGAATCGACTGCGTTTGTGGTACATAGTGCTCCCAAGAAACATTCCCAGTATGGCAGTGGCAAAGGCAACGCTGATGACAAGTCGAAGAAAAATGTTCAACGAGTAAAGCAGAAGTTTCCATGTTTCAAATGTAAGGAATTGGGCCATTGGGCAAGTGAATGTCCAGTGAAGAAGAAAGAGGGTGACACTAGAAACAAAAATAAGGAGAACAATGCTTCGTTTCTGACACAAGCGATGAGTGCGTTATACGGCGACTTTGTTCAAGCCGACGAGTGGTACTGCGACAGTGGCCCCACAAATCACATCACCGCCAACAAACAGTGTTTTACAACATACGTCAAGTTTGCTGCTCGAGAGAAGATTTTGCTAGGAAAACGAGGTGTGAGCATGCTAGCTCACGGCAAAGGAACTGTAAACATTCAAGTGCGGCTGAACAACGCTTGGTTGAGTGCTGAGATGACTGAAGTTTTGTATGTTCCCGATGCAATGGCTCATCTGTTTTCTGTGAAAGCTGCTGCAAGGAAAGGTTTTTGTGCAAGAATTGACGACCTAACTGTTAGAATTGAAGACAAGGTTACTGGAAAGGCGATGATGGCTGGACGTGTGAGTCATGGTCTGTATGTACTTGACATGCGCGTCATGAAACCGGCGCAACCCATTCAAGTGAATTTACCTACATCGTCGGACAAACTGCAGATCTACCATGAACGATTTGGTCATCAACACAAAGCGCATGTCAAGAATGTACTGAAGCAGATGAACATCAATGTAGACATGTGTAAAGAGAATTTCTGCGATGGATGTGCACTGGGAAAAATGCATCGACTGCCATTCAAGACACGAATGAATCGGCCAACAGCCACCGGTGAACAAATCCACGCCGATGTGAATGGACCAATGTCTACTGAATCTCTTGGAAAGGCACGCTACTACGTATGTTTCAAGGATGATTTCAGCAAGTTTCGACGAGTTTTCTTTTTAAAGCACAAAAGTGAAGTGTACACCGTTCTGGAACAGTTCCTGAATGAAGCCAAAACAAATGGACACGTCGTGAAGCTGTTCAGGTGTGATGGAGGAAAAGAATTTGATAACAAGAAGGTTTCTGAACTACTCGCAAGCAGAGGCATAGAACACAGCATTACTACGCCGTACACACCACAACAAAACGGAGTTGCGGAACGTGAAAATCGGACGATTGTGGAGTGCGCAAAATCTATGCTGAATCCCAGCAAGTTAACGAAACAACTTTGGGCTGAAGCCTGCAACACTGCGGTGTACCTCCTGAATCGCACTGGGAAGTCATCCATTGAAAACAAATCTCCCTATGAATTGTGGTATGGACGACCAGTGGGAAGTCTCAGTCATCTGAAGATCTTCGGAACAGAATGCTACGTGCATATCGACAAGAATTTTCGCTCAAAGTCGACGACAAAGCTGTTTTTGGACATCTGGTTGGGTACGTGAACGACAGGGATGGATTTAGAGTCTGGATTCCAACTCAGGGAAAGGTTGTTCTAAGCCATGATGTGAAATTCAAACCTGAAGTTGTCTGCAATCTGCGCGCCAACGCCGGAAAGGTTGAAGTCACGCTTGAAGAACGTGTGGAGAGGAATCAGTCTAATTCATCGTCTGATATAGGCCTACAGGTCAGAGTCAGATGAGAACTTAAGCGAAATTGAAGATTTTGCTTCGGCATCCAGTTCCGGAGGAAGCGAAGATGAGGAAGAAGGAGAGACTGAAGAAAGAAGGAAAAGCAAACGTGAAAGTAAGAAGCCATCGTGGATGATCAGTGGAAATTACATGTACATGGCTGGACCATCTATCGTTGAAAAGAATCCTGACTCATACTCTGAAGCACTGCAGTCTAGTGATAAAAATAAGTGGCTGAAAGCAATTAATGAAGAATTGGAGTCCTTAAAGCAAAATGATACCTGGAAATTGGTTGAGCGTCCAAATGGTGCACGGGTCCAGAAAAATCAGTGGGTTCTTCGACAGAAGACAACGGACAGTGGAGAAGTTCGCTTCAAGGCACGATTGGTAGCCAAAGGCTATGCGCAACAGCAAGGAATCGATTATGAAGAAACATTCAGCCCTGTTGCACGGTATGATACCATTCGAGCTCTGTTGGCAGTAGCTGTTGAAAAGGAGATGAAACTTGGTCAATTTGATGTCAAGACGGCCTTCTTGAACGGCGAGCTTGAAGATGTGTTCATGGAACAGCCAGAAGGTCATCAGGACGGTACTGGCCGAGTGTGTCATCTAAAGAGAAGCTTATATGGTTTAAAACAGGCTCCACGCTGCTGGAACAAGCGTTTCAAGAAATTCATGGAGAAAGCTGGATTCAAAAACAGCAAACCTGATCCTTGTCTCTTTTACAGCAACAAAAATGAAAAGTGGTTGGCTGTTGTAATCTTTGTGGATGATGGTCTGGTAATTGGCAACGAAGAAGACATCGAGCAGTTCATGGAAAAACTTCAGCAGGAATTTCACACGACGAGAGGATCTCTCAACAATTTCCTGGGCATGAAGATACAAGAAAACCATGATGGATCAATTGCAATCAGTCAAGAGGATTACACGATGAAAATCCTAGAAAAATTTGGGATGGCCGAGTCAAATGGAGTGTCTACCCCACTTGGACGCGAAGAAAGTGAAGACGGAGAAAAGGTTTCGGCCAGGGTTCCTTATCGTGAGGCGGTGGGATCCTTGATGTACCTGACTACAGATACTCGTCCAGATATCGCATTCGCGGTCAACAAAGCTGCTCGAGCCATGGAGAATCCTACAGTTAGAGACTGGAGTCAAGTGAAACGGATATTTCGATATTTAAAGAGCACAGTGAACCATGGAATCGTCTATAGGAAAAAGGACGTTTTGAAGGTCTACAGTGATGCTGACTACGCCGGTGACAAGAGGACGAGACGTTCAACGACGGGTGTCATTTCGACCTACAATCATGGAGCTGTATCGTGGAGAAGTCAGTTACAAAAGTCTGTGTCAACATCGACAACTGAAGCTGAAATTGTGTCTGCAAGTGAAGGAGCAAAGGAGTTGATTTGGCTGAAAAGACTGTTTTCTGAATTACTGGGAACTGCTGACAAACCTCCCACGCTTTACATCGACAATGCTGGTGCAGTTAAATTGGCTAAAAATCCGGAGTACCATCGAAAATCCAAGCATATTGAGGTACGTCATTTCTATGTGAGGGAAATATTTTTGGACGGAGACCTTGAGCTGGAGCACATCGACGGGACCAACCAATTAGCTGATCTTCTAACTAAACCTCTGGAGAGGGTCAGATTCGAGATGCTGCGTGAGAGGATTGGCGTGCAGAAGATGACATCTTAGAGGCTGAAAAGTGTTCAATAGTTCATCTTGTTTATTTTTTTTATTTGTATTTGATTTTTCTTTGGAGGAAGTGTTAAAATTTGAAAGAAAAATAGCACAATAGCGCCACCTGGTGAAATAGACATGTACAATAAAGCAGAGAACAAAAGACGAGTCAGTGCAAAGTCTGTGCGTGTTCGCGTGACATGTGACAAGCATCTCAAAAGATGATTTGTATTTTGTATTGTATTTCTCACTTGATAAATGAGGCTATTAGTGTCAAAAGGAACAATCTCCACCTTCCTGCATTTTACAGTAGGAGTAATTTTTTTATCTAACCCATTTGTATCCACTCTGTATGGATGGTTTTTGTCGTATACATAAAGTAAATGGTTGTATGCGAGTAACCAAAGAAAACCAAGCATATTATTAATAGTTAATGAGATATTTTAAATTTAATTTTGGAGATTGTTCCTTTTGATAATAACAGTACGATTTTTGTGGATATTGCTCTGTTTGATATCAACATGCATGGAGATTGCTCTTTCTGTTATTAACATAGAAATATGTGATACGTACACTCCTTCTTTTAGCATAAATGTCAATTACTTTAACAAATGAAAAAGGAGAAATTTGTAAACTAAGGATAACTGTTGTAATGAAGTGACCTTTAATTTTGAGCATACGTATTTCAACACAAATTTAACGATTAAACACAACTGATATGTATTTTAAGAACACAACATTCTTTGATTTGGATCAAAGCACCAAAGCTAATGACGAACACTAGACAAAATTCAAATATGAAACCACCAAAAGAGTCATCATCGTCAAGTGTTTCACACAAAAGATCATCTTGCAGATACTGTCCTCCTTCATCCTGTCTTTCTGCTCTGTGCAGCACATCGACATACTATCGAAGCTCGGAAAGTGTTTTCCAGTCTTCACCGAAATGGGATGACAGAAGTTTCGAAACGGAACGTCTCTCAGTTTATCTTTTGATAATTTTTGCACGTTGTTCGCAGGAAATTACTTGGGGTTTATTATAGACATTGAACAGTTTTTCTTTGTAATGAACATGGACATGTTAGTGTCAATAAGTTATACTGTCTCCCCTCTTGACACCCCACATTAGTATTACTCGTTTTCTTGGAGCAAATTTGAAGTGCCAAGATCCAGTTCGCTTCAGAACAGCATCTGTGCTGGTTTTCCGATCGAAAACTGTACAGTCTTTCCCAATATTAATGACCGTTCCATGATTAGCGACTATGCCCAAGTAACCTGATGGAATAATGATCTCTTTCATTGTTGATGTCGTTTTCGATATTGCAAAGACACGATCTGGAGGAATAAAAGAGTGACCTCGAACAGGAAACACCATTTCAATGCGTTCAGTGTTACTTGAAGCAGCCAGAAGGCATTTACCGCACATGGCGAGGAGGTTCTTGTTTTTATTTTGACCCTCGCATGAGTCACAAATGATTCTCACTTCTTTGTAATTTCTCAAGTCAGTTTTCGTCAGCCTATCATAAAGCGCTGAAGCAATCTGATTAGACCCTTTTCCATATTGGTCCTCCGTTTAGCAATAACAAAAAAAAAACATTGTCTTTGATAAGCTTGCATTTGGAGGTACCTTGAACTATAGCAAAGGTGTGAGACAGGTGTCACGTTTTTGCGGTATCGTATCCAACACAGGACACCTAGAAGAAAGATACAGCTTGTTTTGATATTATATTATGTTAGTGCATCTTCATATAGTCTTAAAACGCAAAAAACACCTACAAAATAACTGCAAAATACGAGAAATTGGGGCACGTGAGCAAGACAGTCTCCTTATCACTCCATTGAACCAATATGGCAGCAATCACATGACCGGAACGGACGGAGCTGATTGGTAGTAGTGGAGATTGTCCCACTTGATTCCAACAGATGGCGGATATTGTTCTGTTTGAAAGCAACATTGTATTTTCATGCCCTGAAACGATGGGATCTTGTTCTTTTTGAAAGAAACAAACAGCATAGTGTGGTAGAGAGCTACTTGCACAATACAACAGTGTCAGTAACTCAATTTCGATGGAAATTGGAGATTGTTCCTTTTGATACTAATAGCCTCAAATAAAGATTTACATTAAAACTAACAATTACCACTGTAATATACCATGCAATCCCATTTACGTGGGATAACCCAAAGTACACTTACCAGACTGCAGAGTTGGCGAACAGGCGTCAGACAGCACCTCGGCGTACGAAAAATGATCAGTTTCTGGCGTGGGTTGTATTTAAGTGAATCGTCAATGTTTGTGTAATTTAGTCAGCAGATTCTTGTGCTACATAGCGGGAAGCTACCTGTTTAGACTTAAATTTTATGTTGTAAGAGATTACCACATGTTCTTGTGGTTGGCTTGCCAAGCTGAGTGTATTTGCAATGGCTAGATGTTTCTTGTTGTTGGTTCCTCTAGGGGTTGTGGCGTGAAATGGGGGTGAAAGGTGATGAAAGGGGACGATAGGGGATGGCCATACCCTGTGGAAACCCCAGGGTATAACAGTATGCGCAGAAAGTATGCGCAGTAGGTATGAACAGCAAGTATTCGAAGTAGTATGGGTGCACAGTGGGTATGCACAGTACGAATGCACAGCAAGTATGCGCAGAAGGTATGCGCAGTATGTATGCAGCGTATGTGCAGTAGGTAACCACAGTAGGCATGCGCAGTACGTATGCACATAATGTATGCACAGTAGTATGGGTGCACAGTGGGTATGCGCAGCAGTATGGGTTCACAGTGGGTACGCACTGTAGTTATGGGCAGTGCCAAGGTGTGTGCTGTAAGTAAGCGTAGTAGGAATGCGCAGTATTATGCGTGCGCAGTGGATATGCTCAGTAGGTATGCGAAGAAGGTATGAGCAGTAGGTATGCACACCCGAAGTAGGGGAAGGGTGGGCATAGTGGCCACGGCGGGCATAGTTGCCACGGGCTATTTTTCTACTGTACAGTGCTGCTACCTGGCTGCAAGCGCCTCAACTACTCCACTAGACCGCCATTAGTGTTGTGTTGAGCCTTGAAGCTGATCAGATTACACTTTTAGAAATTGTCATCAATTTTGATGTTTTTCAAGTTGCTGATGTAAGGTAAGTGTACTGCATTTACTATTATAACTAGGTATATGATTCTAGTATGTATTGATGACAGTCATACCTGAAACAAGTGTGATTTAAGCTTTAAATTCATCTTTGAAAGTAAGACCTGGTGTACCTGGTTGGACCTGCAGAGTCACATTTACATAATGGCGTAAAAAAGGGCAAAGTGGCCATGGCCATGGCCGTGGCCACTTTGCCCGACACATCATATTATATTTTTAAGTCAAGTATTTATATGAAGCCTGGACCAAAGAAAGTTTGTGCTTTTAAATGGGATACTTATTGAACGTTTTAAACATCTCCTTGCATGAGCAGGGTGGTAGCTCAATCGGTTAAGCGCCGGCCTTCGGAATCGTGACATGCTGATGGTTCCAGGATCGAGCCTCGCTGGGCTGAGGTGATAAAGAGGTGATGAAGAATAAAGGTATTCAGGAGAAAAGGAAATCAAAAGTGGCAAAACGTGCTTTGTTCACTAAAGGAGATAGTAACTCCGATAGTGACGAGAGTGATACAAATTACCTTTACTGCCAGGACTTATATTCGAAGTCCAAAAGCAATGAAGGGTGGATCAGATGATCTATTTGCCTGATATGGGTACACGAGGATTGTGCTGGGTGTGGTGAGGAAGACAATGAATTCATATGTAAAATGTGCAATTAAACAAAAATAGGCTAAACACAATATCCATAAAATGTTTTGAAGCATTTCAACTTTTGTATTTTTTATTGTACTAAATAAAAATTTGGAAATCAGTTTTATAAAATGATAGGGACCCTTAAACATGTGTGGAGATTTATAACAATACTTTAATTTGTAAAAAATATGCTCTAAATTCTTTGTTAAATGCATTTGCAGTGTTATTTCTAACAACGGGTATAGTGGCCATTTTGCCCTACCCCATAGGGCAAAGTGGCCATTTGGTAGAGGTTAGAAAAAACTTTTTTTTTTTCAAAAAGTAACTAAGATATAGTTAAAATGATTTGTTTAAAGATACATAACTAAATAAACTAGAGTATGGCCAATTTTCGTTTGTTTTTAACAATTTTAACTTATTGAAAACAATGTTTTCCCGTTAGCGTGGCCACTATGCCCACCCTTCCCCTACACGTGACTACATGACCGCGGTGTCGCAGCCCCAAAAGTGAGGAACCAACCAACCTTATTGATAGTAGATAGTACAACTTTCAGGTTGAACTGTTGTAATATCAATCGTCAAACTGAGAAGAGATGGGTTCGATTCGAACCTCAGCCATCCTGGAAGTGGTTTCCCCCACTTCTACTCTAGGCGAATGCTGGGATGGTTCCTCACTTAAGGCCACGGCCACCTCCTTCTCAATCTTTACCTAAATTACAAATACACGCACTACGACAGTCATCACAATAACATAGATTAAGTGAAGTGGACGTCAGTGCAGGAACTTCCGGAAATCAGCTAAGTCTACAATACCACATTATCAACTCAATTATATTAAGTGTTAAAGTTGTCATTATTTTTTAAAAATTGTGTCTTCAGTCGCACATTTATTTAAGTCTTCGTTCCTTCGTAAATTCTTTAAGAAGGGGGGAAGAGCAAACGCCTCTTTGCCCCCGTCCTCTCTGGATCCAGGCCTGCTCCCAGCCGGGCTTTTTTCAAACCCTGGTAAATGATATGAGGGAGCTTGTTGTCAGGCAATGTGCTATAAATATACAGATCGAGACCGGATATTGGCTTCGTCCAGGGAAAATGAACACATCATTCTGTAGTATTGATCTGCGTCAAATTTCTTCCAGGAAATGGCTCGCTGGAGCAGATTGGCTGGTCCATAGCAACCGTGGTTACCATGGCAACTACCTGCAGCCAGTCATGGGGCAGGTTCGTGGGCGAGACAATATTGGCGACTAATATGAACGGTGAAAAGGTCAAGCGTGAGATAGCGTCTGAATAATGTAGCATTGAATTTGAGTATTTCTCCCAGGCAATTTTCCTCCTTCGGGAGACAGTGGTCACTTGTGGCTTCATGCGATGGGGAGGCCAATTAATATTATAACATTTTCGTCAGTCAACAATGAAAAGTTGCAATATCAATATTATCAATAAGGCAACACTGAAAAATGGCGTCAAAGCTATGGAAAGGCCAGGGAAAATAAAATTAAACGCATATTATGGACCAGCAACTAATAATACGGTATCATCATCAGCATCATCAAATTCCAGCTCCAGTCGCCCGGGTGCTGTTAACGAGCCCTCGCCACCTTTTTCTGTCCATGAATAGTTGGTCTTCATGGGTCCTTCTCCAGTCTAGCCCTTTGTCTCAAGATCATCCTTGATATGGTCCAACCATTTCTTCTTTGGTCTTCCTACTGGTCTTTTTCCTGGGATAATCTTGTTGACATAAGCTTTTGGTGTCCTCTCATCTTCCATTCTTTGAAGATGCCCATACCTTCCTAATCGTTGCTTCTGCAAATATTTTGTAGCACTGCTATCTATGCCAGTCTCAGATCTGTTTGTTTCGTTCCTTACTTTGTCTCTCCTTGTCCTTTGAAGCATTGTTCTTATAAACTTCATTTCGAATACCTGAATCCTACTTTCTTCTCTTCTGGACAGGGTGCATGTTTCTACTCCGTAAGTTAGAATTGGGATGTAGTATGTCTTAAACAGTATATGTTTACACTTCATGGGCACCTTATTATCCCACAGTAGTGTTCTAACTTGTGCATAGAAGGTGGCTGCATTACTAGTTCTATTTGTTACTTCACTGTTGTTGTTATCGTTACACAGAGTGCTACCACGATATTTAAATTGATCAACAATTTGTAGAGGCTGATTATTCAAGTAAATGGTTGCATTAGACAGTCCTGTTGTCATCACTACTGTCTTACTTTGGCTTATTTTCAACCCATACTCCTTGAACAGCTTGTCCCATGCATCCAGTTTTTCTTGTACCTCTCTGTCACTTTCTGCCCAAATCATGACGTCATCTGCAAAGACTGGGGCATTTGTTTCATTACCCTTTTCTTCTGTTATTCTCTTCAGGATTATGTCCAACACTGTGATGAATAGTAATGGAGACAGTGAACTTTCTTGTTGGACTCATTGTTTTGTTGTGAACCATCTGCTTTCCCCATTACCTATTCTTACACATGCCCTTGTGTTTTTATACAGCATTTTAATCTTGTTTATCAAGCCTTTTGGGACATTGTTCCTTTCTAAACATTCCCCTTATCCAGTTTAAAGTCGGGTATGGTACTCCTCCACCTTCTTCTGTCTCTCCTCACTTCTTCATCCAGAAGTCTGTTCCGTCTACTTGTGCTTCATCAAGTCGATCCATCATGCTCGGAGTCTTCCACTTGCTCTCTTTCCAGGGGCGGATCTAGGGGAGGGCGAGGAGGGCGACCGCCCAGGGCCCCGCGGTTAGGGGGGCCCCGCGCCATGGATTGTTTTAAATTGAATTGATTAATATTAATTACTTTTCAAACTAATTTATAATTCATATTATATTCTCAGTGCAATTATGACCTCCCGTGATCGTTTAGCAAGTTTAGATTTCAGTGAAATGATGGAAGACTTGAGCCGGGAAAAAAGTCGCAAAGTAATATTTTAATATTTCATAGTTTACATAATCTTCTTCAAGGTGACTTAAAGGTTTCTTTCATATTATTAAAAAAATATTGTGTAGTGTATTCAAAATATTGAAACAATTCTTTATTTTATTATTATTACAAAACTATTTTCAAATTGATTTTTTTAAATTTTCTATTGTGGGCCCTACCTTATCATATCGCCCAGGGCCCCGCAAGGCCTGGATCCGCCACTGTCTCTTTCCTTCCCATGTATCCTCCAACATGTGTTTCAGTATTCTTCCACTTTCCATTCGTTTGACATGTAGGCCTACAAACCATTTTAACCTGCTCCTCCTGATTCCGTTATTTAAGTTTTCTACTGCATTAACCGTCCTGACTTCGACATTTCAAACTTTATATCTTTTTGTTTTGCCTATCATACTTCGTAAGAACTTCATTTCACAGGCCTGAAGTTAACTCTCCTCTAATCTTGTCACTGTCCAGGTCTCCGCTGAATAGGTCAGTATAGGAGCAGGGCCGTATTTGTAAATAGGCTAAGTAGGCTGCAGCCTAGAGCGGCAAATTTTCAGGGGCGGCAGTTTGGCAATTCATTCAAAAGCTAAAATGAAGTATTTCAGAAGTTAATATTTTCCGTACGAATTTAAGAATAGAAGTTAAACTTACTTAAAAATATGTTTTAGTCCTTATACAGTTTTTCCTGCCTTAGAAGAGTTCAGAACTATTAGCAAACTAGTATTTCTGAAATACGGTTAAACTCACTTTCATTACTTTGTATTGAGGCAAATACAACAAAAACACTTTCATATGAGGACATTATTAACGAGTTTGCCATTAAGAAATCTCGTAAGAAAGCTACGTAAATTTGAAAACGGAGATTACGTGGGGTGAGTTGTTTTAGAGAAGTTTGGATATTTTTCAACAAATAAACCAGTAATTAACTACATTTTGTGTAATTTCATTTCACCAAGTAGGACAACTTAATTCAAATTGAACACGGTGCTTCAATTACGGAAAAGATAGTCATTAGCATTAAAATATAAAAATGTGTGTGCAATAGTGATCACTGATCTCCAAGAACAAATTCATTAATTAAGTTCGAAACCCATTTCATTTTTTAACGAATCTTAAAAGAAGTAAGTTAAAAAACGAGTAGGTAACTAATTTCATTATAACAATTATTATGCAAGCCATTACATTTGTAGTTTTATCTAAACTAAATGAACTTTATGTTTAAAAAAGAAGAAAACGCCAATGAACTCTACCTTTTGTTGTATAAAACAAATGTATTAAGCAAATATGAACTATTGAGGGGGCGGCAAATGGACTTTAGCCTATAGGCGGCATACTCTTAAATCCACCCCTGTATAGCAGTATGGTATAGACGGTGTTGAATCAAACATGAAATCTACCCGACATACTAATATTCGGCAAAAACTGGCTTCATTCATCACAGACAAGGTAAATGATACAATATTATAACAGATCCAAACATTCACAGCCTTCTTTCTCTTGTTTACAGTTCATCTTCTCCTTGCCTGAAAAATCATAACAGAAAAAAAGGAAAGGAATAACTAAGAGTTAGAGAACGTCACATACCTCCCACCTTTTGATTTCAATCACAAAATCAAAACATAACTTATTTACAATTATTAAGATTACTCCATCACAATCTACACAAGCTACGACCTGCATCGAGCAGGCAGTTTCACTACACGTCCCCTTCTTGTTCTTATCACTTGTTGACCACTGGGGGCTTCACACTCATCATCATCACTTTGTTCGTCTTCACCCAAGGGAGCATCCTGCGACGACGATATTTCCAGAGGGTATATCCGCTGGATTGGTCTGGTCATACTTCTCCCCGCTGCCTTAACACGAACCACCCTGACATTGTTGTCCTTGCCAGGGAACATTTCTGTGACCTTTCCCACTGGCCACTCCAACCTCTTCCTATCATCCGAGACCATCAACACATCACCAACCTTCAATGTTCTAAGGGGTTTCATGTCAACATGCGACTGCACCAGGAGGCTCAGGTAATCATCCCAGAATCTTTTCCGCAAATCTTCACGCAAGCGGTGGAGATACTTGGCTCGCCTTCTGATGTCTGTTCCATCCAAGTGGTCAAGATCAGGAACTCCGGTGGAACGAATGTCTTGCAGGAACATGGCCGGTGTCAATGGCATCAAATCATCTGGATCCTCCGAGAGATAGGTCAAGGGTCTGGAGTTGATCACGGCTTCAACATTGCAAAGAATGGTTGTAAGCTCCTCTTACTTGAGACAAGCTTTCCCCAATGTTCTCCTCAACAGCTTCTTGACCATCTGCACCATCCTCTCCCACCATCCACCCCCACCATGCAGCAGTGGGTGGAATGAACTCCCACTGAATTCTCTTGATGGAAGACGTTCTTTCAATCTCAGCCCAGTCCAGTGTGGCAAAGGAATTATTAGCCGCAGTGAAATTCGTCCCATTGTCACTGTACAATATTCGGGGTCTGCCCCGCCTGGCGATGAATCTCCTCATTCCTTGGAGGAAGGCTTCTGTCGACAAACTTTGCACAAGTTCCAAATGAACAGCACGATAAACTGCACAGGTGAACAACAGGATCCAGGCCTTTTCACCATCTCTGAGGTGCAAAGGTCCCGCTAGGTCAACCCCACTCACTTCAAAAACCGATGCATCCCCCACTCTATCTCCTGGTAGAGGTACAGGACCAGTCTCAACTCTCTTTGCTTCAAATCTCCGACATCTGACATATTTGTTAACCACTCTCCTCACTGTCCTCCTCCCTCTTGGAATCCAATAGTCCTCCCTCAATTTTCCAAGTAACATTTGGACACCAGCATGAGAGTACTTAAGATGATAGTCTCTAATTAGGATCTCCACCAATTTATGATTTGACGGTAGCAGAATGGGATATCTGAAGTTCTCAACATCATCTCGCTACACAATCTTTGTATTCAACCTCAGAAGACCATCTGAACCAACAACTGTGCAGAATGATTTCAATCCTTTCTTGCCAGTCTCTTCCGTCACTCCCAGTTGAGCCAGGCGTAGTAACCTTCTTTCGGCCTCTTCGATTTCCAAAACAGAAAGCTCACCAGACACGCAACCTTCAAGTTTTGATGCTTTCCTGAAGAAGCGCAGTATCCAAGCCACAAGCCTCACAATCTGTGAAAACCTCGTAAAGCGTCTCAGGTATCAGGGGTCTTCCTCTTCGATTAAACTGGATAGTGTTGACGTCACCTTCCTTTTTTCTCGATCAATTTCTTCCTCGTCTGCAACCACACCTGACATAGGCCAGTCCTTTTCTTCTGCTCTCAGCCAAGCTGGCCCCTCCCACCATCTGGCATTTATGAGGGATTCGGCAGAGCAACCTCGCGAAGGGAGGTTACACTCCCCAGGTACGTGTCTCCAATCTTCTACGCTAGTCAGTGATCTTATTTCCTTGACTCGATTGTTGACGAACACGCCCCAGGGCTCGTTCTTCTTTATCCATTGTAATGCAGTAGAGGAGTCAGTCCAATAGAATTCAGGAACTTGCAAATTTAGACTTTCTCTCACACAGGCAGTCAGACGACTGCCAATGCAACATGCCAGAAGTTCCAGTCTTGGCATCGAAATATCCTTCAAGGGCGTAACCCTTGCCTTGACCATCACAAGTTGTATCGAAACAGATCCTGGTGTTCCGCTCCTTAAATAAACGGCAGCTGCATAGGCACTTCGACTGGCATCACAAAATGTATGAAGGTTCCACAATTTTTCAGACCCGCCGTCAGCGAAATGTCTTGGTATCTTCACCTCTGAAAGTCGGGGAACTTCTGATTCCCACTTTTTGAACTTCCGCTGCACATCATCCGGTAATGTGTCATCCCAGCCCATCTTCAGGTTCCAGCTGCTCTGGATGAGAAGTTTTGGTAGTAAGGTAATAGGACAAGTAAATCCTATAGGGTCAAATCCCCTCTGGGCGGCAGACAAAATTCTTCTACGAGTGATGTCGCCAGATCCACTCTCAGATATATCACAAAAGATAACATAATTGTCTTTGTCCCACATCAAACCGAGAACAGAAGAAACTTGTTGACAACCACTCTCTCCATTCAGTGAGGTATGTTCCCATCCACGAAGTTCAAATTTCGCAGTCGACAACAGTTCTGTGGATTCAGTGATGAATTTATCCATTTCTTCTTCTGACCCAAGTGATGTGACACAATTGTCCACATAAAAGGAGCTCTGAAGTAATCTTGCTGTATTATGGAATGCAGGTGGGTTCCTCTCTAGATGAAGATCAAGTACGGCTGCCAGCAGGAAAGGACTGCAGTTGAGGCCAAATACTACCCGTTTATGTCTGAGAACTTGGAGTTCTCTGCTCTCAAAGTCCTCCCACCAAAGGAACTTCATATAATCCCTATCACAGGGAGCAATGGATATCTGGAGAAAAGCCTTCCTTATGTCGGCAATTACACCAATCTCCCCTGTGCGAAACCTATTCAAAATTGGGGGAATCTGTTCAAGCAGATTTGGTTCCTTCTTTAGACAGTCATTCAAGGACAGATTTCCTTTCCCCTTACATGAGGCGTCAAACACTGGCCTAACAGTTGTCGTGGAGTTTTCCTAGAACACACCTCGATGCGGCAAGTAGTGACCTTTGTTATCTATTTCTTGAGAAGGCACCTCTTCGATCACGCCTTCCTTCTTCCATTCGTTAAATACATCATTGTAGTCCACATATCTGCCACTACGAATCAGTTTCATCGTTGTATATGTACATCTCCTTTCAGCAATGTCACGATTCTCTGAAATGTCTTCAAATCTATAATTCCAGGGCATATGAACTTCATAACGCCCCTCCTCATTTATATGCACCGTCTCCTTGAAGTGTTCAAGTGTGGCCGCTTCTAATTCTTCTTTAGATTGTTTCTCAGCTGGATCCCTTATTCCTAGTGTGTCCAACTTCCAAAGATCAGTCACTGAAGAGTTCAAGGTCAACAATGAGATCGCGAGTGCACTAGAAGAGTTCGAAAACCTATCCGTTGCTAGTCTCCCCATAATGACACAACCAAGCCTAGTTTCGACAGCCACAGGTCCACAGGTCAGGTTTCACACTCTTCCTGTTAGGAGAGGTCCACATGTGTCGGTACCTAGTAGCAGTTCGATCTCTGGCCTGTCATCACCACAGTCAGAGATAAATATTTTATTTTCTCTAAGTTCTTTCATCCAAGGCCCCTTCTGAACTCGAGGGATTGTACCACCATTGATGGCTTGGTCTAGAACTGGTACCTCACACGTGTATTTCCCATCTACACTTGCTAGTCTTAGTTGATAACTGGAGTGCATTTTCTTTGTTGTCTCAGTCCCTCCAAATAGAGCATGTGCCATTTTCTCAGAACCTGAGGGTTTCAGTCCTAAACCATCTGCGGTCTTCTTCAGCAAGTATGATCGTTGCGATCCAGTGTCGATTAGGGCTCTCACGATGCGCTCCTCTTCATTTCCTGTAATTTTAACCAACAGGGTTTGTAGAAGTACATCGTTGCTGCATGTCTGGTTACTCAATGTAGTGCTGGGGTCTGCCTTATCTGTCTCTTCCTTTTGTTTCTCTTCTCGAGTCTTCTGCTGGAGCTCTGGGCACATTAGCACAATATGCCTTTTCCCACAGACATGACACATGACACTACATTTACAGGATTTTGCCATATGACCTCGTTTCAGGCCTTGAAAGCAACATCCCGCTTTCATCAGAACATTCTTCCTTTCAGTTAAGGTCATCTTTTGTGCTTTAAAGCATTCCTTGCTGTCATGAGGTTTGCTGCAGAACACACAATTAAGGCTTAGACTTCTTGAATCCCCGGACAGTAAGCTAGTGGCTGTTGGAATGTTCGTTGCATCTTCCAGTCTCTTCCTTGGTTTGTTCACTGTCCGTTGTGAAGCCTGGAATCCCTCTTGAGCGAGAGTGATTCTCTGTTCTCCCTCTACTTCATTCTTCAAGAATAGAGACAACTGTTCAAGTTTCTCACAATACACGTTTTCTACTGAATCGCTTAATGGAAGTTGGACAGAAGTTCTCAGCCAGACTCTCAGTAGTTCTTCTGGAAGAGATGACTCTACTAACGGGAACAAAAAAGCGGCATACCTGTCACTAGTCATCCCTAACGACTCAAGAGACCGGAGGTGAGATTCTTAGCGGTCGTATAACTGCAATGGAGCAAGTCTCTGCGATGAAGTGACATTCTGAATCACCAATCCTAGTAGTTCGCGCACATAAAATTCAACAAGTAATTCTTCCCTACCAAATCTACTTTCAAGACACTGCACTGCTTTCTCATAATTGTCCGCAGTTGGAGGGAAACTGTTCACGACATCCCTAGCTCTACTGCCCTCCGTGGTGGCCTGGAGTAAATACTGGAATTTATATTCTCGTTCTATATCTGGATCATTATGAATGCGTTGAAACTGACTCCAAAAACCTAACCAGTCCTTAAACTCTCTAGAAAATTTCCGTAATTATTTTCAGTAACTTCAATTTCTTCTTGCCAACACTATCACCAAATCTATCTATCTATATATTGTGCCCTTTGGAAGAGATGACATTACACGAGAAAACTGCGGGGTCATGATCGGTCACTAATTGGTTTATAGAACATGCCTCTCATAAAGTTTCCAGGGTCCATAAGGTTCTAAAGTTATGAATAATTAAAACGACAGGTTAAAACAAAATACAATTTAATACTGAATCAGCCATAGAACAAATATATCCTCCCTTGCGTGTGCTGATAACCCTACCGTCTGTTAGGAGTAACAGCTGGGAGTTCATCAACCCACTTAGCGAGTATGAGGACTGGCGATCTGCCAACGTCAGCTGAAAGACGGAAGCTCCATTTGCCCGTGTTGACAAATTTGCCACTCACCACAACAGCTAATAAAAATGAATAACTGATCTGCATGTCAGTTTAAATAGAATTATCTAAACACTTGGCTTAGACAGCCTTAAACCCACGTGATCTAACACATCACGATACAAAATTTTACAAAATGATCAAACAAAATAAAAATACCTGAAATAAAATACAATATTATGTGCCGCGCTATACGTTTTTTTTCGAACTACACTTTGATTAGTTGAGTATTTAGACCGGAATTCACTTCCATGCGCTACATACGACTGGGCCGTGAACTCCTGTCTGTGGGAAAATTAATCACGTCACTACTGGAAAGTATTAGAAAGGTAAAACAAATTAATATCTATGCCGGCATGCACTAACCCTTTTATAAAATAAACACATAATATCACGAATTGATATTTACAGATTACAAGCGGCCTGTGAGCAGGTCTTATGCCATTTACTCAAAACAGAGCGCTACGTGACAAGGCAAAACAGAAAGAACCGCCGAATGCGTCCCGATAATTACATTAAATTCACACGGCCGACGCCGGTCACACAACAAGAATGCTTACAGCAATAAATGACATGAAATGCAATGCCAAATGGACAAGCACAAAAACACTCCGATTAATACGACGAAAAATCTTTAGACAAAGCGGCGTGGGCATCTAATCCCTTAATTCAATAAAAGTATTTACGCATCGTTAAGCAAGACATTTATACAATTTATGGGCCTAATATCTCAGCACAATGCCGGATGCATAATGAATATTCCAATTCTGGGTCCAAGGTCAAACAAGCGCTGAGTCGGTGCCATGTGTGTGCAATATAATATTCAAGCCCAAAGCCTGAATCCTCGTAGAAGTCTCGCAGCTCCTGTAATCGCGACATAATAAATTCATCGTTCTTAAAAACACAAAATCCCTACCTGGGATATCAAGATTCAATCTCAGCAAATACGCCCCATAGGTCACGTACCCTGAAAAGTATTAGCAACGGCACTGGATATCACGTCCCCGCCAGCTCTCATGTAGAATCACACCGTAGCACACACACATAATATAGCTTGTCAAAAAGACCCAACTGGTACCACAGATCAGAACTGAAGCAATAAAACATCAAATACGGTGAGGTAGAAATTCCTCCCGTGCAACTACTGTTGCTTAAATTACAAAGTACAAAATCACTGCGTTTGCATAACGATCGTAAATATCAGAATTCCCAAACCAGACCTGACATTAATATTATCAAGTCCCACTTGTCACCGCTTATCTAACGTTTCCGTGATAATTAACCTCATAAGTACTAGGCTTTTCAAGTACACAACAACTTGAAGAACTTGTACTCTAATCATAACAGATCAACATCAGCAAATGCCAATAGAATATTAAATGCAAAAAGAATCAGCAAAATTGTCACGTATCGCTATTTAAAATATCATGCCGGCAGAATCTACATATTCGCACACAAAACAAAGTTATTTACAAAATATACAATTTTCCAGTTATACGCGATTTTTTTTTACCCATCAAAATGAATTAATTCAAATTTTTACTCAACACATCTGCGTCTAGTCCGATGCCATGGAATTGACCTCGTCATCATCCAGTATTATGGACCTAGCCTTCCATAATTTCAACTCTTGAAGTCGTTGCTGATGATACCATGTTCCTTCTGCCGTCGGTCGTCATCTTGGCGCTGAATGAAAGTGTAATGGTTAATATCAAAAATATAACTGCTTATTTGTGCTACTAAATTCACACAAGAGTCCTATCGCAGTATCGCTGACTTGCCCTGACTTTGTGGTGTAAGAACCACTTAAGTACTCACTAAAATCAATATGTTGCTCGACACACAACTTACTAAGTTTTTGTCACTAGCACAAGTAAAAAGTAATCGCTATACAGCCCGGCCTGGCTTCGCCGTCCGCTTCATAAAATCAAGTGTCTTTTCCGTGTTGCTCGGCTCCCAGTATTCATTCAATCACTCAAATCTTTAGGAGGGGGATATCCGCTCCTCAATAAATCGATAAAATTGTCCTATCACGTTTGAACACATATCAAAAGTCTTGTAAAAATTCGCACATTACAGCCATACTATTGCGGAGAATATTGCATCGTAGGATCTATTAATTCACTGTCGCGTGGGTACTTTTAGATTCGGGCCACCCTAAGCATTCGCCTTTCATTGGTCACAAGTTCAAATCCTTTTATAGCATTATGTTCGTGGTCACACCTATTTGTGACGTCAATCAGCGCGAAGATCCATTGCGCATTCAACCTTGGCTATCTTATACAAGGAAACTTCTGTATTGTGCCTTCAAGCTTATGACGACTTAGTTCAGTTTCATTGTTCGCAAGATGCGAGCCAAAAATAGATTGTGCAGACTTCACGTCTCCAGTATTGTGACATCGCTCGGCTCTCAGAGCATCACAGCCTCCCTCAAGCTAACCAGAACTTCCTTCAAATAACATAAATCTATGCCCAAAGAAAAGAATAATATGAACACTGAAATATTAGCATAGGATTTTAGGGTTCATTCACCCCATAAAAGGTGAAATTTAACTTAGAAGAAGTAGATTTCACTTCCATACGGCACCTCTTTTCTGCGAGAGTAAGCCCCTCTTCAAATCGTAGATCTTATACGCCCCTGCTATCAGCCTAGTACTCAGCTACCTTTTACTAATGAGTTTCCTCAATGTCTCGTCGCCTCAAGCGTGTCTGGTATTTCTTCTCTCTCATTCCACTTAGACGTCATTAGCAGTAGACTACCTGCTTTCCTCCTCAGATGTAAACAACACAATGTTTACGTTCTTCACAACGAGTACTCACCGATGCTAGCCAAGTGTACTTGTGCATGGTACTATGTCCGTGCAATTTGCTCCTATGACATTATTCCTTCTCGGCTCCCAAGGTTCCTGTTCATGATAAATCTTCATGTTACAAATGTTGTACACGGCCTGAGCTCCGGTACTCACTTCTTCTACTCGATAAGCATTGTTCCCCAGATTTCTGATTATTTTGAATGGTCCCAGATATTTAACACAGAACTTGTGGAATATCTTGTTCGATGGATTAGATAGCGGTGGTTTCTTTATGAGGACCAACTCTGACTCGTTCAGTTCCCGATGGAATCTCTTTCCTCTTACCCTTCTTAGCCGTCTGTCAGCCTATGCTCTCATGTGTACTACAGTATTTTGAATCCTTAAGTCGTGTGTTGGCATAGGATCACGTGGACAGATGACAATGTTGTCCCACGATCTCTCAGGCACTCTGTTATGGTGGAGAACCAAAGGAATTTCTCCCGTTGACTCATGTCTTGTGTAATTGATACAAGTCTCAACATCCTTAATACGATCCACCCACTTATAGTGTTCATTTGGAATCAAGACCCTAAAGAATGACGAAATATTTCTCATCACACGTTCACTCGGATTTGCAGCTGGGTTGCGAATCGATGAAAATATATGTTTTACTCCAAGATTAATTAATCCTTGTTTAAATTCATTGCTGGTGAAGTAACTTCCGTGATCTGACAAAATAAACTCAGGTTTTCCCATGGTTGGAATCACTTTAATTTTAAGGCGGCTAAGAACCTGTTTCGAAGTGGTCTTTTGTATGGGACACAAAACCACAAATTTCGAAAATACATCTAAGCACACCAATAGATGTCGGCATCCTCTTCTTCCTTTCGTTATTGGCCCATAAGTGTCAATCGCCATCAGCTCACATGGTTTAAGTGGTAGCAAAGGTTTCGGGTACTGCTTCATTAGGTAATTGTTAGGTTTTGTGCGCTGACAAGTATCGCACGTCTTGATTACCTCACAAATAGTGGTTCTCATACGAGGCCAGGTAAATGCCTCTGCTATAGTTGCTTCAACTTTATCGATTCCAATATGTCCCAAGGTTTCATGTGTATGCCATGTTAATCCACGCTGTAAAGACGCTGGCACCAAAATTCGTAGTTTCGAATGTTCTTCATCAATAAATTTGTGTAATAAATTATTGCGGTACATGTATCTTCCTTCCTTTATCAGAGCTTCCTTGTACGCTGGTGTTCCTCTCTGTAGTTCTCCTTTGAAGAATTTTATTAACTGCATCATCCATGGTTCTGCCTCCTGTTCTCTGGGTAGTTCTTTCAGTTCGTCAAGAAACTCACGATCCTTATCTGTTAACTCAAGGTGATTCACGACAGCTTCCTCATCAACTTCCGCCTCAGGGTTCCTGCTAAGCGCATCTGGTATTATATTCATCTTACCAGGGCAATGTTCAATTTCCAAATCAAATTGTTGGATGTAAATGGACCATCTGGTGATTCTTTCGCTGAGCATAGTAGTCTTGGATAAGAACGTTAGTGCCTTGTGGTCAGTTCTTATTGTTATGGGGTAACCAAATACTATTTTACGCCATTGTTGTAAAGCGTGAAGTATAGCCAAAAGCTCCAGCTCTGTTACGGTGTAGTTACGTTCATGTTTGCGCAATTTGCGACTTACGAAGGCAAGGTAAGACCGATGTTGAAGGTTGTTCGGATCTTCCTGGAATAGCATAGCTCCGATTCCTATGAATGAGGCGTCAGCCTGAATAACAAATTTTCGGCTAAAATCTGGGTAACCCAGTTTGATACAATTTTTTAGAAGTAACTTTGTAGCCTGGAAAGACTTATTGCAAACGTCATTCCAAAACCACTTGTTATTCTTTTTGAGCAGTTCCTGCATAGGGGCGACCGTCTCTGTATACCCCGGGAAATTTTCCTTGAAAAATCCCGTAACTCCCAGGAAAGCACGAACATGTTTCACCCTTTTTGGTGTGGGGAAGTTCATAATTGCTTCAATCTTGGCTGGATTTGGTCTCACTCCATCCTTATCGATAACATGTCCTAAATACAAAATTTCATCTTTAAAGAAATGCGACTTTTGAAGGTTGATTTTGAAGTTCGATGTGCGTAGGTTGTCCAGTAACTTGTCCAGATTATTCATGTGATCTTCAATATTGTCAGACGCCAACAATATATCGTCAATGTACCTCACTGTCATCTGCTTGACCTCCTCTGTCAAATTGCGATCTAGGGCTCTTATTAGGGCACAACCGGCTGTTTTAACGCCAAAAGGCATCCTCGAAAATACGAATGTTTGATTGTTGAACAGGAAGCCTGTCAACAATTTGGATTTTTCATCCAATTCGATGTGGTGAAATCTTGAGGTCAAATCCACACTCGAATAAATGCTTTTTCCTCGGAAACCCTTAAGGACGTCTCTGATTAACGGCGCTTGGTCATATTCTGGAAGAAGTCTATTGTTGAGGGGTCTGGCGTCTAAACATAGCCTTATTGAACCGTTAGGTTTGGCAACGGCCAATATAGCATTGAGAAATGGCGTGGGAGTCTTGCGTATAACTCCAGCCTGTAGCATCCCGCCAATAATCTCGCTTACTTGGTTCTGATATTTTTCAGGTATTGGATACAATCGGCTTTTAAATGGGGACCAATCACTGACTTGCATAGAATATTTAAAATTTAAGATTTTCCCAGGTATTGTATCAAAGACATTACGGTGTTTTCTGAGTATCTGTTCGAGTCTTTCTTTGTCTGCACCCCTTAAATTGACTCCATCTAGGCGTTCTTGTAATTGTTGTTCGAAGTCGTCTGCGTTGCCATCTGCTTCAGCCAACAATGCCCATATCTCAGCTCCTTCTTCTTCTTCTTCTTCTTCTTCAAGTTCCACGAGTGCAGTGTTTATGCCATCAGTTCCAAGCTCCAATTCTTCCCTTATCTCCTCACTAATTGCTTCGAGCAGCCAGGTGTTTACCTCTCCCCCTGTAGTCGCTTCATTCATGTTCAACCCCACATTCCTCATTCCTTCTATATTCTTGAAACTCACAGTGTTTTTATGCAAGTCGATGACTGCTTGATATTCACATATGAAATTTGATCCCAGTATTATGTTGAAGTTTAGCTTAGGTAGAATTATGAAACTCTGAGCGAATGTATGCTCCAGAATTTCTAGTTCCAAGTACGCTTGTGTTTTACAAGTCACGGTGCGCTCAGGAATAACGCCACGTACTTTCATTTGAGGGACCGGAATTATAGGTACTGTGTAATTCCGCCCTATCTCTCGCACTAAGGCCTCAGATACTAGACTTATCTGACTACCCGTATCAACTAAACATTTTACCCTTAATCCGCCGATTCTAGCATAAATAACAGGTAATTTCATAATAGTGTCATTGTGAGGTTTAATGATTTCTTCTAGGCAATCCTCTGGTCTCGCGATCCACTCCGTAATATTTGCCACAATCCATCCATCTCCTTCAGCACACTGGTCGCTCGTGAGACTGTCTTCTTGGTCGTTTTTTATAGTTTTTTTTTATCCTGGCGACCTCCATTTTGATTTTGTCGTCCAGATTCCTGTCTTTCACGCTGCATCTGTAAGCTTTGCGCCCCGTCATCTTCCGTGTAGTTGTCTGGATCCTTACGTCTGTTCATCGCGTTTTCCCAGCGATTTCTCTCTCCCCCTCCAGTATTTTGTAGCTCCTCTAAATAACGTTGCGATTCCTCGTATCGTTGGTCTAGATTACGATAGTCATCCTGTAGTCCCGATTTTTCGTGATACCGTTGGTTTCTGCGGTTACCATGGTTCTCGTACCGTCTTTGTTGCCACCTCTGATTATAATTGTTGTCGTAATTGTTGCCTCTATATGGGATCTCCTGTCTCCCATAGAATCGTCCCTGGTTCTGGTATCTCCTCTGCGGATATCCTTCCTCATAATATTTTCTCCTCTGCTGGTCGTCGTACCTCGTTTGGAACCTCCTTTCATTTCCCGTGTCGTTTCTTTGGTTCTGATTATTTCCCATGTCGTTTCTTTGGTTCTGATTATTTCCCGTGTTAGTCGACTGCGATTTAGTGTTTCCGGCCTGAGGTTTTACTATTTCAGTGGTGTTAACCATCTCGTCCCTGTTTACTCTTTTTTCCCTTCCTTGAAATTGATTGTTGGACTCATCTAAATGCCGTAATAATTCTTCCGCTTCGACTGCTGTACTTATATTTGCTGCTGCTAAAAATTGCTGAGCATGTGTAGGGAGTTGCTTGCTAATCGTCATTATGAGATCCTGTTCATTCGGTGGGTGGTCAAGATCGCGCAAATTTAACATCTGACGTGTGAAGTAGTCTGCAAATCTGGTTTGTTGTGAACCGTGGTATTTTCTTACGTAGAGTTCCAACCTCAAGTTTTGCTGATGGCTCGGCCCCCAAAATTTTTTTAAAAACGCCTGTCTGAAACCCTCCATTGTTTCAAATGTATAGCGGAAGCTTAAGAACCAAATTAATGCTCCGCCGCCAAGATAGCGTTCTACTGTCCTCAATTGTCTCTCCGGACTTAGATTTTGGTCCATAAAGAAATTTTCCAATTCTTTCAGGAACATTTTCGGTGTAACTCCAGTATCAGGTATAAATTTATTCGGGCGGAAATCATTCGCTCTAATAACCTGAATAACTTGAGCTGGTAATTGGTTTGCCTGAGGGGTAGAAGCACGTCCCTCGCATTCTCTAAATAGCTGTGTGTTCACGGTGTCTGGGCTCCGACCTGTCTCCGAATTGTTTGAAGTTATCTCCTTATCTAAGTGTTCATCTTTCTGCCTGTCCACTAATGAGGCAAGTATGGTCCCCCTTTCCATCGATTTCAACTCGCTCTTTATCAGACGATCATTGTGTTCTTGTAACTTAGCTTTCATGTTCTCTTCAATGTCGCGGATTCGATTGCAGTTATCGCCTAATTGTTTTACCATAATCAACTTCTCGTCCTTCGCCTCTGCCGTCATCCGATTCCAGTCCTTCCTAATGCTGTTCTTCGCCTTTTCCAGCTCCTTATCTAGGCCCTTATCTACATTTGCTTGGTTAGTTTCAATTGTAGTCAACCTTGCTATTACAGTGTTATTGTTAGACTCCATTGTTGTTAATTTCGCTAGTATCCCGTTATTGTTCGACTCCATCGTTTCCCTTAGTTCTAGTTGCTCGGTTTCAATTTCTTTCCACCTACTTCCTGATACAAGTTCTAGTTAACTCATCTCCTGGACCAATCCGCTAATACCTCCGTCAATAGTATCGATTTGTGTCTGGACTAACTGTGCCCCTTCTTCGATTTTAATAAATTTCTCTTCTAAATGATTTTGCGCCCGCTTTATCTCTGCTGTATTCATTGAACATGCATTTTCAATTTGTGCGAGTTTACCCATCACGACTTCATCTAGATTATCAAGTTTTAAGCTGAAAATATCCTCAATCTTTTTGATTTCGGCTAGTTGTTTCTTATTATTATTCTCCACGTCACTGGCTAATAAAATTAATTGCTGTTTTGTGTAATCATTTATCTCGGTTGAAAGTGCTACAAGACCGTCGGTATTCTGTTTGGTTATTGTGTTCAAACGCCACTCTAACTCGTTAGACTGTTTTTCACTTTGAATTTCGAGTTGCGTGTGTAATTGTTCCTTGAGTTCATTCGATTGTTTTTCACTTTGAATTTGCATGTCGTTAGACTGTTTTTCGCTAGCCTGCGCTATCTCATTTGTCATTTCAACCCTAAGTTCAGTTAATTTTTGTTGAGTGCGTTTCGCTGCCTCCTCAACCACTTCACGTATTTCTGCGAGAGTCGCCATATCTTCACACAATATAATATCACACTTTAGAAATATAGGACAATGACAAGACCATCACCAAATTGGCACATATGCACGCACATAATTATCCCCAATTTAACCCTTTGATTACTCAATTCATTTACATTTACCCTATGCAACACATCCTTGAGTATATCAATTATTTTTATTAATTCTGTCTTTAAAACCCCTTTGATTCAGTACCAAATTTCTAGCCTTATATCTGACTAATATAACTAATTGACCAACATATTAATTAGCTCTTAAGGTATAACCTTCCTGTCATTCAAATTTTTGGAGTTTGGATTGCTAACAAAAGTATTATTTTAAATGGTTGGGCGCCTGGAACATATGCTCTAGTATCTACTTATCAAATCTCAATTCAACTACTATGTTCCAAATTTAATTCTATTACAAACTCCAAGATTTTACATAACAAATTTCTAGCGGTAACACATCGCTTATCTAAGTAAATAAAATATCACATCCGGTGATCTATTTATACGTACGACGTGTTTCACTGGTCTAGCCATTCCATATTGCTTTTCCCAGCTTCCACACTTTGCACCAATGTACGCATACACAAAAAATTGGCTTACGTGTCGGAGTCATAGAATCCTTACTGTCACCTTGTGATACATAAAGAAACCAATTTGACCCACGTGGCGCGCCATAGAAATCTTATGTGCCCTTTGGAAGAGATGACATTACACGAGAAAACTGCGGGGTCATGATCGTTCACTAATTGGTTTATAGAACATGCCTCTCATAAAGTTTCCAGGGTCCATAAGGTTCTAAAGTTATGAATAATTAAAACGACAGGTTAAAACAAAATACAATTTAATACTGAATCAGCCATAGAACAAATATATCCTCCCTTGCGTGTGCTGATAACCCTACCGTCTGTTAGGAGTAACAGCTGGGAGTTCATCAACCCACTTAGCGAGTATGAGGACTGGCGATCTGCCAACGTCAGCTGAAAGACGGAAGCTCCATTTGCCCGTGTTGACAAATTTGCCACTCACCACAACAGCTAATAAAAATGAATAACTGATCTGCATGTCAGTTTAAATAGAATTATCTAAACACTTGGCTTAGACAGCCTTAAACCCACGTGATCTAACACATCACGATACAAAATTTTACAAAATGATCAAACAAAATAAAAATACCTGAAATAAAATACAATATTATGTGCCGCGCTATACGTTTTTTTTCGAACTACACTTTGATTAGTTGAGTATTTAGACCGGAATTCACTTCCATGCGCTACATACGACTGGGCCGTGAACTCCTGTCTGTGGGAAAATTAATCACGTCACTACTGGAAAGTATTAGAAAGGTAAAACAAATTAATATCTATGCCGGCATGCACTAACCCTTTTATAAAATAAACACATAATATCACGAATTGATATTTACAGATTACAAGCGGCCTGTGAGCAGGTCTTATGCCATTTACTCAAAACAGAGCGCTACGTGACAAGGCAAAACAGAAAGAACCGCCGAATGCGTCCCGATAATTACATTAAATTCACACGGCCGACGCCGGTCACACAACAAGAATGCTTACAGCAATAAATGACATGAAATGCAATGCCAAATGGACAAGCACAAAAACACTCCGATTAATACGACGAAAAATCTTTAGACAAAGCGGCGTGGGCATCTAATCCCTTAATTCAATAAAAGTATTTACGCATCGTTAAGCAAGACATTTATACAATTTATGGGCCTAATATCTCAGCACAATGCCGGATGCATAATGAATATTCCAATTCTGGGTCCAAGGTCAAACAAGCGCTGAGTCGGTGCCATGTGTGTGCAATATAATATTCAAGCCCAAAGCCTGAATCCTCGTAGAAGTCTCGCAGCTCCTGTAATCGCGACATAATAAATTCATCGTTCTTAAAAACACAAAATCCCTACCTGGGATATCAAGATTCAATCTCAGCAAATACGCCCCATAGGTCACGTACCCTGAAAAGTATTAGCAACGGCACTGGATATCACGTCCCCGCCAGCTCTCATGTAGAATCACACCGTAGCACACACACATAATATAGCTTGTCAAAAAGACCCAACTGGTACCACAGATCAGAACTGAAGCAATAAAACATCAAATACGGTGAGGTAGAAATTCCTCCCGTGCAACTACTGTTGCTTAAATTACAAAGTACAAAATCACTGCGTTTGCATAACGATCGTAAATATCAGAATTCCCAAACCAGACCTGACATTAATATTATCAAGTCCCACTTGTCACCGCTTATCTAACGTTTCCGTGATAATTAACCTCATAAGTACTAGGCTTTTCAAGTACACAACAACTTGAAGAACTTGTACTCTAATCATAACAGATCAACATCAGCAAATGCCAATAGAATATTAAATGCAAAAAGAATCAGCAAAATTGTCACGTATCGCTATTTAAAATATCATGCCGGCAGAATCTACATATTCGCACACAAAACAAAGTTATTTACAAAATATACAATTTTCCAGTTATACGCGATTTTTTTTTACCCATCAAAATGAATTAATTCAAATTTTTACTCAACACATCTGCGTCTAGTCCGATGCCATGGAATTGACCTCGTCATCATCCAGTATTATGGACCTAGCCTTCCATAATTTCAACTCTTGAAGTCGTTGCTGATGATACCATGTTCCTTCTGCCGTCGGTCGTCATCTTGGCGCTGAATGAAAGTGTAATGGTTAATATCAAAAATATAACTGCTTATTTGTGCTACTAAATTCACACAAGAGTCCTATCGCAGTATCGCTGACTTGCCCTGACTTTGTGGTGTAAGAACCACTTAAGTACTCACTAAAATCAATATGTTGCTCGACACACAACTTACTAAGTTTTTGTCACTAGCACAAGTAAAAAGTAATCGCTATACAGCCCGGCCTGGCTTCGCCGTCCGCTTCATAAAATCAAGTGTCTTTTCCGTGTTGCTCGGCTCCCAGTATTCATTCAATCACTCAAATCTTTAGGAGGGGGATATCCGCTCCTCAATAAATCGATAAAATTGTCCTATCACGTTTGAACACATATCAAAAGTCTTGTAAAAATTCGCACATTACAGCCATACTATTGCGGAGAATATTGCATCGTAGGATCTATTAATTCACTGTCGCGTGGGTACTTTTAGATTCGGGCCACCCTAAGCATTCGCCTTTCATTGGTCACAAGTTCAAATCCTTTTATAGCATTATGTTCGTGGTCACACCTATTTGTGACGTCAATCAGCGCGAAGATCCATTGCGCATTCAACCTTGGCTATCTTATACAAGGAAACTTCTGTATTGTGCCTTCAAGCTTATGACGACTTAGTTCAGTTTCATTGTTCGCAAGATGCGAGCCAAAAATAGATTGTGCAGACTTCACGTCTCCAGTATTGTGACATCGCTCGGCTCTCAGAGCATCACAGCCTCCCTCAAGCTAACCAGAACTTCCTTCAAATAACATAAATCTATGCCCAAAGAAAAGAATAATATGAACACTGAAATATTAGCATAGGATTTTAGGGTTCAATATATAAAGCACAAAGTTTGTCTGTCTGTCTGTCTGTCTGTCTGTTATGTATACAAATCTACACCGTTTCACCGATCTGAACCAAAATTTGTATACTTACCCTTTGGAACCCTGCGGGTAACCCTGTCAACATTAAATTTCGGACAGACCACCCCATGCCCTGCATTTAGGCCCTTTTGTCCATATCTACACCGTTTCACCGATCTGTGCCAAAAGTTGTATATTTAACCTTTGGAACCCTGCGAGTAACACTGTCAACTTAAAATTTCGGACAGACCACCCCATTCCCTGCATTTAGGCCCTTTGGTCCAAATCCACACCGTTTCACCGATCTCAACCAAAATTTGTATATTTACCCTTTGGAACCCTGCGAGTAACACTGTCCACTTAAAATTTCGGACAGACCACCCCATTCCCTGCATTTAGGCCCTTTGGTCCAAATCTACACCGTTTCACCGATCAGAACCAAAATTCGTATTCTTACCCTTTTGTACCCTCCGAGTAACACTGTCTGCTTGAAATTGCGGACAGACCACTCCATTCCCTGCATTTAGGCCCTTTGGCCCAAATCTACACCGTTTCACCTATCTCAACCAAAATTTGTATATTTACCCTATGGAACACTGCGACTAACACTGTCTGTTTGAAATTTCGGACAGCCCACGCCATTCCCTGCATTTAGGCCCTTTTTGCACAAATCTACACCGTTTCACCGATCTGAACCAAAATGTGTATACTTACCCTTTGGAACCCTGCGAGTAACACTGTCCACTTGACCTTTCGGACAGACCACCCCATTCTCTGCATTTAGGCCCTTTGGTCCAAATCTACACCGTTTCACCGATCAGAACCAAATTTCGTATTCTTACCCTTTGGTACCCTGCGAGTAACACTGTCTGCTTGAAATTGCGGACAGACCACTCCATTCCCTGCATTTAGGCCCTTTGTCCCAAATCTACACCGTTTCACCGATCTCAACCAAAAATTGTATATTTATCCTTTGGAACACTGCGACTAACACTGTCTGCTTGAAATTGCGGCGAGGCCTCTCCATCCCTTGCATTTAGGCTGTTTGGCACAAATCTACACCATTTCACCGATCTGACCCCAATGTTATATACTTAACCGTAGGTACCCGAAAAGTAACACTGTTCACTTTAAATTTCGGACAGATCACACTATTTCCTGCTTTTTGGCCCTTTGGCAGAAAACTACACCGTTTCACCGATCTCAACCAGATTTTACATAATTACCCTTTGGAACTCGACGAGTAACACGTTCCACTCTAAATTTCGGACAGACCACTCCATTCCACGTATTTAGGCCCTTTGGCAAGAATCTACATCGTTCACCGATCGAAAACAAAATGTGTATACTTACCCTTTGGAACCCGATGAGTAACACTGTCTGTCCACTTTAAAATTTGGACAGGCCACTCCATTCCCTGCATGTTGGCCCTTTGGCACAAAACTACACCGTTTCACCGATCTCAACCAGATTTTACATAATTACCGTTTGGAACTCGACGAATAACACTGTCCACTCGAAATTTCGGACAGACCACTCCATTTCCCGCATTAAGGCCCTTTGGTACAAATCTACATCGTTCACCGATCGAAAACAAAGTGTGTATACTTACCCTTTGGAACCCGATGCGTAACACTGTCCACTTGAAATTTCTGACATACCACTCCATTCCCTGCATTTAGCTCAGGAATTCCTCGGGGTTGCCAGCTTCCTAACTCACCAGTCATGAGCCCTTGAGGGTGTACCAGAAGTGGTGGGTCTACACACACCCTGCCTCTTTGAGGGCCTTGAGCAGAACACAGGATATATTATGAAAAGGAAAATAAGGCAGACCCCTCGAAGAATGAGGGTATCAGGAAAGATGAGACAAAGCCAATTAAGGCGGGAAATTGAAAGACTCCCTAGCCCTCGGATACCCTAATACAGTCTGGGTCGGAAGAGAACAAGAGTTGACCAAGGGAGGCCGACAGGAAGTAGAAGCGATGCCAGACTCAGCTGGGGTCCCGTGGTCGCCAACCTACGTCCCACATGTTGTGAGACCCTGGGGGGGGGGAGTCAGTTGTGAGAATAGCTTGCTGATTCATCGCGACCCGCCGTGTTATCTCCTGCTGTCTATGCTGATGCCAGCACAGGGCCGTTGCGAAACAGTGAGTGATTCCCGGTCAATCTAAATAGGACGGGGAACCCCGCACGTGTGTCATCATATTTCGTCATTATCTGCGATCATCTCAGGTTCGTGCAGCTTGGACCTATATTCTTTGTCTTTGCCGAGCAGTACGCTCTTTCACTAGACGCATCGAGTACAGGCCTAAGCCAGAAAATAAAGATGAGACTTTGGAAGACATCGAAGCTAGACGCCTGAATTACCTATATCAGTTTTAAAATAACACCATGTTCGTTTAGTAGTCATTTTTTCATTACCTTATTATTATCATCATAAGTGCAAATGACCTAGATGTTACGCGCATCATACCAATAATCACCGCCGCATAAAGTCTTTCTCGACTGTGATTTTTGAAATATTTATTTTTGGTTGGTTGGTTCTTAAGTTTAGGGGCTGCGACAACGCGGTCATGTAGCCCCGTGTACTTTGGGTGTGTGTAGAATCTGTCTGATAACCGGTGTTAATTGTGATGACTGCATTAGTGTGTGTTATCTGTTTTTTAATTTAAGTACCATCTGCAACTTAGAATTCATAAAATAGTTCGTACTTTTGCCGCCAAGCGCCACCGTCAACGACTACTAGGCCAAGTTCGGAACTTAGCTACTAGACGCCACTGCAGTCGGCTCTTGGTAACGGACGTAGACATCTAAGAGCGTTGTTTACCTATCCAATTTAGCTTCACACAGGTGTAATTAGTGGAAGGTTCTTTAACATGCCATAAATCTGACATGGGACCGCCGGCTTTACTTCCCCTCCGAAGAAAAGCATACTGACGGATTTTAACGCTCTTAAAAAAATCCGACGGCTTTGGCCGGGTTTGAACCCGCTATCTTGGGCATAGAAGCTCAGCATGCTACCGACTACGCCACCGGTATATTATACGTTGAAGTGTCAATTCAATACCGGTAGTAGTTTCCCTTATCATCCTCATCATAAGAGCAAATGACCTACAGTAGATGTTACGCCCATTACACCATTAATCAACACACACAATAAGTCTTCCTCGCCTGTGAATTTTGAAATATGTATTTCTATTACGGTAGTTTGTAAGTTTGACGTGTCAATTCAACAGTAGTTTTTATTATCATCCTTATCAAAAGGGCAAATGACCTAGATATTACTCCCTCATTGTCTTTGGGGGCAAATGACTTAGATTTTAAGTCCATTATATTTCTAAGGAGACCTTAAAACATTATCATCATTCCACCGGGCGAAGCCGGGTACTACTGCTAGTAGCTTATAAAGAAAATAGCGGAAACTCGGCCGTAAATGCATGCGCTCGTTTGGAGACAGCGATCACAATGCCATCTCTTGGTACGAGTTGACAGCATTACTCGCCTTGCCACCCACAGCTAGCATTTTTGAGTGCGCACCGACCGAAATTGGATTGTGAAGTTAACATAGGCCTATGTCTCGGCTTGATATTTAGGCAACAAATAATTTAAAGTTTGGTGTTAAAAGAAACAAATGATACTTGGTTCTGTACAATATTTATATAGAATTCTAAAAAATACTGGACTGCTTCTGCATATGGTTTGCTTTGCCATAGGCAGTAGAACTGAAGGCACTGCACCAGGCCAAATACTGATAATTACAAGGAAATATTAGCACATTGGTTTTAATCTATCCTTTTTGACATACTGGTATTTAAAAACGAGTTGAACACGCTTAATTACATTAAAAAAACAGTTACCTTCTTATATAGTTCCTAATAAAGGCAGTTCGAAACTTGTTAGATTACACCAACCTCCTTAGCTTTAATAGTTTAATACGTACACTTTAGAGGCAGATAACCCCGCCGTTCCGCACCTTATAACAACTATAAATAACTACGTACACTTTCAATCGGAAATATTGAAGCATGTTGTTAAATGTTAGGCCTACTGTACCGTAGAGTCATCACGTTTTATAAAGGCTGTTATTTCAATATTAACATTAGTAGGCCTACTATCAACAACCTACAAAGATCTTACCCTTGACGTAACAAGTTTTTGATCCTGAAATCTTTCTCCACAAAGTGGTCTGAGCATACAACATGAGTTCTGTTTAAATGTTCTGGGCCATTCCTTTTCAATACGTCATCTAAGTCAGCTATTCGGCTTCGAATAACCCACAGCGTGCATCGATAAATATATAAAGAACCGGCTAAAATATGCTAAATTATATTGTAAAAGCATTCTGTATTAAAAGAAAACCGAACTATCAGTGTAATGGTAGGCTACTAGTTTACAATAATTTCTTGGGAACCTGAAGATAGATTTTGGGTCACGTTGTTGTTTATAATTATTACAGCCATATATGGCACAAATACTCCCAGTGCCAACCATTACAATTGGATAATTAGATCATCCACAGGTCAATAATTTCTTATAATTGTTTGGTTGGATCTCACGGTTGTAAATCAGTTGGTTTTAAGTTGCCAACTCGGACCGCTAGGCGGTGCTGGGGAGCGCTGTCTCCTGTTTTGGCGAGGAGTTTCCGCTATTATCTTTATAAGCTACTAGATGAAACCCGTCAAAACATGACGGACAATGGAAAACAAAATTACTGAAGAAGCTTCTTATATAAGTTACATTCTTTGTACGATTACTTTTTAGCACTATTGCAACTTTAAGGGCGTCAAAAGATAGCACTCTCAGCATTGCAATATATTGCTGGTCATGACTGAAAACGTGATTAGGTCATCATCATCATCTTGCACAGTTTCCAGCCACTGGCCGGGTCTGTTTGGAACACAAGTCTCTCCAACGTCTTCTGTCTTCCCACCATCTCTCAGCCTCCACCCTTGTCCAGTCTTCTCCTCTCTTCTTCACGATTTCTTCCTCCCCCTTCAGCCACCTGTCTCTCGGTCTCCCTCTTGGTCTCTTTCCTTCCCACTTCGTCTCGTGTATCCTGCTGGGTATCCTCTTCTCCTCCATTCGTTTTACATGTCCATACCATCTAAGTCTAGATTTCTCTATACCAGTCTGTAATGGTTCATCCTTCATTAATTCTCCGGTCCTCTCATTTCTTATTCTGTCCATCTTTGTAGCTCCAATACTGCTTCTCAAGAACCTCATCTCACTGGCCTGTATTTTGCTCTTCTCCCTTCCTTTCATAACCCAGGTCTCCGAGGCATACGTCAGGATAGGGACATTGTACGTCCGATATATGATCTTTTTGCTGTTCTGAGGGACATTCTTGCTCCATAACATGCTTCTCACACTCCTCCGGAATGCTTCTGCCTGTCTCCCCCGCTCATTTATTTCTCTATCGTTTCTTCCATTCTCTTGTATCAGGCTTCCCAGATACTTGAAACTCTCCAATTCCTTCGGCTGTTCCCCACCAATTGTTATTTCCGTTGTGGTTCTTTCCTTCTTCCTTGTGTGATCACCATCTCACTCTTATTTATGCTAAATTTCATCCCATAACCTTGTATTATTCCTTCCCACACGTCCAACTGTTCCTGTACCTCCTCCTCCTTGTTTCCCCAAATCATCAAATCATCTGCAAGCACCATTGCTTTCATCTTTCCTTCCCCAATTACTTGTGCCACTCGGGTCATTATGTCATCCATCACCACAATGAAAAGTAACGGTGACAGTGCACTTCCTTGTTTCAGGCCGTTTCTCTGTTCCAACCAGTCCGATCTCTCTCCTCCCACTTTCACACAGCTCACGCTTCCCTTGTACATCTCCTTTATCTTCCTTATAGTCCATTTTTATATTCCTCTATCCTCCAGGGACTTCCATACTTTGTTTCTGCATACACTGTCATATGCTTTCTCAATGTCCAGAAAGGCCATCAGTAGATCTGTTCCATACTCATAGTGCTGTTCTTGTAACTGCCTTACAGCAAAAATCAAATCCACTGTGGACCTTCCTGATCTGAAGCCATGTTGTTCTTCCCTCATCCCTCCTTCTATCCTTGTCCTAATTCTCCTTTCCAAAACTTTCTCAAACAACTTTGCACAATGACTCATCAGTGTTATTCCCCGATAGTTTCTGCATTCTGTTCTACTACCTTTCTTGAAGATCGGGACAATTATTCCCTTTTTCCAGTCCTCTGGGGTCTTCCTTTCCTTCCATGCTGTCTTCATCACTCGGTACAACCATTGTATCCCCACCTCTCCTGCTGCTCTCACCATCTCCACACTCAACTCATCCACACCCGGTGCCTTCCCTCCTTTCATCTTCCTCACTGCATCTTCCACTTCTTTCCATGTTAAGTCCTTTTCTATTTGCAGTTCATCTACTGTACCTCTTCCCCGATTTCTTCCTCCTCGCCGTGGTTTCCATTTGGGTTCAGGAGTTCTTCAAAATATTATTTCCACATTTTCTTCAGTTCTTCCCTATTTTCTATCTCTTGTCCCCTTTTGTTCACAATTCTAACATAATCCGTAGGATCCTTCCGCCTCTTATTCTTTACCATCCCAAACAGGACCTTTTTTGCACCTTCACTATCCTGCTGGTCATGACTGAAAACGTGATGAGGTAAATAGCCCAATACGTTCAAGAGTTTCTCCTTGAGCTTGATTGATTTTGATAAAGTAGGCCGAGCGAATAGGAAATTGTTGCCTATTAAAAGAAAATGTACTGTAGGCTACCTGTAAGTGTTTTATCGTAAGGTGTTAAATCAAGTCGTAGGATTTGAGCTCTCTGCCTATTATTACTGCACCTATTATATCCGAATCCAAGCGATTTCTTACAATTAATATATTACCATATATGAGTCCATGGGAAACGTTCAGATTTCTAAGAAGCATATCTACGGCTTAAACGTTCGAAGTATGTGGAGGCGAATCTCTTAATTCCAAGGAATTGAAGAATTCAATAATAGGGAAATGAAGTAGCTGGCTTTCATCTTCAGTATCCAATCTGTTAACGCTGATGTATGTGTTTGAACTGCTGGATATAAGTTCAATGACTTTTAAATTAATATCATTACATTGTTGCAGCTTGGCAAATATTTTATATTCCAGTAGATCAATTTTACCCTCACAACAGTAAAGACCAAAGTAACCACGCATAGATTTTACGCAAGAGAAATACAATGTAGAAAAATGTTTACATTTGATCGTCAAGGACCTTACAGTACACTGTATTGCATAATATCTGGAATTGTTTCTGAAATGGCCTATTTATATTGGATTTTAAATGTGGCTTCGTATTATTCGATAACACTATAGTGTCCTGCAATAACGGAGCCGCTAAATATTAAATGGCAAATAATACTTCCATTGCCGAAATCAACTACGTAGTTAGACTCCGTACTCTAAACAAATAATCATTAAACAATTGTCTTATACAATGAAGTTCAACATGACCGTCCAGAGACTTTCATACTCAAGTTGGTTGGTGAGGAGAATGCGATGAGACTGATCGCTTAAAATAAATTCCTTATAATTGTTCCTGCCAGCGAAATTTTTTGCGATAGCTTGAAAACGCAGCTCAGAATGACGTTCTTCATTTTGTTATAAACAGTACGAAACTGCTCTAAATAAGCAATTTCCATCACCTGTTATAGGTTATGGCAGTACATTTTGCAGGGGAACATAGAATCACTTCACCAACTACTGGAATGACCATAGGCCTATACTCAATACTCACTTCGATAGTCACCCTAATGGAGGCAGTTTTTGAATTCTATGTCCCGTGCATGTCAAAAATCGTATTAACACATGGAGGCCCACCTATTCTTGTCTATCGCCCCGGAGACCCGGGTTACATTTCCTGCTCTGCCAAGAAATTTAATTCTGGTCTCAGGGCAAAATCGGGGTACATTCAGTCTCTTGAGGTATAACTAAGAAGAGGAAGGTTTAATTCCCACCTCGACAATCTTGGATGTGGTTTTCCGTGGTTTCCCACTTCCACTTAAGGCAAATACCGGGATGGTTCCTAACTTAAGGCCTTGGCCGTCTCCTTGCCATTTACCACCTTAATTACAAATACACACAGTAATGCAGCCATCACAATAACACAGGTTATCAGAAGAAAATTTCACACATACACACCCAAGTACACGGGGCTGAGTGACCAAGATGTCGGAGTCCTTCAAACGAATTATATTTGCCAAGTGTCTCTCATGGCGAAAGCAATTGTGGAGACGCGCGTGTGCCTGGAAAACTACTTTTTTCTTTAATATCGACGATGCATAATTATAACTTTTAGTCTAGGACGCTAATAACTTGACCACCGAAGCATTGGGAAGAAATTGCAATATTAAGGTACATAAACAACCTAGCCTACACATTCAACTGTCAGTTAATGTTCCTCAACATTTCCCTTCTTAAATATTCCCCTCCTTTATAATTTTCCATCACGTGAAAACATGCCATGTCTTGTGTTATAAATATATCGATGCAATGGTGTTGCCATCTGCTGTCAGTTAATGGAACTATATGGGCGAATTACTGCCATCTGTTGTCAGTTATAGGAACTGATTGCAGATATTTAAACGGCGTACTGCGGACAACAGTTTGCTCTTTTGATTACATGCTGCAATGCAATGGTAAAACGAAAATAAAACGTATTTAGAGGGAATGTAGAAATAAGTATCTTTAACAGACATAAAACCTTACTGTTACTCCTTGATTAAGCAATATTTCAGTGGTAAAAAAAAAAAACTGGCGAGGGCTAGGATCGAACCGGCGCTTCTTGGAACCACAGGCAGTCGCCTTAACCACATGGCTACTCACGCACTCATGTATAGTAGCAGACGCAGCCATTCATTATATTCAAAAGCCGCTGTTTGAAGGAAATAATCAATTTCATTATCCAAATAAATCAATGTTGCACATTCGTATACGTTCATACTGTTATTATACTTTATTGTCAGAACTTGGTTAATGTATGTTTTCAATTACATGGAAGCTTATTAAATAACTTACATTTTAATGGAATTCTCACCGCCATTTTGTCATGACCTCAGGCGGATTGTGCGCATGCGTGAGGGCCGAGAATTCTGCTATTTTCTATATTAATTCAAAAATATACCGAGAGGGAATGTAGAAATATGTATCTTTAACAGACATAAAACCTTACTAATACTCCTTGATTAAACAATATTTCAGTGGTAAAAAAAAATATATATATCGCCGAGGGCTGGGATGGAACCGGTGAACCTTGGAACCACAGTCTGTCGCCTTAACCATATACCTACACGCGCACTCTTGGTCAACAGCAGACGCAGCCGTTCTTTATCATTAAAAGCCGCTGTTTGAAGGAAATAATCAATTTCATTATCCAAATAAATCAATGTTGCACATTCGTATACGTTCATACTGTTATTATACTTTATTGTCAGAACTTGGTTAATGTATGTTTTCAATTACATGCAAGCTTATTAAATAACATACATTTTAATGGACTTCTCACCGCCATTTTGTCATGACCCCCAGGCGGATTGTGCGCATGCGTGAGGGCCTAGAATTCTGCTATTTTCTATATTAATTTAAAAATATACCGTAATATATTTGTTTATTTTAGAGACACTCTGCAAATCTGCATGCCAAGAGCTTTCGTTAGAATGTCTTACGAAGCCAATCGGTTAAGTCGTTTTCACAATCTCGTGTGTACAAAAAACAGCTTAGTGTTTTAAATATATAGATTTGCTATCACTCATAACGGTCATAGCTCCATTTTCTTCAGTCGCAAGAAGAGCAGCATTCACATAATCAGTCTTATAACGGGCCTCGTCAAGTTTATCGCGGTATTCTTGTACCTTCTCGTATTCAGTTGCGTATTCCGACTCGTCGTTGTTATCGAGAAGGAATTCCAATATTTTTTCATCCTCATCTTTCATTTCCGTGCCAAGGCGTTCTAATTTCGTAAATAGCAATCTTACCTTGTCAGAATCTGCATCAGCCATCAGTGTATCGTATGTCTTCGTGAACATGGCCCGTATCGGCTTTCTCACTTTTACGAGTTTATCCATATTTAATCGTACTTACGGGTATGTTCACGTCAAAAATGTCGTGTCACGGTCGCCACTAATGTTGAATCGAACATGAAATCTACCCGACTTACTAATATTCGTCAAAAACTGGCTTCATTCATCACAGACAAGGTAAATGATACAATATTATAACAGATCAAAACATTCACAGCCTTCTTTCTCTTGTTTACAGTTCATCTTCTCCTTGCCTGAAAAATCATAACAGAAAAAAAAGGAAAGTAATAACTAAGAGTTCGAGAACGTCACAACGTCGTAAGCGCGTGAGAATTGTTCTTCAAGCCCGAGTAGAACATTGAGACCACTCAATATGTACTTGCGCTGCCGAGGACACTTTGCGCACTTTATTTGCATTGATCACAAAGGTATGAAGGCTCAGTGAGCGTGGAGGCACCACTGCGCATGTAACATGTACCGGTCAAGAAGGAACAGTCCACTTATACAGTACATCTTGTACAACACTTCTTTACATTTATTTGGAACATCCTTGTCCAAACTAGATCTCTCACACTCTGTTAAAATGCATTACTCTGTTGTACCCTTTTGCTAAGCTCTGCTACGGTATATTTAATATTAATAAAAGCATATGCTGGAAGTAAAATCGTACCTCACATAAAAGAATAACATTGATGTTATGTATTGGTAAACGTTTGATCATCAGCGGGAACCGTGGCCCTCATAGGTTGTCAGGACCGTAGTACAACTGACACAAAAAGATTGCATTTTGTATCGTAGGTCGAGCACAAGGTTACATTTATATTTTAACATAATACCTCCCCCTTCCCCCTCCCTCTCTATTCAGTTTGAGTAATGATATAAAATTAATTCCCATAAATGTAGCTACAGTAAAACTTCTATTGAACGACCACCGATGGTTCCACAGGAAATTGGTCGTTAAGGGGGGTGGTCGCTGATTAGGGGGAATACCTGAGAATCTCTAATTAAGCAACTTTATAATATTGTACAAAATTCGTGTAACAAATTGTTAATTATTATTTATTGCCATTTGTGTTACCATTGTGTCAATTGTTAAATGGAGTACGCTTTTGCCAAATCGCTCAATCAACTTCTCTATGTCTTCTTGGAATAGGTGATGTCGGGTCTACAATACATTCCCAGCGCACAAATATGATTGCCATCCCTCCGGATAGTATTGGTCCCAATTCACTCATGATTTTTGATGATGTGTCTACGGAACGACAAGCCATCATACAGGTCTACTTTGCATGGAACGTAATAAACATATCGACTGTTTCTATATTTGTCAAACTTATTCACGTATAACAAAACAGTAACTCGTGGCAATGCAAATATGACCGTTCTCTTCCGACAGGATGAACGAAACTTGCGTCACGTCTACGATGATCACTGAATTCCGTTCATATCAAGAAACTTATAGGAGCGGGGAAAGCATTATTAAGCAGCTATTTTATACAAATGTAAGGGAAAAGTAACGGTGAGTCACTTTAGCAAAAGGAACGATAAGGCAGTTACTTTTTACCAGTAGCTAGCCAGGATCAACCAATGGGGGAGGTTATAGGTACTCAAGCCAAATTCTACAAGCATTTCGTCTCGTGGCGTAGCCGCGCTCGTCAAACGTGCACCATGATCGCGAGGGCAGCTGCGGTAAGTACGGATATCGTAGGTTCGAATCCCGGTGCTGCCAGCGTTTATCCTAAGTGTGTTTCTTCCCCGGGTTTCGCCACACTTCCTACAGGAAGTTGCCGGGATAGTGCCTTGCTCAAGTCCCGGAGCGTCTACTCCATGCCTGTCCCAGATACATTTACACACCCAACTACAATCATCACAGCAATACAGGTTGCCAGACAGCTTCAACTCACTCCCAACTACACGGGGCTGATGACCAAGGTGTCTCAAGCCCCTCAAATTAATTAACAACAACTCGACATGTATTTCCATTTCTCTCTGAGATATTATTACACCAGAAATTTTTCGAGTAATACAATATGCTCAAAAGACAAAAACAAATCAGTTCTTTAAAAAATTAAGTTAATTTTTTACTAAAATGTCTCACCTCAATGGTAAATTTAGAACATTCCAGTTCCCCTGACAGGAACAAAATAAACTCAAATATATCTGTGCTACAAACATGAAGACTGCGTATCTCTGAACAAGAGAAATTATTTACAGAGGTCTCAGCAAAAGTGAGCATGTCCTCTCACGATGTATCATGTTGATTTATGAGTAATTCAATACCGGTACTCATTTTTATGTTTATTCAGTTTTTCCGACAAGATCCTGTGCTTTATATTGCAATTAGCCCTGAATGCCTAAAGTATCATTTTCGAAGATTTTTGTCACCTATCAAGGTCCTTCTTACCTAACAAATGCTACCTGCAGCCGGAAAAAGGTTTAATTGCTTACACTATTCAGGCGACAGATTTCACTCATTCGTAACTGGGAGATAACCGTAATTCGGGGAATTGCTTGACATATATTTAGGCCTACGTAATATGAATCAACTCGGCTGACGGTTATCTCATGTTCAAGATGTTAATAATGATTCCAAAATTAGTGTTAATGTACCCATAGAATTTTCTAACTCTTTATTAAAGCGCGTTATTTTTAATAAAAACTAGATTAATTTGCATCCTAACTTCTCTCCCACCAAGAAAAGAAAAAACTAATATTGCCCCGCTGTGTGGGATTCAAAATTATTTGGCGCTAGCCTCAGTTTGAAATAAGCTATAAGTTATTTCGCGGGGGAAAAGTTAGATTGGCAACCCTGGGAGGACGGAGTTGTATTACCACAGTCTAAACGCGAAGCTCACTGCGTTACGAAATTGCATCCTCTTTGTAGGTGAAGCAACACTAGCACTCGCGGCGGCCAGCAAGCTGGCAACTGCCTTGAGCACGTTATTCGCGGCACAGATGATTTCACTTTTGCAACGGTTTTTTGAATTTTAACTCACCTGAGTGATTCTTTCCATTGTGAACATAAGTCACGTTAAATCACCAACTACTACAGAAAAAAGCCAAAATGTTGATATACTGTACACTTTTAATTCATAGAAACATAAAAAGAATGCTCTGTTTTTATTAGTTCAGTCCTCTGTTGTATGACGTATTTAATAAGTCTTACGTAGAATCCATACTAGTTATAAATGCATGATTTATTTTAATGATAGTCGCTGGCATCTCTACAGAGTATATAACAAAATCCCCTATTCTTGGATGTAACGGGTAATCTCGAATTTTGATGCGGTTTTCACCATTCAGTAAAGAATTTCTCGAGGAAGGTTTCTGTAGGAAAACATTCATTTATGACCAAAGGAAGCCGAGCAGTAACGATTTCAGTGAATCGTGTCGAAGGAAAACCTGCCATCCGTGCGCCTTTTAACCATATGCTGGGTAAAACATTACAAATATCCATATACTATGAGTGTAAGAATGGTCAGCATGAAAAGTTGTACAAAGAAGTCCGCGACAGCATATCTTTATCTTTACTACATCGCCAACTATAAGTGATTTTACGTTTTAATTTCATCCAACATTCTCCATTCAGTGGAAATTAAAATTACTAGCTTCGGAGCGAGTTTACGAGCAAGCGAAAGAGCCCTCACTCCAGCTTCGGCCAACATTAACTGTCGAGTCGTGTCGAGTTAAGACTTCAGAGAAGAGTAGGCCATCACCCCAGCTTCGGCCAGCATTAACTGTCGAGTCGTGTCGAGTTAAGACTTCAGAGAAGAGTAGACTATAAGTGTTTGGATTTTCGCTGTTCACCTCAACTTTTCTGAATTGCGTCTGAGACCTACCGTCCGTGCACCTTTTAAGCTTACGCTGAGTAACCCCTTTAAGACACCAGGCGAAGCCGGGGCGGGTTGATAGTATGGGTATAATATAATATCACATTCTTAACCACATCCAAAGCTAGTTATTCCGTAAAATTGAATAACATTATAATTAATTGGTAAAAATACCAGTGTGATTTGTGAAACGAAAAGTATAAAAAGATCTTAAGGTCTTAAATGGCTCAATTGTAGGTACTGTGTATATTTTCTGTGGGTTTGAAACCTCTCATTTCTGAATATGACAAAATAATACAATGCCAATTTTACAAAATATCGGCAATAACAATCGTGTACCGTACCTTCACAGCAGCCATGTGGGAGACCAGGTATTTCATAAGAGAATCAACAAACAGTGTACCACATTTAAGTTTGCGAGCATTATCCTGACGACATAAATTGGCTTGCTTCCATAGAATTCGAGAATAAGTTTATATTATTGTACAAAATCTTTATTCATTAAATCAGCTCTCTGACTATTAAAAAGCCATTTTCTACATCTGAAAATTAAAATGTCGGCACGCGTTTGAGATGACATCTTTTACGGTTACTTGGCCTACCGTATGTCTTAATTTTCAAAATACATTGATATTTATATTTGATTTGCAGCCAAAGGCCAATGGCCAATGGCAGGGCATTTCACAGGAACGCCCGTAGGTTCCCCAATTTCAATGTCGATTAGTTCCAACTTAAGCTACCAGACGCCACTGCCACTGAAACCAAACGGCGAACGTTTGAACTTGATAGAGCGTGTCTAACCCATTAGCCTACAAATTGTGGCTACACACTACCAATTGTAGTTGTAAGTTCTTTTACGTACCATAAATCTGTCATGGGTCCGACGACTTCAACTGGGTTTGAACCCGAAAACTTGGGCATAGCAGTTCAGCTTACTATCGACTACACCACCAAAGCAATGCATAGATATCCTACCGGGACATGCTTCTGATTTATAACCGACTGGCTCCATGGCTCAGCGGTAACGTTCTCGCCTGCTGTTCCCAAGGTTGCAGGATCTAATCCTGGCGCAGTCAGCTGGCATTTAAGGGTGCATACATGCGAGGTAACTGAGTCTGTAGATTTACTGGCACGTTAAAGATCCCCTTCAGGGCAAAATGTCGGCACCCCGGTGTCTCTAAAAGCCACAGTAGTTAAATGGGACCTAAAACCAATAACATTATTATTGATTTATAACCAGTTAAAGACCTGGTGCCGTTGTTTGAATGAAAAGCTTTATAATACTTTCTACTGCGTATCCCAATTAATTGGGGTCGCCGGAGCCAATCAGGCTCATTTTGGTTTTGGCCGGGAATTTAAGGCCGGATGTCTTTCCTGACGCCACGTAATTTTTCAGGTGAAAATTCCACCCCACTTTCACCGGGATTGGAACTCCGGCCGTCCATGTTATTGACGAGCAGCTAAGCCACTGCACCATCACACTTCTCTTGAAAAGCTTTATAATACCAGCCTAAAATCCATAGCTCAAAACTTACCTTTTAGGGCCCTTTGGAGACTCGGGTGTCGTCTTGCTATTTGAACAGTCTGACTTCCCAGTCGGTCAACACGAATACACACAATTAGATTGGGCGAGGAGTAACAATTAATTTCTCTGTGTGATTCATAATACAATAATTATTTATACATTTAATAAAACGCTTCTCATACTACCCCCCCCCCCCTTAATGTGAGAAATGTTTTATTAAGTGTATAAACGATTCATGTATTTTTATTTAAGGCATTAGGAGATAAATTGTCACTGCCCACCAAATCTAATTGGGTACCGTACACTCGTGTTGACCGACTGAAAAGCGATCATATAGGTTACCTATCAACACTGAAATATTGCGTCTAATATTAGATCTGTTTATTGAACTGCACATCTCCTCTTGTAAAGCACATGTTAAATTAAATATATAACCTTTACACAATGCTCAAATACAGTAAATCCAGCAACAATAACATACACCAACATAGCGCAGTCGGAACATTCTTGCTGGCTGCATGAGAGCATTATTGTCTGGCGGTAGAAAAATATGAGCCAAGCTTTGCGATCTGTAGGTAGACTGTGGTTATACGTTGTCATGAAGACGTGTGTAGCCCCAAATGAGGACCTGGGCCGAAAGGCGACAAGAGTACATCACCACAGACACAAATCACAACCTGCCGATTTTCCAAGGGGGGAGGGGGTTCTAACCCCCCTCCTAACCCTCCCCTTGGCTACGCCACTGCTTTTTACGCAAAAACTGTTACGGTAAATGAATATCGTGTGGCCTCCTGCGAAGCAGAGTGCCGGTCCTTCTAATTGATGCACGTGGGCGACCTGCGCGATTTACTGTAACGGTAACATCGTTACAAGGTTTTTGGTAAATATCGGCAACTGTAACGTACGGTAGTTACTCCAACCCTGGTCTAAATTCAGTCATTGTATTCTTTTCATTTATCTGATACACTTTGGAGGTGCCTGTTAACCCTTAGAAGGGGCGTCCCCATGTGGCGGATAGGGGCCTCATAGAAATATGGGTTGGTTCAGACATCCTGGAATGAACCCGCGGACCAACAAGCAGTACAACTCTTGGGAGCTTTGTAATGCTGGGACATCCTCTTTCCAGGGGTTATTAATATGCATGCCCATGCTCAGGGTAATGGATGGTGATCTCAATGACATCTGCAGAGAAGAAGAAGGCCTTTGGTGGCGGACGAGGCAGCCCAGTGCTCAGGAGTAAAAGATATCTGTTCCAAGACTGGGGAATGTGTCAGATGGATGATGGTCCCGCAATTGGAAGAAACACAAATGAAATGCATCTCGATGGAGGGCAACAGCTTCAACAAGACCGGGATGACGTCGATCAGGAGTTTGTGCACCAAAAGGGTTCAGAACCGGTTAAAATCAAGCAGAGCTGGATCAACGAACTGGGTGGTACTTTGAGATACGGAAGACAACAGGAAACCACCGCATTATTATTCCTAGCATAATCATACTGGCTGAAAATCAATTAACTACGGCCATCACTCCCTGGTAGACCTTAACAAGGCCCTCACACACGATCAAATCATTTGCCCAACACCGTGTTTGTGCAACATCATGTTTGCGCAAATATTGGTACATACACCTTTCAACAGCTTGTGCAAACCTCGTTCCATTTTGTGGTGTTATCGAGAAAAGATATTTGACACGGACAAATTAATGTTGTGCCGCGATTGTTATTGGTATTTTGACGTAAAAGAAGAAACTAAAACGGAGAAGGAAGAAGAGGGTGTTGGTGAAACATTGATTGATGAAGAGGAGCGTATTTAATCATCATGATGACAGTTTGGTTACAGAGATTAACTGACTACAAAAACTACCTTCGAATGAACTACTGTCGACCAAAATATTATGTGTACTCGAGTTTGAAGGTTGTCTGTGAAGTAACCATTAGACCTACATAAAATCCAATAACATCATCATTTTCGTCGTTCTATTTTACGTTAATTCATGTAGGTTTGGAATTTTAAATTTATATATATATATTATCGCAGTTGGAACACAAAAAGTGCCCGTTTTTAAGCGTGTTTCAACCATGCGTCACATTTAAAAATTATTATCTCACAAACCCGTCATCAGATCGAATCCAAATTTTAACACAATATACATTGGAAAGTTGTATAACGGGTTTATTAATTTCAAAATTTTGTGTGTCCAAGAAACAAAGTTGTTATCATTTATGTAAGGTAACCTTTTCTCGGCTCGGGGTGGTTGGAAAATGTAGTTCTTGGTTGCGTTGTAATCCTTATACATCAAAAAGGTATGTTGTATGATTGTGAAATACGTAAATTAATTCACTTATTTTATATCGGTTTGTATTTGTACGGGGAATTAAGATATGGTTCACCAGTTAGCCGCTCCGGTGAAAGCTGTACAACGTTGCCAAGATGGGCTCCATCACGCGTCATGGTGCGCCTCGCTCGGATGTGATGGGCTCCATATCAGCAACGCTGTACAGCATTTCCCGGAGCGGCTAGCTGGTGAGCTATGTCTTTTATTACTAAAAAAATATTACGGTGTTAATTGTATTTCTTGAAATAATCTGGTCGTTGTGCAACACTGCAACCTTTTTACCGGCTACCACTGCCTTACACTGCTATAAACTCCCGCCAAAAATTCATTTTCTCCAATACCTTAAGCAATCGCAATATGAATGTAATAATAATAATAATAATTTATTTTTATTATTTATTTAGTCTATTTACCCTCTAGGTTGGTGGCTCCCACGGACTCAGCGACGGAACTCACCACTACCGCCGCTACGGGCAGTGTCCTGGAGCTTGGAACATCTGGTCGGTGTGGATATAACTGGGGGTGTGTGACCAGCACCTCGCCCAGGCAGCCTCACGTGCATAGCGAACAGGGGCCTCATGAGGGATGGGAAGGGAGGGGAAAATTGGGATGGATAGGCAAGGAAGAGGGAAGGAGGCGGCCGTGGCCTTACAGTAGATACCATCCCGGCATTTGCCCGAAGACGAAGTGGGAAACCACGGAAAACCACGGAAAACCTCGGAAAACCACTTCGAGGATGGCTGAGGTGGGAATCGAACCCCCCTCTACTCATTTGGACCACCCGAGGCTGAGTAGACCCCGTTCCAGTCCTCATACCACTTTCCAAATTTGTGGCAGAGCCGGGAATCGAACCCAGGACCTCCGGGACGGCAGCTAACCATGCTGACCGCTATGCTACGGAGGCGACAATAATAATAATTATAATAATTATGAAACACTGGAGGACAAAATTGAATTGCGATTAAAACACGACGAGATCTTTACTCAGTCAAAGACTGTCAAACACTGCAATACCCGTCCACAACGCTTGTCAAGCGCGAAGGTGTTGCGCAACAAATTTTGATCCCACCCTACGTGTTTCAAACTGTTGTGCAACAACTCAATACATGCCATACACCGCCAAATTGTTTGCGCAAATGGTTTGATAGTGTAGTATGGGACCTTTAAAGCCCAGAGGGTGCTAAAAATCGCCGGGTAAGTGATTAAGATTGCAACATGGGAACAAATGACAGCATACGTACACATAAACGAAGTTGCCTTAATTTCGTAAGATGCGCGACTGATGCCAACAGGATACGTGCTCTCTATTATATGCGTCAAACGATAAATCTCTCAATGCCAGGATTATCACCAACTTTCGTTGAACAGAGATGGCACCAGAAGAAGAAGGAAGGGTCTTTTATTATAAAGCAATTTCTTAGAGTAGCAAACAATACCCAACTTAATTACACATAATAAGTGTTTTGGTCGCATAAATGAGATGGATAGGTAGGGAGGCAGTGAACTGCTGATGGAAGTATGTTCAACAGATTAAAAATTCACATATGATACCCTCAACCAATTCCCAAGGCCACAATAACTATACTAACTTGTGTACATTCAGATTACACTCAAGTACATGGGGACCAATATGGACGTACGATAGTCCCTTAATGAAGCAAGGACGACATATGTTTCTGTCTCTCTCCCCCCACCCCATCCAAAAAAAAAACTCGACTGCCTGGGAATCCAATTAGGCTACGCTTTATACGAAGCCTTCAAATTATGTGTTTCTCTAAGACGGGGAGCAGTGAGGGAGAGACTAAAGTCAGTGCAAGTAATACACCGCCATGTTGAATTTTACCTAGATAGCAGATTCATCGCGTAATATGCCCGGGAGACTGAACTGCGACCCGGAGCTGTTTCCAGAAATAAACCAACACCAGTCAATACAACAGACAAGCTCATTTCTCCGTGGGGGTAGGAGGGACCCCAGCTGGGATCTACTTCAGAGAGGGGCGAGGCGCGCCCACGTCTTTCGTGGTGGTGAATGTTGTTCTAAGGGGCCGAGATCATGGTCATGGAATAACAAATTTTCTGCTTACACTAATCACTTCCTTAAACGGAGTGCGTTTTCAAAATATCTATATTTTTTGCCAAATCACTCGATCAACTTCTCTATGTTTTCTTGGAACAGGTGATGTTGGGTCTTCACAACGACAACATGGGCTACTTTACATTCCCAACGCAAGATATCATCTCTCCGGATAGTGTTCGTCCAGGTTACTCACGAGTGTTGAAGATGGGTCTACGGAAAGACAAGCCATCATTTAAGCCTACTTTAGCATGGGACATAATAAACATATAGACTGTATCTATCAGAGGAGCGAGGTGGCGCATTGGTCAAGATATTCACCTCTCGTCAAGGTGGACCGGGTTCGATTCCTGGTCAATGCATACGAGATTTTTGAAGTGAAATGCCATGTCCTGTGGTTCGGATTCCACTTAAAATGGAGGTCTCGTGGCTCATGATCACAAGATTAACGGTCACGTAAAACTAGAAGATTCATTTTTTTCCTATTTTCATTGAATGAAAAAAAAAAGGCTTATGAGATCACCTTTTGTCCGAGTGTGTGTATGTGTGTGCATATGTGTGTCCCCCTCAAATAACTTCTAAACGGCTGGAGCGATTTTAATGAAACTCGGTAAGATCATAGCACCATTTCGCCCGACCCCGACCGTGCCCTTCAAATTGTATTACGTCTCACCAATCCAACATGTTGGCTGTGCGAAATATTTAACCACCATTCAATATCTCAAAAATTATTACCGATATCACCCTGAAATTTTGTACGGTGATAAAGAGCACTACTAGAAGTTCACCTATGAAACTTTCAAAAACCTGATAGCTACGAAACCAACGTGGCGGCCAAGCGAAGTTGAGACTTTTAAATAGACCTTTCTCGCGATTTAACCATCCAAACGCAATGAAACTTGGTACAGCAAATGTTTATACACATTGTAATGCACTGGCATCTAATTTAGTTCAATTGTTTACATAACCTCAATATGGCGGCTGTACGAAATATTTCACTGGCATTCTATATCTACGAAACTATTACTGATATCACCCTGGAATTTTGTACGGTTATAACGGACACTACTACAAGTTTACCTATGTAACTTTCAAAGCCTGTAAAGTACAAAACAAACATGGTGGCCAAGCGAAGTTGAAACATTTTAATAGACTTTTCTCGCGATTTAACCATCTGAGCGCAGTGAGATATGGTACAGTAAATGATTATACATATTGTAATGCACTGGAATCCATTTTAGTTCAATTGTTTACATAACCTCAAGATGGTGGCTGTGCGAAATTTTAAAAATAAGGTTTTATTTCTTGTGTCGTAATCATGCGATCAAAGTCAACATTTGAATAACGAACCTAAGCAATAATAGTATGGAAGTAGTGATCGTTCTAACTCCCCCCCACCACCACTCCCAATTCAAGCCGATATCTCGCGGACCCATGGTCAGATTTTGACATGTGACATGTCGTAGGACTTGCGGTGACGCCCCCTTTCCTATGGACCACTCGTTATGTTAAAAAAAAAGTGTTTTTGAAAGTAGGCGATATTTTAAAAACTAAGCATGATAGAACGTTGTGCAATGGCTTAAACCAATGGTCTCTATGTCCTTTATCGTTAGAACAAAACATTTTATTTTTACATTTTTCCAAAAATGTCCAATTTTGAAAGTAGGTTTTATATTTCGGAAACTAGGAATTTTACAAAGAGTTTGTTTGACATAAATGAATGGTCTTTAACCCCTCTACATCTAAAATAAGTTTCAGGTCTCTACGACAAAAACTGTGCAGTAGTGGGGCTTGGCGGGGTCTAGGGGAAATCGTGTGTGTGCTTGAATACGGATGGCTGTGCTGTAATAGGGTTATGTTTGGGGAAGGACTAGGGTCGAGTGAGGGGTCGTTTGAATGGTAGGCCTATTTTTTCCGCTCTATCTGATGGTGAGGTTATTTCTTTAATAGGTTGAATTTGGAAACCTAATTTTGAGGTAAACACTTTTTTTTACATTTTTATTGATATCTCGTAAACCCGCAATGCTAGGGACAAGGCAAAAAACGTGAGGGCGAGTTCTGAAACCAAAATAATTTCGGTTACAAACTTCATGGCCGATTCTATGGACATCCTTCTGAGATACTTGACATCATTCATTGCTACTATGGCTACCATTATTCGATTTTCAATGTGTTTCGTAAATTAGTTCCCAGACGTCTGTAAAGTACCGTAATTTATTCCTAAATAGTACTGTCGTAGCCAAGGATTTTAATGATGGCACAGCATCGATATTAACCACAAGCTCAGCACATTGTTGATCTAGTCATTCACGACTGAACAGCTACCGTGCTATGTACTGCCCCCGGAAATTGAATTATATTGAGACCACGATGGCTGTATTGGAAAATATCAGTAAAGTTAAGGATGTCATAGTTATGACGTGGATATTCATGACGTAGGCACGGATAACGTAGGATTCATGCCAGTAGGCTGATTGAGCTGAGATTCTTGGTGACGTCATGATTTTGTTCGAGAAAGCTCAGAGATTTACGACGCAGTCGCAGGAAACAAGGTATTGTGCTAAGGAAGAAGCTACGCTATTGGAGGAGAGACGCGAACCAATGAACGATAGTTTGGAAGGAAGACGGAGATTGCTGAAACCACGATATTTGATTACTTTTGGCATGCAGATTTGTGGAAATCTATTTTCAGTTATGGCATTGATTTGGAATTTTGAAGAAATTAATTTTGAGTTTTTGAATTTTGAAAATCCGTCAAGTATAGCCAAAGTTAAAACTTCCAGCAATGACGCAGCAACAGGCTATGGTAGGGATGGATACGCCCCTTAAGAAGTTGATAAAAGGTCGTGCACAGGAGAGAGGAGCTCTCATACTCAGATCTCATACGCTCAGATCTCATACTCAGATCGCATATATATTTCTGGCGATATAGAGTTATTTTCAAGTGATTCAGTGAAGTAAGGTGTCTTTAGCGTGAGGTGAAAGCCTTGCCGCATCGAACGAACTCGGAGCAGTTCCGTTTCACGCTGCTCAAAACTAGGTGAAGTTGAAACGCGCACATTAACGTTTCCACCAGTCAAGATATCAAGCGCTAACTTCAGCCTTTTTGATAATTCTATTAGGCAGTATAACATTGTGGTGTATACAAGATTTGAACAATTTCACAGTGATACTTGGAAAGATATTGGAACTTTAAGGCTGCCAACAAAAGTGATTTTCTCGCTACAGGAGAAACACTTTTATATTCCATATTATACACTACGGCTGACACGTGGAGTGCAACAGTTTGGTTTTACAACGATACATTCGACTATGGAACATTATAATATTACAGTGCTTTTGATGATTATAATCGTAGTTGAGATGGAAGGCTAAGGCTTTGATGCAATTGGGACATATATTATTGGAGTAAAGTAACAGCATGGAACTTCGTTAATCGTCTTTCTACAAAAGCGAGCATGTAGTGAACATCCAACTACACTCATGCATCGTTAATCCATCGCTGAATTATACCAGATAACAGTGGAAATATTTTCATACTCCACAACTATGAATATTTCTGCGGAAATAACTACATTAAACTTCATGACGAATTCCTGCAAGAACTTCAGAGAACTTTCAAGAGAGGCCAGGGTTATCCCGGCGCACAATGAAGAATTTTGCCGGAAGGATGTTTTCGTATCCACGGAGCAGTGCAATTTCGGAGGAGGAAGCAGTTCGATTCTCCGAGGACGCTTATTCCTGTTTCGAGGATGGAGCTCATCTTTAAGTTGGTGAAATGGATCCATCACCAGTCTTCTTTGGGGAATTTTCCTCTGGAACTTCAATCGGCAGATAAGGTAGTTGTGAACGTTTCTTGTATTATTTGAGTCTAGTAGCGATATTTGAGCAACCATTCTTCCCATATTTTCTGTCCTATCTCTTGCCCCATTTTATTGATTGATATTTTTGTACTCAGTACACTTCGATGATTTATGCCTTTTTCTTCGATTTTTGAGACATTGCTATGTCATTGGCATACTTAAATAATTTTGGATCAGTTGAGACTGATGATTTAGATTCATTCAGTAATTTGCATATTTTTGTAGTCACTATTTGACTGTAAAGTTAACGATTTGCTATGGCAGATTTGAATTCAGACAGCGTGTCATTTTATTAAAGTAATTCTATTCAGTAAATTACTTTGACCAATTTTCTGTCATCCTCAAGAAAGAAGAATGATTAAAAGATTTTAGAGCGTTAAAATCTTTTTCGATATCGACGATCTTTGAAATACTAGTCGACTTATGAACATGATTGCAACATAGACATTTATCATTGCATTATAGACAATTTTATGAAATACGAACGTTAATTACAATTTATTGAATACACTACCGGTATAGTAATGAACATCTGATAGGAGTTTTTCCCAATTCTAGATTGGAATAATAATGTTTGCATTCCACAATCTAATTGTATTCTATTCGACTATTTTGCAGTTTAGTTGAACTTTGTTTGAAGATAGTATTTTTATACTGCGTTACTTTGGAGATGTTAATCTCAATTTTGATAGACCAGGCAGGAGTGTCTAACCGTATTTGCTATTAAATTTATTTGTGATTGGCAAATTTTTACTTCATATCGATTCATGAATGAAACCCACGAAGGTTAAATGATAACAGTCATTATTACAATTGATGAATATAAGAATTTTTAAAGAGGAACAATGGATGTATAATCGTTATTTCAGTGGACGTGTAAAAGTCGCTGTTGAGTAATGCCCTTGAATAATGAAGGAGGTTCCCACAATAATTAATGAAGTTGATGAATTAATAGTGGAGGTTTTTTGTGTGTAGTTTGGAAGATTTTTATGCCATATATATAAAGATATATGATGAATTTTGGGCCAATTGTTGTGCCATTTTTGTGCGTTATGAGCGAAGTATTTTCCCGCTGAATGTTATTGTTCTTGTTCTTTGAAAGATTATTCATATGAAGATACTGTTAAAATTAACAAGAGTGTTAAATAATTTGAGAGGAAGATTTTGAATGGAGGTTACAGTCACAAATATTAATAATTATTATTAAACATTATTAAACCTGAATTTGACAGTTTAATATAACTAACCTTCATTGGTCGATTATATCAACACGATTTGAGTAATTATCAACCGGATAAACGTGTGGTTCAATGTATTCCTTGTATAAATAATATAAACAATTTAATATTGTAAAATAATTTTGTAAATATCTTTGTTAAATAATCTGGAATGATAGTGATTAATAGAAGCGTGTATTAAAATTTCAATGGTCATTTGACATTGTTATAAACAATTTGTTATTGTTATAAATAATTAATGAACTTTTGTTATTAACATTTAGAGTTTTTTTATATACTCTAAACAACGCAAGTTAAGCAAGTGGTTTGAACAAATAATCATGATTTGGGATTGTTGGAGGAATCCACTGGTGTTTGAAGGAAGCATGTAAGACATTTGCGTGATAATATTTCAGTTGAGATGTGAACATTTACGTGTTTGGAGAAGGGAGCCAAGCTATGAGGTAACACGCTTATGTTAGGGTTGAACGAACGGGTGTCCGCTTTGACAGTACAGGTGCTTTGCAGCTGGCCCGGACAACTGTGTTACTAAGGCCAAGGGCGTTTCATAATAGCCTTGTGGCTATAAATAAAATGTGCAGTATATAAACACGCAAAGCAATTGATATATGTGTCTCATCCCAAATCCCGTTTCCATTCCAAATGCATTGTTATATTTTCGTTGCTTTGAGCTTGAGAAAGCTAAAACATTATATGTAGAGAATACAGGTCCTACAGGAGGACATGGTTATGTGGTCGATGGCTTCTGATTGCCACGTATATTTTGTTGTTTCATTTTGTTAAAAATCATTCTTTATGTGAAATAAATTATTGTGCAGTTTAAAGTTTCTCGTCTTCGTTTTTGGTTCATTTTAAATATCATGGTGGAGGTTATTGTGAGGACATACTTTTAAGTGATCCAGTTGACAACCCAGTCCCCGAGATATATTTAAGAGGTAAGTAAAGGTAAGTATGAACCCCCGTATATTTTGGTGTGTTCCACAATAATTTTCTTGTTAACTATTGTGCTCTAATCTCGATAGTATCTGTCAGTGCCATTTTCAATGATGTAGCTATGCCGGCGCGTTTGATTATTGGCAATCCGATTGAGGGGGCGGATATCTGACAGCCTACTATCCGGGTTATCGGGTACAGTACCAGTATACATTTAAATTACGAGCGACTTATCCATCATCACTTTCAATGCACAAATTTTGAGGAATCTAGATATTTAAGCCTTTTTCAAAAATTGAAGGCTTTAAGGCAATCACAAGCCATTAAATATGGCCAGTTTATCACATACCGCACTCCCACTAATAGTCATGGTTGTTAAGGTCATCTGCCCCAGTACTATAATCATATCTATGAAAATTATGAATTAGAACTTGTTTTCCCTAGTGAGATCGGGGACGTAGAGAGCGATCACGGGCCCTAGGACAAGGTCTTCCGGACCCCTCTATTTTTATTCAACCAGTGACATAATTTTGAAAGCTTGCAAATGTTTAATTATTTCATCTGTGTTAAGAGGGGCCGATGACTTCGTAGTTCCGCCCCTTAAAACAAAACAAACCAACCCCCCCCCCTAAAAATCATGGAATTTAGCTTGCCCAACTAATTATTAATTTACCTTGTTTTTAGTTAGGTCTATTCAGTAACTGTCCTGATCTTTCTTACTTTTTGTCTCTCATTGGTTGTTCTTTTACTTCAAGATTTTGAGGTCACTGTGCATTAAAAATTCCCTTTTCGTTGTATCTGAATGTGTTCAGGCACCACAGCAATAAGCCATTCTCTTTTCAGAAATGTATAAAGAGTCGATTTTTCTGAGATTGAATTAGGAACTCTACAAAGAGCTCTATAAATTAAATTGTCATCTTTTGCAACTTTGCCATTTCTCCGGAAGAAAAACCAAAAGCACAAGGTTATTTATAAAATTAATTATTATGTTCCCTTTGTAATATTTTGCATGCTATTCACTGGATGTAATCACATAAAACGTAGGCATATCAGAAAAATATATAATAGTGTTTTGACGGGCGTTTTCCCAATAACAATAGTTTAGACATTAAATTGAAGAATCCTGACCACCGCCTCGGGCTACAGCCCCGCTTGCCCCTCCATCTCGTTGGGTCTGAGTGAGATCAGATGTTTAACTAACCCCTAGTTCAATTTGCCAAGATGGGTTCCTTAGGTATGAAGAGTCAGTTCGTTTTGGTCCTTCGCACAGGTCGGTTCGTTAGTTCCAGTGACGTGCATATACCTCGTGTGTGGGAGTATAGTTTAATCCTATAGTACGGTATAGTTATTCCTCTATTTGTGTGTTTCTCCTTAGATACCTTCTCTTGGTAAGAACACAACTCTGCTCACTTAATTCCATGGAGACGGACAGCGGTGGAGGGGTGGTTAATAGTCCCCCTGATGTAACCATGGAAAATCTTTATACTGAAACAGTTGATTTGACTGATCCTTTGATTAATTCGACCTCACCCCCTGTAATGTTTCCAGCTGTAATTCCTATTAAAGAACCTTCCCTTTCTAAGCCAGTTTCATCGGAGGAAACACCTCCTCGGCTGTATCCGCTGACCCATCGTGGCCCATTTTACATATATGTTCAAACCAAAGATGCATCTAATATAGGAAATCTACATCCAATGGCCCTCGGCCGCATGCTTTACGATCATGGCATTAAAGGAATTCAATCAATCCAACGTAAAGGACGTAATAGGATCCAATCCACCTTTATGACAGCACAGGATGCCAATAATTTGTTTATGCAACCCACTATTACTTGAAAAAAACCTCCAAGCGTTCATCCCTTCCTCCAATATACAGCGTATAGGAGTAATCCGAGGGGTTGACCAATCACTATCCGAAACTGAAATTTTGCAGTTTATTGATTCTCCCTGCCCCGTAGTCAAAGCACAAAGAATGCAGAGAAAAAAACAAGATGTTCAGTAAAGAACATATAGCCTACTTTCTCCTAAATGCATGGGTACTGTTATAACTCTTTGTCCTTTTCAAGGAGTATGATTGAATGTTGGTTGTAGTAGCTTGTTGAAATACAACGTGCTATAGGGATATTAAACATGAATATGAGGTGCCCTTTGCTAGTGCTACCTCTGTACCAAATTTCGTTCAATTCGGTTTCACCGTGTTTGAATTGATAGGGGGAATCGATTTGCACACATACTTGGCCACCATCTGCAAACTATTGGGCTGATGTTCTTGCAGTTTGGTCTGAATATGTTTCCCACATAAAGATATGGTGTTGCAAAATTTGGTAGAGACTAGATTATTAGGTTGGTCGTAATTACATTTTAGCTTTTAAAATTTGGGTGGCCGCGATTACGTTTCCGTCAAGATAGCGGTGATATAAAACATGACACTGAGGTGCCCTTTGCTAGTGCTACCTCTGTACCAAATTTCGTTCCATTCGGTTTCACCGTGTTCGAATTGATAAGGGGAATCGATTTTCACACAAATATGGCCGCCATCCGCAAAATATTAGGCTGATGACCTATTAGTTTGGTCAAAGGATGCTCCCTTCATAAAGGTATGCTGTTGCAACGTTTGGTAGAGTTCGGATGGTTATGTTAGTCGTAATTTGATTTAAGCTTTAAACATTTGTGTGGCCGCCATTACGTTTCCTTCAAGATGGCGGCGATATAAATCATGACACTGAGATGCCCTTTGCTAGTGCTATCTCTATACCAAATTTCGTTCCATTCGGTTTCACCGTGTTTGAATTAATAGGGGGAATCGATTTTGACACAAAGCTGGCCGCCATCCGCAAACTATTAGGCGAATGACCTATTAGATTGGTCAAAGGATGCTCCCTCCATAAAGGTATGTAGTTGCAAAATTTGGTAGAGATCGGATGATTAGGTTAATCGTAATTTGATTTAAGCTTTGAACATTCGTGTGGCCGCCATTACATTTCAGTCAAGATGGCAGCGATATAAAACATGACACTGAGGTGCCCTTTGCTAGTGCTACCTTTGTACCAAATTTCGTTCCATTCGGTTCCACCGTGTTCGAATTAATAGGGGGAATCAATTTTGACATAAAGATGGCCGCCATCCGCAAACTATTAGGCTAATAACCTATTAGATTGGTCAAAGGATGCTCCCTCCATAAAGGAATGTTGTTGCAAAGTTTGGTAGAGATCGGATGGTTATGTTAGTCGTAATTTAACTTAAGCTTTGAACATTTGTGTGGCCGCCATTACGTTTCTGTCAATACGGCGGCGATATAAATCATGACACTGTGATGCCCTTTGCTAGTGCTACCTCTGTACCAAATTTCATTCCATTCGGTTTCACCGTGTTTGAATTAATAGGGGGAATTGATTTTCACACAAAGATGGCCGCCATCCGCAAACTATTAGGCTAATGACCTAGTCATTTGGTCAAAGGATGCTTCCTCTATAAAGGTATGTTGTTGCAAAATTTGGTAGAGATCGGATGATTAGGTTAATCGTAATTTGATTTAAGCTTTGAACATTTGTGTGGCCGCCATTACGTTTCCGTCAAGATGGCGGCGATATAAAACATGACACTGAGGTGCCTTTTGTTAGTACTACCTCTGTACCAAATTTCGTTCCATTCGGTTGCACCGTGTTCGAATTAATAGGGGGAATCGATTTTCACACAAAGATGGCCGCCATCCGCAAACTATTACGCTGATGGCCTATTGGTTTGGTCAAAGGATGCTCCCCCCATAAAGGTATGTTGTTGCAAAATTTGGTAGAGATCGGATGATTAGGTTAGTCGTAATTTGATTTAAGCTTTGAACATTTGTGTGGCCGCCATTACGTTTCCGTCAAGATGGCGGCGATATAAAACATGACACTGAGGTGCCTTTTGTTAGTACTACCTCTGTACCAAATTTCGTTCCATTCGGTTGCACCGTGTTCGAATTAATAGGGGGAATCGATTTTCACACAAAGATGGCCGCCATCCGCAAACTATTACGCTGATGGCCTATTGGTTTGGTCAAAGGATGCTCCCCCCATAAAGGTATGTTGTTGCAAAATTTGGTAGAGATCGGATGATTAGGTTAGTCGTAATTTGATTTATGCTTTGAACATTTGTGTGGCCGCCATTACGTTTCCGTCAAGATGGCGGCGATATAAAACATGACACTGAGGTGTCCTTTGCTAGTGCTACCTTTGTACCAAATTTCGTTCAATTCGCATTCACCGTGTTCGAATTGATAGGGGGGGGACAGACATTCAGAGTACACACACACACACACAGACACACACACACACACACATACACACACACACACACACACACACACACAGACTCACACACACACATACACACACAGACAGACACACTTTTTTCGCCCTGTGTTGATCTCATAAGTCTACTTTCATTTTTTGCAAAAATTGAAAGTAGGCTAATACACGGACGGAAGACCCGAATTTTTACCTACTGGTACCGTAAAAATAACGTTCGAAACGCAACAGCTTCCCCAATACGTCTCAATTTTCAATGTCATGTTAGAGGTGCAGGTGTTCATTTTTTCGCACCATATTATATAAACGATGCCAACGCTATGGGCATACGGCACTCAATTGTCGCGCACGTGTTCCTGGTTGCGGACATTGCGCTCAAGGCCATCAAACAGAGGAATGCAATCAGACTCTTGCACATTGTGCACATTGTGCTGAAAATCACTCTAGTGGGTTTCCCCACTGTGCCTACCATCAGCAACAAATCGATATTAAAAACAAATGTGCATCGAAAATCGGTCCTATCTGGAAGTAACAAAACAATTTCAGGCCATCCCTTATCACCCACAACAATTCCCTGTTCTCAATTCTCCGCTCAGGACTCTCTCCTTCACGGCCCCCCCAAAAGAGGAAATATACAGCGGTTGCACCCACCAATCCGAAAATAATTAGTCCGCTGGGATATGATCGTCAGGCGTATTTGAACATTGTCAACCCCACCTCCTCTCCGCCGAACGTACGACCTACGTTCTCCTCCTCCCAACAGACGCCGGTCAGCGTCAGTTCACCCAAAACATGCGTGCCACCCCCTTCGGTTGTGCCTTTAGAACTCAAACAAGATGTCACTCAGTTATTGGAATTGTTAGGCACGAATGCCCAATGGGCACATCTTTTCAAAAGAATTTACGAACCCTTTACTATACTTTTAGCACAATCAACCCCTGCCACCCCTCAGGGTAACTCTTCTTCTCAATAGTTGGTCCCAGTTGGACCATGCATATCTGGAATAAGAAACATGAATTACTACAACTGATCAACGAATATAACCCTGATGTCATATTCATCCAGGATTTATTTATCGTAGGGTATACATGAAAATTATTTATAATTTGACATCAAGTTTAGAAACGTAATGAATTGCCTGTGGTGTCCCTAGGAAGAAGTCGCTGAATTCACCACTGAAAGATGTTTGTGGGCATTCTTGAACTAGGTGCCGAACAGTCTGTCTTTCAGCACCGCACTCGCAACATGATGAAGATGTTTTCCTCCACTTCTACAGGAGATCCCCGCATACACCGTGATTGGTCCGGAATCTATTTAATTTTCACCAGGTCATTCTAGGCTGAGTTAACCCTGTCACCTTCTCAGTTATGCATGGCATTACTGAACTCTCTGGAGTGGCAAACGAATTCCAATCAGAAGACCATCTCTCAGTCTGGTTGAATTTGTGAGTTGCAAGATTATCCGCTGTGCAGATAGGTGGATGTCTTGAACGTAATCGTTTCACATGTAGATCATCAATGTCTCCATGGATATGTAGTTGTTTCAGGCGCGGATCTAGAGTTTGGCTGGGGGGGGTCAGAGAATCGAAATTGTTAAGAAAAATGGTATCACTAAAAACGCAATCAAAAAATAACCAAAAAACAAAACCAGACCAACTTTTTTGCAAGCTACATGGATAGAAATTTGATGCGTTTAGCGCAACAAAAATATTCGTACAAATTGCAACGGCGTGTTTTGCGACTTTTACTTCGAGTTTTGAGAAAAGTATCAAGGTACGTTACAGTTTCGCCAAGTCAAGTTGGTACCGACAAAGGGAGAAAGTCACAGCTTAAATTGCCAACCAAGCTTGCAGTTTGGACGTCGGTAAAAATTTTCAGTGTCAAAAAAGCCCCAAATTCCTATCCGTGCATTGCTGCATATTCATCGTGACATCACTATGCAAAATAGACGAGTTGATTTTGTTATATAAATAATCGTTTTTATATAACAGGCTTGAAGTTGTAAATAACGTATGTACAGACAGTTGTATCAGAACATAATAATTGCAGTAAAGATATTTTCAGTATTGAATAAAATGAAAGAAAACCTGTTTTTCAGTTAAAATTCGTTAAGTTTTATTTGTCTGGTTATTGTGTTTTCGTTTTTTGAGTGTGCAAAAAAAAATTGGTCTCCGTTTGGGGGACCCCCGTGACCTCCGTGACCCCCCCCCCCCTTGAAACCACGCCTGAGTTTTTCTTGGTCTGGATCTTTCTATATTCTCTTATCAAAATGTTGCATCGCCGCAAATGAGGTGGTGGGATGTGGCTGAGAATAGGAAGCCATAGTGTAGGAGTTGACGTAATTGTACCTGTTATCATGCGCATGGTGTTATTCAATTGTACATCTATTAATCTTATATGCGGACTATTTATCCACACCGGAGCACAATACTCAGCAACAGAATAAACTAAACCTAGAGCTGAGCAACGGAGAGTAGTTGCATTGGCACCCCAAGTGGTGCCACCTAATTTCCGCAAGATGTTGTTTCTTGTCTTCATTTTGGCAGAAGTCATTAGTAGGTGTTCTTTGAATGACAATGTTCTATCCAGTGTTATACCCAAGTACTTGGGATGTCTGTTATGGCGAAGGAGGATGTAATTGAAGTAAACTGTAAGTTCCCTTGTTGTCATTTTATTATTCAGGTGGAAGCAAGCAACTTCGGTCTTAGTTGTGCTTGGCTGAAGTCTCCATTTTCGAAAATAATCTCCCAGTGCAGAAAGATCATTTGTCAGCGTCTCTTCTGTACTTTTGAAACATGGATCTCGAATAGCAATTGCCCAGTCATCAGCATTACCAAACTTCCTCGATTTTGTGGAGGGCAAATCAGATATATAGAGGCCGAACAAGAGTGGGGCAAGCACTGATCCTTGAGGAAGTCCATTATTTAATTTAGTTGGCATTGCTGTAAGTTAAATGTAAATGTTTTCTTTTTGAGTCTTGGTTACTGCATTTTGAGAATAGCTTCACCTGTTAAAAAATGGGAAGTCGCACGGCATGATTTAAAATTATTTCTTTCATTTAAGTATATATGGATTAATGGTAACTGCTTTATTGTAAAGATTAATGTAATAAGGTTAATGTAAAGCTATGATTGTCTGCTGATGTTTAAAGAACGTTTATGTAACTTAAGTTCATACGGAAAGATAACTAAGAACCTGTTTAGTAGTGAAGTAACTCCAGTAATGAAAATGTTTTGAAGATTTTGAATCTGATTTAAGTTAACGCTTGATTTGTAATGGTGTTCTTCCTTATTTAGGGTTTGGTTTGATTACAGTAAATTGATAGGGAAGTAATAATGACATTCAGTCCAGATATCGTGTGCGCGTGGAAAAAAACTGACTTTGGAATTTAAATAAACAAGAGTGCAGTTCGTCAAAATTATGTAAGCTAAATTAACTCGCATACTGTCGCAGTGCTACCAAGTTCTCAAAATGTGGTGATGGTGTGCATATGTGCTTGGTGTCTCGTTGCTGGGTGTGTGTTGAATGTTACAGAGGAAAGGAGATATGGAGATTGAGTGAACGAGCGACCAATGGCCATGGTCAGCTGTTCAACATTGGTGGGAGTATCCCTGGTTTTCTGCTGGCAGACATTGGGGTTATCTTACCTAACGCCGACCTGTTTCATCTACCCTGGGAACATTCATATATCATCTGGTACGCGATCTCAGGAGTTTGCCTGTCACCCCACGCTGTGGATCTGGAGGGGGAGAATTGTACCGTTGGTACAATCAAGCCTGGCAAATTGGGGGCTATCCTAAAATAAATCCCCTGGAAACATCTGAAATAAAGATCCAACAACTTCCCATTTCCCCCAAATGTGACTTTCTGTGTGATTACTCCAATTCTACAACATGTTGCAATAGTGACCAAACTTTTGCGGCACCCTATAGGCCATGTCATCGTGGAAATTTCCAAGGTGCTGGTTGTGATCAGAAACATTGGCGCTAGTGTTCAAGTAGCAACTGTTAAAACTCCAAGGTACCAACTTAAGATGACTCAAAACTTCCAATGGCATATGGCCATTTATTTTAATCAGCGACAATTTGTGGTGGTAGGCCTGAATTGGACAATATGGAGGATCCTAGCTCTGTGAGTTAGGCATGAAGGACTGTGTCTTTTATACCCAGCAACTGAGGTAGGTGGATGTGAAAATTTCTACGGGAGACGCCGACCAGGCGGACTCGGGTTCTCCCGAGGACTCGGCCATGTGAACAGTGAATTATATTTTAGGTGGATCGGCCACGGGACTGATGAACATTTAAATTTTATTCTTTGTAAATTTGTTTCTATTGATTTAATTCCATTTAGTGTGCGTGGTCAGAATGTAAAGTTGACTTAGTTAAATTGCGTAGTAACGCGAGCTGTATTTTCAATGTGTTAATCCTATGTATCATTTGTAATACCTTGTTTTCTGTTAGTAATGTTTATCGCCCGCCGTTGTATTTCAAGTCCATGTTGGTTTAATTTACGTAAATATTTTGTCTGCCTCGTGCAGGCCAAAACTTGTTTTGAAAGCCGCGTCCGTTGGTGACGCTTTAGATCTGACCACGTGCAAAGTTAATACTATGAAGAACACCAGTTATATTTTTGGTTTGATTTAGGAGATAAGCATTTAGGTTAAATTACTAAGTAAACATGGTTCTCGATTTATTTTGAGGGGGATTGATTTGGTAAATTGTGGGGTTTGTTGTCGCTAAATTTCGGCGCGAGGTCGGCGTGTTTACGTGATGTGTTCTGGGTTATTAGTTATTGTCGGCATGGTATTTGTTTGTGCCTTTCGCGGTCCAAACAAGTAATTTGGTGGATCATTGGATCTAGGTTGTTTAATTAGCCTTCAGGGGGGGGGGGGATGTGATGTTGAGTAAGTATGTGATAGGCGTCAAGTTTGTAAGACCTATATATTTGTTAGCATGTGTTTTGAGGTTAAGTAGTTCATAGGCGTCAAGTTTGTAAGACCTATTTTTTTGTATGTTTGTCCTAGGCGTCAAGTTTGTAAGACCTAGAAAGTGTGAAGTAGGTTTGTTTGACCACTGGCAAGAAGCTTCGTGCTTTTCCTTTTATTTGTACTTGCCAGGGCGATTCTTCTTACTATTGTGTTTCGTGAATGTATTTTCTTTATGCTTTGTGGGGAAATTCTATGATGGCAAGTTTGTCATTTTATTATGAAGGTAAACCTTTACCCTGTCGACTGTTTCTGTGATTCCTCTACTCAGACGCATGGACCGTCTAGCTCTTGTTTGTCTTTAGTGTTCCTTGAAATTATTTGAATTTGGGTTGGAGGGGGGTATCATTCCAGCTTGTTGGGTTTTCCATTTGTTAATTTCTGTTTCGTTCATTTTAATTTAGTGGTATGGTGAGTGTATGTGCCGGCAGTGTGAGTGTGGTTTTTCTTTCAGGTTAGGTTAAGTTTTGCGCCTTGCTTAAGTAGTAATCATTTTCTTTTATCGTTGAGTCTTCGTAGCTATTGTTCCAGGCATCGTCCCAATATGTAACTTACAAACTTATAAATATCAATTTAACACTTTATTAAATGTAAATGGGTGCGACGTAGCTTAAGGTTCATTTATTTGTATTGTTTACTGTTATGGAATATATGATAGTGAGTTAAAATGAACATCTCTTTTCGTTAGCGACTATCCCTAGGCAACCTGTTTCCTCTTCCGGACCTCTGAGATTAGGGCTCACTTCCATCATCCCGAGTAGTAGGGTACAAACGTAGCTTGAATAATTTATACCCGAGTAACCACTACAAAAATTGATAACACATTTGATTTTCTTTAGTTCTCCTTTTAACCGGTTACAAATTTGATTTATCAAAAAAATGTCGAACACATATTTACTTATTTTTAAGCAGTTTTTCTCCCTGAGTTTGAAGAGCGAGTGAGTCAATCGGTTAGGACACTTTCTTTCCTGTTTTTTCCCCAGAATTTCACCCCTCCCCATGGGCCCCTTAAATTGGATTTATGAAAAAACGGTCTAACACCTATTTACTTATTTTTTATGCTGATTTTTCCCCGCTGAGTTTCAAACTCCTCGCCTATGTCGTTTAAGAGATGCAGGCTCCGTTAGGAATCTTTCAACCCCCACTTTTCACCCCTTTCACCTCATAATATACACCACATCGAAAAACCCTCAGACACATGTCTTCTTATTTTTAATGATGAGTTTATATGCCAAGTAACACATCCCCCAATGAAACCAATCGGGAGATATTGGTATTCAATGAAATGCAGGTCTACACCCTTAACACCCCTTTAGAACCTGAATATCCAAAAATCCTTTCTTAGTGGGCGTTTGCGGCCCTTGAGGAAGCTGCATACCAAATTTTATTCCAATCCGTTGGGTGGTTTCTGAGATTTCGTGATGAATGTGTGAGTGAGTGAGTGGTATTTGACAAATATCTAGTAGATAGTGTCAAGTCTTTGTTATGCTATACTCGTTTGACAGTGCTGTGTGAGCAGTTGAGTAACTAACGGGATTTCAAGTAAAGCTCCTCATTTTCTATACCGGTAGTGCAGAGCGCAACTGGTATCTAGTCGGCCGTGTCTCGACTTGAGCTATGTTGCCATGGAAACTATCTGCCTTGCCATTCCTTCATGAGTATATTTTATGAATTTATTAGCCTTTGCTCGAGTGCAAAAGGGCCTAAATCAGAAGAATAAGAAAGACTATCGAAAATTCATGTAGCCAGCGGTTTCGTTCTGGGTCCTAAACTATGTGTATGCAAAATTTGGTTGAGATTGGTGGAACGGTGTAGATTTGTATACGGAACCAATCCACCCACATACATACATACATACATACATACATACAGACTTTCACTTTTATATATAAGATTTATACTCAGGGGGTATTTTAAGATTGGTTTATTTCCATAAAAACCTATCACATGATTATTAGATATATTTTGTAATTCTTTATGCCTCACAGTATTTTTGTAAAGTTTAAGGACCTATTTAGTGTACTCTAGTGTAATCAGTGACTCCATCTAAATGCTTCATATTTCATAATACTCCACTCAACATTAATATTAGACACCTTGTGCCTTCACCAATAACTTCTTAGACATCCTGTGTTTGAACAATACCACGGATCCGTCGATCCCAATGTCTTCGGTCAAGCACGACTTATAGTTCATTGCTGCCGGAATAAATGAGGATTCAATATCCACTCATTACCAAATAAACCTTCAAAGATAACAATTAGTGTGGATCCCCAAATTATACACATTTTATTACAGGGTCTAATGTCATTGCTTTCAGCTTCTAAGACATGTAAAGATTATGCTTAAAATACTGCGAATAGTGCTCTCTCATAGCACGACAAAACTTTATATAAATACAGGTGTGAAATGGTGTATTCTATGTGTTGCCTTCATCAATAGAATAACGTCGAACCTACGATATCTCGCCTCCGTGTCTGACACAGTTCATTATAACATTGCCAAGCTGCAGTCGCAAATAATAAATAAAAGTTTACTTCTGATATTCATCTGTCTGGCCATGTGGATAACGGGTTCTAGCATATGCATTATATCATTAAAGAATGTCACAGCCCTCTAGACCAAATATTAGTTGCCTGAAATTCGTGTGGCTGTGGAACGTGCTTCCTGCTTGCACTCTGTAACCTTGGCCACGGCCGACTGGATGCGAGCTGCACTCGTGCTTTGGCCTTCACTAGCCATCTGCTAAAACTTGTTTCATTTGCTTACAGTTTTGACAAACAACTGTCCGCTTGCTATGCCTTGAAATGATACGCTATTAACTTCACTACATTGCCTGCCTTGCATTGAAAATCTTTTCAACAAAACTGTATTATTTCCACACGTTTACTTAATATTAAAAAACTACTTGTGCACCTTTGAAACCATCTTAAAACTAGTCTACAGTTCCAACCCTTAACATTACGTTTAGTACAGCATTTTCTGACTTACAGAACGTCGTTCGAGACCCGCCGTTAGGTGTTTGACGGTCTCCATTGGATTAAGTCATCTTTCCATGGTGTTAGCTATCCTCCATCGTTAGTTCCCCCACACATGCAGTTTAGCAATCCATAGTCTGCCTCATAGCATGGTCGTCTTTATCCAAGGTGTTGAAGTATTTTGTTAATTCCATCTTGAGTGTATGAGTGGAGGATTTTCACAGATTCTAGAATTAATACTGGTTAAAAACTCACTGCTTCTAATGGTGCGGTTAAATAAAAATTGCCCATTCACTTGTACCGCCACTGAATTGACTATCACTTGTGTGATAACTCACTCGCAATACTGTGGTCATCAAATTATATACAAAAAGATTGTCACAAATGAAAGTTCCACTCGATGAAATGTTAATTATGTAGTTTATAGTTAACACTGTTCAAATAAATTTACTTATAATGATAATATCGTGTGGCCTCGGGTGCCGGGTGCAAGCTTTGTTAATTGACACCCAGAGGGTAGCTTGCGTGTCGAATTTAATGCTCCTTGGAGCGTTATGAATGTCAAGGAGGTTAGATAGCCTATCTAAGCTCTTTGGCGCTATACCGCTTTCTAGTAGAGAAATGAGGAACTTTGTGTTGGCGGAAAATCCCGAGATTAATTTTGCCATTATGAACTCGTCCTACTGAATTCAAATGGGTTCGTTAACATGCCAACAACGTATGACATGAGTATTGTGATTTTTGTCGCCTTTCAAAAATCACTTACCATGGCCAGGAGCGAACCTGCAATCTTGGGGTTGGTAGACCGACACTATAACCACACACCCACCGTGGCAAGCAAGAATTTCTCGACAGGGTTGAACATTTGACCATGCGGTCTGTTCGCACGTTTTCCATTTTTCAGAGTTTTGACGAAAATAACTTAAATATTATTTTAAACGCACTTGTTATGCTATTGGAATAATTTCCACTGCTCCATTGGCAGAGATGCTTGAATTTCAGCTAATTATGGTTGGATTTTCCTAAGTTCCATCACTTGTAGCACACTTTCAGTACAATGCTTGACTTGTGGTGTGTCCACTACGGACTCTCGACTAGTAGTGTGTCCACTACGGACTCTCGACTGGTAGTGTAGCGTCCTGTCAGCAAGGCTTCCATGCTTCAAGGGCCGCGCAAAAATTATAATTTTGCCTTTCTGTGATATGCAAAGTGACTAAAATATGTCCAAAATGTCTCAATAAATTTGTAGTAATTTCCAGGGTGTCCAAAAGATATAAAAGTTCATCACTATTAAATTTTGTTCCAAAATATTTCCCGCTGCATCCAAGGAATCTACATTTCTGTAGGGTGAATTCAGTATTCTTGTGTGTCGCAGCAACTTCTCCAGATGATCGTGGCGTATGATTCTCAAAGCGAACATGCGCGATCGGGCGCACTATATAGAAGTATAATCCGAGCAGTTTTCGATCATGGCTGTCATTTCTATGACATAATGCCGAGAACCCGATTGTGTACATTAGATAAGTTACAATATACGGCCCTCCGTATTGTTTTAGGCGCCCTGTCTTCAACCCCTACTCAAGCACTTTTGATTGAAGCTGTCGAGCACCCCATTCCCCTTCGAAGACAATATCTTTCGTCTACCTATCTGTTACGTAAATTGTCTCTCACCGCCTTTCCCCTACTCCCCAAATTACAAATTTTGGCCGACTATTATAATCGCAATTTATTCACGAACTTCTATAATTAAAGCATTTAATGCCCTTCAACCCCTCCGGCAAACCATATTACAAACCCGTAAGCCACTTGTGTATAATATTCCATTCCCTTTACTATTTTCCGCCCCGATATTATCACACACAGGGCTAATATGTCACGTTCTTATTTACGTCTCAACCCTGTAATCGCTGCACGAAACTTCCAGGAACTCTCTTCCTTCCATTCATCTCATATTTCAGTTTACACCGATGGGTCTAAAAGCTCTAACCCTGATGTAGTTGGCGCCGCTTATTCTATTCTGTCATTGCAGACTGTTATGAAATTTACCCTCCCACATGCAATGTCAATATTTACTGCGGAAGATTTAGATATACGCCAGCCGCTTGTTTACATTAATTAAAAGCCGTACTGTGGATTCATACCTCTCATAACCGATTCACAAAGTGTTCTCACGGCCATACAAAATGTCGAAAATTCTGACAATTGGTACATTACAAACATCCCCATGCAAAGACCAACTACAATCCTCAGACCGTAATGTAGAAAAAACATGGCGGCGACGGTTGCCCTACCAACAGTAAGATCATGTCATCGGGCTTGTCACAGAAGTTCGTGCAAATTATTATTTTTACTCACCTAATATCATAAAAGATATCACAAGGCGAGACTAGGTTCCGAAGAAATATGCATCAATAATTTTGATTTACCTGAATTAATTTATCTATATAGTGCTGGCCTCGAATTATAGGTTTCTTCGTCTTCACCCAAAGGGCAGCTACAATAGTCTCACTGTTTCTGGGGTTGACTAAGACTCTTTTTGGCGAGTTATCACGATTTGTATTTAAGTTCAGAAATTATAGATTAATATTATTAGCAAAAAATCAGATTGTGAAGTAGGAGAGAAGAAAGTACCCGGTTACTGCGTACACAATCGGTATGAGAATAGTTGCCTGAAATAATCGAACCAACACCATGTAGATACAATTCAATTAAGACCTCTCGTGGAATTGTCTAAAATCTCGGGTAAAACATCACACCGAATTAGTTGATTAAAATATGCAAAGAAGTCGTCGTGAGGATATAAGAACATAATTTTATGGAGAATACTACACACAAGGGACACGATAATATGTTACCATCTAACCTATTAAACATACGTTGTTACCATTTGGAATAGTTGTACGCTGGAAATAGTTGATTTAGTAAAGTACTATAGGTTAGAAAGCACCATCTCCCTCTTACGGAATTATCGCGGCACACTGTAATGTTTTCCTACGTAGCTTTCTCTGTAACCATACCTGAAGAGTCTCCCCAGCAAGCAGAATATAAAATAGGGAAATCCCGTTGGGCGCCAACTCAAATACAAATGTATTAGAGTAATATACAGGGGCGGCCGGTGATATTGGACTCAAGGACGCCGCCCTCCCACCCTCCTCCCACCTCATCAACCATGATGTTCTCTCTCCTCGCAACTCATGGAGGAAAGAAAGGAAGGAGATGCCTTCGCTGCGCTGCCTAGCGCAAGCTGTTGAAGCCAAACGGCTCGCCCACTTTGGTTGCAAGAAAATGGCTGTCCCTATGCTTAAAGCCGTAAACCACTCCAACTAGTAATGGATTTTAGTGACATAAAACTGCAATGACAAGTCAAGATTTTTTCTTGGATAGGCAGAATACACTCTGTACATCACGGTACTCGGCACAAATAAGCTGCGTTATCGTTTTAAAAGCCAATTTAAATATAAATATGAGAGCACCTTTGCGAGGCTAGTTTTGTAAGGAAGACGTGGCAAAACTTAATGGTACGCTGAAACACGTGATTAAATTGAATAAGGTGTTTGAAGATGCAAGTTATACCAAAAAGGAACATCTTGGGAATTAATGATGCCGAACTAATTACGGTATTTACACCAAATTGAGTTTATGTTCTTATTGGTGTTGAGGCATTCATCAGTTTTTAGGCCTAATTTCGAGCACAGCCACTTCCACTCATTGGTCGTACACATTTTGATATTCAAGAATACGAACCTCAAAATTAATAAACAGAACAATTAAAAAAGGACGCATATTTGCACAAAAATACGGTATAGCCTATACTTTTCGGTACCGTACGGTATTTTCTTTGTGGGGGTAGAAACTTGACGATTAGCCTTGAATTGATTAATTACGTAGGCCTACCGTAATTATTGACCGACAGCCGTTTGATAATTTGGGATTTGCAGAGGAATGATTTTTTATTTTTATGGTAGCCTATATAGGGTAGGCCTACACATGCTGAGATTAGAATTGAAGATTTTTTTTATAACTTATCACTACTGTTATTACGTTTCCAAAGTTGCATAACCGGAGCGCGATATAAACCAGGGCCAAAATAACGTTTAGCCATGCACAATGCCTCATGCAAGTCACAGAACACCGAATACGAGTTAAGGTTACGCCCACTTTGGTTGCAGCGCTTGGCTTCACTCAAACGAGCTCAGGGCATCTCCTCTTATTCTTTCCTCCATGTCGCAACTAATGTATTGCCATCAGGGGGTGTCAACCAGATAGGGATCATTTGGCACCATCGGTGTAGTAGCACGTGCCAGTCGTATGGAGCGCTGTATATCGTGTATATCGTGTTGCCAACATATGCATGATACAACGTTGTAATTAAATTGCAAATATATCCCTATATTTAGTCAATAAATATACACATAATTCCTAATTGACATTTCCTTGCAATTATCTTGCTCACCGACGATAATTACGGCACTTATCATTAAATAAACATTATTTCTACTGGGTTGGCGGCATTGACCAACATGGACGCTCTGTTTATGTCGTGCTTGGTGTAAACAATATTGGCCGTATATTAATATTTTATAATAAGCTAATGTTGTGTTCTTTCTCATCTTTCTTTCATCAAATCGTCTTCTTGGTAATGAGAAGTGAACAGTTCTTCTTCTGCTACGCCAAGTAAGTACGCTTATTTTAAGAGTTTAAGTGAAAACTTGTTTCTGTAGTGCCTGTGAAAAATATACCGTACCGGTAGCCTAGTTTTGAATTGATATTAGACGCAGTGTACAGGTGATATTCTACTTGACATATTAATTACACGTTCACTATTATTTATTCCACAGGTAGGCCTACCAAATTCTGTGAACAAACAAATCGTAAATTGCTGTTCTCGAAATAGCAGATGAATGTGGCAATTTGGCCTACTCTCCTGAGAAATGACCAGATAAGAGTCTATGTTACCGTAATGTTTTCAACTTGATTACATCTTGCAGAGATACATACAGTACCATGAGCCTATTGCATATGTGTACTCAAGTTCTTGAGGAGTGTTAATAATTCATTTTACATTGCGGTAGATTAAAAATGTCATGGCTCATGGCAACGTGTCAATGCTTTAATATTTTCCCCTTCCTTGAATTTCAAATTATTGGTACCGTATTCAAAAAAGATCAATTCTTGCACATGTTAGTTACTGGTGCAGTGGCAAGTATTCAGTTGGTCGAATATGTAGTAATGCCATTACTGATGTAGAACTGTAATTACAGGTTCTAAAAGCTTAACACACACTGGTCCTATGGGTGGCTGTGTGCTCTTGTTCTGTGGAGCAAAGTCCAACATTAAAATTTATTTCAGAGGTATACATTTTGGTCCAAATATACAAATGAACGAAGCACCAAATTGTACTCTGAATTTGAAGCATATTAAGTTCATCAGAATGGTTTAATTTTATGCGTATGTTGTTATTTTAGAATAGGCTATATTTATTTTTCTTCCCATCATTCCATAATTATTTTTAGAAAATTCAGCAGCTACAGTACTGTATTCATGCGTAGCAAAACTATTTCTCCTCTGGAAGAGGATTAAGAATAGAATTAGAAACGATGAGACATCTTTCAGATGGGTGATACCTGCAGAAGCAGTAACAAAACCACTCACCAGACACATCAAAAATCTAGAAGATATGCTGGAGTTACCCTTAATTGTTGTGTAATAGAAACACACGTGGATTAGTTACATTAATCGCAGAATTAAAATTTTAGTTATTTTCTGAAAGGTGAGAGAGGCAATCTTATGGGTTTCATCAATCATAGATGTCTATTACATTAATAAATAAGCTTCTGTGTCCAACTAAAATAAATCCTCATCAGTTTTGATGTGGTGTTAACTCATAAAACAGTGTAAAGAAGATTGGTTAATATGTTTATGTTCGACACTGGCGAAATGTAAATATTATGTCAGAAAACTGTACTATAATGAGGCTCATTATAGTACAAGTTTTCATTATGATACAGTTTCTCCCACCAATCAGAGCTCAAGAAACAGTTGTGTGACCAATTAGGTGAGGATAGCATCGCACCTGCACTCACTTCCATGGCCCCCTATTTTAAATTTCACTGCGTGGCGAGTGTCATAGTGAGGTATTCCAGGAGGCCATGGTCAAATACAAGGTATTCTCTGCATCCCATGCGCTCTGTTCAGTATATAAAACTGGTGAAATCTCGACAGATATTTATGAATATTTATGTTCGAACATAAAATAGTTATAATTATTGTCATTATAGGCTCGTTGCATAATGTACTATTAAGTTACAAGGTGCACATATAATAAGCCACTACAACAGAGATCTGAGTGAAATCACATGACATTTTATTAACAAATAGGTGCAGGCTAGAACTATTACCACTGTGTTGTATTGTTTCTTCCAGTATCACAGTAAACAATTTGTTTTAAAGGACTCTTCACCTTGTATTATGTTATATCGTGGGATAGATAGATACAAGATAAATATAATTCATTTATTATATGCCAATGTAATGGTTGACATACCTATAGGTAGTATTTTATTCCTACACGTTACTTACAATATTTTTCAACACGTAGGATGCTAATGTCTAAGCCAGTCACAGCTCGTGCTCAGTAGCGGCTGGTGTAGAAAATTAGTTGTGTGTAGAGATGGGCAGCAGTCAACTGAAAACAGTCGAATTAGTCGATAGTTAAAACAATCGACTTATTCAACTGCTTTTAAAAAACAGTCGAATGAATTCAACGACTACTCACCGTATCATAAACAAGTAGTTTGCAAACGACTGATCTCAAAACAATCGTTGGAAATCATTGGAATGAAACAAGTCGTTGGCAAACGACTAATTCCAAGCGAATGGAATCATTCGAATTGAAGTAGTCGTTGTGAACGACTGATCCCAAAGCAATCGTTGGAAATCATTGGAATGAAACAAGTCGTTGGCAAACGACTAATTCCAAGCGAATGGAATCATTCGAATTTAAGTAGTCGTTCTAATCAAACGACTTCTTCAGGATAACTTCATGCTATACAATTCATTGTGCTGTATGTTTATTGTAGAGCTTTAATTAATAAGTTAAGTATACCTGTAGGTGCCTATAGTTTTATACAGTTCGTTGATTCTTGCAATGAAATAGCCTAAATCCAGTTGTCCAAGTTATTGGAAATGTTAAGCATTCAATATTTAGGTTATGCTTAAACTCCCGGTTTTCTGGCCCATCATCCCAGGCAAGCCTCCCAGTCAGATGGATCATTTGACTGTAATTTTGAATTAGAGTAAGGTTGTAGTATGCGTGGTCAGATTTAGACAATAGCCTACTCCATGAAGGGGTCATGGTTATGCCTTCTATGTTTGTTTATTGAACAGAGTAACTGAAATGAGGGATGTATACTGATTTTAAGATTTGTGGAATGAGTTTATGAATGTTTAATAGAATTTAATGAAGTCTTCAGTAAAGTTGAAGGAGACATGATCGTGTTTAGACAATAGCCTACTCCATGAAGGGGTCATGACTATGCTTTCTATGTCTGTTTAAGGTGTAGTGTGGCTGAAATGAGGGAGGTTTACTGATTTTGGTGTTTGTGGAGTAGTCTTTTCGTTTATAATTTAGGTTTTGTGAAGCTTGTTGCGGAGTTGTTTTATGGATTTTATTGCTCTGCAAATGAAGTGTATTAGGGGGTTCTGGGTTTGGTTTAGCTGTAGTTTACAGGGTTATGGCTGAGAGTTGTTGTAGCAGGCCTAACAACTGTGTCAGAGCAGTGGCGTGCTGTGTGGGAGGGGGGGGGGGGGGGTTAGTGGCAAAGACATGAGGGCAGGGATGGAAGAGTTTATGTGTTCCCTCACAGTTGGCGCACTTAGGCTTATCTCGAGGTACCGTACAGATAGAGTGGTGATGTAAATCTCCAGCGGGTACTGTGAGGACAGCTTGACGGCTGTAGGTGCCTATAGTTTTATACAGTTTCTTGTTCGTAGATTATTTCAATGAAATAGCCTACGTCCAGTTGTCCAAATATATATGTATGTCATTTCATTGGAAATGTTAAGCATTCAATATTTAGGTTATGTTTGAACTCCTTAACACAGTCTATACACTTTTAATGAGAATTGGGTGCATTCTTGAATTATTACACAACTTGAACATGGGCTTACCAATTATGGCTTAGAGTTCTATTTATTTTATGATTGAATTTCATTCATTTATTCTACCGCGTGATAAATGAATTACAAGAAAATTATTATGAAATTCTCCCCATAGCGTGATGGTAATGATCGATGCAAACATAGAATAGATTTTCCAGGAAAATTAAATCAGAAAATATTTTATATTGGGATCCAATATTAATAGCATTTTAGCAAGTCGGAGGGTGTGTACGCTCAAATTGATTCTGGTTGTCAATTGGTTTGTAGAGATGGGCATCAGCAGTCGACTGACAAAAGTTAAAACTATCGACTTGTTTGACTGCTTTTAGAAAACAGTCGAATGAATTCAACGACTACTCACCGTAACATAAACAAGTCGCTTGCAAACGACTGAACTGATCCCAATTGTTTTAACATGCTCTGAGCGCTGGCATAGTTTTACGCTCTGGTCATAAATTGTTTGTATTCACATGGTTGCCAACATCTCCACTGAAAGTTCGCTCTCGTTACTGTTCTAAAGTGCTCTATTGTCGTGTCTCGTGTGTATTTATTCTAGGCTGTCATGTTCTTGTTCAAGTTGTATTTCAACTCTACACTCTTAGTACGGTATTTTCTGCAAAACAACTAAGAAATAAAAGGCACGTCACAATTTTGGCTATGGAATTGTTACCGGTACTTTCAGTTGTAGAAATTTAATTAAGTATTGCTCTATTGCTTCACTTATTCAGAGTACATACAGGTAATGTGTCCTATACCAATATCGGGGAACATTTACTCATTGCAACATTGGATATAATGGCTGCACTATACACAACGCCGCAACCTCCATTCGAAGCACAGTAAAAATAAATAACTTGGATCAATTTCAATTTCTTTTTAGTACATATTATTCTTAAAAATAAATGAGACCAACCAGGTGGTATAGTTCTTGGTTGACACTACTGGGGTCCATGTTTGATTGCTGAATGTCAAGAAATCTAATTCTAGTCTGAGGGTAAGAACAGGGTACACACAGCCTAGTGAGGTAAACCGGGAAATGTTGGGTTTGATTCTCCGCTTAGCCACCCAGCAAGTGGTTTATCATGGGTTCCCACACATACAGAATATAAATTTCTAGGTAATTCCTATCTTGACTGCCTCCTGTAAATCCGTAAACAAGTAGGGTAGTCGTATTCATTCATTCCTATTCATGAGCTTAAATGGCACTCTGTCAAACGCATACATGTGTCAGAATCCAACACAACACAAAATAACATAATGACTTGATTTTGTCTGCTGTTAATTCATTTTATGGGCTTGGGACATCTTGGTCATCAGCCCCATGCAGTTGGGTGTGGGTAGAATTGCTCCGATTATGTGATGACTGTAGCAGTGTGTGTAGCTTTATAAGGGACAGGCTTGGGGAGGTGCCCCAGGAGTTGAAATAAGGTACTACCGGATTTCCATCAGGAAAGGAATAAAATAAAAAAATGTTGAGGCCCACAGAAGAGATCTGCAGAATATCTTGGCTGAGTGGACAGGGAATTTGTAACTGTTCCTGTTGGTATTTCAATTTCATTTTAGTACATATTATTAAAAATTCTTAAAAATAAATGTCCCTAACTATGGCTGCCACCTTTCCAGTCCTCATCTGAATTACAGAAAGTATAGCCTACACACTACTACAGATACCACAATAACAGAGATTATCATATAAATCCTATACACTTCCAAATATATGGGGCTAAATGAATATGTTATCAAAAGCCCTAAAATTAATATCAAAAACACAATGATTCTACAATAAGAGATTCTTTTAAAATATAGTTATAGTAGGTGCAAACATACACATAACAGCAAATTCAAGTTCTCCATTTCAAGCATTACACATTTATTAAGTTAACTGTTTCAACATACAAACTTGCATGTGTTGTAGGAATTTGCGGTTCATCGGTGTCAGCCATGGCGTCAAGGAGGTAATAGGTCCATTATCATGTGCTGTAGCCTACCGTTATACCTTGGCAAGAAAGAAGAACATGCCTCAACACATACTTTTAAAAGGACCAGATTTGATTACTGTATTTTTGCTAAGTTTGATTTTGGCTCTCCCTGTTATTTTTTCTTAGTTGACAAACTTTTTAAATAAAACATGATGATTTCTAGCAGTATTGAGTGTGTTTCTTGTTTTTCATTGAAAGTCCTATTTCTCCTTTCCCCTTCACAGCATGTCATAGAATTTACTGTATTAGTGTGCCATGAAATTTGTTTATGTACATGTACTTACTGTATTTCACCCTTCAAAATTGGTGGACTGGATATATTTTAAAGGGAATATCAAATGAACTACTGTATATAAATTTTGTGATATCCAATTATTTTTCTGAAACTAATGAATTTGGCATTAATTACACTAACAATTTTAGTGTGATGAGGATCAGGTTACACCACCTATTTCCTTAGTATTCTCTCTTAAAATTTTCCTGTTATTGCGAACAGCATCAAGCATTTTAAGATATGAATATTCTCCCATCCCAGTACTTTTCCTTTCTAGTTTAATCTCGGAACTAATCGGTTATAATTGGGCCTACAGTGGTTAATTGGAAGGGACCATTTTTTTAAATTGAGTAATAATATGCTGCAGACCTTATAGTAGCCTAATTCTTGTCAATGCAATATGCTCAAATTGCAACTGAAAGAAATGTAAACATGTAAATTATTGATGAGGTCATGTCCTAAATGCTGTGATTGCTCATTTCAGAGTTCCGGAATTCACAATTTCCCACTTTGGTATTATTTAAAAAAACTGTTATTGCTATTTTGAATGTGATTTATTTCGTGTAGATCATATTATTATCTCCACACTTAAAAACGTGTGCTATAAGTATTGGGAAGATTGTGATTTTCGGAACATTGAAGTGGGCAGAGCAGTTAGGACGAGAATATTTAGCGGAACGAGGGGAAGGAGTGGGGTAGGCTACTCGCACAGCCGTGCTCAACTAGTACCGCGGTCAAACACCAGACAGCGCTGAAGTCTTAGGTGCCAAGAATTAGCATGGCTGTCGGCTATCTGTAGTAGTAGGTAATCTGTGATTGCCATCGTGACAAAATGTGTGTAGTTCCTCTCCTTGTCGGTAGAGCACACCGGATGCTCGTGAGGACTCATCAAAAATCGCCCGCTTTGTTATTTACGTTGCCATGGCAACGAATACCTTCAGTTATCCCCTGTCCATCCTCTCACGCGCTACGTCACGAAGTGTGTGGACTCAGTCATCTTGAGTCTGATGCAGCCACTGCCTGCCCATTCAACGATTACGGCATTGGTTTATGCGTACCACGGCCGTCTGCGTACAACCTCGTTTCCAAATATTGGCGCTAGGAAGCAGCACCATGTCACTGTGGCAGACGTAAGTTTTGTATTGATGTTAATGGCGAAGTTGGAATGCATTCTGAATGATTTTATTATGTAGTACTGCTGCGTGCCCTTTTGTAAATCACAACTGGGCAAGTTAGAATACCGGGGAATTTCATGAGATACAATCGGACAATTCATTGCGTGACAAGTGGTTACGTGGCATTTCCAGAGAAGGTGACAAGAGAGGAAGCAAATGGTTACCTTCTGATCGCTCTGTTCCTTGTAGTCTTCATTTTTTTCCTGAGAGTTTCAGATCACATAAATTATTATCAAATTGGTTACAACTAGTGGGATGTGGGTTGGCGGCTATGGGACCCCAGATGAGTTTCCTTGAGCTGAAATTCTCTCATATCTTTCATGTCAACTCTTACCCCAACGTTATTAGGGTATCGGAGGCCTTAATTGGCTCTTGTCTTTTTCTTTCCTGATGCCCTAATTTTTGTAGGATCAGACCTCATTTTGCCCTTTTTCTGCCTTCTCTAAGAGGCCCTACAGCAGGTAGGGTGTGTGTTGTCCCACCAGGCACGGTGCACCTTAGATATCGATACACCCTCAATGATAGAGATAATTGTTGTTTAAAGGGGTGAAAAATCTTGTTCATCTACCCCTAGTGGTTTAGGTGATGGTGAGAAATTATAATGAAATAAAATCTACAGCTAGGCTAGAAATTACTGACTAACAACTAACTTATGTACTGGAAGAAGAAAACGACAATAATAAAGGGAAGAAACGAATAAGGGAAATAAATGACGGCAAAGAAATGCCCTCCATCTTCGAAGGGCAGATAACCTTGCTCTTCATCCCCTTATAACAAGAATAAATTTTCGAAGAATGAGTATTGAGGTACTTGGAAACTACTAGAGCCATTAAAGGCAGGTAGAAAAGGGAAAGGGGAGAGGGTCCAACCCAAAGTCAATGCATAAAGGGGGAAATAGATCTCGCTCTGGAACACATTACGGTCGCCAACTCCCGAGCTCAAAAGCTGAGCTCTTGAAGGTGTAGCCCTATCCATGGTGCACCTCGTGTGGTGGAGCTTCACACACCCTGCCTCCTTTAAGGCCTTGTGTAGAAGGCATTAGATGTTATGAAACTAAAAGAAGAGGGCTGACCCCTCGAAGAATGAGGGTATCAGGATAGATGATATGAGGGTCAATTACGGCAGGAAAATGAATGACTCCCTAGACTTTGGATGCTCTAATGCTATCCGGGTTGGAAGAGAACAAGAGTCGACTAATGGAGGTAGACAGGTAGATGACATAGAAGATCCCAGCACAAGTGGAAATAATAACCGCCTCTGCTGGGGTCCAATTGTCTCCAACCCAAGTTCCACTAGGCCTAGTTGTGAACCCTTGTGGTGGGGATACACCCTCAAGGGCTCATGGCTAGTGAGGTTGGGAATTTGCGACCCTGATGGAGTCCTGAGCTGGTTCCGGTATTCTTCTTTTTCCAATGACTGGGAGCAAATATTTTTAATACCTTTGTTACTTCTTAAAAACAAAAGTGCCTAGTCTAAACGAAATAAGGAAATCAAGCTTCAAAAATATGTGAGAAGAAAAAACACAATTCATGTATGAAATCATCTCTGTCAGTTACTGGAAAAGCATCACAAAAAGCGGTTTACATCTTAAAAGGTTGAGTCCCACCTCGGTAAAATTCACGAGCCGCCACTTAGTATACTTTATTTATTTACATATGTTACGCCCTCATTGGAGCACTTAACCAAAACAAGTATATACATATCTCAAAAAACAATATTAATGATTCAGCTTCTTATTTTTCTTCTTTTCCCAAAACATTTTCATTCTAGTCGACCTTGCCGCTCTCTCTGCCATCGCTTATGGTGTGAGTTTTGCGGGTAAAGGTTTTTAAGGGAAGTCGGATGTTCTTGTTTTTCAAGATATTCTTCTCATCTTTGTTAGCAATTTGGGACATTGTCAAGCCGAGTTCATCCAGATCATTTTGAATTTCCATAAACCAAGGGTTCTTTGTTTTACTTTTGAAAAAATAATTAAATAATACTTTTAATTGTCTGGTATCCGGCAGGCGTGACAGATGACAAAAAAAAAAGCAATTCGCCTTTTTCGCATAGTATCGACTATAGACTCAGTTTCTTTATAAACCACTTCATTTGGTAATAGACGCCATTGACCATCCACCTGATGTTTTTTATTAATTATAGTTCTGAGAATTCTTCTATCAATCTTCTGTAATGTGTCAGTAACTGATCGAGTGTTTAACTCGAAAAGTGTTTCACAAGCATATATTGCTTCCGGTTTAATAACTGATTCGTAATGTCGTAATTTGGCATTTATGGAGAGTGAATTTTTTTGTAACTAGACCAAGTAATGTATTGCGCTTGTCTTAACTTTGTTGTTCCATTTTCGATTGACGCTTTCTCATTCAAATTCCATGTTATAATCTCTCCTAAATATTTAAATTTATGTACAACTTTAATTTCTTTATTGTTGATCAATGTAATAGCTTGTGTTTCCACATCAAAGGATGCCATGATTTCAGTCTTTTCAAATGAAATTTGAAGTCCTACTTTTGCTGCAATAGACCCAAGTTCTTCAATTTGGTGTTTAGCCTCATCTATACTGGTTGCAAGCAGTGCAAGGTCATCCGCAAAGGCCAAGCAATTCAGTTTTATATTTGTACCAATCTTTACATTTGGAGGACAAGTTTTGTTCCACTCACGCATGATCTTTTCAAGAACACAATTAAATAATAACGGTGATAGACCATCTCCCTGTCGAAGTCCAGTCCGGATATCAAATGGTTCAGACAAGGCGCCTCGAAATTTAACCTTTGATTTAGTATCTTTCAAAGTAACGCCGATGAGTTTGATAAGCTTTTGATGTAACCCAAATTCCCTAAGGATGTTAAGTAATGACCCTCGATGGATACTGTCATAAGCTTTCTTAAAATCCACAAAAGTAATGACCAAATCCTTTTGTCTCATTCTATGATATTTCATTATCCATTTCAGACTGATGATCTGATCCGAACAGCTGCGACCTGGTCGGAACCCTCCTTGATATTCTCCTAGTTCTTGGTCGAGTTGTTGTTGAATTCTTGTCAAGATAATTCTAGATAGAATCTTGTATGTTACATCAAGCAAAGAAATCCCACGGTAGTTGTTCGGGTCTGATCTATCACCCTTTTTATGAATTGGGTGGATTACAGCCATTCTCCATTCCTCTGATATTTGTTCCGAATTCCATACATCGATGAGGCGTTTATGGAGGTTGGAGATGGTTTGTTCATTTGCATATTTCCATAGTTCTGCTACCAATGAATTCTCTCCTGCTGCTCTATAATTTTTGAGCCAATTAATCGCTGCACATACTTCAGTCAAGTCAGGAGGAATAATGTTCTGTAAATTTGTTTTATTTTTTGGATTAGGCTCAAAATCAAGATATTCCTTAGGTTCATCAGCATTTAGTAGTTCTCTAAAATAATCTGCTAGAATTTTAGCATTATCAGTATCATTGTGGGCTAGTTTACCTGATTTATCTTTCATTAATAGTGTAGGAGGGCTGTATTTAGAATGGTATTGACGAAATGTCCTGTAATAGTCCCTTGTTTTGTGTTGCTTAAAGGAATCATCAATAATTTGTATGGACTTTTTTATTTTCTCTTTTAATTCTCCTAATTTCTTTGGCAGTTTCCCTTCGAACAATGGTTAATTCTTCTCGCGATTGTGTGGTCCTCTTTTGCTGATCATTGAGCCATGCTGTGTGTCTTTTCCGAATTGCAGCATCACATTTCGCATCCACCATGCATGCTTTTTCCTTTTCCTAATAGGGGCAATTTCGACAGCAACGGTTTTCAGTGTGTCAACCATCGTTTCTAGCTTGTCACTTAAGAGAGTTTTAGACTTTTCCTTATAGGACACATTATTTATTAAATAACTAGGGTCATATTGCCTTTGCATGGTCGAGTTTGACGATTTTTGTTTACGTCGTGGAGTTAACTTGATCTTTATCTTGGATATATAATGATCAGAGTCAACATCGACCCCACGTAGTACCTTCACGTTATATATTTCTTTGTAGAACTTTTTATCCATTGCAACATGGTCTATCTGGAATTCCCCTAGTGCACTATTAGGGCATTTCCAGGTCATACGTTTCTGTGGTCTTCGCTTAAATCTAGTAGTTTCGAGACGTAGGCCATGTTCTTCACAAAGGGTGATTAATCTTTGACCATTCTTGTTAGTGAATTTGTGAGCTGGCCACTTACCTACTATTGGACGAATTTTCTTTCTTGACCAATTTTTGCATTAAAATCCCCAAGCAAGATTTTAACATGAGTGTCTGGAATGTTTGATATTAGTAAGGCAAGTTCTTCCCAAAAATTGTCCGTTTCATCTCTAAATTTTTTGACATTCTTGTCATTAGTTGGGGCATGAACGTTTATCAAAGAGTATATTTTGTTTCCTGTCCTAATTGTTAAAGTTGCTAACCTTGATGAGTTCGACGAAAAGTCTTCCACTGAATCAATAATACTGGTATGTACTAAAAATCCCATACCAAATTGGGGGACATTTTTCATAACTCGTGGTCCTGGAGGTCCCTTGTAGAGACGGTATCCTCCAGATTCAATGGGGTCTTGATCTGTGTTTCTAAGTTCTTGAAGTGCTGTTATTAAGATCTTGTGTTGGTCCAATATATCGGTTAAATGCTTAAGTTTTCCAATTTTAATTAACGAATTTATGTTTAATGTTGCAAAGAATGAAAATTCCCTATGTTTGTTAATTTTGAGTTTGTATTTGGACTTTCGGGTTTCCAGGCGCTCCGACTCACCTGACTCTTCTACGCGGCACCCCACCGTATCCGAATGGTGCCTTGCGGTGGAAGAGTTCATTAGAAGACTGTTCATACTTGAGTTGATTGTCTGGTCTAGGACCCATGATCTGACCGTAGTCAGGGATTACAATTCCAGATGTGATCTGGAAAGGTGATGAATGGAATATGATAGGATGATTGATGAGAAATGGGAGTGTGTTTGGTCCGCGAGAGCTATTTTATTTCGCTCAAGTCCGCCAGCAAAACTGGTGAGGACCCCCCTATCCGCCACCTGGGACGCGCCACGTCGGAGTATCACCTCTCCGCCTTCCTACGACAACGTAGTAGGTTCGTATACTTAGTATACTTTAGTTCAAAACAAGATAAACACGAGGTCTCTATGATATCAGGGTGTAGGGTAAAAATATATACCAGCGGCTTCGGTGGCGTAGTCGGTAGCATGCTGAGCTTCTATGCCCAAGATAGCGGGTTCAAACCCGGCCGAAGCCGTCGGATTTTTTAAGAGCATTAAAAATCCCTCAGTATGCCTTCCTTCGGAGGGGAAGTAAAGCCGGCGGTCCCATGTCATAGATTTATGGTATACAAGAGTTTAGTGCTTTTCAGTCGGTCAACACGAATGTACCCAAAAGAGATGGGTTATGCCCTAATCTTGAAATAAATTACTTGAGATTTATCGACTGAAAAGCACTAAACTCTTGTTTACTAAGGCAACACTGAAAATATGGCTTCAAACACCACAATGATTTATGGTATGTTAAAGAACCTTCCACTAATTGCACCTGTGTGAAGCTAAATTGGATAGGTTAAGAATATAAACAACGCTCTTAGGTTTCTACGTTCGTTGCCAAGAGCTGACTGCGGTGGCGTCTAGTAGCCAAGTTCTGAAATTGGCCTAGTAGTCGTTGACGGTGGCTCTTGGCGGCAAAAGTAGGAACTATTTGAAAAATTCTAAGTTGCAGTACTTAAATTAAAAAACAGATAACACACACTAATACAGTCATCACAATTAACACTGGTTATAAGACAGATTCTACCCACACCGAAAATACACGGGGCTAAATGACCACGTTGTCGCAGCCCGTAAACTTACGAACCAACCAACCAAAAATATATACCAACCCGGATACAATCAGTTTGGGAAGTAGTTCTGATATTCACCGTAATATACAAGCATTTACTGAGAATATTACTTACGGTTCAGTAGTAATATTATGATACATAATATATGTAGTACTGCAGTGTAATGATATGATTTTATAGTTTTTTTTTATTATAAGTACCAGTACTCTTCTTAGTTAGAAGATTTTTGGGATTATTATGATCATGCAGTCTAGACACCTTCATACAATTTATAATCACTTCCAGTTTTTAATACAAGATCTCATTACTTCGTTTAAGATCCAATCCTTTTTTTAACTTCCTATATAAACAACTATCCCGTTACTTCCTCTGTCTTTTAATACCTTATTCTCTGCCTTCTAAAGATATGCCACACTACCTCTTGTTGGATCCTCTTCTATGGACTCCACAGATATGCACTCACAAACACCTAGTTAATTATCTCAACACCTGAGCGGTCTTATTACATACCACATACAAATAGCAAACATCTTCCATGGCTTCATAAAAATGTCACAACACCATCTGTAATGTTCTGCGACCAAAATACCATTCAAATGCACCTGTCCTCCTCTAATAAGCCAAGAACAAACAAATGTGTAGATGTGTTTCCTTGCATATTCATGCTATGGGCACTTTGTATTTATTTTTGTAGATACACAGGAAAATAAGCTGTACGGTTTATGTTATGGTAGGAATGCAGTGTTTAGGCTGGGTGTTCAGTTGGTCGAATTGGTACGGTAGTAATGGCAATACTGATGTAGGACTGTAATTACAGGTTATTAAAACTTAACATTAACCCCCATGATCTAATAGGTTTAATGGCCTAGGATCATATTATAGTCTTACCAATGTGTAACTATATACATTGTGTTCTTGTCCTGTGGACAGGGCCGGTCTTAGGGTTTTCAGCGCCCTGTGCGTAATTCGATTTTGCGCCCCTCTGTGCGAGATGGGTTGCCTTACTCTGGCAAAAAATATGCCGTATCATAAAGAGGAATCATGAAAATATAAAGTAGAAAATGCAAGCAAAGGCAAGGCACCGAGTTAACGGATTAAATTAAATAAAATGAACCTTAAGTACATTTACCCATTTACTATATTACTTGAACATACTTTACTTGCGTTGTAGTAAGGGGATAGTCAAGGTAACATACAAACTATCGGCTGTACGCTCGCATGATGCAAAAATACTGGACGTTATTATTTAATAGGTGATGCGTAACATAATACAATAACTAATTTTTTCAGTTGTGATGCAATATGTCAACATAACAAAATCACTGGCAAAATACACTTACAGGAATCTAGCTTTACTAATTCAAACGACTACGACAAACGGGGAAAAACACACTAAACCCCAAAACCTTATGAGAAGGGAGCTTTCCGTGCTTTGACTGAAGCAAACTGTTTTACTAACTGGGCTAAATCGAGTGAACGCGCAACATCGTTCCATATTGCATCAGTTGTGATGCAATATGTCAGCATAACAAAATCACTGGAAAAATACACTTACAGGAATCTAGCTTTACTAATTCAAACGACTACGACAAACAGGGGAAAACACACTAAAACCCAAAACCTTATGAGAAGGGAGCTTTCCGTGCTTTGACTGAAGCAAACTGTTTTACTAACTGGGCTAAATCGAGTGAACGCGCAACATCGTTCCATATTGAAATAAAAGCAAGTTATGACAGCCTCTCTTGGCCCATTGTAGCACGCAGGTAGGTTTTAATCAACTTCAATTTTGAAAAGCTACGTTCACCCGAAGCGACAGTTACCGGCAAGGTTAAGAGAATTCGCAAAGATACATCGACGTTTGGAAAAACGTCAATCATATTTGTGCTGTAAACGAACTGCAACGCAGCGCGAGGGATTTTTTGCGTTTGGTGGTAGGCATGGGCTCAAATGTTGCAGCTCAGAACATAGATCTATCCCACTTATGTCAGACTCATTATTTCCACTGGAAATCTGCTTTTGCAAGTTCAAGCAACGATCTATGAGTGGACTACTATCTTTAATAGACCCAGGCAGTGCCTTTAGATCGTACAGAAATCCCCATGTATCGGATCGGAATGCTCTTTAAAGAAAAAGAATAACTTCCTTACAGACTTTAAAGCTTCTGTTAGGAGTTTGTCAAAGAAACATTTTTTGAAGCGTCGTTGTAGCTTCACTTGTTTGCGCTTAACCTTAGCCTGAGCTTCAGCCTCTGTCAGCTTCGGCTCCGACTCTGACTCAGAACTGTCACTCTCAGTGCCTGACTCGGTCCGAGTCATCTTCCTCAATCAACCGTTTAGGGGGTCTAGTCTTCCTTTTCCGTCTACCTTCTTCGACCTCAAGAGACACAGATGCAATGATTTCTTTAGCCAATGTTAAGCGCTTTCATAGCCTTCTTGGGAATATTTTTCAAGGTACAGGATACAACCTTCCGCGAAAGAAGACGCCTTTTGTATATCAATTGCTTCTGCTTGCATGGCTTTGCTAACTATGTTTACTTGAAACAAAATGTCGAGCCATACTAGAACAGTAACGACAAAGTCGAATGTCACAATTTTTTTCGCCAAGTATTCAGCTTCATGGCGTAGCCATGAATCAAAAGTAGGGATCCCCTTAATGGCTTTTAAGGCTGCCACTACCCCATTCGTATCGTATCTATAAGGCCTCAATACACCTATGCGACACTCCCAGCTAGTGTCGCTCAAATCTTTTAGAGTAAAATTACAAATGTGAGCCAACAAAATAGACCACCGGCCAGGAGACAACGAAAATAAAACATATATGCGTTGAATAATGCCAAATAGAGTAACGCAGTAAGGACAGCATTCGGCTGAGTCAGATAAAATTAGGTTTAAGGAATGGCAACCACATGGAACATATTTTGCACGCGGGAGCTGTTTTACAATGCGAGCTTGAACTCCTTCATGTTTACCTTTCATATTCGCATGATCAGATCGGCAAGTGCTCCACTATCAGTTTTTTCGGCCACCACAAAACCATCGAAGCATTCGGTCGGATTTACACCGTCATCAGATTTTTGAACGAACCTTAAAGTGATCGTCATTTGTTCTTTTTTTTAGAAAGGCTTGGTGTGCAATCGGCAATAACGGAGAAATATTTAGATTTAGACTCTTGAGCTAAAATATCCGACAAAATCGCATCACCTAGGAAATTTATGAGCTCGTTCTGGATTCTTTTTCTGCAGTACGGTAGTGATCACTTGCATAGAAACCACCACCCTTCGTAAGTGCTCCTTCATAACCGGATCGTATTTGCCCAAAAGTTCAACAAGTTGAAGGAAATTACCATTGTTTTTCTCGAAAAATTTGTCAGATGAACCAGAACGACAAATTGTTTTTACTTAGAAACATCGTTATCGATAACAATCGTTCGAGTAGGGACCTCCAATGTTCTACCTCAGCACACATAATTGTGTTGTTATGATTTATTTTTCTTTGCCTCTGTCTCCAGCTCGTGCCACACCCGCACCCCTTTCTCCAACCTCACTCTCCTCTCTCCCCTTCTTCCTCATTTTCTTTCTCTCTCCTTCGCCTTGCTACAGCTCTGCTACAACAGCGAACCGAACCGAAATATCACGGAAATGCCTGAGCGCTGCCGAAGAGCGATTTGGTTGGTCCCGGGCCCGGGAGTCGAGCCGGATTGCGTTTCCGCGATAGTGAAAAGGCAAGGGAGAAAAAGATATAGTGTTGGCTAATCACTATTTCACTGAGTTTAACTTCGGTCCGTCACGCTCTAAGGTGCGCGTAGGGTTTTCAGTCGTGAGAGATAACACTTTTTTTAAAACTGATTCTCTTATTTGTTTGACGAACATTTACCTATCTTGCCATTTGTTCAATAGGAAATAAATCTATCTTTCGGGGACGCCTTTGGCGCCCCCCAAACCGTTGGCACCCTGTGCGACCGCACATGTCGCACACCCCTAAGACCGGCCCTGCCTGTGGATCTAAGTCCAACGTGAAAATCCAATAAAACCTTGGAACCATTGGCCCGATAACTCCACCCTTATCTGCCAATTTTTATTTTATACTCTTGGTAAGTTAATAAGTGTTAGGTTCTGTCGATGATATTCTGTAATAGTGAGATAGATACAAGACAAATATAATTGATTTATTGTATGCCAATGTAATGGTTGATATACCTATAGGTAGTATTTTATTCCCACACGTTATTTACAATATTTTTCAACACGTAGGATGCCAATGTCTAAGCTTACATGGAGGGATTTTTTCATCAATTGATTCTGTGATGAGACCACCTTGTGGTGTGGTTGCTGCCACTCCTGAGGTCCTGGGCTAGTTTCCAAGCTTGATTAAGTAATTTAATTCTGGTCTGACTGCTGGAACGGCGCACACTCATCTTTGTGAGGCAGAACTGAGAAGAGGTAGGTTCGATTCTCACCTCGGCCATCCAAGAAGTGGTTTTCCAAGGTTTCCCCACTTCCACTCCAGGCTAACTCTGGGATGGTTCCCAACTTAAGGCTACGGCTGCCTCCTTTCCAGTCCTCACCTGAATTTCAGGAAGTATACACACTACTACAGATACCACAATAACACAGATTATCATACAAATCATAACTCCCCCAGGGGCTCACATCTAGTGGGACGTGGGTTGGCGACCACGGGGCCCCAGCTGAGTCCCGCATTGCTTCCACTTACTTGTGCCGGGCTCCTCTCTGTCTTCTTTCCTGTCGACCTCACTTGGTCAACTCTTGTTCTCTTCCGACCCCGACGGTATTAGGGTATCCAAGGCCTAGGGAGTCTATTCCTTTCCCGCTTTAATTGGCCCTCGTCTCATCTTTTCTGATGCCCTCCTCCTGCGAGGGGTCAGCCTTCTTTTTCTTTTCTTGTTATCTCCTGCCTTCTGCTCAAGGCTCTCAAGGGGCAGGGTGTATGTAGCCCCACCACCTTTGGTGCGCCCTGGATATTGCTACACCCTCAGGGGCTCACGGCTGGTGAGTTCGGGAGATGGCGACCCCGAGGGATTCCTGAGCTGGGTCCGGTTTTTCCCCTTTTTTCCATTGCCTCTGGGGCCTTTCGTGGCTCTCCTTCCTTCCAAGTCCCTCGATCCTAATTCTTCGAGGGTTTGAGGGCATTTCTTTTCCTCCTGTCCTTTGTTTGCCTTATTCTCCTTTTGTTTTCCATTTCTTCTTCTAGTAGCCTATATAAGTTTGTAGTTAGTTTCAGTTATAGTTTACATTTGATTTTCATCTTCACGATCACCCAAACCATTAGGGGCCGATAACCAAGATGTTAGGCTCGTTAAAATAACAAATATCATCATCAACAAATCATACACACTTCCAAATACATGGGGCTAAATGAATATGTTATCGAAAGCCCTAAATGAATTAATATCAAAAATACAATGATTCTTTTAAAATGTAGTTAACTTACAGTAGGTGCAAACATACACATGTCAGCAAATTCAAGTTCCCCATTTCAAGCATTAAGTTACACATTTATTAAGTTTACTGTTTCAACATACACACTGGTATGTGTTGTAGGAATTTGCGGTTCATCGGTGTCAGCCATTACATCAAGGAGGAACTAGGTCCATTATTATGTGCTGGTCCCTACTGTTATACTTTGGCAAGAAAGAAGAAAGGAACATGCCTCAACACATACTTTTAGGAGGACCAGATTTGATTACTGAATTTTTGCTAAGTTTGATCTTGGCTCTTGCTGTTATCTTCTCTTCATTGACAACTTTTTAAATAAAACATTATGAATTCTAGCAGTATTGAGTGTTTTTCTTGTTTTTCATTGATAGTCTTATTTCTCCTTTCACCTTAACAGCACGTAATGGAATGTACTGTATTAGTGTGGGATGTTAATTTTTGATGTACCGGTAGCCTACTTACTGCATTTCACCCTTCAAAATTTTTAACTGGATATATTTTAAAGGGCATATGAAATGAACTACTGTATAGAAATTTTGTGATATCCAATTCTTTTTCTGTCCCCTAATGTATTTGGCACTAATTACACTAACAATTTTAGTGTGATGAGGATCTGGTTACACCACCTGATTCCTTAGCATTCTCCCTTAAAATGTTACTGTTATTGCTAACAGCATCAAGCATTTTAAAATATGAATTTTCTCCCTTCCCAGTACTTTTCCTTTGTAGTTTTTTCTAATGACCAATTATTGGTTATAGGCCTAATTGGGCCATTTTTTAAGCTGAGTAATAATATGCTGCAGGCCTTGTAGTAGCCTAATTTTTGTCACCAATGCAATATGCTCCAATTGCAACTGAAAGAAATTTAAACATGTATATTAGTGATGAGGTTATGTTCTAAATGCTGTGATTGTTCATTTCAAAGTTCTGGAATTCACAATTTCCCACTTTGTTATTATTTTTATTAATTTTTTCTGTTATTGGTATTTTGAATGTGATTTATTACTTGTAGATCATATTATTATCTCCACATTTAAAGACGTGCCATAAGTATAGGGAGATTGTGATTTTCGGAACATTGAAGTGGGCTGAGCATTTAGGACGGGAATATTTAGCGGAACGAGGGGAAGGGGCAGGGTGGAGGGGAGGGGGCGGGAGGGTTAGTGTTTACGAGATCTGCTCATAGGTGGCGCTACCGGTCGACGTGTTGCTAGTACATCAGTCAACAACCAGACAGCGCTGAAGTCTTAGGTACCAAGAATTAGCATGGCTGTTGGCCATCTGTAGTAGTAGGTAATCTGTGGTCGCGCCCATCCCTACTAAATGGAAGACGCCCAGTGAACCAGAGTAAACGGTCGGGAATATGCAGGACCTTCTATAATACCGGACCTGACACTAGCGGCGGGACAGATGAAAGATGGCTGTCGCTGTTGGTGATTACATGCTTTGTTTATAAGTTGAGTCGTTTTGTTTACGATGTGATAGTGGTATGAATTTCGGTTAGCAATCGTCTCCTTTGATTATCTGTGCTTATTGATTATTGCTTAATGATATTACACGTTCGTGTAAGTAAATGTCTGCATTAGTGCTTCATAAATACGAGATACCGGTGACTTCTGTTACGCTTGTGATACCATCAATACTATTGCCAATCAGAGGGTAAGTTTGGCCTATATATTATTCTATTTAGGGTTTATAAATTATTAGTAATGGTAATACATTATGAGCAAGCATAGTAATAATTAACGTATTCCAATTTAAGGCCTAAGAACATCTGAAAATTGATTACCGTACGTATGAACATAACCTACTTTTTAAATTGGCTGCAGTGTTCTCTCATCCAATTATACGCCTGCTAGTTCAAGGATATCAATCTTATCACGTACTTGGTGTGGATCCCGTTTTAATAAACTACCAGTAGGCTTACTCATGCATAGGCTATGCTAAAATTGTGGTGATATGCCTTGAAACTGTTGTGTGACTGGATGCAAATCCAATTATTATAAAGATAAGCCATTGGTGCCTATTTTCTAATTTCCTATCAGGGGAATTCAACCCACACCCAACTTCACGGAGCTGATGACCAAGAAGTCACAAGCCCATAAAATGAATTAACAGCAGACAAAATCACGTCATGATGTTATTTTTTGTGTTGGGTTGGATTCTGACACACGTCATGCGTTTGACAGAGTGCCATTTAATCTCATGAATAGGAATGAATGAATACGACTAGCCTACTTTTTGACGCATTTACAGAAGGCAGTCGTGACCTTATGATAGGAATTACCTAGGCATTTATCTTCAGTATGTGTGGGGCCCCTTGGTAAACCACTTGCTGGGTGGCTACGCGGAGAATCGAACCCAACATTTACCGGTTTACCTCAAAGGCTGTGTGTACCCCGTTCTTACCCTTAGACTAGAATTAAGATTTTTTGACAGTCAGGAATCAAACTTGGACCCCAGAAGTGATAACCAAGAACTACACCACCTGGTTGGTCACATTTATTTTTAAGGATAATATGTCTGTCTGTTAGGTAGTCAGCCCGAAGGCTGGTTGGATCCTCAAAAGGCACTGCCGTTAGGTTATGTGGGTAGATACCCACAAAAACCCAAGGCAGAGCTATATTGAGGCGTACTAAGCAAGAAGAGGAGTGAGGTAGATTATCATTGCTTTCCTCATTGAGTCAGTACAGCAGTACTAACCCTATGAGTAGAACCTTTCACAGCATCCACAGGCACTTACTGTGCCCTGAATGTCATTGCTAAGCACCACCCATACCTCAGTAGCTTCCATATAATCACAGCCAAGAGTGAGACTGAGACATCGGTGATACTCTAGCCTGTGCCAACACACACTGACTGTGGCCTGAATGTCATTACTAAGCACCACCCATACCTCAGTAGCTTCCATATAATCACAGCCAAGAGTGAGACTGAGACATCGGTGATACTCTAGCCTGTGCCAACACACACTGACTGTGCCCTGAAAGTCATTACTAAGCACCACCCATATCTCAGTAGCTTCCATACAATCACAGCCATGAGTGAGACTGAGACATTGGTGATACTCTAGCCTCTGCCAACAGACACTGACTGTGCCCTGAATGTCATTACTAAGCACCACCTATACCTCAGTAGTTTCCATATAATCACAGTCAAGAGTGAGACTGAGACATCGGTGAAAAGCCACATTTTACTCTAGCCTGTGCCAACAGAAAAATGCAAATGTACTGCATTCATCAAGAGATGGCAAACAGGCCCAGAATAATAGGTAACTTACTAAAAATAGATTGAAATTCCTACAGGAACATATACAACTCCCCCCAGGGGCTCACATCTAGTGGGACGTGGGTTGGCGACCACGGGGCCCCAGCTGAGTCCGGCATTGCTTCCACTTACTTTTGCCGGGCTCCTCTCCGTCTTCTTTCCTGTCGACTTCACTTGGTCATCTCTTGCTCTCTCCCGACCCCGACGGTATTAGGCTATCCGAGGACTAGGGAGTCTCTTCCTTTCCCGCCTTAATTGGCCCTTGTCTCATCTTTTCTGATACCCTCCTTCTGTGAGGGGTCAGCCTTCTTTTTCTTTTCCTGTTATCTCCTGCCTTCTGCTCAAGGCCCTCAAGGAGGTAGGGTGTATGTAGCCCCACCACTTCTGGTGCACCCTAGATATTGCTACACCCTCAGGGGCTCATGGCTGGTGACTTCGAGAGTTGGCGACCCCGAGGGATTCCTGAGCTGGGTCCGGTTTTCCCTCTTTTATCCATTACCTGTGAGGCGGACCCTCTCCTCTTTCACTTTCCTACCTGCCTTTTATGGCTCTCCTTCCTTCCAAGTCCCTCAATCCGCATTCCTCGAGGGTTGAGGGCATTTCTTTTCCTCCTGTCCTTTATTTGCCTTGTTCTCCTTTTGTTTTCCATTTCTTCTTCTAGTACAGTATATAAGTTAGTAGTTAGTTTTAGTTATAGTTTACATTTCATTATCAGCTTCACCATCACCCAAACCATTAAGGGCCGATAACCTAGATGTTAGGCCCCTTAAAACAACAATTATCATCAACATCATCATTTACAACTTTCCCTGTTCACTCAGCCAAGATATTCTGCAGATCTCTCCTGTGGGCCTCAACATTATTTTATTTTATTCCTTTCCGGATGGAACTCCGGTAGTACCTTATTTTAACTCCCGGGGCACCTCCCCATGCCTGTCCCTTACACAGCTACACACACTACTACAGTCATCACGTAATTGGAGGAATTCAACCCAAACCCAACTGCACGGGGCTGATGACCAAGATGTCCCAAGCCCATAAAATGGATTAACAGCAGACAAAATCACGTCATGATGTTATTTTGTGTTGTGTTGGATTCTGACCCACGTCATGCGTTTAATGTCCGACCACTAACTACGGCGGCCATCTTGGATTGCAGTGTCAGGTCCGGTAGTATAGAAGGTCCTGGAATAGGGATGTAGCCGGAGAAAGTTCGCGCCAGATAGCGCCCGTGTAGTACTGGGTAAGCGCAAGGCGATCGTCCTATGTTTCCCCCAGTCAGCAGCGAGGAATGTATAAATTGTGACAGAGTTTTCTAAGCTAAAGTAAATTCTATCTTCTCTAATTTTACTCCAAGACTATATTAATTAATTCTATAGGTATATCTCCTGATATATTATGGACGATTTTCAGCGTTCAAGCGTTAAACAGTTGCAAAATGAGCTACGGACTAGAGGCTCTAAAACTAGTGGGAGGAAAGAAGAATTAATAGGCTACAGCGATAATATCAAAATTCAAACACGCTTTATTAATCAAATAATGAATAGTAGTCAGCATGCTTTCTCCTAAAGATTATAATGTAGGCCTATATTGATAAATATATCTCCACAAGACTTATATTATAAATAGAGATTTAAATATGCTCTTGCTCCCCTTGCTTATAGACTTCGATTAAGGTAAATGCACCAGTAGTTGACCAGTTAAGGACGTTTTTTCAGTGAACCCTCTTCTGCACCGTTGATTATGATAAAATAATCTGAATGAATGGCTAATAATATTTCTGGGTATTGTGGAAATGTAATAGTTACATAATAGACGCACATTCAAATTTCCTAATATTTTTATAAAATTTAAAAAATCGTTATTTTTTGCTTCAGTAGATGAACATTGCGAATGCAACATTTTCAGTAGTTGACCACAAAGTATTCCAATAATTGACCGTGGGGATTAAAATGAGAAATTAATAATATAATGGGTATAAAATGTATCTGTCAGAATAATATGTTTATTTTGAAAATATATTTACAACAAGAGTTAAAAACAGATTTTAGAAAACCTTAAAACACACTTGGATTTCCTAGTAATGAACATAATAATGGAAATTTTGCGTATCCAGTTATTTTTCTTAAAAAGACATCTGGAATGCTGAATACCTCCTCATTTCTGGAACTAAGTATGATCCCCGTCTGGTACATACTGTAGGAGGCTTTAGTTTTTGTAGTATTTGATTCCTGGTATATATTAGCTTATCCTCCCTCTCTGGCCATTTATATGCGGAAAGTCCACTTTTAATCATCGAAGTCACTTCGTAGGAGTCATCTAAAATGTCAGTGATTTTCCCAGGGTAGTAAGAATCATTGTATTCAACAATAACATAATCACCACGTTCTAGATTGAGGTCAGTATCGTCTTCTAGATCACTGGGAAACTCATTACTGTCATTGTCACCATCCGAAAGTTCTGGAATTGAAATAGATGAGTCTGAATCAGAACCTGACCTGACCAATTGCATGCCTGTTTCTTTCCTTTAGGATTCTTGTCTTTCCTTGATCTCTTTTCTTCCATTAGTCTTTTTCTCTCTTCCTTCTTCCTTTCTCTCTCAATTCTTCTTTCTTCTTTCATTTTTTCTGCCTCTGTTTTTTTCTTCAATTTAGTTTCAAAGTACTTTTGCCCCTGCTTGCCTGATACAACAGAAGGAATCTTCTCCTTTTGATTCTTCTTAACACCTTTGACTCTGTTTGTCAAAGAGGGATAGAAGAGACGTTTCTTAAATGGGCTCGGTACGTTAGAAAACACTAGCATGTTCCCCTTGTGCAGCCCAATTTTTCACAGGTGTCAAGTTCTTCACAGGGGATGATTCGATTTCATTTGATGTCCCTGGTAATGGGTCAGGCTGGATTTCGCAACCGACAACTTCCTCGCTGACTTCTTCTTGACTATCTTGTGGCTGGACAGAAGTTGGATTCTGCGGTTGATTTTCAAGCTCCACAATTTCAGTTCTTGGTTTCTTTCACAATGAAAATAGAGACTGATCACAAGGATTCCCTTGCCACTCCTCGTTTGAATTTGAAAAGAGAATCATTTTTTCTTCGTCAATATTGGAATTCAAAAATTCATATCCTTGTTTAAAAAAATTTAAACGGTGTTCATCGTACTTTGGAGGTTCAGCTTCATTATCCTTGTATGCTAACCTCTGCCCTGGAATATTTACAGCAGCTGGATTCCATGGGAAAAGGCCACATTTTCGAAAATCGTTGACCAAAACAGATGGTGTGACAGTTTTGTCCACTACTTCTTTCAGAACCTTGGCAAAATCTTTCTTCTTTAAGGTAGGAGCATCAAGGTGATCAATTCGCCATTGGTGAACCCTTCTTTTCCAGCCTTCTTTCAGAGTTCGGAACACTGAAACATCCATTGGCTGAAGGATGTGTGTTGCATTTGGAAGGAAAGCCACCAAAATAATTTTCTTTTCATCACAAAATTGACTTGTTTGAAGGCTCAGGTGAGATGAATGTCCATCTACAAACAGAATAACAGGATACGTAACACCTTTTTCAACTAGCCAAGGATAAAATGAGTTTGCAATGAATTCAAAAAAAAGTTCGCATGTCATCCAACCGCTTTCACTCCTTCCAAGGGACCATTCTGGAGGAAAGTTCAAGGTTATTTCTTGTGGAAGCCGCTCGTAACTATACACAACCATGGGATTGGCCACATCACCACAAGCACAGTCAGGCATTCCTTCTCATCTGCATTCACTTTTCGGTAAACAGATTTGTCCCCTTTACGAGCCAACACTTGATTAAAAATTCTAGTTGGATCTTTTAGTAAGTCCAGTAAATTATTTTCCTCAAAATACTTATACACTTCTGTACACCAGTGATGTACGTCAACCTGACTAACAGCAGCCCGTGTTGATGTTAAATTCTGACTGATCCTCTTCGCTATATTGGGATTCCTCTTTAAGAAGGCATGAACCCAAATTCTGCCAGGTCGATCATTAACAAAAGGGTTGATCCGTTTAAGATCTTTCATAATTCGTTGAACACTGTCTTGTAGTTGGGTTACTGTCACGGGAAACCCGGTTGATTGCATCTTCATAACCCATTTGGAAAGGCGATCCTCTTCTTCGTCAGTCAGTATTGAATGTGGTCCCATTTTTCGTGATAATGGGCCCTTACCTTCAACTTTATATTTTAAGGTAATCCTTGGGACCCCATAGTTTCTAGCAGCTGTCCGAATAGGTGTCTGATTAAGGCGAACATCCTCAACAGCAGCTTTCATAGCTGCTTCTGTGTAATTCCGGAAGTTGCCTTTAATAGGAGGCATCTTGAAAGGTCTGCTGCAAATGAAAAAATCAACCTGATTGGTATATTCACCCCAAAAATTCACCATGTTACAAAAAAAGTTAATTGCGTTGGAAGTTGACCACTCAGTGAGCTAGTAATTGACCATGCGGTCATCTACTGGATGAACTAAGTTCAGAGCCGTAGGCAAGAGGATTGTACCTTTTTAGCTTACTGCCACTAAAACAAATGTATTTAAAGAGTAATTGAAACATAATCTAATTTACAGTAGTAATTGACCACGTGGTCAATTACTGAAAATATTCAAGATTTAGTTTCAGTAATTGACCACCTCCTCTTACTTACACATGGCTACAAACGAAACATGCATATGCTATGAATTCATTTCAAAAGCTTACCTTATTGTAGATGATTACTTGCCCAAGTTGAAGGTCAATAAAAATAGCACTGTGGATCGATTGTTCACTGCTTGGTTTTAAGGAAATCGGTAAGAAATTCGAGAGAAAACAAACCAGCATGAACATGCTATCAACAAAAATCCGCCATTATGACCCATGATGCCTTGCACATAACCTACTTTCAGAAAATGCAACTAGATGTCAGGCCTATCTATTCCCGGAGGTTTTGACATTCTTTGACGCTGAACACTCTTGTTTTAATTATTTTTAACCCAAATGGTCAACTACTGAACCAAGGTCAATTACTGGTGCACTTACCTTAATGTCTTTTTTTAGGTTGATAGCTTACATGAAACTGTCATGTTTTCAGGTAAACATGATCAAAGAAAGTTGATACCGGTATTGTATACCTCGAAAATTCATCGCAACGTTTGGTTCTTATGGCATTTTGTTAATTTCTCAATAAGAATCGTTCCCGTACCCCTTGGAAACGACCTAGGGGTACAATTTTTAATACGTTTTTAGAATCACTGCTTTAGGGCCACGAACTGTTTCCATTCATCCGACTATGTCTCAAGAATGTAAAAGTCAGTCGCTACCACATTCTCCGTCGGGAAGATGGAAGTTGACGATTAATTCTGATTTCGAGAAACCAACCATAATACGTTTGTGATTGTTAATGATGCGACATTTATTCTTGAAGTATTTGTCCTAGTATTGATGTCTTTGAAAATGGGAGTACAAATGTTACATTCACTTCTTCGTGTATATTGACGATTTCTTCCCGTACTTCAGTGGAGATGATTTCTGCATATTCCGATATTGTAGGCTTATCGTGGCAATCCGGCAATTCTCTTGTGTATGGCCTCTTCCTTATTTTTGTTGTGTTCGTGGTCCACGAAAAAAAAGAGATGGAACAGTGCCCGGTTTTAATCTTGCTCTCTCACTTTCAAATGCAAATGCATAATTCAGTAGTTGTTATCGAAACGTCTAATCAGTATATAGATACAAAATAGGAATTATTTCCCTTTGTAAATCACACTTACCCAACACAGTTTTTGTGAAGTCATTGGGTTGAAAATGATGGGAACACACTTTAATATTTTCGTTCCGATTTTTCTCACCGACATTTTTCCTTCTAATAGCATGTAACCATTTCATCCTCATTTCTTTATTTTGTGGAAATTGGTGAAACGAAAACAGGCTTCCCTGATTTTTGCAAAGAAGAACACTGCAGTAACTCGGCATAGTCACGAAAATAACAATTTAAACAACTTAAATTCGTGGATATTAGCGGCATGAGAACACAGGAGACAAACGAAGAGCGCCTTGCGCTTGCCCAGTACAACAGCAGTGCGCTCTATCGGTGCTAGTTCTATACATCCCTATTTTATGTTGCTTCAGAGCAACAGTGGTGTTGAAAGGGTTAATATTATAAAAAGCATAGAATATCTGATAAAAAAAAACAATGAAGCAGTTTGTGAATTGCGACAGTTGATTCACCTCACTTGGACTGAGCATATTTGTTAGTTTTCCACTTCACATTAAATATCACACTGTATCGGGTATCGTTTCAACGGACGACTATCATTGGTGACACAGTCTTTTTGTCCCGTTAACCAACCAATAATCAGTTAGTTGGCTTAGTTCAACAGTTAGTTGAATCTGTTTCTACAAATAAAACACTGCAATCTACTACAAACCACTACACCAAATTGTATTGCTCAATATTACTCACTATGTACTTTTAGCCTACTTTTCACATTTTGCAAAAATGAGGAAAAAGTAGACTTATGAGATCGATCCGGGAAAATGTGTGTCTGTCTGTCTGTCCTTCTATCTGTCTGTCTGTCTGTCCTTCTGTCTGTCTGGCTGTGTGTGTGTCCCACCATATCAACTCCTAAACGGCTGCAGCAATCGAAACCAAATGTAGTATGAGTAAAGATGTATACCGGAATATCTCAAGCCCATATTTGAAAATTATGTCAGTGCTACCAACTGCTGTAAAAACGCACTAGAAATTTAAGCTCCATGTTGGATATCTTGGAAGGTATGCATGGGAGCTATTCCAAAATTGGCACACAGGTACAGATAATACTATTTCAGTTTAATTTCCAGGAGGCCATACATGGCAGAGTTGCTAAAATAATTTTAAGCCTTCTGATAGGTCCAATTGTTAAATTCATATAACTTCTATACTATCAATTGGATTTCAACCAAATTTTGTATGTAATATGTGTACATAAACAGATATGACTGAGCGTATTCTTAAAAGCCACAAGGGCTGCCAACTGTTAGTAATTGCTCACTCTATGTTTTTATCCAAATACCAATATATCAGAAAGTATGCCAGCCGACAGCTTTAAAATATGCACACGTATATTACCTGACATTTTAGATTAATTTGGAGTAACTTATATACGTCAGTTCCACCAACATGATTCTTAGCCTACTGATAGGACCAATTTTTAAATACATGTAACTTCTATGCTATCAGTTGGATTTCAACCAAATTTCGTATGTGCTATGTGTAGCATAACAGATATGACTATGAGTATTCTTAAGAGCAATCAGGGCTGCCAACTGTTAATAAATGCTACCTATATTTTTTACCCTAATATCAATATATCAGAAAGTATGCAAGACAACAGCTCTATACTTTGCACATGTATAGCACCTGACATTCTAGATTAATTTGGAGTAATTAATATAAGTCAGTGCTCCCAACATGATTCTATGCCTGCCGATAGGTCCAATTTTAAAATACATGTAACTTCTATACTAACAAATGGATTTCATCCAAAATTGGCACAACAAGATATCATAATATTTCAGATTATTTCTGACCAGCACACGCATGACATTGTTGCCAATATGCTTTTACGCGTGCTGATAGATCCAATGTCTAACTGCATATAACGTCCATTGGACTTCAACCAAATGTTGTATTCTGTACCTTAAGAGATGGAACTAAGAATATATTCAGTCACCTGGGCTCCCAACTGTAGTGCTCAATTAGGCTACATTATACCGGGTGTATTTCGAACTAATTAGACATTTCGATATTACCAACTTAATTTCGTCATTATTCAGGATAGATTAATCATTGGCATGAATCTTAATTTTAAGAAAAGTAGGCTCTTTAGTTCGTCACGGAACTTCTTGTTTTCAGATGTTGACGCTCATTGACAGTCTGAAGTACATAAAATCGATGTTCCGACCACTAATAGTGGCCTTTCATATCTTGATCAGCCAGTCGATAATAACAAGGACGCAGTAAGCTTGGTTGAAACTGGACACGCAGAAAATTATGTTTTGCAAGGCAAAATTGAAATTCCCAGTCACGTCAATAATCCAGAAATGAAAAGGTTAACCATAGCGTCAGGACCTTGTCAACCTCATGGTCCCTTTCCAAAATAGCCTGATGGACGAGGAAGTAAAAGATCATTTTCAACGATTTACTACAGTTTTATACCAGGTTCTGGGATGAAATGTAACAGACTCTGGCTTTGCTATTCGCAAAAGTTAGACCGTGTCTACTGTCAACCATGTTGGCTATTCCCACAACATTCAGAGAACACTTTCGGTAGTACGGGACTAAACGACTGGAAACATCTTTCTGATAGAATTAAAACTCATGAACAATCGGATGACCACATATTTTCTTGTGTTATATATGAGAAATGGAGGAATGATGAAACAATGAGTGATGCTTTAGAAAAACCGTTAAAAGAAGAGAAAAATACTGGAGGAACGTTCTAGAAAAAATAGTTAATGTTTCATTAACTTTGGCCTCCTGTAACCGTGCTTTCCGCGGAAGAAGTAGTAAAATGGAAGATCCAAATAAAGGAAATGTCTTGTCTATATTAGAATTCTGTCTGACTATGACCCTATACTAAAAACCCTTTTGCAAAAGCCAGCAGGAAGTGGAAACTATTTAAGCCCTAGCATCCAAAATGAAGTTATTTCTTTGATGGCGAATAAAGTACTGAAAGAAATCAAATATGAAATACAGAGCTCTCCTTTTTTCTCTGTTATTACGGATACAACTCGGGATATAAGTAAAGTTGATCAGTTGTGTAAAGTTTTCAGGTACGTCAAGTGGTAAATGATGAATAAAATAAACCCAAAGAAATAAAGATTTGCGAGACGTTTAGGCTACATCTTTTACAAAAGTTGAAAATCAAAGTGCATTGGGTTTGGCAAGTAAAATAGTGGAATCTATTAAAGACAAAGTTCTCGAATTGAAAAAAATGTCGTGACCATGGTTATGACGGCGCAAGCGTACTGAGTGGAGTACACAATGGAGTGCAGAAAAAGATTGAAGAATGTGCACCACATGCATCTTTTGCACATTGTGCAAGTCACAATTTAAATCTGGTGTTGAAAGACGATGTAGAAGCCAATCGTGAAATATCACAGTTCCTTTGAGGTTGTACAAAATGTCCATAACTTTATTGGTCAGAGTATCAAACACTGGCTGGGGCTGCAAGATGCATCTGAAAATGCAAACATAATGTGAAAAACACTCAATCCAACAAGATGGTCGGGAAGGTACGAAGCAGTTTTTTTTCTTTAAAGGAGAGATTTGGCAATGTATTAAGAGAGCTATTCAAACTTATTTTGACAATGAATAAGGCAAAAAAAAAAGGAATGATGCAATAGGATTGAAAAAGAAAATTGAAAGTTTTGAATTTGTGCTTCTGTTAGTTGTACAAACAAAGATTTTGCAGCAACTGAACATCGTATCTAAATGTCTCCAAACTGAAATTATGGATATTGTTTCAGTTTTTGATCTATTAGGTGATGCTCTCTTAGGTGTTACAGAACTAAGAAATTCATTTGAGGACCTTGTAAAAGAAACTCTAAGGGGCAGATGACCTCGTAGTTCCACCCCTTAAAACAACAATAACTAACTAACTAACTAAAAGTAGCTCCAACTATGGGTTCCAAGTGCGGAATACCTTGTAAGTTTTCTGAGAAAAGACTAAAGCAATTTAAAGAGCATTTTGATGAACTGAGTAAAGACTACCGATTTCTCAATCCTGAAACTGGATTTCGGGTAACTGTGTTTTACCCCATGATTGATACAATTATGGGTCAGTTAAACAGCAGATTTGAAAGCATGAAGTCAATTATTAATGCCTACAAAGTTGTTCAGCCTTATTCCTTGAACAATGCTTCAGATGACGAACTGATTAAAGAGGCAAAAGGTTTCACCGAGACTTTTTCTGATGATGTGTCGCCAACATTTCCTGCACAAATTTCCACCCTGCGAGCATCCTTTTCCTCTAAAATTAAGAAAATATCGACTGTTAAGCAACTGATAGACCTCCTCTACATTGGAAATCACATTCTGGTTGCAAGCTACCCTGACGTGTGTATTGCTTGTTTTATGTTCTTAACTGTACCTGTCACAGTGGCTTAAGCAGAAAGATCTTTTTCCAAGCTGAAAATTGTCAAGTCCTACCTAAGAAGCGGAATGAGCCAAGAACGTCTAAGTGGGTTGGCACTTTTATCGATTGAAAATGAAAGAGCTCGGAAACTTAACTTCTCACATGTAATTAACATGTTTGCAGATGCAAAGAGTAGGAAAAGAAGTTTTGTGTAAATTAGGTTAGTTGATAAGTTTATTTGTTATAAATAGTTTGTTTAATAATAATAACTCAACATTTTTTGTAAACAATGAGTAAAAATTTATAGATTTATTTTATTTCAAGTTATTTGTATAACACATTTGTTATTTTGAGCTTTCGACCTGGCGTGTATTTTATTTTTAAAGCCTAGTACTTCATAGACGATCGTATCTATTCCCTTTTGTTTTCTACTCTAGATTCATTGTTGTCAGTACCGGTAATAAAAGAACAAATATATGTAGCCTCAGGCGTGGATCTAGAGTTTGGCTTGGGGGGGGGGGGGGGTCAGAAAATCGAAATTGTTAAGAAAAATGGTATCACTAAAAACGCAATCACAAAATAACCAAACGTACAAAACCAGACCAATTTTCTTTTGCAAGCTACATGGATAGAAATTTGATGCGTTGGGCGCACCAAAAATATTCGTACAAATTGCAACGGCGTGTTTTGCGACTTTTACATCGAGCTTCGAGAAAAGTATCAAGGTACGTTACAGTTTCGCCAAGTCGGGTTGGTACCGACAAAGGGAGAAAGTCACAGCTTAAATTGCCAACCAAGCTTGCAGTTTGGACGTCGGCAAAATGTTTTGGTACAAAAAAAAAGCCCCAAATTCCTATCCGTGCATTGCTGCACATTCATCGTGACATTACTATAAACATCGATTCGGTAATCACAAGGTTTGCTAAACAAAATAGACGAGTTGATTTTGTTATATAAATAATAGTTTTATATAACAGGTATGAAATTGTAAACATGTACAGTTGTAACAGAACATAATAATAGCATTAAAGATATTTTCAGTATTGAATAAATTGAAGAAAAAAACCTGTTGATCAGTTAAAATTCGTTAAGTTTTATTTGCCTGGTTATTGTGTTTCGTTTTTTGAGTTTGCAAAAAAATTTGGTCTCCGTTTGGGTGGGGGCGGGGGTCATGACCCCCGTGACCCCCCTTGAATCCGCGCCTGTGTAGCCTACTTATAATATATATTTACATGCTGTTTTCTTCTCTTTCTAATTGATATTTGGGTAGACGTAGTTTCCTCATGACGATATCACAATATCACAATTCGAAAAGCTATTATTTATCATAATTATTTAGGACATTTTATGGAGCCAACAGCCAAAGTAAAAAATTAAATATTTCTAGAGGGAAGTGGCAAGGGGGGAGGAATTCGAAAAGTGCATAAGATCACTTTGATAAGTTTTTATCTTCAAACATGATTAATATTAAAGACCAGCAGTTATGTCAGGTTTTCAAAAGATAGTGAGGGGGCCCCATTACAACTTTTTGCCCCGGGGCCCCTTCAGGTCTTGCTACGCCACTGCTAGTAATTCAAGTGGATGACCAAGTACCTCACCATAATATAGGGTCTTAGGGTCCTTTACTTGAAAAGCTACACTTCTGTAGCTGCCAACTTTTATAGTACATTTCACAAAACTGGTGTATATGATTTCCATCATGTATTTTGTAATTGAAATACAGATGCCACATCCATTGCTCTGATACAGATTCACACTTGTCTATGATAACCAATCTTCATTTCTCCATTTAGACTTATAGCAACATGGCTTCCAAGAATAGTAATGTTATATGTACCTCCTGTAAAGTTTCGCTGAAGGAGAATGAAAATTTCGTACAATGTGACGGAAGATGTGGTGAAATGTTTCATCTAAACTGTGCTCGTGTGACGAACGCCGTTTTTAAAGCGATGCTTGCAAATCCGGGCGAAATTTTGTGGCATTTTAAACAATGCAAACATAACCCTAATTCAATCAAAATAGCTTCATCTAGTTTTCAGCCGACTAAGATCAAACCGGACACCGCAAGCTTATGTGAAGCGGTTAACAATATGCAACAAGTACTAAAGGATGTTTGTAGCTCTCTAGAGTATCAATCAAAAAAATTTGATGAACTCTTGGAGCAAAATATCACACTAAAAACTTACATTGACCAACTCACTCTAGAGGTAAACAACACTAAAGTTGAGAATGGCTTGCTTAAAGAACAAAATGGGCATCTTAAAAGGCAAGTTAATGACTTGGAGCAATACTCTAAGAATTACAACCTTGAAATCGCCGGGATACCAGTCTCCGAACAGGAGAATGTGTATAATATTGTGGCTCAAGTGGCAGGTGCAGTTGGTGTAAAAGTCGAAACTGATAGGGACATTCAATATTGCCACCGACTTCCAGTCCTTACAGATAAGGATGGCAAGAAGAAAACGCCCCTCATAGTAGCAAAATTTTATTCCCGCCAAACTAAAGACATGATCATGAGCAAGAAACGAAAACATGGGAAACTTCTTTGCACAGATGTCAAGATCAAGGGAGACTCGACAGTGTATGTAAATGAACATTTAACCAAAGACAACCAAAACTTATATTGGCTTGCCAGGAATTCTAAACGGACAATGAATTATAAATTCGCATGGACCAGGAACGGGAAGATCTTCATGAGGAAAAATGAAAACAGCCCGATTCTACAAACCAAGACTGCAGCTGACCTACCAACAGTTCATGGGAATCAAGGAAACTGAAGGTATGTTTGCCTGAGCCAAGTGATCAATCAATATTTTATGAAATTTTGTTTCTAAGTGAGTGAAAAGTAATTATGGAAGTACCCTGAAATAAAACAACCACGGTATGGAATCAGATAACGAAGTAGACCTTAATTTTCAAGATATTACTTCAAAGATTGTAAACAGTACTCAAGACTTGAACAAATTAATTAGCTTTACTGCAGGAATTAAAATCATGCACCTAAATATATGTGGCATGATAACAAATTTTGAAAGTATGCTAGTTATGCTCGATCAACTTGATCATAAACCAGATGTCATTATACTGTCTGAAACTCAGCTCATTGAGGATATACCATTTGCTATTTTAGGATATAATGAATACTTCATACCACCTCAAAATTCTACCCATGACAGCATAAATATATATATGCATGAAAACCTCATACAAAATATTACAATATCTACTGTAAAAACACTGAAAGCTGCAAATGCTAGCCTAATCACCTTCAGATAGAATAAAGAAAGTTACTTGGTACTTGCTATATACAGATCACCCTCCACAAGCCCAAAGAAATTCATAGAAGAACTAGGAAATACTCTCCAGCACTTGCCTACAGCTACACACAGTATATTAATAGGAGATATAAATACTGATATTTTAAATCCTACAAGGCAATATGCCCAAAATATTAAAAATGAGTATTTCAATGTATTACATGCAAATGGATTCATTTCGTACATAAACTCACCAACTAGAATAACCCCAAAATCCAGAACATGTATCGATCACATACATGTTAAGTCCCACAGAAACAGCACTTTGACCCTTTTGTTCTGCATACCAGTATCACAGATCACAGTCCTACATTTCTCATACAAAATAAATCTCAAAAATACACTCCACAAACAGGAGAAAATACTTTGAACAATGTAAGAATAAATTATGAAACTCTAAAAAAATCCTTAACTAAGAAAACTTGGGAATCTATCATAACTGAACATGATGCTAACAAAGCAGCTGATAGTTTCATTAAGTTACTGACTCAATACATCTCTAAACACTCTGCTACCACAAATAACGTAAGATCAAAATTGAAAAGAAAGAAAAAAACTCCATGGATCACAACTGGAATTTTAACTTCTATTAGAATAAGAGATAAATTACATAAGAAAATTGTTAAATAAAGGAAGAGGTCTTCAAACAGTGATGAGGTCCCAGAAACTGTTAATAAACATAAATTGTACAGAAACTGGATAAACAGGCTTGTTAAAATAGCAAAAGAAAGGTACTTACTTACTTAATTCCTGCCGCTCCTTCCGGAGCATAGGGCCTTGGCGAAATTTCTCCACGCAGTACGGTTCCTGGCCATTCTCTTCACTTGACTCCAGTTCTTGTCCACCTCTGCAATTTCATTTTCGATCGTCCTCTTCCAGGTCTTCTTAGGTCGACCTCGCTTCCTGGCCCCTTGAGGATTCCAGTCTAGCGCCGCCCTCTCAATAGCTCCGTCCGGCTTCCTTAGTGTGTGACCAATCCAGCGCCATTTCCTCTCCTTGATCTGGATGCTAATCTGTTGTTGATTGGTGATTGTCCAAAGATCTTCATTTGAGATTATGTCCGGCCACCTCACATTCATGATGCGACGCAGACATCTGTTAATGAACACCTGTAGCTGGTTGTTGATCGGTTTTGTGACTTTCCATGTTTCACAGCCATAGAGAAGAATCGACTTTACGTTGCTATTGAAAAGGCGGAGCTTGGTCTTCCTGGAAATGTTTCTATTTCTCCAGATGGGGTAGAGCTGGACAAAGGCACCATTTGCCTTCCTGATACGGCTTCGAACATCTTCCTCTGCTCCCCCATCATTTGTGACTATACTTCCAAGGTAGAGGAAGGACTCAACTCGCTCAATTTCCTTTCCGTTAACTGTCAAACTAGTCGTGATGTCAGAATTTATCCTCATCTCTTTGGTCTTGTTGGTGTTGATCATCAGTCCTGCACGTTCTGCTTCTCTCTGCAACCTTCCCAGCTTATCTTCTATGTCTCGGTACCGTTGTGCCATAAGACAAATGTCGTCTGAGAAATCCAGATCTTCAAGCCTGTCATTTATACCCCATTGAATACCCCTCTTCCGTCCTCCCATTACCTTCTTCATCACACTATCCAGGACCAACAGGAACAGAGTGGGGGAAAGGACACACCCCTGTTTCACTCCGGAACTGACCTTTATCTTTTCTATTAATTTGCCTTCGTGAAGAACCTGGCACTCATACCCTTCGTACATCTCTTCCATGATTCTGATGATCTTTGTTGGAAATTTATATTCCTCGAGGGTCTTCCAAATGATTCTTTGATTTACGGAGTCGAAGGCTTTCTCGAAGTAAACAAATGTGAGGTAAAGGGTATTCCGCCACTCCACACTCTGCTCCAGGATGATTCGGAGGGTGTTGATGAGATCCACACAGCTACGATGTTGTCGAAATCCAGCCTGTTCCTTCCGAAGCCTTTTTTCTACGCAGTCTTTTATACGATAAAAGAAAAGTACTATTCCAAACAAATTATCTCAAACTCCAATAATTCTCAAGTCCTTTGGAAAAATATTAATGATTTAACATGTAGGAAGGGAAATAAATCTTCAGCTGTTGACAGCATATTTATCAGAGACTCACAAGAAACATCCCAACCAGCTGCCTTTGCAAAAAAATGGTCGACTATTTTAGTAACATAGGTTTAGAACTTTCTGAAAAAATAAGTAATACAAGAAAGGAATCTGACAACACAAATGCACGTGATAGCACTGCAAAATCTCAACCTCAGTCTATCTATTTATGCCCATAACAAAATCAGAAATAACAAACCACATAGCTGCTCTAGAAGATAACTCAGCAAATGGCTATGATAATATCTCTAGTAAACAATTAAGATAATTAGTTCAGAAATTTTACAACCACTGCACCATATTTTTAATTTATCACTAACGAAAGGACAATTTCCAGACTCATTCAAAATTGCCATCATAATCCCAGTCCATAAATCAGATGATAAAAGAGAGTTAAATAACTATGGACCAATTTCCCTCACAACCCACCTCTCGAAGCTACTAGAGAAATGCATCAAAACCAGATTACTTAACTATCTGAGTAAGTTTAACATATTGCCACCAAATCAGTTTGGTTTTAGACCAAACACTAGTACTCAAGATGCAATTGTACCATTAAATTTGAGTGGAAGGCTGGGTTGGTACCCCGAGGCCAAAGTGGCCTGAAGACAATTAACCCAGTACTATTCTATGCGCTTAAATAAAACATGGACTCGAACAGCAGTAGGTAAAAATAAATATATTTCAAAAGGAAGTGAAGTACAATGCCGAAAGGCCAAGGGAGGGAACACTTAAGTACACTCCTGCGTTTCAGAAAGGGGAGGCCAACATTTATCCCAATATTAATGGCAACGCCGCATTTATCAACTGGCCACATTTTGTGACTACATTTCACTAATGAATTATTCTTTCATTTTAAAAACGTTCTAAATAATAGCCGAAACTAAAATATCTTTAACAACCAAGAGATGCTTCATAACATAGTTTCAAATGCCGTTTCAAGATGCATTTATAAACAGCATGGATGCTGTGCTTCTGCGGCCATTTTAACCAACCAAGCTTATGCCATCTATGACAAGCGAAAGACAAAGGGCCGTTTGTCATTTTAAACTATCTGGTTCCCATAACCAAAATCCTGACAATTACATTTTAAAACTTTAAGTTATTATTTTCTTGTTACCAAAAGATCGAAATCAGTATTATTAATTTTAACGGGAATGTTCAATCTTCAGATCCCTTAACCTACGCATGCGCTGCACCCTATATTTTAAGAGGCTTGTTCCCTAACAAACATTCAAGTGAATGAGTAAATAAAACATCATGGGCCCACTTTAATTAAGAAAGAAATTGCACACATAATAAATAAAATATCTCGAACAAGATGTGCTCGTAACAAGCCAAAGAACTAAAGTTTATATCATAAAAGTGCAGCGCGAGGGACAAACGCCACTTGCCCTCAACAAGCTAAGCTAAGAAATATCAATATTTGTCCGGAATGCTGCAATCTTATGCCGGTCAGCAACGAGTTTCCACATTTTAATAGATAACAGTTTTACCTTATGTATGGCCTAAAGAATATGGCCCGAAGCTGCCACTCACGTCCTTTATAGAATTTCACATGATGTAGTTTTAATGATTTCGGCAGTGGCTCCGAGACAGGCCACGCCAGACGTCTTGCCTCTACAGAATCACATTGAGAAGTCTATCTTCCAAGCTTGGCTTGGCTTCATAACAATCTGGCAGCCATCTTGCGCATGTGCAGATCTCCTTTTTGAACCAGTAAACAACTGAAGATCGGCCGGCACAACATACATTGCCAACCTCATGATTTAATTTGTCTCTAAGACCCTTATGGCCGAATCAAGTTTCAGAACTAGAGTTAGTTTGGCGACACAATCAGCACAGATGTGTCAACCACTGATTGGCTATCCAGTCTTATGTTAATTTAATTAGAGAGCGCCAAATTTAGAAATCTCAACAATGCACAAAACAGTCAACAATGGCTACATTCAATCAATGTAGACCGGAATACTTTGCTAATATATTTTCCATGAAAATATAATGGTATTTTAAATTGTTTCTGTCTTTCTTCTTGTTTTCTGAAATGATTCACAATTAATAACCAGGGGCGTCGGCAGAAGAGGGGGGGGGGGGGGGTCACATGGGGGCGGTGGTGGGGGCGGCGGGGCATACGGGGGGCGGCGGCGGCGGTGAAGTATTGTGAGTCGAAACCAAACGGCTCAGCAATATTCTCCCTTACTAATTATTTGTATAAAGCCATTGATAGTTCTAAAAGAACAATTTCTGTGTTCCTGGATTTACGAAAGGCTTTTGACACCGTAGACCACAATATACGCATTAGAAAACTTGAAAAGGAAGGCATTTGTGGTATTCCTCCAAGAACTAATAAAAAGCTTTCTTTTTAACAGAATACAAAAGGTACGAATCAAAGATACTCTAAGTAGAAGTGCTGAAGTAAAAATTGGAATTCCCCAAGGAGCAGTTTTAGGTCCTATATTTTTTCTGTTATACCGGTATATTAACGATTTATGTGAGCTGAACTGTAATGCGATGATTACCTCATATGCTGATGACACTGTCATCACAGTCACAGGAACAACTTGGGAGGACACTTTTAATAGAACTCAAGAAACCCTTGCTAAAGTCCAAAAATGGCTAAGAAACCACCTCCTTACCTTAAATAACTCCAAAACACAATAACTATGCTTCTCACACAACAAAACATTACAACCCACAGACAATTTAACAGTAAAGATCCACACACCAATTTGTAACAATGGCGAAAGATGCAACTGCTATACCCTACAGAAGTCAATGAATGCTACATATTTAGGGATTATTATAGATAGTCATTTAAAATGGAATATGCATGCATCAAAGTTGGCCAATAAACTCCAAAAGTTAATTTATATATTTTACAGAATCAGAAATAGACTTTCAGCAAAAGTCTTGAGAACTGTATATTTTGCCTTAGTCCAGTCACAACTACAATATGGAATAAATGGTTGGGGTGGAATACTTGATTCACATTTGGCTCAGGTAAATACCTGCCAGAATTTCATTCTAAAAGTTACGTACAAAAGGCCACCAACTTTTCCAACATGTGAACTGTATCAACAAAGCATGTTGCTTACCATACGACAGTTATTTGTTCAGTCATCAATCATATTTATACATAAAAATATGAAGCTCTTCTCTAATGGACAAAAACTTGAAATGTGCGCTAGACTTCAAGACAGAACTGGAATAAATATCCCTCGTCGAAACACACTACTTGGCCAAAGGAATTTAAGTTGTCTTAGCACTAGGATATACAATATATTGCCTGTAAATGTGACAAATAACACCCTGAATATATTGAAGAAAAGGTTTTTTATATGGATCCTTAATAACTTTGATAGAGTAAATGAACTTACAAATTTTCATCAACATATTTAACCAACTCAGTCACAAATAAGTAATGTATCATCTTCTTTTATTTTTAGTATCCTTATAATTAATGCTTTTACTATAAACTTTTCATATTATTATCAGTCAAATACCATGTTGCAAATAAATTAAGAAATTGTGTTCATGAAGCCCACGCACAAGTTTATCTTATGTGGGATTCACCCTGTATTTTTGATACAACATCTGTATATGTACATGTTTTCTGTCAGTGAATAAAAAGTGTGCTCGTAAAAAAAAATCATATCTCGATTAAACAAATTTACAGTACAAAATCAAATAATTAGATGCAAAAACCAAGTTCAAATTACGGTCAAGAGATGAAACAAAATCAATGTATTGACACAAAATAAGAAAGTAAAAACATTCTCATTAAAAGATATGTACATTGCAGCGAACCAACAAATGTACACTGTGCAAATGTATCCTAAGATAGATCACAACATAGACATAATATGCCTCAAAAACATGAACTATAAAGAAACAAGTAGCGTCACACGCCCCAGCACATTTAATTTCAAATACACATTCATCACATACACACCTCTTTCACACATAAGAATATTCATGAATATAGTTAACTAAATCATAAACTCTGCATACATAATACCTATCTCTAAATGCCAGGCATAAATGTTCATATTCTTCCTGTCTCCTTTTCTCGTGCTTCCTTTTCTTCTGTTTTTCCTCCGCCTTCGTTCTTCTTATTTTCTCTGCTTTCCATCTCGTCTTTCTCTTCATCCGCCATGTCATTCCGTACCTTGTACTCCTCACCTTCCATCTCCACCGTTCCTGTCTCCTTCCCTTCTTCCTTTTCTTCTGTTTCTCCTTCGTCTCCATTCTTCTTTCTCTGCCTTCCATCTCGTCTTTCTCTTCATCCGCCATGTCATTCCATACCTTGTACTCCTCATCTTCCATCTCCACCGTTCCTGTCTCTTTCCCTTCTTCCTTTTCTTCTGTTTCTCCTTCGTCTCCATTCTTCTTTCTTTCTCTGCCTTCCATCTCGTCTTTCTCTTCATCCGCCATGTCATTCCATACCTTGTACTCCTCATCTTCCATCTCCACCGTACTTCTCTCCTTCCCTTCCTCATTTTCTTCTTCTTCTTATTATTATTCTGATCCTTCACACTCTTATCTTCCTTTGCCTGACATCTCATCTTCTTCCTACTTCTTTTCTTTGCTTTCCAACTCATCCTTTTATCTATCCTCCGGGTCCCCCTTTTCTTCATTCTCAACCACTTCTTTCTTCTATTCGTTTTACCTCTCATCCTTTTCATCTCAATCTTCCTTCTCCAACGATTCTTCACCTAATCTTTTCCCATTTTGTTGTTTTCTTCATTATTCACTCCTGCACTTTCACCCTCATCTTTAATCTCTTTTTCTTGACTGCTACTGTTCTCATGACCAACCTCATCTGCTTCTCCTTTCTGTTCTTCGGTTTCTTCGATCTCACTAACTTTCATCCATTTCACCTTCTCCGTTATAAGTTTCTCCTTTCTCTTCTACCTTGCCCTCTATCTCATCTTTTTCCCTGTCCTCAGTTTCGTTCTCCTCCTCCATTTGACGTCCTCCTTCACCTTCTTCTCTCTCTTGTCTATTTTCATGTTTTATTTGAGACCTTAATTTCACTTCCACATCTAATATCCTCTCACCAGTCGCCTTTTCAACCTTCTCAATTTTCTCTAGAATATGTCCCTGTACCTTTCCAATTTATTATCTGCTTCTCTAGTCATATCATTTAATTTCTCTGGTATTCTCGCTTCTATTTTCATCGATTTCTGATCTACTTCTTTTATCATTGCTTTCGCCTTTTCTTCCACCATACTCCTTACCTCTAATCTCTTGTCTCACCCCCTCAATACTATGCTGTAACAATCCATACTTCCTATCTAACTCCTCACTAACATGAATTACTTTATCTAATTTCTTACTCAACTCCTGATTATTCTTATCACATTTTTCATTCATTTGTCTTATCATCTCCTGATTATTCTCATCAAATTTTTCATTCATTTGCCTTAACATCTCCTGATTATTCTTATCATATTTTTCATTCATTTGCATTAACATCTCCTGATTGTTCTTATCAAATTTTTAATTCATTTGCCTTAATATCTCCTGATTATTGTTATCAAATTTTTAATTCATTTCCCTTAACATATTTAGGATATCCTGCACCGGCATTAACACATCCTGTACAAGTGCATCAGTCATCTCTCCTTCCATCACACTACTGCCAGTCTCATTCCCATCACTCTCCAACATGCACACCACCACATTTTCTCCGTTCATCTCTATCCTGCTACAACTCACTCCATTCCCATTCATTATTCTCATTCGTTCATCCTCCATGTAAATATGTACACAATAACCTATCCCTCAGATAGCACTTGCACAATTCACACTCTCCTACTCCCACACTGATGCATCCTGGTTCTCGAGTCCCACGTTAAGGTGCCAATTGTAATGTTTTCCTACGTAGCTTTCTCTGTAACCATACCTGAAGAGTCCCCCCCCCAGCAAGCAGAATATAAAATAGGGAAATCCCGTTGGGCGCCAACTCAAATACAAATGTATTAGAGTAATATACTTTAGTTCAAAACAAGATAAACACGAGGTCTCTGTGATATCAGGGTGTAGGGTAAAATATATACCAACCCGGATACAATCAGTTTGGGAAGTAGTTCTGATATTCACTGTAATATACAAGCATTTACTGAGAATATTACTTACGGTTCAGTAGTAATATTATGATATATAATATATGTAGTACTTCAGTGTAATGATATGATTTTATAGTTTTTTTTTAAATTATAAGTACTCTTCTTATTTAGAAGATTTATGGGATTATTATAATCATGCAGTCTAGACACCTTCATACAATTTATAAACACTTCCAGTTTTTAATACAAGATCTCATTACTTCGTTTAAGATCCAATCCTTTTTTTATTTACTTCCTATATAAACAACTATCCCCTTACTTCCTCTGTCTTTTAATACCTTATTCTCTGCCTTCTAAAGATATGCCACACTACCTCTTGTTGGATCCTCTTCTATGGACTCCACAGATATGCACTCACAAACACCTAGTTAATTATCTCAACACCTGAGCGGTCTTATTACATACCACATACAAATAGCAAACATCTTCCATGGCTTCATAAAAATGTCACAACACCATCTCGCAATATAAGAACATAATTGGCAAGGTACTCACAACACTTTATTACACACATCATAATAAAAATAACTTGCAAGCTGTAAGAATCACAAAAGTATGAATAATGACGGAACACAATGAGTTCACTGTTTGGCACAGGGGGAACATCTTCCTTAAAAAATAAAAAACGTTCACTGTATTATTTGGCGTGTATACAAGGCAGTGTAGAACATCTGCCAGACTGGTAAGGATTTACGGAGGCACATATTGCTGAGCGTTCAAGATAACGTCAATGGTTTGGTCTAGCCGTAGATGCTCATTGCGTTTTCCCTTTACGTACCTAAGTTCGGCACTAATGAAGTGTACTAAGCTATTATTATATTGCCACTAACTAGCAAATCATTGCGGTGCATATTCTTGAGTCATGCTTACGCATGATTTAACCAAGACCAACTATAATCCTCAGACCTTAATGTAGAAAAAACATGGCGGCGATGGTTGCCCTACCAATAGCTAGGATCATGTCATCGGGCTTGTCACAGTTCGTGTAAATTATTATTTTTACTCGCCTAAGAGCATAAAATATATCACAAGACGAGATTAAGTTCCGAAGAAATATGCATCAATAATTTAGACTTATCTGAATTAATTTATCTATATAGTGCTGGCCTCGAATTATAGGTTTCTTCGTCTTCACCCAAGGGACAGCTACAATAGTCTCACTGCTTCAGTGGTTGAATAAGAAGCTTTTTGGCGAGTTATCACGATTTTTATTTAAGTTCAGTAATTATAGAATAAAATTATTAGCAAAAAAATCAAACAGATTCTGAAGTAGGAGAGAAGAAAGTACCCGGTTACTGAAGTGCTGTCCTAGCACATGCAGAGTAATTGTGTACACAATCGGAATGAGAATAGTTGCCTGAAATAATCGAACCAACGTCATAGAGATATAATTCAATTAAGCACTCGTTGAATTGCCTAAAATCTCGGGTAAAACATCACACCGAATTAGTTGATTGAAATATGCAAAGAAGTCGTCGTGTGGCTATCAGAACATAATTATGGAGAACACTACACACAAGGAACACGATAATATGTTACCATCTAACGTGTTAAACATTCGCTGTTACCGTTTGGAATAGTTGTACGCTGGAAATAGTTGATTTAGTAAAGTACTATAGGTTGGAAAGCACCATCTCCCTCTTACGGAATTATCGCGGCACACCATCTCGCAATATAAGTGCATAATTGACAAGGTACTCACAACACTTTATTACACACATCATAATAGAAAATAACTTGCAAGCTGTAAGAATCACAAAAGTATGAATAATGACGGAACACAACGAGTTCACTGTTTGGCACAGGGGGAACATCTTCCTTAACCAATAAAAATGAAGTTCACTGTATTATTTGGCGTGTATACAAGGCAGTGTAGAACAACTGCCTGACTGGTAATGATTTACGGGGGCACTTATTGCTGAGCGTTCAAGATAACGTCAACAGTTTGGTCTAGCCGTAGATGCTCATTGCGTTTTCCCTTTACGTACTTTAGATCGACACTACGGACGTGTACTAAGCTATTATTATATTGTCACTAACTAGAAAATCATTCTTGAGACACTTCTATTATGCTTCAGTTCTTCAACATCCGAAGTAAATGACACAATGCCATCGGTTGACTGGATAATCATCACACAAACGAACCAGTCTATATTAAGCGTATTATCACATATTTAAATACTATTGCAGTACAGTAACGCGAACTGGACTTTACAGACATACAGGAGACACTAAAATTTACAGATGAGCGACAGTTCATACCAACATTCATCAAACGAAGCTAATCAAAGCTGAATAGTGTATCCCAGCAACGAATGTAAACAAACAATATGCCGGGGCTTCAGTATACGCCATTTTCACACTTTCGAGACCTGCATTAAGGTCTGAGTATTGAAGTTGGTCTTGGTACAACCCGTTACAGCCGAACACATTTTCCAAAAAACAATAAACAATCTAACTGACACCGTATTCAACCAATCCGAATTACAAATACTAGAAAAAGGCTTTAAACATGATTGGGAATCCAACTATAATGCATACAAACTAACCAAACTAACAGCTGAATCAAAGGCAGCTATTAAACGACTGCCTCAAGATGAACTAAGTGGAGCAGGGCATAAAGTCAGTAAGAAAATCAAGAAAATAGTTGGTCATGATTTAACTCGGAAAGGTTATCGATTACTGTCGACCAAAATATTATGTGCACTCGAGTTTGAAGGTTGTTTATGAAGTAACCAATAGACCTACATAAAATCCAATAACATCATTTTCATCGTTCTATTTTACGTTTGTTCATGTAGGTTTGGAATTTTAAATTTATATTTTAATATTTCTTATCGCAGTTGTAACACAAAAAAGTGCCCGTTTTTAAGCGTGTTTCAACCATGCGTCATATTTAAGAATTATCTCACAAACAAGTGATCAGATCGAATCCAAATTTTAACACAATATCCATTGGAATGTTGTATAACTGGTTTATTAATTTCAAAATTTTGTGTGTCCAAACCTATTGATGAGACTCGATTATTGTGTATGTCTCGTAGAAAGTCGCTAAGGAGAGTCATTTCAGCGTGAAGATTTGTTTTGCCTGTGTGTCCCTGCTTTTTCCTATCTATGCCGAGCCCCCCAAAAAGTATCTTACCCTATAGTTTACTGCACTCTGAACTTGATAAATTCAGAGGGGACAATCTTCCATAAAAAAAACTAAATTAGGTGGCATTATTTGTTTGAGTCCATCAAAATACGAAGATCTAATTGGTACGGCAAATTCTAACGATTTCCTCCTTATCAATGAGAAAATGGAAATATTAAAAATTTCAAACGTACTTACCAGGAAGTGATGTCCAGTTCAAAGCAGTGGCGACTGGTGATTTCAATATTATATAGGACGTATTATGATGGGCTTAACTTAAAACAGCTGGGCTATATTGAGATATGAATTATTCAGTCGCGCGGCACTGTTACGAACACATCACACAATACAATCTAATACCACTCCAAAGATTTGGACAGGCTGAAAACAGACTATCCATTCCGATCGCGCGAAATTGTAACAAATAGCCCGTAGTGTTGGTTTAAATTCAACCAATAGCAAGACTTGAGGATCTCAGTAGACATCCTCAGTGTGCCATTAAACAGAACAAACCTGCCCCTTCTCCCACAAGGGCTCCCATATATTCCTAAAGCGATAAACACATGCTTTGAGGATGCAAGACTTCCTTCCTCAGCTTTCCACTCCGGGCGGTGAAGGTCACATTTCACCCATCTAGGGGTGAAATGTAATACCATGACAGGTACTGACAGTGACACAGAGCTTATCGCGCAAGGTAGCCCTAACGACTATGTTACAAAACTATCAATAAAAAAAAAAGGCACAGCCGAGAGCTGACTGTAGGATGATCCTCACGTCCTACATGGAGGAATCGCCACTGGTTCTAAGAGCTATTTTCCAATGGTCTATACTATGAATACGGTATAGGAAATGTTACAGATCATAAAGTGTTGGGTATGAAATAAAGGTAGTATTTAATTTTTCTTTTTAGCAATTACCATGACTTAACCAACAGACACCATCCATTAACTTGAGAAACACCACAATTCAAAATTCTAAAAAGTAATTACCACTTTATTAGTGCAAGGAATTCCTATCTATTGTTTTATCCCTCTGTTGAGGGTGGGATAAACAGGGTAGTGTAGATTTATTAATTTAAGGGATGTTTCCGAAAAAGGGCAGTTTCCCGTAATTGGGGGAGACTACCAGTGTAGTGTGTTGGTGCGAGTACGTAACCTATTGGGGGCGTCCCTACAGGATGCGTTTACCTGCTAGGGGATGAACGTCTAAGTGTGGGCTATTAATCTAGCCTGCCAATTAAGTAGAGCGAGCGTTCCAGCGAGTCGGCTCGAGTACAATAGAATTCCTGACGATGCAGTTCCTGGCCTCTAAGGCAGATATAAAATAAAGTACAAGGTGTAAAATACAAAAGTGTTCAGGGTAAGTGTTACAATGATAAAGAATCTGAGCACACGGCTAGTTCTCACCTGGTGAAGAGCTAGAACGGACCTCGGATGAGCAGGGCCGCTGGCCACGAACAGATAATGTGGCTCTTCTGGGCCTAGCCTTTAAGGCCTTCCCCCACTGCTTGGTCAGTGTTTCCTCACTGTTGCCGCTCCAGTTAGTGTGTTCATGTGTGTATTATGTAAGCGTGGCTGTCAGCAGTATTGCCGGGCCTGCTTGTGTTGAAGAAGTATATGAGGCTTCTGGTATGCCTATGAGGGTGGTTTTGATGAAAGATGGAGGGGTGGGTCTTAGGGGTACTGCCCCTGGGCTGTACACTATTTTGTATCGTTTTTATATCAGGACATGTGTAAAGTGTATATAATAATCTTTTAATAAAATAAAACAAAAACTTAACATTTTTTTTTTTAATTTCCGAAAAGTAGAATTCCTCGACTTCCTTTCTTCCAGAATAGGATTTTCACAATCGCACTGATGAGGAGTGGAAGCTTTCCATGATTGGGCCGTATATCGAACACAAAAGATTGAGAATTTCAAACTGAAGTCAATGTGTAGGAGGGGAAAATAATTAAAATAAATAAACCTTGGTTTCAGAATTCTTTTCTTCCAAGATGAAGGAGGAATCAGAGACAAATGATTCACTTTAATATGTGCTTGTCTTCTTACAATTTTGTAAATACAACAGTAATTTTTAACAAAAAAGAATTCTTTTAAAAGTACAGTAACGATTATAATAACAATCAATCATATAATAAATTATACAAATATAACAATCTCCTTTAAGTCCAGTCTAATTTTAACACAAATATAAGGTTATACTAAGTGACCTCATAAGACATCTCTTATTAAGGTCCATTACAACCAGTCTGGCACTTGACACATGAAACACCAGTGGTTCCCAATATACATACAAATAGATTGGTGGAGAACTACTTACAGTATATGGCCACAGGTTTCCTGTCCCAAAATACTAGTCATTTTTAACAGTTTATCTTAATGTTGTTTTTGGCATTACCCACCATACATAGTTTGTGGTTTTTAGCATTAGCAATAGATGCTAACTTTGTCCAAAACTTGTTAGTAATCCATAATGTTTTGAGACCTCTAATTGTGGATTTCAGGGCCTTTGAATTTGCAATAAAATGCAAAATAGTTTTGTTTTCGACTAAATAAATATTTTTTTCATTTTGGCCTACTCACTTTATTAATAAAAATAGTACTGTATTTCTTTGTAAAAATAAGGGGAATGTTTAATTTTTTTTTTTGGGTAAACAAATGTTTGTGTTTTGGATTGGCTCGCTTGGTGTTTTAGTTTTGAAAGAAAGCATCTCTTCTTCAGCTAAAGATCAAACTTTTAATAACTAATACCTAAATAAACATTACAACATCCCATCATCACAATGTAAGGTACCGTACATTATTCTATGGAGCACGAGGTGAGATGACAAAACTGTGTATAGCATCCTGTCAGAACTGGGCTCCTTTGCAGACTACCTGCATGGTCTAGTCACATCTGTGATAAGGGACTTACTGAACATTTTACATAGCAATCTGTTTTCTTTTGTAACTGGTAGAGAATGTGTCACATAATTAGAATTACAGAAAATGTACAAGTCATTTTGCAGTGTTGTTTTAGTTATCTATATAAATTGATTGTTCACCAGTCGGACAAGTTAATGTACCCAATTAAATTGGGTGGGAGTAAAATTATCTACTATTAGGTAATAACACAAAGTACCGTACATATAATTTTACTCCCATCCAATTTAATTGGGCACATTGATGTCTTGACTGACTGAGAAGCAATCCATCTACATAATTAGAATATTGATTTACCAATATTGTCTCAGTTTTTTATAAAAATTGTTGTAGCTATTCAGGAACCTTGTGGTCGAGAGTAATAAATTATTAACATCATTCGGACAAATATTATTATTTTGTCTCTTTCGTTGACACTATATATGTTTCAGTGCATTTTGTAAATTTCAAGATGTGCAATATACTAGGCACATACAGAAAGCAAGTTCCGTTTTTATATTTTGCTCCAGCATTCCTGAAGTTCAGTGCATGCATGCATGGTAGTTGCTCCGAGTCGAGGAAAAGGAGATGACGTCTGTTTACGCTTTATAATGCTTGGGTAGCCTGTTTACCATCTCTTGATGAATGCAGTACATTTGTATTTGTCTACTGGCAAAGGCTAGAGTAAAATGTGGCTTTACACCGAAGTCGCACACTCATTCATGGCTGTGATTATATGGAAGTTATTGGGGTATGGGTGGTGCTGAGTAATGGTCTCTCAGGACACTAGTGCCTGTGTGTACTGTGAAAGGTAATACTCATAGTGTCAGTGCTATTGTTCTGACTCAGTGAGGAAAGCAATGGCAAACTACCCCACTCCTCATCTTGTCTAGTATGCCTCATCATAGTACTGCTTGGAGGTTTTGTGGGTAGCTACCGATCTAATCTGTAGCAGTACTTTTTGAGGATACAACAGATTAGCGAGGTGTATGAAGAAAATGTGACAAGTGATTCAATGGCAAGGAGATGGGTCCGACAGTTCAATGAAGAACGTGATCAAGTGCACTATAACAAACAAAGTGGGCGTCCATTGTTGGTTAATGAGTACAAGGTTCAAGCAGTTGAAGAACTCGTCAAGTAAAATTGTATGTTTACACTATCTGATCTCTCTGCGAACTTTCTTCAAAGCACGTTACCACAGGGTTGACAAAAGCATGAAGAAAGCAAACCAAAACTTGTGCCATGCCATTACAAATGCCTTCAAAATGATGGCAGCTATACAAAAAGCTAGTTTACAATTTGCAGTTTGTTTTGCAATACATAGTTTGTATCTGTAAGCGTTTTGTTTTCATTACTAAACGAAACTTACTTTCTAGACATACAACATAAGTTATATTTTAATTCCAAGCGATATTGCACATAATTTTTGTTTTCTACCAAATTGCCATAAGAATCTGAAATGTTTTGTTACAATAATACTAAACTTTAAATTCAAAATGCTATAAACCACAAACATTACCCATATACACACACCTGAAATCATAAAATGGCACTTTTTTTTTTTTTACACAATTTTAATTTGACCAAGTCCAACTGTGCATGTGTGTTTCTACCTTTCATTTCTATGTTTATACGGTCACAAAGAGGTGAGTTAAGTATCTAAGTGGTGAATGGTTTTTAAGACTGGATGCCCCTCCTTTTGTCAATTTCAGAGGGATTAACGAGTTGAAATGAATGAAAATGTGGGCAAGGAGCTGGAGGCAAATGGATAAGGGCTTCACAGAAGACCATCGAAATATATTTCAAGCATGTTTGATTGAGGGGATTCAACCCACTCATCTCCTGAGTTCGGTTACAGCCTGGCTCCATGGCTTTTTGCATTAATGGACTGACCAAATCTTGTTAGTCCTACTTTGATTTCATGGCATGATTTAACTTCTTGGAATTGCTTCCTTGTATCCATATAGCCAAGTAACTCCATACAGGCAATGGAAGGCTTAGATTTCAACATTAGATTGGAAAGGGGGCACAGCTTCATGAAATCTTTGCTCTCTCCAGAATCACCATGCCACTAATTTCTGCTGCTGGCGGGGTGAACTTCGGGACTGTTTGTATTTCTGAAAGTGATAGTTTTGTTTCTAAAATCCACTCCCTTCCAGTTTGTCTTTTAACTACTAAGTTATGCAGCATATGTACTCGCATAGAATTGTAAATTTCAGAAAGATCTTATTACAGGAAGAGTACCGGTACAATAAACCAATATTATCTTCCCAATCTCTGTTTCTTTGCAGGGCTGATTAGTTGGAATGCTAGCTGTCAAAATCCAAGATTGTGGTTTAGATCCCAACTCTGTCTGATGTGAGTACGTTTACAGACACGATAAAGAGATCTTCTGGCACTCTGGCATCTCAAACTACAGAAGCTGAAAGGAATGTTACAGCCACGTCATACAAAATAGGGATGGAGGACAATTCTATCTTTAATTTATGGTGCAACAGAATAGACAGACCGCAGAACTGAGAAATATTTCAAGTGCCAATTTATGATACTGGAAGTGTAAAGGTACTGTACACCCAACATGTTTATTTAGAGCAGTCAAACCACATTTTACACAAAAGTTGCTATCTAATATTTAATCCAGTCTTAATTATAGTACAAGGCATTTCATTCCTTTTCCCTCTTTTCTCATTATGAATTATTTTCAAACAATATGTTGAATTTCTGGCAGAAACTGTAAGCTAACAACCATCCTCCAACACTGTACATATACTTTTAATTATTTTCCCTAAAAAGCTAATTTTGTGTCTTTTACATTGATAAACAGTCTGAGAGATACTAGAACTCATCCGCTAATGCCACAAACATAACTCTCATTTATCACTTGTTTTCCTGGAACCACATAAATCTGAAATTAGAAGCCTCAAATTACACATTGAAGATATTGTAATGAAAATCGAGCTCCAGCAATAGAAGAGACTGCAGAGGAAAACCTCACATCAGAATAGAAGTCTGGGAACCACTGAAATACACGAGTTTGCATTCCAGCCCACAGTAATCTCCTCACCAATAAACTACTCTTGAGAGACAGTGATCTACATCTGTATTCCATTCACTCAGTAGGGTATTCATGTAGAAATAGTGATAAACTTTTAATTTATTAGCCTTTCATTCCATGTCGAGCTGCCAGTGAATTGTTGCATATGAGGTTGACAAGAGATCTTCAGTTTTACTTTCCTGCACATTAAAGTAATGCACCGTAATTTCACAACAAACTGTTAGGTACAGCCCCAACAATGTGTGCCCAAGACTAGCTTGCTATATGTATCACAAGCTAACACAAGTGGTATTATTTCTCTCTCTTAGCCTGCTCCACAAAAGAAGAGGGAAGGAAAAAGAGAGTCAACATGGATAATTATAAGTTTGTAGTTTTCCAAGCCCCATCGATGGTATCTGTACCTTGCCGTGGTGGTGGGGCCTGCGTGGTCAGAAGATCCCGAGAGCTATGCCGGCGGTAGCTTAGCAACTGGTAGGGCCTTCCAAACCGGACAGGTTTAAGGTGATAATCCAGACTAAAAGGGATACCCTGGTCCTCCAGGTTGGGGGTTGGGCATAGGGCTGACACCCCTATTCTGTAAAGAATAGTTTGTCGAGAAGCCGCAAAGAATGAAAATAAACCTGACGATAAAATGGAAAAACGATCTAAGCGGGGAATTGAATATGGATTGATATAAGCGACTTGGAATGTGAGAAGCCAATTCCAGCCAGGAAAAAGTAGAAAACTACAAGAAGAACTAAGAAAGTATAATGTCGAAATTTTTGCTCCCCAAGAAATTAGATGGCGAGATATTGAGATGATCCGACTTACAGGATTTATGATATCCAAACGATTGAAGCACACTTTAGTGTGTTATAAGGCAATAAATGAAAGAATTTGTGTTATGAGAACTAGGGGCCGTTTCTTCAAATACACATTTATAAGTGTATACGCACCTACGGAGGAGAAAGAAGATGAATTAAAAGATCATTCTTATGAAGAACTTGCGAAACAGTACAGTATGATAAGGCACCTAGACATGATATTAAAATAGTAATCAGGCACTTCAATGCAAAAGTGGGACAAGAGGAAGAATTAAGACCCACAATAGGAGCACAGAGTTTACACATTGAGAGTAACGATAATGGATTGCGGCTCATTCACTTCACTATGGCAAAAGATATGGTAATTAGTAGTACTACATTTGAGCAGCATTCATAAAGAAACATGGGAGGCACCAGATGGGAATACCAAAATTCAAATAGACCATACATTGATTCATAAAAGGCACGCATCTAATGTCCAAGATGTTCGTAGTTTCAGAGGTGCAGATGTTGTTTCAGACCACTACTTAGTAAAAGCTAAAATGAAACAAAAACTTGCTGTAAGAGTCAGAGGTAATGCAGAAAGGAAATGATGCAAAGAGAATGGAATATGAAAAACTAGTAAAAGAAGGATTGAAAAACAGCAAAAATGCAGTAACAGTGGAGGAATCATGGAAGGAGATTAAATAAGCCATAACAAATGCAGCCCAGGAGGTATTAGGAGAAAGAAAGAAATGGACAGAGAAGGATTGATATGAGGAAATGATGATGATAATTGTTTTAAGGGGCCTAACAGCTAGGTTATTGGCCTCAAATGATCTGGATGACAGCGAAAATGACAATGAAATGGAAACCAGAACGAAAATTAAGTGAGACGGAAAATACTTACAAAAAGGAACTCAGATTGAAACAACTCACAAAATGTTCTTATAAAAAGGGAATTTAGAATGAAAAGATTCACAAAAGGAATAGATTGAAGAGAAAAAGACGCACAAAATGCAGGCTAGGTTCAAAATACAATTGAGGTTCAAAATACTTACAAAATGTAATTGAAATTAGAAATACACAATGCAATTCAGATTGAAAGATCCCATTTCCAATACAAAATATTCACAAAATGCAATTTAAATTCAAAAAACTCACTAAAATGCCCTGAACCTACCAACGACATATTCTTTGACAAGATGTCGAGAGGAATAATTACAATGCAGTTTAATTCATTAACCATGGCGTGTTAAAACACACTAGCATGAACATTGCTGAACCGGCAAAGTATCGAACATTTCAGTGAATTATTTCAATGATCCCGGTAATGACTTATGCTCACTGCGGGGCCACTTGTGCACAGCTGATTAGTGGTTTCCAACGCTATTCGCAGTAGCAGTCATACGTGTACGGTTTAATGACATTCTGGTTCGATATGAATACCGCGATACTACGTGGGAGCAGACTTAGTTCTGGATGGAGTTAGAGCCTTGAAGGAGTGGTAGCTGACCGTTCATCCAGGATGGATGATAGCCTGTTAAACCAGGGGGAACATGCGGAGTGGAGGTGTTCCATGGTTCGATTCCCGAGGACCTGGGGAGTCCAAGTTACTGTTACATTTGAGGAAAGATGTGATATGCAGGGCATATCAATGCTCTCATTTGAACTTCTAGATTCAACAAGGTACAGCACATTCAGTCCAGTCTTTCACAGTAGAGTGTAGATATTTCAATGCTAATTTCTGCCATTATCTCTAGTGTATTTTGATTTTTGAGTAGTATGTCGAACTATAAAATTTAGGCACGACGTTCTAATCATGACTGATTTTATACTCGACTGGTTTTAGAGTCCAATAAGGAGTGCAACCATTTTTCACTTTGTACTTTAAGATGTTTAATTAAATTTAATAGTAAATTCAGTAATATTTTTATTGAAGCTTTCTTGGTGTAGTGAAGAGGATTTCGATAGGCATGTATGTGATTTTGAGTATTTATCAGTGTGGTGAACACTTATATATGTCAGTCTTTGACATTTTTCGCATCTGAAGACTCTGTTATGAGCTACATTTATCACTGAACTTCTGGAATATTATACATTCGAGTGATTTGTTTCGGAATGTACAGTAATGCAGACTTTGATAGCAAGTTGTAAGCTTTGTGAAGCTTTAATACAGAGGAGTTTGATCCTTTGCTTCTGCTAGGGACCATTCTCTGTACTTTTGAAGGATAGAGGATATTTTCTAACCAGTCAATTGCGCTAATTGCTATGATTACCAGGACCGGTGATGTAGGGACTTCACTTGTTTTCAGGAATTCATTTGTGCAGGGGTGTACCAGACTTTGGGTGGGTAAACTTTCTCTTCGTTGATTTAAATTGAGATTTTGATTCATGATAGCCACATGTGTGAAGGTATAGTTGAGATCCATGTTCGATGGAATTTATTATTGTAATTAATTCTAGTCTTGACTATTGAAGATTCTGAAACATCATTCACTTTTTTAACCAGCGTATATCCCAGATTTAATGAATGTACAAGCACGTTTTGATAAAGGAAATATAATTGTAATTCAGCTTTTTTGAAAGCATAGTTGTTTATTCCAAAAGGATATTTTGATTATTATGAGAATCCAATCTACATAATTGGAAAGTAATGTAACACTTTGTATAAATTCCAACAATGATGTAATAATAATAATAAGCCGAAAATGAAATATAAGGATGAAATTAGTCGTTCACCAGTGAGGGTGACTAATATGTGTAATTGTATATGCTTGAAATGAGTGCTCAGGGGAGTACAAATGTATAAGAATAGAGCCGTGTGGAGGCATTAATAATGAAGTTTATATTCAAGTGAATATTAAGTGGTATTCCATGGAAATTAGTCCATGATTGGTATTTAGTAGCCAAGTATGATTTGACTGACTTTCAGATTTAATTCATCGTATCATTACAGGCGTTTTTCCGTTGTTTAGAAGCATGCAAGCATTAATACATTTGTTGGAGGATATTAATTTTCAATATTCTGGATTTAATCACTGTGCTGACAAAGGTTTTACAGTTATCCTGATCAGTTATTTTTGGTGATTACTAGGGGTCTTCGGTACTGAAAAATTGGGTTCGGTACGGTTCGGTTAAAAAAAATGGTACTTCGGTTCTCGGTACAAAATCGGTTCGGTACAGCTCGGCTGATTTTAACATGCTAAATTAGAGTACGGTAAACCAAATACTTGCCAAATAGCACCATTTTTATTTAAAATACAGAAAAAATGTACAGCTAATAATCTCATACAATGTTCCATTAACTTTCAAACTTGCCCTTTTAGTGTGGAGTAAGCCAATTGATGCATACATTAAATAGACATTAAGCTCACACTGGAACACGTAAGTCCATAATTTAATTTTATTAATCAGAAGAGTTATTGTGTTCTAGTAGTAAAACTTCACTTATACAATATCCAGGGGACCAAAGGGGGAAAAAAAACGCATAAATGTGAAAAACGCGTAAATGAAAGTCGGTAAATAAAAACTGCAAAATGTATGTGACAATATGGGTTATACAGGGACTTTGTTTTAAAAGCGACGGGGACCCTCGCTTGCGCCGCGAGCCGGTTCTCGCCAAGCACTTTGCAGTAATGCGCTTCTTGACGCCACGGCTTTAACAGTCCATATTCTTTGGACTAAGGTATATTACTGCTGAAATAGAGTCAATCGGTGCTGAGGAACTTCAGAACGAAAATGACAACTTCATGAAGAGGTGCCAGCGATGTGTAGCAATGAATGGCGAACATTTTCAGCACCAGCTGTGAACTATAGGCTATAGTCTACTCAATGACTGTGCCGCGCGAGCTATTATGGCAAAGTGCCTGGTGGGAGACAGGCTAGCAACGCGGGCGGCGAGCGAGCGAGGGTTCCCGTTAAGAAGTGATAAACTAGAAATAATAATACGATTGTTTAACTATAATCGGCAATATGTAACAAAACAACTACAAGAGAAATGCACCCAGATATAACAAAACAAAGAAAATTGAGTCACTTTACGAAGTAGTCTGTTATCTTTACTTGTTTTTGTTGGCCGCGGCCACGGCGTGAACAGTATTTTCAAACCAATATAATTCGGCCATTATTTCCTCAGAAACATGGTGCATCACAAAATGTTTGATAGTCCATAGAGCATTGACAGCATCATTAAAATCCACTGTATTATTCTGCGGCTCTTCATAGTCATTAATAAAATACTGTAGTATAGGCCTAAATTAATGGATTTTCAATTGTCTGAAGACGCAAGATTATTATAACACAGAATCAATCGCGTATTTTTAATGGTTTGACGAGAAGTCCTAAAAAAAAACACGAATGAAAATTATAAAAGCGGAAATAATATTTTTTTTAAATATATCGGCGATCGTAAAACACTTCCGCTCATCTTAACATAAGCTTCAGATGCTGTCTGTGTTTTATGGCTGCTTCCTGTTATTTTGAAAGGCTAACACAATAATAATAGCTCTTGCTTATTATGCAAGCTGTTCTTCCTTGTTACGACACTCTGGCAAGCGAGTGTCGCCGTGACCGCCGATGTCGCTCAGGCCATCGTAACATAATATAGCACGCGGTGCATCCTTCCGAATGGAAGTACAGGCGGTAACAAAAGTTTGCATTCGAACATACGTACTTTCTCAGAACACACAACGTATAAATGACGCTTTATATTGCAAGGGACTTAAAATATGATCGTATAAGCGTGAAAAACGAATAAATGTAAAACGTATATCGGAGATAAATTAACATGGAAAGTATAGGCATTTTGCCGGGACCAGGAAAAAATCGTATAGAAAACGTATAAATAGGAACCGTATACAAGAAGTTTTACTGTATTTAACTAACTATTGAAGTAAAACATTGATGATAAAGGACAATACTTTGGATGTCTAAAAAAAAGGTTTCCTTAAAAAAGGTCTCTTGTACCGAACCGAACTTTTTTATCGTCTCGAACCGAGGTCGGTAATTTCCGTTGTACCGTACCGAAACCGAAAAATCGGTGCACCGTCGACCCCTAGTGATTACTGCTATTATAGAGGTAATGTTAACCTCTACTGAGCTTTATCGCTTGGTTGGAGAAGACCAATTTGAGCATATTCACATTTGTGAAAATACTACTGAAACTTATTCTAATGGAAGGATGTTGAGTTATTGCTTGCGAAATAGAGAAGAAGACACACTAGGAGTGTGCCACATACAATGTATATTAATGTACCGGTAATATTTCTGTATATAAGCATATATTACAATTTGTAGGCAAGAGTAACCTACTTAAATGTGGAATTAATTTTTATAATGCTATAGAAGCATTACTCGTGTCATATTAGGGTTTTGATCTAATTTTTGTCTTTAATGAAATACAGTTTATCTAGTAGTGACTAGGAACTGTATTCATATGATTTGGGTTTTAGCTTCCATTTGAAGCTACATTTGTTTTTCTTGCTGCTTTTGCTATTGACGTCCGAAACGGAGGAGGAGCTTACGGTCAGCTGATTCCAATATGGCGGTGAGATAGTGACGAGAAGTAAGCAAGATTGGGTGTGCGATTGTTATGGCTTCTAATTTATGATGGCAAAATACTACATATTTTTCTTTCATTGATAGAAATATTTTTATAATCAATTTAAATGCTGTGCTTAATTACTACCAGTTAAAAATATTACCCACATGTAGATAGTTAATTTACTGTGTGCTGTTACATATATGAAGCCTGTACTTGGGAGCCTAGCGGTATCGATGTTTTTATTAATTTCACAATATATATATATATCTCTCACATAACACAAAGGACTACTCCCTGATAATAAATTGAATCCAGCAACCCTGAATTTGCATGAATGTTTTGGGTTCAAAGAAGTGTTACTTGGGATGCTCAAATCATACTTCAATATTGCTAATATTGACCTACATACTTGCTGTTCAAAGGCAAGAATATACATTTATTAATCTCTTGCCACAGGCAAGTTAAAATGGAGGCATCCTCTTTATCAATTTATTTAATTAAATAGGGTACTTAAAATACAGATATTTAACAAATATTTGAACTTGTCGTAAACAAACGGAACAGATCAAAAACTACACTTTAAGCCAAATCAAATTCACTCCTCAGCTCGACATAAACCATAATACCAAATAAAACCTATAGAAAACATACTCTCCTTACTGTTGTACAACTTTCAAACCAACTATTCGCACTCAAAACTGAAAAACCCTGAAATGGGAACTAATTAAAGTTAGAATGGCCTAGGCCGATCAGGTCACCTGCTACATTACCGCATATGTATACTTAACATCACTATAACTTCCAAATTACGGCTAAGTGACCTATCTGCCTGAGTAGTATATGTGTTACCGGCCTGCCTGGGATGATGGGTCACCAAACCGGTACTTAAAACTAAGATTTTACACATTAATCAACTAAATTCAACAGTAAGCAGATCAAAGCCAAAAACACAATTTGAGCCAAATCATACTTCAATATTGCAATATTGACCTACATACTTGCTGTTCAAGGGCAAGAATATAAATTCTCTGACAAATTAAGGCTAGGAACAACATTTTTCTTAAGTTTTCTAACCATTCGGCTATTGTCAATCGGAAGAACCCCTAAAATAAGTTTACGAAGAGCGGATTACATTCTATGTAGGCCTACGGCACAGAAGTATTAGGCTACAAGTTTATCAGTATTTTTGATGTAGCTAAATCCTTGTGAATACAAATTAGAGACAATAACTATCAATAATCAACAGTACTGGTGCTTATGCTGTGGAAAGAAGTCGTCTTCACAAAAATGCAGACTGCACACTGTCATGTAACGTGTAACACGTTTTCCAATTGACAGCGCCGAAGCCCATCTTTCTCTATGAACTTTTTGTACAGGAAAGTAGTGAAGAGATTTCGTACCCGCTTTATATGATTTGCAACCGTATACAGAGCAGTACCTCCTCGAATTTGACAAATTCCTTTCTGTTTCCATAACGACGTCAATGCTTCACCAGGCTCACCAGTCACTATGTTACAGCTTCAACATTATAACGCGTGGCTGCGCCATCCAACTTTTCTGACGTCAATAGCAATCTTCTGCTATAATCCTATTTATGAATAAATATTGGATAGTTTAATTTTAATTCTTTCAGTGTGATACTTTGGTTGGTTGGTTCCTTAGTTTAGGGGCTGCGACAACGCGGTCATGTAGCCCCGTGTACTTTGGGTGTGTGTAGAATCTGTCTGATAACCGGTGTTAATTGTGATGACTGTATTAGTGTGTGTATCTGTTTTTTAATTCAAGTAGAGGCTGCAACTTTGAATTTTCAAATAGTTCCTACTTTTGCCGCCAAACGCCACCGTCAACGACTACTAGGCCTAGTTCAGAACTAGCTACTAGACGCCACCGCAGTCGGCTCTTGGCAACGAACGTAGCAACCTAAGAGCGTTGTTTACATTCTTAACCTATCCAATTTAGTTTCACACAGGTGTAATTAGTGGAAAGATCTTTAACATGCCATAAATCTATGACATGGGACCGCCGGCTTTACTTCCCCTCCAAAGGAAGGCATACTGAGGGATTTTTAACACTCTTAAAAAATCCGACGGCTTCGGCCGGGTTTAGTGTGATACTTTATAGACGCGATAAGAGGCCACGTTAAGGAAACCATTGCAGGCATTTCATGTTTTTCCACGCTTTTGAGATTACGTTTTTACGTTGTTCTTGTGTTCTTTCGAGCTAGTTTTCTTTCTTTGGCATGGTCTTTCTTAACGTTTCCTCAGTTAGGTAATCCTTGTGCCCCATTATCCTCGTCACTTGTTGAGTAGAATCTGGGGGTTTTCAGGTTCTACGATCCAGTTACCATCGATGGAACTCAACAATCTGATGGTAGGTATTTTCGGGTACAGTAGCTAGCTTTAGTGTACAAAGTATATAATTTGAGATGTTAACAACCACTTGATATGCTAGTTTTAAGATCAACTAATTGATGAATTTCTCCCTGATGAGCCCTGTCTTAGAGAAATCCCAATAACAAGAAATTTGCATGGATTCAGATCAGGAGATTGGGGTAGCCCAACATTTTTAAAAGGATTTTCTCTGTAACGCATTCCTTAAGAACCATAGTCTTCACTTTCTGCAATATCCATACAAAATTTCATTATCCTCTGATCAATTACTATGCATTTTTAACAGCTTAAATTCTGAAAATTTAATTATAGGTCTAATAACCAGATCTATAATAAAATCTCCAATGATATCTCAGATTCTCAAGCACTGAGAATCAACTGTGATAATTTTCAAAAATAAAATAAAGAGTATCAAGAAAATGTTGCATCATTCTATCTCCAGTAATCAGTCTGTAGGAATATTACTACAATAGTATACAATTCTTCCATTAAAAGTCTGTACTACAGTCTAAAGCTGAACACACTACAGATGAACTCTTCAGTACTAACATCAGGTCAGATATTTATTTCTGAGAATGACAAAACTGAACTTCCATTCGTTCTGAAATACACTTCATTATAATCCAATTGTCCCCAGTAAAGTTACTATAAACAAACCTCATAAAAAAAATTAAAAAAAAACTACACAAGTCTTTTTCAACTCTTTTGATATCAGGGCACTAATTTCATTCTATATGGATATGTCCAAAAGAATTAGTGTTCTTGAGGACAAGTCCTTTCAATATTGACATATTTGAGCAAGTCTGAAAAACACTGCCAAAACTTTAGATTCTATGCTATAAATCACTCATAATGGTTCCATATTGATGTGCTTATCCAGTCCCAAAAAAGGTTTATATTTCCGCCTGAATCTACATGACCGCGTTGTCGCAGCCCCTAAACTTAAGAACCAACCAACCAATACTTTTAATGAAAAAATTATTAACAAAGTTGTTCTTGGAAACGGCACATGTTTCAGGGACTAAAGAACAATTTTTGTCCCATTCATCAGCCAAAAATAATGCATTAAATGAACCAAATTATTAAGCATAGCACTAAACAATCAATGGTCACTTAAGGGAACGTACCCATACTACGTGACCCGTTTAAGGGGGCTCAGTCATAGGAGCGGGGGGGGAGGGAGGGTTTGGCTTAGATTTTTGTTACGTAGTTGATTTTGCCGAGAGAAATTTCGCGCTTTTTCGACCTATCTTTGAATATGGTGCGCAGTGTTTGGTGCTTCTTAAACTCACAGTTGGTGGCGCTGATGCACATGTCGAGACGTCAGCTGATCGAAAACAGACACTGTTTGTCAGGCAGTTTGTAGTTCAGTGAAGTTGTCAAGCAAGTCATTGTACGATCGGCTGTACAAAGCTTTTATAAAATGTTACAAGGATTCCCTGACAATGCAAGCAATACAAAAATTTTTGGGTGCCTTTAAAAGATGAGCACAAAAAAAAATCAGGAAGAGCTAGAGCATCGAACATTGTTAAAAATTGAAGAACTTGGTCAGATTGAGACTAAGAAAAATGCTCGCCTTAATTATTTCTTGAAGGCGAGTATAAAGACGAATATGAGTCAAATTATATTCATTTGTTTCACTTTCTGCCTGCGAAATGATTAAAAATTATACTTGTCAATACTACGTAAAAACCTTAAGGGGGGGTCTTGGCATATACTACGAGTGGTCACCGAGGGGTGGGAGGGGTCAAAAATTCTTAAAAAATAGTTCACGTAGTATGAGTACATTCCCTAACCTGATATGGTGCACCATATATATAGGTTGTTGAATTAATTGAGGTACAGATCAAATTAATGTGGTTATTGACGGTGTGACATATGCGAAGATAGTATGCAGAAAGTCTCTATCTTCTTTCTCTTTACATCATTCCCACTCCAATGTATCTGACAGCTCTCCTCCATTTAACCCGGTCATGCACATCCTCTTCTGACAACTGTTTTTCTCTGAGCTCCTCCTGTACATAATCCATCCATCTTCGTTCAGGTCTGCCTTGCATTCTCACTCCCTGTATTTGCATGTCTAGCATCTTCCTCCCCACGAAGGATTCCTCCCTTCTTCTCATGCGCCCGTACCATTGAAGTCGCTTTTCTTGTATCTTCTTAGATATTTCCACAACCTTCAATGTTCCTCTTATTTTGACATTTTCCACCTCTATCACGCCTAGTCACTCCACTCATCCACCTGAGCATTTTCATTTCCGTGACGACAAGCCTATTTGTGTGAGTTTTGCGTGCAGGCCATGTTTCAGAGCCATAAAGCAATGCAGGTCTTACGACAGTTTTATATATTTTCCCCTTAACCTATGCTTTCTATATGTTCTGCAAAAGTTATTGAAAATGGATAAAGTAACCAGTTGTCAGTGGATTCATAGTCTTGTATGAAACAATAGGTAAATAGCAGGAGATAATAAACATGGTATTATAATACATCACCATTTTGTAGATAATCAATGAAGATGCTTGGCTTGAATGATCTAAATGTCAATTAAAACGACAGAATTAGCGGCTTCGGTGGCGTAGTCGGTAACATGCTGAGCTTCTATGCCCAACATAACGGGTTCAAACCCGGCCGAAGCCGTCGTATTTTTTAAGAGCGTTCAAAATCCCTCAGTATGCCTTCCTTTGGAGGGGAAGTAAAGCCGGCGGTCCCATGTCATAGATTTATGGCATGTTAAAGAACCTTCCACTAATTACACCTGTATGAAGCTAAATTGGATAGGTTAAGAATGTAAACAACGCTCTTAGGTTTCTACGTTTGTTGCCAAGAGCCGACTGCGGTGGCGTCTAGTAGCCAAGTTCTGAACTTGGCCTAGTAGTCGTTGACGGTGGTGCTTGGCAGCAAAAGTAGGAACTATTTGAAAAATTCTAAGTTGCAGTCTGTACTTAAATTTAAAAAAAAAAAAACCAGATAACACACACTAATAATCATCACAATTAACACCGGTTTTCCGACAGATTCTACACACACCCAAAGTACAATGGGCTACATGACCGCGTTGTCGCAGCCCCTAAACTTAAGAACCAACCAAAATGACAGAATGCAATAGAAATACGATGTAGTAGGAATGGATTTCCTCTCGGCAATGAGGTTAGATCAATGTTTTGCCCTAAAGAGATACATGGAAAATACAAGGAGAATTATAAATGTGACAGAGGGGAAATTTATTCAGTGAATTACATTAAAATAATTACGAAGTTCTATATAATTATTCTTATTTAAGTAATATGTTCAATGTTACTGAATGTTTCCCAGATGAGACCTGTCTTTGAGAAATCCCAATAACAAGAAATTTGCATGGATTAAGATCAGGAGATTGGGGCAGCCAAACTTTTTTTAAAAGGATTTTCTCGTTAACGCATTCCGTAAGTACCATAGTCTTCACTTTCGGAAATATCCATGTTCAATGTTAATTAAATAAGAATATATAGAACTTTGTAATTATTTTAATGGAATTCACTCAATAAATTTCCCCTCTTGTCATGTTCAATTGCAACACTGCATAACCTTTAACTCAGCGCACGCACTGGAATTTTTAAACTTCACTGCTGTTTAAACCATACCAGCAGAGCTTGTTCTACGCAGTCGTATTTCCCGGTTTTAATTTTCTTGCAGTTTGCCGAAGTATTCCCGGCAGAAGCCAAGATTCCTTCCTTCTTTGCTATGATGCTGTTCAAAATGGACGGCGGCATTCCGAACTCCTTCGCCAGAGCAACACGCAAGAGAGTAGAAGACTCCACTTTCCTTATAATGCCCACTTTATCTTTAAACGAAAGTGCCTTTCCTTTGATGCCTTTCATCTGAGATCCACTCATTTTCACAACCATTTGAAAACTTTACTTCACTGATACAATTCTCGTAATTTCAATAATGTTATGCTACGCTTGGCAATGCTTGGCTTACAAGTTAGAACACACAGAACAATGAAAGCATGTGTTTTCTAACCCCCCTCACGAATGTTTCAAGGTTTACACTGCCCAATGAGAAGTTAAGCTGGTGTAGTCATGGCGTGACATCATGTAGCCTTGACATAGCTCGCCCGGTCAGATGATACACAGGATACCCGCGAACGTTCGGAACGGTTGCATTCTTTCATGCGGAACACTGGAAGTATCTTCCGCGGAGATAGGCGAGTTGATTCTAACAGTCAGTTGTCTTCAGTGAAAGTCATACTTTAAGGGGATAACAAATCTGAACTATTTAACCGGGAAAACCTCTTATGCAGGAACACTTTGTACGGGAAAAATAAACATGTTTCTTATGGGACCGATCACAGGACCAAGAATATCGGAAGTCTTAAGCGGAAAAACTTTTTATGCGGGAACTTCTGAACAGAGTTTTACTGTAGTGTTGTAAACACACCAGAGCATGTATTATTCACATTACAAATAAGTAATACATCAATAATGGGTCACATCAACGCAGATAGTTCTTGCAAGTATAAAGTGTTTTGACTGAAGGAAAATTAGAAGACAGAGCCACGAACACTACTTAGAGGCACAATTCAAAGAATGCAGCAAAACAAACACCTCCCGACAATTTGTTTGGGGTGAGTGTTCACCGTCAAAATTAATTCTTCATTTGCTGGTATAAATAATAATAATAATATTATCGTATGGCCTCAGGTGCCGGGTGCAAGCTTTGTTATTTGACACCCAAAGGGTAGCTTGCATGTCAAATTTCGCTGTTCCTTAAAGCTCTATGAAAGTCAAGGAGGTTAGATATTTAAGGTCCTTGAACACTATAGCGCTTTCTAGTGGAGAAATGAGGAACTTTGTGTTGGCGGAAACTCCCGAGATTAATTTGACATTATGAACTCGGCCTACTGAATTCATATGGGTTCTTTAACATGCCAACATCTGGTAATAATGCCAGAACGCAGCCTAACTGCGCTTCGGGTGCTCCCTATAAGCTCCCGTCTGCCTGGAAGGAACCATTCAAGTAAGCAGGAGGTGGCTTCGGTGGCGTAGTTGGTAGCATGCTGAGCTTCTATGTCCAAGGTCGCGGGTTCATACCCGGCCGAAGTCGTTGGATTTTTTAGGTGCGTTAAAATTATGCCTTTCTTCGGAGGGAGTGTAAAGCTGGCAGGCCCATGTCATAGATTTATGGCAAGTAAAAGAACCTTCCTAACTAACCTTGTGTGAAACAAAATTTGTAAGTAAGGTTTGATTAATGCTCTTAAGTTCCAACGTTCGTCACCGGGCACTGGTTGCGATGGCATCTGGTAGTAGCCAAGTTCACAGCTAGGGTTCACAGCTAGGCGTTGTGGATGGCAGTATTTGGTAGTGAAAGTAGGAACTACTTGAAATTATCATCTGCAGTCCTTACTTGAATTAAAAACATATACAGTAAAACTTCACTTATACGATTTTCAAGGGACCAAATGAAAAAAACGTATAAGCGTGAAAAACGCGTAAATGAAAGTCGCTAAATAAAAACTGCAAAATGTATGTGACATTATGGGTTATACAGGGACTTGGTGTTATATGCGACGCGGACTCTCGCTCGCGCCCGCCGCGAGCCGGTCCCCCGTCAAGCACTTGGCCGTAATGCGCTTCTTGGCGCCACAAATTTCCCTCCTTTGCAGTGTGCTTTAGCAGTGTGGGGTTCAGTTTAGTCAATTGTTCACGTCTTTAGTGCTCAGTGTGATGTTCCAATGCGATTTTCATTACGTGAACGTGTGTAAATACCTTCATAAAGTACAGAAAATCTTTCGCGAAAATGAACTTAAAGACTATATTACAGTTGAAATACAGTCAATCGGTGGTGAGGAACTTCAGAACGTAAATTACAATTTCATAAAGAGGTGCCAGCGATGTGTAGCAGTGAATGGCGAACATTTTCAGCACCAGCTGTGAACTACAGTATAGGCTATATATAGGGCGCGCGAGCTCCGCATTACGGCAAAGTGGCTGGCGGGAGACAGGCCCGCAGCGCGGGCGAGCGGCGAGCGATGGCCCCCGTTAAGAAGTGAACAACAGCAATCGTAATGCACTTCCTCTTCCTTTCACCCATGTTCACTGCTATCAAGGTTAACCACAACTGAAGCACCGAACAAGGCAGAACAATGACTGCAGCAAGTGATGTTGTATTTCGCAACACACGCAACTTCAAGGTCGCTCTCGCCACAACATAGCGCCGCGCGAGGGATGGTTTCCGAGAAACGTACAGTGCGTGTCATAAGTTTCTGGCTCCAATATTTTTAGAGATTTTGGGTAGGGAAACCGTTGTAAACGTATAAACGACGCATTTTTCTCTCGGGGACGTAAGATATGATCGTATAAGCGTGAAAAACGAATAAATGTAAAACGTATATCGGAAATAAATTAACATGGAAAGTATAGGGATTTTGCCGGGACCAAGAAAAAAATCGTATAAGTGTAGAAAACGTATAAGTGTGAATCGTATAAAAGAAGTTTTACTGTAACACACACTAATACAGTCATCACAATTAACACCGGTTAACAGACAGATTCTACACACACGCAAAGTACACGGTGCTACATGACCGTGTTGTCCCCGCCCCTAAACTAAGGAACAACCATCAAGTAAGCAGGCAAGATCTCAATAAAGTAAATTCAAATACCTCAGTCGACAAAACCCTTCCCAACACCTATGCTAGAATCACTGGAATTCACTGAAATCACAGGAAAACTTCCATCTGAAGTTTATGTCTATAAGAGTGTTATGTGCTCAGTGTCAGAGTGATGGCCATTCTCTGCCAAGCATGCAAGCTCTGCTAGTCGTGGAAACACAACACGTACTTTCACAGGGTTGGACCATGGCAAGAATGATTGTCTGGGCACTTTTAAGAAAAACATAGATATACGAGAAAATGCTAGAGCCATGCTTGCGCTGGCACAAGCACATCATGAGCAGTGATGGTCATTTGGTGTCAAAGAAGCCTCAGCCCAGGTGGATGCCATCTCCATGTGAGGCCTTAAAAAACGGTGGCTCAATCTTCTTGAGGACATAAAATTTGTTTGTGTCCCCACCAAAGATCTTTTATGTGTTGAATTGGAAAATTTTATAAAAGACTACATCTAATGATGCCTATGGATAAATTATGTGAAATAAAGAAACAAATACTTTACTGCTGCCGTGTTCTTATCCTGTGTAATTCATGTTCAGAAACCCTGCATGCTTTCTCACGTTAGTCATCCTGCACTGGCACCAAGGTTTTGCATTATTGATATACCCAAGTCACCACGCAATACCTAGGATTTTCCATTCTTCTCACAGCTGGATACCACAGAAATCAATGGTAGCCAACCCTTCTCATTAAATAAAATAAAAAGAAACAGCAACTCAGTGAAAGGATCTAGCAATGACATTCCAAATCAAATCTCAGCAGTCTCTTCAAAATATACATAAATTATGTAATACATACAATCATATAATACAATTATTCACAATGTGCAATATGCCTTACATCCCAGACTATTATACACAGTGCATTCACAAAGTTCCAGGACAGATGTTTAGGGCAAAAAAGTGATGCCATAACTAGACCACTATTTGACATGAAGCTTTCCCCACCACCTATTTAAAATTCAACGACTATGCCAGGATTTGATCCCACTACCTTGAGAACAGAAGGCAAGAAAGAGCCTCACCAACAGCTAGGAAGTTAGTCACACACCCTACTTGCCAGAATTTGACTCAACCCATTTTATATCTATTCTCCAAGCTGAAGATAGCTGTGAAGGAAAGTGTGGTGATGATCGTTGTTTAAAGGGGCAGAACATAGAGATCCTTGGCACCTAAATCGAAGATCATTACGAAGTGTTAAATAATTCAAACCATGACTGCCTATTATGGAATGAGATCAATGCAATAAAATTTAAACAGGAGTTGGAGGAAGCCTCATACTAAATATTTCTAGCATTGAAACAGAGATAGCACCAATTGTACATGTATGGCACAATTTATGTTGTACAAAAACTGCAATAAATGCAGAACAAAAGAGGCTCATGAAGCTTGACTGCAATGTCTGCCAACGCGTGTGCTCATACGTACCATGGAATGACTAGTATTTCTTATGCCTTGACTACCGTATTTGCTCGCGTATACCTCGCACTTTTTTTCCTGAAATTTCAACTAAAAAAATGGGGTGCGAGATATACGTGAGCCGAAAATACGAGTGAAATTTGTCGGTGTGAGATATACGCGGGGAATTTCCGTATTCCTCTTGTATTTTTTGGGCTTTGAAGATAAGGAAATCTGTGCTATACCACTCGAGCCAACATGCTCGTATGTTTCGAAGATTGCACAAGTAGGCCTACTGTTACATCGCGGAGAAACGCAGTTCAGTCTTCTCGAATCTCAATGATTTCGTCTTTACGTATTGCGTTGCTTCAGAGCTCGGCCGTGTGCAAGCATGTAAAGCGGCGCTGCGTGGGTGTTAGCACGCTTCAGCCGCGCTCGGCTAAGTTCGAGCTCGCTCGGGCATGTAGCGAGGAATCGATATGGAAGATATCGATCGCTACGCGTCTGCGCTCTAAATTCTGCCTTGAATCATCCTTAACGAGCTCATGACGTCTTTTTCATAGGTTCTTAATGTCGCATAACCATAACACACGAACTGATGCAAACTTGCGTAAACTGACGCTATACTGTAGTGCCGCTACGAACGTACAAACTCGGACAGACCTCGCGCAAGCATGAGATGCGGCGCCGGCGTGAATGTTAGCATGCTTTAGGCCTGCATTGTGTCTTCAGCCGCGGTCGGATAAGATCGAGCTCGCTCGTACATGTAGTAAGGAATCGATATGGAAGATGATCGATCGTATCCAATATAAATGCTGGAGTTCCTTTTCTGCCTTGAATCATCCTTAACGAGCTTATAACGTCTTTTTCAATGACGACTGTGGCGCGCTAAATCGAATGTGTTTATACCTCAAGGTTATTACGGTCATTTATATGACGGCGTCAAAAATGAATGCGAGATATATGCGAGTACTTTTCCCCCCTGAAATTTCAACTAAAAAAATGGGGTGCGAGATATACGCGAGCAAATACGGTATATTGTGCATCATAAAATTGCCCTATCAATTGCAAGTGCTATCACAAAAATGCCAGGCATATTATAGGTACAGAATATCTGAGCTAAGAGATCTCTGTAAATTTATTCAGGTTATGCTACATAACTATTATGCATGGCTTATAATGATGCATTATGATCAGATTTCATGAAAATATTCCTATTTGAAAACCTGCTCATAACACAGTTGCATAACATAAATCACATTGTGTATCATCTATCAAATACTTCCTCAGATAATCAATTTAGAGCTATATGAAATATGTTATTTTCCTAATATGCCATTGCACATCAATAGATCATGCAAATACAGTGTCTTTCATATAAAATAAGAGCGCCAAGCGGCGGCTTTGTTAACCGCTGCTGCGATCACCTTGGCCGAGCTTTTGGCGTGCAAAGGTCCCCTGCTTTAAGCGTGTGTACAATCCTATATGATGCAGTGGCCTTGCTAGTGTGTACAATGCTGAAATCTTACTTTAGTTAGTTAGTTTTGTTGATGAAACCGAAACCCCTTTAGTATTGAAAGCGCACGCATAGTACATACGATGGCTGTTTTTTTTTTCCAAGTTCCGATGGACTGTATAAAAATAACAGACTGACATGGTGAGACAGTTATCATTGCAACATCGTATTTTTTTATGTAAAACTTATTTTAAGTACGAGTCGGCTCGGCGTGTACGTGATGCATTTGTTCAGCAATTTCCTGATGAAGTGCCACCTTCACTAGCACAGATTCACGTAATTGCAAATACGTTTGACAATACTAGCTCGGTGCTCAATAAAAAACATGCCCGCACACAAACAGTTTTAACCGAGAATGAGCTAGATGACATTGGCGAGAATCTTGAACGGTCTCCGAATAAATCACTCACAAAATTAGCACAAGTAGGGGTTTCGGTTTCATCAACAATAACTAACTAAAGTAAGATTTCAGCATTGTACACACGCTAGCAAGGCCGTTGCATCATATAGAATTGTACACACGCTTAAAGCAGGGGGCCTTGGCGCGCCAAAAGCTCGGCCAAGGTGACCGCAGCTGCGGTTAACAAAGCCGCCGCTTGGCGCTCTTATTTTATATGGAAGACCCTGTATGTACATAGCTTTAAAGTTTGACATTATAGTCACAAACTCGCAGGCCCGCATAGGTTTATAATTATATTATGGTACCAAACTACAACTCCAGCTGTATTTTGGCTACCATATTCCAGTTTTGCAAAATGTAAGCTATGTTGCACAACTACATCTGTCTCAAAATGTTTTGAATGCACTCTGTATCATGCACGGAAAGACTAAAAATCTTCTCTTTGAAGGATTATTCTCCATTGTACATACCAGCAGTCAGAAACTGAAAAAACTATAAAACTTGTTACATGCTACCTAAGCCTATTTCAACCAGGCGTAGGCTCCAAGGCAGGTAGCAGTGAGCTTTTCCCCAAAGAAATACAATATTATACAGTTGAATATTGTCCGTCAGATGATGGCACTGCCGTCACTACGATACGGGGTTGTGTAGGTCGGGGGAAGGGGGTAAGATACCGTGCTGGGTGAGCCTCGATCGCAGGAGTGAGTTCTCCCTCTTCAGTTCTTCGTTTTGTTGTCTAGAAACTTCCAGTTCCAAGCCTAGACTCTCATTCTCCTTGAGACATTCCGCCAAGCGTTGGTTGGATGTTCTCAGTTCCACGATATATTCACATGCTTTTGCTAGTATGCCGCCTTTACTCTGCACAAGGAAAAAAAGAAAAATTAAACTTCTAGGAATTTAACAAAGAACACTTAACTTGTTCAAAACCAAAATTTTGAAAATTGATTGATAACTTTCCGTTGGTCAACATGAATTCGTGCCCAATTATAATAGGTGATAACTATGAGATTCATGTGAATAATAATTATTATTAGTACAGATTACAGAATAAGAATGACAACAGGAAAGAAAGGAAAAAGGATTGTGATAATTGGAGATGTAGATCTAGTAGTAGAGCACTTCAAATATTTAGGGAGTGGATTGATAGAAAATGCAAGATTGAATGTGGAAATCAACAAGAGGATACAATAAAGAGTGTTTTCTATCATCAGGTTCGGAGTTCAATTTGGGATAAAGACTTACCACTGAAGGCTAAAGAAGAGATGTATAAGTGATGTATTACACTTATACACAAATATACAGTGGAACTTGGATAATTCGAACCTCAAGGGACCAGTAAAAAAATTCGAATTATCCAAAAATTCGATTTAAGGAAGTTCTTTGAAAAGGGTAGAGAAAATATATGGTATTACGTTTACATAATGATTACGTTCAAGAAAGCAGATTAACAGACAACGGTACTGTGTAATGACTGTATCGTGAATAAACTCAAAAGTTTAAAATTATAAAATAAAACCAAAATGTACAATTCACCTATTTAACGACAGCAGTACGGCAATCCAGCAATCTAGTTAGGTCTTAGAGAAATCTACAGTTTTTCAAAAAAAGTTTGTGATTTTTACCCGTTTCCTACAATAAATCTCTCGGCCATCACAAAAGAATCTAACAAATTTAAGGAACAGAAAACAGAATCTCGACGTCATTTCTACTTACAAAGAACGCCTAAGTTCTGTGATGTGGTGTGTTGTTTTTCGGGAATTCCTGACGCAACTGTTTGGCTTCCGATCGGCCTTTTACACGCAAAAACTTCGAATTATCCAAAATATAATTCGAAATAACCACGATTTTTTAACATTGATTGTATATAAAATGCTAGGGACCAAGAGAAAAATTCGAATTAAAGAAGATTTCGAATTATGGAAGTTCGAATTAGCCACGTTTCACTGTATGAAACTCTAAATATTGCATATATATATCTGTGCAATACATAAACATCGTCATCATCATCATCTTGCACAGTTTCCAGCCACTGGCCGGGTCTGTTTGGAACACAAGCCTCTCCAACGTCTCCTGTCTTCCCACCATCTCTCGGCCTCCACCCTTGTCCAGTCTTCTCCTCTCTTCTTCACGCTTTCTTCCACCCCCTTCAGCCACCTGTCTCTCGGTCTTCCTCTCGGTCTCTTTCCTTCCCACTTCGTCTCGTGTATCCTCCTGGGTATCCTCTTCTCCTCCATTCGTTTTACATGTCCATACCATCTAAGTCTAGACTTCTCTATACCATCCTGTAATGGTTCCTCCTTCATTAAATCTCTGGTCCTCTCATTTCTTTTTCTGTCCATCTTTGTAGCTCCAATACTGCTTCTCAAGAACCTCATCTCACTGGCCTGTATTTTGCTCTTCTCCCTTCCTTTCATAACCCAGGTCTCCGAGGCATACGTCAGGATAGGGACACAGTACGTCCGATATATGATCTTTTTGCTGTTCTGAGGGACATCCTTGCGCCATAACATGCTTCTCACACTCCTCCGAAATGCTTCTGCCTGCCTCCCCCGCTCATTTATTTCTCTATCGTTTCTTCCATTCTCTTGTATCAGGCTTCCTAGATACTTGAAACTCTCCACTTTCTTCAGCTGTTCCCCACCAATTGTTATTCCCGTTGTGGTTCTTTCCTTCTTCCTTGTTGTGATCACCATCTCACTCTTATTTATGCTAAATTTCATCCCATATCCTTGTATTATTCCTTCCCACACGTCCAACTGTTCCTGTACCTCCTCCTCCTTGTTTCCCCAAATCATCAAATCATCTGCAAACACCATTGCTTTCATCTTTCCTTCCCCAATTACTTGTGCCACTCGGGTCATTATGTCATCCATCACCACAATGAAAAGTAACGGTGACAAGGCACTTCCTTGTTTCAGGCCGTTTCTCTGTTCCAACCAGTCTGATCTCTCTCCTCCCACTTTCACACAGCTCACGCTTCCCTTGTACATCTCCTTTATCCTCTTTATAGTCCATTTCTCTACTCCTCTATCCTCCAGGGACTTCCACACTTTGTTTCTGCATACACTGTCATATGCTTTCTCAATATCCAGGAAGGCCATCAGTAGATCTGTTCCATACTCATAGTGCTGTTCTTGTAACTGCCTTACAGCAAAAATCAAATCCACTGTGGACCTTCCTGCTCTGAAGCCATGTTGTTCTTCCCTCATCCCTCCTTCTATCCTTGTCCTAATTCTCTTTTCCAAAACTTTCTCGAAGATCTTTGCACAATGACTCATCAGTGTTATTCCCCGATAGTTTCTGCAATCTGTTCTACTACCTTTCTTGAAGATCGGGACAATTATTCCTTTTTTCCAGTCCTCTGGGGTCTTCCTTTCCTTCCATGCTGTCCTCATCACTCGGTACAACCACTGTATCCCCACCTCTCCTGCTGCTCTCACCATCTCCACACTCAACTCATCCACACCCGGTGCCTTCCCTCCTTTCATCTTGTTCACTGCATCTTCCACTTCTTTCCATGTTAAGTCCTTTTCTGTTTGCAGTTCATCTTCCTCTTCCCCGATTTCTTCCTCCTCACCATCTTTTCCATTCGGGTTCAGAAGTTCTTCAAAATATTCTTTCCACATTTTCTTCAGTTCTTCCCTATTTTCTATCTCTTGTCCCCTTTTGTTCACCATTCTAACATAATCCGTAGGATCCTTCCGCCTCTTAGTTTTTACCATCCCATACAGGACCTTTTTTGTACCTTCACTATCCTCCTTCATCATCTTTGTCCACTCTTCCATCCACTTTCTTCTCTCCTCAGCCACTACTCTCTTCGCCTCCTTCTTTCTTTCCTGGTACTCTTCCCTTGTCTCGACCGTCCTATTTTGATACCACCTCCTAAAGGCTCTATTCTTTTCCCTTACTATATCTTTTGTCTTCTCATTCCACCATGGTGTTTCCTTCCACCTCTTCTTACTACTTGTCCTCCCACATACTGCTTCTGCTGCACCTACTAGTGTCTTCTTAAATCTAGTCCATTCCTCTTCCACCCCTCTTTCTTCATCTGTTGGAATCCCTTCCTTTACCATTTTGAGGTACTCGACCCTTCTATCCCCTTCTTTCAGTTTCCATATCCTTATACGTCTTTCCTGGTTCTCAGTCCCTTTCTTCTCCTTACTCCCTCTCAGGATCATTACCAGCAATCGATGGTCGCTATCCAGGTTCTCCGATGGTATAACCTTGATGTCCGTGATGTTCTTATTTAGTTCTTTCTCATACAGTATATAGTCGACCACCGACTTCCTGGTCAAGTCATCACTGTACCATGTGATTGTGTGGCTCTCTCTTTTCTTAAACCAGGAGTTCCCAACTAGCAGGCTGTTCCTCTGGCAGAAGTCCAACAGTCTCTTTCCTTCCTCATTTCTTCCGCCCCAACCCTCTGGTCCTAGAACACTCTCATAACCTTGTCTTTCACTTCCTACATGGGCATTGAGATCCCCCATAACAATCATATTTCTTCCGACCAGCTGCTTCTGCAATTCCTCTTCAAACTCCTCCTTCTCTTCAGAGGCGCAGCCTACTTGTGGAGCATACACTTGCACTATTTCTACGGTCTCTCCCCTCAGTGCTACTTTCACTTTCATCATTCTATCACTTATTCTCCTCACTTCTTCTTTTAAACCATCTCGTACTACTACTCCCACTCCATTCCTCTTTCCCTCTTCGTTCCCACTCCAGTACAGTCTATAGCCTTTTCTCAGTTCTCTCCTTCCTTCCCCTTTCCACTTTGTTTCTGCCAATCCCAATAAATCCAACTTCCTTCTTTCCATCATATCCACTATCTCCTCCACCTTCCCCGTCAGCGTTCTTAGGTTTAAAGTTCCAAATCTTAGTCCGTGTGTAAAGCCGTGTCGTCGTCTATTAAATCCATCCTGTCCGAGGCTCGTTCCATTTTTGAAAGCATTTGGTATCATCCACTACTGGCTTGCTGGGCCTATCGTAGCTTCACCAGAGCCCCGTTAGCCGTCACTTTTCAGGGTTCCTGTAGGACCTTCACAGCTACCGTAACGGTCCCGGGGCACACGAAGTCCCCACTGTACTTCGCCCCTCTTGATCTAATTCAAAGTGAGCAGGAAATGATTATGATCGTGTGACAATCGAAACATGTCATCCAATTAAGTACCCCTGCCATCTCTTGTACATAAAAGCATGTTATTTTGTGATAAATCTCTTGTGTAATATTTCTTTCAGGTTAGGATGTTTAAATACTTGTTTTCCCATATAAAGTAATTGGGTACAATTTGTGTTGACAGACTGGAAAGCTTCCTATATTGAAAGTTCATCAATTGTTAATAAGGTAACGCTAAAAAATGGCTCCAAAGCTTTCTAAAACTAAGATTTTGTTTGGGATATATGGCTAACTGGCTGAGGTGGTGTGCTTCTCAGAAATTGAAACTGTTGACACAGAGTATAGGGTTCTGGCCAAGTCGCTCAAGTTTGGAGTGTTCTTGGCTTGTGCTCAATGTGTGGAGGTCTGGTCATGCTGTGGTCACCATGGCAGCAATGCTCAGCAAGTGACAAGCTCAGCCTGTTCCCTCCATGTGCCGAATCCAAGGTATACAACTCCAAACTTCAATGCTCAAAACTGGTCTAAATATCACACTTGACCAAAACCATTTCAATTCCTGTGCAACCTGAATGGAATCCCAGTTTCAAATGAGTTAAGTGTTCCTTGAAATATCACAAAATTAATTAATTTAATCAGAAATCAAAACACATACAGTGGAATCTCGTTAGCACGTTCTCGGTTACGACGTTTTCCCGCTTAGCGCGATGATTTTCTCAAGTACCAGTCCCAATTCTACAAAATACATGTTGATATATCCCCTTAATACGTTCTCTATTCCCGCTTACGACGATCAAATTTCCGTTGTACTATTTGTACGCGAACCGGATTTTATTCTTATTTCATTATAAAATTCGGCTTCTGGAAAACACGACGCGATATTGCCTCATATTCTCTGATAGTTATTGACAGTGTAGATGATTTCATTGTGTTTGACGGTGTAGAAGTGGCTATAGCAATGATGCAACACAGGTGACGTGTGTCTCTCCCGCTGCCCTTTCTCTCCTTTCTCAAGTCCCTATCCTACTAAATTCATGTTGATATATCCCCTTAATACGTTCTCTATTCCCGCTTACAACGATCAAATCTCCGTTGAACTATTTGTTAGTGAACCGTATTTTATTCTTATTTCATTTTAAAATTCAGCTTCTGGAAAACACGACGCGATATTGCCTCATTCTCTGATAGTTATTGACAGTGTAGAAGTGGCTATAGCTATGACGCAACACAGGTGACGTGTCTCTCTCCTGCAGCCCTTCATGCCCTTCCCTTTGTTTATTTCTCACGTAGGCACATTATTTTCTTCGTGTTCCGCACTATTGTCTTCTAGTTCTTAGTGTAAACGTCCAGTTATGACCTATTTTATTGCGTGTTTCATAATGGATAAGAAGAAAGTACGGCAGATAACTAATGACGAGAAGATTAAATACATTCGAGACGTGGACTGCAATCCTCACATGAAGCGTGTGGATATAGCGCGAAAGTGGAACATTCCTCCATCTACACTGAACACGATTCTCGGCAAAAGGAAGGAAATTGAACGTGCATTTGAAGAAGGGGTGAGTGGCAAAGGGAAACTTGTGCAAGAGGGACAGTTTCCTGAACTAGAAATTGCTTTATTGAAGTGGTTCAAGCAAGCACGTGCTTCAAACATATGCGTGCGCGGTCGCCGGCGATAGAGCCGTCACTGGCGGAGCGCGAGTGCGAGAATGTCCTTGCTGATCAAATATAAAGAAAGACCCTGTATTATATGTGTTTGGAAGCGGATGGGGAAAATTTTCAGCATCTACTGTAAATCATGGTCAGTAAAACTGCATGGTAGGCTACTGATTTTAAGCACCGTATTCAGCCGTAGGCCAACATATGCGTGCGCGGTCGCCGCCAACAGAGCCGTAACTGGCGGAGCGCGAGAATGTCCTTGCTGATCAAATATAAAGAAAGACCCTGTATTATATGTGTTTGGAAGCGGATGGGGAACATTTTCAGCATCTACTGTAAATCATGGCCAGTAAAACTGCATGGTAGGCTACTGATTTTAAGCACCGTATTCTGCCGTAGGCCTACATATGCGTGCGCGGTCGCCGGCAACTGAGCCGTCACTGGCGGAGCGAAAATGTCCTTGCTAAGCAAAAATAAAGACCCTGTATTATACTGTAGTGTAGAGGTACAGTAATTAATTTTTATGTTATTTATTGCGTGTACGGTCGACATGTGCACCGATTTTTCGGTTTCGGTACGGTACACAGGAAATTACCGACCTCGATTCGAGATGATAAAAAACTCGGTAAAAAGTTCGGTTCAGTACAAGAGACATAAATACCGTAATTTAATGAAACCTTGTTTTAGACATCCAAAGTATTGTCCTTTATCATCAATGTTTTACTTCAATAGTTAGTTAAATACAGTAAAACTTCTTGTATACGGTTCCTATTTATACGTTTTCTATACGATTTTTTCCTGGTCCCGGCAAAATGCCTATACTTTCCATGTTAATTTATCTCCGATATACGTTTTACATTTATTCGTTTTTCACGCTTATACGATCATATTTTAAGTCCCTTGCAATATAAAGCGTCATTTATACGTTGTGTGTTCTGAGAAAGTACGTATGTTCGAATGCAAACTTTTGTTACCGCCTGTACTTCCGTTCGGAAGGATGCACCGCGTGCTATATTATGTTACGATGGCCTGAGCGACATCGGCGGTCACGGCGACACTCGCTTGCCAGAGTGTCGTAACAAGGAAGAACAGCTTGCATAATAAGCAAGAGCTATTATTATTGTGTTAGCCTTTCAAAATAACAGGAAGCAGCCATAAAACACAGACAGCATCTGAAGCTTATGTTAAGATGAGCGGAAGTGTTTTACGATCGCCGATATATTTAAAAAAAATATTATTTCCGCTTTTATAATTTTCATTCGTGTTTTTTTTTTAGGACTTCTCGTCAAACCATTAAAAATACGCGATTGATTCTGTGTTATAATAATCTTGCGTCTTCAGACAATTGAAAATCCATTTATTTAGGCCTATACTACAGTATTTTATTAATGACTATGAAGAGCCGCAGAATAATACAGTGGATTTTAATGATGTTGTCAATGCTCTATGGACATCAAACATTTTGTGACGCACCATAACGTTTCTGAGGAAATAATGGCCGAATTATATCAGTTTGAAAATACTGTTCACGCCGTGGCCTCGGCCAACAAAAAACAAGTCAAGATAACAGACTACCGTATTTCCTCGCATAATCGTCGCCACCGCGTAATCGTCACACCCCACTTTTCAAACACTAAAATAGGTTTATAAAATTTCATCGCATAATCGTCGCATAGCATGTTCGTATTTGTGCGCCAGTCAGTTGCTCATGTGCCGCGACTTTATAACGTGGCGCGACTTTGTGAGACGAAAAATATCTCGTCTTTATGCTTGTGGGCAATGAACTGTGACGCGAGCGGCAAGCTTCGTCACTTAGCACATTCCGCGAGCGTATAATCTGGCTTGATCTTGTCAGGAGAAAGTAATCTTGTCTTTATGCCTGCCGGCTATGAACTGTGACGCGTGCGGCCAGCCCACATTCCGCGAGCGTATAGGCCTAATCTGGCGTGGTCTTGTCAGGAGAAAGTAACCTCATCTTTATGCCTGCCGGCTATGAACCGCGACGCGAATGGCCAACGCACATTCCGCGAGCTTATAGGCCTAATCTGGCGTGATCTTGTCAGCAAAAAGTAATCTCATCTTTAGGCCTGCGGCCTATGAACTGTGACACGAGCGGCCAGCGCACATTTCGCGAGCGTATAGGCCTAATCTAGCGTGATCTTGTCAGGAGAAAGTAATCTCGTATTTATGGCTGCGGGCTATGAAGCGCGACGCGAATGGTCAGCGCACATTCTGCGAGCTTATAGGCCTAATCTGGCGTGATCCTGTCAGGAGAAAGTAATACCGTATCGTCTTTATGCCTGCCGGCTATGAACCGCGACGAGAACGGCCAGCGCACATTCCGCGAGCATATAGGCCTAATCTGGCGTGATCTTGACAGCAGAAAGTAATTCGTCTTTATGCCTGCGGGCTATAAACTGTGACGCGAACGGCAGCGCACATTCCGCAAGTTTATAGGCCTAATCTGGCGTGATCTTGTCAGGAGAAAGTAATCTCGTCTTTATGCCTGCGGGCTATGAACCACGAGGCGAATGGCCAGCTTCGTCAGCACATTCCGCGAGCGTTGACCTGTCTTGACCTTGTTGGAAGAAAGAAGCCTGTCTCTGACTGCAGGCTATGACTCACGCCAGACTCACGCTATGCGAATGACTGGCCCCTGCAGCAAATAATGATACGTATATATATAAAATACCTCTCGCGGACCAAAAACAGGCCCCTCGCCAGGGTTATGGTGAAGCTACGTTAGGCCTAGCAAGCCAGTAGTTGATATGAAACTGCTTTTAAAACGGGAACGGGCTTCGGAAAGGACAGATCTAAAGGAAGCAGACCTGGCTATGGAAATGGACTACGAATCGGAACTTTGAATATAACTTCATTGACGGGAAGAGTGGAGGAGGTTGTGGATATGATGGAGAGGAGAAAACTGGATGTACTCGGACTGGCAGAGACCAGATGGAGAGGGGAAGGAAGAAAAGAACTGAGAAATGGCTTGCAGCTATACTGGATAGGAAATGAGGAGGGGAAGAGAAATGGAGTGGGAATGGTGGTGAGAGAAGGGCTGAGGGAGGAAGTAAAGAGGGTAAGTGATAGAATAATTAGAGCCAGAATCACTGTGAAAGGTAAAAACCTGGACATTCTGCAAGTCTATGCACCACAGGTGGGATGCACAGAAGGCGAGAAGGACGAGTTTGAAGAGGAGTTGCAGAAGCAGTTAGTGGGGAGAGACCTGATAGTCATGGGAGACCTAAATGCCCATGTCGGAACTGATAGAAGAGGTTTTGAGGAAGTGATTGGTGGTGAAGGATGGGGAAACAGGAATAAGGAAGGAGAGAGATTGTTGGAACTGTGCAAGATAAATGGGCTAATGGTTGGAAACACATGGTACAAGAAGAGAGAGAGCCATAAAATTACTTGGTACAGCAGGGATTTGACTAGGAAATCAGTGGTGGACTATATTCTATGCGGGAAGGAGACAAAGAAGAGTATCACGGATATAAGGGTAATACCTTCAGAAGCCCTGGACAGTGACCACCGTCTGCTGGTCGCCAAGGTGAGAGGACTGAAGGAAAAGAGGAGAACTGAGAACCAAGAAAGAAGAATAAGGACATGGAAGCTGAAGGAGGATGGAAATAAGGAGAAGTTCCAGATATTAGTGAGGAACAAATTACCGAAGGATGATCCGAAAACAGGTGAAGAAGAATGGAATAGGTTCAAGGACGTGTTGGTAGAAGCAGCGGAAGTCGTGTGTGGCAGAACTAGTGGAAAGAAAAGGTGGAAGGAAACACCATGGTGGAACCCCAGAACTAAGGAAGCAGTGAAAAAGAAAAATGAAGCATTCAGGAAATGGTTCCAACAGAGGACAGACAGAACAAGAGAAGAATACCAAGAGCGGAAGAAAGAAGCAGGAGAAGTAGTGAAGGAAGAGAAAAAGAAATGGCTGGAGAAATGGACAGAAATGATGGAGGAGGACTGTGATGGCAGTAAGAAAGTGTTGTATGGAATGATAAAGGCAAAGAGAAGAGATACAGGGGAAAATGTCAGAATGGTGGACAGGAATGGAAAGGAGGTCGAAAATATGGAAGAAGTAAAGGTTATCTGGAGAGAATACTTCAAGGAACTCCTAAATCCAACTAAAACCAGTGTAGTGGACATTGTGGAGGAAGAAACAGACAGTGACCAAGACATTTCAGAGAAGGAATTGACATGGAAAGAAGTGGAGGAAGCATTGAAGAAGATGAAAGGGGGAAAGGCACCGGGAATAGACGAAGTGAGTGTGGAGATGGTGAGAGCAGCAGGGGTGATAGGAACACAGTGGCTCTTTCGAGTAATGAAAGTGATATGGAGGGAGAAGAAAATACCAGAGGACTGGAAAAGAGGGATAATAATACCCATATTTAAAAAGGGAAGTAGGAAGGAATGCAAGAACTACAGGGGAATTACACTCATGTGCCACTGCGCCAAAATATTTGAGAAGGTACTGGAGAGAAGAATTCGGACAGAAGTTGAAGATGGGCTGAGGGAAGAACAGTATGGATTCAGGCCAGGAAGGTCAACAGTTGACCTCATCTTTGCAGTTAGACAGCTACAAGAACACCATTATGAATATGGGAAAGATCTGGTGATGACCTTCTTGGATATTGAGAAAGCATATGATAGTATTAATAGAAACAAGGTATGGGAAGCAATGAGAGCAAAAGCAGTGAACAAGGAGACAGTGGCAAGAGTGAAAGCAATGTACGAGGGAAGCAAAAGCTGTGTAAAGGTGGGAAGAGAGAGAACGGAATGGTTTCAACTGGAGAGTGGTCTGAAACAGGGAAGTGCCCTCTCACCCCTGTTATTTATAGTGGTGATGGATGAAATCATACGAAAAGTGGTAAATAGCATTGGGGAAAGGAAAATGAAGGCAATGTTGTTTGCTGATGACCTTCTGGTATGGGGAGAGGATGAGGAAGAAGTACAAGAGCAATTAGATGAGTGGGAGAAGGTAGTGTTATCATATGGGATGAAGTTCTCAGCACATAAGAGTGAAGTGGTCATCACAACGAGGAAGAAGAACAGACTGGATATGGGCATAACACTTGGAGGACAGCAGTTGCAGAAAGTAGAATGCTTCAAGTACTTGGGAAGCATAATTGAAGAAAAGGGAGGCAATAGGATGGAAATAAATGAGAGGGGAAGGTGCGCAGATGGATTTTTCAAGAGTGTTAGGGGGATGATATGGAATAAAGATGTACCACAAAAATGTAAAGGAATCATCTACAAGACCTACTTTGTGCCAATTTTGACATATGGTTCAGAAACATGGGTGATGAAGGAGAGGGACAAGAATAAAATACGAGCAGTGGAGATGAAGTTCCCGAGGAGTAGGGTAGGAGTGACAAGAATGGACAGAGTAAGGAATGAGAGAGTCAGGGAGATGGTAAGAGAGGAACCATTGCAAAATAGAATAGAGCGATCTAGGCTACAATGGTATGGACATGTGAGGAGGATGGAAGAGGAGAGGATACCGAAGAAGATGTTTGGAATGGAAATGACGGGAAGGAGGCCAAGGGGAAGACCAAGGGACAGATGGACAAAAGGAGTTAAGAAGAGTGTGGAGGAAAGAGGAGTGTGCTGGGACACAGTAAATGACGAGAGATGGTGGATGGACAGGAAACGATGGAGAGGCTTATGTTCCAAGCAGACCCGACCAGCGGTTGGAAACTGCTCAAGATGATGATGATGATGATGATATTCTTTGAACTTAAATATTCTTCGCATAACCGTCGCACCCTGCTTTTTTCCACGAATTTTTGGCAAAAAAAGTGCGACGATTATGCGAGGAAATACGGTACTTCGTAAAGTGACTCAATTTTCTTTGTTTTGTTATATCTGGGTGCATTTCTCTTGTAGTTGTTTTGTTACATTATAGTTAAACAATCGTATTATTTCTTGTTTTTCACTTCTTAACGGAAACCCTCGCTCGCCCGCCGCCCGCGTTGCTAGCCTGTCTCTCGCCAGGCACTATGCCGTAATGCGTAGCTCGCGCGGCACAGTCGTTGAGTAGACTATATCCTATAGTTCACAGCTGGTGCTGAAAATGTTCGCCATTCATTGCTACACATCGCTGGCACCTCTTCATGAAGTTGTCATTTACGTTCTGTAGTTCCTCAGCACCGATTGCCTCTATTTCAGCTGTAATATACCTTAGTCCAAAGAATATGGACTGTTAAAGCCGTGGCGTCAAGAAGCACATACGGCAAAGTGCTTGGCGAGAACCGGCTCGCGGCGAGAGTCCCTGTCGCTTTTAAAACAAAGTCCCTGTATAACTAGACTTGCCATACGTCCCGGTTTGACCGGGACAGTCCCGGTATTTTGCTCTTGTCCCGGTGTCCCGCCCGGTTTTATCAATGTCCCGGAAAACGGCTGTAAGATGTAAAAAGTAATGGATTTATGTGTTTAAGAATCTTTTATGGATCGGTTACTTTTCAAAAATCAACATCGTTGACTATCGCGCACAGCGTCTAAGATGTCAGCAGTATTTAAACGAATGACACAAAACAATAGGCCAAACTGCTAATTCAGCGCGTTGCGAGGGTAGTGTAATCTGTGAGCAAACGCTGGAACTACTTGCCCAGTTGTTGTAAGACAAAAAGTTGTAGTCTTTCAAAAAATAATTAATAAGACTTAGTAATTGTTCAATTAAATAATTTTATGAAGTATTTTAAATTGTATTTTATTAACACTTTTTTCTAGATGGTAGACCAGAAAAAATTATCATTAAAAAGGAAAAATTATATATGTTTATGTTGCAAAAATTCCTTTTTTATTTTTAAAAGGTGTGTAGAATTAACAATTTAGGGTGCCAGATTCCCCCCTCCCGTCACTTGCGAGGTAAGGCCATCCCATATTAACGTGTCCCGGTTTCACTCCCCAAAAATATGGCAAGCCTATGTATAACCCATATTGTCACATACATTTTGCAGTTTTTATTTACCGACTTTCATTTACGCGTTTTTCACATGTATGCGTGTTTTTTTTCCTTTGGTCCCCTGGATATCGTATAAGTGAAGTTCTACTAATAGAGCACAATAACTCTTCTGATTAATAGAATTAAATTATGGACTTATGTGTTCCAGTGTGAGCCTAATGTCTATTTAATGTATGCATCATTTGGCTTACTCCACACTAAAAAGGCAAGTTTGAAAGTTAATGGAACATTGTATGAGATTATTAGCTGTACATTTTTTCTGTATTTTAAATAAAAATTGTGCTATTTGGCAAGTGTTTGGTTTACTGTATAATCATTAGAACTCATGTGTTACTTTTTTCTTAATGGTTTACAAATTACTCTAATTTAGCATGTTAAAATCAGCCGAGCTGTACCGAACCGATTTTGTACCGAGAACCGAAGTACAATTTTTTTTTACCGAACCGAACCCAAATTTTCAGTACCGAAGACCCCTACTGATAACCTATGTTTATGTCGTGACTGTAATAGTGCATACAATCACTTACTAAGGTCGGCGATTGAACGTCCATATATACGCCACGTTCTTTCTCATACGTTGTAAATGCAGTATGGCGTTTTTCGGTAGTACGTTTTCCCGCATATGACGTCCAAATTTTTCAGTCCCTTGAAAAACGTACTAACGAGATTCCACTGTATCCTAAATGATAAATTGCCTGGTTGGTTCTATTTCAATATATAATACTCTTTAACTTTCTAGTAGTGAGGTAATGACAAATTAATCCTTTAGTAGTCCAGTTCACATATACAGTCATTCAACCCAAGAATAAGTGCATCCTTAGCAATTGCACAAGCTTTCAGTCTTGTTCAATTCTTGAGTTCAGAGCCAAAACTAAAAAGAAAAGGAATGAGTACAGTAACCTCATGATACATACACTTATAATCCATAATACAACTTGGGATTAGGCCAAAATAGTTACCAGGAGTGTCCTCATTCTATGCTTAACCGACTGCAAAAACTGAGGTTCAGCCTATGAACATTAAAACGTTGTACAGACCAGAGTTTTAACCCACAGAGACTCCGTTCTTCTGACAAGGTCATGCCAGGTTAGCAATAGATCTGATGGCAGCATATGCGACCGACTGGTGCACAAATACAAATTGCAATGATTATGTCATGAATTCTACAAATCAATTATGCCATGGAGGATAATATGCCAGAAAATATGGTACATATACAAAGTGAAAGCGGTAAGAGTCAACGAGGAGAAAGAGTATTTACTGACCATGCATACCTCACTTGAGTGAGAGATATAATGTGCCTGAAAATGCATAGGAACACATTGCTGACCGGATGCCTGGACATGTCACATTCCCTGTGGACCGGACATTTTGCTACTGAGAATATTCCAGTGCACTAGTTTATAAAAAGTACATAATTGTGGAAATAACCTAGATATTATCTTTCTAGTTGATATGAGTATACACATACCCCTAGTAGTGCTCAAGGGGGTGATGTATTTGGAAACATGACACAATGTGCAGTGGCGGCTTACAGAAAGAGCAGATGGAGTATATTTGAGGTTAGATTGGTCAACAATCAAAGTACGGTATGTACTTTGGTTTTATTACGTTGCCTAGAGACCTGAATATCCCTCTCTCATTCAGTTTCCACTAATTCACTTTAACTTGTGCCATTTGAACGATAATATAAACGATAAATCTTATCATCCGATTATACAAGTCCTCCATCTTGTCACTGATTGAACCAACAGAAGGAAGTTCAATGTTTCGAAACAAAATCAAAGAATAAAAGAAGGCCATGAATAGACGGAAGATGGCACTTATACATCTACAAATATCCTTCTCAATGTGCTAGACCGAAATAGTTCAATACATGGTCAAGAGATGTCGCAGGAAGACCGAAAACAATGACGTGTAAAAAAAACGAGATTTCACGGGGCCCGTCATCTACCGCTGGCGAGCGTACTACGAGATTTCTCGGGGCCCGTCTTCCATGTGTTAAGAGCTTGGGGAATACCCTTTCTATCATCATTAAAAAAATTGGCACCATTGAAAATGATCTGGAAAATATCTGCTTTAGCATATTGAGAGACTCAATCCAAATGCTAAATAATCATTTATAAATACCGTATTTGCTCGCGTATATCTCGCCCCCGCGTATATCTCGCACCCCATTTTTTTAGTTGAAATTTCAGGGGGAAAAAAAGTACTCTCATATATCTTGCATTCATTTTTGACGCCGTCATATAAATGACCGTAATAACCTTGAGGTATAAACACGTTCGATTTAGCGCGCCCCAAGTCATCATTGAAAAAGACGTTATAAGCTCGTTAAGGAGGATTCAAGGCAGAAAAGGAACTCCAGCATTTATATTGGATACGATCGATCATTTTCCATATCGCTTCCTCACTACATGTACGAGCGAGCTCGATCTAAACCGACCGCGGCTGAAGACACCATGTAGGCCTAAAGCGTGCTAACAGTCACGCCGGCGCCGCATCGCATGCTTGCGCGAGGTCTGTCCGAGTTTGTACGCTCGTAGCGGCACTACAGTATAGCGTCAGTTTACGCAAGTTTGCATCAGTTCGTGTGTTATGGTTATGCGACATTAAGAACCTATGAAAAAGACGTCATGAGCTCGTTAAGGATGATTCAAGGCAGAATTTAGAGCGCAGATGCGTAGCGATCGATACCTTCCATATCGATTCCTCGCTACATGCCCGAGCGAGCTCGAACTTAGCCGAGAGCGGCTGAAGTGTGCTAACACCCACGCGGCGCCGCTTTACATGCTTGCATACGGCCGAGCTCTGAAGCGACGCAATACGTAAAGACGAAATCATTGAGATTCGAGAAGACTGAACTGCGTTTCTCTGCGATGTAACAGTAGGCCTACTTGCGCAATCTTCGAAACATACGAGCATGTTGGCTCGAGTGGTATAGCACAGATTTCCTTATCTTCAAAGCCCAAACAATACAAGAGGAATACGGAAATTCCCCGCGTATATCTCGCACCGACAAATTTCACTCGTATTTTCGGCTCGCGTATATCTCGCACCCCATTTTTTTAGTTGAAATTTCAGGAAAAAAAGTGCGAGGTATACTGTATCATAAAGTATGATTAGTAGGGGTCGTATTTTTTGGTAATAGCGATACGCGCCAACGTTTTTCGTATCTTCTTTCTTGCCTATATATGACCTTCTAGGTACATAAAGTAGCTTATTTTAGCAAAATGGACTCGCGAAATATCACGAAATCTAATTAATTGTGCGACTTGCACAAATAATCACGAAATATACTCCACTTGGTAAGAAAAATGCTAAATATTATCGAAAAAAGCTCTCCAATACATGTTTAAATGCTTCTGAGGAATTGACCGTCGTGGTTTCCTTCTCATTTGATTGATAGTGCTGCATATTCTCTACACAAAAGCCGGAAGTATGTGTATTCAGTTCCGCGATCTCTAAGCACTCTAAGGTTATCAATGAAAATCGATATCTGCTATCGATTACATCAAATGGTGTTGTGGTCGTAGATACAGCAGTGCGAGTTCGCGACTGATAAAACATTTTCGGCAAACATCCAGCATTTAAGTATAAAAATACCGAAAACTAAAGTCACAACAGTTTTCTCCAGGTCCGAGGAATACAACAGTGAGGAGTTCTATGTATTCGACGCTGCAAGAAAGATTTGAATGTGTAAATACCGCAATGTTCGTATTCAGTGGGAACGAAAAGACAAGTGCGATAAACACTGCAGGGATTCAGAAACGCATAGAAAGAGGAAGAAAGAAGGAAATGAACATAATTCTAAGCGGTAAATAACGTTCGGCGAGACTCTACACATCGCAAAGAAGTTGAAATACCCCCTTATCACATACTTTGTTAGATTTACCTCATACTATAAGAAAGATTTCAGAAGAAACATCGATCATTATGGCAATTTATTTTGCGAAATACCCACCGAAATAGCGTTAGTTTTAACACCGAAATCAACAGTTTTATTTCACCAAAAAATAAGGCCCTTAATGATTAGAGAGAAAAAAAAGTACCGTATTTCCTCGCATAATCGTTGCACTTTTTTAGCCTAAAATTCGTGGAAAAGAGCAGGGTGGGACGATTATGCAAAGAATATTTAAGTTCAAAGAATATACTGTATCATTATTTGCTGCACGGGCCAGTCACTCGCGTAGCGTGAGTCATAGCCTGCAGTCAGAGATAGGCTTCTTTCGTCCAACAAGGTCACGACAGGTTAAAGCTCGCGGAATGTGCTGATGAAGCTGGCCGTTCGTGTCGTGGTTCATAGCCCGCAGGCATAAAGACGAGATTACTTTCTCTTGACAAGATCACGCCAGATTAGGCCTATAAGCTCGCGGAATGTGCTAAGTGACGAAACTCGCCGCTCGCTTCACAGTACATAGCCCGCAAGCATAAAGACAAGATTATTCTCTCCTGACAAGATCACGCCAGATTAGGCCTATAAACTCGTGGAATGTGCGCTGGCCGCTCGCGTCACAATTCATAGCCCGCAGGCATAAAGAAGAGATCACTTTCTCCTAACAAGATTAGGCCTATAAGCTCGCGGAATTTGCGCTGGCCGCTCGCGTCACAGTTCATAGCCAGCAGGCATAAAGACGAGATTACTTTTTGCTGACAAGATCAGGCCAGATTAGGCCTATAAGCTCGCGAAATGTGCGCTGGCCATTCGCGGCACTGTTCATAGCCTGCAGGCATAAAGACGAAATTACTTTCTGCTGACAAGAACACGCCAGATTAGGCCTTTAAGCTCGTGGAATGTGCTAAGTGATGAAGCTGGCCGCTCGCGTCACAGTTCATAGCCCGCAGGCATAAGAACGAGATTATTTTCTGCTAACAAGATCATGCCAGATTAGGCCTATAAGCTCGCGGAATGTGCGCTGGCCGCTCGTGTCACAGTTCATAGCCCGCAGGCATAAAGACGAGTTTACTTTCTCCTGACAAGATCACGCCAAATTATACACACGCGGAATGTGCTAAGTGACGAAGCTTGCTGCAAGGGCCAGTCACTCGCGTAGCGTGAGTCATAGCCTGCAGTCAGAGATAGGCTTCTTTCGTCCAACAAGGTCACGACAGGTTAAAGCTCGCGGAATGTGCTGATGAAGCTGGCCGTTCGTGTCGTGGTTCATAGCCCGCAAGCATAAAGACGAGATATTTTTCTTCTGACAAAGTCGAGGCAGCATGTGCAACTGACTGGCGCACAAATAGCCCGCAGGCATAAAGACGAGATTACTTTCTCCTGACAAGATTATGCGATGAAATTTCATAAACCTATTTTAGTGTTTGAAAAGTGGGGTGCGACGATTATGCGAGGAAATACAGTATGTTATTCTGGATCTATATGGTATCCCGGAATGCTGGGCAGATGTTCTTATGGAAATATATATCATGAAGTGAGTGAGGATAAGAGGTGGAAACTTCTAAATACATTTAATGGAACTAGAGATTCACGAGTCAGTTTTAAGGGAAAGTACACCAAGTGTATATTTAAAATAGCTTGAGAAAATAGATAAGAACGCAGCAGACCTACCTAGGTCAAGTCAACACAGTGATTTTTCCAGGAATGTGAAACTTGATACAGTATAACCCCGCTTTTACGTTCCCGCAATTAAAGTTTTCCCGCTGTTTACAACATTTTTCCTCAGTCCCTTCAATTTTCCTCAATGCAATCTATTTCTATTCTATTTCTACAAGCTTCCCAGAACCATGGAGTTGGGTATTTGGTGAAAGGTTCGATGGACGCATACACACCATTAATACGGGTTCTTTCTGGGGGGAGGTTCAAGTTACCCTTAATTAATGAGGATTTACATGTGCACATTTTAGAGAAAGACAAAGTTGAGAAGAAACAGATTATTGTAGAACAAGAAGAAATTAGTAGAAAATTACCAAACTAAAATTTTAAATAACTTAGAAATACAGTATATATGATGTAATGAACCTAATCATCTAGAGAAAGTCGTGATGACTACTAATTTACTGTAGGAAGAACAAATTCTAGAGAACAAGATTGTTTGGTGATATAGGATCAAGACAGAATATGTGTGTGTGATATGAAAAGGCCCCAGTTGTGGGTATTGAGTTAGGAATATTTCTGGGTTGTATACATCTGAACCTGAGACATTTATAGTTTTCAGTATTCAAGGTTGTTTTACCACCTAGAAAAATAGACATAACTTTCAATCAAAAACTTTGAAAATATGCCAGAAAAATTAACTTCAGTGTCTTGATTTTGTAGCTTGATGCTTGCCTTTAACCTTCAGAGTCAGAAAGTGTTTACTTTTGAGTCAGAAAAATTCAAATATGGATGAAATAAATAAAATTCATCATTTGAGTCGTCCAGTTGCAAAACTCGTTTAATCCACTTGTGAATAAGGATCATGTCGTAAAATTATGTATTTAATTAGTGTATTTTATTTTATTTTAAATGTTATTTTGTATTTTTTTTGTTTTGGTTATTTTGATTTTGTTTTGTTTATTTTGTTTTATTTTATTTTGTTTGTTTTATTTTGATTTTGTTTTGTTTTATTTTATCTTGTTTTTATTTTGTTTTATTTTATTTGGTTTGTTTTACTTTGATTTTGTTTTGTTTATTTTGTTTTACTTTGATTTTCCAGAGAATAAACATAAAACCAAAAACAAAAAAACACGAAGCAAAAAGCAAAATTCAAAAACGAAAGCAAAAGCAGAAAACAAAACACAAGAAACATAAAGCAAATTTAAAAAAAGCGGAAAACAAACACAAAACCAAAACCCAGAAAAAATAAAAATAAAATTCAAAAGCACAAAGCAAACACAAAACAAAAAACACAAAGCAAAAGAAAAAAGTAGAAAACAACAAACACAAAAGATACGCGAGGCAAAGCCCAGAGAAACGTTTCTCATGAAAATGATCCTTATTCACAAGTGGATTAAACGAGTTTTTCAACTGGACGACTCATTTGTCCATTTCCAGTTCAAACAGGAACATATGCTAAAATAGAACAGGTACCTTTTCATATGTACATACACACAAACTGAGACCATTTGAATATCAATTTGATTGATTGAATCTTTGTCCTAACCACAAAAAACAATTAAAATTTCAGCAAAAAAGTGGAGAAGGAGAGATTCTTAAATACCTTTTATACCATTGCTTGAGATCTAAAGACCTGTATGCCACTGTCACTAAACTGGCAAAACCAACAGTAGAGTTGCCATTTATTGTTTGTCTGTTTGGAGATTGAACACACTTTTATAACAACATCACAATATCATAACAACAAAAATGCTTCTTTTTCTTCTTCCATATTTTACCTGTGTGTCCAATTTATATTCCCTTTTACTTTCCCTGTCTTCATTACTTTGGTTTGTCAGGTTTCTCCTCTTTCCTAGACCTGGTATTTGCAAATTTTCCTGTAGGTTTGAATTATCATTTTGTTTCAGACCATTTGGTAACTAATGCACACGTAAGCCAAATATTTGTGTCTGTCTACATGTTTTTAACGAGAATGGCTGGGAGGATCAGAATACAAATTTGCTATCTGTACCTATCGCAAGAGTGGTTCCCATCATTGCCATAGTATTTCACTGTATCGCTTCTTTAAAGGAGATATTGTAAATTTTCAGCCAGTTAACACGATACAATCCCAATTACTAGGAAAAGCAAAAACAAACTGAAGAAAATGACATACAATTAAAATTCATTTGCTACAGATTAAGAGGGAGAAAATACAGGAAGAAATGTTTTGCTTGTCAAGTGAGCATCTACAGATCCAAAAGTTCAAATCTACAAAATAGCTCACAAAACCAGTACCAAATCCCACAACTGTCGACCATGAACTGATACGGATCTCGAACACAAACCCTCCCAGGAGCGACAGAATCTTGCAAACAAAATTTACGCTTTTCAGTTGGTCAACAAGGTATTGGATGTTGTGCCCAACCCCTGAAAAATAATTTTCAGGGTTAGGGCATAAAAACCAATACAATTGGGTACAATCATGTTGACCGACTGAAAAGCATAAATTTTGTTTACTAAGGCAATACTGAAAAATGGCTTCCTACATGACAATCTTGCAAAGTATGACTAATATTGCTGCTAAAAGACTGAAGAATTAAACCCCCTAGAAGCAAATTTTATTAATGTCTACAAGGTTGCAAATTTTTTTCCATAGTGCTATACACTTCAGTTTTTTTAACAGCAATATTAGTCATACTGTACTTTGTAGGATCTAGTCTAGATAGCATTAAAGCCATTTTTCGGTGTTGCCTTATTGGCAATATTGATATTGCAACGTTTTAGTCTGTCAGCAAAATATAACCCCCAATTGCAGTATTTACTCGCCTATAACCCCCCACCCCTCAATTTTCGACAATTATTAGGGAAAAATAAACTGGAGGAGTATGTTGAAGTGGTCGAGTGTGTGAGTGACAGAATAATGAAAATTAGAATGAAGATGAAAAATGACGTGATGGACTTCATACAAGTGTATGCACCACAGACTGGAAACAGAGAAGAAGATATTGAAGTATTTCTGGAGGATGTAGAAAGAGCAATTTCAGATGTAGAAGTGGTGATCATGGGAGATATGAATGCACAAGTCGGAAACGAGAGACAAGGAAAGGAAGAAGTCATTGGACCATATGGATATGGGAAAAAGAACCGGGAAGGAGAGGAACTTGTAAACTTTTGTGAAAGGAATGGACTGATAGTGGGTAATTCATGGTTTCGGAAGAAAAACAGCAGGAAAATTACGAGATATGGTTGGGGCGATAGAAGAACAAAAGCAGTAATTGACTACCGTATTTGCTCGCGTATATCTCGCACTTTTTTCCCTGAAATTTCAACTAAAAAAATGGGGTGCGAGATATACCCGAGCCGAAAATACGAGTGAAATTTGTCGGTGCGAGATATACGCAGGGAATTTCCGTATTCCTCTAATATTGTTTGGGCTTTGAAGATAAGGAAATCTGTGCTATACCACTCGCAGCAACATGCTCGTATGTTTCGAAGATTGCGCAAGTAGGCCTACTGTTACATCGCAGAGAAACGCAGTTCAGTCTTCTCGAATCTCAATGATTTTGTCTTTACGTATTGCGTTGTTTCAGAGCTCGGCCGTATGCAAACATGTAAAGCGGCGCCGCGTGGGTGTTAGCACGCTTCAGCCGCGCCCGGCTGTTCGAGCTCGCTCGGGCATGTAGCGAGGAATCGATATGGAAGATATCGGTCGTATCGATCAATACGCGTCTGCGCTCTAAATTCTGCCTTGAATCATCCTTAACGAGCTCATGACGTCTTTTTCATAGGTTCTTAATGTCGCATAACCATAACACACGAACTGATGCAAACTTGCGTAAACTGAAGCTATACTGTAGTGCCGCTACGGACGTACAAACTCGGACAGACCTCGCGCAAGCATGCGATGCGGCGTGACTGTTAGCACGCTTTAGGCCTGCATTGTGTCTTCAGCCGCGGTCGGGTAAGATCGAGCTCGCTCGTACATGTAGTGAGGAATCAATATGGAAGATGATCGATCGTATCCAATATAAATGCTGGAGTTCCTTTTCTGCCTTGAATCATCCTTAACGAGCTTATAACGTCTTTTTCAATGACGACTTGTGGCGCGCTAAATCGAACGTGTTTATACCTCAAGGTTATTACGGTCATTTATATGACGGCGTAAGCCTCCGTGGCTTAGGCGGCAGCACGCTGGCCTCTCACCGCTGGGTCCGTGGTTCAAATCCCGGTCACTCCATGTGAGATCTGTGCTGGACAAAACGGAGGCAGACAGGTTTTTCTCCGGGTACTCCGGTTTTCCCTGTCACAATTTCATTCCAGCAACACTCTCCCTTATCATTTCATTTCATCTGTCATTCATTTAATCATTGCCCCAGAGGAGTGCGTCAGGCCTCGGCAGCCGGCACAGTTCATATCCTCGCCGCTAGATAGGGGCTTCATTCATTCCATTCCTGACCCGGTCGGCGACTGGAAGCAGGCAGTGGATTTTCATATATGACGGCGTCAAAAATGAATGCGAGTACTTTTATCCCCCCTGATATTTCAACTAAAAAAATGGGGTGCGAGATATACGCAGGGGCGAGATATACGCGAGCAAATACGGTACTTTCTGGTGGAAAGGACTAATCGCAGAAAGCTGATAGATGTGACAGCTTTACCAGGAGAAGCATTTGATGGGGACCATAGAGCTGTGGTGGCAAAATTTAGATGGGAAAAATTGGAAAACCTAAAGGAGATCAGAGAAAGTAAAATTAAAGTATGGAAATTGAAAGACAAAACTGTACAGGAAGATTTTCAGGAGAGATTGAAGCAACAAATCCCAGTTACTGAAGAGGAAAACATAGAAGAGGAATGGTCCCACTTTAAAAAGGCATTTGTTGGTGCAGCAGAGTGCTTGTGATAGGACGTCAAAAAGAGTGAAAGAGAAGGCGACACCGTGGTGGAATGAGGAAGTGAGGAAAGCAGTGAAAGAAAAGAAGTCTGCATGGAAAGAATGGAACAGAGATCAAACAGAAGAAAGCAAAAGGAAGTATCACGACAGCAAACGGAGGTGTAAGAAAGTGGTAGGAGAAGAAAAGAAGAAAAGTTGGGAAGAATTTACACGAAGAATGGAAACAGATGTAAGTGGCAGTAAAAGGATGCTGTATGGGCTTCTAAGAAGTAAGAGGAAAGAAAGAGTTACTACAAAGCTGGTGAAAAAGGAAGATGGAGAGTTGTTAACACACCCAGAAGAGATAAAGGGACGATGGAAGGAGTATTTCGATAAGCTATTGAATGTGAGCAATTGTACTGGTGAGATGGAAGTGACACAACCTGACGACTCTATAACAATGCTGGAGGTAGAATTAGCAGTACAGAAAATGAAGATGGGAAAAGCAACAGGGGTGGATGAAATCAGTGTAGAAATGATAAAGGCTGCTGGACCTGTTGGTATGCAATGGTTGTATCGACTGCTAAAGTGCGTGTGGAAACGGAAATGTGTACCAGAAGACTGGGAGAAAGGGCTAATAATACCAGTGTTTAAGAAGGGGGACAAGAAGGTGTGTGATAACTATAGAGGGATCACCCTCTTATCACAGATAGTAAAAATACTGGAAAGGATATTAGAAAGAAGAATGAGAAGAAAGGTGGAAGGAGAGTTGCAAGAGGAACAGTATCGCTTGAGGAGTGGAAGATCCACAGTGGACCCAATCTTTAGCTTGTGGCAGGTGATGGAAAAGAACTGGGAATATGGAGAGGATTTGATCATGACTTTCATAGATCTAGAAAAGGCATATGATAGTGTCCCCAGAGAGAAGGGATGGGAAACCATGGTTAAGAAGAGACTGGGAAGAGAAATGTTGGAAATGGTGCAAGCAATGTAAAACAACTGTGTTAGCAGGGTACTGACCCCCAGTTGGAAAGACAGATTCGTTTAGGAACAAGACTGGACTAAGACAGGGGAGTGTGCTGTCACCTCTTTTGTTCATAATGGTGATGGATGAAATTGTAAAGGAAACAAAGGAAGCATATGGACATAAAGAAATGAAGTTACTGTTATTTGCAGATGATATTGTGGTCTGGGGAAGGAACACCGAAGAAGTGCAAAGACAACTAGATGCACTGAACGAAAATATTCAGAAGTACGGCCTGAAAATCAGTATAGAGAAAAGCAAGACCATGGTGATGACAAGAGGGGAAAGACAAGGAAAGGGCACTGTGAAAATTGGAAGTCAGAGTTTGGAAATTGTGGACACATTCAAATACCTAGGAAGTGAATTGATGCAAACTGGTAGGTTGGACATGGAGATTGGCAGGAGGGTACAGCAGAGCAATGCATTCAATCAAAGTGTAAGAAAACTTGTTTGGGATAAGGAAGTACCAAGGAAAAGCAAGGAGGTAATGTATAAAGTGTACTATGTTCCCATATTAACTTATGCAGCTGAGACTTGGACCCTGACAAGCAGGCAAGAGAGTAGAATCCAAGCCAGTGAAATGAAATTCCTAAGAAGTATGATAGGAAAGACAAGGAAAGAGAGTGAGGAATGAAGAAGTTAGGAAGGAAGTTGGGATGGGAAAACTAAATGAGAGAATTGAGAAGAATAAACTAAGGTGGTTTGGACATGTAAAGAGGATGGAGGAAAATAGAATACCAAGACAGATGCTGGAGGCCAAGTGCAAGGGTAAGAGTGCAAGGGTAAGAGAGCAAGGGGAAGACCTAGAACAAGGTGGATTGATTCAGTGAAGAACAGCGTAAGAAAAAGAAATCTGGACTGGGACAAGATCGTGGAAGAAGAATGGTGGAAGGAAAGAGGAAAGTGGAGAAGTGCCATAAATACCCCGACCCGGCAGGAGCTGGATAAGGGGAAATGATGATGATGATGATGATTAGGGAAAAATAAATAATTGCAAAAAGAAATTACTGTAAATCCCACACTTCTGCCAGCACTACCTGTGCATTATTGCTACCCCCCCGCCCCGCTTATGAGTTCTGCGTCTCACATCCTGCACGGCCGTGTGTAGTGTATAATTAAGAAGCGTGCAGAACACAAGCAGGACTGAAAATGAGCAAGAGAACAAGTTTGACGGCATCCTTCAAGTTGAAAGTGCTCGAATTTGCTGCACTAAATAGAGCGAGTGGCGAGTAGTAAATATGACGTGCAGCCGTGTATGATTATTAAAATTGCTGGACTCCATCCTGATATGGCCTACGACCTTATAAAATGGCGACAGATAGCCAGAATAGCAGACCCTGCCTGTGCGCGGGACAGATGCTATGAAGAAGAAGGTGCCGTGTATGATTCGTTATTGGAGTAACCAGAAGGACAAATTATTGGGAACAAAGAAAACTTGTAAGTCCTTCTGTCGTGTGAAAAAAAGGAAATTACTAAAATGTGGACATGAAAGTTCTGGCGAGGGTTCGAGAAACAAGAGACAATGGCCACATTGTAAATCACGAAATAATACAGTTCAAAGCGCGCAAAATTGCACGAAATCTTTGCATTACAGGGAATGAATTTACAGTTAGTTATTGTTGTTTAAAGGGCCGGAACTACGAGGTCATCTGCTCCTAATGAATTTAAAGCTAGTAGAGGTTGGGCAGAAACGCTTTATACGCCGGAATGGACTAAGTTAATTGCGTTTACATCCTTCTCCGCAAACTTAGTCCATGAAGTATAACATAAAATTCTCGCCAAATCAATACTTTTTACTTACATAAAAATTCTACAGGTACAGGTTTCGAAAACATATAATGTTTCCTTCCTCAGCCCACTAATTGGTGTAAAACATCAAATTACATCAATAACCTCACTAAATAACAAAAACACAGTTCACATTTATTCTCGTGTTCTTCCTTTGTTAGGCCTGTGTCATTGGACACATTAATGTCATTCACGGAATAAACACTTATTAGTTGAAGTAACGAATATGGTACAATGAACATTGACACATTTACTCATTGCTAGTTTCAACGTGGGTCGCTGAAATGCACACAAGTGTCGTATAACCTTGCCAAAAGCGGAGAAAACACTACCTAGCACCCAGGAAGGTAATTGGGTGTGGCGTCATGAAAATAATTTGAGTCAGGAATGTATATTGGAATTAACCTATTATGGTGGGGATTGAGGAGGTGGTTTGCGATTATTATTATTTAAATAATCTGCTAATAAATCAAATAATCCATTCGTTTCAAAATTAACCTCGTTTAGATTATTGCATTCCTTTGACCTCTGATAAGTAATGATATGAATATTTTCCAAAATATTCATATAGCTGCCCTTCGATGCGTAATGCAAAATTTTGACGTCATTATTTATGTCCCGTTTCTTCCATGTGTACCGCCATGGCTGAAAACTTCCTGTGTTTTATGGCCGAAACATGCTCAGCATAACGAGTACGTATGCTTCTACCCGTTTGCCCCGCGTAATTTGAATTGCAAAAATTACATCTAAGCTCATAAACTCCCGATTTTAAATGTTTATCACTACTGTTGACTTTATTGGAATTGAAAAATTTGTTGAAATTAGAATTATTGGTTTTGAAGGCGACGTTCATATTGTGTTTCTTTAGGATGTTGGTTACGGTGTAAACTCTTCAATCTACGTAGGTGAAGGTGGCAAATGCTTTCATTGTTGTGTCCTCTCTAACTAATTTCGTTGAGGGGCTGTTTTTCAACTTGTAAATTAATCTGCTGACATAATTGTGGTTGTAACCATTGAGTTTAGCTATTTGTATAATGTCAATTTCTTGCTTCCGGTCATGATCAGAGGAAGGGATTCTTAACGCTCTATTAATGAGGCTTATGAACGTTGCATTCTTGTGTCCGCCCGGATGGTTAGAATCCTGCCATATAACTGTACTCGTTTGCGATGGTTTTCTGTAAACTTTATATTGCAGACGATTGTCTTTTTTAATCACAGTTATATCCAGATAATTGATTTTATTATCGACTTCTGATTCTAAAGTAAATTTAATATTGCTGTCAATTTTGTTCAAATCATCCAATATTTGCTCTATCGGTTGAACTTGGTTATTGATAATGATGAAAATATCGTCTACATATCTTCCCCAGAAAACGATGCCATTAATTTGGTTAATAATTTTCTCATGTTCAAGGTGGTCAAGGTAAATGTTGGCCAAGACACCCAATAATGGAGATCCCATTGCAAGGGATGTACCTGTAGAATTTTTATGTAAGTAAAAAGTATTGATTTGGCGAGAAATTTATGTTATACTTCATGGACTAAGTTTGTGGAGAAGGCTGTCACTGTGGCAGCGGCTCCCATCCGATTATACCGACAAAGTGATCGAATTTCACTGCTTTGTTATAAGACTTCAGAAAGAGCAACAGTTTCTCTGGTCTCAAATTAGTAACGCCGATCAGACTCCACTGTTCTTCGATATTTATTATTAGAGTACTTTATAAAAGTCGGTTGGTATTAGAAATAAAACTTTTTTTTGTAAATAAAGTATAGGTTAAAAAAACCATTTGTGTGTTGATTTAAGGATGCTAGGTGCTCCTATGTGTGACTTTATACCATGCCATCCTAACCTATATTAAGGGAAATTTTCACCTATTATACCCACCCCTACTTTTGAAGTTGAAAATTCAGGGGGAAGAAAGGGGGCGTTAGAGACTAGTAAATACGGTACTGGGACATACAAAAAGCATAAGCTGGGAAAAAAAAGTAATTAAAATTGGGATTATATTGTGTTGACCCCCTGAAAAACTGCAATACCATTGTAAGATTCTGTCGCTCCTGGGAAGGCATTTGAGAGAGTGCTTTGCACTGACAAGATATATTTCCATCTCCATTCACTACGAGACCACACGACGTGGCATTGTTGGGCGCTGTTACATAGCAGCTAAATGATCGAACTGAGACATTACTGAAGACAAGAAATCGAGGGGAATAGGAAGCTTGTGCAGGCCAAACTGGGTACAACTGCTAGTATGCCTGCTCCATATTAACCTTTTCCGCTCGTGTCGACCTGAGGTCGAAAGCCTTCACTTAGCGTTATAGCTCGTGTGTCGCCCGAGTCGACACAATGTTTGGCCGCTCATTTTTAGGTTACCTGGCATGCCAGGGCTTTTGTACTTCGTTTGGTAAGTGCTGGCCCCTTCCGGAAACTGGAAGGAACCAAACGGGAGTGTTTTAGTTTCTCTTTGCTCGGCAAAACTGCTCCGCTTCCTTGACATGGAAAGCAGTCGCGGTGGAGCAATATGGCAGCGCAGCGCATCGTTTGTAGATTACCTGGCATGCCAGGGATTTTGTACTTCGTTTGGTAAGTGTGGTTCCGGAAACCGAAAGAAACCGAACAGGAGTGCTTTAGTTTCTCTTTGCTCGGCAAGACTGCTCCGTTTCCTTGACATTGAAAGCAGTCGCGGTAAAACAACATGGCGTTATAGCTCGTGTGTCGACCCTGAGTCGACACAATGCTTGGCCGCTCGTTTCTTGGTTACCTGGCAAGCCAGGTCTTTTGTACTTCGTTTGGTAACTGCTGGTCCCGGAAATCGAAAGTAACGAAACACGAGTGTTTTGGTTTCTCTTTGCTCGGGAAAACTGCTCCGTTTCCTTGACATGAAAAGCAGTCGCAGTGAAGCAACATGGCGGCGCACAGTCTGACCGATGCTGAGATCCGGGCATCTATTTCGGCTGATTTTGATGATAGTGACCATAAGAGCGATGCAATTTTTGAATCTGGCGATGAAAATTATATATCCGCGAGTGATTCAAGTGACGATATTGATATCAGCGTCGCAAGAAATCATGGAGGAGACGATAACATTATGTGAAGCAATCAGGGTCAATCCAGGCATTGGCTTTGAACGCTTCCTCACACTCAATACATACCGCAAAGAAAGTTAAAAACATTATTTTGTGTCATGTAAATGCCATACTTTCATTAATTTTGTAGTTCCTTCCTTTATATATTGTTACAACCAGTACTTAATACCAGGTTTTAAAATATGAAGAATGCTGACAGAAATAAATTCGAGTTGGGAGAAACCGGAACGTACAAAATTCGAGTGGAAAGGGTTAATCCCGTTCCCAATGGGGTCGGGGATGAGATGCGATGAAATTCTACGTGGCGGATGTTTTTTTTACGGCCGGATGCCCTCCCTGACGCCAACCTTATGAGAGGAGTTAAAGAGAGCTGAAATGAATGAAGATGAAACTGTGCACGTTCAATTTCAAGTAGTTCCAACTTTGGCTACCAGATGCCACTGTCACCCAGTGGCGAACGTTGGAACTTGATAAGAGCGTTTCTAACCAAATAACCTACAAATTTGACTACGCACTACCAATATTATAGTGGTAGTTCTTTTCATGCCATAAATCTATGACATGGGCCCGCTGGCTTTACTTCTCCTCCAAAGGAAGCCATACGGAAGGATTTTAACTACGACTGCCAGTACGGAATATAATGAATAGGGGTGTGATTTTGTGGCATTCTTACCTCAATTTTGATGTTTATTTAGTGGAAAGAACAGCTCAGACACTATATTATGAAAAATAAATTATAAAATAGAAATGTGCATTATATCGGACACCATGACTGTGATGGGCAGCTGCGGACAGAGCCAGAGATCGAAAGTTCGAATCCTGGTGTTGACAGTGGCCATCCTAAATGAACACTCCCTATCATCCTCCCCCCCCCCCCCCCCCCCCCTCTCACCGTATTCTTCCACACCCTTTCTGCACAAATGCCAGAAATGTTAAGAATAATTGGATTGCTTTTGCAAGCATTTCATCAAAGTTATCGATTTATTTGTGCTTATTTCATGACAATGCTTTAATTTTGTGAAAATCCTATTTTGAGATTATCTGCGGGTGAATTAAAAGAAAAATGCATATTTCCAGACTTTCTCTACAATAATCTTGTTTTTCACACACGTAATGAAGTTTCTGAAAATGGTGTGTTTATCATTACCAAATTATCACACCCCTAATAATCAGGAAGCTAGATGCACGGAAATAAGATTTCTAGAATACGGTGAGAGAAAATATAAGACATAGGGAAGAACAAAACAAGACCGCAAAAAGACTTTCGTTCCATTAGACCGAAGTTTGCCAGTTTCAAGTTAAAATTAAAGCAGCTGGCATGCAGGTCTTACAATCTGATAAGCAAAGGCCGTACACAGTGCGTAGCTGGACTCACCTGACCCTCGAAACTCACCTGACCGGACTTGGCACTTTCGGTGGTACAGTCAGGAATTATCTTACTCAGTTTCATGATCCAGTTATTTATCTTGTCCCGCCTCCTCCTCTCCACTTCATTGTGGGTGGCTCTCCTCCTATCGTCCCTCTGTAGACAACAGATGCCACATCAATGCTTAGCTTTTAAATATTATTTTCTACAATAACTAGAGAACAAATATTTATAGTAGGGCCATCGTTACTTCCAACTTGAAGTTCCAGTACAATGCTACAGCTATCTAGTGGTCATAAGTCAAATCACTTTAACTTGCCAATCACAGGCAGCCATTCAAATTGATATATCACAACATATCGAGTCATGTTCACAATCTCATGATTTAGGGAATGACACTCGATTTTTCGTGATATATTGATTTGAATTGCTGCCTGTGATTGGCTAGTTGAAGTGATTTCACTTCTGACTGCTAGATAACTGTAGCGTAACACTGAAATTTCAAGTCGGAAGAAATGATGGCTCTACTGTGAGTAAACATTTTTGCTGCTTATACATAAACTAGAGTAGTGCTTGGCTTCGCCCAGTGGATTTATTTGTTTTATGGTTGACAATGAAAACCACTACATAACTAGCACATGATACTTAAACTAAGAGAAAAAAATAAAATATATAACTTTTTGTTGTGGTGGTAGTGGGGGTGATAAGTAGTACAGTATAATGGACGTAACATTCAGGTCATTTTCCCGTAATGATAATAATGAATAGGGAAACAGCTATTTACTAACTACAGTACTGACACATCGACATGTAATTTACAAACGAATTGAAAATATTAAAAAGAGAAGTAAGTGAAATAAAAGACACTGCCTAGGGCCTATATATCATTGGCTGTTGGAAAAGCAGAGACCAATAGTGTTATCTTTTGTCGCATAGCGCTGTAGGAAAATAATCAGCTTCGGCTGTCCGGAGCTCCTGAGGTAGCAATAGTGACATTTATCGCCACATAGCACTCAAGGATCAGGATCGGAATAAATGAAAGTAAACTTGAAAGCAAAGACGCTTATTGCAGCTGATAACCTCAATATACTGCACCAACACCATCACACTTATACAGATGCATAATATTTTCATGATAACTGTTTTAAAGGGCCTAAGAAATCTTTTTGCACTAGAATACGGGCGAAGCCAGGCACTACTCTAGTTTATGTATAAGCAGCAAAAATGTTTACTCACAGTAGAGCCATCATTTCTTCCGACTTGACTGCAATTTATAAGCAGCACAAGATGTAACTATTTTCACAATTCTGCACCAGAACACTGGTAGGGGTGATGTGATGCAGCCCGCATTGCCAGCCATAAATATACTTATTAAAACGTTCTTACGGTTACATACTACGGACATGAAAGGTTCCTTTTGTCTGTTATTCTAAATGTAGGGAATGGAGAGGGTTGTCCAAAATATCAAGTGGACAGTGTTACTAGAAGGGTTTCAAAGGATAAGTATGTAAAATTCGGTGCAATTACTGTAGGTGAAACTGTGTAATTTATGCTAAAGAGCCTAAATGCAGGGAAGGGAATGGTCTGTCTGAAATTTAAAGTCGACAGTGTTACCCACAGGGTTCCAAAAGGGTAATAATACAAAATTTGGTTCAGATTGGTGAAACGGTGTAGATTTGTGCAAAGGGCCCAAATGCAGGGAATGGAGTGGTCTGCCCGAAGTTTCAAGTAGACAGTGTTACTCGTCCGGTTTCAAAGGGTAAGGATGTAAAATTTGGTTCAGATCGGTGAAACGGTGTAGATTTTTACCAAAGGACCTAAATGCAGAGAATGGAGTGGTCTGTCCTAAATTTAAAGTGGACAGTGTTACCCACAGGGTTCCAAGGGGTAAGCATACAAATTTTGGTTCAGATCAGTGAAATGGTGTAGAGGGCCTAAATGCAGGGAATGGAGTGGTCTGTCCAAAATTTAAAGAGGACAGTGTTATCCGCAGGGTTCTAAAGCGTAAGTACACACATTTTGGTTCAGATCGGTGAAACTGTGTAGATTTGTAGAACAGACAAACATTGAGCTTTATATACACTGACCGGCACAAAAAATGCAACACACAATAAATGATGTGTAATTATTGTGTAATGTTCTATTTAACCAAAGTGACACACTTCAACCTATTTTATAGACGGGGTATGTTATTGGCGTTGCTTTGCGAGCAAACAATGAAGTGTTGATTTTTGATTGCACTAGCCTCAATTGTTTTTTCCTGCGCTCCTGGAAAACATCACTGGATGCGCTTATTGTTGTATAGCCCGACCCAGCAATCTCTGCTGCGGCATGACCGGAGAGCCGTGGCCACTGAACAGTGGGAGGAGCGGGACTGTTCTAGCTCGACTCATCGCTCGCGTCACTTTTAAACGCAAAACGAAATTCACGCGCACCGCTGGGTATACTTTGGCAGGATACGGTTTCTAAATATGAATAGGATGAAAGGCAGCATTTTCCTGAATATATAGAAACATGAATCACAATTCTACACCCAGTGGTTTACTTTTTATGTTATTTTAAAATTGGCTGGCTGCGTGGCACAGCGACAACGTTCTCGCTTGCTACGTTCTACTCAAGGTTGCAGGATCGAATCCGGGCGCAGTCAACTGGCATTTGAGGGTGCGCAAATGCGAGGGAGCCATGTCAGTAGATTTACTGACATGTTCAAGATCCCCTTCGGTGCAAAATTCCGGCACCCTGGCGTATCTAAAAGCCGCAGTCGTTAAAAGGGACGTAAAACAAATAACAACAATATTTTAAAATTATTAGAAAGAGGACACCACCCATCGATCATTAATCACTCACTCATCAATTACTACCCATAAAACCTTCTGCAATGTAAGCGTGGTTTTATACGAATAACGGAGTTGCAAAACACGTTCAGTGTGTATGTCTTACCCATAAAACCTTCTGCAATGTAAGCGTGGTTTTATACGAATATCGGAGTTGCAAAACACGTTCAGTGTGTATGTCGTCATAATAGAAATAAGCCTTAAAGAAAACTAATCAGTTAGCACATGCACACGAAATAAAATAAAATAGTAAAGAACAGTATGGTACATGAAAATAGACACACCCAATGAATAGGAAACCTGGATTTTATTTATTTTAAGCTCTATAATGCATGATTTTCCTTAAGTATTTCGTTCTTTGCATACGAATGTCCTGCCTCTCCGTCAAAACTGTTCTGTTATTCAGTGTCTTCCTCCACTTTACTCCCATTTTACGTAAAAGACGTCGTAATCTCTCTTTACTGCCTAAAAAATTAATGGTCTGTTGTAACATAGAAAGTAACAGTCAAAGCGTGGGAATTTTCATTTCGTACAAAGCAAAATCATATCAGGGTTGATACGCTTTCAGGATTTCAAATTTCCCTGACTTTTCCCGGTTTTCCAGACCAAAATTTAAGAAATTCCCTGACCACTGAGTTGTTTATTTCCCTAACTTTTCCCGATTTTCCAGAGCGAAGTATAGAAAATTCATTAACCACAAGGACGACATTTACCTCGCTGTTCGTTAGGGTTTCCAAACCCAGCAAAAGTGCATTTACCTTCTGTATGATCGATTAAGATTATGCTAGAAAAACTGATTTTAGACTAATTATTTGTGCAAGGCTATCCTTGGACGTGAGGAGAAATGTTGTAGCAGATGAAAATAATGAAAATGAAAATCCACAGCCTGCTTCCAGTCTCCGACCGGGTCAGGAATGGAATGAATGAAGCCCCCCATCTAGCGGCGAGGATATGAACTGTGCCGGCTGCCGAGGCCTGACGCACTCCTCTGGGGCAATGATTAAATGAATGACAGATGAAATGAAATGATAGTGGAGAGTGTTGCTGGAATGAAATTTTGGCAGGGAAAACCGGAGTACCCGGAGAAAAACCTGTCTGCCTCCGTTTTGTCCAGCACAGATCTCACATGGAGTGACCGGGATTTGAACCACGGACCCAGCGGTGAGAGGCTGGCGTGCTGCCGCCTAAGCCACGGAGGCTTTGTAGATGAAAATAATAGTGATACAAAAATATCCGAGCAATGTTTCATTATATAAACCGGACTTATGTGTAGCTCTCTGTATAAATTAACACGTTTCTTTAAAAGTATAAAAACAAATAAAAATAAATAAAAAAACAGTTCTTTACTGTAATAAATAATGTATATTACGATAAGAACAGGAACACATTTTTACAATAAATGTTAATTCGCTAACATCAATTTAAAAAAAAATAACTGTGAAGAAAGGAATCAATCACAATAAAAGTATCTAGAAACTGTCAACTGATACATTTTATTCTAACATTAGATATTTAATATCACATGAGTTGTTTCAGTTAATATGCCGTCTTATGTACAAGAAGTTATGATTACCAAGAAGTTGCTCTGATCTTGACCGTTTGGGGAGATTTCCTTTGTCCCCGCGGAAAATCACGAAATATATGAGACGTTACGTGATTGTCACCGAATCATGTCTTTGCAGTCAAGTACGGAGAAATATCGAGACGTTACACGTTGGCCAAATAATGGCTACAATGCGTTCTGCTGCACGGCTGAAAGCAACGGGAAACTACAGCCGTAATGCTATTCCCGAGGATATGCACCTCTTTATGCAGCCTTGGAGGCTGGATTTAGACAGCTCCTTAACCCGGTCCATGAGGCAATTGTAATTGGCTACATGGATAACTCTTGCCAGGCGCGTCCACGTCGCGGGGGTGGGCAACGGTACTGTAATATACCATGGAACTACAGTACCGGCTAAGTTCTGGTGAGGACCCAGTCCTATGGGGTATAACATAGGCCCCGTGCACAGGGTTACGTGCGAAGACCTCAACGGAATCTGCAGCGGAGAAGATGGACTTCGGAACGGTGGAGATTGCGGAAGAGGCAACCCAGTACTCAGGGAATAGTATGAGTACAACATCAATCGGCAGCGTCTGTTTCCCAGGTTAGGGGCGGCTGCAAGGGCGTCTGTTTCCCATGTTAGGGGCGGCCTGTATAATAGCTGGCAGTAGCTTCATAAAATGCCTTTGGGAGTGGCGACCCCATCGTAATAATAGCCTAAAATGGAAATGGCACTTCGAATGAATCGGAAAAGGTTAGGGCGTACCCTGCAGGCGACGCGCAGTTCTTTTGGTACTGGGGGAACTGTGAGAAATGGGCGACCAGTAACCGAAATGAAAGTGGGAATCATGAATGTCATGACCCTGACAGGCAAGGTGGAGGAGGTGGTAGACTTCATGGAGAGGGAGAATGTTGGATTGATGGGGCTGAGTGAAGTGAAATGGAAAGGTAAAGGAAGGAAGAAATTGAGGAAAGGATATACATTATACTGGAGTGGTGGCCAAGAGGCCAAAAATGGCGTGGGACTGATAACCTCGAAACAACTGGAGGAGTATGTTGAAGTGGTCGAGTGTGTGAGTGACAGAATAATGAAAATTAGAATGAAGATGAAAAATGACGTGATGGACTTCATACAAGTGTATGCACCACAGACTGGAAACAGAGAAGAAGATATTGAAGTATTCCTGGAGGATGTAGAAAGAGTAATTTCAGATGTAGAAGTGGTGATCATGGGAGATATGAATGCACAAGTCGGAAACGAGAGACAAGGAAAGGAAGAAGTCATTGGACCATATGGATATGGGAAAAAGAACCGGGAAGGAGAGGAACTTGTAAACTTTTGTGAAAGGAATGGACTGATAGTGGGTAATTCATGGTTTCGGAAGAAAAACAGCAGGAAAATTACGAGATATGGTTGGGGCGATAGAAGAACAAAATCAGCAATTGACTACTTTCTGGTGGAAAGGACTAATCGCAGAAAGCTGATAGATGTGACAGCTTTACCAGGAGAAGCATTTGATGGGGACCATAGAGCTGTGGTGGCAAAATTTAGATGGGAAAAATTGGAAAACCTAAAGGAGATCAGAGAAAGTAAAATAAAAGTATGGAAATTGAAAGACAAAACTGTACAGGAAGATTTTCAGGAGAGATTGAAGCAACAAATCCCAGTTACTGAAGTGGAAAACATAGAAGAGGAATGGTCTCACTTTAAAAAGGCATTTGTTGGTGCAGCAGAGAGTGCTTGTGGTAGGACGTCAACAAGAGTGAAAGAGAAGGAGACACCATGGTGGAACGAGGAAGTGAGGAAAGCAGTGAAAGAAAAGAAGTCTGCATGGAAAGAATGGAACCGAGATCAAACAGAAGAAAGCAAAAGGAAGTATCACGACAGCAAACGGAGGTGTAAGAAAGTGGTAGGAGAAGAAAAGAAGAAAAGTTGGGAAGAATTTACACGAAGAATGGAAACAGATGTAAGTGGCAGTAAAAGGATGCTATATGGGCTTCTAAGAAGTAAGAGGAAAGAAAGAGTTACTACAAAGCTAGTGAAAAAGGAAGATGGAGAGTTGTTTACACACCCAGAAGAGATAAAGGGACGATGGAAGGAGTATTTCGATAAGCTTTTGAATGTGAGCAATGGTACTGGTGAGATGGAAGTGACACAACCTGACGACTCTATAACAGAAGATGATATAACAATGCTGGAGGTGGAATTAGCAGTACAGAAAATGAAGATGGGAAAAGCAACAGGGGTGGATGAAGTCAGTTTAGAAATGATAAAGGCTGCTGGACCTGTTGGTATGCAATGGCTGTATCGACTGCTAAAGTGTGTGTGGAAATGGAAATGTGTACCAGAAGACTGGAAGAAAGGGCTAATAATACCAGTGTTTAAGAAGGGGGACAAGAAGGTGTGTGATAACTATAGAGGGATCACCCTCATATCACAGATAGTAACAATACTGGAAAGGATATTAGAAAGAAGAATGAGAAGAAAGGTGGAAGGAGAGTTGCAAGAGGAACAGTATGGCTTCAGGAGTGGAAGATCCACAGTGGACCCAATCTTTAGCTTGAGGCAGGTGATGGAAAAGAACTGGGAATATGGAGAGGATTTGATCATGACTTTCATAGATCTAGAAAAGGCATATGATAGTGTCCCCAGAGAGAAGGTATGGGAAACCATGGTTAAGAAGAGACTGGGAAGAGAAATGTTGGAAATGGTGCAAGCAATGTACAACAACTGTGTTAGCAGGGTACTGACCCCAGTTGGAAAGACAGATTGGTTTACGAACAAGACTGGACTAAGACAGGGGAGTGTGCTGTCACCTCTCTTGTTCATAATGGTGATGGATGAAATAGTAAAGGAAACAAAGGAAGCATATGAACATAAAGAAATGAAGTTACTGTTATTTGCAGATGATATTGTGGTCTGGGGAAGGAACACCGAAGAAGTGCAAAAACAACTAGATGCACTGAACGAAAATATTCAGAAGTATGGCCTGAAAATCAGTATAGAGAAAAGCAAGACCATGGTGATGACAAGAGGGGAAAGACAAGGAAAGGGCACTGTGAAAATTGGAAGTCAGAGTTTGGAAATTGTGGACACGTTCAAATACCTAGGAAGTGAATTGATGCAAACTGGTAGGTTGGACATGGAGATTGGCAGGAGGGTACAGCAGAGCAATGCATTCTATCAAAGTGTAAGAAAACTTGTTTGGGATAAGGAAGTACCAAGGAAAAGCAAGGAGGTAATGTATAAAGTGTACTATGTACCCATATTAACTTATGCAGCTGAGACTTGGACCCTGACAAGCAGGCAAGAGAGTAGAATCCAAGCCAGTGAAATGAAATTCCTAAGAAGTATGATAGGAAAGACAAGGAAAGACAGAGTGAGGAATGAAGATGTTAGGAAGGAAGCTGGGATGGGAAAACTAAATGAGAGAATTGAGAAGAATAAACTAAGGTGGTTTGGACATGTAAAGAGGATGGAGGAAAATAGAATACCAAGACAGATGCTGGAGGCGAAGTGCAAGGGTAAGAGACCAAGAGGAAGACCTAGAACAAGGTGGATGGATTCAGTGAAGAACGGCGTAAGAAAAAGAAATCTGGACTGGGACAAGATCGTGGAAGAAGAATGGTGGAAGGAAAGAGGAAAGTGGAGAAGTGCCATAAATACCCCGACCCGGCAGGAGCTGGATAAGGGGAAATGATGATGATGATGATATATGTGATGATGGCCTCCTCCCTTGTAAAATTTCAATCCGGAGGTAAACTAGTCCCCCGTTCGGATCTCCGGGTGGGGACTACTCGAGAGGGGGTTAACATCACAGAAGTGACAAAGAGGAAATCTGATATTCTACGGATCGGAGCGTGGAATGTTAGAAGTCTGCTAGGAAGTGGAAGGTTAGAAAACTTAGAAAGGGAAATGGATAGGTTGAGGTTGGATTTGGTTGGGATTAGTGAAATGCGCTGGCAGGAAGAACAGGACTTTTGGTCAGGTGACTATAGGGTCATTAGCACTAAATCAAACAAAGCCTAGCAGGGGTTGGTCTCATATTGAGTAGGAAACTTGGACAGCGGAATATAGTGAACGGATTATTGTAGCAAAAATCAATACTAAACCTACGTGCACCACAGTGGTACAAGTCTATATGCCTACCAGTCAAGCTGATGATGAAGATGTTGAAAAGGTCTATGAAGAAATAGATTAAATTCTGAGGTATATCAAGGGTGATGAAAATGTTATAGTAATGGGAGATTGGAATGCTGTGGTAGGAAAAGGAAGAGAAGGGAAGATAGTAGGAGATTTCGGATTAGGTGAAAGGAATGATCGAGGAAGTAGGCTGATGGAATTCTGCACCGAGCATGAATTGGTCATAGCTAACACCTTATTCAGTAATCACAATAGAAGAATATACACATGGATGAGACCAGGAGATACAGGGCATTATCAAATTGACTTCATTATGGTCAAGCAGAGGTTTCGAAACCAGATTTTGGATTGTAAAACATATCCTGGTGCTGACATAAACTCTGACCACAATCTGGTTGTGATGAAATGCAGATTAAAGTTGAAGAAACTGAAGAAAAGTCAAAAGCCAAAAAGGTGGGCGATAGACAGAGTGAAAGTGAAGGATGTAAACGAAAGTTTCAAGAAGAGTATAAAGGAAGGACTAATGAAAAGCCCTAAACAAACTTCAATTGCAGACAAATGGGCACTTTTGAAAAAGGAAATAACAAAATCCACAGAAGAAAACATTGGTAGGAAAGAAAAAATAGGCAGAAAACCGTGGATCACTCAGGATATACTAGAACTGATGGATGAAAGGCGGAACACAAGAATGTAAGAGATGGAAAGGGGAAAGCAGAATACAGACGTCTGAGAAATGAAGTTAACAAGAAGTGCAAGGAAGCGAAAGAAGAATGGTTGAAGGAGAAATGTGCAGGTATAGAAAATTGTCTGAAATTTGGAAAAGTAGACACAGCTTATCGAAGGATTAAGGATACTTTTGGGGAAAAGAAGAGTAAATGCTGTAATATTAAGGACACAAATGGAAAGCCCCTAACAGATAGAGAAGAAAAGGTTGAGAGATGGAAAGCTTACATAGAGTGTTTGTATAAGGGAAAGGAGATTCAGAATCATGTAATGGAAAGGGAGGAGGAAATTGATGAGGATGCAAAAGGAGATTTAATATTGGGATCAGAATTTGACAGAGCATTGGAGGACTTGAGCAGGAACAAAGCACCAGGCATAGACAATATACCGATTGAGTTACTACGCTGCATAGGAGATGAAGGTCTGATCAGGTTATTTCACTTGGTGTGTAGGATTTATGAGACAGGTGAGGTACCCACTGATTTCAAGAAGAATGTTATTACCCTATACCAAAGAAAGTGGGAGCTGATAGATGTGAAGATTACCGTACAATCAGCTTGATTACTCATGATTCAAAGATCCTGTCTAGAATAATTTACAAGAGGATGGAAAGCCAGATAGAAACGGAGTTGGGTGAAGACCAGTTTGGTTTCAGGAGAAATGTAGGAACAAGGGAAGCAGTACTAAGTCTTAGGCTGATTTTGGAAGGTCGAATAAGGAAAGTTAAGAGAACGTTCATGGCATTTGTAGACTTAGAAAAGGCTTTCGATCACGTTGATTGGACTAAATTGTTTGCCATTTTGAAATCTATTGGAATAAAATACAGGGATAGGAGGGTGATATACAATCTATACAGAAACCAGACAGCAGTCATTCGAGCTGAAGGACATGAGAGAGAAGCTGGTATTCAGAAAGGTGTAAGGCAAGGCTGCAACTTATCACCCATAATTTTCAATCTTTACATTGAACAAGCAATGAAGGAAATTGTAAAAAATTTTAAAGTTGGAGTGAAGGTTCAAGGAGAAATAATTTCAACTCTGAGATTTGCTGATGACATCGTCATCTTGGTCGACACGCCTGAGGATTTGAATGAGTTTTTGATTGGTATGGACTCCGTCTTACGGAAAGAATACATGATGAAAATTAATAAATGTAAAACAAAAATACTGGAATGCAGCCGAAATAAATCACAAACCTCGATGGACATCAAATTAGCAGGTGAAAAGCTGAAGGAAGTAGAAGACTTCTGTTACTTAGGAAGCAAAATAACCAGTGATGGACGAAGCAAAGAGGATATAAAAAGTAGGTTGGCTCAGGTAAGGAAAGCATTTCTACAAAAAAGGAATCTGTTGACATCGAATATAGATTTAAGTATTAGGAAGTCATTTATGAAAGCCTTTGTCTGGAGCATGGCACTGTATGGAAGTGAAACTTGGACTATTGGTGCAGCTGAAAAGAGGAGAATTGAAGCATTTGAAAAGTGGTGTTACAGGAGAATGATGAACATCAGATGGGTAGATAGGGTTACAAACGAAGAGGTATTAAGACGAGTGGGAGAGGAGAGATGTTTCTGGCGACTGCTAATGAAGAGAAGAGATAGGTTAGTAGGGCACATACTAAGACACCTAGGAATAGCAAGCTCAGTGATGGAAGGAAGGGTTGAGGAGAAGAACTGTAGGGGTAGACCAAGGTTTGAATATGTTAAACAGATTGCCTCGGATGTAGGGTGTGGTAGCTATGTAGAGATGAAACAATTAGCACAGGACAGGGAGGCATGGAGCGCTGCATCAAACCAGTCAAAAGACCGAAGACTCAAACAACAACACGATGGCGCTGGTCTCAGCCGTTTGACGCAATTTGTAGTTTTCACGATCGAACACTGAGAAAAATCGAGATTTACATAATCGGTGTCACTTTTAGTCGTTCGACGAGATTTCTATTGTCCTTGAGGTCGGGCACGGAAGAATATTTTATTATTACGCAATCGGCGCCGCTTGCTGTCCATTTGACAAGAATCCAGTTGTACTCGTCATTGAAAGCGGAGAAATATCGCGATGTATCGCAATCGCTGCCGCTCTCGGTCGTTTTACGAGATTCACGTTTCCTTGCGGCTGGACACGGAGAACGCGATAGTATGCAATCGGCCGATCAACGATTGTCTGCCTGTCTATCTGTCTGGTAGAATGGCGGAGGCAAGCTCGAGGTTGGGCATGGTTAAAATTCACGAGCAGTTATGGACATGGTCGGCGCCGTGATTCCCGCTGTCCCTATGCTGTGGATTAGTCTTGTGCAGTTCGCGAACGAACTAGTTCGGATGAGCGGGTCCCTCAGACGAACTACCGAACTAGTTCCCAGATCGCTCGCTTGTTAGTTCGTTCGCTCTTTTCCCGCTGACCGACTTGTAAGAGCGCGAGAGCGCGGGTCCGCCGTAGCTCGTCACATCATCACTCATTGCACAATCGCATGTGCTTTGTTTTGTTGTCAGCTCAGTTGATTGAGTGTATCTATTGATAGTGGCAAGATTGTCAAGTTTTGGCGCGGCGATTGTTCAATGTTGGTTTATTATAATAACAGTATACCACACTACTAGTAGGCTTGCGCATAATAGTTCGCGGCTAGGAGAGATCAGTTTAGTTCGCAGCTCCTTGGCGAACTAACACGCTAATAGTAGTAACTACCTTATATGTGTAATGTAATACAGTGGCGGTTCATGAATATAAGTTACTGATATTTAACTGATGTAGATGTGGGGATAATTCCACAGTTTTATTTAACTTAGTCATTTTGGATTATTTGAAAATATGTCCAATTATTTAGAAAATCGGCGAACTGGATTAACATTACCATTTGAATGAACTAGTTGATATTTATTTTTCTCGATACATGGTGATACAACTACTTTTACCTGTTTTTAAGAAATAAACATTATGACGATGCTTCACAAAGAAAAGCGAACTTCTATGGACAAAAACTCTGAACTAAAAAACCCTATTCCTCCCATTTATGCCATAAAGATAATGTACCCAACGGTTTCAGAGCAGCCAAATAATGAATATCACGAAGCAAGTGAAAATGAAAATTCCTGCGGGCGGGGGTACGTCTTATCATCACCTAGTGACAAGTAGGAAATGGAATCGGATGGTGATGCGCCGATACACGCGAAAAATGATGATGGTAATTGTTGTTTTAAGGGGCCTAACGTCTAGGTTATCGGCCCCACGCGAGAGAAAAAAATAAAGAGAATAATAAGTGTATGCTTCTACGAACACATCGTCCATACTGTTATTCTTTTAGGTACGGTACCGGTATTTCACTAATGATAAACAGTGGCGGATCCAAGCCTTGTGGGGCCCTGGGCGGTATGATAAGGTGAGGTCCACAACAATAGGAAATAATAAAAATCAAATCAAATGGAGACAGGGAAGGTGTGGTCCCAAGAGAGAAAAGAACAACACCGGAGACGAATGCGGAAACACTGGGCGGTAGTTAAAGCTCGGAAGAAGAGACAGTTGAACTGACGTGGTCCCTAGTTGGCCGAATCGAAGAAAGAAGAAGAAGAAAATAAAGAATAGTTACAATATTTTGAATACACTACAGTACATTTTTTTAATAATATGAAAGAAACCTTTAAGTCCTATTGAAGAAGATTATGTAAACTATGAAATATTAAAATATTACTTTGCGACTTTTTTCCCGGCTGAAGTCTTCTATCATTTCACTGAAATCTAAACTTGCTACACGGGCACGGGAGGTCATAGCTGCACTGATAAAATAATATGAATTATAAATTAGTTCGAAAGTTTGAAAAGTACAAAAAATGAATCAATTAAATTTAAAACAATCCATGGCGCGGGGCCTCCCGGACCGCGGGGCCCTGGGCGGTCGCCCTCCTCGCCCTCCCCTAGATCCGCCCCTGATGATAAAGACGACTTTTGGCTTTATAAACAATAGAAAGAGAAGTTTTCTCAGAAGGAAAGACATGGACCCTAATTAAAAGGATGGCCAACAATAGAGTGAGATGGAAGACGTTTGTAGCTACCCTATGTTCCTAAAAGGAATAAAAGGAAATAAGGAAGGAATAAGGAATTTCACTAATGTTTCAATACTCATATTTCTGTATTTATTTATCTTCGAATATCAAAATGTAAAACACATTACTACACACGCAACATGTCGCTATCTAATACACGAACTGCACAGTAACTGTTACAGTAGCCTACAGTATTGCTTGAAACGAGAGCAATGTGAATGAGCAATCACTGGTGACGAGTCATCAGTGGTGACAGACTGCTATAACAAACAAAGAGCGCGTGCAGTGTCAGCAGCACGGCGAGCGAACGATCTGTCTTACAGGGAATTCGAGATGGGACCTAACGAACTAAAAGAGCGAACTAGTTCGCTAAGGAGCTGCGAACTAAACTGATCGCTCCCAGCCGCGAACTATTATGCGCAAGCCTACTGTGGATGGAAGTTCACGATGGATCACGAGAAGAAATGGGTATCGCGATGCTAGGTAGTCTGTTATTTCTAAGTGGGTTGATGCACTTCTCGCTCCCCGTACACTTTTAAGTAAACGGTAATGGGAAAAGTGGCTAGTAGGGTTCGATATGTTTCGTGATGGGTGCCCAACCAACTTTGACAGGATTCCCGCAGTCCTCGTAGACACAAGTTCGCGACCAGGCACGGGTTTTATGACTTACGCAACTGGCGTCGATCTCGGTCCGTTTGACGAGATTCCCGCAGTTAAGTCGTGCGGTCTGCCGGCCGTTTTGAGGATGAACGTTCGAAGTAGGTATCGGATATTACGAATTATTCAGAGAGGATAGCACGAATAATACGACAAGAGGCACATTTTCTTTCGAATTTAAATTATATAAGTTTTCAGGATAACCGGTTAGATTATATATCCAATGGAACCAAAGTTCGAAGGAAAAAGAGACATATAACGGAGTTTCGAATTAACCGAACTGGATGTCGCAAATTTACGAGACGGATAGATTTTTAAAATACACAGTCGTCTATGTATTTCGGAGCATTTTTGCGATTTTCTTTCGAAACTCATTTCGCAAGATCACATATTTCTGGACTTTAATTTGAGATATCCAAATTTATAGGTCAATATCAGAAATGGGAGGTTTCTGTTGAGTTTCGGATGTTATCACGAATAAACGTCTCGCAAAAAGTCAGGTTTTCGAATAATACAGAAACACATTTCACACAAAATTAAACTCTCTTCTTGATGCCGAAAATATACGTTGAACTGATGTAGACAGTAATACTGAAGGTATCCTCAGTATCCATTTCCTTAAGATCGTGCACGGGGAAGCCTACGCAATCGGCGCCGCTTGCGTGAAACTCGCTTCATCACAATCTGTGAACCTAGGGGCGCGGGTTTAAATGATTTAAACCGACCTCAGCGAATTTTCGTTACCTCCAACTATCCAGACATAAAAATTAGCTAATTTTCGTTACGGTACCCGTTTGTAAAATTAGCTACTTTTTCGTTACCGGTCGACACCCTGGTATAGCAACCAAAATTTGTCAAACCTTAATTCTTTCTTTCTTTTCTTCTTCTTTCTTTTTTTCTACAAAATTCCCGGACTTTTCCCGGTTTTCCCTGACCGCAACAAAAATCCCTGACTTTTCCCGGTATTCCCGGTTGCGTATCAACCCAGCATATATACATCGTCATATTACTTCTTGATTAAAATTATCCGCTGAAGATTTGGTGGCTGCTCGTGATCTTGCTTTACCAGGTATGGATAAAGATGTAGAGAGGCCTTCCATCGACTATAAAACCTTTCTTTCACTTACTATCGCCCTAATTGTACGCTCAGGAACTCCAGCAGCCGCCATTGCCCGTTTGCCGAATTTATTTATAGGTATGTCAACGCCCCTTTCCGCTTCTTGTTTCATGAAATTGTGCACATTAGATATTATTTCTCTCGGCTGACTGTGTAATGCCTTTCTTCTTAACTTGGACAGCACCGGAGGCACTGCGACCGTTAATCGTCAGTGTCTTTCAAACCGGTGGCCTACGACAAGAACAACAAGAAGTTTATTGGTATATCAATACTAGGCATGTATTCAGTCGAGAGTAGAGGATTTAAACACACACAAAACCTGCGATTTCAACTGGGCTAGAAAGAGCATCCGAGAAAACCAAGGTAAATAGAGCAAACTACTTTGATACCAGCTGCTGCCGAGTTCGGGAGCCAATGTAATGTTGCCAAGTCGTTGCACAATGACGAGGCGGGTGACCGAAGCTCTCGTCTACATTGCATAGCAGTATCTTATCACGGCTAAGTTCAAGCAGAGAATGAACGATGTTGCTACATCGCGACTCGGGGAGTCAGGACGTGTCACGTGTGTCAGAGGAGGTGTGAAGGAATGAAAGTGCGTAACTGCTTCGCGGCAGACACTGCTGGGTCAGGCTTTACTTTGAATTGTTCACTTTTCAATCACATGTATTTGTAAGATCTTTCTGTGATTGCCGTAATTAGCTTTCTGCCCTTAAGCCCTGAACAAGCTGCAAAAGTTGTTGCTTTGTTAGAAGATGGTCGCAGCATGCATTATGTTGCAGAATTGTTGAGGACTACACCTTCCACGATTTCCAGAACCGTATGAAGGTACAGGGAAACTGGAGGTATTGCAAGGAGACCAGGAACAGGTCCGAGAAGAGCAACATCGGAGAGAGATGACCGCTTCTTACTTCAAGTTCTCCACGACCGTCACACCACCGCCATCGAAGCACGAAATAGACTCCACCAAGTCGAGGGGTCGGTGCTAGTGAGAGAACTGTCCGAAGAAGATTAGAAGGAGCGAATCTTCAATCCAGAAGACCAGTTACAGGCCCAGAACCCACCAGAGAATATCACACAGCTCGACTACGTTTCGCAGGGGAACATCATGGCTGGACAGTACAACAATGGGAACAAGTGTTGTTCACCGATGAATCGTGATTTGGCCTCTGATCACCTGACGGAAGGGCGAGGGTCTGGAGAAGGCCAGGGGAAAGGTATTTCCCTTGCACATTCTCATCCAGGACGCCTTTTCAAAGTGGTTCTGTGATGGTGTGAGCCTGCAAAGACGGGTTTGGTCTTCGTGGAGAATGGGAGCCTTACCATACATCGGTATGTGGAGGAAATTCTTCTTGAGCATGTTGTGGTTTTTGCTCCATTTATTGGTGATGATTTCACACTAATGCAAGACAATGCGTGCCCACATGTTGCGCGAGTTCTGAGATGATGCAGGGATTCATGTATGGCTTGGCCTGCTCGAAGCCCTGATTTGAATCCGATTGAGCACGTTTGGGACTGGCTGGGGAGAAGAGCCCATCAGCGCTATCCAGAGACGCTACAGGACCTACGGAATGCCCTCCTGGAAGAATTGGAGACGATTACTAATCAGCAGCATCCCTGAAAGGTTGAATGCCGTCATTGGTGCAAGAGGTGGCAATACACGCTTTCGAAGATGCGAACAGAAGTCTCCGAGATCATCTCCGAAGTCTGTGAAGTAAAGTGTGAAGTGTATAAAATCAAAACAGAAGTGCAATACCTTTAGGAGCTTACTCAAAATTTCTTGCTCTTATAGCACTCTTTCCTTGAAGTGTGCACCTCTGGCTTCATTTTTAAATTTGTTGATAATCATCTCTCTCTTTTCATTGTTAGACACCTACATGGGACCATACTACAATATTTCATCATCATAAAGGAGATTAGTGTCATAAATTTAAAATAAATTTCAGTTTTTGTAAGAAATTGAAGTGTTGCAGCAACGTTGATTAAATTCCACAGCAAGAAATATGAAGGTTATATATAAACTTTTATTTTACATAGAGAGAAAGAGGAAAAAAAACACACACACACACACATTACAAATACTACGAGGGGTAGACCCCAGAGGACTGGAAAAAAGGAATCATTGTCCCGATCTTCAAGAAAGGTAGTAGAACAGATTGCAGAAACTATCGGGGAATAACACTGATGAGTCATTGTGCAAAGATCTTCGAGAAAGTTTTGGATAAGAGAATTAGGACAAGGATAGAAGGAGGGATGAGGGAAGAACAACATGGCTTCAGAGCAGGAAGGTCCACAGTGGATTTGATTTTTGCTGTAAGGCAGTTACAAGAACAGCACTATGAGTATGGAACAGATCTACTGATGGCCTTCCTGGACATTGAGAAAGCATATGACAGTGTATGCAGAAACAAAGTATGGAAGTCCCTGGAGGATAGAGGAGTAGAGAAATGGACTATAAAGAGGATAAAGGAGATGTACAAGGGAAGCGTGAGCTGTGTGAAAGTGGGAGGAGAGAGATCTGACTGGTTGGAACAAAGAAACGGCCTGAAACAAGGAAGTGCACTGTCACTGTTACTTTTCATTGTGGTGATGGATGACATAATGACCCGAGTGGCACAAGTAATTGGGGACGGAAAGATGAAAGCAATGGTGTTTGCAGATGATTTGATGATTTGGGGAAACAAGGAGGAGGAGGTGGTACAGGAACAGTTGGACGTGTGGGAAGGAATAATACAAGGATATGGGATGAAATTTAGCATAAATAAGAGTGAGATGGTGATCACAACAAGGAAGAAGGAAAGAACCACAACGGGAATAACAGTTGGTGGGGAACAGCTGAAGAAAGTGGAGAGTTTCAAGTATCTGGGAAGCCTGATACAAGATAATGGAAGAAACGATAGAGAAATAAATGAGCGGGGGAGGCAGGCAGAAGCATTTCGGAGGAGTGTGAGAAGCATGTTATGGAGCAAGGATGTCCCTCAGAACAGCAAAAAGATCATATATCGGACGTACTATGTCCCTATCCTGACGTATGCCTCGGAGACCTGGGTTATGAAAGGAAGGGAGAAGAGCAAAATACAGGCCAGTGAGATGAGGTTCTTGAGAAGCAGTATTGGAGCTACAAAGATGGACAGAATAAGAAATGAGAGGACCAGAGAATTAATGAAGGAGGAACCATTACAGGATGGTATAGAGAAATCTAGACTTAGATGGTATGGACATGTAAAACGAATGGAGGAGAAGAGGATACCCAGGAGAGTACATGAGACGAAGTGGGAAGGAAAGAGACCGAGGGGAAGACCGAGAGACAGGTGGCTGAAGGGGGTGGAAGAAAGCGTGAAGAAGAGAGGAGAAGACTGGACAAGGGTGGAGGCTGAGAGATGGTGGGAAGACAGAAGACGTTGGAGAGGCTTGTGTTCCAAACAGACCCGGCCAGTGGCTGGAAACTGTGCAAGATGATGATGATGATGACGAGGGGTAATCAGAAACTAAGGTTAGAAAGGCTGCAGTGAAACAGGAACATTTTATTCATACAACCACTACAGCCAACTGATATACTCTGTATTTCAAAAGAAAGAACGTGAAGGAAATGGCAGGAGCTTGGAACAGCTGAGGTGTTGCCAAGTTTTTATAGTTTATGTAGAACAGCTGATTCAAATAATACACAGGGCTACACTTCGGATATTATTTCGGTACTATTATGCGCAACATAATGCAAATGTCGATCCTGAGTCAACGCCGAGGACATTCAAATAGAGAAATACGGTATAAAATAAATAACACACCGAAGCTATGCTACCTTTGTCACCGTTATTCAATAAATACGAGAAAGAGGCCAAACACTCGACTGCTATACAAATATAATACAAAATACAAACACAAAGTAATCTGATGATGAATATATCAACACTCACCATGCAATGATTATATCCTTCAAGATGAAACAAGAGTTTGGGTGACGGTCGTTCGCAGTTTACAGCAGTTAACACAGAACTCAGAATTAACACCATGATAATACCAAGCACTCTCAGTCACTGTATCGCAACTCTGTACGGTTAATAATAGCCTCCACATACGTAATGTCAAGGTAAAGTATTTAGCACCAAGCACACAAACAAGCTGTTCTGCGGCAATATTATTGCAGTGTTATTACATTGTCGATTTGTAGATTATTGAATGACCAGCGTTAATTTGAACACTACGGTATGCAATGAAACATTACTGGATACATAAACATTAAGACTAAATGTACACAGCCTATTTTGTACGTCACGCATGTATTCTAAATTAAGTATATTTAAATTTGAATTGAACAAACAGGGCTAACCATGAACAAAGTTTGATGTCAAAATGAACGATAGCCGGCCGTTACAGGTTGGCGCGCGCGGTCTCCGGCTGTAGCCTATTCCCCGCATTTTCCCACGTTCTTCCTGCGGTACTATTTGCAACTTATTGATTCGATGCTAAAAGAAAACGAAACAAACTCCGACAAAGTTAACAGGCGACTGAATGAATGACAATGAGCTGGCAACGTATGATATTAGTTGTCAAAATCCAGCCAATAGGAGCCCGCGGCAGCCAGCTGTTCCAGCTCCCGCCATTTCCTTCACGTCATTTCTTTTGAAATATACAGTATAGTACATGTCCGGTTCCGTGGCTAAATGGTTAGGGTGCTAGGCTTTGGCCCGCCGTGTCCCGGGTTCGATTCCTGGCCCGGCCATCAGGCATTTTAATCGCCTGGGGTTGATTCCCGTGGCTCGGGGACTGGGTGTATGTGACGTCTTCATCATCACCTCGTCTTCATTACGACGCGCAGGTCGCCCACCGGCGTCAATTAGAAAGACCTGCACTCTGCCTCTCAAGAGGCCACACGATCATTCCGAGTAGGTTATTTTTCGACATAGTCTCCATATCGCTTTAGGCACTTGTTGCTTCATGGGATGAGTTTGAATATTCCCTCATGGTAAAAATCCGGTCCTTGTGTGCTCAGCCATATTATGTTTCACCCGCTCTTCTGAAGCGAATCGTCGACCTCCTAGGTACTCCTTCAGGTGACGAAACAGGCGAAAGTCGCTTGGAATGAGGTCCAGTGTGTAGGGAGGATGGTCTATGATGTCCCAGAGAAACCGCTTCAGCGTGGGGGTGTTCTGGACTGTAAGAGATCGTGTGTTGTCATAAAGAAAGATGACGCCCTCGGTGAGAAGTCCTGGCCGCGGTTACATGTTTCGCCCACAGAAATCGAATAACTGAGCGGATCTCTTCGCGAGACCAGTTTTCCAAAAAAGTTGCCATTAGCTGTTCACCTGCAACTAGCGCTATAGGGGGTGGGTGGCTGACACTCAGCACAGTTACCAACCGTATGTATTCGAATTACTCACACACTACTAATTTCTCTACAACAGACGGGACTCCAGGAACATCGGCTTTAGTTTCTAATCACCCCTCATATTTACATACATATTTTAAACAATTTTCCTATGAATATATAAATTGCTCTTTCTTTTTCGACACGGACATACAAACTGACATGTGCAAATTATTAAACTCAAAGAATTTGTGCTGCGGGGACTGCGTCATTGCGGTCATATAGCCCCGTGTATTTTGGGTGTGTGTAGAATTTGTCTGATAACCAGTGTTAAATGTGTTATCTGTAATTCAAGGAAGGACTGCAGACTATCATATTCAAGTAGTTCCTACTTTTGCTACCAAATGCTACCATCAACGACACCTAGCTGTGAACTTGGCTATTAGATTCCACCGCAACCAGCACCTGTCAGCGAACGGAACTTAATAGAGTGTTAATCAAATCTCACCTACAAATTTAGCTTCACACAATTTTAGTTGGTGGAAGGTTTTTTTTACATGCCATAAATCTATGACATGGGCCCGCCGGCTTTACTTCCCCTCCGAAGGAAGGCATACCGAGGGATTTATAACGCTCTTAAAAAATCCGGCGACTTCGACCGGGTTTGAACCCGCGATCTTGGGCATAGAAGCTCAGCATGCTACCAACTATGCCACTAAAATCGCCTAAAAGAGTAATTGTTGAAATATCACTAAATTTTCAATTAGAGGTTTTCAGAGGTAACTAGGTTTTATCGTACTTTCAAACTGTAATATTGGACTTGGCTTTTTCAAGCTAGTTCACGGTCATTAGGTACAGTGTTCCATAGATACAGACCGTTTACATGGTTCACATCTTAGAAACTATTTCTACATGCTTTGGTATTCTGGGCACTAGCATCAGTCCCTGCCACAATACTTGGAACAATAATTTGGAACTTAGCTTTGGCACTAGTTCATGGACAGGTGTAGAGCGCAGAGTTACAGTACTTGAAAAAATGGTGTATGGTATGGATTCTGAAAATATTCTCATTACTATTGCAGGCCATTTAACCTATCTGCCACAGCCTAGGCAATGCCCATACATGCTTGCAACCGGTCTATTAGATGGAATATTTTTTCAGTATTTCTATCCTGAACTTCCGTTAACAGATGTCGTGCGTAACGAATGTTCACACTGAGGAGCATGACATCAAGCATCATCAGCCGGGAGGAGGAAGGTGATAGCGCAACAAATCACCACCAATAGCTCCGCTGAGATAAGTAACCACATAATAGAATTCAAGTGCAAGCTCTAATTTTTTATTTATTTTCTGTTGTTCTAATTTGTATACACGTGCATAATATTCCTACATAATTCACAAACCCCTATAAAACAAACTAACTTTATATAATGAGATTTAAACTGCAAATCGTAATATAAATACCAACTTAACGAACTACACTTAGGCCCAGTGGTACGAACTCGGGTTATCCATCGGAATAGCTATACCTTGGCTAGCATCTTCCTTGGTATATCTCCAAGGGTGGGTTGTACGACAAGGTTTTATTCCAGTGCTCGCTATTCCCCATGTTTGTCTGAGAGACTAGCTAAGTTGCTAACAAACGGAGCTAACTGTGGACATATTTATACGAAATATGATCTTCTTTGGAAACAGATGAATATCGAATTGACCACTGCGATACTCCATGAGAGTACAGCACTCATTTCAGGTTCCGTATTGCCCGTGTTTACAATAAGTAAAACCTGAATTTCCCGCCGAATCAATACTTTACTTATAGAAAACTCTATGGGTACATGTTTTGGAGACCCTCTGTCTCCTTCCTCAGCCCTCTTTTGGTACTACAAACATCGTATAACACATTCGAAATCCCCAATAAAACAACATAAAACACACATCATAAATTACAAAGCCACAACAAATTAAAAACTACGAGCTTAAAATACACTAATTAAAATTCAACAACAACCATAAATAAAGCATGTAATGCTCCTCGCATTTTCAGTCATTCAGTTCTTGTTCAGTTTGTGTCTTTGGACACATTAAAATATTGTTTATGCACAACCATTTATTTTGTTCAAAGTGTCTTCAAACTCTAAAATAAATGTAATCAATCTATGGAGACTCTTGCGTACGTAGGGCTTGTTGAATTGAAAACATCTAGAATTTGCCTATTGTCGATGGACACTTGTTGTTTGAGGTAGAACATCAAATATTATGGTGTTCCCTATCTAGAATACTTAACAACATGCTGTAGTGAAGCGACTGTTGTTTATGAATAACAGTCCAATTAGATAGCTAGTAGAGAAATGAAGACAGTCAATTCAGGGCTTCTTAGATGATGTTCCTCGACCAAAACAATAGTAATGAATATTTATAATCGATGCCGACGACCGTCAGCTAACCATCATCTAAGAAGCCCTGAATTGAGCAATCACTCACCACGGCCAGGAGCGAACCTGCAAGCTTGGGGTTAGTACACCGACACGTTAACCACTCACCCACCGTGGCAAGCTACAGCCCATTGAGACCTTGTTTAACAAGCTACCGTATATACTCGAATACCACCCGCACATTTTTAAACAAAATCGGACATGGAAAATTGGGGTGCGGGTCTTATTTGAGTCATCCTGATTTTAATGATTTAAATTGCCCTTCACACGCGCGATATCGGGTGTTGCGAGTATCCGCTAGATGGTGCTAGCCTTCTTCCGGCTATCATTTTGTTTTACCGTAAGCAGGCGGCGTCATACAGTCTCGCGCACATTTTCCAAGTGTAAACATGAGTTGTACGAAGCGTTTGCGGTCGTTTAATGTGAGTGAGAAGCTGAAAGTTGTGAGGGAAGATGAAGTTATTGGAAATTGTGCCCGGTAGGAAATATGATATTGACAAGTCATGTATTCGTGATTGAGCGGGATGACGTCTATGCTACAACCACTGGATGTCTGCGTGAACCGCCCGTTCAAAGCAGCCTTGAAACAGCTGTATAAGGAGCAGATGGCGGCCGATAAGCACACACTGACTCCAACTGGTCGTATTCAGCGCCCGGAAGTTCAGCTGCTATGTTCGTGCATTTTGACGGCATGGATTAGTATCTCGGGAGATCTCATACGGAAGAGCTTCAAGAAATGTAGTATTTCGAATGCTATGGATGTCAGTGATGACATTTAGTGGGATGGTGATAAAAGTTCCGAAGTTGGTACTTCTGATGACGATGAATGAAGTGTTTGTGTACTTTTATTTGTATTTTTAATCGTTTGATGTGTGTTATTTTAGGACGACTTCAAAACTGTTGGAAACTATTTTGGATAAATGCTATTCTGTTTATTTAGTTAAGATAGTACATAATTTTGAGTAAACTTTTTTTTTAAATTTTGTTCTTCAAAATCAGGGTGCGGGTCTTATTCGGGGGCGGGTCGTATTCGAGTAAATACGCTACTATTGCTCAGCCTTAGGACATGAGTTCTCAACTACTAGGGTTTTCTTCACTTGTTGGAGGATGTTCCTTATGAGTTAACTCTGGCCCCCATAACTTGCTGGTAATTGACTAGGAGTATTTTTTTAATATACAGGGTGAGGCAATGAAACGGCACGATTTTGAAAACCCACAAATAATTTATTTAGAAGAAAAGGATAATTGTTTTAACATAAATCTTAAGTACATGAGTGGAAATTAATGTTTAACTATAAAAACATTATTATTTTTGAATACAGTGCCAGTAAGATAGCGTCCTTGGTTTTGCACGCATTTTCGTAGTCTGAGATGAAATCCACCCATGACCTTTTGTAGCATCTGCAATGGAATGTTGTTAATTTTCTGCTGAATTCGCTCCTTCAGGTCTTCTTTTGTTCTTGGTGGATTTTCTGGAAGACTTTGGACTTAAGATAGCCCCAAAGAAAGAAATCTGGAGCTATCAAGTCTGGTGAACGGGCAGGCCAAGGGATATCACCATTCTTGCTGATAAGGCGTCCAGGAAATGCGAGTTTCAGTAAATTCACTACCACCGCTTTTCTTTGTCATGCTAGCAGTGGCTTCAAAGTTATTCACCCAAAGGAGGATAGCTTTCCTTGACGGCACGGGAGCGCGTGGCGGTAGATTGAACTCACGACGGAAAGCGCGCTGAGCACAAACCACACTACCCGCGTTTTTGTAATATGCCTTTACAGCAAACGCACGTTGCGCATCCGTCCAACGCTCCATGGCAACTGAAAATTCCACTCGCCTAAACGCTCAAGGCCATATCCCCTACTTCCGTAACCCCCCACCCCGCCCGTCAGCTGGAGTTGAAATCGTGCCGTTTCATTGCCTCACCCTGTATGTATTTTAAGCCTGTAAATTCAGTAGAGCCTCAGGATGGAATATATTTTATCACGATCCCCTCAAGCTCATAAGTTATTACATCACTCAATGGATGGACAGTTTCAATACCAATTATAGTCATTATAAAGTTACAGTAGGGACATTAAACACTAGGGTCATTATACTATTCAATTGATTCCATTACATTTAGTTAAAAAATTAAACAGATTAAAGCATTCTAAGCCCATCTTTTATTATATTTAATAACCCTTGAAAAAGCGGCACCACAAAACCAATAAATTTTAATTTTTATGTACTGCACTGCCCAGAAATTAACCCAATATTGATACGAATTCTACCTACAGATGCACCTCCTCTCGTCGGCTCCAGCTGGATGCTAGCCCGGGGTGCTCTCGGCGCCAAAGACCGCGAATTCTGAGCTCCGAATACATCTTGCGTTGAGCCAATCACATAAAATTGTCCTGAAAGCATACATCCAGCCTAAAAAAAAAATAAAGTGCAAAAATCTATTACAGCTCTATGGTCATCCTGCAATATCACCTAATATTTACTCAACAATGCAATAGCTTGAGGACACCATGGAGCATTAACAATTTTTTGACCACTTATGGCATACATGACCTATCAAAAGTAGGACCTGGATGAAAATGGAGACAAAAATGATAGGAACAAAATTTTGTCCAACAATTTACAAACATGATGTGGATACATTATAGAATCAAATAAATTTACAGGTTGCCTACTGTCCTTAAGACTGTATTTGATCTCGTGCACCCAAGTTTTACAAGACATAATTGGGGAATACATTATGAAGAGAACATTTTTTTGAAACCTACTTAGAGACCCTGATTTATGGTAATATAAAAGGCTTCAAAGCGGTGAAATAAAATATCCATAGTGGTGATATAAAAAGGGAGGTTTGAGTGTGCTTAATAAGTATGTAGGCCTAGAAGGAGCACAGAGTTGGTTAAATAATGAACACAATTGAAAAATTTGAAAAAAATAAAATAAAATTACTATACTATTTAGCCTATTGTTATCATTACTGTATTATTTTTGAAAGAACTAAAACTCAAATCGATCTGTGTTTAATGTCTAACCAGCATTATTTCCACAAATATTCTCCATGGGTACATTAGTTCTTTCCTCATTAACTCGTGAAACTTGTGTTGTTTCCAAAGTAAAAGCAGAGCATTGTTTCCTTGATTTCAGGACTTCAACCGATCAATCTCCAGAAGGGAATTCGTTATCCCGCATCTCATTGAAACATTTATATTTAAGATTCCTTATTTTCTATCAAACGACATATATTGGAACTATTTACATTAATTTTAAAGTAAATCATTTTTAAATATTTTATTAGCAGCATTTCGTTGCTATTTAGCATTTTACGGTGAAAATGACTCATTTCGCAAAATAACTTTTTTCGCGATATTTCGTGGTTTCAATATCGCCGAAAATTGCATGTTTGGGGTAAATATATCGTCTTGATAACATATATATGCTTGCTGAAATATTTTGCGGATAACGTTGAAACCAAGAATCCAGAACTCTAAACATACTGTACGAATTTATTCCACGATATTTAGTCTTAAAAGGCTATAGGCTTATTAAAAAAGAAAAAGAAAACTGCCTACAATGGTGTTGCTGTAGTACTGGTATACAAGACATCCAACTGAATTGGATCTATTCTAAGATTACATGTTGGTAAAGGTGAAGAATTATGGTATAACGAGTATCAAAAGAAATACCGTATTTACTCGAATACGACCCGCCCCTGAATAAGACCCGCACCCTGATTTTGAAGAACAAAATTTTAAAAAAATATTTTTTACTCAAACTATTTATGATCTTTACTAAATAAACAGAATAGCATTTCTACAAAATAGTTTCCAACAGTTCTGAAGTTGTCCTAAAATAACACGCAGAAACAATTAAAAATACAAATAAAAGACACAAACACTTCATTCATCGTCATCAGAAGTACCAACTTCGGAACTTTTTTCACCATCACTTTCACACAAAATGTCATCACTGCCAACCATAGCATTGGAAATACTACATTTCTTGAAGCTCTTCCGTATGAGATCTCCCGAGATACGATTCCATGCCGTCGAAATCCACGAACAGAGCAGCTGAACACGACCAGTTGGGGTCAGTGTGTGCTTATCGGCCACCATCCGCTCCGTATACAGCTGTTTCAAGGCTGCTTTGAACGGGCGGTTCACGCAGACATCCCGTGGTTGTAGCATAGACGTCATCCCGCTCAATCATGAATACATGACTCGTCAATATCATATTTCCTACCGGGCACGATAACTTCAGCTTCCCTCACAGTAAACGACCGCAAACGCTTCATAGAACTCATGTTTACATTCGGAAAACGTGCGCGAGACTGTATGACGCCGCCTGCTTACGGTAAAACAAAGTGATAGCCGGACGAAGGTTAGCACCATCTAGCGGATACTCGCAACACCCGATATCGTGCGTGGCGGGCAATTTAAATATTTAAAATCAGGATGACTCAAATAAGACCCGCACCCCAATTTTTCACGGCCGATTTTGTTTAAAAATGTGCGGGTGGTATTCGAGTATATACGGTACTTAAAAAGTGTTTTATTCAACATTTAAAGACAGGCCTATGTGTTAGTAATGCTGCATTCACCTACAGAAATTGAAGTCTTGTCATTGCTGCCCCAGTGTATCATCATCCATTCCGCCCATTGCATTTGAAATGCTGCATTTCTTGAAGAATTACATGACGAACCCTGAGGAATGCGATCCCACCCAACTTTAATCCATTTACATGCTAGTGCTCACATTGGTTCTCGAGTAACACGTGCATAACACCACATTGAGATGACCTGTCACAGTGACAGTGCAGCATTTGACCACATGCTTGCTTTGACAGCTGTCGGCGTTCTCATATTACGGACTATAAGCACACATCAAGATTGAAACACTGAGGTCATACCACTCGCATGGTAACTAGGTTGATATTTCTTGCCACTAACCCTGTCCAGCATGAGCTTATTCCTAAGCAGGACTCCAGGAGATGGCTCTCACACACGTATTATCCAGTCAACAACCAACATATTGTTCATCCCTACTCCCCGGCAGGAAGACTTTATTCTTGGGAATTGTTTTCCATTCAAATGTTATGTAAGGCAGTATCCTCTGTTCAGCGAGACCGGCACCGTATTTTGTATATTAGTATTCTTAGCTGCCATTGCGAGGTTCCATCTCCAGCTCTGCCAAGGACGACTTTTAATCCTCGTATGAGGTTGGAAATGCAGGGACGTAGCCAACGAACTTGCAACCATCCCCTCCTCGCTCTTCATAACATTCTCAATATTCTTCTTCTTTTTTAGCGTTTGTCCCACCTTGTGGCAGGGTCCGCTATGTGGGATCGTAGTCTCCATTTCCCTCGGTCATGGGCCATGTATGGATGAAGATTGACAGCCTTTAGATCATTGTGCAGTGTATCGGCCCACCGTTGCCTTAGTCGCCCTCTGGGCCTCTTTCCAGCCACATCCAGTGTGTAAGCTGCTTTTGTCATTGTGTTGCCCTCTGCGCGCAACAAATGTCCAAACCATCTCAGACGGTTTTCCTGCATTTTTTTTCCCGATTGGGGCAACACCAAACCGATTTCTAATGGCATCATTTGAAATATGATCCAGCCTATTGAAACCTGCTGACCATCTAAGCATCTTCGTCTCCATGACACATAGGCGATGTTCTGCTTCCTTAGTAGATGGACAGCACTCCGTGCCGTAGAGAGCGACAGGACGAATGACAGTCCGGTAGATCTTAGATTTCAGATTGTCATTCATCCTACGGTCACAGGTGACGCCAGTTGTCATTCGCCACTTCGTCCAGGCTGCGTGTATCCTTGTGTCTTGACCTCGTCAGTAAGTCGCCCATCATCAGAGATAGTGGAACCAAGATACTTAAATTTCGCTACACGTGGTAAATCTTCTCCGTCAACATTCTCAATATTGTGAGGGAAAAATCAAGAAAATATTTTACTAAATACATGTTCTTGTAGTTATACATGTCTGTGTTTGCAGTCCAGAAAGTACTGTGTGTAGACGTGTGAGTGAAAATTTCTGCAAGATGCTTATTTCCACATCAATCTGTGTTGTCATGGGTTTCATTTGAGTGCAGACAATGTGGTGAAGCTTCAAGGTCCAGCTGACCACTCTAGGCAGACAGATTTCCAGCCACACTTCAGAGGTGGGGGAACACCGACAGCAGTCACTTGTCAACAGACACTGTGACGACATTGCGTGTTAATGCTTAAAGTCTGTGCATACAATGGTCTTGAGCTTGGCTCAGTTACGCGAGGGATGTCTCTACAGGCGCTCCAGCTCCCTACCACTCATACTGTACTGCAACCTTGAAGCCTAACCACATATCGTCCCGTACTGTATCGCAACACATTCCTTATTGAAGGATAGTTAATAAGAAGAATGTCATTATCTGATGCATGAATGACTCACTGTTTCCGAATCATCTTTGTCAATCTTCACTTTTAGTATATTCTATGCAATAATTTTTATCAGAAGGAACAAGAGCTACTTCTGTAGTTATGTTAGGTCCAGCGATATTAGCACCGACTACTGGCAGTAAGGTTTCCAGTTTCAATTCATTATCAGGGAATGTCCATTAATGAGCTTTGCTACCTTCCATTACAACAAATAATATTTTACAATTAATACAATCTGTAGGTCAGTCCGCCCAGTTAATACAATTTTAATTATCCATTTTAATTACAGACATGTTTCGGGCACATTTTGTAGCACATCTTCAGCAAAATTTTCATCATTTAAATATTAAAATTCCAAAATCATCATTACAAATTCTAAGGTCCTTAAAATGGACTGGTGTCCAAAATTAAAGCAACAAACGGAAATAAGGTTGCGTTTATTTTGTCACAATGATTAGGTGATAGTCAAGTAGCAACAATGTAAAGAATACAGAAAGTAAACAACTGCAACATGTGTAACAGTGACAAAAATGTTCGTTTTTTCTAACTTCATGGGTTTGCACACATTCCGACAACTGGTTAATGTTCTCAGAATAGGGTGCGATCACCTCTGGCAGCAATACAGGCCTGACAACGGTGGGTCATCCTGCAAATGAGGTCATCAATCTCATGTTGAGGCAGTAACACCCATTCTTCCTGCAGAGCAGCTCGCAAGTCTTGGACAGTGGTTGGTGGATGCTGACGTGATCAGAGCTCTCTACCACGCTTACGCAATCACTTACCCTTAGCCGACAAGAAGCACACTCGCTGCCAAGCCATTATAAGAAGCTCGTCATTCCAAGGCCGCTCTCGGAAGCGATGGATCCACACAAGTTCCACCCCGCTGCTAAACTGAGCTGAGCTCTCCAAGTCCAACTGTACTGACAAATACGTAAGGGGTGGCCAAAATATTGAACGGAAGAACGTCAAATTTTGAACGTAGTAAGAGGGTGTGCTAAAACGAACTAAAGCAATATTTTACATTCAATTTAGTTTTTTGGGACCGGGACTTTTATAATTCGACGCGATATGCGGAAAAACGTGTTAGTGAGGAACGTACTAATGGGATTCCACTGTGCTTCACGAGTTTATATTCTATCGTACTAGCTCAAACCAATGTCGATGAAGTACTGTCAGTCAGTATGCGTAGCTATTGCCGACTAAAATATTATCAGCTGACTCAAATTGGTTTTCAATTTATTTCCTTGCTACCAAAATAAATGGATGCATTATATTCGAGTAAATACGGTATATACACTGTCGCTCATTTCAATACACCATGACTGTTGTCTAATATTTCAGATAAGAACACAAAACAAACTTCATTTCTACAAATATATAATTATACACACTTACACAAATGCAAGACAAACAGAATAATTAGATTTCACTTTCTTCATTATATTCGGAAGATGTCATGTTAGCTAACGAGACGGCGCCTCGAACAGCAAGTACAAGAGTGGAAGATGAGTCTTGAAGAATTTTGGGATGAAATTGAATCTGAAGAAGACGGAATACCTGGAATGCGGTGACCAAACTGATGGCACGATCACTGTTGGTGAGGTTCAACTTAATAAAGTGACCCAATTGAAATACCTTGGATCATGCATCACCTCTGACTGCAGCACGATTCCTGATGTCAAAACAAGAGTCACTGCCGCATGGATGAAATGGCGCCAAGTATCTGGAGTCCTATGCGATAAGAAAATTCCATTGCATTTAAAATCTAAAGTATATCGCACCGTGATTAGACCGGTGGCCCTTTATGGATCTGAATGCTGGCCTACAACATCGAAGCACGAACAGGCGCTTCATGTAATGGAAATGAAGATGTTGCGGTGGTCCAATGGTTTGACTCGACTGGACCATATTAGGAATGATGCCGTGCGGAAGGATTTCAAGGTTGCCCCAATCACAGAGAAAATGCGTGAATCACGTCTGCGGTGGTATGGACAAGTGCTCTGTAGCAGTGAAACCTCAGTTGCTAAGACTGCCCTTCAACTAAATGTGGAGGGTCGTCGACCTCCAGGGCGACCTCAAACATGCTGGTTGGATAGGGTGAGAGACGACATGCGGCTCGCTAAACTCCGCCCCCGGGACGCTATGGATCGATTGAAGTGGAGGAAACATTGCAGGAAGGCAGACCCCACATAAGTGGGAAAATGCAAAGAACATGATGATGATGACTTTCATCAAAGTATCCTCCCTTGGATTTAATGACTGCCTCACAAACTCGAGGCATGCGGTCAATTGTGAGTTTATATAATTCCTTGGAGCATGTCTGGGACGCACTTGGGAGCTCGGCAGCACCATGCGTGCAATATCTGCTTTTTAAATATAAAAATCACAACAATGAAGTCTTGAAGATTTAAAAACACTTAAAATGGAAACTAAAAATGTTCAACACTGTGTCAATCTTCGATGGTTTCTATTAAAATATTCATTCGCCTAGGGTATTTCTGCCATCATCTTAGGTATAAATATTGAATTTTGCACCAGCCCTATTAACTCTTCTATTGCAGTTGCAAATATGTGGCTGACATTTACAGTAGTTGTATTCGTACATATTTTTGATACGGTAAACATACTTAATCTTCTACTGTATGACGTCAAATTGGAGGCAATTTGTAGATGAAGGCGTCGGCGAGAATATTGAACGCCAAGTATTTCCATTGCAGGATAAAAACTATCATAAGAACTGTCTATTAATATAACTTATTTGCTAATGTTTATATTTGATCGTGTGCATTAGAAGTGATGATGCACTAGATTCGAGCACAAACTTGGAAGCATCTCTATTTCCAGTGCAGTGACTATTCTCTTCTATCGTACCCTTGTCACTTCTGTGTCTTTAATTCGACTTATAAATGCTACTTTACAGTGCAGACATGCTTTCGCGATGAAGTTCGGTCATAATCTGGTTAAGACTTTATTTGACCACAGTAAATCGTTACAAATAGGCAGAACTTTAGATAAAGCCTATACAAGGATTATGAAATTCAAGACTTGCCATAAAGAGCATATAATGTAATCACATCATGGCCTAAACGTTTCGGCCAAGCTTTTTTTAAATGACAAGAATGAAGCCAATTCGAAGAAAACAAGCCAAATTGAACCATGAAAGCTGTTCGACGCAGCTGGAGTTTGAGATTGAGGCTCAATAGGCATCCGATAGATACAGGTATGATAATTAAAATATCCAAACTTGCTGCATGTAATTGAAAAAAAGACACACAAGTCATCTTTAAAAAGCAGGATATAAAATATCACAATTTAGGGCAATATTGCTGGCTGAGAAATGCATTTCTCTTAGGAATTCACAATGTGGAATGATGTCACGAGATAGTTTGATACGAAGTTGTGATATATCAATATACGGCCACGATACAGCTAATTTAAGTTGTTGTAAATATTTACTACGCAAATCATTGTCTCATAAAATCATGCGCTGTTAGTCATGCATCTGTGATCGACCTCTGTCTGACATATTCATATGAGTAGACTATCTTTCAGTGCAAGTCAAATGAGAAAAAAATACAAATGGACTACTGCTCTTGATTGCAGCATAATGTTTTGATGCATTCATTAATATGCGGCGATCACGTTTACACTTATTATGTTCAAATGCAGTGAATGCGGCATAATTCATTTTTGTGTACATTAATAAGTGGCAACGGAATTGACACTTATTTTGTTTAAATGAATTCACAGCAAGAGGAACAACACAGAGGATTGAAAAAAGACTAATCGATTGCTGGGGTTCAATGTGGCATAATCTCTACTATGAGTAACACAACACGCACACTAGGAACTAGAATTAACTACTTGTCACATCTCTGTAGATATAAGCCTCATCTCTATAGTACAGTAGAACCTAGATTGTTTTTCAAGAGGGAGGGAGGAAAATGACGATGGATGCGGGAAAACATTAAAAGCGGGTAACACAAAAAATTTGAGTAAAAAAAATTATAAAGTACGGTTACTTTAATTGGACATATTTCTTCATGTAAACTTCATAGAGGCATCAAAATATTGCAACCACGATGTATGCGATTTGATTTCATATGTGTCATTTTATCACTTGCTCTTTTTAGTATTGTTTTGTCATCACAATCACTGATATGCGAGTACATGAAGGATTTCACCTTCGCTAAGGGGCCATGTGCTTCGGCGAAACTCGGGACGACTTGGGGCTCACGATCGCCTTCTTCCTCTTCATCACTCCTCTCCCCCGTGCCTTCTTCGCACAGCTCTTCAATCGTTTCCACTCCACATGTGGCTACATTAGAATCGATCAGCACATAGTCTTCAAAATCAACGGGGACAGAGTCACTTTCACCCCTTAATTGTTCCCAGTCATTAAAAGCATCATCATCACCACCACTATCTTCACCATTAGCACAGGGATTTCCAGCGGTGTCTATTTTTGCCGCGCGTAGCTGACAGCTGAAACCACCTTTCTGGAAACAGTTCACAACAGTTGGCTGGGACACCTGCGGCCAAGCTGCTACTGTGAAATGAATCGCTTTCAGTAGATCGATTGTCTTACTCGTTTCCTTCCCGGCATCCAACAAGCACACAGCAGTTTGCACTAGGCGCTTACGGTACAGCTGTTTGAATTCGTACAATCACTCATGGTTCCGTATTGATAAAAGTCAAATATAAAGGGACAGCTATTTGAAGCATTTTATCACCCCAAGATCAAGAGGCTGCAACACACTGGTACAATTTGGGGGAGAAATGCACAACTTTCACATTGCGAAGAAATGACGTGTCTTGTGGATGTGCGGCACAATTATCCCCAAAGAACAAGACTTTTCTTCCTTGTGCACCCATAGAGGCATCAAATAACCTTAAAAATTGTAAAAATATTTCAGTGGTCACCAAGCTTTTCTGTTTAACTTTACCAGCTGGCGTGGGTCAGTTCTTAAAACTGAACTCGAGCTTGGCTGCCGGTTCGAATAAGGTCATGACGCGTCCGCGTGAATCGTTTAAAGTCCCTTATGCGTTCATATACCATCACCGATTGTGATGAAACTTGGGTGAGTTGTTGTGTGCACTCCAAGAAAGCTTTCTGGCTTAGTAAATCCATTTTACAATAGGCAGCGCATGAGTAGATTCACCAAATGAGTGACAGCATGCGAATCATTTTAAGTCCTCTATGCGTTTATATACCACTAGCAATAGTACCCAGCTTCTCCCGGTGGAATGATGATAATGTCTCAAAGTCTCCTTAGAAATATAATTGACTTAAAATCTAGGCATTTGCCCCCAAAGACAATGAGGGCGTAACTTTAGGTAATTTGCCCTACTGATCATGATTACATTCAAAGTTACTACAGAACTGACATGAAAGTTGGAAAATAATAGAAAAAAGTTATTTCTAGGAATCGCAAAGAGCTCCCACTTAGATCGCTATCTGGTTAAAAGTTTCGTCTTGTTATGGTTTCACCTGTACGATAAATGTCCGAAGCTATTCCTCCAAGAGAAGCTTCCAGATTTCGCAGTCGATATAATAACGTTCCCGAGCATCCAGTTGCCTCTTCCTCTGACGCAAAACATCTTCTACATAGTGATGACGGGTATATGAAACTTACAAACTAATAAAAAAACATATTTATAAAATCACAGGTGAGGAAGACTATGTGGTGTTACTTAGTAGTATAATAGGCGTAATACCAAGGTCATTTGCCCTTTCGATAAGGATGATAATGAAGAAGACGACTGAACGGGTATATCAAACTTACAAACTACTAAAAAAACATATTTATATAAACACAGGCGAGGGAGACTGTGGTGTTGCTTAGTAGTAAAATGGGTGTAACATCCTTTTGATAAGGATGATAATGAAGACGACGACTGAACGGGTATATCAAACTTACAAACTAATAAAAAAAAACATATTTATAAAACTACTTGCTTAGTAGTATAATGGGTGCAACATCTAGGTCATTTGCCCTTTTGATAAGGATGATAATGAAGACGACTGAACGGGTATATCAAACTTACAAACTAATAAAAATACATATTTATAAAATCACAGGCGAGGAAGACTATGAGGTGTAGCTTAGTATTATAATGGGCATAACATCTAGGTCATTTGCCCTTTTGATAAGGATGATAATGAAAACTACTGTTGAATTTACACATTAAACTTACAAACTACCGTAATAGAAATACATATTTCAAAATTCACAGGCGAGGAAGACTTACTGTGTGTGGTGATTAATGGTGTAATGGGTGTAACATCTAGGTTATTTGCCCTTATGATAAGGATGATAAGGGAAACTACTACCGGTATTGAATTGACACTTCAACTTACAATGTACACAATGTATACTGTAATAAAAAGAAATATTTTAAAAATCACAGTTTAGAAAGACTTTATGCAGTGGTGATTAGTGGTATGATGCGCGTAACATCTAGGTCATTTGCACTTATGATAATAATAAGGTAATGTAAAAATGACTACTAAACGTTGTTTCCTATGGGTAGCCCGGATTCCAATCCATCAGCTAAACGAACATGGTGCAATTTTAAAACTGATATAGGTAATTTAGATGTCTAGCTTTGATGTCTTCCAAAGTCTCAACCTTATTTTCTGGCTTAGGCCTGTACTCGATGCGTCTAGTGAAAGAGATTATGGCGTGCTGCTCGGGTCCAAGCTGCACCAACCTGAGATGATCGCAGGTGATGACGAAATATGATGACACACGTTCGGGGTTCCTCGTTCTATTTAGATTGGCCGGTGAATCACTCACTCTTTCACAATACCACAGTGGCTTGAGTAATGGCCATGTGCTGGCATCAGCATTGACAGCAGACAACACGGCAGGCTCTGGACGGTCCTCTCATGTCACCTCGCGATGAATCAGCAAGCTATTCTCACAACTACAGCCCCCTCCCCCCCAGGGTCTCACAACTTGTGGGACTTGGGTTGGCGACCACGGGACACCAGCTGAGTCTGGCATCACTTCTACTTCCTGGTGCCGGTCTCCTTTCAGTTCTCTTTCCTGTCGGCCTCCCTTGGGCAACTCTTGTTCTTTTCCGACCCCGACTGTATTAGGGTATCCAAGGGCTAGGGAGTCTTTCACTTTCCCGCCTTAATTGGCCGTTGTCTCATCTTTCCTGATACCCTCATTCTTCGAGGGGTCAGCCTTCTTTTCCTTGTCATAAAATCTCCTGTCTTCTGCTCAAGGCCCTCAAGGAGGCAGGGTGTGTGTAGCCCCCACCACTTCTGGTACACCCTCGAGGGCTCATGGCTGGGGAGTTAAGAAGCTGGCAACCCCAAGGGATTACCGAGCTGGGTCCGGTTTTACCCCTTTTTCCGTTGCCTTTGGGACGGACCCCTCTCCTCTTTCCCCATCCTATCTGCCTTTCGTGGCTCTCCTTCCTTCCAAGTCCCTCAATTCTCATTTATCCAAGGTTGAGGGCTTTTCCCTTCCTCCTGTCATTTATTTCCCTTATTACTTTCTTTTGTCCTGATCTTCTTCTAGCCCGTAAGTTTTGTAGTTAGGTTTAGTTGTAGTTTCATTTTCACGATCCCCCAAACCATTAGGAGCCGATAAAATCGATGTTAGGCACCTTAAAACTAATAATAATAATGTTATTGGTTTTACATCCCTTTTAACTACTCTGGCTTTTAGAGACGCCGGGGTGCCGGAATTTTGCCCCGAAGGGGATCTTTAACATGCCAGTAAATCTACTGACACGGCTCCCTCGCATTTGCGCACCCTCAAATGCCACCTGACTGCGCCAGGATGCGAACCTGCAACCCTGGGCCCAGCAAGCGAGAACATTACCCCGGAGCCACGCAGCCAGGCAACACCTTAAAACAACAAATATAATCATCATTATCATCATCATCATAACTGGCATTGTGCAATTGGGCTACTGAGGTATTTAAAACTTCCTGTTAAGTCCCTCACCTTTTTATGTTACATAAATAATTTGTAGCTAGAAACCTTCCCTCGAATCCACACAACTCACCCAAGTTTTATCGCAATCGGATGAATGGTACATAAACCCATATGGGCCATACATAGACTACCACTATTGAATTGACACATCAAACTTACAAAGTAACGTAATATAAAGAAGCATTTTATGAATCACAGTCGAGCAAGACTTTATGTGGTGGTGATCAGTGGTATTAAGGATGATAATTAAGACGACTACTACTGAACTGGAACATCAAACTCACTAACTAATAGAAATACATATATTAAAAATCACAGGCGAAGAAGACTTTGTGGTGTGACACGATTGGTTCAAGGATGTAAAATCTAGGTCATTTGCCCTTTTGATAAAGATGATAATTAAGACGACTACTACTACTGAACTGATAAATCAAACTTACAAGCCAATAGAAAAACATATTTTAAACATCACAGGCTGGGAATACTGTGGTGTTGTATAACTTCCGACATGATTGGTTCATGGGCCTTAAAACGTGATTTTATGGTCCCGCACAGTTTCACCGAAGTGTACCCCATTAAACGTTGTTTTCGGGCGCTGAGGTGAGGATTCCAAAGGGTAAGTAGATTTTTGCCAAAGGGCCTATACACGGAATTTAGTGGTCCGTCCGAAGTTTCCAGTAGACAGTGTTAGTGGTCGGGTTCCAAAGAGTAAGTATACAAATTTTGTTTCAGATCGGTGAAACGATGTAGATTTGTGCCAAAGGGCCTAAATGCGGGGAATGGAGTGGTCTGTCCGCAATTTCAAGTGGACAGTGTTACTCGTCGAGTTCTGAAGGGTAATTATGTAAAATTCGGTTCAGATCAGTGAAACGGTGTAGTTTTGTGCCAAAGGGCCAAAAAGCAGGAAATAGTGGGGTCTGTCCGAAATTTAAAGTGAAAAGCGTTTCTTGTCGGATTCCAAAGGGTAAGTATGTAAAATTTGGGCCATATCGGTGAAACGGTGTAGATTTGTGCCAAACGGCCTAAATGCAGGGGATGGAGTGGCCTCTCCGCAATTTCAAGCAGTGTTACTCGCAGGGTACCAAAGGGTAAGTATACGAATTTTGGTACTGATCGGTGAAACGGTGTAGATTTGTGCCAAAGGGCCTAAATGCAGGGAATGGGGTAGTCTGTCCAAAATTTTATGTGGACTGTGTTACTCGCAGGGTTCCAAAGGGTAAGTATACAAATTATGGTTCAGATCGGTGAAACGGTGTAGATTTGTGCCAAAGGGCCTAAATGCAGGGAATGGGGTGGTCTGTCCGAAATTTCAGGTGGACAGGGTTACCCGCAGGGTTCAGAAAGGGTAAGTATAAGAACTTTGGTTCAGATCGGTGAAACGGTGTAGATTTGTATACATAACATACAAACTTTGTGCTTTATATATATAGAAGAAGAAGATTCATCTCATCCGATTGTGATTAAACTTTAGTGAATTGTTGTGCACACTCCAGGATAAGTTTTCGAATTAGAAAATCCATTTTACAAGAAATGGTGTGCGAGTCGTTTCAACAAATGAACTTTGGTGAACATTTGTGCATGCCCCAGTGTATTTGGTCTGTTACTATGCAAGGACCGAGAACACCACACGTCTGTCATCATAGGCTATATCGTCATCCATGCGATGCACATTCCTCTCAGAATCACGGAGCTGGGACCCAAGCAGTACGCCAACAGCTCATTCTCTAGATGCAATGAGTATCGGCTTAAGTCAGCAAATAAGGTTTAGACTAGGAAGATATCATAGGTAGAAATCTGAATTACCTATATCAGTTTTAAAATTTCACAATGTTCGTTTAGTAATCGTTTCCTTTCTCAGTAGCCTATTATTATCATTAAGGGCAAATGACCTAGATGTTACAAAATTACAATTCAAACATTTCTTTTTATTCTTTCTTTCTTTCTTTCTTTCTTTGGATGGCTGCTGTGACCAAGGTTGCAGGATCGAATCCTGGAACAGCCAGTTGGCATTTGAGGGTGCGAAAATGCGGGGGGGCCATGTCAGTAGATTTACTAGCACGTTCAAGATCCCCTCGGGCAAAAATTCTGTCATGCCGGTGTCTCTAAAAGCCCCAATTGTTCAAAGGGATATAAAAGTAATAACTTTATTATAATCTTCCTTTCTATCTGTCTTTGATTGGCACTGCAACGCATGCCAGGTACAGCTAGTAAGAAATAAATTTGGCAAGAAAACTATATTGCTTACCCTCAATTGGGGTGTTACAAGTATTTCTTTTTTAGTGTTGAAAGTTAAAATTCACTCTCCTGAAAAATGTACAGAATGTGACTTACCCCATTTTTCCCGTTGATTGTTCAATTGCAAAGAGGTGCTGTAAGTGTATCAGTCAACAGGCAAGGAGAAACTTGCCATGCACAATAGTGTTTGCCATTACAGCAGACCAGAGGGAATAGCTGCCAAATATATTTTTATAAAGGAAGACTATGCAGAAGGGCATGAAGTTCCCACACATGCTCGTTTATAGTACCATACTGGTTAAGTTCATTACTTTGAAATATTTCACTATAAAGCAGCAACATAATTTTCATTACAAATATTAAAGAATCAATAACTTGGTACAGTAGTTATTATGTTTCTGTCCAGCAAGATGGTCACCAAGAAGTGAAGATTTACAGTATGAGATTTATTTTTATTAATTCATTTCATTATTTTACTTACCTACTGTCGACCAAAATATTGTGTGTACTCGAGTTTGAAGGTTGTTTGTGAAGTAACCAATAGACCTACATAAAATCCAATAACATCATTTTCGTCGTTCTATTTTACGTTAGTTCATGTAGGTTTGGAATTTTAATTAATAGTTTAATATTTTTATGGCAGCTGGAACACAAAAAGTGCCCGTTTTTAAGCGTGTTTCAACCATGCGTCACATTTAAGAATTATTATCTCACACACCCGTCATCAGATCGAATCCAAATTTTAACACAATATACATTGGAATGTTGTATAACTGGTTTATTAATTTTAAAATTTTGTGTGTCCAAGAAACAAAGTTGTTATCATTTTTGTAAGGTAACTTTTCCTCGGCTCGGGGTGGTTTGGAAATGTAGTTCTTGGTCGCGTTGTAATCCTTATTACATCAAAGAGGTATGCTGTATGATTGTGCGATACATAAATTAATTCACTTATTTTATATCGGTTTGTATTTGTACGGGGAATTAAGACATGGTTCACCAGTTAGCAGCTCCGATGAAAGCTGTACAGCGTTGCCAAAACGGGCTCCATCACGCGTCATGGCGCGCCTCGCTCGGAAGTGATGGGCTCCATATCAGCAACGCTGTACAGCATTTCCCGGAGCGGCTAGCTGGTGAACCCTGTCTTAATTCCCCGTACAAATACAAACCGATATAAAATAAGTGAATTAATTTACGTATTTCACAGTCATACAGCATAACGTTTTGATGTATAAGGATTACAACGCAACCAAGAACTACATTTTCCAACGCCCCCGAGCCGAGAAAAAGTTACCTTACAAAAATGATAACTTTCGTTCTTGAACACAAAAAAAAATGAAATTAATAAACCAGTTATACAACATTCCAATGTATATCGTGTTAAAATTTGGATTCGATCTGATGACAGGTGTGTGAGATAATTCTTAAATGTGACGCATGGTTGAAACACACTTAAAAATGGGCACTTTTTGGGTTTCAACTGCGAAAAAAAAACATTAAAATATAAATTAAAAATTCCAGACCTACATGAACTAACGTAAAATAGAACGACTAAAATGATGATATTGGATTTTAGATAGGTCTATTGGTTACTTCGCGAACAACCTTCAAACTCGAGTGCACATAATATTTTCGTCGACAGTAAATACTGTAGTTATAATGAATTATAATTAAAAAAAAAAAAAATAGAATGTAAATCATGGGTGTTGGTAATTTAACTTTCAATACCATTAGCACATCTTAATAGATATTGGTTATTATTATTTTAATGAACACTCACCATTAATAGGACTGGTTAGGACAGCTTGCACACCCTGTTGAACTCCACCAGTGGCAGCTGAGAAGCCAGGACCAGGGGCCACTATCTCCGAGAGTGGATCGACAGCATCGCCACTGCCCCCCACCTGTACCACTCGGTACGTCACCGTGCCTGCATCATAACACAGTTCTAGTGGCTTTGAGACAACATTCAAAATAAAAAGTTTGTACTTAAATATGTTAAACAGATTGCTTCGGATGGAGGGTGTGGTAGCTATGTAGAGATGAAACGATTAGCTCAGGACTAGGAAGCATGGACAGCTGCATCAACCAGTCGGAAGACTGAAGACACAAACAACAACACTTAAATAAAGAACAGAAAGGGAAATAGGACCCTGACAAGGATGGTGATGGTAGCTGTTTCAAGTGTCAAGCATCAAGGTTTATCAGGGACCCTCATAGTTATAGGATCCAGATTTGAAGGTTTTAACCTCTTTCCTTCCCAATCAGAACATATTAACATACTTTCCATCTTCATGCCCCTTGCTTGTGAATATATGAATTCTATAGAATGTGAAAAGGGCTAAATCAGGCTAAAGGGCCTAGAGAGGACTATTGCTAATTAAAGAAATAGGGGCTAAAGAGGACTTTCGAAGAAAACACTGTTTTTGAATAGATTTTCCGAATTAAAGCAAAGGAAAATAAATATGAAAATTTGCATATTTCAAGAAGAAGCATAATAAAAAATAATTTATACACTGCACTGGCACTTTGTCGCTTGTCTTTGCAACCCGAGAATGTGTCCGCACGCTGACGCTGCAGTGTTGGAGACATTGTAGACCCAGCCTTTACTTCACAGCTGCTTCGCTATCACAGGAAATGAAACTCGAGCTGCCTGCAATACCATGAAATCTACAACTAATCCATTGTTGATTCAATTGTTGGATAACAAGCTGCCGCCCAACGATAATGTATTATATTAACCCCTGAAGTGTGACATTGCAAAACACTGGGCTGCACCCACAGCTTGCTTTATTTTTAGTCGAGTGTGGTATCAAATGAATTTCCGCAATGGCCCATGTCAAAAGAATATCCACCAGAAGTAAAAGCTGAAAGGAAGAAAACTGTGATGTCCAGTACATCTTGTGAAAGACTAACTTCACCTCATTACTTGCCTACTTCTCCAAGTACAGTACTCGAAGATGGTAAGAATGATAGGATGGATGTCGTAAGAATAACTCAAGATGTGTATAACTGGCTTATGAAGAAATTACTGAAGTGCAAACAAAATGATAGTTTTGATAAGAAAGAGGCACGATTGATCACATAAATGCAGACCTTTGGAGAGGGGCTCGTACGAGTCAAAATGAAACTTCTATTAGGGGATGAACATAATCATTTTAAATGTCCAATACTATTGTCAGGCAAGCATATATTAGTGCAAAGATTGGTTTTCAAATAGCACTGTCATTTACAACATGCTGGATCGCAAACACTGATGTCAGATTTACATGAGAAATTCTGGATAATGGGTATAAGGAAAATAATCACCCAATGTGACACATGCAAGAATCTTCACAGAAAAGTGGTTGAGACTCCTTTTGCTCCATTGCCCTAGGATCGGATAAAATATACTTCTGTTTTCCAGGTCACTGGCAGACTTAGCCGATTCCCTGTATCTGAATGGGGTTGAGAAGATTTGGGTGGTACTCTTCATTTAGTTTTGGCACCTTACTTATAACTGGATTAATAACTCACTTAGATGGTTCCAAGTTTCACAGGCCCTCGATGTAGTCCCTACCGTTGCGTACAACGTGTTACCAGCGATGCGGAAGTCGTTGGATTCCGTTGGCACTGCCCAATCTATTGATGGTACGAAGAGAGCGCTCGGCAGCATGCTTAATGTCTTCAATGGTACGGAAGCGCTGCCATACTGTTCCCCGAGGGCAAACCGTTAATGCGGCGTACTATTGTTCGTTTCTGCAGACCATCTCCTAGGAGCTGAGACGGAAACGGTGCCACCACATGGTTACACCGCCCATCGTTCTGCATGACAATGCTAGGGCACACACAGCAGGCGTTGTGTTGGCATTGTTGGATCGCTGGGGCTGGGAGGTCCTCTATCACCCCCCCATATTCTCCCGACATCAGTCCCTGCGACTATGATCTCATCCCGAAGATGAAGATGACAATGACGTTAAGCAGGCTGCCGAGTGCTCTCTTCGTACCATCAATAGATTGGGCAGTGCCAACGGGATCTAATGACTTCCGCATCGCTGGGAACATGTTGTACGCAACGGTGCGGACTACATCGAGAGCCTGTGAAACTTGGAACCATCTAAGTGAGTTATTAATCCAGTTATAACTAAGGTGCCAAAACTAAAAAAACAACCTATGTATTTGGAACATACAAAATCACTCAGTACAGACCATTTGTCATGGCACACGTGGTTTATTGCTCGAAGAGGGAGAATCAATACCATCTATACTGACAGTGGAACCAATTTTACTGGAATAAACAAAGCTTTGAAAAGTCTGGACTGGAATGAGTACATGGGATGAAATGGCATTTCAACCCACCCTCAGTGCCTTTGGGATGGTTGATGGGAGCGTCTTGTGAGGACCCTACTAAGAGCAACTAAGAAGAAACTTAGGAGGAGCAAGGCTCACCTATGAGGACTAGGGAAATGTTAGCGACTGTGAAGTCACAATGAATTCCAGGCCTCTCACTTACGTTGAAGATGAGTTTGAGAAATTGATACCTCTCACACCAGCTTGTTTTCTACAAGGCATTCCCCAAACGGAGGACCCATACTTGGACATCATAGACAGCCGGTGTCTTAACAGAAGTACACTCAACTCCTCATCACTATAGACTGAATTGAGCGCTTCTTTGTTTTACATAGTATTGTAAGGGCGAGGTTGGCAGTACAGTTATGGTACCGTTTTGAAGATGAATGATTTGAACAATGGCGCTCACAACTGTATAAGTCGTGATCCTATTTGGGATGGCTAGGTGGGTCACTGACGGCGGAGGAGGAAACATCTATTAAAACATAGCTCACTGATTTATTTCTCATGGTTTCATAAGGTATTTTGGCTGATTCATGTATTAAAGAGAATGTTATACCTCGTTCTATGTTCATTCATCATACCTAGAACGGGTAGTTTTGTTTCTGTCCTGACATTTAGTGGTGACCCCAATGTGATTAAAAGACGGTATCGGTAAGTCAATATTCTTACATTATTATCAGAACAAAGTGAAATTCGCAAGATGAAAGCAGCCGTGAAAAGAGGCAAAGCATTAAGAACAGTTTTTACTAAGAATTACGACAAGTTTATTCAAGAAATTGACTGTTAAAACAAAGTTTACGACTGATGAGGGGTTAGTGGCTGACCTACACAACCTAGATGATGCAGTCAATTCGTTCATGCTGGAGGATAAAAATGCCAACTTGAGGCAGAGTATTCAACTTCTGAATATAGAGAAAAGATGGATCGTGCAAGAGTGAAGATGGAGAATTTTACCGAGGCTAATCAGGTACAATTTGTAAGTGCGGCGCAATCAAACGCTTCATCACCGAATGCAGATAAGAGAAAATTAAGGCTTCCGAAAATAGAATTAAAGACGTTTAGCGGCGAGATCAAAGATTTTCTAAGCTTTTGGAGTCAGTTTAACAGAATACATGAGGACGAAAAGATGGAAAATGAAGACAAGTTCCAGTATCTGACCCGATCAACTGTCGAAGGCTCAAGAGCGCGAGAGATTGTGGATAGTTAACAGCAGGAATGGTTTTATTGTTTTATTGTATGTAATGTCCATAAGGTTGTCATGTTTTAAAGTGTTCAATTAATTTTTTATAGTATTTTAATTATCAGTGTGTTATGTTTCTCACATGGACGTGGTCTTTTTAGTCTATGATGTTTCCGAATATGAATTATGAAGGGCTGAAGAAGGAATTGTACTAATTCCGAAACATGTACCCATAAGCTAACGAAATAATAAACGAGCGTTGATTAGGCGGAAACTTTAAGTTTGTTATACTTAATTACAAAACGTCAGCACGGAACCTGCAATGGACTCTTCTTCGAATAGTTTCCCTTCCACCGCGGAAAACTATGAGAATGTTATTGAAAGCCTGCGAAATTGATTCGTTAGCGAGGAACTTTCAACGGAATATTAAGTAAGGCAACTGCTGTAATTAGTGATTAAGAAAGTTGTCAATGCAGAAAACAAGAACACTCGCGACTTCTCTCCGTTTGACAACTTAGGAGCTCACCTGCGTGCACTGGAATCTATCGGCATTATATCGGACAAATACGCAGCCATGCTGCTTCCACTTGCAGAATCTTCCATCCCAGAATATATTCTGAAGGTCAGGTTACGAAATCAGAAATGATCAACGACCTATATAATACTTGCCACTAGCAGTTGAGAGTAGTCCATGTTTTCATTTAGTACTTTTTGTATTCCTTTTGTTAACTTTTTCTAATAAAGAGTAGCCCTTAAAGTTTAAAAAAACTCAACATCGGCGTTGCGGAGAAGTACCAAAAGAAAGTCTCACATGCATGGCTCAAGAACTATTGGCTCTACTGACTAGGAATATGCTTTAAAGAATACTTTCAACCTTATTATCCACCTTGTAACTCTTTCTTCGAGGCAACAATTGTCCAAAAATTGGCTATGATGGTGAAAATACTCTTGCAAAATATTTCACTTAAAAAGTTTTAGCTAATTTAATCTACTAAAAGCTCTGATTATGTGCTTGAAAGCAATCCCAGTTTGTGGCATGTGGTATATTAATCATGCCAGTACAAATAACTCTCTGATTAGTCTATAAATGCCAAAGATATGCCAGTTTGAGCGACAAGAGCACGACAGCAGTTCACTGAGAACTCCTCATTACCGTGGGAATGTCACTTGGTCCAATACTCTGTTCGATATTTTCTATTCTCCTGTTCACAAGGTAATGTTTATCCCTACCCATAATGCAATAGCGTGCAACCTGCCTAGGGATGCGATTGAAATGGCAGTGGCTGAAGCATATTTCAAAGCGATCATAACTAAAAAAACAGCAACAACCTTATTCTTGAATGTGAACATTATTTATTCGTATGCCCGATGACTGGAGAATATTATTTGAACTGGTAGGAATATTTTAGATAAAGAGAGTCAAGTATCCAACGCAAAAGTTCTCACTGCGTATGTTTGTGATATTTTCTTCCCGAGTATAAGAGTCTCCGTGGCTGAATTGGTTACGCGTTTGACTCTTGAATGAAAGGACTGGGGTTCGATACTTGGTCTTCATCTTCTATGTGCCCTGCCTAGTCACCCGGACGTTGGCGATCAATGTGGATAGTGTTTGTCTATCTTCAGCAGAGCGGTAGAGCTGTTCAATAGATCTTGTTCCAGTCCAATCTTGAAGGTTCCGAAGACAAGACGTCCTTTTCCTTCCCACTCTTCGTTGCCCATCAATTTTGCCTTTTAAAATGAGATTTAATATTGTATATTTTTCACCACGTAACACATGGCCAAGGTATGCAATTTTCCTGCATTTGATGAGTCAGTAGCTCTCGTTGAGAATTTGCCCTCTGCAGTACCTGGTCATTAGAGACATGATCTATCCAAGAGACTTTCAGCATCCTTCTATGAAACCACATTTCCAGAGCTTCGAGCCTCTTAATGATGGACGATTTCATAGTCCAGGCTTCCACTCCATACGGCAAAATGGACCAAACAAAACATTTTACAATACGCTGTCTTAGTTTTATATTTAAGGCATCATCGCACAATAAAGGTCTCATTTTCTTAAAAGTTGATCTTGCCATTTCTATACGGGTCTTAATTTCAAGGTCTGGATTCAAATCCTCCAGACAACCAACAACCAAGGTACTTAAATTTATCAACTTGTTGGATTTGTTGTCCTTTCAGTGTCAGAATTACTTTATCTCTTCTTCAACTGAAAACCATAAGTTTTGTTTTCTTGGTGTTTATCGTCAGACCCATTTCTTCTCCAACTATATTAAGCTTATCAGTGTACAGTTGTAGACTTTCAATACTACTGGCAAGAAGTACTGTGTCATCAACATATGTGCGTATTAATTCCCCATAGACCTTGATTCCCACTTCTGTGTCTTCTACTGCCCGAAAAACAGCTCCCGAATAAATGTTGAATAATGGGGATAAAATACAGCCTTGTCGTACACCTTGTCTGATGTCCAGAGAATGCGATGTATCATCAATCTTAACCAGAGCTTTTTGATGCCATTATAGGTTTTCGATGATTCTTATATCTTTACCGTCGATTCCAATTCGTTGAAGTATTTTTATCAGTTTTCAGCATGTTAACTCTATCAAATGCTTTCTCATAATCTATGAAATAGTCGTATAAATCTTTCCGTTGGTCCCAGCATTCTTGGAGTAAAGTTGTTACTCCAAAAAAGCCTCACGAGTTCCATAACCATTTCGAAATACACACGGAGTATCTCCTATCTGCTTGGTAGGGAAAGTAATTTATAATTTGTTTTATTGTTTATGTCGACCGCTTTATCAGTGTCTTACTTCAAAAATGATACGACAGAACACAGTTGCAACACAGGGGCATTAGTAATATAGCGAGTGCATGAATTTTCAGGTTCGATTACGAGAACGTTACATAGTGCTTGAATGTGGCATTACACGAAAAAATCTTAATATGTACACATCAAATAGAATTTTCTCTCGCTGAAATTTCATGACCAAATAATACCGACTGACAATCAAAATCTCCTTCGATATGTTATTAGGATGATTTGCTCAATCTTCTTCTTTTTCCTGGCGTTGTTCCCAATTATTTTTCGGGGTCCGCCACTCTGCACCTTGCTGCATCTACACGACGAAGACATACGATGCACATATCGTCGTGTATGGTATCCATCCAACGCCTTTTTGGTCGTCCTGGAGGTCTTTGTCCATCAGGCTCGAGAGCAAGTGACTAGCTTACATTGGACTCTGTATTTGCTCGGACTACATGCCCGTACCAACGCAACCGAGTCTCCCTTATTTTTGGCTGGAATAGGGGCAATTCCAAGAGTATTGCGGACGTCTTCGTTCTTAATATGATTCAGCCGTGTAATTCCCGAGAACCATCGTAGCATCCGCATCTCCATGGAGTGCAAGGCTTGTTCATGTTTCTTTGTATTAGGCCAGCATTCAGCTCCATACAAAGCAACAGGGCGGACGACTGATTGATAGATCTTAGTTTTGAGGCGTAAAGGGATCTTGCGGTCACAGAGAAAGCCTGTGACCTGGCGCTACTTCATCCATGCAGTATTCACTCTTGCACGGGCATCCGAGACTGTGTCACCATCAGGTCTCACAACGGAGCCAAGGTATCGGAGATGTGAAGGCTTTGGTAGTGGGGTGCCATCTACTATGATGGTCTCATCTGTCTGGAAACCACATTCAAGGTACTCAGTCTTAGTAAGGTTGAGCCGTAGTCCAAATTCACAAAGCCTCGCATTCCAGAGGTTGACCAAGTGCTCTAGATCATTACGGGTCTCGCTTGCAAGCATGACATCATCGGCGTACAGTAATGTCTATGGTGGTTGCCTCTGCAAATCGGCAGTCACTGTATCCATGCATAGGATAAACAAGAGAGGAGATAGTGCAGATCCCTGGTGAACCCCGACTCTAATATCGAACTGTTTGGTGAGGGTATTATTGTAGAGGAGTTGGACCCAACGCACATAAGCTTCTGGTACGCCATTTGATCGAAGAGAATACTATATAAGCTGATGGGGAACCTGGTCGAATGCTTTCTCCAGATCCAGAAAAGCCATGTGAATTGTCCTTTTCTCCACATACTTTTCTATCAGAAGCCGCAATGCATGGATAGCATCAGTTGTTCCGCGACCTTTCATGAATCCACACTGGTTAGGCGAGATGGTAACAATGCTACGTAAGCGAGTGTCAATCACACGTTCTAGAATCTTCATTATATGGCATAGGAGACGAATAGGACGATAATTGGCACAGATAGTTACATCGCCCTTGCCTTTCCATATTGGTACTGTGACGCTAGTTTGCCAAGCTGACGGGATCTCGTGGCTCGCAAGACATTTGTTAAAGAACTCTGCTAGGAACTCTGCAGAGGCATGACCCAACTGCTTCCATAGCTCTGCAGGAATATCATCAGGGCCTGTTGCCTTGCCATTCTTCATGGCATGGATCGCAGTATTGACCTCGGCAGGTGTGATAGGTGGAACTGCACCTTGTACAGGTTCGGCTAATGGAATCTGTGGGTGTGGGAACTCCTCATTACAGATAGTATTGAAGTGTTCATGCCATCGTAGAAAGGATCTCTATTGGTTTTGTTAGAAGATGCCCGTGCTTATCCTTGATATGCATGACATGTCCTATGTCAACTGTGGCACGATGACGAGATCTGGCTAGCTTTTAAATATTATTGACCCCAGTAGATTCCTCTAATTGTTCGTACAATGTACTTAGTCGCTTGGATTTAGCAATTGCAACAGCGTGTTTTGCATTGGATTTGAGCTGACGATATTGAGTTAGATCAGTCACTTTTTGAAAGCAGTTTTCTTAGATTTCACAGCTCGTTGCATGTCTTCATTCCACCACCAAGTTTGTTTATCAACAAATTGTCGTCCCGGTTTTGTCATACCCATTACTTCCTTTGCATTTGCCTGGATGTTTGAGGTGAATTCATTCCATGTTAGTTGATCAATGTAGTCAGGAAGAGGACCAATAGAATCTAGAAGTTGCAATTCATGGCCAGGTAGTTTTCACCACTTTAAATGTTCAGTATTCGTGATAGGTCGTGAAGGAGTACGAAGAGTAATATGAAAGTCTAAGATCAAGGGCTTATGTTGGGGAGCAACATTTTCTGAAGGAATGACCTTGGGAGTCCTTCACCAATTTCAGATCTCTTCTACGAACCAACCAGTAATCAATTTGAGTTTGATGGTCACCACTGTTGTAGGCTATGTGATGAGATGTGATAACCATTTCTTGAAGAAGGTGTTCACCACCACTAGGTCACAAGCCTCGGCACAATCTAAGGTGCACACACCAGCTGCATTTCGCGTCCCATGACCACAACCACCATGTATGCGATCAAAACCATCACGTGATCTACCAATATGACAATTGAGATCACCACCAATAAGCAAAGACTCATTAGGATCAACTGAATGTATTAATGCCTCAAGATCACTCCAGAATTTTTCTTGTTCTTCAGCTTGGCACCCAGTCTGTGGTGCCTAACATGAGATGATATGGAGTGATATGATTTGCTCAATATAGTCTGTTAATATGATACCGTTGAAGTTGAGTGGATTCTTCCAATTCGCAGACTCCAGTCAACGGAATGAACAATTTCTATTGTATCCTTACACAACAAGCCTCAGTGCCTTCAGGCAGCACCATATTGCCCAAGCGAGAACGTGCGAGAATGTTGAGAATTATCGTTATCGAGCCCACCAGTTCCGGAACCAGTATTTCCGTTCTTCATTCTCGTCCAACGAGACCAATCGTAACTCAAGAGCTTTTCCCCCGGCTCTACAAGCTACTGGGATCATGGCTGAAGGTAAATTTGTGCTAAGGGACTAGGAGAACACTTCCTTATTACCAAGCAAAGAAGATTCAAGACCGGCACAAGTCATTGGACTATTGAAGGACAAGAATGAAGATAAACTGTTCTGCAGTATTGTTGGACTAAAGGGGCCTGAAAATGAGAGGGTTAACTTAGATGTGTTGTGTTGTTTTGATTCTCTTAGGATCAAAAGGTGGTAGGATGTTAGGTAATATGTTGCCCCAGCATTGTACGTTGTGTTGTTCCTTGAAAACATGTTTATTCTGAGAACTTGTCTGGAGAATATAACTGAACCCTGTATTTTTGTTGAAAACGGGTGCAGGTAATACAGGGTCTTTATATTTGCTTAGCTAGGACATTCTCGCTCACTCGCTCCACCAGTGACGGCTCAGTTTCCGGCTGCCGCGAGCGGGTATTTACGGCAGAATACGGTGCTTAAAATCAGCATCATGCATTTTAACTCACCATGCTTACAGTAGATGCTGAAAATGTATCCCATCCACTGCCAAACATAATCGGCATCTCCTTATGAAGTTTCCGGTTACTCCGGTTAATTTAGCTTCAGTACGGAAATAACGACCTTTACGTCCATTTTTATAGTTTACTGAACCTGTACTGTACGTTTGAATCTCTTAGCCGGTTAGCTAATAGATAACACCCCTGGTTTTGTCACGCACAGTGAGGAAGTCCCACATCAATAATCTTTTGTCTATTATTTCATTATTCATGTTGGCAACGTGTCACGTGGGTATGACGTAGTGTCCGGGGTGAATGGAAAATGGCCGACCTTCTTCAAATGAACACGACCAATAATGCTTTATTTACGTTAAAGGTAATTATTTCCGGTGCAGCAGTGGCATTTGAAATTGTGAAACGCCTCCCAACAACTCCGAGAAAGGTTTGTCAATCATAAATACTACATTTTCAATAATATACCTTGTTAAAAGTGATGAAAAGGCATGTTCTCACAATCTGCAGAATTAGTTTTAGTTTTATGTGACCATTTATCTCACAATCATGAGCCACGAGAAAATATACAACAGCCCCTGACAGTAAAATGTTCAACTCTCAGTGAGATTATTAATTCCTACAGATATGCTTTGGATTGAAAATTCTTATTCTTCATAATTACTGTCAATACGGAACCTGAAATGAATAATATTTCTAATGATCGACATAGACGAGCTAGTTATCAATAAATGATAAAAATGGTCCGGTTAGCTCAAACAATGCCAGCGTTTCGCCCCAGTGTGCCGTTGGGCTCGTCAGTTGGTACAGACACACCTACCAATACGCGTGGCTAGCACATGCTGAAAAGGCCATGCAAGACACAAAATACAAGCAGTATTGACGTCACGAGCATGCCAATGTGCTACGAGAGTCAAACTCCCTTTCTTAAAAACAAAAGCCTTACCTTGGCAATCCAAATAAGGTTTTGAATAAATCTACTGACACAGCTCCCTCTCATTTGTGCATTCATCCGCTCAAATGGAAACTACATCATATTCCCTCTGGGAATATTCAAAACCTTAGACGAGCTAGTATGCCTAGCTACCGGTAACAGGCTGGTCAGTCATGGTATTTTTAATGGGTAGAACAGCGAGTGCGCATAGTGTTTTGGTCGACAGTAGTTTGTCTTGCTTGGTCTTTTCTTATGATTAATGATCTAAGAAAAAATGTGGTGTTACCGTAACTTTTTATAGTCCTATAAAAGTACAGTAAGTATGTAGTTAGTTTTAGTTGTAAGTAGGTAGTTAGTTTGTCTATTAGATATATGTCATTGTTCTATTAGACTGTGGTGTGTGAGTGTGTCTGGTAGCAGTTGCATTGTTTATTAGTTATAGTTCATTGTTTCAGTAGACTGTGATGTGTGAGGGTGCATGTGAGTGTGCCTGTTGACAGACTGTTTTAGTGGTAGTATTTGTTGTTGGTGGAACTTAAGTTTTTTGTTAGTAGAGTTTTGGTATTTAATTGTTAGTACGGTAGAAGGTTAGTATTTTTGTTAGTAGAATTGCTCTTTACTTATTCTGAAAGGGAGTAGCAGCCTTTCAGAATAAATCAATTCTTTACTAGTCTTATAGACGGTTAAGATATTGATAATATAAGCCAATAATGGCTACACTGCGTCCTGCTGCATGAAAGCAACGGGAAACTACAGCCGTATGCTATTCCCGAGGATATGCACCTCTCTATGCATAATTACATGTGATGATGGCCTCCTCCCTTGTAAAATTTCAATCCGGAGGTAAACTAGTCCCCCGTTCGGATCTCCGGGTGGGGACTACTTGAGAGGGGGTTAACATCACAGAAGTGACAAAGAGGAAATCTGACATTCTACGGATCGGAGCGTGGAATGTTAGAAGTCTGCTAGGAAGTGGAAGGTTAGAAAACTTAGAAAGGGAAATGGATAGGTTGAGGTTGGATTTGGTTGGGATTAGTGAAATGCGCTGGCAGGAAGAACAGGACTTTTGGTCAGGAGACTATAGGGTCATTAGTACTAAATCAAACAATGGCCAAGCAGGGGTTGGCCTCATATTGAGTAGGAAACTTGGACAGCGGGTGGAATATTATGAGCAATATAGTGAACGGATTATTGTAGCAAAAATCAATACAAAACCAACCTGCACTACAGTGGTACAAGTCTATATGCCTACCAGTCAAGCTGATGATGAGGATGTTGAAAAGGTCTACGAAGAAATAGACGAAATTCTGAGGTATATCAAGGGTGATGAAAATGTTATAGTAATGGGAGATTGGAATGCTGTGGTAGGAAAAGGGAGAGAAGGGAAGATAGTAGGAGATTTCGGATTAGGTGAAAGGAATGATCGAGGAAGCAGGCTGGTAGAATTCTGCACCGAGCATGAATTGGTCATAGCTAACACCTTATTCAATAACCACAATAGAAGAATATACACATGGATGAGACCAGGAGATACAGGGCGTTACCAAATCGACTTCATTATGGTCAAGCAGAGGTTTCGAAACCAGATTTTGGATTGTAAAACATATCCTGGTGCTGACATAAACTCTGATCACAATCTGGTTGTAATGAAATGCAGATTAAAGTTGAAGAAACTGAAGAAAAGTCAAAAGCCAAAAAGGTGGGCAATAGACAGACTGAAAGAGAAGGATGTAAACGAAAGATTCAAGAAGAGTATAAAGGAAGGACTAATGAAAAACCCTAAACAAACTTCAATTGCAGACGAATGGGCACTTTTGAAGAATGAAATAACAAAATCCGCAGAAGAAAACATTGGTAGGAAAGAAAGAATAGGTAGAAAACCGTGGATCACTCAGGATATACTAGAATTGATGGATGAAAGGCGGAAACACAAGAATCTAAGAGATGAAAAGGGGAAAGCAGAATACAGACGTCTGAGAAATGAGGTTAACAAGAAGTGCAAGGAAGCGAAAGAAGAATGGTTGAAAGAGAAATGTGCAGGTATAGAAAATTGTCTGAAATTAGGAAAAGTAGACACAGCTTATCGAAGGATTAAGAATACTTTTGGGGAAAAGAAGACTAAGTGCTGTAATATTAAGGACACAAATGGAAAGCCTCTAACAGATAGGGAAGAAAAGGTTGAGAGATGGAAAGCTTACATAGAGAGTTTGTATAAGGGAAAGGAGATTGAGAATCATGTAATGGAAAGGGAGGAGGAAATTGATGAGGATGCGAAAGGAGATTTAATATTGAGATCAGAATTTGATAGAGCTTTGGAAGACTTAAGCAGGAACAAAGCACCAGGCATAGATGATATACCGATTGAGTTGCTACGCTGCATAGGAGATGAAGGTCTGATCAGGTTATTTCACTTGGTGTGTAGGATTTATGAGACAGGTGAGGTACCCCCTGATTTCAAGAAGAATGTAATCATCCCTATACCAAAGAAAGTGGGAGCTGACAGATGTGAAGATTACCGTACAATCAGCTTGATTACTCATGCTTCAAAGATCCTGTCTAGAATAATTTACAAGAGGATTGAAAGCCAGATAGAAACGGAGTTGGGTGAAGACCAGTTTGGTTTCAGGAGAAATGTAGGAACAAGGGAAGCTGTACTAAGCCTTAGGCTGATTTTAGAAGGTAGAATAAGGAAAGATAAGAGAACGTTCATGGCATTTGTAGACTTAGAAAAGGCTTTTGATAACGTTGATTGGACTAAATTGTTTGACATTTTGAAATCAATTGGAATAAAGTACAGGGATAGGAGGGTGATATACAATCTGTACAGAAACCAGACAGCAGTCATTCGAGTTGAAGGACATGAGAGAGAAGCTGGTATTCAGAAAAGTGTAAGGCAAGGCTGCAACTTATCACCCATACTTTTCAATCTTTACATTGAACAAGCAATGAAGGAAATTGGAGAAAAATTTAAAGTGGGAGTGAAGATTCAAGGAGAAATAATTTCAACTCTGAGATTTGCTGATGACATCGTCATCTTGGCCGACAAGCCTGAGGATTTGAATGAGTTTTTGAATGGTATGGACTCCGTCTTTCGGAAAGAATTCATGATGAAAATAAATAAATGTAAAACAAAAATACTGGAATGCAGCCGAAATAAATCAGAAACTTCTATGGAGATCAAATTGGCAGGTGAAAAGCTGAAGGAAGTAGGAGACTTCTGTTACTTAGGAAGCAGAATAACCAGTGATGGACGAAGCAAAGAGGATATTAAAAGTAGGTTGGCTCAGGCAAAGAAAGCATTTCTACAAAAAAGGAATCTGCTGACATCGAATATAGATTTAGGTATTAGGAAGTCATTTTTGAAAGCCTTGGTCTGGAGCGTGGCGCTCTATGGAAGTGAAACTTGGACTATTGGTGCAGCAGAAAAGAGGAGAATTGAAGCATTTGAAATGTGGTGTTACAGGAGAATGATGAAGATCAGATGGGTAGATAGGGTTACAAACAAAGAGGTATTAAGACGAGTGGGAGAGGAGAGATGTTTCTGGCGACTGCTAATGAAGAGAAGAGATAGGTTGGTAGGACACATACTAAGACACCCAGGAATAGCAAGCTTAGTTATGGAAGGAAGGGTCGAGGACAAAAACTATAGGGGTAGACCAAGGTTAGAATATGTTAAACAGATTGCCTCCGATGTAGGGTGTCGGAGCTATGTAGAGATGAAACGATTAGCTCAGGACAGGGAGGCGTGGAAAGCTGCATCAAACCAGTCAAAAGACTGAAGACTCAAACAACAACAGAACAGCGAGGTCATCTGCCCCTAAACATCTAGTTGGAAGGCAAGCAGTCATCACTGTTAACGATTGGTTGTATAGGGCAATTCCATCCTCGAGTTGCAAGTTCATGGTGACAATATAAATAAATTAAATAATAATGTTATTGGTTTTACGTTCCTTTTAACTTCTGCGGCCTTTAGAGACGCCTGGGTGCTGGAAATTTGCCCCAAAGTGGATCTTTAACGTGCCAGTAAATCTACTGACACAGCTCCCTCTCATTTGTGCATCCTCAAATGCCAATTGGCTGCACTAGGATTCAATTCGGTAATTCTGCACGCCATGAGAACATGCCTTTTAACGAGGTATATTATTGAAAATATAGGATTTATGATTTACATACCTTTCTATGAGTTGTTGGGAGTCGTTTCACAATCTCAACTACAACTGCCGCACCTCAATAAAGTTTTTTTTTACGAAAATAAAGAATTTTTATCGTGTTTGTTTCACTACGTACGCCATCTTGGACACTCGACAGATAGACATGTGACTACGTTACCAACATGTCGCACACTAAATTCACCATTTCACATGTAAAGACGTAAAGTACTGCCTGGCCGAAAATTACTGCTAGTACCACAAGCAAGGGGGTCTGGGGCGTAAGCCCCAGGTTAGGTTTGATTTTGTATGTAAAACATTAATAAAATAGAATTTATGAAGTAATTTCACATGTCACACAATCCATGGTTAAAGTACGACTGACGAGTTGGATTTGGCGCAATAGTATATTACATTATCGACGCTCTTTTGTTTCTTTGTATACCCGGTGCGAGATAGTACCAAATGCGTGGGGTTGGCATTCCTGACTTAGTGAGAAAGATGTCTCCTAGAGACTTCATTTCAACTATATACGTAGTGCTGCTATTTGGGATGGCTGGGTGGGTCTATGACAGCAGACGAGTCAACATCTGTTAATTTATCATCTCCAGATACCATTACTACAGGTACTTTGGCTAATTACATTACTCAATTTTTTTTTATACACATGTTCTCACAGTGTGCAGCACTACCTTCAATTCTGCAACCTTGGGAACAGCAGGAGAGAACGTTACCGCTGAGCCACGCAGCCAGAAATAAGAAAATAAAGTTCTATTAGGAACTTTGAAATTGACACTGTAATGATACTAACCTCCTTCGCCAGATCTGAACTGGTATTGAACATCATCGTCTCCAGCATCCAAGAGCCCCTGGGTATGTGCCAATTCTGCTACAGCTGCCTGATCTTCACCAGATCCTAATGATCCATCTTCATCCACAATGGTTAGACTGGTCCCAGAAATTATTTCCTTGGAGTCAACCAGACAACCATCACTTGCTTCACCATCCTTATCTTGACTACATGGCGTATATAAGCAGAAGGAACATAAGTAAACCACTAACCCTCACTGGAAAGTAAGAGTGCAAAAAATATCCTAACCTAAAAATAGGCACGACATGTATTGCTGCATTGTGGCATAACAACACAAATGCCATGTAGAACGAAAAACAAATTCAAGTTTGAAGATATTAAACTACAAACTACCCTTTTAACGTAACAATATCATAAGTGTCGTTAAACCACGTCAGTATATCATACATGGCATTGCCGCATCATGACTTATCAAGATTATGGTAGGCTAATGATTAGGGATACAGAGCAACATCATTTTAAAGTAAGAAGGTGACCTTCAGCAATAGATTAACGTTTGTGATGTGGTCGATGTGACATTCATTTGATTTTGTGACTTGTTATGCCCAACATACCTGTTCTCCAACGTATGTTCTAGCATATCCATGAGAAAGCACTTCGTGAAAGTTTTGAATTTGCCAGGAAGCTAGCCGAATTGATCACGGGGCCAAACAACAGGGTCATGTGAGCACCATGTAATGGCTGCCTATCTTATCCCCGAAAAAGTGTCAAATATCATTCCGCTAAGGAGAAATTACAGTAGTTCCTACGTCTTAAGAAAAAGCAATGACAATAAACATATTCAATTCGATTTCTAATCGCCGTAGGATCTCTGTTTCGCTCAACTATAGATCCCAACTTGTTAATTTTCTTGCGAACTTAATATCGCGCGCACTCATATAGCCTGGAATAAAAGTTACAAGGCTTTGCAATGGTACCGACATCTCTTACACAATCCTAAAACTACATGCGGGAACGGGTTGCCATCTGGTGCTGGATTTTAAAAAGGTGTATCCGACTTCTGTCCAAGTTGACGTGTAAATATAACAGCTGTTAAAGCTACAGTACGCATAAATATGTTGGATTTATTCACTATCTTCAGTAAGGGTGGAATAGTGCTGTGGTGCTTTCAGGGCACTAGTCAGATATTCACTCCATCTGTCAATGCCTTAATACGAAGTGTAATTCTGCAGGTAAGGAAGAATGACGTCTCTTTAATTTGAGGTTAGGGGTTACCTTAATCTAATTTACATCTTAATTGTCATTGTATATTATTTTGAGAATAACATGCTTTTGGAGATTAAGTTAGCCATCTAACTACATATTTTGTTTCAAATGATGATGTTTTATTCAATATTGCAGGAAAGAACTGGAAACAACAGCTACGAGCACGATGGATTGACGTTAAAATACAAACTCGATAATGAATTTGAACTGGTGTTCGTTATTGCATATCAGCGAATTCTTCAGCTGTCATATGTGGATAAATTCTTAAATGACATCCATTTGGAATTCCGTGATAAGTACAAGAATGAATTGAAGCAAAGAAGTCATTTTCAAGTAAGTCAGATTAGTCAATCAATCGCCTTTTCTTGGTGTTGTAATACCTACAATCAAGAATGATGCAACTACTGGGCCTACACCACTTGCTGCACCATGCACCCGGCTCAGTTGCACCATCGAGTTGTTGTATTACGACTATACTCTGATTTACAAAAGATGCTCGGTGAAAGCTGTCATCCGCTTGATGGGTGAGGTGAGGAGTGGATACGAGAGGTTTCCATGGCAACAGTGAGCAATGTTGCAATGTATGCCGACACAGCAGTAAGCACATGGTTTGACTCGGTGTGTCTTCACTCGTCAAGGTCATTAGACAGGCAGGGGGGGGCTAACTTCCCCAGTATTTGTATTTCCTGAAAGCCTCTTGGCAACGCAGCATTTCACCACGTGCTAGCTTTGACAGCTGTCGGCGAGCTTTATTGGTAATTCAGAGTATAGCATAAACGGTTTCAACCATGCAAATGACTTGGTCCATTACAAGTTGTTAAAAGGCAAGAATTAACTATTCCAATTCTTTAATCAAACTTCAGCCTGTTGTTCTGTCAATAAACATATTCAATTTGATTTCTAATCGCCGTATGATCTCTGTTTCGCTAAATTATAACTTAGATCCCAACTTGTTAATTTTCTTGCGATATTAAATCTGTCATACTCCAGTTAAGATAATATTAATTTCAACAGGACTTTGAGTTCAGTGATACATTTCAAGAAGTCCTCAAAGCAGCTGAGATATGGGGAAAACAACAAGCAAAAATCCCCAAGCAGATGAAATCTTTTGAAGAGTCTGTGAAGTCGAAGAAAACAGTTTCCTCCATGATCACGAGGAAAAATGATGAGAAGGAGAACAAGAAGAGTGGTAAGTCGGTTGATTGCTTTTCCCAAAACTAACTAAAAAATAATTCAGGTGTGGCGACTTCCGTCTGGACTTAAAACAAATTAATTATTCCATGAAGGACTTACCGTACTTACATTTTTGTTTTTTCTTAGAATTAAGAGGGCGCTAAAGTCAGCCGGCCGGCCGCTCGTGGCAGGTTCTGCTTATAGCATTGAGAGAGAGTTAAAATCGACATTTTAAATAAGTCAATGGCTGAAATGAAACAAAACTTCACTTCCAAATCCCGTAAATACCTTCAATAGCACTTATTAAACTTTTCAAATGAGATTTCATTGATAATAACATATTGTATCATTGAAACTGAGAAGCAATTTTCCCATAAGGCAAGGCCTATTTTTCACAGATTTTACTTCAGAAATTAAAAATCAATGTGACTGTCAAAAGTGATGAAAAGTTGCATGGCTGTAAAGGGTATTTGTTTAAGAATGCTTCTATAGAGATGAATCTTGCTTTCCTCCTGCGTGTTTCTATAAAAGAAGCAGTTTTTAATGCCCTACACTTTCAGTCGTAATGCCGCTGCCGTAGAAGTTTGCTACTTAGCCGCAAGAGCGCAGGCGTAATGGGTCGGTAATGCAGAGTGACAAGTTATTTCTAGCGTTGAGTACAAGACTTACAGCTGATGTATTGTATTCGTTGAATAGGATTCTACTGTGTTTACTTTCGTTTCTTAAACGAACTGTTAGTAGGTTCATTTTCTGTGTACAGTGTTATTAATTCAACGAGTTAAAGTGTAATTTATTGTGATGGGCAAAATTCGGATGCCTCTTTCTGCTTGGCGGAAGAAAAGAAGATTAAATCCAGTGCTACAACGATACAATGTTGAAAGAAGGTAAGCAATATTGAATAATACCCTATATTATTCTTAAATAATTTTGTCCCATACACTACTTATTGGAAAATAAAGTACTGAATTTTTTAAACTATAATTTTGAACAAATTGATAAAACTGTTGTAATCTCATAATTATCAGGGCAGATGACCCCGCTATTCCGTCCTTTGAATTAATAATAACTAACTAAATAATTACATAATTATGAATTCATTTATTCGAGTTATCTTTTCAAGAACCCAGTAAAAATAAATCGAAGGTCGTAAGTATTCTATAAATTGTATTTCTAATAAATAATAAAATAATAATAATAATAACCTCTGGCACTACAGCCCATGAAGGGCCTAGGCCGACCAAGCGACCGCTGCCTGGCCATTTGGCCTGCAGATATTGGGGTCACGCGTGATCAGCGCATCGTTTCCCCTCAGCCGTTAATCTTGGTTTCCGTGATCAGGGCGCTGTCTCACTGTCAAAGAGCTACTCAATTGTCCTTACGAGGCTGAATGCAGCCCGTTCCTGCCCTCACGTCAGTTTCTAAAATCACTGACGGAGCCGGGAATCGAACCCGGGGCCTCCGGGTGAGAGGCAGCCGCGCTCTACCCCAACACTATGGGGCCACCGTCATTCTAATAAATACAGTATTTATTGTTAAGTTTGTTTTCATTAATGAATATTAAGTTATAGTAAAAAGTTGTTTAGTAACTGATGAAAACTGAGAAATTTAATGTTTGCCTTTCGTTTTGTAATTGTTTTTTGTGGTTTAATATTAACAGCAACAATTATTGCAGGTGTAGGTAGACAAAAATACTGTAGTTTTAGAAACAATTAGCTTAATGTAAATTACGGCCAAAATCGAGCTTAAAATACCTTATATAGGCTACACTGCTTTTCTTATAATATTTTACTTTTTCTGAAAATTTACTATCAATAAAATTTTAAATGCCTCAGACTAACTGGCTGCGTGGCTCAGCGAAGTGTTCGCCTGCTGTGCCCAAGGTTGCAGGATCGAATCCTGGCGTAGTCAGTTGGCATGCGAGGGCGTCATGTCAGTGGATTTATTGGCACATTAAAGATCCCCTTTGGGGTAAACTTCCGGCACCTAGGCGTCTTTTAAAAGCCGCAGTAGTTAAAAGGGATGTAACACCCATAACATAATTCAAATGCACCAATTTGCTAATGATGTTTCAAATGTTATGGAAAGAGGGCTAAGCTACTTAACCGCGGGTATTCCTATGTCGTTTATTCTGGATCAGCTATTAACTGTCAGTTAGTTGATATGCTAATTATACCATTCATATTGACAGTAAAACTTTTAGTATAAAAATGCTGATTTTGTGTTTTTAATCTTTGCTTGATTTTCTTTACTGAGCCTTAGGCAATATGTAAAAAATATTTTTTTATTGTGGAGAATTCCCTGAACACATCTATCTGACATGATCTAGGTCCGATATGCGTGTCATTATAGAGATACAAATAATGATCAACCATTAACCCTAAATATACTTTGTAAAAACGACTTTTTCAGTACCAGTACTGGATGCGCTTTTTTAGCAAGAAGAAGGCTGATTTGATAGAGACACATGAGCCGGAAGCTGTACAAGAAAAACAAGAACAACCAGTATTGGGAAAGCCACAATGCGTCTCACTGAAACTTAGCGGGAGAAGAGTTGTAAATATTGTTGACTTTTTAGACCAGATCAAAGATTTAGACAAACACAGCCCGTTTGGTTGCACTTTCGCCAATATGGAAGTGGTTTCTGAAAAATGTCGAGGCTTAAAAAGTATTTTCGTTTTCATGTGTAATATGTGTGGTTTAAGAAAAACAGTTCATTCTGAAAAATCACATGACAACCTGATGGACGTCAACACTGCCAGTGTTTGTGGTACAGTTACTACAGGCGGTGGGCACGCATAAATGGAGGAGTTCTTGAGCATACTTGACATCCCTCCTATGAGTCATGTCACATTCAAGAAGTACGAGGAGAAAGTGTCGGAGGGTTGGGCAGCTACTGCGGCGGCGGAGATGGAGGAAGCAGCGGTGGAAGAGGCACGGCAGGCGCTGGAGCTCGGCGAGGTAGATAAGGATGGCGTCCCACTTATCACTGTGGTCGCCGACGGTGCCTGGTGCAAGAGGTCGTATCGCACCAACTACTCAGCTTTATCTGGCGTGGTAAGTTATTAGTTACCGTACTGTATATGGCAAGAGACGTAGGCAAATCCTGAACCGAAGCATTTTAGTGGCGCTACATAGTTTGCTCTGTTCACTTTGTGTATCAACGGCCAAAGTAAGTAGCTTTTGATAAAAGTAGTATTTCTGTGATAGCAGAATTTTTTAGCGCGTCAAATTCAAGAGTAGCCTTACCTTGTCGGCGCGCAACTCAATCTTCGTCAGCGTGTTTCACAGCTAAAATTTACCAAAGTACGAGCTGGATTCCACCAATTCGTACAACATTTATAATTTTAAATTTAAGTTCTTACTTTTCATTAGTGTTTGTATGTGATTTTACAAGAATTCCAAAAATAATGCTTCAACGGGAATAATATGATTACATTTTGAAATAAGTAAAAATAAGAATTTTAGTGTGACTGTGTAACGGGTTAGCGGCTACACGAGAGGATCGATTTTGACGAAATTCAGCAAGTATGTCAAAAAAACGTCCAACTGTATCTCCAGACTTCTTCCCGTATCTTAGTTTTAGGGGTTTCTTCTGCCCAAATAACATTACGTTCATAAAAAAAGTTTTAGATGATTTTGATCTGAGTTGGACTGAAATAATCCTTATAGGCCTAATTCACTTTTATTTAATTTCTACCTAATTTGAAATATTAACTTACTGTGTATCATAATAACTATGCAGGTTATACTGTATTTATTTTTGTTTTTGTAGGCAGCTATTGTCGGTCACCGCACTCGGAAGGTGCTCTTCATCGGCGTAAAGAACAAGTATTGTACAACTTGCGCCCGCGCCGAGACAAAAGGAGAGGCGGCCAAGACACACACCTGCTATAAGAATTGGAACATGACTCAGAGCTCTACAATTATGGAAACTGCGATCATTTGCGAGGGCTTCCAAAGAAGTGAGGAAATGTACAACGTTAGGTATGCTAAGCTTATCGCAGATGGTGATAGCAGCGTGTACAAAAGAATTTTAGAGACAAGGCCGTATAAATGTTTGACTGTAGAAAAGGTAGAGTGTAAGAACCATTTGCTAAGAAATATGTGCACTCGTTTGAGGAATATTGCAAATTCCAAAACCTAGAAACCTTCAGTCATGCTTCGCAAAAAGATTGGGAACAATTTATTACGCTGCAGGGTTGCATTGACCAAAGCCACTGAGCACAGAATAAGAGAAGTCCGGCTCATAAATGAAAAAATTGAAAACCTGAGGAAAGACACTCAATATCCCTAGCCACGTGTTTGGAGAACACAAGGGGTGTGCAGAGAGGGGCTACTTCTGTGAGCTAGACACAACAACTGCTCCAGTTGATTTTAACCTTGTGCCTCAACTCGCTTCTGTTGGTCTGTACGCATTGATTTCGGATGTTTTCAGGGATGTTAGCCGTTACAGCCGCAGCTTGCTCGCCGATGTAAATAGCAACTATGTTGAGCATTACAACTCCATAGTTGCTCAGTTCATTGGCGGGAAAAGAATGAATTTTGCATCGACCGGGTCATACCAGGGGCGATGTTCTGCTGCTGTTGTTCAGCACAACTCCGGCATGGCCAATTACAAGCTTCACAAAACAGTGTATAGTTCAAGTCCAGGATCGTTTGCGAAAGGCACAGAGGTAAAAAGAAAGAAGAAGGCTGATAGTCGGAAGAACCAAAAGAGATGTCGCAAGTCATTATTTAGTTCAATAATCAATGAAGAGGAGGATTATGGCCCGGCGGCACAAAGACCCGATATCGACGAAGAGGTGATGAAAAAGGAATCGGATGAGTTCCTGAAAAGTCTACACAGATCAAAGGAAGAATTTTAAAGAATTGAACGAGAAACAATTCAGCAAAGTGACTGTAACGAATGGCTAGAACTCCGCAGAAACATACTCACTGCGTCGAACTTTGGGCGAGTTTGTAAAATGAGAACAACAAAGGGGTGCGAGCCATTAGTGAAGCAAATCCTCTCCACTGCATTTGATTGCGTGGCAATGGAGTATGGCCGAAGGAACGAGGAGTCAGCTCACAACGAACTCGCTTTTTTGATTGACGAAAAAATAGAAAAATGTGGTCTCTTTATCGATAGTTTCCTTTTTTCGGAGCCAGTCCCGACGGGTTAGTCAATGAAGATACAGTCATAGAAATAAAGTGCCCTTCGTCGGCTAAGGACTTTACTCCAGACGAAGCTATTAAGAAACGCAAGGTCACTTTTTGGGCAGTAAACAAGAAGGGAGACATCGGGGAAGTACAAAAAAAATCACATATTCTATTTCCAAATACAAGGTCAACTTGGTTGGTTGGTTCTTAAGTTTAGGGGCTGCGACAACGCAGTCATGTAGCCCCAAAGGTCAACTTCAAGTGACATAAAGGAAGTACTGCATTTTTGCCTTGTGGACCCCAAAAGGAATCAAAACAGCAAAAATAGAACGAGATGAGACCTTTTGGAAAAATGAAATGTTCCCAAAGTTACATAGGTTTTATATGGACTGCCTACTTCCAGAAATAGTTGGCCCTAGACACAGCCGCTCCATGCCTATAAGAAACCCTGCTTACATAGTGGGAGCCCAAAGGATGGCTGAGGAGAAGAAGGCTAACAAAACTGTAAATAAAATGTAATTTGTGTATGTAATTCACAACTATTTGTATATAAAAGTTTGTAACCGATTTTCGGCCTCTTGTCTAAGATCGAAGTGTTTTTTAATGTAAATTATGAGTACAAACTACTTTTTAAGTTCTTTATGTTATTTTTATACAGTTTTTATTAAAGTGATTTAAATCATAGAATATGTTAGTTTTGTCACAATTATTGCATTATTATAATTGAACTTTAGGATGTCATTGAATCTTTGTGTTTTGTAAGATATTGTTTCATGCAATTTGTAACGATCAGTATAAAAGTGTTTGTAACATCTTTGTAAATTACGAGTATAAGTTACTTTCCAAATTAATTATGTTTATTTTGTCACGACAACGATTATTATTATTAACAGAAAAGCGCACGAATGTGCATAACATAGATTTACATTAGTGAAACAAACATGTTACAAAAGAGTTAATTAATGTGAAAAACATCATGATCCAGTAATCAGTCAGGAATGTGTGCATTAAAGCATTTATTCATGACCAGTCATTATATTGTGAATTGAATGTTATTTGTGAAATAGAGCAACACTGTATGATGCTTTGTTCATTTTAAATGTTAGTCCTTGCCATAATCACAGAGTGATTTCTGGTTATTTTTACATCGTGTGATGTGATATGTGTCACAGAACTGGTCACATAACGAGCACACGCAGAGTTCATTTGGGGCGTGGTAGGACATGTTTTTACATATTTTATGGTGGTACCCATGCACTGCTAACTTTATCACCACATGTCTTAGTTTCTGATTGGCGCTGGTCCAGTTCCGGTTGATCATGGCATCCGTGCTGTAAAATTCTAGCGGAATGCCTTCTCTCTTATCTCTTCTCTCTGCTAGGTGCGCTTCAGCATTCTTTGTTGATGGAAGCTGTAATTTTGTTCTTATTTCTTCGACGAGGAAGGGTTCCCGTGCTAATTCATATGTTAGGCGTGAGCGCGTGTATTTTGAGATGCCCATTAAGGTTTTCAGGAATTGGGCTTTAACTCTTTCGATGGTGGCCAGATCTCTCTTCGTTAGTCGGTCCCATATCAAGTGGATCCCGTACGTGAGAATTGGTAGGATCTTTGCGTCAAACAGATGCATAGCTGTTTTTAAGGATAGCTGCTGGAGATTGATAACGTCGTACATGGCTTTCAAGCAAGCCACTGCTCTGTCTTGGATGTGTAGTCTGAATGTTCCGGTAGTCTGTAAAGTAATCCCAAGGTATTTAACTGCATTTACTATTTCCACTTTGACCTCTTCATATTGCAAGTTGTCGTTTGCTGCTACACGCCCACCTTTCCGAAAAACCATCTGTTGGGTTTTTGTCCAGTTTATTTTCAGACTGTTATTTCCTGCCCATTCTACCAGTGCTGAGAAGGCGTGTTGGAGTTCTTCCTTATTTGGTGACCCTAGGACCATGTCATCCGCATATATGTAGATCACTGCGTCCTTTGATTTCTCTCGGATTGCTGTTGTTACATCGGCTGTGGCAATATTGAACAGTATGGGACTGAGGGGGTCACCTTGCAACACTCCATTAGTTTGGGTGATTTCCTTTGTTTTGCATACTGCGTCATCTATGGTGATCTGGTTGTATGCCAGGATATTTTTTACTAAGATTGTTAAAGGATTGTGATTTCCGATGATATTTTGAAGTTTCGATATGAGCTTTCTTCTGTCAATTAGGTCGAAGGCCTTTGTATAGTCTATAAAGACTGCATAAAACTTTCCCTTTTGGAGTCGTTTTGCTTCCTCTATGTCATTTAACAGATTTTGAATTGCGTGCAAGGTTCCTCTTCCTCGTCTAAAGCCGAATTGTTCCTCCGGTATCTTGGAGTCGACTTCGTATACTATCCTGTTGGTTAGAATTCTTGTCAGTAACTTGAAGGTGTTGCTTTCCAGTGCAATTCCTCTGTACGAGTTGGGGTCGTTGGTTTCACCTTTTCCTTTATAGAGAGTTTTAATGGTCGATTTTCTCCATTCATCGGGAATATTTCCTGTTTCTAGGCATTTGGTAAAGAGCTTGGACCATAGTTCTGATAGGTGTTGTGCCGATTCCTTTAGATGTTCGTTGAAAAACCCGTCTGGTCCTGCGGCCTTGTTACATTTCGTAGCATTGATTATGTCCAATACCTCTGTTTTAGTGATGGGGAGTATTTCTTCGTGTTGATCTCTACATTCAATTTCATATGCCGCTTGTTGACCTGTACCGTTAAGGATGAGAGTGAAGTGCGATTCCCATATTCCTATTTCTACGTTGCTAGATCTTGACGATCTTCTTGGTCTGATGGCTATGTATGGATCATTCATTGCTTCTTTGGCGATCCTCTCACCTTCTTTTTCTATGTATTGAAAGCGTTTACGTTTTAGGAGATTCTTGGAATATCTCCGTGTTTCCCCATATACTCTTAGGTCCTCTGGTGTTGACGTGATCCTAGCTATATGTAGCGCCTTTAGTGTAGTTTGTCTTTCTGCATAACATTCCTTATCAAACCACGGTTGAGCTTTCCTTGTAATCTGTTTGTGGGTTATACTTGCTCCTAGTATCTTGTTAATTCTTGTTAGGGCTGAATTTAGGTCGTTTTCCTTGATTGTCTTTTCTGCTTCAGGTACTTTTCCTAGTTGTCGCTGTAGTGCTGCCATGTTAAGGTGTCTGGATATGATGGTCTTGATGCAATTCGGAACAACTTTCTTTGGAGTTTTGAGTAAGAATTTGGTCTGTATTGGGATGTGTTTTCTTAGTGGGGTTACTGGTGAAGTCCATAGACTCTTTTGTTCTAAAATTTCAATATCGTTTCCTTTGTGGAACACGAGGTCAATTGTGCTACTGCCATTATGGGCAAAGTAAGTTTTGCGTCTTGGGTCATTTACTATTTTGAAATTTTCTTCTGTAAGGAATGTAAGGACAGTTTTACATTTCGTATCGGGTTTGTCTAGTCTACAGTTCATATCTCCTGCTAGTATTATGGTTTGTTCTGGGTTTGCAACTTTCCGTAGGGAGAGCGTGAGGAGTTCCATTATTTCCTCGGTATCAGTGTTGGGGCGTACATAAGTGCCTATTATCGTGAAGTTGTTTGCTTTCGCGATTATGAGGTTTTCTTCTATATGTAAGGTCTTTAAGGGTCCTATCCATGGTTTATAGAGGATAGATACACCTCCTGATGGCCTTCCTTCTGTAGGTTTTCTTGCTAGAGAGTGGATGGAGTAGAAACCTTCTATATCAATAGGTGTCGTTAGGAATGTCTCTGTGAAGATTAGTATGTCAGATGTTTCAAATGTGTTTCCTGGGGTTAGTTTCAGTAGTCCTTTAAACCCTTCTACGTTCCACAGGAGCATGTTAATGCAGTTATTCGAGAGATGCGCCTTCGCTTCTTCTGCGGAGGCGAAATCGAAATCGACGCACAATTACTCTACTTGGCCAAAATTCGGGGTTGGATGTCATTTCTAGGCAGTCAAAAGGGATGCCAACTTTGTACGCTTTGGAGTCTCCTCTTATGGCGGTCTCTTCGCAGCTGACGTCCCCTCGGATTCCTTTCTTTCTTAGGTAGTTTATTACCGTCTCCGATGTCGTTTCGTTCTTCAGCTTCCCAATAAATAGCCATGCCGTTTTCCCTTCCGCTTGTAGATCGCCGTTCTCTGTTCCAGTGCCGATTACTGTGTTAGATGGTGATCGGTATTGCTGACTATTTCGTGGCTGATTCTGTTGCTGATATCTTTTTCCTGTATTGTCTGGTCTTCTCGTCTCTCCTTGTGTTGTAGTGTCACGGTTGAGAATTTTGTTGGGTAGTCCTGGCCATTCTATGCTTGATAGTGATCTGGTTTCGTATCGATAGTTGCGTTTATTTGTTGACTCTGCTGTGGTGGTTTGTGGGTTTGGTGATTGTGGTTTGATGGTTGGGGGGTGCAGCGGCGTTGCTGTTGTTGGTTTTTCGGTAGTGTCTTGAATTTTTGAGTAGCGCGAGACTTGTTGTTTTGCTAGTATATCTGCTTGTTGCAGTTGTGTCTCGAGAATTAAGGTCATTTTCTTCATGAGGTTATCAGATAGTTCTTCAAGTTTTTCTTGGATGTGATCATATGATTTTTTGTTTTCCAATGCTAACTCTTTTACTTCGTTGTTTATTCCTTGGTTGCTCGTCTCCATTGGGGCCATTCCGTTCGATTTCAGACGTAGACTGCAGGATTCGCACATGTGATTATCCCCCTGTTGAGAGAATCTAGTATTGCAGAGTTTTTCCGCTGAAGTAGGCCTTGGATATGCAACCACAGATGATCTTTCTCTATGACCGCCAGGTGCCACTAGGTGCTGATGTTTGATTCCGTGGTGTGCAGATTGACCACCAGTTGTCACTAGCTGTTCCACCAACAGACAGTCTTCCTCCTGTATGATGTTATCACTTTGCACACTCAAAACCTCCTTTGTTGCATTCATGACATTCATGACATTTTCCATTTCGCCTTTTGTAACTTCCACTGACATTTTCATTTCTGTGATATATGACCTGATGTCAGTTACCGCTTTGAGCAAATCTTCTCTGTTCACCTTATTTAAGTATCCACCGCTACTCACAGTATTTTCAATAAATTTGAGAGCTCCTTCTAAGCGTGCTTCTAACTCGATCGCCATCTTGATTACTATAAATTGATTTGGATTAATATGTCATTGTTTTGTTCAATATTATTTTGTGTAATTTGTAACTATTTGTATGTAAGTGTTAGTGATATTTTTGTAAATTGTGATTATGTGTTACATTCATAATTACTTATCCTATTTAAATTTTGTCAGCTTCATGTAATTTACAGTTCTTTGTATGTTTGTAGTCCCAACAGACCTTCGTTTGGTCATTGTGTACTAATTATAGATTTTAGTAACGGTAAAGTCTATATACAGTTTTATTAATAAACCTTTTTTATCATACACTTATTAATGAAAAGTACAGGGTCCTTCTTTTTTTTCCGTCTGCAACATAGCAGCGCAACAATAAATCTCTCGGCAATGAGTCACCTGGCTACGCATGCATTTTTCCGCTGCGATGCTATCTCGGTAGACTGATAAAAGGAAGGTCCCGGTACAGAAATCTGATCTATTGTGATTTAGCAATTGTCCTACAATAATACTCGGGTAGTTTCATATACTTTAACTAATTCTAAACATACGGTATAAGATACGCGTAGCACTAGAAAATATCAGAAAACGCATGACGAGAAAGAATCACTTATTGTAAGGAGTGACATAATAGCGGCGAGAACTGTATTTTTAAGGATACTGGTACCGCAATGTACGAGATCGGCAAATCAGGGACATACTGTATTTATTACCTTGATGAAGCGTAATGTAAATCAAAACTATACAGGTCACAGCGACGTTTCCGGAGGACTGAAAGTTCCATTGGTTAGGACGATCGGCTCGAAAATGCAACGTCAGTAGTCGCGTGGATTACAATCGTAGGCCAATTTTTAATGGGTATTTCATTAGGTCGTTTTTTTTTGTTTTGTTTTTTAATTTTAATTTTCGATTTTATAAGAAGGATGGAGTGTGATAAATATACTAATGATAGACAAATACCATAGAGGAAAGAACCGGAAATATTTTGACACATCATGAAAAACTTATCTTCTTCTACTTCTTTTCGTTTGGGCCTACTGAGGACCACTGGGCTCGTTTTGACTTCTTGTAAGGAATTTGTTTCTTCTTAGCCCAGGCAGCTTTCATTTTCTGGCTGTGTGTCTGCTTATCTAATTTTAACTTTTGAAAGAAATTTGGCAGTTTCCCGTATTGAGTAAAAACATGAAATATTTGCGAACAGATGAGTATCTTTCAACAATTAAGTGTTCCTTAATATGTTCAGTTTCCCAATTCTATACAATGCTATACCTATACAAGTAAACCCACGCTGTTCAAGCATGGGCACCCGCAGGATTTCTTTACCTGTCACTAGCTGATGATGATACGTACCCCCCCCCCCGCAATTTCGTTTCATTTCTTACATCACCATCATTTCCCCTTATCCAGCTCCTGCCGGGTCGGGGTATTTATGGCACTTCTCCACTTTCCTCTTTCCTTCCACCATTCTTCTTCCACGATCTTGTCCCAGTCCAGATTTCTTTTTCTTACGCCGTTCTTCACTGAATCCATCCACCTTGTTCTAGGTCTTCCTCTTGGTCTCTTACCCTTGCACTTCGCCTCCAGCATCTGTCTTGGTATTCTATTTTCCTCCATCCTCTTTACATGTCCTAACCACCTTAGTTTATTCTTCTCAATTCTCTCATTTAGTTTTCCCATCCCCACTTCCTTCCTAACATCTTCATTCCTCACTCTGTCTTTCCTTGTCTTTCCTATCATACTTCTTAGGAATTTCATTTCACTGGCTTGGATTCTACTCTCTTGCCTGCTTGTCAGGGTCCAAGTCTCAGCTGCATAAGTTAATATGGGAACATAGTACACTTTATACATTACCTCCTTGCTTTTCCTTGGTACTTCCTTATCCCAAACAAGTTTTCTTACACTTTGATAGAATGCATTGCTCTGCTGTACCCTCCTGCCAATCTCCATGTCCAACCTACCAGTTTGCATCAATTCACTTCCTAGGTATTTGAACGTGTCCACAATTTCCAAACTCTGACTTCCAATTTTCACAGTGCCCTTTCCTTGTCTTTCCCCTCTTGTCATCACCATGGTCTTGCTTTTCTCTATACTGATTTTCAGGCCATACTTCTGAATATTTTCGTTCAGTGCATCTAGTTGTTTTTGCACTTCTTCGGTGTTCCTTCCCCAGACCACAATATCATCTGCAAATAACAGTAACTTCATTTCTTTATGTTCATATGCTTCCTTTGTTTCCTTTACTATTTCATCCATCACCATTATGAACAAGAGAGGTGACAGCACACTCCCCTGTCTTAGTCCAGTCTTGTTCGTAAACCAATCTGTCTTTCCAACTGGGGTCAGTACCCTGCTAACACAGTTGTTGTACATTGCTTGCACCATTTCCAACATTTCTCTTCCCAGTCTCTTCTTAACCATGGTTTCCCATACCTTCTCTCTGGGGACACTATCATATGCCTTTTCTAGATCTATGAAAGTCATGATCAAATCCTCTCCATATTCCCAGTTCTTTTCCATCACCTGCCTCAAGCTAAAGATTGGGTCCACTGTGGATCTTCCACTCCTGAAGCCATACTGTTCCTCTTGCAACTCTCCTTCCACCTTTCTTCTCATTCTTCTTTCTAATATCCTTTCCAGTATTTTTACTATCTGTGATATGAGGGTGATCCCTCTATAGTTATCACACACCTTCTTGTCCCCCTTCTTAAACACTGGTATTATTAGCCCTTTCTTCCAGTCTTCTGGTACACATTTCCATTTCCACACACACTTTAGCAGTCGATACAGCCATTGCATACCAACAGGTCCAGCAGCCTTTATCATTTCTACACTGACTTCATCCACCCCTGTTGCTTTTCCCATCTTCATTTTCTATACTGCTAATTCCACCTCCAGCATTGTTATATCATCTTCTGTTATAGAGTCGTCAGGTTGTGTCACTTCCATCTCACCAGTACAATTGCTCACATTCAAAAGCTTATCGAAATACTCCTTCCATCGTCCCTTTATCTCTTCTGGGTGTGTTAACAACTCTCCATCTTCCTTTTTCACTAGCTTTGTAGTAACTCTTTCTTTCCTCTTACTTCTTAGAAGCCCATACAGCATCCTTTTACTGCCACTTACATCTGTTTCCATTCTTCGTGTAAATTCTTCCCAACTTTTCTTCTTTTCTTCTCCTACCACTTTCTTACACCTCCATTTGCTGTCGTGATACTTCCTTTTGCTTTCTTCTGTTTGATCTCGGTTCCATTCTTTCCATGCAGACTTCTTTTCTTTCACTGCTTTCCTCACTTCCTCATTCCACCATGGTGTCTCCTTCTCTTTCCCTCTTGTTGACGTCCTACCACAAGCACTCTCTGCTGCACCAACAAATGCCTTTTTAAAGTGAGACCATTCCTCTTCTATGTTTTCCACTTCAGTAACTGGGATTTGTTGCTTCAATCTCTCCTGAAAATCTTCCTGTACAGTTTTGTCTTTCAATTTCCATACTTTTATTTTACTTTCTCTGATCTCCTTTAGGTTTTCCAATTTTTCCCATCTAAATTTTGCCACCACAGCTCTATGGTCCCCATCAAATGCTTCTCCTGGTAAAGCTGTCACATCTATCAGCTTTCTGCGATTAGTCCTTTCCACCAGAAAGTAGTCAATTACTGATTTTGTTCTTTTATCGCCCCAACCATATCTCGTAATTTTCCTGCTGTTTTTCTTCCGAAACCATGAATTACCCACTATCAGTCCATTCCTTTCACAAAAGTTTACAAGTTCCTCTCCTTCCCGGTTCTTTTTCCCATATCCATATGGTCCAATGACTTCTTCCTTTCCTTGTCTCTCGTTTCCGACTTGTGCATTCATATCTCCCATGATCACCACTTCTACATCTGAAATTACTCTTTCTACATCCTCCAGGAATACTTCAATATCTTCTTCTCTGTTTCCAGTCTGTGGTGCATACACTTGTATGAAGTCCATCACGTCATTTTTCATCTTCATTCTAATTTTCATTATTCTGTCACTCACACACTCGACCACTTCAACATACTCCTCCAGTTGTTTCGAGGTTATCAGTCCCACGCCATTTTTGGCCTCTTGGCCACCACTCCAGTATAATGTATATCCTTTCCTCAATTTCTTCCTTCCTTTACCTTTCCATTTCACTTCACTCAGCCCCATCAATCCAACATTCTCCCTCTCCATGAAGTCTACCACCTCCTCCACCTTGCCTGTCAGGGTCATGACATTCATGATTCCCACTTTCATTTCGGTTACTGGTCGCCCATTTCTCACAGTTCCCCCAGTACCAAAAGAACTGCGCGTCGCCTGCAGGGTACGCCCTAACCTTTTCCGATTCATTCGAAGTGCCATTTCCATTTTAGGCTATTATTACGATGGGGTCGCCACTCCCAAAGGCATTTTATGAAGCTACTGCCAGCTATTATACAGGCCGCCCCTAACATGGGAAACAGACGCCCTTGCAGCCGCCCCTAACCTGGGAAACAGACGCTGCCGATTGATGCTGTACTCCTACTATTCCCTGAGTACTGGGTTGCCTCTTCCGCAATCTCCACCGTTCCGAAGTCCATCTTCTCCGCTGCAGATTCCGTTGAGGTCTTCGCACGTAACCCTGTGCACGGGGCCTATGTTATACCCCATAGGACTGGGTCCTCACCAGAACTTAGCCGGTACTGTAGTTCCATGGTATATTACAGTACCGTTGCCCACCCCCGCGACGTGGACGCGCCTGGCAAGAGTTATCCATGTAGCCAATTAAAATTGCCTCATGGACCGGGTTAAGGAGCTGTCAAATATATTGAGTAAAAAGTTTCCGCCCAATCAATACTTTTTCTGAAAAATTTTTTACTTCTTTCTCACATTAGGGACATGTTTCGAACAAATAATTTGTTCTTCTTCAGCCTATACATATATCAACTTCGTAATTATCTTAGACATTTGCATAATAAAATACATGCACATTAGACAATTCATTAAGAGTATACAATTACATTCATTAAGAAACATACAATTATAAAAACGCAATGTTAAAATACTTGATAACACATTAAAATATTTGGAGCTGTCTAAATCCAGCCTCCAAGGCTTCGTGTTATTCATTATTTGGCTGCTCTAAAACCGTTGGGTACATATTATCTTTATGGCATGAATGGGAGGAGTATTTTTTTTATTTTTTTTTTTTATTTTTATTTTTTATTTTTTTTGAATCGTCATAATGTTCATTTCTTATGAACAAGTAAAATAAGAATCAAGCAGTTCATTAAAATGGTAATGTTAATTCAGTTCGCCGATTTTCTAAATAACTGGAGATGTTTTCAAATTATCCGTAATTACTAAGTTAAATAAAACTGTGGAATTATCCCTACACTAAATCAGTTAACTATCAGTAGCTTTAATTGATGAAATCAACTGGTGTGGCAATGAACAGTAGAAATATTCTCGGGATTTCAGGAGGGGCCCATGGCCCCTTCTTGCCGCCCCCCCCCCCCCTCCCCCCACTGTGGGCGCCCACGAGTTCAAGCGTAGTTCCGCAAATAGTCGCATGAAGTACAGTTGACTATTTGGTACACCACTGACACACTATATAGTGGCCATTGATGTAATATTTCTCGGTGATTGTAATGGGAAGAACATCTAGGAAAGGTACTGAACAGTATGTACCAAAATCTAATGTAACTTATTATGTTCGCAGATATAAAACAATTGAACCTGGATTACAATAGTAATCTACGCGACCAAAGGAGGGTTAGTATCGAACTCTGAGAAATCTGACGATTGCCGTTAAGATAAGACACGCTCGTTTTAAACAATGGTTTACTGAACAATTACTACCAGACCTCCGTCCACATTCGGTTATTATGGACAATGCGAGCATTCTCTCAGAGCAAATTAACAAAGCTCCGACCTAGAATTACAGAAAGGCTTACATTATCGAGTGGTTGTCTTATTACTTCATAAATCCGCGCATTGTACGTACGAAATTGATGAAATAGCAAGGCAACGCGGACACAGGTCGGACGAGAAGGAGGGGCAAATGGGGCTACAGCCCTGGGGACAGAGCGTACTGAAGGGCCCGAAAGAGAAAATCACGGCTTCTTAATTGCTATATCAGTCTTTTAAATAAGTCCCAAGATAAATCTTGTATAATATTGAAATACGAATTTGACTGAAATTTGAAAATAAGCAATACGTTTGAATTCTCACCAAGCAAATTCTTGAAAGGTAAAGTGAGTCAACTTTAAAACAATGGTGATTCTTGAGCCGTTGTGGAACGAAAACGTTGGGTCCAATTTCAGTTATTTCTAAAGAACTGCTATTTACCTAGGTACATGGTCTATTGGCAGCAGGTGAAATTTCAAGCGTTAAATGCTAAAGGCAACTTGGAAAATGTAAGCACGCTACGAAAGTTAAAAGTACCAAATTCACGAATGAATGTAAAATGAGATTATGTCCCGGCAAAATGCCTGGTTGGTGGAAAATCAATATAATGAATAGCTTCCCTTTCCCACATAATTTTACAGAACCAAATATTGAAATTTTAATTTATAAAAAAAAAATCATGAATATTATTAGGATTTCACGGAAAGAACTCAAATGTGGGGCGGCAGTCGTTACCGTGGGCCCCATGATCGCTCTCTACCGTCACGGCCCTGCGTGGACATTGTGTAGTTTTGGTACAACCCAATTGTGGGCGCATGTGAAATCTTATGTTGCAAGAAAAAAACAATACGTTCCGAATAGCAGACGTTGAGAGAATTACGGACGAGGCGACGATTGACAGCATCACAACATCCGCCTGGGCAGGTTGCGTTAGTCCTACAGAAAGACTGAGGGAAGAAAATTGAGAAGTCGGCTGAGTGGAGGTTGAATGCTTACCGACTTGCTTCATAGCAATTAGCAACACTGCGGGAAGAGCAGTCTGGCGACATCGCAATGAGTGTGTCTCTTTAAGTGCAAAACGCTCTCTCTCTCACCTGCCACCTCACGCGCTCTCCTCTGTAGCATGGTCGGTAATGCAGATTACGAGAGAATAGCGCTTACCTCTCAGGTGGCCATTTCTGGAATTAAGTCTATTCGCGAGCCAAGTTTCGCTCCCTCTTAACTCTCAGCTCTGTTGTTGTCACTAATGGCTGGATCGCATCCCTCCTGGCTGCTTTAAACTGCCTGCCCATTCAACACTCGCAGGCGTACAAGATTATATATTAATTCACTGCTTGTTGCAGCACTAACCCACTGAGATCGCCACGGCTTTTTAAAGGGGAAGATACCTGAAACGTAGGATTGTTAAGTTTGGAGGCTTAATATCGAGTTTGATGGACGTAAATACATTACACTAAGTTATAGTTCTTTTGTTATTCAATCATCTAAAAGTATTCAGACACATAATTACGGTCAAATTTTCAGTATAAAGGAAAGCAAAAATACATGGTGGTGGAGGTGATAGTTTATAAGGGGCGAAAACTCGAGCTCATTTTACTGTAATTATATATATGATAATAAAAATATAACTAATTCCAACTGACTTAAATTTAACTTATACACTTGGCGAAATGAAAAGAAAAGAATAAGGACAATAAAAGACATTGAAAAGAAATGCCTCCGCCCCCCCCGAAAAATGGGATGTTGATTTATTTAGGGGCTTTGCGACATCGTGGTCGTGTAGCTCCATGTACTTGGGTGCGAGTTGAATTTGTCTGATAACCCGTCTTATTGTGATGGCTGTATTATAAATTTGTACAGATTTTTTGTACAGATTGTTTATTTATTTACTTATTTATTTATTTACTTAACTTATTTGCTTATTTATTTATTTACTTGTTAACATATTTATTTATATATTTACCTGTTTGTAAGCCTCCGTGGCTTAGGAGGCAGCACGCCGGCCTCTCACCGCTGGATCCGTGGTTCAAATCCCGGTCACTCCATGTGAGATCTGTGCTGGACAAAACGGAGGCAGACAGGTTTTTCTCCGGGTACTCCGGTTTTCCCTGTCAAAAATTTCATTCCAGCAACACTCTCCACTATCATTTCATTTCATCTGTCATTCATTTAATCATTGCCCCAGAGGAGTGAGTCAGGCCTCGGCAGCCGGCACAGTTCATATCCTCGCCGCTAGATGGGGGCTTCATTCATTCCATTCCCGACCCGGTCGGAGACTGGAAGCAGGCTGTGGATTTTTTCATTTACTTGTTTACTTATTTGTTTATTTACTTACATATTAATTTACTTATTTATTTACTTACATATTTACTTGTTTACTTACATATTCATTCATTTTCTTATTTATTTGTTTGCTTATTTACTTACTTATTTACTTACATATTTATTTATTTTATTATTTATTTACTTATTTATTTATTTACTTACTTATTTACTTACATATTTATTTACTCACTCATTCATTCACATATGTATTTATTTATTTGCTTCCTCTTAGTCACCTTCTCTGGAAAGTGCATGAAAACACATCTCACGTAGTGAATTGTCCGATGGTATCTCATGAAATGAGTTTCCCCGGTATTCTAACTTACCCTGTTCTGATTTACAAAAGGGCAGCAACTGTACAGCAATATAAAATCATTCAGAATACATTCCAAACACAACTTCGCCATTAACATCAATACAAAACTTATGTCTGCCACTGTGACTTTGTGCTGCTTCCTAGCGCCTGTATTTGGAAACGAGGTTGTACGCTGAAACCAATGCTGTGATCGTTGAATGGGCAGGCAGTTTAAAGCAGGCAGGAGCGATGCGATTCAGCCTGCAGTGGTTGTTGTGTACCTTGATTGGTCCTGATTATAAAATAACGCTAAGTGTTTGATTATTAATAAAAATCACACAGGACATAAAATTCACTTATGTATTGTATGTTGTAGGAATGCTTAGTCATATTTTTTACATTTTATGGATCTGTTGTGGCTTAATAAAGGTAAAAGATTTTTTATGGATAATTCAAATTTTATTAATAGCTCTGCGTTATCAATACTTGAATTATTAGTGTGAAACACCTAGGCCTATAGAGCTGCGGAGGAGTAAACATCTATTACTACATAATTTCCTCATTTCTCTGTCATCCTTTGATTACAAAACAAATTCTGGTGCTGACAGACTCTGACCACAATCTGGTTGTTCTGAAATGCAGATTGAAGTTGAAGAAACTGAAGAAAAGTGAAAAGATGGGCAATAGACAGACTGAAAGAGAAGGATGTGAACAAAAGATTCAAGACGAGTATAAAGGAAGGACTAATGCAAAACCCTAAACAAACTTCAATTGCAGATGAATGGGCACTTTTGAAGAATGAAATAACAAAATCCGCAGAAGAAAACATTGGTAGGAAAGAAAGAATAGGTAGAAAAACGTGGATCACTCAGGATATACTAGAATTAATGGATGAAAGGCGGATACACAAGAATGTAAGAGATGAAAAGGGGACAGCAGAATACAGACATCTGAGAAATGAGGGTAACAAGAAGTTAACAGATAGGGAAGAAAAGGTTGAGAGATGGAAAGCTTACATAGTCTCTTCTCATAAGGGAAAGGAGATTGAGAATCATGTAATGGAAAGGGAAGAGGAAATTGTTGAGGGTGCGAAAGGAGATTTAATATTGAGATCAGAATTTGCAGAGCATTGGAAGACTTAAGCAGGAACAAAGCACCAGGAATAGATGATATACCGATTGAGTTGCTACGCTGCATAGGTGATGATGATCTGGTCAGGTTATTTCACTTGGTGTGTAGGATTTATAAGACAGGTGAGATACCCTCTGTTTTCAAGAAGAATTTTATCATCCCTATACCAAAGAAAATAGTAGCTGACATATGTGAAGATTACCATACAATCAGCTTGATTGCTCATGCTTCAAAGATCCTGTCTTGAATAATGTACAAGAGGATGGAAAGCCTGATAGAAACGAAGTTGGGTAAAGAACAGTTTGGTTTCAGAAGAAATGTAGGAACAAGGGAAGCTGTACTAAGTCTTAAGCTGATTTTGGAAGGTAGAATAAGGAAAAATAAGAGAACGTTCAAGGCATTTGTAGACTTAGAAAAGGCTTCTGATGACGTTGATTGGGCTAAATTGTTTGACATTTTGTAAACGATTGGAATAAAGCACAGGGATTGAAGGGTGGTCTACAATCTGTACAGAACCCAGACAGCAGTCACTCGAGCTGAAGGACATGAGAGAGAAGCTGGTATTCAGAAAGGTGTAAGGCAAGGCTGCAACTTATCACCCATACTTTTCAATCTTTACATTGAACAAGCAATGAAGGAAATTGGAGAAGAAATTAAAGTGGGAGTGAAGATTCAAGGAGAAATAATTTCAGCTCGTGAGATTTGCTGATGACATCGTCATCTTGGCTGACACGCTAGAGGATTTGAATGAGTTTTTGAATGGTATGGTCTCCGTCTTGAAGAAAGAATTCATGATGAAAATCAATAAATGCAAAAAGAATATTGGAATGTAGTCGAAATAAATCAGAAACCTCTATGGACACCAAATTGGCAGGTGAGAAGCTAAAGGAACTAAGAGATTTCTGTTACTTAGGAAGCAAAATAACCCGTGATGGACGAAGCAAAGAGGTTGGCTCAGGCAAGGAGAGCATTTCTACAGAAAAAGAATCTGTTGACATCGAATATAGATACAGGTATTATGAAGTCATTTTTGAAAGCCTTTGTCTGGAGTGTAGCACTATATGGAAGTGAAACTTGGACTATTGGTGCAGCAGAAAAGAGGAGAATTGAAGTGTTTGAAATGTGGTGTTACAGGGGAATGTTGATCTGATGGGTAGATAGGGTAAGAAATGAAGAGGTATTAAGACGAGTGGGAGAGGAGAGATGTTTCTGGCGGCTGCTAATGAAGAGAAGAGATAGGTTGGTAAGACACAATTTAAGACATGCAGTGATAGTAAGCTTAGTTATGGAAGGAAGGGTAGAGGACAAGAACTGTAGGGATAGATCAAGATTAGTGTATGTTAAACAGATGGCCTCGGCTGTAGGGTGTGGTAGCTATGTAGAGATGAAACGATTAGCTCAGGGCAGAGAGGCATGGAGAGCTGCATCTAACCAGTGAAAAGACTGAAGACTCAAACAACAACAACAGGAAAGATAATTTGGTTAATTTCAGTACTTAAGAAAAAAAAAATCATACAAGGGATGTCTCATTCAGTGTTAGTAAGGTTAGTATTAATTGTATTATTTGTTTTGCATGACATACTTCATTGTTTCATAACTAGTATTTCCACGACCAAAATGTACTCTGTAATTGCTGCAAAATAATCACCAAGGTTGACGTAAAATAATCACCACCACAAACACCAAATACAGTTACAGGCACCAAGCTTTGCACTTGCCCATCCTACTCCCCCAACATACTACTGCAGCGTAAAACATTAGCTGCACTGGCTGAGACTAGTTACGTCCGAGGGAAAATGCTGCTGTCGCATGTCCATGTTCTCAGACAGGGAAGTATTCGGCATGATCCACGCTCCTCTCCTATCGCTGAGCTCTCAAGGTCAAGTGCAGAGGTAGACGCCGGGGTCTTTACCTACTGATTTCACTTTCCTTGAAGTAAATTAATTTATTCCAGATTCATTCATATACAGTGGAACTTCGTTTATCCGGACTAATTGGGACCAAATGTATTCCGGATAACGATTTTTCTGGATAATCGAATATGTGTTTATTTCATAGTACAACCATACCACAATAGCACAGTTTCTAATGCAGTAAAGGCTTCTCCATGTCTTGGTCCTTCATCATCTTTCTCATCTAGGCTTTACCGACAGCAGTGGATATGCTGGCTAAAGTGCAGCGTTAGGTCATGGGGCCCAGCTCTCTGCTGACTCGGTAGGCGCGTGGGTTCGAGCCCCACCGTCGGCCGTCCTTGAAATGGTTTTCCGTGGTTTCCCATTTTCAACACCAGGAAAATGCTGGGACGATACCTTCTGACAGGCCACGGCCGCTTCCTTCCACATCCTTGCCCAGTTTCATTAATCCATCTTCATCCATTCCATCCCTCATTCCGACGCGCAGGTCGCCCACGGGCGTCGACTTGAAAAACCTGCACTCAGCCTCTCAGGAGGCCACACGACAAAAAAATCTAGGCATTCATCCTTTTCGTCTCCCCCACTTACTTACTTTCGTCATCATCTAAGATTTGAAAACCTGAGTCACTGTCACTTTCCTACCAGGCTTGTGCGCCTTCTCTATCACAGTCAGAAAATCCAGCAACTTCGGGGAATACTCATTTGTCACTGCATCCAAATCTTCATCAACAGTGTCTGTGGTCTTAACGGTCTCTTGTTCTCCTACCAATTTATTCAATGCATTTCGAAGATTCTTTGGTGCTAAAGTGGTCCATCCATCAGCTATCAAGTAACAGTAGTCCTTAAGAGAAAGCTTTTTTGAAAAAGATATCACACTCTCCTAATCGTCTGCAAACAGTAAACGACATAGAACTTCCTTCTTGTACATCCGCTCAAGCTTTTTTTTGAACGTCCGGATAAACGACGTTCTACTGTAGTTCTTTCCCATCATTGATTTTTATGAATGGAATAATGGAAACCTTAACGCTGAATTCTCTTACAAATGGTTTAATTTTCTTTTTCAGGAAAATCAAAGAAGAAAGGAGGTGGCGGTGCTTTGGTAAATGGGGAAGGTATTAACAACAGTGAGTAACCAAAGCCAGGGTATAACCTAGTAAGAGGGGAATTCAGAACTAGGCTACACGTGATAATGACGCAACAATGGCAATTGTTCTGCCTAGTCAGTACACGATAAAAACAGATGTAATTATTTCATGTACTGAAGAGGCAGAACAAGTATTGAAAATATAACTATTATTATCAAGTCAATAACATAGGTTAAACATTTGACTAACGTTCTTAGGTTCCTACATTCGTTGTCAAGAGCCGACTGCGGTGGCATCTGGTAACTAAGTTCTGAACTAGTTGGTCGTTGACGGTGGCGTTTGGCGACAAAAGTTGACTGTCTGCAGTCCTTACTTGAATTAAAACAGATACACACACTAATACAGTCATCACAATTAACACCGGTTATCACACAGATTCTACACAAACCCAAAGTACACGGGGCTACATGACCGCGTTGTTGCAGCCCCTAAACTAAGGAACCAACCAGCCATGACATGATTAGATTCATATCATTCTCTGATTTTGGTATATCAATTAACTTCTGTTGAGCAGCACAGTACTATGCAAGACTGGTTGCATGGCACAGTGGTAACATTCTCACCTCCTGTGCCCTAGGTTGCTGGATCGAATCCTGGCACAGTCAGTTGACATTTGAAGGAGCTTAAATGCAAAGGAACATTGTCAATAGATTTACTGGCATGTTAAAGTTCCCCTTTGTGGCACAATTCCATCACCCCGACATCTCTAAAAGCTGCAGTATTTAAAAGGGATGTAAAACCAATACCATAACATTATCTTCTATAGCCTTCTGACATCCAGTCGTGAACATAAGCTTCTTCCTTTGTCTTCCATATCGACCTCTGCTGAGCTATCTGAATCCAATTCTTCCCTGGGTGCTGTTGGATGTTACCCTTGATGGTCTCCCTGTGCTTCACCTTGATTCTCTCTGTCTCGATTGCTTTAGAGTCACGGTTCATTTTGAGGTGTCCCTCATCACATGATCTGCCTATCTCCACTTCAATCTAGCCACGCCAGTTACTCAAGTCATCTTCCTTACTCCTCGCTGTGGAGGCAGTCATGCCTGATACCTAACATTGCATACTCAATCAGTCTCGGACAAACTCGGATGAGATTCATGCTGTGTGCGTCAAGAGTCATAATTTCGAGCCCATGTGTTGCAACAGTTATTACCCATTTAACATTTGATTGCCGCTGAGCACGGCTGCTCCAGTGTTTGTTGATTATTGTAGCAGGAGCCCCGCGCGGTACAGAGGAGGACACAGTGATAACAGAATGAGGTCTGCACGTAAGTAAAGCAGCATTGCGTCAGATAAGCGTCACAGGAGCTCATGTCACCACGGACAGTTGTTAAACGTTGACCAGGGTACTGGATCTGAGTCATATCCTACTCGCGCAACTGTACCTGTCAACGAAGCAGGCTGACGTGTGACACAAGTAAACAAAGAATAGTTCCCATCTCGACCGCCGGCAATCAATTCGTGAAAGGGTAATACGTAAAATGTTTGCATCATAAACTTTCCTTTTGAGATTCATCAGTATCCTTTTATTTTGGAGAATGTTGCTAATCCTGCCAAAAGCTACACATGTCGGGTGATCTGTTGTCTGGTTTTCTCTCTCTAGATTGATGCTGTGCCCATGTATATACAGTATACTCTGCAGCAGTTCCGATTATGAAAAGTGTCGCACAAGTAGTTCAGGCTCCTTTTGAGGTTCATCGTTAGACTCTTAGCCTGGGAAGGCCTCTTTGACTTGTTATAATCATGTGTAATTTACTTTTTGAATTCCCTACGTAGTTGTTTGGTGTTGGCATCTAACCTAGCCACTGCACTCTAGTTGGCTAGTCTCTCTTATAGCATGTGCTGGTTTCAGTGAAGACCGAGGCGCTCAAGATTGAGGTTCCCAAGCTGCTAGCACCAGCTAACGGGGAGTTAGATGAAGAAACTTTACAACTGAACAGGATGAAGCTTGCGCAGAAGATGGCCAAGTCTCCAAAACCCAAGCCTGAGAAACAGTAAGTTGTTGACTCTTAACTAGAGCCTGGATGTTACAGAAGTGTTATTTTGAAATGTTATTTGAAGTTAAATATATGCTTCTGTACGCTTAGGAATAGTTGGACCAATCTTGTGTTTGTTGCCTATTTCAAGTGTTAATACTCTATTTTGCAATTCTTAAGCTTTACAAAAAAAATTAGAAAATAATTTTCCTGTGATCTCTTAATTATCCTTGTTAATGGGGACTAACTAATGCACTGAAAATGTGGATAATACAAACATGACCTTAACACTTTAATTTACTATATATTCTATGGACACCTGTGGAGGATGGATGAAAGGAGACTCACTAAGAAAATATTTAACATCATTAATAGAAGTAAATTAGAGAGCCTCCGTGGCTTAGGCGGCAGCACGCCGGCCTCTCACCGCTGGGTCCGTGGTTCAAATCCCGGTCACTCCATGTGAGATCTTTGCTGGACAAAACGGAGGCAGACAGGTTTTTCTCCGGGTACTCCGGTTTTCCCTGTCAAAATTTCATTCCAGCAACACTCTCCACTATCATTTCATTTCATCTGTCATTCATTTAATCATTGCCCCAGAGGAGTGCGTCAGGCCTCGGCAGCCGGCACAGTTCATATCCACGCCGCTAGATGGGGGCTTCATTCATTCCATTCCTGACCCGGTCGGAGATTGGAAGCAGGCTGTGGATTTTCATTTTTTTCAATAGAAGTAAATTAAAGATCACTTGGATGAGAGAAGCACAGGAGGACCTGGAATGATTCAAAATCTCTGAAGGACAGAAATCAATTCAGAAATAAAATCAAAAACAAGAAATTTGAGCAAGTCTCAAGAAAAGAAGCAATAGGGAAAAAATGGACAGAGGAAAGGAAGAATAATCACAGTGAATTAATAAAGAGGTTTTGGGAAGTAAAGAGAAGAGGAAAAGGAAGTTAAGCCATGATTGGCTCAGGTTCGCTCGCTCTCCCAAAGGAGAAACATCGATAATAATAATAAATATATATATATATATATATATGACATTTTAAGACCCCTTGGACTACATCCCCAAATTAATAAACACGATAAAACTAACTCTCACTAACACCAAATCAAAAGCAAAGTTTAAGGGTGAAATATCAGAGCCATTTGAAATTAAAACAGGATTACGGCAGGGAGATCGGCTTTCATCTCTATTATTTGTGTTTATGAGATGGTAATGAGGGAATGGTGTAGGGAATGGTGTAGGAAATGTCCCCTAAATATAAAGGTTGGACGGAAAATCAAAACAAACTGCCTGGGTTTTGCCGACGATTTAGCATTACTAGCAGTTGACATAAAGAAGCAAAAGCACAGATATTAGAACTTCAAAACATTGCACATAAGGTTGTGCTCAAATTATAGTTTGAAAAAAAAAAAAAACCAACAGAAAATTATGCCTCAAAAACCAACACAACTAGAGGCAGTTACCATAAATGGTAATAAAATCAAAATAGTAACTCAATTTAAATACCTTGGAGAAGTGCTAACAAACAACCTAAATGAAAAAATCTCGATCCAAACAAGAACTAATAAATTTGGTAAAGCACAAAAATTGACATGGGATATCTACAAAAAAATATGTTTATCCATTAACACAAAATTAAAACAGAACACCGTTATAAAACCGGAAGCTACATATGCAGCAAAAACACTTCAACTAAACCATCAATCAAAGACTGACAGACTTCGGAAAATTGAAAGGAGGATTGAAAGAACCTGCATTAACAGAAAAATACCAGAAAGATGGTCAGTGGCGGATGCTACCTAACAAAGTCATGTACAAAGAGCTAGAACCCATTACAGTTACTATGCATAAGAGGAGACTGGGATTCTTTCGACATATTATGCGGATGCAGGATTCGAGACTCCCAAAACAACTAGTGCAGCACAATCTTATCTCAAAAAATACCACAACAGGATGTGCATGGGTAAGAGAAATGAGAGAGGATCTTAAGGAGATAGGCCTTACAACAGATGACACCACAAATAAGATAAGGTTGAATGCAAGGCTCAAGAATACAAAACCCACTTTCCCCTTACAAGAAACAAGCCCACAACACACACATTTTCATCTGAGGAAAGAGCAAGACTATCAAACCATCTTAAGAAGTACTGGGAGGAACGCAAAGCCCGAACAATCCCTTCAAAGGAGATCTGAACGATGGACTGGCTACAGTGATCCTATGCAGTCATAAAAGAAAAAGAAAGAATATATAGGAATTCAAACCTCTTTTTCTTTTTCATAAATTGGAAGTGAATACTTCCGAATGTGGACATTATTTGAGTCAAAGTTGGTACTATACTCTTCCCTTCTGGATATCAATGGTGTGATATGCCTGCCTTATGAGGTACACGCTAACACCATTTCCAAAATTAAACGCACAGCAACATCACGATACTCGTGCTGACACACTAACAGCACCCTGATGATGGTTGGTGGAACATATATCGTACTGCGAATACGCTATTTCGGTGGTGGTGAGAATGGGCTTATGAATGACTATAAGCTTATCTCTGGCCATGCGCGCACTGTAATATCGCGTAATCGACTCCCACTGCCGCCAAAACCATATAACTTCTTACAAGAATGTTCTTCCTAAAATTAGGGTGCAGAACTTATATTCGTGCAACACCGTATATACCCGAATGTAAGACGAGGTTTTTTTCCCACTTTTTGTGTTATAAAAATTTGGGGTCTTATATTCAGGGTATTAAAAAAAACTTAAATTGTTATTATTATTTGCAAAGTAGTATGTGGTGTTGGCATCTTGTAACTCGCAACAAATCAATGCGTTAATGAAGATTAAAATATGGTTTGTTATGTTGAATTACCATGCATATACGAATAGCGTACATTTTGATGTTAGGATTTATGCATACACGTCATTTTAAGCGGATAAATTATGTTCGAAAGCATACGGAAACAACCAGTCAGTTTTACGAGCAGTAATTGAGTGATCAAGGTATCTTAATTTAATAGCGTCTCCCATTCTTGAACAAAGAAATTATAGAGTATGTCTTGGAAAAGCGGGCAGAAGGATTTCCGATAACACGAGACGTTATAAAAATGAAAGCACGACCTTGAGGGCGTATATTGTGCAAGTTATGAGTTAGCGAGTATTTTTTTGAAAAATTCTGGAAGAGGCAGTTGATAACTAGGCCTCGTCTTATATTCGGGGTCGTCTTACATTCGGGTATTTACGGTAATATGAAACACAAAACCCATTGTGTTACAAATTTCTCTCAGTTCACATTCGGGGAATAATCCATTTTAGTCTCAATGTATCGTCTATAATACTTTCTTACAGTCCTCCATTTCCGGAGTATCAAAAGGTTTAATACAGGGTTAATAATAAATATTGATGACTTGGTGTAGTGGGCGATTTCTCGATTGTCTCGTCTTCACTCAATCGCTCTTCGTCTGATGCGCCTGACTGGCTGTGTGGTCTCAATGTATCGTCTATAATACTTTCTTACAGTCCTCCATTTCCGGAGTATCAAAAGGTTTAATACAAGGTTAATAATAAATATTGATGACTTGGTGTAGTGGGCGATTTCTCGATTGTCTCGTCTTCACTCAATCGCTCTTCGTCTGATGCGCCTGACTGGCTGTGTGGTCTCAATGTATCGTCTATAATACTTTCTTACAGTCCTCCATTTCCGGAGTATCAAAAGGTTTAATACAGGGTTAATAATAAATATTGATGACTTGGTGTAGTGGACGATTTCTCGATTGTCTCATTTTCACTCAATCGCTCTTCGTCTGATGCGCCTGACTGGCTGTGTGGTTCTGCGGTAACGTTCTCGCCTGCTGAGTCTTCCTCGTCCTCTCTTTACAGTCATTCGTCTCTCCATCACTTGTTTCGGCATTCTTTCATCAATCATCATTCATCCTGTTCACATGTCCATACCATCTCAATCTGTTCTGCTCCAGCTTATCATTCAGCTTCTGTACATTCACTTCCTTTCGAATGTCTTCATTTCTCACTCTATCTCTCCTTCTGTACCATACTCCTCAGGAATTTCATTTTGGCTGCCTGTATTCTACTTTCATCTCTCCTCATCATTGATCAAGTTTCTGCTCCATGCATCATTATTGGTAAGTAATAGGTCTTGTACATCACTTCTTTAGCCTTCAGTGGTAAGCCTTTATCTCAAATTACACTCCGAACCTGATGATTGAAAACACTCTCACATTGTTTTCCCTTGTTGATCTCCTTTTCCAATCTTGTATTTTCCATCAATTCACTTCCTATTAATCCTGTCGACCTCCCTTGGTCAACTCTTGTTCTTTTCCGACCCCGACGGTATTAGGGTATCCGAGGCCTAGGGAGTCTTTCACTTTCCCGCCTTGTCTCATCTTTCCTGATCCCTCCTTCTTCGAGGGGTCAGACCTCTTGTTTTCTTTTCATTCTATTTCCTTTTCTCTTTAAGATTCCCGCACTGTTTCTGTTACTTGGTTCCCCGTGTATCTAAATTCCCTTTAGCAATTTTTTTTAGGTATTTTTAATCTGCGTTGCATTTTGCAAGTTTTTTCGATCTATTATTACCTTTCGCGATTGTTTTCAACCTCAATTGCGTTTTGTAAAGATTGACAATCTAAATTGCTTTTTCAATGTAGGTTCCGGGCATTTTAGTGAGTATTTTGTTTTTCAATTGCATTTTGTAAGTATTTTCAACCAAAACCGCATTTCGCAAGAATTTTAAATCTAAATTGCATTTTGTTTGGTGGGCATTTTGCAAATATCTTGATTCTCAATTGCATTTTGTGGGTATTTTGAATCTAAATTACATTTTGTCAAGTATTTTCAATCTAAATTGTATTTTGTAAGTATTGTCAATCCACATGAGTCGTTTGCATCTACCGTACATTTTGTAAGCATTTTCAATTTTGTAAGCATTTTCAATTTCAATTGCATATTGTAAGTATTTTGAATTTCAATTTCACTTTTTGAATAATTTGGATTGGAACTGGGATATTTCAATCTGAATTGCATTGTGTATTTTCAATTTCAATTGCATTTTGTAAGTATTTTGAACCGCAATTGCATTTTGTACGTATTTTCGATCTCATTTGCATTTTGTAAGTATTTTGAATTTCAGTTGCATTTTGTAAGTATTTCGACTTTACATTGCATTTTGTACGTATTTTGAACCTAGCCTACATTTTGTGGGTATTTTTTAATCTATTCTTTTTGTGAATCTTTTCGTTCTAAATTCCCTTTTGTAAGAACATTTTGTGAGTTTTTCAATCTGAGTTCCTTTTTGTAAGTATTTTCCGTTTCACTTAATTTTCGTTCTGGTTTCCATTTCATTAACATTTTCGCTATCACCCAGATCATTAGGGGCCGATAACCTAGATGTTAGGCCCCTTAAAACAGCAATTATCATCATCATCAATTTCCTATTAAATTACATACATATCCAATTCCCGTTCCAGCTGTTCCCGGGTCTCCACTTGATGTCAGTTAACTCCTCTTCTCTCTGTACAGACTCTCACTTCTGTACTCCAGCGCATTCTTGGACGCCCTCGAGGTCTTCTTGTATCGATCCTAAGTTCTTCCAATATTTTTGGTAAACTTTGTCCGCTCATCCTCTTAACCTTTACACTGCTACGCCCGAGATATCTCGGGTGCGGTAGAACGTCACGTCCTTGCTGCGCCCGAGATATCTCGTCGGACACTTCAGCTGATTTTCTGAAGAGGAAGTAGGTACCGGTACCTTTGGAGTTTCCTTCGGTTTTCAAACTTGAGCGGCAGCAAGCTATATCTTTTAGGAACATAATGGACCATCAGTAAAAACGCAGACTGCATTTTAACGCTATCTACGGTGAAATATCCGAAATAGTGCACTCAGCTCAGTGCACAACCTAGGTTGGCAGTCCAGCGACTACTTTGGCCATTATGGACAACCCTATTTTTAAATTAGCTAAACTGTCTATAATGTCTGACATTCGTAATTTTTGAAAGAGTGTTGCACAATTTGGTCAGAATTTAGTACTTGTGATGCACGAATATCGAACTTTTTATAGGATATAATACTTTTGGCTCCAATGGACAACCCTTATTTTCTCCGTTCGTAATTTTTGTGGAAATAACTAAATCTGAAATCTATTCCGGAATTATTTTGCCAGTTCAGATGAAATATCTTATCTGCTTTGCTCACTTTTCATATATTTCATATTATTTTAGATAATATATTTTTTAAAATGTATTCACATGGAGGGTTTTGATAGTCTCTCATAATATTAGCAGTGAAAAGGTTAACATGTCCATACCAACATAGTCTCTTTTTCTCTACCCCCTCTCTCATACTTTCCTGATTTAGTTCTTTTCTAATTTCTAAATTTCTTATTCTGTTGAAACACTCTCCCCTCCTCGCTGGAGTTGATTTACAATTAACTACCCTCATTACCACAAACCTACAGAATTTACTGCCTTTAAATACAGGCCACAAGTGGTTTTAACATAACTTCCCGACTTTGAATGGGCGCCAAGGTCGACCATATGGGTCTTCCTGAATAAAATAGAATAAAATACGGTACATAACTGTTGCCCCGACTATGAAACTCCTTATCCCAGGCGTAGGGCATTTGACATGCGTTCGCTGATGCAACCAGGTTCATGCAAGACAGGAATATAAACATACATGAATTTTAAAGAGATAATCTATTGGCTGTTCTATACACATATATACATAATATACAACACAAAATACCCTTCATACACTCGTGATTTATACAGTACCGTGCCACTGAATTTAAACTCTGAGAGCAGGAAAACACTTACGGCCATATCAGACCCAGGCTTAACAGCCACCTACGTATATACAAACTGTATTGACTTTTTTTTGTAAGGCGATTCTGCCGTGGGGTGTTTATTGTGGAGTAAACTGTAAAGATACGAAATTTAATTAAACTGAAAAATGCGTCTGAGAAGAAGAATAGATAGAGTTGAAGGGGCTAAACGGGTAACTTACTGGGTGACGTCTTGAATGTGACTTTCGGGTTTAACTGAGTGAAAACCCTCCTGCCTGGTTGCTGTAATGAGCCAAAGATCTAATATTAGTATGTATGTGTGGGAGAGAGAAACTGTTGCCGAATGATGTTGCATTAAGCGGCTTACCTGTTCTGGCCTGTGAGACGTGTAGCGTGGAGCCGTGTTACACTGAGTGACCTGCTATGCGCTGGGCTGAGGCGAGTGTTTACGGTAGTGTGTGGCGGGGAGGGGAGGGTAAAGAGAGGGGAACCGGTCTTGGCTGAGTGGAAACAGGTGTGTGGGTGTGACGCGTGACGTCATATGTTTTGATTAGTAACTTCGTGGGGGGTGCAGGGTTAGCGCTGATGCGGGAGGGAGATTGGTTTGGGTGTTATTCGGAAACGTTTGTTTATGCCGTTTAGAGTCGGGAAAAAATTTGTTGATGTTCTCATACAGAATGTTTACTTCGAAGTTGATTTCATTGAGATTGTGTGTTGGGTTATTGCGTTGCGCATTATCAATTTCTATTTGTTCAAGTACGTTCATTATTGCTCCCTTCTTGGCATAGTGGATGATCTCCATATCATTCTGGATATTTGTAAATTTATGTTTGGTGTCCTGCATGTGCTGTCCCATGGCCGAAAATTTTCTATGTTTTATGGCGTTAACATGTTCGTAATATCTTGTTGTGAAGCTGCGTCCGGTCTGTCCTAGGTAATCTGCTCTACATTGTTGGCATTTAAGTTTATAAATGCCCGACGAATGATATTTGTTTGACTCGTTGATTTTCTTGGAGTTGAATATTAGTTTGTGGTTGTTATTATTGGTTCTAAAGGCGATTTTAGTGTTGAATTTCTTGAAAATACTTGTTACATCGTAGGTGTATTGGTTGATATAAGTGAAGACGGCAAAATGTGTTTTCTCTTTCCTTAAAGGGGTGAGCTGAGATTGAGGTTTGTTTTTGATTTTGTTGATGATTTTTACGATGTCTGGTCGAGTGTATCCATTAGCTTCAGCGATTTGAAAGATTGTGGCTATTTCTTGTTGGTAATCTTGTTCTGACATGGGAATGCTGATTGCTCTGTTGATGTAGCTGACGAACGCTGCCCTTTTGTGACCTTGGGGGTGGTTGGAATTCTTTCTGATTACAGTGCTTGTTTGTGTTGGTTTTCTATAGATGCTGTATTGTATTTTTTCGTTCTTAGTGGTTATGTTGAGATCTAGGTAATTGATTAAGTTGTTGACTGTGGAGTCACCTGTAAATTTAATGTTGGCATCAATGCTATTCAGTTTGTTGAGTAATTGTTCGAAGTTAATGGTGTGTGTATCCAGAATTACAAAGATGTCATCCACATATCTCCCCCAAAAAAGAATGCCCTCTATTTTATTAATGATATCATTGGCTTCAAGATGGTCGATGTAAATGTTGGCAAGGATGCCTGAGGCTGGGGAACCCATCGCCAAACCTTGGTTTTGTTGATATATTTTGTCGTTAAACTTGAAATAGTTGTTGTTAAGCGTGAAGCTAAGGATCTCCATGAATTCATCTATTTCTACTTTCGATAGTTTCTCGTTGTCTTGAAGGTTCTTTCTGATTATTTCAATTGTTGTTTGGACCGGTATGTTAGTATACATGTCCTTAATGTCTATGGTGTGAATGGAATGTGCGGGCTTGATATTTAGATTCTTGGTTCTCTCGCAGAATTGGAGGGAGTTCTTGAAAGATTTGTTAGCTTTGAAAGCATAGTTGGTACGAAGGAATTTTTGTATAAATTGAGAAGTTCTGTAGATTGGACTGTTCCTGTAGTTGACTATTGGTCTAATTGGAATATTGTCCTTGTGGATTTTGGGGAGCGATCTTAGGGTAGGAATGCTGGGGTTCATGTTAATCAAACTGTTACCTTGTTTTTCGTTCATTATGAAAGATGTGTCTTTGATTATTTGTTTAAGCTTTCTTTGGGTGGTTGCCGTTGGATCTTTGTTTAATTTAGTAAAGTTTTTGTTGTCGAAAAATTCTTCAGTTTTCTTAACATAGTCTTCTTTGTTAATAATGACGGTGGTATTGCCTTTGTCTGCTTTTGTAATGATTAGATTATTTTTTTTTTATCTTTTTGTTGAGCTGTGAAATTTCTAATCTACTTGTTGTGGTGTTATTGGTTTTATTACGTTCTAAGACTTTATTTATTCTTTTATTTACTTCGTGACGTGCTCCGTTTTGTTCGTCAAAGGGCAACTTCTTAATCGCGATCTCCGCTTCTGCGATGAGTAATGTGCTGTTTTTTCTATTGTGCCTAGCTTCCCAGTTGAATTGGGGACCTTTCTCAAGGATTTGTAGCTCTGTTTTTGTGAAATTAGTTTGGGAAAGGTTTATTGTGGGTTCTTGAAATTTGTGGATTTGTGGTGTCTGAACCTGTTCTGTTGTCTGTTATCTAAATTCGTGAGGTGGGTGAGTTTATTACTCAAAGATTCTCTTTTTTTGTTTATTACGTTCTCAATAATGTTGTGAGTGTAGATGAGGAACTCGTTCCACTCTTTTGTTTCGGAATTATTGGCAGCTTCCAGGTGGGTGATGTATAATTTATTGTTAATGTGATTTTTCTTTATGTAAAGGAATTTAAGTTCTCTTTGGAGTAACTTTCTATTGATTATTTCTTGGGTCCTCTTCTCATACGCAGTTTTGATCTTTTTCTTTTGCATGAATTGAATGTGTTTAGGAACGAGTTTAAGGTTCCTGCATTTCTTAATAAATTCAATGTCTTTGATGATTGTTGATAATTTAATTTTGAGGTCTTTGTATTTATATCGCAACCTTTTGGCCTGGCTCGCCTTATCATGAAGATTAACTGGAGGGTTATCCATTTTTAAGTCCGTAAGTCAATACGGACTTAAAAATGGATAACCCTCCAGTTAATCTTTATACAAACTGTACCGTCCGTACACAAAATATCTACTCACGTTACCATGATCAAGTAATAACGACACTAATTTGCAAGTAGACAACGGACTTTTGCTGTAAAAGCAAGAAGACGATCTCTAACTGTTCGTTACGGAAACCATGTCACGTAAAACGACCCTGGGCGTTAGTAGATCAGTGTTCTGCCAATAAAGCAATAAGACGATCTCGGAACACCAGACACACCATTATATGCACTGGCGTAGGGATCCATAACCCCAATGTTTCTGTCGGAACTAAGTCGTGCGTGGCCCGCTCCTAGCGGAGCATCCGTGTCAACACATGAACATCAGACAGTCGAAATCCACACTGACGTCACACAGTAGTTTTTTCACGCGCCAGTTCATCTCAGTTCATGCTATTTATAGCCTAGGTATTCCCACACAAGCCGAATTACTGCCTGTCTTTTCCGGGTATGTACATGTCCAGCACTCGAAAATACCAATTCATTGTACCTTTATAGTACAGCCATGAATCTAACATTTAACATTACTAGGTCAAAATAAAGCCATTAACCCCAAACCAAAATGAAATAATGCTTCTACTTAATACAGTCTTATATATCCTTATTCCCAAAACGTAATAAATCGCAAAACCCCGTATTTTATAATATCAAATATCCAAAAACCGATAATAAACAGTGATCCTAGTTGGTCCGGACCATCCAAAGATGAATCCGTCCACAAAAACACACACGCACAATAAAAATCACCTCTGCAACCCCACGTTAACCCAATATAATAAGATACCAATAAAATACCCCAAACTAACTGCACAAGGCAGAAAACCCGAGGGTGAGCTACTGTAACTGAATAAATTCGGTTACACTGTTCAATCTTGTTTTCCCTTTAACTACTCTGAGAAACTTCATTTCACCTGCTTGCAGTCTGCTCCAGTCCCTTTCCGTCATTGTCCATGTTTCTGCTCCATACGTGACAATGGGTTGGTTAGTTATTGTTGTTTTGAGGGGCGGTACTACGAGGTCATCTGCCCCTGTGGCAATGTTTGAGTAATAAGTCTTATACATGAGGAGTTTTGCTTTTTCTGGAACTTCTTTATTCCAAACCAGATGTTTTATTGTTTGATAAAATGTCCTCCTTTTTGCAGCTTCTTGGTAATCTCATCTGTTATCCTACCATCACTAGATACAGTATTTCACTACCTAAATAAGTGAAACTGTCTACCACTCTGAGGGGTTCACCATCCAACTCAATATTCCCATTTATCCTTGCATCTCTTCCGAATATCATAACTTCACTCTTATCTTTATTTTATACCATACCTTTCCATAACTTCCTTCCATGCTTCGAATTGTAACTTTACATCTTCCTGTTTATTACCCCATATTACTATATCGTCTGCAAATATCATCTTTTTGTCCTTTCCTTCTACCATCTCATTCCCTTCTTCTTCTTCTTTTACTGCCTCATCGGACCCCTTCAGTCAATCATTTCCTGGTCCTCTTCTTAAGTAAGTTTCCTTTCCGAGTTGCCCAGTAGCTTTTCATTCGCTCTGATCTTCTCAGGCGTTCCTCATCTGTAAATACCCTTTTTACTGGATGACGTTTGTCTATTTTTGCTTGAAATCATCTTCTTCTCCTTCGTGAATGGGTCGCTTAGGATCACGCCGGAATCAACACTTTCTAGCCTTCCTGTTGGCCCAGTATTCCTTCATTCGCAACGAGTGGGTCTGTTTCCGCTGCTCTGACCATCGATGTTGTGTAGTCTTCTTCTCTTCTTCCTCGAAACCCCGCGTCTGAGTGATTTTCCTGATTTCCTTCCTGTCATGTTTGGTGATCCCCATTCCTCTCTCTCTGTAAATTTATACCAATTCGGTCTAGTAGCCTTGTTCTTTCAGAAAGTATGTATTTTGTGTGTCAGTCTGTTCGGGTCCATTCTTTCTTTGTGTCCCATAAATTGGATTCTTCACATTCGCATTGTGTCTGTGATTTTGGAAACTTTTTTGTATATTTCTGTTTTAGGCTTTGGATAATGTACACCATCTTTTGTTCTCAGTCCAAGGATTTTTCTCATTATTTTACGTTCTTTCATTTCTGTTTGGTGTTTTAGTGTTTTGTGTTGGAGATTGCGTGTCTCTGAAGCATAGAGAGCTTCAGGTTTGATTAGTCCTACAGTTGTATAGTGGCGAATTTTGCAGTTCCAGGAGAGACTCTTCTGGTTATAAATATTTTTTGTTGATTGAAAAGCAGTTTCCATTTTCTGGAGCCTCGATTCGATTGATTTCCTTTCGTTACAGTTTGCTGTAATCCATTCACCTAAATATTTAAATTTGTTTACTCGAAAGATTTTGTTGTTGCCAATTTGAAGTTCATTTGATGCGGTTTTGACGTCAGTCATAAATTTTGTTTTTTCAAACGAGATTTGTAATCCAATTTTCGCCGCTTGTTCTTGTAGTAGTTCAATTTGCTATTGCGCATTAGAGATATCTTGGGCAATTAGTGCCATGTCATCAGCAAATGCTAAGCAGTCTAATTCTATGCCTTTCAGTTTTGGCCCCAGTCGGTGTGTTGGTGCACCAGTTTTCTCCATTCCCGTACAACTTGCTCAAGAGCGCAATTGAAGAGCAACGGGGACAGTCCATCGCCTTGTCGTACTCCTGTTTCTATTTGAAAGTCTGTGCTCAGTTCTCCCATAAATTTCACCTTGGATTTGGTCTCCGGGAGTGTTTCTTTGATAATATTTGTCGTCTTCTGATCAAGTCCAAATTCTGCTAATACTTTAAAAAGTGATCCCCTGTCTATACTTTCTTGAAGTCGACGAATGTGATGACATAATTCTTGTTTGATGAGCTGTGGAAATATTTCATCCAGTTCTTTAGATTTATAATTTGCTCTACGTATGACCGTCCTTTTCTGAATCCTCCTTGGTATTCACTGATTTCTGGATCCAGTTGAGATTCTGCACGGTTCAAGACAGCTTTGGACAGAATTTTATAAGCTATTGAAAGTAGTGAAATTTCACGATAATTGTTGGGGTCTGTCTTGCTTCCTTTTTGTGCAATGGATGTATGATTGCCATTTTCCATTCTGCAGGGATTTTTTTCAGTTTGCCAGATATCATCCATAATTTCTTTCAGTTTTGAGATGAGATTTTCCCCTGCATTTTTCATAGTTCTGCAGTGATTTGATCATCTCCTGATGCTTTGTAACTTTTCAAAGAGTGATTATCTCTTTAATTTCCTGTAGGTTCTGAGTCTGGGTTTCATTGTGCATGGTAAAATTTGAATTTTTCTTGTGGTTTTTCACAATTTAATAATTTTGAAAAATATTTCCCCAGGATTTCACAGTTTCTGGGATTGCTGTGAGCAATTTCCCAGAGTTCATTTTTGAATTGGAGTAATTGGGGGAGAATACTTGCTTAATTTTTGTTTGAATATTCTGTAGTAGTTTCGTGATTTGTGTTTCCTGAAGTCAGATTCTATTTCTTGTAATTTTGTGTCCTCGTGCTGTTTACGAATCATTCTTATAGATTTAGTGACCGTTTTTCTGACATGGTCCAGTTGGTATTCACCTAATAGTGGATTAGGAGAGATCCACGTTTTGGTTTTAGAGGATTTTTTCTTGAAAAATATTATGGTTTTTGCAGATCTCAATGAGTCGCATACCATTTTTGTTAGTCTGCTGATGTCCTGACCATTTACCGACCCAGTATCTATAGTAAGGCCATCATTACTTCCGACTTGATGTTTCAGTGCTAGGCTAGAGTTTCGTTCGCTTAATCGCGACATCGCGAACGAAACTCAATTTATCGTGATGTATCGATTCGAATGGCTGCTTGTGATTGTCTAGTTGAAGTGATTTTCCTTCTGACCGCTAGATAACTCTAGGGTAACACTGAAACGTTAAGTCGGAAGTAATGATGGCTTTACTATATATTCCTTTCTTTGCTGATTTGCGCATTGAAGTCACCAAACAGGATTTTGACATGATTTTTTGGGACACTTTGGAGAATATTGTCTAATTGATTCCAGAATTCTTCTACTTTTTCCGGGTTGTTTTTGTTGGCGACATTAATTGGCACATGTCCATTGATTAGCGTGTAGATCTTGTTTGCTGATTTTATTGTCAATGTGGAAAGGTGACCTGAGTAGGACTTGAAAGATGCAACTGAATCAAGTATTGACTTATCTACTATAAATCCAGTCCCAAATTGTGGACAGTTTGCCATAACCCGTTCTCCTGGTTTTCCTTTGTATATTCTGTATCCTTCTGAATCGAAAGGATACTCATCTTTATATCGTGATTCTTGAAATGCAATAATATTAATTTTGCGTTCTCTAGATTTGTCTAGGATGTTTTTGAGTTTACCAATTTTCAAAAGGGAATTTGTATTGAATGTCATAAGCCAAATTCTTGATTTCGGTTTTATTTTGCTCTTACGGGGTTTCGAGGCACTCCGACTTACCTCCATATATACCTCCATACACACTTCTGTGGTCTCCCCAGAATCCGAATAGACCACTTGCGGTTTTTCTACCGTGGGATTTGACCCACTGAGGTAATTCTCTTTTGAAGGTGTAATATCCATGTTGATTTACTTGGATTGGATTTTTGACTGATCTGAGGTCTCAGTCTGATTGAGCTCATAGTTCCACTTCTAAGTTTATTAACTCAGCCGCCACGGACATGTGGAACAGACGCTATCGGGTTACAGCCACTGACTTGTGGAACCGCCGTGCCCTTTATTTCCTCAAGATGTTTTCTGGCTCTAATTTTACGGCTCTAAGCCAACCCTCCTCCTTTCTGCGGGCTTGGGACCGGCAACAGCACCTACTGAGCTACTCAATCCACCCAGTAGGTACTGCAGGAGGAGTTGCTTGAAATTTTATCTTTATATCTTTAATTTTTTTTAAATTTTTTGTTTTGTTTCGCATGTCATCCAAGGTTATTTCAAATTCTTTCATATCTTCTCTAATTTCCTTAATCCATCCTACTTGTTGTTTCATATTCCAAAGTTTCTCTACAATTTTTCTAGAGAATCTGGTTTCCGGTGTCCTCGTAATGGGACCAAAAATGAAATCCGTTTCTTCCGAATGGTATCAGTGATGGGCTCCAGTTCTCTTTATACCACTTCATTTAGTACTATCCGCCATCGTCCATCTTTCTGATATTTTTTTATTTATGCATGTTCTAGCTATTCTTCTTTCTACTTTTAAAATTTTGTCGATTCTGTTTTTCTGAGTAACTTTAAAAAGAGTTTCACTTCCATATGTCACCTCTGGTTGAACCACTGTCTTGTAATGTTTTAATTTTGTTGTGATTGTTAGACATTTTCTTTTATATGTAGGCCATGTTAATTTTTGGGCTTTTGTCATTTTATTAGTTCTTGCCATGCAGGTTTCCCATCCATTACAACATTAAATAGTACAGGAGATAGGATACTGCCTTGTTTTAGTTCTTGTCCTATATCAAACCATTTAGAGTTACCTAGTGGTGTTCTAACTCTACAGTAAATTTGTGTCCTCGATACATTGTTTGTTATACATTTATATATCCATTATCTATACGTATCTTCTTCATTTCTTCCCACAGACTTTCTCTGTTTACTGAGTCATAGGTCTTTTCTATGTCTATGAATACCATTACCACCTTTTTGTTGTACTCCCAACTTTTTTCCATCAATTGTCATGTAGAGAATATTAGGTAAATCGTACATTTTCCTTTTCTAAACCCATGATGTTCTTCACTCTGCTCCTTTCCTATCTTTTCATTTATGCGATTTAGTATGGCTCATAAGTGTTATTCCTCTATAGTTTATGCAACGTCTTCTATTCCCTTTTTTAAAAAGAGTGATAATGTCTCCTCTTCTCCAGTCGTCAGGTATTTTACTAGTTCTCCATACACATGACAATACTCTAACAACCACTGCTTTCCCACTGGTCCTGCTGCTCTGATCATGTCTACTGAAACTTCATCAGGTCCTGGAGCTTTTCCTTTGTTCATCTTCTTCACTGCTGTTTTCATCTCCTCCCATGCAAATTGGTAAATACATCCTTTTATTGTAACAGGAAGAGTCCCAAACCAGCAAAGGAAGGAAAGAAGCCCCGAAAATGGGAACTGGAAGGCAGCAATAAAGAATTCAGTACTCTGGATTACACACGTGACAAGCCAGAGGAAACGCGAGAAATCCTTCCGGATACAACGGCAAGTATTCCTTGTAATTGTATTGGAATTACTAATAAGAATATTAATGGATGCAATAGAAGCATTATTGCATGGTAATTATGCAAGCTGGATCTATGGTAAAAACACAACTCTCCAAAATGTCTTATGTATTCACATCCTGTCTTCTTATAGCCTACCATGTCTAGTTAAAACCCTGTGGCACCACAGCTCATGAAGGACCTTGGCCTGCCAAGTGACCTTTGGCTAGTTATGTGGCCAGCAGATTGCGGGGTACACGTGATCAGTGCGCTGGGTCCCCTCGGGCATTAATCTTGGTTTTCCTCACTTCAGACAGCTACTCAATTGTCCTCGTGAGGCCGAGTGCACCCCGTTCCAGCCCCACATCAGTTTCTAAAATCCCTGACAAAGGTGGGAATAGAACGCCAAGCCTCTGGGTGAGGGTAGGCTGGCTACCCCAACACCACGGGGCCGGTATCGTCTAGTTAACCTCTTGAACTTTTAAGGCAAGCTGTGTGGGCGTAGCGAGCAATTTCTCACCTGCCATGCCCTAGATTGCAGGATTCAATCTCAATGCAGTTGGATGGCATTTAAGATTATTAGAGTGCAAGATACCCATGCCATCATCGTTATATGCAGGGTGGGTGGGAAGTCCCCGTACCCCTGTAACCTTTTAGTATCAAAAATGTTAATTATGATATTTTATGTATGCAGGTTGGTAGCTATGCCAACGCCACCGAGAGAAGGCCTTGCAATAGGATTTATGACGTCATAGCCTTCCGGCCATCGGCGAGCGCGCTATCCAGCTATGGACAAGCTGTGAGGAAACGAGACTGAGTGTTTACTTTTAAAATTACGTTCTACCGACGCGAATAAATAAATAAATAAGGAAACCATAAATGAAACAGTCAGAAGTTGATGCGATCGGTACATTACACAAATAAATCGAAGTTTTCGATCAGACTCGATAAGTATGCATTTCGAACCTTGCGAGTTTGCTCTTGACCGATAACACTGTTGTCTCAGCAAAAACTTGAAAGATATTCACCCCATTTTAACGTGAAATGTCGACTAGACAACGGGAAGAAAAGACACATACACAAATAACCAATTAATAGGTAACAGTTAAAACAGAAATTAATATCTATAGTCAATCATCTGTCCCAAAGGTCCAGGTTTGATTCCCACCTCTGCCGGGAAATGTAATTCTGATTTGAGGTTTGAAACTAAATTCACTGAACTGAACTGAGAGGAAGTGGGTTCGATTTCTCTTTTCTCCTCCAGGTAAATGCTGAGATTGTTCCTAACATAAGACCATGGTCACTTCCTTCCCAATTCTAGCAACACAATACACACACTACACATATAAATTCTACCCGTATCGGAGTACACATGGCTGATGACATTGATGTTCTAACCCACTCACGAAACAAAAACAACAACAATCAGACACAGAAAGTTTTCCTCAGTGATAAGAAACTAGGCTGGTAATAATTATAATGCCTATGACAGAAAAGGTTGGTTGATTGGTTCCTCAGTTCAGGGGCTGTGACTACGCGGTCATGTAGCCCCGTGTACCTTGGGTATGTGTAGAATCTGTCTGCTAACCGGAATTAATTGTGATGGCTGTATTAGTGTGTAATTCAGGTAATAATAATAATTCAGGTAAGGACTGCAGGCGATCAATTTCAAGTAGTTCCTACTTTTGCTACCAAATGCTACCATCAACGACACCTATCTGTGAACTTGGCTACTAGATGCCACCGAAACCGGCTCCTGGTGGCGAACGTTGGAACTTAAGAGAGCAATAATCAAAATCTAACCTACAAATTTAGTTTCACACAATTGTCGTTAGTGGAAGGTTCTTTTGCAAGCCATAAATCTATGACATGGGCCCACCGGCTTTTCTTCCCCTCCAAAGGAAGACCTACTGAGGGATTGTTAACACTCTTAAAATTTCGACGACTTCGGCCTGGTTAGAACCTCCTACGACATAACCTGTAGCACATAGTTTAGGTTAGAAAATTCTGAATTTGACATCTAAATGAATTTCCACGAACAGAGGGGCTAGCCTATGCTAGAATTTAAGGACTATCTGTTTACTAATCTTTAATCAGTCTCAGTTTATACAACGGTGTAGTAACTATATGTTTTCCATTCTCTTCATCATACATATGCTACTAGTTTTCCATTTTCATGTTTGAAATGGAGTCAACACACCGACAAGAAAAGAGACTTGCTTACAAGGTTTCTTCCTCCCATTAAACTAAACTAGCGAGAATTGGAGCTAAAGCATTGATGTAACACGTACCTTGAAATGTTTTGTAGGAAGTAACTCATTGCGGTGAATAGCTGGTACCGATTTCGCATTCTTCCCTTCATAATTAGGAAAAGATCCATTGACTTAATTGCCTTTCAGTTTGGCACACAGCACTTAATAGGCATAACTTAACACTGCACTGATAATCATAAAGTATAAGCGGATAGGAATTCCGAGAAAATCACTACCGGGACCGTAAACACGAAGCACAAAACGCGTAAACCACACCATAAACACAAATATTATTCCTCGTGTCTCCTTGGCCACACAGCCGTTGGGTTGTGACGTCACTCGCACATTCAACCCGTATTGCATGGCCTTCTCTCTAGGTGGTGTTGGCTATGCCATGTTACTTCTAGTCAATTGTTGGAATTAACAATCAAGTGTTGGAATACATATTGTTGTGTGTTAGTATGAAGCCATGACAGATGCAAGTGGTCATAGTTACAGTATTGGGGAGCATTTAGTGGCATGTGTGTGAGTGCACGAACGATAACACAAAGGGCAGGCAATAAGACAGATTATGGGAGCATTCCAGGATAGGTTTAGTAAGGCTCCACCACAAAAAGCGACACTTTTCGATTAGGACAGATATGCTTTTACGTAGGGCATTGTTAAAGACAGGCCGCGGAGAGTGGAAGGAAGAAGACACGGGAAAAAAACATGTAATGGAGTCTGTGCTTCAATTCAACAATCTCCTATGAAGTCAACGCGTAAACGTGCTTTGGAACTCTGTATACCGCAGACAACAATGCAAGATTACTTGGAAAACTACCTTTAGCTCAAACCTTTTCGACCAACGTTCGTAAACGAGCTATCGGCTGGAGACCGGAGGTGGAGCCTTATTAAATCTGCGACTGTGACAATATGTATCCCAACACTTGATTCTTGATTCCAACAATTGACTAGAAGTAACATAGCATAGCTACCAACCTCCATAAATAATATATCATAAATAGCATTTGATACTAAAAAGTTACAGGGTTAGGGGGCTTCCCGCCCACCCTGTAGAATTCCTCCAGCCATTTGTCACGTGATCTTTATTCTTTACATATTTTACACCCACATTGGAGCACTTGAATCGGTCCATATACATTTATGCCTTCAGGATATAAGCTAGAGATTTGGCTTTAAGCTTCCCCTTCTGCTACCAAAACATTTTCATTCTTTCTGACGTGGCTAACCTTTGTTCGTCAATTATAGGTACTGTTTTTGTTCAAATGCTTTTAGGTTAAGTCTCGTGTATCTCTTCGTTAGAATCCCCTTCTCTCCTCTTTTTTGTGGGGCGTGGTCGCGCAGAGGTCAAGCTGTTGGCCTCTCACCACGACGGACCAGGTTCGATTTCTGGTCAATGCATATGATATTTTCAAAGTGAAATGTCATGTCCTACGGTTCGGATTCCATGTAAAAAGGAGGCCCCGTGGGTCACGATTGTAAGATTAACAGTCGCGTAAAACTTCATGCTTCCTTCCTTTTTTTTCTCCTCTTTTTAATTTATTGTAGTGTTATACCAAACTCCTCGATCTCGGAACAAATTGTTCATGAATTCATTTTTCAAAAGTATTGTGTAGTTGTTTTACTAGATGTGTTTGTGATCATCAGGCTTCGGATAATTATGCATTTTGCATATTGCATATGCAATTGCATATTTGGGACAGTTTTAACTTAACAGTGCATATTTAGGGGATTCCTCCTGTTAGTGCATATTTCAAGAACATTCTTATTCTTGAGTGTAGACATCAGCTTCTACAGGACACTTTTGGAATATTTGACATGTATTTCAGGTAACAGGAATGTTGAGCAGTGCTGGGTTTGCATCATGTTTAAATTTAGCAACACGAGCGCTCCATCCGGCCATAGCTTCGTCTACCTGCAATGCAATTAGGTGGGGACTGATTCTTGGTATTTCCCGTAAAGCAGGTTATCTTTTCCTCATTCCTTAAATAGTTACCTTGTCAGTGTTACTTTCGTTGAGTTTAAACAGGCTGTGGCTCATAGCACGTTAAATAGCTACTGTATTTAAGATGCCTAAGGAGAAGAGAACTGTTAATGGGGTAATGAAAGGGTATGTACGAGAGATTCACGACTTTTCAACTGACGAAAGTGTATTGTTTTGCAAATACTGTAGCACAGTCGTAAACGCATCTAAAATGTATCAAATTCAACATCATCTTCAAACAACGAAACACATTAAATTGAAAGACGTTAACTTGAAACAAAAACACCAGGTTCTTGTAACCACTGCTTTAGTTAAACCTGGACCAACACGTAGTAAATTCAATGAAGATCTGTGTAAAGCATTTCTCTCGGCAAATATACCATTGGCTAAACTAAACAATAAGAACTTAGTTCAGTTTCTGCAGGAGTATACGAAACAACCAGTCCCAGATGAATCAACAATTAGGAAGAATTACGTTCCTGAGCTTTACAATGTAACGTTAGCTAAACTAAGGGAGAAAGCTCATGGAAAATATATTTGGGTCTCACTAGACGAAACAACGGACGTAGATCAAAGATATGTAGCTAACTTCGTGTTTGGAATTTTAGGAGAAGAAGAAGAGAGAGACAAATCATATCGACTAACTATGGCTGTGTTGCCTAAGGTGAATCACTCATCAGTTGCTGCATTTTTCAATGATGCTCTTTCTTGTTTGTGGCCATCGGGCATTCTTTACGATCATGTTATCGTGGCCTGCAGGAATGCCGCACCTTACATGTGTAAAGCCATGGGAGGTCTTGGGATATTATATCCCAAGATGATACACGTCACATGTGTAGCACATGGACTTCATAGAGTCGCTGAAGCAGTCCGGGCTTCCTTTCCTGAAGTAAACACGTTGATCTCCACAGTGAAAAGAGTGTTCCTGAAGGCTCCAAGTCGCAAAGAAAAATTTGTTGATGCAGTTCATGATGTGCCACTCCCGCCTTCACCAGTTCATACAAGATGGGGAACGTGGCTCGAAGCTGCTGTTTATTATGCCAATTATTTCGAGGTAGTAAAAAAGGTAGTTGAAGACCTCGATTCTAAAGAAGCTCAAGAAGTCTTGAGCAAAGATGGTGTTCGTGAGCAACTTATATTCATTCGTTCCAATTTGCGTTGCATACCTTCAGCCATCAAGAAATTGCAAGAAAAAGGACTGCCTCTTCACGTTAGCATTGGAATTATTGAAGAAGTCGATCGATCCCTAAAGAACCTAACTAATCAAGTTTTCTCGAAAAAATTGCAGAGTGTAGTGCTGAAAAATTCCGGTCTCCTCAAACTTGGAAGCATTTGTGGTGTTATCCAAGGCAAAGACAAAATTGACAGTGCATCGATACTAGAGGTCTCTGATTTTGCCAAGTTGGAGTATGCTCCAATTGTGGCATGTGATGTTGAGAGAGTGTTTTCTGAATACAAAGTCATTTTAAGTGAAAATAGGCACAAGTTTGTGTTTGAAAACCTATTACATCATGCAGTGATTAAGTGTAATAAAGACTTGTAAATTGTATTGACAAACTGGAGCAATCTATTGTAGTACTGTAAGTAATTTTCTTTATTTTAGCGATATTTAATATGTAACATTAATTTCTTGTAATATAAACCACTAATTGATATCAGATATATGTTTATTTTTAATGCATATTTTAGTGCTTATTTAGACACTATTTAGTGCATATTTGTATGCATATTTTGGCATTTTTAAGTGCATAATTATCCGAAGCCTGGTGATCATCTTGCTATATGGACGAGAAAGGCAAATTTCCCCCCCCCCCCCCATTTTTTTCTATTATTCTTTCTTGCTTCATAGAGCGCGTTGGAACTTGTTTATTGGCTTGATGACTTTTGCTTTCTTCTTCTCCTCCCAAAATCTCTTCATGAACTCGCTGTGTTGCTTCTTTGTTCTTTTTCTTTCTATTATTATGATATCAAATATTTGGTCATTCATTGTCCTCATTGTAATCTTGGTCTATCTATTCTGTTTCATATCTTCAGTTCTGTGTATTATTAAATCTCTCAACCTTTAACATTTCAAACTACTAACTATTTTTCAATGCTTTTCACTTTCAAAGCTTTAAAATTTTGTGTTTGTTCTGTACGGGTGGGGCCTGGTGGCGCCGCGGTCAAGCTGTTGGCCTCTCACCATGGCGGACCCGGTTCGATTCCTGGTCAATGCATGTGATATTTTCATAGTGAAATGCCATGTCCCACGTTTCGGATTCCACGTAAAAAGGAGGCCCCGTGGCTCATGATTGCGAGATTAACGGTCGCTTTAAACTACAAACTTCCTTCCTTTTTTTCTCCTCTTTTTAATTTGTTGCAGTGTTATATGCTTGAACGGACAATTATTTATTTATTACGTAATTTATTTTTATTGTTTTGTTTTGTGTTTTGTTTTGTTATTGGGGGTGCTTCAATGTCGTCAAAATGCACTTAGTTTCCTTTCTGTTTCTTTATTTTTTCACATAAAAGGAATAATAGTGCATTTTATCAGTAATTTAATGTCTTTGAAATTCATTCGTAATTATCATAGAACATAAAGTTACATTTCAAGAAGAGTTTTGGAAAAATTTTGCATCTATCACAAATGCTATAGACCATAAACTTGATCCGTGATGTTTAATGTGGAGGCGGATAAATGATGGTATATAAACAACAAGCTTTCTTTTCCCCCAAGTGTTTAGCATACAAGGTGTCTTAAAATTAATGTCTGTGCAGATGGTGGGCAGCATGACGGGAGGGATCCGTGACCTGGAAGTGGACAGCGAATCTGACGATGCCTACGATTCTGATGGGGAGGAGGAGGAGGAAGAGCCAGAACAGAAGGCTGCACCAACAGTTCAGAAACAAAAGGCTGCTCCCGTTAAGAGTCGTGGGGTCTTTGCACTCTTCAGGTCTGTATTTTCACGTAAGAAAGAATATTTGTATTTTATTGATTGACACATAAAATATTCTCAGTTTGAAGTAAACCACCCGTATTGTTCCCCATGTCAAATAGGGGTTTTATAGCAATTGAAGGGGTGATAGGAAAAACAACCCTTGTCAATACAACACTTTTCAGGAGAGTGAAAAAACATTAGAGATTCATTCCAGAATTAGCCTTGACATAAGTTGTTTTTCCAGAACCACTGAAATTATTGAAGGCTATATTCTTTGACCAGGGCAGTTTTTCTAGAAACCATAATCATAAGCATAAACAGATGCCAAATGTACATTGATATCAATAACTAGTTATCGACAAAAACGTGACATGGGTTGTTTTTCCTATCACCCCTTCAATTGTTTTCTGTTTTTCTGACTTTAACTCACTTGGCGTGGATTTCTGGACATGGTATTATTTTTGGGCTTATGCAATATCGGTGATAGGCCTAAGTAATCTTTAATGATATGTTTTGCAGAGCTTATTCTACTCCATCCTCAGCCAGCTGCAACTAACTTGACAATTGCAAACTTTCTTAATCAAATATCAATGCTATGTAGTTTCTCTGTGTTCCACCAGATGGCTGCCTGAGCATAGCTGTGTGAGAGGGATTGGCCCATAACTCATGATGCTAAAGAACCTTACAGTGAATAGCTCGGATTGTGTAATTGTGTAAATCACTAAACGGGATCTTTGTATATCTAAAATGCTCTGTACACTAAAAGATGGTCTGTTGTAGGTTTTTGTTTAGTAGCAGGGATAACAGAAACTCTTTATTCAAGAAATTGATCCATATTGGGCTTGTTCTAAGACATCAAGTTTAGTTTAGGCTGTACAGATGGTATCTTAAAATCCTGATCTGCTAACTGCAAGCTCAGTGATTGTTGCAGATACTTCTCCATGAGATGGAATTTCTTTCACGAGTGATGAAACGCACCACAAGCAATCTGTAGACCTCAACAGGCCATAGTTTCTGCTGTGTCCAAGGTTGCAGGATCGAATCCTGGTGCAGTCAGTTGGCATTTGAGGGTGCGTAAATGCGATGGAACCGTGTCAGTAGACTTTCTAGCACATTAAAGATCCTCTTTGCGGCAAAAGTTCGGCACCCCAGCCTTGATAGTTACAAGGAACATAAAACCAATAACATTATTATTAGACTGTAGTTCGTACTTTCCTATGAAGTACTCCAACGTGGATGAGAGGATCTTTTGGTTTTCTGCGTTTTTCTTTTTAGGGTTGTTATGAACCGATTTCTAGACTTAATGTGGGATCTAAAATGATACCATATTTCTTGGAGCTATCAATTTCTGTGCCATTAACTTGCATAGTACTTCCACTCATTTCCAAACAAAGCACTTCTTCTTTGGCTTCCCGAAATTCATGAAACAGTTGGCTGATGGCACAGCTACTTTCCTCCTCGATTCCTTGTTAATGTAAATGCCATGTTCAGTAGTTTGGATTCCTCGCGAGCTATGTAAAACTACTAGCTCTTAGAACACCACTTGTGTTACTCATCGTTTTAAGATCCATTTTTGTGTATTTTTTTGACAGTTGCAATTCATCATCTTATCGGGAATTCCTTCTAGCGAGCTGGGTAGGATGCTTTAGAACAAAGTGCCTCCATTTACTACGGTCTTGGTATGTTTTTTCTCTCTCTAGGGCATCCCATGTTTCTTCTCTCTTCTCAAGGTCTTCTTTAATCTGTTAACCACCTTTCCCTAGGGCGTCCAATCGGTTTTCTTCCTGGAATGATCCTCTCAAAATACGCCCTTGGAGTTTGTGATGGATGCACTCGCTTGACGTGTCCTAGCCATTTCAACCTTGCATCACTTAATCTTTCTTCCATGGACAGGTCGATTTGTAGATCTTGGGTCTCTGCGGATTTGCTCAAATCTAATTCTGTCTTTCCTTGTTTTCTGCACAGTAGATCTAAGGAACTTCATTCCACAAGCCTACAATTGACTTTCTTCACTACGATGAATGATGCTACTCTCCAGACTATATGTCAGTCATGATTGGTAGGAGGTAAGATTTTCACATGGTCTGTTTAGCCCTCAGAGAAACTCGCTTGTCTCATACTATGTTCCGTACTTAATGAAAGAAATTGGAACGTTTTTGTACCCTGCTCAACACTCCCTTCTTGGCGCTTCCATCCGTTGACACTGTACTCCCCATATATTTAAAAGAATTCACACATCTATCTTCTTTCCCTCAAAGGTGATATTACAATGTGTGTTTGTCCTGCTTAATTTCATTACTACTGTTTTACTCTTTGCTCACAGTTAACTTATATTCTTTTAAACTTGTAATTAGCACTCCAGAATTCAGGATCCTTGTGGTCACTCACAAATTGTGAGCTGGTGATACTTTGTGGAAACAAGAGTTTAAAAAATGCGAACAAAGAAAGAGTCAGTGAGGAGAACTTATTTCCCTAGTCTGGCAACCAGGTGTCACTTATTTGGTAGCAGTGGCTCTGATGATGATATATTTTCTGTTTATTTAGTTATCTTTCCAAACATTTGCTTCAATGGATATTTCTAAATAATATTTGAGGTGGAAACATGTACTGAAATGTTTGCTTGTAGGGGGCTGGTGGGCAGCAAGAACTTGTCCAAGGAAGACATGCAACCCGTATTGGAAAAGCTGAAGGACCACCTGATCGCCAAGAATGTGGCGACAGACATTGCTCACAAGCTTTGCGAATCTGTGGCTGTAAGGCTTGAGGGGAAGGTGAGTGACCCCCTATATTGCAAATATATGGGGAAGAATGCTAACAAAGAACTAAATGTAACTAACATTATTGTATCAATAAAATTTGTAGACACTACAGATGTGGTCACATTAGAATAATGTTCTATATTAGTTTTCCAGGTAGAGAAATTAATTCTGAAGCAGTCTTTTAACGATTCATTTCCATACCATTGAATATATACAAGTGACTACAGATCTTACTTTGCTAGAAGAGGTCTGCAAGAAAGACTCTTCACCACAAGATCTAAAACAACTGGCCCTCTGTACAATAGAAGAAAGATATCCATCTAATCAATGACTAAAAATATTTACAGATGGCTCACAAGACAAAGAAAATAGAACTGGAGCAGGAATACATTCATCTCTCTTCTCACTCTACATCCCAGTAGGCCAAAACAAACTTTGATGCTGAGATAAGAGCAATTTCACATGCACTCCATCAGTTATTAGTCAGAAACATTGATTATCAAAAATGTGTTATCATTACAGATTCAAAAGCAGCCATCCAAGCCATCTCGTCAAATTATAAGCCCCAAAATAAAGAACTGAAAGAAATTTTTTGTATGATAAAAACCCTTCAAAGACTCCACAAACAGATCACATTTCAGTGGATTTCATTTCATTTCTCATGTTGGAATAGCAGGTAATGAAGAGGCAGACAGATTAGCCAAAAAAAAAGGTACCACACTACAACAACCTGTCAGTCAGACTGATTTTATGTCAGCAAAAAAGGATCTTGAAAAATACTATCAAAAACAGGTATGAAGAAATGGCAAAGAAAACAGCAGAAACCAAATTATAGATGGACATTGATGGTAAATGGGATCAATATAAATTAATACCAAGAAGAGAAGCTGTAGCCTTCTTCAGACTTAACACTGGCCATGACTGCCTTGCAGCTCATCTGAAACGAATCAACATCCTGAGATCTGAAGAATGCACACTTTGTCACAAACCTGGAAGTAAAATGGATAAGGGGCACCTGCTACATTGCAACAAACTTGATGTGACTGCTAGAACTTCAGGAAACCTCACACAACTCGATTGGAACGCAAGAATGCTGATGGATTGGAATCCGGGCTAGCCATAGGAAACAACATATTTTAAAGTATTTGTATTCCAGCAGTTTCACTGTATTGACATGTTAAATACAACAGGACTACAATATTTACAAAATTTAAAATTAAATACTACATCATTTTTGAAAAATCCTTCAGTCTTCTATTTGATTGCACTGCCTCACTTCTTGGCTGCCATACTTTGCAGTCGCTGCAACATAAGTATATCCTCTGGTAGCGTGCTATCTTTTTGTTCTACATAGAGTAATAGCACTCTGTTCGTCAGTGTGACCTATGTTGGATGATATGTTGTCATTGTTATTTGCGTTCTTCAGCACCTTAGTTTTATTTATTCCCTTAGTTAAGGTGCGGAAAGTATGAAGCTCGGTTATCGAGACTACTGCATATGGAAACTAGGATAGAAACCTGTCAGAAAGGTGCTGGCGGAGGAAGAGAAAAAGAAAACAACGAAAATTCAAGGATAAACACTTATTAATTAAGTTGAAGTAATGAATGCCCTCTTTGACGATCGCTCTGTCTTTGTCCTGTTTCTGTGTTTCTGTCCTTCTCTTTATGTTCATTTTTCTCTGTAGATTTACATTGACTTGACTCTTATTTTCTAAATTTGTTTGTTCTTTTCCAAGGTTGTGATCAGTTCTCTCAATATTACGTATATCATGTTCCAGGTGCTGGGAACGTTTGAGAGTGTGGCTACCACTGTGAAAAACACCCTCACAGAGGCCCTGGTGCAGATCCTGTCTCCTCGTATTCGTGTGGATATCTTGCGAGATGCCATGGAGGCTCGCAAGCAGGTTCGCCCCTATGTCATGTCGTTCTGTGGGGTCAATGGTGTTGGCAAGTCTACCAACCTTGCCAAGGTGAGCTATCTAAAGGCATTCCCAGACTCTGTTATTATAGTAGCCAGAAGACCGTCCACATATTACGTAATCACAAAGAGGGGGGGGGGGGGGGCGAAGCTTATGATTACCTAGATTAAGTGTGGGGAAGGGGGAAATCAAATTGATTACTTAAAAAATAACAAAAATTAAGTTATTTTATGTTCTATGCGGCTTCCCAGCTGCTCTGATGGAAGGCGTGAGAAAAGCCACTGTGCGACGGGAGGAAGGGGTTATGTTAGTTTAATGTAAAACATGGACAATGCAGAGACATAAGCCGAGTACAGGCAAGTGAAATGAAATTCCTACGAAGTGGGATAGGAGTAACAAGAAGAGACAGGGTGAGAAATGTCAATCATCATCATCATCTTCATTTCTTCTTTTCCAGTTGACACTGGGTGGGGGCAAATACGGTTCCTCTCCACTTTGTTCTGTCGTTCCACCATTCCTCTTCCGACACTGTTCCAATCCAGGTTCCGTTTTCTAATACTATTCTCCACCAAGTTCATCCAACGCATTCTTGGTCTTCCTCGTCCTCTCTTCCCTGTCATCCGTCGTTCCAGTGCTCGTCTTGGTAGCCTTACTTCATTCATCCGTTTGACATGTCCAAACCATCTCAATCTGTTTTGCTCCAGTTTGTCATTTAGTTTCTGTACTCCCAGTTCTTTCCGTTTATCTTCATTTCTCACTCTGTCCCTCCTAGTTTTCTGGACCATACTTCTCAGGAATCTCATCTCAGCTGCTTGTACTCGGCTCTCATTCCTCTTAGTCATTGTCCAAGTTTCTGCTGCATATGTCATTATAGGAGCATAATATGCTTTGTACATACAGTATTTCCTCGCATAATCGTCGCCACCGCGTAATCGTCGCACCCCACTTTTCAAACACTAAAATAGGTTTATAAAATTTCATCGCATAATCGTCGCAAAGCATATTCGTATTTGTGTGCCAGTCAGTTGCACTTGCTACCGCGACCTTATAACCTGGCGCGACTTGGTCAGAAGAAAAATATCTCATCTTTATGCTAGCGGGCTATGAACTGTGACGCGAGCTTATAGGCCTAATCTGGCGTGATCTTGTCAGGAGAAAGTAATCTCGTCTTTATGCCTGCGGGCTATGAACTGTGTTAGGAGCGGCCAGTTTCGTACCTTAGCACATTCCGCGAGATTATAGGCCTAATTTGGCGTGATCTTGTCAGGAGAAACTAATCTCGTCTTCATGCCTGCGGGCTATCGATCGCGACGCGAACGGCCAGCTTCGTCAGCACATTCCGCGAGCTTTAACCTGTCGTGACCTTGTTAGAAGAAAGAAGCCTGTCTCTGACTGCAGGCTATGACTCATGCCAGACTCACGCTACGCGAGTGACTGGCCCGTGCAGCAAATAATGATACAGTATATTCCTGGAACTTAAATATTCTTCGCTTAATCGTCGCACCCTGCTTTTTTCCCACGAATTTTAGGCTAAAAAAGTGCGACGATTATGCGAGGAAATACGGTAACTTCTTTAGCCTTAGTTGGTATATCCTTGTTCCCTACTAGTCCCCGTACCTGTTGGCAGAAAGTCAATATCAGGGAAATAGTGAAAGAGGTACCCTTGCAGTGTAGGATTGAGGCATCAAGACTGAGACGGTATGGACACTTGAAGAGGATGGAAGAGAAGAGGATTTCCAAGAGGACGCACAAAATGCAGATGCAGGAGAAACGATGAAGGGGAAGACCAAGGGATAGATGGCTGAAGGGAGTGGAGGAGTGTGCCAAAAAGAGAGGGGAGGATTGGACCAGAGTGATGGAGAGGAGGTGGGAGGAGAGAACCAAGTGGAGAGGCCTACCTTCCTAACAGACCCAGCCTGGGGCTGGAAACTGTACAAGATGATAATGAATATAAATAGTCATTATTCTTTTACTTCTAAAATTACCATATTAGGATATGGAAACTGAAAGGAGATAGAAGGGAAGGGTCGAGTACCTCAAAATGGTGAAGGAAGGAATTCCAACAGATGAAGAAAGAGGGGTGGAAGAGGAATGGGCTGGATTTAAAAAGACACTAGTAGGTGCGGCAGAAGCAGTATGTGGGAGGACAAGTAGTAAGAAGAGGTGGAAGGAAACACCATGGTGGAATGATCAGACAAAAGATATAGTAAGGGAAAAGAATAGAGCCTTTAGGAGGTGGTATCAAAATAGGACGGTAGAGACAAGGGAAGAGTACCAGGAAAGAAAGGAGGCAAAGAGAGTAGTGGCTGAGGAGAGAAGAAAGTGGATGGAAGAGTAGACAAAGATGATGGAGGATAGTGAAGGTACAAAAAAGGTCCTGTATGGGATGGTAAAAAATAAGAGGCGGAAGGATCTGATGGATTATGTTAGATTGGTGAACAAATGTGGACAATGAGAAGAACTGAAGAAAATGTGGAAAGAATATTTTGATGAACTTCTGAACCCAAATGGAAACCGCGGCGAGGAGGAAGAAATTGAGGAAGAGGAAGATGGACTGCAAACAGAAAAGGACTTAACATGGAAAGAAGTGGAAGATGCAGTGAGAAAGATGAAAGGAGGGAAGGCACCGGGTGTGGATGAGTTGAGTGTGGAGATGGTGAGAGCAGCAGGAGAGGTGGGGATACAATGGTTGTACCGAGTGATGAAGACAGCATGGAAGGAAAGGAAGACCCCTGAGGACTGGAAATAGGGAATAATTGTCCCTATCTTCAAGAAAGGTAGTAGAATAGAATGCAGAAACTATCGGGGAATAACACTGAGTCATTGTGCAAAGATGTTGGAGAAAGTTTTGGAAAAGAGAATTAGGAGAAGGATAGGAGGGATGAGGAAAGAACAACATGGCTTCAGAGCAGGAAGGTCCAGAGTGGATTTGATTTTTGCTGCAAGGCAGTTACAAGAACAGCACTAGGAGTATGGAACAGATCTACTGATGGCCCTCCTGGACATTGAGAAAGCATATGACAGTGTATGCAGAAACAAAGTATGGAAGTCCCTGGAGGACAGAGGAGTAGAAAAATAGACCATACAGAGGATAAAGGAGATGTACAAGGGAAGCGTGAGCTGTGTGCAAGTGGGAGGAGAGAGATCGGACTGGGTGGAACAGAGAAACGGCCTGAAACAAGGAAGTGCATTGTCACCGTTACTTTTCATTGTGGTGATGGATGACATAATGACCCGAGTGGCACAAGTAATTGGGGAGGGAAAGATGAAAGCAATGGTGTTTGCAGATGATTTGATGATTTGGGGAAACAGGGCGGAGGAACTACTGGAGCAGTTGGATGTTTGGGAAGGAATAATACAAGGATATGGGATAAAATTTAGCATAAATAAGAGTGAGATGGTGATTACAGCAAGGAAGAAGGAAAGAACCACAACGGGAATAACAATTGGTGGGGAACAGCTGAAGAAGGTGGAGAGTTTCAAGTATCTGGTAAGCCTGATACAAGATAATGGAAGGAACGATAGAGAAATAAATGAGCAGGGGAGACGAGCAGAAGCATTCCGGAGGAGTGTGAGAAGCATGATATGGAGCAAGGATGTCCCTCAGAACATCAAAAAGGTCATATATCGGATGTACTATGTCCCTATCCTGACGTATGCCTCGGAGACCTTGGTTATGAAAAGAAGGGAGAAGAGCAAAATACCGGCCAGTGAGTTGAGGTTCGCGCGTATCGCTATTACCAAAAAATACGGCCCCTAGACATTAATAACCAACAATCAGTAGCTATAACAAATCCTTTGAAATCCTTTGACGGGAAACATGCTTTGAATTGTAATGTTTGTCAATATTTTTTATTCTTTAGAAGAGTGTGACATATCAAACGCATCCACTTGCTGTCCGCTGGCGCCGGGGGCGGATACTCATCATCATCATCATCATCATCATCTTGCACAGTTTCCAGCCACTGGCCGGGTCTGTTTGGAACACAAGCCTCTCCAACGTCTTCTGTCTTCCCACCATCTCTCAGCCTCCACCCTTGTCCAGTCTTCTCCTCTCTTCTTCACGCTTTCTTCCACCCCCTTCAGCCACCTGTCTCTCGGTCTCTTTCCTTCCCACTTCGTCTCGTGTACTCTCCTGGGTATCCTTTTCTCCTCCATTCGTTTTACATGTCCATACCATCTAAGTCTAGATTTCTCTAAACCATCCTGTAATGGTTCCTCCTTCATTAATTCTCTGGTCCTCTCATTTCTTATTCTGTCCATCTTTGTAGCTCCAATACTGCTTCTCAAGAACCTCATCTCACTGGCCTGTATTTTGCTCTTCTCCCTTCCTTTCATAACCCAGGTCTCCGAGGCATACGTCAGGATAGGGACATAGTACGTCCGATATATGATCTTTTTGCTGTTCTGAGGGACATCCTTGCTCCATAACATGCTTCTCACACTCCTCCGAAATGCTTCTGCCTGCCTTCCCCGCTCATTTATTTCCCTATCGTTTCTTCCATTATCTTGTATCAGGCTTCCCAGATACCTGAAACTCTCCACTTTCTTCAGCTGTTCCCCACCAATTGTTATTCCCGTTGTGGTTCTTTCCTTCTTCCTTGTTGTGAACACCATCTCAGTCTTATTTATGCTAAATTTCATCCCATATCCTTGTATTATTCCTTCCCACACATCCAAATGTTCCTGTACCTCCTCCTACTTGTTTCCCCAAATCATCAAATCATCTGCAAACACCATTGCTTTCATCTTTCCTTCCCCAATTACTTGTGCCTCTCGGGTCATTATGTCATCCATCACCACAATGAAAAGTAACGGTGACAGTGCACTTCCTTGTTTCAGGCCGTTTCTCTGTTCCAACCAGTCTGATCTCTCTCCTCCCACTTTCACACAGCTCACGCTTCCCTTGTACATCTCCTTTATCCTCCTTATAGTCCATTTCTCTACTCCTCTATCCTCCAGGGACTTCCATACTTTGTTTCTGCATACACTGTCATATGCTTTCTCAATGTCCAGGAAGGCCATCAGTAGATCTGTTCCATACTCATAGTGCTGTTCTTGTAACTGCCTTACAGCAAAAATCAAATCCACTGTGGACCTTCCTGCTCTGAAGCCATGTTGTTCTTCCCTCATCCCTCCTTCTATCCTTGTCCTAATTCTCTTTTCCAAAACTTTCTCGAAGATCTTTGCACAATGACTCATCAGTGTTATTCCCCGATAGTTTCTGCAATCTGTTCTACTACCTTTCTTGAAGATCGGGACAATTATTCCTTTTTTCCAGTCCTCTGGGGTCTTCCTTTCCTTCCATGCTGTCCTCATCACTCGGTACAACCACTGTATCCCCACCTCTCCTGCTGCTCTCACCATCTCCACACTCAACTCATCCACACCCGGTGCCTTCCCTCCTTTCATCTTGTTCACTGCATCTTCCACTTCTTTCCATGTTAAGTCCTTTTGTTTGCAGTTCATCTTCCTCTTCCCCGATTTCTTCCGCCTCACCATCTTTTCCATTTGGGTTCAGAAGTTCTTCAAAATATTCTTTCCACATTTTCTTCAGTTCTTCCCTATTTTCTATCTCTTGTCCCCTTTTGTTCACCATTCTAACATAATCCGTAGGATCCTTCCGCCTCTTGTTTTTTACCATCCCATACAGGACCTTTTTTGTACCTTCACTATCCTCCTTCATCATCTTTGTCCACTCTTCCATCCACTTTCTTCTCTCCTCAGCCACAACTCTCTTCGCCTCCTTCTTTCTTTGCTGGTACTCTTCCCTTGTCTCTACCGTCCTATTTTGATACCACCTCCTAAAGGCTCTATTCTTTTCCCTTACTATATATTTTGTCTTCTCATTCCACCATGGTGTTTCCTTCCACCTGTTCTTACTACTTGTCCTCCCACATACTGCTTCTGCTGCACCTACTAGTGTCTTAAATCTAGCCCTTTCCTCTTTCTTCATCTGTTGGAATTCCTTCCTTTACCATTTTGAGGTACTCGACCCTTCTATCCCCATCTTTCAGTTTCCATATCCTTATACGTCTTTCCTGGTTCTCAGTCCCTTTCTTCTCCTTACTCCCTCTCAGGTTCATTACCAGCAATCGATGGTCGCTATCCAGGTTCTCCGATGGTATAACCTTGATGTCCGTGATGTTCTTATTTAATTCTTTCTCATACAGTATATAGTCGACCACCGACTTCCTGGTGAAGTCATCACTGTACCATGTGATAGTGTGGCTCTCTCTTTTCTTAAACCAGGAGTTCCCAACTAGCAGGCTGTTCCTCTGGCAGAAGTCCAACAGTCTCTTTCCTTCCTCATTTCTTCCGCCCCAACCCTCTGGTCCTAGAACACTCTCATAACCTTGTCCTTCACTTCCTACATGGGCATTGAGATCCCCCATAACAATCACAGGATGTCGAGCGATACGGGAAATACGGGAATTTCAGTGACCCGGGAAAAATACGGGAAATTCGCACTTGATACGGGAAATCTTGAAAAGTCTCATAATGGCAGACTCCTTAGCCCCCGAACGCTCGGTAGAGTCCTCCCGCTCAATCTTCTATTTCGCCTGCAGACCGCGCTGCCACCCGTAATTTGCGCCACCGATAGAGCGCTAAGCTGGATGAGAACCCAGCCAACGTCGAATGCATACTTTGCCTGGCCGACCGCCGGCCGTACCCTCTCCGCGCAGGGCTACGCGCGCAGCGCTTGTTGCTGACAATGACATACAGGAATCAGTCCGCATTGTTATTCACAGAGGAGACCTGGGTTTCTCGACAAGAGCAGCCCTTAATGAAGCTAACAGGTCAAGATATCAGAAAATTCCAGACGCGGATGTGCTGCAATTTCGCACCAACTGCCAAAAATTGTACATTCGTATCCTTTGGCTGAAAAAATCAAAGAGTGGTTAACTCTTGTTCACGAGAGACCCGTGCTATTTCCTGCCTAGACACTATAGGGGTCGCTGAGACTCTAAGTTGGAAGAAGTTACGATCATCATTGCCCTGGAAATTCTTTGTAATCAGAAGAATTTGCTTTCTGGCGCAATGGCTGACCGCATCAAGAGCAGCTACTCCGCACTTCTGAGACTGCTCTCCGTTACTGCGCGTTTGAAGCTGTTCGACGGAAAAGAGCCACGGCTCGACATGCTGTGGTCTGAATTAGTGGCTTCAGCACCTTCCTCAGTTCCTGCCAAAAACGATCTCACAAGCTTCGTTAAAATGATAGTGATTTTGTATCACAACAATGCAGCTCTAGACAGAGGTTTCTCCCTGAACAAGGAGTGCATGATCGTCAATCTCAAAGAAGCAAGTCTGATTGGCATGCATAGCCTACAGTTCAGGACGCTGTGATGGCAGCTGGTGCAGTAGAAAAGATAACTGTGAGCAAGAGTCCATACTGCATGAAACTCTACGCCGTCTTCAAGGAAACAAAACAGGTGCGAAGCGACGGCTAAGGTGGCAGTCGAAAGAAAATCCACGGAAGGTCTCCAGGAAGGAAAAAAAAGTACTGTCAAAAGTATTTAATTTTGTGTTTTGTTTAACTGAAGTTCCTAGTAACAATCTTGTATTTGTCAAAGTGACTTATTTAAGTCCGTGTAAACACTCAATGCAAATGCGTTACACATGCATACATTTCTAAAACTACAAACAATATCTCACAGCTCTCGACATTTTACTATCAAACACCCGTTACCAACATGTGGCTACAAAATACACCACACGAGTGACATAATTCTTCTCATATGGGCAGGCATGGTTTCAGTCGCTTGTTAACCACTGTCTGTGTCTGATTTCCTTTCATTGTCATTGTTTCGTTACTTTTACTTCGCCGACGTTCGACCCGAGGACTGGACACATCCCGTACAGCATGTACAGAAAGAAATACTGAAGGTGGTCTGGATATCGCGGTGGATGAAATAATTATTAACCTTGGCAATTCATCAAGCTCTGACAATGACAATGATGGTAGTGATGATGATAGGGACAGTGAAGGAATGGAGGGTGTCAAAGAAACCCTTGCCAAGTGACTGAGGATAATTTATTTATTGGTGTCAGTTCGCTTGCGTCAATCGATAATAGACCACAGGCTATTGTTTCCCTTCATAGTGTTCAAAATACCGTCCGTCATTCAATAGCCTACAACTCGAAAATATAAAACCACGGCAATAATATCGCCACAGAGGGGCTTGTTTGAGTGCTCAGTGCTAAATATGTCTTTACCTTAACTTTACTTTTGTATTATCACGAACGCTAATATTAAACGTAGAGAGTCGCGATTAAGTGAGTGTGCATGGTGTTATCTGTCAACTACTGCAGTAAGCTGTGAACGACCTCCACTCAGATTCTTGTTTCATGTTAAAGGATAATCATTGCATGGTGAGTGTTTTTATATTCATTAGCTGTAGAGTATTTGCCCTGTTTGAATGTCCTCGGCGTTGACTCGGCCGTTTTTTTAATATATTACGTATAATTGTACAGAAATAATGTCTGAAGTATATAGCGCTGTGTATTATTCAAATCAGTTTATTTACAACAACTCTAAAAACTTAGCAACACAGCTCAGCTGTTCCAAGCTCCCGGCATATCCTTCGCGTTGTTTCCTTCGAAATACAGGGTGTAGGTGAGAAGCATGCTCAGAATTCTTGCCGTGTGGCGGTTGGACGTAGGGTCTTGTTATGTGGCGACCGTAGGTTGCGGAGAGGAAAAGCGGGGCAAAGTGACAGGAAGGCTGTCAGTACCGATTAGCAATACCAGAGAGAGAGTTCAATTTACCGAGAGTTCAAAATAATAGGGAGGGAGAGAAAAATTCAAATAAACAAGAGAGTGATTGTTGTGATTTTATTACTACTTACTTACCTTTGGGTGTGGCGAACCCATTGTACAAATAGCCTAAATATGACAGTGTGTGAGTCGAGGCCTCGGATGGAGGTCCTTGATTCACGCCCCGACCCAGGTCACTGGAACCGGGAGAAGAAGAAGAAGAGCAATACTGTATTTGTCCCATAATTTACGCGTGTAATAGCGGACACACCTCCAATTTCACTATAAAAGTCGTGATCTAAAAAGGGATAGTGGGTGGGAAACATTTATTGCTGCATGACCCCCAAAATTATTATTCATTATTACAAGGGACTATTACAGGACATTTAAACAAGACCAATCAAAATTTACTCCCCCTACTCTTTTGATGAAAGATACGAACGGGCAGGTGGCCCATAATGATTATGACAATGCAATAATTTTGGCCGATTACTTCATAAAATTACTTAATATTGATGAACCTGAAGATTCTTTTGAATTCGATCCCTATCCTAGAAATAAAACACCCCTGGAAAAGATCATACCGCCGGTTTACGATGAAGTGCGTACAGCGATTGATTCACTTAAGAATTTTAAAGCGGCAGGAGAGAATAAAGTAGTAGCAGAACTTTGGAAGAATGCTAATGTACAGACTATTCATAACCTACATAAACATGTTATTGACATTTGGAATACAGAAAAATTGCCTGAAGAGTGGAATATTGCAATTATACATCCCATACACAAAAAGGGCGATAGGTCAGATCCTGGCAATTATCGAGGGATATCGTTGCTGGATGTCACGTATAAGATTTTTTCAAAGATTTTATATTCCAGAATTCACGAACAACTTGATAATGAACTTGGTGAATATCAGGGTGGTTTCCGTCCAGGACGAAGCTGTCCAGATCAAATTATCAGTCTCATATGGATTATAAAACATCACAGGATTAGGAGCAAAGATTTAGTGATCACATTCGTTGATTTTCAAAAAGCTTATGATAGTATCCATCGCGAATCTCTATTAAATGTCCTTACTGAATTTGGTTTACATCGAAAACTTGTTAACCTTATTGCGGTCACTCTTAAGAATACTAAATCTAGAGTTAGGTTTAGAAGTGAAACCTCTGAGTCATTTGAAATCCATACTGGTCTTCGGCAGGGAGATGGATTATCTCCATTGCTGTTTAATTGTGTACTGGAAAAAGTTATGCGTCAATGGAATAAGGTTTGTCCACCGAATGTCAAGATTGGAAAAAATGCTCGACTAAATTGTCTCGCCTTTGCTGATGATCTAGCATTATTAGCAACTAGTATCGAAGAAGCTAAATTTCAGGTAGAGGAATTGGAACGATTAGCAGCAAAGGTTGGGTTGAAAATTTCCTTTGAGAAAACAGAAATGATGCCATCTTTTCAAGTTGACACATCACATATTGTACTGCATAATGCCCAGAAAATAAGGATTGTGAAAAAATTTAAATATCTTGGTGAGATCATCACTTGGAATGCCAATGAGAGAGCATCAATAGATAATAGAACTCTTAAATTGCGACGAGCACAACAGATTACCTGGCCAACATATAAGAAACAGTCTCTTTCGATTAATGCAAAACTTCGACATTATTTCTCTGTCGTTAAGCCAGAAGCAACATATGCAAGTGAAACTTTATTTAAACTAAACACCCGATCAACAACTGACAAACTACAGAAGGTTGATAGACGGATTCTTCGGACAATACTCAATAAAAAACACCAGGTTGAGGGCCAGTGGAGACTTTTGCCCAATTCAATACTTTACAAGGAAAATGAATCTATCATTGACACGATGCGAAAACGAAGGATTGCGTTTTTTGGACACATATCCCGCTTGCCAAATACTAGAGTCCTGAAACAACTTTTTGACTTCTTTTGGAACAGTAAAACAAAAATCACATGGTTTAAAGAAATACAAATGGATTTAGACGAATTGAAAATTACTAAGCATCATATTAAACATAGAGAGGAGAAACGGCTTCTGAATAACAAATACACTCGACTAACATTCAAAATTTCACAGCGTAAGCAGTATGTTATATCTAGGGATAGGAAAAATTCGCGATCGCGAATTTCGCGAATTTTTAAAAGAAGTCATACACAGGTGATAATGTGTTATAATAACCCTAAAAATGGCAAAAATAAATGTTTTTGAGCTCGCGAATTTTCGCGAATTTCGCATAAAACGCGAATTTTAGCTTTTTTCGTTTTTTTTTTTCCTTTATAGTGCTCTTCCGATAATTCGCGGCAATTAATGCACAAATTTCCGCGATTTTTTGAAAGCCACGAATTATCTGCAATAATGTTTTTAAGCCAGGCAAAAAGAAAACTATTGGTTAAAATATTGAAATGTATTTTAAGAACACGCAGAAAAAAATAATTATAATACTTTATGTTCGACCCTGACTATTATGTGTCAGAAAACGGTACTATAATGAGGCTCATTATAACACTATTTTGCATTATGAAACAGTTTCTCCCACCAATCAGAGCTCAAGAAACAGTTGTTTGACCAATTAGATAATTAGATGCACTGAGTTCCACGGCCTTCTAATTTAAATGTTGCTGCCTGGCCTAGTGTCATAGTAGGATAATCGAGGAGGCCATGGTCAAATACAAGGCATTCTCTGCGTCTCATGTGCTCTGTTCAGTACATAAAACTGGTGAAATCTCTACAGATATTTATGAATATTTATGTTCGAACATGAAATAGTTATAATAATTATCGTCGAACATAAACAGTCGTATGCAACTCGCCTATAATGGTAATTAAGACATTCGTATGGAAATTATAAGACTCGCATACGCTCGTTTTATAAACTTACTCGTGTCTTAATTATTGCCATTATAGGCTCGTTGCATAATGTACTATTACAACATAGTATTGTAAGACACACTACGAAGATTAGGCCTACAGCAATATTAAAAACTAAGAGAAATGACTGTAATCACTTTTTGTTTCTTAGATAGTTTATTTTTTCTTAGGCCTACACCAATATTAAAAACTAAGAGAATTGACTGTAATCACTTTTTGTTTCTTAGATAGTTTATTTTTTCTAGTTTTAGGTTGTACAATTCTGAAGAAAACAATATATGAGAACGAAAATTCATCTCGATTTTCTATATAAGAGATAAGTGTGACACACTAGCTTGACTATGGGAACTTTTGGGATTTCCGTTGCATCACTCCTTCACTTGACATGCACTGGATCTCAGTTTACCTCACCGACAGTCAAATTCCGTACAATATCCTCATCACTTTCATGTCGGAAACCATGATCGTCTTTATCGAAGTCTAACTACTGAATGTCACTTTCTTCTGCATCTTGGCATTCATCCAGGTTTTGCCCTTATGTCATCGTAGTGAGACAACCTTGCCGATTTAAAATATCGTCGTCACAGAAGCTGACAAAGGCTTGTTTTTGTGCGAGTGTAGTAGCGGTAATTTTCTCTCATGACTTGACTGCATGGAGAGCATCCAACAAACACGGAATGATTGGAAACTTAATGGTAGATAGCGGACCTCGCTTTCTCCATACAGCGATCTTTATCAATCTCATCCTGGTAAGTTACTAACTTATTGAGGTTTTATGGACCAGAACAGCAAGGTCACCTCCCCCTTCATCCTAGTAACTACTCGACGCGTGGCGTCATATAGTGCGCCTTTCAGACATGAATATCTAGATGGCAAGTATCCATATCCAAATGTGCCACTGTTTCCTGAACCAGTCTTAACCAGGTGGTCTTCTTGGTTTCATTCTGTAGTGTACCTGTCAGAGTACTTGAAAGATATCGTGCAATTTATGAATGAAGTAGTAGGGACTGATAACTCTGGTGTTGATTTCCTGAACAATGTTTCACATGACGAAATACTTGAGATTCAAAGAATTTGGCACAGACATCACTAAACTCATCCCAGTCTTATCAGACTGTTCACCTTCTAGATGGACATCTACGGAGAATTCAGCAAGCCCTTAAACTTGCTTTTTTTGGAAATTACGGTACCAACATTAAGGAGCTGTTGGAGGGTTGTGGAAATGAGTTAAAAGGAGAGAAAATACATCCAGTTTTAGTAAACGCTGGGTCCCATGCTCTTAGAATATTAATCAGCCTGAGATACGTAGACCCTGGCAACAAGATTTACAAATGTGTGCGTTTGGTCCAGCAGAAATAGTGCCAATGAACATCAATGAGGACCTTGCAAAGAAAATTAAGAAGTTGTCATTCTGTGGAACACTGGAAAAAAGTGAGGTCATTAGAGGATACAACGAACTGCAAACTTTAATCAAGAGGAAGATGCACGACAGGACCAAGACAGATATTGTTCGAGTTTTGCAAGGAATGACATTTGTATTTCCAAAGTTCTCAGAATCTGGGCTGAAAACCATTTTGATACCCTGTTCAAACGCTAACTGTGAACTTGTTTTTCAGCTTACACTAGCACGTTAAGTGATACATGTCACAAGAGAATTTGGATCTCTTCACTGAAATATACTTTGAAGGATGACTGAAATGCGTTATGTTACCCATGATATTTAAAAAATACCGCCTAAAATTTAACATTTTGAAAGTACCGAAAAGTGCACTTGAAAACACCGAATTTGCCACTTTAAAATACCGCTTTCTTCACTCTGAAATCGCCGAAAAATTCCTATCCCTAGTTATATCAGAAGAAGAACGAGCTGCAAGATCTTCCAGACTGAAGAAGTATTGGGAAAGGAAAAAATTATCAAGAATTAAGAACTAAACTTATTATTTGAAATATTGGAAGACTTTGTATATCAGATTTGATTTTTGGTGCTCCAATGTGGGCGTAAACAGTGTAAAAAAAAAAAGGGTATTTTGACTATTTTCAGTACGGTAGTGTTGAAGATTGTATCGCCTTGTTCCGGGCTCCTATAGAGCTTACATTTTCTTTCGATCTTTCATTTGCCATAGGACGCGCCATCGGCGTATGGTTATGCATTACCAGCTTCTGGTTTAGTAGTCAGGTAATGGAAGCAATGGGAAGTGTGTACTACAATTTTCCTTGCATGTAACTAAGCAACTTATTGTTAAGAGAGCGTAAAATGCACCAAGAATGATATGATCTTCAGCTGTGTGCAGTGAAAAGGCTCTGCATGTGTTCATTCCTTATCTATTAATGATGCGAAATGTTAGCTAACGTTGTGCCACATACAACACTCGTAGTCTCTAAATGTTGCACATTTTCCCGTAAATTGCAGCAGTTTGTTTTAATTGCTTATAAGATCGTGACAAAGAAAGTGTTCCTCCAATTGGATGATTGTATTTAACTGTATGCACGTCGTATAATCTTGGCGAAGTGTATTTTTTTCACGGAGCAACTTAACACCGTAGTAGGCACCCAGCTTTTTGTATTTAGTTTTCTGGCATCTTGTTTTAAATTATTGACTAACATATTTCTAAATGCAGACAATCCATACCTCCATTAGGATTAGAGTTCCATAATACATGAGGTCCGTTCGTTTGTGAAATTGGGGTCATAACCCCCCTACCCTTTCAGTGATTACCGTATGGTACTTAACGTAGACTAGGGTGAAGATGTAAATGAGCATTAAAAAAAATATGTTGCCAGTTGTTTGGTTTATTAACTTGCGGTAATATCATCCATAGGTAATGAAAACTGGGCATGGTTGGATTTTAAGGTAGAGCCGCATGTGCTATCAAATCGCTTTCTTGCAATACCTGGAATATGTATAGAATTATAAAATGATTATTGGTTAAATAAGTGTTAATAGATAGGCTATTATAATTATAATGATTAAATAAATATTAAAGAAGAAACGATGCATTGTTAGTAAATATTAGGCCTACCGGTACGGCGAATAGCCTACAACTCGTAGCTTACGTCACAATTTAGCATTTAAACGGGTCACGTTAATGCATAATATGCCAATATAACAACTGGATAGCAAATTATAATAATATTCTCACATATGAATGAAATCCACAGCCTGCTTCCAGTCTCCGACCGGGTCAGGAATGGAATGAATGAAGCCCCCATCTAGCGGCGAGGATATGGACTGTGCCGGCTGCCGAGGCCTGACGCACTCCTCTGGGGCAATGATTAAATGAATGACAAATGAAATGATAGTGGAGAGTGTTGCTGGAATGAAATTGTGACAGGGAAAACCGGAGTACCCGGAGAAATACCTGTCTGCCTCCGTTTTGTCCAGCACAGATCTCACATGGAGTGACCGGGATTTGAACCACGGATCCAGCGGTGAGAGGCCGGCGTGCTGCCGCCTAAGCCACGGAGACTTAATATTCTCACATATAACATATATAATTTGCACCAAATAATTATTGTAGTCTAAGATATGTTAGACCAATGCAGTTTGAAATGTGCAAATCGCACACTTTGTAGGCAAGCTGTTTGTTGTGGTCGTCTCTGATGCGAAGTTCTACTAATTACTCTTTTTGGAGACACTTGTCTTTGGAATATTCATGAAAGACCAACCCTTTAGTTATTATTTCATAAGTTGAACGCCTAAAAACAAAACCACAATCCGAAATAATAACGAAGTTAATCACGAACGAACGTTTCACTGCCAATGAAAATCAAATGGAGATTCGCGGACCGGAAGTTCGTTATGCATAAGCTTCAATGCCATTTTAACTCGTGGAAGCTCTATAAGGTTACGGTACCATACAATTCAATCACTTTCAGTAAATATTTATTACTAGCGGACCCGTGCGAGAAATCTCGCATGTTCATAAACCACACTTTCTCCAATAGGTTTATAATGAGAGACTTAAGGAGAAAGGTTATGTTTTTATTTCAACCAAATGATTATAGAACACTATTAACATTTCAGGATAAAGGAAAGACCTCAGAATGTTAATATGACATGAAACAGGCGTCTCAGTGGCCCGTGGACAGCAAGTATGGAGCGTATTATCCTACATCAACGGTGACAGCAAATCGCACACTTCGTACAATTTTTTTAAAGTCCTTTTTTTTAAGAAATTATAGATATTTATGAAATTATAGTGCAATAAGTCACTGCTAATGTCTATTCTCTTTCATTTGAATGCTCATTTGTCACGATCGGTCGCTTGTGAGCGCCGCAGGAGGGATGTATACTACTGAAATAACATATATGAAGATCTGACACTCCTATTCTCTACTCTCTCAACCCTCCTCAGTAGTGATGGGCTGCGAGTGGACTCACGAAGAATCGAGTCTGGAACCGTAAAACTCGAGATACTCGAGTCCGGAATCGAGGCCGAGGATGCTGTCAGCGTTATCCGTGAGCCATATGAGTAGGTTAGTCATAACTCACATGCTCCAAAATAACGAAAATTGAGATGACGACATATTCTCATAGACCTTTATACGTAGAACATAATTCACGGAACAGTTATTTACATTTGTCACATGATCCTTGAGAAAACAGGTGTTAAACATCATGGTGAGTTTCAAAAGTCTCATGATCAGCGGGATCTTGTGAGTTTTGTCCCGTACCTCATCTTGACCAATCAGCGATTAGCTCTCCCGGCGCCATTTCCTTGTATAGTGGTAAATATTGATGCCAGTGTAGTGTGTTTTCCGTTCTGTTGAGTTATTTTGGGGAATATCATTGAATATAGTGGTTGAAATAAAACTAATTTCACACATAAGTCATGGAAGAAAACGTTTCACCCGTTGGAGAAAGAGGAAGGCCAAGGAAACGTTCGCAGCGTCCAGAAATGTGGAAAAGGCAGGAAGCCAAACGAATGAGGTTAGAATATCCTGTTTTCTTCATTGTTTGCAAATTATTCTGATTCTTGTTATTGGCTTGATTTGTTCCTCCACGTAATAATGTATAAGACCCTTTCTTTGGACCTTAACAGTGAAGAATCACAAATTCAACATTGTAAGTCCATTTTTGGAAAGTAATCAGAACCTCAGAGTGTCGTTTGTTCTATCATTGTAGGTATAAACCGTCAGTGCTGCCGCAGTATCCAACATGTCAACACCGTGGAGGAGCATGTAATTGCTGTTCACTTTCTATGGACGATATCAAAAAGTTTCATGCTTTGTTTTATAAAAAGCCGGAAAGAGATTATCAGAATCAGTTCATATTGAAGTATGTGGAAATTCGCAACGTCACCAGACGCCGACCTAGAAAAGACAAATCAAGTCAAAACCAAAAGTCGCAACTGCTTAGAACGACAAAGTATTTTGTACGAAGCACACAGAAAAATAAAGTTCCAGTTTGCATGTCAACCTTTATAAACGTATTGTGAGTTTCACGATTCCGAGTAAATAATATCACTAAACAGTTTCATCAGCAAGGTTTTGTACAAGACAAGAGAGGCGGCTTCAGGAGGGCGGCAGAGTATGAACCCAAGAAAGACCGTGTCATGAAGTTTATCAATAGTTTAAAGTGTGTAGAGACACATTACTGTAGAGGACGAACAGAAAGACGGTATCTGCCTGCAAATATGAACTGTAAAATGTTATGGAAAATGTATTCTTCCAAGCCTGAAAACATCCCTGTAAAGCTATCTTACTTCAGGTTCATCTTTAACACAAAATACAACGTAAGCTTTGGTACACCTAGGACCGATGTGGGTTCTACATGCTTAAGCCTAGCTGAAACGTTAAAACACGAGAGAGACCCTAACAAGAAAACTCAATTAATTACTGAAAAAAGGGTTCACAAGTTAAAGTATATGGCATTTTTTAGCACCCTGAAAGACAAAGATGTTGAAGCGTTAATTCTTTCATTTGATTGTGAGAAAAATATTCCATTGCCCAAAGTTCCAGATCAGTCATGCTATTATAGCAGACAAATTTATGTCCAGAATGTTACCATTGTTAAAGGTCATAGTAAATCTCAGTTAAACAATTCCATTAAACAATTCCAATGTCACTTCTTATTGTTGGACAGAAAACGAATTCAGTCGAGATTCAAACACTATATCCTCATGTGTGTTTGATACATTAAGCTCCATAGACATGTCCCATTACAAACAAATTCGATTGGTATGCGACGGGTGTGCTGCACAAAATAAGAATTCTACTTTGGTTGCGATGTGTATTTTTTGGCTTTCTGTAAAGTCTCCCCCACATATAGATGGAATTGAAATTACTTTTCCAGTCACCGGTCATAGTTATATTCCTCCAGACCGTGTGTTTGGATATATAGCAGGAAAATGAAAAAAATGGAAGTAATAGTACAGCCTGAACAAGTGTATGAGATCATTTCAAGTCAGTAAACATTGAAATTGGTAGGAAGAGACTCCAGTGTTGCCGACTTCAAGAATTGTGTGAAAAATGCATTACGAAATCCAGGATCATGGCATTTTTCAATTTCAAAATGTAAGCGCATTTACATAAAGCGTGGAGTAGGAAATAAAATTCCTGTGCGTGGTGAACAAACTTACAGAAATGACCTTGGAGTGCTTAGATCTGTGTTTAAATCTGGAGTAAATGCACTTATGCATCCTGAAATCATCCAGCCAAAGAATTCAATCTCCTTAGAGAAAAGGAGGGATGTTGAAAAGCTTCTGACTGCCCATTATGGTGAAAACTGGTGAGAATTTGAGGAGCTCAAGTTTTATAAGCATGTCATTGATGAGAATACATCGGATCAAACTGATCATGAGTGTATGTGCGACATGATGCAAGAGGAACTTAGTGTTGTGATATAGAAATAGATGAGTAAAATTATTTTCAGTTTTCGGAGTTAATCTCCTTCAAATCTTCAGTGTTATTTTAGCAGCTTATTTTCTTTTGGTATTTGAAACTTTCATTCTTCTCAATGAACGATTAACAAGTTTGTTTTATTTTGCTGATTATAATAGGCTATTCTACTTTTCTTTGTGACCAATAATTAGTTCTCGTGAATGGAAAATTTGTAAATTTCTTTGATCATTAAATTGAACAAATGTGCACGGTAGACATTTCTTTTATGAGATTGCCAACGGTATTCCAAAATACAAAATATCTTTTCTAAACGAACACAAGCATAGTTCATAAAATATTAATTGGTATTTAACAAGATTAACATCACAACGTAATTATACATAGACAGCAGAAGAAAAAGTGGCTTTCAATCGCAACACGATTTAAATATGTAATTACCGCAAAACCAACGTCATCGCCGAACAGCTCACTATCAAAACTCACAAGATCCAAAATGGGAATTGTCAAAACTTACATGTTCCATAGGTCATTAACAAAACTCACATGATCAATAATATAACCTTAAATAATTGTAATTTCTCAATAAACAAACATAATCTGAAATATACATAATGATTTCTAGCCTTTGTTCTTACACATACTGATGTCCACATCTGGGACAAGTACACGACGCATGTGAAACAAGTTTTTCGTCGTTTGTGAAAATTTATGATTTTGGAGCATGTGAGTTATGCATCGAACCTACTCATATATGGAAACTACACGATATATAGTAATGTCGGTACGCCTTGGCCAAGTATTGTATTCGTTTCCCATCAGTGCACAGTGATACAATAGAATATTCAAAATTGGAAACCGGCAAGAAGTGGACTGATGACAGAAAGAAAGAACACAATACAGTAAAGAGAAATTTCCTTCAACGTGATAATTTGCTAAGCAGTAGTATATATCGCTGTTGATAACGCCAGTAGTCTTATCGATATCTCTGGTTGAGTGGTTAACGGTGCTAACATTCACGCAGCGTGCTGGGGTTCAATTCCCGGCGAGGAGGTTTTTTTTTAACTTGATTTTTTAAATTACATTTCTTTCTTTATCATTACCTAGTCGTTATAATATGAAGCATAGTGTGCATTTTACAAACGATTTCTCTTGTAAATCACTAGTAGAAAAGTCGTTTGCAAGTTTAGCGAGTGTTGGGAATTTGGCCTCATTCTGCCCTATATCGTAAGTACGGATCGTGACGTCACCGTGGAGACTCGAGTCCTTCGCACGGGTTACTCGTTCAGACTCGGAACTGCTAAACTCGATTCTCCCGAGTCCAAGCGTCACTCGCGCACATCACTACTCCTCAGTAAAACAGTCATTTATATCAGCTCTCCTCAGGTAAACGGTATTTTATTTGTGTTCGTAGCATCCCATCCCATCTGCTAGAGAGTTCACTCGCCCGCGCGGGCGCGCGCTTTGCTCACGCTACGGGTTAGGCCTAAATATCACCATCACCCGTGAATTGCGGAAGTGTCTCCTAAAATGCAGTTACACTTACGCCAGAAATTTTTTATTCGCGCTTTAAGATTCATTTTTCAGCCATTCGGTATGCGAACTCTAGTCTTAGAGGGTTCTAAAATATACGGGAATTCGGTGGATTTTCGTACGGGAAATACGGGAATTTGAAAAAAGGCCATCGCTCGACACCCTGCAATCATATTTCTTCCTACCACCTGCTTCTGCATTTCCTCTTCAAACTCCTCCTTCTCTTCAGAGGCGCAGCCTACTTGTGGAGCATACACTTGCACTATTTCTACGGTCTCTCCCCTCAGTGCTACTTTCACTTTCATCATTCTATCACTTATTCTCCTCACTTCTTCTTTTAAACCATCTCGTACTACTACTCCCACTCCATTCCTCTTTCCCTCTTCGTTCCCACTCCAGTACAGTTTATAGCCTTTTCTCAGTTCTCTCCTTCCTTCCCCTTTCCACTTTGTTTCTGCCAATCCCAATAAATCCAACTTCCTTCTTTCCATCATATCCACTATCTCCTCCACCTTCCCCGTCAGCATTCTTAGGTTTAAAGTTCCAAATCTTAGTCCGTGTGTACAGCCGTGTCGTCGTCTATTAAATCCATCCTGTCCGAGGCTCGTTCCATTTTCGAAAGCATTTGGTTTCATCCCCTACTGGCTTGCTGGGCCTATCGTAGCTTCACCAGAGCCCCGTTAGCCGTCACTTTTCAGGGTTCCTGTAGGACCTTCACAGCTACCGTAACGGTCCCGGGGCACACGAAGTCCCCACTGTACTTCGCCCCTACAGGCGATCCTCTACTTTGTGCCGTTGCCAGTCTCCGACGACGTGGATGAGGGGTTGGACTTATGGGAGACGGGGGCGGATACTATTTGATGATTAAATTCCCAGGAAGGGTTGCTCCCGCCATCCACCTCTGTCGTTGAACATCTTTTTGGCATTCGCAAGTTTTCGACAACTGATGTACCATTCTATTTAAGAAGAGGGAATCAGAATCTCCTTTTTGCATTGCTTGACACTTGACTTATGACCCATTCCACTACAGTGCAGTGTGTATAGAAAAGAAATGTGGAGGCGGAGGGGGGAGTCCGTCTCCTCCACTCTAGCAAGAGAAGGTAGTGAGAGGAGACGCTGGCGGTTGAGCGGGGAAGAGCGGGGCTTTGTCTGCCACGGAGCTAGTCTCGTGGCAAGCCGTCGCGCCACAGCCTCCAGTGGTATGACTGGACATCATCTCTTCGCAAAGTCTTCTTTAATCTAGTCTAACCACCTTTTCCTAGGGCGTCCAATCGGTAGTCTTCCTGGAACGATCCTCTCACAATACTCCCATGTAGTTTGTAATGGCTCCATTCGCTTGACGTGTTCTAGCCATTTCAACCTTGCAACACTTAATTTTTCTTCCATGGTAAGGCCGATTTGTAGGTCTCTTCGGATTTGCTCATTCCTAATTCTGTCATTCCTTGTTTTCTGCACAGCAGATCTAAGGAACTCCATTTCACAAGCTTGCAGTTCACTTTCTTCACTTTCATGAATGATGCAACTCCCCAGACTATAGGTCATGATTGGTAGGAGGTAAGACTTAAACATGGTCTGTTTAGCCCTCGGAGTAATTCGCTTGTCTCATACTATTGTTACGTGTTAGCCCTAGTGGCAATTTCGTTAACTGGATTACGGTGGGTAGAAGCACAACACAATTGTTCCTTTAAAGAAATGTTAGGTTTACTGCAGGTCAGAAATATACACCTTACAATAAGCCAATAGAAACAATTAGCTGTCTTACAGAAGCTACCTCCTTTGTGGGGCTCGACTCACCCTTTCACTCTGCCTTGCAGTTAATCCTCTCACTAATGAGTCTGGTGTCCTCGACTAGAAGTAACTGCACTCTTCCCCTTGTAAACAAGCCACAGCTGTCACTCACTGTTTCTGAATACCCTACTACACACTGTTTCGCAATTCATCACAATGACCTCTGTCGCACTGGAAAACACACACTCTTCAAAAACACAGTCCGTCCCTCGCTGGCCAGGTCGCTCTTATATAGCGGGGCTGAGACTCGATAGATGTTTCTAGACTAGACCAGGGTTCACATCTTCTCGAGCTTTCCGATACGGGGTGGCAACGAACCTTTGAGACAGGGGTCTTTTGTCCTTGCTGTTCGTTGCGTAAACTGCTGGGTGACACGAGTCCAGGGGTAGCCCGCGGCGAGCTGGAGTTATGTGCGAGGCAGTGAAGCAACCCAGCGCTCGTAACACCATGTTCCGTACATGATGAAAGAAATTGGAACTTTTTTGTACCCTGCTCAACACTTCCTTCTTGGCGCTTCCATCCGTTGACCCTGTACTCCCCAGATATATTTAAAGGAATTCGCACATTCTATCTTCTCTCCCTCAAGGGAATGAATCTACCTGCCATTAAATAATCATCTCAATCTGAAATTGAGGAAGGAAATGTAACCTTTTTAACTGCTAGGTATTTCCTAATGAATCAACATTCCTGTTCTGAGATATTTTCACAAATCTTAGCCCCATTACACACCTGTGCCCTAAATCAATTTAGTATATTCTTTCTTCTCCTGTTGGTTGTATATATTACATATTACATTGGGGTACATTTTACACATGCACTCAGGGGTATACTCTGAAAATAATTTTAGGGGAGGGGGTAGTGGATCTGGATGTAGGATTATACTGTGGTGAGTCGCTACATAAGGAAAGGAAAATGAAGGCAATGTTGTTTGCTGATGTCCTTCTGGTATGGGGAGAGGATGAGGAAGAAGTACAAGAGCAATTGGATGAGTGGGAGAAGGTAGTGTTATCATATGGAATGAAGTTCTCAGCACAAAAGAGTGAAGTGGTCATCACAACGAGGAGGAAGAACAGACTGGATATGGGCATAACACTTGGAGGACAGCAGTTGCAGAAAGTAGAATGCTTCACGTACTTAGGAAGCATTATTGAAGAAAAGGGAGCCAATAGGATGGAAATAAATGAAAGGGGAAGGTGTGCAGATGGATTTTTCAAGAGTTTTAGGGGAATGGTATGGAATAAAGATGTACCACAAAAATGTAAAGGAATCATCTACAAGACCTACTTTGTGCCAATTTTGACGTATGGTTCAGAAACATGGGTGATGAAGGAAAGGGACAAGGGTAAAATACGAGCTGTGGAGATGAAGTTCCAGAGGATTAGGGTAGGCGTAAGAAAAATGGACAGAGTAAGGAATCTCAGAGAGATGGTAAGAGAGGAACCATTGCAAAATAGAATAGAGCTATCTAGGCTACAATGGTATAGACATGTGAGGAGGATGCGAGAGGATAGGATACCGAAGATGATGTTTGGAATGGAAATGAAGGGAAGGAGGCCAAGGGGAAGACCAAGGGACAGATGGACGAAGTGAGTTAAGAAGAGTGTGGAGGAAAGAGGAATGTGCTGGGACACCGTGAAAGACGAGAGATGGTGGATGGACAGTAAACGATGGAGAGGCTTATGTTCCAAGCAGTCGAGTATCCGCTAGATGGTGCTAGCCTTCTTCCGGCTATCACTTTCTTTTACCGTAAGCACGCGGCGTCATACAGTCTCACGCATGTTCTCAGAGTGTAGACATGAATTCTACGAAGCGTTTGCGGTCGATTACTGTGAGTGAGAAACTGAAGTTGTGAGGGAAGCTGAAATGATTGGAAATTGTGCCGCCGGTAGGAAATATGATATTTACGAGTCATGTATTCGCGATTGGAGAAAGAAAAATAATGTTCAGAGCAGCCTTGAAACAGCTGTATACCGAGTGGATGGCGGCCGATAATCACACACTGACTCCAACTGGTCGCATTCAGTGCCCGGAAGTTCAGCTGCTCTGTTCGTGGATTTTGACGGCATGGAATCGTATCTCTGGAGATCTCATACGGAAGAGCTTAGAAATGTAGTATTTCTAATGCTATGGATGGCAGCGATGACATTTTGTGGGAAAGTGATGGTGATAAAAGTTCCGAAGTTGTTACTTCTGATGACGATGATGAATGAAGTGTTTGTGTACTCTTATTTGTATTTTAATTGTTTGATGTGTGTTATTTTAGGACGACTTAAAAACTGTTGGAAACTATTTTGGAGAAATGCTATTCTGTTTATTTAGTAAAGATCGTAAATAATTTTTAGTATACTTTTTATTTTAAATTTTGTTCTTCAAAATAAGGGTGCGGGTCTTATTCAGGGGTGGGTGGTATTAGAGTATATACGGTAAAACCTTCGTAAATGGAAGAAAAAAAAACATATCAATGATTGTATGTTTTGGTTCTGAAACACCGTTACTTTCATCTTTTCTTAAGATTCATGAATATGGTACAGCCAGATTTCATTGATGAAAATCGAGCAGTCTGTATTTTTCCATTTGTTTTTGCAGAAGTATATGTGTGCTTTATTTGTCCGAAGAGCAATGTACTGTATTTAAATTGTGGACATTTACTCTAGAGATTGACTGTACAGAAGTGCTAAGAAATTATTTATCCATGTGGTTGCGGTGTGTTTCAGATTTGCTTCTGGCTGATAGAGAACAACCTGCGTGTATTAATCGCTGCTTGTGACACATTCCGTGCGGGCGCGGTAGAGCAGCTGCGTACACATACACGTCATCTGAATGCATTGCACCCAGCTGAGAAACATGGTGGCGTTCAGATGGTTCAGCTCTATGAGAAGGGCTATGGTATGTATGGAACGACATGATAGCTTACTGCAATCTAGGTACTGTAATGATAAATGGAAAGGACAGGAGCTGGCAACATGTTAAATAACTAAGTTCCTTGACCAGACGGTGTTTGTTTGTCTTTTGTTCTGTGTGTGTTTGTCTGCTGTTTTTCGGTCTGTTATCCATGTAATGGTGCTTCATCACTTTCCATTAAAGTATTGAGTTTGAATAAGTGTTTTATAATCACAACACATCTATCGTAATCTGTTGGTAGATTGCCAGTAGATCACGAATATTTACTTATTTATCGTATGGCTTTTAATGCCGGGAGTGTCCGAGGACATGTTCGGCTCACCAGAGGCTGTAGCTGCTTCAAGCGGACACCAATCGGGTGATAATAATGTTATTGTTTTTACGTCCCTTTTAACTACTGTGGCTTTTAGAGATGCCGGAATTTTGCCCTGAAGGGGATCTTTAACGTGCCAGTAAATCTACTGACACGGTTCCCTCGCATTTGCGCACCCTCAAATGCCTGCTGACTGAGTCAGGATACGAACATGCAACCTAGGTCCCAGCAAGCGAGAACGTTACCGCTGAGCCACCCAATAGGGTGAGCTACAAGTTCCGTTCAATTTCAAGTAGTTCCAACTTTCGCTACCAGATGTCACTAATACCTAGTGGTGAACGTTGGAACTTTGATAGAGCGTTCCAACGAAATCTAACCTAGAAATTTAGCTTCACACAAGTTTAGTCTGTGGAATGATCTTTTACATGCCATATATCTATGACATGGGGCCGCCGGCTTTACTTCCCCTCCAAAGGAAGGCATACTGAAGGATTTTAACGCTCTTAAAAAATCCGACGACTTCGGCCGGGTTTGAACCCACTATCTTGGGCACGGCAGTTCAGCATGCTACCAACTACCAATTACTGAAACAGTAATAATGAACAATATCCATGAATTGACTCTACTGCGTTAAATTTATTCATCTGGAAATGATACCTCACATTTTGACCTTTTATTCACCAGTCATCAAAGTAATTATTGCTGCTATATTTTACACTGTAAGCTGCCAAGTAACTGTATTTTAACCCCTAATCATTTTCAGAGATATCAACATGGGTGTGTGGTTTTAGAGACTGATTCAAATTAATGTTACTTTGGAACGATGATGGAGTGAGAAAAATTGCTGGTATTTTTTTACTTCACTTTTAACAACCCGGTTTCGTAATAACATTTTCAGTTTGTTAATATACAGAACTTTCATACCTTCAAAGTACATTTGCTGCAATTAACATTACACACATTCTTTATATTATTAAACAAGATGTTCAGGAAAGAACATATAGCCTACTTTCTCCTAAATGTATGGGTATAGTTATAACTCTTTATCCTTATCACCTCCTATTTTCTTTCTATTCGAAGTGCAAAATGGCACACTGGATTTGAGCGGCGGCGTTCAAGGCCTAATTTATAATTCACCCCAGCATTTTACAATTTCATCAGCAAACACTCCAAACAACGTAGGTATTCAGCTGTTTATCGTTCTCCAAAGCTACTAATTGCAGACAAGGTAAATACAAGAGTCATCTTTTAAAAAAAGAAAGGTTCTTTCTGTAAACAAAGCTATAAGCGAGTGGGTGGCGCTTGTCCCTCTACCACGATCATGTTGACCGCACATCCATAGTTAAGAGTTAATTATTGATAAATGACCATTAAGCCTATTTGTAATATATTAGCATTACAAAAATTAGTTCTTTTACCAATTAAGAAAGAAAGAAAAGATGCAGCAGCTTGGCAATTATGATTATTGTGTAGGTACAACAGTAAATCATTTAAAAATGTGAGACTATTTCGGTAGATCACCATAGTTTCCCGGTTGCCTGTCCCTGTCTGAGGGCCTCATAACGAGTGAATGCAGAAAATGTTGATATTGAAGCCATTATGTGTGTTTTACCATATTTAGTCATGTACCACATGCTGCTGTGCTTTTATCTGACTAGAAATGGAGGGATGGGGGCTGGAGAAGGGTGAGCAAGAAATCATTATCATTTTCTTGTACATGTTCCAGGCACTGGCCAGGTCTTTTCTATCTTCCTTCCCATCACCTCCTCTTCCTCCAACTCTGCCAGTCTTCTCTTCTTTTCTGCACACCCTGTTTTACTCATTTCTCCATCTACCTGCCTTATATATTTTAATCTTATGTACATTCCTCCATCCTTATCACTAGGGCTCGAATTCGAGCATATTTGCATATTTCTTTCCTGAATAGTACACATTGAAAGAAGCCTTTCGGTGGTATTTTCACCTCTCTGGGACCAACAGAATTGAAATTTATCGAGCATATAAATGCATAAAACCGCAGTTTTCAGAATAGAAGCATATAAATGCATATTCTTGTGGTTTTCGTCTAAATAGTTTGTTTTTCTTCGAAATCCTCCCCCCCCCCGAATTTGGGCCCTGACCATCCTTAAGGTTCGAAAACAGAAATACTTATTGAAAAGCCTATCTGGTGCAAATAATAGAACCGCAGGTTTTTAACCTTTAATGAGGTCGTTCTCATCATTGTAACTTTTATTGACTGTTTTAAGAAAATCATTCAAAACTGAAAACATATTTTAAAAAAATATCTTGTTGTACAGACCAATGCAGATCTACTTCATTGACTCGCCAAATTCTGAACATTTTTAAATGAACTTTTAAACTGTAACTTTTATAAGAAAATTTCTCTTATATTTGTATACCTACTTGAAAAACTTGAATGCGAGTATATTGCAGTGTATCATACATACAATTAGAAAATAAAGCTCGTATATAAAGGTATGTTATTGTTTTTTTTTTTTTTTTTTCCATTTCACTTTCCTCTCTATAGTTTTTAACAGTGTTTTTCAAGCATATTCTGAATATTTAACTGCATATAATGGGGTTTTATGCCACAATTCGAGGAAAAACTCGTCAATCAATACCTTTTATTTTTTATTTAAAAAAAACAGTTAAATAGGGGACATGTTTCGAGCTACTCTACTTAGCCCTTCATCAGCCCTGACTTTAGTATTAGACAATCAAACCTTGTACATCTCATCATCAAATAAAAAACATACAAACAAACTACTGACAAACATGTTAAAAAAACACACTAAAAACACTGAAATAACTATGTAAAGCTGCGTCAAGTTTGAGGAAGCTTATTTCCAACGTTGCTTGTTGTTCCAATGTGAGCAAATTGTATATTGTATCATTGATTAAGCCACTTCCTGTGTGACTCTTCTGGATGGGGCAGTTTTGCCACGTAAAAATATTAAAATATTAACAGCACTATAAAAATCTATTTTGACTATTGCGTCATGTGAGTTCCTGCAGATTGTCGCTCTGTTCTTCTCAATGCGAGCTTGATTGTATAAACTGATCTTTATTGGCAGAGGTTAATTTAACGGAGGTTTTCGTCATAGTTGGGGCAGCCAGTGAAATAATTTGTGCTCTCCTTGCGCCCCAAGTCTGTCCAAAAATGAAAAAGGAAACAAAATTAGACAACGGAACGATGATCTAGAATCTCAAAAAATGGAGCCCGTAATGTGTAATGTGTAATTACGACAGCAAAGGTTCAACAATGAATGCACTAGAACAAATTGAATTTAATATAGCACAGAGATCCAACCCAGCCGAAAATCTTAATGAGATATATTGGGACGCTAACGTTCTTTACGACACGTTAGCAGACCATATAATAAGAACCAAACTCAAAAAACCACCCTAATTAGAACATCTATCCCAAGAACCTTTTTTCCCGCACAGATTATGGGCACACAGTAGCAGCTACTTCCTTCCTCCCTCCTGGCCCACCTTCTTCCAGACCCTCCCTCCTTTCCCTCCCCTCTCTCCCCTTATCTACAGTTGTTCCCCCGCCGCGCGCTCCGTGCTCACTTTACGAGCCAGCGCTGTCACATATGTTTCCATCTAGTCAGTGACCTCCGCACAATCTACACCGTTCTGCAAGGTAAGATCAGCACGTTGTTCGGACGATTCTCGAACTTTGTTTCAGTTAATTAATATCCTCGATTTGTCCGTAACGTTCTATATTTTTTTCTCTTCCATGGTTTTACAGGCAGGAATCTTAGGATGATTTGGGATTGGTCATTAGGCCCGGTTCCTTCTTCTCCCTAGCTTGAACGTAAGCCAAATTTAGTCAATACACATTACGGGCTCCGTTTTTTGAGATTCTAGATCATCGTTCCGTTGTCTAATTTTGTTTCCTTTTTCATTTTTGGACAGACTTGGGGCGCAAGGAGAGCACAAATTATTTCACTGGCTGCCCCAACTATGAAGAAAACCTCCGTTAAATTAACCTCTGCCAATAAAGATCAGTTTATACAATCAAGCTCGCATTGAGAAGGACAGAGCGACAATCTGCAGGAACTCACATGACGCAATAGTCAAAATAGATTTTTATAGTGCTGTTAATATTTTAATATTTTTACATGGCAAAACTGCCCCATCCAGAAGATGTCACACACGAAGTGGCTTAATCAATGATACAATATACAATTTGCTCACATTGGAACAACAAGCAACGTTGGAAATAAGCTTCCTCAAACTTGACGCAGCTTTACAGAGTTATTTCAGTGTTTTTAGTGTGTTTTAATGTTTTTATAGTGTTTTTTTTTAACATGTTTGTCAGTAGTTTGTTTGTATGTTTTTTATTTGATGATGAGATGTACAAGGTTTGATTGTCTAATACTAAAGTCAGGGCTGATGAAGGGCTAAGTAGAGTAGCTCGAAACATGTCCCCTATTTAACTGTTTTTTTTTAATAAAAAATAAAAGGTATTGATTGACGGAGTTTTTCCTCGAATTGTGGCATAACATTTCTTGTCAATACGGACCTAATGGATTCCATTATGGAGTCAAATAAAGCTGAGATATAATGGGGTTTCCGAGCATATCTATCGAGCATAAAACACATGGTTTTTGAGCATATCTGGAGATTTTATCGAGCATATCGATCCGAGCCCTACTTATCACATCATCTCCAGGCTTCCTGAAACAATGGGATGTGCATTGGCAACCATGGGACACCAGCTGAGACTGCCATTGCTTCCACTTGTGCCAGACCTCTTTCATCTTTCCCATCAACTCCCTTGATCAATGTTTCTTTTCCTTTCTAAACTTTTTTTTTTTCCACCTAGTCAATGCACAATAACGATGAAAATCGTATATTGGCGAGGTGGGAAAATAAGATTCCAAAAGAAATTCCAAACTTGAATTGTAAATCAAAATGGAACCTTCCAATTCAAAACCAAAAATGCTTAAATTGTTGTCATCCTTTGATCAATTCATGTTCTCCTCCAACCCTGAGGGCATTAGGGTATCCAAGGCCTAGGGTGTTCATTTTCCTGTTTTAATTGGCCCTTGTCCTTTTCTGAGTTGGAGTCACTGAACAGCAAGTTAGTTAGTAATATATTATTATTATTAGCGTATGGTACAACACAAAACAAACATAAACAATATACATACATACAATAAGTAACACATTACAACTATTACAATCATGCAAGGGAAAGGGTGTTCAAAGATTAATGTCTAAATTTTCTAGCCATCTTATGGCTTCAGTAGAGGCTATTACAAAGTCCTGTGTTGATCCAGTGAATGCCCTACTAATACACTCAGTGACAATATGGTTCATAGTCTGTCTATCTGCACCACAATCACAGGTTGGGGAAGAACGCATGCCCCATTTAAACATCATTGATCCGCATCTCCCGTGGTTAGTGCGGACTCTGTTGAGAGTTACCCATGTCTTGCGGGGCAAATCAAATCCGGCTGGCATATTTTGAATGTTGAACAATGCCTGCCATTGCATTGGAGCTATGCTGTTCCACTCTTTTTGCCAATCAGCTTTTGGATCATAAACCTGCCTAACCAGTTCCTGTGCTGTTGGAATAGGTGGAGATCTTGACTTGAGACGGCTATATCTGGTGCTAGCATCTTCATGAATGGGGAGTTCAGGATTGGCCAATATCTTGTTGTATTCCCTGACCAAGTTGTTCAGTCTTCTAATTCTAGGCGGTTCTATGTGACTAAGCACAGGCAACCAGAAAAGAGGGGTAGATTTTATCGTGCCACTAATAATACGCATTGTCTCATTCAGGACTGTGTCCACCTTTTTAACATGAGAGCTGTTGACCCAAACTGAGGAACAGTACTCAGCTGTTGAAAGTACCAGTGCCATCGCCGAAGTACGCAATGTAGTTGCAAACGCTCCCCATGTGGAGCCAGCAAGTTTGTGGATGATATTGTTACGTGTCCTTAATTTGGCTGCTAGGTTGGTGAGATGCTTCCTGTACGATAACGTTCGGTCAAGAGTAACTCCAAGATATTTGGGGTTGGCATTATGAGGGAGAGGGCCTCCATTAAGAGACACTTTCAGGGTAGAGTTCGCTTGCCGATTGTTTAAATGGAAGAAGCAGGTTTCCGTTTTACTAGAGCTGGGCTTCAAGCACCACATTTCGAAGTATTTGCATAGGACATCCAGGTCTGCGGGAGCCTCCGTGGCTCAGGCGGCAGCACGCCGGCCTCTCACCGCTGAGTCCGTGGTTCAAATCCCGGTCACTCCATGTGGGATCTGTGCTGGACAAAACGGAGGCAGACAGGTTTTTCTCCGGGTACTCCGGTTTTCCCTGTCAAAAATGGCATTCCAGCAACACTCTCCACTATCATTTCATTTCATCTGTCATTCATTTAATCATTGCCCCAGAGGAGTGCGTCAGGCCTCGGCAGCCGGCACAGTTCATATCCTCGCCGCTAGATGGGGGCTTCATTCATTCCCTTCCTGACCCGGTCGGAGACTGGAAGCAGGCTGTGGATTTTCATTTTCATCCAGGTCTGCATTTAAAGTTCTATCACATTAGCATCAGCATGTTGAGTAACTATTGCTAGATCATCAGCATAAGCAAACTGACGAGAGCTGGTAGTAGGTATGTCCGCAATATATAGATTAAACAATAATGGAGAAAGAACAGATCCTTGTGGAAGACCATTATTGAGTACCCTTGTTTTGCTGTGGTTTTTATGCATAACTACCTGGATGATTCTATTTGAAAGCATATTGTTAATCAAACGTGACATTTGACTGCACTTTGTCAGTTTAAAGAACTTGTACACAATACCTTCTCTCCACACTGTGTCGTAGGCAGCTGTTAGATCAATAAACACTGCCCCACTCTTCAATCGCTTTTCAAAACCTGCCTCAATATGTGTTGTCAAGGCAAGCACCTGATCTTCACAATTACGCTGAGGTCTGAAACCAGCCTGCTCGATAGGAATGCTTTTACAAATTAGGGGGCTTATTCTATTATAAATAAGTCGTTCCAGGAGCTTAAAACAAACGCTCATTAAGGCGATTGGTCTGTAGCTTTCAACAGAATTCGGAGGTTTGCCAGGTTTTACGATAGCTAGAATCTTAGTTCGTTTGAACTCGGAAGGAAGTTTACTTGTTTGAAGGATGTTTGAAAAGAACTGCACTAACCAATTCCTTACATTCTTTCCAAAGTGCTTCAGAAATTCTGGGTGTATACCGTCAAAACCCGGGGCTTTTTCCATTTTTCAATACTTTTAGGGCAAGCAGTAGCTCTTGTTCAGTAAAAGGATCAGAAATGTTGGAGGAGGTAGTATAAAGCTTTCTCAACTGAGACAGTTCATCTTTTATAATCCTTTTATGACACTTTTAGACAAGCTGGCAATGCGACTGGCAACATGATTGGGTGAAATCTCTGGCTTCAGCTGGGGACTATGTGGTATTCTTCCTAGCTTACTTAGGAGGCTCCAAGCTTTTCTACTCGAGTGTCTGAAGTCTAATGTTTCCACAGTTTCCGTCCATCGGTTTCGTCTAGCTTCATCTAGGTTATGAAGGAGATCATCAGCTACATCCTTTTCGCTATTTCTCTGGTAATCTTCGTATAGTGCTTCACAAGCCTCATCCCAACCTGGGATAAATTCCTTTCTCATTCCGCGAGGAATATGCCTTTTAGCACATGCCAGAACTGCTTTCATAAACCTAGAGTAGTTATCTACCTCTGGAGGAATCCATCTAACGGTTCTGTCGAGATCGGCTGAGAAACTCTCCCAATTAGCTTTACTGAAGTTCCATCGAGGAAGTGGGGACGATCTTATAATGGGAATCTGCATTCCAATTTCCAGGAAGACAGGCCGATGTTGACTATGTGGGAAGTTCATAAGAACTTTACGAAACACAGGTACATTGGAACCCTGATGATCATTTTATACAAAGCACAAGTCAGGATTAGTTTCTGATCCCCATCTTCCTGACTTAAATGTACATCTGTCTTTTGGATTGAAGATCAGTTGCATGTTACAAAGCTCTGCCCACTCTATAAGTTTCTCTCCACACTGATCGTTGTTCCTATAGCCCCACTGAGTATGATGACTATTGAAATCACCCACATAGATGGACGGAAGAGAGATTGCTGGAAAAACACTGTCAGGCCATTTAGTTCCTGGAGGTTTATAGATGTTTATGATAGTCACCTCATTAACTTTTGTTGTTATGTTGAAAATGTCTGCATCAGAATTAGCCGAGATTAACTGAGAGCAGGCGATGGAATTTTGAACAAAGGTAGCAGTTCCATAAGATTGGTGATAAGTAGCTCCCACTAACTTGTATCCAGGGATATTTCCTCTTGAACGAAGCTGAGATTGATCAGAGGCATGCGTTTCTTGAATACAGATTACATCAACATTATTTTCCAATGCCAACTTGGAAAGATAGTCACTTTTAGATCTACTGATTCCTTCGATGTTGATTTGAAGGACTCTTAGAACAATACCCAAGGGCTTTGCAGATTGGCTCTGAAAAGAGCTAGTATCTTTAGTTTTGTGTATCATTAGCCAGGAGATCACTAGTGATAGTCTGGCCACCGAATGCTGACGTTCAGTTCAGTACTGGAAAATCGAATCCTAGTACCTATGCAGAGGCACCACGAGCAGGAATCAGCTTCACCCCCAGTAATATATTTATTTATTTAGTTATTTATTTATTTATTTATTTATTTAGGGAAGAAGGAGATAAGTCTTAAGACCAAAAAGCTGATCTATAATGCAATCATGGCACCGATTATACTGTATGGAATGGAGAGTTTGGCATTACAAGATATCCATCTAAGGGCGTGTTTTTCAATCGCTGAGTAAAGTTCGGAGTAGCGTACTCCCCACATAAAACGCCATATTGTGTTTTTCAATCGTTAGGCAACGCTGCCAACGGAATAAATGTGGTGGGCAAGTAGGTCGTATTTACTCGGTGCTATTTGTGTTGGATAAATCTATTCTGCAGAGTAGTCAGTTGTTTTTCTGCTCCAGCTGATCAATATCATGGATTCGGACGACGATCTTGAAATCGTCGAGTATATGCATTTTTTAAGACGACCTCATATTTATAGGGAAAGACCGGCACACTTCGACAATTACGACGAAACTGATTTTATGGCTCGTTTTAGATTATCAAAAGATGCTGTGATGGAAGTGCTCGGATTGATAGAAGACAGGCTGCTGACACCAACAGACAGGTTTGTTATTTTGTGTTATATACAATAGTTGTTTGTGTTTGTCGATACCGCTTTATTTTCGTAAGAACATAAACTACAGACAGTTTGGGAATGAACATGGCTGGATGGTGGTTTTGGAGGTTAAGGTTCTGGTGCCAAGTTCAGATTATACGGAAAGTTCTTCGAGCTTTTATAGTCGCAATGTAGACTTTTCTTGTGAATTCAGAGGCTATCTAAGCTTTATTATTCGTATTTTCTTCATCTACTTACAAATACAGATTAAAATCCCGTGTGAGTGAAATTAAACAAACTTTCAGAATGTTACAAGGGACCTCTGTTCATGCCAATACGTGTTTATAATTTTAATTATTCTTCCGGTAGAATTGAATGACAGTGTTATTGTCGTTATTAAGCAATATATTCTATTTTAATTTGTTTATAGTGCTTCTTTAACGGGCGGAACCACTTTGGATTGTAGGCCTATATAGTGAAAGTTTGCATACCGGTACTAGTTGTTAATTGGCCTTCTTGTCTAGCCTATGTCTTTCGATGAAATATACTGGAGCATTGCATTATTAGTATTTAGATATTTGGAGCAGTACAGTACTTACAATGCTGTAAGATTCTGATATGATAAGTTGCATGTTAATGTAGTATATGACATTACTTCCAAGACAAGAACTGTATGTAATAGGCCTACCTATTCTTTAATATAGGAATGAAGCAGTGACACCACTAACACAGCTGTTGATGACTCTGAGATATTATGCTCTTGGGACCTGGCTGACTGCAGTAGGAGATTATTGTGGCGTCTCCAAGTCGACTGCCTGCAAGATAATTAAAAGAGTATCTCGAGCTATTGCTTCCTTGCGGCCACTCTACATATCGATGCCGGGCAATGAAATTGAACGGCAAGCAATTGCCCAGAAATTTTATTCAGTTGCTCGCTTTCCTAGAGTGATAGGAGCTATGGACTGTACTCATATAAAAATTATTTCTCCAGGTAAGGACTAACTTATTTTTGTTCACAATTTCGTGACAGTGCTTACGATGAAATTGTTGGTTCAAGTTTATACCATGATTCCTGTGTGTTTAGGGGAACGTGTTAGTGTAGTCGATGTTGTAACGAATGATGCATGCTACAGACGTTGATGTCACGAATGTTCATACACTACTTTTTGACCAGTACTGGGTTAGACCTCTGTCTGGATGATAATTACTCTTTGTACTACAAGCGCGGGGGGGTCTGGCGTGTAAGCCCCAGGTTAAGTCTATGTTTGCATGTAAAGCCTTATTAACACATAGAATTCAAAATGCCTGCGTCGTTTAAACCTTCAGTGTTGTCCACGACATCATGGGAGCTGCCATTTTCTGCAAGGAATCCCAACCTATACTACTCCCAAATTGGTTATACAGGTAGTTGGTATCAGGTTCATGTAAGTCCGTAGTCTGTTCAGTAATCCAGTTTACTTTTACACGGCAGGGAGCACCGTGCCAGCTTTACCGTAAGGAAAGGAACGCAGCAAAACTAGTAATTGTTCAGGAGTGGTGAACCCGGATTCTACCCTTGTACTTGGATAATATGTCATGTTCATGATTTTTATACCTATTTCATATTCTGTGAGTCATTACCAATTGAATTTACTGTCCATTATCACGACTGCATCGTAAATACGTGGTAAATTATGTAAATATGCGTTTTGCTTTCTTGCTCATTCAATGACAATTTCCATGTTGCATCAGGTCTCTTCAACTGTTACCGATGGCACCTTGATGTCACATTACTGTTACCAACATAACTGATAGAAAATACACCTTGTAATTATATGATGAAGCATTCATGCGCAATAACCTCGATGTTAGGCCCCTTAAAACAAATCATCATCATCATTCATGTGCAAAACTATTGGTCTGGATAAGGGCTATTGATGTGCGAGTACTCCCAAGGTGTGTGACAAATATCAGGGGTGTATATATTATGTAACGCAGGCCACGTCACCTAGCATTTATTGGTCTAGGCAAAACCTATTGTTCCCAGAATTCACGCGTATTATAGCAGATACAACTGGAGTTTTACTATATAAGTCGTGATCTAAAAAGGGGATGGCGAGTGTGTTATAGACAGCGGTTGAGAATACATCTTTCACGGCATTTCCTCAATTATTACTGATCATTAAAATAGGTATTTCAGCTAATTTAGGTAGTTTTGTTGAAGGTTCACCACTCCTCTGCCTATTTTCTTGATGGTGAGACTTTCGTTGATAATAATTTTTGAAAATTAACTTGATGAAGGAAAAATAGCTCCAGAAGTACTAAGCGAAGAGATCGTCTCATTTTATCTGGTACGAGTAGGTTCACACTAGACCATTGTTTATATTTTGTAAAATCTTATATGGCTGGCTGCGTGGCTCAGCGGGAACGTTCTCGCTTGCTGGGCCCAAGGTTGCAGGTTCGTATCCTGGCACAGTCAGCTGGGATTTGAGGGTGCGCAAATGCGAGGGAGCCGTGTCAGTAGATTTACTGGTACGTTAAATATCCCCTTCGGGGCGAAATTCCGGCACCCCGGCGTCTCTAAAAGTCAGTGTAGTTAAAAGGGACGTAAAACCAATAGCATTATTATTAATAAAAATCTTATATTACCATTGCCGGCCCCTCGGTATTTGTAGCACGCATGACTCGAACTCTGAGGCCCCGGATTCAATTCCTGTCATTTTAGAAAATGGCATGAGAGCTAGAACGGGGTGCACTCTGCCCCGTGATGACAATTGAGTAGCTCTCTGACAGTGAGGTCACGGAGACCAAGATTAACGGCCGAGGAGACTGGGCAGCGGTCGCTTGGTAGGTTAGGCTATTCATGGGCTGTAGCTCCAAGGATTTTTATTTTACATTACCATTACACGTATTGTATTATTGACTCCACACAATGTAATCTTAATCATCTGCAAGAAGTACACCAGCCAAGACCTTCCAAAATGTTTTGTTTATTCCTGAAGTTGCTTAAAAAAAAAATTTCCATAATTTATATTGCACACATTATTGTTAGCTCTTCTGTTTGTCGTACTTTCGAATGTAAATGTCATGCCTGTAATGTTTGTTTTTGTTTTAGGGGGTGCAAATGCTGAATATTTTCGGAACCGCAAAGGTTTTATGTCCGTAAATGTACAGACAGTCAGCGATGCCGACCTGAAGATAAGGGACATCGTTGCAAGATGGCCTGGTTCTACACACGACCAGACCATATTTAATAACTCACTTTTAAGGGCATATTTTGAAAGGGGAGATTTTGGGACAGGGCTCCTCATAGCTGATAGTGGGTATGAAAATACGCCATTCCTGGTGACCCCACTTCACATTACCAACAATAGAGGTGAAAATCTATATAATGAATCTTTGGTGAGGACCAGAAACTGTGTGGAGCGGCAGTATGGGGTATGGAAGAATCGTTTCCCCATCTTGAGCCAAGGGATTCAGCTCAAGAATATGGCCACAACATTGGCAGTGATTGTAGCCACAGCTGTTCTACACAATGTGTGTAGAGACAGGAATTTGCCTCAACCGCCTGAAGATCCAGAGTTGGACTTGCCTCCAGTGATCGAAGACCAGGATGAAGAAAATGTGCCAAGGAGGGGAAATGATCACACTAGAAGGAGATTGATAAATGACTATTTTGCAAATTTGTAAGACAAATCATCTTTATTTCAATTGTTTCTCGAGAATCTTTGTTTCCAGTTCCAATTTTTTGCATTTTAAATTGATCATCTTCATGTAAGCCATGTGTTCCCGTCTCTTCAGTTGATATTCCCTCTCTTGTATGGTCTTCTGGCGGCGGGTAAGAGCGAGTTTTTCATCTGCTAAAGATGAAAACTTGGTATGAGTTTCCAGAGACTTGGATGGCCGGGTATTTAAATTGTACCGTTTGCGTTCTGTAACAAAAAGAAAATGTTCATTAAATTATTGGTTATAGCACTATACATTTTTCTAATGACTAGTCCTTACCATCCTTTCCTAAAATTACAGTTTCTTTAAATATTTAAGATCAATAGTTGTCAATGAATATCATGGCATGATTGCAGCAGCATAGCATGACTCCACATAATTGTGTACCCTTGCCAATTTTCGTCACATTTATTGACGAGCCATGTGATCAGCAGCACCCTAGCGGACTACTACTGTACTAGATTACTTGACTCGCAGAGATTGGAGTAAACTAGACAACATGCACCCTATATACTGTACTTGAGCCTCCCCTTCTTCCTAGGCGCGTGATAGTCAATTTGTCTGCCTCTCTTTGTCGATAGGGTTCGATTCCTGGTGAATATACACAAGATTTCTGAAGTGAAATATCAGGTTCTGTGATTTGAGTTCCACATAAAAATGGGGGCTGGCAAGGTCAAGCTTCCTTGCCTTCTTCCTGATCCCTCAAATGTGTTCTTGCATAACAAGTAAACCACCAACTCCTATCCTCGCTGATGCGCCACGGAACAACCATTTTATGTACAATATGGACATGGCATTTCACTTCAAATGCAGTGTGCATTAACCAGGAATTGGGCCTGGTTAGAGGCAAGCAACTTAACTACTGTGACATCACACCCCTCATCTGCTCAACATTCTAGTACGAGGCAACATGCGCCCGCCCTATAAACTTGAGCCTCACCTCCTTTTTAGACGCGTGATAGTCAAGTTGTTTGCAGGGTTCGGTATCCGGTCAATACACACGAGAGGCTAGAGACTACTGTAAAATTCTGTTACTGATTAACTTTCGCCAGTCATCAACCAGACATAACCAATTACAGACAAAGGGTAAATGCCCTGACCATAATTTAGAACTCACGAGAACCTAACCATCATAGGTCTATGGTGATACTGTATTTAGATGGCTATACGTGCGATGAAAAAATAAATCATTACAAGAATTATGAGGTTAGCGTTGGAAAGGCAACAGCGTTCAACCTTAAGTCTGTTCGCCGAGTCGAGAGAGTGGAAGTAAACACAGTTGTACAAGCGATTGCAGGGCTGCCCGTAAGGGGTGCATAGGGCTGTGCCTGTTGAACATACGCCAACTTCAGTGCTGTGTATAGCCTAAATGCTACAGTGCGGTTTATTTGTTGTTCGTTTATGTTTGTATTTATTTAATTACAGTAGTTCTTAACTGCTTATGACAGGCAACAGTATACAGTGCAGCAAGTCTTGTCTTTTCTAGGGCCTCTTTGCTACCCCTGTCCGGCAGAGCCGATGACATGAACTGGGTGTTCTTACCTGTCCAGTGACCACATGCAAGTATTTATGCACGCTATCTCGACTCGGCGAACAGACTTTATCGTTAGTCAAGATGGCGCCGAATATGCAACAGCAAATTACAGTTGATGCATGAGCAATAACAGAGAAAATATGATCGTGAGGCCACAAGACGTGAGTTTAATATACGCCTGATAAAGTAATAAGTACAGTATTGCCAACCCCAAGCATTTGGTACTATTTCATATCCGGTATCGTAAACAAAAATGTTCCGTTCTAGCCCAATGATTTTTGCCTAGACCAATAACTGTTAGGCAGTGCGGCCTACGTTAAATATAAACACCTTTGGGTTTTGTCACTCACAGTGGGGTCGACATGCATAAATTTTCATCCAGGGCAATGGTTATGCCAATTATTTCTTTTTTCACATGTGTCGTATGGTGTATTTTGTATCGGACATGTTGGCAACGGTGGTATGACTTTAATGTGTGCCCCTAAAACATGGCTGCCGTCGTTGTGTGAGCAAGAAATAGTCATTTACATAATATAACAAATATTAATTGTGGAGTTTACCAGACCGGAACAAAACCAGCACGCGGTAGATTATTGCACATATATCATTCACATACTTTCTGGGAGTCATTAGGAATTGAAAATACTGTCAAATACCACTGTTGCACATCGAAAATAGTGTCAAATGTCACTAATATTGCTTAAATGAAGGTTTTTATTTGTAGCTTGTTCAACGACGGCAGATGTTTGTGGCCGATACATTGACGTCATATTGCGTTGCCAACATGTCCGATACAAAATACACCACTTGACACACGTAACTTTGTAATTATTTGAAAAAAGAAGTGGCAAAACCATTGGCCTGGATAAAGATTATTGATACGTGACAAAAACCTGGGGCGCTACCTAATAATTATTGGTCTAGGCAAAAAACCACTGGTCTGCCAGATGTGATATAGTCCCGATTGTGTGGGGTTGGCTAAAAATGGCGGAGTCAGCTGGAATTTTATCTATACAACTCATGATCCTATTTGGAATGGCTGGGTGGGTTATAGTAATAGATGTTTACTCCTATGCTGTATGTATAATCTCCAAACCATTACTACCGATATTTTGGCTAACTTCAGTAGTTTAAAAACTTTTTACTCCGGTTCAGGTAAACTCCACTGTTACCACAAATATTTCTGGCACAGCAGTGATAATTGACAGTATTGTCAATTCCTAGTGACCCAAGAAGGTATGTGAATCATATATTTTCAATAATTGCCAGGTACAAGTGTAGAAGCCAGGAGTAGGTACCGGCAAGTATTAATGAGGTGGGTTCGATTTTCACCTCAGCCATCTTAACTACGTGGGCTTTCCATGGTTTCCCATATTACGTCAGGATGGTTCCTAACTTAAAGCCACGGCCACCTCCATCCCCTTCTGAATTGCAAATACACATGCAATTGCGGTCATCACAATTACACAGGTTATCAGATAAAGTCCCCCACACCACACACATACCTAATTATACAGGGCTGAAAGACAACATCCAAGCCCCATAAATGAAACGACAGTAATTTAAAAAATATACCCGTCATTAATGACAACGCATATTTTGTCGCCATAGCCTCCAAGGCAGATCCACGCCATTTTCCTAATCTCCATTATACTTGGATACAGTATAATTTGTTAATACAACCACAAGACAACAGTATAATATGCTATACATTTTTATAATATCTGTATCTTCCTGAACCACAATTTATGAATAATCAGAATACAACATATTTTAAAAGTAAAATTCTCACATACCTGATGAATTAGTCCTAGGAGTTGCGAGGGCAGAGCTCTTCGGGCGTCGCAAAGATTGCGGAGTCCACGAAGACCAGTCTGGTGCTGATACCTCCTGAGAAAAAAAAAATCACATAGTATGTTCTTCGAAACGGAAGGAATGATTGGCAATAGTTTACAACACTAGCCCATCACACAATTTATGACCCCTGCCCCTAGCTACAGCCATCACCCTACATTTCCATAAGTCTGTTGCTAAGCAATTGCAACCCTCCTGTAATAAAAGCTGGAAATGATCTAGTATTGAGGCTGAAGAAAATGCTTCTGAACCATTAATTACTGTCTCAAATATATATTGCCTGCTTGGTTGTTTATTCAATTACAAGCTTTGACATGGCCATTTAGCCCTGTACTTGGATGTGTGTGTTTGTGGAATTTGTCAAGTAACCAGTGGAATTTGTAATTGGGTCTAGGATAGCCTCGTATGAGTCAGTGCAGATTATTTCTGCAAAGGTAACGGAAGTGAGATACCAAGTTTTCCACACTTCCTCCAGTGGGATAGTACCTTACTTCATCCCTGTCCTCAATACAGTTACACACACTACTAAAAAATAAAAAATACAGGTTATGAGACAAGTTCAACACACAGCCAACTACACAGGGTGATGATCGAGATGTCCCAGGCCCCTAAAACGATTTAATAATATCTTTACGGATGATAATGTCCATATAGAAAAATGTTTTAATTTATAAATCTATGAAATGAAACTTTGAGTTACATAATTCGTAGGCTACTCTTCAAAAATTAACAAGTTTTCTCAAAAGGAGTGTTCTAACTACCACACAATCAGAGCACTGTTTTTTCCATATACTGTATTAGTAAACAACAGTCAAACAAATATATTGTATTGAATAATGCATCAAGGGTTGTTCTTACACAGATATGGTTAATTTCAATTCATGCAATGATGGGCCAGTGTTGTAAACTAAAAATCAGAAGGTTAGGTTATTGCAGCTCGACACACACATATGCTTCTGACCCTTAGGCCTACGGTTTGGCTCCACAGACCATATTAGCCTACAGTAATTTCTATTTTACCCCAGTCTTATCGTTATAGCACACCTGTATCTTGAAACTTTATGAAAAAAAAAAACTTATAATGGATGCTTAGAAGAATGTCAACAAGTTGCAAACCCAGGATTCAACACCTAGGTTACTTTCTCAATGTTTTTGCACAAATTATGAGAATGTAATCATGTGATTGGCTCTACCTTGATTTTATGGAGATAGTAGGCTACCACGCAGCACTTTCTATTCGGCACTTGTTTAGTTTAGGTGTCAGGGATTGCAAATATTTGTTTTCATCAATACTAATAAATCTCAATTCGTGTTGCCATCTGATTTATCATAGGCAGTAATTTCCGGCAAATCCTAACCTAACATATCAAATTCTTGTTTACATAAAGATCTAATAGGCCTAGCAATCGCATTCTGGAAGGAAACGTGTGGCGTCTGTGATGGAAGTCATATTATTTGTACACGTTAAAACACAAACAATAGGTCAGTTATTAGCTACATATGCATAGGCCTATTACTCACAATTTTGATATAAGTTTCATTCCATAAAGTTCAAAGATAATGGTGTCTATAATGATACCAGTCCCTTCACAGTCCATTATAGTATGCCATGATGAAACAAGACATACCTCTATCAAAATGGTTTCAGGCCTAGCTGGTTCATCCTGTATGACGCAAACTTCTGATGTCACAGTCTCTGGAAAGACCTATTAAAAATAAGAAAACTCGACATTAGAATACTAAAGGAACTGCTTCTTCTAAACAGTAGTCAAAAGGTTATAAATTTAAATATTCTGTTATACTGCTTACAAATAATTTACCTGCGTTTCATCGACCACATCCATTACGATCTGCGAATCAAACACATCCTCCTCGGCATCGGCTGGAATAAAAATGTTACAAATCAGATTATGGTTTTCCAGAATGCATAAAATAATAGTAATAGAAAGCATCTGTCGAAATTTCTTTTTATATTTAAAAAATATAGTTACCTCTCTGATTGGCGTCCGAATCAAATTCGGAAGGCATGCCGGTAACGCTCAAGGCAATCATCCTTTTGAGCCTCTCCTCAGCTTCATTTTTTGGAGGTTCTTGCGGAGGTGAACCTCCACCTGTCTTCGTTCTTTCCCTGCGAAGATGTGCAGCATCCTTCCTAACCTTTTTCTTCATGCAATCGTACTTACATCGCAGCACTACGGCCGTACGATGTGGCCCCGATGTACCGGCGTTGAATTCAGCTGCTATTCTATTCCAGCCGGTTTCTTTTTCCCTCCACGTTACCGCATCGGACCGCTTGTTTTCTATTACGTCTTTATGCTTTTCCGCCAAACGCACCAATTCACTAATTTCGAAGTTGCTGAAATTGGTCGACCTAACGCGTTTATTCGCCGCCATGATGAATACAAAAGTACTCCACCACGTGCGAGATATTTTTATTTGTGTAGTTCTTTCTCTTAACGCCAGAGTTCTGTTATTGTTTTGACCAATCACATAACCCGTACCAAATATTTCAGCATGCAGTGTTGCCGCTCCGTAATTAATGTGGTGAGCAGTAACTCGGCGAGTAAACTGCATTGAAAAACAGGTTCAAGCTGCCGTGGGAATAAAAGTGGTAGGCAAAGTTACTCGAGGAGTAGTTGCCCATCACTTTTATCCAGAGATTGAAAAACAGGCCCTAAGTAGGATTACTGCCACATAAATGAAGTTTCTGAGGAGAGCAGTAGGAAAGACAAGAACAGATAGAGTTCGAAATGAGACAATTAGAGAGGAATTTGGACAAAAAGCAATGAGTCAGTTGAGATGGTACGGACATGTTACGAGAATGGAAGAAGAAAGAAAAGTAAAAGAAATACATGAAATGCGAGTTGAGGGAAGAGCTGGACGAGTTAGACCCCGCATTACATGGGAGAATAGGATTGAGAGATTGGGACAAAAAAGGTGCAAAACTGTTGTGGAAATTAACAGAATGTGCGGAAATAGAACGGAATGGCAGAAATGGCAACCCCAACGCTTGAAGGCATAAGGGAATTGAAGAAGAAGATTTATTTATTTAGGGCCTATGATCTTCCTCAAAATTAATTAATTATTTATTTATTTATTTATTTCGAATCGCTAACTTTGGGGTACATCTGATCAATCAGTTCTTAGATAAACTTGTTAATTTTGGAATTTAGGACCTATGATCTTCTTCATTTATTTATTTATTTATTCAGGTTCTGTGTCCGGGCATTGCATGTGAGATTTTCGAAGTGAAATGCCATGTCCTGTGGTTCGGACTCCACATAAAAAGGAGTTCTCCTGGCTCATGATCACAAGTTTAACAGTCTCGTAAAACTGCAAGCTTTATTTATTTTTTATATTCTTTATATTTTTATTAAAATGTGAATGCCAAATTCAAACATTATGGTTCAGTAGTTAAACCTGAAGCAACTTATGCAAGTGAAACCCTGTTTAAGATGAATACCAAAGCAACAACAGATAAAATCCAAAAAATAGACAGAAGGATCATCAGGACAATTATCAATAAAACACATCAAGTAAATGGACAATGGAGACTGCTGCCTAATGAAATAGTCTATCGGGAAAATGAATCAATTGTGGATACAATGCGAAAAAGGAGACTTGCTTTTTTCAGCCACATAGTAAGACTACCAGACACCAGACTACTGAAACAATTATTCAATTTCTTTTGGAAAAGTAAAACCAAGAACAACTGGTTCGTTGAGGTCCAGAATGATTTAGACGAGCTAAATATTACAATGAAACAAATTGCAGAGAGAAAAGAGAAGAGGATTCTGAGAAGTAGGGATACAAGATTGAAATTAAAAACAGTCAAACGAAAACAGTACACCATTACAAATGAAGAGAGGGCGGCCAGGTCGGAGAGATTAAAGAAGCTCTGGGAGAAGAGGAAGTTGAGAAGCCATTACAACTCTAATAATGTAAAGACTGTAGTGTATATGGATTGATTTAAGTGCTCCAATGTGGGCGTAAACTATGTAAATAAATAAATAAAATGTTTTTAAATAATTTTTGTAATATTTTATTTTATTCATCTTGCCAACCTAGATATTTATTTTCGTGACCGTTTAAGATCTCGCTGCAATAATATAACAGTAGGTCAATTAGAGACGGCATTTTTTGTGCCAATCACACACACAATAATATGTACGGTAGTAGATAGAATATGCAGTCTGTATGAAGTGAAAATGTAGCGATATTCTTCCATATGCATTGTGGGGGGCGTGGTGGCTCAGCGGTCTAGCTGTATGCCTCTCACCAAGGCGGTCCGGGTTCGATTCCCGGTCAATGCATGTGAGATTTTCGAAGTGAAATGCCATGTCCTGTGGTTCGGATTCCACGTAAAAAGGAGGTCCCGTGGCTCATGATCTCGAGATTAACGGTCACGTTAAACTACAAGCTTCCTTCCTTCCATATGCATTGCATTCTAACTTATGTCAAGTGTCGTTATCCGACTTATGAGTTGGTGAACCTTGGGGATTCCTGAGCTGGGTTCAGTTTTCCTCCCTTTTTTTTTTCTAGGCAGACCCTCTCCTCTTTCTCTTTTGAACCACCTCGTGGTATAGTGGCTAGCATTCTTTGCTGTCGTCCCGGACGTCCGGGCTCGATTTCCGGCTCTGCCAAGAAATTTAATTATCGTCCGAGGGTTGGAACATGATACACTTGGCCTCGTGAGGCAAAACTGAGAAGAAACAGGTTTGATTCCCAACTCGGCCATTTTGGAAGTGGTTTTCCTTGCTTTCCTACTTCTATTCCAGGGAAATGCCAGGATGGTTTCTAATTTAAGGCCATGGCCACCTCTTTCCCAATCCTCACCTAAAATATCACCAATACAGCCATCACAATATAACACGTTACCAGATTCCACACACACCCAAGTACACGGGGCTGAATGACCATTAGGGCTCGGACTGTGATTCGAATTATTTGGCACTATTCGAATATTCGAGGGACACGAATAATTCGCGAATACGCGAATAATGTTCGAATATTATTCGAATACCATTGTTATTCGAATCGCTGTATTCGAATAATAACGTATTCGTGCACATTCGAATATATTGTATTCGAATAATTTGAAAGGTATGCCCATTGTTTTAGCCTACTTTTCACAGAAAAAGGGAAAAGTAGACTTATGAGATCGATCCGGGCAAATATGTGTCTGTCTGTTCCCCCCCCCCATGAAGTCTTAAACGGCTGCAACAATCGAAACCAAATTTGATGTGAGTAAAGATTTATACCTGAATATCTCAAGCCCATATTTGAAAATGATGTCAGTGCTACCAACTGCTAAAAACCGAAATTGAAATTTGAGCTCCATGTTGGATATCTTGGAAGGTAAGCATGGGAGCTATTCCAAAATTGGCACACATATAGATAGCCTAATAATATTTCAATTTAATTTCCTGGAGGCCATACATGGCAGTGTTGCCAAAATGATTCTAAGCCTGGTGATATATGGAGGAAAGAATAAGAGGAGATGCCCTGAGCTCGTTTGAGTGAAGCCAAGAGCTGCGTCCAAAGTGGGCGTAACCTTAACTTGTATTCGGTGTTCTGTGACTTGCATTTGGTTGTACGAATTGAATAAGTGTTCTGTATATTAATTTTAAGTTTCGTATTCTTGAATATCAAAATGTGTACGAACAATGAGTGAAAGTGGCTGTGCTCGAAATTAGCCCTAAGAACTGACGAATGCCTGAACACCAATAAGAACTTAAAAATCAATTTGGTGTAGGCCTAAATACCGTGATTAGTTCGGCATCAATATGATAGTTCCCAAGATGTTCCTTCTTTGGTAAAACTCGCACCTTTAGACACCTGTAGGCTATTCGATTTAATCAGTGTTTCAGCGTATTATTACGTTTTGCCGCGTCTTTCTTACAAAACTAGCCTGCATAGGTGCTCTCATATTTCTATTTAAATAGACTTTTAAAACAATAACGCAGCTTATTTGTGCCAATTACCGTGATGAACAGATTGTATTCTGCATATCAAAAAAATAATCTTGACTTGTCATAGCAGTTTTGTCACTAAATTCCAAGACTAGTTGGAGTGGTTTACGGCTCTTAGCATAGGAACAGCCATTTTCTTGGTACCCAAAGTGGGCGTGCCGTTTGGCTTTGGCAGCTTGCACTAGGCGGCGCAGCGAAGGCATAACCTTCCGTTCTTTCCTCCATGTGCTGATAGGTCCAATTTTTAAATGCATACACCTTCTACACTCTCAATTGGATTTCAACCAAATTTCGTATGTACTATGTGTATATAACCAGATATGAGTGAGCGTATTCTTAAGAGCCGCCAGGGCTGCCAACTGTTAATAAATGCTCTCTCTATTTTTTTATATCCAAATACCAATATATCCAAGAGTATGCAAGCCAACAGCTTTGAACTATGCACACATGTACAGTACCTGACATTATAGATTAATTTCGAGTAACTAATATACGTCAGTGCTACCAACATGAGTCTAAGCCTGCTGATAGGACCAATTTTAAAATTCATGTAACTTCTATACTTTTTTTTTTTTTTTAAACTTCTATACTAACAAATGGATTTAATCCAAAATTGGCCCAAAAAGAGATAAAATGTGTCAGATTATTTCTGACCATCCATGACATTGTTGCCAACATGATTTTACGCGCGCTGATAGATCCAATGTCTAACTGCATGTAACATCCATGCTATCCATTGGACTTCAACCAAATGTTGTATTCTGTACCGGTACCTTATGAGTAAAGATACGAGAAAATAGCATTTTAGAATTGATTTTGTAGCATTTAAAAGTTCATCACCAGGTACAATAAACAGGTTCAAAATAATATGCATGGAAACTAATTCAAACATGTGCAGGATTGGAATATGGGCGTTTCTGATAAACGGCATAAGCATTTAATATAAGTCTCCTGTTGTGTGGTTTTTATTTTTACTGAGGGAGTGTTAGAAGTATTAAAATCCTAATATCAGTATTACAGAAATGTAGAAACTTGACATCATACATTTTTCAGAAATGTGAGATCTCTGAAAATAAAGGCATCAGCCTGGCTAATTGGCAAGATTGAGTTCAAGTGCTGTCGGTTGGTTGTATGACGTGAGACGAGGGTACCTAAGCTATGCTCAAAAGATCCAAAGGTCATGTTCTCATTATGCAATCAACAATATCAGGTGTTGTGCAGCAACTCAAATATTGAGGGCCGGCGGAGAGTTGTATTAGTTCACTGGTACCAAGGTGCCAATTGTTAGAATAATGCGAGCTGTGGTCAGGCAACAATGCTTGTCTTACGAAGTTTACTGTGTGGCAGGTGGAATGACGACAATACCAGGCTGTCCTGGACTCGATGGATGAATTGGTTCAAATTCTGAGGATGTCTATGAAATCCTTTTGTGTGGTTTTCCTACTAACTCCTTGCCAAGTTCCATTAATTTCTTTTAATAACTTATCTTATGAGGTAGGATTCAAGAAGTGCCATTTGACCATTAAACCACCGGCAAATAGAAATTCAATGCCCCTCATCCATGGCCCTCATTGAAAAGGAAGTAATAATGTGAATCATACATTTACTTAACTTTGTGTAAATATCACACAATGGATAATTAACTAAATAATAAAATGTATGTTTACTCCCTCATTATTTCCTAACCACACTGCGACTCTTGACTGACAATCTGTATAAAACAGTATCCGAATTCACGGAGAAATCGCCGGACGACATGTAACATAACCTATAACTCACACATGGTAGAGAATACTTTCATCATATTATACAACATTTCCCAAAGCAAAGAGAACGCCTAACAAAAATTGTCTATTCATATCACGATACGTACTTGAGAGTTTTCATTTTCATTTCAAATACAAGAAATGCGGGCCGGCGCGATATAAACCTATATAAGCATAACCTTATTGCTCTAATTTTTAAAAGGAATCGGCACAAACGATTGGAATATTCCTTTTATTAGCACAACCAACTGAAACTACGAAATAATTTCTCCAAAATCATCGTTTTACTGGCGATAAACAGTGGATATTATGCGGCAATAATAAAAGCACCATTTTCAAAATAATTTTTACCGTAATCGATTGTTTTCACAACAATAATCGATGTTCGTACATATCGATTATTACTCGTAAATATCGATTACATAGCCGATATTTTCATTGCTGAAAACTCGCAAATTTTAAAGTTGTGGCGCGAAAATGTAATAAAACATAATATTCAACATTAATCGGTAAATTCGGCAAATTCGGCACTTTTCGCATTTATCGCATTTATGGGAATAATTCGCAAGAACCCTTAGTTATCGCACTTTGTCGCACATTCAGTTTCGCAAATTTTGGGTATACATAGTCATATTAGTTACCAGGTAGTTGAAAAAAGGAGAAAAAAGAAAAATTCGCATTTATCGCAATTGCGATTTTCCCGTATCTCTACTTATGAGATGAACTAAGAAAATATTCAGTCACCAGGGCTGCCAACTGTAGTGCTCTATTAGGCTACATTATACCAGGTATATTTCGAACTAATTAGAAATGTCGATATTACCAACTTAATTTCGTCATTATTCTAGTTAGGTCCATATAGATTAATCATTGGCATGAATCTTAAATTTTAAGAAACGACGGCTCTTTACTTCGTCACGGAACTTCTTGTTCATGATTTGGATTGACTGTTTCGTACGAATATTCTATTCGTATCGTTCGAATTACGGTATTTGTCTCATTCCTCTATCTATGAATTCAACTTCACGCGTGCGTTTCAGCCGTGCCCGGTTATTATGCGACTTTTTCTCGTCTTAAATGGGTTTTTGCTGTAAGTTATTGCAGAACAGGTTATGCATTTGCAAATTATTTAGTATGTCTGTGCTTTTATACGAGTGAGTTTCGTAATTAGAAGTTTTGTTCAACAATGATAAGAAATTAAATTGAGGCTTGAAAAGCAATACTGTTACCGTTTAGAGGAAACGCGCACTATGATTTGGAGATATGTAGAGAAGTGCAACTTTTGTACTCGGCAAATAAAGTTAGTTCGGCCAAATAAGACAAAAGTAGCATGTAAAGAATTCTTTGACCCATGGTATTTAATAAATGAAAAACCACGCGACCTTCAATCACATGTCAATTCTTTAATTCAGGGAAGAAAACAGAATACAAGCTAACCCGTGTTTGGGTAAACGACGATATATTGCCTAACGTTTTTACAAAACCAAATATTAAAAATAACAAACTCTTCGTGTCTTCTCTTAGCGCCGTGCAAATGCACATTTCCATCAACATAAGCACAACATTATCGACACGAGTACTTGAAAGGAAAACAAAAATAAGGAATTTCAGTGTCAACAGGCTTTTAACTCGAAGATTATTTTGCGCGAAAAATGTCTTATTTTGGACAAAAAAAATCAATTTGTCAACATTGTCAGGATCGAGGCATGTTCTTTTGGCATTAACAATATTGCCGCCCGTGGAAAAATTTATTTCTGATTGAACGGAGATGCCGGGAGTGCATAAGTACATTCTCGCCAACTGACTTATTCTGGGGTATACCTTTTCATTAGCCTTCTACCATTTCAGGGGTCACCTACAGTTTCAAGGGCGTTCCTAAAGTTTTTCAGCTCTTTGGCCACAGTTTTCCTGCGCGGGCGCGTATATGGATGCTTGAAAATGAAGTAGAGGTCCCTTTCAAAGCTGGACGAGAGTGAGTGAGGTTGTGGTTGTGAAGCATTCGAATCTTCTCCGGTATCACAAGAAAGCATCTGCACTTGTAGTTCCACCAAAATCTTTTCCGTGTCTTGTGCATTTTCGTGTAAAAATTTTTGTAACGTGAATCCACAGCATACGCTAATTGGGTTATACTTAAAGATACGAGAAAATAGCATTTTGAAATTGATTTTGTAGCACTTTCATTTTGAAAAATAGCATTTTGTAGCATTTTGAAATTTAAAAATGAGCATTTTGTAGCATTTAAAAGTTCGTCACCAGGTACAATAAACAGGTTCAAAATAATATGCACGGAAACTAATTCAAACATGTGCAGGATTGGAAATATGGGTGTTTCTGATAAATGGCATAAGCATTTAATATAAGTCTCCTGTTGTGTGTGTGGTTTTTATTTTTACTAAGGGAGTGTTAGAAGTATTAAAATCCTAATATCAGTATTACAGAAATGTAGAAACTTGACATCATGCATTTTTCAGAAATGTGAGATCTCTGAAAATAAAGGCATTAGCCTGGCTAATTGGCAAGATTGAGCTCAAGTACTGTCGGTTGGTTGTATGACGTGAGACGAGGGTACCTGAGCTATGCTCAAAAGATCCAAAGGTCATGTTCTCATTATGCATTCAACAATATCAGGTGTTGTGCAGCAACTCAAATATTGAGGGCCGGCGGAGAGTTGTATTAGTTCACTGGTACAATAGTGCCAATTGTTACAATAAAGCGAGCTGTGGTCAGGCGATTTTTTCAGAGTGCCAACATTATTGTTTCCAGACCAATATTTTCATCCAGACCAATGGTTTTCATCCAGGCCAATGAATGTTAGCTAGCGCGGCCCTTAGGCTAATATCAACACCCCTGGTTTTTGTCACGCACAGTGGGGGTAGTCACGCATCAATAATCTTTATCCAGGCCAATGGTTTTGCCTAGTAGTACAATCAGTAAGTTGGCAGCATTACGTAATCAAACATGGCAACGTGCTTTTTGATAAGTTTATTACTTGAAAGTTAATGTTGACAATTTCCTTATTTTGGAAGTGTTTACGCAGTGTTTGTTAATGGCAAATGGCTTAAATAACGTGGCAGAGTAATTACAAACCATTTTCAGAGTGCTACTAAGTAAAATAACGCACTATCGAAACGGGCAACGTATACTACACGAGAGCCTCAAGAAGTGCCATTTGACCATTAAACCACCGGCAAATAGAAATTCAATGCCCCTCATTGAAAAGGAAATAATAATGTGAATCATACATTTACTTAACTTTGTCTAAATATCATACAATGGATAATTAACTAAATAATAAAATGTATGTTTACTCCCTCATTATTTCCTCACCACACTGCGACTCTTGGCTGACAATCTGTAAAACAGTATCCGAATTCACGGAGAAATCGCCGGACGACATGTAACATAACCTATAACTAGGGACCGGAAAAATTCGCATTTGCGATAAATGCGAATTTTTGTAATATGTGTTGAAACCATTTTTTAAATAGTTTTAAGGTGTTCTGAAGCACTGTGGTACCTAAATTCAAAATGCGACAAAATGCGAATTTTGACCAAATTGCGAAATTAGTACAAATATGCGATTTTGGTGCGAATTCTGCGAAAATGTGATATTTTAGTGGCGAAATCCACATATTTCGGCGAAATCATGAGAAATACTGCAAATATGACGCATATCTTTTTCAACCGCTCTGATCGATATACCGTATTTGCTCGCGTATATCTCGCCCCCGCGTATGTCTCTCACCCCATGTTTTTAATTGAAATTTCAGGGGGGAAAAAGTACTCGCATATATCTCGCATTCATTACTGACACCGTCATATAAGTGACCGTAATAACCTTCAGGTTGAAACACGTTCGATTTAGCGCGCCACAACAGTCGTCATTGTCCAGGAACTTACCCGAAGCGATACTAACAGGAAGAGCGAGCAACAACGAGTTGATCCGAACTTCGATACGAGCCGATTAGGGATCGAGGCGCCGCGTGCAAGCATACGGCGCAGCGAGAGTGTTAGCACGCTGTACATCGTTCGCCGCGTCTTCGGCCAAGATTGGCTAAATTCGCCGCCTTGAGACACGTTCGAATTAGCGATTAGCACGCCACAACAGTTGTGCAAGTAGGCCTACTGTTACATCGCAGAGAAACGCAGTTCAGTCTTCTCGAATCTCAATGATTTCGTCTTTACGCATTGCTTCGCATCAGAACACGGCCGCGTGCAAGCAAACGGCGCAGCGTAAGTGTTAGCACGCTGTACATCGTTCGCCGCGTCTTCGCCCACGGTTGGCTAAATTCGCCACCTTGACACACGTTCGAATTAGCGATTAGTGCGCCACAACAGTTGCGCAAATAGGCCTACTGTTACATCGCAGGGAAACGCAGTTCAGTCTTCTCGAATCTCAATGATTTCGTCTTTACGCATTGCGTCGCATCAGAGCTCGGCCGCGTGCAAGCATACGGCGCAGCGTGAGTGTTAGCACGCTGTGCATCGTTCGCCGCGTCTTCGGCCACGGTTGGCTAAATTCGCCGCCTTGAGATACGTTCGAATTAGCGATTAGCGCGCCACAACAGTTGCGCAAGTAGGCCTACTGTTACTTCGCAGGGAAACGCAGTTCAGTCTTCTCGAATCTCAATGATTTCGTCTTTACGCATTGCGTCGCATCAGAACACGGCCGCGTGCAAGCATACGGCGCAGCGTGAGTGTTAGCACGCTGTGCATCGTTCGCCGCGTCTTCGGCCACGGTTGGCTAAATTCGCCGCCTTGAGATACGTTCGAATTAGCGATTAGCGCGCCACAACAGTTGCGCAAGTAGGCCTACTGTTACATCGCAGGGAAACGCTGTTCAGTCTTCTCGAATCTCAATGATTTCGTCTTTACGCATTGCGTCGCATCAGAACTCGGCCGCGTGCAAGCATACGGCGCAGCGTGAGTGTTAGCACGCTGTACATCGTTGCCGCGTCTTCGGCCACGGTTGGCTAAATGCAATTCAAACCCAGTTGAAAGAAAGTGAAAATTGTGATATCATGCTTGCATTAACTGCAGTTCAGACAGAGTTCAGCATATTTGCTAAATACTGTTTTGTGGACCCCAACGAACAATGTAGATAGCGAGCGTGTGTTGTCCCATTACAACACAGTGGATACAGACAGACGGTGCAATTTGAAAGAAAGCAATGCTGAACTACTGACAATGCTTTCGTTTGAGGACTATAACTGCACTCCATAACCTTGAAGTCGTTAAAATAATATTACAATGTGATGATTTTTAACTTTGTAAATAGATGCTAATTTTGAAGAAAATAGATGCTAATTTTGAAGAAAATACATGCTAATTTTGAAACAAATAGATGCTAATTTTTCCGGTCCCTACCTATAACTCACTCATGGTGGAGAATACTTTCATCATATTATACAACATTTCCCAAAGCAAAGAGAACGCCTAACAAACATTGTCTATTCATATCACGATACGTACTTGAGTTTTCATTTTCTTTTCAAATACAAGAAATGAGGGCCGGCGCGATATAAACCTATATAAGCATAACCTTATTGCTCTAATTTTTAAAAAGAATCGGCACAAACTATTGGAATATTCCTTTTATTAGCACAACCAAATGAAACTATGAAATAATTTCTCCAAAAACATTGTTTTACCTGCGATAAACAGTGGATATTATGCGGCAATAATAACAGCACCATTTTCAAATTGATTTTACCGTAATCGATTGATTTCACGACAATAATCGATGTTCGTACACATCGATTATTACTCGTAAATATTGATTATCTACTGATGTTTTCATTGCTGAGAACTCGCAAATTTCAAAGTTGCGGCGCGAAAATGTAATAGAACATAATATTCAACATTAATTGGTAAATTCGGCACTTTTCGCATTTATGGGAATAATTCGCAAGAACCCTTAGTTATCGCACTTTGTCGCACATTCAGTTTCGCAAATTTTGGGTATACATAGTCATATTAGTTACCAGGTAGTTGAAAAAAGGAGAAAAAAGTAAAATTCGCATTTATCGCGATTGCGATTTTCCTGTATTTCTAGTTATACTTACACCTGTGGTAGTTTCTTCATCACTAACGTGAAATCGTCTTTTAAGAGCCCCAGAAATTGTCGATATTAGAGTTTTTGATGTCTTGCTCTGTGAGTCGTCATCCTCATTTTGCATTTTTTAATATTCGTGAGGTTGCGAATATTCTAATAATATTCGCACTATTCGGTATACGAATACGCGAATATTCCGAGCCCTACCGCCTTTCATGATGCTATTTCTTTCCAAATCCTTCAATCCTCACTTCTCAAGAATTGAGGGCATTTCTTATCCCTGTTTTTTATTTCTCATAGTCCCACCCTGTGCTGTCAATGTGAAGCTGCAGCAAGTCTGGAAAATGGGGATTGGAATCCCAACACTGACGGTGGGTATCCGGAATGTGGTTTTTCCTAGGTTTTTCCACATTCCCTCCAGCCAAATGCCGGGATAGTATCTTATTTCATGTCCCGCGGCACTTATCCCATCCTTGTCCCTAAATACAGCTACACACTTCTATAATCACCGCATAAACACAGGTTATCAAACATGTTTAATTAACACATTCACGCAAGTACATGGGGCTGGCAGCCGAACCCGTGGTATTAGGGTAGCGCACCTTCCTCTCACTCGAAGCCCCAGTGTTCGATTTCTGGATCCGTCATGGATTTTAGAAACTGACATAAGGGCTGGGACGGGGTGCACTCGGCCTCATGAGAACAATTGAGTAGTTATCTGACGGTGAGGCAGTGCCCCGGTCACGGAGACCAAAATTAACGGCCGAGGGGACCCGACGCGCAGACCACGCGTCACCCCATAATCTGCATGCAGAATGACTGGGCAGCGGTCGCTTGGTAGGCCTAGCCCTTCCTGGGCTGTAGTGCCACGGGGTTTGGTTTGGATTTTACATGGGGCTGACAACGATGGTGTTCGCAGGCCGTAAAAATTAACGACAAGCCTTCCCAATTCTCTTGGGTTTTTAATTTTTTAATTTTATTTAGTATGTAAGTCAGTAGTTGGTAGCAATTATTTTAGTACGGTATTCATATTCATTGTCATCTATAACATTAGGGGCAGATTACCAAGATGTTTTGCCTCCTTAAAACCACAAATGATAATAGTAATAACCACCTGCACTACGGCCTATTAAGTGCCTGGGCCTACCAAGCGACCGCTGCCCTGCCATTTGGCCTGCAGATATTGGGGTGACGCGTGATCAGAGCATCGGATCCTCTCGGCCGTTAATCTTGGTTTTCGTGATCGGGGCGCTGTCTCACTGTCAGACAGCTACTCAATTGTCTTCACGAGGCTGATTGCACCCCGTTCCAGCCCTCACGTCAGTTTCTAAAATCCATGACGGAGCCAGGATTCGAACCCAGGAACCCGGGTGAGAGGCAGGCGTGATACTCAAACACCACGGGGATGGCTTTAAAACAAATGCCACCACCCATTCATATGTCTATAGCATCTGTCTTGCATTCTTTATCCTCATCTGCTAGATCTCTCATTCTGTTCATTTTCCTTACTCCCACTCTAGCTCTGACGAACTTCATTTCCTGGGCCTGGATTCTACTCTTGTCCTTCTTCTCCTTCATCCCCCCAGGTCTTGGAACCATTTGTCAGAATTGGGACATGGTAAGCATGTTGGATTATCCTTTTACATTCCAGTGGGACATCAAATCAGACTCCTAACAGTTGGTTGGTTCCTTAGTTTAGGGGTTGCGACAATGCAGTCATGTAGCCCCGTGTTCTTTGGGTGTGTGTAGAATGTGTCTGATAACAGGTGTTAATTGTGATGGCTGTATTAGTATGTGTTATCTATGATTCAGGTAAGGACTGCGGCCGATCAATTTTCAAGTAGTTCCTACTTTTGCTACCAAATGCTACCATCCACGACACCTAGCTGCGAACTTGGCTACTAGATGCCATTGCAGCCAGCACTTAGCGGCGAACGTAGAAACTAATATAGCGTTATCAAATCTAACCTACAAATTTTAGCTTCACACAAGTTTAGTTATCTATGACGTGGACCCGCCTGGTTTGACCCCGCAATCTTGGGCATAGAAGCTCAGCATGCTACCAACTACGCCACCGAAGCCGCTCTCTTACCAGTATACTTCTCCAGACCAAGGATATACATATGTGGACCTTCACTTTATAATAATATTTTTTTTGGCAGCAGTTTGTATTATTTGAGTTCTGAACTATCATTCACTCCCTTTGTATTCCCATTTCTATGGTGTTGGTGGCAGAAGAGAGATAAGTCTTTTGTTGGTAGATGGTTTTTACAGCGGGATGCCCTGCACGTTATTGAGAGATAAAAAGGTGCGGAGATAAATTAAACTGGGCATGAAGTTGGAAGGAAGCGGTCGTGGCCTGCTAGAAGTTACTGTTCCAGTTTTGCCTGGATTTGAAAACTACAAACCATGAAAAAACCATTTCAAGAATGTTTGACTGAGGGATTCGAACCCATTCATTTCTCCAGTCCGTAAATAGTCAGGCCCTATGCCCGCAACTTGACAATCGTAACTTTCCCGATCGGTAACTGTGGTGTGTAAATTTAATACTTTATTAAAAATATGTTATTTTCACCATCATTTTATAAGAAAGACAGAACCAGAAAATCTTAGCTACACATTTTGTCTTGGGTCTGAAGATGTTAAAGAAAGGTACTTGTGGTTACCGTAATTTTTAATTAAAGCCTTAATTTTTTATAACATATGATAAATGTACATGCTTTTGTACTGGTAGTAAAATTGATTAGTATGTAATATAAGGAAAATATCTAATTTTAAAGTCTGGAATATTTAATCCCTCCAGAGTCACTGAAATATTTTGAACTTTTCCTTGAGTGATTATTATCTTTAAAGGTAAATTTTTAAAATGTGCTTCGTTATTGATATTGTTACAGTGTACTCCTGATAATTCGCTTTGCGGTTAATTCGCTGGTCTTCAAGAGTATTTCTTATAGAAGTAATTCTTACATCAACTATTCATCCAGCTAAATAAAGTAATCTCTCCATCGTTTAAAAGAATTTGATATGATTCTTGGAGACAAAATTCTTGAGATTTGAGAAGACTGAACTGGGTTTCCCAGCGATGTACAGTAAAATTAAGCCCACTTGGACACTGCTACCAGAATGTTGCAATCTTGGAAACATACGAGCATGTCGCCGAAAGGGATTTCTTTTACCTTTAATGCTGAGACAGTGCAAAGTGGAGTGCACTTTCACTCAGAACCTACCCTCCCTTTCCAACCACCATACCCCAAGGTCACTGGCCTATGATTTGTGAAGGGTAGATCAACACCGGTCGATGCACGGACAGCATATTGTAAATAGCGATTATTGCCCAATGGCGCAAACCTACGAGATGAGTGCGTGTTTGATGAATGATCTTCATGCAGTCAACACGTTACTACACTCGCACAAAAGCAAGCGTTCACCGGCTTCTATGACGACAGTATTTAGAACTGGCAAGGTGGTCTCATTACGATGTCATTAATTAAGGCAAAACCGGGATAAATGTCAGGTTGCAGAAGAAAGTGACAGGCTGTAGTTGAGCATGTTAGAATACATTTAACCTACAAAAACAATAATAAACAATTGAACACGAGTATCGGTGTTTTTTCAAATCTAGTGCTGCCATCTACGATGCGCACACAATACACACACAGTGTTTTGTTTTCAACCTCACACGCAGTTCCGTTCATTTCGTGTCGGGTCAACAGTGCTATGTATTTTAGAGTAAATAAATACTAGTTTGTTTAAACTGTTGTTTAATTGACTTTGCCCAGAGCCTGTTCCGCTGATAGAGCAGTTAGACGATTATGGTTTCAAACCACTTACCATATATTTATAATATTCTAATTCTGCAGATCCCGGAGGCCGATTATGAGAACATAAACGTGCGCTTTAGAAGGGAGCAGTGACCTTCATATCCGGATGCATTCTGGCGCTTTGAGAAGGAAAGGGCTAATGTGTCTTTCAATCCAATGTAGCAAAGGGTTATAATTTTTTTGCATGTTCATAAAATACATTTCAATATTTAAATCAATAGTTTTGTGTTTAGTAAGCTTAAAAGAAACGTAATAAATCAATTTAAGAGGAACACTCAGTCAATCAATACTTATGTATTGAAACATATTTACATTGGGTACATGTTTCGAACCTTATTGGTCCTTCTTCAGCCCTGAACTATTATAAATTTTGCAAATAATCATAATACAACCAACATCAACATGATGCTTGCAAAGCATACTATAAATAAATAAAAGAGTTAATTATGTCCTGAAAATGATACAAGTTAAAACAATGAAAACACATTAAAAACACTGTTAAAATTGACTAATATCAGTTGCATCATAGTATGACGACTTAGTCCAGTTGAATTTGGATGATTGACCACATAAAGTTTTGTTGACAGACTTTTGTATGTGGGCTGTGATGAGTCAAGTTGATATTCGCATGGGAATAATAATAACTAGCGGACCCGGGATTATCCCTCTTATTCCTCTTAAATTGATTTATTAGTTATTTGTCAATACGGACCTAACAAACTCCATTATGGATTTGAATGAAATAATGATTAAAAGAAACATAACTGTGGATAATTCGCGGAAGCTCATGCATTAATTACCGCGAATTATCAGGAGTGCACTGTATTATTATTATTATTATTATTATTATTATTATTACTACTAGTGGACCCATGCAAGAGCTCTTCCATGTGTATAAACCACCCTCCCGGCTTTATTGGTATGCAGGTTCAACGAGACATAGTTCTGGCAGGGCTATTGTCTTGTTTATGTGTTTCATCGCACTTTTTAAACAAATTATGGATCATATAACTCATGGCGTTCCACAAGGATCTATACTTGGACCTACATTATTCTTAATGTATATAAATGATATTGTGGAATGTAATTTGAGAGGGCATATCAAACTGTATGCAGATGATACAAATATCTTCTACACTGGGAAAGACATAATTGAAATCATACAAAATGTGCAACAAGATATAAATACTCTCTCACAATGGTTCCAGGCCAATAAATTAACAATGAACCTACAGAAGACCAATTACATGGTAATTTCAAAACAAAGCATGAAAGAAATCACACATGACAAAATATATATAAATAATATTGAAATAAAAGAGGTTAATCAGGCAAAGTATTTAGGTCTAATCATCGACAAACACCTGACCTGGATTGAACACGTTGAACGAATTGCTAAGAAACTCTCACCTGTAGTAGGGATCCTAAGGAAACTTCAGTATCTTATTCCCCTAAACCTTGTAAAACAAATCTACTATTCACTTGTACATAGCAAGCTCCAATATTTAAATGTTATTTGGGCTCACTGCAGGAAATCCACACTGAATGATTTAATGACTATTCAGAATAGGGCCATTAGAAACATATTTAACCTTCCTTACTGCACTCCAGTAAAAGATCTGTACATCAAAAGTAAAATTCTACCCCTCAGCATAAGTGCAGAACTCCGAGCAGCTATGCTAATATACAAGATTAAACACAACACAATACTCTATAGCTCTCCCTACATCTTGAACTCAGACAATCATTCTTATGGAACTAGGCATGCGAAGGACGTAGCTTTATATATCATTCACTCTTCTAAATATGGTAGAAATAGTTTCAAGTTCTCTGCATCACAGTCATATAATAAACTTCCTGATGAAGTAAAAAGTGCACCAACTTTGTCGGTATTAAGAGGAAAACTATGGAAGTATTGTGGGAAAAATTCGATGCATCTTAATACATCAAATAAGTTAAGTTATGTATAAGATTAAAAATCCTAAGTGCTTATCATTTTAAGGGACCTTGGTCTAAACAATCTTAGATATGGTATCAACCTTATAATAGGCCTATGTCCTTATTCATCAATTTGTGTTACCTTCAGAATTTTCTTCCTTGGTGTGTAAACACACATATTACTGTACAATTCCTCTGTACGAGCCTATGGCTCTTTGGAATTAATTGAATAAAAAAATATTAAGAACTAAGATGTCCGGTCGGTTGCGTTGGTACAGGCATGTAGCCCGAGCAAATTGTAAGGAAGTCGCTTGCTCTCGAGCCTGATGGACAAAGATCTCGGGGACAACCAAAAAAGTGTTGGATGGATACCCTACAAGATGATATGCACATCGTAGGTCTTTGTCCTATAGATGCAGCAAACCGCAACAAATGGAGAGCGAGGTGCAGAGTGGCGGACCCCAAAAAATAATTGGGAACAATGCCAGGAAGAAGGAGAGTGCAATTCTTCACTGCTGTGGGTAATTCTCTTTGTTTTGAATGCTCATTAGTTATGATCGGTTACTTGTGAGACTGGCTGCGTGGTGCAGCGGGAACGTTCTCGCCTGGTTGCAGTATTGAATCCTGGCACAGTTAGTTGGCATTTGAGGGTGCACAAACGCGAGGGAGCTGTGCCAGTAGATTTACTGGCACATTAAAGATCTCCTTTGTGGAAAAATTCCAGCACCCCGGAGTCTCTGAAAGTCGCAGTTGTTAGAAGGGACGTAAAACCATAAATATCTTATTGTATAATATGCTACGGTGTATGTTTCACAAAACTCAAGTTCCTAAACCAGAGGGATTGGTTCGTTGGTTGGTTCCTCACTTTAGGGGCTGCGACAATGCGGTCATGTAGCCCCCTGTACTTTGGGTGTGTGTAGAATCTGTCTGATAACCGGTGTAAATTGTGATGACTGTATTAGTGTGTGTTTTCTGTTTTTGAATTCAAGTAAGGACTGCAGACATTGAATTTTTTCAAGTAGTTCCTACTGCACACATGGGGCGCACACAACCCATTATGCAAGAGTTCTCGCCCGGGTCCGCTAGTTATTATTATTATTATTATTATTATGCATTGGTTCAATTCCTGTCTGTATTATTATAAACACACATCACTATTATTATAAACACACATCACATGCGAACGGCTTCATATAATTTCATGAGGGTTTCTATTTAGGTCCATGGTTGTTAGTACTTTAATATTGGCTAGAACTAATTTTTGTGGTAGAATGGCAAAGGGGGTGACTCATTTTGGGTTTTCGACTTTATTTCGGTAGTGATTAAAAAATATTTATGAAATCGTGTGTGACAAAAAAATTAGTCAGTCTGAAAGACTAGACGTTATATCATTTCAAATGACGCATGTTACAAATGCTACACATGTTAGAAAGGCTCAGGAGGGCTTCTCAACAGATTCCATTACCCATTAACTTAGGCTTCCCGCACGGGCACCTCTTTAAGGGTCACCCTGTATTTGAGTCTGACATCTTTTACAACTCTTTAAGAGTCACCCATTATTTGAATCTGATATCTCGCAAACCTCCGTGGCTTAAGCGGCAGCACGCCGGCCTCTCACCGCTGGGTCCGTGGTTCAAATCCCGGTCACTCCATGTGAGATCTGTGCTGGGCAAAACGGAGGTAGACAGGTTTTTCTCCGGGTACTCCGGTTTTCCCTGTAAAAATTTCATTCCAGCAACACTCTCCACTACCATTTCATTTCATCTGTCATTCATTTAATCATTGCCCCAGAGGAGTGCGTCAGGCCTCTGTAGCCGGCACAGTTCATATCCTCGCCGCTAGATGGGGGCTTCATTCATTCCATTCCTGACCTGGTCGGAGACTGGAAGCAGGCTGTGGATTTTCATTTCATTTTTCATTTCATCTCGCAAACCTCTTTAAGGGTCACCCTGTATTTGAATTGAATCTAACATACTGTACACCTCGTTAAGTGTCACCCTGTAATTTGCTCTGACATCCTGCACGCCTCTTTAGGAGGCACGCTGTATTCTTGTCTAACATCTTGTGCACCTCTTTAGGAGTCACCCTGTATTCTTCTCTGCCATCTTGTACACCTCTTTAGGAGTCACCCTGTATTCTTCTCTGCCATCTTGTACACCTCTTTAGGGGGCACCCTGTATTCTTATATGGCATCTTGTATATCTCTTTAGAAGTCACCCTGTATTCTTGTGCTCGCTTCGCTCAAAGCCCCAGGTTGCTCGAAGCCCCAGGACTCTTTCAACAGACTCCAATGACCATTAGTAGCTTCTTTTCCCGCGCGGCTGCATGACGTCACTTCCGTCTCCGTAACGCATAACGTTGGACCCAAGCATAACGACGAAGTCGACAAGATCATTTGAAATAATAAAAATTGTTGGGAATAAAGTTTTAAGCATTTTATGTTCGTTTAGAACGTGCTGTCAGCTAAAGGGATACATTAAGAGAGCTAGGCAGAGTCCATTATTTGCAGAGCAGCGCATGCACTGGTTCAGTTAGCAGGAGCGGCATGTTTGACAGCAGACGACAGGATGTGAGAAAGGGCACTTTCTACAAAGCATGGTGGGCTTTGTTGAGAGTTCTGCAGGGACAATGGAAGATAAAGTGGAAAGGGTCTCTACTCTACCAGGAGGAGCAGGTATTGGCGCCTCGACTCATATATTGACATCCCAATGGACTATATCGACCATAAGACCAAAAGTTCATGCATACTTACCTTTCTTAGTGAGTACCATGATTAACAAGGCAATTCCTCTAGAGACAGTCAGCTTAAATTCAGCTTTGTCATGTCTTCTGTCGAAAGGGGAAAAAATGATGTTTTTTTTCTCATAGTCCCCTTTAAGAGAATGATACGGTGAAGAATTATAGAAATGATTGTGTAATGTGTCCAGAAACCATCAGTGGGACCGGTTAAAATGAACTTTTGCAATTGCGATGAGTTGTTGAAATAAGACGTAATGATAGCATTCCTAAGAAGATCCATAAATGCACTGTACTTGTATAGGTATCTTAGTATCTGCACATTGATTTACTAACAAGGAGTAAAGAAACTTTAGAGAAGGTATCATAATGCATGAGCAACAGACTTTATACACGGAATATGCAAGATGGTTGATGCGGCTTTGGAATTTATAGTAGTGGTGATTTGGAGAACTAAGGAACGAGATGGTCAAGAAACCAAAGAAACCTACTCTAAATGTTTACTCGGGGAGAAGTTATAGGGATGACAAGGAAATATGAGATGATATAAGATGTCGTTGTGATTGAATTTAGATTGGGGACTGTTACGACAGTCTGAGAAAGTTAATGTGAATGGAGAGATTGGAATTGAGTTGCCCGAGTTGATATAAGAAGCAAATTGAATCAAGAAAATTATATCTGTTGTGAAGTTACATCCATAAAGGGAGTATCCCCAAACAAGAGCCATTATCCCAGGGAGTGATTATATGCTGCTTTATTGAAAAATTTTTATTTTTTGTCAGAGCTACAGTCATTCTTTTATTCTGGATCCCATCACCACTACTGATTATATATATATAACCACCGTATGAGTAAGACAACAACACTGGGATAAACAAGTGCCACTCAAAACCAAGGTGACATTGTACAAATCATACACACGAATCCTCACATACAGCCTGGAAAACACAGGAAGGAAAATTCGAAACTCCAAGCAGCAGAAATGAAGTTCCTGCATACTATGATCCAGAAGACCAGGAAAGACAAGATCAGAAATGATAAAATCAGAGAAGAGGTGAAAACAGAAGACTCTATACTACAAAAGATCCAGAAGGTTAGAATAAAGTTGTTTGGCCATGTGAAGAGAATGAGTGCCATTAAAACTGCAAGAAGGGAGTATGAAAGAGACCTTGAAGGGGGGAGACCAGTTGGCAGACCTAGAAAACCATGGGCAGATCTGGTGAAGAAAGATGTACAGGAGAGAGGCCAGGATTGTGAACGAAGAATGGTTCATGGATTGACAGAGATGGAGGGGGCTCGTATACCACAACCGGGAAACTGGAGTTGTCTCATAATGTCCTCTATTTCCCTTCCCCTTCTCCCCTAGCATGTCTTTGGACAATCGAAGGAGTGATATTTGTGAGACACGTTTTTGATCTGCTGTTGTTCACGCCCAAACGCACTACATACGGCGGGGCATGGCACAGCTGCAGGGATTCTTTGGTTTCTTTGCCATGATGTTCTCCAAGGGCAAACTGGAGACTAGTTCGAACCTACGATGACGCAACCAAATAGCGGCTCACAACACCGGCCTGATTCAGCGGCTTTTTAGTGCACCCAGGCCTGGAAATCCAATTAGATCTTCTATGGAGAGTCGGAAACAATGGATTGATGAACTTCGCATTATTTATTTCATAAACTGTATTCATGTCACTTATGTACTTATAAAGGTAATTAATCTTTGATATTTATTGTACAGGCTGAGGAAGAGGGAGTTAACAACCTTCGAAACATGTACCTGTGAGTAGGTTTAATATAAGTATTGAAAAGGCAGAATCCCTTTATTACTTTCTAATAAACTGGAGTTGGTCAACGATGATGATGATGAGTTAAGTTTTTTTTTATAAAATTATATATTACAGTACATAGTATGTATGACAGTATCCATCGGGAATCTTTATTAAATGTCCTTACTGAATTTGGTTTACATCGAAAACTTGTTAACCTTATTGCGGTCACTCTTAAGAATACTAAATCTAGAGTTAGGTTTAGAAGTGAAACCTCTGAGTCATTTGAAATCCATACTGGTCTTCGGCAGGGAGATGGATTATCTCCATTGTTGTTTAATTGTGTGTTGGAAAAAATTATGCGTCAATGGAATAAGGTTTGTTCACCGAATGTCAAGATTGGAAAAAAATATTCTACTAAATTGTCTTGCCTTTGCAGATGATCTAGCATTATTAGCAACTAGCATCGAAGAAGCTAAATTTCAGGTAGAGGAATTGGAATGTTTAGCAGCAAAGGTTGGGTTGAACATTTATTTTGAGAAAACAGAAATGATGCAATCTTTTCAAGTTGACACATCACATATTGTACTGCATAATGCCAGGAAAATAAAGATTGTGGAAAAATTTTAATATCTTTGTGAGATCATCACTTGGAATGCCAATGAAAGAGCATCAATAGTTAGTAGAACACTAAAATTGCGACGAGAACAACAGATTACTTGGCCAACATATAAGAAACAGTCTCTTTCGATTAATGCTAAATTTCGACATTATTTCTCCGTCGTTAAGCCAGAAGCAACATATGCGAGTGAAACTTGATTTAAACTAAACACCCAATCAACAACTGACAAACTACAGAAGGTTGATAGACGGATTCTTCGGACAATAATCGATAAAAAACACCAGATTGATGGCCAGTGGATACTTTTGCCCAATTCAATAATTTACAAGGAAAGTGAATCTATCATTGACATGATGCGAAAACGAAGAATTGAGTTTTTTTGACACATATCCCGCTTGTCAAATACTAGACTCCTGAAAAAACTTTTTGACTTATTTTGGAATAGTAAAACAAAAATCACATGGTTTAAAGAAATACAAATGGATTTAGACGAATTGAAAATTACTAGGCATCAAATTGAACATAGAGAAGAGAAACGGCTTCTGAAGAACAAATACACTCGAATAACATTCAAAATTTCACAGCGTAAGCAGTATGTTATATCAGCAGAAGAACGAGCTGCAAGATCTTCCAGAATGAAAAAATGTTGGGAAAGAAAAAAATTATCAAGTATTAAGAACTGAACTTAGTATTTGAAGACTTTGTATATAAGGTTTGATTTTTGGTGCTCCAATGTGGGCGTAAACAGTGTAAATAAATAAAACATATTTGCCTCTCATCTAATGATTCTGATTGGTGATTGTATCACACCATGCCACGAGAAGGGAGAGTTTTGATGTGCTGTACCAAATATTATTTGTTTAATTGTTCACTGGCGCCCATATACATATATACAGGGTCATTATCTATGTGCGCCCCGATAAACACTGCAAGCTAAGCCGGCTTTGACTGGCGCAGGGGGGGTGCGCGTACACGGTTCAGCCGGTGGTTGGCACACTCCGCTGACTCATATTGTTAGTTCACACTTGTTTTGTCATTCATATGGATGTGCATCTGCAAAACTTAGACGTTAGTGTTGCACGTTTAGTGAGTATTGTGATTACTGTGATTGTTGGTGTTGCCTAGACACCGATTCACATTGCGCGAATGTGTATGAAAAGCAGAAAATCTTCTTGTGATTAATGGACACCGCATTATTGGGCCATTTTACCACGATAGTATGATAAACAGTGAGCAGTATGTCAGTGACATTCTTAACCCCTCCTGCGACAAACTTACATATGCTGAACGTCTGATCATTTATTTTCAGCAGGATTCCGCCACTCCTCATACAATTGGTATTAATATTTTGCAAAAGTTCCGCCTAATCAATACCTTTATTGTATAAATGATCACTTAGTGGTCATTGGTACATGTTTCGAGGCCTAATTGTTTTGGCCCCTTCATCAGCCGATATAGATAAAATGTGGTTGGATAGCTTAACACTAATAAACATTCCCTTCAATAACCCTATTATGGTGCACCATAATGAAAGGTGGAAGATGTTTACCCCAAAGATACATAAGGAAATAAAATACATAAAGAAAGAAAGAAATAGTTGAAATTTGAAAAAAAAAATACAATGTGAACACACTTTAAAATTTTACCCTTTCTTGCTGATCACTGAAATTGTGCACTCTTCATGTAGTCCAAATCTTCTGAAATATGTGACTACAATAACACATTTGAAGATAAACCACACGCTGTATTGTGGCTTGCAGATGTCAACGAAACTGCAATGGCTGAGCTCTGTAGCAGTTCCACCTCAAATACCATTCAAATACTAAAAACTCCTCATACAGCTTAAATGTCAATGACGGAATTGCGGCGTATTTTTGGTGGTCCTGAACGTATCATAAGTAAGAATTTGTGGCCTCCACGAACCCCGGATTTGACAATCTGTGACTTTTATTTGTGGGAAACACTAAAAGGTAGGGTGTATAGAAAAATTCCACATTCGATTGATGAACTTAAACCGTATATAAGAGATGAAATCGAAGCTATCACTGCTGTGGAACTTCAGAATGTTGTCCATTCTTTCATCAGAAGATGTCAGGTGTGTGTTACAAGAGAGGGAGGACATTTTCAGCATCGGCTATGAGCACTAAGTACATATTATTGAACATGTTTGGTAAAAGTGCGCGCCAGCCACCGGCTGAACCGTGTACGCACGCGATCTGCACCAAGCAAAGCCGGCTTAACTTGCCGTGTTTATCGGGGCGCACATACTGACTCTGTATACAGGGTGTTCGCAGCAAGCCCTACTTTGTGCTGTAACTCATTTGTTTTTCAAGATATTTTAATTTTGACGCTTGCTTTGGAAAGTGCTTTTCAAGCTCTAAAACTTTTGTTTCGTTGGTTTTTGTGTGAAGTTTGTGCATAACGCGCAAATCAACTTTTTGTGGCATGGTTTTGGCTTTTTTTTTTTGCCTAAATCAGTTTTTTGACATCACCTATCGAAAGAGCGACATCGAATTAGTCGAATTAGCCATCAAAATATCAGTTTTTGCTCAAATCAAACTTGCAAAATGCGAGTTTGTGTTTACATTTTCGTCTGCTTATAGCATGCGACCTGCCTCTGCCTGGCCCGGTCGAACTAATCTAAACACAAACTCGCATTTTGTGAGTTCGATTTGTGCAAAAACTGATATTTTGGTGGCTTATTCGACTAATTCGATGTCGTTCTTTCGATATGTGATGTCAAAAAAACGATTTGGGCAAAAAAGTGCCAAAACCGTGCCACAAAAAGTTGATTTGCGCGTTATGCGTGAACTTCACACAAAAACCAATGAAACAAAAGTTTTAGAGCTTGAAATGTACTTTCCAAAGCAAGCATCAAAATTAAAATATCTTCTAAAACAAGTGAGTTACAGCACAAAGTAGGGCTTGCTGCGAACACCATGTATATTATCAATATTAATAATCAGTCATCCAGACTCCTTAAATGTAATTACAATTTGTGCCAAGCCTGTGATGGATACAAATACACATGATTCTTATATATTACTAAATTTGGTCTGGGCTAAGTATGTTTACACACAAACAAGGCTCTGCTGTACTTTAGTATGCCCCTCTTATCACCTCTGTCTAATCTGTTGTGATTTTGAAAAGACCCATTTGAACCAGTATATTGTGCTTTCTAGGTAAAGATGCAGCTGGTATTGCTATGGAGGCCATAAACTTTGCTCGTGACCAGAGAATCGATGTGGTACTTGTTGACACTGCTGGCAGAATGCAAGATAATGAACCTCTCATGAGAGCTCTGTCCAAGGTGAGAATAATAAAATGTGTTTAAACTTTTCTATAAACCCCAAGTATGTTGTATGGCATAGAGATCACATGTATCTTAAAACCATCAAGGAGACAACGAAGGTATGGAAATCTTCCTTTCAATCTAGTCAGAAGGAAACTGTGGTACCCTGTCGACTTCGGATCGGCCATGGGATTGCTACGCACTCCCACTTGCTAAAGAGGGAAGCCCCCCACTCTTTGTGTACTTGAGGTGTCCACCTTACAGTGGCACACACTCTCTTGGGATTTGTGGCCCTGACTGATCTGCGAAGGACACTCAAACTGCCTAACACCCTCTCTCTTGTTCTACATGATGATGGCCGTCAGCAGACCACGTCATCCGGTTTATGAGGGAGAGTGGTTACTTTTAAAAGTTTTAATGCAATTTAAGACTTTGTAGTTTAGTTGTAGTCTGTTTTAGGTTTTTATTGTGTTCATATCTATTTTTATTATTCGAAATGCCTTGTTTGTTTCATTGTTTTTTATCATCCACGTTTTCTCTTCTTTTATCTAAATAAGGCATTATTGTTAGGGCTCGCTGTCTTCTTCTTCTTCCTCCTCGCCTTTTCCCATTACGCGGGGTCGGCTTTCTTAATCCTGAGGCGCCAGTCGTTTCGTTGTAAAGCATCATCAGCAGATAGGCCCAATACTCTCATGGCCCTCTGGACGTTCGTCATCCATCTTGTTTATGGTCTGCCGCTCCCTCTCTTTTGCGTAGCCATGGAAAGGCACTTCTTCACTACATGATTCTCTGGTCTTCGCATAACATGTCCATACCACCTTAACCTGGTTTCTAAAAGTTTCTCAGTTATAGGCACTACTCTGAAACTGCCCCGCACATGTTCACTGCAGATTTTATCTTTGAGAGTAACTCCTCCTGCCCAACGTAACATACGCTTTTCAGTGGTATGTAGCTTTTGCTCATGTGCCTTTGTAGTAGCCCATGTTTCACTACCATAGAGTAGGATTGGTCTTACAGCAGTTTTATAAACTTTCCCCTTCGTTCTTATGGGTATTTTCGGATCACATAAAACTCCTGTTGGTTCACACCATTTGTTCCACCCTATGGATTACATCGGCGGTTATCGTGCCATCTTCAGCAATGACAGAACCTAGATATTTGAATTTTGTTACTCTTGGTAAGGTTTCACCATCTAGTTTAAGTTAGGGCTCGCTGTCTGTTTTGATTAAACTATTTTAGTCTTCATCCCCCTGGCAGTGGACTATTTTATCTTCATAATTTCATATCATTTCATCAAGGGCCGATAACCTAGATGTTAGGCCCTTTAAAACAAGAATCATCATCACCGAAGGAGTCAATTCTGTAGTTGGAAATTGATATTGCAACTTTTCAGTCGGTCAACACAACTTAATCCCAATTACTGGGCTGGAACGGGGTACACTCAGCCTCGTGAGGCAAAACTGAGAAGAGGTGGCTTTGATTCCCACATCAGCCATCTTGGAAGTGGTTCTCCACGGTTTCTAACTTGAGGCTACGGCCGCCTTCTTCCCAATCCTCAATTGAATTACAAATACATACACTAATACATTGTCTGGCTGCGTGGCTCAGGGGTAACGTTCTCGCTTGCTGAGCCCAAGGTTCGAAACCTGGCGCAGTCAGCTGGCATTTGAGGGTGCGCAAATGCGAGGGAGCCGTGTCAGTACATTTACTGGCACGTTAAAGATTCCCTTCGGGGCAAAATTCCGGCATCCCGGCGTCTCTAAAAGCCAGGGTAGTTAAAAGGGACGTAAAACCAATAACATTATTATTAACATTATTACACTAATACATTAAATTCTAAAATACAGTCATCACAATAAGACTGGCTGCGTTACTCAGCGGTAACGTTCTCGCTCTGTGCCCATGGTTGCAGGATCGAATCCTGGGTGCGCAAATGCGAGGGAGCCGTGTCTGTAGATTTACTGGCGCGTTGAAGATCCACTTCAGGGTAAATGTCCGGCACCCCGGGAAAGCCGCAGTAGTTAGAAGGGACGTAAAACCAATAACATTATTATTATTATTATGACAATGACCACAGGTTGTTAGGCAAATTCCCCACACACCCACGCAAGTACACGGCGATGCAGGACCACAATGTCGCAAAGCCCCTAAATAAAGCAGCAGCAATAAACTAGGATTGTGAACATCACATAAGTAAATAGTTAAAAAGTAGGACAGATATCAATTGTAGTGCATTGTAGACACAATCATACATACATGTACACGTGTAAAATTAAAGGGTTAAAATGTACTGGAGAAGATTTCAACCAGTTGGGGTATTGTCATGGGAAATGAATAACTTTTGTAACAGAAGTTGTTGTTACTTAATTTGAGGAGCTTGGGCATCGTGGTCATTTAGCACCGTGAATATGGGTGTGTGTGTATTTTTGTCTGATAACTTGTGTCACTGTGATGGCTGTATCAGTGTGTGTATTTGGAAGTCAGGTAAGGATTGAGTAGAAGACGGCCATGGCCTTGTTCCATCCTGGCATTTTCCTGGAGTAGAAGTGAGAAAACCACTTCCAAGATGGCCGAGGTGGCAATCGAACTCGCCTCAGTTTTGCCTCACGAGGCCTAGTGTCCAGCCCTCAAACCAGAATTAAGTTTCTTGGTAGAGCTGAGAATCAAACCTAGACCTCTGGGGTGAAAGTCAAGAATTAGTAGCCACTACACCATAAAATAAAAGTAAACTAATACATACACGTTTCAGTGTTTGCCTAGTTCTATAATTCACAAACTAGTATGGCCTTAGAGACGAGAGGGAGGAGACCTATGCATGTTTGATTATTTAGAGTTGGTTGGTTCTTAAGTTTAGGGGCTGCGACAACGCAGTCATGTAGCCCCGTGTACTTTGGGTGTGAGTAGAATCTGTCTGATAACCGGTGTTAATTGTGATGGCTATATTAGTGTGTGTATCTGATTTTTAATTTAAGTGCAGACTGCAACTTAGAATTTTTCAAATAGTTCCTACTTTTGCCGCCAAACGCCACCGTCAACGACTACTAGGCTTAGTTCAGAACTCAGCTACTAGACGCCACCGCAGTCGGCTCTTGGCAATGAACATAGGAACCTAAGAGCGTTGTTTACATTCTTAACCTATACAATTTAGTTTCACACAGGTGTAATTAGTGGAAAGTTCTTTAACATGCCATAAATCTATGACATGGGAACGCCGGCTTTACTTCCCCTCCGAAGGAAGGCATACTGAGGGATTTTTAACGCTCTTAAAAAATCAGACGGCTTCGGCCGGGTTTGAACCCGCTATCTTGGGCATAGAAGCTGATTATTTAGACAGTAGATCATTCTGACAAAACACATGCGAAAACTAGATAGCATAAGAAACAAGACCAGGAAGTTGGGAGGGAACAGAAAGACAGATTGTATCGTAGGTGAGAGTAGCGGGGTGGTATTTTAATTCACTTGGTCGCTTAAAAGTATTGGAGAATCCTGGCAGATAGTTCTGTTGATCTCCAGGAACTCCATCGTGTGACTCTTGTTGTTAACATGGAGGAACTCGACATCACTGTGGAATAGAATCGAATGTTCTCGAATGAAAACATGTTGTGAATATGTCCGTTTGAGCTAATATATTTTAACAAATATGATAAAATGTCCCGGCTAGCTCAAACAAATTGCCAGCGTTTCGCCCCAGTTTACCAATGGGCTCTTCAGTTGGTTATGGTACACCTCACCAAGACGAGTGGCTAGCGCATACTGAGAATGCCATTGCAAGACACCCGATACATGTGTACCCACGTCACGAGCTATGCCAATGCACTATGGGAGTCAAACTTCCTTTCCAAAGCAATAAAACCTTACCTTGGTGTCGTTATAAAATCGAATGTTCTCATGTTGTGATTATGTCCGTTTGAGCTAATATATTTTAACAAATATGATAAAACGTTCCAACTGAAGAGCCCATTGGTACACTGGGGCGAAACATTGGCAATTTGTTTTAGCTAGCCGGAACATTTTATCATATTTGTTAAAATCACTGTGGAAGTCTTGGATGTTATGTGTAGACAAATGTTAAGCAAAGTTATAGAGTCCAATTATTACAGTCGCGAGATTCTGTAATGTTCTTCAACTTGTCTTAAAATAGTGTGTAATATTTTGGTTTAAAAAAAAAACAACCTTCTTTGAACAATGTTAGTGATTCTCCAAACGTGTGTTGCAGCTGATCAAGGTGAACCAGCCAGACCTAGTATTGTTCGTAGGTGAGGCACTTGTTGGGAACGAGGCTGTGGATCAGCTTGTCAAGTTTAACCAGGCCTTAGCTGATTACTCCTCTTCTGACAGGCCACATCTCATTGATGGCATCGTGCTCACCAAGTTCGATACTATTGATGACAAGGTAATGTTATTAATACAGCCAAATCAACTTCTGATAAAATATGCAAGAAAGGAACAAATACTGAGAAAAAATGACTTGCCAGGTTAACTAGATGGTAGACACATGCATATTGAAGCAACTGGAAAGCAGCAAGTTGTAAGATAAGAGCACCGTCGAAACACTAAATAAGATGTCCAAAATTTTAGGGTGATCCAATCTCCCTCTACCCATTTACATCCTCAACAATCATGCCACTTTTGGCGATTGTTTCACTGCCAAAATCGTTAACCACCTCTTCCCATTCCTTCACCCCATGGGGCTGGCTGCGTGGCTCAGGGGTAACGTTCTCGCTTGCTGGGCCCAGGGTTGCAGGTTCGTATCCTGGCGCAGTCAGCTGGCAATTGAGGGTGCGCAAATGTGAGGGAGCCGTGTCCGTAGATTTACTGGCACGTTAAAGATCCCCTTCGGGGCAAAATTCCGGCACCCCGGCGTCTCTAAAAGCCAGTGTAGTTAAAAGGGACGTAAAACCAATAACATTATTATCATTATTATCACCCCTTGGGAATCCGAGGTGGGTTATCAACAGGTACTCAAGTCCAGGGTTGCTTCTGTCCCCCTCCACTCACCCCATAGCAGGTGTGCGTCCTTCCCGGGAACCGTTATTTATGTCTTTTCCATCAACAAATGATCGCCTGACTATTTTGTACAAAGGACATCATTCTTTTGTGTTTTTACAATCAATTGATCAATTTACAGGAATAGGACAGAAACATGAATAAAGGTCAAACACAATGACAGACAGTGCAGGGAGAGGTTGAGAGAGAAGGGAAAAAGGCAGAATGACAGGGATAGTCAAAATTAATTATCCATGCCATCAATTCAACCAGTTCTTCTGTCTCTCTAAACCAGTGGTTCCCAACCTTTGCCAGCTGACACCCCCCTTTTCAGATACAGGTGGTCATCGCCCCCACCCCCCCCTCCCTCCCCACCACTCGTTGCTTCTATAGCCTCTTCGATAAACTGACGCGAAGGATATAGACCTAACCTAATAACACTACACAATGGAGTAGTTATTTCTGATAGAATAATATGAAGTATAGGCTATTACAGGAAACACTGCAAGACAGTTCACGCGAACGTCACACAGTCCTAATATTTTGGAATCGTCTTTTAGCTTTGATTCACACTTCAAATCTATGGCTTCTTCTTGAAGTTGTGCTGGCAGTGCTTCAATGTTAATGGCAAACAAATTTATTGTTAACATCCTGGACCATTCATCCGACGAGATATCAGGAAAGTAGAAGTTGAATTCTTGTGCCAGGGAATCCAAATGTGACTGAATTTGCACCTTAAGTTTATTACGATCACGTTCATTTTTCGGTAAAATTTCATTATGGCGGTGAAAGGATGGGAAGTTGTTCAACTGAAGCCGGTGTATCCATAACTCTATCTTTTTCCAGGAAAGCTTGGATGGTATCATAAGCCAGCATGATATTTGAGTTTTTGCCTTGGAGCTTTTAGTTCAAACTGTTCAAAGATTCAAAGAAATCACAAAGATATGCCAACGAGACGATAAATTTGGCATTGATTTTGCTCCTTACAACACAAGCAAATTCATTTTCACCTCCAACCTCGTGGCTCACAGAGGTTTGTGCCGACAGTTGGCAATTACCAGTGCTTTTGAACGATTGACTTGGCGCGACAATCCCTTGGAGGGATTCGAAAAATGTTTATTATACAAAATTGTAATATTCGAGTTAAAAAAACTTAATTCTGAAATCACTTCACGCCCCCTTAAGGGGCCTGCTCTAAACAATGCATGGCGGAGGAAGGACATTTTTCAATGCAATCTTCTGTCTGGTGAAACTGGTAGGTAGAAACAAGCACGTCGGGTCTATTGCCTTGAAGAGCTATTGATGGATTGATGACGTAAATGCCCACCCTTGAAGACAGTAGTGTGTTCTAGTGGAGAATATGCATGTACTTCTTTTTTCATTCACTTTTACTTTCACACTTTTACCAAACATGTTGAGTGAGATGGTGATCACAACAAGGAAGAAGGAAAGAACCACAACGGGAATAACAATTGGTGGGGAACAGCTGAAGAAAGTGGAGAGTTTCAAGTATCTGGGAGGCCTGATACAAGATAATGGAAGAAACGATAGAGAAATAACTGAGCGGGAGAGGCAGGCAGAAGCATTTCGGAGGAGTGTGAGAAGCATGTTATGGAGCAAGGATGTCCCTCAGAACAGCAAAAAGATCATATATCGGACGTACTATGTCCCTATCCTGACGTATGCCTCGGAGACCTGGGTTATGAAAGGAAGGGAGAAGAGCAAAATACAGGCCAGTGAGATGAGGTTCTTGAGAAGCAGTATTGGAGCTACAAAGATGGACAGAATAAGAAATGAGAGGACCAGAGAATTAATGAAGGAGGAACCATTACAGGATGGTATAGAGAAATCTAGACTTAGATGGTATGGACATGTAAAGCGAATGGAGGAGAAGAGGATACCCAGGAGATTACACGAGACGAAGTGGGAAGGAAAGAGACCGAGAGGAAGACCGAGAGACAGGTGGCTGAAGGGGGTGGAAGAAAGCTTGAAGAAGAGAGGAGAAGACTGGACAAGGGTGGAAGATGAGAGATGGTGGGAAGACAGAAGACGTTGGAGAGGCTTGTGTTCCAAACAGACCCGGCCAGTGGCTGGAAACTGTGCAAGATGATGATGATGACCAAACATGTTCAATAATGTGTACTTAACAGTGATCATAGGCAATGTTGAAAATGTCCTCCCTCTCTTGTAACACACACCTGACATCTTCTGATGAAAGAATGTCAACTCTTTCATTATTTAAGGAGGCTGTTTCTTTGAATCGAACCTCCCAATTGTACTGGCATTAGGCACAGCTCTTTATGGAAACTAGATTCGAAATTTTCATCTCGTTTCTGCTTTTCATATACGAATTATGGATATACACACGTTCGCGCAATGTGAATTGGTGTCTATGCATGACCAACAATCACATTAATCACAATACTCACTAAACGTGCAGCACTAATGTCTAAGCTTTGCAGATACACGTCCATATGAATGACAAAACACGTGTGAACTAACAATATGACTAAGCGGAGCGCGCTAATCACCGGCCGAACCGCGCACCAGCGATTTGCGCCAGTCACAACCGGATTAGCTTGCCGTGTTTATCGGGGCGCACATAGATAATGACCCTGTATGTATGGTACTATGCTCTCACAGAAGCAAACCAGACATTTAATTAATTCAAATATATTGTTTCATATATTTTCTTTGTAAAATTAGGCTTAAACAAAGTAAAACAAATGTTCCTGACCTAAATTGTAAACCTTGAAGAAAAATTCAAAATCTTTGCTGAAAACTGTTTTTTTTTGTAGAAACCTTTCCCAATTTGATAGATGTTTGTCCTTCCACTGTCGCAGCCTCTTATTTGGTTATTGTTAACATAAGCAAGGAAGGACACTTTGTATATTTAGGCAAAAAGTAACTTTTATACATTTCTATACTATACATCATTCCAAAAATAAGTGTAACTTAACTTAAGCGATGACCTCTCATTTAAACTTTTCTTCTTGTCTCGTGTCTACTAATCAATTACAGTGGAATCTCGTTAGCACGTTCTCGGTTACGACGTTTTCCCATTTAGCGCGATGATTTTCTCAAGTCCCAGTCCCAATTTTACAAAATACATGTTGATATATCCCCTTAATACGTTCTCTATTCCCGCTTACGACGATCAAATTTCCGTTGTACTATTTGTAAGCGAACCGGATTTTATTCTTATTTCATTATAAAATTCGGCTTCTGGAAAACACGACGCGATATTGCCTCATATTCTCTGATAGTTATTGACAGTGTAGAAGATTTCATTGTGTTTGACGGCGTAGAAGTGGCTATAGCTATGACGCAACACAGGTGACGTGTCTCTCTCCCGCTGCCCTTTCTCTACTTTCTCAAGTCCCTATCCTACTAAATTCATGTTGAAATATCCCCTTAATACGTTCTATATTCCCGCTTACAACGATCAAATTTCCGTTGAACTATTTGTTAGTGAACTGTATTTTATTCTTATTTCATTTAAAAAATCGGCTTCTGGAAAACGCGACGCGATATTGCCTCATATTCTCTGATAGTTATTGTTAGTGTAGATGATTTCATTGTGTTTGACGGCGTAGAAGCGGCTATAGCTATGACGCAACACAGGTGACGTGTCTCTCTCCCACTGCCCTTTCTCAAGTCCCTATCCTACTAAATTCATGTTGATATATCCCCTTAATACGTCCTCTATTCCCGCTTACAACGATCAAATTTCTGTTGAACTATTTGTTAGTGAACCGTATTTTATTCTTATTTCATTAAAAAATTCGACTTCTGGAAAACACGACGCGATATTGCCGCATATTCTCTGATAGTTATTGACAGTGTAGATGATTTTATTGTGTTTGACGGCGTAGAAGTGGCTATAGCTATGACGCAACACAGGTGACGTGTCTCTCTCCCGCTGCCCTTCACCCCCTTCCCTTTGTTTATTTCTCACGTAGGCGCATTATTGTCTTCGTATTCCGCACTATTGTCTTCTAGTTCTTAGTGTTCACGTCCAGTTATGACCTATTTTATTGCGTGTTTCATAATGGATAAGAAGAAAGTACGGCAGATAACTAATGATGAGAAGATGAAATACATTCGAGACGTGGATTGCAATCCTCACATGAAGCGTGTGGATATAGCGTGAAAGTGGAACATTCCTCCGTCTACACTGAACACGATTCTCGGCAAAAGGAAGGAAATCGAACGTGCATTTGAAGAAGGGATGAGCGGCAAAAGGAAACATGTGCGAGAGGGACAGTTTCCTCAACTAGAAAGCGCTTTATTGAAGTGGTTCAAGCAAGTCCGTGCTTCAAAAACATGCGTGCGCGGTCGCCGGCATCAGAGCTGTCACTGGCGGAGCGCGAGAGCGAGAATATTCTTGCTGATCAATTATAAAGAAAGACCCTGTATTATATGTGTCTGGAAGCGGATGGGGAACATTTTCAGCTTCTACTGTAAATCATGGCCAGTAGAACTGCATGGTAGGCTACTGATTTTAAGCACCGTATTCTGCCGTAGGCCTACATATGCGTGCGCGGTCGCCTTCGACTGAGCCGTCACTGGCGGAGCGCGAGAGCGAGAATGTCCTTGCTAAGCAGAAATAAAGACCCTGTATTATACTGTAGTGTAGAGGTACAGTAATTCATTTTTATGTTATTTATTCCGTGTAAGTTACTGATAACCTATGTTTATTTCGTGACTGTAGTAGTGCATACAATCACTTACTAAGGTCGGCGATTTAACATCCTTATATACGCCGCGTTCTTTCTTATATGTTGTAAATGCAGTATGGCGTTTTTCGGTAGTACCTTTTCCCGCATATGACGTCCAAATTTTTCAGTCCCTTGAAAAAACGTACTAACGAGATTCCACTGTAATCAATTTTTTGGTTAGCCAATTAATGTATTATTCTGTTAGTCGATTAATTGTGAAGCTGATTCCTGCACGTGGTGGTCCTGCATAGGTACTTGACCAGTACTGAACTGAACGTCAGCACTCCAGAAGCACTTACGAATAAACATGTGTTTAAATAAACGGTTCTTTTCAGAACCTACTCTGACAGTTATATCCGTGAACATTGAAGGCATGTCACCATCTAAACAACAGCTGCTATTTGAACGTCGCCGTGAACAGAAGTGTGATGTCTTGTGCATCCACGAAACTCACCGAGACTCCCAACAGAGACGACCTAATGTTCCAGGTCTACAGTTAGTTGCAGAAATACCTCGTGCTAAACACGGAAGTGCATTTTTTTGTCAAACCAGGAATCCACATCGTGGGTGCCCATTGCACACATGAGTATAACATCAAGATTATTACCTTGGAGCTTAGTAATTATGTGATCACCTCAGTGACAAGCCTCCTTTGTCCCACCTAATAACTTCGATTCTGGGAAGATATCTATAGTAATAGGGGACTTTAACAGCCACAGTCATGCTTGGGGTTACACTTATGAGGATGAAAACGGAGAAGCTGTTATATCTTGGGCCGAATCCTACCATCTCTCCCTCATTCTTGACAGTAAACTACCTCCATCCTTGAACAGTGGTAGGTGGCAACGAGGGTACATCCCTGATCTCCTTTTCGTCAGCGATTACATAGTACTACAATACAATCAAAAGTTCTCGAAAGAGAAACAAAATGAGTATTGTCCGTTGAGCCATTATAATTAACACTAAAAGTGATAAAAATATCCAGCATAACTCAACCATTATAATTAACACTAAAAGTGATAAAAATGTCCAGCATAACTCAACACATTGCTATAGTTTCGCCCGAGAAGGCCAATGCAAGACGCACGTCACGAGCATGCCAGTGCACCACCGGAGTCAAAATGGCTCAACGGACAATACTCATTTTGTTTCTCTTTCGAGAACTTTTGATTGTATTCAATGCCAAAGCAAGGTTTATTGTTTTTGGAAATGGAGTTTTTGACTCCGGTGGTGCACTAGCATGCTCGTGACGTGGCCACATGTGGCGAGGCGTCTTGCATTGGCCTTCTCAGTGTGTACCTGCTACGCGTCTTGGTAGGTGTGCCTTTACCAACTGAAGAGCCCAATTGGCATGCTGGGGTGAAACGCTAGCAATGTGTTCAGTTATGCTGGACATTTTTATCACTTTTGGGGTTAGTACAACAATGCCATAAATCAGTGTGCTCCCCTATCCTCAACACACAACATAGACCAATAATGTGTCGACCACTTCCGATTATCAGACCCCAAGAAACTGGTTATAGACGAAGGTATAATTTCAAGAAGGCAGACTGGCCGAAGTTCTCCAGAATGTTGGATGAAAAGATTCAAACAATTGATCCTGTGCCTGAAGAGTATGAACACTTTGTCGAGCTTGTTAAACTCTGCTCGCGAGCATGCATCCCAAGACGTTGTAGAACGACCTATATTCAAGGTGTGACTTCAGAAACAGCCGTTTTACTGGAGGAATATTATGCCCAGTATGATGAAAATCCATTTAGCGAGGAAACATCCCAAACAGCAAGATCCGTTCTCTCCTCAATCTCTGAGGCAAAGAGGGTACAGTGGGAGGAACTGATGGAAAATTGTGATATGGGAAGGAGTAGCCAAGAAGCTTGGAGACTTCTCAAACGCCTAAGTAATGACTCCTCACAGGCGAAAACGCATGTACATGTCTGAGCTGATCAAATAGCTCACCAGCTCATACAAAATGGGAAAACACCTTACACAACCAGGCTTGGTAGGAAGAAACTTGAGAGACAACCTAACCATGAAACCAATATTTTGCTACAACCCTTTACTCAGGCTGAGCTAGATCTTGTCCTGGGTAAATGCAAAAATGGCAAAGCTGCTGGACTCGATGATATACGAGTGGAACAGATTAAGAATTTTGGGCCGATAACAAAGTGATAATGGAGCTTATGAACAAATGTGTCCAGTCTTGTAAGATTCCTAAACTATGGAGGAAAGCCAAAGTTATAGCTATTCGCAAGCCAGGCAAGGACCAGAATGATCCAAAAAGTTACCGCCCTATATCTCTGTTATGTCATCTCTATAAAGTCCTTGAAAGACTCATCCTACATAGATTAATGGAGAAACTGGAGATAATCTGTATACCACACCAGGATTCAGATCGGGGAAGAGTTGCACATCTCAAGTGTTGAAATTAACACAGCATATCGAAGATGGTTTTGAAAGGAAGGAGATCACAGGAGCTGTAATTATAAATCTTACTGCGGCTTATGACACAGTTAATCACAGACGGCTTCTTATGAAACCGCATGATGCCACCAAAGATTATCAACTAACCTGTATCTTGAGGAATCTACTTGAAAACAGAAGGTTCTTTATTGAATTTCAATGGAAAAGAAGCAGTTGGAGATCGCAGAAAAATGGGTTACCCCAGGGAAGTGTGCTTGCTCCTGCGTTGTTTAATATCTATACTAATAATCAGCCACTACCAGAGGGAAAGAGTTTCATCTACACAGATGACTGTGCCATCACTGCCCAAGCTGACTGTTTTGATAATGTAGAACAGAAGTTGTCCAAGGCATTAATAGAATTATCTGCTTACGATAGGGAGAACCAATTGAGACCAAATCCCAGTAAAACACAGACTTGTACTTTCCACCTTAAAAACTGACAGGCAGCTAGAACCCTCAAAATTAACTGGGAAGGATCCACGCTGGAGCATTGTTTGTTTCCAAAATATCTAGGAATTACCCTTGACCGCGCTCTCACTTACAGGAAGCACTGTTTGAACACCAAGCAAAAAGTGGCAGCCAGAAATAACATCGTAAGGAAGTTAAGAGGCACAACATTGGGAGCAAATCCTAGTACTGTGAGAACCTCTTCTCTTGCGTTATGTTACTCCGCCGGAGAATACGCAAGCCCAGTATGGTACAAATCCAGTCATGCCAAAGTGGTAGATGTTGCACTTAATGATACTTGTCGTATTATTACTGTGTGCCTTAAGCCCACTTTGCTGGACAAGCTTTACACCCTTGCTGGTATCGCACCCCCTGACATCCGCCGAGAGGTAGCGGCGAAAAATTAGAGAAAAAAAGGGTAGAAACTTCTGAAGCCCATCCTCTGTTTGGACATCGACCTGCAAAACCCTGACTAAAATCTAGGAAAAGCTTCCTCAGAACAACAGAAGCTCTTGTCGGGACTTCACAACAATCCTGAACCAATTTGTGGCATGCAAGGTTCTACAATCCTGGACAATCGTTTCCACCCTCTGAAAAACTACCAGCCGGTTTCACAGAGAAATGGAGTACATGGAGATCACTCAATAGACTTCGGTCGGGTGTCACAAGATGCAAAAACAACTTAATGAGATGGGGTTTCCATGTGGAGTCACCGTCTTGTGAATGTGGAAAAACGCAGACGTCAGACCATCTGCTTCAGTGCAGTCAGTGCCCAACAACATGTACGCTAGAGGACCTGTTACATGCAACAACTAATGCCATAGAGGTCGCCAACTTCTGGGCGGCTATAGTTTGAACAAATTGACATGTAAAATTTTGTATATAATATTATGTAGTCTATTTATTGTATATTCAATTTCACACTGTAAGTGTTTATGACATGAATGAATGAAAGATTGAATTTCAAATTATTTGATTATTGTTTATTAATTGATTAATATCGAACTTTGCTTCTGATGGCCGACTTGTCGAAGAGGTCAATGCAAGGATATCCGCAGCTTGGATGAAATGGCGAACAACAACTGGCGTCACTTGCGACAGGAGGATGTGTAACAGTCTGGGTTAGGCTGGGATGACAAGTGAAACGGTATTTACTTTGCTCCACGTTAAGCGTACAAATGTGGCAGTTTCGCTAGCTCACACTGTTGGGAGATAAATGTAACTGTTTACCTTTGCCTAAGCTATGTTGTTTTAATGGGCGCCAAGACCTCAATGCAATGTTGAAATCTAAATTTGTATTTAACAACGTCTAGCTCTGGCAGAACACCTTCAAGACTCTATTCACTCAGATCGTGGTATGATTTGATCATTAACCCAACAAACAATTGTATCAGGAGAAGGAATTGGTCTATATCTAATGCTACCTACTGAAAGCAAAGATTGCATTGTAAAAGAAATGAATTTATTATATAAAACAAGTATAGCAAAATTAATAATAATAATAATAAGTATAAAATTTAAATTGGAGCGTTACGATTTTAATATTACCGATAGAAAATTACGTGAAAACTGAGTCTGATAAATTGATTTTACTCTTATTTCCAAGCTATGAAGTTACTGAAATATGAAATATAAAACCAAGAGAAATGAGAGATTGCGTATTTCTGCGTCATTAGCGCTTACCACTGGAAATGCCCGAAGCATTTCCCTCGTACTTGATGATGCTGTGAGCTTCCCACAGTCTCCTGGATGTCGTCATCTTCGTCGATGTTTGATGAGATTCTGGTAGATTGGATAATTCTATGGTCCGTACCTCGGAACCAAACACTCGTATAACCACACTGGTTAAGTTTTACCAAAGTTAGTCTTCCACTCCACGGAACATCGGAGCGACACGCACTTGCAACCGTACTCGGCAAGTTCTACACAGATAGTTACTAACTCCCCTGAACATCGGAGCGACACGCACTTGCAACCACACTCCGCAAGTTCTACACAGATAGTCACTAACTCCCCTGAACATCGGAGCGACACGCACTTGCAACCACACTCCGCAAGTTCTACACAGATAGTCACTAACTCCCCTGAACATAGGAGCGACACGCACTTGCAACCACACTCCGCAAGTTCTACACAGATAGTCCCCGTTTCACGGCGCGTCGAACGATATATCCACACGTTGGCTCCCCCACCATGGTACCGTCTTCCAGCTTACGTTGTCTCCACTGATTGGCTGAGCACGCCGCTACTTCCCCTCCTCTGGTTCATTGCACACGGCGCGCGAGAGGGAGAAGTCGATTTCCGTTCCAACAATTCGCCTTTTCTTGACGATGCGACCCAAGCTTGCGCCATACTTCTCGACAGGAATCAGCTTGTATTTGAAATCCCAGTGAGTCACGTCTCTCGATATAACCTAACTGACGAAACTCCGTAAAATTCCGTAATCAGATAATTTTCTATTATATTGTCGTTCGTAATAATTTGCTTGATAGTGTTTTCTAAGACATAGAAAACCTATCTGTATGCTTATAATTTTTATAAAATGCTCCGAAAATATCTTAAAATAATTATAATAAATTAATAATAATAAATTAACATGAAAAATTCTCTTGGCTGAACAATTTGCCGCGTAGATAAATATAGAATGGCTTCCTACTGACTTATGCCAGTTGCATAAAAACCCCTCGAAAAACACGTTACATATTCGCCTCGGATCATCGGATGATTTACCGTGACGACGGTCCATTATCCGATTATCCCAGACACGTTAATAAACCCCATCCAAAATACATATTACATAAATGAAATCACCCTAAATTACAGATATATACACTCATAATTTTTCTTCACGCACTTTGCGTCAAAGTTTGTTGTCACTATGGATTGCACTTTGCAACCAGTCCAATGTTTTACATATAGAATAGTGTTCCACGGATATTTCCGCCTCTCAAATTTCTCTATGTTGGAGAAATAGACATAATTAATGTGTGAGCACTATGTATTTATGATGTCGTATCACACGCATTGAAGGTGTTCTGATATATTTATATCACCATAGAACTTCCTAATTTCACTGGAGGTCCCTTCCTTATGGTGAAATTTAATCTCACTTATCACTGACCACACGATCACACCATTGTGGCAGCGCCTCGTGACCATAATACTTAATCTCTCTTTGAAGTAGATTAAATTAATATTGACTTCTGAAAAAAAAAACAGTAAATGCGCATTACATATAACACCAAATATTTCTGTGCCGTAATCGTGTCTTGTTAAGTTCCCGTAGACCATATTCTACTTAATACTAGTTCTCAACACAGACCATTTCTCCTCACACCAATAATACCTTTGTACAAATTACCTTAAATTACACACTTACAAATCTTACATGGCGAGGCCGTAAACAGAAATCACGTGTGCTGATATGTATGAGTTTCATGAAGGACTGTCTCGCCTTCTGATGGCCCATCTTTTGCCTCGTGGACGCCTTAAGCAAAAATACCCTGTTCAAGCGCTCACCCATCTCTTGGAGGCAAATGGGAATTCACCAGCGCTACCAAATTCTGGCCTTGGTGTATCGAGACATTTTAGTGCTCAAGAGCATCCGACAATCCCGTCATATTTCCCTGTACCTTAAAAACTCTCATTTACTTACATACTACCCCCCTGTGTGACTTCTGATACGCCTGCCTGGAAGACCAACTCCTCCCACGCACCAAATACCACACTTACCCATTTGATAGGCTGGCTCGCCAGCTAAACATCCTCACTTTATGACACATACTTTCGGAGACTATGTATATTATACGTCCCGTATAATCTGTTTCCCTCACTATTCTCCAGCACATATGCTGTTTTCCCAATACGTTTGGAAACTATAAATGTTACTCCGTCACCTGCTTCCAACCTTGCCAGTGGCTCCCTTAAATGAACGTCATCACGTTGCTCTACCTAGCGTATTTCTCAGTGTCTGTAACGATGCCCTGTTGCTACTGTCCACACATGCACATATTACAATACCATCCTCTGCTTTAACCACAGGATAATCCCTACATAAATTAGTGTCCCTCGATAGCATGTCTGCAAGAATGTTATCTTTACCTTTAATATATTTTACTGTGAATTCGTATTCCTGCAGAGCAAGAATCCACCTACTAACTCTGTTAGAACTGAGTTTACAAGTTCTCATATACAGTAATGCATGGTGATCTGTGTGGATCTCAAATTTCCCCCCTACTAAATACATTCTAAATTTCCCTAAACTGAAAACAATACCTAAAAGCTCTAACTCAGTAATCGTGTATCTTTTCTCTGCTGCTGTCAGTCCTCGCGAGGCTAAAGATACAATGCACAGATTACCCTCATCATCTTTCTGACATAATACTCCAGCAATGCCTATATGTGAAGCATCTGTCATAACCACATATTCCTTATCTTTTAACGGATATTTCAGCACTACAGCTTTCTCAAAACCTTCCTTCAGCGCTCTAAAAGCCTGATCATGCTTGGACTCCCATCTCCACAGAGTCCCACTTTTAAGCAATTCCCTGAATGGTTCTACCAACCCTGAGTATTTAAGAACGAACCTCCTGAAAAAGTTGCAAATTCCCAGGTAAGTTTTTAACATTCTGTGGCACCTCTGCGTTAAGTATCTTATTAACCCTACTTTCTTCTGGTGTTACACCTCTACTCGACACTCTATGACCTAAAAATGTTACTTCTGACTGACAGAATGACGACTTAGACAGCTTCCAAGTGAACCCTGCCTGATCTAACTTCTGAAAAACTATATCTAAATGACGTAGATGCTCCTCAAAACTGCGTGAACTAATTACCATATCATCTATGTAAATGGTTACAAACTCTCCTGTGTCATCCCCTAATGCGATGTTTAAAGCCCTAATTAAAGCTGCTGAACTACTCTTTAACCCATAAGGTGTTCTACAAAATTGATAAAGGTTATATTTATGACTAAAAGCTGTAAATGGTCTATCTTCGTACATAAGTGACACTTGCCAAAAACTGGAACTCAAATCTACACAAGTGAAATACTTCTTCCCCTCAAATGTTTGCATTAATTCCTGTATTGACATAGATTTCAGCTGATCTGAACTAATTCTACTGTTAACCAAACGAGCGTCTAAACAAATACGAACTGTGCCGTCGGTCTTGGGTACCGTGATCAAAGAATTAACATATGGACTGTTAGAGTGCTCAATAATCCCATCTTCAAGCATCTGATTAATTTGTGCCTCAACTGCACTCTGATAAGCGAAAGGTACAGGATATCTATGTCCTGTGAATACTGACCTATCAATAACGTTCAATGAATGTGTATAGCAATTGGCCATACCAATGCGATCCTCAAAAACTCTCCTATTACACCATAACACCTCATAGAGCCGAACACATTGTTCCACCTCTATATTTCCCAGAAATGCAGCATCACGTAACGAGTCCTCTAGACTTCCGTTCGTAATCACACTGCCCACAAAACATGGAGAACCCCGCTCTACGGCTGGCGATATCTCATTTAAAGTACAAATCACACCTACAATACTACTCCTCTGAATATGGTCATTGAACGCTACTTCTACTTCAGAATCTCCCCATTTAAATTTCAAACTCCCTACATCATAACATAAGTTACCAGACACTCTACTTAGCCACTCTGAACCCAAGATAACACTGACAACTAAATTTGGAATTACAAGGCAAATCTGCTTCTCTACATGATTATTAATTTTAATGTCTACTAAAACTTGCTTAGAAATTACTTTAGACCTCTTCCCAACAGCTGTGATAACAAAAGTGCTTTTAATTGGCATCTCCTCAAAATTTACTCCAGTTCCTTTCATTTTATCATAAAATGCACTACTTATGCAACTCTTCATACAACCACTATCAATTAAAACATCTGTGTACGCCTCGGACACGTTAAATTTAACTATGGGGCTCTTACTAACCACTTCCTGAATAATACCTTCATCATTTAGTTCATGTAATAATTCATTTCTTACATTTAGGTCATAGGGTTCCTGTATAATTGTATGGACAGGGCATGCTACAGACTGAGATTCTGACCTTACTTCGCAGCCTGGTTCGCGTTTAAAGAACCGCTACAGCTGGCCGTAGTACTACTAACCACTAAACTGGTCTGGTTGTTCTGGGCTGTGTTGTCATTGTTTGGCTGTATATTACTACCACTAGGCTGTCCTCTTCCTTGACCCCTATTCTGGTTGTAATTATTGTCTTTATAATTTCTCCCTTGATTTCCCCTGAAATCATTGTTCCTCCCTTGATACTGATTACCATAGCCATTTCCTCTGTTCTGATTTAGCTGATTATTATTATTTCTATTTTGAGCGTTGGCCCCTTCGCCACCGTTCCCTTGAACTTCCTGATGCCTGGCTTCATTAGGTCTATTATTATTATTACCCTGGTTCCGATTGAAATTGTCCTCATAACCCCCTCTCCCTAGTGCATCAAATGTGCTTAACAAATTTTCTACTTGTGATATAGTCTTTACATTCTGGATACAAGCAGCCTCCTTGATCCTATAGGGAAAGTGCCTAAGTAGCAACCTCACCACATCACTTTCCTCCTTCAAGCCATCAAGATATTTACACACTAATACCTGCCCTAAAAAGTATTCGGTCATGGTGGAGCTTCCTTTAGGGTTATATTTACCACACACTACTCCCTCACGATGCTGCGACTGAATAACCTCATTCCAGAACTTTTCACAGAATTTCATTTTAAAATCGTTGATATCAGTAAACTTGTCTCTGTAGACAGCAAACCAATTCCTCGTTTCCCCCACAAACACTTGTTCTAAAATTTCAACTACCTGGCACCACTCAATACTACCATTTTCCAACCTCTCCCCGAATTTATTTTCTATAGTGTTCATGAACTCCATTGGGCACCCCTGTCGATTGCTGAACTTACCCAGTTCTACCTCCCTGTGTGTGCTATTCACAAAAACTGGCCTATTCTGACTATTTTCTTGCCTGATCCTAGCTTTTAATTTTAACTCTAATTCTGCGATTTTCTCCTCAGCCTTCCTCTCAATACTGTTGTAACGTGTTTTTCGAGGGGTTTTTATGCCACTGGCATAAGTCAGTAGGAAGCCATTCTATATTTATTTACGTGGCAAATTGTTCAGCCAAGAGAATTTTTCATGTTAATTTATTATTATTATTAATTTATTATAATTATTATTAAGATATTTTCGGAGCATTTTATAAAAATTATAAGCATACAGATAGGTTTTCTATGTCTTAGAAAACGCTATCAAGCAAATTATTACGAACGACGATATCATAGAAAATTATCTGATTACGGAATTTTACGGAGTTTTGTCAGTTAGGGTATTTGAGAGAGATGACTCACTGGGAATTCAAATACAAGCTGATTCCTGTCGAGAAGTAATACGCAAAGCTTGGGTCGCATCGTCAAGAAAAGGCGAATTGTTGGGACGGAAATCGACTTCTCCCTCTCGCACGCCGAGTGTAATGAGGCAGAGGAGGGGAACTAGTGGCGTGCTCAGCCAATCAGTGGACACAACGTAAGCTGGAAGACGGTACCGTGGTGGGGGAGCCAACAGGTGCATATATCGTTCGACGCGCCGTGAAACGAGGACAATCTGTGAAATACTTGACGAGTATGGGTGCGCGTGCGAGTGGCTCCGATGTTCGGTGGAGTTAAGGACAATCTGTATAGTTCTTTCCGAGTGTGGTTATACGCGGGGAGTCGCTCCGATGTTCCGTGGATTGGAGGACTAACTTTTGTAAAACTTAACCAGTGTGGTTATACGAGTGTTTGGGTCCGAGGTACAGACCATAGAATTATCTAATCTACCAGAATATCATCAAATTTCGACGGAGATGACTACGTCCAGGAGACTGTGGGAAGCACACAGCATCAGCAAGTACGAGGGAAATGCCTTGCCAATTTCCAATGGTAAGCGCAAATGACGCAGAAATACGCAATCTCTCATTTTTCTTTGTTTTACATTTCATATTTCAGTAACTTCATAGCTTGGAAATAAGAGTAAAATCAATTTATCAGACTCCGTTTTCACGTAATTTTCTATCGGTAATATTAAAATCGCAACGCTCCAATTTAAATTTTAAACTTATTATGATTATTAATTTTGCTATACTTGTTTTATATAATAAATTCTTTTCTTTTACAATGCAATCTTTGCTTTCAGTAGGTAACATTAGATATAGACCAATTCCTTCTCCTGATACAATTGTTTGTTGGGTTAATGATCAAATCATACCACGATCTGAGTGAATAGATTCTTGAAGATGTTCTACCAGAGCTAGACGTTGTTAAATACAAATTTAGATTTCAGCATTGCGTTGAAGTCTTGGCGCCCATTAAAACAACATAGCTTAGGCAGAGGTAAACAGTTACATTTATCACCCAACAGTAGGGGCAGCCAAAACGTTTCATTTGTCGCCGACAACTTGGGGCTGAAAACCTAATAACATTTGTGGAAGGAGAAGGGTATATATTTCTGTGCCTGTATTTTGGGGGTTATTTGTCTGTATCAGTGTATATCATTATGGGGGATGAGAAAGAAAGACAGATGAGGTTACGTAGTGGTCATCAACTGGAGAGTGATGATACGAGCAGTATGTCGAGTGATGGTAGTACCGGGGTAGCGGAGGTAAATCCCGATACTGAAACAGGGAGTGTAGGCGGCCAACCAGAATTAAAAACTTTACTTCTCGAGTTCATGTATCAGAACAAAGTTAGTAGTGATGCCTTAAATGCAAAATTAGAACAAAACAGTAGGGAAAATAAAGAAAGTACAGACGCTTTAAATGCTAAACTGGAACAAAACAACGTTAAATTAGAACAAAACAGTAGGGAAAATAGAGAGAGTAATGAAACATTAAACGCCAGATTAGAACAAAACAGTAGGGAAAATAGAGAGAGTAATGAAACATTAAACACCAGATTAGAACAAAACAGTAGGGAAAATAGAGAGAGTAATGAAACATTAAACGCCAGATTAGAACAAAACAGTAGGGAAATGAGTGACAAATTCGAACTGATTAGAGGTGAGATCAGGGGGGTGATGGAAGAAAAGGCTAAAGAGATTATTGCAGATGTAGACAGAAAATTAGGAAAAGTACAGGAGGAGTTGGAAATTAGAATCAGTACACAGGCTGAAAATTTAAAAGAACTAGTGCAACTGGAAACACAGCAGGTCAAAAAGCAATTGGGGGGAGAAATTGACAAAATTCAGGTAGCAACTAAAGAGGTTAAGGAACAGCTGGGGGGTAGAATTGAGAAAGTCCACTCGCAAATAGTTGCAGAAGTAAATGATTTAAGAGAGAGTAATAGAGAGAGCATTAGCAAGATTGAGGAGAAACAAGCAAAGCTATATGATAAAGTAGAAGAATCAGAAGGAAATATTAAATTGACAGTAAACAGTATTGAGAGGAAGGCTGAGGAGAAAATCGCAGAATTAGAGTTAAAATTAAAAGCTAGGATCAGGCAAGAAAATAGTCAGAATAGGCCAGTTTTTGTGAATAGCACACACAGGGAGGTAGAACTGGGTAAGTTCAGCAATCGACAGGGGTGCCCAATGGAGTTCATGAACACTATAGAAAATAAATTCGGGGAGAGGTTGGAAAATGGTAGTATTGAGTGGTGCCAGGTAGTTGAAATTTTAGAACAAGTGTTTGTGGGGGGAAACGAGGAATTGGTTTGCTGTCTACAGAGACAGGTTTACTGATATCAATGATTTTAAAATGAAATTCTGTGAAAAGTTCTGGAATGAGGTTATTCAGTCGCAGCATCATGAGGGAGTAGTGTGTGGTAAATATAACCCTAAAGGAAGCTCCACCATGACCGAATACTTTTTAGGGCAGGTATTAGTGTGTAAATATCTGGATGGCTTGAAGGAGGAAAGTGATGTGGTGAGATTGCTACTTAGGCACTTTCCCTATAGGATCAAGGAGGCTGCTTGTATCCAGAATATAAAGACTATATCACAAGTAGAAAATTTGTTAAGCACATTTGATGCACTAGGGAGAGGGGGTTATGAGGACAATTTCAATCAGAACCAGGGTAATAATAATAATAGACCTAATGAAGCCAGGCATCAGGAAGTTCAAGGGAACGGTGGCGAAGGGGCCAACGCTCAAAATAGGAATAATAATAATCAGCTAAATCAGAACAGAGGAAATGGCTATGGGAATCAGTATCAAGGGAGGAACAATGATTTCAGGGGAAATCAAGGGAAGAACAATGATTACAGGGGAAATCAAGGGAGAAACAATGATTTCAGGGGAAATCAAGGGAGAAATTATAATGACAATAATTACAACCAGAATAGGGGTCAAGGAAGAGGACAGCCTAGTGGTAGTAATATACAGCCAAACAATGACAACACAGCCCAGAACAACCAGACCAGTTTAGTAGTTAGTAGTACTACGGCCAGCTGTAGCTGTTCTTTAAACGCGAACCAGGCTGCGAAGTAAGGTCAGAATCTCAGTCTGTAGCATGCCCTGTCCATACAATTATACAGGAACCCTATGACCTAAATGTAAGAAATGAATTATTACATGAACTAAATGATGAAGGTATTATTCAGGAAGTGGTTAGTAAGAGCCCCATAGTTAAATTTAACGTGTCCGAGGCGTACACAGATGTTTTAATTGATAGTGGTTGTATGAAGAGTTGCATAAGTAGTGCATTTTATGATAAAATAAAAGGAACTGGAGTAAATTTTGAGGAGATGCCAATTAAAAGCACTTTTGTTATCACAGCTGTTGGGAAGAGGTCTAAAGTAATTTCTAAGCAAATTTTAGTAGACATTAAAATTAATAATCATGTAGAGAAGCAGATTTGTCTTGTAATTCCAAATTTAGTATTCAGTGTTATCTTGGGTTCAGAGTGGCTAAGTAGAGTGTCTGGTAACTTATGTTATGATGTAGGGAGTTTGAAATTTAAATGGGGAGATTCTGAAGTAGAAGTAGCGTTCAATGACCAAATTCAGAGAAGTAGTGTTGTAGGGGTGATTTGTACTTTAAATGAGATATCGCCAGCCGTAGAGCGGGGTTCTCCATGTTTTGTGGGCAGTGTGATTACGAACGGAAGTCTAGAGGACTCGTTACGTGAGGCTGCATTTCAGGGAAATATAGAGGAAGAACAGTGTGTTCGGCTCTATGATGTGTTATGGTGTAATAGGAGAGTTTTTGAGGATCGCATTGGTATGGCCAATTGCTATACACATTCATTGAACATTATTGATAGGTCAGTATTCACAGGACATAGATATCCTGTACCTTTCGCTTATCAGAGTGCAGTTGAGGCACAAATTAATCAGATGCTTGAAGATGGGATTATTGAGCACTCTAACAGTCCATATGTTAATTCTTTGATCACGGTACCCAAGACCGACGGCACTGTTCGTATTTGTTTAGACGCTCGTTTGGTTAACAGTAGAATTAGTTCAGATCAGCTGAAATCTATGTCAATAGAGGAATTAATGCAAACATTTGAGGGGAAGAAGTATTTCACTTGTGTAGATTTTAGTTCCAGTTTTTGGCAAGTGCCACTTATGTACGAAGATAGACCATTTACAGCTTTTAGTCATAAATATAACCTTTATCAATTTTGTAGAACACCTTATGGGTTAAAGAGTAGTTCAGCAGCTTTAATTAGGGCTTTAAACATCGCATTAGGGGATGACACAGGAGAGTTTGTAACCATTTACATAGATGATATGGTAATTAGTTCACGCAGTTTTGAGGAGCATCTACGTCATTTAGATATAGTTTTTCAGAAGTTAGATCAGGCAGGGTTCACTTTGAAGCTGTCTAAGTCGTCATTCTGTCAGTCAGAAGTGACATTTTTAGGTCATAGAGTGTCGAGTAGAGGTGTAACACCAGAAGAAAGTAGGGTTAATAAGATACTTAACGCAGAGGTGCCACAGAATGTTAAAAACTTACCTGGGAATTTGCAACTTTTTCAGGAGGTTCGTTCTTAAATACTCAGGGTTGGTAGAACCATTCAGGGAATTGCTTAAAAGTGGGACTCGGTGGAGATGGGAGTCTAAGCATGATCAGGCTTTTAGAGCGCTGAAGGAAGGTTTTGAGAAAGCTGTAGTGCTGAAATATCCGTTAAAAGATAAGGAATATGTGGTTATGACAGCTGCTTCACATATAGGCATTGCTGGAGTATTATGTCAGAAAGATGATGAGGGTAATCTGTGCATTGTATCTTTAGCCTCGCGAGGACTGACAGCAGCAGAGAAAAGATACACGATTACTGAGTTAGAGCTTTTAGGTATTGTTTTCAGTTTAGGGAAATTTAGAATGTATTTAGTAGGGGGGAAATTTGAGTTCCACACAGATCACCATGCATTACTGTATATGAGGACTTGTAAACTCAGTTCTAACAGAGTTAGTAGGTGGATTCTTGCTCTGCAGGAATACGAATTCACAGTAAAATATATTAAAGGTAAAGATAACATTCTTGCAGACATGCTATCGAGGGACACTAATTTATGTAGGGATTATCCTGTGGTTAAAGCAGAGGACGGTATTTTAATATGTGCATGTGTGGACAGTAGCAACAGGGCATCGTTACAGACACTGAGAAATATGCTAGTGGAGCAACATGATGACGTTCATTTAAAGGGAGCCACTTGGAAGGTTGGAAGCAGGTGATGCAGAAACATTTATAGTTTCCAAACGTATTGGCAAAACAGCATATGTGCTGGAGGATAGTAAGGGAAACAGATTATACGGGACGTATAATATACATAGTCTACGAAAATATGTCATAAAGTGAGTGTGTTTAGCTGGCGAGCCAGCCTATCAAATGAGTAAGTGTGGTATTTGGTGCGTGGGAAGATCTGGTCTTCCAAGCAGGCGTATCAGAAGTCACACAGGGGGGTAGTATGTAAGTAAATGAGAGTTTTTAAGGTACAGGGAAATATGACGGGATTTTCGGATGCTCTTGAGCACTAAAATGTCTCGATACACCAAGGCCAGAATTTGGTAGCGCTGGTGAATTCCCATTTGCCTCCAAGAGATGGGTGAGCGCTTGAACAGGGTATTTTTGCTTAAGGCGTCCACGAGGCAAAAGATGGGCCATCAGAATGCGAGACAGTCCTTCATGAAACTCATACATATCAGCACACGTGATTTCTGTTTACGGCCTCGCCATGTAAGATTTGTAAGTGTGTAATTTAAGATAATTTGTACAATGGTATTATTTGTGTGAGGAGAAATGGTCTGTGTTGAGAACTAGTATTAAGTAGAATATGGTCTACGGGAACTTAACAAGACAGGGCGATTACGGCACAGAAATATTTGGTGTTATATGTAATGCGCATTTACTGGTTTTTTTTTTCAGAAGTCAATATTAATTTAATCCACGTTAAAGAGAGATTAAGTATTGTGGTCACGAGGCGCTGCCACAATAGTGTGATCGTGTGCTCAGTGATAAGTGGAATTAAATGTCACCATAAGGAGGGGACCTCCAGTGAAATTAGGAAGTTCTATGGTGATATAAATATATCAGAACACCTTCAATGCGTGTGATATGACATCATAAATACATAGTGCTCACACAGTAATTATGTCTATTTCTCCAACATAGAGAAATTTGAGAGGCGGAAATATCCGTGGAACACTATTCCATACGTAAAACATTGGACTGGTTGCAAAGTGCAATCCATAGTGACAACAAACTTTGACGCAAAGTGCGTGAAGAAAAATTATGAGTGTATATATCTGTAATTTAGGGTGATTTCATTTATGTAATATGTATTTTGGATGGGGTTTATTAACGTGTCTGGGATAATCGGATAATGGACCGTCGTCACGGTAAATCATCCGATGATCCGAGGCGAATATGTAACGTGTTTTTCGAGGGGTTTTTATGCCACTGGCATAAGTCAGTAGGAAGCCATTCTATATTTATTTACGCGGCAAATTGTTCAGCCAAGAGAATTTTTCATGTTAATTTATTATTATTGTTAATTTATTATAATTATTATTAAGATATTTTCGGAGCATTTTATAAAAATTATAAGCATACAGATAGGTTTTCTATGTCTTAGAAAACGCTATCAAGCAAATTATTACGAACGACGATATCATAGAAAATTATCTGATTACGGAATTTTACGGAGTTTTGTCAGTTAGGGTATTTGAGAGAGATGACTCACTGGGAATTCAAATACAAGCTGATTCCTGTCGAGAAGTATTACGCAAAGCTTGGGTCGCATCGTCTAGAAAAGGCGAATTGTTGGGACGGAAATCGACTTCTCCCTCTCGCGCGCCGAGTGTAATGAGGCAGAGGAGGGGAACTAGCGGCGTGCTCAGCCAATCAGTGGAGACAACGTAAGCTGGAAGACGGTACCGTGGTGGGGGAGCCAACAGGTGCATATATCGTTCGACGCGCCGTGAAACGAGGACAATCTGAGAAATACTTGACGAGTATGGGTGCGCGTGCGAGTGGCTCCGATGTTCGGTGGAGTTAAGGACAATCTGTATAGTTCTTGCCGAGTGTGGTTATACGCGGGGAGTCGCTCCGATGTTCCGTGGATTGGAGGACTAACTTTTGTAAAACTTAACCAGTGTGGTTATACGAGTGTTTGGGTCCGTGGTACGGACCATAGAATTATCTAATCTACCAGAATATCATCAAATTTCGACGGAGATGACGACGTCCAGGAGACTGTAGGAAGCACACAGCATCAGCAAGTACGAGGGAAATGCCTTGCCAATTTCCAATGGTAAGCGCAAATGACGCAGAAATACGCAATCTCTCATTTTTCTTTGTTTTACATTTCATATTTCAGTAACTTCATAGCTTGGAAATAAGAGTAAAATCAATTTATCAGACTCCGTTTTCACGTAATTTTCTATCGGTAATATTAAAATCGCAACGCTCCAATTTAAATTTTAAACTTATTATGATTATTAATTTTGCTATACTTGTTTTATATAATAAATTCTTTTCTTTTACAATGCAATCTTTGCTTTCAGTAGGTAGCATTAGATATAGACCAATTCCTTCTCCTGATACAATTGTTTGTTGGGTTAATGATCAAATCATACCACGATCTGAGTGAATAGATTCTTGAAGGTGTTCTACCAGAGCTAGACGTTGTTAAATACAAATTTAGATTTCAGCATTGCGTTGAAGTCTTGGCGCCCATTAAAACAACATAGCTTAGGCAGAGGTAAACAGTTACATTTATCACCCAACAGTAGGGGCAGCCAAAACGTTTCACTGTTTACTGTTAATTTAATGTTTCCTTCTGATTCTTCTACTTTATCATATAGCTTTGCTTGTTTCTCCTCAATCTTGCTAATGCTCTCTCTATTACTCTCTCTTAAATCATTTACTTCTGCAACTATTTGTGAGTGGACTTTCTCAATTCTACCCCCCAGCTGTTCCTTAACCTCTTTAGTAGCTACCTGAATTTTGTCAATTTCTCCCCCCAATTGCTTTTTGACCTGCTGTGTTTCCAGTTGCACTAGTTCTTTTAAATTTTCAGCCTGTGTACTGATTCTAATTTCCAACTCCTCCTGTACTTTTCCTAATTTTCTGTCTACATCTGCAATAATCTCTTTAGCCTTTTCTTCCATCACCCCCCTGATCTCACCTCTAATCAGTTCGAATTTGTCACTCATTTCCCTACTGTTTTGTTCTAATTTAGCATTTAAAGTTTCATTACTCTCTCTATTTTCCCTACTGTTTTGTTCTAATTTAGCGTTGTTTTGTTCCAGTTTAGCATTTAAAGCGTCTGTACTTTCTTTATTTTCCCTACTGTTATGTTCTAATTTTGCATTATTCTGTTCTAATTTTGCATTTAAGGCATCACTACTAACTTTGTTCTGATACATGAACTCGAGAAGTAAAGTTTTTAATTCTGGTTGGCCGCCTACACTCCCTGTTTCAGTATCGGGATTTACCTCCGCTACCCCGGTACTACCATCACTCGACATACTGTTCGTATCATCACTCTCCAGTTGATGACCACTACGTAACCTCATCTGTCTTTCTTTCTCATCCCCCATTATGATATACACTGATACATACAAATAACCCCCAAAATACAGGCACAGAAATATATATACCCTTCTCCTTCCACAAATGTTATTAGGTTTTCAGCCCCAAGTTGTCGGCGACAAATGTAACAGTCTGGGTTAGGCTGGGATGACAAGTGAAACGGTATTTACTTTGCTCCACGTTAAGCGTACAAATGTGGCAGTTTCGCTAGCTCACACTGTTGGGAGATAAATGTAACCGTTTACCTTTGCCTAAGCTATGTTGTTTTAATGGGCGCCAAGACCTCAATGCAATGTTGAAATCTAAATTTGTATTTAACAACGTCTAGCTCTGGCAGAACACCTTCAAGACTCTATTCACTCAGATCGTGGTATGATTTGATCATTAACCCAACAAACAATTGTATCAGGAGAAGGAATTGGTCTATATCTAATGCTACCTACTGAAAGCAAAGATTGCATTGTAAAAGAAATGAATTTATTATATAAAACAAGTATAGCAAAATTAATAATAATAATAATAAGTATAAAATTTAAATTGGAGCGTTACGATTTTAATATTACCGATAGAAAATTACGTGAAAACAGAGTCTGATAAATTGATTTTACTCTTATTTCCAAGCTATGAAGTTACTGAAATATGAAATATAAAACCAAGAGAAATGAGAGATTGCGTATTTCTGCGTCATTAGCGCTTACCACTGGAAATGCCCGAAGCATTTCCCTCGTACTTGATGATGCTGTGAGCTTCCCACAGTCTCCTGGATGTCGTCATCTTCGTCAATGTTTGATGAGATTCTGGTAGATTAGATAATTCTATGGTCCGTACCTCGGACCCAAACACTCGTATAACCACACTGGTTAAGTTTTACCAAAGTTAGTCTTCCACTCCACGGAACATCGGAGCGACACGCACTTGCAACCGTACTCGGCAAGTTCTACACAGATAGTTACTAACTCCCCTGAACATCGGAGCGACACGCACTTGCAACCACACTCCGCAAGTTCTACACAGATAGTCACTAACTCCCCTGAACATCGGAGCGACACGCACTTGCAACCACACTCCGCAAGTTCTACACAGATAGTCACTAACTCCCCTGAACATCGGAGCGACACGCACTTGCAACCACACTCCGCAAGTTCTACACAGATAGTCCCCGTTTCACGGCGCGTCGAACGATATATCCACACGTTGGCTCCCCCACCATGGTACCGTCTTCCAGCTTACGTTGTCTCCACTGATTGGCTGAGCACGCCGCTACTTCCCCTCCTCTGGTTCATTACACACGGCGCGCGAGAGGGAGAAGTCGATTTCCGTTCCAACAATTCGCCTTTTCTTGACGATGCGACCCAAGCTTGCGCCATACTTCTCGACAGGAATCAGCTTGTATTTGAAATCCCAGTGAGTCACGTCTCTCGATATACCCTAACTGACGAAACTCCGTAAAATTCCGTAATCAGATAATTTTCTATGATATTGTCGTTCGTAATAATTTGCTTGATAGTGTTTTCTAAGACATAGAAAACCTATCTGTATGCTTATAATTTTTATAAAATGCTCCGAAAATATCTTAATAATAATTATAATAAATTAATAATAATAAATTAACATGAAAAATTCTCTTGGCTGAACAATTTGCCGCGTAAATAAATATAGAATGGCTTCCTACTGACTTATGCCAGTTGCATAAAAACCCCTCGAAAAACACGTTACAGATGAAAGATCATCTCAAATCTAAAACTATCGTACTGTCATCCGACCTGTCGCACTGTATGCTTGCAAATGGTGGCCTACTATGCCTGGGTGGGTGCAAGGGGTAGATTCTCTCTATCCAAACGTCATCCTCACCTGCACGTGGTACACCCTGCTCCATACTGACGAGGCTCTGACGACCAAATAACTCCCGGGATAAGGAGTTCCCCTCTCTCCTGCCAACGGCTTACGTAAGGCGGATGAGCAGATTGAGGTTAGGGCACTCTCTTGCCCTTGAGATGGGAAACTATCTCTTAAGGCGGATGAACCAATAATGGTCAACGGCATAGAAGATCTCAACAGTGGACCAAGCGCATGAGCAACTAGTATTGCCCGAACGGTTGGGAAGGCGGATGAAGGCTGCAACAGTCCAGGACCACCAGTCGTCGTAGCTTCTATGCCACTGGATAAAGGCCCTGTATCTGTCAAGTACTGTGTGTCTGTTGATGTGCAACATGCCCACATTAAAAGATGTCACGCACAGGCGTCTTCTAAACAACGAAGGAAGGATACAAAATCTATTCGCCAATTAATCACAAGTCCTGCGGCGATCGGGGAGTTGTGACGGGAGCAGGATTGTGTTGTCTGGGAGCTCCTAGTGATGAACCGGCACGTAGGCGACAAATGGGTGATCTTCGCTTTGCTTGAGGATGGGCTGTAGAGCAATTCGTATGCTGCATTCGTGACTAAGCAGGCCTGTTTAGGGTCCACTCTGCTTACCCTGAATGGGGAGGGGGCTAAAAAAGGTGCTTTAAAAATAGTCAGCCTAATATCACCCGACTGGATAACCGCGTTCAGAGGGTACACCACAAGCGGTCGAACCACAATGAAAATTAATTTTGCTACATGGAATGTCCGTACTTTGATGGGCAATGACACACATAATCGACCACAAAGGCGAATGGCAATTGTTGCCCATGAGCTGAAAAGATTCAACATTCATATTGCCGCACTCAGCGAAACAAGGTTAGCCAAAGGACAACTGAAGGAACATGGAGGTGGCTACACTTTCTTCTGGAAAGGGAAAGACACTGAAGATCAACGTATTCATGGAGTTGGCTTTGCCATTAAGAACGAGCTTGTCAACTTTCTCGATGAACTTCCACATGGTATAAATGAAAGGCTTATGGCACTACGACTAAAGTTAAAAAACAGCCGACGAGCGACTGTAATTAGTGCATATGCTCCAACTCTCACCTCTGATGATGAACAGAAGGAAGTATTTTACTCTCAACTTGATGTGATCTTGAAGGATATACCGCAATCTGATAAAATCATCCTCCTAAGAGACTTCAATGCTCGCGTTGGAAGAGACGCAGCATTATGGGCTGATGTTATTGGAAAAGATGGTGTTGGGAAATGCAATTCTAATGGGACACTCCTTTTATCCAAGTGTTCTGAACATAGCCTCGTACTCACAAACACACTATTCCGACAGAAGGACAAATTTAAGACTTCATGGCAGCATCCTAGATCAAAACACTGGCAACTACTTGATTACGTGATTGTGCGAGCAAGAGACAAGCGTGACGTACTACTCACAAGGGCTCTGACAAGTGCTGATGACTGCTGGACGGATCATCGATTAATAAGATCTGTAATGACTCTACAAATTCTCCAAAAGCGCAGAAAACAGAGAAAGCACATCAGACGTAGGGTGAACACAAAACGTTACTGCTAAAAGGAAGTTTCATGAACTTCTGAATGAAAAGTTACCAGATAATTACCCTGAAAAGGTTGAGGAACATTGGCAAACTGTCAAGTCTGCTATACTCTCAGCGTGTGAAGAATCGATTGGTTTCGTCAAGATGAGGCATGCTGACTGGTTTGATGAGAATGATGCAGAAATCCAGAATCTTATTGATAAGAAGAGGAAAGCATTCCATGCATGGAAAGCCAATCCAACTTCTATCTCCAAACAGCAACTGTATAAAGATGCAAAGGCTGAAGTGCAAAGGAAAACTCAGGTCTTGAAAAATCAATGGTGGATCTCCAAATCCCGTGAAATGCAGCATCTAGCCGAAACAAATAATACTCATGCTTTCTTCAAAGCAACAAGAACTATATATGGGCCACATTATCATGGTTTGAATCCTCTGCAGTCTAAAGATAGCATGGAACTTCTTAGAGACACAAACTCCATTAATTCCCGTTGGAAAGAATATTTTGAAGAACTACTCAACAGGGACACACAGGTTGATAATAACATTTTCACCCTTCTTCATCAGAGACCTCCTAAAGACCACCTTGATGATCCTCCGCCTCTATCAGAAATTGAATCTGCCATCAATCAGCTCAAAAACAATAAAGCATCAGGCATGGATGGGATTCCTGCTGAGCTCTTTAAAGTAGGGAATACTACTCTAGTTCATCGCATACACCAACTCATAGTTAAAATATGGACTACCATTACCATACCTAAAGACCTAAGGGATGCCTTGATAATAACCATCTTTAAGAAAGGTGATAGGGCACAATGTGGTAATTATCGAGGTATATCGTTGCTTTCTGTTGCTGGTAAAATCCTGGCCAACGTCTTATCCAACCGTTTGAAGCCATTGGCCGAAGAAATACTGCCTGAAACTCAGTGTGGCTTTCGACCTAATCAAAGCACAACTGATATGATCTGTGCTAGGCAGATGCAGGAGAAATCCAGAGAGCAAGGACGCCCTCTATATATATGGCTTTCATAGATATTGTTAAAGCATTTGATTCGGTCAATCGAGAAATGCTATGGAGGATTCTTGCCACACTTGGCTGCCCCCCAAAATTCATTCAGATTCTTCGATTACTACATGATGATATGAATGGCACGGTCCTTAACAGCAATGGCCCTGGAGAGCCATTTAAGATTACAACGGGTGTCAAACAGGGATGTGCGATTGCCCCCACACTCTTTTCAATATATGTTAGTGTTGTACTAAATTTGGTCCAAGAAAAGATTCCAAAGGGTGTAGAAATTATATCCAGGACAGATGGAAGTTTATTCAATCTCAACAGATTACGTGCAAAAACTAAAGTGTCAGCTACATCCGTTCTTGATCTCCAGTATGCTGATGACAATGTCATCTTAGCAAATTCAGATGAAGATCTTCAAACCACCCTGAATGTGTTCAATGAGGCATACAGAAGCATTGGTCTGGACATAAACACCAATAAAACACAGGTTCTTCATCAGCCTACATCACATGACAGGGCTACTGCTCCTGCTATCATGATTGATGGACATAAACTAAAGAATATAGATCATTTTCCCTATTTGGGTAGTCACCTATCAACAAATGCAAACATTGACGCTGAGATTCAACACCGCCTCCAATGTGCCAGTGCAGCCTTTGGTCGTTTGCTCGTTCGCGTGTTTGACAACCACGACATTAACATTTTAACAAAATTATACGTTTATCAAGCTGTTGTAGTTCCCACTCTGCTTTATGGCTGCGAAACCTGGGTTACTTACAGAAGGCACCTCTTATCTTTAGAAAAATACCATCAACGATGCCTTAGGAGAATTCTTGGTATTAAATGGCAAGACCGGCGCACTAACACAAGTGTTTTAGAGGAAGCTAGCACTATTAGTATAGAGGCTCTCATTATAAAACACCAACTTCGATGGACAGGACATGTAGTTCGCATGCCTGAGTCCCGCCTCCCAAAACAAATCTTATGTTGCCAGCTGAATGTCGGTCAGAGAAAGCAGGGTGGGCAACAAAAACACTACAAAGATGTTCTGAAGACCAACTTGAAGAAATGTCAAATTGATACAGGTAACTGGGAGGCTGTCGCATCCGACCGATCAGAGTGGCGCCGCAACGTCCACCAAGGCCACTTGTTCTTCGAACAAGAGAGAAGAAGGCTTCAGGCTGAAAAAAGAAATGCCAGAAAAGAGCGCATGATTCGCAGAATGATCAACCCCCAAGATCCATTGGCTGCTCAAGACCTTGTGTGCCAATGCTGTGGAAGAGTCTGTGGTTCTCGGATCGGACTGTACAGTCACCAAAGAACTCACGCAATATGATTAGGCCTAATGTTGGTTTACAGCGAAGATTTACATAAATGTACCTTGGAAGACAATCATACTCGTATCACGAGTGATAGCCTAAATAAAATAAAAAATAAATAAAACTATGCCTGAGACGGAGCGTCGACTGGGAGTCTTGGAGACCATGATGCTGCGGTGGACAGCTGGTGTTACTAAACTGGATCGCATCCCCAATGAATGCATCAGGAAGAGATTTGGCATTGCATCCATTCCTGACAAAATGTGCGAGAGTCGTTTAAGATGGTTTGGACATGTGCTGAGGACAGGGGCTGACTCTATAGCAAAGACGGGTTACATGTGGGAAGTCGCCGGTAATAGACCAAAAGGACGACAAAAACAGCGATGGGCTGTTACCCTTCACAAAGATCTGAAGAGCGTCAATGTCCACCCTGACATGGCCCAGGACAGAACTAAACGGAGACATCGAATCCATGTAGCGGACCCTGCCACCAGGCGGGACAAACGCTGAAGAAAAGAAGAACATCGAACTTTGCTTCTTACCAGCTCTAGTACTTATCCTCAACTCTTTCTTCCATAACTAAGTTCCTGAGTTTTAACTCGATAAAAAAAAGCATGTGATTAAAAGTTATTTGCACGTATTTTCCCTCTTCTTGTAATTCGTGCTAATTACTTTTAATCTCATGTGCTCTCGCTCTCTCTCCTTCACATTTCCAAATAATTTCATTGTAATTGTGTTGACCGACTGAAAAGTTACACTATGAATTGATGAAAAAGCAACACTGAAAAAGTGGCTTCAAAGTTTTCTACGTAAAACTTGCTCAAAGTAGTATGTCTATAAAGCAGAAACTTGCCCAATGTGAACAAAAGTTATGGTCCCAGCTCACTGGGTATGGCTTTGCATGTTATTCATGTTGTATAAATCAGAATCTGTTCAGCACGGAAATGGAAATTAATTATGAATATAATTGTTCAAACCTTACTGTATAATGCGGAACTTATGCTTTAGCTGGGTAATTTTGTACATATCCGGTACTGCAATAAAATTGCTACATAAATATTTAGTCAGGGGGAGAGCCAGGTGTTTAACATAGCATATCACGCTGTTCTAATGAGATCCAGGTTTCCCAAATTCCTCGAAGAATGGGATTTAATTCTACACTAGTTGCCTGACTTTTGCCATGAGTTGTAGAGATCCTTATCTCGATGTACACCTTGAGCCCAATTCTAATATAAACAGTTTTGTAACTTTGTGTTCTATCAGTAAATTTGTGTCAGTTGTAAAGACAGCACATTGGCATGAGTAATGAAAACAAAACAAAATTGGCTGCATGGCTCAGCGGTAACATTCTCGCTTGCTGGGCCCAAGGTTGCAGGTTCGTATCCTGGCGCGATCAACTGGCATTTGAGGATGCGCAAATGCGAGGGAGCCGTATCAGTAGAATTACTGGCATATTTCGGGGCAAAATTCGGGCAACCCAGCGTCTCTAAAAGTCAGAGTAGTTAAAAGGGATGTAAAACCAATAACATTATTATTATAATAAAAAAATTACATCAAGATATTGTGTTATTGAGATAGTGTATCAGCAAAACTAAACTGATGGATCAGGGGAAAGTAATTTGTATATCTTTTTTGCATAATTTTGTTCAATCCGGATACTTGTCAAATTTCCGCTTTGACCAAGTTTTACTGTATATTCTTTTATCCATTTTATGTCTTTCTATCCTTCTTTTCTCATCTAATAATTGTTTATATGCTTACCTTGTATTTTACTATGTAGATTGTGAACTAGCCTTGTGCCTTATGTTTGGCAGGTCGGGGCTGCCATCTCGATGACGTACATCACTGGTCAGCCCATCATGTTCGTGGGCACTGGACAGACCTACACTGACCTCAAGAGTCTCAATGCCAAGGCTGTGGTGCATGCTCTCATGAAGTAACCCGGTTCAGCCAATGGTAGCTTGTTATTGTATAATGAGAAAGAAATTATACTGTTATACAAATGTTTTATTTGAGTTACTGGCACTGAATCTCTTGTATTAAAAAAATAAAATTATTCTGTGCCAGGCTATACTCTTATCAATCTTCCTCGTGTTCCTTTGTCTCCAACCAGCCTTTTTAAGAACTTAATTTTTAGAGGTGGGAAGCAACGAATTACAAATACTATTTGTAACTAACAACCTGCCCCGGCTTCGCCCGGTATCTTTAATGGTTTACCCAGCATAAGCTTAAATGGCACACGGACGGCAGGTCCCGGACACCATTCAGAAAAGTCAAGGTTAACAGGGAAACTCCAAACACATACTGTATACTCTTTTCTGAAGTCTTAACTCGACATGACACGACAGTTTGATGTGGGCCAAAACTGGAGTGATAGGCTCGCTCCAAAGCTAGTAATTTAAATTTTCATTGACTTGAGGAGACGGACGGAAACCTAGCAACTACAGGGGAATTACTCTTCGATCTCATGGCCTGAAGATAATTGAACGAATCATGAAACGCAGATAAAGAATTATCATTGAACCACAGCTTGAAGAAGAGCAGTACGGTTTCAGACGGAACAGGGCAACAACAGATTTGATATTTTCTGTCAGGATGATTATGGAGAAGCACTGGGAAAAAGGAAAAGACATAATCTTCATTTTTCTAGATATTGAGAAGGCTTACGACAGCGTACGGAGAAATACAATCTGGGAATGCCTTCAAAGTAGATCAATACCATGCGCTTTAATAAATAAAGTCAAGATGCTATATGAACACTGCCATAGTTTTGTCCAAATAGGTGATGGCTATTCAGAGTGGTTCGACACTAAGCAGGGTGTACAGCAAGGCAGCGCTCTATCGCCACATTTATGCATTACTTTACTGGATGAAATAATGAAAAGAGTTAAGAGACTTGATAAGACCTCTGAGTTTAAAGCTTTAGCGTTTGCAGATGATGATGTAATATGGGGTGAAAATGAGGCTGAAGTACAACAGAAGCTGAATGATTGGAATGCTATATTCAAGCAATTTGGTCTGAATATAAGCAAGTTCAAAATGGTGGTAATGCCCGTTAGTCGACAAAACATCTGTACTAACATCGCTCTGAATTATACAAAGTTAGAACAAGTACATCAGTTGTTACCTTGGCAGTGAAGTGTCCACATAACCAACCATCTGCAGAAATCACTGGTCGAGTTCAACATGGAGCACAATTGTATCATCTCGTGAGAGGGCTGCTTTGGGATAAGCAAGTTCCTTTAAGATCAAAACTAATACTCTACAAGAGCTTCTTTGTACCTGTTACTATATATAGCTTAGAAACCTGTAACCAATCAAAGAGAAATACCAGCAAACTACAGGCTGTGGAGATTAAGTTTTTAAGAACTATGATTCAGAAGACAAGGAGGGACAAAATAAAATATGCCATCTTCTTCAACTAGAACAATCTGAGATCTGTGTTGAAGCCAGGCTGAAATGGTTCGGTCATCTCAAAAGAATGGACACACAAAGAACAGCTAGAGTGTGGTTTGAGAAAGAACTGAAAGGCAAGAGGTCGACGGAGGACGAGATGATTGACCAGGTTAGAATCTGGATTTACAGCAAATCTTGGAGGAGGAAATATTCTTGGGAGAGAACTACAGTAAATGGAGAGCGCTCATTCACCACACCCGGGGAACTGGAGCCGGTTCATGATGATGATGATTAAATTGAGACTGTTGGAAGGAATGAAAACTTAAAAACACTCGTACGTTTCCATTTCTCTCGATATTTTTAACGGTTTACCCAGTGTAAGATTAAAAGGTGCACGGATGGCAGGTTTATCTTCAACTCCATTCACTGAACTCTTTGCTGCTCGTTGGTCATAAATGAATGTTTTTCTACAGAATCCTTCCTCGAGAAATCCTTTACAGAATGGTGAAAACCGCATCGAAATCCGTCCAGTGGTTCTCAAGATTACCCGTTACCTCTAAGAATCTGGGACTTTGTATTGTTACGGCTGTGAGTTTGTGTCATCGCTCACCGCATGAGTCACAACTGCCCCAGGGCTGGGTTGTGCCCTGCCTCCTGTATTGCGTGCGCCTTATGCAACAGGGCTACTAGGACAAAGGGATAGTCCAGAATATTCGTGACTGGACCAACGATGGAAACCTCGAAGCCGTGAACCCTGGATGGATCTAGAAGCATTTATTGAGTCACCGGCCTGCTATATAAGTGCGACCTGTCAAGCAGTTGTTGTTGTGTTTTACGAGCTAGTGTGAGCGATTATCCCGAGCGACAGAAGTGTGGTGACTTGCGAAACCCCTAGTGAAGTGGGGAAGTGAGAAACATACAGGGGACTGCCTGTGTTTTGAGTGAGTGTGCTTTCACTGAATGTCTGAGATATTGTGGTTACGAAATCCAGTGACATTGTTTCTCCCAGCTTGTGAACAGCGTGCAGCAAGTGCTCGTAAGTAACTGTAGTCGGCGTACATTAGGAAGAAGTTGCATGTAGTTTTGTCAAGGCCACTAGGCTCATTAGCGGGAGGATTAACTTCTGTGGTTTGTTGACAAGTGAAAGGGCAAGAGCTCTCCACAAGCAAGAGACTTGAGGAAACTGGAGTAAGGTTCCTATTGCTTCTATTTGCTGACGAGTAGTGTAATTTTCTGGCCGCAATAAAGTTAATTATTTCTTTAAGCAGTAATTGGTGTTGTGCTTCCTACCCACCGTAATCCAGTTAACAAAAGTGCCACTAGGGGGGTGGCACGTAACAACTGGTGTCGGAAGCCGGATTACGAACTCAAGCACAACACCTGACGGTCCTGGTTTCAAAACCCGAGCAGGTCATTTTCTCTAATTTTCCTGTGAGTGCATGCCCTTTACAAGGCAAACAACTAAAATGGAGGCGCAATTGGCAGCATTGCTAGAAAAGTTAAATGGCATAGAAGACGGCCAGAAGAATTTAACCAAGGAGCTAACTACCAAATTGGAAGACAGCTAAAAAAGTTAAGCCGAGGACCTAACTTCCAAATTAGAAGGAGGTCAGAATAAGCTAGCAGAGGACCTGAAGGACGGCCAGAATAAGTTAGCAGAGGACCTAACCGCCAAATTTCTGGATGGCCAGAAAAATCTGGAAGAGTGTCTGCTGACGAAATTAGAGGAGAGCCAAAGGAAATTAGAACAGGGCCTACGTGAGGAAGTCGCAGCAGTGGAAAGTAAGTTCGACGCCTTACAAGTGGAAGTTGCCGAGCTGCGCCAACGCCCGCTGATGGGGGTGGAGGAGAAATTCAACGCCTTACAAAAGGAAGTTGCCGAGCTGCGCCAACGCCCACTGACGGGGGTGGAAGAGAAATTCAACGCTCTACGAGAGGAAGTTGCCGAGCTGCGCCAACGCCCACTGACGGGGGTGGAAGAGAAATTCAACGCTCTACGAGAGGAAGTTGCCGAGCTGCGCCAACGCCCGCTGATGGGGGTGGAGGAGAAATTTAACGCCTTGCAAGTGGAAGTTGCCGAGCTGTGCCAACGACCGCTGATGGGGGTGGAGGAGAAATTCAACGCCTTACAAAAGGAAGTTGCCGAGCTGCGCCAACGCCCACTGACGGGGGTGGAAGAGAAATTCAACGCTCTACGAGAGGAAGTTGCCGAGCTGCGCCAACGCCTGCCCACCGTTACACCGGGAATATCAGGAACGGGACATAGCAGAGTGATGCCCCCAACCTTCGACGGAAAGGTCCCGTGGAGCACCTACTTACGTCAGTTCGAGGCGGCCTGTTCCATAAATAACTGGAACAACACAGAAAAGGCTACAGCTCTCATTGTAGCGCTGAGAGGTAACGTCCTTCAGGCCATCCCGACTGGATCCCAGGACTACGCTTCACTGATCGCCCATATGGAGTCCCGATATGGAGATAGCCATCTTCAGCAGGCCTACCAGATGCAGCTCCGGAACCGGGTACAAAAGAACGCGGAAACCCTGCAGGAGTTCGAGATGGACATCGCACGTCTCGTAAGGCTCGCCTACCCAACAGCGCCGGCCGACTTTCTGGAGCAGATAGCGACGCAGACTTTCACCGACGGGACACGGACACTCAACAGGCGCTGCGACTCGCGCGCAATAAGACCCTGACAGATGCGCTGAGCCACGCACTTGAGTTCGAGACGGCAAAACAGGCATCCAGAATGCACGTGCGGGTGCGTCAAGTGGACGTCGACGAACCAGTAAAAGCCAACGAGAACAGGCCCCTGGCCGACGAATTAATGGAGGCGCTAAGCCGTTTCTTCGATAGTCGCGGCACCACCAGCAACGACACAGCCGGAAGGCAACCGGAGAGGCGGCCCGGAAGAGGACTACCGACCTGCGGTAAGAAAGGCCACCTGAGCAAGGACTGCGGTGATCGCCGCAGCCGAGGGTATCCGACGGGAAATCAGTCGTCTGAAAACCGCGCGACCCAGGGAAACGAGTATTAGCCAACCTTGGGGGGCAAAGGTTGGCTTGTGACAGTCGTCAAGCCCCGGCAGTCCAGGTTCGTGTGACGAAGTTACGGAGGGACAATAGCAGCCTGATGGTCGACGGAGTCGTCAACAGAGAGAGCTGGCCCATGCTAATCGACACGGGAGCATCGAGGACCATCGTCAGTCCCACCGTGATCCCGAAGTGGAGAGTGCAACCCACACAAAGGAACCTCCAGCTAATAACCGCGACCGGAGAGACCGCACCGGTACATGGCGAAGCATCACTGGAGTTCGTCATTGGTCGACGGGCGATAAAGCATCCAGTGCTTGTGGCTGAAGTATCAAATGAAGTGATCATCGGACTGGACTTCCTGGACCAGAACAACATCATCTTGGATCTGAGTACTGTCATAAAATAATTAGTAAAAAGGGTTTACTAAATACAGTTCTAAACTCCAAATTGATGGGAGAAGAAACAAACACCGACATCCATTGGTCACAACCGGAAACAGACAGTTATATTCAAAAAAGTACATTTGACTTGTACGGTATACAAAAACAAAAGAACACTGAGGAATACAAAAACAAAAGAAACACACTATGAGAATTTGTGAATGCAAACTCACACTTCCCCCCCATTCACAAATTGCAAAAAAAAACTTAAAACAAAAACAACAACAAAAAATACATAACTAGCCTTACACTAACAACAAACATTTGCATATCATTCCTTGTATGGTAGCAAAGGGCAACATATAGGTCATGATCTGGGCTAAAATACAGACATGGATCACATTTGCTTTGATTTAAGCCAAGCTTGACAAGTTGTGCAGTGATACAATTGTGCCAATCTTTACCAGCTTGACATAAACCGCAAATACTCTTGTTGAGTTTTAGCACATATTCTGGGTATTCTACACTGCGAAAACCTTCTGGTTGATTTACGAATACAGTTTCCTTAATTTTGCTATTAAGGTATGCCGATACAATGTCCAAATGACAATTATCCCATTCACGCTCTACTCCTATGGCTATAAGGGTCCTAATAGTTTTCCTTGTTACCACAGGACTGTAGGATTCAAGGAAATATGTACCCTTTATCTGACTGAAACCTTGAGCTACTAAACGTGCTCTATACCTAAGTACTTCACCTTCTTGGTTTCGTTTAGTTTTATACACCCATTTGGTGCCTATGACAGTCTTGCCACCTGAATCTTCTGCAAGTGTCCACACATTATGTTTTTCCAAGAGGGCAATCTCTTGGTTCATTGCCTCAAACCATTTATCTTTGTCATCTCGTGAGGTGGCTTCTTGAAAAGACACCGGATCGTTATATTCTGACCTTAACATGACAATGCGACATTTGACCTTAACTTCATTACAACATACATACTTGCTGGGAAGTTTTCTCTCTCTACTCGACCTGCGTAATACTGTGTGTTCAGGCTGTAATGGAGCGTCTATTACATCAGAATCTGACAAAGAGGCATCACTATCACTTGTTACAGAATTTTCATTTCCTGATTCAGCTACTTCGTGTTCAAACACGTCACCTCCACAATCTTTCTGCTCGACAAACACTTCTCCAACTGTTCTAGGTTCACAATCTATCTGAGTTTCAGGTTTTTCCTGGGCTTTTACAGAAAACGGAAATACATCTTCAACAAATTCTACATTCCTGGATTTAATGACACATTTCTTTTCAATGTCCAATACACGGTAGCCCCTCGAGTCATCGGGGTACCCTAGCATTGCACCAACATTTGCCCTTGGCACTAACTTTTCCACATTACGTTTATGGATCCAAACTTTACAACCAAATGATTTTAACATAAGCAATTCCTGGTCTGACAACTTTCTACTTGTCCACAGTTCAAATGGGATGTTCTTTACAGTTGATGACACACACCTATTCTTTATATAGCAGGCTGTGCTGATGGCTTCCCCCCAAAATTGAACTGGCATGCCTGACTGAATGAGCATGCACCTACTAGTGGTGAGAAGTTGCTGGTTGAGGCGTTCAGCAACGCCATTCTGTTGGGGAGAGTAAGCCATTGTTAACCTACGAACAATACCTTCCTTTTCAAGATAGTTACAAAACTCTGTACTTAAATACTCTCCACCGTTGTCTGAATGGAAAGATTTCAACTTGGTCCCTTGTGCTGTCTCCATTAGGGCCTTAACCTTGAGAAACTCATTAAATTCATCACTCTTATGCTTAAGAAACCTTACATATGAGAATCTGGTACAATCATCAGTAAATGTAATAAAATATTTGCTACCTCCAATCGATGGGTGCTCTAGCTGGCATACATCAGAGAACACAACATCTAATGGCTTCTGAGATACATGATCTCTTTCATTAAATTTAAGTCTTTTCATTTTACCTTGTTTACAAGTATCACAATCAAGATTATTTTCTTTGGGTATAAAATCACGATCTGGAATGTTCAGAGCATGGCCAAAACGCTGATGCCATATTCCGCTAGTTACAGCTTTGTTGCTCTTAGCATACACAACCTCCACCTCGTCATTACAAGCAAATTCTTTCCCTTGTTCTACCATAAAATAATCACAATTTACCTCATACATATTTTCAACAGCCTCACCCGTAAGGAATATACCCTCATGATCTGACAATACAACTTTGCTATCTTTAATGGTTACGACTGCACCTTTCCTGTCAAATTGACCTACAGATATTAAATTGTCTTGAAGACCTGGGACATACAACACTCTTTTCAGTTTCAGAAAAGAACCTCCACACTTGTCAGATAGCTTCATAAGCACACTTCCCATACCACATGCACTAACTACGGATCCATCAGCTGTGTCTACACTACCAGAAACCTTTGGGGTGTAATCATACAGAATATCCTTATAAGGTGTCTGGTGCTCAGTGGCTCCTGAATCAACATACCACCTGCGTACACAATCAGATGCATCATCCTTGCTTTCAGTTGTCACATAAGCCTTTACCTTAACACTACTAGCATTTACCTGAACACATTCGTTTGCCGCCTCATCGTCCTTTACCGTGGCAATAACCTCACGATTCTTAACCTTAACATTTTCCTTGCGTCCATTACTACAATTCCGGGAAGTATGACCTGTCTTGGCACAATTAAAACACAAAACTGAACCTTTCTTTCTTGCTTGCTTCATGAACTAAATCACAGAACTTCGCAATATGCCCCTGTTCTTGGCACTTGTAGCACATGAATCCACCACTACCTGTTGGCTTGTTGACACTTTTGCTGCTGTTGACGACCTCCTTGGAATTTAAGCGCATGGCTGCCACCATTGCCTTCACGCTTTCACCCTCAGATTCTTCCTTCTTCAGCCTTGCATAAGTCTCCTGTTCTCGCTCCATCTTTAGTTTGTCCAACTTGTTCTTTCTCTCCTCCAACAAAAGTTTGGCTCGCACTACCTTTACACTTAAGTTTTCTTCATTGCTTTCCAATGAACGTATCAAATTTTCGTACTCCCGCTTTTCCAGTCCTCTGAGAATAAAAGCAGCTTTGGCCTTATCCGTAAATTTTATACCTACATCGTCCAACCGTGCACACCGAGTAAGCACTTTATTAACAAATGTACGCATGCTAATGTCACTAGTTTTCTTAAAAAGACACAATTCTTCTAACATCGTCACAATTTTAAGGACTCCGGTATCGCAACATGAAGTCAGAAGATTCTGCCATGCTTCCTTAGCTGTCTCCGCTTCTTTGATATTACCTAGGAAAGGGTCGGTGACCAAACCTACGAGCAAGTTTTTCGCGTCTTGATCTTTGCCCAGTTGGGCCTCGGAGTACTCTTCAACTGGTGTATCTTCTACCTCTCCTGTATAGGTCTTTCGTGGGAAACCTTGAACCGCGTCCCACAGACGCCTTGTTTGAAGCAATGCCTTTGTTCGGGTGCTCCACGCTTCCCAATTGTCGTCCTGTAACCTCACTATTGCAACTACTCGCTCGCTGCTTCCCGTAGCTGCATCCATGTTAGTATGTATACTTAAAATAAAACGTACAAATAGTCCTCACAATAGAAAAATCGTCCACAAAATTCACCAAAACTATCTTGGATGCACACTTAACTGCCGTCCACATGTGCGCCGCACATATCAACACCTTTTAACAACCGACATTCTCCCATCACAAAGTCCACACATTAACAGCAATAAGCGTTTAACTGGGCTCAACACCTGTCATAAAATAATTAGTAAAAAGGGTTTACTAAATACAGTTCTAAACTCCAAATTGATGGGAGAAGAAACAAACACCGACATCCATTGGTCACAACCGGAAACAGACAGTTATATTCAAAAAAGTACATTTGACTTGTACGGTATACAAAAACAAAAGAACACTGAGAAATACAAAAACAAAAGAAACACACTATGAGAATTTGTGAATGCAAACTCACAAGTACCAACACTCTGCACTTCGGAGGTGAGGAACTTGCTTTGCAACCTGCGCACGAGTCCATCACCGCACGGCGAGTAAGGCTGAGAGAAGACGTCATCGTTCCCGCCAGGACGGAGGTCAGCGCTGCCGTAATTGTCGACGGAGCTGCTAAGGGAGTGGCGGCTGTCATCGAGCCAAAATATGAGGACATCCAGACAAAAGGATTGCTAGTTGCCAAGACTCTCATCAACACGACGTCTCGGCCGTACGTCCGCCTGTCCAACCTGAACGACTACGACATTACGGTTCACCGGGACACCAACCTAGGAGTCTGCGAGCCCGTTACCTGGATTGCCCGCATCACAGATACGACAGACGGACAACCGAAGAAGACGCACACTGCCAGAAGAACTACAGAAGCTGTACCAAGGATCCCAGGACCATTTAGACGAGGAACAATCACGCCAACTTCAGGACCTGCTACGCGAATTCCAGGACGTCTTCTCCGTGGAGAGCAAAGACTTAGGCAGGACAAGCTTGGTTCAGCACAGAATCGACGTTGGGGACAGCGCACCGATTAGGGCCCCATTCCGACGTGTCCCGCTCGCCAAGCAAGCCGAAGTCGACCGGATGGCAGTGGCGGCCGGCAATAAGGTTGCAGTGTTGCACAACGACCAGATTTAATTCATGAAAAACAATTAATTCCGTAATAATATTTTTAGTACTAGAAGTTGTATGTTTTCTTTTATATGTATAGGAATTCACAATTCTATTCTTCAATAATTCAGGAAATCTTATAGTATTTATTTATTATTTATTTATCGTATGCCTTTTAGTGCCGGGAGTGTCCGAGGACATGTTCGGCTCGCCTGAGTCTGTAGCTGCTTCTAGCGGACACCCTAAAGGGCGAGCTACAAGTCCGTTCAATTTCAAGTAGTTCCATCTTTCGCCACCAGATATCAATGATACCTAGTGGTGAACGTTGGAACTTTGATAGAGCGTTCTGACGAAATCTAACCTAACAAATTTTGCTTTACACAAGTTTAGTCTGTGAAAGGATCTTTAACATGCCATAAATCTATGACATGGGACCGCCGGCTTTACTTCCCCTCCGAAGGAAGGCATACTGAAGGATTTTTAACGCTCTTAAAAAATCCGACGACTTCGACCGGGTTTGAACCCGCTATCTTGGGCATAGCAGTTCAGCATGCTACCGACTACGCCACCGAAGCCGCTTATCTTATAGTAAGTTACTGTGATCTGACTGAGAAAGCTTAGCGCGCCAGCCGTCTACAGGCGCTCGTCCATTTGGTCGTTGCCAGCCCCAAGCACCGACCAGATCTCAATAGTGAAGGGTATGGCAGAGATGCCAGACCGGGTAAGCCCTATCCCAACAGTTAACACGGCTGGGCGTTGCCCACTGACTGCAACCAGGAGCTGAGACGCAGGCGCGGCCGGAGACATCCGAGATGCTTTGTCAACTGCCAAAGTAATCCATGTCTTGCAATGTTGCGCGTGAACTTGTGACACTCGCAATTCTCGCCCTCATAATTATATAGCCTAACTTACGTTGTTTTGTTCTCGTGAAGGTTTTTATGTAGACTAGCCTAACTTATATTCCATTTAATCCGATGAAATTGTGTTGTCTCTGAACTGCGGCATTCGTTATTATTATTAATGAGGTAGATCGGTTTTACCGCGCAATTGAATAAAATTTTCTCCGATATCAAGCAGTCTTTGAACCTATCACCTCATGGGCGCCCGTAGGAGGTGTGGGGCAAGGAGGGGTCGTGTCCCACCCCTTGAAATTCCGAGAATATTTCGATTGTTCATTGTCACACCAGTTTATTTCATAAAGTGAAGTTACTTATTGTTAACAGATTTAGATGTAGGGATAATTCCAGAGTTTTAATTAACTTAGTAATTTGGGAATATCTTCAGTTATTAAAAAAAATCGGCGAACTGGATTAACATTACTATTTTAATGAACTGCTTGATTTTTATATTTGTCGATTTGTCGATAGGCCTACATGGTGATACCACTACATTTTGCCTGTTTTAAAGAATTAACATTATGACGATGATTCACAAAGAAAAGCGAACTCCTATGAGCAAAAACTCGGAACAAAAAAATGACATAAAGACTATGTACTCAACGGTTTAAGAGCAGCCAAATAATGAGTGTCACAAAGCAAGTAAGAAATTAAACGAAAATTGCTAGGAGGGGGGATGTAAGTCTCAATATGACATGTTAGGTAACGAAATAAAAAAAATACACCCCCCGCCCCTAGAAAAAATCCTGCGGGTGCCCATGTACCACCTTAATGAAAATAATGCAACACCCAGAAAAATTATCCGCCAGCCGCTACTGCCGGATGGTGGGTAGATTATTGGCTGAGGAATAACCCACCCACCAAGGGAAGATGATTAAGAAAAGGAAGTAGGTTTTGGATTGGAGAAAAAGGATAGAAAGATAGGAGGAGAGTCCCACAAAAGTTATGAATTTGACTTTCAATACATTTAGAAGCGGTTGCCACCGCAAATCCGTGCTCGGATACCTAAAGTGGGTACGAGCTTGGTCGAAGCTGACGGGAACCGCAGCTAAGACTTGGGCAGTTTGCCAGAGAGAGGCTTTAGTATATTTCCTCCCAAGCATGTATAAAAAGTACTATGGGGAAGGGTGATGGTCTGGCCAGACAAATAGTAAAAGCTTTATTGAGTATGAACGAGGGCATAAACCTAGGAAGAGCTAGGAAAGCCAGGATCTTGCCTAACTGTAGTATCAGAGAAATGATGAATCCAAAAACAAATATTTAATTTATTTAACAATTCAAGGAAGTTTGAGGAAATTAACAAACTTGTAATATAATTTTGACAAACATAGTTCATTTGAACTTTTTAACAAATGGGGTCGCAGACCTCTCAACATTAAACGTTTGCTCCAGGCAATTGACAATTTACAAGGTTTCAAACCTTACATGTTTCTAAAACCTTTATAAGATTTAAACAAATAAACAATGAAGCAATTAAAGTTGGAACGTTAATTGGAGTACAAAGAGTGTACCTTAAGAAATTCTTGAGAGAATGTTCGAGAAAGTGACAACTTCGAAAATAACAATAATAAAAACATGAAAAATAAGATAGAAATTCCTACAACTTCTTATATTTATACAGAATTACTATATGAGAATTATACAAAAGAGGGCAGGTCACTTACTGTGAAACCTGGAGAAAGTGAAAAGGAAGGTTCTAGACTTCCCAAGTTTGAGCAGGAATCACTAGCCAAATGGGACAGTTTCCATTTCGTGAAACCTGAACATGACTCGCTCAAGAGTTTAAAGAAATGTTTTCCCTGATTATAGGAAAGGAACAATGTGATTTGAAACTTGTATCACACAAACAATTATGCAGAATTTAATTAATGTTAAACTAGCAAAGTTGTAAAAGCACTTCGTGAGTGACACCTTATAGAAAAGTTACAATTTTATTAATAATGGTGGTTAGTAGAAGGTTGAGGAAAGATCATTGGGATATAGGATCAATGTTCATGGCCGTATTTAATATAACCGGACGATCGCGACGCGATAGAAACGTGGAGCAAGCACTGGTTATCACTGTAGTCTATGAAGATGGATGCAAAGTTCACTATAGAAACACTAAAGTTTATGAAAAAGAAAGTTATTGCAATTATGGAAATAACTGATTGCACTATATTGGTGAGAGTATTTCTTGAGAAAGCTGTGAGTTACAATTGAATGCGCCATAGAATGTTCCCACGGAGGAAGAACGTTCGCTATTGCAGTAATTTAAGGAAGATTCCTCATTTTAACTAGTATTTTCACAAGTGAGTGAAGATTTCAAAACGGCAGGACTTGTAGATGAAATACAGAATCTAGAAGGTTCCAGAACGACCTTAGTAGAAAAAATGGGGTTGAGAAAATTCAACGGAGGAACTAACTTGTTGAGTTATAGACAGCGGGTATTAGATAATATCCCACGTAGTGAGAGGATTTCTCATTTGAATAGCCTATGAAAAGCTCTTTTTTTAATAAGGTTGGCTTATACAACCAAAGGCTCAACATGGCAAATCCCACGAAGAATGATTTTTGCCCCAAAGTAAATACTTTCACACTGTCTATAAAATATCATTAAAGGCACGTGGAAGTTAAAACCATAAAGATGAGGTTAAAACTTTTTAAATGGTACTTATCTTGATTTCATGTTGAAGGCGAAGTTCCGTATGACGACTACCTAGCCAACATGGCGTAGAAGAGTGTGTGCCTCTTGGTTTGAGGCTAGCTCAAGAGGAGCTTTAACTGATCGAGTCAACTGCCGATTGCGAAGTGAGTCCTGCTCAACGGAGCACGGAGGGTACAAGGAAGGGGAAAAGAGTGGGGGGTAGGAGACAAAAGGAGAACATATAAACATTGCCAACTTTAAAACAAATAATTGATCTCTTGCTGAGCCAGTCTTCAAAGAGTTGACAACAGATGATACTAGGGCAGCATGGTGAGTAAAGAAGTAGACGTAGTCCTCTTGCTCAAGGAGAAAATAGCTGGCGATGGCAGTAAAATCTGGTAGCCAGATGGAGAAGGAATTCCTCTTGCACCAGGAAGAATTGAGGAGCTTCAGATATTCGCTGCTATGTGACATTAGGTGGGTCACAGAAGTTATATCTGAAACAGACTCATAAAAGATATAAGCAACCGGAACACCTAAGAGAAATTGGAAGATCACTGGTGGTGTTTGACAAAGAGGAAGGAAAGAACATGCAAAAGCATTCAAAATTTTAATCTCAGGTACCGTGTATTCCAAGAATGCACCATACTGGGAGGGGCAGACACCAACAGCGAACAAGAAAAACAAGTACACATTTAAAGGTAATAAGCAATTGCGGAGAAGTAGTCTTGTGATCTGACCATTAGTGGTCAAGACTCTGACTACCCTGACTCTCCAATCTCTTCCAGGGTAACACTCGGTCACTCTTCCAAAAGGCCAGACTAGGGGGGGGTGAAACATCCCTAACTAAGACCAAGTCTCCCACTTTAATGTCGGGACTGGAAAGAAACCACTTCTGTCTCCCTTGCAAGGAAGTTAAATATTCCAAGTTCCACCTCTTCCAAAAGGAATTGCGGAGGGCTTCAAGTTTACGCCAAACAATAGGTAAATCAGAATCCCTGAAAGAATTAGGAAGGGGAGGAGGGGCAGAGAGAGAAGTGCGTGTAAAGAAGCGACCAGGTGTAAGTGGAAGGAGGTTATCAGGGTCATTGGTAAGCGAAGTTAAAAGGCGAGAATTATCAACACTTTCAATCACGAAATAGCTGGAAGCTGAGAGAAATAAAGCACTAGTAAAGATTACGATACAATGCAAAAGGAGAATTAACAAGTTTAAACAAAGCGTATAGAAACAAGTACATCTATTCAGGATAAGAATATACCAAATGAACAAAGAAACTATGCGAGTAGAAAGCAAGAACGCCATAGGTAACAACCTAGTAGCCATAAGCAATGACCTTAAGTCACAATAAGCATCAAAGGGGTCACTCAGAAAAATACTTAAGTCAGCGAGAAACGTGACATAAAAAGTATGAATGCAAAAACACATCGAATGTGACGACGAGAAAAAGTAAGTTTGTTCATCAATGAACATTACGATCGCGAAATATGTAAGCAAAGTGTAATACATAAGCGCGTGAGAAATACGCAACGAAGTTTTGAAACAAGGATCGAAGCAGTTATAGAATACGAGCATGAGTAAGTGGAAGACACAGGCAAGCGCGGCCTTGACACACATAGTACAACGAGAGAAGGCATATAAATAGCTGAAAGAGTCCTTAACTGGAACAAGTTTATTTTGGGAAGTAGGTGAACGGCTTCTGTACTTGCAGTAGCGGCTCGCCAGACAATGGTTGGCAATCAGCCAAAGTTGAGATAAGAGAAACATGCTTTGAACTTTGTCAAGCGTACAGGAAATAAACAGTGACTTGACCTTAATCGGGCTTGTATACAAACAAGTCTGACAAACAAGCAGTTCAAAGTACACAAACAACACTTGTTGAATCAGCTGTAACTTAAAGCAGATATTCAGCTTGGACGGCATGCAGTCAATCGTAACTTGGACGTGAACAAACAATTTAAAGCTATATGAAATAAAGTAAGAAATCAATTTCGCATGATTGAGAGGATCACGGAATCCGACAATTTTCGACAGGAAAAAGCTTAATTCTTCCGAGCAAAGAAGACAAGCTGGGACATTGAGAAGAAGGTTATGCATAAGAATAGTTATTCTAGATGCTATAGAATTCAGATTTTCAAGCGGTTTCATGAGCGACTTCCAATTGTGAGGAAGGGGGAGGAGCCGACCGTGGCCATCCTTCTAAATAACGAAAGAAGTGAAACATGGCTTACAGCAAAGTGATGGTGACTGATAGCCATGGTTTTACACAAGGGGAAGATAGTTTTCGAGAAAGAGTTTAAGCAATTACCTGCTATAAAAATGACATAAGAATGTAAACGAAATAACACAAAGCAAGGCGAACTTGAATTGCCATTTTGTGCGGGAAGAAGGAAAAACCATTTAAACAACTTACAGAGGTAGCGCAGTTGTTCACGATAAGACATCGTTTCGACAAGTGGTTTTCAAAAATATTGAGATCTGAAACATGAGCGTTCTCTTTTTCAGAAATGGGATTTATGTCAGCTGTAACGAAATGACATTGCTCTTTGGTTTGAACACTGGTATGTTTGATTTCACCAGTAATAACCCAACCAAAATCGGTGTCTCTGGCGACCACGGTTGAAGATAACTTGCGTTTTTGCTTGCGAATGCACTTCCAAAAAACATTGGCACTGAAAAGTACATCAATGGGACCTTGAGCATTAAACTGAGGATCAGCTAACCTTAAGTGCGAGGGAATGTTTAAATCGGAAGTATTAATAGAGTGACTTGGAGTGTCCTTGCCAATACTGGTAAGAATGAGACAGTTTATATTAAGATTGGTGTTTCTTTGACAAACGTCTCTGATTTTCAATTTTGAAGACTGCAAAACTTGAGTTTCCAAATTGTCAATGCCAGATACATTGATGGGAGTATGCGATGACGAAAGACCTAGTTTTTTAATTAATGATTGCGAAACAAAGTTATGAGTTGAAGCGGAATCGAGAAGACCACGGGTTCTAAACCAATTTCCAAATTTATCTTGAATTTCGAATTGTACAGTGGTCAAAAGGGTTTGCGCACTGTGAGAAGTGTCGGCGTTGGAAATGCAGGAAGAAGCATTGGTTTGTTCGGAGCTGCTCTGCATGAAGCTTGAAGAGGCAGGTACTGATGACCTCGATTTATCGTGAACGTGCTATAAAGAATGATGCGGTTTTTTGCAATGAAAACAGAGATTTGATGACGTACAGTTCGAAGAAGAATGCTTAGGTGATAAGCAGTTGAAACAATGTTTGCTATTCAAGACAAACTTCCTTCGATCTTCGATAGACAATTCTTTAAAGGATTTGCACGAATACAATGTGTGAAGCATTTTACAGAGCGTGCATTTTAACGATTTGTTGAGCGGCTTGATATGTTCTCTTGCATGATTGAACGAAGAACGGGTTTGCTTGTTCTCGACAGATGGGGGCTGATGACCCTTTGAAAAAGCAAGGTTTTTCTCAAAAATGTGAGACTGATGATTCGTTTCGACCTTTTCGCACTGAAATGCGAGAGCTGTAAGAACTTGGCATCGGCTGTTAAGAAACGAGATTAAGTGTTCGAAGGAAAATTCTTCCTTGCGAGCGAGTTCAATTTCCCAAGCCTTTAAAGTTGAAAAATCGAATCTTGATGTAGCCAGATGAATAAGTATGGTGTCCCATGTTTGGACAGGCTGCTTAAGTTGGTATAATGCTCTGACATTTAACTGCATAGAGTCTAAGAGGTCTCTTAAAGATGTGACGTCATTAGGTTTGACGGCTGGCAGGCTGAAGAGACAGCGTATGTGGCGAGCTACACTCAAACGTAAATTGCCATATCTCTCTTTAAGGAGATTAAAGGCGATGTGGTAGTTGTCTGCGCTTAAAGGCAGTGACTCCACTAAGGCTAAGGCCTCACATTCCAAAGAAGTACGGAGGAAGTAGAATTTATGTATGTCAGGGATCTCAGTATTTTCATGAATTAGGGAGCAGTAAAGTTCGTAAAAGGAATACCATTCACCTTCCTTGCCTGAGAAGTGCGGTAGGCTTATCTTAGGAAGTAACGGTTTCGGTTTGTTCTTGTGAACTGAAGCGGGTGCGAACTGGGCCGGATTGATGACCTTAGTGTCCGGTTCTGAGATATTGGGGATCAGTTGGTGTATTATTTTGAAAGCAGAACCTATGCCTTCGTAATATTGGTTTTCTACTTCAACTCGATCTTCGGTTTGATTGAGCATGCAAGTTTCTATTTCCGTTTGGATGTTACAATAATTTTCATAAGAACGTTCATAATCTCGTACACGATGTTTCAACAAGTCTAATTGAGCTTCTGAGGGATCTAACTCTTTTATGTACTTTCTAAATCGGGTAATTTGTCCTTTATAGGATGCTCGTTTAGAAGTAAGTTTTTCATCTTTATCCTTCTCAGTAGGAGCCATGTTATAAAAAATAGATTGAAATGTAACTCACGATACTGTGGAACCTTGGAAATGCTGTCAACCTGGCAGCAGCAAACAAGTAGAAAGAACGGGACACACCAAAGGAGACAGGAGTGGCCTCTTTCCCGTTCACAGGCTTTGCATGATGTAGTTATAGCTGAAAAATTCAAAGCAGAGATTAATAATTTGCAAAGTATTGTCAAATGACACTTGACAAACAATGGACATAGCAAATGGACTCTCCCGGGTATCGGCACCAATTTTTGGGTAGATTATTGGCTGAGGAATAACCCACCCACCAAGGGAAGATGATTAAGAAAAGGAAGTAGGTTTTGGATTGGAGAAAAAGGATAGAAAGATAGGAGGAGAGTCCCACAAAAGTTATGAATTTGACTTTCAATACATTTAGAAGCGGTTGCCACCGCAAATCCGTGCTCGGATACCTAAAGTGGGTACGAGCTTGGTCGAAGCTGACGGGAACCGCAGCTAAGACTTGGGCAGTTTGCCAGAGAGAGGCTTTAGTATATTTCCTCCCAAGCATGTATAAAAGTACTGTGGGGAAGGGTGATGGTCTGGCCAGACAAATAGTAAAAGCTTTATTGAGTATGAACGAGGGCATAAACCTAGGAAGAGCTAGGAAAGCCAGGATCTTGCCTAACTGTAGTATCAGAGAAATGATGAATCCAAAAACAAATATTTAATTTATTTAACAATTCAAGGAAGTTTGAGGAAATTAACAAACTTGTAATATAATTTTGACAAACATAGTTCATTTGAACTTTTTAACAAATGGGGTCGCAGACCTCTCAACATTAAACGTTTGCTCCAGGCAATTGACAATTTACAAGGTTTCAAACCTTACATGTTTCTAAAACCTTTATAAGATTTAAACAAATAAACAATGAAGCAATTAAAGTTGGAACGTTAATTGGAGTACAAAGAGTGTACCTTAAGAAATTCTTGAGAGAATGATCGAGAAAGTGACAACTTCGAAAATAACAATAATAAAAACATGAAAAATAAGATAGAAGTTCCTACAACTTCTTATATTTATACAGAATTACTATATGAGAATTATACAAAAGAGGGCAGGTCACTTACTGTGAAACCTGGAGAAAGTGAAAAGGAAGGTTCTAGACTTCCCAAGTTTGAGCAGGAATCACTAGCCAAATGGGACAGTTTCCATTTCGTGAAACCTGAACATGACTCGCTCAAGAGTTTAAAGAAATGTTTTCCCTGATTATAGGAAAGGAACAATGTGATTTGAAACTTGTATCACACAAACAATTATGCAGAATTTAATTAATGTTAAACTAGCAAAGTTGTAAAAGCACTTCGTGAGTGACACCTTATAGAAAAGTTACAATTTTATTAATAATGGTGGTTAGTAGAAGGTTGAGGAAAGATCATTGGGATATAGGATCAATGTTCATGGCCGTATTTAATATAACCGGACGATCGCGACGCGATAGAAACGTGGAGCAAGCACTGGTTATCACTGTAGTCTATGAAGATGGATGCAAAGTTCACTATAGAAACACTAAAGTTTATGAAAAAGAAAGTTATTGCAATTATGGAAATAACTGATTGCACTATATTGGTGAGAGTATTTCTTGAGAAAGCTGTGAGTTACAATTGAATGCGCCATAAAATGTTCCCACGGAGGAAGAACGTTCGCTATTGCAGTAATTTAAGGAAGATTCCTCATTTTAACTAGTATTTTCACAAGTGAGTGAAGATTTCAAAACGGCAGGACTTGTAGATGAAATACAGAATCTAGAAGGTTCCAGAACGACCTTAGTAGAAAAAATGGGGTTGAGAAAATTCAACGGAGGAACTAACTTGTTGAGTTATAGACAGCGGGTATTAGATAATATCCCACGTAGTGAGAGGATTTCTCATTTGAATAGCCTAAGAAAAGCTCTTTTTTTAATAAGGTTGGCTTATACAACCAAAGGCTCAACATGGCAAATCCCACGAAGAATGATTTTTGCCCCAAAGTAAATACTTTCACACTGTCTATAAAATATCATTAAAGGCACGTGGAAGTTAAAACCATAAAGATGAGGTTAAAACTTTTTAAATGGTACTTATCTTGATTTCATGTTGAAGGCGAAGTTCCGTATAACGACTACCTAGCCAACATGGCGTAGAAGAGTGTGTGCCTCTTGGTTTGAGGCTAGCTCAAGAGGAGCTTTAACTGATCGAGTCAACTGCCGATTGCGAAGTGAGTCCTGCTCAACGGAGCACGGAGGGTACAAGGAAGGGGAAAAGAGTGGGGGTAGGAGACAAAAGGAGAACATATAAACATTGCCAACTTTAAAACAAATAATTGATCTCTTGCTGAGCCAGTCTTCAAAGAGTTGACAACAGATGATACTAGGGCAGCATGGTGAGTAAAGAAGTAGACGTAGTCCTCTTGCTCAAGGAGAAAATAGCTGGCGATGGCAGTAAAATCTGGTAGCCAGATGGAGAAGGAATTCCTCTTGCACCAGGAAGAATTGAGGAGCTTCAGATATTCGCTGCTATGTGACATTAGGTGGGTCACAGAAGTTATATCTGAAACAGACTCATAAAAGATATAAGCAACCGGAACACCTAAGAGAAATTGGAAGATCACTGGTGGTGTTTGACAAAGAGGAAGGAAAGAACATGCAAAAGCATTCAAAATTTTAATCTCAGGTACCGTGTATTCCAAGAATGCACCATACTGGGAGGGGCAGACACCAACAGCGAACAAGAAAAACAAGTACACATTTAAAGGTAATAAGCAATTGCGGAGAAGTAGTCTTGTGATCTGACCATTAGTGGTCAAGACTCTGACTACCCTGACTCTCCAATCTCTTCCAGGGTAACACTCGGTCACTCTTCCAAAAGGCCAGACTAGGGGGGGGGGGGGGTGAAACATCCCTAACTAAGACCAAGTCTCCCACTTTAATGTCGGGACTGGAAAGAAACCACTTCTGTCTCCCTTGCAAGGAAGTTAAATATTCCAAGTTCCACCTCTTCCAAAAGGAATTGCGGAGGGCTTCAAGTTTACGCCAAACAATAGGTAAATCAGAATCCCTGAAAGAATTAGGAAGGGGAGGAGGGGCAGAGAGAGAAGTGCGTGTAAAGAAGCGACCAGGTGTAAGTGGAAGGAGGTTATCAGGGTCATTGGAAAGCGAAGTTAAAAGGCGAGAATTATCAACACTTTCAATCACGAAATAGCTGGAAGCTGAGAGAAATAAAGCACTAGTAAAGATTACGATACAATGCAAAAGGAGAATTAACAAGTTTAAACAAAGCGTATAGAAACAAGTACATCTATTCAGGATAAGAATATACCAAATGAACAAAGAAACTATGCGAGTAGAAAGCAAGAACGCCATAGGTAACAACCTAGTAGCCATAAGCAATGACCTTAAGTCACAATAAGCATCAAAGGGGTCACTCAGAAAAATACTTAAGTCAGCGAGAAACGTGACATAACAAGTATGAATGCAAAAACACATCGAATGTGACGACGAGAAAAAGTAAGTTTGTTCATCAATGAACATTACGATCGCGAAATATGTAAGCAAAGTGTAATACATAAGCGCGTGAGAAATACGCAACGAAGTTTTGAAACAAGGATCGAAGCAGTTATAGAATACGAGCATGAGTAAGTGGAAGACACAGGCAAGCGCGGCCTTGACACACATAGTACAACGAGAGAAGGCATATAAATAGCTGAAAGAGTCCTTAACTGGAACAAGTTTATTTTGGGAAGTAGGTGAACGGCTTCTGTACTTGCAGTAGCGGCTCGCCAGACAATGGTTGGCAATCAGCCAAAGTTGAGATAAGAGAAACATGCTTTGAACTTTGTCAAGCGTACAGGAAATAAACAGTGACTTGACCTTAATCGGGCTTGTATACAAACAAGTCTGACAAACAAGCAGTTCAAAGTACACAAACAACACTTGTTGAATCAGCTGTAACTTAAAGCAGATATTCAGCTTGGACGGCATGCAGTCAATCGTAACTTGGACGTGAACAAACAATTTAAAGCTATATGAAATAAAGTAAGAAATCAATTTCGCATGATTGAGAGGATCACGGAATCCGACAATTTTCGGCAGGAAAAAGCTTAATTCTTCCGAGCAAAGAAGACAAGCTGGGACATTGAGAAGAAGGTTATGCATAAGAATAGTTATTCTAGATGCTATAGAATTCAGATTTTCAAGCGGTTTCATGAGCGACTTCCAATTGTGAGGAAGGGGGAGGAGCCGACCGTGGCCATCCTTCTAAATAACGAAAGAAGTGAAACATGGCTTACAGCAAAGTGATGGTGACTGATAGCCATGGTTTTACACAAGGGGAAGATAGTTTTCGAGAAAGAGTTTAAGCAATTACCTGCTATAAAAATGACATAAGAATGTAAACGAAATAACACAAAGCAAGGCGAACTTGAATTGCCATTTTGTGCGGGAAGAAGGAAAAACCATTTAAACAACTTACAGAGGTAGCGCAGTTGTTCACGATAAGACATCGTTTCGACAAGTGGTTTTCAAAAATATTGAGATCTGAAACATGAGCGTTCTCTTTTTCAGAAATGGGATTTATGTCAGCTGTAACGAAATGACATTGCTCTTTGGTTTGAACACTGGTATGTTTGATTTCACCAGTAATAACCCAACCAAAATCGCTGTCTCTGGCGACCACGGTTGAAGATAACTTGCGTTTTTGCTTGCGAATGCACTTCCAAAAAACATTGGCACTGAAAAGTACATCAATGGGACCTTGAGCATTAAACTGAGGATCAGCTAACCTTAAGTGCGAGGGAATGTTTAAATCGGAAGTATTAATAGAGTGACTTGGAGTGTCCTTGCCAATACTGGTAAGAATGAGACAGTTTATATTAAGATTGGTGTTTCTTTGACAAACGTCTCTGATTTTCAATTTTGAAGACTGCAAAACTTGAGTTTCCAAATTGTCAATGCCAGATACATTGATGGGAGTATGCGATGACGAAAGACCTAGTTTTTTAATTAATGATTGCGAAACAAAGTTATGAGTTGAAGCGGAATCGAGAAGACCACGGGTTCTAAACCAATTTCCAAATTTATCTTGGATTTCGAATTGTACAGTGGTCAAAAGGGTTTGCGCACTGTGAGAAGTGTCGGCGTTGGAAATGCAGGAAGAAGCATTGGTTTGTTCGGAGCTGCTCTGCATGAAGCTTGAAGAGGCAGGTACTGATGACCTCGATTTATCGTGAACGTGCAATAAAGAATGATGCGGTTTTTTGCAATGAAAACAGAGATTTGATGACGTACAGTTCGAAGAAGAATGCTTAGGTGATAAGCAGTTGAAACAATGTTTGCTATTCAAGACAAACTTCCTTCGATCTTCGACAGGCAATTCTTTAAAGGATTTGCACGAATACAATGTGTGAAGCATTTTACAGAGCGTGCATTTTAACGATTTGTTGAGCGGCTTGATATGTTCTCTTGCATGATTGAACGAAGAACGGGTTTGCTTGTTCTCGACAGATGGGGGCTGATGACCCTTTGAAAAAGCAAGGTTTTTCTCAAAAATGTGAGACTGATGATTCGTTTCGACCTTTTCGCACTGAAATGCGAGAGCTGTAAGAACTTGGCATCGGCTGTTAAGAAACGAGATTAAGTGTTCGAAGGAAAATTCTTCCTTGCGAGCGAGTTCAATTTCCCAAGCCTTTAAAGTTGAAAAATCGAATCTTGATGTAGCCAGATGAATAAGTATGGTGTCCCATGTTTGGACAGGCTGCTTAAGTTGGTATAATGCTCTGACATTTAACTGCATAGAGTCTAAGAGGTCTCTTAAAGATGTGACGTCATTAGGTTTGACGGCTGGCAGGCTGAAGAGACAGCGTATGTGGCGAGCTACACTCAAACGTAAATTGCCATATCTCTCTTTAAGGAGATTAAAGGCGATGTGGTAGTTGTCTGCGCTTAAAGGCAGTGACTCCACTAAGGCTAAGGCCTCACATTCCAAAGAAGTACGGAGGAAGTAGAATTTATGTATGTCAGGGATCTCAGTATTTTCATGAATTAGGGAGCAGTAAAGTTCGTAAAAGGAATACCATTCACCTTCCTTGCCTGAGAAGTGCGGTAGGCTTATCTTAGGAAGTAACGGTTTCGGTTTGTTCTTGTGAACTGAAGCGGGTGCGAACTGGGCCGGATTGATGACCTTAGTGTCCGGTTCTGAGATATTGGGGATCAGTTGGTGTATTATTTTGAAAGCAGAACCTATGCCTTCGTAATATTGGTTTTCTACTTCAACTCGATCTTCGGTTTGATTGAGCATGCAAGTTTCTATTTCCGTTTGGATGTTACAATAATTTTCATAAGAACGTTCATAATCTCGTACACGATGTTTCAACAAGTCTAATTGAGCTTCTGAGGGATCTAACTCTTTTATGTACTTTCTAAATCGGGTAATTTGTCCTTTATAGGATGCTCGTTTAGAAGTAAGTTTTTCATCTTTATCCTTCTCAGTAGGAGCCATGTTATAAAAAATAGATTGAAATGTAACTCACGATACTGTGGAACCTTGGAAATGCTGTCAACCTGGTAGCAGCAAACAAGTAGAAAGAACGGGACACACCAAAGGAGACAGGAGTGGCCTCTTTCCCGTTCACAGGCTTTGCATGATGTAGTTATAGCTGAAAAATTCAAAGCAGAGATTAATAATTTGCAAAGTATTGTCAAATGACACTTGACAAACAATGGACATAGCAAATGGACTCTCCCGGGTATCGGCACCAATTTTTGGGTAGATTATTGGCTGAGGAATAACCCACCCACCAAGGGAAGACGATTAAGAAAAGGAAGTAGGTTTTGGATTGGAGAAAAAGGATAGAAAGATAGGAGGAGAGTCCCACAAAAGTTATGAATTTGACTTTCAATACATTTAGAAGCGGTTGCCACCGCAAATCCGTGCTCGGATACCTAAAGTGGGTACGAGCTTGGTCGAAGCTGACGGGAACCGCAGCTAAGACTTGGGCAGTTTGCCAGAGAGAGGCTTTAGTATATTTCCTCCCAAGCATGTATAAAAGTACTGTGGGGAAGGGTGATGGTCTGGCCAGACAAATAGTAAAAGCTTTATTGAGTATGAACGAGGGCATAAACCTAGGAAGAGCTAGGAAAGCCAGGATCTTGCCTAACTGTAGTATCAGAGAAATGATGAATCCAAAAACAAATATTTAATTTATTTAACAATTCAAGGAAGTTTGAGGAAATTAACAAACTTGTAATATAATTTTGACAAACATAGTTCATTTGAACTTTTTAACAAATGGGGTCGCAGACCTCTCAACATTAAACGTTTGCTCCAGGCAATTGACAATTTACAAGGTTTCAAACCTTACATGTTTCTAAAACCTTTATAAGATTTAAACAAATAAACAATGAAGCAATTAAAGTTGGAACGTTAATTGGAGTACAAAGAGTGTACCTTAAGAAATTCTTGAGAGAATGATCGAGAAAGTGACAACTTCGAAAATAACAATAATAAAAACATGAAAAATAAGATAGAAGTTCCTACAACTTCTTATATTTATACAGAATTACTATATGAGAATTATACAAAAGAGGGCAGGTCACTTACTGTGAAACCTGGAGAAAGTGAAAAGGAAGGTTCTAGACTTCCCAAGTTTGAGCAGGAATCACTAGCCAAATGGGACAGTTTCCATTTCGTGAAACCTGAACATGACTCGCTCAAGAGTTTAAAGAAATGTTTTCCCTGATTATAGGAAAGGAACAATGTGATTTGAAACTTGTATCACACAAACAATTATGCAGAATTTAATTAATGTTAAACTAGCAAAGTTGTAAAAGCACTTCGTGAGTGACACCTTATAGAAAAGTTACAATTTTATTAATAATGGTGGTTAGTAGAAGGTTGAGGAAAGATCATTGGGATATAGGATCAATGTTCATGGCCGTATTTAATATAACCGGACGATCGCGACGCGGTAGAAACGTGGAGCAAGCACTGGTTATCACTGTAGTCTATGAAGATGGATGCAAAGTTCACTATAGAAACACTAAAGTTTATGAAAAAGAAAGTTATTGCAATTATGGAAATAACTGATTGCACTATATTGGTGAGAGTATTACTTGAGAAAGCTGTGAGTTACAATTGAATGCGCCATAGAATGTTCCCACGGAGGAAGAACGTTCGCTATTGCAGTAATTTAAGGAAGATTCCTCATTTTAACTAGTATTTTCACAAGTGAGTGAAGATTTCAAAACGGCAGGACTTGTAGATGAAATACAGAATCTAGAAGGTTCCAGAACGACCTTAGTAGAAAAAATGGGGTTGAGAAAATCCAACGGAGGAACTAACTTGTTGAGTTATAGACAGCGGGTATTAGATAATATCCCACGTAGTGAGAGGATTTCTCATTTGAATAGCCTAAGAAAAGCTCTTTTTTAATAAGGTTGGCTTATACAACCAAAGGCTCAACATGGCAAATCCCACGAAGAATGATTTTTGCCCCAAAGTAAATACTTTCACACTGTCCATAAAATATCATTAAAGGCACGTGGAAGTTAAAACCATAAAGATGAGGTTAAAACTTTTTAAATGGTACTTATCTTAATTTCATGTTGAAGGCGAAGTTCCGTATGACGACTACCTAGCCAACATGGCGTAGAAGAGTGTGTGCCTCTTGGTTTGAGGCTAGCTCAAGAGGAGCTTTAACTGATCGAGTCAACTGCCGATTGCGAAGTGAGTCCTGCTCAACGGAGCACGGAGGGTACAAGGAAGGGGAAAAGAGTGGGGGGTAGGAGACAAAAGGAGAACATATAAACTTTGCCAACTTTAAAACAAAAAATTGATCTCTTGCTGAGCCAGTCTTCAAAGAGTTGACAACAGATGATACTAGCGCAGCATGGTGAGTAAAGAAGTAGACGTAGTCCTCTTGCTCAAGGAGAAAATAGCTGGCGATGGCAGTAAAATCTGGTAGCCAGATGGAGAAGGAATTCCTCTTGCACCAGGAAGAATTGAGGAGCTTCAGATATTCGCTGCTATGTGACGTTAGGTGGGTCACAGAAGTTATATCTGAAACAGACTCATAAAAGATATAAGCAACCGGAACACCTAAGAGAAATTGGAAGATCACTGGTGGTATTTGACAAAGAGGAAGGAAAGAACATGCAAAAGCATTCAAAATTTTAATCTCAGGTACCGTGTATTCCAAGAATGCACCAGATGGTAGAAGAGATGAAGGAGCAAGGGGTGATCGAGCCATCACATAGTCCTTGGAGTTCTCCGGTCGTGCTAGTGAAGAAGAAGGACGGTTCCACCAGGTTCTGCGTGGATTACAGGCGGGTGAATGACGTCACGAAGAAGGACAGCCACCCTCTACCCCAGATCGACGACACCCTGGACACCATATCAGGGTCGAGATGGTTCTCCACCTTGGATTTGAAGAGTGGCTACTGGCAGGTGGAGGTCCACCCTAAGGACCGCGAGAAAACGGCGTTCTCTGTGGGCAGCGGGCTCTAGCATTTCACCGTCATGCCATTCGGTCTGTGCAACGCCCCTGCGACCTTCGAAAGGCTAATGGAGTCTATTCTGAGGGGACTACACTGGAAGACCTGCCTGGTCTACCTAGACGACGTCATCGTTCTGGGAAAAAGCTTCGAGGAGTACTACAGCAACCTGAAGGAGATCTTGATGAAGCTACGGGCTGCCCAGCTGAAGTTGAGCCCCAAGAAGTGTCAGCTCTTCCAGAAGCAGGTCCAGTACCTTGGGCATATCGTCTCCGAGGAGGGGGTGCGCACCGACCCAGAGAAGACCGCAGCTGTGAGGGAGTGGCCAGTTCCGAAGGACAAATCCCAACTACGAAGCTTCCTGGGACTCTGCACCTAATACCGTCGCTTCGTGAGAGGATTTGCCGACATCGCTAAACCCCTGCATCGACTGACTGAGAAGGACCAACTCTTCACGTGGACAGCAGAATGCCACGGTGCCTTCGAACAACTCAAGCAGGCTCTGTGCACCGCACCTATTCTGGCCTACCCCAGACCTGGAACAAGGTTCATCGTCGATACCGATGCCAGCGATTTTGGTATAGGGGGAATCCTGTCGCAAGTAGTGGACGGCGAGGTGAGAGTAGTGGCCTACTTCAGCCAAGCCTTGTCAAAGCCCGAAAGGAACTACTGCGTCACCAGGAAGGAGCTGCTCGCCATCGTGAAGACCATTGAACACTTCCACAAGTACCTGTACAGGCAAGAATTTCTCATCAGGACCGACCATGCATCCCTGCGGTGGCTCCTGAACTTCAAGCAGCCCGAGGGTCAACTCGCGCGGTGGTTAGAGAGGTTTCAACAGTACAACTTTGAGATCCAGCACAGGAAAGGCCAACTGCACTCTAACGCCGACGCCCTGCCACGAAGACCGTGCCCCGAAGACTGCACCTTTTGTACCAGAAGAGAGGAGAACACCGGGATACAGTGCCGAAGGACTACCGTGGAACTTCAAGGGAGCTGGAGCCGCGAATCTTTCACGCGGGCACAAGCAGAAGATGATGACCTGGGACTTATAGCCGAATGGAAGAGGGCCTGTGTCCCCAGACCCGGGTGGAACATTGTGAGTGACGGCAGCCCAAAGTTTAAGTCCTACTGGGCGCAGTGGGACTCGCTGATTGTAAGGGATGGCCTCATCTGCCGCGCCTGGGAGAGCACCGACGGGAAGTCATCTCGGGAACAAGTCGTCGTTCCAAAGGCTATGACGGAGGAAGTCCTGAAGGAAGTCCATGGAGGATCATCTGGTGGACACCTATGGATAAAGAAGACCCTGGAGAAGCTGAGAGAGCGGTTCTACTGGATCGGATGCCGAACCGACGTGGAGAACCACTGCGCGAGGTGCCACGATTGCGCTGCCAGCAAGGGCCCAGGACGAAGACGGTGGGGTCCACTGAAGACCTACAACGTGGGCGGCCCCATGGAGAGAGTGGTCATCGATGTTGCTGGGCCATTCCCGTTAAGCGAGGCAGGGAACCGCTACATATTAGTCGTCAGCGACTACTTTACCAAATGGCCGGAGGCGTATGCGCTCCCTAACCAAGAAGCCGCGACGATTGCAGAGACCCTGGTGAAGGAATTCGTCAGCCGGTACGGAGTACCCCTGGAGCTACACTCCGACCAAGGGAGGAACTTCGAGTCGCAAGTGTTCCAGAACCTATGCCAGCTGCTGGGAATCCGGAAGACAAGGACAACGCCGCTACACCCTCAGTCCGACGGGATGGTAGAGCGATTCAATCGCACCATCGAGAACCATCTTCGAATGGTCGTCAGCGAGCACCAGAGGGATTGGGACAAACATCTTCCACTATTTCTCCTGGCCTACCGCGCCGCCGTGCATGAAGCCACCGGGTGCACACCAGCCCGGGCCATGTTTGGGAGGGAGCTCCGTCTACCTGTCGATCTTGCCTTCGGCCGACCTGGGAATGATCCGATCCCGGTAAGCCAGTATTGTCAAGAACTGGTCGACCAACTGGAGGACTTGTACGCGTTCGCGAGGAGGAAACTGCGGATCGAAACCGACCGAATGAAGACCCGATACGACCAGCAGACGGATGCCGGCGGATTCCACGAGGACGACCTGGTCTGGCTCTTCAACCCATTACGGAAGAAAGGCCTGTCACCCAAACTTCAGAAGTCCTGGGAGGGCCCGTACCGAGTCGTGAAACGGATCAACGATGTCGTCTACTGGATCCAGCGGAGCCCGAGGGCGAAGATGAAGATCGTGCATCGAGATCGCCTGGCAGCCTACGGAGGGACACAGACGGACCAATGATTGATCGGGACGATCAGCCTCTTTAGGAAGGGGGTGGTGTTACGGCTGTGAGTTTGTGTCATCGCTCGCCACATGAGTCACAACTGCCCCAGGGCTGGGTTGTGCCCTGCCTCCTGTATTGCGTGCGCCTTATGCAACAGGGCTACTAGGACAAAGGGATAGTCCAGAATATTCGTGACTGGACCAGCGATGGAAACCTCGAGAAGCCGTGAACCCTGGATGGATCTAGAAGCATTTATTGAGTCACCGGCCTGCTATATAAGTGCGACCTGTCAAGCAGTTGTTGTGTTTTACGAGCTAGTGTGAGCGATTATCCCGAGCGACAGAAGTGTGGTGACTTGCGAAACCCCTAGTGAAGCGGGGAAGTGAGAAACATACAGGGGACTGCCTGTGTTTTGAGTGAGTGTGCTTTCACTGAGTGTCTGAGATATTGTGGTTACGAAATCCAGTGACATTGTTTCTCCCAGCTTGTGAACAGCGTGCAGCAAGTGCTCGTAAGTAACTGTAGTCGGCGTACATTAGGAAGAAGTTGCATGTAGTTTTGTCAAGGCCACTAGGCTCATTAGCGGGAGGATTAACTTCTGTTGTTTGTTGACAAGTGAAAGGGCAAGAGCTCACCACAAGCAAGAGACTTGAGGAAACTGGAGTAAGGTTCCTATTGCTTGTATTTGCTGACGAGTAGTGTAATTTTCTGGCCGCAATAAAGTTAATTATTTCTTTAAGCAGTAATTGGTGTTGTGCTTCCTACCCACCGTAATCCAGTTAACAAAAGTGCCACTAGGGGGGTGGCACGTAACAGTATTATACTATCTAGAGATGATTCCTTTTTCCGTATGTATGTATGTATGTATGGATCTTGTTTTCTTTCCTACATACGGTTTTTTCAGTATTTTCTACTTGTAATCTGTACATTTTTCTCTTTCCCATTTTTAAAAAATATTTATTTAACATATTAATTGCAATAAGAAATCTCAATCCCCTGAGGGTGGATGTAAACCATGTCTTTCAAAATTTATACCTTTGTAGGTTTCAAAATGTTTTAAACAAATTACGAGAGAGATTATTTGAAGTCTTTTCCTTCCTGCAACAATGGGAAAAATCTAACAACGTTGCCGTGGAATATTGTAAACGAGAGGGTCTGAGGGTTAGAACACGGTACACTCAGACTTATGAAGCTACTTGTATGGCCTTTTGACTGCAATAAGAAAATAAAGCTTAGAGGAGGATGGTTCAATTCCCACCTCAGGTATCCTATACGCCAAGTTGTTTTTCTTGGTTTCCCCATGAAAATGGTGGGATGATTCCTAGTAACATAGCTTTTAAACAATTTCTACACACTCGCAAGTACATGGGCACAAATAATGAGCAGGGCACTTCAAGAGTAGTTTATTGCATGAATACTGCGTAGGGGAGCTGGATTTCTAAAAGATCTGATTAGTTTGGCTTCACATACAGTAAGACAGGTCTGTGAGGACCTCTTGTAAGCAGACTACAAATACCACAATTACGGTGGCGTTTCTTCTACGAACGTACTGTTTTTGTTTCTGTATACGAAGAATTACGTTCCAGGTGGATATTTCTGTATGTGTAGTTACATTTGACCACAGAACGATTTGCTCTACTCTTTGTAGAACTTTTACCATCTTGAACTTGAAATCTTTTCGCAACATCATCTAATCACGTTGCTCCTCTCACACACAAGTCCTACAGAATATTTGAGCGGCTTGCCGCCAGAGCGCAGCAAAGTTCATTCGCACGAGGTCGATATAGCTTCTAAAATAATGTGCCTGTAATTACGAGGTATAAACCAAATGTGTGTGTAGTCCTGTTTAAAAAGAGTCTGGAATTGAGTTTGCACCATTTCTTCTCTGGCAAAAATATAAAGGAGCAGTTAAGGGCAAGGGTACATAAGATTGTTAGGCCAAAATGGGTAAATTTTTAAGGTGATATTTCAGTGGTACTAAGAAGAAATAAAGTGAGAAATTAAGAACAACTTCTAAGGTGATATGGGGGTAAATAAAATGAAAAAGCAAGTACCATGGCAAAGAAATATAAAAAGCAGCAGATAAGCGTTTTAACTGACAGCAAGGGGGAAGATAAGTTGGCAAATAAGGGGGTAAACGTTTAAAGTGATTTTTGGATACTAAGAAGGAAATAAGTTGGCTTCAAATGGCAAAAGGCGCTGTTTGGCGAGAATATTACTGTTGCTACTGCAACCCGGACAGAATATTGCTAGGTCAGGGCTGTCTCACTCTTATGGAGATTGGGTGCCCTTATTCATGTTGTGATTGATGAGTGCTCTCCATTTAGTTCTCTCCAAGAATGTTTCCTCCTCCATGATTTGCTGTAAATCCAGACCTCTCCCTGCAAGATCATTTCTAACCTGGTCGATCCGTCTCTACCTCTGTCGACATCTTGGTCTCTTGCCCAAGTACTCCAAATACACCAGTCCCTATATAGTATGCTTCCATGCGTTTAGTTACGGCAGACAGTAAATTGTCAATGTCAATAGACACTTGACTTCCAAATTTTTGTAGGAGTGTTTGATTTTCTACAACTTCATAGAGTGTAGTAGGGCCGCTGTAAAAGTCGTAGTAAGTATTTCACTTGCGTCATCTTGAAGTTTGTTGCTGATATTCTTCAAAGTCGGTCAGGATTTTGATGCTGACTTTGGCATCGATATCTGAAAATGTAGGCCACATTGCTTGAACATACCCGAGTAATAAATGGCATATCCCTTTTTAAGGTCTTGACCAGGTGACTGTAATGAAGCTAGGTGCTTGCATGCGTTCTAGAATTCATCATCTTCATTTCCCCTTTTCCAGTTGACACTGGGTGGGGGCAAATATGGTTCCTCTCCACTTTGTTCTATCGTTCCACCATTCCTCTTCCGACACAGTGTTCCAATCCAGGTTCCGTTTTCTAATACTATTCTCCACCGAGACCATCCAACGCATTCTTGGTCTTCCCTGTCATCCGTCGTTCCAGTGCTCGTCTTGGTAGCCTTACTTCATTCATCCGTTTGACATGTCCAAACCATCTCAATCTGTTTTGCTCCAGTTTGTCATTTAGTTTCTGTACTCCCAGTTCTTTCCATATATCTTCATTTTTCACTCTGTCCCTCCTCGTTTTCTGGACCATATTTCTCAGGAATCTCATCTCAGCTGCTTATACTCTGCTCTCATCCCTCTTAGTCATTGTCCAAGTTTCTGCTGCATATATCATTATAGGAACATAATAGGCTTTGTACATAACTTCTTTAGCCTTAATTTGTATATCCTTGTTCCATACTAATCCCCGTACCCGTTGGTAGAAAGCACTCCCGAGTTGTATTCTTCTGTTTATTTCCAAATCTAGTCTTCCCTCTTCAGTCAGTTCACTTCCCAAGTATTTGAAGTGTTTCACCACTTCCAATTCCTTATCTCCTACTTTGATTACTCCTTTTCATTCTTTCTTATCTCTACTCATCACCACTGTTTTACTCTTCTCCACATTTATCTTCAATCCCCATTGCTCAATCTTTTCCGTCTAACTGTTCTTGTACCTCCATCTCAACCTCGCCCCAGATCACAACTGCGTCTGCAAACAACATTACCTTCATCTTTGCGCTACTATATTCTTTCATTGCTGCCTTCATGATGTTATCCATCACCATTAAGAACAATAATGGTGACAACACACTTCCTTGCTTTAGTCCAGTGTCAATTTTAAACCATTCCGATGTCCCGACTCTAGTCTTCACACTACTGTAGCACTCCATGCACATTCCTTTTATCATGTCTCTCATTTCCTTGCCTATCCCCCTATTTGTTAAGCTTTCCCAAACTTCTGTTCTAGGGATGCTATCATAGGCCTTTTCTAGATCAATAAAAGTCATTACCATATCCTTCCCATATTCCCAACTCTTTTCAATGTTCTGTCTCAGAATGAAAATGGGTTCCACTGTTGACCTGCCCCCTCTAAATCCAAACTGCTCCTCCTCTATTTGGCTTTCTACCTTTACTCTAATTCTATTTTCTAGGATTCTTTCCATTACTTTGGCAACATGCGAATTGTGTTCCATAAAATAAACGTTTCCAACGTACTCATCTTCGAAACTAGTCCGTACGGCTGATCACGACACTGTACCTTTTGATCCATGTTTTGAGATGTCATCCAAAATTTGTTTCATAGTGGTAAAACCTCATAATAGTGGCTTTGTAGCACCAGCTCGGGTAGATCACCTGGTGTCTGGCAGTCTCTTCAAAGTCGGGAGTTTGGAACCTGTATCTTTCAGTTCTCTTGTAAGAAGGCCCCATCGATAGGTAGAAGCGGAAAATAACGTATCGAGGCTTTCAACAAAATCGAAAAAATGGATGCTTCTATACAACATGCTGCAGCACACTTAGCAACCAAATTCAGTGGTGAATGTGCAAAGCAGGGAATTTACTCTGCGTACCTATTTATCTCCTTAACGCGTGCTTGTTACCTGTGGTATTTCACTCTCATGTTGCTGGCATTGTCATAGCTTTGACCACGACAGTCTTTGGTATCTATGTCATTTTTCTTTTAAAATATCAACCTACGGCGCGTTGTTCAGCAGTATGACCTTCCATATCCAAAAAATCTATCCACTGGTCCAGATGGTATGACATAGCGCACTATTAGAGTGAGTTGGTCCACATGCGAAATGTCTGGAGTCGAGTCCAGTGATACCGAATAGAACTTGCATTCCTTAATTATGCAAATGAAAATCCACAGCCTGCTTCCAGTCTCTGACCGGGTCAGGAATGGTATGAATGAAGCCCCCATCTAGCAGCGAGGATATGAACTGCGCCGGCTGCCGAGGCCTGACTCACTTCTCTGGGGCAATGAGTAATGAAATGAGAGTGGAGAGTGTTGCTGGAATGAAATGTTGACAGGGAAAACCGGAGTACCCGGAGAAAAAACTGTCTGCCTCCGTTTTGTCCAGCACAGATCTCACATGGAGTGACCGGGATTTGAACCACGGACCCAGCGGTGAGAGGCCGGCGTGCTGCCACCTAAGCCACGGAGAAATTATGCAAATAATATGACAAAAAAAGCTTGATCCAGTTAGATGGATAAATTCCTCGCTTGTTGTTTTTGATAAGTATGATTTATGTCCCTTTCCTTTATTGGCATAAGTATTTATATGCTAAGCCAGGCAAATGTCAAAATTGGCTATTAATTCCAGCAAACATATATAATATTCATTATGAAGGTGAACCAATAGTTTCACCACTACCCCGAAATGCAAGACCTTGTTCTGCTAAAAAATCGGATAACTGAAGTAATTCGCTCTGAAAGTGCCTTCCAATATTTTTGTTCGGCCTCAATTTGACTTGCAGTTGAGAATTTACTCACGCACCCTTGTTTTTGCGAACTAACAGGAAAATTATCACTTGTCTATGTGAGATGCTTTCTTCATGCCTTTTCAACAATTTTTTGTTGTTTTGTTTCTGACTTTGGCCAACTGTGGACCGTATGGAACCTAAGGCTTTCTGGTCATTTTTTTTCTTTTCTTCCCAGAACCTCTTCATTCTTTCACTTCTAATCTTTCTCTGCTCTGTTATTACCAAATTTGGCCTGTGTTGTGGTGGTTTTTCTTTGAAGGTCTTGATATTGTCAACTCGGCTTCGAAACGTTTTCCTATCATGAATGACAAGTTCAGTTAGTCCAACTTCAATGGCGTCTCTTTTGACCTCTTCTACCCATTTTGTAGTAGCTTTCAACCCTGTGATGTATATAGTCCAGTCGACAGGTTGGAAAAAGTGGGGTTAGGTGGAAAAAGGTCGGATTTTAATGAAACTTTGGGATGTTGTTGAGGGATTGCTAAATAACATTTTCTCAAGTCTTGGACCTCGAGGTCCCTGGTCGCAATCAATTCCGCCATTAGCCTCAATTTAACATCATCTACTTAATTAATAAATTACAAATATTAATGTTGGTGAAGGGTGGGTGACTTGTGGATTAGAAATTGTACAAGCCATTTTTAGTGTTGCCTTCAATATATTTGTGGGTGACATTGTGGTTTTTTGCAGTAGCGTAGCCAGGATCGACCAATGGGAGGGGTTATGGGTACTCAAGCCAAATTCTACAAGCATTTCGTCCCGCGGCGTAGCCGCGCTCGTCAAACCTGCACCATGGTCGCGAGGGCAGCTGTGGTAAGTACGGATATTGTAGGTTCGAATCCCGGTGCTGACAGCGGTTCTCCTGACTGTGTTTTCCCCGGGTTTTGCCACACTCCCTACGGGAAATTGCCGGGATAGTGCCTTGCTCAAGTCCCGGAGCGTCTACTCCATCCCTGTCCCAGATACATTTACACACACAACTACAATCATCACAGCAATACAGGTTGCCAGACAACTTCAACACACTTCCAACTACACGGGGCTGATGACCAAGGTGTCTCAAGCACCTCAAATGACTTAACAACAAGTCTATAGAGCGTCACAACCTTAAAAGGCAGTATGGAATCAAATGTAGTATTTGCCTCTCACTCGCACTCCTATGTCCTGCAATTAGCTTCGTCCTCTTCTACCCCGGCGATGTTGCCATTTCCCAATAATTGAAAGTGACAAATCTAAGAAAATGTTTGCGTGGTATTATAGAGAATTTCCCGCTCTTTATGATGGTGTAAAAATAAAAGCCATAAATAATTAACACATGGCCCAATTTTCACAATTACGATATTTTAGCGCGAATCTATATTTTTGCATTTATAAAACTTATCACGCCATAGGTCTCCCATAAGTCCAACCCCTCGTCCACGTCGTGGGAGACGGGCAACGGCACAAAGTAGGGGATCGCCTGTAGGGGCGAAGTACAGTGGGGACTTCGTGTGCCCCAGGACCGTTACTGTAGCTGTGAAGGTCCTACAGGAACCCTGAAAAGTGACGGCTAACGGGGCTCTGGTGAAGCTACGATAGGCCCAGCAAGCCAGTAGTGGATGAAACCAAATGCTTTCAAAAATGGAACGAGCCTCGGACATGATGGATTTAATAGACGACGACATGGCTGTACACACAGACTAAGATTTGGAACTTTCAACCTAAGAACGCTGACGGGGAAGGTGGAGGAGATAGTGGATATGATGGAAAGAAGGAAGTTGGATTTATTGGGATTGGCAGAAACAAAGTGGAAAGGGGAAGGAAGGAGAGAACTGAGAAAAGGCTATAGACTGTACTGGAGTGGGAATGAAGAGGGAAAGAGGAATGGAGTGGGAGTAGTAGTAAGAGATGGTTTAAAAGAAGAAGTGCGGAGAATAAGTGATAGGATGATGAAAGTGAAAGTAGCACTGAGGGGAGGGACCGTAGAAATAGTGCAAGTGTATGCTCCACAAGTAGGCTGCGCCTCTGAAGAGAAGGAGGAGTTTGAAGAGGAATTGCAGAAGCAGCTGGTAGGAAGAAATATGATTGTTATGGGGGATCTCAATGCCCATGTAGGAAGAGAAAGACAAGGTTATGAGAGTGTTCTAGGACCAGAGGGTTGGGGCGGAAGAAATGAGGAAGGAAAGAGAATGTTGGACTTCTGCCAGAGGAACAGCCTGCTAGTTGGGAACTCCTGGTTTAAGAAAAGAGAGAGCCACACAATCACATGGTACAGTGATGACTTGACCAGGAAGTCGGTGGTCGACTATATACTGTATGAGAAAGAACTAAATAAGAACATCACGGACATCAAGGTTATACCATCGGAGAACCTGGATAGCGACCATCGATTGCTGGTAATGAACCTGAGAGGGAGTAAGGAGAAGAAAGTGACTGAGAACCAGGAAAGACGTATAAGGATATGGAAACTGAAAGAAAGGGATAGAAGGGTCGAGTACCTCAAAATGGTAAAGGAAGGAATTCCAACAGATGGAGAAAGAGGGGTGGAAGAGGAATGGGCTGGATTTAAGAAGACACTAGTAGGTGCAGCAGAAGCAGTATGTGGGAGGACAAGTAGTAAGAAGAGGTGGAAGGAAACACCATGGTGGAATGAGAAGACAAAAGATATAGTAAGGGAAAAGAATAGAGCCTTTAGGAGGTGGTATCAAAATAGGACGGTACAGACAAGGGAAGAGTACAAGGAAAGAAAGAAGGAGGCAAAGAGAGTAGTGGCTGAGGAGAGAAGGAAGTGGATGGAAGAGTGGACAAAGATGATGAAGGAGGATAGTGAAGGTACAAAAAAGGTCCTGTATGGGATGGTAAAAAATAAGAGGCGGAAGGATCCTACGGATTGTGTTAGAATGGTGAACAAAAGGGGACAAGAGATAGAAAATAGGGAAGAACTGAAAAAAAATTGGAAAGAATATTATGAAGAACTTCTGAACCCAAAAGGAAAAGATGGTGAGGAGGAAGAAATCGGGGAAGAGGAAGATGAACTGCAAACAGAAAAGGACTTAACATAGAAAGAAGTGGAAGATGCAGTGAACAAAATGAAAGGAGGGAAGGCACCGGGTGTGGATGAGTTGAGTGTGGAGATGGATAGATAGATAGATAGATAGATAGATAGATAGATTTTTTTTTATTAATTCCATTTGATCAAATACATGCATTCAATACATTTTTGATATAGGACACGTCAGAATTTACATGCATAAAATAAAAGAACTAACAGGTATATATTACTAAGATTAAAACTATTTATAACTTATTATAATAGCAAATCTTAATAGATACAATCTTATTGCACAACTATTTACACCTCACTCTATTATCATAATATGAAAACTTAATTCTATAAATACAACAACATACAGCTAGGTATTAAAATTAAATTAAAAAAGTAAAATATAGTTATAGATTCCATCACTCCTATACGCTAAAATATTCAACTACTGAGTAAAAACAATGGCACTGCAGATAAGCTTTCAACATTCTATCAAAGGTTTTTATTTTTGGGGCCAGTTTTATATACTGGGGTAGTTTATTGTATAATTTAACTCCAGTGTAAAAAGTTCCTTTTTGATATATGCTTGTGTGTGTGTGTGAAATATGAATGTTTTGATTTTGTCTTGTGTTATGCCTATGAACATCATTGTTTGTTTTAAGAAAAACATCTTTATTCATTAAATTCTTTTTAAAAAACATAATACTTTCAAAGATATATATGCAGGGCAGTGGGAGAATGTTTAAATCTTTAAACAGAGGTCTACATGATTCTCTAGAGTGTACATTTGCCATAATTCTAATCGCTCTCTTTTGTATCCTAAACGTGCTTAGTACATCTGGCGACATACCCCAAAATATGATCCCATATCTTAAGTATGAATGGAAATAAGCAAAATAAGTATTTCTTAATGTGTGCATGCTAGTGCAGGTTTTCAAAATACGTAACGCAAAGCACATCGAGTTCAGTTTAGTATTCAGATATTGTATATGTTTATTCCATTTCAAGTCTTGTTGTATCCATAGTCCTAAAAACTTTGTTTCTGATTTATTTTCTATTTGATGACCATTTAATGTTATATTGGGCATCGCAGGATTCCTATTCTGTATAGTGTGGAAATTTAGACATACTGTCTTTTTATAGTTTATTATGAGGCGATTATCTTGTGACCATTTGGTTAACTCTCCTGTAACGGAGTCAGCAGACTGCTGTATGACCTGTTTAGTTTCACCTTTTATTACGAGTGTTGTATCGTCCGCAAACAAAATTTCCTTATGTGAATGAACGTTCTGTGTTATATCATTGATATATAGAAGAAAGAGTAGTGGGCCCAAAACCGATCCCTGGGGTACTCCAAATTCAATAATTCCCTCATTGGACAATGTTTCATTAAGTAATTTGGTTCCATCATCCTTGTGTCTCAAGCTTACTATTTGTTTACGCCTTGTTAAGTAAGACTCTATCCATTTATTAGCTAGACCTCTAACACCATATTGATTTAGTTTGGTAAGGAGGATTTTATGGTCAACTACATCAAATGCTTTCGATAAATCCAAGAATAGGCCAGTTACATGTTCCTTATTGTCAATTAATTTCAGTATACTATTACTACATTCGTAAATTGCTGTCTGTGTAGATTTTTCCGTTCTAAATCCATGTTGTGAGTTTGATAATATTTTATTTTTTTCTATGAAACTTATCAGTCTCTTATACATAATTTTTTCCACAATTTTTGCAATACCAGTTGGTAAGGTAATAGGACGATAGTTATCTAATTCATCTTTTGAACCATTTTTGTGCACTGGAATTACTTTTGATAACTTCAAAATATCCGGGTAAGTTCCTGAGAGAATTGAACTGTTTATTAAGTGCGTAAGTGGATTTATTATATTTTCTGCACATTTCTTTAAAATTGCATCAGGGATGCCATCAATGCCAGCACAGAATTTATTTTTTAGCTCTTTTATAACTATTCTTACCTCTTCACTTGTGACATGATTTATAAATAAAGAATCACTGCATATATTTATTTTATTATTAGAATTTAGTGTATTTACCTGTGATTTATTTAATAATTTTTGCGGAATTTCCAGAAAATAGTCATTAAAAGTGTTTGCTATTTCCTCTGGATTATTAATCACTTTATTATTTCTGGTCAGTGTAATGTTCCTTTGTATTTTAGCAGATTTTCCAGTTTCTTTCTTTATTACAGACCACATAGCCCTGTTTTTATTAGATGATTGGGAAATAAAATTATCATTATGCATTTTCTTTGCTAGTCTTATTACCTTATTTAATATTCTAGTGTATTTTTTGTAGTATAAATTGAATTCAGGTGTTGTGTGGTATTGTTTATATAATTTGTGTAGAAATTTCTTTCTTTGACATGAATTTATAATCCCTGTTGTTATCCAATTGCTAGTTTTGTTATTTTGAACAGTTCTTCGTTTAAAGGGGAATGCTATTTCAAAATAGTGTTTTAGGGTACTGTTAAATGCATTAAATTTATCATTTACATTTTCTAGTTCATAAATTTCTGACCATGTTTCCTTATTTAATAAGTCATTGAAATATGTAACATTTGATTCAGTGAATGACCTGCACTTTGATTTTACTCCATTATCATTATTATTGATTACTTCGGATACTTCAAAACTCAGTATTTGTCCATGGTGGTCACTAAAACCCGGACAATAGACTTCTATTGAATGGTGATATTTATCTGTATTTATAAAAATTTGATCAGGAGTGGTTTTACTAAATTTTGTTATTCTTGTTGGTGTATTTACTGTAGGTTTCAGTCCATAGGAAATTAGTAACTGGTTTAATAATTCACAATTTCTATCAAGTTTTAAGAAATCCACATTTACATCCCCACAAATTATTATATCGAAATTTACTTTGCTCATGTTATTGAGTAACAATTCTAGTTTATCTATAAATAGAGGAAACTGCTGGTGAGAGCAGCAGGAGAGGTGGGGATACAGTGGTTGTACCGAGTGATGAGGACAGCATGGAAGGAAAGGAAGACCCCAGAGGACTGGAAAAAAGGAATAATTGTCCCGATCTTCAAGAAAGGTAGTAGAACAGATTGCAGAAACTATCGGGGAATAACACTGATGAGTCATTGTGCAAAGATCTTCGAGAAAGTTTTGGAGAAGAGAATTAGGACAAGGATAGAAGGAGGAATGAGGGAAGAACAACATGGCTTCAGAGCAGGAAGGTCCACAGTGGATTTGATTTTTGCTGTAAGGCAGTTACAAGAACAGCACTGTGAGTATGGAACAGATCTACTGATGGTCTTCCTGGACATTGAGAAAGCATATGACAGTGTATGCAGAAACAAAGTATGGAAGTCCCTGGAGGATAGAGGAGTAGAGAAATGGACTATAAAGAGGATAAAGGAGATGCACAAGGGAAGCGTGAGCTGTGTGAAAGTGAGAGGAGAGAGATCAGACTGGTTGGTACAGAGAAACGGCCTGAAACAAGGAAGTGCACTGTCACCGTTACTTTTCATTGTGGTGATGGATGACATAATGACCCGAGTGGCACAAGTAATTGGAGAAGGAAAGATGAAAGCAATGGTGTTTGCAGACGATTTGATGATTTGGGGAAACAAGGAGGAGGAGGTACAGGAACAGTTGGACGTGTGGGAAGGAATAATACAAGGATAAGGGATGAAATTTAACATAAATAAGAGTGAGATGGTGATCACAACAAGGAAGAAGGAAAGAACCACAACGGGAATAACAATTGGTGGGGAACAGCTTAAGAAAGTGGAGAGTTTCAAGTATCTGGGAAGCCTGATACAAGATAATGGAAGAAACGATAGAGAAATAAATGAGCGGGGGAGGCAGGCAGAAGCATTTCGGAGGAGTGTGAGAAGCATGTTATGGAGCAAGGATGTCCCTCAGAACAGCAAAAAGATCATATATCGGACGTACTATGTCCCTATCCTGACGTATGCCTCGGAGACCTGGGTTATGAAAGGAAGGGAGAAGAGCAAAATACAGGCCAGTGAGATGAGGTTCTTGAGAAGCAGTATTGGAGCTACAAAGATGGACAGAATAAGAAATGAGAGGACAAGAGAATTAATGGAGGAGGAACCATTACAGGATGGTATAGAGAAATCTAGACTTAGATGGTATGGACATGTAAAACGAATGGAGGAGAAGAGGATACCCAGGAGAGTACACGAGACGAAGTGGGAAGGAAAGAGACCGAGAGGAAGACCGAGAGACAGGTGGCTGAAAGGGGTGGAAGAAAGCGTGAAGAAGAGAGGAGAAGACTGGACAAGGGTGGAGGCTGAGAGATGGTGGGAAGACAGAAGTCGTTGGAGAGGCTTGTGTTCCAAACAGACCCGGCCAGTCGCTGGAAACTGTGCAAGATGATGAGATCGCGCCATAGATAATGAACTAATGATCGCAAAATATCAAGAATTTATCTTTAGATTGCCTGATGTTGGTAGAAGATATCCTACTTCTCAGGGCAGTAATTATTTTCATAATAAGAAAGTTATGATTTTTTTTCTTAAATGTTACTTGAAAAATTTGGGATGGTGTCACATAAAAGTTAGCTAGCGAGAAAGTTTTTTGCGGTTGACTTTACGTTGGTGACTAAGCGAGAATAAATGTTCATTAATGTCTGAAATAGTTTTTAAAACAAACCAGAGCTCAATATTAGGTAGCATTCATAAGTTATAGCACTTCGCTTAGTCCTCCCGCTCACCGCTGACGCACAGGAACTTTGTTTACTAACGTTGCCCGCAGGCTATCTCCCCCGACTACGTTTGAAGGAGGGTAGGTGATGATGTGAAGTAAAACTATGAAATTAAGTGGATTTTGTGTTCTTTATAAATTGTCCGCCTCGTTGCGTTCTTGGCTGTCACTGTGCTGTCACTGTTGAGGCCCGGGTTTGAATCCCGGCTCTGCCAAGAAATGTAATTCTGGTCTGAGGGCTGAAACGGGGTGTACTCAACTCCATGAGACAAAACTGAGAAGAGGCGGGTTCGATTCCTACCTCAGCCATCCTCGAAGTGGTTTCCGTAGTTTGCCTTTGTTCGTCCCGGGAATTAACAAGGGTTCGTTAATGGTGCAGAGTTAACGTTTCTGTGCCAAAAAGAACACGGTAGACACACACGACAAAATGACAGGTGAAGTATATGAAAAGTGGTTCGCCGAGCAATATTGCTGCTCAATGTTCCCGAAGGATGTAGCCTAGTAATAGACAACTATATAAAATTGAACAACGTCTCGTTCAAGAAACAAGAAATTAATCATTTAATTTCGGCTGCATACCCCCACTTGACCACACAAAATTGGGTACATTACGTGGACCACAATACAGTATATTATTATTATTATTATTATGCCATGTTATAATTTATTATAACCTATGATATTCGAGAAAAAGGCCTTATCATATTCATGAATAATTGAAAATTATAAATTATTATAATGTGTGCATTAAAATCGCGCTCTGAGCTTCGGTGTATCATAATCTAAATATTGTACCGTCTTTCGCTTCAAGGCATGAGGTACAGTTATATACAACAAACACATATTTTGGAAATTTCCCGAGTTTTGCGTAAAAGCACGCCTGTAGGCTATACGAGTTATGTTACATCATGTGCCCGGCCTTGCAGAACTTTGTATATGCAGCAGATTTGGCATCAGCGCGCTCCATTTAATGCGTACTGTCTTTTAAGGTAGAGACGCACTATACAAGTATTTCCATTTCTCTATGAGGTATTATTACACAAGAAAAGTTTCATGTATTTTGATCCCGAATTTTTCGGGTAATAACTTACAATATGTTCAAAAGACAAAAACAAATCAGTTCTTTAAAAATATAAGTTAATTTTTGACGGAATAGTCTCACTTCAATGGTAAATCTAAAACATTCCTGTTCCCCTGACAGGAACAAAATAAACGCAAATATATCTGTGCTACCAACATGAAGACTGCGTATCTCTCAACAAGATAAATTATTTACAAAGCTCTCAGCAAAATTGGGTATGTCCTCTCACGATGTATGATATTGATTTATGAGTAATTCAATACCGGTACTCATTTTTATGTTTATTCAGTTTTTCCAACAAGATCCTGTGCTTTATATTGCAATTAGCCCTGAATGCCTAAAGTATCATTTTCGAAGATTTTTGTCACCTACCAAGGTCCTTCTTACCAGACAAATGCTACATGCAGCCGGAAAAGGTTTTAATTGCTAATTACGCTACTCAGACAACAAATTTCACTCATTCGTAACTGGGAGATAACCGTAATTCGGGGAATTGCTGAACATATTTACGTAGTATGAAGCAACTTGGCTGACGGTCATCTCATGCTCAAGATGTTAATAATGATCCCGAAATTAGTGTTAATGTACCCATAGAATTTTCTAAGTCATTATTTAAAGCGCGTTATTTTTAATAAAAACTAGATTAATTTACATATAACTTCTATCTCGCCAAGAAAAGAAAAAAAAAGCTAATATTGTCTCGCTGTGTAGGATTCAAAATTATTTGGCGCTGGCCTCAGTTTGAAATAAGCTATACGTTATTTCGCGGGGGAAATGTTAGATTGGCAACCCTGGGAGGACGGAGTTGTATTACCACAGTCTAAAATACACAGTCGCGAAGCTCGCTGCGCTACGAAATTTCATCCTCTTTGTAGGTGAAGCGACACTAGCGCTCGCGGCGACCACCAAGCTGGCAACTGCCTTGAGCACGTTATTCGCTGGACAGATGATTTCACCTTTGCAAGGGTTTTTTGAATCTTAACTCACATGAGTGTTTATTTCCATTGTGAACATAAGTCACGTTAAATCACCAACTACTACAGAAAAAAGCCACAATGTTGATATACTGTACACTTTCAATTCATAGAAACATAAAAAGAATGCTCTGTTTTTATTAGTTCAGTCCTCTATAAGTATCCGTAGGTACAGTTGTATGACGTATTTAATGAGTCTTACGTAGAATTCATAGTCCATACTAGTTATAAATTCATGTATTTGTTTTAATGATAGTCGCTGGCATCTCTACATAAAACCAAGTCCACGATTCCTGGATGTAACGGGTAATCTCTAAATCCACTGAATGGATTTTGATGCGGTTTTCACCATTCAGTAAATAATTTCTCGAGGATGGTTTCTGTAGGAAAACATTCATTTTTGACCAAAGGAAGCCGAGCAGTAACGATTTCAGTGAATCGTGTCGAAGGAAAATCTGCCGTCCTTGCGCCTTTTAAGCTTACGCTCGGTAAACCATTAAAAATATCCATATACTATGAGTGTAAGAATTGGTGAACGTGAAAAGTTCTACAAAGAAGTCCCCGACAGCATATCATTATCTTTAATACATCGCCAACTATAAGTGATTTTACGTTTTAATTTCTTCCAGCAATCTCCATTCGGTGGAAATTTAAATTACTGGCTTCGTAGCGAGTTTACGAGCGAGCCCATCATCCCAGCTTCGGCCAGCATTAACTGTCGAGTCGTGTCGAGTTAATACTTCAGAGAAGAGTATATTACAAGTGTTTGGTGTTTCGCTGTTCACCTCGGCTTTTCTGAATTGCGTCTGAGACCTACCGTCCGTGCGCCTTTTAAGCTTACGCTGAGTGACCCCTTTAAGATATCAGGCGAAGCGGGGGCGGATTGATAGTATGGATATAATATAATATCAAATTATTAACCTATCAAAAGCTAGTTATTCCGTAAAATTGAGTATATTGGGGTGACGGCGTGATCAGTGCATCGAGTCCCCTCGGCCGTTAATCTTGGTTTTCCGTGATCGGGGCGCTGCCTCGCTGTCAGAAAGCTACTCAATTGTCCTCACGAGGCTGAGTGCACCCCGTTCCAGCCCTCACGTCAGTTTCTAAAATCCCTGACGGAACCGGGAATCAAACCCGGGGCCTCCGGGTGAGAGGCAGGCGTGCTACCCCAACACCTCGGGCTGGCTATCATACCAAAAGTACATATAGGCTATTGTAATTTGAAAGATGACTCACCAAATTGTCCAGCTTGCAGTATCCATTTACATTTCTCCTCACACATATATTCTTATAGAATGCATTTACCTCCAACAAATTAGACACTGGTTCACCGTTTTCAGTTCGGGTCTTCCCTAACCATAAATGTACTGTATGTTCAAACTGTAAAAACGCACACGATTGATTATTGGAGCTTAAACTTCGAAATCATCCCTGTGTATATTTCTTAATAACTTCTCCTTTACTGTTGGGTCTTTATGAACTGCTCAAGTTCATAAAAGGCATAAGCAAATGCAAAAATGGAATTTGAAAGCCATGGATTTTTTATGTCTGTCAATCCATTAGAGATCAAGGATGATGATAGCTGTGAAACAATAGTGGACAAATTGATCTATTATTTGGAAAAACGCCAACAGTGAGACTAGGGACCTAAGATCGAGTCATAATACAAGTGGAAGATTAAGGCCATCTTGTCCATGGGTAACTCCAGATTTCAAAGCTAATTGTTCAAATGAACAGGTTATATAGTAAACTAAAAAGGCAGCAAATCAGAGTAAGATCTGGATGTGAGTATCTGTCAAAGGAACTAATTGCAGACTATGATGCACACTGTACAAAAGTAACAAAAATGAGAAGAGAACTAGAAAATGCATATTTTTGAATAGATTAAACTATAAAAATAATCACTGGAACATTATCAATGAAATATTATCCACAGATACCAAAGCCAATAATAATAATAATAATAATAATAATAATAATAATAATAATAATAATAATAATAATAGTAATATTAACCTGGAAGTAAATGGTAATTTGGTTACAAATCCATCTGAAGTCTGTACAATTTTCAATGAACATTTCACAAGTATTGGTAAGTCACTTGCCGATAAAATTCCTATCAACGATTGCACCAAATCAGTAACAGGACCTGTCAACTCTATTTTTCTTGAGCCCACAGATGAAATTGAAGTCTCACGAATAATTAATGATCTTAAAAAGTAGTACTTTGGATGTTTCTGGCTTAAATAATAACATAATTAAGACCCTGTCTCATCAGTTTGTACCGTATATCACAAAATTAATAAATACATCCTTGAGCGATGTAAAAATTCCCAAGAAGTTAAAAATGGCCCGAGTAGTACCAATCTATAAGGGATCAGATAAACATGATGTTAATAATTGTAGACCTATCTCAATACTTCCTGTTATTTCTAAAATGTTAGAAAAGGTAGTGAAGGACCAGCTACTAAAATTTCTTCTTCGTAACCATTATTTCTATAAGTATCAGTATGGATGTATTCCCAACTCTAGCACAGACAATGCAGTGGAAGATATTATTGTTAGACTTCAAGAGGCTCTAGATTCAAGATTGCTTGTATCAGGTTTATTTATAGATTTAAAAAAGGCTTTCGACACTGTGGATCACTCTCTCCTAATTCATAAATTAGAATTAGCTAGTGTGAGAGGAACTGCACGTCACTGGTTTGTAGATCACCTAAAGGACAGGGAACAATGTGTTAGTTGCATGAATGCTGAGAGTAGTTGCCAAGCAATTACTATTGATGTGCCACAGGGATCTGTTTTAGGCCCAATATTATTTTTATTATTTATCAACGACATTGGTAGACTAAATTTAAACGGTAAGATATCCCTATTTGCTGATGATACCAAGGTATTCTATGTTGGAAAGTCTGTACATGAACTCGAACAGAAAATGCAGGAAGATGCACATCTGATTCTATCATGGATGCATGAAAACCGTCTAACAGTTAACTTAACTAAAACTAACTATATTGTCTTTCACAAGCCTTCCAACAAGCTACCTTTAGACATTCGATTATACTTCCACGACCAATGTCTACCCCGAGCTAAATTACCAAATTTTTGGGATTAGTCATTGATGAGCTACTCTCTTGGGATGAACATGTCAAAGCTATTGGTGGAAAAATAATTCCAGCTATAGGAGTTCTAAGCCGAGTAAAATACAAAGTTTCTCGCGCACTACTGAAGTCAATATATATCACGCACTTATTGAAAGTCACATTGCATACACGATTCACATTTGGGCTTGTTGCAGCAAAGGATTGTTCAATAAAATTAATATATTACATAAGAGGGCTTTGAAAATACTTTTCAATCTTCCCATGTTAACACCTACAATTCATTTGTACAAACAATGTAATGTCCTATCACTAAATTGTCTCCGTCAAAGAGCCTCAGTAATAATGATGTATAAAATTAAACGTGAAAAATGAAAATCCACAGCCTGCTTCCAGTCTCCGACCGGGTCAGGAATGGAATGAATGAACGTAAAATAGCCAATTCAAATATCATACTCACAACCAATTCAGATACTCACTCACACATCACCAGAAATGCAAGCAATATCTACTATAATGTAATAAATACCAGCAGGTTTGGAAATAATTCACTATGGCATTACTCATCATTTATATATAATAGACTGCCCTGCCTGATGGCCTGAAAAATATCTCCTCGCTGAGAACTTTCAGGAAAAAACTGTTTAAATTCTTAATGAATTCAACAATGTAACTTACAATTGCATGTAATTACTAAAATGCCTTTTTACTTTGATGTACTGCACTATCACGAGCCTCAGCTCTGGTGCCCCTTATGAGATAATAATAAATAATAAATACATTTTGAAATAACCTGAAACAGTATCATTCGATCTACAGCTAGCTGGTTGCATAGCATGTACGATCCCTTTCATGACATATCACAGGACTTCGCATTATATGGTACCGGTACCGGTATTTATTATTAATCGCAATGTACTACACCACCTACGGTACACCATTAACATGATAAACAGTACGAGATCACACGAGAAATATACCATTTATACGAATCCCTGGCAGTAGAAACCACTCTATGTCTGATCAACAATAGTAAACAAACAGCCGTTACTCGATTTCTTCCACTTCGATTGCCACCATTTTTCCTAAATCCATTGTCGTGTTACGGTCTGATATATTGTAGTCGGACTTGGTTAGGCCTGCATGTACATTTTTTCTGGTTTTGGGAATAATACTCATTACCATTAGGTGCAATCGTGTTGACCGACTGAAAGAAATTTAATATTTCGTTTACTATTGCAACACTGAAATATGGCTTCCAACACGATACGGACTTGGATCTTATGTTCGCTTAACGAATGATACATTAACAAACAAGTCATCCTTGTAATCTCTGCAAATAATAAAAATATTTCCCATCCAACATAGACCTATTCATGTTGAAAGGCAGAAAGCTATCAACCGTTATCAAGGCAACAATGAAACATGTTCATTTTGATCTAGCCTACTTAGTCGGAGTCATCTGCATCAATGTCCCTAGAGGTTCAGTGTTTAAATTCTCCCTTTCCTATGGTCAAAATATAACACATGGATGTTCCCTATTTTCTTAAGGGGATTTAATGATCTTATGCTGAACTAATTAAGAATAGGGCATGTACCCCAACTCCTTAAAATATGAAGTTGTCAGGATAAAACCATGTCCATAGCCATCAGAAATTTGAGAATACTGAGATCAGGAGAATGTTGATCGACCATGGATCAGGGCCGGATTTAAATTTTATGCGCTCCTAGGCCCATAAGTTTTTGCCGCCCCCTCTTCATACTATCGTGAAGGAGGGAGAATTTAGACCCCAGAAAGGTCTTTGTGAAGGTAGTTTATATTTTATTCTAATGTATCGTGAAGTAAAATCAATTAAATAAATTAAAATAATGAGAATCAACTGTTTCTACATTTGTATATATATAAACTATAAAAAATAGGCCAACGAGATATTAAAATAAGTATAAACCATTTAAGATTAATTATACATTTCCAGATATTCAGATATACATAGATAGATAGATTTTATTAATTCCATTTGATCAAATACATGTATACAATACATTTTTTGATATAGGACACGTCAGAATTTACATCTATAAAATAAAAGTACTAAAAGGTATATAATACTAATACTATAATAATATATGACTTATTATAATAACAGATCTTAAGAGATACAATCTTATTCGACAACTATTTACACCTTACTCTATTATCATATTTTTTTTTTGTCGTGTGACCTCCTGAGAGGCCGAGTGCAGGTCTTTCTATTCGACGCCCGTGGGTGACCTGCGCGTCGGGATGAGAGATGGAGTGGATGAAGATGAATGAAACTGGGCAAGGATGTGGAAGGAATCGGCCGTGGCCTATCAGAAGGTACCGTCCCAGCATTTGCCTGGTGTTGAAAATGGGAAACCACGGAAAACCATTTCAAGGACGGCCGACGGTTGGGCTCGAACCCACGCGTCTACCGAGTCAGCAGAGAGCTTGGTCCCATGACCTAACGCTGCGCTTTAGCCAGCTGACTGAGCCAATGCTGTCGGTTATTATCATAATATGAAAACTTAATTCTATAAATACAACAACTTACAGCTAGGTATTACAATTAAAAGAGAAAAGTAAAATATAATTATAGATTTCATCGCTCCTATACACTAAGATATTCAACTACAGAGTAAAAACAATGGCACTGCAGATAAGCTTTCAACATTCTATCAAAGGTTTTTATTTTTGGGGCAAGTTTTATATACTGGGGTAGTTTATTGTATAATTTAACTCCTGTGTGAAAAGTTCCTTTTTGATATATGCTTGTGTGTGTGCGTGAAATATGAATATTTTGATTTTGTCTTGTGTTATGCCTATGAACATCATTGTTTGTTTTAAGAAAACATCCTTATTCATTAAATTCTTTTTAAAAAACATAATACTTTCAAAGATATATATGCAGGGCAGTGGGAGAATGTTTAAATCTTTAAACAGAGGTCTACATGATTCTCTAGTGTTTACATTTGCCATAATTCTAATCGCCCTCTTTTGTATCCTAAACGTGCTTAGTACATCTGGCGACATACCCCAAAATATGACCCCATATCTTAAGTATGAATGGAAATAAGCAAAATAAGTATTTCTTAATGTGTGCATGCCAGTGCAGGTTTTCAAAATACGTAACGCAAAGCACATCGAGTTCAGTTTAGTATTCAGATATTGTATATGTTTATTCCATTTCAAGTCATGTTGTATCCATAGTCCTAAAACCTTTGTTTCTGATTTATTTTCTATTTGATGACCATTTAATGTTATATTGGGCTTCGCAGGATTCCTATTCTGTATAGTGGGGAAATTTAGACAAACTGGTGATTTATAGTTTATTATGAGGCGATTATCTTGTGACCATTTGGTTAACTCTCCTGTAACGTAGTCAGCAGACTGCTGCATGACCTTTTTAGTTTCACCTTTTATTACGAGTGTTGTATCGTCCGCAAACAAAATTTCCTTATGTGAATGAACGTTCTGTGTTATATCATTGATATATAGAAGAAAGAGTAGTGGGCCCAAAACCGATCCCTGGGGTACTCCAAATAAAATAATTCCCTCATTAGACAATGTTTCATTAAGTAATTTGGTTCCATCATCCTTGTGTCTCAAGCTTACTATTTGTTTACGCCTTGTTAAGTAAGACTCTATCCATTTATTAGCTAGACCTCTAATATCATATTGATTTAGTTTTGTAAGGAGGATTTTATGGTCAACAACATCAAATGCTTTCGATAAATCCAAGAATAGTCCAGTTACATGTTCCTTATTGTCAATTAATTTCAGTATACTATTAATACATTCATAAATTGCTGTCTGTGTATATTTTTCCATTCTGAATCCATGTTGTGAGTTTGATGATATTTAATTTTTTTCTATAAAACTTATCAGTCTCTTATACATGATTTTTTCCACAATTTTTGCAATACCAGTTGGTAAGGTAATAGGACGATAGTTATTTAATTCATCTTTTGAACCGTTTTTGTGCATTGAAATTTCTTTTGATAACTTTAAAATATCCGGGTAAGTTCCTGAGAGAATTGAACTGTTTATTAAGTGTGTAATTGGATTTATTATATTTTCTGCACATTTCTTTAAAATTGCATCAGGGTTGCCATCAATGCCAGCACAGAATTTATTTTTAGATCTTTTATAACTATTCTTACCTCTTCACTTGTGGCATGATTTATAAATAAAGAATCACTACATATATTTATTTTATTATTAGATTTTAGTGTATTTACCTGTGATTTATTTAACAATTTTTGTGGAATTTCCAGAAAATAGTCATTAAAGGTGTTTGCTATTTCCTCTGGAATATTAATCACTTTATTATTTCTGGTAAATGTAATGTTCCTTTGTATTTTAGCAGATTTTCCAGTTTCTTTCTTTATCACGGACCACATAGCCCTGTTTTTATTAGATGATTGGGAAATAAAATTATCATTATGCATTTTCTTTGCTAGTCTTATTACCTTATTTAATATGCTAGTGTATTTTTTGTAGTATAAATTTAATGCAGGTGTTGTGTGGTATTGTTTATATATTTTGTGTAGAAATTTCTGTCTTTGACATGAATTTATAATCCCTGTTGTTATCCAATTGCTAGTTTTGTTGTTTTGAACAGTTCTTTGTCTAAAGGGGAATGCTTTTTCAAAATAGTGTTTTAGGGTACTGTTAAATGCATTAAATTTATCATTTGCATTTTCTAGTTTATACATTTCTGACCATGTTTCCTTATTTAATAAGTCATCGAAATATGTAACATTTGTTTCAGTGAATGACCTGCACTTTGATTTTACTCCATTATCATTATTATTGATTGTTTCGGGTACTTCAAAACTCAGTATTTTTCCATGGTGGTCACTAAAACCCGGACAATAGACTTCTATTGAATGGTGATATTTATCTGTATTTAAAAAAAACGGAGTGGTTTTACTAAATGTTGTTATTCTTTTTGGGGTATTTACTGTAGGTTTCAGTCCATAGTAAATTAGTAACTGTGTTAATAATTCACAATTTCTATCAAATTTTTAGAAATCCACATCCCCACAAATTATTATATCGAAATTTACTTTGCTCATGTTATTGAGTAACAATTCTAACATTGTGGTGTTTGAAGCCATATTTTCAGTGTTGCCTAGATTATTAATCTAATGTAATTTATTTCAGGATTAGGGCATAACCCATCTCTTTTGGGTACATTCGTGTTGACCGACTGAAAAGCACTAAACTCTTGTAACAATTCTAATTTATCTATAAATAAAGGAATCTTTCCTGACGGAGAACGGTATACGCATACAATTATTAACTTAAACTGCTGTATTTTTACGACAGAGAATTCAAAATCCTGTTCCATAATAAGATAATCATAAGCTGTTAACTGTTCATGGTCTAAATTATTTATTAAGAAGATACAAGTACCACCATGGCTAATATTTGATCTAGAGTATTTACTAGCTTGTATAAACCCTGGGAATTTAATTAATTCGAGCTGTTCCTCTTTCAACCAATGTTCTGAAATACATAGTGCTGAGATGTCTTTAAGTTCATTTTTAAGCATTAGATTTATGTAATCAATTTTATTATAGCGAGACTGAACATTCTGGTGGTAAATTTTAAATTTGTTACTTTTGCAAGCTTGTGTTGGTGATTTATTTACATTATTACTATCATAATTGTTATTATTATTGTTGCTAGACAAAACAGAAATACCATTGTTGGACTCAGTTAAATTTGACATCAAAAGATCTGAATGCCAAACCTCACGTTTGGCTTCGTTTACCAGTTTCCCTGCTTCCACTCTAAAGGGTGGAATTCAGAGACATTTCTTGAGGACACCTTGAAAAGACCTTGACTAAGGAGGCCTTGAGGTTTCCTCCAATCTGAAGGTCTCCTTGAGATTGATTTTGCCGTCAGAGTCATTTTCTTAAGATCTCCTTACTCAAGGGATGTTCAAGGCTTCCTCAAGACTTCCTTGAAAGTAAGATTCACAGGTACCAATCACATACTAAAAGTTTCACTAGTGTTATTCGAATAAGAATTAAAGCTGACGTGTCTTACAATATAATCTGATGTTCCATGATATTAACGTTGATATGTTAAACATTATAATTGATTGTCAGCTTGTCACATATGATACATGTGTGATTAGCGCGTACTTATTTCAATGTTATTTTGAGACTTTTGGCAACGGTCAGTGTAGCTTTTGTTTCCAGACAAGCTATGAAGCAATCGTCGCGCCCCGGTATTTCAAACCTCATGGAGTGTAGAGTGGAGTAATACAGAAATTGTGGTGTGTAGAGGATATACATTTTGTTGTGCAAATCGTCCTCCAGTATAAAAATATACTTGAAAATAAGAAGACGGACGAAGTTACCGTGGAAAAAAGAAGAGAACATGTCAAAATATAACGGAGCCGTTCAATTGCGTGCCTGAGCACAAGGTAAGATTTCCTCAATTTTCGTATTATTTCTGTAGTAAGACGCATCTGTTGAATATTTTAAAGCACCAATACGTCCAATGGGCCTACTGACTAAAAGGAACATAAATGAAAGAGTAGCAAAAAGGTAAAGTAGTAGCCTGCTTTTAAGGTTACCGTACCATAACCTATTAGGGCCTACGCGCAATAAGCAACCAAAATCCGGAGGTATGCACAAAGTTTTAAATCATATACGGTAATGAAATGCACACAGACTTTGAAAGTATGTTACTTTTTATGAAAATCTTGTTTCATTGTATGATTATCTCCATTCTCAGCTTGAAAGCTGCATAGTTCAAAGACATGCCAGGCAAGTTGCCACTCATTTTGTTTATATGGGTCTGATGTCGTCATGTACACTAGATCAGGTGTTTTACATGTTTAGGCCTATGGAATAAATATTGTTTTAGAATGTTTAAATAAAGTTGATTGGTTAGGTCTGGTGGATATTAAAACCATAACATGATAGTTAATATTACTATTACCCCCCACACATTTGAAATTGGTGCCGAAACAACTATTGTCCAAAAATTACTGATAAGTGACAGGTTAGGTGAGGACTGAAGATCCACTGAAAATTACTGTCACAGTGACTCCTATGTTCCCCCTGACTATATCATAATGGTGCCAGCATATTGTTCGATGTTCCATTGGATATTTTCGGTCTTATTAGGTGTGTAATAAGTGTACCGAGATAGGAATGCTGGCATATCGAGAGCCTCCCTATTGTATAACATGGTATTCTATGCACTATTTATGCCATCGAAGGACAGTGGCAGTAAAGAGCAACTTAATTGCCACTATGGGCTAGCCAACACAGGAGTACAGTACAGAGGAAAGTATTGGGGATCACTGTGGAGAGAAAACCACTACATAGGCCTATCCACTTGTGGAGCATGAGCATGGTTAGGACAAAATAGACCCATTTTGCAAGGGGGATTCTGAATTAAAATGTTTCCTACTCGGATAGATTGCAGATTGTACTGCATAAGTGTACATACGATGGTAGGCACACTGTCACACATCGGAAAACCAAGGGTACTTGGCCTACTCACAATATTTGCTAGATGCACATAATATTGTGATGAGACTGTGCAAATTGTAGCAGACTTTATAGCTTCTCAGCTCATGAACTGCACAAAAAAAAAAAAACATAACTATAACATTCAAAGAATAATAACGATACCGTAGTTATTCATTATAATGAACATTAAAGGAGAGGGAACTATTGTAAATAAAGTTGTAATGGACTTCTAATTCTGATTAAAAATAGAACCATGCCAGTTTCTTGTAATGAAATTACTGATTTATGAAAGCAGTGCCATAAACTTGACTCTACTTTTACTAGTTAATGTTAATGGTTATAATATGTATCCTTTCTTTCTGATATTTTTAATTGGTGTTTTTTTCTTGAGCGTTACCTTAACATAATGAATTTTCTTTTCAGAAAATGGTTGAACAAATAAACAAAAAAATGGGTCAGCGAGAAAAGCATTTGTGTGACGAAAAAACAGAACATGACCCAGCGGTGCATGCTCTCTTGGGGCAGGTGTATATCGAAATACCGTTTGCCCTGGACAGTGATACGTTCACATAAGATAGGCAGGTTGAAGAGGCAGCATCAATATAAGAAGAGCCTATCATCGAGCTGGTCATAGAACCAGATAAGGCTGTCACCAGTAATAGAAACAGTGACCAACTTAATGTTTTTGGAATGCGCGATGTGCAGTGAGAGGGAAGACAACCGCTGTTCAAACCCAACTGCCATCTCCTGTCGAGATATCAGTAGGTTATACATTATGTGAACAGAAGTATCTGAACACTCACATGTGAATGCAGGTGAAGTTTGGACCAACCATCGCTACTAGCCGTGGCTGTCAAAATGCTACTTTTCATGTGTACGGTATGGTAACTTTCACCTGCAGTCAAGGCTCAGAGGGAGGGTGTATCAGGGGGAAGTGTGACCGGACAAGAGCCAGGAGATAGTAAATGCAGTGCTACAATGCGTACAGTGCTCAGTGACTTCTCCAGGGTACATTTTTGCCATGAAATATAGACGTTTCTTTTATGTTTTCAACCTTGACTTTGTACTTATGGCACACTACGACTGAGTTTTGGCCAGCAATTGCAAAAATATCTATTTTTTATTTTTATTTTTGTTATAATTATGTACTATTTGGGGACCAGTCCCCAGTAGTATGAATGACATTAATCTAGTGGAGAATGTGACATGAATTATGAAGATAGTTTTGTAGCCATGGAAATGTTTGCGGAACATGCTTTATGAGCAGATGTGCTACACTACAATTCTGTCAGATGATGACTCTAAAACATTCTTTCAATCACCTTATTAATGAAAACGTGTACCGTACCTCAGTTTCCCATTTTTGAAACAAAATTTGCAACTTGCCTTTCAGATTTGTAGCCATAATGTTGCAAATTTTTATACTCATTCTATATCAATGCATCCATAAGTTAAATGATAAGTTTTACTGTAGTATTCTTAGTTTTTATAATTAAATATATTTTAATTTTATAATAATAGGTAATTAATGGGATTACAAACATTGTGTTAATTTATATCTCAACAATTATTCATTTGAACTTAAAATTAACCACAAGATTTACTTTTATACTAATGATTTATGTGATAAAGTCATGAAAATGAGCAACCTCCATTAGTTGTGCACAAGGAACATTTTCAAAATTTGCATAATTTGGACACTAGGGAGACGAGACATTAACCAGGGTATCACTTGCTTAACATGATCATGGCTAGTGAGCCTGGGAATTGGCAACTCGTAAGCTCGATCTGTTTCCCAGTGGCTTTGGGATGGATTTTCTGCATATTTCCTTTCCTTCCAAAGTCCATCCATCATCGTTCTTGAAGGGTTGAGGGCACTTCTTACTCTATTTCCCCTTTTTCTTTATTATTTTCCTTTTTTTCTTTTATTATGTAAATTATTTGTAAGTACAGGGTGATTCATATAAAACACATGATTTTCATTTCATGTTTATTTTGTTTGGTTCCTTAGTTTTGGGGCTGCGACAACGCGGTCATGTAGTCCCGTGTACTTTGGGTGTGTGTAGAATCTGTCTGATAACCGGTGTTAATTGTGAGGACTGTATTAGTGTGTGTTATCTGTGATTCAGGTAGAAGGACTGCAGACGATTAATTTTTTCAAGTAGTTCGTACTTTTGCTACCAAATGCTACCATCCACGACACCTAGCTGCAGACGTGGCTACTAAATGCCATCGTAGTCACCACCTGGTGGCGAACGTTGGAACTAATAAAGCATTATCAGCCTAAAACCTACAAATTTTAGCTTTCACAAGTGCAGTATAGTTAGTAAAGCCAAAGCAAAGTCAACTCCGTGCAGGCCATGGAGGCCCTGGGAGAAGTGGAAGGTAGAGGCTTCCACTCTTTTTGACATCGGCACTAGATGAGATGGAGTTGTCAGCTCCATGCCCGGCCGTCTTTGCTCCCAGGAATTACCCAGGTACTCATTTCTGGTGTAGGCTGAGTGAACCCCAGGGCTATTTGCGTTTCCGAAAGTGATAGTTTTGTTTCTAAAATCCACTACCTGGGTGGGGATCAAACCACTCCCTTTCAGTTAGCTCAGCGACTCGACCGACTGCGCCACGTAGCCCCCTTAAGTGTAGTTAGTAGAAGGGTTCTTTTCATGCCATAAATCTATGCTATGAGACCGCAGGCTTTACTTCCCCTCCGAAGGAAGGCATACTGAAGGATCATGTTTATTTTGACATGGAGGATGCTAGTAACATGCCTCCTAAATGTTCAGAATATCTGGCAGATGACTGTGCCGTTGAAGGTTGTCAGTACGTAAATAGCGGCTTCAGTGGCGTAGTTGGTAGCATGCTGAACTGCTGTGCCCAAGATAGCGGGATCAAACCCGGCCGAAGTCGTCGGATTTTTTAAGAGCGTTAAAAATCCTTCAGTATGCCTACCTTCGGAGGGGAAGTAAGGCCGGCGGTCCCATGTCATATATTTATGACATGTAAAAGATCTTTTGTCAGACTAAACTTGTGTAAAACTAAACTGTTAGGTTAGATTTCATCGGAATGCTCTATCAAAGTTCCAACGTTCGCCACTAGGTATCATTGATATCTGGTAGCGAAAGTTGGAACTACTTGAATTTGAACATAACTTGTAGCTCACCCTAATAAGGGTGTCCCCTGGAAGCAGCTACAGACTCAGGCGAGCCAAACATGTCACACTCTCGGCACTAAAAGCCATAAGATAAATAAAAATAAATAAGTACGTAAATGAAACATTTCGGTGTATTCCTATGCAAACAAAATCGTTTTACATGAATCATGCTGTAGTTGGTAGTGGTAAGGGATGTTTCCATCCTCAAAATTAGGGGCTGATGAGGTGAAATGTGGTGGCTTGGATTCCACATAACAAGGACGTCACGTGGCTTATGATCACAAAATTAGTGGACTCGTAAAACAACAAGCTTCCTTTTTCCCTAATAGGCCACGGCCACTCCCTGTCCTGTGAAATCGATTTGAGTTCTACCTGTAAATTAAGTAATTACAATTTTACCTTTCATGGCTTAATTCCACACAAAGCAGTCTGTGTTGTGCATTATATTATCTGACTTGTATTTTAGAGCAATGAGAAATTTCAAAAAAAATCTATTCAATGAACCTCTTGAGAGTATTCTCATAAATTGTCCTTGCCAGAAACTTAAATAGAGTGCAACCTTTAAATTACTTTTGTAAGGGCGGTGAAGAGGTCAAACTCTTTCAACAGTAAGGAGACTCATCACACCACATTCCTATAAAGATTTCACCACATATCCATGAAATTAATTATAATTATATCACAGTAAAATGTTTTCTTTATAACAATGCCCATTAGGTTACATGAACTATCAAAGGAATTCCAGACCTTGTTCATAATGAGTTACATGTAGGTTTTATGTGTTTCAGAGCCATGTCCAATGAAGAAAAGTTGAGAGCCTCATGCAGTGGCTCTAAAGATAAAACTAGCATACAAGAAAGGTGTCTTCGGATACAAACCCTGTTGGCGCAAGAAAAAGAATTACAAGCAAGTCAGGGAAATAATATCAAGTTAAAGGAGCAGGAATTAATTATGAAACAGCAGACTTCCTGTCCCAAATGAAATGTATTTATGAATTGTACAGTACAGTATGTAAATAAATACCTACGAAAATGAACCCTTGCATCATGTATTTAAAATAAAAAGTAAACTATGGAACATTGCAAACAGCTGCTGAACTGGTAGGCTATTGTTGTCGATGTGACTTAGACGGTAGAATAAAAAGATAGGGGCACATCCCGTTGCTGTCCCACCTCTTTAAACAATAATAGTAATCAGAATAGGAAGATGATTACTCACAAATAGTTAATTTTTTATCCCAAGATGATTTGCCATTGTTGCTCTGTGACTGATTAAGGCCCTAGCCTTTTTGTAGCATGTTGATAGAAAAACGAGATTGAGACACAGAGTTTTTTTATTCATGTAACTTACAGATGGTTATTGGTTAGGAGGCAGAACATCGAGAAAAACTGCTCCTTGAAACAACTTAAATTTTAATTTTGATTATTTAAAACTGTTGAGACAGATGCCTAATTAAGAAAACAACTTACTATAAATGAAACCAACAATAAGATAATACAGTGAAACCTCTATTAAGAGACCAGCGACGGTTCCATGGAAAACTGGTCTTTTAGAGGGGTGGTCTCTTAATATGCATTAAAAATAATATTATACTGCATATTAATAAAGTACAGTTGGAACACATACTTGATTACAATTTATCTGGTTCACATTTAGTACAAATTAATTACAATTAGTTATTTTCTGAGCTCTGTCATTTAAAAAAGTCACCAATTGATCTCTGTTTCAGATTAGCACATCTTTTTTTAACAATTTCACTTTCTTGAATATCTCTGAGGGAGTTTGAAAGTCCAATAATTTGTTCTGGGTTTGAACAGTCTTCTAGGAGAGTTGTATTTTTATACGTTATATAACACTCTATGGCGCTCTATGGAAGTGAAACTTGGACTATTGGTGCAGCAGAAAAGAGGAGAATTGAAGCATTTGAAATGTGGTGTTACAGGAGGATGATGAAGATCAGATGGGCAGATAGGGTTACAATCGAAGAGGTATTAAGATGAGTGGGAGGGGAGAGATGTTTCTGGCGACTGCTAATGAGAAGAGATAGGTTAGTAGGACACATACTAAGACACCCAGGAATAGCAAGCTTAGTTATGGAAGGAAGGGTTGAGGACAAGAATAGTAGGGGTATAACAAGGTTAGAATATGTTAAACAGATTGCCTCGGATGTAGGGTGTGGTAGCTATGTAGAGATGAAACGATTAGCTCAGGACAGGAAGGCACGGAGAGCTGCATCAAACCAGTCAAAAGACTGAAGACTTAAACAACATAACACTTCCTCTATTGACATTCTATGCTGATGCAGTTCTGTGCCAACAGAACTATTGTTTACATCATCACCCTCATCACCATCTCCAATGGGAAGGCAGAAGAGAAGTGGTCTTTTGAAAGAGCTCAGACTGAGAAAATGCCTAGTCTTTGGTCGGGGAGAGGGGTGGTCCTTAAATAGAGGTAACACATACATAGACCTTATGTGGTTTTAAATCGGTTCCAAGAAAAATCGGTCTTTAAGAGGGGTGGCCTTTTAGAGAGGTTTCACTGTAGTAACATTAAGGCGTATCCATAAGTGTTAAATCCAGGATCGGATCCTGTCTCTGGCAGCGACTGTCCTGACCATGGATCATGAAATTATTAGTTCAGTCGGTCACTCTTGTATAAAAACGTTCCTAGAGACGAGGCCACTTCAGGTTATGTTGCATTCTGGCAATTCTGCCAACACAACAACACTTACTCGGGACTGAGCCTGTTGTCCTCATTGCTGGGTGCATGTGCGTTGATAAGAGTATACCCTTTGTTTCTGCTGTGGTTAGAAGAGGTAATCTCTGAAGCACTACAGAAGTTAACCACTGAGCTGATAACATTCTTATTTACAGCATACGCCATGCTAAACACCGGCATATTTTTACCTAACACCATTATAGATTCTATATTCTTTTGTGTCCATTACATCGTTGTCCTGATATTGTGTTTCTTGCAATGCCAGTATTGATATGTTATGTTCATGCATCATCGTCGTCAGTTCTTTGTGCTTACCAAACTTGAGTAGTGAGTTAACGTTTAGTATCCCAAAGTATTATTTTTGCTTCGTCCTGAGGTTTGTACGTTTAGACATAGAATTTATAATAGGTTTCATTTACCCTAAGCATCTAATTGGTGTATGCTCCCCAGAATCCAAAGACCTACGTGCACATTCATTGAATCTTAACTTGATGAAGCTGTTTTGAATATTCTCGAAACATGAGCTCAATGTTTAGAGAAAAGGAACCTTTATTGTTTCTATAGACTTCTGCCATTGGTCCACCATGGCTCTTGATAGGTATGTGGGTACAGTCGTTGCACCTTCTGATTTGTTGAATGCCCCCATTTGTTAGAATTTCCTCTGCCTCCTATCATATTTTTCCTGAGAGTTCAGGATTCTTACATACTGCACGTTCGAAGTTGCTTTGCCAAATGCTCGGATATAAGACAGCCTTTCATGCGCTAGATAGGCGTACTCCCCGAAAGTCACCACATACAGTCCAAAAAGAAAGAGGATGAGAGCCTAGTTACAGTATTGTTTTTGTACGATTCTGAGTTTAATGACACGGTTTCATTTTGGTATGCATAGCCTACACATGGTCAATAAAATTGTATGGTGTCATCAATCAGAAAGTTATATTTTTGTGGTAAGGGAGATAAGTCCCCATTCATTTTCTCAGATAATGTATATTATCAACTGGAAGTTTTATGTAACTAGTCTGTAAAATAGGATAGCTTTTTTGGTGGAACACTGAAGTCATCTTCCCCAGAAAAATATCCCATTGAACTACTGCTCGGGTCTAAGCTGCGTGAACCTGAGAGGAATGTGCATCGTGGTGTTGACGAGTGATGAGGTTTCTCGGTCTGTGCATAGTACAGTACCAAATACATTGGTCGGTGACTCACTCACTCATTCGTAATACCACAGTGGTTTGAGCTACGGCCCTAGGTCAGCAGTATTGGAATAGAAAGGAATACCAGATATAGGAAGTCATTTTTGAAAGCCTTTGTCTGGAGCGTGGCGCTCTGTGGAAGTGAAACTTGGACTATTGGTGCAGCAGAAAAGAGGAGAATTGAAGCATTTGAAATGTGGTGTTACAGGAGAATGATGAAGATCTGATGGGTAGATAGGGTTACAAACAAAGAGGTATTAAGACGAGTGGGAGAGGAGATATGTTTCTGGCGACTGCTAATGAAGAGAAGAGATAGGTTGGTAGGACACATACTAAGACACCCAGGAATAGCAAGCTTAGTTATGGAAGGAAGGGTCGAGGACAAGAACTGTAGGGGTAGACCAAGGTTAGAATATGTTAAACAGATTGCCTCGGATGTAGGGTGTCGAAGCTATGTAGAGATGAAACGATTAGCTCAGGACAGGGAGGCATGGAGGGCTGCATCAAACCAGTCAAAGGACTGAAGACTCAAACAACAACAACCAGATATCACGGCGGGCTGTTGACAGACCCTTCTCTTCTCGCCTGACCCTTCTCTGCTCTTTCCCCTCACCCCACAATTTCACAGAGCTTGGACCCGAGCAGGTTATTGATCCATTGACCTATGGTATATGAAACATGGCCTTCGGATTAGCCTTAAACATCTGTTATACTATTTTAATGTGTAGATGAATTGGAACATCTTGGGGTATGTACTTGGTCAGAACCTAGTTTCTAAGGCTTTCTAATTCTCGACTGTGGGTTGAAACAAGGTACTCGCGCCTTATGAGGAAGAACAGAAGAGATGGGTTCGATCCCCATGTAAGCCATCTCAGAAGTGGTTTTCTGCGATTCTCCAATTCAATTCCAGGGAAATACTGGCATGGTTCCTATAAGACCCTAGCCACCTTCTCCTTAACTCTTATCATCAATTTAAAAAAATACACAGACACACAATAACCCATTCGATATCAAACAGATTATCCACATAGTCTACCGGTAAGTACATGGGGTTGATGACCATGATGTTCAAAGCCCTGAATGAAATAGCAACAGCCTGTTTCATGATTTTCACCTAGGCTATTAAGACACTTATTTTTCACAGGAAATTCAAAGACCGGTACTCTCCATTTATTATTGTCTGGGATGTGTCTCCAATTAATGCAGTCAGAAGCAAAATGGTTTTCCCTACAGAGATCACTATTTTGCGTGTTATATTGTTGTTGTTAATTCATTGTAGGGTCTTGGTAATCAGCCTTGTGCAGTAGATTGCGTATTATAGACCTATCAGTAGTGTGCATGTATGTATCTAATCACTTTTAACCCAATAATGAGGCCAGGAAACCGGATTATTACGAGAAGTCATCTAATGCGTGTTTCTTGCGTACGTATTTCTAAGGGCTAATAGGCTACTTTACATTACCGGTATTGTAGGTTATTTAGGACCGTGTATCAGTACTGGAGGTATGAACGTCTTGCATCAAAATAAGCTAACAGGCTAATCATGTAACTTATGTATAACCTAATTAATAATAAACACGTAGGCCTACATATCAGTCTGATACGATACGGTACCGGTAGGCCTATGATATAAATTACGGCTCTTTTCCCGTGGAAAATACAAACGGACGGGAGCCAAATTATTGTGGGTGATAAATATTAATGCAATACAGTCAGAATATCTTTAAATAAACAAATAATAGCCTACCCTTAAAAAAAACTAACCTAAACTGTAGTACCGTACCTAACCAACAAAAGTATGGGGACTTTTACCGTACCTTAATTAGTTACCGTACTTTTCGTACCGCTCTTTGGCTTTATTTCGAATGTTCCTATTACCGATACCTGAAAGTTTATCGTGGCATAAAACCGTAGACTAATAACTAAAATCTGTAATATTGGAGAAAGTGGAAGTCATCTTCTGCTTTCAAACTGAACTAAAGGCAAAATCACGTTTGTCACAACATGTTTTGAAAAACGGCAGCTCAGAAAATATTTTCTATGGATTCTAGAAATCTCTTATATATCGTCTTCGTACGTATTCGTCTTCAAATAATGCTTTAGTATAATCAAGATAGTCGTCGTCCGCCAAGAATACGCCATTTTTCTTGTGATAAGGATTCCTTAAGGTAGCTTGTCCCTTACCTTAGCACACGGCAAGTCGTGCGCAGTCGCGAAGGAGTCCTTGAGCCCAAGGCTTCCTCAAGAAATGTCTCTGAATAGTATTTCTGCTCAAGGAAGCCTTGAGGTCTCCTTAGGGAAGGCTTGAGGTCTCCTTAAGGAAGGCTCAAGGGAGCCTTCAAATGGCTTCCTCAAGGAAGCCTCAAGGAAGCTCTCTGAATGCAAATGGCTTCCTTAAGGCTTCCTCAAGCCCAAGGTCTCCTCAAGGTGTCCTCAAGAAATGTCTCTGAATTCCACCCTAAAGATATTACTATTGAATTATTCCTACCATTTGAATTTACAATTTTGCAGATTTCATCTCTAAGATACTCTTTTCCTAACCTATTTAAGTGTAGGCCATGCCGAGTGTGGAACTTCCTGTCTAATTTACTTACAACTATAATTTGGACATTTGGAAAACTCTTACAAATTTTATGAATTTTTCCATTTGTAGCCTCTATTTCTACATTTACACATGGTTTCGGAATTAAGTCGTATCTCTGCGGAATGTTTACAATGACGACATTTGTGTTATGCATGGATGGCAATGTACCCTTTAAATCTTTGATTACCTTTTTTACTCTCGTTTCTATATACGTCGTTTGCTCCAGCGATGATTACTGCATAGTCCTTTGAAGTAAGGGACGCACACTCTCCTACCATCTCGTTCGTGACCGCTGCAAATGGTGCTTCTGGCTTTACTGTCGAAGTGACCTCCATTTCTCCGCTTCTCTCCAATACGCCTGCTGCTACATCTCGCCCGTGGCTATCCGCAAATATCGGCATCTTCCTGAATTTTCTCTTTATCACTTTCTTCTTTTCTTCTTGAAGAAAGTCATCATTTTCTTCGACGAGCGCTCCAAATGAATTTGAGACGGGAATTTCAGTTACATGTACCGGTACTCCATTTATAGGCCTAGGCATATTAAATCTTACCTTACCAGCAACCACTGTCGACCAAGTTTCTTTGCTTTCCTCTCTGTTTCCTTTTAATTTATTCAACTCTTCCATTAACTTAGTAATATCTTCCTTTAGCAGCTTTATAATTTCATCTCTTGAGGACAGTTCGTTTCTCAGGTTATGACATTCGCATGACGGTACCGGTAGGCCTTCAATACGACGATTGGTTTCACTTTCCTGCTCACTCAATTTTACCTGTGAGCTTGTGATGATTCTATTTGCATTTTTTACTTTTATTTTGCACGTCGAGCATAAATCCGTAACGGTTACACTACCTGACGAGACACTAACACTGTTTACTGTCGACATACACTAAATTTATTTTAATTATTACTACCTAAATGAATTAATCTAATTACCTATCAATAAAGAAGATTGTGAAATACGTATATCTTCCAATCGGGTGAAAACTCGTAAAAGCACCACTGCTCTACTTGCTTCAAACAGTGATTGAAGAAGTCACCAAATCTTTGGATACACGTTCCCACTACTTAGTTTAAGTTTATTAAATTATCAATAAGAATTTCTAAATACTATCAGTATTCCATATTTCACTTGACCTAAGGAAAGTAACTTTATAGATTTTAACCCTCTGTTATAATATTTTACCACTTTTATCAAATATTTACACTAGCTGCTATTTCACTCCACTTTCACTGTGACGCCATGTCGCCGCAAGCTACATCATGCAACCTACAACTATGCATAATGAATTATTCAAATTAAACTAATATTAATATTCAAGACTTAAATTGTCTCCTAATAAATCATAAAACATTCATGTTCTAAAGATGAAGTCGAAAAATATTCTGTTGCAAAACATTTGTTGGAAAATGATGGCCACAATATAAATTGGAAAATTGTCAACATTCGTGGAGAGCATATAGATGTAGACGTGTATTGTAGTCTATAACATTTTATGGAAATTTTCTGAGAAAAGAATTTGTGGATTAATTTTGCGCCCCTCTGCATGACGCGCCCCTAGGAAATCCCAGGGAATTGAAACGCCGTTTTAGGTCACACTCAAGGATGTTTGTAAATTTAATGTTAGATTGTAAGCAGTAAGTCATAGAATTATATTGTTATTATTATTTGTTATAGTATTATAATTATTATTATTGCTAACAATGTAAAAAATGTTTATCTTACCTCCTAAACATATCGTATCCTATAAACAGTTCACACAACTGTTCTCAACTAGGTCGATGGTAAAGTACATCACTCTGTCTCTCTCTTTCGCAGGTGTGATTTATTTCTTGAGAAGAAAAACAGCTGTTAGCTGAAAACTACATTTATGATGGAGCTAACTATTCAAAGCTATACATGCAAAGTGTGCGGAAAAACTTTTGTTCGAGACTATGTTAGAAAGCGTCACGAAGTATCGTGTGGACAATTCCATCAGTGTAAAACCAGTGGTATCAAATTCAACAATGCTTACAACGGACGCCGTCATGTAGAATGTTGTGATGTTTTGTCATCAGCCCAAAGACAAAAATCTGAGCCTACAAAACATCACCTACTCTCATTGGTTCCTGATCAAAACGGACTAAGTGAATATGAAATGTGTTTTGATGGTCGTCTTAAATCCTATTTTATACGTTGTGATACGTGTAAGGATTTAAATTCATACCTTAAAGAGTCCAAACAGCAAATAATGCAAGCTATGTACAAAGAACTAGCAATGCACAAGTCAATAATAGTTAATCTTGTGGCTGAATGTAGATTCATACATACATCTACCAATGAAATTACAGATCGTGCTTTCAAAACACGAAATCAAGCCCTATTTTTGGAAACAGACTTAAGTAGTATCTTGGAAACACAATTTAAAAAGTTAACTACCTACTGAAATGGAAGAATCTGAGCTAAAAGGCAGTAATTGGGCTTTGTTAGCAGTGGAAGGAGTACGATTGAAAATAAATAAGTACAATCCCTTGCGTGGAAGCACATATATTCCATTACCAGCAGCTATAAAAGCATGAAAACCTGCATTAATCCTGAAAACTTGAAAGATGAAAAGTGTTTTATGTATGCCATTTTAGCAAAACTGGTTAAAAAGGATGCTCAACGCATTAGTAAATACAAGGACCTGGAAAACAAGTATGAGTTTTCAGTAATATCGTTTCCTACATCGCTAGCTGACATTCTGAAATTTGAGAAAGCCAACGACATATCCATCAATGTATTTGGACTGGAAAAACACTACAAACTGTTTCCTTTAAAGGTTGTTGATCAAGAGCTACAAGACCATCGCGACCTCCTTCTGCTAAGTTTATCATCCGGCCAGAACCACTACGTCTTTATCAAAGATATTGATAAACTAGTAAGTCATCAGATTACCCACCATGAACATAAAATACTTACGTATAAACGGTGTTTTACTCACTTCGATAATCGATATGGTCAACAAGGAATGGAAAAATTAAAAGAACATAGAGCCTTGTGTGTCCAGCATGGCATTGCTAGGGTTGAAATGCCTATTAAAACTCAATTGTTAAATTCTTAAATGTGGAAAAAGTGCTTAGAATACCTTACGTTATCTATACAGATTTTGAAAGTATACTGTTACCATATCAAACATGTCTACCTAATCCTGAGGCAAGTTATACAGTGCCATACCAGAGTCATGTTCCTATGAGCTTTGGTATATACGTTAAACCCTCACCAGCTGTGGAACACATCAAGACAAACCTTCCAAGCCAACCTGTTATTTATCGTGGACCTGACGCTGCAGAAAAGTTTATGGACGCTTTGATCTCAATAGCTAATGAAATTGATCGCCTTTACAGCTTAAATGTTCCAAAGGCTTTAACTGAGGATCAAGAAGCAGAGTTCCAATCTTCTGAAACCTGTTATTTGTGTCATAAATCATTTACCAAAGAGAACTGGAAAGTTCGAGACCATTGTCATATTACAGGGGAATACCGTGGAAGTGCGCATAATAACTGTAATTTGAGGTGTAAAACACGTAACTCCGTTCCTGTATTTCTACATAATATGAGTGGTTACGATGCAAATTTCATTGTAAAGCAATTGGGATGTACTACTGAGAGAGTGGATGTTATAGCTAACTCCAAAGAAAAGTACATTTCCATCACCAAATATGTAGGAAATGTTAAGCTTCGATTTGTGGACACGTTTCGGTTAATGCCTAGTAGTTTGGAAAACTTAGTTTCCAACTTAACATCATACCCTGAAACAGTTAAGTACTTTGAAAAAGAAAATGCAACGCTCATGACTCGTAAATGTGTATTTCCTTATGATTACATTGATTCTTGGGAAAAGTTAAGTGAGACGTGTTTACCTCCAAAAGAAGCATTCTTTAACAAATTAAGTCAAGAAGATGTTTGTAAGGAAGACTATGAACATGCTGAAAATGTCTGGAATCAATTCAAAACTAAAACTCGAGGGGAATATAGTGACCTTTACCTAACTTCAGATGTACTCCTTCTTGCAGACAGCTTTGAAACTTTTAGAAACAAAACACTAGAAACACACCGAGTGGATGCTGCACACTTCTTTTCTTTGCCTGGTTTAAGTTTCGAGGCAATGCTTCTTTACACTGGAATTGAATTGGAATTGCTACAGGATTACGAACAGATTCTTTTAATAGAGTCTGGAATACGTGGAGGCATATGCCAGGTTTCTCATCGGTATGCTGAAGCTAACAATAAATACATGGAAACATATGATTACGAGAAACCATCGCAGTTTGTTACCTATGATGATGCCAACAACCAATACGGGTGGGCTATTTGCCACTCACTTCCTTACGGTGGATTTCAGTGGGTTTCTCCAGATACCATTGATCTAAAAACGTTAAAGGAAGACGATCCTGTTGGATACATTCTAGACATTGATGTCGATTATCCATCCAACCTTCATGATCTACTTAACGATTTACCTTTCCTACCAGAGTGTATACAACCTAAGGATTCGTCTCTCAAAAAACTCATTCCTCATCTTGGAAATCGAATGCGATACGTTGTTCATTACATGGCGCTTAAACAGGCTCTAAATCATGGACTAAAATTGATGAAAATTCATCGTGTGTTAAAGTTTCAAGAGAGACCATGGCTAAAGGCATACGTTGAATTTAATAACAACCTTCGAAAACAAGCCAAAAATGATTTTGAAAAAAAATCTGTACAAATTATTTAACAACGCAATTTTTGGAAAAACAATGGAAAATATTCGTAAAAGAATAGATATACGTCTTGTAACTGATGGTAAAAAGGCAGAAAAGCTGATAGCAAAGCCAGCATTTATCGACAGAACAATTTATGGTCCTAACCTAGCTGCATTCCACATGGCTAAACGTAGCCTATATATATTGGAATGTGTATCCTGGATATTTCAAAAACTCTTATGTATTCACATCACTATGATGTCCTGCTACCCTATTATGGGATTGAAAATCTTAAACCCATGTATATGTACACAGACTCGTTTATATATTTGGTTAACACCCAAGATGTTTAATCAAGACAAGTTGAATTTTTTTAAAACACCTTGACACATCTGATTATCCTACTAATCACACATGTTACTCTTCATCAAACAAGAAAACTTTGGAAAAATTTAAAGACGAGGCTTGTGGACGAATTATTAAAGCATTTGCTGGACTTAGAGCTAAAATGTATGCTTTAAACATTGATGGATTAGAAATAAAAAAAAGATTAAAGGTATTAGCAGAGGTGTTGTCAAAAATTGTTTAAGTTTTCAAGATTATAAGGATTCTCATGAAGAACGAGGTAAAAAGAATACCCATGAACATTATCGCATCTAAACAACATAACATATCATCTGTAAAACTAAACAAAATTGTTTTGTGTCCTCGTGATGATAAAAGAGTAATTGACTCTGATGGTATAGCTACACATGCTTATGGTCATTACACAACCGTTAACCACACTTAAATAAGTGAGTTATACATATCAAGTCAACAAAGTAATACAGTGTCTCTCAAACTTCATTGTGTTCAATGGAACCTACCAGATGTTGTGGTGGAATGAGGAGTGGAAAGGAAGTGGTCACATATCACACATACTCTCAAGCCTTGTACTTATATTTGAAAAGACCTCTGGCATGAGATTAATTTTTCCATAAGTCTGTGTGTGAATGAAAATGTATCTAGCGTGAGATTGATTTCTTTGGAAGCCTGTGAGTGAATGAAAAGGCCTATGGCACAAGATTAATATCTCTGTAATTTTTGACGTGTCCTATATTTTAAAAAATGTATTGTATACATGTAATTGATCAAATGGATAAATAAAAATCTAATCTAATCTAAAGGCCTCTGGTGCTAGATTAATTTCTCCGTAAGCCTGTGTGTGTGTGTTAACTCTGCCTCTAGGCTTAAGCCCTAGTGCTGGTCTCAAGCTCAGAGAAAAGAGGAGAGGCACAAAAGCGTATACTTCTTTAAACTTAACTATAATGCGCGGTGCCCTTTACGAAGGGAGAGTAGACCTTTGAGGTGTATTCGTCATTCAAGGTTGAAAACCTTGTTGATACACCTGTGATAAGAGAGATGTATAGCATTTATAGTTAACTTACTGGAGTATCAGCTTCATGACATACTCAATATTTGACTGGTTGATGTTAAGCCCCTCACAGAGGGGGTGTAGAGTACTGGCTACAACTCTGTAAGATAAGGCTACACCCCTTACGGTGTTGGTATCGGCGGTTTCTACCATTTTAACATCCTGATTGGCTTAACGTATGTGTGTAAAGCATATCCCACCATGTGTGTGAGAGAGCTGAAAAGGTGTTAACAGTGAAATGTAAAATCAACTTTTGAATATTGATCATGTGCAAAACTTGAAAATGAAATTTTGAAAAAGAGGATATTGCAAATTGTAAATAGCCATGTGAGAAATATGAAAAATCCAAAAAAAAAATACTATTAAATAAAAGCATGCTCTAGGTGACTAGACGTTAAACCACTCCCTCCTCCTTCCTTTCTTTTTCATCCTCTTTTAGCCCCTGCACCAGAACTGCCCTTTTTATCCTACTGTCGGTAACGCTCTGCATCTTTCAACTGTTTTGACCAGATGTTCACGCAAACATGGCGTACGCTGATTGAACTTCAGTTTATGTTGAATTGATTGTTACGACTTTGGAAGGAATTGTTATCATTGTGTTGAGAAGACGAGCCGTGTAGATGTAGACAAATCTCCGGAAAAGTTCTAAGGGGGAGACTAGCCCTCTTGGCTATTCTACCCCCTAATTATAATTTCATCACAATGCAATTTATATAACCTTTGAATTCTACCGTCGCGGGAGATAAGATTTTAAAGATATTACTGTATATTAAATTTACCAATTTGCCAACAGGAAAAAGTTACTTGTTTCGGCATGTGAACCGAAGTTCTTGTGAGTTTAAGATGTGACTTCTCCGATTTCGTAAGTTGGGTTTCTAGGGTTACTTCGGTATTGTAGCATGTTTCTATGACGATATTTGGGTTCTTTTCAAGTCTAGTTTTGTGGTTGTCGTGAGATTTTCATCTTATGGCAACATCATTTTTTTGTGTGGTTCAAGTTTCTTAACCTATATATTGTTTTTCTTTCGTAATCTTCTTCTCTTGACCACACTGTAGTTTGCTTCATATAAGCCTGTATTATGTCCTTGGACTTTATTTTATCCTTTTCGTTGCCATGTAAACGTGGAGGATGGTTTTCCATGAATCTTTTATCCTAACAATCCGAGATATGTTTCTTCAGTATTTTCTGCGAGGAGATTGTTTTGCGATTTTGATCTGGATGGACGTATGCTAGTATGCGCTCCGATAAATGATATGATTTAAGGTATTAATTGGGAATAATCCATGAGATTATGAATACCTTCTATATAGTTAGTTAGTTATTGTTGTTTTAAGGGGCGGAATACCTTCTATATATTAAAGATATTTTACTAAGAAGATAATTGTTTTGAATTCAACTAACCTTATATTAGGTTAATCTGGAACTTCTTCTTTTGGAATCGTATCTAACTAAACCCATAAGTATGTTACCTTGTCTTTTAATTTCCTTCGGCGTTTAGTCAATGCCAGGTTCAATATCTAATTTATTATTTATGTATTAATTTCATATCTCCTTGTTTTGCTTTCTCCGATTCCTTGATTTTTTTTTTTTTTGGGGGGGGGGAGTAATTAATTATAGCCGTAGTTAATTTTTTGTTCTGTGAATACAACCTTCACCTCCTGTTGATATAATGTGAAAGATATAATAATATATTGTAATGTGATTGAAATTGATTTGATTTCTTCTATTAATTTTAAAAAACAGGTTATGCTATTATTTTTCCCTTAGATTATAAAACTTGATCCCCTGGGTAGATTAGGTACGTTTTACACATTTCGTTATTATAATTAAACACCTTTTCATGCGACTAAGGTAGTGGGTGTTACAATTAGGACACAAGAAGTAACAAGGAGATTTTAAAATTTCACACAGCTGCCATCTTGTGGTTATGGAAACAATTGAAATAAATTAGATGCCAGTGGATTAACATTCGTATAAGGATTTACTGTACCAAGTTTCACTGCACTCGGATGGTTAAATTGCGAGAAACTTCCATGTGAATATATATAAATTCGCGTCGCCGCCATGTTGGATTTGTGATCACCAGGTTATTTTAAGTCATGTAGGTGAACTTAAGTTCATAGCCCCTATGAACATAAAAAATCAGTTTGATTGATATAATAGATTCGTAGATATTCAGAGCCATCTAAATATTTCGGATGGTCGCCATGTTGGATTGTTAAATGTATAGGCCATAGATTCATCTACTGTACCCGATAATCCGGAAAGGATCCTGTTGGAATATCCATTGCCCCCGCTGGATTGCCTATTTCTAACTGCTCCGGCATATAAAACATTAGAAATCGCTTCCAACACGGTCTTTAGGGATTTACATACAGCAGTTACAAGAATATTGTGGATCAACAACCAACTACACGGGGAACTCACCTTTACTTACCTCGGGTACTGGGACTTCAGCTTCGCCTACACTATATCCACAATACTCTGCTCCTTATATTTAAAATGAATCACTCCAACATCAATGGAAAACAATCTGAACAAATTTATTAACAAAAAGATAAACTAATCTACTATAAACAAAATAACAACAAATGAATTTAACAATTAACATTAAAATTAAAAAACACGTACTCATTCACACCTCCTTTCAACTCTACATCTTACTACAATGCTGTATTAAAATTATGACTATAAATCTTGGCTGGTTCTAAGCCCACACTGCGTAGAAATAAAAACGTTTAGTGAAGCCTCTGAATGGCATTCCATACACATGGTTTCATTCACAAGTCTGCGTTTGCAGAATGCACGTGCCGTGGCTTTGTTTCGTCAAGACCAACTACAATCCTCAGACCTTAATGCAGAAAAAACATGGCGGCGACGGTTGCCCTACCAATAGCAAATATCATGTCATCGGGCTTGTCACAATTCGTGTAAATTATTATTTTTACTCACCTAATATCATAAAAGATATCACAAGACGAGACTAGGTTCCGAAGAAATATGCATCAATGATTTAGACTTACCTGAATTAATTTATCTATATAGTGCTGGCCTCGAATTATAGGTTTCTTCGTCTTCACCCAAGGGGCAGCTACAATAGTCTCACAGTTTCTGTGGTTGAATAAGACGCTTTTTGGCGAGTTATCGCGATTTGTATTTAAGTTCAGTAATTATAGATTAATATTATTAGCAAAAAATCAAACAGATTCTGAAGTAGGAGAGAAGAAAGTACCCGGTTACTGAAGTGCTGTCCCAGCACATGCAGAGTATTTGTGTACACAGTCGGAATGTGAATAGTTGCCTGGAATAATCGAACCAACACCATAGAGATACAATTCAATTAAGACCTCCCGTGGAATTGTCTAAAATCTCGGGTAAAACATCACACCGAATTAGTTGATTAAAATATGCAAATAAGTCGTCGTGTGGATATCAGAACATAATTATGGAGAATACTACACACAAGGGACACGATAATATGTTACGGTACCAACTAACCTATTAAACATTCGCTGTTACCGTTTGGAATAGTTGTACATTGGAAATAGTTGATTTAGTAAAGTACTATAGGTTGGAAAGCACCATCTCCCTCTTACGGAATTATCGCGGCACACCATCTCGCAATATAAGAACATAATTGGCAAGGTACTCACAACACTTTATTACACACATCATAATAAAAAATAACTTGCAAGCTGTAAGAATCACAAAAGTATGAATAATGACGGAACACAATGAGTTCACTGTTTGGCACAGGGGGAACATCTTCCTTAACCAATAAAAAAGTTCACTGTATTATTTGGCGTGTATACAAGGCAGTGTAGAATATCTGCCAGACTGGTTAAGGATTTACGGAGGCACATATTAATGAGCGTTCAAGATAACGTCAATTGTTTGGTCTAGCCGTAGATGCTCATTGCGTTTTCCCTTTACGTACTTAAGTTCGGCACTAATGAAGTGTACTAAGCTATTATTATATTGCCACTAACCAGCAAATCATTGCGGTGTATATTCTTGAGCCACTTCTATTATGCTTTAGTCTTAGGTACTTCAACATCCGAAGTAAATGACACAATGCCATCGGTTGACTGGACAATCATCACACAAACGAACCAGTCCATATTAAGCGTATTATCACATATTTACATACGATTGTAGTACATTAACGTGAACTGGACTTTACAGACATACAGAAGACACTAAAAATTACAGATGAGTGACAGTTTATCGCAACTTTCATCAAACGAAGCTAATCAAAGCTAAATAGTGTATCCCAGCAACGAATGTAAACAAACAATATGCCGGGGCTTCGGCATACGCCATTTTCACACTTTCGAGACCTGCATTAAGGTCTGAGTATTGTAGTTGGTCTTTGTTTCGTCAATGAAATATTGGCACCACGCCGAACTCAAAACTGGTTTATACAATAAATAGAAGGCTGTGAGTCTACACCTGCTTAAATATTATGTCATCGCTCCCCAGAGCTAACGGTGAATCATGCTTGCTAGCCCACAGAGACTGCGTGTGTGCATTTATAAAACACGTAAAAATTAACATTTAGATCTTACAAAAGTTAATATAACTGCTCTGTTTCTTAACCAATCATTCTAAAAAGAAATTATACATTCTTTCATTCGCACTCCGGATTGTTCTAGACCAATACGGTTCCACATATGCTCTTAACAATAAACAACCATTCATTCCCAAAACATCCGCTCATAAACACACTCTATTCCAAAACAATTGATTAATAAATCCTACTAAATTGTTTTACTAATTAAATCATTTCCACAAAAATATTTACATGTAATGTTTATAATAATATCCATTATCTAGTGTTGCTAACGCGACACTTTCGAGATTCTAACTTCTCGGTTACAACAAAAATCTTAACTAAATATATACACTGGTTTTTCACATAACCACTCTTTCTCTAACGTTCTGTAGTTTCAATATACTGCGTACACCTCGTCTTATATAGGTTTCGTAACATTATCGGTATAACACAGTCGACTGATTAAGGTAAGCTGTACGTAATTACATAAATTTGGGTTTAATAAAAATTTAATAATGGTATTATAGACGTGAGTAGACAATCTTTCTCAAGTTGTATTTTGGCTGAAACCATCCTGTTAACACAGCTAAATCGTCAATTCACAAGAACTGGACTACTTGTTTACAACGGCTCTTATCATGATACATGCCTTTTAATCAAAGAACAACAATACTTTGACTTCCTTAAAATGCGGAATTCCCTCGCCTGAGCACACCATAGCTCTACAAAACCTCATATAACAGTATATATGGCATAAACAATTACCATCTACTATGTTAAACAATATAATAATAATAATATCGTATGGCCTCGGGTGCCTGGTGCAAGCTTTGCTATTTGACACCCAGAGGGTAGCTTGCATGTCGAATTTCGTAATTCCTTGACTATGAAAGTCAAGGAGGTTAGATGTTAGATATCTAATCTCCTTGAACACAATAGCGCTTTCTAGTAGAGAAATGAGGAACTTTGTGCTGGCGGAAACTCCCGAGATTAATTTTGCCATTATGAACTCGGCCTACTGAATTCAAATGGGTTCTTTGACATGCCAACATCGTATGACATGCGTATCGTATTTTTGCCGCCTTTCAAAAATCACTTTCCACGGTCAGGGGCGAACCTGCAATCTTGGGGTTAGTAGACCGACACGCTATCCACTCACCCACCGTGGCAAGCTATGTTAAACAATAATCAAAAGGGATTAATTGTTATTAACATATCTTATGTAGGAATTTCTCTCAAATAATGGCATGACCCTCAGTATCATTGCACATGATTACTGGACTACAATTATACATACGTAAGTTCTTCAAACGAAACTTCCAATTGTAATGAACGATATTAGACAGTCGTGATTAACCTCCTAAAGTTTACTCCACAACAAGATAATTAACTGTTAACTCGTCTGTCGCAAACACATGTAATAAAAATAATACTCCTGTTTCATCTCACTTGTCTAGCTATAAATTGCTTATCGTTGTAATATCACGTCCACAAAATGACCTGATGTTACACAAATAGAATGAAATAACACACATGCTATTTATAGTGTCAGATAGAATTCAATCTTGACCGGGATAAACTAGCTTTGAATTCCTAGCCAAAGATTTGAATAATCTTCTATCAAAAGGAAATTCCTCTAACATAATAAATGAACAAAGCTCTTAGATACAGATAATAAGAAAGGTTTGTCAATGTAGTAATGTTTTTCCACTCTTCACAAAGAATGTTCATAGAAATTAAGACTTCGGTCTTATCAAACGACTAGTATTTCTTAGATCGTCGATAGTTTATGTACAATAATGATATAACAATATCATTCGATGTTTCTTCTTTTCTTGAAGTTATATGTCGTTACATTAAAGTGCTCAAATTAAATTTAATAAGAATTTAATTTGAAGCTATGACACAATGTCAGAATACTTGGTTAAATGAAATTATTAAAATTCGAGAGTCGAAATGACTAGTCTCCAATGAGGCAATATGATTCCTCAAACAAAATTTTAATGTCAGTTCCTCAACTGATCCGTAGAATACAATTGAAAAATTGATGAAATGCAATCATCTTCTAAATAATCTTGCAGTATAAAAATCTCAACACACATCTGAAGTGTAAAATACATAAAAGCACTGAAATACATGAAATGTGGAAACATAGAAATATGTAATAAAATCGCCGAACATATGGAATAAGATTGCTGGAAATATGGAATAAAATCGCTGCTCAGAATGTCACTAATCAAGCTCTATATAACAATTGAGATACACTAATACCTTATTTAGACGAAAACTTGAAGATCAATGTAAGTATAGTTACAATACTTTAGATCAGGGGTCTCCAAACTACGGCCCGAGGGCCACATCCGGCCCGCGGACAGATTTTGTCCGGCCCGCGGAGAGCTAGCATACTTGAAAACTCCTTTTAGAGAACATATTTTTTATAGCAAATTAAATTTAGTTTACTGAAGTATTCTAATTTTATGTTGAATAATTATTAATATGACATCTACATTGATATGGTCATGGGCTAACTACTCATAACATTGTTGTAGGCTTATTGTTATTGTTTTTGTGATAAGTTGGATAAAGAAACACAGAATTGTAATGAGTAAAGACATGTATAACATGCAGACATATGAAATACTAATGAGATTTATGTAATTGAGATTTTCCACTGACAATAGTTTGTAGTTGTGGACTAATTTTACTTGTACCAATTATTAAAAGAGATGTAAGATGCTCATCAGTTAATTTAGATCTGTAAACATTTTTTGTGTACTTCATTTTGGAGAAGGTCTTCTCACACAAATAAGTAGTACCAAAAACAGAAAACAACCCACGAGCAAATTTATGCAAATTATCAAATTGTGTCAGTGGAAGACTCTTATAAAATTCCAACAAAGATGAGTTTTGATATTTGTTCTTAATTATATCACTGCACTGTAGTTCAATCATTTCCATTTGAAGTTCCGGGGCTAGGGTTTCAATGTCAGTATCAAAAGGATCCTGAAAAATCTTAATTTGATTCGCAAAGGCATCGACGTCCGAGAAACGAGTGTCAAAATTTATTTTCAAAGCACTCAAAGTTTCGATTGCAAAATCGATAGGAAACTCAGTCTCAGTGGTGTGGCTGAATATTTCACATGTTTTAAAATGTGAAAAACATTTACTTCGTAGTTGTGATTGAAACAGTATCAATTTCTTCCGGAATGATTTGATATTAGTGTATAAATCAGGAAGATGCTGGTTTTCTCCTTGCAATCTCAAATTCAGTTCGTTCACATGTTTTGTCAAATCAACATAGAATGCTAACTTCCACAGCCATGCGTTGTTTTGTAATTCAGTAAGAGGGCGATGCTTTTCATTCAAAAAAAATTCGATCACTGCTCGAAGTTCAAAAAAGCGCTGAAGGACTTTCCCACAACTAAGCCAACGTACGGCAGTATGATAAGGTAAATCATTTTCTCCAATCTCTTCAATAAATTGTCGGAATTGTCGATGATTCAGCCCAAAAGATCTCATAAAATTAACAGTTGATATGACTGGTTTCAGAACTTCAGACATATCCAAACATTTTTCGCACAAAGACTGTTGATGAATGATACAATGTAAGACTAATGGTTTTGAACCACCGTCATTTTCTACAGCCTTTGACACAAGAGCGACCACTCCTTTATCTTTCCCACTCATGCTTTTGCCTCCATCAGTTGTAATACATTTCAAGTTTTTCCATCGAAGGTTCTTTTGATTAATGGCCATTTCAACTCCTTTAAAAATATCTGTACCAGTAGTTGTGCCATGAATACTATACATATCAAGAAGTTCTTCATGCACTTCATAGCTTTTATCTACTCCTCGAATATAAATCAACACCTGAGCAGTATCTGACACATCCATTGACTCATCCAAGGCCAAAGAAAACCACTCAACATCTCCATTTTTGTCGAACAGTTGAGAGGATATATTTTCAGCGATGTTTTCTACCCTTCGAGCCACAGTGTTTGCTGACATACTGACAGTTTTTAATAAATTTACCTTTTCAGGGCACATTTCTTCGGCTGCTGCAATTATGCATTCTTTGATCATTTCTCCATCGGTGAATGGTTTTCCACGTTTTGCAATTTCAAGAGCCACACGAAAGCTGGCACGAGTTGCAGCCTCTTGTTCGGTTTTGAGTTTTGTAAATGAAGATTGCTGCGATTTCAATCCGCGCTTCATAGCTTCGAATTTTTCTGTCCGCAAACTTCCTGTATATTTTGAGTAATTTTGAAAATGTTTTGTTTCATAATGATGTTTAATGTTATATTCCTTGAGAACGGCTATGCTTTCATTGCAAATCAAACATAGCGCCTTGTTACTGGACTCAATTACGAAATACTGAATGTTCCACTCATCTTTGAATTTTCTGCATTCACTATCAATTTTTCGCTTCTTTTCCATACTACTAAATCACACACAAAAGCAACAATTCAAATCAAAATACTGTTACAAAGATGTCTTAAACTTAAACACGCACAAACACGTTTTATGGAGGTACGCACTATTTTATTTCACAACAGTGTCATAGGAACTGACTTGTGGTTGCGCAACTAGCCTTCTTATATATTCCAATTACTGCCATCTAGAAGTGAGTGGAAGACACCAGAACTCTCTCGAACCAACGAGATTACTCTGTACGTGCTATTAGCGCCATCTGTTAGCGATAGAAGGTACTACCTATTTCCGCTTGTGTCCACCAGATGTCGTGTCACGTTACTCCTCATGGCTCGTACTCTACGACTAATCTAGAAATTACAGATAATGACAGGAAAATTAATAATATGCAGTGTTGCCGTTTTGCGGACTTTAGTCCGATTTACAGCCTTTTTTCAACGTTGCGTACTTTTTCGGACTTTTTTTTCATCAGTGGACTATTTCACTTTTTACCACCGGCAACAATGATAATATGGTTTTGGCCCTCGGAACTTACTGGAGTAATCAGTATGGCCCTAAGGCTGGAAAGTTTGGAGACCCCTGCTTTAGATGTTTCCTCAGTACAAGACACTGATATGGATCTGCATTCGACTGGGCTCGAACGACATCCTTCGGGCAAATTCTTCTGGATTGCTGGGCTACATTTCCTACCATCTTGACAAATCTCTTCTGTAAAGTCTCCATTCTCCGTCGTAAATATGTATCGGCTTCATCATTGGAATATAGGCTAATTATGGAAATATTCATATAAAAGGTGAATGAAATGTTTCCATTGCTAATTGATGTTATACTAGTATTCGTAGACTGACGAAAATGCACAAGATGGACTGTACACTACGTCTGTATTCAAGAATACGTTGTCTAACGAAGCTCCATTGTTGTATCTTAACTCCTGTTATTGAATATGTCTCTGGCGCATGACTGTTTAGTTCATCATATCAACAATATTAATTAAGTTGAATGATAATGTTTGAAGAATAATTATAGTCATACTGTTAATGTTTATGTGTTGCGCCAATACTAAAAGTTCTCCGCCACTGTCCACTTGAACTGCGTTTGCCAACTTCACGTTGCAATTTATAATGATCCTCAGCTCTGTTTCCAACACATTTGGAAATGTAACTAGACAGGCTGATATTGTCGAAACGGTGAATATTTAAGCGCTCGACTTTTCACACTATATAGTAGGTGACCTGTTCTTGATAAATGTTCACTTATTTAACTTCCAATCTCAATATTATAAGAGATATAATCACTACTATGTTCCTCGCAACTTCACACAGAATGGAAGCACGGTGATCTCTAACGCTCCACCTAGCTATACTCGCGTCTTCACAAGTCGACACTCGTCGCACTCGGACTAAGCTTTGGGATCTCCGTTAACCCAGTAAAATCACTTCCTCACTCTTCAAAGTCTGCTGGAATAAGAACCTCGATCCTTGGATCTCCCCCTCCAAGTCGTATTTTTGGCGGCCATATCAATCTCCCACCATAATTTTAGCGCGTAGATTACTAATGCTTATTACTGCGTAGATTAACCGATCTGTGGTTTTTAAAGTATCAGACATAATTTCTCCTAATATTCTCTTCATTACCAAATAAGAAAATCTTCTTCTAAGGGCCTAAATGCATAATTTCATCATATTGTGTCATTAAAGTTGATCCCGTCTTCAATAAGACCTCTCCTCATTGGCTGTGGACTGGGATCCAATAGCATAATTTATAACAATATTTATAATATTAATTCACAAACTCGCTGTTGCTATGCTAAGAATAGCCTTCTAGAAGCGTCCATTGTGCAATCTATCACGTGATCGGGCTCTCCCACAGCGTCGAGCTTGTAACACGACCCTCTTGTGTCACACTTCCAGAAATTATATTTGCTAGTTAAATTTTATCATGGGGACGGAAAATACTCTCATTTTGTCCCTAAATAATTCAATTTACGGGGGCAGTACCATTAATGGAAAATTATTGCTTAGGTTCATTATTCAAACTTTCTCATCGATCGCATGATTACGACACAAGAAAGAAAAACTTAATTTTAAAATTCCAAAGCCGCCAACTTGAGGTTATGTAAACTATTGAACTAAATTAGATTCCAGTGTATTACAATGTGTATAAATATTTCCTGTACCAGATGTCATTGCGGTTGGAACATTAAATTGCGAGAAAAGTCTATTTAAAACTTTCAAATTCGCTTGGCCGCCATGTTCGTTTTGTAGTTAACCGGTTTTTGAAAGTCTTATAGATGAACTTCCAGTAGTGCCCTTTATCTCCGTACAAAATTTCAGGATGATACCTGTAATTGTTTCAGAGATATAGAATGCCGGTGAAATATTTCGCACATCCGCCATCTTGTGGTTATGTAAACTGCAGCGCCGGCCGGGGTGGTGTGGTGGTTGGGCCAACTTACCTTGTTTTCCAGAGGACCGCAGCGCTTACTGCAAAATCACCGCCAGAAGACATGCCCCAACAGAAGAACACCTAAAGGGGTGGAAGAAGGTGGAGAAGGGGAAACGCACAGGCTCGTCTACAGACACGGTCTGATAACCGACAGGACTGCCACCAACGAAAAGATGCCACAACAGTTGCTCAATATTTAAAAAGTCCTCTCGGCACGCCGGAAGGCGGAGGTAGATTTCACCGGACAAACTTGGGGATAGGCGAAAATAGGCAGAATATGCAGGTTTTCGTAGAAGGATCAGACCTCATTTATTGCGAGAAGGTATTTTATAATTGGAGCTTAATTAACTTTGTTTTTCGTCATTTTATGCTTATTTTAAACATTTTATTGTCTTATGGGAACGGTAACCTTCTTGTCATTTGGGGTCCATTTTTATACTTGTGGTCACACTGTCCTTATGCAAGGTTTCGACACTGATGTGTAACTATGTAACGGTCTGTTACTTCTTCACGCAAAATTATATCTCCCGCAGAGATTTTGGTTGGTTCCTCAGTTTAGGGGCTGCGACAACGCGGTCATGTAACCCCGTGTACTTAGGGATGGCTGTATTAGTCTGTAATTCAGGTAAGGACTGCAGACGGTCAATTTCAAGCAGTAGTTCCTAATGTTGCTACCAGGTACTACCGTCAACGACACCTACTTGTGAACTTGGCTACTAGATGCCACCGCAGCCAGCAACTCGCAACGAACGTTGGAATTTCCCCTCCAAAGGAAAGCATACTGAGGGATTTTTAGCGCTCTTAGAAAATCCGACGACTTCGGCCGGCTTTGAACTCGCGACCTTGGGCATAGGCATTCAGCATGCTTGCTACCAGTTACGTCACCGAAGCCGCTTCACACTTAGTCAGATGGAATTCTGAATATGATCTCGTGCACGTGCCTTATCTTGGCAACGTCTGATGGCTCATCCCTCATCAATTTAGTAGAGTTGCCATGGCAAGCACTGATAGCTCTTGGCATTTTCTTATAATTCCGAAATCATTTTTCTCATCCCTTGGCATAATGGTGGGTCATATCAAAAATTCTTTAAGACAAAATTTTAGGTAATTATTAGGGGAATATTGTCCATTTTTTACGGTTTTGAGATTGTGCCTATTAAGAGAGATATGATTAATGTTTCCCGAAAAAACCACTTTTTCCCACCCCTTTGGTCAATGGTTGGTGCTATAAAAAAAACTCTTCAAACATAAATTTTGGGCTTTATCCGACACATAGTATGAACGTTGAACGGATTCGATATTTCACATATTAAGAGAGTTATAGCAATATTTCACTTTTTGGAAAAAAAAAGCCCCCCATTTTCACCCCCTTCGACCGATGTAGCCCATTAACGAACTCGACCGAGATTTTATAGGTATACATATTCGGTAAAATATTCAAAGTGATTGGTGCAAAATTACGGCAGTTATCGTGTCCACAAGAAACTGATATGCATATATATATACATATACATACATAAATTATATATAAACTTTTGAACTGACGGTGGTTTTGGGGTCTGGGGGATGTGAAACGCGAAGATATGTCGAAATTTTCCGGAAGTCGAAACATGGTACCCATTGCAATAGTTAGCTTTCTAATGAAATCTACCTCTGGTTGGTTCCTCAGTTTAGGGGCTGCGACAACGCGGTCATCTAACACCGTGTACTTTGGGTGAATGTAGAATCTGTCTGATAAACGGTGTGAATTGTAATGGCTGTAGTAGTCTTAATTCAGGTAAGGACAGCAGACGGTCAATTTCAAGCAGTAGTTCCTAATGTTACTACCAGGTACTACCGTCAACGACACCTAGCTGTGAACTTGGCTACTAGATGCCACCCTAACCATCAACTCGCAACGAACGTTGGAACTTCCCCTCCAAAGGAAAGCATACTGAGGGATTTTAGCTCTCTTAGAAAATCCGACGACTTCGGCCGGCTTTGAAACCGCGACCTTGGGCATAGACATTCTGCATGCTACCAGTTACGTCACCGAAGCCGCTTCCCACTTAGATGAAACTACTGAATCTGAACTCGTGCAAGTGCGTTGTCATGGCAACGTCTGATGGCTCATCCCTCATCAATTTAGTAGTGTTGCCATGGCAACCTCTGATAGCTCTTGGCATTTTCTTATAATTCCGAAATCATTTTTCTCATCCCTTGGCATAATGGTGGGTCATATCAAAAATTCTTTCAGACAAACGTTTTAGGTAATTATTAGGGGAATATTGTCCATTTCGTACGGTTTTGATATTGTGCCTATTAAGAGAGATATGATTAATGTTTCCCGAAAACCCCACTATTTCCCACCCCTTTGGTCAATGGTTGGTGATATAAAAAAACTCTTCAAACATAAATTTTTGGGCTTTATCCGACACATAGTATGAACGTTGAACGTATTCGATATTTCATATATTAAGAGAGTTATAGCAATATTTCACTTTTTCGAAAAAAGCCCCCCATTTTCACCCCCTTCTACCGATTTAGCCCAGTAACGAACTCGACCGAGATTTTATAGGTATACATATTCGGTAAAAAGTGATTGGTGTAAAATTACGGCAGTTATCGTGTCCACAAGAAACTGATATATATATACTTTTGAACTGACGGTGGTTTTGGGGTCTGGGGGATGTGAAACGCGAAGGTATGTCGAAATTTTCCGGAAGTCGAAACATGGTAGCCTACCCATTGCAATAGTTAGCTTTCTAATGAAATCTACCTCTGGTTGGTTCCTCAGTTTAGGGGCTGCGACAACGTGGTCATCTAACCCCGTGTACTTTGGGTGAGTGTAGAATCTGTCTGATAAACGGTGTGAATTGTAATGGATGTATTAGTCTGTAATTCAGGTAAGGACTGCAGACGGTCAATTTCAAGCAGTAGTTCCTAATGTTGCTACCAGGTACTACCGTCAATGACACCTAGCTGTGAACTTGGCTACTAGATGCCACCCCAACCAGCAACTCGTAACGAACGTTGGAACTTCCCCTCCAAAGGAAAGCATACTGAGGGATTTTAGCGCTCTTAGAAAATCCGACGACTTCGGCCGGCTTTGAAGCCGCGACCTTGGGCATAGACATTCTGCATGCTACCAGTTACGTCACCGAAGCCGCTTCCCACTTAGTCAGATGTCAAAGTCAACCCCTGGCACCATCCAGCCCATGACGGGCTAAGGCCGACCAAGCGACCGCTGCCCAGCCATTTGGCCTGCAGATATTGGGGTGACGCGTGATCAGCGCGTCGCATCCCCTCGGCCGTTAATATTGGTATTCGTGATCGGGGTGCTGTCTCACTGTCAGACAGCTACTCAATTGTCCTCACGAGGCTGAGTGCACCCCGTTCCAACCCTCACGTCAGTTTTAAAATCCCTGACGGAGCCGGGGATCGAACCCGGGGACTCCGGGTGAGAGGCAGGCGCGCTACCCCAACACCACGGGGCCGGCTTAGTCAGATGGAAATACTGAATCTGATCTCGTGCAAGTGCGTTGTCATGGCAACGGCTCTTCCCTCATCAATTTAGTAGTGTTGCCATGGCAACCTCTGATAGCTCTTGGCATTTTCTTATAATTCCGAAATCATTTTTCTCATCCCTTGGCGTAATGGTGGGTCATATCAAAAATTCTTTCAGACAAAAGTTTTAGGTAATTATTAGGGGAATATTGTCCATTTTGTACGGTTTTGATATTGTGCCTATTAAGAGAGATATGATTAATGTTTCCCGAAAAACCCACTTTTTTCCACCCCTTTGGTCAATGGTTGGTGCTATCAAAAAACTTATATGACATAAATTGTTGGCACTTATCCAACACATATTATGAACTTTGAATGGATTCGATATTTCACGTATTAAGAGAATTATAGCGAAATTTCAATTTTTCGAAAAAAGCCCCCCATTTTCACTCCCTTCGACCGATTTTGCCCATTAACGAACTCGACCGAGATTTTATAGGGATACATATTATGTAAAAAATTCAAAGTGATTGGTGCAAAATTACGGCAGTTATCGTGTCCACAAGAAACTGATATACATATATATATATATATATATATATATATATATATATATATATATATATACATACATACATAAATTATATATAAACTTTTGAACTGACGGTGGTTTTGGGGTCTGGGGGATGTGAAACGCGAAGATATGTCGAAATTTTCCGGAAGTCGAAACATGGGACCCATTGCAATAGTTAGCTTTCTAATGAAATCTACCTAAAAGAATATGTAATGTTAAAATTTAAAAGAACACCTCCACCAGAAAACAGAACATGCATCAGCCAGCATTAAATTACAAAACAAAAAACTCAGCTAGAATTCTCACTGTAGAATTTAAAAAAATTAAAGGTCGATATCAATTAACAATTACCTGAGGTAAGAGAAAGAAAGCTACAAACCAAATAAACACTAAATAAGCACCTGACATACTCCCAACTGAACCATGAGGGCCTTGGAGAATCAAAAAAAGTGCAAAATTTTACCATAAACAAGGTACCGAAAGAATAACGTAGGAGTACAAAAAGAAAACTCCAAAAAAGGAAAACCAAAGGATAATTTAAAAACCAAAATAAGTTAACCAACACCACCATGACCCATGAACGTGCACTTCAAAACCACGCCAGAAAACAAAACCCATAATGCACTTCTGTCAACAAGTTACCATGGCGACCAAGAACAGTTGAAGGTATATCAGTACGTATTTATGTGAAACGCCTAATTTTACATTTAAAAAAACTTCTCCAGTGAGAAAACCGCAAGATATAAACAAACTCTAGACATTACGAGGTAAAATAGTTTTTAAAAGGCAACGGATCAAAAATAAAAACCGATCGACTAATGATCAATTTAGGCCTACTTTTCCATAGATTAGTCTGGTCAGTGTTAGAATGAAATAAAAAGAAAAAAATGCTTTAGCCAGACGCCAAATAATAAAATAAGAAGAAAAACAGAAGTGTTCCCCGGACTTATATAGTTTAACAAAATTTTACATATTTAAAGGTGACATATCTAGGCCAAAGTCAACCTTCAGAACAAAAAAAAACTTTCAGTATACAATGCAAAATATGGAGCTCCAATAATTTAAAATGAATAAAATGCCAAAACATACCTTTAGGGGAGACACTAATTTTTACAACACTTCTTAGATATCCTTATAGGATTTATATCACCAAAAAAAACTAAAATAGCACATGGCTGCCAGTCGCTGTCGAAGAGATGCACACCAAAGATCGCCTTTCCATATTAAGGCCCAAGAAAACATTTTCACGATTATCACAGATGATAGTTGCACTGAAAATTCTTCAAGTATCATCAAATACTGGGATATATTCCCAAGTTAGCGGGTACGAGGGCAAAGCCCTCGCCCCTTTGGCGAGATTCACAATATGCGTAGTTCTTCTCCCAGCAATCAGACACAACTCATTATCCCCAAGATGGAGGACTCAAACGAAGAACCCAGCATGCACCAGGGTTATTTAAATTGGACCAATTAAATTTAGCCACATATTACGACAATGTGCTTAACCAAATAATATTCACACGACACCATTAAAATGTTTTGGCGGCATGATGTACATACAGTCTTTTGTTTAATGACGTAGAATACAATATCCTTCAATTATATCTCGACTATGATGAAATCAGAAGGCACCACAAACACACTCTAGCGGTAGAAGATACAAGCTCGGCTGGGCCAACAGATGCTGCCACCTCTAGTTCATTAGCGGAACCAAGCCATCAGGCGGTCGTTTTAAAGGTCGGGGACACAAGTATATATGGGTGATGTATTTTAAAAACGTTGGTACGGGCTTTGCACGTAACATAAACAATTGAACGAAGTTAGATGTCGGTGCATTACAATGTGTATACACATATACTGTACCAAGTTTTATTGCGTTTGTTTGGTTAAATCGCGAGAAACGTCTATTTAAAAGTCGCAAATTCGCATGGCCGCCATGTTGGTTTTGTAGTTACCAGTTTTTCAAAAGTCACATAGGTGAACTTCTAGTAGTTCCTTTTATCACCGTAAAAATTTCAGGATGATATCGGGAATAGAGTCAGAGATATTGAATGCTGGTGAAATATTTCATACAGCCGCCATGTAGGATAGGTGACACGTAATAAAATTTGAAGGGCACGGTCGAGGTCGTCCGGAATAGTGCTATGAACTTACCGACTTTCATTGAAATCGTTCCAGCCGTTTATAAGTTGCTATGGGGACACACACACGGACAAAAGGTGATCTCATAAGCCTATTTTTTCAAAATGGAAAATAGGCTAAAACTCAGTCTGCAGGTTAATAAGGTAGTATATTACTATAAATCTAACTCGAGCAAATCCAAGAAGTTACCGGACTGAGAAACTACATATCAATATTTAAAAAAAGAGCAGCAGCCAACCATATAGGTAGACTACTGAAAAAATGAAAATCCACAGCCTGCTTCCAGTCTCGGACCAGGTCAGGAATGGAATGAATGAAGCCCCCATCTAGCGGCGAGGATATGGACTGTGCCGTCTGCCGAGGCCTGACGCACTCCTCTTGGGCAATGATTAAATGAATGACAGATGAAATTAAATGATAGTGGAGAGTGTTGCTGGAATGAAATTTTGACAGGGAAAACCGGAGTACCCGGAGAAAAACCTGTCTGCCTCCGTTTTGTCCAGCACAGATGTCACATGGAGTGACCGGGATTTGAACCACGGATCCAGCGGTGAGAGGCCGGCGTGCTACCGCCTAAGCCACGGAGGCTTAGGTAGACTACTGCTTGCTATTATTTTGTGACAACAGACCGGTCTATGGACTGAATACGGTACTCGATTAATCTAGGAAATATATATAGGTACTGTGCTCTTATAGGCATATGAGCTTGGAAATATTCATCTCTTCAAAAGTTTTCTAAACTGCCCCATGATAAAATATAGCGACTCTGGAAACTGCCCAGAGAACAGGTTTGTACCTCGCCGAGTTAGCCAGTTAACCGAGGCGGCCAATGAGAAAATTAGCAGTCACGTGGGAGACTGGGGACTAGAATGCTCAGTTCTTATTAGGGAGGAACTATGGTGCACGGAGATAATCGAGGACTCCCGAGGCGAGCCGATTCCCGCACGCGATGTAAGTGTGTCTCGAGTATGGTAGGGGAAGACTCGAGAAATACGCGTGTCGCACGGCCAATGAGAAGCGACCTTACTTACATAAGAGCAAGCAATGTAATGAGCATAGCTAATTATCAGCATGATTTTAACACATCGTAATATCATGGAAGATATTAAATAATAAATAAGAACTATTTGTTAACATTGCGGCTAATGATTTGTTTAATTAAGGATTATTACTATCATCGATGAGCAACCAATCAGATCCATGTTCTGAAAAGGACGCATACTTGAACATTTACGATGGGGATGAGAGAGAAGAATCGAGGCTCTTAATACTTACAACTTGATGGGAGAAGGATGTCTCGACGAAATACTCAACAATATAACAAGCTGATAGAGTTTACGATATTTCTGAACAAGAAATTAGCAAACGAAGGCACTTAGTTTGTGCAAACATATATCAAGTCGACATACAACAATATTTAAAAGTTTATAGAAATTAATCTACATTTTTCACCATGTCGAAATTACTGAAGTTGAGGGAGGAATATTCGACTGAATCTACAGGAGAAATAATGACCAACTAAGATATTATGGGAACAGAACTATGACGACAACGAGAGTTTCGAAATGACATAACATCAATCTCGTGGGGGAGATTAACATCTCATCTCTCCCATGTAAAATATTCTACACCTACAAGTCATTTCACCAACTAAAATGACGAATACATATATCCGAACTTTGCCGAAAGAAGACAGAAGAATTCACGAACGAGGGCGGCTAGGGTTGATCCCAGTGCCATCAAGCGCGAAAGGGCATCCCATCTCACACAAGAAGATTCACCAGCAGGACGGCCACACGAAGATGATGGAGTTCGAATCCCGTTCCTGACCACATGGGGACTTCTGTAGGAGACCGTAGAAGCCCACACGACATCATACAGTCTCGCGCTATTAGAAAAAATCCGCTTCTGAAGGATAGCGAAGAAAGCCCACTTATTCTGTAACGCAACACAAGGTCGTCTAAGGACCAACGATATATCCCATCTTGTAGAGTATTGCAGACACTTTTGAGAATATCCGACAACTGTTTATTAATGCCTTTTTTCTACGTTTAGAATAATATTGTTATAGTTTTTGATGTTATATTTTCATAACTACATCATGCGGATGTTTATTCACGATTTTCGTCGATTTTGACTTTTTACAATTTTGATGTAAATTTTTGGAATTTTGCGACTTTCGAAATATAAATGAGGATATTTTACAGTTTAGTTCAGAATATTTGTATGGTCAAGTTTAAATGTGTTTAGATCACATTTTGTCAGTTTTTGAATTGTAAGATATCGTTTTTGACAGCGATGAAAATAATGGAAATTTGTTCCAAGAATGTTATACAGAAGTATATTTCAGAGAATGCGATTCTTAAAGATCTCATGTAGAGATCCATGTAAAGTCACGATCTGATAACTTATTAGACAGATTTGGTTATAAATATTTGGTGACTAACAAACATAAAGTATAAAAGTTTATGAGAAATATTAAAGAAAGAATTTGTAAAAGAATGTAATGTGAAGTTAGTAAATACGAATTACAGCATATTTTTGAAGTAATAAGATTTTGAAGAAAGAATTTAAAGGTAATATCACAGCTAATAGGAAGCTTTAAGGAAATGTGAATGATAAAAAAGAAATAATATTTTTATTAGAAGACTAGTATTTTATTGTATTACCTGTTCAATTAATTCAGCGATAGAACCAGTATTTTTATTACATATTTTTATTAAGAATGTTGAAACTACGAAATGAATTTGTTAACGAGAAGTTAGCTCAGAATAATATGTTTTTGGAAGAAACTGCGAAGCATCTCTAAGAGAGAGATTTATTTATTCCCGTAGCAGACGGAGGTACTTGTTGTATGACAATGAGCATTGTGAAGCCATTGGTCAATTGTTGAAGGAATGTCTGTAGTGACAGACTTGCGCATATTTTGATGTTGAAATAGGATGATTTATGAAGAAGCAGTATTGTTGATGTTTATTAATATTTGAAGTTATTGCAATCGTCTCATAGAGTTGAAACTCCTTGAAAGCATTAGGACAGCGGATCCTAGGTGAACTTGAATCTGAAAGAAATTATAGGATCAACGGATCTTTGTTGAAACTGAGAGTAAACTGAGCTGTGAGCTCTATTTAAATGGTTCTTAATCAGATATTGAATTTAAGGTAATTATTCTACGAAATGGAAGATCATATTTTTATTAAGTATTTTTATTTGGATGACAGACCAGTTGTAGGAGGTCTATGAACTATGTCTTTACTAAATTGTATGGATTATAGAATCACGAATTGTAACAGTTTCACGAATAAGACATAGTATGGTGAATGATAATTTTCTAAAGTCCGTTGAAATGTAGTGAAGAAATAGGAAGACAATTTATGTCTAGATTGTCTGTGAAGAAGGCAGTTGGCCCGTTGTATATATTCTATTTTTAAATTGAGTAGTTGCTGAATTACAGCGTTAATATTTGTGTTGTATATAAATAATATTTAGAATTTAAAGAAAGGTTAATAGTGATATTTATGCGTATTAAAAGGTTTAATTTGTAGTTTAAATATGAGTAAATAATTTTTAACGCTTCTATGAGAAGGATTTAAGTGATAGGAGACGGGAGATAAATTGTATAGAGTAACGAATAGTTTTTGTAATTTATTTATTTATCCGAGTCCAAAACACATACATATATACATATAAATTACACTAAATTTCATTACTCCAGTGTTCAACTGTTAGAATGGCACAGTCATTGGCTTCTATCAAGTCCTGCATAGTACATGGTTTTGATAACATGCTGCAATTCAGAAGGTGCTCAGGGTCTTGTCTTTCACCACATCTACAAAGTTCTTCAGCACTGTATCCCCACTTCATTAAATTGCTTTTGCACCGACTCACACCAGTTCTCAGTCGGTTTAGCGTTTTCCAGGATTCGTAATGTAGGTGGTAGCCAGCTGCCGGCTTCGCCTTCATTTCCCACGATCCTCCTGGTGATTTTGCTTTCCAAAGTTCAATTTGGCGAGCTTCAGCTGAGGAATGAATTGATATTGTTGTTTGGAGGAAGCTCTTTCTTGATTTTAGCCTAGGTGGATGGACATCAAGTCCATACATTGGATGTCTTGGATCTGTTTCTTGCTTTTTCTTCTCTACTTCTGCCGCTACTTGTCTTCTAACTTCTGGAGGTGCTACTCCCATAAGCGGAAATATCTTATCGACAGAAGTTGGACATAGACAGCCTGTCACAATGCGGCCTGTCTCATGGAGGGCAACATCTACTTGGTTGGCATGATCAGAGTTCCTCCAGACTGGGGCAGCATATTCTGCAGCAGAGAAACTCAGAGCAAGGGCAGTTGTACGCAGGACACTAGGCTGAGCTCCCCATCTGGTGTTTGTAATGACGGAGATCTACGTCAGGGGTAGATTCATTTCATTTGGGGATATTTTTTTAAACTTTATAACATTTTATCTTGTTATAAAACTCCCTTTACCTAGGGCACAGCAGTTGTATGCTGTGCGATTTATTTCATTATTTTATTTGAGCTTATGAAAGCGTTTAAGAATAATTTTATCGGTTGCTAGAAGAAACAAACATGTATTTAAGGTAACAGGAGTAATGACGTTTAGTCATTTGATCTTATTGAACGTTAATAATGCATATAATTAATGCTAGTGTTAGGAAACGTGTATTTGTTAATGTCAATAAATATGACAGGCACGTTTTTACTATTCCATGATCTTTTATAGAAATTTGGCATTGTCTTTGTAGTTAAATGGTAATGGAATGTGCTGTAGGTTGGAAGTTCCCGAGGGACCTAATCCGCATCCTTACGCCCGAGATTTTCATAGATTCTCGCCTTTCCTGAGTAGATAGAGAATCCTACTGTTCTGTAGTTAGTTACTATAGCACATTCAGTTTGATAAAATCCTGTTCCTTATTCTAAGTGTTTTCGCCAAGTAGCACTGTCTTGTTGTTAGCCGGGACTTCAAGATGCTACAATCCATTATTTTTTCCATCCTTGGATTTTGGTGGATCATCCAGATATAATGGTACAGTACCTTGCTTCATTAGTTAAACCATAATAATTGTACATGAATACAGTTAGGACTTAACATTACAACCGGACACTTAAATTATATGCCTTAGCCCTAACCTACAAATTAGATGTCATGAAATACGTACCGTAAATATATTCAGACAGCAACATCAATACGCAATGGTCAATAATGTAGTTTTATATTGCACATATACTGAATATATTTCCAACTGATGAATAAAACTGGTGGAAACGACAGTCATTTGATTTGCATCCAAAGTAGTAGAAACTTTCAGTTGATCAGCAAGAGTGTTGATTTGCACTTTTTATTTTTACATAGTTTTGATGAAGTATCACGTTGCAATTTAAATATAAACGACGCACATACAATTCCTCATCGATAAATGAATTGAACTGAATACTGTCATGAACTGGAATAGATTTCTTTATAAATGAAATTGCAGGCATGATCATCCTCCTCTCGCCACCATGTTGGTGGTAATTGTAAACAAGCCAGCGGTGACCAGCGAATGATAATTCGCGTTCCACTCTCACAGAGTTTTTACTTGAGGTTACGAATTAGCTGTTCGTTAACGCCACGGGGGGCCATTTTAAAAATTTTGGGAGATAGAAACACACGCTTATGAAACTACCCGACCCAGTGTGATAGAGAGGGCAGCGAGCTTGTAGTTCACATTTTTTCCGGGGTTTCAGTTGGAGTTGCTGAGCTCTAATACAGCCATAACAATTAACACCGGTAATCAGACAGAATCTACACATACCCAAAGTACACGGCGCTACTTGGCCACGTTGTCGCTGCCCCTAAACTAAGGAACCAACCAACTATGCTGCGAGTTGATTTCCAGACCGTTTCCTTTTTTCTTTTTTGGTGTATTTTCGAATGACTGTAGAACGCACTCACGCACAAGGTCAATTAACTTCTCCATTTCGTCGACCATGCTTCCAGCTCGCGTGGACTTTGTGGAAAATCACAACTGCTCACTTTCCCGCCGATAACTAGATTGGTCCGCCGCGGTAGACCGTCATCTGTTTAACCAGGATGATTAAATAATATTACAAGGATAGTTACGAAAGAGCTAAAAATAAATTCTGTGCTGGCATTGATGGCATCGCTGATGCAATTTTAAAGAAATGTGTAGAAAATATAAAAAATCCATTTACCCACTTAATAAACAGTTCATTTCTCTCATGAACTTACCCTGATATTTTGAAGTTATCAAAAGTAATTCCAGTGCACAAAAATGGTTCAAAAGTTGAATTAGATAACAATCGTCCTTAACTTACCAACTGGTATTGCAAACATTTTGGAAAATAATCATGTATAAGAGACTGATAAGTTGTATAGTAGAAAATAAAATACGGTACTATCAAACTCACAACATGGATTCAGAATGTAGTAATCTACACACACAGCAATTTATGAATGGATTAATAGAATACTGAAATTATTGACAATAAGAAACATGTAACTGGCCTATTCTTGGATTTATCGAAAGCGTTTGATGTTGTTGACCATAAAATCCTTCTTATTTATGTAGGCCTATTTATTTATTTATTTATTTATTTATTTATATGTGTTGTGAACATTACAGGAAGCCCCAATTACATTGGTCACTACTAGAATTAGAAAATATACAACAATATATGGGAAGGTGGGCCACAGTGAGACATGGGCCACAGTGAGACAAGCTCAATAAATCTATTTTTTGAAAGAGGGATTTTTTTAATATTTCTTATAGGTTGCCTCCCCTGGTAGCAGACATTTTGATCCTGTTTACTTTTTGAAAGAAGCATTGTTTGTAGGAGATAAACAACATAATTGTTTTTGAGGTAAGAAATGTAAATTTTTCTTCCTTTGTTATTTGTTTTGTATAGTTATGTGTATCATTGTACATTAATGAATATGATAAGGCCTAAATACATACACATTACTAAATAATTATTGGAATTGTCAGCTTGTTCAGTATTGTAGGTTAGATAGTAAACATAATTGTTTTACATGAGGGAAGTGGGCCACAGTGAGACACAATAGGGTGGGCCACTGTGAGACAGAAGAGGTGATTGTCTTACTGTATCCCATGCTTAATAGATTCTTAACTAATTCTTATTTCAAGAAAGGTTTATTATTAATATTGTTGTTTAACAGATGTCCATTGTTGTTTGGAGCCATGACACGCAATAGAGTGACAAAAAGTACTATTGGTACGTTTAAAGAAGAGGATATGAAGGCTGCAGTAAAACGTGTGGAGGAAGGCATGTCCGTGCGGAAAGCTGCTAAAGCTAAGGGTTTAGCCTTTCAGACACTTCACAGGTAGGTCTATATAAATTGGTTTACATATTTAATATTTTTATACAGTCCTAACTTAGATTCGTGATCTTAATCTCATAAATTATAGGCCTGTAGTTAAAACTACAACGCCTAAACTTTTGCGCAACCTTCAGTAGCCTATGCCTATGGCTAGATACTAATGCTATTATGAGATAGGTTAGGTCTACAGCAAATACAATGAATTGTTTTATGATTTAGGTATGTGATGAAAAAGAAGACTAGGCCTAATGATGACACCCTGAGGATGTGCCCCAAATACAACAGTCGACAAGTGTTCACTGCTAAACAAGAAGACGAGCTGAAAGATTATCTGTTGACATGCTCAGCTATGTGTTATGGTCTTACTTTATTAGATTGCAGAAATTTGGCATATGAAATGGCATCCAGAAATAGGCCTAGTATTAAATGTCCAGAATCATGGGAAATTGAGAAGAGAGCCGGGGTAGAGTGGGTCCGAGGTTACTTGAAGCGGCATCCAGATTTATCGCTTAGACAGCCAGAAGGTTGCAGTCTGTCACGTACAACATCGTTTAATAGACATAATGTAGGCCAGTTCTTTAATAAATTAAAGATTATATTTCAACGATCCCCTCTCTTTTCAAATGGACTGCGTGTGTTCAATCTAGACGAAACTGGCTGCAGCACTGTTCAGAAACCAAGAAAGATAATTGCAGGGAAAGGTGTGAAGCAGGTGTCCAAAGTTACCAGTGGTGAAAAGGGCACCCTTGTAACAGCATGTTATATAATAAATGCAGCAGGGAATGCACTTCATCCAGTGATCATCTTTCCCCGAGTTCATTTTAAGGAGCACATGCTTCAAGGAGCCCCAACTGGAAGTCTCGGACTGGCAACACAGTCTGGGTGGATGAACGGTGAACTATTTGTAGAAGTTTTAAGGCATTTTGTGAAGCATTCCTATTCCTCGTCAGAGAATCCATCTCTCTTGATTATGGACAATCACGAAAGCCATTTGATGATTGAAGCTATTGACATCGCCAAGGAAAATGGTATCACCATTTTAACAATCCCTCCTCACTGCAGCAATCGTCTACAGCCACTGGACGTTTCAGTGTTCGGGCTCTTTAAGGCGTTCTATAACACTGCTATTGATTCATGGATGATGTCAAATCCTGGAAAAACTGTTTCCATTTATGATGTTGCAGGGTTCATTGGCCAGTCACACCAACGTGCAATGACACCATCAAACATCATGTCTGGATTTCGCAAAACAGGAATCTTTACTTTTGATGCCGATGTATTTTCAGATCAAGATTTTCTGATGAGTGCTGTGACGGATGGAAAAGTCACACAAGATGGCAACAAAATTTCCAGTGAAACAGCACTAGGCTCTCATGAGACAGCTGGCACGAGCAATTCTAAAGAAAGTGGTTTGGTACCTGCTTCCTATATCAGCCCAAACGTTATACGGAGCTACCCCAAAGATGAGGAGAGGGCCCAGTCAACGTCTAGGAGAGAAAAGGGGAGATCGTTCATTCCAACGGACACCCCAGAAAAAAAAACTTGCTCTTAAATCAACAAATAAGAAAACAAATCAAAAAAGCTGCAAGAAGAGTTTGTTCGGCCAAAGGAACTTGAAATCCAAGAAGGCAGTAGACATCTCCAGGGATGATGATGTTGATGATCCTTCTTATTCATACAGTTCTTCAGATAATGAAGAAATAGAGCTAGTAACATTTAACCAACTTGCTCGCAAGCCTAAGGAAGGTGACTTCGTTCTGGTAGAGTTTTCTGGGAAACACTCCAGATTCTACGTCGGGGAAGTGAAACGGGATTTAGAAGAAGGAGATTACGAAGTGAAGTTCTTAAGAAAAAGTGCTAAAATGATAGGCAGTTTTTTTTACCCAGAGGATGGAGATATTTCTTCAGTCCCTGCAAAAGACATAAGATCACTGTTGCCGGTTCCCTTTTCATATGGCAAGACGAAAAGACAAAAGTCTTATCTCAAATTTGCTGTTAATTTTGGGAATCTGAATGTGCTGGCATTAATTCTTTGTATTAGTTTTTGTCTATGTATTTAACGAGTTAAAATAAATTCTTTTCATTGTGTCTCAGTGTGGCCCACGGGTGGGCTACAGTGAGACAGCTGCAACATGTTCACAATATATTATTTTTACAGAAAAGTGTGGATGCTTTAGAAATTCTAAGGGTATGCAATTGATGAGCAACAATCAAACTATATTTCAGTATATAAAGACATTTTCATATATTGAAAAATAAGACAGTATACTAAAATATATTTTTTCTGTCTCACTGTGGCCCACCTTCCCCTATATACATATAAACCGCGGACAGGCCAACAAGGACTACGCAAATATCACTTCTTAATAGACCTAGTTTCCTTCCTTCTCTTCCAGAAGTCTTTCATCCTGGTCTTCTGCGCAGCTCTTTTTTCAGCAGTCTATTCTCCTCTGTTGAGATTCTTCTTCTCCCCGACAAGAATTTTGAGGCCAATTTTTTTTCTGTACTCTATTCGATTTAGACAATCTTCTTCAGTAATTTTGGATTTTTGAGTTCTTCTTTCATTTCTTTTACATAGCCTCCTTGCCCTTTATAGTTTCAGATTTTATCAAAAATTTGTTTGTTTAACCTTGAGCAATCCATGCGGACCATATGTCCGTAGAACTGAAGTCGCCGTTTTCTGATCATCACTTCAAGGTTGTCGATTTTACTATAAATTTCTGCATTGGATCTCAGTCTATAACCTTCCTGTGTTTTCCTAGGACCATAAATCCTTCTTAAAATTCTTTTTTCTATCTTGAGTAAATTCTGAATTCCAGTTACATTTGTAGTTTCCATGACGTACAAGATGACTGGTCTAACAACTGTATTAAAATGTCGTAATTTTGCATTGATAGACAGGTTCTTTTTATTGTATATATTTTTTGTACAAAAATTTAATCTTTCCAATTTTCCTTTTTTGTTCTCAATTGCCCATTTATCCGACCCATTGCTACTAATTATTTTTCCAAGATATTTAAATAGGTCAGTGACCCTGATGCTCCCATAATTTGTTTTTATCATTTTCTTAGTGTATTTCTGATCACTTGTCATCATCTCTGTTTTTACCAACTAAATCTGTAAGCCCGCTTTTTCCGCCGTTTCTTTTAACTGATCAATTTGGTTAATAGCTTCTTGTTCTGATTCTTTGTACCAATTTTAGCACTTGAATCGTTCTTCTCCCAAAACGTCCTCATGATTTTATCCAAGACCAAATTGAAAAGCAGTGGTGATAGACTCTCCCCTTGTCTTAGCCCAGTTTTTACCTCGAAGGGCTCGCTAACTTCATTTAAAAATTTGACTCTGGATATCGAATTAGTTAATGTAAGTTTTATTAAATTTATGTTTTTTTTATCAACTTGGTATTCCTTCAATATGTCGAAAACAGTATCCCTATCCATTGAATCATACGCTTTCTGAAAATCAACGAATGAGATAAAGATATTCTTTGGCCTGTTGTCATATTTTAATGTCAATTTTAAACTAAGAATTTGTTCTGCACACGAACTATTCCTTCTGAAACCACCTTGGAACTCGCCAAGCTGTGGTTCGATCTGTGGTTCAAGTCTGTTTAGAAGTAATTTGGCAAATATTTTATTTATGACAGACAACAATGAGATCCCCCTATAACTATTGACATCAATTTTTGAGCCTTTTTTATGTAGTGGATGAATTAAGGCGATTAACCAGTCTTCTGGAATTGCTTCCTCAATCCAAATTTTCTGAATTAGATTTGTCGTCGCTATTAAAAGCTTCCACATTTCTGCAATTATCCCATCCTCGCCTGAGGCTTTCTTATTTTTAAGTTAGTTGATAATACCTTTAAATTCGTTTACATCGGGTGGCATAGAGTCAGAATTTTGTGTTGTAAATTTGAAACTCAACTTCTCTGTTGGTTTTGGACAATTTAACAACTTTTCAAAATACGCAGCCAAGATATCACAATTATCCTTGTTTAATGCTAGAGTACCATCTTCCCTTCTGAAATTTAAACTCGGCGCTGAATATCAAGTGATTTCATTCTTAAATGCTCTATAAAATAATCGTGTGTCATTTTTCATAAAATTGTCGTCCATTTCCATTATTTGGTCCTTCATATATTTTCTTCGAATCGTCCTTAAAGTCTGGTGGGCCATTTTCCTTAATCTTTGTACTTCCTGTAAATTTTCTGGAGTCTTGTTCCCGTTCCACTTGTGCCAAGCACAATGTCTTTCTTTGATCACTCTTTCACATTGTTCATTCCACCAAGCATGTTTCCGATAAAAGTTCAACGGTGCAATTTCCTGAGCTGGTTCAAGAAAATTATTAGTAACATAATTCCAATTGGTTGGTATTTTAAGTTTTCCTTGAAATTCTATCCTTTTTTCATTTTAAGAACCTCTCTATTAATTTTTGGAATTTTAATTCTAGTTGTATTTTGTTTGCCTGTAAAAGGTATGAAATTCATCTTGATTTGAGAAAGGTTACATTGATGGATTTTCTCACCTTAACATTTTGGATTTATTTGTAACAATTTGGAGAGATAGCTACATGATCTAGTTGGAACTCACCAGCAACGCATTTGGGGAGACCCACGTTTTCTTTTTACTGTTGTTGTTTGAGTCTTCAGTCTTTTGACTGGTTTGATACAGCTCTCCCTGTCCTGAGCTAATCGTTTCACCTCTACATAGCTACCACACCCTACATCCGAGGCAATCTGTTTAACATATTCTAGCCTTGGTCTACCCCTACAGTTCTTGTCCTCGACCCTTCCTTCCATAACTAAGCTTGCTATTCCTAGGTGTCTTAGTATGTGTCCTACTAACCTATCTCTTCTCTTCATTAGCAGTCGCCAGAAACATCTCCCCTCTCCCACTCGTCTTAATACCTGTTCGTTTGAAACCCTATCTACCCATCTGATCTCCATCATTCTCCTGTAACACCACATTTCAAATGCTTCAATTCTCCTCTTTTCTGCTGCACCAATAGTCCAAGTTTCACTTCCATAGAGCGCCACGCTCCAGACAAAGGCTTTCAAAAATGACTTCCTAATACCTAAATCTATATTCGATGTCAACAGATTCCTTTTTTGTAGAAATGCTTTCCTTGCCTGAGCCAACCTACTTTTTATATCCTCTTTGCTTCGTCCATCACTGGTTATTTTGCTTCCTAAGTAACAGAAGTTTCCTGCTTCCTTCAGCTTTTCACCTGCCAATTTGATGTCCATAGAGGTTTCTGATTTATTTCGGCTGCATTCTAGTATTTTTGTTTTACAATTATTAATTTTCATCATGTACACTTTCCGTAAGATGGAGTCCATACCATTCAAAAACTCATTCAAATCTTCAGGCTTGTCGGCCAAGATGACGATGTCATCAGCAAATCTCAGAGTTGAAATTATTTCTCCTTGAATCTTCACTCCCACTTTAAATTTTTCTCTAATTTCCTTCATTGCTTGTTCAATGTAAATATTGAAAAGTATGGGTGATAAGTTGCAGCCTTGCCTAACACCTTTCGGAATATCAGCTTCTCTCTCATGTCCTTCAGCTCGAATGACTGCTGTCTGGTTTCTGTATAGATTGTAGATCACCCTCCTATCCCTGTACTTTATGCCAATAGCTTTCAAAATGTCAAACAATTTAGTCCAATCAACGTTATCAAAAGCCTTTTCCAAGTCTACAAATGCCATGAACGTTCTCTTATCTTTCCTTATTCTACCTTCCAAAATCAGCCTAAGACTAAGTACAGCTTCCCCTGTTCCTACATTTCTCCTGAAACCAAACTGGTCTTCACCCAACTCCCCTTCTATCTGGCGTTCAATCCTCTTGTAAATTATTCTAGACAGGATCTTTGAAGCATGAGTAATCAAGCTGATTGTACGGTAATCTTCACATCTGTCAGCTCCCACTTTCTTTGGTATAGGGATGATTACATTCTTCTTGAAATCTGGGGGTACCTCACCTGTCTCATAAATCCTACACACCAAGTGAAATAACCTGATCAGACCTTCATCTCCTATGCAGCGTAGCAACTCAATCGGTATATCATCTATACCTGGTGCTTTGTTCCTGCTTAAGTCTTCCAAAGCTCTATCAAATTCTGATCTCAATATTAAATCTCATTTCGCATCCTCATCAATTTCCTCCACCCTTTCCATTACATGATTCTCAATCTCCTTTCCCTTATACAAACTCTCTATGTAAGCTTTCCATCTCTCAACCTTTTCTTCCCTATCTGTTGGAGGCTTTCCATTTGTGTCCTTAATATTACAGCACTTAGTCTTCTTTTCCCCAAATGTATTCTTAATACTTCGATAAGCTGTGTCTACTTTTCCTAATTTCAGACAATTTTCTATACCTGCACATCTCTCTTTCAACCATTCTTCTTTCGCTTCCTTTCACTTCTTGTTGACCTCATTTCTCAGACGTCTGTATTCTGCTTTCCCCTTTTCATCTCTTACATTCTTGTGTTTCCGCCTTTCATCCATCAATTCTAGTATATCCTGATTGATCCACGGTTTTCTATCTATTCTTTCTTTCCTACCAATGATTTATTCTGCGGATTTTGTTATTTCATTCTTCAAAAGTGCCAATTCGTCTGCAATTGAAGTTTGTTTAGGGTTTTTCATTAGTCCTTCCTTTATACGCTTCTTGAATCTTTCGTTTACATCCTTTACATTCAGTCTGTCTATTGCCCACCTTTTTGACTTTTGACTTTTCTTCAGTTTCTTCAACTTTAATCTGCATTTCATAACAACCAGATTGTGGTCAGAGTTTATGTCAGCACCAGGATATGTTTTACAATCCAAAATCTGGTTTCGAAACCTCTGCTTGACCATAATGAAGTCGATTTGGTAACGCTCTGTATCTCCTGTTCTCATCCACGTGTATTTTCTTCTATTGTGGTTATTGAACAAGGTGTTAGCTATGATCAACTCATGCTCGGTGCAGAATTCCATCAGCCTGCTTCCTCGATCATTCCTTTCACCCAATCCGAAATCTCCTACTATCTTCCCTTCTCTCCCTTTTCCTACCACAGCATTCCAATCTCCCATTACTATAACATTTTCATCACCCTTGACATACCTCAGAATTTCGTCTATTTCTTCGTAGACCTTTTGAACATCCTCATCATCAGCTTGACTGGTAGGCATATAGGCTTGTACCACTGTGGTGCACGTAGGTTTAGTATTGATTTTTGCTACAATAATCCGTTCACTATATTGCTCATAATATTTCACCCGCTGTCGAAGTTTCCTACTCAATATGAGACCAACCCCTGCTTGGCCATTGTTTGATTTAGTTCTTATGACCCTATAGTCTCCTGACCAAAAGTCCTGTTTTTCCTGCCAGCGCATTTCACTAATCCCAACCAAATCCAACCTTAACCTATCCATTTCCCTTTCTAAGTTTTCTAACCATCCACTTCCTAGCAGACTTCTAACATTCCACGCTCCGATCCGTAGAATGTCAGATTTCCTCTTTGTCACTTCTGTGATGTTAACCCCCTCTCGAGTAGTCTCCACGCGGAGATACGAACGGGGGACTAGTTTACCTCCGGATTGAAATTTTACAAGGGAGGAGGTCATCATCACATGCAATTATGCATAGAGAGGTGCATATCCTCGGGAATAGCATTACGGCTGTAGTTTCCCGTTGGTTTCAGCCGTGCAGCAGGACGCAGTGTGGCCATTATTTGGCTTATATTATCAATATCTTAACCGTCTATAAGACTAGTAAAGAATTTATTTATTCTGAAAGGCTGCTACTCCCTTTCAGAATAAGTAAAGAGCAATTCTACTAGCAAAAATACTAACCTTCTACTACCAATTAAATACCAAAATTCTACTAACGAAGGAAATAAAACACCTTAAGTTCCACCAACAACAAATACTACCACTAAAAGAGTCTGTCACCAGGCACACACACATGCACCCTCACACATCACAGTCTACTGAAACAATGAACTATAACTAATAAACAATGCAACTGCTACCAGACACACTCACACACCACAGTCTTATAGAACAATGACCTATATCTAATAAACAAACTAACTACATACTTACAACTAAAACTAACTACATACTACATACTAACTACATGTGGTTTAGGTTGAAAACACAAAATGCAATTGAAATTCAAAATACTCACAAATGATCCGCCCCCTATATTGAAAGACTTACTAAAAAGCAATTTAGATTGTCAATCCTTACTAAATGCAATCGAGGTTGAAAAACACTCACAAAATGCAACGTAGATCGAAAAGATTTAAAAATGCAACGGAGATTGAAAACACCCACAAAATGAAGTGGAGATGCAAAAATAACAGTGCGGGAATCTTAAAGGGAAAAGGAAATATAACGAAAAGAAAAACAACAGGAAGGTGAAAGAGGAGAGGGTCCGCTCCACAGGTAACGGACAAAAGGGGGAAACCGGACCCAGCTCAGGTATCTCTCGGGGTCACCAACTCCCGAACTCACCATCCGTGAACCCCTGCGGGTGTAGCACTTTCTAGGGTGCACCAGAAGTGGGGGGTCTACATACACGCTACGCTATATAATTAGAGAAAGAAATGTAACAGGTTGAAGTTAAAAGGAAGCAATGTGTTAGATAATTGCTAAACATTATAAATATTGTATATTGAACCCTTGCGAGAAGCTTGTTGTGAGACTCTTTCTTCGGGTAAAGGACGGTCCATAACGGCGTTGCTAAAATTATGCTTCTACAATGTGAAAGGTAACATAGTCAAAAATATATGACAGAAAAGAACAAAAGTGAAGCCAAACTAAATAAAAACAAATTTAATTTCAGAATAAAACATTAACACAACAAACAACACGAGGGGACACGAGTGTTATGTGAGCGGGGAAAGGGATTCTGAAATCATCGTATGCGAGTCAGAGTTTAAGACATTAGATAATGTACTGTATCGGCATTGCAAATACATTGGTATTATACACAGTCACGTGTATTCTATTATATATACTGTATGTACATTTATACATTGACGGTCCAGTCTGTTCCGTTCATTGCACGTCTGTGAACCATCAGACCAGCCCGTACCCCACAAGCAGTCACTCATGCTATGGGTATTGGTAGGAAATTGCCAATGGTTACAAAAGAAAAAAAAAGGAACACATCACACTGCAAAGGCTTACCGGCGGGTTTCGATCCACCAATCCCGCGCTTACGAAGCAGTGTTCTTACCGCTGCACCGCGCGTTCGTTGGATTCTTACTAGTGTACAATGCAATTAGACTCTGCACTGTAATTGCAATTAATTAATTACTCAAACGGCTGAGAAGCGCACCTGATATACGCCTGGTCATGCCCTATAGGTATTCTAAAGATGGTTCGAATCGGTGACCCATGCATCGTATCCTCCCCTTGTAAGAGATGATGAGCTTAAATAGCTATATTCTACGTTGTCGCAAAAATGTATGCAAGTGGAAGGGATGGAGCCCGAAGATTGATCTTCAGTGGCGCCGCCATTAGCCTAAAAACGTGTTGGTTTTTCAAGAAAATCTTAATTATGTTTTAAAATGTATTTAATTTAGTGAAGTGCCAGTGAACTAAGGTACGTTTTCTCTTTTGGAATTATTAATTTATATTTTAATATTTTTTTATCGCAGTTGGAACACAAAACGTGCCCGTTTTTAAGCATGGTTGAACCATGCGTCACATTTAAGAATTATTATCTCAAAATTTCGTCATCAGATCGAATCCAAATTTTAATACAATATACATTGGAATGTTGTATAACTGGTTTATTAATTTTAAAATTTTGTGCATCCAAGAAACAAAGTTATCAATTTTGTAAGGCAACTTTTTCTCGGCTCGGTTTTACTTTAAAATGTGTGGACATAATCTTTAAGTTTAGATGTTCACAGAGTTTAACCAATCTCTCACCATTCCTGTTGGTTCAATTGTGAACGGGATATCTACCTATTATATAAGAAAAAATTCTCTCAGATCTAAGCTGAGCATTGAAATCTCCAAGTAAAATTTTTACATGATTAGAAGGAATTTTGAGAATTTCGGTTTCTAACTCGTCCCAAAATTCATCAACTTTCTCTGGATTGGTTTTATTATATACAACAATATATAAATAGAAATACAAAATATACATAAAAAGAAGATATAGATAGAGATACACGTGATAAATTAGAAGAAGAATAGGAGGGTTAGGTATAAGAAGGAAATGGGCTGAATACAGTACAATATATTACAAGACATCTTGCAGTTTATCACAGGACGCCGCAAACTGAAAATATCTAAGTCAAGATGATGAACTTAATAATAGTGGGATAATATTCTGTTAATCGGTGAGTTTTTATGGCTGTCTGTGTGAACTCTCGGAATAAAGAACATTTTTCATAATCTACAATCTACTAGGGTTAACGGTTGAGACATATAACATAATTCTCTCTCGAATTTTAGCGTCGCCAATTTTATTGTTTACTATTTTATAGAGGAAAAGCAGACCCTGACAATTTCGTCTGTGGATAGTTTTCTGACACTGAAGGACTGTAATTTGAATGTGTACGATTCGTAAGAGGGATAATAGCAAAATCTTTTGTAATATACATATTTTAATAATTTCTTTTGGATGTTCTCTATAAGATTATTATGTTTCAATGTGTATGGATTCCATATAACTGAAGCATATTCTAGTTGTGATCTGATGAAGGCATTAAAGAGCAACATTAAAATCCCATAGTAGAAATTAAATGAATTTCTTATTACAAATCCCATACATTTATGTGCTTTAGAGACAATTTTCTCTATATGTCTTTGAAAATTCATATCATTGATGAATAGAATTCCCAGATCGTGAACTTCACGAATTTTGAATATCGGTAAGCACTCCCCGTCAATTTCATAGTGAAAATTTATGTACAGTAATTGTTTCGCCGAATAAAATTAATTTGCTTGCATTTACTGAAGTTAAATGGCAGCAAATGGCTATGATAATATCTCTAGTAAAACAATTAAGATAATTAGTTCAGAAATTCTACAACCACTGCACCATATTTTTAATTTATCACTAACGAAAGGACAATTTCCAGACTCATTCAAAATTGCCATCATAATTCCAGTCCATAAATCAGATGATAAAGGAGAGTTAAATAACTATAGACCAATTTCCCTCCCAACCCACCCCTCTAAGCTACTAGAGAAATGCATCAAAACCAGATTATTTAACTATCTGAATAAGTTCAACATATTGTCACCAAATCAGTTTGGTTTTAGACCAAACACTAGTACTCAAGATGCAATATTCTCCCTTACTGATTATTTGTATAAAGCCATTGATAGTTCTAAAAGAACAATTTCTGTGTTCCTGGATTTAAGAAAGGCTTTTGACACCGTAGACCACAATATACTCATTAGAAAACTTGAAAAGGAAGGTATTCGTGGTACTCCTCAAGAACTAATAAAAAGCTTTCATTTTAACAGAATACAAAAGGTACGAAGCAAAGATACTCTAAGTAGAAGTGCTGAAGTAAAAATTGGAATTCCCCAAGGAACAGTTTTAGGTCCTATTCTTTTTCTGTTATATATATATTAACGATTTGTGTGAGCTGAACTGTAATGCGATGATTACCTCATATACTGATGACACTGTCGTCACAGTCACAGGAACAACTTGGGAGGACACTTTATAGAACTCGAGAAACCCTTGCTACTGTCCAAAAATGGCCTAGAAACCACCTCCTTACCTTAAATGAAACCAAAACACAATACCTATGCTTCTCACACAACAAAACATTACAACCCACAGACAATTTAACACTAAAGATCCACACACCAATTTGTAACAATGGCGAAAGATGCAACTGCTATACCCTACAGAAGTCAATGAATGCTACATATTTAGGGATTATTATAGATAGTCATTTAAAATGGAATATGCATGCATCAACGTTGGCCAATAAACTCCAAAAGTTAATTTATATATTTTACAGAATAAGAAATATCCTTTCAGCAAAAGTCTTGAGAACTGTATGTTTTGCCTTAGTCCAGTCACAACTACAATATGGAATAAATGGTTGGGGTGGAATACTCTATTCACATTTGGCTCAGATAAATACCTGCCAGACTTTCATTCTAAAAGTTATGTACAAAAGGCCACCAACTTTTCCAACATGTGAACTGTATCAACAAAGCATGTTGCTTAACATACGACAGTTATTTGTTCAGTCATCAATCATATTTATACATAAAAATATGAAGCTCTTCTCTAATGGACAAAAACTTGAAATGTGCACTAAACTTCAAGACAGAACTGGAATAAATATCCCTCGTCGAAACACACTACTTGGCCAAAGGAATTTAAGTTGTCTTAGCACCAGGATATACAATATATTGCCAGTAAATGTAACAAATAATACCCTGAATATATTGAAGAAATGGCTTTTCATATGGCTCCTTAATAACTTTGATAGAGTAAATGAACTTATAAATTTTCACCAACATATTTAAACCAACTCAGTCACAAATAAGGAATGTATCATCTTTTATTTTCAGTATCCTTATAATTAATGCTTTTACTATAAACTTTTCTTATTATTATCAGTCAAATACCATGTTGCAAATAAATTAAGAAATTGTATTCATGAAGCCCATGCACACGTTTATCTTATGTGGGATTCACCCTGTATTTTTGATACAACATCTGTGTATGTACATGTTTTCTGTCAGTGAATAAAAATGTGTGCTCGTCGTTTCGTCCGTATATTTAATTCATCTAACATAGTCAAGGAACAACGAAATTCGACATGCAAGCTACCCTCTGGGTGTCAAATAGCAAAGCTTGCACCCGGCACCCGAGGCCATATTATTATTATTATTATTCATTTAAATCATTTTGAAGTTTGATACAATCGGAAGGGTCATGTATTGATTTATATAATTTTATATCGTCTGCGAATAATAAAATTTCTGAGTGCTGAACTTTATCAGAGATGTCGTTTAAAAATAATAAGTTAGATCCCTGAGGAACTCCTGATTTGGTGGGAAATGTTGTGGATAGTTGTGTTTTTTTTTGTGGTTATAATGCATTTTATTAATCCCTTAACGAGTCAAGGACTCATATACAAAGGAATTGTACAGTTTTATCTTGTTGGCGACAAATTACAATACAATGTTTAGTTTACAAAGTTTTCAGTATGAAAATATATACAACATTTTGTAGCTTTCATAAGTTTTTGTACACAATATGTTCTTCTTTTGTCTTCTCAGATTATGAAATTTCTTCAAACTGACATTTTATAATCATTCCACATAAACTGTTTCAGCCTCCTTTTAAAGATTGGTAGGCTAGGTGCAATTTTTATATTTTCTGGTAGTCCATTGAATTTTACAAAGGCACTATACTTAATGCTATTACTGCCATATTGTTTGGAATTGATATGGAAAAGTGTTATGTCATCTGCATGTCTAGTTTTGTAAGCGTGTAAATCAGATTGTTTAGTGAAGTTTAAATTTGTGTGTATTCTGTTGTGTAGGATTTGGTATATTAGGACATTTGATTTGATTTCTGCATTTAGGGCTACTGGTTGAATTTTACTCGTAATATAAAGATGTTTGGTTGGTGTTAAAAAAGGGTAGTTATAAATATTTCTTATGGCTCTATTCTGAATTACCTCAATTTCCTTTTTTAGGTAATTTGAGCATTTTATCCAAATTGTATTCAAATATTGTAAGTGGCTATGGATTAAGGAAAAATACACTTTCCTGAGTAGATATTTTGGGATATAGTAGCTCAATTTTTTTATCATCCCAGCGGCAGGTGATATTTTTTTTACTAATGCATCTATGTGCTTTTGCCAGGAGAGATTTTCATCTATTATTAAGCCTAGGTATTTGACAGATGAGACCCTTTTAACTGCTTTTCCATTCAGCATTATATTCTGAGTGATGTCTAACTTTGTTCTACGCTTTGATATTATTAAGTAATTTGTTTTATCTTCATTTATTGTTAATTTATTTGACTGTGTCCAGCCAAGTATGGTATTCATGTCCTCCTGCATGTGTGTAATCAGCGTGTTGGTGGTGTACGCATTGTAAAAGATGCTTAAGTCATCTGCAAACAACGTTATATTACCATGAAAACGGAGTGTTGCTATGTCATTAATATATACTAAGAAGAGGGAAGGACCCAGTATTGATCCTTGGGGCACACCGTGGGTAATATTAACTTCCTCACTTCTGTAGCCATTTATTTCAATATACTGCTTACGATTAGATAGGTAATTTTTAAACCATGTCCAAGCTACTCCTCGGATACCTGCTTTATCAAGTTTCCCTAAAAGAATTTCATGGTCAACAGTATCAAACGCCTTTCTTAGGTCTATGAAAAGGCCACTCGCTGTCATCTTATTGTCTAAGACATCCTGCAAGTTAGAGATAATATCAATTGTGGCTATTTCTGTGCTTGAGTTTTCTCGGAATCCATATTGCCCTTTGTAGAAGTAATCATTTTTATTTAAGAAATTAACAATTCTGTTTTTTACTACTGTTTCGAGTACCTTGGATATGGGTGGGAGGATGGAAATGGGCCTGTAATTGTCCGGATTGCTTTTGTCACCTCCTTTATAGACTGGTATGACTCGTGCTATTTTTAGATCATCAGGCACCAGACCAGTCTCTAACGATACATTTATTAAAGTAGTTAGTGGGCTACTTAGCATGTCAATGGAGTTTTTTAACAATTTCACTGACATACCATCTTTGTCTTGGCTACTTTTCATTTTAAGGCTTAATATAATATTGCGAATTTCCATCTCATTAGTCGGGGTCATAAATATGGAATCTATGTTGACATTAATTTCATTAACGTTCTTCCCTGGGGGGATGTTTATGGCTAATTTGTGTGCTATGTTTATAAAGTGAGTGTTTAGAGCATTGCAAATATTTTCTTTTCCTGTGAAAGATTTACCGTCGATTATTATCTCACTGGGACCATCTTTGTTTTCAGTTGTGCGGTTGTAGATCATTTCATTGATTACTTTCCAAGTATCTTTTATGCTATTGGCATTCAATGTTAATTTGTGTTCATAGTATGAGGATTTCAGTTTCCGTTTTTAAGCTGTCACTTTGTTCCTACATATTATGTGCTCTTCCTTTAAGAGGTTATTGTTTCTGTGAATGCTAGTTTTAAGTTTAGCATGTAGTAGGTCCCTTTGTTTTATTAGTTGAATTAATTCTGTTGTTATCCATGGGTTTTTGTGGTTCTGGTGTATTTCCCTCAAAGGTGAGGCAGTGTTTTCTTTGTTGGGTGTCTGTGTCAAGATTTTGTGTTTCATGGCGATGTAAGTTTCGTTTAGATCATCTAAGCAGTCTATTTGATTGAGATCATTAGAGAATTTGTTTTTGTTCATGTACCGGTAATTTTTATTCACGTTTTTTGAACTAGACCTTTGCTTGTTGGGGGCGTATTTAAATGTCATGTATTTCACAACTTGTGTTCTGTTCTTCAGGTATGAAATCAGCAGACAAAACATTGGCACAGTATAATTATACGTTGATAGTTTAGTGATGAGTACGTCATGATCCACTTTGTCAAATGCCTTTTGAAAATCGGTACATATTACATCTACTTGGACTTTGTGATCTAGCTCCGTGGATACAAATTGCGTAAAATTAATAAGGTTAGTCACAGTTGGTGGCAATTGCTATTTTGGGATGCCACCGCCATGGCTGGCAGTGACCTCATTGAGGCACATGCCCGGCGGTGTCGTCTCTCTCTATCAGCAGCCGCCCTTCGTGAAAATTTAAACAGGTTACATTGATCCAGGGAAACTGAAATTGTCTGCTGGATGTTGCAACTGCTGTTGATAAATTGATCTTATACCCAGCCATTTTCACAGATTTTGCAAAATAGTATAGCTTCATCAGTCGAAAATGTGTCCGAACCGAATTCGAGAACATAGCCATGTAATTTACCACTCAACGATGAAATTTCGGCATGATAAATAAGTCAGCGCGAACACTGAAGTTGTCTTGAACCAGTTCAACAGCAGACTAACAGCTTCTTTTATGTTTGACCTGTTAGACAGAATTCTTCCTTTCCCCGCATTGTCTAATCTTTTCGAAATCGGGAATATCAATTACGCATAGTAAGAGCAATAGAGGGAAGAGACGACTCTAGTTGCAAAGATGTTTTGACTTCCATATATCCAGCAATGTAACACTGTACCTCACAGATGATTTTAATAAGACATATGGCATACATCATAAATGAGACAAAGGTTCGGTTACAATCCCTTCACCTCTCCAAACATTTAAAACTGGCTGGAAGTAATGAAATCCTGTTTTGTTTTCTCAGGCTCTCTAGTAGAAAATGTGTTTCTCAGAATTAAATGCAGAAACATGTCCAAAATATAGCTGCTACAGGAACTATTTGGCACGCTTTGTGACATTCTAGAATGGTTCATAAACCCTGATTGAAGGTCGTGTCTCATTTCTTGCAGACTCTTTACGTAGGTCTGAAATGCATCACAGAAAATTCTATGAAGTTTTCTATTATCAGACCACCAAGTAAACAGTCCACACAAAGACATGTCAAAATTATGGCGTCTCAAAAAGTATTTGGAACGTTAATGGCACCAGTGTGGGTGTACGTAAAGGAAATGGATAGTTGTAGGTACTCGAACCTTTCAAAACCATCATAATTTCACAGTTCGTTTATGGTTTTTGTTTTTGTTTAATGTAGAGATGGACGTAAAATACAAGTAGGCTACACCCGAGCAAGCACCATAATAGTGGATAATCGCGCGTGGCGGACAATTAAATTCTTTAAAATTTGGATGACTCAATTAATACCCGCACGCCAATTTTTCACGTCCGATTTTGTATAAAAATGTGCGGGTGGTATTCGGGTATATACGGTAGTATTAACCTTGACATGTCAGAATTTGGAGTACCCCAGGGATCGGTTTTGGGCCCACTACTCTTTCTTCTATATATCAATGATATAACACAGAACGTTCATTCACATAAGGAAATTTTGTTTGTGGATGATACAACACTCATAATAAACTATAAATAAAACAGTAAGTCTAAATTTCCACACTATACAGAATAGGAATCCTGCGAAGCCCAATATAACATTAAATGACCTTCAAATAGAAAATAAATCAGAAGTTTTTAGGACTATGGATACAACATGACTTGAAATGGAATATACATATACTATATCTGAATACTAAACTGAACTCGATGTGCTTTGCGTTACGTATTTTGAAAACCTGCACTAGCATGCACACATTAAGAAATACTTATTTTGCTTATTTCCATTCATACTTAAGATATGGGGTCATATTTTGGGGTATGTCGCCAGATGTACTAACCACGTTTAGGATACAAAAGAGGGCGATTAGAATTATGGCAAATGTAAACACTAGAGAATCATGTAGACCTCTGTTTAAAGATTTAAACATTCTCCCACTGCCCTGCATATATATCATTGAAAGTATTATGTTTTTTTAATAATTTAATGAATAAGGATGTTTTTCTTAAAACAAACAATGATGTTCATAGGCATAACACAAGACAAAATCAAAACATTCATATTTCACACACACACACAAGCATATATCAAAAAGGAACTTTTCACACAGGAGTTAAATTATACAATAAACTACCCCAGTATATAAAACTTGCCCCAAAAATAAAAATCTTTGATAGAATGTTGAAAGCTTATCTACAGTGCCATTGTTTTTACTCTGTAGTTAAATATCTTAGTGTATAGGAGCAATGAAATCTATAATTATATTTATTTTTCTATTTTAATTGTAATACCTAGCTGTAAGTTGTTGTATTTATAGAATTAAGTTTTCATATTATGATAATAGAGTAAGGTGTAAATAGTTGTCCAATAAGATTGTATCTCTTAAGATCTGTTATTATAATAAGTTATAAATATTTATAATATTAGTATTATATACCTATTAGTACTTTTATTTTGTCTGTTGTCTGTTATCACTATTTTAGAAGTTCACCTAACATTAGATAAACTACATTTAGTATACACCGACAGTTGTATTACCAACACTGCAACTAAATAATTGTACATATTGTGTATATTTTCACCTGTATTCTCAAACATAGATGTTATAGCCTAAGTGTAATGGATCTGATGATGATCGCTTGACGATTGAAATTGGTCATCCTAGTGTATTTATTAATCTCATGTAATTTATTTCAGGATTAGGGCATAACCCAGCTCTATTTGGGTATATTCGTTTTGACCGACTGAAAAGCACCAAACTTTTGTTTACTTAGGCAACACTGAAAAATGGCTTCAAACATCACGAAGTGATTTTGGTCTTGGACATTGAAATACATTTTGAGGCACAGGAATGTTTATGCAAGTGTAAATCATAAACAGGCATCAGGCTAGACAATTAATTTTGACCTGAGCAGCCTGAGTGATACACCGGTATATTATTCTTATATCTGATGTTGCCAAATGGACTGTTTTGGTCAGCGGTAAAATTTTCAAGTTTTTTTCTAATCATCGAAAGTTGATATTTTTCTTATGTTGGTTTGCGGGTGTGGAATTCTTTTCACACTTGTGTTGATGCTATTTGCATTTTTTTTCTCAAGTTAAATTTTTAAATTTTAAATAAAGTGAGATTTTAAGAAATTGTGGTATTTTTGTATCTTCCTGTTGAAATTTAATTATGTTTACAACTGACTATAACCTCTACTGTAAATCGAAGTTGGCAACAATGTGATCAAAAATGTATTTTACTTTTATAAGTTGGCAATTGTTTTAAATCAGAAGAAGATGTACAGCTAATGGCGGAATGTATGTGTAAGATATTGTCTGTGAAATCTGAAGCCATCAGCCATCAAAATTGTATCTATATTGAATGTAGGGAAGTTTTTGATAACTCATAAGCATGTGTTATGCTGTAGAGTCAAAAGGTATGATACTGTCGACTTATCTAATATGTATTTTTCAACTTGTATTTGAAAGAGGTTATATGTTGTATGGAAGCACACCTTAAGTTTACAAAATATTCATAATAATAGAAGAAGTTTGTAACTGAGAGTGTAAACCATTATTGTATTATTTTTTTGTTTGCCAGGCGCCTTTTGATGATACTTGCTGTTTAATTTTTGATAAATAAAAGGACGTCATACATATTGACAATGACTTGATCATTCATCCCTGCTCGGAGCATAAGAATTACAACAGGTTATCAGCCCAGATACCGCTCATACGTCAGACACGCCGAGCATTACGGGATACAATTTGGACGTCGAGAAAAAGTCAGCCGAGTCAGTCGTCGTCGTACAAGTCAGAAGTCGTCAGGCCAGTCCAGTCAGCCGAGAAAGTCCACGTCAGTCATCGCAGACAAAGTCAGCCCCGTCGAAGAGGACGTCAGCCCAAGAAACGTCAGCTAAGTCAATCTAACCTCAAAATGTCAGTCAAGTAGCCTATACATGAGTCAGAGTAAATTGATAAAACTATTTGAAAATAGATAGTAAAATCTTGTGAAATCAAACGTTTGTAAATTTATCATATTTTTGAAACTTAATTTTGCTTTTTAAGTCAAGTCAAGGACACAGTAAACGTTCATTTAGAAACTTCGAGAGAAGATTTGCATGGAAATGTCAATTATGATTCTTGGCGTTTCAAAATTAATTTAGCTATTAGAACAAAAGAATGTTTTGATATTGCAACTGGTTTGACTGTCAAACCATCAGGTACAAACTTCAATCCTGTACGTAATTGGATAAAGAAATATGTAGAAGCCCAAGCGCTTATAGGTTTAAATGTCAGTAGTAATATAGCGGAAAAGCTAGTCAAATGCCAAACTGCAAAACAAATGTTAGATAAGCTAGAAAATGTTTATGGTAAAAAGTCTGATATTACTGTTCAGGGTTTGCAAAGGAAATTTTTTGGTTATGTTTTTGACAGCCAAAAATCAGCTGTTGAGAATTGTTTGGAGATTCAACAGATAGCCGAAGACCTGTCATCAGATGACGACAGGGTGAAAGACAGTTGGATCATGACACGAATGCTGAGTATGCTACCACCTAAGCTGCACCATTTCAGAACAGCCTGGGACAATGTGACAGGTGCCGACAAAACTATTGAAACACTGATCGAAAGATTGAGGCTGGAAGAGGATCGACTCAATGAAGGTAAAAAGGAAAGTGGAGCATCTGCAGTCAACGCACTCATCGCAAAGGAGAAGAAAACTGGAAATCAGTCTACTCACAACAATAGCAACAGACAAGGTGGAAGCGCGCCAGTCAGCTGCTTTAAGTGTGGACAGAAAGGACATGTGAAGAAACACTGCAGAAACAAACCCTGTGCCAAATATCTAACCTATTGTAAAGAAAACTACCCTTGCCATGTGTGTGGACAGAAAGGTCACTTCGCAAGAGACTGTACTAAGAAGGATGACAACAAAAATGGAAATGAAAGGTCAGAACGGAGTGAACAGAAGAGCACGAATCGCCCATACCGCGCACTAGCGTCAATGGGACTGTCAACTGCAGAGCTGAACAGTCTAAATTCGAAATGTAACACACGAAATCACTGGTACCAGGACTGTGGAGCTACACAACATATGACATCACACAGGAACTGGTTCGTCAAATTGATTGAATTGGAAACTCCATCTCCTATTGTCATCGGAGATGCGACTGTACTAGAGGGTGTTGGCATCGGCAACGTTCAACTTGAGGCGTTCAACGGAACAGAATGGTACAAGGTCATCCTGGAGGATGTGCTTTATGTGCCTAAGCTCAACTACAATTTGATATTTGTCAATCAGGTACTCGACAGAGGTTATGTCCAAACTGCAAACAAAGATAAGTCAATATTTGAAACGTCTGATCATCGTGAAATTGTGGCCATGGCAGTCAGAGAAGGTGACCTGTACAGAATGATGCTACGCCAGGAGAAGTCGGAAGCCTGTATGGTAGCCACCTCGATCGTAACCTGGCACGAGAGGCTCGCACACCAAAACCTAAAGTATGTAAAGGATGCTTTGGACAGGAATGGCATACCATATGTTGATGATTGGAACGAGAGAGTCTGCGAAGGATGGACCTACGGTAAACAACATCGGGTATCTCTCCCACTGAACGAGAAGGTTGCTACCCAACCATTGGATCTGGTCCATGTAGATATTGGAGAGATGGCGACACCATCGCTTGGAGGAGCAAAATATTTATTGCTTTTCAAGGATGATTTTTCACTATTCCGAACAGTGTACTTCTTGAAGACGAAGGACGAAGCCGCAGCCAAACTGGATGTTTTCATGAAGCTGGTGGAAAACCAATTCGGAAGAAAGGTGAAAATTCTAAGATCAGATAATGGAACCGAGATCAAGAATGCCAACACACGTAACCTGCTGGAGGAGCTAGGTGTCTTTCACACTTTTTCAACAGCTTACAACCCAGAACAGAACGGAAGAGTGGAACGTGAAATGAGAACAATTGTAGAGTCAGCAAGGACAGCAATTCATGCATGAAACCTGAAGGACAATTTGTGGGCAGTAGCAGTGAACTATTCTGTGTCCAGCCAACCTATGGTTTGGACGACAGGTCAACATGAACAAACTGAAAACCTTCGGATACGACTGCTACGTTTTGACTCCCAACCACAAGAGAAGCAAGCTTGACAAGAAGTCTAGGAAAGGTATATTTGTTGGATACGACATTGACTCTCCATCCTACAGAGTCTATCTGCCTGAAGAACGTGATGTTGTAAGTTCAGACAACGTCGTGTTTAATGAAGGAGAAAAAGATGAGCGAAACCTGACAGATGTTGAAATGGCCATGAACGAGAACGAGTTGATTGAAGAAGAAGAAGATGAGTATGAAGACAGCATAGACCTGAGACAAGACAGAAACGAAGAAAGAGATGAAGCCAGAGAAGAAGAACAACAACCAAGAAGACCAGGACTACGCAATCGTCAAAATATTCAGCTACCTGCCAAACTATCAGGCTATGTCATGGGCTACCTTCGGGGAGGAAAGAGTGCCAACTTAGCCATGATAGGAGAAATCCAGGATATCTCTATTTCCAAAGCGTTGAAAGATGCCAAGTGGCTGAAAGCCATGACAGAAGAATTTGAATCCTTACAGAAGATGGAAACTTGGAAATTAGTGAAATGTCCGGAAGCAGTTCGACCCCTGATCTGCCGCTGGGTGTTACGAGAGAAGCCTGATGGGAGAATGAAAGCACGACTGGTAGCACGTGGCTTTGAGTAGGAAGAAGGAGTTGACTATTCAGAAACATTTAGTCCAGTAGCAAACCATGCTTCAATTAGACTGATTCCCAGTCATGCCGCTACTGAGAAAATGAAACTTGTTCCCTTTGATGTGAAGACAGCCTTCTTGCACGGAGACTTGGAGGAGAACTTGTTCATGTATCAACCTGAAGGATTTGAAGATGGTACTGGCAGAGTCTGCAAACTAATGAAAAGCATATATGGACTAAAGCAAGCACCAAGAAAGTGGAATGAGAAAATATCAGATTTTCTTGAGAAGAAACTTGGACTGGTGAACACCGACTATGACCCCTGCATTTACTATAACGAGAAGAGAACTTTGATGATGGCTCTTTTCGTCGACGACGGGCTCATCGCTGGATATAAAAAAAGAAAGCTTTGAAGTCTTGGATGTCATAAATCGGGAATTTGAAATCACTTACCAACGATCAGTTCAGAAGCAATTCACGTACTGTGCCCTTCCAGCAAGAAATATGCAAATCACAGTATGCCAGCAATGCTCAAATCGGGATTTTCGGGGTTTTGGTATGTTCTCCCACTCTGTGACTTACACATTTTGGATTAAATAGAGGATACACTTCAAAAATAAAAACAAATTCAACTCCTATTTTAACACATTTAATTAACCAAAATTTTGGCGCTACAAACAAATAAAATAAATAAACTATTGACCACTCCTTCTACTTGTTCAAAGTGAACAAGTAATATATCAAAATCAAACTATTATTATATTAAAATAATGGTTGCATTCAAACCTACAACTCATAATTATTTTCACTTCCATAACGTATCTATCTTAAAGTCCAATATAATCACGAGCTCTAATGGATCGATACTTTCCAATAATGACGGTGTCCTTCTTTCACACACCTCAATAACTATTTTATGAGTTTCTTCTCATCAAACAAATATATAATCATATTTAAAGTACATATTACTTCTCTACTTAAATGTTTGGGCATTCCACAATATTCTCAACATTACCATCTCTCTCAAGTTTCACAAGTTCACTACAGTGATCGGGAAAATACTTGTGTACTCCAGAGTTACAAAAGATTACTTGACAAAGTCAAAAACTATGATTACTCCCGGAATCTAGTTATCTTCATTGAACTCATGGAATCCTACATCCATACAACATTACATTAGGGATTATTATTTATTTATTTATTTGTCTTATAAGACCATTATCTCATCAGAAAGCTACGATCTGAACTGGCAAGCGGTACTTTCATCTACAAGGACCTCGGTTCAAATCCCGGGTCATTAACAACTTTTAAACACTCACGGTGTATCATTACTTCTCTCAGACGGTCCTTTCCCGACCTAGCACACTGACAATAACAAGGGTTGGACCGTAATCACTTGGGCGAGATTTATGGCTAAAAGGGGAGCCTCTAGCCGTGCACGCGTGGCAGCTATACTCAATGCTTTTAAAACACATCTTTCTTTTCATCAGTTCTCTGGGGAGACCTGGCATTTCTTTCATTTATTTTCAACAACATTATTAGGTTCATAAACCACTTTCGTAACCTTGGCATTGATTAATTATGAAGTGTCATCATTGATTGGTAAGAGTAATTCACATACAACGACGAATACTTAGGGGCTTCAACAACTTGACGAGTCTGGGTTCGACTCTCTTAACGTGCCTCGGGAACCATTCCCACACTAGAGGACTTATATAAATGCGACTTAGGGTCGGCCGTGGCCTATATTACCTGCGCTCATAATACCATACATTTGCTCCCTATTATAATACAACATAACACACATAGCCACGTGATCTACCGCACTATTGGAGGACTTACAACATAGCTCAATTACCGCAATCATCTGTCCCTCATAAGTAATCTACCAAGTACATTTAGATTCTACGCATTCCTAGCGTGACAATTTACTTTCATGCGCTACATTGCGCTATACATTATTTTAAGGCCTAGCGTCTTCCAAAGTACTGATAAATTCCACATTAACAATTGATCCATATCTCAATTTTTATATTAATCCTTCCCCTTGACAATAATCGCTATATTTTAAAAACATGCATTAACACCATGTCTTATACTTTTATTAAGGCTCAAACGCTCTTACTTTCATATCATTCAATTTAATCTTTATTTATATTTCTTTTATTATTATTATTATTATTATTATTATTATTATTATTATTATTATTTATTACGCTTGCTTTTGTAACATTTGTCAAATACACTGACATTTTATTTCATACATTTCCTCTACAGGATTTACATAATTATTTATAATTTCTCAAATTTTATTTGTTCAGACCGCGCTTTTATTCTGTTATTTGTTATTCAGAAACATCCCTCTATCTCAAACTCCGGTGGATTGTACACAAACACTTTCCCAACACAAAAGATAATGAAAATCTTTACTCACATGTTATAGGTCTTCCTGACCTTCCTTTTCTTGCGATGTTTCATTTTTGCCCACTATTTTCTAATTACACCATCTTGTACAAATTCATTTCATGTACTGACATATCTTGACACCCATTTAACTCGTATAAATTTAGCACTGATAACATTTTAAAATACACTGGTGTATTCGTTTAGAATACACGACAAGAACACTGAAAATATTATTTTTTAACATAATTTTTTATATATTTACACTTCACAGATTCTAATCACTAAGGCTGCTATTAAGCCTTTCACACGTGATTTCTTGACCTCCCGTCTCCAAGGGTGAAATTTAGTAAATGTCGGCTCCCTATCTTGCCAGAATGTGAAGGTCTCGAACCATCTACTTCCTCCCTGGAATAATACTCCTTCAAATCCCGTTTCTTGACGATCTGCTATTTTTATTGACTCGAACGGCTCCTTTCTAGACCCTATTTGTTGGTCTAGCGAAAGTCTATTCTGTCCACGGTCCCCCATATAATCTATCGGTGACCTATTGATTTCTAGCAACTAATACTCCTCGTAACTTAGTGCTTTTTGAATAGTTCGTCTGCTTCCTTGAAACAATGTCTAGAGTTTCCTTCTCCTTTTCGCTTATTCGGTTCTCGAATTCCTATCTTTCCGGAATACTTTGCGAACCTTGTTCTGTCCGTTCCTACTCGGGTTCTTTAAAGTTGATAGAATGTTTATCTCGCTGTTACGTTACTTCAATACGTTATGATACTTTTGGTCGTTTAATTTAAGACCTATCGCCCTAGGCTCTAAGTTCGCAGCTTGCTTTGACTGTAATTACTGAACTTTTCACTGTAGACTTTATACTGTCGGAACTAAATCCTGTAACTAGGATTTTCCTAATTCTCCACACGGCGATACTGTATTAATACTTCTTGGCTACTCCTTATGGATGCTCGTTGGTTATCGATACCGCGACGCTCTTGGCTGTCGGATAATGTCTATACGGTGAGATACAGCATTTCCCCTCAAGGAATACTTGTAGAGTCTTCGGCGTGATGTAGCACTATGACGCCCCCTGGGCTATCGGAAACTGCATGATTGGTCTGGCTTGGCCTGGACTTTTATACTATTTAGTCAAAATAAATAAAATCCTAGTCCTTTTCGTGACCAACTTTTGAAATAATTGTCGCACAATTATAAAAATTATATCTCCAGAAAGCTCGTCTTCCAAACGTCACTGCACATGAAAATCGATCGTGCATTTCTGAGATATTAAATAATTTTTAGTCTTCAGCTGTGTGTGTGTTAGTGTCGATTTTTAATTCCCCACTCCTCGGGCCTCGGTAAATCCCCGATGACGTATGGCTACGTTTGCACTTCTTTCCTGGATGTTTATTAAAAGCTTTTTCTCCACACAAAAATCTCTAATCCGAAATGATTCACAATGCTGTATTTATTTACTTACTTTTATTCTTGCAAATGGGTTAAATTTAATTATTCTTCTTCTGGCACAGTTGCGCTGTTGCCGTTTTAATGCAAGGTAAGGGCAAGTTCCGAAACGTGCTTCTCTGTCATACGCCTGGAACTTTCCACTACTTCTATTTATACTCGTGACTGGCTCCTTATCAATGAGTCAGGCGTGATGTCATTTTCTGGCCACCTGGGTTCAACTTCTTACACAACGTGATGCTAGCATCCTTGCATGAAATCTTTCTATGTTCTTCTGAGGACTGTATATTTCCTTCCTTCCTTTTACAAAAATACATGGATTCGACCCCCTTTGAGCCAATGGTACATGGGTTCATCTCTCCCCTCCTTAGGTAAGAAAAATTTTGAAGAAATTTATTTCAATTATTCATAAAATCTTATTTTCCTTTTAATTGTCGAAGCCACCATAACGTTTATCCGTACCTTCTGATCTTTAATCCTTTAAAATCCCACGATAATTTGGGTTTTTCCACCTTTTAAGTCATATCCGGTAATATTGTAGGTTGGGTACGTTCTGTCCCTACCCTTTCTTTTCTTTCTTATTTGTCTGGACTACAAGTTTCCAGAACATAATTCTTCATCACGGGTGCGGTCTATCCATATCCGTTTCTTTATTTCATCATTCTCTTTTCTTAAATTGAAATTTTCTTCTTCAACCAAATCAATTATTTCTCTTATTTTCCAATACAGTTTCTCCAATTCGCATTCGCACTCAAATGGTTGAGCTCTGTGTCCTTTTTCTACCTTACCCTCGTTCCTATTAAAAGTGGAATCATCATCTCTAAATTGTTCCATTACCAGGGCTTGTTCATTTGCTTCATCGAAGTCTTCGGGAGGGTAATATACTTTTAAATTTGCTGAGTTCATGGTCACTTCGTGATTCGTTTCACAGTGCTGAATTCTATAGGCATTATTTCTCAAATCTCTTATTATTTGATACGGTCCGTGGTACATTTTCTGGAACTTTTTGTACACGCGGTTCCCTGGATCCGAAATGGCTGGTCTTTTTACTAACACCATTTCCCCTGCTAATAGTGGCCGATGATACCTCTTGTGCATATTTCTTCGTTGCCTTCTATCAGCTTGAGCTTTTAGATGCTCAAAGGCTCTTCTAATACGTACATCTCTTCCAGGCTGAGCGTCTGCTGGCCTAGGAATTACCAGATTCCAAGGTCTCTCCGGTTGCTCATTCCGATGTAACGTTATTGGTATCTCTCCCGTAGATTCATGGATTGTGTTGTTTATACAAAATTCGATAATATCCAGGATATCTATCCATTTCCAATTTTCTTCGGCACAGTATATTCTACAATACTTGGCCGTCTCCCTCATCACTCTTTCCACAGGATTTGCCTCAGGATGGCGAATACTTGACAAAATCTGACGTATTCCAAGTCTCTCTAATTCCTGTCTGAACTCTACACTTGTAAAACAACTACCGTGATCCGACAACAAATTCTCGGGTTTTCCCAGAATCGGTATCACTTTTTCTTTGAGTCGTTTTAACACCTGTTTGGTACTAGTCTTCTGTATGGGAGCAAGGACAACCATTTTTGTGAAGACATCCATAGCCACCATTATGTGTCGATTTCCTCGCCTAGCCTTTGGCAAAGGTCCGAAATTGTCAATAGAGATGATTTGACCTGGCCTCTCGGGCAACAATGGTATAGGCTTTTGTCTCATCAAAAATGCATTTGGTTTAATCCTTTGGCATAGATCACATGTCTTTAGCGTATCCCTTACAGTTTCTCTAAGTCTCGGCCATACAAATGCTTCTTTCAGCATCGAGACTGTTTTGTCGACTCCCATATGTCCGAACGATCTATGGGCTAACCATACCATCTTTCTCTGCAAAATCGCAGGTACAATGATCCTTAATCGTGTATGGTGAGAGTCCACAAACTTATATAACAATCCATTATAGAATGTGTAATCTTGAGCTATCTTATTAGCTTCCGTGTACGCCGGTGTTCCCCTTATCAAACTCCCTTCAAGGAAAGATATGAGCATGTTCATCCATGGATCCTCACGTTGTCGTTGACCCATGCTTCTTAACTCATTCAGAGTACGCTGATCCCTGTCTTCCAAATCAATAGCCATTACTTCCTCATCTGTGGACTCTGGCTGTCTACTTAAATAATCTGGAACTACATTTTCTTTTCCTGGGCAGTATTCTATATGTACGTCAAACTGTTGAATGTATAAAGCCCAACGCATCAACCTTTGACTGGATAAATCAGTCTTCATCAAAAAGGTTAAGGCTTTATGATCCGTCCTTAATGTGACTTGAAACCCATATACGATCTTTCACCAATATTGCAGCGCGTGCAATATCGCTAACAGCTCGATTTCGCTGATTGTATAATTTTTCTCGTGTGGTTTCAGTCTCCGACTTGTGAAAGCTAGATAATTTTTCTTATCAGGATTATCCGGGTTTTCCTGATATAGCATTGCCCCTATTCCAATCTGGAATGCATCGGTTTGTATAATAAATCTCTGATTTAAATCAGGATATCCTAGCTTCACATAGTTTAAGAGCATTTCCTTGGCCTCTATAAATGCTTTTTCTGTTTCCTCCGTCCATTTCCACTTGCCCCCCTTCTTCAGAAGGTCCTGTAGTGGTGCAACAGTTTTGGTGTATGATGGACAATGTCCTGAGAAAAATCCAATCAATCCCAAAAACTGGCGAATGTTTTTCACCTTCAAAGGCCTTGGAAAATCTCGTATCGATTCTAATTTGCATGGATTTGGTTTAACACCATCCTTATCAATCACATGCCCCAAAAATGTTACTTGTCTCTGACAAAATTTGATTTCTTCAAATTAATCTTAAAGTTAGCCTTTCTTAAATCTTCTAATAATTTCTTTAACTTTTCCAAATGTTCCTCAATGTTTTCTGAGGTGAGCAAAATGTCATCCACATAACGAATAGTGCAATCTTTCACTTCCTCTGACAGGTTTCGATCAAGCGCTCTTATTAAGGCAGATCCCGCGGTCTTCAAGCCGAACGGACATCTCCTGAAGCAGTATGTTTGTTGATCGAACTGAAATCCAGTTAAAAGACTGGTTTTCTCTTCCAGTTCGAGATGATGATAAGAAGAAGTCATGTCAATATTTGTGAAAATCTTCTTGCCTTTGAATTTCCTCAGTATTTCTTTTATGGGTGGTGCCGAATCATTTTCTGGTATGATTTTTGCATTTAAATTCCTGGCATCTAAACACACCCTCAATGAGCCATCCGGTTTACTCACAATTACTAATGGACTAACATATGGTGTCGCCATCTTTTCTATAACACCTGCATTCATCATCTCCTGCAGTGTTTTCTTCGTTTGTGGGTAATGTTTTTCCGCAACCGGGTATGGTTTTTGTCTGAACGGTGCCCAATCATTGACTTGGAACGCGTATTTAAAATTTTCAATCTTCCGTGGCTTGGAATCAAATACGTCCCTAAAATTTACTAGTAATTCCTTTAATTTTTCCTTATTTTCGAGGTTAACTTTAGCTTCCTCTATTTTTCCTGACAGGTTGGTTTCGAACTCAGTTTCCGAACTATCTTCAAGTTCTACATTTAGGACTTCAAATATCTTTTCTATGTCCTTACAACCTTCTTCCGTTACTTCTTCCACATGCCATACCTGTTCTTCTATTTTCACATCCTGTTCCTGTAAATTTATATTTTGTTCATCCACATCCTCTCTTTGAATCCTAATGCAATTTTGCGCTAGGTCTATGATGACCTTGTTCTCACGGATAAAATCAATACCTAATATGACATTATATGGCAATTGATTTACCAGCAAAAAGCATTGCGAAATTTCAGCGTTACCCATGATCAAATCAATATATACCTGAAATTTACATGTTAAAGATTTTTCAGGAATAATTCCCTTAATCTTCACACTTGATGTGGGAATTTTCAATACGCGGCCTCTTGTTTCCAATTCATTTAGAAGGGTTTGCGTGATTAAACTTATAGTTGATCCAGTATCAATTAATGCCCTGACCAGTAATCCTTCTATCCTTAGCATGATGATAGGTAGTTCTCTTCTAATAGGTGGGATTCCTTCCACATCCTCGTTAATTAGCTCATCTGGTCTTGCTATCCAATTCACAATCTCTACCTCCTCCCAGCTCCTGGTATGTTTCCACTTTTGATTATTTAAATTTGAAGTTTTTTTTATCCTGAGGGCTTCCGTTCCCCTCATTCTTCAAGTGAGCCTGTAGCTCCAAGCTTTGAGCTCCGTCTAATCTGTCGGGTGATTTTCGGTTCTTTATTGCCTCACTCCAACGGACTTTTTGCCTTTCAGGTTCGTCTGGTCGTTCATTCATATAACGAAGACTTTCCTGATATCTCTCTTCTATTTCGGCCCGATATTCATCATCCCTATCCTCTGGCCTTACGTTCCTTCTGGGATAATTCTCCCATCTCTTTCGGTTATATTGCCTCTGATGGTTATTGTTATAGGGTCGGCTCTCTTGTTGCCTATAACCCGTATTTCTAGGATTTCTTCCTCGATATCCTCCTCTATAGTATGGCTGTATTCCCCTAGGCTCTTGATGTCCATACTCTCGACCAAGTCCCTGAGTATCAGTACTAGTGGACTGATTTCTGGTCGATGGTTTCTCTCTATTTTCTTGACTGCTGGCCATATGTACCTGTTCAGTCTGTCTTGGATGCCTGGGAGTAACGTGTGAAGTCGTCATATCTAATTGACGTAATACGCTCTCCACGTCCACGGCGCTTCTGGCTTTAGATGAGATTAACAGCCTCTGGATCTCATATGGAAGTTGTCTTGCAATGGCGGCACACAGGTCGTTTTCAGCAGGAGCAATGTCAAGTTCCCGGAATTTACACAGCTGAGCGGTGAAAAATTCTGAGTACTTAGTTGGGGCATTTGTGCTGTACTTCCTAGAGTACAGATCTAGCCTCAGATTCTCCTGGACATCTGCTGCCCAATATCGTTTCAGAAATGCTTCTCTAAAACCTTCCACCGTATCAAAGGTGTACCTGAAGCTTCTGAACCAGGTGAGACAATCACCTGCCAACAGCTTCTCAATAGCTCTCAGTCTCCGATCCAGAGGAACCTTCATTTCGTTCAAGTACTCTGCGACTTCCTTTAACCAGTATTTAGGAGTAATAGACATATTATTACCCGTAAACTTCACCGGTCTGTCCTCATTTGACTTGATGATATTTATTATTTGACCATTTGTCTGGTTCGTGTACGGGGTTGACATCGCCATTGGATATCCTGGGTTCTTATAAGGGCTCTCCCCTCCTAAGTCCCTATCTTGATCTGTGCCTCGTTCATGGGGATCTACCCATCCTGTCTTTTGAAACTCATCCTGACTTTCAAATTCTAATTTCCTTTCTCTTCGGGCACTTTCTTCATTAGCCATGAGTTGAATTTCCATTTGACTGTTCTTGTGTTCAGTCCTTCCCAACCGTGATCTTAATTCATTCTGAATTCTTTCTTGATTCCTTTTACTATCTTCCTCTACCTTCTTGAGTTGGAATTTCTCTTCCCTGAAACTATCCCTGATTTCAGCTAATTGATCTTCTACCTCTTTCTTGATGACCATGACCTGTTCTTTTATAAATTCTGGCTTAACGTCACCTTTAGTATCTAGGTTTTCTCGCATTTCCTTTATCTTTATCTCCATCTCTTTTTGTCCTTTGTAGACATTATCCTGGATCATGTTCATATCCTCTCGGGCCTTTCCTTGTTCCTCGAATATAATTGTTATGTCGGTCATAACCTTATCTATATCTCCCTTTGTGTCTCCCATTTGTTTGTTAATCCACTTACGGTTTCCTGAACCTCATTAATACCCTTACTTATTTCATCTATATTCAGGGTATTTTCCTTATTTTCTTCATCTCGTTGTTTTCTTTCTCTCTGGAGATGCTCTTCGTATATACCTAATTTTTAGCCTATTTTCAATTTTGAAAAAATAGGCTTATGAGATCACCTTTTGTCCGTGTGTGTGTGCGTGTGTGTGTGATTCGTGTGTGTGTCCCCCTCTAATAAAATCTAAACGGCTGGAGCGATTTCAATGAAACTCGGAAAGTTCATAGCACTATTCCCGGCGACCTCGACCGTGCCCTTCAAATTTTGTTACGACTCACCAATCCAACATGGCGGCTGTGCGAAATATTTCACCAGCATTCAATATCTCCGAAACTATTCCGGATATTACCCTGACATTTTCTAATGTGATAGAGAGAACCACTATAAGTTCACTTTTGTGCCTTTTGGAAACCTGGTAACTACAAAACCAACATGGAGGCCAAGCGAATATGCGACTTTTAAATAGACGTTTCTCGCGATTTGACCAACCAAACGCAATGAAACTTGGTACAGTATATGCTTATATACATTGTAAAGCACCGACATCTAACTTCGTTCAATTGTTCACATAATCACAAGATGGCGGATGTGCGAAATATTTCACTGGCATTCTATATCTCTGAAACTATTAGCGGTATCTCTCTAAAATTTTGTACGGAGATAAAGGGCACTACTGGAAGTCCATCTATAAGACTTTCTAAAACCGATTAACTACAAAACGAACATGGCGGCCAAGCGAATTTGAAAATTTTAAATAGACCTTTCTCGCGATTTAATGTTCCAAGCGCACTGAAACCTGGTACAGGAAATATTTTTACACATTGTAATCCACTGGTATCTAATTTAGTTCAATTGTTTACATAACCTCAAGATGGCGGCAGTGCGAATTTTAAAATTAAGTTTTTATTTCTTGTGATGTAGTCATGCGATCGAAGTGAAAGTTTGAATAATGAACCTACGCTATAATTTTCCTTTAATGGTACATGACTCTATGGTCTATACATTTAACAATCCAACATGGCGACCATCCGAAATATTTAGACGATACTGAATATCTACGAATCTATTTTAGCAATCAAACTGCATTTTTTAATTTTCATAGGGGCTAAGAACTTAAGTTCACCTATAGGACTTTAAATAACCTGGTGATCACAAATCCAACATGGCGGTGACGCGAATTATAAATATTCACATGGACGTTTCTCGCAATTTAACAATCCGCGTGCAGTGAAACTTGGTACAGTAAATCCTTATACGAATGTTAATCCACTGGCATCTAATTTATTTCAATTGTTTCCATAACCTCAAGATGGCAGCTGTGCAAAATTTTAAAATCACCTTGTTTTTTCTTGTGTCCTAATTATGCGATTGAAGTTTGAATACTACACGTTCACAATAATCTGCATGTAACAGTACATAACTCTAGGACCTACATATATAAAATCCAACATGGCGACCATCCAAAATATTTAGTCGGTTCTCAATATCTACGAATCTATTACAGCAATCAAACTGAAATTGTGTATGTTGATAGTGGCAGTTAACATAAGTAGGATATATGAAAATAGGCTGTATAGTTCTTCACGGAACTACTTGTTGATTTATTCCCTCCTCGTGCTTCTTTAAGTTCTCATCTACCTGCCCGGTAAACCGCTCAAATTGACCTTTCATGTCCTGCACATCCTTTTGATTTTGATTTTTCACTCAGTTACTTCGGTCTGAACTTCACCGATTTTTCCCTCAAGTTCTCCCATTTTTTTTCTCAACACCGACAAATCTGTCTCCTAGATCACTAACACTTTTTTTTATCTCGTCCCGGGATATCTCACAAATCTTACTGTTAGATTTTATCTGATCTTCTAATTTATCCTGCACACCTTGGATCTGGGTTACAAGTTCATTTTTACATCCGTCTACATTCTCTTTACAGGTTTTTTCCATGCTATTTAATTTGGTTTTTATAGAACCAAAATTACCTTCTAAATTTTCAATTTTTTTTTTGACATTTAGCTTGGGATTTTACCATACTTTCATTCAAGGTATGTATTTGGACTTGCAATCCTGAATTAAAGGCATTATTTTCCTTTTTAATTTCACTTGTGATTTCCCCTTTGAACTCTTTTAACTTATTCCCAAACTCAACGTCAAACGCTTGAAATTTGTTATTCATTGTCTCTTTTAATTTCTCATTTATATTACTTTGTATTTTAGTCTCCATGGCCTCTAGTTTGGTGTTCATGGCTTGACTTTTCAGAGAATTATCAGCTATCATATTCTCCTGAAACGAATGTAATTTATTTTCTAGTTTCACTTCCATTACTCCTAGTTTATCCTCCAAAACCCTGTATTGTGTTGAAAAATGATCTGAATTCTCTGTTTTTATACTATCCAACTTACTTTCTATCTCAGCCTTCAATGTACTATTCATGTTGATTCAGTCGGCTTGGATAGATCCTAACTTTTGATTTATGGATTCTAACTTTTTGTTATTTTCATCCTGTTGGAGGCCCAATGTATTCTCTATCTTAACACTATCAGTTTTAAGAGCTTTTAAATTCTCATTTATGGCTTCTAATTGTTCCCTGCTTTCCGCCTTCAAAACCTCATTATTGGCTTCTGAAACTTTATTACTTTCCTTACTTATTTTTATCATCTCCTCCCTATTCCTTTGGAAATGCTCATCCAAACACTCCTTTATCTCCATCATCGTACACATCTTATCCACAATATAAGAGTACAGTGGGCTACTTATGCCACATCGCTGGTACATGCTTGAGAGATGGTAATCTGAACTCTTGTATCCCAATTTTCAAAAAATTTACTTTGGTACGGGTGTTTACTAAAACGTACCCTTTTGATGTCTTTATTCAATCTCAGAAACCTTTATGGAAGTATTTAACAAATTCAAAATTTCGAAAAACCATTTTTTTAAATGAACATTTTGATTTTTCGAGAAAACTCGGGTTTTCCCTAGGAAAACTCATCCCTGCGTACTGGGCGCCATGAAATATCTGGTAGGGGGTTTTTAATTCAGGGCTGCTCGGTGTGAGTTTCCAGGGACCCATGCGGTCAGTTAATATTATATGTTGTAGCTACTCCTATCATTATCTTTACTTTTACATGGTATGACCGTCTTCAGTGTTCCTCCAATGATTAATCCAAGCACAGTACCTCTATGCCCCCCTGTGCCCTTCCAGCAAGAAATATACAAATCACAGTATGCCAGCAATGCTCAAATCGGGATTTTCGGGGTTTTGGTATGTTCTCCCACTCTGTGACTTACACATTTTGGATTAAATAGAGGATACACTTCAAAAATAAAAACAAATTCAACTCCTATTTTAACACATTTAATTAACCAAAATTTTGGCGCTACAAACAAATAAAATAAATAAACTATTGACCACTCCTTCTACTTGTTCAAAGTGAACAAGTAATATATCAAAATCAAACTATTATTATATTAAAATAATGGTTGCATTCAAACCAACAACTCATAATTATTTTCAATTCCATAACATATCTATCTTAAAGTCCAATATAATCACGAGCTCTAATGGATCGATACTTTCCAATAATGACGGTGTCCTTCTTTCACACACCTCAATAACTATTTTATGAGTTTCTTCTCATCAAACAAATATATAATCATATTTAAAGCACATATTACTTCTCTACTTAAATGTTTGGGCATTCCACAATATTCTCAACATTACCATCTCTCTCAAGTTTCACAAATTCACTACAGTGATCGGGAAAATACTTGTGTACTCCAGAGTTACAAAAGATTACTTGACAAAGTCAAAAACTATGATTACTCCCGGAATCTAGTTATCTTCATTGAACTCATGGAATCCTACATCCATACAACATTACATTAGGGATTTTTATTTATTTATTTGACTTATAAGACCATTATCTCATCAGAAAGCTACGATCTGAACTGGCAAGCGGTACTTTCATCTACAAGGACCTCGGTTCAAATCCCGGGTCATTAACAACTTTTAAACACTCACGGTGTATCATTACATCTCTCAGACGGTCCTTTCCCGACCTAGCACACTGACAATAACAAGGGTTGGACCGTAATCACTTGGGCGAGATTTATGGCTAAGAGGGGAGCCTCTAGCCGTGCACGCGTGGCAGCTATACTCAATGCTTTTAAAACAGATCTTTCTTTTCATCAGTTCTCTGGGGAGACCTGGCATTTCTTTCATTTATTTTCAACAACATTATTAGGTTCATAAACCACTTTCGTAACCTTGGCATTGATTAATTATGAAGTGTCATCATTGATTGGTAAGAGTAATTCACATACAACGACGAATACTTAGGGGCTTCAACAACTTGACGAGTCTGGGTTCGACTCTCTTAACATGCCTCGGGAACCATTCCCACACTAGAGGACTTATATAAATGCAACTTAGGGTCGGCCGTGGCCTATATTACCTGCGCTCATAATACCATACATTTGCTCCCTATTATAATACAACATAACACACATAGCCTCGTGATCTACCGCACTATTGGAGGACTTACAACATAGCTCAATTACCGCAATCAACTGTCCCTCATAAGTAATCTACCAAGTACATTTAGATTCTACGCATTCCTAGCGTGACAATTTACTTTCATGCGCTACATTGCGCTATACATTATTTTAAGGCCTAGCGTCCTCCAAAGAACTGATAAATTCCACATTAACAATTGATCCATATCTCAATTTTTATATTAATCCTTCCCCTTGACAATAATCGCTATATTTTAAGAACATGCATTAACACCATGTCTTATACTTTTATTAAGGCTCAAACGCTCTTACTTTCATATCATTCAATTTAATCTTTATTTATATTTCTTTTATTATTATTATTATTATTATTATTATTATTATTTATTACGCTTGCTTTTGTAACATTTGTCAAATACACTGACATTTTATTTCATACATTTCCTCTACAGGATTTACATAAATATTTATAATTTCTCAATTTTTATTTGTTCAGACCGCGCTCTTATTCTGTTATTTGTTATTCAGAAACATCCCTCTATCTCAAACTCCGGTGGATTGTACACAAACACTTTCCCAACACAAAAGATAATGAAAATCTTTACTCACATGTTATAGGTCTTCCTCACCTTCCTTTTCTTGCGATGTTTCATTTTTGCCCACTATTTTGTAATTACACCATCTTGTACAAATTCATTTTATGTACTGACATATCTTGACACCCATTTAACTCGTATACATTTAGCACTGATAACATTTTAAAATACACTGGTGTATTCGTTTAGAATACACGACAAAAACACTGAAAATATTACTTTTTAACATACATTTTTATATATTTACACTTCACAGATTCTAATCACTAAGGCTGCTATTAAGCCTTTCACACGTGATTTCTTGACCTCCCGTCTCCAAGGGTGAAATTTAGTAAATGTCGGCTCCCTATCTTGCCAGAATGTGAAAGTCTCGAACCATCTACTTCCTCCCTGGAATAATACTCCTTCAAATCCCGTTTCTTGACGATCTGCTATTTTTATTGACTCGAACGGCTCCTTTCTAGACCCTATTTGTTGGTCTAGCGAAAGTCTATTCTGTCCACGGTCCCCCAGATAATCTATCGGAGACCTATTGATTTCTAGCAACTAATACTCCTCGTAACTTAGTGCTTTTTGAATAGTTCGTCTGCTTCCTTGAAACAATGTCTAGAGTTTCCTTCTCCTTTTCGCTTATTCGGTTCTCGAATTCCTATCTTTCCGGAATACTTTGCGAACCTTGTTCTGTCCGTCCCTACTCGGGTTCTTTAAAGTTGATAGAATGTTTATCTCGCTGTTACGTTACTTCAATACGTTATGATACTTTTGGTCGTTTAATTTAAGACCTATCGCCCTTGGCTCTAAGTTCGCAGCTTGCTTTGACTGTAATTACTGAACTTTTCACTGTAGACTTTATACTGTCGGAACTAAATCCTGTAACTAGGATTTTCCTAATTCTCCACACGGCGATACTGTATTAATACTTCTTGGCTACTCCTTATGGATGCTCGTTGGTTATCGATACCGCGACGCTCTTGGCTGTCGGATAATGTCTATACGGTGAGATACAGCATTTCCCCTCAAGGAATACTTGTAGAGTCTTCGGCGTGATGTAGCACTATGATGCCCCCTGGGCTATCGGAAACTGCATGATTGGTCTGGCTTGGCCTGGACTTTTATACTATTTAGTCAAAAATAAATAAAATCCTAGTCCTTTTCGTGACCAACTTTTGAAATAATTGTCGCACAATTATAAAAATTATATCTCCAGAAAGCTCTTCTTCCAAACGTCAAATGACCTCACTGCACATGAAATTCGATCGTGCATTTCTGAGATATTAAATAATATTTAGTCTTCAGCTGTGTGGGTGTTAGTGTCGATTTTTAATTCCCCACTCCTCGGGCCTCGATAAATCCCCAATGACGTATGGCTACGTTTGCACTTCTTTCCTGGATGTTTATTAAAAGCTTTTTCTCCACACAAAAATCTCTAATCCGAAATGATTCACAATGCTGTATTTATTTACTTACTTTTATTCTTGCAAATGGGTTAAATTTAATTATTCTTCTTCTGGCACAGTTGCGCTGTTGCCGTTTTAATGCAAGGTAAGGGCAAGTTCCGAAACGTGCTTCTCTGTCATACGCCTGGAACTTTCCACTACTTCTATTTATACTCGTGACTGGCTCCTTATCAATGAGTCAGGCATGATGTCATTTTCTGGCCACCTGGGTTCAACTCCTTACACAACGTGATGCTAGCATCCTTGCATGAAATCTTTCTATGTTCTTCTGAAGACTGTATATTTCCTTCCTTCCTTTTACAAAAATACATGGATTCGACCCCCTGGGTAGATTATAGGCCAGGGAATAACCCACCCACCAAGGGAAGATGATTAAGAGAAGGAAGTAGATTTGGGATTTGGAAAAGAAGGATAGAAAAATAGGAGGAGAGTCCCACAAAATTAATAAGTTGAGGTTTGACTACACTTAGAAACAGTTGCCAAGGGAAATTAACTCTCGGATACCTAAAGTAGGTACGAGCTTGGTCGAGGCTGACGGGAGCCGCAGCTAAGGCTTGGGCAGTTTGCCAGAGAGAGGCTTTAGTGTGTTTCCTCCCAAGCACGAATGAAAGTACTATAGGGAAGGGTGATGATCTGGCCAGACAAATAGTAAAAGCTTTATTGAGCATCAACGAGGGCATAAAACTAGGAGGAGCTAGGAAAGCCAGGATCCTGCCTAACTGTAGTATCAGAGAAATGATGAATCCAAAAACAAATATTTAATTTATTTAACAATGCAGGAAGTTTGAGGCAATTAACAATTATGCAATATAATTTTAATAAGCATAGTTCATTTGAACTTTTTAACAAATAGGGTCGCAGACCTCTTAACATTAAACGGTTGCTCCAGGCAATTAACAATTTACAAGGTTTCAAACCTTACATGTTTCTGAAATCTTTATGAGATTTAAACAAATGAACAATAAAATAATTAAAGCTTGAACGTGAATTGAAGTACAAAAAGTGCACCTTAAGAAATTCTGGAGAGAATGTTCTAGAGAAAGTGACAACTTTGAAAATAACAATAATAACAACGTGAAAATAAGATAGAAGTTCCTATAACTTCTTATATTTATACAGAGTTAATATGAGAATTATGCAAAGAGGGCAGGTCACTTACTGTGAAACCTGGAGAAAGTGAAAAGGAAGTTTCTAGACTTCCTATGTTTAATTAAGAATCACGAGTAAAATGGGACAGTTTCCATTTCGTGAAACCTGAACATGACTCGCTCAAGAGTTTAAAGCATTGTTTTCCCTAATTATGGGAAAGGAACAACGTGAATTTAAAACTTGTATCACACAAGCAATTATGCAGAATTTACTTAATGTTAAACTAGCAACGTTGGAAGGGCACCTCGTGAGTGACACCTTATAGAGAAGTTTCAATTTCATAAATAATGGTTGTTAGTAGAAGGTTAAGGAAAGATCATTGGGATACATGAACAATGTTCATGGCCGTATTTAATATAACCGGACGATCGCGACGCGGTAGAAAAGTGGAGCAAGCACTGATTATCACTATAGTCTGTAAAGATGGATGCAAAGTTCACTGGAGAAACACTGAAGTTTATGAGAAATAAAAGTTATTGCAATTATGGAGATAACTGATTGCACTATATAGGTGAGAGTCTATTTCTTGAAAAAGTTGTAATTTACAATTAAATGCGCCATAGAATTTTCCAGAGGTTCCAGCGGTGGAAGAAAGTTAGCTATTGCAAAAATTTATAAGGAGGATTCCTCATTTTAACTAGCATTTTCACAGTGCGTGAACAATACTTGACGACAAGACTCGCAGATAGAGAACAAGGTCTAGAAGGTTCCAGAACGACCTTAGCAGAAAATGGGGTTGAGAAAATCCAACGGAGGAAATAATTTTATAATTATAGGCAGCGGGTATTAGATAATATCCCACGTAGCGAGAGGATTTCTCGTTTGAATCGCTTAAGAAAAGCTCTTTTATAGTAAGGTTGGCTTATACAAGAAAAAGCTCAACATGGCAAAACCCACGAAGAATGATTATTGCCCCAAGTAAATAATTTCACACTGCCTATAATTAAAAGCACTTGGAAGTTAAAACCATGAAGATGAGGTTAAAACTTTTTAAAAATGGTACTTATCTCGATTTCATGTTGAAGTCGGAGTTCCTTATGAAGACTATCTAGCCAACATGGCGTAGGAGAGTGTGTGCCTCTTGGTTTGAGGCAAGCTCGAGAGGAGCTTTGACTGAACGAGGCAACTGCAGACGGAGAAGTGAGAGCAGCTCAACGAAGCATGGAGAGACCACGGAAGGGGAGAGAGTGGGGGGAGGAAACAAAAGGTATACATATCAGCATAACCAACTTTAAAGAAAAATAATAATCTTCTTTTGCTGAGCTGGTCTTCAAAGAGTTGACAACAGTATCTGGTAGCCAAATGGATATGGAATTCCTCCTGCGCGAGGAAGAGTTGAAGAGCTTCAGAGATTTGTTGTTATATGACGCTAGGTGGGTCACAGAATATATATCTGGAACAGACTCACACAAAATATAAGAAACCTGAACCCCTAGGAAAGAACAGAAGGTCACTGTTGGTGTCTGACAAAAAGGAAGGAAAGAACGTGCAAAGGCATTCAAAATTGTGATCTCAGGTACCGTGCATTCCAAGAATGCACCATACTGGGAGGGCCAGACACCAACAGGGAACAAATAAGCAATTAAACATTTAAGAGTGATACAGTAATTAAAGAAAAGTGGTCTTGTGATCTGACCATTATTGGTCAAGACTCTGAATACCCTGACTCTCCTATCTCTTCCAGGGTAACACTTAGTCACTTTTCGAAAAGGCCAGACTAGGGGGGGTGAAATATCCCTAACCAAGACCAAGTCTCCTACTTGAATGTCGGGACTGGAAAGAAACCACTTCTGTCTCCCCTGCAAGGAAGTTAAATATTCCAAGTTCCACCTCTTCCAAAAAGAATTACTGAGGGCTTCAAGTTTACGCCCAACAATAGGTAAATCAGAATCCCTGAAAGAATTAGGAAGGGAAGGAGGAGCAGAGAGAGAAGTGAGTGTAAAGAAGCGACCAGGTGTAAGTGGAAGGAGGTTATCAGGGTCATTGGAAAGCGGAGTTAAAAGGCGAGAATTATCGACACTTTCAATCACGAAATAGCTGGAAGCTGAGAGAAATAAAGCACTAGTAAAGATTGCGATACGATGAGAAAGAAGAATTGGCAAGTTTAAACATAGCGTATAGGAACAAGTACATCTATTCAGGACAAGAATATACCAAATAAACAAAGGAACTACGCGAGTAGAAAGCAAGAACGCCATAGGTAACAAACGAGTAGCCATAAACAATGACCTCAAGTTATAATGAGTATCAAAGGGTTTACTCAGAAAATTACTTAAGTCATCGAAAAACGTGACAGGACAAGTATGAGTACAAAAACACATCGAATGTGACGACGAGAAAAAACCAGTTTGTTCATCAATGAACATTAAGATCGCAAAATATGTAAGCAAATTGCAATACATAAGCGCGTGAGAAATACGCAACGAAGTTTTGAAACAGGGATCGAAACAATTGTAAGATACGAGCGTGAGTAAGTGAGGGACGTAAACAAGCACGGCCTTGACACACATAGTACAACGAGATAAGACATATAAATAGCTGACCGAGTCCTTAAGCGGAACAAGTTTATTTTGGGAAGTAGGTAAACGGCTTCCGTACTTGTAGTAGCAACTCGCCAAACAATGCTTGGCAATCAGCCAAAGTTGAGATAAGAGAAACTTGCTTTGAACTGTGTCAAGCGTACAGGAAATAAACAACTTGGCATTCCTCAGGCGTGTATACATACAAGTCTGACAACCAAGCAGTTCGAAGTACACACACACTGGCTGAATCAGCTGTAACTTAAAGCAGATTTTCATTTTGAACGGCATGCAGTCAATCGTAACTTGGACGTGAAAAAGCAATTTAAAGCTATATGAAATAAAAGAGGAAATCAATTTCGCATAATTGAGAGGATCACGAAATCTGACAATTTTCAACAAAAAGAAGCTTAATTCTTCCGAGCAAAGAAGACAAGCTGGGACATTGAGAAGAAGGTTATGCATAAGAATAGTTATTCTAAATGCTATAGAATTCAGAGTTTCAATCGGTTTCATGAGCGACTTCCAATTGCGAGGAAGGGGGGAGGAGCCGGCCGTGGCCATCCTTCTACATAACGAAAGAAGTGAAACATAGCGTACAGCAAAGTGATGGTGACTGATAGCCATGGTTTTACACAAGGGGAAGATAGTTTTCGAGGAATAGTTTAAGCAATTAACTGCTATAAAAAATGACATAAGAAGATAGACGAAATAACACAAGGCAAGGCGAACTTGAATGGCCATCTTGTGCGGGAAGAAGGAAAAACCATTTAAACAACTTACAGGGTTAGCGCAGTTGTTCATGATAAGACATCGCTTCGACAAGTGGTTTTCAAAAATATTGAGATTTGAAACATGAGCGTTCTCTTTTTCAGAAATGGGATTTATGTCAGCCGTAACGAAATGACATTGTGCTCTGGTTTGAACACTGGTATGTTTGATTTCACCAGTAATAACCCAACCAAAATCGGTGTCTCTAGCGACCACGGTCGAAGATAACTTGCGTGTTTGTTTGCGAATGCAATTCCAAAAAACATTGGCACTGAAAAGCACATCAATGGGACCTTGAGCATTAAACTGAGGATCGGCTAACCTTAAGTGCGAAGGAATCTTTAAACCGGAAGTATTAATGGAGTGACTTGGAGTGTCCTTGCCAATACTGGTAAGAATGAGACAGTTTAAATTAAGATTGGTGTTTCTTTGGCAAACGTCTCTGATTTTCAATTTTGAAGACTGCAAAACTTGAGTTTTCAAATTGTCAATGCCGGTCACATTGATAGAAGTAGGCGATGACGAAAGACCTAGTTTTTTAATCAACGATTGCGAAACAAAGTTGTGCGTTGAAGCGGAATCGAGAAGACCACGGGTTTTGAACCAATTTCCAAATCTATCTTGGATTTCAAATTGTACAGTGGTCAACAGGGTTTGCGCACTGTGAAAAGTTTCGGCGTGGGAAATGCAGGAAGAAGCATTAGTTTGTTCGGAGCGGCTCTGCAAGGAGCTTAAAGAGGCAGGTGCTGATGACCTCGATTTATCGTGAACGTGCAATAAAGAATGATGCGGTTTTTTACAATGGAAACAGAGATTTAATGACGTACAGTTCGAAGAAGAATGCTTAGGTGACAAGCAATTGAAACAATGTTTGCTATTCAAGACAAACTTTCTTCGATCTTCGACAGACAATTCTTTAAAGGATTTGCACGAATACAATGTGTGAAGCTTTTTACAGAGCGTGCATTTTAAAGATTTATTAAGCGGCCTGATATCTTCTCTTGAATGATTGAAAGAAGAACGGGTTTGTTTGTTTTCGACAAATGGGGGCTGATGTCCCTTTGAAGAAGCAAGTTTTTTTTCAAAAATTTGACACTGAGGATTCGTTTCGACTTTTTCGCACTGAAATGCGAGTGCTGTAAGGAATTGACATCGACTGTTGAGAAACGAGATGAGGTGTTCGAACGAATGTTCCTTGTTGCAGGCGAGTTCGATCTCCCAGGCCTTCAGTGTCGAAAAATCGAATCTTGATGTAGCTAGGTGAATAAGTATGGTGTCCCATGTTTGGACAGGCTGTTTTAGCTGGCATAACGCTCTGACATTTAACTGCATAGAATCTAAGAGGTCTCTTAAAGATGTGACGTCATTAGGTTTGACGGCAGGTAAGTTGAAGAGACAACGGACGTGACGAGCTACACTCAAACGTAAATTGCCATATCTCTCTTTAAGGAGATTAAAGGCGATGTGGTAGTTGTCTGCGCTTAAAGGCAGTGACTCCACCAAGGTCAAGGCCTCAGATTCCAAAGACGTACGGAGGTAGTAAAATTTATGTATGTCTGGGATCTCGATATTTTCATGAATTAAAGAGCAGTAAAGTTCGTAAAAAGAATACCATTCACCTTCCTTGCCTGAGAAGTGCGGTAGGATTATCTTGGGAAGTAACGGTTTCGGTTTGTTCTTGTGAACTGAAGCGGGTGCTAGCTGGGCCGGATTGATGACCCTAGTGTCCGGTTCTGAGATATTGCGGATCAATTGGTGGGCCTTTGCAATTCCTTCAAAGTACAAGGGTTCGACCTCGTCCCCATCCGATTGCAGTTCTGGACAAGCGGATTCGATCTCGGTTTGAATTTGGTCATAATAATCATAAGACCGTTCGTACAACTTAAGACGATGTGTTAAGATATCTAAATCACACTCGGCGGGATCTAATTTGTTGATAAAATTTCGGAATCTAGTGAGTTGCCCTTTATAGGAAGAACGTCTGGCAATGAGAGTTTCATCTTTTTCAGTAGGAGCCATGACAAAAAGAATAAATTGAAATACAACTCACGAAACTGTAGAACCTTGGAGATGCTGTCAGGTTGGCAACAGCGAGAGAGTAGAAAGAACAGGACACCCCAAAGGAGACAGGAGCGGCCTCTTTCCCGTTCACAGGCTTTGCATGACGTAGATATAGCTGAAAGATCCAAAGGAGATATTAAAAATTTGCAAAGTATTGTCAAATGACACTTGACAAACAATGGACATAAAAAATGGACTCTCCCGGGTTTCTGGTACCAATTTTTGGGTAGATTATATGCCAGGGAATAACCCACCCACCAAGGGAAGATGATTAAGAGAAGGAAGTAGATTTGGGATTTGGAAAAGAAGGATAGAAAAATAGGAGGAGAGTCCCATAAAATTAATAAGTTGAGGTTTGACTACACTTAGAAACAGTTGCCAAGGGAAATTAACTCTCGGATACCTAAAGTAGGTACGAGCTTGGTCGAGGCTGACGGGAGCCGCAGCTAAGGCTTGGGCAGTTTGCCAGAGAGAGGCTTTAGTGTGTTTCCTCCCAAGCACGAATGAAAGTACTATAGGGAAGGGTGATGATCTGGCCAGACAAATAGTAAAAGCTTTATTGAGCATCAACGAGGGCATAAAACTAGGAGGAGCTAGGAAAGCCAGGATCCTGCCTAACTGTAGTATCAGAGAAATGATGAATCCAAAAACAAATATTTAATTTATTTAACAATGCAGGAAGTTTGAGGCAATTAACAATTATGCAATATAATTTTAATAAGCATAGTTCATTTGAACTTTTTAACAAATAGGGTCGCAGACCTCTTAACATTAAACGGTTGCTCCAGGCAATTAACAATTTACAAGGTTTCAAACCTTACATGTTTCTGAAATCTTTATGAGATTTAAACAAATGAACAATAAAATAATTAAAGCTTGAACGTGAATTGAAGTACAAAAAGTGCACCAGGGACACTGGGACTGAAATTTTAGTGAAATTTGTGGAAAATGTCGATTTTCGGTTTTTTCCATATTAATACACCCCTATCCCCTGCGGAACATATAGCAGTGTTTTATCCGAATTCCGCCATTTTTAAAGCCCTGGCGTAGCTTTAAAATGCACGGTGTGTCCTTTAAACGCCCCAGCACAGTAAGTGTCCTGAAGGTTCTGAGTCTTGGTGTTTCTACAATCGAAGTATCGCAGCCGGTAAAACACCACAGAGTCATGACAAAATGGCTGTAGAACTTTAAGAACCCTTAGTTGTCAAGATTATGCCTGTTTATCAAAGACTGGCATCAGATGAGCTACTATTCAGATGCATCCGTGGTGCTACTGAAAATCAGAATGCGTCTCTGCATTCTGTTATCTGGAGGAAGTGCCGAAAATAGATTTTTATTTCACGGAAGATACTTGAAATTGCTGTTTGGAATTCTGTAGCAGAATTCAACATGGGATGTAGTGCAACAACAGAGTTGAAATCAGGAATAAGACTAACTTCAGTATCTCATGTCACGGCACAAACACTTGAAAGATGTGACAGTCGCAGGAAGTATGTAAGTCCGCGGTCATAATTGGAGAAGCGAAAGCATGTCGACGGAAGGTGAAACTGACAGAAATGAAGGAGGAGGCTGCAAAACAGAAGAAGGAGGGTGTCACCTATGCTGTAGGACAGTCCTAATGTCATTGGTAAGCTGAAACCTTGTAAATTGTGCATCATTTTAGAAAATTGCTGTTTTCTCGGATTCACTTTTTCAGGCATTCAAAATGTTACTCGCGTCATAAATCTTATGATATTGCTTTCAAAATGGGAATTTATTATCTTCATTGCAATGACTATAAACCTGCGGATCGTTTTTTAGATTGCACTTTCGGTTTGGCTGCAAAAAAAATTCAAACTGGATAAAATACGATTTTTTTGTAGAAAAAAACTTGGAGATGAAAAAAAAATTAATTTCTTGACACTCATTAATGCAATTCAAAATCGGATCCGTAGGTTTCTTCCAATTGTTATAGTGCAATAGAATATTACCTAAAAGTTACACTATCTTGTTTTTTTTAACGCGGCTGACCTTTATAAAACTTGAATAATAAATGTACAAAATAATTAATATCTGGAGAACTAATCAACTTACAATGCTCACATTTCCCACAGTGGTTTATAATATGACTATTCATAACCATATAAAATTTCAAAGGTGTACCTCAGCTTATATAGAATTTGAAAATTTCAGTCCCAGTGTCCCTTAAGAAATTCTGGAGAGAATGTTCTAGAGAAAGTGACAACTTTGAAAATAACAATAATAACAACGTGAAAATAAGATAGAAGTTCCTATAACTTCTTATATTTATACAGAGTTAATATGAGAATTATGCAAAGAGGGCAGGTCACTTACTGTGAAACCTGGAGAAAGTGAAAAGGAAGTTTCTAGACTTCCTATGTTTAATTAAGAATCACGAGTAAAATGGGACAGTTTCCATTTCGTGAAACCTGAACATGACTCGCTCAAGAGTTTAAAGCATTGTTTTCCCTAATTATGGGAAAGGAACAACGTGAATTTAAAACTTGTATCACACAAGCAATTATGCAGAATTTACTTAATGTTAAACTAGCAACGTTGGAAGGGCACCTCGTGAGTGACACCTTATAGAGAAGTTTCAATTTCATAAATAATGGTTGTTAGTAGAAGGTTAAGGAAAGATCATTGGGATACATGAACAATGTTCATGGCCGTATTTAATATAACCGGACGATCGCGACGCGGTAGAAAAGTGGAGCAAGCACTGATTATCACTATAGTCTGTAAAGATGGATGCAAAGTTCACTGGAGAAACACTGAAGTTTATGAGAAATAAAAGTTATTGCAATTATGGAGATAACTGATTGCACTATATAGGTGAGAGTCTATTTCTTGAAAAAGTTGTAATTTACAATTAAATGCGCCATAGAATTTTCCAGAGGTTCCAGCGGTGGAAGAAAGTTAGCTATTGCAAAAATTTATAAGGAGGATTCCTCATTTTAACTAGCATTTTCACAGTGCGTGAACAATACTTGACGACAAGACTCGCAGATAGAGAACAAGGTCTAGAAGGTTCCAGAACGACCTTAGCAGAAAATGGGGTTGAGAAAATCCAACGGAGGAAATAATTTTATAATTATAGGCAGCGGGTATTAGATAATATCCCACGTAGCGAGAGGATTTCTCGTTTGAATCGCTTAAGAAAAGCTCTTTTATAGTAAGGTTGGCTTATACAAGAAAAAGCTCAACATGACAAAACCCACGAAGAATGATTATTGCCCCAAGTAAATAATTTCACACTGCCTATAATTAAAAGCACTTGGAAGTTAAAACCATGAAGATGAGGTTAAAACTTTTTAAAAATGGTACTTATCTCGATTTCATGTTGAAGTCGGAGTTCCTTATGAAGACTATCTAGCCAACATGGCGTAGGAGAGTGTGTGCCTCTTGGTTTGAGGCAAGCTCGAGAGGAGCTTTGACTGAACGAGGCAACTGCAGACGGAGAAGTGAGAGCAGCTTAACGAAGCATGGTGAGACCACGGAAGGGGAGAGAGTGGGGGGAGGAAACAAAAGGTATACATATCAGCATAACCAACTTTAAAGAAAAATAATAATCTTCTTTTGCTGAGCTGGTCTTCAAAGAGTTGACAACAGTATCTGGTAGCCAAATGGATATGGAATTCCTCCTGCGCGAGGAAGAGTTGAAGAGCTTCAGAGATTTGTTGTTATATGACGCTAGGTGGGTCACAGAATATATATCTGGAACAGACTCACACAAAATATAAGAAACCTGAACCCCTAGGAAAGAACAGAAGGTCACTGTTGGTGTCTGACAAAAAGGAAAGAAAGAACGTGCAAAGGCATTCAAAATTGTGATCTCAGGTACCGTGCATTCCAAGAATGCACCACCCCCTTTGAGCCAATGGTACATGGGTTCAGTACCTAGGCATGGAAGTCAGAATAGAGAATGAAGGAATTTTTGTGAACCAGCCTGGATACACCAGAATGATCACCAATCGTTTTCGGTTCGGCACTTGCAACCCAAGTTCAACACCCATGGAGAAAGGAATGGTGGCAAACGAAGAAGATCGAATCAACGACAGACCAGCGCCACCTACAACTCCATATCGAGAAGCAGTGGGAAGTCTACTCTACCAGGCTACAATATCCTGACCGGATATCTGCTACGCAGTGAACTACTTGAGCCGCTTCGACGGCAAAGCCATGCAGAGCAACTGGAAAATGGTGAAGAAGGTATTTCAGTATTTGAAGGGAACTCCAGACTATGGAATTTTCTTCAATGGAGACGACAAACTTGTGGCATATACAGATTCAGACTACGGTGGGGACACCGCAACAACATGTTTGGTACACACAGAAGCAGCGACTCGTTGCTACGTCTACAGCAGAAGCAGAATACCGAGCAGCTGTTTCATCGATAGATGACATCAGCTGGATCAAGAGAATTGGACTGGAACTCGAAATTTTGAAGTCACACAAAACCAGTCACTCTGTTTGTTGACAACCAGTCAGCAATCCACATGCTGCACAATGCACACGAGGGGAAGACTACAAAAGGAAAGAAACATATATAGATTCCACGCAAATTCATCCAGGAACACGTGGGCACAACTGTTGCTCTCAAACATGTCGAGAGCTCCAAGCAACTTGCTGATATCCTAACCAAACCCCTCAATAGAAAATTGTTTGAATCGCTTCGTTGTAAAATAATTAAGGAGGAGTGTTGAAATTTAATTATGTTTACAACTGACTATAACCTCTACTCTAAATCTAAGTTGGCAACAATGTGATCAAAAATGTATTTTACTTTTATAAGTTGGCAATTGTTTTAAACCAGAAGAAGATTTACAGCTAATGGCGGAATGTATGTGTAAGATATTGTCTGTGAAATCTGAAGCCATCAGCCATCAAAATTGTATCTATATTGAACGTAGGGAAGTTTTTGATAACTCATAAGCATGTGTTATGCTGTAGAGTCAAAAGGTATGATATTGTCGACTTATCTAATATGTATTTTTCAACTTGTATTTGAATGAGGTTATATGTTGTATGGAAGCACACCTTAAGTTTACAAAATGTTCATAATAATAGAAGAAGTTTGTAACTGAGAGTGTAAACCATTATTGTATTATTTCTTTGTTTGCCAGGCGCCTTTTGATGATACTTGCTGTTTAATTTTTGATAAATAAAAGGACGTCATATATATTGACAATGACTTGATCATTCATCCCTGCTCGGAGCATAAGAATTACAACACTTCCTTTTATCCTGGTGTTGCATCGAATCGGAAATCAATGAAGCAAGTTAGAATTAGTTTTGTTTGTTTAAATTTCACCCATATGGCGCCCTGAGATACTTTTGAGTCTCGTGCTAACTGATTTTCGGTGGCATGCATATGTGGTCGTTGGACTTCGTTCTAAACGGGTACACTCTATATACGCCTATAACTCGTGTTCTGATGTTTGGAGCATGGTATGGTATGGAGGTATGGTATCCATGAGAGTCAATACACCTATCATTTATAAAACTCTTCACCGTACTTCTCATAGAAGGGTGGGTATAGGAAGAAACCTTTCAAGATATGTGCTAAAATAGGCGAAATACAAAAAAAATATCCTAGAAGGATGACCAAAGCATATGTTGCGCTTCTCAACGTGAGACACAAAATTCGGAAGTATATAAAGGGTCTCCGAAAACAACATTTTAAGGCCCTGAAATTAACAGTGACCATGATATTTCCAGAAAACTAACTTCGCTCTGATAAACGTATGAAGGAATGACAAGCCCCTTAACATTGCAATAGCAGCTCAATTGATAACGTCTGTTTATTAATACCGAAGACTGTTCCACGAACGAGTTCTTCTGCTAGTACTTGATACCTTCGAGCATAAATACAGGCCTGTTAAGTGGAATAAGGGATAGGGTAAATTATAATAATTTAGAATATTATTAGTATTATTTTTCTTTCATGTTTCGGAGTTAAGAGGAAACGTAGGCTAAATAAATACAAGTAGTTAAGTCAAGATTTTGCCCTATCCTTTTTCAAACGTCTCCTTACATCCATACGCGACACAGCATTACACCATTCTGGCTTAGTAATTAATAGAACTCGCTTTAAATAGGCCAATTCTATCATCATGTGTAGTATTTCAATGTTCCAAACTACCGCAGTTCCCTCCAGTCAGCTGATCGAGATGTTGCTCTCAACAACATGACGTCATCAGCCATCTATTGCATTTATGATCGAAGTGTGAGTCTTACCCATGGTCATACCATCGCCGTCTATGGTTATACCAGAGCGAATAACGTAATAAGTGGTAGAACTTCTATATGACTCAATGATTAAAACAGGACCTTCTATAACTAAAAGGACCTGGCACTAGTGGCAGGGCAGAGGAAAGATGGCCGACGTACTTGGTGATTGCATGCTTTGTTTATAACGTTGTGTGGTTTTGTTTACGATGTGATAGTGGTGTGAATAATAACAATTTCACTTAGCAATCGTCTGCCTTGATTATCTGTGCTCAGTGGTTATTGCTTTCGTGTAAGTAAATGTCTGCATTATCATAGTGCTTCATAAAATCGAGATACCGGTACCTTCTGATACCATCAATTCTACTAGTGGGTTAGGTGGTCTATTTATTATTATTATTCTGTTTAGGGTTTATAAATTATTAGTAATGGTAATTCATTATGAGCAAGCATAGTAATAATTAACGTATTCCATTTTTAGGTCTGAGAAGATCTGAAAATTGATTACGAAGAAACATAACCGGCAGTGTCCTCTCATCCAGTTTTAAGCCTTCTAGTTCAAGGATCTTATCACGTACTTGGTGTGGATTCCTGTTTTTATAAACTACCAGTAGGCTTACCCGTGGTGATATGCCTCGGAACTGTTGTGTGCCTGAATGCAAATCCAATTATCATAAAGATAAGCCATTGGTGCCTACTTTCCAATTTCCCAAAGAAAAAGAACTTAGGGAGAAATAGACAAGAAGCATTCATCTTGATGCTTTTTCTCCGACAGCTAACTCAGCAGTTTGTGTCAAACATTTTGTCCCTGAATTAGTTATTACAGAAGACAAATTCCCTTGTGCAGATGGCTCAGTTGTAACTGTGCCTAGAAAAAGAACAAAACTGCAAGAAGGAGCGTATCCTACCATCTTTGAAAACCAGCCATCATATTTAACAAAACAGTTGCCTCCAAAAAGAAAGGATCCAAAGGAACGTATGAAGCAAGTTCTTGCCCGTGATTAGCAACAGTATAGTGAGTGGAATGAAAGAGATAGAATATTAGGGTTTGAAGAATTTAAAAATCAAGTAGGCACTAGATATGTGGGGCCCTCCACATTATTTACCAAAGATAGGCATGTTTTGCTGAGTAAAATTGTTGAGAGCCCCGATGAAGCAATTAAAATTAATACCTCCATCAGAATTTCACATTCCTTTTCTGTGGAAGTTTTCCACAACAATTTGCATCTCCCCAGCAGTCAATTTCAGTGGTGTCTTGGCGATAACTTGCTTTGTGATAAATGTACCAAGTTTGATTGTCTACTGGGTCACCTAGCAGGTTTCCAGCTAAAAGATTTAGATGGTAAACAGAAACTTAATCTCTGAATTGGTTGGTTCCTAGGTGTTAATATTGACAACTTCGACATTACAACTAAAAAGAAATTGAGTTTCGACTTTCTCTGTCCACTCAGCGAAGATATTCTGGGCCTCAACATTATTTTATTCTTTTCCTGGGGCTTATCATTTTGTTCACTCCAGCCAAGTTTTAGCAGTACCTAATCCATCTTATTTAATAACCCCCTACTAAAGTAAAGGCCTTGGGAGGGAAGGTACTGGACCATAGTGAATTCATACTCAGAGGGCAATTGTCTGAGACCATCTTCGAACCCCGGAACCCAGAAATAATACTAAGGTGATCGGGTAAAATCATAATATATTCACAATAAACATGCATACAAATTAACAAAACACTTACTAATCAAGATGTGGATTCTGACATCAAATATTTGTTCCTTCCAGTTGACTGTAATACATATTTTAGCAATCCAGCCAAGTTGTTATGATGAAGTAAATAAGTGTTGCTTTCAAACTATCATCTGTTGTCATTATGAGAATCCAAGCCAAATAATTAAGAGGATGACGAATTAAATATTCAATAGTTTCATAATGCACCTGCATAATGCATCATACAGTATTTCATGCATTTCCACACAAATATATAATTAATTAATTCTCGAGACAGTACATGTCACAAAGTTAGGCCTACGCTTGTTATAATATCCAATGTAATACGTTGCCTAAAACTGAAGAATTAATGTCTTCAAAACACAAAATATACGGAGCTAATCCAATTTACGTGTTTTCACCTCAATGGCTATCAGAAAAAATCTTTTTTATTAACAACAGATGATCGCACATAGTTAAAAACAATACGACAGTAGCCATCATGAAAAAACAGAAGAAAAACGATCACCGTACTAGGGCTATCGATATCAAAATAAATCCTACATTAATAAATTTTCCACAGACCATAAGGCATACTACTTGTAATTAAAATGCATTTTTACAATAAACAGAAAACAGAAAACAAATCATTAATTACGCAAAGAAAATATGAGTGTCAGTTAGCCTACCAGAGTGAATACCCGAGGATGACATTAAGTTTGAATGTATAACCTTGAAAGGCCCTGTCATGCAACGTAGGAAAATACAAAATAAATACATTTACCTTGCCAGACGATACAGTCACAAGTACTTACGATGACAAAATAGCCTACCTTAATTCCATAATATACGAAGCATATCCAGACGTTTATCTCCAGTAAGGTTACAATAGGTAACCAGTCAATAACTTGACGAAGATGGATAATATCATTCAATATTTTCACATACAGTAGAACTTCAGTTTACTTCTTATGTATTTATAAAACCACGTAGATCCATGATGACTGGCCTAACAAGCTCATTACGAGAATCATACATGTCTCGAAAATCCCAGCCTTCCAAAACCATTAGGTCAACATCGAGATAGAGAAATACTTGTCGCTAGAACATAGCTCTTCCTATCGGACAGAGGGAGAAACTACAATCCCAGTCCAAGGCAGCACCGACAAGATATGCTACCTATCGAGGCCAGCCACAACTAACTCCGCCGCTCGATTCAAAAGTTTATGCCAAAGTAAAAATTGTACGTTCAATCAGAGATTAGTGCCAAAGTAACGGCACAGACTCCCGGGCCCCAAACTTGTCGATGGTTCGCAGAACAGAGACGACGTAAATGGTACAAGTGTATCAACATGCATAATCAAGCAAATCTTAAAGCATAGAAAAGTTTTTGCCAATTATCACAAACACAGTAGCTTCCGAATGTGAAATACTTAATTAAAAGTTCATTTCAGTTTTCATCAGCACCATAACCACCAAAATATGTCATGCCAAGAACATAAACAAATACTTAAGTGTAGAATACATCGAGTGGGTTTTCTTTGTACAATTTCCACAACATTATTACAAATGGCATCTTGAAATAACGATGGCAGGAACAGTTTCATCCGAAGGTTACATAGATTGGTCCAATATCCTGGCCAGAGACATCTTCTCGCACTGCATAACACTCCAAACGCAGAATAAGACCTCGAAGAAAATTAGCTGAAAACAAATTTCGAGTGCAACAGTAATGTGTAAAGGAAAGCTTAATATCTAACGTTGACACTCATTTACAAAGAACAAATTACAATAAAATATTATATGATGGCATCAGATTTTACAACAATAACCCAGTACTATCAAGAATCCACATCTTTACAGGTGAAATGTTTAACAATGACCCTCAATTAACACAGAAAATTGCATGCATGTTTTAGAAAATTACAATATCCCGAAAATATTACAATAATAACAGTATTTTCCAAAAATAAGTTTCAATAATAATGCTGAATGGCACTTGAGCTCTCATATTTACAAATAAAAAACCTTATTATCCCAAAAGACGAAGGCAATTGTCTCACATTGCATATCTGTTCAACCCATTTGTCCAAAATACAGAAAGAGAAAAAGCCCAAAGAAACACCCAAAGTAGGAAAACACAAGAAAATTCCAAGAAGAACAATAGAAAGACCCAATTATCAAGCAAAAACAGGACACACGTGCATACCAAAGCAGAATCACACCACAACCTTACACCATGACACATAACCTTAAAATCCCCAGAAAAAATTACAATTACAACCATCAAATAATTAATAAACAACAACCAGAATATGAATTAGCACTTGTCAACACATCCACACAAAACACAAATACATAAATACCCTATCATATACAGACCCAGACCAAACCGAAACTAGTAAACGAGGGAAGCACGTATTTCATGAGGCCTATAGTGAGCCGCCGTATATTGACCAAATACCACAACTCAATTCATCATATCACATCACATTACTTAACCTAAAGTATTTATTTCTCAGTCAGACAGCAAAAAAAATTGAGCCCACTCAATCAACTGAAGACTTAGGAGAATTGTTTATAAATACTTACCAACATATTCAACTCAAATCTAAGCAAATGAACCCCCATAACATTCATCTGGTAGACTTAAGTTGACAGATGCGTCAACAAAATGCTAATTTACATCCACGATCCTAAGTAACATACAATGACCTTTTACCCCTTAAATTAATATACATCCACACTTATCTGGACAACCACAAAACAACAACAAGAAAACTAACCCAATTACCAAAATAAAACAAATCACACCACATTTATACTTTCTGAATGTCCAACTTTGGAAATGCACAATTTAGACAATAACATAAACAATACAATTATTCACTCTTGACATAGCCTAGTATATCAAACTAAGTAAACAGTATAGCGAACAAGATCAAACAAGAACAAACTCGACAGAAATCCCTCAATAAATGACCAACAGAAGACCCTAAATGAAAGAAGATCAACAGACTACTCGTGCAGACCACCAAGCTACAAACGTACCCAAACATTCATTGAAATCACACGACCTTACAAACTCCCAAAATTAATAAAACCATTTACTACCCACAAAATCCCCATAATTTTCCAGAATATAAATTGACACACCGTTAGGACATCGACATACACAAAATAAATAATAACCCTTAAATAAAACACACTGAAATCAACATGTCATACTAGCCGCATTTTACCCTGGCATAGCATGATTTTCCATCACCAAAACACATTTCGGCAAGTAGTTACCTTCATAAATCAACAAGCAGATAAATGACTAAGTCATCACTCGGAGAACAGAAGAGGTTTGTAATTACTTACCTATGATATCCCAACATAGTATCATTTTATACGTACGGCGTATTTAATTAAATTCAATTATAAATTAAGCAAAAACAAACCCTAACCTTAATTCACCTTAAGAAACAACCAAGAGACCCACCCGATTACAAAACAAAACTAATAACAAACACCCACACTCATGCACTCAAATACATTTACCCAAGTTTGTCACTTCAGACCTAACACAATTTAGACAATTACAAACAAGAAGAACCATTATAGATTTGCACAATCAAGCAGAATGTGCACCACACGTGTAGACAAAAAACACATATCAAAAACACATGCACGTCCTAATGACCAGAATTCATCTACACAATTTTGACAATAACATACAAGAAGAACCTTTATAGATTTGCACAATCTAGCAGAATGTGCACCACACGTGTAGACAAATACACACATCAAAAACACATGCATGTCCTAATGACCGGAATTCGTCTACACAATTTTGACAATAACTACACCACAACAAATATCAACTTAAATTATCAAAATCTGCATCGCACCATCGACTAATGTGGTCATACGAGCCACAAAAATCACATCTCTTGCCTTTGCTAACTCTACTCCCATTAAACCTCTGTTCAGCACGCCTCTGAAATACATGACCTTGAACATTAGTAGGCATGAACTCACGCCTTCCCTGTAAATTCTTATAAGGATTAAGACTACTATAATTATCCACAAGCTGCATCTCTCCACGTGGCTGAAAATTATTTATAGAAGGCATATAACCTGAACAACCTTGAAGATAATTACTAGGAAAGGGAGAATCATCTACCCGCAACAGATTAGCATTCTTAATCTTCTCCGCAGATAAAATAATTTCATTAAAATCAGTGAAATTCTTAGGCTTAGTATGCATGGACAAGAATGAACGATAAATGGGATTCATACCTTCGACTAACGAATTGACAACCTGCTCTTCAGTCAACTCAACTGCCAAAACCTTTGCATAAGTCCTAATATCAATGAAGTACTCATTTAACGTTTCACTCATACGCTGAACGCGAAATACATAATCTCTACTCAAATCTGCCAAGATACGTGGAGTGATAAAATATTTCAAAACCTCTCTATGGAAAACATCCAAAGAATGGCCAGCACTCATACTCTCAAACAGTTTTCCTCGCAACATTCCTTCAGTGCATGGAAAGATGATTTTCAAAATTTGAAAATCTGACAGACCAAATATGCCAGCACTATCTCTTAATTCCACTAATTTCTTCAAAAATTTCACAAATAAATTAATATCAGTGCCATAGCACACATGAAAATCTTTCAAAATTAGAGTTAATGGGTTAGGAAGGGAAGCAAAATTAACCTGACCATCAGTCATAAGTTTATTTAGAGAAACAACGTTAGTCGAGGCTCGATTATCAGAAAGATTAAGCCTATTTACTCTATCTATCACGTCACATTCACCAAATAAGCTATCAACAGTTTGTACTTCCTTATCAGTACAAGTACGGTGAGATCCTAACCTATTCCCAGCACTACCAACGTCATGGCAAGAAACTGAACTAGAAAAATCGTTATATCTCTTATCAGAACATGAATTACCAACAGCATTCAAATTACTAGGGCTCGACATGACCTCTGGTGTATTTCTTGACGAGCCTATTTGTTTATCTACCTCAGTAGAATTATTAGTTTGTAAAGCGCCTACCATATTTTCATTATTCTCCATCGATACTGATTCCAAATTACCAATATAATTACTATTATTCACAACGCCATCACAAGAATCACTAACATATGAACAAACGCTTTCAGAACACACAACAGGTCCACTAATATTCTCAGAAATATCACTCGAGGACAACCGATTAAAACTATCTATCAGCTTGTCGCGAAGCCCAACTAACTTGGTTGAAAAAACAATATCACACTTGGACCAATATTCAATTAAGCTCACTAAACGATTAATCCAGTGTATCGAACGAAATTTTAATTTGTTCACACGATATGCCGAAGGTTTGGCAACTTGCTTTAACTCATCACAGGACACTAATAGGTTTGAAACAGATATCACAACATCAGACCTACCTTTTGTCCCATAAGAATGTTGATCAGTCAGACTAACAACAGAAGCTGATTTTAAGGATTTGAGAAGAATAATATCCAGTTCACGATGAAAATTAGGGTTGCCATTCCTTATTTGTATTTCATAAGCCAGTTCCTCTTTGGATAAATATTGTACAGCTTTTAAAATGCTCTCGTCCATTCAGTATATTATCACATGAAACAAAAATAACAAGAAAATTATACAAAGATAAAACAATAACAACAAACATTAAAATATCACACTTCAGGCCCAATCATACTTCCAAGCCCCAAGATTCAAAGACTAGCCCCAAACAACTACTGAAAGTGGTACAAATCTAACCACGCTACTGCTATAACACATTTAACCCCCTACTAAAGTAAAGGCCTTGGGAGGGAAGGTACTGGACCATAGTGAATTCATACTCAGAGGGCAATTGTCTGAGACCATCTTCGAACCCCGGAACCCAGAAATAATACTAAGGTGATCGGGTAAAATCATAATATATTCACAATAAACATGCATACAAATTAACAAAACACTTACTAATCAAGATGTGGATTCTGACATCAAATATTTGTTCCTTCCAGTTGACTGTAATACATATTTTAGCAATCCAGCCAAGTTGTTATGATGAAGTAAATAAGTGTTGCTTTCAAACTATCATCTGTTGTCATTATGAGAATCCAAGCCAAATAATTAAGAGGATGACGAATTAAATATTCAATAGTTTCATAATGCACCTGCATAATGCATCATACAGTATTTCATGCATTTCCACACAAATATATAATTAATTAATTCTCGAGACAGTACATGTCACAAAGTTAGGCCTACGCTTGTTATAATATCCAATGTAATACGTTGCCTAAAACTGAAGAATTAATGTCTTCAAAACACAAAATATACGGAGCTAATCCAATTTACGTGTTTTCACCTCAATGGCTATCAGAAAAAATCTTTTTTATTAACAACAGATGATCGCACATAGTTAAAAACAATACGACAGTAGCCATCATGAAAAAACAGAAGAAAAACGATCACCGTACTAGGGCTATCGATATCAAAATAAATCCTACATTAATAAATTTTCCACAGACCATAAGGCATACTACTTGTAATTAAAATGCATTTTTACAATAAACAGAAAACAGAAAACAAATCATTAATTACGCAAAGAAAATATGAGTGTCAGTTAGCCTACCAGAGTGAATACCCGAGGATGACATTAAGTTTGAATGTATAACCTTGAAAGGCCCTGTCATGCAACGTAGGAAAATACAAAATAAATACATTTACCTTGCCAGACGATACAGTCACAAGTACTTACGATGACAAAATAGCCTACCTTAATTCCATAATATACGAAGCATATCCAGACGTTTATCTCCAGTAAGGTTACAATAGGTAACCAGTCAATAACTTGACGAAGATGGATAATATCATTCAATATTTTCACATACAGTAGAACTTCAGTTTACTTCTTATGTATTTATAAAACCACGTAGATCCATGATGACTGGCCTAACAAGCTCATTACGAGAATCATACATGTCTCGAAAATCCCAGCCTTCCAAAACCATTAGGTCAACATCGAGATAGAGAAATACTTGTCGCTAGAACATAGCTCTTCCTATCGGACAGAGGGAGAAACTACAATCCCAGTCCAAGGCAGCACCGACAAGATATGCTACCTATCGAGGCCAGCCACAACTAACTCCGCCGCTCGATTCAAAAGTTTATGCCAAAGTAAAAATTGTACGTTCAATCAGAGATTAGTGCCAAAGTAACGGCACATTTAAGAAGACTGTTGTGTAAAATGGGAACAAACTCTGCAGGGATCAGCGTTTCACAGGAATCATACTTACGGGAGTAATGCAAGCTTCTGAGTGACCATGAAAAAGTTGTGTGTATCTTGTTAGATGAGATTTATATTGCCCCTAAACTAGGTTATAAGGGTGGAAAATTGAAGGAGTTGCTTTGAACAGACCAAATGAAATTCATTGTGCGACTACAATACAGGCATTCATGATAACTTCACCTTTGTGTAGATCTTCAGATGTTGTTGCTCTGTTTCCTGTGAAGAACTTAAACAGTGACATGCTGTATAAAATTACTTTAGAAGTACTCACTGTATTGGAAAAGAGTGGGTATGTTTCCCTTTGTCTTATATCGGACAATAATAAAGTAAACCAAGGCATGTTTCAGCACATAGGTGGAGGTTCTTTGAAAAACAGTATAAAGAATCCAGCTAACAATGACAGGAACTTATTTTTGCTGTTTGACTCTGTCCACCTTCTCAAATGCATTCGTAATAATTGGCTGAATTCCCAAGACCAGGTTCTTAACATCCCAGACAGCAGTCAGCCGTTCAAGCTGAATTGCAATGTCAACCAGGTGATGAATGTTCAGCAACATGTGTGTATTACACCCAAGGAGCAAGATTTCAGGATCTGATAAACGTGTATGAATCAGAGCAGAAATCTCTTCTTAAAGAAGGTCCTGCAATCACAAGAAAAGCCCTGTTCCCCACTTCCTTTGAAAAGCAGAGTGTGTCTTTAGCCCTAAAATGTTTCGATGAAAGGAACGTTGTAGCTCTAGAAAGAAAGAAAGAAAGAAAGAAAGAAAGAAAATGGAGGTGGTTGCTCAGAAGGCACGATAATGATTCTCAAACTTATAATTCGATGTTGGAAGATCATTAATGTAAAGAATCCACTAAAAGGAAAGCATCTTAGCGATGACGAATGTGTTCTTGTTACAGGACCTGAAGATAAGAAGTTAAAATTTTTAGAAGAATTTTCATTTTTTTTTGAAGGTTCAACAATTAAGGGGAGACGCGCACGAAATTCTTCTGAAATATGATTCTTTTGTTGTTGCTGAAATTGCAAGCTTATCATCTTGTGAATCTATTCCCAAAATGATTGAATTCAATGCCTAAGTCCATTAAAAGAAATCCTAACATATGCGCGTCAGATGCCCTTTTCAATGCAATTGCTATTTTTCATCTTTGCTGAGCACTTTACGTCATTTTAGTCAGGCAGTTGGCGGTATCACACTTGGGAATATTGCAGAAGGCTGTGGTGCGCACTTCCGGTTGATCAAGCATGGTGATTACCGCGGAAAGTTTGTTTTGATTTCAGAGATACAGTGCGAGGTAGGGAGTTGTTATTTCTTCAAAATTTGTAAGATACGTTATTAATAACAATGGGCAGGTCTGCTAGAGTGTTCAAGATAGTTGAAAGATCTATTGTACTGAATACAAAGACAAATATACCGGGCTTATCTAATTTAGTCCAATTGTTTTCATACTTCAAGATGGCGGCTGTGAGAAATTTTGAAATTAAGTTTTTATTTCTTGTGTCCTAATCATACGATCGAAGTCAACGATTGATTATTGATCCTACGCAATAATCGTCATCTAATAATATAACTCTATAGCCTACGTATATAAAAATCCAACATGGCGACAATCTGAAATATTTCGACGGTTTTCAATATCTACGAATCTATTAGGCCTATAGCAATCAAACTGATATTTTAAAATGTTGATAGAGGCAATAACGTAAGTAGGGTGTATGAAAATATGCTATTTAGTTCTTCACGGAACTACTTTTTCGGCTGTGAGTCGCTCGCTTCTTCATGGAGAACATTCTACAGGGCATCGACAAGAGGCGTATTGATTCTGCAAACAAGGCTGTGGATGACATCCATAAGGAGGCCAGGCAAAAGAAAACACTTGAGAGGAAAGCAGCTGAAGAGGTGGATGATGAGCATTATGGATATGGTCAATTTTGATGTTGTTGAGTCGAGACAAGTAGCATGTCTACCTTGCTAAAATTCAATTGTCATTTCTTGGACTTCCTTTTTGCAAAACAAATGTACCTTTTCCACTTGAACTACTAAAGATACCAATTCAAAACTTGGTATACAGACAGGTTAAACATTGTTACACATTTTACTGGAAGGGAATTAAAAAATATGTAATTTTATGGATTTCCGAGGTTCATATCTATGAATTTTTTGTGAATTTTTCAAATTCAAAAATTCTTTCATTTTCAAAAAGTCTAAATAGGCATGGAATTAAAAACGGCTCCAGGAATTGCATTAACAAGGTTATAGGAGCCACTAAAATAAATTACAAGTTCCAGGACCTTAGCGTTGCTGAGAAAAATGTACATCTATGTGACCAAAATTCAAATTTCAAAAAATAAATAAATTCAAAAACGTTCTTCCCAAATTAACTGATTAATTTTAGTAGCAAATACCAATGCCTTTTTAATCAGTGTGCAAAGTTTCATGATTCTAACTCAAATAACGTCCAAGTTATAGAAAATTTAGAAAGGCAATGCATTTTCGTGCACGTCTCCCCTTAATGGAAAGTTGACAAATGAGACACACACAGCTTTGACTCACACCATTGATTGTATTGTGCAAATGTGTACATATATTTTCCATACCCTAAAATGGAAATATATTAATGGGCAAGTTTCAAACTGACAAGCTTGAAGGTTGATTCGATCAGTACCGCCAGATGAGTGGTGGTAACTGCAATGTATCAGTAGAACAGATCTTATAATCTGAAAGAAAATTAAAGATATGTAGTGTATTGAAAATGAAATCAGCCTCTCTTGGCGAATTTTCCATAAAGTCTTTTGTTGAATCTTGTTCAGACAACGGTACTTGTGCCTCTGATGATGAAATTGTATCTGACATTAGCATGGACAAATTTGATACAGTACTGCAATGCATTGAGTCAGTTACGATTGATGAAAGCAGTGAAAGAGTGATGATATGTATCGGTGGATATGTTGCACTTGGTGTTCTAAATGTGCTGTGGATGAACAAAAAAAGTGTGAAACCTGTGTATCAGTGCTCATGACAGACATGTTGTTATTGCTGGTAGGTTGTCAGCAACTTCAGTGTCGTGATGTTCTCTTGCTTTACTTATTGTGATTGGCCCGTTGGTGCGACTGTGGCGCTACCACACGTTCTTGTTCGGTGATGTGTTGCGAACCGTACTGATAATGTAGTGTGCCAGTGAATCAGTGTATGTTTATTCAAATTAAATATCTGTGAACATTAACAATTCGGTCTTTATTCCACTGTCTAATACAACCTAACTACAGGTTATGGGCCCAGATCACAGTTAAAGTCCGAATAATGAAGAGAAGTGAAAGTTGAATGAAGAAAGTCGAGAGCAGTGAGTGTGAAGTAGGCCCATACCAAAATGGCAGACGACAAACGAAGTGACGGTGTGCCGCGATTGAGAAGTGATAATTACTAACCGTGGTAAAGAAGAGCGCAAGCTGAACTTATCGAAAGAAATTGCTGGAATGCAATAGAACCTGGTTTCAACGTGGATGTGGAGAACTAGAATGAAATTCAAGCGAGAACGAACAGAAAGGCCTTAGCATTTCTTCTCAATTATGTGACTGATGCGTACTTGGAAGACATTGGAGAGGAAACAACAGCAAGAGCAGCGTGGATAAATTTGAAGAACATTCATTCCACATATACCCTACCTCAGTGGTGTTTGGATAAATTGAAGGAAATGGTGAACGTGGTGAAGACGAGTGACATGTCGATGCATCAATACATGGCTAAAGTACAATCCCTCAACAGAGTGATTAAGCGTGAAAACTGTGAACTTGAATTTAACGACACTCAACTTGCTGGACAATTGCTCAATGGTTTACCCAGAGATAAATATAATGGATCAGTATGCGGGGCGCCTACGTCATCATCGGGAGCTGGCCGAGGACGCGGCGATTCCCGAGAAGTTTTCCGTGGACGAGGAGGTCGAGGTGGTAACAGCGGCAGTAACCAAGCAGGGAATGCTACTCCAGGGGAGGCGACTCTTTATCAACAAGATCAACAGAAGTGCTACAGATGTGATCAGTGGGGTCACATAGCCAAGATGTGTGACGAGATGCGATGTTACCGGTGTACGAAGCCAGGACACCTAGCACCTAGCAGATAAGTGAAAATAGAACAGACAAAGGTAAGATTAGTCAAAGCCAGAATAATTACAGAGCAAGTGTCGGAGCTAAATCATTCATTACTTCGTCAATGCAAGAATGGGTTATAGATTCACAAACTTGTGATCACATTTGTGTGGAGAAAGAGAAGTTTAAATATTTACACCCTGCAAGTGGTAAAGTAGAAATGGGAGTAGGCAATGTAGAAGTCTTAGGTATTGGCACAGTAGAAAATAAAATGAAAGACAAGTGTGGAGGATGGACATTGGACTTGTCAGATGTATTATACGTACCCTCAGTTAAATGTAATTTGATATCATGTTCAAGACTTAGTTCCAAAGGAGTTGTGTGTGAGTTTCGTAAAGAGAGTTGTGTTGGCCTAGATGAGAATAATTGGAAGGAAATAATCTTCAAAGGTTATGTAAGAGAGGGATTATATATTTTGGATACTGTTGAAGACATAAATGCTTCTTGTGTTGTGACTGAAAGTGATGTAAACACTTTTGTAGATTCTGTATCTCTTAAGAGTGTATCAGATTGGTATTTGAAACTAGGGCACTTGCATGAAGAAGCAATAAAGAAAATAATTCCTATCAAAGTTCAAGGTAGCTTGGAAGAGCCTTGTGTAGCATGTTTTAAAGGGGGTTTCCTAAGGCTAGTGATAGGGTGTCTAGCAAACCATTATATCTTATCCATAGTGATGTGATGGGCAAACTACTAGTTTCACTGGGAGGTTCACAATATGTAGTCACTTTTATTGACGATTATTTCTCGATTTGTATTTGTGTATTTCTTAAGTAAGAAAAGTGATGTGTTTGAAGTCTTTAACGATTAAAGGAAAATAAAGGCTTTGCAGACAGATGAAGGAGGAGAATATGTGAGCAAGGAGTTTGATGAATTTTTGAGCAAGCATGGTATTACTCATAGAAAATCTGTAAGTTACTCACCTGCTCAAAATGGCATAGCAGAGAGGCAGAATATGACGTTGACCAATAGTGTGAGGTGTATGCTAATTTATTCTAATCTTCCAATCAGTTTCTGGGCAGAGACAATGAATGTAGCATGTAATGTTAGGAACCAGTCTCCTTCTAGGACTGTAGGTAATCAGGTACCACTTGCCCTATGGAGGGGCACTCCAGTAAATGTAAAAGACTATGATTATCTTAAGCCATTTGGATGTCGAGGGTGGATCTACTGTAATAAGGGATCAAAGTTCGATGAGAGAGCTGTTGAAAGTGTATTTGTTGGGTATGGGGACAATGTTAAGGGTTATAAAATGTGGATTCCATCAGAAAGAAAGTTCCAGTTAGCACACAGTGTGAAATTTGAAGAAAAGGTGTTCCCTTACTTTCAGTATATTGTTAGCGAGACAACCCCATCTCTTTTAGATCTTAGAGCCAGATCTAAAGTACAATTGAATGATAATGTACCCATTAATGTTGATGATGAAACCCCAAATTTTTATTTTCATAATGGGTTATTTGAAGAAGTAGAAGAAGAAGACATTGATGAAAATTTGATATGAGTAGCATTACTGAGAGTAGCGATAATGAACCATTCCTAGGTTGGAATAGTAACGAGTTGGAAAATGTTATGCATGTGAATGTACCTGATGACACAGATGAGACGGAGTAGCGTAGATCACAGAGAATAAGAAAGAGAAAGGAATGTTCAAAGTATAGTCTTGTCACGTATAGTACTGACTGTGATTGTGATACAAATTTGTTAAATGTTTCTCATGAACCAAAGACTGTCAAAGAAGCTTTAGAAAGTCCAAATGCAAGCTCATGGTATTCAGCCATGGCGGAAGAGATGTGTCAGCTTAGGGCGAAAGGTGTTTTTGTGTTGGTAGACAGACCGAAGAACCACAATGTACTAGGAAATAAGTGGGCGTTTAAACTGAAACAAAACCAGGATGCTACAGTAGAAAGGTTTAAGGCCAGGTTAGTAGCCAGAGGTTTTTCCCAGATACAAGGGGTAGATTATGATAAAACATACTCAATTGTAATGCACAAGAAAACAATTAGACTTTTATTGTCATTAGCAGCAGTCAATGGGTGGGAAGTGCATCATGTGGATATTCTGACCGCATATCTTAATAGCCCTCTTAATGAATTAGTGTATTGTGAACAGCCCGAAAGTTTTGTTGAAGAAGGAAAAAATAAAGTGTGGAAGTTAGTGAAAAGTCTATATGGACTGAAGCAGAGCGCTAAAGAGTGGTTCCATAAAATTAATGGTGTGCTGAATGAGGTGGGTCTAATTGCTCTTAAAAACGACCAGTGTGTTTATATCAATAAACTGAACTGTTGTGCCCAAGATAGCGGGTTCAAACCCGGCCAAAGTCGTCGGATTTGTTAAGAGCGTTAAAAATCCTTCAGTATGCCTTCCTTTGGAGGGGAAGTAAATCCGGCGGTCCCAAGTCATAGATTTATGGCATGTAAAAGATCCTTTCACAGACTTAACTTGTGTAAAGCTAAATTGTTAGGTTAGATTTCGTCGGAACGCTCTATCAAAGTTCCAACGTTCACCACTAGGTATCATTGATATCTGGTGGCGAAAGTTGGAACTACTTGAAATTGAACGGAACATGTAGCTCACCCTAATAAGGGTGTCCTCTGGAAGCAGCTACAGACTCAGGCGAGCCGAACATGTCCTCGGACACTCCCGGCACTAAAAGCCATACGTTAAATAAATAAATAAATAAATAAATAAATAAAATAAGACAAAAGATTTGATTGTAGGAGTGTACGTGGAGAATTTGGGTATTTGGGGCAGTGCTGAAAATGTGAATTGGGTGAAATCTGAGCTGAAGAAAAGGTTAGAGTTAAGAGACTTAGGGAAAATGACCAATTTTCTGTCTATGAATGTAACACAAGACAAAAAAAAGTGTATTGATCAAAGTAAATACACTAAAGAAATACTGTTGAGTTGTAAGTTAAGTTCTGCAAAAGGGAGGCCAGCACCCTTAGCTATCAGTGGTGATGATAAAACAGGATCAGGGGAGGAGAAAGTAGATGAAAAATGTTTCAAAATGCAGTAGGAAAGTTACTATATTTGTCGACATCAACAAGACCAGATCTCAGTTTTGCGGTATATGAAGTAAGTCAGAGATGTAAGGAGCCTAATAAACAAGACGGGAATAATGTAACGCATATCATGAGATATTTAAGAAATACAGAGGAAATAAAAAATTGTACATTCTACTAGAGACCAAAGTGATTGTAAAGTGGAAATATTTTGTGATGCAAATTATGCTAGTACCAAATCAGAGAGGCTGTCAATTACAGGATATGTAATTAAATTTGCTAATGGTCCAATTATTTGGCGTACTAAGAAACAAACGTGTCCTGCACTCTCTACTGTTGAAGCGGAGTACAATGCCATGTGTGAGGTAACTCGAGAGGTGTTATGGTTATACATGATCCTGAGAGAGTTAGGACAATGCAAGTTTATGAGTAAACCAATTGTTATTAAATGCGACAATCAAGGTTCGATATTTCTGAGTAAAAATGGTTTGGATTCAAAGCGATCCAAACACATTGATGTAAAGTTATGTTTTTTACAGCACTATGCCAAGAGTGGTATGATTCTGTTCAAGTATGTTCCATTAAATGAGAATTTGGCCGATTTATTTACGAAATCTCTGAGTGGACCAAGGACTGCAGAATTTGTTGGAATGCTTGGCATGTCTGATTAGTGTTTGGAAGTGTTGATTTATGTTTGTTTGATTGGTTGAATTTAGTAATTTGAATGTGTTGTTCTTCTGTGTATTGGTGTGCAGTTTGAGGACTGAAATGACTGCCAAAGGGAAGGTGTTGTTATTGCTGGTAGGTTGTCAGCAATTTCAGTGTCATGATGTTCTTTTGTTTTACTTATTGTGATTGGCCCGTTGGTGCGACTGTGGCGCTACCACACGTTCTTGTTCGGCGATGTGTTGCGAACCGTTGTGATAATGGAGTGTGCCAGTGTATCAGTGTCTGTTTATTCAAATTAAATATGTGTTAACATTAACAATTCGGTCTTTATTCCACTGTCTAATACAACCTAACTACATGACAGGGACTTGTTAATAGAAAGCCGAGACAAGTTCTCTTACTTTCATGCTTTCAATCGTGGTGGTCTGAAGTGTCCCTCTGACATTGTGGCGACTTTGTGTACCAGAGCCGTCGCGAGGGTGCACGGGGCCTGGCGCGAGAAAGTGCGCGGGGCCCAGTAGGCATGAGTTCACGGGTGGGGGGTAGTAAATGCAAATGTTAGACTCTTAAGTTGCTGTGTTGTACGGAGAGTGATGTTTTAAAAGAAATTACGACTGTAGGCTTGGCAAAACTCATTTTATTACATTTCTAGCTTCTAAACAAACCTCAACAAATAGGATAAGCATAAAATTGTATACAGGAAGCACCTGATCAGAGAAATGCAACAAGCAATATCAGTGGAAACCTGATATAATGAGCTAACACAGGAGATTGTTTTGCATAAATAATATATTATGGAAAACGAAGCATGTGCTTGATGTACTTTCTTACCCAAACGCACATAATTAATAATAATATGCAATCACGTTTACATATTTCAACATTTCTACGGCTATACAGTTTTTCATAAACTAAACTATTAAAAGTGCTTTAAGTCCACTTTCACCGATAAATATGAGCTGAATCCCTTGGGGTCGCCATCTCCCAGTCACCAGCCGTGAGCCCTTGGGGGTGTAGCCTCGTTCTTCGAGGGTTGAGGGCATTTCTTTTCTTCCTGTCCTTTATTTGCCTTATCCTTTCTTAGTTTGCCATTTCTTCTTCTAGTATGTAAGTCGGTAGTTAGTATTAGTTATAGTTTTCATTCTCATATCATCGTTCACTATCACCCAAACCTTTAGGGACCAATAACCCACGGTATTCGCTGCCTGTCGTACGAGGCGACTAAAAGGGGCGACCTTGGCTATTCTTTTAGGTTTCCGGCTTGTCTTGCGAATTGGACCTCCCGTGGGTGGGAGGGATGGAATACACTCACAGGTATACCCTGCCAATCGTAGAAGGCGACTAAAAGGGTTTCTTACCCGGGTCCCCTTTATGGGTTTGACAGCCAGCTCTAAACGTCACATTTGTGCTGTTTAACCCCCATAAGGTTATATCGCACGCTTTTCGTACATGTTTTGAGGTCTGACACTCAAAATTTTTATGAGCGTTGTCAGGGGAAGGGCCACTTAAGTGTGCGACTACGCTCGAGAGCATGTTCGGTCTGCCCACACCGACAGGTGTGTGCGCCATGAACCCTGCAGTAGTATCCGCCTGACAACGCAGGTCCCCGCACAGCTGCATGCCTGTGCTGGAAAACTCTCTCGTATACGCCAAGGGGTACATGCCAGTATGGCATGTCAAACATCGGACCCCGGGCAATGCCTTCCAAGCTAGGCGGGCCTTGCCTTGGCTGGGTAGCGCCTACAGAGACAGCCCGTGATTGCAGTCGGTGGCAAAGGGGGGATGAAATGGCCATGGGAAAGAAAAGAAACAGCTCCCTACAGGGTGGTCCGCCAACCAAGTCCTTAACTTTTAGTGCGATCAAGGGTTCAACCTCTTGGGAACAGGCCATTCGTGAAAATCTAGGTGCTAACACCCCCAAGTTTCTGGTAGCGACCAGAACAGATGGGGGTGATTTCAGGCTGGTAAAGAATATTTTGTTTTCTCGCCACATTGAAGGTGTCTATGGTGAGCTTGAGAAAGAACAAAAGATGAGAAACGGTAGCTTGTTGCTTAAGACCAGGACTGCTGAGCAAGTACTTGCGGCGCCCACCTTACCGTGGCACACATTCTCTTGGAGTGAGTGGACCTGGCCGATCTACGAAGGACTCTCATACTGCCTAACACCCTGTCCCTTATTCCCCGTGATGACGGGCCGTCAGCAGACTTCGTCATCCGGTTCATGAGGGAGAGTGGTTACTTTTTAAAGTTTTAATGTGAGTTCTAACTTTTAATTCAGATTATGTCTGTTTTATGTTTTTTATTGCGTTCATCTATTTTATTGTTTACTATGCCTTATTTTTTATTTTTATTTTTTTACCACCCCCCCTTTGCTATTTTTATTCAAATAAGGCATAATTGTTGGGGCTCACTGTCTGTTTTATATAAAACATTTTCAATTCATCAATAGCAGTGAGCTGTTTTTATCTTCATCCTTTCATTTCATGCCACTTCATTCAAGTAGGGGCCGATAACCTAGATGTTAGGCCCCTTAAAACAACAATTATCATCAACATTATGATTACTTGGATGTAGGTCCCCATACAAACACAGTATATTTTACATTGTTGGCTTATTTTAATTTGGGCTGGACTGAATCAAACACACTACCTTTAATTTTTTCTTTATAAAAAAAATGGTGAGAAGCGCGGGGCCTGGCGCGACTGCACCTCTCGAGCCACCCTCGCGACGGCCCTGTTGTGTACAATTCTCTATAAGATCATTTGCATTTTAGTAAGTGAACCTAGTGCTTTTCAGTCGGTCAACACGAATGTACCCAAAAAGAGATGGGTTATGCCCTAATCCTGAAATAAATTACATAAAATTAAAAAATACACTAGGATGACCAGTTTCGATCGTCAAGCGATCATCATCAGATCCATTACACTTAGGCTATAAAATCTATGTTTGAAATACAGGTGAATATATTTACAATATGTACAATTATTTAGTTGCAGTATTGGTACTGCAACTGTCAGTGTATGCTAAATGCAGTATATATGATGTTAGGTGAAATGCTAAATGGTGATAGATATCCGGAGTTTGTAATTAGGATTGATTATATGGTTGTAAAAATCAACCAAGGTTAAACTATAATATTATAGGCTAACTACTTATCTGATTGTCTTCCTTACTAGAGCTACGCGTAGTTATCGTGTTCACTGTAACTCACTGTGCGGTCGACTGCGGTAGGTTATCTTAACGACTGGTTTTTCCTGCTTTCTCCCCCCTGTCCATGTCCTGTGCTGAGTCATTGCGATGTGTTTATGTGATGTGTTGCCAACCTAGATAAGATGTATGTTATTGAATGAGGTGGGTCTACAACTATTAAAAACCGTGGATTAGCCCTCGCCACGCGTGGACCATAAGCCATTCAACCAAGCGCTGCCCGGTCTTATGAGGACGTCCCGGCACCTTTAATACTGCAGCGAATATGGGCCTTGGTTTATTGTAGAAGAAAAGTACATCGTACACCTGATCCAGATAACATTTACCTATAAAATAACCTAATTTCCCCCCTTTTTTATCTAGCTTGGCTGTGTCGCTAAATTGTGTCTTGTTTCCGACAGGGTGTGTTTTAGTAGCGTGAAGAGGGGTGAGCTCTCCATGAACGTGTGTTCATTTAGATTGTTGGGATTGTTTCGTTTGGCTAGGCGTGTCCCGATTGCTTCCTTTATGTCAAGCACTCTGCCTTTCGATTCGTGATGGATTATTTTAAGGTCCGACTCTATGTTGGTAAAGCTGTGCCCCGCGTCACACATATGTTCGCATACGGCTGAATGTGTTCCGTATCTTATCGCATTCCTATGTTCATTATAACGTGTGTCTACTCGTCTTTCACTCTGTCCGATGTAATTAACTTGACTACCGGTGTCTTGGCACGTTATAGAATATACCCCTGACCTTGAATACGGGTCATGTTTATTTAGATTACTATTTAGGAGGTGCCTACCGGTTGTGTTTTTCGTTGTGAAAGCTATCTTTATGCCTTGATTTTTGAATAGGTTAGTGATTTTATATGTATTCGCATTCACATATTTGAAACGCGCAAATATTTTCTCATTACTGTCCTGTTTGGGAATCGTTTTATCTTTATTTTTATATTTGGCTATAATTTGGTTTATTTTGCTTGGCGAGAAATTGTTTTCCTTTGCTATTTGCTTAATGGTTCTTATTTCCTTATTATAGTTGTCTTTTGACATGGGTATGTTTAAAGCCCTGTGCACCATTGACTTGAAACCCGCTAGTTTGTGCATACTGGGGTGTTTAGACTGATTGTCGATTGCATGCGAGGTTTGCGTTGCCTCCGGAATATGGAATATGAAAGCTCGTTGCCTTAACGTTCAATAGTTATATCGAGATAATTTATTTGTCGGTCTATTTCGGATTCCATAGTGAATTTGACTGAGTGGCGTAGGCTATTAATGGATTGGAGAATTGTTTCTTCGCTTGTTAGTTGAATATCGTAGATGCAAATTACATCATCTACCTATCTTTTCCATATTACTATTCCCTTTGTTGAAGTCTTTTGTAAGAACGCATTTTCTAGTGCATTGATGAAGATGTCAGCGATTAACCCGCTTAGTGGCGATCCCAGCGCTAGGCCTTCTCTCTGTGTGTACATTTTATTGTCGAATTGAAACACGTTTTGGCAGAGAACGACCCTCAATAATCTCACAATCTCTTCAGTTTCTTTTACCGAATTGTTGGATTTTAAGTTGTTTTCGATAGTGTTGATTGCTTCAATAATCGGAATATTGGTGTACATGTTAGTTACAACGAAGCAGCGGCAGTATTAAAGGTGCCGGGACGTCCTCATAAGACCGGGCAGCGCTTAGTTGAATGGCTTATGGTCCACGCGTGGCGAGGGCTAATCCACGGTCTTTAATAATTGTAGACCCACCTCATTGAAGCTAGGTTTCATTTGTAGGGTGTTCAATGCTGTTACTAGTTCTGTTGTGTTCTTTACAGAGTTGTTTTTGTCGTTGGAAAGACGGCATATTAAGATTTTTAGTAACTCTTTGCTGATTTTGTAATTAGGGGCATTCCTACAATTGACTTTTGGTCTCATTGGAAATTCCTTTTTGTGTATTTTTGGTTGTCCCCTCAATGACGGTATTTTCGGGTTCATGTTTATTAGTTTTGATTTTTCGGCGTTGGTCAGTATGTATTCTGTTTCTTTTAGCGCACTTTTTATTTGTTTTTGGAATTTGTTGGTGGGGTCTTTTGTTAATTCCTTGATTTCGTTGTTGTTTAGGAATTCGACTGTTTTTTTTTCAATGTATTCTGTTTTGTTCAAAATTACTGTAGTGTTTCCCTTATCTGCTTTTGTGATGATTAAGTCATGTTCTTTTATATTTAGTTTCAATGACTTTATTTCTTTGAGTTGTTTGTTGTTTTGAATGTTATTGCTTTCGCCCTCACGTTTAAGGATTTTTTGGTTCGTTGGTGGCAAGATGGTAACTAACATGTAACTATAATAAGGAAATAAGAACCATTAAGCAAATAGCAACGGAAAACAATTTACCGCCAAGCAAAATAAACCAAATTATAGCCAAACATAAAAATAAAGATAAAACGATTCCCAAACAGGACAGTAATGAGAAAAAAATTGCGCGTTTCAACTATGTGAATGCGAATACATATAAAATCACTAACCTATTCAAAAATCAAGGCATAAAGATACCTTTCACAACGAAAAACACAACCGGTAGGCACCTCATAAATAGCTATCTAAATAAACATGACCGTATTCAAGGTCAGGGGTATATTCTATAACGTGCCAAGACACCGGATGTCAAGCTAATTACATCGGACAGAGTGGAAGACGAGTAGACACACGTTATAATGAACATAGGAATGCGATAAGGTACGGAACACATTCAGCCGTATGCGAACATATGTGTGACGCGGGGCACAGCTTTACCATTATAGAGTCGGACCTTAAAATAATCCATCACGAATCGAAAGGCAGAGCGCTTGACATAAAGGAAGCAATCGAGATACACCTAGCCAAACGAAACAATCCCAACAATCTAAATGAACACACGTTCACGGAGAGCTCACCCCTCTTCACGCTACTAAAACACACCCTGTCGGAAACAAGACACAATTTAGCGACACAGCCAAGCTAGATAAAAAAGGGGGGAAATTAGGTTTTTTAATAGGTAAATGTTATCTGGATCAGGTGACGATGTACTTTTCTTCTACAATAAACCAAGGCCCATATTCGCGGCAGTATTAAAGGTGCCGGGACGTCCTCATAAGACCGGGCAGCGCTTAGTTGAATGGCTTATGGTCCACGCGTGGCGAGGGCTAATCCACGGTCTTTAATAATTGTAGACCCACCTCATTGAATAACATACATCTTATCTAGGTTGGCAACACATCACATAAACACATCGCAATGACTCAGCACAGCACATGGACAGGGGGGAGAAAGCAGGAAAAACCAGTCGTTAAGATAACCTACCGCAGTCGACCGCACCGTGAGATACAGTTAACACGATAACTGGGCGTAGCTCTAGTAAGGAAGACAATCAGATAAGTAGTTAGCCTATAATATTATAGTTTAACCATAGTTGATTTCTACAACCATATAATCACTCCAAATTACAAACTCCGGATATCTATCACCATTTAGCATTTCACCTAACATCATATATACTGCATTTAGCATACACTGACAGTTGCAGCACCAATACTGCAACTAAATAATTGTACATATTGTAAATATATTCACCTGTATTCCAAATATAGATTTTATAGGTTAAGGGTAATGGATCTGATGATGATCGCTTGACGATCGAAACTGGTCATCCTAGTGTATTTTTTAATCTCATATAATTTATTTCAGGATTAGGGCATAACCCATCTCTTTTTGGGTACATTCGTGTTGACCGACTGAAAAGCACTAATCTCTTGTTTACTAAGGCAACACTGAAAATAGTACTTCAAACACCACAATGTTCACGGCTAGTCAGGCAAATCGTGAAGCCAAGAGATTCAAATCACTCAGGCTTAAACTCATGAATTTAGACAAGTGAATATGGTTCAACAAAAAATGTATAGAACTAAAGCTCACCCCTAAATACGTACCAATTAAAACAATACCGAACACACCAGCTGGTGTATTCTTTGGAATACACGGTAAGACAGAGTAAGCTTTTGCTTCTCTTTGCTTTAGTTCATCCCTTCCTTTTTTCGCAAACACCAACAGTGATCTCCTGATTTCTCTTTGTTGGTATATGTTTCTTACACTACCTGTAAGTCTGTTCTAGATATATATCTTCCATGACCAACCTAGCGTCATCTGGCAGCGAATCTATGAAGTTCCTCAATTTTCCCTGCACAAGAGGACTTCCTTACCAATCTAGCCACCAGATCTCGTCGCTATCGCCAGCTATCAACTCCGTGATCAAGAGAACTTCGTCTACTTTTTCACCCACCAGGCTGCGCTAGTGACGCCTACTATAAACTCTTTGAAGACCATTTCATCAAGAGAAATTATTACTGTTTTGTTGGCTATTCTTATATGTATTCCTTTTGTCTCCTACCCCCACATTTTCCCTTCCCTGGTCGCTCCGCGCTCCGTTGAGCTGGCCTCACTTGTGCGTCTGATGTCAAACCAGTCAGTTGGAGCTTAACTAAAGCTCGCCTCCTCTAGACGCAAACTTTTAAATTTGATGCCATCTTTGAGTTTTAGAACCAACCGCCAACAGCAACATCGCCTTCTTCATGAAGCAAAGATAAGTACCGACTTCATGTTTTAACCACATTCTCATCGTTTTTAAAGCTTGCCACGGTGGGTGAGTGGTTATAGTGTCGGACTACCTACCCCAAGATTGCAGGTTCGCCCCTGGCCATGGTAAGTGATTTTTGAAGGCGACAAAAATCACGATACTCATGTCATACGTTGTTGGCATGTCAAAGAACCCCTTTGAATGCAGTAGGTCGTGTTCAATGGCAAAATTAATCTCGGGATTTTCCGCCAACACAAAGTTCCTCCATTCTCTACTTAAAAGCGCTGTAGTGTCAAGGAGTTTAGATATCTAACCTCCTTGACTTTCATAGCGTTCAAAGGAACGACGAAATTCGACATGCAAGCTACCCTCTGGGTGTCAATTAACAAAGCTTGCACCAGGCACCCGAGGCCATACGATATTATTATTATTATTATTATTATTATTATTATTATTATTATTATTATCGCTTTTAAAAGGCTCAATGCTTTATTTGGATTTTATAGACAGTGAAAATTGCTATATGTGATAAAATAACTGCTTTCTAGAGATCTTCTTGATCAAACTCGAACTATCAAGTCTAACTTTCAAAATGAAAGATTTTCTGAGATGCTATCTCACACCGAGGGATATTTCTAAAATACCCACTGTCTATATAATCTAGTTTTCCGCCGAGGGATTCTCTACCCAATTTAAACAAGTCATCATTGCTATGGAACCTTCCAGAACTACACTCTATCTACCTGTTATACTGTCATGTATTTTCCACTTGATATGGGAATACTTTCTTCGCTGAGAAACTTCTGTGGGATAAACTTCTAATCCACATAAACTGTCTTCCTACGTGGGAAATTTTCTGCCGTATTTAAGTGCCGCCCATAGAAACTACAACACATAATTCTCTCAAGCCAAAACTCAACTTTTACATAACTGCAATAACTTTTCTTTCTATAAACTTTTTGTGCTACTACAGCGAACTTTCAACTATATCAACAGACTATAGTGATAACAGTGCCTGTTCAATTTTTCATAGCGCCGCGCTCGTCCGAGTACAATAAATACGGCCATGAACACTCTTCCACAATCCCATTTGATCTTGTGGCTGCTTGAGCTATTGGTTCTCGCAGTCAAGGAGTGCAGTTGCTCTCTATATAAAGGGAGGTATCGCGCAGTTCGATACTCCTGTGGGGGTCCGGGCGGGGACACCAAGAGCCCGCCGATGAGCCAGCTTGGTGTCCTAGGCGAAACCCCACACAAGACACGGCACAAACCTAGAAGAATTGCTGAGTTAGAATAATAAAATTGTTAATTTAGGTCTTTTTTCAATGAGATGTCACTCTCAATAAGTGCCCTCCCTTACTTGCTCCACGTGCAACGAATTATTGTCTGTAAAACTTCGTGTCTAGCACACGCCTTAAAGTATATTGTTTCTCCCTTCTAATGAGGGAATCCAATTCCTTTTACTCAAAAGTGAGTTATCTCTAGGTTTCACGAAAGGGAAATTTGCCCTATTTTTCTCGTGATCCCTACTTAAACATAGGAGTTCTAGAAACTTCCTTTCAATTTTTCTCTTCAGGTTTCACAATAAGTGACCTGCCCTATTTGTATAATCGCCAAATGTAGCTCTGTATTAATACAAGAAGTTATAAAAACTTCTATTTCATTTCTTCCTGTTTTTTGTTGTTGTTACTTTCGAAGTTGTTATTTGTTCATATTTCTAAGATACCTATCAAGAAATCCTTAAAATATACATCTTTTACTTGATTTATTGTTTAACTTCAATTACGTCAATTATCTTTAAATTTCCCATTTGTTAATTTTAGCAATATTTCAAAATCTTACCCAGATTTTAGTACGTATAAAAGGTTTAAAACCAAAAGAATTGTCAATTACCTGGCGCAAGCTTTAAATGATTTAGGAGGTATGTGACCCCAATTGTTTACAAAATCAAAATTATATATTTGTTACATAAACTACTTCTTTTCACATTGTTAAATAAATTAAGATTTGTTCTTCTGATTTATCATTTCTCAAACATAACGGTTAGGCAAGATCCTGTCTTCCCTGACTCTTCCTAGGTATATGCCCTCTTTAATAAAAATAAATCCATTGATAAGGTTTTCACTACTTGTTGCATTTGAGCAAGAACTCTTAGTTATTAACTTACTAAAGTCTCTCTTAGCTTTGATAGCTAATTCTAACTGGCCAGTAAGGCAAGCATAGCTCGCTACGCCAGCTTCCTGCTTGTGGAGATTCTCTCTACCACTTATGGTTTTTTTTTTTTTAAATTTAAGTGTATCTCATTGTCTAAACTTTTAGTCGGCGCCTTGCTGGGCAAAAGCTTAGTCATTTCTAAATGCAACTATTGGTACTCTTACCAAAATTATTCCCAAGGGTATAATTGATTTATCCCTATCCTTTTTGGAAGCATTCGGTCGCTCTTTATAAATTCTACAATTTCGAGAACTAAAATATCACGGCAGATTCAAATTATTTGTATTCTTCAAAATACTTGTTTAGAAACAAACTCCTTTGAACAGATTCACATTAATCTGTCACTCTTTGTCTTGCCATAACACCACCCTTTCCCCATAGTAGGTATATTTATGCTTGAGAGGGAATACGCTATAACAACTTTTTTGCGAATAGCCCAAGTTCCAGCTGCATTTCCTGTTAGTTTCGCCCAGGTCCCTAACCACTTTAGGTATCGGAAAGCGGATTTGCAGTGGCAGCTGCCTTTGAGTATACTTAAATTAAAATTATAACTTCTGTTGGAATCTCGTCCTATTTCGCCATCCTTTTTCTCCAATCCGAAACCCACTTCTTTTTCTTCATCATCTTCCCTTGGGGGTTAGGTTATTCCCAAGCTAATTATCTAACCAAAATTTGGTGCCGAAACCCGGGAGAGTCCATTTATGACATTTTACTTATCAGACTTTATTTGTCAAGGGTTATTTGACAATATTTTGCAAATCATAAATATCTTCTTTGAATTTTTCAGCTATAGCTTCACCGTGCGAAGCCTGTGAAGGAGAAAGAGGCCGCTCCTGTCTCTTTTGGTGTGTCCCTTTCTTTCAACTTATTTGCTGCTGCCAGTTTGACAGCATTTCCAAGGTTCCACTGTTTCGTAAGTTATACTTTAATTTACCTATTTTGTCATGGCTCCTACAGAAAAGGATAAGGATGAAAAACTTACTTCTAAACGAGCATCCTATAAAGAGCAAATTACCCGATTTAGAAAATACATCAAAGAGCTAGATCCTGTGAGTTTGCATTCACAAATTCTCATAGTGTGTTTCTTTTGTTTTTGTATTTCTCAGTGTTCTTTTATTTTTGTATACCGTACAAGTCAAATGTACTTTTTGAATATAACCGTCTGTTTCCGGTTGTGACCAATGGATGTCGGTGTTTGTTTCTTCTCCCATCAATTTGGAGTTTAGAACTGTATTTAGTAAACCCTTTTTACTAATTATTTTATGGCAGGTTATGAGCCCAGTTAAACGCTTATTGCTGTTAATGTGTGGACTTTGTGATGGGAAAATGTCGGTTGTTAAAAGGTGTTGATATGTGCGGCGCACATGTGGACGGCAGTTAAGTGTGCATTCAAGATAGTTTTTGGTGAATTTTGTGGACGATTTTCTATTGTGAGGACTATTTGTACGTTTTATTTTAAGTATACATACTAACATGGATGCAGCTACGGGAAGCAGCGAGCGAGTAGTTGCAATAGTGAGGTTACAGGACGACAATTGGGAAGTGTGCAGCACACGAACAAAGGCATTGCTTCAAACAAGGCGTCTGTGGGACGCGGTTCAAGGTTTCCCACGAAAGACCGATACAGGAGAGGTAGAAGATACACCCGTTGAAGAGTACTCCGAGGCCCAACTGGGCAAAGATCAAGACGCGAAAAACTTGCTCATAGGTTTGGTCACCGACCCTTTCCTAGGTGATATCAAAGAAGCGGAGACAGCTAAGAAAGCATGGCAGAATCTTCTGACTTCATGTTGCGATACCGGAGTCCTTAAAATTGTGACGATGTTAGAAGAATTGTGTCTTTTTAAGAAAACTAGTGACATTAGCATGCGTACATTTGTTGATAAAGTGCTCACTTGGTGTGCACGGTTGGACGATGTAGGTATAAAATTTACGGATAAGGCCAAAGCTGCTTTTATTCTCAGAGGACTGGAAAAGCGGGAGTACGAAAATTTGATACGTTCATTGGAAAGCAATGAAGAAAACTTAAGTGTAAAGGTAGTGCGAGCCAAACTATTGTTGGAGGAGAGAAAGAACAAGTTGGACAAACTAAAGATGGAGCGAGAACAGGAGACTTATGCGAGGCTGAAGAAGGAAGAATCTGAGGGTGAAAGCGTGAAGGCAATGGTGGCAGCCATGCGCTTAAATTCCAAGGGGGTCGTCAACAGCAGCAGAAGTGTCAACAAGCCAACAGGTAGTGGTGGATTCATGTGCTACAAGTGCCAAGAACATGGGCATATTGCGAAGTTCTGTGATGTAGTTCATGAAGCAAGAAAGAAAGGTTAAGTTTTGTGTTTTAATTGTGCCAAGATAGGTCATACTTCCCGGAATTGTAGTAATGGACGCAAGGAAAATGTTAAGGTTAAGAATTGTGAGGTTATTGCCACGGTAAAGGACGATGGGGCGGCAAACGAATGTGTTCAGGTTAATGCTAGTAGTGTTAAGGTAAAGGCTTATGTGGCAACTGAAAGCAAGGATGATGCATCTGATTGTGTATGCAGGCGGTATGTAGATTCAGGAACCACTGAGCACCTGACACCTTATAAGGATATTCTGTATGATTACACCCCAAAGGTTTCTGGTAGTGTAGACACAGCTGATGGATCCGTAGTTAGTGTATGTGGTATGGGAAGTGTGCTTATGAAGCTATCTGACAAGTGTGGAGGTTCTTTTCTGAAACTGAAAAGAGTGTTGTATGTCCCAGGTCTTCAAGACAATTTAATATCTGTAGGTCAATTTGACAGGAAAGGTGCAGTCGTAACCATTAAAGATAGCAAAGTTGTATTGTCAGATCATGAGGGTATATTCCTTACGGGTGAGGCCGTTGGAAATATGTATAAGGTAAATCGTGATTATTTTATGGTAGAACAAGGGAAATAATTTGCTTGTAATGACGAGGTGGAGGTTGTGTATGCTAAGAGCAACAAAGCTGTAACTAGCGGAATATGGCATCAGCGTTTTGGCCATGCTCTGAACATTCCAGATCGTGATTTTATACCCAAAGAAAATAATCTTGATTGTGATACTTGTAAACAAGGTAAAATGAAAAGACTTAAATTTAATGAAAGAGATCATGTATCTCAGAAGCCATTAGATGTTGTGTTCTCTGATGTTTGCCAGTTAGAGCACCCATCGATTGGAGGTAGCAAATATTTTAACATTTACTGATGATTGTACCAGATTCTCATATGTAAGGTTTCTTAAGCATAAGAGTGATGCATTTAATGAGTTTCTCAAGGTTACGGCCCTAATGGAGACAGCACAAGGGACCAAGTTGAAATCTTTCCATTCAGACAACGGTGGAGAGTATTTAAGTACAAAGTTTGGTAACTATCTTGAAAAGGAAGGTATTGTTCGTAGGTTAACAATGGCTTACTCTCCTCCAACAGAATGGCGTTGCTGAACGACTCAACCAGCAACTTCTCACCACTAGTAGGTGCATGCTCATTCAGTCAGACATGCCAGTTCAATTTTGGGGGGAAGCCATCAGCACAGCCTGCTATATAAAGAATAGGTGTGTGTCATCAACTGTAAAGAACATCCCATTTGAACTGTGGACGAATAGAAAGTTGTCAGACCAGGAATTGCTTATGTTAAAATCATTTGGTTGTAAAGTTTGGATCCATAAACGTAACGTGGAAAAGTTAGTGCCAAGGGCAAATGTTGGTGCAATGCTAGGGTACCCCGATGACTCGAGGGGCTACCGTGTATGGGACATCGAAAATAAATGTGTCATTAAATCCAGGAATGCAGATTTTGTTGAAGATGTATTTCTGTTTTCTGTAAAAGCCCAGGAAAAACCTGTAACTCAGATAGATTGTGAACCTAGAACAGTTGGAGAAGCGTTTGTCGAGCAGAAAGATTGTGGAGGTGACGTGTTTGAACACGAAGTAGCCGAATCAGGAAATGAAAATTCTGTAACAAGTGATAGTGATGCCTCTTTGTCAGATTCTGATGTAATAGACGCTCCATTACAGCCTGAACACACAGTATTACGCAGGTCGAGTAGAGAGAGAAAACTTCCCAGTAAGTGTGTGTGTTGTAATGAAGTCAAATGTCGCATTGTCATGTTAAGGTCAGAATATAACGATCCGGTGTCTTTTCAAGAAGCCACCTCACGAGATGACAAAGATAAATGGTTTGAGGCAATGAACCAAGAGATTTCCCTCTTGGAAAAACATAATGTGTGGACACTTGCAGAAGATTCAGGTGGCAAGACTGTCATAGGCACCAAATGGGTGTATAAAACTAAACGAAACCAAGAAGGTGAAGTACTTAGGTATTGAGCACGTTTAGTAGCTCAAGGTTTCAGTCAGATAAAGGGTACTGATTTCCTTGAATCCTACAGTCCTGTGGTAAAAAGGAAAACTATTAGGGTCCTTATACCCATAGGAGTAGAGCGTGAATGGGATAATTGTCACTTGGACATTGTATCGGCATACCTTAATAGCAAAATTAAGGAAGCTGTATTTGTAAATCAACCAGAAGGTTTTCGCAGTGTAGAATACCCAGAATATGTGCTAAAACTCAAAGAGTATTTACGGTTAATGTCAAGCTGGTAAAGATTGGCACAATTGTATCACTGCACAACTTGTCAAGCTTGGCTTAAATCAAAGCAAATGTGATCCATGTCTGTATTTTAGCCCAGATCATGACCCTTTGCTACCATACAAGGAATGATATGTAAATGTTTGTTGTTAGTGTAAGGCTAGTTATGTTTTTTTTTTGTTTTAAGTTTTTTTTTGCAATTTGTGAATGGGGGGAAGTGTGAGTTTGCATTCACAAATTCTCATAGTGTGTTTCTTTTGTTTTTGTATTTCTCAGTGTTCTTTTGTTTTTGTATACCGTACAAGTCAAATGTACTTTTTGAATATAACCGTCTGTTTCCGGTTGTGACCAATGGATGTCGGTGTTTGTTTCTTCTCCCATCAATTTGGAGTTTAGAACTGTATTTAATAAACCCTTTTTACTAATTATTTTATGACAGATCCCTCAGAAGCTCAATTAGATTTGTTAAAACATCGCGTAAAGGATTTTGAACGTTCATATGAAAATTATTGTAACATCCAAACTGAAATCGAAACTTGTATGCTCAATCAAACTGATGATCGAGTCGAAGTAGAAAATCAATATTACGAAGGTATAGGTTCCGCTTTTAAAATAATACGCCTACTCGAAGAAGAACAGAAAAAAGACGGTTCTGTTCTTGGTTCCCTCCATGAACAACAAACCTCTTTTCGTGAGGGCACTCACATGCCCAAACCAATCCTACCTAAGATTGATTTACCCCACTTCTCTGGAGACGAATCTACTTGGGATTCTTTCTATGAACTATTTTGTTCTCTTGTTCATGACAATGAAGACATTCAAGTCATCTATAAGTTTCATTATTTGCGATCTATTCTACAAGGTCAAGCCCTGCAGTTAGTTGAAGCACTCCCGCTAAGTGCTGAAAACTACCCTATTGCCTTTAACTTGTTGAAGGAAAGATACGGTAATCTACGGCTACGTATTCAACGCCATATGAAGGCTCTATTTAACTTACCTGCTGAAACGTTATTTATTTTGCTCCACGTTGAGCGTACAAATGAGACGTTTTGCTAGCTCCTAACTGTTGGGTGAGAAATGTAACTGTTTACCTTTGCCTAAGCTATGTTGTTTTAATGGGCGCCAAGACCTCAACGCAATGTTGAAATCTAAATTTGTATTTAACAACGTCTAGCTCTGGCAGAACACCTTCAAGACTCTATTCACTCAGATCGTGGTATGATTTGATCATTAACCCAACAAACAATTGTATCAGGAGAAGGAATTGGTCTATATCTAATGCTACCTACTGAAAGCAAAGATTGCATTGTAAAAGAAATGAATTTATTATATAAAACAAGAATAGCAAAATTAATAATAATAAGTATAAAATTTAAATTGGAGCGTTGTGATTTGAATATTACCGATAGAAAATTACGTGAAAACGGAGTCTGATAAATTGATTTTACTCTTATTTCCAAGCTATGAAGTTACTGAAATATGAAATGTAGAACAAAGAAAATGAGAGATTGCGTATTTCTGCGTCATTGGCGCTTACCACTGGAAATTGCCAAAGCATTTCCCTCGTTCTTGAAGATGTTGTGAGCTTCCCACAGTCTCCTGGACGTCGTCATCTCCGTCGGAATTTGATGATATTCTGGTAGATTAGATAATTCTATGGTCCGTACCTCGGACCCAAACACTCGTACAACCAAGTTTTACAAAAGTTCGTCGCTAACTCCACTGAACATCGGAGCGACACGCACTTGCGACCGTACACCTCAAGTATTTCACAGATAGTCCTCTTCCACGGAACATCGGAGCGATTCCCGCGTATATCCACACTCGGCAAGAACTACACAGATTGTTCTTGTTTCACGGCGCGTCGAACGATATATGCACCTGTTGGCTCCCCCACCATGGTACCGACATCTAGCTTACGTCGTCGCCACTGATTGGCTGCACCCTACGCGCTAGATCCCCACTCCTTCCTCATTACACTCCGCGGGAGGGAGAAGTCGATTTCCGTTTCCACAATTCGCCTTTTCTAGACCTTGCGACCCAAGATTGCGTCATGCTCCTCGACAAGATTCAGCGTGTACTTGAAATCCCAGTGAGTCATCTCTCTCAAATACCCTAACTGACAAAAACTCCGTAAAATTCCGTAATCAGATAATTTTCTATAATATCGTCGTTCGTAATAATTTGCTTGATAGCGTTTTCTAAGACATAGAAAACCTATCTGAATGCTAATAATTTTTATAAAATGCTCCGAAAATACCTTAATAATAATTATAAAAAATTAATAATAATAATAAATTACCATGAAAAATTGTCTTGGCTGAACAATTTGCCGCGTAAATAAATATAGAATGGCTTCCTACTGACTTATGCCAGTTGCATAAAACCCCTCGAAAAACACGTTACATATTCGCCTCGGATCATCGGATGATTTACCGTGACGACGGTCCATTATCCGATTATCCCAGACACGTTAATAAACCCCATCCAAAATACATATTACATAAACGAAATCACCCTAAATTACAGATATATACACTCATATTTTTTCTTCACGCACTTTGCGTCAAAGTTTGTTGTCACTATGGATTGCACTTTGCAACCAGTCCAATGTTTTACATATGGAATAGTGTTCCACGGATATTTCCGCCTCTCAAATTTCTCTATGTTGGAGAAATAGACATAATTAATGTGTGAGCACTATGTATTTATGATGTCATATCACACGCATTGAAGGTGTTCTGATATATTTATATCACCATAGAACTCCCTAATTTCACTGGAGGTCCCCTCCTTATGGTGACATTTAATTCCACTTATCACTGAGCACACGATCACACTACTGTGGCAGCGCCTCGTGACCATAATACTTAATCTCTCTTTAAAGTAGATTAAATGAATATTGACTTCTAAAAAAAAAACAGTAAATGCGCATTACATATAACACCAAATATTTCTGTGCCGTAATCGCCCTGTCTTGTTAAGTTCCCGTTAACCATATTCTACTTAATACTAGTTCTCAACACAGACCATTTCTCCTCACACACATAATACCATTGTACAAATTATCTTAAATTACACACTTACAAATCTTACATGGCGAGGCCGTAAACAGAAATCACGTGTGCTGATATGTATGAGTTTCATGAAGGACTGTCTCGCATTCTGATGGCCCATCTTTTATCTCGTGGACGCCTTAAGCTAACAAGCCCTATTCAAGCGCTCCCCCATCTCTTGGAGATAAATGGGAACCCATCAGCGCTGCCAAAATGGCCTTGGTGCATCGAGACAATTTAGTGCTCAACAGCATCCGACAATCCCGTCATATTTCCCTGTACCTTAAAAACTCTCATTTACTTACAGTCTACCCCCCTGTGTGACTTCTGATACGCCTGCCTTAAGACCAGATCCTCCACGGACCAGATACTACACTTACTCATTTGATAGGCTGGCTCGCCAGCTAAACACACTCACTTTATGACACATATTTTCGTAGATTATGTATATTATACGTCCCGTATAATCTGTTTCCCTCACTATTCTCCAGCACATATGCTGTTTTTCCAATACGTTTGGAAACTATAAATGTTTCTGCGTCACCTGCTTCCAACCTTGCAAGTGGCTCCCTTTAAATGAACGTCATCACGTTGCTCTACCTAGCATATTTCTCAGTGTCTGTAACGATGCCCTGTTGCTACTGTCCACACATGCTAACCCTACTTTCCTCTGGTGTAACACCTCTACTTGACACTCGATGACCTAAAAATGTCACTTCCGACTGGCAGAATGACGACTTAGACAGCTTCAAAGTGAACCCTGCCTGATCTAACTTCTGAAAAACTATATTTAAATGACATAGATGCTCCTCAAAACTGCGTGAACTAATTACCATATCATCAATGTAAATGGTTACAAACTCTCCTGTGTCATCCCCTAATGCGATGTTTAAAGCCCTAATTAAAGCTGCTGAACTACTCTTTAACCCATAAGGTGTTCTACAAAATTGATAAAGGTTATATTTATGACTAAAAGCTGTAAATGGTCTATCTTCGTACATAAGTGGCACTTGCCAAAAACTGGAACTCAAATCTACACAAGTGAAATACTTCTTCCCCTCAAATGTTTGCATTAATTCCTCTATTGACATAGATTTCAGCTGATCTGAACTAATTCTACTGTTAACCAAACGAGCGTCTAAACAAATACGAACAGTGCCGTCGGTCTTGGGTACCGTGATGAAAGAATTAACATATGGACTGTTCGAGTGCTCAATAATCCCATCTTCAAGCATCTGATTAATTTGTGCCTCAACTGCACTCTGATAAGCGAAAGGTACAGGATATCTATGTCCTGTGAATACTGACCTATCAATAACGTTCAATGAATGTGTATAGCAATTGGCCATACCAATGCGATCGTCAAAAACTCTCCTATTACACAATAACACATCATAGAGCCGAACACACTGTTCATCCTCTATATTTCCCTGAAATGCAGCCTCACGTAACGAGTCCTCTAGACTTCCGTTCGTAATCACACTGCCCACAAAACATGGAGAACCCCGCTCTACGGCTGGCGATATCTCATTTAAAGTACAAATCACACCTACAATACTACTCCTCTGAATACGGTCATTGAACGCTACTTCTACTTCAGAATCTCCCCATTTAAATTTCAAACTCCCTACATCATAACATAAGTTACCAGACACTCTACTTAGCCACTCTGAACCCAAGATAACACTGAATACTAAATTTGGAATTACAAGGCAAATCTGCTTCTCTACATGATTATTAATTTTAATGTCTACTAAAACTTGCTTAGAAATTACTTTAGACCTCTTCCCAACAGCTGTGATAACAAAAGTGCTTTTAATTGGCATCTCCTCAAAATTTACTCCAGTTCCTTTCATTTTATCATAAAATGCACTACTTATGCAACTCTTCATACAACCACTATCAATTAAAACATCTGTGTACGCCTCAGACACGTTAAATTTAACTATGGGGCTCTTACTAACCACTTCCTGAATAATACCTTCATCATTTAGTTCATGTAATAATTCATTTCTTACATTTAGGTCATAGGGTTCCTGTATAATTGTATGGACAGGGCATGCTACAGACTGAGATTCTGACCTTACTTCGCAGCCTGGTTCGCGTTTAAAGAACCGCTACAGCTGGCCGTAGTACTAGTTACTACTGCACTGGTCTGGTTGTTCTGAGTTGTGTTGTCATTGTTTGGCTGTATATTACTACCACTAGGCTGTCCTCTTCCTTGACCCCTATTCTGGTTGTAATTATTGTCATTATAATTTCTCCCTTGATTTCCCCTGAAATCATTGTTTCTCCCTTGATTTCCCCTGTAATCATTGTTCCTCCCTTGATACTGATTACCATAGCCATTTCCTCTGTTCTGATTTAGCTGATTATTATTATTTCTATTTTGAGCATTGGCCCCTTCGCCACCGTTCCCTTGAACTTCCTGATGCCTGGCTTCATTAGGTCTATTATTATTATTACCCTGGTTCCTATTGAAATTGTCCTCATAACCCCCTCTCCCTAGTGCATCAAATGTGCTTAACAAACTTTCTACTTGTGATATAGTCTTTACATTCTGGATACAAGCAGCCTCCTTGATCCTATAGGGAAAGTGCCTAAGTAGCAACCTTACCACATCACTTTCCTCCTTCAAGCCATCCAGATATTTACACACTAATACCTGCCCTAAAAAGTATTCGGTCATGGTGGAGCTTCCTTTAGGGTTATATTTACCACACACTACTCCCTCACGATGCTGCGACTGAATAACCTCATTCCAGAACTTTTCACAGAATTTTATTTTAAAATCATTCATATCAGTAAACTTGTCTCTGTAGACAGCAAACCAATTCCTCGTTTCCCCCACAAACACTTGTTCTAAAATTTCAACTACCTGGCACCACTCAATACTACCATTTTCCAACCTCTCCCCGAATTTATTTTCTATAGTGTTCATGAACTCCATTGGGCACCCCTGTCGATTGCTGAACTTACCCAGTTCTACCTCCCTGTGTGTGCTATTCACAAAAACTGGCCTATTCTGACTATTTTCTTGCCTGATCCTAGCTTTTAATTTTAACTCTAATTCTGCGATTTTCTCCTCAGCCTTCCTCTCAATACTGTTTACTGTTAATTTAATGTTTCCTTCTGATTCTTCTACTTTATCATATAGCTTTGCTTGTTTCTCCTCAATCTTGCTAATGCTCTCTTTATTACTCTCTCTTAAATCATTTACTTCTGCAACTATTTGTGAGTGGACTTTCTCAATTCTACCCCCCAGCTGTTCCTTAACCTCTTTAGTAGCTACCTGAATTTTGTCAATTTCTCCCCCCAATTGCTTTTTGACCTGCTGTGTTTCCAGTTGCACTAGTTCTTTTAAATTTTCAGCCTGTGTACTGATTCTAATTTCCAACTCCTCCTGTACTTTTCCTAATTTTCTGTCTACATCTGCAATAATCTCTTTAGCCTTTTCTTCCATCACCCCCCGGATCTCACCTCTAATCAGTTCGAATTTGTCACTCATTTCCCTACTGTTTTGTTCTAATCTGGCGTTTAAACTATCGCTCAATTCCCTATTACTCTCTTTATTTTCCCTACTGTTTTGTTCTAGTTTAGCGTTATTCTGTTCTAATTTTGCATTTAAAGCTTCTGTACTTTCTTTATTTTCCCTACTGTTTTGTTCTAGTTTAGCGTTATTCTGTTCTAACTTTGCATTTAAAGCTTCTGTACTTTCTTTATTTTCCCTACTGTTTTGTTCTAGTTTAGCGTTATTCTGTTCTAACTTTGCATTTAAAGCTTCTGTACTTTCTTTATTTTCCCTACTGTTTTGTTCTAGTTTAGCGTTATTCTGTTCTAACTTTGCATTTAAAGCTTCTGTACTTTCTTTATTTTCCCTACTGTTTTGTTCTAATTTAGCGTTATTCTGTTCTAACTTTGCATTTAAGGCATCACTACTAACTTTGTTCTGATACATAAACTCGAGAAGTAAAGTTTTTAATTCTGGTTGGCCGCCTACACTCCCTGTTTCAGTATCGGGATTTACCTCCGCTACCCCGGTACTACCATCACTCGACATACTGCTCGTATCATCACTCTCCCGTTGATGACCACTACGTAACCTCATCTGTCTTTCTTTCTCATCCCCCATAATGATATACACTGATACAGACAAATAACCCCCAAAATACAGGCACAGAAATATATACCCTTCTCCTTCCACAAATGTTATTAGGTTTTCAGCCCCAAGTTGTCGGCGACAAGTGAAACGTTATTTATTTTGCTCCACGTTGAGCGTACAAATGAGACGTTTTGCTAGCTCCTAACTGTTGGGTGAGAAATGTAACTGTTTACCTTTGCCTAAGCTATGTTGTTTTAATGGGCGCCAAGACCTCAACGCAATGTTGAAATCTAAATTTGTATTTGACAACGTCTAGCTCTGGCAGAACACCTTCAAGACTCTATTCACTCAGATCGTGGTATGATTTGATCATTAACCCAACAAACAATTGTATCAGGAGAAGGAATTGGTCTATATCTAATGCTACCTACTGAAAGCAAAGATTGCATTGTAAAAGAAATGAATTTATTATATAAAACAAGAATAGCAAAATTAATAATAATAAGTATAAAATTTAAATTGGAGCGTTGTGATTTGAATATTACCGATAGAAAATTACGTGAAAACGGAGTCTGATAAATTGATTTTACTCTTATTTCCAAGCTATGAAGTTACTGAAATATGAAATGTAGAACAAAGAAAATGAGAGATTGCGTATTTCTGCGTCATTGGCGCTTACCACTGGAAATTGCCAAAGCATTTCCCTCGTTCTTGAAGATGTTGTGAGCTTCCCACAGTCTCCTGGACGTCGTCATCTCCGTCGGAATTTGATGATATTCTGGTAGATTAGATAATTCTATGGTCCGTACCTCGGACCCAAACACTCGTACAACCAAGTTTTACAAAAGTTCGTCGCTAACTCCACTGAACATCGGAGCGACACGCACTTGCGACCGTACACCTCAAGTATTTCACAGATAGTCCTCTTCCACGGAACATCGGAGCGATTCCCGCGTATATCCACACTCGGCAAGAACTACACAGATTGTTCTTGTTTCACGGCGCGTCGAACGATATATGCACCTGTTGGCTCCCCCACCATGGTACCGACATCTAGCTTACGTCGTCGCCACTGATTGGCTGCACCCTACGCGCTAGATCCCCACTCCTTCCTCATTACACTCCGCGGGAGGGAGAAGTCGATTTCCGTTTCCACAATTCGCCTTTTCTAGACCTTGCGACCCAAGATTGCGTCATGCTCCTCGACAAGATTCAGCGTGTACTTGAAATCCCAGTGAGTCATCTCTCTCAAATACCCTAACTGACAAAAACTCCGTAAAATTCCGTAATCAGATAATTTTCTATAATATCGTCGTTCGTAATAATTTGCTTGATAGCGTTTTCTAAGACATAGAAAACCTATCTGAATGCTAATAATTTTTATAAAATGCTCCGAAAATACCTTAATAATAATTATAATAAATTAATAATAATAATAAATTACCATGAAAAATTGTCTTGGCTGAACAATTTGCCGCGTAAATAAATATAGAATGGCTTCCTACTGACTTATGCCAGTTGCATAAAACCCCTCGAAAAACACGTTACACTGCGTCACAGCACAATGACGTCACTAGTTTGCGTACTCTCATTGATACAACACAACTTCACGTTAAAGCTCTATCCCAATTAGATCAACCCACTGAACCCTGAGACACTTTCTTAATACACTTATTAGTGGTTTCTAAAGTCGATGTTGCTACTCTCAAAGCTTGGGAGATTGAACTTTCCAGAGAAGACGATTACTCTTACGAGCATTTAGTCACTTTCATAAACGCTAGATGCCAACTCTTAACTGCTTTAGCTAATCAAAGTGAACCCTCATCCCCTAGTTCTAAATTTGAATCAATGTCTCTTAAACCTAAAAGCGAACGCTTAGCATCTAGGACTCAAAAACCTGGGTCCAGCTCATCTAAACTCAAGTCAAACGCCACTTGTTACCCAACTAGGTCTAGTGAACGCCGTATTGCTAGTTCTCTCGTTTTAAACACTCAAAGCGAACCCCGTAAGAGTTTAAATGAACCATTAAAGTGCATACTCTGTAAAGATTCCCACACCTTATATCTATGTAAATCTTTTAAAGAACTGTCAGTCGACGACAGAAGAAAATTAGTTTCCCAGAATAAACATTGCTTCAACTGCCTAGCACCCACGCATTCTGCTTCAAATTGCAAGTCCACCAGACTTTGCTTCCATTGTGAAAAAGCTCATCACCATTTACTACATCGTCATGATCAAGCAAGGTCATCGACCGCATCTACTTCTCAGAAAAGTGACAATGCTAACAGTTCCAATACTTCATCTTACATTCAAAATGCCAAGTCCATACGTAGAGCCCAAGTACTATTGTCCACTGTCCAAATCGAAGTTCAGGATAACTTTGGCAACTGGGTCCGTGCACGTGGTCTTCTTGATTCGGCGGCAACCCACGATTTCGTTTCTAATTCATTAATCAAAAAACTAGGCCTGCCTGTAAACCCCACTTCTATCAATGTATCAGGCATTAACAGCTCAAAATCGCAAGCTTTACAGTTTTCAAAGCTAACCATAAGAGACATTTGTCACAGAAATAACTTTCTCAAACTGAATTGTCTCATTCTCAATAGCATAGGAGAAGATACTCCATGTTACTCTGTTGATATTTCAGGTTTAAGCATTCCCTCGCATTTAAGGCTAGCCGATTCCGTGTTCAATGTACAAAACCCCATTGACATACTCTTTAGTGCCAATGTTTTCTGGAATTGCCTTCGTAAACAGGTTCTCAAGTTATCCTCAAACGTGGTTGCCAGATACACTAATTTTGGATGGATCGTCACCGGTCAACTTCCTCATTATTCTCCCCAACCCGCATCGCAATGTTATTTCGCTAATACTGACTTGGAACAGTTCTGGAGGCTTGAAAGAGTTGATTCTCCTAACGTGACCTATTCAGAAAACGAATTCTGTGAGCAACTTTTTCTGAACACCACCACTCGTTCTCCTGATGGCCGGTTCATTGTTCAGATGCCAAGATTACATAATCTCCCTAAACTTATTAATTCTCAACCCAAAGCTCGAAAAGCTCTCTTTGCTATCGAGAGCAAATTCAAGAAAGAACCTCTCGTTAAACAGCAGTATACTGATTTCATGGATGAGTATGAAAGCTTAGATCATATGGAAGTTGTTAGCAAATCTGATGACGAATTGCACCCCCAATTGAAACGGTTTTCTTAAATCATCATCCCGTGTGGAAAAAACCCTCTTGTAAAGGATAAAATCCGAGTCGTCTTCAATGGTTCATCACCTGACGTTAATGGCAACAGTCTTAACGATACTCTTTACTCTGGTCCTGCTATTCAGTCAGATTTATCTGCTATACTCTTAAACTTTCGTTTATTTCCCATAGCTGTTATAGCGGACATCAAACAGATGTACCGTCAGGTTTTAATTCAGCCTGAACAACGAGATCTCCAAAGAATCTTGTGGCGCGACGAAATCAGCAAGCCCATTAAGGTATTTCGCTTAAAGACGGTTACTTATGACTTAAAACCTTCCGCTTTCCTTGCTATCCGATCCCTACATTTGTTAGCCTCTCAAGATGGTCATTTATTTGATTCTAAAGCTTCCGAAGCACTAACTACATCATTCTATGTTGAGATTCCTTGCAGTCCTTCCCCACTCTGGAGGAAGCTTCTTTCGTGTCACTAGAACTTCAAGCATTGTTAAAGAATGGAGGATTCCCACTTCATAAGTGGAATTCCAACTCCCATGAGTTTTTCGCCCAGTTTCCTGTTGAAGATGTAGACCCCTCCTCCGTCGAAATTTGTGGAGACTCCGAATCCATAAAAACTCTTGGAGTTCATTGGTGCACTAACATTGACACTCTTATCTATAAAGTTTCGCTTGCAGAAGAGCTCCCTAACACAAAAAGACAAATTCTCTCTGAAATTGCAAAAAATTTGATCCGCTTCAATTCCTTGCCCCAGTTATTGTTATAGCCAAACTTTTCATGCAAGAGCTATGGTCGCTCAAATGTGAATGGGACGACACTGTTCCCCTTTCTTTTCTTAACAGATGGCTCTCTTTCCGCAGCAATTTGCTTGATTTTTCCCTTATTGAAATTCCCACGAATTTAATTAACGCTCATCCTAATGCATCTTTTTTCCTTCCTGTGTTTGCGGACAGTTCCGAAAAAGCTTACGGTTGCTGTGCATATTTGGTTTATCGCGGTTCGTTAAATGGATCTTCCGTTTCCAACCTTGTTTGTGCCAAATCGAATGTGGCTCCTCTTAAAACTATCACTTTGCCTAGGCTTGAATTGTGTGCTGCACTCTTGGCCGCAGAACTTGTTAAGAAATTACGGGAAGTCTTAAGGGTCGAATTTTCGCAAATTTATCTGTGGAGCGATTCCATGATCACTCTTTCTTGGATCGCCAAAAACCCTGTTCATTGGCAAACTTTTGTTGCAAACAGGGTTTCCAAAATTCAAACTCTTTCTTCGAGATGTCAATGGAGGCATGTGCCCAGCGCTGACAACCCCGCCGACATCATTTCTCGTGGATGTTTACTCTCTCAATTGGCAGCTTCTCAGTTGTACTGGCATGGGCCCTCGTGGTTAATCGAAGACTCTTCTTGTTGGCCTTCTAAACCTCCAGCTACAAACTCCAACTTGCCTGACGCTAAAGTATCTAAATCTACTGCTTCGTGTCTTGTTTCCAACGTTTCTCAACCCTTGTTGTCCCGCTATTCTTCCTTTCACAAATTAATTCGAATTGTTGCCTATCTTCTCAGATGGAAATATCTTGTGGTTGACCAACCTCTTCTTCCCAAACCACACCTTACCAATCATGAATTGAATCTCGCCACCATTAAGGTTTTGCAACTAACACAGCAACAAGCCTTTTCTTCTGAATTGTCTTGGCTTTCTTCTAAAAAGGATCTTCCCAAATCCAGTCGTCTTCGTGCCTTAGCCCCGTTCCTTGATGACAATAGGTTACTCAGGGTAGGTGGTAGGCTCTCGCAATCTTTGCTTTCTGAGGACAAAAAGCATCCTGTTATTTTGCCTTCTAAACATCACGTAACTTCTTTAATTATACGTGACTTTCATTATCGTAAACTGCATGTTGGTACACGCACACTGCTTTGCCGCTTAAGGGAAAAGTACTGGATTATAAATGGAATTCATGAAGTTTCCTCTGTAATTCACAAATGCATTCCTTGCTTCAAAGCTAAACCTAAAGGCAATACTCAATTAATGAGCGATCTACCCTTTTTCGCTCTTCTCCTATACGTCCATTTGCTCTAACTGATGTGGACTATATGGGTCCGTTCCAATATCAACGCAATTCCCCTGAAGCTAAACGCAAATTGTTTGGTAAGCTCTTTGTTTCTCTCTTTGTTTGTTTGCATGGTTACTGGCGCGATCCATTTGGAACTAGTAACGAATGCCTCTACTTCTTACTTTTTATGAGCTGTCTCTCTCTTCGCTGATAGGCGTGGTGTTCCTTCGGAGATGTTCTCTGATAACGCTTCCACTTTTCAAGGCGCAGCTTCCTTGTGGAAGAAAGCTCTCACATCTTCTCCTGCCATGGAACAGATTTCTAATTTTTCCTACTCAAAGGGTTTCAAATGGCGTTTTATACCTCCCTACGCCCCTCATCACGGTGGTAGGTGGGAATCCGGCGTAAAGCTCACTAAACGTCATCTAAGAAAAGTTTTAGGTAATCGCATTCTGAATTATGAATAATTTAATTCGCTGTCTGTTCTGATTGAAGGTGTTGTTAATTCTCGCCCTTTAACTCCGCTTTCCAATGACCCTGATGACCTGCTTCCACTCACACCTGGTCACTTCCTTATAGGCACTTCTCTTTCTGTCCCTCCTCCCCTTCCCAACACTTACAGGGATTCTAATTTACCTATTGTTTGGCGTAAACTTGAAGCCCTCCGTAATTCTTTCTGGAAGAGGTGGAATTTGGAATATTTAACTTCCTTGCAACGGAGACAGAAGTGGTTTCTTTCCAATCCCGACATTAAAGAGGGGGACTTGGTCCTGGTTAGGGATGTTTCTCCTCCCTTGGTCTGGATTTCTGGTAGAGTGACCGAGTGTTATCCTGGAAGGGATGGGAGAGTTAGGGTATCCAAGATCTTGACCACTAATGGGCATATTATAAAACCACTGTCTTAAATTGCTCCTTTACCTTTACTTTCTTAATTTCTTGTCTTTCGTTCTCTGTTGGTGTTTTCTCTCCCAGCTTGGTGTATTCTTTGGAATACACGGTAAGACAGAGTAAGCTTTTGCTTCTCTTTGCTTTAGTTCATCCCTTCCTTTTTTCGCAAACACCAACAGTGATCTCCTGATTTCTCTTTGTTGGTATATGTTTCTTAGACTACCTGTAAGCCTGTTCTAGATATATATCTTCTATGACCAACCTAGCGTCATCTAGCAGCGAATCTATGAAGTTCCTCAATTTTCCCTGCACAAGAGGACTTCCTTACCAATCTAGCCACCAGATCTCGTCGCTATCGCCAGCTATCAACTCCGTGATCAAGAGAACTTCGTCTACTTTTTCACCCACCAGGCTGCGCTAGTGACGCCTACTATAAACTCTTTGAAGACCATTTCATCAAGAGAAATTATTACTGTTTTGTTGGCTATTCTTATATGTATTCCTTTTGTGTCCTACCACCACATTTTCCCTTCCCTGGTCGCTCCGCGCTCCGTTGAGCTGGCCTCACTTGTGCGTCTGATGTCAAACCAGTCAGTTGGAGCTTAACTAAAGCTCGCCTCCTCTAGACGCAAACTTTTAAATTTGATGCCATGTTCGAGTTTTAGAACCAACCGTCAACAGAAACATCGCCTTCTTCATGAAGCAAAGATAAGTACCGACATCATGTTTTAACCACATTCTCATCGCTTTTAAAATGCTCAATGCTTTATTTGGATTTTATAGACAGTGAAAATTGCTATATGTGATAAAATAACTGCTTTCTAGAGATCTTCTTGATCAAACTCGAACTATCAAGTCTAACTTTCAAAATGAAAGATTTTCTGAGATGCTATCTCACACCGAGGGATATTTCTAAAATACCCACTGTCTATATAATCTAGTTTTCCGCCGAAGGATTCTCTACCCAATTTAAACAAGTCATCATTGCTCTGGAACCTTCCAGAACTACACTCTATCTACCAATTATACTGTCATGTATTTTCCACTTGATATGGGAATACTTTCTTCGCTGAGAAACTTCTGTGGGATAAACTTCTAATCCACATAAACTGTCTTCCTACGTGGGAAATTTTCTGCCGTATTTAAGTGCCGCCCATAGAAACTACAACACATAATTCTCTCAAGCCAAAACTCAACTTTTACATAACTGCAATAACTTTTCTTTCTATAAACTTTTTGTGCTACTACAGTGAACTTTCAACTATATCAACAGACTATAGTGATAACAGTGCCTATTCAATTTTTCATCCGCGTCGCGCTCGTCCGAGTACAATAAATACGGCCATGAACACTCTTCCACAATCCCATTTGAACTTCCCCAAACCCTTTACTAACAAACTAGAATAATAAAATTGTTACTTTAGTTTTTTTTTCAATGAGGTGTCACTCTCAATAAGTGCCCTCCCTTACTTGCTCCACGTACAACGAATTAATGTCTGTAAAACTTCGTGTCTAGTACACGCCTTAAAGTATATTGTTTCTCCCTTCTAATGAGGGAATCCAATTCCTTTTACTCAAAAGTGAGTTATCTCTAGGTTTCACGAAAGGGAAATTTGCCCCATTTTTCTCGTGATCCCTACTTAAACATAGGAGTTCTAGAAACTTCCTTTCAATTTTTCTCTTCAGGTTTCACAATAAGTGACCTGCCCTATTTGTATAATCGCCAAATGTAGCTCTGTATTAATACAAGAAGTTATAAAAACTTCTATTTCATTTCTTCCTGTTTTTCGTTGTTGTTACTTTCGAAGTTGTTATTTGTTCATATTTCTAAGATACCTATCTAGAAATCCTTAAAGTACACATCTTGTACTTGATTTATTGTTTAACTTTAATTACGTCAATTATCTTTAAATTTCCCATTTGTTAATCTTAGCAATATTTCAAAATCTTACCCAGATTTTAGTACGTATAAAAGGTTTAAAACCAAAAGAATTGTCAATTGCCTGGCGCAAGCTTTAAATGATTTAGGAGGTCTGCGACCCCAATTGTTTACAAAATCAAAATTATATATTTGTTACATAAACTACTTCTTTTTAAATTGTTAAATAAATTAAGATTTGTTCTTTTGATTTATCATTTCTCAAACATAACGGTTAGGCAAGATCCTGTCTTCCCTGACTCTTCCAAGGGTTATGCCCTCTTTAATAAAAATAAATCCATTGATAAGGTTTTCACTACTTGTTGCATTTGAGCAAGAACTCTTAGTTATTAACTTACTAAAGTCTCTCTTAGCTTTGATAGCTAATTCTAACTGGCCAGTAAGGCAAGCATAGCTCGCTACGCCAGCTCCTGCTTGTGGAGATTCTCTCTACCACTTATGGTTGGTTTTTCAAAATTTAAGTGTTTCTCATTGTCTAAACTTTTAGTCGGCGCCTTGCTGGGTAAAAGCTTTGTCATTTCTAAATGCAACTATTGGTACTCTTACCAAAATTATTCCCAAGGGTATAATTGCTTTATCCCTATCCTTTTTGGAAGCATTCGGTCGCTCTTTAGAAATTCTACAATTTCACGAACTAAAATATCACGGCTGATTCAAATTATTTGTATTCTTCAAAATACTTGTTTAGAAACAAACTCCTTTGAACAGATACACAATAAATCTGTTACTCTTTGTCTTGCCAGAGCACCACCCTTCCCCATAGTAGGTATATTTATGCTTGAGAGGGAATACGCTATAGCAACTTTCTTGCGAATAGCCCAAGCTCCAGCTGCGTTTCCTGTTAGCTTCGCCCAGGTCCCTAACCACTTTAGGTATCGGAAAGCGGATTTGCAGTGGCAGCTGCCTTTGAGTATACTTAAAGTTAAAATTATAACTTCTGTTGGAATCTCGTCCTATTTCTCCATCCTTTTTCTCCAGTCCGAAACCCACTTCTTTTTCTTCATCATCTTCCCTTGGGGGTTAGGTTATTCCCAGGCTAATTATCTACCCACCAGCCTCGATCATTTCAACTAAACAAGCCAATGCGCTTTGGATTAAAAAAACGAATTAAGTTTTGCGTACATAAGAAAGCAAAAAATTAACCAACAATTATACGACATTCAATTGCAACTTAGTAACTTCTGGCACGCTGCCCAATGGGACAGCTTCACCGAGCACCTACATGACACCATCAAAATCAGAGCAACGAGGAAGCATGAAACGCTAGAAAATAAATTAAGAAAACTAGGAGAAACACAGAGCAATCAATCTAATGAACAATACACGAATAACAATGAATTCAATTTTCACAGCAGAGTGAACAACAGAACTAACGTAACCATTTCTCAAGGTGAAATGAATATGTTAGACAAAGGTTTGAAATACAACTGCACAGACGCACACACGAACCACAATATAAAACAGTTAATCACAGATATTGAGATAGCCAGTCACACGCTCCCAGCAGAAGACAGGGAATTAACCAAAAATCTTGCTACCAACGAAGCCAAAAAATCCTCAAACGAGAGTGAGAAAGCAATAACATTCAAAATAACAAACAACTCAAAGAAATAAAGTCATTGAAACAAAAAATAAAAGAACATGACTTAATCATCACAAAAGCAGATAAGGGAAACACTACAGTAATTTTGAACAAAACAGAATACATTTAAAAAACAGTCGAATTCCTAAACAACAACGAAATCAAGGAATTAACAAAAGACCCCACCAACAAATTCCAAAAACAAATAAAAAGTGCGCTAAAAGAAACAGAATACATACTGACCAAAGCCGAAAAATAAAAACTAATAAACTTGAATCCGAAAATACCGTCATTGATGGGACAACCAAAAACACACAAAAAGGAATTCCCAATGAGACCAAAAGTCAATTGTAGGAATGCCCCTAATTACAAAATCAGCAAAGAGTTACTAAAAATCTTAATATGCCGTCTTTCCAACGACAAAAACAACTCTGTAAAGAACGCAACAGAACCAGTAACAGCATTGAACACCCTACAAATGAAACCTAGCTTCAGGCTAGTATCCTTCGATGTAACTAACATGTACACCAATATTCCGATTATTGAAGCAATCAAAACTATCGAAACAACTTAAAATCCAACAATTCGGTAAAAGAAACTGAAGAGATTGTGAGATTACTGAGGGTCGTTCTCAGCCAAAACGTGTTTCAATTCGGCAATAAAATGTACACACAGAGAGAAGGCCTAGCGATGGGACCGCCACTAAGCGGGTTAATCGCTGACATCTTTATCAATGCACTAGAAAATGCGTTCTTACAAAAGACTTCAACAAAGGGAATAGTAATATGGAAAAGATACGTAGATGATGTAATTTGCATCTACGATACTGAACTAACAAGCGAAGAAACAATTCTCCAATCCATTAATACCCTACACCACTCAATCAAATTCACTAAGGAATCCGAAATAGACCGAAAAATAAATTATCTCGATATAACTACTGAACGTAAAGACAACGAGCTTTCATATTCCATATTCCGGAAAGCAACACAAACCTCGCATGCAATCGACAATCAGTCTAATAACCCCAGTACGCACAAACTAGCGGGTTTCAATTCAATGGTGCACAGGGCTTTAAACATACCCATGTCAAAAGACAACTATAATAAGGAAATAAGAACCATTAAGCAAATAGCAAAGGAAAACAATTTACCGCCAAGCAAAATAAACCAAATTATAGCCAAACATAAAAATAAAGATAAAACGATTCCCAAACAGGACAGCAATGAGAAAAAATTTGCGCGTTTCAACTATGTGAATGCGAATACATATAAAATCACTAACCTATTCAAAAAGCAAGGCATAAAGATAGCTTTCACAACGAAAAACAACAACCGGTGGGCACCTCCTAAATAGTAATCTAAATAAACATGACCCGTATTCAAGGTCAGGGGTATATTCTATAACGTGCCAAGACACCGGTTGTCAAGCTAATTACATCGGACAGAGTGGAAGACGAGTAGACACACGTTATAATGAACATAGGACTGCGATAAGATGCGGAACACATTCGGCCGTATACGAACATATGTGTGACACGGGGCACAGCTTTACCAACATAGAGTCGGACCTTAAAATAATACATCACGAATCGAAAGGCAGAGCGCTTGACATAAAGGAAGCAATCGAGATACACCTAGCCAAACGAAACAATCCCAACAATCTAAATGAACACAGGTTCATGGAGAGCTCACCCCTCTTCACGCTACTAAAAAACACCCTGTCGGAAACAAGACACAATTTAGCGACACCGCCAAGCTAGATAAAAAGGGGGGGGGGGAATTAGGGGTTTTAATAGGTAAATGTTATCTGAATCAGGTGTACTATGGACTTTTCTTCTACAATAAACCAAGGCCCTTATTCGCGGCAGTATTAAAGGTGCCGGGACGTCCTCATAAGACCGGGCAGCGCTTAGTTGAATGGCTTATGGTCCACGCGGGGCGAGGGCTAATCCACGGTCTTTAATAGTTGTAGACCCACATCATTCAATAACTTACATCTTATCTAGGTTGGCAACACCTCACATAAACACATCGCAATGACTCCGCACAGCACATATGGACAGGGGGGAGATGGCAGGGAAAAACCAGTTGTTAAGATAACAACCACCGCAGTCGACCGCTCCGTGAGTTACAGTGAGCACGAAAACTGCGAGTAGCTCTAGTAAGGAAGAGAATCAGATAAGTAGTTAGCCTATAATTTTATAGTTTAACCATAGTTGATTATTACAACCATATAATCACTCCAAATTACAAACTCCGGATATCTATCACCATTTAGCATTTCACCTAACATCATATAATACTGCAGTTAGCATACACTGACAGTTGCAGTACCAATACTGCAACTAAATAATTGTACATATTGTAAATATATTCACCTGTATTTTAAACATAGATGTTATAGCCTAAGTGTAATGGATCTGATGATGATCGCTTGACGGTCGAAACTGGTCATTCTAGTGTATTTTAATCTCATGTAATTTATTTCAGGATTAGGGCATAACCCATCTCTTTTTGGTTACATTCGTGTTGACCGACTGAAAAGCACTAAACTCTTGTTTACTAAGGCAACACTGAAAATATGGCTTCAAACACCACAATGTAAGTGAACCTTATGAGAAATACTTCCTACTGTTGGTTAAACACCAAAGGGAACTTGTCATGCAGTTGGCAGTGGTTCACTTTGATCTGTTCTTTACAGACTTAGATGTTGTCTGTGAATGTGGATTGTCTATGAGAAAATTGGCAGTTAAATGCAGTAAGGTGTTGAGTAACATGTTTCTCAATAATTAATGCAAAGTCCAGGCTGAAAGACTTAATTCGAAGGGAAAGTTTATTCGCAAGGCTTCCACATTAAATAAGTAGGCCTTATGTCTAAAACCAGCAAATTAATGAATTATTCATGTGCATAATATTTCTCTACAGTAGGTTTATGGTAATTTTTTGTTCTTCAAATGTACATCAATTAACTTACTATCCAGTGTATTTTGTATAAATTTTAGTTGGTACAGTACAATTTGTTCTCATAAATTGGACTAGCCTTCATGTTTATGGATTTACATGGAAATTATTTCTTGTACCGTTATGTAGGCTACTATAATTTCCTTTTCTCAGATGAGCATCATAGACCTTTGTTGTCTACTAGTATATGATTTAATTTAATTTTATGAATAGAACTAGCATACATGTTTATGGATTTACATGGAAGTTATTTCTTGTATGTAGGCTACAGTCATTATTATTCTTGAGCCAGATGTGCAGAAAATATGCCTTTTTTGTCTACTGTACCCATTTATTTTGTATTGAGTTCACTTGGTACAGTGCCATTAATTCGAAGGGAAAGTTTATTCGCAAGGCTTCCACATTAAATAAGTAGGCCTTATGTCTAAAACCAGCAAATTAATGAATTATTCATGTGCATAATATTTCTCTACAGTAGGTTTATGGTAATTTTTTGTTCTTCAAATGTACATCAATTAACTTACTATCCAGTGTATTTTGTATAAATTTTAGTTGGTACAGTACAATTTGTTCCCATAAATTGGACTAGCCTTCATGTTTATGGATTTACATGGAAAGTATTTCTTGTACCGTTATGTAGGCTACTATAATTTCCTTTTCTCAGATGAGCATCATAGACCTTTGTTGTCTACTGGTATATGATTTAATTTAATTTTATGAATAGAACTAGCATACATGTTTATGGATTTACATGGAAGTTATTTCTTGTATGTAGGCTACAGCCATTATTATTCTTGAGCCAGATGTGCAGAAAATATGCCTTTTTTTGTCTACTGTACCCATTTATTTTGTATTGAGTTCACTTGGTACAGTGCCATTTATTCTTATCAATAGGAATGAATGAATACGACTAGCCTACTTGTTTATGGATTTACAGGAGGCAGTCGTGACCTTATAATAATAATAATGCATTTTATTAATCCCTTAACGAGTCAAGGACTCATATACAAAGGAATTGTACAGTTTTATCTTGTTGGCGATAAATTACAATACAATGTTTAGTTTACAAAGTTTTCAGTATGAAAATGTATACAACATTTTGTAGCTTTAATAAGTTTTTGTACACAATGTGGTCTTCTTTTGTCTTCTCAGATTATGATATTTCTTCAAACTGACATTTTATAATCATTCCAGATAAACTGTTTTAGCCTCCTTTTAAAGATTGGTAGGTTAGGTGCAATTTTTATATCTTCTGGTAGTCTATTGAACTTTACAAAGGCACTATACTTAATGCTATTAACTTACTGCCATAATGTTTGGAATTGATATGGAAAAGTGTTATGTCATCTACATGTCTAGTTTTGTAAGTTTGTAAATCAGATTGTTTAGTGAAGTTTAAATTTGTATGGATTCTGTTGTGGAGGATTTGGTACATCAGGACATTTGATTTGATTTCTGCATTTAGGGCTACTGGTTGAATTTTACTCGTAATATTACTGGTGTTATAAAAGGGTTGTTATAAATATTTCTTATGGCTCAATTCTGAATTACCTCAATTTCCTTTATTAGGTAATTTGAGCATTTTATCCAAATTGTACGTTATTCAAATATTGTAAGTGGCTATGGATTATGGAAAAATACACTTTCCTGGGTAGATATTTTGGGATATAGTAGCTCATTTTTTTAATCATCCCAGCGGCAGGTAATATTTTTTTACTAATGCATCAATGTGCTTTTGCCAGGAGAGATTTTCATCTTTTATTAGGCCTAGATATTTGAAAGATGAGACCCTTTTAACTGCCTTTCCAGTCAGCATTATATTCTGAGTGATGTCTAACTTTGTTCTACGCTTAGATATTATTAAATAATTTGTTTTATCTTCATGTATTGTTAATTTATTTGACTGGGTCCAGCCAAGTATGGTATTCATGTCCTCCTGCATGTGTGTAATCAGCGTGTTGATGGTGTACGCATTGTAAAAGATGCTTAAGTCATCTGCAAACAACGTTATATTACCATGAAAACGGAGTGTTTCTATGTCATTAATATACCGTATACTAAGAAGAGGGAAGGTCCCAGTATTGATCCTTGGGGCACACCGTGGGTAATATTAACTTCCTCACTTCTGTAGCCATTTATTTCAATATACTTCTTACGATTAGATAGGTAATTTTTAAACCATGACCAAGCTACTCCTCGGATACCTGCTTTATCAAGTGTCCCTAAAAGAATTTAATGGTCATCAGTATCAAACGCCTTTCTCAGGTCTATGAAAAGGCGACTCGTTGTCATCTTATTGTCTAAGACATCCTGCAAGTTAGAGATAATATCAATTGTGGCTATTTCTGTGCTTGAGTTTTCTCGGAATTCATATTGCCCTTTGTTGAAGTAATCATTTTTATTTAAGAAATTAACAATTCAATTTTTACTACTGTTTCGAGTACCTTGGATATGGGTGGGAGGATGGAAATGGGTCTGTAATTGTCCGGATTGCTTTTGTCACCTCCTTTATAGACTGGTATGACTCGTGCTATTTTTAGATCATCAGGCAAATTAATTTAATTTTAAGAATACAACTATCATACATGCATATTGATTTACATGGAAGTTATTTCTTGTATGTAGGCCACAGCAATTATTATTCTTGAATCAGATGTGCATAAAATATGCCTTTTTTTGTCTACTGTACCCATATATTTTGTATTGAGTTCACGATGCAGTGCAATTTAAACTTATCATAGAACTAGCCCACATGTTTATGGATTTTTTTTTGTATTGATTCATTCGGCACAGTGCTATTTAAGTATTTGAATATGACTAGCTTACATGTTTAGGTATTTACATGTAGGTAATTTTTTGTATGTACAGTTAATTTATATTCTCAGATGTTCATCAAATAGGCCTTCATTGTCTACTGGTATATTTTGTATTTGACAGAGTGCCATTTAATCTCATGAATAGGAATGAATGAATGAATGGGACTAGCCTACTTGTTTATGGATTTACAGGAGGCAGTCGTGACCTTATGATAGGAATTACCCAGGCATTTATCTTCAGTATGTGTGGGAACCCATGGTAAAGCACTTGCTGGGTGGCTAAGCGGAGAATCGAACCCAACATTTGCCGGTTTACCTCACTAGGCTGTGTGTACCCCGTTCTTACCCTCAGACTAGAATTAGATTTCTTGACAGTCAGGAATCAAACATGGACCCCAGAAGTGACAACCAAGAACTACACCACCTGGTTGGTCACATTTATTTTTAAGAATAATATGTCTGTCTGTTAGGTAGTCAGCCCGAAGGCTGGTTGGATCCTCAAAAGGCACTGCCGTTTGGTTATGTGGGTAGCTACCCACAAAAACCCAAGGCAGCGCTATATTGAGGCGTACTAGGCAAGAAGAGGAGTGTAGTAGTTTGCCATTGCTTTCCTCACTGAGTCAGTACAGCAGGACTAACCCTATGAGTAGAACTTTTCAGAGCATCCACTGTGCCCTGAATGTCATTACTAAGCACCACCCATACCTCAGTGGCTTCCATATAATTACAGCCATGAGTGAGACTGAGGAATCGGTGAAAAGCCACATTTTACTCTAGCCTGTGCCAACAGACAAATGCAAATGTACTGCATTCATCAAGAGATAGCAAACAGGCCCCGAATAATATGTAACTTACTAAAAAGAGATTGAAATTCCTACAGGAACAGTTACATCTTTCCCTGTCCACTCAGCCAAGATGTTCTGCAGATCTCTCCTGTGGGCCTCAACATTATTTTATTTTATTCCTTTCCTGACGGAACTCCGGTAGTACCTTATTTCAACTCCTGGGGCACCTCCCCATGCCTGTCCCTAATACAGTTACACACACTACTACATTCATCACGTAATCGGAGTGTTTCAACCCACACCCAACTGCATGGGGCTGATGACCAAGATGTCCCAAGCTCATACAATGAATTAACAGCAGACAAAATCACGCCATGATATTATTTTGTGTTTTGTTGGATTCTGACAAGCGTCATGCGTTTGATGTCCGACCACCAACTACGGCAGCCATCTAGGATTGCAGTGTCAGGTCCGGTAGTATTGGCAACTCAAACTAACACTTGGGGCGCTGCGGTCGGTCTGGATAAGTAGGGTTTAAAATACTCAATAACACGCGTTTGATATGGAACACTTTTTATTTTTCGGTTATAATCAGTAAATGTGGTCTCTAAAGTAATGACAGTGTTATTTTTAATTGTATATATGTATAACTGTGCGATACACGTGATCTAATTTGTGTGTTCCACTGGATTTTTTGGTGTCATTTGCATATTATCAAGCATCAGTTTTTATGGTTGATGTAGATCAGCCTTTCCGCCAAGCCAAGACCGACTACAATAATATCGTAACAGCTGTTTTTAAACTGAATAACCTTCGCTGGCTTTACGTCGCAGGTCTTCTGTCTGTCTACCTCGACAAGTGTTAGATCCTTCCCGGGGTGGAAAGGTATTATTATTAGGTATTATTAGGTATCATCACATTTGGGCTATTGCTATTTGCATCTTTTGGAAAGTGATGTAAACGTATATCCGCAGCCCTCTTATACATCGACTTACAGCCGTAAACTGAGCAATACACTTTGCTTTTACTCATTTTTCACTCTATCAACGAGTAAAACTTATTACTTATGTATAAAGACACGAACAATTTACCACGATCTGTTTACCAATACAAGAAACCATATACAAACAGTCACCACGTGACAAATGTACCCTACTTGGTAAGTTTCTCATTTTTACCGCTAGATGTCATATCAGATAGCTGGAGTTGCCAATAGAAGGTCCTGGTTAAAATGAAGTAGTTCTAAATTTCATCACCACGTGCCGCATCGAGCGTATGGTCTCAGCAGATGTCGGCAGTCAAGCAGTGATGCATTACCGCGCGCAAATTGTACTTAGGTTGGTTGTTCCTTAGTTAGGGGCTGCGACAACGCGGTCATGTAGCCCCGTGTACTTTGGGTGTGTGTAGAATCTGTCTGATAACCGGTGTGATATGGCTTTTCCTTTTTATAGACTCCTTGATCTCTATAGATCAGCCATAGTAAATGGTATTAGTTTCATCTGTATTCTTTAGTAGATGTCTGATACGCATCATGTACCAGTATGTGTTAAGTTAAGATTAATAAAACCTAACAAACAGGTTTATCAAAGTGTTCATATTATCTATTACAATTTATTAATCTTAACTAAGAATGGATCGACTACTAAGACCCGAGTGTCTGACCATCGACCCAGAATCTAGCAACGCACAACAAGAATGGAATCACTGGTACAGCACGTCCAGGAACTTGATAGTGTCTTATCAAGTAAGTGACCCCGACAAATTAAGAATCCTGATAAATCATGTCTCACCTACAGTATACGAATATTTCAATGAAGCTAAAAGCCTAAAACGTTCAATGACGCAATAAGCATTTTAGTTAGCACGTTCACAAAACCAGTGAACGAAATATTTGCGCGTCACAAATTAGCAACCAGAAAGCAGCTAGCTGGAGAAACAGTGTCGAGATATATAGAATCTTTGAAGCTTCTGAGCAAATATTGTAACTTTAAGGCTGTAACAGCGGAAGTAAATAGAGATGATTGTATTCGCGACGCTTTCATTGCCGGTCTTCTTAACTCCAATATTCGTCAGAGACTATTACAAAATCTTAATCTCACTCTTGAGGAGGCTTCAATAAAGGCGAAGGCTTTAGAGTCAGCGATGGAACAGTCCCTTCAGTATCAAGAGCCTGTTTCTGTCAGTGCTGTTCAGAACCGTCGTGCTAGTTCACCCAGACCACCCTCAATTACTTATGCCAGCCGTGACAGCTGTTCAGGGAATAGTGAAGCCTCGTGTGAAGTTGTTGCAATGACAAACAGGAAGTGCTATATTTGTGGACTTGCCTATCACAAGAGGAATGAATGCCCAGCAAGGGAAGCTATTTGTCGTGCATGCTCGAAAACTGGTCACTACGCCAAAGTTTGTAGAAGTGCCAAACCGAATAGTTCCCAAAAATCTTACCATTGCCATACTGTAGTCTTATCTTATGCCTCCTCCACACCATCCTGTCTGGCAGAAGCAATACTTCCCATTAACTTAAATGGAACGAAAGCCAATGCTCTGGTAGACACTGGTATTTCTACAACTTTTATTTCTGAGAGGTTGGTCCGGGAGCTCTGGCTCCCCGTGTGTGCTAGTAGTCGCACAGTAACAATGGCCTCAACATCTCTTAGCTCATCTGTTAAGGGAAATTGTTCAGTCAATCTAAAAGTCAAGGACCATGTAGATAGATAGATAGATAGATATTTTTATTATTTCCATTTGATCAAATACATGTATACAATACAAATTTGATATAGGACACGTCAGAATTTACATCTATAAAATAAAAGTACTAATAGGTATATACAGTAATACTAATAATATAACTATTTATAACTTATTGTAATAACAGATCTTAAGAGATACAATCGTATTGGACAACTATTTACACCTTATTCTATTATCATAATATGAAAAATTAATTCTATAAATACAACAACTTACAGCTAGATATTTCAATTAAAATAGAAAAGTAAAATATAATTATAGATTTCATCGTTTCTATACACTAAGATATTCAACTACAGAGTAAAAACAATGGCACTGCAGATAAGCTTTCAACATTCTATCAAAGGTTTTTATTTTTGGGGCAAGTTTTATATACTGGGGTAGTTTATTGTATAATTTAACTCCTGTGCGAAAAGTTCCTTTTTGACATATGCTTGTGTGTGTGAAATATGAATGTTTTGGTTTTGTCTTGTGTTATGCCTATGAACATCATTGTTTTTTTTTTAAGAAAACATCCTTATTCATTAACCCCTCAAGCCGGTTGGCCGTACACTGTACGTTCGCTGGATTCTACTCGTCCAGCCGGTTCGACGTACCACAAACGGCCGGTGCAGACGGAAGTTAGAACGCCTATTACACATGAACCACTGCTGCTTCGCGGGATCTTTTTGCACGTTATGAACCGAGACGTTGTGTACTTTTATGCCATCTCTGTTTCATAATTAGAACTAATAAGAAGTTGATCGATATCCGTTGCTTTTTACGACTCATATCGATCAGCGAAAGAACTTGAAACGCGCTCTATTGAGTTTCAAATTAGTTGCTTAAAAGGTATCACGGTCTCTCCTGCCATCTCGAGAATGATTTTTTAACTATATCTAACTTGACAATTTTGCCACTTATGAAGGGGAAGCACCGAAAGCAAATACTACGTAGTTAATTTTTTGCTTCGTAGGCTTGAGGCTACTCAGTCACAGATAAATAATTGCTGGGCTGTCTCATTATCTTACGGGTGCAGAGATTATTCGTTTGATACGTGACAGTAGTGGATGTGATGTATAGGTAAGCGATATTTTCGGTAGTGATACGGACTATGCACACACAGCATGATGTTATTGGGTAAGTGGCAGACAGTGCTGATGAAGAAGAAATAGCTTCAGCTGTAATAACAACGACCGCTGTTCAGTGTTTGTGGCGAGAGGTTCACGGGTATGTCGGGAACAGGAAAGCATTTTACGTCTGATTTAGATTCTATTTTGCTGTTTTTCGACGGCAAATTGATTGAACTAATTGTTTGAGAAACAAATATGTACGCGACAGAATGTATAATTGGCGCGCCAGGAAGTGGGAATCAGTGACAGGGGGCAACATTTATGTGTTCTAGGGGCTTGTAATGTTGATGGGGGAAAATGCAGAAACCTACCCTAAAGAGGTATTTCACCAGGGATGAATTTTTAGAAACCCTTAGCCTATATTTCCTCAAACAATGCCAAGCGACAGGTTTGAACTAATATTGCGATATTTACATTTTGTTGAAAATTCTACACGGGATACATATATGGGGCCTAAAAACTTTTCAAAATTCAGCTATTCCTGGAAATTATACCCGAAAATTATGTAGATTGAACATTATCGTAACTTGTTTTCATTGTAAATATACCTGAAACAAATACCAAAAGTGGAACTTATCAAATTATTATATTTTTGTAAATATTGCGTGTGGTCATGGACAACCCTGAAAAGCAGTCGTTACATATATTACTTAGAAACATTGGACATGTTATCGGTAAGTATTCCTAAAATTTTCATTGCGTTATATTTCGTAGATTTTGCATTATTAATTTTTTACCTTGTTGGTGTCTTCACCTCTGCTGAGCTTCAATTTAAATACCGCCGGAGAAGGGAACACCTCCAGATTAAATAGCCGGCCTGAAGGGTTAAATTCTTTTTACAAAACATAATACTTTCAAAGATATATATGCAGGGCAGAGGGAGAATGTTTAAATCTTTAAACAGAGGTCTACATGATTATCTAGTGTTTACATTTGCCATAATTCTAATCGCCCTCTTTTGTATCCTAAACGTGCTTAGTACATCTGGCGACATACCCCAAAATATGACCCCATATCTTAAGTATGAATGGAAATAAGCAAAATAAGAATTTCTTAATGTGTGCATGCTAGTGCAGGTTTTCAAAATACGTAACGCAAAGCACATCGAGTTCAGCTTAGTATTCAGATATTGTATATGTTTATTCCATTTCAAGTCATGTTGTACCCATAGTCCTAAAAACTTAGTTTCTGATTTATTTTCTATTTGATGACCATTTAATGTTATATTGGGCTTCTCAGGATTCCTATTCTGTATAGTGTGGAAATTTAGGCATACTGTTTTCTTATAGTTGATTATGAGGCGATTATCTTGTGACCATTTGGTTAACTCTCCTGTAACGGAGTCAGCAGACTGCTGTAGGACCTGGTTAGTTTCACCTTTTATTACGAGTGTTGTATCGTCCGCAAACAAAATTTCCGTATGTGAATGAACGTTCTGTGTTATATCATTGATATATAGAAGAAAGAGTAGTGGGCCCATAACCGATCCCTGGGGTACTCCAAATTTAATAATTCCCTCATTGGACAATGTTTCATTAAGTAATTTGGTTCCATCATCCTTGTGTCTCAAGCTTACTATTTGTTTACGCCTTGTTAAGTAAGACTCTATCCATTTATTAGCTAGACCTCTAATACCATATTGATTTAGTTTTCTAAGGAGGATTTTATGGTCAAAAACATCAAATGCTTTCGATAAATCCAAGAATAGGCCAGTTACATGTTCCTTATTGTCAATTAATTTCAGTATACTATTAATACATTCATAAATTGCTGTCTGTGTAGATTTTTCCGTTCTGAATCCATGTTGTGAATTTGATTTTTTTTTTCTATAAAACTTATCAGTCTCTTATACATGATTTTTTCCACAAGTTTTGCAATACCAGTTGGTAAGGTAATAGGACGATAGTTATCTAATTCATCTTTTGAACCATTTTTGTGCACTGGAATTGCTTTTGATAACTTCAAAATATCCGGGTAAGTTCCTGAGAGATTTGAACTGTTTATTAAGTGTGTAAGTGGATTTATTATATTTTCTGCACATTTCTTTAAAATTGCATCAGGGATGCCATCAATGCCAGCACAAAATTTATTTTAGCTCTTTTATAACTATTCTTACCTCTTCACTTGTGGCATGATTTATAAATAAAGAATCACTACATATATTTATTTTATTATTAGAATTTAGTGTATTTACCTGTGATTTTTTAAATAATTTTTGTGGAATTTCCAGAAAATAGTCATTGAAAGTGTTTTCTATTTCCTCTGGATTATTAATCACTTTATTTTTTCTGGTCAGTGTAATGTTCCTTTGTATTTTAGCAAATTTTCCAGTTTTTTCTTTATCACGGACCACATAGCCCTGTTTTTATTAGATGATTGGGAAATAAAATTATCATTATGCATTTTCTTTGCTAGTCTTACTACCTTATTTAATATGCTAGTGTATTTTTTGTAGTATAAATTGAATTCAGGGGTTGTGTGGTATTGTTTATATAATTTGTGTAGAAATTTCTTTCTTTGACATGAATTTATAATCCCTGTTGTTATCCAATTGCTAGTCTTGTTATTTTGAGCAGTTCTTTGTCTAAAGGGGAATGCTGTTTCAAAATAGTGTTTTAGGGTACTGTTAAATGCATTAAATTTATCATTTGCATTTTCTAGTTTATAAATTTCTGACCATGTTTCCTTATTTAATAAGTCATTGAAATATGTAACATTTGTTTCAGTGAATGACCTGCACTTTGATTTTACTCCATTATCATTATTATTGATTGTTTCGGGTACTTCAAAACTCAGTATTTGTCCATGGTGGTCACTAAAACCCGGACAATAGACTTCTATTGAATGGTGATATTTAATCTGTATTTAAAAATTTGAACAGGAGTGGTTTTACTAAATTTTGTTATTCTTGTTGGGGTATTTACTGTAGGTTTCAGTCCTTAGGAAATTAGTAACTGTGTTAATAATTCACAATTTCTATCAAATTTTAAGAAATCCATATTTACATCCCTACAACTTATTATATCGAAATTTACTTTGATCATGTTATTGAGTAACAATTCTAATTTATCTGTAAATAAAGGAAACTTTCCTGGCGGAGAACGGTATACGCATTCAATTATTTACTTAAACTGTTGTATTTTATGCCAGAGAATTCAAAATCCTGTTGCATAATTAGATAATCATAAGCTGTTTACTGTTCATGATCTACATTCTTTCTTAAGAAGATACAAGTACCACCATGGCTAATATTAGTTCTAGAGTATTTACTAGCTTGTTTAAACCCTTGGAATTGAATTAATTCGAGTTGTTCCTCTTTCAGCCAATGTTCTGAAATACATAGTGCTGAGATGTCATTAAGTTCATTTTTAAGCATTAGATTTATGTAATCAATTTTATTGTAGAGGGACTGAACATTCTGGTGGTAAATTTTAAATTTGTTACTTTTGCAAGCTTGTGTTGGTGATTTATTTACATTATTATTATTATTATCATAATTGTTATTATTATTTTTGCTAGACAAATCCGAAATGAAGACGTTCAGCTAAATATACTGACAGATCTTTGCTCGGACGTTATTTTGGGTCACGACATTCTTGGTCGCCATTCATCCATAGAAATAAAGTTTGGTGGCAGCAAATAACCGTTGAATATTTGCGGATTGACAGTGGCTAATCTAGTACCTGTCCAACTTTTTCCTAACATCCCTCCAGACTGTAAACCAATCGCTGTTAAATCTCGACGTCTCACAGCTTCAGATGCCAATTCATTGATCAAGAAATTCAACGTCTCTTAAAGGAAGATGTCATAGGAGAAAGCTTTTCTCCATGGCGTGCACAGGTTCTTGTTACCCACACTGAGAACCTCAAGCGCCGCATGATAGTTGACTATTCTCGGACAGTAAATCAGTACACCCAACTAGATGCATATCCACTTCCACGCATTGAGGATATCGTAAACAAAGTGGCAAATTATGAAGTGTTCAGTGCTATCGACTGAAAGAGCGCCTATCATCAAATCCCTATCTGTGAAGAGGACCGTCCGTACACAGCATTTGATGCTAGTGGTAAACTTTGGCAGTATAAACGAATTCCATTTGGCCCAACTAATGGTGTGCCCTGTTTCCAAAGAACTATCGATTCGATCATCCAGAAAGAGGAACTCACTGTGGTAGCAGCTTACCTAGATGATGTCATAGTAGGAGGCAAGAATCAGCAAGAACATGACATGAATCTGAAGAAGTTCCTAAAAGCCGTAGAAAAGTGTCGCTTGGCAATTAATGATGAGAAGAGTGTCTTCTCAGCTCGTACAATAAAGCTGTTGGGTTATATAATCTCCAATCATGAAATTCGTCCAGATCCTGACCGACTCACATCCTTGAGAGAACATCCAGTTTCATCTGATACTGCTTCTCTTCGAAGAGCAATGGGCATGTTCGCTCATTTTTCAAACTTCATTTCAAGATTTTCACAGAAAATACATATCCTTTCGAGTGGTCTCTTTCCTTTAAACGAAAAGGCTGTTGAAGCGTTCAATACTCTGAAAGAAGATGTGGAAAACGAACTCGTCTCAGCTATAGATGAGAAGGTTATGTTCACCGTGGAGACTGATGCTTCAGAACATTCTATTGGAACCACCCTGTCACAAAATAGGCGGCCTGTAGCTTTTTTTTCTCAAACCCTCACTAAGTCAGAACAAAGACATTCATCTGTGGAGAAGGAAGCTCAGGCGATTATCGAAGCTGTCATGAAATGGAGGCATTATTTACTAGGAAGACATTTCCGCCTCATCACCGATCAGAAATCAGTGGCCTTCATGTTCGACAGCAGGCGTCATGGCAAGGTAAGGAATGAGAAGATACTGCGTTGGAGATTGGAACTTTCATGTTTTGTCTATGCAATCATCTACAGACCCCGACAACACAACTAAGCAGCTGATGCTTTATCCAGAATCTGTTCGGCTACCCAGTGCTATGGATTACGACTTAAGAACATGCATGAAGCCTTATGTCACCCGGGATTGACGAGAATGAATCACTTCGTTAAGTCAAAGAAATGCCTTATTCGTTGGAGGATATAATGAAGGTGTTATCAGCGTGTAAAGTCGGTGCTGAGCTAAAACCCAGATTTATCCAACACGAGGGAAGTCTCATCGAAGCTATCCATCCATTTGAACGAATAAAAATGGATTTCAAGGGACCTCTTCCGTCCACTTCCAGAAACCGATACCTCCTCATCTTAGTAGATGAATATTCCAGATATCCTTTTGCTTTTCCCTGCACGGATGTTACTTCCTCCACCGTTATCTCAAAACTCAAAATCCTTTTTTCAATTTTTGGATTTCCTTCCTATATTCATACAGATCGAGGTTCTGCCTTCATGTCCCAAGAATTGAAGTCATATCTCACGACTGTTGGGGGTATCGACGAGCAGAACGACACCGTATAATCCCAGAGGCAATGGTCAGGCAGAAAAATACGTAGGCATTGTCTGGAAAACTATACAGCTTGACATAAAATCAAGACAACTGGATATCCGACAGTGGGAAAAAGTTTTAGATGATACCTTCGATTCTATCAGGCCATTACTTTGTACCGCAACAAACGAAACTCCCCATGAGTGCATGTTTAACCTTTTAGTGCTGAGTTAGCCAGTTAGCCATTTGCTATCTCGGTGCCGAGTTTGTTTCATTCGCATTTTTAAGAAATTATAGAAGATGTAAGTTTTAACTTGTCAGGAGGGCTTAAAATGTTTATGGTCTTAAGTAATCTAAATGTAAATTCAAAATCCTAAGTTTATTCATTTTCAATTTTGAAACGAATCGCTTCCATCATTTCCATACCATGGAAAGGGCCCAAAATAATATTACTTCCTACAATCAGTAGCCAAGTAAAACTAGTTGCTCCTTACTAGTACAACAATTGATATTCTTTGATTTGAAATCACAGAGCGGAATGAAGAATTTGCTTGTTATTCCACCATATTTATCTACATCACAGATGAACTGTAGAGAACAGAAGTTTACTTCCGGAAGCAAAAATACAAACCCAAATCCAAGTAGGCTAGTACTAAGTTACGTAATGCCAAACAGATTCCAGAACATGGCAGAGGTTTATTCGGCACTGAATGGGGAATATGAAAGAAAGAAAAAAGTTCTTGTGCACCGTTTATAGACGGGCGTAGCACTCAATGGGTTAAACACCAACGAAGATCGACTTACGGATAAGCAACTCCTTCATTGTTAATGACTCCAGGACCTGTATTTCTTCGGAATCATACGAGGCATTCAAAGTATGAACCATTTGTCCAAGAGGTCACTCTTGTTGAAGCGAACCCCGAGTACGCTCACGTACAACTTGCTGACGGACGGGAGACTACCGTTTCAACTAGAGACTTGGCTCCATTACCTTCTCCAGACAACATTTCTCAAGAATGGGAAGAAGAAAGGGAGGTAACAGAAGAGCAGCATTCCAACAGATCTCTTGGACATCACTGGCCTTCAACATCAATGGTCCCTCCTCGACCATCGGAATCTTCGACTCTGGTTGCTCACGTCCTGACTTCTCCAGAATCCCAGAGGTCGTTAGGAAGTCCAGTTGCGACTTCTCCTCCTGACCAGTAACCTAGGCGAAGCACCAGATTCCTGACTTCTCCAGAATCTCAGGGGTCGACAGAGAGTCCAGTTACACTTCCTCCGAGCCAACAACCTAGGCGGAGTACTAGAATCCGTCGTCCTCCCCCTTACCTCAAGAACTATACTTATCAGTTAGGTGGGGGTGAATGATATGGCTTTTCCTTTTTATAGACTCCTTGATCTCTATGGATCAGCCATAGTTTCTTTTGTATTCTTTGGTAGATGTCTGACACGCATCATGCACCAGTATGTGTTAAGTTAAGATTAATAAAACCTAACAAACAGGTTTATCAAAGTGTTCATGTTATCTATTACACGGTGTTAATTGTGATGACTGTATTTGTGTGTGTTTCTGTTTTAATTCAAGTAAGGACTGCAGACATTGAATTTCAAGTAGTTCCTAGTTTTGCCGCCAAATGCCACCGTCAACGACTAACTAGTTCAGAACTTGGCTACTAGACGCCACCGCAGTCGGCTCCTGGCGACGAACGTCGGAACCTAAGAGCGTTTGTCAAATGTATAACCTAACCTAATTTAGCTTCACACAGGTGTGATTAGTGGAAGGTTCTTGAACATGCCATAAATCTATGACATGGGACCCCGGCTTTTCTTTCCCTCCGAAGGAAGGCATACAGAGGGATTTTTAACGCTCTTAAAAAATCCGACGACTTCGACCGGGTTTGAACCCGTGATCTTGGGCATAGAAACTCAGCAGGCTACTAACTACGCCACCGAAGCCGCTGAAATTGTACTTACAATACAAGTAAGTTTTAACTGCAAAATTAAATCAAGCCCCTTCTTTTAATTTAGTGGCATTTTAGACTTAACGAGGTTTAAGCAGTGACGATCATCCTACTTCTTCCGACTTCTTTTGGCTCAATTTGCTTCAGTCTATATGTATGTACTGCCCCCGTAATTGAATTATGTAGAGACCACGGTGGCTATATTTGAAATTATGATTAGAGTTATGGCTGTCATAGTTATGACGTGGGTAGTCATGACGTAAGCACGGATGACGTAAATGTTATGCCAGCAAGCTACTTGAGCTGAGATTCTCAGTGACGTCAGCATTTTTGTCCAGAATGTTCCAAGATGTACGACGCAGTCGCAGGAAACGAGGAATTCTGCTGAGGAAGAAACTATGCTATTGGAGGAGAGGCATGAACCAATGAACGATAGTTTAAAGGAAGACGGAGATTGCTGAAACTATGGTATTTTTATGACTTTTTGCATGCAGAATTGTGGAAATCCATTTGCAGTAAAAGCATTGAGTTGGAATTTTGATGGAATTTATTTTCAGTTTTTGAATTTTGAAAATCCGTCATGTATTAACGAAGTTGGAAGTTCTAGCGATGACGTAGTATCACGCTTTGGAAGGGATGGTAACGCCCCTCGTGAAGGTAATAAAAGGGCTTGCGCAGCAGAGAGGAGTCTCTTCTCTTCTCTTCTCTTTCGTTCGCTGATCATTCTGAGATCTAATGCTCAGATCATCGAAGTATACTGTGAAAGTTATTTTATTATACATTCAATATAGTGAGACATCAAAGTGAACAGCAAGTGAAAAGAATCGTTTTTATAACGCGTGGCGAGGCCACTATGTTAACGAGATACAGGTCAAACTAGGTGAAGTTGAAACGGACCTTAGAAAGCTTATAAAAGTTTAGCTTCAAACAGTTAACGGTCTCCGATAACATAATTGTATTGTGCAGTACTACATGCAATTCTAGAGAAAAGCTGAACAATTTCGACCGAGTACTTCAAAAGATATTAGCTGTGTTATACGACTGACAAAAGTGATTATCTCGCCACTAGAGAAACACTGTTGTATAAGCCAGAATTAACGCAAGGCTAACGCTGTGAGTGGAGTAGAAAGACTTCAGATTGCTTGCTTACAGAACGATACAGTATAATGGAGCATTTGAATACGGCAGTTTGTTCTTCTGACACTACAACTGAAGTGCAAATGGAAGGCTAAGAAGGCTTATTGCAATTGGGACATACTTCAATGGAGTAAGATAGCGACATGGAACTTCGCTAATTGCTATTCCACACAAGCGAACATGCGGTGAATACCATTTACACCCATGTTTCGTAAGTAAAGGCTGAATACCATCGAACAGCCATAGAAACAATTTCATACTCAGTATATGAATAATTTCTTCGGAAATTTCTACAAAACGTCATGATGACTGTCTACTGGAACTTCAGGGAATTTTTCAAGAGAGGTCAGGGTAGTCCCGACTCACAAAGAAGATTATTGCCGGAAGGATGTCTATTCGTATTCGAGGAGCAGAGCGATTCACGGAGAAGGAAGCAGTTCGATTCTCCGATGGTGCTATTTCCTATTTCGAGGATGGAGCTCAGCTTTAACGTGGTGAAATGGATCCATCAGCAGTCTTCTTTGGGGAATTTTCCTCTGGAACGTCAATCGGCAGATAAGGTAGTCGTGAACGTTTATTGTATTTGAGTAACCTAGTAATGTTTGAGCAACCATTTTTCCCATATTTTTTACCCTCATGTATTTTGCTTTATTTTCTTGTTGAGATTCTTATTCTCAGTACACCTTCATGAATTTTGCATTTTTCGACGATTTATTAAGACATTGTTATGTCATGGGCATAGTTAACGATTTTGAATCAGTTGAGACTGATATTTAGATATTTCAGTAATTAATATTTTTTTTTGTAGTCACGATTTGACTGTAAGTTAATGATTTTTATGGCAGATTTAAATTCAGACAGCGTGTCACTTTATTAAAGTAATTCTACCCCAGTTTAATTACTTTGAACAATTTTCTGTCATCATCAAGAAGGAAGAACATTTAAATGATTTTAGAGCGTTAAAATCTCTTACGTTATCGACGATCTTGGAAATACTAGTCGTTATTTGTATTGATTGCAACACAGACATTTATCGTCAGTTATGAATGAACATTGCATCATAGACAATTTTGTGAAAGAATAATGTTAATAATGAATTATTGAATGTATTAAAGTCAAGTACTTTTGTTAGGAGTTTTTCTCAATTAGAGAATTATATAACGATGTTTGCATTCCCCAGTCTAATTGGATTCTATTCGACTACTTTGCATTTTAGTCGCACTTTATTTGAAGATAGTATTTTCATACTACAATTTCTTTTAAGATGTTAATCTTAAATTTTGATAGACCAGATAGGCGTATATAAGCGTATTCACTATTAAATTTGTTTGTGATTGGCAAGTTTTGACTTCATTTCAGTTCATGAATGAAATCTACGAAGGTTAAATAGAAAAACAGTTTTGAAACAATTTATGATTATAAAATTTTTAAGTGGAACTATGAATGTATAATCGCTAGTGCAGCGCGTGTTGAAAGTCGCTGAAGTATAATGCCATTGAATATGAAGGAAGTTCCCACAGGAATAAATGTTAAAGAATTATTTGTGGAAGTTTTGTAAGTGATGTGAAAGTTTTAAATGCCATATAGATTAATATATGATGATTTTGGGCATATTTTTAATGCAGATTGTGCATTAACTTGTTAGCGAAGGATTTTCCGCTGGAGTAAGATTGTTATAGTTCGTTGAAAATTAATCAAGTGATTTACTGTTATAATTAACACGAGTTTTGAAAGAATTTGAGACAAGATTATGAATGAAGGTTGCCGTCACAAATCATTATTAAAAACTTTATTATACCAAATTGTGACATTAACATGTATAACTAACCTTCATTGGTCGATTATATTAAACAGGATTATAAAATTACCAACCGAATGAACATGTGGCTAATGTATTTATTAAATTAATAATTTAAACAATTTAAATATTAATATTGTAAATAATTGTTGTAAATATTTTTGAAAATAATGTGAAACGAGAGTGATGTTAAAGGCGTGCTTATAATATTTTTATTGTCTTTGACAAATATTATAAACAATTTCTAATTGTTATAAATAATTTATGTGATTTTGTTATAAACATTTAAGAGCTAATGAAACATTGGGATTGAAGTTAACAAGTTTAAGAAATTTATGTAATGATCCATTAGGATGTGATCAAAGTACTTGAAAGATTTGCGTAAATATAATGTGAGTTGTCTTGTAAGACATTTAAAAGCTTGAGAGTGCAGGCTGGATTCTTACGTAACATAGCGTGTGAGAAGGGAGTGCATTTGACCAGTATGCGTCAGGCTGGAAGGTAGCCCGCAGCTGTGTCAACATATGGTTTTCAGAGAGTGAGGTCGTACACTCCGGCCTTGCGATTATAAATATCATTCTCTTGTTTATTAAAAGGAAACAAATGCTCTATATATGTCACACCCTGACGTCCTTTTCCAATCCAATAGTGTTATGAATATTACGGTATTTGGAGCTCTTGGGAGCTAAAATGTTTTATATCATGTTGTATAATAATTTTGCAAGTCCTACTGGAGGACGTAGTCAGATTGACTTGGGCTACTGATAGCCACGTATATTTTGTTGTGTTAGGAAAATCATACCCTTTATTAGAAATAAAGCTTTTGTACAGTTCAAAGTTCTCGTCTTCGTTTCTGGTTCATTTTTAAATGTCATGGCGGAGATTATTGTGTGAACAGACTTTAAGTGATCCTGTTGTCAACTCAAACCCCGAGATAATTAAGAGGTAAGCAACGGTAAGTATAATCCCCCGTCTATTTTGGTGTGTTCCACAATGATTTCCTGTGAATTTCTGTGCTCTTATCTCGATAGTGTCTGTCAGTGCCATTTTCATTGATGTAACTGTGCCGGTGCGATTGATTATTGGCAATCCGATTGAGGGGGCGGATATCTGACAGCCCACTATCCAGGTAAACGGGGACAGAAAGATTGGCGATCCAAGAGCGTGGGGCTGAGTCAACAGTAAGATTGACCCTAATATGTGGGACGAATTCGACAAAACTGGATTACCAGGTTGAACACTAGAAAGATTGACAAACCTAAAACGTGAGGTTCGATTAGACTCAAATAAAGAGGTTGATTCTTTGTTAGATGTCTAGGCCAATTGTAGTATTTAAGAGTGTGATTATATAGGAATTAAATGTTGTATTGTATTAGGAAAATTACACTCAGAAAAGATCAGATCTTATACAACTTGAGAAAGGTTAAATGGGCAGGAAACTTAGAAAAATCGCCTATAATCTGGAATCTTATTTTATTTGACCGGCTTATGACATTTTAGTCATATTAAAGATAAAATTAAATTATTTGGATTGTAAATGTAAATTATTTGTGTTAGGATATTTTAAAATGAGCCAGAGAAATTTGAACATGTGCTTGAGTTTGTTTCAACATGAAGTATCTTCGAATATTAATTATAAGGTAGTTATAAGTTAGATTTAAGACAGAAAATTGATCAAATTTATATATGGTGAAAAGTGTTGCTCAAACGTTGTTATTTTGCTCTTTTGATGTATGTCCCTACAGCAATCCATTTTGAATAATATTACAATGGCAGATGAAAGTTTGAAGAAAATGTTAGAGGAGATGTCTGCTAACATGAAGCAGATGATGGAGGAAAATGCTACTAATTTAAATGCAAGGATGGAGGAGAATGCTAGTAATATGTCTGCTAATTTGTCTGCTAATTTGAATAGTAGTATGAAGGAGATGGAAGCTAGGAATACTAGTCGAATGGAGGAGAATGCTAGTAATTTGAAAACTAGCATGGATGAAAGTTTGAAGGGTATCCAAACTAGTGCTGCTAATTTGGAGGATAATATGTCGCGTTTACAGATTAATACCCTAGGAATTGAAAATACTGTAAGTGACATCCGCACAAATGTGTCTGATGTTAAAAATGGTGTGTCTAAGGTACAGAGGGACCTTACAATGTTAAATCTAGATGTAGCTAATGTCCGAGGGGATATTGCTTGTGCTAGAGCCGAAGTTGTTGTTGTCAAAAACGATGTAGCGACTGTCCAAGACAAGGTCGAGGAAGTCCAGAAAGAAATTCAAAAAGCTAGAACAGATGTATCTAATGTTCAGGTAGACATTAACAATATTCATGCGGATATAACTGAGGTGCAAAGTGATGTAACTAAGATTCAGGTAGAGGTCAACACAGTTTTTGTAGATATCACTAAAGTCCAAACCGATGTCAATAAAGTCAGGGAAGAAATCGAAAACTCAAAAACTCTTTGTACGCGTAATATAACTGCATTAACGACTAGGTTAGTCGACGAATCAGTTAGAACAACAACGTCTTTAGCAGAGTTGAAGTATGACGTAGAGGTCATGAGAACACAGGTATTAGACCACAATAGAGTATTAAAAGAGGATATCGAAGTAGACATAGCCGAGATGTTAACAGCAAACGTAGCGGTATGGAAAGACGAGTGGAATAAGTCAAGTGGGGAACATGTAACCCAAATTCAGGAAAGGATTGAAAGAAAACTTGCCAGTACGCAGATAGAAATTAATAATGAGGTAGTACAGATTAGAAAAGATTTAAGTGTCAGGATAAATTCGCTATCCGAAAAACAAGTTGACGATAGAACACAACTAGATCAGGATATGCAAACTTTAAAATCTACATTAGAGGAACAGATGCATAAACTTGTCTCGGATGTAAACGAAACGACGAGTAAACTGAAAAATTTGAAGTTAGGAGAGGCTAGTTTAACGGAAAACTACAAGGAAGAGATAGTCAAGAAAGTCTTAACAGAAATCACCGACAAGGATACAGAAGGCTTAGCTTGCGAATTGAACAGGAAGCATACCAGAAGATGTCACCTAGATCCAGAAGAAAGAGACGTGACTCCTGAAGAACGTGTATCCAGATTCAGAGAGGAGGATGACGAGAGGAATATGGAATCTGAGTGGAATTATCGAGATAGTGGGAAAAACTATCCGGATTCATATCCGAGGAACGTGACGGTCATTAGGAATTTCGAGGACAAACCACAAAAATTCAGTAATACTGATAGTTTGACACCTATAGAGTATGTAAGGAATCTCAAAGATTATTTCATCGAAGCTCACATTCCCAGAGAGAGAGAGATGAAGATTGTAGAGAGATATCTGATTGGAGGACCCCTTGAATGGTTTAGAGCTTTTAGATATACATTCAGCAACTTTGACGAGTTTGCAGAGGCATTAATCAAACGATTTTGGTCCATAGAAGCGCAGAATTCGTTAAGAGCGGAGGTATATTCAAGAAAATACTCAGGTACTCTTCCAACGAGGTACGCTGATTTCTTTACGAGTCAGTTGTCCCGCTTGAGATTTTTGCAACCCCCATTGTCCACGGAGCAACTAATAGATGCGATTTCTCGTATGCTGCCAGTTGAGGTGAGGAGACTTATAATTTCGTCCAACATCAGGGATTTATCCAGCATGGATGAATTACTAAGAAGGTTAGACTACACAAGTCCAATGCCTAACGTAGTCCAGAAAGGTCAAAGGCAAGAGTATAAGGAAATCAATACGGTATACATGGACCAAGTCCAACAAACTGACAAGCCAGAGGAGGAGAAAACTGACAATGTAGGTCCTCACAGGAATAATCAGTTTAGAAATTCCAGATCACAAGGTTACCGATCATATCAACAGAGAAGAGGTTGGAACTACAACCGAGGAAACTATAATGGAAGAGGCAGATATTATAACAATAATGGGTATAATCGTAACTATAATAGGAATAACCAAAACCAAAATAGAAACCAGAATACTCAAAGTCAGGTTATGACACCTGAGCAATATCAGCAAAGAGAAAAGGAAAGCCAGCAATACTTAAAAGAATTAAGGGATAAAGAAGCTGACAATCAAAGGAAAAGGCAGGATGTTGTAATCGATCCTGGTCCTTCTACGAGCCAGCAGAACTTAGAAAATAGAAATACTGGTCAGAAGAGAAAGTAGAGAGGAAAGAATACATTAGCCACATACAACCCAGAGTAGAAGAAAATATGATTAAGGAACATAGAGGAAATATCATACTAGAGTAAGCCAGTAATAATTCAATTTCGTGTTCAAGAGAGTTGAGATACTTGTAACATTGAGTTTAAAAACAATTTGCAACTGTTTTTAAAACGTGGTGGGAGGAGAATGCCCCCGTAATTGAATTATGTAGAGACCACGGTGGCTATATTTGAAATTATGATTAGAGTTATGGCTGTCATAGTTATGACGTGGGTAGTCATGACGTAAGCACGGATGACGTAAATGTTATGCCAGCAAGCTACTTGAGCTGAGATTCTCAGTGACGTCAGCATTTTTGTCCAGAATGTTCCAAGATGTACGACGCAGTCGCAGGAAACGAGGAATTCTGCTGAGGAAGAAACTATGCTATTGGAGGAGAGGCATGAACCAATGAACGATAGTTTAAAGGAAGACGGAGATTGCTGAAACTATGGTATTTTTATGACTTTTTGAATGCAGAATTGTGGAAATCCATTTGCAGTAAAAGCATTGAGTTGGAATTTTGATGGAATTTATTTTCAGTTTTTGAATTTTGAAAATCCGTCATGTATTAACGAAGTTGGAAGTTCTAGCGATGACGTAGTATCACGCTTTGGAAGGGATGGTAACGCCCCTCGTGAAGGTAATAAAAGGGCTTGCGCAGCAGAGAGGAGTCTCTTCTCTTCTCTTCTCTTTCGTTCGCTGATCATTCTGAGATCTAATGCTCAGATCATCGAAGTATACTGTGAAAGTTATTTTATTATACATTCAATATAGTGAGACATCAAAGTGAACAGCAAGTGAAAAGAATCGTTTTTATAACGCGTGGCGAGGCCACTATGTTAACGAGATACAGGTCAAACTAGGTGAAGTTGAAACGGACCTTAGAAAGCTTATAAAAGTTTAGCTTCAAACAGTTAACGGTCTCCGATAACATAATTGTATTGTGCAGTACTACATGCAATTCTAGAGAAAAGCTGAACAATTTCGACCGAGTACTTCAAAAGATATTAGCTGTGTTATACGACTGACAAAAGTGATTATCTCGCCACTAGAGAAACACTGTTGTATAAGCCAGAATTAACGCAAGGCTAACGCTGTGAGTGGAGTAGAAAGACTTCAGATTGCTTGCTTACAGAACGATACAGTATAATGGAGCATTTGAATACGGCAGTTTGTTCTTCTGACACTACAACTGAAGTGCAAATGGAAGGCTAAGAAGGCTTATTGCAATTGGGACATACTTCAATGGAGTAAGATAGCGACATGGAACTTCGCTAATTGCTATTCCACACAAGCGAACATGCGGTGAATACCATTTACACCCATGTTTCGTAAGTAAAGGCTGAATACCATCGAACAGCCATAGAAACAATTTCATACTCAGTATATGAATAATTTCTTCGGAAATTTCTACAAAACGTCATGATGACTGTCTACTGGAACTTCAGGGAATTTTTCAAGAGAGGTCAGGGTAGTCCCGACTCACAAAGAAGATTATTGCCGGAAGGATGTCTATTCGTATTCGAGGAGCAGAGCGATTCACGGAGATGGAAGCAGTTCGATTCTCCGATGGTGCTATTTCCTATTTCGAGGATGGAGCTCAGCTTTAACGTGGTGAAATGGATCCATCAGCAGTCTTCTTTGGGGAATTTTCCTCTGGAACGTCAATCGGCAGATAAGGTAGTCGTGAACGTTTATTGTATTTGAGTAACCTAGTAATGTTTGAGCAACCATTTTTCCCATATTTTTTACCCTCATGTATTTTGCTTTATTTTCTTGTTGAGATTCTTATTCTCAGTACACCTTCATGAATTTTGCATTTTTCGACGATTTATTAAGACATTGTTATGTCATGGGCATAGTTAACGATTTTGAATCAGTTGAGACTGATATTTAGATATTTCAGTAATTAATTTTTTTTTTTGTAGTCACGATTTGACTGTAAGTTAATGATTTTTATGGCAGATTTAAATTCAGACAGCGTGTCACTTTATTAAAGTAATTCTACCCCAGTTTAATTACTTTGAACAATTTTCTGTCATCATCAAGAAGGAAGAACATTTAAATGATTTTAGAGCGTTAAAATCTCTTACGTTATCGACGATCTTGGAAATACTAGTCGTTATTTGTATTGATTGCAACACAGACATTTATCGTCAGTTATGAATGAACATTGCATCATAGACAATTTTGTGAAAGAATAATGTTAATAATGAATTATTGAATGCATTAAAGTCAAGTACTTTTGTTAGGAGTTTTTCTCAATTAGAGAATTATATAACGATGTTTGCATTCCCCAGTCTAATTGGATTCTATTCGACTACTTTGCATTTTAGTCGCACTTTATTTGAAGATAGTATTTTCATACTACAATTTCTTTTAAGATGTTAATCTTAAATTTTGATAGACCAGATAGGCGTATATAAGCGTATTCACTATTAAATTTGTTTGTGATTGGCAAGTTTTGACTTCATTTCAGTTCATGAATGAAATCTACGAAGGTTAAATAGAAAAACAGTTTTGAAACAATTTATGATTATAAAATTTTTAAGTGGAACTATGAATGTATAATCGCTAGTGCAGCGCGTGTTGAAAGTCGCTGAAGTATAATGCCATTGAATATGAAGGAAGTTCCCACAGGAATAAATGTTAAAGAATTATTTGTGGAAGTTTTGTAAGTGATGTGAAAGTTTTAAATGCCATATAGATTAATATATGATGATTTTGGGCATATTTTTAATGCAGATTGTGCATTAACTTGTTAGCGAAGGATTTTCCGCTGGAGTAAGATTGTTATAGTTCGTTGAAAATTAATCAAGTGATTTACTGTTATAATTAACACGAGTTTTGAAAGAATTTGAGACAAGATTATGAATGAAGGTTGCCGTCACAAATCATTATTAAAAACTTTATTATACCAAATTGTGACATTAACATGTATAACTAACCTTCATTGGTCGATTATATTAAACAGGATTATAAAATTACCAACCGAATGAACATGTGGCTAATGTATTTATTAAATTAATAATTTAAACAATTTAAATATTAATATTGTAAATAATTGTTGTAAATATTTTTGAAAATAATGTGAAACGAGAGTGATGTTAAAGGCGTGCTTATAATATTTTTATTGTCTTTGACAAATATTATAAACAATTTCTAATTGTTATAAATAATTTATGTGATTTTGTTATAAACATTTAAGAGCTAATGAAACATTGGGATTGAAGTTAACAAGTTTAAGAAATTTATGTAATGATCCATTAGGATGTGATCAAAGTACTTGAAAGATTTGCGTAAATATAATGTGAGTTGTCTTGTAAGACATTTAAAAGCTTGAGAGTGCAGGCTGGATTCTTACGTAACATAGCGTGTGAGAAGGGAGTGCATTTGACCAGTATGCGTCAGGCTGGAAGGTAGCCCGCAGCTGTGTCAACATATGGTTTTCAGAGAGTGAGGTCGTACACTCCGGCCTTGCGATTATAAATATCATTCTCTTGTTTATTAAAAGGAAACAAATGCTCTATATATGTCACACCCTGACGTCCTTTTCCAATCCAATAGTGTTATGAATATTACGGTATTTGGAGCTCTTGGGAGCTAAAATGTTTTATATCATGTTGTATAATAATTTTGCAAGTCCTACTGGAGGACGTAGTCAGATTGACTTGGGCTACTGATAGCCACGTATATTTTGTTGTGTTAGGAAAATCATACCCTTTATTAGAAATAAAGCTTTTGTACAGTTCAAAGTTCTCGTCTTCGTTTCTGGTTCATTTTTAAATGTATTGGCGGAGATTATTGTGTGAACAGACTTTAAGTGATCCTGTTGTCAACTCAAACCCCGAGATAATTAAGAGGTAAGCAACGGTAAGTATAATCCCCCGTCTATTTTGGTGTGTTCCACAATGATTTCCTGTGAATTTCTGTGCTCTTATCTCGATAGTGTCTGTCAGTGCCATTTTCATTGATGTAACTGTGCCGGTGCGATTGATTATTGGCAATCCGATTGAGGGGGCGGATATCTGACAGCCCACTATCCAGGTAAACGGGGACAGTACATACTGTAGGCCTACCTGTGAAAGAGGTCCTTCATTCTCAAGCTAATTATGAGGACGTTATTGGCAATAATCTTTCTTCCTTTAATGAATATAGTGAATGGTGAGAAATGAAATACATACGAGCAAAGAGGTGAAGGATAACAATTGTCAGCAAATTAGAAAAACGATTACACTGACAGACATTGAACCCGAACTGGATCCGATAATGCTGTCGTTAATGATGACAGTTCTGAGACAGCAGGAGATAACGTTGTTTTTTTTTATTTGTGTGCATACTTGATTCACTCAGCAGCAAAGAAGAAGATTGTGAAATGTACTTCCTGCATTAGGTCATTGGAAAGCGATTCCGAAACATTTAATGCTGTTTAATGTATCCCCACCATGCTGAGAGACTTTGGCGGAAGTGAATCTAAATTTATCAAACCCGTCTTTATATTTATTTCACATGATGAAACGTGTAGATGCAGAAGTGCAGACAAAGTTGGAGCAAGAAGGCGCGTTGTTGGGCAATATCTTTTCAGATTATGTGGATATGATCTATGAACTTCCTGTGTTCCGAAATGTGTGCTACTCAGAGGAGCACCTGTTATTATATTTCTCTAGGATAGTGTTTCATTACATTAAATGCCGTTTAATTTTTCGGACGAAAGTAATATCCAGGGAACTGAGATCCAGATCATCGTCAAAATCAGCGAGAAAAATAATGAAAACCTCTATTTAGAGGTAAGCTCTACTCTTCTTAGGCATGTATTTTAGTGTGTTCAGGACAGTATTTTAATATTTATTTATTTATTTATAGGGTACAGAAAGTCCCAGTGAGCTGGTAGCTCAAGGGGGGACTGCCCTTTACAAATATGGCTTAGCAACTTATACTAGAATATATTAAGGTGGTAGGATCATTTATTCATTCTTTATGGGTTCATCTATATTCTTCAACATATAGTTTCAGGAAGTACCTGCGTGCTTCCTTTTTGAATTTGTTTAAGTTTACAATTTGTCTCAGTTTAGGAGGTAAGTTGTTATAAGATGTGCTGGCTGAATAGGAAATACTTTTAATACCATATCTAGTTGTGTTTGTTACTCCATGTATAACTGGTTTGCTGATCTTGTGTTATGGGTATGAATGTCTTTCCTGCATTGAAGTTCAGTATTAAGATTAATAAGACCTTGTTTATATTTAAACATAAATAAAGCTTCAGAGTATTTGAGCTGGCTTCGTAATGGCAATATGTTTGTCTCCTGAAATACTTGTACAGTTGGTTTCCTAAAATGGTAACCATACATGATTTTAATTGCTCTTTTTTGGAGAAATTCGAGCTCATTTATTGATTCCAGTGCACATTTACCCCATATTATGTTCATGTACATAAGGTGAGAATGAATAAGAGAGGCATATATGCTCCTTAAATGTTGATTGCTTATTCCATACTCCCTTAATCTTTTTAGAACACCAATTAGACTAACAATTTTCTTTTTCACATTTGTGACATGTTCATTCCAACTTAAGTTATTGTCTAAAGTTAGGCCTAAATATGTGTATTGTTTCACCCTTTCGATGGTTACATTACCAATTTTAACTATGTTGCAAGTGCTTGGACTGTAAGCTGGTTTATGAAATAGCATGTATTTTGTTTTTGAGCTACTTATGATTAATTTACTTTTTGAAAGCCATGTTGTTAATATATTTAGGTCCTTTTGCATATTCTGCATAATCGTTTGTTCACAGGCGCTCTCGTAAAGTAGAAATATATCATCTGCAAATAGAAATATTTTACCAGTAAACTCTAAATAACCTATATCATTAATAAAAATCAGGAACAGCAATGGTCCGAGCACTGTCCCTTGTGGGACACCGCATTTAACATCAGAGATGGACCCTTTAGTTTTATTAATATTAACATACTGCTTCCTGTTAGACAGGTAGTTTTTAAACCACTCAAAGGCTATTCCTCTAATTCCTGCATTTGATAGTTTACTTAGCAGCAAGGTATGGTTAACAGTGTCGAACGCCTTAGCAAGATCTATAAATAGTCCTGATGCTATTTTATTGTTATCTAGTGCTTTATGTATAAGTGACACTACGTCAAATGCTACTGAATCAGTGCTATGTTTGGGAAGGAAGCCGTATTGATATTTGAAGAAAAAATTGTTTTTTGTTAGGAAATTCAGGACTTGTTTTTTGATTACTATTTCCAGTACTTTTACAAGTGAGGATAATATACACAACGGTCTGTAATTACTGGGGTTAGATACATCACCTTTTTAAATATTGGTACCACTCTTGCTAGTTTACATTTATCTGGTATTACTCCTGTTTGCAGTGACAAGTTAATTATATCAGCAAGCAATGGAGCCAGATGATTGGCACATCTCTTAAGGAGTATGTTATTTATTCCATCATCTGTGTAATTCTTTTTATTCGCAAGGTTGTGAATGATTTGTTTAACTTCTGTCACATTTGTTGGTTTTATGAATAGTGAGTTACAGATCGTCTGGTTCGATTGCAAATTTGGGATCATTGGAGTATCTTTAACCAAGTTTTCTACAACATTTATGAAATACATGTTAAATGCTTTACATATATCTTGGCTAGAGGTGTATTGTATGTTTTCATATTCAATTTCAACAATGTTTCGTGTATTATGAGGTTTGCCAAGTATTTGATTTACTGCCTTCCACATTCCTTTTATCGTATTCCCTTCTCTAATTACATTATTGTAGTATAACTTTTTCAGCTCTCTTTTCATTCTAGTCACATCCCTACTGCATCTTGTGTACTCTTTAATGGTTTCAGTTGAAGGGTTTTTAGTTATAGTTTTTGCATACAAATTATTTTTTCTTTTTACCGCTTCCAGAAACTCCTGTGTTACCCATGGTTTGTGTGTACCTTTTACCTGTGGTTTTTGCTTAATATTTATACTAGCTGTCTTAAGCCCATCACTAATGAAATCACAAAGCTGATTATATGCTTCGTTGACGTCAGTAGTTAGATTTGTAAATTTATTTTTTGAAAAGAAATTGTTCAGTTTGGCATAACTTATTTTCGTAAATGTTTCTATATTGGAACGATTATTGGATTGCGTACTCACTTCTGGTTGTGATGAAATGTCTAGAATTAAAATATTATGATCACTAAGGTCACACATAACATTATACAAATAGAAATTATCATTATTGGCAAAGTTAGAATGTATATGGTCAATTAAAGTTGAAGAAGTAGGTGTTATTCTTGTTGGCAGTTTTGTATTGCATTGGTAAAAATTAAAGCAATTCAGTAAAGACGAATAGGCCCTGTAAATAATGCTGTCTTTTAGAAAATCTACATTATCGTCTCCGATAAGTAGTGTGTTTGATTTGTTAGTATTGCAAAGTATGTGTTCAAGGTCAAGCATAAATTCGTTTGCATTACTCTCCCTTGGATTATAGTAAGCAATAACATTATATCTTCTGTGTTTCTGAAATATTTTGATTTGTAGTATACTGTGATAACTGTTAATGGTGTTAATAACTTTGGTCGCCCATTTTCTAGATATATAAATTGACAGACCTCCTCCAGTACCGATTCGTGTTACATGGTGTGAGTCAAAGCTGGGAATGTTATAATAGTGTGTTTCTTGGTCTGACAACCAATTTTCTGTTATGACTATTAAATCTATTTCTAAAATCTCGTCAATAAGGAGCATAATATCCTCGAACTTATTCCGAATACTTCGTGCATTGATGTAGATACATTTAAATTTTGAATTCAAGATCTGATTTTTAGTCTATATGTTCGTATTTCCGTGAAGATTTGTTTCTATCATTCACAACTTGCTTCGTATGTAGTGCATTACTTCTTTTAATAAACAACGAGCCAGACTAGCCGTCTACCTGCACGTGCAGGCCAAGGAACGCTAGTACCACCTATTGGCCGAAACGGTCAACTAGCGGAGTTTCACCACTCTTGGTCATACTAATGCAATGATACATCTATGATGCTGGCCTAGGGGCAGATGACCTCGCTTTTCCGCCCCTTTAAACAGGAATAACTAACTAACTATGATGCTGGCCCGCACCAGTCGTTATTAAATTTGCACCAGTTTATCATATCACAGAAGGCTTCCTCGCCGCAATTTTATTACACAGTAGCCTTCATCATTGTGGAAAACAATGAACCGTCACATTAAAGAAGTTTCATTCCGTGACTTAATGCAGTTTATAGATTGCTATAAATACCAGTCGCTATCACAGTTTCCATCCTGGAAAAATTTGCGAATGCTTTATTGCTTCACATCGCCAAACATTATTTATCGCGCCATATTTGATTTGATAAAACAGCTTCCGGTTACTTTGGCCACGGAGAAGAAAGCTTTGGTTGTTCAACACTAACGCATGCGTACATTGGAGCAAGACCTTCCGCTCCCTAGACGCGTCTGTTTATCATACTGTGACTATTGCCAGCGATGCCAACCCAAGTTTTCAAAATATCGTCAAGTAACAGATTCCTATGTTATCAACAGAGAAAAGACGGTTTTAAATTATTGAGAGTTTAAAAAGTCACTAAATCCGTAGCTAAACAATACTAGATTCAAAATATTTTGTCACCAAAATGTTCGGAAAAGTTGCCAGATTTAGCGGCAAAGCAAACTAGTAACACTGATTGTTGCCCGCTATGGGCTATATAATAGCTGTATATTATATAAAATTAGATTTTTACGATTTGTGTTTTTGACTAAATATACTATACTAGCCGAAGAGTTTTTTAAATGATCAGTTTTTAAAAATGTTTTATGAAAACATTGAAGTCCTTGTCCCTTACTGCCAACGTAACGTAGGGTATCTTTGAAAAGACACCTGACGGATTTATGTTTCATAGCTTTATAATTTTCCTCTTGCACTTTGTTGCGTAATCTTATGCTTCGGATTATTAGTTGCAGGATGCTTGTGCCGTTTATTTCAGAGAAATTGGAAGAATATAATTATTTCAAATTATGACGGTTCATTTGACAACAATAGCAGTGAACGGTTTTAACTTGCTTCAAACAAAACAACTCTACTGTATTCCATAATCCTAAACCGAACTCAAAATCTACCTGATTTTGATGCTGACATTTTCTGTACTGATTAATTCGGAATTATTGTTCCTTTTGGACATATTTTACCATTAATTAATTGGTGGTGATGGGCCAGAATTGCACACCAAGCAAGAAGGGACATTGTTTACAAGACGTTGGTAGCGGTTGCCAGCCTATTATTGTCTTTGCTCGTGTGTAATTTCGCCGCCATTTATGAGATTTCATATTCCCGCAGAATTTTCTTGTGAACTATTACACCTGTTGCTGAAGGTAGGAATATGAATTAAATGCACATTGTTCGTGCTAATTCTGTAGAATAGTTTACTTTCTCTACGGACTGCTGATTTTCATGTGAAGAGACATTCATTTCCGTAGTTTTGTTTGATGGAGACGAAAAAATTTAAGTGTTTCAAGCAGGGTACGTCATTTTTAATGAAAAGTGTTTTTGATGGATTTTGGTACATTCTTCGTTATGCTTTTTTATACAGGCATAACGAATAGAATAAGAAGTGATTCACACGAGCGGCTAGGTACAGAGCTGATCCACTGTTTGATTGGCTAGCGGCTGTGAGTTCTTATTGGTTGTTGGTGGAACATATCTATATTCTTTGGATTCTAAGCTGCTTCTTGCTTTTTGTTCTGAAGCGGTGCAGCGCTCGACGCGCTTTATGCAGCCAGCAACCAGCAAGAAAGGCGCCTTGGATTATTGGTCAAAATGGCGTCGCTTCGCTTGCTTTGAAGCTGCGGGCGTGCCGTTTAAAATCCTAGGAAGGCAGATTTTGAGTTTGTGGCTGTAGTTATATGTGTACATGTGATTTTATATTGATTGATAAAGTGATTACCTTTAGCCAGAACATTACATCTAGGAGATTTGTGTGTGAGAATGTTTTGGGGAGTTTTGATGAGGTTATGGCATTACGTGGGTTGATTTTTACTTGACATTTTTAACTTTTTTCGGTTGGATATAATTTGTAACACGCGGAAGTTGCCTTCATTTACAGAAGTAGTTGCTACCTTGTGTTATTGCATATTAAAATGCATAGTTCGTAATATCATTGGGTATATGGAAATGTGCTACCGTACCTCGAGCGGCCTACGGTACTGCATGCTTTAGATACAGTAATTATCATGTGAAATTCCGCAGTAGAAAACTTCAAAAACGTTTCTGTAGAAAATCATTCTTACTGGTCTAGGGCTCTCTCCTATAATATTAAAACACGTGGTATAGCACAATTACTACGTTTACATGGCGAACTCAAATCGATTTGAATACGATCCTGTTTTCAGTAGGCTGCCCGTTTATATGAGCAGTTTCAGTTCGTATTGAAATCTATTTCAATACGGTATATAATTTATGGTGGCCAACCTGCAGTTATGTTGGCTAACTCGTATTAAACAGCAAAATAGAAGACCCGTACCGTAATTATCATATTACTAGTGCATGAGACAGGACCTTGACTTTCACAGTTTCACTGGACGTGTTAGGCTGTAACCATTGATCTGGACGCGTTAGGCTGTAACCATTTGATTGGACAAAACGATGGTTAGAATTGTCGAGTGTAGGTGCAGCCTGTGGCCGCAGGAAGCTAGCGGGGCGCTCACAGTTTCACTGGACGCGTTAGGCTGTAACCATTGTCAAAACCATTCATCTGGACACGTTGGGCTGTAACCATTGTCAAAAACCATTGGATTGGGCAAAACGAAGGTCAGAATGGTCGGGTGTAGGTGCGTCCTATGGCCGCCGGAAGCTAGCGGGGCACTCACAGTTTCACTGGACGTGTTAGGCTGTAACCATTGTCAAAAAACATTGGATTGGTCAAAACGAAGGTTACAATGGTGGGGGTAGGTGTGGGGAGCTAGTAGGGCATGATTGACAAAAAGAACATTGATCTAGTACTGGACGAAAGACCACATATACAATTAGTACCGTATGCGTGGGGTTGGCAATACTGTACTGTTGTAACGCCGATAATGGCAGACAGCTAAGTCATGTTATAATTTGGGATGGCGGGTGGGTTATAGACAGCTGAGGAGTGAACTACATCATTCCCAGATCAATTTTGAATCATTTGAAAAGATACTTATTGCAAATTTAAGAAGTTTTTTCCCCCTGGGTTCGTGTCTCCTGCACTGTTACCATTGTCATCCGATGTTTCTTTGTCGGGTTGTTTGTGAACATGCAAAATGGATGCGCCAAAGATTTTGATGTTGTTTGTTCTTACGAAGTTTATGGGTAACAGTCGTCCCTTTTAATTACTGAATCTTTTAGAGACGCCGGGATGCCAGAATGTTGCCCCGAATGGGATCTGTAACGTGCCAGTAAATCTACTGACACGGCTCCCTCGCATTTAGGCCTAAGCACCCTGACTGCGCCAGGATTCGATTCTGCTATCTTGGTAAAAGCAGATGAGAAAGTTACAGCTGCGCCACTCGGCCAGTCTGTGTTGAATTTATTCAAATGGAAAACGGAACGGATTAATCGGCAAAGAAAGACTGTGTATTTTCACTGTTTCTGTTGAGCACATTTTACCTACGGATACACCAGACATCTAAAGTAAAACAGACAAAAATACATTAACGCTAAAAACGCGTGCAAACAAACTACGCTTATCAACCACGAAAAGAACACAGACAGTAACGAAGAATATGGGCAGGAAGTAAAACAAGCGATTCGAGTCAGGCGACAGACGAAAGTAGGCCTAAATTAGTTTATCATTGTAACTCAAGAGCGTGCGGAATCGCTTCCTTTCAGTACGATCCACGTTTATATGTTCCTGAATACCTGTTTGGATACGATCCGATCCCACAATTTTACCGTATCGAGCTTGAAAATCAATACGAACTGAGTCCCGTTTACATGACCGTATTCAATACGGTAAATGTACTCAAATCGATTTGAGTTCGCTATGTAAACTCAGTAAATATCATGGTGTATACAGTAATATAAAATATTCTCAGCATTGCAAGTAGCCTACCGGTAAATCTGAACAAAACGTGTTGTAGGTTAGGTAGAGTATTTCGCCGAGGGTGGGGGTTAGGGAAATGCAGTACTCTAAATGTTCGAGCAATACATCATGTTAGCAAGGCATGTTACGCATACCGTAAGCTATAGTGAAATCCAGAAAGTTTGCCTACAAATTTGTTAATGCATGAGGAAAATTGCCATAACCTTCCTGATTAATGCAGTTATCAAAATTCTTTTAGGAGGGCTAAGGGTACTACCTAGATGTGATGTTCTGCTATATAGTGGGGAGGTTAGGTAAAACCACCGTTCATTTTTTGATAGAAGCATGAGATTTGGTACACTTATAGTTAGGACCCTAAACTTTTGATCTGAGATGGTAGCCACTTACGGAAGTCGCGCCGAGTGCCTGTTTTGCATGGTTGCCTACCCACCTGGAGTGAACTACGAAATCAACGCTTAAGTCGATTACAAATGCCTGTTTTGCTTCGCGATGAATACTTTTTGCACTCAGAATTACCTGGAAAACGTTGTTAACACGATTTGGAGTGGAAGGATTTAAATTTGTGGCGCATCTTACCTTAAGCTGCAAAAACAAGGCACCACATTCTTCAAGCTTTAATTTATTTAATATAAATGACAAATCATTTTGATAACTTCCGAAAAAGCGATAAAGGAAGAATAACAATGCATGAAAAAAACAAAGAATAAAAAGGCAGAAGTCCATGTTTTGTAATGCGTGTGGCCCTATGCATCAGGCTCACCAAAACTAATCTTGGAGGCTCAACAAACTTCCTAAAAAAAGGGAAAAAATGTATCAAAATAATCTCTTAGCTATTAAGTGGACAGCCATCACCAGAAAATAAAGACGGAAGTAGAAAATAAGCAGAAAATATTACTTAGCACTTTTCGTCACAAGAGCACAGTTCCGTGCACTTCAAGTCTCCCCTCCTGCATACACATTGCTGAGGCCTAGTTGCACAACTTTTGCACCTGCAACGGATTAGTTCTAAGCTTAGTTGCAATGGGGATAGTCGTCCACCGCGGTGTTCATCCTGATGGACTTTCTTCCCAGCCCCAATCTGAAGGTGAGGGTAGTTCCTGGATGGGGCTCAGAGATTGTTCCCACTCATAAACACCCTGGTACATGGCACGCCAGATGTGTTGCTCCAGTGCATTCTGCGTTGGAGGAATACTCTCTAAAGATCGTTTTTTCTTGATAAAATGTTCCTTTCGGCAGGCATTTACATTGACAAATGAACTCGACATACAATGCAATAAAAGACAAGTGTTAACGACGAAGTTCAACAAAAACGCATCGGTAACGATTACGAATCATTTTTTCCTACCTGTCATACATAGTGAATACCAACGTTTCCATATAAGGTAAAGCTTTGTCCAAATCGTGCTCCTGAGCTACCAAAAATCCTTTGGTGGCGTCAGGATAAGTCGTCCATGCTTCAAAGGCACTCTTCTTATCTTACGAGGAAATGGTATCACATCTAGAAATTGCGGGAAATAGGGGTAAACTTAAAGCCTTGTTACGATCTGCAACAAGTAAAGACTCTTTAGTCACCATTGCCTTTCCATGATAACATATGTTTTGTCACCGACATTGGTCCCTACCTAAATCTTGGGCAATTTTATATGCAGCTACAATGTGGTGATTCGTTCCCGTGCCAATGTGGACCCAGAGCTCTTCAATATCCGTCAATTTAGGCACAATACTCACGGCCAATACAAGGACATCGGTGTCCACAGTTCGCACAAGAATCTTCCGGTATCCCTGACTAACACAATCTGCGATGTGAATCATGACCCTTGTGTCTGCCTCTTCATGATTGCATGGAGACAATATATCCATATCTTCTCGATGAGGCATTGCTAACACAGACGAATCCTGTGTACTGTACATGTCTTTGCCCTCCTAAGTGATCTTTTGTATTTGCGTATTTAGGAATTGGAACAACTCGCATTTGTTTTCGGAGTTGCGCAGAAAGATGGGCCATCCTTTAGGAATGCGTGTTCCAGCTGTGACACTCGTGCGTATTCCTTCGCACCGTTCTGCCCCTTTGTGGTTTTTCAGACTACCCTGTATATACTTGTCCAAAATGACATCAACGCGATGAACAGTATTAAGTTATTTCCTGAGGAATGGCATAAAAATGCTGTCGGCATATTCCTGAAACGTCCTTGACTGTCCGGGATGTAGCATATGGACTAGGGTAGGTCCATCGATAATTTTTGCTTGTACGGCGGGTACGTCACTGGTGTGGATGCCATCTGGACTTGCAGCCATCAACCATTTCAAAAGATCTCATTTTTTTGCCCGGTCTTAGTTCGCCGTTTGTGGAGAGAGACGGTGGTGTTGGTTGGTCTCCCAATCGGTGCTCACTTGTAGCTATGTATAATTTACTGAAAAGACTGCAGTCATTTTTGAGGCCGGCGATTTTTTCTTTTGTCTTGGTTGGCGATGCTTTTGAAACTGACGTAAAAAGAGGGTATTTATTTTGCTTCACGGTGTCTAACACATTTTTGCCAATTAATGGGCGGACATGGGACATCGTCAGGGACTAGGTCAGGATTAGCATTTCGAAACATTTTGAAGGTACATGGACCAATCACCAAGCCACCACATCCTAAACAAACAACACGAAACACATAAAATGTAAACCCTACAGTTGTTAGTAGTAACTAAAAACAATTTTCAACTGTAAGTATACATAACCTATAACACAAGAATGTAATGAATAGTCGAAATATAAGAGGGACAACAGCTTTTAAAGCAAAGAAAATATTTACCGTGTATGTACTTATCAATATATTCGCATGCACAGGATAAATGACGCACAATTATCTCCAAGAAATCAGTTCCCCAAACACAGCAAAACAACACAGTAGGGATGGGTTGCGAACGGAGTCGCGAAGAGTCGAGACTGCTGCCGCTGGAACCGATACTCTCGACTCCAGTGTCGACTCCACTGATGCACTAACGCCATCTAACAACTGTTTTTGGAACTGCTTGAACATGTATGCTGGCAGCAAACCACAGATTACCTACACAGCAAAGGAGTTCGCTATCGCTGCGGCATGTTTAAAATACAACTGAATAAATCTTGCTGCTAGCTTGCCAGTGATACTTTTTTGGTATTGAAATGTATGGCAAGCTATTATAACCTGCAACACGATTCAATAGAATGATTATATGCATAGTCGTTCTTTGTTATGATCTACTGTAGGATTCTACAGTATGAGAATATGCTGGATAGGCCTAGTTGATGCATAGTGATAGGATATTTATTTTGCCGGCAAGATCGTTATATGGAATGTCGAATACCAATTACGAAGTTCTTGGCACTATGTGTGTTATTCTTACTTTCATTATAGGGTGTTTCATTTCCGTGTCTCCAATAACAAAATGTGGGTGTTGAATTAATGTAAGATTTGGCCTATGTTATGGTTTGTTAATTGCTTTGTTTAAGATGTGCGCACAGGCCTCTCATAATGTGACGGTCTTGTTAACCGTCCACGTTTGTCCCTTGATACCTTGTTTTACGATGAATACAATAGGATTATTAGCCAGCAAACATGGATGATTGTTTCGGGTTATCATCGGTAATGTTGTAGGCGTAATTGTTATTGTGTTTATTATGATGATGATTATTAATAACAATAATAGTAATACAACCTGTCAAAAGTGCAATATCACAACAATTTGGTACAATGATTGTAAATAATAATAATAATAATAATTATGAGAGATTCGGATAAAAAGCGACTGTGTGCCCCCCGCAATACTCATCAGATGAGCTTGGAGTCGCGAGGCTTCATGCGAAGCGGCCCTGCAATACTCAACAGGGGAGCTTGGAGTCGCGAGTCTTCATGCGAAGCGACCCCGCAATACTCATCAGGGGAGCTTGGAGTCACGAGGCTTCATGCGAAGCGGCCCCGCAATTCTCATCAGGTGAGCTTGGAGTCGCGAGGCTTCATGCGAAGCGGCCCCGCAATACTCATCAGGTGAGCTTGGAGTCGCGAGGCTTCATGAGAAGCGACCCCGCAATACTCATCAGGTGAGCTTGGAGTCGCGAGGCTTCATGCGAAGCAGCTCCGCAATACTCAACAGGGGAGCTTGGAGTCGCGAGGCTTCATGCGAAGCGACCCCGCATTACTCATCAGGGGAGCTTGGAGTCGCGAGGCTTCATGCGAAGTGGCCCCGCAATACTCAACAGGGGAGCATGGAGTCGCGAGGCTTCATGCGAAGTGGCCCCGCAATACTCAACAGGGGAGCTTGGAGTCGCGAGGCTTCATGCGAAGCGACCCCGCAATACTCAACAGGGGAGCTTGGAGTCGCGAGTCTTCATGCGAAGCTACCCCGCAATACTCATCAGGTGAGCTTGGAGTCGCGAGTCTTCATGCGAAGCGACCCCGCAATACTCAACAGGGGAGCTTGGAGTCGCGAGTCTTCATGCGAAGCAACCCCGCAATACTCAACAGGGGAGCTTGGAGTCGCGAGGCTTCATGCGAAGCGACCCCGCAGTACTCATCAGGGGAGCTTGGAGTCGCGAGGCTTCATGCGAAGCGACCCCACAATACTCAACAGGGGAACTTGGAGTCGCGAGGCTTCATGCGAAGCGACCCCGCAGTACTCATCAGGGGAGCTTGGAGTCGCGAGGCTTCATGCGAAGCGACCCCGCAGTACTCATGAGGGGAGCTTGGAGTCGCGAGGCTTCATGCGAAGCGACCCCGCAATACTCAACAGGGGAGCTTGGATTCGCGAGGCTTCATGCGAAGTGACCCCGCAATACTCATCAGGGGAACTTGGAGTCGCGAGGCTTCATGCGAAGCGACCCCGCAATACTCAACAGGGGAGCTTGGAGTAGCGAGGCTTCATGCGAAGCGACCCCGCGATACTCATCAGGGGAGCTTGGAGTCGCGAGTCTTCATGCGAAGTGACTCCGCAATACTCATCAGGGGAGCTTGGAGTCGCGAGTTATCATGCGAAGCGACCCCGCAATATTATCAGGGGAGCTTGGAGTCGCGAGGCTTCATGCGAAGCGATTCCGCAATACTCATTAGGGGAGCTTGGAGTCGCGAGTCTTCATGCGAAGCGACCCCGCAATACTCATCAGGGGAGCTTGGAGTCGCGAGGCTTCATGCGAAGCGACTCCGCAATACTCATCAGGGGAGCTTGGAGTCGCGAGTCTTCGTGCGAAGCGACTCCGCAATACTCATCAGGGGAGCTTGGAGTCGCGAGTCTTCATGCGAAGCGACCCCGCAATACTCATCAGGGGAGCTTGGAGTCACGGGGCTTCATGCGAAGCGACCCCGCAATATTCATCAGGGGAGCTTGGAGTCACGAGTCTTCTCCGGCCCCCCTGCTATACATAATGGCCAGGGAATTCCTGTCTTGAAATACTACTACAATACAGAGACAAGGGTACATTCACGAAACAGAGGGGCAAATTAATGGAATTGCCAAGGGTCGAAAATGTCGGCAGCATTTATCTAAGGAGTGCGACATGCCACCAAAGACAGGTAATAATAATAACTACTTACGAATAAATTCACCATAATATGTATTTATTTATAAAAACGGCAAATATATGTAAATAAATAGAAAATATTTAGTAAAATTAAATATATATATAAACACATAACTATCCGGGCCTTACTCATCAGGTTAGCTTGGAGTCGCGAGGCTTCATGCGAAGGGACCGTGTGGCCCCGCAATACTCATCACGTGAGCTTGGAGTCGCGAGGCTTCATGCGAAGCGGCCCCGCAATACGCATAATATTAATGTGGAGTCGCGAGGCTTCATGCGAACCGAGACCGGTGTTTGGAGTCGATCGAGTCGACACTCTCGATTCCGGGCTTCAGTCGCGCCCATCCCTACAACACAGCACCAAGCTTCCGTTACTGACCGCAACAATACCCAGCGGTAGCGTCGCGTCGCTTACCCGCGTCAAGCTGCATAGAGACAAGGAGCGTGTGACGTCACGCGTACTTCTGCATCTCGCTTCATCAGCCGACTCGTCTGATTCTCGGTCTCCAATAGAGGCGAGGGCCCATAAGAAATACATTGGCGAGTTTTTGAAAATGAGAAACGGCATTTGTAATCGACTTACGCGTAGATTTCATAGTTCACTCCGGGTGGGTAGGCAACCTAGCAAAACAGGCACTCGGCGCGACTTCCGGAAGTGGCTACCATCTCAGATCGAAAGTTTATGGTCCTAACTATAAGTGTGCCAAGTCTCATACTTCTATCAAAAAATGAACGGTACCCCATTGATTTTCGTCTTAACCTCCCCACTAATATAATATAGTACCGTAATCAAGTTCCATACTCATAATGCTCCTTGAGAATAAGGTTCATTGTAACCAAAATCTTTCCCCATGTCAAGACACAGAATCAAACTCTGTAGAGGGTTTGTTTGAGTTTAAGTGGTTTGAAATAGGGCAAATACCAATCAAGGTGATTCTTGTTCATATTGTTGGATATTAGAGTTTTGAAATTGAACAGCTCATGGTAAATAAATGGAATCACATGTCACTATTAATACAGTGCTGCAACAATTGTGTATATATAGATATTAATATATGATTCACGATGATTAAAAAAGGATGCCCCAATAAAGAAGAATTATGTTCCTATCATTGTCCAGATATCCTTCTGTTCCCTATTTCCCGTTTTAGGCCGGTATAAATTATGTTCACAATGGAATATCCATCTCATTTGGGTACAATCGTGTTGACAGACTGAAAAGCATCAGACTATTGCATTAAGAAACTGCTGTACTCTGGAGGATTGGTATTGTAATTCTGACTTTATTCTCTATTACATCAAATAACTACTAACATAGCTTGCCACGGTGGGTGAGTGGATAGTGTGTCGGTCTACTAACCCCAAGGTTGCAGGTTCGCTCCTGGCCGTGGTAAGTGATTTTTGAAAGGCGGCAAAAATACGACACGCATGTCAAAGAACCCATTTGAATTCAGTATGCCGTGTTCATAATGGCAAAATTATTCTCGGGAGTTTCCGCCAACACGAAGTTCCTAATTTCTCTACTAGAAAGCGCTATAGTGTTCAAGGAGCTTAGATATCTAAGCTCCTTGACTTTCATAGTGATTCAAGGAACAACGAAATTCGACATGCAAGCTCCCCTCTGGGTGTCAAATTGCAAAGCTTGCACTCGGCACCCGAGGCCATACGATATTATTATTATTACTACTAACATTTGCTATCCTATAAGAGAAAAACAAAAAAAATACTTTTGGACTTTCCACTTTTGCACTAAACCACTCATATTAAAGCACCACTTTGCTGTGGGAACTAGAGCTCCCTAGGTTTTATCTAAAAACCAAATAAATTGTAAATACAATTTTAAAACATACATACATTTTTATTTGAGACTGTTTCGAGACATGTACCTGTAATGTAATAAAAACATTAAACGAAAGGTTTTGACTAGGCAGACTGTTAAGTTAAAACCCTCATGATAAATGAATAAGGACCATGGTGGTCGAGAGCGCTAACGCCCTACTTTGTGCCTCGCTGGCATTGGGAGAGCGTAGGTTCAAATCCCACCTCAGCCGTCCTGAAAATAGTTTTCATGGTTTCCCATTTTCACCACCTGGCAAATGCCGGGACGGTTCCTTTCGATAGGTCCACTGCCAATTTCCTTCCAATATCCCTTACCTGACCCGTCCTGAAAAGAAAAGTTCATGGCCATTGGCTGCGTTAATAAAGAAATAATAAGGAAAGATAATGACTTGTAGACTTAGAAAAGATTTTTGATAGTGTTGATTGGAGTAAATTGTACGACATTTTGAAAAGCATTGGAATAAAGTACAGGGATAGGAGGGCGATCTACAATCCATACAGAAATCAGACGGCAGCTATGCAAGTTGAAGGGCATGATAGAGTCAGTAATGTCAACTCAAGCGAATGAATTATTGTTAACGGTCATCACTGTTGAAAGCTGGCTAAACCTTTTACTAAATTCTGCGACTAGCATTTCAAGGCAGTAATTCAGAAAGATGTAAGGTAAGGCTGCAACTTATCACCCATACTTTTCAATGAAGGGATTGAGAGAAAAATTTTAAGTAGTAGTAAAGATTCGAGGAGAAAATTTCAACTTTGAGATTTGCTGATGACATTGTCATATTAGCCGATTCACCAGAGGATTTGAATGAGATTTTAAATGGAATGCACTTCATCTTGAGGAAAGAATTCATGATGAAAATCAACAAATGTGATATATGATACAAGAATAGCAGCCAATGGCCATAAGCTGGGCATGTTTGATTGAACGCCCGAGAGCTCCCAACAAGTTCAATTTCAAGTAGTTCCAACTTTCGCTACCAGATGCTACTGTCACTAACACTAGCGGCGAACGTTGGAGCTTGATAGACCGTTTCCTAACCAGCCAAATATAGCCTACATATTTTGCTACACACCACTAATTGCAGTGATAGGTTCTTTCAAATGGCATGGGCCCGCCGGCTTTACTTCCCCTCCAAAGAAAGCCATAGTTCTAAAAGAACAATTTGTGTGTTCCTGGATTTAAGAAAGGCTTTTGACACCGTAGACCACAATATACTCATTAGAAAACTTGAAAAGGAAGGTATTCGTGGTACTCCTCAAGAACTAATAAAAAGCTTCCTTTTTAACAGAATACAAAAGGTGCGAATCAAAGATAATCCAAGTAGAAGTGCTGAAGTAAAAATTGGAATACACCAAGGAACAGTTTCAGGTCCTATTCTTTTTCTGTTATATATTAACGATTTGTGTGAGCTGAACTGTAATGTGATGATTACCTCATATGCTGATGACACTGCCGTCACAGTCACAGGAACAACTTGGGAGGACACTTTTAATAGAACTCAAGAAACCCTTGCTACAGTCCAAAATCACCTCCTTACCTTAAATGAAACCAAAACACAATACCTATGCTTCTCACACAACAAAACATTACAACCCACAGACAATTTAACACTCAAGATCCACACACCAATTTGTAACAATGGTGAAAGATGCAACTGCTATACCCTACAGAAGTCAATGAATGCTACATATTTAGGGATTATTATACATACCGCAGTCATTTAAAATGGAACATGCATGCATCAAAATTGGCCAATAAACTTCAAAAGTTAATTTACATATTTTACTGAATCCGAAATATCCTTTCAGCAAAAGTCTTGAGAACTGTATATTTTGCCTTAGTCCAGTCATAACTACAATATTGAATAAATGGTTGGGATGGAATACTTGATTCACATTTGGCTCAGAATCTCATTCTAGAAGTTATGTACAAAAAGCCATCAACTTTTCCAACATGTGAACTGTATCAACAAAGCATGGTGCTTAACATATGACAGTTATTTGTTCAGTCATCAATCATGTCTATACTTAAAAATATGATGCTCTTCTCAAATGGACAGGAACTTAAAATGTGCACTAGACTTCAAGACAGAACTGGAAAAAATAACCCTCATCAAAACACACTACCTGTCCAAAGGAATTGAAGTTGTCTTAGCACCAGGATATACAATATATTGTCAGTAAATGTGATAAATAACACCCTTAATATACTGAAGAAACGGCTTTTTACATGGCTCCTTAATGACTTTGATAAAGTAAATAAACTTATAAATTTTCACTAACATATTTAAACCTACTCAGTCACAAATAAGTAATGTATTATCTTCTTTTATTTTTAGTGTCTCATAATAAACTTTTCTTACTATTATCAGTCAAATACTATGTTGCAAATAAATTAAGAAACTGTATTCATGAAGCCCACGCACAAGTTTATCTTATGTGGGATTCACGCTGTATTTTGATGCATCTGTATATGTACATGTTTTCTGTCAGTGAATAAAAATGTTTTCTCGTAAAAAAAAAATAAAGCCCTTAAATAATCCGACGACTGTAGGCCGGGTTTGAACCCGCCATCTTGGGCATAGCGGTTCAGCATGCTACCGACTGTGCCACCAAAGCCACAAAATGTAAAACAAAAGGAATGGAATGCAGCCGTAAGAAATCAGAAACACCTATTGACATCAAATAAAGGCAGATGGAAAAGCCAAAGAAGTAGGGAGCAAAATAAGCAGTGATGGACGAAGCAACGAGTGTATAGAAAGTAGGCTGGCACAGGTAAGGGAAGAATTTCTGCAGAAAAGCAATGTGTTGACATCAAATATAGATTTAGATATTTGAAATTCATTTTTAAAGCCTTTTTCTGGAGTGTGGTGCTGTGTGGAAGTAAAACTTGGACTGTTGATGCAGGAGAACAGAAGCATTTCAAATGCGGTAGTGCAGGAAAATGATTAAACTCAAATGAGTAGATGGAGTAAGAAGACGAGCGGAAGAGTGCTAATGAAGATAAGAGATAGGGCACATACAGTACAGTACTAAGACAACCAGGATTGGCAATTTTTTTTATGGAAGGAAGGTTAGAGGACAAGAATTGTAGAGGTAGACCAAGGTTACAATACAAGTCATAGTATTGCATCACATGTGGTATTGTAGCTATGTGGAGATGAAACGATTAGCTGCATCAAACCAGTCTAAGGACTGAAGACTCAAACAGTAACTTGGAAATACTCACAGTATTAGCCTTTCAAGATGGGAGTGCTGCTGCGCCAGCATTTGTTGGTCATAGCAGCAGGAGCTTTGCGGGATGAGGAGAGTGAAAGAGGTATGTGGAGTACAGTCTCCTCATAAGTCAAGTATCATTACATGTGCTGCTTGTGTTACTCAGAACTTATAATGTGATTTGTGAACAAAGAGCAAAGCCAACTCCGTACAGGCCATGGAGGCCCTGGGAGCAGTGGAAGGTAGAGGCCTCCACTCTTTGGGACATTGGCACTAGATGGGATGGAGTTGTCAGCTCCATGCCCGGCCGTCTTTGCTCCCAGGAATTACCCTGGTACTCATTTCTGGTGTAGGCTGAGTGAACTCCAGGGCTATTTGCGTTTCCGAAAGTGGTAGTTTAGTTTCTAAAATCCACTACCTGGATGGGGATCGAACCCACTCCCTTTCAGTTAGAAGCTCAGAAAATAAAAATTTAAAAAAGCTTGGTTTGTAATTATTTAGCAACAGCACAGCTAAGTGTAACAGGAGCTCATGTCACCACGGAGAGTAAAACGAAGTTTGAGGTTGCTGAGTCATATCCTACTCGCATGACTGTACCTGTCAACCAAGCAGGTGCTTCATGACTCGAACAGTGAGTGAACATTAAGATGACATGAGGAAAGAGTCTATATATATATAATACAAGTTATATGTGCTATTCTCCAGGAGTAACCACGTTCATAATTGATCTGTATTAAATTATACAGGGTTAGCACAGAATATTTAAGTAATGTCAAGCACATGTATTGTTGAAAGTATATAGCTTACAGCATTGACACATAGGCCTCTTCCAATTAAAAGAGAAACTCATCAAGTTTTTTGAGTCTGCTCGCTACAAATTCTCAATGTGCCCTCCTTGCGCCAGACGGCAAGTATCGATACGGTAGTCCAACTCAGACTACACACACTGGAGCATGCCCTGGTCAATTTCAGGCAAAACTGATAGCGTTGATTATTGTCATTTTGTGACAGATGCAGATTGGTGTCTTATAAACTGGCCTTCCCGGTCGCCTGATCTGATCCCGTGAGATTTCTTCTTATGGGGGTTTATCAATGATGAAGTTTATGTATCACCCATGCCAGTTAATCATGTTGAACTGAGGAAACAGATCCATGCGGCTGTAGCTAAAATTGACCAGGACATGCTCCAGCGTGTGTAGTCGGAGTTGAACTACCGTATCGATATTTTCCGTGTGACGCGAGGGGGGCACATCGAGAATTTGTAGCAAGCAGACTCAAGAAACTTGATGAGTTTCACTTTTAATTGGTATATGCGTCAATGCTGTAAGCTATATACCACTTTCGATAATACATGTGCATGAAATCAGGCCTCCGTGGCTTAGGCGGCAGCACGCCGGCCTCTCACCGCTGGGTCCGTGGTTCAAATCCCGGGCACTCCATGTGAGATCTGTGCTGGACAAAACGGAGGCAGACAGGTTTTTCTCCGGGTACTCCGGTTTTCCCTGTCAAAATTTCATTCCAGCAACACTCTCCACTATCATTTCATTTCATCTGTCATTCATGTAATCATTGCCCCAGAGGAGTGCGTCAGGCCTCGGCAGCCGGCACAGTTCATATCCTCGCCGCTAGTTGGGGGCTTCATTCATTCCATTCCTGACCCGGTCGGAGACTGGAAGCAGGCTGTGGATTTTCATTTTTTCATGTGCATGAAATCGCCTAAATCATTCGTTCTAACCCTGTACGTGCTATGGAAAAAAGTCAATATAGAATACATGTTACATACACCAATAACCTTTTAGCACCACTGGGGTGTGGCAGAATTAAGGAATAGGAAAAGCAGGTAGACAAAACGAATGAAATGTACATCACATATATTTCATAATGGCAGATTTATTGTTTTCAATCAAACATTGCGTATGGTAAGACACAAACTGTACAACATTGCAACGGTTATTAAGTCATGGTACTGTTGGAAAATGCTACTGCATAGAAAAGGAGCCTACTATGCCCTACCTCTGGTCCACTTTGGCTTCTTCAAAAATCTTGAATCATTGAGAGCAGGGTGCCATTTAGTGGGCACCAGTTATTTTATGTTAAAAATAAAAGAAGTATATACGGTTGCTAAAATTCTTCTTAGAAACAGAGGGCACCTCACATGTTTCATAAATCCTGAATACTAAGTGAAATAACCTGATCAGGCCTTCATCCCCCGATGCAACGCTACAACTCAGTTGGTAAATCATTTTATGCCTGGTGCTTTCTTCCTACTATGTCTCCTCTATCAAATTCTGATCTCAATATTAAATCTCCTTTCTGATCCTCATCAATTTCCTCTTCCCTCTCCACAACATGATTCTCAATGTCCCTACACCTATACGAACGCTCTATGTAAGCTTTCCATCTCTCAACCTTTCCTTCTGTATCTGTTAGAGCAGGCTTTCTCAACCTGGTGTTCTCGTCATATGAGCCAGCAAGCGCTCTTGAGCACAAGCTCTCCTGAGATCCATTCTACAATTCAAATTCTGTTGGACGAACCAGAATAATAGTGTTTTCACAGTCGTTTTGTAAAATATAAATAACATAAATAATAGGATATGCCTATTTTGTGAGTAATATGAAAGATGCTGATTCCACATGTAAATGTATCTTACCCGCATGAGTCTGTTGCAGCATGCCTGGTAAACAGTGAATCTGTAGCTGTTTCAGGACTTCTGAGGGAGGTAGAGACAGGAAAAGGAAAGAGAGGCGCATCCTTGTTGCATCATTGTTATTCTTCTTCTTCACCTTTTGAGACCACATAGGATCACTTTAACCAACCATTAGTCCGTCGACTTGTAGGAACTCTACGAGCCTTGCCGTCCTCCCAGTACTTCTTCATGCATATTGATCGTCTTGCCCTTCCTTGGGCGGATAATATTCTTGTAGGAATTTTCTTTTTAGTGAGTGGAAAATGAAACGTCATATTTTTAAGTGCTGTAGTTAAACTTTTCTTATTTGCAGCATCTTCTGTTGTTAGGCCAATTTCTTTTAAGTTTTCTCTGATTTGTTTTAACCATCGGCATCCAGTTGTTGTGTTTTTTGAAGCAAGATTGTACTGTACTAGTTTTTAGAAGACGTGAATCTGGCATTCTCATGATGTGCCCAAAGAATCCCAGTCTTTTCTTTCGCATGGTATCAGTAATGGGTTCTAGGTTGTTTTAGACCATATTGTTAGTTATTATTCACCATTGCCCATCTTTTTTATATCCTTTATTGATACAAGTTCTTCCAATTCGCCTTTCAATCTTCTGTAATCTGTCGGTTTTAGAATGTTCATTTAGATGGAATAATGTTTCTGCTGCATACCGAATTTCCTCGCATAATCGTCGTCACCGCCAGGGCCGGATTTACCGTAAGGCCAAATAGGCACGTGCCTAGGGGCGCCGCAGTCCAAGGGGCGCCGCTCCTTCGGTTAAGCGACCGGCAATGATCTTTACTGGAGGCGCCCTCTTTGCTATGGCTTTAAATGTGCTAAGTTAGGATTATAGCAGTAGTCTATATATGCTAAAATAAATATTGAGAAATGAGCAGAGACATTTAGAAATAATATCGTGTCTTTGTCGCATGCCCTTCCACTTCGCTCTTCGTTATGCCGCTCGACGCCCTTTCGTCCCGACAAGTGTGAGAGGGTTGGGGAGGCGGGCGAGCGGAGCAGTGCTGCGCGCACTGTTGTTACGGTAGCTGGGTTTGCTTGCATTGTAGTAGCATCGAAGTGCCCCGCCGCCCCCCCCCCCCCCCCTTGCCTGTGCTGTGTGGGAGTTCGAACTTGCGTTGTGTTGTTTTGTTGTGATGTGATCTGCAAGTAAACGTTCTAAACTACGGGCAGCAAAAAGTTGTCTGGTTACCAAAACCGTGTCCGCAAAGCTGAAGAGGATAAGAAAGCCAAGGTGACACTATGAAAATGTCGGAAAATAAATGAGATGTTAAGTGGGCGTGTGAATCCTACACATCCAACGACAAATTCGGAAAACAATAACAATTCTTGCTCTGCGTTTCACGACATTGACTGCGATGGAGTTCAGCAACTTGAGGTAAGCTGCCGTACCCGAATTACTTTACGCAAAGTAGGCCTTTCCCAATAGGCGATTTCTTGATACACTGTTGCACAAAGTGACATACGTACCAATTCAGACTGGCCTCGAAACCGTACCGTGCCTGCAGAGTATATTAAAAGTTGTTCTTTTTAAATTTACTATGTTTGAAATGCTCAAATTAATACGGGATTTTCCTTTTCAGCTCCAACAAGCCAAAATTGATGAAAAAGAGAATGAAAATTCGAGGCCTACATTTAATTCAAATGACACCTTAGGGGGAGAAAGCAACAAAAATTTAAATTTGCCTCAGCGGACAAACAAAATGTTACGGCCAATGGTGAACCAAAAGAAAGGTTTCTAGGTTTTATGGAGAGCATCGGGCACAAGTCAGAGCAGCTTTTTGATGCAGTAAAAGCCAAGTTGGAAGATCTGGATTTGAAAGTGGAGGATATTCAAGGCCAATCTTACGATAACGCAAGTAATATGTCCGGCGAATATTCCGGGTTGCAAGCTCGAATAGCGGCCTTGAATCCCTTAGTTATCTATGCACCATGCTCACGCCATTCACTAAATTTGGTTGGAACTCATGCCGCTGAATCTTGTTCAGAATCTGTAAGGTATCTTTTAACAGCTCAAGAACTGTACAACTTTTTACTGCTTCGACCTACCGATGGAAAATTTTAAAGAACTTAATTGCGCGCGTACTAAAAAGCCCGTCAGTGACTCGGTGGTCGGCACGATATGGCGCTTGTCAAACTCTGAGGGAAGACTGGTGTGGCGTCGTGGCAGCTCTTGAGAGTATTCACGAAGACAAATCAAAAGGCAAACACTCGAAGTGAAGCCAAAGGCATCTTAAGCAATATCCTACAATTATAAACTGCTTTCCTATTTGTTTATTGGAGTACCATTCTAAAAAGATTTAATACTGTCAGCCAGAAGCTCCAAAAAAGTTAGCACTAATTTGAGAACTGTGGTAGAATGTTACGCTTCGTTTGCGGAATTTGTGCAAAGTTTAAGATATAATTTCTATGTCTATGAGAAAGAAGCCAAGGAATTACGCGGCATTGCTCAATATTCCTACGACCTAAAGAGAAGACTGGAACGAAAGACTAGGAATGATGAGACAAAGCAAGGAGAATATGTACCATCAGAGGGCTCAGAAAATTTTCACGTCAATGTATTTTATGTAATTCTGGGTGTACTAATTGCTGAGCTTAAGAGGCGAAGTGAGGCTTACAAAGTCCTCCATAAGAGATTTTATTTTCTAGGAAACCTGTTAGACCTAGATGGACCAATGATTAAAAAAATCGCTGACGATCTCTCAGAAATGTATGTGGATGACTTAGAAAGTGCACTGGCTGACGAGTGCTTGCATTTAAAGGAACATTTAAAAATTGCAGATTTTAAAGGCAAGTCAGCCTCTGAGCTCAGCACTTTCCTTCATGGAAAAGATTTACACGAAATGTACCCGAACGTAAACATTGCTTTATGGATACTTCTTACCATTCCAGTGACCAATTGTTCTGGAGAAAGATCATTTTCGGTACTGAATCGCGTCAAGAACTATTTGCGGTCAGTCACTAAAGAAGAAAGGTTAAACTCTATTGCACTCCTATTGAAAAATATATGACGATAAACTTGAACTACGGTGCCATAATTAATGAATTTGCCGAAAAGAAGGCAAGAAGGAAACTTTTGAAGTAGTTCTCGTTGTGCTTGAGGCAGGCCCCGTTATGTCTTCATGTTTTTAATCTGCACTTTAATTTCTCTAAAAGATATTGCAGGAAGATATGCAGTTGGCCTTATTTGTATTTTAGAGGCACTTTCTTCAATTTAAAATGTCGTTTGTACCACTGCTCTTCATGCGTTTTAAAATTAGCGTGTGTTCTACTGTTTTTTAAATTATATTTCGTGCTACCGCAGTTCATTCAGTTACAGCAGTAAATTATGTTTTTATTTTTGAAGCCACTCTTCATTTTTGTTGTATAAATTAAGGCTAGACATTATTTTTGGAAAGGGTATTCATAAAGTGTTTTGGTTGCATAAAAGTTAAACTGTTTCATGTAGTTTTACTCCAAGCTGTTTTTTTTATTGAATTGACTATGTTTTCCCTGCATAAAAATTCAAGCATAAAATTATGCTGTCAGCCATATATTATCTGTTTATTCCTCTTTCTTTCGAACCTTACCTCATGCGAGTGGCTATGCCTTATCATAACAAGAAGTTCCGTGACGAACCAAAGAGCCTACTTTTCTTAAAATTTAAGATTCATCCCAATAATCAATCTATATGGATCTATCTAGAATAATGACGAAATTAAGTTGGCAATATCGAAATTTCTAATTAATTCGAAATACTGTATACCTGGCATAATGTAGCCAAATAGAGAACTACAGTTGGCAGCCCTGGTGACTGAATATATTCTTAGTTCCATCTCTTAAGGTACAGAATACAAAATTTGGTTGAAGTCCAATGGATAGCATGGACGATACATGCAGTTAAACTTTGGATCTAACAGCGCGCGTTAAATCATGTTGGCAACAATGACATACATTTATTGGTCAGAAATAATCTGAAATAATATGATCTATTGTTGTGTCAATTTTGAATGAAACCCGTTAGTTAGTATAGAAGTTACATGCATTTTAAAATTGGACCTATCAACATGCTTAGAATCATGTTGGCAGCACTGGCGTAGGTCTATATTAGTTATTCCAAATTAATCTAGAATCCCTGGTACTATACGTGTGCCAAGTTTCGAGCTATTGGCTTGCATACTTTCTGATATATTGATATGAGGGTAACAAAAATTGAGACAGTATTTATTAAAAGTTGGCAGCCCTGGTTACTATTAAGAATCGGCATAGCCATATCTGTTATGGTACACATAGCACACACGAAATTTGGTTGAAATCCAAATGATAGTATAGAAGTTACATGTATTTAAAGTTGGACCTCTCAGCAGGCTTAGAATCATGTTGGTAGCACTGACGTATATAAGTTACTCCAAATTAATATAGAATGTCAGGTACTATACGTGTGCATAGTTTAAAGCTATCGGCTTGCATACTTTCTCATATATATTGGTATTTGGATAAAAGAAATTAAGAGCATTTTTAACAGTTGGCAGCACTGGTGGCTCTTAAGAATACGCTCAGTCATATCTGTTTATGTACACATATCACATACGAAATTTGGTTGAGATCCAATTGATAGTGTAGAAGTTATATGCATTTAAAATTTGGACCTATCAGCAGGCTTATAATCATTTTGGCAACACCGCCATGTATGGCCTCCTCCTGGAAATTAAACTGCAATAATATTATCTATACGTGTGCCAATTTTGAAATAGCTCCCATACATACCTTCCAAGATATCCAACATGGAGCTCAAATTTCAATTGCGATTTTTCAGCTGTTGGTAGCACTGACATCATTTTCAAATATGGCCGTGAGATATCCAGGTACAGATCTTTACTCCCACCAAATTTTGTTTCGATTGCTGCATCCGTTTAGGAGTTGATAGGGGGACACACAGCCAGACAGACAGACAGACATTTGCCCGATCTCATAAGTCTACTTTTTCCTCATTTTTGCAAAATGTGAAAAGTAGGCTAAAAATCGGGGGGGGGGGGGGGCTCAAGTGAGGAGGGGCGCTCAATGGAGAGGTGCCTATAGCGTAACTTTGGGTAAATCCGGCCCTGGTCACCGCGTAATCGTCGCACCCCACTTTTCAAACACTAAAATAGATTTATAAAATTTCATCGCATAATCGTCGCATAGCATGTTCGTATTTGTGCGCCAGTCAGTTGCACACGCTGCCGCGACTTTATAACCTGGCGCGACTTTGTCAGACGAAAAATATCTCGTCTTCATGCTTGCGGGCAATGAACTGTGACGCGAGCGGCAAGCTTCGTCACTTAGCACATTCCGCGAGCGTATAATCTGGCGTGATCTTGTCAGAAGAAAGTAATCTTGTATTTATGTCTGCCGGCTATGAACCGCGACGCGAACGGCCAGCGCACATTCCGCGAGCGTATAGGCCTAATCTGGCGTGGTCTTGTCAGGAGAAAGTAACCTCATCTTTAAGCCTGCCGGCTATGAACCGCGACGCGAACGGCCAACGCACATTCCGCGAGCTTATAGGCCTAATCTGGCGTGGTCTTGTCAGGAGAAAGTAACCTCATCTTTAAGCCTGCCGGCTATGAACCGCGACGCGAACGGCCAACGCACATTCCGCGAGCGTATAGGCCTAATCTGGCGTGATCTTGTCAGGAGAAAGTAATATCGTATTTATGCCTGCGGGCTATGAACCGCGACGCGAATGGTCAGCGCACATTTCGCGAGCGTATAGGCTTAATCTGGCGTGATCATGTCGGCAAAAAGTAATCTCATCTTTAGACCTGCGGCCTATGAACTGTGACGCGAGCGGCCAGCGCACATTCCGCGAGCGTATAGGCCTAATCTGGCGTGATCTTGTCAGGAGAAAGTAATATCGTATTTATGCCTGCGGGCTATGAACCGCGACGCGAATGGTCAGCGCACATTTCGTGAGCTTATAGGCCTAATCTGGCGTGATCATGTCAGCAAAAAGTAATCTCATCTTTTGACCTGCGGCCTATGAACTGTGACGCGAGTGGCCAGTGCACATTCCGCGAGCGTATAGGCCTAATCTGGCGTGATCTTGTCAGGAGAAAGTAATATCGTATTTATGCCTGCGGGCTATGAACCGCGACGCGAATGGTCAGCGCACATTCCGCGAGCTTATAGGCCTAATCTGGCGTGATCTTGTCAGCAGAAAGTACTCTCGTCTTTATGCCTGCGGGCTATGAACTGTGACGCGAACGACCAGCGCACATTCCGCGAGTTTATAGGCCTAATCTTGTCAGGAGAAAGTAATATCGTATTTATGCCTGTGGCCTATGAACCACGACGCGAATGGCCAGCTTCGTCAGCACATTCCGCGAGCGTTAACCAGTCGTGACCTTGTTAGAAGAAAGAACCCTGTCTCTGACTGTGGGCTATGACTCACGCCAGACTCACGCTACGCGAATGACTGGCCCGTGCAGCAAATAATGATACAGTATATTCTTTGAAATTAAATATTCTTCGCATAATCGTCGCACCCTACTTTTTTCCGCGAAATTTTGGCCAAAAAAAATTGCGACGAATATGCGAGGAAATACGGTATGTGGCTTCCGGTTTTATGACTGTATTGTAATGTTTATTAGCCTATTTTCAATTTTGAAAAAATAGGCTTATTAGATCACCTTTTGTCCGTGTGTGTGTGCGTGCGTGTGTGTGTGTGAGGTGTATGTATGTCCCCCCCCTAATAAAATCTAAACGGCTGGAGCGATTTCAATGAAACTCGGTAAGTTCATAGCACTATTCCCGGCGAGCTCGACCGTGCCCTTCAAATATTGTTACGTCTCACCAATCCAACATGGCGGCTGTGCGAAATATTTCACTAGCATTCAATATCTCCGAAACTATTACCGATATCGCCCTGAAATTGTGTACGGTGATAAAGGGCTTTACTAGAAGTTCACCTATGAGACTTTCAAAAACCTGGTGACTACAAAACCAACATGGCGGTCAAGCGAATTTGAGACTTTTAATAGACTTTTCTCGCGATTTAACTATCCAAACATAATGAAACTTGGTACAGAAAATGTTTATAAACATTGTAATGCACTGGAGTCTAATTTAGTTCAATTGTTTACATAACCTCAAGATGGCGGCAGTGTGAAATTTTAAAATTAAGTTTTTATTTCTTGTGTCGTAATCATGCGATCGAAGTGAAAGTTTGAATAATGAACCTAGGCAATAATTGTCCTTGAATGGTAAATAACTCTATGGCCTGTACATATAACAATCCTAAATGGCGAGCTTCCGAAATATTTAAACGGTTCTCAATATCTATTAATCTTTTACAGCAACCAAACTGTTTTTTGTTGTTGTTCATAGAGACTATGGACATATGTTCACCTATAGGACTTTCAGTAACCTGGTGAGCACAAATCCAACATGGCGGCGACGCGAGGTATAAATATTTAGATGGACGTTTCTAGCGAATTAACTATCCGAGTGCCGTGAAACTTTGCACGTTAAATGCTTATACAAATGTTGATCCACTGGCATCTAATTTTTTTCAATTGTTTGCATAATCACAAGATGGCTGCTGTGCGTAATTTTAAAATCTCGTTTTTACTTCATGTGTTCTAATCATGCGATTGAAGTTTGAATACCACACGTACACAATAATGTTAATGTAATAGTACAAAAATAAAAGTCCAACCTGGCGACCATCTGAAATATTTAGACGGTTCTCAATATCTACAAATCTGTTACTGGAATTAAACTGAAATTTTGTATGTTGATAGAGGCAATTAACATGAGCAGGATATATGAAAATAGGCTGTATAGTTCTTCACGGAACTACTTGTTTTTTGCATTAATTGATAAGCATTTCTTTTTGTAAGTGTCCCATGTTAATTTTTGTGCCCTAGATAACTTGTTGGTTCTTATTTGAATCGATGCTTTCTCATTTAAGTTGTTTGTTATTAACTCTCCTAGATATTTGAATCATGTTACAATTTTAATTTTTGTATCATTAATTTGTATTTCATTTAATGGTGATGGATTTTGTGGCATGATTTCTGTTTTCTTCAAATGATATGTTAAGGCCAATTTTATTTGCAATGGTCTGAAGCTCTGATATCTGTGTTTTGGCTTCCTCTAAATCTTTCGCCAATAATGCCATGTCGTCTGCAAAACCAAGACAGTTTGTTTGAATTTTTCTCCCTATTTTTATATTTGGAGGGAATTTCTTAGACCATTCTCGCATTACCATTTCCAATGCACAATTAAATAGTAATGGTGATGAGCCATCACCCTGTCGTAGACCGGTTGTGACCTCAAATGGGTCTGAGAATTCACCTCTGAATTTAACTTTTTGGTGCCTGTAAGCGTTAGTTTTATGAGATTTGTCAATTTGGGGTGTAATCCCTTGTGTCTTAGAATTTTTAATAAAGATTCTCTATGAATACAATCATATGCTTTTTTGAAGTCGATAAATGTTATCACCATATCTCTATTCCTTTTTCTATTATAATCCATTATCAGTTTTAGGCTCATGATTTTTTTCTGGGCAACTTCTCCTCGGTCAGCTTCTCCTCGGTCTGAAACCTCATTGATATTCTCCTAATTCATTTTCAAGTTGTACTTTAATTCTATTGAGAAGAATTCGAGAATTTTTTTTATAGGTACCGGTAAGCATCATTGTTATTATTATATTCGATTTAAAAGTGCTCGGGTTCTTGGTATGTCATGAGGATGGTGCTAACAGTCTCAGGAAGGTTGAGAAGGCCTGTGTATGAGGTTTTTCATCTGAGTCCTTAATATTACAGCACAAGTCTTCCTTTCCCCAAAAGTTCTCTTAATTCTTCGAAAAGCTGCATCTACTTTTCCTATTTTCAAACAATTTTCTATACTTGCACATTTCTCATTCAACCACTCTTCTTTCACTTCCTTGCACCTCTAGTTTACTTCATTTTTCAGACATCTGTATTCTGCTTTCCCACTTCCATCTCTTGCATTCTTGTGCTTCCATATTTCATTCATTAATTCTGGTACCGTACTGTATATCCTGAGTGATTCAAGGTTCTCTACCAATTCTTTCCTTTCTTTCAATGCTTTCTATGGTGGATTTCATTATTTCTTTCTTCAAAAGTGGAAATTATAGGAATATATGTAAATATTTGAGAAAATAGATTACACTCATAAAAACAATAATGACATGGTAAAAATTGGGGGGGATTTAAACTTGCCAGAAGTTGATTGGAATGGAGCTGCAACAGAAGCCCATGAACAGAAACTTGCAAATAAATTACTTTGGGAGGGAGGATTTACACAAGTAGTGCAAGCGCCAACTAGGCTCAGCAACTTGCTAGATGTATTCCTGATAAAACCAGGGGAACTTGTTGAAAAAAACCACGTAATTGAAGGAATAGGTGACCATAAGGCTACAATAATGGACGTTGGTCTGGTACCAAAAAGGCTTAATAGGAGGGTCACACAGGACAAGAAATTATACAGAAAAACTAAATTCGATGAATTTGGAGCTTACCTGAAATCAAAATTTAATTCTTGGATAAGTGAAGGGAGTAATGTGGATACACTCTGGGCAAATTTTAAGGAAATCATTTGGGAGGGTGAGAAGAGATTTGTACCTGTTAAGAAGGGAAAAACAACGCAGACCCTGTTTACTATACAAAGGACATACGGTACGAAAATTAAAAAGGAAATGTTGAATGGTAAACAGACAAATCAAAGAGGGCAGGGGAAACCAGAAAGCAGCTAATAAAGGAGTTCAATAGGTTGAAAAAGGAAGCAAAGGAAAATTACATGAATGGCATACTTCATGAGGGTAAAGACCACATAGGGAAATGGAAAAAGCTGTATTCATATATTAAAAATCAAAAGGGAAATGGAATCCACATTCCCACAATGGAGGGAGAAGGGGGTGAGCATTTATTTGCAGATAATGAGAAAGCAAACCTATTTAGTAGGGAATTCACAGATTCAGTGGAAGATTGTCAGGAGTTGGAAACCGTTAATGAGGCTGGAGAGGGTGAAACACATAAAGACACAAGTATTTTCACCTTTACAAATGAGGATATTTTTAGAGAAATCAAACTGCTTCAGCAAGGAAAAGCAGCAGGGTGTGATCAAATTACTGGGGAATTAATAAAGGCAATGGGGTGGTACATAGTGCCTTATTTCAAGTTTATTTTCGACTACATCTTGAACAATAGTAGAATACCAACGGAATGGAAGGAATCTATAATAATACCAATTTATAAAGGAAAGGGAGATAGAAGTAAACCTGAGAACTACAGACCAGTAAGTCTAACCAGTGTAGTTTGTAAAATCTTGGAGAGTTTAACAGTAAAATATATTAGAGGAGTATGTGAAGATAAAAATTGGTTCCTGAGGAGCCAGTATGGATTTAGAAAGAAATTTTCTTGTTAGGCACAACTGGTGGGATTTCAGCAGGACATATCAGATCGGTTGGATCTTGGGGGACAGTTGGACTGCATAGCTATAGACCTTTCCAAAGCTTTTGACAGAGTGGAACATGGAGTATTATTAAAGAAACTGGAGAGAATGGGATTGGACTCAAGGGTTGTACATTGGATAGGAACATTCCTAAATTCAAGGGTTCAGAGAGTCAGAGTAGGGAATTTTACATATCACAGGAAGAGAAAGTTAAGAAGGGAATTCCACAGGGTAGTAAAATTGGTCCATTGCTTTTCTTAATATACGCAAATGATTTAGGGAACAATATAGCATCAAAAATAAGATTGTATGCAGATAACATTATCGTCTATAGGGAAATAAATAACATAGAGGATTGTAAAATATTACAAAGGGACCTCAATAGTATCCAACATTGGGTTGAAGAGAACCACATGAAGGTTAACAGAGGTAAATCAACTGTCACAATATTCACAAACAAGAGATTAATAACTGAATTTCAATATACATTGGATGGGGTAATCGTACCAAAAGATGACAAGTGCAAATACTTAAGTGTGAGATTTGATAGTAAATTGCACTGGAAGGGTCATGTTGGAGACATTTTTGGGAAAGCATACAGATCGTTGCATATCATTATGAGACTTCTTAAAGGATCCAACAAAGAAATAAAAGAGAAAAGTTACCTAAGTTTGGTTCGTCCAATATTGGAATATGCAAGCAGTGTATGGGATCCGCACCAGGAATACCTAATAAAAGAAATTGAGTGTGTGCAAAGGAAAGCAGAAAGATTTGTGATAGGGGATTTTAGGAGAAGAAGGAGCATATCAGATATGTTAGAGAAGCTTGGGTGGGAAACATTAAGTAAGAGAAGGGAGAAAAACAGACTTGTAGGGTTATATAGAGCGTATACAGGAGAGGAAGCATGGGGGGAAATCCGTGAGAGGCTACAATTGGAAAGAAATTATATTGGCAGGGCAGACCACAAATTCAAAATTGGATGGCACTTTAGAAGAAGCGATTGGGGTAAATTTTCATTTATTGGGAAGGATGTGAAGGAATGGAACAGTTTACCAAGGGCGGTGTTTGATCCCTTTCCAAAATCAGTCCAGATATTCAAGAGCAGAGTAGACAAAATCGGTAAAAGAAAGAAGTGGTATAACTTAGTGCTGTATTCCTAGAAACATTAAACGTGCTTGTAATTCCTACAGCAGTTGTATGAGGGGAGTTCAATCAATGTGTGAATAGTACATTAAGCTACTGTATTCTTTTAATATTGAGTAGGCTAGTGTTTGTAAATTATGTACCTCATTTGCCACTGAGGTTGACACCTCATTGCAAATAAAGTTATTTTGATTTGATTTGAAGTGTCCATTCCTCTACATTAGATGTTTGTTCAGGGTTCTTCATATTAGTCCTTCCTGAATAATCCCTCTGAGTCTTTTGTTCACGTCCTCTTTTTGTTTGTCTACTGCCCACCTTTATGGTTTTTTACTTTTCATAAAGTCGATTTGGAAATGTCTTATATCTCCTAATTTCCCCTCATCCATGTGTATATTCTCCAGTTGTGGTTGTTGAATAATGTGATAGCTATAACTAACTTGTGCTCACTGCAGAATTCTATCAGCCTGCTCCCTCAATCATTCTTTTTACCCAATCCAAATTCTCCTTCTATCTTTCCTTCTCAACATTTTTTTTATTTTTATTTTACCACAGCATTACAATCTCCCATTGAAAATGAAAATCCACAGCCTGTTTCCAGTCGACCGGCCGGGTCAGGGAATGGAATGAATGAAGCCCCCATCTAGCGGCGAGGATATGAACTGTGCCGGCTGCTGAAGCCTGTCGCACTCCCCCGGGGCAATGATTAAATGAATGACAGATGAATTAAATGATAGTGGAGAGTGTTGCTGGAATGAAATTTGTGACAGGGAAAACCGGAGTACCCGGAGAAAAACCTGTCTGCCTCCGCTTTGTCCAGCACAAATCTCACATGGAGTAACCGGGATTTGAACCACGGACCCAGCGATGAGAGGCTGGCGTGCTGCCACCTAAGCTATGGAGGCTTACAATCTCCTATTATTATTACATTTTCATCAACCTTGACATACCTCAGAATTCCAACTGATTTTTCATAAAACTTTTCAACTTTTTCATCATCTGCTTCACTGGTAGGCATATAGACTTAAACTACTGTGGCGCAAGTAGATGTATCGATTTTAGGTACAATAAGCAATTCACTGTATTGCTCATATTATTCCAGCCACTGACCAAGGTTCCTAGTCAGTATGAGACCTACCCCTGCATAACCATAGTTTGATTTGGTGCTTTTTTTTTTTAGCGTATGGCTTTTAGTGCCGGGAGTGTCCGAGGACATGTTCGGCTCGCCAGTTTTGTAGCTGCTTCGAGACGGACACCCAATGGGTGAGCTACAAGTACCGTTGGGGAGGAAAGTTGGAAGGGAAGGGCGAGGAGTTGGAAGGTAGCGGCTGTGGCCTATAGTGAGGGACGAACCCCGGCATTTGCCTGGAAGGAAGATGGGAAACCACAGAAGACCATCTTCAAGGTTGCCGGCGGGGGGATTCGAACCTCCTCGCCTCCCGGATGTGAGCGACTGCTATTAGTCATGCCGTAACCACCACAGCTAACTCACCCGGTTGATTTAGTGCTAATGATCCTATAGTCTCCTGACCAAAAGTCCTGTTCTTCTTGCCAGCGCATTTCCCTATTCCAACCTCAATCTCTCTATTTCCCTTTGAAACCTTCCATTGTCCATCAGGCTTAGAACATTCCACATTCCCATCCATAGAATGTTAGATTCCCTCTTTGTCACTACCCTGTCGAGTAGTCCCCACCCGGTGATCTAGTTTACCTCCGGATTGGAATTTTTTATTGTTAATTTTTGGGAATCAAAGAGTGGAAAATATTTTATTGGAGCAGGTGGACATAGGCAAAATTATTAAGGAGTTTTTGATTGTGGAGAATATTTTTCCACCACAAGCATGTTATAGTATTATCTCCATTGTGGGGTTTGAAGCCATTTTTCAGTGTTGCCTAAGTAAACAAAAGTTTGGTGCTTTTCAGTCGGTGAACACGAATGTACCCAAAAAGAGCTGCGTTATGCCCTAACCCAGAAATAAATTACATGAGATTAATAAATACACGAGGATGACCAGTTTTGATCATCAAGCGATCATCATCAGAGCCATTTCACTTAGGCTATAACATCTATGTTTGAGAATACAGGTGAAAAATATTTACAATATGTACAATTATTTAGTTGCAGTATTGATAATGCAACTGTTAGTGTATGCTAATGCAACTGGATCTGATGATGATCGCTTGACGATCGAAACTGGTCATCCTAGTGTATTTATTAATCTCATGAAATTTATTTCAGGATTAGGGCATAACCCAGCTCTTTTTGGGTACAATCATGTTGACCGATTGAAAAGCACCAAACTTTTGTTTTGTATTATCTCCACATTCCACATCAAAGGCTGTTAAACATATCAAACCTTGACCGATCTGTACAGTTCTTGTCCTCCAGCCTTTCATTTTCTGATGGATTTTCCATGGCAGCAATCCGTTCGTACTGAAGTTCGCGTTCTCCCATGGCTGCAAAAATCCTACATTGTTGTTCTTTCAATTAGGGGCTTGAAGATCATGGTCATTTCAACCCCATATACTTGAGTGTGTGTATTGTAAACTGTATATCTACCTGTACACATTGTGTTTAGGCTCTTTGGCACAAATCTAAACTGTTTCACCGAACTGAACCAAATTTTACATACTTACATTTTGGAACTCTGCCGGTAACACTGTCAACATGAAATTTGGACATCTCCCTCCATTTCCTAGATTTAGCCCCTCTGGAACAAGTCCACATCGTTTCAATGACCTAAATAAAATTTTATGTACTTACCTTTTGGACCTGTATCTACTTGAAATTTGGACAGCCCTCTCCATTCCCTAAATATTGAATTGTCATAGAAGGACCAACCTAGGGTCATTTTGAGCCTCATAAATCAAGAAACAAAACTCAGGATGTACACTTTCGTCCAGTTTGGTGAAACGGTGTTAATTTGTATAAATAACAGACAAAGGGGACGGAAAACCACTTTTTAAGGCCCTAGAACCAATCATGTCGGAAGTATTTTAGTGTTGTACTACTGTAGGGGTCCTCAAAAGCTGGTAATTGGGGTGTAACTGTATGAATATTTAAATAAGTCTATTGTTGGCTGCCAAAGCGAGCCTACACCAGAAATGAGTACCAGGGTAATTCCTGGGAGCAAAGACGGCCGGGCATGGAGCTGACAACTCCATCCCATCTAGTGCCGATGTCCCAAAGAGTGGAGGCCTCTACCTTCCACTGCTCCCAGGGCCTCCATGGCCTGTACGGAGTTGGCTTTGCTTTTTGTTCACAAATCACATTATAAGTTCTGAGTGACACAAGCAGCACATGTAATGATACTTGACTTAAGTGGAGACTGTACTCCATCATCCCTCTTTCACTCTCCTCATCCCGCAAGGCTCCTGCTGCTATGACCAACAAATGCTGGCGCAGCAGCACTCTCATCTTGAAAGGCTAATACTGTGAGTATTTCCTTGTTACTGTTTGAGTCTTCAGTCCTTAGACTGGTTTGATGCAGCTAATCGTTTCATCTCCACATAGCTACCATCATCGTCATCATCGGCTTTAAATCGAATCCGAGTATAAATCTTCTTCCTTCTGTCCAGTTTGTGGATGTGTTTATGGTGACTAAAGAGTCCAATCCTGGCATGGAACAAGCGACCACACAAGTCGCATAGTATTGCTGGAGGAGGACGTGGTTGGGCTGCTCGAAGTTTCCTAGCTTGACGCTTGGCCTCTTCATGTATGCGTCGATCCCTTTCAAACGTCTTTACAGTATCCGAGATGGTACGGCGCCAAGTTGAGCGGTCTTCAGCCAGCATGTCCCAGGTTTGTGAATCAAGACCTGTCAATTTCAGGGTCTGCTTAAATTGGTCCTTGTAGCGCCTCTTAGGACCACCATGAGGTCTGGTGCCATAGCATAACTCACCATATAGCATTTGATGAGGTAATCTCACATCATCCATCCGATGGACATGACCAATCCATCTAAATTGGTGACCTATTATGGATGATTCTATGCTGTTGATTTGAGCCTTTTCCAGAACAGCAATATTGGTAATGCGGTCTTCCCATTTAATCCTCAGGATTGATCGAAGTTTTTGTAGGTGGAAACGCTCAAGCTTCCTAAGATCACGTCGGTAAAGGGTCCACGTTTCACAGCTATACCACAATGTAGAAATGACTACTGCTTTGTACACCATAAGCTTTGTACTCATGGATAGATCTTTATTCATGAAGACCCGGTGCGCTAGTCGTCCATATGCTGCATGGGCTGCGCCAATTCTCTTATCCACATCCTGCTCACAGAAATGGTACTGCCCAGGTACGAGAAGTGGTCAACCTGTTCTAATGGCAAATTTGAAATGGAGATATTGAACTGAGGAAGAGGTGTGCCTGGTGAAGGTTGTTCCAAGACTTTAGTCTTATTGACATTTATGGTAAGACCAAAGCGATCACATGCACTTTTGTAACAGTTAACTGACTCTTGCAGCTCTTCTGGTGTGAGAGTTGGTGACGCAGCATCATCTGCATACAACATGTTAGTAACCTTAGTAACCTGAGTTTTCCTCAAGGAGCGGAGACGAGTTAGGTTGAAAAGCCCTCCATCAAAACGATACTTGATCTCCACACCTGGGATGTTTGTGGGTGAATCATAAAGCATTGCAGCCAAGTACAGCCCAAAAAGAGTTGGAGCCAGTACACATCCTTGTTTCAGTCCATGGGTAATGGGAAATTCATCGGACATCTTATTCTGATGGCAAACCTGACCTGTCATGCCATCATGGAGAGCTTTGATTAGATCTACAAAACGCTGAGGGCAACCAAACCGCTTCAGCACTGCCCACATGGCTGGTCTTGGAACCGAATCAAATGCCTTTTCCAAGTCATAAAAGACTAAGAAGAGTGGATTCTGTTGTTCTCTACATTTTTCTTCTAGCTGTCTCACACAGAAAATCAAGTCAATTGTGCTTCTGGAAGTTCTAAATCCGCATTGTGACTCTGGGAGGATCCTCTCAGAGATAACCTTGAGGCGGTTAAGTAGAATTCTTGCAAGAATCTTCCCCACAATTGATAGCACTGATATACCACGGTAGTTGCCACAAACACTGCGATCACCCTTTTTAAAGATAGTGACGATAGTGGCATTCTTTAGGTCTCCAGGTACCTTTCTTGATTCCCATATTCTGAGGATAAGGATGAAAATTCTTGTTTTGAGGGAATGACCTCCGGCTTGAATTAGTTCCAGAGGGATGTTATCTGGGCCAGGTGCTTTTCTGGGTTTCAATTGGGTGAGAGCTGCACTGAATTCATGATAAGTAGGAGGTACTGCCAACCACAGTTGTTCAGGTTGTTGCGGCACATCACAGAGAAAGTCTTCAGCAGCTTCTGATGGACAATTTAGGAGATTGGAGAAGTGCTCCTTCCAGCGTTCAATGATTTCTTGACTATCAGTAAAGGTAGTAGAATTATCAGCGCTTTTCAGTGTACCTGATGATGAGTGAGATGGTCCATATATTTCCTTGAGTACGGCATAGAAGTTCCTCAAGTCTCGAGCATCCGATAGTCTCTGCAGTTCCTGAGCCTTCTGTTGCCACCAAGTATTTTTAATCTGCCTTATCTGCGTCTGGCATTTACCCTTGAGTTCCAGTAGTTTATCTCTCTTTGTGTTGGAAGTTGGGTCTTGAAGATGGGCAAGATAGGCATTCCTTTTGGCATTGATGAGAGACAGAATTTCCTCATTGTTGTCATCAAACCAGTCTTGTCTTTTCCGCACTATAAAACCAATGGTTTCCTCAGCTGACTGTGTGATAATCTTCTGTAATGTGGCCCATTCTTGCTGAATATCATTTGTTACTGGGTTTTCTGATAACTGGGTGACGATCCTGTTTCCAAAATGTTTGTACATGGATTCATCCTGAAGTTTGGATGTATTAAACTTCTTTCTTGGCAAATTTTTGATGTTCCTAGGTGGTTTAGGTCTGATGGATATCCTGAGCTTACATATAAGAAGTTTATGATCTGTCCAACAATCGTCTATATTCCTTGCTGTTCTGGTAATAAGAGTGTCCTTCTTATCACATTGCCGGGTAATGACATAATCAAGAATGTGCCAATGTTTGGAACGAGGATGCATCCACGTGGTTTTGAAGCGGTCAGGTAGCCGGAACTGCGTGTTGGTAATGAAAAGTTCGTGTTCTGCACAAAGACCAAGAAGCAACAGTCCATTGGGGTTACATTTTCCAAGTCCCTGTTTGCCCATCACATTATTCCATAGCCTGTGATCTTTCCCAACTCTGGCATTGAAGTCACCGAGGAGCAAGAGTTTATCTGCAGATAGTACCTTGGAGATGATTTCACTTAGCTGATTATAGAACTGAGCCTTTACTTCATCATCAGAATCTAAGGTAGGAGCATAGGCAGAGATGAGTGTCATAAAGGAACCTCCTGAGAGTGGTATGCGGAGAGTCATGAGCCTTTCGCTGATTGCAATGGGCGTAAGTTGCTGATAATTTACCAGTTTGGTCTTCACAGCGAAGCCCACACCATGAATACGACATTCACCCTCATCCTTTCCTTTCCAGAAGATGGTATATCCTGTTCCAGATTCAGTAATCTTGCCTTCAGCAGACAGCCTAGTTTCACTGAGAGCAGCAATGTCAACGTTGAGTCTTGATAACTCATGGGTTACGAGAGCTGACCTTCTCTCAGGTCTAATGTTATTGTCAAAATCAAGCAAGGTTCTGATGTTCCATGATCCAATAATCAAATTTGATTCTTTACTGTTTTTGAGTTTCGACCGCATGAGGGGTGACCTGCTGAGTGCGGTTGCCCAGCCGGACCAAGATTGTGACTTCCGATGTTTAGCCCACCTTTTCTAGGGCCTTCCCCATGTGGGGTGGGCAGCGGTGATCCTAAATAGGCCTGCCCAAACACAGATGCAGGACCGAATTCCTGAGTAGTCACAGAGTCTCCGGAAGACGACCATCACACATCTGCTGCCAACGTGCAGGTCCGAACTAGGGGCTTCCAGTTACACCCATAACCTGCCCCCACCGTCCATATCCCATCGCCGTTGGACTTTGAAAAGTGACGTTCGGAAGAAGTGCCACTGGCGTGAATTTGTTTAGGGTGGATCTCAGCTTGCCAGGACGAGACCCACACACTATGATCTCTGAGCCTTATCCTGCGGCTCACAAAGAATGAGACATGCAGGACCGAACACAGAGACTGCAACGAACTGCCGCATACTCAAGTACTACTGAGGTGCGTCTTTACAGCCAGTCCGTCTGGCGTGGCCTCTTCCGCCTCTATGACCGTTGGGAGCCATGAGAGTGATTGGCTCCTCATCCGCTCATTTTGCCGTTGGGCCAAAACCTGCCCATCATAACTATGGACAATAGTTTGCCCCATTAAACCTGAGCAATAGGCTGCCCCTTCCGCCAACCACACTGTGCCAGAGTTCACCTCTTTCACTGCAGGTACCGTTGAGGACTTCACCGTAACCCTGGCAAGGAACCCTAACAAGGTACTACCAGCCGGGCCAGCTGGACCAGGGTTTTTAGCCTATTTTCAATTTTGAAAAAATAGGCTTATGAGATCACCTTTTGTCCGTGTGTGTGTGCGTGTGTGTGTGTGTGTGTGTGATTCGTGTGTGTGTCCCCCCCTAATAAAATCGAAACGGCTGGAGCGATTTCAATGAAACTCGGGAAATTCATAGCACTATTCCCGGCGACCTCGACCGTGCTCTTCAAATTTTGTTACGTCTCTCCAATCCAACATGGCGGCTGTGCGAAATATTTCACTAGCATTCAATATCTCCGAAACTATTACCGATATCGCCCTGAAATTGTTTACGGTGATAAAGGGCACTACTAGAAGTTCACCTATGAGACTTTCAAAAACCTGGTGACTATAAAACCAACATGGCGGCCAAGCGAAGTTGAGATATTTAAATAGACTTTTCTCGTGATTTAACTATCTAAATGTAATGAAACTTGGTACAGCAAATGTTTATACACATTGTAATGCACTGGAGTCTAATTTAGTTCAATTGTTTACATAACCTCAAAATGGCGGCTGTGCGAAATATTTCACTGACATTCTATATCTCCGAAACTATTACAGATATCACCCTGCAATTTTGTACGGTGATAAAGGGTACTGATACAGGTATACCTATGTATATTTCATAAACCTGTAAAGTACGAAACGAACATGGCGACCAAGCGAATTTAAAATATTTTAATAGACTTTTCTCGTGATTTAACTCTCTGAGCGCAGTGAAATGTGGTACAGTAATTGATTTTGCAGATTGTAATGCACTGCCATCTAATTTAATTCAATTGCTTACATAACCTCAAGATGGCGGCTGTGCGAAATTTTAAAATTAAGTTTTAATTTCTTGTGTCGTAATCATGCGATCGAAGTGAAAGTTTGAATAATGAACCTAGGCAATAATTGTCCTTGAATGGTACATAACTCTATGGCCTATACACATAACACTCCTAAATGGTGAGCTCCAGAAATATTTAGACGGTTCTCAATATCTATGAATCTTTTACAGCAACCAAACTGAATTTTTTAATGTTCATAGAGACTATGAACATATGTTCACCTATAGGACTTTCAGGAACCTGGTGAGCACAAATCCAACATGGCGGCGACGCGAAGTATAAATATTTAAATGGACGTTTCTCGCGAATTAACTATCCGAGTGCCGTGAAACGTTGCACGTTAAATGCTTATACAAATGTTGATCCACTGGCATCTAATTTATTTCAATGGTTTGCATTATCACAAGATGGCTGCTGTGCGTAATTTTAAAATCTCGTTTTTACTTCTTGTTGTCTAATCATGCGATTGAAGTTTGAATACCACACGTACACAATAATCTTAATGTAATAGTACAAAATTAAAAATCCAACCTGGCGACCATCTGAAATATTTAGACGGTTCTCAATATCTACGAATCTGTTACAGCAATTAAACTGAAATTTTGTATGTTTATTGTGGCAGTTAACATAAGTAGGATATATGAAAATAGGCTGTATAGTTCTTCACGGAACTACTTGTTTAAAGAGGTGTTACTCCTCTATCACTCCCTACTTGATCATACTATATATGTATAATGTAACACTGTATAACACTACATTAGGTGCTATTGCACCACACTGCCCCACTCCACTAGTAGTAATACCAACACTGTATAACACTACACTAGGTGCTATTGCACCACACTGTAACACTCACCTGGTAGTAATACCAACACTGTATAACACTACACTAGGTGACTTGTATTGTAACCTTGGTCTACCTCTACAATTCTTGTCCTCTACCCTTCCTTCCATAAAAAAAAATGCCAATCCTGGTTGTCTTAGTACTGTACTGCATGTGCCCTATCAACCTATCTCTTATCTTCATTAGCGCTCTTCCGTTCGTCTTCTTACTCCATCTACTCATTTGAGTTCAATCATTTTCCTGCACTACCGCATTTGAAATGCTTCTGTTCTCCTGCATCAACAGTCCAAGTTTTACTTCCACACAGCACCACACTCCAGAAAAAGGCTTTAAAAAATGTATTTCAAATATCTAAATCTATATTTGATGTCAACACATTGCTTTTCTGCAGAAATTCTTCCCTTACCTGTGCCAGCCTACTTTCTATACACTCGTTGCTTCGTCCATCACTGCTTATTTTGCTCCCTACTTCCTTTAGCTTTTCCATCTGCCTTTATTTGATGTCAATAGGTGTTTCTGATTTCTTACGGCTGCATTCCATTCCTTTTGTTTTACATATTGTGGCTTTGGTGGCACAGTCGGTAGCATGCTGAACTGCTATGCCCAAGATGGCGGGTTCAAACCCGGCCTACAGTCGTCGGATTATTTAAGGGCATTATTTTTTTTTTACGAGAAAACATTTTTATTCACTGACAGAAAACATGTACATATACAGATGCATCAAAATACAGCGTGAATCCCACATAAGATAAACTTGTGCGTGGGCTTCATGAATACAGTTTCTTAATTTATTTGCAACATAGTATTTGACTGATAATAGTAAGAAAAGTTTATTATGAGACACTAAAAATAAAAGAAGATGATACATTACTTATTTGTGACTGAGTACGTTTAAATATGTTAGTGAAAATTTATAAGTTTATTTACTTTATCAAAGCTATTAAGGAGCCATGTAAAAAGCCTTTCTTCAGTATATTAAGGGTGTTATTTATCACATTTACTGACAATATATTGTATATCCTGGTGCTAAGACAACTTCAATTCTTTGGTCAGGTAGTGTGTTTTGATGAGGGTTATTTTTTCCAGTTCTGTCTTGAAGTCTAGTGCACATTTTAAGTTCCTGTCCATTTGAGAAGAGCTTCATATTTTTAAGTATAGATATGATTGATGACTGAACAAATAACTGTCGTATGTTAAGCACCATGTTTTGTTGATACAGTTCACATGCTGGAAAAGTTGATGGCTTTTTATACATAACTTTTAGAATGAGATTCTGAGCCAAATGTGAATCAAGTATTCCATCCCAACCATTTATTCAATATTGTAGTTATGACTGGACTAAGGCAAAATATACAGTTCTCAAGACTTTTGCTGAAAGGATATTTCGGATTCAGTAAAATATGTAAATTAACTTTTGAAGTTTATTGGCCAATTTTGATGCATGCATGTTCCATTTTAAATGACTGCAGTATGTATAATAATCCCTAAATATGTAGCATTCATTGACTTCTGTAGGGTATAGTAGTTGCATCTTTCACCATTGTTACAAATTGGTGTGTGGATCTTGAGTGTTAAATTGTCTGTGGGTTGTAATGTTTTGTTGTGTGAGAAGCATAGGTATTGTGTTTTGGTTTCATTTAAGGTAAGGAGGTGATTTTTGGACTGTAGCAAGGGTTTCTTGAGTTCTATTAAAAGTGTCCTCCCAAGTTGTTCCTGTGACTGTGACGGCAGTGTCATCAGCATATGAGGTAATCATCACATTACAGTTCAGCTCACAGGTCAACACACCTAGAACATGGCGGTTAACGGTCGAGATTTTTCTCCGAGCCAAAAGTTCGAAAATAACGTGTGTGTGATGTGTAATGGATGTAAAAACGATAGTAGGGCCAGTCTTGAAGTTTGTGAAACATGCGTGTTTAAGAATGCGTTCGCAAGTGAAGTGCCAAATTCGGAAGACGATGAAGTTTCAGATAACCTCACTTCGACCGCATCGCATCTACGGTTCAGAGTAAAATCTCTGGAGCTCGAGCTATTCTCAAAAGACGAAATAATCAAGATGATATCAATTGATTTAGAAAATGCTCTCCTGGAACTGAAGGGCTTAAAGGAAGGTAGGGCAAATATTAAGATACCGGGTGAACATGGTAGGGATTATACAGAGGTTAAGTCAAAAAATCTTAGGCATACCAGGCCTCATGTAACAGGCAATGGATCTTCACATAAAGGCATCGCAACAGCGAATAGATTTCAGATCTTAGGGTCAGAAGATGACGTAGTCAACACAGAATGTAACCTTCCTATGGTTTCGGAAAGTCAAAGGAAATCCCGTCGGCGATCGAAGCGTAAACATGCCCGTACGGTAATAATAGGTGATTCAATGGTGAGGAATGTTGGGCCTGAAATTGAAGAAGGAATCACATATTGCTATCCGGGCATGCAAGTGGGACAACTGACAGCACATGTGAACAATAATAAAATAAAGGAAACACCCGAGACGTTAATTATCCACGTTGGTACAAACGACATTCTAAACTCAACAACACCCAGTGATATAATGGCCGAGGCTGATACTCTTATTGCGACAGTAAAAGTGAAGTTTCCGGAGACAAAGCTTTGTCTCAGTGGAGTGTTATATAGGAATGATGTCGACTACCGCTATGTGGATGCTGTAAATTCCACACTAGACTGGCTGTGTCGCAATGGAGACGTACTTTTTGTCGATGCAAATGGATGGCTTAATGACTATGATTTTAGTACAGATGGGTTACACCTCAATAGGAAAGGGACCTCTAAGTTCGGTAAACTGCTGAATAGGATATCTAAGAAAATGCTTTCGGGAAACTAATTCAGAAAATGGGGGGTGTAAATGAGTCCACTGGAAAAGATACAGTAAATCAGTACCACGAAAAACAGGACTCGAGTCAGGGGAGCAAGGGATTACTAATTGCACACCCACAACATCAAAATTTGAAGGGGGAGGGAGGTCTAAGATTGCTCTTGGTAAACTGTCAAAGTGTAGTAAACAAGCAAATAAAACTCAGTACAGCAATGGAAGCGTATGAAATTGATGTGGCGATAGGAGTGGAATCATGGCTGAGAGAAGGGGTAGGAAATAGAGAAGTATTCCCAGAAGGGTATGTAGTCTATCGTAGAGACCGAGGAAATAAGAAGGGAGGGGGGGGGGGGTGTTTTTACTGGTGAAGGAAACTTACTGCTCACATGAATGGTTTACCGACGAAAAGGATGAAATATTAGGGATAAAATTAGTTTGTGACAATATGAAGGAGATGGGAATTATAGGAATATATAGGCCTGGGAGAGAGAAAAGAGACATGGAAATATTTGAGAAACTAATAGATTACACTCATAAAAACAATAATGACATGATAATAATTGGGGGGGATTTAAACTTGCCAGAAGTTGATTGGAATGGAGCTGCAACAGAAGCCCATGAACAGAAACTTGCAAATAAATTAGTTTGGGAGGGAGGATTTACACAAGTAGTGCAAGCACCAACTAGACTCAGCAATTTGCTGGATGTATTCCTGATAAAACCAGGGGAACTTGTTGATAAAACCCACGTAATTGAAGGAATAGGTGACCATAAGGCTGCAATAATGGACGTTGGTCTGGTACCAAAAAGGCTTAATAGGAGGGCCACACAGGACAAGAATTTATACAGAAAAACTAAATTCGATGAATTTGGAGCTTACCTGAAATCAAAATTTAATTCTTGGATAAGTGAAGGGAGTAATGTGGATACACTCTGGGCAAATTTTAAGGAAATCATTTGGGAGGGTGAGAAGATATTTGTACCTATTAAGAAGGGAAAAACAACCTCAGACCCTGTTTACTATACAAAGGACATACGAAAATTAAAAAGGAAATGTAGAATGGTAAACAGTCAAATCAAAGAGGGCAGGGGAAACAGAGAAACCAGAAAGCAGCTAATAAAGGAGCTCAATAGGTTGAAAAAGGAAGCAAAGGAAAATTACATGAATGGCATACTTCATGAGGGTCAAGACCACATAGGGAAATGGAAAAAGCTGTATTCATATATTAAAAACCAAAAGGGAAACGGAATCCACATTCCCACAATGGAGGGAGAAGAGGGTGAGCATTTATTTGCAGATAATGAGAAAGCAAACCTATTTAGTAGGGAATTCATAGATTCAGTGGAAGATTGTCAGGAGTTGGAAACCGTAAATGAGACTGGAGAGGGTGAAACACATAAGGACACAAGTAGCTTCACCTTTACAAATGAGGATATTTTTAGAGAAATCAAACTGCTTCAGCAAGGAAAAGCAGCAGGGTGTGATCAAATTACTGGGGAATTAATAAAGGCAATGGGGTGGTACATAGTGCCTTATTTAAAGTTTCTTTTCGACTATGTCATGAACAATAGTAGAATACCAAAGGAATGGAAGGAATCTATAATAATACCAATTTATAAAGGAAAGGGAGATAGAAGTAAACCTGAGAACTACAGACCAGTAAGTCTGACCAGTGTAGTTTGTAAAATCTTGGAGAGTTTAATAGTAAAATATATTAGAGGGGTATGTGAAGATAAAAATTGGTTCCTGAGGAGCCAGTATGGTTTTAGAAAGAAATTTTCTTGTGAGGCACAACTGGTGGGATTTCAGCAGGACATATCAGATCGGTTGGATCTAGGGGGACAGTTGGACTGCATAGCTATAGACCTTTCCAAAGCTTTTGACAGAGTGGAACATGGAGTATTATTAAAGAAAGTGGAGAGAATGGGATTGGACTCGAGGGTTGTACGTTGGATAGGAACATTTCTAAATTCAAGGGTTCAGAGAGTCAGAGTAGGGAATTACGTATCACAGGAAGAGAAAGTTAAGAAGGGAATTCCACAGGGTAGTAAAATTGGTCCATTGCTTTTCCTAATATATGCAAATGATTTAGGGAACAATATAGCATCAAAAATAAGATTGTATGCAGATGACATTATCATCTATAGGGAAATAAATAATATAGAGGATTGTAAAATATTACAAAGGGACCTCGACAGTATCCAACATTGGGTTGAAGAGAACCACATGAAGGTTAACAGAGGTAAATCAACTGTCACAATATTCACAAACAAGAGATTAATAACTGAATTTCAATATACATTGGATGGGGTAATCGTACCAAAAGATGACAAGTGCAAATACTTAGGTGTGAGATTTGATAGTAAATTGCACTGGAAGGGTCATGTTGGAGACATTGTTGGGAAAGCATACAGATCGTTGCATGTCATTATGCGACTACTTAGAGGATGTAACAAAGAAATAAGAGAGAAAAGTTACCTAAGTTTGGTTCGTCCAATATTGGAATATGCAAGCAGTGTATGGGATCCGCACCAGGAATACCTAATAAAAGAAATTGAGAGTGTTCAAAGGAAAGCAGCAAGATTTGTGATAGGGGATTTTAGGAGAAGAAGCAGTGTATCAGATATGTTAGAGAAGCTTGGGTGGGAAACATTAAGTAAGAGAAGGGAGAAAAACAGACTTGTAGGGTTATATAGAGCATATACAGGAGAGGAAGCATGGGGGGAAATCCGTGAGAGGCTCCAATTGGAAAGTAATTATATTGGCAGGGCAGACCACAAATTCAAAATTGGACGGCACTTTAGCAGAAGCGATTGGGGTAAATTTTCATTCATTGGGAAGGGTGTGAAGGAATGGAACAGTTTACCAAGGGCGGTGTTTGATCCCTTTCCAAAATCAGTCCAGTTATTCAAGAGCAGAATAGACAAAACCAGGGAAAAGAAAGAAGTGGTATAACTTAGTGCTGTATTGCTAGAAACATTATACGTGCTATGTAATTCCTACAGCAGTTGTGAGAGGGGAGTTCAATCAATGTGTGAATAGTACATTAAGTTACTGTATTCTTTTAATATTGTGTAGTGTTTGTTACTGTATTCTTTTGGGTGTTTGTTACTTTATTCTTTTAATATTGTGTAGTGTTTGTACATTAAGTTACTGTATTCTTTTAATATTGTGTAGTGTTTGTAAATTATGTACCTCATTTGCCACCGAGGTTGACACCTCATTGCAAATAAAGTGATTTTGATTTGATTTAAAATCGTTAATATATAACAGAAAAAGAATAGGACCTAAAACTGTTCCTTGGTGTATTCCAATTTTTACTTCAGCACTTCTACTTAGAGTATCTTTGATTCGCACCTTTTGTATTCTGTTAAAAAGGAAGCTTTTTATTAGTTCTTGAGGAGTACCACGAATACCTTCCTTTTCAAGTTTTCTAATGAGTATATTGTGGTCTACGGTGCCAAAAGCCTTTCTTAAATCCAGGAACACACAAATTGTTCTTTTAGAACTATGCCTTTCTTCGGAGGGGAAGTAAAGCCGGCGGGCCCATGCCATTTGAAAGAACCTATCACTGCAATTAGTGGCGTGTAACAAAATTTGTAGGCTATATTTGGCTGGTTAGGAAACGGTCTATCAAGCTCCAACGTTCGCCGCTAGTGTTAGTGACAGTAGCATCTGGTAGCGAAAGTTGGAACTACTTGAAATTGAACTTGTTGGGAGCTCTCGGGCGTTCAATCAAACATGTCCAGCTTATGGCCATTGGCTGCTATTCTTGTATCATATATCACATTTGTTGATTTTCATCATGAATTCTTTCCTCAAGATGGAGTGCATTCCATTAAAAATCTCATTCAAATCCTCTGGTGAATCGGCTAATATGACAATGTCATCAGCAAATCTCAAAGTTGAAATTTTCTCCTCGAATCTTTACTCCTCCTCAAAATTTCTCTCTCAATTCCTTCATTGAAAAGTATGGGTGATAAGTTGCAGCCTTACCTTACATCTTTCTGAATTACTGCCTTGAAATGCTAGTCGCAGAATTTAGTAAAAGGTTTAGCCAGCTTTCAACAGTGATGACCGTTAACAATAATTCATTCGCTTGAGTTGACATTACTGACTCTATCATGCCCTTCAACTTGCATAGCTGCCGTCTGATTTCTGTATGGATTGTAGATCACCCTCCTATCCCTGTACTTTATTCCAATGCTTTTCAAAATGTCGTACAATTTACTCCAATCAACACTATCAAAAATCTTTCCTTATTATTTCTTTATTAACGCAGCCAATGGCCATGAACTTTTCAGGATGGGTCAGGGAAGGGATATTGGAAGAAAATTGGCCGTGGACCTATCGAAAGGAACCATCCCGGCATTTGCCTGGTGGTGAAAATGGGAAACCACGAAAACTATTTCAGGACGGCTGAGGTGGGATTTGAACCTACGCTCTCCCGATGCCAGCGAGGCACAAGGTAGGGCGTTAGCGCTCTCGACCACCATGGTCCTTATTCATTTATCATGAGGGTTTTAAATTAACAGTCTGCCTAGTCAAAACCTTTCTTTTAATGTTTGTATTACATTACAGGTACATGTTTCGAAACAGTCTCAAATGAAAATGTATGTATGCTTTAAAATTGTATTTACAATTTATTTGGTTTTTAGATAAAACCTAGGGAGCTCTAGTTCCCACAGCAAAGTGGTGCTTTAATATGAGTGGTTTAGTGCAAAAGTTTTTTTTGTTTGTTTTTCCCTTTTAGGACAGCAAATGTTTGTACAGTTGAACCTGCCGTAACAGACACCCTTATTCAGCGGACACCTGCCTATAGGGACATTTTTCCTTGGAACCGATTTTATTTTACATAAGACAAGTGTTAAATTAGCCTCATTTCAGAGGACACCTTGAAGTCCGGACATTGCCATCTGTCCCATCCACTTGACTTAAGCGCACACTTCACACGCTGCAGGACATTTTTTTACACCGGACCATGCCATCCTTTCTTTTAAAACCATTCTACAGACATACGGAAATCCCTCTTGAATATCTGTACTACACCTATTTCGAGTCAAAGAAGAGAGAGTGAAATGTAGGCTACATGGCAACGCTGTAGTAGCCATAAACTTAATTCTTCTATACATTCCTCTTTCCAAATCTTTTGTTATGGTGTTCTACCTACTGGTGTACATTCCGAGAATTCTGATTGTCCAGGATTGCTGCCAGTGACTGATTACTCAAGAGTTACCTGGTGATTTTCTTCCCTGCTTGCATCATTCGATTCATAACTCAGATTGCCACCGATAAGGTCGAGCTCAGGTAGTCAACGTGAGAAGGAAAAGACTTGCAGTACATGCGCTAATTAGTGAGACAGAAATATCGTAGCATTTCAGTCGTCGAGTAAACATGAGTAACAAGGGACGAACGTGTTTAAACCTCACAAGAAGAAGAAATGTGATTGTAGAAAGTGAGAAAGCTTGCTGAAAAATTCAAATGCGGGAAAACTCAAATAAACAAATAATCAAAATAAAGATGAGTATGTTTAGGTGGATGTACTTTGCCGTTAAAATGTTCGATTATTTGTACAAACTTGTTTCAGCGGACATCTCTCACAACGGACATTTTCACTCGGAACCGACGGTGTCCGCAGAAGGGAGGTTCGACTGTAGTTATTTGATGTACCGTAATAGAGAATAAAGTCAGAATTTCAATACCAATCCCCCCGAGCAGTTTCTTAATGCAATAGTTTGATGCTTTTCAGTCTGTCAACACGATTGGACGCAAATGAGATGGATATTCCATTGTGAACGTTATTTATACCGGCCTAAAACGGGGATTAGGGAACAGAAGGATATCTGGACAATGTTAGGAACATAATTCTTCTTTATTGGGGCATCCTTTTTTAATCATTGTAAATCATATATTAATATCTATATATACACAATTGTTGCAGCACAGTATTAATAGTGACATGTGATTCCATTTATTTACCATGAGCTGTTCAATTTCAAAACTCTAATATCCAACAATATGAACAAGAATCACCTTGATTGGTATTTGCCCTATTTCAAACCACTTAAACTCAAACAAACCCTCTACAGAGTTTGATTCTGTGTCTTGACACTGGGAAAGATTTTGGTTACAATGAGCCTTATTCTCAAGGAGCATTATGAGTATGGAACTTGATTACAGTACTCAATTATATAGCAGAACATCACGTCTAGGTAGTAACCATAGCCCTCCTAAAATAATTTTGATAACTGCATTAATCAGGAAGGTTATGGCAATTTTCCTCATGCATTAACAAATTTGTAGGCAAACTTTATGGATTTCACTATAGCTTACGGTGTGCGTAACATGTCTTGCTAAGATGATGTATTGCTCGAACGTTTTGAGCAATGCATTTCCCCCAACCCCCACCCTCGGCGAAATACTCTACCTAACCTACAACACATTTTGTTCAGATTTACCGGTAGGCTACTTGCAATGCTGAGAATATTTTATATTACTGTATACACCATGATATTTACTGAGTTTACATAGTGAACTCAAATCGATTTGAGTACATTTACCGTATTGAATACGGTCATGTAAACGGGACTCAGTTCTTATTGATTTTCAAGCTCGATACGGTAAAATTGTGGGATCGGATCGGATCCAAACAGGTATTCAGGAACATGTAAACGTGGATCGTACTGAAAGAAAGCGATTCTGCACGCTCTCGAGTTACAATGATAAACTAATTTAGGCCTACATTCGTCTGTCGCCTGACTCGAATCGCTTGTTTTACTTCCTGCCCATATTCTTCGTTACTGTCTGTGTTCTTTTCGTGGTTGATAAGCGTAGTTTGTTTGCACGCGTTTTTAGTGTTAATGTATTTTTGTCTGTTTTACTTTGAATGTCTGGTGTATTCGTAGGTAAAATGTGGTCAACAGAAAAAGTGAAAATACACCGTCTTTCTTTGACGATTAATCCGCTCCTTTTTCCATTTGAATAAATTCAACACAGACTGGCCAAGTGGCGCAGCTGTATCTTTCTCACCTGCTTTTACCAAGGTAGCAGGATCGAATCCTGGCGCAGTCAGGGTGCTTAGGCCTAAATGCGAGGGAGCCGTGACAGTAGATTTACTGGCACGTTACAGATCCCATTCGGGGCAACATTCTGGCAGCCCGGCATCTCTAAAAGATTCAGTAATTAAAAGGGACGACTGTAACCCATAAACTTCATAAGAACAAACAACATCAAAATCTTCGGCGTATCCATTTTTCATGTTAACAAACAACCCGTCAAAGAAACGTCGGAAGACAATGGTAACAGTGCAGGAGACACGAACCCAGGGGGAAAAAACTTCTTAAATTTGCAATAAATATCTTTTCAAATGATTCAAAATTGATCTGGGAATGATGTAGTTCACTCCTCAGCCGTCTATAACCCACCCGCCATCCCAAATTATAACATGACTTTGCTGTGTCTGCCATTATCGGTGTTACAACAGTACAGTATTGCCAACCCCACGCATACAGTACTAATTGTATATGTGGTCTTTCGTCCAGTACCAGATCAATGTTCTTTTTGTCAATCATGCCCTGCTAGCGTCCCCACACCTACCCCCACCATGCTAATCTTCGTTTTGTCCAAACCAATGGTTTTTGACAATGGTTACAGCCTAACACGTCCAGTGAAACTGAGTGTGCCCCGCTAGCTTCCGGCGGCCATACGACGCACCTACACCCGACCATTCTGACCTTCGTTTTGCCCAATCCAATGGTTTTTGACAATGGTTACAGCCCAACGTGTCCAGATGAATGGTTTTGACAATGGTTACAGCCTAACGCGTCCAGTGAAACTGTGAGCGCCCCGCTAACTTCCTGCGGCCACAGGCTGCACCTACACTCGACAATTCTAACCTTCGTTTTGTCCAATCCAATGGTTACAGCCTAACGCGTCCAGATCAATGGTTACAGCCTAACACGGCCAGTGAAACTGTGGAAGTCAGGGTCCTGTCTCATGCACTAGTAATATGATAATTACGGTATGGGTCTTTTATCTTGCTGTTTAATACGAGTTAGCCAACATAACTGCAGGTTGGCCACCATAAATTATATACCATATTGAAATAGATTTCAATACGAACTGAAACTGCTCATGTGAACGGGCAGCGTACTGAAAACAGGATCGTATTCAAATCGATTTGAGTTCGCCATGTAAACGTAGTAATTGTGCTATACCACGTGTTTTAATATTATAGGAGAGAGCCCTAGACCAGTAAGAATGATTTTCTACAGAAACGTTTTTGAAGTTTTCTACTGCGGAATTTCACATGATAATTACTGTATCTAAAGCATGCAGTACCGTAGGCCGCTCGAGGTACGGTAGCACATTTCCATATACCCAATGATATTACGAACTATGCATTTTAATATGCAATAACACAAGGTAGCAACTACTTCTGTAAATGAAGGCAACTTCCGCGTGTTACAAATTATATCCAACCGAAAAAAGTTAAAAATGTCAAGTAAAAATCAACCCACGTAATGCCATAACCTCATCAAAACTCCCCAAAACATTCTCACACACAAATCTCCTAGATGTAATGTTCTGGCTAAAGGTAATCACTTTATCAATCAATATAAAATCACATGTACACATATAACTACAGCCACAAACTCAAAATCTGCCTTCCTAGGATTTTAAACGGCACGCCCGCAGCTTCAGAGCAAGCGAAGCGACGCCATTTTGACCAATAATCCAAGGCGCCTTTCTTTCTGGTTGCTGGCTGCATAAAGCGCCGTCGAGTGCTGCACCGCTTCGGAACAATTGTTGTTGTTGTTGTTGTGGTAAGGTTGATGGATACAGTTGACCTCTTCGCCCAATAGCTTCTGTATAGATTTCACCACCGTAGCACATAACCGTCACACGTCATGTTTGTGAACACAGATGAAATATAACTAACCTAACCATTCACCTTAAAAAAAAAAAAGATGTAGATATGTTCCAGAGCACACTGGTACGCACGAAACTTCTGAAAGGGGTCAGAAAAATCAGTACATACATACTTCGTGACATATCATAAATAGTTGCCAAAAAAAACAGCAAACAAAAGAAGGGACCATAATTTATAGCGTAAAAGGGAGATGATCTAAATATTCCATTATGGCCTCGACCAATGGAACTACAGGATTATGCAACATAGTGGACATATTTAATGGTAATGTATAGCCTAAGGATCTTAACTTGTGTAGCATCACCATCCTCGGTTCATTGAAAACATCACACTGGAACATCAGATGACTCAGTGTACACTTCCTCTTACCACACACACAACTCGCATTCTCGCGAAGGCCCATGCGTGCCATATGCTCAGGTGTCATGGCATGCTGAAAACGTAAACGTATTATGGTAATAATGTGGCGTCTCGTATATTTGCCTACCCGAAACCAAGGTATTGTTCGAATCGTGGGTTGTACCGGAAAATAATTACGCGCCTTAAAGGGACCGATACTAGACCATTCAATTTGCCATTCATTGAGAAGCTGGGAATAGATAACAGGCTGAAAGTCTGTATAAGGTACAGCGACATTATAAACTACACCAAACCCCTGTGCTGCCCATTTTGGAATGCGGTCAACATCCTCGTTTCCTGGGATACCCGAATGCCCCGGGATCCAAGTGAGCATAACCTCCTGCGCCCTAGTCTGAAACTCATACAACATTTGAGCAACTTGATACACATACCAATTGTCGGAGCTACTCGGATTCGATATTGCCTGAATGACACTCATGGAATCCGTGCAAATCATTGCTGGAGAAATACTGTTTTGACGTATATACTGACAAGTTTGACGAATGGCAAATACCTCAGCTGTAAAAATCGTTAGATATTGCGGCAAACTATATGTTCGTATAATCTGTCGATCCGGAGCATAAAAAGCCGCCCCCACGCCAGCTGGTGACAACATTCTTGAGCCGTCTGTATAAAAAAAGGTATACTGGGAATATTCATTGACAATCTCCCGAAAGCATCGTAAAATTACTTGCGGCAAACGCTGATAGTTCCGGAATAGCGCCAGTAAGGAAGTGTACAATATATTTGGCTTGGATTGTATGACCTTATATGAAAGCGTGTATGGTAAGGGTTTAAGTGTTTGTAGTATATCTGCCCGAAAAGCTTGCAAGATTTCATACGCCAGTACCAAAGCCGGCTTATTCAGACGTGTAAAACGATTTTGCGCATAATACTCCACAAGCAGCTGTACTTTATTGAGAATGGGTGACGTAGACAAGGACATTTTAGCTGCCAGGTACTTACTTGCTAAAATTCTCCGTCGTAAGTGCAATGGTAACTCCCCAGATTCAACTAGTAATGCACAGGTTGGACTGGACGAAAGCGCCCCTAAAATGATACGTAAAGCCCGATACTGTAACCTGTCAAAAGTGACCAACCTACTACTCGCCATTATGTCATAGAAAAAGCAACCATAATCCATCTGGGAACGAATAATATTCTTGTATACCGTAAGTAATAAATGCGGATCGCCCCCCCCACCGACGTCGTGCTAGCGCTCGAAGAACTTGGAGTCGTTTTTCAATTCGCACAGCGAGTATTTGAACCTGGCGCGACCACAGTAATTGGTCATCAATATGTAATCCCAAATATTTGATGCTACGAACTACCTCAATGGCGCCTTGTCCAAATAAAATTGGAGAGCGATCAACTTGTCGTTGATGGGTGATAATGATGGCAGCATTCTTTCTCGCCGACGTTGCAAATCCGTGATTATGGAACCAGGTATGAGCAGCAGTTAATGCATCATATATATCCTGACGACAGAGCTGAATAGTATCACGCGAACAATAGATAAGAAAATCATCTGCATATTGAATAATTCGTGCATGAGGAAGAATAACTGATTCCAATGTCTGAGTATAAAGGGAAAACAGAATACCGCTTAAAATATCTCCTTGAGGCAATCCACGAGACGTCTGACGGTTATCCAGTACACCAGTGGGGGTGTGTAAAAATAGTCGACGATGATGTAAAAAATTCCGTATTAAACATATGAAAGGTAATGGGAAAAGCAGCTCCCCTAGACGATGTTGTAATATGACCGGATCCACCGCATCATAGGCCCCCTGAATATCCAAACATACGGCAACCGTGTGTTGTTTGCGAGCTTTCGCTAATAATATATCCGTCAAAAAAATCGTAAGAGCGTCGATTGTGCCTAACCGTTTACGAAATGCAAATTGTGACCTCGAAAAAAAATTATAGTACTCCATACACCATTGCAATCTACGTAATAAAATCTTTTGAAATAATTTTCTGAGACACGAACCAAGATTAATGCCGCGATAGCTGAGGGGGTCTCTGGCATCTTTCAGAGGTTTTAATATAGGTAGAATTTCAAAATTATTCCATTCCGCAGGATATGTCCCATTTGTCAGTACCTTATTGTATAGCGCAATCAAGACCGTCAGTGCGGGGTCCGGGAGATGGGCAAGCATCCCATAAGTATTGTAATCCAGACCCGGACTCGTGGATGTCGTATGACGCAACTCAGTCGAGATATCATGGCGTGTGATTGCGTGTTGTAAAACCTGAAACTTATTCGAAGTCAAAAAAGATGGTACCGATACGTGTCCAGAAACTGAATCGGGCGTTAGAGAATGATAAAAAATTTGAAACCCTGTTGGCGTGAGTCCCGTACGGGGACGAGTGCTACGAGTATTTGATAATTGTTTTATCAAGGACCATAAGGTGGTTAAAGAAGTATGGGAATTAAATGTACTGATATGTTTTTGCCACGCCAACCGTCGTTTTTCATTAAATGTCTTCTGCAGCTGAGCAGTGAGACGTTTGTAACTTAGATAATTATCAACCGTCCCATGTATTCGATATCTTTTTAAAAATGCCTTCCTCCTACGCACAAGCAAAGCACACTCTGCATCCCACCAATGGACCGTACCCGGATGCTGTGACGAATACGATGTTATCGTGCGCTGTGGGTGATAACGATCAAGAAAGCTTTGTATTATCTGTAATAAGGAATAATACTGTTGATACGTCGATGTTCGAGAAGTCCCCAAACCATCATTTATAAAGTGTTGAAAAAGTTCATAATCGAGATGCCGTAAATTCCGCTTTATGGTAAATAGACATGGTCGCTCAAGATTCTCTCCAGGTTTCGCATAATATATCAGAATTGGAAAATGATCACTTTGATGTGTGTCCCCCAATGTTCGCCATTCCAATTGATGGGCAATATCTGCTGTGGTAATGGTCAAATCTACCGCACTCTTTGGACGTCCCGGTGGCGTTATACGCGAAGGCGACCCATCATTGAGAATATTCAAAGCATAAGTTTGAATTGCATGCACAATGTGGCGACCTTTAGGATTGACACGCTCACTGCCCCAGAGCCCATGATGGGCATTAAAATCCCCGAGAACTATATGTTTCGGATATTGTGTAATATAGTTGAAGTACATTGACGCTGCGATCCCTGAACTTGGGGAGGGCAATATAAATTACTAAAAATAGTATTACCGATTTGAAAAAACTGATGAAAACTTCGAGGTAAAAAATAAGAAATTGGGATCTCGGAAAAAGGGATATAATTTCGAATGAGGGTATTTATACCGCCATAACCAGGCCCATCTTCTCTCACAAACGTATATAGTGGGATCGTAAAACGATATGGTAGTGATAACCAAGTTTCTTGTAAAAAATAACATCTGGGTGAAAGTCATCAATTAATTTGAGTAATTCATGTCTCTTGTTGACTATACTCCTGCAATTCCATTGAAGTATCCACACTTCTCCTCAAAAAAAGAAAAAGAAAAAGGAAACCCAGTGAAATTAGTGACCCAAGGTCAGGTTGTCATGCCGTACTGATTTTTCCAACGGGGGTAACAAAGGTAATAAATACCCTATCTAACAAATTTTTGACACAATGCGCCCATTGCGCATTATGCCCTAACAATTCCATAAGTTTAGTGAATTCTGCCAAAATAGTTTTTGTAGGCTCCGATTCAGGCGACCCTGAACCTGGCCCGGGATTGTGTAGAGAACTTGTCTCCGTCGTCTTAGCTTCGAAGACCGGTGGAGACTTTTCCAATCTCGGTTGTTGAAAAATCTGACAATAAGCGCTCCTATCATATCCCAACGGCTGGACCACTTTAGGGGCCGCGTGAACTATTTCCGTAAACTTGCGCTTACGGGCCGGCTCAATCTGTCTGACACTTGAGAGTTGAATTAAGGGAGGAAATTGTTGAGGTAAAGTTAATGGATTAAATGTGGGCCCCATTTGACCTTTCATGATTTCATTATACGATTTATTTTCCACACACATTCTTCTTTTAATCTCAACTTGCTGTTGATGTATTTCGCAACGAATGGCACCCGCCGGGTGATTCTCTGCACAATTGGCACATTTGGCTAAAACTTCCTTACATCCCAAGGTAAGGTGCTCAGCGGCACAATTGCCACAGCGTGGGGCTCGCGCCCGACAATGTAACTGTACGTGCCCGTAACGTTGACACTTAGTGCATCGTAGGGGCGAGAAAATATACAGATGAACTTCTAGCATAATATTAAAAATGCTGACATAAGGCGGAAGGTTCTGGGTCTCAAAAAAGATTTTCACAGTCCCCGTAGCTATCCGTTCCGTTTGTCCATCTATCGTTCTGTTTCGAAAGAAGCGCTGTAACCGTAAAATGGGAACTGGAGCCTCGATATACTTGATTAGTTCCTCATTCGTAAGTGACGTGTCAACCCCACGCACAAGTCCAACCCGTTGGACATTTGAGGAGGGTATAAAAGCCGTCAAATTCCTCTCCCGGAGGATCTTATTTTCCAAAAAACCATTAGCATCACGATAATTTGCGAATTGTATTTGGACTCTATTGCGTCCCTTTTTCTGAATTTCACGTATGCCCGGTATTTTGCGTTCATAGAAAAGCCGACCCAAGGCCATCGGATGTAAATTTCCAATTGCCTGAGCCCCCTCCCCCTGAACAAAAATGATATATGGTCCAGTATGAAGGTGTGGATAACGATAGTCCGTTGCCGGGGTTCGTACTGGGTCCTGTGAGGATCCCATTATCGGGGTCGTTGTTTCCTGGGTTGAAGTAGTCGGTTGCTCATGAACGAGTGATATACCCTCCATAGGGACTATACCATCCACGATAACATTCCCTATATTGTCTGGGGGTAGTCCCATCACTCTGAGCCGCCATCTCGACCGCACACAACTAATATATAATACTTATTACCAGCCCTATGACATAATGGCACTGAACACCAGAACCAACCACTAACGAAACACTAAACTAAAAGTAGCCTACACTCCAACGGACCACACACACACGCAAGCCGCAAGCTTTAGAAGTGTTGCTGTGAGAACAGCTGTCGTGAAACTGATTCGGAACAAAAAGCAAGAAGCAGCTTAAAATCCAAGGAATATAGATATGTTCCACCAACAACCAATAAGAACCCAGCGGCTAGGTACAGAGCTGATCCACTGTTTGATTGGCTAGGGGCTGCAGTGATATCACCGAGCGGCACAGAGCTGATCCACTGTTTGATTGGCTAGGGGCTGCTGGGTTCTTATTGGTTGTTGGTGGAACATATCTATATTCCTTGGATTTTAAGCTGCTTCTTACTTTTTGTTCCGAAGCGGTGCAGCGCTCGACGGCGCTTTATGCAGCCAGTAACCAGTAGAAAGGCGCCTTGGATTATTGGTCAAAATGGCGTCGCTTCGCTTGCTTTGTAGCTGCGGGCGTGCCGTTTAAAATCCTAGGAAGGCAGATTTTGAGTTTGTGGGTGTGGTTATATGTGTAAATGTGATTTTATATTGATTGATAAAGTGATTACCTTTAGCCAGAACATTACCTCTAGGAGATTTGTGTGAGAATGTTTTGGGGAGTTTTGATGAGGTTATGGCATTACGTGGGTAGATTTTTACTTGACATTTTTAACTTCTTTCGGTTGGATATAATATGTAACACGCGGAAGTTGCCTTCATTTACTGCATCCTTTAGATACCGTAATTATCATGTGAAATTCCGCAGTAGAAAACTTCAAAAGCGTTCGTTGGTTTCTGTAGAAAATCATTCTTACTGGTCTATGGCTCTCTCCTATAATATTAAAACACGTGGTATATCACAATTTCTACGTTTACATGACGAACTCAAATCGATTTGAATACGATCCTGTTTTCAGTACGCTGCCCGTTTACATGAGCAGTTTCAGTTCGTATTGAAATCTATTTCGTGGTTGATAAGCGTAGTTTGTTTGCACGCGTATTTAGTGTTAATGTATTTTTGTCTGTTTTACTTTGAATGTCTGGTGTATTCGTAGGTAAAATGTGGTCAACAGAAAAAGTGAAAATACACCGTCTTTCTTTGACGATTAATCCGCTCCTTTTTCCATTTGAATAAATTCAACACAGACTGGCCAAGTGGCGCAGCTGTATCTTTCTCACCTGCTTTTACCAAGGTAGCAGGATCGAATCCTGGCGCAGTCAGGGTGCTTAGGCCTAAATGCGAGGGAGCCGTGACAGTAGATTTACTGGCACGTTACAGATCCCATTCGGGGCAACATTCTGGCAGCCCGGCGTCTCTAAAAGATTCAGTAATTAAAAGGGACGACTGTAACCCATAAACTTCATAAGAACAAACAACATCAAAATCTTCGGCGTATCCATTTTTCATGTTTACAAACAACCCGTCAAAGAAACGTCGGATGACAATGGTAACAGTGCAGGAGACACGAACCCAGGGGGAAAAAAACTTCTTAAATTTGCAATAAATATCTTTTCAAATGATTCAAAATTGATCTGGGAATGATGTAGTTCACTCCTCAGCTGTCTATAACCCACCCGCCATCCCAAATTATAACATGACTTTGCTGTGTCTGCCATTATCGGTGTTACAACAGTACAGTATTGCCAACCCCACGCATACAGTACTAATTGTATATGTGGTCTTTCGTCCAGTACCAGATCAATGTTCTTTTTGTCAATCATGCCCTGCTAGCGTCCCCACACCTACCCCCACCTTGCTAATCTTCGTTTTGTCCAAACCAATGGTTTTTGACAATGGTTACAGCCTAACACGTCCAGTGAAACTGAGTGTGCCCCGCTAGCTTCCGGCGGCCATACGACGCACCTACACCCGACCATTCTGACCTTCGTTTTGCCCAATCCAATGGTTTTTGACAATGGTTACAGCCCAACGTGTCCAGATGAATGGTTTTGACAATGGTTACAGCCTAACGCGTCCAGTGAAACTGTGAGCGCCCCGCTAACTTCCTGCGGCCACAGGCTGCACCTACACTCGACAATTCTAACCTTCGTTTTGTCCAATCCAATGGTTACAGCCTAACGCGTCCAGATCAATGGTTACAGCCTAACACGGCCAGTGAAACTGTGGAAGTCAGGGTCCTGTCTCATGCACTAGTATTATGATAATTACGGTATGGGTCTTTTATCTTGCTGTTTAATACGAGTTAGCCAACATAACTGCAGGTTGGCCACCATAAATTATATACCATATTGAAATAGATTTCAATACGAACTGAAACTGCTCATGTGAACGGGCAGCGTACTGAAAACAGGATCGTATTCAAATCGATTTGAGTTCGCCATGTAAACGTAGTAATTGTGCTATACCACGTGTTTTAATATTATAGGAGAGAGCCCTAGACCAGTAAGAATGATTTTCTACAGAAACGTTTTTGAAGTTTTCTACTGCGGAATTTCACATGATAATTACTGTATCTAAAGCATGCAGTACCGTAGGCCGCTCGAGGTACGGTAGCACATTTCCATATACCCAATGATATTACGAACTATGCATTTTAATATGCAATAACACAAGGTAGCAACTACTTCTGTAAATGAAGGCAACTTCCGCGTGTTACAAATTATATCCAACCGAAAAAAGTTAAAAATGTCAAGTAAAAATCAACCCACGTAATGCCATAACCTCATCAAAACTCCCCAAAACATTCTCACACACAAATCTCCTAGATGTAATGTTCTGGCTAAAGGTAATCACTTTATCAATCAATATAAAATCACATGTACACATATAACTACAGCCACAAACTCAAAATCTGCCTTCCTAGGATTTTAAACGGCACGCCCGCAGCTTCAGAGCAAGCGAAGCGACGCCATTTTGACCAATAATCCAAGGCGCCTTTCTTTCTGGTTGCTGGCTGCATAAAGCGCCGTCGAGTGCTGCACCGCTTCGGAACAATTGTTGTTGTTGTTGTTGTGGTAAGGTTGATGGATACAGTTGACCTCTTCGCCCAATAGCTTCTGTATAGATTTCACCACCGTAGCACATAACCGTCACACGTCATGTTTGTGAACACAGATGAAATATAACTAACCTAACCATTCACCTTAAAAAAAAAAAAGATGTAGATATGTTCCAGAGCACACTGGTACGCACGAAACTTCTGAAAGGGGTCAGAAAAATCAGTACATACATACTTCGTGACATATCATAAATAGTTGCCAAAAAAAAACAGCAACCAAAAGAAGGGACCATAATTTATAGCGTAAAAGGGAGATGATCTAAATATTCCATTATGGCCTCGACCAATGGAACTACAGGATTATGCAACATAGTGGACATATTTAATGGTAATGTATAGCCTAAGGATCTTAACTTGTGTAGCATCACCATCCTCGGTTCATTGAAAACATCACACTGGAACATCAGATGACTCAGTGTACCCTTCCTCTTACCACACACACAACTCGCATTCTCGCGAAGGCCCATGCGTGCCATATGCTCAGGTGTCATGGCATGCTGAAAACGTAAACGTATTATGGTAATAATGTGGCGTCTCGTATATTTGCCTACCCGAAACCAAGGTATTGTTCGAATCGTGGGTTGTACCGGAAAATAATTACGCGCCTTAAAGGGACCGATACTAGACCATTCAATTTGCCATTCATTGAGAAGCTGGGAATAGATAACAGGCTGAAAGTCTGTATAAGGTACAGCGACATTATAAACTACACCAAACCCCTGTGCTGCCCATTTTGGAATGCGGTCAACATCCTCGTTTCCTGGGATACCCGAATGCCCCGGGATCCAAGTGAGCATAACCTCCTGCGCCCTAGTCTGAAACTCATACAACATTTGAGCAACTTGATACACATACCAATTGTCGGAGCTACTCGGATTCGATATTGCCTGAATGACACTCATGGAATCCGTGCAAATCATTGCTGGAGAAATACTGTTTTGACGTATATACTGACAAGTTTGACGAATGGCAAATACCTCAGCTGTAAAAATCGTTAGATATTGCGGCAAACTATATGTTCGTATAATCTGTCGATCCGGAGCATAAAAAGCCGCCCCCACGCCAGCTGGTGACAACATTCTTGAGCCGTCTGTATAAAAAAAGGTATACTGGGAATATTCATTGACAATCTCCCGAAAGCATCGTAAAATTACTTGCGGCAAACGCTGATAGTTCCGGAATAGCGCCAGTAAGGAAGTGTACAATATATTTGGCTTGGATTGTATGACCTTATATGAAAGCGTGTATGGTAAGGGTTTAAGTGTTTGTAGTATATCTGCCCGAAAAGCTTGCAAGATTTCATACGCCAGTACCAAAGCCGGCTTATTCAGACGTGTAAAACGATTTTGCGCATAATACTCCACAAGCAGCTGTACTTTATTGAGAATGGGTGACGTAGACAAGGACATTTTAGCTGCCAGGTACTTACTTGCTAAAATTCTCCGTCGTAAGTGCAATGGTAACTCCCCAGATTCAACTAGTAATGCACAGGTTGGACTGGACGAAAGCGCCCCTAAAATGATACGTAAAGCCCGATACTGTAACCTGTCAAAAGTGACCAACCTACTACTCGCCATTATGTCATAGAAAAAGCAACCATAATCCATCTGGGAACGAATAATATTCTTGTATACCGTAAGTAATAAATGCGGATCGCCCCCCCCCCCCCCACCTACGTCGTGCTAGCGCTCGAAGAACTTGGAGTCGTTTTTCAATTCGCACAGCGAGTATTTGAACCTGGCGCGACCACAGTAATTGGTCATCAATATGTAATCCCAAATATTTGATGCTACGAACTACCTCAATGGCGCCTTGTCCAAATAAAATTGGAGAGCGATCAACTTGTCGTTGATGGGTGATAATGATGGCAGCATTCTTTCTCGCCGACGTTGCAAATCCGTGATTATGGAACCAGGTATGAGCAGCAGTTAATGCATCATATATATCCTGACGACAGAGCTGAATAGTATCACGCGAACAATAGATAAGAAAATCATCTGCATATTGAATAATTCGTGCATGAGGAAGAATAACTGATTCCAATGTCTGAGTATAAAGGGAAAACAGAATACCGCTTAAAATATCTCCTTGAGGCAATCCACGAGACGTCTGACGGTTATCCAGTACACCAGTGGGGGTGTGTAAAAATAGTCGACGATGATGTAAAAAATTCCGTATTAAACATATGAAAGGTAATGGGAAAAGCAGCTCCCCTAGACGATGTTGTAATATGACCGGATCCACCGCATCATAGGCCCCCTGAATATCCAAACATACGGCAACCGTGTGTTGTTTGCGAGCTTTCGCTAATAATATATCCGTCAAAAAAATCGTAAGAGCGTCGATTGTGCCTAACCGTTTACGAAATGCAAATTGTGACCTCGAAAAAAAATTATAGTACTCCATACACCATTGCAATCTACGTAATAAAATCTTTTGAAATAATTTTCTGAGACACGAACCAAGATTAATGCCGCGATAGCTGAGGGGGTCTCTGGCATCTTTCAGAGGTTTTAATATAGGTAGAATTTCAAAATTATTCCATTCCGCAGGATATGTCCCATTTGTCAGTACCTTATTGTATAGCGCAATCAAGACCGTCAGTGCGGGGTCCGGGAGATGGGCAAGCATCCCATAAGTAATGTAATCCAGACCCGGACTCGTGGATGTCGTATGACGCAACTCAGTCGAGATATCATGGCGTGTGATTGCGTGTTGTAAAACCTGAAACTTATTCGAAGTCAAAAAAGATGGTACCGATACGTGTCCAGAAACTGAATCGGGCGTTAGAGAATGATAAAAAATTTGAAACCCTGTTGGCGTGAGTCCCGTACGGGGACGAGTGCTACGAGTATTTGATAATTGTTTTATCAAGGACCATAAGGTGGTTAAAGAAGTATGGGAATTAAATGTACTGATATGTTTTTGCCACGCCAACCGTCGTTTTTCATTAAATGTCTTCTGCAGCTGAGCAGTGAGACGTTTGTAACTTAGATAATTATCAACCGTCCCATGTATTCGATATCTTTTTAAAAATGCCTTCCTCCTACGCACAAGCAAAGCACACTCTGCATCCCACCAATGGACCGTACCCGGATGCTGTGCCGAATGCGATGTTATCGTGCGCTGTGGGTGATAACGATCAAGAAAGCTTTGTATTATCTGTAATAAGGAATAATACTGTTGATACGTCGATGTTCGAGAAGTCCCCAAACCATCATTTATAAAGTGTTGAAAAAGTTCATAATCGAGATGCCGTAAATTCCGCTTTATGGTAAATAGACATGGTCGCTCAAGATTCTCTCCAGGTTTCGCATAATATATCAGAATTGGAAAATGATCACTTTGATGTGTGTCCCCCAATGTTCGCCATTCCAATTGATGGGCAATATCTGCTGTGGTAATGGTCAAATCTACCGCACTCTTTGGACGTCCCGGTGGCGTTATACGCGAAGGCGACCCATCATTGAGAATATTCAAAGCATAAGTTTGAATTGCATGCACAATGTGGCGACCTTTAGGATTGACACGCTCACTGCCCCAGAGCCCATGATGGGCATTAAAATCCCCGAGAACTATATGTTTCGGATATTGTGCAATATAGTTGAAGTACATTGACGCTGCGATCCCTGAACTTGGGGAGGGCAATATAAATTACTAAAAATAGTATTACCGATTTGAAAAAACTGATGAAAACTTCGAGGTAAAAAATAAGAAATTGGGATCTCGGAAAAAGGGATATAATTTCGAATGAGGGTATTTATACCGCCATAACCAGGCCCATCTTCTCTCACAATAGTATATAGTGGGATCGTAAAATGATATGGTAGTGATAACCAAGTTTCTTGTAAAAAATAACATCTGGGTGAAAGTCATCAATTAATTTGAGTAATTCATGTCTCTTGTTGACTATACTCCTGCAATTCCATTGAAGTATCCACACTTCTCCTCAAAAAAAGAAAAAGAAAAAGGAAACCCAGTGAAATTAGTGACCCAAGGTCAGGTTGTCATGCCGTACTGATTTTTCCAACGGGGGTAACAAAGGTAATAAATACCCTATCTAACAAATTTTTGACACAATGCGCCCATTGCGCATTATGCCCTAACAATTCCATAAGTTTAGTGAATTCTGCCAAAATAGTTTTTGTAGGCTCCGATTCAGGCGACCCTGAACCTGGCCCGGGATTGTGTAGAGAACTTGTCTCCGTCGTCTTAGCTTCGAAGACCGGTGGAGACTTTTCCAATCTCGGTTGTTGAAAAATCTGACAATAAGCGCTCCTATCATATCCCAACGGCTGGACCACTTTAGGGGCCGCGTGAACTATTTCCGTAAACTTGCGCTTACGGGCCGGCTCAATCTGTCTGACACTTGGAGCTGAATTAAGGGAGGAAATTGTTGAGGTAAAGTTAATGGATTAAATGTGGGCCCCATTTGACCTTTCATGATTTCATTATACGATTTATTTTCCACACACATTCTTCTTTTAATCTCAACTTGCTGTTGATGTATTTCGCAACGAATGGCACCCGCCGGGTGATTTTCTGCACAATTGGCACATTTGGCTAAAACTTCCTTACATCCCAAGGTAAGGTGCTCAGCGGCACAATTGCCACAGCGTGGGGCTCGCGCCCGACAATGTAACTGTACGTGCCCGTAACGTTGACACTTAGTGCATCGTAGGGGCGAGAAAATATACAGATGAACTTCTAGCATAATATTAAAAATGCTGACATAAGGCGGAAGGTTCTGGGTCTCAAAAAAGATTTTCACAGTCCCCGTAGCTATCCGTTCCGTTTGTCCATCTATCGTTCTGTTTCGAAAGAAGCGCTGTAACCGTAAAATGGGAACTGGAGCCTCGATATACTTGATTAGTTCCTCATTCGTAAGTGACGTGTCAACCCCACGCACAAGTCCAACCCGTTGGACATTTGAGGAGGGTATAAAAGCCGTCAAATTCCTCTCCCGGAGGATCTTATTTTCCAAAAAACCATTAGCATCACGATAATTTGCGAATTGTATTTGGACTCTATTGCGTCCCTTTTTCTGAATTTCACGTATGCCCGGTATTTTGCGTTCATAGAAAAGCCGACCCAAGGCCATCGGATGTAAATTTCCAATTGCCTGAGCCCCCTCCCCCTGAACAAAAATGATATATGGTCCAGTATGAAGGTGTGGATAACGATAGTCCGTTGCCGGGGTTCGTACTGGGTCCTGTGAGGATCCCATTATCGGGGTCGTTGTTTCCTGGGTTGAAGTAGTCGGTTGCTCATGAACGAGTGATATACCCTCCATAGGGACTATACCATCCACGATAACATTCCCTATATTGTCTGGGGGTAGTCCCATCACTCTGAGCCGCCATCTCGACCGCACACAACTAATATATAATACTTATTACCAGACCTATGATATAATGGCACTGAACACCAGAACCAACCACTAACGAAACACTAAACTAAAAGTAGCCTACACTCCAACGGATCACACACACACGCAAGCCGCAAGCTTTAGAAGTGTTGCTGTGAGAACAGCTGTCGTGAAACTGATTCGGAACAAAAAGCAAGAAGCAGCTTAAAATCCAAGGAATATAGATATGTTCCACCAACAACCAATAAGAACCCAGCGGCTAGGTACAGAGCTGATCCACTGTTTGATTGGCTAGGGGCTGCTATGATATCACCGAGCGGCACAGAGCTGATCCACTGTTTGATTGGCTAGGGGCTGCTGGGTTCTTATTGGTTGTTGGTGGAACATATCTATATTCCTTGGATTTTAAGCTGCTTCTTACTTTTTGTTCCGAAGCGGTGCAGCGCTCGACGGCGCTTTATGCAGCCAGTAACCAGTAGAAAGGCGCCTTGGATTATTGGTCAAAATGGCGTCGCTTCGCTTGCTTTGTAGATAGATAGATAGATTTTTATTAATTCCATTTGATCAAATACATGCATTCAATACATTTTTGATATAGGACACGTCAGAATTTACATGCATAAAATAAAAGAACTAACAGGTATATATTACTAAGATTATAACTATTTATAACTTATTATAATAGCAAATCTTAATAGATACAATCTTATTGCACAACTATTTACACCTCACTCTATTATCATAATATGAAAACTTAATTCTATAAATACAACAACATACAGCTAGGTATTAAAATTAAATTAAAAAAGTAAAATATAGTTATAGATTCCATCACTCCTATACGCTAAAATATTCAACTACTGAGTAAAAACAATGGCACTGCAGATAAGCTTTCAACATTCTATCAAAGGTTTTTATTTTTGGGGCCAGTTTTATATACTGGGGTAGTTTATTGTATAATTTAACTCCAGTGTGAAAAGTTCCTTTTTGATATATGCTTGTGTGTGTGTGTGAAATATGAATGTTTTGATTTTGTCTTGTGTTATGCCTATGAACATCATTGTTTGTTTTAAGAAAAACATCTTTATTCATTAAATTCTTTTTAAAAAACATAATACTTTCAAAGATATATATGCAGGGCAGTGGGAGAATGTTTAAATCTTTAAACAGAGGTCTACATGATTCTCTAGAGTTTACATTTGCCATAATTCTAATCGCTCTCTTTTGTATCCTAAACGTGCTTAGTACATCTGGCGACATACCCCAAAATATGATCCCATATCTTAAGTATGAATGGAAATAAGCAAAATAAGTATTTCTTAATGTGTGCATGCTAGTGCAGGTTTTCAAAATACGTAACGCAAAGCACATCGAGTTCAGTTTAGTATTCAGATATTGTATATGTTTATTCCATTTCAAGTCTTGTTGTATCCATAGTCCTAAAAACTTTGTTTCTGATTTATTTTCTATTTGATGACCATTTAATGTTATATTGGGCATCGCAGGATTCCTATTCTGTATAGTGTGGAAATTTAGACATACTGTCTTTTTATAGTTTATTATGAGGCGATTATCTTGTGACCATTTGGTTAACTCTCCTGTAACGGAGTCAGCAGACTGCTGTATGACCTGTTTAGTTTCACCTTTTATTACGAGTGTTGTATCGTCCGCAAACAAAATTTCCTTATGTGAATGAACGTTCTGTGTTATATCATTGATATATAGAAGAAAGAGTAGTGGGCCCAAAACCGATCCCTGGGGTACTCCAAATTCAATAATTCCCTCATTGGACAATGTTTCATTAAGTAATTTGGTTCCATCATCCTTGTGTCTCAAGCTTACTATTTGTTTACGCCTTGTTAAGTAAGACTCTATCCATTTATTAGCTAGACCTCTAACACCATATTGATTTAGTTTGGTAAGGAGGATTTTATGGTCAACTACATCAAATGCTTTCGATAAATCCAAGAATAGGCCAGTTACATGTTCCTTATTGTCAATTAATTTCAGTATACTATTACTACATTCGTAAATTGCTGTCTGTGTAGATTTTTCCGTTCTAAATCCATGTTGTGAGTTTGATAATATTTTATTTTTTTCTATGAAACTTATCAGTCTCTTATACATAATTTTTTCCACAATTTTTGCAATACCAGTTGGTAAGGTAATAGGACGATAGTTATCTAATTCATCTTTTGAACCGTTTTTGTGCACTGGAATTACTTTTGATAACTTCAAAATATCCGGGTAAGTTCCTGAGAGAATTGAACTGTTTATTAAGTGCGTAAGTGGATTTATTATATTTTCTGCACATTTCTTTAAAATTGCATCAGGGATGCCATCAATGCCAGCACAGAATTTATTTTTTAGCTTTTTTATAACTATTCTTACCTCTTCACTTGTGACATGATTTATAAATAAAGAATCACTGCATATATTTATTTTATTATTAGAATTTAGTGTATTTACCTGTGATTTATTTAATAATTTTTGCGGAATTTCCAGAAAATAGTCATTAAAAGTGTTTGCTATTTCCTCTGGATTATTAATCACTTTATTATTTCTGGTCAGTGTAATGTTCCTTTGTATTTTAGCAGATTTTCCAGTTTCTTTCTTTATTACGGACCACATAGCCCTGTTTTTATTAGATGATTGGGAAATAAAATTATCATTATGCATTTTCTTTGCTAGTCTTATTACCTTATTTAATATGCTAGTGTATTTTTTGTAGTATAAATTGAATTCAGGTGTTGTGTGGTATTGTTTATATAATTTGTGTAGAAATTTCTTTCTTTGACATGAATGTATAATCCCTGTTGTTATCCAATTGCTAGTTTTGTTATTTTGAACAGTTCTTCGTTTAAAGGGGAATGCTATTTCAAAATAGTGTTTTAGGGTACTGTTAAATGCATTAAATTTATCATTTACATTTTCTAGTTCATAAATTTCTGACCATGTTTCCTTATTTAATAAGTCATTGAAATATGTAACATTTGATTCAGTGAATGACCTGCACTTTGATTTTACTCCATTATCATTATTATTGATTACTTCGGATACTTCAAAACTCAGTATTTGTCCATGGTGGTCACTAAAACCCGGACAATAGACTTCTATTGAATGGTGATATTTATCTGTATTTATAAAAATTTGATCAGGAGTGGTTTTACTAAATTTTGTTATTCTTGTTGGTGTATTTACTGTAGGTTTCAGTCCATAGGAAATTAGTAACTGGTTTAATAATTCACAATTTCTATCAAGTTTTAAGAAATCCACATTTACATCCCCACAAATTATTATATCGAAATTTACTTTGCTCATGTTATTGAGTAACAATTCTAGTTTATCTATAAATAGAGGAAACTTTCCTGACGGAGAACGGTATACGCATACAATTATTAACTTAAACTGCTGAATTTTTACGGCAGAGAATTCAAAATCCTGTTCCATAATTAGATAATCATAAGCTGTTATCTGTTCATGATCTAAATTATTTCTTAAGAAGATGCAAGTACCACCATGGCTAATATTAGATCTAGAGTATTTACTAGCTTGTATAAACCCTGGGAATTGAATTAATTCGAGTTGTTCCTCTTTCAGCCAATGTTCTGAAATACATAGTGCTGAGATGTCTTTAAGTTCATTTTTAAGCATTAGATTTATGTAATCAATTTTATTATAAAGAGCCTGGACATTCTGGTGGTAAATTTTAAATTTGTTACTTTTGCAAGCTTTTGTTGGTGATTTATTTACATTATTATTATCATAATTGTTATTATTATTGTTGCTAGACAAATCCGAAATACCATTGTTGCACTCCGTTAAATTTGACTTCAAAAGATGTGAATGCCAGTTTCCCTGCTTCCACTCTAATGATATTACTGTTGAATTATTCTTACCATTTGAATTTACAATTTTTCAGATTTCATCACTAAGATACTCTTTTCCTAATCTATTTAAGTGTAGGCCATGCCGAGTGTGGAACTTCCTGTCTAATTTACTTACATCTACAATTTGGACATTTGGAAAACTCTTACAAATTTTATGAATTTTTCCATTTGTAGCCTCTATTTCTACATTTACACATGACTTGGGAATTAAATCGTGTCTCTGCGGAATGTTTACAATAATGACATTTGTTTTTTGCATGGATGGCAATGTACCCTTTAAATCTTTGATTACCTTTTTACTCTCATTTCTATAGACGTCGTTTGCTCCAGCGATGATCACTGCGTAGTCCTTTGCAGTAAGGGACGCACACTCTCCTATCATCCCGTTCGTGACTTCTGCAATCTGAGCTCCTGGCTTCACTGTCGAAGTGACCTCCATTTCTCGGCTTCTCTCCAAAACGCTTGCTGCTACATCTCGCCCGTGGCTATCCGCAAATATCCGCATCTTCCTGGATTTTCTCTTTATCACTTTCTTCTTTTCTTCTTGAGGAAAGTCATCATTTTCTTCGACAAGCACTCCAAATGAATTTGAGACGGGAATTTCAGTTACATGTACTCCATTTATAGGCCTAGGCTTATTCAATCTTACCTTACCAGCAATCACTGTCGACCAAGTTTCCTTGCTTTCCTCTCTGTTTCCTTTTAATTTATTCAACTCTTCCATTAACTTAGCAATATCTTCCTTTAGCAGCTTTATAATTTCGTCTTTTGAGGACAGTTCGTTTCTCAGGTTATGACATTCGCATGACGGTAGCGGTAGGCCTACATTACGACAATCGGTTTCACTTTTCTCCTCATTCAATTTTACCTGAGATCTTGTGATGATTTTATTTGCATTTTTTACTTTTATTTTGCACGACGAGCATAAATCCGTTACGGTTACACAACCTGACGAGATACTAACACTGTTTACTGTCGTCATACTAGAGATCTAAGTGAGCCTAGATGTTTACACCAAAATACACTAAATTTAATTTAATTATTACTACCTAATAGAATTAATCTAATAACCTACCAATAAAGAAGAATGTGAAATACGTATATCTTCCAATCGGGTGAAGTCTCGTAAAAGCACCACTGCTCTACTTGGTTCAAACAGTGATTGAAGAAGTCACCGAATCTTTGGATACACGTTCCCACAACTTAGTTTAAGTTTATTAAATTATCAACAAGAATTTCTAAATTCTATCAATATTCCGTATTACACTTGATCTAAGGAAAGTAACTTTATAGATTTTAAGCCTCTGTTATAATATTTTACCACTTTTATCAATTATTTAAACTAGCTGCTATTTCACTACACTTTCACTGTGACGCCATCTTGACTGGGGTCCTGCGGGCGTGCCGTTTAAAATCCTAGGAAGGCAGATTTTGAGTTTGTGGGTGTGGTTATATGTGTACATGTGATTTTATATTGATTGATAAAGTGATTACCTTTAGCCAGAACATTACCTCTAGGAGATTTGTGTGAGAATGTTTTGGGGAGTTTTGATGAGGATATGGCATTACGTGGGTAGATTTTTACTTGACATTTTTAACTTCTTTCGGTTGGATATAATATGTAACACGCGGAAGTTGCCTTCATTTACTGCATCCTTTAGATACCGTAATTATCATGTGAAATTCCGCAGTAGAAAACTTCAAAAGCGTTCGTTGGTTTCTGTAGAAAATCATTCTTACTGGTCTATGGCTCTCTCCTATAATATTAAAACACGTGGTATATCACAATTTCTACGTTTACATGACGAACTCAAATCGATTTGAATACGATCCTGTTTTCAGTACGCTGCCCGTTTACATGAGCAGTTTCAGTTCGTATTGAAATCTATTTCAATACGGTATATAATTTAAGGTGGCCAACCTGCAGTTATGTTGGCTAACTCGTATTAAACAGCAAAACAAAAGACCCGTACCGTAATTATCATATTACTAGTGCATGAGACAGGACCCTGACTTACACAGTTTCACTGGACGTGTTAGGCTGTAACCATTGATCTGGACGCGTTAGGCTGTAACCATTGGATTGGAAAAAAACGAAGGTTAGAATTGTCGAGTGTAGGTGCAGCCTGTGGCCGCAGGAAGTTAGCGGGGCGCTCACAGTTTCACTGGACGCGTTAGGCTGTAACCATTGTCAAAAAACATTGGATTGGTCAAAACGAAGATTAGAATGGTGGGGGTAGGTGTGGGGAGCTAGCAGGGCATGATTGACAAAAAGAACATTCATCTGGTACTGGACGAAAGACCACTTATAAGTACCGTATGCGTGGGGTTGGCAATACTGTACTGTTGTAACGCCGATAATGGCAGACACAGCTAAGTCATGTTATAATTTGGGATGGCGGGTGGGTTATAGACAGCTGAGGAGTGAACTACATCATTCCCAGATCAATTTTGAATCATTTGAAAAGATATTTATTGCAAATTTAAGAATTTTTTTCCCCCCTGGGTTCGTGTATCCTGCACTGTTACCATTGTCATCCGACGTTTCTTTGACGGGTTGTTTGTAAACATGAAAAATGGATACGCCGAAGATTTTGATGTTGTTTGTTCTTACAAAGTTTATGGGTTACAGTCGTCCCTTTTAATTACTGAATCTTTTAGAGATGCCGGGCTGCCGGAATGTTGCTCCGAATGGGATCTGTAACATGCCAGTAAATCTACTGACACGACTCCCTCGCATTTAGGCCTAAGCACCCGGACTGCGCCAGGATTCGATCCTGCTACCTTGGTAAAAGCAGGTGAAAAAGTTACCGCTGCACCACTCGGCCAGTCTGTGTTGAATTTATTCAAATGGAAAAAGGAACGGATTAATCGTCAAAGAAAGACTGTGTATTTTCACTTTTTCTGTTGACCACATTTTACCTACGGATACACCAGACATTCAAAGTAAAACGGACAAAAATACATTAACGCTAAAAACGCGTGCAAACAAACTACACTTATCAACCACGAAAAGAACACAGACAGTAACGAAGAATATGGGCAGGAAGTAAAACATTGCGATTCGAGTCAGGCGACAGACGAAAGTAGGCCTAAATTAGTTTATCATTGTAACTCAAGAGCGTGCAGAATCGCTTTCAGTACGATCCGCGTTTACATGTTCCTGAATAAGTGTTTGGATACGATCCGATCCCACAATTTTACAGTATCGAGCTTGAAAATCAATACGAACTGAGTCCCGTTTACATGACCGTATTCAATACGGTAAGTGTACTCAAATCGATTTGAGTTCGCTATGTAAACTCTGTAAATATCGTGGTGTATACAATAATATAAAATATTCTCAGCGTTACAAGTAGCCTACCGGTAAATCTGAACAAAATGTGTTGTTGGTTAGGTAGAGTATTTCGCCGAGGGTGGAGGTTGAGGGAAATGCATTACTCAAAACGTTCGAGCAATACATCATGTTACTCATACCGTAAGCTATAGTGAAATCCAGAAAGTTTGCCTACAAATTTGTTAATGCATGAGAAAAATTGCCATAATCTTCCCAATTAATGCAGTTATCAAAATTATTTTAGGAGGGCTATGGGTACTACCTAGACGTGATGTTCTGCTATATAATTGAGTACCGTAATCAAGTTCCATACTCATAATGCTCCTTGAGAATAAGGTTCATTGTAACCAAAATCTTTCCCCATGTCAAGACACAGAATCAAACTCTGTGGAGGGTTTGTTTGAGTTTAAGTGGTTTGAAATAGGGCAAATAACAATCAAGTTGATTCTTGTTCATATTGTTGGATATTAGAGTTTTGAAATTGAACAGCTCATTGTAAATAAATGGAATCACATGTCACTAGTAATACAGTCCTGCAACAATTGTGTATAGATATTAATATATGATTTACAATGATTAAAAAAGGATGCCCCAATAAAGGAGAATTATGTTCCTAACATTGTCCAGATATCCTTCTGTTCCCTATTTCCCGTTTTAGGCCGGTTTAAATAACGTTCACAATGGAATATCCATCTCATTTGCGTCCAATCGTGTTGACAGACTGAAAAGCATCAAACTATTGTATTAAGAAACTGCTCGGGGGGTTTGGTATTGAAATTCCGACTTTATTCTCTATTACGGTACATCAAATAACTACAGTCGAACCTCCCTTCTGCGGACACCGTCGGTTCCGAGTGAAAATGTCCGCTGAAACAAGTTTGTAAAAATAATCGAACATTTTAATGGCAAAGTACATCCACCTAAACATACACATCTTTATTTTGATTATTTGTTTATTTAAGTTTTCCCGCATTTGAATTTTTCAGCAAGCTTTCTCACTGAAAGTCCCTTCTCACTTTCTACAATCACATTTCTTCTTCTTTTGAGGTTTAAACACGTTCGTCCCTTGTTACTCATGTTTACTCGACGACTGAAATGCTACAATATTTCTGTCTCACTAATTAGCTCATGTACTGCAAGTCTTTTCCTTCTCACGTTGACTACCTGAGCTCGACCTTATCGGTGGCAATCTGAGTTATGAATCGAATGATGCAAGTTGGGAAGAAAATCACCAGGTAACTCTTGAGTAAACAGTCCCTGGCAGCAATCCTGGACAATTAGAATTCTCGGAATGTACACCAGTAGGTAGAACACCATAACAAAAGGTTATGTATAGAATGTATAGAAGAATTAAGTTGACCGCTACTACAGCGTTGCCATGTAGCCTGCATTTCACTCTCTCTCTCTTCTTTGACTCGAAATAGGTGTAGTACAGATATTCAAGAGGGATTTCCGTATGTCTGCAGAATGGTCCGGTGTAAAAAATGTCCTGCAGCGTCTGAAGTGTCCGCTTAAGTCAGGTGGATGGGACAGATGGGGATGTCCGCTGTCCGGACTTAAAGGTGTCCTCTGAAATGAGGCTAATTTAACACTTGTCTTATGTAAAATAAAATCGGTTCCAAGGAAAAATGTCCGTATAGGCAGGAGTCCGCTGAATAAGGGTGTCCGTTAGGGCAGGTTCAACATTTGCTGTCCTAAAAGGGAAAAAAAAAAAATACTTTTGCACTAAACCACTCATATTAAAGCAACACTTTGCTGTGGGAACTAGAGCTCCCTAGGTTTTATCTAAAAACCAAATAAATTGTAAATACAATTTTAAAACATACATACATTTTCATTTGAGACTGTTTCGAAACATGTACCTGTCATCATCATCTTGCACAGTTTCCAGCCCCAGGCTGGGTCTGTTTGCAACATAAGCCTCGCCACTTAGTTCTTTCTTCCCACCACCTCTCCGCTGTCACTCTGGTCCAGTCCTTGCCTCTCTTCTTGACACATTCCTCCACTCCTTTCAGCCATCTATCTCTTGGTCTTGAAGCCTCCGTGGCTTAGGCGGCAGCACGCCGGCCTCTCACCGCTGGGTCCGGGGTTCAAATCCCGGTCACTCCATGTGAGATCTGTGCTGGACAAAACGGAGGCAGACAGGTTTTTCTCCAGTTTTCCCTGTCAATATTTCATTCCAGCAACACTCTCCATTATCATTTCATTTCATCTGTCATTCATTTAATCATTGCCCCAGAGTAGTGCGTCAGGCCTCGGCAGCCGGCACAGTCCATATCCTCGCCGCTAGATGGGGGCCCTTGGTCGTTTCTTCTGCATCTGCATCTCATGTATCCTCTTGGGAATCTTCTTCTCATCCATTCTCTTTAAGTGTCCATACCACCTCAGTCTTGATGTCTCAATCCTACCTTGCAAGGGCTCCTCTTTCACCATTTTCCTGACCTTTTCATTCCTCACCCTGTCTCTTCTTGTTACTCCGATCCTACTTCGCAGGAACTTCATTTCACCTGCCTGTATTCTGCTTATGTCTCTTTTCTTCATAGTCCACGTTTCTGAAGCATAGGTCAGTATCGGGATATAGTAGCTTCTGTATAACACTTCCTTGCTTTTTTGAGGGTCATCTTTATTCCACACTAAGCTCCTAATGCTTCTCAGAAATGCTTCTGCCTGTCTGCCACGTTCCGTAATCTCTTTGTCATTTCTTCCATTTTCCTCCACTATACTTCCCAAGTACTTGAGACTTTCCACCTTCTTCAGCTGTCCACCTCCAAGTGTTATCCCACTCATTGGTCTGTCCTTTTTCCTGGTCGTTAACAGGATCTCACATTTACTGATGTTGAACTTCCATCAGTACTCTCCCACTGTGTCCTCCCAAGCCTTCATTTGCTCTTGAATTTCCTCCTCCTTGTTTCCCCAGACCATGAGATCATCTGCAAACACCATTGCTTTCATCTTATCTTCTCCTATCTTTCCTGCTACCCGTGTCATTACCTCGTCCATAACCACAATAAAGAGAAGGGGTGACAGTGCACTACCCTGTTTCAGGCCACTCATTTGTCGGAACCAGTCTGTTCTTTCCCCTCCAACTTTCACACAACTCACACTTCCACAATACATCTCCTTCACTCTGCCTACAGTCTCTTTTTCCATTCCCATGTTTTCCATTGCTTTCCAAACCTTCTCCCTACACACACTATCATAGGCCTTTTCGATGTCCAGGAAGGCCATCAACAGATCCTCTCCAAATTCGTAGTGATGTTCCTGGAGCTGTCTCACTGAAAATATGAGATCCACTGTTGATCTCCCAGGTCTGAATCCATACTGCTCCTCTCTCAATTTTCTCTCCACTTTGGCTCGTATTCTACTTTCTAATATCTTTTCATATATCTTGGCACAGTGAGGTATGAGTGTGACTCCCCTGTAATTTTTGCACTCCTTTCTGCTTCCTTTCTTAAATATTGGGACAATTAATCCTTTCTTCCAATCTTCTGGGGTCTTTTTCTCCTTCCATATCACCCTCATCACACGGTACAGCTACTGTTTCCCAACCTCCCCTGCTGCCTTCACCATTTCAACACTCACTTCATCCACACCTGGTGCCCTTACTCCTTTCATCTTGTCTATAGCCATTTCCAGTTCTCTCCAAGTCAGGTCCTTTTCCATTCCTGTGTTGTCTTCTCCATCTTCCAATACATTGTCTTCCTCCCTATGACCATTTGGATTCAGCAAATCCTCAAAGTACTCTTTCCACACTGTCTTGAGTGTCTCTTTGTTGTGTACCTCATTTCCGTTTTTGTCCATCATTACCACATCCTCATCCTCTCGCAGACCTCTTCTCTTACTTTTGACCATCCCATAAAGTACTTTCTTATTTCCTTTGCTGTCTTCCTCCATCATCTCTGTCCACTTTACCATCCACTTCTTCCTCTCCTCTGCGACAATCTTGTTTGCTTCTTTCTTCTTTATCTTATAATCTTCCCTTGCCAGATCAGTTCTTTCCTGGAACCACACTCTGAAAGCCTTGTTCTTCCTTCCCACAGCTTCTTTTACTCTCTCATTCCACCATGGTGTGTGTCTCTTTACACCGCTTTCTGTTGCTTGTTCTTCCACATACTGCCACTGCAGCTTCCACCATTGTGTTTTTGAATTGCTTCCATTCCTCTTCCCCTGTTTTAGGATTGTCTGTTGGCATCCTTTCCCTTATTATCTTCTGGAATTCTTCCTTGACTTCCTTTTCCTTGAGTTTCCATACTTTGATTCTCCTTTCCTGGTACTCTGTCCTCTTGCTATCCTTAACAACTCCCAGGTTCATTACAAGTATTCTGTGGTCGCTATCTAAGGCCTCTGATGGTATTACCTTTATATCTCTGACACTTCTCTTCATTTCCCAGTCGTACAGCATGTAATCTACCAAAGATTTCTTTGTTAAATCACTGCTGTACCATGTTACCTTGTGGCTTTCTTTCTTCCGGAACCAGGAGTTGCCTACCACTAAACCGTTTCTCTTGCCAAAATCCAGCAACTTTCTCCCTTCTTCATTCCTGCTACCCCATCCTTCTGCTCCCAATACGTTTTCATATCCTTGCCTTTCACATGTACCTGTAATGTAATAAAAACATGAAACGAAAGGTTTTGACAAGGCAGACTGTTAATTTAAAACCCTCATGTGGGGGTTTGCCTGTTCCTCTATCGGGCGCGTCCCAGGTGGCGGATAGGGGGGCTCGCCGGACTTGTCCGGAGGGTTTGAGGGAAATAAAATACCTCTCGCGGACCAAAAACAGGCCCCTTGCCAGGGTTATGGTGAAGCTACGTTAGGCCTAGCAAGCCAGTAGTGGATATGAAACTGCTTTTAAAACGGGAACGGGCCTCCGAAAGGACAGATCTAAAGGAAGCAGACCTGGCTATGGAAATGGACTACGAATCGGAACTTTGAATATTGACACGCGCGGTCACCACCGCTCAACGCGCACAGTCGATGGCAAGACTGAGGAACCGAAAAGGTTCCCCGCATGCGCGGAATGGGGACCGGCCATGGATCTTAAACCTATGTTGTGTACCATTCGCATTTAGAACTAGATGGAGAACCAATTAGGAATGACCACATTCTTCGAGTAAAGGTTGAATAAAATAAAATTTAATTATCAAAAAACAAGACATAGCAAAAGGGGATGTGAGGGGTGCATGAAATGGTAAGATGAGGGATGATGGGCCTGTAATTAAAAATGTACACATCATATCAAAACAAGTAAATACAAGTATAAAAATAAATCAGGTAATAAAGATAAGAAAACCGAGAGATGCCTAACGTGTTGTAGATTGGAGGTCGTTTAAAGATACACTCAAATCTACAACACGTTAGGCATCTCTCGGTTCTTTTTTCACTGCAAGTCGGAGACATTTATATTTCCAAAGAGTAATCCAGAGTTTGAGCAATGTACAAACGTATCAAATATAACTACATTGACGGGAAGAGTGGAGGAGGTTGTGGATATGATGGAGAGGAGAAAACTGGATGTACTCGGACTGGCAGAGACCAGATGGAGAGGGGAAGGAAGAAAAGAACTGAGAAATGGCTTGCAGCTATACTGGATAGGAAATGAGGAGGGGAAGAGAAATGGAGTGGGAATGGTGGTGAGAGAAGGGCTGAGGGAGGAAGTAAAGAGGGTAAGTGATAGAATAATTAGAGCCAGAATCACTGTGAAAGGTAGAAACCTGGACATTCTGCAAGTCTATGCACCACAGGTGGGATGCACAGAAGGCGAGAAGGACGAGTTTGAAGAGGAGTTGCAGAAGCAGTTAGTGGGGAGAGACCTGATAGTCATGGGAGACCTAAATGCCCATGTCGGAACTGATAGAAGAGGTTTTGAGGAAGTGATTGGTGGTGAAGGATGGGGAAACAGGAATAAGGAAGGAGAGAGATTGTTGGAACTGTGCAAGATAAATGGGCTAATGGTTGGAAACACATGGTACAAGAAGAGAGAGAGCCATAAAATTACTTGGTACAGCAGGGATTTGACTAGGAAATCAGTGGTGGACTATATTCTATGCGGGAAGGAGACAAAGAAGAGTATCACGGATATAAGGGTAATACCTTCAGAAGCCCTGGACAGTGACCACCGTCTGCTGGTCGCCAAGGTGAGAGGACTGAAGGAAAAGAGGAGAACTGAGAACCAAGAAAGAAGAATAAGGACATGGAAGCTGAAGGAGGATGGAAATAAGGAGAAGTTCCAGATATTAGTGAGGAACAAATTACCGAAGGATGATCCGAAAACAGGTGAAGAAGAATGGAATAGGTTCAAGGACGTGTTGGTAGAAGCAGCGGAAGTCGTGTGTGGCAGAACTAGTGGAAAGAAAAGGTGGAAGGAAACACCATGGTGGAACCCCAGAACTAAGGAAGCAGTGAAAAAGAAAAATGAAGCATTCAGGAAATGGTTCCAACAGAGGACAGACAGAACAAGAGAAGAATACCAAGAGCGGAAGAAAGAAGCAGGAGAAGTAGTGAAGGAAGAGAAAAAGAAATGGCTGGAGAAATGGACAGAAATGATGGAGGAGGGTAGTAATATACAGCCAAACAATGACAACATAGCCCAGAACAACCAGACCAGTTTAGTAGTTAGTAGTACTACGGCCAGCTGTAGCGGTTCTTTAAACGCGAACCAGGCTGCGAAGTAAGGTCAGAATCTCAGTCTGTAGCATGCCCTGTCCATACAATTATACAGGAACCCTATGACCTAAATGTAAGAAATGAATTATTACATGAACTAAATGATGAAGGTATTATTCAGGAAGTGGTTAGTAAGAGCCCCATAGTTAAATTTAACGTGTCCGAGGCGTACACAGATGTTTTAATTGATAGTGGTTGTATGAAGAGTTGCATAAGTAGTGCATTTTATGATAAAATGAAAGGAACTGGAGTAAATTTTGAGGAGATGCCAATTAAAAGCACTTTTGTTATCACAGCTGTTGGGAAGAGGTCTAAAGTAATTTCTAAGCAAGTTTTAGTAGACATTAAAATTAATAATCATGTAGAGAAGCAGATTTGCCTTGTAATTCCAAATTTAGTATTCAGTGTTATCTTGGGTTCAGAGTGGCTAAGTAGAGTGTCTGGTAACTTATGTTATGATGTAGGGAGTTTGAAATTTAAATGGGGAGATTCTGAAGTAGAAGTAGCGTTCAATGACCATATTCAGAGGAGTAGTATTGTAGGTGTGATTTGTACTTTAAATGAGATATCGCCAGCCGTAGAGCGGGGTTCTCCATGTTTTGTGGGCAGTGTGATTACGAACGGAAGTCTAGAGGACTCGTTACGTGATGCTGCATTTCAGGGTAATATAGAGGTGGAACAATGTGTTCGGCTCTATGATGTGTTATTGTGTAATAGGAGAGTTTTTGAGGATCGCATTGGTATGGCCAATTGCTATACACATTCATTGAACGTTATTGATAGGTCAGTATTCACAGGACATAGATATCCTGTACCTTTCGCTTATCAGAGTGCAGTTGAGGCACAAATTAATCAGATGCTTGAAGATGGGATTATTGAGCACTCTAACAGTCCATATGTTAATTCTTTGATCACGATACCCAAAACCGACGGCACTGTTCGTATTTGTTTAGACGCTCGTTTGATTAACAGTAGAATTAGTTCAGATCAGCTGAAATCTATGTCAATAGAAGAATTAATGCAAACATTTGAGGGGAAGAAGTATTTCACTTGTGTAGATTTGAGTTCCAGTTTTTGGCAAGTGCCACTTATGTACGAAGATAGACCATTTACAGCTTTTAGTCATAAATATAACCTTTATCAATTTTGTAGAACACCTTATGGGTTAAAGAGTAGTTCAGCAGCTTTAATTAGGGCTTTAAACATCGCATTAGGGGATGACACAGGAGAGTTTGTAACCATTTACATAGATGATATGGTAATTAGTTCACGCAGTTTTGAGGTGCATCTACGTCATTTAGATATAGTTTTTCAGAAGTTAGATCAGGCAGGGTTCACTTTGAAGCTGTCTAAGTCGTCATTCTGTCAGTCAGAAGTGACATTTTTAGGTCATAGAGTGTCGGGTAGAGGTGTTACACCAAAGGAAAGTAGGGTTAGCATGTGTGGACAGTAGCAACAGGGCATCGTTACAGACACTGAGAAATATGCTAGGTAGAGCAACGTGATGACGTTCATTTAAGGGAGCCACTTGCAAGGTTGGAAGCAGGTGACGCAGAAACATTTATAGTTTCCAATCGTATTGGCAAAACAGCATATGTGCTGGAGAATAGTGAGGGAAACAGATTATACGGGACGTATAATATACATAGTCTACGAAAATATGTGTCATAAAGTGAGTGTGTTTAGCTGGCGAGCCAGCCTATCAAATGAGTAAGTGTGGTATTTGGTGCGTGGGAGGAGATGGTCTTCCAGGCAGGCGTATCAGAAGTCGAGAAGAATTACGCAAGGCTGGGTCGCAAGGTCTAGAAAAGGCGAATTGTTGGGACGGAAAACGACTTCTCCCTCTCGCGCGCCGAGTGTAATGAGGCAGAGTGGGGATCTAGCGGCGTGCTCAGCCAATCAGGGGCGACAACGTAAGCTGGAAGACGGTACCATGGTGGGGGAGCCAACGTGTGGATATATCGTTCGACGCGCCGTGAAACGAGGACAATCTGTGAAATACTTGAGGAGTATGGGTGCGCGTAAGAGTGGCTCCGATGTTCGGTGGAGTTAGCGACTATCTGTGTAGCACTTGCCGAGAACGGTTGCAAGTGCGTGTCGCTCCGATGTTCAGTGGAGTTGAAGACTAACTTTTGCAAAACTTAACCAGTGCGGTTGTACGAGTGTTTGGGTCCGAGGTACGGACCATAGAATTATCTAATCTACCAGAATCTCATCATACATCGAAGAAGATGACGACCTCCAGGAGACTGTGGGAAGCTCACAGCATCATCAAGTACGAGGGAAATGCTTCGGGCATTTCCAGTGGTAAGCGCTAATGACGCAGAAATACGCAATCTCTCATTTTTCTTTGTTTTATATTTCATAATTCAGTAACTTCATAGCTTGGAAATAAGAGTAAAATCAATTTATCAGACTCCGTTTTCACGTAATTTTCTATCGGTAATATTCAAATCACAACGCTCCAATTTAAATTTTGTACTTATTATTATTATTAATTTTGCTATACTTGTTTTATGTAATAAATTCATTTCTTTTACAATGCAATCTTTGCTTTCAGTAGGTAGCAATAGATATAGACCAATTCCTTCTCCTGATACAATTGTTTGTTGGGTTAATGATCAAATCATACCACGATCTGAGTGAATAGATTCTTGACGGTGTTCTACCAGAGCTAGACGTTGTTAAATACAAATTTAGATTTCAGCATTGCATTGAGGTCTTGGCGGCCATTAAAACAACATAGCTTAGGCAAAGGTAAACATTTACATTTTCTCCCAACAGTGTGGGCTAGCGAAACTGTTACATTTGTACGCTCAACGTGGAGCAAAGTAAATACCGTTTCACTTGTCATCCCAGCCTAAGCAAGACTGCTACATTTGTCGCTACCAACATGGGGCACTAATTAACCAAAACGTTTCATTTGGCGCCAAGGTCTTCTATGAAATTGGTCGTGACTTCATTTGGAGTAAAATGGGAAGGGACGTTAGGAGGATTTTAGCTAAGTGTGACACCTGTCAAAGGAGTAAATATCCAGTTAAATATTTAGTGGGGGAGAGATCAGCAGTTCTCACCAGTAGTCCCGGCGAACTACTGTGTGTGGATTTATTTGGCCCGATCGTTAAAGGACAGTACGGTTACGAGTACATTTTTATAGTTATTGACGCTTTTAGTAAGTATGTCAAGCTATATCCGCTTAGGAAAGCCACGGGACTAGCGTGTAGCCGTCTGATCATTAATAAGTATGTACCTGAGTTTGGCCTTCCTCTCAGGATACTATCTGACAGTGGACCACAGTTTACTGCAAAGAAATGGAGAACCAGTATGCAGGAAGCTGGTATAACACACGTTCATTCCTCTGTAAGGTACCCTCAGGGTAATTCTGCAGAGCGTCCATTAAGGGAAGTGGCTCGTCTTTTTCGGACTCTAGTGCATGACAAGCATGCGGCCTGGGTTGGACATCTTCCCAAGGTCGAGACTTGGCTGAATTCTGTCCAGCATGAGAGCACGAAATTGACGCCATACGAAGTTCACTTCGGAAAAAGACCACAAAATGAACTAGCGAGGGTGTTGGGATTAAATGAGGGTAAGCAACCGGGGATGGATTACATTGTCCAGTTGGCGAAACAGAATTTATCTAAGTCAGCACAAAAGAGAATTCGCCAACAAAAAGAAACTAAATTTGACCTATTCGAGCCGGGAGACAGAGTCTTACTTAGAGTGCCGAAACAGTCAAATAAGCTAGAGAAAGTCATGTCCAAGTTCTTTTATCTCTACGAGGGCCCATTTATAGTTTCCAAACGTATTGGCAAAACAGCATATGTGCTGGAGAATAGTGAGGGAAACAGATTATACGGGACGTATAATATACATAGTCTCCGAAAGTATGTGTCATAAAGTGAGGATGTTTAGCTGGCGAGCCAGCCTATCAAATGAGTAAGTGTGGTATTTGGTGCGTGGGAGGAGATGGTCTTCCAGGCAGGCGTATCAGAAGTCACACAGGGGGGTAGTATGTAAGTAAATGAGAGTTTTTAAGGTACAGGGAAATATGACGGGATTGTCGGATGCTGTTGAGCACTAAATTGTCTCGATGCACCAAGGCCATTTTGGCAGCGCTGATGGGTTCCCATTTATCTCCAAGAGATGGGGGAGCGCTTGTATAGGGCTTGTTAGCTTAAGGCGTCCACGAGATAAAAGATGGGCCATCAGAATGCGAGACAGTCCTTCATGAAACTCATACATATCAGCACACGTGATTTCTGTTTACGGTCTCGCCATGTAAGATTTGTAAGTGTGTAATTTAAGATAATTTGTACAATGGTATTATTTGTGTGAGGAGAAATGGTCTGTGTTGAGAACTAGTATTAAGTAGAATATGGTCTACGGGAACTTAACAAGACAGGGCGATTACGGCACAGAAATATTTGGTGTTATATGTAATGCGCATTTACTGGTTTTTTTTTTCAGAAGTCAATATTAATTTAATCTACTTTAAAGAGAGATTAAGTATTATGGTCACGAGGCGCTGCCACAATAGTGTGATCGTGTGCTCGATGATAAGTGGAATTAAATGTCACCATAAGGAGGGGACCTCCAGTGAAATTAGGAAGTTCTATGGTGATATAAATATATCAGAACACCTTCAATGCGTGTGATATGACATCATAAATACATAGTGCTCACACATTAATTATGTCTATTTCTCCAACATAGAGAAATTTGAGAGGCGGAAATATCCGTGGAACACTATTCCATATGTAAAACATTGGACTGGTTGCAAAGTGCAATCCATAGTGACAACAAACTTTGACGCAAAGTGCGTGAAGAAAAAATATGAGTGTATATATTTGTAATTTAGGGTGATTTCATTTATGTAATATGTATTTTGGATGGGGTTTATTAACGTGTCTGGGATAATCGGATAATGGACCGTCGTCACGGTAAATCATCCGATGATCCGAGCCGAATATGTAACGTGTTTTTCGAGGGGTTTTATGCAACTGGCATAAGTCAGTAGGAAGCCATTCTATATTTATTTACGCGGCAAATTGTTCAGCCAAGAGAATTTTTCATGTTAATTTATTATTATTATTAATTTATTATAATTATTATTTAGATATTTTCGGAGCATTTTATAAAAATTATAAGCATACAGATAGGTTTTCTATGTCTTAGAAAACGCTATCAAGCAAATTATTACGAACGACGATATCATAGAAAATTATCTGATTACGGAATTTTACGGAGTTTTGTCAGTTAGGGTATTTGAGAGACATGACTCACTGGGATTTCAAGTACAAGCTGATTCCTGTCGAGAAGTATTACGCAAGGCTGGGTCGCAAGGTCTAGAAAAGGCGAATTGTTGAAACGGAACCCTCCCGCCGAGTGTAATGAGGCAGAGGAGGGGAACTAGCGGCGTGCTCAGCCAATCAGGGGAGACAACGTAAGCTGGAAGACGGTACCATGGTGGGGGAGCCAACGTGTGGATATATCGTTCGACGCGCCGTGAAACGAGGACAATCTGTGTAGAACTTGCGGAGTACGGATGCAAGTGCGTGTCGCTCCGATGTTCAGTGGAGTTGAAGACTAACTTTTGCAAAACTTAACCAGTGCGGTTGTACGAGTGTTTGGGTCCGAGGTACGGACCATAGAATTATCTAATCTACTAGAATCTCATGAAACATCGACGAAGATGACGACCTCCAGGAGACTGTGGGAAGCTCACAGCATCATCAAGTACGAGGGAAATGCTTTGGCAATTTCCAATGGTAAGCGCAAATGACGCAGAAATACGCAATCTCTCATTTTTCTTTGTTTTATATTTCATATTTCAGTAACTTCATAGCTTGGAAATAAGAGTAAAATCAATTTATCAGACTCCGTTTTCACGTAATTTTCTATCGGTAATATTCAAATCACAACGCTCCAATTTAAATTTTGTACTTATTATTATTAATTTTGCTATACTTGTTTTATGTAATAAATTCATTTCTTTTACAATGCAATCTTTGCTTTCAGTAGGTAGCAATAGATATAGACCAATTCCTTCTCCTGATACAATTGTTTGTTGGGTTAATGATCAAATCATACCACGATCTGAGTGAATAGATTCTTGACGGTGTTCTACCAGAGCTAGACGTTGTTAAATACAAATTTAGATTTCAGCATTGCATTGAGGTCTTGGCGCCCATTAAAACAACATAGCTTAGGCAAAGGTAAACAATTACATTTTTGTCCTCCTACAAATAATACCATTATACAAATTGCCTTAAATTACACACTTACAAATCTTACATGGCGAGGCCGTAAACAGAAATCACGTGTGCTGATATGTATGAGTTTCATGAAGGACCGTCTCGCATTCTGATGGCCCATCTTTTATCTCGTGGACGCCTTAAGCTAACAAGCCCTATACAAGCGCTCCCCCATCTCTTGGAGATAAATGGGAACCCATCAGCGCTGCCAAAATGGCCTTGGTGCATCGAGACAATTTAGTGCTCAACAGCATCCGACAATCCCGTCATATTTCCCTGTACCTTAAAAACTCTCATTTACTTACATACTACCCCCCTGTGTGACTTCTGATACGCCTGCCTGGAAGACCATCTCCTCCCACGCACCAAATACCACACTTACTCATTTGATAGGCTGGCTCGCCAGCTAAACACACTCACTTTATGACACATATTTTCGTAGACTATGTATATTATACGTCCTGTATAATCTGTTTCCCTCATTATTCTCCAGCACATATGCTGTTTTGCCAATACGTTTGGAAACTATAAATGTTTCTGCGTCACCTGCTTCCAACATTGCAAGTGGCTCCCTTAAATGAACGTCCTCATGTTGCTCTACCTAGCATATTTCTCAGTGTCTGTAACGATGCCCTGTTGCTACTGTCCACACATGCACATATTAAAATACCGTCCTCTGCTTTAACCACAGGATAATCCCTACATAAATTAGTGTCCCTCGATAGCATGTCTGCAAGAATGTTATCTTTACCTTTAATATATTTTACTGTGAATTCGTATTCCTGCAGAGCAAGAATCCACCTACTAACTCTGTTAGAACTGAGTTTACAGGTCCTCATATACAGTAATGCATGGTGATCTGTGTGGATCTCAAATTTCCCTCCTACTAAATACATTCTAAATTTCCCTAAACTGAAAACAATACCTAAAAGCTCTAACTCAGTAATCGTGTATCTTTTCTCCGCTGCTGTCAGTCCTCGCGAGGCTAAAGATACAATGCACAGATTACCCTCATCATCTTTCTGACATAATACTCCAGCAATGCCTATATGTGAAGCATTTGTCATAACCACATATTCCTTATCTTTTAACGGATATTTCAGCACTACAGCTTTCTCAAAACCTTCCTTCAGCGCTCTAAAAGCTTGATCATGCTTGGACTCCCATCTCCACCGAGTCACACTTTTAAGCAATTCCCTGAATGGTTCTACCAACCCTGAGTATTTAAGAACGAACCTCCTGAAAAAGTTGCAAATTCCCAGGTAAGTTTTTAACATTCTGTGGCACCTCTGCGTTAAGTATCTTATTAACCCTACTTTCTTCTGGTGTTACACCTCTACTCGACACTCTATGACCTAAAAATGTCACTTCTGACTGACAGAATGATGACTTAGACAGCTTCAAAGTGAACCCTGCCTGATCTAACTTCTGAAAATCTATATTTAAATGACCTAGATGCTCCTCAAAACTGCGTGAACTAATTACCATATCATCAATGTAAATGGTTACAAACTCTCCTGTGTCATCCCCTAATGCGATGTTTAAAGCCCTAATTAAAGCTGCTGAACTACTCTTTAACCCATAAGGTGTTCTACAAAATTGATAAAGGTTATATTTATGACTAAAAGCTGTAAATGGTCTATCTTCGTACATAAGTGGCACTTGCCAAAAACTGGAACTCAAATCTACACAAGTGAAATACTTCTTCCCCTCAAATGTTTGCATTAATTCCTCTATTGACATAGATTTCAGCTGATCTGAACTAATTCTACTGTTAACCAAACGAGCGTCTAAACAAATACGAACAGTGCCGTCGGTCTTGGGTACAGTGATCAAAGAATTAACATATGGACTGTTCGAGTGCTCAATAATCCCATCTTCAAGCATCTGGTTAATTTGTGCCTCAACTGCACTCTGATAAGCGAAAGGTACAGGATATCTATGTCCTGTGAATACTGACCTATCAATAACGTTCAATGAATGTGTATAGCAATTGGCCCTACCAATGCGATCCTCAAAAACTCTCCTATTACACCATAACACATCATAGAGCCGAACACACTGTTCATCCTCTATATTTCCCTGAAATGCAGCCTCACGTAACGAGTCCTCTAGACTTCCGTTCGTAATCACACTGCCCACAAAACATGGAGAACCCCGCTCTACGGCTGGCGATATCTCATTTAAAGTACAAATCACACCTACAATACTACTCCTCTGAATATGGTCATTGAACGCTACTTCTACTTCAGAATCTCCCCATTTAAATTTCAAACTCCCTACAACATAACATAAGTTACCAGACACTCTACTTAGCCACTCTGAACCCAAGATAACACTGAATACTAAATTTGGAATTACAAGACAAATCTGCTTCTCTACATGATTATTAATTTTAATGTCTACTAAAACTTGCTTAGAAATTACTTTAGACCTCTTCCCAACAGCTGTGATAACAAAAGTGCTTTTAATTGGCATCTCCTCAAAATTTACTCCAGTTCCTTTCATTTTATCATAAAATGCACTACTTATGCAACTCTTCATACAACCACTATCAATTAAAACATCTGTGTACGCCTCGGACACGTTAAATTTAACTATGGGGCTCTTACTAACCACTTCCTGAATAATACCTTCATCATTTAGTTCATGTAATAATTCATTTCTTACATTTAGGTCATAGGGTTCCTGTATAATTGTATGGACAGGGCATGCTACAGACTGAGATTCTGACCTTACTTCGCAGCCTGGTTCGCGTTTAAAGAACCGCTACAGCTGGCCGTAGTACTACTAACTACTAAACTGGTCTGGTTGTTCTGGGCTATGTTGTCATTGTTTGGCTGTATATTACTACCACTAGGCTGTCCTCTTCCTTGACCCCTATTCTGGTTGTAATTATTGTCATTATAATTTCTCCCTTGATTTCCCCTGAAATCATTGTTTCTCCCTTGATTTCCCCTGTAATCATTGTTCCTTCCTTGATTTCCCCTGAAATCATTATTCCTCCCTTGATACTGATTACCATAGCCATTTCCTCTGTTCTGATTTAGCTGATTACTATTATTTCTATTTTGAGCGTTGGCCCCTTCGCCACCGTTCCCTTGAACTTCCTGATGCCTGGCTTCATTAGGTCTATTATTATTATTACCCTGGTTCCGATTGAAATTGTCCTCATAACCCCCTCTCCCTAGTGCATCAAATGTGCTTAACAAATTTTCTACTTGTGATATAGTCTTTACATTCTGGATACAAGCAGCCTCCTTGATCCTATAGGGAAAGTGCCTAAGTAGCAACCTCACCACATCACTTTCCTCCTTCAAGCCATCCAGATATTTACACACTAATACCTGCCCTAAAAATTATTCGGTCATGGTGGAGCTTCCTTTAGGGTTATATTTTCCACACACTACTCCCTCACGATGCTGCGACTGAATAACCTCATTCCAGAACTTTTCACAGAATTTCATTTTAAAATCATTGATATCGGTAAACTTGTCTCTGTAGACAGCAAACCAATTCCTCGTTTCCCCCACAAACACTTGTTCTAAAATTTCAACTACCTGGCACCACTCAATACTACCATTTTCCAACCTCTCACCGAATTTATTTTCTATAGTGTTCATGAACTCCATTGGGCACCCCTGTCGATTGCTGAACTTACCCAGTTCTACCTCCCTGTGTGTGCTATTCACAAAAACTGGCCTATTCTGACTATTTTCTTGCCTGATCCTAGCTTTTAATTTTAATTCTAATTCTGCGATTTTCTCCTCAGCCTTCCTCTCAATACTTTTTACTGTTAATTTAATGTTTCCTTCTGATTCTTCTACTTTATCATATAGCTTTGCTTGTTTCTCCTCAATCTTGCTAATGCTCTGTCTATTACTCTCTCTTAAATCATTTACTTCTGCAACTATTTGTGAGTGGACTTTCTCAATTCTACCCCCCAGCTGTTCCTTAACCTCTTTAGTTGCTACCTGAATTTTGTCAATTTCTCCCCCAATTGCTTTTTGACCTGCTGTGTTTCCAGTTGCACTAGTTCTTTTAAATTTTCAGCCTGTGTACTGATTCTAATTTCTAACTCCTCCTGTACTTTTCCTAATTTCTTGTCTACATCTGCAATGATCTCTTTAACCTTCTCTTCCATTACTCCTCTGATATCTCCTCTAATCTGCTCCATTTTCACACTAATTTCCTTGTTGTTCTTATCTAATTTTGCATTATTCTGTTCTAATTTTTTATTTAAAGCTTCTGTACTTTCTTTATTTTCCCTACTGTTTTGTTCTAATTTTGCATTATTCTGTTCTAATTTTGCATTATTCTGTTCTAATTTTTTATTTAAAGCTTCTGTACTTTCTTTATTTTCCCTACTGTTTTGTTCTAATTTTGCATTATTCTGTTCTAATTTTGCATTATTCTGTTCTAATTTTGCATTTAAGGCTTCTGTACTTTCTTTATTTTCCCTACTGTTTTGTTCTAATTTTGCATTATTCTGTTCTAATTTTGTATTTAAGGCATCACTACTAACTTTGTTCTGATACATGAACTCGAGAAGTAAAGTTTTCAATTCTGGTTGGCCGCCTACACTCCCTGTTTCAGTATCGGGATTTACCTCCGCTACCCCGGTACTACCATCACTCGACATACTGCTCGTATCATCACTCTCCAGTTGATGACCACTACGTAACCTCATCTGTCTTTCTTTCTCATCCCCCATAATGATATACACTGATAAAGACAAATAACCCCCAAAATACAGGCACAGAAATATATACCCTTCTCCTTCCACAAATGTTATTAGGTTTTCAGCCCCAAGTTGTCGGCGACAAATGAATCGTTTTGGTTAATTAGTGCCCCATGTTGGTAGCGACAAATGTAGCAGTCTTGCTTAGGCTGGGATGACAAGTGAAACGGTATTTACTTTGCTCCACGTTGAGCGTACAAATGTAACAGTTTCGCTAGCCCACACTGTTGGGAGAAAATGTAATTGTTTACCTTTGCCTAAGCTATGTTGTTTTAATGGGCGCCAAGACCTCAATGCAATGCTGAAATCTAAATTTGTATTTAACAACGTCTAGCTCTGGTAGAACACCGTCAAGAATCTATTCACTCAGATCGTGGTATGATTTGATCATTAACCCAACAAACAATTGTATCAGGAGAAGGAATTGGTCTATATCTATTGCTACCTACTGAAAGCAAAGATTGCATTGTAAAAGAAATGAATTTATTACATAAAACAAGTATAGCAAAATTAATAATAATAAGTACAAAATTTAAATTGGAGCGTTGTGATTTGAATATTACCGATAGAAAATTACGTGAAAACGGAGTCTGATAAATTGATTTTACTCTTATTTCCAAGCTATGAAGTTACTGAAATATGAAATATAAAACAAAGAAAAATGAGAGATTGCGTATTTCTGCGTCATTTGCGCTTACCATTGGAAATTGCCAAAGCATTTCCCTCGTACTTGATGATGCTGTGAGCTTCCCACAGTCTCCTGGAGGTCGTCATCTTCGTCGATGTTTCATGAGATTCTAGTAGATTAGATAATTCTATGGTCCGTACCTCGGACCCAAACACTCGTACAACCGCACTGGTTAAGTTTTGCAAAAGTTAGTCTTCAACTCCACTGAACATCGGAGCGACACGCACTTGCATCCGTACTCCGCAAGTTCTACACAGATTGTCCTCGTTTCACGGCGCGTCGAACGATATATCCACACGTTGGCTCCCCCACCATGGTACCGTCTTCCAGCTTACGTTGTCTCCCCTGATTGGCTGAGCACGCCGCTAGATCCCCACTCTGCCTCATTACACTCGGCGCGCGAGAGGGAGAAGTCGTTTTCCGTTCCCACAATTCGCCTTTTCTAGACCTTGCGACCCAGCCTTGCGTAATATTTCTCGACAGGAATCAGCTTGTACTTGAAATCCCAGTGAGTCACGTCTCTCGTTATACCCTAACTGACGAAAACTCCGTAAAATTCCGTAATCACATAATTTTCTATGATATTGTCGTTCGTAATAATTTGCTTGATAGCGTTTTCTAAGACATAGAAAACCTATCTGAATGCTAATAATTTTTATAAAATGCTCCGAAAATACCTTAATAATAATTAAAATAAATTAATAATAATAATAATAAATTAACATGAAAAATTCTCTTGGCTGAACAATTTGCCGCGTAAATAAATATAGAATGGCTTCCTACTGACTTATGCCAGTTGCATAAAACCCCTCGAAAAACACGTTACAATGTGATGATTACCTCATATGCTGATGACACTGCCGTCACAGTCACAGGAACAACTTGGGAGGACACTTTTAATAGAACTCAAGAAACCCTTGCTACAGACCAAAAATCACCTCCTTACCAAAACACAATACCTATGCTTCTCACACAACAAAACATTACAACCCACAGACAATTTAACACTCAAGATCCACACACCAATTTGTAACAATGGTGAAAGATGCAACTGCTATACCTTACAGAAGTCAATGAATGCTACATATTTAGGGATTATTATACATACCGTAGTCATTTAAAATGGAACATGCATGCATCAAAATTGGCCAATAAACTTCAAAAGTTAATTTACATATTTTACTGAATCAGAAATATCCTTTCAGCAAAAGTCTTGAGAACTGTATATTTTGCCTTAGTCCAGTCATAACTACAATATTGAATAAATGGTTGGGATGGAATACTTGATTCACATTTGGCTCAGAATCTCATTCTAAAAGTTATGTACAAAAAGCCATCAACTTTTCCAACATGTGAACTGTATCAACAAAGCATGGTGCTTAACATAAGACAGTTATTTGTTCAGTCATCAATCATATCTATACTTAAAAATATGAAGCTCTTCTCAAATGGACAGGAACTTAAAATGTGCACTAGACTTCAAGACAGAACTGGAATAAATAAACACCCTTAATATACCGAAGAAAAGGCTTTTTACATGGCTCCTTAATAACTTTGATAAAGTAAATGAAATTTTAAATTTTGACCAACATATTTAAACCAACTCAGTCACAAATAAGTAATGTATCATCTTCTTTTATTTTTAGTGTCCTCATAATAAACTTTTCTTACTATTATCAGTCAAATACTATGTTGCAAATAAATTAAGAAACTGTAATCATGAAGCCTACGCTCAAGTTTATCTCATGTGGGATTCACGCTGTATTTTGATGCATCTGTATATGTACATGTTTTCTGTCAGTGAATAAAAAAGTTTTCTCGTAAAAAAAAGTTCTTAATGCCCTTAAATAATCGGACGACTGTAGGCCGGGTTTGAACCCGCCATCTTGGGCATAGCAGTTCAGCATGCTACCGACTGTGCCACCAAAGCCACAAAATGTAAAACAAAAGGAATGGAATGCAGCCGCAATAAATCAGAAACACCTATTGACATCAAATAAAGGCAGATGGAAAAGCTAAAGGAAGTAGGGAGCAAAATAATCAGCGATGAACGAAGCAACGAGTGTATAGAAAGTATGCTGGCACAGGTAAGGGAAGAATTTCTGCAGAAAAGCAATGTGTTGTCATCAAATATAGATTTAGATATTTGAAATACATTTTTAAAGCCTTTTTCTGGAGTGTGGTGCTGTGTGGACTATTGATGCAGGAGAACAGAAGCATTTCAAATGCGGTAGTGCAGGAAAATGATTAAACTCAAATGAGTAGATGGAGTAAGAAGACGAGCGGAAGAGCGCTAATGAAGATAAGAGATCGGTTGATAGGGCACATACAATACAGTACTAAGACAACCATGATTGGCAATTTTTTTATGGAAGGAAGGGTAGAGGACAAGAATTGTAGAGGTAGACCAAGGTTACAATACAAGTCATAGTATTGCATCACATGTGGTATGGTAGCTATGTGGAGATGAAACGATTAGCTTCATCAAACCAGTCTAAGGACTGTAGACTCAAACAGTAACATGGAAATACAGTATTAGCCTTTCAAGATGGGAGTGCTGCTGCGACAGCATTTGTTGGTCATAGCAGCAGGAGCCTTGCGGGATGAGGAGAGTGAAAGAGGGATGATGGAGTACAGTCCCCACATAAGTCAACTAGCATTACATGTGCTGCTTGTGTTACACAGAACTTATTATGTGATTTGTGAACAAAAAGCAAAGCCAACTCCGTACAGGCCATGGAGGTCCTGGGAACAGTGGAAGGTAGAGGCCTCCACTCTTTGGGACATCGGCACTAGATGGGATGGAGTTGTCAGCTCCATGCCCGGCTGTTTTTTAAAAGCAGTCGAATAAGTAGATTGTTTTAACTATCGACTAATTCGACTGTTTTCAGTCGACTGCTGCCCATCTCTATCAACGACTACTCACCGTATCATAAACAAGTCGTTTGCAAACGACTGATCCCAAAGCTATCGTTGGAAATCATTCGAATGAAACAAGTCGTTGGCAAACGACTACTTCCAAGCGAATGGAATCATTCGAATAAAAGTAGTCGTAAACGACTGATCCCAAAGCAATAGTTGGAAATCATTCGAATGAAACAAGTCGTTGGCAAACGACTACTTCCAAGCGAATGGAATCATTCGAATAAAAGTAGTCGTTGTAAATGACTGATCCCAAAGCAATCGTTGGAAATCATTCGAATGAAACAAGTCGTTGGCAAACGACTAATTCCAAGCGAATGGAATCATTCGAATTTAAGTAGTCGTTCTAATCAAACGACTTCTTCAGGATAACTTCATGCTACAATTCATTGTGCTGTATGTTTATTGTAGAGCTTTAATTAATAAGTTAAGTATACCTGTAGGTGCCTATAGTTTCATACAGTCCGTTGATTCTTTCAATGAAATAGCCTAAATCCAATTGTCCAAGTTATTGGACAATTCAATATTGTCATTCAATATTTAGGTTATGTTTTAACTCCAGATACCGGTTTTGTGGCACATCATCCCAGGCAAGCCGGTAAATACCTACTTGCAGCTGATGGGAGCGCAGTCCACCAGCATCAGAGACATCTGTTGGTCATTGAAATAACTACTTGTAGGGATTCTGCTTGGTGAAGCAAACCAGCACGGATTGGCTTGGATTATTATTTTGATATAATAATTTTTAATGACTTCGCGTTCGGTTGGTTAAAAGCGGTAGCGTGAAGTTTAATATCGGATGAAAATATATTTTGACTTTGTGGCTGTAGTTTTATATGTCTACATGTGATTTTATAATTGCCAGGATATTCAGCAGAGTTATGTGTGCAATTTTGATGAGGTTATGGTATTACTTGGGCGGATATTAAAGCCCGGTTCACAATGGCCCGGGAACGAGAAGGAAGTTGAAATGCACGGTACCTTATGGGTCGGTTCACAACCAATCTCCGGGAACGAGAAGCTGAAAGTAGCCCGGGAATGGAAGAATAATACTAGGAAGCGAAGCTCCCATAAGGCCAATGGTTATCACTTTCTAATTTCGACCTTCAGCTGTTACACCTTACCGCACTCTGGTGAGTGTCGTGGGCAAGACACCGCCATATGGCGCGGCATTTAAAATTACTAATGTATGCTAAATTTTGAGGTTAGGTAGTTGATTTTGCAAGTATTTGATATAACAGTTTCCCATGTTTTAGTTTTAGAATTGCATACGTCCGTGGAAATTTAAATAACATTGAAATTAGTTAATTCTCCCGCGAGTGTTTTCGAAGTCCCAATATACAAAGTTTCAATAGGTCAACTTATTTACAAAATAGGATGAATGTGGAAGTTTTGAAGGAAATAAACAAATAAAATGAAGATATATGAATATATTAATTTTTGTAGGCAATTACATATAATTTACAAATAATACAGTCTATGGCAATTGTACATGTAAAACAAGATATATGAATACATACAATTTACAAATTTTATAAAACAATTCAATATGAATGTAGTGGTTGTCTCACTTGCAGGCCTGTCCCTCAAAACAGTTGGTGAGATGCAGTGCACAGAAAATGGCTTAATTGTAGTCTTTTATGCAAGTGCATACTTTACCAATCATCAGATTGGAGATATCCCTCCACACATTTCATCTTCCTCCTTGTGTTTCTGAAATGACATGCAGCGGGTCAAGACAAGCGACTTTATGTTGTTTCAAACTTCTGTTACAAATTTATCGATGATAAATATCTTTAGAACCAAGTATATTTGGTAACGCTTCGGGAAATTAGCTGAAATACCTTTATGAATAATAATTGTGGAAATGATGTCATAATAGATGTTTTCTCCTACGCTGTCTATAACCCACCCCTCCGTCCCCTTTTTATAACATGACTTACAGATGTCAGATGTGCCGACCATTATAGACGTGATTTATGGGACAAAACAAATATTGACAATCCAACACATATGGCAAGCGCAGGCATGTGGTGATTGTTTTATGCAGCGCTCGTTTCGTTGTGTCTCTATGTCTCTATTGGCAACTCAAACTAACACTTGGGGCGCTGCGGTCGGTCTGGATAAGTAGGGTAAAAATACTCAATAACACGTGTTTGATATGGAACACTTTTTTATTTTTCGGTTATAATCAGTAAATGTGGTCCTTAAAATAATGACAGTGTTATTTTTAATTGTATATATGTATAACTGTGCGATACACGTGACCTAATTTGTGTGTTCCACTATATTGTATGTGTCAATTGCATATTATCAAGCATCGGTTGTCTGCTGGTATTTGTTTTTGAGCAGTTCGAGTCAGTTCGAGTCATGGTGCTGTTACGTTTAAAAGCTATATTTGAGTTTGCTCACTGAACCATAGACTCTATAAATTATTTGCTGCTTGGTAGGGCGAAGGGATGAAATTAACTTGTATTTAACTCGGGGGATCCAGGAATTGCTTGATTTGGATGGTTAGCAGGTGGGTTTGGTGTTCAATATCGGACTGGTAGCAGGACCTCGCAGAGTACATATTTACTCTGCGAAGTCAAATTTGGATGGTTAGCAGGTGGGTTTGGTGTTCAATATCGGACTGGTAGCAGGACCTCGCAGAGTACATATTTACTCTGCGAAGTCAAATTAGGCCTATATGACTCGTAGTGGAATGGCTCGGATATCGCAGAGCGAGGTGATTGCGGTTGGTAGGGTTATTGGAAATGAACTAAGGAGCGAGGAAGGATACTTGACTGATGAAGCTTGGCTGTCCTCGGCTGGTGTATGCTTGGCTGTCTTGGCTCGGCGAGACTGTGCTTGGCTGTCTAGGTGCGGCTTGGCTCGGCGTAACAGTGAACAACCCGCCCTGTCGTCATTGAGTGCTCCAACCCACTCCTGTTGCCCATATTTATTTGGTATCGTCACCTTTCGGCTATTGCTATTTGCATCTTTTGGAAAGTGATGAAAACTTATATCCGCAGCCCTCTTATATATCGACTTACAGCTGTAAACTGAGCAATATACTTTGCTTTTACTCATTTTGCACTCTATCAACGGGTAAAACTTCTTACTTATGTATAAAGACACGAAGAATTTACAACGATCTGCTTACCAATACAAGAAACCATATACAAACAGTTACCAGGTGACAAATGTACCCTACTTGGTAAGTTTCTCATTTTTACCGCTAGATGTCATATCAGATAGCTGGAGTTGCCAATATACAAAAACAAAACTAACCTGGGGCTAACGGCCCAGACCCCCTTGCTTGTAGTACATGCAGTAATTTTCGGCCAGACTGTGCTTAAACTAGTAGTGGACATAAATTCTATCTTATTAAGGTTTCATATACAAAATCAAACCTAACCTGGGGCTAAAACCCCAGACCCAATTGCTTGTAGTACAAACAGTAATTTTCAGCCAGAGAGAAGCCAATAGTATCTCGCTTAGCTCGCTACGTATGACCTGTGTCTGTCACTTGAAGACATGTTGCTTATTTTAGGGGCTGCGACATCGTGGTCATATAGTGCCATGTATTTGTGAGATAACCTGTGTTATTGTAATGGCTGTACTAGTGTGTGTATTGACAAAACATACCGGTACCTCTAACAAATTGTGAGACACAATCGTTTCAAATAAGGAAGGAGGGTGGATTATAGACAGCGGAGGAGTGAACTGCATCATTTCCAGAGCAATTTTGAATCATTATAAATGTTTTTCTGAATACTGTAAAAGATTAATTGTGAAGGAGACAAGAACCTGACTTTTGAACTCCCACTTGGATAATATGATCTTTTCAAGGGTTCCAAGGGACAATTGCAAAATAAATGAGTCAACTGTTTTGTGAAATTGAGTTAAGATTATGGTGGCATTCTGTGAGGGTGGTTACACATTGTGTGCAAATAGTACATCTGTCACGTTGCTCCTTGTATGCAATACAGGCTACACGATTCCAGGCTAAGAGCAGTCAGTGACTCATGTAGTTCCTGCACTGAATGCAGTGCGAGTTCTAAGCGCTGTAAAGCAGGAATATCTAAAGCACACGAGCTGCTCTCTACAGGATTGCCCCCGTCTTCTTTTAAATCGTAAGTTTACCGAGTTCTCTGTTCGAATAGTAACGTGCATCAGTTTTCTAGGTGGACATGTCAAGTAGCAGTGAAACAGACAGCAATAATGGGAACCAAGTGAAGAAAAGGAGAAGAAATCCTGAAACACGCAAAAGGAATGCCATTCGCACAGGGAAGGTAAAAGTTGAGGAGCATGTTCATTGGCGGGGGAAGGTTTTCAAAAAGAGAACTAATGGCCCAAACTTCAACTGTGGTATGAAGTGCTTTTCTAAGTTAACACCCGAAGAGCCAACATACACACTTCATCGCTTCAATGAATTTGCGACTAAAAATGAACAGAACATATACATACAGCAGTTAATTGAGAAGAGGTACATAAGGAAACGTAGACCTAGGAAGGATTCCAAAAGCAGGATATCTAACTTTCATTATTTTGTCACGAGTGGATCCATTAAGGTGCATGTTTGTAAGAAAGCATTCATGTCATTTCACGGAATTACAGACAGACGGGTCCGTCGTTTATGCACGTTATTGTTGGAAAGACAGTCTCCAAAAGATCCAAAACCAAACGTAGTTCCTGGAGATGTATGTGTAGGCCTAACATTTAATCTTATAATTCAGAAAAAAACAATTACTTCTGACACCATGTAACATTTACATGCAGGTTTATATGGTAATCAAATAATAGCCAACAAGATATATTGAGTGCCAACATTTATTATTGTATGTAAGCCTATATGTTTAAGTAACGAAGACTGGCATCGTTGTGCAAAGTATTACAGGGATGTGTGTTTGGATTATCGAATATCGAATCGTTCCCTACGAGGTGTACACATTATGGTGAAAGGCGACTTCTGTATCTACAGTAGTTGTCAGATTAGACGTGAATAAAATGTATGCCATGTTCACCGATGCAAACCCAAAGGTTCCTATAAAATATCAGTTTTATCTCCACTATTTTATGGAAAATATTAAATTATGTTTCGGAAGGCCGCAAGTTGACACATGTAGCGTATGTGAAGAACTGGCTGTAAAAATAAAATCACCATCATTATCAGAATCAGCAAAGCGTACTGCAGTTGCTGAATTAGTGGTACATAAAACGCGTGCCGCGGTGGCCACGAGCACTAACACGCTACCTCGTGTCTCGCTGGCATCGGGAGAGCGTGGGTTCGAATCGCACCTCGACCGCCCTGAAAATGGTTGGGAAAATTTTCCATTTTTGGTCCGTATTGACAATTATAATTTGTTTTATTCAAAATTAGCAGGTTCTGCCAATCAATACCTTAATGCTTTTACATAAACCCTAGGTGCAGTACATGTTTCGAACCATTATTGGTCCTTCATCAGGTGACTTAATGTCTTATCAAGAGCATTAACACATAAAAACACTGAGCATTGACACAAAGAAATGCATACGCGTTAAAATATTCACAATCATTCATTAAAAGATATTCAAGCTTTAAAAAGTTTAAAACACTGCAAGTTCAATTGTTCCTGTTAAATGATGCTAATTCTCTTGATTAGCATCTTTTCAGTCCATTTAGTATTCTTGTCCTCTTCACACGTGAGTGGCGAAGCCGTACAAATTGTTGGGTTGAATATTGCCATGTATAGGGAGCGAACAAATGGTTTTCGTGGTTTCCTAGTTTTACTACCAGGCAAATACCGGGACCGTGAAGGTGATGCAAATGGGAGAAAATGAAGTCTGTTCATTGCTCTTGAAGTACATAGAGAATGTTGTACCAGATACAATAAATGTTTTGTACTTATTCTCTGACGGATGCCCGGGGCAAAACAAAAACCACACTCGACAAAAATCTCGGCACCCATGCCATACGTTGTTGGCATGTTAGAGAACCCATTTGAATTCAGTAGGCCGTGATCATAATAGCAAAATTATCTCGGGATTTTCCGCCAACACAACGTTCCTCCTTTCTCTACTAGAAAGCGCTATAGTGTTAACGAGCTTAGATATCTAAACTCCGTGACTGTCATAGCAGTCCAAGGAACGACAAAAATTCGACATGCAAACTGCCCTCTGGGCATCAAATTACAAAATTTACACCCGGCGCCTCCGTGGCTTAGGCGGCAGCACGCCGGCCTCTCACCGCTGAGTCCGTGGTTCAAATCCCGGTCACTCCATGTGAGGTCTGTGCTGGACAGAACGGAGGCAGACAGGTTTTTCTCCGGGTACTCCGGTTTTCCCTGTCAAAATTTCATTCCAGCAACACTCTCCACTATCATTTCATTTCATCTGTCATTCATTTAATCATTGCCCCAGAGGAGTGCGTCAGGCCTCGGCAGTCAGCACAGTTCATATCCTCGCCGCTAGATAGGGGCTTCATTCATTCCATTCCTGACCCGGTCGGAGACTGGAAGCAGGCTGTGGATTTTCATTCACACCCGGCGCCCGATATTATTATTATTACTGTACTTATTATCATATTATATGACGATTATTTTTCCATTTTGAATGAGTTGACTCGAGGCATTTTACTATCTTGAACTTTCATGTTTTTTCTAAGTGTTGCCTATTTTGCACCTTGCACTGTACTGTTTATTTTCTGTGAATGAAATGCGGTATATTTAATCAGAAACACGGCTAATATTGAAGTGAATTAAAAATTCACACTTCCTCGCACTGATTAGTGCAAAAACTACTGTACATGAGTCACAATATTTAAATATTTTATTACAATATGTTATTCATGCAATGTTGACCTAGAAAACTGTCAGAATCATGTACTTACAGCTGTAAATAATTGTGGCAAAAATGGAATGAATTACCGTATTTCTTCATTCTATAATCTGTTTTTTGTCCCTCCAGTGAAATTAGATTTTAGTGACTTATATCATGTAGTTCTTGAAATCATCGATTCAATTGAAATTGCTGTCCATTATGTCTAGTGTACAGGAAATTGTGCTAAATTACATAAATATGTGTGTTTGTTTCTTGTTCATTGAATGACGTTGTGGTAGTGTTCCCAACATGCAATATATAAAATACACCACCACTAGGCAAAACCCATTGGTCTACAGAAAGATTATGCGCGACCATTTCTACTGTACGTGACAAAAACCAGGGGTGCATATATTACTAACGCGGCCCGCAAGCTAAAACCATTGTCGAAACCCAAAGGCTGCCCTGGCAGCGAGAAGCTAGCGGGGCACTGTTGACGACACATATCAATACAGAAAATTAGCATAAAGGACACATTACGCAGTAGTCATTGTCGAAAACCATTAAACTGGACGATTTAGGCTATAGCCATTGTCAAAATTATTGGTCTGGACAAAACGTAGGTTAGAATAGTAGGGTTGAGGTGAAACATTTGCCGTGGGAAGCTAGCGGGGCACTGCTGACAACACGTTAGGCTGTAACCATTGGATTGGATGTGTTTAGGCTGTTACCATTGTCATAATTATTTGTCTAGGCAAATGTGACTTTTACAAAAACAAATTTTATAGCACACAAAAGAAAAAGCAAAGAAGCCTATACAATTAGTATCATGTACATGGGGTTGGCAATGCTGTACTTGTGCATAAATTATGCAGATAATAGCAGACACAGCTGACATTTTACTATATAAGTTGTGATATTATTTGGGAAGGCAGATGGGTTATAGACAGCGGAAGAGTGAACTACATCATTTCTAGAGCAATTTTATATCATTATACTGTAAAAGCTATTAATGGCTAATTTCAGTGACAATATTTTTCATAGGTTCTTGTCTCCTTCACTGGTAGGCCTACCAATAAATGTAACAAGCTCAGAATTGAGCAACATTGTCATTTTAACCGGAATGGTTTACAGCCATTCAAACAATACTGCATTAAAATACTGCAAATAATTATATTTTCTCAGAAATGAACACACATGGCAGCTAGGGGTCATGTCAAGAACAGAAACTTGTAATCAGAAAGGCAAGGCTGACACAATTAAAACAAAAACATGATGCACAGGAAGACATACTCCTCAACAGAGCAGATAACCTAGATGTTATGTCCCTTAAAACAACAACCACTCTCACTGGAGCACAAGATGTTATGCCCCTTAAAGCAACAATCACCATCATCACTCACACCCCTCATCTAAATACACTGACGGACCGAGAAAGGTGCAACTCATTTTCAATTGGTCAAAATTAAGTATTTTATATTTGACAATGTCCACAGAAGTTTAGACTGTGTAGACTCTAGGCTCCTTTCGTCAACTTTTGTTCTCTGCTGACCTCAACGGTATGAAGCTTCCATCGCCGTGGGTGTCTTTCATTCTCATGCCTGCAAGATCAGAGGTCCCTGAAAGACAAAGGTTTTTTTCTTTTAGCTGCACGTTGAAATGTTAAATTTCAATACATAGCACATTCTTGACAGGACACATTTTAACTTACCTCCAGTCACAACAGTAGGAACTGCTTCAGAAGTCAGGGAATTTCTATTTAAGTGCCTTGTGATGAACCATTTGGCAAAATTAACACTGCATAATCGACGTGTAATCATGCCACACACAGATTTCCCGAACACATCATCCCTTCCACAGAACTACTAGGCCTACTCGCTGCATCTGAAAAGAAAAATAGCTCAAATAAAAACATGTGCAGTAGCTACAGAATATTAATTGCTAAAATCACATATCCATAAAACACTACTAAAAATTCAGCTTGAATAAGATAAATATACATAAACCTAACTGAAAACGAGCCAACTTACTGGCCTTGAACTCATTACTCTGAGCTGCAGTAACCACACACATATATGGCTAAGATATAGGCAACTCGTAACTTTCAGTAGTAATAACTCTTTGACTCTTCAGTCAGTCAACTTGAATTCGCCCAATGAATGGGTGGGGTACAATGTATACCTATATAACTTAATGGAGTATAGCTAATAGGCTACATGTATTTTTTTTCAGGAGATTCATGTATAATATATACATTGTACTCCCACCCATTCATTGGGCAAATTCGCTACAGGGGTGTAGGACACCCTGGTCATCATCCCTGTCTCTTAAGTCTTGCACACTTGTATACTTTCCTTATATTATTATAAAGGAAGAAATCGCTAACTCAATTTTACTCCACGTGAACATCAAGAACATTATTTCTACCTATGTTTCCATTAATTCTTCACGAGAGGAGTTACTTCCTTATATCACTTTCACAAGGCTAAATATTGAAAAAATATATATAATTTGATTCACATACCTTCTGGGAGCTTATGGGAGTCATTCAATGTTCATTTTCGATTTCCATCGGCATTGCTGCACCGGAAATAATTACTTTTACTACCGATAACAGTTAATTCTTACGAGATTCCGCGCCATCTTACATTTACTCACATGCTACGTCATACCCGCTGTATACACAAATCGCCCACGACACACAATAGATATCGCCCTAGTCGAACATATGTGCTGCCGTCTATAGAGGACCGCTAAAAGGTCGAAGCTTCACTTCCTAGTATTCTTCTTCCATGGCCCGGGAAGCGTATTTCTTAAACCTCCTGGACTACAGCATACGCCGTATTTTAAGACTTCTGATTGGCGGATATTTAACTGTATGAGAATATTGATAGTTCAAAGTCGACATCGCTGTAAAGCCCTCGGTTGTACTCCAGGAGCGTTATTTCAGCCACTTATACTGTAGCAGTAGTTCAGACTCTTCGAATTCATCTGCTTTGCGTTTAGGTGTAAAATATTCATAAAAAAAGTTGAAACATGTGCTAATTAAAACTGTAGTTCCTGGAATGACTGTGTATGTTTTAATATCATTTTAAGAGTTGCTTAGTGAGAGCATTTGAACACTAATAAGCCCCCAGGTGAGCGATTATAACCTATATTAGTATTTCTTGCACAATTTGGGTGCAATAAAACGTTAATAATAGTATTTTGCAAAATGTGCATTGAATGTGTAGTTTTCTGGGAGTTACAAGGGAATGTTAGGCATTATATAATTGCATAATTAGTAATAATAATAATAGGCTATCACTCGTTCTCGAGTAAGATTGTCTTCTACAGGTGAGTTCTTAGATGACTATATAGCCCAATCCTGGAAACACAAACTCGCCCACAGTAGCGACACACGTTGTTCGGAGCAACCACTGGCTCTTGTGGGTTGATCCTCCTATAAACCTCACGCTCTTTCCTCGCATTGTACTTCTCAGTCTCACGGCTTCGTCGATGTTGTTCGAAACATAGTGGACCTTGGTGGACGAAGCGACGCCATACCTGACGATTTGATGCTGTAGTCTCCCATTTATCCGTGTTGATTTGACATTTCTTTAAATTGTATTTTAGGAAGTCTTTGAAGCGTTTCCGTTGCCCTCCTTGCTTTCTCTGTCCAATCCGCAACTGGCAGTACATGATTTGTTTTGGAAGACGTCGTTCAGGCATGCGAACAACATGTCCTGCCCATCGAAGCTGATGCTTTAATATCATAGCCTCAATGCTGGTAGTATTCGCTTCCTCCAGGACACTGATGTTGGTGCGTCGGTCCTGCCACTTAACTCCAAGAATTCTCCTGATGCAACGCTGATGGTACTTTTCCAAACACTTTAAGTGCCTTCTGTAGGTAGTCCAGGTTTCGCAACTATAGAGCAGAGAAGGTATTACAACAGCTTGGTACACATGCAATTTGGTTGGAGTACTGATGCCATGGTTGTCAAACACCCTTTTTCGTAGACGCCCAAACGCTTCACTGGCACATTTAAGGCGATATTGGATTTCAGCATCAATGTTAGCATTTGCTGAGAGATGACTGCCCAGGTAAGGGAAGTGTTCAATGTATTTTAAGTTGTCCCTGTTGATCATAATGGGAAAACCAGCAGCATTACAGTTGGACGCCGCAGGTTGATGGATAATTTGCGTTTTACTGGTGTTTATTTTCAGACCTATGCACTTATAGGCGTCATTAAAAGTATTCAGAGCAGCCTCAAGATCGTCTAGCGAGTTTGCCAATATAACATTGTCGTCAGCATATTGGAGTTCGAGAACGGAACCTGTCGATACCTTTGTCTTTGCTCGCAGTCTGCTAAGATTGAATAATCCTCCGTCAGTCCTGTATTCAATATCTACACCATGCGGAACTTTTTCTTTGATCAGGTGAAGCATAGCGCCAACAAAAATTGAGAATAATGTTGGGGCGATCACACATCCTTGCTTGACACCAGTTGTGATCTCAAAGGGTTCTCCAGGCCCATTGCTGTTAAGAACCGAGCCCTTCATATTATCATGGAGTATTCTAATGATCTGAATGAATTTTGGAGGACATCCAATTCGAGCTAGGATTTTCCAAAGAGCTTCTCTATTGACTGAATCGAAAGCCTTGACGATATCAATGAAGACCATATAAAGAGGGCGATCTTGTTCCCTACATTTTTCTTGCATCTGTCTAGCACAGAAGATCACATCAGTTGTTCCTCGATTGGGTCTAAATCCACATTGGGTTTCAGGTAGTGATTCTTCAGCCAAAGGTTTAAGACGATTGGACAGGATTCTGGCAAGAATTTTTCCAGCTACAGAAAGCAGGGATATTCCACGATAGTTGCCACATTGAGCTCTGTCACCCTTTTTAAAGATTACTACTATCAAGGCATCCCTGAGATCATCTGGGATCGTTTCTGTTTTCCATATCTTGTCAACGAGCTTGTGAGTGTGGTGAACTAGTACAGTGCCCCCATCTTTAAATAGTTCAGCTGGAATCCCATCTATGCCTGCTGCCTTATTATTCTTGAGTTGATTAATAGCAATTTCAACTTCTAGTAGGGAGGGACCTTCATCAAGCTGAGTTTGTACTGGTCTCTGAGGAATTTTGCTTAAAATGTTATCATTGACGTGGGTATCCCTGTTCAGTAGTTCGTCAAAATGTTCCCTCCAGCGGGAGTTGATTGAACAAGTGTCTCGGAGAAGTTCAGTATCATCTTTTGATTTTAGAGGATTTACGGTGTGACGGGATGGTCCATAGACTACTTTTGTTGCACTGAAGAAAGCATGTGTATTGTTGGTCTCAGCTAGATACTCCATTTCATGTGATTTAGATAGCCACCAAAGGTTTTTCATGGCTCGAGTTCTCTTTTGGACTTCAGCCTTAGCATCTTGATAAAGTTGTTTTTTGGATGCAGATATAGGGTTATTTTTCCATGCATTGAGCGCTTTCCTCTTCTCATCTATAAGAAATTGAATTTCTTGGTCATTCTCATCAAACCAGTCTTGATGCTTTTTCTTAGCAAAACCAACTGACTCTTCGCAGGCTGAGAGTACTGCTGACTTGAACATTTGCCAGTGTTCTTCTATATTTTCTGGATATTCATCAGGCAGCCTTTCACCAAGTAGTTTATGTAACTTTGATTTAACATTATCATCTTTAAGAAGTTCGGTATTGACCTTACGTCTTACGAGCTTTCCCTGCTTTTTACATTTCTGGGGAATTCGCAGAGCCATAACAGATCGGATCAGTCTGTGATCAGTCCAACAGTCATCAGCACTTGTCAGAGCTCTTGTGATGAGTACATCAGGCTGATCTCGGGCACGCACTATCACATAATCAATTAGGTGCCAATGTTTTGATCTTGGATGTTGCCATGATGTCTTAAATTTGTCCTTCTGTCGGAAGAGTGTATTTGTAATGACGAGGTTAAATTCAGAACGTTTAGTTAGGAGAAGAGTCCCATTATGATTGCTGTTTCCAACACCTTCCTTCCCAATTACACCTGTCCACAGTGTTGAGTCCCTACCAACACGGGCATTGAAATCCCCGAGGAGAATGATCTTATCAGACTGTGGTATATTTTTCAGAAGCTCATCGAGTTGGGAGTAGAATTCTTCCTTTTGGTCCTCTTCAGAAGTGAGAGTTGGAGCATATGCGCTTATTATAGTTGCTCTTTGATAATTACTGAGCTTGAGGCGTAGGGTCATAAGCCTTTCATTTACACCAAATGGAAGCTCATCAAGATGATCAATGAGTTCATTCTTAATGGCAAAACCAACTCCATGAATACGTGGTTCATTAGCCTCTTTCCCCTTCCAAAAGAAGGTGTAGCCTCCTCCATGTTCCTTCAATTGTCCTTCATTTGCGAGTCTCGTTTCACTGAGTGCAGCAATATCAATGCTAAACCTCCTCAGTTCACGAGCAACAATTGCTGTTCGTCTTTGTGGTCGGTTTTCTGTGTTAGTGTCCATTAGAGTGCGGATGTTCCAGGTGGCAAAATTCATATTTATTTTGTTTCGACCGCATATGGTGTACCCTCTGGACGCGGCTATCCAGTCAGGTAGTATTTAGGCTGGCTATGTTTAGAGCACCTTTTATAGCTCCCTCCCCATTCGGGATAAGCAGAGCGGATCCTAAATAGGCCTGCTTAGTAACGAATGCAGCATACGAATTGCTCTATAGCCCATCCTCGAGCAAAGCGAAGATCACACATCCGCCGCCTACGTGCCGGTTTGTCACTAGAAGCTCCCAGATAACACAATCCTGCTCCCGTCACAACTCCCCGATCGCCGCAGGGCTTGCAGTCGTGCAAGAAGAGATGTTATTTCCTTCAGAAGACGCCTGTGCGTGATATCTTTTTACGTGGGAATGCTGCTGCACATCAACAATCACACGATCCTTGACAGATACAGAGCCTTTAACTAGTGGCATAGTAACTACGACGACTCGAGGTTCCGAACCTGCTGCAGCCTTCATCCGCCTTCCCAGCAGGCAATGAACAGAAATTATTGTTCCGACTTGGTAGGTCTCCTGGCGATTTAAGACATAGGCTAATATTATTGTCGTTTAAATGTGTAGGTATGTAACTTATATAGCCTAATATAATAAAACAAGGAGATATATATATATATATATATATATATATATATATATATATATATTCCACATTTCATATAAGGGTCTCAAATCCCTATCATTGGCTAATTTTTATTTGAATAGGTTTTTGTTATTGGCACAGGACAACCACTTTGACTCTTGACGGACTGTTATACGATGCCAGGTCTAGTTCTGTACAATAGATATCAATGAAGTGAAAAAGTTTGTTTTGAAGTCGAGAGTTTAAAGTTCTTTCAAACAGTAGCCTACAAGTGAGGTAAGCAATCACACGGGGTAACTAATAAATGAAATGGTATAGCTTAGGCTATGTGCAAGTGGCAACTTTCAGATCTTTGACGTAGTTGTACTAGGTTACATAGTATAGTCCAAGGTTTGAACGTAGCTTATCTAAGAAGAGAGAGAGGCATGGTATTAATAACATAAAATTTTAAGTGTGTTTCTGTTTTCAGTAGCTTAATTGTATTTTTTTAAGAGTTATTGCAGCCAAGTGGCCATACAATAATTTTTTAATACATTTGATTGTTTGAGATGTATCTACAGGGTCTTTCATATAAAGTAAGAACGGCGAGCGGCGGTTTTGTCATTCGCAGCTGAAGCTTGTGAGGCGCCACGGCCCCCTGCTGTAGTATTGAAAGAGCGTGCATAGCAGAAACTTGACCTTGCAATAAGCGTGCAGGTGTTGTCAGTCACCAGTCTGAACCTCAGCTGCTAACATGTTGAGACAGTTATCATTGCAACATCGTATTTTTGTATGTAAATTTTATTTTAATTACGATTCGGCTCGGCGGGTACGTGATGCATTTGTTCAGCAATTTCCTGATGAAGTGCCACCTTCACTAGCACAGATTCACGTAATTGTAAATATCTTTGACACTACTGGTTCAGTGCTCAATAAAAAACACAAAATATAAAATCAGAAAAAATACAGTGGCATGACTCGCTCGCGTCAGCCAAAATGTGGTTACCAGATACAATGCCAGTATAATCCAGGAAGGACGACACTTCCAGCAACTTTTATAAGGTAATATTTCATAGAGGATTGTACACACGCTTAAAGCAGGGGGCCACGGCTCGCCACAAGCTCGGTCAAGGCCACCACACTAGCGGATAACAAACCCGCCGCTTGACGTTCTTACTTTATATGAAAGACCCTGTATGTTTTTACTCTTCAGAACTAAGTTCCATTAGTGATCTTGTAATGTTCTTGCATAAGAGGATGTGGTATTTGTCGTACTTTTCGTTGCACTGTATGCACACGCATTTCTCCGAGATCCTGTGGTATGATGTTATGTGGCATGTCTTGTGGTGGAAGCCATGGACCGCCAGCCTGATGACTGCGCTTCTCATCTGCTGGTTAGCTTTTGCCCAGCTTCGGTCGATCATGGCACTCATGCCGTAGAATTCTTCTTCTACTTTTACCTTCTTTTGCTGCCTTTCTGTTAGGAGATTGCTGTATGCTTTCGTGGTTGGTAGTAGTAGAGTATATTTTAGTTCCTCTATCAGGAAAGATTCTCTTGCCAGTAAATATGTGTACCTGGAGGGTGTATATTTTGAGATGCCTAGTGCTTTCTTTAGATACAGTGCTTTTACATTCTCTATTGTTCTTAGATCTCTTGTTTTCAAGTAGTCCCATATTATTTGAAGTCCATATGTCAGGATTGGTACTATTTTGACTCTGAAAATCTTCATTGCGGTGTCTAATGATAGTGATTGAATTTTTCTGATGACCCTCATTGCAGCGATGGCGGTTATTGTCTTTTGTTTTATGTGTTTGTTGAAGGAGTTTCCTGATGTTTGGAAGGCGATTCCTAGATATTTGTATTCGTTTACTATTTCTATTTGCTGTTGTAGTTTGTCTGGCTAAGGGAGAAGGTGATTTCCATGGAGGCTTGGCCTGCTAGGGTCGTTACATGCCAAGTGAGGTTTGTGCCAGAGCCGCACATACAGAAGGGGAAACATGGTGTATTCTACAGTGAGGTACTTCTCTATGAAACGGAACCTGCCGTTGTACTTGTGGTCACCCGATCCGCACCTACAGAAGGGAAAACGTGGCGTATTCTACAGTCAGGTACTTCTCTATAAAACGGAACCTGCCGTTGTACTTGTGGTCATGTGTATTTGTGTTTATTATCATTTTTTGATACTCGTGAGCTTTATTGTTTAGTTCTGGTGAAATATTCTCAATTCAATATAATTGTGGTAGCAGTGCCTAACCAAAATACCTGTAGTAATGGTCAGGAAAATATCTGGAGAAAATGTAGTAATAGACGTTTCCTCCTCCGCCGTCTGTGACCCACCCAGCCTTTCCAAATAGGATCACAACATATATAGCCAAAATTACAGCCGTGACCGCCATTAGTCCAACTCAATCATCATTGGTTGCGGTAGTTGAGTATTCAGGTCTCTTTTTGGTCTGCTGGTCTGTCATTAAAACAGTACTGCCAACCTTGCCCTTATGGCACTATATAAAACAAAGAAGCGCTCAGTTCATTCTGTAGTGCGCATATTCGTGTGCGGCACTCTGTTCATTTGATAGTGTGCTGAATTGAATCATTTATTCACTATGGATTGTCGAGTTGCCAGATAACAATCAGTAACTTCAATCGCCGGTTCTATGATCAACCTGAGAAGTTGCTGAAGCTATTGCAACACCACATTTTAGTACCAAAAACACTACCGTGCACGAAATGCCATCGTGAAGCGGAAGTTAGGAGAATAAAACATAACCTATCTGTAACCTACAATGAGAGGGAAGTCGAGGCCGCACCCACACCCAACCATTCTAACCTTCGTTTTGTCCAATCCAATGTTTTTGACAATGGTTACAGCCTAATGCGCCCAGATCATTAGTTTTGTGTCAACCTTGCCCCGCTAGCTGCGTGCGGCCAAGGCCGCACCTACACCCGACCATTCTAACCTTCGTTTTGTCCAATCCAATGTTTTTGACAATGGTTACAGCCTAACACGTCCAGATCAATAGTTTTGTGTCAGCCGTGCCCCGCTAGCTGCGCGCGGCCAAGGCCGCACCTACACCGACCATTCTAACCTTCGTTTTGTCCAATCCAATGGTTTTTGACAATAGTTACAGCCTAACGCGCCCAGATCAATAGTTTTGTGTCAACCGTGCCCCGCTAGCTGCGTGCGGCCGCACCTACACCCAACCATTCTAACCTTCGTTTTGTCTAATCCAATGGTTTCAGCCTAACGCCTCCAGAATGATGGTTTTTGATTGCGGTATCGTGAAGTTGGCACCATTGCCTCATACAATCTATATTTACAAATACATTAATACAAAAGCCCAAGTATTTCTTTTATCACATAATTACGTTACGTGTTGTATTTTGTATCGGACATGTTAGCAACTACTGACGTCAATGTGAGCGCCTTGTTGTGAGACCTCGCTGCGGCAGTTACTGCTCGCGCCTAAGCTCTGTGAACTTGCGGCATGAAGGGCAGAGGCAGGGTAGGAGCTGGCGAGAATTGACAAGCCTCTCGACAGGCCGCCGTGTTACCTGACATTCTCGTCTATTCCAATACTGTTAACATAGGGTCTTTTCTCAAACCAATGTGGCGTTGGGAATGAGTGAGTGAGTCGCCGACGAATTTATTTGCTTCTATTACTACGCAAGGACCGTGAAACCTCATCACTCGTCACCACCACTACTCATAGTCTGCGACGCACATTCCTCTCAGGTCCATGCAGCTTAGACCCGAGCAGTACACATACTAACAAATCTGACGAACATGGCTCCGGTTGTTAAATAAAACACATATTTACGTGATTTAGCACATATATCGGGTGTAGTCGGTGCAAAAGTGATCAAGGTTGGAAGTTAAAATTGATAATGTCCCCCGAAAAGATAAAATAAGATATGAAAATTATATATTGTCAAAATGGAAGCGAAAAACAAAAATGTGATACGTCGTTCATAATTAATATAATTTTTAGCTAGATTATGTATTAGAGTGAGCCTCCGTGGCTTAGGCGGCAGCACGCCGGCCTCTCACCGCTGAGTCCGTGGTTCAAATCCCGGTCACTCCATGTGAGATCTGTGCTGGACAGAACGGAGGCAGACAGGTTTTTCTCCGGGTACTCCGGTTTTCCCTGTCAAAATTTCATTCCAGCAACACTCTCCACTATCATTTCATTTCATCTGTCATGCATTTAATCATTGCCCCAGAGGAGTGCGTCAGGCCTCGGCAGCCGGCACAGTCCATATCCTCGCCGCTAGATGGGGGCTTCATTCATTCCATTCCTGACCCGGTCGGAGACTGGAAGCAGGCTGTGGATTTTCATTTTTCATGTATTAGAGTAGGTTGGTCCACTGTGAGACCCCAACTTAACCTATATGAATGAGACAGGCTTAATAACATGTCTGTCTTTACATAGCCCTGATTTATTGGAACAGGGTTAAACTGTTGATCTCATTGTATTTCATTTCGTTTCACAGGTCATGACCCTCTTCAAGAAAGGCAGCAGATTATATACCACAGTTGTCCAGTAGTGGGACCGGAAAGCCTACAGGCTGGAAGTGTCTGAACTCTTATCCGAGCAGTGGAATCAGGCAAAGGTAACTTATTGATGAAACTTTTATCTATTAATTTTACACCAGTTTTGTATAGGCTATATAGGTAGGCTGTAGTGCGTCTCTACCTTAAATGACAGTATGCATTAAATGGGGCGCGCTGATACCAGATCTACTGCATATACAAAGTTTTGCAAGGGCGGGCACATGATGTAATATAACTCATATACAGGCGTGCTTTTACGGAAAACTCGGGAAATTTCCAAAATATTTGTTTGTTTTATATAACTGTAACTCATACCTTGCAGCGAACAACGCTACGATATTTAGATATGATACGCCGAACCTCAGAGCGCGAGTTTAATGCACACATTATAACAATTTATATTTTTCAATTATTCACGAATATGATAATATTATAATATGTTATTCCCGGGATGAACAAAGGCAAACCACGGAAACCACTTAGAGGATGGCTGAGGTAGGAATCGAACCCGCCTCTTCTCAGTTTTGTCTCATGATGTTTAGTACACCCGTTCCAGCCCTCAGGCCAGAATTAAATTTCTTGGCGGAGCCGGGATTCAAACCTGGGCCTCCATGGTGACAGCCAGGAATGCTAGCCACTATGGTACGCAACGAGGCAGACAATTTATCAAGAACTCAAGGACCACTTCATTTCACAGTTTAACTTCACACCATCACACCATCAGTCGGGGAGATACTGGCCTGAGTAAACAAACTTACGCAGCGTCAGCGCTGGGCGGGAGGAATAAGTGCGATAACTTATGAATGCTATCTGATATCGAGCTCGGGTTTGTTTTAAAAACTTTTTCACATATTAATGAACATTTCTTCTCCCTTAGTCACCAACGTAAAGTCAATAGCAAAAAAGTTTGTCGCTACGTGACTTTCCTGTGATACCATCTCAGATTTTTCAAGTAACATTTAAGATAAAAATTCATAACTTTCTTACTATGAAAATAATTACTGCCCTGAGAAATAGAGTATCTTCTACCAACATCAGGCAATCTAAAAGTAAATTCTTGATCTGTTGCGATCATTAGTTCATTATCTATGGCGTGATAAGTTTTATATCTGCAAAAATATAGATTCGAGCTAAAATATCGTAATTGTGAAAATTGGGCCATGTGTTAATTATTTATGGCTTTTATTTTTACATCATCATAAAGAGCGGGAAATTCTCTATAAGACCACGCAAACAGTTTCTTAGATTTGTCACTTTCAATTATTGGGAAATGGTAACATCGCCGGGATGGAAGAGGACGAACCTAATTGCAGGACATAGGAGTGCGAGTGAGAGGCAACTACTACATTTAATTCCACACTGTCTTTTAAGGTTGAGACGCTCTATAGATCAGGATACGCTTTAAAGGGAAATCTATTATACCAGTCTTCAGGATGATGTATTGGGTGCTACGAACTTAACCTATGTGAAAGGGACAGACTGGACAAAAGCGCATAAAGAGTGTGCTACTAAGGCATTTCATATGCCGAGTGTGAACTGTGTTTGCGAATTGTGTGAAGAAAGGTGTGATAGATATCATGTACTAACTTGCCCTGAATGACTTGAATCACTACGGTACGGTATTAAATTTCTGTACTCCTCTGTATTGTATCTATGTACATTGTGCGCATTTCTCTTAGTATTAATATGAGACAGGCTTAATAAGATTACTTCCATTCTTCGTACCGTTCTAGCCCTGTTCCAATAAACCAGGGCTATGTAAAGGCAGAAGAGACAGGCATTAGGAGTATTCGACATCATATTGGTCCGAATTGACTGATATTCCTATTTGACTACTGTCGACCAAAGTATTATGTGTACTCGAGTTTGAAGGTTGTTTGTGAAGTAACCAATAGACCTACATAAAATACAATAACATCATCATTTTCGTCGTTCTATTTTACGTTAGCTCATGTAGGTTTGGAAATTTTAATTTATATTTTAATATTTTTTGTCGCAGTTGGAACACAAAAAGTGCAAGTTTTTAAGCGTGTTTCAACCATGCGTCACATTTAAGAATTATTATCTCAAAAACCCGTCAACAGATCGAATCCAAATTTTAACACAATATACATTGGAATGTTGTATAACTGGTTTAATAATTTCAAAATTTTGCATGTCCAAGAAAAAAAGTTATCATTTTTGTAAGGTAACTTTTTCTCGGCTCGGGGTGGTTGGAAAATCTAGTTCTTGGTTGCGATGTAATCTTTATACATCAAAAAGTTATGCTGTATGACTGTGAAATACGTAAATTTACTCACTTATTTTATATCGGTTTGTATTTGTAGGCGGAAATAACACATCGTTCACCAGCTACCCACTCCGTGAAAGCTGTACAGCGTTGCTGTGATGGAGCCCATCACTTCCGAGCGAGGCATGCCATGATGCGTGATGGGCTCCCATTTCGGCAACGCTGTACAGCTTTTCCGGAAGCGGGTAGCTGGTGAACGATGTGTTATTTCCGCCTACAAATACAAACCGATATAAAATAAGTGAGTTAATTTACGTATTTCACAGTCATACAGCATAACTTTTTGATGTATAAGGATTACATCGCAACCAAGAACTACATTTTCCAACCACCCCGAGCCGAGAAAAAGTTACCTTACAAAAATAACAACTTTTTTTCTTGGACACGCAAAATTTTGAAATTAATAAACCAGTTATACAACATTCCAATGTATATTGTGTTAAAATTTGGATTCGATCTGATGACGGTTTTTTGAGATAATAATTCTTAAATGTGACGCATGGTTGAAACACGCTTAAAAACATGCACTTTTTGTGCTCCAACTGCGACAAAAAATATTTAAATGTAAATAAAAAATTCCAAACCTACATGAGTTAACGTGCAATAGAACGACGAAAATGATGATGTTATTGTATTTTATATAGGTCTATTGGTTACTTCACAAACAACCTTCAAACTCGAGTGCACATAATACTTTGGTCGACAGTAGTAAGTTAAATGCACCAATAGTCGTCATGTTAAGACTGATTTAGTCAAGAAAATATATATATCTTATACCTTTTGGTAATTTAAATCAACACGACCACTGTACCTAACCTCAAACTCTACTCAAACACTAGGAAACTCTCAATGTCGAAAGTATTCATTTTCGGAAAAATTATGTATTAAAAGAAATACAGGTTTTTGTGTTAGTAATCGTCACGATGTATTTAGATTTTTCCAATATTCGTCACCCGTTTGCACCAATTGCCGTCATATCGTTCGTTGTCCTTATCTGCTGTTTATAATGCATTTCTGTCAATATTGTTGGGTAAGGCACCGATTTATTGACATGGAGGCTAACATTTACGAATAATGCAGTACCAGTAATTATTTAAAAAAGGGAAAGACAAAAAATGGGCATCAGCAATCGTGAATGGCGGGTAGACATACGGGCATGAAAAGATCGTAATTCTGCTCTAAACACATTTATTATAATTTATTTATATATTTCTTAAAGTGCATTAGAAATACAACAGAAATAATATTAATAATAATTCAAATTCGAACAATATAACCACAAGAACGTTTATTGATGTAGGCTTCCCCGACTGTTGTTCAAGAGCAAATGTCATTTTCCGGGCTGTTATGCCGTGATCTTTTTAATTTTTTTGCCGGAAGATGGGAGACGTAGTCACATAAAAAGTGAGACCAGACAATGGCATAATATAACGTCTGCGTTGAACAATCGCCGAGGGTCTGACAAGATAGACTGCAAGTCGTTTTCCACCAGATAGCTGTAGGTTTTAATTTGATGTTCTGTAACTGCAGCACGGTTTACTGTAAAATTTTAAGGGGTTCATAAAGACAGGCTTGGATTTCTTTATAGGAAAGATTCACACCATTTTCTCCCCAGCCGCCCATCTTTGAAAGGAGAGTCCCTCTTCAATTCTTTTGTGAGGCACTGGACGCTATTTTGCAAATCGTCCTTTGTTACGGAGAACTCCGCTTTTCCTAGTGAGAGTACCCATTGAACTAACACCCTTTGTAAAAAAGGAACGTGGGCCCATCTTCCTCTCTCTAGTTTTTCCTTTAATTTTGTCCGAGAGGGCGTTTCTCGGAACACCATTCCTCTCCGCGGCCATTGTAATACACATGCCGTCCTCCTCAACGACCTTAATAGCAGCTTCCATTTGCTGAATATCGTGTGCTTTTTGACATATTGCTTGAAAGCAAAGATATAGTCTTAGAATATATTTTTCATCTCAATTTAAAAAGAAACCTCTTTAGCACAGCAAAAAAACCTAGGCCAATATCTACTGATAATAATAATAATAATAATAATAATAATAATAATAATAATAATAATATTTGTTTCACGTCCCTTTTAACTACTGCGACTTTTAGAGACCCCGGGGTGCCGGAACTTTGCCCCTAAGGGGATATATAACGTGTCACTAAATCTACTGACACGGCTCCTTCGCTTTTGCGCACCATCAAATTCCAGATGGTTGTGCCAGGATTCGATCCTGCAACAGCAGGCGAGAACGTTACCGCTGAGCCACGCAGCGTAGACCTACGTCCTTCAAAGAGACAGATCTACTTAATAACGGCACACTGGAAATGTTTATTGGTTCTGAAACGTTAACGCGAACTTTAACATTATCATGCACTAGTATTCGTCACGCATGTACTCTAAAGATCGTCATCCATGACGACTATTGGACACGATGATCAAACAACAATTTAATTAATGCAGGGTGCATGAGGGCGACATTATAAGTATATTGTCGCTGTTAGTTAGGTCTTACAAGGAGAAATGACAGTGTGCCAGTTTTCATCACAAATGACGAGCATTGGTAAAGTGCGATTTTTTCATCCAGTGTTCGTCACCAGCATTTCTTACCAAACTCGGAACGTGAGCAAGAAATAGCAAAACGCATATGTTACAGAAACAATTACCAACTATATCACACACTTGTCATCATCTTGCACAGTTTCCAGCCACTGGCCGGGTCTGTTTGGAACACAAGCCTCTCCAACGTCTTCTGTCTTCCCACCATCTCTCAGCCTCCACCCTTGTCCTGTCTTCTCCTCTCTTCTTCACGCTTTCCACCACCCCCTTCAGCCACCTGTCTCTCGGTCTCTTTCCTTCCCACTTCGTCTCGTGTATCCTCCTGGGTATCCTCTTCTCCTCCATTCGTTTTACATGTCCATACCATCAAGGTCTAGATTTCTCTATACCATCCTGTAATGGTTCCTCCTTCATTAATTCTCTGGTCCTTTCATTTCTTATTCTGTCCATCTTTGTAGCTCCAATACTGCTTCTCAAGAACCTCATCTCACTGGCCTGTATTTTGCTATTCTCCCTTCCTTTCATAACCCAGGTCTCCGAGGCATACGTCAGGATAGGGACATAGTACGTCCGATATATGATCTTTTTGCTGTTCTGAGGGACAGCGTTGCTCCATAACATGCTTCTCACACTCATCCGGAATGCTTCCGCCTGTCTTCCCCGCTCATTTATTTCTCTATAGTTTCTTCCATTATCTTGTATCAGGCTTCCCAGATACTTGAAACTCTCCACTTTCTTCAGCTGTTCCCCACCAATTGTTATTCCCGTTGTGGTTCTTTCCTTCTTCCTTGTTGTGATCACCATCTCACTCTTATTTATGCTAAATTTCATCCCATATCCTTGCATTATTCCATCCCACACGTCCAACTGTTCCTGTACCTCCTCCTCCTTGTTTCCCCAAATCATCTGCAAACACCATTGCTTTCATCTTTCCTTCTCCAATTACTTGTGCCTTTCGGGTCATTATGTCATCCATCACCACAATGAAAAGTAACGGTGACAGTGCACTTCCTTGTTTCAGGCCGTTTCTCTGTTCCAACCAATCCGATCTCTCTCCTCCCACTTTCACACAGCTCACGCTTCCCTTGTACATCTCCTTTATCCTCCTTATAGTCCATTTTTCTACTCCTCTATCCTCCAGGGACTTCCATACTTTGTTTCTGCATACACTGTCGTATGCTTTCTCAATGTCCAGGAAGGCCATCAGTAGATCTGTTCCATACTCATAGTGCTGTTCTTGTAACTGTCTTACAGCAAAAATCAAATCCACTGTGGACCTTCCTGCTCTGAAGCCATGTTGTTCTTCCCTCATCCCTCCCTCTATCCCTGTCCTAATTCTCCTTTCCAAAACTTTCTCAAACATCTTTGCACAATGTCTCATCAGTGTTATTCCCCGATAGTTTCTGCATTCTGTTCTACTACCTTTCTTGAAGATCGGGACAATTATTCCTTTTTTCCAGTCCTCTGGGGTCTTCCTTTCCTTCCATCACTCGGTACAACCATTGTATCCCCACCTCTCCTGCTGCTCTCACCATCTCCACACTCAACTCATCCACACCCGGTGCCTTCCTCCTTTCATCTTCCTCACTGCATCTTCCACTTCTTTCCATGTTAAGTCCTTTTCTGTTTTCAGTCCATCTTCCTCTTCCCCGATGTCTTCCTCCTCGCCGTGGTTTCCATTTGGGTTCAGGAGTTCTTCAAAATATTCTTTCCACATTTTCTTCAGTTCTTCCCTTTTTCTGTCTCTTGTCCCCTTTTGTTCACCATTCTAACATAATCCGTAGGATCCTTCCGCCTCTTAGTTTTTACCATCCCATACAGGACCTTTTTTGTACCTTCACTATCCTCCATCATCTTTGTCCACTCTTCCATCCACTTCTCTCCTCAGCCACTACTCTCTTTGCCTCCTTCTTTCTTTCCTGGTACTCTTCCCTTGTCTCTACCATCCTATTTTGATACCACCTCCTAAAGGCTCTATTCTTTTCCCTTACTATATCTTTTGTCTTCTCATTCCACTATGGTGTTTCCTTCCACCTCTTCTTACTACTTGTCCTCCCACATACTGCTTCTGCTGCACCTACTAGTGTCTTCTTAAATCTAGCCCATTCCTCTTCCACCACTCTTTCTTCATATGTTGGAATTCCTTCCTTTACCATTTTGAGGTACTCGACCCTTCTGTCTCTTTCTTTCAGTTTCCATATCCTTATACGTCTTTCCTGGTTCTCAGTCCCTTTCTTCTCCTTAGTCCCTCTCAGGTTCATTACCAGCAATCGATGGTCGCTATCCGAGTTCTCCGATGGTATAACCTTGATGTTCGTGATGTTCTTATTTAATTCTTTCTCATACAGTATATAGTCGACCACCGACTTCCTGGTCAAGTCATCGCTGTACCATGTGATTGTGTGGCTCTCTCTTTTCTTGAACCAGGAGTTCCCAACTAGCAGGCTGTTTGTTCTTTTGACAGAAGTCCAACAGTCTCTTTCCTTCCTCATTTCTTCTGCCCCAACCCTCTGGTCCAAGCACACTCTCATACCCTGTCTTTATATTCCTACATGGTCATTCAGATCCCCCATAACAATCATGTTACTTCCTCCCACCGGCTTCTGCAATTCCTGTTCAGAGGCGTAGCCTACTTGTGGAGCATACACTTGCACTATTTCTATGGTCCCTACCCTCAGTGCTACTTTCACTTTCATTCTCTTCACTTCTTCTTTTAAACCATCTCGTACGACTACTCCCACTCCATTCCTCTTTCCCTCTTCATTCCCACTCCAGTACAATCTATAGCCTTTTCTCAACTCTCTGCTTCCTTCCCCTTTCCACTTTGTTTCCGCCAATCCCAATAAATCCAACTTCCTTCTTTCCATCATATCCACTATCTCCTCCACCTTCCGCGTCAGCGTTCTTATTTTTAAATTTCCAAATCTTAGTCCATGAACACAGCTAGGTCTTCGTCCATTGTATCCGTCCTGCCCGAGGCCTGTTCCCCTCTTGAAAGCAAAAGTCTTATCCACTACTGGCTTGCTGGGCCTATCGTAGCTTCACCAGAGCCCCGTTAGCCCTCACTTTTCAGGGTTCCTGTAGAACCTTAACCTTCACAGCTACCGTAACGGTCCCGGGGCACTGGATTACTTCTGTGTTATGGTTGTTCAGATGTGACAACCTCTAATGGGTAGATAGGTTAGCGAAATTCTTAAAGGTGCCCTCCAATAGACAATTTCAGACACCCTGGGCGATATTACGTATTGAAATTATGAACCCTGGTCTCTACTGAACCTCATATATGTGCTAAAGTTCGTAAATATGTGTTTTTATTTCTTGCTATCTTCATTATTATTATTTTCAGGTGATATAAGGCCAGTATTGCCTTTGGGGGAAAGGAAGAGGACCACTGAGATGCTTATGATTTTTACACATTCAGTTACATTTTGACCCAGGGGCTACTTTTCATATCAAGCAGCTACTCTATTGTCCTCGTGGGGCTCAGTTCACTCTCTTCCAGCACTTACATTAATCTTTAATCTCAGTTAGGGCTAGGGGAGATGAAATTTCGAGAGGGAAGAATGTCCCTTCATTGCAGGGTTGCTGTACATAAGATATTGACTTGTTCTTAAAAGGGGAGGATACGATCCATGGGTCACCGATTCGAACCATCCTTAGTACGTGTGTCGGGCATGACCAGGTGTATATCAAGTGCAAGTAGTAAGGTGCGCTTCTCAGCTGTTTCTGAGAAATGAATTACAGTGGAATCTCGTTAGTACGTTTTTCAATGGACTGAAAAATTTGGACGTCATATGCGGGAAAACGTACTACCGAAAAACGCCATACTGCATTTACAACGTATAAGAAAGAACGCGGCGTATATATGGACGTTCAATCGCCGACCTTAGTAAGTGATTGTATGCACTACTACAGTCACGACATAAACATAGGTTATCAGTAACTTACACGCAATAAATAACATAAAAATTAATTACTGTACCTCTACACTACAGTATAATACAGGGTCTTTATTTTTGCTTAGCAAGGACATTTTCGCTCTCGCTCTCGGCCAGTGACGGCTCAGTTGCCGGCGACCGCGCACGCATATGTAGGCCTACGGCAGAATACGGTGCTTAAAATCAGTAGCCTGCCATGCAGTTTTACTGGCCATGATTTACAGTAGATGCTGTAAAATGTTCCCCATCTGCTTCCAAACACATATAATACAGGGTCTTTCTTTATATTTGATCAGCAAGGACATTCTCGCGCTCCGCCAGTGACGGCTCTGTTGGCGGCGACCGCGCACGCATATGTAGGCCTACGGCTGAATACGGTGCTTAAAATCAGCAGCCTACCATGCAGTTTTACTGGCCATGATTTACAGTAGACGCTGAAAATATTCCCCATCCGGTTCCAAACACATATAATACAGGGTCTTTCTTTATATTTGATCAGCAAGGACATTCTTGCACTCGCGCTCCGCCAGTGACGGCTCTATCGCCGGCGACCGCGCACGCATATGTTTGAAGCACGTGCTTGCTTGAACCACTTCAATAAAGAGCTTTCTAGTTCAGGAAACTGTCCCTCTCGCACACGTTGCCTTTTGCCACTCAGCCCTTCTTCAAATGCACGTTCAATTTCCTTCCTTTTGCCGAGAATCGTGTTCAGTGTAGACGGAGGAATGTTCCACTTTCGCGCTATATCCACACGCTTCATGTGAGGATTGCAGTCACGTCTCGAATGTATTTAATCTTCTCATCATTAGTTATCTGCCGTACTTTCTTCTTATCCATTATGAAACACTCAATAAAATGGGTCATAACTGGACGTGAACACTAAGAACTAGAAGACAATAGTGCGGACAATAATGTGCCTACGTGAGAAATAAACAAAGGGAAGGGGGTGAAGGGCAGCGGGAGAGAGACACGTCACCTGTGTTGCGTCATAGCTATAGCCACTTCTACGCCGTCAAACACAATAAAATCATCTACACTGTCAATAACTGTCAGAGAATATGAGGCAATATCGCGTCGTGTTTTCCAGAAGCCGAATTTTATAATGAAATAAGAATAAAATCCGGTTCGCGTACAAATAGTACAACGGAAATTTGATCGTCGTAAGCGGGAATAGAGAACGTATTAAGGGGATATATCAACATGTATTTTGTAGAATTGGGACTGGGACTTGAGAAAATAATCGCGCTAAGCGGGAAAACGTCGTAACCGAGAACGTGGTAACGAGATTCCACTGTAATTGCAATTGCAGTGCAGTATCTGTGTGCGTTGTACGCTAGCAAAAAGCCAACGAGTGTGTGGTGCAGCCGTAAGAGTCCTGCTTCGTAAGTGTGGGATCGCTGGATCAAATCCCACTGGTGAGCTTTTGCAGTGTGTTGTGTTTTTTTTGTGGTTGTTGTAAACATTGGCAATTCTTACAAATGTAGGTGTCGTGAACATTGTTTATTTTGCAGTCGTAATAACGTTTTACGTGAGCGGAAAAACGGATTCTGAAATCATCGTATGGGGGTCAAAGTTTGTCACATTACATAATGTACAGTATTGGCATTGCAAATACATTGGTAATATACACGGTCAGGTGTGTTCTATTATATGTACCGGTATACATTTATATGTTGAAGGCCCAGGCTGTTCCGTTCATTGCACGTCTGTGAACCATCAGACCACTCTGTACCCCGCAAGCAGTGACTCATGCTATGCATATTGGTTGGAAATTGCCAATGGTTACCAAAAAAAAGAAGAAAAAACACACTCTGCAACAGCTCACCGGTGGGATACGATTCCATGCTTACGAAGCAGGGCTCTTACCGCTGCACCACGCGCTCGTTGGATTCTTGCTAGCGTTCAACGCACATAGACGCCGCACTGCACTTGCAATTAATTTCTCGGAGACGGATGAGAAGCGCACCTTACTACTTGCACCTGGTATACGCCTGGTCATGTCCTTCACATGTACTAAAGATGGTTCGAATCGGTGACCCATGCATCGTATCCTCCCCTTGTAAGCTAGTGAATATGTTGTTTCTACAGTGCTAGTCTGACCTGGTGGCCCCCAGTACTGCATAGTACTGCAAGTTACTCCCACTTGATGTGTTCTGTCACAGTAGCTGCAACATGTGGCATGGTATCATACAATGTGTGTTCCAAGCATACCCTTAAACTGTTGTATACTGAAATTAATACCTCATGGGGCTAAACCTCAGCTGTGCACACAGTGAATCTCGTATGCAGGTAAGTCCTCGTGCTTCATCATAATTGATAAAAGAGGAACGTTCGCGTCAGCTCTTGGTGTGAGTTAAGATCTCAAGTGACAAAATATCACTCTCTAAACTTGGTGTGGCTACAGCTGGTGACAAGAGGTTTTGTTTCGCTCCCAGTAGCACAGCATCAGCGCCCCCACTACTACCTTCCCCTCCAAGCCCTTAAGTCCATGCAGGTCTGTGCCATTAGGTATTAATTGCTCTCTACTACGGAAGCACGAAGATTGGTTCTATCTGCATTCGCTGACCCATGAAGGCGCAACCTGGTAGCCAGTTTAGTAGGCTGAAGTTTTGGCAACTTGATAGTATGCATTTGCATAGCATAGAAGGCTCTTGAAATTTCACCCTCTTCCCCCTTCCAGTTATATACCCCTCGATGATACGGGCCACCAAATCAGACAACCACTGAACTACAGTGAGAGATCTCATATTTCATTTTCTTTCAGGTTCTGGAGCCCCTGCTGCTGGCAAAGAAATGGAAAGTTGTACGAGTATCGAGTTGCAATCGAGAAGAACAAGTGCCTTAATACAATATGCAATCCATACGTACTCCAATACGTCTTTCATTTGTCTAAGGAATGACACTGAAATTATATTTCAAAATTGTGTGCGTGTTCTATATTTGTGTACATACATTTGATGGAAAGGACCATTAGGAAGAACATTATACTCGGAAACGAGTTACAGCCAACAGTGAAATTTGTGACAAAATAACATGCAATGGAACTAACTTACCAGTAGCCCTATGTTTGAGAAAGTGATGTTATAAAACAGGTGTGCATGAATGTACTGTACACTGTTATTGGAATATTTCCTTTATTTTTTTTGTGAATTATCCTTGACTTGGTGTGTTGACCATGTGTAAAATGAGTGGGCAATATGGACTAATCTCAAATATTTTGTTGATTGTGATTTTTAAAAAAATTAGAGAATAAATGTGTGCTTTTTCATCTCCTGTTTGTTTTCCTACCCATTCTCCTTTGCATAGCAATGAAAATTGTGGTTTAGGGGGACGGGCGAGGGGTGGGGTGGCAGCAGGTATAATAGGCGAAAAGTAAGGTTATGTCAATATACAGGGTGGCCACAAAGTCACGTTACCCCCCCCCCCCCTCTTATAACCAATAGAAACCCCTATGCTATGCCCAAGAGAGCGGGTTGAAACCCGGCTGAAGCCGTCGGATTTTTTAAGAGCGTTAAAAATCCCTCAGTATGCCTTCCTTCGGAGGGGAAGTAAAGCCGGCGGTCCCATGTCATAGATTTATGGCATGTAAAAGAATTACACCTAATTACACCTGTGTGAAGCTAAATTGTATAGGTTAAGAATGTAAACAACGCTCTCAGGCTCCTACGTTCGTTGCCAAGTGCCGACTGCGGTGGCGTCTAGTAGCTAAGTTCTGAACTAGTCCTAGTAGTCGTTGACGGTAAAAGTAGGAACTAATTTAAAAATTCAAAGTTGCAGTCCTTACTTGAATTAAAAAACAGATACACACACTAATACAGTCATCACAATTAACACCGGTTATCAGACACATTCTACACACACCCAAAGTACACGGGGCTACATGACCGCGTTGTCGCAGCCCCTAAACCGAGGAACCAGCCCTACTTTGCCGGGCCCTATGCAACACACCTGCATCCAATATTACCGATGCAGCATGCACGCGAGCTATTAGGTCTTGTACATCCATGGGTGGAGTACTATAAACTTGTTCCTTGAAGTGTGCCCACAAATAAAAATGTAGTGGATAAAGATCCGCGGAACGTGGCGGCCAGAACATTGGACCTCCACGACCAATCCATTTCCCTGAACATGCTTCATTTAAACAGTTACGCAGTCATTCCAAAGTGTGGCCGTGCAACACCATGCTAAAACCATAGCTGTCGCCGAACACCAAGTGGAACATACGATAGAGGGGGTTAATAAACTTGTCTGGCAATAGGTAAGGACCTAAAAGCACTCCTCCCACGATTCCAACCCACAGGCTTATACCAAAGCGTGCCTGAAAGCCATGTTCACGGGTGACATGTGGGTTGTGGTCAGACCAATAATGACTGTTGTGATGGTTGAAAATATCTTCCCGAGTGAAGCTACATTCATCACTCTATAGCACATTCTTGATGAAATATTTGTTATCTTTAACTTATTGCAAATGCAATTCATATAACTGTACTCGTTGAATGTGGTCCTCTGGCCGCTGGTGTTGAGTTAACGTGTAAAGATATGGATTCAGTTCGTCGTCGTGCAACACGTCAACAACCAGTGTTGGAGATACCTGGAACTGCCTTGCAATATCACAGGTACTTCGCCGAGGTGATTGGTGAACGGTTTCAAGAATTGCGTCCTCCGTATGTGGAGTAGGCTAAGTCTAGTCCTTGGACGACCTCTGTCCACTACTTGTGGGCGAAGATTACCGGTTTCCCACAGGCGATGCTCAAGGCGACGAAAACCATTCTTATCGGGATGGCACCTTTGAGGTTACCGTGCCGCATACTCACGAGCAGCACCCACAACTGAAAGCATATCGACGTATTCACCATTTGTGAACTTAACAGGATCAGTTATGGTTGTGCAATGCGTGGTTAGTACTCATGCATGCCGTTTAATGGATCACACCGTGCGTTCTTTTTTCCGCTATCGTTTTACGGACTAAGCGAGGATCCCACCATTACCGCCACTGATGGCAGTGTCCCGGAGCTTGGGACTCTTGTGTCGGGGATACAACTGGGGAGTGTGACTAGCACTTTGCCCAGGCGGCCTCACCTGCAAAGCGAATGGGTGCGTGATGAAGGGATGGGAACAGTGGGAGGGTTAGGCAAGGAAAGGGGAAGGAGGCAGCCGTGGCCTTACGGTAGGTACCATCCCGGCATTTGCCCGAAGATGAAGTGAGAAACCACGGAAAACCATTTTGAGGATGACTGAGGTGGGAATCAAGCCCCCTCTACTCATTTGGACCACCCGAGGCTGAGTAGACCCCGTACCAGTCCTCAGACCACAAATTTCGTGGCAGAGCCAGGAATCGAACCGCGTACCTCCGGGGTGGGAGCTAATCACGCTGACCACTACGCAACGGAGGTGACACACACTGTCATGTGAGAAAATCATGTGATGACGAAATATCAAAAAAAAAAGGCACCTGACGTAGATTCGAACCGTAGCTCGATGGTGCATGCGAGTTTGATAACCCAACAGTCTACTCAGTGAGCTGCGACGAATAGTACGGTATTGCGGGATGATACACATTTCTGTGTACATTACGATGCACTTCAGTATGTGACAATGTTGCCAGCTCCTCGCTTTCATACTTGTGGTTTTTAAATAGTACCCGATCCGATTTTGCTATAGAAACTTTTGTCTTGCAATAGGATGAGGAATCGCTGCCGACCTCCAAGTGCGGCATTTTACGTTCACCCTGTATGTAGATTTTTATAATTTTTTTCTTGCGAATTTTTATTTTAAAATATATAGAGATACAGTATATGTATATTAAAAACATTTTTATAATAAAGGAAAAAATAAAACTATTATTGCAAATTACAGTTTCATTTATTACTCCTAGGTCTAAAAACATAATTTTATATAATTAGTATGAACTAAGCAAAAAAGCCCGGCAGACAGGCAGCAGAGTAAAGTTTGCGAAGTCACGCACACACGAGGCCCTTACTAGCCTCTCGCTCATATCACCCACGCGTACCACCGGTTGGGAACCCCTGCTCTAAATAACAGTCGACACGTTCTACCCATTGTTCAATTCCTCGATTATAGCATTCTGCTCCTAAGTCACGAAACCATTCGAGAACTGCTGCAAGAAATTCATAGTGGTTCAATCCTTTACATGTTTCTTTGCTATTCATGGTTGATGTGGGATCTAGTATCGTTCTGTAGAGCTACAGGGTGGCGCACGAAATGTCATACACTGGAAATTGCTTATAGACTATTTAATATACAACATATTTAATAAAGAATGCCATTACAACATTCACTGTAATGTGCATGATTAGTCAGTAGGCAGGACATGTTCAATATGCCCACCTTCTCGGCGTACAACAGCTTCCCGACGAACCTGCATGTTTGTGACCACTCTACAACATAATGTCCTCATTCAACCCTCGGAAGAAAGTCACAATGGCCGCTTACAATTGCAGTACATTTTCTGGTTTCTGGCGGTAGATTGTCTTCTTCAAATATCCCCACAGAAAGAAGTCGCAGGGATAAATATCGGGGCTATGTGATGGCCAGATTGAAAACATTCGGAATATCGATGGAACATCACAAGGGGCCAGAAATGTTTATGCAGGGAGTCCAGAACAACATTTGCTGTGTGCGGACGAGCTCCATCTTGCTTGAACCACTGTGTGTCTATTGGTAGTCGTGTTGCAAAGAGTTATGGAAGGAAACTGTTTTGCAACATGTCCATGTAACGCGCACTGTTGACTGTGTCATTGATAAAGATTGGCCCAACAATTCCATGACTGGAAATTGCAGCCCAAACACATTTTCACTCCACGACTTTCAACCTCATGCACAATAGCAGGCCGTTCTTTCGCCCAAAACCGGACATTCTGTTTGTTCGCAGCACCGTTGAGATAAACATGTGCCTCATCACTGAACCATGTGTTGCGCAGTACTTGATCACCTTCTGCAGTAGCCCATGCAGCAAACTGTACTCACCGTTGCTTGTCAAGGGCCGTTAGTTTATGACCTGTTGTCATTTTGTTTGGGAATTGGTCAAGCTCAGACTGCAGTATTCTGTGAATTGACCCACAAGAGACGCCCAGCTGAACACAGGCAGTTCTGGTGGATTTGGATTGGCTCTGAGCCACAGCCGCTCTCACTGCTGCAGATATTATCCGGTGAGCGGACTGGCTTGAGACGGATTCGTTTAATCTCCAGTATATTACCTTCTGTTTTAAATTGGCAGGCCAGTCTACACACCGACTGCCAACAGGGAGCCCACCGGGTACGGAAATAAACACGAAACCTTTCCGAGTCTGAGTTACACTCTTTGTGTCCACATGAAACAACACTGTTTTCACCTTCTGTTCGCGCATCAACTTCCCTTTATCTGCCATGCTGTATAACCGGAAGCCGGTACACATGCGCGACATGTGCTGCTGTCTGTCGAATCACGCATGAGATAAGGTTTCTGTTTACGAAAGGACAGGGTTGTGAGCCCAGATTTACACATTTTATAAACCATTTTCGATGTATGGCATTTCGTGCGCCACCCTGTACAACTATTTTGGCTTGTAGGTTTGAACTTTGGCTATCTGATAATGCTCACATGTCGAGAAAAACATGTCAACTTATGGTTTTCTCCTCTGCAATCCGTAATAAATCTTGTTTTATCACACTTAATATTTTCAGATTGTTTTTTACGTTTCACGGTAATTGAGATTATACTGTGTTGGCCAACTGAAAAGTTGCAATATTAATTAATTCCGAAGAAGCCTTAAACATTTGTCTTTATGCGCTGGTGTCCTGATCACGGAACCCAAGATCCGCACAATTTACGGTACTGCAGGCAATCTCGAACTGTACAACTAACAGTGCCTATTGGGATGCTCATCTGCTGAGCAATGTCCGTGATAGAGGCTATCTATGATTTATGCAAATAATTTCATTGATGTCCTGGACCTCCTCATCTGTGGTGAATGTTGTTGTCCTTTCTTCCTGATCAGCATCACCCTCGTCTGTGCAGTCTTGGTCAAATTGTTGGCGCCTTTTACTATGGCTGGACGCAAAATTGCTTTTGGTCAATATATACCACCAGAATTTCATGGTTATCACACAAGAATCATAGTGTCCTAAGTACTTAAACTTTTATCAGTACTGCAGCAGAACTGTGCCTGCAGTAAGCCCAGAACGTGAACTCTATTACCGTAGAACGGTATGTCTAACTTACTACAGTATTTGAAGGCACCTCGTACATCAGTGATTCTAAAACCAGGTTCCAAGAAGGTTCTCGGGTGTTTTGCCACACATATTGGCAACACAACAAGAAAACAGAAATTTCATTGGTACCTGGTCATATAATTAATTCATTGACAATATTAGTACTCGTGCATTTTTTTTGATAACTTATACCTCATTTTTGAGAAATCCTTCAGTCTCACACTGAACTCCTCAATTAATTGTACCTACTGTAGATGTATTAAGTTTATTTACTGTAATTTAAATAATATGTAATGTGTTGTTGTTGTTTCCTATGGCTAGCCCGGATTCCAGTCCATCAGCTTTCTTGCGTTCCAATAGAGTTGTGTGAGGTTTCCAGAAGTTCTAATATGTAATGTAATATATTATTAAATTCTGGTTTACATGGAATGGTTTAAGGAAATCACATGTGCAGATGCCTCATTTGTGTATTCTTTTGTTGTATTATTTCAGTTGAATTTGGTTATAACAACATCCAAGGAACCTTGAAAAATACAGTATGTTAAAAAAAAAGTGTGTTGTAACAGAGATGCTTATTTTCAGTCAAGAGAGGGGGAAAATCATGAAGAAACTTAATTATCGTTAAAAATGGTATATTGACTTTCACAGCCAATTAAGAACTCAGCAGTTTTTCGAGGTTTGTCCCGTGTCTTGTGTGGGGTTTCGCCTAGTTTTTCGCTTTTAGTTCTCTCAGTAAAGATGCGCAGGTGCGCTCCAAAAAGGGAGGTAGCGCGCAGTTCGCTACTCCTGTGGGTGTCTGGGCGGAGAGACCAGGAGCCCGCTGATGAGCCAGCTTGGTGTCCTAGGCAAAACCCCACACAAGATACTGCACAAACCTAGAAAAATTGGTGAGTTATAATTATCCTTATTTTATATGCCCACAAATTCTAAATCTTTTTCAATTCTTGGCTAATCCTGCTTTCCCCATAAGGGGAGGCTCTGTAATGGGTACATTGTAGGTTCTTTGTTGCTTAGACCACTTCATTCACATCGCTCCATTCAGTATCGTAACTCCTTATTTACAAAGGTTGCATTGAGGCAGGAAGTCAACACTATTGATCTTGAAGCTGGCCTGGCACCTTGCAGGCTGTGTTCTCAGGAGGAAACGGGATACTCTAAGAGGGGAATAAAATTCGCCAGGTAGCCAGATTTCCTTCTTAGTTGCAAAATCTTACGGCTAACGAGGCCGAGTATGAATTTCTATGCAAGGTACATGCTTAGTGGTTTGTTGTAATAAGCAAGGCTGAGCCTAGTAATGATAAGAATATTCCTAGAACAACCTAACAAGGTCAATATTGTAGATTTCCCGCCTCAATGCAACAACATGGAGTTGAACAAACGAACCTGTGACATCCAACTCCGACAGATGTTTCCCTTCCTCTGAACCTATACGTTGGACATGCTAATGCATAGCCCTATGACACAGATGCAACCTTGACGTAAGAATTAAAGGTGCCTCCACATAATATGCTCAGTCACTGTGGAGGCCCAGGTTCGATTCGTGGCTCTGCCAAGATATTCTGGTCAGAGGGCTGGTACACTCAGCCCCATGAGGCAAAACTGAGAAGGGGAGGATTCGATTCCTACCTCAGCCTTCCCGGAAATGGTTTTCCACTTCTACTCGAGGAAAATACCAGGATGGTACCTAACATAAGGCCACGGCTGCTTCCTATCCACATCCTACCTTGATGACAAGTACAGTACACACACTAGTACAGACATAAGCTCAGAGGTAGAGTAACAGACGCCAAAGCTGGAGGTCCCTGTATGAGTCCAATATTTTAATTTTCTGCCGTCCATGGTTTGTACACTTGTAAAATCCTTGACCTAAATGCCATAATCCTTTATGGCCATTTACAGAATACAGTGGAACTTGGATAATTCGAACCACAAGGGACCAGTAAAAAAATTCGAATTAAAAAGTTCTCTGAAAAGGGTAGAGAAGATATTCAAATTTTAAGTTTTCATGCAAGAACGTGTATTAAACATTATATTACATAGGTTTTTAACAAGTAAAGTGCTTATATACTATGTAGGTCTATTACGTTCACATAATGATTTACGTTCAACAAAGCATATTAACAGACAACGGTACTGTGAATAACCTCCAAAGCTTCAAATGATAAAATAAAACCAAAATGTACTATTCACCTATTTAACGACAGTAGTAATCCTGCTATCTAGTTAAGTCTTAGAGAAATCGACTGTTTTTCAAAAAAGTTTGAGATTTTTACCTGTTTGCTCCAATTAAGTCACTCTGCCATCACAAAAGAATCTAACAAATTTAAGGAACGGAAAACAGAATCACTTATGTCATTTCTACTTTCAAAAGAACGTCCAAGTTCTGTGATGTGGTTTGTTGCTTGGGCTGCATTCGGAACAGTTTTTTTTTGGGAACTTCCTCCACGAGTTCATCGCCAGATGCGTCGTCACCATCTTGCTTTTTCGGAGTTCAGTACATCGGTGATGATTTCTGCGTCAGTCAGCTTACCACAAACTGCGACATTTTCGACTTTTTACACGTAAAATCTTCGAATGATCCAAAATATAATTCGAATTAACCACGATGTTTTAGCATTGATTGTATATAAAATGCTAGGGACCAAGAGAAAAATTCGAATTAAAGAAGATTCTGAATTATAGAAGTTCGAAATAGCCACGTTCCACTGTATTTTCTTGGGAGGAGTTGAACTGCTACCACATCCAGCATAATGCCCTAATCTTGCGCCTTCAGATCCATGGCCCATTTCCTGCATAGAAAAAATGTCAAAAACATTGAAGCTGTGGATGTAGGTTCCTCAGAATGCTTCGCATCAGAATTCGGAGACTGATACCATCATGGGTTAAGAAACCTCCCTGAAAGATGGCCCAAGACCATAGAATAGTTTAATTTCTTGTCAGAAAACTCCCCAAATAAAATTTTCTTTAAAAAACGGCATTACTTATGAGACATCTCTCTATGCAGATGCATGCCACCTCCGGAGAAAACATTGTTCTCTGTGTATTACAACCAACCTGCAAGTTACAATAAGTTTAAAATGATAACATTATGAAAAGAGAGAGAAATATTAAATTTAAATGAGTTAAGAGGTATTAATTGCATAATGCGTACTTTACTAAAATATTTACAGAGATGATAACGACTGGTTGACTTTACAGCTAATAGAAGACGAGATTACAATGTTCATTCTTAAAATTAATCTCTTCAGTTATCTTGATGTTTCGAAGAGCTCAACAGAAGAACAATCATAGGCTGCATCCATTCACATAAAATACCTGCAAAGAGAACACAATTTGTAAATACCATATACAAGTAATAATATTATTGAGGGGCATATAAAACACATGCTCATCATCAGGATATAAAGGGACCTCCAGCCACTCTTAATTCATTACACGAGCTATCCAGTTCCATTGTAATAGTGCCATAGTGTGGACTTCCGCTTAACCGTTTGCCACCCACCCCCATCTCTAGGTGGAGATGATGTGGGAGAGCACACCTCGACTGTACATCTCCATCCGAATATGAAGGAGTGAGCCCTTTCTTATATGGCGCGCAGTCCTTGTCGGACTTAAACCTGTCTCACTCTTGGAGAAGAGCGAGAGCGCTGTCGAGGGACCTTCTCCCTTTCTAAAGACTGGGTGTCCGTTCCTAACACGTCGTTTCTCTCTTCTCCGCCGGTGATTTCTTCTTAGTATAAGTAAGTTCCTCCACAGTAAGGGGTTTGGCTTCTGTCGGCTTCGCTTGATGGTCGTGGGAGCGGAAGGGCCAGCAGATGCAGTAGCCACCCCATTAGCTGGCGGGCGAGAGAAATGGCATCACACCGTCTCCCTCTTCTCCACTATCTTGATCATATCAGGTGAGCTGGATGAAGGACCAGCCCTGGTCGGTGAAATGTTCACCATTCACTGATACACATTGCTGGCACATTTTCAGCACCAGCTGTGAACTAGGTAGGCTAAGTACAAATTCCTCTACTCAATGACTCAGTGCTGGGCGAGCGCCGCATTACGGCCAAGTGCTTGGCGGGAGACAGGCTTGCAATGCGGGCGAGCATATTTTGGAAAATATTCATATCATTACTTATCAGAGGTCAAAGGAATGCAATAATCTAAACGAGGTTAATTTTGAAACGAATGAATTGTTTGATTTATTAGCAGATTATATAAATAATAATAAACGCAAACCACCTCCTCAACCCCCACCGCAATAGTTTAATTCCAACATACATTCCTGACTCGAATTATTTTCATGACGCCACACCCAATTACCTTCCTGGGTGCTGGTTAGTTGTTTTCTCCGCTTTTGGCAAGGTTATACGACACTTGTGTGCATTTCAGCAACCCACGTTGAAACTAGCAATGAGTAAATGTGTCAATGTGTCAATATTCATTACTTCAACTAATAAGTGTTTATTCCGTGAGTGACATTAATGTGTCGAATGACACAGGCCTAACAAAGGAAAACCAAGAGAATAAATATGAACTGTGTTTTTGTTATTTAGTGAGGTTATCGATGTTATATGATGTTTAACACCAATAAGTGGGCTGAGGAAGAAAACATTGTGTGTTTTCGAAACATGTACCTATAGAATTTTTATGTAAGTAAAATGTATTGATTTGGCGAGAAATTTATGTTATACATCATGTCCCTGTATATTATTTCCACCCTAAAATTCTAAATGCCAACGAAACGCTGGTAATAAGATTTTTTTAAATATTAATTAATTGAAAATAAGAAACCTTAAAAATATAAACATTTCATAAGATGCGGAATAACGTAGTCCCTTCTCAGACTCGATTGGTTGAAAACATGGAAACAATGCTCTGCATAATTTAGGGGACAACATACGTTTCACGAGTTAGAAAGAAAAGGACTGGTAGTCATGGAGAAGTAAATTTTAGGTTAGGTATTGAACACAAATTCATTTGAGTTTAAGTTCTTTCGGAAAAATTAAAAAAAAAGAACTAGAATAAATTGTTTGCTATATAATAACCCCTGGCACTACAGCCCATGAAGGGCCTAAGCCTACCAAGCGACTGCTGCCCAGCCAATTGGCCTGCAAATATTGGGGTGACGCGTGATCAGCGAATCGGGTCCCCTCGGTCGTTAATCTTGGTTTTCGAGATCGAGGTGCTGCCTCACCGTCAGACAGCTACTGAATTGTCCTCACGAGGCTGAGTGCACCCCGTTTCAGCCCTCACGTCAGTTTCTAAAATCCCTGACGGAGCCGGGAATCAAACCCGGGGTCTCCGGGTGAGAGGTAGGCGTGCTACCCCAACACCTCGGGGCCGGCTTGTTTGTTACTCCTCCAAATGTTTGTATAGTGTTCATTATTTAACCAAATCCGCACCGTACACATAGTTATAATACACACTCACACCTCGCTTTTGTTATTTCACCGCTATGGATATTTTATTTCACCACTTTGAACAATTCATTTCACCGCTTTGAAGCCTTACCATAAATCAGGGGTCCCTAACACTTAGAATACCAAGGAGCGCAAAAGCGTTCCTCGGCGTGTTAGCGAAAATAGCGCTCCTCATGCAGGCAATTTTATATTTGCTTGTAGTTCTCAGATTTCTCACAGATCGCAGCACAACGCAGATGATCCAGAATCGGCAAAGCCTCCAGTCCCTAAATCTATCACAACTATCGTGGTAATAGCTTTATTTACGGAGATATGATATTTTTGAAAGCGCTTACTGTTTTGTCACCACGCACCATTGATAGTACGAATATGGCCTCAGCCGCGCGGGATCTGTTCGTCAACGATGATGATCTAGACGAGTATATCAATAGAGTGTGCGCCGATTATGATTACATTGCGTCTGATGAAGATGTAGCAATATCAGGGTCATGTAGTAATGATGTTGGTGATTTTATTTCTGATACAGGAAGTGAGAGCAGCGATGACATTCCGCAGTAGGCCTACCACAAATCTCGTGGTATTGTCATTAGTGTAAGTGACAATTTTACTGATTCGGAGAGTGACATGACGCAAATGAAGACAGTGTAGGGGGTAAAGACAATAATGCCTGCGTAGGCCTACCTAATACAGGGTTTAGTGAAGTTCCAATTGATAGTGACCGTCGGTTCGAACCCATCAGACATGATGTTGTACACATAATTCGATGAGCGACGAACACTGAAATATTGGAAGAAGGTGGTATTTTGCATCTTTGATCGAATGGTGCTGAATGCCTATTTGATATACAAAGAAAATACTTCAAGTAAAGTTATGACACGGCTCAAGTTACTTCCTTCATAACAGAGTACATAGAATAGGAATGGGTCCAGGAGAAAAACCTACAAACCAAACCTTCCACCATGGGAAGGGGAACTTTTGGTGAAATTAAGTGTTAGATTATTAAAAACATGCAATGTGTGCAGCAAAATAGATGGATGCCCTGTAAAAAGGTCACGAACTGCATGTTCCAAGTGTATGAAAGGTCTTCATGGTATCTGCATAGGGTATAACAAATGCTAAATGTGAACCAGCATAAAATGTGAAACATGAACAGTGCCTGGTGTATTAAAATATTTTTTAAATTAGAAACTATAGTGAGTCGCCTCCGTAGCGTAGCGGTCAGCAAGGTTAGCTGCCGCCCCGGAGGTCCTGGGTACGATTCCCGGCTCTGCCACGAAATTTGAAAAGTGGTATGAGGACTGGAACGGGGTCTACTGGGCCTCGGGTGGTCCAAATGAGTAGAGGGGGTTCGATTCCTACCTCAGCCATCCTCGAAGTGGTTTTCCGTGGTTTCCCACTTCGTCTTCGGGCAAATGCCGGGATGGTACTGTCCCCGATAACCCGGATAGTAGGCTGTCAGATATCCGCCCCCTCAATCGGATTGCCAATAATCAATCGCACCGGCACAGCTACATCAATGAAAATGGCACTGACAGATACTACCGAGATTAGAGCACAGCAGTTAACAAGAAATTATTGTGGAACACACCAAAATATACGGGGGTTCATACTTACCTTTACTTACCTATTCAAATTAATCTCGGGTCTGGGTTGCCAACTGGATCACTTAAATGTATGTCCACACAATAACCTCCACCACGATATTTAAAATGAACCAAAACGGAAACAAGAAACTTTAAACTGTACAATAATTTATTTCACATAAAGGAATAATATAACAAAAATTGAACAACAAAATAAACGTGGCAATCAGAAGCCATTGTCAATATAATCATGTCCTCCTGTAGGACTTGTAGACTTTGCATACAAAATTTCAGCTTTCTAGCTCAAAAGAACGTAATAATAATACATTTGGAATGGACAAGGGAATTGGGACGAGACATATAGCAATTGTTTTCCTTTTAATAAACATCACACTTTATTTATAACTGCAAGGCTGCTATGTAAGTGACCTTGGCCTCTATCATTCAATTGTCTGGCCAGCTGCGATACACCCTACACCATGTCGCATGCCTGCCTCGTCAAATGGACTCACCTGTCCAGCCAACGTTAGCATGTGCTAGTTACATCAGAGCCTAGCTCCTTTTCAAAACACTTTAAATGTCCTCAACTCAACTCAAATATTATCACGCAAATCTTTTAAATGCTCCATTCAAATATCACTGGATTACTCTAATAATCCCAAAACTTGTTTAATTATAATATCCAAATGTTTAACTAGCGTTGTTTAGAGTATAATAACATTTTAAATTGTTTATAACAAATTGTTCATTAATTATTTATAACAATTATTAATTGTTTATAACATTGTCAAACGACAATTGAAAAATTTTTACAAGCCTCTATTAATCCCTTTCATATCAAATTATTATTAAAGATATTTACATAGTTATTTACAATATTTATATTATTAATTTTAGAAATACATTAAACCACACGTTTATCCGGTTGATAATTACTTAAATCGTGGTGATATAATCGACCAATGAAGGTTAGTTATATTTAAGTTATAGATTCAGGTTTAATAAGGTTTAATAATTATTATTATTATTTGTGACGGTAACCTAGAGCCTCCGTGGCTTAGGCGGCAGCACGCCGGCCTCTCACCGCTGGGTCCGTGGTTCAATTCCCGGTCACTCCATGTGAGATTTGTGCTGGACAAAACGGAGGCAGACGGGTTTTTCTCCGGGTACTCCGGTTTTCCCTGTCACAATTTCATTCCAGCAACACTCTCCACTATCATTTCATTTCATCTGTCATTCATTTAATCATTGCCCCAGAGGAGTGCGACAGGCTTCGGCAGCCGGCACACTTCACATCCTCGCCGCTAGATGGGGGGCTTCATTCATTCCATTCCTGACCCGGTCGGAGACTGGAAGCAGGCTGTGGATTTTCATTTTCATTTCATTTGTGACGGTAACCTCCATTCAAAATCGTTATCCCAAATTATTTAAACACTCTTGTTAATTTTAACAGTAACTTCACATGATTAATTTTCAAAGGACCTGGACAATACACTCAGCGGAAAAATACCTCGCTCAAACGCACAAAATTGCACAAAAATAGGCCCAGAATTCATCATATATCTCAATATATATGGCATAAAAATCTTCCACAATACATACAAAAAACCTCCACTTACAAATTCTTCAACATACAAAAAACCTCCACTTATAAATTCATTAACTTCATTAATTACTGTGGGAACCTCCTTCACTTATTCAAGGGCATTATTCATCAGCGACTTTTACACGTCCACTGAACTAACGATTATACATCCATAGTTCCTCTTTAAAAATTCTTATATTCATTAATTGTATCATAACTGTTATTATATTTAACCTTCGTGGGTTTCATTCATGAATCGATATGAAGTAAAAATTTGCCAATCACAAATAAATTTAATAGCAAATACGATTATACACGCCTTCCTGGTCTATCAAAATTGAGCTTAATATCTTCAAAGTATCGCAGTATAAAAATACTATCTTCAATCAAAGTTCATCTAAACTGCATAATAGTCGAATAGAATCCAATTAGACTGTGGAATGCAAACATTATTGTTCCAATCTAGAATTGAGAAAAACTCCTATCAAATGTTCATTACTATAGTGTATTCAATAAATCGTAATCAAAGTTCATATTTCATAAAATTGTCTATAATGCAATGGTATTTCAGAACTGACGATAAATGTCTATGTTGCAATCATGTTCATAAAACGACTAGTATTTCCAAGATCGTCGATACAGTAATAGATTTTAACGCTCTAAAATCTTTTAATTATTCTTCTTTCTTGAGGATGACAGAAAATTGGTCAAAGTAATTTACTGAATAGAATTACTTTAATAAAGTGACACGCTGTCTGAGTTCAAATCTGCCATAGAAAATCGTTAACTTTACAGTCAAATCGTGACTACAAAAATATGCAAATTACTGGAAGAATATAGATTATCAGTCTCAACTGATCCAAAATTATTTAAATATGCCAATGACATAACAATGTCTCAATAAATCGTAGAAAAAGGCATAAATCATCAAAGTGTACTGAGTACAGAAATATCAAGCAATATGGGGCAAAATATATGGGACAGAAAATATGGGAAAAATGGTTGCTCAGATCTCGCTAAATGGCTCAAATAAAACAAGAAACGTTCACGACTACCTTATCTGTTGATTGAAGTTCTAGAGGAAAATCTTCCAAAGAAGACTGCTGATAGTTCCATTTCACCAACGTAAAGATGTGCTCCGACCTCTAACCTGGAACCAGCGCCCTCGGAGAATAGAACTGCTTCCTCCTCCGGAAATTGCACTGCTCCGTGTAGACGATAGACATCCTTCTGGCAAAACTCTTCTTTGTGAGCCGGGTCTACCCTGGCCTCTCTTGAAAGTTCCCTGAAGTTCTGGTAGAAATTCGTCATGAAGTTTATTGCAATTATTTCCGCAGAAATATTCATAATTGTAGCGTATGAAAATATTTCCACTGCCATTTGATATTATTCAGCGATGGATTACGACGCATGAGTGTAGTTGGATGTTCACTACATGCTCGCTTTTGTAGAAAGACGATTAGCGAAGTTCCATGCTGCTATTTCACTCCAATGATATATGTCCCAATTGCATTAAAGGTTTAGCCTTCCATCTCCACTTCTGTTATAATCATAGTTGAAAGAACTGCCATATTATATTGTTCCATTCTATAATGTAGCGTTGTATCACCAAATGCAATATGTAGTATCACGGTTGCAATACCCGTGTCAGCCGTAGCGTAGAATGTGATATTATAAAAGTGCTTCTCAGGTGGCGAGAAAATCACTTTTGTCTGCCGTCTTAAAATGCCAATATCTTCCAAATTATAATCGTGAAAATGTTCAACTTTACTACACACTTTAATACTGTAATGCACAATAGAATTAGCTTAAAGGCATTATCTAACTCTTGATATATAATCTTGTAGACTCGTTTATGAGTGCGTTTCAACTTCGCCTAGTTTCAAACACCGTAAAATGGAACTGCTGCACTGCTCCGTGCTCGTTCGATGCGGTGGGCTTTACCGCACGCTAAAGACGACTTGCTTCACTGAATCACTCGAAGTCTGACAATATGATAATCAGAAAAACCACTATAAGACACGAGAAAATGAGATATGAGATCTCCTCTCTCCTGTGCAAGACCTTTTATCAACTTCTTAAGGGGCGTATCCATCCCTTCCATAGCTTGTTCCTCCGTCATTGCTAGAAGTTTTAACTTTGGCTATACTTGACGGATTTTTCAAATTTCAAAAACTCAAAATTAATTTCTTCAAAATTCCAAATCGATGCCATAACTGAAAATAGTTTTCCACAATTCTGCATGCCAAAAGTAATTAAATATGGTAGTTTCAGTAATCTCCGTCTCCCTCCAAACTATCATTCATTGGTTCGAGCCTTTCCTCCAATAGCGTAACTTCTTCCTCAGCACAATTCTTTGTTTTCCTGCGACTGCGTCGTAAATCTCAGATCTTTCTCGAACAAAATCATGACGTCACCAAGAATCTCAGCTCAATCAGCCTACTTGCATAAAGTCTGCGTCATCCGTGCCTACGTCATGAATATCCACGTCACAACTATGACAGCCATAACTTTATTCATATTTGCCAATACAACCACCGTGGTCTCAATATAATTCAATTTACGGGGGTATTCTCCCTTCACCACGTTTTAAAAACAGTTGCAAATTGTTTTTAAACTCTGTGTTATAAATATCTGAATTCACTTGAACACGAAATTGAATTATTATTGGCTAACTCTTGGATGATATTTCCTCTATGTTCCTTAATCATAAGTCTCTTCTTCTCTGGGTTGTGTGTGGCTAATGCATTCTCTCCTCTCTACTTTCTCTTCTGTCCTGTATTCCTGTTTTCAAAGTTCTGCTGGCTTGTAGAGGAACCAGGATCGATCACTACATCCTGTCTTTTCTTTTGGTTTTCAGCTTCCTTCTCTCGTAATTCCTTCAAATACTGCTGACTTTCTTTCTCTCTCTCTTGATACTTGTCGGGTGTCATAACCTGACCTTGAGAATTCTGATTCCGATTCTGGTACTGGTTATTTCTGTTGTAGTTTCTATTGTACCCATTGTTATAGTATCTACCTCTTCCGTTATTATAATTCCCTCTATTATTGTTCCAGCCTCTTCTTTGCTGATATGGACGGTAACCTTGTGATCTGTTGCGAAAATAATTATTCCTATGAGGACCTACATTTTCAGTTTTTTTTTCGTCAGGCTTATCAGTTTGCTGAACTTGATCCATGTAGACTGTATTAATGTCTTTGAATTCGTGCCTCTGACCTTTTTGAACCACATTTGGCATCGGACTCGTGTAGTCAAGCCTTCTCAATAATTCGTCCATACTGGTCAAATCCCTGATATTTGACGATATGATGAGTCTTCTTATTTCCACAGGCAGCATACGAGAAATAGCATCTATCAACTGCTCTGTCGACAATGGGGGTTGCAAAAATCTCAAGCGCGATAACTGGCTCGTGAAGAAATCAGCGTACCGTGTTGGAAGAGTACCTGAATACTTCCTCGAGTATACCTCAGCTCTTAATGAATTCTGTGCTTCTATTGACCAGAATCGTTTTATCAGTGCCTCTGCAAATTCATCGAAATTACTGAAAGTGTACCGAAATGCTCTGAACCATTCAAGGGGTCCTCCAGCTAGAAATCTTTCTACGATTCTCATCTCTCTTTCTCTAGGAATATGAGCTTCAATAAAATAGTCTTTCAGGTTCCTGATATATTCTATCGGTGTTAGACTATCAGTGTTACTAAATTTTTGAGGGTTGTCCTCAAAGTTTCGGATGACTGTCACATTTCTTTGATATGAATCCATATAATTCTTCCCACTATCATGATATTTCCATTCAGGTTCAATATTCCTATCCTCTTCTTCTTCCCGAAATCTGAATATACGTTCCTCAGGACTAATATCTCTCTCTTCAGTAGCGAGGTTACATCTTCTGACGTAATTCCTATCATCTTCACAAGTCAATCCTTCTGGATCCTTATCTGTGATTTCCGTGATGACTTTCCTAATCAACTCTTCTTTATAGGTTTCCATCATGCTAGCTTCTCCTAGTTTCAAATTCTGAAGTTTGCTCGTAGTTTCATTAACATAAGAGACAACCTTATGAATTTGTTCCTTTAATGTTTGCACGTCCTGACCTATTTGAGTTCTATCCTCTACCTGCTTTTCGGATAGCGAATCCATCCTTATTCTCAAATCCTTTCTAATTTGAACTACTTCATTATTAATATCTACTTGTGTACTGGCAAGTTTTCGTTCAATTCGCTCCTGAATCTGATTGACATGTTCCCCACTTGACCTGTTCCATTCATCTTTCCAAACCGTTACATTTGCAGTTAACATTTACGCAATATCTACTTCAATGTCTTCCTTAAGTAAACGATTATGATCTAAGACTTGGGTTCTCATGACCTCTACATCATATTTTAATCCAGCTAAAGAAGCTGTTGTCCTAACAGACTCGTCAACCAACCTAGTTGTTAAAGCACTAATGTTACGAGTACGAAGTGTTTTTGAAGTTTCAATTTCTTCTCTTACTTTATTAACATCAGTATGAACTTTGGCAATGTCTACAAAAACTGTATTTACTTCTACTTGTAACTTATTGATGTCGCTTTGCATCTCATTTACGTCAGAATGAATATTATTTATGTCTACTTGAACGTTTCACACATCGGTTCGAACATTTTTAATCTCTCTTTGAACCTCTTCTACTTTATCTTGTACAGTAGCAACATCGTTCCTAACAACAATTACCTCTGCTCTAGCACATGAAATATCACCCCGGACATTAGCAACATCAAGATTCAACATAGTAAGGTCTTTCTGTACCTTAGAAACATCAGTCTTAACATCTGAAACATCTTTATGCACATTGGACACGTCTGTGCGCATGTCAGTTACAGCATTCTCGATTCCCTGGGTACTGGTCTGTAAACGCGACACATTATTTTCTAAGTTTGCAGAACTGGTCTGAAGAACTTTCAAACTTTCATCCAGCATCTGCTTTACACTTTCATTCATGCTAGCTTTCAAATTAGCAGACATATTACTAGCATTCTCCTCCATTCGACTAGTATTCCTAACTTCCATCTCCTTCATGCTTTCATTCATGCTAGCTTTCATCTCCCTCGCACTTTCATCCAGCCTAATAGACAAGTTAGCCGACAAACTGTTGGACATCTCCTCCAACATCTTCCTCATACTCTCATCTGCCATCTCAGTAATATTTCAATAATAGACTGCTTTAGGGACATACATCAAACAGAGCAAAATAACAACATCTGAGCAACATTTTTCACCATATATAAGTTTGAGCAATTTTCTGTCTTAAATCTAACTTATAATTACCTTATAATTAACTTTCGTAGACACTTCATGTTGAAATAAACTCAAGCACATGTTCAAATTTCTTTGGTTCATTTTAAAATATCCTAACACAAATAATTTACATTTACAATCCAAATAATTTAATTTTATCTTTAATATGACTAAACATGTCATAAGCCGGTCAAATAAAATAAGATTCCAGATCATAGGCGATTTTTCTAAGTTTCCAGCCTATTTAACCTCTCTCAAGTTGTATAAGATCTGATCTTTTCTGAGTGTAATTTTCCTAATACAACACAACATTTAATCCCTATATAATCACACTCTCAAATTCTACAATTGGCCAAGACATTTAACAAATAATCAACCTCTTTATTTGAGTCTTCACAATCCCATTGACATCGATAACTTGGTAATCCAATGTTATTCGAACACTCCACAAAATTGCGGTGCCAATTCTACTGCCATAACTTGGTAATCCAATGTTGCAGATCGATCGATCCCCACGAAATTGCGGCGCCAATCCTACTGTCCCCGATAACCCGGATAGTAGGCTGTCAGATATCCGCCCCCTCAATCGGATTGCCAATAATCAATCGCACCGGCACAGCTACATCAATGAAAATGGCACTGACAGATACTACCGAGATTAGAGCACAGCAGTTAACAAGAAATTATTGTGGAACACACCAAAATATACGGGGGTTCATACTTACCTTTACTTACCTATTCAAATTAATCTCGGGTCTGGGTTGCCAACTGGATCACTTAAATGTATGTCCACACAATAACCTCCACCACGATATTTAAAATGAACCAAAACGGAAACAAGAAACTTTAAACTGTACAATAATTTATTTCACATAAAGGAATAATATAACAAAAATTGAACAACAAAATAAACGTGGCAATCAGAAGCCATTGTCAATATAATCATGTCCTCCTGTAGGACTTGTAGACTTTGCATACAAAATTTCAGCTTTCTAGCTCAAAAGAACGTAATAATAATACATTTGGAATGGACAAGGGAATTGGGACGAGACATATAGCAATTGTTTTCCTTTTAATAAACATCACACTTTATTTATAACTGCAAGGCTGCTATGTAAGTGACCTTGGCCTCTATCATTCAATTGTCTGGCCAGCTGCGATACACCCTACACCATGTCGCATGCCTGCCTCGTCAAATGGACTCACCTGTCCAGCCAACGTTAGCATGTGCTAGTTACATCAGAGCCTAGCTCCTTTTCAAAACACTTTAAATGTCCTCAACTCAACTCAAATATTATCACGCAAATCTTTTAAATGCTCCATTCAAATATCACTGGATTACTCTAATAATCCCAAAACTTGTTTAATTATAATATCCAAATGTTTAACTAGCGTTGTTTAGAGTATAATAACATTTTAAATTGTTTATAACAAATTGTTCATTAATTATTTATAACAATTATTAATTGTTTATAACATTGTCAAACGACAATTGAAAAATTTTTACAAGCCTCTATTAATCCCTTTCATATCAAATTATTATTAAAGATATTTACATAGTTATTTACAATATTTATATTATTAATTTTAGAAATACATTAAACCACACGTTTATCCGGTTGATAATTACTTAAATCGTGGTGATATAATCGACCAATGAAGGTTAGTTATATTTAAGTTATAGATTCAGGTTTAATAAGGTTTAATAATTATTATTATTATTTGTGACGGTAACCTCCATTCAAAATCGTTATCCCAAATTATTTAAACACTCTTGTTAATTTTAACAGTAACTTCACATGATTAATTTTCAAAGGACCTGGACAATACACTCAGCGGAAAAATACCTCGCTCAAACGCACAAAATTGCACAAAAATAGGCCCAGAATTCATCATATATCTCAATATATATGGCATAAAAATCTTCCACAATACATACAAAAAACCTCCACTTACAAATTCTTCAACATACAAAAAACCTCCACTTATAAATTCATTAACTTCATTAATTACTGTGGGAACCTCCTTCACTTATTCAAGGGCATTATTCATCAGCGACTTTTACACGTCCACTGAACTAACGATTATACATCCATAGTTCCTCTTTAAAAATTCTTATATTCATTAATTGTATCATAACTGTTATTATATTTAACCTTCGTGGGTTTCATTCATGAATCGATATGAAGTAAAAATTTGCCAATCACAAATAAATTTAATAGCAAATACGATTATACACGCCTTCCTGGTCTATCAAAATTGAGCTTAATATCTTCAAAGTATCGCAGTATAAAAATACTATCTTCAATCAAAGTTCATCTAAACTGCATAATAGTCGAATAGAATCCAATTAGACTGTGGAATGCAAACATTATTGTTCCAATCTAGAATTGAGAAAAACTCCTAGTTCATTACTATAGTGTATTCAATAAATCGTAATCAAAGTTCATATTTCATAAAATTGTCTATAATGCAATGGTATTTCAGAACTGACGATAAATGTCTATGTTGCAATCATGTTCATAAAACGACTAGTATTTCCAAGATCGTCGATACAGTAATAGATTTTAACGCTCTAAAATCTTTTAATTATTCTTCTTTCTTGAGGATGACAGAAAATTGGTCAAAGTAATTTACTGAATAGAATTACTTTAATAAAGTGACACGCTGTCTGAGTTCAAATCTGCCATAGAAAATCGTTAACTTTACAGTCAAATCGTGACTACAAAAATATGCAAATTACTGGAAGAATATAGATTATCAGTCTCAACTGATCCAAAATTATTTAAATATGCCAATGACATAACAATGTCTCAATAAATCGTAGAAAAAGGCATAAATCATCAAAGTGTACTGAGTACAGAAATATCAAGCAATATGGGGCAAAATATATGGGACAGAAAATATGGGAAAAATGGTTGCTCAGATCTCGCTAAATGGCTCAAATAAAACAAGAAACGTTCACGACTACCTTATCTGTTGATTGAAGTTCTAGAGGAAAATCTTCCAAAGAAGACTGCTGATAGTTCCATTTCACCAACGTAAAGATGTGCTCCGACCTCTAACCTGGAACCAGCGCCCTCGGAGAATAGAACTGCTTCCTCCTCCGGAAATTGCACTGCTCCGTGTAGACGATAGACATCCTTCTAGCAAAACTCTTCTTTGTGAGCCGGGTCTACCCTGGCCTCTCTTGAAAGTTCCCTGAAGTTCTGGTAGAAATTCGTCATGAAGTTTATTGCAATTATTTCCGCAGAAATATTCATAATTGTAGCGTATGAAAATATTTCCACTGCCATTTGATATTATTCAGCGATGGATTACGACGCATGAGTGTAGTTGGATGTTCACTACATGCTCGCTTTTGTAGAAAGACGATTAGCGAAGTTCCATGCTGCTATTTCACTCCAATGATATATGTCCCAATTGCATTAAAGGTTTAGCCTTCCATCTCCACTTCTGTTATAATCATAGTTGAAAGAACTGCCATATTATATTGTTCCATTCTATAATGTAGCGTTGTATCACCAAATGCAATATGTAGTATCACGGTTGCAATACCCGTGTCAGCCGTAGCGTAGAATGTGATAGTATAAAAGTGCTTCTCAGGTGGCGAGAAAATCACTTTTGTCTGCCGTCTTAAAATGCCAATATCTTCCAAATTATAATCGTGAAAATGTTCAACTTTACTACACACTTTAATACTGTAATGCACAATAGAATTAGCTTAAAGGCATTATCTAACTCTTGATATATAATCTTGTAGACTCGTTTATGAGTGCGTTTCAACTTCGCCTAGTTTCAAACACCGTAAAATGGAACTGCTGCACTGCTCCGTGCTCGTTCGATGCGGTGGGCTTTACCGCACGCTAAAGACGACTTGCTTCACTGAATCACTCGAAGTCTGACAATATGATAATCAGAAAAACCACTATAAGACACGAGAAAATGAGATATGAGATCTCCTCTCTCCTGTGCAAGACCTTTTATCAACTTCTTAAGGGGCGTATCCATCCCTTCCATAGCTTGTTCCTCCGTCATTGCTAGAAGTTTTAACTTTGGCTATACTTGACGGATTTTCAAATTTCAAAAACTCAAAATTAATTTCTTCAAAATTCCAAATCGATGCCATAACTGAAAATAGTTTTCCACAATTCTGCATGCCAAAAGTAATTAAATATGGTAGTTTCAGTAATCTCCGTCTCCCTCCAAACTATCATTCATTGGTTCGAGCCTTTCCTCCAATAGCGTAACTTCTTCCTCAGCACAATTCTTTGTTTTCCTGCGACTGCGTCGTAAATCTCAGATCTTTCTCGAACAAAATCATGACGTCACCAAGAATCTCAGCTCAATCAGCCTACTTGCATAAAGTCTGCGTCATCCGTGCCTACGTCATGAATATCCACGTCACAACTATGACAGCCATAACTTTATTCATATTTGCCAATACAACCACCGTGGTCTCAATATAATTCAATTTACGGGGGCAGTACCTACTGTAAGGCCACGGCCGCCTCCTTCCCTCTTCCTTGCCTATCCATCCCAATCTTCCATCCCTTCCCATCCCTCATGAGGCCCCTGTTCGCTTTGCAGGTGAGGCCGCCTGGGCGAAGTGCTGATCACACCTCCCCAGTTGTATCCATCCCGACCAGATGTTCCAAGCTCCAGGACACTGCCCATAGAGGCGGTAGAGGTAAGTTCCCTCGCTGAGTCCGTGGGAACCACCAACCTAGAGGGTAAATTGAGAAATAAAAACATAAAAAAAACTATAGTACCTAACATCATGAAACTTTCCAGAGAGTAAACCAACAACATGTGACTGCAGACAATAACAACCGTTTGTGTGTAATTTTCATTTTGAATTGTTTTTCTTTCTCTCAATTTTGACTTTTCTCTTTTTATTTTCACAGTAATAAAACAAATATTTTTTTACACGTTGTAGAGTTATTGTAAAATAGTATGTTACTTAGTAGAATGGTAAAACAACTCATTTTCAATGATCAGGAAAAAGTTTGGGGGTATATCTTCAAAAATACAAAAGTTATAATGATTTTAGTACAACATTGCAATTTCTTGAAAAGAAGCCTGGTATTCTTCAAATATACCACCTATAAAACTAACCCCGTGGCACTACAGCCCTTGAAGGGCCTAGGCCTACCAAGCGACCGGTGCCCAGCCAATTGGCCTGTAGATTTTGAGGTGATGCGTGGTCAGCACGTCGGGACCCCTCGGCCGTTAATCTTGGTTTTCATGACCGGGGCACTGTCTCACTGTCAGACAGCTACTCAATTGTCCTCACTAGGCTGAGTGCACCCCGTTCCAACCCTCACGTCAGTTTTAAAATCCCTGACGGAGCCGGGGATCGAACCCGGGGCCTCCGGGCGGGAGGCAAGCGCGCTACCCCAACACCACGGGGCCGGCTATATACCACCTATAACGCATCAATAATTTTCATCCAAACCAATGGTTTTTCCCTAGCCCAATGGTCTTTGCCTAGACCAACAATTGTTAGGCAACGCGACCATAGTCAATATAAACTCCCCTGGATTTTGTCATGCACAGTGGGGGTAGTCGAGGCTTAATTACATGTCTGTGTCTTCTGCCTTTACATAGGCCTAGTTTATTGAACGGTGCTAAGCCGGTACATAGAATGGAAGTAAACTTATTAACCTGTCCCATAATAATAAGAGAAAATTATAGATCTTTATTGTTACATCAATGTATGAATTCTATGGCCTTTCGGCTGAAATATATATTATTAATATAAAAATAAGAGAAACGCGCACAATGTACATAGATACAATTACATATGAGTACAGAAATTTAATACTGTACCGTAACGATTCAAGTCATTCAGGGCAAGTTAGTATGTGATATCTATCACACCTTTCTTCACACAATTCACAGGTACACAGTTCGCACTCAGCATATGAAATGCCTTAGATTACCAGTGCATGAAACAGGAACCTGACTTTTACAGTTTCACTTGGATGGTAAATGATAATATATGAATTTTACCCCTTTTCAGGGGTTCCAGAGGACAATACCTACTGAAATTCTGGTTCATTACGACCAATATACTGGAAATATTTGCTAAATTATGTAATTATTTGTGTTTCTTTCTTGTTGAATTTGAACTACGGTGGCCATGTTGGCTCACTCCAGCTGGGCGAGACATGACGTAAAATTGACAATAGAATTTGTAACCATTATCAAAAGTATTGATCTGGACGCGTTAGGCTGTAACCATTCTAAAAACCATTGGATTGGACAAAACGAAGGTTAGAATGATCTGGTATAGGTGCAGCCTTAGGCAGCAGGAAGGTAGCGGGGCACGGTTGACAAAAAAAAAACATTGATCTGGACGAGTTAGGTTGTAACCATTGACAAAAGCATTGATCTAGACGCGTTAGGTTGTAACCATTGTCAAAAACCATTGGATGGGACGAAACGAAGTTTAGAATGGTGTAGGTGGGTTACCGGGGCACTGTTAACCCAAAAACCATTGGATTGAATGTGTTGAGATTGGCGTTCATTAATTTTAGGAAACCGCCTATATCAGTAGGCGGGACTACTATACATTGCGATCCAGCCACGGATAAAATTCCCCTAAAACAAAATGGCGACTTCCGTGACGTCATCAACGACGTCACGAAATATTCCTCTAGCAAGCTTACGGGAAAAGCCTGGGTAATAGGGGTTTTTGGGTGGGGAAACACAAAAAGCCTAGAAACGACCAATGTATCGAAATCTATGATTGACCTATGTAGCTCAATTAAAGATTCCGATACAAAAAAATCGCAAATTCACGTCATTAATTTTAAATTTCCGTATCGAAATATTTAATTGTCCTAGGTAGGTCGATTAAATATTCCGATTCACATCGCAATTATTTTCATTTATGAATAAATAAAATTGCATCGAAAACTATAATTTACCTATATAGTTCAATTAAAGATTCCGATACATAAAAAAATGCAAATTCAAGTCATTTAAAATTTCCGTATCGAAATATATAACTGGCCTATATAGGTCAATTACAGATTCCGATACACATCGTAATTTCAGTTGATATTTTTAATTTAGGCATCGAAATCTATAATTGGTCTATGTAGATCAATTACAGATGACGATACACATCGTAATTATTATAATTTCATATTAATAAAACATTGCATCAAAATCTTTAATTGAGCTATATAGGTCAAATACGGCTTTCGATACAGTCTTATAAATATTAAATTAATTACGACGCGTAACGTCATCTGTAATTCAACTATATAGGCGAATTACAGATCCCGAAACGGAATTTTAAAAATATGTCATAAATGTAACCCTAAATTAAAATATTTTTGTATGTATGGCGTGCCAAATTGAAGTAGGCCAATAAATAATTTACATCTGACGAAACACAATGCGTTTCGAAGGTTTTTTAATGCTCATTTCTGTTATCGAGTTGTCACCACCCAAAATAACCTATAACCAAGGCTTTTCCCATAATCTTGCCAGAGAAGCATTTCGTCAAGAGGTTGATAAAATCACAAAAGCAGCCAATTTGTTTTTATAATATAGTCATGCACAAACGATCGCGGTCTGTAATAATCACCGGTTGGCATCAATACATTAACCTAGCTGCTGGAACATTGTAATATTCTTATAAAACATTGTGGTCAATAATGTTATTGACCCCACCACATGGCAAGAAATGGTTTTGTGTAGTTTCATTTTTTTTCCAAAGTTGGCTGCAAATACGCAAAAACAAACACAATGCCATTATAAAACATTGTGGTCAATAATGTTGCTTTTGCTGGGGGGAGGGGGGGCTGCCCCCCCTCCGCTAGGTTGGTATTTTTATGTTTTCCAATATTGGCTGCAAATACTTGTTAGAAATCACAATCCTTAACATACTGTTTAATAACGCCTCACAGACATACTATATGAAACGTCAAAACAAGACCTATAGGCCGATAGGAACACTAAACACTATCATGTCTATTTTGCAGGTGTTCATGTAAATGCCAATTTGTCTAAATTTTACCCATCCATTACTATTTTAACAGGCGTATTCCCATACACCGTTCCTGACGTAATATTATCGTTTAGACAAATGGCATTGTCTATGGCTTTAGAAGAGTACAATGCAACTTTCCTATTAAATGCAACAACCAAAATAAATATATAAACAATGTAAAAAACTCACTGATAGATCCCAAATGCCGTATTAATTCCACATGTACAAGAAGAAGCACTAATTTTCGACCACACTTTCCTCTCACATCACAAGTAACAGAATTTATTTGAATGCAACAACTTCAGGAATTCAACAATTTTATCACAAATCGCCAACACAATCGGGCACACGACATTGCTAATATCAAAATCTTGCTCTATAGGTTATTCAGGGAATAATAATTGTTAAATTACGGTTACAAAACTGAAATCGGTGGAAAAGAAATGCACATCCTTTTCGGGGAAAAGCACGCGCGAAACTGACATACGAATCACCTGACTCCCAGCGATCAAAGCGAGTCAATATCGATACGTGCCGTGATTCCCGGCAACCAAAGCGAGTCAATATCGATACGTGCCGTGACATCACGGTGACGTCACTGAGATCCCTAAAAATTCCCTCAACGCCGGTGTATCGCAAGCTATAGATGAACCTCAGTAGGCTACCGTATGCGTGGGGTTGGCAATACTGTTCGAACACCAAAAATGGCCGACACAGCTTGAATTTTGTACTATATGTCGTGTTATAATTTAGGTTGGTGGGTGGGTTATAGACAGCCGAAGTGAACTACATCATTTCCATATCAATCCTGATCTAGCCTACACAAAACTAGTGAAAAATTAATAGATTAAAGTTTCATCAATAACTTACCTTTTCCCGATTCCACTGCTCGGATAAGAGTTCAGACAATTCCAGCCTGTAGGCTTTCTGGTCCCACTATTGGACAACTGTGGTATATAATCTGCTGCCTTTCTTGAAGAGGGTCATGCCCTGTGAAACGAAATGAAATACAATGAGATCAACAGTTTAACCCTGTTCCAATAAATCAGGACTATATAAAGGCAGACATGTTATTAAGCCTGTCTCATTCATATAGGTTAAGTTGGGATCTCACAGTAGACCAACCTACTCTAATACATAATCTAGCTATAAATTATATTAAATATGCATGACGTATCACATTATTGTTTTTCGCTTCCATTTCGACAATATATAATTTTCATACCTTATTTTATCTTTTCGGGGAACATTATCAATTTTAACTTCCAACCTTGAACACTTTTTAACCGACTGCACCCGATATATGTGCTAAATCAAGTAAATATGTGTTTTATTTAACAACCGGAGCCATGTTCGTCAGATTTGTTAGTATGTGTACTGCTTGGGTCTAAGCTGCATTGACCTGAGAGGAATGTGCATTGCAGACTATGAGTAGTGGTGGTGACGAGTGATGAGGTTTCTCGGTCCTTGCGTAGTAATAGAAGCAAATACATTCGTCGGTGACTCACTCACTCATTCCCAACGCCACACTGGTTTCAGAAAAGACCCTATGTTAACAGTATTGGAATAGACGAGAATGTCAGGTAACACGGCGGCCTGTCGAGAGGCTTGTCAATTCTCGCCAGCTCCTACCCTGCCTCTGCCCTTCATGCTGCAAGTTCACAGAGCTTAGACGCGAGCAGTAACTGCCGCAGCGAGGGTTTACAACAAGGCGCTCACATTGACGTCAGTAGTTGCTAACATGTCCGATACAAAATACAACATGTAACGTAATTATGTGATAAAAGAAATACTTGGGCTTTTGTGTATTAATGTATTTGTAAATATAGCTTGTATGAGGCAATGGTGCCAACTTCACTATACCGCAATCAAAAACCATCGATCTGGAGGCGTTAGGCTGAAACCATTGGATTAGACAAAACGAAGGTTAGAATGGTTGGGTGTAGGTGCGGCCTCGGCCGCGCGCAGCTAGCGGGGCACGGCTGACACAAAACTATTGATCTGGGCGCGTTAGGCTGAAACCGTTGTCAAAAAACATTGAATTGGCCAAACGAAGGTCAGAATGGTCGGGTGTCACGCAGCTAGCGGGGCAAGGTTGACACAAAACTAATGATCTGAGTAGGTATAATAAGCCGAAGCTGGCGCAGGGGCTAATGTGCAAGATGGCTGCCACGCGCAACTCTCTTATGTTATTCTTATGGGAGGGAGAGTCATAGCTGGCGCAGGGGCTAATGTGCAAGATGGCTGCCATTCACAACGAGCTTAGGATTATGGATGCTCTGAGCCAAGATATTATTTATATTTTGTACAAGGGTGAAAGAAGGGGGGGGGGGTTGTTCAACGTCTAGTGACTTAGCGCATGATGTTTTTTTAATAGTCATTTTTTATTTTCATATTTCTCACACGGTTATTTACAATTTGCAATATTGTCGTTTTTTTATTTATTTCATTTTTCAAGTTTTGCACCTGATCAATATTCAAAAGTTGATTTTACATTTAACTGTTATCACCTTTTCAGCTCTCACACACATGGTGGGATATGCTTTACACACATACGTTAAGCCAACCAGGACGTTAAAATGGTAGAAACCGCCGTTAACAACACCGCAAGGGTTGTAGCCTTGTCTTACAGAGTTGTAGCCAGTACTCTACACCCCCTCTGTGAGGGGCTTAACATCAACCAGTCAAAGCTTGAGTATGTCATGAAGCTGATACTCCAGTAAGTTAACTATAAATGCTATACGTAAACTCTTATCACAGGTGTATCAACAAGGTTTGCAATCTTGAATGACGAATACACCTCAAAGGTCTACTCTCCCTTCGTAAAGGGCACCGCGCATTATAGTTAAGTTTAAAGAAGTATATGCTTTTGTGCCTCTCCTCTTTTCTCTGGGCTTGAGACCAGCACTAGGGCTTAAGCCTAGAGGCAGAGTTAACACACACACACAAACACACACACACAGGCGTACGGAGAAATTAATCTAGCACCAGAGGCCTTAGATTAGATTTTTATTTATCCATTTGATCAATTACATGTATACAATACATTTTTTATATAGAACACGTCAAAAATTACAGAGAAATCAATCTTGTGCCATAAGCCTTTCATTCACTCACAGGCTTACAGAGAAATCAATCTCACGCTAGATACCTTTTCATTCACACACAGACTTATGGAAAAATTAATCTTATGCCAGAGGTCTTTTCAATTATAAGTACAAGACCTGAGAGTATGTGTGGAAGGTGACCACTTCCTTTCCACTCCTCATTCCACCACAACATCTGGTAGGTTCCATTGAACACAATGAAGTTTGGGAGACACTGTATTACTTTGTTGACTTGATATGTATAACTTAGTTATTTAAGTGTGGTCAACGGTTTTGTAATGACCATAAGCATGTGTAGCTATACCATCAGAGTCAATTACTCGTTTATCATCACGAGGACACAAAGCAATTTTGTTTAGTTTTACAGATGATATGTTATGTTGTTTAGATGCGATAATGTTCATCGGTATTCTTTTTACCTCGTTCTTCAAGAGACAATCCTTATAATCTTGAAAACTTAAACAATTTTTGACAACACCTTTGCTAATACCTTTAATCTTTTTTATTTCTAGTCCATTAATGTTTAAAGCATACATTTTAGCTCTAAGTCCAGCAAATGCTTTAATAATACGTCCACAAGCCTCGTCTTTAAATTTTCCCAAAGTTTTCTTGTTTGATGAAGAGTAACATATGTGATAAGTAGGATAATCAGATGTGTCCAGGTGTTCTAAAAATTTCAACTTGTCTTGATAAACATCTTGGGTGTTAACCAAATATATAAACGAGTCTGTGTCCATATACATGAGTTTAAGATTTTCGATCCCATAATAGGGTAGCAGGACATCATAGTGGTGTGAATACATAAGAGTTTTTGAAATATCCAGGATACACATTCCAATATATATAGGCTTATTGAATACAATGCTACGTTTAGCCATGTGGAATGCAGCTAGGTTAGGACCATAAATTGTTCTGTCGATACATGTTGGTTTAGCGATTAGCTTTTCAGCTCTTTTGCTGTCAGTTACAAGACGTATATCTATTCTTTTACGAATATTTTCCATTGTTTTTCCAAAAATTGCATTGTTAAATAATTTGTAAAGATTTTTCTCAAAATCATTTTTAGCTTGTTTTCGAAGGTTGTTATTAAAATCTACGTATGCCTTTAGCCAAGGTCTCTGTTGAAACTTTAACACACGATGAATTTTTATCAATTTTAGTCCATGATTTAGAGCCTGTTTAAGTGACATGTAATGAACAACGTACCGCCTTCGATTTCCAAGATGAGGAATTAGTTTTTTGAGAGACGAATCCTTAGGTTGTATACACTCTGGTAGGAAAGGTAAATCGTTGTGTAAATCATGAAGGTTGGATGGATAATCGACATCAATGTCCAGAATGTATCCAACAGGATCGTCTTCCTTTAGCGTTTTTAGATCAATGGTATCTGGAGAAACCCACTGAAATCCACCGTAAGGAAGGGAGTGGCACATAGCCCACCCGTATTGGTTGTTGGCATCATCATAGGTAATAAACTGCGATGGTTTCTCGGAATCATATGTTTCCATGTATTTATTGTTAGCTTCAGCATACCTATGAGAAACCTGGCATATGCCTCCACGTATTCCAGACTCTATTAAAAGAATCTGATCGTAATCCTGTAGCAATTCCAGTTCAATGCCAGTGTAAAGGAGCATTGCCTCGAAACTTAAACCAGGTGAAGTAAAGAAGTGTGCGGCATCCACTCGATGTGTTTCTAATGTTTTGTTTCTAAATGTTTCAAAGCTGTCTGCAAGAAGGAGTACATCTGAAGTTAGGTAAAGGTCACTATATTCCCCTAGAGTTTTAATTTTGAACTGATTCCAGACATTTTTGGCATGTTCATAGTCTTCCTTACTAACATCTTCCTGACTTAATTTGTTAAAGAATGCTTCTTTTGGAGGTAAACACGTCTCACTTAACTTTTCCCAAGAATCAATGTAATCATAAGGAAATACGCCTTTACGAGTCATGAGCGTTGCATTTTCTGTTTCAGGGTATGATGTTAAGTTTGTAACTAAGTTTTCCAAACTACTAGACATCAACCGAAACGTATCCACAAATCGAAGCTTAACATTTCCTACATATTTGGTGAAGGAGATGTAATTTTCTTGAGAGTTAGGGATAACGTCCACTCTCTCAGTAGTACATCCCAACTGTTTTACAATGAAATTTGCATCGTATCCACTCATATTATGTAGAAATACGGGAACAGGGTAACGTGTTTTACACCTCAAATTACAGTTATTATGAGCGCTTCCACGATATTCGCCTGTAATATGACAATGATCTCTAACTTTCCAGTCCTCTTTGGTAAATGTTTTATAGCATAAATAACAGGTTTCAGAAGATTGGAACTCTGCTTCTTGATCATGAGTTAAAGCCTTTGGAACATTTAAGCTGTAAAGGTGATCAATTTCATTAGCTATCGATATCAAACAGTCCATAAACTTTTCTGCAGCGTCAGATCCACGATAAATAAAAGGCTGGCTCGGAAGGTTTGTCTTTATATGTTCCACAGCTGGCGAGGGTTTAACATATACACCAAAGCTCATTGGAACATGGCTTTGGTATGGGACTGTATAACTTGCCTCAGGATTAGGTAGACATGTTTGGTATGGTAAAAGTATACTTTCAAAATCTGCATAGATAACGTAAGGTATTCTAAGCATTTTTTCCACATTTAAGAACTTGAGAATTGGGTTTTTAATAGGCATTTCAACCCTAGCAATGTCATGCAGGACACACAAAGCTCTATGTTCTTTTAGTTTATCTATCCCTCGTTGACCATATTGATTATCAAAGTGAGTAAAACACCGTTTACACGTATATATCTTATGTCCATGGTGGGTGATCTGATGTCCTACTAGTTTATCAAAATCTTTGATAAAGACGTAGTGGTTCTGGCCAGATGATGAACTTAGCAGAAGAAGGTCGCGGTGGTCTTGTAGCTCTTGATCTACAACCTTTAGAGGAAACAGTTTGTTATCTTCTTCCAGTCCAAATACATTAATGGATATGTTGTTGGCTTTCTCAAATTTCGTAATGTCAGCTAGCGATGTAGGGAACGAAACGACTGAAAAATCATACTTGTTTTCCAGGTCCTTGTATTTACTAATGCGTTGAGCATCCTTTTTAACCAGTTTTGCTAAAATGGCATACATAAAACACCTTTCATCTTTCAAGTTTTGTGGATTAATGCAAGCTTTTTTTGCATTTACAGCTGCTGGTAAAGGAATATATGTGCTACCACGCAAGGGATTATACTTATTTATTTTCAATCGCACTCCTTCAACTGCTAGCAAAGCCCAATTACTGCCTTTTAGCTCGGATTCCTCCATTTCCATGGTTAACTTTTTAAATTGCGTTTCCAAGAAACTACTTAAATCTGTTTCCAAAAATATGGCCTGATTACGAGTTTTAAAAGCACGATCTGTAATTTCATTGGTAGATGTATGAATAAATCTACATTCAGCCACAAGATTAACTTTTAACGACTTGTGGTTCGCTTGTTCTTTTTGTATAACATGGATTATTTTATGCTTGGACTCGTTGAGGTATGAATTTAAATCCTTACACGTATCACACCGTATAAAATAGGATTTTAGACGACAATCAAAAGACGTTTCATATTCATTAAGTCCGTTTTTATCAGGAACCATTGAGAGTAGGTGATGTTTTGTAGGTTCAGATTTTTGTATTTTGGCTGATGACATAACATTACAACATTCTTCATGACGACGTCCGTTGTAAGCATTGTTGAATTTGATTCCACAGGTTTTACATTGATGGAATTGTCCACACGATACTTCATGACGCTTTCTAACATAGTCTCGAACAAAAGTTTTTCCACACACTTTGCATATATAGCTTGGAATAGTTTGCTCCATGATGGATGTTCTTTTCTGATAACAGTTGATTTTTTTAAGAAATAAATCACACCTGTGAAAAAGAGAGACAGAGCGCTGTACTTTCCCATCAACCTAGTTGAGAACAGTTGTGTAAACTGTTTATAGGATACAATATATTTAAGAGGTAAGATAAACTTTTTTACATTGTTGGCAATAATAATATTTATAATACTATAAAATAATAATAATAAAAATGTATTCTATGACTTACTGCTTACAATCTAACATTGAATTTACAAACATCCCTGACTGTCACCTAAAACAGCGTTTCAATCCCCTGAGCTTTCCTAAACGAATACACATGCTTACAGCTTACATATTCTATGACTGAACATACACTATTTACATGTAAATACCACAGATATGCACGCAGTGGTATTCTTTCATAATAATAACATGGCTTACATTGAGGCCCATGGAGACTAAACAATTATTGCGATTTTTATAAATCTTCAAGTTTCGTTTTGGAAATATACCATCTAAATACGTGAGTCATAATTTTGAACTTACTAGTAGCCTCTAAATTACAGATTGGATACAACCCTAGATGCTATGTTAAAACTTACTGCGTATGATAAGGCTGTAGACTGGACGGTGAGACGGTCTTTCACGATGTGAACACTGTGAGAGGTAGTAGTCCACTGGCGATATGCTTGCTAAGGGTCCTCTAATATTCCCTAGTCAAGGCTAACTGCTGCTTACTGCGTAGTACTGGTGGGTGAGACGGTCTTCCACGATGTGATCACCGTAAGAGGTAGTAGTCAACTGATTGTATTCTTGCTAAGGGTCCTCTAATATACCCTAGTGGAGACCAACAGCTGCTTACTGCGTAGTACAAGGCTGTAGACTGGTCGGTGAGACGTTCTTTCACGATGTGATCTGTTTGAGAGATCAGAGTCAACTGAAATTATCCTTGATATACATCCCCAAATATACTCTACCCTAATACAACCGGTGGTTAACTTCCTACAGAAATACCACTATAGAGACATGTAGAATCTTAACACAAGGTTATGAGTGAAAAAAGATATGTACTAACGGTATTATTTTTTCATAAGAATAACATGGTGGTATTTATACCCCCTATACGCTAAACTAATATTTGGATAATTTTAATTCATGAAGTTTTGTTTTGGAAATATACGATCTAAATACAATGGTGATAATTTTAAACGTTCTAGTAACCTCTAATTGAGAGATAGGGATACAGGCTTTGATGCTATGTTAAATATAATCAGCTACTTACTGTATATCACAAGGCCGTAGAATGAATCCTTAGAACACTTTTAAGACGATGTGATCTGTTTGAGAGATCGGAGTCAACTGAAATTATCCTTGATATACGTCCCTTAATATACTCTACCCTAATACACTCAGGGCTTAACCTCTTACAGAAATACCACTATAGAGACATGTAGAATCTTGTTACAAGGTTGTGTATGACGTTCGACATTTGCTACTTATCAGTGAAAAAAGATATGTACTCACAGCATTATTCTTTCATAAGAATAACATGGTGGTATTTATACCCCTAGACGCTAAACTAATATTCGGAGAATTTTAATTCTTGAAGTTTTGTTTTGGAAATATAAGATCTAAATACAATGGTCATAATTTTGAGCGTTCTAATAGCCTCTAAATGGTAGATAGGGATGCAGGCATAGATGCTATGTTAAATATAATCAGCTACTTAGACGACTTTTCACGATGTAACCAGCTCAAGAGCTAACAGTTATCTGAAAATATTCTTGCTGAAGGTCCCTTATATACCACCTTTTTCTAGAAATAAATTACACCTGTGAAAGAAAAGACAGAACGATGAACTTTCACATTAACCTAATAATAATAATAATAATAATAATCCCTTACATTTTTTATTTTGTCGTGTGATCTCTTGAGAAGCTGAGTGAAGGTCTTTCTAGTCAACGCCCGTCGGTGATCTGCTTGCAGGGATGAGAGATGGATTGGATGAACATGAATGATCCAGAATAAGGATTTGGGTAGGAAGCAGCCGTGGCCTGTCAGAAAGTACCATTCAGGCATTCTCTTGGAGTAGAAGTGTGAAACCACGGAAAACCATTTCAAGGACTGTCAACACTGAGGTTCGAAATGTAATTGAAGTTCAAAATAGTGACAAAATGTAATTGAAATTGACAATACACAATGTAATTTAGATTGAAAAACGCACATTTTAGATTGTAAATACCGGTACTCACAAAGTGTAATTGAAATTCAAATTACTTACAAAATACAGGTGAAATTGAAAATGCTTACAAAATGTATGGTGGTTTCAAATTACTCAGGTTGATAGAAAAAAAAAGGACAGGAGCCGTTCAAGAAAGCGGAAGCAATGCTGTACTCAGTAAGGGTCCTGTGGTCGCTAACCCACGTCCTACAAGTTGCGAGCTCCTGGGAGAGGAAGTTGTAGCCATTAGCTACCTGTACACATTTTCCTGGAGTAGAAGTGTGAAACCACGGAAAACCAAATCATGAACGGTCGACAGTGAGGTTCGAAGATCAATTAAGGTTCAAAATACTGCAAAATGTAATTGAAATTGAAAATACACAATGTAATTTAGATAGAAAAACGCAAATTCCAGATTCTAAATACTCACAAAGTGCAATGAAAATTCAAAATACTTACAAAATGCAATTGAAATTGAAAATGCTTACAAAATGTATGGTGGATACAAAGTACTCAAGTTGACAGGAGGAAAAAGGAGAGGAGCCGATACAAGGAAGCGGAAGCAATGCTGGACTCAGTTGGGGTCCTGTGGTCGCTAACCCACGTCCCACAAGTTGCGAGCTCCTGGGAGAGGAAGTTGTAGCCATTAGCTACCTGTACACATTTTCCTGGAGTAGAAGTGTAAACCCACGGAAAACCATATCAAGAACGGTTGAGAGTGAGGTTCGAAATGCAATTGAGGATTAAGATACTGACAAAAATGCAATTGAATTTGAAAAAACACAATGTAATTTAGATTGAAAAACGTACATTTTAGATTCTAAATGCTCACAAAGTGCCATGAAAATTGAAAATACTTACTAAATGCAATTGAAATTGAAAATGCTTACAAAATGTATGGTGGATTCAAAGTACTCATGTTCACTGAAAAAAAAAAAAAAAAAAAACACAATCGGAGAGGAGCCGATACAAGAAAGTGGAAGCAATGCTGGACTCAGTTGGGGTCCTGTGGTCGCTAACCCACGTCCCACAAGTTGTGAGCTACTGGGAGAGGAAGTAGTAGCCATTAGCAACCTCTACACATTTTCCTGGAGTAGAAGTGTGAAACCACGGAAAACCGATTCATGAACGATCGACAGTGAGGTTCGAAATGCAATTGAGTTTCAAAATACTGACAAAATGCAATTGAAATTGGAAATACACAATGTAATTTAGATTGAAAAACGCACATTTTAGATTCTAAATGCTCACAAAGTGCAATGAAAATTCAAAATACTTACAAAATGCAATTGGAATTGAAAATGTTTACAAAATGTATGGTGGATGCAATGATCTCATGTTGACAGGAATTTAAAAAAACGGAGAGGACCCTATACAAGAAAGTGGAAGCAATGCTGGACTCAGCTTGGGTCCTGTGATCGCCAACCCACGTCCTACAAGTTAATCCATCTTGGGGGAGGATTGGTAAGTAATCGATCATGGCATTTAGTTACGGTACCTCCTGGCATTTTCCTGAAGTAGAAGTGGAAACAACAATACCACTTCCAGGAAGGATGAGTGAGAAATCTGACAGACGTTTTCTCGGTTTTTATCAAGATCAACCAGAAAAATACGTCGATTATAATTCATTATTTTTAAATTTGGCGGTTGCGTGCTACCCTTTATGATATGTCAACTGGAGTTAGCTACTTACAAGTCTATATATATTATCACTGCAGAGACACTTACGTATGAAGGTCTTTCTAGATGTCCAATTAGAAGCAGATGATCTCGTATATCTTTCCATTAAATCAACAATAACTAACAGATGTTTCACTTGTCAAGGTCACTTTCCTGACACACACACACCAGTACTTACTATCCCCATTATAAACTTCGCTGAGTGATTGGCTACCTAAAGGTGGGTAACCGATTATATTCAAATTAAAAATATATAAATAGTAATATCATTCACTTTATAGTAAAGAAAGGCATTGGAAATCATTACAAATCATGCTTTACACCAAAGGATTAGGGTATTATTATTACATTAGTTGAAAAGCGTACATTAGAATAATTATTTTCTTATTTACAAGCCAGCTGATTGCCAGTCCCCCGACACGCTGTGTACGCCGCTCTGTTATCAGAGTTATGTAACTACTGTAACAAGATATATCGAGTACTCTGCACCCTGACAGAGCGCAGCACAATACAGGATATTATCTTATTTCAGTAGTTACATAACTCTGATAACAGAGCGGCGTACACAGCGTGTCGGGGGACTGGCAATCAGCTGGCTTGTAAATAAGAAAATAATTATTCTAATGTACGCTTTTCAACTAATGTAATAATAATACCCTAATCCTTTGGTGTAAAGCATGATTTGTAATGATTTCCAATGCCTTTCTTTACTATAAAGTGAATGATATTACTATTTATATATTTTTAATTTGAATATAATCGGTTACCCACCTTTAGGTAGCCAATCACTCAGCGAAGTTTATAATGGGGATAGTAAGTACTGGTGTGTGTGTGTGTCAGGAAAGTGACCTTGACAAGTGAAACATCTGTTAGTTATTGTTGATTTAATGGAAAGATATACGAGATCATCTGCTTCTAATTGGACATCTAGAAAGACCTTCATACGTAAGTGTCTCTGCAGTGATAATATATATAGACTTGTAAGTAGCTAACTCCAGTTGACATATCATAAAGGGTAGCACGCAACCGCCAAATTTAAAAATAATGAATTATAATCGACGTATTTTTCTGGTTGATCTTGATAAAAACCGAGAAAACGTCTGTCAGATTTCTCACTCATCCTTCCTGGAAGTGGTATTGTTGTTTCCACTTCTACTTCAGGAAAATGCCAGGAGGTACCGTAACTAAATGCCATGATCGATTACTTACCAATCCTCCCCCAAGATGGATTAACTTGTAGGACGTGGGTTGGCGATCACAGGACCCAAGCTGAGTCCAGCATTGCTTCCACTTTCTTGTATAGGGTCCTCTCCGTTTTTTTAAATTCCTGTCAACATGAGATCATTGCATCCACCATACATTTTGTAAACATTTTCAATTCCAATTGCATTTTGTAAGTATTTTGAATTTTCATTGCACTTTGTGAGCATTTAGAATCTAAAATGTGCGTTTTTCAATCTAAATTACATTGTGTATTTCCAATTTCAATTGCATTTTGTCAGTATTTTGAAACTCAATTGCATTTCGAACCTCACTGTCGATCGTTCATGAATCGGTTTTCCGTGGTTTCACACTTCTACTCCAGGAAAATGTGTAGAGGTTGCTAATGGCTACTACTTCCTCTCCCAGTAGCTCACAACTTGTGGGACGTGGGTTAGCGACCACAGGACCCCAACTGAGTCCAGCATTGCTTCCACTTTCTTGTATCGGCTCCTCTCCGATTGTGTTTTTTTTTTTTTTTTTTTTCAGTGAACATGAGTACTTTGAATCCACCATACATTTTGTAAGCATTTTCAATTTCAATTGCATTTAGTAAGTATTTTCAATTTTCATGGCACTTTGTGAGCATTTAGAATCTAAAATGTACGTTTTTCAATCTAAATTACATTGTGTTTTTTCAAATTCAATTGCATTTTTGTCAGTATCTTAATCCTCAATTGCATTTCGAACCTCACTCTCAACCGTTCTTGATATGGTTTTCCGTGGGTTTACACTTCTACTCCAGGAAAATGTGTACAGGTAGCTAATGGCTACAACTTCCTCTCCCAGGAGCTCGCAACTTGTGGGACGTGGGTTAGCGACCACAGGACCCCAACTGAGTCCAGCATTGCTTCCGCTTCCTTGTATCGGCTCCTCTCCTTTTTCCTCCTGTCAACTTGAGTACTTTGTATCCACCATACATTTTGTAAGCATTTTCAATTTCAATTGCATTTTGTAAGTATTTTGAATTTTCATTGCACTTTGTGAGTATTTAGAATCTGGAATTTGCGTTTTTCTATCTAAATTACATTGTGTATTTTCAATTTCAATTACATTTTGCAGTATTTTGAACCTTAATTGATCTTCGAACCTCACTGTCGACCGTTCATGATTTGGTTTTCCGTGGTTTCACACTTCTACTCCAGGAAAATGTGTACAGGTAGCTAATGGCTACAACTTCCTCTCCCAGGAGCTCGCAACTTGTAGGACGTGGGTTAGCGACCACAGGACCCTTACTGAGTACAGCATTGCTTCCGCTTTCTTGAACGGCTCCTGTCCTTTTTTTTTCTATCAACCTGAGTAATTTGAAACCACCATACATTTTGTAAGCATTTTCAATTTCACCTGTATTTTGTAAGTAATTTGAATTTCAATTACACTTTGTGAGTACCGGTATTTACAATCTAAAATGTGCGTTTTTCAATCTAAATTACATTGTGTATTGTCAATTTCAATTACATTTTGTCACTATTTTGAACTTCAATTACATTTCGAACCTCAGTGTTGACAGTCCTTGAAATGGTTTTCCGTGGTTTCACACTTCTACTCCAAGAGAATGCCTGAATGGTACTTTCTGACAGGCCACGGCTGCTTCCTACCCAAATCCTTATTCTGGATCATTCATGTTCATCCAATCCATCTCTCATCCCTGCAAGCAGATCACCGACGGGCGTTGACTAGAAAGACCTTCACTCAGCTTCTCAAGAGATCACACGACAAAATAAAAAATGTAAGGGATTATTATTATTATTATTATTATTAGGTTAATGTGAAAGTTCATCGTTCTGTCTTTTCTTTCACAGGTGTAATTTATTTCTAGAAAAAGGTGGTATATAAGGGACCTTCAGCAAGAATATTTTCAGATAACTGTTAGCTCTTGAGCTGGTTACATCGTGAAAAGTCGTCTAAGTAGCTGATTATATTTAACATAGCATCTATGCCTGCATCCCTATCTACCATTTAGAGGCTATTAGAACGCTCAAAATTATGACCATTGTATTTAGATCTTATATTTCCAAAACAAAACTTCAAGAATTAAAATTCTCCGAATATTAGTTTAGCGTCTAGGGGTATAAATACCACCATGTTATTCTTATGAAAGAATAATGCTGTGAGTACATATCTTTTTTCACTGATAAGTAGCAAATGTCGAACGTCATACACAACCTTGTAACAAGATTCTACATGTCTCTATAGTGGTATTTCTGTAAGAGGTTAAGCCCTGAGTGTATTAGGGTAGAGTATATTAAGGGACGTATATCAAGGATAATTTCAGTTGACTCCGATCTCTCAAACAGATCACATCGTCTTAAAAGTGTTCTAAGGATTCATTCTACGGCCTTGTGATATACAGTAAGTAGCTGATTATATTTAACATAGCATCAAAGCCTGTATCCCTATCTCTCAATTAGAGGTTACTAGAACGTTTAAAATTATCACCATTGTATTTAGATCGTATATTTCCAAAACAAAACTTCATGAATTAAAATTATCCAAATATTAGTTTAGCGTATAGGGGGTATAAATACCACCATGTTATTCTTATGAAAAAATAATACCGTTAGTACATATCTTTTTTCACTCATAACCTTGTGTTAAGATTCTACATGTCTCTATAGTGGTATTTCTGTAGGAAGTTAACCACCGGTTGTATTAGGGTAGAGTATATTTGGGGATGTATATCAAGGATAATTTCAGTTGACTCTGATCTCTCAAACAGATCACATCGTGAAAGAACGTCTCACCGACCAGTCTACAGCCTTGTACTACGCAGTAAGCAGCTGTTGGTCTCCACTAGGGTATATTAGAGGACCCTTAGCAAGAATACAATCAGTTGACTACTACCTCTTACGGTGATCACATCGTGGAAGACCGTCTCACCCACCAGTACTACGCAGTAAGCAGCAGTTAGCCTTGACTAGGGAATATTAGAGGACCCTTAGCAAGCATATCGCCAGTGGACTACTACCTCTCACAGTGTTCACATCGTGAAAGACCGTCTCACCGTCCAGTCTACAGCCTTATCATACGCAGTAAGTTTTAACATAGCATCTAGGGTTGTATCCAATCTGTAATTTAGAGGCTACTAGTAAGTTCAAAATTATGACTCACGTATTTAGATGGTATATTTCCAAAACGAAACTTGAAGATTTATAAAAATCGCAATAATTGTTTAGTCTCCATGGGCCTCAATGTAAGCCATGTTATTATTATGAAAGAATACCACTGCGTGCATATCTGTGGTATTTACATGTAAATAGTGTATGTTCAGTCATAGAATATGTAAGCTGTAAGCATGTGTATTCGTTTAGGAAAGCTCAGGGGATTGAAACGCTGTTTTAGGTGACAGTCAGGGATGTTTGTAAATTCAATGTTAGATTGTAAGCAGTAAGTCATAGAATACATTTTTATTATTATTATTTTATAGTATTATAAATATTATTATTGCCAACAATGTAAAAAAGTTTATCTTACCTCTTAAATATATTGTATCCTATAAACAGTTTACACAACTGTTCTCAACTAGGTTGATGGGAAAGTACAGCGCTCTGTCTCTCTTTTTCACAGGTGTGATTTATTTCTTAAAAAAATCAACTGTTATCAGAAAAGAACATCCATCATGGAGCAAACTATTCCAAGCTATATATGCAAAGTGTGTGGAAAAACTTTTGTTCGAGACTATGTTAGAAAGCGTCATGAAGTATCGTGTGGACAATTCCATCAATGTAAAACCTGTGGAATCAAATTCAACAATGCTTACAACGGACGTCGTCATGAAGAATGTTGTAATGTTATGTCATCAGCCAAAATACAAAAATCTGAACCTACAAAACATCACCTACTCTCAATGGTTCCTGATAAAAACGGACTTAATGAATATGAAACGTCTTTTGATTGTCGTCTAAAATCCTATTTTATACGGTGTGATACGTGTAAGGATTTAAATTCATACCTCAACGAGTCCAAGCATAAAATAATCCATGTTATACAAAAAGAACAAGCGAACCACAAGTCGTTAAAAGTTAATCTTGTGGCTGAATGTAGATTTATTCATACATCTACCAATGAAATTACAGATCGTGCTTTTAAAACTCGTAATCAGGCCATATTTTTGGAAACAGATTTAAGTAGTTTCTTGGAAACGCAATTTAAAAAGTTAACCATGGAAATGGAGGAATCCGAGCTAAAAGGCAGTAATTGGGCTTTGCTAGCAGTTGAAGGAGTGCGATTGAAAATAAATAAGTATAATCCCTTGCGTGGTAGCACATATATTCCTTTACCAGCAGCTGTAAATGCAAAAAAAGCTTGCATTAATCCACAAAACTTGAAAGATGAAAGGTGTTTTATGTATGCCATTTTAGCAAAACTGGTTAAAAAGGATGCTCAACGCATTAGTAAATACAAGGACCTGGAAAACAAGTATGATTTTTCAGTCGTTTCGTTCCCTACATCGCTAGCTGACATTACGAAATTTGAGAAAGCCAACAACATATCCATTAATGTATTTGGACTGGAAGAAGATAACAAACTGTTTCCTCTAAAGGTTGTAGATCAAGAGCTACAAGACCACCGCGACCTTCTTCTGCTAAGTTCATCATCTGGCCAGAACCACTACGTCTTTATCAAAGATTTTGATAAACTAGTAGGACATCAGATCACCCACCATGGACATAAGATATATACGTGTAAACGGTGTTTTACTCACTTTGATAATCAATATGGTCAACGAGGGATAGATAAACTAAAAGAACATAGAGCTTTGTGTGTCCTGCATGACATTGCTAGGGTTGAAATGCCTATTAAAAACCCAATTCTCAAGTTCTTAAATGTGGAAAAAATGCTTAGAATACCTTACGTTATCTATGCAGATTTTGAAAGTATACTTTTACCATACCAAACATGTCTACCTAATCCTGAGGCAAGTTATACAGTCCCATACCAAAGCCATGTTCCAATGAGCTTTGGTGTATATGTTAAACCCTCGCCAGCTGTGGAACATATAAAGACAAACCTTCCGAGCCAGCCTTTTATTTATCGTGGATCTGACGCTGCAGAAAAGTTTATGGACTGTTTGATATCGATAGCTAATGAAATTGATCACCTTTACAGCTTAAATGTTCCAAAGGCTTTAACTCATGATCAAGAAGCAGAGTTCCAATCTTCTGAAACCTGTTATTTATGCTATAAAACATTTACCAAAGAGGACTGGAAAGTTAGAGATCATTGTCATATTACAGGCGAATATCGTGGAAGCGCTCATAATAACTGTAATTTGAGGTGTAAAACACGTTACCCTGTTCCCGTATTTCTACATAATATGAGTGGATACGATGCAAATTTCATTGTAAAACAGTTGGGATGTACTACTGAGAGAGTGGACGTTATCCCTAACTCTCAAGAAAATTACATCTCCTTCACCAAATATGTAGGAAATGTTAAGCTTCGATTTGTGGATACGTTTCGGTTGATGTCTAGTAGTTTGGAAAACTTAGTTACAAACTTAACATCATACCCTGAAACAGAAAATGCAACGCTCATGACTCGTAAAGGCGTATTTCCTTATGATTACATTGATTCTTGGGAAAAGTTAAGTGAGACGTGTTTACCTCCAAAAGAAGCATTCTTTAACAAATTAAGTCAGGAAGATGTTAGTAAGGAAGACTATGAACATGCCAAAAATGTCTGGAATCAGTTCAAAATTAAAACTCTAGGGGAATATAGTGACCTTTACCTAACTTCAGATGTACTCCTTCTTGCAGACAGCTTTGAAACATTTAGAAACAAAACATTAGAAACACATCGAGTGGATGCCGCACACTTCTTTACTTCACCTGGTTTAAGTTTCGAGGCAATGCTCCTTTACACTGGCATTGAACTGGAATTGCTACAGGATTACGATCAGATTCTTTTAATAGAGTCTGGAATACGTGGAGGCATATGCCAGGTTTCTCATAGGTATGCTGAAGCTAACAATAAATACATGGAAACATATGATTCCGAGAAACCATCGCAGTTTATTACCTATGATGATGCCAACAACCAATACGGGTGGGCTATGTGCCACTCCCTTCCTTACGGTGGATTTCAGTGGGTTTCTCCAGATACCATTGATCTAAAAACGCTAAAGGAAGACGATCCTGTTGGATACATTCTGGACATTGATGTCGATTATCCATCCAACCTTCATGATTTACACAACGATTTACCTTTCCTACCAGAGTGTATACAACCTAAGGATTCGTCTCTCAAAAAACTAATTCCTCATCTTGGAAATCGAAGGCGGTACGTTGTTCATTACATGTCACTTAAACAGGCTCTAAATCATGGACTAAAATTGATAAAAATTCATCGTGTGTTAAAGTTTCAACAGAGACCTTGGCTAAAGGCATACGTAGATTTTAATAACAACCTTCGAAAACAAGCTAAAAATGATTTTGAGAAAAATCTTTACAAATTATTTAACAATGCAATTTTTGGAAAAACAATGGAAAATATTCGTAAAAGAATAGATATACGTCTTGTAACTGACAGCAAAAGAGCTGAAAAGCTAATCGCTAAACCAACATGTATCGACAGAACAATTTATGGTCCTAACCTAGCTGCATTCCACATGGCTAAACGTAGCATTGTATTCAATAAGCCTATATATATTGGAATGTGTATCCTGGATATTTCAAAAACTCTTATGTATTCACACCACTATGATGTCCTGCTACCCTATTATGGGATCGAAAATCTTAAACTCATGTATATGGACACAGACTCGTTTATATATTTGGTTAACACCCAAGATGTTTATCAAGACAAGTTGAAATTTTTAGAACACCTGGACACATCTGATTATCCTACTTATCACATATGTTACTCTTCATCAAACAAGAAAACTTTGGGAAAATTTAAAGACGAGGCTTGTGGACGTATTATTAAAGCATTTGCTGGACTTAGAGCTAAAATGTATGCTTTAAACATTAATGGACTAGAAATAAAAAAGATTAAAGGTATTAGCAAAGGTGTTGTCAAAAATTGTTTAAGTTTTCAAGATTATAAGGATTGTCTCTTGAAGAACGAGGTAAAAAGAATACCGATGAACATTATCGCATCTAAACAACATAACATATCATCTGTAAAACTAAACAAAATTGCTTTGTGTCCTCGTGATGATAAACGAGTAATTGACTCTGATGGTATAGCTACACATGCTTATGGTCATTACAAAACCGTTGACCACACTTAAATAACTAAGTTATACATATCAAGTCAACAAAGTAATACAGTGTCTCCCAAACTTCATTGTGTTCAATGGAACCTACCAGATGTTGTGGTGGAATGAGGAGTGGAAAGGAAGTGGTCACCTTCCACACATACTCTCAGGTCTTGTACTTATAATTGAAAAGACCTCTGGCATAAGATTAATTTTTCCATAAGTCTGTGTGTGAATGAAAAGGTATCTAGCGTGAGATTGATTTCTCTGTAAGCCTGTGAGTGAATGAAAGGCTTATGGCACAAGATTGATTTCTCTGTAATTTTTGACGTGTTCTATATAAAAAATGTATTGTATACATGTAATTGATCAAATGGATAAATAAAAATCTAATCTAAGGCCTCTGGTGCTAGATTAATTTCTCCGTACGCCTGTGTGTGTGTGTTTGTGTGTGTGTGTTAACTCTGCCTCTAGGCTTAAGCCCTAGTGCTGGTCTCAAGCCCAGAGAAAAGAGGAGAGGCACAAAAGCATATACTTCTTTAAACTTAACTATAATGCGCGGTGCCCTTTACGAAGGGAGAGTAGACCTTTGAGGTGTATTCGTCATTCAAGATTGCAAACCTTGTTGATACACCTGTGATAAGAGTTTACGTATAGCATTTATAGTTAACTTACTGGAGTATCAGCTTCATGACATACTCAAGCTTTGACTGGTTGATGTTAAGCCCCTCACAGAGGGGGTGTAGAGTACTGGCTACAACTCTGTAAGACAAGGCTACAACCCTTGCGGTGTTGTTAACGGCGGTTTCTACCATTTTAACGTCCTGGTTGGCTTAACGTATGTGTGTAAAGCATATCCCACCATGTGTGTGAGAGCTGAAAAGGTGATAACAGTTAAATGTAAAATCAACTTTTGAATATTGATCAGGTGCAAAACTTGAAAAATGAAATAAATAAAAAAACGACAATATTGCAAATTGTAAATAACCGTGTGAGAAATATGAAAATAAAAAATGACTATTAAAAAAACATCATGCGCTAAGTCACTAGACGTTGAACAACCCCCCCCCCCTTCTTTCACCCTTGTACAAAATATAAATAATATCTTGGCTCAGAGCATCCATAATCCTAAGCTCGTTGTGAATGGCAGCCATCTTGCACATTAGCCCCTGCGCCAGCTATGACTCTCCCTCCCATAAGAATAACATAAGAGAGTTGCGCGTGGCAGCCATCTTGCACATTAGCCCCTGCGCCAGCTTCGGCTTATTATACCTACTGATCTGGGCGCATTAGGCTGTAACCATTGTCAAAAACATTGGATTGGACAAAACGAAGGTTAGAATGGTTGGGTGTAGGTGCAGCCGCACGCAGCTAGCGGGGCACGGTTGACACAAAACTATTGATCTGGGCGCGTTAGGCTGTAACTATTGTCAAAAACGATTGGATTGAACAAAACGAAGGTTAGAATGGTCGGTGTAGGTGCGGCCTCGGCCGCGCGCAGCTAGCGGGGAACGGCTGACACAAAACTATTGATCTGGACGCGTTAGGCTGTAACCATTGTCAAAAACATTGGAATGGACAAAACGAAGGTTAGAATGGTCGGTGTAGGTGCGGCCTTAGCCGCACGCAGCTAGCGGGGCAAGGTTGACAGAAAACTAATGATCTGGGCGCATTAGGCTGTAACCATTGTCAAAAACATTGGATTGGATAAAACGAAGGTTAGAATGGTCGGGTGTGGGTGCGGCCTCGACTTCCCTCTCATTGTTGGTTACAGATAGGTTATGTTTTATTCTCCTAACTTCCGCTTCACGATGGCATTTCGTGCGCGGTAGTGTTTTTGGTACTAAAATGTGGTGTTGCAATAGCTTCAGCAACTTCTCAGGTTGATCATAGAACCGGCGATAGAAGTTACTGATTGTTATCTGGCAACTCGACAATCCATAGTGAATAAATGATTCAAATCAGCACACTATCAAATGAACAGAGTGCCGCACACGGATATGCGCACTACAGAATGAACTGAGCGCTTCTTTGTTTTATATAGTGCCGTAAGAGCAAGGTTGGCAGTACTGTTTTAATGACAGACCAGCAGACCAAACGAGGAGACCTGAATACTCAACTACCGCAACCGATGAGGATTGATTTGGACTAATGGCGGTCACGGCTGTAATTTTGGCTATATATGTTGTGATCCTATTTGGGAAGGCTGGGTGGGTCACAGACGGCAGAGGAGGAAACATCTATTACTACATTTTCTCCAGATATTTTCCTGACCATTACTACAGGTATTTTGGTTAGGCACTGCTACCACAATTATACTGAATTGAGAATATTGCACCAGAACTAAACAATAAAGCTCACGAGTATCAAAAAATGATAATAAACACAAATACACATGACCACAAGTACAACGGCAGGTTCCGTTTTATAGAGAAGTACCTGACTGTAGAATACGCCACGTTTTCCCTTCTGTAGGTGCGGTTCGGGTGACAAGTACAACGGCAGGTTCCGTTTCATAGAGAAGTACCTCACTGTAGAATACACTATGTTTCCCCTTCTGTATATGTGGCTCTGGCACAAACCTCACTTGGCATGTAACGACCCTAGCAGGCCAAGCCTCCATGGAAATCACTTTCTCTCTTAGCCAGACAAACTACAACAGCAAATAGAAATAGTAAACGAATACAAATATCTAGGAATCACCTTCCAAACATCAGGAAACTCCTTCAACAAACACATAAAACAAAAGACAATAACCGCCATCACTGCAATGAGCGACATCAGAAAAATTCAATCACTATCATTAGACACCGCAATGAAGATTTTCAGAGTCAAAATAGTACCAATCCTGACATATGGACTTCAAATAATATGGGACTACTTGAAAACAAGAGATCTAAGAACAATAGAGAATGTAAAAGATCTGTATCTAAAGAAAGCACTAGGCATCTCAAAATATACACCCTCCAGGTATACATATTTACTGGCAAGAGAATCTTTCCTGATAGAGGAACTAAAATATACTCTACTACTACCAACCACGAAAGCATACAGCAATCTCCTAACAGAAAGTCAGCAAAAGAAGGAAAAAGTAGAAGAAGAATTCTACGGCATGAGCGCCATGATCGACCGAAGCTGGGCAAAAGCTAACCAGCAGATGAGAAGTGCAGTCATCAGGCTGGGGGTCCATGGCTTCCATCACAAGACATGCCACATAACATCATACCACAGGATCTCGGAGAAATGCGTGTGCATACAGTGCAACGAAAAGTGCGACAAATACCACATCCTATTATGCAAGAACATTACAAGATCACTAATGGAACTTAGTTCTGAAGAGTAAAGACATAGATACATATCAAACAATCAAATGTATTAAAAAAATTAATGTATGGCCACTTGGCTGCAATAACTCTTAAAAAAATACAATTAAGCTACTTAAAACAGAAACACACTTAAAATTTTATGTTATTAATACCATGCCTCTGTCTTTTCATGGATGAGCTACGTTCAAACCTTGGACTATACTGTGTATAGTACAACTACGTCAACGATCTGAAAGTTGCCACTAGCACATAGCCTAAGCTATACCATTTCATTTATTCGAGTTACCCCTTGTGATTTCTTACCTCACTTGTAGGCTACTGTTTGAAAGAACTTTAAACTCTCGACTTCAAAACCAACTTTTTCACTTCATTGATATCTATTGTACAGTACTAGACCTGGCATCGTATAACAGTCCGTCAAGAGTCAAAGTGGTTGTCCTGTGCCAATAACAAAAACCTATTCAAATAAAAATTAGCCAATGGGATTTGAGACCCTTATATGAAATGTGGAAATAAATATATATATATCTCCTTGTTTTATTATATAAGGCTATGTAAGTTACATACCTACACATTTAAACGACAATAATATTAGCCATGTCTTAAATCGCCAAGAGACCTACCAAGTCGGAACATCAATTTCTGTTCATTGCCTGCCTACTAATTATGCAATTATATAATGCCTAACATTCCCTTGTAACTCCCAGAAAACTACACATTCAATGCACATTTTGCGAAATACTATTATTAACGTTTTATTGCACCCAAATTGTGCAAGAAATACTAATATAGGTTATAATCGCTCACCTGGGGGCTTATTAGTGTTCAAATGCTCTCACTAAACAACTCTTAAAATGATATTAAAACATACACAGTCATTCCAAGAACTACAGTTTTAATTAGCACATGTTTCAACGTTGTTTAATGAATTTTTTACACCTAAACGCAAAGCAGATGAATTGGACGACTCTGAACTACTGCTACCAAAGAATACTGCTACAATAAAAGCGGCTGAAATAATGCTCCTGGATTACAACCGAGGGAGTTACAGCGTCGACGACTTTGAACTATCAATATTCTCATACAGTTAAATATCCGCCATTCGCTGCTCGGTTCCCGTAGCGAGCGGACGTGTGTGCTGTCTCGTGCGACTCTGTGTGGTTGGAAGTTTGTGCGTTCACCCACGTGGGTAATATTCGTGAGTGATCTAGTCGTAGTTTTTTATTTTGTGTTAAATTATCCTTTTGGGTAAGTGTTTTCGTAACTAAAACAATCTTTCATCCCCATGTCCCTTCCCGGGGATGGGGTCAAGGACAAACCTCCGGAGTTTGCCCCTCCTGAATCTGTCAGTCAAATAGAACCAATCCTGGTAGAAACTGTTCCTATGGATACTACATTAATCTTAAATGAACGTGATATCCTCCAGACTGTCGCTGGTTCGACAACCTCTCAGGAGGTTTCTCAGCCAACGCCACCTCTTATTACCCCGAAATTGGTTCCTCAACACACATACGGTGCTCACCACTCTGGCCCATATAACGTCTTTATCGAATCAACTAACCCGAAACAAATTGGCAATGCTCACCCAATGGTTTTGGGCCGTCTGTTCTACCAACATAAGGTCCCAGACATTGTCTCCATAAAAGGCAAGGGCCGGAATCGCGTTGAAATCCTATTTCGAACCCGTACTGCAGCAAATTCCATGCTTAAGCATCCTCTGCTCACGGAACGTTCCCTGCGGGCATTTATCCCATCCTCAAACGTTCATCGTGTGGGCGTCATACGTGGCGTCGACACCACACTTACTCAAGACGAAATACTAGAATTCATTCAGTCACCTGTCCCTGTGGTTGCCGCGCAACGTATGAATAGGAAAAAATATACTGATGGAGTTTCGGAATATATTCCTACAGGCACCGTGAAAATTACCTTTGATTCGCAAACTCTCCCTACTAATGTATCACTTTTCAGTGTTTATTTGGAGGTCCAAGCATTTATATTCTCCCCTATTCTATGTCGTCGCTGTCAGCGATATGGCCACGGTAACGATAATTGCCGTTCTCGTGAACCCCGCTGTGGCACCTGCTCCCTCAACCATAATACGGTTGAATGTACACAGATCATACGTAAGTGCGTTAATTGTGGTGAAAACCACGCAGCGGGGTCCCCTCGTTGCTCTGTACATCAACGACAACTCGAAATTAAGAAGCAGATGTGTCTGCAAAATAAATCCTACTTTGATATTACAAATGCGTCAAATGCGCCTCCTGTCTTCAACCCATTGTTGGTGCCCCAACAATTCCCCGCTTTACCCCCCTCTCAATCTCCCCCGATCGAACCCGCCCGTAAAATAAAATTCACTCAGATGATCCCTAGCTCCCCTAAACTGACACCCCAATTAGGGTACGACCGTGCTGCGTACCTCAATATCTTACGACCGACCCCCTTTCCTTCCTCCTCACTTTCTACTTCTCCCACCCTTCCCTTTTTTTCTCAGCCTCAACCATCAACCTCCCACGACACCTCGGTGCTTGGTCCTTCCTCCGACACCACACCTGGTTTCCCCAGTGTGCATAACCCTTCTGCGGAAATTACCCACGATTTCGCCCAATTGTTGGAGTTATTAGGCTCCAATACTCAATGGGTTTATTTGCTACAACGATTGCGTGACAAGGTACTACCCTTAGTTAACCTTCCTTCTGCTGACCCTCCTTGTTAAATGCGGTTATTACAATGGAATTGTCGGAGTATAAATAACAAACGACATGAGGTACTATCTCTCTTAAATTCTTTCCAACCTGATTTATTTTTACTTCAAGAAACGTGGTTAAAACCACATTTTAAATTCAGCATTCCAGGATATAATACCGAACGATCAGATGGCGATGGTTTCGGGGGCATTCTTATCCTTATCCGCAATACCATTCCCTACACCCGTCTTCTCTTATTTAATACCCTTCCCTCTACCTTTCTTATTGCTATTCGTATCGATGCTCTTACTATACTCAATTTCTACTGCCCTCCTAGCGTACATGGCAATCGATTCCAATGGCAAACCTTCTTTCAACAGTTTTCTCATCTTACCCACTTCCTTCTAGGGGGTGATTTTAACGCCCATCACCTCTCTTGGGGCAGTGAAACAATTAATGACAAAGGCCGCCACGTTCTTCATGCCACCACTCTATGTCATTTTTCTATTTTAAATGATGGCTCCCCGACTAGAATTTCCATCCCCAATCGAAATAAAAGTGCTGTCGATCTTTCGATTGTCACAGCTGACTTACGTCCGTCCTCTACTTGGTATACTCTATCTGATACTCACATGAGCGATCATTTTCCCATATTAATCGACGTTACTCGCGGTACTCTTCCGCACCCCCCTCGTCCCCCCCCCCCCTCTCAGTCCCGCGTACTTAGTAATTTTGATGCTGCATTTTTTCAAACCTGGCTCACTGACCATCTTTTGGATACTCATTCTTCTCCTTCCGTTGATTACCAACGGTTGATTCATCTTATCACCACATATCTCGATACATACCACCCTATCACGACGCGCTTTTCAAACAGTGGACCACGTCACTATCAAATTAAATGGTGGGACAATAAATGTACAGCCTGGGTGAAACGCCGGAAATGCTGTTTGAGAGACCTTCGTCGCCACAATACTTATGAAGCGTACGTCAAATATAAAAATTTAATAGCCAAGATCCAACGTGGATTCAATTTAAAACGTCGTACAGCCTGGAAAACCTTCACAGAAACCCTCTCCCGACAAAGTTCCTCCTCATCCATTTGGCAGTCAATTAATTCTATTAACCGCACTCGATCTCGACAAGCCCACCCTCCCACTTCCCCCGCAGTTTACCTTCAGTTCCTATCAACGCTCACTCCCGATTTTGTTCCACCTGACATTCCAATTCCTATCGTCCCTGTCCACCCTCATTTTCAGACCGTCATTTCACCATTCCAACTTTCTGAGATTGACCGCGCCCTTCTTCCCCAAAAATCCTCCTCCCCCGGTCCCGATGCAATTACGTATCAGATGCTCCGCTTGTTGGCTCCCCCTGCTCAAAGGGTGTTACTTGCATTCTTCAATTCTATTTTATGTGGTTTTCCCGTACCTACGTCCTGGAATTTCTTTCACTTAATCCCCATCCTTAAACCGGGGAAAATTCCTTCTGATCCGTTGAGTTACAGAGGAATAGTTTTAGGTTCTTGTCTTCGAAAATTATTCCAAAAACTGTTACTAAATCGTTTAACATGGTGTATGGAATATTATTTCCAACTTCCTAAATATCAGTTTGCTTTTCGGCGGGGAAAAAGTACGGTGGATGCTCTTAACCTCTTTATAACTGATCTCGTTCTCGCTCGCAGTCGTAAACAATCGACGATCGCAGTGTTTTTAGACATCCAAGGTGCTTATGACAATGTTCATCTCCCACAACTCTTCTCTAAATTATATTCTTTCCACTTCCCCAGATGTATTCGTTCCATTCTCCTCCAATTACTCACGAACCGTCAAATCATGTTGAAATACCACGACCCAACCTCTTCGATTCGATATACTTCTCACGGCTTGCCCCAGGGTGATATCATGAGCGGGTTTCTCTACCTTCTCTACACCGCCGATCTTGAACGTTTAATTTCTCCTCATGCTCGACTTATTCAATTTGCTGATGACATTCTGCTCTATAAAACTGCGAACACGGTAGACGAATGTATTCTATCTATTCAAGATGCCTTATTACTCCTGCATAACTGGTTTTCCGAACATGGCTTCCAAACCTCTTCACGGAAAAATGCCGCTATGCTTTTTACCTCTACTCGCCGCCCTCCCTCTCCACACGTATATATTGGCCCTCATACCATACCTTTTCGCACTTCCTTTAAATATCTAGGGCTTCACATTGATACTAAATTAAACTGGAATGCCCACTTCTCCGCCTTACAAACACTGCTTCATCCGAGAATCAACATCCTTTGCTCGCTTACTCGCCGTCATTGGGGCGCTGACCCTTCTGTCCTCCTCCGTGTTTATCAAAATATCATTCGCTCTGTCTTAGAATATGGGTGCCATTTCTTCGACTTAGCCCCTCCTCGGTCGTTGCAAAAACTAGATACGCTACAATTCCAAGCTCTACGCATAATTACTGGAGCTTTATCTTCTTCCCCCACCAACGCCTTGTTAGTCGAGACAGGCGAATACCCACTCCATGTACGTCGAACTTTTCTCTCTAGCAAATATCTTTTAAAACATTTATCCTTATATAACCATCCTTTACTTCCCAAACTTCAACTCATGAGTGAATACCGCCTCCTAAACCGGTTTTACTCTGCCCGTTCCCCTTCGTTGCTCCTTGCTTATCAATTTCTCCTTCCCCTTAAGCCGAATATCTTACAAACCCGCACTCATTTGTCACACAGCGGCAATTATCCCGTTCAATTTTTCTCCCCCTCCGTCTTTCTGAATGTTTTTCAATCCTTACCACCTCCAGTTAGAAACCTCCCTCACCTCTGTCACCAACAGCTTCAGGCTTTCCTTCATCACTTCCCTAGTCACATCCCCTTTTATACTGACGGTTCCAAACGATCTCAAGCCCCCTTTACAGGCGCATCAGTCTACGCCCCTGCTATTGATCAAATTTTAACATTCTCCTTACCGTGCGATATTTCGATTTTCACCGCAGAAGCCTTTGCTGTTCGTCATGCCTTACAAGTTATTAAACAATTATCCATCAAACAAGCTATAATATTATCTGACGCTCACAGTGTCTTGTCCGCTCTCCTTTCTCCCTATTCATCACAAAACTGGTATATTCATTCCATTCAAAGATTATCTTACGAATTATCCCACGCCAATTTTGACATCCTTTTTGTATGGATTCCTGGCCACGCTTCGATCCCTGGTAATGAAACAGCTGATACACACGCCAAATCCACGACCCTTGGCCACGGCACGTGTTATAATATTTCTGTCCCGTCGAGCGACTTGCTTTTAAAATCCAAACAACACTTCCAACAAACATGGCAAACCATTTGGGATACAACCTCTCGGTTCAAGGGTACTTTTTATTACAGACTTCAGCCCCATATCCCGATCACACCTTGGTTTTCCTCCTGTACTTACACACGTCGTCATATAACTATCATAATCCGTCTCCGATTTAATCACTCCCTTACCCCGGATAGGTTGTTCAAATTCAAACTTCGCGCCACCGACCGGTGTGACTGTGGACAATCTATCGGTACCATCCAACATCTTTTATTCCAATGTACTCTATTCGAACGCCCTCGTATAAACTTCATTCGTGAATTGCTCCAACTTGGATTTGTACAGCCCTTGAATATTACATGTTTGCTACACACTCCGACAATTCCTATTGTTCGTGCGATCGTCTCTTTTTTCGACGCCTGCCACCTTCAATTATAACGTTGTAAATAAATGGTTCCTGTATCTGTTGACCCGGTGTTACCCAGTTTTGTAGTATATAGTCGCCTTGGTGGGTCACTAGGCGTGAAGATTTGCACCTTGTGTTATATTCCTTCCTTTTCATCTATCCCTTTCTTAAATTTTTACATTACAACGGTTCTGTATCATAAATCTATTTTGTTCTGTGCATAAGTGAGTTTATTCTACTTCCAACCACATCGCGCGGTTCTCGCCCTCAAGAAGTGTTAATCTCCTCAACTGGTGACTGGGTGAAGAGCTCTCTCAGGCCCAAAAAATCTCCTGAAAGAAAGAAAGAAGAAGAAATATCCGCCAATCAGAAGTCTTAAAATACGGCGTAAGCTGTAGTCCAGGAGATTTAAGAAATACGGACGCGACTTTCTGCTCGCTAGACGTCTCTCTGTTTATCATACTGTGATTATTGCCAGTGATGCCAACCCAAGTTTTCAAAATATCGTCAAGTAACAGATTCCTATGTTATCAACAGAGAAAAGACGGTTTTAAGTTATTGAGAGTTTAAAAAGTCAGTAAATCCGTAGCTAAACAATACTAGATCCAAAATATTTTGTCACCAAAATGTTCGGAAAAGTTGCCAAGCAAACTAGTAACACTGATTGTTGCCCGCTATGGGCTATGTAATAGCTGTATATTATATAAAATTAGATTTTTACGATTTGTGTTTTTGACTAAATATACTATACTAGCCGAAGAGTTTTTTAAATGATCAGTTTTTAAAATGTTTTATGAAAACATTGAAGTCCTTGTCCCTTACTGCCAACGTAACGTAGGGTATTGTTTGAAAAGACACCTGACGGATTTATGTTTCATAGCTTTATAATTTTCCTCTTGCACTTTGTTGCGTAATCTTATGCTTCGGATTATCCCGATCATGATTAGTTGCAAGATGCTTGTGCCGTTGATTTCAGAGAAATTGGAAGAATATAATTATTTCAAATTATGACGGTTCATTTGACAACAATAGCAGTGAACGGTTTTAACTTGCTTCAAACAAAACAACTCTACTGTATTCCATAATCGTAAACCGAACTCAAAATCTACCTGATTTTGATGCTGAAATTTTCTGTACTGATTAATTCTGAATTATTGTTCCTTTTGGACATATTTTACCATTAATTAATTGGTGGTGATGGGCCAGAATTGCACACCAAGCAAGAAGGGACATTGTTTACAAGACGTTGGTAGCGGTTGCCAGCCTATTATTGTCTTTGCTCGTGTGTAATTTCGCCGCCATTTATGAGATTTCATAATCCCCCAGATTTTTCTTGTGAACTATTACACCTGTTGCTGAAGGTAGGAATATGAATTAAATGCACATTGTTCGTGATAATTCTGTAGAATAGTTTACTTTCTCTACGGACTGCTGATTTTCATGTGAAGAGACATTCATTTCCGTAGTTTTGTTTGATGGAGACGAAAAAATTAAGTGTTTCAAGCAGGGTACGTCATTTTTAATGAAAAGTGTTTTTGATGGATTTTGGTACATTCTTCGTTATGCTTTTTTATACAGAATATGCATGTTTTATGGTATTTCTGTATCCATACGGTTATTAAATTTATTAAGGAGCGCTGGAAAGAGCATTAATTACAAGCTAAATGAGTAAACATAACACTGAAAAATCTTTATTAATTCTTTACGAGAGGGTTTCACGACATGAAATAAAAGGCAAAACTATTGGCCTGGATAAAGTTTATTGATGCGTGACTTCCCCCGCTGTGCGTGACAAAAACCAGGGGTGTTATCTATTAGCTAACACGGCCCCGTATCCATCCACCATTGGTCTGGACGAAAATATTGGTCTAGGCAAAACCATTGTGAAACCCTCTTGTGAAGTTTTACCAAATCTTTTACCCGAATGGGTATTAGTTTTCACTATAATCAGACAAAGATTTCGTCCCTTTCCGGCACACTGTGATGTGATACAGCGTACCCCTCTGTCCGCATAATTCACTCACACATCTTTCATTCGACTAATGGAAAAGCTTGTTCTCACAAATCTTGTGGTGGAAACCATGTATGGCCAGTCTCGTGATGATATGTTTTTGCTCCTGGTTCGTGTTGGTGTTTTCTTCCTCCTACGCTCCAGTAGTTTGACGGAATCCTCAGTAGAAGGCAGGCTTAACCCTCCGTTACACGCGCACCCAGCTGTTGCACCACTACACAAGCGCGGACTGACAGTGGTTCCTTCCATTCCTCAATCTGGTTTACAGTATGATGACCAGCGTATGACTATATGTTCATAAATTGATACAAAGTGATATTTTCATCAACATATTTTGTCGCAGAATTTAGCAAAGTACTTACAGTGAAACTCCTCAAATCCGAACCCCAGAAATCCGAAATCCCGGGTAATCCGAACGAGTTATTTTCGACAATTTCAAGTTTGAAAAAAAAAAGAAACTTATTTTAGTGATAAAACAATTATATATTCTACAATATAACGTTATTTTAAATAATTAGTTGAAAAATTAACAAAGAAGTACAGTTGGCATACCTAACAAAGTGTAAAGGTGCCTAAGCTACAAACTTATCTCATCCAGGATTGATAAACGGAAAAGTTGGTTATTGTAATTTCTTAGGTTAATCAATTTGCAAAAACAATGAAATAACAATAGAAATACACAAAATATAATTTAATCTTTCACTTGAAATCAGTTATCTTCAAATTGTCGAAGTGACGAAAACATTTTCGCGGTGGCAATCGTGCGCCAGCGTCGCATGAACATGACATCGTTTGGCGTGACTACTGCGTGTTGTTCTACGAAGCGCAATGCGATGTCAAGAGCAGATGCAGCTTCAGTATGTCACATTGTCTGTCCAAGTTTCTTCTTCCTCACTGTCGCTAGCTCAACGTAGTCCTATACCGTAACGAGGGCTGGTTATTATGTTATAGATATTTTCGGCTAATCCGAACAAATTGAAATCCGAACAGGCTACAGCCCCAATTAGTTCGGATTTCAGGGGTTTTACTGTATTATAAATTTTACGTTACACAATAAAAATTACTTGACGTGAAAATATTCTACAAAAGCAAATATGCTTGATTCCACTGGTCGGTTCTTAGTAGTGGTCATAAATGGTGGGATTTCACGTTTATTCTTGCGAATCGTTCCACCAAGTGTCAATTTATCTTTGCAAGCAAATCGTGAGCAAGAAGAACAGGTCTAAATCAGTTGTCGCAAGTAACATTTCTACCAGCTTTTGATATTGGTTTCACCAATCTCTTTACGATTTGGTGTGGCGTGATTTTGCATTGGTATGGGCCCTCAGGTTGTCTTCAGCAGTATATCTCCATATTACTTGTACACACATCAAAAAAAGTTTTGCATCACCTCGGTTCCAAGAGTTCCGGAACCTTTAAATACAAAGGGAATAGAGATCAACACAAACAACATTTCAGCTCGTTTTATTGCTCATGAGACCCACACATTGCATGTTTTACCATCATACAGCTAGACTTTCAGCATTTGTGGTCCAGATTGCAGTACACACCACTACCTCTAATACCCAGTAGCACGTCCTCTTGCATTGATGCATGCCTGTATTCGTCGTGGCATACTATCCACAAGTTCATCAAGACACTGTTGGTCCAAATTGTCCCACTCCTCAACGACAATTCGGCGTAAATCTCTCAGAGTGGTTGGTGGGTCAAGACGTCCATAAACAGCCCTTTTCAACATATCCCAGGCATGTTCGATAGGGTTCATGTCTGGCGAACATGCTGGCCACTGTAGTCGAGCGATGTCGTTATCTTGAAGGAACGCATTCACAAGATGTGCACGATGAGGTCGAGAATTGTCGTCCATGAAGACAAATGCCTCTCCAATATTCTGCCGATATGGTTGCACTCTGGGTCGGAGGATGTCATTCAGGTATCGTAAAGCCGTTTCGGAGCCTTCCATGACCACCAGTGGCGTACGTCGGCCCCACATAATGCCACCCCAAACCATCAGGGAACCACCACCTTGCTGCACTCGCTGGACAGTGTGTCTAAGACGTTCAGCCTGACCAGGGTGCCTCCAAACACGTCTCCGACGATTGTCTGGTTGAAGGCATATGCGACACTCATCGGTGAAGAGAACGTGATGCCAATTCCGTGGGGTCCATTCAGCATGTTGTTGGGCCCATCTGTACCGCGCTGCATGGTGTCGGGGTTGCAAAGCTGGACCTCGCCATGGACGTCGGGAGTGAAGTTGCGCATCATGCAGCCTATTGCGCACAGTTTGAGTTGAAACACGACGTCCTGTGGCTGAACGAAACGCATTATTCAACATGGTGGCATTGCTGTCAGGGTTCCTCCGAGCGGCAATCCGTAAGTAGCGGTCATCCACTACAGTAGTAGCCCTTGGGCGGCCTGAGCGAGGCCTGTCATCGACAGTTCCTGTATCTCTGTACCTCCTCCATGTCCGAACTACATCGCTTTGGTTCACTCTGAGACGCCTGGAAACTTCCCTTGTTGAGAGCCCTTCTTGACACAAAGTAACAATGCGGACGCGATCGAACTGCGGTATTGACCTTCTAGGCATGGTAGAACTACAGACAACATGAGCAGCGTACCTTCGTCCTGGTGGAATGACTGGAACTGATCGGCTGTCGTACCCCCTCCGTCTAATAGGCCCTGCTCATGCATGGTTGTTTACATCTTTGAGCAGTTTTAGTGACATCTATGAACAGTCAAAGGGACTGTATCTTGGATACAATATACACAGTCAACGTCTATATGCCGGAGATCTGGGAACCGAGGTGATGCAAAACTTTTTTTGATGTGTGTATAATACATTTTGGCATCGGTTAGTGCAAAAATCTTTATACCGTACTTGGCAGGGTTGGACGGAATATATTGGCGAAAGCTGCACCTTCCCCGAAATGTATCTAACATTTCATCAATTGTCACTAGTTCCGCCAAACTGTAGTGTTTCTTGCAGTTACCTATGAACGTGTCTACTAAATACCGCACAGAAGCGAATTTGTCCGCCTGTTTACGATGCTCTCGGGAGTTGATGTCATCAAATTTCAAACACTTCAACAAGAAACAGAAACGGTTTGGTTAAATTGTACATTGCGATACAGCCACGTTTAGGGAATTTTTAGGGACCTCAGTGACGTCACATATCGATATTGAGTCGCTTTGCTTGCCGGGAGTCGCTTTGTTAGCTGATTAATACGTCAATTTCGCGCGCGATTTTGTTCGAGAAGGTTGTCAATTTTTTTCACCTGTTAGCGATTTGTAAACATAATTTTAACGATTATTATTCCTGTGAATAACCTATAGTACAAGATTTTGATATTACCAGTGTCGTGTGCGCGATTGTGTTGGCGATTTGTAATAAAATTGTTGAATTCCTGAAGTTGTCGGATTCAATTAAAATGCCGTTACGTGTTACGTGAGGGAACGTGTGCTCGAAAATTACTGCTTCTTCTTGTACATGTGGAATAATACAAACTGTGGGACCTCTAGGTGAGTTCGTTGTTCATACATTTATTTTGGTTTTTACATTTAATTGAAAAGTTGCACTGACTCTTCGAAAGCCATAGACAATGCCATTTGTCTAAACGATAATAATACGTGAGGCACGGTGGGAGGGAATACGCCTGGGTAAGATATAGAGAAAAATTGCCATTTACAAGAACACTTGAAAATGGCATATAACAGTCTTTTGTATCAGACGTATATTGGTCTGTTTTTACGTTGCATACAGTATGTTTGTGTGGCGTTATTTGATAGTATGTAATGGATGGTGATTTCTAATTGAGATACAAGTATTTGCAGTCAATATTGAAAAACATAAAAATACCAAACTATTGGGGGAGGGGATGCAGCCCCCCCCCCCCTAAATAAAACCATTAGTGACCACAATGATTTATAATGAAATTATAATGCTTTAGTTTTTGGTTGTTTTTGCGTATGTTATTGCGGATATGTAGCCAACATTGGAAAAAAAACGAAACTATACAAAACCATATCTTGCTATAAGTTACATAATTAGTTTTGTAGTTTTTTATAATGTTTATTTCTGTTATTGAGTCGTCACCGCCCAATATTATTATTGACCCCAGTGTATGTGTTTGGAAGCAGCATTGGAAACAATATTTGGTGGGAGGGAGGGGATTGGGGAGGAGGTGAAATTTTCCCAGTAAATAAGAATATTATTGACCACAATGTTTTATATGACTGATTTTATGTGTTAGTGAACGGTTATGTTTGTGTTTCTGGTTTTGATGGATATTAATGCGTTTTTACAATTATATTACACACCGCGTATATAGCTTCATTTTACAGGACTATACACAATTATAGATTTCGATATGAATTTTTTCAAATTTAACCTGATATTGCGATATTATGATGTGCATTGGAATCTGTAATTGATCTACATAGGCCAATTACAGATTTCGAAGCTGAAATTTGAAAATGTTACCCTAAATTGCGAAATTTCTTATGAATCGGAATCTTTGATTGAGGTATATAACTTAGGCCTATGTCAATTAAAGAATTCGATGCAATGGTTTGTAATTACGAAATGAAAATAATTACGATGTGTATCGGAATCTGTAATTGACCTAAATAGGCCAATTATAGGTTTCGATGCGGAAATTAAAATAGATGACGTTAAATTGCTGAATTTTTATACGCATCAGTATCTTCAATGGATCTATGTAGGTGAATTACAGATATCTATGTAATGTTTCTTAATTTCGAAATGAAAATAATTGCGATGTGTATCGGAATCTGTAATTGACCTACATAGGCCAATTATAGATTTCGATGTGGAAATTTTTAAATATAAGTTAATGTTAAATTGCGAAATTTTGTTATGCATCGGAATATTTAATTGAGCCATCTACGACAATTATAGATTTCGATGCAATGTTTTTTAATTACGAAATGAAAATAATTACGATGTGTATCGAATTCTGTAATTGACCTACATAGGCCATTTATATATTTCGATGCGGAAATTTAAATATATGACGTGATTTTGCGATTTTTTTATATCTATCGGAATCTTTAATTGAGCTATGTAGGTCAATTACAGCTTTCGATGCATTGTTCGATTTGAAGGTTTTTGTTTAATTTAGCTTTGTGTTTTTGTGTTTCCCCACCCAAAAACCCCTATTACCCAGGCTTTTCCCGTGAGCTTGCTAGAGGAGTATTTCGTGACGTCGTTGATGACGTCACGGAAGTCGCCATTTTGTTTTAGGGGAATTTTATACGCGGATGGATCGTAATGTATAGTTATCCCGTTTCTATGATATTGGTACCTAATAAACCTCTTCAAGTTACTCATGAAAAGTAAATTCCTTATGCACAAGAAAGTAGGCTAAATATTGAAATACTTGACATACTAACTATTCTTTGTTATTTGATTGTTGTAAAAGGTCCTTTCCAGCTGTGAAATGAGATTCAAGTAGCCTATATATGAAGCATACTTGGGATATTGTATGTGTGATGTTTAGTTAAAATTATGGTCGTTGGCATACATGTTCCCTTAAGACCTTCTTGCCAATATCACCAGTCATGCTATTCAATGTACGGTAGCTTCAACATTCTCAACCAGAATTACAGATATATTCACTGCAATTCTCCTTCCTTGAAGACTTAGTATGGTAGACGGTAAACAACCACAGTTTAAAAAGATGGTATATTGGCTTTCACGGCCGGTGAATTAAAACTCAGCAAATCTTCTAGGTTTGTGCCGTGTCTTGTGTGGGGTTTCGCCTAGGACACCAAGCTAGGCTCATCGGCGGGCTCTTGGTGTCCCCGCCCGGACCCCCACAGGAGTGACGAACTGCGTGCCACCTCCCTTTATATAAGGTGCAACTGCACCACTTGACTACGATAACTAAAAGTTCAAGCAGCCTTAACCTCCCTATGAAGGCTTCCAAAAAGATGGTATATTGGCTTTCACGGCCGGTGAATTAAAACTCAGCAAATCTTCTAGGTTTGTGCCGTGTCTTGTGTGGGGTTTCGCCTAGGACACCAAGCTAGGCTCATCGGCGGGCTCTTGGTGTCCCCGCCCGGACCCCCACAGGAGTGACGAACTGCGCGCCACCTCCCTTTATATAAGGTGCAACTGCACCACTTGACTACGAGAACTAAAAGTTCAAGCAGCCTTTACCTCCCTACGAAGGCTTCCAAAAAGATGGTATATTGGCTTTCACGGCCGGTGAATTAAAACTCAGCAAATCTTCTAGGTTTGTGCCGTGTCTTGTGTGGGGTTTCGCCTAGGACACCAAGCTAGGCTCATCGGCGGGCTCTTGGTGTCCCCGCCCGGACCCCCACAGGAGTGACGAACTGCGCGCCACCTCCCTTTATATAAGGTGCAACTGCACCACTTGACTACGAGAACTAAAAGTTCAAGCAGCCTTAACCTCCCTATGAAGGCTTCCAAAAAGATGGTATATTGGCTTTCACGGCCGGTGAATTAAAACTCAGCAAATCTTCTAGGTTTGTGCCGTGTCTTGTGTGGGGTTTCGCCTAGAACACCAAGCTAGGCTCATCGGCGGGCTCTTGGTGTCCCCGCCCGGACCCCCACAGGAGTGACGAACTGCGCGCCACCTCCCTTTATATAAGGTGCAACTGCACCACTTGACTACGAGAACTAAAAGTTCATTCGGTGGCAGCCGTCTTACGCGAGCCATACCAGGCATGGGCTCAAGGATTTCGCATTCCTGCAACCATCAATGAAGCGGAGTTAGTAGCCGCCATCCTGGCGGCCTACTGGGTCATGGAGGAATTCAGTGCTTTGGACTTTAATAACCTCATAATTTATACAGACAGCAGTGTAGCCAGGTACACTTTGATATCGGGCCGTGGCCCACTTTTGTATCGCCAATTGTATACTCTTCCCTTGTACTTATTGTTAATAAAGAATGCAGCACAGCGAGGCGTCAGCCTCGCGTGGCGAACTGTCGCTTCCGCAGAGAACCCGGCTGACGTGCCCTCCCGGGCCGTACTCGACGAGGTACACGCGAGACTCCCTTGACTATAAAGGGAGTGCGCGCCCGGGAGGTCTCGTCAGTTGGAAATATCTGCGGGAGAGACAGGGACACCACAGCAGCTCATTAGTCTATCTTCAAACACATATGTGTCGAACGACACACCGCAGACGGAGGGGGGCGGTGTCGGAGCTCGCCCTCGCCTATGGGACAGAGCGGTCCGTCACGCCTCCCATACCCTACGTTCGGTATCCGTCTGCGTGTCACCTGCAAGATACCCTGCAGCAGTTCTGGAGTCAGTACGTTCCACCTTCGGATGAGGATGAGCCTCATCAGGCACCTTCACTTCCTGTTACCTTGGTTCCACAACAAGTTCAAGATCTTAATTGGTTCCATTGGGGGAGTGGGCCCTGTGACGAAATGGGCACAGAGGAGCAAGAATCCGGCGTAGGGGCCCCCGGCACTCCGGGAGGAGCGGGCGTTCCCCGCAACGATGACACAGCTGACCATCCACACTTGGACATTCTGGATCCGGACCAGCAGGCAGACCAGGACCCGGACGAGGAGGACCCGTACTGGGAGTGGGACCCTCGCTACCCGCGCAGGCCCCCGGTCCTGCGAAAAACAGTCATCATGGATCAACACGGCTTCCCACACATCGAGGTCGACCAACCCACCAAGATGCCGCAGCAGCCGACGCACTACGTTTCCACAGCAGTGCCGCCGGCACACCCCATCCCTTATTTGGACACACCTTGTGGCAGGTATGCCACCCGCATTATGAAGGAGGGGGTTGCTCTGCCTCGCCCCACCAACGCACCGCAGTGTTTCCGGCCTACAAGACGATCCGCCCTCATGGACGACATCATTCAAGATCTAGTGAACAACAAAGTGATAACCAAGTTTAAACCGTACAGTGCTTTCCCATTGTTTCTAGTTGCCAAACAAAACGGTAGTGCGCGCATTATCTATGACTTGTCCGCCTGGACGGAATTTATCGTGACGCCCAAGTTCTCACTCCAATCTGCCGCCCAGGCACTTCACCAAATACCGAGTGACCATGTGTGTGTAAAACTTGACTTGAAAAGAGGTTTCTATCAAATCCCGCTCCGACAGCGGGACACTCTAAATTATGGAATATATTATGACAAGCAGTACTACTGTTGGGAGCGGGTGCCGATGGGACATGCGTTAGGGCCCAGTGTTATGCAGAGGTGGGCCACGGCAGTGGCAGAACTGGTACATCAGCAATTCCCTCAACTACGAATGATAGTGTACTTAGATGACTGGCTGGTCCACGGACCAGTCATTGATGTGCAAGAACTGGTAACTTTTCTGGAAGTAGTGGTTGGAGTCACACTCAACCGACAAAAATGTATTCTCGTCCCGTCGACAGTGCTACACTATCTAGGAGTGGTCATAAACCTTACGGCTCAGTGCATATTGGTTCATCACGACACCCAACAGAGGATTCTACAGATCATGCGTGACATCCCTCACTACACGGAGCACCAGTCCTAGCAGGCGGCCGGATATATCAGCTGGGTTTGCTGGGTGATGGGGTGGCCGATGTATGTGCCCCGCCACATCCTGTCAGGAGAACCTTATTGGCCACGCAAACTCTTGACGCCGACGTTCATCGCCACGCCCCGCAATACTGGGCAACGACATAGGAAACTCGAGGTCTACGCCGACACCACCCCCTATTCGGTGGCAGCCGTCTTACGCGAGCCATACCAGGCATGGGCTCAAGGATTTCGCATTCCTGCAACCATCAATGAAGCGGAGTTAGTAGCCGCCATCCTGGCGGCCTACTGGGTCATGGAGGAATTCAGTGCTTTGGACTTTAATAACCTCATAATTTATACAGACAGCAGTGTAGCCAGGTACACTTTGATATCGGGCCGTGGCCCACTTTTGTATCACCAATTGTATACTCTTCCCTTGTACTTATTGTTAATAAAGAATGCAGCACAGCGAGGCGTCAGCCTCGCGTGGCGAACTGTCGCTTCCGCAGAGAACCCGGCTGACGGGCCCTCCCGGGCCGTACTCGACGAGGTACACGCGAGACTCCCTTGACTATAAAGGGAGTGCGCGCCCGGGAGGTCTCGTCAGTTGGAAATATCTGCGGGAGAGACAGGGATACCACAGCGCTGCTGGTGTCACCTCCACCGAACGACTGCTCCCGATCGGCCCGGCTGGTCCCCTTATATATCCGCCTGGGACGGGCGTGTATACAGGAGGCGAAGCCGAGTCGAGCATGGGCGCAGCCGCCCGGCGAAGGGGTCACCGGGCTGAGGGCCCTGTACTTTATTCAAAATAATTTACAAATCAGCCAAAAAATAACATTAGAATTATGGAACAATGGATCACATGGAAACAAAACATAGACAATATTATACCCTTCACTCATACCCTTCACTACCGCACCGTTCCACACAAACACAAACACATACTGTTCAGACCCATTAGGAGGATCACTCTTCTTCTTCCTGAAGCCCCAAACCCAGACGCTCCGCTACACGATGTGAGAATTGAGAAAGTCCCAAGGCCTGTTCGTACTCGTGCAGGGTGCGCCAAGATGTGGCCCTCTGGAGAGTGGTATCCTCGAAAGCTGCTCGATGTCCGGGTCGTCCTCGACGTAACACCCGCCGGGAGGATGTCCTCGAGGAATTCACTTGGCTGTGCCTCTCCCGCCCCCGCGTGGTCCACGGCCTCGGCCGGTCCCTCGTTGAGACCCTCCGTGGAAGACCGCGGGCTGACGGGCTGGGACTTGGTACTGGAAGTTCGCCGGAAGCTCTAGAACTTCGTCCCCTCCGGCGCTGTCCAATTGCATGGCGAACCCCCACCCTTTGGTGAGGGCCGCGTATAATAGGTTGGCTCGATTGAAGCAATATTTCTGCTGCCCAGGATCTAGAAGGTTCCAGTTGGACAGGAGGTACAAAGTTGTCTGAGTGTCGTGATGGTCCCGCCCCGTAGGGACCATCACGAGTTGCTGCTTCAGGGCCTGCGCCAGATTCCAGACCCGCTGCTCGGTAGGCACCGGGAGTCACTTGGGGTAATCCAATGGTGCCAGGGATCGCCACGGATGTTCTGAGAGGTGATGCTGCGGCTGGAACTCGGGATACTCCTCGGGTTCTTCTTCCTCGTCTTGGGGCTCTGGAGGCGGTTGTTGCTGCTGTTGTTGGCGAATTTCTAAAAAATTCAAGCGGCGGCTGATCTCGTCCAATGTGCCAGGATACGTTCTGTAGTGTCTGCCATACCGGTTTCTGTAGTCACGGATACTGTATCGTGCGAAGACGATGATGACGGTGGAGGCGTGTTCCGGTTGGCGACCAGTTTCTTTGCCGGAGAGACTGATCTGGCTCGTGGAGTCTGCGTCTTGGGTGTTGTGTTCTCTTTGCGGCTGGTGTTAGGCTTCTGTTGCCTAAAATGATGAGCTACGCTGGCGGGCGTTTGTCGCGGAGTCGTGCCGGTGTTGGTCTTCTTCTTCTCAGATTTAGGTGGCATGCTCCGACACTCCTGTGGTGGGCCACTACGGGTGGCTGGAAGTACTATGACGCTGCTGGTGTCACCTCCACCGAACGACTGCTCCCGATCGGCCCGGCTGGCCCCCTTATATATCCGCCTGGGACGGGCGTGTATACAGGAGGCGAAGCCGAGTCGAGCATGGGCGCAGCCGCCCGGCGAAGGGGGCACCGGGCTGAGGGCCCTGTACTTTATTCAAAATAATTTACAAATCAGCCAAAAAATAACATTAGAATTATAGAACAATGGATCACATGGAAACAAAACATAGACAATATTATACCCTATATTATATTATGCGAAATCCTTGAGCCCATGCCTGGTATGGCTCGCGTAAGACGGCTGCCACCGAATGAACTTTTAGTTCTCGTAGTCAAGTGGTGCAGTTGCACCTTATATAAAGGGAGGTGGCGCGCAGTTCGTCACTCCTGTGGGGGTCCGGGCGGGGACACCAAGAGCCCGCCGATGAGCCTAGCTTGGTGTCCTAGGCGAAACCCCACACAAGACACGGCACAAACCTAGAAGATTTGCTGAGTCTTAATTCACCGGCCGTGAAAGCCAATATACCATCTTTTTGGAAGCCTTCATAGGGAGGTTAAGGCTGCTTGAACTTTTAGTTCTCGTAGTCAAGTGGTGCAGTTGCACCTTATATAAAGGGAGGTGGCGCGCAGTTCGTCACTCCTGTGGGGGTCCGGGCGGGGACACCAAGAGCCCGCCGATGAGCCTAGCTTGGTGTCCTAGGCGAAACCCCACACAAGACACGGCACAAACCAAGAAGATTTGCTGAGTTTTAATTCACCGGCCGTGAAAGCCAATATACCATCTTTTTGGAAGCCTTCATAGGGAGGTTAAGGCTGCTTGAACTTTTAGTTCTCGTAGTCAAGTGGTGCAGTTGCACCTTATATAAAGGGAGGTGGCGCGCAGTTCGTCACTCCTGTGGGGGTCCGGGCGGGGACACCAAGAGCCCGCCGATGAGCCTAGCTTGGTGTCCTAGGCGAAACCCCACACAAGACACGGCACAAACCTAGAAGATTTGCTGAGTTTTAATTCACCGGCCGTGAAAGCCAATATACCATCTTTTTGGAAGCCTTCATAGGGAGGTTAAGGCTGCTTGAACTTTTAGTTCTCGTAGTCAAGTGGTGCAGTTGCACCTTATATAAAGGGAGGTGGCGCGCAGTTCGTCACTCCTGAGGGGGTCCGGGCGGGGACACCAAGAGCCCGCCGATGAGCCTAGCTTGGTGTCCTAGGCGAAACCCCACACAAGACACGGCACAAACCTAGAAGATTTGCTGAGTTTTAATTCACCGGCCGTGAAAGCCAATATACCATCTGTTTGGAAGCCTTCATAGGGAGGTTAAGGCGGCTTGAACTTTTAGTTCTCGTAGTCAAGTGGTGCAGTTGCACCTTATATAAAGGGAGGTGGCGCGCAGTTCGTCACTCCTGTGGGGGTCCGGGCGGGGACACCAAGAGCCCGCCGATGAGCCTAGCTTGGTGTCCTAGGCGAAACCCCACACAAGACACGGCACAAACCTAGAAGATTTGCTGAGTTTTAATTCACCGGCCGTGAAAGCCAATATACCATCTTTTTGGAAGCCTTCATAGGGAGGTTAAGGCTGCTTGAACTTTTAGTTCTCGTAGTCAAGTGGTGCAGTTGCACCTTATATAAAGGGAGGTGGCGCGCAGTTCGTCACTCCTGTGGGGGTCCGGGCGGGGACACCAAGAGCCCGCCGATGAGCCTAGCTTGGTGTCCTAGGCGAAACCCCACACAAGACACGGCACAAACCTAGAAGATTTGCTGAGTTTTAATTCACCGGCCGTGAAAGCCAATATACCATCTTTTTGGAAGCCTTCATAGGGAGGTTAAGGCTGCTTAAACTTTTAGTTCTCGTAGTCAAGTGGTGCAGTTGCACCTTATATAAAGGGAGGTGGCGCGCAGTTCGTCACTCCTGTGGGGGTCCGGGCGGGGACACCAAGAGCCCGCCGATGAGCCTAGCTTGGTGTCCTAGGCGAAACCCCACACAAGACACGGCACAAACCTAGAAGATTTGCTGAGTTTTAATTCACCGGCCGTGAAAGCCAATATACCATCTTTTTGGAAGCCTTCATAGGGAGGTTAAGGCTGCTTGAACTTTTAGTTCTCGTAGTCAAGTGGTGCAGTTGCACCTTATATAAAGGGAGGTGGCGCGCAGTTCGTCACTCCTGTGGGGGTCCGGGCGGGGACACCAAGAGCCCGCCGATGAGCCTAGCTTGGTGTCCTAGGCGAAACCCCACACAAGACACGGCACAAACCTAGAAGATTTGCTGAGTTTTAATTCACCGGCCGTGAAAGCCAATATACCATCTTTTTGGAAGCCTTCATAGGGAGATTAAGGCTGCTTGAACCTTTAGTTCTCGTAGTCAAGTGGTGCAGTTGCACCTTATATAAAGGGAGGTGGTGCGCAGTTCGTCACTCCTGTGGGGGTCCGGGCGGGGACACCAAGAGCCCGCCGATGAGCCTAGCTTGGTGTCCTAGGCGAAACCCCACACAAGACACGGCACAAACCTAGAAGATTTGCTGAGTTTTAATTCACCGGCCGTGAAAGCCAATATACCATCTTTTTGGAAGCCTTCATAGGGAGGTTAAGGCTGCTTGAAATTTTAGTTCTCATAGTCAAGTGGTGCAGTTGCACCTTATATAAAGGGAGGTGGCGCGCAGTGTGAGTTTGCATTCACAAATTCTCATAGTGTGTTTCTTTTGTTTTTGAATTTCTCATAGTGTTCTTCTTTTGTTTTTGTATACCGTACAAGTCAAATGTACTTTTTTGAATATAAACGTCTGTTTCCGGTTGTGACCAATGGATGTCGGTGTTTGTTTCTTCTCCCATCAATTTGGAGTTTAGGACTGTATTTAGTAAACCTTTTATACTAATTATTTTATGACAGGTTATGAGCCCAGTTAAACGCTTATTGCTGTTAATGTGTGGACTTTGTGATGGGAGAATGTCGGTCGTTAAAAGGTGTTGATATGTGCGGTGCACATGTGGACGGCAGTTAAGTGTGCATTCAAGATAGTTTTTGGTGAATTTTGTGGACGATTTTCTATTGTGAGGACTATTTGTACGCTTTATTTTAAGTATACATACTAACATGGATTCAGCTACGGGAAGCAGCGAGCGAGTAGTTGCAATAGTGAGGTTACAGGACGACAATTGGGAAGCGTGGAGCACCCGAACAAAGGCATTGCTTCAAACAAGGCGTCTGTGGGACGCGGTTCAAGGTATCCCACGAAAGACCGATACAGGAGAGGTAGAAGATACACCCGTTGAAGAGTACTCCGAGGCCCAACTGGCCAAAGATCAAGACGCGAAAAACTTCCTCATAGGTTTGGTCACCGACCCTTTCCTAGGTGATATCAAAGAAGCGGAGACAGCTAAGGAAGCATGGCAGAATCTTCTGACTTCAAGTTGCGATACCGGAGTCCTTCAAATTGTGACGATGTTAGAAGAATTGTGTCTTTTTAAGAAAACTAGTGAAATTAGCATGCGTACATTTGTTGATAAAGTGCTCACTTGGTGTGCACGGTTGGACGATATAGGTATAACATTTACGGATAAGGCCAAAGCTGCTTTTATTCTCAGAGGACTGGAAAAGCGGGAGTACGAAAATTTGATACGTTCATTGGAAAGCAATGAAGAAAACTTAAGTGTAAAGGTAGTGCGAGCCAAACTATTGCTGGAGGAGAGAAAGAACAAGTTGGACAAACTAAAGATGGAGCGAGAACAGGAGACTTATGCGAGGCTGAAGAAGGAAGAATCTGAGGGTGAAAGCGTGAAGGCAATGGTGGCAGCCATGCGCTTAAATTCCAAGGAGGTCATCAACAGCAGCAAAAGTGTCAACAAGCCAACAGGTAGTGGTGGATTCATGTGCTACAAGTGCCAAGAACAGGGGCATATTGCGAAGTTCTGTGATTTAGTTCATGAAGCAAGAAAGAAAGGTTCAGTTTTGTGTTTTAATTGTGCCAAGATAGGTCATACTTCCCGGAATTGTAGTAATGGACGCAAGGAAAATGTTAAGGTTAAGAATCGTGAGGTTATTGCCACGGTAAAGGACGATGAGGCGGCAAACGAATGTGTTCAGGTTAATGCTAGTAGTGTTAAGGTAAAGGCGTATGTGGCAACTGAAAGCAAGGATGATGCATCTGATTATGTACGCAGGTGGTATGTAGATTCAGGAGCCACTGAGCACCTGACACCTTATAAGGATATTCTGTATGATTACACCCCAAAGGTTTCTGGTAGTGTAGACACAGCTGATGGATCCGTAGTTAGTGTATGTGGTATGGGAAGTGTGCTTATGAAGTTATCTGACAAGTGTGGAGGTTCTTTTCTGAAACTGAAAAGAGTGTTGTATGTCCCAGGTCTTCAAGACAATTTAATATCTGTAGGCCAATTTGACAGGAAAGGTGCAGTCGTAACCATTAAAGATAGCAAAGTTGTATTGTCAGATCATGAGGGTATATTCCTTACGGGTGAGGCCGTTGGAAATATGTATGAGGTAAATTGTGATTATTTTATGGTAGAACAAGGGAAAGAATTTGCTTGTAATGACGAGGTGGAGGTTGTGTATGCTAAGAGCAACAAAGCTGTAACTAGCGGAATATGGCATCAGCGTTTTGGCCATGCTCTGAACATTCCAGATCGTGATTTTATACCCAAAGAAAAGAATCTTGATTGTGATACTTGTAAACAAGGTAAAATGAAAAGACTTAAATTTAATGAAAGAGATCATGTATCTCAGAAGCCATTAGATGTTGTGTTCTCTGATGTATGCCAGTTAGAGCACCCATCGATTGGAGGTAGCAAATATTTTATAACATTTACTGATGATTGTACCAGATTCTCATATGTAAGGTTTCTTAAGCATAAGAGTGATGCATTTAATGAGTTTCTGAAGGTTAAGGCCCTAATGGAGACAGCACAAGGGACCAAGTTGAAATCTTTCCATTCAGACAACGGTGGAGAGTATTTAAGTACAGAGTTTTGTAACTATCTTGAAAAGGAAGGTATTGTTCGTAGGTTAACAATGGCTTACTCTCCCCAACAGAATGGCGTTGCTGAACGCCTCAACCAGCAACTTCTCACCACTAGTAGGTGCATGCTCATTCAGTCAGGCATGCCAGTTCAATTTTGGGGGGAAGCCATCAGCACAGCCTGCTATATAAATAATAGGTGTGTGTCATCAACTGTAAAGAACATCCCATTTGAACTGTGGACGAGTAGAAAGTTGTCAGACCAGGAATTGCTTATGTTAAAATCATTCGGTTGTAAAGTTTGGATTCATAAACGTAATGTGGAAAAGTTAGTGCCAAGGGCAAATGTTGGTGCAATGCTAGGGTACCCCGATGACTCGAGGGGCTACCGTGTATGGGACATCGAAAAGAAATGTGTCATTAAATCCAGGAATGTAGAATTTGTTGAAGATGTATTTCCGTTTTCTGCAAAAGCCCAGGAAAAACCTGTAACTCAGATAGATTGTGAACCTAGAACAGTTGGAGAAGTGTTTGTCGAGCAGAAAGATTGTGGAGGTGACGTGTTTGAACACGAAGTAGCCGAATCAGGAAATGAAAATTCTGTAACAAGTGATAGTGATGCCTCTTTGTCAGATTCTGATGTAATAGACGCTCCATTACAGCCTGAACACACAGTATTACGCAGGTCGAGTAGAGGGAGAAAACTTCCCAGCAAGTGTGTATGTTGTAATGAAGTCAAGGTCAAATGTCGCATTGTCATGTTGAGGTCAGAATATAACGATCCGGTGTCTTTTCAAGAAGCCACCTCACGAGATGACAAAGATAAATGGTTTGAAGCAATGAACCAAGAGATTGCCCTCTTGGAAAAACATAATGTCTGGATACTTGCAGAAGATGCAGGTGGCAAGATTGTCATAGGCACCAAATGGGCGTATAAAACTAAACGAAACCAAGAAGGTGAAGTACTTAGGTATAGAGCACGTTTAGTAGCTCAAGGTTTCAGTCAAATAAAGGGTACAGATTTCCTTGAATCCTACAGTCCTGTGGTAAAAAGGAAAACTATTAGGACCCTTATAGCCATAGGAGTAGAGCGTGAATGGGATAATTGTCACTTGGACATTGTATCGGCATACCTTAATAGCAAAATTAAGGAAACTGTATTCGTAAATCAACCAGAAGGTTTTCGCAGTGTAGAATACCCAGAATATGTGCTAAAACTCAACAAGAGTATTTGCGGTTTATGTCAAGCTGGTAAAGATTGGCACAATTGTATCACTGCACAACTTGTCAAGCTTGGCTTAAATCAAAGCAAATGTGATCCATGTCTGTATTTTAGCCCAGATCATGACCCATATGTTGCCCTTTGCTACCATACAAGGAATGATATGCAAATGTTTGTTGTTAGTGTAAGGCTAGTTATGTAATTTTTTGTTGTTTTTGTTTTTAGTTTTTTTTTTTTTGCAATTTGTGAATGGGGGGAAGTGTGAGTTTGCATTCACAAATTCTCATAGTGTGTTTCTTTTGTTTTTGTATTTCTCATAGTGTTCTTCTTTTGTTTTTGTATACCGTACAAGTCGAATGTACTTTTTTGAATATAACCGTCTGTTTCCGGTTGTGACCAATGGATGTCGGTGTTTGTTTCTTCTCCCATCAATTTGGAGTTTAGGACTGTATTTAGTAAACCTTTTTTACTAATTATTTTATGACACGCAGTTCGTCACTCCTGTGGGGGTCCGGGCGGGGACACCAAGAGCCCGCCGATGAGCCTAGCTTGGTGTCCTAGGCGAAACCCCACACAAGACACGGCACAAACCTAGAAGATTTGCTGAGTTTTAATTCACCGGCCGTGAAAGCCAATATACCATCTGTTTGGAAGCCTTCATAGGGAGGTTAAGGCTGCTTGAACTTTTAGTTCTCGTAGTCAAGTGGTGCAGTTGCACCTTATATAAAGGGAGGTGGCGCGCAGTTCGTCACTCCTGTGGGGGACGGGCGGGGACACCAAGAGCCCGCCGATGAGCCTAGCTTGGCGTCCTAGGCGAAACCCCACACAAGACACGGCACAAACCTAGACGATTTGCTGAGTTTTAATTCACCGGCCGTGAAAGCCAATATACCATCTTTTTGGAAGCCTTCATAGGGAGGTTAAGGCTGCTTGAACTTATAGTTCTCGTAGTCAAGTGGTGCAGTTGCACCTTATATAAAGGGAGGTGGCGCGCAGTTCGTCACTCCTGTGGGGGTCCGGGCGGGGACACCAAGAGCCCGCCAATGAGCCTAGCTTGGTGTCCTAGGCGAAACCCCACACAAGACACGGCACAAACCTAGAAGATTTGCTGACTTTTAATTCACCGGCCGTGAAAGCCAATATACCATCTTTTTGGAAGCCTTCATAGGGAGGTTAAGGCTGCTTGAACTTTTAGTTCTCGTAGTCAAGTGGTGCAGTTGCACCTTATATAAAGGGAGGTGGAGCGCAGTTCGTGACCCCTGTGGGGGTCCGGGCGGGGACACCAAGAGCCCGCCGATGAGCCTAGCTTGGTGTCCTAGGCGAAACCCCACACAAGACACGGCACAAACCTAGAAGATTTGCTGAGTTTTAATTCACCGGCCGTGAAAGCCAATATACCATCTTTTTGGAAGCCTTCATAGGGAGGTTAAGGCTGCTTGAACTTTTAGTTCTCGTAGTCAAGTGGTGCAGTTGCACCTTATATAAAGGGAGGTGGCGCGCAGTTCGTCACTCCTGTGGGGGTCCGGGCGGTGACACCAAGAGCCCGCCGATGAGCCTAGCTTGGTGTCCTAGGCGAAACCCCACACAAGACACGGCACAAACCTAGAAGATTTGCTGAGTTTTAATTCACCGGCCGTGAAAGCCAATATACCATCTTTTTGGAAGTCTTCATAGGGAGGTTAAGGCTGCTTGAACTTTTAGTTCTCGTAGTCAAGTGGTGCAGTTGCACCTTATATAAAGGGAGGTGGCGCGCAGTTCGTCACTCCTGTGGGGGTCCGGGCGGGGACACCAAGAGCCCGCCGATGAGCCTAGCTTGGTGTCCTAGGCGAAACCCCACACAAGACAGGGCACAAACCTAGAAGATTTGCTGAGTTTTAATTCACCGGCCGTGAAAGCCAATATACCATCTTTTTGGAAGCCTTCATAGGGAGGTTAAGGCTGCTTGAACTTTTAGTTCTCGTAGTCAAGTGGTGCAGTTGCACCTTATATAAAGGGAGGTGGCGCGCAGTTCGTCACTCCTGTGGGGGTCCGGGCGGGGACACCAAGAGCCCGCCGATGAGCCTAGCTTGGTGTCCTAGGCGAAACCCCACACAAGACACGGCACAAACCTAGAAGATTTGCTGAGTTTTAATTCACCGGCCGTGAAAGCCAATATACCATCTTTTTGGAAGCCTTCATAGGGAGGTTAAGGCTGCTTGAACTTTTAGTTCTCGTAGTCAAGTGGTGCAGTTGCACCTTATATAAAGGGAGGTGGAGCGCAGTTCGTCACTCCTGTGGGGGTCCGGGCGGGGACACCGAGAGCCCGCCGATGAGCCTAGCTTGGTGTCCTAGGTGAAACCCCACACAAGACACGGCACAAACCTAGAAGATTTGCTGAGGTTTAATTCACCGGCCGTGAAAGCCAATATACCATCTTTTTGGAAGCCTTCATAGGGAGGTTAAGGCTGCTTGAACTTTTAGTTCTCGTAGTCAAGTGGTGCAGTTGCACCTTATATAAAGGGAGGTGGCGCGCAGTTCGTCACTCCTGTGGGGGTCCGGGCGGGGACACCAAGAGCCCGCCGATGAGCCTAGCTTGGTGTCCTAGGCGAAACCCCACACAAGACACGGCACAAACCTAGAAGATTTGCTGAGTTTTAATTCACCGGCCGTGAAAGCCAATATACCATCTTTTTGGAAGCCTTCATAGGGAGGTTAAGGCTGCTTGAAATTTTAGTTCTCATAGTCAAGTGGTGCAGTTGCACCTTATATAAAGGGAGGTGGCGCGCAGTGTGAGTTTGCATTCACAAATTCTCATAGTGTGTTTCTTTTGTTTTTGAATTTCTCATAGTGTTCTTCTTTTGTTTTTGTATACCGTACAAGTCAAATGTACTTTTTTGAATATAAACGTCTGTTTCCGGTTGTGACCAATGGATGTCGGTGTTTGTTTCTTCTCCCATCAATTTGGAGTTTAGGACTGTATTTAGTAAACCTTTTATACTAATTATTTTATGACAGGTTATGAGCCCAGTTAAACGCTTATTGCTGTTAATGTGTGGACTTTGTTTTGGGAGAATGTCGGTCGTTAAAAGGTGTTGATATGTGCGGTGCACATGTGGACGGCAGTTAAGTGTGCATTCAAGATAGTTTTTGGTGAATTTTGTGGACGATTTTCTATTGTGAGGACTATTTGTACGCTTTATTTTAAGTATACATACTAACATGGATTCAGCTACGGGAAGCAGCGAGCGAGTAGTTGCAATAGTGAGGTTACAGGACGACAATTGGGAAGCGTGGAGCACCCGAACAAAGGCATTGCTTCAAACAAGGCGTCTGTGGGACGCGGTTCAAGGTATCCCACGAAAGACCGATACAGGAGAGGTAGAAGATACACCCGTTGAAGAGTACTCCGAGGCCCAACTGGCCAAAGATCAAGACGCGAAAAACTTCCTCATAGGTTTGGTCACCGACCCTTTCCTAGGTGATATCAAAGAAGCGGAGACAGCTAAGGAAGCATGGCAGAATCTTCTGACTTCAAGTTGCGATACCGGAGTCCTTCAAATTGTGACGATGTTAGAAGAATTGTGTCTTTTTAAGAAAACTAGTGAAATTAGCATGCGTACATTTGTTGATAAAGTGCTCACTTGGTGTGCACGGTTGGACGATGTAGGTATAACATTTACGGATAAGGCCAAAGCTGCTTTTATTCTCAGAGGACTGGAAAAGCGGGAGTACGAAAATTTGATACGTTCATTGGAAAGCAATGAAGAAAACTTAAGTGTAAAGGTAGTGCGAGCCAAACTATTGCTGGAGGAGAGAAAGAACAAGTTGGACAAACTAAAGATGGAGCGAGAACAGGAGACTTATGCGAGGCTGAAGAAGGAAGAATCTGAGGGTGAAAGCGTGAAGGCAATGGTGGCAGCCATGCGCTTAAATTCCAAGGAGGTCGTCAACAGCAGCAAAAGTGTCAACAAGCCAACAGGTAGTGGTGGATTCATGTGCTACAAGTGCCAAGAACAGGGGCATATTGCGAAGTTCTGTGATTTAGTTCATGAAGCAAGAAAGAAAGGTTCAGTTTTGTGTTTTAATTGTGCCAAGATAGGTCATACTTCCCGGAATTGTAGTAATGGACGCAAGGAAAATGTTAAGGTTAAGAATCGTGAGGTTATTGCCACGGTAAAGGACGATGAGGCGGCAAACGAATGTGTTCAGGTTAATGCTAGTAGTGTTAAGGTAAAGGCGTATGTGGCAACTGAAAGCAAGGATGATGCATCTGATTATGTACGCAGGTGGTATGTAGATTCAGGAGCCACTGAGCACCTGACACCTTATAAGGATATTCTGTATGATTACACCCCAAAGGTTTCTGGTAGTGTAGACACAGCTGATGGATCCGTAGTTAGTGTATGTGGTATGGGAAGTGTGCTTATGAAGTTATCTGACAAGTGTGGAGGTTCTTTTCTGAAACTGAAAAGAGTGTTGTATGTCCCAGGTCTTCAAGACAATTTAATATCTGTAGGCCAATTTGACAGGAAAGGTGCAGTCGTAACCATTAAAGATAGCAAAGTTGTATTGTCAGATCATGAGGGTATATTCCTTACGGGTGAGGCCGTTGGAAATATGTATGAGGTAAATTGTGATTATTTTATGGTAGAACAAGGGAAAGAATTTGCTTGTAATGACGAGGTGGAGGTTGTGTATGCTAAGAGCAACAAAGCTGTAACTAGCGGAATATGGCATCAGCGTTTTGGCCATGCTCTGAACATTCCAGATCGTGATTTTATACCCAAAGAAAAGAATCTTGATTGTGATACTTGTAAACAAGGTAAAATGAAAAGACTTAAATTTAATGAAAGAGATCATGTATCTCAGAAGCCATTAGATGTTGTGTTCTCTGATGTATGCCAGTTAGAGCACCCATCGATTGGAGGTAGCAAATATTTTATAACATTTACTGATGATTGTACCAGATTCTCATATGTAAGGTTTCTTAAGCATAAGAGTGATGCATTTAATGAGTTTCTGAAGGTTAAGGCCCTAATGGAGACAGCACAAGGGACCAAGTTGAAATCTTTCCATTCAGACAACGGTGGAGAGTATTTAAGTACAGAGTTTTGTAACTATCTTGAAAAGGAAGGTATTGTTCGTAGGTTAACAATGGCTTACTCTCCCCAACAGAATGGCGTTGCTGAACGCCTCAACCAGCAACTTCTCACCACTAGTAGGTGCATGCTCATTCAGTCAGGCATGCCAGTTCAATTTTGGGGGGAAGCCATCAGCACAGCCTGCTATATAAATAATAGGTGTGTGTCATCAACTGTAAAGAACATCCCATTTGAACTGTGGACGAGTAGAAAGTTGTCAGACCAGGAATTGCTTATGTTAAAATCATTCGGTTGTAAAGTTTGGATTCATAAACGTAATGTGGAAAAGTTAGTGCCAAGGGCAAATGTTGGTGCAATGCTAGGGTACCCCGATGACTCGAGGGGCTACCGTGTATGGGACATCGAAAAGAAATGTGTCATTAAATCCAGGAATGTAGAATTTGTTGAAGATGTATTTCCGTTTTCTGCAAAAGCCCAGGAAAAACCTGTAACTCAGATAGATTGTGAACCTAGAACAGTTGGAGAAGTGTTTGTCGAGCAGAAAGATTGTGGAGGTGACGTGTTTGAACACGAAGTAGCCGAATCAGGAAATGAAAATTCTGTAACAAGTGATAGTGATGCCTCTTTGTCAGATTCTGATGTAATAGACGCTCCATTACAGCCTGAACACACAGTATTACGCAGGTCGAGTAGAGGGAGAAAACTTCCCAGCAAGTGTGTATGTTGTAATGAAGTCAAGGTCAAATGTCGCATTGTCATGTTGAGGTCAGAATATAACGATCCGGTGTCTTTTCAAGAAGCCACCTCACGAGATGACAAAGATAAATGGTTTGAAGCAATGAACCAAGAGATTGCCCTCTTGGAAAAACATAATGTCTGGATACTTGCAGAAGATGCAGGTGGCAAGATTGTCATAGGCACCAAATGGGCGTATAAAACTAAACGAAACCAAGAAGGTGAAGTACTTAGGTATAGAGCACGTTTAGTAGCTCAAGGTTTCAGTCAAATAAAGGGTACAGATTTCCTTGAATCCTACAGTCCTGTGGTAAAAAGGAAAACTATTAGGACCCTTATAGCCATAGGAGTAGAGCGTGAATGGGATAATTGTCACTTGGACATTGTATCGGCATACCTTAATAGCAAAATTAAGGAAACTGTATTCGTAAATCAACCAGAAGGTTTTCGCAGTGTAGAATACCCAGAATATGTGCTAAAACTCAACAAGAGTATTTGCGGTTTATGTCAAGCTGGTAAAGATTGGCACAATTGTATCACTGCACAACTTGTCAAGCTTGGCTTAAATCAAAGCAAATGTGATCCATGTCTGTATTTTAGCCCAGATCATGACCCATATGTTGCCCTTTGCTACCATACAAGGAATGATATGCAAATGTTTGTTGTTAGTGTAAGGCTAGTTATGTAATTTTTTGTTGTTTTTGTTTTTAGTTTTTTTTTTTGCAATTTGTGAATGGGGGGAAGTGTGAGTTTGCATTCACAAATTCTCATAGTGTGTTTCTTTTGTTTTTGTATTTCTCATAGTGTTCTTCTTTTGTTTTTGTATACCGTACAAGTCGAATGTACTTTTTTGAATATAACCGTCTGTTTCCGGTTGTGACCAATGGATGTCGGTGTTTGTTTCTTCTCCCATCAATTTGGAGTTTAGGACTGTATTTAGTAAACCTTTTTTACTAATTATTTTATGACACGCAGTTCGTCACTCCTGTGGGGGTCCGGGCGGGGACACCAAGAGCCCGCCGATGAGCCTAGCTTGGTGTCCTAGGCGAAACCCCACACAAGACACGGCACAAACCTAGAAGATTTGCTGAGTTTTAATTCACCGGCCGTGAAAGCCAATATACCATCTGTTTGGAAGCCTTCATAGGGAGGTTAAGGCTGCTTGAACTTTTAGTTCTCGTAGTCAAGTGGTGCAGTTGCACCTTATATAAAGGGAGGTGGCGCGCAGTTCGTCACTCCTGTGGGGGACGGGCGGGGACACCAAGAGCCCGCCGATGAGCCTAGCTTGGCGTCCTAGGCGAAACCCCACACAAGACACGGCACAAACCTAGACGATTTGCTGAGTTTTAATTCACCGGCCGTGAAAGCCAATATACCATCTTTTTGGAAGCCTTCATAGGGAGGTTAAGGCTGCTTGAACTTATAGTTCTCGTAGTCAAGTGGTGCAGTTGCACCTTATATAAAGGGAGGTGGCGCGCAGTTCGTCACTCCTGTGGGGGTCCGGGCGGGGACACCAAGAGCCCGCCAATGAGCCTAGCTTGGTGTCCTAGGCGAAACCCCACACAAGACACGGCACAAACCTAGAAGATTTGCTGAGTTTTAATTCACCGGCCGTGAAAGCCAATATACCATCTTTTTGGAAGCCTTCATAGGGAGGTTAAGGCTGCTTGAACTTTTAGTTCTCGTAGTCAAGTGGTGCAGTTGCACCTTATATAAAGGGAGGTGGAGCGCAGTTCGTGACCCCTGTGGGGGTCCGGGCGGGGACACCAAGAGCCCGCCGATGAGCCTAGCTTGGTGTCCTAGGCGAAACCCCACACAAGACACGGCACAAACCTAGAAGATTTGCTGAGTTTTAATTCACCGGCCGTGAAAGCCAATATACCATCTTTTTGGAAGCCTTCATAGGGAGGTTAAGGCTGCTTGAACTTTTAGTTCTCGTAGTCAAGTGGTGCAGTTGCACCTTATATAAAGGGAGGTGGCGCGCAGTTCGTCACTCCTGTGGGGGGTCCGGGCGGTGACACCAAGAGCCCGCCGATGAGCCTAGCTTGGTGTCCTAGGCGAAACCCCACACAAGACACGGCACAAACCTAGAAGATTTGCTGAGTTTTAATTCACCGGCCGTGAAAGCCAATATACCATCTTTTTGGAAGTCTTCATAGGGAGGTTAAGGCTGCTTGAACTTTTAGTTCTCGTAGTCAAGTGGTGCAGTTGCACCTTATATAAAGGGAGGTGGCGCGCAGTTCGTCACTCCTGTGGGGGTCCGGGCGGGGACACCAAGAGCCCGCCGATGAGCCTAGCTTGGTGTCCTAGGCGAAACCCCACACAAGACAGGGCACAAACCTAGAAGATTTGCTGAGTTTTAATTCACCGGCCGTGAAAGCCAATATACCATCTTTTTGGAAGCCTTCATAGGGAGGTTAAGGCTGCTTGAACTTTTAGTTCTCGTAGTCAAGTGGTGCAGTTGCACCTTATATAAAGGGAGGTGGCGCGCAGTTCGTCACTCCTGTGGGGGTCCGGGCGGGGACACCAAGAGCCCGCCGATGAGCCTAGCTTGGTGTCCTAGGCGAAACCCCACACAAGACACGGCACAAACCTAGAAGATTTGCTGAGTTTTAATTCACCGGCCGTGAAAGCCAATATACCATCTTTTTGGAAGCCTTCATAGGGAGGTTAAGGCTGCTTGAACTTTTAGTTCTCGTAGTCAAGTGGTGCAGTTGCACCTTATATAAAGGGAGGTGGAGCGCAGTTCGTCACTCCTGTGGGGGTCCGGGCGGGGACACCGAGAGCCCGCCGATGAGCCTAGCTTGGTGTCCTAGGTGAAACCCCACACAAGACACGGCACAAACCTAGAAGATTTGCTGAGGTTTAATTCACCGGCCGTGAAAGCCAATATACCATCTTTTTGGAAGCCTTCATAGGGAGGTTAAGGCTGCTTGAACTTTTAGTTCTCGTAGTCAAGTGGTGCAGTTGCACCTTATATAAAGGGAGGTGGCGCGCAGTTCGTCACTCCTGTGGGGGTCCGGGCGGGGACACCAAGAGCCCGCCGATGAGCCTAGCTTGGTGTCCTAGGCGAAACCCCACACAAGACACGGCACAAACCTAGAAGATTTGCTGAGTTTTAATTCACCGGCCGTGAAAGCCAATATACCATCTTTTTGGAAGCCTTCATAGGGAGGTTAAGGCTGCTTGAAATTTTAGTTCTCATAGTCAAGTGGTGCAGTTGCACCTTATATAAAGGGAGGTGGCGCGCAGTGTGAGTTTGCATTCACAAATTCTCATAGTGTGTTTCTTTTGTTTTTGAATTTCTCATAGTGTTCTTCTTTTGTTTTTGTATACCGTACAAGTCAAATGTACTTTTTTGAATATAAACGTCTGTTTCCGGTTGTGACCAATGGATGTCGGTGTTTGTTTCTTCTCCCATCAATTTGGAGTTTAGGACTGTATTTAGTAAACCTTTTATACTAATTATTTTATGACAGGTTATGAGCCCAGTTAAACGCTTATTGCTGTTAATGTGTGGACTTTGTTTTGGGAGAATGTCGGTCGTTAAAAGGTGTTGATATGTGCGGTGCACATGTGGACGGCAGTTAAGTGTGCATTCAAGATAGTTTTTGGTGAATTTTGTGGACGATTTTCTATTGTGAGGACTATTTGTACGCTTTATTTTAAGTATACATACTAACATGGATTCAGCTACGGGAAGCAGCGAGCGAGTAGTTGCAATAGTGAGGTTACAGGACGACAATTGGGAAGCGTGGAGCACCCGAACAAAGGCATTGCTTCAAACAAGGCGTCTGTGGGACGCGGTTCAAGGTATCCCACGAAAGACCGATACAGGAGAGGTAGAAGATACACCCGTTGAAGAGTACTCCGAGGCCCAACTGGCCAAAGATCAAGACGCGAAAAACTTCCTCATAGGTTTGGTCACCGACCCTTTCCTAGGTGATATCAAAGAAGCGGAGACAGCTAAGGAAGCATGGCAGAATCTTCTGACTTCAAGTTGCGATACCGGAGTCCTTCAAATTGTGACGATGTTAGAAGAATTGTGTCTTTTTAAGAAAACTAGTGAAATTAGCATGCGTACATTTGTTGATAAAGTGCTCACTTGGTGTGCACGGTTGGACGATGTAGGTATAACATTTACGGATAAGGCCAAAGCTGCTTTTATTCTCAGAGGACTGGAAAAGCGGGAGTACGAAAATTTGATACGTTCATTGGAAAGCAATGAAGAAAACTTAAGTGTAAAGGTAGTGCGAGCCAAACTATTGCTGGAGGAGAGAAAGAACAAGTTGGACAAACTAAAGATGGAGCGAGAACAGGAGACTTATGCGAGGCTGAAGAAGGAAGAATCTGAGGGTGAAAGCGTGAAGGCAATGGTGGCAGCCATGCGCTTAAATTCCAAGGAGGTCGTCAACAGCAGCAAAAGTGTCAACAAGCCAACAGGTAGTGGTGGATTCATGTGCTACAAGTGCCAAGAACAGGGGCATATTGCGAAGTTCTGTGATTTAGTTCATGAAGCAAGAAAGAAAGGTTCAGTTTTGTGTTTTAATTGTGCCAAGATAGGTCATACTTCCCGGAATTGTAGTAATGGACGCAAGGAAAATGTTAAGGTTAAGAATCGTGAGGTTATTGCCACGGTAAAGGACGATGAGGCGGCAAACGAATGTGTTCAGGTTAATGCTAGTAGTGTTAAGGTAAAGGCGTATGTGGCAACTGAAAGCAAGGATGATGCATCTGATTATGTACGCAGGTGGTATGTAGATTCAGGAGCCACTGAGCACCTGACACCTTATAAGGATATTCTGTATGATTACACCCCAAAGGTTTCTGGTAGTGTAGACACAGCTGATGGATCCGTAGTTAGTGTATGTGGTATGGGAAGTGTGCTTATGAAGTTATCTGACAAGTGTGGAGGTTCTTTTCTGAAACTGAAAAGAGTGTTGTATGTCCCAGGTCTTCAAGACAATTTAATATCTGTAGGCCAATTTGACAGGAAAGGTGCAGTCGTAACCATTAAAGATAGCAAAGTTGTATTGTCAGATCATGAGGGTATATTCCTTACGGGTGAGGCCGTTGGAAATATGTATGAGGTAAATTGTGATTATTTTATGGTAGAACAAGGGAAAGAATTTGCTTGTAATGACGAGGTGGAGGTTGTGTATGCTAAGAGCAACAAAGCTGTAACTAGCGGAATATGGCATCAGCGTTTTGGCCATGCTCTGAACATTCCAGATCGTGATTTTATACCCAAAGAAAAGAATCTTGATTGTGATACTTGTAAACAAGGTAAAATGAAAAGACTTAAATTTAATGAAAGAGATCATGTATCTCAGAAGCCATTAGATGTTGTGTTCTCTGATGTATGCCAGTTAGAGCACCCATCGATTGGAGGTAGCAAATATTTTATAACATTTACTGATGATTGTACCAGATTCTCATATGTAAGGTTTCTTAAGCATAAGAGTGATGCATTTAATGAGTTTCTGAAGGTTAAGGCCCTAATGGAGACAGCACAAGGGACCAAGTTGAAATCTTTCCATTCAGACAACGGTGGAGAGTATTTAAGTACAGAGTTTTGTAACTATCTTGAAAAGGAAGGTATTGTTCGTAGGTTAACAATGGCTTACTCTCCCCAACAGAATGGCGTTGCTGAACGCCTCAACCAGCAACTTCTCACCACTAGTAGGTGCATGCTCATTCAGTCAGGCATGCCAGTTCAATTTTGGGGGGAAGCCATCAGCACAGCCTGCTATATAAATAATAGGTGTGTGTCATCAACTGTAAAGAACATCCCATTTGAACTGTGGACGAGTAGAAAGTTGTCAGACCAGGAATTGCTTATGTTAAAATCATTCGGTTGTAAAGTTTGGATTCATAAACGTAATGTGGAAAAGTTAGTGCCAAGGGCAAATGTTGGTGCAATGCTAGGGTACCCCGATGACTCGAGGGGCTACCGTGTATGGGACATCGAAAAGAAATGTGTCATTAAATCCAGGAATGTAGAATTTGTTGAAGATGTATTTCCGTTTTCTGCAAAAGCCCAGGAAAAACCTGTAACTCAGATAGATTGTGAACCTAGAACAGTTGGAGAAGTGTTTGTCGAGCAGAAAGATTGTGGAGGTGACGTGTTTGAACACGAAGTAGCCGAATCAGGAAATGAAAATTCTGTAACAAGTGATAGTGATGCCTCTTTGTCAGATTCTGATGTAATAGACGCTCCATTACAGCCTGAACACACAGTATTACGCAGGTCGAGTAGAGGGAGAAAACTTCCCAGCAAGTGTGTATGTTGTAATGAAGTCAAGGTCAAATGTCGCATTGTCATGTTGAGGTCAGAATATAACGATCCGGTGTCTTTTCAAGAAGCCACCTCACGAGATGACAAAGATAAATGGTTTGAAGCAATGAACCAAGAGATTGCCCTCTTGGAAAAACATAATGTCTGGACACTTGCAGAAGATTCAGGTGGCAAGATTGTCATAGGCACCAAATGGGCGTATAAAACTAAACGAAACCAAGAAGGTGAAGTACTTAGGTATAGAGCACGTTTAGTAGCTCAAGGTTTCAGTCAAATAAAGGGTACAGATTTCCTTGAATCCTACAGTCCTGTGGTAAAAAGGAAAACTATTAGGACCCTTATAGCCATAGGAGTAGAGCGTGAATGGGATAATTGTCACTTGGACATTGTATCGGAAAACCTTAATAGCAAAATTAAGGAAACTGTATTCGTAAATCAACCAGAAGGTTTTCGCAGTGTAGAATACCCAGAATATGTGCTAAAACTCAACAAGAGTATTTGCGGTTTATGTCAAGCTGGTAAAGATTGGCACAATTGTATCACTGCACAACTTGTCAAGCTTGGCTTAAATCAAAGCAAATGTGATCCATGTCTGTATTTTAGCCCAGATCATGACCCATATGTTGCCCTTTGCTACCATACAAGGAATGATATGCAAATGTTTGTTGTTAGTGTAAGGCTAGTTATGTAATTTTTTGTTGTTTTTGTTTTTAGTTTTTTTTTTGCAATTTGTGAATGGGGGGAAGTGTGAGTTTGCATTCACAAATTCTCATAGTGTGTTTCTTTTGTTTTTGTATTTCTCATAGTGTTCTTCTTTTGTTTTTGTATACCGTACAAGTCGAATGTACTTTTTTGAATATAACCGTCTGTTTCCGGTTGTGACCAATGGATGTCGGTGTTTGTTTCTTCTCCCATCAATTTGGAGTTTAGGACTGTATTTAGTAAACCTTTTTTACTAATTATTTTATGACACGCAGTTCGTCACTCCTGTGGGGGTCCGGGCGGGGACACCAAGAGCCCGCCGATGAGCCTAGCTTGGTGTCCTAGGCGAAACCCCACACAAGACACGGCACAAACCTAGAAGATTTGCTGAGTTTTAATTCACCGGCCGTGAAAGCCAATATACCATCTGTTTGGAAGCCTTCATAGGGAGGTTAAGGCTGCTTGAACTTTTAGTTCTCGTAGTCAAGTGGTGCAGTTGCACCTTATATAAAGGGAGGTGGCGCGCAGTTCGTCACTCCTGTGGGGGACGGGCGGGGACACCAAGAGCCCGCCGATGAGCCTAGCTTGGCGTCCTAGGCGAAACCCCACACAAGACACGGCACAAACCTAGACGATTTGCTGAGTTTTAATTCACCGGCCGTGAAAGCCAATATACCATCTTTTTGGAAGCCTTCATAGGGAGGTTAAGGCTGCTTGAACTTTTAGTTCTCGTAGTCAAGTGGTGCAGTTGCACCTTATATAAAGGGAGGTGGCGCGCAGTTCGTCACTCCTGTGGGGGTCCGGGCGGGGACACCAAGAGCCCGCCAATGAGCCTAGCTTGGTGTCCTAGGCGAAACCCCACACAAGACACGGCACAAACCTAGAAGATTTGCTGAGTTTTAATTCACCGGCCGTGAAAGCCAATATACCATCTTTTTGGAAGCCTTCATAGGGAGGTTAAGGCTGCTTGAACTTTTAGTTCTCGTAGTCAAGTGGTGCAGTTGCACCTTATATAAAGGGAGGTGGAGCGCAGTTCGTGACCCCTGTGGGGGTCCGGGCGGGGACACCAAGAGCCCGCCGATGAGCCTAGCTTGGTGTCCTAGGCGAAACCCCACACAAGACACGGCACAAACCTAGAAGATTTGCTGAGTTTTAATTCACCGGCCGTGAAAGCCAATATACCATCTTTTTGGAAGCCTTCATAGGGAGGTTAAGGCTGCTTGAACTTTTAGTTCTCGTAGTCAAGTGGTGCAGTTGCACCTTATATAAAGTGAGGTGGCGCGCAGTTCGTCACTCCTGTGGGGGTCCGGGCGGTGACACCAAGAGCCCGCCGATGAGCCTAGCTTGGTGTCCTAGGCGAAACCCCACACAAGACACGGCACAAACCTAGAAGATTTGCTGAGTTTTAATTCACCGGCCGTGAAAGCCAATATACCATCTTTTTGGAAGTCTTCATAGGGAGGTTAAGGCTGCTTGAACTTTTAGTTCTCGTAGTCAAGTGGTGCAGTTGCACCTTATATAAAGGGAGGTGGCGCGCAGTTCGTCACTCCTGTGGGGGTCCGGGCGGGGACACCAAGAGCCCGCCGATGAGCCTAGCTTGGTGTCCTAGGCGAAACCCCACACAAGACAGGGCACAAACCTAGAAGATTTGCTGAGTTTTAATTCACCGGCCGTGAAAGCCAATATACCATCTTTTTGGAAGCCTTCATAGGGAGGTTAAGGCTGCTTGAACTTTTAGTTCTCGTAGTCAAGTGGTGCAGTTGCACCTTATATAAAGGGAGGTGGCGCGCAGTTCGTCACTCCTGTGGGGGTCCGGGCGGGGACACCAAGAGCCCGCCGATGAGCCTAGCTTGGTGTCCTAGGCGAAACCCCACACAAGACACGGCACAAACCTAGAAGATTTGCTGAGTTTTAATTCACCGGCCGTGAAAGCCAATATACCATCTTTTTGGAAGCCTTCATAGGGAGGTTAAGGCTGCTTGAACTTTTAGTTCTCGTAGTCAAGTGGTGCAGTTGCACCTTATATAAAGGGAGGTGGAGCGCAGTTCGTCACTCCTGTGGGGGTCCGGGCGGGGACACCGAGAGCCCGCCGATGAGCCTAGCTTGGTGTCCTAGGTGAAACCCCACACAAGACACGGCACAAACCTAGAAGATTTGCTGAGGTTTAATTCACCGGCCGTGAAAGCCAATATACCATCTTTTTGGAAGCCTTCATAGGGAGGTTAAGGCTGCTTGAACTTTTAGTTCTCGTAGTCAAGTGGTGCAGTTGCACCTTATATAAAGGGAGGTGGCGCGCAGTTCGTCACTCCTGTGGGGGTCCGGGCGGGGACACCAAGAGCCCGCCGATGAGCCTAGCTTGGTGTCCTAGGCGAAACCCCACACAAGACACGGCACAAACCTAGAAGATTTGCTGAGTTTTAATTCACCGGCCGTGAAAGCCAATATACCATCTTTTTGGAAGCCTTCATAGGGAGGTTAAGGCTGCTTGAACTTTTAGTTCTCGTAGTCAAGTGGTGCAGTTGCACCTTATATAAAGGGAGGTGGCGCGCAGTTCGTCACTCCTGTGGGGGTCCGGGCGGGGACACCGAGAGCCCGCCGATGAGCCTAGCTTGGTGTCTTAGGCGAAACCCCACACAAGACATGGCACAAACCTAGAAGATTTGCTGAGTTTTAATTCACCGGCCGTGAAAGCCAATATACCATCTTTTTGGAAGCCTTCATAGGGAGGTTAAGGCTGCTTGAACTTTTAGTTCTCGTAGTCAAGTGGTGCAGTTGCACCTTATATAGAGGGAGGTGGCACACAGTTCGTCACTCCTGTGGGGGTCCGGGCGGGGACACCAAGAGCCTGCCGATGAGCCTAGCTTGGTGTCCTAGGCGAAACCCCACACAAGACACGGCACAAACCTAGAAGATTTGCTGAGTTTTAATTCACCGGCGGTGAAAGCCAATTTACCATCTTTTTGGAAGCCTTCATAGGGAGGTTAAGGCTGCTTGAACTTTTAGTTCTCGTAGTCAAGTGGTGCAGTTGCACCTTATATAAAGAGAGGTGGCGCGCAGTTCGTCACTCCTGTGGGGGTCCGGGCGGGGACACCAAGAGCCCGCCGATGAGCCTAGCTTGGTGTCCTAGGCGAAACCCCACCCAAGACACGGCACAAACCTAAAGGATTTGCTGAGTTTTAATTCACCGGCCGTGAAAGCCAATATACCATCTTTTTGGAAGCCTTCATAGGGAGGTTAAGGCTGCTTGAACTTTTAGTTATCGTAGTCAAGTGGTGCAGTTGCACCTTATATAAAGGGAGGTGGCGCGCAGTTCGTCACTCCTGTGGGGGTCCGGGCGGGGACACCAAGAGCCCGCCGATGAGCCTAGCTTGGTGTCCTAGGCGAAACCCCACACAAGATACGGCACAAACCTAGAGGATTTGCTGAGTTTTAATTCACCGGCCATGAAAGCCAATATACCATCTTTTTGGAAGCCTTTATAGGGAGGTTAAGGCTGCTTGAACTTTTAGTTCTCGTAGTCAAGTGGTGCAGTTGCACCTTATATAAAGGGAGGTGGAGCGCAGTTCGTGACTCCTGTGGGGGTCCGGGCGGGGACACCAAGAGCCCGCCGATGAGCCTAGCTTGGTGTCCTAGGCGAAACCCCACACAAGACACGGCACAAACCTAGAAGATTTGCTGAGTTTTAATTCACCGGCCGTGAAAGCCAATATACCTTCTTTTTGGAAGCCTTCATAGGGAGGTTAAGGCTGCTTGAACTTTTAGTTCTCGTAGTCAAGTGGTGCAGTTGCACCTTATATAAAGGGAGGTGGCGCGCAGTTCGTCACTCCTGTGGGGGTCCGGGCGGGGACACCAAGAGCCCGCCGATGATCCTAGCTTGGTGTCCTAGGCGAAACCCCACACAAGACACGGCACAAATCTAGAAGATTTGCTGAGTTTTAATTCACCGGCCGTGAGAGCCAATATACCATCTTTTTGGAAGCCTTCATAGGGAGGTTAAGGCTGCTTGAACTTTTAGTTCTCGTAGTCAAGTGGTGCAGTTGCACCTTATATAAAGGGAGGTGGCGCGCAGTTCGTCACTCCTGTGGGGTTCCGGGCGGGGACACCAAGAGCCCGCCGATGAGCCTAGCTTGGTGTCCTAGGCGAAACCCCACACAAGACACGGCACAAACCTAGAAGATTTGCTGAGTTTTAATTCACCGGCCGTGAAAGCCAATATACCATCTTTTTGGAAGCCTTCATAGGGAGGTTAAGGCTGCTTGAACTTTTAGTTCTCGTAGTCAAGTGGTGCAGTTGCACCTTATATAAAGGGAGGTGGCGCGCAGTTCGTCACTCCTGTGGGGGTCCGGGCGGGGACACCAAGAGCCCGCCGATGAGCCTAGCTTGGTGTCCTAGGCGAAACCCCACACAAGACACGTTACAAACCTAGAAGATTTGCTGAGTTTTAATTCACCGGCCGTGAAAGCCAATATACCATCTTTTTGGAAGCCTTCATAGGGAGGTTAAGGCTGCTTGAACTTTTAGTTCTCGTAGTCAAGTGGTGCAGTTGCACCTTATATAAAGGGAGGTGGCGCGCAGTTCGTCACTCCTGTGGGGGTCCGGGCGGGGACACCAAGAGCCCGCCGATGAGCCTAGCTTGGTGTCCTAGGCGAAACCCCACACAAGACACGGCACAAACCTAGAAGATTTGCTGAGTTTTAATTCACCGGCCGTGAAAGCCAATATACCATCTTTTTGGAAGCCTTCATAGGGAGGTTAAGGCTGCTTGAACTTTTAGTTCTCGTAGTCAAGTGGTGCAGTTGCACCTTATATAAAGGGAGGTGGCGCGCAGTTCGTCACTCCTGTGGGGGTCCGGGCGGGGACACCAAGAGCCCGCCGATGAGCCTAGCTTGGTGTCTTAGGCGAAACCCCACACAAGACACGGCACAAACCTAGAAGATTTGCTGAGTTTTAATTCACCGGCCGTGAAAGCCAATATACCATCTTTTTGGAAGCCTTCATAGGGAGGTTAAGGCTGCTTGAACTTTTAGTTCTCGTAGTCAAGTGGTGCAGTTGCACCTTATTTAAAGGGAGGTGGCGCGCAGTTCGTCACTCCTGTGGGGGTCCGGGCGGGGACACCAAGAGCCCGCCGATGAGCCTAGCTTGGTGTCCTAGGCGAAACCCCACACAAGACACGGCACAAACCTAGAGGATTTGCTGAGTTTTAATTCACCGGCCATGAAAGCCAATATACCATCTTTTTGGAAGCCTTCATAGGGAGGTTAAGGCTGCTTGAACTTTTAGTTCTCGTAGTCAAGTGGTGCAGTTGCACCTTATATAAAGGGAGGTGGAGCGCAGTTCGTGACTCCTGTGGGGGTCCGGGCGGGGACACCAAGGGCCCGCCGATGAGCCTAGCTTGGTGGGGTAGATTATGGGATGAGGAATAACCCACCCACCAAGGGAAGATGATTAAGAGAAGGAAGTAGATTTGGGATTTGGAAAAGAAGGATAGAAAAATAGGAGGAGAGTCCCACAAAATTAATAAGTTGAGATTTAAATGCACTTAGAAGCAGTTGCCAATGGAAATTAACTCTCGGATACCTAAAGTAGGTACGAGCTTGGTCGAGGCTAACGGGAACCGCAGCTAGGACTTGGGCGGTTTGCAAGAGAGAGGCTTTAGTACATTTCCTTCCAAGCATGTATAAAAGTACTATGGGGAAGGGTGATGGTCTGGCAAGACTTAGAGGAACAAATTTACTGTATGTCTTCTCAAAGAAATTAGGTTTTACAAAGTAATTCGAAGAATGCCAATGATTTAACTCAAGCTTGGTATTTTCAATTTCCAAAATTATGGAGTTCCTGTAAGAGCGACCAAGTGTCTCTGAGAAGGAATATGATAAAAGATTATGCCTTATTGGGTAATCTTGGTAAATGAACCAATGGTTGCATTGGACAATGGCTAAGCTTTTACTCAGCGAGGAGCCGGCTAAAAGTTTAGACAAAAAGAAACACTTATTTTTTAGAAAACTGACCATAAGTTTTCGGAGAGGGTTTCCACAAGCAGGTAGTTGGCTTAGCGAACTTTACTTGCCTTACTGGCCAATTAGAATTAGCTATTAACGCTAAGAAGAACTTTAGTAAGGTGAAAATTAAGAGTTCTTGCTCAAATGCAACAAATGGTGAAAGCCCTATTAAAGATTTTAATGTCATTGAGTGAGGAGAGTCAAGGAAGACAGGATTTTGCCTCAACTTTATATTCGAAAATGAAAAAGCAAAGGGAAAAGATTTGTTTATTTTACAGTTAGAAAAAGTTTAAGGTAATTAACAATTATGCAATATAATTTTAATAAACATAGTTCATTTGAACTTTTTAAAAAATAGGTATTTTTTAATCTTATTAGCAATTTGAGGTCGCAGACCTCCGACAACATTAAACGGTTGCTCCAGGCAATTGACAATTTACAAGGTTTCAAACCTTACATGTTTCTAAAATCTTTATAAGAGTTAAACCAATAAACAATGAAATAATTAAAGCTTGAACGTGAATTGGAGTACAAAAAGGTGTACCTTAAGAAATTCTTGAGAGAATGTTCTAGAGAAAATGACAATTTTGAAAATGACAATAATAACAACGTGAAAAATAAGATAGAAGTTCCTACAACTTCTTATATTTATACAGAGTTAATATATGAGAATTATACAAAGAGGGCAGGTCACTTACTGTGAAACCTGGAGAAAGTGAAAAGGAAGTTTCTAGACTTCCTATGTTTAATTAGGAGTCACGAGAAAAAATGGGGCAGTTTCCATTTCGTGAAACCTGAACATGACTCGCTCAAGAGTTTAGAGAATTGTTTTCCCTGATTTTGAAGGGAGGAACAATGTAAGTTTGAAACGTGTGCTAGACACGTATCACAAAGATTATACAGAGATACTTAATGATAAACCAACAAAATGGAAGGGCACTTCTTGGAATGACACCTTATTGAAACAGACCTAGATTGCAGATTGTTAGTGAAAGGTTTAGGAAAGAGAAATGGGAATTAAGGAAAATGTTCATGGCCGTATTTAATATAACCGGACGATCGCGACGCGGTAGAAACGTGGAGAAAGCACTTATCATCACTATAGTCTGTAAAGATTGATTCAAAGTTCACTATAGAAACACTAAAGTTCATGAAAAGAAAGTTATTGCAATTATGGAAAGAACTGATTGCACTATATAGGTGAGAGTCTATTTCTTGAAAAAGTTGTAATTTACAATTAAATGCGCCATAGAATTTTCCAGAGGTTCCAGCGGTGGAAGAAAGTTAGCTATTGCAAAAATTTATAAGGAAGATTCCTCATTTTAACTAGCATTTTCACAGTGCGTGAACAATACTTGACGACAAGACTCGCAGATAGAGAACAAGGTCTAGAAGGTTCCAGAACGACCTTAGCAGAAAATGGGGTTGAGAAAATCCAACGGAGGAAATAATTTTATAATTATAGGCAGCGGGTATTAGATAATATCCCACGTAGCGAGAGGATTTCTCGTTTGAATCGCTTAAGAAAAGCTCTTTTATAGTAAGGTTGGCTTATACACGCAAAAGCTCAACATGGCAAAACCCACGAAGAATGATTATTGCCCCAAAGTAAATAATTTCACACTGCCTATATTTAAAAGCACTTGGAAGTTAAAACCATGAAGATAAGGTTAAAACTTTTTTAAAAATGGTACTTATCTCGATTTCATGTTGAAGTCGGAGTTCCTCACTGATGCTTAGAGTTCCAACATGGCGTAAAAGAGGGTGAGCCTCTTGGTTTGAGGAGGCAAGCTCGAGAGGAGCTTTGACTGAGCGAGTCAACTGCAGACGGAGAAGTGAGAGCAGCTCAACGGAGCACAGAGAGACCACGGAAGGGGAAAAAGTGGGGGTAGGAAACAAAAGGTATACATATCAGCATAACCAACTTAGCAAAAAATAAATTTTCTTCTTGAGGGATGGTCTTCTAAGAGTTGATAGTAGGCGATATTAGCGCAGCATGGTGAGTAAAGAAGTAGACGTAGTCCTCTTGCTCAAGGAGAAAATAGCTGACGATAGTAACGAGATCTGGTGGCCAGATGGATATGTACGTCCTCTTGCAAGATGAGGCATTGAGTAGCTTCAGAGGTTCGCTACTAGATGACGCTAGGTGGGTCACAGAAGTTATATATCTGAAACATACTTATGAAGACATAAGAGATATGCCCAATAAGGAGAAAACAGATGATCACTGTTGGTGTTTGACAAAGAGGAAGGAAGAAATGAACATGCAAAGAGCAATAAAAAATATATCTCAGGTACCGTGTATTCAAAGAATACACCATACTGGGGGGGCAAACACCGACAGGGAACAAATAAGCAATTAAACATTTAAGAGTAATACAGTAATTGAAGAGCAGTGGTCTTGTGATCTGACCATTATTGGTCAAGACTCTGAATACCCTGACTCTCCTATCTCTTCCAGGGTAACACTTAGTCACTTTTCGAAAAGGCCAGACTAGGGGGGGTGAAACATCCCTAACTAAGACCAAGTCTCCCACTTGAATGTCGGGACTGGAAAGAAACCACTTCTGTCTCCCCTGCAAGGAAGTTAAATATTCCAAGTTCCACCTCTTCCAAAAGGAATTACGAAGGGCTTCAAGTTTACACCAACCAATAGGTAAATCAGAATCCCTGAAAGAATTAGGAAGGGGAGGATGGGCAGAGAGAGAAGTGCGTGTAAAGAAGCGACCAGGTGTAAGTGGAAGGAGGTTATCAGGGCCATTGGAAAGCGGAGTTAAAAGGTGAGAATTAACGACACTTTCAATCAAGAAATAACTAGAAGCGGAGGGAAATAAAGCACTAGTAAAGATTACGATACAATGCAAAAGGAGAATTAACAAGTTTAAACAAAGCGTATAGAAATAAGTACATCTATTCAAGACAAGAATATACCAAATAAACAAAGGAACTATGTGAGTAGAAAGCAAGAACGCCATAGGTAACAAACGAGTAGCCATAAACAATGACCTCAAGTTATAATGAGTATCAAAGGGTTTACTCAGAAAATTACTTAAGTCATCGAAAAACGTGACAGGACAAGTATGAGTACAAAAACACATCGAATGTGACGACGAGAAAAAACCAGTTTGTTCATCAATGAACATTAAGATCGCAAAATATGTAAGCAAATTGCAATACATAAGCGCGTGAGAAATACGTAACGAAGTTTTGAAACAGGGATCGAAACAATTGTAAGATACGAGCGTGAGTAAGCGGAAGACGTAAACAAGCACGGCCTTGACACACTTAGTACAACGAGATAAGACATATAAATAGCTGACAGAGTCCTTAAGCGGAACAAGTTTATTTTGGGAAGTAGGTAAACGGCTTATGTACTTGTGGTAGCAACTCGCCAGACAATGCTTGGCAATCAGCCAAAGTTGAGATAAGAGAAACTTGTTTTGACCTTTGGCAATCATACAGGAAATAAACAACAACTTGGCGTTATTCAGGCTTGTAAACAAACAGGTTTGAAAAACAAGCAGTTCGGAGTACACACACACTAGCTGAATCAGCTGTAACTTAAAGCAGAACGAGTAACACGACATGCAGTCAATCGTAACTTGGACGTGAAAAAGCAATTTAAAGCTATATGAAATAAAGTAGGAAATCAATTTCGCATAATTGAGAGGATCACGAAATCGGACAATTTTCAACAAAAAGAAGCTTAATTCTTCCGAGCAAAGAAGACAAGCTGGGACATTGAGACGAAGGTTATGCATAAGAATAGTTATTCTAGATGCTATAGAATTCAGAGTTTCAATCGGTTTCATGAGCGACTTCCAATTGCGAGGAAGGGGGGAGGAGCCGGCCGTGGCCATCCTTCTACATAACGAAAGAAGTGAAACATAGCGTACAGCAAAGTGATGGTGACTGATAGCCATGGTTTTACACAAGGGGAAGATAGTTTTCGAGGAATAGTTTAAGCAATTAACTGCTATAAAAAATGACATAAGAAGATAGACGAAATAACACAAAGCAAGGCGAACTTGAATGGCCCTCTTGTGCGGGAAGAAAGAAAAGCTATTTAAACAACTTACAGGGTTAGCGCAGTTGTTCACGATAAGACATCGTTTCGACAAGTGGTTTTCAAAAATATTGAAATCTGAAACATGAGCGTTCTCTTTTTCAGAAATGGGATTTATGTCAGCTGTGACGAAATGACATTGTGCTTTGGTTTGAACACTGGTATGTTGGATTTCACCAGTAATAACCCAACCAAAATCGGTGTCTCTAGCGACCACGGTTGAAGATAACTTGCGTGTTTGTTTGCGAATGCAATTCCAAAAAACATTGGCACTGAAAAGCACATCAATGGGACCTTGAGCATTAAACTGAGGATCGGCTAACCTTAATTGCGAGGGAATGTTTAAACCGGAAGTATTAATGGAGTGACTTGGAGTGTCTTTACCAATACTGGTAAGAATGAGACAGTTTAAATTAAGATTGGTGTTTCTTTGACAAACGTCTCTGATTTTCAATTTTGAAGACTGCAAGACTTGAGTTTTCAAATTGTCAATGCCGGTCACATTGATAAAAGTAGGCGATGACGAAAGACCTAGTTTTTTAATCAACGATTGCGAAACAAAGTTGTGCGTTGAAGCGGAATCGAGAAGACCACGGGTTTTGAACCAATTTCCAAATCTATCTTGGATTTCAAATTGTACAGTGGTCAACAGGGTTTGCGCACTGTGAAAAGTTTCGGCGTGGGAAATGCAGGAAGAAGCATTAGTTTGTTCGGAGCGGCTCTGCAAGGAGCTTAAAGAGGCAGGTGCTGATGACCTCGATTTATCGTGAACGTGCAATAAAGAATGATGCGGTTTTTTACAATGGAAACAGAGATTTAATGACGTACAGTTCGAAGAAGAATGCTTAGGTGATAAGCAATTGAAACAATGTTTGCTATTCAAGACAAACTTTCTTCGATCTTCGACAGACAATTCTTTAAAGGATTTGCACAAATACAAGGTGTGAAGCTTTTTACAGAGCGTGCATTTTAAAGATTTATTAAGCGGCCTGATATCTTCTCTTGGATTATTGAAAGAAGAACGGGTTTGTTTGTTTTCGACAAATGGGGGCTGATGTCCCTTTGAAGAAGCAAGGTTTTTCTCAAAAATTTGACACTGAGGATTCGTTTCGACTTTTTCGCACTGAAATGCGAGTGCTGTAAGGAATTGACATCGACTGTTGAGAAACGAGATAAGGTGTTCGAAGGAAAATTCTTCCTTGCGAGCGAGTTCGATCTCCCAGGCCTTCAGTGTCGAAAAATCGAATCTTGATGTAGCTAAGTGAATAAGTATGGTGTCCCATGTTTGGACAGGCTGTTTTAGTTGGTATAACGCTCTGACATTTAACTGCATAGAATCTAAGAGGTCTCTTAAAGATGTGACGTCATTAGGTTTGACGGCAGGTAAGTTGAAGAGACAACGGATATGACGAGCTACACTCAAAGGTAAATTGCCATATCTCTCTTTAAGGAGATTAAAGGCGATGTGGTAGTTGTCTGCGCTTAAAGGCAGTGACTCCACCAAGGTTAAGGCCTCAGATTCCAAAGAAGTACGGAGGAAGTAAAATTTATGTATGTCTGGGATCTCGGTATTTTCATGAATTAAAGAGCAGTAAAGTTCGTAAAAAGAATACCATTCACCTTCCTTGCCTGAGAAGTGCGGTAGGCTTATCTTGGGAAGTAACGGTTTCGGTTTGTTCTCGTGAACTGAAGCGGGTGCTGACTGGGCCGGATTGATGACCCTAGTGTCCGGTTCTGAGATATTGCGGATCAATTGGTGGGCCTTTGCAATTCCTTCAAAGTACAAGGGTTCGACCTCGTCCCGATCCGATTGCAGGTCTGGACAAGCGGATTCAATCTCGGTTTGAATTTGGTCATAATAATCATAAGACCGTTCGTACAACTTAAGACGATGTGTTAAGATATCTAAATCACACTCGGCGGGATCTAATTTGTTGATAAAATTTCGGAATCTAGTGAGTTGCCCTTTATAAGAAGAACGTCTGGCAATGAGAGTTTCATCTTTTTCAGTAGGAGCCATGACAAAAAGAATAAATTGAAATACAACTCACGAAACTGTAGAACCTTGGAGATGCTGTCAAGCTGGCAGCAGCGAATGAGTAGAAAGAATGGGACACACCATAGGAGACAGGAGCGGCCTCTTTCCCGTTCACAGGCTTTGCACGATGTGGTTATAGCTGAAATATTCAACACAGATATTAGAAATATGCAAAGTATTGTCAAATGACACTTTTTTAAAGAGAGAAAAGAAAAAATGGGCTCTCCCGGGTTTCTGGGACCAAATTTTGGGGTAGATTATGGGATGAGGAATAACCCACCCACCAAGGGAAGATGATTAAGAGAAGGAAGTAGATTTGGGATTTGGAAAAGAAGGATAGAAAAATAGGAGGAGAGTCCCACAAAATTAATAAGTTGAGATTTAAATGCACTTAGAAGCAGTTGCCAATGGAAATTAACTCTCGGATACCTAAAGTAGGTACGAGCTTGGTCGAGGCTAACGGGAACCGCAGCTAGGACTTGGGCGGTTTGCAAGAGAGAGGCTTTAGTACATTTCCTTCCAAGCATGTATAAAAGTACTATGGGGAAGGGTGATGGTCTGGCAAGACTTAGAGGAACAAATTTACTGTATGTCTTCTCAAAGAAATTAGGTTTTACAAAGTAATTCGAAGAATGCCAATGATTTAACTCAAGCTTGGTATTTTCAATTTCCAAAATTATGGAGTTCCTGTAAGAGCGACCAAGTGTCTCTGAGAAGGAATATGATAAAAGATTATGCCTTATTGGGTAATCTTGGTAAATGAACCAATGGTTGCATTGGACAATGGCTAAGCTTTTACTCAGCGAGGAGCCGGCTAAAAGTTTAGACAAAAAGAAACACTTATTTTTTAGAAAACTGACCATAAGTTTTCGGAGAGGGTTTCCACAAGCAGGTAGTTGGCTTAGCGAACTTTACTTGCCTTACTGGCCAATTAGAATTAGCTATTAACGCTAAGAAGAACTTTAGTAAGGTGAAAATTAAGAGTTCTTGCTCAAATGCAACAAATGGTGAAAGCCCTATTAAAGATTTTAATGTCATTGAGTGAGGAGAGTCAAGGAAGACAGGATTTTGCCTCAACTTTATATTCGAAAATGAAAAAGCAAAGGGAAAAGATTTGTTTATTTTACAGTTAGAAAAAGTTTAAGGTAATTAACAATTATGCAATATAATTTTAATAAACATAGTTCATTTGAACTTTTTAAAAAATAGGTATTTTTTAATCTTATTAGCAATTTGAGGTCGCAGACCTCCGACAACATTAAACGGTTGCTCCAGGCAATTGACAATTTACAAGGTTTCAAACCTTACATGTTTCTAAAATCTTTATAAGAGTTAAACCAATAAACAATGAAATAATTAAAGCTTGAACGTGAATTGGAGTACAAAAAGGTGTACCTTAAGAAATTCTTGAGAGAATGTTCTAGAGAAAATGACAATTTTGAAAATGACAATAATAACAACGTGAAAAATAAGATAGAAGTTCCTACAACTTCTTATATTTATACAGAGTTAATATATGAGAATTATACAAAGAGGGCAGGTCACTTACTGTGAAACCTGGAGAAAGTGAAAAGGAAGTTTCTAGACTTCCTATGTTTAATTAGGAGTCACGAGAAAAAATGGGGCAGTTTCCATTTCGTGAAACCTGAACATGACTCGCTCAAGAGTTTAGAGAATTGTTTTCCCTGATTTTGAAGGGAGGAACAATGTAAGTTTGAAACGTGTGCTAGACACGTATCACAAAGATTATACAGAGATACTTAATGATAAACCAACAAAATGGAAGGGCACTTCTTGGAATGACACCTTATTGAAACAGACCTAGATTGCAGATTGTTAGTGAAAGGTTTAGGAAAGAGAAATGGGAATTAAGGAAAATGTTCATGGCCGTATTTAATATAACCGGACGATCGCGACGCGGTAGAAACGTGGAGAAAGCACTTATCATCACTATAGTCTGTAAAGATTGATTCAAAGTTCACTATAGAAACACTAAAGTTCATGAAAAGAAAGTTATTGCAATTATGGAAAGAACTGATTGCACTATATAGGTGAGAGTCTATTTCTTGAAAAAGTTGTAATTTACAATTAAATGCGCCATAGAATTTTCCAGAGGTTCCAGCGGTGGAAGAAAGTTAGCTATTGCAAAAATTTATAAGGAAGATTCCTCATTTTAACTAGCATTTTCACAGTGCGTGAACAATACTTGACGACAAGACTCGCAGATAGAGAACAAGGTCTAGAAGGTTCCAGAACGACCTTAGCAGAAAATGGGGTTGAGAAAACCAACGGAGGAAATAATTTTATAATTATAGGCAGCGGGTATTAGATAATATCCCACGTAGCGAGAGGATTTCTCGTTTGAATCGCTTAAGAAAAGCTCTTTTATAGTAAGGTTGGCTTATACACGCAAAAGCTCAACATGGCAAAACCCACGAAGAATGATTATTGCCCCAAAGTAAATAATTTCACACTGCCTATATTTAAAAGCACTTGGAAGTTAAAACCATGAAGATGAGGTTAAAACTTTTTTAAAAATGGTACTTATCTCGATTTCATGTTGAAGTCGGAGTTCCTCACTGATGCTTAGAGTTCCAACATGGCGTAAAAGAGGGTGAGCCTCTTGGTTTGAGGAGGCAAGCTCGAGAGGAGCTTTGACTGAGCGAGTCAACTGCAGACGGAGAAGTGAGAGCAGCTCAACGGAGCACAGAGAGACCACGGAAGGGGAAAAAGTGGGGGTAGGAAACAAAAGGTATACATATCAGCATAACCAACTTAGCAAAAAATAAATTTTCTTCTTGAGGGATGGTCTTCTAAGAGTTGATAGTAGGCGATATTAGCGCAGCATGGTGAGTAAAGAAGTAGACGTAGTCCTCTTGTTCAAGGAGAAAATAGCTGACGATAGTAACGAGATCTGGTGGCCAGATGGATATGTACGTCCTCTTGCAAGATGAGGCATTGAGTAGCTTCAGAGGTTCGCTACTAGATGACGCTAGGTGGGTCACAGAAGTTATATATCTGAAACATACTTATGAAGACATAAGAGATATGCCCAATAAGGAGAAAACAGATGATCACTGTTGGTGTTTGACAAAGAGGAAGGAAGAAATGAACATGCAAAGAGCAATAAAAATTATATCTCAGGTACCGTGTATTCAAAGAATACACCACTTGGTGTCCTAGGCGAAACCCCACACAAGACACGGCACAAACCTAGAAGATTTGCTGAGTTTTAATTCACCGGCCGTGAAAGACAATATACCTTCTTTTTGGAAGCCTTCATAGGGAGGTTAAGGCTGCTTGAACTTTTAGTTCTCGTAGTCAAGTGGTGCAGTTGCACCTTATATAAAGGGAGGTGGCGCGCAGTTCGTCACTCCTGTGGGGGTCCGGGCGGGGACACCAAGAGCCCGCCGATGATCCTAGCTTGGTGTCCTAGGCGAAACCCCACACAAGACACGGCACAAATCTAGAAGATTTGCTGAGTTTTAATTCACCGGCCGTGAGAGCCAATATACCATCTTTTTGGAAGCCTTCATAGGGAGGTTAAGGCTGCTTGAACTTTTAGTTCTCGTAGTCAAGTGGTGCAGTTGCACCTTATATAAAGGGAGGTGGCGCGCAGTTCGTCACTCCTGTGGGGGTCCGGGCGGGGACACCAAGAGCCCGCCGATGAGCCTAGCTTGGTGTCCTAGGCGAAACCCCACACAAGACACGGCACAAACCTAGAAGATTTGCTGAGTTTTAATTCACCGGCCGTGAAAGCCAATATACCATCTTTTTGGAAGCCTTCATAGGGAGGTTAAGGCTGCTTGAACTTTTAGTTCTCGTAGTCAAGTGGTGCAGTTGCACCTTATATAAAGGGAGGTGGCGCGCAGTTCGTCACTCCTGTGGGGGTCCGGGCGGGGACACCAAGAGCCCGCCGATGATCCTAGCTTGGTGTCCTAGGCGAAACCCCACACAAGACACGGCACAAATCTAGAAGATTTGCTGAGTTTTAATTCACCGGCCGTGAGAGCCAATATACCATCTTTTTGGAAGCCTTCATAGGGAGGTTAAGGCTGCTTGAACTTTTAGTTCTCGTAGTCAAGTGGTGCAGTTGCACCTTATATAAAGGGAGGTGGCGCGCAGTTCGTCACTCCTGTGGGGGTCCGGGCGGGGACACCAAGAGCCCGCCGATGAGCCTAGCTTGGTGTCCTAGGCGAAACCCCACACAAGACACGGCACAAACCTAGAAGATTTGCTGAGTTTTAATTCACCGGCCGTGAAAGCCAATATACCATCTTTTTGGAAGCCTTCATAGGGAGGTTAAGGCTGCTTGAACTTTTAGTTCTCGTAGTCAAGTGGTGCAGTTGCACCTTATATAAAGGGAGGTGGCGCGCAGTTCGTCACTCCTGTGGGGGTCCGGGCGGGGACACCAAGAGCCCGCCGATGAGCCTAGCTTGGTGTCCTAGGCGAAACCCCACACAAGACACGTTACAAACCTAGAAGATTTGCTGAGTTTTAATTCACCGGCCGTGAAAGCCAATATACCATCTTTTTGGAAGCCTTCATAGGGAGGTTAAGGCTGCTTGAACTTTTAGTTCTCGTAGTCAAGTGGTGCAGTTGCACCTTATATAAAGGGAGGTGGCGCGCAGTTCGTCACTCCTGTGGGGGTCCGGGCGGGGACACCAAGAGCCCGCCGATGAGCCTAGCTTGGTGTCCTAGGCGAAACCCCACACAAGACACGGCACAAACCTAGAAGATTTGCTGAGTTTTAATTCACCGGCCGTGAAAGCCAATATACCATCTTTTTGGAAGCCTTCATAGAGAGGTTAAGGCTGCTTGAACTTTTAGTTCTCGTAGTCAAGTGGTGAAGTTGCACCTTATATAAAGGGAGGTGGAGCGCAGTTCGTCACTCCTGTGGGGGTCCGGGCGGGGACACCGAGAGCCCGCCGATGAGCCTAGCTTGGTGTCCTAGGTGAAACCCCACACAAGACACGGCACAAACCTAGAAGATTTGCTGTGTTTTAATTCACCGGCCGTGAAAGCCAATATACCATCTTTTTGGAAGCCTTCATAGGGAGGTTAAGGCTGCTTGAACTTTTAGTTCTCGTAGTCAAGTGGTGCAGTTGCACCTTATATAAAGGGAGGTGGCGCGCAGTTCGTCACTCCTGTGGGGGTCCGGGCGGGGACACCAAGAGCCCGCCGATGAGCCTAGCTTGGTGTCCTAGGCGAAACCCCACACAAGACACGGCACAAACCTAGAAGATTTGCTGAGTTTTAATTCACCGGCCGTGAAAGCCAATATACCATCTTTTTGGAAGCCTTCATAGGGAGGTTAAGGCTGCTTGAACTTTTAGTTCTCGTAGTCAAGTGGTGCAGTTGCACCTTATATAAAGGGAGGTGGCGCGCAGTTCGTCACGACTCTCTCACAAGTATTTATCTTTGAGCCGTCACGCTGACCGTCTTGCCGCAGAAACTCGTTATCAGTATCATTCTACACCTTCAAGTGACCTTGAACGTCACACTCTGCGTCGTCACTCTCGGCAATCTGACAACCCTGCAACCGTCTACTGGGGCTCCTGGCGCCATGGCCGACAACCTTAACCTGTCTGACTCGTCAGACGGAGAAATGGAAACAACTTCTATCAAAACTGGACGGAAAGCTGAATCGCCTGTCGACCCGGAGGGCCGTCAGAAGAAACGCTGCGCGTCGCCTCAGTTTCAACCTGGCCAGGCGTCAAGCTCTACCAGCACAACATACAATTCACCGGCCCAAGAACTTGGCATCCGCCTCCTGGACATGGACTCCCCGATCGGGTCTTTGGACTCGTCACGTGTGATCCGTCCCTTTCATCTCCCCCCTGAAGCGGGACCCGCCGGACCAGCAGAACTGTACATGCCACCAGCCGCCCTCAAGAGCTACGCCGACGCCGCCCGCGTCGCCGCCCGCAACCCAGCTCTGCCACCTGCAGTCCGCAACCGCTCCGTCATGGCCCCATCCCTCGTCCCCCCACCTTCCTTCTACATTGTCAAACTCGTCCGCCTCATGCCTGAGCATAACCATCCCCGAGCCATTTCCCAAGTCCTTGCCAAATTCATCCCCGACCTCCCCTCCTACCAGCTGGAAATTCAGCGAACTAAAGAAGGCCATAATCTCAAAACCATTAAACCTCTCTATAACATTATCACCAACACCATAGGGGTGCACCAATTCAGCCCGTCCTGCCGCGCTCAGAATGTGACGCAACAACAACAGTGTCAAACGCGGCCCGCCCCACCGCAGCGGCCCACACCCAACATGTCGGCCGTCGTGTATGGTGTTGAGCGCTCGTACACAGCTGACGAGATAGCCGCCGAACTTCAGCAGCAGGACCTGGATATCTTCAAGGTCATCCGCATTTTTGGAGCCCAAGGACCCACCACCCTGGTACGTGTCGTCACCCGCAGTGCCTCTCCACTGGACGCCCTCCTCCGTGACGGCGTCGCCATCTACGCGAAGCGTCACCGAGTGGAACCCTCAAGGACACCAGCCCCCCAGCGGATGCGCTGCGAGCAGTGCCAGTCCTATGGCCATCCTCATGGACAGCCCTGCTATGAACGCCAGGTATGTGGGATTTGTTCTCAGGCTCACCCCACTGCACGGTGCACCAACCGGGACACCCCGAAGTGTGCCACCTGCAATGAGGGTCATCCTGTGTTTGCCTTCAAGTGTAAGGGTCGCCCTCAACCTGATCCCCAAAACCCCCATAATATTGTTCCTGTCACCTCTCAAGACCTTCCTACCCCCGCTCTCAATTCCCCCCTCCCCTCCCCCAGCACGGAGAACGTTATCCGTTTCATGACCATGTTGCTCCAGAACGTGCTTCCCTTCTCCCGCCCCCACATCCTCAATCACATCCAGCTGGCCGCTCGCCTCACGCTAGGTACGCATGTGGACGTTAGTTACTCGGGAAGTAAAATGCACTTTGCTTTTATTCCCCTGAGTGCTATACCCATGTACACTTAAAAAAATGCCTGACTTCAAAATCTATTATGTGAACATCTGTAGTCTCCGTGCTAAGCGTGCCATCCTGGATGTTTCCTTATCCCTCTGTAACCCGGACGTCCTCATCCTTAATGAAACCTTTCTAGCTCCCTCTGACAATCCTCGCTTTCCTCGCTATCAACTACACCGCGCGGATCGCCCTTTCGAGCGCCGCGGCGGTGTAGCTATCGCCATTCGAGACACCATAACCACCAAACAGCAATATATTCCTTTCCAAAACACCTTCCCCGAATACCTCATTATTGACTTATACCTCCCCCATACTACCCTCACGCTAGCTACCATGTATCTACCTCCCCGCTCTCCACCCCCTCTCGAATTCCTACGTTTTTTAGACACCACGTTTCCAAACTATATTTTTGCTGCCGATGTCAATACCACTTCCTATACCCCCCCCCCCCCCCCAAACACGCATCCTTGATAATTTTCTTCTCTCGTCCCGTGGTATAGAAGTCCCCTTCCCAGCCCCTACCCGCCCTGTCAACAACTCTACTCCCGATTTCATTTACTCCACCCCTGATATAGCAGCTATTGCCACAGTCGATTTCTGCCCACCCTTGGCAGTGATCACCTCCCTGCTTTACTCACCCTCCCTAACTACCCCCCTCGACGTCATGATCCACCTTTTCGCCCCCCTCCCTCTCGAAACTATAACAAAACCATCTGGACCGATTACCGCACCACAATCACTAATATACTCACCTCTCTACCTCCCGACCCTCCTCAAACCCTCCCCCAATTACTAGCTCTCGTCTCCTCCCTTGAATCTGCTTTAACCACCGCCGATCGCCTTCACGTTCCTCGCCATGCTCGCCACCCCTCTAAACCAGCCATACCTCCTCGCGCCCTCCGCCTTCTTCAACTAGCCCATGACCTTTATACTGCCTATACTCGAACCCGCGATCCCACCACCCTCCATGAACATCGTAAAGCTCTCCGTCATGCCCGATCCTTTATAAAAGCAATTAAACGTAAATCCTGGACCACTGCCTGCACTGACCTATCGCACTCCCCTGACCCCTCCCAATTTTGGAAAACCTTCCGCCGCCTCACCAAAACCTCGAACTCCCGTCGCAACTACCCTATCATCCATAATAATGCTGCCCCCGCCACCGATAAAGCAAAAGCCGACACCTTTGCCCACCACTTTTCCCCTACCATTCTTCCCCACCTCCAACACCCCAATGAACCTGAAATTCTTGCCCTGACCGATCCCCAACTACCCTCTCTTCAACCCTCCTTCACCCACCTCCCAACTACCGATTATCGCCACCCCTTAAATCAACCCATTACACCCCTTGAAATTCGTCTCCGCCTATCGAACCGCCGCCCCACCGCCCCTGGCGGTGACGGCATAACTTACCGCCACCTCCGTGAAGCTCCCGATATTTTCTTTAATTTCCTGGCCATTGTTTATAACACCATCCTCTATACTGGTCACTACCCCCCTCATTGGGGTAATGCCAATATCCTCCTATTTTTAAAACCTGCCAAACCTCCATCTCATCTTAATTCCTACCGCCCCATCAGCCTCCTCCCTGTTCTCGCCAAATTACTTGAAATTATTCTCACCCATCGCTTATATTCCTACCTCAATTCCCTCTCGCTCCTCCCCCCCCCCCCTCCCAAGCTGGATTTCGCCCTCATCATTCCACTCAAGACCATCTTTTCCATATCTCCGCCTCCCTCAATGCCTATATTCCCACCACCAGTCGCAAGAAGGCCGCCCTAGTTTGTTTTGATGTTGAGAAAGCATTCGACAAGCTATGGTGGCCTGGCCTTCTGTTTAAATTCTTGCATCTCCCCGTCCCCCCCTCTATTGTTCGCTTTCTCTCCAATTTCCTCTCCGCTCGCTCCGCTCAAATCGTCATTAATGGTACACCTTCCCCCTTCGCTCTGGCGTACCGCAAGGTAGCCCTTTATCCCCCCTCCTCTACATTTTATACTCTTATGACATCCCCCCCCCCCCCCATCTATATCAATACGCCGATGACCTCGCTGTCCTTGCCTGCACTCCCCGCTATAACATCCTCCGCCGCCGACTCCAGTCCTATTTAAACACCCTTCAATCCTGGTGCAATGCCTGGCATGTTCAACTCAACCCCACCAAATCCCAATACATTATATTTAAACGCAGTCTCCGTCGCCGTTTCCCCACCAACCGCCTTCAAATAACCTTCAATAACCTACCCATCCCCGAATCCAATTGCCTGAAATACCTCGGAATTACTTTTCAAAACAACCTTAAATGGAACACCCACCTTCACCATATATATCAATCCTCCATAAAACGCTTCAAACTCCTCCGCTCCCTTACCGCTAAAACATGGGGCTTACGCCCCACTCATATCCTCTCCCTGTATAAAAGTTTTATTCGCCCTATTGTAACCTATGCCTCCCTTACCTGGATTGAAGCCTCCTCCCCTGAACATGTTAAATTCACCTTCCTCGACCGCCATGCCCTTCGCATAGCCTACCATTTAAAACTGGATACCCCTTCCCGTGATGTAACCGCCCTCCTCTCCTTCCCCTCCATACTTTCACACCACCATAAACTCCGCACCAAATACCTTCACGCCGCCCGTGCCCGTCAAAACACTCAAGCCCTTGAAGCCATTGACCTCTCCTCCCACGCCCAAGCTATACTTCCAACCGCCCTACACCAGCTACCGGTCATCTCTTCCCCCCTTAATTCCGGCCCCAGCCACTGCTGCCTCCCCTCCACGCATAATTGACTCTTGCACTTGTCTGCTCAAGTCCCACGTGCCTGTCTCGGGGTAGCAGTGTATGCCAGCTTTGCTCGAGATAAATACTTAACGGCACCACCAGTGCCTGATAACCGTATTTTCCTTTTCGCATTTTTCCTAAAGTTCTCATTTTCACTTTGCTTTAAGTGGATGAATTCCCCACTCTTTCATTTTCTATTTTCTTTTCTTTATAATAATGTGCTGTACGAGCTGTACAGACTACCCACTTCACAGTGTTATTCTAGTCAAGGTCTTACATCGCCTGGCCCGCAGCGCACCTCTGCACTGGCTGCTTACAATACTCGTCACAGCTGATTACGACAACCAAACCCGTGTGTGCGTGTGTGTGCCTAATTACTACTTTGAACACTCTGAACTGATCATGTTTACTTTCACTTTACTCTGTCAATCACATATACAAAAGAAAAGAACACTCTTTCAAAGACAATGAAAGTGCAAATCAACCTTGCCTACCTGTATGCATGTATGTAACCTTGTACTGTAATTTTAAAACAATAAACGGGGCTTCGCTTGGCGATGCCTGGGGGGAGGTGTGGTGGGGGGTCTCGCCGTGGGTGGGGCGTCTTGTTTGTGACCGGGTTAACACCCTGCGCCAGGCTTAATTCACTATATTCTCCTTTACATATGCCTAGCATATTATAACACTTAAGTTTTATCACCAATATTCTTTCCTTTTCTCAAGGCACAAGAGCTCCTCGTTGAGCTGTGTGCCCGCCCCGCAAGGGGAATGAAATAACTTCATTTGCTTGCTTGCAGTTCGTCACTCCTGTGGGGGTCCGGGCGGGGACACCAAGAGCCCGCCGATGAGCCTAGCTTGGTGTCTTAGGCGAAACCCCACACAAGACACGGCACAAACCTAGAAGATTTGCTGAGTTTTACTTCACCGGCCGTGAAAGCCAATATACCATCTTTTTGGAAGCCTTCATAGCGAGGTTAAGGCTGCTTGAACTTTTAGTTCTCGTAGTCAAGTGGTGCAGTTGCACCTTATATAGAGGGAGGTGGCACACAGTTCGTCACTCCTGTGGGGGTCCGGGCGGGGACACCAAGAGCCTGCCGATGAGCCTAGCTTGGTGTCCTAGGCGAAACCCCACACAAGACACGGCACAAACCTAGAAGATTTGCTGAGTTTTAATTCACTGGCCGTGAAAGCCAATATACCATCTTTTTGGAAGCCTTCATAGGGAGGTTAAGGCTGCTTGAACTTTTAGTTCTCGTAGTCAAGTGGTGCAGTTGCACCTTATATAAAGGGAGGTGGCGCGCAGTTCGTCACTCCTGTGGGGGTCCGGGCGGGGACACCAAGAGCCCGCCGATGAGCCTAGCTTGGTGTCCTAGGCGAAACCCCACACAAGACACGGCACAAACCTAGAAGATTTGCTGAGTTTTAATTCACCGGCCGTGAAAGCCAATATACCATCTTTTTGGAAGCCTTCATAGGGAGGTTAAGGCTGCTTGAACTTTTAGTTCTCGTAGTCAAGTGGTGCAGTTGCACCTTATATAAAGGGAGGTGGCGCGCAGTTCGTCACTCCTGCGGGGGTCCGGGCGGGGACACCAAGAGCCCGCCGATGAGACTAGCTTGGTGTCCTAGGCGAAACCCCACACAAGACACGGCACAAAACTAGAAGATTTGCTGAGTTTTAATTCACCGGCCGTGAAAGCCAATATACCATCTTTTTGGAAGCCTTCATAGGGAGGTTAAGGCTGCTTGAACTTTTAGTTCTCGTAGTCAAGTGGTGCAGTTGCACCTTATATAAAGGGAGGTGGCGCGCAGTTCGTCACTCCTGTGGGGATCCGGGCGGGGACACCAAGAGCCCGCCGATGAGCCTAGCTTGGTGTCCTAAGCGAAACCCCACACAAGACACGGCACAAACCTAGAAGATTTGCTGAGTTTTAATTCACCGGCCGTGAAAGCCAATATACCATCTTTTTGGAAGCCTTCATAGGGAGGTTAAGGCTGCTTGAACTTTTAGTTCTCGTAGTCAAGTGGTGCAGTTGCACCTTATATAAAGGGAGGTGGCGCGCAGTTCGTCACTCCTGTGGGGGTCCGGGCGGGGACACCAAGAGCCCGCCGATGAGCCTAGCTTGGTGTCCTAGGCGAAACCCCACACAAGACACGGCACAAACCTAGAAGATTTGCTGAGTTTTAATTCACCGGCCGTGAAAGCCAATATACCATCTTTTTGGAAGCCTTCATAGGGAGGTTAAGGCTGCTTGAACTTTTAGTTCTCGTAGTCAAGTGGTGCAGTTGCACCTTATATAAAGGGAGGTGGCGCGCAGTTCGTCACTCCTGTGGGGGTCCGGGCGGGGACACCAAGAGCCCGCCGATGAGCCTAGCTTGGTGTCTTAGGCGAAACCCCACACAAGACACGGCACAAACCTAGAAGATTTGCTGAGTTTTAATTCACCGGCCGTGAAAGCCAATATACCATCTTTTTGGAAGACTTCATAGGGAGGTTAAGGCTGCTTGAACTTTTAGTTCTCGTAGTCAAGTGGTGCAGTTGCACCTTATATAAAGGGAGGTGGCGCGCAGTTCGTCACTCCTGTGGGGGTCCGGGCGGGGACACCTAAAGAGCCCGCCGATGAGCCTAGCTTGGTGTCCTAGGCGAATCCCCACACAAGACACGGCACAAACTTAGAAGATTTGCTGAGTTTTAATTCACCGGCCGTGAAAGCCAATATACCATCTTTTTGGAAGCCTTCATAGGGAGGTTAAGGCTGCTTGAACTTTTAGTTCTCGTAGTCAAGTGGTGCAGTTGCACCTTATATAAAGGGAGGTGGCGCGCAGTTCGTCACTCCTGTGGGGGTCCGGGCGGGGACACCAAGAGCCCGCCGTTGAGCCTAGCTTGGTGTCCTAGGCGAAACCCCACACAAGACACGGCACAAACCTAGAAGATTTGCTGAGTTTTAATTCACCGGCCGTGAAAGCCAATATACCATCTTTTTGGAAGCCTTCATAGGGAGGTTAAGGCTGCTTGAAATTTTAGTTCTCGTAGTCAAGTGGTGCAGTTGCACCTTATATAAAGGGAGGTGGCGCGCAGTTCGTCACTCCTGTGGGGGTCCGGGCGGGGACACCAAGAGCCCGCCGATGAACCTAGCTTGGTGTCCTAGGCGAAACCCCACACAAGACGCGGCACAAACCTAGAGGATTTGCTGAGTTTTAATTCACCGGCCGTGAAAGCCAATATACCATCTTTTTGGAAGCCTTCATAGGGAGGTTAAGGCTGCTTGAACTTTTAGTTCTCGTAGTCAAGTGGTGCAGTTGCACCTTATATAAAGGGAGGTGGCGCGCAGTTCTTCACTCCTGTGGGGGTCCGGGCGGGGACACCAAGAGCCCGCCGATGAGCCTAGCTTGGTGTCCTAGGCGAAACCCCACACAAGACACGGCACAAACCTAGAAGATTTGCTGAGTTTTAATTCACCGGCCGTGAAAGCCAATATACCATCTTTTTGGAAGCCTTCATAGGGAGGTTAAGGCTGCTTGAACTTTTAGTTCTCGTAGTCAAGTGGTGCAGTTGCACCTTATATAAAGGGAGGTGGCGCGCAGTTCGTCACTCCTGTGGTGGTCCGGGCGGGGACACCAAGAGCCCGCCGATGAGCCTAGCTTGGTGTCCTAGGCGAAACCCCACACAAGACACGGCACAAACCTAGAGGATTTGCTGAGTTTTAATTCACCGGCCGTGAAAGCCAATATACCATCTTTTTGGAAGCCTTCATAGGGAGGTTAAGGCTGCTTGAACTTTTAGTTCTCGTAGTCAAGTGGTGCAGTTGCACCTTATATAAAGGGAGGTGGCGCGCAGTTCGTCACTCCTGTGGGGGTCCGGGCGGGGACACCAAGAGCCCGCCGTTGAGCCTAGCTTGGTGTCCTAGGCGAAACCCCACACAAGACACGGCACAAACCTAGAAGATTTGCTGAGTTTTAATTCACCGGCCGTGAAAGCCAATATACCATCTTTTTGGAAGCCTTCATAGGGAGGTTAAGACTGCTTGAAATTTTAGTTCTCGTAGTCAAGTGGTGCAGTTGCACCTTATATAAAGGGAGGTGGCGCGCAGTTCGTCACTCCTGTGGGGTTCCGGGCGGGGACACCAAGAGCCCGCCGATGAGCCTAGCTTGGTGTCCTAGGCGAAACCCCACACAAGACACGGCACAAACCTAGAAGATTTGCTGAGTTTTAATTCACCGGCCGTGAAAGCCAATATACCATCTTTTTGGAAGCCTTCATAGGGAGGTTAAGGCTGCTTGAAATTTTAGTTCTCGTAGTCAAGTGGTGCAGTTGCACCTTATATAAAGGGAGGTGGCGCGCAGTTCGTCACTCCTGTGGGGGTCCGGGCGGGGACACCAAGAGCCCGCCGATGAGCCTAGCTTGGTGTCCTAGGCGAAACCCCACACAAGACACGGCACAAACCTAGAAGATTTGCTGAGTTTTAATTCACCGGCCGTGAAAGCCAATATACCATCTTTTTGGAAGCCTTCATAGGGAGGTTAAGGCTGCTTGAACTTTTAGTTCTCGTAGTCAAGTGGTGCAGTTGCACCTTATATAAAGGGAGGTGGCGCGCAGTTCGTCACTCCTTTGGGGGTCCGGTCAGGGACACCAAGAGCCCGCCGATGAGCCTAGCTTGGTGTCCTAGGCGAAACCTCACACAAGACACGGCACAAACCTAGAAGATTTGCTGAGTTTTAATTCACCGGCCGTGAAAGCCAATATACCATCTTTTTGGAAGCCTTCATAGAGAAGTTAAGGCTGCTTGAACTTTTAGTTCTCGTAGTCAAGTGGTGCTGTTGCAACTTATATAAAGGGAGGAGGCGCGCAGTTCGTCACTCCTGTGGGGGTCCGGGCGGGGACACCAAGAGCCCGCCGATGAGCCTAGCTTGGTGTCCTAGGCGAAACCCCACACAAGACACGGCACAAACCTAGAAGATTTGCTGAGTTTTAATTCACCGGCCGTGAAAGCCAATATACCATCGTTTTGGAAGCCTTCATAGGGAGGTTAAGGTTGCTTGAACTTTTAGTTCTCGTAGTCAAGTGGTGCAGTTGCACCTTATATAAAGGGAGGTGGCGCGCAGTTCGTCACTCCTGTGGGGGTCCGGGCGGGAACACCAAGAGCCCGCCGATGAGCCTAGCTTGGTGTCCTAGGCGAAACCCCACACAAGACACGGCACAAACCTAGAAGATTTGCTGAGTTTTAATTCACCGGCCGTGAAAGCCAATATACCATCTTTTTGGAAGCCTTCATAGGGAGGTTAAGGCTGCTTGAACTTTAGTTCTCGTAGTCAAGTGGTGCAGTTGCACCTTATATAAAGGGAGGTGGAGCGCAGTTCGTCACTCCTATGGGGGTCCGGGCGGGGACACCAAGAGCCCGCCGATGAGCCTAGCTTGGTGTCCTAGGCGAAACCCCACACAAGACACGGCACAAACCTAGAAGATTTGCTGAGTTTTAATTCACCGGCCGTGAAAGCCAATATACCATCTTTTTGGAAGCCTTCATAGGGAGGTTAAGGCTGCTTGAACTTTTAGTTCTCGTAGTCAAGTGGTGCAGTTGCACCTTATATAAAGGGAGGTGGCGCGCAGTTCGTCACTCCTGTGGGGGTCCGGGCGGGGACACCAAGAGCCCGCCGTTGAGCCTAGCTTGGTGTCCTAGGCGAAACCCCACACAAGACACGGCACAAACCTAGAAGATTTGCTGAGTTTTAATTCACCGGCCGTGAAAGCCAATATACCATCTTTTTGGAAGCCTTCATAGGGAGGTTAAGGCTGCTTGAAATTTTAGTTCTCGTAGTCAAGTGGTGCAGTTGCACCTTATATAAAGGGAGGTGGCGCGCAGTTCGTCACTCCTGTGGGGGTCCGGGCGGGGACACCAAGAGCCCGCCGATGAACCTAGCTTGGTGTCCTAGGCGAAACCCCACACAAGACACGGCACAAACCTAGAGGATTTGCTGAGTTTTAATTCACCGGCCGTGAAAGCCAATATACCATCTTTTTGGAAGCCTTCATAGGGAGGTTAAGGCTGCTTGAACTTTTAGTTCTCGTAGTCAAGTGGTGCAGTTGCACCTTATATAAAGGGAGGTGGCGCGCAGTTCGTCACTCCTGTGGGGGTCCGGGCGGGGACACCAAGAGCCCGCCGATGAGCCTAGCTTGGTGTCCTAGGCGAAACCCCACACAAGACACGGCACAAACCTAGAAGATTTGCTGAGTTTTAATTCACCGGCCGTGAAAGCCAATATACCATCTTTTTGGAAGCCTTCATAGGGAGGTTAAGGCTGCTTGAACTTTTAGTTCTCGTAGTCAAGTGGTGCAGTTGCACCTTATATAAAGGGAGGTGGCGCGCAGTTCGTCACTCCTGTGGTGGTCCGGGCGGGGACACCAAGAGCCCGCCGATGAGCCTAGCTTGGTGTCCTAGGCGAAACCCCACACAAGACACGGCACAAACCTAGAGGATTTGCTGAGTTTTAATTCACCGGCCGTGAAAGCCAATATACCATCTTTTTGGAAGCCTTCATAGGGAGGTTAAGGCTGCTTGAACTTTTAGTTCTCGTAGTCAAGTGGTGCAGTTGCACCTTATATAAAGGGAGGTGGCGCGCAGTTCGTCACTCCTGTGGGGGTCCGGGCGGGGACCAAGGTAACTAGAATACTATCAGGTAGGCCGATATCGCAGTTCCCGCTTCAGTCGCCAGGCGGCTCCCTTTAGGCTGACGTCATTTCGCGGACAAGCCAGTGTCGCTTGAAGTAGAAAACGTGCTTTGTAATGTACTTGAATGATCCATTTCAAAATGAAATAATGCATTTAAAAAATGGGTAGCTACAGTAACTGTGCCGTTTCTGAGTACCAAAAAAATGTCGCAGAAATTCTGAAGTGATTTACCACTCTTTTTTATAACGATAAGGAAGTTCGAAAGCTGTGGATTTTAAGATGCAGACGAAAGGATAGCGTCAATGCTAGAACTGCCCGACGTTGTTCTGCATATTTTCTTACCATATGACTGCGAACGGGACCTCAAAAATAAATTATTGGATTTGCCTCTGAAGAAGAAATCATACTTTGGTGTAGTTCCTTCGAAGTACAGTATATACCTAACTGGATTCAGGCCCGACGAGAGGGAGCGGCATGTGGGGCTGTAGCCCCAGGGCTTGGATTAGCTGAGGGGGCCAAGGCGGTAAAAGGACTTAGGATGGACAACTTTATTTAACTTAATGTCAAAACTATTATGAAATTTTCTGATGACACGCTTCGATGCAAACACAGGCAGTGAACAGTATACAAAACATTACAATAATTATTAATTAACATACCGTAATTAATTTTATAAATAACCATTCTGTTTTTCGTTTTCCGGGGAAATGGTTAAGTTGCCAGAGTCATCCATTTTATAACGTGCTAGAGTTCAAGAGTCCTTAACGTTTCTAATTCACTCTCTGAAAAAAAAAAAATGACTCTTTACTTCATACTGTGCATTTCTGAAAGGAGTGTGGGTTATCCTTGTAGAGCCTGAACACGTTCCGATACACATAAAACTGATTTTTTTTAAGGCACAGTGATCAAAATCGTAAAGTAAAAGAACAACCAATGATAGAAAATAAAGTCGAGTGGCTGAATAACTAAAAACAAAATAAATTAATAATCATTTGGGCAAGCTAAATTCCACGGATGATAATGATGGTTGAAGTTTTATGGGGCAGAATAGCGAGGACCATTTTCCCTGTGTTGTCTTAGGGCCCGTGATCGCTCTCTACGGCCCTGGCTTTGTGATTCTGAGCAATAGGTATCTTAAAAAGACTACTGTTTTTATTATATTGAGAAATATATCTGTTACGAATGGACCGGCAGCGGTAGCTACGCTCACTAACGCGCAGCACTAGACAGGGGGCCAAGCTCTCTGCAGACTCAGTAGACGTGGGTTCGAGCCCCACCGTCGGCCGTCCTTGATATGTTTAACTGTGGTTTCCCCATTTTCAACTTCAGGAAGCTTGCCACGGTGGGTGAGTGGTCAACGTGTCGGTCTACTAACCCCAAGCTTGCAGGTTCGCTCCTGGCCGTGGTAATTTTTTTTTTGAAAGGCGGCAAAATTTACGACTCGCATGTCATACGATGTTGGCATGTCAAATAACCTATTTGAATTCAGTAGACCGTGTTCATAATGGCAAAATTAATCTCGGGAGTTTCCGCCAACACAAAGTTCCTCATTTCTCTACTAGAAAGCGCTGTAGTGTTCAAGGAGCTTAGATATCTAACTTCCTTGACTTTCATAGTGCTTCAAGGAACAACTAAATTCGACATGCAAGCTACCCATTGAGTGTCAAATAACAAAGCTTGCACCCGGCACCCGAGACCATACGATATTATTATTATTATTATTATTATTATTATTAACTTCAAGAAAATACTAGGACGGTACCTTCTGACAGGCCACGGCCGCTTCCTTCCACATCCTTGCCGAGTTTGATTCCCCATCATTAATTTCATCTCTCATTAGCTCCTCTTATGAGGTTTGCGTCAGGAAGGGCATCTGTCCGTAAAAACAATCCGCCACAAAGGCTTTCGCCGCATCTTATCACCGTTGTAAAACGGGAATAATAATACGAGGCCCAACAGTCTAGTCATACCTAGCTAAGCTAATCACGTCACCAGTCTCCCGAAGGCAATTACAGTATTTGTTACCCTTACAACGCAAGTCCGTCAACGACGTGCCAGGAAAAGCTAATGATCAAATAATGCTGACAAAATACCTACTTTTAAACCCGGGCATACAGCCTGAAAGTCCGCATTGCTGCATAGTGGTTATCAATCACTCTTGGCTGTCACCGCGGAGGCCCGGGTACGATTCCCGGCTCTGCCAAGATATACAATTCTGGTCTGAGTGCTGGGGCGGGGTACACTCAGCCTTGTGAGACATAACTGAGAAGAGGCGAGTTCGATGCCCACCTCAGTCATCCTGTAAGTGGTTTTCCGTGTTTCCCACTTCTACTTCAGGCGAATACCGTGATGGCTCCTAAATTGAGGCCACGGCCACCTCCTTCCCAATCCTCATCTGAATTACAAATACACACACTAATACAGCCATCACAATAACACACGCTATCAGACAAATTCCACACATATATCCAAACCCAAGTACACGGGGCTACACGACCAAGAAGTCTCAAAGGTTCTAAATAAATCAACAACAACATACAGACTAAAGTGAGTACGTTAGTGCAGCATTTCTACAAGACCACATTAATAGCTAAAAAGGAGCGCCATCTAAATAACCGGGAGATTATTGCAAACCTATTCCACAAACAATTTTAAAACATTACAATTGTACGATCATCTCAATACAGTGATACTCTGTACAGAAGGGGTAGGGGTGGGTGAGCGGCTGTTCACCAATAAAAAATATAATCATCTGAAAAGAAAAAACCTAGGATTATTGTCTTGTTCCGCCCACCCTAAAATCTTTATAGGGTTTATATACTGTATTGCAATATAATAGAATGGAATACTTCCCTTAGGCCGACAGAAATGTACCTCCCAAGTTATCAAGTCTACAGCCACTCTTTCCGCACAGTGTATGGTGTCTCCTTGTCAACGCCTCATCCTGATTACCGGGGACATGTGGATTTGCATTCCACCGTTTGCCGGATTTGAAGTGGTTATCCATTTCAACTCCAGGTAAATGCCAGGAATGGTACCTACCTCACAGATCATGACCGCTTTCTTCAGAATTCTAACCACAACCCATTCTTTGGAACCGTAGACCATAACATTATATAATGTCCTAACACGTACAGGAACTAAATAAATTGAGATGAGCGTCTCATGCTTCGTTGGTAAAATAATAATAATAATAATAATAATAATAGTAATAAAACAAGTATAGTGGGCCATTTAATTACAGGTCAATCATAAACTGGAGATGCGCCAGCAGAAGAGAACAGTGCTTAAGAGAGCAATGCCAACGATTGAAGCGTTGTCACCCAAGAAAATACCAAAACTGGATGAAAGTATCTCCAGATGAGTCGACTTCTGCGGAAGTATTACCGGTACCTCCAGACATGGAAATTGAGACACACAATTGACCACAGAAATCCTAATCCCAATTACAAATAAACACATTAATACAACCATCATAATGACATGGGTTATCAGACAGATTTAACACATACAACCAAGTACATGGGGCTACTGGACCACGATGTTTGAAATGTTGTTTGTAGTTGATTCATTTATGGACTATGTTAACCCACCGTAATGGTGATGGATTGGTTTAAATACAGACATCTCCAATATTCTTTTAGACATATTTTCTGACCCCACAGCATAGCCGTGTTCGTTAAGTCGTGCACCACAACTGCATGGAGATCAAAAGTTCGAATTCCTACACCGTGCGTGGTTTTCCTGAGAGTTCTCCACACTCCCTCCAGTAAAATGTCGGGATGGTGCATATTTCAAGTCTTGAGGCACCTCAATCCTAAATGCTGAAAATTACAATTACACATACTACTGTATTACAAAAACACAGGTTATCAGGCAAATTCAACACGTCCAAGTACATGAGACTCATGACCAATATGTCCCAATCCTCTAAAATGAATAGTTAAGAACAGAAATGTTGGATTATAAGGCGTGTAACGTGCGTAACATTTCATGCCGTTAATTAACTCATATTCATTCATGTGTTAAGTCACCGTTAACATTTCCAACATCATTCAGAAATATTCTAACATTAGTAGATCGAATGGTGTGTGCAATTACGTAGCTATTAACTCCTATATATTAAGAAAACGTGCCTCAAGCAAAATATATGCAGATGCTGCAGTGCTGTGGGACTCGCCTATGTCCGCGAGGTGACGTCACATACTGCTAGACCAATGGCTACCATTACTCGCCCAAAGCTAGTAACGGTACCCCCTGGGCGGGGACACCAAGAGCCCGCCGTTGAGCCTAGCTTGGTGTCCTAGGCGAAACCCCACACAAGACACGGCACAAACCTAGAAGATTTGCTGAGTTTTAATTCACCGGCCGTGAAAGCCAATATACCATCTTTTTGGAAGCCTTCATAGGGAGGTTAAGGCTGCTTGAAATTTTAGTTCTCGTAGTCAAGTGGTGCAGTTGCACCTTATATAAAGGGAGGTGGCGCGCAGTTCGTCACTCCTGTGGGGTTCCGGGCGGGGACACCAAGAGCCCGCCGATGAGCCTAGCTTGGTGTCCTAGGCGAAACCCCACACAAGACACGGCACAAACCTAGAAGATTTGCTGAGTTTTAATTCACCGGCCGTGAAAGCCAATATACCATCTTTTTGGAAGCCTTCATAGGGAGGTTAAGGATGCTTGAAATTTTAGTTCTCGTAGTCAAGTGGTGCAGTTGCACCTTATATAAAGGGAGGTGGCGCGCAGTTCGTCACTCCTGTGGGGGTCCGGGCGGGGACACCAAGAGCCCGCCGATGAGCCTAGCTTGGTGTCCTAGGCGAAACCCCACACAAGACACGGCACAAACCTAGAAGATTTGCTGAGTTTTAATTCACCGGCCGTGAAAGCCAATATACCATCTTTTTGGAAGCCTTCATAGGGAGGTTAAGGCTGCTTGAACTTTTAGTTCTCGTAGTCAAGTGGTGCAGTTGCACCTTATATAAAGGGAGGTGGCGCGCAGTTCGTCACTCCTTTGGGGGTCCGGTCAGGGACACCAAGAGCCCGCCGATGAGCCTAGCTTGGTGTCCTAGGCGAAACCTCACACAAGACACGGCACAAACCTAGAAGATTTGCTGAGTTTTAATTCACCGGCCGTGAAAGCCAATATACCATCTTTTTGGAAGCCTTCATAGAGAAGTTAAGGCTGCTTGAACTTTTAGTTCTCGTAGTCAAGTGGTGCTGTTGCAACTTATATAAAGGGAGGAGGCGCGCAGTTCGTCACTCCTGTGGGGGTCCGGGCGGGGACACCAAGAGCCCGCCGATGAGCCTAGCTTGGTGTCCTAGGCGAAACCCCACACAAGACACGGCACAAACCTAGAAGATTTGCTGAGTTTTAATTCACCGGCCGTGAAAGCCAATATACCATCGTTTTGGAAGCCTTCATAGGGAGGTTAAGGTTGCTTGAACTTTTAGTTCTCGTAGTCAAGTGGTGCAGTTGCACCTTATATAAAGGGAGGTGGCGCGCAGTTCGTCACTCCTGTGGGGGTCCGGGCGGGAACACCAAGAGCCCGCCGATGAGCCTAGCTTGGTGTCCTAGGCGAAACCCCACACAAGACACGGCACAAACCTAGAAGATTTGCTGAGTTTTAATTCACCGGCCGTGAAAGCCAATATACCATCTTTTTGGAAGCCTTCATAGGGAGGTTAAGGCTGCTTGAACTTTAGTTCTCGTAGTCAAGTGGTGCAGTTGCACCTTATATAAAGGGAGGTGGAGCGCAGTTCGTCACTCCTATGGGGGTCCGGGCGGGGACACCAAGAGCCCGCCGATGAGCCTAGCTTGGTGTCCTAGGCGAAACCCCACACAAGACACGGCACAAACCTAGAAGATTTGCTGAGTTTTAATTCACCGGCCGTGAAAGCCAATATACCATCTTTTTGGAAGCCTTCATAGGGAGGTTAAGGCTGCTTGAACTTTTAGTTCTCGTAGTCAAGTGGTGCAGTTGCACCTTATATAAAGGGAGGTGGCGCGCAGTTCGTCACTCCTGTGGGGGTCCGGGCGGGGACACCAAGAGCCCGCCGATGAGCCTAGCTTGGTGTCCTAGGCGAAACCCCACACAAGACACGGCACAAACCTAGAAGATTTGCTGAGTTTTAATTCACCGGCCGTGAAAGCCAATATACCATCTTTTTGGAAGCCTTCATAGGGAGGTTAAGGCTGCTTGAACTTTTAGTTCTCGTAGTCAAGTGGTGCAGTTGCACCTTATATAAAGGGAGGTGGCGCGCAATTCGTCACTCCTGTGGGGGTCCGGGCGGGGACACCAAGAGCCCGCCGAAGAGCCTAGCTTGGTGTCCTAGGCGAAACCCCACACAAGACACGGCACAAACCTAGAAGATTTGCTGAGTTTTAATTCACCGGCCGTGAAAGCCAATATACCATCTTTTTGGAAGCCTTCATAGGGAGGTTAAGGCTGCTTGAACTTTTAGTTCTCGTAGTCAAGTGGTGCAGTTGCACCTTATATAAAGGGAGGTGGCGCGCAGTTCGTCACTCCTGTGCGGGTCCGGGCGGGGACACCAAGAGCCCGCCGATGAGCCTAGCTTGGTGTCCTAGGCGAAACCCCACACAAGACACGGCACAAACCTAGAAGATTTGCTGAGTTTTAATTCACCGGCCGTGAAAACCAATATACCATCTTTTTGGAAGCCTTCATAGGGAGGTTAAGGCTGCTTGAACTTTTAGTTCTCGTAGTCAAGTGGTGCAGTTGCACCTTATATAAAGGGAGGTGGCGCGCAGTTCGTCACTCCTGTGGTGGTCCGGGCGGGGACACCAAGAGCCCGCCGATGAGCCTAGCTTGGTGTCCTAGGCGAAACCCCACACAAGACACGGCACAAACCTAGAGGATTTGCTGAGTTTTAATTCACCGGCCGTGAAAGCCAATATACCATCTTTTTGGAAGCCTTCATAGGGAGGTTAAGGCTGCTTGAACTTTTAGTTCTCGTAGTCAAGTGGTGCAGTTGCACCTTATATAAAGGGAGGTGGCGCGCAGTTCGTCACTCCTGTGGGGGTCCGGGCGGGGACACCAAGAGCCCGCCGTTGAGCCTAGCTTGGTGTCCTAGGCGAAACCCCACACAAGACACGGCACAAACCTAGAAGATTTGCTGAGTTTTAATTCACCGGCCGTGAAAGCCAATATACCATCTTTTTGGAAGCCTTCATAGGGAGGTTAAGGCTGCTTGAAATTTTAGTTCTCGTAGTCAAGTGGTGCAGTTGCACCTTATATAAAGGGAGGTGGCGCGCAGTTCGTCACTCCTGTGGGGTTCCGGGCGGGGACACCAAGAGCCCGCCGATGAGCCTAGCTTGGTGTCCTAGGCGAAACCCCACACAAGACACGGCACAAACCTAGAAGATTTGCTGAGTTTTAATTCACCGGCCGTGAAAGCCAATATACCATCTTTTTGGAAGCCTTCATAGGGAGGTTAAGGCTGCTTGAAATTTTAGTTCTCGTAGTCAAGTGGTGCAGTTGCACCTTATATAAAGGGAGGTGGCGCGCAGTTCGTCACTCCTGTGGGGGTCCGGGCGGGGACACCAAGAGCCCGCCGATGAGCCTAGCTTGGTGTCCTAGGCGAAACCCCACACAAGACACGGCACAAACCTAGAAGATTTGCTGAGTTTTAATTCACCGGCCGTGAAAGCCAATATACCATCTTTTTGGAAGCCTTCATAGGGAGGTTAAGGCTGCTTGAACTTTTAGTTCTCGTAGTCAAGTGGTGCAGTTGCACCTTATATAAAGGGAGGTGGCGCGCAGTTCGTCACTCCTTTGGGGGTCCGGTCAGCGACACCAAGAGCCCGCCGATGAGCCTAGCTTGGTGTCCTAGGCGAAACCTCACACAAGACACGGCACAAACCTAGAAGATTTGCTGAGTTTTAATTCACCGGCCGTGAAAGCCAATATACCACCTTTTTGGAAGCCTTCATAGAGAAGTTAAGGCTGCTTGAACTTTTAGTTCTCGTAGGCAAGTGGTGCTGTTGCAACTTATATAAAGGGAGGTGGCGCGCAGTTCGTCACTCCTGTGGGGGTCCGGGCGGGGACACCAAGAGCCCGCCGATGAGCCTAGCTTGGTGTCCTAGGCGAAACCCCACACAAGACACGGCACAAACCTAGAAGATTTGCTGAGTTTTAATTCACCGGCCGTGAAAGCCAATATACCATCGTTTTGGAAGCCTTCATAGGGAGGTTAAGGCTGCTTGAACTTTTAGTTCTCGTAGTCAAGTGGTGCAGTTGCACCTTATATAAAGGGAGGTGGCGCGCAGTTCGTCACTCCTGTGGGGGTCCGGGCGGGAACACCAAGAGCCCGCCGATGAGCCTAGCTTGGTGTCCTAGGCGAAACCCCACACAAGACACGGCACAAACCTAGAAGATTTGCTGAGTCTTAATTCACCGGCCGTGAAAGCCAATATACCATCTTTTTGGAAGCCTTCATAGGGAGGTTAAGGCTGCTTGAACTTTTAGTTCTCGTAGTCAATTGGTGCAGTTGCACCTTATATAAAGGCAGGTGGCGCGCAGTTCGTCACTCCTGTGGGGGTCCGGGCGGGGACACCAAGAGCCCGCAGATGAGCCTAGCTTGGTGTCCTAGGCGAAACCCCACACAAGACACGGCACAACCTAGAAGATTTGCTGAGTTTTAATTCACCGGCCGTGAAAGCCAATATACCATCTTTTTGGAAGCCTTCATAGGGAGGTTAAGGCTGCTTGAACTTTAGTTCTCGTAGTCAAGTGGTGCAGTTGCACCTTATATAAAGGGAGGTGGAGCGCAGTTCGTCACTCCTATGGGGGTCCGGGCGGGGACACCAAGAGCCCGCCGATGAGCCTAGCTTGGTGTCCTAGGCGAAACCCCACACAAGACACGGCACAAACCTAGAAGATTTGCTGAGTTTTAATTCACCGGCCGTGAAAGCCAATATACCATCTTTTTGGAAGCCTTCATAGGGAGGTTAAGGCTGCTTGAACTTTTAGTTCTCGTAGTCAAGTGGTGCAGTTGCACCTTATATAAAGGGAGGTGGAGCGCAGTTCGTCACTCCTGTGGGGGTCCGGGCGGGGACACCAAGAGCCCGCCGATGAGCCTAGCTTGGTGTCCTAGGCGAAACCCCACACAAGACACGGCACAAACCTAGAAGATTTGCTGAGTTTTAATTCACCGGCCGTGAAAGCCAATATACCATCTTTTTGGAAGCCTTCATAGGGAGGTTAAGGCTGCTTGAACTTTTAGTTCTCGTAGTCAAGTGGTGCAGTTGCACCTTATATAAAGGGAGGTGGCGCGCAGTTCGTCACTCCTGTGGGGGTCCGGGCGGGGACACCAAGAGCCCGCCGATGAGCCTAGCTTGGTGTCTTAGGCGAAACCCCACACAAGACACGGCACAAACCTAGAAGATTTGCTGAGTTTTAATTCACCGGCCGTGAAAGCCAATATACCATCTTTTTGGAAGCCTTCATAGGGAGGTTAAGGCTGCTTGAACTTTTAGTTCTCGTAGTCAAGTGGTGCAGTTGCACCTTATATATAGGGAGGTGGCACGCAGTTCGTCACTCCTGTGGGGGTCCGGGCGGGGACACCAAGAGCCTGCCGATGAGCCTAGTTTGGTGTCCTAGGCGAAACCCCACACAAGACACGGCACAAACCTAGAAGATTTGCTGAGTTTTAATTCACCGGCCGTGAAAGCCAATATACCATCTTTTTGGAAGCCTTCATAGGGAGGTTAAGGCTGCTTGAACTTTTAGTTCTCGTAGTCAAGTGGTGCAGTTGCACCTTATATAAAGGGAGGTGGCGCGCAGTTCGTCACTCCTGTGGGGGTCCGGGCGGGGACACCAAGAGCCCGCCGATGAGCCTAGCTTGGTGTCCTAGGCGAAACCCCACACAAGACACGGCACAAACCTAGAAGATTTGCTGAGTTTTAATTCACCGGCCGTGAAAGCCAATATACCATCTTTTTGGAAGCCTTCATAGAGAGGTTAAGGCTGCTTGAACTTTTAGTTCTCGTAGTCAAGTGGTGCAGTTGCACCTTATATAAAGGGAGGTGGCGCGCAGTTCGTCACTCCTGTGGGGGTCCGGGCGGGGACACCAAGAGCCCGCCGATGAGCCTAGCTTGGTGTCCTAGGCGAAACCCCACACAAGACACGGCACAAACCTAGAGGATTTGCTGAGTTTTAATTCACCGGCCGTGAAAGCCAATATACCTTCTTTTTGGAAGCCTTCATAGGGAGGTTAAGGCTGCTTGAACTTTTAGTTCTCGTAGTCAAGTGGTGCAGTTGCACCTTATATAAAGGGAGGTGGCGCGCAGTTCGTCACTCCTGTGGGGGTCCGGGTGGGGACACCAAGAGCCCGCCGATGAGCCTAGCTTGGTGTCCTAGGCGAAACCCCACACAAGACACGGCACAAACCTAGAAGATTTGCTGAGTTTTAATTCACCGGCCGTGAAAGCCAATATACCATCTTTTTGGAAGCCTTCATAGGGAGGTTAAGGCTGCTTGAACTTTTAGTTCTCGTAGTCAAGTGGTGCAGTTGCACCTTATATAAAGGGAGGTGGCGCGCAGTTCGTCACTCCTGTGGGGGTCCGGGCGGGGACACCAAGAGCCCGCCGATGAGCCTAGCTTGGTGTCCTAGGCGAAACCCCACACAAGACACGGCACACACCTAGAAGATTTGCTGAGTTTTAATTCACCGGCCGTGAAAGCCAATATACCATCTTTTTGGAAGCCTTCATAGGGAGGTTAAGGCTGCTTGAAATTTTAGTTCTCGTAGTCAAGTGGTGCAGTTGCACCTTATATAAAGGGAGGTGGCGCGCAGGTCGTCACTCCTGTGGGGGTCCGGGCGGGGACACCAAGAGCCCGCCGATGAGCCTAGCTTGGTGTCCTAGGCGAAACCCCACACAAGACACGGCACAAACCTAGAAGATTTGCTGAGTTTTAATTCACCGGCCGTGAAAGCCAATATACTATCTTTTTGGAAGCCTTCATAGGGAGGTTAAGGCTGCTTGAAATTTTAGTTCTCGTAGTCAAGTGGTGCAGTTGCACCTTATATAAAGGGAGGTGGCGCGCAGTTCGTCACTCCTGTGGGGGTCCGGGCGGGGACACCAAGAGCCCGCCGATGAGCCTAGCTTGGTGTCCTAGGCGAAACGCCACACAAGACACGGCACAAACCTGGAAGATTTGCTGAGTTTTAATTCACCGGCCGTGAAAGCCAATATACCATCTTTTTGGAAGCCTTCATAGGGAGGTTAAGGCTGCTTGAACTTTTAGTTCTCGTAGTCAAGTGGTGCAGTTGCACCTTATATAAAGGGTGGTGGAGCGCAGTTCGTCACTCCTGTGGGGGTCCGGGCGGGGACACCGAGAGCCCGCCGATGAGCCTAGCTTGGTGTCCTAGGTGAAACCCCACACAAGACACGGCACAAACCTAGAAGATTTGCTGAGTTTTAATTCACCGGCCGTGAAAGCCAATATACCATCTTTTTGGAAGCCTTCATAGCGAGGTTAAGGCTGCTTGAACTTTTAGTTCTCGTAGTCAAGTGGTGCAGTTGCACCTTATATAAAGGGAGGTGGCGCGCAGTTCGTCACTCCTGTGGGGGTCCGGGCGGGGACACCAAGAGCCCGCCGATGAGCCTAGCTTGGTGTCTTAGGCGAAACCCCACACAAGACACGGCACAAACCTAGAAGATTTGCTGAGTTTTAATTCACCGGCCGTGAAAGCCAATATACCATCTTTTTGGAAGCCTTCATAGGGAGGTTAAGGCTGCTTGAACTTTTAGTTCTCGTAGTCAAGTGGTGCAGTTGCACCTTATATAAATGGAGGTGGCGCGCAGTTCGTCACTCCTGTGGGGGTCCGGGCGGGGACACCAAGAGCCCGCCGATGAGCCTAGCTTGGTGTCCTAGGCGAAACCCCACACAAGACACGGCACAAACCTAGAAGATTTGCTGAGTTTTAATTCACCGGCCGTGAAAGCCAATATACCATCTTTTTGGAAGCCTTCATAGGGAGGTTAAGGCAGCTTGAACTTTTAGTTCTCGTAGTCAAGTGGTGCAGTTGCACCTTATATAAAGGGAGGTGGCGCGCAGTTCGTCAATCCTGTGGGGGTCCGGGCGGGGACACCAAGAGCCCGCCGATGAGCCTAGCTTGGTGTCCTAGGCGAAACCCCACACAAGACACGGCACAAACCTAGAAGATTTGCTGAGTTTTAATTCACCGGCCGTGAAAACCAATATACCATCTTTTTGGAAGCCTTCATAGGGAGGTTAAGGCTGCTTGAACTTTTAGTTCTCGTAGTCAAGTGGTGCAGTTGCACCTTATATAAAGGGAGGTGGCGCGCAGTTCGTCACTCCTGTGGTGGTCCGGGCGGGGACACCAAGAGCCCGCCGATGAGCCTAGCTTGGTGTCCTAGGCGAAACCCCACACAAGACACGGCACAAACCTAGAAGATTTGCTGAGTTTTAATTCACCGGCCGTGAAAGCCAATATACCATCTTTTTGGAAGCCTTCATAGGGAGGTTAAGGCTGCTTGAACTTTTAGTTCTCGTAGTCAAGTGGTGCAGTTGCACCTTATATAAAGGGAGGTGGCGCGCAGTTCGTCACTCCTGTGGGGGTCCGGGCGGGGACACCAAGAGCCCGCCGATGAGCCTAGCTTGGTGTCTTAGGCGAAACCCCACACAAGACACGGCACAAACCTAGAAGATTTGCTGAGTTTTAATTCACCGGCCGTGAAAGCCAATATACCATCTTTTTGGAAGCCTTCATAGGGAGGTTAAGGCTGCTTGAACTTTTAGTTCTCGTAGTCAAGTGGTGCAGTTGCACCTTATATATAGGGAGGTGGCACGCAGTTCGTCACTCCTGTGGGGGTCCGGGCGGGGACACCAAGAGCCTGCCGATGAGCCTAGTTTGGTGTCCTAGGCGAAACCCCACACAAGACACGGCACAAACCTAGAAGATTTGCTGAGTTTTAATTCACCGGCCGTGAAAGCCAATATACCATCTTTTTGGAAGCCTTCATAGGGAGGTTAAGGCTGCTTGAACTTTTAGTTCTCGTAGTCAAGTGGTGCAGTTGCACCTTATATAAAGGGAGGTGGCGCGCAGTTCGTCACTCCTGTGGGGGTCCGGGCGGGGACACCAAGAGCCCGCCGATGAGCCTAGCTTGGTGTCCTAGGCGAAACCCCACACAAGACACGGCACAAACCTAGAAGATTTGCTGAGTTTTAATTCACCGGCCGTGAAAGCCAATATACCATCTTTTTGGAAGCCTTCATAGAGAGGTTAAGGCTGCTTGAACTTTTAGTTCTCGTAGTCAAGTGGTGCAGTTGCACCTTATATAAAGGGAGGTGGCGCGCAGTTCGTCACTCCTGTGGGGGTCCGGGCGGGGACACCAAGAGCCCGCCGATGAGCCTAGCTTGGTGTCCTAGGCGAAACCCCACACAAGACACGGCACAAACCTAGAAGATTTGCAGAGTTTTAATTCACCGGCCGTGAAAGCCAATATACCATCTTTTTGGAAGCCTTCATAGGGAGGTTAAGGCTGCTTGAACTTTTAGTTCTCGTAGTCAAGTGGTGCAGTTGCACCTTATATAAAGGGAGGTGGAGCGCAGTTCGTCACTCCTGTGGGGGTCCGGGCGGGGACACCAAGAGCCCGCCGATGAGCCTAGCTTGGTGTCCTAGGCGAAACCCCACACAAGACACGGCACAAACCTAGAAGATTTGCTGAGTTTTAATTCACCGGCCGTGAAAGCCAATATACCATCTTTTTGGAAGCCTTCATAGGGAGGTTAAGGCTGCTTGAACTTTTAGTTCTCGTAGTCAAGTGGTGCAGTTGCACCTTATATAAAGGGAGGTGGCGCGCAGTTCGTCACTCCTGTGGGGGTCCGGGCGGGGACACCAAGAGCCCGCCGATGAGCCTAGCTTGGTGTCTTAGGCGAAACCCCACACAAGACACGGCACAAACCTAGAAGATTTGCTGAGTTTTAATTCACCGGCCGTGAAAGCCAATATACCATCTTTTTGGAAGCCTTCATAGGGAGGTTAAGGCTGCTTGAACTTTTAGTTCTCGTAGTCAAGTGGTGCAGTTGCACCTTATATATAGGGAGGTGGCACGCAGTTCGTCACTCCTGTGGGGGTCCGGGCGGGGACACCAAGAGCCTGCCGATGAGCCTAGTTTGGTGTCCTAGGCGAAACCCCACACAAGACACGGCACAAACCTAGAAGATTTGCTGAGTTTTAATTCACCGGCTGTGAAAGCCAATATACCATCTTTTTGGAAGCCTTCATAGGGAGGTTAAGGCTGCTTGAACTTTTAGTTCTCGTAGTCAAGTGGTGCAGTTGCACCTTATATAAAGGGAGGTGGCGCGCAGTTCGTCACTCCTGTGGGGGTCCGGGCGGGGACACCAAGAGCCCGCCGATGAGCCTAGCTTGGTGTCCTAGGCGAAACCCCACACAAGACACGGCACAAACCTAGAAGATTTGCTGAGTTTTAATTCACCGGCCGTGAAAGCCAATATACCATCTTTTTGGAAGCCTTCATAGAGAGGTTAAGGCTGCTTGAACTTTTAGTTCTCGTAGTCAAGTGGTGCAGTTGCACCTTATATAAAGGGAGGTGGCGCGCAGTTCGTCACTCCTGTGGGGGGTCCGGGCGGGGACACCAAGAGCCCGCCGATAAGCCTAGCTTGGTGTCCTAGGCGAAACCCCACACAAGACACGGCACAAACCTAGAGGATTTGCTGAGTTTTAATTCACCGGCCGTGAAAGCCAATATACCTTCTTTTTGGAAGCCTTCATAGGGAGGTTAAGGCTGCTTGAACTTTTAGTTCTCGTAGTCAAGTGGTGCAGTTGCACCTTATATAAAGGGAGGTGGCGCGCAGTTCGTCACTCCTGTGGGGGTCCGGGCGGGGACACCAAGAGCCCGCCGATGAGCCTAGCTTGGTGTCCTAGGCGAAACCCCACACAAGACACGGCACAAACCTAGAAGATTTGCTGAGTTTTAATTCACCGGCCGTGAAAGCCAATATACCATCTTTTTGGAAGCCTTCATAGGGAGGTTAAGGCTGCTTGAACTTTTAGTTCTCGTAGTCAAGTGGTGCAGTTGCACCTTATATAAAGGGAGGTGGCGCGCAGTTCGTCACTCCTGTGGGGGTCCGGGCGGGGACACCAAGAGCCCGCCGATGAGCCTAGCTTGGTGTCCTAGGCGAAACCCCACACAAGACACGGCACACACCTAGAAGATTTGCTGAGTTTTAATTCACCGGCCGTGAAAGCCAATATACCATCTTTTTGGAAGCCTTCATAGGGAGGTTAAGGCTGCTTGAAATTTTAGTTCTCGTAGTCAAGTGGTGCAGTTGCACCTTATATAAAGGGAGGTGGCGCGCAGGTCGTCACTCCTGTGGGGGTCCGGGCGGGGACACCAAGAGCCCGCCGATGAGCCTAGCTTGGTGTCCTAGGCGAAACCCCACACAAGACACGGCACAAACCTAGAAGATTTGCTGAGTTTTAATTCACCGGCCGTGAAAGCCAATATACTATCTTTTTGGAAGCCTTCATAGGGAGGTTAAGGCTGCTTGAAATTTTAGTTCTCGTAGTCAAGTGGTGCAGTTGCACCTTATATAAAGGGAGGTGGCGCGCAGTTCGTCACTCCTGTGGGGGTCCGGGCGGGGACACCAAGAGCCCGCCGATGAGCCTAGCTTGGTGTCCTAGGCGAAACGCCACACAAGACACGGCACAAACCTGGAAGATTTGCTGAGTTTTAATTCACCGGCCGTGAAAGCCAATATACCATCTTTTTGGAAGCCTTCATAGGGAGGTTAAGGCTGCTTGAACTTTTAGTTCTCGTAGTCAAGTGGTGCAGTTGCACCTTATATAAATGGAGGTGGCGCGCAGTTCGTCACTCCTGTGGGGGTCCGGGCGGGGACACCAAGAGCCCGCCGATGAGCCTAGCTTGGTGTCCTAGGCGAAACCCCACACAAGACACGGCACAAACCTAGAAGATTTGCTGAGTTTTAATTCACCGGCCGTGAAAGCCAATATACCATCTTTTTGGAAGCCTTCATAGGGAGGTTAAGGCTGCTTGAACTTTTAGTTCTCGTAGTCAAGTGGTGCAGTTGCACCTTATATAAAGGGAGGTGGCGCGCAGTTCGTCAATCCTGTGGGGGTCCGGGCGGGGACACCAAGAGCCCGCCGATGAGCCTAGCTTGGTGTCCTAGGCGAAACCCCACACAAGACACGGCACAAACCTAGAAGATTTGCTGAGTTTTAATTCACCGGCCGTGAAAGCCAATATACCATCTTTTTGGAAGCCTTCATAGGGAGGTTAAGGCTGCTTGAACTTTTAGTTCTCGTAGTCAAGTGGTGCAGTTGCACCTTATATAAAGGGAGGTGGCGCGCAGTTCGTCACTCCTGTGGGGGTCCGGGCGGGGACACCAAGAGCCCGCCGATGAGCCTAGCTTGGTGTCTTAGGCGAAACCCCACACAAGACACGGCACAAACCTAGAAGATTTGCTGAGTTTTAATTCACCGGCCGTGAAAGCCAATATACCATCTTTTTGGAAGCCTTCATAGGGAGGTTAAGGCTGCTTGAACTTTTAGTTCTCGTAGTCAAGTGGTGCAGTTGCACCTTATATATAGGGAGGTGGCACGCAGTTCGTCACTCCTGTGGGGGTCCGGGCGGGGACACCAAGAGCCTGCCGATGAGCCTAGTTTGGTGTCCTAGGCGAAACCCCACACAAGACACGGCACAAACCTAGAAGATTTGCTGAGTTTTAATTCACCGGCTGTGAAAGCCAATATACCATCTTTTTGGAAGCCTTCATAGGGAGGTTAAGGCTGCTTGAACTTTTAGTTCTCGTAGTCAAGTGGTGCAGTTGCACCTTATATAAAGGGAGGTGGCGCGCAGTTCGTCACTCCTGTGGGGGTCCGGGCGGGGACACCAAGAGCCCGCCGATGAGCCTAGCTTGGTGTCCTAGGCGAAACCCCACACAAGACACGGCACAAACCTAGAAGATTTGCTGAGTTTTAATTCACCGGCCGTGAAAGCCAATATACCATCTTTTTGGAAGCCTTCATAGAGAGGTTAAGGCTGCTTGAACTTTTAGTTCTCGTAGTCAAGTGGTGCAGTTGCACCTTATATAAAGGGAGGTGGCGCGCAGTTCGTCACTCCTGTGGGGGGTCCGGGCGGGGACACCAAGAGCCCGCCGATGAGCCTAGCTTGGTGTCCTAGGCGAAACCCCACACAAGACACGGCACAAACCTAGAGGATTTGCTGAGTTTTAATTCACCGGCCGTGAAAGCCAATATACCTTCTTTTTGGAAGCCTTCATAGGGAGGTTAAGGCTGCTTGAACTTTTAGTTCTCGTAGTCAAGTGGTGCAGTTGCACCTTATATAAAGGGAGGTGGCGCGCAGTTCGTCACTCCTGTGGGGGTCCGGGCGGGGACACCAAGAGCCCGCCGATGAGCCTAGCTTGGTGTCCTAGGCGAAACCCCACATAAGACACGGCACAAACCTAGAAGATTTGCTGAGTTTTAATTCACCGGCCGTGAAAGCCAATATACCATCTTTTTGGAAGCCTTCATAGGGAGGTTAAGGCTGCTTGAACTTTTAGTTCTCGTAGTCAAGTGGTGCAGTTGCACCTTATATAAAGGGAGGTGGCGCGCAGTTCGTCACTCCTGTGGGGGTCCGGGCGGGGACACCAAGAGCCCGCCGATGAGCCTAGCTTGGTGTCCTAGGCGAAACCCCACACAAGACACGGCACACACCTAGAAGATTTGCTGAGTTTTAATTCACCGGCCGTGAAAGCCAATATACCATCTTTTTGGAAGCCTTCATAGGGAGGTTAAGGCTGCTTGAAATTTTAGTTCTCGTAGTCAAGTGGTGCAGTTGCACCTTATATAAAGGGAGGTGGCGCGCAGGTCGTCACTCCTGTGGGGGTCCGGGCGGGGACACCAAGAGCCCGCCGATGAGCCTAGCTTGGTGTCCTAGGCGAAACCCCACACAAGACACGGCACAAACCTAGAAGATTTGCTGAGTTTTAATTCACCGGCCGTGAAAGCCAATATACTATCTTTTTGGAAGCCTTCATAGGGAGGTTAAGGCTGCTTGAAATTTTAGTTCTCGTAGTCAAGTGGTGCAGTTGCACCTTATATAAAGGGAGGTGGCGCGCAGTTCGTCACTCCTGTGGGGGTCCGGGCGGGGACACCAAGAGCCCGCCGATGAGCCTAGCTTGGTGTCCTAGGCGAAACGCCACACAAGACACGGCACAAACCTGGAAGATTTGCTGAGTTTTAATTCACCGGCCGTGAAAGCCAATATACCATCTTTTTGGAAGCCTTCATAGGGAGGTTAAGGCTGCTTGAACTTTTAGTTCTCGTAGTCAAGTGGTGCAGTTGCACCTTATATAAAGGGTGGTGGAGCGCAGTTCGTCACTCCTGTGGGGGTCCGGGCGGGGACACCGAGAGCCCGCCGATGAGCCTAGCTTGGTGTCCTAGGTGAAACCCCACACAAGACACGGCACAAACCTAGAAGATTTGCTGAGTTTTAATTCACCGGCCGTGAAAGCCAATATACCATCTTTTTGGAAGCCTTCATAGCGAGGTTAAGGCTGCTTGAACTTTTAGTTCTCGTAGTCAAGTGGTGCAGTTGCACCTTATATAAAGGGAGGTGGCGCGCAGTTCGTCACTCCTGTGGGGGTCCGGGCGGGGACACCAAGAGCCCGCCGATGAGCCTAGCTTGGTGTCTTAGGCGAAACCCCACACAAGACACGGCACAAACCTAGAAGATTTGCTGAGTTTTAATTCACCGGCCGTGAAAGCCAATATACCATCTTTTTGGAAGCCTTCATAGGGAGGTTAAGGCTGCTTGAACTTTTAGTTCTCGTAGTCAAGTGGTGCAGTTGCACCTTATATAAATGGAGGTGGCGCGCAGTTCGTCACTCCTGTGGGGGTCCGGGCGGGGACACCAAGAGCCCGCCGATGAGCCTAGCTTGGTGTCCTAGGCGAAACCCCACACAAGACACGGCACAAACCTAGAAGATTTGCTGAGTTTTAATTCACCGGCCGTGAAAGCCAATATACCATCTTTTTGGAAGCCTTCATAGGGAGGTTAAGGCTGCTTGAACTTTTAGTTCTCGTAGTCAAGTGGTGCAGTTGCACCTTATATAAAGGGAGGTGGCGCGCAGTTCGTCAATCCTGTGGGGGTCCGGGCGGGGACACCAAGAGCCCGCCGATGAGCCTAGCTTGGTGTCCTAGGCGAAACCCCACACAAGACACGGCACAAACCTAGAAGATTTGCTGAGTTTTAATTCACCGGCCGTGAAAACCAATATACCATCTTTTTGGAAGCCTTCATAGGGAGGTTAAGGCTGCTTGAACTTTTAGTTCTCGTAGTCAAGTGGTGCAGTTGCACCTTATATAAAGGGAGGTGGCGCGCAGTTCGTCACTCCTGTGGTGGTCCGGGCGGGGACACCAAGAGCCCGCCGATGAGCCTAGCTTGGTGTCCTAGGCGAAACCCCACACAAGACACGGCACAAACCTAGAGGATTTGCTGAGTTTTAATTCACCGGCCGTGAAAGCCAATATACCATCTTTTTGGAAGCCTTCATAGGGAGGTTAAGGCTGCTTGAACTTTTAGTTCTCGTAGTCAAGTGGTGCAGTTGCACCTTATATAAAGGGGGGTGGCGCGCTGTTCGTCACTCCTGTGGGGGTCCGGGCGGGGACACCAAGAGCCCGCCGTTGAGCCTAGCTTGGTGTCCTAGGCGAAACCCCACACAAGACACGGCACAAACCTAGAAGATTTGCTGAGTTTTAATTCACCGGCCGTGAAAGCCAATATACCATCTTTTTGGAAGCCTTCATAGGGAGGTTAAGGCTGCTTGAAATTTTAGTTCTCGTAGTCAAGTGGTGCAGTTGCACCTTATATAAAGGGAGGTGGCGCGCAGTTCGTCACTCCTGTGGGGTTCCGGGCGGGGACACCAAGAGCCCGCCGATGAGCCTAGCTTGGTGTCCTAGGCGAAACCCCACACAAGACACGGCACCAACCTAGAAGATTTGCTGAGTTTTAATTCACCGGCCGTGAAAGCCAATATACCATCTTTTTGGAAGCCTTCATAGGGAGGTTAAGGCTGCATGAAATTTTAGTTCTCGTAGTCAAGTGGTGCAGTTGCACCTTATATAAAGGGAGGTGGCGCGCAGTTCGTCACTCCTGTGGGGGTCCGGGCGGGGACACCAAGAGCCCGCCGATGAGCCTAGCTTGGTGTCCTAGGCGAAACCCCACACAAGACACGGCACAAACCTAGAAGATTTGCTGGGTTTTAATTCACCGGCCGTGAAAGCCAATATACCATCTTTTTGGAAGCCTTCATAGGGAGGTTAAGGCTGCTTGAACTTTTAGTTCCCGTAGTCAAGTGGTGCAGTTGCACCTTATATAAAGGGAGGTGGCGCGCAGTTCGTCACTCCTTTGGGGGTCCGGTCAGGGACACCAAGAGCCCGCCGATGAGCCTAGCTTGGTGTCCTAGGCGAAACCTCACACAAGACACGGCACAAACCTAGAAGATTTGCTGAGTTTTAATTCACCGGCCGTGAAAGCCAATATACCATCTTTTTGGAAGCCTTCATAGAGAAGTTAAGGCTGCTTGAACTTTTAGTTCTCGTAGGCAAGTGGTGCAGTTGCAACTTATATAAAGGGAGGTGGCGCGCAGTTCGTCACTCCTGTGGGGGTCCGGGCGGGGACACCAAGAGCCCGCAGATGAGCCTAGCTTGGTGTCCTAGGCGAAACCCCACACAAGACACGGCACAAACCTAGAAGATTTGCTGAGTTTTAATTCACCGGCCGTGAAAGCCAATATACCATCTTTTTGGAAGCCTTCATAGGGAGGTTAAGGCTGCTTGAACTTTAGTTCTCGTAGTCAAGTGGTGCAGTTGCACCTTATATAAAGGGAGGTGGAGCGCAGTTCGTCACTCCTATGGGGGTCCGGGCGGGGACACCAAGAGCCCGCCGATGAGCCTAGCTTGGTGTCCTAGGCGAAACCCCACACAAGACACGGCACAAACCTAGAAGATTTGCTGAGTTTTAATTCACCGGCCGTGAAAGCCAATATACCATCTTTTTGGAAGCCTTCATAGGGAGGTTAAGGCTGCTTGAACTTTTAGTTCTCGTAGTCAAGTGGTGAGTTGCACCTTATATAAAGGGAGGTGGCGCGCAGTTCGTCACTCCTGTGGGGGTCCGGGCGGGGACACCAAGAGCCCGCCGATGAGCCTAGCTTGGTGTCCTAGGCGAAACCCCACACAAGACACGGCACAAACCTAGAAGATTTGCTGAGTTTTAATTCACCGGCCGTGAAAGCCAATATACCATCTTTTTGGAAGCCTTCATAGGGAGGTTAAGGCTGCTTGAACTTTTAGTTCTCGTAGTCAAGTGGTGCAGTTGCACCTTATATAAAGGGAGGTGGAGCGCAGTTCGTCACTCCTGTGGGGGTCCGGGCGGGGACACCAAGAGCCCGCCGATGAGCCTAGCTTGGTGTCCTAGGCGAAACCCCACACAAGACACGGCACAAACCTAGAAGATTTGCTGAGTTTTAATTCACCGGCCGTGAAAGCCAATATACCATCTTTTTGGAAGCCTTCATAGGGAGGTTAAGGCTGCTTGAACTTTTAGTTCTCGTAGTCAAGTGGTGCAGTTGCACCTTATATAAAGGGAGGTGGCGCGCAGTTCGTCACTCCTGTGGGGGTCCGGGCGGGGACACCAAGAGCCCGCCGATGAGCCTAGCTTGGTGTCTTAGGCGAAACCCCACACAAGACACGGCACAAACCTAGAAGATTTGCTGAGTTTTAATTCACCGGCCGTGAAAGCCAATATACCACCTTTTTGGAAGCCTTCATAGGGAGGTTAAGGCTGCTTGAACTTTTAGTTCTCGTAGTCAAGTGGTGCAGTTGCACCTTATATATAGGGAGGTGGCACGCAGTTCGTCACTCCTGTGGGGGTCCGGGCGGGGACACCAAGAGCCTGCCGATGAGCCTAGTTTGGTGTCCTAGGCGAAACCCCACACAAGACACGGCACAAACCTAGAAGATTTGCTGAGTTTTAATTCACCGGCCGTGAAAGCCAATATACCATCTTTTTGGAAGCCTTCATAGGGAGGTTAAGGCTGCTTGAACTTTTAGTTCTCGTAGTCAAGTGGTGCAGTTGCACCTTATATAAAGGGAGGTGGCGCGCAGTTCGTCACTCCTGTGGGGGTCCGGGCGGGGACACCAAGAGCCCGCCGATGAGCCTAGCTTGGTGTCCTAGGCGAAACCCCACACAAGACACGGCACAAACCTAGAAGATTTGCTGAGTTTTAATTCACCGGCCGTGAAAGCCAATATACCATCTTTTTGGAAGCCTTCATAGGGAGGTTAAGGCTGCTTGAACTTTTGGTTCTCGTAGTCAAGTGGTGCAGTTGCACCTTATATAAAGGGAGGTGGCGCGCAGTTCGTCACTCCTGTGGGGGTCCGGGCGGGGACACCAAGAGCCCGCCGATGAGCCTAGCTTGGTGTCCTAGGCGAAACCCCACACAAGACACGGCACAAACCTAGAGGATTTGCTGAGTTTTAATTCACCGGCCGTGAAAGCCAATATACCATCTTTTTGGAAGCCTTCATATGGAGGTTAAGGCTGCTTGAACTTTTAGTTCTCGTAGTCAAGTGGTGCAGTTGCTCCTTATATAAAGGGAGGTGGCGCGCAGTTCGTCACTCCTGTGGGGGTCCGGGCGGGGACACCAAGAGCCCGCCGATGAGCCTAGCTTGGTGTCCTAGGCGAAACCCCACACAAGACACGGCACAAACCTAGAAGATTTGCTGAGTTTTAATTCACCGGCCGTGAAAGCCAATATACCATCTTTTTGGAAGCCTTCATAGGGAGGTTAAGGCTGCTTGAACTTTTAGTTCTCGTAGTCAAGTGGTGCAGTTGCACCTTATATAAAGGGAGGTGGCGCGCAGTTCGTCACTCCTGTGGGGGTCCGGGCGGGGACACCAAGAGCCCGCCGATGAGCCTAGCTTGGTGTCCTAGGCGAAACCCCACACAAGACACGGCACAAACCTAGAAGATTTGCTGAGTTTTAATTCACCGGCCGTGAAAGCCAATATACCATCTTTTTGGAAGCCTTCATAGGGAGGTTAAGGCTGCTTGAACTTTTAGTTCTCGTAGTCAAGTGGTGCAGTTGCACCTTATATAAAGGGAAGTGGCGCGCAGTTCGTCACTCCTGTGGGGGTCCGGGCGGGGACACCAAGAGCCCGCCGATGAGCCTAGCTTGGTGTCCTAGGCGAAACCCCACACAAGACACGGCACAAACCTAGAAGATTTGCTGAGTTTTAATTCACCGGCCGTGAAAGCCAATATACCATCTTTTTGGAAGCCTTCATAGGGAGGTTAAGACTGCTTGAACTTTTAGTTCTCGTAGTCAAGTGGTGCAGTTGCACCTTTTATAAAGGGAGGTGGCGCGCAGTTCGTCACTCCTGTGGGGGTCCGGGCGGGGACACAAAGAGCCCGCCGATGAGCCTAGCTTGGTGTCCTAGGCGAAACCCCACACAAGACACGGCACTAACCTAGGAGATTTGCTGAGTTTTAATTCACCGGCCGTGAAAGCCAATATACCATCTTTTTGGAAGCCTTCATAGGGAGGTTAAGGCTGCTTGAAATTTTAGTTCTCGTAGTCAAGTGGTGCAGTTGCACCTTATATAAAGGGAGGTTGCGCGCAGTTCGTCACTCCGGTGGGGGTCCGGGCGGGGACACCAAGAGCCCGCCGATGAGCCTAGCTTGGTGTCCTAGGCGAAACCCCACACAAGACACGGCACAAACCTAGAAGATTTGCTGAGTTTTAATTCACCGGCCGTGAAAGCCAATATACCATCTTTTTGGAAGCCTTCATAGGGAGGTTAAGGCTGCTTGAACTTTTAGTTCTCGTAGTCAAGTGGTGCAGTTGCACCTTATATAATGGGAGGTGGCGCGCAGTTCGTCACTCCTGTGGGGGTCCGGGCGGGGACACCAAGAGCCCGCCGATGAGCCTAGCTTGGTGTCCTAGGCAAAACCCCACACAAGACACGGCACACACCTAGAAGATTTGCTGAGTTTTAATTCACCGGCCGTGAAAGCCAATATACCATCTTTTTGGAAGCCTTCATAGGGAGGTTAAGGCTGCTTGAAATTTTAGTTCTCGTAGTCAAGTGGTGCAGTTGCACCTTATATAAAGGGAGGTGGCGCGCAGGTCGTCACTCCTGTGGGGGTCCGGGAGGGGACACCAAGAGCCCGCCGATGAGCCTAGCTTGGTGTCCTAGGTGAAACCCCACACAAGACACGGCACAAACCTAGAAGATTTGCTGAGTTTTAATTCACCGGCCGTGAAAGCCAATATACTATCTTTTTGGAAGCCTTCATAGGGAGGTTAAGGCTGCTTGAAATTTTAGTTCTCGTAGTCAAGTGGTGCAGTTGCACCTTATATAAAGGGAGGTGGCGCGCAGTTCGTCACTCCTGTGGGGGTCCGGGCGGGGACACCAAGAGCCCGCCGATGAGCCTAGCTTGGTGTCCTAGGCGAAACGCCACACAAGACACGGCACAAACCTGGAAGATTTGCTGAGTTTTAATTCACCGGCCGTGAAAGCCAATATACCATCTTTTTGGAAGCCTTCATAGGGAGGTTAAGGCTGCTTGAACTTTTAGTTCTCGTAGTCAAGTGGTGCAGTTGCACCTTATATAAAGGGAGGTGGAGCGCAGTTCGTCACTCCTGTGGGGGTCCGGGCGGGGACACCGAGAGCCCGCCGATGAGCCTAGCTTGGTGTCCTAGGTGAAACCCCACACAAGACACGGCACAAACCTAGAAGATTTGCTGAGTTTTAATTCACCGGCCGTGAAAGCCAATATACCATCTTTTTGGAAGCCTTCATAGCGAGGTTAAGGCTGCTTGAACTTTTAGTTCTCGTAGTCAAGTGGTGCAGTTGCACCTTATATAAAGGGAGGTGGCGCGCAGTTCGTCACTCCTGTGGGGGTCCGGGCGGGGACACCAAGAGCCCGCCGATGAGCCTAGCTTGGTGTCTTAGGCGAAACCCCACACAAGACACGGCACAAACCTAGAAGATTTGCTGAGTTTTAATTCACCGGCCGTGAAAGCCAATATACCATCTTTTTGGAAGCCTTCATAGGGAGGTTAAGGCTGCTTGAACTTTTAGTTCTCGTAGTCAAGTGGTGCAGTTGCACCTTATATAAAGGGAGGTGGCGCGCAGTTCGTCACTCCTGTGGGGGTCCGGGCGGGGACACCAAGAGCCCGCCGATGAGCCTAGCTTGGTGTCCTAGGCGAAACCCCACACAAGACACGGCACAAACCTAGAAGATTTGCCGAGTTTTAATTCACCGGCCGTGAAAGCCAATATACCATCTTTTTGGAAGCCTTCATAGGGAGGTTAAGGCTGCTTGAACTTTTAGTTCTCGTAGTCAAGTGGTGCAGTTGCACCTTATATAAAGGGAGGTGGCGCGCAGTTCGTCACTCCTGTGGGGGTCCGGGCGGGGACACCAAGAGCCCGCCGATGAGCCTAGCTTGGTGTCCTAGGCGAAACCCCACACAAGACACGGCACAAACCTAGAAGATTTGCTGAGTTTTAATTCACCGGCCGTGAAAACCAATATACCATCTTTTTGGAAGCCTTCATAGGGAGGTTAAGGCTGCTTGAACTTTTAGTTCTCGTAGTCAAGTGGTGCAGTTGCACCTTATATAAAGGGAGGTGGCGCGCAGTTCGTCACTCCTGTGGTGGTCCGGGCGGGGACACCAAGAGCCTGCCGATGAGCCTAGCTTGGTGTCCTAGGCGAAACCCCACACAAGACACGGCACAAACCTAGAGGATTTGCTGAGTTTTAATTCACCGGCCGTGAAAGCCAATATACCATCTTTTTGGAAGCCTTCATAGGGAGGTTAAGGCTGCTTGAACTTTTAGTTCTCGTAGTCAAGTGGTGCAGTTGCACCTTATATAAAGGGAGGTGGCGCGCAGTTCGTCACTCCTGTGGGGGTCCGGGCGGGGACACCAAGAGCCCGCCGTTGAGCCTAGCTTGGTGTCCTAGGCGAAACCCCACACAAGACACGGCACAAACCTAGAAGATTTGCTGAGTTTTAATTCACCGGCCGTGAAAGCCAATATACCATCTTTTTGGAAGCCTTCATAGGGAGGTTAAGGCTGCTTGAAATTTTAGTTCTCGTAGTCAAGTGGTGCAGTTGCACCTTATATAAAGGGAGGTGGCGCGCAGTTCGTCACTCCTGTGGGGTTCCGGGCGGGGACACCAAGAGCCCGCCGATGAGCCTAGCTTGGTGTCCTAGGCGAAACCCCACACAAGACACGGCACAAACCTAGAAGATTTGCTGAGTTTTAATTCACCGGCCGTGAAAGCCAATATACCATCTTTTTGGAAGCCTTCATAGGGAGGTTAAGGCTGCTTGAACTTTTAGTTCTCGTAGTCAAGTGGTGCAGTTGCACCTTATATAAAGGGAGGTGGCGCGCAGTTCGTCACTCCTGTGGGGGTCCGGGCGGGGACACCAAGAGCCCGCCGATGAGCCTAGCTTGGTGTCCTAGGCGAAACCCCACACAAGACACGGCACAAACCTAGAAGATTTGCTGAGTTTTAATTCACCGGCCGTGAAAGCCAATATACCATCTTTTTGGAAGCCTTCATAGGGAGGTTAAGGCTGCTTGAACTTTTAGTTCTCGTAGTCAAGTGGTGCAGTTGCACCTTATATAAAGGGAGGTGGAGCGCAGTTCGTCACTCCTGTGGGGGTCCGGGCGGGGACACCAAGAGCCCGCCGATGAGCCTAGCTTGGTGTCCTAGGCGAAACCCCACACAAGACACGGCACAAACCTAGAAGATTTGCTGAGTTTTAATTCACCGGCCGTGAAAGCCAATATACCATCTTTTTGGAAGCCTTCATAGGGAGGTTAAGGCTGCTTGAACTTTTAGTTCTCGTAGTCAAGTGGTGCAGTTGCACCTTATATATAGGGAGGTGGCACGCAGTTCGTCACTCTTGTGGGGGTCCGGGCGGGGACACCAAGAGCCTGCCGATGAGCCTAGTTTGGTGTCCTAGGCGAAACCCCACACAAGACACGGCACAAACCTAGAAGATTTGCTGAGTTTTAATTCACCGGCCGTGAAAGCCAATATACCATCTTTTTGGAAGCCTTCATAGGGAGGTTAAGGCTGCTTGAACTTTTAGTTCTCGTAGTCAAATGGTGCAGTTGCACCTTATATAAAGGGAGGTGGCGCGCAGTTCGTCACTCCTGTGGGGGTCCGGGCGGGGACACCAAGAGCCCGCCGATGAGCCTAGCTTGGTGTCCTAGGCGAAACCCCACACAAGACACGGCACAAACCTAGAAGATTTGCTGAGTTTTAATTCACCGGCCGTGAAAGCCAATATACCATCTTTTTGGAAGCCTTCAGAGGGAGGTTAAGGCTGCTTGAACTTTTAGTTCTCGTAGTCAAGTGGTGCAGTTGCACCTTATATAAAGGGAGGTGGCGCGCAGTTCGTCACTCCTGTGGGGGTCCGGGCGGGGACACCAAGAGCCCGCCGATGATCCTAGCTTGGTGTCCTAGGCGAAACCCCACACAAGACACGGCACAAACCTAGAGGATTTGCTGAGTTTTAATTCACCGGCCGTGAAAGCCAATATACCATCTTTTTGGAAGCCTTCATAGGGAGGTTAAGGCTGCTTGAACTTTTAGTTCTCGTAGTCAAGTGGTGCAGTTGCACCTTATATAAAGGGAGGTGGCGCGCAGTTCGTCACTCCTGTGGGGGTCCGGGCGGGGACACCAAGAGCCCGCCGATGAGCCTAGCTTGGTGTCCTAGGCGAAACCCCACACAAGACACGGCACAAACCTAGAAGATTTGCTGAGTTTTAATTCACCGGCCGTGAAAGCCAATATACCATCTTTTTGGAAGCCTTCATAGGGAGGTTAAGGCTGCTTGAACTTTTAGTTCTCGTAGTCAAGTGGTGCAGTTGCACCTTATATAAAGGGAGGTGGCGCGCAGTTCGTCACTCCTGTGGGGGTCCGGGCGGGGACACCAAGAGCCCGCCGATGAGCCTAGCTTGGTGTCCTAGGCGAAACCCCACACAAGACACGGCACAAACCTAGAAGATTTGCTGAGTTTTAATTCACCGGCCGTGAAAGCCAATATACCATCTTTTTGGAAGCCTTCATAGGGAGGTTAAGGCTGCTTGAACTTTTAGTTCTCGTAGTCAAGTGGTGCAGTTGCACCTTATATAAAGGGAGGTGGCGCGCAGTTCGTCACTCCTGTGGGGGTCTGGGCGGGGACACCAAGAGCCCGCCGATGAGCCTAGCTTGGTGTCCTAGGCGAAACCCCACACAAGACACGGCACAAACCTAGAAGATTTGCTGAGTTTTAATTCACCGGCCGTGAAAGCCAATATACCATCTTTTTGGAAGCCTTCATAGGGAGGTTAAGGCTGCTTGAACTTTTAGTTCTCGTAGTCAAGTGGTGCAGTTGCACCTTATATAAAGGGAAGTGGCGCGCAGTTCGTCACTCCTGTGGGGGTCCGGGCGGGGACACCAAGAGCCCGCCGATGAGCCTAGCTTGGTGTCCTAGGCGAAACCCCACACAAGACACGGCACAAACCTAGAAGATTTGCTGAGTTTTAATTCACCGGCCGTGAAAGCCAATATACCATCTTTTTGGAAGCCTTCATAGGGAGGTTAAGGCTGCTTGAACTTTTAGTTCTCGTAGTCAAGTGGTGCAGTTGCACCTTATATAAAGGGAGGTGGCGCGCAGTTCGTCACTCCTGTGGGGGTCCGGGCGGGGACACCAAGAGCCCGCCGATGAGCCTAGCTTGGTGTCCTAGGCGAAACCCCACACAAGACACGGCACAAACCTAGGAGATTTGCTGAGTTTTAATTCACCGGCCGTGAAAGCCAATATACCATCTTTTTGGAAGCCTTTAGGGAGGTTAAGGCTGCTTGAAATTTTAGTTCTCGTAGTCAAGTGGTGCAGTTGCACCTTATATAAAGGGAGGTGGCGCGCAGTTCGTCACTCCGGTGGGGGTCCGGGCGGGGACACCAAGAGCCCGCCGATGAGCCTAGCTTGGTGTCCTAGGCGAAACCCCACACAAGACACGGCACAAACCTAGAAGATTTGCTGAGTTTTAATTCACCGGCCGTGAAAGCCAATATACCATCTTTTTGGAAGCCTTCATAGGGAGGTTAAGGCTGCTTGAACTTTTAGTTCTCGTAGTCAAGTGGTGCAGTTGCACCTTATATAAAGGGAGGTGGCGCGCAGTTCGTCACTCCTGTGGGTGTCCGGGCGGGGACACCAAGAGCCCGCCGATGAGCCTAGCTTGGTGTCCTAGGCGAAACCCCACACAAGACACGGCACACACCTAGAAGATTTGCTGAGTTTTAATTCACCGGCCGTGAAAGCCAATATACCATCTTTTTGGAAGCCTTCATAGGGAGGTTAAGGCTGCTTGAAATTTTAGTTCTCGTAGTCAAGTGGTGCAGTTGCACCTTATATAAAGGGAGGTGGCGCGCAGGTCGTCACTCCTGTGGGGGTCCGGGCGGGGACACCAAGAGCCCGCCGATGAGCCTAGCTTGGTGTCCTAGGCGAAACCCCACACAAGACACGGCACAAACCTAGAAGATTTGCTGAGTGTTAATTCACCGGCCGTGAAAGCCAATATACTATCTTTTTGGAAGCCTTCATAGGGAGGTTAAGGCTGCTTGAAATTTTAGTTCTCGTAGTCAAGTGGTGCAGTTGCACCTTATATAAAGGGAGGTGGCGCGCAGTTCGTCACTCCTGTGGGGGTCCGGGCGGGGACACCAAGAGCCCGCCGATGAGCCTAGCTTGGTGTCCTAGGCGAAACGCCACACAAGACACGGCACAAACCTGGAAGATTTGCTGAGTTTTAATTCACCGGCCGTGAAAGCCAATATACCATCTTTTTGGAAGCCTTCATAGGGAGGTTAAGGCTGCTTGAACTTTTAGTTCTCGTAGTCAAGTGGTGCAGTAGCACCTTATATAAAGGGAGGTGGAGCGCAGTTCGTCACTCCTGTGGGGGTCCGGGCGGGGACACCGAGAGCCCGCCGATGAGCCTAGCTTGGTGTCCTAGGTGAAACCCCACACAAGACACGGCACAAACCTAGAAGATTTGCTGAGTTTTAATTCACCGGCCGTGAAAGCCAATATACCATCTTTTTGGAAGCCTTCATAGCGAGGTTAAGGCTGCTTGAACTTTTAGTTCTCGTAGTCAAGTGGTGCAGTTGCACCTTATATAAAGGGAGGTGGCGCGCAGTTCGTCACTCCTGTGGGGGTCCGGGCGGGGACACCAAGAGCCCGCCGATGAGCCTAGCTTGGTGTCTTAGGCGAAACCCCACACAAGACACGGCACAAACCTAGAAGATTTGCTGAGTTTTAATTCACCGGCCGTGAAAGCCAATATACCATCTTTTTGGAAGCCTTCATAGGGAGGTTAAGGCTGCTTGAACTTTTAGTTCTCGTAGTCAAGTGGTGCAGTTGCACCTTATATAAAGGGAGGTGGCGCGCAGTTCGTCACTCCTGTGGGGGTCCGGGCGGGGACACCAAGAGCCCGCCGATGAGCCTAGCTTGGTGTCCTAGGCGAAACCCCACACAAGACACGGCACAAACCTAGAAGATTTGCTGAGTTTTAATTCACCGGCCGTGAAAGCCAATATACCATCTTTTTGGAAGCCTTCATAGGGAGGTTAAGGCTGCTTGAACTTTTAGTTCTCGTAGTCAAGTGGTGCAGTTGCACCTTATATAAAGGGAGGTGGCGCGCAGTTCGTCACTCCTGTGGGGGTCCGGGCGGGGACACCAAGAGCCCGCCGATGAGCCTAGCTTGGTGTCCTAGGCGAAACCCCATACAAGACACGGCACAAACCTAGAAGATTTGCTGAGTTTTAATTCACCGGCCGTGAAAACCAATATACCATCTTTTTGGAAGCCTTCATAGGGAGGTTAAGGCTGCTTGAACTTTTAGTTCTCGTAGTCAAGTGGTGCAGTTGCACCTTATATAAAGGGAGGTGGCGCGCAGTTCGTCACTCCTGTGGTGGTCCGGGCGGGGACACCAAGAGCCCGCCGATGAGCCTAGCTTGGTGTCCTAGGCGAAACCCCACACAAGACACGGCACAAACCTAGAGGATTTGCTGAGTTTTAATTCACCGGCCGTGAAAGCCAATATACCATCTTTTTGGAAGCCTTCATAGGGAGGTTAAGGCTGCTTGAACTTTTAGTTCTCGTAGTCAAGTGGTGCAGTTGCACCTTATATAAAGGGAGGTGGCGCGCAGTTCGTCACTCCTGTGGGGGTCCGGGCGGGGACACCAAGAGCCCGCCGTTGAGCCTAGCTTGGTGTCCTAGGCGAAACCCCACACAAGACACGGCACAAACCTAGAAGATTTGCTGAGTTTTAATTCACCGGCCGTGAAAGCCAATATACCATCTTTTTGGAAGCCTTCATAGGGAGGTTAAGGCTGCTTGAAATTTTAGTTCTCGTAGTCAAGTGGTGCAGTTGCACCTTATATAAAGGGAGGTGGCGTGCAGTTCGTCACTCCTGTGGGGTTCCGGGCGGGGACACCAAGAGCCCGCCGATGAGCCTAGCTTGGTGTCCTAGGCGAAACCCCACACAAGACACGGCACAAACCTAGAAGATTTGCTGAGTTTTAATTCACCGGCCGTGAAAGCCAATATACCATCTTTTTGGAAGCCTTCATAGGGAGGTTAAGGCTGCTTGAAATTTTAGTTCTCGTAGTCAAGTGGTGCAGTTGCACCTTATATAAAGGGAGGTGGCGCGCAGTTCGTCACTCCTGTGGGGGTCCGGGCGGGGACACCAAGAGCCCGCCGATGAGCCTAGCTTGGTGTCCTAGGCGAAACCCCACACAAGACACGGCACAAACCTAGAAGATTTGCTGAGTTTTAATTCACCGGCCGTGAAAGCCAATATACCATCTTTTTGGAAGCCTTCATAGGGAGGTTAAGGCTGCTTGAACTTTTAGTTCTCGTAGTCAAGTGGTGCAGTTGCACCTTATATAAAGGGAGTTGGCGCGCAGTTCGTCACTCCTTTGGGGGTCCGGTCAGGGACACCAAGAGCCCGCCGATGAGCCTAGCTTGGTGTCCTAGGCGAAACCTCACACAAGACACGGCACAAACCTAGAAGATTTGCTGAGTTTTAATTCACCGGCCGTGAAAGCCAATATACCATCTTTTTGGAAGCCTTCATAGAGAAGTTAAGGCTGCTTGAACTTTTAGTTCTCGTAGGCAAGTGGTGCTGTTGCAACTTATATAAAGGGAGGTGGCGCGCAGTTCGTCACTCCTGTGGGGGTCCGGGCGGGGACACCAAGAGCCCGCCGATGAGCCTAGCTTGGTGTCCTAGGCGAAACCCCACACAAGTCACGGCACAAACCTAGAAGATTTGCTGAGTTTTAATTCACCGGCCGTGAAAGCCAATATACCATCGTTTTGGAAGCCTTCATAGGGAGGTTAAGGCTGCTTGAACTTTTAGTTCTCGTAGTCAAGTGGTGCAGTTGCACCTTATATAAAGGGAGGTGGCGCGCAGTTCGTCACTCCTGTGGGGGTCCGGGCGGGAACACCAAGAGCCCGCCGATGAGCCTAGCTTGGTGTCCTAGGCGAAACCCCACACAAGACACGGCACAAACCTAGAAGATTTGCTGAGTTTTAATTCACCGGCCGTGAAAGCCAATATACCATCTTTTTGGAAGCCTTCATAGGGAGGTTAAGGCTGCTTGAACTTTTAGTTCTCGTAGTCAATTGGTGCAGTTGCACCTTATATAAAGGCAGGTGGCGCGCAGTTCGTCACTCCTGTGGGGGTCCGGGCGGGGACACCAAGAGCCCGCAGATGAGCCTAGCTTGGTGTCCTAGGCGAAACCCCACACAAGACACGGCACAAACCTAGAAGATTTGCTGAGTTTTAATTCACCGGCCGTGAAAGCCAATATACCATCTTTTTGGAAGCCTTCATAGGGAGGTTAAGGCTGCTTGAACTTTAGTTCTCGTAGTCAAGTGGTGCAGTTGCACCTTATATAAAGGGAGGTGGAGCGCAGTTCGTCACTCCTATGGGGGTCCAGGCGGGGACACCAAGAGCCCGCCGATGAGCCTAGCATGGTGTCCTAGGCGAAACCCCACACAAGACACGGCACAAACCTAGAAGATTTGCTGAGTTTTAATTCACCGGCCGTGAAAGCCAATATACCATCTTTTTGGAAGCCTTCATAGGGAGGTTAAGGCTGCTTGAACTTTTAGTTCTCGTAGTCAAGTGGTGCAGTTGCACCTTATATAAAGGGAGGTGGCGCGCAGTTCGTCACTCCTGTGGGGGTCCGGGCGGGGACACCAAGAGCCCGCCGATGAGCCTAGCTTGGTGTCCTAGGCGAAACCCCACACAAGACACGGCACAAACCTAGAAGATTTGCTGAGTTTTAATTCACCGGCCGTGAAAGCCAATATACCATCTTTTTGGAAGCCTTCATAGGGAGGTTAAGGCTGCTTGAACTTTTAGTTCTCGTAGTCAAGTGGTGCAGTTGCACCTTATATAAAGGGAGGTGGAGCGCAGTTCGTCACTCCAGTGGGGGTCCGGGCGGGGACACCAAGAGCCCGCCGATGAGCCTAGCTTGGTGTCCTAGGCGAAACCCCACACAAGACACGGCACAAACCTAGAAGATTTGCTGAGTTTTAATTCACCGGCCGTGAAAGCCAATATACCATCTTTTTGGAAGCCTTCATAGGGAGGTTAAGGCTGCTTGAACTTTTAGTTCTCGTAGTCAAGTGGTGCAGTTGCACCTTATATAAAGGGAGGTGGCGCGCAGTTCGTCACTCCTGTGGGGGTCCGGGCGGGGACACCAAGAGCCCGCCGATGAGCCTAGCTTGGTGTCTTAGGCGAAACCCCACACAAGACACGGCACAAACCTAGAAGATTTGCTGAGTTTTAATTCACCGGCCGTGAAAGCCAATATACCATCTTTTTGGAAGCCTTCATAGGGAGGTTAAGGCTGCTTGAACTTTTAGTTCTCGTAGTCAAGTGGTGCAGTTGCACCTTATATATAGGGAGGTGGCACGCAGTTCGTCACTCCTGTGGGGGTCCGGGCGGGGACACCAAGAGCCTGCCGATGAGCCTAGTTTGGTGTCCTAGGCGAAACCCCACACAAGACACGGCACAAACCTAGAAGATTTGCTGAGTTTTAATTCACCGGCCGTGAAAGCCAATATACCATCTTTTTGGAAGCCTTCATAGGGAGGTTAAGGCTGCTTGAACTTTTAGTTCTCGTAGTCAAGTGGTGCAGTTGCACCTTATATAAAGGGAGGTGGCGCGCAGTTCGTCACTCCTGTGGGGGTCCGGGCGGGGACACCAAGAGCCCGCCGATGAGCCTAGCTTGGTGTCCTAGGCGAAACCCCACACAAGACACGGCACAAACCTAGAAGATTTGCTGAGTTTTAATTCACCGGCCGTGAAAGCCAATATACCATCTTTTTGGAAGCCTTCATAGGGAGGTTAAGGCTGCTTGAACTTTTAGTTCTCGTAGTCAAGTGGTGCAGTTGCACCTTATATAAAGGGAGGTGGCGCGCAGTTCGTCACTCCTGTGGGGGTCCGGGCGGGGACACCAAGAGCCCGCCGATGAGCCTAGCTTGGTGTCCTAGGCGAAACCCCACACAAGACACGGCACAAACCTAGAGGATTTGCTGAGTTTTAATTCACCGGCCGTGAAAGCCAATATACCATCTTTTTGGAAGCCTTCATAGGGAGGTTAAGGCTGCTTGAACTTTTAGTTCTCGTAGTCAAGTGGTGCAGTTGCACCTTATATAAAGGGAGGTGGCGCGCAGTTCGTCACTCCTGTGGGGGTCCGGGCGGGGACACCAAGAGCCCGCCGATGAGCCTAGCTTGGTGTCCTAGGCGAAACCCCACACAAGACACGGCACAAACCTAGAAGATTTGCTGAGTTTTAATTCACCGGCCGTGAAAGCCAATATACCATCTTTTTGGAAGCCTTCATAGGGAGGTTAAGGCTGCTTGAACTTTTAGTTCTCGTAGTCAAGTGGTGCAGTTGCACCTTATATAAAGGGAGGTGGCGCGCAGTTCGTCACTCCTGTGGGGGTCCGGGCGGGGACACCAAGAGCCCGCCGATGAGCCTAGCTTGGTGTCCTAGGCGAAACCCCACACAAGACACGGCACAAACCTAGAAGATTTGCTGAGTTTTAATTCACCGGCCGTGAAAGCCAATATACCATCTTTTTGGAAGCCTTCATAGGGAGGTTAAGGCTGCTTGAACTTTTAGTTCTCGTAGTCAAGTGGTGCAGTTGCACCTTATATAAAGGGAAGTGGCGCGCAGTTCGTCACTCCTGTGGGGGTCCGGGCGGGGACACCAAGAGCCCGCCGATGAGCCTAGCTTGGTGTCCTAGGCGAAACCCCACACAAGACACGGCACAAACCTAGAAGATTTGCTGAGTTTTAATTCACCGGCCGTGAAAGCCAATATACCATCTTTTTGGAAGCCTTCATAGGGAGGTTAAGGCTGCTTGAACTTTTAGTTCTCGTAGTCAAGTGGTGCAGTTGCACCTTATATAAAGGGAGGTGGCGCGCAGTTCGTCACTCCGGTGGGGGTCCGGGTGGGGACACCAAGAGCCCGCCGATGAGCCTAGCTTGGTGTCCTAGGCGAAACCCCACACAAGACACGGCACAAACCTAGAAGATTTGCTGAGTTTTAATTCACCGGCCGTGAAAGCCAATATACCATCTTTTTGGAAGCCTTCATAGGGAGGTTAAGGCTGCTTGAACTTTTAGTTCTCGTAGTCAAGTGGTGCAGTTGCACCTTATATAAAGGGAGGTGGCGCGCAGTTCGTCACTCCTGTGGGGGTCCGGGCGGGGACACCAAGAGCCCGCCGATGAGCCTAGCTTGGTGTCCTAGGCGAAACCCCACACAAGACACGGCACACACCTAGAAGATTTGCTGAGTTTTAATTCACCGGCCGTGAAAGCCAATATACCATCTTTTTGGAAGCCTTCATAGGGAGGTTAAGGCTGCTTGAAATTTTAGTTCTCGTAGTCAAGTGGTGCAGTTGCACCTTATATAAAGGGAGGTGGCGCGCAGGTCGTCACTCCTGTGGGGGTCCGGGCGGGGACACCAAGAGCCCGCCGATGAGCCTAGCTTGGTGTCCTAGGCGAAACCCCACACAAGACACGGCACAAACCTAGAAGATTTGCTGAGTTTTAATTCACCGGCCGTGAAAGCCAATATACTATCTTTTTGGAAGCCTTCATAGGGAGGTTAAGGCTGCTTGAAATTTTAGTTCTCGTAGTCAAGTGGTGCAGTTGCACCTTATATAAAGGGAGGTGGCGCGCAGTTCGTCACTCCTGTGGGGGTCCGGGCGGGGACACCAAGAGCCCGCCGATGAGCCTAGCTTGGTGTCCTAGGCGAAACGCCACACAAGACACGGCACAAACCTGGAAGATTTGCTGAGTTTTAATTCACCGGCCGTGAAAGCCAATATACCATCTTTTTGGAAGCCTTCATAGGGAGGTTAAGGCTGCTTGAACTTTTAGTTCTCGTAGTCAAGTGGTGCAGTTGCACCTTATATAAAGGGAGGTGGCGCGCAGTTCGTCACTCCTGTGGGGGTCCGGGCGGGGACACCAAGAGCCCGCCGATGAGCCTAGCTTGGTGTCCTAGGCGAAACCCCACACAAGACACGGCACACACCTAGAAGATTTGCTGAGTTTTAATTCACCGGCCGTGAAAGCCAATATACCATCTTTTTGGAAGCCTTCATAGGGAGGTTAAGGCTGCTTGAAATTTTAGTTCTCGTAGTCAAGTGGTGCAGTTGCACCTTATATAAAGGGAGGTGGCGCGCAGGTCGTCACTCCTGTGGGGGTCCGGGCGGGGACACCAAGAGCCCGCCGATGAGCCTAGCTTGGTGTCCTAGGCGAAACCCCACACAAGACACGGCACAAACCTAGAAGATTTGCTGAGTTTTAATTCACCGGCCGTGAAAGCCAATATACTATCTTTTTGGAAGCCTTCATAGGGAGGTTAAGGCTGCTTGAAATTTTAGTTCTCGTAGTCAAGTGGTGCAGTTGCACCTTATATAAAGGGAGGTGGCGCGCAGTTCGTCACTCCTGTGGGGGTCCGGGCGGGGACACCAAGAGCCCGCCGATGAGCCTAGCTTGGTGTCCTAGGCGAAACGCCACACAAGACACGGCACAAACCTGGAAGATTTGCTGAGTTTTAATTCACCGGCCGTGAAAGCCAATATACCATCTTTTTGGAAGCCTTCATAGGGAGGTTAAGGCTGCTTGAACTTTTAGTTCTCGTAGTCAAGTGGTGCAGTTGCACCTTATATAAAGGGAGGTGGAGCGCAGTTCGTCACTCCTGTGGGGGTCCGGGCGGGGACCCCGAGAGCCCGCCGATGAGCCTAGCTTGGTGTCCTAGGTGAAACCCCACACAAGACACGGCACAAACCTAGAAGATTTGCTGAGTTTTAATTCACCGGCCGTGAAAGCCAATATACCATCTTTTTGGAAGCCTTCATAGCGAGGTTAAGGCTGCTTGAACTTTTAGTTCTCGTAGTCAAGTGGTGCAGTTGCACCTTATATAAAGGGAGGTGGCGCGCAGTTCGTCACTCCTGTGGGGGTCCGGGCGGGGACACCAAGAGCCCGCCGATGAGCCTAGCTTGGTGTCTTAGGCGAAACCCCACACAAGACACGGCACAAACCTAGAAGATTTGCTGAGTTTTAATTCACCGGCCGTGAAAGCCAATATACCATCTTTTTGGAAGCCTTCATAGGGAGGTTATGCTGCTTGAACTTTTAGTTCTCGTAGTCTAGTGGTGCAGTTGCACCTTATATAAAGGGAGGTGGCGCGCAGTTCGTCACTCCTGTGCGGGTCCGGGCGGGGACACCAAGAGCCCGCCGATGAGCCTAGCTTGGTGTCCTAGTCGAAACCCCACACAAGACACGGCAGAAACCTAGAAGATTTGCTGAGTTTTAATTCACCGGCCGTGAAAGCCAATATACCATCTTTTTGGAAGCCTTCATAGGGAGGTTAAGGCTGCTTGAACTTTTTGTTCTCGTAGTCAAGTGGTGCAGTTGCACCTTATATAAAGGGAGGTGGCGCGCAGTTCGTCACTCCTGTGGGGGTCCGGGCGGGGACACCATGAGCCCACCGATGAGCCTAGCTTGGTGTCCTAGGCGAAACCCCACACAAGACACGGCACAAACCTAGAAGATTTGCTGAGTTTTAATTCACCGGCCGTGAAAGCCAATATACCATCTTTTTGGAAGCCTTCATAGGGAGGTTAAGGCTGCTTGAACTTTTAGTTCTCGTAGTCAAGTGGTGCAGTTGCACCTTATATAAAGGGAGGTGGCGCGCAGTTCGTCACTCCTGTGGGGGTCCGGGTGGGGACACCAAGAGCCCGCCGATGAGCCTAGCTTGGTGTCCTAGGCGAAACCCCACACAAGACACGGCACAAACCTAGAGGATTTGCTGAGTTTTAATTCACCGGCTGTGAAAGCCAATATACCATCTTTTTGGAAGCCTTCATAGGGAGGTTAAGGCTGCTTGAACTTTTAGTTCTCGTAGTCAAGTGGTGCAGTTGCACCTTATATAAAGGGAGGTGGCGCGCAGTTCGTCACTCCTGTGGGGGTCCGGGCGGGGACACCAAGAGCCCGCCGATGAGCCTAGCTTGGTGTCCTAGGCGAAACCCCACACAAGACACGGCACAAACCTAGAAGATTTGCTGAGTTTTAATTCACCGGCCGTGAAAGCCAATATACCATCTTTTTGGAAGCCTTCATAGGGAGGTTAAGGCTGCTTGAATTTTAGTTCTCGTAGTCAAGTGGTGCAGTTGCACCTTATATAAAGGGAGGTGGCGCGCAGTTCGTCACTCCTGTGGGGGTCCGGGCGGGGACACCAAGAGCCCGCCGATGAGCCTAGTTTGGTGTCCTAGGCGAAACCCCACACAAGACACGGCACAAACCTAGAGGATTTGCTGAGTTTTAATTCACCGGCCGTGAAAGCCAATATACCATCTTTTTGGAAGCCTTCATAGGGAGGTTAAGGCTGCTTGAACTTTTAGTTCTCGTAGTCAAGTGGTGCAGTTGCACCTTATATGAAGGGAGGTGGCGCGCAGTTCGTCACTCCTGTGGGGGTCCGGGCGGGGACACCAAGAGCCCGCCGATGAGCCTAGCTTGGTGTCCTAGGCGAAACCCCACACAAGACACGGCACAAACCTAGAAGATTTGCTGAGTTTTAATTCACCGGCCGTGAAAGCCAATATACCATCTTTTTGGAAGCCTTCATAGGGAGGTTAAGGCTGCTTGAACTTTTAGTTCTCGTAGTCAAGTGGTGCAGTTGCACCGTATATAAAGGGAGGTGGCGCGCAGTTCGTCACTCCTGTGGGGGTCCGGGCGGGGACACCAAGAGCCCGCCGATGAGCCTAGCTTGGTGTCCTAGGCGAAACCCCACACAAGACACGGCACAAACCTAGATGATTTGCTGAGTTTTAACCACAGTTTAACTTGATATAGCTAATTGTCGCTCTATTTTGTCATTGTTAGGGCTTGCTACGGTGGGTGAGGGTTATCATGTCGGACTACTAACCCCCAAGCTTGCAGGTTCACTCCTGGCGATGGCAAGTTATTTTTGAAAGGCGACAAAAATCATTGCACACATGTTATACGCTGTTGGCATGTTAAAGAACCCATTTGAATTCAGTAGGCCGTGTTCATAATGGCAAAATGAATCTCGGGCTTTTCTGCCAACACAAAGTTCCTCCTTTCTCTACTAGAAAGCGCTATAGTGTCAAAGAGCTTAGATATCTAACCTCCTTGACTTTCATAGCGCTGCGAGGAATGACACAATTCGACATGCAGGCTGCCCTCCGGGTGTCAAATAACAAAGTTTGCACCCCGCACCCGACATTATTATCATCGTTAAACATCTGTTGGGCTAACTCAATCGTTCTAGCTTCTTCTGCGTCAAGGGTGTTTACAAAGAATTTCACTGTCTGAAAAGGCTCACAAAAATACAAACAAGCTACTAGCCAAGATTCAAAACAAGTTATTATGGGTTATGCAGGTAATGGAACACCATTTGAAATTTTCTCTGCATGAGGGCGATTTGACGAAAATCATTTTAGTATTTGAAATAAGTGAATCCACTTGCGGAAAATGTGACCTGAGCACTTCTTCCTCTACTCAATGCAAACCATGCGCCAAACATGTTTCATTCGTGGATAAAAGTCCTTGATTGATTTTGCCGCTTTAACCATATATGGGGCGGCATCAATGATAAAAAGTAGCACGTACTCATGCAGGATCCCATCAGGCCACAACAACGACATAGAATTGGCGAACAGAATACAATAGCTGAATGATTTACTTTCTGTACAACTTCGGAAGTCAACAAAAATATTTTTCCTGGTACATCGAACTTGAGCGTCCCTACTATTACATTGGCTACGTACCGACCTTCAGCGTCAGTGCTTTCGTCAGTGGAAACTTAGATTTTCCTTCCTGTGACATACTCTCTAATATTTCGCATAGTTTCATCATAGCACAAAGGAATGTAATTCTTTAAGTTGACTCGTCTGGTAAAGAACGTCCCATGTGATGTTCCAGAAAGCTTTTCAGCTTTTGGTTGTTCAACTTTTTAGTGGAATATTTGCAGTCACTAACACGTCGCACAACTCCTTACAAAACTCGGGTGATGTATCCACTTTTTTCCCTATACTCTGACAAAGTAGCATTTACGACTGTTTATTTTTGTTGGAATTTTCAACACCCCGGTTATGTTTCTCGCCACCGATATACTGTTGCATTGTGAATCATTTCTTGGCCACTACCATAACTTCACAAAGCTTACAAAAAATACAGAACCATCCTCACCAAACTCACTAACTCTGTTATTTAATCTAGTATCATCAGGCTTCATTTTCAGCATTATTGTAGGTAGTAGAGAACGCATAGTTAACTATAATTCGAAACAAACATGCACTACCGAACTCATTTAAATCAACTAGTTCACTGACCTGGAGCGAGAAGACGTGCTGATTTAGTAGAGCTATGACGCAAGCCAAGTCTCATATACAGAGAGAAAGGGAATTTCCTCTCATGTAATCTAAAGAGAGACATGCGATGGGAAGAGTTGATTTAACTTACTGTGCTACAAGTCATTAATAATTGCCACAATTGTAAAAAAAAACCTGGAAATTTTATAACATATAATGAAAATAATTTTAAAAAATCCTCAAATGTACAAAAATGACCTAAAAATTTAAAAATAGAGAAAATTACAAAAAAGTGCTCTAAAAACTTTGCGTTTCAGTGATCAGACACTCGTGTACGGGATTTATATGTTAACGGGCATTGAGTAGGACACAATGAAAAATAGATGACATGTCATCAAAATCTGCACCCTGCTGATCGCTCATTCTTTGGGGGTCAGACCTCTTCTTTTTCTTTTCATGCAGGGTGTGTGTAGCCCCATCACTTATGGTTATTTATTTATTTAGCGTATGATGCTTTATTTGACAATCGTTGCAAATGTATTTTACATATAATTGCTATTAGAAAAAAAAAAAAACAATACATATCTACCGGTATATACATGGATATAAAGTATTACAGACTAACTAGGAGGCACGCATAGAATCTGAGATTTCATCACAAGTTGATATCTAGTCCTTCCAACCAGGTACCACTTATGGTGAACTCTGGATAATGCTGGAGGGTTCAGGATTTAGCGACCCCCATTACCTTTCCGGGCAGCATTGCCCTCATGGCAGACCCCTCTCCTCTTTTCCAAGCCTGTCTGCCTTTTGTGGCTCTACTTCTTTCAAAGTCCCTCAATCCTCATTCTTTGAGGGTTGAGGGAATTTCTTTTCCCTGGCTTTTATTTCTTCTTTTGTTCTCCATTTCTTATTCTAGTGTGTAAGATTGTAATTAGATTTACTTATAGGTTAATTTTCCTTTTCACAATCACCCAATCAATTAAGGGCTGATAACCTAGATGTTAGGCCCCTTAGAACAACTGACAATTATCATCATCAATAGTACTTGAATTCGACCACGTCATCAGTGTAGCAGCGAAGTGGTGCGTTTCCCGGTCGAGTTCCGCATGCAATCGTACTCTCTACAACCCTTATAGAAGTGTGTAGTAGGAATTCCTGTATAACATAGAGTGACTGTGTGATGGATTGGCCTATAAAGTAATGTCCCAACAAAAATGCCTTTAATTATGACTTAAAATTCTTTCAACTGGATGTCAGGGTTCAAAAAAAAACCAACCCCTGGCACTATCCAGCCCATGACGGGCTAAGGCCGACCAAGCGACCGCTGCCCAGCCATTTGGCCTGCAGATATTGGGGTGACGCGTGATCAGCGCGTCGAGTCCCCTCGGCCATTAATCTTGGTATTCGTGATCGGGGCGGTCTCACTGTCAGACAGCTACTCAATTGACCTCACGAGGCTGAGTGTACCCCGTTCCAACCCTCACGTCAGTTTTAAAATCCCTGACGGAGCCGGGGATCGAACCCGGGGCCTCCGGGTGAGAGGCAGGCGCGCTACCCCAACACCACGGGTCCGGCGGATGTCAGGGTTGAGGGAAGTAAATTATTTCCATGTTGAAAATTTATTTGGTTGGTCTGTTCCTTAGTTTGAGGACTGTGACAACACGGTCATGTAGCCCTGCGTACTTTGGGTGTGTGTAGAATTTGTCTGATAGCTGGTGTTAATTGTGATGGCTGTATTAGTGTGTGTGTGTTCTCCTCAAACACTAGGTTGGTGGGTAACATGCATGTCTTCCGAAACGTCTTCTTTCTCTGGCCTGCAGACGATTAATTTTTTCAAGTAGTTCATACTTTTGCCACCAAATGCTACCATCCACGACACCTAGCTGTGGACATGGCTACTAAATGCCATCGCAGTCAGCATCCGGTGGCGAACGTTGGAACTAATAGAGCGTTATCAAACTAACTTACAATATTTTTAGATTCCACAAGTGTAATTAGTGGAAGGTTCTTTTTCATGCTTCAATCTATGACGTGGGACCGCCGGCTTTACTTCCCCTCCGAAGGAAGGCATACTGTGGGAATTTTAACGCTCTTGAAAAATCTGACGATGCCCGCGATCTTAGGCATAGAAGCTCAGCATGCTACCAACTACGCCACCGAAGCCGCTAAAAAACCTTTCTGATTCTTTATTGTGGTCATATAGCTCCGTATACTTGGGTGTGTGTAGAATTTGTGCAATATCCTCAGTGCCGGATTTACCTCTGAAGGGGCCCAAGCAACTCACATTTTTTGAGGCCTCTGTTTGGAACCCCCCTCCCCCTCTTTAACATAAGTAAGGTTCTGAGCCATAAACAACTCCTCAACATGCCTTTAAATCTCGTGAACTTCGTGGCGGTAGCTTCGGCTATGTAGCCGAGGTGTTGAATACGTCTCCCACAAGCGTTCGTCGGGCTGTGAAACGTTTGAATCATCACACCATGCCTTTGAAAAATGTATAGAAATATTCTTTTTCTTATCCTGTAATGATTTTTTGAAAATGAAACTAAAAATTGGTCCCTTAAACTGAGCATATTTTTAAAATATCAAGTGTTCTGCTTTCTTTTGGAGTCAAAAAAGTCAACCTCTGGCACTATCCAGCCCATGACGGGCTAAGGCCGACCAAGCGACCGCTGCCCAGCCATTTGGCCTGCAGATATTGGGGTGACGCGTGATCAGCGCGTCGGGTCCCCTCGGCCGTTAATCTTGGTATTCGTAATCGGGGGGCTGTCTCACTGTCAGACAGCTACTCAATTGTCCTCACGAGGCTGAGTGCACCCCGTTTTTCTTTTGGAGTGCAGTGTATATTTACGTAATTCAGCAAATATTTCCAGTGCGGTTATTTCAATTGTTAATGACTCCCGTAGTATGAAATAAGGTATGAAGAGTAGCCGAAATACATTTTGTAATGGATAATTATTCCGGAAATGTTGTAGTAATAGATCTTTTCTTCTCTACCATCTATAACCCAACCACCATCCCCTTTTACATCACGACTTGCAGTATCTAGTTAATAATTGAGCTAGTGGTGGGGGAAACATAATTAAAAAAGGTCGATACGTGATTTGGACTTTACGAGTTTCAGTTAATGACCCTCAATCCTTAAACAAGAGAGCATTCCATTAAAAATGAAAAAAAAAATGGAACTCTGTTAATTTCGTATCTGCTCAGGAATTTTGAAACAATTAAATGCTGTTGAACATCTATAAAATACTCAAATTTAAACCAATTTTACCAAAAGCACCTTTTCTCAAGATTGTGCAGGGAGCCCTTGGAGGAGGGGGGGGGGGGGGGGGGGGAAGCAAGTGCTGCCTTTGCTTCTTGGTAAATCCGCCACTGAATATCCTGTGTCACTGTGATGTCTGAACTAGTGTGTGCATTTGTAATTGAGGATAGGATTTGGGTAGGAAGAGGCCGTGGCCTTAAGTTTGGTACTATCCTGGCATTTGCCTGGAGTAGAAGTGGGAAACCACGGAAAACCACTTCCAGTGTGGCTGAGGTAGGAATCGAACCCGTCTCTTCTCAGTTTTGCCTCACGAGGCTGAGTGAACCACGTTCTAGCCCTCAGACCAGAATTAAATTTCTCGGCAGAACCGGAAATCGAACTCGACCTTCGCGGTGACAGCCAAGAATGCTACCCACTACGGAACGAGGCAGACTTCAGTTGTCCTACCGTAAAGAATAATTTCGTCTAGTGTTTTGTTCATTGATATCACTATTTCGTTGACATTATTATGTTGCTATATCTTTCCATATTTCTCTACACGAATAAAATAATCATTACTGTCGACCAAAGTATTATGTGCACTCGAGTTTGAAGGTTGTTTGTGAAGTAACCAATAGACCTATATAAAATCCAATAACATCATAATTTTTGTCGTTCTATTTTACGTTAGTTCACGTAGTGGAATTTTTAATTTATATTTTAATATATTTTTTTATCGCAGTTGGAACACAAAAAGTGCACGTTTTTAAGCGTCTTTCAACCATGCGTCACTCAAAAACCCGTCATCAGATCGAATCCAAATTTTAACACAATATACATTGAAATGTTGTATAACTGGTTTCTTAATTTCAAAATTTTGTGTGTTCAAGAAACAAAGTTATCATTTTTTAAAGTAACTTTTTCTCGTCTCGGGGTGGTTGGAAATGTAGTGCTTGATAGAACTACAATAGAAAGCTCTGGAAACTGCGCAAACTCACACCTCACACTCTTTGCAACAATCTCCCGCGCTGATGTCGTGTCTCATTTGTTGGTGGACAATGGGCCGATTGTTGATCGCATATTATGTTCTGTACTGGCCGGAACTTGAGCAGACCTCTGCCATTCTGACTGCGTCTTCCAGGTAAGACAGTAGCTTTGTTAGATATTCGGGATTTGGTGACCTTATTTTACCATACATCAAACTAGTATATTTGTAATTTATTATTATTATTAAGGATAAGTTCTCACAATGTGCATTACATTAACTATTCGCGGTGCGCGGTTTTCACCACAGGATTTGTGAGTTTTGTAAATTGTGGCAAAAGTAATGCGATACTTCACACGCTCTCGTGTGTATTTTAGAAGGTTATCATCGCTTACAGAATTTTGTAAATGGCAGAAACGGTATGAATTATATTTTGGAAGTGCGGTATCTGGTGATTTTTTAAATTCTGCGTGTAACATATTGATTCGTAAATCAACTTGAAATGACTTGCATTCGTTTGATAATTCTCTGCAATGTGAGCCGTAAATAGGTATTCAATTTTCATATTTTGTAATCTGTGGCAGCGTTTAATGGCATATTATTTTGTTATTTGTTTCAACTCATAGTTCTTTTAATGTACCAATTATTCGTTATTCTAAGATTTGGTTGTAATTCTGTTGAACTTAAGATATCTACTAACTACGACACGAAAAGTACGGTACGGTATCGTAGCTTTCGAGAGCGATATAGTGTGCGAATTAACGACTCGGCAATTTTAATCATTCAATACGAAATTGTACTATTGTATTGAGACAGTTATATTTGTGGGATAGTGATGTAATATTCGCAAACCGTGAGGGAAGATTTTGCTTCAACATGACTTGAGTCTTAATTCCCATTGTTAATACTGGACTGCCACGTGCGCCCAAAATAGTACATTGTCGAGCTAGTAAACAGTTTTCTTTGTGGAGTACAATGTTCGAATACAACGTAGAACAAAATAGATACTTATTCAGGCGAAAACTATAAAACTGAATCTCTAGAAATTACGCCGATGACTGAAAAGAGGATGCCCTTGAAATGCATGTGAGATTTTCGAAGTGAAATGCCAAGTCGCGTGGTTCGGATTCCACGTAAAAAGGAGGTCCCGTGGCCCATGATCGCATGATTAACGGTCTCGTAAAACTAAAAGCTTCCTTCTTTCCTTACAAAGCATTAAGTGTTTCCGTCTGTCTTGGCAAGGCTTTTCTCAAACAATATCGTTTGGAGCGTTGATCGTCAAACAAGGTTTTGCATCGCATAGTGGCTTACGAACACGTGATTAGGCCTACTTATTTTAGGAGCCATCAGTAATTCTGGAGGAGACCAAATCCTGGCCTTTACACTTCTTCCTAGCATATTATTGTAAATATGTGTTTTTCATACAGTAGCCTAGTCTGTACCTAAATTGGGAATCGAACCATCCTCCATTCAGGGTTGGCTCACAAGTCGGAGTGTATCCTGTTCTAACCCTCAGACCCTCTCGTTTAAAATATTCGGAGGAAGACTTCGAAGAATCTTACTCGTAATAGCTCAGCAATGCAATTAAAACAATTTGAAACCTACAAAATATTTCATTTTCAAAGACTTCGTATAAATACATTCTCATAAGATCAGTACTTATTGCAAAAGGTTGAATACACAGTTCCAATGAGTTAGCAGAACATGTTTGGGGGAACTCGTGTAGTATACGTTGCCCGGCGCAATTAAAATCTGAAAAATTTTCTATATAAATGGCCAATGTTACTAATATACAGGAGTTGAATATTTTATCGCAAGAGAGTGTTACTGTATTTTTTCAGAGTGCCAACATTATTGTTTCCAGACCAATATTTTCATTCACACCAATGGTTTTCGTCCAGGCCAATAAAGGTTAGGTAGCACGGCCCGGGCCGAGTTAGGCTAATATAAACACCCCTGGATTTGTCACGCACAGTGGGGGTAGTCATGGATCAATAATCTTGATCCAGGCCAATAGTTTTGCCTAGTAGTACAATCAGTAAGTTGGCAGCATTATGTAATGAAACATGGCGACGTGCTTTTTGATAAGTTTATTACTTGTAAGTTAATGTTGACGATTTCTTTATTTTGGAAGTGTTTACACGGTGTTTGTGGCAAATGGCTTAAATAACGTGGCAAAGTAATTACAAACCATTTTCAGAGCCCTACTAAGTAAAATAACGCACTTTCGAAACGGGCAACGTATACTACACGAGAGCCTGTTTGGGAAAGGAGGCTGTGCTCCATAGCCTCCTATAATATAAAGCCCACTCAATCGTGGCATTCTCTGCATCAACACTATCCTCCTAGCAGTGCGCGTATTGACCACTGCAGTGCCAAATTAAAAAAACACCAGACACATTGCATTTTTCAAGGAAGCACTACTTGTGATACCGCACTTCCAAAATATAATAACATTGATATCGCAAGCTAAAACCAGCAAAAATGGGTAAAACTTCACAAGAGGGTTTCACAATGGTTTTGCCTAGACCAATATTTTCGTCCAGACCAATGGTGGATTGATAGCGGCTAATAGATAACACCCCTGGTTTTTGTCACGCACAGTGGGGGAAGTCACGCATCAATAATCTTGATCCAGGCAAATAGTTTTGCCTTTTGTTTCATGTAGTGTGGTGAAAGGAAACCCTCTTGTAAAGAATTAATCAAAAATGTACCAATATACTATATTTACAGTACATGAACTCACATTGTTGAGTAGAATGAAGTAAAATATAAGAGATGTTCATCTTTTAGTGCTAGGGGTTCATATCAACTGCGGATTTCCCTTATTAGAAACCACGCACAACTAACCCGACTAATGTTTGGTATGTACACGAGTAAGGTAGATGGTTGCACTGAATATTTTTACCGTCGTACCAGAGTTTCAGTAAAAATGAACAACTTTTCTTAATTTTTGTGATTCTTTCTTCTCATAATTTTTCTTCTCAAAACGTAGTCTCGTGTCATTGGTGTAGTTAGTGAAAGATGGGCGCAGAAACTTTTGCAATTTTATCCTTCTCAGTTCCTCAGGATGATCACTTCACACTGTAGAATCTGATTTTTAGCAACATGCGACAACAGTATTCTAGTTAAATAGCGCACCCGTGCGAGAACTCTCGCATAATGGGTTGTGAGCGTCCCATGTGTACAGACTACCCGCTCGGCGCTAGTACTATGCGGGCTGTAGGCGACAGTGTTCTCGCAGGAGCAATCGTCTTGTTTATTTGTTTAAAAGCACTTTATAAACAAATGAATATATTTCCGTTGACTTTTCAAGAAACGCAAGATTTTTCCTTTACTATTGAGACGATTTGGAAGATTTTGGTACAAACCACACCTTCTAACTCCTTCTGGTTTAGGAGCTTGAGTTTTGTGAAACATACACCTTAGCCTTAGCGTATTATATAATAAGATGTTTGTGCTAATCCTGGACTGCTCAGCGTAACTGATATCATTTCGCCCGTTGCTTCTTCCAGCGAAACAAAACCTGGCTTACGAACCGGAGACCACCTCTGTCTTTGAATTTTATTAGTGGCATTACTGGAGATGGACTCGGGATACCGAGGGGCAGTTAACCTCGCTGTTTCATCCCTTAACTAACTCTGGATACTATTAATTTTATCAAGCACTCGTAACATGATATAGGTAGGCTATGGTCTTCAGCTCGTTATTGTTTTTTCTTTAGCAGCGTTGCAACATCGTGGTCATATAGCCCCGTGTTCTTGGGTGTGTGTGTAGAATTTGTCTGCTAACCTGTGTCACTGTAATGTGTGTGTATTTGTTATTGAGATACAATTTGGGTATTTAAACAGAAATAGTGCTAAATGTTCCGGCATAACTCGACAAAATGACAGTGTTTCGCCCCGGTGTGCTATTGGGCTCTTCAGTTGGTTAAAGCACACCTCACCAAGACACTGTCAAGTACACACCGGGAAGGCCATTGCAAGACGTATTTGATACATGGGTTCATTGTTCCATTGCGATGCGGCCGAGTTTGGGGAATATTTAGGGATCTTCGTGACGTCACCGTGATGTCGCGGCTGACGTAATGCCACTTTGCCTGCCGGGAGTCGGTGCGCATGCCTTCAGCTCAACAAGATTAGTGTAAGCTGAATCTCGGGATCGAGAGTATTTTGGACGGGTTGCTGATATGTAACGATTTATGCATGTTACGATTTCATAGGTAAAAAATAGTTGCAGTGTTTCAACAGGTATCTTAGCATTCTTAGCGACTCCTACTAATCCAGGCAAGTGCTTCACAATAAAGGCTATTTCTTGCTGCTCACATCAGTCACGTCTTCATCTTGAGACTGCTCACTGTCAGAATTATGATCACTATAATTCACGGCACCCTAATCATTGTCATCACTCGCTCCAATTTCGTCGTCGTCCAACCACTGTTCGATGTGATCCATTGCTCCAGGAATAAATCAAAATATCTGCCTGATAAGAGGACACACGGGTATTATTCATAGGTCATTATTGTCATCCATATTCCACTACAGATAATGAAGTACAGAAACTACTTCTAAATACACATACTACAGCACTTGCAACCAATATACAGAGAGGTTAGTTTGGATGTATCGGAGACCCTCGCTAGCCCTCTCGCAAGTGGCGCAAGCCTTTCTCCCGCCAGGCACTTTGCTGTTATGCGGTGCCTGCGCGGCACTGATTCATTGAGTATAGGAATTTGTACTTACCTAGTTCACAGCTTGTTTGCCATCTCTTGATGAATACAGCACATTTGCATTTGTCAGTTGGCACAGGCTAGAGTAAAAGGTGGCTTTTCACCGATGTCTCAGTCTCACTCATGGCTGTGATTATATGGAAGCTACTGAGGTATGGGTGGTGCTTAGTAATGGCATTCGGGGCACAGTCAGTGCCTGTGAATGCTGTGAAAGGTTCAACTCATAGGGTTAGGACTACTGTTCTGACTCAGTGAGGAAAGCAATGGCAAACTACCTCACTCCTCTTCTTGCCTAGAATGCCTCAAAATAGCGCTGCCTTGGGTTTTTGTGGGTATCTACTCACATAACGTAACGGCGGTGCTTTTTGAGGATCCAACCAGCCTTCGGGCTGACTACCTAACAGACAGACAGTTCACAGCTGGTGCTGAAAATGTTCGCCATTCACTGCTACACATCGCTGGCACCTTTTTATGAAACTGGCATGTACTCTCTGAAGTTCCTCAGCACCGATTGACTGGATTTCAGCTGTAATATAGTCTTTAAGCTCATTTATAGTGGAGGGTTTCTTGCATACACTCTATTTTTATGCGTCCCCCACAAATAAAAGTCACATGGTGATAAGTCTGGGCTTCGCGGGGCCACACGTTCCGACATATAATCCTAGTACCAAAAATGCGATGCAATTCTGTCATGGATGCTTCGTTAGTGTGAGCAGTGGCAGAATCTTGTTGAAAATAAGTTGACAATCGCTCTCCGTAAGTCAGATCGTCAAAAAATTGGTCAAGGATCACATTGAAGTACAAATTTAAGTACAAATTCCTATACCCAATGACTCAATGCCGGGCGAGCGCCGCATAACGCAAAGTGCCTGGCGGGAGACAGGCTCGCGCCGCTGGTGAGCGGGCTAGCGAGGGTCAAGATTAATTATAGGATTATCCATTTCACAAGGTCCGTATTGACGTGTACAATGACAATTCTAATGGGTTGGGGGTATCCGCCCAACCCATTAGAATTGTCTAGCGAGGGTCTCCGATACATCCAAACTAACCTCTCTGTATTATGTAATTGTATACTATATGATTAATATGATATAGATATTATAATATAAAACTACGGAAAAATGCATTACTTACCGAAAATGAGAGGACGATTTATGAGTCACCAATACACGCTACGGACTGAGACTCCGCAAGTCTGCCCGTGACTATATAAACCTCCACCAGCAACAGCTTGATTATTATTGACACAATATCACATTACCAGAGTGCTTATATTGTTGTGAAACGAAGCTAGTAGAAGCCACTCCCTTCCAACTCCATTTTTAGCCTTTGGTAGCAAAAAAAAGTAAAGTGCGGACTCACTCCAGGACGCGTGTAACGGAGGGTTAATCGGAGATCCTCCATGTAAAACGTTTCCTTGGCAAGTTCATAGACAAGACGGCACATATTTTCCAACCCTGAGGGCACATTTTATGAATCTTGCTTTCATCTTTTCTATTCGTTCTAAGTCTGTGAGATGGTCAGTTTTTCCCATATTAGTTCCAGTCCGTAAGTAACTATGGGAGATATCGTCGTGTCAAAGAGCCTCATGGCTGGTTATGTTGGTCCATTAATTTTGAATATTTGGACATTGTCTTAGCTATGTACGCTAAAATTTCCGCCCACTACGTCATAATAGTTATGTTTCTACTGAAGATGCCTTAATGCTAGATCACTGGGACCTTTGTAGCCTAACGGATTTGTCGATCGGACTACGCAGAAGCGAGCTTGAATATACACTAATAATAAGCAACCTAGAAAAGTTGCCAAGTTTTATACACTAATATTACTTAACAATTATATAACGAAACCAGTGTTTATTAAACTAAGAAATACATTTGATTAGTTTCTAATGTAGTAAAGAAGAACACGAGTTCACCATAGGTAGCCTAATAATAGTTTGGTCGTGCGTCTCTTGGAAATAAGCCCTAACGGAAGAGCTCTGTGAGATACTATAATATTTTCTGATAGTGCGTATCCGGTGCGCATGCCCAGTTAAGTATTTTACGGACTTAAAAATATACTGTAATAGTCTGGTCGTCCGTCGGTTCCGCGAAAGAAGAGCCGCACCTGTCAAGCTCCCTCCACACACACTCGTTTTTATTCCAGAAAAATGTTGGGATGGTACCTAAACCAAGGCCTCGGCCGCCTCCTTCCTCGACATGTATTTAGTTCAGGAAGTTATTTCCCGTTGCGATAATTTCAGATTTCTCTCTAGCTTTGTGAAGAGTTTTATATTCACCTCGGGGACAATTTCAGCAAGATTTATGATTAATATAATTTGGAGGGGGGGGGGGAGGGGGGGAGGCAGAGGCTGGAAGGAAGCCAAACTCAAAATATTATGTAAAGGGAAGGGAGATTCCAGTGACCCCAATTCGTATCGAGGTAAAGTTAGTTATTGTTGCTTTAAGGCAGGGTCATTCGGACAGCGCTCCGGCCGCGCTCTATGGCAGTGCTCCGAGCGCTTTGTAGGAAGGTAGTTTCAGAAGTGGTGGAATGAGCTTTGCAGGCTGAGCGCGCTGAAGTGTGCAGGCGGTCCATCAGTCGCTAGTCTAGTCCAATGCGCTTTGTTGACAGCGTGTAATTAAGTCAGTTTCGCAGTGGTCATGACTGAACAGCATACAAAAAAGGAGTGGTGAAGCAGCAGTCTTTAAAGCAGAATGGGAAATTTTATTTTTCTGTATAGCTTATAAAGGGCATGCCAAATGTTCAGTGTGCAACAGAGATGTAATATGTTAAAAAGAACACAATTTGTTGTTGAATTTTCCTCTCTAATATGTTCACATTTCAGTTTGGAATAAATCATAATATTCTTTACTTAACACTTGTGATCGTTTCCTGCACATTCCATACATCGGAGTACCATTCGATGTGTATATGCGGTATATTTGTTATAGCAAAACAGCCCTATTAATATGTCAACAGTCCCACAAGAGCCGTTGGCCGCACTGATGTTCGTACGTATACACAGTAGTCAGCGTGGTCCAAACATCGTCCATCTCCTCACTGCCGGAGTGTATATAGTGGTGGTAGGGGAAGGAGCGCTAGTCTGACTGCCCAGTGTTCCCGGAGCACAATGACTGGATGGCCCTGCTTTAAGGGGTGAAATAGCAAGGCTATCTGCGCCTATCGAGGTAGGCCTATAGCCTTGGAATGTGTGCTCCTAAAAATCCTGATGAAACTCCTTGCGGATTGAATTATTAACTGCAGATACCAATTTCCTGAAGAGCAATTTGGCTTTCGCTCGGGCAGATCTACAGTTCAAGCAGCAAGACATCTACAGGATGAATTCAGAGAAACACTGGTCATCCTCGACGGAAGCTGTTTTATTTATAGATTACTCTAAAGCGTTTGACACCATAAAGAGGACCTCACATCTATTAAAACCACAGGACATAGCGATACAACCGTGGATTATTCAGTTACTGGGAAATATCCTATCAAAGAACTAATTTACAGAGCCCACGTTATATCTCTGCCGGTGAGTTACGTCATTACTTCCAGGAAAGGTATACCGACTGAACTAGCCTCACCAAAGACATTTCTCAAATTGGCACACCAACAATCGCATGGCAAGCACTAATGAGTGTTCCGAGTGCATTAAGTTACGTCGACCGTCAGAACTCCCGAGCCCCACACTATGGGGTAATGTCTTATGAATAGGAGTCCCGAGCAGATGCTTTTATGGCCCTGAGCGGATTTTTTTTTCCACAATTCAAAATTTGTAATTTTTTTTTCATGCACTAAATTTAATTATTATTAAAGATAGGTGCGCACAATGTGCATAACATTAAAATTATTTACAAAATTCTGTTATCGGCGACAACCTTTTAGGGCCTATTTTTCAATCTCTGGGCAAAGTTTGGAGTAGCGTACTCCCAATATTAAACGCCATATTGTGTTTTTCAATCACTAGGCAGTGCTGCCAAGGGAATAAATGTGGTGGGCAAGTTGATCATATTTACTCGGTGCTATGTTTGCTGGATAAGCATTAAACCTTTGGAGTAGTGACAATCTCTTCGGTAGTGACACTCCGTAGTTGCTTGTTGTGACGAATGTAAATTTATGCTCAGTTTTCTTACCGGTACAATTATTTTTTTTTTCTCCCACAAGTCCAACCCCTCCTCCACGTGGTGGGAGACGGGCAACGGCATGAAGTAGGGGATTGCCTGAAGGGGTGAAGTACAGTGGGGACTTCGTGTGCCCCGGGACCGCTACGGTAGCTGTGAAGGCCCTATAGGAACCCTGAAAAGTGACGGCTGATGGGGCTCTGGTGAAGCTTCGATAGGCCTAGCAAGCCAGTAGTGGATATCATATTTTGCTTTCAAACCAGGAACAGGCCTCGGAAAGGACGGATGCAAACGACGACGATCCGGATATGCTAATGGACTACGAGTTGGAACATTAAACATACAGACACTGACAGGAAAAGTGGAGGAGATTGTAGATGTGATGGAGAGAAGAAAACTGGATGTACTGGGCTTGGCAGAAACAAGATGGAAAGGAGAAGGTCGCAGAGAACTGAGGAAAGGGTACAGGTTGTACTGGAGTGGGAACAGTGAAAGAAGGAGCAGCGGAGTAGGAGTAGTTGTGAGAGGTGGAATGAAGAGGTAAAGGGAATAAGTGACAGGATCATGAAGATCAGAGTAACTGTAAAGGGAAGAAGCCTGGAGATAGCCCAGGTATATGCCCCTCAAGTTGGATGTACAGCTCAAGAGAAGGAAGACTTTGAGGAGGAGCTACAACAGCAGTTGAATGGGCAGAGCATCATTGTCATGGGAGATTTGAATGCACATGTAGGAAGTGAAAGGCAAGGATATGAAAATGTATTGGGAGCAGAAGGATGGGGTAGCAGGAATGAAGAAGGGAGAAAGTTGCTGGATTTTTGCAAGAGAAACGGTTTAGTGGTAGGCAACTCCTGGTTCCGGAAAAAAGAAAGCCACAAGGTAACGTGGTACAGCAGTGATTTAACAAAGAAATCTTTGGTAGATTACATGCTGTACGACTGGGAAATGAAGAGAAGTGTCAGAGATATAAAGGTAATACCATCAGAGGCCTTAGATAGCGACCACAGAATACTTGTAATGAACCTGGGAGTTGTTAAGGATAGCAAGAGGACAGAGTACCAGGAAAGGAGAATCAAAGTATGGAAACTCAAGGAAAAGGAAGTCAAGGAAGAATTCCAGAAGATAATAAGGGAAAGGATGCCAACAGACAATCCTAAAACAGGGGAAGAGGAATGGAAGCAATTCAAAAACGCAATGGTGGAAGCTGCAGTGGCAGTATGTGGAAGAACAAGCAACAGAAAGCGGTGTAAAGAGACACCATGGTGGAATGAGAGAGTAAAAGAAGCTGTGGGAAGGAAGAACAAGGCTTTCAGAGTGTGGTTCCAGGAAAGAACTGATCTGACAAGGGAAGATTATAAGATAAAGAAGAAAGAAGCAAACAAGATTGTCGCAGAGGAGAGGAAGAAGTGGATGGTAAAGTGGACAGAGATGATGGAGGAAGACAGCAGAGGAAATAAGAAAGTACTTTATGGGATGATCAAAAGTAAGAGAAGAGGTCTGCGAGAGGATGTGGTAATGATGGACAAAAAGGGAAATGAGGTACACAACAAAGAGGCACTCAAGACAGTGTGGAAAGAGTAGGCTACTTTGAGGATTTGCTGAATCCAAATGGTCATAGGGAGGAAGACAATGTATTGGAAGATGGAGAAGACAACACAGGAATGGAAAAGGATCTGACTTGGAGAGAACTGGAGATGGCTATAGACAAGATGAAAGGAGGAAGGGCACCAGGTGTGGATGAAGTGAGTGCTGAAATGGTGAAGGCAGCAGGGGAGGTTGGGAAACAGTGGCTGTACCGTGTGATGAGGGTGATATGGAAGGAGAAAAAGACCCCAGAAGATTGGAAGAAAGGATTAATTGTCCCAATATTTAAGAAAGGAAGCAGAAAGGAGTGCAGAAATTACAGGGGAGTCACACTCATACCTCACTGTGCCAAGATATATGAAAAGATATTAGAAAGTAGAATACGAGCCAAAGTGGAGAGAAAATTGAGAGAGGAGCAGTATGGATTCAGGCCAGGGAGATCAACAGTGGATCTCATATTTTCAGTGAGACAGCTCCAGGAACACCACTACGAATTTGGAGAGGATCTGTTGATGGCCTTCCTGGACATCGAAAAGGCCTATGATAGTGTGTGTAGGGAGAAGGTTTGGAAAGCAATGGAAAACATGGGAGTGGAAAAAGGGGGATGTATTGTGGAAGTGTGAGTTGTGTGAAAGTTGGGAGGGGAAAGAACAGACTGGTTCAGACAAATGAGTGGCCTGAAACAGGGTAGTGCGCTGTCACCCCTTCTCTTTATTGTGGTTATGGACGAGGTAATGACACGGGTAGCAGGAAAGATAGGAGAAGATAAGATGAAAGCAATGGTGTTTGCAGATGATCTCATGGTCTGGGGAAACAAGGAGGAGGAAATTCAGGAGCAACTGAAGGCTTGGGAAGAAACAGTGGGAGAGTACGGATGGAAGTTCAACATCAGTAAATGTGAGATCCTGTTAACGACCAGGAAAAAGGACAGACCAATGAGTGGGATAACACTTGGAGGTGGACAGCTGAAGAAGGTGGAAAGTCTCAAGTACTTGGGAAGTATAGTGGAGGAAAATGGGAGAAATGACAAAGAGATTACGGAACGTGGCAGACAGGCAGAAGCATTTCTGAGAAGCATTAGGAGCTTAGTGTGGAATAAAGATGTCCCACAAAAAAGCAAGGAAGTTTTATACAGAAGCTACTATATCCCGATACTGACCTATGCTTCAGAAACGTGGACAATGAAGAAAAGACATAAGCAGAATACAGGCAGGTGAAATGAAGTTCCTGCGAAGTAGGATCGGAGTAACAAGAAGAGACAGGGTGAGGAATGAAAAGGTCAGGGAAATGGTGAAAGAGGAGCCCTTGCAAGGTAGGATTGAGACATCAAGACTGAGGTGGTATGGACACTTAAAGAGAATGGACGAGAAGAAGATTCCCAAGAGGATACATGAGATGCAGATGCAGAAGAAACGACCCAAGGGGAAGACCAAGAGATAGATGGCTGAAAGGAGTGGAGGAATGTGTCAAGAAGAGAGGTGGTGGGAAGAAAGAACTAAATGGCGAGGCTTATGTTCCAAACAGACCCAGCCTGGGGCTGGAAACTGTACAAGATGATGATGATGATGACAATGATTTATTTACTCGTCAGGAACAAAAATATTACAGAAGAAATTATGTACAAAATGGGCAACAAAATTGACAAAACTTGAACATTTAAGTCTCTAAATAATGCATGACCAATATTTTGCCATGTTACGTCCATTTGGTGTAGCCTGCACAGTATAGGACACAGACTGCACTGAAGCAGATGACCCATAGTCTGTTCTTCACCGCATTCGCAAAGGACCGAGTCGCAGCAAAAAAAAAAAAAACATTTATGAATGTTGGACTTGGATCTGCCACTGCCATCGTAATGTACAGGCCGTAAGGCTCCTACTGTGACGTCACGCCTAGGGTCGTTATAGTCGCAGCAGCAAGTCAGATAGCTCGCTTCACACGCAGTCTCTTCACACCTAATATAAATTACCCTCCCTCTTCAAGACGTAGAAAAATAGCAATACTATTTAGGCCTGATTGCACTTCCATCCGTTACTCCTACATACGCCTAAACACACAAAAAGGGCTAAATTGCAGTATTTTGACGTCGAGAATAAGATCTATTCATGGCCATTTTCTCGTTGTTCACCGCTTTGAAAAGGTTTATGGTAGATGCCTGAGAAAACCCCACATTACTCTTGGCTATTCAACAGATCACGTCCTAAACTGCTCGTGGATGACAAAGCACAATGTAACCGATCTCTAACTGTAATCAATGCACAGGCCACCCTCACGGTGACTTAAACAGGGCCTATCCTAACAGCACTTATTTTCTATGACTCAATCTTTCTTGCATCAGGAATTTACAATGGGTTGTAATCTTGAAATCAGGTATCAAGAACCTACAGTAGGCCTACATACACCTGGTGCTAACAATCCCATTAACGTAAATACAGTAGCCTATACAAATTCTGCCACGAAAACATTACCATATTCACTTGAGCTTGATCGAGACCATTCTCACAAATAATGTAACTTGGACTGACTTCAGTAGATACTGAATACTGGATATCGATTCTCTGATATACATACGGTAAGTAACTTAACCTCAGCATTATCATATTAGAAATGTTTCCAGTCCTAGCATAGGCTGAAGTTTGGGAACTTCATACAATAATTGAAGCCATATTTTAACTAACAACGTACCATCAAGGCGATTAGCTCTTCTCTCCCGAAGAATGGTACCGTATCTTACTTTCAGTGAAATGTTAACACACACTCTTGTATTCCCCGTAATGTATAAATAATTTCTAGGAATGTTGTGTATGCATTGCCTTCTTAAATTGTCGTGGTGGGGAAGGAGAAGCAAGCCACATTATCATTTCTTTCATAATACCGGTAGTTGCTATAAACAAACTTTTGACACACCTGTGACCTGGGAAGGAGGTTTCCTGAACTAACAACATTTTATTACCATCCAAAAAACCTCGTATGAGTCGAAATAATATGTGATATAGAGGTCCTAACTAAAACATAACCTTCTGTGTGATGACAAACATGCAACGCAAAATTAGCGTAGATACAATAACCTACCTACAAAATGAACATTTGTTCCAGAAAATAAATAATCCTCATTCTAGATGACGTAAGTAGAAGCGTTCTCAAGTATCACTTTTCACGCAGATACTCATTCATAAAAGATATGGAGTGTGTTTCTATCTCCCAAAATTTTAATAATGGCACCCCGTGGGGTTAACGAACAGCTGATTCCTCACCTCAAGTTAAAACGCAATGAGAGTGAAACGCGAATTATGATTCGCATCATCCTGGCTTGTTATTGGCTGGCAATTATTACCAGCCATTGGCTGCCCGCGGGTTTGTTTACAATTATCGCCAACATGGTGGCGAGAGGAATAGATTTCTACATCAATTAAATTGCTAGAAATCTATTCCAGTTCATGACAGTTTGAAGTGCAAATCACTTATTGATGAGGAATTGTATGTGCGTTTATATTTAAATTGAAGCGTGACACTGTTCATCAAAATTTGTGAAAATAAAAGTACAAATCAACACTCTTGCCAATCAACTGAAAGTTTCTACTACTTTGGATGTAATGGATGTAAATCAATTGGCTGTCGTTTCCACAAGTTTTATTCATCAGTTCGAAATACATTCAGTACAATAACCTTTTGTGCACTATAAAACTACATTATAGACCATTGCATATTGATGTTGCTGTCTGCTTATATTTACCAATTTCATGACATGTAATTTGTAGGTTATGCCTAATAAGGCATATAATTTAAGTGGCCGTTTGTAATGTGAAGTCCTTACTGTATTTATGTACAAATATTATGGTTTAACTAATGAAGCAAGGATTAAAAGTGCAGTTTGCACTGCCACCCTATTTTTGTTTAAATATTGATATGTAGTTTCTCAGTCTGGTAACTTCTTGGATTTGCTTGAGATAGATTTATAGTAATATACTACCTTATTAACCTGCAGGCTGAGTTTTTTTTAAACATGCCCAGGTGCATACAGTAGCACAAGACCTACTGCAGGCTATGTCGATCCTAAATGTAGGTCTATTATAGTGCTCATGTCAAAGGTCGTCCTAAAGTTTTAACTATTGAGACTTGATTTGCATCGAAGATAATTTCAGCCGAGTCTGGCAAGGCTTCATCAACTTGGGCGTGACTTCACATTTTCATTTTTCCTATACAGCTTTTGATACCAACCACTTAAATCACAGTATTTCAAGATTTGCTCTCATTAAACATCACCAACACTTTTTTTTTTCCCCCTGGTGGTGGGCTGTATTGGAGTCTACAGAAAATAAAGTTGAGAAATAAAAATACATCTTAGGTTACCATGACACAGTTGCATTTTATCCTACTATATCTCCTAATTCCTCATGCTGCATAAATAAACATGACAGATTACAGCATTAGCAATGATGACAGTAATTTATGAATTGTTAAAATGTTTTTAAAAGATGCATAGAAAGAGGCTTGATAAATCCTGTATCATCAAACCATTTAAACATTCCCACAGAGCTCTAATCAGAAGCTCATTTTATGTGCAACAGGTATGTAAAATAAACCTCCCTCCCAATAACTTGTAGGCCTAACCTGAATATAATCCATGTTAAGAGCTGTTTTTTGGTTCACAGGAAAACCTACCATTTAAAATCTTGCACATACCGGTAGGCTACTAATCATATTAAGGTGCAATTAACTAGGGTAATTTTAAAAATCATGGCTATCAACTACAGATTTAAATATTCCAGACATCTTTCTTAACTCCACTTTTACTGACAGCATGTAAGTCCTTACAGCTGTCTTTCAAGCCATTGACCAGTTGTTTTTTTCATGAGGAACCAATTTAGTCATTCTTCTCTATGTGAAATACAGTTGATGACAACTGCCTGGAAGACTCGGGTGTTTTTTCTTGTGTCGCTTCTCGGGTTGCCTATGACACTTCCTAATTATTAACAGAATGTTTCATTGAATTGTTGTATCCAATTGACCAACTGGTAATATATTATGGTTTGCTTTAATATTCCTATGATACACTTTTAGATCTCATATATTAATGAAATATACAACAACATAGGCTGAAATGTTGAACCAATCTCCCATTCCCTAACACTCCCAACTAATGGGACATAAGCTACCTGGTGGTTGGTCTCACAATGCTTCCATCTACATGTACCGTACTAGGTCTAGTAGTACCATAGGTATTGTGACTGTTTCTCCAACTCCGTCAAGGAAACTAATTCTGAACTAAGATCTGGAATGGGGTACACTGTCCCTCGAGGGCAATCAAGGACAACTTTAATCATTCAAGTGATTTTTCTATTTCATTTTACCAACTAACCAGGTGCCTGGAAATGCTAGTGAAGGAGCTACCTAAGTAGGCTAGCCTACTGGTATTCACCATTCAGAGAACATTCTCAGCGACTTGTCTATGCATAGGCCTATGACACAATTTTCAGAAATTGATACAGTAGTCACAGAACACTAATGGTGCCCAGTACTCGCAGCTTAGCATAGGACGGAGTGGATTCCAGCCACAGATTAACTTATGATCTGTCAACGGGTTTTCAAACAAATTGAGCACACACCCAAGTACAGGGGTCTTGGCCATGATGTTCCAAGTCTCTAAATGAAACACTCCTCTTTAAGACTTTCTAGTCTTGCATCCATGGTCGATCAACATTCTCCTGATCTGTGTTCTCAAGTTTCTGATGGTTATGGACATTATTTTTATCCTGATAACTTCATATTTTAAGGGGTTGGGGTACATGCCCTATTCTTAATTAGTTCAGCATAAGATCATTGAATCCCCTTAAGAAAAATAGGGAACATCCATGTGTTATTTGACCATAGGAAAGGGAGAATTTAAAAAACTGAACCTCTAGGGACATTGATGCAGATGACTCCGAGTAAGTAGGCTAGATCAAAATGAACATTTTTCAGTGTTGCCTTAATAAAGGTTGATAACTTTCTACCGTTCAACATGAATAGGTCTATATTGGATGGGAAATATTTTTATTATTTGCAGAGATTACAAGGATGACTTGTTGATGTATCGTTATTTTGTTAAGCGAACATAAGTTCCAAGTCCATATCGTGTTGGAACCCATATTTCAGTGCTGCCTTAGTAAACGAAATATTCAATGTCTTTCAGTCGGTCAACACGGTTGCACTTAATGGTAATGAGAATGAGCATTATTCCAAAAAACAGAAAAAAAACTGTAGGCTACATGCAGACCTAACATGTCAAATCAATCATGCCTACAAGACAACAAAAATGCTCTATGAAAAACTATTAAAACCCCATAATGGCAGTCAAAAATAATCTCAAACCACCGCCACTATTTCGCGAAGGTGCAGAAAAATCTTACTATAGTACAGCTATTCGTAATAGTTGCTACTGTTGTGATAAACCGCTACTGAGTAATAGGCCCCCGAAATATAACTATTTATCTTAATGTCTACAAGATAACGAGATTGCCAAAAAACCACAAATCTATAGAAGGCAACACTAAAAATGGCTTATCTAATCCACAAGTCACCCACCCTTCACCAACATTATTAATATTTGTAATTTAAGTAACTTAGGTTATGTTAAATTGAGGTTAATGGCGGATTTGATTGCGGCTGTGTGGCGGGAAGGACCCAATAAGTGCTCAGCCAATCAGGGACGTTTTGGTTGGAGACCATGCTCGGAAAAATTTTAGATCGTTTTGATTCTCAGGGCTTCGTTAAGCCCCCACCCTAGGCCGTCATCGTGTCCAAAATGGTGGCTTAACGAACACGACGGGGTGCCATTATTAAAATTTTGGGAGATAGAAACACAGCCATAAACAACACAGCACGAAGCAAAATGGTCGCCATCTCTACCTCCCTAACGATCAGCTGATCAATCGTTAGAGTCGCTGCATGATGGCCTGTACATTACGATGGCAGTGGATCTGCCAACCCCAGATCGCAATCTGTTGAGAGACTTCCAAGTTGTCCAAGCCTCTGTATGTCCTGCTGGGAGCCTTTCAGATGGAGCCATCCACTGAGTAATGTGGGGGCTCTGGTCAACCAAGATGTAATCCTCAAAACCTGAGGTTTGTCAGTTAGGCACTCAGTTGTGTGAAGGAAGCTTCTTCTGGACTTCAGTCAAGAGTGGGCTGGTTGAAAGCTATACAATGGATGTGCTTGAGACACATCAACCCTAGATCTCTCACATTTAGCTGCAACTTATCTTCTGATATCTGGGGGTGCAATGCCTGCTAAACAATACAGTTTATCACATGGCGTGGGTCAGGCGGCCAGTGATGAGTCTACTCGTTTCATTTAATGCAGTATCAACCTGCTTGGTATGACACGACCTATACCACACAGGACATGCATATTCTGCTGCAGAGTAATAGAGTGCTAAAGCAGTGGTTCCTATTGTTTGAGGTTGAGTCCCCCAGCTGGTACCAGATTATTTGTGAAGGAGGCAGTTTCTTGTGGATACCTTATTTTTGGTGTTGAGACAATGTCTTTCATACGAGAGTGCACGATCCAATGTAATCCCTAAATATTTGGGATTCGCACAGTGATCCAACAGCATGCCTTCCCACGTTACATGCAGTTTCCTCTTTGCCTGTCTGTTCTTGAGATGGAAAGCGCAGACTTTTGTTTTCGAAGGGTTTGGATTCAATTGGTTTCCTGTATAATAATCAATGATGAATGTATAGATTGAATTGGAGATATGCTACTGTCACACTACTTGTTTCAACAAACATCACATAAATTCTGTAAATTGAGAGGAGGGATGAAACCATAGTCTCTAGCCTATCTACGCTCATAATGTATGCAGATGACATGGCCCGCGGGTCATCAAATAAAAGAGATATTGCAGCAAGACATACATCAATGGGCTACAGACAATGATTTCCACACAAACAAAAATAAAACAGTGCAAATGGTATTTAGGAGAGGAGGAAGAATTTAGAGGACTGATATAATGAAGATAGGAAACGAACAGTTAAATGTATTCAATAAATTTAAGTACCTCGGCATTACAATGCAGCCTACTGCTTCAGCATTCACATACAAGAGAGATCAGCAGCAGCTATAAGAGCAATGTGCAGCATTGAAAACATCACATCCCTGAAACTAGCAACGTCGATGAGACTCTTCGAAACGACAATCGCCCCCAACACTACATATATGGGATTGAACTCATATGGGATAAATTGAAAACCAGTGATTTAGAAAAGCTAGGAAACTTGAAAGCACACTTCAACAAACAGGCCATAGGAGCAAGAAAATATGCGCCAATAGAATGGCATACATTCTAGCAAAAGAAACTTTTTTCCTCGAGGATATAAGGCTCAAGGAATTCCTACCAAGTACACGGGCTTATACAGAAGTAACAGAAGGAGAAAGAGGTAGGTAATGGATTTTTTGGAACAGATGCCATGTTAAATAGACAATGGACCAACGCCAATCAAACGCAAAGGTACTCAACCGTAGGGCTCGCGATTAATGGTTTCCACCATAAAATGTGTGTAAATACTAAATATCACCAAGCAGATGCCCAATGCGTGTGTAAAATATGTGGCAAAAGGTGTGAACTTTATCACTTCAAGAAATGTAAAAGCTGGACAGGGTCTCTTAATGACCTCATAAATGTAAGCAAATGAACAGTACAATTTTATTGTGATCTAATGTAAATATGTAACCTAATATTGTAAAACCTTTCCTTGCCATTTGGCTGCAATAAATTTATTATTATTATTATAGACTTTTTGAAATGATGTTCAATACAAACAAATTTCTCAAATCCTGCTTGTTGCATCATATTGTAATAAAAATGAGATACATCGTAATTTCATGTAGATTCTGTTCAAGTGACTCATAATGATATGATAAATATTGTTTTAAGTCTATAATCTGGTAGCAAAAAATAACTGCTACGACTGGGGTTCGAACCCGAGACTCCTGTTTCTCAGACCAAGACACTATCACCGCAGCTATTATAACCACGGAAATAATGAGTACAAGATGGTTACTTATTTTCGAGTACCAGTAATATTATGGAAGTATTATTTTATGCTCCATGAATATTGTTGTAGCTTTTAAGGGCTGCAACTTAGTTGTAAGGGTGTAACTGTGTAATTGCGTGTGGAAATGAGATAGACGGTGAAATCACTTATGGGGAGTCACTCTCGGAGTATTTGGCGATTCTAATGTTAAATGGGGGGTTAGAGGGTCCTAAAGGTTACTTAGATGCGCCGGTTTCCTAAGTAAATGTAGTGGCTAGCGGACTTGAGAACACAGGCCGGCACTGCAGATAAGTTCAGAGAAATGCTGAGTAGTTGACTTTGCACGTCTGTCTGTTAGGTAGTCAGCCCGAAGGCTGGTTGGATCCTCAAAAAGCACCGCCGTTACGTTATGTGAGTAGATACCCACAAAAACTCAAGGCAGCGCTATATTGAGGCTATATTTGCACGGGCACCTGAGAATAGCCCTGCTGGCAAGGTCGTGTCGGGCAGTGGCCAACCTGACCTAAGCAGAATCTGACTGCTAGTTAACGAGTGGTGGATTGAGGTGGGGTTTCAATAAAGGGGTCGGAAAGCAAGTTGTGACTAAATGTGAAATGTTTAATTAATAGGCGTGACAGTCTTGTCTTTCTCTTCCTACATGAGCATTCAGATCCCCCATAACAATCATATTCCTTCCTCCCAGCTGCTTCTGCAATTCCTCTTCAAACTCTTCCTTCTCTTCAGAGGCACAGCCTACTTGTGAAGCATACACTTGCATTATTTCTACGGTCTCTCCCCTCAGTGCTACTTTCACTTTCATCATCCTATCACTTATTCTCTTCACTTCTTCTTTTAAACCATCTCGTACTACTACTCCCACTCCATTCCTCTTTCCCTCTTCATTCCCACTCCAGTACAGTCTATAGCCTTTTCTCAGTTCTCTCCTTCCCCTTTCCACCTTGTTTCTGCCAAACCCAATAAATCCAACTTCCTTCTTTCCATCATATCCACTATCTCCTCCACCTTCCCCGTCAGCGTTCTTATGTTTAAAGTTCCAAATCTTAGTCCATGAACATTAGGTCGTCGTCCATTGTATCTGTCATGTCCGAGGCCTGTTCCCTTCTTGAAAGCGAAAGTCTTATCCACCACTGGCTTGCTGGGCCTATCGTAGTTTCACCAGAGCCCCGTTAGCCGTCACTTTTCAGGGTTCCTGTAGTACCTTCACAGCTACCGTAACGGTCCTGGGGCACACGAAGTCCCCACTGTACTTCGCCCCTACAGGCAATCCCCTACTTTGTGCCGTTGCCAGTCTCCCACGACGTGGACGAGGGGTTGGACTTATTGGAGACCCCGAAACATGTGCGACAGGCTTCGGCAGCCGGCACAGTTCATATCCTCACCGTTAAATGGGGGCTTCATTCATTCCATTCCCTGACCCGGTCGGTCAACTGGAAGCAGGCTGTGGATTTTCATAAAAACAAAGAGCCTCCGTGGCTTAGGCGGCAGCACGCCGGCCTCTCACCGCTGGGTTCGTGGTTCAAATCCCGGTCACTCCATGTGAGATTTGTGCTGGACAAAACGGGGGCAGACAGGTTTTTCTCCGGGTACTCCGGTTTTCCCTGTCACAAATTTCATTCCAGCAACACTGTCCACTGTCATTTCATTTCATCTGTCATTCATTTCATCATTTCCCCAGGGGAGTGCGACAGGCTTCGGCAGCCGGCGCAGTTCATATCCTCGCCGTTAGATGGGGGCTTCATTCATTCCATTCCCTGACCCGGTCGTTTGACTGGAAGCAGGCTGTGGATTTTCCCGAAACATGTGCTGTAATTTTAAATAGATGTGATCTTTGATTGCATTATAATTAAAAGTATTGACTGGGTGGACCCATATTTACAAGGATATTTATTTATTCTGGTTATATAGGCCAATATTAAACGGGAGATGTGCCAGCAGAAGAGAACTGTGCTTAAGATAGCAATTGACCACTGCCTCCTACCCAAATCCTAACTCCAATTACAGTGGAACTTGGATAATTCAAACCTCAAGGGATCAGTAAAAAAATCCAAAAATTCGAATTAAGAAAGTTGTTTGAAAAGGGTAGAGAAAACATTTAAATTTTAGGTTTCCATCCAAGAAACTTTATTAAACCTATTATTACATAGATTTTTAACAAGTAAAGTGCTTATGTAATATGTACGGTATTACGTTTACATAATGATTTACGTTCAACAAAGCAGATTAACAGACAACGGTACTTTGTAATGACTGTATCGTGAATAACCTCAAAAGTTTCAAATGATAAAATAAAACCAAAATGTAGGCTACTATGCACCTATTATTAATGACAGTAGTAATCTGGCAATGTAGTTAAGTCTTAGAGAAATCTACCGTTTTTCAAAAAAAATATGAGATTTTTTACTTGATTCCTACAGTTAAGTCTCTCGGCCATCACAAAAAAATCTAACAAATTTAAGGAACGGAAAACAAGAATCACTTACGTCATTTCTACTTAAAAAAGCACCTAAGCTCTGTGATTTTGTTTGTTGCTTGGGCTGCACTCGGAACAGTTTTCCCGGGAACTTCCTCAACGAGTTCATCGCCAGATGCGTCGTCACCATCTTGTTTTTCGGAGTGACGTAGGCAAAACAATCGAGTAGGGGTCGATTTTCATGAATTCCTGACCCAACTGTTTGGCTTCCAATCGGCTCTATACACGTAAAAACTTCGAATTATCCAAAATATAATTCGAATTAACCACGATTTTTTAGCATTGAATGTATATAAAATTCTAGGGATCAAGAGAAAAATTCGAATTAAAGAAGATTTCGAATTATAGAAGCTCGAATTAGCCACGTTCCACTGTACAAACAAACACATGAGTACAGCCATCATAATGACACAGGTTATCAGATTTAACACATACACCCAAGTAGATTTTTGAAATGTTGTTTGTTGTTGATTCATTTATGGACTACTGTATCCTAACCCACAATAACTGGATTAGTTTAAATATTGACATTTCCATTATTATTTTAGAAATATTTGTTGACCCCACAGCATAGCCATGTTTGTTAAGTCTTGAGGTACCTACCTCAATCCTAAATGCGGGAAATTACAATTACACATACTATTACAAAATCTCAAGTTATCAGGCAAATTCAACACATCCAAGTACATGAGACTGATGACCAATATGTCCCAATCTTCTAAAATGAATAGTTAAGAACAGAAATGTTGGATTCTAAGAAGTGTAAAATTTCCTACCCGTTAATTAACTCGTATTCATTACGTGTTAATTCTATTATACCAAGTTTGAGGAAGACTCTGTCAATCAATACGTGTTAATTCACCGTCAACATTTCCAACATCATTCAGAAATATTCTAATATTAGTAGATCGAAAGGTGTGTGCAATTACGGAGCTAATAACTCGTATATATTAAGAAAACTTGTCTCAAGCAAAATATATGCAGGTGCTGCAGTGCTGTGGGACTAGCCTGTGTCCACGAGGTGACGTCACATACTGCTAGACCAATGGCTACCATTACTCGCGCAGAGCTCATAACTGTACCCCCTGGTCCGCTATATCATCATTCAATAACATATCAAATACATTTACTGCTCCTTCAGTATTCCATGTCATCACTTTTAATGGGTTACTTGTTTCCTGTAGGCAGCTGTATGCCTTCCCTTTGATGACCTCTATAACGTTAATGCCTTACTACCACGTCTTTTAGCCAAAAGTGTGGTTGTTCTACCATATTTCTGAGTTCAAACGGTATTCCCACTCTGAATGCCTTGTTACCGATAGTGTTGAGCTGAGTACAGTCAATCTTACCGTCAATACCATTATCTTTCAAGTAAGCTATAAGATCTGCATCTTCGATCGTTTGGTGTATTCGACAGACATAAAACCAAGCTGATTTATCTCCTGCTCTTAGTTGATTGTTCTCAGGTGTCTTTTATTTCCAATGATAAGTGGTGGTTTCTTGTATTTCTCCCTTTCCACTGTTCTCCAATGGTAACACTCATCATCACTCTCTTCATCCTGCTGTCTAACACTGTATGTCGGTTAGTGATGCATGATCCATCCAATGTGGTCTGTCTCTCTGATTGGGTTGGTCTCCTGCATGCAGAGTTGGGCAGTATCGAAAATACATGTATTTTAAAGTACGTATTTTCGATATTTTTGTATTTTGTATCTAAAATACATTTTGGAACATGTATTTTGTATCTGTATCGAAAATACTTTTCATGAGTATTTTGTATTTTCAAAATACATAAAATACAATCAAAATACAATCACTGCATTAGGTAATTTTCAGTTTTATCTTCCATTATCTTCCCTTTTCATAACTTACGTTAATTGGTAGACTTGGCACAGGTAGGTTTGAGACCAATACAACTGTGCCAGCAATAATGCAGCCTTGTAAGACCATGTGCAATACTATTTATTTAGGATGCATTTAGAACAAAATCTCCGGAGGAATGTCTCCCGCTTGTTCTGTTATCAGCTTGGTTAATCTTAATGTCGAATATTCAGGTCCGTATTGACATAACTATAACTTTGAAAGAATAATAAAATTTCCGCCTTTCAATACTATTTGGTTAATCTTGGAAACCTTCCCACAAGCAGTAGCCTCAAGCTGCCTACTACATACTAGTAGTATGAAATACCCAAACCACAAGAGGTCTGAACCTGCCTACTAGTATTGTTTGAAAATTCCTGGAAGTGCTTACCAAGGGCTGTACAAAATGCGGCAATTGCCTCCCGTAAGAGCAGTGTAACAGTCGTATAAAACTTTCAATTGAAAAATAAGTTGCTGTTCTTTCATTTGACGGGCTAGGACATCGTGATCATTTAGTCCCGTGTACTTCGATGTGTATATGTTTGACTGATAACCGTGTTATTGTGGGTCAGTGTAGTCGTAGTACCATAGTGTGTTTATTTTTAATTCGGGGAGGGAGACGGCCGTAGCCTTAAGCTAGGAACCATCCCGGCATTTCCCTGAAGTAAGAGAGGGAAACCTCTTCCGCTCTTCGCTGGTTTGCTAGCCACTGCGCCATGAGGCAGATGAAAATAAATATGGTGGTGGTTGGTAGTAAATCTTGGTCATCAGCCCGATGTATTTGGATGTGTGTTAAATTTGTCTGATAACCTGTGTTTGTGTGGTTTCTGTAGTAGTATGAATGACTGTATTTATTATGGTCTAGGATTGAGCAGATTCTCTGGTACTTGAAATATGGTGGTATTCTGGCATGTGGGAAAAAAACAGCAAACTCCAAACTGAGGATGACCGCCGTCAGTGCCAGAAAAATAAACTTTTATTTCTTTTTTTGTCTTGGATAGTTGCATATGTTAAGGATGGAAGGAAGAAGGAAGGTTGTAGTTTTACGTAACCGTTAATCTTGAGATTATGAGCCACGGGACCTCATTTTTAAGTGGAATCCGAACCACAGGACATGGCATTTCACTTTGGAAATCTCACATGCATTGACCGGGAATCGAACCCGGTCTGCCGTAGTGAGAGGCCAACGGCTTGACCGCTGCGCCACCAAGCCCTCTACGTTAAGGATGGATGACAATGATGGATGTATGTATGTCTACCCCTCATTTTTCCTGTTTTAACGGGACCGGGGATGAGATGCGATGAAAGGCTATGTGGCGGATGTTTTTATGACCGGATGCCCTTCCTGACATCAACATGCAAGGAGTTGATGAGAGATATAGATGAATGAAGCTGGTCAAGGATGTGGAAGGAAGCGGCCGTGGCATGTCGGAAGGTACCGTCACAGCATTTGCCTAGAGATGAAAGTGGGGAAACCATGGAAAAACATTTCAAGGACGACCGACGGTGGGGCTCGAACCCACATCCACCAAGATCACATAGCTGCGTGTTAGCGAGTGTAGTTACCGCTGTCGGTAATAAGATGATGATTACAATAATACGGTAATAATTGCGTATTATTCCCGTTTCAACTGGGACAGAAATGAGATGAGATGATTTTATGCGTCCTTGTGTGGATAGTTTATAGAGCCGGTCCTGTCGCCAACCTCATGAGAGGAGTAAATGAAAGATGATATGAATGAAGGTGAATGAAACTATGCACGGACTTCGAAGGAAGTGGCCGTAGCACATTCGAAGGTGCCGTAGTTGAAAATGGGAAACAACGGAAAACCATTTCAAGGACGTCGCCACGTCTACCACGTCTTAAAAAGGAGAATTTATAACCGAATGTACAAATTAAACATGTGCAGTCAATTGACTGTAGTGTCCCTTAGTGCCGATTTCTTATATCACCATTTTAGGATTTCAGAGGGTAGTCTGAACGATATGCCTCACTGTTTGCCTGACAGTGCTACAATCTTTAGCGTTTCTATTTTGAGTATAAAGAAAATATGAACAGACGGACATATAACTACACCTTTTTTTTTAATATCTTAACTAAGTAGTAGGAAATAATATTTTATGGAGCTCCAAGCGGTGTTGTCCATCAATAATTATTTTACTATGTTAATTTTTAAGTATAACTAGTATAAAATTTTAATAGCCATTGAATTTTTAAAAATGAAAATAATTTTACTATATTTACATAGTGAATGCTGAATAAAAATAATTGAAATTAGCTTTCAAAAGAGACTGAAACGTACTAGGTATTAAAATAATGTCAGTATTATCCTGTGATGGTTCCTGAAATTTCTTCTTGTTAACAAGGGCTGAACTGATGTGTTTATTTTTCTTTCTTTTTATATGACATTTCGCTTATGTTTGGCGGTTTCCAAATGTTGAGTCACTGAAAACTTTCTCGAACTCCCTACATTTGTTTCACAAATTTTAAAATAAGACACTATTGTCGGTAGAAAAAAAAAATCACTTCCAAATGTTTTCACAAAATTTCGCAACTTAACAACGTCGTTAGCTTTTATTGGAGTCATAACTCCCTTTTTCTGAGGTTGGAGGTAAGCAGCTCGGCAGTTCACTGAAGGTTGGAATTAAGGAATTTGAGATAATAGGTCCTGGTAATATTTGTAAAAATTCCTGGTCATTCATAAGCTGAACCCCTATTGTGAACTGGTAGTAAAGTGAAAGGAACGAAGGTATTTCAGTTGTTGGAGAATCCAGTTCCTCCTTATAGGCAGTGCAAACTACTAATTAGCAGATGTTACAAATACTCTTGGTGATTTAAGGGAGGTGGAAGCAACTTGATCAATAACAAGGAAATGTTCAGGTTTTGACTAACCAGCCAAGAAACTCTTGGAGTCGAAATGGAAGTATACGACTGAACATGAAGTAACAAACAGCGCTTCAAAACAATAGGAAAATTAGAATATACGCCATTCTCAAGCATAGATATCCACTTAAACAGCCAAAGGAGAAAAATATGATGCATTGTGCCAAAATCCAAAATATGCATAAATATGCAAAAATATGATTTTGCATAATCTTCCGGGCCCTAGTTATTAGGTTGTAGATCTATTATCTTGACACAAGAGCTATTTATCCAACCACCTCGTGGTGCAATGGCTAGTATTCTTGGCAGTCACTCCTGAAGTCTGGTTTCGATTCCTGAATCTGTCAAGAAATATAATTCGGGTTTGAGGCAAAACTTAGAAGAGGTGGGTTCATTTCCCAACTCAATTATCCCGGAAGTGGTTTCCCACTTCTACTTCAGGCAAATGTCGGGTTGGTACCTAAATTAAGGGCATGGCTTCCTCCTTCCACCACAATAACACAATTCATCAGACAAATTCCACACACGCCCAAGTACACGGGACTACATGAACACAATATCACAACGACAACTAGTTTTTCATCAAAACTGGTTCACAGTATTCAGTGATGGATTATATGAAGTCAACAGCTGAACAACAGAGAGTATTGGTGTTGGACCATAAATGGAACCACAAAATGTCATTACACGTCTTGCGGTTGTCAGCAGTCTTTGTTAGATAATCTTTGAAAGATAGCGTTCTCTCAAGAGTTTCAGCTAATTTAAACCGTAGCTACACGTATACACTACCGTCAATCTACTTGCAACACCTTTCAAATTCAAAGCTGTGTAGCTTAGAAACTAAATGGGATAAGTGAAAACTTATTTCACACACAGTTTAATAGTGGCATAGAAAACAAGCTAACATAACAAACAAGAAAATATTTTGCACAATTTCTGGCCACCAAAAATAGGTGTGTTGCAAGTTACCCCATCAGCAACTTGCAACAGCCATTTACATTTCATACAATGTGTGAGTCTGTCAACTGGGGTTAGTTTCAGCTTTACTTGCAACACTTATTAATTTTCTCTAACATTCTGAAGGTCTTAAGTTACAAGAATACCAATATAAAAATGTTGAGAAATTATTTTAAAGTATTTTATTTAATAGTAATAAAACTATTTATAAATTTTAAGTTAACATTGGAAACCTGCAAAGCCCTCAAACTCTACATGAAAATATTCATTGAAAGAGTGATGTCCCCTGTTAAGTGTTGGAGACTTTAAAAAATTTACAATGTTTTCCAGTTTCACGTCCATGACGTCATCAACCAAGGGAAACATTAAATTCTTCGCAACCTTTTTACTTCTTCTCAAAAGTGAACAAGTAATGTTCTCCTAGTCTTTTACACCTTTTACCTGAGCCACGAACCACTTGAATTCCTTTTTGTTTCTCCTGACTTCTTAATCTAATTTTACAAGAGCAAGATTATGAAGTCAGAAGAAACAAGAAGGAATTCAATGGCATTACCGCCAACTTTTCTACTGTACGCTCACGGCATGGTACCTGATTACCAACAGATCTGCAAATAAATGCAAACGATCCGTGTTACTAGTGTTAGATATCGGTACTGTACTATTTTGATAAATACAGAGCCGAATGCAAAGCTCCTAAATTAACCCTCCGTCGGGCGCACCCCCGCGACTCCCGAGTTCGGGCGCAGTGCGCCTGACGGGCCCTTGTTGTATAGACGTCATTAACACTCAATTAACGCAATTATTTTTTAAGTGATAAGTGGCATTCATTAGGATATACATAGGGAGTTTATTCAACATCAGGTTTTTAAAAACATACAATAATTTATTGCTCACAATCAAACTTTAAAATAATAGCTCGCATTTACAACCCACCACCAAATTGCGTTCAGTTTTCATGTGAAAAATTCAAATAAATATTAAAATTACGAACAAAACTTAAATAATGTTCTTATTACAAAATAAGATACAGCACAATGGAGTCAGTCTTAACAAAAAATAGTGTTGCCCCGACTGAAAAGCACCAAACTTCTGTTTACTAAGGCAACACTGGAAACTGGCTTCAAACACCATAAAGAGTCAGTCTTACTTGGAATCACTGTTGGAATGCTCAGCAGTAAAGATACATTGCCTCCAGTAAAGTGCAAGGTTGGCAAGTCAAACTGTATCTGTATGGGGCAGACAGATTGCTTTGCGACATTCATAGCATTCATAATTCAACATCCTTTTACCCGTTTAATTCACGAAATAACCACAATCTATGTATTTCTTATTCATAAAATGAGGAAAAGAAGCAATTATATGAAAGAACACCAGGTAACGCCTTTGTTACCATAAACCCCATAAAGTTTTCCATAAGTAAAGTATTGATTCGGTGGAAAATTCAGGTTTTACTTATTGAAAACTTTGGTAGTTGCGTCACATGTTGTTGATTGTAGTTCGCTTGGTCGCACCTCTGAATACGAGGTCTATTGTACAGGGTCATTATCTATGTGCACCCTGATAAACACGGCAAGTTAAGCCAGCTGTGACTTGGCCACTAGACGCCACCGCAGTCGGCTTCCTGGCAAGAACGTAGGAACCCGAGCGTTGTTTACATTTTTAACCTAATTTAGCTTCACACAGGTGTAATTAGTGGAAGATTCTTTAACATGCCATAAATCTATGACATGGGACCGTCGGCTTTACTTCCCCTCCGAAGGAAGGCATACTGAGGGATTTTTAATTCTCTTAAAAAATCCGACGACTTTGGCCGGGTTTGAACCCGCGATCTTGGGCATAGAAGCTCAGCATGCTACCAACTATGCCACCGAAGCCGCTATTAACAACAAAGCTTGGCTTGTAATTACTTTAGTTTCTTATAACAACACCACTAAATAAGCCCATAATATGGCCGAAACTGGTAAATTTTATTAATTAATTTGTATTACAGTGCAACCCCTGTAATCCGTCACCTTTGGGACTGAGGGTATGGTCGGAATGCAAATAAAGGTCGGATTATCAGAAAGTACAGAAAAATACGGATTTACATGAAAATAAACAATCTCTGAACTCAAGATATCGGGGTTCCTTTCCTTCTTTCTTGGTAGAACCACATCCACATTGCATTGTCAAGCAGTTCAAGAGTAGGCTTTTTCAATGTTTTGTGATTCATAAGAGCGTTTTTCACCATCTATCGTCACTAGACATGATTCAATGTCTTGCCGATTTCTCCTCCGATCTTTATTGTCGTAATGCCTACATTGAGTTCCTTAGCAATATTTTGGAGTGATTCCCCTTTGTCCAGTCTTCGTAGCACTGATAATTATTCTTTTAATTAAAGAGTAACGTGTTTACGTTTCACTCCTGACGTGTTGAAAAAACACACACAACTGTACAGTACACACAATGTTCATAAAACAAATTAATGTACAGTACTGTAACGAACATAGAAGAACAATGTTGTAAAACCAACGAACAGTAAGCACTAAAAACTTCACAGTACGTACTGTACAAACGACGGACGACAGAAACGATAGGAGAGAATGGCGGAGCACTACAATTGACAAGCGATAACAAGTACATAAACAACAACGGCGACGGGTAGTATGTCACCGCTACGAGTCTGGGCAAGTTCGGCTCGAGCACGGTCGAATCAACCGGAGCGACGGACTAGCCGACAAGAGGGCGGACAAGAGGGGTTCTACTGTAATTTAATTATTATTGACTCGGGTGTAATACATTTACTAAATACCAATTAGTATTCATATAGATATGATAATTATTGTTATAAATTATGGATAAAGAAGATATTTCATGTGCTGATCATAGACTGCAAATGTGATGGGTGCAGGAAAAGAATGTGGCATGTGCAAAGAGGACTACATCGATAAAGCAACTTTGCAGTGAATATTACCAATTACATTATATCATATTGGTAACGTGAAGAATTATATATATTAGCTGATTTATTTTCAGTTTAATAACCATTGTCTGCAATAAACCAAGATCAAGATTAAGGTAGAGATCCAGATCAAGGTCAAGATCAAAAAGTCCCGGTAGCAGACAACAACGCAGCCCTGAGAGAAGTCCGACAGCCCCATCATTCTTGTAAGTATGATGTTTGTACTGGTACACTAATTTTTTTCTGAAATATTGCTTAAGTACCATTTAATGATGTGACTCAGTTATGATGTTTGACACTTGTGTTGCTGCATCAAATTTTGCTTCTGCAATAAAGGTCCTTTTTTAATGAGCATAATCACATATTTCACATAATCATCATGATCATTATTATACTGGTCAAGAAAGACATTTTTGCCAGAAAGAGACACTGCAGATTTACAGTACATCAGCTGATTTCAAATCTGTTGTTAGTTTTCTGCTATTTCTATTATATAAAAGGAAGTGTCCTTATAAGAAGAAATCTCTCTCGATGAATGCCAAATTCAAACATTATGGTTCAGTAGTTAAACCTGAAGCAACTTATGCAAGTGAAACCCTGTTTAAGATGAATACCAAAGCAACAACAGATAAAATCCAAAAAATAGACAGAAGGATCATCAGGACAATTATCAATAAAAAACATCAAGTAAATGGACAATGGAGACTGCTGCCTAATGAAATAGTCTATCGGGAAAATGAATCAATTGTGGATACAATGCGAAAAAAAAAAAAAAAAAGGAGACTTGCTTTTTTCAGCCACATAGTAAGACTACCAGACACCAGACTACTGAAACAATTATTCAATTTCTTTTGGAAAAGTAAAACCAAGAACAACTGGTTCGTTGAGGTCCAGAATGATTTAGACGAGCTAAATATTACAATGAAACAAATTGCAGAGAGAAAAGAGAAGAGGATTCTGAGAAGTAGGGATACAAGATTGAAATTAAAAACAGTCAAACGAAAACAGTACACCATTACAAATGAAGAGAGGGCGGCCAGGTCGGAGAGATTAAAGAAGCTCTGGGAGAAGAGGAAGTTGAGAAGCCATTACAACTCTAATAATGTAAAGACTGTAGTGTATATGGATTGATTTAAGTGCTCCAATGTGGGCGTAAACTATGTAAATAAAAATAAATAAAGGAAGTGTCCTGCGGGGCTACATGACCACGTTGTCGCAGCCCTTAAACTAAGGAACCAACCAACCAAAGTGTCCTGACTGACTGACTCACTCACTCACTCACTCATTATCGCCCAGCAAAAGCTATTGAAGTTAAAAATTTTGGGGATATGTCCGTTGTATGTCAAAAACGTCCACTAAGGAATTTTCGGATATTCAGGTTCTAAAGGGGCATTAGGGGGGTTAAACCTGCATTTCATTGAATAACAATATCTCATGAGTGGTTTCATTGGGAGATGTGATACTCGGCGTATAAACTAATCATTAAAGATAAGCAGACAGATGTCTAAGGGTTTTTTGATGTGTTGTAAATTATGGGGTGAAATGGGTGAAAAGTGGGGGTTGAAGGATTCCTAATGGAGCGTGTACCGCTTAAACGACATAGGCAAGAAGTTTGAAACACAGGGGAAAATAAAACGGCTTGAAAAATTAGTAAATAGGTGTTAGACTGGTTTTTTTTCTTTTATTTTTTCATAAATCCAATTTAATGACTTAGAGGCTGGATTTAGACAGCTCCTTAACCCGGTCCATGAGTCAATTATAATTGGCTACATGGATAATTCTTGCCAGGCGCGTCCACGTCGCGGGGGTGGGAAATGGTTCTGTAATATACCATGGAACTACAGTACCGGCTAAGTTCTGTTGAGGACCCAGTCCTATGGGGTATAACATAGGCCCCGTGCACAGGGTTACGTGCGAAGACCTCAACGGAATCTGCAGCGGAGAAGATGGACTTTGGAACGGTGGAGCTTGAGGAAGAGGCAACCCAGTACTCAGGGAATAGTATGATTACAGCATCAATCGGCAGCATCTGTTTCCCATGTTAGGGGCGGCTGCAAGGGCGTCTGTTTCCCATGTTAGGGGCGGCCTGAATATTAGCTGGCAGTAGCTTCATAAAATGCCTTTGGGAGTGGCGACCCCATCGTAATAATAGCCTAAAATGGAAATGGCACTTCCAATGATTCGGAGAAGGTTAGGGCGTACTCTGCAGGCGACGCACAGTTCCTTTTGTACTGGGGGAACTGTGAGAAATGGGCAACCAGTAACCGAAATTAAAGTGGCAATCATGAATGTCATGACCCTGACAGGCCAGGTGGAGGATGTGGTCGACTTCATGGAGAGGGAGAATGTTGGAATGATGGGGCTGAGTGAAGTGAAATGGAAAGGTAAAGGAAGCAAGAAATTGAGGAAAGGATATATATTATACTGGAGTGGTGGCCAAGAGGCAAAAAATGGCATGGGACTGATAACCTCGAAACAACTGGAGGAGTATGTTGAAGTGGTCGAATGTGTGAGTGACAGAATAATGAAAATTAGAATGAAGATGAAAAATGACGTGATGGACTTCATACAAGTGTATGCACCACAGACTGGAAACAGAGAAGAAGATATTGAAGTATTCCTGGAAGATGTAGATAGAGTAATTTCAGATGTAGAAGTGGTGATCATGGGAGATAAGAATGCACAAGTCGGAAACGAGAGAGAAGGAAAGGAAGAAGTCATTGGACCATATGGATATGGGAGAAAGAACCGGGAAGGAGAGGAACTTGTAAACTTTTGTGAAAGGAATGGACTGATAGTGGGTAATTCATGTTTTCGGAAGAAAAACAGCAGGAAAATTATGAGATATGGGTGGGGTGATAGAAGAACAAAATCAGTAATTGACTACTTTCTGGTGGAAAGGACTAATCGCAGAAAGCTGATAGATGTGACAGCTTTACCAGGAGAAGCTTTGATGGGGACCATAGAGCTGTGGTGGCAAAATTTAGATGGGGAAAATTGGAAAACCTGAAGGAGATCAGAGAAAGTAAAATAAAAGTATGGAAATTGAAAGACAAAACTGTACAGGAAGATTTTCAGGTGAGATTGAAGCAACAAATTCCAGTTACTGAAGAGGAAAACGTAGAAGAGGAATGGTCCCTCTTTAAAAAGGCATTTGCTGGTGCAGCAGAGAGTGCTTGTGGTAGGACGTCAACAAGAGTGAAAGAGAAGGAGACACTGTGGTGGAATGAGGAAGTGAGGAAAACAGTGAAAGAAAAGAAGTCTGCATGGAAAGAATGGAACCGAGATCAAACAGAAGAAAGTAAAAGGAAGTATCATGACATCAAACGGAGATGTAAGAAAGTGGTAGGAGAAGAAAAGTTGGGAAGAATTTACACGAAGAATGGAAACAGATGTAAGTGGCAGTAAATGGATGCTGTATGAACTTCTAAGAATAAAGAGAAAAAAAAGAGTTACTACAAAGCTGGTGAAAAAGGAAGATGGAGAGTTGTTAATACACCCAGAAGAGATAAAGGGACGATGGAAGGAGTATTTCGATAAGCTATTGAATTCGTACAATCAATCATGATTCCGTATTGATTAAAAGTCAAATATAAAGGGACAGGAATTCCGCCTGATCAATACAAAAGTTTTCAGTCAAGGGGCTATATTATACCCATTTGGTTGGTACATGTTTCGAAGCCTTCCATGGCCCCTTCATCAGCCATACACATAAACATATTGTCAATACAATCTTGGAATAACATTGAAGAGGTTAAAACTAACGTGAGAAAACTTGATGAAAATGAGACATAAAAAACCATGAGGACAGTTGTGGTACAAATACATTGAGAAAAACTTATTCTAAGAAAATCTTACGAATATTACAAACAAATGGAAAAACACATTAAAAACAAGAAGTTCCGTGAAGAACTATACAGCCTACTTTTCATGCCAATGATTATTCTACAGTATATGAACCTATCTAGAATAATGACAAAATTAAGTTGGTAATATCGAAATATCAAATTAGTTCAAAATATACCTGGTATAATGTAGCCTAATAGAGCACTACAGTTGGCAGCCCTGGTGACTGAATATATTGTTAGTTCCATCTCTTAAGGTACAGAATACAAAATTAGGTTGAAGTCCAATGGACGTTACGTTACATGCAGTTAGACACTGGATCTATCAGCACGCGTAAAAGCATGTTGCCAACAATACCATGCGTGTGCTGGTCAGAAATAATCTGAAATATTATGATATCTTGTTGTGCCAATTTTGGATGAAATCCATTTGTTAGTATAGAAGTTACATGTATTTTAAAATTGGACATATCAGCAGGCATAGAATCATGTTGGCAGCACTGCCTTGTATTAATTACTCCAAATTAATCCACAATGTCAGGTGCTATACGTGTGCAAAGTATATAGCTGTTGGCTTGCATACTTTCTGATATATTGATATTAGGGTAAAAAAATATAGACAGCATTTATTAACAGTTGGCAGCCCTGATTGCTCTTAACAATACTTACAGTCATATATGTTATGGTACACATAGCACATACGAAATTTGATTGAAATCGAACTGATAGTATAGAAGTTACATGTATTTAAAAATTGGTACTATCAGCAGGCTTATAATCATGTTGGTAGAACTGACGTATATAAGTTACTCCAAATTAATCTAAAATGTCAGAATATACGTGTGCATAGTTTAAAGCTGTTGGCTTGCATACTTTCTGATATATAGAGACAGCAATTATTAACAGTTGGCAGCCCTGGTGGCTCTTAAGAATACGCTCAATCATATCTGTTTATGTACAGATATTACATACAAAATTTGGTTGTAATCCAATTGATAGTGTAGAAGTTATATGCATTTTAACATTGGACCTATCAGAAGGCTTAAAATTATTTTGGCAACACTGTCATTGTTGGCCTCCTGGAAATTAAACTGAAATAGTATTATCTTCATGTGTACCAATTTTGGAATAGCTCCCATGCATACCTTGCGAGATATCCAACATGGAGCTCAAATTTCTAGTGCGTTTTTTCAGCAGTTGGTAGCACTGATATCATTTTCAAATATGGACGTGAGATATTCCGGTGCACATCTTTACTCATACCATGACGAATGAAAGAGAAAGTGAGAGGACTCCTCAAGTTCAAGCGCGCCCCGCCGGGTAGCGCTACAGTGGGCAAGATCCACACTGCCGGTCAGCTGGTCTTATGGATAATGCCAAGGGAAACGAATTACTTTGTAACTGATACTCTTTTAAAAAGTAGTTAGGGATTGCAATTAAAATAGCACGACAGTGCACAATGGAAAATATAATTCATGGAAATAAGAACTACGGTCTTCATTGCTTGCTACGGAAAGCACGGATTCCTGGAGTCTACGGACACAGATAAAAAAACAATCTCCAGCGTATTAAAACGAGCACACATAAACTATTAAGTAACACTCTACTTACCAATTCATTTGTCGGCTAGGCCTACTGGACTTTCGAAGGCTTGCGTGAAGACTTGGCGGATGTTCGAAATTGCAAATATCGGCGGATTTCCTTCGTTCTGAGGAAAAATCGGCACTTCTTATAATGATAAACAAGTCTGGGGACAGGCGCGGATTCAGGGGGGGGGGGGGGAGGTCGTCACGGAGTCATGACCCCCCCCCCCCCTCCCCAAACGGAGATAATTTTTTTTGCAAACTCAAAAAACAAAAACACAATAACCAGACAAATAAAACTTAACGAATTTTAACTGAAAAACAGTTTTTTTTTTTCATTTTATTCAATACTGAAAATATCTTTATTGCAATTATTATGTTCTGTTACAACTGTACATATTTACAACTTCATACCTGTTATATAAAAACGATTATTTATATAACACAATCAACTCGTCTATTTTGTTTAGCAAACCTTGCGATTACCGAATCGATATCTATAGTGATGTCACGATGAATGTGCAGCAATGCACGGATAGGAATTTGGGGCTTTTTTCGCACCAAAAATTTTTGCCGACGTCCAAACTGCAAGCTTGGTTGGCAATTTAAGCTGTGCCTTTCTCCCTTTGTCGGTACCAACTCGACTTGCCGAAACTTTAACGTACCTTGATACTTTTCTCGAAGCTAGATCTAAAAGTCGCAAAACACGCCGTTGCAATTTGTACGAATATTGTTGGTGCGCTAAACGCATCACATTTCTATTCATGTAGCTTGCAAAAAAAAATAGGTCTGGTTTTGTACTTTTGGTTATTTTATGATTGCGTTGTTAGTGATATCATTTTTCTTAACAATTTCGATTCTGTGAACCCCCACACCCCAAAGCCAAACTCTAGATCCGTGCCTGTCTGGGGATAATATCCACGCCGTGCTGAAGACAGCAGCCAGCTCCTGAAGGATCAACTGAAATTGTTTCTATGGAATCGATACAATCAAAAAATATTTCGCTCCATGTCCGTTTTGAGTTTAATTTTCCGGTAATAACTTTCTAGGCCTGGAATAGAATGTCACATACTCTTCTCGAAGGTCGTGTTAGAACCACTTCATTCTTCATTGTTCATTGAACAGTAGTCCTTTATTTCGGTAAGAAATGAAAATTTACTTAGATTATTCTCACGTAGAGAATGAGCACAGGGCGAACACTTAATAAATTTAGAAGAGTGCTTAACCACATAGCCAGCCAAATGGTACACTAAACACTTATCAATCGAAGAGTTTGGAACTGCGCTGTCAAATTCAGGTACCGAGCTTTCCCAGTCTTCGATATTTACTGCATCTTGAACCACAATTTTTTTTCTCAATGGAAGTTTCCACTGATTCCTTCGTCAACTACTCTACCATACCCTGGCTTACAGCCAGACGTATGGCATGTTGAACTATTAAATTAACAAAGCCACATAAGAAATATATTTGAAGTACACAAAACGCTGATGTACACAAGACACAATGAACTGAATTTAAGAACTGAAAGCAAATAAAATTCAATTTAATTCACACAAATATCTCACACAGTAACTTCTCCCACACTTTTCTATGACCCGGCTTGACGGAACAATAGGACACGTGTTGGACATAGTCGTTTGCAGTGCTTGTAGCGGCGAGACCACGAACTACCGTGCTATAATGGCGGAGTCCTCACACTAGGTCCTTCTATTCGTCATGCTCATACTAAATTTTGTTTTGATTGCTGCAGCCGTTTAGGAGTTGATAGGGGGGGACACACACACAGCCAGACAGACACACATTTTCCCGGATCGATCTCATAAGTCTACTCTTTCCTCATTTTTGCAAAATGTGAAAAGTAGGCTAATAATATATGTTAAAATGTAATTGAATGACTCTTGTAATAATCTTCGAGTTTTGATAAAATATTCCCTCAGGGGCTCACATCTAGTGGGACGTGGGTTGGTGGCCATGGGACCCCAGCTGAGTCCGGCATTGCTTCCCCTTACTTGTGCCGGGCTCCTCTCTGTCTTCTTTCCTGTCGACCTCTCTTGGTAACTCTTGTTCTCTTACGACCCCGACGGTATTAGGGTATCCGAGGCCTAGTCTTTCACCTTAACTGGCCCTTGTCTCATCTTTCCTGATTCCCTCCTTCTGTGAGGGGTCAGCCTTCTTTGTCTTTTCCTTTTACCTCCTGCCTTGTGCTCAAGGCCCTTAAGGAGGCAGGGTGTATGTAGCCCCACCACTTCTGGTGCACCCTAGATAATGCTACACCCTCAGGGGCTCACGGCTGGTGAGTTCGGGAGTTGGCGACCCCGCGGGATTCCTGAGCTGGGTCCGTTTTCCCCTTTTGTCCCTTACCTTTGGGGCGGACCCTCTCCTCTCTCTCCTCTCCTCTTTTCCTTATATTTCCTTTTCTCTTTAAGATTCCCGCACTGTTTTTGTTACTTGGTTCACCATGTATCTAAATTCACTTTTAGCGATATTTTAAGGCATTTTTAATCTACGTTGCATTTTGTAAGTTTTTGATCTAAATTACATCTCGCAATTGTTTTGAACCTCAATTGCAGTTTGTAAAGATTGACAATCTAAATTGCTTTTTAGTAAGTCTTTCAATGTAGGCGTAGGACATTTTAGTGAGATTATTGAATTTCAAGTGCATTTTGTATTTTCAACCTAAACCGCATTTCGCAAGAATTTTGAATCTAAATTGCATTTTGTTTGGCGGGCATTTTGCACATATTTTGATTCTAAATTGCATTTTGTGGATATTTTGAATCTAAATTACATTTTGTCACGTATTTTCAATCTAAATTGCATTTTGTAAGTATTGTCAATCCACATGAGTCGTTTGAATCTACCGTACATTTTGTAAGCATTTTCAATTTCAATTGCATTTTGTAAGTATTTTGAATTTCAATTGCACTTCGTGAATAATTTGGATTGGAACTGGGTTATTTCACTCTGAATTGCATTGAGTATTTTCAATTTCAATTGCATTTTGTAAGTCTTTGTACCTCAATTGCATTTTGTACATATTTTCGATCTCATTTGCATTTTGTAAGTATTTTGAATTTCAGTTGCATTTTGTAAGTATTTCGACGCTAAATTGCATTTTGTACGTATTTTGAATCTAGCCTACGTTTTGTGGGTCTTTTTCAATCTATTATTTTTTTGAATCTTTTCGTTCTAAATTCCCTTTTGTAAGACCATATTGTGAGTTGTTTCCATCTGAGTTTCTCTTTGTACGTATTTTCTGTCGCACATAATTTTCGTTCTGGTTTCCATTTCATTCTCATTTTCGCTATCACCCAGGTCACCAGATCATTAGGGGCCGATAACCTAGATGTTAGGCCCCTTAAAACAACAATGATAAAATCATCATGATAAAATATAATAGCAGGATTCAGTGTCCGAAAATCTGGGGAATTCGACCCATAGAAAGAGTTAAAAGTATGTTAAAATCTGATAGTCATATTAAGACTTTGTTGACTTCACCTCCCCTCCCCCGTCCAACACTCTGCTTTGTTTTGCGTGCTCAGCTGTTCACTTTCTCTCGTTTAAGCTGGCCAAATTCTCTTAGTTTTCCTGCATCGGAAGTCACGTTCCCTCTGCTATGACGTAAGTTCGTTATTTTTTCTGTTAAACAGCTGTTTTCCGTTTTATGTTTTTCGTTTGTCCCAATTTCATTTGCCGTTTATTTAATTGCTTTTATTTTTCTTAATACTAGATTTATCTCCCCTTTAGGTTTCTCCTAAAGCCCATATGTCTACTAGAGAAATTTTGGATTTTCTAAACACAAGTTGCTCAACTTTCCTTTCGTCTCCATTTCACGAGGCTTTCATCAAGCTTGGCCGATTTGACTTTCATGCATGGAGATGTATTGTTCATTCTACCAACGATCCTTCATATGAAGTCAACAAAGTCTTAATATTGTAACGTTCTTTAGTTTGCTCCACGTTGAGCGTACAAGTGTAGCATTTTGACCCTCACGTTGAGCGACAAGTGTAACATTATTTAGTGCCCCATGTTGGTAGATAAATGTAACTGTTTACCTTTGCCTAAGCTATGTTGTTTTAATGGGCGCCAAGACCTCAAAGCAATGTTGAAATCTAAATTTGTATTTAACAACGTCTAGCTCTGGTAGAACACCTTCAAGAATCTTTTCCCTCAGATCGTGGTATGATTTGATCATTAACCCAACAAACAATTGTATCAGGAGAAGGAATTGGTCTATATCTAATGCTACCTACTGAAAGCAAAGATTGCATTGTAAAAGAAATGAATTTATTATATAAAACAAGTATAGCAAAATTAATAATAATAAGTATAAAATTTAAATTGGAGCGTTGCGATTTTAATATTACCGATAGAAAATTACGTGAAAACGGAGTCTGATAAATTATTGATTTTACTCTTACTCCCAAGCTATGAAGTTACTGAAATATGAAATATAAAACAAAGAGAAATGAGAGATTGCGTATTTCTGCGTCATTCGCGCTTACCACTGGAAATCGCCAAAGCATTTCCCTCGTGCTTGATGATGCTGTGTGCTTCCCACAGTCTCCTGGACGTCGTCATCTCCGTCGAAATTTGATGATATACTTGTAGATTTGGTAATTCTATGGTCCGTACATCGGACCCAAACAGTCGTACAACCACACTGGTTAAGTTTTAAACCGATAGTTCTCCACTCCATGGAACATCGGAGCGACACACACTTGCAACCCAACTAGTCAAGTCTTTCACAGATTGTCCCCCACTCCACGGAACATCGGAGCGACTCCCGCGTGCAACATACTCGGCAAGTTCTACACAGATTGTCCTCGTTCCACGGCGCGTCGAACGATATATCCACACGTTGGCTCCCCCACCATGGTACCGACTTCCAGCTTACGTGGTCTCCACTGATTGGCTGAGCACGCCGCTACTTCCCCTCCTCTGGTTCATTACACTCGGCGCGCGAATGATGAAGTCGATTTCCGTTCCAACTATTCGCCTTTTCTTGACGCTGCAACCCAGCTTGCGTAATACTTCTGGACAAGAATCAGCATGTATCTGAATTTCCAGTGAGTCAAGTCTCTCGTAATATCCTAACTGACGAAAACTCCATAAAATTCCATAATCACATAATTTTCTATGATATTGTCGTTCGTAATAATTTGCTTGATAGCGTTTTCTAAGACATAGAAAACCTATCTGTATGCTTATAATTTTTATAAAATGCTCCGAAAATATCTTAATAATAATTATAATAAATTAATAATAATAATAAATTAACCTGAAAAATTCTCTTGGCTGAACAATTTGCCGCGTAAATAAATATAGAATGTCTTCCTACTGACTTATGCCAGTGGCATAAAAACCCCTCGAAAAACACGTTACAATATGACTATCAGTTTTTAACATACTTTTAACTCTTTCTATGGGTCGAATTCCCTAGATTTTAGGAAACGGAATCCTGCTATTATATTTTATAAAAACTCTAAGATTATTATAAGAGTCACATAAATTGCACTTTAAGTTTGCATTTTAACATATATTATTTTTAATGTGTTTTTCCACTTGTTTGTAATATTCGTAAGGTTTTCTTAGAATAAGTTTTTCTGATGTATTTGTACCACAACTGTCCTCATGGTTTTTTATGTCTCATTTTCATCAAGTTTTCTCATGTTAGTTTTAACCTCTTCAATGTTATTCCAAGATTGTATTGACAATATGTTTATGTGTATGGCTGATGAAGGGGCCATGGAAGGCTTCGAAACATGTACCAACCAAATGGGTATAATATAGCCCCTTGACTGAAAAGTTTTGTATTGATCAGGCGGAATTCCTGTCCCTTTATATTTAAGCTATTGAATGTGAACAATTGTACAGGTGAGATGGAAGTGACACAGCCTGACGACTCTACAACAGAAGATGATATAACAATGCTGGAAGGGGAATTAGCAGTACAGAAACTGAAGATGGGAAAAGCAACGGGGGTGGATGAAATCAGTGTAGAAATGATAAAGGCTGCTGGACCTGTTGTATGCAATGGTTGTATCGACTGCTAAAGAGTGTGTGGAAACGGAAATGTGTACCAGAAGACTGGGAGAAAGGGCTAATAATACCAGTATTTAAGAAGGGGGACAAGAAGGTGTGTGATAACTATAGAGGGATCACCCTCATATCACAGATAGTAAAATTACTGGAAAGGATATTAGAAAGAAGAATGAGCAGAAAGGTGGAAGGAGAGTTGCAAGAGGAACAGTATGGCTTCAGGAGTGGAAGATCCACAGTGGACCCAATCATTAGCTTGAGGCAGGAGATGGAAAAGAACCGGGAATATGGAGAGGATTTGGTCATGACTTTCATAGATCTAGAAAAGGCATATGATAGTGTCCCCAGAGAGAAGGTATGGGAAACCATGGTTAAGAAGAGACTGGTAAGAGAAATGTTGGAAATGGTGCAAGCAATGTCATCATCATCATCATCATCATCATCGGCTTTAACTCGAATCCGAGTATAAATCTTCTTCCTTCACTCCAGTTTGTGGATGTGTTTACGGTGACTTAAGAGACCAATCCTGGCATGGAACAAGCGACCACACAAGTCACATAGTATTGCTGGAGGAGGACGTGGTTGGGCTGCTCAAAGTTTCCTAGCTTGACGCTTGGCCTCTTCATGTGTGAGTCGATCCCTTTCAAACGTCTTTACAGTATCCGAGATGGTACGGCGCCAAGTTGAGCAGTCTTCAGCCAGCATGTACCAGGTTTGTGAATCAAGACCTGTCAATTTCAGGGTCTGCTTAAATTGGTCCTTGTAGCGCCTCTTAGGACCACCGTGAGGTCTGGTGCCATAGCATAACTCATCATATAACATTTGACGAGGTAATCTCACATCATCCATCCGATGGACATGACCAATCCATCTAAATTGGTGACTTATTATGGTTGATTCTATGCTGTTGATTTGAGCCGTTTCCAGAACAGCAATATTGGTAATGCGGTCTTTTCATTTAATCCTCAGGATTGATCGAAGTTTTTGTAGGTGGAAACGCTCAAGCTTCCTGAGATCACGTCAGTAAAGGGTCCACGTTTCACAGCCATACAACAATGTAGAAATGACTACTGCTTTGTACACCATAAGCTTTGTACTCATGGACAGATCTTTATTCATGAAGACCCGGTGCGCTAATCGTCCTTATGCTGCATGGGCTGCGCCAATTCTCTTATCCACATTCTGCTCACAGGTACAGCTCACAGAAATGGTACTGCCCAGGTATGAGAAGTGGTCTACCTGTTCTAATGGCAAATCTGAGATGGAGATATTGAACTGAGGAAGAGGTGTGCCTGGTGAAGGTTGTGCCAAGACTTGAGTGTTATTGACATTTATGGTAAGACCAAAGCGATCACATGCACTTTTGTAACAATTAACTGACTCTTGCAGCTCTTCTGGTGTGAGAGTTGGTGACGCAGCATCATCTGCATACAACATGTTAGTAACCTTAGTAACCTGAGTTTTCCTCAAGGAGCGGAGACGAGGTAGGTTGAAAAGCCCCCATCAAAACGATACTTGACCTCCACACCTGGGATGTTTGTGGGTGAATCATAAAGCATTGCGCGAAAAGCGTTGGAGCCAGTACACATCCTTGTTTCAGTCCATGGGTAATAGGAAATTCATCGGACATCTTATTCTGATGACAAACCTGACCTGTCATGCCATCTTGGAGAGCCTTGATTAGATCTACAAATCGCAGAGGGCAACCAAACCGCTTCAGCACCGCCCACATGGCTGGTATTGGAACCGAATCAAATGCCTTTTCCAAGTCATAAAAGACTAAGAAGGGTGAATTCTGTTGTTCTCTACATTTTTCTTGTAGCTGTCTCACACAGAAAATCAAGTCAATTGTGCTTCTGGAAGCTCTAAATCCACATTGTGACTCTGGGAGGATCTTCTCAGAGATAAGTTTGAGGCAGTTAAGTAGAATTCTTGCAAGAATCTTCCTCACAATTGATAGCAGTGATATACCACGGTAGTTGCCACAAACACTGCGATCACCCTTTTTAAAGATAGTGACGATAGTGGCATTCTTTAGGTCTCCAGGTTCCTTTCTTGATTCCCATATTCTGAGGATAAGGGTGAAAATCCTTGTCTTGAGGGAATGACCTCCGGCTTGAATATGTTCCAGAGGGATGTTGTCTGGGCCAGGTGCTTTTCTGGGTTTCAGTTGAGTGAGAGCTGCACTGAAATCATGATAAGTAAGAGGTACTGCTAACCACAGTTGTTCAGGTTGTTGCGGCACATCACAAAGGAAGTCTTCAGCAGCTGCTGATGGACGATTTAGGAGATTGGAGAAGTGCTCCTTCCAGCGTTCCAAGATTTCTTGACTATCAGTAAAGGTAGTAGAATTATCAGCGCTTTTCTGTGTACCTAATGATGAGCGAGATGGTCCATATATCTCCTTGAGTATTGCATAGAAGTTCCTCAAGTCTCGAGCATCCGATAGTCTCTGAAGTTCCTGAGGCTTCTGTTACCACCAAGTATTTTTAATCTGCCTTATCTGCGTCTGGCATTTACCCTTGAGTTCCAGTATTTTATCTCTCTTTGTGTTGGAAGTTGGGTCCTGAAGATGGGCAAGATAGGCATTCCTTTTGGCATTGATGAGAGACAGAATTTCCTCATTGTTGTCATCAAACCAGTCTTGTCTTTTCCGCACTATAAAACCAATGGTTTCCTCAGATGACTGTGTGATAACCTTCTGTAGTGTGGCCCATTCTTGCTGAATGTCATTTGTTACTGGTTTTTCTGATAACTGGGTGATTCTGTTTCCAAAATGTTTATACATGGATTCATCCTGAAGTTTGGATGTATTAAACTTCTTTCTTGGCAAATTTTTGATGTTCCTAGGTGGTTTAGGTCTGATGGATATCCTGAGCTTACATATAAGAAGTGTATGATCTGTCCAACAATCGTCTATATTTCTTGCTGTTCTGGTAATAAGAGTGTCCTTCTTATCACATTGCCGGGTAATGATATAATCAAGAATGTGCCAATGTTTGGAACGAGGATGCATCCACGTGGTTTTGAAGCGGTTAGGTAGCCGGAACTGCGTGTTGGTAATGAAAAGTTCGTGTTCTGCACATAGACCAAGAAGCGACAGTCCATTGGGATTACATTTTCCAAGTCCCTATTTGCCCATCACATTATTCCATAGCCTGTGATCTTTCCCAACTCTGGCATTGAAGTAACCGAGGAGGAAGAGTTTATCTGGAGATGGTACCTTGGAGATGATTTCACTTAGCTGATTATAGAACTGAGCCTTTCCTTCATCATCAGAATCTAAGGTCGGAGCATAGGCAGAGATGAGTGTCATAAAGGTACCTCCTGAGAGTGGTATGCGGAGGGTCATGAGCCTTTCGCTGATTGCAATGGGCGTAAGTTGGTGATAATTTACCAGTTTGGTCTTCTTAGCGAAGCCCACACCATGAATACGACATTCACCCTCCTCCTTTCCTTTCCAGAAGATGGTATATCCTGTTCCAGATTCAGTAATCAGCCTTCAGAAGACAGCCTAGTTTCACTGGGAGCAGCAATGTCAACGTTGAGTCTCATGGGTTACGAGAGCTGACCTTCTCTCAGGTCTAACGTTATTGTCCAAATCAAGCAAAGTTCTGATGTTCCATGATCCAATAATCAATTTGTGATTCTTTACTGTTTTTGAGTTTTGACAGCATGAGGGGTGACCTGCTGAGTGCGGTTGCCCAGCCGGACCAAGATTGTGACTTCCGATGTTTAGCCCACCTTTTCTAGGGCCTTCCCCATGTGGGGTGCGCAGCGGTGATCCTAAATAGGCCTGCCCAAACACAGATGCAGGACCGAATTCCTGAGTAGTCACAGAGTCTCCGGAAGACGACCATCACACATCTGCTGCCAACGTGCAGGTCCGAACTAGGGGCTTCCAGTTACATCCATAACCTGCCCCCACAGTCCATATCCCATCGCCGTTGGACTTTAAAAGTAAGTGGCGTTTGGAAGAAGTGCCACTGGCGTGAATTTGTTAGGGTGGATCTCAGCTTGCCAGGACGAGACCCACACACTATGATCTCTGAGCCTTATCCTGCGGCTCACGAAGAATGAGACATGCTGGACCGAACACAGAGACTGCAACGAACTGCCGCATACTCAAGTACTACTGAGGTGCGCTTTTACAGCCAGTCCGTCTGGCCTGACCTCTTCCGCCTCTATGACCGTTGGGAGCCATGAGAGAGATTGGCTCCTCCTCCGCTCACTTTGCAGTTGGGCCAAAATGTGCCCATCAAAACTATGGACAATAGTTTGACCTATTAAACCTGAGCAATAGGCTGCCCCTTCCGCCAACCACACTGTGCCTGAGTTCACCTCTTTCACTGCAGGTACCGTTGAGGACTTCACCGTAACCCTGGCAAGGGACCCTGTGGCAGTTTCGCTTAGCCTGGGATGACAAGTGAAACGGTATTTACTTTTCTCCACGTTGAGCGTACAAATGTGGCAGTTTTGCTGGCCCACACTTTGACCGACAAATGAAACGTTTTGCTTGCCCCTAACTGTTGGGTGATAAATGTAACTGTTTACCTTTGCCTAAGCTATGTTGTTTTAATGGGCGCCAAGACCTCAACCCAATGTTGAAATCTAAATTTGTATTTAACAACGTCTAGCTCTGGCAGAACACCTTCAAGACTCTATTCACTCAGATCGTGGTATGATTTGATCATTAACCCAACAAACAATTGTATCAGGAGAAGGAATTGGTCTATATCTAATGCTACCTACTGAAAGCAAAGATTGCATTGTAAAAGAAATGAATTTATTATATAAAACACGTATAGCAAAATTAAGAATAATAATAAGTTTAAAATTTAAATTGGAGCGTTGCAATTGTAATATTACCCATAGAAAATTACGTGAAAACGGAGTTTGATAAATTGATTTTACTCTTATTGCCAAGCTATGAAGTTACTGAAATATGAAATGTAAAACAAAGAGAAATGAGAGATTGCGTATTTCTGCGTCATCTGCGCTTACCACTGGAAATTGCCAAAGCATTTCCCTCGTACTGGATGATGCTGTGTGCTTCCCACAGTCTCCTGGACGTCGTCATCTCCGTCGAAATTTGATGATATTCTGGTAGATTAGATAATTCTATGGTCCGTACATCGGCCCCAAACACTCGTATAACCACACTGGTTAAGTTTTACAAAAGTTAGTCCTCCAATCCACGGAACATCGGAGCGACTCCCGCGTGAACCATATTCGGGAAGTTCTATACAGATAGTCGCTAACTCCACCGAACATCGGAGCCACTCGCACGCGCACCCATACTCGTCAAGTATTTCACAGATAGTCCACGTTCCACGGCGCGTCGAACGATATATCCACACGCCGGCTCCCCACTCTTCAGTCCCAACTAGCTTACGTCGTCTCCACTTATTGGCTGACCCACCACGCGATTTTCCCCTCCTCTGGTTCATTACACACGGCGCGCGAATCAAGAAGTCAATTTCCGTTCCAACAATTCCCCTTTTCTTGACGATGCGAACCCGCTTGCGTAATACTTCCCGACAGGAATCAGCTTGTATATGACTTCCCAGTGAGTCATGTCTCTCGATATACCCTAACTGACGAAACTCCGTAAATTTCCGTAATCAGATAATTTTCTATGATATTGTCGTTCGTAATAATTTGCTTGATAGCGTTTTCTAAGACATAGAAAACCTATCTGTATGCTTATAATTTTTATAAAATGCTCCGAAAATATCTTAATAATAATTATAATAAACTAATAATAATAATAAATTAACATGCAAAATTCTCTTGGCTGAACAATTTGCCGCGTAAATAAATATAGAATGGCTTCCTACTGACTTATGCCAGTTGCATAAAAAACCCTCGAAAAACACGTTACATATTCGCCTCGGATCATCGGATGATTTACCGTGACGACGGTCCATTATCCGATTATCCCAGACACGTTAATCAACCCATCCAAAATACATATTACATAAATGAGATCACCCTAAATTACAGATATATACACTCATAATTTTTCTTCACGCACTTTGCGTCAAAGTTTGTTGTCACTATAATGTTTTACATATAGAATAGTGTTCCACGGATATTTCCGCCTCTCAAATTTCTCTATGTTGGAGAAATAGACATAATTAATGTGTGAGCACTATGTATTTATGATGTCATATCACACGCATTGAAGGTGTTCTGATATATTTATATCACCATAGAACTTCCTAATTTCACTGGAGGTCCCTTCCTTATGGTGACATTTAATCTCACTTATCACTGAGCACACGATCACACTATTGTGGCAGCGCCTCGTGACCATAATACTTAATCTCTCTTTAAAGTAGATTAAATTAATATTGACTTCTGAAAAAAAAAAAACAGTAAATGCGCATAACATATAACACCAAATATTTCTGTGCCGTAATCGCCCTGTCTTGTTAAGTTCCCGTAGACCATATTCTACTTAATACTAGTTCTCAACACAGACCATTTCTCCTCACACAAATAATACCATTGTACAAATTATCTTAAATTACACACAAATCTTACATGGCGAGGCCGTAAACAGAAATCACGTGTGCTGATATGTATGAGTTTCATGAAGGACTGTCTCGCATTCTGATGGCCCATCTTTTGCCTCGTAGACGCCTTAAGCAAAAATACCCTGTTCAAGCGCTCACCCATCTCTAGGAGGCAAATGGGAATTCACCAGCGCTACCAAATTCTGGCCTTGCTGTATCGAGACATTTTAGTGCTCAAGAGCATCCGACAATCCCGTCATATTTCCCTGTACCTTAAAAACTCTCATTTACTTACATACTACCCCCCTGTGTGACTTCTGATACGCCTGCCTGGAAGACCAGATCCTCCCACGCACCAAATACCACACTTACTCATTTGATAGGCTGGCTCGCCAGCTAAACACACTCACTTTATGACACATATTTTCGTAGACTATGTATATTATACGTCCCGTATAATCTGTTTCCCTCACTATTCTCCAGCACATATGCTGTTTTTCCAATACGTTTGGAAACTATAAATGTTTCTGCGTCACCTGCTTCCAACCTTGCAAGTGGCTCCCTTAAATGAACGTCCTCACGTTGCTCTACCTAGCATATTTCTCAGTGTCTGTAACGATGCCCTGTTGCTACTGTCCACACATGCTAACCCTACCTTCTTATGGTGTCACACCTCTACTCGACACTCTATGACCTAAAAATGTCACTTCTGACTGACAGAATGACGACTTAGACAGCTTCAAAGTGAACCCTGCCTGATCTAACTTCTGAAAAACTATATCTAAATGACCTAGATGCTCCTCAAAACTGCGTGAACTAATTACCATATCATCTATGTAAATGGTTACAAACTCTCCTGTGTCATCCCCTAATGCGATGTTTAAAGCCCTAATTAAAGCTGCTGAACTACTCTTTAACCCATAAGGTGTTCTACAAAATTGATAAAGCTTATATTTATGACTAAAAGCTGTAAATGGTCTATCTTCGTACATAAGTGGCACTTGCCAAAAACTGGAACTCAAATCTACACAAGTGAAATACTTCTTCCCCTCAAATGTTTGCATTAATTCCTCTATTGACATAGATTTCAGCTGATCTGAACTAATTCTACTGTTAACCAAACGAGCGTCTAAACAAATACGAACAGTGCCGTCGGTCTTGGGTACCGTGATCAAAGAATTAACACATGGACTGTTAGAGTGCTCAATAATCCCATCTTCAAGCATCTGATTAATTTGTGCCTCAACTGCACTCTGATAAGCGAAAGGTACAGGATATCTATGTCCTGTGAATACTGACCTATCAATAACGTTCAATGAATGTGTATAGCAATTGTCCATACCAATGCGATCCTCAAAAACTCTCCTATTACACCATAACACATCATAGAGCCGAACACACTGTTCATCCTCTATATTTCCCTGAAATGCAGCCTCACGTAACGAGTCCTCTAGACTTCCGTTCATAATCCCACTGCCCACAAAACATGGAGAACCCCGCTCTACGGCTGGCGATATCTCATTTAAAGTACAAATCACACCTACAATACTACTCCTCTGAATATGGTCATTGAACGCTACTTCTACTTCAGAATCTCCCCATTTAAATTTCAAACTCCCTACATCATAACATAAGTTACCAGACACTCTACTTAGCCACTCTGAACCCAAGATAACACTGAATACTAAATTTGGAATTACAAGGCAAATCTGCTTTTCTACATGATTATTAATTTTAATGTCTACTAAAACTTGCTTAGAAATTACTTTAGACCTCTTCCCAACAGCTGTGATAACAAAAGTGCTTTTAATTGGCATCTCCTCAAAATTTACTCCAGTTCCTTTCATTTTATCATAAAATGCACTACTTATGCAACTCTTCATACAACCACTATCAATTAAAACATCTGTGTACGCCTCGGACACGTTAAATTTAACTATGGGGCTCTTACTGACCACTTCCTGAATAATACCTTCATCATTTAGTTCATGTATTAATTCATTTCTTACATTTAGGTCATAGGGTTCCTGTATAATTGTATGGACAGGGCATGCTACAGACTGAGATTCTGACCTTACTTCGCAGCCTGGTTCGCGTTTAAAGAACCTCTACAGCTGGCCGTAGTACTACTAACTACTGAACTGGTCTGGTTGTTCTGGGCTGTGTTGTCATTGTTTGGCTGTATATTACTACCACTAGGCTGTCCTCTTCCTTGACCCCTATTCTGGTTGTAATTATTGTCATTATAATTTCTCCCTTGATTTCCCCTGAAATCATTGTTTTTCCCTTGATTTCCCCTGTAATCATTGTTCCTCCCTTGATTTCCCCTGAAATCATTGTTCCTCCCTTGATACTGATTACCATAGCCATTTCCTCTGTTCTGATTTAGCTGATTATTATTATTTCTATTTTGAGCGTTGGCTCCTTCGCCACCGTTCCCTTGAACTTCTTGATGCCTGGCTTCATTAGGTCTATTATTATTACCCTGGTTCCGATTGAAATTGTCCTCATAACCCCCTCTCCCTAGTGCATCAAATGTGCTTAACAAATTTTCTACTTGTGATATTGTCTTTACATTCTGGATACAAGCAGCCTCCTTGATCCTATAGGGAAAGTGCCTAAGTAGCAACCTCACCACATCACTTTCCTCCTTCAAGCCATCCAGATATTTACACACTAATACCTGCCCTAAAAAGTATTCGGTCATGGTGGAGCTTCCTTTAGGGTTATATTTCCCACACACTACTCCCTCACGATGCTGCGACTGAATAACCTCATTCCAGAACTTTTCACAGAATTTCATTTTAAAATCATTGATATCAGTAAACTTGTCTCTGTAGACAGCAAACCAATTCCTCGTTTCCCCCACAAACATTTGTTCTAAAATTTCAACTACCTGGCACCATTTTCCAACCTCTCCCCGAATTTATTTTCTATAGTGTTCATGAACTCCTTTGGGCACCCCTGTCGATTGCTGAACTTACCCAGTTCTACCTCCCTGTGTGTGCTATTCACAAAAACTGGCCTATTCTGACTATTTTCTTGCCTGATCCTAGCTTTTAATTTTAATTCTAATTCTGCGATTTTCTCCTCTGCCTTCCTCTCAATACTGTTTACTGTTAATTTAATGTTTCCTTCTGATTCTTCTACTTTATCATATAGCTTTGCTTGTTTCTCCTCAATCTTGCTAATGCTCTCTCTATTACTCTCTCTTAAATCATTTACTTCTGCAACTATTTGTGAGTGGACTTTCTCAATTCTACCCCCCAGCTGTTCCTTGACCTCTTTAGTAGCTACCTGAATTTTGTCAATTTCTCCCCCCAATTGCTTTTTGACCTGCTGTGTTTCCAGTTGCACTAGTTCTTTTAAATTTTCAGCCTGTGTACTGATTCTAATTTCCAACTCCTCCTGTACTTTTCCTAATTTTCTGTCTACATCTGCAATAATTTCTTTAGCCTTTTCTTCCATCACCCCCCTGATCTCACCTCTAATCAGTTCGAATTTGTCACTCATTTCCCTACTGTTTTGTTCTAATCTGGCATTGTTTTGTTCTAGTTTAGCATTTAAAGTTTCAGTACTCTCTCTATTTTCCTTACTGTTTTGTTCTAATCTGGCGTTTAAAGTTTCATTACTCTCTCTATTTTCCCTACTGTTTTGTTCTAATTTAGCGTTGTTTTGTTCCAGTTTAGCATTTAAAGCGTCTGTACTTTCTTTATTTTCCCTACTGTTTTGTTCTAATTTTGCATTATTCTGTTCTAATTTTGCATTTAAGGCATCACTACTAACTTTGTTCTGATACATGAACTCGAGAAGTAAAGTTTTTAATTCTGGTTGGCCGCCTACACTCCCTGTTTCAGTATCGGGATTTACCTCCGCTACCCCGGTACTACCATCACTCGACATACTGCTCGTATCATCACTCTCCCGTTGATGACCACTACGTAACCTCATCTGTCTTTCTTTCTCATCCCCCATAATGATATACACTGATACAGACAAATAACCCCCAAAATACAGGCACAGAAATATATACCCTTCTCCTTTCACAAATGTTATTAGGTTTTCAGCCCCAAGTTGTCGGCGACAAATGTGGCAGTCTCGCTTAGGCTGGGATGACAAGTGAAACGGTATTTACTTTGCTCCACGTTGAGCGTACAAATGTGGCAGTTTTGCTAGCCCACACTTTGAGCGACAAATGAAACGTTTAGCTTGCCCCTAACTGTTGGGTGATAAATGTAACTGTTTACCTTTGCCTAAGCTATGTTGTTTTAATGGGCGCCAAGACCTCAACCCAATGTTGAAATCTAAATTTGTATTTAACAACGTCTAGCTCTGGCAGAACACCTTCAAGACTCTACTCACTCAGATCGTGGTATGATTTGATCATTAACCCAACAAACAATTGTATCAGGAGAAGGAATTGGTCTATATCTAATGCTACCTACTGAAAGCAAAGATTGCATTGTAAAAGAAATGAATTTATTATATAAAACACGTATAGCAAAATTAAGAATAATAATAAGTTTAAAATTTAAATTGGAGCGTTGCGATTGTAATATTACCGATAGAAAATTACGTGAAAACGGAGTTTGATAAATTGATTTTACTCTTATTGCCAAGCTATGAAGTTACTGAAATATGAAATGTAAAACAAAGAGAAATGAGAGATTGCGTATTTCTGCGTCATCTGCGCTTACCACTGGAAATTGCCAAAGCATTTCCCTCGTACTGGATGATGCTGTGTGCTTCCCACAGTTTCCTGGACGTCGTCATCTCCGTAGAAATTTGATGATATTTTGGTAGATTAGATAATTCTATGGTCCGTACATCGGCCCCAAACACTCGTATAACCACACTGGTTAAGTTTTACAAAAGTTAGTCCTCCAATCCACGGAACATCGGAGCGACTCCCGCGTGAACCATATTTGGGAAGTTCTATACAGATAGTCGCTAACTCCACCGAACATCGGAGCCACTCGCACGCGCACCCATACTCGTCAAGTATTTCACAGATAGCCCACGTTCCACGGCGCGTCGAACGATATATCCACACGCCGGCTCCCCACTCTTCATTCCCAACTAGCTTACGTCGTCTCCACTGATTGGCTGACCCACCACGCGATCTTCCCCTCCTCTGGTTCATTACACACGGCACGCGAATCAAGAAGTCGATTTCCGTTCCAACAATTCGCCTTTTCTTGACGATGCGAACCCGCTTGCGTAATACTTCCCTACAGGAATCAGCTTGTATATGACTTCCCAGTGAGTCACGTCTCTCGATATACCCTAACTGACGAAACTCCGTAAATTTCCGTAATCAGATAATTTTCTATGATATTGTCGTTCGTAATAATTTGCTTGATAGCGTTTTCTAAGACATAGAAAACCTATCTGTATGCTTATAATTTTTATAAAATGCTCCGAAAATATCTTAATAATAATTATAATAAATTAATAATAATAATAAATTAACATGAAAAATTCTCTTGGCTGAACAATTTGCCGCGTAAATAAATATAGAATGGCTTCCTACTGACTTATGCCAGTTGCATAAAAAACCCTCGAAAAACACGTTACAACCCTAACAAGGTACTACCAGCCGGGCGAGCTGGACCAGGGTTTTTTAAAGAGGTGTTATTCCTCTAGCAATGTACAACAACTGTGTTAGCAGGGTACTGACCCCAGTTGGAAAGACAGATTGGTTTAGGAACAAGACGGGACTAAGACAGGGGAGTGTGCCGTCACCTCTTTTGTTCATAATGGTAATGGATGGAATTGTAAAGGAAACAATGGAAGCATATGGACATAAAGAAATGAAGCTACTGTTATTTGCAGCTGATATTGTGGTCTGGGAAGGAACACCGAATAAGTGCTAAAACAACTAGATGCACTGAACGAAAATATTCAGAAGTACGGCCTGAAAATCAGTATAGAGAAAAGCAAGACCATGCTGATGACGAGCGGAGAGACAAGGAAAGGGCACTGTGAAAATTGGAAGTCAGAGTTTGGAAATTGTGGACACGCTTAAATACCTAGGAAGTGAAATAAATGAAAATCCACAGCCTGCTTCCAGTCTCCGACCGGGTCAGGAATGGAATGAATGAAGCCCCCATCTAGCGGCGAGGATATGGACTGTGCCGGCTGCCGAATCCTGATGCACTCCTCTGGGGCAATTATTAAATGAATGGCAGATGAAATGAAATGATAGTGGAGAGTGTTGCTGGAATGAAATTTTGACAGGGAAAGCCGGAGTACCCGGAGAAAAACCTGTCTGCCTCCGTTTTGTCCAGCACAGATCTCACATGGAGTGACCGGGATTTGAACCACGGACCCAGCAGTGAGAGGCCGGCGTGCTGCCGCCTAAGCCACGGAGGCTTCTACCTAGGAAGTGAATTGATGCAAAGTGGTAGGTTGGCAGGAAACAGACCCGGCCTGGGGCTGGAAACTGTACAAGATGATGATGATGGTAGGTTGGCAGGAGTGTGCAGCAGAGCAATGCATTCTATCAAGGTGTAAGCAAACTTGTTTGGGATAAGGAAGTACCAAGGAAAAACAAGGAGGTAATGTATAAAGTGTACTTTGTACCCATATTAACTTATGCAGCTGAGACTTGGACCCTGACAAGCAGGCAAGAGAGTAGAATCCAAGCCAGTGAAATGAAATTCAACTAAGAAGTATGATTGGAAAGAGAGTGAGGAATGAAGATGTTAGGAAGGAAGTTGGGATGGGAAAACTAAATGAGAGAATTGAGAAGAATGAACTACGGTGGTTTGGACATGTAAAGAGGATGGAGGAAAATAGAATACCAAGACAGATACTGGAGGCAAAGTGCAAGGGTAAGAGAGCAAGAGGACCTAGAACAAGGTGGATCGATTCAGTGAAGAACAGCGTATGAAAAAGAAATCTGGACTGGGACAAGATCGTGGAAGGAAAGTGGAGATGTGCCATAAATACCCCGACCCGGCAGGAGCTGGATAAGGGGAAATGATGATGATGATGTCTGCAATATATCTATTATAAATCGGATATCTCTTGAAGTTGAAATTGGTGAAAATAATTTCTCATTTTAGGGGATGGGGGTGAGGAGGCAAATTCTTTCACACTGTAATGAACACATTTCTTTTCTATGCAGTTAACCGTAGATGCCAGTTTTTATGCATTCTTGATGGCTTTATAATTGTCCAGGCTCATCTATACTTATAGCTGCTTCGGTGGCTTAGTCAATACCATGCTGAACTGCTATGCCCAAGATCGCGGATTCAAACCCGACCAAAGCCGTCGGATTTTTTAAGAGCATTAAAATCCTTCAGTAGGCTATGCCTTGGTTCGGAGGGAAAGTAAAGCCGGCGGTCCCATGTCATAGATTTATGGCATGAGAAAGAACTTACCACTACAATAATTGGTAGTGTGTAGCTAAATCTGTAGGTTATATTTCGTTAGAACGCTCGATCTAGTCCCAACGATCGTCGCTAGGTGTCTGTGGCGTCTGGTAGCCAAAGTTGGAACTACTTAAAATTAAACTTGCTCATTTATCTTCATTCATTTCATCTCATCCATATGGAAAGGAAGATTGGAGTTATAAGTGACCGTTAATCTCGAGATCATAAGCCACGGGACCTCCTTTTAACGTGGAATCCGAACCATAGGACATGGCATTTTACTTTGAAAATCTCACATGGATTGACCAGAAATCGAACCCGGTCCGCCGTGGTGAGCTTGACCACTGCGCCACCACGCCGCTCACCATCATCCATGTGCAACAGTACTTGTAGCTCACCCCATGGGTGACCGCATAGAAGCAGCTACAAACTGTGGTGAGTCGAACACTTATTTCCAACGTTTTCATTCCATTATTTCTCTACCTCGCAAATACATACCAAACTATCAGTTATAACCTAACTATTTCAACTAGTTTCACATCCACGTCTCTTCTATTCCACACTGTTTTTATCAAGATATTTTAATGTTTTTCTTAACACATTTTGTAACAGATCTGTTTTTTTTAAATTTTAATTTGTGAGCTTTTGGAACAAGAATATTTGTAGAATCCTCGGTTCTGGCAAATTTTGTATTAAGTGTATGTTCTTGCACATTTACATGTCCTAAATTATGCTGAGGAAGGTCACAATGTGACAGAAACCAGTGCGGTTTAATGTACAACATATATTGACTAATGGTTATATAAATTTTATTTTAACTAAAAGCCAAACGATAAATAAATAAAAATCTGTACTTATTTAAGTCTAGTGGCGTCTTGTCTGTTACTCTTTCATACAAAAAATACTGAACTGATTAAATTGAAATTTTGCTTGAACATAGTTTATATACCTGGATAAAACATAGGCCTGTTGCTGTATTGCAATAAAATGTACTATTCTGGTTTCGGCCCTTTGGTACTTGAGGTCGGCTTTAATATTGGCCTAATGTTATGTTATTGCAGTTTGGTTTTACTATAGTCGTGAGAGTGAATATGTTGGCAGCAGACATAATGCTTTCTGGCATTGGCTTTTGTGCGACTTGGGCTAATGATCTCTGCTCTTTGTTTCAGCTGAGTGATCCAAAATGTCCATGAGAAGGAAAACGAAGGTTCCGGAAAGGAATGGCTTCTTTTACTTTATGCAGAAATGCAGAGAGGACATGGAAGCAGGAGGTCAGAGAATCAGCAGCATGGTTGATTTGTCTGATGCAGCCGGTATAAAATGGAATGTGAGTGTGCTTTCTTTACTGTGTGGGGTCTTCAACTTTCGCATAAGGCACCATCAAAATCAGAGAAAGTTTCTAATGGGAAGGAAGGTTTAATTGTCGACACGAATATACAATACATAGGAATGCTTTTATCCGTATTGACAAACAGTGAAATGGGGTAATTTATACTTGTAAGAAATGTTCTGCCTAGTCAATACATTTAACTTATTATATAATTAATCAATTTATAATTAATCAAAAAGATTGGTTCATGTTTCGGGGCTTAAAACACATTGCACCCTTCATCAGCCATTGATTCAAAATCATAATCGCTAGCAACAATATATCTAAGGTTTGTCAAATGTCGATATATCGTTGACAACATCAAGTGGTCTTAGAGCAGTGCTATAATATTGCGATACCTAAATTCAAGCCCAGTGACAATCTGAAAACTAACAAGTAGTTCCGTGAAGAACTATACAACCTATTTTCATATAGGCCTATCCTACTCATGTTAATTGCCTCTATCAACATACAAAATTTCAGGTTGATTGTTGTGATAGATTTGTAGATATTGAAAACCGTCTAAATATTTCAAATGGTCGCCAGGTTGGATTTTTATTTATTTACAATTACATGAAGATTATTGTGTATGTGCGGTATTCAAACTTCAATTGTATGATTAGGACACAAGAAGTAAAAACGAGATTTTAAAATTTCGCACAGCTGCCATCTTGTGGTTATGAAAACAATTATGCACTAAGAGGGGGATAGGTTCCGCCTGATCAATAGGCCTACAACGTAATTCACATTTAAAGGGTTGTATTAACACCCTTGTGGTACATGTTTCGGGTCCTTATTATGGCCCCTTCATCAGCCTCAAAACAAAAATAGATATCAGTATTATATAGGATTCAATAGAGGTAAAATGCAATAACTACAGAGGGATCACTCTTATCGCTCATGTAGCTAAGATCTTTGAGAGAGTTTTGGAAGGCAGACTGAGGAGGAAGATAGAAGAGAGATGGAAGAAGAACAGTATGGTTTTAGGAAAGACAGATCAACATTTGACCTAATCTTTGCATTAAGGCAAATGATGGAGAAAAGATGGGAATTTGGAAAAGACATGGTGATGACATTTATTGATATTGAGAAAGCATACGACAGTGTGCCTCGACAGGTGGTTTGGAATGTATTAAGGAAAAGGAGAGTTAACGGAGCTGATGTCCAAATGTTAAAAGCTATGTACAAATATTGTGTGAGTAGCGTGAAGACCAGTATAGGAGAAACAGAATGGTTTAAAGTGGAAACAGGTCTCCGACAGGGAAGTGTATTGTCCCCCTTACTATTCATCATAGACATGGATGAAATTCACAAGAATGTTAAGCAGAGATTGGGACAAGAGGCAACAAAGGCCATGCTGTTTGCAGATGATATAGTGATATGGGGCGAGGATGAAAAGGAAGTACAAAAACAACTAGATGTATGGAATCAAGAAATAGAGAAATTTGGGATGAAAGTAAGCACAGAGAAGAGCAAGACAATGGTAATGTCAAGAGGAAGGAAGGAAGGAAGAGGAAAGATAGAATTGAATGGGAAAATTCTAGAAGTGGTTAAAAGTTTCAAGTACTTGGGAAGTGTGATCACAGAAGATGGAAGGATAACTGAGGAAATTGGAAAGAGAATACAACAAGCGAACAGTTTTTACCAGAGCATAAGGGGTATTCTGTGGAACCGAGATGTCCCAAAGAAATGTAAAAATGTATTATATTCAACCTACTACAGACCCATACTAACATATGCAGCTGGAGCGTGGACTACTACAAAAAGAGAGGAGAGTAGAATACAAGCCGCGGAGATGAAATTCCTAAGAGGTATAGAGGGCAAGACCAGAAGAGATAGAGTTAGAAATGAAGAGATTAGAAAAAGGACAGGAATCTTGAAGCTGCAGGACAGGATAGAAACAACAAAGTTAAAGTGGTATGGACATATGATGAGAATGGGAGAGGAGAGAGTACCAAAGAAAACTTTCTGTGAAAAGATGACAAGGAAGAGACCACGAGGAAGGCCCCGAAAGAGATGGGCAGATGCAGTGTGGGAGTGTGTCGAGAAGAGAGGAGGAAAACCTGAAGAAGTACTAAAAACAGGCGAGGAGTGGTGGAGAGACAGGAAACGTTGGAGGTCCTTAATTCACAACCCGACCCAGGAAGCTGGAAACGGGAAATGAAGATGATGATGAGAGGTAAAATCTAACATGAAATTTATGAATGACATGAATGAAAATGAAACATATTAAACAATTATGGGTAATGTGGTGAAACATATGAAAAAACATATCATAGATGGGGACATAAAACTATTACGTACAAGACAAAGATTAAAAAATTAAAAACACATTAAAATAGCAAGTTGCAATTACAAGCACTTCTAGTGCATGTCGAATAACGTCTTGCAGAGTTCGTATTGGAGTCCTATATTATAACACAGTGCTTGATCCATTTCTGCTTCAATGTCATAGAGTCCATTATTATTAAATGGTTGAAACTTGTAGAGAAAGCCTTATGGTATTTGTAATCTCCTATTAGACTAGTAGTCAAATCATAATACATCACCATTGACGTTTAAAAAACAGGCCAAGCATAAGAGACAGTATCCTGATGGTAGAGGTAGTCCATTGGATACGAGATGTAGTAGACAGAACGGGCAAATCCCAAACAGAGAGAGGAGAGGGGACTCCTTCGTCTATGTGAACACGGGCCTTTAAGAATCTAAGGGTAAACAAAAATATGTGAAAGACGTGTCGTCAAGAGGGAAAGAAAGATTATATTTTGAAAATATTGAAAATATGCAATACGAGAGAAACAGCTATATTAAAATATGAAAAGAAATAACGGTACAAAATTAAGACACAACTTACGTTAGAGCAGAGGAAAACACAAGAGACCTCCGATGCGGGACTATGAATGTCCAATAGGTCAGATGTCGAGATGGAGTGTGCTGGGTGTGTGAAGGCAGGCAAGTTGACGCGGGGAAGGAGGGTAGGTGGAGGGAAATGGTATGACGTAGGAAAGGCGGAGAGGGAAAGACAAGGGGTAGAGCGGGAGGGGTAGAAGAGATGGTAAGGAGGAAGCTCAAGGCGGTTTATTATTATCCTTGTTTGTTGACACAATGAAATCAGTTAAGGTATCAAACAAAACATTGGAGTCAAAATATATCTCATTAAGGTTAGGGGGGGTTAGGCCTAGAGTTTCCTTGCTTGTAGTGGCAGTAGGCGTGTGGTAGGTTGATCCGGAGCTTGAACACTTCCTGAGGGAAGATGATTGAAAGAAAAGGAGAAAGGTTTAGGAGGAGAAACGATCGTAGGCAAAGAGGAAGAGAATCCAAATCAAAATAAGAAAGAAGCAGTGATATAAAGGCTAATCATACTGAGCAAAGCCTGTGAAGCAACTAAAATAGGTGGGAACTTGAGCACGGTTAACTGAGAGAGCAGCGTGAGCTTCGGTTACCTGCAGGCTATCACTAAGTTCTCTTTCCTTCCTGAGCAGGTATTTGGGTACTATGGGGATAGGTAGTGCGCTGGCAAGCAAAGATATATAAGATGAAATGAATTTATGTTTATGTTTTCCCTTCAAAAGGGTGAGATTTTCTGAAGTATTCTGAAATGCTAGTATTACTTAAATTAGCCGGAATAATTTTATTTCCCGACACTGTTGGATCCCCGACAGAAAGGCTGAATGCCCCCAGAGTGGGCAGAGATAAAGCAACTATAGTGATCTTAGCAATATTTTTATTATTATTATTAGTAGCAATTTTTGGAGAGAACCAATTGTTGCGGTTAAAGAAGGCTAAACTCTTACCCAGCATGGTGCCGACTAACAGTTTAGAAAGGATGAAAACCTCAAACCTAACTTGAACAAAACCAAAATTTTAAACAATAAATTATAAGTCCTAGCGAAATTCTCTACAAGTAGGAAGTTGGCTGAGCGAGCTATACGTGCCTTAATAATTTACTAGAATTAGCTAAGATAGCTACAAGGAACTATATAAGGGTTGTTAATAGAAGTAGCTCTAAACGCAACAAGTGATTGAGTTTGAGTTCAGGGATTTGCTTTTTTCTTCTTTGAATATAGAATAATTCAGGGGAAAAATTAGGGAAGAAAAGGTCCTGCCTAACAGTTCCTCTAGCAATAGAAGTAGTAAACAAATAATAAAGATTTTATTTAACAAAGTAATTGAATTGAGAACCACTAACAATGTTAGATCTCGGATCTTATTTTGAGCTTCAGAACAACTTTTTTGGTTTACACAAATTAAAGGTCTCAAACCTACAATACCGGTAATAAGAGGTTTACAATTAACAAATAATGTTAAACAATTTAGAGGTTTCGAACCTGTTACAAGCATTAAAAACCTTACAAGGGTTTTCAAAATGTGCATACAATCAAGAAGTTTAAAGCCTATGATGTTAATAGTAAAGGAATTACAATTTGGTTTAATATTTCGTTGTATTGGTCAGTCATGAATACCAAATACTTAGAGAATGCCCTTTTTGTAAGTGAAAAGGCTATGAATTCCTGGGCAAGCAGGAGAAGAAAAAAGAGATTAATAAGAGGTTTCTATAACCCTTGTTATTGGCACAGAGTTTAATAGATGCTAAATTCAAATGGAACAGGTCGTATTAACGAAACCTGGATTACATAAATTAGATAATTGATTAACAATTAGAAAACTCTTACTTCTTGGACGAAGCAGGAAAAAATGAATTTTAAAATGTAGGCTAGAACCACATATATTCATGCAGAATGAATAAATGTTAAGTGGAACAAAGGTGGGAGGGCGCCTATTTTTAGGCGAGGCCTCATTGAACAAAGTAACTAGTTTAAATATACCCCAAATTGTTAGTATAGGGAATTAGGAGTGTAGGAGATATGGGATTAGAGTCCTGGCCAATTTTATTGCTCTCAACATATCGCGACTCGGAAGCTTGTTGAACAGACACTGTTTTTGTAGCACTAAAGTGTATTGAACAAGAGAAAAGTTATTGCAGTTTATGTAAAGGCACTGAGTTAAATTTGACATTGTTGAATATCTATGACTTTTGTCATTATTCTAGATTTTCCCGTATTGATTATGATATATTACACCAATATCCACTTTGCCGGCCCCGTGGTGTTGGGGTAGCGCGCCTGCCTCTCACCCGGAGGCCCCGGGTTCGATCCCCGGCTCCGTCAGGGATTTTAAAACTGACGTGAGGGTTGGAACGGGGTGCACTCAGCCTCGTGAGGACAATTGAGTAGCTGTCTGACAGTGAGACAGCGCCCCGATCACGAATACCAAGATTAACGGCCGAGGGGATCCGACGCGCTGATCACGCGTCACCCCAATATCTGCAGGCCAAATGGCTGGGCAGCGGTCGCTTGGTCGGCCTTAGCCCGTCATGGGCTGGATGGTGCCAGGGGTTGACTTTTAATATCCACTTTACAATACAAAAATGTTTTTATATGATGTCCTTACACTAGTTGATACATGTTTCGGCTCTGTGAGCCTTCTTCAGTCAAAACACATTAATGAATTTCATATGGTAGTGTCTATGTGTTGATCTTGTTAAAAAACTTAAAAAAATCTTTTTACAATCGTCGCAAAGTTATTTAAAAATGGACATAAAATTCTTAAAGAATTCGACTATGTGCAGAAGTTCAGGACATAGGCCCTTCGTCGTTGAAATCACAATTCAAACACAGGACCTGTAACTGTAAAAAAGGGGAGTCCTGATAATCTAAATTTTTATTGGGAAACTGAAACAGATTTTAAAATTTGGGCATAAACTTACCCCATTGTACAAGTGTCTTGTAAAAAATCGTGTGTGAAAAATCCTTGTGGCTACGGGTGAATGGAAGTTACTTGCTTAAAACTTTGTCATTTTGGTTCAACAACCTGCAACGCGAAAAAAAAATTATTTAAAGGAAAATGGAAAGGTGAACTGTAGCATAAATCAGAGTAAAATGACCAAATGTTTACATACCGTAGATGTGAAGACGCTGGAGATAACACCTCACTATTTGAAGGATATACAACAGATGTGTTGTTGTTGGTCTGCTTTGGTCACTGGCAAACTGATAGACCTTGGTACTGCAAGTGTATGGGCAAGGGTCGCGTGAAGGGGAAACATATGTCAGTTGTAGCTCTTTGTGTAAAGAACGATGCAATTTTAGGCACTTTCTTTAAAAGTTCCTGTTCGTCACTTTCCTTCTTGGCAGCACGTTTTCTGAATTCTGATCCACTTATTTTTTTGTTCATTTGAAAATAACTTAAGTAGACACATTTTCACCAATCACAGTTGACACCCAATACAAGCTATACAAACAAACAACCTATGAGGTTAGGAAGTAGACAAGATCATGCGGCGCATGTGCCAGTTGTAAATCCATGAGTATTGCCAACAGCGTCAACCGTGCATCACTGCCTACATTGTTGCCAACACTAACATTTTTTATTTTATAATACTGTATTATAATATAATCATGATTAATCATAAATACTACGAATGTATGTGATATTTAATATTACTTTTATTTTATATTCATGTAAAGTATAGTTATTTTATCCTACTTTTTAAAGATTTCCATGTCATACTTATTTTTAATGTTGGGATTGTTGGATCAACCTTTTTCTGCGTTCAGCGTCACCTAAATTTCAGCGCCCCCTAAAATTTGCCGCCTGGGGCAAATGCCCAGTATGCCCGTTTATAGCCCGGGGCCTGATTTCCCCTTTGACCAGATGTGTTAATCTCTTAATTCTATTGCAGATGATGACGACATCAGAGAGGGCTCCATATGAAGAGCAGGCAAAGCACGCTAAAATACGAGATGGTTATAATCCGAACACTAAATTCACAACCACTGGCATTTCTTATGCTCAGCTCGAAAGAGAGGAGAAGGAGCGAAGGGAACAGGAGTGTCGAATGCTTGTTGAGATTGAAAAAACAGTAAGAACAATGGACGTGATGTCAGGTATGCTTTGCCAAATGTAGGTTAAAAGATTTTGTAATAAAGAGGGGGAAGGGGGTGAAATATCAAGCTATACTTATCATCATCATCATCATCATCGATTCTCTACTCCAGCAGGCCGGGTGTGGGAATGAACAAGCCCCTTCCATAACTGTCTGTCCTGCCACCATTCTTCTTCCACCACTGTCCTCCATTCTATGCTCCTCTTAGTCAAAGCTCTGTGGACCTGCTTCATCCACCCATCTAGAGGCCTACCTCTTGGTCTCTTGCCAATTATCTCCCTTTTGAAATAGGCTTTGGGTGTTCTACTAGAGGGCATCCTCATCAGATAACCGAACCATTTCAATCTTCACTCCTCCAGAATGTCAAGCACACTTCTTATACTTGAAGCTATACTCTAAGTGGAAAATTAAGGAGGAAGAGTGACTTTGCTGGGCAAGTAAATGATATGTATACATGTACATATTACAGTAAAGCACAAATATTTTAACTTAAGTTGATGTCAGTGATAAAAGAGAAGGTACTGCATATGTCTATGTATTCATAATTTGCTTACCCCAGCAATTTGCTCTTTCTCCCAGTTTTTCCCTTAATAGCTCGACAAACTAAAGCATGCTAACCAGTTGCGCTCAGCGCCAGTCCAGGGGAATGAAACTTGTATGGACCCATCGCTTCCACGGCGTTGGCCTCGGTATGACGAGCTTCGATAAGCTGCTGTACGAAGCATTGCAAGCCCTAGTTCGCCCATAATAATCAAGGGAATTAATTATAAACTAATTTAATGACCCTATACTTTAAGAAATTTTTATATGAGAAAACAGGCCCGATTGCTGTAGTCGAAAACTGACGCAAGGGACACAGGCCAGTCTAGAATCTGTCACTTTCCTGGAAACATTGCAGCAGAGACCCGTGAGTGATGTTCCACACGTGGTGTTCACAATGAGACAATATAACATTATATGGTTATCTTGATGATAATAAAATACGTGGGATCAGGTCCGGACTTAGAGATCCAGGCCCCTAGGCACTTGACATTTGGGACCCCCACCATCTCGAAACTATTTTGGGAATTTAGCAAATTAAATGCACCAGTACAGAACATATAATTTTTAATCGACTTAAATGACTTTAATAAACATCAGAACAATACAGTCTATGTTACTATAGTTACGTTCATCATCATCATCATCATCATTTCCCCTTATCCAGCTCCTGCCGGGTCGGGGTATTTGTGGCACTTCTCCACTTTCCTCTTTCCTTCCACAATTCTTCTTCCACGATCTTGTCCCAGTCCAGATTCCTTTTTCTCAAGCTGTTCTTCACTGAATCGATCCACCTTGTTCTTGCTCTCTTACCCTTGCACTTGGCCTCCAGCATCTGTCTTGGTATTCTATTTTCCTCCATCCTCTTTACATGTCCAAACCACCTTAGTTTATTCTTCTCAATTCTCTCATTTAGTTTTCCCATCCCAACTTCCTTCCTAACATCTTCATTCCTCACTCTGTCTTTCCTTGTCTTACCTATCATACTTCTTAGGAATTTCATTTCACTGGCTTGGATTCTACTCTCTTGCCTGCTCGTCAGGGTCCAAGTCTCAGCTGCATACGTTAATATGGGTACATAGTACATTTTATACATTACCTCCTTGCTTTTCCTTGGTACTTCCTTATCCCAAACGAGTTTTCTTACACTTTGATAGAATGCATTGCTCTGCTGTACCCTCCTGCCAATCTCCATGTCCAACCTACCAGTTTGCATCAATTCACTTCCTAGGTATTTGAACGTGTCCACAATTTCCAAACTCTGACTTCCAATTTTCACAGTGCCCTTTCCTTGTCTTTCCCCTCTTGTCATCACCATGGTCTTGCTTTTCTCTATACTGATTTTCAGGCCATACTTCTGAATATTTCCGTTCAGTGCATCTAGTTGTTTTTGCACTTCTTCGGTGTTCCTTCCCCAGACCACAATATCGTCTGCAAATAATAGTAACTTCATTTCTTTATGTCCATATGCTTCCTTTGTTTCCTTTACAATTTCATCCATTACCATTATGAATAAAAGAGGTGACAGCACACTCCCCTGTCTTAGTCCAGTCTTGTTCCTAAACCAATCTGTCTTTCCAACTGGGGTCAGTTACGTTATTCTATAAAATTTATAGAATCATACAACGAACTTTCTTCTGTGCAAAAAATGAATGACGTCATCATAGTCAATTGACTGCATTATTTCGTGTGTACATTACAGAGAGTGAATTGAGCCTGTTCTTTCCCATGTTAGATTTTAAGTAATTCTTTACTCTCTTTAACACTGAAAACGACCGTTGTGCTGAGCAGTTTGACGCTGGTGTACACAACAGCATTCGGAGCACAATTCCTACGTTTGGATAAATGTCCAAAAAGCCTTTTTCCGATAAGTATTTGTATAGCTTCAGTGACGATAACTCCATAACATCATCATTTGACGACAAATGAGCTTGCATGTGCAGACACTCGTTTTCCAAAGTCCTATCCAAGTCCCCCGGATAAAAAGTTATAAGCTTTCTGGCTCCTTCACGGATGTCTTTAGATTCCAAACGATGTAGTTTCGTAAGAAAGTCAAAGTTTTTACTTAATTCCTCATAAGCAGATCCGCGTCTCTGTAGTTCTGTAATTAGTCTATCTATAATGACGTTAAAAATGGTAACTCTGAATCTGTCCCTGCCATAGAGTTCTGTCCGGTTTCCTTTTACTTCGTCAAACTGGACTTCACGCTTATGTTTCCTCTACATGTCATATGCATAGCTATTTTCACCGGATTTTTCAATAACTTTCGACTCATAATGATCAAAGGTACTGGATTTCCTTAAGTGTTCCAGGTATGTTACCAAAGACTGATACAGTTCAACGATCGTACCCTGGTCGATGTTAACAGATTGGAGAGATTTGTCTACTTTGTTGAACCTTTCCATGATGTCATTCCAGAGAAGTGACAAATAGCAAGTTTCCATCGAGTCTAATGAATTCAGAAGACCTGAAGCCTCAGAGCGGGAAGATGGTTTTTCATTTGCATCATTGGCAATTATCTGAAGAGCTGCCATGATCTCATCCCAGGAGCAACATAGACTTCGGCAGGCGTCAGCTCGAGCAGACCATCTTGTCTGAGAAAGACTCTTCATGACTGTTGAATTTGACTTCAGGTTCGACAGCAAAATTTCCCATCTGTGTGTTGATGCCGAAAAAAGTTATACAATGACTGCAAAATACTGAAAAAAGATACAGCAGCTTGACAAGACACGCCCGCACAGGATCCAACAAGATTCAGTGAGTGAGCCGAACAGGGAACGAAATCTATCAGAGGGTTCACTTGTTTTATTCTCGCTTGAAGACCAGAATATCCACCCGACATATTGCTAGCATTGTCGTAAGGCTGCCCCCGGCAATTAGTGATATCCAAGTCGTGATTTTTCAATGTCTCTAGGGCGACTTCAGCAAGGTTTTCCGCATTATAGCCACATTTTGGAATGTATTTGGAATGTAAATCGTTTGACAGGACATCCGTCTTCAGAGACATAACTCACTATGAAAGTAAGTTGATCTACATGAGAAATGTCCGGAGTAGAGTCCACAGAGATAGAGAAATATTCGGCATGTTTTATCTCAGTCACGATCATATTTATTACCTTTTCTGCCATGATATTGATAATTTCATCGCATATTTTTGACGAAAGATATGATGTTTTGCCACTTCCTTAGTTACCGTGGCGTTTTATGTGCAAGTCCAGAAAAGGATCGAACTCAGCCAAAAGTATTTTATTTCTTCTTCCGTTTGAAGAACTAGACTTTTGTCTAGTCTACTGCCAGCATTCTTCCTAGCTAATAGTGTCGCAAGTGCTGACCTGTGTTCGTCCGTATTCTCATGTTCCTTCATTCTTTGAACTGCGATTTTCCAGTCGTTGTACGCTTCATCAGCTAGCGATCCCAATTTCGCAAACATCTTACAAGGGGCGCAAAACACTGAACCCTTGCTCTTCGAAAATATGAGCCAAGGTCGAGGTCGTGTTTCACCATTGCTTAATGTTCGACTCAAAAGTGACAGCGATAGATATCTGGTTTTATCTGCGTACTAACGCCTTAAAGAAGAAAAGTCGGCATCAATATTTTGTTACTCGCCATTTTGACGAGGTACTCCATTGTAATTTGTCTAGCATCCACTCAGCAGGATCGCCACTTAAAGAATAATTAGATTCAGGATTTTCTAAAGAATCGTTTTTTGTAGCTGTTACGGAGTTTTCAGAAATAATGTTTTCAGGTAGCTCGTTGCAGACACGTTTGTTGGAGTTGCCTGTTGACGGTTATCAGCAGTATCACTGCAACTGCCAGTGGCTAATGCACTAGTAGTACTAGGACTAGAGCCAGAACTACGTCTCGACGTAGATGAGACGAAAAATGTGTTTAACGTAGGAACATTATGAAGAAGCACTTTTTATTTTTCGAATTTTTCTTTATTCCGTTTTCTTTTCTGGAACCCACTTGTTTTTTTATTAAAGTCGGACATCGCAGACATCGGTAGTTTCTGTAACAAATATAAAAGGAGAGGGTTATTAATCAATAGGAACTAGGAATTTCGGATTCTGGTTTTGTTTTTAGGTGTTCAACTTATAAAATAAGAACTAGAGGGTTGGCCTTTCGTGAATATTCCAAGCAGAAGTGCCTCCTAAAAGAGAAGTTAGTAAAACTTCGCAACAGAAAGGACCATAACGAACTGGAACAGCTTGCCTACAAAGTGTGCGATTTGCACATTACAAACGGCAGTAGTCTAACATACATTGGACTATATTGCTTTAAGTTGGTGCCAATTAAATATGTTATATGTGAGAATATTATACTCTAATCAGTTGCTATCCGGTTGTTATATTGGTATATTATGCATTAACTTGACCCGTTCAAATGCTAAAATGAGACGAAAGCTACGAGTTACAGGCTATACGCCATACCGGTAGCATTTACCAATAACTCATCCTTTCTCCTTTAATATTTATTCAATCATTATAATTATAATAGCCTATATATTGTGACCGTTTGATGGATGTCCTGCGACCACACATGTGCACATCCTAACAACAGCCGAGCACAAGACTCTCGGGGTCAACTGTGAGCAAACGACAAAAGTTGTAGAATGAATAAAAAGCTCTGTTGTTCTCAAGATGCACACTACAGCAAGGATAGCAGGCATCTTTTCAAGAATCATGAATGACCACAGTATTAGTTTAAGATAAAATTGTATCAATTTAATTGATCCATTCAACCATCCTAATCTTTACCAAGGCTATCCTCAGGGAGAAAACTAAACATCAATCTGAAAGAAATAACACCCTGCACTCCCCCTGGGATCCTACATTATTTAATCGTAGGCATTAAATAACGTTCCAAAAATCCATTAAATATGCAAAAACCAACGATTAGCTAAATATGCACTTTTATCAGAATACCCATGAAATTATTAGTCCATCATGGTATTCCGTTACATTTTAAATATTATTTACAATATTCAGGATGTGCAGATCATTGACCGCCCTATCTAACACCTGAATACAATTTTATTTACATAGTTCCACAAGTTCTTCATGTTTCCAAAATCTTGGATAATTCTATCAGATATTCCCTTCCATCTAACGAGAAGAAATTCCAAACATTTCTAGAATTATTAATTACGCCACTTAATGCAAGTCGGCTTATGTCAAATCAAAGATTACTCCATTATGAATAGAATACAATTTAAATTTCATTAATTCCACTAAGGAATATTCATATCAGTATTTTCTAAATTATTGATCTATGACTTTTTTTCAACAATAAAAAAATTATGGGATTAATTATGCTTGTGATGCTGATTACAAGTCAACCGTATTATTCAAATTATTTTCAACTACTTATGGATGATTTATAGCCATTCAAATTTTATCGGATAATGAGGCCGCATTTATAAATGCCCCATTTCTCTATGCACTTCATCAATCTGATTTATTCCATAATATCAAGATATGGCAAGATTATTAAACATTTTAATCGATCTGCAGGAATTATGTAATTCAACAAGAAAATATTTAATTATGGTTAGAGCAAATTAAAGCAGAATCTAGAATTCTGCTGATGACAAGACCCGGATAGTGGCATGGGGTTGCAACTGTGGCAATACCCTTCTTTTGAGTAACATGAGGCTAATATCCTCCAAATTCCAACATTTCATTATATTCAACAATTCTATTTCTTTTATACATTATTTTCACATATCGAATTTCCATCCAGTCATATTTACTGTATTAAATGGATTATCATAATTATTCATGGGATAAAAATGCACGCCTCCATTCCCAAATCAACTCATCGCCCTACCAGATTTATCATTTGGATGTTATAAATAACTGTTTTCAATTATCCGCTTGTCACCATAACAACATCCTCCTAATTGATACACCTTGCTCTAATAACAAAACTACGTTACGATCTCTCTATCATTCCAGTGTGCATTAATTCATTATTTACCTCTCATTTTTCCGATATCATTAACTCATATTTGTTTAATTGAACATCACATAAATTGTTCAAACTCATCCACTAATTTATTATTATTCATCATCATCATCATCATCATCATTTCCCCTTATCCAGCTCCTGCGGGTCGGGGTATTTATGGCACTTCTCCACTTTCCTCTTTCCTTCCACAATTCTTCTTCCACGATCTTGTCCCAGTCCAGATTTCTTTTTCTCACGCTGTTCTTCACTGAATCGATCCACCTTGTTCTAGGTCTTCCCCTTGCTCTCTTACCCTTGCACTTGGTCTCCAGCATCTGTCTTGGTATTCTATTTTCCTCCATCCTCTTTACATGTCCAAACCACCTTAGTTTATTCTTCTCAATTCTCTCATTTAGTTTTCCCATCCCAACTTCCTTCCTAACATCTTCATTCCTCACTCTGTCTTTCCTTGTCTTACCTATCATACTTCTTAGGAATTTCATTTCACTGGCTTGGATTCTACTCTCTTGCCTGCTCGTCAGGGTCCAAGTCTCAGCTGCATACGTTAATATGGGTACATAGTACATTTTATACATTACCTCCTTGCTTTTCCTTGGTACTTCCTTATCCCAAACAAGTTTTCTTACACTTTAATAGAATGCATTGCTCTGCTGTACCCTCCTGCCAATCTCCATGTCCAACCTACCAGTTTGCATCAATTCACTTCCTAGGTATTTGAACGTGTCCACAACTTCCAAACTCTGACTTCCAATTTTCACAGTGCCCTTTCCTTGTCTTTCCCCTCTTGTCATCACCATGGTCTTGCTTTTCTCTATACTGATTTTCAGGCCATACTTCTGAATATTTTCGTTCAGTGCATCTAGTTGTTTTTGCACTTCTTCGGTGTTCCTTCCCCAGACCACCATATCGTCTGCAAATAATAGTAGCTTCATTTCTTTATGTCCATATGCTTCCTTTGTTTCCTTTACAATTTCATCCATTACCATTATGAATAACAGAGGTGACAGCACACTCCCCTGTCTTAGTCCAGTCTTGTTCCTAAACCAATCTGTCTTTCCAACTGGGGTCAGTACCCTGCTAACACAGTTGTTGTACATTGCTTGCACCATTTCCAACATTTCTCTTCCCAGTCTCTTCTTAACCATGGTTTCCCATACCTTCTCTCTGGGGACACTATCATATGCCTTTTCTAGATCTATGAAAGTCATGATCAAATCCTCTCCATATTCCCAGTTCTTTTCCATCACCTGCCTCAAGCTAAAGATTGGGTCCACTGTGGATCTTCCACTCCTGAAGCCATACTGTTCCTCTTGCAACTCTCCTTCCACCTTTCTTCTCATTCTTCTTTCTAATATCCTTTCCAGTATTTTTACTATCTGTGATATAAGGGTGATCCCTCTATAGTTATCACACACTTTCTTGTCCCCTTTCTTAAACACTGGTATTATTAGCCCTTTCTCCCAGTCTTCTGGTACACATTTCCATTTCCACACACACTTTAGCAGTCGATACAGCCATTGCATACCAACAGGTCCAGCAGCCTTTATCATTTCTACACTGATTTCATCCACCCCTGTTGCTTTTCCCATCTTCATTTTCTGTACTGCTAATTCCACCTCCAGCATTGTTATATCATCTTCTGTTATAGAGTCGTCAGGTTGTGTCACTTCCATCTCACCAGTACAATTGCTCACATTCAATAGCTTATCGAAATACTCCTTCCATCGTCCCTTTATCTCTTCTGGGTGTGTTAACAACTCTCCATCTTCCATTTTCACTAGCTTTGTAGTAACTCTTTCTTTCCTCTTACTTCTTAGAAGCCCATACAGCATCCTTTTACTGCCACTTACATCTGTTTCCATTCTTCGTGTAAATTCTTCCCAACTTTTCTTCTCCTACCACTTTCTTACACCTCCGTTTGCTGTCGTGATACTTCCTTTTGCTTTCTTCTGTTTGATCTCGGTTCCATTCTTTCCATGCAGACTTCTTTTCTTTCACTGCTTTCCTCACTTCCTCATTCCACCACGGTGTCTCCTTCTCTTTCACTCTTGTTGACGTCCTACCACAAGCACTCTCTGCTGCACCAGCAAATGCCTTTTTAAAGTGGGACCATTCCTCTTCTACATTTTCCACTTCAGTAACTGGGATTTGTTGCTTCAATCTCTCCTGAAAATCTTCCTGTACAGTTTTGTCTTTCAATTTCCATACTTTTATTTTACTTTCTCTGATCTCCTTTAGGTTTTCCAATTTTCCCCATCTAAATTTTGCCACCACAGCTCTATGGTCCCCATCAAATGCTTCTCCTGGTAAAGCTGTCACATCCATCAGCTTTCTGCGATTTGTCCTTTCCACCAGGAAGTAGTCAATTACTGATTTTGTTCTTCTATCACCCCACCCATATCTCGTAATTTTCCTGCTGTTTTTCTTCCGAAACCATGAATTGCCCACTATCAGTCCATTCCTTTCACAAAAGTTTACAAGTTCATCTCCATCCCGGTTCTTTTTTCATCTAAGATGAATTAAATCTAGACGAAAAATAATTAAATTTAACTAATCAAAGTTACCAATAAACTATACAAAAAACTGTAGTCTATCAGAATAATGTGCCATAAAAATATGCACCGAACTGTACAACATAAATCAGGATGAAACTCCTATCTGATTAGTAAAGGTGGATACCTTCGAAAAATATCATTATACAACAATATGCCTATCGTGGATATGCTATCTCAATAAAATCTGAAGTGTAGAAAAACATCAAAAGGCTCCATATCTTATGCTCCAGCATAATGTGAAAATAAATCCTAGCGTGCAAAACGATTCCTACATGTTTGAAAGGAATAGTCTACTGTCTGATATTCACCGGTACTAGCTACTAAATATGGAATATGTGGCTCACGTCCATTTCAGATGTTCTTGAAGTAGGATCCTATGCCTGTGGAATGCCCATGGCCTAGGCATAATGTCCCATACGTTCCCTCATACACGGAATGTGTACAAGTCACCTCCTGGTTCAGCTGGTCCATGGCCCCCGTCTTCACACATCTGCCTCCATCGTACGCCCAATTCGATTTAGTGCACCATAATGACGGCTCGATTCATGGTAGTTTTCAAAAGTTCATTACGGCGTATCGCTACTATAATTTCCTGATCGAATTTTCTTATTACCATGTTCCAACATTTCATTATATTCAACAATTCTATTTCTTTTATACATTATTTTCTCATATCGAATTTCCATCCAGTCATATTTACCGTATTACATGCAAAACACGTATCTAAAACTTTCAGTGGTTTCACGACAATCACCCGGTGTTTTACCGTTCTGATATCATCTCCGTTAATTGCAATAATGTTCACGGTCACTTGCTTATAATCTCTCTATAGTTATCGCAGTACACTTACACACCTGTTCAGCCTTATTTTCCATTTCATCTGCTATCCAGTAATCTATAAAAAATCTCTTGAGGCCCTATCTGGATAAGGAACACTCTTCCGCCTGTTACGCATTGCATAATACGCTCCAGTTGTAGACTAAGTTTTAATCTGATTGAAGATATTATCTCCATATAACTCGGGTTAGGAGTTAGTACCAGCTCGTAGGCTAAACTATGCTGTGAGATCGGGTATTACCCAACACAACCCTGCACACACAAGAGTTGGCCTCACCTAGAAAAACTATCATGAGCGCATTGAAAACAATGTCTCTTTCGTAGGCTACTTTAGGCTTTCAGGTTTGGTACTCGTAACCAAGATTGATTCAGCTGTCCGTTCATGCTCGATTGAATGCATGAAAACAAATGTGCTCGTATGGTACTCCCTCGCCCAAGCATAAGCAACTACAGAAACGAAGCAGGCACTGCCTGCTTCAGCCTCTCAGCTCGCCAGGTAACAACATGCGTACGCGCATCGCTGCTCGCGCATCTCCTTAGATATGCTCTCTGTAGCAGTAAATCTCAACTCTGCTAGGCGCTCGTTTCAAATTCAAATAGTGCAGTGACGAAAAACAACTCTTCCATAACTGGCTACAGACGCTCCCTCAAAATGGTCACAATATTAACACTTATTTAACTTATTTAATCATTTTATATGTATATACCAGGTATTGCAAAAAAGTGATATTTGAAAGCACACACGGTACCATTTTAAAATCAGAATTTACCTGCACATAGCTCCACCTCGGCCATGGTAGCATATTCGTGCTTATAATTTGGCCAATCATAGAGTGGCGGTGAATTTATTTCCCCAACGCACGGAGCCTATAGAATGGACTGCCTGTGCGTGGCTTGGCAATGCTAAGCGTGGATACTGCAGGCGAGAGAGAGGAGGAACGAAGAGGCCTAATTCTAGCTTTGTTGCATGCAGGGCTGTAAGTTTTGGCAAAATGTAGTAAAAATAATTATTATAATATTATTTTGGATAAAGCTTTTTGATAAGGCAAGCCAGGCTTTTAGCTTGTGTAATGATTCCGCCACTGGGACCCCTAGGCCGGGGCCTTGTGGGCCTAGGCAGAAATCCGGCACTGCATGGGATTATTTTGTGACTTTCTACTTGCCCCTCTTGGGCGACTGATTTACAACTTCCCAAAATCACCCTCCTATTGGTGATCGAAAGCACTTTACCATCATATACCACACAATTGAGATGGCTGGGTCGTGGAGTGTTGGCATACATTTGGTCAACCTAACTGGTATCATTTGGGCGTTCAATTATTAGGTGTAACTCCCTATAAAGAAAACTAATGATAACCTTTAAACTATATGCATTCAATCAAATTCAAACTTATGGCGGGGACTCTCGTCGAACAAACTATGGTATCCTATCTCTATGTCTCCTCGGCAATGACGAAAACGTGTGACACAGAGATGAATGTTGTAATATATAAAGATGTTTGTTACTCACTCACCGACGGTCTTGCAGATAATCTACGAGACATGCTCGATAGATCAGTTCTCCCCAGCTTTCCAAGATTTTCCACACGTGGTTGTTATTGGTTGCGTTCACGGTAGCAAACAGTTGATCAACTGTTGAAGAAAGTACGCTGTGAACGCGGTGTGATGGAGCGCTCCCTAAACATGTTCCATGGAGCGGACGCCATTTTATGGAGCGTAGAAAAACTTCGCTCCATCCACGGAACAAGTTTAAATCCAACATGGTGTAGCATGAAGTAGATTTAAAAACAAATGTAAACATTGTGGAAATCGCTCAAAATAGTTCCTAAACTGATGAATATTGAAATAATAATGAAGAACACAACATCACGGTCCCTCTATAGCCTATAAAATTACCTGCATTGTATTAAATTCGTGATATATCTTTATTCCGATTTACGGACCGCAGTTGCGACAAATGTTAACCTATGTGTGAAACAACATAACCTGACATATCGGATGTTACATCCTTTATTTTGTTCCAAGTATTAAAAATTATATGAATTCAGGTGTGTGGTTTCCTTTTTAGTGGCAATGTGCATTTTTAAAGTTTTTAAATCGATGTTTCAGCGTTTTTTCATCACTTATAATTCGGTAATTTGGTCTGAAAATACGATTTTAACCTATGCTTTGGGCTAAATACTGTACCTCGACGAATATATTGTTGTGTTGGCAGTATAGAGAGAATCAAACTTCTAGGCTACCGGTACTGTATAAAAAATACCTTTCATTTGGAGCAAGCATAGGCTACCGGTACTGTATAAAAAATACCTGCATTGTAAGGCCTACTTGGCCTACCCCAAATTCTGATAGGCTAAGACCTATTGTCAAGAGTCTTGACTCAAAAATAAATTATTTCAATACCGTAGGCTACCGGTACCTGTTGGGTTAAGGATTTATATGCAATAGGATATAAGAATTACCTTAGGTCTGTCTGTGCCTGCATTATTAGGTGATTCTTCCAATAGAAAACTGAGTGTTTGGCTGATCAGAATGTAATGACTGGGAAATACGTACTAGTAGCCTATCAGTATTTTTCTTTTCATGGTAGGACAGTTCTCTTGCTTCTTGGATGCTGTTTAGGTCTAGATTAGCCTAAACATCCACATTCCTTTCAAGAATGCTGAAAAACTTACTCACTAGGCCAATATTTTTTCTTGAAACAATCGTAAATGTTTCACTAAATTGTACGGTATTTAATTCACATAGCTCATTATCAGACCGCAAGACCCCCCTGGCTTTCAGCCTGGACTGAATGAAGTTAATTTGGTCTTGTATAGGCCCTAGCCTATAAATATGTTTCTATGTTTGAAAGAAACCAGCTTTTGGTAAGCATTTAAAGTACCGGTAACCATTACTTTTCTTTTCATGGCATTAGCAGTCTTATCTTAACAGTTATCTTGCTTCTCGGTTGCTGTTCAGGTCTAGATTAAACAGCCACATTCTTTTCAATGTAATGAATATTACCAACCGTACTGGTACCATTGGCTATAATTGGGAGAGCTCAATAGGCAATGTTCACTGCAGCAGGCTACCAGTACCGTACATCAAGAAGCTGGGAATGATTATGCACTGAAACTCAAGATATAATATATATATATATATATATATATATATATACTGTGAATAAATTTCTTTTCTTACACAAGGAGAGAAAATTAAGCACTCTCCAACATAGCACTTACCCAGTTTGTCCTTTATTTCCTTCACTTATGGTATCTCAACATGCCTGAGTATTAACATTGTGACAATTATTGTATGCACATACTGTATTTTGTCCATGCTTCAACTAATCCAACACCAAAATTTCCATCCTTGACTTCCCTTTGTCAAACGAGTGATGATTTTCTCTCAGGGGACAGGTTAGGTCTCTGTAGCCTACTCAAATAGGAACTGACTATTAAGTAAAATGCATTATGAGAATGGATTTAGAAATTGTGACATAAGGCTAATTTATTTTACTCACTCTCTTGTGTGTATGCTACATATTGATCTATATTTTAACAGTAGCCTAGGCTACAGGATACATTTCAAAATGCTGTGGTGTCAGTGACATGTGCATGTATTTTTAATTGAGGCTAGGATTGGGAAGGAGGCTTTAAGTTACAAGCTTAATAACGTGTATAGGAAATTGTTAGTAAAATGAAAACTTTAAGGGAGTGAGGAGTCATGAATATTACCTACTGGTAATGTACAGTAGGCTATAGGCTACAATTGGTCAAGCTTGCTAACCTAGGTTCACTGCAGTAGGCGACCAGTACATCAAGAAGCTGGTAATGGTTATGTACTGAAATTCAAGATATATAATATATTTTTCTTCTTACACTGGCAGAGAAAACTGAGCACTGTTCAACACAGCACTACCCAGTTTGTCCAATATTTCCTTACCTTATCTCAACCTGCCTGAGTTTTAACACCTCATTACAGTGATGCTTCACTTTATAATCTGCATATTCTATCACACAGCAGTATTTGCTGCTGACCACAGAAACCTGATGTTCTTGTACAGTGACTGAATGAACTATGTTTGTTACAATACTACACCTACGGTATAGTTCTGCTGTACTGTAGTTTCATTTGTATTCAATCTGGTAATGAGCCTAGGTGGAAGATATTACTTCTTTTAACATTTAGTTTGCTGAGTCGTACCAACCATCTCTCTACCAGGCACATATTGAACAACAAAGGGAATTGTTAGTAACCAAGTATCAATACCTTTAAGAGAGTGGCGAGTCATGAATGTTACCTTCGGTCATCATCATCTTGAGCAGTTTCCAACCGCTGGTCGGGTCTGCTTGGAACATAAGCCTCTCCATCGTTTCCTGTCCATCCACCATCTCTCGTCATTTACTGTGTCCCAGCACACTCCTCTTTCCTCCACACTCTTCTAAACTCCTTTTGTCCATCTGTCCCTTGGTCTTCCCCTTGGCCTCCTTCCCGTCATTTCCATTCCAAACATCTTCTTCGGTATCCTCTCCTCTTGCATCCTCCTCACATGTCCATACCATTGTAGCCTAGATCGCTCTATTCTATTTTGCAATGGTTCCTCTCTTACCATCTCCCTGACTCTCTCATTCCTTACTCTGTCCATTCTTGTCACTCCTACCCTACTCCTCTGGAACTTCATCTCCACTGATCGTATTTTATTCTTGTCCCTTTCCTTCATCACCCATGTTTCTGAACCATATGTCAAAATTGGCACAAAGTAGGTCTTGTAGATGATTCCTTTACATTTTTGTGGTACATCTTTATTCCATATCATCCCCCTAACACTCTTGAAAAATCCATCTGCGCACCTTCCCCTCTCATTTATTTCCATCCTATTGCCTCCCTTTTCTTCAATTATGCTTCCCAAGTACTTGAAGCATTCTACTTTCTGCAACTGCTGTCCTCCAAGTGTTATGCCCATATCCAGTCTGTTCTTCTTCCTCGTTGTGATGACCACTTCACTCTTTTGTGCTGAGAACTTCATCCCATATGATAACACTACCTTCTCCCACTCATCTAATTGCTCTTGTACTTCTCCCTCATCCTCTCCCCATATCAGAAGGTCATCAGCAAACAACATTGCCTTCATTTTCCTTTCCCCAATGCTATTTACCACTTTTCGTATGATTTCATCCATCACCACTATAAATAACAGGGGTGAGAGGGCACTTCCCTGTTTCAGACCACTCTCCAGTTGAAACCATTCTGTTCTCTCTCTTCCCACCTTTACACAGCTTTTGCTTCCCTCGTACATTGCTTTCACTCTTGCCACTGTCTCCTTGTTCACTGCTTTTGCTCTCATTGCTTCCCATTCCCTGTTTCTATTAATACTATCATATGCTTTCTCAATATCCAAGAAGGTCATCACCAGATCTTTCCCATATTCATAATGGTGTTCTTGTAGCTGTCTTACTGCAAAGATGAGGTCAACTGTTGACCTTCCTGGCCTGAATCCATACTGTTCTTCCCTCAGCCCATCTTCAACTTCTGTCCGAATTCTTCTCTCCAGTACCTTCTCAAATATTTTGGCGCAGTGGCACATGAGTGTAATTCCCCTGTAGTTCTTGCATTCCTTCCTACTTCCCTTTTTAAATATGGGTATTATTATCCCTCTTTTCCAGTCCTCTGGTATTTTCTTCTCCCTCCATATCACTTTCATTACTTGAAAGAGCCACTGTGTTCCTATCACCCCTGCTGCTCTCACCATCTCCACACTCACTTCGTCTATTCCCGGTGCCTTTCCCCCTTTCATCTTCTTTAATGCTTCCTCCACTTCTTTCCATGTCAATTCCTTCTCTGAAATGTCTTGGTCACTGTCTGTTTCTTCCTCCACAATGTCCACTATGCTGGTTTTAGTTGGATTTAGGAGTTCCTTGAAGTATTCTCTCCAGATAACCTTTACTTCTTCCATATTTTCGACCTCCTTTCCATTCCTGTCCACCATTCTGACATTTTCCCCTGTATCTCTTCTCTTTGCCTTTATCATTCCATACAACACTTTCTTACTGCCATCACAGTCCTCCTCCATCATTTCTGTCCATTTCTCCAGCCATTTCTTTTTCTCTTCCTTCACTACTTCTCCTGCTTCTTTCTTCCGCTCTTGGTATTCTTCTCTTGTTCTGTCTGTCCTCTGTTGGAACCATTTCCTGAATGCTTCATTTTTCTTATTCACTGCTTCCTTAGTTCTGGGGTTCCACCATGGTGTTTCCTTCCACCTTTTCTTTCCACTAGTTCTGCCACACACGACTTCCGCTGCTTCTACCAACACGTCCTTGAACCTATTCCATTCTTCTTCACCTGTTTTCGGATCATCGTTCGGTAATTTATTCCTCACTAATATCTGGAACTTTTCCTTATTTCCATCCTCCTTCAGCTTCCATGTCCTTATTCTTCTTTCTTGGTTCTCAGTTCTCCTCTTTTCCTTCAGTCCTCTCACCTTGGCGACCAGCAGACGGTGGTCACTGTCCAGGGCTTCTGAAGGTATTACCCTTATATCCGTGATACTCTTCTTTGTCTCCTTCCCGCATAGAATATAGTCCACCACTGATTTCCTAGTCAAATCCCTGCTGTACCAAGTAATTTTATGGCTCTCTCTCTTCTTGTACCATGTGTTTCCAACCATTAGCCCATTTATCTTGCACAGTTCCAACAATCTCTCTCCTTCCTGTTTCCCCATCCTTCACCACCAATCACTTCCTCAAAACCTCTTCTATCAGTTCCGACATGGGCATTTAGGTCTCCCATGACTATCAGGTCTCTCCCCACTTACTGCTTCTGCAACTCCTCTTCAAACTCGTCCTTCTCGCCTTCTGTGCATCCCACCTGTGGTGCATAGACTTGCAGAACGTCCAGGTTTCTAGCTTTCACAGTGATTCTGGCTCTAATTATTCTATCACTTACCCTCTTTACTTCCTCAGCCCTCCTCTCACCACCATTCCCACTCCATTTCTCTTCCCCTCCTCATTTCCTATCCAGTATAGCTGCAAGCCATTTCTCAGTTCTTTTCTTCCTTCCCCTCTCCATCTGGTCTCTGCCAGTCTGAGTACATCCAGTTTTCTCCTCTCCATCATATCCACAACCTAATGGTATGTAATTGTGCGAGCCTACTAGCCAAGCCCCATTCAAGTACCAGTATTGTACATCAAGCAGCTGGTAATGATTATGTACTGAAATTCAAGATAAAATGTAGTCATTGCTGCTTTTCGGGTACAAATTATAAATATATAAAGACCCTCCTGGAAAAAGTTACACTTTATTAGTTATCACACTTAAATGGGCAACTAATACATGTAATTGTTTCCAGGAGTGTGTTTACATATTTATAATTTTGTACCTCATGTTGACCGACTGAGTAGCAGCAAAGACAATTTGTGTAGGCAACACTTTAAAAAAAGAATGGCTTCAAATTATCACAGAAATGATGTATTCTTTAGCACTGCTTCATTTATCTTTGCTCCTAGGAGTCATTCATCCTGTTACTTTTCTGCCTTTTTTTTTTTTTTTTTTTTCCCAGTTTATATTTTTGCAGTCTAGTTTTCTCTACCTCATTCTGTACTGTCCAGACTTGGGTAGCAATAATTTTAAAATGCCCTATTTTCCTGAATTCTTTCTATGTTACTGGACCATTTGATGACATGATCTATTGAAAAATCAATTGTGAAAGCATCTTTTAGACAACTGTTTTCAACCATAAATCTGTAGCCTAACATTTTTCATTTTCATTAGATGAACAGTAGCCTATAGGGAATATGGTATGGAAACCAGTTGTGTATTGATAGGAGGAGAATGGACTGCCAAGTAAGAGACTAAGTTAATCCATCAACAGTTCATGTTGTGCCTTTCTCTTTAAGTACTAATATTGGGGTGTAAACAAGTAAGGTACCGGTATAACAAGGATAATACAGGCTCGTACCATGATTTCCTTTGCTTTAAATGAGGGACCCAGAAATTTTATTTCTAATGCTGGTTATAATTTTAAAGGGTGGAACCTTAAGGTCATCTGACCTTATTAGATAGGGGAAGGGTAATGATCCAGATAAATACCTCTAGTTGACAGGTAGGGACAATGTGATGTACATTCTTGTAGTGTTTCAAATTAATTTTGCAATCTAACCTGATTTTTTTGTAAATACAATTAATTTGTATAGTACAGTAACTAAAAACTGTACAGCACAGTTAAGCTGATGAATAAATCCAAAAGCTTCAAATCCTTGAGAAGAAAACTAGAGTGAAAAAGAAAAGATATAAGACGCAGGAAAGTATCAGCATGAAGGATACCTAGGGACAAATTAGATAGATGAAGCAGTGCTAACAAATAATGAAGTCATCATGTGTGGATGACTGGTAAGAGGTTTACTGCTAGACTTACAGACTCTTGACCCTTCTCATAGGATATAACCCTACATTAATAAAATCAAAGCTATATTGATATTCTTGAATAAATATTCGTCTATTGAGACGTAGGCCTAACCTACCTTGTTCAATTTGAAGAGATTAAAATGACTTCAATTATCATAAGTCTTGGGATATACCACCTTAATATACCGTACCATACGTTAAACTGTTAAGTATTCTTTACCATAGCCAAACTAGCATAACACAATAAATGCCGTATCAGAAAGGCAAGAAATTTACGTACGTAGGCCTAAAATTATCGGGAGCAAGGTATGGTTTGATACATGTTCACGGCCTTCGGTACATAGTTTCAGAGCAATTTCGTTCCGAGTTGCAAAACTAAAGGTAAATTAGATACTGATCTAATATCAGCATTCACTCTCACAAGATTATCTGATCATTTCAACATCGCAGGCTCGAGGATAGTACATCGCCCTTGTCCACTTTCGAACAACGCGCGCTGCTACAGATCAGATGGAGCAAACCGTTCACAGGTACACATAAAACCTGATCCCGCTCCCGATGCATCAGCTTTGGAGCTGTTGATCAACTGTTTGCTACCGTGAACGCAACCATTATAAGCTCCTACTGTTATCAATTTGCCTACCGCTACCTCCCAGATGATCATATTCTGTATCATCTGCACCTGCAGACTTTTATTCAGTTCAAAATATACACAGAGGCTAAAAGCCTACTTCACAGTTTGCAATGATATTGTGCCCAACTCTATGAATGGGTATTCCAAGATTCAGACACCTAGATATCAAGGGAAAGGCTGTAGCCGCTTTTGAAAGTTGAGATATTTGAATATCGCGCTACATTGCTTCGAGAAGCATTTAGAAAGAATTTACCGATAGTTGGATGTCAAGTGACGTAGCGAGTAATAGCAGAGGTGGAGGCTATTTATTGATTAAATAGTTAACTATGGAGTAGAGACTTGAGACTGGGATCAGATTACTGGCACGGCCAAATGAAAGAGAATGCAATTAGTATCAAGTAAATCGGACCAGGGATTCAAGAGATATGAGGATTTCTAGATATCAGGTGATGACGCGTGACCCTGGCGGTTTTGAATAAAAGCCAGCTGGGCGAGGCATGGTCAGCTCATTCTAACACAAGCACTTGGCAAGCAAGTTGCGTCTACGCTGAGCCAAGGCACATGGTTGCCGAATCTACGCAGAAGTTCTTTTCAAATCGTGATAGTCACGAAAAGTGCTGCGCTACGAGTTGGACTTAGTAAGTTTCTGGTGAGGAGAATCACTGAGGTGATTGATATTTCTACAGACATTGGTGGAAATATTCATATTTCTACAAGGACATATGCTAGACTTTGTCTAGAAAATAGTATTTTGTCACAGTCCAGTAATAACTTAATACTGGGATGTTTAAATCCATTTCAAGTCAGTTTTCATTTTTGTAACTAGTTAACCACTTCGATCTGTCAGTACACTGAAGACTAGTCTATAACGGTGGCGTTCATTAGTCTACGCAAGGGAAACTGCAGGTTGCTTAGCGCATGGCAGATGGTGATATAACAAACCATGCCCAGGGAACGATCTTCAGAACAGCCGTTAATTGCTTAGACTGTCAGTGTTTTTCTTGTACTGATAAGATTACAGTGAGTTATGTTACAACTGACATATCTAAGAAGAGATCACTTAGATCTGACCCTATTTAAACAAACTGTTATGGCTTTGATAGAAGCCCATATTAAAATGGAACAACAGTTTATTCAAACGTCGAAAGATACTACCACTATGTCTGACTAGACGAATTGTGGGTATATGATGGCGGCGGATACAAGGATTATACGTGCTTGTCCGATAGGGCATGTCTATGGATAAATCTGGTACAGACCAGGTTTACTACACTTCAAGACCATCAAGAAATGTAAGCCACATTTGAATTATATTATGCCTAGCTAATTGGAACAAACTATTTTTCTGCAGATGACCAACACATTTTTTTCGTCGTATTTAAATCTTGCAATGATTTACGCAAGACTTATTAGAGTTATTCTGAGCATTTTCAACACTCAGAACAGTTTAGGATCGATGACCGAGCATTTCGAAGATTTATTTGAATTTTTCATATTTTAAGGAAACCACGGAAAACAACCGATGTAACTGTAAAAGTTAATTTATTTTTGTTGAGGAATGGATATTTTTTCCATATTCGAAGGTTCGAACATGTGGATTCTCACATAATGAGATGATAATTAAACATAATTAAGTATATATAACAAATAATAATAATAATCCACTAATAATAATAATAATAATAATTTTCATAATTTTTCTAAATAATTCTTGGATATTATATTTTCTAATAATCATATGTATTGAGAAAGAGCCTATGAAGTAGTTTAAACATTCCTAGTCTGGAACAGGAGATTTTCCGAAGGAGAGTGGTTAACGCAAGCCCGCATTCAACCAACATTTCAGTTCTGGTTGAACAGTTGATATTTGCATTGAGCAAGGTATATGTTTCAGATAACACGGAGAGGCATGAAACGGGAAGCAAATGATATTTGTATCAAATAGGATATTTTTGTATTTATATAAAATCATGACGTAAATACACTCGAAAGTGAAATAAAGATTTTCATATGTATGGTAAATTCACGGGTTGAACTGAATGGTAAAATAAAATAAACTTGTAAGTTTATTAATCTTCCAGTGTTGATAACAAGCAGAGGCTTGATTTATTGTATACATTTTGGGAAGAAAATTTATATGTGTGGAGTAAGTGAAATGCCATTCCCAGGTGCGCATGTTTAAGTCGCAGGAATGAAGGATTTTTCGAGCATCAATCAAATAGCAGGTTCGATGGCTCAGGTTTATAGTAGGAGTATTGGAACTACACATTTCGTCGGATGAATGACCCGAAGGTTATTTCTTTAAAACCATCAGTTCTTATTTCAACCTTGTTTACGAATTCCATTTAGACTTTGATTTTGCTAGAACCCGGATTTGTCATGATAGTAGTTTATTCTTCTTCAGAGGAAGACCTTTACCGTTGTTGTTGTAATATTGTGTTCTTACACAAATAATAGAATGGGCCACTGCCAATTAAAAATAATTCTTTAACCACTAATAATTTGAAGGATATTTTCAGTCCTAGTGCCATGAACTAAATGAATTCATTATAAAACTACAATTCTAATTTCCGCATTCTGTCGAAGAATTGCAAGTTGTGAAAGTTGCTAGAAATGGCCATAAATATAAATATTTTTTTCATAATGTTTCCAAGTGGATAAGTGAATAGTTGAATGGTTCAACCATTTATTGATCAAGTTGATGATTCAGAAATCATATATTTTGTTAGGAACTTGAAGTTCTTAATCGAGTCACTTCTCGAATGTTTAATGTCAGAAGAACGATTAATTGTTGTTGTGCTTCGCACAGTTCTTCGATGCTATGCTCAAGGTCAAATACTTTTCGGATGTTATTAATATGTGTTAATAATTTGTATTGCTTCAATGATAATATTTTCGACGATATATTTTTGAAACTGGAAAAAAGTGAAAGTTTAAAATTCTATAAACATTTATTCTACGAGTGTTAATATCATGTAAATATTCAAACAGTGATCTACGTTATTTCCAGTATGGACAATTAACTTTGAACTGGAATTAAATATTAATAATTTTGGAACACAGTCCACAGGACTATTAATCGGACTTGTGTTTTCAAAAAGATTGTCAAATGTGTTTGGAAAATTTCTGTATATTGTGTGTAAATAAGTGTGTGGATCGCCACACGTGGATGATGCTGCTTTGAGCATCTTTGCAGTCAGATTTTAACTTCAAAATAAACTGAGATAATTTTACCAGATGTGTCTTACCCAATTAAATCTCCTTCTATCCTTATTGTTGCATTGAGCCAAAAATCAGTAAAGCATTTTTTTAAATTTGATGTCGTTTTTCGATTTGCTTTAACCCATCTGGCGCTCCGGGATATTTTGACTCTCGTGCTGACTGATTATTGGTAAAATGCATATGTGGTCGTGCGGACTCCGGTCTAAACGGGCACAATATATTATATACAACATACTGTACTGCGTAATGAATGCACACTTGGTTTTAGATTAGAAATGTTTACAAAACCACATCTCTGCGAGAGAAATGAATGTACTTCCTTACCAAACTTGTATTGTGCTAACAGATATAACATTGTTCTGATTTGTAGCCGTTTCGAGCATATTCAAAAGCCATGCTTTCAACAAAACCAGTTTCTCTAATTAGGCCTACACGCCTAATTACGAGAACGCGACCTCTCTAACTAGACGCTAGAATTGAAGTGACGCATCACTCGACACGAAAAGCCAACCTCTCATCTTGCAATCACGTGTTTTCGTCGTACTCCGCCAGGGTAAAGATACCCTCCAACCCATACAAAATACACCAATAATCTCGAACCCATGTATATTACTTACAATAAATTATAAAAATGGTCCGGTTAGCTCAAACAATGCCAGCGTTTCGCCCATGTGTGCCGTTGGGCTAGTCAGTTGGTACAGACACACCTACCAATACGCGTGGCTAGCACATACTGAGAAGGCCAAGCAAGACACAAAATACAAGCAGTATTGACGTCACGAGCATGCCAATGTGCTACGGGAGTCAAACTCCCTTTCATAAAAACAAAAGCCTTACCCTGGCAATCCAAATAAGGTTTTGAATATTCCCGAAGAAAATATGATGTAGTTTCATTTGAGTGGATGAATTATCAATAAATGATAGAAATGGTATCCGCTCAAATAGAAACTACATCATATTCCCTTCGGGAATATTCAAAACCTTATTACTTACAACTCATGGCGCAAAACTCTTCTCTGACGTCAGAATCTTACACAATTTATACAAAGCTTTCTTCGAGACGAGGGAATTTATTCTCGGCCCAATCTAAATTTGACCTAGAGTTTCCTGCTCTTACAACATTCTGTAACTTGCCTTACTCTTGTATTCTGAGATCTCGCATACAAATTAATGAAATATTCCTCACTGAGTCCCCGATATACACAAGATATAAATAAAATGAAATCCTATAACCTAAATGATGATGAACAAGAAAAAGGAATGGTATGAACAAATTGTCCTAACCTGACTTCTCTTCAAGTCAACCAAATAAGGGTTTGGGAACATTGTGACTGGAACGGTCACAGCAAAATGTAGTAAAAATATTTATTATAATATTATTTTCGATAAAGCTTTTTGATAAGGCAAGCCAGGCTTTTGAGCTTATGTAAAGATTCCGCCACCGGGGCCCCTAGACTGGCTGGGCCCCTAAGCCGGGGCCTTGTAGGCCTAGGCAGAAATCCGGCACTGCGTGGGATTACTAACTATGCAAATAATATTCAGGAAGGGCACAAGCGTGCAGCAAATAATGATACAGTATATGTAAGAAAAGTTTTTTTTCCATTTTGCTTTTCTTCATTGAACTTGAATATTCTTCTCATTGTTGCACCCTGCATTTATGTCACAATTTTTTGGCAAAAAATATGCAACGTTTTAGCGAGGAAATTCAGTAACCTGGCAATATCCCCTCAACCCTCAGAACTTCGCAGGCAAACCAATATGGAAATTAAAATTTGCCAAAGGTACTACATTGTTCCAAACATCTTAATGCATTTTTTTTAAAGACCGCCGATAACACAATTAAATAATAATGTACCTTATAGCTTGACAGTGTTTTATCACGGTCTGAAGACGAACAGCACGTGCTTCAGACCCACCTTACAGATCACACATCGCCCCTGTTGCGTCATACACTCCCACACAAAATCCCCCAGTATAGGCACTCCCTCACACTTGGCGTAAGCTGGTAATCGAGTGTTCTCACCTGCCAGTTGGCAATTCATAGTTTATTTGTGTCGCCTAATGTGTCTCAACTGATAGAGTATTGTTGCATAACATTATGCAATTGAGTTAAGGCAAGAGTGATTTAAATGATTAGTTCCATAATTGTTTGAGTTTCAGAATTTTTAATATTTATGGGCAGGATGCCACATTTTATTTCTTTGCCGTGGATAGAAGAATATTCTGGTTGGGAACAAAAGGTGGAGTTTGGAATGTTTGGGAGATATATTTGGTATAACGTTTATAAATTATACAAGATATTTCTCCTCCTAGTCAATACTTTATTGTATTATGTAATCAAAGGATCCCAGATTGGGACATGTTTTGGTGCCAAATTGAGTTTGGCAGCCTTCATCTGCCTTCATTAATGTAAAACTAAAAAGCTAGCATAAAAATCCTGTGCTACAATGTTGATATCATTTTAAAAATACAATTAAAAAAATGATTTGCTATAATGAGTGACAAACACATTGTAAAATGAAAAAGATGCAAATGTGTGAAAAACACTAAGACATACCTGCGACATACCCCTTAATTTAGAAAGAATTTCATATTATTATAGTCTTTGCCGTGACCATGTGTTTCGAGGAGGAGGGTTAGCACTCATAATGTGACCAACCATCACAATCCCATTGAACAGTGATATGAATGTCAAGTTGGGGTTATTGAACAAGCGAACATTATTAAGCTAGGAAGGGAACAATGAGAAGGAAGATTGGCTTATCGGGGTTCGTAGATGGTAAATTCGCACATAGTGCCGCAGGACAAATGTGCAGAACATCCCACAAATATTTAGACTTAGGTAAACTCGTGTAGCCCACCGGCCTGGTGCAAGCTTGTGAAATTGAAACAGCTTGGGTGATAAGCATGCCAATGGTACTGTACCATTACCCTCAAGCGTTAGTTGCAGTACTGTGATCTGCAGGATTTGTTTTGTAACACAACGCAGCACATGGCTGGAGAGTTCGCGGCGTGACAGCTGATGGGATCCCGTTAGGCTGGCCCGAGACGAGGTTCCCCGAACTAGAAGACGCGAGCTGGACACTCAGAACTTGTGCTCCGGGCAGATCCAAGTTATTGATTGAATATTGAAAGATTACTTCATCTATAATACCCCCCAGGGGCTCACTTCTAGTGGGCGTGGGTTGGCGACCACGGGGCCCCAGCTGAGTCCGGCATTGCTTCCACTTACTTGTGCCGGGCTCCTCTCCGTCTTCTTTCCTGTCGACCTCACTTGGTCAACTCTTGTTCTCTTACGACCCCGACGGTATGAGGGTATCCGAGGCCTAGGGAGTCTCTTCCTTTCCCGCCTTAATTGGCCCTTGTCTCATCTTTCCTGACATCCTCCTTCTGTGAGGGGTCAGCCTTCTTTTTCTTTTCCTTTTACCTCCTGCCTTGTGCTCAAGGCCCTTAAGGAGGCAGGATGTATGTAGCCCCACCACTTCTGGTGCACCGTCGATAATGCTACACCCTCAGGGGCTCACGGCTGGTGAGTTCGGGAGTTGGCGACCCCGAGGGATTCCTGAGCTGGGTCCGTTTTCCCCTTTTGTCCCTTCCCTTTGGGGCGGACTCTCTCCCCTCCCCTCTCCTCTCCAATCCTCTCCTCTTGTCCTTATATTTCCTTTTCTCTTTCAGATTCCCGCACTGTATCTAAATTCCCTTTTAGCGTTTTTTTTTTTTTAGGTATTTTTAATCTACGTTGCATTTTGTAAGTCTTTTCAATCTAGATTGCATTTTGTGAGTGTTTTTCAATCTCAATTGCATTTTGTAAGGATTGACAACCTAAATTGCTTTTTAGTAAGTCTTTCAATATCCGGGCCGGGGCTTTTGTGAGTTTTTTGAATTTCAATTGCATTTTGTATTTTCAACCTACCCCGCTTTGTTCAAGTAGTTAAGTCTCAATTGCAATTTTGTGGGTATTTTGAATCTAAATTACATTTTGTAATTATCTTCAATCTAAATTGCATTTTGTAAGTATTGTCCATCCTAATGAGAAGTTTGAATCTACCATACATTTTGTAAGCAATTTCAATTGCATTTTGTATTTTCAACCTACCCCGCTTTGTTCAAGTAGTGCGTATTTTCAATCTCATTTGCATTTTGTAAGTATTTTGATTTCACTTGCATTTTGTAGGTATTTCGACTGTACGTTGCATTTTGTACGTATTTTGGACTTAACCTACATTTTGTGCGTATTTTTCAATCTATTCCTTTTGTGAGTATTTTCGTTCGAAATTCCTTTATGTACGTATTACCGCTCTCCATTTGGTGAGTAGTTTCAATCCGAGTTCCTTTTTGTAAGTATTTTCCCTGCTACATAAGGCATAGTTGTTGGGGCTCACTGTCTATTTTATCTAAACCATTTTCGTTTCATCCATAGCAGTGAGCTGTTTTTTTTCTTCATCCTTTCATTTCACGCCATTTCATTTCGTCAGGGGCCGATAACCTCGATGTTAGGCCCCTTAAAACAACAATTATCATCATTATCATCTATAATAATGAGGAAGAGAAGTTTATTTATGATTTTCAGCATTTACCCAAGATGTATTGACACTGTACAGGCTTTTGAAGAGCTGATTTCTCTGACAAGACTTCATGATATATGGCAGCTATTTTGATTATGCGCCAACGTTTTGATTTATTCATCTACGAACCGTAAGAGTGGGGGATGTTCACCCTCGTGAATCTGCGGGCAGTTCGAGGAAGATAGATTCTTATATATCTCTGCCTAGAGCAGAACGACCTACTAACGCGATTATTTAACACGTATCGCGAAGTTCGAGGCCTACTTGAAACTTGTGCGAGGCCATCGTTAGGAAGTTAGAGTAGTGTGTCGAAAAACTCGAACATAGGCATTTCAGTACTGAGTGATATTTTCACGCTGAATATGTGCCATGTAACGTGCAAGCTTAATCATGTCATACATACCGAATTTGCTCGCGTATATCTCACACTTTTTTCCCTGAAATTTCAACTAAAAAAATGGGGTGCGAGATATACGCGAGCCGAAAATACGAGTGAAATTTGTCGGTGCGAGATATATGCGGGGAATTTCCGTATTCCTCTTGTATTGTTTGGGCTTTGAAGATAAGGAAATCTGTGCTATACCACTCGCACCAACATGCTCGTATGTTTCGAAGATTGCGCAAGTAGGCCTACTGTTACATCGCAGAGAAACGCAGTTCAGTCTTCTCGAATCATAATGAATTCGTCTTTACGTATTGCGTTGCTTCAGAGCTCGGCCGTATGCAAGCATGTAAAGCAGCGCCGCGTAGGTGTTAGCACGCTTCAGCCGCGCTCGGCTAAGTTCGAGCTCGCTCGGGCATGTAGCGAGGAATCGATATTGGAAGATATCGATCGTATCGATCGCTACGCGTCTGCGCTCTAAATTCTGCCTTGAATCATCCTTAACGAGCTCATGACGTCTTTTTCATAGGTTCTTAATGTCGCATAACCATAACACACGAACTGATGCATACTTGCGTAAACTGACGCTATACTGTAGTGCCGCTACGGACGTACAAACTCGGACAGATCTCGCGCAAGCATGCGATGCGGCGCCGGCGTGACTGTTAGCACGCTTTAGGCCTACATCAGCCGGGTGAAACTTTATAGGGTGATTTGGTACCAACGCTAGCTTGCCTTGTAGTAGTACCTGCTGACAACGTTAAAAACGCTAGCTGTCATCGCGTACGACGATGTAGTTGAGTTGTACTTCTATAGATGGCAGCAAAATCGGGAAATTGGTGAGTATTCTTGTTAATGTTGTATATTTAATTAATATTTGAATATATATCAATAGTAAATACATATTGCAGTGCTTAGGAAGGATTAAAATCGGTTTTGAGCAATATTATACGAAGAAATTGAATTATATTGAGTCACACATCGATTTTAGTCGATACACTGCGCTCGAAAACGATATCAGATACTATCAATATAATTCAAAGTAAGAGCTGGTTGTTCCGTAATTCAAACGTGATATTTCTTAATTCGATTGATAGGAAGTACCGCACGGACAATTAAATAATACTGGTGTGTGATAAGTACAGCTGTAATTTTGTCTTACAATTCATTTTTAATATTGTAATGTAGTAGCCTACTCTTTCTATTTGTACATATCTGTGGGGTAGGCCTATGTCATGCTATGTGCTTTGTGGAAACATCCACAACTATTCTGATAGAGCCTATGTTTTCTTCTCTACCTCATATCACAGGGGGAAGAAATCACCTATTATTAGACCAATTACTAAAATATGAAAGAAAGAAAGAAAGGAATATAAAGTAGACGTGGGGGGATAGAGTAGGGGAAAGGAAGGGGTTGGCACGGGCCGGGAGGGGAGAGGAGCGAGTAGGCCAGGTCGGGGACGGATGGGGCTCGGGAGTGCATCGTCGCGCCATCTCATATTGTCAGTTGGAACTATTTGCGTCGAGCAATAGTTTGGTGTCAAAATTTTGCATTAAGTTGCAGCTCTACCCATATTTCCTCCTTGGCCTACATTGTGTCTTCAGCCGCGGTCGGGTAAGTTCGAGCTCGCTCGTACATGTAGTGAGGAATCGATATGGAAGATGATCGATCGTATCCAATATAAATGCTGGAGTTCCTTTTCTGCCTTGAATCATCCTTAACGAGCTTATAACGTCTTTTTCAATGACAACTTGTGGCGCGCTAAATCGAACGTGTTTATACCTCAAGGTTATTACGGTCATTTATGTGACGGCGTCAAAAATGAATGCGAATACTTTTATCCCCCTGAAATTTCAACTAAAAAAATGGGGTGCGAGATATACGCGGGGACGAGATATACGCGAGCAAATACGGTATATTAAGGCAAGCTCTATGCAACGAGCAACATTAACTTTGGCAAGTGTACTGTGATACCTGCAGTAGAACATTTGCTTCAGAATAGTGCTACTACAATGGACACAAGTATTGTTATACTTGAGCGCTACATGAACTACATTACTAATTTCTCTCATTTTACCGACATGATTATCAACGAGATGTCGGGAGGAAGAGTTTTCATGCACGTTTACCTTATAGCTATGGCTGGCTAAACATTTATACATGAATACTGCGGTGTAAGCGACACATTATTATTGGGAATACTAGTTGCCATTTTTGGTCCGTATTGACGTATATAAATTATTTAATCAGTTTGCAGCTTTCCGCCGAATCAATACAAATTATGGTATATTGGCTTTCACGGCCGGTGAATTAAAACTCAGCAATTCTTCTAGGTTTGTGCCGTGTCTTGTGTGGGGTTTCGCCTAGGACACCAAGCTAGGCTCATCGGCGGGCTCTTGGTGTCCCCGCCCGGACCCCCACAGGAGTGACGAACTGCGCGCCACCTCCCTTTATATAAGGTGCAACTGCACCACTTGACTACGAGAACTAAAAGTTCAAGCAGCCTTAACCTCCCTATGAAGGCTTCCAAAAAGATGGTATATTGGCTTTCACGGCCGGTGAATTAAAACTCAGCAATTCTTCTAGGTTTGTGCCGTGTCTTGTGTGGGGTTTCGCCTAGGACACCAAGCTAGGCTCATCGGCGGGCTCTTGGTGTCCCCGCCCGGACCCCCACAGGAGGTTAAGGCTGCTTGAACTTTTAGTTCTCGTAGTCAAGTGGTGCAGTTGCACCTTATATAAAGGGAGGTGGCGCGCAGTTCGTCACTCCTGTGGGGGTCCGGGCGGGGACACCAAGAGCCCGCCGATGAGCCTAGCTTGGTGTCCTAGGCGAAACCCCACACAAGACACGGCACAAACCTAGAAGAATTGCTGAGATTTAATACAAATTATGTTTGCGCTATTAGTACGCTAAGTAAGGTACATGTTTCGAACCATACAAAAATCGGTCCTTCATCAGCCTCAACATATCACATGAATGGCAAACACATCAAAAACACTGAACAATATCAAAAATAAAATGCATGCACACTAAGACATTCATAAACACATATTAAAGCGTTCCATTAAAACTGTACAACATATTAAAAAATACATATTAAAAGTACTGAAAGTCCATTTGACTTGTTCAATCGTCAACATTTAAATATGTGCCATTTTGATTGGAGATCTTGTCCTGTTCCATTATCTGCTTCTTGGTTTCTTGTCTGTATGTCCAATAATGTCTTTCATTTAGCGAAGGGAGTCCTATTGTCGTGTATAGGGAACGGAAATGGAGCAGTAGTTTTGAGTAGTTCCAATATGAAAAAACTTTTAGGTTGATTCCAGACCGCACCAAATAGTCCTCTGTTGAACGAAAAAATTAAATTTATTTAGTGAATGGACTTAAGCGATGATACTCCAATTTGATCAAACAGAAACGACTGCTAGAAAATCTTTACCTCCCAGTGCATGCAGTGAACATGCACGCTTGAATCAGCTGTAGCAACTGAGGTGCTGCATCCAGGCGAGGCGAGGTGAGGTCACGTGAGACATGTAGGGGTAGAGATTACCATTGGTGGAAGCAATGAGCGGAGGGGCTGGGGAGGTACTTGGAGAGGGAGGGGCAAAGGAGGTTGGGTGGTACTACGATCCTAGATCTGTTTATTTATGGTTTTTTTTTATGTTTGTTGTTGGTGACATAGTTTGTCAATGTTTCATATAAAACGTTGCTATCAAAATTGATTTCATTCAGATTGTGTAACGGGTTGTTTCTCAAGGCCTGGTCTATCTCAAAATGGCTGAGAATTTTTTGTGCCTCGCAGCGTTGAAATACTCATTATATCTTATTTTAAAACTACGCCCCGTTTGACCTATGTAATCTGCATCACAGTCCTTGCACTTTATTCTGTAAATACCGGATTTCTGGAATTTGTCTTGTTTGTTGATCGATTTGGAGTTAAAAAGTCCTCTCGGCACGCCGGAAGGCGGAGGTAGATTTCACCGGACAAACTTGGAGATAGGCGAAAATAGGCAGAATATGCAGGTTTTCGTAGAAGGATCAGACCTCATTTATCCCGTGAAAGTATTTTATAATTGGAGATTAATTAACTTTGTTTTTCTTCATTTTAAACATATTTTAAACATTTTATTGTCTTACGGGGACGGTAACCTTCTTGTCATTTGGAGTCCATTTTTAGCCTATTTTCAATTTTGAAAAAATAGGCTTATGAGATCACCTTTTGTCCGGGTGTGTGTGCGTGTGTGTGTGTGTGTGAGAGAGAGGTGTGTGTGTGTCCCCCTAATAAAATCTAAACGGCTGGAGCGTTTTCAGTGAAACTCGGTAAGTTCATAGCACTATTCCCGGCGACGTCGACCGTGCCCATAGAATTTTGTTACGTCTCACCAATCCAACATGGCGGCTGTGCGAAATATTTCACTAGCATTCAGTATCTCCGAAACTATAACGGATATCGCCCTGAAATTGTGTACGGTGATAGAGGGCACTACTAGTAGTTCACCTATGAAACTTTCAAAAACCTGGTTACTACATAACCAACATGGCGGCCAAGCGAAGTGGAGACTTTTAAATAGACTTTTCTCGCGATTTAACTATCCAAACGTAATGAAACTTGGTACAGCAAATATTTATACACATTGCAATGCACTGGAGTCTAATTTAGTTCAATTGTTTACATAACCTCAAAATGGCGGCTGTGCGAAATATTTCACTGACATTCTATATCCCCGAAACTATTATAGATATCACCCTGCAATTTTGTACGGTGATAAAGGGTACTGATACAAGTTTACCTATGTATAATTCATAAACCTGTAAAGTACAAAACGAACATGGCGACCAAGCGAATTTGAAATATTTTAATAGACTTTTCTCGTGAGTTAACTCTCTGAGCGCAGTGAAATGTGGTATAGTAAATGATTTTGCAGATTGTAATGTACTGCCATCTAATTTAATTCAATTGTTTACATAACCTCAAGATGGCGGCTGTGCGAAATTTTAAAATTAAGTTTTTATTTCTTGTTTCGTAATCATGCGATCGAAGTGAAAGTTTGAATAATGAACCTAGGCAATAAGTGACCTTGAATGGTACATAACTCTATGGCCTATACATATAACAATCCTAAATGGCAAGCTTCCGTAATATTTAGACGGTTCTCAATATATATGAATCTTTTACAGCAACCAAACTGAAATTTTTATGTTCATAGAGACTATGAACATATGTTCACCTATAGGACTTTCAGTAACCTGGTGAGCACGAATCCAACATGGCGGCGACGCGAAGTATAAATATTTAAATGGACGTTTCTCGCGAATTAACTATCCGAGTGCCGTGAAATGTTGCACGTTTTAAATGCTTACACAAATGTTGATCCACTGGCATCTAATTTATTTCAATTGTTTGCATAATCACAAGATGGCTGCTGTGCGTAATTTTAAAATCTCGTTTTTACTTCTTGTGTTCTAATCATGCGATTGAAGTTTGAATACCACACTTACACAATAATCTTAATATAATAGTACAAAAATAAAAATCCAACCTGGCGACCATCTGAAATATTTAGACGGTTCTCAATATCTACGAATCTGTTACAGCAATTAAACTGAAATTTTGTATGTTGATAGAGGCAATTAACATGAGCAGGATATATGAAAATAGGCTGTACAGATCTTCACGGAACTACTTGTTATACTTGTGGTCACACTGTCCTTATGCAAGGTTTCGACACTGATGTGTAACTATGTAAGGGTCTGTTACTTCTTCACGCAAAATTATATCTCCCGCAGAGATGTTGGTTAGTTCCTCAGTTTAGGGGCTGCGACAACGCGGTCATATAACCCCGTGTACTTTGGGTGAGTGTAGAATCTGTCTGATAAACGGTGTGAATTGTGATGGCTGTATTAGTCTGTAATTCAGGTAAGGAATGCAGACGCTAAATTTCAAGCAGTAGTTCCTAATGTTGCTACCAGATACTAACGTCAACGCCACCCAGCTGTGAACTTGGCTACTAGATGCCACCTCAATCAGCAACTCGCAACGAACGTTGGAACTTCCCCTCCAAAGGAAAGCTTACTGAGGGATTTTTAGCGCTCTTAGAAAATCCGACGACTTTGGCCGGCTTTGAACCCGCGACCTTGGGCATAGAAGTTCAGCATGCTACCAGTTACGTCACCGAAGCCGCTTCACACTTAGTCAGATGGAAATCTGAATCTGATCTCGCGCAAGTGCGTTGTCATGGCAACGTCTGATGGCTCATCCCTCATCAATTTAGTAGTGTTGCCATGTCAACCACTGATAGCTCTTGGCATTTTCTTATAATTCCGAAATCATTTTTCTCATCCCTTGGCGCAATGGTGGCTCATATCAAAAATTCTTTCAGACAAACGTTTTAGGTAATTATTAGGGGAATATTGTCCATTTTGTACGGTTTTGATATTGTGCCTATTAACAGAGATATGATTAATGTTTCCCGAAAAAAATATTTTTTCCCACCCCTTTGGTCAATGGTTGGTGCTATCAAAAATCGTTTCAAACATAAATTTCTGAGCTTTATCCGACACATAGTATGAACTTTGAACGGATTCGATATTTCACATATTAAGAGAGTTATAGCAATATTTCATTTTTTCGAGAAAAAAAAGTCCCCCATTTTCATCCCCTTCGACCGATTTAGCCCAGTAACGAACTCGTCCGAGATATTATGGGTATACATATTCGGTAAAAAATTCAAAGTGATTGGTGCAAAATTACGGCAGTTATCGTGTCCACAAGAAACTGATATACATATATACATATATTACATAAATTATATATAAACTTTTGAACTGACGGTGGTTTTGGGGTCTGGGGGATGTGAAACGCGAAGATATGTCGAAATTTTCCGGAAATCGAAACATGGTACCCATTGCAATAGTTAGCTTTCTAATGAAAACTACCTAAAATACTGCCGTCAACGACACCTACCTGTGAACTTGGCTACTAGATGCCACCTCAATCAGAAACTCGCAACGAACGTTGGAACTTCCCCTCCGAAGGAAAGCAAACTCAGGTTTTTTAGCGCTCTTAGTAAATCCGACGACTTCAGCCGGGTTTGAACCCGCGACCTTGGGCATAGAAGTTCAGCATGCTACCAGTTCCGATACCGAAGTCGCTTCCCACTGAGATATGAAAACTGAATGTGATCTCGTGCAGTGGCGTTGTCATAGCAACTGCTGATGGTCATCCCTTATCAATTAAAAGTAAAGTTGTCATGGCAACCTCTCTTGGCACTTGGCATTTTCTTATAATTTAAATCATTTTGTTCACCCCGTGGCGTAATGGTGAGTCATATCAAAAATTCTTTCAGACAGAAGTTTTAGGCAATTATTGGAGGAATATTGTCCATTTTGTGCGGTTTTGATATTGTGCCTATTAACAGAGATATGATTAATGTTTCCCGAAAAACCCACTTTTTCCCACCCCTTTGGTCAATGGTTGGTGCTATCAAAAAACTTATTTGACATAAATTTTTGGCACTTATCCGACACATATTATGAACTTTGAAGGGATTCGATATTTCATGTATTAAGAGAGTTATAGCGATATTTCACTTTTTCGAAAAAAGCCCCCCATTTTTACCCCCTTTGACCGATTTTGCCCATTAACGAACTCGACCGAGATTTTATAGGGATACATATTATGTAAAAAATTCAAAGTGATTGGTGCAAAATTACGGCAGTTATCGTGTCCACAAGAAACTGATATATATATATAGATAGATACATATATACATAAATTATATATAAACTTTTGAACTGACGGTGGTTTTGGGGTCTGGGGGATGTGAAACGCGAAGATATGTCGAAATTTTCTGGAAGTCGAAACATGGGACCCATTGCAATAGTTAGCTTTCTAAAGAAATCTACCTAATAAGTGTTTCATAGTGGTTTTGTCTGTTCTGTATTCTAACCTCTTGTTTCTTGAAAACGTTCGTGATGTTATGAGTTAGCTGATTTGCGTATGTGAAAACTGCAAAAGACTTCTTCTTTTCTATTGGTTGCAAACTTGTGACTGGTTTATTTTTAATTTTGCTTAAAAGGGAGTCGACGTACATTTTGCTAAAACCTTTGGCTATGGCGATCTGGTATATGGTAGAAAGCTCTTTATTCCAATCTTGTTCTGAGAGGGGTACGTTAATAGCTCTGTTGATATATGCCCTGAAAGCAGCTTTTTTTTATGGCTGACCGGGTGATTTGAAGCTTTCCTAATGGTGGTGTGCGTTTGGGTTGGTTTCCTGTATATTTTAAATCGTAGGCCCATGGTGTCCCTAATGACAGATCCAGGTAGTTTATAGACTGTTTTATTTCGGATGTTGTGGTAAATTTGATGCTATTATCAATTTGGTTTAGCTCTGTTGTGATGTGATTGATTTTGCTGATTTCATTATCTACTATCAGAAAAACGTCGTCGACGTATCTTGCCCAATAGCTGATGCCTTTTATTTTACTGATACTAATGTTCTCCAAATGGTCAATGTAAATATTGGCCATTATGCCTGATAATGGCGAACCCATGGCCAATCCTTCTGTCTGCCTGTAGATTTTTTGATTGAACGTGAAATAATTGTTTTGTACGGTAAATTTTAACAGGTTAATGAACTCCTTGATTTCACCATGTGACATCCTACTGTGCATTTTTAAATTTTCCTCTATTATGTCTACAGTGGGACCTACTGGGATGTTCGTGTACATATCGCTGATGTCAGCAGTGTGCAAAGTTTCTGAGCCTTTTAGATTTAAAACTTTAGTGCGTTCACAGAAATCAATGGAATTTCTAATTGCATTATTAGTCGAAAATGTAGTGTTTTTTCAAAAATTTTTGAAGGAATTGTGATAGCTTGTATACAGGACTACCTCTGAAGTTTACAATAGGTCTGATCGGTACGTTATCCTTATGAGTTTTTGGTAATGCCCTGAGGGTTGGTATGCCTGGGTTCATATTGATCAGTTTACTGATTTGATATTCATCTAAAATGCATCATTATGCATTCTACGGAATGGACACTGACCTTTTAAAAGCGTTATCGCTAGTGCTAAATTTCTTCTACCATGTCGGTCCATCATGACATGATGATATTAAAATGCAATTATCGCTTCGGGCAAATACTACTACTTTGTGACAAGATTCTTATTCGGAACGATATGGATAGTACGTGGAGTGCAGTAACAACCGGTGTTGTCGTGTGGCTGTCTGGAACCCGTGCGTTGGTGACTTGCAATCCGGGGTTTGATTCCATTGACATTCCAGGATGACCCAGGGCATTTCTACGTATAAGGATGACTTGATATGGGGGGCATATCATTGCTTTCGATTCCATCATCGTCTGGCAAGAAGGTACAGCAAATTAACACTCATCAGTGGTAGTAATGCATGAATATTATAATGTTTTAGTAACTGTCATATTTTATTTTTCTTAGTATAATCGATGGGTAGGACTTAGAATTGATGTCTTACTCATGGCTGGTCCTATTCTCGACTGGATTTTGATTCTTTATAAAAGAATGCATCCATTTTGTAGTGTGTTTTTACACAATTTGTGGTAACTTATGGTACGGTAATTTTTATGGGAACATTTTTGTCGTTGTGAAGAGAATCGACATAGGGGAAGATCTAATTTTATATCTTCACTATTTAAGACGGTGGTTTTGAGTTCTCATTTTGGTATTTTTTGCCACGCTTATTCGCATTTGCATTTATCGATGGATCTATTCTATAGAGATCGTTCTGATTGTTGATTGGAGAGTTGTTAAGGTTCTTTTGAACATTTTTTCTATGTCATGTTAGATAGTTACGACTTTATTGAGCTCACACTTGGCCTGATAGGATTCTTTTTAGTTTTTGCTAAGAGATGTTTCCATTTTTGGTGCACTGTGGAAACAGTAGGGTTTTCTAATCGACGATGTAGGTGCTTATCGTTACGATCACCCTCGTCGATGGTGTAGGAACTCTATATTATTTTCCATAGTCCACTCGAGCAGGAATGTTTCTTTTTATGCTTGAAAAATCTTGATCCTATTGAATTTATTGTTTTAACACACGAATTTCAAGTTAATTTTGAGCTGATAGAAATCCATTTCTTATGATATTTTTCAGACTTTTCGATGCGAATTATAGTCTATTAAAGACATTCTGAACTGCATTTACAATCTTTTCTTCAACGAGAATCTCAGATAATCGAATGTGGAGGCATGTCCTTTAACAGACGTGTAATTGTAATAAACTATGGTAAAAGCATTAACAATAATTCCAATAATTATTTGGAGACATAAGAGATAACATTTTTAGATACTCTATATGAAGTATAACGATCGTGTATAATTCTAGAAACGCAAATAAAAAGCAAACTGTAACTATTAAAGTATATTATTGATAAAATCATTCGTATCACCATAGAGGGTGATTTATGATTATAAGTGTATAAAAGGCAATTTTGAAACAATTAATACTCAGTGTAGTAGATTTATCATGTGGGTAAGACCATGTTCTGGCACCGTGAATTATAATAATTAATTAATGTTTAAAATAATTATGATGAAATCCATTGCTGAATGGAAGGTGAATAAATAGTCAGGTGTGACTTAAAGCGATCATAGATTTACAGATATCGAACTAGATTGCGATAATGTATTATCAGGAAACGTGCACTTCTAGACACGAGCACGTATAATTTAAGTAATGATCTTTATTATCTGACTTCTGGATTTAATTGCATTGCTAATAGCTACATAATCATCCCTTTGATGAATTCTAAGATTGATGTTGAATAAATTTGATTTTTGCTTGTTCTCACAAGACATTATTGGGTCCAAGGGACACCAAACATTTATGATATAACTACCACGAAACACCAATTGAATTAAACAAATTACACTCATGGAGGGTGTACAATCTTCCTCTTTTGCCATAACATGTGTGCCATATATGTGTATACATTCTTTTTCAGGGTCATTATTAACATGTGTATCAGGGGAAATTACCTACTGAAACGAGACAGTTCTGATATTCGAGCTAATAGAAGTTTGTTTGGATCTATAATTTCTTTTTATGGGATTTTACAGCCCATTCTTGTGTGGTGGATTTAATCCTTATTTTGTGTGATTTATTCTTGACCATGTCAAGCTTATTAATGTTCATCAGATTTTTATTCTGAAGACATAGCACTTTGCTATGCCGTTTTTGTGAATAAATTATTTTCAATTCCTTTTAATTCGACAATTGTGGTGATTTATAGAAGTGAGTGGAGGTCATGTTAAGAAAGCCTTTGCTGGGTATTTCTAGGTGTTTCTACGCCTGAGATTACACTCTTGTGTAGATCTCGTGTTCTTTGAGCTGTTTCTTTTTAGCGTTTAGCCATGGATTTTTCTTAACGTTGCCTGGTTAGGTTTCCCTGTGCCCTATTATCCCCAACTCTTGTTGGTAGTATCTGGGGGTTTTCAGCCAGGATTTTCCAGGTTCTATGATCCAGTGATCTTCGTGGGATTTCAACAAGCTGATGGTAGGTAATTTCGGGTACAGTACCTATCCAGCTCGTGGAAAAGTAGGGAATCGAACTTGGGCCTACAAGGTGGTAATCAATCATGTTAACCTCTACACTATGCGAGAGAAGTGAAAACCTTCTAGAAAGATGTGTAACGTGACGCTCTGCTGAGCGTATGCATGCAAGTGAACGCCGGCTCTCTAGATCAGTGCCTTGCCAGGTACTTCGGAGCCACCAATCTGTAACGCGACGCACCGACTCTCTAGATCAGTGCCTTGCCAGGTACATCACTGTTTAGTATACATGGATTAAAACTCAATTAAGTACCCGGCGAACCACTAAAACCAAGAGCCGCATTTCACCTGTTTTCATGACCAGATAACCGTGAAAAATAAGGATCTCTCAGAGCTGAGAAAGCTGTTACCTGTAATTTATAGTATATATGGGGAGAATGGGAGGATGGTCAGGCAAAACCATGCAATAGACCGGTTTAACTTTCAGGGCTTTATATTACTTCACTCCGGCAATTAGTCTACATTCTAAAACTACACTTGCAAGTTAAATACCATAATATATCTTTAATTATATGCCGGAATGGTTTATTATCACCAATCTTAACAGTGAAGCCTAAAAAGTTCTGGTTGAACCATTAATGGGTGTTATATAAGCTTCTTACCTGAAACTGCTAAGTTTGTGCAACGCATGAGCGTTGGTCCTGCGCCCTACGGAGATTGGACAGCACAAGTTGTCACCGTCAGATGTTCACTTGGTACACAGGCCTCGAAAAGGCATAATACATGCCATTATAACACTTTACTTGCATCCCCACTACTTCACGTTCCTTCCACTGGTCATAATAATCTCTCGTTCCTGATTGGTAGAAATTGCAATTTACAGTACTCAAAAACGGAAGGGGGGGGGGGGGGGGGGAGTTATTGCTGAGCATGTGCCAAATACAGCTTCATAAGCATATCGATACATTACTAAGATCGTAAGATCGTAAAATCTAATGGGGCAATAACGAAGGCTAGGAGTGATACGTTAATATTTAGTTACACGTTACAACAAATTAGATTAGGGAGCTGACTATATGAAACAAAATATCTACTGGGAATAATAAAAACTAATATGCTTCTTGCAAGGCGAGCTGTTTGGGCGACCCTTTGCTTCGTACATTAATTGATACTGATAGAAACTCTCTTCCAGGCTAGGTAAGCGAGCCTCCATCAATAGGGGACATAGACGGAAATAAAAATGCTCCCATGCTTGTAATAAAACAGGATTTCAAACCCAGGAATTCTCACATAATACGTAACGTAACCACTGTGTCACAGATGTATAGAATGACATGAAACAAACCATGTTGGAAATTTGATCTATATTGACTTAGAATTATTATTGAATTTCTTGCAATCCACCTAGTCAATATACACACATCAAAAAAAGTTTTGCATCACCTCGGTTCCAAGAGTTCCGGAACCTTTAAATACAAAGGGAATAGAGATCAACACAAACAACATTTCAGCTCGTTTTATTGCTCATGAGACCCACACATTGCATGTTGTACCATCATACAGCTAGACTTTCAGCATTTGTGGTCCAGATTGCAGTACACACCACTACCTCTAATACCCAGTAGCACGTCCTCTTGCATTGATGCATGCCTGTATTCGTCGTGGCATACTATCCACAAGTTCATCAAGACACTGTTGGTCCAAATTGTCCCACTCCTCAACGACAATTCGGCGTAAATCTCTCAGAGTGGTTGGTGGGTCAAGACGTCCATAAACAGCCCTTTTCAACATATCCCAGGCATGTTCGATAGGGTTCATGTCTGGCGAACATGCTGGCCACTGTAGTCGAGCGATGTCGTTATCTTGAAGGAACGCATTCACAAGATGTGCACGATGAGGTCGAGAATTGTCGTCCATGAAGACAAATGCCTCTCCAATATTCTGCCGATATGGTTGCACTATGGGTCGGAGGATGTCATTCAGGTATCGTAAAGCCGTTTCGGAGCCTTCCATGACCACCAGTGGCGTACGTCGGCCCCACATAATGCCACCCCAAAACATCAGGGAACCACCACCTTGCTGCACTCGCTGGACAGTGTGTCTAAGACGTTCAGCCTGACCAGGGTGCCTCCAAACACGTCTCCGACGATTGTCTGGTTGAAGGCATATGCGACACTCATCGGTGAAGAGAACGTGATGCCAATTCCATGGGGTCCATTCAGCATGTTGTTGGGCCCATCTGTACCGCGCTGCATGGTGTCGGGGTTGCAAAGCTGGACCTCGCCATGGACGTCGGGAGTGAAGTTGCGCATCATGCAGCCTATTGCGCACAGTTTGAGTTGAAACACGACGTCCTGTGGCTGAACGAAACGCATTATTCAACATGGTGGCATTGCTGTCAGGGTTCCTCCGAGCGGCAATCCGTAAGTAGCGGTCATCCACTACAGTAGTAGCCCTTGGGCGGCCTGAGCGAGGCCTGTCATCGACAGTTCCTGTATCTCTGTACCTCCTCCATGTCCGAACAACATCGCTTTGGTTCACTCTGAGACGCCTGGAAACTTCCCTTGTTGAGAGCCCTTCTTGACACAAAGTAACAATGCGGACGCGATCGAACTGCGGTATTGACCTTCTAGGCATGGTAGAACTACAGACAACATGAGCAGCGTACCTTCGTCCTGGTGGAATGACTGGAACTGATCGGCTGTCGTACCCCCTCCGTCTAATAGGCCCTGCTCATGCATGGTTGTTTACATCTTTGAGCAGTTTTAGTGACATCTATGAACAGTCAAAGGGACTGTATCTTGGATACAATATACACAGTCAACGTCTATATGCCGGAGATCTGGGAACCGAGGTGATGCAAAACTTTTTTTGATGTGTGTATATGTATGTGGTGGTTAGCTAAGAGGCAGATGATCTTGACGTTTTGCTGCTTTTGCTCCTTCAAGTGGCAATGGTGAGTAGTAAAAGGGATGTTTGTTTCAGGCCTGCTGAGACACCCTTTCCACTTCATACATGTGAATTACTACTGTTCAAAGGATGGTACTTACTACCCTTGTGAGATTGGAATAGTTCGGTTCACTTTACTCGAGGGAATCCATGATTCAATTCACTCCCTCATAAAAATAGGTAAATATAACTTACTTAGCTACATTATATCTTACATGGTGGTGACAGAACCTGGAAATCAGGAAAATTTCTCTCTGGAAATATCAGGGAAATGTCCGGGGATTTCACAAAAGGTGTCTAAAGAATCAGGGAAATTTGAAGAAACTAAAAAAAAAAAAAAAAACTAAAATACAACAAATTTTGCGTCAAGCGAGTGAGAATTATTTTGCACCTGTAACCTGGCGTGGCGAAAAACGTAGCACAATTCCCCTCGCTGACTAAATCATCTCTAAATGAATCGTTAGGCAAGAGGGGAGGTAACATATAAGCAAGATTATATACTACAAATTAATACATTATCCGCTAAATTAATAACAGGGAATTTTGCGGCAACATCAGGGAAATTTCTCAGGATACGTCTGTCGCCACCATGTCTTACTTAGCTATAATTTATAAAAGTTACTGTACTAGTTTTCTTCTATTTTCTATAAATAGCAAAACTGAGGCATAAATCTGAAGTGATAATTTTATTTTAATGAATTGTTCTTCTTTTCTTAGCGGCAGGTGATCTTGCTGTTCCACCTCTTGTAACGTGTTTTTCGTTTTTTTTATGCAACTGGCATAAGTCAGTAGGAAGCCATTCTATATTTATTTACGCGGCAAATTGTTCAGCCAAGAGAATTTTTCATGTTAATTTATTATTATTATTAATTTATTATAATTATTATTAAGATATTTTCGGAGCATTTTATAAAAATTATAAGCATACAGATAGGTTTTCTATGTCTTAGAAAACGCTATCAAGCAAATTATTACGAACGACAATATCATAGAAAATTATCTGATTACGGAAATTTACGAAGTTTCGTCAGTTAGGGTATATCGAGAGACGTGACTCACTGGGAATTCAAATACAAGCTTAATCCTGTCGGGAAGTATTACGCAAGCGGGTTCGCATCGTCAAGAAAAGGCGAATTGTTGGAACGAAAATCGACTTCTTGATTCGCGTGCCGTGTGTAATGAACCAGAGGAGGGGAAGATCGCGTGGTGGGTCAGCCAATCAGTGGAGACGACGTAAGCTGGAAGTGGAGACTGGTGGGGGAGCCAACAGGTGCATATATCGTTCAGCGCGCCGTGAAACGAGGACTATCTGTGAAATACTTGACGAGTATGGGTGCGCGTGCGAGTGGCTCCGATGTTCGGTGGAGTTAGCGACTATCTGTGTAGAACTTAACGAGTATGGATCACGCGGGAGTCGCTCCGATGTTCTGTGGAGTGGACGACTAACTTTTGTAAAACTTAACCAGTGTGCTTGTACGAGTGTTTGGGTCCGATGTACGGACCATAGAATTATCTAATTACCAGAATATCATCAAATTTCGACGGAGATGACGACGTTCAGGAGACTATGGGAAGCACACAGCATCATCAAGTACGAGGGAAATGCTTTGGCAATTTCCAGTGGTAAGCGCAAATGACGCAAAAATACGCAATCTCTCATTTCTCTTTGTTTTATATTTCATATTTCAGTAAATTCATAGTTTGGAAATAAGAGTAAAATCAATTTATCAAACTCCGTTTTCACGTAATTTTCTATCGGTAATATTAAAATCGCAACGCTCCAATTTAAATTTGATACTTATTATTATTAATTTTGCTATACTTGTTTTATATAATAAATTCATTTCTTTTACAATGCAATCTTTGCTTTCAGTAGGTAGCATTAGATATAGACCAATTCCTTCTCCTGATACAATTGTTTTTTGGGTTAATGATCAAATCATACCACGATCTGAGTGCATAGATTCTTCAAGGTGTTCTGCCAGAGCTAGACGTTGTTAAATACAAATTTAGATTTCAACATTGGGTTGAGGTCTTGGCGCCCATTAAAACAACATAGCTTAGGCAAAGGTAAACAGTTACATTTATCACCCAACAGTTAGGGGCTAGCAAAACGTTTCATATGTCGCTACCAACATGGGGCACTAATTAACGATACATTTGTCGCTCAAAGTGTGGGCTAGCAAAACTGCCACATTTGTACGCTCAACGTGGAGCAAAGTAAATACCGTTTCACTTGTCATCCCAGCCTAAGCGAGACAGCCACATTTGTCGCCGACAACTTGGGGCTGAAAACCTAATAACATTTGTGGAAGGAGAAGGGTATATATTTCTGTGCCTGTATTTTGGGGGTTATTTGTCTGTATCAGTGTATATCATTATGGGGGATGAGAAAGAAAGACAGACGAGGTTACGTAGTGGTCATCAACGGGAGAGTGATGATACGAGCAGTATGTCGAGTGATGGTAGTACCGGGGTAGCGGAGGTAAATCCCGACACTGAAACAGGGAGTGTAGGCGGCCAACCAGAATTAAAAACTTTACTTCTCGAGTTCATGTATCAGAACAAAGTTAGTAGTGATGCCTTAAATGCAAAATTAGAACAGAATAATGCAAAATTAGAACAAAACAGTAGGGAAAATAAAGAAAGTACAGACGCTTTAAATGCTAAACTGGAACAAAACAACGCTAAATTAGAACAAAACAGTAGGGAAAATAGAGAGAGTAATGAAACTTGAAACGCCAGATTAGAACAAAACAGTAAGGAAAATAGAGATTACTGAAACTTTAAATGCTAAACTGGAACAAAACAACGCCAGATTAGAACAAAACAGTAGGGAAATGAGTGACAAATTCGAACTGATTAGAGGTGAGATCAGGGGGGTGATGGAAGAAAAGGCTAAAGAAATTATTGCAGATGTAGACAGAAAATTAGGATAAGTACAGGAGGAGTTGGAAATTAGAATCAGTACACAGGCTGAAAATTTAAAAGAACTAGTGCAACTGGAAACACAGCAGGTCAAAAAGCAATTGGGGGGAGAAATTGACAAAATTCAGGTAGTTACTAAAGAGGTTAAGGAACAGCTGGGGGGTAGAATTGAGAAAGTCCACTCACAAATAGTTGCAGAAGTAAATGATTTAAGAGAGAGTAATAGAGAGAGCATTAGCAAGATTGAGGAGAAACAAGCAAAGCTATATGATAAAGTAGAAGAATCAGAAGGAAACATTAAATTAACAGTAAACAGTATTGAGAGGAAGGCTGAGGAGAAAATCGCAGAATTAGAATTAAAATTAAAAGCTAGGATCAGGCAAGAAAATAGTCAGAATAGGCCAGTTTTTGTGAATAGCACACACAGGGAGGTAGAACTGGGTAAGTTCAGCAATCGACAGGGGTGCCCAATGGAGTTCATGAACACTATAGAAAATAAATTCGGGGAGAGGTTGGAAAATGGTAGTATTGAGTGGTGCCAGGTAGTTGAAATTTTAGAACAAGTGTTTGTGGGGGAAACGAGGAATTGGTTTGCTGTCTACAGAGACAAGTTTACTGATATCAATGATTTTAAAATGAAATTCTGTGAAAAGTTCTGGAATGAGGTTATTCAGTCGCAGCATCGTGAGGGAGTAGTGTGTGGTAAATATAACCCTAAAGGAAGCTCCACCATGACCGAATATTTTTTAGGGCAGGTATTAGTGTGTAAATATCTGGATGGGTTGAAGGAGGAAAGTGATGTGGTGAGGTTGCTACTTAGGCACTTTCCCTATAGGATCAAGGAGGCTGCTTGTATCCAGAATGTAAATACAATATCACAAGTAGAAAATTTGTTAAGCACATTTGATGCACTAGGGAGAGGGGGTTATGAGGACAATTTCAATCGGAACCAGGGTAATAATAATAGACCTAATGAAGCCAGGCATCAAGAAGTTCAAGGGAACGGTGGCGAAGGGGCCAACGCTCAAAATAGAAATAATAATAATCAGCTAAATCAGAACAGAGGAAATGGCTATGGTAATCAGTATCAAGGGAGGAACAATGATTTCAGGGGAAATCAAGGGAGGAACAATGATTACAGGGGAAATCAAGGGAGAAACAATGATTTCAGGGGAAATCAAGGGAGAAATTATAATGACAATAATTACAACCAGAATAGGGGTCAAGGAAGAGGACAGCCTAGTGGTAGTAATATACAGCCAAACAATGACAACACAGCCCAGAAAAACCAGACCAGTTCAGTAGTTAGTAGTACTACGGCCAGCTGTAGCGGTTCTTTAAACGCAAACCAGGCTGCGAAGTAAGGTCAGAATCTCAGTCTGTAGCATGCCCTGTCCATACAATTATACAGGAACCCTATGACCTAAATGTAAGAAATGAATTATTACATGAACTAAATGATGAAGGTATTATTCAGGAAGTGGTTAGTAAGAGCCCCATAGTTAAATTTAACGTGTCCGAGGCGTACACAGATGTTTTAATTGATAGTGGTTGTATGAAGAGTTGCATAAGTAGTGCATTTTATGATAAAATGAAAGGAACTGGAGTAAATTTTGAGGAGATGCCAATTAAAAGCACTTTTGTTATCACAGCTGTTGGGAAGAGGTCTAAAGTAATTTCTAAGCAAGTTTTAGTAGACATTAAAATTAATAATCATGTAGAGAAGCAGATTTGCCTTGTAATTCCAAATTTAGTATTCAGTGTTATCTTGGGTTCAGAGTGGCTAAGTAGAGTGTCTGGTAACTTATGTTATGATGTAGGGAGTTTGAAATTTAAATGGGGAGATTCTGAAGTAGAAGTAGCGTTCAATGACCATATTCAGAGGAGTAGTATTGTAGGTGTGATTTGTACTTTAAATGAGATATCGCCAGCCGTAGAGCGGGGTTCTCCATGTTTCGTGGGCAGTGTAATTACGAACGGAAGTCTAGAGGACTCGTTACGTGAGGCTGCATTTCAGGGAAATATAGAGGATGAACAGTGTGTTCGGCTCTATGATGTGTTATGGTGTAATAGGAGAGTTTTTGAGGATCGCATTGGTATGGCCAATTGCTGAACACATTCATTGAACGTTATTGATAGGTCAGTATTCACAGGACATAGATATCCTGTACCTTTCGCTTACCAGAGTGCAGTTGAGGCACAAAGGAATCAGATGCTTGAAGATGGGATTATTGAGCACTCTAACAGTCCATATGTTAATTCTTTGATCACGGTACCCAAGACCGACGGCACTGTTCGTATTTGTTTAGACGCTCGTTTGGTTAACAGTAGAATTAGTTCAGATCAGCTGAAATCTATGTCAATAGAGGAATTAATGCAAACATTTGAGGGGAAGAAGTATTTCACTTGTGTCGATTTGAGTTCCAGTTTTTGGCAAGTGCCACTTATGTACGAAGATAGACCATTTACAGCTTTTAGTCATAAATATAACCTTTATCAATTTTGTAGAACACCTTATGGGTTAAAGAGTAGTTCAGCAGCTTTAATTAGGGCTTTAAACATCGCATTAGGGGATGACACAGGAGAGTTTGTAACCATTTACATAGATGATATGGTAATTAGTTCACGCAGTTTTGAGGAGCATCTACGTCATTTAGATATAGTTTTTCAGAAGTTAGATCAGGCAGGGTTCACTTTGAAGCTGTCTAAGTCGTCATTCTGTCAGTCAGAAGTGACATTTTTAGGTCATAGAGTGTCGAGTAGAGGTGTAACACCAGAAGAAAGTAGGGTTAATAAGATACTTAACGCAGAGGTGCCACAGAATGTTAAACAGTTAAAAACATACCTGGGAATTTGCAGCTTTTTCAGGAGGTTCGTTCTTAAATACTCAGGGTTGGTAGAACCATTCAGGGAATTGCTTAAAAGTGGGACTCGGTGGAGATGGGAGTCCAAGCATGATCAGGCTTTTAGAGCGCTAAAGGAAGGTTTTGAGAAAGCTGTAGTGCTGAAATATCCTTTAAAAGATAAGGAATATGTGGTTATGACAGATGCTTCACATATAGGCATTGCTGGAGTATTATGTCAGAGAGATGATGAGGGTAATCTGTGCATTGTATCTTTAGCCTCGCGAGGACTGACAGCAGCAGAGAAAAGATACACGATTACTGAGTTAGAGCTTTTAGGTATTGTTTTCAGTTTAGGGAAATTTAGAATGTATTTAGTAGGGGGGAAATTTGAGATCCACACAGATCACCATGCATTACTGTTTATGAGGACTTGTAAACTCAGTTCTAACAGAGTTAGTAGGTGGATTCTTGCTCTGCAGGAATACGAATTCACAGTAAAATATATTAAAGGTAAAGATAACATTCTTGCAGACATGCTATCGAGGGACACTAATTTATGTAGGGATTATCCTGTGGTTAAAGCAGAGGACGGTATTTTAATATGTGCATGTGTGGACAGTAGCAACAGGGCATCGTTACAGACACTGAGAAATATGCTAGTAGAGCAACGTGATGACATTCATTTAAAGGGAGCCACTTGCAAGGTTGGAAGCAGGTGACGCAGAAACATTTATAGTTTCCAAACGTATTGGGAAAACAGCATATGTGCTGGAGAATAGTGAGGGAAACAGATTATACGGAACGTATAATATACATAGTCTACGAAAATATGTGTCATAAAGTGAGTGTGTTTAGCTGGCGAGCCAGCCTATTAAATGAGTAAGTGTGGTGTCTGGTGCGTGGAAGATCTGGTCTTCAAGGCAGGCGTATCAGAAGTCACACAGGGGGGTAGTATGTAAGTAAATGAGAGTTTTTAAGGTACAGGGAAATATGACGGGATTGTCGGATGCTCTTGAGCACTAAAATGTCTCGATACACCAAGGCCAGAATTTGGTAGCGCTGGTGAATTCCCATTTGCCTCCTAGAGATGGGTGAGCGCTTGAACAGGGTATTTTTTGCTTAAGGCGTCCACGAGGCAAAAGATGGGCCATCAGAATGCGAGACAGTCCTTCATGAAACTCATACATATCAGCACACGTGATTTCTGTTTACGGCCTCACCATGTAAGATTTGTAAGTGTGTAATTTAAGATAATTTGTACAATGGTATTATTTGTGTGAGGAGAAATGGTCTGTGTTGAGAACTAGTATTAAGTAGAATTTGGTCTACGGGAACTTAACAAGACAGGGCGATTACGGCACAGAAATATTTGGTGTTATATGTAATGCGCATTTACTGGTTTTTTTTTCAGAAGTCAATATTAATTTAATCTACTTTAAAGAGAGATTAAGTATTATGGTCACGAGGCGCTGCCACAATAGTGTGATCGTGTGCTCAGTGATAAGTTCTATGGAGATATAAATATATCAGAACACCTTCAATGCGTGTGATATGACATCATAAATACATAGTGCTCACACATTAATTATGTCTATTTCTCCAACATAGAGAAATTTGAGAGGCGGAAATATCCGTGGAACACTATTCTATATGTAAAACATTGGACTGGTTGCAAAGTGCAATCCATAGTGACAACAAACTTTGACGCAAAGTGCGTGAAGAAAAATTATGAGTGTATATATCTGTAATTTAGGGTGATCTCATTTATGTAATATGTATTTTGGATGGGTTGATTAACGTGTCTGGGATAATCGGATAATGGACCGTCGTCACGGTAAATCATCCGATGATCCGAGGCGAATATGTAACGTGTTTTTCGTTTTTTTTTATGCAACTGGCATAAGTCAGTAGGAAGCCATTCTATATTTATTTACGCGGCAAATTGTTCAGCCAAGAGAATTTTTCATGTTAATTTATTATTATTATTAATTTATTATAATTATTATTAAGATATTTTCGGAGCATTTTATAAAAATTATAAGCATACAGATAGGTTTTCTATGTGTTAGAAAACGCTATCAAGCAAATTATTACGAACGACAATATCATAGAAAATTATCTGATTACGGAAATTTACGGAGTTTCGTCAGTTAGGGTATATCGAGAGACGTGACTCACTGGGAATTCAAATACAAGCTTAATCCTGTCGGGAAGTATTACGCAAGCGGGTTCGCATCGTCAAGAAAAGGCGAATTGTTGGAACGAAAATCGACTTCTTGATTCGCGCGCCGTGTGTAATGAACCAGAGGAGGGGAAGATCGCGTGGTGGGTCAGCCAATCAGTGGAGACGACGTAAGCTGGAAGTGGAGACTGGTGGGGGAGCCAACAGGTGCATATATCGTTCAGCGCGCCGTGAAACGAGGACTATCTGTGAAATACTTGACGAGTATGGGTGCGCGTGCGAGTGGCTCCGATGTTCGGTGGAGTTAGCGACTATCTGTGTAGAACTTAACGAGTATGGATCACGCGGGAGTCGCTCCGATGTTCTGTGGAGTGGACGACTAACTTTTGTAAAACTTAACCAGTGTGCTTGTACGAGTGTTTGGGTCTGATGTACGGACCATAGAATTATCTAATCTACCAGAATATCATCAAATTTCGACGGAGATGACGACGTCCAGGAGACTATGGGAAGCACACAGCATCATCAAGTACGAGGGAAATGCTTTGGCAATTTCCAGTGGTAAGCGCAAATGACGCAAAAATATGCAATCTCTCATTTCTCTTTGTTTTATATTTCATATTTCAGTAACTTCATAGCTTGGAAATAAGAGTAAAATCAATTTATCAAACTCCGTTTTCACGTAATTTTCTATCGGTAATATTAAAATCGCAACGCTCCAATTTAAATTTGATACTTATTATTATTAATTTTGCTATACTTGTTTTATATAATAAATTCATTTCTTTTACAATGCAATCTTTGCTTTCAGTAGGTAGCATTAGATATAGACCAATTCCTTCTCCTGATACAATTGTTTGTTGGGTTAATGATCAAATCATACCACTATCTGAGTGAATAGATTCTTCAAGGTGTTCTGCCAGAGCTAGACGTTGTTAAATACAAATTTAGATTTCAACATTGGGTTGAGGTCTTGGCGCCCATTAAAACAACATAGCTTAGGCAAAGGTAAACAGTTACATTTATCACCCAACAGTTAGGGGCTAGCAAAACGTTTCATATGTCGCTACCAACATGGGGCACTAATTAACGATACATTTGTCGCTCAACGTGTGGGCTAGCAAAGACGTTTCACTCTTAAAACAACAATCATCGAGTTGTTTCTAGTAAGATTCTTGCTTTCAGCCTATATAATATTTGTATGAGCTTTAAAAATGTATTCTCTGAAAGTGTTTACCAGCAATCATTGGGCAATCAAATACATTATAGAATTCATTAAATTGACAGCTTTTCCAAGCTGCTGGAAGGGGGATCAGCTTATTATTTCAATTAAATATTTCATCATCAATTTCTGTTTTCCAGCTTGGGCCGGGTCGGAGAAAATATGTCACCCCTCCACTTTACTCTGTCCACCATCCTTCCTCAACCACTGAACTTCATTCCAGGTTTCGTTCTCTCACCAAATCCATCCGCCATACTCTAGGTCTTCCTCGTCCTCTTTTTCCAGTCATTCGTCTCTCCATCACTTGTTTTGTTTTAAATCTATTTCATACCTCAATGTTGTCCTTCAGTTCATTGATGGTTTCTCTTTTATTCTTAAATGTGTTAATCCAATACGTACCATCCATCCATTTCTTTCTAAGCTCGCTGCTTTTTCTCCTCTCATTAAAATAATTGATGTGATTCAAATTGTGAGTAAATACCATGTAATGCACACTCCTTTCATGCAAATTATGTCTCGAAAATCAGGATGTGCTTTAGAAACGATCATGCACTTCATTCAAGCACAAACTTGGAAGCAACCTAGATCAGTGATCACAGTGCAGTGCCTACTGATTTCTAGTGTACCTTTGTTGCGACTCTGCCTTTCACTCGGCTTATAAATGCTACTTGACTGTGCAGACAGGCTTTCAAGATTAATTCCAGCCATAATCTGGTTACGACTTTATTTGATCATGGTAAGTCATTACGAATGGGCAGAACTTTAAATGAAGCCTAAACAAGGACTAGGAATATCACTACTTGCCATAAGAGGTGTACAGTAAAACTTCCTTTATACGATTCACATTTATTCGTTTTCTGCACTTATACGATTTTTTCCTGGTCCCGGCAAAATCCCTATACTTTCCATGTTAATTTATTTCCGATATACGTTTTACATCTATTCGTTTTTCACGCTTATACGATCATATTTTAAGTCCCTTGCAATATAAAGCGTCATTTATACGTTGCGTGTTCTGAGAAAGTACGTATGTTTGAAAGCAAACTTTTGGTACAGCCTGAAGGCTACTTCTGCTCGGAAGGATGCATCGCGTGCTATATTATGTTACGATGGCCTTGAGCGACACCGGTGGAAGAACAGCTTGCGGAATAAGCGAGCGCTATTATTGTGTTAGCCAAGATGTTGATCTCTCAAAATAACAGGAAGCAGCCATAGAACACAGATAGCATCTGAAGCTTATGTTAAGATGAGCGAAAGAAAGCGGAAGTGTTTTACGATCGCCGATATATTTAAAAAATTATTATTTCCGCTTTTATAATTTTTTGGTTTTTTTTTTTAGGACTTCTCGTCAAACCATTAAATATACGCGATTGATTCTGTGTAATAATAATCTTGCGTCTTCAGACAAATGAAAATCCATAAATTAATTTAGGCCTACACTACGGTATTTTATTAATGACACATTGAAGAGCCGCAGCATAATACAGTGGATTTTAATGATGCTGTCAATGCTCTATGAACTATCAAACATTTCGTGACACGCCGTAACGTTTCTGAGGAAATAATGGCCGAGTTATAACGGTTTGAAAATACTGTTCACGCCGTGGCCGCGGCCAACAAAAAACAAGTCAAGATAACAGACTACTTCGTAAAGTGACTCAATTTTATTTGTTTTGTTGTATCTGGGTGCATTTCTCTGGTAGTTGTTTTGTTACATATTGCCGATTATAGTTAAACAATCGTATTATTATTTCTTGTTTTTCACTTCTTAGCGGGAACCCTCGCTCGCTCGCCCGCCCTCCCGCGTTGCTAGCCTGTCTCCCGCCAGGCACTTTGCCGTAATGTGTAGTGGGCTCGGCACTGAGTCAACATCATTGAGTAGACTATAGGATAGCCTATAGTTCACAGCTGGTGATGAAAATGTTCGCCATTTACTGCTACACATCGCTGGCACCTCTTTATGAAATTAATCATTTACGTTCTGAAGTTCCTCAGCACTGATTGACTGTAATATACCGTAGTCTTTAAGCTCATTTTCGCACAAGATTTCCTGTACTTTCTGGAGGTATTTACACACGTTCACGTAATGAAAAACGCATTGGAGCATCACACTGAGCACTAAACACGTGAACAATTGACTAAACTGATACACTATTAAAGCCGTGGCGCCAAGAAGCGCATTACGGCAAAGTGCTTGGCGAGAACCGGCTCGCGGCACGAGCGAGGGTCCCGGTATAACCCATATTGTCACATACATTTTGCAGTTTTTATTTACCGACTTTCATTTACGCGTTTTTCAAACTTATAAGTTTTTTTCCTTTGGTCCCCTAGAAATCGTATAAGTGAAGTTTTACTGTATATTGTAATAACGTCGTGGGCAAAACTCTTCGGTCCAGTTTTTATTAATGGCAAGAATTAAGCAAATTGGTGACAACAAGTCAAATTCAACATTGAAAGCCAGTCGGCCAGAGCTCGTGATCGGAGTTTGATATGTATTCGGTACCTACCGGTACAGTAATTTAAATATCCGAACTCCTCTGCGTATCCAGTAATTGAAAAGATATCTCGAGTACATAAGTCTTCTTTTAAAAGCAGGATATCAAACAACGTAATTATCCATTTTAGATTATGTTATCGGCGATCTTTGAACACTGATTTCGTACAAGACACATGAACTTGCATTCAATTCATCTGTAATGGAAATAACACGAAAGAGTTAGATACAGATGCATTGGTCATAAAATATGGCAATTAAGAGCAATATTGCAGGCCAAGAAATGTGCTGTTTCTTTTAGGAATTTGCATGGAGTAAAGAGATTGATTGTTACGAGGTTGCGATATATCAATATATGGCAACGATACATCTAATTTAAGTTATAGCATCAAATGTAGATCTGCGTAAGTATTTGCTACACAAATCAAATGGTCTCTTCTCATAAAATCTTTACACTTTTAGCCATGCAACTGTGTCTGATAAATAGTTATGTGAACACAAAGACTATGTTGCGGCACAAGTCTCCTTCAAGGAAGGAAAGAAAGAAAGAAAAAAAAAAGACGATTCGATTAGATATTGATATTTTATAGATATTTTAATGCTTGTAGGTATATAGAGTATCCCGCAGCATAGTGGTGCATGTTAAATCGTTCTCCACCACCGCAATGTAGAGCTATAGTAAGCCTGTAAATTGCCGTTTTAAAGGATCCCGTCACTGACGGTGGCAATCCCGAGTGTTTTTTTCTTTTTTTCAAGGTTTTTCCACACCCTCCTCCAAGCAAATGCCAGGATACTACGTTGTTTCAAGTCCCGGGGCGACATACTACTGATGGCTAGAGAAGTGATGTATAATTCCTATTACTTAACTATAGTGATGTATGGAGCAGAAACCTGGCCAATGACAAGGAGAGATAAAAGTAGAATAGAGGCAGCCGAAATGAAATTCCTGAGGAGTATGGTATGAAAGACTATGAGAGAGAGTGATAAATTAGACATTGGAAAGGAAGTGAACGCACAGAAGCTAAACGATAAGCTGGAGCAGATCAGATAGAGATGGTTTGGACTGGTGAATGCAATGAATGATGAAAGAATGTCGAAACAAGTGATGGAGAGACAGATGACTGGAAAGGGGGGATGGGGAAGACCGAGTATGGTGGATGGACTTGGTAAAACACAGTGTGAGAGAACGGAACCTGGAGTGGAGATCAGTGGCTGAGGAAGGATGGTGGTCAGACAGTTAAGTGGAGGGGTGTCATTTTCTCTGACCCGGCTTAAGCTGGAAAACGGAAAATGATGATGATGATGATGATGAATACGATGACGACGACCAAGGCTACCACCAATATAAATTTCAAAGCATGGTCAAAAACCAGATAAATCTATAAAAATCAGCGGGTATTCAAAAATGTATGAAGAGAGAAAAAAAAACTACATTAATGCATTCATGCAAAGATCATAGGTTTGTGTTTGTTTCCAAAATGTTAAATCTCTGTGCAAATTGTTTCTTTAAATAAAACATTAATCTCTCATTTTCATAGTTCACAGAGTTACTAAAACATGGTGAATTTCCTTCTTCTTCTTCTTCTTCTTCATCTTCATTTCCCGTTTCCAGTTCCCTGGGTCGGGTTGTGAATCAAGGACCTCCACAGTTGTTTATCCCTCCACCATTCATTTCCTTCCTTCAATACTTCTTTTTCCTTTACTCCTCTTTTCTCTATGCTTTCCTTCACCGTATCTATCCACCTCTTTCTGGGCCTTCCTCGTGGTCTTCTTCCTGGTATTTTCTCCATAAATATTCTTTTTGGTACTCTATATTCTTCCATTTACATCATATGTCCGTACCACTTCAGCTTACCGGTTTCTATCTTGTCTTGCAGTTTTGGGAACCCAGTTCTCTCCCTAATGTCCACATTTCTGATTTTATCCCTCCGTGTTTTCCCATTTATTCCTCTAAGGAACTTCATCTCGGCTGCTTGGATTCGGCTTTCATCGCGTTTTGTTGTGGTCCAAGTACCTGCTGCATATGTCAAAATTGGTGTGTAATACATTGAGAATAGAACTTTCTTGCATTTCTCTGGGACTTCGTGGTTCCATACTAAACCTCTTACACACTTGTAGAACCCATTAGCTTGTTGGGTTCTCTTTCCAATTTCTTCATTAATTGTACCATCTTCTGTGAGTATGCTCCCCAAATACTTAAAGCTTTTTACCATTTCCAATGGATTTTCATTTACTTCAATATTCTGTCTTCCTTCTCTCTCGTTTCTTGTCATCACTACAGTCTTACTCTTCTCCACACTTATTTTCATTCCATATTTCTCTATCTCTTGATTCCATACAGTGACTTGTTCTTGCACTTCTATTTAATTTTCTTCCCATATTACTATGTCGTCTGCAAAGAGTAAGGCCTTGGTCTACTTCCTTCCCATTCTTCGTTACACACTCTTGTGGATTTCATCCATGACAGTTATAAACAGTATAGGGGATAACACGCTTCCTTGTCGAAGTCCTGTGAATTTCCACAAAACAAAAAAACTCAAAAATCACAAATGATTTTTTTTTCAGTACTAATACAGTATATCATTAGGGTGTCTACCGGTAACGAAAGTAACAAACGTAACGAATTTTACAAACGGGTAATGAAAGTAACGGAAAAGTAACGAAATTCACAAACAGGTAATGAAAATTTTCCGAAGGCGGGTCGAATCATTATACTCGCGCGCACTAAGCTGGCCAGTCTTTCGCACGCATGTTCGCCAATCCCACTAGTACAATACTCTGCCTGTAACGTCAAGTCTCACATAGCATAGGCCTTCAAATCGCGGCTTGTGATTGGTGGGTGGTTGAGCTACATCTGATTCTTACTTTCGTCTACAGATAGCGCCCCACTCACGTCTGCTGTGAACGAAAGTAGATGGTAATCTGTGAAGGAACGTAGATGGTAATCTGTGAACGAAAGGGAGTTGCAGGTGTACTAATGTCAAATTTCAGGTTTATAGGTTAGTTTGTCGAAGTGAGAAGTCTCGTATAGGCATTGTCATAACTACTCGCACGCAACAAATTAGTATCGAGACTAAGTGAAACATTTCTACATATAAAAGGCAAATATTACGATCTCGGTGACATTTTATCATGGAGGTTGCTTTAAGTTTATAGGAAGGGTTCACGAAATTCAGTTTCTAACGGGAGAAAAATAGGGGCTGAAAAATAAACCCATCTTAAACCTCTTTACGTTTCAACCGTGAAACTCGGCATTCGTGCTCTTTGATAAATTACAAAGGATACGTGTCTCAGAAATTTTTGATTTGATATATTTTTAGTCTGCAAGAAAGATTCTTCACCACATGATCTAAAACAACTGGCCCTCTGTACAATAGAAGAAAGATATCCATCTAATCAATGGCTACAAATATTTACAGATGGCTCACAAGACAAAGAAAATAGAACTGGAGCAGGAATACATTCATCTCTCTTCTCACTCTACTTCCCAGTAGGCCAAAACAAACTTTGATGCTGAGATAAGAGCAATTTCACATGCACTCCATCAGTTATTAGGCAGAAACATTGGTTATCAAAAATGTGTTATCATTACAGATTCAAAAGCAATCATCCAAGCCGTCTCGTCAAATTATAAGCCTCAAAATAAAGAACTGAAATAATTCTTTTTAATGATAAAAACCCTTCAAAGACTCCACAAACAGATCTCATTTCAGTAGATCCCTTCTCATGTTGGAATAGCAGGGAATGAAGAGGCAGACAGATTAGCAAAAAAAGGTACCACACTACAACAACCTGTCAGTCAGACTGATTTTATGTCAGCAAAAAAGGATCTTGAAAAATACTATCAAAAACAGGTATGAAGAAATGGCAAAGAAAACAGCAGAAACCAAACTATGGAAGGACATTGATGCTAAATGGGATCAATATAAATTAACACCAAGAAGAGAAGCTGTAGCCTTCTTCAGACTTAACACTGGCCACGACTGCCTTGCAGCTCATCTGAAACGAATCAACGTCCTGAGATCTGAAGAATGCACACTTTGTCACGAACCTGGAAGTAAAATGGATAAGGGGCACCTGCTACATTGCAACAAACTTGATGTGTGACTGCTAGAACTTCAGGATACCTCACACAACTTTATTGGAACGCAAGAAAGCTGATGGATTGGAATCTGGGCTAGCCATAGGAAACAACAATATTTTTAGTCATGGAAACATGTGTGTGTCTCTGAAACTGATTGAGTGACAAGTCTCAAACTCTGGAAAAATACTTTTCTAATATTCACATCTGTAGCTCCCTTGTGTTCTCTGTAGACACGAGTGGCACGCTATCTCTTGGCGACTCAGCTGTAACCCAATCTTTCACCAATCATAAGCTGGCATTTTAGTACCTATGCTATATGTGAGACTTAACGTTATAGGCGGAGACATGCGGTGAACATCATGCATAGGCTTCAGTCCAAAGAGGATATAATAGAGATGCAAAAACAGGCAGCCAAAGTCTGACTACAAATATAATTTGAAAAAACTAAGTTCATGATAAACATCACCAATGCCCCGAAAAGTATCACAATTCAGGACAGTTCAATATGTAAAACAAATTCCTTTAAATACCTAGGAGAGTGGATAATGAATGACTCACAGGAAAAGACAGCTATAGAAACGCGTGTGCATAAATTACAAAGGTGTTTTCATACAACAAAAGGTATACTGTATATAATAAATAAAACTATCCTGGAACACTAAATTGTGCACTATCAAACAGTGGTCTGACCTGAAACTCTGTATGTGGCAGAAACACATAAATTAACAAGATTTGGTGATTTAGACAAATTAGAGAAGACTGAAAGACGAATTCTGAGAAAAATACTTTGAGCTAAACAAAATAATAATGCAGAATATAGGTAACGACCAAATCGAGAGTTATATTTGAAATGTGAAAAGTTAACTGATGTAATGAAAAAGAGAAGATTACAGTTTTTCGGGCATATTTATAGATTGGTAAATAGTTGACTAACTAAACAGATCTTCAACTTACTGAATAGTTACAAATCCAAACCCACATGGTTCATTGAAATTGACAAAGATTTGATAAACGCCAAAATTTAGACACACAATAGCAAACAGATCACTCTTCAGAGAAGCTATTCAAAAGGCAGAATTTCCAGAAAGAAAAAAAGAAACAAACAACTCGCAGAAAGTGGACACTAGGAGAAAAATCGACACTCTAGAACAGTGGTTCCCAACCTTTGTCAGCTGATGCCCCCAAGGATACACTGCAAGACAGTTTACCCAAAAGTTACCCAGTCCTCATAGAGAATCATCTTTTAGCTTTGATTCACACTTCAAATCTATGGCTTCTTCTTGAAGCTGTGCTGGCAGTGCTTCAATGTCAATGGCAAACTAATTTCTTGTTAACATCCAGGACCATTCTTCCGACGAGATATCAGGAAAGTAGAAGTTGAATTCTTGTGCCAGGGAATCCAAATGTGACCGAATTTGCACCTAAGTTTATTACAATCACGTTCATTTCCGAAACATGTACCTATAGTATTTTTAGTAAAGTAAAGTATTGATTGGGCGAGTGAAAATTGTGTTATACTTCTTGTGAAATCTTGGTTCTCGCGAATCAACACAGTGAAATGTCGCTATGGACGTTATCGATGCCATTTGACGAGATTCCTGTTGGACTAGCAAAGTGAAAGGTAGCGAGTTTGCAGTCGGGCATGATCGAATTTGGCGAGTAGATATCGGTGCCACTCACAAGCGGGTTGACTTCATTCTCGCAGTTTCTACTCTGTGGTCGCAAGTTTAGGATGGAGCGTGGTCTGGCTTTGGGGAAGTTGCGAGTGCGGTGCGCAATTTGATGTGATCGGCACCGTTCGTGTATACAAGATTCCCGTGACTTTCACGATTACAATTTATACTTCGCCATAATCTGGATGGTCCCTGATCTGGTTAATGACCAATCCAGATGGACTTAGTTTGTCTCTAGTACGTGTTTAGACTGTCTCATCATGAAACAACATACTGTCCCTATGCAGTTACACTTAGGCTAGAAGAACTTGATTCGCGCTTTAACATTCATTTTTCAGCCATTCGGTATGTGAGCTCTAGTCTCAAGATAGCCTTAAAATACGGGAATTTGGTCGATTTTCGTTCAGGTAATACGGGAATTCATAAACGGGTCACCACTCGACACCATGTAAATAAACGATGATTGAATATTTAGCAATATCGAGAGCTGTGGGAAATTTCATCAAATACCAAAAGTGCCACTGATTGCATGGACATTATGGCCGCCAACTGGAAACTCGGGGGACATTACAGTTCGTCCAAAAGTGCTTAGAATGGTGCTGATCATGCAACATTATAGTGCCTGTTCAGGTTAGCTGAAATCTTATCATACTGGTCAAGAGTGGTGCTGATTGCAATATTTTTCTGTTTCTGGCCGTGAATTCTAGACAGCAAGAATCTTGCCAAACGGGCAGGTGAAAGCTAAAATCGGTAGGTAGAGGTGTAGCCAAATAACTGTGCTGTGCGAGCCATAGATTATACATTACCAGCGCGGCATAGTTATTTGGCTATACCTCTACTATCGTACACTTTGCCCTTAGTGGATCTGCGTCGATTCTACCCGCAGCTCAATGTTGCCTTCGGCACATAACATATTTCGCCGCATGCCTGAAATGTCCCACAGTACATTTTTTCATGCTGCGGGTAAGGATACTTTTCGTCGTAATGTTTGCAAACGGAATCCGTAATTCTGTTTCGACAGATCTACTAAAGCGGCAGTTCTGGTCAATACCATAATGATTTTCAAGTCGGGCAGCACTGAATTGGGTCTTTTTTCTTGTATATGCACACATTTACAGTAACTGAGGTGTAAAAATTGTAAAAATTAACCTTAGCATAAAGGAAAATTCAATTGTGCAAATACATTTTCTGGCTACAGTGAGTACCTGGTTTCTTATTTGCTGGCCTACTAGCCTTGCTTGTTGATTAATATTAATGCTCTTTGTATTTATCTATTGTAGATCGGATTCCCATCGGCTATCAGTATGAGGCATCAAAGACTTCTGAAGAAACACATGGGATTCCTCTACCACCTGATCTTAAATGTGGAGAGTCCGACTACTATCAATTGTTGAAGAAAGTGAGATCATTCCTTTTGGTAAGATAGCGTGTTTACTCGGCTATAAGACCCCCTCTCCTATAGTAATTCCCCCCCCTTAATTTTCGAGAGCCATAATACAAAATTCTTGGAAATCGCTTATAGTACCGCTCCTTAATTATTGAGAGTCCTGTCCGTCACTGTCTAGCAACAAGCGCGGTGCGAGCAGCTCCGTGCGGATGGGATATGGCCGGCAGTTGGTCAGGCAAAACATTCGCAGGGAAAGTGTGTTATCTTTTCCGAGGTGGTTGGCAATAATAATTATGGAATATACTTGTCTTTGTACACCAGATGTTAGATCATTGTTGGCTGCTTGGGCCATACAATTCAATCCCACACGAGCTCTGTTGCTAACAAGGCATGACCTTGTTTGAAGAAAGAAGTCTCTGTCTTTCTTTCTGTGCGTACGGGCTATGACTCACACTATGCAACAGGTGGCCAGCCGGCCGGCCGACAAAAGCACGCTATGAGAGAGGTGGCCGGCTGGCCACATGTGCGGTGTTGTCACATTCATGTAAGGACGAGATGCTAATGGCCGCCGACATACACACACACTTCGTTTATTTTGATTAAATATATCGTACTATGTAGCATCTAAATAAAATAGTTTATATTTACTTCCCAAAATAATGGATTTTGGCAAAGTTTGCATCTATAATACCCACCTCCCGATTTTTCGGAACAAAAAATTTAGGATAAAAGTGGGTCCTTACTTTTACTCTGTATTGATTGTTTACTTGGTGTTTTCAATTAGAGGTGAGGAGAAACTATATATGGAGACCCCCCATAGCTTAGGTGGCAGCATGCCAACCTCTCACCGCTGGGTCCGTGGTTCATATCCCGGTCACTCCATGTGAGATTTGTGCTGGACAAAGCGGAGGCAGACAGGGTTTTCTCCGGGTACTCCGGTTTTCCATCACAAATTTCATTCCAGCAACACACTCTCCTGTCATTTCATTTCATCTGTCATTCATTCAATCATTGCCCCCAGGGGAGTGCAACAGGCTTCGGCACAATTCATATCCTCGCTGCTAGATGGAGGCTTAATTCATTCCATTTCCTGACCCTGTCGGTCGACTGGAAGCAGGCTGTGGATTTTCAAACTATATATGCTTTTTCTTGATACAATATTACAAAAGTAATAGTGATAATTCTCGATTCTTCATTGTTAAGTTCTGATTGGGCAATGGATTTGAATGGAGGTTTTGATTATCTGCAGTTAAATATAAAAATATGTTGTTGGTTTAAATCTTTAAAAATATCTTGGTGACAGAATTTTGCTATGGCTAGCATCTATTGACACGGATCTCCTGAGTTTAACACTCTCAAATCAACAGACTGGGGGATTTGATCCTGCAGCTTTGGGCACAGAAGGCATAGCCCAGGGCCAAAGTTTGGAATCGTACATTGTGTTTTCTGCCAGTTAGAATCTTGTCGTGGGCATGGATATGCATGTTGACATAAATACATTTTGATTTCATGATGTATTTCATTTACTGTAAATTATACCATTACTATAGATCATGGTGTAGAACCACCTCGGCTGCTTTTTACATTTTGAACAAGAATGCCAAAGTCAGGAAATGGAAACTGATCAGGGAGGAAACTATGCCAAATACTACCACATCCTGAACCTGCTGTCAGATACGTGTGTGGCCATGTGTTCTATGCAAGGATTAGTCTCGTGAGTCGTCAACATCGTCTCCATCGAGTGGATCTTGGATATGAGTATCAGCCAACAACTATATACATGTGTCCCTAGAGTCTGGTAACACTTTTTAAAATTTATTTATCACACAAAAACTACAAACAGTTATTCCCTGCTCGTCTGATCCAGCGTTGAGGTATCTCGTTCAGAAAATTACGGACATCGCTATGGACAATGTGGTGGGGCCCTGTCCAGCTAGAACAGGAAATTGTTGGAATCTTCTTGCATTTGTGGGAAAAACCATTGCAGTATTATACCCAGGTACAAACTGTTTTGTTTTTTTAACTTCTTATGACTGTCTCACTCACTTGGTTAACGGTCTCTGCACTCACTTTAGGATGGCTACTTCTTTTCGTAATAAACAAGAAACCAGTACGCACAAACCTGTCATGCCAAGCGTAAATAGACTCCTTCCTTGGATCTTCTTTACTGTACTTGCAGTGTTTTCGGCGAAGAAGAATGGTCCGTAAAGTTTCTGTGATGACATTGTGCTGAAAATGTTCCTTTTTGTTGAATTATGCTCCTATTCAACAAATTCATAAGGAATTTGGGTTCCCCACACTCTACAGTTATGTCTGTTTGCCAATTGTATATCGAGTCCGGTCTCAGGGTTCTACTCGAGCTGTCACAAAAATCGTGACTGGTGATATGCTGGGCTGGTGTGCCGGAAGACTGTTGACAGGATGTCACTTGATATATAGACTCGCTCTTAAATTTTCACGTACTTGCCACAAAATGACAAGTATCATTTATCCTGTTGGATAAAGCAGTTTGCTAGGGGATAACTAATTCATTGTATTTTTCAGGAGCGTCGAAGTGAAGCTACTCTGCCTCCGCTCTATACATTGCCAGTACATATTGAACCAGTGGCAAATGTTCTCGATTTTCTTCACAATGCTTCTGATGGTAAGTGATTAGTCATTTTCTACCTTCTCATATGCATACTCCTTGGAAAACTATTTATTTTGCTTGTACCTCATTATTTACAAATTATTCATAGTAGTTAACAAAGTTTGTGCTATACAAGGTTACATATACAGTAAAACCCCGTTTTAACATGCCCGCTTTTAACGAATTCCCGCTTTTAACGAAGATTTTCGTAAGTCCCAGCCAAATCGCCATAAGCACAGTGTTATTTAAACCCCCTTCTAACGAACCCTGATATGAGGAAAAGTCCGCTTCTAAGGAATATATTTCACATAAATTACGATCACGCATCCCGTTGTACCGAATATGTCGATAGGATACTTTTTTCTAAACTTGTTTTGAATGTAAACTAACTTCCGTTTTGACGTAATCTCAGTCCGAAGTTGACGCGCTAAACGAAATCGCTCCTTTAGCGATGTGTAGAACCGTGATAAATTGGCGCGGCCGCTGGAAATCACCGGCAAGCAGCAGTCACTATCACGCTAGACGCTGTTGGTTAGTTATGTCCATTGAACTGTAGGTAGTACTGGAATGACGGCTGTATAGGAACGAAGTGCGGTTTACCTTGAGACTAGCTATACAGCTTAGAGGCATGACTGACGTAGGGCCTACGCGTGAATGCCGCGAGACTCAGGTAACTTCACGAAATATAAATATTTAGGCCAAAGGTCTCTTGCAAACTTCACGTGATTTAGGTGAAAGATTAAAAGCAATAAGAAACTGAAAATGTTTATGGATATTCTACAAAATGAAAATGTATTCTAGAAAAAATTACGGAATAAGTAGAAAGTCGTGCCTTCCATGGCTTACGCTGCCTGAACCGTCATTGATAGACCCCAAGCATATGCGTACGAAATGTAGAGCTGTTAGAGCTCTACAAAAATGTCCGCGAACGCATATACTTATCTCCAACCGTTAGGGAGTTAGGACAGTTTTAGTCGGGTAATGTCTACAGTGACGTCAGCTGCCTTAACCTATAGCCGCAGCGCTCTTACACCGGCTAGGCACTTCTGTCCCGCTGCTCCAATCGCTGCTTAGGAATCACGCTGACGCGAAGGGTGCGGACTGAAGGCTCATTCTCTGTTTTTGTTCCTGTGCTGTTGGAAGTTGTGCTACGATTTTTTTGTGTCTGTGATGAGAGTTGTACTGCGAGTTACGGCGGACCACATTCATTATGGCTGCAAAACGTAAGAAGCTGACTCTTCAGAAAAAGATAGACATCATCAGGGATGTTGAAAGGGTTAGCCAAGTACCTTTGTCACAGATGGCAAAAAAATATGACTTGGCACCCTCTACGCTGTTTGGCATCATGAAACAGAAAGAAGCTATTCTGACTGCGGAAGTTGAGTGCGGTTCTGGGGCAAAAATACGGAAGAATATTCGTTCTTCGCCGTACGAGGAACTTGAAAACATTTTAATGAAATGGTTCGAGGGAAAAAGGAGTGAGAACGCTCCAATTGACGGGAACATACTTAAACAAAAAGCTCAAGAAATTGCACTTAAGCTGGGTTTGGTTGATTTCCATGCTTCTAATGGCTGGTTTGATCACTTCAAAAAACGGCACAATCTTTCGTTCCAAAACATGTGCGGCGAGAGTGCAGAAGTTAATGACGATACAGTTGTATACTGGAAAGAGAAAACGTTGCCTCGACTTCTTGAAGGATATGATGCTAAGGATATTTTTAACGCCGATGAAACGGGTGTGTTTTACAACTTGCTCCCGTCCAAAACATACGCTGTTCGCGGAGAAAAATGCCACGGAGGCAAAAAAAGTAAAGAAAGACTCACAGCGTTGTTATGTGTTAACAGCAACGGGAGTGAAAAATTATCCCCACTAATAATTGGAAAATTTAAGAATCGAAGATGTTTCAAGAACACCCGTACACTCCCATGTAAATATGATTTTAACAATAGTGCATGGATGACATCGGAGATATTTCGAAAATTTTTACAAAGCTTGGATGCCAAGATGGGATCGGCAGGAAGGAAAATAGTGCTGGTGATAGACAGATGTCCAGCTCATCCTTCAGATACGTCTTTCCTGCGGAATATCAAAGTGGTTTTCTTTCCTCCTAACTGCACCAGTCACCTGCAGCCTTTGGACCTTGGCATTATTCATTCTGTGAAAGTGAAGTACAGGAAGGCCCTGGTTCAAAGAGCTGTTTCTTTCCTCGAAAGAAATGAGGTAATGAAATTGAACATACTCCAAGCCATGCATATGTTTGTAGAAGCATGGCAACTAGTCACAACGACCACTATTCAAAACTTCTTAGGCCATGCAGGTTTTGGTGCTATTTCAGAAGGTTTTAATGAAGAAGACGCTACTGATGACATTGGGGAAGATTGGGGGGTTGTATCAAAGGATTCTACTGTCACAACATTTGAAGAATTTGTTACTTGTTATGATGATATCCTAACCTCACCACCACAGATGGATGTTGGAGACCTTTGTGATGATGCAAAAAGGCAAAGTACTGAAGAGAAAGACGAAGAAGAAGAAGAAGAAGAGGATCCAGCAGAACCAACTTTTGGGGCAGCAGTGGAAGGACTGGATATTGTCTGCCGGTACTTCTCCTCCTTCAATGTGGATGAAGAGCTCATCAACACTCTCAACCAAATTGAAAGAAAACTTCTTTCCGTGAGATATCTTGGCAAGAGGAAGCAAGCTACTTTACTGGACTACTTCAGAAAGTGAAGGGTAATACCTTATGCTTATTCTCATAGTTCTCATGGTCTGCCTTCACAAATATCCTTAATATATGTTAGACCTCTGTTCCTTCAAGTTCCAATTACAAGTCAATAATACCTATTTCTCCTTTCCTTGCTGCAGCTTGTGCTCCCAATGGACCACTAAGGAATCAGTTACCTGTGCTGTTTCGTAAATATTTTCTGTTATTCTTGTGTTAATTTGACTTTTTAGTATTTCTTAACATGTTCATTTATTATTTCTTGACAGTACATTAGTTGAAGACATAAATGTACCGGTATCATTATTTCTTGTGATATATAGCCTATTTTCTTCGAACCCCCTTCTAAGGAAGAAATATCAAATCCCCCTGAGATTCGTTAAAAAGGGGTTCTACTGTAGCATTATCAGAATGTCCTGGGTAAAACCTAAGGAGATTCTTGAATAAAGAGAGAGATAATTATTGGTTAAAATGTATTCACTTCAAGAATCACAGAGAGAAAAAGCCATCATCCAAGATGTAAACAAGACAGATGACAACACCTTGTTATTTCCTATGTAGATTGGTGAAAGTAAAGAATTTTTTTCTAAATTAAATGTTTAAATCTTATCATCCATACTCCGTTCATTCATGTGAGAGATGTAAATAATAATTTTTTGTTCAATTCAAGGAAAATGTAGTTCTTGTAGTTTCAACATCAAAATTTGTGGGATAGTGGGACAAAGCCCCATTCTGTGGTCTTGGGATACGTATTGAGACTCTGGATCCAAAGATCTCGGGTATGATACTTGGTTCTGCTCAAAGAATTATTTCTGGTCTGAGGGCTGGAATAAGGTACACTTTGCCTTGCGGAGCAAAATGGGTGTGATTCTCACATCAGTTGATATTCCTTGATTTCTCCTTTTTTACTCTAGACAAATACTGGGATGGTTCCTAATTTAAGGCTATGGCTGCCTCCTTCCAAATCCTAGCCTTAATTATACATGCACTACCACAGTCATCACAATGACACAGGTTATCACTTGCAGATTCCATGCATACACTCACTCTCTCTCTCTCATGGGGCTAAATGACCACAAGCCCCTGAATGAATCAACAACAAAATAAAAGGTTGGTCAGAGATAGATTTGGGAAGTCAGTTCTCAAAACACAAGGTAATTTTGAAAAACTAACTGCTGCATTTCACATTTGATGATGGCATCCAAAATGCCTCAAGAATACAATTCAGCCATTGAAATGAGAAAGGGAAGAAGACAGTAATCTACATATATAAAAAGCTGAATGTCGGTTTGTCTCTGTTATTTGTACAAATCTACACCGTTTCCATCAAACTGTCCCCCCAGGGGCTCACATCTAGTGGGTTGTGGGTTGGCGACCACGGGGCCCCAGCTGAGTCCGGCATTGCTTCCCCTTACTTGTGCCGGGCTCCTCTCTTTCTTCTTTCCTGTCGACCTCCCTTGGTCAACTCTTGTTCTCTTCCGACCCCGACTGTATTAGGTTATACAATTTTCATAAGAAAATATGCATTGTCCGTTGAGCCATAATATATTTAAACACAAATAGTGCTAAATGTTCCGGCATAACTCAACAAGATGACAGTGTTTCGCCCCGGTGTGCTATTGGGCTCTTCAGTTGGTTAAAGCACACCTCACCAAGACACTGTCTAGTGCACACTGGGAAGGCCATTGCAAGACGTATTTGATACAATGTATTGCTCGTGACGCGGATCTGAGTTCCTTTTTGTAAGTATTTTCCGTCTCACTTAATTTTCGTTCTGGTTTCCGTTTCATTATCATTTTCGCTATCACCCAGATCATTAGAGGCCGATAACCTAGATGTTAGGCCCCTTAAAACAACAATTATCATCATCATCATCATCATCAAACTGAACCAAACTTCATGTACTTACCTTTTGGAACCCTGCAGGTTACACTGTCGACTTGAAATTTGGACATTCGTCTCCAATTCCTATATTTAGGCCGTTTGGTACATAGACAAAATATCAAACTTGTCAAAGAGGGACCAATTTAGTCTCATTTTAAGTATTGCAAAGCAAGAAACAAAACTTGGAATGTAAAATTTGGTTCAGTTGGGTGAAATTGTGACAACACTATTACATCTTTTATTTCACTTCCTTTTTTTAAATCAATTTGTTCTATTTGTTGGAAAATTACTTGAGCCAGTAGTTAGTAGTTGATTTCATTTTCATTATTATCATTATTTGGGTCCAATGGCCTGGATGTTGCATCCATTATACTACTAATCACCGCTACATGAAATCTTCCCCAACTGTGAATTAAAAAACGAAATTTTATTGGTTTGCAAGTTTGATGTGTCAGTTCATTAGTAGTTTTCATTATCCTTATCATTAGGGCAAATGACCTAGATCTTATGCCCATTATTATAGTTATAATCACCTCATAAAGTCTTCCTTGACTGTGATTTTTAAAATAATTTTTATTATCATCCTTAAAATAAATAAATATGTATGTGTATATATGTGTGTGTGTAGGTATGTATACAGGGTGTATCTTAATTATACCGACAAATAATCAGGGAGGCTCTGCGTGTTATGTAAAAGACGATGCCACATTCGGATTGGCGGAGAAAATTTTTCCCTTCGAGAAATTGAGGTTACTTTGTTACTTCCGGGCGCGTGATTCAAATCTACGAACTCGCCGTATTTGCTGAGCCAGAGAGCAAGCCTCTGGCCCCCGCTGTACTACAAGCAATGGAAGGGAGTGGGATAGGAGACAGAGATATGCTGGTGGGAATGCGCAAGTTTCCTCGTTCGCCGCGGCTTGCTCTCTGGCTCAACAAATACGGCGAGCCCGTCAATTTGAATCGCGCGCCCGGAAGTAACATAGTAACCTCATTTTCTCGAAGGGAAAAATTTCCTCCTCCAATCCGATTGCCGCATAGTCTTTTACCTGACACACAGAGCGTCCCTGATTTTTTTGTCGGTATAATTAAGATACACCCTGTATATATCTTCATCTTGAACAGTTTCCAGCCGCTGGCCGGGTCTGTTTGGAACATAAACCTCTCCATCATCTTCTGTCTTCCCACCATTTCTGCGTCACCACCTTGGTCCAGTCTTCTTCTTTCTTTTGCACGCAGTCCTCCACACCCTTCAGCCAATTATCTCTGGGCCTTAATCTTGGTCTTTTTCCCTCCATTTCCATCACGTGCATCCTCCGGGGTATCCTCCTCCCATCCAAAGATGAGCATGTTAATTTCTTCTTCAAGGCTACATTTTTATAATTAGTCCAAAAATGCAGACCATTCTGTTTTAAGATGAGTGTTCAGAGAAGGATTTAGGAGTAGGAGAGAAATAGAACAGCACGGTACATATTAGCTTATTATTTCTTTATTTTTGATAAGTACCGTACCCATTTCTTGCATGTATAGGGCTACATATATGGAGGATGAATTGAGGGAAGCTGTTGAAAGCCTATTGGCAAATCCCTATTGAGATGCAAGAAGATGGTTGATCCAATGCTTAGGCCTAAAACCATTTGAACTAGTCGTGGGTTTTAGGGGCATAAGACTGTAATGGCACCTCTTAAGATTTCTTCTTGGAATTGTAGAAAGCAGCAGTTGTTGGTTGATTTTGGGGCATTGCGACATCATGGTCATGTAGATCTGTGTACTTGGGCATGTGCAATTTGTCTGATAACCTGTGTTATTGTGATAGATGTATTAGTGTGTGCATTTATTATTTAGATGAGGATTGGGGCAGATGACCTCGTAGTTCCGGGCCCTTAAGACAACAATAACTAATATAACTAACTAGATGAGGATTGGGTAAGCCTCCGTGGCTTAGGCGGCAGCATGCCGGCCTCTCACCGCTGAGTCCGTGGTTCAAATCCCGATCACTCCATGTGAGATCTGTGCTGGACAAAACGGAGACAGACAGGTTCTTCTCCGGGTACTCCGGTTTTCCCTGTCAAAATTTCATTCCAGCAACACTCTCCACTATCATTTCATTTCATCTGTCATTCATTTAATCATTGCCCCAGAGGAGTGCGTCAGGCCTCGGCAGCCGGCACAGTTCATATCCTCGCCGCTAGATGGGGGCTTCATTCATTCCATTCCTGACCCGGTCGGAGACTGGAAGCAGGCTGTGGATTTTCATTTCAGATGAGGATTGGGAACGAGGCGGCCATGGCCTTAAATTAGGAACCATCCGGCATTTGCCTGGAGTATAAGTGCAGAAACCACTTCCAAGATGGCTAAGATGGGAATCAAACCCTCCTCTTCCCAGTTTTGCCTCACAAGGCTGAGTTTGCCTTGTTCCATCCCTCAGACCAAAATTAAAATTCCTTGGCAGAGCCGGAAATCGAACCTGGACCAACTGCCAAAAAATACTAGCCGCACAGCGTAAGATGGTTGGTAGGAATACTCTCCTTGTAGCAGTTTCGCTAGCCCACACGTTGAGCGTACAAGTGTAATGTTAATTAATGCCCCATGTTTGTAGCGACAAATGTAACGGTTTGGCTGCCCCAAACTGTTGGGTGATAAATGTAACTGTTGACCTTTGCCTAAGCTATGTTGTTTTAATGGGCGCCAAGACCTCAATGCAATGCTGAAATCTAAATTTGTATTTAACAACATCTAGCTCTGGTAGAACACCTTCAAGAATCTATTCACTCAGATCGTGGTACGATTTGATCATTAACCCAACAAACAATTGTATCAGGAGAAGGAATTGGTCTATATCTAATGCTACCTACTGAAAGCAAAGATTGCATTGTAAAAGAAATGAATTTATTATATAAAACAAGTATAGCAAAATTAATAATAATAATAATAATTATAAAATTTAAATTGGAGCGTTGCGATTTTAATATTACCGATAGAAAATTACGTGAAAACGGAGTCTGATAAATTATAGATTTTACTCTTATTCCCAAGCTATGAAGTTACTGAAATATGAAATATAAAACAAATAAAAATGAGAGATGGCGTATTTCTGCGTCATATGCGCTTACCACTGGAAATTGCTAAAGCATTTCCCTCGTACTGGATGATGCTGTGTGCTTCCCACAGTCTCCTGGACGTCGCCATCTTCTTCGTTATTTGATGATATTCTGGTAGATTAGATAATTCTATGGTCCGTACATCGGACCCAAACACTCGTACAACCACACTGGTTAAGTTTTACAAAAGTTAGTCCTCCACTCCACGGAACATCGGAGCGACTTCCGCGTGCAACCGTACTCGTTAAGTTCTACACAGATAGTCCACGTTCCATGGCGCGTCGAACGATATATGCACCTGTCGGCTCCCCCACTCTTCAGCCGACTCCTAGCTTGCGTGGTCTCCACTGATTGGCTGCTCCCTACGCGCTAGATCCCCACTCTGGCTCATTACACTCGGCGGGAGGGAGAAGTCGTTTTCCGTTCCATACATTCGCCTTTTCTTGACGCAGCAACCCAAGATTGCGTCATGCTTCCCGACAAGATTAATCCTGTATATGAATTTCCAGTGACTCATGTCTCTCAAAATATCCTAACTGACGAAAACTCCGTAAAATTCCGCAATCACATAATTTTCTATGTTATTGTCGTTCGTAATAATTTGCTTGATAGCGTTTTCTAAGACATAGAAAACCTATCTGTATGCTTTTAATTTTTATAAAATGCTCCAAAAATATTTTAATAACAATTATAATAAAATAAAGCTAACACCTAAGAGAAAGCGTAAGCCTGCCCAATCCAATAGGAAGAAAAATTATGACCCCACATATTTAATGAACAATAAAGTATACTTGGAGAGATCTAAAACACAACTAAGTGATGACTTAGAGGTGATAATTAATAAATTGAAATCAGTAGCTGAAGAACTTGCTCCCATTAAAAGGAGGAAGAAACATGCTTGGTGGAACGAGGAGTGCGATAAAGCAATTCAAATGAGGCACAAAGCATGGTTAAATGATCAACAAAGGAAAACCGACGAATCCAGAACAGAACTAACTAATGCTAGAAGACAAGCAGCTAAAGAAATTCGAAGAATTAAAAGGAATCATCAGAATGAAATGCTCAGAACAATAGATGAATCATTCAAGCAACATAAAACAAGGGATTATTACAAGTCGTTTAAACAGTATCAGTCTAAGTATACCCCACCTACACTTATGCTGAGAAATGAAAATGGGAAAATGGCACATAACAACCAAGACAATGCAAATATCTTGGCAGTCTACTTCAAAAAATTACTCAACTGCGAAGACCCAAGAGAAAATCTGGAATTTGACCCAAAACCTAAAAACAAAACACCACTAGAAAAGGTTATTCCACCAACATATGAGGAAGTGATCAAAGCCGTTAACTTGCTCAAGAACTATAAAGCAGCAGGAGAAAATCAGTTGGTTGCAGAATTATGGAAGAATGCAAATGATCAAACTCTACGAAACCTACATAAACGTATTATTGACATATGGAACTCTGAAAAAATGCCAGAGGAATGGAACACTGCAATAATCCACCCCCTACACAAGAAAGGTGATAGGTCAGATCCCAATAATTATAGAGGAATATCCCTTGTTGATGTCACATATAAGATCTTTTCAAAAATTCTTCACTCAAGAATACAGGAACAACTGGACCAAGAATTTGGAGAGTACCAAGGAGGATTTCGGCCAGGCAGAAGTTGTCCAGATCAAATCATCAGTCTTAAATGGATTATGAAGCATCACAGAGCTCGAAGTAAGAACCTAGTCATCACTTTTGTTGACTTCAAAAAAGCTTATGACAGTATTCATCGGAAGTCATTACTAAATACTCTTCAAGAATTTGGTGTTCACAGGAAATTGATCAACCTTATTGGAATGACTCTCAAGAACACTAAAGCAAAAGTTAAATTTAGAGGAGAATTGTCAAAACCATTTACAATCACAACCGGCCTTCGGCAGGGGGATGGTCTCTCACCTATTTTGTTTAATTGTGTACTGGAGAAGGTCATGAGAGAATGGAGAAAGAAATGCCAACCAAACATCAAGATTGGTAGAAATATTAAACTAAACTGCCTGGCATTTGCAGACGATCTTGCACTACTGGCAAATGGTGTGGAAGAGGCTAAAGTCCAAATTGAACAACTGGAAAACATTGCAGAAAAAGTGGGATTACAAATTTCATTTGAAAAGACAGAGATTATGCCAACCTTCGAGGTGGACACTCCTGTCCTTCAACTAAATGATAATAAACAAATTAAGGTTGTAAAAAAGTTCAAGTACCTTGGGGAAACTATAACTTGGAACCTAAATGAGAAAGCCGCAATAGAGTACAGAACAACAAAACTGAGACAAGCACAACGGGTCACATGGTCAACTTATAAGAAGAAATCTCTCTCGATGAATGCCAAATTCAAACATTATGGTTCACTAGTTAAACCTGAAGCAACTTATGCAAGTGAAACCCTGTTTAAGATGAATACCAAAGCAACAACAGATAAAATCCAAAAAATAGACAGAAGGATCATCAGGACAATTATCAATAAAAAACATCAAGTAAATGGACAATGGAGACTGCTGCCTAATGAAATAGTCTATCGGGAAAATGAATCAATTGTGGATACAATGCGAAAAAGGAGACTTGCTTTTTTCAGCCACATAGTAAGACTACCAGACACCAGACTACTGAAACAATTATTCAATTTCTTTTGGAAAAGTAAAACCAAGAACAACTGGTTCGTTGAGGTCCAGAATGATTTAGACGAGCTAAATATTACAATGAAACAAATTGCAGAGAGAAAAGAGAAGAGGATTCTGAGAAGTAGGGATACAAGATTGAAATTAAAAACAGTCAAACGAAAACAGTACACCATTACAAATGAAGAGAGGGCGGCCAGGTCGGAGAGATTAAAGAAGCTCTGGGAGAAGAGGAAGTTGAGAAGCCATTACAACTCTAATAATGTAAAGACTGTAGTGTATATGGATTGATTTAAGTGCTCCAATGTGGGCGTAAACTATGTAAATAAATAAATAATAAATTAATAATAATAATAAATTAACATGAAAAATTCTCTTGGCTGAACAATTTGTCGCGTGAATAATTATAGAATGGCTTCCTACTGACTTATGCCAGTGGCATAAAAAACCCTCGAAAAACACGTTACATATTCGCCTCGGATCATCGGATGATTTACCGTGACGACGGTCCATTATCCTATTATCCCAGACACGTTAATAAACCCCATCCAAAATACATATTACATAAATGAAATCACCCTAAATTACAGATATATACACTCATAATTTTTCTTCACGCACTTTGCGTCAAAGTTTGTTGTCACTATGGATTGCACTTTGCAACCAGACCAATGTTTTACATATAGAATAGTGTTCCACGGATATTTCCGCCTCTCAAATTTCTCTATGTTGGAAAAATAGACATAATTAATGTGTGAGCACTATGTATTTATGATGTCATATCACACGCATTGAAGGTGTTCTGATATATTTATATCACCATAGAACTTCCTAATTTCACTGGAGGTCCCTTCCTTATGGTGCAATATAATCTCACTTATCACTGAGCACACGATCACACTATTGTGGCAGCGCCTCGTGACCATAATACTTGATCTCTCTTTATAAAATATGAAATTAATATTGACTTCTGAAAAAAAAAACCAGTAAATGCGCATTACATATAACACCAAATATTTCTGTGCCGTAATCGCCCTGTCTTGTTAAGTTCCCGTAGACCATATTCTACTTAATACTAGTTCTCAACACAGACCAGTTCTCCTCACACAAATAATACCTTTGTACAAATTACCTTAAATTACACACTTACAAATCTTACATGGCGAGGCCGTAAACAGAAATCACGTGTGCTGATATGTATGAGTTTCATGAAGGACTGTCTCGCCTTCTGATGGCCCATCTTTTGCCTCGTGGACGCCTTAAGCAAAAATACCCTGTTCAAGCGCTCACCCATCTCTTGGAGGCAAATGGGAATTCACCAGCGCTACCAAATTCTGGCCTTGGTGTATCGAGACATTTTAGTGCTCAAGAGCATCCGACAATCCCGTCATATTTCCCTGTACCTTAAAAACTCTCATTTACTTACATACTACCCCCTGTGTGACTTCTGATACGCCTGCCTGGAAGACCATCTCCTCCCACGCACCAAATACCACACTTACTCATTTGATAGGCTGGCTCGCCAGCTAAACACACTCGCTGTATGACACATATTTTCATAGACTATGTATATTATACGTCCTGTATAATCTGTTTCCCTCACTATTCTCCAGTACATATGCTGTTTTGCCAATACGTTTGGAAACTATAAATGGGCCCTCGTAGAGATAAAAGAACTTGGACATGACTTTCTCTAGCTTATTTGACTGTTTCGGCACTCTAAGTAAGACTCTGTCTCCCGGCTCGAATAGGTCAAATTTAGTTTCTTTTTGTTGGCGAATTCTCTTTTGTGCTGATTTAGATAAATTCTGTTTCGCCGACTGGACAATGTAATCCATCCCCGGTTGCTTACCCTCATTTAATCCCAACACCCTCGCTAGTTCATTTTGTGGTCTTTTTCCGAAGTGAACTTCGTATGGCGTCAATTTCGTGCTCTCATGCTGGACAGAATTCAGCCAAGTCTCGACCTTGGGAAGATGTCCAACCCAGGCCGCATGCTTGTCATGCACTAGAGTCCGAAAAAGACAAGCCACTTCCCTTAATGGACGCTCTGCAGAATTACCCTGAGGGTACCTTACAGAGGAATGAACGTGTGTTATACCAGCTTCCTGCATACTGGTTCTCCATTTCTTTGCAGTAAACTGTGGTCCACTGTCAGATAGTATCCTGAGAGGAATGCCAAACTCAGGTACATACTTATTAATGATCAGACGGCTACACGCTAGTCCCGTGGCTTTCCTTAGCGGATATAGCTTGACATACTTACTAAAAGCGTCAATAACTATAAAAATGTACTCGTAGCCGTACTGTCCTTTAACGATCGGGCCAAATAAATCCACACACAGTAGTTCGCCGGGACTACTGGTGAGAACTGCAGATCTCTCCCCCACTAAATATTTAACTGGATATTTACTCCTTTGACAGGTGTCACACTTAGCTAAAATCCTCCTAACATCCCTTCCCATTTTACTCCAAATGAAGTCACGACCAATTTCATAGAAGACCTTGGCAGCACCAAAGTGTCCTAATTCCCTATGAATGAACCAAATTAGCTCCTCCCGCAAAGTGGCAGGAACACATATTGCCCACCGATTATTCCTACATTTCCTTGCAAGAAGCCCATCCTGCATCTTGTACGTGAACCGTCCTACTTTCACATACTCTTCTTCACCTATTTCCAACCTAGCCAGTGGCTCCTTTAACTTAACGTCATCACGTTGCTCCACTAGCATATTTCTCAGTGTCTGTAACGATGCCCTGTTGCTACTGTCCACACATGCACATATTAAAATACCGTCCTCTGCTTTAACCACAGGATAATCCCTACATAAATTAGTGTCCCTCGATAGCATGTCTGCAAGAATGTTATCTTTACCTTTAATATATTTTACTGTGAATTCGTATTCCTGCAGAGCAAGAATCCACCTTCTAACTCTGTTAGAACTGAGTTTACAAGTTCTCATATACAGTAATGCATGGTGATCTGTGTGGATCTCAAATTTCCCCCCTACTAAATACATTCTAAATTTCCCTAAACTGAAAACAATACCTAAAAGCTCTAACTCAGTAATCGTGTATCTTTTCTCTGCTGCTGTCAGTCCTCGCGAGGCTAAAGATACAATGCACAGATTACCCTCATCATCTTTCTGACATAATACTCCAGCAATGCCTATATGTGAAGCATCTGTCATAACCACATATTCCTTATCTTTTAATGGATATTTCAGCACTACAGCTTTCTCAAAACCTTCCTTCAGCGCTCTAAAAGCCTGATCATGCTTGGACTCCCATCTCCACCGAGTCCCACTTTTAAGCAATTTCCTGAATGGTTCTACCAACCCCGAGTATTTAAGAACGAACCTCCTGAAAAAGTTGCAAATTCCCAGGTAAGTTTTTAACTGTTTAACATTCTGTGGCACCTCTGCGTTAAGTATCTTATTAACCCTACTTTCCTCTGGTGTCACACCTCTACTCGACACTCTATGACCTAAAAATGTCACTTCCGACTGACAGAATGACGACTTAGACAGCTTCAAAGTGAACCCTGCCTGATCTAACTTTTGAAAAACTATATCTAAATGACGTAGATGCTCCTCAAAACTGCGTGAACTAATTACCATATCATCTATGTAAATGGTTACAAACTCTCCTGTGTCATCCCCTAATGCGATGTTTAAAGCCCTAATTAAAGCTGCTGAACTACTCTTTAACCCATAAGGTGTTCTACAAAATTGATAAAGTTTATATTTATGACTAAAAGCTGTAAATGGTCTATCTTCGTACATAAGTGGCACTTGCCAAAAACTGGAACTCAAATCTATACAAGTGAAATACTTCTTCCCCTCAAATGTTTGCATTAATTCCTCTATTGACATAGATTTCAGCTGATCTGAACTAATTCTACTGTTAACCAGACGCGCGTCTAAACAAATACGAACAGTGCCGTCGGTCTTGGGTACCGTGATCAAAGAATTAACATATGGACTGTTAGAGTGCTCAATAATCCCATCTTCAAGCATCTGATTAATTTGTGCCTCAACTGCACTCTGAAAAGCGAAAGGTACAGGATATCTATGTCCTGTGAATACTGACCTATCAATAACGTTCAATGAATGTGTGTAGCAATTGGCCATACCAATGCGATCCTCAAAAACTCTCCTATTACACAATAACACATCATAGAGCCGAACACATTGTTCCACATCTATATTTCCCTGAAATGCAGCATCACGTAACGAGTCCTCTAGACTTCCGTTCGTAATCACACTGCCCACAAAACATGGAGAACCCCGCTCTACGGCTGGCGATACCTCATTTAAAGTACAAATCACACCTACAATACTACTCCTCTGAATATGGTCATTGAACGCTACTTCTACTTCAGAATCTCCCCATTTAAATTTCAAACTCCCTACATCATAACATAAGTTACCAGACACTCTACTTAGCCACTCTGAACCCAAGATAACACTGAATACTAAATTTGGAATTACAAGACAAATCTGCTTCTCTACATGATTGTTAATTTTAATGTCTACTAAAACTTGCTTAGAAATTACTTTAGACCTCTTCCGAACAGCTGTGATAACAAAAGTGCTTTTAATTGGCATCTCCTCAAAATTTACTCCAGTTCCTTTCATTTTATCATAAAATGCACTACTTATGCAACTCTTCATACAACCACTATCAATTAAAACATCTGTGTACGCCTCGGACACGTTAAATTTAACTATGGGGCTCTTACTAACCACTTCCTGAATAATACCTTCATCATTTAGTTCATGTAATAATTCATTTCTTACATTTAGGTCATAGGGTTCCTGTATAATTGTATGGACAGGGCATGCTACAGACTGAGATTCTGACCTACTTCGCAGCCTGGTTCGCGTTTAAAGAACCGCTACAGCTGGCCGTAGTACTACTAACTACTGAACTGGTCTGGTTGTTCTGGGCTGTGTTGTCAGTGTTTGGCTGTATATTACTACCACTAGGCTGTCCTCTTCCTTGACTCCTATTCTGGTTGTAATTATTGTCATTATAATTTCTCCCTTGATTTCCCCTGAAATCATTGTTTCTCCCTTGATTTCCCCTGTAATCATTGTTCCTCCCTTGATTTCCCCTGAAATCATTGTTCCTCCCTTGATACTGATTACCATAGCCATTTCCTCTGTTCTGATTTAGCTGATTATTATTATTTCTATTTTGAGCGTTGGCCCCTTCGCCACCGTTCCCTTGAACTTCTTGATGCCTGGCTTCATTAGGTCTATTATTATTACCCTGGTTCCGATTGAAATTGTCCTCATAACCCCCTCTCCCTAGTGCATCAAATGTGCTTAACAAATTTTCTACTTGTGATATTGTATTTACATTCTGGATACAAGCAGCCTCCTTGATCCTATAGGGAAAGTGCCTAAGTAGCAACCTCACCACATCACTTTCCTCCTTCAACCCATCCAGATATTTACACACTAATACCTGCCCTAAAAAATATTCGGTCATGGTGGAGCTTCCTTTAGGGTTATATTTACCACACACTACTCCCTCACGATGCTGCGACTGAATAACCTCATTCCAGAACTTTTCACAGAATTTCATTTTAAAATCATTGATATCAGTAAACTTGTCTCTGTAGACAGCAAACCAATTCCTCGTTTCCCCCACAAACACTTGTTCTAAAATTTCAACTACCTGGCACCACTCAATACTACCATTTTCCAACCTCTCCCCGAATTTATTTTCTATAGTGTTCATGAACTCCATTGGGCACCCCTGTCGATTGCTGAACTTACCCAGTTCTACCTCCCTGTGTGTGCTATTCACAAAAACTGGCCTATTCTGACTATTTTCTTGCCTGATCCTAGCTTTTAATTTTAACTCTAATTCTGCGATTTTCTCCTCAGCCTTCCTCTCAATACTGTTTACTGTTAATTTAATGTTTCCTTCTGATTCTTCTACTTTATCATATAGCTTTGCTTGTTTCTCCTCAATCTTGCTAATGCTCTCTCTATTACTCTCTCTTAAATCATTTACTTCTGCAACTATTTGTGAGTGGACTTTCTCAATTCTACCCCCCAGCTGTTCCTTAACCTCTTTAGTAGCTACCTGAATTTTGTCAATTTCTCCCCCCAATTGCTTTTTGACCTGCTGTGTTTCCAGTTGCACTAGTTCTTTTAAATTTTTAGCCTGTGTACTGATTCGAATTTCCAACTCCTCCTGTACTTTTCCTAATTTTCTGTCTACATCTGCAATAATCTCTTTAGCCTTTTCTTCCATCACCCCCCTGATCTCACCTCTAATCAGTTTGAATTTGTCACTCATTTCCCTACTGTTTTGTTCTAATTTAGCATTTAAAGTTTCAGTACTCTCTCTATTTTCCTTACTGTTTTGTTCTAATCTGGTGTTTAAAGTTTCATTACTCTCTCTATTTTCCCTACTGTTTTGTTCTAATCTTGCATTATTCTGTTCTAACTTTGCATTTAAGGCATCTGTACTTTCTTTATTTTCCCTACTGTTTTGTTCTAATTTAGCATTTAAAGTTTCATTACTCTCTCTATTTTCCCTACTGTTTTGTTCTAATTTTGCATTATTCTGTTCTAATTTTGCATTTAAGGCATCACTACTAACTTTGTTCTGATACATGAACTCGAGAAGTAAAGTTTTTAATTCTGGTTGGCCGCCTACACTCCCTGTTTCAGTATCGGGATTTACCTCCGCTACCCCGGTACTACCATCACTCGACATACTGCTCGTATCATCACTCTCCCGTTGATGACCACTACGTAACCTCATCTGTCTTTCTTTCTCATCTCCCATAATGATATCCACTGATACAGACAAATAACCCCCAAAATACAGGCACAGAAATATATACCCTTCTCCTTCCACAAATGTTATTAGGTTTTCAGCCCCAAGTTGTCGGCGACAAATGTAGCAGTTTCGCTAGCCCACACGTTGAGCGTACAAGTGTAATGTTAATTAATGCCCCATGTTGGTAGCGACAAATGTAACGGTTTGGCTGCCCCAAACTGTTGGGTGATAAATGTAACTGTTGACCTTTGCCTAAGCTATGTTGTTTTAATGGGCGCCAAGACCTCAATGCAATGCTGAAATCTAAATTTGTATTTAACAACGTCTAGCTCTGGTAGAACACCTTCAAGAATCTATTCACTCAGATCGTGGTATGATTTGATCAGTAACCCAACAAACAATTGTATCAGGAGAAGGAATTGGTCTATATCTAATGCTACCTACTAAAAGCAAAGATTGCATTGTAAAAGAAATGAATTTATTATATAAAACAAGTATAGCAAAATTAATAATAATAATAAGTATAAAATTTAAATTGGAGCGTTGCGATTTTAATATTACCGATAGAAAATTACGTGAAAACGGAGTCTGATAAATTATAGATTTTACTCTTATTCCCAAGCTATGAAGTTACTGAAATATGAAATATAAAACAACTAAAAGTGAGAGATTGCGTATTTCTGCGTCATTTGCGCTTACCACTGGAAATTGCTAAAGCATTTCCCTCGTACTGGATGATGCTGTGTGCTTCCCACAGTCTCCTGGACGTCGCCATCTTCTTCGTTATTTGATGATATTCTGGGAGATTAGATAATTCTATGGTCCGTACATCGGACCCAAACACTCGTACAACCACACTGGTTAAGTTTTACAAAAGTTAGTCCTCCACTCCACGGAACATCGGAGCGACTTCCGCGTGCAACCGTACTCGTTAAGTTCTACACAGATAGTCCACGTTCCACGGCGCGTCGAACGATATATGCACCTGTCGGCTCCCCCACTCTTCAGCCGACTCCTAGCTTGCGTGGTCTCCACTGATTGGCTGCTCCCTACGCGCTAGATCCCCACTCTGGCTCATTACACTCGGCGGGAGGGAGAAGTCGTTTTCCGTTCCATACATTCGCCTTTTCTTGACGCAGCAACCCAAGATTGCGTCATGCTTCCCGACAAGATTAATCCTGTATATGAATTTCCAGTGACTCATGTCTCTCAAAATATCCTAACTGACGAAAACTCCGTAAAATTCCGCAATCACCTAATTTTCTATGATATTGTCGTTCGTAATAATTTGCTTGATAGCGTTTTCTAAGACAGAAAACCTATCTGTATGCTTATAATTTTTATAAAATGCTCCGAAAATATTTTAATAACAATTATAATAAATTAATAATTATAATAAATTAACATGAAAAATTCTCTTGGCTGAACAATTTGTCGCGTGAATAATTATAGAATGGCTTCCTACTGACTTATGCCAGTGGCATAAAAACCCCTCGAAAAACACGTTACATCCTGACCTCTCGTCACCTGGCATATTAAAAGCCACTTGCATAAAATTCACTGAATTCACTAACAAATTGATGAGTTAAATACAGGCATTGAAAGGCAAAGTTTATCGACGGAGTAATATCTCGAAAATTATAATTATAAGATACCAACACAAAACAATTTTCTGTGGAGAGCTGAGATGTTTAACTTGCGAGAGCAGAATATATGAGAGGAAATTGAACTGAAGGCAGCGTTGTCGCGAATGCTGCTGCCTGTGCACTACTATGTGCTTACGTCCTCTACACTTCAGCTCATTTCTAGATGATCATAATAATAATAGCATAAAGGTCTGCGCACACCGGCGCGGGATGTGGGAACGAGAGCGGGAGCGGGAATGTCGCGAACATTTGCGCACTTGGCGGGATATGCATCCACTCAGACAGCTGCGTCACAATCCCGCACAGATAGCGGGATTGCTGCGTTACTGCAGGAGTACGCAGCTTGCTGCGTTTTCCCGCGTCCCGCATCCATTTAGCAATGGCGACGGAACTGTTAATAGAGTGTGTCAGGAAATATCCTGCCTTATATCAATAACATGAGTAATGAAGATTAAGAAATATAAGGAATAAAAAGGTAGGAAGGAAGCTTGTAGTTTAACGTGACCGTTAATCTTGAGATCATGAGCCACGGGACCTCCTTTTTACGTGGAATCCGAACCACAGGACATGGCATTTCACTTCGAAAATCTCACATGCATTGACCGGGAATCGAACCCGGACTGCCTTGGTGAGAGGCTTACAGTACAGCTAGACCGCTGAGCCACCACGCCCCAAATATAAGGAATAAAGATAAGCTCAGGGACGAAATAGGAAAGGAACTGCAAGTACCTGGTTAGCATCAATTTAAATAGTATCACTCTTTGTTTCTGTGTTCATTTGTCACGTGGTGATTAACCTAAAGAAAACCGAACTGAACTACCCTAAAACTAAATATAAACTGCACTATCGCATCGTTCGCAGATAGCTTGGCAAACCTCTCTCACGATAGCTCCAACAGTTGTGAATCCAACACGAAAACTGTGACCAATTGTCGAGAAAGAATCCCCAGTAGCCAAAAATCTAATAGCAATAGCAAGGCGAGAAAGCTTCCCGATAATTGGTATATATTTTCCTTATGTTGCACTTCATCAGACGAATTCATTTCCCGCGCTGGTCAGAATACAAAGACGATTTCGCAGCGACTGCGGGTATCGTGTCAATCCCGCTCCCGTTCCCGCATCCCGCGCCGGTGTGCGTAGACCTTTATTATGATAGTGATATTCAAATGGTTTCTAAAAAATCAAAGTGCTTAAAATTTTCAGTGCATATTCTAAAATAAAATAATAGCCAGTCTTCAAGCAAAAATATTCAAGGCAAACCAACATACATAATAGAGGTAACACTTCAGGAGTGATGAACCAAGTAGAATACTTAAATTAGCCTAAATACCTTGTGTAATGACTGTAAGCCTCCGTGGCTCAAGCGGCAGCACGCCGGCCTCTCACCGCTGGGTCCGTGGTTCAAATCCCGGTCACTCCATGTGAGATCTGTGCTGGACAAAACAGAGGCAGACAGGTTTTTCTCCGGGTACTCCGGTTTTCCCTGTCAAAATTTCATTCCAGCAACACTCTCCACTATCATTTCATTTGTCATTCATTTAATCATTGCCCCAGAGGAGTGCGTCAGGCCTCGGCAGCTGGCACAGTTCATATCCTCGCCGCTAGATAGGGGCTTCATTCATTCCATTCCTGACCCGGTCGGAGACTGGAAGCAGGCTGTGGATTTTCATTCACCTTGTGTAATGACTAATGATGATTAATAATTGTGGAAATGATGTCCTAATAGATGTTTTCTCCTTCGCTATGCCCTTTTATAAAACGACATATACTGTAGTGAAATTTCAGATTAATTCTGTACTACGTATGACTCTTTTCCTTTTCACTTTCACTTTGATAATATATCATTTTCATACCTTATTTCACCTTGATCACTTCTGCAGCGGATATATGTGCTAAATCACTTAAATATGTGTTTTTATTTATTGTATATTTAACAAGCGCAGCCATGTTCGACAGCATATTTAGTATGTGAAACTGCCGCAGTGAGTGATCACATTGACGTCATTAGTTACCAACATATCCGATACAAAATAGGCCTACATTAGACGACACATGTAATGTAATTATGTGGGGGAAAAAATAATCGGGCTCTTCTTGGTTAGACGACTGTCTGGACGAAACCATTGGTCGCTACTTGGTTAGACGACTGTCTGGACGAAAATTACTGATTGCACTACAAGCAAGGGGGTCTGGGCGTAAGCCCCAGGTTAATTTTGTATGTAGAACAGTATTATGTTACCATTGTAATGAACGCTGATCGTAAGGATTCCATGTTTCGAACTAATCGGCAAAACCAGTGCCTCACTGCCTAAAGATTAGTGGTCTAGGCACAAACCATTGGTTTGGATGAAAATTATTGATGCGTGTCTACCCCCACTGTGCGTGTCAATACGCATCAATAATCTTCATCCAGGCTAATGGTTTTGCCTTTTATTTCATTGTTCACGTGTCGTGTGGTGAATTTTAAGAATGTCCAAGTTGTGTAGTATACGAGATCCTTGAAATTTTTAGTTTTCTATTACCGTATAATGTATAGCCTATCTGTGTGCGTACCGAAGCGAATAATTCTAGCGCAGCCATCACAGCATTTTTCAATATACGAAAACAAGCCATGAAATAAAGATTCATGCAATTAACATACAAATCATAGTGTTCACAGCTGGTAGGAAAAATACAACAAGGAACTACGGAGTGTCACTACTCCGAAGGTTTAATGCTTATTCAGCACAAATAACACTGAGTAAATGTGACCAACTTGCCCACCACATTAATTCCCTTGGCAGCGCTGCCTAGCGATTGAAAAATACAATATGGTGTTTGATGCTGGGAGTACGCTACTCTGAACTTTGCCTAGCGATTGAAAAACAGGCCCTTAAGGAGATAAAATACCTAGGAAATACATTCTTGGATCGCAGGATTTAGACTACGTCCGTAGCTTTGACAATACACATGCGTTAGGAAGTTATCTAGCTGATGGGATGAGAAGGTACCAACAAAAAACAATTTTCTGTCGAAAGTTGAGATATTTAAGTTACGAGAGCGAGTCAACTTCCATCAAAATCTGGAAAATTTTCTACAGTAACTTATGTAACGTGACTAAGATACAAGAGTTGATCGTTTTCAGCAGTGCCAACATTTTTGTTTGGTACTGGTTTTGCCGCTTAGTTCGAGCGTGGTGAACGCGGAATAAGGTTTTACATACAAACCTAACCTGGGGCTTACACCCCAGACCCCCTTGCTTGTATTAAAAGCAGTAATTTTCATCCACACTAGCGGCCAATGGTTTCGTCCAGTTAGTCATCAATCTAGAGTTGTATTTTTCAGAGATGTATTCTGACAGTTCGGCGTATAAACATTGAACTGAAGGCAGCGTTGCCACGAATGCTGCTGGCTACGCCTATAATGTGCTTACGTCCACCACACATCCACTCATTTCTACATGATCGTAATATTAATAACATTATTATGAAAGTGTTAGGCCTAATCAAATGGTTTCTAAAAAATCAAAGTGCTTACATTTTTCGGTGCACATCTCTACTTAGCATAAAACAAAGTCTCCGATTCTTGGATATAATGAGTAATCTTGGGACGGAGGTTATTTTAGAAAAGATATTCATTTATGACCAAAGGAAGCCTATTTTGTATCCCAGATGTTGGCAACAATGTGTGCGCATCGGTGTGTGCCGCTCGAGTGCGCCTTGTTGACAGTTGAACGAGATGCAAGCGCTGTTGGAACATGGCAGCCGTTTTTTAAAGAGCATTAAATAAAAGCACATTTATGTACTTTTATGTACATACATGGGTTGGTTTTTTAGTTTTGGCACCTTAGTTATAACTGGAGTAATAACTCACTTAGATGGTTCCAAGTTTCACAGGCCCTCCATGTAGTCCCCACCGTTGCGTACAACATGTTCCCAGCGATGCGGAAGTCGTTGGATCCCGTTGGCACTGCCCAATATATTGATGGTACGAAGAGAGCGCTCGGCAGCCTGCTTAACGTCTTCAATGGTACGGAAGCGCTCCCCACGCATTGTCATCTTCATCTTCGGGATGAGATCATAGTCGCAGGGACTGATGTCGGGAGAATATGGGGGGTGATAGAGGACCTCCCAGCCCCAGCGATCCTACAATGCCTGCTGTGTGTGCCCTAGCATTGTCATGCAGAACGATGGGCGGTGTAACCATGTGGTGGCGCCGTTTCCTTCTCAGAGCTCCTCAGAGATGGTCTTGCAGAAACGAACAATAGTACGCCGCATTAACGGTTTGCCCTTGGGGAACAGTATGGTGAATGATCACACCATCCCAATCATAGGCAAGATTTAACATTACCTTCACATTGGTGGGGGTTGGTCGATCTGTTTGTTTCCGTGGTGCCGACACTCGTTCGATTGGCGTTTTAACTGTGGCTCATAAGATCTGGCCCACGTCTCGTCAATGGTTATGATACACCATAAGAAGGCCTCTCCTTCGCGCTCATAAAGCTGCAAGTGCATACGACAAGCATCTTATCGCAGCCATTTGTGCATGTCGGTTAAGTCATGTGGAACCTATTTGGATGCAATCTTCCTCATTTTCAGTAAGTCCTTCAGGATGTGGAGGACAGTTGAATGCGCCAGTCCGGTATCTTGCTCTAATTGACGAATCGTTACGTTCCGATCCACCTCTACTAACACGGACACCATCTGTACATTGTCATCACTTACTGGTGGGTGACCAGATCGAGGCATGTGCTCCACACGTTCGCGCCCATCTCGAAAGGCTGCAACCCATCTTGCTACCGTTCTGAACGGTAACGCAGCTGCCCCGCACGCTTCCTGCAATCCTCGGTGACACTGTTTAGCACTGAGACCCCTAGCACACTGAATTTTTATCCACGTTCTCTGCTCCTGCTTGGAAAACATTGCGACTGTCTTTCGCGAGCGCTGGTATCACACTACTCATCTAACAGGCGCGACTGCGCACGAGCGGTGGTGAGGACGGGCGAGGTCATGTGCTCTGAGGGAGGGGATGCAAGGCAGCAACCGTCAGTAAAAGTGGCAGCGCCCAACATTGTTGCAACTTGGCACTGAAGCATTGGTGCCAAAACTAAAAAACCAACCCATGTATATGAAGTGCAGTAGTGACCAGGGTTCCTAATTTCAATACGGATATCGCCCAGAAGATGAAACAAGGACACAAGGTATGTAAAAGTCACATTCATGTCGGATGCAAGTGTATAAGCCGTGTTCTACTTTCATTCAGAATTAATACTACAAGTAGGCTATAGTTGCGACCAATATTTATAACATATTGCAACCAGTGGCTTCGCCCAAACTGTCATCTAACCAAGTAGCGAACAATGACTTTGTCTCACCTAACATTAGTACGTACATCGGTAATTTTCACCCAGACATTCAGTGGTGCAGTAACTTATGTCGAGAACTAAAAGAGAGCTATGAGATATTGTTGGTATTCTCTGAAAATTTGCATAATATGTGACTCAAGTGCAGTGCATATCCCATGCACATGTGAGTGTATGGCTCTTAAGAATGATGATTAATTCATGTTGCAGAACCCTTTAAGTTCGTTGAAGGCTACCACACTACTCTGTCGCAACCATGACTGAAACAAATAAAAATAGGCCCAATATAAATATTTTATCTGCCTACTGCTAAGTAGGCTATCGTTGTCGTCGGCTTTAACTCGTTTCCGAGTATAGTTCTTCTTCCTAAAACAGTCTACCATAATCTTAAGGTTGAGGTCTGTGGGCATGTTTGCTGTGACTGAACAGTCCAATGCGTGCATTAAACAAGCGTCCACACAGAACTGTTGGTGGAGGGTGTGGCTTTGCTGCACGGAGCTTTCGTGCTTGTCGCTTGGCCTTAACAAGTCTACGAGTTCTTCTTCAAACATTTTTACAGCAGCCGGGTTGGTCTGGTGCCAAGTTCAACGATCTTTAGCAAGCTGGTCCCAGGTTTGTGGATTGAGACCTGTCAACTTCATATTCTGTTTAACCCTTTGGCTTTCAAGGTAACGATCTATCGGTACCCATGGGTCCTGCGAAAATTGCCGTCTTTTTTATTGTTAGTTCATTATTTACGTGCCAGATAGCAGCATTTTTGCACGGAATAAGAAGAGTATAGTTGTATCTCACGTTATACTCCACGGGAACTTCCGGCTATCCGTATTTATCGCTAATCTTAGAGTCTGAAACATGTGCTCACTGGAGTTCCGAATCTTGTTTACATCATGGTCGCCGGCAAACTTCCGTTCATTTCTCTTGTGTTTTCGTACGTGATTATATAGTAAAATTAAGTTATATCGTAGGCAATATATTTACTTAACGTGTTAGTTCATTATTTAAATCGTTTTCGTAGGTAATTAGGTGCATCGTGATAGTGAAGTGTTAGATATAGTTCAGTTAGATTAGGCCTAGTTATTTGCCGTGTGTGCCATTGCGGAAAGACTTCAATTAGCTGAAGATGATATCACTGAATATCTTGATAATTATTCAAGTGATGATGATGTTACTCGGTCCGAATCGGAAAGTGTAGAGGATAATGATGATCCAGTAATATCTTCATAGGTGAGTGTACATATTATTTATAAGAAATATGTGTTTTATACAAAAATGACTGACATTTTTCAGTGTTACATCATTTTAACATTTTAATTTATCCTTGGATCTAATGCACATAGAATCTTGATATTTACTATGCTAGTGAATAATATTATAGCCTTCCTACTGACATGAATAACAAACTTGGGCTGTAAATACCATTTTCTAGAATTACTTCCAAACTTTCAAAATCTCAAACTTGTAATTTTGATTTCACATTTCTTATTTTTTAACATTAAACCCTTATGGTTTAGGGACATGACTTACTTACAGTAATAATAAGTGATATATACTCTACACGTTTACCATCTTTCATGTTGATATCTTCATTGGTGTGCCTTCCATGTAATTTTAAAAGAAGTGTGTGCATAGTATGGTAAATATGGCTGTCAGTTTTGACACATCCATCAGCTGAGAGCTTGAAAGCAAAAGGGTTAAATTGGTCCTTGTAACATCTGAGGTCTGGTGCCGGATCTGAGTTCACCATACAGAACCTGGTGTGGTAGTCTCGTATCATCCATCCGATGGACATGTCCAATCCATCTAAGTTGGTGACCAATGATGGATGATTCTATACTATTAGCATGCGCTTTCTGAAGAACATCAAGGTTGGTGATGTGGTCTTCCCACTTTATCTTAAAGATGGATCGAAGTTTCTGTTGATGGAAGCGCTCGAGCTCTCGGAAGTCATGTCAATAAAGGGTCCAGGTTTCACATAAGTGGTCAGTAGCCAACTACATATAACCTTCATAAATAATCACCAATGCATTCACACTACCACTAGCCGAGTGTGAACCATAGACTACTTCCAAGCTTACGAGTTACATGTGCAATGTACTATAATATTATGGCTGACGGCACTTGGAAGTCAAGAATAAGTTACATTACAATATTAGAAGGCAAATTGAACCTAAGAATATGTTCCCGAGAGTGAACTTACATATATATTTTATATATATATATATTAGGTTATGTTTGAATTAGCCCTATGCGAAAAATGCAGTCATAAGATTTTTTCAAAATTTCAGAAGACCATTAAGGTTTTTTATTATGTTATTTGTGCTCTGACTAAAAAAATCAACAAATAAATAACGTTGTACTTTTAATTATGTAGGTCTAAGCTACTTACTCAAATCTTATTTGATTCGCCACTGATCTTTGTAGAGTTTCTCCAATCCAGTTCTCATGTTTTTTTAGGCGTCATGATGAAATCTAAATAAGAATTTATCAAAAATTAATAAAATAAAAGCATCCAAACATCTCATACTAGTGAGTTTGAACACATAAATTTTCTATAATCAAGAGTCTATAATAACTGTAAAAACTGTTTTAATCGATGTATATTAGTAGTACTTACCTTGTACAACTTGGTACAACTTCATTAGACTTGAAATTCCAAAGAGAACTGTGAAATTATTCAAGTGTCATTAGTGAAAGTCGTAATTATTATGTAGGGAGATGTGGAAAATGCATTCTGGGTGTTCTCGCCAGAAAAATGTCGGCAACTGTGTGTTAAGAAATTTTAGTGGTGTTATGGTCTTTGGAGATGGCGAGATTTTAAGCAGGGTTGGCGACAATGTGCCGGCACATGAAAACAACTTAACTTCATGAAATTCAAGCATAAACCATCATTTACGTAGGTATAGGGGACGGCTGTTAATGTTGGCTGCACGTTTTTGGTCTAGTAACTTATTTAAGCTGTCCCGGACTATATATTGTTTGTTAGATCTAGTTCATTGTTTCATTACTGTGATGTGAGTGTGCCTGGTGACAGACTGTTTTAGTGGTAGTATTTTGTTGGTAGAACTTCAGTATTTTTTTTTTTTTTTTTTGTATTTTAGTATTTGGTTGTTAGAAGAAGGTTAGTATTTTTGTGCCCGGCTCCGTGGCTAAATGGTTAGCGCGCTAGGCTTTGGCTCGAAATGCCCCGGGTTTGATTCCCGGCCGAGCCATCAGGGATTTTAATCTCCTGGTTTTAATTCCCGTGGCTCGGGGACTGGGTATATGTGTCGTCTTCATCCTCATTAAGAAGCGCAGGTTGTCCGCGGGCGTCAACTAGAAAGACCTGCACTCGGTCTTTCCTGAGGCCACACGATCACTATTATTATTAGTATGTTTTGTTTGTAGAATTGCTCTATTACTTTATTCTGAACGGGAGTAGCAGCCTTTCAGAATAAATCAATTCTTTACTTGTCTTATAGGCGGTAAAAATATTGATATTATAAGCCAACTAATGGCTACACTGCGTTCCGCTGGACGGCTGAAAGCAACGGGAAAGTACAGCCGTAATGCTATTCCCGAGGATGTGTACCTATCTATGCATAATTGCATGTGATGATGGCCTGCTCTCTTGTAAAATTCCATTCCAGAGGTAAACTAGTCACTGTTCGGATCTCCGGGTAGGGACTACTCGAGAGGAGGGTTAACATCACAGAAGAGGCAAAGAGGAAATCTGACATTCTACGGATCGAAGCGTGGAATTTTAGAAGTCAGCTATAGAGCTTCCAGGGTTAAGAAAAAACTACAGGCTTTATGGGCTAGCCGCACTCCGCATTTGCCATATATCCTCGCACACCGCCGCCGGACACTCGTTGATAAGTACAGAGACGTCATAAAATTATACTTCGCCTAGTGCAGCTGTTTTGGTGACTGAAATAAGTTAGATAATCATACTAAAAATTATAATAATAAAATATGACCAACTCGTGGTATGACTGCCCCTGTGGAGGTCCGAGTTCGATTCCCAACTCAGCATGAACTTTAATTATAGTCTGATTACTGGAACAGAGTACACTGCCTCGTGAGGCAAAACTGAGAAGAGGTGGGTTCGATTCCCACTTCAGCCATCCTGGAAGTGGTTTCCCCACTTCTATTCCAGGCGAATGCCGGGATGGTTACGAACTTAAAGCCATAGCCCCCCATTCCCAGTACTCATCTGAATTACAAATACACACCACAATAACATAGGTTATCAGGCAAATTGAACCCATACCCAGGTATACCGGGTTTAATGAGCCCCTCAAATGGGACAACAAATAATACAAGAACAATTAATCACATGTTTGTCCAGAACCCGAAGCGAATCCCCTGCTTGTATCCCATTGTTCCTTATCAGCAGGGGTCAGAGCGCTGAGGCAATTACTTTCCGGAAACATTTCACAACGAAGACAAATACTGTGTGGCTATAACACAGAAATACCGTTAACAGATTGATGCGTGAACACAACTGGACCTGCTTTCACAAGCCGGCTGTAAATATTGTACCTCGAGTAATGTTAATTTACTCATAACTGATGACAATTTCATCGCAACAGTCGATAGATATTCTTTCTATGCAACGTAACGTAAAGGAAGCCGAATGTCCTATTCGTATGAAAAGCACATCACCGACAAATACTAGTATAAATTAAATAGGGTACCTTTTAAAAATTTTAAAAATAATTTTAAAATAAACAAAAACATACAAACAATGTAAACTATATACACAATGAAAAGTAAAACTTACACTATGAAGCACAATACAAGTTATTTATAACACTATGCACTTTCCAAAGAACTTGGACCTGGCAAATAATTTCCACGTTCTTTTATGCCCACTGCTGTACCCTCACTCGTCTCTCCTCTCTGAGTTGTGGCGCGAACTGACATTCCCGCTCGGCTGTTCCTTTAATTCAGCCCACTATTGTAATACTTTAAATCAGGGGTCTCCAAACTACGGCCCGAGGGCCACATCCGGCCCGCGGACAGATTTTGTCCGGCCCGCGGAGAGCTAGCATACTTGAAAACTCCTTTTAGAGAACATATTTTTTTTTATAGCAAATTAAATTTAGTTTACTGAAGTATTCTAATTTTATGTTGAATAATTATTAATATGACATCTACATTGATATGGTCATGGGCTAACTACTCATAACATTGTTGTAGGCTTATTGTTATTGTTTTTGTGATAAGTTGGATAAAGAAACACAGAATTGTAATGAGTAAAGACATGTATAACATGTAGACATATGAAATACTAATGAGATTTATGTAATTGAGATTTTCCACTGACAATAGTTTGTAGTTGTGGACTAATTTTACTTGTACCAATTATTAAAAGAGATTTAAGATGCTCATCAGTTAATTTAGATCTGTAAACATTTTTTGTGTACTTCATTTTGGAGAAGGTCTTCTCACACAAATAAGTAGTACCAAAAACAGAAAACAGCCCACGAGCAAATTTATGCAAATTATCAAATTGTGTCAGTGGAAGACTCTTATAAAATTCCAACAAAGATGAGTTTTGATATTTGTTCTTAATTATATCACTGCACTGTAGTTCAATCATTTCCATTTGAAGTTCCGGGGCTAGGGTTTCAATGTCAGTATCAAAAGAATCCTGAAAAATCTTAATTTGATTCGCAAAGGCATCAAAGTCCGAGAAACGAGTATCAAAATTTATTTTCAAAGCACTCAAAGTTTCGATTGCAAAATCGATAGGAAACTCAGTCTCAGTGGTGTGGCTGAATATTTCACATGTTTTAAAATGTGAAAAACATTTACTTCGTAGTTGTGATTGAAACAGTATCAATTTCTTCCGGAATGATTTGATATTAGTGTATAAATCAGGAAGATGCTGGTTTTCTCCTTGCAATCTCAAATTCAGTTCGTTCACATGTTTTGTCAAATCAACATAGAATGCTAACTTCCACAGCCATGCGTTGTTTTGTAATTCAGTAAGAGGGCGATGCTTTTCATTCAAAAAAATTTCGATCACTGCTCGAAGTTCAAAAAAGCGCTGAAGGACTTTCCCACAACTAAGCCAACGTACGGCAGTATGATAAGGTAAGTCATTTTCTCCAATCTCTTCAATAAATTGTCGGAATTGTCGGTGATTCAGCCCAAAAGATCTCATAAAATTAACAGTTGATATGACTGGTTTCAGAACTTCAGACATATCCAAACATTTTCCGCACAAAGACTGTTGATGAATGATACAATGTAAGACTAATGGTTTTGAACCACCGTCATTTTCTACAGCCTTTGACACAAGAGCGACCACTCCTTTATCTTTCCCACTCATGTTTTTGCCTCCATCAGTTGTAATACATTTCAAGTTTTTCCATCGAAGGTTCTTTTGATTAATGGCCATTTCAATTCCTTTAAAAATATCTGTACCAGTAGTTGTGCCATGAATACTATACATATCAAGAAGTTCTTCATGCACTTCATAGCTTTTATCTACTCCTCGAATATAAATCAACACCTGAGCAGTATCTGACACATCCGTTGACTCATCCAAGGCCAAAGAAAACCACTCAACATCTCCATTTTTGTCGAACAGTTGAGAGGATATATTTTCAGCGATGTTTTCTACCCTTCGAGCCACAGTGTTTGCTGACATACTGAGAGTTTTTAATAAATTTACCTTTTCAGGGCACATTTCTTCGACTGCTGCAATTATGCATTCTTTGATCATTTCTCCCTCGGTGAATGGTTTTCCACGTTTTGCAATTTCAAGAGCCACACGAAAGCTGGCACGAGTTGCAGCCTCTTGTTCGGTTTTGAGTTTTGTAAATAAAGATTGCTGCGATTTCAATCCGCGCTTCATAGCTTCGAATTTTTCTGTCCGCAAACTTCCTGTATATTTTGAGTAATTTTGAAAATGTTTTGTTTCATAATGACGTTTAATGTTATATTCCTTGAGAACGGCTATGCTTTCATTGCAAATCAAACATAGCGCCTTGTTACTGGACTCAATTACGAAATACTGAATGTTCCACTCATCTTTGAATTTTCTGCATTCACTATCAATTTTTCGCTTCTTTTCCATGCTACTAAATCACACACAAAAGCAACAATTCAAATCAAAATACTGTTACAAAGATGTCTTAAACTTAAACACGCACAAACACGTTTTAAGGAGGTACGCACTATTTTATTTCACAACAGTGTCATAGGAACTGACTTGTGGTTGCGCAACTAGCCTTCTTATATATTCCAATTACTGCCATCTAGAAATGAGTGGAAGACACCAGAACTCGCTCGAACCAACTAGATTACTCTGTACGTGCTATTAGCGCCATCTGTTACCGATAGAAGGTACTACCTATTTCCGCTTGTGTCCACCAGATGTCGTGTCACGTTACTCCTCATGGCTCGTACTCTACGACTAATCTAGAAATTACAGATAATGACAGGAAAATTAATAATATGCAGTGTTGCCGTTTTGCGGACTTTAGTCCGATTTGCAGCTTTTTTTCAACGTTGCGTACTTTTTCGGACTTTTTTTTCATCAGTGGACTATTTCACTTTTTACCACCGGCAACAATGATAATATGGTTTTGGCCCTCGGAACTTACTGGAGTAATCAGTATGGCCCTAAGGCTGGAAAGTTTGGAGACCCCTGCTTTAAATGATAAACTGAAAGATATCAAAATGATTTTACGTCTTCTTCAGTGTCGTAATGCACAACCAATACATGTTTCCTAAGGAGACGAACGCATTTTCATAGGATTCATTATAATACTAACGTACAGTTTGGAGCCATAGGGGTGGCACCAATAGAAGTAACAGCCCATTAGGACTGTAGATTTTTCTTAACCCTGGACGTTCTGTAGGCAGTAGAAGGTTAGAAAACTTACAGAGGGAAATAGATAGGTTGAGGTTGGATTTGGTTGGGGTAAGTGAAATGCGCTGGCAGGAAGAACAGGACTCTTGGTCAGGAGACTTTAGGGTCATTAGCACTAAATCAAACAACGGCTATGCGGGGGTAGGTCTCATATTAAGTAAGAAACTTGGACAGCGGGTGGAATATTATGAGCAATATAATGAATGGATTATTGTAGCTAAAATCAATACAAAACCTACGTGCACCACAGTGGTTCAAGTCTATATGGCTACCAGTCAAGCTGATGATGAAGATGTTGAAAAGGTCAATGAAGAAAGAGATGGAATTTTGAGGTATGTCAAGGGTGATGGAAATGTTATAGTAATGGGAGATTGGAATGCTGTGGTAGGAAGAGAAGGGAAGATAGGAGATTTTGGATTAGGTGAAAGGAATGATCGAGGAAGCAGACTGATGGAATTCTGCACCAAGCATAAGTTGGTCATAGCTAAACACCTTATTCAATAACCACAATAGAAGAATATACACATGGATGAGAAAACCGTGGATCACTCAGGATATACTAGAATTAATGGATGAAAGGCGGAAACACAAGAATGTTGCTACGCTGCATAGGTGATGGTCTGATCCGGTTATTTCACTTGGTGTTCAGGATTTATGAGACAAGAAGAATGTTATCATCCCTATACCGAAGAAAGTAGGAGCTGACAGATGTGAAGATTACCGTACAATCAGCTTGATTACTCATCCTTCAAAGATCCTGTCTAGAATAATTTACAAGTGGATGGAAAGCCAGATAGAAACGGAGTTGGGTGAAGACCAGTTTGGCTTCAGGAGAAATGTAGGAACAAGGGAAGCTGTCCTAAGTCTTAGGCTGATTTTGGAAGGTAGAAAAAGGAAAGATAAGAGAAGGTTTTAGGTGTTCTCTAAAACATTGCATTTCTTGCTGCGTCAGAGTATGGTGAGATGATGCTGCTATTTTGTTGAGGAGCTGAAATTAAAAATAATTCGAGTGTGGAAATCTTCTTGAATAAAACAGGACGATAGTTGGCGACATCTTTGAAAATGTTGTGTTTTCTCCTAATATGATGCTATCCCATTTGAACAGCGAGCAAATCTCCTGACGCGAGTCATGTGAGGTCGTAGCTACATGTGAACTGGCGCAACCTCGTGCAATGTTGTAGAGAACGCATATCAAAATTTGTACATGGAGAAACACAGGCATAGTTTCTTAACCTTTTAACAAATGAGAAGATTTTAAGTTATCAGGAGAATATTGGACCGACGGACAAAGTTTTATGTGTTTTAACCAATTGTAACGACACATCGTATTTTAATGTGTAGTATCAATGTTTAGTCTGTACTATGTTTATGTCAAGGTTAATATCATTGTATGTGATTGATAGTGTGCATCATAACCACATACTGTTTATGTCAAAATATGTATTTGGGCTGAAGAAGTACAGACAACTGTACGGAACATGTACACAGTTGGATAAATAGATTATCTACAACATTGTATTGAAACAATGGAAATTATTAATAGTTTTGTTAGTAAGGCTTTTGATAGCATTGATTGGGCTAAATTGTTTGACATTTTGATAACTATTGGAATAAAGTACAGGGATAGGAGGGTGATCTACAATCTATACAGAAACCAGACAGCAGTCATACGAGCTGATGGTCATCAGAGAGAAGCTAGTATTCAGAAAGGTGTATCACACATACTTTTCAATCAATGAAGCAATGAAGGAAATTGGAGAAAAATTTTAAGTGGGAGTGAATCGGAGAAACAATTTCAATTCTTAAGAGATTTGCTGATGACATCATCATCTTAGCCGACATGCCAGAGGATTTGAATGAGTTTGTGTGTGGTATGAAAGAATTCATGATGAAAATTAATAAATGTAAAACAAAAATATTGGAATGCAGCCGAAATAAATCGGAAACCTCTATGGACATCAAATTGGCAGGTGAAAAGCTAAAGGAAGTAGGAGACTTCTGTTACTTAGGAAGCAAAATAACTAGTGATGGACGAAGCCAAGAGGATATAAAAAGTAGGTTGGCTCAGGCAAGGAAAGCATTCCTACAGAAATGGAATCTGTTGACATGGAATATAGATTTAGGTATTATGAAGTTATTTTTGAAAGCCTTTGTCTGGAGCGTGACACTCTATGGAAGTGAAACTTGGACTATTGGTGCAGCAGAAAAGAGGAGAGTGTTTGAAATGTGATGTTACAGGAGAATGATGAAGATCAGATGGGTAGATAGGGTTACAAATGAAGAGGTATTCAGTAGAGTGGGAGAGGAGAGACGTTTTAGGCGACTGCTAATGAAGAGAAGAGATAGGTTGGTAGGACACATAATAAGACACCCAGGAATAGCAAGCTTAGTTATGGAAGGAAGGGTCGAGGATAAGAGCTGTAGAGGTAGACAAGGTTCTATTGCCTCGGATGTAGGGTGTGGTAGCTAATGTCGAGATGACACTATTAGCTCAGGATAGGGGTGCATGGATTGCTGCATCAAACCAGTCAAAAGACTGAATACTTAAACAACAACAAGTATTCGTACCATATTAAGACCTTTTTGCTATTGTAAAATAATATTTTTATGTTTGTCTGAAATTACTACAATGTTTTGATCTTCAGGTTGGAAGTGTTTATTTATACTTTATCTCAATGTAGGTGATGTACCAAAAGCTGAGTCTATCACATGGTAAATTAATTTAACAGATGGGGAATTTTGGAATGGAAAAGACCAGAAGAATATATGAAAATAGGCTATTTAGATCTTTACGGAACTATGTGTTGAAACTGCCTCCATGTGTACGCTGTTGTATCTATTTTCTGCAGGATTGTGTAATTATTTTTAATATTCCCACTATTTTTAGCACCAGTGTCAGCAGATTTCCGGGTATATCCTCTGACCAACCTTTTCTATGAATTGAGAAATGCATGCTCGCGACATGCCGGGTCGGATGGTTTCCCTGTGATGAGCCTCGCTGAGAGAGAGTTGGACAAAGATATGTTCAACTTCACCCCTGGCATTTCCTGTAAGGTGAGTAGGACTGTCTAACCTTCATTAAGGGGGTCTCATACATTGAGATATGTCAACATGTTTTAGTTTTCATTTCTGCATTTAAATTAACTCTGGGCTGCTCCCACAGCATGTATTATTTCTAGCCTACTCCCAATGGTAAGCACGGTATCATGTGCATTTCGCTATAATTTTCAAATGCACATGCAAAAGTTTTCAAAAAACACACAAAATAACATATAGCATTATAAACATATTACTGTATAAACTTACTATAACATGATTATCCCTGGTCAGCGGCACGTCAATACTGGGACCTTGTGTGATAGATTTCAGAGCACGAGTCCACATAAAGCCCCGGTTGTCCTGGGCAGTTTCTGCAGTGATACTTGGTATACTTCCTCTTATCCTTCTTTTTGCACACTACACATTTCTTCCTTCCAATGGATTTGTACGTAAGTTACATGGTTTTCAGCCTTAGAATGTCGTCCCGTAAGTCGTATTGCGTCAGAGTCCACATCAGATGGTCTGCCAGATCTTTTCCCAACATTCCTGTCCAAGTATTTTGCAATCATTTGGTCTACCAATGTTATTCTGAATTGTAAGTTTGTCCCTTTGAGTCCTGCTTTATTAGGCTATACATTATGTAGGAATTTAGTATTGATACATTGATGTGGTGTCGGATGAGGTTTTTTACCACACTTTAGTTTGTTTCTTTTCCAAAAGAAATGCCTCTAAAATTTGGTCCTTAAGATCTACCCCACCCATGAACTTATTGTATCCAATGATACAAATAGGTTTCTCCACCTCCTCTTGTCTTCCCCCCCTTCACATACCTTAGTTGGTTGGTTCCTCAGTTAAGGGGCTGCGAACAACGCAGTCATGTAGCCCCGTGTACTTTGGGTATGTGTAGAATCTGTCTGATAACCGGTGTTAATTGTGATGTCTGTATTAGTGTGTGTATCTGTTTTTCAATTCAAGTAAGGACTGCAACTTTGAATTTTTCAAATAATTTCTACTTTTGCCGCCAAACGCCACAGTCAACGACTACTATACCTAGTTCAGAACTTAGCTACTAGATGCCACCGCAGTTAGCTCTTGGCAACAAACGTAGGAACCTAAGAGCGTTGTTGACATTCTTAACCTATACAATTTGGCTTCACACAGGTGTAATTAGTGGACTGTTCTTTAACATGCCATAAATCTGTGACATGGACCGCCGGCTTTACTTCCCTCCAAAGGAAGGCATACTGAGAGATTTTTAACGCTGTTAAAAAATCCGACGGCTTCGGTCCTTCACATACCTTGATATACGGTGGTATATGTGTCCCCATGGCATGTAGTTAACATTGCAATCTCCCGCTTGTCCATCCATTTCATCACCTTCAACTTGCCTTTTTGAGCACTCACTGTTTAACCCTTTTTCAGCTTTTTCTTCAATATCTGTGGCATGTTCTTTCTTAAAACCTTTACAGTCCCTATGGCATCAGTACGGTTTTCATTCAAGCACAAGAACAGGTCAAAGCTACTATAAAAATTGTCCATATAAATACATCTTCCTACATCTAATAAGTGTTCAGCCAGGCACTAAACAACCCTAGTGGATAGTGGATCATCAGGCTTAGTCAAATCTGATTGCAATATGCTCCCAGCATCTGTATAAATGATATAAATGATGCCCTGTAGTGCTGTCACATAGTTCAAAAACTTTTATACCAAATTGCACGCTTTTTAGTGGCAAATACTGGCCCTCTCGTGTCCAAACATATGACTTGTATATTACGACGAGTAATGTGGCCTACTGTTTAACCCGCCCAGGGTTTCAAACTTTACTTGTCGTTGCACTGACGTGCCCTATCCAGGGTCTGAACTCGTATAATGTGAATTATAACTTGGCCCTCACACGGGTCCGAAACTTACTTGTAGTATAACGTGACGTTCGTGGCAACCCTCTGGTATTCCAGAATGACTGACTTGTAACGTAGCGTGCTCCTCTGGGGTCGAGATCAACTGACTTGACCCTCCCGGACTCTCAAGATGAACTGTGTTCTGCTCTGGCTCAACGGCCTTATGTCTGATTTCAACAGAAATCTAGTTCTCGGCTTGCTTCTGGGGCCGAACTTTTTATTCCATGATCGTAGCATTTCACAAAAATAATGTCCATGTGTAGGACACTCTGCACATCTCGAAAATATACTGTGGAACCAAATTCGCTCGTTTACTTCTTTTCAATTAATTCTTGAAGGCTATTGTGGCAAGACATGAGCAAGTATCAGCAAGTATCCTTTCGCGAGAGTGTGCTTTGGTCATGCTCTTCCGTGCATATTTAAATATCTAATATTAAAGGGTTTTAATACCCCAAAAATTTGCATTTTTAATTTCCTTCTCAGTGGTGTTTATCTTTAATAATTTTGCACAGTTTTCGAGATATTGGCAATTTACATGTCCTGAGGCTCTGCCTTCCAATGACATCATTGGTTTTCAGCTGACCAAGCTCTCGAACGGGGAATACCCTTTCTGTATCGGTGTGATACATCATGAATATATTCGAGCTTATCTCGACTTTAATGACCATCTTAGATCATTCTTAAACTGCTGTGATATTGCGCAATATTACTGCTCGACTCATGGTGGCCTCACCGATAATTTAATTCCTCATAAAATCTATTTAAATAGATGTTGCTCCAGCTCCGTCGTTCTGGCTTATCTTAAGGGTTATTTATTTCATCCTGGGCGAGTCGAGTCGTCTACATGTGTTGCAGCTCCTTTTATAATCTTGCTCCCATCTGAATATACTGGGTTTCTTGATTTAAATTCACCACTTTCATATAGGATTATGTTTTCGGTATCTCTTGTACCAAATAAAATACGGGCACAGTGAGCTACTTGCTGGGATCACGGGAGATTTACATCAGACTAATATTGTATAATGGTCCATAAATGAATCTTTTAAACCACAATAATAAATTTTATGTTTTGAAATGTATTTTCGAGGGTGCTGGCATGTATAGTTATTTAATGGATACCTGGATCATCATCTTGCACAGTGCGACAAAAATCACGATACTCATGTCATACGTTGTTGGCATGTTAAAGAACCCATTTGAATTCAGTAGGCCATGTTCAATGGCAAAATTAATCTCGGGATTTTCCGCCAACACAAGGTTCCTCCATTCTCTACTTGAAAGAGCTATAGTGTCAAGGAGTTTAGATATCTAACCTCCTTGACTTTCATAGCGTTCAAAGGAACGACAAAATTCGACATGCAAGCTACCCTCTTGGGTGTCAATTAACAAAGCTTGCACCAGGCACCCGAGGCCATACGATATTATTATCTTGCACAGTTTCCAGCCACTGGCCGGGTCTGTTTGGAACACAAGCCTCTCCAACGTCTTCTGTCTTCCCACCATCTCTCAGCCTCCACCCTTGTCCAGTCTTCTCCTCTCTTCTTCACGCTTTCTTCCACCCCCTTCAGCCACCTGTCTCTCGGTCTCTTTCCTTCCCACTTCGTCTCGTGTACCCTCCTGGGTATCCTCTTCTCCTCCATCTGTTTTACATGTCCATACCATCTAAGTCTAGATTTCTCTATACCATCCTGTAATGGTTCCTCCTTCATTAATTCTCTGGTCCTCTCATTTCTTATTCTGTCCATCTTTGTAGCTCCAATACTGCTTCTCAAGAACCTCATCTCACTGGCCTGTATTTTGCTCTTCTCCCTTCCTTTCATAACCCATGTCTCCGAGGCACACGTCAGGATAGGGACATAGTACGTCCGATATATGATCTATTTGCTGTTCTGAGGGACATCCTTGCTCCATAACATGCTTCTCACACTCCTACGGAATGCTTCTGCCTGCCTCCCCCGCTCATTTATTTCTCTATCGTTTCTTCCATTATCTTGTATCAGGCTTCCCAGATACTTGAAACTCTCCACTTTCTTCAGCTGTTCCCCACCCATTATTATTCCCGGTGTGGTTCTTTCCTTCTTCCTTGTTGTGATCATCTCACTCTTATTTATGCTAAATTTCATCCCATATCCTTGTATTATTCCTTCCCACACGTCCAACTGTTCCTGTACCTCCTCCTCCTTGTTTCCCCAAATCATCAAATCATCTGCAAACACCATTGCTTTCATCTTTCCTTCCTCAATTACTTGTGCCACTCGGGTCATTATGTCATCCATCACCACAATGAAAAGTAACGGTGACAGTGCACTTCCTTGTTTCAGGCCGTTTCTCTGTTCCAACCAGTCCGATCTCCCTCCTCCCACTTTCACACAGCTCACGCTTCCCTTGTACATCTCCTTTATCCTCTTTATAGTCCATTTCTCTACTTCTCTATCCTCCAGGGACTTCCATACTTTGTTTCTGCATACACGGTCATATGGTTTCTCAATGTCCAGGAAGGCCATCAGTAGATCTGTTCCATACTCATAGTGCTGTTCTTGTAACTGCCTTACAGCAAAAATCAAATCCACTGTGGACCTTCCTGCTCTGAAGCCATGTTGTTCTTCCCTCATCCCTCCTTCTATCCTTGTCCTAATTCTCCTTTCCAAAACTTTCTCAAAGATCTTTGCACAATGACTCATCAGTGTTATTCCCCGATAGTTTCTGCATTCTGTTCTACTACCTTTCTTGAAGATCGGGACAATTATTCCCTTTTTCCAGTCCTCTGGGGTCTTCCTTTCCTTCCATGCTGTCCTCATCACTCGGTACAACCATTGTATCCCCACCTCTCCTGCTGCTCTCACCATCTCCACACTCAACTCATCCACACCGGGTGCCTTCCCTCCTTTCATCTTTTTCACTGCATCTTCCACTTCTTTCCATGTTAAGTACTTTTCTGTTTGCAGTTCATCTTCCTCTTCCCTGATTTCTTCCTCCTCATCATGGTTTCCATTTGGGTTCAGAAGTTCTTCAAAATATTCTTTCCACATTTTCTTCAGTTCTTCCCTATTTTCTATTTCTTGTCCCCTTTTGTTCACCATTCTAACATAATCCGTAGGATCCTTCCGCCTCTTATTTTTTTACCATCCCATACAGGACCTTTTTTGTACCTTCGCTACCCTCCCTCATCATCTTTGTCCACTCTTCCATCCACTTTCTTCTCTCCTCAGCCACTACTCTCTTCGCCTCCTTCTTTCTTTCCTGGTACTCTTCCCTTGTCTCTACCGTCCTATTTTGATACCACGGTGGGTGAGTGGATAGCGTGTCGGTCTACTAACCCCAAGATTGCAGGTTCGCCCCTGGCCGTGGTATGTGATTTTTGAAAGGCGGCAAAAATACGATACGCATGTCATACGATGTTGGCATGTCAAAGAACCCATTTGAATTCAGTAGGCCGAGTTCATAATGGCAAAATTAATCTCGGTAGTTTCCGCCAACACAAAGTTCCTCGTTTCTCTACTAGAAAGCGCTATAGTGTTCAAGGAGATTAGATATCTAACATCTAACCTCCTTGACTTTCATAGTCAAGGAACAACGAAATTCGACATGCAAGCTACCCTCTGGGTGTCAAATAACAAAGCTTGCACCCGGCACCCGAGGCCATACGATATTTTTATTACCACCTCATAAAGGCTCTATTCTTTTCCCTTACTATATCTTTTGTCTTCTCATTCCACCATGGTGTTTCCTTCCACCTCTTCTTACTACTTGTCCTCCCACATACTGCTTCTGCTGCACCTACTAGTGTTTTCTTAAATCTAGCCCATTCCTCTTCCACCCCTTTCTTCATCTGTTGGAATTCCTTCCTTTACCATTTTGGGGTACTCGACCCTTCTATCCCCTTCTTTCAGTTTCCATATCCTTATACGTCTTTCCTGGTTCTCAGTCCCTTTCTTCTCCTTACTCACTCTCAGGTTCATTACCAGCAATTGATGGTCGCTATCCAGGTTCTCCGATGGTATAACCTTGATGTCCGTGATGTTCTTATTTAGTTCTTTCTCATACAGTACTGTATATAGTCGACCACCGACTTCCTGGTCAAGTCATCACTGTACCACGTGATTGTGTGGCTCTTTCTTTTCTTGAACCAGGAGTTCCCAACTAGCAGGCTGTTCCTTTGGCAGAAGTCCAACAGTCTCTTTCCTTCCTCATTTCTTCCGCCCCAACCCTCTGGTCCTAGAACACTCTCATAACCTTGTCTTTCTCTTCCTACATGGGCATTCAGATCCCCCATAACAATCATATTTCTTCCTACCAGCTGCTTCTGCAAATCCTCTTCAAACTCCTCCTTCTCTTCAGAGGCGCAGCCTACTTGTGGAGCATACACTTGCACTATTTCTACGGTCTCTCCCCTCAGTGCTACTCAGTGGATGTCTGGATACGCTATTCATTTTTGAGATATGCTCATATAAGACCCTCCTCAACTTTTGAGCATTAAATAGGATAAAAAACATGTCTTTTTATGCAAGTAAATACGGGAATTGGTTGCATGCTGAACTGCTGTGCCCAAGATAGCGGGTTCAAACCCGGCCGAAGTCGTCGGATTTTTTAAGAGCGTTAAAATCCTTCAGTATGCCTTCCTTCGGAGGGGAAGTAAAGCCGGCAGTCCCATGTCGTAGATTTATGGCATGTAAAAGATCCTTCCACAGACTAAACTTGTGTGGAGCTAAATTTCTAATGTTCACCAGTAAGTATCATTGATTTCTGGTGGCGAAAGTTGGAACTACTTGAAATTGAACGGAACTTGTAGCTCTCCCTAGTGGTGTCCGCTTAAAGCAGCTACAACCTCTGGCGAGCCGAACATGTCCTCGGACACTCCCGGCACTAAAAGCGATACAATAAATAAATAAACCAACAAATATTTCAAAAGTGAGCTTTCAGTGGAATTATGGCGTACCATCACATCCCTCGTCTGTGATGCCATCTCCTGAAAAATTACAAATTTGTTGGTTACATCCTTATTCCGGGGAGGTCTTCAATTGTAATGAACGAAAATGCAACACTTTCTTCTTCAAGGTTGGGATCTTACCTGTCTGTGATGATGCTCCCCAGATATTTAAAATGGTGAACACGCTCGACTGTAACATGATTTTGACAACTACATAACATTAATTTTGTCTTATTTACATCAATATGATTCCAGATTTTTCAGCTGTTGTGCTGATGTTTCCTAGTATTTTTTGAAGACCTTCAAGGCTATCACAAAAGTTCAGGGTGTCATTGCTGAGCATTAAAAATTCTAAATTTAAGCCCTTAACCTAACTAGGGGAGTGTCACATACTTCATTAACACAAAATTAAGGTTTTCTCTGTAGATACTCCCAGTATCGTATTTCCTCGCATATTTTTAGCCAAACATTTGGAGGAAAAGCCGGGTGTAATGGTCATGCGAAGGATATTAAAGCCCAAAGAAGAAAAACCAATTAACAACAGAAAAATACAGTATCATCATTTGATGCATCCTTGTGCACTTTTTTAAATATTATTATTTGCTTAATTTGTAATCCCGTGTATTTCACTGGACCGATGCACAGAACCTCTGCGCCACGGTTTGCTTATGTTTCAGAGGCTCTGCTCTAGAGAGCCTACAGTGTGACTGGCTAGGAACACGGCCCTGGGGCAGGGATTTCCGGGTAATTTCTGTAGGTAGGAAAGAATGCCACAAAGTACCGTAACAGCAATTGGTCACTCCTGATATTACGGTAAGTCGAGGAATATCCGCGGAATACCGTATCGAAAATAGGAATAGCAGGAACTCTGTAGTAACGTGCATCTTTAGTTATCCGTATTTTGTTAATAATGGGTCCAATATGTGAGTCAAAAGAATGTTTTTTCCCTAACTTAAGAAAATTGGGGAGGGTCTTATATGCAAGTAAATATGGTAATATTATTTTATTTCCGTTTTATTCATATTAGGCTGTTTTCTTGTTTAGGCGTCCACTTCAAGATTGCTGTTTTCTTATTTACATTAGGTTCCAAAGATTAGAAAAAAAGTTAAAAGAGAAAAGAGGCAGATGGCTCTAATGTTTCACCCCTTAAAACAACAGTCCATCATCATAATACTGCTTGCCACGGTGGGTGAGTGGTTATAGTGTCGGGCTACCAACCCCAAGATTGCAGGTTCGCTCCTGGCCATGGTAAGTGATTTTTGAAAGGCGACAAAAATCGCGACACTCTTGTCATACGTTGTTGGCATGTTAAAGAACCCATTTGAATTCAGTAAGCCGTATTCAATGGCAAAATTAATCTCGGGATTTTCCGCCAACACAAAGTTCCTCCATTCTCTACTTGAAAGCGCTGTAGTGTCAAGGAGTTTAGATATCTAACCTCCTTGACTTTCATAGCGTTCAAAGGAACGACGAAATTCGACATGCAAGCTACCCTTGCAAAGCTTGCACCAGGCACCCGAGGCCATATGGGGAGAGGACAGACATTCAGAGTACACACACTCACACTCACACACACACACACACATACACACACACACAGACAGACACACTGTATGTCTACCATGTTATTTATGTGTATATAGATTATCTGTTTGTTACAAGCATAGAACAACACTAGACAGCAGTGATTTACCAGGTAAGAATGCCTTAGGAACTTGTCCAGGAAGAGTAAATGAATGGTCCCCGGAAAGGACGTACCCAGAGGCACTTTTGTGAGGTGGGTAGAGGGGAGGGGAGAAGAGAATGGAAGGAATCGCTCTTAAGATTTTAGGCACGTGTCTTCATTCTCTTGTGTTTCCAGGAAGCTCTTGGTTGGTAAGTTGTTGTACTCAATCTGTCTTCTCCTATTTTTGTATTATACCACTCCTTAATTTTCCTTTCTGAGTATTTAATTCTCTGTTTAGTTTCATGATCAAAAGGACAGCTCTCAGTACTGCTCACTATCCATTGTGAAGAGGTGGTGCTTCCTTATAGCTGACCATTGCTGCCAAGATGTGGGAGTGTCTCTTGTTCCTGGTGCTCATGTTCCTCTATTCAGCGAAACGGCTCGAAATTGTGTCCTGGTGAGTTTGTGCATTCTATCAAAAAGGTCTGTATAGACAATACCCATCACTCCCCTCATTTAACCTTCAGAGTGATATCGACAAAACGATTTATCACCAATTCTGCCACGCGGGGGTGCTAATAATGAAACTGTTCGTCGCTATGCGTGCGCCTTTTTTAGTTTCACATTCCCGTAGTTTGAGGCGATGTTATTTGAAAGAAGACTTACCTGCTCTTTGGTGATAACTGATAATCCATAGAACCATTTGCTTGGCATTTTTAATCTCTATTTGATGTGAATTACACTATTCATTTGTTCAAAGAGATGAAAAAGTTTTGAAGTTTGTTTAACCCTCTTAGTGCCAGGCGAAAAGGTAAAGGTGAAGTCTAAAAGTGCCAGGCTGTTTTAATGGAAAATGCAGGCTTTCAGAAAAAAAATATGTATATCCCTTCTTTTGAAAGATACGGAAGCGAAATTTAGTCAGGGAGTGCAAAACATAGCTATCTAAATTCAGGGAAATTTTCAGATCATTATGAAACTTATTTCTTTCTTTATTAATTAATTAATCAAAATATTTCTTCTGTAAAATAAAAATTTGAAAGTTTGATTTTTCCTATTACCACACGCTTATAAATGGAGTAAAAATGAACACCGGAGCGCACACATACATAACAAAAGAACCAGGAAATGCAGTTTTTTAGTTTAAAAATATCAGCAGGGGTGTCAAAAATCCGAAATTCTAAAATCTAACATATTCTTAAAATACCGTACACCAACAATGGTATTGTTGATATAAATAAAATAAAAATAATTAGAGTGAAACTAAATAAACAGAAGGGCACCCTGTAGTTTTATCTTTCACATTTGTGGTTGTGTAGCCTGTGGAGTATTGTCCTGGTCAACATTTCTTTCTTCCCAGTCACTATTACTATCAACATCATTACCATCACTATCGTTTGTTTGGTTATGTACGATCGCATTCAGCGCAGGTAATTCATTGTCCGAAGCGGAATCGACACTCGATTCTTCACACACAAGATCGCAATCACTGTCAACGAAGTCTAAGAGTTCACCATTTGACTCATCAATCATTAATTCTTCAATTTCTTCCTCTCTCAAACAATGCTTCCTTCCCTTGGACGCCATGCTTTTACGAGTCGCGCGTGAACAAGTCAAGGAACTTCAAATATCGCTCGAGTATATCGATAGACAGAAAACAAAAGATGTTTGCCAGAAAATGGTAGGTAGAACTCTCTTTAATGGTCACGTCAAGTTTAGACGCCATTTTCGATCTATAAGCCCCTCTAATAATACAAAAACGAAGCGTCTCTCAGAGCGACGCTGGCAAGTTTCGTTCATTTTATGAGGATCGCTCACAGCGACTCTGGCACTAAGAGGGTTAACTTCTGTGCACTGTAATGACTAACAACAGACAGAGTACTGGCGATTCTAAACATTATCATGCCCAAGAGGGGGCATAGGGGATATATATCCCTCCCTAAAAGTCTGATTTGTCACCTCTAGTGAAAGGCCGTTTAGCCAGTCGCATAAGGCAGTCTTTACCTACATCTAGTTCAACTATACCCACGGAAATTATTTAGCGGGTGCGCCCCTTAAGAAAACTTATTTGAGTACATGTGTGTAAAATGTAACCCAATGTAATAACTTAATTAGTAATATATGGAACCAATAGGAAAAGGGGGGAATATGTTAACTTGATTTAAAGCCTTGATGTAGACTGACACTAAGATGTGTGAAAATAACTCAGCACATGGGTGTTTATTCATCTGGAAATACATAGCAGTTAAAACTTTAACAATGTGGGAGGAAAATTTGAACGGTGATACACTGCCATATCGTGGACAGGACTAATAACTCAGGGTGTCAACCGGTAACGAAAAAGTATCTAATTTTACAAACGGGTAACGAAAGTAACGATTAGTAGCTAATTTTAATGTCTGGATACTTGGAGGTAACGAAAATTTGCTGATGTCGGTTTAAATCATTAAAACTCGTGCCGCTAGGCTCACAGATTGCGATGGAGCAAGTTTCATACAAGCGGCGCCGATTGCGTAAGCTATATTTCCCCGTGTCCGACCTCAAGGAAATGCATACTGAGGATACCTTGAGTTGTATACATTGGTTCAACGTATATTTTCGGCATCAAGAAGAGTTTTTTGTTTTGTGTGAAATATTTTTCTGTATTATTAGGAAACCTGCCTTTTGGTGAGACGTTTTGTAACCGAATTTATTCAGTTACATTAGCTCACCCTCGGGTTTTTGCCTTGTGCAGTTAGTTTGGGGCATTTTATTCGTATCTTATTATATTGGGTTGAAGTGGGGGATGGAGTGGTGATTCTTATTGTGCCTGTGTATATTTTTGTGGACGGATTCATTTTCGGATGTTCCGGGCCGAGTAGATTCGTTGTTTATTAATTATCAGTTTTTGGATATTTGATACTATAAAATAAGGGTTTATTGCGATTTATTAAGTTTTGGGGACAGGGATATATAAGACTATTATTTTTGAGTAGAAGCATTATTTCATTTTGGTTTGGGGTTAATGGCTTTATTTTGACTAGTGATGTTAAAATTTTCAATTCCTGGCTGTACTATAAGGTACGATGAATCGGTATTTTCGAGGCCTGGAAAGTTGCATACCCGGAAAAGTTAGGCAGTAATTGGACTTGTTGTTTCAAATCAGGGAATACCTAGGCTATAAATAGCGTGAACTCTGGTGAACTTCCCGTGGAAAAATACTGAGATCAGGTTCGGGTCTGTCCGTGAGCGATCGAGTGAATTACGACCCTCTTCGGAGGTAGCCCTACCCAGGGAGTGGCGCCCCTGCCTATGTGAGTCCCAGAGCGCACTGGCCCGGTGTGTATCATCTGGTAAGGGTCCCAGCTCAGGGTTACGAGTGAAGACCTCAACGGCAGTGAAGGCGGAGAAGATGAACTTCGGTACGGCGGAGCTGGCGGATGGGGCACATGTGTTTAGGCCCAACGGCAAAGCGGGCGGAAGAAGAATCCATTACTTTTGTGGTTCCCAACGGTCGTGAAGGCGGAAGAGGCCATGCCAGACGAATTGGCTGTGAAGGCGCACCTCAGTAATTTTTTGAGTCTGCGGCAGTTCGTTGCAGTCTCTGTGTCTGGTCTTGCATGTCTCATTTCATATGTGCCGCAGGACACGACTCCGAGATCATAGTGAGTGGGTCACTTCCTGGCAAGTTGTGATCCACCCTAAACAAATACACGCCAGTGGCAATTCTTCCATCAGTCACTTATTTTCTAAAGTCCAACGGTGATGGGATATGGATGGTGGGGGCAGGTTATGGGTGTAACTGGAAGCCCCTAGTTCGGACCTGCACGTTGGCAGCAGATGTGTGATGGTCGTCTTCCTGGGACTCTGTGGCTACTCAGGAGTTCGGTCCTGCATCTGTGTTTGAGCAGGCCTGTTTAGGATTACCGCTGCTCACCCCACATGGGGAAGGCCCTAGAAAAGGTGGGCTAAACATCGGAAGTCACATCTACTGTCCGGCTGGGCGGCCGCACCCAGCAGGTCACCCCTCATGCGGTCGAAAAACAAAAACTACCAAGTCAATAAGGACACATAATTTTATCATTGGAACATGGAACGTCAGAACTTTGCTTGACTTAAAAGATAACGACAGGCCTGAAAGAAGAACGGCTCTTATTACTCATGAATTATCCAGACTCAACATTGACATCGCTGCTCTCAGTGAAACCAGGTTGTCCACTGAAGGAAAAATTACTGAGTTTGGATCAGGTTATACCATCTTCTGGAAGGGAAAAGAGGAGGCAGAACATCATATTCATGGTGTAGGATTCGCTGTAAAGACCAAGCTAGTTAATGATTTCCAAATTACTCCCACTGCAATCAGCGAAAGACTTATGACTCTCCGCATTCCACTCTCTGGAGGTTCATTCATGACTCTCATATCTGCCTATGCTCCAACTTTGAAGGCCGATGATGAAGTTAAGGGCCAGTTCTATGACCAGCTTGGCACAATCATCTCCAAGGTACTATCTACAGATAAGCTCTTACTCCTTGGTGATTTCAATGCAAGAGTTGGGAAAATGTGATGGGTAAACAAGGTCTTGGAACCTGTAATCCCAATGGACTTCTTCTTCTTGGTCTTTGTGCAGAACATGAACTCTTCATCACCAACACTCAATTCCGATTACCTGACCGCTTCAAGACCACGTGGATGCATCCACGTTCTAAGCATTGGCACATCCTTGATTACGTCATTACCCGACAATGTGATAAGAAGGACATACTTATTACCAAAACAGCAAGGAATATTGACGATTGTTGGACGGATCACATCTGTAAACTCAGGATATCCATCAGCCCAAAACCACCAAGGCGTTTCCAAACCCCATCCAGAGGAAAGTTTAACACCTCCAAACTTCAGGATGAATCTATTTCCACAAACTTTGAGAATATGATCAATGCCCAGCTATCAGATCATCCAGTTAAAACAAGTGACATTCGAGAAGAATGGACCAATCTGAGGGAGATAATCACTAAGTCAGCTGAAGAAACCATTGGTTTGGTAAAGCAGAAAAGTCAAGACTGGTTTGATGACAACAACGAAGAAATTTTGCGTCTCATCAACATCAAAAGGGAAGCCTATCTATCTCATCTTCAAGACCCATCCTCAAATACGAAGAAAGCTCGGTATTTTGAACTCAAGAGTAAGTGTCAGACACAAATAAGAGAGATAAAGAATACTTGGTGGCAGCGGAAAGCTGAGGAACTTCAGAGGCTATCTGATACTCGTAATCTGAGGAACTTCTATGCAGGGATTAAAGAGATATATGGCCCACTTCGTTCTTCATCAGGTACACTAAAAAGTGCTGACAACTCTGCCACTCTTACTGACAGCCATGATATCTTAGAGCATTGGAAGGAACATTTCTCCATCCTTCTAAATCGTCCCTCAACAGCTACTGAAGACTTCCTTCGTGATGTGCCGAAATATCCTGAACAACCATGGATGGCTGTACCTCCTTCTTACACGGAATTCAGTGTAGCTCTCAATCAAATGAAACCAAGAAAGGCACCTGGCCCAGATAACATCCCACTGGAGTTAATTCAAGCTGGAGGTCAGTCCCTCAAAACGCTGATTTTCACTCTTATTCTCAAAATTTGGGAATTAGGAGAAGTACCTGGTGACCTAAAGAACGCCACTATCATCACAATCTTCAAGAAAGGTGATCGTAGTGTTTGTGGCAACTATCGCGGTATATCGCTACTATCTACTGTGGGTAAAATTCTCGCCAGAATTTTACTTAACCGCCTTCAGGTTATCTCAGAAAAGATCCTCCCCGAGTCCCAGTGTGGATTTCGATCTTCCAGAAGCACAACTGCCTGATTTTCTGCATAAGACAACTACAAGAAAAATGTAGTGAGCAACAGAATCCACTCTTCTTAGTCTTTTATGATCTGGAAAAGGCCTTTGACTCAGTTCCAAGATCTGCTATGTGGGCGGTGCTACAATGCTTTGGCTGTCCTCGACGCTTTGTTGATCTAATCCAAGCTCTCCATGATGGCATGACCGGTCAGGTTTGTCAGCAAAATAAGATCTCTGACGAATTTCCTATCACTCATGGACTGAAACAAGGCTACGTACTTGCTCCAACACTGTTTGCATTGTATTTGGCTGCAATGCTCTATAAATCGCCCACAAACATCCCAGGTGTAGATGTCAGGTACCGATTTGATGGAGGGCTCTTCAACCTTACTCGATTTCGCTCCAAGAAGCTAACTCAGGTTACGAAGATAACCAATATGTTGTATGCAGATGATGCAGCATCGCCTACACTCACGCCAGTGGAGTTGCAACAGACTGTTAATTGCTACAAGAATGCATGTGAGCGTTTTGGTCTCACCATTAATGTTCAGAAGACCAAGGTTCTGGCACAACCCTCACCAGGCACTTCCCTTCCGCACTTCAACATTTCTATCTCAGATACTCCATTGGAGCAGGTAGACCACTTCTCGTATCTGGGCAGTCTGCTATCTGTACACGGCAATTGTGGGCAGGATGTTGAGAAGAGAATCGGTGCTGCCCATGCGGCATTTGGGCGACTATCGCACCGGGTCTTCTTGAATAAAGATCTGACCGTGAAGACGAAGCTCATGGTGTACCAAGCTGTTGTCATCTCAACATTGTTGTATGGCTGTGAAACCTGGACCCTCTATCGACATGACTTCCGAAAGCTTGAGCGCTTCCATCAACAGAAACTTCGATCCATCCTTAAGATAAAGTGGGACGACCATAGTATAGAATCATCCATCATTGGTCATCAACTTAGATGGATTGGACATGTCCAACGGATGGATGATACGAGACTACCACGTCAGGTTCGGTATGGTGAACTCACCTCCGGCACCAGACCTCATGGAGGCCCTAAGAGACGTTACAAGGACCAATTTAAGCAGAATATGAAGTTGACAGGTCTCAATCCACAAACCTGGGACCAGCTTGCTAAAGACTGTTCAACTTGGCGCCAGACCATCTCGGCTGCTGTCAAAATGTTTGAAGCAGAACGTCGTAGAATTGTTAAGGCCAAGCGACAAGCACGAAAGCTCCGTGCAGCACAGCCACGCCCTCCACCAACAGTTCTGTGTGATCTGTGTGGACGTTTGTTTCATGCACGCATTGAGCTGTTCAGTCACCGCAAACATGCCCACAGACCTCAACCTTAGATTATTTTAGACAGTTTTGGAAGAAGATGTATACTCGGAAACGAGTTAAAGCCGCCGCCGCCGATGTTCATGAGTTGTCACGGATATTTCGTTAGGAGCGGGGCGCACAGCATATAGTTCTGAGAGAGCGAAGCACAGACAGGGGTGTAATGTATTTGTTCGCCAGTGTTTATAATGGGATGTCTGGTGTTCAGAAATAGTCTTCCTACTTTTACAGCGAAAGTCCATGTCTATTTGCAAATTAGTGTCGTTGTTACTGGATCATGGTATCGTAACACGAACGAGCAGAGACTTTTAGCAAACCACTGAGCTCTTACGTGCTATTGGTTAAGCTACATTGTATTTCATGGTTCTATCCAAATACCATGGCTTTACCACGCCTAAAAGGATGATCATCAGTCATAAACATTTCATCTTGAAGTCATGGGAGAAGGGAGACGTGAAAGAACAGTTCGAGGAGAAAGCAAGTGAAGTGAACCAGTCTTAACGTGTGTATAATTTTGTATACGAACTGTGCAAGTAAACAAATGTATAGGAGGCTGTCATGCCTAGGTCTGTAATGACCGTAAGTGTTTGTTGCTCTAAGAGCGTAAATTCAGTGGCAAGTTACTGTACAAAAGTTATTACAAGTGCATTGAAGGGTATTTTCGTGTTGTAAATTATGTATATATGTGGACTACAGCCAATAGATTGTTTCTTTTAAAATTCTTGTGTGTGTTTATTCATGTTTTGCATGATCCTGGCACATCAGCGAACACATGCTCAAAATGCTCTACGCCTGGGATAAGGAGTCTCAAAAGTCGGGGAAACAGCTATTTATTTTATTCTATTTTATTCAGGAAGATCCATAAGGTCAACCTTGGCGCCCATTAAAAATCTGGAAATCAATGTTAAATTCACTTGTGGCCTGTATTTAAAGGCAGTTAATTCTGTAGGTCTGTGTTAATGGGGGTATTTTAAAGTTAAATCAACTCCAGCGTGGTGGTGTGAGTGTTACAGTTCATTCGCGAAAATTTCCGAAACTCAACAAAAACCTCTCATTTCTGTTACTGACCTCTAAATTTGGAGACAGTGTCAAATTGAAGTCCAGAAATAACTCGAAGTAATTTAATGTCGCAATCTTGAAAAATGATACCGTCTAAAAAAAAAACTTCGAAATATCATATTTTAAAAATCTATCCATCTCGTAAATTTGCGACATCCAGTATGGTTAATTCGAAATTCCTTTATATGTCGATTTTTTTCTTCGAACATTGGTTCCATCGGATATATAACTTGTATAATTTGTAATTCGAATTCGAAAGAAAATGTGCCCTTTTGTATTATTCGTGCAATCCTCTCTGTATAATTTGTAATATTTGATACCTACTTCGAATGTTCATCCTCAAATCACATCCTTTAGACCAGTGTTTCCCAAAATTTTGTGTGTGTGTACCACTTTAAGGGATGAGAATCTCTTGCGTACCACCTAATTGTTGGGAGATATAGTAACTATAGACTGTTCAAGTTAAAGTTCAAATAATAAAAAGTGTGTCCAGTTGTTTTATTATTTATTACAGTAAGTATTCAATTCAAACATTCAGTAATGACACAGTACAAATAATATTAATAAAGAAAACTCTCAATAATTAAACATAAAAACCAAAGTTCAACTAACAACTTCAATGTGAAGGGTGAGCTTGAAGATGAGAAGCCAACTTAGGAATGTCTGGTTTAAGATTGCTGAGTCTCAAACGAAGATAGTTTTCCACTGTAAGGAGCCTATTCCAATATTTATTCTTGAGATAAACAAGTGAAGAAAATACACTCTCACACAAGTACAAAGTAGTGAAAGGCAGTAAAAATCTAACTGCTTTGTCAGCTATGTCTGCATGGTCTGCACGCCTCTCAACCCTAAGGTTCACAAGAGCCATTTTTGAAATAGTTTGCCTTAGTTCTGAATCACAATTGAATTCATAAAACTGCTCCTTATCTTTGGCTTTAAAGTCTTCCGGCAACATATCAATGTTGGCAAACGGGTTTTGGATCCATGTATATTTGCTGAAGTTTCAGGAAAATATGCTTCGTCAGTTTGAATCAAACCAAAGCAGTGAGCTTTCAGAAGTCCAGGATTCAGCTGAAGATTAATTTCTTCTACAAAATTCTCTAGTGTTGGAAACAAGGTCACTATTTTCTCATCTGCTTCTTTTGCTGCTTGATTAACTTTTTTCTTCATAGCACATATTTCATCTTGTACACGGAAAGGAGTGTTGTAATCTCCTTGTAAATTTTGGTTGAGAACATCGAGCTTTGAAAATATATCTGACGAATATGCCAGTTTGCAGAGCCACAGTTTGAAACGGTTTCTACTGCCCTCACTGTTGCTTGACAAATGTAATGGTTTCTTACTAGCTCTGTCTTGCACTTTGAAATATTTACTCTGACTAAGATATGTTGTTTTAATGGGCGCCAAGACTTCAACGCTATGTTGAAATCTAAATTTATATTTAACAACACCTAGCTCTGGTAGAACACCTTCAAGAATCTTTTCACTCAGATCGTAGTATGATTTGATCATTAACCCAACAAACAATTGTATCAGGAGAAGGAATTGGTCTATATCTAATGCTACCTACTGAAAGCAAAGATTGCATGGTTAAAAGAAATGAATTTATTATATAAAACAAGTATTGCAAAATTATTAATATATAATAATAAGTTTGAATTTAAATTGGAGCGTTTCGATTTGAGTATTACCGCTAGAAAATTATGTGAAAACGGAGTCGGATAAATTACTGATTTTACTCTTATTCCCAAGCTATGAAGTTACTGAAATACTGAATATTAAACAAAGAGACGAGAGATTGCGTCGTTCTGAGTCATTCTTGCTTACCGCTGGAAATTGCCGTAGCATTTCCCTCGTACTGGATGTTGAAGAGAGCTTCCCAAAGCCTCCTGGACGTCGTCATCTTCTTCGTTAGTTGATGAGATACTTGTAGATATGATAATTTATGGTCCGAACATCGGAACCAACCAACCAACCAACGTACAACCCCACTGGTTAAGTTTTACAAAGACAGTCGCCTCGTCTCCACGGCGCGCAAACAATATATACACTCCACGCCTCCCCTCTCAGGACCCGGCTTCTTCTCGCCCGCTCTCCTCTGATTGGCTGAGCCACCACGCGCTACTCCCCTCCTCAGGGTCATTACACTCGGCGCGAGGGTGATGTCGATTACCGTTCCAGACCATTTCGCCTTTTCTAGGTGCAGCAACCCAGCTTGCGTCATGCTTCTCGACAAGAGTAAGCCTGTAGCCGAATTCCCAGTGACTCATCTCTCTCATAATACCCTAACTGACAAAACTCCGTAAAATTCCGTGATCAAATAATTTTCTATGATAATGATGTTCGTAATAATTTGCTTGATAGTGTTTTCTATAACATAGAAAACCTATCTGTATGCTTATAATTTTATAAGAACATGCTCCAAAAAATACCTTAATAATAATAATAAGTTAATAATAATAATAAGTTAATAATAATAATAAGTTAACATGAAAACTTCTCTTGGCTGAACCATTTGCCACGTAAATAAATATAGAATGGCTTCCTACTGACTTATGCCAGTGGTGTAAAATCCCCTCGAAAAACACGTTACAAGTTCATCGGTGAAACAGTTTTGGAATTCAAAGTTAGTGTCGGACAAAAAAGAAGTTCATGACGGGGCTCCAATAATCTCATAAAACGGCGGAGAGCGGCAGCGATTGGGCTAAATTGCGATATTTCTCCGCAATCGTTGGCTAGGGCAACTGGATTATTTTCAAACGGGCAGCAAGCAGCGCCGATTGCATATTAAAACTATGTTTTCCCGTGCCCCACCTCAAGAACAATGGAAATCTCGTCGAACGACTAAAAGTGACACCGATTATGTAAATCACGATTTTCTTCCATGTTCTATCTTGAAAACGACAAGAATCTCGTCAAACAGCTGAGACCATACCGATCGTGTAACATCTCGATATTTCTCCATACGTGACTGTGAAGTTACTGAAGTGGAAAACGTAGAAGAGGAATGGTCCCACTTTTAAAAGGCATTTGCTGGTGCAGCAGAGAGTGCTTGTGGCAGGACGTCAACAAGAGTGAACGAGAAGGAGACACCGTGGTGGAACGAGGAAGTGAGGAAAGCAGTGAAAGAAAAGAAGTCTGCATGGCAAGAATGGAATCGTGTTCAAAGAGAAGAAAGCAAAAGGAAATATCACGACAGCAAACGGAGGTGTAAGAAAGTGGTAGGAGGAGAAAAGAAGAAAAGTTGGGAAGAATTTACACTAAGAATGGAAACAGATGTAAGTGGCAGTAAAAGGATGCTGTATGGACTTCTAAGAAGTAAGAGGAAAGAAAGAGTTACCACAAAGCTGGTGAAAAAGGAAGATGGAGAGTTGTTAACACATCCAGAAGAGATAAAGGACATGGTATCCACAGGCAGGAAAAGTCAGGAATTTTGTTTTTGGTCAGGAAAAGTCAGGAAAAAGTGTGAAAAAATGGTGTGAGTCAGGAAAAAATGGTGAAAAGTATTAGAAAGTCTGGAATTTTATATTAACCATACAGTATTTTATGTTTTACAGCCATATTTTGATGTTACTAGTTCAACTAATCTCTGACACTCTTATCACAAAGAAAGGTTTATGATGCAATCCTTAACTATGGAGGTGTACATAATGTACCCATTTCTAAAAAAAATGATTTTGTCGGTGATGGGGGCTATAAAGTGCTGTGAAAATGGTTTACAAGTTAAGAGAGAGAGAGAGAGAGTATGAAAGGACATGAAAAGGCAATTGCAGCTAAGAGAAAACTGACATCGGAGATTAAAAAACTAGAAGATGAGAGGAAAAAATTAAGATTAATGTCTCAATATGAAGAAGAGGACATTAAAAGAAAAATTCAGATGTTGGAAAAACACATGAAAGAATTGTGAGATGCCAAGGTCAAGTGATAATTTAAGATTAGAAAGGTTTTTAAGACTGGAAAAAAAAAAAAAAAAAAAAAATTAGTATTAAGGTTTTGTGAATTCACTATAGTTTAGGTTATTAAGTACTTAGATTTATGTATTATTGAAAACTTATTTACTTTATTTTGTATTTGAAATGAATAAAGAGGCGAGCGTTGGGCAGCTATGGGGACGGTGGAGGGGCTGCTAATAAAAAAAGAAATATATAGGCCTATTTGTTTGCTCAATAAACCTTATTTCCAATGTTACGATGACTTCACGAGTCAGGAATTTTGTTGAAAAAACGGTCAGGAAAAGTCAGGAAAATTAACATTGAAAATTCCGTGGACACCATGAAGGATTATTTCGATAAGCTCTTGAATGTGAACAATTGCACAGGTGAAATGGAAGTGATACAGCCTGACGACTCTTCAACAGAGGATAATATAACAATGTTGGAGGTGGAATTAGCAGTACAGAAAATTAAGATGGGAAAAGCAACAGGGGTGGATGAAATCAGTGTGGAAATGATAAAGGCTGCTGGACCTGTTGGTAGACAATGATAGTATCGACTGCTAAAGTGTGTGTAAACAGAAATGTGTATCAGAAGACTGGGAGAAAGGATTAATAATATCAGTGTTTAAGAAAGGGGACAAGAAAGTATGTGATAACTAAAGAGGGATCACACTCATATCACAGGTAGTAAAAATACTGGAAAGGATATTAGAAAGAAGAATGAGAAGAAAGGTGGAAGGGGAGTTGCAGGAGGAACAGTATGGCTTCAGGAGTGGAAGATCCACAGTGGACCCAATCTTGAGCTTGAAGCAGGTGATGGAAAAGAACTGTGATTATGGAAAGGATTTGGTCATGACTTCCATAGATCTCGAAAAGGCATATGATAGTGTCCCCAGAGAGAAGGTATGGGAAACCATGGTTAAGAAGAGACTGGGAAGAAAAATGTTGGAATGGTGCAAGCAATAACTGTTTTAGCAGGGTACTGACCCCATTTGGAAAGACAGATTGGTTTAGGAACAAGACTGGACTAAGACGGGAGTGTGCTGAAACCTCTTTGTTCATAATGGTAATGGATGAAATTGTAAAGGAAGCCTATTGTAATAAAGAAATGAAGTTACTGTTACAGTATAACCTGTCATATCCGGACTAATGTGGCGACCGGCCGATCCGGATTGGGAAAATCCGGATATCACCGGCTATTTTTACAAATAGCTAGGTGACCAGAAATAATTCACGAGTTTGTTGTTGATTAATTTTAATGTTTTTAACGGTTTAGTATCATTTTGTTAACTGTATACTGTACATAGGCTAAGAAATAGAATTGCTTTAAACTAAATTAAAATAATTAAATTATAATACAGTAATATGCTTTACAGTACATGTACTTACATAAATACACTGTACATTCTGCTTCTACATAATTTTTTGAAAATGTTTGTCATTTTCTGATGCTTCACGCACTTCACTTAGGCCTACTGTTTCTACATTAGTTTTTGAAAAAGTTTGTGTTTTTCTGTTGCTTCACGCACTGTACACGCTTTTTGGATGCCATGTCCCTCAATCTTCTTAAAAGCATCACTAACAAGGTTAAAAGATAACGATAACAACGGTAAACAATAACAGTAACAACAGAAACACACTCGCAAAACAAACTGTCGCTTCAAGACTCACGCACAGACTGAAGGGTAGAAAGAGAGGCAGCCTCGTGTTGACGGTGGCAGGCAGGCAGAAGCCGTGAATGGAATATCTCTTATTCACACAAAGGGATGAGTTTCCGGGAAGATGTCGTTGACCGAGTCAGGCCACAACCCCTCGCGGTCAAGCACGCACACAGCCTTCCAGCGCTGCAACTTTCACTCGTCCTCCCTGGCTAGCACACTAATGTATCCTCGCTCTCAACTACGACTTAAAAATTCATTTGGAGATGTGTCCGGATATGGGAGGGTTCGGATATCTCAGGTCCGGATGTGACAGGTTGTACTGTATTTGCAGATGATATAGTCGTCTGGGGAAGGAACACCGAAGAAGTGCAAGACAACTAGATGCACTGAACGAAAATATTCAGAAGTTCAGCATGAAAATCAGTATAGAGAAAAGCAAGGCCATGGTGATGACAAGGGGAAAGGCAAGGAAAGGGCACTGTGAAAATTGGAAGTCAGAGTTTGGAAATTGTGGACACGTTCAAATACCTAGGAAGTGAATTAATGCAAACTGGTAGGTTGGACATGTAGATTAGCAGGAGGGTACAGCAGAGCAATGCATTCTATCAAAGTGTAAGGAAACTTGTTTGGGATAAGGAAGAACCAAGGAAAAGCAAAGAGGTAATGTATAACATGTCTTATGTACCGATATTGACCTATGTAGCTGACAAGCTTGACAAGCAGGCAAGAGAGTAGAATTCAAGCCAGTGAAATGAAATTCCTAAGAAGTATTATGGGAAAGACAGAGTGAGAAATGAAGATGTCAGGAAGGAAGTTGGGATGGGAAAACTAAATGAGAGAATTGAGAAAAATAATCTATGGTGGTTTGGACATGTAAAGAGGATGGAGGAAAATAGAATACCAAGTCAGATGCTGGAGGCAAAGTGCAAGGGGAAGACCTAGAACAAGGTGGATTGATTCAGTGAAGAACAGCATTAAACAACGTTAAAAGCGCTCTTACTAAGAGCGTCAGTGGTGTGCCACAAGGATCAGTTTTAGGCCCTCTACTTTTCATAATTTATGTGAATGATATCAATAATTGTTTGCTACAGGGCCACTTAACACTATTTGCTGATGATATCAGTTTAATATATAGCGCAAAATCCAAACAAGAACTTGCAACAAAAATAAATGATGATTTAAAAGTCCTGGACAACTGGTGTAAATTAAATGGATTGCTGCCTAGTACAAAAAAGACAAACTATATATATTTCAGTAAACCTAGCAACAGTAAAGAAACCATGATTCCTGTAAAACTACATAATACAGTAATTGAAAGGGTCTCATCAATAAAATATCTCGGCCTGAATTTTGATGAACATCTGAGCTGGCAAGAACAGATATACAAAGTTAAGCAAAAAATTCTTCCTGCAATAGGAGCAATATACAAATTACAACATGTTCTTCCATCTTATATATTAAAAACACTGTATTACAGTCTAGTACATAACCATATAACATATATGTGCAGTATTTGGGGAAGATGCACTACCACATTATTAAATCAAGTAAATACTCTCCAGAAAAGGGCAATTAAAGCAGTTTATTCCCTTCCCTTACTTACTCATACAGCAGATTTATTTCGAATCTCAGGAATCCCCCTTCTAGAAACCTGTATAAAAGTATCTGCTTCTCTGTTCATACATAAAAGTGGAGAACTTTCGTATAAAGGCACAATAAAGTTTCCTCTACAAGGACAAAACTATGAGTATAACACCAGAAATTCCAAGAACCTTGCAATTCCCAGGGTCTACACCTCTAAATACGGCACCAAAAGCATATTTAACCAGGCTATAAAGGATTATAATACTCTCCCAGCACATATAAAGTCAATAAATCCTGTCTTAAAATTCAAAAAAGCCTGCAAACAATTCTTCACAACTACACTCTTATACTTCCTAATTTTTAAAATTAATAAAACCTTGAATAGTAACTTACTGTCATTGTAAAATACTCTGTAACTTTGTTTTTGTATGTTAAATAATATTTAATATTCCTTATTATATAACAATGTATAGTCCTACTATAGGGCCTTGCCCTCTAGGACATCCTCTGTATGAAAATAAATAAAATAAATAAATAAAAAGTATTTCGACGCGGAAAAAAAAGAGAAATCGGGACTGGGACAAGATCGTGGAAGAAAAGATGAAAGTGGAGAAGTGCCATAAATACCCCGACCCGGCAGGAGCTGGATAAGGGGGAATGATGATGATGATGACTGCGAAGACAGAATTCGGTGACGATTACGTAACGTCGCATATATTTCTTCCTGATCTACTATGGGGGAAAGGATATCTCCCCAAACGGCCAAGATTAGAGCAACCTCTTGGTAATCATAACTTCTTGTGTACAAGACGACATATTAGCTTAAACAACTCATTTGATATTAAATATCTATTATTTATTTATTATATTTTAAATTTTTATAACTCAATACGTGAATTTTATTCACCACTTTAAAGACAGCTCATGGTTGTTTCTCTTCACCGCATAATAAGCTTATACGCTTGCAGACCACAGACGTATCTTGAATTAAAAGGTAACTAAAATTAACTAAAAGGTAGCTAAAAAGTAGCTAATTTTTACTTCAGTAGACACCCTGTAACTGCAGCTGAACACTCGACTAGCAGTGAAAATAAAATCTCATAACCACAATGGTCAAATACTCGACCAGCAGAAACAGTGCATACGTCTATAGAAAGGAGCAAAGCATTGTATCGAATCGGCTGTAGACAATCTTGTTGTTGTATTTGAGTCTTCAGTCTTTTGACTGGTTTGATGCAGTTTTCCACGCCTCCCTGTCTTGAGCTAATCGTTTCATCTCTACATGGCTACCACACCCTACATCCGAAGCAATCTGTTTAACATATTCTAACCTTGGTCTACCCCTACAGTTCTTGTCCTCAACCCTTCCTTCCATAACTAAGCTTGCTATTCCTGGGTGTCTTAGTATATGTCCTACTAACCTATCTCTTCTCTTCATTAGCAGTCGCCAGAAATATCTCTCCTCTCCCACTCGTCTTAATACCTCTTCGTTTGTCACCCTATCTACCCATCTGATCTTCATCATTCTCCTGTAACACCACATTTCAAATGCTTCAATTCTCCTCTTTTCTGCTGCACCAATAGTCCAAGTTTCACTTCCATATAGTGCCACACTCCAGACAAAGGCTTTCAAAAATGACTTCCTAATACCTAAATCTATATTCGATGTCAACAGATTCCTTTTGTAGAAAGGCTTTCCTTGCCTGAGCCAACCTACTTTTTATATCCTCTTTGCTTCGTCCATCACTGGTTATTTTGCTTCCTAAGTAACAGAAGTCTCCTACTTCCTTCAGCTTTTCACCTGCCAATTTGATGTCCATAGAGGTTTCTGATTTATTTTGGCTGCATTCCAGTATTTTTGTTTTACATTTATTAATTTTCATCATGTATTCATTCCGTAAGACGGGGTCCATACCATTCAAAAACTCATTCAAATCCTCAGGCGTGTCGGCCAAGGTGACGATGTCATCAGCAAATCTCAGAGTTGAAATTATTTCTCCTCGAATCTTCACTCCCACTTTAAATTTTTCTCCAATTTCCTTCATTGCTTGTTCAATGTAAAGATTGAAAAGTATGGGTGATAAGTTGCAGCCTTGCCTTACACCTTTCTGAATACCAGCTTCTCTCTCATGTCCTTCAGCTCGAATGACTGCTGTCTGGTTTCTTTATAGATTGTAGATCACTCTCCTATCCCTGTACTTTATTCCAATAGATTTCAAAATGTCAAACAATTTAGTCCAATCGACGTTATCAAAAGCCTTTTCTAAGTCTACAAATGCCATGAACGTTCTCTTATTTTTCCTTATTCTACCTTCCAAAATCAGCCTAAGACTTAGTACAGCTTCCCTTGTTCCTACATTTCTCCTGAAACCAAACTGGTCTTCACCCAACTCCGTTTCTATCTGGCTTTCCATCCTCTTGTAAATTATTCTAGACAGGATTTTTGAAGCATGAGTAATCAAGCTGATTGTACGGTAATCTTCACATCTGTCAGCTCCCACTTTCTTTGGTATAGGGATAATAACATTCTTCTTGAAATCAGGGGCTACCTCACCTGTCTCATAAATCCTACACACCAAGTGAAATAACCTGATCAGGCCCTCATCTCCTATGCAGCGTAGCAACTCAATCGTTATATCATCTATGCCCGGTGCTTTTTTCCTGCTTAAGTCCTTCAATGCTCTGTCAAATTCTGATCTCAATATTAGATCTCCTTTTGCATCCTCATCAATTTCCTCCTCCCTTTCCATTACATGATTCTCAATCTCCTTTCCCTTATACAAACACTCTATGTAAGCTTTCCATCTCTCAACCTTTTCTTCCCTATCTGTTAGAGGCTTTCCATTTGTATCCTTAATATTACAGCACTTAGTCTTCTTTTCCCCAAAAGTATTCTTAATCCTTCGATAAGCTGTGTCTACTTTTCCTAATTTCAGACAATTTTCTATACCTGCACATTTTCTTTCAACCATTCTTCTTTCGCTTTCTTGCATTTCTTGTTAACCTCATTTCTCAGACATCTGTATTCTGCTTTCCCCTTTTCATCTCTTACATTCTTGTGTTTCCGCCTTTCATCCATCAATTCTAGTATATCCTGAGTGATCCACGGTTTTTTTTACCAATTCTTTCTTTCCTACTAATGTTTTTTCTGCGGATTTTGTTATTTCTTTCTTCAAAAGTGCCCATTTGTCTGCAATTGAAGTTGGTTTAGGGTTTTTTATTAGTCCTTCCTTCATACTCTCCTTGAATCTTTGGTTTACATCCTTTACTTTCAGTCTGTCTATTGCCCACCTTTTTGGCTTTTGACTTTTCTTCAGTTTCTTCAACTTTAATCTGCATTTCATAACAACCAGATTGTGGTCAGAGTTTATGTCAGCACCAGGATATGTTTTGCAATCCAAGATCTGGTTTTGAAACCTCTGCTTGACCATAATGAAGTCGATTTGGTAACGCCCTGTATCTCCTGGTCTCATCCATGTGTATATATTCTTCTATTGTGGTTATTGAATAAGGTGTTAGCTATGACCAACTCATGCTCGGTGCAGAATTCCATCAGCCTGCTTCCTCGATCATTTCTTTCACCTAATGCGAAATCTCCTACTATCTTCCCTTCTCTGCCTTTTCCTACCACAGCATTCCAAACTCCCATTACTATAACATTTTCATCACCCTTGATATACCTCAGAATTTCATCTATTTCTTCGTAAACCTTTTCAACATCTTCATCATCAGCTTGACTGGTAGGCATATAGACTTGTACCACTGTGGTGCACGTAGGTTTAGTATTGATTTTTGCTACAATAATCCGTTCACTATATTGCTCATAATATTCCACCCGCTGTCCAAGTTTCCTACTCAATGTGAGACCAACCCCTGCAAGGCCATTGTTTGATTTAGTGCTTATGACCCTATAGTCACCTGACCAAAAGTCCTGTTCTTCCTGCCAGCGCATTTCACTAATCCAACCTCAACCTATCCATTTCCCTTTCTAAGTTTTCTAACCTTCCATCTCCTAGCAGACGTCTAAACATTCTTACTATTCGTAAATATTCCAATTGTCATATCACTCATATTTACTGATGTACCTTTTTTTCACCAGTAAATAAAATTCTCTTAAAAAAAACTAGTAAGTAAAAGGAAAAAAAAAAAAAACATGCTCTTTTGCATGTGAAATACAAGTCTTGGAAGAATCAAAGATTTTGAATTATTCTGTCTTACATAATGACTCCATCCGGAGATTGTACATTGCAAGTTACTAGCTGTATGTAGACGATTTAACTCTGCATTACAGCTCTGGAGGTATGGCAAACGTGCAACGGCTATTGCAGCTAGCTATTAACCGGGTAGACAGGTGGGTTTACGACTGGGGTTTTTCAACAGCGAAAACCATTTTTGTCGACTCCGGAGGCTACATTTACACCCCGAACTACATCTCAGGGATGCTGCGTTGCCATTGGTTGACACTTAATGCTTCTGGGGCTCCATTTTGACAGCAATTTAACGTGGCAGCACCATATATGGCAACTAAAAACAAACTGAAAATGCTCAAGTTTCTTAGTGGTACTACATGGGGGGCTGACCGTGCGGTGCTGCTACGGTTCAGCAAAACCGTCAACCTTGAAAATGCCTGACAGTATCCACCATAGTGGCGCTAGGCTGGTTACCGGTGCCTTCTGGACCAGCCCGATACCCAGCCTTCTCGCCGAATCGGGTGTTCCACCTCTAAATTCTAGATGCCAACATTTGCTGCCAATGGGCGTCAAATGCCGCAACATCTGAGCTATCGAGCTCTCTTCAGTACCCAATACCACCAGAGATACACCAACCAGCCTCGTGCCACTCGGCCGGTTGGTATTAGACTCGATAGCTCGTGTACTGAAATAGGAGTGGCTGTAGGTCCCTGTATGATCCAGACACCTAGCGAGGTGCCTCCGTGGTAAGTCACGCGTCCGGAAATTAGGTTAGATCTACTCCAAGGTCCTAAGGTGAACACGGATGCCTCTGTTTATCAGAGGCAGTGCCATAGCATAGTTCACCAATTTCCGGACGCTGGCATTCTCTTGGATGGTGAGAAGGTGGGTTGTGCTTACGTTATTGATGGTGCAAATACCAAAATCTCTGACTGAATCCTGTAGTGTGTTTACTGCGGGGCTCGTTGCCATCTATGAAGCTCTGCAGTTTGCGCTACAGGATGCACGAATCCACTTTCTCGTGTGTACTGACACTTTGAGTTTGTTGCAGTCAATTGCTGCATGTTTCCCGCAACACCCCCTAATGCAGCGAATCCATGGCCTACTAGCCGGGTTGTGCCGCGCTGACACTCGAATCACCTTTCTGTGGCTTCCAAACCACATGGGAACTGCGGGAAATGAGTTAGTAGATAAAGCTGCAAAAGAGGCGGTATCACTACCACCTCGACCAATGGAGGTACCCGCTAGAGATATTTGCTCTCAGTTACACCGACAAGTACTGGCATTTTGGGAGTCATTGGCTAGCTGTCCCAATGCCCAGTAAACTGAGAGCCATCATGGGAAGTAGTCGCGTGTGACGGAGCTCTTTCTGGTCACGGAGGGAGTCAGTCATTTTGTGTAGGCTAAGGATAGGTCATACAAGATTCACACTCGTACCTAATGAAAAGGGAAGACCCCCCACTTTGTACCTGTGGAGCCATTTTAACCGAGTGTGTGGATCTTGCTGACTTACGAAGTAACCGTGGTTTGCAGATGACACTCAAACTTATATTAGCCGATGATGCGGTGGCTGCTGATCTCGTCATCCGGTTTATAAGTGAGAGTGGGTTACGGCCAGCAATCTAAATTTTCCAGTGTACATTGACTCAACGACTTGTTCGTTTTTGAATTCTGAATTTTTGTTTTTCTGTATTTTTGTTTATATTATGTTTATTAGTTTTATTTAATTTTTTGTTTTATTAATTTTCGTTTTTTTTTTCAAATTTAGGTAACCACCTTTAAATTTTAAATTCCATTCGAAATTTGTATACTTTAATCTGTGTTAAGAGGGTCAGATGACCTCATAGTTCCGCCCCTTAGAGCAACAATAACTAACTAGTCTAGTACGGCGTATCAAAGATTTTGAATTATTCTGTCTTACATAATTGGTACATCCGGAGATCGTACATTGCAAGTTACTAGCTGCTTATCTCACTGTTCCGCCCAGGGCTGGATTTGTGACTGTACGCACTGGTACGCCGTACCGAAACCTCTAATCGGGGGAAAAGTCGAATATATATAACATAGTTTTTAGAACTGTGGAATGTTAGTTGTAAGTCAAGGTCAACTTGGTCTTTGACTGGACTGTACTTCAAAGTACGTGGAATCTTGGCTGTTTTGGGGACGGCAATCTGCTCTAGATACTAAAAGCAAGGTGTGAGAGAGAGGAGGCACATACAACGAAATCTTTCCTAAACTTTGGACAATTATATAAACTGTGAGGTAAAACATGTTTAAGTACAGTACCGTTTATAGTTAATTATTTCATAAAGCTGTAAAGACAAAATTATATAACCAGAAATAAAAGATTGTTGGTGAACTTGTGTGTATTCCAAACCGAATGTATTTAATTTTTTAAATTATGTAAAATGAATGCATTGAAATAATGTACAATGTTTGAATGGTAGCCTAGTTAGCCTACATTAAAATTTAATATAGACCAATGGCTATGGTAAGAAAAATGTTGCTACAGCAGTCTCAATTTAATTTAAAATTGCAATCAAAATTAGATTGCTATTTTGTCCACTGATTCATTTTCAAAGGTGTTCAGAAAGGCCAAAAAATATCTATAAAACAAAAACAAAATTCATGGGACATGTACTCAGACATGACAGTCTCCTCCAGGTCATTTTCGAAGGAAAAATTTTGGGGAAGAAACCAAGGGGACGACCAAGACAATCGTATCTCAAGAACATTGTCAAGGAAATGGAATGTAAATCGTATGTCAATATGAAGAGAACTGCTGAAGACCGTAAGAAATGGCTGCAATGACAAGGCTTTTAGCCTTTAGATGCTGATGATAATGATATTTCAATATTCCATAAAGCCCCCTCCCCCCTCCTACCACCAACCGTTAGCCCACAGTACCGGAACCTCTTATTTTACAAATCAAGCACTGGTTCCGCTCTTTAAAACAACAATAACTCTCTAACCTATGATTCGTAACAATTATTTTTTATGAATTGGAATATTTGACGGAGCCTCTTACACAGTGTGATGACCTATATGGCATAAACAGACCTTTTCTATTTACAGTAATACACAGTGTTATTGCAAATATCCCGAATATCAGTGCTCATAATCGGGCGTATTTCTAAGAATTTCTTCGACATTTCATTTTTATGCTAAGAAAGTCCTGAACGTAATCAAAATTCGGATTAAATGAATCTTTTAATTCATATTTGCCTGCAAAAGCACTGTTTAATTCCTCGTCACACGGTATTAAATTCTACAACCAGTTATGCCATATCACCATTAGCACTCGGTGTCTTCTGCTCCTTGGTTCACAATTCTCATCGTCTGTGATGAACAAGCACAAAATTTCTAGGAGCCACTCGAGTGGCAGAAATCTCTTGATACCGGTGCCCCATAATGATCCCATCACTACCAATACCCAAGCATCTTCCATGCTAGGTCGCATATTGAGAAATGAGTTTCCTCCAACGAATCGGATGTGCTTACCAGATGTTGCGATAGTTCTCTGTAAGGCTACCTGTATTTCCTTTTCACAGAGAGATCCAGAATTAGTTCTGATGTGAAATAAATGTTATTTTAATTCTTGGTGCTTAATAACAAAGCTCCTGCACTGGTTCTAATTTCAGCTTTAGACTGTTATGGTCCCACTTCACCCGAAAAAGAGGTTCCCGCCAAATCTAAAGGTCACAGGTTCAACTCCCACTTGCAACAGATATTTTGATTCTTTACCTTATACTCTTTGTACAAAACATTATCTAATAGCTGAAAGTTTTCTTGGTTATCAATACAATCTTGAATATCAAATTCTTGGAGCCTGTATATTGTATAAATATGTTAAGCGATGAAAGTTATAGGGAAATAATTGCCACTATTCAGCTCTTCTGCTATGGAAATTGTATTTCGCAAGAGAAAAAGTGTGAAAAGCTAAAACATTTACCGTTGTAAGAAAATGTAAGAAAATTGCCGTATTGATTAATAGATCATCAATTTCTGTTTTCCAACCTAAGTCGGGTCGGTGCAAATGTGACACCCCTCCAGTTTACTTTGTCTGTCCACCATCCTTCCTCAACCACTGAACTATTTGAATAGAATTTGTATTGATTGGTGGAGCATTTTCATTAATTTTTAGAAAAAGTGTGTGCATAAATTTATATACTTACCCTTTATATCAGAATGTTTTATCAGTTGCTAATTCGGACTTTTTAAATTGTGTTTACAGAGACCCGTCTTCGAGAAGGAATGGGAAGGTGCTGTTGGCGGCAGTATTGGTGCTAACGCTGTTCCCAAAGCAATTCCTAAAAAACTCACCACAATCGACCATTCTAAAGGTCTTCCTCCTGATTCAGAAGCTAGAGTAAGCATCAACTTCTACCTTAGGGCATTCCAACTTATAGTAATCAGGCAAGGCAGTTGCATTGATGGTTGGTTCTTAAGTTTAGGGGCTGCGACAACGCGGTCATGTAGCCTCGTGTACTTTGGGTGTGTGTAGAATCTGTCTGATAACCGGTGTTAATTGTGATGACTGTATTAGTGTGTGTTATCTGTTTACAGTTTCATTGACCATAAGCTTCAACATGGCATCCCTCTCCTGAGTGTGATAGACTGTCAATATGGAAGATAGAATAATGGGTATTTAAAGTGTCTAAGCAAAGGCAAAATGTGGGCAACATTATCAAGTTAGGATGGGGAAGAGATAAATGGAATAGCGACTTACCTGGGTAAGTAAATGGTACCCAGAGTATAGAAAGACAAAAAAGGGGTAGACATACATACAACAAAAGAACAAAATTCATCTTCAAAGTGATCATCGGTGGAAGAGAAGAGGGAACTAGACCTGATGTAGGATTCTGACAGGTGAGGGAATGTGAAAGGAAAGTAGGTTGTATCACGGGTGTGAAATATGGAAGATATATATATTATGTTCCTTGGTTTCCCACTTCTACTCCAGACAAATGCCAGGATGGTTCCTAACTTAAGGCCATGGCCGCCCCCTTTCTAATCCTCACCTTAATAGACACACTAATACAGCCATCACAATAACACAGGTTATTAAACAAAATTCTACACTCGCCCAAGTACAAATGACCATTATGTCAGAGCCCCTCGAGTCAAACCATAACAAAACAACTCGATAATTTGTTTAGAGAATTTATATTATTTCATTGATTATAGTGAGTTTTAAATACCTAGGAAGTTGGGTTACACAAGATATGATAGGCTATGCACTAAAGAAATAAAAACAAGGAGCAATAGCAAGAGAAGCCTTCAGTAAGAAAAGAAAATTATTTTGTGGAGCAATGAAAGCAAGCCTAAGGAAGAGATTAATGAAATGTTTTGTTTAGAGTGTAGCTATATATGGAGCAGAAACTTGGACTCTTAGGAAAGAAGACGAGAGAAGAATAGAGGCTTTCGAAATGTGGCTATTGAGGAGAATGGAGAGAATAAGTTGGAAGGACAGAGTGAGAAATGAGGAAGTATTAAAGAAAGTAAGAGAAGAAAGGATGATGCTAAAGAAGATAAGGAGAAGGAAAATGAATTGGATTGGACACAGCATAAGAGGAGATGGTTTGGTGAAAAGAGCATTAGGAGGGACAGTCCAAGGGAATATCCAAAGAGGAAGAAGAAGGTTTCAGATGCTGAATTCCATCAAGATGAAACGTGCTGCTGAAGACCTGATAAAGTGGAGAGACCGACCATGAGAAAACCTGCCATCAGGCAGGTAAACTGATGGTGATGGTGAGTCCATTCAGGTGAATGGATTACTCAAAATTTTCAGTTAACTAAAAGTACTGACAATACAAAATGTGTCTCTCCTGAAAATACAAAATCCGTCAATATATAACAGTAATCAAACCCGACGCTCTACACTTCCGAAACTCAACATAAAATACTTAAAGGGCAATTGGACGTGAAAAAGCGCAACATAATGAGAAAAATCTTAGAGCGGAGAACCAAAGATGGAGTTCATCTTCCAAAACCAAAGGCAGAAATATATAAAACCATCTCCAAACTCAGACGCGATATGTCTGCGACGAATCCAATTCATGGGGCACTCAAAAAGAATGGACCCAAACAAACTAACTAATAAAATTCACACACCTGAAATTGGTACAAACAGACTGAGAAAGACCTAAAAGAATTAGGATCGCTAAATTTACTCGACCAAACTGAAATCAAGACTTCTACTCACACGGGGTTTGGAGGATGAAGAGATAAGGTCTAACCTCCATTTATGGTCAGTGCAACAAAAAACAAGCTCATTCGTTGCTTATGAAGGAATACTGGCCTAACAGAAAGGCCAACCAATATTGATTCTGCGTGGCCCTAAGAGATCCATTCGCAATGAAGAAGAAGAAGGAGTGGTACATGTTTCAGAATATAATACCATCCCTTCTTCAGCTGCTAAAGACTTCATGCAAATTTCAAAAATACTTGTTATGGAGATCCATGCAATAAATGGTGTATGGTCAACGCGTCAAAATAGAAAACGACGATGAGTGTATGGAGTGCTTGATATTAACTGAAGAATATTTCTTCAGTTTTAAACCACATAATGTTTGTTAGGCAGCTTCAGTGGCATAGTTAGTAGCATGCTGAGCTTCTATGCCCAAGGACGCGGGTTCAAACCCAGCCAAAGTCAGATTTTTTAAGAGTGTTAAAAATCCCTCAGTATGCCTTCCTTCGGAGATGAAGTAAAGCCGGCGGTCCCATGTCATCGATTTATGGCATGTGAAAGAACCTTCCACTAATTACACTTGTGTGAAGTTAAATTATAGGTTAGATTTGACTAACACTCTTAGGTTCCAACGTTCGTCACCAGGAACCGACTGCGGTGGTATCTAGTAACCAAGTTCAGAAGTAGTTGTCATTGACGGTAGCGTTTGGTAGCAAAAGCAGGAACTACTTGAAAATTGAATACTGGCAGTCCTTACTTGAATTAAAAACAGATGAAATGAAAATCCACAGCCTGCTTCCAGTCTCCGACCGGGTCAGGAATGGAATGAATGAAGCCCCGATCTAGGAGCGAGGATTTGAACTGTGCCGGCTGCCGAGGCCTGACGCACTCCTCTGGGGCAATTATTAAATGAATGACAGATGAAATGAAATGATAGTGGAGAGTGTTGCTGGAATGAAATTTTGACAGGGAACACCGGAGTACCCGGGGAAAAACCTGTCTGCCTCCAGTTTTGTCCAGCACAGATCTCACATGGAGTGACCGGGATTTGAACCACGGACCCAGCGGTGAGAGGCCGGTGTGCTGCCGCCTAAGCCACGGAGGCTCAATTAAAAACAGATACCACATACTAATACAGTCATCACAATTAACACCGGTTATCAGACAGATTATATACACCCTAATTCCAGGGGGTACATGTTCGCGTTATCGCAGTCCCTATACTGAGGAACCAACCAATGTCTGCTGTATCTTCAGGTATGCATTGGAACTTCTTCGTAAAGAGGCTGTGCTTGGAATAAATCTTGTTGAGACTTCTTAACAAAATTTTGCCTGGTGAAAGACTGTTTGACCTGCTTGTTATGTTATGCCATTTGTGAGTCGAAATGGAACCAATAATGAATTCTTCTATCTTCAAACTGAAGTAATAAAACAAATTTGACTTCCGAGTGGATTGAGGTCTCATAAAAAGGGGAGCTGCATGATGTAGTTTATATTTATGTCGTTTTTTAGGAATGCGGAGATTCATTTTGGATCCGTATTGACTTGTTATATCTGAGGGTATACAATTAAAAACTGTTTTCCCCTAGTCAATACCATTACATTTATGATTTATCAAAATATCACAGATACAGTAAATATTTCAAGAGCTTAAGTAAATAGTCACTTCATCAACCTTTAACTTATTGTCTACTAGCACTCCAAGAAAGATATACTGTACATACATTCCTCAAAAATAACTTTAAAACCTTACTAAAAACACTACAAGCTTCCTTATTAAAATTAAAAACAACATATGCATTCAGAGAAATTGTACATTATGAGTGTGGATATGTAATGCAGGAATATTTTGAAAAGTTTTTCTCTTTTTAATAAATGCCCTTTTGTATGATGAAAAAATTACTAGCGAAGCACATTTACTCCAGAAAATACCAGCAACAATTGAACATTTTGATACAATCAACTACTTTCTGTCTGGGTTGTTTTTATTTTAGATAGACTCTTCTGATCTGCTTCCATGGGAAGGCTGCAATTGCAAGGAGTTTTTCTTACAATAAGAATTCGGTGGAAAATCTCGCACATTTTGGCTGGGGCCTAATACTGTCCTCTGATAGCAATACTAATTCATTACATCATCATCTTCCTTCCAAGTATTGGGCCAAATGTCCCGTTACGGTCTTGCACTTTCCCTCCATCTCTTCATCGGACGTCCTATTGATCTATTTCCCCGTGGCTGGTAGCGAACTATCTACTTTGGTAATCTTCCAGGTTCCATCCTTTGGACATAACGCTTCCAGTTCTCTTGGCAGTCACAAATGTATGTAGTTATTGGTTTCACTTTTAGTTCCTTCAGCACATCCTCGTTTCTCTTAGTATAGCCTGCTGTTCGGCGCATAAAGGTCATTTCGCGTGCTGTGAGTCTGGAGATGTCCTGAGATCTTATTGTCCATGCCTCGCTGCCATAGCATAGGGTTGGTCTGGCTAATGTGTTATACAAACACGCAAGCGTGTATGCCTTTGGACAAGAGATGGCTTCATGACGTGATTGATGATTCCTGTTGTTCTGGTATAATTAGTTATTTTTGCAGTTATGTCTCGTTCTTCTTGAAAAGATAAATTATATCCTAAATACTTGAATTCGTTAACTCTTTCTAAAATTTTACCATCCAGACAAATTTTACTGGGGATAGGGTCCTTACCTTTAAAGGCCATTACTTCAGTCTTTTCAGTAGAAATACACATGCTCATACCTGCCAATTTTTACGGTTTATCCGTAAAATTTACGGAAATTGCAGCATTTTACGGTTTTACGGATGAACGGTGTCATTTTACGATTTCGCGGACAAAAATTTGAAAAGATAATTTACATTCGATAATACCGCCCACTTCCGTACAATCGATTGTTTGCGTGGGTCGAAGGCAAGTCCACGATAGTCGATAACTCGTTCTTTGATATGATTCGTACTTTTAACCGTGTGATGTTTGTGTCTTCATTGTAATTGAATTTGAAGCCGGGATAACCGTTCTTCCATGTGAATCTTAGGTGTCGACAGGCTCTGCTTCGCATATTCTTTGTTCCGCTCCGTTCGCTCGTTGCGATTTAAACCATATTCTTTGACCACGTGAGTTGTTCATTGTTCGCGAAGTTGGCGTTCCTTGAATGTTTTCGTCTTTTAAGGTTATGGCATATTTTAATGAAGCGTTCGAGTTTTTGTGCTATAACTTCGTGCTTCGCAGTTTCCTGTATTCCTTGGACTAATTACATTCGTTCCACGTGTGTGTGTGTTTTTTATTTCTACCATGTGCATATTCTTTCTTCACGTTGACAGTGACGTAATTAGGGCCGAGTGTCTGTTTACTTCCTTTTTGGTGGAACACAATGTGCCCTTAATTGCGGCTGATCATGCTGGTGCTTTATTTAAGATGTTTCCCACATCAGAAGTTGCAAAGAAATTTAGTTGTGGTCGCACGAAAACGACATGCTTTGTAAATAAAATGGCAAAAAATGCATCATCCGAAGTTGTTAAGTGCCTTCAGAACGGACCGGATACAGATAAACCCCTTTTCTTTCCATCAGTGAGAAACTACTTTTGTACTGCCTGTGACTACATCATCAACAAGTTTCTACTCAAGGATGACGTGTTAAAGAATGCTCAAGTTGCTAGGTTAGACAAAATTGAAGATGCACAGTTTTCTTCCATTCGTTTTTTCTTAGAAAAGTTTCCTATCATGTTATGCAAGGAAGAGAATGAAACTACAGATGAGGTGGTGAATGAGCTTCAGAGGCAGTTCACAGCTCTTCAGGTAGATGACACTTCGGCTGCACATCAAGATGCTGCAAGTGATTCCAGTTGGGCACAAATATCAAGAATTCGTGGAGCCATAGACTTCTTAAGTATAACCGAATTTCTAGAGTAATGCTCTCTGTTATCACCATACCCCATAGCAATGCAGAATGTCAACGTGTTTTTAGCCTTGTGAAGACAAATAGAACACAGTTCAGGTCATCCATGTCCAATGAATCTCTGGAGTCTATTTCTATTTTGAAGACCAGGAGTTCTGGTCGCTGTTATGACAAAACATTTTCTCATGACTTTTTGCAGGAAGCTAAAAAGACCACAACCATGACTTTAAAGTCGAACTAGCATGTGATTTGCAGTGTGTATTATATTATTTCTTGCCTGTGTTACGTTAAACAAGTTTTATTGTGTAAAGCCTTTTTCAATTATCGTATATCAGCTTAATCTATCAAGGAAGTCCTGTTATGTGTGCTCCAAACCAATTTCACCACGCCTGCTGCTGATTAACATGGATTTCTTCTGGATTGTTATGTTCATCTACAAATTATGTAAGTAGATATGATTTCATTGAAGTATCCTGTTTAAAGCATGAATTATTGTATTTTGTAGCCCAGAAGTATTATTATTTTCGTCAAGCCGGGGGTATATCGAAAATCGTTCGATTTTTTGTCGCGCGTGAGTTTTACTGATAGCCCTTTTCAAAAGTTGGCAGGTATGCATGCTGAATTTTGATGCCACTTTCTGGAGGTTGAATACTGACCACTGCAGATCATCTTCAGATGCTGCTACCAATGCAACATCATCAGCAAATTGTATAGCGTCTAAATTTCTTAGATGCCTGCTGATAGGTATTGAACCATGCCTTTCACACCTCCATTCCTTTATTATAGCATCCATGTAGATTATGAATAGCAATGGAGAGAGTCCACAGCCTTTTCTTACCCCTCTGCTGATTGGCTTCCACTCGGATTTATGATTACTTTGTAACCGAATTTATTCAGTTACAGTAGCTCACCCTCAGGTTTTGTGCCTTGTGCAGTTAGTTTGGGGTATTTTATTCGTATCTTATTATATTGGGTTAACGTGGGGTTGCAGAGGTGATTTTTATTGTGCCTGTGTGTTTTTGTGGACGGATTCATCTTTGGATGGTCCGGACAACCTAGGATCATTGTTTATTAATTATCGTTTTTTGGATATTTGATATTATAAAATACGGGGTTTTGCGATTTATTACGTTTTGGGAATAAGGATATAAGACTGTATTAAGTAGAAGCATTATTTCATTTTGGTTTGGGGTTAATGGCTTTATTTTGACCTAGTAATGTTAAATGTTAGATTCGTGGCTGTACTATAAAGGTACAATGAATTGATATTTTCGAGTGCTGGATATGTGACATACCCGGAAAAGACGGGCAGTAATTCGGCTTGTGTGGGATTACCTAGGCTATTTATGGCATGAACTCCCATGAACTTCGTGTGGAAACTACTGTGTGACGTCAGTGTGGATTTTGACTGTCTGATGTTCATGTGTTGACACGGATGTTCTGCTAGGTGCGGGCCACGCGCAACTTAGTTCCGGCAGAAACATTGGGGTTATGTAGCCCTGCGCCAGTGCATATAAGGGCGTGTCTGGCGTTCAGAGCTCGTCTTATTGCTTTATCGGCAGAACACTGATCTACTGACGCCCAGGGTCGTTTTACGTGACATGGTTTCCGTAACGAACAGTTAGAGATCGTCTTCTTGCTTGTACAGCGAACTTCCATTGTCTACTTGCAATGTAGTGTCGTTATTACTCGATCATGGTATCGTAATAGGAACAAGCAGTGACTAATTTTTAGCTATCCACTGAGCTCTTGCGGGCTATAGGAGGCTACGTACATTTCATGGGTCCATCCATACCATGGGCTGTTGGTAATAACTTACCACGCCTAAAAGGATAATTCAGTCGTAAACATTTCATCAAAGTCATGCGAGAATGGAGACGTGAACGAGCAGTTCGAGAAGTAAGAAAGTGGAGTGAACCAGTCTAACGTGTGTAGATATTTTGTGTACGGACGGTACAGTGTATATACGTAGGTGGCTGTTATGCCTGGGTCTGATATGGCCGTAAGTGTTTTCCTGCTCTCAGAGCCTAAATTCAGTGACAAGGTACTGTATTATTTCACGAGTGTATGAAGGGTATTTTGTGTTGTATATTATGTATATATGTGTATAGTACAGCCAATTGATTATCTCTTTAAAATTCATATGTGTTTATATTCCTGTCTTGCATGAACCTGGTACATCAGCAAACGCATGCCAAATGCCCTACACCTAGGATGAGGGGTTTCATAGTCGGGGCAACAGTTATGTACAGTATTTTATTCTATTTTATTCAGGAAGACCCATATGGTCGACCTTGGCGCCCATTCAAAGTCGGGAGTAATGTTAAAATCACTTGTGGCCTGTATTTAAAGGCAGTAAATTCATCATATTTAAAAAGGGAAGTAGGAAGGAATGCAAGAACTACAGGGGAATTACACTCATGTGCCACTGCGCCAAAATATTTGAGAAGGTACTGGAGAGAAGAATTCGGACAGAAGTTGAAGATGGGCTGAGGGAAGAACAGTATGGATTCAGGCCAGGAAGGTCAACAGTTGACCTCATCTTTGCAGTAAGACAGCTACAAGAACACCATTATGAATATGGGAAAGATCTGGTGATGACCTTCTTGGATATTGAGAAAGCATATGATAGTATTAATAGAAACAAGGTATGGGAAGCAACGAGAGCAAAAGCAGTGAACAAGGAGACAGTGGCAAGAGTGAAAGCAATGTACGAGGGAAGCAAAAGCTGTGTAAAGGTGGGAAGAGAGAGAACGGAATGGTTTCAACTGGAGAGTGGTCTGAAACAGGGAAGTGCCCTCTCACCCCTGTTATTTATAGTGGTGATGGATGAAATCATACGAAAAGTGGTAAATAGCATTGGGGAAAGGAAAATGAAGGCAATGCTGTTTGCTGATGACCTTCTGGTATGGGGAGAGGATGAGGAAGAAGTACAAGAGCAATTAGATGAGTGGGAGAAGGTAGTGTTATCATATGGGATGAAGTTCTCAGCACAAAAGAGTGAAGTGGTCATCACAACGAGGAAGAAGAACAGACTGGATATGGGCATAACACTTGGAGGACAGCAGTTGCAGAAAGTAGAATGCTTCAAGTACTTGGGAAGCATAATTGAAGAAAAGGGAGGCAATAGGATGGAAATAAATGAGAGGGGAAGGTGCGCAGATGGATTTTTCAAGAGTGTTAGGGGGATGATATGGAATAAAGATGTACCACAAAAATGTAAAGGAATCATCTACAAGACCTACTTTGTGCCAATTTTGACATATGGTTCAGAAACATGGGTGATGAAGGAAAGGGACAAGAATAAAATATGAGCAGTGGAGATGAAGTTCCAGAGGAGTAGGGTAGGAGTGACAAGAATGGACAGAGTAAGGAATGAGAGAGTCAGGGAGATGGTAAGAGAGGAACCATTGCAAAATAGAATAGAGCGATCTAGGCTACAATGGTATGGACATGTGAGGAGGATGCAAGAGGAGAGGATACCGAAGAAGATGTTTGGAATGGAAATGACGGGAAGGAGGCCAAGGGGAAGACCAAGGGACAGATGGACAAAAGGAGTTAAGAAGAGTGTGGAGGAAAGAGGAGTGTGCTGGGACACAGTAAATGACGAGAGATGGTGGATGGACAGGAAACGATGGAGAGGCTTATGTTCCAAGCAGACCCGACCAGCGGTTGGAAACTGCTCAAGATGATGATGATGATGAAATTCATCAGGTTTGTGGTAATGAGGGTAGTTAAATTGTAAATCAACTCCAGCGAGGAGGTTGAGAGTGTTTCAACTTAACCTTACTGCTATAAGAGTACCACTATACATGTTGTAAATGTTATCAATTAACTGTTGGGGGACAATCCCTGGCCAATATGTCAATAAGTCTGTTTCTGTCAACAAAATCAAAGGCTTTCTTAAAATCAACAAATGATATGTGTGTTTCCAAATTGAACTCCCTGCGTTTTTCGATCAAAATTTTTGAGGTGAAGTAGGCATCTGCACATATGCGACCTTTTCCAAACCCATGTTGTTCATTCCCTATCACCTCAGAGTAATGTTTGTATCCAGAGTTAAGTATACTTATTCCTCTATAATTTTCCAAATCTTGAATTTTTCCCTTCTTATGAAGAGGAACTACTATTGCCTTTTGCCAATCTTCTGGAGGCCTGTTACCAGTCCAGATTAAATACAATAATCGGAGAAATCTTTTCTTGAAGGCATGGCCTCAATATTTCAACATTTCTGCATTTATTGAATCTTCTCCAGGTGTTTTCCCATTTCGAAGTTTCCTCAAGACCTGTCCTAATTCTTAGAGTGTAATATTTTCCGAAGACTTGTTGTTAGATGCTTGTAAAACAAGTTGTTCAATATTTGGACTCAACCATAGGCTCTGAAAATACTCAAGCCATTCTTTGTGAGATATTGCATTAATTTTTACATCTTCTTTTACTTCCCTATTTAGTTTTTTCAAAATTTTATAGGTTTGTGGTTGTGGTCTTGTTATGTCAGTTTCCAGGTACGAGACAAAGTTTTCCCAACTTTCCCTGTGTTTCTTTTGAACTTCTCTTTTTGTTATTGCCCTCTTATGATGGTATTCAATTTTATCTTATAATTTACCAGTTGACAGAAACTTTTTATATGAATTTCTTTTTTCGGAGATTACTTTTGCAATTTCTTCGTCCCAAATCCTTAAACCCTTTTTCTTTTGCCATCTTCTTTTTTCTCCCAAACTTTCAAATGCTGACTGTTTTAGAGCTGAACTCAAATTGGACCACTCGTCTTCCACATCGTCAGGAAGTGGAATCGTCTGAATGTGATTATCAAGCCTGTTTTGGTATAGCCATTTTATACTGGGATCATTTAAAAGGTTAACCTTATATAAGGTTTTGTTTTCCTGTGTTCTTTGTTTCTTTTTCTTGAACCACCGTGGTTTTAAACGATTAGGAGCAACTAATAAATAGTGGTCTGTTTCCAATTCAGGTCCTCGATAAACTCTTGTATCCAAAACTAAATCTGCCAATTTTCCATTACAAATGATATAATCAATAATTGATTTCTGTTTTCTTGCGGACCACGTATATTAATGACTGTCCTTGTGTGGAAACAGTGTGTTCATAATCCGAAACTGATTGAAGATAGTGAAATCTATTAATTTTGTTCCATTATTATTGTGGGTTACATCTCCATGAATTCCAATGTTATTCTGAATTTTCTCATTACCAACTCTGCCATTAAAGTCTCCCATTAACAGTATCATATCTTGTGTATTAGTAATATTGATTATCTTCTGTAGATCTTTATACAAAATATCACTTTCTTTCGAGTATCCTTCAACCGGTGCATATACCCCTATAACTGTCAAATATCCTCTGGATAGTTTTATTCTTACTTGAATGATCCTTTCATTCCAAAAAGTATAGCTATCAATTTTTGATCGTAATTCATTACAAACAGGATTATTAAGCGTCTTTAACACAGTCCCTTATTTATAGGGATAGGAATTTTTCGTTGATTTCAGAGTGAAGAAAGCGGTATTTTAAAGTGGCAAATTTGGTGTTTTCAAGTGCACTTTTCGGTACTTTCAAAATGTTAAATTTTAGGTGGGATTTTTTAAATATCATGGATAGGGACACTCTAATTTCTTGAATGAAATGGTGCTGAATTCTTGAGTAAAAAGAGAAAAAATTATTGAGTAACGAGGGAAAATTCTTGGGTAGGTAATTAAAATTCTTGAGTAGGAAACAAAAATTCTAGGGTAGAAAAGACAAATTCTTAGAGAATACGGATCTTAGGGAAATAGAAAGGCAGTCAGTACTTTCAAATATTTATATTGTAACTTGAAAATTATCGGTACAAAAGACTGAAATCGCAAACATTAAAGACAAAAAAGTTATTTACAAACTTTACCTCCGTGCTTCCTTTCATGCTTTACATTCATAATGTAGGATGACAGCAATTCCAAATTTGTCATTGTTAGGTTAGTTCTGAAATCTGTCAACACACAAGAAAAGTTTGAAAAGAATCTTTCACAATTTATATTTGACACTGGAACCCACAGTGCCCTTAATGCACCATCACCAAAGGGTTGATGATCACCACGCATTGCCTGAAGGGCATCTTCCACCACTATTTCTGCATTCTTCTTCAGAATATCCTGAAGATCCCTATATGCGAGCACTCCTTCATCAACGGGAATACCCTTCAGTGACGGTATTTTGCTGAATAGGGCCTACAGTTTGTCTCTTGCTGTAGACTGCGACAAGATATTCTGCCCGTAGAAGAGCTCAGACACTGGCTCCAAAAATGTACGGGCTGGGTCCCCCCAACATCAGGTAGTCCAACTTCGTATGCATATGGCCTGACATCTTCATTTCCTCCATCGCTCTGCCCCTAAGATTACCTTTCAGGGCATCCAGCTCTTCCTGGACTTTGTTGCTGAACATTCCTGCAGCAACCACTTGTAAATGCTTCTTCAAATTCTGAAGTTTGGGATACACTTCTGCAGCAATTGGTTTGGAATTTGTCTCCAGTCCGAGCAACAAGATCACGCCAGATAAGGCCTATAAGCTCGCGGAATGTGCGCTGTCCGTTCGCGTCCCGTGTCATAACACGCAGTCATAAAGACGAGATTACATTCTGCTGACAAGATCACGCCAGATTAGGCCTATAAGCTCGCGGAATATGCTAAATTACGAAACTGGCCGCTCGCGTCACAGTTCATAGCCCGCAGGCATAAAGACGAGATTACTTTCTGCTGACAAGATCACGCCAGATTAGGCCTATAAACTCGCGGAATGTGCGCTGGCCGCTCATGTAACAGTTCATAGCCCGCAGGCATAAAGACAAGATTACTTTCTGCTGACAAGATTACGCCAGATTAGGCCTATAAGCTCGTGGAATGTGCGCTGTCCGTTCGCGTCGCGGTTCATAGCCCGCAGGCATAAATACGAGAACACTTTCTCCTAACAAGATCACGCCAGATTAGGCCTATAAGCTCGCGGAATGTGCGCTGTCCGTTCGCGTCGCGGTTCATAGTCCGCAAGCATAAAGACGAGATTCCTTTCTGCTGACAAGATTAGGCCGATAAGCTCGCGGAATGTGCGCTGGCCGTTCGCGTCACAGTTCATAGCCAGCAGGCATAAAGACGAGATTACTTTCTGCTGACAAGATCACGCCAGATTAGGCCTATAAGTTCGCGGATTGTGCGCTGGCCGTTCGCGTCACAGTTCATAGCCCCAAGGCATAAAGACGAGATTACTTTCTGCTGACAAGATCACGCCAGATTAGGCCTATAAGCTCGTGGATTGTGCGCTTTCCGTTCACGTCACGGTTCATAGCCCGCAGGCATAAAGACGAGATTACTTTCTGCTGACAAGATCACGCCAGATTAGGCCTATAAGCTCTTTGAATGTGCGCTTTCCGTTCGCGTCGCGGTTCATAGCCCGCAAGCATAAAGACGAGATTCCTTTCTGCTGACAAGATCACGCCAGATTAGGCCTATAAGCTCGCGGAATATGCGCTGGTCGTTCGCGTCACAGTTCATAGCCAGCAGGCATAAAGACGAGATTACTTTCTGCTGACAAGATCACGCCAGATTAGGCCTATAAGCTCGTGGATTGTGCGCTTTCCGTTCGCGTCGCGGTTCTTAGCCCGCAGGCATAAAGACGAGATTACTTTCTGCTGACAAGATCACGCCAGATTAGGCCTATAAGCTCGTGGATTGTGCGCTTTCCGTTCGCGTCGCGGTTCTTAGCCCGCAGGCATAAAGACGAGATTACTTTCTGCTGACAAGATCACGCCAGATTAGGCCTATAAGCTCTTTGAATGTGCGCTTTCCGTTCGCGTCGCGGTTCATAGCCCGCAAGCATAAATACGAGATTCCTTTCTGCTGACAAGATCACGCCAGATTAGGCCTATAAGCTCTCGGAATATGTGCTGGCCGTTCGCGTCACAGTTCATAGCCAGCAGGCATAAAGACAAGATTACTTTCTGCTGACAAGATCACGACAGATTAGGCCTATAAGCTCGCGGAATGTGCGCTGGCCGCTCGCGTCACAGTTCATAGCCCGCAGGCAAATAGACGAGATTACTTTCTCCTGACTAGATCACGCCAGATTACGCTCGCGGAATGTGCTAAGTGACGAAGCTTGCCGCTCGCGTCACAGTTCATAGCCCGCAAGCATAGAGACGACATATTTTTCTTCTGACAAAGTCGCGGCAGCATGTGCAACTGACTGGCGCACAAATACGAATACGCTATGCGACGATTATGCGATGATATTTTATAAGCCTATTTTAGTGTTTGAAAATTGGGGTGCGACGATTACGCGGTAGCGACGATTATGCGAGGAAATACGGTATTTCTCTAGTTGCGATAAATTTCGCGAGTAAACCTAAAAATTCGTATATGGAGCCGAAATGTCAAAATTTCGCGAATAGATAGTGTTCCAAATTACATTTAAATTCGCAACACATGTCCTATAAGCCTTTCTCCCATCATATTTAACACTTTTGAAAAATTCGCGATTTTCGCGAGTCGCGAAATTTGAGTGTCCCTAATCATGGATAACATAACACATTTCAGTCATCCTTCAAAGTATACTTCAGTGAAGAGATCCAAATTCTCTTGTGACAAACGGTAACACGTATCACTTAACGTGCTAGTGTAAGCTGAGAAACAAAAGTTCACAGTTAGCGTTTGAACAGGGTATCAAAATGGTTTTCAACACAGATTCTGACAACTTTGGAAATACAAATGTCAACTCCAACAATGTCTGTCTTGGTCCTGTCATGCACATGCCTCTTGATTAAAGTTCGCAGTTCTTTGTATCCTCTTATGACCTCACCTTCTTCCAGTGTTCCACTGAAAGGCAACTTCTTAATTTTCTTTGCAAGGTCCTCAATGATGTTCATTGGCACTATTTCTGCTGGATCAAACACACACATTTCTAAATCTTGTTCCCAGGGTCAACGGATCTCAGGCTGATTAATATTCTAAGAGCATGGGACCCAGAGTTTGCTAAAACTGAACGTATTTTCTCTCCTTTTAACTCATTTCCACAACCCTCCAACAGCTCCTTAATGTTGGTACCGTAATTTCCAGAAACAGCAAGTTTAAGGTTTTGCAGAATTCTCCGTAGATGTCCATCTAGAAGGTGAACAGTCTGATAAGACTGGCCTTCTAATCAAGGGATGAGTACTGTGATGTCTGTGCCTCTTTGAATCTCAAGTATTTCGTCATGTGAAACATTGTTCAGGAAATCAAGGAAGCTTGTAGTTTAACGTGACCGTTAATCTCGAGATCATGAGCTACGGAACCTCCTTTTTTACATGGAATCCGAACCACAGGACATAGCATTTCACTTCGAAAATCTCACATGCAATCGAACCCGGTCCGCCTTGGTGAGAGGCGTACAGCTAGACCGCTGAGCCACCATGCCCCCCTTTTCAGGAAATCAACACCAAAGTTATCAGTCCGTACTACTTCATTCATAAATTGCACGATATATTTCAAGTACTCTGACAGGCACACTACAGAATGAAACCAAGAAGACTACCTGGTTAAGACTGGTTCAGGAAACAGAGGCACATTTGGATATGGAAACTTGCCATCTAGATATTCATGTCTGAAAGGTGCACTATATGACGCCACGTGTCGAGTAGTTACTAGGATGAAGGGGGAGGTGACCTTGCTGTTCTGGTCCTTAAAACCTCAATAACTTGGTAACTTACCAAGGATGAGATTGATCAAGATTGCTGTATGCAGAAAGCGAGGTCCGCTATCTACCGTTAAGTTTCCGATCATTCCTTTTTTTTTTTTTGGATGCTCTCCGTGCAGTCAAGTCATGAGAGAAAATTACCGCTACTACACTCGCACAAAAACATGTGTTTGTCGGCTTCTATGGTGATATTTTAAACGGGCAAGGTGGTCTCACTACGATGACATTGGGGCACAACCTGGATGAATGTCAAGATGCAGAAGAAAGTGACATTCAGTAGTTAGACTTCGATAAAGACGATCATGGTTTCAGACATGAAAGCGATAAGGATATTGTACGGAATTTGACTGTCGGTGAGGTAAACTGAGATCCAGTGCATGTCAAGTGAAGGAGTGATGCAACGGAAATCCCGAAAGTTCCCACAGTCAAGCTAGTGTGTCTATAGTCACACTTATCTCTTACAGTATATAGAAAATCTAGATGAATTTTCGTTCTCATATATTGTTTTCTTCAGGCTGGCTGCGTGGCTCAACGGTAACGTTCTCGATTGCTGAGCCCAAGGTTGCAGGTTCGTATGCTGGCGCAGTCAGCTGGCATTTGAGGGTGCGCAAATGCGAGGGAGCCGTGTCAGTAGATTTACTGGCACGTTAAAGATCCTCTTCGGGGCCAAATTCCGGCACCTCGGCGTCTGTAAAAGCCAGAGTAGTTATAAGGGACATAAAACCAATAACATTATATTATTGTTTTCTTCAGAATTGTACAATCTAAAACTAGAAAAAATAAACTATCTAAGAAAAAAAAGTGATTACAGTCATTTCTCTTAGTTTTTAATATTGGTAAAGGCCTAATCTATGTAGTGCGTCTTACAATACTATGTTATAATAGTACATTGTGCAACAAGCCTATAATGGCAATAATTAAGACATCATCATCATCTTGAGCAGTTTCCAACCGCTGGTCGGGTCTGCTTGGAACATAAGCCTCTCCATCTTTTCCTGTCCATCCACCATCTCTCGTCATTTACTGTGTCCCAGCACACTCCTCTTTCCTCCACACTCTTCTTAACTCCTTTTGCCCATCTGTCCCTTGGTCTTCCCCTTGGCCTCCTTCCCGTCATTTCCATTCCAAACATCTTCTTCGGTATCCTCTCCTCTTGCATCCTCCTCACATGTCCATACCATTGTAGCCTAGATCGCTCTATTCCATTTTGCAATGGTTCCTCTCTTACCATCTCCCTGACTCTCTCATTCCTTACTCTGTCCATTCTTGTCACTCCTACCCTACTCCTCTGGAACTTCATCTCCACTGCTCGTATTTTATTCTTGTCCCTTTCCTTCATCACCCATGTTTCTGAACCATATGTCAAAATTGGCACAAAGTAGGTCTTGTAGATGATTCCTTTACATTTTTGTGGTACATCTTTATTCCATATCATCCCCCTAACACTCTTGAAAAATCCATCTGCGCACCTTCCCCTCTCATTTATTTCCATCCTATTGCCTCCCTTTTCTTCAATTATGCTTCCCAAGTACTTGAAGCATTCTACTTTCTGCAACTGCTGTCCTCCAAGTGTTATGCCCATATCCAGTCTGTTCTTCTTCCTCGTTGTGATGACCACTTCACTCTTTTGTGCTGAGAACTTCATCCCATATGATAACACTACCTTCTCCCACTCATCTAATTGCTCTTGTACTTCTTGCTCATCCTCTCCCCATACCAGAAGGTCATCAGCAAACAACATTGCCTTCATTTTCCTTTCCCCAATGCTATTTACCACTTTTCGTATGATTTCATCCATCACCACTATAAATAACAGGGGTGAGAGGGCACTTCCCTGTTTCAGACCACTCTCCAGTTGAAACCATTCCGTTCTCTCTCTTCCCACCTTTACACAGCTTTTGCTTCCCTCGTACATTGCTTTCACTCTTGCCACTGTCTCCTTGTTCACTGCTTTTGCTCTCGTTGCTTCCCATACCTTGTTTCTATTAATACTATCATATGCTTTCTCAATATCCAAGAAGGTCATCACCAGATCTTTCCCATATTCATAATGGTGTTCTTGTAGCTGTCTTACTGCAAAGATGAGGTCAACTGTTGATCTTCCTGGCCTGAATCCATACTGTTCTTCCCTCAGCCCATCTTCAACTTCTGTCCGAATTCTTCTCTCCAGTACCTTCTCAAATATTTTGGCGCAGTGGCACATGAGTGTAATTCCCCTGTAGTTCTTGCATTCCTTCCTACTTCCCTTTTTAAATATGGGTATTATTATCCCTCTTTTCCAGTCCTCTGGTATTTTCTTCTCCCTCCATATCACTTTCATTACTCGAAAGAGCCACTGGGTTCCTATCACCCCTGCTGCTCTCACCATCTCCACACTCACTTCGTCTATTCCCGGTGCCTTTCCCCCTTTCATCTTCCTTAATGCTTCCTCCATTTCTTTCCATGTCAATTCCTTCTCTGAAATGTCTTGGTCACTGTCTGTTTCTTCCTCCACAATGTCCACTACGCTGGTTTTAGTTGGATTTAGGAGTTCCTTGAAGTATTCTCTCCAGATAACCTTTACTTCTTCCATATTTTCGACCTCCTTTCCATTCCTGTCCACCATTCTGACATTTTCCCCTGTATCTCTTCTCTTTGCCTTTATCATTCCATACAACACTTTCTTACTGCCATCACAGTCCTCCTCCATCATTTCTGTCCATTTCTCCAGCCATTTCTTTTTCTCTTCCTTCACTACTTCTCCTGCTTCTTTCTTCCACTCTTGGTATTCTTCTCTTGTTCTGTCTGTCCTCTGTTGGAACCATTTCCTGAATGCTTCATTTTTCTTTTTCACTGCTTCCTTAGTTCTGGGGTTCCACCATGGTGTTTCCTTCCACCTTTTCTTTCCACTAGTTCTGCCACACACGACTTCCGCTGCTTCTACCAATACGTCCTTGAACCTATTCCATTCTTCTTCACCTGTTTTCGGATCATCCTTCGGTAATTTGTTCCTCACTAATATCTGGAACTTCTCCTTATTTCCAACCTCCTTCAGCTTCCATGTCCTTATTCTTCTTTCTTGGTTCTCAGTTCTCCTCTTTTCCTTCAGTCCTCTCACCTTGGCGACCAGCAGACGGTGGTCACTGTCCAGGGCTTCTGAAGGTATTACCCTTATATCCGTGATACTCTTCTTTGTCTCCTTCCCGCATAGAATATAGTCCACCACTGATTTCCTAGTCAGTGTCTTAATTACCATACGACTGTTTATGTTCGACGATAATTATTATAACTATTTTATGTTTGAACATAAATATTCATAAATATCTGTAGAGATTTCACCAGTTTTATGTACTGAACAGAGCGCATGAGACGCTTGTATTTGACCATGGCCTCCTCGATTACCCTACTATGACACTAGGCCAGGCAGTGAAATTTAAATTAGAAGGCCGTGGAACTCAGTGCATCTAATTATCTAATTGGTCAAACAACTGTTTGCTGAGCTCTGATTGGTGGGAGAAACTGTTTCATAATGCAAAATAGTGTTATAATGAGCCTCATTATAGTACAGGTTTCTGACATATAATAGTCAGGGTCGAACATAAAGTATTATAATTATTTTTTTCTGCATGTTCTTAAAACACAATTCAATATTTTAACCAATAGTTTTCTTTTTGCCTGGCTTAAAAACATTACTGCAGATAATTCGCGGCTTTCAAAAAATCGCGGAAATTTGTGCATTAATTGCCGCGAATTATCGGAAGAGCACTATAAAGAAAAAAATCTAAAATTCACATTTCATGCAAAATTCGCAAGCACATAAACATTTATTTTTGCCATTTTTAGGGTTATTATAACACATTATCACCTGTGTATGACTTCTTTTAAAAATTCGCAATCGCCAATTTTTCCTATCCCTACTTATTTATAATTCTCCTGTGTCAATCTTATTTCTTGGTGTCCCGCTAAAATTGATAAATAGAGGTTTAACTGTATATGCGATTAGTGTTTGCTCTTGTACTATATTTCCCTGTGTGTTCCTCAGTGTGTCATGTCTTGATTGTTAATATGTTTGGCTTCAGCGCTTCAAGATCAGCTCTGCACGCGAGATTTCTGGTCGGAGTAAGACTGTAGCTCCTTCACCCATGCGGCAACCAAACACTCTGCGTAAGTTTCCGGCTGCAACAGTTCTTTTTTTTTCCTGCAAAGTATGTTATGGCTATGACTGAGCCTGATCTGGTCTTTCATTCCTTTTCTTCTAGCTCTTGCCATTGCTGGACTGAGAAATGAAGCCCCGTTCATCTCGGATGACTTCCCTGCACTTCATGGGGGTAAGTTGAGAAATGTTTATATGTGATTTTCAGGTGATATTGTAACTTTTCAAAGTAGTAAGGATAGAGATACGGGAAAATCGCAATTGCGATATATGCGAATTTTACTTTTTTCTCCTTTTTTCAACTACCTGGAAACTAATATGACTATGTATACCCAAAATTTGTGAAACTGAATGTGCAACAAAGTGCGATAACTAAGGGTTCTTGCGAATTATTCCCATAAATGCGAAAAGTGCCGAATTTACCGATTAATGTTGAATATTATGAAATTAGTGTAGAAATGATAAAGGCTGCTGGACCTGTTGGTATGCAATGGTTGTATCGACTGCTAAAGTGTGTGTGGAAACGGAAATGTGTACCTGAAGACTGGGAGAAAGGGCTAATAGTACCAGTGTTTAAGAAGGGGGACAAGAAGGTGTGTGATAACTATAGAGGGATCACCCTCTTATCACAGATAGTGAAAATACTGGAAAGGATATTAGAAAGAAGAATGGGACGAAAGGTGGAAGGAGAGTTGCAAGAGGAACAGTATGGCTTCAGGAGTGGAAGATCCACAGTGGACCCAATCTTTAGCTTGAGGCAGGTGAAGGAAAAGAACTGGGAATATGGAGAGGATTTGATCATGACTTTCATAGATCTAGAAAAGGCATATGATAGTGTCCCCAGAGAGAAGGTATGGGAAACCATGGTTAAGAAGAGACTGGGAAGAGAAATAATGGAAATGGTGCAAGCAATGTACAACAACTGTGTTAGCAGGGTACTGACCCCAGTTGGAAAGACAGATTGGTTTAGGAACAAGACTGGACTAAGACATGGGAGTGTGCTGTCACTTCTCTTGTTCATGATGGTGATGGATGAAATTGTAAAGGAAACAAAGGAAGCATATGGACATAAAGAAATTAAGTTATTGTTATTTGCAGATGATATTGTGATCTGGGGAAGGAACACCGAAGAAGTGCAAAAACAAGTAGATGCACTGAACGAAAATATTCAGAAGTAAGGCCTGAAAATCAGTATAGAGAAAAGCAAGACCATGGTGATGACAAGAGGGGAAAGACAAGGAAAGGGCACTGTGAAAATTGGAAGTCAGAGTTTGGAAATTGTGGACACGTTCAAATACCTAGGAAGTGAATTGATGCAAACTGGTAGGTTGGACACGGAGATTGGCAGGAGGGTACAGCAGAGCAGTGAATTCTATCAAAGTGTAAGAAAACTTGTTTGGGATAAGGAAGTACCAAGGAAAAGCAAGGAGGTAATGTATAAAGTGTACTATGTTCCCATATTAACGTATGCAGCTGAGACTTGGACCCTGACAAGCAGGCAAGAGAGTAGAATCCAAGCCAGTGAAATGAAATTCCTAAGAAGTATGATAGGAAAGACAGAGTGAGGAAGGAAGTTGGGATGCAAAAACTAAATGAGAGAATTGAGAAGAATAAACTAAGGTGGTTTGGACATGTAAAGAGGATGGAGGAAAATAGAATACCAAGACTGATACTGGCGGCGAAGTGCAAGGGTAAGAGAGCAAGAGGAAGACCTAGAACAAGGTGGATCGATTCAGTGAAGAACAGCGTAAGAAAAAGAAATCTGGACTGGGACAAGATCGTGGAAGAAGAATGGTGGAAGGAAAGTGGAGAAGTGCCATAAATACCCCGACCCGGCAGGAGCTGGATAAGGGGAAATGATGATGATGATGATTGATTATGTTTCCTTAAATTTTCGCGCCGCAACTTTGAAATTTGCGAGTTCCCAGCAATGAAAATATCGGCTATATAATCGATAATTACAAGTAATAATCGATATGTACGAACATCGATTATTGTCGTAAAAACAATCGATTACGGTAAAAATCAATTTGAAAATGGTGCTGTTATTATTGCCGCATAATATCCACTGTTTATCACCAGTAAAACGATGATTTTGGAGAAATATTTGCCTGTGGTTTATTGGTCAAATGGCACTTCTTGAATCCTACCTTATAAGATAAGTTGAATAAAAGAAATGAATGGAACTTGGCAAGGAGTTGGTAGGAAAACCACACAAAAGGATTTCATAAACATCCTCAGAATTTGAACCAATTCGTCCATCGAGTCCAGGATAGCCCGGTATTGTCGTCATTCCACCTGCCACACAGTAAACTTCGTAAGACAAGCATTGTTGCCTGACCACAGCTCGCTTTATTCTAACAATTGGCACCTTGGTACCAGTGAACTAATACAACTCGCCGCCGACCCTCAATATTTGAGTTGCTGCACAACACCTGATATTGTTGATTGCAGTATGAGAACATAACCTTTGGATCTTTTGAGCATAGCTCAGGTTCCCTCGTCTCACGTCATACAACCAACCGACAGGACTTGAACTCAATCTTGCCAATTAGCCAGGCTGATGCCTTTATTTTCAGAGATCTCACATTTCCGAAAAATGTATGTCAAGTTTTTACATTTCTGTAATACTGATATTAGGATTTTAATACTTCTTAACACTCCCTTAGTAAAAATAAAAACCACACACACACAACAGGAGACTTATATTAAATGCTTATGCCGTTTATCACAAACACCCATATTTCCAATCCTGTGCATATTATTTTGAACCTGTTTATTTTACCTGGTGACAAACTTTTAAATGCTACAAAATGCTAATTTTTAAATTTCAAAATGCTCCAAAATGCTATTTTTCAAAATGAAAGTGCTACAAAATCAATTTCAAAATGCTTTTTTCTCGTATCTTTAAGTAAAGAGCAGGGCTGCCACCAATATAAATTTCAAATCCTGGTCAAGTACCTGAAAATCCATGAAATGACATATTTACAATCCTTAATTTCATGGATGTTGACATACCAAAACAAACATTAATGAAAAATATCATGAATTTGTTTGTTGCCAAAAGGTTGAATTTCTAAATATTGTTTCGTTGAACAAAATACATAGGTTGCTTTTTTAGTTTTGACAACTATGTTATAAATTGATTAATAACACACCTACATGGTTCCAAGTTTCAAACGCCCTCGATGTAGTCTCTAGCACTGCGTACGTGTTCCCAGCAATGTGGAAGCCACTGGATTCTGTTGGCACTGCCCAATCTATCGATGGTGCGAAGAGAGCATTCGGCAGCCTGCACAACATCTCCAATTGTAGGGTAGCGGTTCCCGCGCAGTGGCTCCTTCATCTTCGGGATGAGATCAAAGTCGCAGGGACTTAAGTCGGGAGAGTAGGGGGGATGATACAGCACCTCCCTGTTCCAGCGATTCAACAATGCAGACACAACTCCTGCTGTCATGCAGAACGATGGGTGGAGTATCGATGTGGTGTCACCGTTTCCTTCTCTGAGCTGCTAGGAGATGGTCTTGCAGAAACGAACAATGTTTTTATGATCACACCATCCCAATCATAGGCAAGAATCAACATTACCTTCACATTGGTGGGGGTTTGTCGAACTGTTTGTTTTCGTGGTGATCCGATTGGCGTTTCAACTGTGGCTCATAAGATTAGGCCCACGTCTCGTCAATGGTTATATGATACGCCGTAAGAAGTCCTCTCCTTCGCGCTCATAACGCTGCAAGTGCGTACGAGAAGCGTCATATCGCAGCCATTTCTGCATGTCGGTTAAGTAATGCGGAACCCATTTTTACGCAATTTTCCTCATTTTCAGGCAGTCCTTCCGTCGAATTCGCCAGTCCTGTATCTTGCACTAATTCACGAAGCGTTATGTTCCGATCTGCCTCCACTAACTGGGACACCATCTGCACATTTTCATCACTTACTGGTGGGTGACCACATCGAGGCATGTCCTCCACACGTTCGCGCCCATCTCGAAATACTGCAACCCATCTTGCTACGGTTTTTTTCGGTAACACAGATGCAACTCACGCCTCTTGCGGTCCTTGATGACACACTCGAGCCGTGCGACCCCTAGCACACTGAATTTTAATCCACGTTCTCTGCTCCTGCTTCGAAAACATTTTGACCGTCTTGCACGAGCGCTTGCCCACAACTGCTCATTGAACAGGCACCACTGCATACGAATTGGGGAGGGGGCGGACAAGGTCATGTGCTCGAAGGGAGGGGATACAGATTAGCTACTTTTGGTAACAATGGCAGAGTCCATCATCGTTGCAACATAAAGCAGCAGCATCGTTGCCAAAACTAAAAAAGCAACCCTTGTATTACAGTAACTTTTCTTTTGTTTTGTTTATTTTTATGAAATTTTGGGAAGGAAAATTTACATGTGGTGATAGTGTTGAGTGAGTAGTAATAATACTACAGTAAAATCTGGTGAATAAAATGTTTTAACCCCTCAGCACTGCAGCCATTTAGAGAGCTTCCTCCTCAGCGCTTAGTGTAGATTACAAGTTTTCTCCCTCTTCTGTAGTCCAAAACAAATACATGGTGTCCACGGACAGGAAAAGTCAGGAATTTTGTTTTTGGTCAGGAAAAGTCAGGAAAAAGTGTGAAAAGATGGCATGAGTCAGGAAAAAATGGCAAAAAGTATTAGAAAGTCAGGAATTTTATATTAACCATACAGTATTTTGTGTTTTACAGCCATATTTTGATGTTACTAGTTCAACTAATCTCTGAAGATAAAAAGCAATAACTCGCTGGACATTTTAGTAAGTTTCCATTTTCACAGTACATCATAGTAAAAACCTCTTACCTATTTTTTGTAGTCTTTTTTGGCGTTGGCGTAGGGATGTGGCAACCCCATCACCATAGTTTAGGTTATTAAGTACTTTGATTTATGTATTATTGCATTATAATTTACTTTATTTTGTATTTTAAATGAATAAAGAGGCGAGCGTTGGGGATGGTGGAGGCTGCAAATAAAAAATATTTGCTCAATAAACCTTTTTTCCGATGTTACGATGACTTCGCGAGTCAGGAATTTTGTTGGAAAATGGTCAGGAAAAGTCAGGAAAATTGACATTGAAAATTCTGTGGACACCATGAAATATATATATATATATATATATATATTATCCATAATCATCATCATCAATTTCAGTTTTCCAGCATAGGCCGGGTCATAGCAAATAATTATGATGCCCTTCCACTTAACTCTGTCCACCATTCTTCCTTAACCACTGAACTCCACTCCAGGTTCCGTTCTCTCACACTGTCTTTCACTAAATCCATCCACCGTACTCGTCCTCTCTTTCCAGTCATCTGTCTCTCCATCACATGTTTTGGCATTCTTTCATCATTCATCCTTTTCACACGTTCATTCCATCTCAATCTGTTTTGCTTCAGCTTATCATTCAGCTTCTGTACATTCACTTCCTTTTGAATATCTTCATTTTTCACTCTTATCAGGTTCATCCTGCTAAAGAGTGGAGTAGACCATACAGCCAGCGACTCTACGCCGAGTGTCAGGCGGCAAGAAATAACCTGATTCACTACAGGGGCCAACGAGTCCCTGTAGGCGGGAAATGGACCCACAGTAGAGGAAATGCTACTGAAATCCTAAATTCACAACCCGACCCAGGAAGCTGGAAACGGGAAATGAAGATGATGATGATTGGTTTAAGTTGAGATCTTTGACAAGGTTACTTTCATTCCAATTCAATTCCAAGTTTTTTTTTAGTATTATCATTATTTTTCCCCATCTCACACGATCGAAAGCTTTTTCTAAAGCTATGAATATTGCGTATACTATACTTTTCTGTTTTTCTGCATATATCTTTCACCGATTATCTTTAACAAACCAATAGCATCCCTTGTTCCTACTCCTTTTCGAATTCCATATTGCTCCTCAGCCATAAAACGCGCTTTTAAATTACATTTTGCCGGGACCTTAAAGGAATTACGTACAAATACAAATTACGCAGAACAGAGTTACATATGAAGCAGGTTCAACTGTATCGGTATATTTTAACCTCATGTAATTTTTTAGTTTTTTTTTTCTTCCCCAAGTCCCAGTAATTGGGATTATACTGGCCCACGGACGATTCCGAAAAGCCGAGTATAGCCCTCCTTAATTTTTCCCCGGTGTAGATTTTTAACGCTACCTGGAACACCGGAGAGCGAGGAGACTTAGGACAGAATATCCTTTGCATACCTGCCAACTTTTACGGGTTTCCCGTAAAATTTACGGAAAGGCAGTGTGTTTTACGGTTTTACGGATGAACTAGAATATTTTACGGATTTACGTACCAAAATCTTCTTTTTAAAATTCGTGCCAGAACAAGCTTCCGCATGCCGCCGATACATTGCTGTGTGACCTGCGCACATTCGATACATTGCTCTGAACTATATTCATCCGATCGTTCAACTGGGAATAAGAGATGCGTCCTGATATGCCTGAATCCTAGTTGATAGATATGGATTAGTTTGTGTTGAATTAAAGCTCTGGAATAACAGTTTGCTTGTTCTTTAATGCGTTGATTAGTTCGAAAACCTTTACAGTTCTGTATAAAAATGGTTTTCTTCTTCACCACGAATTACAAAGCGTAGGTCGTCTTGTAGTTACGGAATAACATGTGAATTACCACGGTGTCTACCGGTAACGAAAAGTAGCTAATTTTTGTCTGGATATTTGGAGGTAACGAAAATTCGCTGAGCTCGATAGTCTCACATATTGCGATGGAGCAAGTTTCACGCAAGCGGTGCCGATTGCGTAAGCTATTATTTCCCCGTGCCCGCCCTCAAGGAAATGCATACCGGTACTGAGGATACCTTGAGTGGTATACATAGGTTTAACGTATATTTTCGGCATCAAGAAGAGTTTTTAGTTTTGTGTGAAATATTTTTCTTTGTTATTAGGAAACCTGACTTTTCGCGACACATTTAATCGCGGAAACTTTCGAAACAAAACAGAAACCTCTCATTTCTGTTATTGACCTGTAAATTTGGAGACTATCTTAAATATAAGTCCAGAATTACACAAGATAATTTACTGTCGCAATCTTACTAAATGATACCGTTTCGAAAAAAAAAATCACGAACAGGCGTCGAATTAAATTTATTTCAAAAAATAATCAGTCTCGTACATACAGTAGTCTACTGGATGTCGCAAATTTAATTTAATATTTCGAAATTCTGTTATATGTCGATTTCCCCTTCGAACGTCGGTTCCATCGGATATAATCTAACGGATTATCTCGAAAACTTGTATAATTCGGGTTTCGAATTCGAAAGAAAATGTGCCCTCTTGTATTATTCGTGCAATCCTCTCAGAATAATTCGTAAAATTCGATACGTACTTCGAACATTCATCCTCCAAAATCACATCCTCAAGACGGCTGGCTGATCACACAACTTGCTTGCGGGAATCTTGTTAAACGGACCGAGATCGACACTAGTTGCGTAAAATCATAAAACCCGTGCCCAATCCCGAACTTATGATCACGAGGACGGCCAGGTGCGGCGCCGATTGCCTATTATCGCGTTCTCAGTGTCCGACCGCGGGGACAACGTAAATCTCGTAAAACGATCGAGAGCGGCAGCGATTGCGATACATCGCGATTTTTTGCTGCATTAGATGACGAGGTCAACTGGATTCTTGACCAACGGACAGCAAGCGGCGCCGATTGCCTATTAATGTAATATTTTCCCGTGCCCGATCTCAAGGACAATGGAAATCTCGTCGAACGACTAAAGTGACACCAATTATATAAATCGCCATTCACGATTTTTCTCCGTGTTCTATCATGAAAACTACGGGAATCTCGTCCAACGGCTGAGACCAGCGCCGATCGTATTACATCTCGATATTTCTCCGTACTTGACAGCGAAGACAGAACGTGAACGAATTTTTAGCCTGATTAAGAAGAACAGGACACAGTTCAGGCCACCGATGTCCAATGGAACTCTGGAAGCCATTTTCATTTTGAAGACCAGAAGTTCTGAAGCAATACAAACACATATTCTATTGACTTTCTGAAGAAAGCCAAGTAAGCCAAAGCTTTAGCTATTAAATCAGACCCTTATAATGTCATCGGTTACTGTAGTGTTTTATATTAATTCTGTTGACTCGTAATTTTTCGAAGTGAAGAAAATACATGAATTTTGTCCTGAATGAATCTCTGGAGTCTATTTCTTCTTTGAAGACCAGGAGTTCTGGTTCCTGTTATACCAGCACCTTTTCTCCAGACTTTTTGCAGGAAGCTAAAGAAGCCATAGTTATGAATTTAAAAGTGCAAGTGATTTCCAGTGAGTGATACCTAGGTATAATATTTCAAGGAAGTCCTGTAATATCTATGCTCCAAACCAAAATTCACCACACCTGCTTTTTGAGGGTCATGCTCGTCTACAAATAATTGGCGTATGATGTAAGTAGATAAGATTTCATCCAAATGTCCTGTTCAAAGCATGAATTACTGTATTTTGCAGCCCAGGAGGATTATTATTTCAAGCCGCGGTATGTCGAAATTTGTTAGATTTCATGGCGCGCGCGAGTTTTACTGAAAGCCCTTTCTGAAAGTTGGCAGGTATGCCTTTGAGTGGAGGGCTGTATTGTTCCCCAGATGGGTGGTTTAGTGGGATGTGCAAGGGGAAAACATGTCCTCAATTCAAAACAAAACAAAACAATATATTCTAAATCAAAAGGGGAATACACAGGGGCAAGGGGCACACATCATAAAAACAAAGCACTGCCCTATCAAACCCAGGGGAGGAAACAGACTTACCACGAGGTGGGAACTTGGGCGCAGCAGGTGCCCAGAAAATGCAGTTGCAGGGAGCAAGGTAACTCAGAAATCACATGAGTGACAAATAATTAATCAAATCAAGGCCCAAGGTTACTGGCCAAAATTGGGAGGGATGGTTGCGCGTGACACAATAATTTAACATACCGGTACTCTACGAGAACATGGTCCAAGTACTAGGGGCATCATCTAATAAGAATTACCAAATTGAAACCTAAGGAACAGATCATCAAAAGCTCGCAAAACACATCATAATAAGCTTGCCAGGAAAGGAAATTTACTAGGCCTAAGCAAGGGGGGCCTGCGCTCCAACGCGCCACAAACAATGATGCAAGCGCGCACGACAATGGCAAATGGTATGCCGCCCGTTATTACAAATTTTACCTAAACCAAAGGTACACTTAATATCTGTGGTGTCCTAAATTGTGAGAAGAAAGGAATTTGTGATTAATAATAATAATAAACAGTTAGGTAGGCGCCTCCCTATACGTTAACAATCTCGTGGCCAGACAGCATGTACAGATTAAGAAATTACGATGCCAGGCGGGTGATCTTGCCCCAAACCAGAATTGAACCAAAGCTGGAAGGACAGTTTCCTTCAGAAATTGCATTAAGCCAAAACATCAACTAGAACCTTTTAAAATACACATGCGGGTAACCACGTGATAGGCAAGCTAAAGTCTTCTGCCCGTACTGAAGCCCCAAAATTAATGAATAAGAAAACTCAAAAGATGAAGGCAATGGTGTTTGCAGATGATCTCATGGTCTGGGGAAACAAGGAGGAGGAAATTCAGGAGCAACTGAAGGCTTGGGAAGAAACAGTGGGAGAGCACGGATGGAAGTTCAACATCAGTAAATGTGAGATCCTGTTAACGACCAGGAAAAAGGACAGACCAATGAGTGGGATAACACTTGGAGGTGGACAGCTGAAGAAGGTGGAAAGTCTCAAGTACTTGGGAAGTATTGTGGAGGAAAATGGGAGAAATGACAAAGAGATTACGGAACGTGGCAGACAGGCAGAAGCATTTCTGAGAAGCATTAGGAGCTTAGTGTGGAATAAAGATGTCCCACAAAAAAGCAAGGAAGTGTTATACAGAAGCTACTATATCCCGATACTGACCTATGCTTCAGAAACGTGGACAATGAAGAAAAGAGACATAAGCAGAATACAGGCAGGTGTAATGAAGTTCCTGCGAAGTAGGATCGGAGTAACAAGAAGAGACAGGGTGAGGAATGAAAAGGTCAGGGAAATGGTGAAAGAGGAGCCCTTGCAAGGTAGGATTGAGACATCAAGACTGAGGTGGTATGGACACTTAAAGAGAATGGAAGAGAAGAAGATTCCCAAGAGGATACATGAGATGCAGAAGAAACGACCAAGGGGAAGACCAAGAGATAGATGGCTGAAAGGAGTGGAGGAATGTGTCAAGAAGAGAGGCGAGGACTGGACCAGAGTGACAGCGGAGAGATGGTGGGAAGAAAGAAATAAGTGGCGAGGCTTATGTTCCAAACAGACCCAGCCTGGGGCTGGAAACTGTACAAGATGATGATGATGATGATGAAAACATGAGTAAATATGCTCAATAGAGTTCAGCGTTATTATAAAATCTCACAGTACCATCTGTCCTCAAATGGGTAGCCAAGCTACCATCGTTAGCCCGGCGCAAGCCAAGGCCCTCGCGCCAGATACTTCTGTATCACTACATGGCCACAAGCAGAATCGTTTGTCTCAGTCAGAAACTCAAACCAGAATGTTCTCGACGCATCAACGCTCCAAGTCTCCAGAGCTCGCCGGTGTAACCGTGTACACACAAGCGGAACAAAAGCAAAAACTGTGCCACCCTCGGCACATTCATGAGGCATGCCTTAACAGGTTTCAGGAAATAAGGATGTAGGGTTGGCATCGTTTATAACAGAACAGTTCAGTCCAGTACGTGTGGTGGAATTTTACTTAGGGTAAGCAATGGTTTTCTTCGCAAAATCATTGAAGACCCTGTTGTAGAAGTTTGGGATGTTTTGAACTTAGAAAGTAAATCTATCTCAATTGAAATCATTGATAAATGTTACACATTTAGTTAAAATACAAGCTTTCACTTTCGTGTTAATAGGCCTACTCAATTGAGGAGTTGGACGACTTCCTAATAAAATTAATATTTTGTTCTCAAATTTACCGCACATCACACGCTGTCATCTCTTGACCAAGTCCCGGTGCCATATTTTTACAGATTTCTCTCGCCTCCTAGTGTAAACAAAAACGTCTACTGCATACCCTACTCCCTTATATTGCATTAGACAACATTATATTGCTGAACTATAAAAATGATGGCCTACCACTGTAAAACAATCGCACGTTTTAACGCAGCATTTAAAAAGCTGTTTTACACAAACACTGACACACTTCTTCAAACTATAATGAGCGAGTAAACACACTATCTTTGAAAACTGACCGCTCCTTGTTTTCGGCCTAATGTAACATAAGGAATTGCTTCCTAGCCTTCGCTTTCACTCACCCTGCAGTACCAAGAAATACCAAAAGAGGGCATGTCACACTATTGTGCTGCTGCAAGCGAATCCGCAAGGAACTCGCATTAGGCATCAAAGAACAACGAAGTGTGAATGGGTTCAGTAAAACAATACAGGACACAGAGACTTGAATATCACTATAACCAAAGTAAATAATTATTGTACACATCATTATTTTACTTGGGTAAGCAATGCTTATCTTACATCCATGGAATACACGCGCCTGGTTCAGTCTTATATTCAAATACTTTCGAGAACCTTCCAGTGGCTTCTCGAGTTCAGTTCGCCGGAAGTAGTTTGCAGAGGGGCAGCGGGAATCTCAAATAGCAAGGACAAAGTTTTATTTCTTAAGTCCAGGAGAAAGTCGCCGGAGGGGGGCTAAAATTTGTGGCGGTCATTTGACCGTCACAGGGATTACATCATGTTCACCAACTGAAAATTTGTAATATCGATTACAGCGTTAAGTGAATGAAATACACACATTCACTTAAAATATTACAAGTTAGTATCATAATAATCCGACATTCACGAAATTTGTAATTCCTTATGATAATGTTTTGAATATGCAGATCTTCACATAATTTTTTCACATTACCTTAGATGTCAAGTTTTGTGTGGTAGATTTTGATGTATTGGTTCCTCCTCATCGCCAATCTCATCATTTATTACTGCATCCGCCACAGCCACACCATCTATTTCATTATCACTGCTGCTTCCGACTAAACTTTCACCTGAATTGTATAATATTTGGATCTCTTGTCTATTGGTCAAACTAACACTGGAGCTTGCCATGCTCGTGATGCGTCGCCGCAGCGAGACCAAGAACTCGAGGACGAGCCTATAATGAATTAGTGGAATAACATATATGACGACACAGACAATAAATACAAATTCGAGACATCGCCTTTCAGACTACATATCTGAAGAACTTCCTCCATGCGCACTCCAGTGGCGATGGAACAGACTTCCTTAAGAGGAAATAACTTGCTTTTTAGTGGTTAAATTAAGATGACTTATTATGTACAGTAATTCTTTCCTTTTTTTTTTCCAGGTCCTAGTAGGCTGCCCGTGGCAGTTGCTGGGCGCGGCAGAACACGTGCTTCCCACCCCCGGTTACAGGACTCTCCTGCTCGTGGAGTGGGGAGAGGTATGTAGTCTTTTACTCATAATCATCTTGTACAGTTTCCAGCCCCAGACTGGGTCTGTTTGGAACATAAGCCTCGCCACTTAGTCCTTTCTTCCCACCACCTCTCCGCTGTCACTCTGGTCCAGTCCTCGCCTCTCTTCTTGACACATTCCTCCACTCTTTCAGCCGTCTATCTCTTGGTCTTCCCCTGGGTCGTTTCTTCTGCATCTGCATCTCATGTATCCTCTTGGGAATCTTCTTCTCTTCCATACCACCTCAGTCTTGATGTCTCAATCCTACCTTGCAAGGGCTCCTCTTTCACTATTTTGCTGGCCTTTTCATTCCTCGCCCTGTCTCTTCTTGTTACTCCGATCCTACTTCGCAGGAACTTCATTTCACTTGCCTATTCTGTTTTTGTCTCTTTTCTTCATTATCCAAGTTTCTGATGCATAGGTCAGTATCGGGATATAATACCATAGCTTCTGTACAACACTTCTTTGCTTTTTTGTGGGACATCTTTATTCCACATTAAGCTCCTGATGCTTCTGTGCACTGCCATGTTCCGTAATCTCTTTGTCATTTCTCCCATTTTCCTCCACTATACTTCCCAAGTACTTGAGACTTTCCACCTTCTTTAGCTGTCCACCTCCATGTGTTATGCCACTCATTGGTCTGTCCTTTTTCCTGGTTGTTAACAGGATCTCACATTTACTGATGTTGAACTTCCATCCGTACTATCCCACTGTTTCTTCCCACGCCTTCAGTTGCTCCTGAATTTCCTCCTCCTTGTTTCCCTAGACCATGAAATCATCTGCAAACACCATTGCTTTTCCTAAAGTACTGTATAGTTCATCAGTTGCATATTTTTCAGAAATGTTAACTTCAAAGTCGTTAATGTTTGACATTGTTCCGTATTGACGAGATTATATTAATAGATAAATAATTATCCTTATAATTCAGGTCTGCCTAGTCAATACTTTTATTAAAATGTAATCATAGATCACATATTTTATAATTACAAGTACATGTTTCGAAATCCTACATATAGGCTAATGATCTCTTCATCAGCTTACAAAGTGACAGGCCCAACATTCAAGATAATTGCTCCATTGTGCTAAAACATGTTATAATAGGGACGATGGCATGAAATGAAATGAATGGTGCGCGAAAACATAGGGGCATGATATAAAAACACCATATATCAGTACACTCAAAAACAGAATTAAAAAACAAACAAACAAAAAACCACAGAATTAAAAACATTAAATCAACACTGAATGCTAAGATAACTTGTCCCAGTTCATTAAAAAATATATACAAAGTGGCATTTAAAATTCACTGTCTCTTCTTGAAGCAGGTGCTTAATGTCATGATCAACAAAAAATACTTCTTTTGTGTCCAAACTGTGGTCAATTAAAATTCTTGATGCTTATAAAATCTTGAAAATGTATGTTGTTGTTTGAAATATCACAATTCACAAATTCCTTGGCGGCCCTTATTCAGGTGCACCATTAATAGGTGAGATTTTCAATGTGAAATGCCATGTCCTGTGGTTCGGATTCCACGTAAAACGGAGGTCCCGTGGCTTATGATTGCGAGATTAACGGTCACGTTAAACTACAACCTTCCTTCCTTCAATTACAAGTGGGACGAAATGGGCCAGTATAATAAGCCAGAATCGGAGATATTGTAGTGAAAACTGTGAAATAGAGTAGGCCTAATAAAATGGAGAAATTAGCAGAATATTAAAAATAGTAAAATCCTACTAAGAGAAGGGCCTTAAAAAGTATTACTTCATAAAACTTATGAGATCTTCTTAAATGTGCTGAACGTACCACAGAGTGGAGGCAGCTGACTAAAGGGAGTTATACTGGGTAGCATGCACACTCGGAGAGTGAGAGTGTGACATCGAACTGTGACGTTTGCTGTAACTTACAGCAGGATAAAGCGAGGTTGAGCTCCCGCCAAGGTAAATTACACCGGAAATGAAAATATTGTAAGGGGCTAAAGGGGTACACAAACGGAAGGGGAGTGGGTAGAGAGGAAACTTGTGACAAAAGAAACTTAAAAAGCTGAGAAAACCTATACAATTTTTGATGGTTTCCTTCTGTGTTCAGATTTATTTAAATTTATATAGGCCTAATCGGCCAGAGTGTCGAACAGAATATTAACATCCAAGTAGATGTCCTTGAAAATTTGCCATGTTTGAAGTTCTTTGTGTTGTATTAATTTCCAAGGCCTCCAGTGCGTTTACGAAAATGCCCTTAGTGGCATAATGTAATATTTTGACATCTTTTTCCATATTGGTGAAAGAGTGGCCTGTTTCTTTCATATGATTAGCCATCGCTGAAAATTTACTGTGTTTTACGGCGTTAAAATGTTCCCCGTATCTTATAATAAAACTACAGCCCGTTTGTCCAATGTAGTTGACATTACAGTTGCTGCATGTTAATTGGTAAACGCCTGATTTGCTGAATTTACTTGACTCGTGAACTTCATTGGAGTTAAAAATTAATTTGCTGTTACTGTTGTTGGTTTTTAATGCTACTTGTTTAACTTCTTGAACACATTTGTAATACTATATGTTGAATGATCAAAGTAAGTAAAAACAGAAAAAGTAGTTCTTTCCTTTTCATTTGTTTCTTTGCATAGACGAGTTTTAGGTTTGTTCTTGATGCTTTTCAATATGTCAAGAACGTAGGATCTACTAAAACCATTAATTTTAGCATCTGTAATATGATTCTCAGTTCTTTATTGAAATCAGGTTTGGACAAAGATAGATTCAATGCTCTATTGATAAGGCTTCTGAATGTGGCTTTTTTATGAGCACCTGGATAGAATCATTTCTGATTGAGTGGTTTTGCGAAAGATTTGATAATTAAGTCTATTGTCTTTCTTTGAAACGGTTGTATCCAAATAATTAATTTTACCACTGACAGCAGATTCTGAAGTGAATTTTACATTATCATCCAAATTATTAAGTGAAACTACTAATTGGTTTATGTTTTGCACCTTGTCGTCAACAATGACGAACACTTCGTCAACATATCTACCCCAAAAGAAAATTCCTTTTATTCTGTCAATTATTTTAGTTTGTTCTAAATGTTCCATAATATATATTGGCTAATATACCAGATAAAGGCAGGGTGTCGAGCGATACGGGAAATACGGGAATTTTAGTGACCCAGGAAAAATACGGGAAATTCGCACTTGATACGGGAAATCTTAAAAAGTCTCATAATGCCTGACTTCTTAGCCCCCGAACGCTCGGTAGAGTCCTCCCGCTCAGTCTTCTATTTCGCCTGCAGACCGTGGTGCCACCCGCAATTTGCGCCACCGATAGAGCGCTAAGTGGGATGATAATCCAGCCAACGCCGAATGCATGCTTTGCCTGGCCGACCGCCGGCCGTACCCTCTCCGCGCAGGGCTACGCGCGCCGCTCGTTGCTGACAATGACATACAGGAATCATTCCGCATTGTTATTCACAGAGCAGACCTGGGTTTCTCGACAAGAGTAGCCCTTAAAGAAGCTAACAGCTCAAGATCTCGGAAAATTCCAGACGCGGATGTGCTGCAATTTCGCACCAACTGCCGAGAATTGTACATGTGTATCCTATGGCAGAAAAAAATCAAAGAGAGGTCAACTCTTGCTCTCAAGAGACCCGTGCTATTTCCTGCCTAGACCCTATAGGGGTCGCTGAGACTCCTAAGTTGGAAGAAGTTAGGATCGTCATTGCCCTGGAAATTATTTGTGATCAGAAGAATTTGCTTTCTGGCGCAATGGCTGACCGCATCAAGAGCAGCTACTCCGCACTTCTGAGACTGCCCTCCATCACTGCGCGTTTGAAGCAGGTCGACGGAAAGGAGCCACCGGCTCGACGTGTTGCGGTCTGAATTAGTGGCTTCAGCACCTTCCTCAGTTCCTGCCAAAAACGATCTCACAAGCGTCGTTAAAATGATACTGACTTTGTATCACAACAGTGCAGCTCTAGAGAGAAGGGGTGCATGATCGTCATTCACAAAGAAGCAAGTCTGATTGGCATGCATACTGTTCAGGACGCTGTGATGGCAGCTGGTGGAGTAGAAAAGATAACCGTTTGCAAGAGTCCACACTGCACGAAACTCCTACGCCGTGTTCAAGGAAGCAAAACAGGTGTGAAGCGATGGCTAAGGTGGCAGTCGAAAGAAAAGCCACAAAAGATCTCCAGGAATTGGAAAAAAAAAAAGTACTGTCAAAAGAACTTAATTTTGTGCTGTGTATAATTGAAGTTCCTAGTAACAATCTTGTATTTGTCAAAGTGACTTATTTAATTTCGTTTTGCATTATTTTATTTTCTATTATCTACTTTGATAAAATAAATCTAAATTAAAAAGTACTCGCGGCGTGTCGCGTGTAGAATTTTACTGTTTTTAGCCTTTCCATGGTCTTCTTTCGCAGAGGAGATGCACATACCAAATTGTTTTAAAGTTCGTTCAAACACTCAATGCAAATGCGTCACACATGCATACATTTCCATACCTGCCAACTTTTACGGTTTATCCGTAAAATTTACGGAAATTGCAGCATTTTACGGTTTTACGGACGAACGGTGTCATTTTACGATTTCGCGGACAAAAATTTGAAACGATAATTTACATTCGATAATACCGCCCACTTCCGTACAATCGATTGTTTGCGTGGGTCGAAGGCAAGTCCACGATAGTCGATAACTCGTTCTTTGATATGATTCGTACTTTTAACCGTGTGATGGCTGTGTCGTCATCGTAATTGAATTTGAAGCCGGGATAACCGTTCTTGCATGTGAATCTTAGGTGTTGACAGGCTCTGCTTCGCATATTCTTTGTTCCGCTCCGTTCGCTCGTTGCGATTTAAACCATATTCTTTGACCACGTTAGTTGTTCATTGTTCGCGAAGTTGGCGTTCCTTGAATGTTTTCGTCTTTTAAGGTTATGGCATATTTTAATGAAGCGTTCGAGTTTTTGGCTATAACTTGGTGCTTCGCAGTTTCCTGTATTCCTTGGACTAATTACATTCGTTCCACGTGTGTGTGTGTTTATTTTTTTCTACCATGTGCATATTCTATCTTCACGAGGTTGGCGTCGTGTTCATTTAATGGTTGGTGTGTTTTGACATGTTTTAATGAAGTGTTGGCTGTCTTAATTGTTTTATGTTATAATTTTATGTGACGTTCAGTGATCCAGGTTCCTTTCGATGTTTTAGTAGATATCGAGAATGAACAAATCCAACAAGAAACAGTACTTCCAGACATTTAAAGAATCATACTCGGTTGATTTTCCGTGCATACTAAAATCAAGAAAGAGATAAAAATTTGCCTTTTGCACGGTATGTGGGTGTGATATTAATATTGCATATGGTGGAAAAAACGATTTAAGTAATCATGTGAAGTGCGGTAAACACATTAGTTATGTTAAATCGAAGAAGATAGCAAGAAAATCAACACCTTTTTTGCTAAGTCTGGAAACGTTTACAGTGACGTAATTAGGGCCGAGTGTCTGTTTACTTCCTTTTTGGTGGAACACAATGTGCCCTTAAGTGCGGCTGATCATGCTGGAGCTTTATTTAAGAAGATGTTTCCCACATCAGAAGTTGCAAAGAAATATAGTTGTGGTCGCACGAAAACGACATGTATTGTAAATAAAATGGCAAAAAATGCATCATCTGAAGTTGTTAAGTGCCTTCAGAACGGACCGGATACAGATAAATTCCTTTTCTTTTCATCAGTGAGAAACTACTTTTATACTGCCTGTGACTACATCATCAACAAGTTTCCACTCAAGGATGACGTGTTAAAGAATGCTCAAGTTGCTAGGTTAGACAAAATTGAAGATTCACACTTATCTTCCATTCGTTTTTTCTTGGAAAAGTTTCCTATCATGTTATGCAAGGAAGAGAATGAAACTACAGATGAGGTGGTGAATGTGCTTCAGAGGCAGTTCACAGCTCTTCAGGTAGATGACTCTTTGGCTGCACATCAAGATGCTGCAAGTGATTCCAGTTGGGCACAAATATCAAGAATTCGTGGAGCCGATGGACTTCTTAAGTATAACCGAATTTTTAGAGTATTGCTCTCTATTCTCACCATACCCCATAGCTATGCAGAATGTGAATGTTTTTTTTTAGCTTTGTGAAGAAAAATAGAACACAGTTCAGGTCATCCATGTCCAATGAATCTCTGGAGTCTATTTCTATTTTGAAGACCAGGAGTTCTGGTCCCTGTTATGACAAAACATTTTCTCAAGACTGTTTGCAGGAAGCTAAAAAGGCCACAACCATGACTTAAAAGTCGAACTAGCATGTGATTTGCAGTGTGTATTATATTATTTCTTGCCTGTGTTACGTTAAACAAGTTTTATTGTTTAAAGCCTTTTTCAATTATCGTATATCAGCTTAATCTATCAAGGAAGTCCTGTTATGTCTGCTCCAAACCGATATTCACCACGCCTGCTGCTGATTAACATGGATTTCTTCTTGATTGTTATGTTCATCTACAAATCATGTAAGTAGATATGATTTCATTGAAGTATCCTGTTTAAAGCATGAATTATTGTATTTTGTAGCCCAGAAGTATTATTATTTTCGTCAAGCCGGGGTATGTCGAAAATCGTTAGATTTTTTTTGTCGCGCGTGAGTTTTACTGATAGCCCTTTTCAAAAGTTGGCAGGTATGCATTTCAAAAACTACAAACAGTATCTCACAGCTCTCGTCATTTTACCATCGAACACCCGTCATCAACATGTGGCTGCAAAATACACCACACAAGTGACAGAATTCTTCTCATATGGGCAGGCATCGTTTCAGTCGCTTGTTAACCACTGTCTGTGTCGGATTTCCTTTCATTGTCATTGTCATTGTTTCGTTACTTTTACTTTGCCGACGTTCGACCCGAGGACTGGACACATCCCGTACAGCATGTACAGAAAGAAATACTGAAGGCGGTCTGGATATCGCGGTGGATGAAATGATTATTAACCTTGGCAGTTCATCAAGCTCTGACGAAGACAATGATGGTGGTGATGATGATAGGGACAGTGAAGGGATGGAGGGTGTCAAAGAAACCCTTGCCAAGTGACTGAGGATAATTTATTTCTTGGTGTCAGTTCGCTTGCGTCAATCGATAATAGAGCACAGGCTATTGTTTCCCATCATAGTGTTCAAAATACCGCCTACAATTCGACAATATAAAACCACAGCAATAATATCGCCACAGAGGGGCTTGTTTGAGTGCTCAGTGTTAAATATGTCTTTACCTTAACTTTACTTTTGCTTTAACACGAAAGCTAATATTAACCCTAGAGAGTCGTGATTCAGTGAGTGTGCATGGTGTTATCTGTCAACTACTGTAGTAAGCTGTGAACGACCTCCACTCAGACTCTTGTTTCATGTTAAAGGATAATCATTGCATGCTGAGTTTTTTTATATTCATTAGCTGTAGAGTGTTTGCCCTCTTTGTCGTATTTATTGAATTGAATACCTATGATAAAGGTATCATAGCTTCGGTGTGTAATTTATTTATTCATCTAAAAGTATCGTATTTCTCTGTCTGAATGTCCTCGGCGTTGACTCGGGATAGTTTTTTTTAAATATATTACATATAATTGTATCGAAATAATGTCTGAAGTGTAGCGCTGTGTATTATTCGAATCAGCTGATTTACAACACAAAAAACTTAGCAACACAGCTCAGCTGTTGCAAGCTCCCGACATATCCTCCGCGTTGTTTCCTTCGAAATACAGGGTGTAGGTGAGAAGCATGCTCAGAAATCTTACCGTGTGGCGGTTGGACGTAGGGTCTTGTTATGTGGCGACCGTGGGTTGCGGAGAGGAAAAGCGGGGCAAAGTGACAGGAAGGCTGTCAGTACCGAATGCGCGGGTTTAGCAATACTGTATTTGTCCCATAATTTACGCGTGTAATAGCGGACATACCCAGTGGCGTACGCAGGATTTCCTTCTGGGGGGGGGGGTTTCATTAATAAAATAGGGTAATTAAGCACATTATTAAAGGGACAGATGACCTTGCTGTTCCGCCCCTGAAAACATCAGTTATCATCATAATTAAAATGGCATTTCGATTAATATTCATAAAAAACAATAATTAAATAACCGTTCTCTATGCATGAAAACTATTTTAGGCCTTATTATTTTTTCGACACAATGAAAAAATGAAAAATATGGAAAACAGTAACTAGGCCTAAATATTACAAGTGAAACAATGCAGTGATGTCATCATGACCATAGTTACGTTGTTGCTTATAATATTGATATTAGGCAGGCTGCACACCGGTACGACACGACATATGTCGTAAGACAAGCGCGGTACGCGATAATTGTATCAGAAGATAGACATCGCTCGTGCGCGTGCAAACTATTGGGAAATGAGCCAACAGGTGCACACCAGTATGACTACGACATCTATCGAAAGACATGTGTATTAAGCGACACGCTCTGCTAGTCTCTTCGCCGCAGTATCGTACGACATTTCAAATAGTAAACATGAATAAAAGTGGTGCAAACAAGGTTGAAGATATAACATTCTTAATTTATTTCATTAAGAGTGTTGAAAAGTATCCTTGTTTATGTTTATGAAAGATTACAGTAAATCAGAGGTGACGAGTTTGGCCTGGAAGGCAATTGCAATTGAATTTAAAGACAGAAATTCTAGCCATCCATGGCTTTCACCACAAGTTATGTAGCAATAGGAAATTTCATCTACCAAACGAAAACTGCTTGTGTTCACTCTGTGGAAAATGCTGCGGAAAATATCATATTGAGTTGTGTTTAAAAATGACCAAAATCATACCTCAAATTAGCAAAGAATTGTTTGATGTAACTTACATATTTTATATTGTATATGCTCTTTCGCGTGCTATTCCTATTAATAATAAAAAAGACACAGATTAGTGACCTAGTGACTAACATAGATTTTATTTACCACTGTCAAGTATCGGCTACAATTAATTTAATTATGGTTTACACCAGCAAATTTCCATTGAATGGGGATTGCTCCTCCTGGTTTAAAAAGTAATTCAGTAGTCTTCGCATTCTTATGCCTGATGATCTTGTAGTATTATCCACTTCGTTATTGGCTAATATGGACACATCGTCACATGATTTAAAATCAGTCTCATCATAGAGCTTTCCTTCTCGTAAACGGGTAAAATTATGCAGGACGCACGCTGCCTTCACGATGTTCACTGCACATTGCTCGTTAGAAGAAATTGGTCGCTCAAATACACGAAATTTTGATATCAGCATTCTAAATGCGCATTCCACGCTTTTTCTAGCTCTAGACAACCGAAAATTGAAAATTCTTTTTGCATCTGTCAACACTCTTCTGGGATACGGTCGCATTAAGTATGGAAACAAATGGAAGGCTTCGCCACTGACGACGTAGTGGGGAAATAGACTAATATTCTCATCACCCGGCAAAGGTGTAATAAAAATTGAAAACTGCCGGGGCTCATCCTATAAAACTCCTTGAATTTTTCTTCGTGTTGAGATAACGCTCTTGCAACTACTGCGGAACTGTGTCGCACTTTCATGATGTTATACGGATGTACCCAATACTTTATTATCTGCTTTAAATACGAATACATCGCGACTACGTCATCTTCACTCGACGAGCTCATTATTGAAACTCACTAGGAAGTGCGTCATGCAGAGATCGCATCGCTTTGGTGTGCAGCAAAGTTATCTTACGACAATTATCGCGTGCCGCGCTTACCTTACGACATATATCGTGTCGTACCGGTGTGCAGCCTGCCTTATGCGAGAGAAAGATAATGTTTTGCTCTCAGTGTTCCTACTGCCATTACTATTGACTCTCAAAATCTGCCATCTTGATGACTTGATCCGTATCAATAATTGGAATAAATTGCAGAAACTCCTCAAGTACTGAATTATCTTGAGCGAAACGGACACACAATTAAAGCAGCCCGAAGCGACGTGAAAAAGGTTACCGATCGCACACGTTAACAGTAAAACTGATCCATGGCTTGCTCCAACGCTGAAGGAGGAGTCTCGCTGGGAGTTGACTGCAGGACATTTTCCAAGTGACGAACGTGATCACATTTAAAATATATACAGGAGTAATAAATGTTGCACATTTTCCCGTAAATTACACCTGTTTATGTTTGAATTGCGTATAAGATCGTGACAAAGAAAGTGTTTCTCCAATTGGATGATTGTATTTAACTGTATGCACGTCGTATAATCTTGGCGAGGTGCATTTTTTTTTTTTCACGGAGCAACTTTACACCGTAGTAGGCACGCAGCTTTTTGTATTTAGTTTTCTGGCATCTTGTTTTAAATGCAGACAATCCATACCTCCATTAGGATTTGGGTTCCATAATTCATGCAAAATGAGGTTCGTTCATTTGTGAAATTGAGGTAATATCCCCCCCTACCCTTTCAGTGATTACCGTATGGTACTTTACGTAGACTAGGGTGAAGATGGAAATGAGCATTTAAAAAAAAAATATGTCGCCAGTTGTTTGGTTTATTAACTTAGGGTAATATTTTCCATAGGTACTGAAAACTGGGCACGGCTGGATTTTAAGGTGGAACCGCATGTGCTATCAAATATCGCTTTCTTGCAATACCTGGAATATGTATAGAATTATAAAATGATTATTGGTTAAATAAGGGTTAATAGATAGACTATTATGATTATAATGATTAAATAAATATTACAGAAGAAACAATTCATTGTTAGTGAATATTAGGCCTACCGGTACGGCGAATAGCCTATAACTCGTAGCATCCGTCACAATTCAGCATTTAAACGGGCCACGTTAATGCATAATATACTACTATAACAACCGGATAGCAAATTATAATAATATTCTCACATATAACATATTTAATTTGCAACAACTTAATATTGTAGTCTAAGATAGACTTTACATTAAGGTAAATGATGGAGAAAAGATGGGAATTTGGAAAAGACATGGTGATGACATTTATTGATATTGAGAAAGCATATGACAGTGTGCCTAGACAGGTGGTTTGGGATGTATTAAGAAAAAGAAGAGTTATTAGAGCAGAAGTCCAAATGTTAAAAGCTATGTACAAAAATTGTGTCAGTAGCGTGAAGACCAGTATAGGAGAAACAGAATGGTTTAAAGTGGAAACGGGTCTCCGACAGGGAAGTGTATTGTCCCCATTACTATTCATCATAGTCATGGATGAAATCCACAAGAATGTCAAACAGAGATTGGGACAAGAAGCAACAAAGGCCATGCTGTTTGCAGATGATATAGTTATATGGGGTGAGGATGAAAAGGATGTACAAAAACAACTAGATGTATGGAACCAAGAGATAAATTTGGGATGAAAGTAAGCACAGAGAAGAGCAAGATAATGGTAATGTCAAGAGGAAGGAAGAAAGGAAGAGGAAAGATAGAATTGAATGGCAAAATTCTAGAAGTCGTTAAAAGTTTCAAGTATTTGGGAAGTGTGATCGCAGAAGATGGAAAGATAACTGAGGAAATTGGAAAGAGAATACAACAAGCGAACAGTTTTTACCAGAGTGTAAGGGGTATTGTGTGGAACCGAGATGTCCCAAAGAAATGCAAAAAAGTATTATATTCAACCTACTACAGACCCATACTAACATACGCAGCTGGAGCGTGGACTACTACAAAAAGAGAGGAGAGTAGAATACAAGCCGCAGAGATGAAATTCCTAAGAGGTATAGAGGGCAAGACCAGAAGAGATAGAGTTAGAAATTAAGAGATTAGAGAAAGGACAGGAATATTGAAGCTGCAGGACAGGATAGAAACAACAAAGTTAAAGTGGTATGGACCTATGATGAGAATGGGAGAGGAGAGAGTACCAAAGAAAACTTTCTGTGAAAAGATGACAGGGAAGAGACCACGAGGAAGGCCCCGGAAGAGATGGGCAGATACAGTGTGGGAGTGTGTAGAAAAGAAGGGAGGAAAACCCGAAGATGTACTAAAATCAGGAGAGGAGTGGTGGAGAGACAGGCAACGATGGAGGTCATTAATTCACAACCCGACCCAGGAAGCTGGAAACAGGAAATGAAGTTGATGATGAAGATAGACTATGTTAAACCACTGCCGTTTGAAATGTGCAGATCGCACACTTTGTAGGCAAGCTGTTTGTTATGGTCGTCTCTGATGCGAAGTTTTACTAATTACTCTTTTAGGAGACACTTCTCTTAGGAATATTCATGAAAGGGCAACCCTCTAGTTCTTCTTTCATAAGTTGAATGCCTAAAAACAAAACCACAATTCTAAATAATAAAGAAGAAATCACGAACGATTCACTGCCAATGAAAATCAAATGGAGATTCGCGGACCGGAAGTTCGCTATGCATAAGCTTCGGTGCCATTTTAACTCGTGGAAGCTCTATACGGTTACGGTACCATACAATTCACTTCCCGTAAACATTTATTATGTGACACTCCTATTCTCTACTCTCTCAACCCTCCTCAGTAAAACAGTCATTTATATCAGCTCTTCTCAGGTAAACGGTATTTTATTTGTGTTCCTAGCATCTCGCCCCATCTGCGTGGAGTTCGCTCGAGCGCGCACTTTGCTCACGCTACGGATTAGGCCTAAATCTCACCATCACCGTGGGCTGCGGAAGTATCTCCAAAAATGCAGTTACACTCACGCCAGAAAATCTTGATTCGCGCTTTAAGATTCATTTTTCAGCCATTCGGTATGCGAATTCTAGTCTTCTAAAATATACGGGAATTTGGTGGATTTTCGTACGGGAAATACGGGAATTATACGGGAATTTGAAGAAAGATCATCGCTCGACACCCTGTAAAGGGGATCCCATTGCTAACCCATCTTTTTGTTTGTAAATCTTATTGTTGAAAGAGAGATGATTATTACTGAGGATGAAATTGAGTATAGTGATGAATTCCTCGATTTCTACCTTTGATAGTTGACTATTTGCTGAAAGACCGGTTTTGATGACTTCTATTGTTGCATCAATTGGTATGCTTGTGTACATGTCCTTATTGTCAACACTATGTAATGAATGCTCATCTTTTAACTTTAGTTTCATTGATTGTTCGCAAAAATCAAGTCTATTAGTGAACGAGTTATTTGCTGAAAATTGGTAGTGAGTGTTTAAGAAATTCCTAGCAAACTGCGCTAACTTGGTATAAAGGACTACCTCTATAATTGACAATTGGCCTAATGGGAGTATCTATTTTATGTAATTTTGGGAGAGACCTTAGCGTGGGGAGATGGTGATTCATGTTGACGAGGCGGCCTGCTTGATTTTCGTCAAGAATAAAAATAGTGTTTTTGAGGATGTTTTTTAATTTCCTTTGTGGGGTCATAGTTGGATCTTTTTTAGCTTCCTCAAAGTTTTTATTCTTAAAAAATACGGTATTTTCATTACAGCTGTTTTTATCGATGAGTACTACAATGTTGCCCTTGTCTGCCTTAGTCACAATGATGTTATTGTTCCTGATTTTCTATTTATCTATTCACATCAGTTGCATACTAATTGAGTGCTAGGCAGCATAGAGAGTTAAAGAGGAATGCATTGCTTCAGAAAGAGGGTTGTGGTGCCTCCGTCATGGCCCATGGAAATCATACCATTTTCTTTAATAATTTAAAAATATATGATTGTGCTAAAAAAAAAAACAAGATCTCTAATATGAGATCATTGGAAGTGCATTATCTCTCATTGGACATTGCTGCACTGGAGGATGAATAGCCTAGGGATTGATGGATGTCTTCAGCAGTGTCAACAACGCCTGCACGTTCCTGTGCTTCATTCAACAGTTTTTCTATGTGAGACTATATTTTCCGCTGTTATTTGTCCAACCCTTTCGTCAATAAGTTCCTCAAGCTCTGTTAAATTAAATGCCTTATTATTCACTGCAACGTATTGTTAAACTTGAGCCCGGATCATTTCAATGGGATTGAAATGACAGTAGTAAGGTGGAAGACAGATACAGGTATCCCTCGATTTACACGTTCAAGCCACTACCGTATATACCCGAATACCACCCGCACATTTTTATACAAAATCGGACGTGAAAAATTGGGTTGCGGGTATTAATTGGGTCAACCAAATTTTAAAGATTTAAATTGCCCGCCACACGCGACTAGTCGCTATACGGTGCTTGTTCGGGTGTACTTGTTTATTTCCGTCTAGTGGCTTGACCGGTTGTGCAAGCCTAACACAAGCGTCAGTTTCGTTAGTTGCGTGATAGCATGTCATCAGTAAACCTAAAACAAGTGTTCGAAATAGCTAACATGAAATCTCGTCATTGATCGTACACTGCAAAGTAATTTATAAAAGTCGGTGGGTATTAGAAACAAATCTTTCGTATTTCAGGTAGTTGCCGCGTAACTGTCCCACATATTAGAGGACTAGTGCAGAATAAACCCGTTATGTGGAAGGGTGGGTTTGTACTCATCGGCCAATGTGGTCTGCAACCCGGCAAACCTTGTTTACTCTGCTACGAATGTTTTGGAGTTAGCATAACCTGTCTTCTCTTCAGCGGAGTGTTTCAGCCTTGTGAAGCGCTGACCACCCAAATCTACGTTCCAGCAGTATTAATGAAAAAAATATAACCTAACTTCTGACCAAGCATTGATACTACGATGCTGCTTCAATATAAATGGTTCGAAGTTGCTTAACCAATTATCTCACCACTCAAACAACATGTCATATATATAATTTAATTAAATGAAAGACGTTTTCCTATAAAACAAAACAATCGCCAAATATATTCTTTAAACAGAACAAAATACAAATTCTCAACAGGCTAGAGTACGAGAACCAATTAATTAAAATACTCCAGACATAATAATTTTCTTAAATGGCGGCCAATAATGAGACGCCATTTGGCAACCTTGCATCCAAGCAATTAAAATGGGAATCTGAACCTTCAGGTAATCGCGTGATAATTACATTTCATAAAACGATTATTATTTTCTAACGCGTGTCTGAGATAGACGTCAGATCAACTATTTACTCGGCCGGTTAATATATTAATCCCGACCAAACCAACCAATGACGATCAGCCATAGTTAATATAATATAATTATTTCTCTGTCCAAAACTCCACTATCAGGATCTCGAACCTCTTCAGCATACATCAGTTATTGAGAACGGTGGATCATCAACTCAAGAGTTCACATTAATGATAATAATAAATTATACCAAACGAAGTACGAAAATATTTCTCGACGACTTAATTGGTATGAATGTAACCTAAAACTTAGGCCAAACATAGAGTAATGGATCCATATTAAAATAACTTAAATCATAACTAGAATGTAAGATATTCTGACTATACTGGCCTCGTAGTTAAAACATAATGGAATAATACTTTCTGTTAGAGCAGATTGGCCAGCCGACACCTAACCTCTGAATTCAAAAATTTTAAATAATAAAAATAATTATATGGCCCAGAAATTCTCCAAAACCGTTGTGAAGCGATTAATCTTTATATTCTTCATTACCTTGTGTATCTCCAACGAGACCTGGCCTACTGTACACTTCCGACCAGTTCAGTTCCCCATAGTTGAATGCTTGAGACTCCCATTTGTCTCTACCAGCACCTCTGTTGCTGCTTGCTCATGCGCAGTGAACAGAAGTTGTAACAGAAACAAATGAAAAGTCGTATGCGTATTACGTGTTGCCAACCGTTACCAAAACACACAAGCACCTTACCTAATGACCTCCAACTCAAGTTACAGAAATTTAAGTTGGCATTTGCATAACATTATGAGATGTCACATTCCCATTGGTTCTTCGACTACACGTTCTCGCTTGCTGGGCCCGAGGTTGCAGGTTCGTATCCTGGCGCAGTCAGCTGGCATTTGAGGGTGCGCAAATGTGAGGGAGCCGTGTCCGTAGATTTACTGGCACGTTAAAGATCCCCTTCGGGGCAAAATTCCGGCACCCCGGCGTCTCTAAAAGCCGCAGTTGTTAAAAGGGACGTAAAACCAATAACATTATTATTATATTATTCTTCGACTACAATACACCATCTGAAGTTTCAAGATACATAAAACATGCAACAGAAGTGGTACAGCATCATCATAGTAAATATACAATAATTTTCAATTACATGCAACATTCACATCGACATGCACTATTACATTTCCAAATATTTTCAGTGGCATGCAGTAGCAATTTGTCTACTAGCATGCATTTTTAAATTCTTTTAAGGGGAAGCTCCCGTGGGGGTTTGCCTGTTCCTCTATCGGGCGCGTCCCAGGTGGCGGATAGGGGGGCTCGCCGGACTTGTCCGGAGGGTTTGAGGGAAATAAAATACCTCTCGCGGACCAAAAACAGGCCCCTCGCCAGGGTTATGGTGAAGCTACGTTAGGCCTAGCAAGCCAGTAGTGGATATGAAACTGCTTTTAAAACGGGAACGGGCCTCGGAAAGGACAGATCTAAAGGAAGCAGACCTGGCTATGGAAATGGACTACGAATCGGAACTTTGAATATAACTTCATTGACGGGAAGAGTGGAGGAGGTTGTGGATATGATGGAGAGGAGAAAACTGGATGTACTCGGACTGGCAGAGACCAGATGGAGAGGGGAAGGAAGAAAAGAACTGAGAAATGGCTTGCAGCTATACTGGATAGGAAATGAGGAGGGGAAGAGAAATGGAGTGGGAATGGTGGTGAGAGAAGGGCTGAGGGAGGAAGTAAAGAGGGTAAGTGATAGAATAATTAGAGCCAGAATCACTGTGAAAGGTAGAAACCTGGACATTCTGCAAGTCTATGCACCACAGGTGGGATGCACAGAAGGCGAGAAGGACGAGTTTGAAGAGGAGTTGCAGAAGCAGTTGGTGGGGAGAAACCTGATAGTCATGGGAGACCTAAATGCCCATGTCGGAACTGATAGAAGAGGTTTTGAGGAAGTGATTGGTGGTGAAGGATGGGGAAACAGGAATAAGGAAGGAGAGAGATTGTTGGAACTGTGCAAGATAAATGGGCTAATGGTTGGAAACACATGGTACAAGAAGAGAGAGAGCCATAAAATTACTTGGTACAGCAGGGATTTGACTAGGAAATCGGTGGTGGACTATATTCTATGCGGGAAGGAGACAAAGAAGAGTATCACGGATATAAGGGTAATACCTTCAGAAGCCCTGGACAGTGACCACCGTCTGCTGGTCGCCAAGGTGAGGGGACTGAAGGAAAAGAGGAGAACTGAGAACCAAGAAAGAAGAATAAGGACATGGAAGCTGAAGGAGGATGGAAATAAGGAGAAGTTCCAGATATTAGTGAGGAACAAATTACCGAAGGATGATCCGAAAACAGGTGAAGAAGAATGGAATAGGTTCAAGGACGTGTTGGTAGAAGCAGCGGAAGTCGTGTGTGGCAGAACTAGTGGAAAGAAAAGGTGGAAGGAAACACCATGGTGGAACCCCAGAACTAAGGAAGCAGTGAAAAAGAAAAATGAAGCATTCAGGAAATGGTTCCAACAGAGGACAGACAGAACAAGAGAAGAATACCAAGAGCGGAAGAAAGAAGCAGGAGAAGTAGTGAAGGAAGAGAAAAAGAAATGGCTGGAGAAATGGACAGAAATGATGGAGGAGGACTGTGATGGCAGTAAGAAAGTGTTGTATGGAATGATAAAGGCAAAGAGAAGAGATACAGGGGAGAATGTCAGAATGGTGGACAGGAATGGAAAGGAGGTCGAAAATATGGAAGAAGTAAAGGTTATCTGGAGAGAATACTTCAAGGAACTCCTAAATCCAACTAAAACCAGCGTAGTGGACATTGTGGAGGAAGAAACAGACAGTGACCAAGACATTTCAGAGAAGGAATTGACATGGAAAGAAGTGGAGGAAGCATTAAAGAAGATGAAAGGGGGAAAGGCACCGGGAATAGACGAAGTGAGTGTGGAGATGGTGAGAGCAGCAGGGGTGATAGGAACACAGTGGCTCTTTCGAGTAATGAAAGTGATATGGAGGGAGAAGAAAATACCAGAGGACTGGGAAAGAGGGATAATAATACCCATATTTAAAAAGGGAAGTAGGAAGGAATGCAAGAACTACAGGGGAATTACACTCATGTGCCACTGCGCCAAAATATTTGAGAAGGTACTGGAGAGAAGAATTCGGACAGAAGTTGAAGATGGGCTGAGGGAAGAACAGTATGGATTCAGGCCAGGAAGGTCAACAGTTGACCTCATCTTTGCAGTAAGACAGCTACAAGAACACCATTATGAATATGGGAAAGATCTGGTGATGACCTTCTTGGATATTGAGAAAGCATATGATAGTATTAATAGAAACAAGGTATGGGAAGCAATGAGAGCAAAAGCAGTGAACAAGGAGACAGTGGCAAGAGTGAAAGCAATGTACGAGGGAAGCAAAAGCTGTGTAAAGGTGGGAAGAGAGAGAACGGAATGGTTTCAACTGGAGAGTGGTCTGAAACAGGGAAGTGCCCTCTCACCCCTGTTATTTATAGTGGTGATGGATGAAATCATACGAAAAGTGGTAAATAGCATTGGGGAAAGGAAAATGAAGGCAATGTTGTTTGCTGATGACCTTCTGGTTTGGGGAGAGGATGAGGAAGAAGTACAAGAGCAATTAGATGAGTGGGAGAAGGTAGTGTTATCATATGGGATGAAGTTCTCAGCACAAAAGAGTGAAGTGGTCATCACAACGAGGAAGAAGAACAGACTGGATATGGGCATAACACTTGGAGGACAGCAGTTGCAGAAAGTAGAATGCTTCAAGTACTTGGGAAGCATAATTGAAGAAAAGGGAGGCAATAGGATGGAAATAAATGAGAGGGGAAGGTGCGCAGATGGATTTTTCAAGAGTGTTAGGGGGATGATATGGAATAAAGATGTACCACAAAAATGTAAAGGAATCATCTACAAGACCTACTTTGTGCCAATTTTGACATATGGTTCAGAAACATGGGTGATGAAGGAAAGGGACAAGAATAAAATACGAGCAGTGGAGATGAAGTTCCAGAGGAGTAGGGTAGGAGTGACAAGAATGGACAGAGTAAGGAATGAGAGAGTCAGGGAGATGGTAAGAGAGGAACCATTGCAAAATAGAATAGAGCGATCTAGGCTACAATGGTATGGACATGTGAGGAGGATGGAAGAGGAGAGGATACCGAAGAAGATGTTTGGAATGGAAATGACGGGAAGGAGGCCAAGGGGAAGACCAAGGGACAGATGGACAAAAGGAGTTAAGAAGAGTGTGGAGGAAAGAGGAGTGTGCTGGGTCACAGTAAATGACGAGAGATGGTGGATGGACAGGAAACGATGGAGAGGCTTATGTTCCAGGCAGACCCGACCAGCGGTTGGAAACTGCTCAAGATGATGATGATGAAGGGGAAGCTAATCATTCTTTATTTCTTCTTTTATCCTAAACGGGGTTTTAAATTTAAAATCTCAAGGTGACCGACGAAGTTATTTGTCGAGACACGACGCCGGCCGATGGGACACGAGGGCTCCCGACGGGCCACGGAGAGGGACGACAGCAGGATTTGAAGATTGTGTCAATTTCAATTGGCACAGTAACATTGCAACACTGTGTAACCTTGAACTCGGCGCATGCACTGGAATGTTTAAACTTCGCTGCTATTTAAACCATACCAGCCGATCTTGTTCTACGTTGTCGTATTTCCTGGTTTTAATTTTCTTGTTGTTTGCCGAAGTATTCCTGGCAGAAGCCAAGATCCCTTCTTTTTTTGCTATGATGCCATTCAAAGTAGATGGCGGCATTCCGAACTCCTTCGACAGAGCAACGCGCGAAAGAGTAGACTTATAATGTCCCCTTTATCTTTAATCGAAAGTGCCTTTCTTTTGATGCATTTCATCCGAGATCCTCTCATTTTCACGATGATTTGAAAACTTTACTTCACTGACGCAATTCTCGTAATTTCAATAATTTTATGTTACACTTGACAATGCTTGGCTTACAAGTTAGAACACACAGAACAACAATGAAAGCATGTGTTTTCCATCCCCCCCTCACACATGTTTCAAGGTTAACATTATCCAATGAGCTGGTGCCATCATGACGTAACGTCCTGTAGCCTTGACGTAGTTCACCCGGTCAGATGATTCCTGGGAGACCCGCGAACACTCGGAACTGCTGTATTCTTTCACTCGGAACACCGGAAGTATCTTTCGCGGAGATTGGCTAGTTTTGATTCTAACAGTCGGTTGTCTTCAGTGAACGTCTTACAAAATCTGAACTATTTAACCGGGAAAACCTCTTATGCAGGAACACTTTATACGGGGAAAATATACATAATTATATATAATGGCGTGGAGAGCGTTTGAAACAGCGAACTGGAAGAGTAACGTACTCTTAACAGGCTCTTAATACAAGTTTCTAACAAAAATGAGGCGTAGCTCAAGTAGAACGTCACTGGACTTCCAGTTGATGGACCGGAGGAGCGAAGGTTCGAATCCCTCATTGGAAAAATATTTTTTCAATGGTTTGCAATGTTATGACGCTTCAATGCTACAATCACATGTCATTGTGAGCCGCAGACACGCAGTTTTATATTCGTGCTGAAAACAATTGCTCTTCCGGTACGCACCGCCAACAGAGTACAACGGACATCTTTGCATTCACGGCCTACACAGCATCAAGACGTTAATGAAACCTCTGTAGAACATGGAATGACATTGTAACCATTTTGAAACTCTTACATGAGCTGTAATCTACGAGCAGCTTAACGTGGTGCAGTATTACTCATGTGGTAAGCACGAGGCGAACATGGCGAAGAGCCAGTCCTACATGTGAGAAGTTCGAGTACGACGGAGGATATTCCTTTATTCCTTATTTGAAGTTTTACTTAGTTGGTTACCATCTCGTAATATCCCCTTGTATGCGAATTATCAGTAAATGAAAGTGTATGTAGCCCTAAGAAGGGCCAATTTGCCATCAGGGTCAGGGCCCAGCAGAAGTGGGAGCTCATGGCGTAGAAAATGTAGATAGCGTGCACCTATCAGATGGCCTTCAATAAAATACGGTCCAATAAGGCGATCGCCCAAAATTCCACACCATACATTCACTCCCCAATGCACTTGATGGGCCGTCAGTCGAACCCAGCAGTAGTGCATGATGTGGCGGTTGACGGTACCATTATTGTGGAATCTTGATTCGTCCGAGAATAGGATTTTTGATAAAAATGCTACATCATCTTCTATATTTACTTGAGAAATTCATCCGAGCTTCGAAATCTCTCCCATGGAGCTCCTGGTTTAGTTGTAGATGGGAGGGGTGATATTTATACGCATTCAATATACGGCTTACGGACGACTGGCTAAGTTCACCCGTTGTGCAATTGCTCTTGTACTAGTGTGAGGATCATTGCTAGCTGCGTCCATAACTGCCCCCTCATTCTCACCAGACGTTATGGTCCTCTGTCGGACAGGTGTTTTCGCCCCAAGTTCCCCTGTTTTTCGTAAGCGTCTTTCAATATTGCGTATAGTATTTCCACTCGGACGTCTCCTGTCTGGGTATAATTCCCGATACAGACGTAGTGCCGGCAAGGAATTCCCTCTTGCCTCCCCGTAAGCAACACACATATTCGTCCGTGAAGTAAATGACGAATGAATCAAGTGACTTCAATCCCACTGTAGAGCTGCGCAGAGTGGGTAGCGCACAAACACTGTAATAATGGCATTAGACTGCATGTTGTGGCACACAATGACGTGTGAATGTAGCATTGAAGAGTCATAATGCTGCAAACCATTGCAAAAATATTTTTCCAATGGGGGATTCGAACCTTCGCTCCTCCGGTCCATCAATTGGAAGTACAGTGACTTTCTACTTGAGCTACGCCTCAGCTTTGGTAGATACTTGTATTAAGAGCCTGTTAGAGTTCGTTACTCCTCCAGTTCACTGTTTCAAACGCTCTCCACGCCATTATATCATAGTTTTAGGTGTTAATTCCATGTTTTGCGTTACCCTGCCACTTGACACGACATCTTAATGCATATGATATGTTGCTCTGCAATAATTGACTGCAGGTACATCATATTATTCGAACAGTCTGTAGTCATATCGGGTGGGGGAATAATACGGTTCAGTATCGTTTGCAGGGTAAACTTACAGTGCATTAGTACCATACGGGATGCACGCACAGAAATATCGACCTTCATGACATAACACGTTAGTTGGGCTGCATAAAAGCAATATTATAAGGGGTGGCTGACTCACCTGGTATATCACAGCAGGTCACTAGGTTCTCAGCTCTAAACTGCTGGGAAGAGCTTTTGATATAATTGGTATTGGAGAACATTGTCTTTCGTTAGAATCCTTGAAACGAATTTAAAAGAAAAGAAAAAATTGAGAAGGTTACGGGTCATATCTAGCTAATAAGGTCATTACAAAAATACACGCTCATAACTAGGTCTATTTACAAAATTGATATTGTCATTACATGCCCACTTACTGTAATAGTACGTCCCTTCTACGTCCCATCTTTTCATGCCAGACTGTCCACACATCAATATCTATGTATTGTATCTACTTATGTCCGGCTCTAAAATATGTTATATAACACAATGCTTTAAGGAACAGTTGCAGTTGTTAAATTAGTGGTGTCACAAAATTATGTGGGATATGATAATAATTATTTTCAAGCAATTCCTTAGTCAAGAGGAAGTTGATCTATGAGAATACAATGTAATCTCTTTGTGGCTGTGGACACAGTTTCACATTCTCCGTTCTCTTTATTTCTGGCAAGGTTTTAGTATTTGCAGTACCATCCACTGATTTGTTGTATATTTATTGGGTATCTGGCATTCAAGTGACTTACCTGCAATTGCAATATCTTATATGTAATTCATTTTGTTCTTGATCTCTATAAGTATGACTATTTTCATAATGGAATGAGCAATATGTCTGGTGGACATTAATTTATGGCTTGATTTTTTGGTGAAATATGAGCTAAAGAAAGCTCCTATTTCTGTAAGTATTTTGTGAATTTTTTTTCTTCTGTTCACAGGAAGGCCTACATAGCAAATCCATGAAAGACAGAATAGCAGAAGTTAGACAGAGAAAACAACATGAAAAGACTGATAACAAAAGCTGGCCAAATTATGGTTCGCCACCAGCAAGTGCTGAAGGAAATCGTCATAGGCGTTTCTCTCATCATTCCCTTTAGGGGCCGATAACCTAGATGCTAGGCCCCTTAGAACAACAGTTATCATAATCATTCCCTTGCAAAATTTAAGGGATGTTGCCCATCAGTGTGACACCAACCTTCTAAACAATGAGCAGAGGTTCTCCTAGGCGTGACTCACACCTTTGTTTCTTCCAATATATTGCCAATAACTTCACAGATCAAGGAATCTTGCCATTACCAAATAACTGTCCTCAACTTTCATTATTTTACCTCACTTACCTCCTCTTCCACAGCAATATACTGTAGTTTGCTTTGTCTATTCAGAGTTTGATGATATCCAAGTTAGGCATTAACTTTTTAAAGAATAAAAGGTAAGCATATGACAGGATTAGACTAGCACTTACTTTTGTTATATTGCTAAGCATTGTTGTAAGAACTATGGCAATGAAAAATATGAATAACAATTTCATTTGACATCTGTGGGCGGAACTTTTAAAGAGGAGTAGGGGGCAGATGTTAGTGACCATAAATATTACTTAAAAATTCTAAAATGAAAAATGACTCAAAATATTCCACCAGACTGAGCTTAGATTATGATGATCTTATGTTTAAAGACTACCAGTACTCAATTTTCTTTTCAGGACAAGTTTTAGATATTAATTATATCCATCATTTGTTTTAATTTTTGTACATCAATCACTAAACAAAACACACTGCCTATGGTCAGCTGATCTCTCTGTTCCGCCCATTAAAACAACAATAACCAAGATGCTGCTGAGAAACTTTTGCTTCTTTTTATGTATTTAGGTGGCATGTTTATTGGTGTACAAAAACTGTAACAGCTGATGAAACCTATAATTAATATATGAAACATATCTCAGTATGGTGTTATTTATTGATTTAAGCATTGATTAGGTGGACAAACTATATTAAATTTGATAAATCAACATTGATCCATACATGTAAGGCAAACATGATTTGTTTTATGTCTTGAGTTTTTAAAGAAATAATACTGTAATTAGCTTCCTAAATAGAACTTACCTCAAAACTATCTTCTGCTCACTAAGGGCCTGTTTTTCAATCGCTGGGCAAAGTTCGGAGTAGCGTACTCCCAGCATTAAACGCCATACAGTATTGTGTTTTTCAAAGGGAATAAATGTGGTGGGAACGGTAAGTTGGTCATATTTACTCGGTGCTATTTGTGCTGGATATGCATTAAACCTTCGGAGTAGTTGCTTATTGTATTTATCCTACCAGCTGTGAGCACTTGATATGATTTTGTATTCTAATTGTAGGATTCTTTATTTCATGGCTTGTTTTCGTTTATCGAAAAGTGCTGTGATGGCTGCGCTAGAATTATCAGCTTCGGTACGCACACAGGTATTTGTATAAATTATACGGCAATAGAAAATTAAACATTTCAAAGATTTGGACATTCTTAAAATTGTGACGAATGTTAATTTACGCTCCGTTTTCATACCGGTACTATGATGAATGTATAGAATGAATTGGAGATATGCTATTGTCACACTTGTTTCAACAAAGCATCACATATTACACTGTAAATTAAGAGGAGGGATGAAACCATAGTCTCTAGCCTATCTATAGACTACTAGAAATGATGTTCAATACAATCAAATTTCTCAAATCCTGCCTGCTGCAACATATTGTAATAAAAATGAGATAATACGTAATTTCATGCAGATTCTGTTAAAATGACTCATGATATAATAATAATATTATTCTTATTATTATACTCATGATATGATAAATATCGTTAAAATCGATAATATGGTAGCAAAAATTATTGCTGGGACTGGGGTTCGAAACCGAGACCTCCTGATTCTCAGACCAAGACGCTATCATCTCGGCTATTACAACCACAGAAATACGGAATAAAAGACAGTTACTTATTTTCACGAACCGGTAATAATATGGAAGTAATATTTTATGCTCCATTATTATTTTGCTTTTTTTTCCATAATGTTCCTGCGGGGAATTGAGTTTTAAATTAGTTATCAATAGGTCTACTTGGCAGTAAAGGAATGCGTACGGTCGTCCATAAAGGGCTAGTTCAGTTCCCGAATGAACATCGTTATATATTATGTGATAACTGCATCACCGCAATGTGGGTTACTATCTGAATAGCCATTTTTCAGAAACATAATACCGGTATTGCTGACTAGTTACAATGTTTCATATTAAAGCATATCATTATTTAAATACTGATATGAAGACTCGGACCATGTGGTTTGTGTTTCAATCAGTTGACACCATAGTTCGCATGACCGTTTACCGTTCAGAATTCAATCTTAACCCATCACATAACCCGTACTGTAGGCAATCGTTGTTACTTCTGCCGAGTAGTAGCTCGCCGAGTAACTTGGCATTGAAGAACATGTTTCGAATGCCGAAGGGATAAAAGTGTAGAGCAAAGTTACTCAAGGAGTGGATGCCCATCACTTTTATCCGAGATTGAAAAATAGACCCTAAATGTTATTCTTGTGTTTTTTCAACAAACAATTTATAAGCATCTGAAAAGTATATTGACTTACTATATTTTAAAGTGTACTAATACAGTCTAACTCAGTTAATTTGCAGTAGGGATCAACAACAAAATATTCGAGATTTGAATTGGACAAGTTTTATTTCACTGTTTAGGAATGTCGAGGGATTGTGGGAAAGTTTTAATTAACTAGTTTGGCTGTCAAATTTCTTTTTTGTTGTTGTTGTTGTTGTTGTATTTTGAAGCATACATGTATTGATTAAGATGTATCTCTTGTCATTTGTAGTAGAAAATTGCTAATGGGATAATAGCAAAGAAGACTTGAGAGGACCCGCATCAGTGTAGTAGTCTAGTAAAACATTCTTAACGGGTCTGTCCCGTAATACCAATTTTTTTCTGGTTACACACACGGTTTAGCACCCCGATTTAAGCATAAATTTGTTATCTTGTGCTTTGTTAGCTTTAATCCCAATTTTCGCCCCCATGGTCTTTTTTCTGATACCATGAAGTGCTTTGAAAAATAAAACCATTCAAAAGTATCCAGCACTAAGGAGGTTATTTTAATTGGCATTTTGAAAATATAACTTTAACATGTTTTAGCTATTTAGTTCAATGTATCTTTAAAAAGAGGTTTCCTACAATTTTCTTTTTTAGTTCATCAGCATCTGAAGCCCCGTGGTTTTATTATTTTTATGCTATTCTTCTTGTATAATCAGTCTAGTATTCCTATTTAAGTTGCAGTGCAGAACTTAAATGATTGTAAAATATCTGTGCTTTCAAATACCATATTGACTCCATTCTAGATATATCTCACCAAAATGTATAGAATACAGAACGATTACTACGAGAAGTGGAGGACACATTGGACGTCATGTTTCCATAAGGTACCACTGTTGAAGTGTCTTTGCTTGCTTTGTCTTTGCTGCCACTTAGTACAAATATCACTGTACAAAAATAAAGTTTTCTTAATTTGTTTTGTGTAAGTTGTACTTTTATTTCTTCTCCCGGACAGTGTTGCAGTTCCTGTTTCATCATAACTGTCTGGCATTCAGATTGTTCAAGAGTAAGGGCTTTTCTTTCCTCTTTATTCCTACATATTCCTGTAGCTAAGACATGTTTCATGAGAGAACTTCCCCAAAGTGGAGTGGTTCGAATCCAGGCCACTGTGACTTACTGTGGCTTCTCTCTCTCCAGTAGGTGGCATAGTTGGTAGCATGCTGAGCTTCTATACCCAATACAGCCATCACAATTAACAACGGTTACCACACAAATTCTATATACACCCAAATTACACGGGGCTACATGACCGCGATGTCGCAGCCCCTAAACTGAGGAACCAACCATCTCTCCGATAGAGTCTCTAAGTGAGTCTGAGCGCAATAGTGGCCTAACCCTCAATTCTTCAAAGGTTATTTTCCCCTGTAGTATAACACTGAAAACTAACCCTTAACTCATCGCCTCATCATTTTTCAAACCCAGAAGTCATTGCCTTCCTGATCATGTGGACAACTCATGACTGGGAAAATCAAGTTCAAACCAAGGAGATTAAATGATATTTCCCTATTTTTTATTTAATTTTGCATGGCTGCCTAACGTGCAGCATATTAACAGAAGAGCTTTGGAGAATAGCAACATGTGTTGTTTGGCTCATGTCTTATACTGTAACACAATCTTTGGACTGGAAAAAGATAGAAATGCACAAATAGGACAAATACAATGCGATGTGGCAGAGGGAAAGATATAAGGGACAGAGACTCCAAAGGTACGGGTATAATCTTCTCAGCCAGACACACTGCAGTCTTCAAAGTTGGGCATAGACTCCCTCAATCCTATCAATAGCTCTTCTTTAATGCTATAGCCCCTGACAAGCTCCCAGTCTCATCAGGGGGCTGGCCAGCAACCATTTCTGTTGCTCGACTACCTGCGTGGTACAGTGATAACTTTCCCCCTACCTGCTGTTCCCAAGGTTGCAGGATTGAATCCTAGCACATTCGGTTGGCATGCGGGGGAGCCATGTCAATAATATACTGGCACATTCTAAATCCCTTTCAGGGCACAATTCCAGCGTCTCGAAAAGCTGTAGTTAAAAAGGACGTAAAACCAATAACATTATTTCTGTTGCTCAAAGCAGTGCATAAATGGTGGTGGACATTCTTCAAGATCTTCTGTCTTCAAATGGATGGTGTGAAATATAGACTCGCTAATCTCCAGGTCATAGGAAGGATTAAATCTCACACGTGTGAAGATATTTTGCTAGATCCATTTACTATATTTTAACAGCAAGTTATGTTATACAGAGTCATTTTTGTCAAGGTCAATGGGTCTTTCTAGGCCTGCTATTGATAGCTCTCTGTCTGAGCGACGTGTTATGTGCTGTCTGTGACAAAGAGCTAAAGGATGCATATTGTTATGTAGGGTACTTACTATTTACAGATAATGATGGGCGTTCTGTCCCTAGATTATCAAGCGTTTAGACGGTTCCTATTCATTAGACTCGGATGATGATGGGTGTGCTGTCCCTTGAACCCTTTATACACAGTCTGTATAAATGATTCTAAGTTTTATTCTGCATTGTATGATATTTCTACCAGCATCATGTATAAACCAGACAGTGATGGTGAAACATTCAGTATTGGTTGGAGACGTTCAGAATGTACCTGGCAGCACGCAAACAAAGATTGATCGCTTGAGGAATTTAGAAAGGGGGCCCAACCCTGATGACGAATTGATGGCAGGTGCTGGCTAACTTAGAACGAGGAAGACGCTGTGAGTGATGCACGAGCTTGGCATGTTCATTGTCCATTTCGTGCCTAGGCGAAATAATGTTGCGATATGAGAGGCCAACTGAACTATTAACCACTCCCACAGGAAGGTGTGCAGAGGAAAAGCCCGCAATATTAGCGTGATTTTGGACCAATAGGAGAAAGATGCTTATTTCGGCGCCAGGATGGCATCATAGCTCAGAAGGTTGGATTTGAGCGGGAAATTAGCTACGGATAATCCCCACGATCGATTCCTGATAGCTATAGCCTGATCTTGACCTGCATTGATACTTTTTGCATGCCAGTACGACGATTTTTATGGAAAAATTATTTCATTTTCCCCTTCCAGGTGTACCTCTAGACTGTTTCATTTATAAGTAGCCCGTGAGGCGTTGAACAATATTCTACTTTATGTGTCTGAGGACACTAGATCATTCTACTTTAAGTGTTTGAGGACACAAGTTCTATTCTATTCGTGCGTGTCGGAAGACACTGATTATTTTCTACGTGCGTGTCAGAGGACACAAGTTATTTCATTTGGCAAGTCGATAGACACTTGTACTATTTTGCGTATCATGAAGACACTCGTTATATTTTGGAGACTGTAAATAATGTATTGTAACTTCAGTGATTTTAGGTAGTCCTAGTACATTGTGCTCTGAATGAAGTTCATTTTCCGTATTGACAGATTCACTATATAACAAAGGAGAAACTGTTCCGCCTAGTCAATACATTTATTTACAACAAGTTATAAACTTGTTATTATATGGTACATGTTTCTGGGCCTCTAGTACTGGTCCCTTCTTCAGCCATAAATTAAGTTGCAAAATCCAACATAATTAAAGATATCATTAAAAAAAATTGTGTTTTTCCCTCTAATACAAGACTATAAGCTCAGAAGCCCCAGCTTGAACAGCAAGTTTCAGTCAATAGCATTGTAAACAACAGGTCATACATCCCATGTGAAGTGATTTCCACATGCACAAACATTAGAACAGTGCTATATAAGTGTATTCTCAAGAACCTAGCACTACCATTGGTATTACTTTTTACTGATGCGCACTCATGCTACTTCTCAAGATTAATATGTTCTTTTTCACCTCATTTCATCCATTCACTCATCATTTTATGTTTTTTCTTTATGATATCTTTAATTATGCTGGATTTTGCAACTTAATTTATGGCTGAAGAAGGGACCAGTACTAGAGGCCCCGAAACATGTACCATGTAATAACAAGTTTATAACTTCTTGTAAATAAATGTATTGACTAGGCGGAGCAGTTTCTCCTTTGTTATATAGTCCTAGTACTACGAGAATAGGGAAAGTACTTCGGTATTTCACCAATAGACTGTTTTGGGGGAAAAAAGTACCTGAATTTGCGAAATTAGTAGTGTACCCGTTCGTCCTGGGGATGCGATGACCCATCTGCTATTACATCGCATTCCTGGATTCCCAGGACAGAGCGGAGTTAAATGAACATGAAGTCAAATAAGGAATGTGTCGGAAATTCAGTTGAAATATCACAAAAGCAGAGGGTAACACGAGATAAAGTATCTCCAGGGTCGTTACGGATTTAAATTTAATTTAAAAAAAAAATACAAATATCAATGGGCGCCATCAACTGAATCCCTAGCAAACCACATCCTTCCTAGTTAAGCCTTAATTAAGACAAGGAAAGAAAAAGGAAAATCACATCACCATCAGATCACAACTAAGATAAAAACAAATTTATTCAACTTTGATAGTCAGACAGACATATTAAACACTCATCCTACCTGAGAGCATGGTCGAATGCCAACGTTAAATTGTCATTGTCCAGAAAATCGAACCATCTCTATTCTACTCAAAGTGTATTTAATCCACATAAAATAGGAAAAATCTCTAAAGTTCTCTTGGGTTCTCAGGATCACCGTAGCACTATGTCTTTGCGTCACTGACATTCGTGATAACTGAGACCTAAATTCTCTTTAAATTAACATCATGAATGTGGATGTAAAAATATTATTTAATCTGTCTAAACACATATATTCTAATCACATATTTAAATATCACATAATTTATGGCTTGCATGGCATTATTCAAATGCAGAATATTTTAGTAAAATGCTCCTAAACATCGAATAATTAATTTACACTGTCATTAATAATTGCTTGTTTGTGAATCACAGAAAATCCACTACTCATTGGTTATAATCATCATCATCAAAATTAAATATTTCTCACATTAGTTCTCATCTCAAAATTCAATATATTCAAGTCAGAATAATTAATTCATTATCATCAAATCATTTAAATGAACATTATAATCATCAATTCTTTATGCTCTCTAATTATTCACACACTCTCCTTTCATCATCTCCTTCAGATTAAATCATCAATATAAATTGTTTAATTCATCAACTCAAGTTGCAATTCTTCAAATCATTCAAATCATATCTCTCAATTAAATTTATTTAAATCCATTCAAATTTATTAATCATCAGCTTCTTTAATTAATTATCACCTTCTAATTCAGTTATTCATCATCTATTCAATCATCTATTAATTTATTTAAATCAGCTTATTTATTCAAACTTTAATTCATCCATTTATTTAATTCATTGATCTATTCCAAAATTTAATTTATCAATTTATTTAAATTTTATTCATCTGGTTATTTAGATTTTTATTATTTCATCTAGTCATTCTGATTTTTATTTCATTAGGTCAGATCATTAATATGCTTAAATTTCAGATTATTATTTCATTAATTATTATTATCAGAAAATCTTGTATTATCAACATTATTTATTTGTTTAATTTCCTAACAAATTGTTTAATATGGGTTATAGAACGTTGTCTTACAGTTTTATCACTTCCAAGTTATATCTCGTATTAAGTTATCATGCCAAAAAATATTATTGCCTTCACAAATTCACGTTGGATCTCACTATCCACAACTACATTATATATTCTCACTTTATCAAATATCACATTTGAATACCACAATTATTCCACAAAACTCCATAAATATTCAGCGCACAGCATGAATCTCAAAATTATGCTAGACTGGGTTCGACAACCTCATGTCTGCTTCAAAATACATTAGCAATATGGCAACTTCCACAAAAATGTCTATCACAAACTTCACTTAATCACGTTGCATGATCAACGCACACAATCTCCAATAACTGTAATTAATCTGATCACATCTAGACAACTTCTTAAACAATTAGGAAAAATATTACCTTAGTAATCGTAATCAAATTCAAAATCTGCTTTCAAATAGCATAAATTCTCTTAAAATTCTCATAATTCACTTCACAGAAAAACACTAATGTGTTATAATCTCTCACATCGAAATATACAATACTGATCTGCCTTAAAATAAATCTGACCATTAATGATTCATCTTACAAGATTCAATTACTTTAAATCCTTCTCAAAGGTATCAAACTCAATCATAAAAATTATCAAAAGCATCAGCTGTAACAGCTGTTAACTGAAAGTACTCTCAAAAGAGTATAGCAACAAAATATTGGATTGGCAAACAAGAATTACAAATGTAACCCTGCTGACATTTATTTCTAATTTATTTAACAAAATTCGACTGATATGTGACTAGTAGTTTCTTGTTTGATCCTCTTACAATCTCAAGTACACTCGGATGATAAAAATGAGTTCCTCAATGGCGAGTTAGATGAGTATCCACCACACAATCGTATAAATACGAAAGGCCTCGCCCCGTTGACTATCATGATAATGCCCTGAACGATGGGTAAAGATGTGTACCACCACGCAATCGTATAAATACGAAAGGCCCCATCTCGTCGTCTAATGAGTGAATGTACCAGATTGGAATCAACAAGTCTCTAGTTGTCACATAAAAGCGATATTCATTCACTTGAGTGAATAACATCTTAATATCTCCAAACAATCCAATGGAAAAAATCCCTACTGATGAATAATACACACTCGCTAGTATGCAATGAATTGACGAAGTGATTTAAATAATCCAATTGCAGATCACGAGTTCGAAATACTCGTCACAAAAAAATAACTGTCCAAGAAAAACTATCCTTACTGGAAAATGTCTAAAAGACCAAACATCTGCTTAATAAAGCCAACCAATGGTGAGAATTTCGTATAATGGTAACGCCATATTCTAGCAAAATTTGGAGCAAATAATGTCTAAGCCATGTCTAAATAATCGTAGAACTCCTACTAGAAAAATATACAAGTATGCCCAGTGTTCATGGAAAAATCATATCAGAAAGTCATAACTCTTACAGTACCTTCTCATATCAGCTGTTAATATATTTCAAAGATCGTCGATTATCCTCGTGTGTAATAAATTTCTCGAAAGATCGACGTGAATATCGTATCACCCACGCAAAAACGATCGCCTTCATATCCCAAGTGAATCAGCTGTTAGACCTCCTCTTCTTCAGGAACCGAATCCATCGTTCCGTGGTGCCATCGCGTCTGTCTTCGTTTACTCCGACATGATGAACTGCATGTTATCCATAGCGGATACTGTCCAAATTCTTACGTAAATGTTCATAAAAGCAGCGTACCCCATATTCTTCTTCTGTGTTAACGCCACTGTCCCATACAATGTTCGGTTTGCTTGTTAAAAGTTCAATCTCCACAGCGGTTAAGTCTCACTTGCAGAAAATAAATTTTATTTATGAGAGTGTATAAGTTTTTGAAACACCCTGTAGCTGTGTTCGTACTCGATATTCTATAATAATTCATGAAAGGGAATTATGTTAATGCACGTGCCAATGTTCATAAGTGCATATAATTGTAACATTTCGTTTGCCTTAAAAGCATTAATGTTAGCTTGACCCCATGGTCGCTCTACATGTTCCGTTATGAAATGCATAAGTCGTAATGTCGTTTGAATATCTAAGTTCATAATTGCAGTATATTACAACCATCCGCCTGCACAATTCGATTACTGAATACAAGTCCCAACTCAATGTTGTAACTGAATGTTGAAATGAAGTTCAGCTTCTTTAATATTGCCTGCGTATAAAAGTCGGAACTAGCACGCTCTGATCTACTGCACTGTTCCAGAATGATCTACGCTTAAAGCCGGCCTCGCCATGCCGCTTCGCTGTGCTGTTCTGCGTTACAAAATGCAGCTCGAAATAAAGCTCTCAATCTCGTATTACAATGCTGTTCTGACCCCGGCCCTTCTCCTGCTTACACGGCCCGTACAGCTTGCCTCGTAACCGGTCCTCTTGCCGTCTACCGTGCGTTGCTCGCCTTGGCTCACTGACCTACTTTCGCTCTCCGCTTGGTTAAGTAATACTGTTAGTTTTCACGCCACGCAACAAGTGCTGTGCACCGCTCAACTTTGCCGTACGCTCCGCGCATGTGTACTACTCAGCCCTGACGACTGAACTCGACTGATGTCTCTAGACTGCGTCGAGAAGCTCCTACCTGGAGCTGTCACGTGATGCTCCCCCACCTTCTGTGGTCATGCGTCACAAATATAATCTCGACCACCATCATCTCGGCTATTAAGTTATACAATAACTTAAGGGATTATCTGTCTTTCTTCAAGTTATTATCATATATATTGCTTGACATTTCTTCTCTTCTGAGATGATATAACACTATGTTCCATTTAGATCTTAATAAAACTTTAATATTCCTCCCATAATTCCATCTGCTTGACTGGCAGTGCCTTCTTGTTCCTTGGCCTTCTACGTCATTTCCTAACATTCTTCTCGACTCGATGTGATCGCTATCTTTACAATTTTTCCCATAAATCTCAACTACGGCTCAATGTCAGCTGGCGTAGCCGATAGCCTCAACTAGGTATCGGGTACAGTAGGGAGATACAGCGTGTGTATTACAAACATTTATTCAGAACAGAGATGGCATCACTGAACCACGAAGGAGCTTGGACCCATCAGCACATCAGTGACATGTGTGGCTCGAGCTAAGCCATTAGGAGGGGAATGGCTGGCTACGTTCTCTGATGCTAATTGGCAGAAAGGAATGAGTACTAAATAATGCATTATTATTTTGACAGATCAATTGTGGTTATGCGACAAATTTTGTAAATATCTTGTTTGTGTGTGTAATGTAGAATCTTGTTTTGTTTCTGACACACAGTAAATTGCATGGAACAGCTAGCGTTATTCTGTAGATATTTTTGTGTTTTATTGTTGTCAAGTGTACGTGGCTATGTGTGCTACCGAGCGCGCATATAATCCCGTAAGTAACGTAACTCGGAGATGTGCAGAATGACAGAAGTTGATAATTGCCATGTCGCAATTTACTTTTATGCGAGTAGCAATAAGCTCACTCGAGTGTTGTCTTGATGTAAAAATTTTGAGTGTCGTGGACACGAACTTAGGAGATCTTATTCAGAGCCGACCTGCATGGTGTGATTATTAGTGTCAGTCCAAGCATATGGTGTCATGTGTGATTTATACTGGTAATTGCTTGCGGGAATTCAGCATCATGACTGATTCCGTCTGCCGCACGCCAGATCCCTTATCCAGTCCTCGAGAGGCGGATCTGTGGATAATATTGTGTTCTTGCCGTTCCAGTGAATGGATGAGATGTTGTCGCTTGTTATATTTAGACACTGCTTGGTGGGCTGACAAATAACAGGTGTGTTGGGGAGCTGGAACCACACCATGAGGCGATCTCTCGATCAGATAAGGACGGCCGATGGGTCATTAGCGTCACAGGGCAGCACGCCTGTACCTCTTGTAATGTTGTTTGAATTCAGAAAAGAACTGATCAATTGTAAATGTATTAGTTGATTAAATGGGCGCTGTCCACGTTGTGTTATCATCTCCGAAGCGTTAACTTATCATGCTTTTATTCATGTAATGTAATTTCAGCCGTCGAGGCTTATGTTTGATGTTGTTGCTTGACTTGTGTTTACGTTTCGTGTCAGTGACCCATGTGGCCACCTTGCACGCGATGCTGTTCCCATGTTTATATTTGTCTGAGCACTTGGCCTTGGAGGCAAGCTCGTTTGCTGTGCTCTAGCACTTGTTGGAATCTCAGGGGGGATTCATGTAATTATAGAATCTGTTAGTTTTTGTGTGTGTCAGTATTTAATTATAGTTTGTTTTTAGTAAAGTGCATGTCCTGTAGCCATAATGTTGGTTTGCAAGATGGGTGTTCGTGATCATCGAGGCTGTTATCCCGTTGTAAACTCATCAAAAGTGCTCATTTTCATTTTAGTTGGTCAATACGCGCGCATACACAATTCTTAACCAGTCAGTGGACCAGGTATCCACAAGTTTTATTGAGAGGAGTGGGTCTGTGTTACTCCTCATTTTGTTGAGTTCATTTTTTTATGTGGAGTCAGATGTCAGGGAGGAGTTTTTATTTGTTATTGTTTTTATGCACATTTTCTCAGTTATTAAATCACATTTATTTTCCTTGTTATTCACCTATTTCTTAATTATAGTTTTTCATATGATACTTTTATCCGTAGAGCATGTTGTTTTTGTGCACTTTATTTAAGCAGTATAGGCCTACAGGACTGAACAAGACCCCGAAAACCGAATCTTGTCATAAACACTGCTTTACAGAAGGGTACACCCTAGATTACCAAGTGTTAAGATGGTTCCTATTCATCAGACTCTGTTAATCTTCAAAACGTGCTCTCCTCAACTTATTCGGCGTCTTCGGTGGCGTAGTTGGTAGCATGCTGAGCTATGCCTAAGATCGCGGGGTCAAACCCGCCTAAGTCGTCAGATTTTTTAAGAGCGTTAAAAATCCCTCTGTATGCCTTCCTTTGTAGGCGAAGTAAAGCAGTCGGACCCATGTCATAGATCTATGGCATGTAAAATAACCTTCCACTAAATACAATTGTGTGAAGCTAAATTTGCAGGTTAGATTAGATCTGTTAAGTTGCAAGGTGCTGGTTGCATAACATCTAGTAGCCAAGTTCACAGCTAGGTGTCCTAAACGGTAGCATTTGGTAGCAAAAGTAGGAACTACTTGAAAATTGATCGTTTGTAGTCGCCTGAATCACAAATAACCTACACTAATACAGCCATCACCATTAACACCGGTTATCAGACAGATTCTACACACCCAAAGTACACGGGGCTACATGATCGCGTTGTCGCAGCCCCTAAACTGAGAAACCAACCTCAAGTTATTCGCAATTATAAAAATAATTCATGGTTTTTGGGCTAATGCCGTGTGAAATTAAATTAAATACCAGACGTTTTGAGGAACCTTGCCTCCTTTTTCAATGGAATCAAACAACGTGGCCAAAGAAAGTGTATCAATCAGATTACAAAAAAAAGATAACTTCCTCTGTTCGTCACCAGAGAGAAGCTGCCAGAAATTACTGTATGGTTCATGGTAGTTAGTTATTGTTGTTTTAAGGAGCGGAACTACGAGGTCATCTGCACCTCTTAACACAAATTAAGATTACAAATTTGGAATTGAATTTAAAATTTTTGGATCACCTAAATTTAAAAAGACCAAAAATTAATAAAACAAAAAATTAAATTAAAACTATAAAAATAAACAAAAATTACGGAAAAACAAAGAATTATCATTCAAAAACGAACAAGTCGTTGAGTCAATTTATACTGGAAAATTTAGATTGCTGGCCCTGACCCACTCTCACTTATAAAGCAGATAACGCGATCAGCAGCCACCGCGTCATCGCCTTATATAAGTTTGAGTGTCATCTGCAAACTAAGGTTTCTTCGTAAGCCAGCAAGATCCACACACTCAGTTAAAATGTGGCCACGGTGCAAACGCCTCCACAGGTACGAAGTGGGGGTCTTCCCTTCTCATTAGGTACGAGTGGGTGGATCTTGTATGACCTATCCTTAGCCTACACAAAATGATGGACTCTCCGTGACCGGAAAGAGATCCGCCACACGCGAGTAGTTCCCTTGATCGCTCTCAGTTTACTGGGCAGTGGGTAAGCTAGCCACTGACTCTCCCAAAAAGCCAGAACTTGTAGGCGTAACTGCGAGCGAATATCTCTAGTGGGTGCCCCCATTGGTCGAGGTGGTAGTGATACCGCCTCTTTTGCTGCTTGATCCGCTAACTCATTTCCCGCAATTCCCATGTGGCTTGGAAGCCACAGAAAGGTGATTTGAGTGTCAGCATGGCATAGACCGGCTAGTAGGTCGTGGATGCGCTACACTAGGGGGTGTTGCGGGAAACAAGTAGCATTTGACTGCAACGAACTCAACGAGTCGGTACACACTAGAAAGTGGATTCGTGCATCCTGTAGTGCAAATTGCAGAGCTGCATAGATGGCAACGAGCTCCGTAGTAAACACACTAATGGCCTCAGGCAAAGAGATCTTGGTATTTGCACCATCAATAACGTAAGCACAACCCACCTTCGAACCATCCGTGTAGAGAATGCCAGCGTCCGGAAATTGGTGAACTATGCTGTGGAACTGCCTCCGGTAAACGGAGGCATCCGTGTTCACCTTAGGACCTCGGTGCAGATCGAACCGAATTTCCGGACGCAGGACTTGCCACGGAGGCACCTTGCTAGGTGTCCGGATCATACAGGGACCTACAGCCACTCCTATTTCAGTACGCCACTTGGCCGGTTGGCGTACCCCTGGTGGTTTTGGGTACCGAAGAGAGCTTGATAGGTCGGGTGTTGTGGCATTTGACACACATTAGCAGCATATTCTAAAAGCATATGTTGGCGTCTATAAAAGGTGGTACACCCGATTCGGCGAGTAGGCTGGTCCGGAAGGCACCGGTAGCCAGCCTAACACCACTATGGTGGATACTGTCCAGCATTTTCAAGGTTGCTGGCCTTGCTGAACCGTATGCCGCAAAACCATAGTCTAGCCGGGACAGGACGAGGGCTTGGTAGAACTGTAGCAGCACTGCACGGTCAGCCCCCGACGTAGTGCCACTAACAAACTTGAGCATGTTCAGTTTCCTGAGACACATCATTTTCAATTGCCGTATATGGTGCTGCCACGTTAATTTGCTGTCGAAATGGAGCCCTGGGAAGCGATAAGCGTCAACCAACGGCAACGCAGCATCCCTGAGAAGTAGTTCAGGGTGTAAATGTAGCCTCCGGAGCCGACAAAAATGGACAACGGAGGTTTTCGCTGCTGAAAAATGAAAACCCCGGTCGTGAGCCCACCTGTCGACCCGGTTAATAGCTAGCTGCAATTGCCGTTCCATGGCTGCCATACTTCCAGAGCTGCAATGCAGAGCTAAATCGTCTAGATGCAGTGATGGAACTATCGCGGACCCGGCGGCAGCAACAATGCCATTCATAGCAATCGCAATGAAAGTCGGCAGATTACCATGGAGTCCCCACTTGTGAAGGGTGGAAAGGATCCCGTAGCGCCATGTGGTATCGTAGGCTTTCTCGAGGTCAAAGAAAACCGTGACTAGGTGGTGCTTTTGGAAAAACGCCTCCTGTACGAGAATTAAAGCTCAAGCAGAAGAATTGCTGAGTTTTAATTCACTGGCCGTGAAAACCAATATACCATCTTTTTGGAAGCCTTCATAGGGAGGTTACGGCTGCTTGAGCTTTTAGTTCTCGCAGTCAAGTGGTGCAGTTGCACTGCATATAAAGGGAGGTAGCGGGCAGTTCGTTACTCCTGTGGGGGTCCGGGCAGGGACACCAAGAGCCCGCTGATGAGCCAGCTTGGTGTCCTAGGCGAAACCCCACACAAGACAGGGCACAAACCTAGAAGAATTGCTGAGTTTTATATTATTATTAATCGTATGGCAGTATGGTACATCACTTTACAATACAATGGAAAAAAAAAGACCCCTAGCATTACAGCCCATGGGTCTAGGCCTACCAAACGACCGCTGCCCAGCCAATTTGGCCTGCAGATATTGGGGTGATCATGTCCCCTCGGCCGAAAATCTTGGTTTTCGTGGGGGCACTGCCTATCTGTCAGACAGCTACTCAATTGTCCTCACGAGGCTGAGTGCACCCCGTTCGAGCCCTCACGTCAATTTCTAAAATCCTGACGCAGTCGGGAATCGAACCCGGGGCCTCCGGGTGAGAAGGAGGCGCACTACCTATCACCACGGTGCCGGCTACAATACAATGAACAAAGGTCTAATCTACAATGATACAACTAATCACTTGCACATTTCCCCCCCTGGATTTTGACATTTGATTCACAAATTTTAACAATATTTTCTTTTCCCTCCTCCCATTCTCCCCCAGTTCAAAAATTAATTTTCAGGTGATGGATTTGGTCAAAGAAGGAAAAATACACGAGTATTATGGTTGTAGTCATAAAATGAACAGAAATCTGTAACTCCTGAATTAAATCTTCACTGAACATACAAAAATAGAACACAAAGAGGAGGAATGTAAAGTCTGTGAACTATATATTAGGTCCAGACTTGGGATTAACAATTAATTGTATTTATAAGTAACTAGCTGTTACCCGCGGCTTCGCCCGCAATAACATTTGGAATCCAGTTATAACATTAGTTATATAGATAGATAAGCATGGGTCCTAGTGGAAAATAATTCTATTACCTGAAACCAAAAATGCATGGGACGAAAAAAAAGATCAAAATATCATGTTGGTTTCGGACCCTAAAAGACGTGAAAAATATAATAAAAGTATTAAAAAAAACTATTTTTCGAAATTTCATTCGATTCAATTTTTATGTCATTCCTGGGACTTAGAAAATTCCGGCCAAAAAGTACAAAATCATTAATAACTCCCAAGTATTCGTCGTATGATGAAATAGCAAGAGGCAAAAAAATATGTAATATGTTATTGTCTACAACATAGGCCATGCATAATTTTACACTCAGACATATTACGTTTCCCCCCCATAATTTCACCCCTCCCCATGGGTCCCTTAAATTGGATTTATGAAAAAACGTCAAACACCTGTTTAGTTATTTTTATGCTGATTTTTTCGGCTGAGTTCCAAACTCCTCGCCTATGTCGTTTAAGAGATACACGCTCCGTTAGGAATCCTTCAACCCCCACTTTTCACCCCTTTCACCTCATAATATACACGACATCGAAAAACCCTCAGACACGTGTCTTCTTATTTTTAATGATGAGTTTATATGCCGAGTATCACATCCCCCAATGAAACCAATCGGGAGATATTGCTATTCAATGAAATGCAGGTCTACCCCCTTAACACCCCTTTAGAACCTGAATATCCAAAAATCCGTTCTTAGTGGGCGTTTGCGGCCCTTGAGGAAGCTGGATACCAAATTGCATTCCAATCCGTTCGGTGGTTTCTGAGATTTCGTGCTGAATGAATGAGGCAGTGAGTGAGTGGTATTTGAGCTTTATACACACATCAAAAAAAGTTTTGCATCACCTCGGTTCCCAGATCTCCGGCATATAGACGTTGACTGTGTATATTGTATCCAAGACACAGTCCCTTTGACTGTTCATAGATGTCACTAAAACTGCTCAAAGATGTAAACAACCATGCATGAGCAGGGCCTATTAGACGGAGGGGGTACGACAGCCGATCAGTTCCAGTCATTCCACCAGGACGAAGGTACGCTGCTCATGTTGTCTGTAGTTCTACCATGCCTAGAAGGTCAATACCGCAGTTCAATCGCGTCCGCATTGTTACTTTGTGTCAAGAAGGGCTCTCAACAAGGGAAGTTTCCAGGCGTCTCAGAGTGAACCAAAGCGATGTTCGGACATGGAGGAGGTACAGAGATACAGGAACTGTCGATGACAGGCCTCGCTCAGGCCGCCCAAGGGCTACTACTGTAGTGGATGACCGCTACTTACGGATTGCCGCTCGGAGGAACCCTGACAGCAATGCCACCATGTTGAATAATGCGTTTCGTTCAGCCACAGGACGTCGTGTTTCAACTCAAACTGTGCGCAATAGGCTGCATGATGCGCAACTTCACTCCCGACGTCCATGGCGAGGTTCAGCTTTGCAACCCCGACACCATGCAGCGCGGTACAGATGGGCCCAACAACATGCTGAATGGACCCCACGGAATTGGCATCACGTTCTCTTCACCGATGAGTGTCGCATATGCCTTCAACCAGACAATCGTCGGAGACGTGTTTGGAGGCACCCTGGTCAGGCTGAACGTCTTAGACACACTGTCCAGCGAGTGCAGCAAGGTGGTGGTTCCCTGATGTTTTGGGGTGGCATTATGTGGGGCCGACGTACGCCACTGGTGGTCATGGAAGGCTCCGAAACGGCTTTACGATACCTGAATGACATCCTCCGACCCATAGTGCAACCATATCGGCAGAATATTGGAGAGGCATTTGTCTTCATGGACGACAATTCTCGACCTCATCGTGCACATCTTGTGAATGCGTTCCTTCAAGATAACGACATCGCTCGACTACAGTGGCCAGCATGTTCGCCAGACATGAACCCTATCGAACATGCCTGGGATATGTTGAAAAGGGCTGTTTATGGACGTCTTGACCCACCAACCACTCGGAGAGATTTACGCCGAATTGTCGTTGAGGAGTGGCACAATTTGGACCAACAGTGTCTTGATGAACTTGTGGATAGTATGCCACGACGAATACAGGCATGCATCAATGCAAGAGGACGTGCTACTGGGTATTAGAGGTAGTGGTGTGTACTGCAATCTGGACCACAAATGCTGAAAGTCTAGCTGTATGATGGTACAACATGCAATGTGTGGGTCTCATGAGCAATAAAACGAGCTGAAATGTTGTTTGTGTTGATCTCTATTCCCTTTGTATTTAAAGGTTCCGGAACTCTTGGAACCGAGGTGATGCAAAACTTTTTTTGATGTGTGTATATGCTGATTTTTTCGGCTGAGTTCCAAACTCCTCGCCTATGTCGCTGTTACCCGCGGCTTCGCCCGCAATAACATTTGGAATCCCGTTATAACATTAGTTATATAGATAGATAAGCATGGGTCCAAAAAAAACATCAAAATATCATGTTGGTATCGGACTCTAAAAGACGTGAAAAATATAATAAAAGTATTAAAAAAACCTATTTTTTGAAATTTCATTCGAATCAATTTTTATGTCATTCCTGGGACTTGGAAAATTCCGGCCAAAAAATACAAAATCATTAATAACTCCCTAAGTATTCGTCGTATGATGAAATAGCAAGAGACAAAAAAGATGTAATGTGTTATTGTCTACAACATAGGCCATGTATAATTTTACACTCAGACATATTACGTTTCCTCCCCCATAATTTCACCCCTACCCATGGGCCCCTTAAATTGGATTTATGAAAAAACGGTCAAACACCTGTTTAGTTATTTTTTACGCTGATTTTTGTCGGCTGAGTTCCAAACTACTCGCCTATGTCGTTTAAGAGATACACGCTCCGTTAGGAATCCTTCAACCCCCACTTTTCACCCCTTTCACCTCATAATATACACCACATCGAAAAACCCTCAGACGTATGTCTTCTTAGATTTTGTGATGAGTTTATATGCCGAGTATCACATCCCCCAATGAAACCAATCGGGAGATATTGCTATTCAATGAAATGCAGGTCTACCCCCTTAACACCCCTTTAGAACCTGAATATCCAAAAATCCATTCTTAGTGGGCGTTTGCGGCCCTTGAGGAAGCTGGATACCAAATTTCATTCCAATCCGTTCGGTGGTTTCTGAGATTTCGTGATGAATGAGTCAGTGAGTGGTATTTAAGCTTTATATAGTAGACTAGCTGTTACCCGCGGCTTCGCCCGTAATAACATTTGGAATCCCGTTATAACATTAGTTATATAGATAGATAAGCATGGTCTATCACCTGAAACCAAAAATGCATGGGACGAAAAAAACCATCAAGATATCATGTTGGTTTCGGACCCTAAAAGTCGTGAAAAATATAATAAAAATATTATTATTATTTTTTTGGAATTTCATTCGAATCAATTTTTATGTCATTCCAATTTAAGGGGCCCATGGGGAGGGGTGAAATTATGGGGGGGGGGGGAACGTAATATAATACCAAACTTCATTCCAATCCGTTTGGTGGTTTCTGAGATTTCGTGATGAATGAATCAGTCAGTCAGTGGTATTTGAGCTTTATATAGTAGATAAGCATCGGTCCTAGTGGAAAATAATTCTATCACCTGAAACCAAAAATGCATGGAACGAAAAAAAAACATCAAAATATCATGTTGGTTTCGGACCCTAAAAGACGTGAAAAATATAATAAAAGTATTAAAAAAACTATTTTTTGAAATTTCATTCGAATCAATTTTTATGTCATTCCTGGGACTTAGAAAATTCCGACCAAAAAGTACAAAATCATTAATAACTCCGTAAGTATTCGTCGTATGATGAAATAGCAAGAGACAAAAAAGATGTAATGTGTTATTGTCTACAACATAGGCCATGTATAATTTTACACTCAGACATATTACGTTTCCCCCCCCCCCCCTCCCCCATAATTTCACCCCTACCCATGGGCCCCTTAAATTGGATTTATGAAAAAAACGGTCAAACACCTGTTTAGTTATTTTTTATGCTGATTTTTCTCGGCTGAGTTCCAAATTCCTCGCCTATGTCGTTTAAGAGATACACGCTCCGTTAGGAATCCTTCAACCCCCACTTTTCACCCCTTTCACCTCATAATATACACCACATCGAAAAACCCTTAGACACGTGTCTTCTTATTTTTTGTGATGAGTTTATATGCCGAGTATCACATCCCCCAATGAAACCAATCGGGAGATATTGCTATTCAATGAAATGCAGGTCTACCCCCTTAACACCCCTTTAGAACCTGAATATCCAAAAATCCTTTCTTAGTGGGCGTTTGCGGCCCTTGAGGAAGCTGGATACCAAATTTCATTCCAATCCGTTTGGTGGTTTCTGAGATTTCGTGATGAATGAATGAGTCAGTGAGTGGTATTTGAGCTTTATATAGTAGACTAGCAGGTACCCGCGGCTTTGCCCGCGATCAAGACAATAGGGACGATGCATTATTGCTGATAATTGGTCTATTCTATTACAGCAATCGCGGCTATAGGTATGTCCATTCTAATTCTGAATATTCTGATACATACAGTATATTGATATGATCAGCAAAGGGGGAATTTTATCGAGTTGTGAACGTCTGCAGGGTTCGTTGTTACATTATGTTAACACATTTTAAAATTACGTTTATGGTTTTGCCATCTTCTGCTGAGACATAACGATTTTGTTGTCCGGATGCTCGCGAGCACGCCACATACAGTTGGCCATGGGAAAAAATTGTTTTGTCTAAATGTACACGTGCTAATGTTAAGTGTGTGTCATTGCACTTTGTTAAAGAAATTGTGAATATTGTTTGAAGAGGGAACTGCACTCTTGCACACTGGAATGGCAAATCTATCGGAATATGGGGAATTAAATGTATTCTTACTTAAGCTATTCTAGATGTAATTTGGCCATACTAATTGATGATTTGAACGTAAACATATCCCTATTAATAGACATATAGTTAAATATCGCTCACCTTGGCCGCTGATGTACATTATGCAGTCTCTTCCAGTGTTACATCCCAGGGATTGAAATTCTCCGACGACCCTTTTGCCCCACATGCCTCTCTAAGTAATTAAAATTCCTGATTGTTGTTGTTTGAGTCTTCAGTTTTTTAACTGGTTTGATGCAGCCTTCCATGTATCCCTCTCCTGAGCTAATCGTTTCATTTCTACATAGCTACCACACCCTACATCCGAGGCAATCTGTTTAAAATTCGGATTCGATCTGATTACGGGTTTGTGAAATAATAATTCTTAAATGTGACGCATGGTTGAAACACGCTTAAAAAGGGGCACTTTTTGTGTTTCAACTGCGATAAAAAATATTAAAATATAAATTAAAAATTCCAAACCTACATGAACTAACGTAAAATCGAACGTCGAAAATGATGATGTCATTGGATTTTATGAAGGTCTATTGGCTACTTCACAAACAACCTTCAAACTCGAGTGCACATAATATTTTGGTCGACAGTAAGCTTGCTATTCCTGGGTGTCATAATGTGTCCTACCCTCCTATCTCTTCTCTTCATTAGCAGTCGCCAGAAACATCTCTCCTCTCCCACTCGTCTTAATACCTCTTCATTTGTTACCCTAACTACCCATCTGATCATCATTCTCCCTTATCACCACATTTCAAAAGCTTCAATTCTCCTCTTTTCTGCTGCACCATTAGTACAACTCAGCAACTTTTCTAGGTTTAAGCCGTGCCTTGTGCGGGGATTCAATGGCCGTGAAAGACAAAACAACAACTTTATTGAAATAAGTTTTCCCAATTCCTCAGTAAGAGTAATTAAGAAACAATAATAATTAACGTGACAGCCGGTAGAATACGACACATCGACTGTGAATCAACGTTGCAGATCATGGTTAAAAACGAAAAAGAGCAGATCAAAATTGGCAAACAAAAATATTCAGTTAAGAAAAAACAAATTTATAAAGAAAATGAAAGCATACCGTGCAAAATAGCAAGTATCTTAACATTGTAAATTCGAGTAAACTTCTGAAAGCTCGCTTACAACAACCAGCCGAAAGAGTATAAAATTAGACTCAAAATCACGATCGTATCCGAGCCCCAAAAGCAACCTCTATATATAAAATATATCTCATTTTACGCGTATCAATGCGAGGAGCAACGTTCGTGGTTAGAGGTGGGAACCGAACCCAGCGTTTTAAGGCCCTAAAACGAACGGTTTTTGAGATATTGCCAGAAAACTATCCCCGGTCTGCTAAATTTCAGCGGTTGCCATAGTAACGTTGATCTGTTTCTCAGAGGGAACACAGTTATTTGGGAATATCTCCGAAACCGTTCATTTTAGGAACTTAAAAAGTGTGTTTCGGGGTCCCTACAGGACCTCCAAGTATTGTTTCTCGTATGTGGCGGCTTAAAATGAGCTAAATCCGAACATTTTACCGACTGTCCTTGCTCAGTGCCAAAGGGCCGAAAAAAGTCACTTACAAATTGAATTTTCAAAAACCGTTTCTTATTGGGCCTCTACATACTCGGATCAACCAACATGCAAAATTTCAGCTTTCTAGGTCTAGTGGTTTGAGCCCTGCGTCGATGAGTCAATTTTGGATTGTCAATGCCAAAGGACCGAAAAAAGTCACTTACAAATTGAATTTTCAAAAACCGTTTCTTAGTGAGCCTCTACATACTCGGATCAACCAACATGCAAAATTTCAGCTTCCTAGGTCTAGTGGTTTGAGCCCTGCGGTGATGAGTCAGTTTTGGATTATATATAAGAGATAATGAAATTAATTTTATGACACATTTAACTGCTGAAAGTATACAAATCCTGTGGACACTAGAAGGGTTCTTTATTATGCTAGGGAAACTACACGAGTACATAAAAATAAAAAAAAGAACAGAACCAGTTGAGTAACTTTTAACTAATTAGTTACTTTCAAAACCAGAGTGTTTTTATTAAGATATCCCTTAAAGATTAAAACTAACGTCAGTTTTGTTGCCTGGAGGCCGAGTGTTGGCTTTAGGGTTTGATGACAGTGAAATATTTGTGACACTGTCACAAGAGTTGCTGTAACTATAATTTTCAATGTTGTCTATCTATTTTATAAATTATATTCAGGGTGGGATTTTTTTTTTTTTTATATATATCTTCTTCTTCTTCTCCTTTTATGGCCTCATAGGACCACTTCAGTCAATCATTTCTTGGTCCTCTTCTTCAGTAAGCTTTCTTTCAGAGTTGCCCAGTAGCTTTTCATTCGCTCTGATCTTCTCAGGCGTTCCTCATCGGTAAATATCCTTTTTACTATATTACGTTTGTCTATTTTTGCCTGAAATCTTATTTTTATATCTTTCAGTTTTTTTTAATGTTTTGTTTTGCAAGTCATCCAAGGTTATTTCTAATTCTTTCATATCTTCTCTAAGCCTCCGTGGCTTAGGCGGCAGCACGCCGGCCTCTCACCACTGGGTCCGTGGTTCAAATCCCGGTCACTCCATGTGAGATCTGTGCTGGACAAAACGGAGGCAGACAGGTTTTTCTCCGGGTACTCCGGTTTTCCCTGTCAAAATTTCATTCCAGCAACACTCTCCACTATCATTTCATTTCATCTATCATGCATTTAATCATTGCCCCAGAGGAGTGCGTCAGGCCTCTGCAGCCGGCACAGTTCATATCCTCGCCGCTAGATGGGGGCTTCATTCATTCCATTCCTGACCCGGTCGGAGACTGGAAGCAGGCTGTGGATTTTCATTTTTCATATCTTCTCTAATTTCCTTAATCCATCCTACTTGTTGTTTCATATTCCAAAGTTTCACTACAATTTTTCTAGATAACCTGGTTTCTGGTGTCCTCATGATGTGACCAAAAAAAGAAATCCGTTTCTTCCGAATAGTATCAGTGATGGGCTCCAGTTCTCTGTATACCACTTCATTTGGTACAAATCCGCCATTGTCCATCTTTCTGATATTATTTATTTATGCATGTTCTAGCTATTCTTCTTTCTACTTTTAACATTTTGTCGATTCTGTTTTTCTGGGTAACTTAAAAAGAGTTTCGCTTCCATATGTCACCTCTGATTGAACCACCATCTTGTAATGTTTTAATTTTGTTGCGATTGATAGACATTTTCTTTTACCAGGGTAATTCCAAAAGTAAGGTCTGATTCGCTGTAAATATTTGAAAGTGGCGCCAAGGACAAAACACGCATTCGCGCCGACTCCTGGCATGTCTTGCGCAGCAAAAGCTGCCAGTAGCGTTGTTACTGTTGCTGTGTGCTGTTGATAGTTTCAGTTCACAATGTTTAATATAATTAATCAGCCCGCCAATTGTGAAGTAAGGGCAGTGATACGGTTTCTGTCTGCAAGAAACATTTCTGCGGCAGAAATTCATCAGCAGATTACTGAAGTGTACGGTCCTAACATAATGAGTGACAGTAAAGTGCGCAAGTGAGTGCGAGCCTTTAATGAAGAACGGGAAAATGTGCACGATGAACCCCGCTCTGGCAGACCATCAGTGATTTCAGACGAGTTGGTTCATGCGGTTGAGGACAAAATTCGTGAAGATCAATGATTCACTATTTCAGGAACAACGATCAATAAAGCCGCCTACTGCGCTACCCTGACTAAACTTCGACGTGCAATCCAGAATAAGCGACGTGGTCTTTTGTCGTCTGGAGTGTTGTTGTTGCATGACAATGCCAGACCCCATACTGCGAATGACACACAAACTCTAATCAAGAAATTTGGATGGGAACAGATGGACCACCCACCGTACAGTCCGGACTTGGCACCAAGGGATTTCCACCTGTTCCGCTACCTAAAGGAGTTTCTTGGCGGCAAGCGCTTCGACACAGATGATGAAGTGAAAGAAGCTGTTAAAGACTGGTTAGCTTCGTAGGCGGCTGAGTTCTATGACTTAGGCTTTCAAAAGCTTGTGGAAAGATGTGACGAATGTGTAAATAAGTATGGAAATTATGTAGAAAAATCGAGAAAGACGTAAGGAATGTCAATAAAATAATTGTTTTGGAAACAATTTTGATTTTGGATGTTTTTTTTTTACCGGACCTTAGTTTTGGAATAGCCCTCATATATGAAGACCATGTTAATTTTTGGGCTTTTATCCTTTTATTAGTTATTTCTTGCCATGCAGGTTTCTCATTCAAGTTGTATGTTATAATTTCTCCTAAATATTTATATATATTTTTATTTATTTATTATTTATTTATTTCGATTACAGCTATTAGAGACCACGTCAAACAACTATTACACATTCATAGAAGCCTTCTTTACAGCCCAGTATCGTTGCATTCTTTCCCTGGCAGCCTGTTTTCTTCAGGAGGGATGTTTATAAGAAACAATGAAATTCATTTTATCCTTTTTGGATCTCTTTTCAAAGTTTTTTTATTTTAATCAGTTCATTATTTCGATGTTTACTTTTATCAGTTATTGTGTATACTTTGATTTACAAGGCTGCTAAATCACAAAGCTATTATAAAATAAGTTTTAAAAGGGGAGCAACATATTCATGTTAATAAGCAGCAAGGTCTTGAAAAATATCTCTAGTTCCAATTAAAACTGTACAAAATAATAATAAATGCTATGTTACTCCCCCTTTTTTGTGTTGTATACCTATTCTTCAAATCTGTATAAGTTAGGAACTATTAACTTTTTTTTTTCCAGTGGATTGTAGGGTACACTATTCTGCACCTACTGACTGATACAAATGAACCTTAAACTCATTTTCCACAAAATGTTGATATTTCCCCTTTCTGAAATGGACTCTTCATACACTTCTATTTAACATTACTTTTTCAGTAAAACAACATTTTTATATACAAAGTAAATTAATTTTTATGATCAGATCAACTCATTTAGGCTTGTCAATAGAGAGTTCTGAATACTAGCAGTCTCTTCTAAAACTTCATCCACTGTAAAATGATTCATTTCTCACTGAAGTCTCGGTTCATGTCCATGGCTCTCACGGACTCTGCAAAACAATATACATATACAGTAACAGTATTATTTAACTGTTGCCTTATCTAATAATTTACTATCTTTTAGAATTCTGGGAACATCAAGTTCATGGTTTTTATTAAATGATAAGAGGGTAATGGATGAAATTGTGCAGGAAACAAAGGAAGTCTACGGAAATAAAGAAATGAAGTTACTGTTATTTGCAGATGATATTGTGGTCTGGGGAAGGAACACCGAAGAAGTGCAAGAACTACTAGATGCACTGAACGAAAATATTCAGAAGTACGGCATGAAAATCTGTATAGAGAAAAGCAAGGCCATGGTGATGACAAGAGGGGAAAGTGCACTGTTAAAATTGGAAGTCAGAGTTTGAAAATTGTGGACATGATCAAATACCTAGGAAGTGAATTAATGCAAACTGGTAGGTTGGACATGGAGATTAACAGGAGGTTACAGCAGAGCAATGCATTCTATCAAAGTGTAAGAAAACTTGTTTGGGATAAGGAAGTACCAAGGAAAAGCAAAGAGATAATATGTACTATGTACCCTTATTGACTTATGCAGCTGAGGGCCGGTTTCACCACGAGGCCGCTTAAACCCTGCTTTGCTAAGGGTGGTTTACGGTTAAGCGATCTTAAATACGACGGCTTAAGGCTGGGTGTTGCACCAGCCCGTCTCATACTTCGCTTAGGTGAACTGAGTTTACGGTGAGTAATGCTTCCTGCAGCAAAGAACACGTAGTCTTACCGTTATCCCAACATAATCTCGGCCGTGCAGAATTACTTGCATAACGATCATATGCAATATAAGCATGGAGGAAAGAAAGGAAGGAGATGCTTTCGCTGCGCTGCTGAAGCCAAACGGCTCGCCCACTTTGGTTGCAAGAAAATGGCTGTCCCTATGCTTAAAGCCGTAAACCACTCCAACTAGTAATGGATTTTATTGACATAAAACTGCAATGACAAGTCAAGATTTTTTCTAGGATAGGCAGAATACACTCTGTACATCACGGTACTTGGCACAAATAAGCTGCGTTATTGTTTTAGAAACCAATTTAAATATAAATATGAGAGCACCTTTGTGAGACTAGTTTTGTAAGGAAGACGCGGCAAAACGTAATAATACGCTGAAACACTGATTAAATTGAATACAGGTTTATACCAAAGAAGGAACATCTTGGGAATTAATGATGCCGAACTAATTACGGTATTTACACCAAATTGAGTTTTATGTTCTTATTGGTGTTGGGGCATTCATCAGTTTTAGGCCTAATTTCGAGCACAGCCACTTTCACTCATTGGTCGTACACATTTTGATATTCAAGAATACGAACCTCTAAATTAATAAGTAGAACAATTAAAAAAGGACGTTTATTTGCACAAAAATACGGTATAGCCTATACGTTTCTGTACCGTACGGTATTTTCTTTGTGGGGGGGTGGAAACTTGACGATTAGCCTCGAATTGATTAATTACGTAGTCCTACCGTAATTATTGAGCGACAGCCGTTTGATAATTTGGGATTTCCAGAGGAATGATTTTTATTTTTTAGGTATATAGGGTAGGCCTTCACATGCTGAGATTAGAATTGAAGGTTTTTTTTAAATAACTTATCACTACTGTTATTACGTTTCCAAAGTTGCATAACCGGAGCGCGATAAAAACCAGGGTCAAAATAAGGTTTAGCCATGCACAATGCCTCATGCAAGTCACAGAACACCGAATACGAGTTAAGGTTACGCCCACTTTGGTTGCAGCGCTTGGCTTCACTCATATGAGCTCAGGGCATCTCCTCTTATTCTTTCTTCCATGAATATAAGGAAAGAATGACTACTTAAGTATCTAGGGAGCTATTTGAACACTATTATTGTATTTGCAACATACATATAATATGAAATAATTTCGGCAGTATTGATCCTCCGAGATTGATTTTGTTTGTCATTTTGGTCACGGTTATCATTTGTTTCTAGCCGTCGCAATAATTTTCCACGACTACAGCTGTTCTACTTTTGGGTTGGCGACCATAAAATACATTACTAGTTGTAGAAGGAATTGCCTACTGTGTTTGCGAGACGTGAGCATCAGCTGTAGTAGACGCTGGGAAAACCGTTGTTGAAATATAACGCAGTGTATTTTCCTTATCATTACGGTACTTCCTGAACATGTTATTGAGAACACCCCACATTGAGATGGTCGCATCTTGCGAAGGTTATGTTTTCTTACTTGGTTTTCATTATATATCTTGTTTTATGAATATGCATACTTTATAGCATTAAGCACATATAGTGCGTATTTTCTAATGATACATATACAGTATGTATACGAATGACACAGCATGTTTTATTGCAAGCATCCATAATAGGCTAGTTCGTCATTAGCTAAGGATTTCTACATCCGTCCCTGGGGTAATATTTAGTTTAACAACCAAAAATGTACATTGCGTTACTGCCTATATAAAGAAGAGTATTTCATTTTACGTTGTCAAAAGCTATGATGTCTGTAGTTCAAGCTACCGCGATTTTAGGAACGTGAAGGAAATTCCCGTGGCAACGCGTTGAAAGAATGTTATACGTATATATTTAATTTGCATCGCAAAATCCACACTATGTATGCTTTATTATAACGACTGAGTAATTAAAAAACAATAAAAGTCAAGCAAAAATATTCCTCCCCACTGGTAATCGAACCCCGGCACTCCGGTCAGGAGTTAGTAATGTTATCCACTCTACCATACATGACGATATACGTTAGCGCATTATCAACAAGTATAGATACTACTGCTTAGCAAATTATCACAAGGAATAAAATATCTCTTCAGTTTATTTTGCCGTCATTATAAACCATTTAATAATATTTTTTTTTTTATTATTTCCTTCACTCGCAAAAAAATAGTCAAAAAATTCATGAATAATAATGCAGATGATATCTTTAACAATAAATTTTCAATGGAAGAGTTAATGTTAGCAATAAAGAACACACAAGTCAGAAAACAACCAGGACCAGATGAGATATTCCCAGAATTCATAAAATATCTAGGTCCATCTGCTCTAAACATACTGCTACACATATTCAACAAATTTTGGACATCAAATGATAACCTACCTAAAGACTGGACTAAAGCAACCATCATTCCAATCTTAAAACCAGGCAAGCCAAAAAACCAAGTCCCCTCGCACCAACCTATAGCACTTACCTCCATTCTGGTAAAAATTCTAGAAAGGATGATTACAAATAGACTCAATTGGTACTTGGAAACAAAATCTCTTCTATCAAAAGAACAAGCAGGGTTTAGACAAAACAGGTCCTCCTCCCACCAAATAATGAGATTTACACAAGCTGTTAAAGAAGCCTTTAACAAAAGGGAAAGTGTTCTTGCAGTTGTCATCGATTTTAAAGGAGCCTATGATACTGTATGGCAAAACATGCTGCTAAAGAAACTTATTAACTTCAAAGTAAATGGATGTATGTTAAACTGGTTTTCAAGATTCCTTTCACAAAGAATGATCAATGTTCGTTACAACAACAAAACTTCAGGTTGCAAGCAATCAAAACTAGGCCTCCCACAAGGAGCTGTATCAAGCACAACTTTATTCAATGTGTACATCAACGATCTTCCAAACACAATAAAGAAAGTAGGTAATGTGAATATCAGCATGTTTGCAGACGATGTTATCATTTGGACCACAGCACGTAACAGCCCAAATCAGCAAATGCTTCTTGAACACAGAATGAACCAGGCACTTATAAAACTCAAAAACTGGACTGAAAACAATAATATGGAAATCAATACTTCCAAAACAGTATACCAGTTTTTCTCCCTGAGACACCACAATCCAACTTTTAGTCTCAAATTTAGTAATCAAGACCTTCCAAAAAGTGAAAGTACAAAGTACCTAGGTATCATGGACAAGAAGCTGAACTGGACCAAACACATAAAACATGTGGAGGATAAGGTAAGCAAACGGATGAAATTACTGAAGAGACTAGCAGGATTTACTTGGGGGAGCACTCAAGACACACTCAACAAAACCTACAATACTTACATCAAACCTATCATAAAATATGGCAGTGAAGTACTCTCTACAGCACCCCAGTCAAACATTGATCGCCTCGAGAGGTGTCAGAATAATGCCCTACGAATTATAACAGGTGCAATAAAGACCACACCTATAACCGCCTTGCAATTATATACCCACAACTTACCAATAGAAGAAGAGATGAAACATCAAACAACCAATGCATATCTCAGTATACAAAGACTACCTCAAAAGACATGGATCAAAAAAACAGTTTCTAGCCCCAATCTTAAAACACAAAAAGATCCCTTAAGTCTCGCCAAAGAATATATCAATAAGAGCAATCTGCAAATAAAACTTGAACCACTCTGTATGCCAGTCAACCCCATTGAATATATACAAGTGACTACAGATCTTACTTTGTTAGAAGAGGTCTGCAAGAAAGACTCTTCACCACAAGATATAAAACAACTGGCCCTCTGTACAATAGAAGAAAGATATCCATCTAACCGATGGCTAAAAATATTTACAGATGGCTCACAAGACAAAGAAAATAGAACTGGAGCAGGAATACATTCATCTCTCTTCTCACTCTACTTCCCAGTAGGCCAAAACAAAACAAACTTTGATGCTGAGATAAGAGCAATTTCACATGCACTCCATCAGTTATTAGCCTCCGTGGCTTAGGCGGCAGCACGCCGGCCTCTCACCGCTGGGTCCGTGGTTCGAATCCCGGTCACTCCATGTGAGATCTGTGCTGGACAAAACGGAGGCAGACAGGTTTTTCTCCGGGTACTCCGGTTTTCCCTGTCAAAAATTTCATTCCAGCAACACTCTCCACTAACATTTCATTTCATCTGTCATTCATTTAATCATTGCCCCAGAGGAGTGCGTCAGGCCTCGGCAGCCGGCACAGTCCATATCCTCGCCGCTAGATGGGGGCTTCATTCATTCCATTCCTGACCCGGTCGGAGACTGGAAGCAGGCTGTGGATTTTCATTTTTTCCATCAGTTATTAGGCAGAAACATTGATTATCAAAAATGCGTTATCATTACAGATTCAAAAGCAGCCATCCAAGCCATCTCCTCAAATTATAAGCCCCAAAATAAAGAACTTAAAGAAATTTTTTGTATGATAAAAACCCTTCAAAGACTCCACAAACAGATCTCATTTCAGTGGATCCCTTCTCATGTTGGAATAGCAGGAAATGAAGAGGCAGACAGATTAGCAAAAAAAGGTACCACACTACAACAACCTGTCAGTCATGATTTTATGTCAGCAAAAAGGATCTTGAAAAATACTATCAAAAACAGGTATGAAGAAATGGCAAAGAAAACAGCAGAAACCAAATTATGGAAAGACATTGATGCTAAATGGGATCAATATAAATTAACACCAAGAAGAGAAGCTGTAGCCTTCTTCAGACTTAACACTGGCCACGACTGCCTTGCAGCTCATCTGAAACGAATCAACATCCTGAGATCTGAAGAATGCACACTTTGTCACGAACCTGGAAGTAAAATGGATAAGGGGCACCTGCTACATTGCAACAAACTTGATGTGACTGCTAGAACTTCTGGAAACCTTACACAACTCTATTGGAACGCAAGAAAGCTGATGGATTGGAATCCGGGCTAGCCATAGGAAACAACAACAACATTATATAACAACACTTCCAACCTACTGAGATATGGATCAGACACAATGGGGCCGGCCGCCATTTTGGAGTATGAGTGAACGGATTAAACCATCCTTAAGTCTTAAACCACCGAGCACGGCCGCTCAATCTAAGCCTAGTTTAAGCCATTGCTTGTGGTCTGGTGCAACGGGCCACATCCTTGAGGATAGTTTAAACCACCCTTAGTTCGTTAAGCGGAACTAGTGAAACCGGCCCTGAGACTTGGACCTTGACAAGTCGGCAAGAGAGTAGAATTCACGCCAGTGAAATGAAATTCCTAAGAAGTATGATAGGAAAGACAGAGTGAGAAATGAAGATGTTAAGGATGGAAGTTGGGATGAGAATACTAAATGAGAGAATTGAGAAGAATAAACTAAGGTGGTTTGGACATGTAAAGAGGATGGAGGAAAAGAGAACACCAAGACAGATGGTGGAAAGAAAGAGGAAGGTGGTGAAGTGCCATAAATACCCCGACCCGGCAGGAGCTGGATAAGGAGAAATGATGATGATGATGAGAGGGTGCCGTATAAGACAAGGAAAAATACCCCTGACTCACATCCAGGGTGTTCGATATAATGCATACCAAGTTTCAAATTGGTATCGCCACCTGTCTTGGAGCCTAAATGTACTTTGAAAGCCTACATGCATATCTCACAAACTAGCTGTCATCATCATCATTTCATTTCCCCTTTTCCAGCTGACACTGGGTGGGGGCAAATATGGTTCCTCTCCACTTTGTTTTGTTGTTCCACCATTCCTCTTCCGACACGGTGTTCCAATCCAGGTTCCGTTTACTAATGATATTCTTCACAGAGTCCATCCAACGCATTCTTGGTCTTCCTCGTCCTCTCTTCCCTGTCATCCATTGTTCCAGTGCTCGTCTTGGTAGCCTTACTTCATTCATCCGTTTGACATGTCCAAACCATATCAATCTGTTTTGCTCCAGTTTGTAATTTAGTTTCTGTACTCCCAGTTCTTTCCATATATCTTCATTTTCCACTCTGTCTCTCCTCGTTTTCTGGACCAAACTTCTCAGGAATCTCATCTCAGCTGCCTGTACTCTGCTCTCATCCCTCTTAGTCCCTGTCCAAGTTTCTGCTGCATATGTCATTATAGGAACATAATATCCTTCGTACATAACTTCTTTAGCCTTAATTGGTATATCCTTGTTCCATACTAGTCCCCGTACCTGTTGGTAGAAAGCACTCCCGAGTTGTATTCTTCTGCTAATTTCCAAATCTAGTCTTCCATCTTCAGTCAGTTCACTTCCCAAGTATTTGAAGTGTTTCACCACTTCCTTATTTCCTACTTTGATTACTCCTTTTCCTTCTTACTTACCTCTAGTCACCACCACTGTTTTATTCTTCTCCACATTTATCTTCAATCCCCATTTCTCATTCTTTTCATTTATTACGTCTAACTGTTCTTGTACCTCCATCTCATCCTCGCCCCGGATCACAACATTGTCTGCAAACAGGATTACCTTCATATTTACCCTACTGTAGTCTTTGATTGCTGCCTCCATGATGTCATCCATCACCATTAAGAACAATAAGGGTGACAACACACTTCCTTGCTTTAGTCCAGTGTCAATTTTAAACCATGTGATTAAGATATATATTGTTATGGGCTATTGGAAAAGGAGAAAACTAAGGGATGACATGTTTCACTCAAGCGGGCATCATCAGATCCAAATTTACAAGGCTCATAAATAAAGTTTTATTTTGTAAGATATCTCTTCAACTTACCAACCAAAGCTGGGAAGTCTTCTGGAGTAAACTCTGGCTCCTTTTCCCTCGACACACCAGGCAGAGCTTCGGCTAAAATAAGAAATACCACACATTGATAAACAAACTCCTTGGTGATAAACTAAAGTACAACCCTTTCCCGAAATATCTAGGAGTCACCCCGGACAGAACTTTAAGCTACAAAGTACATCTCACCAAGCTCTCTCACAAAATCACTACAAGGAATAACATCCTACACAAGCTTTGTGGTAGTTCATGGGGAGCCTCGGCTGACTGCTTACGATTAACGGGTATTAGTCTTGTTTACTCTGCAGCAGAATACTGTGCTCCTGTATGGCTGGAAAGTGCACATGTGCATAAAGTAGATACTCAGTTGAATGAAACCATGCACTGCATAACTGGTACTGTCAAGTCTACACCTCATCACTGGTTACCCGTTCTTATAAACCGCACTCGTTCCAGGTTCCGTAATGACTATGTTTACAAGATGTATAACACAATTTACACTCGCCAAATCAATACTTTACTTTACTAAAAAATACTATAGGTACAGCTTGCCACGGTGGGTGAGTGGATAGCGTGTCGGTCTACTAACCCCAAGATTGCAGGTTCGCCCCTGACCGTGGTAAGTGATTTTTGAAAGGCGGCAAAAATACGATATGCATGTCATACGATGTTGGCATGTCAAAGAACCCATTTGAATTCAGTAGGCCGAGTTCATAATGGCAAAATTAATCTCAGGAGTTTCCGCCAGCACAAAGTTCCTCATTTCTCTACTAGAAAGCCCTATTGTGTTCAAGGAGATTAGATATCTAACATCTAACCTCCTTGACTTTCATAGTAGAGGAACTACGAAATTCGACATGCAAGCTACCCTCTGGGTGTCAAATAGCAAAGCTTGCACCAGGCACCCGAGGCCATACGATATTATTATACTATAGGTACATGTTTCGGAAACTTGATATGTTTCCTTCTTCAGCCCATATGTTGGTGTGAAACATCATATGACATCGAAATCCTAACCAAAAATAAGAATACAGTTCGTACTTTTTCTCTTGTTCTTGGTTAGGATTTCGATGTCATATGATGTTTCACACCAACATATGGGCTGAAGAAGGAAACATATCAAGTTTCCGAAACATGTACCTATAGTATTTTTTAGTAAATTAAAGTATTGATTTGGCGAGTGTAAATTGTGTTATACATCTTGTACCCGTTCTTAGCCATATCCCACCACCCCACCTGAGGAGAAAGGAAGCTCTGCTGAGAGAAGCAAAGAAGATCCGGTCATCTCCCTCGTTACCAGTTCACCAGGAATTTTGTTACCCATCGCCACAATGACTTCGATCTAAGAGACCAGCAAGTGTATTGGCCGGCCGACTCTTGAGGGACAATTTTAACCTAAACCGGAGCTGGCAGGAAGAGTGGTCTAATTCAACATCTGGTACTAATGCTCGTGAGATAAATCCAAATCGGAAAATGAATGGATCTGACCTCCCAAGAAAACTATGGTGTCGCCTCAACAGACTGGGCATGGGCGCTGTAATTTCTTGCGCCATAAGTGGGGTTGGATGCATTCTCCAATGTGTGAATGCCGTGAAGAGGAGCAGACCATGGACCATGTCATCCTGTGTTGCCCTCTTCAAGCCTACTCCGGAAGCCCCAGTGACCTGTTTCATCTATCAGAAAGGGCCATACAATTAAATAAATAATGGTCACTTCTGTATTTGATGAAGGCTATTGCAATCTGAAACATGATTTTACATTCCTCTGTCTCTGTTTCTCATCAAAACTGACTGCCATAGCTACATCTCATGTGGCCAGGCTATTTCCAGACTCAATAGATGATTGGGTTTGAACCCCATCGTCAGCCGTCAATAGAATGGTACGTTCTAATAGACCACTCCACCTTGTTGTTTAGTGGCTAGCATTCCTGGCTGTCACCTTGGACGCCCGGGTTCGATTCCCGGCCCTGCCAAGGAATTTTATTCTGGTCTGAGGGCTGCAACAGGGTCCACTCAGCCTCGTGAGGCAAATTTGAGAAGAGGCGGGTTTGATCCCTACCTCAGTCATCCAGGAAGTGGTTATCCGTGGTTTCCCATTTCTACTCTAGCCAAATGCCAGGATAGTACCTAACTACCCAAATCCAACTTCTGGTTGAAAAAGTGATGCCAGACAGCCTTAAAACTCAACATTTTGCACCAAATTATACAAAAGACCTCCATTTCTTTGAGGCCTATTCCATGTTCCCAAAATAAAACTGTATATACACCCCTGGCATTAAAAAAATACTATTATTTTCACAAATTGATAAAATTTCTGACTGTCAAAACTAGTAATGAAAACACTGTTATTCTGGTTTGTGCAACACAAACCCCCTTTTGATCTAGAGACTAGTATTCTTGGCTGTTACCTCTGAGGTCTGGGTTTGATTTCCAGTTCTTACAAGAAATTTTATTTGGGTCTGAGGAGAGGAATGGGGTGCACTCAGCCTTGTGAAGCAAAACTGAGGAAAAGTGAATTTGATTCCCACCTTAGCCACCCTAAAAATGGTTTTCCATGGTTTCCACCACCTCTACCCTAGGCAAATGCTGGGATAGTTCCTAACTTAAGGCCATGGCCACTTCCTTCCCAATCCTATCCCCAATTTACAAATGCACACTCTAGTACAGCCATCACACAAGTTATCATACAAATTTCACACACACAAATACACGGGGCTATATGACCACGATGTCACAGTCCCTGAAATAAGCATCCAGGATGGTTGAGGTGGGAATCGAACCTGGACCTCCGTATGCCGCCCCAAGAAATGGGCTCTATACAAATCATCATATCATCATTTAACAGTCTCCAGTTTCCCGGGTGCAGTGTAAGAGCGCTCTCCATATCAGTCTATGCAAGTACAATTCTTCTACTTCAACTTTACACAATTCCATTCCTCTATCTTCCAGATCCTCTTTTATTTGGGAGATCCATCGTGTTCTTGGTCTTCCCGTAGGTCGCTTTCCTTTCATGTCCTTATCAAACCATTTCCGTGCTACTCTCTTTAGATCCATCTTCTTCAAGTGACCAAACCATCTCAACCTTGATGTTGCTATAGTTTCCTTAAGTGGTTTCACTTGTGTGTCTTCACGGATCTATTAATTCCTGATCTTATCACATCTCGTTTTCTGAAGCATTGTCCTCGGAAATTTCATTTCCCCAGCCTCAATTCTGCTGTTATCCCTTCTATTAGTGGTGCACGTTTCCAGGCCATCTGTATTGTTGTTGGTACAAAGTAGGCCTTATGCAAATATACATTCTAATTCCTGGTTTCGTATTTCCACCCGGACAAAGTTGCGTGCATCCACTACTTGGTCACGAAACACACTGGAAAAGTGACATTGACAGGGTGTCTACCGGTAACGAAAGTAACGAAAAAGTAACGAATTTTACAAACGGGTAATGAAAATTTTCTGAAGGCGGGTTGAATCATTTAAGCTCGCGCCGCTAGGCTCAGAGATTGCGATGGAGCGAGTTTCACGCAAGCGGCGCCGTCCCTATTGCATAGTACTAAGCTATACTTCCCCGTGCCCGACCTCAAGGAAATACATACTGAGGATACCTTGAGTGGTATACATCGGTTCAACGTATATTTTCGGCATCAAGAAGACTGAAGTTTCGTGTGAAACATTTTTCTGTGTTAATGTATTAGGAAACCTGACTTTTCGCGAGATCTTTATTCGCGAATACTTCCGAAACTAAAAAGAAATCTCTCATTTCTGTTATTTGGAAATTATGTCAAATTGAAGTCCAGAAATAACGCGAAACAATTTAATGTCGCAATCTTGCGAAATGTTACCGTTTCGAAGAAAAAAAATGCGAAAAATCTTTGAAATACATATAACTTATTTAAAAAATATGTCTAGTAAATTTGAGACATCCAGTATGGTTAATTCGAAATTCCGTTATAAGTCGATTTTTCCTTCGAACTTTCGTTCCATTGGATATATAATCTAACCGATTATTTCGATAACTTGTAGATAATTCGTGGTTCTCAGTCGTAATAAAACTTGCCCTCTTGTCGTATTTTTCGTGCAATCCTCTCAGAATAATTCGTAGTATTCGATACCGTACCTACTTCGAACGTTCATCCTCCAAAATCGCATACACAAGACGGCCGGCTGACCGCACGACTTGTCTGCGGGAATCTCGTCAAACGGACCGAGATCGACGTCAGTTGCGTAAAATCATAAAACCCGTCCCCTATCGTGAACTTGTGACCACGAGGACTGCGGGAATCCTGTCGAAGGTGATAGGGCACCTATCACGTATACTTAAATGCGTGCGGGGAGCGAGAAGTGCATCAACCCACCTAAAAATGGCAGCCTACGTAGCATCGAAATACTAAATCCTCCTCGTGATCCACCCTGAACTGATGAACTCCCAACCACAGCCTAGGGAATCACGGCGCCGACCGAACAACATGTACATAACTACTCGTAAATTTTAACCATGCCAAACCTTGAGCTTGCCTCCGCCATTCTGAAAGGACAGATAGACAGGCAGACAATCGTCGAACGGCCGGGTGTGGCGATGATTTCAGAATATCACAAGGACAACGTAAAACGGCCGAGAGCGGCAGCGATTGCGATACATCGCGATATTTCTCTGCATTTAATGACGAGGACAACTGTATTCTTGTCAAACTTACAGCAAGTGGCGCCGATTGCGTAATAATGCTATATTTTCTTGTGCCCGACATCAAGGACAATGGAAATCTCGTCGAATGACTAAAAGTGACACTGATTATATAAATCGCGATTTTTCTCCGTGTTCTATCGTGAAAACTGCGGGAAGCTCATCAAACAACTGAGACCAGCGCCAATCGTGTAACATCTCGATATTTCTCCGTATTTGACTGCGAAGACAGAATTCGGTGACGATCGCGTAACATCGCATACATTTCTTCGCGACCTACCGCGGGGACGAAGGAAATCTCGCCAAATGGTCAAGTGCAGAGCAACCTCTTGGTACCGTAATTATAACAACATATTGTGCACAAGACGACATATTAGCTGAAACAACTCATTGGATATTAAATATCTAGTATATATTTATTATTTTTAAATTTTTTATAACATCATGTGAATTTCATTTAAAGCGGCTTTGGTGGCCTAGTTGGTAGCATGCTGAACTGCTGTGCCCAATATAGCGGGTTCAAACCCGGGCGAAGTCGTCGGATTTTTTAAAAGCGTTAAAAATCCTTCAGTATGCCTTCGTTCGGAGGGGAAGTAAAGCCGACGGTCCCATGTCATAGATTTGTGGCATGTAAAAGATTCTTCCACAGACTAAACTTAGTTATTTTAAGGGGCGGAACTAAGACTAAACTTGTGTGAAGCTAAATTGTTAGGTTAGATTTCGTCGGAACGTTCTATCAAAGTTCCAACGTTCACCACTAGGTATTGTCCTAGCCCCAGCCCTTTATAAAAGGACTGTGCCTATACATACATAAAATATAATCAGAAGTAACTACGTAAAAGACGACATGGCAACACGACTACGGAGTAAGCCATAGGTCATAGACCTAGGGTCCAACAGCAAGCAGGTAGACAGGACACAGCGGACATTACACTCCCAACATACCGCTGAGTGGACTGACCAGGCACATTTTACCTATAAATAGAGGTACGAACACGCGCCGCGGTCTCTAGTCTCTAATTGAAACGTGGACTCTTCTGAACCTTCACTTACAGTCTTACACTCTATCGGAGTTGTGCTACGCCGGACCGATATGGGGCATCGCTCCAAATCGAGTCCCAACGCCACCAACATCATAGAAGACCGGTATCAACGGTGGGGTTAGTGATAACGTGCCTGTTAGATTCCTTTTTCCCCCTAGATTATTATTTCCATCCTCCCCTCTTGTCACTGCCACTATTACGTAATAAACCCCCTTTTTGAACAGTCTAATGATTACCTTTTTATTTCGTTTAGATTAAGAAGCCCTTCCCTTTAGATTAGTACCTAGTTTAAGATCTCCATTGAACGCTGCCCAGCAGGAGGCGATACACAGCAAGCGTGCGGCCTGCTAAGCCACTTTGAGGTAAGCTAGGTGAGTATTCCTCCCGCCAGTTCCCCTGTATGTCAATTGCTCTCTAAACGTGTCCGCAGTTCTTCATAAGACATCCTAGTACATCCCCGTAGATGCAAGGATGCCCAATAATCAACACCCCTTTTGAATGGTGTTTAAGGCACCAATCAAACCTCCTTAACAAATGCTGAAGGCGCGGGATGAATCCCTCTAAAACAGATCAGCTCAGCCCTCAGACCAATCTAACATCCTTAACAAATACTGGGAGGCGCGGGTTAGACAATCAAACATCCTTAACAAATGGTAGAGGCCCGGGGTACCGTGGCGTTGTCGTAAGACAACGCCTAAAGGAGTTCAGACAACGAACTTCTACGGTAAAGGTCCCTAAAACTCTCTTATTTAGCCAAGCAAAAGTTACCCAAAATTAAGAATTTTTTTTGAAGTACGGGTCATATATTATTTTTGGTACCCACCCACACCCGCCCCAGTAACTAATACATTTTTAAACGCCCCCTATACTCATTACATTAGCGAAGCGAGTGAGACAATTTCAATCCCCCCCGAGCAGAATTTTTTTTAGTAGATTAAGTTAGAGGATATTTTTTTTACACAATAATTATAATCCCCCCACCCCCACCCTGTTAAGATTTCGCGATAGACTCCTCTTACGCCAAGCAATTTAAATATTAACAACCCCTATCTAATAAGTCACTAGGAATATTAACGGAAGCCTAGTAGGAAGAGATATTGATGACTACCCTACTATATTCAGAAAATTGCTCCTTATTTCAGATTAAACCCCCCACAATGAAGCTCTATTAGGAATAAGATTGTGATATCCCATAGGATAAGTTGGAATGAGTAAATAACTTTGTATTTTTTACAGCAGTGCAACTATACAGTGTATATGATTGTAGGCTATAATATTTTCTTCTGAATCCATTTTAGTATAACTTAGCGGAAGGTAGTATTGGCTACATGCTTACATAGAGTTAGGAGACCTTGCAATCACATTTCTGCAAGGTGCCGCATTAATTAGTTTGTAAACGCATTCAGTCAAGACGTACTACAGTTTCTCTTTTGTTATGAAATCCGACCCCAGAGGAAATGCTTATTTGTCCATTGTAACAAAATCCACTATGCCATATGACAGACACGTGCTGAGCACACTGTCTGCCGGGCGAGAACATTAAACCCGACACTGTCTAGCTAGCTCAGCGTACAGACGCACTCGAGCGGAAGCCAGACACCTTGAGTTCAATTCCACTATTCACTCACACGCCAGATGACTTTGCATAAATTTGCCTTTATTCTTTTTGTTTTCCATACATTCATTCACGTATTGCGAAGCGTGCGATAGTAGAAAAATGCACTAATGATTTTAAACATGTAAGCGTAGAATACACTCTTAAGGTAGAATTCTTTTTCCAGTAGTATATTTTAAACAGAATATTCAGTGAGCAAAGAAAACACCGTTCCCTCACGAAGTAACATAGGTGAGAAAGGAATCCAGTAGGAATTTATGAAAAACGCCGACAAATGGACGGCGATATCAGTATAGCATGCAAGCGTAAGCACGGACTTGGGCACAGCAGGGAAACATCGCAACGTACGACAATTGTTATCAAGAGTATCATCGTTAGTATATTAGTAATAAGTATTAAGTGTTTTTAAGTGAAGTTGAAGAAATATATTATAGATATCTTGAGCTGGCACAAGGGTTCGCACAGCCTCAAGAACACGACGTTATTGATATCTTGCAGCAGGTCCAAGGGTGCACCTCGCTTTGAGATAAGGGAAGTATTAAGTGTTTTTAAGTGAAGTTGAAGAAATATATTATAGATATCTTGAGCTGGCACAAGGGTTCGCACAGCCTCAAGAACACGACGTTATTGATATCTTGCAGCAGGTCCAAGGGAGCACCTCGCTTTGAGATAAGGGTAGCATGGAAGAGAGAAAGGAGATATTAACACACCTACGTTGATAACAAATGCCATTAATAAATAAGATTAGTGTCCACACCGTGGCCCAAAGCCCGCAATTTACGCAAGCCAAATGCTTAAAAGTAGAAACGTCACACCCAGAGGAAAGTAATTAGTTACAGGTATATTGGTCAGTATAATAATGACAACCGGCGACCGACGACTATCATTTCAGATTCAGGGACCTAGCCAACCCACTGAACACGTAAGAAGTAGTCCAGATATTAGAACGCTACTGAACTTTGAAAGGAAATAGCCACCCCTTTCACCTAGATGACGTTCGTTCTAATACCTTCGGGGAATTAATCCCTCCACGTTATACATCTTGTGGCGGTCAATTTAAACTTAATACATAGTAAATTTAACGGCCGCTGGGACGCGTTCTGTATCGAAGTACGGACAGCCTGCCAACAGCCGATATCTTTATAGTATTCTGATAAGATATTAGAAGATATTTATATTAAAATAAACTTATTACATAGTAAATTTAACGGCCGCTGGGACGCGTTCTGTATCGAAGTACGGACAGCCTGCCAACAGCCGATATCTTTATAGTATTCTGATAAGATATTAGGAGATATTTATATTAAAATAAACTTAATACATAGTAAATTTAACAGCCGCTGGGATGCGTTCTGTATCGAAGTACGGACAGCCTGCCAACAGCCGATATCTTTATAGTATTCTGATAAGACGATAGGAGATAGTTATATTAAAATAAACCCAATACATCATGGATTTAACGTCCGATGGAATGCGTCCTGTATCGAAGTACGGACAGTCTGCCAACAGGCGATATCTCTTTGGTATTATGTTTAACATGAGGAGATAGTGACACGTTTTATGATATTGTAGCATAGTAGGTAATCTGAAACCTACACCGCTGGACACATTTGCTGATTTTCTATATAAAGAGTGACCAATATTGAAAAGGAAACTACACATACGCGGAAGCTAATAAGTAAAATTGAATTAATAATTTTTTTCAATGTATTATGCTTATTTGAGATAAATTCTTAATTTTTAATGGATTACGACAAGAAGGCAACAGAATATGTAAAAGAAATAAAACTATGCAACTCAGGCATAATATTAGCGATTCCATATAGAGCAACCCCATTATTTTTCTTACGGAGTAAAGGTAGGCATTTCAGTGAAGATACAGCCCCATTAGTTTTATTAAGGAGCAAAGGTAGCCATTTCAGTGAAGTTACAGCCCCGTTATTTTGCTTACGGAGCAAAAATTATCATGTCAGTGAAGATACAGCCCCATTATTTTTTTTACGGAGCAAAGGTAGGCATTTAATTGAAGATACAACTCCGTTAATTATATTAAGGAGCAAAAGTAGCCACCTCATTGACGGCACACTTTAGAAAATTATCATGGCTGCGGATACACTCTAGAGAGAGCTTAAATATTTAAGAAATACCTTTAATATATATCGCCCCCCCCCCCCTCCCTTCAAGAGATTTTTTTCACCCCTGTCCAGACACGTTATTCCACCTTACCCCATGTACATAGTATATTTAGCTAAGAAAAGATAGTAATATTAGGTTTAGCATTAAGAATTAAGTGAAATAGTAAATCACCTCCCCCCCCCCCTATATATCGTGGCAAGTTTTACAAAAGGGTCTTAAATACCATGTCATTAACAGTGTTATTTTTTCCAGGCAATTATCACATGTCAATAATAAATGCCATTTTTTTTTTCAGATAATATTATCGTGTTAATTTATATTTCCTGAAGTTCTATACAGTGCACAGAATTCCCAAGTTAGCCCGTAGAGGCAATAAATAATTTCCAATTTCAATAACTTCCCGACGAAACAGTCGCCATTTTAACGATAATCCATTTAAAATTAACGATCCAGTGTACACGTAGTGCGAGTATCCTTACATAATGTCTGCATATCTATAGATTAAGAAGCGAACACGTCGCTTAACTCACGCTGAGAAAGTGCAAAAGTAATACTTAAGAATTAATTCTCAGCTATAGCAAAGGTCTACGTCAATGTATAAGAAAGTTTTTTTCTAGGTCTACGAAATATAAGAGTATCTACGCAGCTAAATGCTTAAGGAAGCATGTTGCAGTTTTACAACGACGCATATAGGACGTGGTATAGTGTATGACCACAATGGCCAATATGTCAAAGAATACATATTGCACGTTAGTTTATAAGGATATTAGTATATATGTCATAATGCAGACATTAAGTAACGAGATTAACTCGTACGACGTAACGAACTTCAGTGAAAAAAATAACGGTACCAGGGTGAACCAATCCCTCTGTACAAAACGTTAAGAGAGATTTCTGATTTCAGACTAATTATATGCTGTACAATCCTGTAATCCCCCAGTAGGAGATTCATGCAGGATGCCCCCTGGACGAACGTGACGCAAGACCAAAGTTCCAACACGCATGGCAGCAACAACAGTCAAAACCTACAAACCATACTAGAATGTCAGCCGATTTAGGCAGGAGCCTTCAGCTATTTCTTTTCAACACTTCAATGTTAATTTTTATCTTAATACCATAACTACATGTTTTTTTTACGCGCATAATCAAGTAACTTTGACGGAATTTCACGTTTTCTAGGATATTTCTACAATTTTCATTTCTTTTATCATCCCCACGTTGTAAGGAGGTTAATCATAGTAGCGCACCCTCATAGCTACACTTGACCTAGAGTAGCCCATACGCTACATTATATTTTTTCTCTCCTTTTTTTTACACACACTACAGAGGTCGCGTACTAGCTCACGAGGGATCGCCATTACTTAAGCTCCTTACAGCATCATTTTCCATCGTAGGAAAATTACAGTTATGCATGCATCCTCGCGGCAGGGCTCGGCTTGACGGCGTCGTACGCAAGTCACGCACTAGTCCGAGTACGGTGCTAATAATGTAAATTTCCTATGCGATTCCATTCAAGATATATCTTTCAACTTCATTTCTTTCAATTTATATCTCCGCTGTAATTCCATTTTTATTTTTTTTCTTCAATTTTAACAAAACAATGTCAATACTTTTATGCAAATTTCAACTCTGCCAAATAGGCAATACAGATTATGTCAAATAATACAATATGGGATGTAGACAGATACAGAGAACTATCTGCTATGAAATGACTGTAAAACAAACCACCCCAACACCCTTGCCACGCCTTCCAACCCTTAGCACGGTACAATTTCGCTCACCCTCCCATCAAAGAAGAAGAACAGAAGCGACGAAGGACGACACGACGAATCGAAAACAAATTCACATCGACGAAAGGAAGAAAAAAGACGAAGGAGAAGAAGAAAGAAGAAAACTAAAGTTTCCGCCCCCACGTCTAGTCCAATAATCGAGGACGATTATTAAAACAGGGAGGCGACTTGTCCTAGCCCCAGCCCTTTATAAAAGGACTGTGCCTATACATACATAAAATATAATCAGAAGTAACTACGTAAAAGACGACATGGCAACACGACTACGGAGTAAGCCGTAGGTCATAGACTTAGGGTCCAACAGCAAGCAGGTAGACAGGACACAGCGGACATTACACTCCCAACATACCGCTGAGTGGACTGACCAGGCACATTTTACCTATAAATAGAGGTACGAACACGCGCCGCGGTCTCTAGTCTCTAATTGGAACGTGGACTCTTCTGAACCTTCACTTACAGTCTTACACTCTATCGGAGTTGTGCTACGCCACCAACATCATAGAAGACCGGTATCAACGGTGGGGTGAGTGATAACGTGCCTGCTAGATTCCTTTTTCCCCCTAGATTATTATTTCCATCCTCCCCTCTTGTCACTGCCACTATTACGTAATAAACCCCCTTTTTGAACAGTCTAATGATTACCTTTTTATTTCGTTTAGATTAAGAAGCCCTTCCCTTTAGATTAGTACCTAGTTTAAGATCTCCATTGAACGCTGCCCAGCAGGAGGCGATGCACAGCAAGCGTGCGGCCTACTAAGCCACTTTGAGGTAAGCTAGGTGAGTATTCCTCCCGCCAGTTCCCCTATATGTCAATTGCTCTCTAAACGTGTCCGCAGTTCTTCATAAGACATCCTAGTACATCCCCGTAGATGCAAGGATGCCCAATAATCAACACCCCTTTTGAATGGTGGTTAAGGCACCAATCAAACCTCCTTAACAAATGCTGAAGGCACGGGATGAATCCCTCTAAAACGGATCAGCTCAGCCCTCAGACCAATCTAACATCCTTAACAAATACTGGGAGGCGCGGGTTAGACAATCAAACATCCTTAACAGTATCAATGATATCTGGTAGCAACTTGAAATTGAACGGAACTTGTAGCTCACCCTAAGGGTGTTCGCTGGAAGCAGCTACTGATTCAGGCAAGGTGAACATGTCCTCGGACACTCCCGGCACTCAAAGCCATACGATAAATAAAAAACCTCTTTAAAACAGTTCATTGTTGTTTTTCTTCACCGCGTGATGAGCGCCTATGCTTGCAGACTGCAGACGTATCTTGAATTCAAAGGTAACTAAAATTAACTAAAAGGTAACCAAAAGGTACCTAAAAAGTAACTAATTTTTACTTCATCCTTACAGTAGACACCCTGCATTGATGGAAATTGAGATAGGGAAGTAAGTGGCCTTCAAATAGATGCCATCCTGGCATTTTCCTGGAGATGAAGTGGGAAACCATAGAAAACGATTTTGAGGATGGTGAGGGCTGTTTGAACAAGTTCTTGGACAATACTAGTGACTATATTGAATTTTAAAGAGTATCAGCGCATTCAACTACCAAATTGCAATGGTATCTGCCATATTTCAGCAGCCATAAGTATCACAAAGATGAAACTTTTTAAGAGCATTGTCCTGCTAACTGCATTATATGTCTGTGAAAAAGTGACATTCACAGTCAAGGTGATTAAATGCTTAAATGTTTTCCAACAGCCTTGCCTTGGAGTCTCATATCGATACCATATCACAAATGAAGACATCTTAAGAAGTTCAGACTCAGTATGCTTGTAATCATCATCATATCATCAAGTTTCCACTCCAGTTTCCCGGGAGTGGCTTAGGAGCGCTCTCCATTTTAGTCGATTCATGTACCACTGCTCCTTCAAGACTTCATCCCAGTTGATTCCCTTGGATGTGATATCTTCCTTCACTTGGTCCAGCCATCTCCTCCTAGGTCTTCCAACAGGTCTCTTTCCAGTAATCTCAGTATGTACCGGTAACCATTGTTTTGCAATTCTTCCTTCTGTCATACGTTTGACGTGACCAAACCATTCACAAATGTGCCCTAGTTATGGTCTCCTTCAGGGACTGATTTATTCCAGCTTGTTCGCTTATCTTCTCATTTTTTACTTTGTCTTTCCTAAGGTTTGTTCCAACACAGCGAAGAATCGTTCGAGAACTGTAGATGCGTGCGCAGTAGCGCAGGAACCGTTCCAACAAACTTTACGAACGAGTTCTGAACTGCTAGTTCTCTGTTTGCTCTGTTCCAACATGATCTGGAACTAGTTCGGAACGAGTGAAATCAGTTCTCAGTCAAGAGCAAGAACTGGGAGTTCTGATCATGCGCACAAGCCTTCTTCACAGCTGCTTCCGTTGTTGAATGCTAAAGGAAATACATAACCCTAGCGCGCTCTTTTCAAAATACTCTTAGGTAGTTCATGTTATGTTATTAAAATGAGTGATTTAGAAGGTGACAGCGACCTCTATTATGATTCAAGCGCTGATGAAGACGATGATGACGTAGAATGGAATGTATTAAGAAGGAAGAACGAAAATTATTTAGCTAATAAGCAATTTATTGATAATATCATTATAAACTTTCAATTATCCTTCTATATTATTATTATCTCGTCTGTTTTTACTAAAGATGTAAAAAGTATATATTATTATGAATGTACAACTTTATTTTAGAACCAACAGTTCCTCAGTATGAAGATGATTCGTTCCTGCAACACTTTCGGATTTCACGAGGAACTGTTCATAATATTGCTCAGCAGTATGAAGGAAGTCAGCAGTATAAGAGACACTCCGGGCAATATGGAAAAATCTCAGCTCTTAATCAGGTTGGCAATACTCTATAATAGGCTACACTTGGAGGAAGGAATCGGAGGGAGTTGCCTTCGCTGCGCTAACTGCTGCAAGCTGTTGAAGCCAAACAGTAAACTCCCTTTGGAGCTGCAAACAATTGGTTTATTCCTATGTTAATGGGAGGGGGTACACCTTTCAGGATCAAATAAATTAATACATTATTTGAATGACTAATATTATATCTTCCATTTGGTGTAAACAAAATTAAAATATATTCAATACCGGTGCTTCCAAAGATTGTAACGTGTTTTACGAGGGGTTTTTATGCAACTGGCATAAGTCAGTAGGAAGCCATTCTATATTTATTTACGCGGCAAATTGTTCAGCCAAGAGAATTTTTCATGTTAATTTATTATTATTATTAATTTATTATAATTATTATTAAGATATTTTCGGAGCATTTTATAAAAATTATAAGCATACAGATAGGTTTTCTATGTCTTAGAAAACACTATCAAGCAAATTATTACGAACGACAATATCATAGAAAATTATCTGATTACGGAATTTTACGGAGTTTCGTCAGTTAGGGTATATCGAGAGACGTGACTCACTGGGAATTCAAGTACACGCTGAATCTTGTCGGGAAGTATTACGCAAGCGGAGTTGCAGCGTCAAGAAAAGGCGAATGGTTGGAACGGAAAACGACTTCTCCCTCCCGCGGAGTGTAATGAGGCAGAGGAGGGGAGTATAGCGCGTGGGGTGCAGCCAATCAGTGGAGACCACGTAAGCTAGAAGTCGGATGAAGAGTGGGGGAGCCGACAGGTGCATATATCGTTCAGCGCGCCGTGAAACGAGGACTATCTGTGTAGAACTTAACGAGTACGGTTGCACGCGGAAGTCGCTCCGATGTTCCGTGGAGTGGAGGACTAACTTTTGTAAAACTTAACCAGTGCGGTTGTACAAGTGTTTGATGTACGGACCATAGAATTATCTAATCTACCAGAATATCATCAAATAACGAAGAAGATGGCGACGTCCAGGAGACTGTGGGAAGCACACAGCATCATCCAGTACGAGGGAAATGCTTTAGCAATTTCCAGTGGTAAGCGCAAATGACGCAGAAATACGCAATCTCTCATTTTTCTTTGTTTTATATTTCATATTTCAGTAACTTCATAGCTTGGAAATAAGAGTAAAATCAATTTATCAGACTCCGTTTTCACGTAATTTTCTATCGGTAATATTAAACTCGCAACGCTCCAATTTAAATTTTATACTTATTATTATTATTAATTTTGCTATACTTGTTTTAAATAATAAATTCATTTCTTTTACAATGCAATCTTTGCTTTCAGTAGGTAGCATTAGATATAGACCAATTCCTTCTCCTGATACAATTGTTTGTTGGGTTAATGATCAAATCATACCACGATCTGAGTGAATAGATTCTTGAAGGTGTTCTACCAGAGCTAGACGTTGTTAAATACAAATTTAGATTTCAGCATTGCATTGAGGTCTTGGCGCCCATTAAAACAACATAGCTTAGGCAAAGGTAAAAAGTTACATTTATCACCCAACAGTTAGGGGCTAGCAAAACTGCTACATTTGTCGCTACCAACGTGGGGAATTAATTAACATTACACTTGTACGCTCAACGTGTGGGCTAGTAGAAGTTACAATTGTCGCCGACAACTTGGGGATGAAAACCTAATAACATTTGTGGAAGGAGAAGGGTATATATTTCTGTGCCTGTATTTTGGGGGTTATTTGTCTGTATCAGTGTATATCATTATGGGGGATGAGAAAGAAAGACAGATGAGGTTACGTAGTGGTCACCAACGGGAGAGTGATGATACGAGCAGTATGTCGTGTGATGGTAGTACCGGGGTAGCGGAGGTAAATCCCGATACTGAAACAGGGAGTGTAGGCGGCCAACCAGAATTAAAAACTTTACTTCTCGAGTTCATGTATCAGAACAAAGTTAGTAGTGATGCCTTAAATGCTAAATTAGAACAAAACAATGCAAAACTGGAACAAAACAATGCTAAATTAGAACAAAACAGTAGGGAAAATAAAGAAAGTACAGATGCCTTAAATGCAAAGTTAGAACAGAATAATGCAAGATTAGAACAAAACAGTAGGGAAAATAGAGAGAGTAATGAAACTTTAAACGCCAGATTAGAACAAAACAGTAAGGAAAATAGAGAGAGTACTGAAACTTTAAATGCTAAATTAGAACAAAACAGTAGGGAAATGAGTGACAAATTCGAACTGATTGGAGGTGAGATCAGGGGGGTGATGGAAGAAAAGGCTAAAGAGATTATTGCAGATGTAGACAGAAAATTAGTAAAAGTACAGGAGGAGTTGGAAATTAGAATCAGTACACAGGCTGAAAATTTAAAAGAACTAGTGCAACTGGAAACACAGCAGGTCAAAAAGCAATTGGGGGGAGAAATTGACAAAATTCAGGTAGCTACTAAAGAGGTTAAGGAACAGCTGGGGGGTAGAATTGAGAAAGTCCACTCGCAAATAGTTGCAGAAGTAAATGATTTAAGAGAGAGTAATAGAGAGAGCATTAGCAAGATTGAGGAGAAACAAGCAAAGCTATATGATAAAGTAGAAGAATCAGAAGGAAACATTAAATTAACAGTAAACAGTATTGAGAGGAAGGCTGAGGAGAAAATCGCAGAATTAGAGTTAAAATTAAAAGCTAGGATCAGGCAAGAAAATAGTCAGAATAGGCCAGTTTTTGTGAATAGCACACACAGGGAGGTAGAACTGGGTAAGTTCAGCAATCGACAGGGGTGCCCAATGGAGTTCATGAACACTATAGAAAATAAATTCGGGGAGAGGTTGGAAAATGGTAGTATTGAGTGGTGCCAGGTAGTTGAAATTTTAGAACAAGTGTTTGTGGGGGAAACGAGGAATTGGTTTGCTGTCTACAGAGACAAGTTTACTGATTTCAATGATTTTAAAATGAAATTCTGTGAAAAGTTCTGGAATGAGGTTATTCAGTCGCAGCATCGTGAGGGAGTAGTGTGTGGTAAATATAACCCTAAAGGAAGCTCCACCATGACCGAATACTTTTTAGGGCAGGTATTAGTGTGTAAATATCTGGATGGGTTGAAGGAGGAAAGTGATGTGGTGAGGTTGCTACTTAGGCACTTTCCCTATAGGATCAAGGAGGCTTGTATCCAGAATGTAAAGACTATATCACAAGTAGAAAATTTGTTAAGCACATTTGATGCACTAGGGAGAGGGGGTTATGAGGACAATTTCAATCGGAACCAGGGTAATAATAATAATAGACCTAATGAAGCCAGGCATCAAGAAGTTCAAGGGAACGGTGGCGAAGGGGCCAACGCTCAAAATAGAAATAATAATAATCAGCTAAATCAGAACAGAGGAAATGGCTATGGTAATCAGTATCAAGGGAGGAACAATGATTTCAGGGGAAATCAAGGGAGGAACAATGATTACAGGGGAAATCAAGGGAGAAACAATGATTTCAGGGGAAATCAAGGGAGAAATTATAATGACAATAATTACAACCAGAATAGGGGTCAAGGAAGAGGACAGCCTAGTGGTAGTAATATACAGCCAAACAATGACAACACAGCCCAGAACAACCAGACCAGTTCAGTAGTTAGTAGTAATACGGCCAGCTGTAGCGGTTCTTTAAACGCGAACCAGGCTGCGAAGTAAGGTCAGAATCTCAGTCTGTAGCATGCCCTGTCCATACAATTATACAGGAACCCTATGACCTAAATGTAAGAAATGAATTATTACATGAACTAAACGATGAAGGTATTATTCAGGAAGTGGTTAGTAAGAGCCCCATAGTTAAATTTAACGAGTCCGAGGCGTACACAGATGTTTTAATTGATAGTGGTTGTATGAAGAGTTGCATAAGTAGTGCATTTTATGATAAAATGAAAGGAACTGGAGTAAATTTTGAGGAGATGCCAATTAAAAGCACTTTGTTATCACAGCTGTTGGGAAGAGGTCTAAAGTAATTTCTAAGCAAGTTTTAGTAGACATTAAAATTAATAATCATGTAGAGAAGCAGATTTGCCTTGTAATTCCAAATTTAGTATTCAGTGTTATCTTGGGTTCAGAGTGGCTAAGTAGAGTGTCTGGTAACTTATGTTATGATGTAGGGAGTTTGAAATTTAAATGGGGAGATTCTGAAGTAGAAGTAGCGTTCAATGACCATATTCAGAGGAGTAGTATTGTAGGTGTGATTTGTACTTTAAATGAGATATCGCCAGCCGTAGAGCGGGGTTCTCCATGTTTTGGTGGGCAGTGTGATTACGAACGGTAGTCTAAAGGACTCGTTACGTGACGCTGCATTTCAGGGAAATATAGAGGTGGAACAATGTGTTCGGCTCTATGATGTGTTATTGTGTAATAGGAGAGTTTTTGAGGATCGCATTGGTATGGCCAATTGCTATACACATTCATTGAACGTTATTGATAGGTCAGTATTCACAGGACATAGATATCCTGTACCTTTCGCTTATCAGAGTGCAGTTGAGGCACAAATTAATCAGATGCTTGAAGATGGGATTATTGAGCACTCTAACAGTCCATATGTTAATTCTTTGATCACGGTACCCAAGACCGACGGCACAGTTTGTATTTGTTTAGACGCTCGTTTGGTTAACAGTAGAATTAGTTCAGATCAGCTGAAATCTATGTCAATAGAGGAATTAATGCAAACATTTGAGGGGAAGAAGTATTTCACTTGGGTAGATTTGAGTTCCAGTTTTTGGCAAGTGCCACTTATGTACGAAGATAGACCATTTACAGCTTTTAGTCATAAATATAACCTTTATCAATTTTGTAGAACACCTTATGGGTTAAAGAGTAGTTCAGCAGCTTTAATTAGGGCTTTAAACATCGCATTAGGGGATGACACAGGAGAGTTTGTAACCATTTACATAGATGATATGGTAATTAGTTCACGCAGTTTTGAGGAGCATCTACGTCATTTAGATATAGTTTTTCAGAAGTTAGATCAGGCAGGGTTTACTTTGAAGCTGTCTAAGTCATCATTCTGTCAGTCAGAAGTGACATTTTTAGGTCATGGATTGTCGAGTAGAAGTGTTACACCAGAGGAAAGTAGGGTTAGCATGTGTGGACAGTAGCAACAGGGCATCGTTACAGACACTGAGAAATATGCTAGTGGAGCAACGTGATGACGTTAAGTTAAGGGAGCCACTTGCAAGGTTGGAAGCAGGTGACGCAGTAACATTTATAGTTTCCAAACGTATTGGAAAAACAGCATATGTGCTGGAGAATAGTGAGGGAAACAGATTATACGGGACGTATAATATACATAGTCTACGAAAATATGTGTCATAAAGTGAGTGTGTTTAGCTGGCGAGCCAGCCTATCAAATGAGTAAGTGTGGAATTTGGTGCGTGGGAGGAGTTGGTCTTCCAGGCAGGCGTATCAGAAGTCACACTGGGGGGTAGTATGTAAGTAAATGAGAGTTTTTAAGGTACAGGGAAATATGACGGGATTGTCGGATGCTCTTGAGCACTAAAATGTCTCGATACACCAAGGCCAGAATTTGGTAGCGCTGGTGAATTCCCATTTGCCTCCAAGAGATGGGTGAGTGCTTGAACAGGGTATTTTTGCTTAAGGCGTCCACGAGGCAAAAGATGGGCCATCAGAATGCGAGACAGTCCTTCATGAAACTCATACATATCAGCACACGTGATTTCTGTTTACGGCCTCGCCATGTAAGATTTGTAAGTGTGTAATTTAAGGTAATTTGTACAAAGGTATTATTTGTGTGAGGAGAAATGGTCTGTGTTGAGAACTAGTATTAAGGAGAATATGGTCTACGGGAACTTAACAAGACAGGGCGATTACGGCACAGAAATATTTGGTGTTATATGTAATGCGCATTTACTGGTTTTTTTGTTTCAGAAGTCAATATTAATTTAATCTACTTCAAAGAGAGATTAAGTATTATGGTCACGAGGCGCTGCCACAATAGTGTGATCGTGTGGTCAGTGATAAGTGAGATTAAATTTCACCATAAGGAAGGGACCTCCAGTGAAATTAGGAAGTTCTATGGTGATATAAATATATCAGAACACCTTCAATGCGTGTGATATGACATCATAAATACATAGTGCTCACACATTAATTATGTCTATTTCTCCAACATAGAGAAATTTGAGAGGCGGAAATATCCGTGGAACACTATTCTATATGTAAAACATTGGACTGGTTGCAAAGTGCAATCCATAGTGACAACAAACTTTGACGCAAAGTGCGTGAAGAAAAATTATGAGTGTATATATCTGTAATTTAGGGTGATTTCATTTATGTAATATGTATTTTGGATGGGGATTATTAACGTGTCTGGGATAATCGGATAATGGACCGTCGTCACGGTAAATCATCTGATGATCCGAGGCGAATATGTAACGTGTTTATCGAGGGGTTTTTATGCAACTGGCATAAGTCAGTAGGAAGCCATTCTATATTTATTTACGCGGCAAATTGTTCAGCCAAGAGAATTTTTCATGTTAATTTATTATTATTATTAATTTATTATAATTATTATTAAGATATTTTCGGAGCATTTTATAAAAATTATAAGCATACAGATAGGTTTTCTATGTCTTAGAAAACACTATCAAGCAAATTATTACGAACGACAATATCATAGAAAATTATCTGATTACGGAATTATACGGAGTTTCGTCAGTTAGGGTATATCGAGAGACGTGACTCACTGGGAATTCAAGTACACGCTGAATCTTGTCGGGAAGTATTACGCAAGCGGAGTTGCAGCGTCAAGAAAAGACGAATGGTTGGAACGGAAAACGACTTCTCCCTCCCGCGGAGTGTAATGAGGCAGAGGAGGGGAGTATAGCGCGTGGGGTGCAGCCAATCAGTGGAGACCACGTAAGCTAGAAGTCGGATGAAGAGTGGGGGAGCCGACAGGTGCATATATCGTTCAGCGCGCCGTGAAACGAGGACTATCTGTGTAGAACTTAACGAGTACGGTTGCACGCGGAAGTCGCTCCGATGTTCCGTGGAGTGGAGGACTAACTTTTGTAAAACTTAACCAGTGCGGTTGTACGAGTGTTTGGGTCCGATGTACGGACCATAGAATTATCTAATCTACCAGAATATCATCAAATAACGAAGAAGATGGCGACGTCCAGGAGACTGTGGGAAGCACACAGCATCATCCAGTACGAGGGAAATGCTTTAGCAATTTCCTGTGGTAAGCGCAAATGACGCAGAAATACGCAATCTCTCATTTTTCTTTGTTTTATATTTCATATTTCAGTAACTTCATAGCTTGGAAATAAGAGTAAAATCAATTTATCAGAATCCGTTTTCACGTAATTTTCTATCGGTAATATTAAAATCGCAACGCTCCAATTTAAATTTTATACTTATTATTATTATTAATTTTGCTATACTTGTTTTAAATAATAAATTCATTTCTTTTACAATGCAATCTTTGCTTTCAGTAGGTAGCATTAGATATAGACCAATTCCTTCTCCTGATACAATTGTTTGTTGGGTTAATGATCAAATCATACCACGATCTGAGTGAATAGGTTCTTGAAGGTGTTCTACCAGAGCTAGACGTTGTTAAATACAAATTTAGATTTCAGCATTGCATTGAGGTCTTGGCGCCCATTAAAACAACATAGCTTAGGCAAAGGTAAAAAGTTACATTTATCACCCAACAGTTAGGGGCTAGCAAAACTGCTACATTTGTCGCTACCAACATGGGGCATTAATTAACATTACACTTGTACGCTCAACGTGTGGGCTAGCAGACAGTTACAAGATATGCCCCGAAATGTTAGTTGCTGTCGCGTAAGTTGTCTCTTTAAATTCTACCCTTATGTAAGTTTGAAGCCTGTTTCCCGAAACCTTTATTTTCACACAGCGTTTATATGAAAACTCAAATACTATTCAAGATATCTCAATGAAATTTTGCATGATTGTGTATTGTACTAATATGATCAACATATACCAAAATAGTTTGTGTATCAAGCATACTTCCCATTTAAGAGAATATTTCTTACCCAATAGAAGTAAAAAAAATATACATTTAGAATAATAAAATGAAAAAAAGAAATATTTCCTGAATATGTGCATCGATTATGTTGGTGTATCTTGTAGCAGTGAATATTACCAACAGCTCAAAACATTCATTTAAATATTTTTAATTATAAGGTAACTTACTTATCATATAAACGTTGTTCTACTGTACAAAATACAGCTGAAAGTTTGGTGGATAATAATGCACGACTGCAACCATATTATCAAAAATAATGTGTTTTGTGCATAATAATGAGTGGACTATGTTTAATAATCCTGAGTAGTTTTATTTCTTTCCAACATATAATTTAGGAGACATAAATTTATTTAACTCGGTAGAAATTGTCATGCGAAAGTTGTTCCTTCCTCCTTAAAGCCGTAAACCTCTCCAAGTATCGTAATCTTGGATTTTATAGGCGTAAAACAGCAATGACAAATCAAGATGTTTTTCTTGGAATGGCAGAATACACTCCGAGCAACCTATTCATTGGCTCAAAAAGCTGTGTTACAAATTAAAGGCCAATTTAAATAGAAATATAAGAGCATCTATCCAAGTCTAGTTTCGTAATAATATGCTATAAAATTGAATACAGATGTTGAATGGTGCGAGTTTTATCAAAGGAGGAGCATCTTCAGAACTGATTTATGATTACATTAAATTGCGATTTTCAAGTTATTATTGATGTTCAGGCATTCTTCAGGTCTTATACCTAATTCTGAGCATAACCGACTTCATAATAGATTTTCACTCATCGTTCGTACACATTTTAACATTCAAGAATACGGTACATTAAGACTAATAATAACACTAAAAAGCGTGCATATTTGCACAAAAATAAGGTATTGCCTACACATTACGTTACCGTATGGTATTTTGTTTGTGGGCTAGAACTTGGTAATTGGAGGTGCACTGCTTAATTACGTACTGTGCCGGTACCATAATTATTATTGACCGATTGGTGTTTCATGATGCAGGATTTGTGGAGATATTTTCTTGTTATCATTCTTTAATTATTTAGGCAAGAGATCTCGCGGTCAGTGCCCCATGCATGTTCAGGTCTCCCTGCAAATTGTGCGATTCCACTGTATGTGCGGTAATCATGCAGAGATTATAACAGAAGAGTTTCTTTTATTAATTAATAATACTACCACAGAAAGAGTTAAGATGAGAAAATACCCGCAAGACATCCTTCGACGATAACCACAATCAGTGCTATTTGAACCTGAGACCTCCGGAACATCTGTAGCTTTACTGTCAAGGTTGTACTGTAGACCTCAACGTGGGCGCCAGGAAGAGTTCTCTTAGAATGGTTAAAATATTCGAGATGATAGGCGGGAAGAAAAAATGATGATAGCCTTAAGTGCAGAGAGATGCAATTCTTAGAGTATTTTATTGGGATCTTTAAAAAACAAAACAAAAAACAAGTATATTCAAATCCAGAAGTTCCCTCTCACTTTTTAGATGCCCGCCAGTACACTAATTTTTCTCAGCCTGATAGTTTGTTGTCGTCGTTGTTGCTTATATTAGGGGCTGCGACATTGTGGTCATATAGACCCGTGTATTTGGTGTGTGTGTTTGTGGAATTTGTGTGATAACCTGTGTTATTGTGATGGTTGTATTAGTGTGTGTATTTGTAAATTGGGGATGGGATTGGGAAGGAGGTGGCCGTGGTCTTAAGTTAGGAACTATCCCAGCATTTGCTTGGAGTAGAAGTGCAAAGCCACTGAAAACCACTTCGAGGATGGCTGGGGTGGGAATCAAACCCTCCTTTTCTTAGTTTTGCCTCACGAGACTGAGTGTACCTCGTTCCAGCCCTCACACCAGAATTAAAATTTCTTGGCAGAGCCGTGAATCGAATCTGGAGCTCCGAGGCGCTGTCAAGAACGTAAGTCGCTACACAACAAGGTGGTCAGCTTGATAGTTTATAAGGGATGACGAAAACGGCTCTGCCGCATACACGTTACACCAGGTTACGCCCACTTATAACTCGGCGCTTGGCTTCACTCGAAACAACCTATATCAAAATAAGGAATCCATAGGTTATTCGCGTATCTGTGTCAATTAAAACTAGTTTATGTACTTGGGATATTAATATACTGTAAACATGTAAATCTGCCTGAACTAATTATAAAATACCGTACATTGTAAGTATGAGATTGATAATTATATAATTTTATTCTCACCGCCCAGTTCGTCCGTTTCAGAACATTTCGTCTCTTTATTCCTAGAGGGCGTTGTTTACGCAGGAAAAAAAAAACCACTTCCAAATATGTTCCAACAAACAAAATCCCGAACTAGTTCCGTGGTTCCGTACTCGTTCTCAATTGGCACCTGCGCATTAAACGAAGATGGTATCAGTTCGGAATGCGTTCAGAACTACGTGTTGGAACAAACCTCTAGTTTTTTGAAGCATGCTTCTTAGAAACTTCATTTCTGAAGCCTGAAGTTTGCTGTCGTCTTTTTTGGTAGTTGTGCATGTTTCCAACCCGTAAGTCAATATAGGGACAAAGTATGTTCGAAACAGAGTTTGTTTTGATCTTAGTGGTACTTGCTTATTCCAGAGTAGATATCGAACTTGCTGATAGAATTGACTTGATTTCTGAATACGGTTATTTAATTCAAGCTGTATTCTGTTGTCACTTGATTTTAAGCATCCAAGGTACTGATACTGGTTTACTGTTTCCAATTGTACACCCTCCAGCATTATATTATCTTTACTTCTCTGCCTGTTAACAGACATTTCAGCAGTTTTTGTAGCACTTACTTTCAGTCCATATTTTTTCAAATGATCATTCCAGACGTTCAGCCTTTCCTGGACTTCCAGCTCACTATTTCCCCAGATAACTATATCATCTGCAAAAGCAAATGCTTTAAGATCCATATTGGTGTTCTGCTTCACTTCCTTTATGATTTCATCCATAATAGTGATGAATAGTAATGGTGAAAGGGCACTGCCTTGTTGCACTACTCTAGATGTCTGGAACCAATCTGAATATCCATTTCCTCGTAAAGCATTTTTACTCTCTGAATGAGTTCCATAGACACATTCTTCTTTTTAAGACACTCCCATATAGTTGTTCTAGGGACACTATCGAATGCTTTCTCGATGTCTAGAAACACAAATGTCAAATTACGATCTTTCTCCCAGTGCTTTTCTAATATCATTTTCAGTGTGAATATGAGGTCTGTAGTTAATCTATCTTTCCTAAATCCATATTGTTCTTCTTGCAGTTGGGGTTCAATGAAAATGAAAATCCACAGCCTGCTTCCAATCTCCGACCGGGTCAGGAAAGGAATGAATGAAGCCCCCATCTAGCGGCGAGGATATGAACTGTGCCGGCTGCCGAGGCCAGACGCACTCCTCTGGGGCAATGATGAAATGAATGACAGAGGAAATGAAATGATAATGGAGAGTGTTGCTGGAATGAAATGTTGACAGGGAAAACCGGAGTACCCGGAGAAAAACCTGTCAGCCTCCGTATTGTCCAGCACAGATCTCACATGGAGTGACCAGGATTTGAACCACGGACCCAGCGGTGAGAGGCCGGTGTGCGGCCGCCTAAGCCACGGAGGCTTAAATGGGGTTCAATAGTTTTCCTTAATCTTTTCTCAAGAATCTTCTCAAATATTTTTAAACCATGGGACAGTAAAGTAATCCAATCCCTCTATAGTTGTTGCACTTTTTTCGACTTCCTTTCTTAAACAGGGGAAGTATAACTCCCTTCTTCGAGTCATCTGGTATGATTTTATCCTTCCATATTGCCCTTATCACCCTGTATAGCCATTGAATTCCTTGTGGGCCAGCAGCTTTAATCATGTCTGCACTTAGTTCATCAAAGCCAGTAGCTTGTTCATTGCGTATACTTTTAAGGCTGATTCTACTTCACTCCAAGTTGGTGGTGTTTCTTCAGATATATTATCACTTGACTGAATCTGTGCATTACGACTGGAGTCCTTCTTTATACCATTGTACAAATTCTCAAAATATAATTTCATAATTTCTCTTATTTCTATGTCTTCCCTAGTGATGCTCCCATCTGGTTTCTGTAAAGCTGTTATTTGCTCATAACTACTCCTGGTATTTTTAATAAAACTGTACAGCAATTTGGAATTTGCTTTACTATCTTCTTCCAATTTATTTGTAAAATCAATCCAAGCCTTTTGCTTTTCTTCTGCTACTATTCTTTTCACTAGCAGTCTACAATCTCTGTATGTCTGTTGTAATTCACTCATTTTTAATTCATCTTTTCCATCTCCTTTCTGGATTTCTTTATCTCGAGCCTTTCTTGCTTCATTTTTCTTCTGAACTGCACTCTTTACTTCATCATTCCACCAGGCTGTTTTTCTTTCTTTTACTTTACTACTAGTTTTGCCACATATTTCTATAGCAGCTCCAACAAGACATTCTTTGAATCTGTTCCACTCTGTATTTCCTCCTTGTATTCTGTCTCTAGGTATTTTGGAGGCCACCTATTTTGTATACATCAGTTTGTTTTCTACTTTTTTCAGTTCCCAGGTTTTAATCTTTGGTTTTTTGGTTTTCCATGGTGTATGGATTTTTACATTTTCGATGATTGCAAGAAGCAGTCTGTGGTCGCTATCAAAGCTCTCACTTGGCACAACCTTAACATCACAAATAGTTTGGCCAGCTTTTTCATCAGATAGTATGTAATCTATTAAGGATTTGGATTGTCCATCCCAACTATACCTTGTTATTTTGTAAGATAATTGTTTTTGAAACCAGGTGTTATTTATTTTTAAGCCACTTATGCATTCAGATCACCCATCACTAATATATTTTCCACTCCTTCAGTAGCTTCCTTCAGGTCAGATCGAAATTGCTTCTTTTCTTCATCTCATCCAGACTGTGGGGCATATGCTTGTATGACTGTTAACACCTCCTTATTGAAAGAGACATCCAGTTTGATGATTCTGTCATTTACACAGATCACTTCACTTACAGCATCTATATCTTCTCTCAATACAAATCCGACACCATTCCTAGCTTTGGTTTTGTTACCCATCCAGTGAAGTTTATATCCTTTCCTCAGTTGTTTTACTCCTGTGCCTTTCCATTTTGTCTTACTCATGCCAAGGATGCAAAGTTTCCTCCTCTCCATCAAATCCACCAGTTCTTCACATTTACTTGTCAATGTAAAGATGTTTAGTGTTCCAATCCTGTGTTTGATTTTCATGATTTGGGATTTCTTCGCATAACATTGTATAAGATCATCAGCCTTCCGGTCATCATACGTTACAAATGTTTGAGAAGATTTGACAGGCTGGTATTTGTTTTTCTTTCCGAGGCTCGTTTTAGTTGCGAATGCAATTCAAATTACTCTTCAGCTGGCTTGCTAAGCCTAACACTAGAGAGGAGTTTCTGTTAGGGTTTTCTCCCTTAGCCTTTGGCAGTCCCCTGCCACTTCTACAAGGCAGCAGCATTGGTATCTCCTTCTAATTAACCCCAGAGATGATGGGTTGCCACATCCGCCATCTCTGCCATTCTGAAGGTCACCTTCTTTGCCAAAGGTGCCGTTATGGACTTCAACCGTAACCCTGGGCAAGGGCTACCTCGTCCGCAATCTCCACCGTTCCAAAGTCCATCTCCTCCGCTGAAGATTCCGTTGAAGTTGTACTCATATTTAACCCCTGAGTACTGGGTTGCCTCTTCCCCCATCTCCACTGTACCGAAGTCTATCTTCTCCACTGCAGATGCCGTCAATGCTTGTCAATGATTGTAAATAAACGTCGGATGTAACCTGCTGACCGCGGCCTGCAAAATTTCAAGTACTGGCATCCAAGAGCTGTGCTAAGGAGGACACCCCCTTGAGGGAAAAGGAAACAATGCCAGCCCTGAAGAACTTGAGGTCAAACATTCAGAGAAGACCTCACAGCCATTGACGTCTCATGGGTCGGTGCCGAATATGTTGTGATGGACGAACATTGTTGGAGAAGATTCGCTGCCCAATATGTCTTGCTCAGGGCCTAATGATAATGATCAATGCCCTACTACTGTATATCTTTATAATTTTATTAATGCAGCCAATGGTCTTTTATTTTATTTTCAGAACGGGTCAGGGAATGAATTTTGGAGGGAAATCGTCCGTGGACCTATTGAAACGAATCATCCCAGCATTTGTCTGGTGGTGAAAATGGGAAACTACGAAAACCATTTTCAGAGCGGCCAAGGTGGGATCGAACCTACGCTCTCCCGATGCCAGCGAGACACGAGTCAGGGCTCTCGACCATCACAGCCGGTATTGTGTATCTTTATATCAGCCTGTAAATTATAGTTTCTCTATGAACTAACCTCATCTTTTGAAGCTCCAATATATTCAAAACATACAATTTTCAACACAATACTATTTTGATTTTCTACAGTATATAAACCACCCCCAAACCCCGTGGCACTACAGCCCATGTACGGCCTAGGCTACCAAGCTACTGCTGCCTCCCCATTTGGCCTGCAGATTATGGGGTGACGCGTGGTCAGTGCGTCGGGTCTCCTTGGTCGTTAATCTTGGTCTCCATGGCCAGGGAGCTGTATCACTGTCAGACAGCTACTCAATTGTCCTCAAGAGGCTGAGTGCACCCCATTCCAGCCTCACATCAGTTTCTAAACCTAGACCTCCGGGTGCAAGGCAGATATGCTACCCCAACACCATGGAATAGGCAAATTATACTGTAGGCACTAAGTTTTCATTCAGTTATGTTTCTCTTCTTTAGCCCCTAAAAACATGTTGAGTGAAATTTTACTTTATTAGGTATCTCCTCAACTTACCACCAAGGGCTGGGAATTCTTCTGGAGTAAACCTCACCTCCCTCTTCCTCAGCATACCAGCCAGAGCTTTAGCTAAAAAGAAGAAATAACAAGCACTTGAACAAAATCACAATGGACACTTTAGTTTTCAGGTGAAGACTATTACAATCTGTCACAGGAAAACACTTTGACTTTACATTCTTTGAATTTATATTTTCTCTTTTTCAGACCAAACTGACTGCAGTTGCGCTAAGGCTCAAGTTCATGTCAGGCTATTTTCAGACCCAGTAAACAAGTGAATATGAACCCCATCATCATCTGTCCTTAAAAATGGTTTACCATGGTTTTCCATTTTCAACTCCAGGCAAAGCCAAGATGATACCTTCTAATAGGACACAGCCTCTTCCTTCTAAATTCTTGCAGAGTTTCATTAATCCCATATTAGAAAGCTATCAAACCATTTTACAGTGTTGTCTTATTACCAACATAATAATAACTTTCAGTTAGTAAACATTAAATAATACCGCGCCCAATTATATTAGGTGGAAAATATGGGACTAATTAATATTTAGAACGGAATAACATTTACCATTATTGTTATTACAACTTTTCAGTCAGTTAACAATGTAATCCCAATTACAGTGGAACCTCGTTAGTACGTTTTTCAAGGGACTGAAAAATTTGAACGTAAAAAGCGGGAAAACGTACTAATGAAAAATGATAATTAAACCTCATTAACTTGTTTCAGTGAGGGAAAAGTAAAAAACGTGATAATCGGAAGTACGTACTATCGAATATACAATTTTAAACTAACTACAGAATTATTGTATTACAGAACTAGTTTATACAGCACAGAGAAACGAGAGCAATGAAAACAAGAGAGAAATGTACTACCGTATACGGGTACCGTACTCGTAATTGAAGTACTGTAGTTCGATTTGAAATATTTAGTTTTCTATAATTGATTTTGGCTTAAATACATGTTTTTCGTGATATTCTGTGCAAAAGAAGTGCCGTATTCTTTGGCGTGAACGATTGGATATAACCGGAAGTTTTTTTTGAGGTTAGACATGCTCGCGCGTCTACCGAAAAAAGACTCCACGCCCTTAAGGTGAGGATTATATAAAGGTTCTCCTACTTTGGAGCACCACCTCCATTATTTCAATACGACGCAACAAAATTATCACTAGGTTTCGCCACTTCTTCGGTAATGTAATGCGTATTTGCGTGAATCAGATCGTATTGAGTTTCAAGGTCTATACGGTAAAATTGTGGGATCGGATCGTATCGAAACTGGTGTTCTGGAACATATAAACGCGTATCGTATTGAAATTGATTCTGCGCGCAGACGAAAAAGCGATCGTACTAAAGCGATGCACGGCAAAATATGCAACGTGACCTTGTTTATAAGTTCTGTGCTCACGGGCTGTATAATTCACGCTACGCACAGATGACGGGGCGGCCGGTCGTTAAACGTGCGCGGCCGCATTCACAGAAGGACAAGACACTAGTGGTCGGCCGGCATACGCACGCCGATCTGTGGTGTATTTCGAAACAAAGAACGTGTTATAAGTATAATGGCACGTTCTACTGGCGCGAGAGAGACACGTCGGCTGGCTATCTTCCGTGTTGCGTCATAGCTCTCAAGCGACTTCTACACCGTCAGCTATCTTCTGTGTTGCGTCATACCTCACGCCACTTCCACACCGTCAAAACACACTAATCGTCTACACTGTCAATAACTATCAGAGAATAGGAAGCAATATCGCGTCGTGTTTTCAAGATGCCGAATTTTCTAATGAAATAAGAATAAAATAGCACACCGGAAATTTGATCGTCGTAAGCGGGAATAGAAAACGTATTAAGGGGATATATCAACATGTAGTTAGTAGAAATGGGACTGGGACTTGAGAAAATCATCACGTTAAACGGGAAAACGTCGTAACCGAGAACGTGCTAACGAGATTCCACTGTACTGGAATATGTGAAAAATAACTTGAAATAAATTACATGTGATAGACAGAGTATGTCCTGAAAGTTGTCGGACCGGATTTTTCCCGCACAGACGGACAGACTGCCCACGACCTCTCTGCCTAGGGTTGGTGGAGGGTGGTGTAAGGAAGACTGGGAACCAGCCACACAGTGGGTTCTCAGCTGTAGTGGAGTGTAAATCGCTCGTCTCTATAACCTCTACAAGTGCACTCGTCACACTGCGTCATGGTTCGTCTGTTGAAAAGGTGCGCTATGGCATCAAATTTTGTGTTACGCTCAGCAAAACCGGGAAAGAGACTCACGATATGATCAAGGTGGCTGGCAGTGATAACCCCATGGGCAGATTGAGTGTTTTTGACAGATGCATGCTGTTTCGGGAGGGGAGAGAGGAAGTTGATGTCGAAGCACGTTCAGGACAACCTTCGAGCACGAAAACGGATGCAAATGTGGCAAGAGTGAAGAATTTTTTGGACAATGACCACAGAGTAAGGTTTTTATGTGGAGATCCTCAAACGGCTGAGAAAACGCATCGTTCGTGTCCGCCCAGCGATCGCTAAATCCTGGCGGCTACATCACGACAATGCGCTGCGTCACACAGCCTTCCACGTGCTGGCGTACCTGGCCCAACACAACATTGCAACCTTGCCTCAGCCACCCTACAGTCCCAACATTGCTCTAGCAGACTTTTTCCTCTTCCCCCACCTCAAAACCACCCTGAAAGGACATTGTCACGGCTCTGTGAAAGCGTTGCAACAGACCGTGACGAGGGAGCTCGACAGCATTCTGGTTGCCGCCTTCCAGAAAGCGTATGAGTGTAGGAAATCCTGCTGACAGTGGTGTGTGGATGCAGGAGGGTCCTTCGTTGAAGAATATTGAGCGTATGTTTCATTTCTGTCAATTTTTTTTTTTTTTTAATTGACTCAGTCTCACTACTTTCAGGTCACACCCTGTACACTGCCTTCCAAAAAAAGCATAACACTTGATATTTGAAAAATAATCTCAGTTTACAGGATCAAAATTAAGTTTTATTTTCAAAAATTATTATAGAATAAGAGAAATAATATTTTCGTCAAAAGAAAATGCAAATGGCCTGAATAATTTTACAGCTTCACACGCCACTATAGTCATTTAATAACACAGGTAATCAGACAAATTCTCCACTCACCCAAGTACACTGGACTGATGACCAAAGATGTTGCAAGCCTCTAATACAAATTAACTACAACACTTAATCTTGATTTACCTAAAGAAGAATTTTTTAGCCCATTGTATTCTCCTAACTTGTTCAACTCAGCAGAAAGGTAGATTCAGTCTAGGGCTCAGATTTTTAGGTAAATAAATATGTTTTAATGTAAATACGTATTTTAAGCATTTTTTTTCTATAAATACATAATTCCTGCATTCCACTTATTAGCACATAAAAAGACATAATATTTACATTTTTTAAAATCAGTATGTTAGATCTTTCAGTTTATTGCATTTTGTTCTGTGTTACTTCAACGGGGAAGAACCTGCTAGCTATCTAATCTTCATGCAGAGATTATGTCAGCTTGCAACTGTGTTATTCTTAACTTGTCGCCCCGTGCCACTCACTGTAGAAGCCGGGGATTGTCTTGCCCTTAGCCATACTGCACCACGTGCTAGACCTCCCCCTCCCCCAGCTACCTGGAACCAGTGTCACTCACATGCAGTTCATTTCTGGCACTCAGAAGTGTAACCCCCGTGTGGGTGCGGGATACAATACACCCACGGTATGCCCTGCCTGTCGTAGGAGGCGACTAATACGGCCGACACGGCCAAATAACTTGCCAGTTATTGATTTGTTCAGACCCCCTGTGGATGGGGAGGGCAGAATTCATCCACGGTTTCCCCTGCCTGTCGTAAAAGGCGACTTAGAGGGGGCCTTATAAAGGTCGATTTTGGTTTTCTGGTCCCAGCTCTGGTTTGACCAATAGAAATAAACATGCATGCTGTTAGGGGAAGGGCCACCAGCTTGGCCATCTGGCCAGAAAGCCTAGACGGTATGCCCCATCCAGTCAGGTGGGTGCGCCATGTACCCTACAGTAGTATCCGCCTTACAACGAAGGTCCCTGCATGGCCGAATAATGGAGCTGCATAAATCACTGTGCATGCCGAGGGGGAAGTGCCTATTCGAGGCACTGGGACCCCGGGCAATACCTGCTATGCCAGGTAGGTATTGCCTTGGCTGGGTGGCGCCCACAGTGATAGCCCCCGTTCGGAGTGGGCAGTATTCGGGGAGGATTTCGTCCGGGATGCCTCGTAAGCGATCACGGACACCTGTACAGGGTGGCACCCTTAAAAAGCCGTCTCTGGAGTGTAGACCGAATCCCAAGGTGTATACGCCTTGGGATGAGGCATTTAATAAGAAGTTCCCTGTTGACAGGTCTCCTCGCTACCTGGTAGCTACCAGGGCAGACGGGGGAGATTTTAAACAGGTAAAATCGATCCTATTTTCAGAGGAAATCGAGGGGAAATATCGCGACCTTAACGGGATTTCCAAGCTCCGGAACAGGCAGCTCCTGCTGCATACCGTTGACCGGCAGCAAACCGAAGCGTTGTTGGAATGCAAGCATTTCGGCGAAATTCCCGTTAAGGTGGAGAAGCACGATACGCTAAATGAGGTCCGTGGAGTTATATTCCATCGCGACCTCATTCTAAACAGCGACCCGGAATTGATGCGGGATCTGGGGAAGCGAGGCGTCACCAGGATTAGGCGCTTCACCCGGAAAATTGGAAATGATAGCGTCGATACTGGCGCTTTCATTCTTCACTTTGAGGGTGATGTAGTGCCTAGGCAGGTGAAGCTCACGTCGTACCATTGCGACGTTAGACCATACAACCCTCCACCTATGCGCTGCTACAATTGCCAGAAATTCGGCCATGTTTCTGCCAGGTGCACTGCCAAGGCGGTGTGTAGAGAGTGTGGCAAGGGGACACATGATGGTGTGGGGTGTACTCCTCCCCCGACGTGTCCTAAATGCCAAGGAAGTCGCTCTCTGCGGTCGAAGCAGTGCCCTGAGTTCTGCAAGGAAGCAAAGATCCAAGAAATCGTAACATTGGATCGGCTTTCATATCACGACGCTCGAAAGAGATACCGTGATATGACTGCACCCGAATTTCCGGTATCTTTCGCGGCTAAGGTGACGCCACCTATCACCCCCGCCACTTTCGTTCCCCATGCTGTACCCTCGACGACGAACTACTCTGAGATCGTAAGTCTCCCCTCGCTGTCCAAGCGAGACCTGTCAGCCCGAAGAAGGTCACAAAACCTTCTTCGGCCATTGTGAAAAAGTAGTCTTCCCCTACCAACGAGGCAAAGAAGACTTCTGCGGCCAGGGCTGGATCCCACCTGATAAGACAAAGATAGTGGAGAAGAGGGAGACGGTTCGTCGCCGTCTCTCTCGCCCTCCTGCTGACGGGGTGGCTACTGTCTCTGCTGGCCTTTCCGCTCCCACAACCACCAAGGGAACGAAGCTTGCTGAAGCCAAGCCCGTCCGTATGGAGGAACTCCCCTATAGAAAAGAAAATAGATCGGCGGAGGAGAGGGGAACGGTTCAGCGCCGTTTCTCTTCCTCTCCTAAAGGCAGGGCTGCTCACGTATCTGCTGGCCATCCCGCTCCCACCACTAACAGCGGAGCGGTGCCAGCAGGAGCGACCTTGTTTTATAAGGACCCGGCATCTGTGGGGAAGGGACCATCTATTTCCCCAAACACACGTCGGCACCGATCCAAGAAGAAATCTCTTCGGGACGTGTCGGGGACAGACACCCAGTCTTCGGACCGGGAGAAAGTCCCTCGACACCGCTCTCGCTCTGGGGGAAGAGCGAGACTCGTGAGGTCCGACAACGACCGCGCGCAACCCAAGAGAGCGCCCGATCCATTTTCTTCGTCTTCGGAAGGAGATGTGGAGATTGAGGTGTGCTCTCCTGCCCCATCATCTCCAACTAGAGATGGGGAAGGGTGGCAAACGATCAAGCATACGTAGAAGACCCACTTCTACTTAAGTCCACACCATGGCACTATTACAATGGAACTGTAATAGCTATTCTGTTCATCTCGCTGAGTTACGACAATTAATATCTTCGTTTTCGGCAACCATTGTCTGTCTTCAGGAATCAAGGTTTCGTCCTGGACATGAGACAACAATGCGTCACTTCAAACTCTTCTCTAAAGACCGGGTGGACGGAGCTGTGGCCGCTGGTGGCGTCTGCACTCTCGTCCACTCTAGCCTCTTTAGTGAAGAGGTGCCGTTGCGTACTCAGCTAGAGGCAGTTGCAGTTCATACTTCGTTGCCAGTAATGGCAACAGTATGTAACGTGTACATCCCGCCTGATTCTCAGCCGGATTACGACCAGCTGGTGGATCTAGTCTCTCAGCTCCCCCCTCCTTTTCTCCTTCTGGGAGATGTTAATTCCCACAACGCCATCTGGGGCTCCGCTACCATTAGCGGTAAAGGGAGAGATTTTGAGAGGCTGATCAGGCGGCTGGACTTGTGTCTGTTGAACACAGGGGAACCTACGCACATCTCTATTGCACACGGTACTTATTCAAGTATCGATATTACCTTGTGCAGTCGTGCGCTGGTTCCCCTGCTACAGTGGGGTGTACATGATGACCTTTGTAATAGTGACCATTTTCCAATTATCGTTACTCTTCCGAACTAGAGAGCCATCGAGTTACCAAGTCGATGGCTTCTCCGTCGGGCTGATTGGCCAACTTTCACCGCACGTGCGGTGTTTGCCGAAGATACCTTTGAGAGTGTCGACGATCATACCATTCGCTTTGGCTGCTGCTGAGGAAACAATACCTTCCTCATCCGGCAACTCACGCAGGAAGCTTGTCCCTTGGTGGACATCCGAGATTGCAGCAGCCATTAAAGATCGTCGACGTGCTTTCAAATGCTATCGGAGGCAAAACACTATGGCCAACCTTATCACCTTCAGAAGGATGCGTGCTAGAACCCGATATCTGATTCGGGAGAGTAAAAAAACGACGTGGGAAAAGTATGTGTCGTCTATGACGGTGCATACTCCTTCATCTCAAGTGTGGACTAAGCTTCGTCGGATCTCCGGACTCCCGACATCACTGTCGATACCCGGAGTATCCATCAATGGAGATATCATCACGGACCCTCTCGCCATTGCCAATAGTATTGGCTCGCACTTCTCCGACGTATCCTGCTCTGGGAGTTACGATCCTACATTTCTGACTCTGAAGCAGGAGGCAGAGACTCACCCCTTGTCCTTTGCCACTGCTGCTTCGGAGTCCTATAATGTACCATTCTCTGAATGGAAACTGCGCAGTGCGCTTGCACTGTGCAGGGATACGGCTCCTGGACCGGATAACATACATAATCAAATGTTAAAACATCTGTGCGAATCCAGTATAAAAAAAACTGTTGATCCTCTTCAATCGTATATGGATTGAAGGGGAGTTTCCATCTCAATGGCGAGAGGGGATCGTGATACCGATTCCTAAGGCTGGAAAGGATTCCAAGTTTGTAAGCAGCTATAGGCCCATTTGTTTGACAAATGGCCTATGTAAGCTGCTCGAAAAGATGGTGAACCGTCGACTGGTATGGTTCTTGGAGGAGAAAGGTCTCCTGTCTGAATACCAATGTGGATTTCGCTCTCATAGGTCCTCCACTGACCATCTGATGCGACTTGAGAGTGCCATACAGGAGGCTTTTTTCCGAAAGCAGCACCTAGTCACGGTTTTCTTTGACCTCGAGAAAGCCTACGACACCACATGGCGCTACGGGATCCTTTCCACCCTTCACAAGTGGGGACTCCGTGGTAACCTACCGACTTTCATTGCGAATTTCATGTCCGTCCGACTCTTCCGTGTAAGGGTCGGTAGGACATTATCGCAATACTATACCCAAGAAAATGGAGTTCCTCAGGGTTCAGTGCTGAGTGTCACCTTGTTCGCAATTGCCATAAATGGCATTGTTGCCGCCGCCGGGTCCGCGGTAGTTCCATCGCTGTATGTTGACAATTTAGCTCTGCATTACAGCTCTGGAAGTATGGCAGTCGTGGAACGGCAATTGCAGCTAGCTATCAACCGGGTCGACAGGTGGGCTCACGACCAGGGTTTTCGTTTTTCAGCAGCAAAAACCTCCGTCGTCCATTTTTGTCGGCTACGGAGGCTACATTTACACCCTGAACTTCATCTCAGGGATGCTGCGTTGCCTTTGGTTGACACTTATCGCTTCCTGGGGCTCCATTTTGACAGCCAGTTAACGTGGCAGCACCATATTCGGCAATTGAAAATGACATGTCTCAAGAAACTGAACATACTCAGGTTTCTTAGTGGCACTTTGTGGGGGGCTGACCGTGCGGTGCTGCTACGGTTCTATCAAGCCCTCGTCCTGTCCCGGCTAGACTATGGTTCTGCGGCGTACGGTTCAGCAAGGCCGGCAACCTTGAAAATGCTGGACAGTATCCACCATAGTGGCGTTAGGCTGGCTACCGGTACCTTCCGGACAAGCCCGATACCCAGCCTACTCGCCGAATCGGGTGTTCCACCTTTAAATTATAGACGCCAACATATGCATTCAGCATATGCTGCCAATGTGCGTCAAATGCCGCAACACCCGACCTATCAAGCTCTCTTCGGTACCCAAAACCACCAGGGGTACGCCAACCGGCCTCGTGCCACTCGGCCGGTTGGTATTAAACTTGATAGCTCATGTACTGAAATAGGAGTGGCTGTAGGTCCCTGTATGATCCGGACATCTAGCGAGGTGCCTCCGTGGCAAGTCTCGCGTCCGGAAATTTGGTTAGATCTTCACCAAGGTCCTAAGGCTGTAACGTGTTTTTCGAGGGGTTTTATGCAACTGGCATAAGTCAGTAGGAAGCCATTCTATATTTATTTACGCGGCAAATTGTTCAGCCAAGAGAATTTTTCATGTTAATTTATTATTATTATTAATTTATTATAATTATTATTAAGATATTTTCGGAGCATTTTATAAAAATTATAAGCATACAGATAGGTTTTCTATGTCTTAGAAAACGCTATCAAGCAAATTATTACAAACGACGATATCATAGAAAATTATCTGATTACGGAATTTTACGGAGTTTTGTCAGTTAGGGTATTTGAGAGACATGACTCACTGGGAATTCAAATACAAGCTGATTCCTGTCGAGAAGTATTACGCAAGGCTGGGTCGCTTCGTCAAGAAAAGGCGAATTGTTGGAACGGAAAATGACTTCTCCCTCTCGCGCGCCGAGTGTAATGAGGCAGAGTGGGGATCTAGCGCGTAGGGTGCAGCCAATCAGTGGAGACCACGTAAGCTAGGAGTCGGCTGAAGAGTGGGGGAGCCGACAGGTGCATATATCGTTCGACGCGCCGTGGAACGTGAACAATCTGTGTAGTTCTTGCCGAGTGTGGTTATACGTGGGAGTCGCTCCAATGCGCCGTGGAACAGGGACTATCTGTGTAGAACGTAACGAGTACGGATGCACGCGGGAGTCGCTCCGATGTTCCGTGGAGTGGAGGACTAACTTTTGTAAAACTTATCCAGTGTGGTTATACGAGTGTTTGGGTCCGATGTACGGACCATAGAATTATCTAATCTACCAGAATATCATCAAATAACGAAGAAGATGGCGACGTCCAGGAGACTGTGGGAAGCACACAGCATCATCCAGTACGAGGGAAATGCTTTAGCAATTTCCAGTGGTAAGCGCAAATGACGCAGAAATACGCAATCTCTCATTTCTCTTTGTTTTACATTTCATATTTCAGTAACTTCATAGCTTGGAAATAAGAGTAAAATCAATTTATCAGAATCCGTTTTCACGTAATTTTCTATCGGTAATATTAAAATCGCAACGCTCCAATTTAAATTTTAAACTTATTATTATTAATGTTGCTATACTTGTTTTATATAATAAATTCAATTCTTTTACAATGCAATCTTTGCTTTCAGTAGGTAGCATTAGATATAGACCAATTCCTTCTCCTGATACAATTGTTTGTTGGGTTAATGATCAAATCATACCACGATCTGAGTGAATAGATTCTTGAACGTGTTCTACCAGAGCTAGACGTTGTTAAATACAAATTTAGATTTCAGCATTGCGTTGAAGTCTTGGCGCCCATTAAAACAACATAGCTTAGGCAAAGGTAAACAGTTACATTTATCACCCAACAGTTAGGGGCTTTAATTAACATTACACTTGTACGCTCAACGAGGGGCTAGCAAAACCATTACAATTGTCGCTCAACGTGAGGGCCATAGAAACCATTACATTTGTCGCTACCAACATGGGGCACTAATTAACCGTTTCATTTGTCGCCGACAACTTGGGGCTGAAAACCTAATAACATTTGAGGAAGGAGAAGGGTATATATTTTGTGCCTGTATTTTGGGGGTTATTTGTCTGTATCAGTGTATATCATTATGGGGGATGAGAAAGAAAGACAGATGAGGTTACGTAGTGGTCATCAACGGGAGAGTGATGATACGAGCAGTATGTCGAGTGATGGTAGTACCGGGGTAGCGGAGGTAAATCCAGATACTGAAACAGGGAGTGTAGGCGGCCAACCAGAATTAAAAACTTTACTTCTCGAGTTCATGTATCAGAACAAAGTTAGTAGTGATGCCTTAAATGCTAAATTAGAACAAAACAACGCAAAATTAGTACAAAACAGTAGGGAAAATAAAGAAAGTACAGATGCCTTAAATGCTAAATTAGAACAAAACAGTAGGGAAAATAGAGAGAGTAATGAAACTTGAAACGCCAGATTAGAACAAAACACTAAGGAAAATAGAGAGAGTACTGAAACTTTAAATGCTAAATTAGAACAAAACAGTAGGGAAATGAGTGACAAATTCGAACTGATTAGAGGTGAGATCAGGGGGGTGATGGAAGAAAAGGCTAAAGAGATTATTGCAGATGTAGACAGAAAATTAGGAAAAGTACAGGAGGAGTTGGAAATTAGAATCAGTACACAGGCTGAAGAGCCTCCGTGGCTTAGGCGGCAGCACGCCGGCCTCTCACCGCTGGGTCCGTGGTTCAAACCCCGGTCACTCCATGTGAGATCTGTGCTGGACAAAACGGAGGCAGACAGGTTTTTCTCCGGGTACTCCGGTTTTCCCTGTCACAATTTCATTCCAGCAACACTCTCCACTATCATTTCATTTCATCTGTCATTCATTTAATCATTGCCCCAGGGGAGTGCGACAGGCTTCGGCAGCCGGCACAGTTCATATCCTCGCCGCTAGATAGGGGCTTCATTCATTCCATTCCTGACCCGGTCGGAGACTGGAAGCAGGCTGTGGATTTTCATTTTCACACAGGCTGAAAATTTAAAAGAACTAGTGCAACTGGAAACACAGCAGGTCAAAAAGCAATTGGGGGGAGAAATTGACAAAATTCAGGTAGCTACTAAAGAGGTTAAGGAACAGCTGGGGGGTAGAATTGAGAAAGTCCACTCACAAATAGTTGCAGAAGTAAATGATTTAAGAGAGAGTAATAGAGAGAGCCTTAGCAAGATTGAGGAGAAACAAGCAAAGCTATATGATAAGGTAGAAGAATCAGAAGGAAACATTAAATTAACAGTAAACGGTATTGAGAGGAAGGCTGAGGAGAAAATCGCAGAATTAGAGTTAAAATTAAAAGCTAGGATCAGGCAAGAAAATAGTCAGAATAGGCCAGTTTTTGTGAATAGCACACACAGGGAGGTAGAACTGGGTAAGTTCAGCAATCGACAGGGGTGCCCAATGGAGTTCATGAACACTATAGAAAATAAATTCGGGGAGAGGTTGGAAAATGGTAGTATTGAGTGGTGCCAGGTAGTTGAAATTTTAGAACAAGTGTTTGTGGGGGAAACGAGGAATTGGTTTGCTGTCTACAGAGACAAGTTTACTGATATCAATGATTTTAAAATGAAATTCTGTGAAAAGTTCTGGAATGAGGTTATTCAGTCGCAGCATCGTGAGGGAGTAGTGTGTGGTAAATATAACCCTAAAGGAAGCTCCACCATGACCGAATACTTTTTAGGGCAGGTATTAGTGTGTAAATATCTGGATGGCTTGAAGGAGGAAAGTGATGTGGTGAGGTTGCTACTTAGGCACTTTCCCTATAGGATCAAGGAGGCTGCTTGTATCCAGAATGTAAAGACAATATCACAAGTAGAAAATTTGTTAAGCACATTTGATGCACTAGGGAGAGGGGGTTATGAGGACAATTTCAATCGGAACCAGGGTAATAATAATAATAGACCTAATGAAGCCAGGCATCAAGAAGTTCAAGGGAACGGTGGCGAAGGGGCCAACGCTCAAAATAGAAATAATAATAATCAGCTAAATCAGAACAGAGGAAATGGCTATGGTAATCAGTATCAAGGGAGGAACAATGATTTCAGGGGAAATCAAGGGAGGAACAATGATTTCAGGGGAAATCAAGGGAGAAATTATAATGACAATAATTACAACCAGAATAGGGGTCAAGGAAGAGGACAGCCTAGTGGTAGTAATATACAGCCAAACAATGACAACACAGCCCAAAACAACCAGACCAGTTCAGTAGTTAGTAGTACTACGGCCAGCTGTAGGGGTTCTTTAAACGCGAACCAGGCTGCGAAGTAAGGTCAGAATCTCAGTCTGTAGCATGCCCTGTCCATACAATTATACAGGAACCCTATGACCTAAATGTAAGAAATGAATTATTACATGAAGTAAATGATGAAGGTATTATTCAGGAAGTGGTTAGTAAGAGCCCCAAAGTTAAATTTAACGTGTCCGAGGCGTACACAGATGTTTTAATTGATAGTGGTTGTATGAAGAGTTGCATAAGTAGTGCATTTTATGATAAAATGAAAGGAACTGGAGTAAATTTTGAGGAGATGCCAATTAAAAGCACTTTTGTTATCACAGCTGTTGGGAAGAGGTCTAAAGTAATTTCTAAGCAAGTTTTAGTAGACATTAAAATTAATAATCATGTAGAGAAGCAGATTTGCCTTGTAATTCCAAATTTAGTATTCAGTGTTATCTTGGGTTCAGAGTGGCTAAGTAGAGTGTCTGGTAACTTAAGTTATGATGTAGGGAGTTTGAAATTTAAATGGGGAGATTCTGAAGTAGAAGTAGCGTTCAATGACCATATTCAGAGGAGTAGTATTGTCGGTGTGATTTGTACTTTAAATGAGATATCGCCAGCCGTAGAGCGGGGTTCTCCATGTTTTGTGGGCAGTGTGATTACGAACGGAAGTCTAGAGGACTCGTTACGTGAAGCTGCATTTCAGGGAAATATAGAGGTAGAACAATGTGTTCGGCTCTATGATGTGTTATGGTGTAATAGGAGAGTTTTTGAGGATCGCATTGGTATGGCCAATTGCTATACACATTCATTGAACGTTATTGATAGGTCAGTATTCACAGGACATAGATATCCTGTACCTTTCACTTATCAGAGTGCAGTTGAGGCACAAATTAACCAGATGCTTGAAGATGGGATTATTGAGCACTCTAACAGTCCATATGTTAATTCTTTGATCACGGTACCCAAGACCGACGGCACTGTTCGTATTTGTATAGACGCTCGTTTGGTTAACAGTAGAATTAGTTCAGATCAGCTGAAATCTATGTCAATAGAGGAATTAATGCAAACATTTAAGGGGAAACGTAGTCGTAGCAGGCGGAGAGATGATACTCCGACGTGGCGCGTCCCAGGTGGCGGATAGGGGGGTCCTCACCGGTTTACCGGCGGACTTGAGCGAAATAAAATAGCTCTCGCGGACCAAACACACTCCACAATCTCATGTTTCATCATATCATATTTCATTCATACCTTTGGGTGTGGCGAACCCATCGTACAAATAGCCTAAATATGATAGTGTGCGAGTCGAGGCCTCGGATGGAGGTCCTTGATTCACGCCCCGACCCAGATCACTGGAACCGGGAAAAGAAGAAGAAGAAGAAGTATTTCACTTGTGTAGATTTGAGTTCCAGTTTTTGGCAAGTGCCACTTATGTACGAAGATAGACCATTTACAGCTTTTAGTCATAAATATAACCTTTATCAATTTTGTAGAACACCTTATGGGTTAAAGAGTAGTTCAGCAGCTTTAATTAGGGCTTTAAACATCGCATTAGGGGATGACACAGGAGAGTTTGTAACCATTTACATTGATGATATGGTAATTAGTTCACGCAGTTTTGAGGAGCATCTATGTCATTTAAGTATAGTTTTTCAGAAGTTAGATCAGGCAGGGTTCACTTTGAAGCTGTCTAAGTCGTCATTCTGTCAGTCAGAAGTGACATTTTTAGGTCATAGAGTGTCAAGTAGAGGTGTGACACCAGAGGAAAGTAGGGTTAATAAGATACTTAATGCAGAGGTGCCACAGAATGTTAAACAGTTAAAAACTTACCTGGGAATTTGCAACTTTTTCAGGAGGTTCGTTCTTAAATACTGGGTTGGTAGAACCATTCAGGGAATTGCTTAAAAGTGGGACTCGGTGGAGATGGGAGTCCAAAAATATCCGTTAAAAGATAAGGAATATGTGGTTATGACAGATGCCCCACATATAGGCATTGCTGGAGTATTATGTCAGAAAGATGATGAGGGTAATCTGTGCATTGTATCTTTAGCCTCGCGAGGACTGACAGCAGCAGAGAAAAGATACACGATTACTGAGTTAGAGCTTTTAGGTATTGTTTTCAGTTTAGGGAAATTTAGAATGTATTTAGTAGGGGGGAAATTTGAGATCCACACAGATCACCATGCATTACTGTATATGAGAACTTGTAAACTCAGTTCTAACAGAGTTAGTAGGTGGATTCTTGCTCTGCAGGAATACGAATTCACAGTAAAATATATTAAAGGTAAAGATAACATTCTTGCAGACATGCTATCGAGGGACACTAATTTATGTAGGGATTATCCTGTGGTTAAAGCAGAGGACAGTATTTTAATATGTGCATGTGTGGACAGTAGCAACAGGGCATCGTTACAGACACTGAGAAATATGCTAGTGGAGCAACGTGATGACGTTAAGTTAGGGGAGCCACTGGCTAGGTTGGAAATAGGTGAAGAAGGGTATGTGAAAGTAGGACGGTTCACGTACAAGATGCAGGATGGGCTTCTTGCAAGGAAATGTAGGAATAATCGGTGGGCAATATGTGTTCCTGCCACTTTGCGGGAGGAGCTAATTTGGTTCATTCATAGGGAATTAGGACACTTTGGTGCTGCCAAGGTCTTCTATGAAATTGGTCGTGACTTCATTTGGAGTAAAATGGGAAGGGATGTTAGGAGGATTTTAGCTAAGTGTGACACCTGTCAAAGGAGTAAATATCCAGTTAAATATTTAGTGGGGGAGAGATCAGCAGTTCTCACCAGTAGTCCCGGCGAACTACTGTGTGTGGATTTATTTGGCCCGATCGTTAAAGGACAGTACGGCTACGAGTACATTTTTACAGTTATTGACGCTTTTAGTAAGTATGTCAAGCTATATCCGCTAAGGAAAGCCACGGGACTAGCGTGTAGCGGTCTGATCATTAATAAGTATGTACCTGAGTTTGGCCTTCCTCTCAGGATACTATCTGACAGTGGACCACAGTTTACTGCAAAGAAATGGAGAACCAGTATGCAGGAAGCTGGTATAACACACGTTCATTCCTCTGTAAGGTACCCTCAGGGTAATTCTGCAGAGCGTCCATTAAGGGAAGTGGCTCGTCTTTTTCGGACTCTAGTGCATGACAAGCATGCGGCCTGGGTTGGACATCTTCCCAAGGTCGAGACTTGGCTGAATTCTGTCCAGCATGAGAGCACGAAATTGACGCCATACGAAGTTCACTTCGGAAAAAGACCACAAAATGAACTAGCGAGGGTGTTGGGATTAAATGAGGGTAAGCAACCGGGGATGGATTACATTGTCCAGTTGGCGAAACAGAATTTATCTAAGTCAGCACAAAAGAGAATTCGCCAACAAAAAGAAACTAAATTTGACCTATTCGAGCCGGGAGACAGAGTCTTACTTAGAGTGCCGAAACAGTCAAATAAGCTAGAGAAAGTCATGTCCAAGTTCTTTTATCTCTACGAGGGCCCATTTATAGTTTCCAAACGTATTGGGAAAACATCATATGTGCTGGAGAATAGTGAGGGAAACAGATTATACGGGACGTATAATATACATAGTCTCCGAAAGTGTGTGTCATAAATTGAGGATGTTTAGCTGGCGAGCCAGCCTATCAAATGAGTAAGTGTGGTATTTGGTGCGTGGGAGGAGATGATCTTCCAGGCAGGCGTATCAGAAGTCACACAGGGGGGTAGTATGTAAGTAAATGAGAGTTTTTAAGGTACAGGGAAATATGACGGGATTGTCGGATGCTCTTGAGCACTAAAATGTCTCGATACACCAAGGCCAGAATTTGGTAGCGCTGATGAATTCCCATTTGCCTCCAAGAGATGGGTGAGTGCTTGAACAGGGTATTTTTGCTTAAGGCGTCCACGAGGCAAAAGATGGGCCATCAGAATGCGAGACAGTCCTTCATGAAACTCATACATATCAGCACACGTGATTTCTGTTTACGGCCTCGCCATGTAAGATTTGTAAGTGTGTAATTTAAGATAATTTGTACAATGGTATTATTTGTGTGAGGAGAAATGGTCTGTGTTGAGAACTAGTATTAAGTAGAATATGGTCAACGGGAACTTAACAAGACAGGGCGATTACGGCACAGAAATATTTGGTGTTATATGTAATGCGCATTTACTGGTTTTTTTTTTCAGAAGTCAATATTAATTTAATCTACTTTAAAGAGAGATTAAGTATTATGGTCACGAGGCGCTGCCACAATAGTGTGATCGTGTGCTCAGTGATAAGTGAGATTAAATGTCACCATAAGGAGGGGACCTCCAGTGAAATTAGGAAGTTCTATGGTGATATAAATATATCAGAACACCTTCAATGCGTGTGATATGACATCATAAATACATAGTGCTCACACATTAATTATGTCTATTTCTCCAACATAGAGAAATTTGAGAGGCGGAAATATCCGTGGAACACTATTCTATATGTAAAACATTGAACTGGTTGCAAAGTGCAATCCATAGTGACAACAAACTTTGACGCAAAGTGCGTGAAGAAAAATTATGAGTGTATATATCTGTAATTTAGGGTGATTTCATTTATGTAATATGTATTTTGGATGGGGTTTATTAACGTGTCTGGGATAATCGGATAATGGACCGTCGTCACGGTAAATCATCCGATGATCCGAGGCGAATATGTAACATGTTTTTCGAGGGGTTTTATGCAACTGGCATAAGTCAGTAGGAAGCCATTCTATATTTATTTACGTGGCAAATTGTTCAGCCAAGAGAATTTTTCATGTTAATTTATTATTATTATTAATTTATTATAATTATTATTAAGATATTTTCGGAGCATTTTATAAAAATTATAAGCATACAGATAGGTTTTCTATGTCTTAGAAAACGCTATCAAGCAAATTATTACGAACGACGATATCATAGAAAATTATCTGATTACGGAATTTTACGGAGTTTTGTCAGTTAGGGTATTTGAGAGATATGACTCACTGGGAATTCAAATACAAGCTGATTCCTGTCGAGAAGTATTACGTAAGGCTGGGTCGCTTCGTCAAGAAAAGGCGAATTGTTGGAACGGAAAACGACTTCTCCCTCTCGCGCGCCGAGTGTAATGAGGCAGAGTGGGGATCTAGCGCGTAGGGTGCAGCCAATCAGTGGAGACCACGTAAGCTAGGAGTCGGCTGAAGAGTGGGGGAGCCGACAGGTGCATATATTGTTCGACGCGCCGTGGAAAGTGAACAATCTGTGTAGTTCTTGACGAGTGTGGTTATACGCGGGAGTCGCTCCGATGCGCCGTGGAACAGGGACTATCTGTGTAGAACGTAACGAGTACGGATGCACGCGGGAGTCGCTCCGATGTTCCGTGGAGTGGAGGACTAACTTTTGTAAAACTTATCCAGTGTGGTTATACGAGTGTTTGGGTCCGATGTACGGACCATAGAATTATCTAATCTACCAGAATATCATCAAATAACGAAGAAGATGGCGACGTCCAGGAGACTGTGGGAAGCACACAGCATCATCCAGTACGAGGGAAATGCTTTAGCAATTTCCAGTGGTAAGCGCAAATGACGCAGAAATACGCAATCTCTCATTTCTCTTTGTTTTACATTTCATATTTCAGTAACTTCATAGCTTGGAAATAAGAGTAAAATCAATTTATCAGAATCCGTTTTCACGTAATTTTCTATCGGTAATATTAAAATCGCAACGCTCCAATTTAAATTTTAAACTTATTATTATTAATGTTGCTATACTTGTTTTATATAATAAATTCAATTCTTTTACAATGCAATCTTTGCTTTCAGTAGGTAGCATTAGATATAGACCAATTCCTTCTCCTTGATACAATTGTTTGTTGGGTTAATGATCAAATCATACCACGATCTGAGTGAATAGATTCTTGAACGTGTTCTACCAGAGCTAGACGTTGTTAAATACAAATTTAGATTTCAGCATTGCGTTGAAGTCTTGGCGCCCATTAAAACAACATAGCTTAGGCAAAGGTAAACAGTTACATTTATCACCCAACAGTTAGGGGCATTAAAGACTGCTACAATTCGCTACCAACGTGGGGTATTAATTAACATTACACTTGTACGCTCAACGAGGGGCTAGCAAAACCATTACAATTGTCGCTCAACGTGAGGGCCATAGAAACCGTTTCAAGGCGAACACGGATGCGTCCGTTTACCGGAGGCAGTTCCACAGCATAGTTCACCAATTTCCAGACGCTGGCATTCTCTACACGGATGGTTCGAAGGTGGACGAGAAAGTGGGTTGTGCTTACGTTATTGATGGTGCAAATACCAAGATCTCTTTACCTGAGGCCTGTAGTGTGTTTACTGCGGAGCTCGTTGCCATCTATGAAGCTCTGCAGTTTGCACTACAGGATGCACGAATCCACTTTCTCGTGTGTACCGACTCTTTGAGTTCGTTGCAATCAATTGCTACATGTTTCCCGCAACACCCCCTAGTGCAGCGAATCCACGACCTACTAGCCGGGCTGTGCCACGCTGACACTCGAATCACCTTTCTGTGGCTTCCAAGCCACATGGGAATTGCGGGAAATGAGTTAGCAGATCAAGCTGCAAAAGAGGCGGTATCACTACCACCTCGACCAATGGAGGTACCCGCTAGAGATATTCGCTCTCAGTTACGCCTACAAGTTCTGGCTTTTTGGGAGAGTCAGTGGCTAGCTGACCCACTGCCCAGTAAACTGAGAGCGATCAAGGGAACTACTCGCGTGTGGCGGAGCTCCTTCCGGGCCTGGAGAGCGTCCGTCATTTTGTGTAGGCTAAGGATAGGTCATACAAGATCCACCCACTCGTACCTAATGAGAAGGGAAGACCCCCCACTTTGTACCTGTGGAGCCGTTTTCACCGTGGCCCACATTTTCACCGAGTGTGTGGATCTTGCTGACTTACGAAGAAACCTTGGTTTGCAGACGACACTCAAACTTATATTAGCCGATGACGCGGTGGCTGCTGATCGCGTTATCCGCTTTATACGTGAGAGTGGGTTAGGGCCAGCAATCTATATTTTCCAGTGAACATTGACTCAACGACTTGTTCGTTTTTGAATGATAATGTTTTTGTTTTTCCGTAATTTTTGTTTATTTTTATAATTTTTATTTTTATTTAATTTTTTGTTTTTGTTTGATTAATTTTTGGTCTTTTTAAAATTTAGATGTCCACCTCAAATTTTTAAATTCAATTCAAAATTTGTATTCTTTAATCTGTGTTAAGAGGGGCAGATGACCTCGTAGTTCTTCCCCTTAAAACAACAATAACTAACTAACTCAGAAGTGTAAGGCAGTTCTACGATGCTTAAAGTAAAAACAACTACTATACAAGTTATCGTCTTTTGCAGAATTTAAAGATAATTTTACTTCTGTTGGGGGCGTTCTGTTCTGCCAACCATGTGGGAAAGCAATCAAGGCTGAACAGCGATCTCAAGTTACACAACACCTTAAGAGCAAGAAACATATTGCCGTAGTTTCGCGCCTTCAGAATAAGTGTTTTGCGATAATCGTCGGTCATTTGTAACGGACAACCAGAAGATGTATCTCGTTGTGTATTGTAATGCTTCAGCAGTCAGTGAGACATAGAATAAATTGCATTCGTTAGTACTGCATATTGATAAACTAAATTATAATTAAATAATTTCACTTTTATGTTACATAAATATTTTCCCGATTTTTAGCACCTAAAAATCTGAGCCCTATTCATGACATCACACTAGGCCTGCAGTAAAATCACTTGCTACCTATGACAGTTGTGGAACTATTGAAGTACTGTACTGCCATTTTCTTAATAGTAAAATCCGGGTTAATGTAAAGTGATAGTAAGGCAATTATAAACACTTACGCATTGTATTTGGCTGCCGAAGAGGTGGATCCACTGAAGACCTGGTATGGATAGAGATGCCGCTTCCATTGAGGTCCTGAAAGCAAACAATGTAAGAAGAATCCTGCTAATTGGAGCAGTAATTTATTAGAACCAAACTTGAAAGATCAGGAAAAATTATATATACAAGTACCGGTGGTTGACATAGTAATAACCATGGCGTTTTTCTCCTTTGACTAATTATAATCTCTATTTATTCACAGGAATAATTTAAAAAGTTTTATGCCTTGTCAATATTTTCATTTATAAATATTCAAGTTTAGTACATTTTTCACTTTCTAATGGGGTTCTTCTTCAGCCAACTAAAGAGGCCACAGCTTGACCACTGAGCCCACCGTGCCGCTCTCCCATCAGGTGACTCATTGTATATATTTATGACTGCCCTGCTATCCTGCATTCTTAACACATGGCCAATCTAGAGAAGTCTAGTTGACTCCACGATACCAATTATAGATGGCTGATTAGAAAGAGTGTGAATCTCATAATTAGATCTCCAGCTTTGAGAGAAAGGATCATACCAATGGCCAAAGATTTTTCGATACAAACTATTTTCAAAAAATTGCAGCTGGGGACATTCTTTCTGGGTTATGCTCCATGTTTCAGCATCATACAAAAGCACCGGTCGTATTTACTTAAGGATCATTTCAACCTCCTATGGGTTAAGATTAGGCTACATAACTTCCTTGACAGTTGATGTTCTTTCTTTTTATGCCAATACTTCTTCATTCTCTGGCTCGCTCTCGCTCGTTCCTCATCCGAAAACACCCATCTTGTTATCCTGGGTTTCTCTACAAGCAGATCCTTCATTTCCGCAATTTTCATTCTGAACACTGTTCTGTTTGCAATATCTCCCTCCTCAATACCACACTTATTAAGATCCTGATGAACTTCTTTCAGCCATGGTACGTGAGTCTTTCTCCTTTCTTGGAAGATGAGGAACTATTATTCTTAGGTGTCCATAGAAAGTTGCCTTTTTCTCACTGAGGTTGAATAGTTCTCTCATTTTTCAGCTCTTGATTTGATCTCAAACGGAAGGTAAATTCATTTGTTGTTGCTTTCTCGAATTTTCCTCTTGATTTTATTATAAATAATTTTTGTGTTCCTTGCTTGGTGTTCTTGCTGCCTTCGATTTTGATCAATTAAAACACCCAGGAATGTAAACTTATCCAGTCTTTTAAAAATATATTTTCCAATCATCAGAGGTAATCTCACAAAATCTATGTGAGCTGGTGTCTGTACTATCATGTACTGGGTCTTTTATCATTCACTCGCAAGCCAATTTTTGCTGCTCGTCATCAATTTTCGTTTTCCAGCCTGGGCCGGGTCGAAGCAAATATGATACACTCCAGACAAAGGCTTGCAAAAATGTCTTCCTTATACCTAAATCTCTTTTCTGTAGAAATGCTTTACTGGCCTGTGCCAACCTACTTTTTATATCCTCTTTGCTTCGTCCATCACTGGTTATTTTGCTTCCTATGTAACAGAAATCTCGTAGTTCCTTTAGCTTTTCACCTGCCAATTGGGCATCCATAGGGTGTAACCGAATTTTAGGTTACAGAGCTCACCTTTGGGTTTCTGTTGGTGTTACTTTTAGTTCTGAGGTTAGGAAATGGCTGCCCCTTGTTGGGACACTGCAGAGAGTTTAGTGCCTAGTGCCAACTAGGATCTCTATGGTGATGTGATGTTTTAATGATGAGGAGATTATGTTCTGAGGAATGACAAGGTTTATTATGAAGTAAGAAAAATGTTATGTTTTTGGGATGGTGATGCGGACGTTATATCTTTTCTGGTTGTGGGGATGATTTGTGTAGGCAGTTATGAGAATATTATGTTTTGATGTATGGTAGAGGCTTATTGAAGTAACAAGAATAAGGAAAGAAGAGTATCAAGTATTTTGATTTGGTTTGTTCATGCAGACAGACAAGTATTAAGGGTTGTGTTACCCACAAAAGGTGGAGTAATAATAAAGAATGGAGCTGAAGAATATTAAGCTTTGTGAGGGGTATTTACAGGGTCTTTCATATAAAATAAGAGCGCCAAGCGGCGACTTTGTTAACCGCAGCTGCGGTCACCTTGGCCGAGCTGGTGGCGCGCCACGGCCCCCTTCTATAGTATTGAAAGCGCGCATGTAGTGCATACGAGGGCTGTTTTTTTTTCTTCAAGTTCCGATGGACTGTATAAAAATAACAGATTGACATTACCAAACTTGACCTTGCAATAAGCGTGCAGGTGCTCAGTCGCCAGTCTAAACCTCAAGTGCTAACATGGTGAGACAGTTATCATTGCACCATCGTATTGTTTTATGTAAAACTTATTTTAAGTACGCGTCGGCTCGGCGGGTACGTGATGCACTTGTTCAGCAATTTCCTGATGAAGTGCCACCTTCACTAGCACAGATTCACGTAATTGCAAATAAGTTTGACACTACTGGCTTGGTGCCCAATAAAAAACATGCCCGTACACAAACAGTTTTAACAGAGGATGAGCTAGATGACATTGGCGAGAATCTTGAACGGTCTCCGAATAAATCACTCACAAAATTAGCACAAGTAGGGGTTTCGGTTTCATCAACAATAACTAACTAACTAAAGTAAGATTTCAGCATTGTACACACGTTAGCAAGGCCGCTGCATCATATAGGATTGTACACAAGCTTAAAGCGCCACAAGCTCAGCCAAGGTGACCGCAGCTGCGGTTAACAAAGCCGCCGCTTGGCACTCTTATTTTATATGAAAGACCCTGTATATTATGAAAATAGTTGTGGATACTGAACAAGAGATGCAGGTAAATGAAGCTTGCTTACATTTACACAACAAGTAATAAAAGTATTGTATTTCTTATTCCCTTCGTGTCCAACGCTAGATAGACCCCGAAGATTATTATATTAGAAGGAAGAGATTAGTTACATTGATTGCCGACCAATAGAAGAATAGATTTGTTTCATTGAGCACCTAACTGTGGTGTTGTTGTTGGTTGACACCGACCAATCATCATCATCATGTACAGTTTCCAGCCCCAGGCTGGGTCTGTTTGGAACATAAGCCTCGCCACTTAGTTCTTTCTTCCCACCACCTCTCCGCTGTCACTCTGGTCCAGTCCTCGCCTGTCTTCTTGACACATTCCTCCACTCCTTTCAGCCATCTATCTCTTGGTCTTCCCCTTGGTCGTTTCTTCTGCATCTGCATCTCATGTATCCTCTTGGGAATCTTCTTCTCATCCATTCTCTTTAAGTGTCCATACCACCTCAGTCTTGATGTCTCTATCCTACCTTGCAAGGGCTCCTCTTTCACCTTTTCCCTGACCTTTTCATTCCTCACCCTGTCTCTCCTTGTTACTCCGATCCTACTTCGCAGGAACTTCATTTCACCTGCCTGTATTCTGCTTATGTCTCTTTTCTTCATTGTCCACGTTTCTGAAGCATAGGTCAGTATCGGGATATAGTAGCTTCTGTATAACACTTCTTTGCTTTTTTGTGGGACATCTTTATTCCACACTAAGCTCCTAATGCTTCTCAGAAATGCTTCTGCCTCTCTGCCACGTTCCGTAATCTCTTTGTCATTTCTCCCATTTTCCTCCACTATACTTCCCAAGTACTTGAGACTTTCCACCTTCTTCAGCTGTCCACCTCCAAGTGTTATCCCACTCATTGGTCTGTCCTTTTTCCTGGTCGTTAACAGGATCTCACATTTACTGATGTTGAACTTCCATCCGTACTCTCCCACTGTTTCTTCTCAAGCCTTCAGTTGCTCCTGAATTTCCTCCTCCTTGTTTCCCCAGACCATGAGATCATCTGCAAACACCATTGCTTTCATCTTATCTTCTCCTATCTTTCCCGCTATCCGTGTCATTACCTCGTCCATAACCACAATAAAGAGAAGGGGTGACAGTGCACTACCCTGTTTCAGGCCACTCATTTGTCTGAACCAGTCTGTTCTTTCCCCTCCAACTTTCACACAACTCACACTTCCACAATACATCTCATTCACTCTGCCTACAGTCTCTTTTTCCACTCCCATGTTTTCCATTGCTTTCCAAATCTTCTCCCTACACACACTATCATAGGTCTTTTCGATGTCCAGGAAGGCCATCAGCAGATCCTCTCCTAATTCGTAGTGGTGTTCCTGGAGCTGTCTCACTGAAAATATGAGGTCCACTGTTGATCTCCCAGGTCTGAATCCATACTGCTCCTCTCTCAATTTTCTCTCCACTTTGGCTCGGATTCTACTTTCTAATATCTTTTCATATATCTTGGCACAGTGAGGTATGAGTGTGACTCCCCTGTAATTTCTGCACTCCTTTCTGCTTCCTTTCTTATATATTGGGACAATTAATCCTTTCTTCCAATCTTCTGGGGTCTTTTTCTCCTTCCATATCACCCTCATCACATGGTACAGCCACTGTTTCCCAACCTCCCCTGCTGCCTTAACCATTTCAACACTCACTTCATCCACACCTGGTGCCCTTCCTCCTTTCATCTTGTCTATAGCCATTTCCAGTTCTCTCCAAGTCAGGTCCTTTTCCATTCCTGTGTTATCTTCTCCATCTTCCAATACATTGTCTTCCTCCCTATGACCATTTGGATTCAGCAAATCCTCAAAGTACTCTTTCCACACTGTCTTGAGTGCCTCTTTGTTGTGTACCTCATTTCCGTTTTTGTCCATCATTACCACATCCTCTCGTAGACCTCTTCTCTTACTTTTGACCATCCCATAAAGTACTTTCTTATTTCCTCTGCTGTCTTCCTCCATCATCTCTGTCCACTTTACCATCCATTTCTTCCTCTCCTCTGCGACAATCTTGTTTGCTTCTTTCTTCTTTATCTTATAATCTTCCCTTGTCAGATCAGTTCTTTCCTGGAACCACACTCTGAAAGCCTTGTTCTTCCTTCCCACAGCTTCTTTTACTCTCTCATTCCACCATGGTGTCTCTTTACACCGCTTTCTGTTGCTTGTTCTTCCACATACTGCCACTGCAGCTTCCACCATTGTGTTTTTAAATTGCTTCCATTCCTCTTCCCCTGTTTTAGGATTGTCTGTTGGCATCCTTTCCCTTATTATCTTCTGGAATTCTTCTCTGACTTCCTTTTCCTTGAGTTTCCATACTTTGATTCTCCTTTCCTGGTACTCTGTCCTCTTGCTATCCTTAACAACTCCCAGGTTCATTACAAGTATTCTGTGGTCGCTATCTAAGGCCTCTGATGGTATTACCTTGATATCTCTGACACTTCTCTTCATTTCCCAGTCGTACAGCATGTAATCTACCAAAGATTTCTTTGTTAAATCACTGCTGTACCACGTTACCTTGTGGCTTTCTTTCTTCCGGAACCAGGAGTTGCCTACCACTAAACCGTTTCTCTTGCAAAAATCCAGCAACTTTCTCCCTTCTTCATTCCTGCTACCCCATCCTTCTGCTCCCAATACATTTTCATATCCTTGCCTTTCACTTCCTACATGTGCATTCAAATCTCCCATGACAATGATGCTCTGCCCATTCAACTGCTGTTATAGCTCCTCCTCAAAGTCTTCCTTCTCTTGAGCTATACATCCAACTTGAGGGGCATATACCTGGGCTATCTCCAGGCTTCTTCCCTTTACAGTTACTCTGATCTTCATGATCCTGTCACTTATTCCCTTTACCTCTTCCTTCATTCCATCTCTCACAACTACTCCTACTCCGCTGCTCCTTCCTTCACTGTTCCCACTCCAGTACAACCGGTACCCTTTCCTCAGTTCTCTGCGACCTTCTCCTTTCCATCTTGTTTCTGCCAAGCCCAGTACATCCAGTTTTCTTCTCTCCATCACATCTACAATCTCCTCCACTTTTCCTGTCAGTGTCTGTATGTTTAATGTCCCAACTCGTAGTCCATTTGCATATCCGGGTCGTCGTCGTTTGCATCCGTCCTTTCCGAGGCCTGTTCCTGGTTTGAAAGCAAATATGATATCCACTACTGGCTTGCTAGGCCTATCGTAGCTTCACCAGAGCCCTGTCAGCCGTCACTTTTCAGGGTTCCCATAGAGCCTTCACAGCTACCGTAGCGGTCCCGGGGCACACAAAGTCCCCACTGTACTTCACCCCTACAGGCAATCCCCTACTTCATGCCGTTGCCCGTCTCCCACCACGTGGAGGAGGGGTTGGACTTGTGGTTGACACCGACCAATATATATTTAAATTATATTTTCATTGGCATACCAACGTGTGGCTGGACAAAGGAACCACCAATCATGATCCCGACAAGTTTACCAGTATTTAAATTAGTTTCATTGACGCTCAACTGTGGAGCGATTATTATTATGAGAAAGAAGATAAGTTTATCAATAACGATCCCGATATTAAAAGTACTATAAAATAGTTTCAAGGGGTTTCTGATTTCATTCAGCTGCATTCCAATATTTATGTTTTACATTTATTAATTTTCATCATGAAATCTTTCCCCAAGACGGGAGTCCATACCATTTAAAAGAGCAAAGCTTTGTTATTTTTACCGGTAATTTACTTGTGTTTTCTATGAAAAATTGTTAAAAACAGATCACTGTACAAGTTTTTCGGGCTTGTAGGCCGTGGTCCAGACAGGATATCTCCCGACGTTTCACCGGAAACTGCGTCCGGCATTATCAAGGGTTCCGCTCCTTTCCTTGGTCAGCTTCGACTGTTAGGGATCAGACTTCCCCTCCGAAGAAAGGCATACAGAAGGGTTTTAATGCTCTTAAAAATCCGACGACTTCGGCCGGGTTTGATCCCACGATCTTGGGCATAGCAGTTCAGCTTGCTACCGACTATGCCACCGAAGCCATAAAATGTACGACTATATGACTGTTTTCTATAGAATGCAAATACATTTGCCATTGATAGCACAAATGTTTGTAGATATCTGTATTGGTAGATTGTAACCCTATGAGGTTGCAATGGTCTTGTGTTGATGTTCATTTTCTTTTACAATATGTCTGGCTGCGTGGCTCAGGAGTAACGTTCTCGCTTACTGAGCCCAAGGTTGCAGGTTCGAAACCTGGCGCAGTCAGCTGGCATTTGAGGGTGCGCAAATGCGAGGGAGCCGTGTCAGTACATTTACTGGCACGTTAAAGATCCCCTTCGGGGCAAAATTCCGGCACCCCGGCGTCTCTAAAAGCCAGTGTAGTTAAAAGGGACGTAAAACCAATAACATTATTATTATTATTCTTTTACAATATTCTCTTTGTTAATTTTAGGTTAGGAGCATGGCTACCTATTACTGGGGAGCTATTGTATTGTAGGCCTTAGTGCTGAGCTTTGTGATTCTTTGCAATGGTTCAGTAGTAAAGTGGGAGGGGGCCATGCTCATCTAAGTTAGGTTTTTGTGTATTATTTCCTTTAACGATGTTAGTTTTTTTTATATATATCTTTTGATTATTCTGTGATTTTGTATACCGTAATATTGTTAGTTCCATGTGTATGATTGTTAAAGTATTTTTCTGCTGGTTAAAAAAAGTACAACAAGGCTAGGCTATGTTTAATATGAAGTATGAAGAATGATAAAAAGCAAAGATGTTTGCTAAAATATTATGCTGGCTGGAAGATATATAAAAGTATGGGCTTGGATGTTTGGATTGGAAGAGATTCTTTGCTTATGGGTGGGTGTTTGAATGAACGGAAAAAGACGAGAATGTATATGTTTATTAAAAGTCTCCCTTATTGTGATAAAAACAACCATGACCCCGAATATGTACAGTTACAAGATTAATTCAAAATTTAAATTATACGCCAATCAATACTTACTTTTTGACTTTTAAAGTCGCACATTTTTCCGTATTGACAGAATGTAATAATAAACAAAGTTTTTTATGGTTCCGCCTAGTCAATACTTGTTTTATTAAAGATTTTATCGTGACATAATCACTTGTCTTTAAGTATGTTGGTACATGTTTCGGTGTCTTATAGCATTGACACCTTCATCAGCCTACGTTTTTGGTAGCACTCAATGACATTCATTACTAGTCCATAAAAGTACTTATTAAAAATAAAACCCGGATGATTAAAATAACACATTAAAAAGTTTGTTAAAACACTGTCATAATAACAGTTCGTTAAAAGCCTTAGAACTGGCTTGGTGCACTGTTTTGGTTTCCAATGTCCTGCTTCCAATAATAGCCCCCGAAAACCAGCAAGAGGTGACCATTCATAACTGGAAAAGAAAATCCCTGTGTGAACTATGGTAGGTATTAAACCGAAAAAGAATAAGTAAAAATATATAAAAAAAGATATAATAAACTTACGGAGTGGTTGCGGCAGCGAGAAATCGGGCCGTGCTGAGGCATATGGAGACGGTGCAGTACTGATGTGGAATGGCTTGAGAGAAGCGGGCGGGGCTTCAGTCGAGAGGGGGGGGGGGGGTGTGTACTGGCAATTTATGGAGGACAAGAGCGGGATTGGGGGGGGTTATAGGGAAGAGGGGTGGAATAAGGGAATTAGTAGATCCGCGATTAATTGATAAAATTAAGGTGGTTTGTATTTAATTCTGTAATTAGTTAAGGTCTCAAAGAGTATATTGTTATTTTCAAAGTTGATCTCATTGATATTGGTTAGGGGGTCTGTTCTTTGGGCAAAATCTATTTCGATTTCTTCCAATATGTTCATTGTGATACCTTTCTTGCCAAGATGCAGGATGCTCATGTCTTTGTTGATGTTAGTGAATTCATGTTTACTGTCCTTCATGTGGTTGGCCATAGCGGAGAATTTATTGTATTAATAAAACAAGTATTGACTAGCGGAACCATAAAAAACTTGGTTTATTATTAATCAATACTTACACAAATATATCTATTATATATTGTACATGCTTCGACCTGACATTGAGGTCTTCTTCAGCTCAATTAAGATTGCAATCAATTAAGAATAAAATAAAACTAGTTGATACCCGTCAAAACATTACGGTTAGTTATGTTAGTTATTGTTCTTTTAAGGGGCGGAACTACGAGGGTAATTGGGAAAAAAATTACTGAAGGATTCTCTTATACAGTATGCATTTTTGAACGATTATTTTTTAACACTGTTGCAACTTTAAGGGCGTCGAAAGATGGACTTCGCAACATATAACTGGCCATGACTGAAACCTTGATGAGGCAAATAGAGACTTACACGTTCCAGAGATTCCCTTTCAGCTTTATTGATTGGCAAGCACGCCAAGTGAATTGGAAATTGGAAACTTGAATTGTTTTATCGGAAGATGTTAAGTCAAGTCGAGGAATTATAGCTCTCTGCCCATTAAGTGATTTTTCTCCACATATACTTACTCTAAAAGTTTGAGCCATAGAGCCACATCAATATTTCCCCCCTTTTTAATTGTCATAAACAAGGATCTCAGTAAGACGCGGTGGAATCCGACATTTCCCTGGTGGAATAGAGCCATTGTACGCAAGCGCGGGAGCGACAATTGTTACATTTTTCTTTAATAATTTAAAAATATACCCTAACATATATTTTCCTTTTAAATACACTCTTCAAATCTACATGCCAAGAGCTCTCGTTAGAATGCATTACGAAGTCAATCGGTTAAGATGTTATCTCAATCTCACGGTACCAAAAATCACCTTAGTGTTTTAAATATATAGATTTATTTATTTAATCGTATGGTAATTTATACAATATACATAACATGCTATATTCAAACTTTAAAGTCCATCCTTCTCAACCATTCGGTTAAGTCGGGTGTGAGAGCGAACAAATCTTCAGGAATGCCAGGGTACGAATAAAGAGGACAGCATTGGACCAGATGTTCGATCGTCTGTTCTTCCAGGTTACACTCACACATTGGTGAGCTGATCCAGCCCCACTTGTACCTGAAATAATTGCTGCAACCATGTCCAGTCCTCAGCCTGTTGATGCGGCACCAGAAGTTCCTCGGTAAGTCAAAGCCGTTTGGTTTCTTCGTGCGATCAAAATGGTGGGCACTTGTTCCGAATGTTTTAGTTGACCACTCATGTTTCCAGCTTTCATTTAGGTCAAATCCAGCAGCAATGAGTTGCCCCGCAGTGACACTTACTGGTCTTCTAAATTTCAGTCGTTGCTGTGATGGATGGCAGAATTCTTGGTGCAATGGCAAAGAGGGTGATGCAAAGATTTTCTTAGCTTCCCTTAAGTGTGGTGAAACCGGGTGAGTTAGCCGAGGTCGTTGCGGCATGACTGTTGGCAGTCGCTCACATCCGGGAGGCGAGGAGGTTCGAATCCCCCCGCCGGCAACCTTGAAGATGGTCTTCTGTGGTTTCCCATCTTCCTTCCAGGCAAATGCCGGGGTTGGTCCCTAACTATAGGCCACAGCCGCTACCTTCCAACTCCTCGACCCTCCCATCCAACATTCCTCCCCAACGGTACTTGTAGCTCACCCATTGGGTGTCCGTCTCGAAGCAGCTACAAAACTGGCGAGCCGAACATGTCCTCGGGCACTCCCGGCACTAAAAGCCATACGAAAAAAAAAAAAAAAAAAAAAAAAAAAAGTGTGGTGAAGGGATGTGACTCAGCATGGGTAACCAGTGACATGGAGTTGATAGATAGATGTACTTAAGTCTAATGTATTTTGACGTGAAAAATATTTATGAGATCAATTGTAATTAAAAGAATGAAACAAAATAATAAAAATGGATATCCTTACAATGTAATTAATTATTTAATCTGTTTTGCAGCTTCCGCCAAATCAGATTAAATAATTCATAATTGTCAATACGGACCTAAAAATGGCAACTAGTCTTCCCATTGTTATTACAATGTAATCTTCTCCATTTCCTGGTTCCAGTGATCCAATGTGAATCACGGACCTCCATACTTTTCTGTCTCTCCATCACTCTCGTCCCTCTTCCAGTATATCCTCCACTTTCACTCCTCTTTTATCAACGCTCTCCCTCAATGCATCCATCCACCTCAACCTCGACCTTCCCCTTTGGCGCCTTCCCGTGACTTTCTCAGTAAATAATCTCTTCTCCCATTCGCATCATATGTCCATACCATTTTAGCTTACTGATCTCGATTTTGTCTTGTAACTTTGGGAATCCTATTTTCTCCCTAATTTCCTTGTTTCTGATCTTGTCTCTGCGGGTCTTTCCAATTATACCTCCAAGGAACTTCATCTCTGCTGCCTGGATTCTACTTTCCTCCCGTTTAGTTGTTGTCCACGTGCCCGCTGCAGACGTCAATATAGCTGTGTAATATGTTGAATACAAGATTCTTTTACATTTCTTGGGAACATTTCGGACGAAGATTCAGTTAATTTCAAGCACTAAGTTAAATATTTGTTGATATTCAGCACTTGTTTTTCTAAATTATTTAATTTTCTATATTTTATTTATACTTACTATTACAAAATTTCTTATTTTTCTAACTATATTTTCAAAATGTAATGTAAAGACCAATATATTATATTTTATCTATTTACAATTAATATTACATTGTAAGGATATTCATTTTTATTATTTTGTTTAATTCTTTCAATTACAATTGATCTCATAAACATTTTTCACATCAAAATACATTAGACTTAAGTACATCTATTTTATTTTATTCTTAATTGATTGCAATCTTAATTGAGCTGAAGAAGACCTCAATGTCAGGTCGAAACGTGTACATTATAATTATAATAGATATATATTTGTGTAAGTATTGATAAGGATATAATTTAAACTGTTTTCTGTTGCCCAAACATTCCCAATGCTCTCTTTAATGAGCTGTGAACCAACAAATGCCTATCTTTATGTTCATTGCAAGTTTTGCTTGTACAGTACTGTATTAATTCTTTGCACAAATATGTAAATACAACACTGAATAAGGTATTTTCAAAATTTTATTTTTCCCAGTATAGGGGAGACTGGGGATAGATTGGACAATTTTTAATCAACGATTTTTAGCAGGCTCATTAAGTGCCTTATTGTTATGAAAATCACACCATGCAATTCCTCACGATATGCACTATTCATTTCAGCCTGAGAAATTGGCCTCATATTTCCTGGCACTATTTTGAGACAAAAAATCCTAAGAGGTGCAAATTGTCCAATCTATCCCCATAGGTGGGGTTGGGTTGGACACTTCAAGGGGACATTTTGGACAGGCAGACAAAATTTAAAGAAATAATGAAAAGAGTAATAAATGTATTGAAACCTTACATAAATAAAAAGAAACTAAAAACAAATGTTTGCATGATCAATTCAAATTAAAAAATAAACCGTTTCATATCGTCCCTATCGTACATTTGTGAATTTTTGCAGGATCTTTTCTGAAAAGTAATGCTTGCCTCTCCTGACTGATAAGGGAGCATTTATTTTTTTGCAAATATCTTCAAACACAACTACAGATTTGTCTTCAACAGTGGGATAAATGAAACCCACGCTTTTACGTCGAAGATACTTAATTTCATACTCGAATATAGGTTTAATCACTTTTACAACATTAGCCTACCAGTGTAATGCACGACTGTTTTCTTATGAGGAAATTTCACAATTACAAAATCACCTTCCTTCACATCTTCAACACCATCGTCATATTCATCGTCACTCTCTTCAGAAGACTGCGAGGAACTGAAAGGGGAATCCCCCGACTCTTCACAAAGGTCTGCAATGTCCTCTTCACTGGAAGATGATGGCACCAATATTTGTCTTTTGGCAACTGCGCCGCCTTTTCTTTCCTGTAGTTCCATTTTTTCGGGTGTGTCTGTAACAATCATGCATCTTCCCCTCTTCCGGCCACGGTTGGACTGCTGGCCTAACCTAGGTGTTCCCTTGGGAAAAGGTCTCACATATTCCGGTGAGATAGGAACTACTACCGCAGAGCTTGATGAAGAAATTCTCGCAGTGCTTGCTGTTTCATCAACCAAAATACCGGTATTTTGATCTGCCACTTGGGCATTAACTGCAGTTGGAAGGGAGACACTGCCGAAGACAAGAAGTCGTGATCAGAAAAGATATCCCTGTCAAAGGGTACAATTCCTGTAGCCCTAAAACCAGATTTTATATTTTCTGGTGTTGCTCCTCGGTCCCAGGCAGAACTGCACAATTTTGGGAGAGCATAGATGTGCAGCGTTAGATTGGGGTTGGAGTTCATCCACGAAATAACTCCTGAACTGAAGAACCTTTTAAACGGACCAAATACACATCGGTCTAGTGGCTGCAGTCTGCTGGATGTGTGCGGGGGAATAGTCAGCACAACAATCCCATTTTCCTTACGAAAGTCCAAACTTTGAACACTTAAGTGTGAGTCGTGAATGTCCATAATCAGGAGTACGGGGCTTTCCTTAGAGCACCGCACATTCTCTTTAAAGAACTGAAGGACTTTGACAAAGTTTTCTGATGTCATCCAGCCTGACTTGTGTACTAGCCCAAGAGCACCAACCGAAGCCCTAGACATCATCCTGTTTTCATCAAAGCGCACCCGTGGAAAAATCCACACTGGTGGCAGAGCATTGCCATTAGCACAGATTATCCCAACCTGTGTAACAAGCTCTCCGCGTTCCCGAGAGGTTACTTGTCCTACTTGTTTCAATCCCTTCTGCGCAATTATCTTTTCGGTATGTGGAACCGAGGTAATTCCAGTTTCGTCTAAATTGAATATCTGACTTTGACGGAAACTGTGCCTCTTCATTACACATTTGAGTTTGTCGAAGAATATGCTTACAGTATGCCTGATGAAATCGGTCATCCTCGCCAAACTCGTAGCCTCTGGCATGCGTAAAGAAAGGTTAGGATGTCTTCTCATAAAACCTGAAAACCAGTCATGACCAGCTTCTTTTCTTTCATCCCACGTGGGCGGCAAATCTAAACCGTTCTTTTCGGCATACTGGTAGGCCAACTTCTTCGTCATCTTTGGAGTTAGTCCGTAAACCATGCTTGAACATTGTAGAAGGTAGTCACCAAGCGCACTCTCCATCGCATCCGGAATGACTTGCCTATTTTTGAAATTAGTGCTGAAAACCATGTTGTCGATGCCACACCCTTTGGCTTTCTTTACTAGGTAACCCAGTCGAGACTTCTTCACACCATATTGGTCTGCTGCAACACGCAATGTAACCCTCTATGTATCACATACCCTACTGAGGCTTTGGTGCCTTCTTCATTTGACTCTGTGTCTGTCCGTTTTCGGTAAATTCGAACCATCTATAAAATAAATAAATAAATAAATACCGTAATGATTATTTTAAAATAATACAAAAAAGCAGGGGATACATTGGACACCTGTCCAACGTAGCCCCAGGCCTGTCCAATGTAACCCCACGTAACAAAGAGAGCATAAAATACACTGTACTTTTCTCCATGTGAATGCTTTGGTTATTAGATGGTATCATTTCATATGAAACACATTCACTAATGATACAAATAAATTACAAAGAAATTCTTTGGTAACGAAGTATCTAAATCGCAACATTAAGCTCATCAAAATGTTATATATCAGCACACAAAAATTTTAAAAATGAACTCACCTTCTTAATTTCAAAAGAAGGCCGCCATATTGCATATCAGCTGCTCTTGCATGTGGCTGTGCACATTATTCAGTTACAGGTGTACCAACTTTTGCACCATGGCGTCAAATTTAAAGCTGTCCAACGTAACCCCGTGTCCAAAGTATCCCCGGTCTCCCCTACCCATTATATGCATATTCATGTTCTTTTTGGCTTAGGCCCAACTCCATTAACCGTAAACCTATGTTTAACGGGAGTTTCTGCCAGCACAAAGTTCCTCATTTCTCTACTAGAAAGTGCTATAGTGATCAAGGAGCTTAGATATTTAACCTCCTTGACTTTCATAGTGCTTCAAGAAACAACAAAATTCGACATGCAAGCTACCCTCTGGGTGTCAAATAACAAAGCTTGCACCCGGCACCTGAGGCCATACAATATTATTATTATTATTATTATTAGCTTGCCACGGTGGGTGAGTGGTTAACATGTCGGTCTACTAACCCCAAGATTGCAGGTTCGCTCCTGGCCGTGGTAAGTGTTTTTTTTTTTTTGAAAGACGGCAAAAATACGACACGCATGTCATACGATGTTGGCATGTCAAAGAACCCATTTGATTTCAGTAGGCCGTGTTCATAACGGCAAAATTAATCCCGGGAGTTTCCGCCAACACAAAGTTCCTCATTTCTCTACTCTCTATAGTGTTCAAGGAGTTTAGATACCTAACCTCCTTGACTTTCATAGTGATTCAAGGAACAACGAAATTCGACATGCAAGCTACTCTCTGGGTGTCAAATTACAAAGCTTGCACCCGGCACCCGAGGCCATACGATATTATTATTATTATTATTAACGGAAAATTTTGCAAGTCCCGTTCGTTTCCGTTGCAGGCAAGTTTTACTGTAGTTGGTATTTGTATATTCCAAGAAATTTTAAACATTTATTGATTTTGATCATGAATTTTATATTAAGTTATAAGATTTAACTAGCAACCCGACCCGGCTTCGCCAGGGAACAGTTATGAATGCATTACGTGATAAGCCCTTTATTTTTTCCAATGTCAATGAACAACGACCAATATCCGTTTTACGTCTCGGCATGATGGGTTAAAATTACTGACAGGACTATTAATTATATTATCATAGAGATGCATGTGCAACAAATTCTTGTCAGACGTGATTTAAAAATGTTGAGGTGCATGAAACACAAATTCCCCTTCCGTTCAATCTTCACTTGACTGTGAATTTTGCGGAACGAAAAGTTCAAAGGCGAAATGAAGAAAAGCCGAGTTGCACTTCCAGGGAAACACAACCACTCTTCTCTAAAGTTTTTAACTCAACACGACTCGACAGTTTGCTGCTGCCTGTAACTGGGGCAATAGGTTCGCCAGCTAGCTAGGCTGTAACAGGGATGATAGACTCGCCCTTACCTAGCTCGTAAACTGTCGCCTCAATAGTTGAATGGACACGGTTGGAAGAAATTATAAACGTAAAAACACTTATAGTGGGCGATGTATAGAAGATAGACATATGCTCTCGTGGACTTTTTTGTAGAACCTTTCATGCTGAACAATTCTTAAACTCATAGTATTTAGATATTTTTAACGGTTTGCCCAGCGTAAGCTTACAAAACGCTCGGACGCCAGTTTTTTTTTCTTCGACTTTTCCACTGAAATCGTTACTGCTCGGCTTCCTTTGATCATAAATAAATTATTTCCTACAGAAATCATCCTCCAGATATCCTTTACAGAATGGTGAAAACCGCATCAAAATCCATCCAGTAGTTCTCGAGTTTACCCGTAACATCCAAGAATCGGGGACTTTGTTTTATACTAAGTAGAGATTAACATTAAAGCATCAATATGGGTAGTTTTGAGAGATGTTGAAATACACTTTAATAGAGTTTATAACACTTACAGAATCATCCTTCTCAGAATAGAGCTTGCCGTGGTCTATGATCGTAAGCGACTTGTACTCCACTTTCGGTGCAGGACCGTTTGAAATGCCTCTTCCGTCAGACTTTGGCATCTGAATTAGTAAAAATTAACATTAACACAATAATAAAATCATCATTCTCTACGGCTTATCCCAATTAATTGGGGTCGCCGGAGCCAACCCGGCTCATTTTGGTTTTGGCCGGGGATTTAAGACCGGATGCCCTTCCTGACGCCACGTGATTTTTCAGGTGAAAATTTCGCCCAGCTGTCACCGGGATTCGATCCCCGGCCGTCCGGGTGAAAGACGAGCAGCTAAGCTACTACGCCATCACGCTCCCCTAACACAATAATAAAATAGAATAAACAAATGCAGCAAGCTATAGGAACATGTATAATATCATTTAATTACTACGGGCCAACACAATTTGTTATATACTGTAACAGATACAGCATGAGTAATTTTTAATTATTGTATTATGGTGTGATTACGAATTTGCTTCAGTATTTGAAAGCCAAAGAAAACTAATAATATCACATTTTGGTATAATTCTACATTTTAGTCCTAATTAAAAACTATTAGAACCTGCACATCTGAAGTTACTTGGATGAAAGAGTTTTGGACAAATTTTGTCAGTTGCCGATCAGCAATATTGTTTGTCTTTTTTCAAGCACTCACAAGACATTACTTTGACTCACTCCAGCATGGTCGGTAACATCTACTTGAACTAGGTGGATTTATTTATTTAGTTAGTTATTAATTAATTAATTAATTAATTTGTTTGTATGTTTTTATTTATTTATTTGTTTGTTTTAATCTATTTAAATTATTTAATTTGTTATTTGTTTAATTTAATGTATGTATATATTTGTTTGTTTTATTTAATTCGTTTATTTGTTTATTTAATTTATTTGTTTGATTTATTTTATTGTTTGTATGTTCTATTTTATTTATTTATTTGTTTTAATTTATTCAAATTAATTTATTTGTTTATTTAAATTATTTGTTTTATTTAATTTATTTTTATTTATTTAAGTTTTCCATGGAGAAACTACTATGGAAAACTTCTCAATGAAGAGAACCCAAGGGTATATTTAGGAGAAGGAGAACAACACCAGGGTCTGACAATGGATATTAGAAGAGAAGAAGTAACATTAGCACTTAGGAAAATAAAAAACAGAAAGGCAACAGGACCCGATGAAATACCAGTTGAAGTTTGGAAGTATCTGGAGAAAGATGGGATCGACATGTTGGTGGATTTAATGCAAAAAATTTACTCTCAGGAAACAATACCCGATGAATGGAGAGAAAGTATTTTAGTGCCTATATATAAAGAGAAGGGGGATATTCAGGACCGTGCTAACTACAGGGGCATTAAGTTACTATCCCATACCATGAACATCTGGGAAAGAGTGATAGACAAGAGGCTCCAGGATGAGACTAGCATTGGCGAGGAACAATTTGGCTTCATGCCAGGAAAAGGGACCACAGAAGCAGTGTTTGCCCTGAGACAAGTAATGGAAAAGTATCGTGAAAGACAGAAGGGATTACACTTCGCATTCTTGGACCTAGAGAAAGCATATGACCGGGTGCCCCGGGGAGAAGTCTGGAGATGTTTACGAGCGAAGGGAGTCCCAGAGAAGTACATGCAGTTGGTTCATGAAATGTACAAAGAAGCAAGAACACAGGTTAGAAGCAGCGTTGGACTTACAGATTGGATTCCGGTTCGAGTAGGTTTACACCAAGGTTCGGCTTTAAGTCCATATCTGTTTGACCTAATTCTGGACAAAATGTATTGTAGGTTAAGAGACCAAGTCCCCTGGTGCATGATGTTTGCGTACGACATTGTGTTGTGTAGTACCACCAAAGAAGTCATAGAGGAAAAACTGGAACAGTGGAGGGCAGCCCTGGAAGACAGAGGACTCAGGATTAGCAGGAAGAAGACGGAGTATATGAGTTTCAATACAGATCAAGACTGTGAGATCAGAATGCAAGGAGAAACGTTAAATAGAGTGGATGAGTTCAAATACCTGGTTTCGGTGGTGACTGGAGATAGAAATCTGGATCTGGAAGTGTCACACAGGATTCAGGTAGGATGGATGAACTGGAGGAAAATGTCAGGAGTGCTCTGTGACCACAGGATCAAGCCTAAGGTTAAGGGGAAAATATATAAAACTGTCATAAGACCTGCGTTGCTGTATGGTTCTGAAACATGGCCTGCACGTAAAACGCACACAAACAGGCTTGACTCACGGAAATGAAAATGCTCAGGTGGATGAGTGGAGTGACTAAGCGTGATAGAGTGGAAAATGTCAAAATAAGAGGAACATTGAAGGTTGTGGATACAAGAAAAGTGACTTCAATGGTACGGGCATGTGAGAAGAAGGGAGGAATCCTATGTGGGGAGGAAGATGCTAGACATGCAAATACAGGGAGTGAGAATGCGAGGCAGACCTGAACGAAGATGGGTGCATTGTGTACAGGAGGACCTCGGACATGACGAATGAAAGAGAAAGTGAGAGGACTCCTCAAGTTCAAGCGCGCCCCGCCCGGCAGCGCTAGAGTGGGCAAGTTCCACGCTGCCGGTCAGCTGGTCTTAGGGATAATGCCAAGGGAAACGAATTACTTTGTAACTGATACTCTTTTAAAAAGTAATTAGCGATTGCAATTAAAATAACACGGCAGGGCACAATGGAAAATATAATTCACGGAAATAAGTACATTACATGTTACGGAAAGCACAGATTCCTGGAGTAGGCTATACAGACTGTTACTTTTGTTGTTTCTTGTTGTGGCAATTTAGTTTCCTCAGATTGAGAGACTAAAGAAGGTGAATTTGTGGGTCTGAATCTAATTAATGAAAATGGAGGAATGGCAGAGCGGCTCTTGTGAGCACTAGTAACAGAGTTGAGATGGCTATCCTCAGAGGGAGTGATGCCTATGTGGTGATTACCTAATTTCTCAATGAGGGAAATAAATTGGGCTATGGGATTGAGCGCATTAATTACTGCTTGCCTGACTGATTTACAAAGGCTAATGCCAATAGGTGGGTGGATGACGACCATCGTGGTCTGAAGGTTACTGCCATTGGGTGAAGCGTACCACAGCTCTTTCTCGAAATCAAATGTCGGGAATGAGACGTGGCCCGGCGAGGGAGTAGGTGAGCTAGAGAGTGAGGAATCTGATTTTGGTGAAGGTGGTTTAAGTGGAACGAGTGTACCATCTCGTTTTTGGGTAGGCCCATTCGGAATTAGTGTTTTTGGATTGACAGGGGTATAATTTGGGCTTTTAGGGTCATCAGGGTCCTGAGTTATCAGGAATGTTATGCCCTGGTACGTTAATGTGCGAGGTTTAGTGTCAGTGCGCGACATGTTTGTGTTTGTGAGTGTATAAGTGCGTGTAATGAGTAAGAGGTGATGAGAGATAGTGGTCAAATACCTTGGTCGACCAGAGAATAAGGAAAGAGAAAACAAATTTACCAGTCACTCAAAGTTATCCAGTTTAAATACAGTTGGAGCTGTGACGTTGAGTGCGCTGATGAAATTTGAAGTTACTTGAAATAATTAATTATTGGCTGCTTGGTAGGGTGAGGGGATGAGCTAAACTTGTATTAAAACTCGAGGGAGACAGGAGTTGCTTGACTAGGATGGTTACAGGGTGGGTATGATGTTGGATATTTGAATGGTAGAGGAGTGACTTAATCTGTACTGTTACCACGCAGGATGCAAATTAAGCCTATAGGAACGTAGTGGAATGCCTTGAAATATCGAAGTCGAGGCGATAGCGAGGACTAGGCTTGGTAAAAAGGCTGGCAAGGCTCGCGGATCATCGATTTTGTCAATTGGCGTTAGAAGACGGAGCTTGGAGCAGTGGCGTGCAGTTTGCTCGGATGCTGGACTCGGAATGATGATGGCACAAAACAGTAATATTAACAAAGTAATATGTTTGAAGTAGGCCTACACAAAACATAAAACACTGATGTACACAAGACACAATGAACTGAATTTAAGAACTGAAATCAAAGATAATTCAATTTAATTCACACAAATATCTCACACAGTAGCTTCCCCCGCACTATTCTATGACCCGGTTCGACAGAACAACAGGACACGTGTTGGACATAATCGCTTGCAGTGCTTGTAGCGGCGGGACCACCAACTACCGTTATATAATGGCGGAGTCCTCACACTAGGTCCTTCTATTCGTCATGCCTCGGAGAAAAACAGTTGTCAGAAGAGGATATGCATGACCGGGTTAAATGGAGGAGAGCTGTCAGAAACATCGACCCCACATAGGAGTGGGAATGATGTAAAGAGAAAGAAGATTTAATTAATTTATTTAATTAATTGTTTTTTATTTGTTTGTTTGTTTGTATGTATGTTTTATTTAATGTATTTGTTCATTTTATTTAATTAATTTATTTAATTTATTTCATTTATTTTATTTATTTATTATTTTATTTATGGCCAACAGTTCTCTTGTTGCACCCTTCCCTCCCCTCAGGAACTCACAACCTATGGGATGTGGTTTTACATAGGATTAGAAACTTCTTCAAAGTAACTACGATACAGGTTGCAAAAAATAACAATGAATTAACTGTTATAGTTGCTTTGTGTAAAAAGTAACTGTGTTGTAGTTACATTGTCAAAGTACCACATCGTTATTTTTAAGCTGAGATGCCACTCATATAAATTTCAAATCCTGGTCAAGTACCTGAAAAAAAAACGTGAAAATGAAGAAATTATGAAGGGAAAAGAAAGACACACACATCAATAAAAACATCAATGGAAAATCACAAATTTATGTGCTTGTTACCATCATCATCATCATCTTGCACAGTTTCCAGCCACTGGCCGGGTCTGTTTGGAACACAAGCCTCTCCAACGTCTTCTGTCTTCCCACCATCTCTCAGCCACCACCTTTGTCCAGTCTTCTCCTCTCTTCTTCACGCTTTCTTCCACCCCCTTCAGCCACCTGTCTCTTGGTCTCCCTGTCGGTCTCTTTCCTTCCCACTTCGTCTCGTGTACTCTCCTGGGTATCCTCTTCTCCTCCATTCGCTTTACATGTCCATACCATCTAAGTCTAGATTTCTCTATACCATCCTGTAATGGTTCCTCCTTCATTAATTCTCTGGTCCTCTCATTTCTTATTCTGTCCATCTTTGTAGCTCCAATACTGCTTCTCAAGAACCTCATCTCACTGGCCGGTATTTTGCTCTTCTCCCTTCCTTTCATAACCCAGGTCTCCGAGGCATACGTCAGGATAGGGACATGTACGTCCGATATATGATCTTTTTGCTGTTCTGAGGGACATCCTTGCTCCATAACATGCTTCTCACACTCCTCCGGAATGCTTCTGCCTGTCTCCACCGCTCATTTATTTCTCTATCGTTTCTTCCATTATCTTGTATCAGGCTTCCCAGATACTTGAAACTCTCCACTTTCTTCAGCTGCTCTCCACCAATTGTTATTCCCGTTGTAATTCTTTCCTTCTTCCTTGTTGTGATCCCCATCTCACTCTTATTTATGCTAAATTTCATCCCATATCCTTGTATTATTCCTTGTTACCAAAACATTCAAATTTTTAAATGTAGCTACGCCACTTTCCGTTAAACAAAATTATTCTCTCATTTTCATTATTCAGAGTTAAGAGGGATGATCCAGTTTAAAGAGTTGAACAAAGTATGGTAACAATATTTAATTTTATGATTGTGTCCATAATAAATTTTGTGCAACTATTATACACATCAGCGGCTTCGGTGGCGTAGTCGGTAGCATGCTGAGCTTCTATGCCCAAGGTCGCGGGTTCAAACCCGGCCGTAGTCGTCGCATTTTTTGCCGGCCCCGTGGTGTTGGGGTAGCGCGCCTGCCTCTCACCCGGAGGCCCCGGGTTCGATCCACGGCTCCGTCAGGGATTTTAAAACTGACGTGAGGGTTGGAACGGGGTGCACTCAGCCTCGTGAGGACAATTGAGTAGCTGTCTGACAGTGAGACCGCCCCGATCACGAATACCAAGATTAACGGCCGAGGGGACCCGACGCGCTGATCACGCGTCACCCCAATATCTGCAGGCCAAATGGCTGGGCAGCGGTCGCTTGGTCGGCCTTAGCCCGTCATGGGCTGGATAGTGCCAGGGGTTGACTTTTTTCTATTATACACATCATCGTCATCATGATCTTTTTCTTCTTATTCTTCTTCTGCTTTTACGGCCTCATTGGACCATTTCAGTCAATCATTTCTTGGTCCTCTTCTTCAGTAAGTTTTCTTTCCGAGTTGCCCAGTAGCTTTTCATTCACTCTGATCTTCTCAGGCGTTCTTCATCTGTAAATACCCTTTTTACTGTATGACGTTTGTCTATTTTTGGTTGAAATCTTATTTTTATGTCTTTTAGTTTTTTTAAATGTTTTATTTTGTTTTGCAAGTCAACCAAGGTTATTTCTAATTCTTTCTTCTTCTTCTTCTTCTTTCCGATGAGGCCTGCTAGGGACCACGTGCCAATTTCAATTCTTCACACTTTGTTGTTTCCTCTTCCGTTCCCTCCAGTACTCCTTCATCCGTTCACTATGCTGCTTCTTTCTGTCCTCGGACCACTTCGCACCAGGTTTCTTTGGCAATCTTCATTGGAATCCTTTCATACTTAATACCCTTTTTCTGAAGATCTCTCTGTTCAACATTTCTTCTTCACTTATATTATTTCTTTCTAAATCTTTCTTTACTTCTTGAATCCAGCTAGTTGTTGCCCTTTTCTCCCAAAGGTACTTGAATATCCTTTTTGTTAATCTGGAATCATCCATTCTGTAAATATGTCAAAAAAATTGCAATCTCCTTTTTCTTATCGTTTCTGTTATATTTTCTATGTTCCTGTATATTTCATCATTAGATCTTATTTTCCATACTTCTGCTGTTTTCACTGGGCCTAAAATTTTCCTCATGATTCTCCTTTCTAATACTTCAAGTTTATCTAATCTATAGTTTAGTACCACCAGACATTGACTTGCGTATAGGCATTCCGGTTTCACCACTGTAGTGTAGTGCCTTATTTTAAGATTTTTAGATAAGCACTTTTTGTTATAAAAATTCTTAGTGATACCATATGCTCTTTCCATCTTGTGTACCCTTTCTTCTACCGAAGATTTTTCTAAACCATTTTCTTGAATTATTTCTCCCAGATATTTGAATTTCTTTACTTTTTCCACTGGGCCAATATCTGTTGCCAAATATTTTGAAGCGTTCTTGATGTTTGTAGTAAATTTAGTTTTTTCTACGGAGATTATCAAACCTGTTTTGGTGGCTATTTCTTCCAAGAGATTGATTTGTGTTGTTGCACTTGTTAGGTTTTCTGACAATATAGCAAAATCGTCTGCAAATGCTAGGCAACTTATTTCAATGCCTTTATTTCTTCTCCCCAAAGTTACTGGCGAAATGTTATGTTCTTTTAGCTTTAAATTCCAAATTCTTACAATTTTCTCTAAAACACAGTTGAACAGAAGGGGTGATAAACCATCACCCTGCCGTACACCTGTATTTATCTTAATAGATTTTGATATCTCACCCATAAATTTTACTTTTGAAATCGTGACAGTAAGGGTTTCACGTAGGCTATTAGGTTTGCCAATTTAGTTTTCACTCCAAATTCACGAATTGTTTTATCTATGGTTTCTCTATCAACCGAGTCAAAGGCCTTTTTAAAATCTACAAAAGTCACAACTATGTCCTTTGAATTCAGTATCCTATGGCGAATTATGGCTTTTAAGTTAAATATTTGTTCTGAACAAGATCTACCTTTTCGAAATCCAGCTTGATACTCGCCCAGTTGCTTGTCAAGTGATGTTTCTACTCTATTCAGCAATATTTTTGAAAATACCTTGTATGCAATTTGAAGAAGAGAGATGCCTCTATAGTTATCAACGTTTTGTTTGTCCCCTTTTTTATGCAATGGGTGTATTAGAGCCACTTTCCATTCCTCTGGAATCCTCTCTGTTCTCCAAATATCTTCAAAGATTAACTGCAGCTCTTCAATGATTTTTGATTGAGGCCATTTCAAAAGTTCAGCTGTTATAGAGTCCTCTCCGCTAGCTTTATTATTTTTTAGATTGTTAATTGCTTCTTTAATTTCTTCAGCATTGGGTGGTATATCTTCTTCCATATTTTCTGTTGCTTGTGAGAATTCCAACTTATGATTTGGTTAAGGGCAGTTTAAAAGTTGATCAAAGTGCTTCGCAAGTATTTCACAGTTCTCAACATTGCTTAGGCCAAGTCTACCATTTTCATCTTTAAAGCATATGCTAGGCGCTTGATACCCCTTTAATTGACTCTTGAAAGTCTGATAGAAGTTTCGAGAGTTATTTTTAACAAAGCTGTCTTGCAGGTCAGTAAGTTGTGATTTTTCGAATGATCTTTTAACTCCCCTTATTATTCTAGCAGTGTCTTTCCTTTGCTGTTTGAATTAGTCATAATGTTCCGTCTTTCCAGAGCATTTCCACTTTATCCATTGTTTTGTTCTCTCTTGTAACGTATCTTCACATATTTGATTCCACCAAGGTTTCTTCTTAATATAATTATTTTTATACACAAGACATCTTTGCTACAGGAAACAAAATTTAAAATTTTCTAAATTCATGTTCATGTTGGAAGCCATTTTTCAGTGTTACCTTAGTAATCGAAATTTAATGTTTATCAGTCATCCAACACGATTGTACACAATTGTAAGGGATGTTTCCCTAATCATGAAAAAAAATTACATGAGATTCATCATCATCTTTAATTCTCTTTGTCCAGCTCCAATTAGGTTGTTAGAAGTTAATATTTGAGGTGGAATCTCAACAACTTCTAACAACCTAATTTTTATGATTAACAATTTCACAGCCACATAATTATACAGTTATTATTTTCACGTTAGTATATGAAAATAACATAAGTTATCCCAACCTCAAAAATCAAAATTTTCACTACCAATACATTGTGTCCACAACATTGGCATTTGCCACATCGAGCTGTTTTCAAGAAATATTTTTCCACATTTATTAAAATTGTAACAGATCTGGATTTTTAGATTTTTTAATCTATGTATATAAAAATCAATGTTAAGGGATAGTTTGTCTGTCTGTCTGTCTGTCCACTATGAGTTCACACCATTCATCCGATTGAGATGAAATTTGGGTGCGTTGTTGTGTGCACTCCAGGGAAGGTATCTGGCTACAAATTATCTATGTAACACAAAAGGGTGAGGGACTTAACAGGAACCCTTAAATCCCTAAGTAGCCCAATTGCACAATCTATATACTTATCACACCGCAATGCAAGGTGTGAGAAGGGCTTGCTGATTCATCACGAGATGACGTGTGCTGACATGGATGTCTCAGCGCAGCCTAATGCATAAGGACCGGGGCACCAGACAGAAAGAATGTTGTTTATCCAAAGGCACTACAGTTTCTATCTTTCTTGGGCTGACTGTGTGGCTCAGCGGTAACGTTCGTGCCTGCTGTGACCAAGATTGCAGGATTGAATCCTGGCGCAGCCAATTGGCATTTGAGGGTGCGCAAATGCGAGGGGGCCGTGTCAGTTTATTTACTGGCACGTTAAAGATCCCCTTCGGCCCAAAATTCTGTCACCCTGGCATCACTAAAAGCCGCAGTTGTTAAAAGGGACGTATAACCAATAACATTATTATTATCTTCCATCTTTGAAAGGGTGAGGGACTTAACAGGAACCCTTAAAACCCACAGTAACCCAATTGCACAATCTCTATACTTACCACACCGCAATGCCAGGTGTGAGAATGACGTGCTGATTCATTATGAGGGAACTGTGAGCAGCCCGCCATGTTATCTGGTATTGCTGTCTATTCCAATACAGTTCACGCCATGGTTTTTGATCGAGGGTTCTCCTTTCTTTCTATCTGTCTTTGATTGGCATTGCAACGCTTGCCGGGTATAGCTAGTACTGTATATTTTTTAATAATTTAGATAGTAAACATTTTTAGAAATAGTTTTGAACATAACCTTTTTATAAATGTATGTATCATACAGACTTGCAACTTCATTTTCTATTAATGACATTTGTTGACGAAGGTCATAATGTGACCGAAACTGGTACATTGTATTACAGTACATGAATAATAATTTTATTGACTTCAGGTATTATTTTTTCCTATCACAATATTATTCTGTTCCTGGTCGTGAACACGAAACCATTGGGAATCTCACCCAAATGGGCCAGAGAAAATTGTAACCGGTAATCACCTTCTGTCCCTAGGCGGGTGCACATAGATACTACAGGGCGCCCGGGAATGATCTCCGCAGTGGCTACGTGCAGCTGCAAGTGGTTGCGTCATCAGTTTAGTTGGCAGCACGGTGTCCTTGAAAGGAGGGACACCCGAGTGTGTGGGCTGTAGGCTGTCGAAATCGTCAGTGTGTATTGCGATAAGTGAGCGTGTATATCTTCAGTGTGTATTGCAGTAAGCGAGCGTTCAGATTATTGGAAGAGTGCAACAGTATACAGGCGGTAATGTTTACTACTGAAGAGAGTTTTTTTTGGTGGAATACGTTTTTCGCGAAGGCGATCAGTTTATAGAAAATGTAAAATTAAGATTTCAGGCGCAGTTTCCTAATTCAAAGTGTCCAAACCGTGATACCGTTCGGGATTTGGTAAGTAAATTTCGTGTGACTGGCTCAGTTCACGATGTACCGGGAACAGGCAGGCCTATGTTTTTAACAGACGAAAACTTTATGAAATCTCCGTTATAATGCTGCGTAGTCCAAGTAAATCATCACGAAATCTGAGGTATACAAAACTTATCCAAAAGCGATTGAGGAACTTAAAGTAAATATAATTAATTATATGCAGTCCATTCCGCAAGAAACTTTAGTGAAAGTCTTGGACAATGTGTGTAGACGTGTTGATGTCTGTCTTGGAACACAAGGACAACACTACCAGCATCTGTTATGAATGGCTGTGGTGAGTACAAAGTTTACTGTTTGTTTGTTATGCTTCAAGCGGTAGCCATGCTGCCAACGTAACTGCTGTAGCTAGCTCTCGCAGACGCATGTAGGCGCTGTGGAGAACATTCCCGGACTCACTGTACTTGCAGCTAATTACTTTCTGTGGCAGGCGAGATTATCTCACCCCCAAATTGACCACTCGGACATGCTGCCCACAATACATTTCTTCTTGCAACGAGTAAGCAAACTTTTCGCCATAATGCCCTACAAGTTTACTGTAATAGCACATGTACCGTATTTCCTTGCATAATCGACGCACCCTACTTTTCAAAATGCAAGAAATTGGTTTATAACCTTTTGTTGCATAATCATCGTATAGTAATCTCATCTCTATGCCTGTGAGCTCTGACCACGCGTCGCGAGCGGCCAGCGTCATCATTTGTATTTCTGCAATCGTCGGTTGCACATGCTGCCGTGAACTTATATTCTGGCATGACCTTGTCAAAAGAAAGGAGTCTGTCTCTCTGCCTGCAGGCTATATGACTCACGCTATGCGAGCAGCCGGAACACTAGACAGCGCTCAACGCCAGTCCAGCGGAGTGAAACTTGTGTGGATCCATCCCTTCAGTGAGTTGACCTCGGAATGACGAGCTACAATAAACCGCCATACGAAACACTGGTAACCCCAGTTTGCCCACGTGGAAACAGACCCGACTGCTATTGGTGGAAACTTACGCAAGGGACACCCTGCGCCAGTTTAGCATCAGCCTTTTTCGTGGAAAAATCACAACAGAGACACGTGCGTGATGTTCACAATGAGAAAATACAAGAATTATACGGTGATCGTAATGAAAGTGAAATACACAGGATTACAAATTAAGCAAATTATAATAAGAAAGTGCACAAAAGTGCAGCAAATAGTGCTACAGTGTATTAACCCTCTCAGTGCCACGCGCCGATCAGGTCGGCTCTCGCTGCTCGCGCCAGAAGTGCCAAAGCCGATTGAATCGGTGTGCTGTTTATCTTATATTTTGTAGATTTCTGTAGGCATATGTCCGTGATTATTTCATACTGTTGGAAAGGTGAGGTTCCAAGCTTGCCTGTGCTGTGTCTACTTTTTTCCTTCGAAGTCCGTTACGCGACAGGTTTGAGTTTGTATTCACGCCCTCCCTTTGCGCTCCCCCAATCACGCATGTTCCCGCCAAAATTGCGGTGCAGTTGTTTTCTTCTTGTTGAAGTTTTCTGCCTACAGATGTAACTAAGAACTTTATACAGCTGGAAACATAGTGTTTCTTCGAATATGACTCTAAGGGTCCTTAATTTAAACTCAAAACTGATTTGTTACCAAAAAAAAAATTGAACTATTATCAGAAAGACCTCCATTAAAAAGGTTTAGATGCAGTATTTACCTTTCCGAACATAATGTATAAAAGAATGAGGTATTGGTTATAAATCAAAGCAAAAATAATGATTCTATCCTTGAAAGTGTGGTATTTATGACTTTTTTTCGAATAGTCTGCATGTACATTGCAAAATGGCTTGGCATTCTTGGCAAGTATTTCAGGAAATGGCTTGGAAATAAGAGGGTTAAAAAAATACCGTGGTTTTTCTTCTCTGAACTTTATTCTTCGCATGATCATCGCTTCCTGTTTTTCTTCCACAAATGTTTGGCCAAAAATATGCGATATTAATTTATGGTATTCTATGCTTAAATATCCATAGGATAAATTAATTAATCAATACATTTTAAAAAATCCCCAAATCTGCAAACAAAATCTGTGAATCCCTTTCATCATCTCGAAATCTGTTAAAATGGCAGAATTGACTAAAAGTGTTAAGCATTAAATAATGTTCCAAACAAACACAGGATGTACTCACTGCATATTTTGAAATATCTCGGTAGACAGGAACATGAGAACCAGGAATCAGGTGGACTCCCACGTCTTGGCAGCAGTGGTCGGAGAAGACGAAACACCATCGCTTCACGATAGACAAGGAGCAGTATTGCATGCTATCTTTATGTTCGTGAAACTAAACACATAGATTCAACTCATGATCAGTATGTTGAAGTACTAGAAACTATTTTTCCGAGTGGCCTAGTTCTATTATACAGTGAGATTCTTTTGCTGGAGCGGGGCCAGTGACCGGCTGCCAGGCGCGCGCGCCTTCCGTCAGCCAACTGAGCTCGGGCAGCGGACAGCATGCAGGCGAGATAACCAGGGTCATTAAAGTCATTAAGTCACTAAACTTTCATCAACGAGGGTGTGAAGTATCAGCGCACAGATAAGAAGGTAGCATAAACAACAGCTTCTTGCATGATTTAATTAAAGAAGCACAGATGGTTTCTTTTTTATTTCTTGAGCTTTTGGATGACCTCACATCGCCAGTTAAAGGTGAGATCTTACCTTCTCACAGAAGATGCTGAAAATGTTCTCCTTCAGCTGACATACAGTGACTTTGGAAGTTACATCGTTACATTATGTAGCTACTCCTGTACCCCCCTGCATGTTTACTGTAATTAAACGAAGCACGGACCTAAGCCCGCTTTATATTTAATTGTGGGGTAATTTAAAATACAAAGTGTACAGATCAATCACCCGCACTCTAGTGGAGCTGGAGAACAATATACGGCAGCAGATATCCTTCACAACAAAAGGGAATTACAACGTTTAAACGCTAATTTATTTACACGGTACAACGCCTGTCTGTCAGCTGAAGGAGAACATTTTCAGCATCTTCTGTGAAAAGGTAAGTTCCTTAATCTTGGTTTGCTGGTGAATTTACCATTAATGAATGTACTTTGTTACGGTTTCCACCTGCACGCTATCCGCGGACTGAGCAAAGTTGGCTGGAGGAAGGCGTGTGCGCCCGGCAGCTGGTTAAAAGAATCACCCTGTAGAAAGTTTTCCAGTCGGTTAACAAAAATTGTATTTGAAAAAAAAAAAAAAAAAAAAAAAAAAAAAAAAAAAAAACATGAGATAGTTATCACATAACATACTCTTATGTACAAGTCGGGGGCATAAAACACGGGGATGGCAGGGGGGGCATTTCCCCCATCAAGTTTTAGGTGCAAGACAAAAGCACCGTACCGTACTCTAAAAAAAATTAAAGCTAACCCGAAACTATTCTATACGTAAATGATTTAATCCTACGTTAGGCGGAAAATCGGAAAAGCTTCCTTGCCTTGCTTAGTCGAAATTTCTTTATTCTACCGAACAAAAAGTCTCTTTTTTTTTCCTCTCCAGCCGAGGCGCCAACTGAGCCGGTTTAAAACAGGTAAGTCAGTGTTCGGCTCTTTTTCTAGACGTTGACAAAAATGTTTTTTATGTTTTGTATTCGTATTCCGATTGTAATTTGTATTTTAATTAGGTTTTTTTAAATTAATTTTTTTAGCGTATGGCTTTTAGTGCCGGGAGTGTCCGAGGACATGTTCGGCTCACCAGTTTTGTGGCTGCTTCGAGGTGGACACCCAATGGGTTAGCTACAAGTACCGTCGTGTGTGGAGTGTTGTCTGGGGAGGAAAGTGAGAATGTAAGGGCCATTCTACACGAGTGGGTAAACTGCCGCGTTTCGCTGCCTCCTACCGCGCCAAAATGTTTCAATCTACACGTGACCGTCAAAACGCGGCATGTGACCAACCTAGAGCAGACCGCGCCAAAATTGTGCAATCTACACGTTGCGGTCAAAACGTGGCGTGTGAACAGAAGCACCTTCTATTCTATTCTTTCTACTAAGACAATTAGTCTACTCACATCTTTACATGGGCTGGGGATACGCTCTATCGGCAACTAGAGGAAATTTTCCTATTAAACATTACGCATGGGTTCTAACTGGGAATGTCAAGGCTGGTATAGAGAGCGCATCTCGCATCCAGTCGGCCGTGAGGTTAATGATGCGTGTAAACTGCTTGCTAAACGCCACATGTAGTTTACTACGCGGGTCTCCTGCTAGCGGGCAGGACGTCTCCAGAAGCGTGCTTCCCGCCCGACACGTCTCGAACGCCTCCTCCAGTGACCGGCTAAACGCTTGTGTAGACAGACCAATTCATTACTGTAGGTTCTGTCCGATGGCGTGGTAGGCGGCGGGTGCCGCAATACCGTAAATTAAATATGTAGCGTACACAGGCATTTTGTGCATGTTGGAGTTTGTTTTTAAGAGTAACAGTGAGATTTTTGTATACCACATCGCAGTAATCAAAATGAGGCAATATTAGGGAGGAAACAAGTCGTTCCTTTAATACACGAGAGAAAATAACATTCGTCCGTATCAGTTTGCGCCAGAACGACATTTGCTGATGTCCATTCAGATAGCGATCATGAAATGGATATAGTAAACACTACAGGCCGAGCCGGCATGCGAAATTGGTGTAAGTGTAATGAGTGTACCATCATGGATACGAATGAAGAAAGTGTATGCTGTTGTGAATTAGACAATGTAAAAGCAGTGAAATCAGAAGAATTTATGTGTACAACAAGAAATCCCTCGTTTTCAAGGCTTATTTTAGACCGCGAAGTGTTGACAATGGCAAGGCATAACATGAGCTTAAAAAAAATGAACAGGGCAAAGAAATGTTTACTGACAGCTTTAAATCCAACAAATAGAGCAAGCAGTTCACTTCCTGGGTAAATTCATGGACTGCGATTGGTAAAAATAACAGAATTGTCGTGCCATCATGTGTTGTCAACATCATAAGAAACACATTTCCGGAACCCAGTGGCACGCACCTATGTGGGCTTCAAGCTGTAAATTCAAACAAAGGAAGGTAGATTGTAGTTTTACGTGACCGTAAATCGTGTGATTATGAGCCACGGGACCTCCGTTTTAGGTGGATTCAGAACCATAGGACATGGCATTTCACTTCTAAAATCTCACATGCATTGACTGGGGATGAAACCCAGACCACCTTGGTGAGAGGCCAACAGCTTGACCGCTGCGCCACCACGGCCACCGTGAATTAGAACAGTAGAATTATGTGAAAATGAATGAAAATCCACAGCCTGCTTCCAGTCTCCGACCGGGTCAGGAAATGGAATGAATGAAGCCCCCATCTAGCGGCGAGGATATGGACTGTGCCGGCTGCCGAGGCCTGACGCACTCCTCTGGGGCAATGATTAAATGAATGACAGATGAAATGAAATGATAGTGGAGAGTGTTGCTGGAATGAAATATTGACAGGGAAAACCGGAGTACCCGGAGAAAAACCTGTCTGCCTCCGTTTTGTCCAGCACAGATCTCACGTGGAGTGACCGGGATTTGAACCACGGACCCAGCGGTGAGAGGCCGGCGTGCTGCCGCCTAAGCCACGGAGGCTTCAGTAGAATTATGTAAGATTGTTTAATTTACGATAAATGTAGACATATTATTTTGATAAGCAGTACGGTACATCATTTATTGTTACATGTGAAATTGTGAGAAATACTTCTTCATCAGGTCGTCCTTGGAAGGTCGAGAAACTCCCTTCGTCTTTTAGTCTCATACCTTTCCGTCCTGCTCTGCTCAGTTCCTGACGAGGAACCCCACAGTGTATTTTGTGAAGCGGCTTGCGTATGAATTAGCATTCCTGAATGACAAGTACATCCATCTGTTGGCGCCGGACACCTTATTGAAGGAACAGCTCCTGGCTTCAATTTCGGACCTTGTAGCTTTTCCGTAGGCATCAACTTCATTTTCAAAAGTTGCGTTTCATCATAATCTTTTTAAAATGCATTGAACACACAGTAGGGGCCCATTACAGGGAGAAAAATGTTTCCTCTTGCAAAATTGTACTCAACTGCTAAATCTACGTGGCGACTTACTTCGATTTGGAAATCTATGGAAATGTACTTCTTTTTCTCTACAGTTTCGGTTTTTACTCATTTTGTTGTTATAACCGTACACACTACACGAAGGCATTTTGCCAACTAGCTATCACACTCGATTATAATAAACAACACTAATCAACGGAAGAGTGGCAGCGAGCGTATTGCAACAATCAACTGAATGGAGCGGATAGCTCACTCACCGCTTACAGCGCAGTGACGTCACAGCTACTCGTGTTTCCTTTGTTTACCGGCCTGCGGAGCGGCATAGAGCAAAAGCAAATATATAGTTGAACACTGCCTGATACATACTTTGATTTTGAGGCAAGTTGACTATTGTGTTTTGGTCTCCTTTAAGTGAGAGATATAATCCAACTGATTATACATGGGAGGTAAGAGGTATCCTCTTCGGTGCATGTGGGACATCTTTTCTTTATACTAAGAAATATCTGCAACGTCTTGGTTTGTGTGCCCAGCAATACACAGAGTTGCTACGGGGAATTCTGAAGGATTCTATTCATAAAGATGGTATATTGGCTTTCACGGCCAGTGAATTAAAGCTCAGCAATTTTTCTAGGTCTGTGCCGTGTCTTGTGTGGGGTTTCGCCTATGACACCAAGCTGGTTCATCAGCGGGCTCTTGGTGTCCCTGCGCGAACCTTCCACAGGAGTAGCGAACTGCGCGTTACCTCCCGCTTTATGAAGCGAACCTGCGCCTCTTCACTGTGAGAACTAAAAGCAGAGAAATTGCTGAGTTTTGATTCCATTCATATTTTTAAGAACCATCTACATAACAACATGTGAATTTTCTCAGCTGTATTATATACAGTATCTTTAATGACCAAAACACTCAGTACATGGTAATGAAGAGGAAGATTGACGTGTTTGGGAATCGGTTACCTCTTCTTATTGGGCCAAAGCCATCGGATATTTTAAGAGCGTTAAAAATCCCTCAGTATGCCTTCCTTCGGAGGGGAAGTAAAGCCGGCGGTCCCATGTCATAGATTTATGGAATTTTAAAGAACCTTCCACTAATTGCACCTGTGTGAAGCTAAATTGAATAGGTTAAGAATGTAAACAACGCTCTAAGGTTTCTATGTTCGTTGCCAAGAGCCGACTGTGGTGGCGGCTAGTAGCTAAGTTCTGAACTTGGCCTAGTAGTCGTTGACGGTGGCGCTTGGTGGCAAAAGTAGGAACTATTAGAAAAATTCTAAGTTGCAGTACTTAAATTAAAAAACAGATAACACACACTAATACAGTCATCCCAAATTAACACTGGTTATCAGATTCTACACACACTCAAAGTACACGGGACTACATGAGTGTGTTGTCGCAGCCCCTAAACTTAAGAACCAACCAACCATCTTCTTATTGGCAAGCATAGTTTTGAGCGGGTTGAACATTTCAAATTCTTAGGAGACATGATTGATGAACATAATTATAGAAATGTGGAAATTAAAGTTAGAATACAGAATGCTAACAAAGTGTACTACTTTCTGCAGTTTTTATTGGGATCCAAATTTTTGACGAGAATAACAAAACTTACCATACCCTCATTAGGCCAGTTCTAACTTAAGGTGCAGAATCATGGAGTTTAACAAAACAGGAAGAACACCAGTTGCAGGTTTTCGAAAATAAAGTGTATAGGAAAATATTTGGACCATTTTTTGACTCCACATCTCAAAGCTGGAAAAACATCTAATATATAAAAGTGAAAGTCTGTATGTATGTATGTATGTATATATGTTGGTTCCGTATACAAATCTACACCGTTCCACCAATCTCAACCATATTTTGCATACACATAGTTTAGGACCCAGAAGGAACCGCTGGCTACATGAATTTTCGATAGTCTTTCTCATTCTTCTGATTTCGGCCCTTTTTCACTCAAAAACAGGCTAATCAAATCATAAAATATACTCATGAAGGAATGGCAAGGCAGATAGTTTCCATGGCAACATAGCTCAAGTCCAGACACGGCCGACTTGATGCCAATTGCGCTCAGCACTACCGGTATAGAAAATGAGGATCTTTACTTGAAATCCCGTTAGTTACTCAACTGCTCACACAGCACTGTCAACCGAGTTTAGCATAACAAAGACTTGACACTATCTTCTTTCTACTATATATTTTTCAAATACCACTCACTCACTCACTCACTCATTCATTTATTCATCACGAAATCTCAGAAACCACCGAACGGATTGGAATGAAATCTGGTATGCAGCTTCCTCAAGGGCCGCAAATGCCCACTAAGAGAAAAATATTGGCTATTCAGGTTTTAAAGGGGTGTTAAGGGGGTAGACCTGCATTTAATTGAATAGCAATATCTCCCGATTGGTTTCATGGAGGGATGTGATACTCGGCGTATAAACTCATCATTAAAAATAAGAAGACATGTGTCTGAGGGTTTTTCGATGTGGTGTATATTATGAGGTGAAAGGGGTGAAAAGTGGGGATTAAAAGATTCTTAACGGAGCGTGTGTCTCTTAAACGACATAGGCGAGGAGTTTGAAACACAGCGAAAAAAAAATCAACATAAAAAAGAAGTAAATATGTGTTTGACAGTTTTTTCATAAATCCAATTTAAGGGGCCCATGGGGAGAGATGAAATTCTGGGGGGGGGGGGGGACAGGAAAGAAAGTGTCCTAACTGATTGACTGACTGGCTCACTCATCATACTCAGGGGGAAAAAACTGCTTTAAAGTAAGTAAATAGCTGTTCGACATTTTTTTTCATAAATCAAATTTAAGGGGTTCATGGGGAGGGGTGAAATTCTGAAAAAAGAAAATTGAAAGAAAATGTCCAGACTCACTCACTTACTCACTCACTCATCATCGCCTAGCCAAAATTATTGAAGTTAGAAACATGACAGTTTGGGGATATGTTCATTGTATGTCAAAACCATCTACTAAGGGAGGATTTTCGGATATTCAGGTTCTAAAGGGGTCTTAAGGGGATTAAACCTGCATTTCATTGAATAACAATATCTCCCGATTGGTTTCATTGGGGGATGTGATACACGGCATATAAATTTATCATTAAAAAGTAACAAGACACGTGTCTAAGGGTTTTTCGATGTGTTTATGAGGTTAAAGGGGTGAAACGTGGGGATTGAAAGATTCCTAACGGAGCGTGTATCTCTTAAACGACATAGGCAAGGAGTTTGAAACTCAGCGGGAAAAAAATCAGCATAAAAATAAGTAAATATGTGTTTGACCGCTTTTCCACAAATCCAATTTAAGGGGCCCATGGGGAGGGGTGAAATTCGGGGGGGGACAGGAAAGAAAGTGTCCTAACTGTTTGACTGACTCACTCACTCATCAAACTCAGGGGGGAAAAACTGCTTTAAAGTAAGTAAATAGTTTTTCGACAGTTTCTTTTTCAATCAAATTGAAGGGGTTCATCGGGAGGGGTGAAATTCTGAAGAAAAAAAATAATTGAAAGGAAATGTCCTGACTCATTCACTCACTCATCATCGCCCAGCCAAAAATATTGAAGTTGGAAACATGACATTTCGGGAATATGTTCGTTGTATGTCAAAACCGTACACTAAGGGAGGTTTTTTGGATATTCGGGTTCTAAAGGGGTCTTAAGGGGGTTAAACCTGCATTTCATTGAATATCAATATCTCACGAGTGGTTTCATTTGTGGATGTGATACTCGGCATATAAACTAATCATTAAAAATACGCAAACATGTGTCTAAGCGTTTTTCGATGTGGTGTATTATTATGAGGTGAAAGGGCTGAAAAGTGGGGGTTGAAGGATTCCTAATGGAGCGTGTAGGCCTATCTCTTAAACGACATAGGCGAGAAATTTGAAACTCAGTGAAAAAAAATCAGCTTAAAAAAGTAAGTAAATCGGTTTTCGACTGTTTTTTTCATAAATTAATTTAAGGGGCCAATGGGGTGGGGTGAAATTCTGGGGGAAAAATGAGAGAAAGTGTCCTAACCGACTGGCTCAGGGAAAAAAGACAGCTTAAGAAATAAGTTAATAGGTGTTCAAGCGTTTTTTAATCAATCCAATTTAAGGGGCCCATGGGGAGGGGTGAAATTCTGGTAAAATAAATGAAAGAAAATGACCTGTCTGACTCACTCACTCATCACGCCCAGCGAAAACGATTAAAGTTGGAAACATGAAATTTTGGGAATATGTTCGCTGTATGTCGAAAACGTTAACTAAGGAATGATTTTTGTTTATTCGGGTTTTAGAGACGTGTCAAGGGGGTAAACGGGCATTTCATTGAATAACGATATCTCATGAGTTGTTTGTTTGGGGATGTGATATTCGGTATATAAACTAATCATATGTCTAAGGGTTTATCGATGTGGTGTATATTATGAGGTGAAAGGGGTGAAAATTGGGGGTTGAGGGATTCTTGACGGAGCGTGTATCTCTGAAACGACATGGGCGTGAAGTTTGAAATTCGGTAGGAAAAAACAGCTTAAAATACAAGTTAATAGGAGTTCGAACGTTTTTTCATAAATCCAATTTAAGGGGCCCTTGGAGAGGGGTGAAATTAGGGGGGAAAAAAACAGGAAAGAAAGTGTCCTAACTGATTGACTCACTCACTCATCAAACTCAGGGGGAAAACAGCTTTAAATAAGTAAATATGTGTTTGACCGTTTGTTTCATAAATCCAATTTAAGGGGTTCATGGGGACGGGTGAAATTATCAAAAATAAATGAAAGAAAATATCCTGACTGACTCACTCACTCATCATCGCCCAGCCAAAATTATTGAAGTTAGAAACATGAAATTTTGGGGATATGTTCGTTGTATGTCGAAAACGTCCACTAAGGAAAGAGTTTTGGATATTCAGGTTCTAAAGAGGTGTTAAGGGGGTAAACGTGCTTTCCATTGAATAACAATATCTCACGAGTGGTTTCATTTGGGGATGTGATACTTGGCACATATACTAATCATTAAAAATAAGCTGACACATGTCTAATGGTTTTTCGATGTAGTGTATATTATGAGGTGAAAAGGATGAGAAGTGGGGGTTGAAAGATTCCTAACTGAGCGTGTATCTCTTAAACGACATAGGGAGGAGTCTGAAACTCGGAGGAAATCTATCAGCTTAAAAATAAATAAATAAATGAATAAATAAATAAAATAAATAGGTGTTCGGCCGTGTTTTCATAAATGCAATTTAAGGGGCATATGGGGAGGGGTGAACTTCTGGAAGAAAAACTTCCACTAAGGAAGGATTTTTGTATGTTTGCTCTCATCGACCAACCAAAACTATTTAAGTTAGAAGAATGATATTTTGGGGATATGTTTGTTTGTTGTGTGTCGAAAACGTCTACTAAGGAGGGATTTTTGGGTATTGGGGTTCTAAAGGGGTGTTAACGGGGTTAAACCTGCATTTCATTGAAAAACAATATGATACGACTATGACGCGAGCGAAGCGAGGCTAAAATTGAGATGGTGTGTGTCTGTGTATTACTCAATCTCGCAAGTACCACTGGTCCGATTTACGTGAATTTTACATGGAAGTAGCTGATTTACCTGGTTAACATATAGGTTACTTTTGATTTCAATACTTTGCACTATTTAAAATGGCGACCATTTTAGTGACGTCACTACACCCTTTGGTTTCAAACTTTCATATTTCCATTTCAAATAAAAAGAGAACGCTAAGAAATAGCAAACTTTTGATGGCATATGCGAGGTTTAAAATTACATTTTCTATCCGAAAGGTATCTGCAACTGTTAGCGAGTAAAACCTAAATTTGTGCTATAAAACACGGTCAACGCCGAGTGGTGTAGTTGGACAAAATGTTCCATCCTTAATCTCCCTCTGCGCAGCACCTCGCCTATCCCCTGTTTTAACTGTCACCTTCACATTTTAATTTATTTATGACGCGTAGCGAAGCACGGGTACTTCAGCTAGTATCAAATAAAAACATACACTCACTATCACAGCAAGCACCAATACTCAACATCATTAACTCCGGAAGACTTCAATGGGCTGGTCATTTACTAAGGATGGGAGATTATAGGATGGTCTTACAAGTTTTTAAAGAAGAACCAAGAGGAAAAAGGCCAATAGGAAGACCACGAAGTTCCTGGTAAAATGAAATCTCCAAACTTTATGGACATCTGATTGTGGATAACTGGCAGAAAATCGCCCAAAACAGAGTTCAGTGGAGGCATTTTGTGAGATGAACGCAGGATCTTCGTGTTCCATAGAAGCCTCCTGAGTGAGAGAGTGTTCCGTGTCGCTGTAATTGTATCCTTGTTTTGTAATCCTGGACCTCCATGGTGTAAGGTAGGTGCTGTTTTTGGAAAAATAAAAAATAAACTATATTGTACACCCTAACAAAGTTTTCTTATAAATCAGTGAACATACAGTACTGTATTTATAATTTATATGTGAGTAATTGGATTCTTTAGTAATACAGCATGTTCACCTTCCAAATCATGCAGATTTAATTTTAAGGTATTCATTCTTCTATTAGTCATTTTCAAGAAAATTTTCGAATTTTTTAACTGTCTCATTCGATAGTATGTCCACTCTAGTTTCCAGAAATATATAGTTTATACTAGTTTTATTGTTGTTTAGCTCATTTATATTCATTTTAATGATCGGTGTGCATGCTTTTCAGCAGCTGTCAGCAGATAAAGCACACATTAATCTGGCTTTGAAACAGTCTACTCCAGAACTAAAACAATGTAGGAGATACTCACGGGTCGGAGAATGCAGAAGATTGACCTAAAATCCAAAGAAAAGGCAGTTTTTAGGAGTTGAAAAGGAAGACTCATTACTTGAAATGTGTACCTCAACTTTAAGTTACGATTTCTCTCACTTCATTTTTTTCAATATTTGTCTTGACTTGGGCAGTTAAAATGTCCACTTAGAATGCAGATATTAGTTTCATTTAAAAACTAAAATATAGACAAATAATGCAGCTATGTTGTAAAGCAGAATGAAGCTGTAAAATTGAAATTAGGGGTCGCGCCCCCCACAATTAATTTATTTTTTCAATCAAAATAACGTAAATTGTACTACAATGCTAATATATTTGCCTCAATCAAAGATGATTCTGTTATACAACATTCTGAACATACAGCAGATCAATTTGCTACAACAATGACTCAATTAAGTTGAAAAAGAGCAAAGATATCGCATCCTAAAAATGCACGTTATTTTTGTGATTAATCTTTGGAAAAGACCCCCCAAATTTATATAATTTTTCTTTTTTGGCAAAAATCCACTAGTTTATATTCTTGGAATCCGTGATATCAATTTCAAGAAAATAAGATAACTTGTAATGAAATGTCTTCAGTAGTGTCGATGAGTACCTTAACTAGACTGCCCTCGGCCTATGTAGTCCAGATAATCAGGACTTTATTGCATTTAATAATATCTAATGATCTTGAAATGTCATAGGAACTATACTACTCACATTACATGATATGTCTGGTGTAAAATTAAACCTATCTTTGTCGAATTCACGTTCAGCCAACGACTCGACAACGAAGCCTTGCTTCCCTGCAAGTCGTGCACACACTTTCCTCAATTCAAAGAACAGTTTTGTGATTGGGTAGACACGGAAACTTTCAATGGTACTAGCTACATCTGTAAACAAAGAAACAAATCAAGAGAATGAGCACTTTGTGGTAGCAGTTTTCTTAAACCGATTAAAACTACATTATATATAACATACACAGGAAGGGTGAGGTACGACCAGGCAGCCGGGAACATATGATTTTGATTACATTATTAAACCTGTCTAGAAGGTTAATCATACATTCTATTACTTTTTGTTTGCACTACGTTGTGCAGTGAACAAAATTGTATGTCATGGACGAAAACCAGTTGGGCAAATCCTCTCCCCCTCCGTGTGACAGGCCTTCAACTGGATATCAACTGGCTACATGTTTATGTACACTAAAATGTTTGGTACACCATGTCTACCACCTCTCATCAAAATACTATATAATGATGTCCTTCTCGTTTTTCAAACCACTTGCCACACACCAGCTAATTCACTTGTGGAATGAGATGAAAGTGGTATGGATTGATATCAGGCGTGAAGGGAGGATGTTCCACGTACGTGGTGTGTACATGAACTGTATCGCTACGAAAGTGTTAGAGATATTTTGGCTACATGTTTGTTACATTTCTCAGATTTATTGATGTTTACATCTGATGGTGTTTGCTTGATGAATGAAACTAGTTATCTAATTAAACCCCTTATTTGTGTGAGAAGTGTTTTATTAAGTGTATAAATAACTCATGTATTTATTTCAGACACTACGAAATTAATTAACTCCCCGCTCAATCTAATTGGGTAGACTCGTGTTGACCGACTGAAAAGCGATTGTATTAATAACAATTTGGAGGGTACATCCAGCACTAACGTATAATGCCACAATCCTCCATGATAAGCTAACAGTCCACAATGCAACTCCTGCCAGGAACAATTTTCAGTGGTAAAGGTGGGTGAGAGAGCTTGGAACACCCTCCCTTCTCGCCTGATATCAATCCATGTGACTTTGATGTCATTTCACAAGTGAAGGAGTTAGTGTGTGGGAAGTGGCTTGAAAAACAAGGAGGATGTCTTAATAGCATTTCGATGAAAGGTCGTGCACACAGATGATGGCATTCAGCACCTTACTCATTGTTTACATAGAAGTGTGGAAACAATAATTTAAATTTAGAAATGAGGTGTTCTTGCCATGTGATTACTATTGATGTTACTGAATTACAGGGTTGGGTACATTATTTCTTAAAAATAACTACGTTACTGGTACAATTATTGTCCTTCTTCTTCTTCTTCTTGCCGTGCCGTCTTCTGTCGAAGGTTGGCGGTCATCATGGCTATTCTAGTTTTGGAGTCTGCCACATGGAAGAGGGTCGTTGTGTTCATCTGAAACCAGTCCCTTTGGTTCCTTAACCATGAGATTCTCCTTCGGCCGGGTCTCCGTTGTCCTGAGATCTTCACCTGAATCACCAACTGTAGGATCCTGTATTTTTCATTCTATATTACGTGTCCGATATATTTCAGTTTCCGCTTCTTGATGGAAAGGAGCACTTTAGTCTTCTTGTGTAATCTTCCCATCATCTCACTGTTCCTCATTCTTTCCGTCCACGAGATACGTAACATCCGCCGATACACCCACATTTCGAAGGCTTCCAGCTTCTTGCACAGGGCCTGGTTTCAAGTTCACCCTTCCCTTCCATGCAATTGTCGACGTCAAGTAGAGTTACTTTTCCATAACTTTTGAATAAAATAGTTGCTTAATAATAATTTCCCCACGAGTTGAAAAATTTGCTTTAACAAAATTAACAAATCATCAGTTTCTGTGCGCCTGTTGACACGCTAGACACTGGTCATGAACGCTGTCCCTTTCCACCACTCCCTCCCTTCGTGAACGTAGGCAGCTGTCAATTGCTATCCTAACCCAGGAAATATTGTGTACAAAAACCCCTGGTTATCTCTATAATGTGTTTAAACCAATGAACTCCATCCACAACAGAGAAAATAGATTTACAAATTCTACTCTACAGATTCCCGTCCACCGTACAACTAAATACAATAGATCATTTCTTTGCACAGCTTCACGGCTCTTTAATACATTCCACCTTCATTCATTTACAAACTCTGTTAACACTACACAACTCAAGAAATACCTAATGTCAAGATTCCTGAAGGAATACGAAACACCTCAGTTGTTGAATTCGTATACCACGTAATATAAATAGTTCATACAAAATTTTTGAAAAATATCCGTGCCATACAGCTATTTATAATATTTTTAGTATCCGAGATACAACTTCCGTGGAATTGATAGTAGTTCGAGTAATCATGTCACTCATGTACTTGTTTCAATAATAGATCATATCATAATTCACATAAAGAATGTAGTCCTTTTTTAACGTACTATAATTATTTTTTTTTCAATAGATTTAATAATACATTAGGTAGGTTATTTATTTATCATCATCATCATCATCATTCTCATTTCCCCTTATCCAGCTCCTGCTGGGTCGGGGTATTTATGGCACTTCTCCACCTTCCTCTTTCCTTCCACAATTCTTCTTCCACGATCTTGTCCCAGTCCAGATTTTTTTTTTTTACGTTGTTCTTCACTGAATCGATCTACCTTGTTCTAGGTCTTCCCCTTGCTCTCTTAACCTTGCACTTTGCCTCCAGCATCTGTCTTGGTATTCTATTTTCCTCCATCCTCTTTACATGTCCAAACCACCTTAGTTTATTCTTCTCAATTCTCTCATTTAGTTTTCCCATCCCAACTTCCTTCCTAACATCTTCATTTCTCACTCTGTCTTTCCTTGTCCTTCCTATCATACTTCTTAGGAATTTCATTTCACTGGCTTGGATTCTACTCTCTTGCCTGCTTGTCAGGGTCCAAGTCTCAGCTGCATAAGTTAATATGGGTACATAGTACACTTTATACATTAGCTCTTTGCTTTTCCTTGGTACTTCCTTATCCCAAACAAGTTTTCTTACACTTTGATAGAATGCATTGCTCTGCTGTACCCTCCTGCCAATCTCCATGTCCAACCTACCAGTTTGCATTAATTCACTTCCTAGGAATTTGAACGTGTCCACAATTTCCAAACTCTGACTTCCAATTTTCACAGTGCCCTTTCCTTGTCTTTCCCCTCTTGTCATCACCATGGTCTTGCTTTTCACTATACTGATTTTCATGCCGTACTTCTGAATATTTTCGTTCAGTGCATATAGTTGTTTTTGCACTTCTTTGGTGGAAATTATTTAATTATTATATTCTAATTTGCATTATTCATCTTGTATAAAATGTTTGCTAATTGGTTTGCTTAATAATAAGTGTATTTTATATCTTGTTTTGTTAGTTGTTAAGCTAGGTTTAGTTTTTTATTACATTTCAAGCCAGAATATTGTATACACTACATAAAGGGGCTCTTTAGCCTCAGTGGCATTTCTTTATGAATAAATTCACATTCAAATTCCCCCAAACCTACGATATAGTTCTATAAAATTCCTCGTTAATGACCTACGACTGAAACGTTACGCCATACCACGAGCCGACAGTAGCCATATTTATAACTGTTCGCTGCTGACCAATAGCTGATGGTTCCTGATAAATAGCATGCTTGCTCTGTCAGTCCACGTGGGGAGTCCAGAGTCCGGCTCACTTATCAGGTATCCAGTGTTGCACAGTTGCATGCAGTTCTGTCTAGTCTCGCTGCTTGTTCTCAGTAGCTACGATGGAGAGTTGACAACGCTGTGCCTCGAACTGGGAAAGCCTAGGCTCCACGCAGACATGGAAAGTAAACATGGCCACCCAGCTAGGTTTCGAAAGCGAGCCGGTCATTAATGAGGAAAATTTGAGAACTGTTTAAATCAGCATCACATTACAAAAATAAACCAGTCTTCGAATGGTTGTACACGTGGCAGTTAATGATTTGATTTTATTCACCTATCAGTGTAATTTCGTCAGTCCGAGCTTTTCAATTGTTGGAGGTAGTCTCGGGTCCGCCCACCTCGCATTACCGAGACTCTACTGTACTGCTATCAGCGGATTGTATAATTAGGGAGAAGAGAATTTTCACCTACCATTACTAGCATTGCCAAGGGACTGTAAGACATTAGCTACGGGATTTATCTGTGGTTGTAGTGTATAGACAGGCGGCAGCGACCCATCTTCTTGGTCCTTCTGTAACAAAAATATCTTATGTATCATCTTCCTGTAGTTACTGCAAACTGGGGCATTATAATAATAATATTGTATGGCCTCGGGTGCCGGGTGCAAGCTTTGTTAATTGACGCCGCGAGGGCAACTTGCATGTCAATTTTTATCGCTCTTTGAAGAGCTATGAAAGTCAAGGAGGTTAGTAGATATCTAAGCCCCTTGACACTATAGCGCTTTCTAGTAGAGAAATGTGTTCGCGGAAAATCCCGAGATTACTGTAACTTTGCCATTATGAAAATGGCCTACTGAATTCAAATGAGTTCTTTAACATGCCAACAACGTATGACTTGCGTGATGTGATTTTTGTCGCCTTTCAAAAATCACTTACCATGGCCAGGAGCGAACCTGCAAGCTTGGGGTTGGCAGTCCGACACGATAACCACTCACCCGCCATGGCAAGCTAACTAGGGCATTGACCATTACAACAAGAACTTCAAGAAACCTGAAGTTATTTATTGCATTTTAATCAATGTTTTATTACCGGTAGAAATAGTTAGCTTTACCATTCAAATTATCTGCAAAGCAGCCTAAGTATAACAAAGGGACTCTGGACAGCAAATCCTATTTCAGGATTTTAAAGAAATTGAACTCAATTTTAGTGTCTTATACAGGGTGTAACAAAAATGTACGGCACAAAATGCAGGACACATTCCTCACACGTAGATGAAAAAATTAAGTGGTATGAACATGGGTCTGGAAACGCTTGGTTTCCACGTTACAACTCATTTTCTCTAACTCATTAATCATGGGAAAAGCACAAGAACAAAACATTAGAATCATGGAGAACATGCACTCTTGGTTACGTCGGATTACGTTGTCATTACTGTAGGTGCACCGCCAGTGTTTTGTTTTACATGGTCCTATTGCCAGGCGACTTGTGGCTTTGCTTGTTTACAGCTGTGCGACAAAACATGTATTTCATGCATGATGGAGCACCTCATTTTAGTGTTAATGTCCGTCGGATTCTAAATAACAGATTTGGTGACAGATGGATAGGTAGAGGTGGACCAATTGCCTGGTCTCCACGCTCTCCGGACCTCAAGCCACAGAACTTTCATTTGTGGTGGTATTTGAAAGCTCTTGTATATCGAACCCCAGTACAAGATGTTCAGAGTCTCCGTGCTCGTTTTATAGAAGGCTGCGAAACCATACACAATACTCCAGGGATACATCAGCGCATCCGAGATTCACTACGACGGCGGGTTGATGCATGTATCAATACGCACGGAGGGCATATTGAACATCTCCTGTGAGAAAGAGCTGCATGTTGTATGCTGGTACGTTCTGTTCTTGTGTTTTTCCCATGATTAAGGAGTTGAGGTGTAATGTGGAAACAAAGCGTTTCCGGACCCATGTTCTTCATCTACGTGTGAGGAATGTGTCCTGCATTTTATACCGTACATTTTTGTTGCACCCTGTATACCAGGTGAATCAGCTACCCCTAATAATATTGTTTTATGCAGCCCAACTAGCATTGTCATCAGGAAGAACGATATTTCTCCGCTGCATCCTGTATGGTATTAATAAGCTGCAAGTATATCCTGCAAACAATACTGAACACAATTAGTTTTCCCTCGATGTGACCACAGACTATTACGCGGGAACATAATAGTGTTCAATATCGCAGGATATGCTTGCAGTTCATTAGTACCATACAGGATGCAGCAAAGAAATATCAACCTTCCTGATAACATGCGTTCATTGGCTGCATGAAGCCAGCAATGAAAGAATGTAGTAGGGCAAAGATGAAGATAATGTTGCTTGCAGATGATGTTGTGATCTGGGGCGAGGATGAGATAGAGGTACAAGAACAGTTAGACATAATAAATGAAAAGATTCAGCAATGGGGATTGAAGATAAATGTGGAGAACAGTAAAACAGTGGTGATGAGTAGAGGTGAGAGTAATCAAAGTAGGAGATAAGGAATTGGAAGTGGTGAAACACTTCAAATACTTGGGAAGTGAACTGACTGAAGATGGAAGACTAGATTTGGAAATTAGCAGAAGAATACAACTCGGGAGTGCTTTCTACCAACAGGTACGGGGACTAGTATGGAACAAGGATATACCAATTAAAGCTAAAGAAGTTATGTACAAAGCATATTATGTTCCTATAATGACATAAGCAGCAGAAACTTGGACAATGACTAAGAGGGATGAGTGCAGAGTACAAGCAGCTGAGATGAGATTATGGTCCAGAAAACGAGGAGAGACAGAGTGAGAAATGAAGATATACGGAAAGAACTGGGAGTACAGAAACTAAATGACAAACTGCAGCAAAACAGATTGAGATGGTTTGGACATGTCAAACGGATGAATGAAGTAAGGCTACCAAGACGAGCACTGGAACGACGGATGACAGGGAAGAGAGGGCGAGGAAGACCAAGAATGCGTTGGATGGACTTGGTGGAGAATAGCATTAGAAAACGGAACCTGTATTGGAACACCGTGTCGGAAGAGGAATGGTGGAACGACAGAACAAAGTGGAGAGGAACCATATTTGCCCCCACCCAGTGTCAACTGGAAAAGGGGAAATGAAGATGAATGAATGAGCAGGGGCAGCTGAATCACCTGGTATATAGCTTTGATTACCTGGCCGAGAGGACCTGACGCGGTGGCTATGTACTAAGTAAAATATTTGGCCCAGTCAACAATGGTGCCTGATGGAGAATAAGATTTGAATTGTACCAACTGATTAAGGAAGCTGATATCAATAAGGAAATCCAAGTGAGGAGAGTGAGATGGTTAGAAAGGATGAAAAATCCTTGCAGAAAGACTCTTACAGAACCAGTGGGCACAAGAAGAGTGGAAAGATCTGCACTGAAATGGCTGGACAAAGTTGGGAAGGAGGGTTGAGGTAGGGGAGTCAGAGGCTGGAAGGCTAAGGGCCATTCTACACGAGCGGGTAAACTGCCGCGTTTCGCCCGCCTCCTACCGCGCCAAAATGTTTCAATCTACACGTGACCATCAAATCGCGGCGTGTGACCCACCTACAGCAGACTGCGCCAAAATTGTGCAATCTACACGTGACGGTCAAAACGTGGCGTGTGAACAGAAGTGTCTCCTATTCTATTCTATCAAAGTGCAAAATGACATACTGGATTTGAGCAGCGGCATTCAAACCATAGTTTATAATTTACCCTAGCATTTTACAATTTCATCAGCAAACACTCCAAACAACGTAGGAATTCAGTATATTAATACAGACTACTTACAATAATTGAAACTGAAACAAAACTTTGTTCTAAACATATCACAGTGAGAAACACACTGCACAGCTGTTTACTATTCGCGCCTATAGGCCTACATGGGCTGGGTATGCGCTCTATCGGCAACTAGAGGAAATTTTCCAATTAAACATTATGAATGGGTTCTAACTGGAAATGTCAAGGCCGGTATAGAGAGCGCAGCTCCCATCCAGTCGGCGGTGAGGTTATTGACGCGTGTAAACTGCTTGCAAAACGCCACGTGTAGTTTCGTACACGGGTCTCCCGCTAGCGGGCAGGACGGCTCCAGAGGCGTGCTTCCCGCCTGACGCGTCTCGAACGCCTCCTACCGCGACCAGCAAAATGCTCGTGTAGACAGATCAATTCATTACTGTAGGTTCTGTCCGATGGCGCAGTGGGAGGCGAGCGAAACGCGTCAGTTTACCCGCTCGTGTAGAATGGCCCTAAGACACTGACACAAGACAAATGGAGGGGCATTGTTGAGGGGGTTAAGGCTAGAACCAGACTGTAGAACTGGAAGAAAAAGGAGGAGTAAATTACACTAACTTGATGTTCTGTGAACAATAAAGTCTAGGTAAAAATTTAGGCTTTCACGACCGGCGTTGAAATAGGAATCTCTGTTTCACGGGCTTATAGGCCGTGTTCCAAGGACATTTTGTCGTCCTGACGTTTCGATGAAGACTGCGTTCAGCATGTTCACAGGTTAAATTAAGCGAGGTAAAACAAGTAAACAGAAGATATATAAATAGTCAAAAGCCCACACATACAGGCTACCATAGCAACGGTGTACCACATAAAAGTAATGCATCAAGGACAGGGCTGCTCGTCTGTTGCATCTTCTCGTCTACGACGGTCAATGAGGGCAGGCTTGAGGGGATTTAAGGACTGGAAGCCAAGCTCTGTTCACACGTTCTGCTTCCTCCTTAAGATTGAAGCTGTTAGTATGCTTCAGGATTTCAATGGCCTCCCTTTGTAGCCTGGTATGATAAGACACCGTGGTGGACAGAACTTCGGTGTCTCCATATCTTATATCGTGACCTGCGAGTAGTGAGTGTGCTGCTACAGTGGATTTATCTGTTTGTCCCACCCGGCTGTGTCGTTCGTGCTCCTTGAGGCGAGTGGCAATACTTATTTTCGTTGTTTCAATATATACTTGGCCACAATCACACGGGATTTTATAAACCCCTGCCGCGGTATGAGGATGTCGCTTATCTTTAGCGGACCTAAACATGTCCTTAATTTTTCGTGTAGGCCTGTATATGGTCTTTATATCATGGGACTCGAGTAGCCTCCCTATTCTGTCCGTGACCTTTTTTATATATGGAAGGAAAGCTCTAGCCAGGGGCTGTTTGTCTCCAATTACCCTCGTAGTTGGACGTCTCGGATGGAGTGCTCGCTGGATATCTTTCTGGCTGTACCCATTGGCGCGTAAGGCCTCGTTGAGGTGTTCAATTTCTTGTTTTAGGCACTGCTTTTCACAAATTCTTTTCGCGCGGTCAGCCAGTGTTTTTATCACTCCGTATTTCTGTCGTGGGTGGTGGTTGGACGTCTTATGCAAATATCGGTCAGTATGGGTCGGCTTACGGTAAACTGTATGTCCCAAGGTTAGATCAGCGGTCTTCATTACCATAATGTCGAGAAAAGCGATTTTCTGTTCATTTTCTAACTCCATGGTAAACTGAATGTTAGAGTTCTGGCTGTTAAGATGTTGTAAAAACAGATTTAATTGATCTTTACCATGGCCCCATATTACAAAAGTATCGTCCACATATCGTAGCCACACTTTAGGTTTCAAAGGTGCGGTCTCTAGTGCTATTTGTTCAAATTGTTCCATGAAGAAATTCGCGATCACTGGACTCAGGGGACTGCCCATGGCGACCCCATCAATTTGTTCATAGAAATCACCCTTCCACAGGAAATAGCTAGCGGTGTTAGGGACCTACGCCTACCCGGTGTAGGTATAACCAATAAAACAAATTGAATGAAACGCTCAAGACTTCTCATAAGAAAACTTTATATTCTAGTAACCGTCATTATAACATTTTCACTGCCTTGTGTATCAAAGCTCTTAACAACAAGAAACACAAAAGTCAAGGAGTAAAGAGTAATCGTCCGTGACATCCTCCCACCTTTGATGCAAATCAAACACAATGTTCATAAACAGAGACGGGAAGGCGTTTTTACTCTTCTTCCACTCCTGGTGAAGTTGCGACTTCTGAGACTTACTGCCTCCGGAACTGCACCACTAAGTAAGGGCACCGCCTCACTCCCACCTCCAGCCTCCAAAGGATATAGGTGTCTCGTAGGTCGGAGGAGTTCTCCTGAGGATGTCTTTACCCTAACTACTCGGGTCACTTTGTCTTTACCTGGAAGTGTAGCTGTCACTCTTCCTAGGGGCCAGTCTATCCTTCTCTTGTCATCACTACCAATGATGACTACATCTCCTACCTTCCACTAATGGTCAGACTCCTTGCCCGATGAACTGCATAGAAGGCTACCCAGATACTCCAGTCGGAATCTCCTCCTCAGCTCACCCCTTAGCTGTTGAAGATATTGAAACCTTCTGGTGAGATTAACTTGATCTAGCATGTCTAAATCAGGAGTGCCAACCACGGGAATGTCCTGAAGAAACATTGATGGAGTCAGAGGTACCAATTCATCACAGTCTTCTGAAATGTAGGTAAGGGGCCTCAAGTTGATTACCGATTCACTATCAGCAATCACAGTCAATAGTTCTTCATATGTCAAGATAGCTTTGCCTAAAACACGCCTTAGCAATTTCTTGACCATTTGCACAATACGTTCCCAGAATCCACCCCACCAAGGGGCTGAAGGAGGACTAAATTTCCACTTGATTCTATCAACTGATACTTCCGCACACAATTTTTTCCAGTCAATGAAGCCAAACAAATTGTTGGTGCCAACAAAGTTTGTCCCGTTGTCACTATAAATCACACGAGGCCTTCCTCGTCGGGCTATGAAATGCCTAAGAGCTAACAGAAACCCTGCAGTGGACAAAGTCATGACTAATTCAAAATGGACCGCTCTCACTATGGCACATGTAAAAATCACAATCCAAGCCTTGTTCTTGCATTTTAAGTATAGCGGTCCAGCAAGGTCCACTCCCACTACCTCAAATACACCTGCATCTCTCACACGATCTTCTGGAAGAGCTGGCGTTTCTGGAATTGTCTTTTCCATTTCGAATCTCCTGCACTGGGTACACTTCCTGATGACTTTGCGAATGGTTCTTCTTCCCTTTGGTATCCAGTAGTGCTCCCTGAGTATAGCAAGTAAAATCTGAACACAAGCATGAGAGGCTCTCAAATGATGATCTCTGATTATCATCTCAGTCAAAGGGTGCTTTGATGGCAATAACATCGGCGCACGGAAATCATATTCATCCTTTCTGTTGGTAATTTTTGTCTTAATCCTGAAGAGACCCATCTGGTCTTTAAATAAGCAGAATGTTTTCTGGTTGTCCCTTTCGGTAAACTTCTCTTCCTGAACTAATTTCAGCAGTCGTTTCTCTGCCATTGAAATTTCGAGACAATCTAATTCTGAAGCAACATTTTTCACTATGTCCTTCCTGGCATTGTTGACGAACCGTAAAATCCAGGCCACCATTCTAACGATTCGTGAGTACTTGGAAAAATAAATCAAATACCAGTGTTTTTCCTGGGAGACAAGCATAGTATTGGTAACATGGCCTTTTCTTCTTTCTTCATCGACCTCCCCTTCATTAACTTTTACAATGCGCGTTGGCCAGCTGTTTTCTTCCAACTTTAACCAAGCGGGTCCCTCTGACCAACGAGAAGAAATCAGCTGCAACGTAGAGCAACCTCTCGAAGGCAGATCGGCTGGGTTGTCCGTCCCTGGTAGATGAAACCAACGCTTTGGGTTAGTTAATGTTCTAATTTCTTTAACTCGGTTAGTGACGAACACTCCCCAAGCTTCCTCTCTTCGTATCCAACATAAAACAGAAGACAAGTTACTCCAGTAGTACTCCGGGACGTTCGTTAGATTCAAGCTTTCCTTTACTGTAAAGGCAAGACGTGAGCCTATAGTGCAAGCTAATAGCTCCAGTCTCGGTATGGTCACCTTCTTGAGTGGTGCTACCCTGGATTTTGCTGCGACCAGTTGCACTTCAAATTCTTTCCCATTGAACGATCTCAAGAAAATAACAACCGCATAAGCCACTTGACTAGCATCACAAAATACATGCAAACTCCAAGAGGATCTGTCCTCACAATTAGAAAATCTTCTAGGCACTTTAATCTCAGCAATAGAGGACAGTTCATGTAACCATTTATTAAATTTGCTTTGGGCGCCTTCACTCAGTGGACTATCCCAACTTATTTTCTCTCTCCAACTTTCCTGAAGCAAAACCTTTGGCACAATGGAAACCGGACAAGTAAATCCAATTGGATCAAAGATACTTTGAGCTACCGACAAAACTGTCCTCCTTGTGAGAACATCAGATTCATTTAATTTTGCTACTTTACAAGCCAAAGTATCAGCTACTGGGTCCCACCACAAACCCAAAACGGGTGTCACTTCGGGAACCTCATCCTCCAGACTCAATCTGGTGTGCTCCCACCCTCGGAGGTCAAATTTTCCTTGCGACAGTAACTCCCTAGACTCATCCACAAATTGTTTGAGTTCTTCCTCTGTGTTCAAGGAAGTGACACAATTGTCTACATATAGTGAGGTTCTTAGTTTATCTGCTGTCTCAGTGAAGCATGTACTGTTTTTCAGATGACTGTCTAATACGGCTCCAAGTAGAAATGGACTACAGTTCACTCCGAAAACGACCCGTTTGTGGAGGTATATTTTAAGAGTCCCCTCAGTGAAGTTCTCCCACCATAGGAATATCAGAAAGTTTCGATCATTCTCAGAGACTGAAATTTGAAGAAACGCCTTCTTGATGTCTGCGATCACACCTATCCTGTTTAAACGGAACCGGTTCAAAATAGAAGGAATTACTTCCAACAAATTGGGACCCTTTTCCAGACAGTCATTGAGTGAAAGTCCTCCTTTCGATTTACATGAAGCATCAAACACCGGCCTCACCGCTGTACTCGATCCTTCCTTGAAAACTCCTCGGTGTGGTAAATAATACACAACATCCTGAGAGCCCTCCTGACCAACTTCTTTGATTATCCCTTCCTGTTCTCAAATTTTGTCTTCCTAGATCAAACGGTGTGTTACAGAAACCAGTCTTTTTAACGCAACTTCCTTGTTGCCTGACAATAACTGCTGATCTTCTTTCCACGGAAGTGCGACTTCATACCTTCCTTCCTCATTGATCTTAACATTTTCTTGGAAATGTTTCAATGTTGCAATTTCAATTTCCTTCTTCGATAGTGTTTCAGCAGGATCACCAATTCCAATGGTTTCCAGGTTCCACAGTTCACCCAAAGAAACAGTTCTCACAAACAGAGAGTTCACCATTGACACTGTGCTATCGTTTTCAGTTGTCTTCCAAAGCTGACCCATTACTGTCCAACCAAATGTAGTCCTAACAGCAACCAATCCAGACTTCAACTTGATTGTGTCCCCGTCAATAAACTACCCACAGTATCTGCGCCGATTAGTAGTCCAATCTCCGATGGCTCTGGGCCAAAATCAGAGAGCCAGATTTTCTTTTCTCTGATCTCATCCATCCAAGGGCCCCGGTTTAACCGTGGGATTACACCACAAATTTCCTTTTGTCCCAACACCTTTATTTTTCGAGAAATTGAATGACGTAGGTCGTCTATATCTATCTCATATAGGTTATGATCATTGGCACTGATTGAAGCACCCCCAAAAAGCCTGTGTTCAATTTTTTCAGTCTTTGATGGAATATACCCCATTTCCACAGCAATCTTCTCTAACAGATAGGATCTCTGCGAGCCTGTATCTAACAACGCCCGTGCAGTCTTTTCTCTACCTTGATGAACCAACCTAACTACAAGAGTTTGCAGCAGTACTTCCGAAACATCACTAGTTTGTGTATTAAGGGTTGAGTTGGGACACCAGGCAATTTTGAGCCCCTTTCCTGGTGCTTCTCCTCACCTTTATAATCCCCCCTATTTACATCTAATTTTGGGCACATAATAGCTTCATGTTTACTATTGCACACAAGACACTTCAGTTTCGTAATACAATTTGCAGCCCTATGTCCAACCTTCAGACACAAAAAACAAGCCTTGTTTTCAGACAGTCTTTTACGTTTGTCCCCTAAGTTCATTTCTTGAGCAAGATAACACCCCTTACTGTTATGTGTTTTTTTTTTACAGAAGACACACGTTAAACTGTTTCCTTCACCTTTACCAGCAAAGAGAACACTAGCAGTTGCTAAACTACTTTCTTTCCATTCTTTAACTTTAGCACTCCTTGATTCACTAGAAACTCCAAAACCAGCTTGAGCAAATGTAATCCTCTCTTCACTTTCTACTTCACCCTTCAGAAAACCAAGTAATGCAGTCAGTTTGTCGGCATGTCCATTGTCTTGATCCCTCATAGCCGTTGACGAACTCCTCATCCAGACACGTAACACTTCCTCAGGCAAGCAGGATTCTACTAGAGGGAAAAGCATTGACCCGTACTTATCTTGGGTAACACCTATAGACTCCAAAGCTCTCAGTTGTGCTTCTAACTTGTCATATAGACTAGCAAGTTGAGTCTTCTTCCTTGTTTGAGAAACACTTTTCACTACAAGACTTATGAGTTCCCTTACATAGAACTCAGTCAATAAATCCTCCCTTCCAAATCTACCCTGAAGAGATTCCACTGCTTTAGGGTAATTTTCAGCAGTAAGGGGGAAACTGGTAACTAATTCTCTAGCGCGACTATCAACTTTCGTGGATTGGATCAAGTATTGGAATTTGTCTTCGTCCTCAATTTCAGAGTCCTCATGAATGCGCCAAAATTGTCCCCAAAATTCCAACCAATTTTTAATCTCCCCATCGAATTTCATGAGTTCTATTTTAGGTAGTTTCAACTGCCTTTTGGTTTTATTCCCATCTGATAGGACCGATCTTGCTGACACCACTGCCAATACATTGGAATTAGCCTGCAACCGTAGAGCATACTTCTGTCTTGCATCATCCAATCTGTCTCGAAAACTGTCTACATATTCGTACTCATGGTCATACTCATCCCCTTCCTTTTCCAGCAACATACTTAAAACTTTCTCGTCCAACGGTGCCAGCTCCGTTCCTAACCTCTCCAATTTGGTTAGCAAGGACTGTAAGGTGTCGTCGTCCACGCCGTCTTGAATTTCTTGATTTAAGTTTTGCAAAAGCGCATTGTACGTCTTCGTAAAAGTCGCTCTTACCGGCTTCCGCGCTTTCATTAACTTCTCCATTTCCAATACGAACACAGAACAGGAACACGCGGTCTTTAAATCAACACAATCTTCAAGTTGTTTGAATTAATACGCCATCCTGGCAGGGTCGCCAATATTTTGTTAGGGACCTACGCCTACCTGGTGTAGGTATAACCAATAAAACAAATTGAATGAAACGCTCAAGACTTCTCATAAGAAAACTTTATATTCTAGTAACCGTCATTATAACATTTTCACTGCCTTGTGTAACAAAGCTCTTAACAACAAGAAACACAAAAGTCAAGGAGTAAAGAGTAATCGTCCGTGACAAGCGGTGAGGCAGTGGCGGAATAAGGCGGTGATATCATCAGGAAAAATCGGTGCGATGTACTCCAGGGCTGCCTTTATAGGTATTTTTGTGTAAATTCAAAAATAACTTCTCTCCACTTGACACCAGTGAAGGAATGTTCCTACCAAGGACATCATCCCCTCTCTTTCCCCTAGCCAGTCTATATTTCTCACAACAGGAAGTTCGAGACAGCCTACGGAGAACTCGCCCCCATGCTGCGACAGGTCCAGACTTAATCCCTGCTCGGATCCTTCATTACTGTGCAGATGCCCTGGCACCCTCATTGTGCACTCTCTTCAACCAGTCCATTAACACCGGGACTCTACCACAAGAGTGGAAACATGCCAACGTGGTCCCTGTGTTCAAAGATGGTGACAAGGAAGACATGGACAACTACCGCCCTATTTCTCTAACGTCTGGTATCTGTAAATGTATGGAGTGCCTGGTTGCTAGGAACATACTGGAATTCCTGAGCGAACGAGGCCTGTTAAATCCAAGCCAACATGGCTTCGTTCCGGGGAAATCTTGTACAACTCTTTTGACAAAAGTGATTGATGACTGGCAGAACTCCTTGGATCAGACTAACGTCTGCCAAGTAGACTGTGTGGCCCTGGACTTGAGCAAAGCTTTTGATCAGGTGCCTCATCAAAGACTCTTGTTAAAGCTTAGCAAATATGGCATCGGAGGCAAACTGATTACATGGTTGACGTCATTCCTGTTAGGTCAAACACAGTGTGTCGTGTTTGGCGGGGCCAAGTCGCCGAACATAGTGGTAACTTCGGGAGTATCACAGAGGTCGGTGATTGGGCCTTTGTTGTGCATGGCTTTTACCCTCGACCTTCCAAGCTGTGTGACGTCTACGATGGCGCAGTATGCAGACGATTCAATAATTTACAGAGCCATAAAGAATAATGATGACGTCAAAGCACTATAGGAAGATCTGGATAGTGTGGCACTGTGGTGTGATGTAAATAAGATGACCTTGAATGTAAACAAATGTAAACATATTCGGCTAAGTAGGGCCTGACAGCCTGTTGAACATACCCTTTCACTGAGCGGTAAAATTCTTCCCATGTGCAATTCACTGCGAATGCTGGGAATACACATTTCCAGCAATTTGAAGTGGAATGTACACGTTGAGGAATCTAGGTGTAAGGCATTTAGAATTCTAGGATTTGCAAGACGTAATCTTCAGGGATTCAGAAGCCGTGCACTCCGAGCGGTGTATCTCTCCACTATATGGCCCATTCTTCTGTATGGACTCCCTGCCTGGCATCCCACTACCGAGGAAAACATGAGGAAGTTGAGTGCAGTCCAACGACGAGCAGAGCGACTCATTTACAAACAGGGAAACAAAGTTTTGACAAAACCACTAACATCAATCAATCACATATGTAGCCAAATAGATCTCTTCTTTCTCCGAAAATCTCTAGCTGGCACCATTAAACTGTCCCCATTTCACCGCCTTCAGCTGTCATATCGCTCAGTCCGTAGAGCATAGGGTGTCACCCTCGTTCCTCCATTCGCTAGGACAACAGATTATCAATCTGGGTTCTACAATCGCTCTGCTCGACTTTGGAATGACCTGCCTCATGCAATAAAAGACCTTCCTCCACAACAATTTTGCCGCAAAGTGAAGGCTGTAAAGGGACTAAAACCCCATGTAAATTGAATTTATATAATGTAACTTTGTGAGTGAGTGGGAGTGTGTGCATGCGTGTAGGTATGTATGCATGTGTGCGTGCGTGAGCATGTATATGTGTGTGTGCGTGCCTGTATCTTCCCTTTTATTTATTAATTGTATGATATAGACGTCGTGTTCAGCAGGTTATGTGTATATAGCAATGTAAAGTTATAAATTGTATATATGTAACATATCAGATTTGTATAGATTTAATGAACGGAGATGGAGACACTGCTGTGTATGTGGGGCTTGCCCTTTCTGTATCTACCGTCCATAAATTGTAGACACAATTTTTGGTAAATAAATAATAATAATAGTCCAGTCCTCGCCTCTCTTCTTGTTACTCCGATCCTACTTCGTAGGAACTTCATTTCACTTGCCTGTATTATGCTCATGTCTCTTTTCTTCATTATCCACGTTTCAGATGCATAGGTCAGTATCGGGATATAGTAGCTTCTGTATAACATTTCCTTGCTTTTTTGTGGGACATCTTTATTCCACACTAAGCTCCTAATGCTTCTCAGAAATGCTTCTGCCTGTCTGCCACGTTCCGTAATCTCTTTGTCATTTCTCCCATTTTCCTCCACTATACTTCAAGTACTTGAGACTTTCCACCTTCTTCAGCTGTCCACCTCCAAGTGTTAGTTATTGTTGTTTTAAGGGGCGTAACTACGAGGTCATCTGCCCCTAAAACCTCCAAGTGTTATCCCACTCATTGGTCTGTCCCTTTTCCTGGTCGTTAACAGGTTCTCACATTTACTGATGTTGAACTTCCATCCGTACTCTCCCACTGTTTCTTCCCAAGCCTTCAGTTGCTCCTGAATTTCCTCCTCCTTGTTTCCCCAGACCATGAGATCATAATTTCACCACAGTCCATCAAAACTCCAATGACACAATCTAGATGCAAGAACTTCTAAGTATTTGAAATTTTTTATTTAAGTATTTGGAACTTTTAATTTAAAATTTAAAGGATATCCATTTTCTAAAAATTAATGTTATCATAGTTCATACAGTCTGATGCTGAAGAAGGTATCATTGTATACAGAAACATGTACATCATTTTTAGTATTGACGAGGTGGATTCCATAAAATAAATTAATTTAACTGCAAAGAAGCTATGATGTACTGGTCAGGTCCAAAGAGGCTACAATTACATGGAACATCAAACTACCAGGATTTCAATTACTGGGGGACTACTGTATAGGAAGGTAAGAATGAAATAGAGAAGAACAGCACTAAAAGAAGAAAACTCTAGTCAGCAAATGTGAATGATGACTTGGAACTGCAAAAATAGAAAAACTTAAGGGAATTTTCTTACCCTGAGGAAAGATTGCACGTTTGTTGACACTATGTTATAGTTCCTTTCCCCCATTCTTTGTTTGGCACCTGGAAGAGGTATTTCATGGGTTCCTTCGGAAAACTTTGTTGCTTCGTAACAGTATCCAGGAGGAATCTTGTCTAGTACAGGAAGAAACAAATATAAGGTATAAACAGCAGTAAAGCTGGTATAAGATAGCTTCAAAAAAACATGGTGACAAGAGCACTCATGGGTGACATATTCCCCCTTGGGTTCATAAATCCCACCAGGTCTGAAGCAGGAGACAACTTTATTATGCAGCCGTTACATGATGCATATGTCAAGTTAGATCCTTGCAACATCTGTTGAAAGATGACTGCATACACGGAAACAGGCGCGGATTCAAGGAGGGGGTCACGGTGGTCATGACCCCCCCCCCCCTCCAACGGGAGACCAAAATTTTTTTGCAAACTCTAAAAACGAAAACACAAGAACCAGACAAATAAAACTTAACGAATTTTAACTGAAAAACTTTTTTTTTTCATTTTATTCAATACTGAAAATATCTTTATTGCAATTATGATGTTCTGTTACAAGTGTACATATTTACAACTTCATACCTGTTATATAAAACGAATATTTATATAACAAAATCAACTCGTTTATTTTGTTTAGCAAACCTTGTGATTACCGAATCGATGTTTATAGTGATGTCACGATGAATGTGCAGCAATGCACGGATAGAAATTTGGGGCTTCTTTTTGCACCAAAAAATTTTGCCGACGTCCAAACTGCAAGCTTGGTTGGCAATTTAAGCTGTGATTTTCCCCCTTTGTCGGTACCAACTCGACTTGCCGAAACTGTAACGTACCTTGATACTTTTCTCGAAGCTTGATGTAAAAGTCGCAAAACACGCCGTTGCAATTTGTACAAATACTTTTGGTGCGCTAAACGCATCAAATTTCTATCCATGTAGCTTGCAAAAAAATTGGTCCGGTTTTGTACGTTTGGTTATTTTGTGATTGCGTTTTTAGTGATACCATTTTTCTTAACAATTTCGATTCTCTGACCCCCACCCCAAAGCCAAACTCTTGATCCGCGCCTGCACAGAAACATGCTCAAATGTGGAAGTATGTAGTGTGATCTCTGGCAACTTGCTGAGATGTACGATGAGATTTAGTATTGGTGTAATGAGCTCGATAACAGAAGGATGGATGTGCAAGATGAGCAACAGTCTGGCCGGCCAAGCACGTCCATACACATTTCCATCTCTTCAGATTATCAAAGTAGCACGTGGGTGGTATGCAATTTAATGAGAACGGCCGTTCAGCACGCCGTCAATAAAATTTGCGAATTTCTTCTTCTCTTAATTTAACTTAAGTTTAACAAATCAAGAATTTGTGAATTTAATGTTCTTTTTAACTTCACTTAAGTTTTACTTTATCTAGTTTTTAATTGGATTAATCAAATATTTATGAATTTAATGTTCATTTTATTTAAGTTTATTTACCTTTTAGTTTGATTAATCACCAAATATTTGTGTGAATTTAATGGTTTATTAAAATTGAACTTGAGTTTAACATTATCTAGTTTTTAGTTTGATTAATCAAATATTTGTGAATGTAATATACATTTCAATTTACCTTAGTTTAATTTAAATGTATCTAGCTTTTACAGTAGTTTGATTAATCACTAAATATTTGTGTATTTAATGCTCATTTTAATTAAACTGAAGTTTAATTTAATTTTATCTAGCTTTTAGTTTGATTTATCACCAAATATTAGTGAATTCAATATTCTTTTTAAACTTTAGTTTACGAGTAGTTTAACTTTATCAACAGTATTATGCTCTGTATTATTATTTTATATGTAACTAGGAGTGTCCAAGACTACACGTTCCAGACTCATCTACCTCCTCGTAAGAGAAACATTCCTTATCGAGGACCTAAGCACACTCGAGACTCGGAAAATCTTTTATCAACATTAAAAGCAAAAAGAGAAAAAAAACACCCGTAGAATTTTATGGAACCGGGGCCATGGTAGATCGGACATGGACCACATCCAGCTTTGAGATGAGGCACGTGTGTATCAGAATGGCGGTACACGGATTTCATCATCTAATCTGTGTGAACACATCATATCATGAGCCAGCTGAGACGTGTGAGTGCAACTTATGTGGACAAACATGTGGACGCTACCACATAGAATTGTGCAAAAAAAAGTACCCAATCAATTACAGAATATGCAAACCAAGGCACCAGAATGCAAAATTGAAATTACTTGAATAATTTGTATTGTAATTAAATTTTCCATTTGTTTTTTATGGCCATTTGGCTGCAATAAAAGTATTGTTACCGGACTATCATGATACAGAGTAAATCGTTGTTGCCTAGTGACAACCTGTCCATCAATGGTAAGGCATAGACTATCATGATACAGTGTTAGTCGTTGTTGCCTAGCGACAATATGTCCGTCAAATTATTAGATCGGTGAAACGGTATAGATTTGTGCAAAAGGGCCCAAATGCAGGGAATGGAGTAATCTGTCCGAAATTTAAAGTAGACAGTGTTACTCGTCGGATTCCAAAGGGTAAGTATACACATTTTGGTTCAGATCGGTGAAACGGTGTAGATTTGTATAAATAACAGACAAACAAACCAACATTGAGTTATATATACAGTATATAGATGAAATGAAAGTGGGAATCATGAATGTCATGACCCTGACAGGCAAGGTGGAGGAGGTGGTAGACTTCATGGAGAGGGAGAAGGTTGGAATGATGGGGCTGAGTGAAGTGAAATGGAAAGGCAAAGGAAGGAAGAAATTGAGGAAAGGATATACATTATACTGGAGTGGTGGCCAAGAGGCAACAAGATGTTCAGCAAAGAACATATAGCCTACTTTCTCCTAAATGTATGGGTATCTTTATGACTCTTTGTCCTCATCCCTAAAACAATCACCCCAACCACAATGTATTGTTAGTTTTCTTTTATATTGATAATAAGCCAGTAAGTGTCAAGATCAATATTATATACTTTATGATGATTGAATAACAAAACTACTAACTTATTGTAATGCATTCACGTCCGTTAATCTCTATATTAAGCCAGCCTGCAAAATTATGAATCTTCCGCCCCAATCACAGTAGGTGGTGCTGCGACCTATCAGTGAATTAATCTTTATCTTGTACGCCTATGCACTGCCATCGTAATGTACTACGATGGCAGTGTTCTATGGGTGTTGAATGAGTAGGCAGTTTAAAGTAGCCAAGAGGGAGGCGATCCAGCTGGCAGTGTTTAAAGGTATTCGGAGCGCGATCGTGGCTAATAGTTGAACTACCAGTATTACAAAATTGCCATACTTCAGGAGGCCAGCTCAGGCATTTACACAGCGTTATGTTTGGAACAATATTACCCACATAACCCACAAGAGGACAGCACCGTACAGAGGCATTAAGAAGGCTGTGGTTAATGACAACGTGTATCTAGTTCTTCTATTCTCCTTTTTCTAATGTCTTCTGTTTATGTGCGATGCTGGGACTGTGATTTTATTAATATACGAGTGTATACTTTATCCTCTCCTTTGAGCTAAATGACATTTTATTCAGTATCTGTGGGAAAAGCTCGTGCACATCATTTGTAAAAGAATTCAAGAAAAAAAAACCTAACTGTAGCAGTACTCGATCCCCAGTCAACTGCGTGTCAGACTAACATGCTAGCCCAGAGCTAACCGTATCCATGACGTCAGTTGTTCTTAACTGACATATTAGAAACAAACTGTTGGCAAATAATGACTTTAAATAAACGATTTCTTCACTGCAGTACATCTTCATTAAAGATCATTTCATACAAAGTTTATATTATTGTATCAGTACGGTATATCACATACAACATACTAAAACTACTGAAATATAAGACAGGCACATGAGGACAGCTGCCATCTTGTCGTGTGACACAAACAGCTCAGCTCTTTTAAGCCACTCGTACTGTATAATATTATAATATTAAATTATAATAAATAACGGATCACGACCTTCAGGATAGCTTAAACCCCCCTAGGCTCGATAATCGGAATTGGTGGGTCTTAAGCTATTTATTAAAATGGTTGCATAATTCACACGGCCGCCATCCTGAAATGGCATGGCTGATGACCTTGAATTTTGGGTGAAAGACGCGTCCTGTATAAAGGTATGTTGTCACCAAATTTGGTAGAGATCGGATGATTAGTTTAGCCGTAATTTGATTTTACGTTTTGAACATTTGAGTGGCCGCCATTCTGTTTTGGTAAAGATGGCGGCGATATAAAGTATGACACTGAGGTGTCCTTTACTAGTGCTACCTCTGTACCAAATTTCGTTCAATTCGGTTTCACAGTGTTCGAATTGATAGGGGGGGACAGACATTCAGAGTACACACACTCACACACACACAGACACACACACACACACAGACTCACACACACACATACACACACACACACACAGACTCACACACACACATACACACACACAGACAGACACACTTTTTTCGCCCTGTGTTGATCTCATAAGTCTACTTTCATTTTTTGCAAAAATCGAAAGTAGGCTAAAAAATGGCGTGGGATTGATAACCACGAAACAACTGGAGGAGTATGTTGAAGTGGTCGAGTGTGTGAGTGACAGAATAATGAAAATTAGAATGAAGATGAAGAATGACGTGATGGACTTCATACAAGTGTATGCACCACAGACTGGAAACAGAGAAGAAGATATTGAAGTATTCCTGGAGGATGTAGAAAGAGTAATCTCAGATGTAGAAGTGGTGATCATGGGAGATATGAATGCACAAGTCGGAAATGAGAGACAAGGAAAGGAAGAAGTCGTTGGACCATATGGATATGGGAAAAAGAACCGGGAAGGAGAGGAACTTGTAAACTTTTGTGAAAGGAATGGACTGATAGTGGGTAATTCATGGTTTCGGAAGAAAAACAGCAGGAAAATTACGAGATATGGGTGGGGTGATAGAAGAACAAAATCAGTAATTGACTGCTTCCTGGTGGAAAGGACAAATCGCAGAAAGCTGATGGATGTGACAGCTTTACCAGGAGAAGCATTTGATGGGGACCATAGAGCTGTGGTGGCAAAATTTAGATGGGGAAAATTGGAAAACCTAAAGGAGATCAGAGAAAGTAAAATAAAAGTATGGAAATTGAAAGACAAAGCTGTACAGGAAGATTTTCAGGAGAGATTGAAGCAACAAATCCCAGTTACTGAAGTGGAAAATGTAGAAGAGGAATGGTCCCACTTTAAAAAGGCATTTGCTGGTGCAGCAGAGAGTGCTTGTGGTAGGACGTCAACAAGAGTGAAAGAGAAGGAGACACCGTGGTGGAATGAGGAAGTGAGGAAAGCAGTGAAAGAAAAGAAGTCTGCATGGAAAGAATGGAACCGAGATTAAACAGAAGAAAGCAAAAGGAAGTATCACGACAGCAAACGGAGATGTAAGAAAGTGGTAGGAGAAGAAAAGTTGGGAAGAATTTACACGAAGAATGGAAACAGATGTAAGTGGCAGTAAAAGGATGCTGTATGGGCTTCTAAGAAGTAAGAGGAAAGAAAGGGTTACCACAAAGCTGGTGAAAAAGGAAGATGGAGAGTTGTTAACACACCCGGAAGAGATAAAGGGACGATGGAAGGAGTATTTCGATAAGCTATTGAACGTGAGCAATTGTACTGGTGAGATCGAAGTGACACAGCCTGACGACTCTATAACAGAAGATGATATAACAATGCTGGAGGTGGAATAACAGTACAGAAAATGAAGATGGGAAAAGCAACAGGGGTGAATGAAATCAGTGTAGAAATGATAAAGGCTGCTGGACCTGTTGGTATGCAATGGTTGTATCGACTGCTAAAGTGTGTGTGGAAACGGAAATGTGTACCAGAAGACTGGGAGAAAGGGCTAATAATACCAGTGTTTAAGAAAGGGGACAAGAAAGTGTGTGATAACTATAGAGGGATCACCCTCATATCACAGATAGTAAAAATACTGGAAAGGATATTAGAAAGAAGAATGAGAAGAAAGGTGGAAGGAGAGTTGCAAGAGGAACAGTATGGCTTCAGGATTGGAAGATCCACAGTGGACCCAATCTTTAGCTTGAGGCAGGTGATGGAAAAGAAATGGGAATATGGAGAGGATTTGATCATGACTTTCATAGATCTAGAAAAGGCATATGATAGTGTCCCCAGAGAGAAGGTATGGGAAACCATGGTTAAGAAGAGACTGGGAAGAGAAATGTTGGAAATGGTGCAAGCAATATACAACAACTGTGTTAGCAGGGTACTGACCCCAGTTGGAAAGACAGATTGGTTTAGGAACAAGACTGGACTAAGACAGGGGAGTGTGCTGTCACCTCTTTTATTCATAATGGTAATGGATGAAATTGTAAAGGAAACAAAGGAAGCATATGGACATAAAGAAATGAAGTCACTATTATTTGCAGACGATATTGTGGTCTGGGGAAGGAACACCGAAGAAGTGCAAAAACAACTAGATGCACTGAACGAAAATATTCAGAAGTATGGCCTGAAAATCAGTATAGAGAAAAGCAAGACCATGGTGATGACAAGAGGGGAAAGACAAGGAAAGGGCACTGTGAAAATTGGAAGTCAGAGTTTGGAAATTGTGGACACGTTCAAATACCTAGTAAGTGAATTGATGCAAACTGGTAGGTTGGACATGGAGATTGGCAGGAGGGTACAGCAGAGCAATGCATTCTATCAAAGTGTAAGAAAACTTGTCTGGGATAAGGAAGTACCAAGGAAAAGCAAGGAGGTAATGTTTAAAATGTACTATGTACCCATATTAACTTATGCAGCTGAGACTTGGACCCTGACGAGCAGGCAAGAGAGTAGAATCCAAGCCAGTGAAATGAAATTCCTAAGAAGTATGATAGGAAAGACAAGGAAAGACAGAGTGAGGAATGAAGATGTTAGGAAGGAAGTTGGGATGGAAAAACTAAATGAGAGAATTGAGAAGAATAAACTAAGGTGGTTTGAACATGTAAAGAGGATGGAGGAAAATAGAATACCAAGACAGATGCTGGAGGCCAAGTGCAAGGGTAAGAGAGCAAGGGGAAGACCTAGAACAAGGTGGATCGATTCAGTGAAGAACAGCATGAGAAAAAGAAATCTGGACTGGGACAAGATCGTGGAAGAAGAATTGTGGAAGGAAAGAGGAAAGTGGAGAAGTGCCATAAATACCCCGACCCGGCAGGAGCTGGATAAGGGGAAATGATGATGATGATGATGATACAGTATATAGATTGTGATCATGCTATGTATGAGTCAGTCTCCAGTATGAAATTTTATTTTGTTGGAGAAAATTAATTAATTAATTCATTCAATCTATCTATCTATCTATTTATATAGTTTACACCCAAATTGGAGCACTTAAATGAAACCAAATATGGCAAGAAGAGTAAATTGAGAATAATTTGGTGTGAAGAAGAATTGGCGAGAACTGACTAAGATATCATTTTTAAAAAGACAATGGAATCATACTTCCAAAACGGTTTTTAAGAATTTTTAAACATTTTAGATCTTAACAAAATAAGTGTTAATTATGTTTTATGATGTTTAGGATATCTTGTCTCATTATAATGATGTTCAAATTCTTATGTATTAACCAGAACATTAGTGTATACAACCTGTGACAATAAAGTTCGGTGAATAGTCTTGTAATAAAAACATAGATGAACAATGCACGACAGTGACCCTACTGTCCTTCGAAAGAGTCTCCTCCCATAACTATGCAATGCTGAGATCGGCGATACATGTCCTCAAAACTTTGCAAGAAGGCGTCCTTTGAGATGGAGTTGAAAAGCCTCGTCCCGGTGCGTTCGGTGAATAAAGTCAGAACAGTCGACCTGGCAACATTGGCGACACACAATGCAACGTGTAAGATCTGTTTGACACAGTGCGTGTTTAGAAGGATGAATTTATGCAACCTACCATGCACACCTCTTCGGCAGGTGGCTGTGTGAAGAATGAATTTATGCAACCTACCATGCACACCTGTTTAGCGGGTGGCAGTGAGAAGGGTGAATGTTTTGTGGAATGGAATGGCACTGAAAACCATCGTCACGGGCGACAAGACCTGCTGTCTGAGGTACGACCCCAAAGTATGGAATGGAGGGGTCCAGGTCCAGTGTCACCGAAAAGCCCGGAAGGGCGTCCAACGTAATGTGACGACACGACTGAAGGCTATGCCTAAAGAGTTTCCAGGACTTGTACACACATTCTCAGAAGTGCATAACCATCCACGGGGATTACTTCGAAGGACAGTAACTGCTGTTACAGGTAAGCCAACAATCCATTCGTAATATAGACCCATTCACCGAAATTTTCGGTTAGGAAACAATGTGACGAGGCTTTTGAACACCATCCCAAAGGACGCCTTCTTGCAAAGTTTCCAGGACATGTATTGCCGATCTCAGCATTGCATAGTTACGGGAGTGGACTATTTCGAAGGACAGTAGGGTCACTGTCGTGCATTGTTCATCTATAATGATAGTACAGGACTATGCACCGAACTTTGTCACAGGTTGTAAATTTAGATTGCAATGGCTGAAGAAGGTTTTTTGAAAGTCGAAACATGTACCTTGATTAAGAATATAAGTTCCTAAGTAAAATATAAGGTGTGTTCAAAAAGTAACGAGCCGGAGGCTGGAATGCGCAAACCGGTGACGACATCGGCTAATCGTGGCATGTGTAATGAGATGTGGTTCCGACCAGAGCGTGGAAGGTCATAGCCCGTCGCTAGAGGTCACACGTGCATGTCATGTGATGATACAAAGCGAGCAGCAGCATGCCTCAATTGTCCAACGCTGCCAGTCGCATTGCAAACAGTGACATGGAGGCGTCAACCGAAGAGCAAAGAGGTGTTGTTCGGTTTCTGACAGCGGAAGGAGTAGGGGGAACGGACATTCATCGTCGAATGTCACAAGTGTACGGCGAACACTGCATGTCCCTTGCAAGGGTCAAGGCGTGGCACAAGCGCTTCAGGGAAGGACGGGTGTCGTTAGCCGATGATGCCCGGTCTGGGGCACCCCCCTGCATTACCGATGACAACGTCCAGCTGGCTGATGCACTCATTACCCAGGACCGCCGAGTGACAGTGAACACCATAGCCGTCGTGGTCGCTCCACGACAATGCACGACCTCATACGGCCAACACCGTTGCAGCATTCCTGCAGAAATTCAAATGGGAGGTTCTCGGCCACCCTCCATACAGTCCAGACCTCTCACCCTGTGATTACACCATGTTTGGTCCCCTGAATCAGGCTCTGCGGGACCAACGATTCACCTTGGACGCCGACGTCCAGCTGTACGTGTGGAACTGGTTCACATCGCAGCCCAGGGAATTTTATGAGACAGCCATTCACCGCCTCGTGTCACAGTGGGACAAGTGCCTCAACAGCCTGGGCCAATACTTCTAACATACAGGTACTGGTTTCTGTAATTATGCCTTCGGCTTGTTACTTTTTGAACGCACCTTATAATTTGTATTGAAAAGTGGAACAATTGTAGTAATTAGGTATTAATAATTCAATACACAAAATAAGAAATCACAATAGTCATAGATATACATAGATTTCTCAACACAAATAAATCAATATGGATCAAAAAGGAGTGAATTCAGAATTGGGTGTACAATATTGGTTGATCAATTTCACAGCAGGCATACTAACCAAGATCTATCAAGTAATGCATAGTATCAGTGATCCCTTTGCGCAGAGTGAATCTTGCTATAGCTATCTCACATGGATAATAAGTACCCTCTCTCTGGCAATAGTAATTGACATGGGCGAAATAGAACGGGTATCGCAACATCACTCCTGAAAAAAGCCAAAGCATTAGAAAAAGTAAAAATAAAATAGGATGAATCCAGCAATCCAACAGAAGTTAAAACATAAACCTGTCCCTGATTCAAATGTGGATTTCATCTTTGAACAAAAACAAAATTACACACACACACCTACTGTCGACCAAAGTATTATGTGCACTCGAGTTTGAAGGTTGTTTGTGAAGTAACCAATAGACCTACATAAAATCCAATAACATCATCATTTTCATCATTCTATTTTACGTTAGTTCATGTAGGTTTGAAATTTTTAATTTATATTTTAATATTTTTTATCACGGTTGGAACACACAAAGTGCACATTTTAAGCGTGCTTCAACCATGCGTCACATTTAAGGATTATTATCTCAAAAACCCGTCATCAGATCGAATCCATATTTTAACTCAATATACATTGGAATGTTGTATAACTGGTTTATTAATTTCAAAATTTTGTGTGTCCAAGAAACAAAGTTGTTATCATTTTTGTAAGGTAACGTTTTCTCGGCTCGGAGTGGTTGGAAAATGTAGTTCTTGGTCGCGTTGTAATCGAAAAGTTATGCTGTATGACTGTAAAATACGTAAATTAATTCACTTATTTTATATCAGTTTGTATTTGTAGGGGGAAAAAGACATGGTTCACCAGCTTGCCGTTCCGGGGAAAGCTGTACAGCGTTGCCGAAATGGAGCCCACACGCATCATGGCGTGCCTCGCTCGAAAGTGATGGGCTCCATCTCAGCAACGCTGTACAGCTTTTCCCGGAGCGGTTAGCTGGTGAACCATGTGTTATTTCCCCGTACAAATACAAACCAATATAAAATAAGTGAATTAATTTACGTATTTCACAGTCATACAGCATAACGTTTTAATGTATAAGGATTACAGGTGCCGATCGCGGTAGCATCTAGTAGCCAAGTTCACAGGTAGGTGACGTTGATGGTAGCATTTGGTGGCAAAAGTAGGAACTACTTGAAATTGATCGTCTGCAGTCCTTACCTGATTTACAGACAACACACACTAATACAGCCATCACAATTAACACCGGTTATCGGACAGATTCCATACACACCCAAAGTACACGGGGCTACATGACCGCTTTGCCGCAGCCCCTAAACTGAGGAACCAAGAATAACAAGAAACGAAAAAGACGCAGATCTTGGCTTAAATACTTGCACCGCTGGTATGGATGTATTTCTATTGAAATCATTCGAGCCTTTGTTTCCCGTTTAATCATAATCAATTGGATCGCTAACTTTTGAAGGGACATGGTGCCCTAAGAACAAAGAGGCACTCCATTCTATCAGTCGCCAGGAGTCATCGGTGACTTGATGGGACTATCAGGATGCAAATGATTTTCAGCTCAGCAATGTGCATTATCACAACTACCCCTCTCCTGTGATTCATTACGATCGGAGTTTAGGAGCTCGATCACTTCCCTTGTTTTTACTTTCAATAAAAATATTGCACACGAAGGGTTAAAAATTCTGCAAAGCTTACCTGTTGAAGCCTCCAAAGACTGGACAGTCTGTTGGATTTCTTGAATCATTCTGCTTTCTTTTTCTTTACGTTCCACTTCGTCACGTTTTATTTGGGCATAAGACACACCCTGTGAGGTAAATTTATTACTCAGATCAGATTTATCTCGTAGCTTAGCTTGCTTGGACGTTTCCTCATATCGCGCCCTCTGAGTGGGTGTCATTTCCTGCAAAATATCAGTCAATATATTCCACTGCAGTGGTGCAATTTGCTCCAGTGACAGCATATAAAATAAACTACTACACCCACAAATATTGTGGAAACTCTCAATTCCGGGAAGGAAATAATATTGTGGTAGTTCTCAGTTTCGGGGAGGAAGTAATATTGTGGAAGTTCTCAGTTCCAGGGAGGAAGTAATATTGTGGGAGTTCTCAGTCCCAGTGAGGAAATAATATTGTGGAAACTCTCAATTCCGGGAAGGAAATAATATTGTGGGAGTTCTCAGTTCCGGGGAGGAAGTAATATTGTGGAAAATCTCAATTCCGGGAAGGAAATAATATTGTGGGAGTTCTCAGTTCTGGGGAGGAAGTAATATTGTGGGAGTTCTCAGTTCTGGGGAGGAAGTAATATTGTGGCAGTTCTCATTTCCGATGAGGAAGTAATATTGTGGGAGTTCTCATTTCCGGGGGAGGAAGTAATATTGTGGGAGTTCTTAGTTCCGGTGAGGAAGTAATATTGTGGGAGTTCTCAGTTCCGGGGGAGGAAGTAATATTGTGGGAGTTCTCAGTTCCGGTGAGGAAGTAATATTGTGGGAGTTCTCAGTTCCGGGGGAGGAGGTAATACTGTGGGAGTTCTCATTTCTGGTGAGGAAGTAATATTGTGGGAGTTCTCAGTTCCAGGGAGGAAGTAATATTGTGAGAGTTCTCAGTTCCAGGGAGGAAGTAATATTGTGGGAGTTCTCAGTTCCATGGAGGAAATAATATTGTGAGAGTTCTCAGTACCGGGGGAGGAAATAATATTCTGGGAGTTCTCATTTCCGGTGAGGAAGTAATATTGTGGCAGTTCTCATTTCCGGTGAGGAAGTAATATTGTGGGAGTTCTCATTTCCGTGAGGAAGTAATATTGTGGGAGTTCTCAGTTCCGGGAAGGAAATAATATTGTGGGAGTTCTCAGTTCCGGAGAGGAAGTAATATTGTGGGAGATCTCAGTTCCAGAGAGGAAGTAATATTGCGGGAATTCTCATTTCTGGTGAGGAAATAATATTGTGGGAGTTCTCATTTCCGGTGAGGAAATAATATTGTGGGAGTTGTCAGTTCTGTGGAGAAAATAATTCTGCAGGAGATCTCATTTCCGGTGTGGAAATAATATTGTGGGAGTTCTCAGTTCCGGGGAGGAAGTAATATTGTGGGAGTTCTCAGTTCCGGGGAGGAAATAATATTGTCAGAGTTCTCAGTTCCGGTGAGGAAGTAATATTGTGGGAGTTCTCATTTCCGGTGTGGAAATAATATTGTGGGAGTTCTCAGTTCCGGTGTGGAAATAATATTTTGGGAGTTCTCAGTTCCGGGGAGGAAGTAATATTGTGGGAGTTCTCAGTTCCGGGGAGGAAATAATATTGTGGGAGTTCCCAGTTCTGGAGAGGAAATAATATTGTGGGAGTTCTCAGTTCCGGTAAGGAAATAATATTGTGGGAGTTCTCACTTCCGGTAAGGAATTAATATTGTGTGATTTCTCAGTTCCGGTAAGGAAATACTATTGTGGAAGTTCTCAGTTCCGGGGGAGGAAATAATATTGTGGGAGTTCTCAGTTCCGGTGAGGAAGTAATATTGTGGCAGTTCTCATTTCCGGTGAGGAAGTAATATTGTGGGAGTTCTCAGTTCTGGGAAGGAAATAATATTGTGGGAGTTCTCAGTTCCGGGGAGGCAGTAATATTGTGGGAGTTCTCAGTTCCGGGGAGGGAGTAATATTGTGGGAGTTCTCAGTTCCAGTAAGGAAGTAATATTGTGGGAGTTCTCAGTTCTGGTAAGGAAATAATATTGTGGAAGTTCTCAGTTCCGGGAAGGAAGTAATATTGTGGGAGTTCTCAGTTCCGGGGAGGAAGTAATATTGTCAGAGTTCTCAGTTCCGGTGAGGAAGTAATATTGTGGCAGTTCTCATTTCCGGTAAGGAAGTAATATTGTGGGAGTTCTCAGTTCCGGTGACGAAATAATATTGTGGGAGTTGTCAGTTCCGAGGAGAAAATAATATTGTGGGAGTTCTCAGTTCCGGGGAGGAAATAATACTGTGGGAATTGTCAGTTACAGGGAGGAAATAATACTGTGGGAGTTCTCAGTTCCGGTGAGGAAGTAATATTGTGGAAGTTCTCAGTTCCGGGGGAGGAAGTAATATTGTGGGAGTTCTCAGTTCCGGTGAGTAAGTAAATATTGTGGCAGTTCTCATTTCAGGTGAGGAAGTAATATTGTGGGAGTTCTCAGTTCCGGTGACGAAATAATATTGTGGGAGTTGTCAGCTCCGAGGAGAAAATAATTCTGCAGGAGATCTCATTTCTGGTGAGGAAATAATATTGTGGGAGTTCTCAGTTCCGGGGAGGAAATAATATTGTGAGAGTTCTCAGTTCCGGGGAGGAAATAATACTGTGGGAGTTGTCAGTTACGGGGAGGAAATAATACTGTGGGAGTTGTCAGTTCTGGGGAGGAAATAATATTGTGGGAGTTCTCAGTTCTGGGGAGGAAATAATATTGTGGGAGCTCTCAGTTCCAGGGAGGGAATAATATTGTGGGAGTTCTCAGTTCCGGGGAGGAAATAATAATGTGGGAGTTGTCAGTTCCGGGGAGGAAATAAAACTGTGGGAGTTGTCAGTTCTGAGGAGGAAATAATATTGTGGGAACTCTCAGTTCTGGGAGGAAATAATATTGTGGGAGTTGTCAGTTCCGGGAAGGAAATAATATTGTGGGAGCTCTCAGTTCTGGGGAGGCTGGGGAGGAAATAATAATGTGGGAGTTCTCAGTTCCATGGAAGAAATAATATTGTGGGAGTTCTCAGTTCCATGGAGGAAATAAAATTGTGGGAATTCTCAGTTCCGGGGAGGAAATAATATTGTGGAAGTTCTCAGTTCCGGGGAGGAAATAATATTGTGGGAGTTCTCAGTTCCAGGGAGGAACTAATGTTGTGGGAGTTGTCAGTCCCACAGCAAAGAAATGAGATGCGCTTTACATTTTTGGGACACAATGCATGGCCCACTACCCCAGTTGTGGTCTGAGCAGGATCAACATGAGCCTCACTTGGTGCACCTTGGTGACTCCCCACAAAAGACACAGCAAATAACTAGAAGTATTGCTGGATTTTTAGTAAAATACAAGTTCTCATCTTTAAGACCTAGTACAGTAAGAAATAAATTTCAGTAAATAACTCACCGAGAACTTGGTATTCACAGCATCGCACACTTCTTTCATTCCATTGAAATGACGACCCTTGGCCTCCTCTTCTTTACGGAATTGGAGCATGAAATAATAGTATGCACTCTTTGGTTCCCTCTTCCTTCTCTTATTCGGCATTGTAACACACTGGTCCAAAAAAGAAAGTAAAAACAAAACTAGTATCAAGCTTACTTGATCTAATAAAAGGACTTGAGATACTCCATACATTTGCAATAAGATCTGTCTTTGGATGTCCTTGAGTCACACCCTCAAATCAATTATGTACAAAAACTAATATTATTCATAATGTCAGTCCATCTCAAATTTGCCATTAGAACAGGTAGACCACTTCTCGTACCTGGGCAGTACCATTTCTGTGAGCTGTACCTGTGAGCAGGATGTGGATAAGAGAATTGGCGCAGCCCATGCAGCATATGGACGATTAGCGCACCGGGTCTTCATGAATCAAGATCTGTCCATGAGTACAAAGCTTATGGTGTACAAAGCAGTAGTCATTTCTACATTGTTGTATGGCTGTGAAACGTGGACCCTTTACCGACGTGATCTCAGGAAGCTTGAGCGTTTCCACCTACAAAAACTTCGATCAATCCTGAGGATTAAATGGGAAGAATGCATTACCAATATTGCTGTTCTGGAAAAGGCTCAAATCAACAGGATAGAATCATCCATAATAGGTCACCAATTTAGATGGATTGGTCATGTCCAGGCTTCGGATAATTATGCACTTAAAAATGCCAAAATATGCATGCAAATATGCACTAAAAAGTGTCTAAATAAGCACTAAAATATGCGTTAAAAATAAACATATATCTGATATCAATTAGTGGTTTATATTACAAGAAATCAATGTTACATATTAAATATCGCCAAAATAAAGAAAATTACTTACAGTACTACAATCGATTGCTCCAGTTTGTCAATAAAATTTACAAGTCTTGATTACACTTAATCACTGCATGATGTAATGGGTAATGTAATGTAATTGGTAGGTTTTCAAACACAAACTTGCACCTATTTTCACTTAAAATGACTTTGTACTCAGAAAACACTCTCTCCACATCACATGCCACAATTGGAGCATACTCCAACTTGGCGAAATCAGAGACCTCTAGTATCGATGCACTGTCAATTTTGTCTTTGCCTTGGATAACACCACAAATGCTTTAAGTTTGAGGAGACCGGAATTTTTCAGCACTACATTCTGCAATTTTTTCGAGAAAACTTTATTAGTTGGGTTCTTTAGGGATCGATCGACTTCTTCAACAATTCCAATGCTAACGTGAAGAGACAGTCCTATTTCTTGCAATTTCTTGATGGCTGAAGGTATGCAAACGCAAATTGGAACGAATGAATATAAGTTGCTCACAAACACCATCTTTGCTCAAGACTTTTTGAGCTTCTTTAATAGAAGCAGCTTCGTCAGAATCGAGGTCTTCAACTACCTTTTTTACTACCTCGAAATAATTGGCATAATAAACAGCAGCTTTGAGCCACGTTCCCCATCTTGTATGAACTGGTGAAGGCGGGAGTTGCACATCATGATCTGCATCAAAAGATTTTTCTTTGCGACTTGGAGCCTTCAGGAACACTGTTTTCATTGTGGAGATCAACGTGTTTACTTCAGGAAACGAAGGCCGGACTGCTTCAGAGACTCGATGAAGTCCATGTGCTACACATGTGACGTGTATCATCTTGGGATATAATATCCCAAGACCTCCCATGGCTTTACACATGTAAGGTGCGGCATCCGTGCAGCCTACGATAACATGATCGTAAAGAACGCCTGATGGCCACAAACAAGAAAGTGCATCATTGAAAATGCAGCAACTGTTGAGTGATTCACCTTAGGCAACACAGCCATATTTAGTAGATATGATTTGTCTCTCTCTCTTCTTCTTCTCCTAAAATTCCAAACAGGAAGTTAGCTACATATCTTTGATCTACGTCCGTTGTTTCGTCTAGTGAGACCCAAATATATTTTCCACGAGCGTTTTCTCTTAGTTTACCTAACGTTACATTGTAAAGCTCAGGCACGTAACTCTTCCTAATTGTTGTTTCATCTGGGACTGGTTGTTTCGTATACACCTGCAGAAACTGAACTAAGTTCTTATTGTTTAGTTTAGCCAACGGTATATTTGTTGAGAGAAATGCTTTATACAGATCTTCATTGAATATACGTGTTGGTCCAAGTTTAACTAAAGCAGTGGTTACAAGAACCTGGTGTTTTGGTTTCAGGTTTACTTCTTTCAATTTATTGTGTTTCGTTGTTTGAAGATGTTGTTGACTTTGATACTTTTTAGTTGCGTTTACGACTGTTGTACAGTATTTGCAAAACAATAACACTTCCGTCAGTTGAAAAGTCTTGAAACTTTCATACATACCCTTTCATTACCTCATTAACAGTACTTCTCTTTAGGCATCTTAAATACAGTAGCTATTTAACGTGCTATGAACCACAGCCTGTTTCAACTCAACTTAAGTAAGACTGACAAGAACTGATTGTGCATGAAAGGTAACTATTTACGGAATGAGGAAAAGATAACCTGCTTTACGGGAAATACCAAGAATCAGTGCCCACCTAATTGCATTGCAGGTAGACAAAGCTATGGCCGGATGTAAGGCTAGTGTTGCTAAATTTAAAAACGATGCAAACCTAGCACTGCTCAACATTCCTGTTACCTGAAATACTTGTCAAATAATCCAAAAGTGTCCTGCAGAAGCTGATGTCTACACTCAAGATTAAGAATGTTTTTGAAATATGCACTAACAGGAGGAAACTCCTAAATATGCACTGTTAAGTTAAAACTGTCCCAAATATGCAATTGCATAATTATGCAATATGCATAATTATCCTAAGCCTGGTCATGTCCATCGGATGGATGATGTGAGATTACCTCGTCAAATGCTATATGGTGAGTTATGCTATGGCACCAGACCTCATGGTGGTCCTAAGAGGTGCTACAAGGACCAATTTAAGCAGACCCTGAAATTGACGGTCTTGATTCACAAACCTGGGACATGCTGGCTGAAGACCGCTCAACTTGGCGCCGTACCATCCCGGATGCTGTAAAGACGTATGAAAGGGATCAACGCACACATGAAGAGGCCAAGCGTCAAGCTAGGAAACTTCAATCAGCCCAACCACGTCCTCCTCCAGCAATACTATGTGACTTGTGTGGTCACTTATTCCATCCACAAACACATCCACAAACTGGACTGAAGGAAGAAGATTTATACTCGGATTCGAGTTAAAGCCGATTAATTGAGGTCCGTATTGACTAACCTGTGAGTAGGTTTAATATATGTATTGAAAAGGTACAGGAACAGTTGGACGTGTGGGAAGGAATAATACAAGGATATGGGATGAAATTTAGCATAAATAAGAGTGAGATGGTGATCACAACAAGGAAGAAGGAAAGAACCACAACGGGAATAACAATTGGTGTGGAACAGCTGAAGAAAGTGGAGAGTTTCAAGTATCTGGGAAGCCTGATACAAGATAATGGAAGAAACGATAGAGAAATAAATGAGCGGGGGAGGCAGGCAGAAGCATTTCGGAGGAGTGTGAGAAGCATGTTATGGAGCAAGGATGTCCCTCAGAACAGCAAAAAGATCATATATCGGACGTACTATGTCCCTATCCTGACGTATGCTTCGGAGACCTGGGTTGTGAGAGGAAGGGAGAAGAGCAAAATACAGGCTAGTGAGATGAGGTTCTTGAGAAGCAGTATTGGAGCTACAAAGATGGACAGAATAAGAAATGAGAGGACCAGAGAATTAATGAAGGAGGAACCATTACAGGATGGTATAGAGAAATCTAGACTTAGATGGTATGGACATGTAAAGCGAATGGAGGAGAAGCGGATACCCAGGAGAGTACACGAGACGAAGTGGGAAGGAAAGAGGCCGAGAGACAGGTGGCTGAAGGGGGTGGAAGAAAGCGTGAAGAAGAGAGGAGAAGACAGGACAAGGGTGGAAGCTGAGAGATGGTGGGAAGACAGAAGACGTTGGAGAGGCTTGTGTTCCAAACAGACCCAGTCAGTGGCTGGAAACTGTGCAAGATGATCATGATGATGATTGAAAAGGCAGACCAGAGGAGTGCGTCAGGCCTCGGCAGCCGGCACAGCTCATATCCTCGCCGTTAGATGGGGGCTTCATTCATTCCATTCCATTCCTGACCCGGTCGGAGACTGAAAGCAGGCTGTGGATTTTCATTTTCATTGAAAAGGCAGAATCCCTTTATTTCTTTCTAATATACAACTAATATTATGCCACTCAAAACCAAATAGTAATGTCAGTAACAGTATTTGCATACAATTTAGAAAATAAATTGATACATACACACATCCATTTTACTCATGCAATGGGCATTCATCGTTATGCAACCAGAGAAGTGAATCGAATATTCAACAGCCATTCCCAATCCATAATTTGGAACTGTAGAAATTATGTCCTCTTCTTGTTCTTCATTTTTTGAGACCACATAGGATCACTTTAATCAACTCATTAGTTTGTCGACTTCTTGGTAGGAACTGTGCGAGCCTTACAGTCCTACCAGTACTTCTTCATGTGTGCTGATCTTCTTGCCCTTTCTTGTGCGGAAAATATTCTTGTTGGAAGTTTCTATTTTGTACGTGCAAAGTGAAAAGTCATAGTTTTAAGTATTGTGGTTCATTTTTTCTTATTTGTAGTGTCTTATGGTGTTAGGCCAATTGCCTGCAAGTCTTCTATAATATCTTTTATCCATCTACATCCCATTGTGTTTTTTGAAGCAAGATTGTACTGTATTAGCCGTTTCCGAAGTCGTGAATCTGGTATTCTCATGATGTGTCCGAAGAACCCTAGTCTTTCCTTATGTATGGTATCAGTAATGGGTTCTAGCTTGTTATGTACAACATTGTTAGGTATTATTCGCCATTGTCCATCTTTTTGATATCTTTTATTAATACACGTTCTTCCAATTCGTCTTTCGATCTTGTGTAATCTGTCAGTTTTGGATTGTTCATTTAGATGGAATAATGTTTCTGTTGCGTACGTGGCCTCTGGATTATGACTGTGTTATAATGTTTAAGTTTCACATTTACGGATAAGATAAGACAATGTTGTACATTGTATAGTAATATGTGTTTACACACCAAGGAAGAAAAGTCTGAAGGTAACATAAATTGATGAATGAGGGCATAGGCCTATTAGATTTCTTTTTGTAAGTTTCCCATGTTCATTTTTGTGCCTTAAATAACTTGTTTGTTCTTATTTGAATCGATGCTTTCTCATTGAGATTATTAGCCTACTTTCGATTTTTGCAAAAAATGAAAGTAGACTTATGAGATCTAGATGGGCCAAAAGTTGTCAGTATATCTGTGTATGTATATCTGCCCCACCCCCCCATCAATTCAAACACGACAGAACCAAATTGAACGAAATTTGGTACAGAGGTAGCTCTAGCAAAGGACACCTCAGTGACATGTTTCATATCATCGCCATATTTACGGTAACATAATGGCAGCCATCCAAATGTTCAATGTTTAAATCAAATAATGACTAACCTAATGATCTGATCTCTACCAAAATTTGCAACAACAGACCTTTATGTGGGAAGCGTGTTTTGACAAAACTAAAAGGTCATCAGCCAAATAGTTTGAAGATGGCGTCCGTGTATGTGTGCAAAACGATCCCCACTATCAAACACAACAAAACGAAATTGAACCAACTTTGGTACAGAGGAAGAACAAGCAAAGGACAACTCGGTGTCATGTTGTATATCGCTGTTATCATAACGAAAAAGAAATGGCGCTCACCCAAATGTTCTAAGCTTAAATCAAATTACGATTTACCTAATCAATCAATCTCTACTAAATTTTCCAACAATATACCTCATTGTGGGAAGCATCTTTTGCCCAAACTACAAGGTCATCAGCCAAATAGTTTCAAGACGGCAGACGTATGAATCGTGCAAGTATTACAGCCTAACCGTAACTTACAATTCAACAAGGCCCTGCCTCACTAATATAAATCCGCTTATCGTACAGAGGGTGGTTTAAACTGTCCTCAATGAGGTGACCTGTAGGATATTAACATTTTATAATAGAATAATATTCCGTAGTAGTGACTAACAGTTCAGGCTGACTGTGCCGTATCGTGCTGGGCCGTGCCGCCCCTTTGGAAATAAATGGAGGCTATCGCTTGCTTAGTCCATATTTCAGTAGATTGATATCCTTTTAAAAATGTATGAAAATCCACAGCCTGCTTCCAGTCTCCGACCGGGTCAGGAATGGAATGAATGAAGCCCCCATCTAGCGGCGAGGATATGAACTGTGCCGGCTGCCGAGGCCTGACACACTCCTCTGGGGCAATGATTAAATGAATGACAGATGAAATGAAATGATAGTGGAGTGTGTTGCTGGAATGAAATTTTGACCGGGAAAACCGGAGTACCCGGAGAAAAACCTGTCTGCCTCCGTTTTGTCCAGCACAGATCTCACATGGAGTGACCGGCAAATTTAGTATCAAATGGTTTATAAAAATAGCAGAAAATCCTAATGAAATCGTTCTTTCCAAGACAAAATATGGTGTACAGTTATACTAAACCAGTTGTTAACACGATACTAGCACTGGCCATGTTTAGCAGCGGGCTTGCATCTTTAACTGTTAACCTGTAGGTTCGTGGTTCGGATCCAAGCGAGTTCAAATTTTTTAACCTGATTTATTTTATATTTATTGGTTTATAACTACTAACACCTTATAATGTTAAGCATGTATAGTGTGTATTTGCAATCGAAAATATTACATATTCTTATAACACCACATATTTCAACACTCGACTACAGAGATTAAAATTCGTTGTCCTTGATCCGCGGTAGAGTCTGTTGTTGTTGTTGATTCTTTCGGGGCTTAGCGGCATCATGATCATGTAGCCCCGTGTACTTCGGTGTGTGTATAGGGTTTTTGATAACCTGTGTCACTGTGATGTCAGTACTAGTGTGTGTACTTTTAAACAAGGAAGGATTAGGGTAGGAAGCTGTTGTTTCATTTGAGAGGCTTGGACATCATGGTTATTTAGCCCCATGTACTTGGGTGAGTGTTGAATTTTGTCTGATAACCTGTGTTATTGTGTGTGTGTATTTATAATTCAGGTGAGGATTCAATCAATCAATCTATAATATACCAGTTATATTTCAACAAACTACTACAACCTACATTCAATTATACTCCTTGAAAAGGACTATGAATTATAACTATACCCATGCATTTAGGAGAAAGTAAGCTATATGTTCTTTACCGAACATCTTGTTTGTTATTGTTATTAACGAGTTTCCGTGCTCGAAGTAAGTAAGATCAAACACGTCTCAATTAGGTGATTCATGTCTGTCAACTTACAATTGTTTACCGTTACAGAATAATATCCATGAGCACAAATTGTCAAACGGGATGCATAACTTAAAAACAAGGCAGCAATAAGATCGACAGATTTGGAATAATTTTAACTTTTAAACTACTGTTGTTGTTTCCTATGGCTAGCCCGGATTCCAATCCATCAGCTTTCTTGCGTTCCAATAGAGTTGTGTGAGGTTTCCTGAAGTTCTAGCAGTCACATCAAGTTTGTTGCAATGTGGCAGGTGCCCCTTATCCATTTTACTTCCAGGTTCATGACAAAATGTGCATTCTTCAGATCTCAAGATGTTGATTCGTTTCAGATGAGCTGCAAGGCAGTCATGGCCAGTGTTAAGTCTGAAGAAGGCTACAGCTTCTCTTCTTGGTGTTAAATTATATTGATCCCATTTAGCATCAATGTCCTTCCATAATTTGGTTTCTGCTCTTTTCTTTGCCATTTCTTCATACCTGTTTTTGATAGTATTTTTCAAGATCCTTTTTTCTGACATAAAATCAGTCTGACTGACAGATTGTTGTAGTGTGGTACCCTTTTTTGCTAATCTGTCTGCCTCTTCATTACCTGCTATTCCAACATGAGAAGGGATCCACTGAAATGAGATCTGTTTGTGGAGTCTTTGAAGGGTTTTTATCATACAAAAAATTTCTTTCAGTTCATTATTTTGAGGCTTATAATTTGACGAGACGGCTTGGATGGCTGCTTTTGAATCTATAATGATAACAAATTTTTGATAATCAATGTTTCTACCTAATAACTGATCATTAGCTTTCGGACATCAGATAAATCGCTCCATGTCCGCATTGCGACAGTGACTGCACTGTTTTCCGCTTCCATTCGACACGCTTTATATACACTCCACTGCTAGTGCTCTCACCTGCCGTCTGTGTGGGGTTATTGCACGTTCATGTCGAACCTAGGTGGCGGTCACATTAATGTGACTGGACACTGTATATCATACCAATTACTTCTGTAAAGTTAGTCACTAGAAATCTATAGTACCATTACCATAAACACAATATCATGTTACAACAATTATGTATATGCTAATCAGTATCTATGCTAACATGAGCTCTGGCTGATTGGGACCTAAGTAAATAAGTGATCAAATAAAAAAAAATATTAAATTTTCGACACAAAATGCTATTAATCCAACCCAACTGAAAGCCATATACATGAGGTGAAGCGTTAGGACTCCCCACTTAAATTATCATCATCATTAGTGTTCTGTCTCCTGCTACCCTCTATGTTTTCTATCCTTATGCTGTCAACCATCTGGTATCTTCTCCGTCCTCTTGGTGTTCTTCCATTCACCGTTCCTTCCATAGCATCTAACAGTAACCAATCTCTTCTCATCCAGTGTCCAATCCAATTGTGCTTCCTCATACTGATTAGGGGGGACGTAAAGCCGGCGGGCCCATGTCATATATATATATATGAGCCTCCGTGGCTTAGGCGGCAGCACGCTGGCCTCTCACCGCTGGGTCCGTGGTTCAAATCCCGGCCACTCCATGTGAGATCTGTGCTGGACAAAACGGAGGCAGACAGGTTTTTCTCCGGGTACTCCGGTTTTCCCTGTCAAAATTTCATTCCAGCAACACTCTCCACTATCATTTCATTTCATCTGTCATTCATTTAATCATTGCCCCAGGGGAGTGCGTCAGGCCTCGGCAGCCGGCACAGTTCATATCCTCGCCGCTAGACAGGGGCTTCATTCATTCCATTCCTGACCCGGTCGGAGACTGGAAACAGGCTGTGGATTTTTTTCATATATATATATATTTATTTATTTATGGCAGTAAAAGAACCTTCCACTAACTACAGTTGTAGGTTAGATTTGATTAATGCCCTATTTAGTTCCAACGTTCGCCGCAATGTTGCGGTGGCATCTAGTACCCAAGTTCGTGGCTAGGTGTCATTGATGGTAACATTTGGTAGCAAAACTAGGAACTACTTGAAATTGATCGTCTGCAGTCCTCACCTGAATTACAAGCTTGCCACGGTGGGTGAGTGATAGCGTGTCGGTCTACTAACCCCAAGTTTTTTTGCAGGTTCACTCCTGGCCGTGGTAAGTGATTTTTGAAAAGCTGCAAAAATACGACATGCATGTCATACGATATTGGCATGTCAAAGAACCCATTTGAATTCAGTAGGCCGTCTTCATAATGGCAAAATTAATCTCGGGAGTTTCCGCCAACACTAAGTTCCTCAGTTCTCTACTAGAAAGCGCTATAGTGTTCAAGGAGCTTAGATATCTAACCTCCTTGACTTTCAGAGTGATTCAAGGAACAACGAAATTCGACATGCAAGCTACCCTCTGGGTGTCAAATTACAAAGCTTGCACCCGGCACCCGAGGCCATAGGATATTATTATTACCTGAATTACAGATAACACACACTAATACAGCCATCAGAATTAACACCAGTTATCAGACAGATTCTAGACACACCCAAAGTACACGGGGCAACATGACCGTGTTGTCATAGTCCCTAAAATGAGGAACTAACCAACCTATCTCAGAAATTACTGTGCTGATGCATTGAAATTTTCACAGTATCTTTACATGCACATGTGCAATAATCTGACCTACAATAATGGCTTTAGTATTTATGGTTGGTTGGTTCCTTAATTTAGGTGCTGCGACTACATGGTCATGTATCCCCGTATACTTTGGGTGTGTGCAGAATTTGTATGATAACCGGTGTTAATTGTGATGACTGTATTAGTGTGTGTTAACTGTGATTCAGGTAGAAGGACTGCAGCCAATTAATTTTTTCAAGTAGTTCCTACTTTTGCTACCATCCACGACACCTAGCTGCGGATGTGGCTACTAAATGCCATCACAGTCAGTACCTGGCGGCGAACGTTGGAACTAATATAGCGTTATCAAACTAACCTACAAATTTAGCTTCTGCAAGTGTAGTTAGTGGAAGGTTCTTTTTCATGCCATAAATCAATGACATGGGACCGCCGACTTTACTTCCCCTCCGAAGGAAGGCATACTGAGGGATTTTTAACGCTCTTAAAAAATCCGATGACTTTGGCCGGGTTTGATCCCGCGATCTTGGGCATAGAAGCTCAGCATGCTACCAACTACGCAACCGAAGTCGCTTTGGTATTTATGAAACTTGATTAAAAAATGCATTATTTCCAAAACATTTCCTTTTTTAATTATCAATGAAACATTTACAAATAATAAGTGTGAAGAAAAAGAACCATGATTCTAAGTTGAATTGCAAGCCATGAAATCTTCTTTAAGTGTATTTAGTTTCAAAACTACAATTATATAGGTTGGTCATAAATGTACCGTTTGATTAATATTTTGCTTTTTAAGAATTGATTAATTGAACAGGGGCATATATACAATTTTTTTAGGGGGGGGGGGGGGCGGCCTATCCTGAAAAATTGTGAGTATTCTCAGGGGGATTGTCCCTGAAAAATACCCAGAAATATCAACCAATATCTTAGAGCATATAACTTTGTGTAATTAATTTAGATGAGAGATGTAAATTATAAAATTCTAAGTTTATATAGCCTACAATCAGTGGCAATACAAAAAAAGTAGTAAAATACATTTATTTTTATACTTAATGAATTTTCTATTATGGCCTACGGAGTATGAATGGCAAATATCTAAATAATTGTCAATTTATTAAGCAGAAATGAACACCTTTTTTTTTCACAAATTGATAATTTATTGCTCAAAAGTACCATACTGTGGAATTCTCAGTTTTGCCTCACAAGGCTGAGTGTACCCCGTTCCAACCCTCAGACCAGAATTAAAATTTCTTGGCCGAGCCAGGAATCGAATTCCTCATAGGTGGCAGCCAAGAATGCTAGCAACTACACCACGAGGTAGTCTAATTTCAATCTTAATATTGTTTATAACTTAGCCAATAAGTTAAAATTAGGGCACAACCAAATTTACAATTATTTTATCCTTTTGCCAAAGCAACACATTCTTAATTTTTTATTGGCTTTTTTTCGAGGGGGGCGCTGGAGCCCCCACAGCTCCCCCCCCCTTATATACGCCCCTGACAGTGAATGATATTGCTTTTTCAGTAACTCAACTATTTTATCTTATAATGGTGAATGTTGATAAAATGTCATAACAATTGATTCAGTAGTTCGTATGGTTGGATCATAGAAACTGAAGTGTTTTGTTGAAATTTTCAGTCAGTGCCACTTTAAATATTGAATTTATTGTTTTGTACCATATTTCATTTGTGTCAGGACTTCAGAGAGTAAGTAGATGTAGACATGAGACATGAGAGAGAAGCTGGTATTCAGAAAGGTGTAAGGCAAGGCTGCAACTTATCACCCATACTTTTCATTCTTTACATTGAACAAGCAATGAAGGAAATTGAAGAAAAATTTTAAGTGGGAGTGAAGATTCAAGGAGAAATAATTTCAACTCTGAGATTTGCCGATGACATCGTCATCTTGGCCGACATGCCCGAGGATTTGAATGGGTTTTTGAATGGTATGGTCTCCGTCTTGAGGAAAGAATTCATGATGAAAATTAATAAATCTAAAACAAAAATATTGGAATGCAGCCGAAATAAATCAGAAACCTCTAAGGACATCAAATTGGCAGGTGAAAATCTAAAGGAAGTAGGAGACTTCTGTTACTTAGGAAGCAAAATAACCAGTGATGGACGAAGCAAAGAGGATATAAAAAGTACGTTAGCTCAGGCAAGGAAGGCATTTCTACAGAAAAGGAATCTGTTGTGATCGAATATAGATTTAGGTATTAGAAAGTCATTTTTGAAGGTCTTAGTGTGGAGCGTGGGACTTTATGGAAGTGAAACTTGGACTATTGGTGCAGCAGAAAAGAGGAGAAGTGAAGCGTTTGAAATGTGGTGTTACAGGAGAATGATGAAGATCAGATGGGTAGATAGGGTTACAAACGAAGAGGTATTAAGACTAGTGGGAGAGGAGAGATGTTTCTGGCGACTGCTAATGAAGAGAAGAGATAGGTTAGTAGGGCACATACTAAGACACCCAGGAATAGCAAGCTTAGTTATGGAAGGAAGGGTCAAGGACAAGAACTGTAGGGCTAGACCAAGGTTAGAATATGTTAAACAGATAGCCTCGGATGAAGGGTGTTGTAGCTATGTAGAAATGAAACGATTAGCTCAGGACAGGGATGCATGGAGATCTGCATCAAACCAGTCAAAAGACTGAAGACTCAAACAAAAACAGATGTAGACAAGTATGTTCCCACCATTTCAAAACACCTTGTTTATAACCAGTGATGTACAAAACACTTACGGTTCGAAATAAAGCACTGAAAACTTCAATATTATATAAAAAATTAAAAAAATAAGTAGCAGTGAATTAAGTTTCCAAAGTCGTACACAGTGTTAAACGTCTTGACAAGATGAGAGAGTTCAGACAAATGAGTTACAAGTGAAATTCTTGGATTGTTTTAGCATTATTTTACAAGTGATGAATCATATCCTTCTGTGAAAGCAGATAACAGCATGACTCATGGCTTGGCTTGGCTTGGCTTGAGAAACCACAAAAAACTCACATTCCACCTTCAAAAATAACTGGACAGAGAATGCTAAGGCTTTACAAGTTAAATTTTAAAAAATCCCTCTCGGCACGCGGAGGTTGATATCACTGGGCAAAGGAAAATATTTTGACTTCACTAAATTTGGCATATGAAAAGCCCCATCTCTATATATATAAAAATTAAAATTTGTCTGTTTTTTTTTCTGAATTTCTACAGAAATTTGCGTTATTTACGAGTTTCAGACTGTTTTATGATGGATGCGTGCAAAAATAAAATATTTGTCTGTCTGTTTGTTTGTGGACAATTTTGTTCACTTCTCTCTCTCTCTCTCTCTATACATAAAAATGAAAGTTAGTCTTTTTCTGAATTGCTACGGAAATTTGCGTTATTTACACGTTTCAGACTGTTTTATGACGGATGCGAGCGAAAATAAATTTATTTTCTGTCTGTGAACAATTTTGTTCCCTTATAACTCGAGAACGGCTGGGTGGATCAACGTAAAATTTGGTACCGATATCCTTCAGAGGCACGACACTAATCATTGATGTAACTCTTCTCTGTACCTCTCATAAAAGGGGGCCTACCACCTTAAAATACTTGCTGAAATAGGCGTAGAAGGGCGAGACAAAGCTCATTTACAGTCCCTCAATGTGAGAAACAAAACTCGACCACATTTTAAGGCCCTAAAACCAACAGTTTTTGAGATATTCCCAGAAAATTAATTTAATTTAATACATTAATGAAAGAAAGCAAGCCGGTGACGTGTATTGTGTTTCGTCTACGAGGTTTTCAATTTTATTTTCACGTCGGGAAGTACACGTTAGGTAAATTTAGTTTCAGAGCATGTTTCAACTAATCATTTTTCTTTGTCGACAAACAGGTTCCAAGTCTCTAACCATTGCAACAGTAGCTCAATTGATTACGTCTGGTTATTAATACCGATGACCGTTCGAAGAAAGGGTACTTCTGCTAGTCTTCTTATAATTCCAAAAAAATCATTTTGCTCATCCCTTGGCGGAAGGGTAGGTCATATCAAAAATTCTTTCAGACAAAAGTTTTAGGTAATTTTTAGAGGACTTCTATTGCTCATTTTAAACGGCTTTGATATTGTGCCTATTCTTCTTCTTCTTCTGTCGATTTTGCCTACTGTGGACCGCGTTGAACAATCGGCCGACTTGCCAATCTCTTCTTCTCCTCCCAGAATTTCTTCAAGCGTTCACTGAGTCTCCTCCTTCCTTCTTCAGACCAGATGACCTTGGTTTGTGAGTTAGGTTTTTCCTAAAACCCTTTAAATTTATCAACCTTCCTTCGAAACAGTGATTTGTTGAGAATATCTCCTTGAGTGATGCCAACTTCTTTGAGGTCTGTTCGTGTTTCCTCAACCCATTTTGTGGTGGACTTTAATTTGCTAATGTAAGTGAATATCCGTTTGGTTAACATATTGCTGCTCATTCGTGCGAGGTGGCCATAAAATGTAATCCTTCTCTTACGCATCGTGTCCGTAAGTTTCTCCGCCTGGTTGTACAAGTCACTATTCCTTCGTCTCCTCCATAAGCTATCTGCTCTCTGTACTGCCCCAATATTTTCCTTAGGATTCTCCGTTCTTTCTGTTCTAACTCCTCCGTTTCTCCTTTTTTTTTTAAATAAGACATTCAGAACTATAAAGAGCTTCTGGTTTTATCACAGCGGCGTAATGTCGTAACTTTGCTCTGAAGTATATGGCTTTCTTGTTATACCTATTCTGCGTTAAACGATAAGCAGTTTCCATCTTACGACCTCTGACCTTATTGGCTTCCTTATCAAGGCCATTAGGTTGAATCCATTCACCAAGATATTTAAATTTTTCTGTACTTTTGATATTTCCAAACCTTGTTTCCAAATATTTCTCATTGCCAAGTTTGTGTTCAGTTTTCTATTGTGCCTATTATGGATGGTACGATTTTTCTTTCTCCAAAAACTCCATTTATCCCAATGCCTTTGGTCAATGGTTGGTGCTAACAAAAACGTTGCCAAGATAAATTCTTGGCATTTATCCGAAGAATAGATCCAGATTCTTACCCCTGCGAGTGAAAGGAAGGCAACCTTGAGAGCTTTGTTTACAAAATTTTAACTTTGAACGGATTCGATTTTTCACATATTAAGAAAGTTATAAGTGATTATTCACTTTTTCGAAAGTCATATATATATATATATATATACAGGGTCTTTCATATAAAGTAAGAACGCCAAGCGGCGGGTTTGTTATCCGCTAGTGTGGTGGCCTTGACCGAGCTTGTAGCGAGCTGTGGCCCCCTGCTTTAAGCGTGTGTACAATCCTCTATGAAATATTACCTTATAAAAGTTGCTGGAAGTGTCGTCCTTCCTGGATTATACAGGCATTGTATCTGGTAACCACATTTTGGCTGACGCGAGTGAGTCATGCCACTGCATTTTTTCTGATTTTTTATTTTGTGTTTTTTATTGAGCACTGAACCAGTAGTGTCAAAGTTATTTGCAATTACGTGAATCTGTGCTAGTGAAGGTGGCACTTCATCAGGAAATTGCTGAACAAATGCATCACGTACCCGCCGAGCCGAATCGTAATTAAAATAAATTTTACATACAAAAATACGATGTTGCAATGATAACTGTGTCACCGTGTTAGCAGCTGTGGTTCAGACTGGCGACTGACAACACCTGCACGCTTATTGCAAGGTCAAGTTTGTACAATACTACAGCAGGGGGCCGTGGCGCGTCACAAGCTCGGTTCAAGCCGGCTTCAGCAGCGAATGACAAAACCGCCGCTCGCCGTTCTTACTTTATATGAAAGACCCTGTATATTGTACCCAATGGGACGGATGCGAACTGGCATCGAACCTGGGACTCTGAGGAAGAAGAATCATGTCTATGATTTTCCAGAGAACCGAACCATTGATCTCTGAGGGGGAACAGCCGCATAGAACCCGAGAGACAGTTGATATAACAATTACTGAGGTAATTGAAGCTTGATTCCATATCTGGCAAAGGAATTAAAAGCAATTTTAAGACAAAATATTGTATGAACTGGGAGCTAACATACAGAAATCTAGCACAAAACTTCTAAAAGTTGGAGAAACTTGACAGTTGATCGATGTCGCTGGAAAATAGGTGTGGCAGACAGGCACCAGCTACATCACTGTTGACCTAATTTCACGCCTACAGTGGGATGGGAAGCTCCAAGAACAAGCCAAAAACCACCCGGAGACAAAGAGAAATTGGAGGGTGGGGCAGCAAGCCAAGAGACATTAATTAATTGCTGGCAAACGAGACATTCATATGGGATGAGACTTACACCCACATGCATGAAATCAAAGAGAGCTAATTTAGGGAAGTTGGGACACCTAAATTGAAGCCTATAAAAGATCGGAGGGAAAAGCACACACAAAGTGCGGAAGAGCAGTCGTCAGCGGAGCTTGAGAGGGGATTCCCCGGAGGGTAGCGTCTGGACACCGTTGAGAAAAACAATTAATATTAATTAATTGAGCGAGCGATTTCACTGCACGCAAGAAGAATTGGAACCTCCACACGCATTACCTTGTCGGTAAATGCAGTATGAGAGAAAGGAGCCGCTCCAGCTGTGAAAAGGGACTATGTTTTACCAAAATCCTTTATAAGCTCTGCGAAGCTGGGAAGCGTCAGTTCTTTGACTCAACTCGTGAGGGAGACATGCTGTTCGTTGAAGTAAAATAGTGCGCGGAGCACGCAAGTTCGTCAAAGTTAGGACAGAACATATAGACAATGGAAGGTGCATTATGCAGCCTATTACAAGTATTGTTATACTAGAATCATAAACAGTCTACAACATGCATATAATCAGTTATTATACGCAAACGTCACATATTACAGCGTAGGAAAATCGCATTGTGTTGTCATAGACAATGGACTTATCCGCTGGGATAATATTGATCTTTAAAGTATCATACAGTAGAGTATTAAAGTACACGATAGAACATGGGAGCAAGAAATGTATCACAGGTATTTGTGATAAAATGCTTAGAGAACAGACACTAGATTGACAGACTAGATGATCTGGAGGAGAAGATAGGAACACACAGTAGAGGACACAGTCTTAGAAGACAGGAGGTGTACACTATTCTAGAGATAAACTTTCGTTGAAAACAAGCAGATGTCAGGGATTGCAGTGCCCGCAACTCTGAAATCACGCAGTAGCGAGAAGCCCAAAGAAGGCAGTGTGTGTAAATGCAAGTGTACAAAGTTTTGTGTTCGAGTGTTATATTATAAAGTGTTTTAATATGTGTGATAAAAATGTGGTATAATTTAAAGTGTGAACTGTATCCATTCAAAAGCCTCCGTGGCTTAGGCGGCAGCATGCCGGCCTCTCACCGCTGAGTCCGTGGTTCAAATCCCGGTCACTCCATGTGAGATCTGTGCTGGACAGAACGGAGGCAGACAGGTTTTTCTCCGGGTACTCCAGTTTTCCCTGTCAAAATTTCATTCCAGCAACACTCTCCACTATCATTTCATTTCATCTGTCATTCATTTAATCATTGCCCCAGAGGAGTGCGTCAGGCCTCGGCAGCCGGCACAGTTCATATCCTCGCCGCTAGATAGGGGCTTCATTCATTCCATTCCTGACCCGGTCGGAGACTGGAAGCAGGCTGTGGATTTTCATTTTCAACTGTATCCATTCCAAGTTATTATCAGTGTATTTAAACCACATAAAGTGTTACTTGTGAAAAATATGGCGATGTACTAGGAAAAGCCATTATGGTGGGCAAGCTGCTGTACTATTGGGTAACTCCAGCCCGAAGAAAAAGTGAGTACACTCCAAAATGTTAATATGATTTTATAGCTCACCATACAACCATATCATTCTATAAAATACCGTAAGGAATTTGCAGTAAGAATGGTACGAGTTTGCATTCCTCGTGTTGCAGCAATAACTTGAATTGAGAATGATTTACTTACGACAACTATTGCGTAAGACAATAGTCAATATAACAATAAAGTTAATTGATGATAATAATAATAATAATAAAAAGGTCAAAGTCAAAATAAACGTAATATCAGTATGTTGATGCCTTAAAACGTTAAATTGTGTCAGATCCAATAAGAAAATATAGTAGTACTGTGTGTGGAGGAATGAGAGATATGTGTTAAGAAGTGTGAAGATATATTTCGGTGTAATAGATGTGCTAATAATAATTGCTAATAATGAAAGCCAGTAAATCTGCCAATGATGTAATTGCCAGTAAACTAATACCAGTAATGAGAGCCTTTGTAGAACCATGGTATAATAATCGAATCAGGGAGCTATAGGAGTGCATTATGAACCGGATCATCTAACCGAGATATTGTTGTATCCGCGGTAAGCGTGCAAATGTAACGTAGAATCCAGTGATTTGCGTAAGTAATTGCAGGGATCATTCAATTAGCGTGTATGTCGGAAGATCGTGTGAGCCGTTCTACGAATCTACAATGTATTATGTACAGCCTGAGAGCATATCAAAGTATAGCGACAGCTTTGGGGCAGGTATGGCACCTGTAGCTCACTGTCAGCATCTTCGTGGCTACCGGGGAATAACAGTGTAACCCCGTGTACGCTAATTAAATAATTGATCCGCCCGTGTTGGTGAGACAATGCTTCGTGGAGGAATCATGGCGATTTCCTACCACTTATTCGTGTCGTGTAGCGGGAAAACGATGGATACCAGACTCACACGCCTTAAGAGCCACAGATTGTTTCCTTAGGACGACAGAGCTATTGAAAATCCATCCCTTGCTAAGAATGTTAATTGAGAGCCATATTGAGCCAACTAATTGTCCTAAATATAGGAGTTAAATATTTAGATGTATTCCGTTCATAAATGACACATCCAGATTCTTACCCCTGCGAGTGAAAGGAAGGCAACCTTGAGAGCTTTGTTTACAAAATTTTAAGTCTAGGTCACGAGGGCCAGATAGTGGAGTGAGGACAGCCATCTTGTTTGAGGGCGGAGCTTAGCAAGCCTATTGTCCGAGAGGCAGGGGAGCTAAATGTGACCACGACCCTTATAAACTGGTACTGGACTACTGAAATACACAAACTGATATCTTGATCTAATTAAATAATGTTTGATATTATTGTATAAATGAATTGTACGCATTCTGAACGTACAGAAATTTCGAAGGATCGTAAAAATCGAATAATATTTAGCCAAGTTAATGTCTTGTGACATTTTAACTTCGCTAAATCATGTTGATGCAACTTTTAAGAAGTAATTGCTCACTTAATGTTATGTATTCAGTCGGGTAGCATTAAAGCATGAATTGGCACAATTATAACGTTAATAACGACTTGATTAGACCTAAATGATTGTTGTATGATGATGCTAAGTCATTAATTTATTGTGATGTGGAGAGAGAGGGTACTCATAGTGCGTTAGAAATGTATGGGAAAGAAAACGATTGTTTACACAAACAATGCAAACTAAGCAAAGAAAATGTAATGTAAAGCAATTAGATTGATATTGGTGAATCATAATTAAAGATAAATGTTCCGATTCAGAACGGACAGTATGTTTTGATCAACAATGATTGCATTTAAAGGTAATTCAGTGATTTAAATAACTTGTTTATTTAGTAATTTGTTGTATTGTGGTATATTAATTAAAGTTAATGAAACTTAAGTGAAAGACACTATGAACATTCGTCAATGTCAAGAGTATAATTTTAGGAAGTGTAGGGTAGATTTGGGTGCAGAAGAGCACCACACATATTAAAGACTCACAATAGAGATGTTGCAGCATGCCTGATGAGCTCAGTGCATTTAAGTTGATCTGATCTTTGGATTATTGAATCAGAGCTGCAGAGTGCAGATGAATCAAATTAGGGTTTATGTGATTGTATTTAATTATCATCTGTGCGCCCCATATATTTTATTTTTATAATAATAATGTTATTGGTTTTATGTCCCTTTTAACTACACTGGCTTTTAGAGACGCCGGGGTGCCGGAATTTTGCCCCGAAAGGGATTTTTAACGTGCCAGTAAATCTACTGACACGGCTCCCTCGCATTTGCGCACCCTCAAATGCCAGCTGACTGCTATTTTATTTTTGTTGTGGGAAGTAAATTTACATATATTTTGTGTTTTTGTTGAATTTTTTGCCATGATTTTAGTAATATTAAATTCAGTATTTAGGAATCTGTTGTGTTTCCATGTAGAGTAGTCACCTGGTAGACTCAAATCCTGAGCATGTGGTCGTACAGTAGGATGGACGTACCATACTCCGAAAGACCGTGAGCTGTCGGGATACGATTACATGTGCTCCACATAATGTCAGAAGGGTACAATATATATAAATAAACCTTTTAACTGACGGTGGTTTTGGGGTCTGGGGGACATGAAATGCAAAGATATGTCGAAATTTTCCGGAAGCCGCAACATGGTATCAATTGCAATGGGTACCCATTTCTAATGAAATCTAGCATCTAGAACAGCTGTGTCAAACATGAGGGCCCTCACAATAATAAATTGCAACCCCTACGGTGTTAGATTAGGTATAGGCTATACGGTACTGTAAATGGTGTGGGTGGTAGCTTGGCTGCCTCTCACTCAGAGGTTCTGGGTTCTATTCTTGGCTCTGTCAGGGATTTCAGAAGCTGACTTAAGGGCCAGAACTGAGTGCACACAGTCATATGAGGACAACGGACTTGCTGTCTGATCAGAGAGGCAGCGCCCCAGTCAAGAAAGCCAAGATTAACGTCGGAGAAGATCCGTCACGCTGACCAAGTGTCACCCCACAATCTGTAGGGGGTTGCTTTGTAGGCCAAGACTGTTAATGAGCAGTGGTGGCATGTTACTTAAAAAAAAAAATATATATGAACAAGAGGAACTGGAAAAGAAAGAAAGGAAAATACTTAGGAAAATTTTGGGTCCCCAAAAGAATAAAGATATTTGGATGAAGAGAAAAAATGAAGACCTTTACCGAAATGTGGAAAAAATTACAGACTCAATTAAAAGACGGAGACTACAATTTTATGGTCACCTTCATAGAATGGATAGCAGCAGGCTAACTAAGAAAATTTTTGACTACATCTCCAAATTAAAAAACCACCACTAGATGGCTGGAAGAGATACGGTGTGATCTGCAAAAACTGAAGATCACAAACAACATCATTTCTAATAGGGCGGAATTCCGGCGACTGATCACTACTGCAGATTTTTCGATTCTGCAAGTTCCACATCAACCACGGAGAGTGTTATCAACGGAACAGCCAACGTATGAAGAAGTTTTGGGAAGAAAAGAAAAAACGAAACAATGTAACGTAGTCTTAGGTTCAAAGCGGTCTATAATTGGCCAAATTCTCTATATATATATATTTTTTTTTTTTCTCGTAAATATACTTGAAAAATATTTCTTGTAAAATACATAGTTTCTCAAAGTGTGGTCCATGGACCCACAGTAGTCCGCGAGCCAATACCAAAGGGTCTGCGACTAGCCTAAAAGATCCAAAATATTTAAAAAAATGGTCCTAAATAAAAAACACACTTTGATTATGATTATCAAACTAAGTACGTGGTAAAAATCCAGGCGAATGCTTTTTTTTAGCTAGAAAATAATATTCACATACGCTCCAAAGAACGGTATTCGAAAACAATGGATTGGAGAACTTTTTTATTATTTTGTAGAAACTGTCTTCATGTGATTTGCATGTACTTGTGAATAAGGAAGGTTATCTTTGAAGTTTTGTTGGACAGGCTGATGGAGGGGGAGTGATAGCCCTCGAAACATGTCCCTGTAAGTAGCAATAATAAATAGTATTGAAAGGCGGATATCCTATTATTCTTTCAAAAAATATAGTTACGTCAATACGGACTATAATGATCTACATTATGAACAGAAACCTTCCTCGGGAAATCCTTTATAGAATGGTTAAAACCGCATCAAATTCCATCCAGTGGTTCTCGAGATTACCCGTTACATCCAAGAATCGGGGACTTTATTTTATACTGTGTAGATATATAGAAAGCTCTGTCAGTCGTTTTGGCACCCACTTTCTTGAACAGCAGGTGCTTACAGAGGTGTGCAAATTATTAGAATAAACGTCAGTTTTCCAACATTTCATTTATACTTTTCACGAATTAATCCAGTGAAAATATTGTTTAAGGCGCTGAAATTATTTCATACTGTATGTTAAGCCAATAGTCTTAATTATATTTTTTTCTTTTGAGAAGCTGACAGTAAAAATATTATTTTTAGAATTTCCACTAAAAAAGAAACCTTAGAATTTCCACTAAAAAAGAAACCTTGCTAATGGAGAATGACATGCAGTTTGATTTAAATACTTTATTCTAGTTCTCGTGTACATTAAGAGCAGAGAGATTAAAAAATTTTTGCTGATGAGCCATTCTTGAACTACAGTAATATAAGTTTCATGGACCATGGATTGAAGCCACTTGATTTAGAGGGTATATCCCCAAGTCAATGAAAAAGAGGAAACGGACCCAGTTTAGGTGTCCCTCAGAATCCCCAATACTGAAAATATATACAGTGAAACCCCTCAAATCCGAACTAATTGGGGCTGTAGCCTGTTCGGATTTCAATTTGTTCGGATTAGCCGAAAAATACCCATAACGTAAGTTAATAACCAGCCCTTGTTACGGTATAGGGCTGACAATATGACTTAGGCTATACTGAAGCTGCATCTGCTCTTACAGTATGCATTGCGCTTCGTAGAACAAGACACAGCAGCCACGCCAAACGATGTCATCTTCATGCGACGCTGGCGCGCAATTGCCTCCGCGGGAAGGTTTTCGTCACATCGACAATTGAGAATAACCGATTTCAAGTGAAAGATTAAGATGTATTTTGTGTGTTTCTAATAATGTTATTTCATTGTTTTTGCAAAGTGATTAACCCAAGGATTACAATAACAAACTTTTCTGTTTTTCAATCCTGGATGAGATAAGTACAGTATGTAGGCACATTTACACATTGTTAGGAAGCGGCTTCGGTGGCGTAGTTGGTAGCATGCTGAGCTTCTATGCCCAATATCACGGGTTCAAACCTGGCCAAAGTCGTTGGATTTGTTAAGAGCGTTAAAAATCCCTCAGTATGCCTTCCTTTGGAGGGGAAGTAAACCCGGCGGTCCCATGTCAGATTTATGGCATGTTAAAGATCCTTCCACAAATTACACCTGTGTGAAGCTAAATTATAGGTTAAACATTTGAACAACGCTCTTAGGTTCCAACGTTCGTCGCCAGGAGCCGACTGCGGTGTCGTCTAATAACCAAGTTCTGAACTAGTAGTCGTTGATGGTGGCATTTGGCGGCAAAAGTAGGAACTACTTGAAATTCAATGTCTGCAGTCCTTACTTGAATTGAAAAAAAAAAAAAAACAACAGATAACACACACTAATACAGCCATCTCAATTAACACCGTTTATCAGATAGATTCTACACACCCAAAGTACACGGGGCTACATGACCACGTTGTCGCAGCCCTTAAACTGAGAAACCAACCAACCACATTGTTAGGTATGCAACTATTGATGTAAAATAAGGTTATAATGTTATATATGGTTATATATTGTCTTATTACTATATAAATAAGTTTCTCTTTTTTTGCGTGTGTTTTTCAAACGTTAAATTGGCAACAAAAACAAAACTCGTTCGGATTACGCGGGATTTCGGATTTGAGGGGTTTTACTGTAGACGCAATTAATTATGGGAAAAGTTCTGAGTCTTGAGGAGAGATATAATTACCAAGGAGGCCAAACAAAAACATGAAACCAGTTGGCCAATAAAATTATTTAGAATATAAATTTGTTATTGATTTTTTTTAGTCTAATAATTTTCACACCTCTGAGGTGAGCTAAAGACAAATGTCTGACATTTGTTTCATTCCCAGATGGCAGACTTCTACTACAGGAATACAAAGGTTCTTCTTCTTCTTAGCATCATCCCGTAGGAACGGGGTACACTTTTTGAATCAATGCACGCCATTTCTTGCGATCTAATGCTTCCTGCGATTTCAAGTTTCTTGATCATACAGGAATACAAAGGTTGATCCCACAAAATGACAGGTGTCTCAATTCTGGTGGTGATATTGTCGAAAAATAGGGATTTAGATGGACGTTCCTACAAGGTGACATACTCATCATCATGAACCAACTCCAGTTTCCTTTTCGTTCACTCCAAGAATGTCTCCCCCACCACGACCTGCTGCACCTCTCCCTGCAAGATCATTTCTAACCTGGTCGATCCATCTCTTACTCATTCGACCTCTTGGTCTGTTGCCTTTCAGTTCTTTCTCAAACCACACTCTAGCTGTTCTTTTTGTGTCCATTCTTTTGAGATGACCGAACCATTTCAGCCTGGCTTCAACACAGATCTCATTAAGAGATTGTTCTACTTGAACAAGATGGCGTATCTCATCATTTTTTATTTTGTCCCTCCTTGTCTTTTGAATCATAGTTCTTAAAAACTTAATCTTCACTGCCTGTTGTTTGCTGGTATTTCTCTTGGATTGGGTACAGGTTTCTAAGCTATATGTAGTAACAGGTACAAAGAAGCCCTTGTAGAGTATTAGTTTTGATCTTAAAGGAACTTGCTTATCCCAAAGCCCTCTCACGAGATGATAAAATTGCGCTCCGTGTTGAACTCTACTAGCGATTTCTGCACTACACTGCCAAGGTAACAGAACTGATGTACTTGTTCTAACTTTGTACCATTCAGAGTGATGTTAGTACAGATATTTTGTCAACTAACGGGCATCACTCAGTTTTGGACTTGCTTATATTCAGACCAAATTGCTTGAATATAGCATTCCAATCATTCAGTTTCTGTTGTATTTCAGCCACATCTTCACCCCATATTGCAATATCATCTGCAAATGCTAAAGCTTTAAACCTCACCCTCACTCTCACCACAAGGTGACATACTCATGTGGAAGAAATCTGAGCTTGTTGCTGAGCAAGGAATGGGAGAAGTTCAGCTAACACGGAAAAGGGGCCTAATTCCAATGCAAGATGGCGGAGTGTAGTTCAGTGGTTGTGACAAATAGGGCATTCATTTACCAAAAGCAAACACAATGTAAATGATTGGGTAAAGGTGTCAGATGTTTGTTATCAATAATTTCTTTTGTACATGTTCTGTGGACTGTCCCATCGTGTCAGTCATCGTACAGGTTATCAATCTACACATAGTGGCACAAATTATACCTACAATTCTCTTACCTACATTTTACACAATTATTTCAAAATGCAGTTTTTGTTGGCTCGATCACTTTTCAACACATCACTTCAAATATATGTCCAATACAAACTTTAAGAGTTTATTTAAAGGACTTTTGTGACAATATGTAAAATACTATTCTTCTCCTTGGTGTGCCATCTTCTAACGATGGTTAGCGATCATGGTTATTTGAGATTTGGATACTGCCCCATATTTTCTTGTGATTGTCTGTTACCTGTTTTTGAGGTTTTTAAACCAGGAAGTTCTTCTTCGGCCAGGACCCCTATGTCCAACTATTTTTCCCTGCCTCACCAGTTGTAGGATCCTGTACTTGTCGTTCCGCATCACGTGCCCAAAATATTCAAGCTTCTGTCTTTTAATGGATAGCAGTACTTCTGTACTTCTACCTAGCCTAACGAACACTTGGGTATCTTTCACTGTCTTTATCCATGAAATGTGAAGCATATGCATGTAGACCTACTGATATCTCGCCAGGAGATGGCAGTCGGGTTTGAACTGCAGTTATCTTCCCGCTCACTGCGTATCGCGCATTCCAAAAACATTAAGTTGGTCACTGTTTCCATTACTGTACCTGATACTGCCACACTGTTAAAAGTAAACACAAAGGCTTGAAAGAATATCGACAGTAGGGAGGAAGGTAACAAGCAATACACACGTGAAGTCCGATAACAAATTATCATGCAGGAAGTAGCAGCAACTGACTGCCAGCCGATATATTTAGGTTTGGAATAGGCGGGCCGCGCATGCGTACTGCAAGATCCTCCTTACCCCGTCGCAGCGCGTTGAACTGTCATCTCCTGGCGTGATGACATCACATTTCAAAGGCTTCCAGTTTCTTGCACAGAGCCTAGGTTAAATTTCATCCGCCCATATCATACATCGGTGTAGCAAATACATTCTCTACCCATTCTCAGCCTAAGATCCAGGTTTGATTGGTTCCTCAGTTTAAGGGCTGCGACAACGTTGTCATGTAGCCCCGTGTACTTTGCGTGTGTGTGTGTGTGTGTAAAATCTGTCTGATAACCACTGTTAATTGTGATGGCTGTATTAGTGTGTGTTATCTGTAATCCAGGTAAGGACTACGGATGATCAATTTTTAAGTAATTCCTACTTTTTCTACCAAATGCTACTGTCAACGACACCTAGATGTGAACTTGGCTACTAGATGCCACTGCAACCGACGTTGGAACTTAATCAAATCTAACAAACAAATTTAGATTCACACAATTGTAGTTAGTGGAAGGTTCTTTTACATGCCATAAATCTATAACATGGGCCCGCCGGCTCTACTTCCCCTCCAAAGGAAGGCGTGCTGAGGGATTTTTAACACTCTTAAAAAATCCGATGACTTCGGCCAGGTTTGCACCCGCGATCTTGGGCATAGAAGCTCACATGCCACCAAAGCTGCTAAGATCCAGGTTCAAGTTGTATTTTCAGACCAAGATATCAAATACCATAGCTAATTTGTAAAACCTCTCCAATCATTTTTAATAATTTTGTACTTTTATGTAGCACTCATAAATTGTGGCAGTCGTGAATTAATATGTGCAATATGACGGATGCATTAAAAATATAAAAAATTGTTTAAATCCTACCCCAGCAATTGCCAGGGGGTAGGTGGGCCCCCATAGGTAGATCCACCACCGCTTAGACCAGAAAGGGTGAAATATTAAGAAGAGGAACGTAAGTGGGAGGGGAGTTCGGAGAGAGAAAGAGCATAGGGATGTGAGAGTAGAAGAGCGTATAAGATGGGGGTGAGAGATACATGTATACAAACGAGGAGAGTAGATGAAAGAAACGAAAGCAGACACAAAGACAGTGGACCTCCACCCAATACCAAAATGGGAGAAAAGAAAGTGGGTAATTTTCACCACAGGTTTTTATTTTTTAAACTTTTGAAGACCGAAAAAGAAGAAGTCTGAAAAAATAGGAATGGATTGCCCACCACAATGGGAAGAAAAGTAAGAAGCAGGGAGGTCCACCAGGAAATCGAAAAAGTGACAGAATCGAAATTATAAAGCCAAGGCATAGAAGGGGGAGGAAGAGAGAGCTGGTGAGAACCACTGTGAAGGAGTGTGACGATAAAGATGCATTCATAACCATCTGAAATCATAATATAATCTTTCAGGCAATGAATTGTCACCAAACTTTAACTGCAAGGCCTAGCCGCTAAGAACACTACTCCATGGATACCACTTCAGCAGAGTGTCTGGTATACTGTATATTATAACTAGTAACCCGCCCCTGCTTCGCCCGGGAACAGTTATGAATACATAAATGTCAATCAACTACGACCTATTTCCGTTTTACGTCTCGGCATGATGGGTTAAAATCACTGACTGGACTATTAATTATATTATCATGGAGATGCATATGCAACGAATTCTTGTCAGACGTAATTTAAGAATGGTGAGGTGCATGAAACTCAAATTCCCTTCCGTCCAATCTTAACTTGACTGTGTATTTTGCGGAATGAAAAGTTCATAGGTGAAATGAAGAGAAGCCGAGTTGTACTTCCAGGGAAACTCAAAACACAACCGTCTTCTCTGAAGTCTTAACTCAACGCGACTCGACAGTTTGCTGCTGGCTGTATCTGGGGTAATAGGCTCGCCCCTAGCTTGCTCGTAAACTGCCGCTTCAGTAATTGGATGGAGATTGTTGGAAGAAATGAAAACGTAAAAACACTTATAGTGGGTGATTTATTTAAGATAGAGATATGCTCTCACGGACTTTTTTTTTAGAATTTTTCATGCTGAACAATTCTTACAGTCATAGTATATCGATATTTTTAATGGTTTGCCCAGCGTAAGCTTAAAAAACGCACGGACACCCGGTCTTCTTTCGACTTTTTCACTGAAATCGTTATTGCTTGGCTTACTTTGATCATAAATAAATTATTTTCTACAGAAACTTTCCTCGCAATATCCTTTACAGAATGGTGAAAACTGTATCAAAATCCATCCAGTGGTTCTCGAGATTACCCGTGACATCCAAGAATTGGGGAGTTTGTTTTATACAAAGTAGAGATACAGTATAGTTTTTGATGAGAACAAAAATACTAACACTGTCTGAATGGGAAATGGTGGAGCAAAAGGAAGTACAAATATTTTCCTCCTGCCGAGAAACTCTGGATTCAGCTGCTACCTGAAATTATTTTTGAAGTCTCGTAGTTGTGCAATAAAGTGCTGGAAATGGTTACAATTTCAGATGCTGAAAAGTATGTTCCCACCATTCCAAAACACCCCATTTTAAACCACTAATGTATAGAATACTTACAGTTTAAAATTTAAGCACTGATAACTTCAATATTTATATAAAATGACGCAGCAATGAATTGTTTCCAAGTCCACACACAGCATTAGAAGTCCTCACACAAAGAAAGAGTTCAGACGACTGTCACAAGTGAAATTCTTCCTGGTATATTTTGAAAGTGATGAATCGTATCCTTCCAAGAAAGCAGATAACAGTATGACTCATGGCTTGGCATTTGAGAAACCACAAAAATCTCACATTGCACCTTAAAAGAAAAGAAAAAGACTGGACGGCGAATGTTAAGACTCTTAAGAGTTACACTTAAAGCAGCTAGAAGGTATAAAAAGATTAAGAAAACATAAAAGAAAGGCATTGTCAATCAGTTAAAAATGATGGTAGAACAAATTAAATTGTAACTATAATGCATGTTTTATGGATCATGTGCATTATAGATTGTATGCAATACATAGAGGGACTTATCAACAAAGGGAGAGCAAACTTCTACCTTCAATTTTCCATCCTCAAATTTATATGAAATAAAAGTTTAAAATCTATCAAAATAATATGTATATGGTGATATCTATCTTTGTTTTTTCTATTGAACTGAAGCGTTTGAAATGTGGTATTATAGGAGAATGATGAAGATCAGATGGATCGATAGGGTTACAAACTAAGAGGTATTAAGACGAGTGGGAGAGGAGAGATGTTTCTGGCAACTGCTAATGAAGAGAAGAGATAGGTTGGTAGGACACTTAAGACACTCAGGAATAGCAAGCTAACTTATGGAAGGAATGGTCGAGGACAAGAACTGAAGGGGTAGACCAAGGTTAAAATATGTTAAAACAGATTGCCTCGGATGTAGGGTGTGGTAGCTAATTAGAGATGAAACGATTAGCTCAGGACAGGAAGGCATGGAGAGCTGCATCACACCAGTCAAAAGACTGAAGATTCAAACAAAAACAACTATTTATCTCCTTCCATTAAATTAGTAGCCTTGGACCATTTCTCACAGAAGGATCGTAATTGAACTAGTGGAGAAATATTAATGGGCTACATGCATATTTTTGAAATTAAGTGTATTGTATTTATGCATATCAATATGTACATGAATGAAGAGGTTTTGGGCGAGGAGGAAGATGACAACTAAATTCCCTGTTAATTTTTTGATGACTTAGATGAATTAATTGGGTTTGATATAAGTGCTCCAATGAGGACGTAAACTATGTAAATAAATAAATGGACATAATAAATCCTCAATCAGCTTGCCACGGTGGGTGAGTGGTTATCGTGTTGGACTACCAACCCCAAGCTTGCAGTTTCGCTCCTGGCCATGGTAAGTGATTTTCTAAAGGCAGCAAAAACACATGAAGTACCTAGACCTACCAAGCAACCGCTGCCTAGCCAATTGGCCTGCAGATATTGGGGTGACACGTGATCAGCGCATCGGGTTCCTTCGGCCGTTAATCTTGGTTTTCGTGATCGGGGCGCTGCCTCACTGTCAGACTGCTACTCAATTGTCTTCACGAGGCTGAGTGCACCCCGTTTCAGCCCTCACGTCAGTTTCTAAAATCCCTGGTGGAGCCGGGAATCAAACCCGCGGCCTCCAGGTGAGAGGCAGGCGCACTAACCCAACACCACGGGTCCGGTACCCGAGGCCATACAATAAATTTAAAAAATAACGGGGGGACATACAGTTGAAGTATCCAAAACAATAACGATTTTAATATTATAACTGTGCCTGTTATAAATCTTGTACAACAATTATATACATTTCCAAGGAAACACACACATCTTGCTATTAGAAGCGAAGTTTCAAAATTTAAATCGTTACTATTTTTATCCATTTTTCAAAATTTGGTTCTTGTTTTCTCCTGATCTTCATCGTTTCCCTCACCTCTCCCAGGCTGATAAGAATTTTTGGACTTTTGCTTTTTTAAAATGGGGGTTAAACCTTCAGCTACGAAATGAATCTCACTTCATCATCATCTTAGCGTTTTCCCGCAGGTGCAGGGTCCACTGTCCGGATCTTGGATTGCCACTTGTTACGATCGCGAGCATCATAAGGTGTTAGGCTGAGCACCTTCATATTGGCATTTATCGTACCATGCCAGCGCTGTTTTGCTCTCCCACGTGGTCGTTTTCCATTGATTTCAAAGCACTGGGTGGAATTGGCTACTGTTCCTGGTGCAGCACGTAGGACGTGACCGTACCATTGGAGACGTGTTTGCCGAGCCTTCTCAGTGATGGGTGAAATGCCCATTTGCTGGCGAATGATGTAGTTTCTTACGTGGTCCAGGAGTGTGATGCCCATTGACCAACGGAGCATATGCATTTCCATGCTGCGTAGTTGGTGCTCTATAGCTCTGTCAGTTGGTCGACATTCAGCGCCATACAAAGCAACAGGACGTACTATCATGCGATATATTTTGGATATCAGATGTAGTGGCATCCTTCTGTCGCAGAGTACTCCTGTAAATTCCCTCCATCTCATCCAAGCTGCGTTTATTCTGCTCTGCACTTCATCACCTATCTCACCATCAGATTGTAAGCGAGATCCTAGATACCTGAAGCTTACGGTCTTAGCTAATGTCTCTCCGTCAACATGAATGGAGCCGTTGCTTGTGATGGTTTCAAGGTATTCGGTCTTCTTCTTATACAGTCTAAGACCATATTGCGAAAGACGGCTGTTCCAAACTTCAACTTGATGCTGCAGTCCTCCTCTGGTGGTATCAGCAAGTGCAACATCAACAGCGTATAAGAGAGTCCAAGGAACACTCCTTTGCAGGTCTCGTGTGATTGTGTCTATGACTAGGATAAAGAGCAATGGGGACAATGAGGATCCCTGGTGTACACCAACTTTCACGGGGAAGCTGTCCGAGGTGCCGACGGCGCAACGTACACAACTGGTGGTGTTTGTGTATAGCATCTTGATCCAGCTGAGAGGCATTTCTGGTACACCACGGCCACGAAGTGCATACCAGATCAGACGATGTGGAACACGGTCAAAAGCCTTTTCAAGGTCAAGGAAGGCGATATGCAGTGGCTGCTGTTTCTCATGGTGCTTCTCAATGAGCATTCTGGCAGCAAAGATTGCATCAGCTGTTCCAGCACCCTTGACGAAACCACACTGGTTGGTACTAATGCTGATGATAGTCTCGCAGTCGTCGATCGAGAATTCTCTCAAAAATCTTCATTGCGTGCGACAGGAGGCGTATTGGACGGTAATTTCCACATTCTGCAGGGTCACCTTTCTGGTTAAAGATAGGTACATGATGCTTGTAGACCAGTCACAGGGAATAGTTCTACAGTCAACTATAGCATAGAAAACGTTTGTCAGCCAGTTGATCGCGGGTTGTTCTGATTCCTGCAACTTCCAGAAGTCTGCCGGAAGGTCATCTGGTCCTGGCGCTTTTTGATTCTTCATACTCCTGATGGCACTGGTGACTTCATCTGATGTGATAGATAGGGCCTTCTGTTAGAATACCTCCTGGTACTGGAGGATGTGGAAACTCAATGTTGGAAATTTCTGCGAAGTGCTGTATCAACGTTTGAGGATGTCCTGTTTGTTCTGTAATAGCATACCATCTTTGCATTTTATACACACATAGTGCTCAATGTCAACTACTGACTTTGCTCTAGTCTTGGTCGGCCTGAAGATAGTTTTCTCTCTTCCTTCGAGTCCAGTGTTGTGTACAGGTCACTATAGTGATTGTGCCTGGCTTCAGCGACAGCTTTCTTAGCCTCACGTTTGGCAATGGCATACCTCTCCCTGTTTTCTGGAGTCTTTTGTGTGATCCAGTTTCTATATGCCTTTTTCTTAGCATGCACCTTATCTTGGACTTCGACTGTCTATAGCCACGTTTGCTTATCAATGCGGCGGGAACTAGGTTTTGTTGTACCCAGGGTTGCTGTGGCGGCTGCACCAACTCTAATTTTAGGCCTACCCACTATTCTTTCAACCATATTGAAAAGTGGAAAAGTAGAATTAAGGATGAACCATATTCTCTGACATAAGAAAAATATATTCCAGATTGTTCTAATACAGTAATTATTTAATTAAACAATCCACCTATTCAATGCATTGATTATTCAAGCATAAATCATTACCTACAGTAAAATCCGTGTTAATGTGGACTCGGCTCGGCCGGATAACAGCAAGGGATGGACAATACAAAAATAAAAACAACCTTACAAGGAAATGACTCTTTTATTTACCGCGCATGATATACGTGAAATACAGAACCCATTGTGTTGGAATTTTTTCTCTGTTTGCTTTTGGGAAATAATCCCTTTTTTTCTTAATCTCTCAGAGTATTATTTACTTTGTTATTTATAACAAACAGTCCTCGAGAAAAATAATGGTCTCTTCTGTTTAGAAATGTATTTTAGTGTGTTCTGGATAGTATTTCAATACTGTTATACTCTTCTTAGAAATGTATTTTAGTGTGTTCTGGATAGTATTTTAATACTGTATTTTCTAATTTCCTTGAAGATTTGTTTCTGTTATTCACAATTTGCTTGGTATTTAGTGCAATACTTCTTTTAATAAACTAGCCAGACTAGCCGTCCACCTGCACGTCTAGGCCAAATAACGCTAGTACCATCTAGCAGCAGAAACGGTCAACTACGTGGTTTCCTTCACTTATTACTCTATTCGCCCTTGTGCGTGTATGCAGCAGATACAGTGAATATTTTCCATAACCTCCCCCCAAGCAATTTAATTAGTTAACCTTCCCCCTGGAAACCTAAGGCGGTAGAAGTTTCAACGCTCAGCTATTCTACCCTCTCCTCTGGAACACTCCACTCTCAAACCTGTAGTGAACTCATTGTTGGTGCTATAACCTCTACCATACATAACAGATATGCGAGACCATTCTAACAAGTTTTCAAACTTCTAATTTAGATTTCAATGTAACATTTAATATATTCTTGATGCATCTAAAGTTTGGTTTATCATAATTTTCATAAAACAGCTTTGAGAATGGGTATCTTATATGAGATATGCACAATCATTGGTGGGACTTAATAGTTCCTATATCAGGTAATATGTCGAATGATCAGAGAACTTTTAATCTCAGCAATTCTTTGGACGTGGAAGCCATGAGGGAAGCACTTCTTACTGAAGGAAGTGATTATGAAGATGATATAGATGACAGTGGATCGGATGAAGAGGAGCGTATATTGGAACGAGAAGGTAATTTTGAATCTGAACAAAGTGTTGAATCAAGTGAGGATGGCGGGGATGAAAAGACTGGTACTGAATGTTATAAGTCTGTTCAAAAGAGAAAGAATAAAGTTATAAACTCTTGAAACTGGCTGAAAACTCCACTGCACCAAGTAAAGCGTGTAAGCCATTACATTTTCTTCCATCATCCAGGAGTAATAGGACCAGCCAAGAAACTTACAAGTATTCTCGGAATTTGGACTTACCTTTTCTCTATCTGTATGATCCAACAGATCATAAGACTATACGAACAAATGTGTGTGCTCCATTTTCAGCAATTATGTTGGGTTGCGAGACGTACGGGAAACAGATGTCATTGAGATGAAAGGCAGTTTTATTTAGCTACTTAGGACCACGTTTATTCAACTGGAGGGTCTTGATCTTCGCCCAGTATTGACGCATTTCCTGCCAGTGTAACTCCTTTCTTTCAATAGTGCAGGGGGTACCTTTTTTCCGAGGTTTCTCCTGAAAACCATGGACTCCCTTCAAAGCACGCCTCACAGCCTGTCTGTCATGCAGATCTGATATTTCCAGTTCGTTAATATCCTTCTCAATTTCCGTCAACCATGTGGTACGAACCTTCTTATTGTGCCAGAAACTGAGCAATATATGCCAAAGAAACCAAGAAAATACAGCATCAAAATAATTGTAACGGTAAATGCGAGAGTTTTCAACAATTACAATATGGACATTTATGCTGGAACACAACCAGAGAAATCATATTCTGTCAGCAACAAACTTATTGATGTGAAAATACTGGCATCCCATCTTTTGTTCGGGAAGGAATGTGACTTGCAACAATTGATTTTCCGATTACGAATTGGTAAGTGAACTAGCTGAGAAAAAGCTTTTGTTGGTTCCATGAAGAATACATTTCAGATTGCACATGAATTCAAAACAACAAAAGGATGAGAGTCTTACTCAAGTTTGTTCGCCTTTAGGAAGGAAGCAACTCTCCATGTTCCCAAAGCTAATAGGAACGTAATACTGATCTCCCGTCTCCATAATGATGACGCTATTGATAGTTCAGTCAAATTAGACCAAAAATGATGCGTTTGCTGCATTACATCACATAGTTCCAAATGTTTCAGGAATATGTAGGGGGAGGTCCCCTAATAAAGTCCCGTCAATTTCAGGTGCCCTGGGAGGGGTTCAAAGCCCCCCTTTTTTTTAGACTTTGGCGCAAAACTTCAAAGCAGTGCGTCGCACAGACATTTTTATACTTTTTAAACTTAAAGGAAATTAAATGCCTACAAAATGGTATAATCATATGTATCTTTATGTGTTGCTGTCTCTGAGATATGAGCCGATGAATGTGGAACATTTGAAGAAAAATAAGTAGTGCCTCACGTTTCTCGTCTAACTTGCCCTTCCAATCCGTTCGCCTTACATTTTACAGGAAACTTGTAGGGAAGGAAGTTGTAGAGCATTAAATTTCCTTCCAGAATATATATACTTATGCGAATTTATCTTCGATCTGTCGATCGTTAGAGCGTTTTACGTATGGGGGTCGGTTTCGAGATTTTGCTAGTGAACTGCTCATTATTTTACTTCTGTTTTCAACGGCTTTAACACTCTGTATTACGTTATTTATTGATTATGCAAACATAAATGGTATTTATTACCCATATAACTAACATATATATATATACTGTATATATAGGCTATATGAAAGTATGTGTGTCAACTGTTAATTTGGACTAATAAACACTAAAATCTAGCTTAGGCCTTTCAAACGGCGAATATTTTTTTTTTCATATCCTTTTAATATGCATGTATAAGACCCCTCCCCATCTGAAATAGAATGTACTTAATACACTGTGTACATAATATTAAGATACATAGGCCTAAGTTTATTATTATATTATATCCTATGATATCCCACAAATAAGAATATAAGAAAGAAGTAGAGGAAAGAATTGATACTGGGAGATAGTAAAGACAGACATGGCGAAACATCGAATTAAAAACCATCAAGCGTGGACAACAGACGACCTAACAGGAAGGAATAATAATATTCCGGGATATCTGACGACCCAGGAAAGGAAATCATCTTCTGGAATATGATATACCATGGGATAGGCCTAAAAGACTGATCCCATTCCCAATCCGGTACGGTTGAAAACTCCAGAGATTTTTATAGATCGTGGCTATTTCAACTGATACACCAATGGCTGGAGTGTGGTCTGATATGGCGATTGAAGTGACACTGATGTGTGATGTGAAAAGTGAAGGGGGACTAACACGAGGGAGAGGCATGAGTGATTCTATGTTGGCGAAATGGGTTGGAGGGGCTCGTACAGGTACAGCCGTATGTTCTTCTCTAAGCTTAGAGCAGTTTACCGGCGTCCATTCTGTAAGTGGAGAACAGCATGTCAACTTTTGAGCATCACGAATGAGCAGAGATGACCAAGACAGAAGAAAGCTTGCACAGTAGTTGACTGATCACCCGCCTTTTGCTGTACGTGATTCTTTGATGTCCCTTTCTACCGGAGTAATAGGACCCACCAACATCAACTGTTACCAAGCATTGGAAATCGGAACCCCTACAAAGGGGACTTTTGTTGGAAGTAACTTTGCAGAAATTAAGCAGTGTAAGGAAAATGCAGTAGTCCCTTTAGCTGCTATGAGCAACACTATCAAACTGGACAATGAAGTAGTGGTGGTCGAGCCTCTAATGATTTTGCAGAGAACCGTAATTAACAAGAATACTGAAGGGGATGTAGAGGAGCTGTTGAAGTGTAAGTTAACCCCATATCCCACAACTCTTTTTGACGAAGGGATCATGAGGAAAAGGAAAAGTTGGCTCTCTACGATGCCTTTCCTTCATGCAGTCAAATAACCACCCTGAAGAACTGTTTCGCGGTAATCGATGGTGGCTTTCTTCTTCATACGGTAAAAGTGGAACAACCACACTATGTTCGCCTCCATCTGCAACCAATATGTGTCTTACCATTACTGTTACAACTCTGCTGTTGTGTTTGACGTTGATGAAGACACAAGTTCCACGAAAAGAGGCGAACAACATCGGAGAGCATCAAGTAAAACATCAGTGGATACAGACTTTGACGAGAACATGGTGGCTACTGTTCAGCAGGAAATCTTCCTTTCCAACGAATAGAACAAAATTAAGCTGATACTATGTTAGCGCAGGCCTGGGGTGGAAAAGGTATACAATTCACCATAGCCAAAGGAGATGCTGACTGCAGCAATGTCAGGAGTGGATTACAAAATACCATTCAACTGTGGTGGTAGTTGTCGAGGACGTAGACCTGCTCGTCTCACTCATGGCACTCACACCACGAGACACAAATGTCCATTTCATGAAACCTGGACAAGGCAACACAGATGACAGACTGTACTCCTCCCAACAACTTCAGGCCTTGCCATTCTGCCAGTACATTCTATTAAACCATGGCTTCACTGGATGTGATACCACCACTTCTATTTTTGGGAAAAGTAAAGCAAATCAAATGTTTGGAGCGGTATCCTAACGAAACCAAAAGCATCGCTGAAGTTTTTATGGCTCCACGTCCACACCAGAAGACATCGATGCAGCTAGGGAACAAAATACGGTATGTTCCTACTGATGTATCCGACAACCACTCCACAAGCAGGACCTCAATTATCACAGGTACATTTCATTTTGTGTTGCATGCACTAACTTCGTTGAAGCATGCTGTTTGATAAATAAATATTCTATACTCTTTATGTTCTATTCACACCTACATGTGCTTCGTCAAATCGTCAGCTACGATGAAAGCAAACTTGTCTTCATTGCCACCAACCTGCTCTATATAACTCGTGCAGTGTATTTCTAAAGGTTCAACACAACAAATTGTAATTGAACATCAAATTTGTCTAGCAAGTACATTTTTATTTTTAGAGGGTAACAGTGGTGTTAATAATTTTTTTTTTTTTAAATGTCACTTATAACTTATATTTTTTAAAAGAATATAAACAACCAAATATAACGAACTTTTCAGAACATATATATACTCCGATGGGCTGGACTGTAAATTATTTGATCTTGATCATGTTTTCATTCCCATAAAAAGGAAACTGCTTTCCGAAATTTTGGGCTCCCCCGAAACATAATCCTATATACACCACTGCGTTCATATACTTTCTAGGTATATATTACTAGTTATATGGTTGATAATACAGACTATGTTTGCATAATCAATAAATAATGTGATACAGAGAGTTAAAGCCGTTGAAAATGGAAGTAAAACAATGAGCATTTCACTAGCAAAATCTCGAAACCGACCCCCATACGTCAAAACGCTCTAACGTTTGACTGGTCGAAGATAAATTAGCATAAGTATATATATTCTGGAAGGAAATTTAATGCTCTACGACTTCCTTTCCCACGAGTTTCCTGTAAAATGGAAGGCAAACAGATTGGACGGGCAAGTTAGACGAGAAACGTCAGGTACTTCACATTTTTTCTGCAAATATTTATGTTCACCGGCTCATATCTCGGAGAGGGTAACACACAGAAATAAATATGAATACACCATTTTGTAGGGCATTTAATTACCTTTAAGTTTGAAAAGTATAAATATTTCTGTGCGACGTACCTTTGTAAAGTTATGCGCCAAATGCTAAAAAGGGGGGGGGGGGGCTTTGAACCCCCCTCTGCCCCCCCCCCCCCCCGCGGCACCTGAAATAGACGGGACTTCATTAGGTGTTGTTCAGGGGACCTCCCCCTACACATTCCTGAAACATTTGGAACTACATGATTTAATGCAGCAAAAATTCCTAATTTGACTGGACTATGACCCGGACAGCAGGAAAAAAAAAATAAAAAAAAAAATTACTATCTGAATGTTGATACGAACTACATGTTCAGAGAATCCTACGTAGCCCGAAACACAACACGATGGCCTCTCATTGTTTTCTTATCATAACTGAATATTGCAGCTATCAAAGCTTTTATCATCTTCACTGCAAATGCAGACGGGAAGATGAAACAAAGAGAATTCCTTGAAGAGAACATACAACGAAGAGCAGCTTCAGTCACCGGAGAGCTTAGGTAGAAAATAAAGAACCGACAGCAAGATGCATCTGAAGCCGAAGAAGAAAGTGGACGTTCTGAGAAGAAAAGGTGCAGGCTGTGCTTGGAAGAAAAACTAACAAAATTAACCCGGTACACATGTGAGTTTTGTAAACGGTTTGTAGCAGCATTCCACGTATATCTGCACTGTCTGAAATTCTTAAATGCTAACAATCACAGTTTATGACCTAATTTCTTTAACTGTGGTAACATTACTTTTATCAGATCTGCATTTTATTCATTCAAAATTTGATATTTTACAAGTCAGAATCTAATAATGCTTTCCTTTTTGTCCTCTGTGTTGTCTTCTGTTACTAGAAGGAAATTGTTGTCATTGCAGTGTTCGGTCTTTGTAACAATGATCATTTGATGGTGCTCAGTAGTGACGATTTCCTTTCTATACTAATATATAAAAATGAGATATTGTGTGTCTGTGTATTACTCAATCACGCGAGAACCATTGGTTCGATTTACATGAAATTTTACGTGGAAGTAGCTGATTTACCTGGTTAACATGTAGGCTACTTTTGATTTCGATACTTCGCACTATTTTAAAGATGGCGACCATTTTAGTGACTTCACTACAACCTTTGGTTTCAAACGTTCATATTTCCATTTCAAATAAAAAGAGAACGCTAGGAAATAGCAAACTTTTGATGGCATACGCAAGGTTTAAAATTTAATTTTCTATCCGAAAGGTCCTTATCACTTTTCGTGTATCTCCAACGCCTAGCAAGTAAAACCTAAATTTGTGCTATATAACACGGTCAACTCCGAGCGGTGTAGTTGGACAGAATGTTCCATCCTTACTCTCCCTTCGCGCAGCACCTCGCCTATCCCCTGTTTTAACTGTCACCTTCACATTTTAATTTATTTATGACCCGTAGCGAAGCACGGGTACTTCAGCTAGTTTAATATAATCGTAGTGATAATTATTACAATTTTTAAACATTTGTCAGGTTTTGCTCTTATCTGCTTCTTGTGGTAATAATGATTTTCCCCCTTGAAAGTATTAATAAGCTTTGTAGTTGTTGATTGATTTTAGGGGCTTTGTGACATTGTGGTCATGTAGCCCCGTGTACATGAGTGTAGGTGAAATCTGTCTTCCTTGGTGTGTTAAACACATATTACTGTACAATTCCTCTTACGAACCTATGCCTCTTTGGAATTAATTGAATAAATCTTATCTTGACCTATATTAATATGTAGCACTTCATTAACTGCATTGCTGTGTATAAACATGTAGTCTGTCATCTTAGGCTACCCATTTATATGGCTGGCAGCGAGTTAAATCTAGGCGAGTATCTCTCACAAACGCACGACCGTTCGTGAACTTTAAAACACGTGCCTATCGGAAGGTTAAATATCTGAACACACTTCATATCTCATAATTGAAAAATATTTTGAGTACAAACAAGTCGTCTTTAAAATGCAGGATATCAAACATCCATTTATGGTTATGTTGTCAGCGATTTTTGAACACAGATTTCGGAAAAGACACATGGACTTGCTTTCAATTCATCTTTAACGAAAATAACATGAAATAGTTAAAAACAAGACCCATTGGTCACAAAATATCACAATTTAGGGCAATATTACTGACCTAGAAATGTGTATCATTCTCTTAGCAATTCGCATTGTGGAATGATGTCAAAAGATCGATTGTTAAGAAGTTGCAATATATTGCTCTACAGCAAGGATGCAGCCAAGACCAACTAAAGTCATAGAGGATTTAATATAACTAGCAGACCTGTGCGAGACCTCTCGCATAATGGATTCTGTGTGCCCCGTGTGTACAGACTAGCCACCAGGCGCTAGTGCTTTGCGGGCTAGACGAGACACAGTTCTGCAGGGGCTATTGCCTTGTTTATTTGTTTAAAAGCACCTTATAAACAAATAAATTTATTTCCGTTGACATATCAAGAAATGCAAGATTTTTCCTCTACTATTGAGACGATTTGGAAGATTATGGCACAAACCACACCTTCTAACCCCCTCTGGTTTAGGAGCTTGAGTTTTGTGATACACACACCTTAGCGTATTATATAATAAGTTTTTTTCTCATCAAATCTAGAATCCTATAAATAAATATTTCGCAAATGAAATGTTTTTGTCTTGTAAAATCTTATGTTGTTTGCCCATCATCTGTACTCGACCTCTGTTTCTTACATAGTCAGGCGCATACAACGAATATCTTGCGGCGCAAGTTTCTTTGAAAGAATATGTATCTAAATGCAGCATAATTCTTTTCTTGCTCACATTAATAAGTGGCGATGTTTACACTTATTAATGCACGGTATTCTTTTTTTGCGTACTTTAAGCGTTGATGAAGTTACAAATAATTTTTTGTTGAAATAACTTCATGGCAAGAGGATCAACACCGAGGATGACAGAGATGACGTGTCCCTCATTAAGACCAAGGATAATGTGGGATAAATTTGACACAATGGTTAGGAGTTTTCCGACGATAAGAAGAGTGCTGGAAATTAGGTCTTAGTCTTGTCATCTAGTGTTGCATTTCAACTGAAATATCAGTCGGAAGTATACATACCTAATAATACAGTAAAAATGAAACGGGTAGCAACAGGCAGATGGACCTGATTGGAATGGACACTATTCTGGCATTTGCAGATGATGATGTAATAATGGGGGAGTCACATAATCAGGTGAGAGCTGATACTTCTAAGTTTATGGCAGAAGCAAGGAAAGTGGGAACGGTGGTCAATGAAGATAAAACCATATATATGGTTATCTCACGCCGACAAAATTTCCCCGACACCATCCATATTAACGGACACAATTCTGAATGGGTTGAGAAGTTCAAGTATCGGAGCTCAATACTATCCAGAAAAAGTGAGATTGAGAAGGAGATACAACGTGCCGTTTATAGTCTTAACAATCTATTTAAGTCGTGTCTGATTTCACAAAATAGCCATATCGACCTGTATATGGCTCCAGTAAAATCGGTACTATTGTATGGGTGCGACACATGGGCGACATCACAAACTCCTGAAGATCACATTTGTACCTTTGAAAGGAAAGTGCTGAGGAAGATATACGGGCCCGTATTCAATGTGGATGAAAGAAGATGGGAAAGGAGGGCAGAAGGAAGACCTCTAGCAACTATTTAAAAAAGCTAATATTGGTAGAACCATCCAAGGAGGACTTAGCGGCTAAGGCATGTTGTTAGAGCAGAAACATTTATTCCCAACAGAGTTTCTTTAACTCCCGGCTGATTGGCAAACTCCCAATAGGCCGTCCAAGGACTAGGTGGAGAGATAAGAGTGATGGTGACATTGGAAGAAATAAAACCTACAGCTTCCCTTGGTGATGCTACAGATAGAAGGAGGTGGAACAGCATCTGCAATAAATATTTGAAATTGTGACCAGAAACATTCCTCTCCTACAGGGTCATTATGTGTGTGCACGCCAGTAAACACGGCAAGCTAAGCCGGCTGTGACTAACGCAGATTGCGGCCGCGCGCACCTGTTCCAGCTGGCGGTGGTGCACTCCGCTGACTCATATAGTTAGTTCATATGTGTTTTGTCATTCATATGGGCGTGTATTTGCAAAAGCTTAGACGTTAGTGTTGCACGTTTAGTGAGTATTGATTACTGTGATTGTTGGTTATGCCTAGACACCAATTCACATTGCGCGAACGTGTGTATATCTATAATTCATATATGAAAAGCAGAAAATCTTGTTCTGAAACAAGACAAAATTTGAATCAAATTTCCAGAAAGACCTGTGCCTAATGCCAGTACAATTAGGAGGCTCACTAAACGATTCAAGGAAACAGGCTCCGTAAATAATAAAAGAGTTGACCGACATTCTTCCATCAAAAGATGTCAGGTATGTGTTACAAGAGAGGGAGGACATTTTCAGCATCACCTATGAGCTCTGTAAGTACAGATCATTGAACATGTTTGGTAAAAGTGTGATAGTGCGCGCGGCCGTGATCTGCGCTAGTTACAGCCGGCTTAGCTTGCAGTGTTTACTGGCGCGCACACACACATAATGACCCTGTATGTGATTGAGCCCCTGATTTTATTAATTTTATGTTGTCATGGAATATCTTTCGTAACGTAATGTATATTCTGTTTTCTATCATGGGTCTTCATGACCAGTTGAGTACAATAAATGATGATGATAATAAATGAGTTTATAAATGAATCAGGTTTCATTACAATACAAATGACATTGTAACATGAGTTCATTATATCAGATGTATCTTTTGCTGACTTGCATAATATTCGCCAACAGTGTTTATCATTTGAAGGTTTTGAAGGTTAGGGTGCACATTAGGTTAGAGAAAATATGGTAATTAGTTATTTTTCCTTCCTATTTTCATTTTTTCACATGTCAATTACGCGCTGTGATCTACTGGACATTCCCAACATGTTCTGCACTTCCTCCAGCAGGTCATGTGTAAATAAAATGCACCATAACTGCATGGAACAGCCCCCCCCCCCCAAAAAAAAAATTGAACATATAAGTTTACTGCAATAACAGAACAGTCAGGTAAGTACGGTAAAAGATTTCATGATAAACATTAGGCTAAAGGAAGACCTAGAGTACGGTGGATGGATTTAGAGAGAGAATGAAACCTGGAGTGGAGTTCAGTGGTTGAGTAAGGATGGTGGACAGACAGGAGTTAAGTGGAGGAGTGTCATATTTGCTATGACCTAGCCCCAAGTTGGAAAACGGAAATTGATGACGATAAATAAATAAATACGAAAGTAATCCCAAAAATAAGGTCTCCTATTTTTTTAATAAATACATACACCTGTTTATTTCTTCAATGGTTTACATCATTTCACAGCTTGAACAATTACCGGTAGCTATTTTTCTACATAATCACCATTTCGGTCGATGCATTTTTGTAGACGCTGTGACAGTTTGTGTATGCCCATATCATACCAGCTCGCCGCCATGCTGTTCAGGAAGTTGTGAACCTCATCTTTCACCTCGTGGTCGGTGCTGAATGGTTTTCCGGTCAAATGTTCTTTCAACTTAGGAAACAAGTGATAGTCACTGGGCGCCAAGTCGGGACTGTAGGGTGGGTGGGCGATGATGTTCCACTGAAACTGTTGCAGGAGAGCAATGGTTTGCCGGGCGAAGTGTGGACGAGCGTTGTCGTGGGGAATGTTTCAACGTTTCAGTTAAAATACTGTGAGTGGCGCTTCAGGAAACCTCAGGAACCAAGTGCAGAGATCATCCAGGGTGATCCGCCAATCTTCACGCATGATTTGCTCAACCTTCACGACAGTTTAGTCGGAAATTGATGGTCTCCCGCTCCTTTGTTCGTCGTGAATTTCAGTCCGACCGGCTGCAAACTCTCTACACCACTTATGAACATTTTTGATATCCATGCACGACTCACCATACACTTCCGTCAATGGGCGATGGATTTCAATCGGTTCAGTACCCTTTGCGTTCAAAAACCGAATACAATTGCGCGCACTTTGCACTTGGCGGTAACATCCAACGGGAGCTCCATTCTCAACGGCTGCCAAGCCAAGACTGAGTGCCTCAGCACGGCGTGCGCATGTTTATACGCGAGCGCGGGAAACACTCTTCACAATATTGTGACCAACAGCCACTTGAACAGAGTTCTGTATTTATAAAAAAAAATAGGAGACCCTATTTTTGGGATTACCCTCGTAAATAAAAGAAAGTCTAGAACATATTTTTTTCAAGTTATTTATACAGGTATACAACACAGATGCTGTTTACAAACCAGATCCAGAATACCTGTATCATTTATTGTATTTAAAATAAAGTAGACTGAAGGCAAGAACTCGAACATTTTCTGCATAGTTATTTGAGTTAGAGTATGCTGATGATAATGCAGTTGTAGCTTAGTCACCTGTGGTAATTTTAAATGCTTTTGTCACTGCATAAAAGACTCAGATGGGAGGTCAGAGGAATTGATTTACGGATGAAATCAAGGCTAACATGAAGATGAGTCACATTGATGTTGACAACTGGGACACGTTAGCCCTTAACTGTTCATTCTGGAGGTCACTAGTCTATCATGGCAGGCTATTCTTTGAAGAAAATTGTCGCCGATCAGCGAATGAAAAGAGGCAGCATAAGAAAGATAAAGAACTGCTAAGGAGAAATTAAAAAACTCTGGCTGCCCCACCGGAGAATACATGTCATCATTGTGGGAAATTGTGTGCCTCTTGGAGTGTTGGGCTGTACACTCACCTTTGGAACAAAACAATTTTTGAATTATTATGTGAAAATAAAAAAGATTCTCGCCTTCTTTCAGCTAAAAATCACTTGTAAATTTAGAAATTATCACTTAGTCCACTCTGTCCTTCAAAGCTGTCAATGAGATCAGTAGACTTCTTGTCATTGACTAACATGAGATAAAGTTTTTCCAACAGGTAAAGCGTAAAATATTCTTGGAATCTTTTCCTCTTTTTTCTTTTGCTAGCTGAATTATATTTGTCCGACTTGAACGCACAAGAATCAAATGAAACTATTATAATTAAAAGTTGATAATTCAGCCCGAGGTAAAGAAGAATGCCAAGTCCCCAAACTATCACCCAGCAAAGTGCTACTCCAGGCAGAGTTCATTCTTTTATCTTCTATTGAACAATGATGAAGACTTTAGTGAGTGTATCCAACATCTACTTACTTCAGTAAGTTTTTACAGATGCTAGGACAATGGAATGTAGTCCTGAAGGGTTTGCTAACATGCTAGTAATACCAAACATCAAGATTGGCAAAAATATCACACTCAATTGTCTAGCATTTGCAGATGACCTTGCGCTGGTGGCAAGTAGTACAGAAGAGGCGGCATTACAAATTGAAGAATTAGAACAAATTGCAGCAAAAGTCGGTCTACAAATCTCATTTGAAAATACGGAAATGATGCCATCCTTCAAGGTAGAAACACCAACTATCACACTGACTAATAACAAACAATTTAAGGTTGTCAATGAATTCAAATAACTTGGAACTTAACGAGAAAGTATCAGTTGAAAATAGAATAACTAAATTGAAACAAGCACAACATATCACTTGGCCAACCTACAAGAAGAAATCTCTCTCGATAAATGCAAAATTTAAACACTACAACTCTCGTTATTAAACCTGAAGCAACCTATGCTAGTGAAACCCTATTCAATCTGAACACTAAATCAACTACAGATAAATTACAGAAGATAAACTAATCCTCAAAACAATTTTAAATAAAAAACACCAAGAAGATGGCCAATGGCGATTACTACCTAATGAAACTGCATACTAGGAAACTGAGTCAATAATAGATACAATAAGGAAAAGGAGAGTTGCTTTCTTCTGTCACATATCACGATTACCAGAGACCAGCTGTCCAATACTTTTGGAAAAGTAAAACCAATAATCATTGGTTCAAAGACGTCCAAGATGATATAGATGAATTAGGCTTGGCAATACAGCAAAATGAACACTGGGAAGAGAAGAGGATCCTGAGAAACAAAGACTTGAGACTTAGTCTAAATACTTCTACACGCAAACAATACACCATAACGGCCAGGTCAGACAGAATGAAACAGTTCTGGGAGAAGAAGAAAAACAAGCCAAATTTGTAACTAATATTCCTAAGACTTGACTGTATATACCGTAGATTGATTATAGTACTCCAATGTGGCCGTAAAAAAAGGAGAAGGGTAGAAAAGACGTGTTTTCATCAGGAGCTAATTATGTTGGTATACAGTGCCAGTGTAAACTTTATTATACTATATGCGAATTGAATAACGTGTCTACTCATATGTGTTAGTAGAGGTTCCCTCGCATGATTAAATATCAAATTATAGTAATTTTTCCACCTTTTGACTTTGTGACAAGGGTCGTCATATTAGAAATAGTTATTCCTTTTCTTTCACGGCCACAAAGATCAAGACTGGAAAAGCAATACGTATAAAAGACAATACCGTTTGAAGACAGGATGACAGAAAAGTGCGCCAAATGTAACGCAGCGCTCACCAAAGATGATAATTCGGTATGATGTGACGGATGTCCACTACGGTTCCATAGCACCTGCACGCCACTAGGAATAACAGAATCAAAGGAGCTAAATTCAAAGTAAGGAAACTTACTTTGGATGTCCGAAGTGTGCAGATACAGTCTACAAACCTATGGCCTGAGCAAGACCTCAGCAGAAAACAAGCAAAACTATGTGGAGTTGAAAAATAAAATGGACCCAGTCTCCGAAACTTTGATGCAGAAAATGTCACAGTTGCTAGAAAAGCAAATGCAACAAACAGAAATCCTGACAACAATCACTCAGAGACTTTCAGCAATAACAGGGAAGGCTCCTTACCCACCAACTGCACAGCAACGCCCAACAACAGCCATCGAAACTCAGACAATCCACAGAAGCAGGATCCACAGATCCAGGTAATAATGATGAACATCACACGAAGGGAGGATAAAGAAGAATATACTTGGGCAGAAGTGGCAAGAACACCCTCACCAAGAAACTCAGGCATCCAGGGGACAAAACCTTTTGATACAGCATGTAACCTAAAAGGAGCGGAACGTAAAGCATGGCTCTTCATAGGCAGTCTTCACCCAACAACAGAAGCAAAAACACTTATTTCACACCTCACTGACATAGACATAAAGGGGGAAATAGAATGTTGAGCAAATAGAAACAAGAGGAAAAACTGAAGCGTCCAAGATAGGCATCCCTTTTGAGGATAAGGAAAAAGCAATGACGCCGGAAATATGGCCGGAACGTATACTGGTTAAACAGTATTCCTTTTGCTGCCCCACTTTCGAGGAAGTGCGTCTCGCATAGACAAGTGCGAAAAAATGAGAGCCTCGTCCGAACTCTACTGTGGAACTCAGAAGGGTTGAAAAATGTAACCTCATAACTGCCACAAGAGATCTTCCAAAATTTCGACCTAATTTTCATAAATGAAACCTTTCTCGTGGAAGAATGTAACATCCAAGGATTCTACTGTATAATTAATTTGGCACAGAAAGGCGCCCGAGGCAGGCCAAAGGGCGAAACATCAATACTAATGAAACCAAAACTCACACCTTTTAAAATTACTCGAGAGTCTGACTTCGTCCTTTCGGTAAAAACCAACCTATGTTCAACAATATGTGTATATTTTCCCCCGGACTGGAAACAAGTCGAAATCATAGCTGAAATAGGAGCAGCACTAGCAAAGGTATCAAATTCAGAACCGCCTATATTAGCAGGGGACCTAAACACACGTATTGACTCTCAGTCGGTCATTCAGCGATACTAGATTACTTACAAGAAGGACTATACTTACTAAACAAGGACAGTAGAACCGTCTCACAGAACATCCTGTATAATATCGCCATAAGAAAGCATCTCCCTGTGGAGACAACTCTACACTTGAAGAATAATGGAAATAAAAAACAAACCCATGAAACAATGCTCATCAGGAAATTGGACCTAGAGAGGATACAAAGAGCAGACCTGTGCAACACCATACAGGTCATCCAAAAAGGAGACATTGACTCAGCACAGGAGGGACTGGAAAAGATCGTCGCAGATGCTATCCCCACGCAGGAAACAAACAGAAGAATTGCCAAACCCTGGTTCAATACGCTATGTTATAACAAGAGGAAATTGGCTTTAAAAATGCTGCATGTGAACAAAGAATTCCTAACAGACTCAAATCTGCACCATTATAATGAGTTGAGGAAACAATACAAGAAGACACTGAAGACAGCCAAAAAAGCCTACGAAATCAAACAAGGAAAGAATATTATAGAAGAGGCTGAAAGAGACTCCTTCAAAGCACTGAAACCAAGAAACCTGAAGTTCCCCAAGAATATTCCAATGGAAGTATGGAGAGACCATCTCAGCAACACAATATGTGGAAAAGAAACAATCACTTGCCATCAGGAAATTTTCAACCAATCATGAAACAAGAAATTAGAGATGTTATAAGAAAATCAAAGGATTTAACAGCATCAGGTCCAGATCAAATTTGCAATGAACATCTCAAATCAGCAGCTCCAACGATGGTTGACGCCTGGACCCTTCCTTTAAACGAATGTCAGAGACAGAGTCACATTTCCACCAAATAGAGAGTATCTAAAATTAAGATGGTATATAAAGGAAAGGAGGCACAGGCAACCCCAACTCACATAGAGGCATTGCCCAGGAAAATACCTTACTGAAGGTACTGACAAATATACTGATGCACAGACTAACACAACTAGTAGACTCAATGATTCCCGAGTTTCAATTTGGATTCAGAGCTGGAAGATCTACATTACAGGCAGTAAAATGTCTGAAAGACGACATACCAGAAGCTTTGTGTCACAAAAAAGGGAAACTGTACACAGTTTTTGTGGATTATACCAAAGCTTTTGATCTACTAAACCGAAAACTTTATCATACGTAAGCTGGAAGAAATGATTGGCGAGGAGCACTACATCACCAAGATAACAAAAGACATCTTGCACGATAACAGTATAATAACACGATGGAATCTGCTTCTCGAATCACATTCAACAAACCGTCGGGGTACTCCAAGGAGACCCCCCTAAGCCTCATATTAACTGCAAAAATATAGGAGATTGTCACAACAGAAGCAGTAAAACTTTAAGTGTACGCAGACGATCTTCCAGAGAGGAACTTCAAAAAACACTCAACTAGTTATACAGGTTTACCAAACACGTAAAAGTGCATGTCAACCACCGGCTGAACCATGTACACGCGTCCGCGATCTGTGCCAGTCAAAGCCGGCTTAGCTTGCCGTGTTTATCGGGGCGCACAAAGATAATGACCCTGTAGTATGGGCAAGAGAAAGGGATCTTCACAAGACAGCGTCTCTCATATTTCGGTAGGGTGGTACAACAGCCGCAGATGATACTTTAAAAATGTATAAAATTCCACTGCGGGAAGGGAACAAATTCAACTATCTGGGAATAATTCTACAGACAGACGGAACAGTTTTTAACACCCACATCAGAAACAGAGCAACACACACCATAAGCGGAATGCAGGACATACAAAACTTGACACAGCGATGAAGCTGTTCAAGGAAAAAATCAACCCCATAATTACATATGGTTTGGAACTAATCTGGGAAAATTTAAACAAAACCAACCTTAAACAAATAGAAAAAGTCAAGGCAACATACCTGAAAAGGACACTCCAAATTTTCCCCGTCATGTCTAGCTTATGAGCTCACCAGAGAGACTATCTACATCGAGGACCTGCGCCTCCAGCTACTATGCCAGCAACAGCACATTAAGTGACACTATTATCTGAACTGGAAAGGAAAAAGAATCAGATCTGGGACGACTTTTACACCACACATGCCATGATGTCACATGATTGGAAGAAGGCATCCTATGATCTCAGGCATGTGACCACATGCATGGCAGTACACGGTTTCCACTTCAGGCTCTGCCAAACCCACTGAGACTGTGTCAGGATTCCATCTTGCAACCTCTGGCACAGTAATTTGGTATCTAACCTACCAAGCCAAACTAATGAAAAAACAAAACTGAAACATTACTGATGAAAACAATAAAATGATTATTGTTTTAAGGGGCAGAACACCAAGGTTATCTGCTCAAAAATAATATAATTATACAAATATTTACATTAAATTCAATAAAAAAAATAAGTTTTCACTTTTACATCCCCCCTCTCTGATGAAAATAGAAATCTTAAGGCAACATTAGTTCAAAGATAAAAAAAAAATAGAAGTAAAATCACAAAAGAAAATGTAGTTTAACAATCAACTGAAAGGTTCTAACAATGCAAAAACAAAGAAAATGTATTTGTACATTTACAGTCTTATGAAGATAACATTAATACACTTAATCATCAACTTTGGCAATAAAATCCATAACCATATACAATGGTCACATCAGTTCATGTAGGCTAGCCGATAAACAGTTCTCTTCTTAAAATATGCTTTAAAAAACACATTCTTCAATTGAGAAATCATTTCTCGCTGGATCCTCAGTTAATGTTCATGGCACCGAACGACTCCAACAGTCCACGACCTGAAAAATGACATATAACTCCATTATATTTTACAGTATTACAAACACTATTATATTTAGTCATTTAGTTATGGATCCATGTTGAAATAACAAATTAATAAAAATGTAATCCTTGAATAAAATTAGAACCTTTTCCACCTATTCAATATTTGAAGAGCAGAAATGTCAAAACATTCTAAGTGCCATTTTCTTAATTTTACAGGAGAAGGAAATTCTATCTCTGTTTGCATTTACTTTATTACACCAAAAATTCTTTTGTATAACAAATCTTTGCCAAAAATACAATTTAATAACAACAAGAGCGTTCTATGTGCCATATGATGAGTCAGTTACAAGTGCCATTCAACCTGTTGTTACATTTTATTTACGAGTTTAAACTATCTATATATATAAAAATCAATGTAACGTGATAGTTTGTCTGTGGGTATGTCTCCTATGCGTTCATATACCATTTGTCCGATTGCAATGAAACTTGGGTGAGATGTTGAGTACACTCCAAGGAAGGTTTCTGACTTAGTAAATCCATTTAACAATAGGTAGCGCACGCGTACATTCAACAAATGAGCGACGATGCGCGAAGCATTTCAACAAAGTCCCGTATGTGTTCATATACCATTCGTCCGATAGCGATGAAACTTGCGTAAAATGTTGTGTACACTGCAGGGAAATTTTCTGGCTTAGTACATCCACTTTACAATAGGCAGCGCACGAATAGATTCAACAAATGAGCTACGACGCGCGAAGCATTTCAACCAAGTCACGTTTGCGTTCATATACCATTCGTTCGATAGCGATGAAACTAGGCTGAGATTTTGTGTGCACTCCAGGGAAGGTTTCTAGCTTAGTAAATCCCTTTAAAAATAGGTAGAGCACGAGTAGAATCAACAAATGAGCGACGACGCGCGAAGCGTTTCAACCAAGTCCCATATAATTTCATATACCATTCATCCGATAGCGATGAAACTTGGGTGAGATGTTGTGTACACTCCAGGGAAGGTTTCTGGCTTAGTACATACATTTTACAATAGGTAGCGCACCAGTAGATTCAACAAATGAGCGATAACACGCGAAGCGTTTCAACAAAGTCCCGTATAAAGTCATATACCATTCGTCTGATAGTGATAAATGTTTGGAGAATTGTTGTGTACACTCCAGGAAAGGTTTCTGGCTAAGTAAATCCATTTTACAATACGAAGCGTACGTTTATATTCAACAAATGAGTGACTACGCGCGAAGCGTTTCAACAACGTCCCGTATACGTTCACATACCATTCATCCGATTGCGATGAAACTTGGGTGAGATGTTGTGTACACTCCAGGGAAGGTTTCTGGCTGAGTACATCCATATTACAATATGTAGCGCAGGAGTAGAATCAACAAATGAGCAACGACACGCGAAGCGTTTCAACCAAGTCCCGTATGCATTCATGTACCATTCGTCCGTAGCTATGAAACTTGGGCGAGATGTTGTGTACACGTCATGGAAAATTTCTGGCTTAGTAAATCCACTATACAATATGCAACGCACAAGTTGATTCAACAAATGAGGTACGACGCGCGAAGCGTTTCAACAAAGTCCCGTATAAGGTCATATACCATTCTGCCGTTAGCGGTGAAACTTGGGTGAAATATGGTGGACACTCCAAGGAAGGTTTCTGGCTTAGTAAATACATTTCACAGTAGGTAGCACACGAGTAGATTCGACAAATGAACGACGACATGCGGAGCATTTCAATACAGTTCCCTATGTCTTCATATCCCATTAGTCCGATAGCGATGAAACTTGGGTGAGATGTTGTGGACACTTACGTGACGGTTTCTAATTTAGTAAATACATTTTACAGTAGGTAGCGCACGAGTAGATTCAACAAATGATTGGCGGAGCGCGAATCGTTTTAACAAAATCAGGTATGCGTTCATATACTATTCATCCAATTGCGATGAAACATTGATCAGTTATTGTGTACCCGCCAGGGAAGGGGACTTAATAAATCCATTTCACAATAAGTAGCGCAAGAGTAGATGCAACAAATGGGTGACGACGCGCGAAGCGTTTCAACAAAATCCCCTATTGCGTTCATATAACATTCTTCGATTGCGATGAAACCTTTATGAGTTATTGTGTACACGCCAGGGAAGGGCTTCGACTTAGTAATACATTTCTCAATAGGTAGCACACGAGTAGATTCAACAAATGAGTGACAGTGCACGAATCGTTTAAACAAAACCCCGTATACGTGCATATACCATTCATCCGATTGCGATGAATCATTGATGAGTTATTGTGTACACGCCAGGGAAGGGTTTCGACTTAGTAAATCCATTTCACAATAGGTAGCGCACGAGTATATGCAACAAATGGGTGACGACGCGCGAAGTGTTTTAACAAAATCCCCTATGCGTTCAAATAACCTTCTTCGATTGTGATGAAACCTTGATGAGTTATTGTGTACACGCCAGGGTAGGGTTGCGACTTAGTAAATCCATTTCTCAATAGGTAGCGTACGAGTAGATTCAACAAATGAGTGACAGCGCACGAAACGTTCAAACAAAATCCCGTATACGTTCATATGCCATTCATCCGATTGCGATGAAACTTTGAAAATTGTTGTGCACGCTCCCACGAATGGTTCTAAATTAGAAAATCCATTTTACGATAGCTTAGAGGCAGTTAACGGAAATTGAAAACCATGTTGTGTATCCAAAAGCACTTCAAGAAACAGAATTTCAACGCCAACACTTTCTTTGATTGGCATTGCAACGCATGCCGGGTACAGCTTGTATAATAATAAAAATAACATAAATGATAAGCAAAAACATATATAATTGATAACTGTATTAAACAAAAAATACTGCATCTTATTAACGGGAAAAGTAATCCAAAAGAAGCCCGCAATGGTGTAGCATTTCTCCTAAGTAAACACATAGATGCAGTCTCGGACATAGAATATGTCAGTGAAAGGATACTTAAGTTACGATGGAAAACAAATGCGAAAATCTTGACCATTGTTCAGGTGTAGGCACCACAGTCAGGATGCACTCAGGAGGAGAAGGATACCTTCCTTGAAGACCGAGAAAAACATGTAGAATAAGACACATGGTATTACATCCCAAATTGACAAATCTCATAAAACTAACTCTTACCGGCACCAAGTCAATAGTTCAGAGGTGAATTCTCTGACCCATTTGAGGTCACAACCGGTTTACGACAGGGTGATGGTTTATCACCATTACTATTTACAGTAATTGTGCATTGGAAATGGTAATGCGAGAATAGTCTAAGAAATGCCCTCCAAATATAAAAATAAGGAGAAAAAATCAAACTGTCTTGGTTTTGCTGACGACATGGCATTATTGGCGAAAGATTTAGAGTAAGCCAAATCACAGATATCAGAGCTTCAGACCATTGCAAATAAAATTGGCCTTAAGATATCATTTGAAAAAAAAAAAACAGAAATCATGCCACAAAAACCAACACCATTAAAGGAAATACAAATTAATGATACAAAAATTAAATTTGTAACACGATTCAAATATCTAGGAGAGTTAATAACAAACAACTTAAATGAGAAAGCATCAATTCAAACAAGAACCAACAAGTTATCTAGGGCACAAAAATTAACATGGGAAACTTACAATAAGAAATGCTTATCAATTAATGCAAAAATTAAACATTACAATAGTCATAAAACCGGAAGCCACATATGCAGCAGAAACATTATTCCATCTAAATGAACATTCTAAAATCGACAGATTACAGAAGATCGAAAGGCGAATTGGAAGAACTTGTATCAATAAAGGATATAAAAAAGATGGGCAATGGCGAATAATACCTAACAATATGGTCTATCAGGGTGTCTACCAACTCATCTTAAAAGAATTCCCTGATTATTCCCTGATTTTTCCAGAATGAATGAGAGAATTCCCTGAGTAAAGAATGCTAAACATTCGCCCGGGAACAGGAAGTATGATGAAATGCACGCTATTTTTGATTGGTTTTAAGCGCTCTCCAGGAACAAAAAGCAAAATGTAATCCAGGAAAGCAAAAGGAAAATAGAATTAAGTTTTATGTTTTCTGTTCTTGGAAATTCCAGGATCCAAACAGATGTGAGCAATGGCGGCACAAGGGAAACAGTTGTGAAAATAAATTTATTTCAATAAGTGAACTTGTTGTCCAGTAAAATAAGCAAGGTCTATTAAGTCATGCTACAGTAAATGCCTCCAATAAAAGGGACAAAGGGAGGTTTAATACACACATCAAGGTGTCACCATATGAGTGGGATCATCTTAGACCAATATTTAATTTGTAAAACCTTTCATTACCATTGAAATCACTAATCTACGTCGCAGGTATGATATTCGGTAGCATAAGTCTGAATATAAGCCTATACAGTAATTTACACATATCCAAGGGACGAAGGGAGGCATATTCCAAGTTCTCACTCTGAATTAGGTCCATCTCGTCATGACAGATGTAATTGAGTAATCATCATCCAAGTCCCACTACAGCCACCCGGGTGTGGTTTACAAGCCCCCTCCACTCCTTTCGGTCCCTCCATTTTTACTGTTCCATCACTTCTGCCACATCCAACCCAGCTTCTCCAATGTCCTTCAAAATTTGGTCCAACCACCTTCTTCTCGGTCTTCCAACTGGTCTCTTTCCCTTGACTTCACTTTCTAATTCCCTTTTTGCTACTCTTTCCTTACCCATTCTTTTTACATGTCCGAACCAACGTAACCTTGCTTTCTGTATCTTCTGATTTGACGGTTCCATATTTAACTCTTCTCTCATTTCAATACTTTGAATTCTATCCCTTCTTGTCTTTTCAGCTGACGTTCTTAAAAATTTCATTTCTACTGCTTGTATCTTACTATTTTGCCTTTTATTCGTTACCAGTGTTTCCAGTCCATATGTTACAATTGGTATGAAATACTGTTTATATAATATTAATTTCGTCAATTTAGTAATTTTTAAATACATTTAAATGAAGGAAATCATTATCAATGATGTTTCGACAGGCCAGAACACACCATTATCAGTCTAAAATAATTTAACCTAGTCTGTTTGATAATACAAGGCCGAGTTTGAAAGGTGTTACAAACACATTTCCTGGGCGCAATTAAAAACAAAATAGGACATAAGTTCTAGCCTAGCCAAGGAACGTAGGAGCAATAAATATGCATTTAAGGGCACTAGGCATATCCATCACATTACATAAACATCAAACATTTTCCTTGTTCCCGTTCCAGTGGTTAACCAGACCCCCAGCAAGCTTCCCGTTCTCATTCCCGGGCCAATCGTGAGCCAGCCTGAACATAACTGGCAGCATCTACAAGGTAAAGATACCAAGTGGACTTCAGATGATCACATTAACAACCTCATAGTGATCATGAGCTAGACAACAGCACAAGTGCTTGAGCTTCCGTTAAGCCTTTTGATCACTACAGTATAAAGTACAAGGTATCCCAAATGAAATATTCGTAAGCAGAGCGAGAGGTTATTTGCCTCGATGCACAAGAGTAGACACAGATCGAATAGCACACGATATAATCGGGGGTAGCACAACCACGTGTTTGAACGACTACGTATTTTAGGGGCTAAATCATATATCAACAGCAGCACAAGAACACCCTGGAAATTATTGCACACCATAAGTTTTCACTATAGATTTAGCACACAATGGCACAAATGTTATATTTTTAGTAAACTTCAAACAGCACACTAAAGCATTAACAGTAGAACTACAGCAGACAATAATCAAAGAATACCGGGATCGAAAAGCCGCGCAAACAGTATTGTCAACCCAAGTCTAACACATGTTGCCCGGGCGCGCGCTAACACTTGACATGACAATACACACTGTAAAACCTCACTTCCTGTACCGAAAGCACTATCGAGACAATATACCTATCTGCGCTTTTGAAGCTTACACTGGGCAAACCGTTAAAAATATCAATATACTATGAGTGTAAGAATTGTTCAGCATGGAAAGTTCTACAAAAAATCCACGAGAGTATATATCTATCTTCAATACATCGCCCACTATAAGTGCTTTTAGATTGGACGGGAGGGGGATTTGAGTTTCATGCACCTCGCCATTCTTAAATTACGTCTGACAAGAATTCGTTGTACATGCTATCTCCATGATAGTATAATTAATAGTCCAGTCAGTGATTTCAACCCATCATGCAGAGACGTAAAACGGATATAGGCCTAGGTCGTAGTTCATTGACATCGGAAAAAAAAAAAGCGCTCGTCACGTAATGCATTCATAACTGTTTCCGGGCGAAGCTAGTATATTATACTCTGTGAGCTGCCAGAATAGGATTGACATTTCTCGTCTCGCCATGTGGTCTGAGAACGAGATTGCCAAACTGTACAAGCCAGAGATAAAGCTAACCAGGCACTGAGGCACGTGGGCGGTAATATTGCAACGCAGAGTATTATGACATCAACTATACGAACATGGATTGGTCAAGAGGCAGAGCGGTGATGACTGACGTGGAATTTTCGCTGAAATGTCAATCCTATTCAGGCAGCTCACATAGTATATTTATAAACAATACTAAATTTAAAATATTTTGTCGCCAAAGTTGCTACATCTGCCGACAAAATCGCTAAATTGGCAATACTGATCGCAACGAACAAAATGCTCAAGGCCCAATAAAATGGCGTAGTTGGCTCCTGCGCAGAAAGCGAACGGAAAAGTTGCCACATCATACGTTCAGTTGACCTTGAGAAGGCACTGCTCATTGGCTGAGCACTGTCATCAGGGTGTCTACTGTAAGGATGAAGTAAAAATTAGTTTCTTTTTAGTTACCTTTTAGTCAATTTTAGATACCTTTGAATTCAAGATACGTCTGTGGTCTGCAAGCAAAGAGGCTCATCACGCGGTGAAGATAAACAACAATGAACTGTGATTAAAGCTGTAAATAAAATAAATAATAAAAAAATACTAGATATTAATTATCAAATTAGTTGTTTCAGCTAATATGTCGTCTTGTGCACAATACGTTGTTTTAATATCAAGAGGTTGCTCTGCTCTTTACCGTTTGGCGAGATTTCCTTTGTCCCCGCGGTAGATCACTAAGAATTGTATGCGACGTTACGTGATCGTCACCGAATTCTGACTTTGCAGTCAAGTACGGAGAAATATCGAGATGTTACACAATCGGCGCTGGTCTCAGCCGTTTGACGAGATTCCCGCAGTTTTCACGATAGAACACTGAGAAAAATCGCGATTTAGATAAACGGTGTCACGTTTGGTCATTCGACGAGATTTCCATTGTCCTTGAGGTCGGGCACGAGAAAATATAGCATTATTCCGCAATCGGCGCCAAGAATCCAGTTGTCCTAGTCATTGAAGGTGGAGAAATATCGCGATGTAACGCAATCGCTGCCGCTCTCGGCCGTTTTACGAGATTCACGTTGTCCTCGCAATATTATGCAATCGGCACTGCATCCAGCCGTTCAAGGATTGCCTGCCTATCTGCCCTGACAGAATGGTGGAGGCAAGCTCAAGGTTAGGTATGGTTAAAATTCACGAGTAGTAATGGACATGTTGTATGGTCGGCGCCGTGATTCCCGCGGTCCCTATGCTGTGGTTGGGAGTTCATAAGTTCAGGGTGGATCACGGGGGAAAATTAGTATCGCGATGCAGCGTAGGCAGTCATTTCTAAGTGGGTTGATGCACTTCTCGCTCCCCATACGCTTTTAAGTATACGGTCATGGTAAAAGTGGCGAGTAGGTTTCGGAATGTTTCGTGATGGGTGCCCAATCACCTTTGACAGGATTCCCGCAGTCCTCGTGGTCACAAGTTCACGATAGGAGACGGGATTTATCATTTTACGCAATTGACGTCTATCTCGGTCCGTTTGACGAGATTCGCGCAGGCAAGTCATGATGTCAGCCATTCGTCTTGAGGATGTGATTTAGAGGATGAACGTTCGAAGTAGGTACCGTATTGAATATTACGAATTATTCTGAGAGCATTGCACGAATAATACGACAAGAGGGCACATTCTCTTTCGAATGCGAATCACGAATTATACAAGTTATCGAAATAACCAGTTAGATTATATATCCGATGGAACCAAAGTTCGAAGGAAAAATCGACATATAACTGAATTTCGAATTAACCATACCGGATGTCGCAAATTTACGAGACAGATTTTTAAAATACCGGTAGGTTATTATGTATTTCGAAGCTATTTCGTATTTTTTGTTTCGAAACGGTGACATTTCGCAAGATAGCAACATTAAATTATTTCACGTTATTTTTGGACTTCAATTTGACTCAAAATTTAGAGGTCAATAACTGAAATGAGAGGGTTCTGTTTAGTTTCGGAAGTTTTCGCGAATAAACGTCTCGAGAAAAGTCAGGTTTCTTAAGAACACAGAAAAATATTTCACACAAAACTAGAAAGTATCCTTGATGCCGAAAATATACGTTGAATTGATGTAGCCTATACCACACAAGGTATCCACAGTATGCATTTCCTCTAGCTCAGGCACGGCGAAGTATAGCTTATGCAATCAGCGCCACTTGCGTGAAACTCGCTCCATCGCAATCTCTGAGCCTAGCGGCGCGAGTTTAAATGATTCAACCCGCCTACAGAAAATTTTCGTTACCCGTTTCTAAAATTCGTTGCTTTTTCGTCACTTTCGTTACCCGTTTGAAAAATTCGTTACTTTCGTTACCGGTAACGAGCGATCACTTCCCGTGAAATTCGAAAGTATTGCTTCCACTTTTACGGGATATAGACAAATGGAGAAAAATCCCTGATTAACAAAGAAATTCCCTGATTTTTCCCTGATTATTCCAGAACTTCATAATTCCCTGAGAATTCCCGGTTTTCCCGGGTCGTAGACACCCTGTCTATAACAACCTAGAACCCATTACTGATACCATGCGAAAGAAAAGACTAGGATTCTTTGGGCACAGCATGAGAATGCCAGATTCACGTCTTCTAAAAACTAGTACAGTACAATCTTGCTTCAAAAAACACAACAACTGGATGCCGATGGTTAAAACAAATCAGAGAAAACTTAAAAGAAATTGGCCTAACAACAGAAGATGCTGCAAATAAGAAAAGTTTACCTACAGCACTTAAAAATATAACGTTTCATTTTCCACTCACAAAAAAGAAAATTCCTACAAGATTATATTTTTCCGCCCAAGAAAGGGCAAGACGATCAATATGCATGAAGAAGTACTGGGAGGACCGCAAGGCTCGTACAGTTCCTACAAGTCGACGAACTAATGGTTGGTTCAAGTGATCCTATGTAGTCTCTAAAGGCGAAGAGAAGAAGAAGAAGAAGTGGTGGGAGATTTGAATGCTCAAGCTGGTGTTGACATACGAGGATATGAAAACGTCATTGGTCACAATGCGTTTGGTAACAGAAACGCAGAAGGAGAACACCTTTTAGATTTCTGCCTGAGGAACAACCTCCTTATTAAAAATACTTATTTTAAGAAACAAACGAGCCATAAAGTCACAAGGTACAGTTGGGACGGAGATTTTAAATCCCTAATAGACTACATAATATCTGATAAAGAAGCTGGAAATCTCATCACAGATATTAAAGTATTTCCAGGAGAAAGCCTCGATAATGACCACTGACAACTAAGGGCCGTTTCCACCAACGTCAATTATCTCTTAATTCATCAATAAAGGTTATTTAACTCAGCACGAGCATTTAACCAAACAGAAATGCTCGTTAACTTACCACTAACAAGGAATTACGTTAAATGGCCAAATCTGACCACTCAACTCTCTAAAGCATCTTTAAAGTGGCGGGAAACAGCTGAACTGTGCCTTGCTCATTCCACAATGGCGGTTTGTTTCCGAGTTTCACACTTACTTTCATCCATATTAATATAAAATATGTTTATGACAATGAAATTATAAAAGATCACACACATTACGACGTTTTAATACCAAGAAAGACGAATGCGGAAATAAAAAATATCCGAAGGGGTTTCGAACATGTTAGATCAAGAGTCTGCCCCTCAACTGCTTACGCTACGAAGACAACTGGGTAAGCGCGTCCTTTTAAGGTATCTATTCACACAACTGCCAGTTCTCCTAAATACTTTGTTCATATCATTTTAAGCTTTTGCCACGAATAAGGTCTTCTATATTTCTCTTCCTTTATAATTATGTTCCAGAAATTCTCAAGGAAGCATCGCAAACCACAATCAGTGCTAGACGCTTCTTATTCTGTCCGCCATGCTCTCCAAGATGAAACCGGGTCTACGCATGCGCGATAGCCGTAAATCTTACTTAAGTAATTGCGAACCCGAATGGCCTCGTGAAATGCATCGAAGATAATCACACATTAAATCTCGTATTTAAGTTAAATCGGAATTAACTAAATAATCGTTAGTGAAGAGTTGGTGAAAACCGCCCTAACTGCCACTTTGTGAAATATTCCATGGGTAAGGCTACACTAAGACGTATACCAGGTTTGGGAATTAGATTGTCCTGAGAATAAGGAAACATACCAACAAAAAATCACAAAGATAATCTACCACATGAACTAAGAACAGGACAGGAAGAGTGGAATAGATTTAAAGGCATAATTGTAAACACTACACTCGATATTGTTGGTAAAACAAGCACCAAAGTAAAGGAAAGAGAAACTCTCTGGCGGAACGATACTGTTCGGAAAGCGATAAAGACAAGGAAAAGTGAAATCAGATCGAAAGAACTAGATCAGAAGTATAAAGACTTGAAACTTAAAGAGAGATATCAAATTGGAGAAAGAAGCGAGTTGGCTGGACTTCATGGCCAAATTGGAAGAAGACAGTAAAAAGAAAAATAGAAGGAAACCATATGTACCAGTGAAAGCCATTGAAACTGAAGATGAACGGTTGTATGGAATGAGACGGATGGATATAAGACAAGAGATGAACTATTTTGCACAGTTATATAAGGGAAAAAGATGTGAAGATAAAGGAAGGAGTAAGTTCAGAGGATGAAAATGAGAGGAGAGAAAGAGAGCCTCCACTGAACTGAACAAAGGTTGAAGGTTTGAAGAACATGCGTAAAGGCAGGTCACCTGATATAGGAGAAGTGAGTGCAGACATGATAAAAGCTGCAGGAATTCCTGAACTTCACTGGTTGTTCAGAGTTATGAATGCTATAAGGAAGGAAGATCAGATCCCAGTAGATTGTACAAAAGGGATTCGAGTACCCCTTTTTAAAAAAGGAAGTAGGAGAAATTGTAAAACTACTACTCCTGTCTCATGGGTTAAAATTAATGGATAAAATTAATAACCCTAAAATTGGCAAAAAGAAAGGTTTTTAAACTTGGGAAATTTCGTGAATTCCACATGAAAACACGAATTTTTACAAAGAACTGGCCTTTGCAGACAATGTGATCATTTGCGGATGCACAGATGAGGAAGTACAGAAGAAATTAAATACCTAGAACAACCAATTTAATGAGTTTGGACTAAAAGTTAATCCTACAAAGACAGTAGCCATGAACGTTAGTAGACAAAAGGGTAATTTGAATATCATATTGGATGGAAGGAACTTGCAAGATGTTGATCAGTTCCAACACCTTGGCAGCATTATAACTCGAGATGGTCGTAGCTCAGCAGAAATTACCAATAGGATTCAGAAGGGAGCTAATTTGTACCACCAAGTCAGGAATGACCTCGTAGTTCCGCCCCTTAAAACAACAATAATCTCCTTTGGGACAGTCAAATTCCTTTAGTATCAAAATCAACATTGTATAAGGCCTACTTTGTACCAACAATATATGGCCTGGAAACGTGCACTACTAATAGAAGGGATAACAGCAGATTTCAGGCTGAGGAAATGACATTTCTGAGGACAATGCTTCAGAAAACGAGACGTGATAAGATCAGGAATGAATAGATCCGTGAAGACATACAAGTGAAACCACTTAAGGAAACTATAGCCAACATCGAGGTTGAGATGGTTTGGTCACTTGAAGAGGATGAATCTAAAGAGAGTAGCACGGAAATGGTTTGGTAAGGACATAAAAGGAAAGCGACCTACGGGAAGACCAAAGACATGATGGATCTCCCAAATAAAAGAGGATCTGGAAGATAGAGGAGTGGAATTTTGTAAAGTTGAAGTAGAAGAATTGAACTTGCATAGACTGAAATGGAGAGCGCTATTACACTGCACCCGGGAAACTGGAGACAGTTAAATGATGATGATGATTAAGAGGGAATGTACAAAAATGTATTTTATTTAAGAAATGATGACTATCAATCATCACATTCTCTTCTGACAACTGACAGTTTTTCAATTCTTACACAGGGGTTGTAGTTAATGTCTCATAAAACTCTCCGTGCTCTTCAGGAAGGAATGGCAACATAGTCGAGAGGTCGTTCTTTTTTTCAACCGATAAACAGGGTTGATCTTTCAGATATCAACCACTGATTTTCCTCTCTTTAAAACATTCATAACCTTCCACACTTCTAATTCTGAGTAAGGAGTTTAAAAGCTATTCGAGAAGGATGAGACAGATACTTCAAGCATTGTGCATACAAAGACGCATGGCACTTGGAAAAAGAGATGGCAGCATAGCAAAGAACAGTGCTATCTGTTACAGATACTTTGAACTACTTAGTCCGAGTATTAACACTTGGAACACGGTTATAGTAAAGCCATCATTACTTCCGACTTGACGTTTCAGTGCTACCCTAAAGTTATCTAGAGGTCAAAGGGAAAATCACTTTAACTAGACAATCACAGGCGAACATTCAAATCGATATATCACGACAAATTGAGTTCCGTTCGCGATGTCGCGATTTAGAGAACGAAACCCTAGCCTAGCACTGAAACGTCAAGTTGGAAGTAATGATGGCTTTACTATACTTATAAGCTCCTGGGCAGATAGAACTTACTTGTGAAATAAAACAATTTTTTTAAAATGGCACTTAGAACGTTTGACATTTCCACTCTTCTTCTTCAAGTGCCTCCACTCTTAATTTATTTAAATGAAATACACTACTGTTTGTAGAAGAACAAGAGATATGACCACATTGCACTTTATACCACAGATTAGGGACATGACAATACATTACTGATTAGAAGGACAGTCGGGTACATGCACGTTGACGGTCGATCTTTAGTACGGCGTCGCTCCACCACGTGCTGCACTCAGAGCTGCTAGATGCCTTGGCATGGAATCATACAGCGCTTGAATACGCTCCTGGGGAATACCATCCCACGCGGTTGGTAGGCGCGTCCACAAAGCATCAACAGTGGCGGCAGGTGGACCTGAACAAGTCGCTGACCGACTATATCCCAGACATGTTCGATGGGCGACATGTCAGGCGACCAGGCAGGCCAGGGAAGCAGAGGTATCAGTCGTTCTGCGAAGAAGACTCGCACATTCCTCGCCACATGCAGGCGGGCATTGTCCTGCTGAAATATGGCTTGTGGAACGGCCTGCAAGAGGGGCAGTGCCGCAGGTTGTAAAACTTCCCTGATGAAGCGGCCACTTTTCAGATTGCCCGCAAGATGTACGAGGCGCGATCGCCTGTGTAGACAATTGCGCCCCAAACCATTACACCTGGTGTTTGTCCGCTATGCCGCTCAACAATAGAGTCCGCCTGATTGCATTCTCCATGGCGGCGGCGAAAGCGTATGCGGCCATCACTGTAGGACAGGTTGAAGCGGGACTAGTCAGAAAACACTACATTTCGCCACTCAGCCTGCCAGTGTTGGTGTGCACGTGCCCATTGTAGTAGGAAGCATCAGTGGTTCCAAGTCAATGGAAGCCGATGCAGTGACATACATACTACCAGTTCAGCCCTCAAAAGACGGTGCCGCACCATTGACGCAGACATGTCCACCCCCGTTGCAGTGCTCCAACGTTGAGCCAACACCGAGGACGATGCTGTTCTTTACGATACGGCCATGCGGAGAAGATGGCGGTCGTCTCGCGTTGGGGTCACATTACGTCGTCCTGTGCCCTGTCGTCACTGTGTATGGCCCTCCTCTCTCCACCGTATCTACATACACCTTACTGTTGACGCAGCATGCCCTGTACTAGCCGCAATGTCCCGGAACGACAGACTCGCCTCCCGGAACCCAAGCATTCTGCCCCGTTCAACTGCACTCCCATGCTGATAGTCCACTGTGTGATGTCGGCGAGGCATCGTTGCACTTGCTTACACGTTTCCACTTGGTATGACGGCCCCACGCCGACAGAGCTGTGTGGAACACTAACCTGTCCGGTCCCACGACAGAGGGCACTGGTGGGCCAATGTGCACGCCATCTCTCTGCGATTTCAATCCCTTAGTATGGCACCGCGGCCTACACGACCCCTGTTCTGGGAGTAACTCCGACCATTTCTTTTGGGTGTTTCAGTTTCTACAAACAGTACTGTATTATGCAGAAAAATTTTAATATTACAATTAAAGGTTAACATTTTTATTACATTTTTTTCTTTTTATAGCAATAAGAGTTGGATTTGGTTGGGATTAGTGAAATGCGCTGGCAGGAAGAACAGGACTTTTGATCAAGAGACTACAGGGTCATTAGCACTAAATCAAACAATGGCCAAGCAGGGGTTGGTCTCATATTGAGCAGGAAACTTGGACAGCGGGTGGAATATTATGAGCAGTATAGTGAACAGATTATTGTAGCAAAAATCTTGTCTGGTCTGATGTAAAACATTGGGTTGGTGCACATAATGTCACCTTTAAAATTAATGATGTCAAACGCCTTGCGAACAGAGGTTTCCGAGTTTCAGGAAAGTAATTGGATTAGCGTTTGTGATCACGTAACGAAAATTGAAAATAAGTATTATGAACAAGAGGGAATAATAGAGGAGAGACTAGAATCGCTATTAATAACTATTGGCAGTGAAACTGTATCTGATGAAAGTGATAGTGAAATGTCTGGAATCGAACCATTAGATGATCAATGACTACCCGGTGATTGCTTTTACGGTGAAGATTGAAAATGCATTGCCGTTTGCTTGGTTACTTAATTATAATAATATTATTATAATTATTAATAATTATAATTAATAATGGTTCACAGGAAGGAAGCTTTTAGTTTTGCGTGACCATTAATCTTGCGATCATGAGCCACGGGACCTCATTTTTACGTAGAATCCGTACCATAGGGCATGGCATATCACTTCGAAAATCTCAAATGCACTGACCGGGAATCGAATCCGGTTCACCTTGGAGGGGCCAATATCTTGACCACTGCCCCCCCCCCCCAATAATGGTTGATTATTAATAATACATTGATGAACTATAGTCATAATATTTTCTTTACTATATTGTTCCATTACACGTATTAAGTGTCATTTAATTATTCTAATCACCCCGAATACAGTTTATAACAAGCAAAATAAATAATGGTTGTGAGTGACAGTTGCAGCGGGAACAGAGTGTACTTCTGACGGGTGACGTAGCGAACACCATCCAGAAGGCTGAGGTAAGCCGACTCCCTCTTGAGCTTCCCACTAGACTTTCACAAGGGTCAATTTGTTCTGAGGCAGTTATAACAAACACCAGTATAACGAAATTATAGTTTGGCCTCTCCCATTTTCCCTATTTACTGTGTGTTGAATTTCTAAGATCAAGTATTCAGAAGACCAGACGAGACAAAATTAGAAATGAGTCAGTCCGCCTAAAGCTAGGGCTGAAAAGAAAATGTGCTTGACATTCTTGAGGAGTCGAGATTGAAATGGTTCGGTCATCTGATGAGGATGCCCTCTAGTAGAACACCTAAAGCCTATTTTGAAAGGGAGATAAGTGGCAAGAGACTAAGAGGTAGACCTCGAGATGGGTGGATGAAGCAGGTCCATAGAGCTTTGACTAAGAGAAGCGTAAAATGGAGGACAGTGGTGGAAGGACAGACAGCTATGGAAGGGGCTTGTTCATTCACACAGCCGGCCTGCTGGAGAGGAGAATCGATGATGATGATGATGATGATTGTGAGTTAAAACATTTTATTTTAACGAATTTTGCCCTTTTGCCTATATGTAAATTATTTTTTTTAAATTATAACTGAAATACATTCTCTTTTATGATATAAATATTTTTCTTGTTACATTATTTTATTATTCAGATGATCATCATCATTTATTCGCTCCAGCAAGCCGGGCGCGGTTATAAACGAGACGATATTAACGTCATTTTGCGTAAAAGTACCACGATTGGGCGAACAGGTGATATGCGCAGGATATCGAATTGTATAGCCAATAGGCTTCACCCGTTATCCAATATAAGATGTCACATTATTGGCAAAGTAGAAGCCTCAAGTTTAAAATTCGCCAATGAAAGTTATGGTTTCATGTTGTGTCTGGTCTCTTTTGCTGTATTCTTTTGTATTCTTTGTATTGCACTTCGAAGTGGCGTTTGCGGCCGTCCTATCTTTTTGTTTTATTTTAAATACATATTTGTTACAAGAACCGTCGTGGTTTATGGGACCTGATATTGGTATATTAATGTGAAATATGTGAATAATACGTGCTCGGTTGTGATTACAAATCGACGCCTCCAACTAAAACATCGTAACTGACATTTTTGAGATTTTGAGATTATTCGCATATCATATACTAAAAAATGAGCTCTATCAACTGGAAGATTATTACTCTCTGATTCCCATTATATTTTTTGTTAACTCAGTATTTAAGAACATCGTAACTGCTGTTATTTAATTTGTTCCATTTAAGAACATCGTAACTTGAGATACGATGTTCTTAAACGGAGTGTTGTCTATGAAGTGTTCAGTACAAGTGTAGTTACGATCATAATACAGGAAGCATTCAGCTCATTCACTCTAAACTGCATGTCAGTTTTCCGCATCCGTCCACAATGACTAATGACAAGGACATGCCAAGGTGCTCGAAGCTTCCATTCTCGCTGCTTTGTGAGCTGTGCGATCTTCATTTGATCGAAAATCCACAGCCTGCTTCCAGTCGATCGACGGGGTCAGGGAATGGAATGAATGAAGCCCCCATCTAGTGGCGAGGATATGAACTGTGCCGGCTGACGAAGTCTGTCGCACTCCCCTGGGGCAATGATTAAATGAATGACAGATGAAAAGAAATGATAATGGAGGGTGTTGCTGGAATGAAATTTGTGGCAGGGAAAACCTGAGTTCCCGGAGAAAAACCTGTCTGCCTCCGCTTTGTCCAGCACAAATCTCACATGGAGTGACCGGGATTTGAACCACACCAGCTGTGCGAGGCCGGCGCGCTGCCGCCTTAGCCACGGAGGATCCGTCATTTGATTATAGTTCTCATTTTAGCAGCTGGAGAGCGCACATTTCCAGTTACTGAAGTCGAGACCCAGTGCAATGTTGGCAGTCCAATGTAACGCTGAATATAATGTTAAGGTGATTATTGTGTATGTCTTTTACCCTTTTCAAAATGTTATCAAGAGGCAAATTGATGGTTGATTTAGTGAGGAGCATGGCTGCTTACTCAACTCTGTTACAAGGTAAGTGCACATTCATTATTGTTGTTCAGAAAGGCCAGTCATTATTATTCTCTTTATGTCAGAAGATGAAGATGATGATGATGATAATTGTTGTTTTAAGAGGCTTAACATCTAGGTTATCGGCCCCTATAGGTCAGAAGAGTAGCTTTAACCAGCCACAGCTACAGCCACCTATATTATAGGAGAAATAATATGGAAGTTAGGCTTATTACAAGGTGCTGCTTACATTTCAATAACATAAAATAAGACATAAAGTGTCCGGGTTTAAAAAAAAACCTTTGCATATCAAAATAATTTTGTTGAGTAGGATACTATCAAATTATCTTATAATAATAATATGAGAGGCATTATCTTTATTGTTCATGTTATACTTTTCAGATCAAAGTACTGACGAACGTAATTCAAGCACCAAGGACTCAGAATCTCAGAGTAACTGCTCATCCCCCTAACTTCAGAGCAACATATTATGAGTGAAATTACTAGGGATATCTTGTGTTTATCACAAACTCTTGAAGGAGTCACCTTTGAAGCAAAAGATCAGAGAGAAGATAGCGAAGATAATGGTGACAAATTACAGCATGAAGATGACAATAAAGAAGAGAATGAAATATCACAGAATAAACAAGAAAAAGAAAGAGACTATAGTTGACATAATTAATAATGGCCCAATGCACAACAAGTCGGATTGTTCTAGGATGAAGACTGGTAAAACCGAAGTACCCGTTGAACGAGAAAACCTATCCCCCAACACCACAAAACCTGAAAGTTCTACTGAAAACTTCTACCAGAACGAAGATTATGAACAAGAGTTTTTCATTGAAACAGACTGGGAACCTGAGTCTGAGGAAGATAGTGACAAATCAGTGTATGAAGAAAAGGCAAATTCAAAGAAAAAGATTGAAAAATGAGGTTCAAATGAAATTGGGAGCTTTGTTATGAGCTATATAAAGTTTAAAGTTCAAGAAGGAATTACAGACTTCATATTTTATTCAGATAGCTGTGCAGGACAAAACGGAATAGGATTTTGTATGCAGTTTACTCCTTTATGTCTGAGACCCAGCATGTTTCCATCACTCACAGATTTTTGGAAAAAGGATACACGCAAAATGAAGGGGACTCATTGCATGCTCTCATTCAAAGAAGAAGGAATGGGCAAATTATTTATGTTCAATACCAATGGGTTATGCTTATTCGCATGGCGAAAGCAAAGGGTAAACCATACGTGGTTAAAGAAGTTTCCCAGAAGGACTTAAAGAATTGCAAGGAACTTTTGGATTTTGACATGCGGAACTGGGTAGCAAGAGAAGAGAAAACACACTGGCACAAAGTGAGGCAGGTTCGTATCGGGAGAGACGAACCAATCAAGCTGCTTATCGAGTACGACCACGAAGGTGAAGAAGTGTTTATTGATCTGTACCAGAATAGACAAGGAAGACGGCAATCTATTCGCACTTTGGAGCTTAGTAATGCTTATAACGGAATGTTGACAGTAGCTCCACAAAAGGAGAAGGACCTGCTGTCTTTATGTGCTCCCAATCTCATTCCAGAGATGTATGAAAATTTCTAAAAAAATCTGAAAGTTACCGTAGCCGAAACAACTGAATCAGACACAACTAGTGACAAATAAAAATGAAAGTAACTTGTCTCGAAGTTGAATTGTTTTAGTTTGTATATTGTATTTTCAAAACAATGAACATTTTTGGAAAGTTTAAAATAATAACAAATATTTTTAATTCAACCTGTAAACTTCTGTTCTTCTGAAATGTTTTAATAGTCTTCAACGATTGTGTTGTTCACAGATAACAATCTTAAGAATAGTAAGTTCAGTCAATTCTTTCTTTTAGCTCATTGTATGCAGTAATAATGGAATTTATATTAATAAAAGACACTATAACATAAAGTTGATGGTTATTATTAGATTAAATTGTCCAAATAATAACATCGTAACTCGACTTTTGCAGTCAGTTGTTCTCACATCTCCAATGAAGAACATCATAACTTCACATACGATGTTCTTCATTGGATAATTCCAATTCAGTAATATCGTACCTACGTGTAAATGGGTTATTTAATAAATTCAAACACCCTTCTTCGGGTAAAATAAACTAGGCAATCAATGCTTGCCATTGAGCCCATAATCGCAAAGATTGAGAAACTCGCCGATTTGTAGGAATTTTTCTAAACTTTAAACTGCTCTCCTCAACATTTTACTTTATGCAGATACGATGTTCTTAGTTGGAGGCGTCGAAATGTAAGTGAGATGAGATTGTTTAGCATCATCACTCATTCCCTAATTGATGCGTTTTCCCTCCCTATGTTCAAATAAAAATAAAGTTTGCATTTTCATGTCTGATACTTTGCCCATTCCAGTCTTATTTCTATGATACTAAGATTTTTGCTTAGTAAGGGCTAGTAGTGAGTAGCCCAGTCAATAAAGGTAAAAATATAAGCTTTGTCGCAACTAATTAGAGGAAAGCTGAATTTTTGCAGGATGTTAGTATACAAAGTAAATAGCCAAAAATTACGAAGTCCCGACCCCCATCCCTCTTGCTTCCCCCCCAACCCCTCCTATACCTTGCTAGAGCAGTACTATGGTTAAATGCTTACAGCTTGAAAACGAATAAAGCTACAGACGCGATTGTTTTTTTATTTTACTCCTTACAATATTTTTAACAATTTATTTAAGAATAAATTGTTATGTAGACAACCTATTATCGCCATAATACATTAATATATGCAGAAAACTGTCATTGCAAAAAACAAAAAGTAATTTATACTAATTATAACTATTTACCCTTATGTCGTAGAAAAAATATGTTCTATTAAAATGTTTAGCTACTGTTATTATCTTTAACGTTATGGGTCTACAAAAGACATTTGTTAACATGATACCTTCACAGAGCGATGAACAGTAGCGGACACCGCGCATCCCACCGGGGATAGCGGGGGATAGCGTGGTGTTGTGTCTCGGCCGCTTGGCTGTCTGCACGAGTCAGACTGCACGTTGCAACTTGTTTGTTTACTGCCCTCTCATCTCTACTACGCTGCTTATTTGAGTCCTTTTCGTTATTAGTGGGCCTTGCCTGTTTAGTGTTCGGTTAACCATGGCATTGTGCGGTTCGTTGCATTTTGTGTTTCGTGATAGTTTTACTTTTTGTACAGAAATACAAGTTGTTGTGTAGTGCCAAGTGCAGTGAAATGCTGATAGTTTTGCTATTGTTATGTATTGTTGAGCGAGATAAGCAAGATAAAAGGTAACCCTTAAAAATAGTAAAAACTTGTTAAATCTGAACTGTTACCCACAAACTTTACAGCTAGGCGCTCTTTATTATCAACAGTTTTCAATAATGACTGATTTTACCAATATATGCGTAATATGTAATGAGGAAGTGAAAGATGCCGGGGTAACAGTCACTAAAGGTATAAACACTTGAATAAAATGTAGTATTGAGAGAAAAGACGAAATCCATAGGTTACTTGTTAACGTCGATGTAATAAAAGTACATACTGTATGCAGGCAAAATTATACCAGACCTAGCAATATTAAAGCCGCATTAAAAGCTCAAAATTCGGAATCTTCCATCTCGCAGCGCCTTCTCAGAGAATTAGACACCAAATTTGATTTCAAGCATGACTGTTTGTTATGTGAAAAAATGCTGTGTTTGACCCAAAACTTCCTTCTCAATACCGAACCCAAATTCATGAGGTTTCAACAATTGAAATAAAGCAAACTCTCCTTAATGCTTGTGATAATAGGAATGATGATGGGCCTGTAAAGTTAAGTCCAGGCTTTTAGATGTGATTGATTTAGTTGCGGCCGAAGCCCGTTATCATGGGCAATATTATAAGGACTTTTGTAAACCTAAACCTCATGAACAAAAGGTAGGACGTCCATTATTAGCCGAGTCTGTAGATAAATTTAATTTGCTTACTAATTACCTTGAGAGCGACAATGAGTGCCAGTATTCACTAAAAGAATTAAGAGAGATAGTGGAGTTACAGTAGAACCCCTATTTAACGTTTTTCTAGGGACCGGTATTTTTTAACCTTAAATGGGGGTTTACCTTAAATCGAGGTTTCGATAGGTTTCATCACTAACTGCAGCACTCTCTCCACATACAGTGCACTCTCGTTAATTCGCGGTAATTAATGCGCTAACTTCTGCGAATTATCGAAAACTGCCAATTATCCACAGTTATTATTGTTAAGCCTAGAAAAACAAAACTATTGGTTAAAATATAGAAATAGGCTTGAACATGGAAAATAATAATTATAACACTTGATTGTAGTGTCTTATAAGACATGCTAGGCTAGAGGTAGGGCTATGTGGATTATGCCTACATTAATATTTAACAACAAAAAAAGTCAGTGCACTCTCGATAATTCGCGGTAATTAATGCACGAACTTCCGTGAATAAAATCGCGAATTATCCGCAGTTATTTTTGTTAAACCTAGAAAATAAACTGTTTCTTAGATCGTTTATTCTACCTTTCGATTGCACATTTCAGAAGAAAACATTATATGAGAACTAAAATTCATCTCGTTTTTCTATTAAGAGATAAGTGTAACTAGAGACACTAGCTTGACTGTCTGAAATTTTAGGGATTTCCGTAGCATCACTCCCGCACTCGATATCAACGGGATTTCCGTTTTCCTAACCAACAGTCCAATTCCGTGCTATTTCTTCTTTGGTTTCATGTCCTAAATCATAATCGACTTTATCGACGTCTAACTTGCCCTTGCTTATGTACGAGCGTAGTAGCAGTGTTTTACTCCCATGTCTTGTTGACTGCATGAAGAGCATCAAACAAACACGCTCTCGGTGTCGCGCAAGTTTGCGCCAATCGGCAATAATCGCTGTTTACAATACGCTGTCCACACATCCATCCACCATCCTTCACAACACACAGATCAGCTGTTGGCAAAGGTAGGGTAGGTTCCGAGTGTGAAGTGAATTCCTCTTGTATTGTTTGGGCTTTGAAGATAAGGAAATCTGTGCTATACCACTCGCGCCAACATGCTCGTATGTTTCGAAGATTGCGCAAGTAGGCCTACTCTCACATCTCAGAGAAACGCAGTTCAGTCTTCTCGAATCTCAATGATTTCGTCTTTACGTATTGCGTCGCTTCAGAGCTCGGCCGTGTGCAAGCATGTAAAGCGACGCCGCTTCGGCCGCGCTCGGCTAAGTTCGAGCTTGCTCGGGCATGTAGCGAGGAATCAATATGGAAGATATCGATCGTATCGATCGAGACGCGTCTGCGCTCTAAATTCTGCCATGAATCATCCTTAACGAGCTTATGACGTCTTTTTCATAGGTTCTTAATGTCGCATAACCATAACACACGAACTGATGCAAACTTGCGTAAACTGACGCTATACTGTAGTGCCGCTATGAACGTACAAACTCGGACAGACCTCGCGCAAGCATGCGATGCGGCGCCGGCGTGACTGTTAGCACGCTTTAGGCCTACATTGTGTCTTCAGCCGCGGTCGGGTAAGATCGAGCTCGCTCGTACATGTAGCGAGGAATCGATATGGAAGATGATCGATCGTATCCAATATAAATGCTGGAGTTCCTTTTCTGCCTTGAATCATCCTTAACGAGCTTATAACGGCTTTTTCATAGGTTCTTAATGTCGCATAACCATAACGAATCGAAATAAATACTCGCGAATTTTAACATTTCCCAACGCTAAATGCAGGTTTTGGCGTAACGCGAATTACGTTAAATCGAATATAAAATTGCATTGCACTTATGGAATAATTTTCGGGACTTGAAATTTCTTCCGTTAAATGCGGGTTTACGCTAAATCGAGGTCATGTTAAATCGGGGTTATACTGTATGTGGTTCTGATATAGACTATAGTGATTATTATCTCAAGTCAAAACTTGTAGATTTTTTCAAAGATCGGCTAGTTGTACATAATTTATCTGGAAAGAGAAGTATTTTATGTGTCACATACTAGTCACAATGTATTAGATTCATGGTACAAAAACAGAGAAACAACTACTGAAGACTAACGTAAAAGAATTGTTAGAACAGCAGCAGAAATCGTTAGGGAAGATATACAAAAAATGAATTATGACTGTGGAAAATACGCAAGTGAAAAGGAAGTGAGTACTGTATCAAATGATTTGATTCCTGAAACATTGGCACTACAGCGGAAGGATATGGTTACAACACAGGCAAGTTTCAAGTCTATCAAAGTGAGATCTAAAGAAGTTTCAATTAACTCCCAGCAAATATTCAATCGAATTTTATGCATCTGTGACAGCCCCGTTAAGTTGAAATCTTATTTTGAGTTCGAATTAGCATCTCACCCACCGTCACTATTTGACGAGGCATCAATACGTAAAGGTACGAAAGCATCGTTTATGAAATTATTTGAAGATGGAATTGTTGAAGAAAGCTTCAAGGCAAATGAAGATGTTTTTGTGATGGATGGTGGATATTTGTTGCATGCTGTAGTTTGGAGAAAAAACAGCACTTTTAAGGAAATAATAGATTCTTATTTAAGCTCTATACTTTGTAAATACGAAATAAAGTTACAGTGGTATTCGACTGTTATCCCAACTTTCCAACCACAAAACAGCAAGAACAAGAGAGAAGAGCATCAAAGAAATCTTCTCACACAATTTTTTTAATGAAAATACAGTTTGCACAACACAACAAGCAGACTTTCTAGCAAACCCTCATAACAAAAAGAGGTTGATAGAAGCAATTACAACATTTTGTGTGACTGAGGATATTAACGTTTTTTTCTGCGGAAGGTGACGCTGACACTAGTCATTGTCGACCAGGCAATTAAATATGTGCAAACTAATAATACTACAGTTGTTGTCGTGGGAACTGATACAGATCTCTTGGTTTTACTCGTAGCATTAGCTCCCCAGCAAGACGCCAAACTTTTCTTCTTAAAGCCTTCGTCGTCAATGTCCAAACTGTACTCTGTCGATTTTCTTATAAATCAACATGTCAAGCAGCAAACTTTACTGCTTTTTTTCTCATTCAATGACTGGTTGTGATACGTCTGCTTTCTATGGGCTAGGGAAGTAAAAATCAGCCGACATGATACGTAAATCAACTGAAGCTAGATCTCAGGCTGAGCTTTTCACAAAACAAGACATTACAAAAGATATCCTTCTAGAAAGTGGAGAACAGTTTATCCTAAGCATGTACAACTTATCAAAGTTCAAAACCCTCAATGAAAAAAGGTACTTTAAGTTCAAGCAATTAACCGCAAAAATGTCTCTCAAGTCTAATTTTGATTTAGCAAAACTTCCACCAACTTCAGATGCTGCTCATCAACATATTTTGAGGGTTTACCACCAGATTCAAACTTGGTTAGGTTGTAAAATTCCGGCAGAAGAATGGGGTTGGCAGTATACATCAAATAACAGACTGATACCTAAGCCGATGACGAATCCTGCTGCTCCAAGTGAACTTCTTCTACTGATATCTTGTAATTGCAAAACATTGTGTGTTACAAACTGTAGTTGTCGTAAAGCTGGGTTCGATTGCACATCTATGTGTGTGAACTGCAGTGGAATGTATTGTAAAAATTCTTCAGACCAAACCGATGAAACATTAGAAAATGACCCTTTATACTAAAATAAAAAGGAAAAACATAAACGTTGTTTATTATTAGGCCGTGTTAGTTGTGCAGGAATTAATAAGTTATCAAAAATACTATACAATGAAACTTTATTATTTGTCAGCTATAAAAGTGTACTAAGTACAGGATTTTGGTAATGAAAAGTTGAAGTTAAAGTTTTTATATTTCATCATCATAAACTCAATGACTATTCAAGATTAAGGATATGAGTACATACAGCGGTGCCCTTCAGCATCAAGTGACAACGGCGCGGCGCTGCTTCGTCTGGCGCGGCGGCCATTACTGTTCATCGCTCTCTGTGAAGCCTTCATTTGAACGGTAAGCATTATAGTAGACACATATTTTTAAAGCTAATTAAATTGTCTATAAGTTTTGTGCAAAACATTTCATTGTATGACGGAAGGATAAAAAGGTACAATAGGTTGAAGTTACTTTTTGTGTTTTGTAGTGGCAGTTTTTTGCATATATTGGAGTATTACGGTGAAATTACGCTATCTACATAAAAAGTTTATATGACATAATTTGTTTAGAATAATGTTAGGCGTAAGATTATTAAAAATCGCGTTTGTAACTTCATTAGTTCTTTAACTGTAAGCATTAAACCAGAGTACTCCTCTTGTAAGGTTGGGGAGGGGGTGGGGGGTGGAAGCAAGGGGGGTGGGGGTCGGGACTTTGTGTGTTTTTTTACTTTATACTTTATATACTAACATCCTGAAAAAAATCAGCTTTCCTCTAATTAGTTGCGACACTAAACCTTTATTGACTGGGCTAGAGTAATTGGGGGGGATAGGAACTAGTGGTGGATAAGTTAGGTTATGGCAGTCTCATAATGGGCACTTGGACGATTAATAGGGGCCGTATTTTTTGGTAGTAGCGATACGCGCGAACTTTCTTCATATATTCCTTCTTGCCTATTTATGACCGTCCAGGTACGTAAAGTACCGTATTTTAGCAAAATGAACTTGTGAAATATCACGAAATCTGATTTATTGCGCAAATTCCGCAAATAATCATGAAATATACTCAACTTGGTACGAAAAATGCTAAATATTATCAAAAAAGCTCTCCAATCAACGTATAAATGCTTCGAGGAATTGACCGCCGTGGTTTCCTTCTCATTTGATTGATAGTGCGGCATATTCTCTACACCAAAGCCCGCAAAGCCGGAAGTATGCATATTCAGTTCTGCAATCTCAAGGCTATCGATGAAAATCGATATCTGCTATCGATTACATCAAACAGCATTGTGGTCGTAGATACTGTTCGCGACTGATAAAACTTTACCAGCCAACATCCAGCATTTAAGTATAAAAATGCCGAAAACTAAAGTCACAACAGTTCTCTCGAGGGCCGAGTGATACAGCAGTGAGAGGTTCTATGTATTTGATGCTGCAATCTCATAATTTGTTAGATTTACCCCATACTATAAGGAAAATTTCAGAAGAAACATAGATCATTATGACAATTTATTTCACGAAATACCCTCCGAAATAGCGCCAGTTTTAACACTGAAATCAACAGTTTTATTTCACCAAAAAATAAGGCCCTTAACGATTAAGAACATCACAGCATTTGTACGAAATAGTAGATCAATATTTAATTGATCCAAGACTAAATTAAGGTGTTAGAACCTTTTGAAGTACTAATAGAGTGTCGTGTTTATTCTTAAAACCACCAAGTATGTGTAAAGTAATTCACTGGAGACTCGTATATTACATTCTTCACAATACAGTAATTTCCATTTGCACAAGTAATACAGTTGGTTTGCATGTAATATAGATAAACTTCTTTCAATTACTATTATTAATTACTTGAGGGAAAGATCCTAATAATAATGTTACTGGTTTTGCCTCCGTTTTAACAACTTCGGCTTTTAGAGATGCCAGGGTGCCGATATTTTGTCCCCGAAGGGGTACATTAATGTGCCAGTAAATCTAGTGACACGGCTCCCTCAAATTTGCGCACCCTCAAATGCCAACTGGCTGCGCCAGGATTCGATCCTGCAACCTTCCGACCTGGCAGGAGCTGGACAAGGGGAATTGAAGATGATGAATTACTTCGTGTACATACATATATCGTAATTTTCTTCTCATCAAATAAAATTTGAGCATTTTCAAGCATAAAGGCATGTTGAAGTAATATAGATCCTGCAACGAATATAACAACAGGTGAATTCTTACGAATTGACTTATTTCAGTAAAACAAAATTTCATTTCTTTATTATTTATTTACACTGGAGCACCAAAATCAAACCTTATATACAAAGTCTTCAAATACTAAGTTCAGTTCTTAATTCTTGATAATTTTTTCCTTTCCCAATACTTCTTCATTCTGGAGGATCTTGCAGCTCGTTCTTCTGCTGATATAACATTGCTTACGCTGTGAAATTTTGAATGTTATTTGTTTTCAGAAGCCGTTTCTCCTCTCTATGTTCTATATCAGTGTGGTCCAACCCTCGGCCCTCAGGCCGCGTCTGTTCATTTTTGTTGGCCCTTGCCTTTCTTACTGCCCTTCACTCTTCGACAGTTATAATCCGTGGCATGCCTACTTTAATTTTCACTTTCATTCATTAATGTTACGAAGGAGCCAGGTGGGAAAGGAAAGATCCCGAAAAATACGCCAGTATTCAGAATTGTTTTTCTGCGAATATGTACGGTACGAGAAGCTGCCCCGCCACCAGGCGACAACTGGTTGACTGCCGATAAGTTCGCGATCGTTCGTGTGCTGCGGCGGATTTCCCTATAAAAGGGAGCGCAGGGCTGTTCGAAAAGGTGGTTTTTGACGAGAGAGGTTGTTTGTGAGATATAGTACGACGAGAGTTTGTTGTCATCGTTGTTGCGAGAGCATACCTAATATGGCGGGACTTAATAAACGGCGTGTTGAAGATGAGAAACGACAATTTCAGTCAAGGTGGCAGGAAAGTTACTTTTTTGTTGAACATTATGGAAAACCACAGTGTGTTATCTGTTCTCAGGTCTTAGGTGTTTCGAAGGAATATAACGTGAATAGACACTATACCAGCTTGCATAAATCAAAATACGATCAATTCCAGGAAGTTCCAGAAGTTGTGTGTTTAATGATTTGAAGCTGAAACTAACAAGACAGAAGAATATATTTCAGCAACCATCAAACACTGCCGGTTTAAAGGCATATTATGAGGTATGTTTAGAGCTAGGTAAAAGTAAAAAGTATTTTGGGGATGGTGAGCTCATTAAGAGATGTGCTGTAAAAATGCCATTTTCATTTGGAGATAATAGGATGGCTAAAATTTTTGAAACAGTTTCCTTGTCTCATCAGACAGTTAGTAGAAGAATTAATGATATGGCTGGTGAAGTTTCAGGTTCTCTCATGAGCATTTTAGAAAAAGGTGAATTTTACTCTCTAGCTCTAGATGAGAACACAGATATAGCTGACATCGGCCAGCTCCTTAACTTTGTCAGAACAATAAACGAAGAATTTGAAATTCATGAAGAACTGTTGGAATTAAGTTCATTAGAAACCAGCAAAAAAAGGTATTGACATATTCAACGTACTGGATGATGTCGTTCCTGGATATGAAGGTTTTGTGAAGTGCTCTGGCATTGCAACAGATGGAGCTAAAGCAATGGTTGGTCCTAACATTGGTTTAGTAGGACTATGTAAAGAAAACGGATTGATTTTTGTTTGTTTTTCTACTGCATTATCCACCAGAAGGCTCTCTGTGGAAAAATTATAAGGCTCAGTCAGACAATGAAAACTGTTGTAAATACTGCAAATTTAATTAGGGGAGGCAATAAAGCCTGTAGACACAGAGCATTTATTGCATTCCTGGACAATATGGAAGCTGAGTATGGTGACATTTCATTGCACTGTGAAGTGCGTTGGCTAAGTGCTAGAAATTGCTTGCAACAGTTTTTTGGGTTGAGGAATGAAATTCTTGCTTTTCTCAAAAATGAAAACATTGGGCATGAGTATCAAGAAAAACTGAAAGAAATCCAGTTTTTAAATTATCTTGCTTTTCTGGCAGATTTAACATCCCAACTAAATGCTTTATACCTGAAAGTACAAGGCAGAAAACAAAATTCTCCCAACTTTATGGACATATTGAGGACTTCCGCAAAAACTTGATGTAATGCAAATTGCATTGAAGGCAAATAATATGGCACACTTCCCATCCTGTCAGCAGTTGAAAGAAGAAAAAAAGTGACGTATTTTTTAGTATGTTGCATGAAATAATAATAGATATCAAGAAGGAGTTCCAGAACAGATTCCAAGATTTTGACTCCCTAAAACCAACACTTGCACTGTTCAAAAATCCCATGGATATTGAAGTGAGTGAGGTGCCTGCGAGCTTCAAATGGAAATGTGTGATCTTCAGCCAGACCCATTCTACCAGACTAAAAGGTGTGATGTCCCTGAAAATTTCTGGAAACTGATTTCTAAATAACGTTTTCCTAAACTGCTTAAATTCTCTCTGCAAGTGTTATCGCTGTTTGGCGGTACAATGTGTGCGAATGCGAAAGTGCTTTTTCTGCTCTCAAACAAATTAAATCTAAAACGAGAAATCGAATTGAAAGTGCTTCACTGGAATCGAGCCGGAGACTTTGACTTACTGAACTTACAGTGGACATTGATACACTTGTATCAGGAAAGCAGTGCCAATCATCACATTGATTTCTCGACTGTAAAATATGTAATACGTTTTCTTTCTGGAATGTCTCTGGCTCTCACATTCCTATACTAAAGTTTGATTGGCCCTCGGGTAACTAAAGGTTGGACCACCCTGTTCTATATGATGCTTAGTAATTTTCAATTCGCCTTAATCCATTAGTATTTCTTTAAATCATGTGATTTTGGTTTTGCTGTTCCAAAAAAAGTCAAAAAGTTGTTTCAGGAGTCTAGTATTCCGAGGTCCCCAAAATATCGTTATAGTGGAATTTTCTTGTAATACAAAAGTGACCTTTACATTCAACTTACAAGGTAAGGTTTCTGGTAATTTTACAAGTAAAACAAAAATGACCTTCACATTCAATCTACAAGGTAAGGCTTCTACCAATTTTATAAGTAAAAAAACAAAATTGACCTTTACATTTATACAAATACAAATACATATTCCTCGGGTGAAAGATTGCAATTATCCTTCCTGTGACCATGGAGACACGGGGTGGCTCTTTGCTTGCGCCTTATGTTAGCACGGCTGGAAAGCCGTGCAGAGCGTAGTACAAGTTGAACTTGCTAACATTTTGTTTACCCCCCCCCCATCCCTGCATGTCACCAACAATAACTTCGACCTCCCACCTCTGTGTGATTAGGTTATATGTCGACAACCCCTAAGTTAGAGATGAACACACTAGATGAAGCTGTTCGTTTGACCACTAAGATGGTGGGGTCATGTGAAGAGGATGGGGGAAGAGAGATTACCTAAGCGATTAACGAGTTTGGCTGTAGAGGGTAAGCGAAGCAGACTTAGACCTAGGAAGCGATGGTTAGATTCAGCGTTGAAAGCCGCAGCGCTAACTGCTAATAGGGGATCATGGTGGCAACTTGTTAGCACACAGAGGCTTGCAGACTAGACTAAACGGTGAAAGGAAAAACAGTCTAATAAAAATATTTGTACCATATTTACTCGAATACGACCCGCACCCTGATTTTGAAGAACAAAATATAAAATAAATAAAAAATACTCAAAATTATGTACAATCTTAACTAAATAAACAGAATAGCATTTATCCAAAATAGTTTCCAACAGTATTGAAGTCGTCCTAAAATAACACACATCAAACGATTAAAAATACAAATAAAAGTACACAAACACTTCATTCATCGTCATCAGAAGTACCAACTTCGGAACTTTTATCACCATCCCACTAAATGTTGTCATCACTGACATCCATAGCATTCGAAATACTACATTTCTTGAAGCTCTTCCGTATGAGATCTCCCGAGATACGATTCTATGCCGTCAAAATGCACGAACATAGCAGCTGAACTTCCGGGCGCTGAATACGACCAGTTGGAGTCAGTGTGTGCTTATCGGCCGCCATCTGCTCCGTATACAGCTGTTTCAAGGCTGCTTTGAACGGGCGGTTCACGCAGACATCCAGTGGTTGTAGCATAGACGTCATCCCGCTCAATCACGAATACATGACTAGTCAATATCATATTTCCTACCGGGCACGATTTCCAATAACTTCAGCTTCCCTCACAACTTTCAGCTTCTCACTCACATTGAACGACCGCAAACGCTTCGTACAACTCATGTTTACAATCGGAAAACGTGCGCGAGACTGTATGACGCCGCCTGCTTACGGTAAAACAAAGTGATAGCCGGAAGAAGGCTAGCACCATCTAGCGGATACTCGCAACACACGATATCGCGCGTGGCGGGCAATTTAAATCTTTAAAATCAGGATGACTCAAATAAGACCCGCACCCCAATTTTTCACGTCCGATTTTGTTTAAAAATGTGCGGGTGGTATTCGAGTATATACAGTATGTATATTTTCTCTTCTTACCTCTTCCAATGCTAGGGATTCCATTTTCTTTCCTCTGAAGGAAATTAGGTGCCGGCCGTCCACGCGCGGCAACTGCCATTGGGATCTTGCCATACACACCACCACCTGAAACATCCACAAAAACCTTTGTGATATACTAGGACATACAGTTAAAAAGGGAAGGAAGATTGTAGTTTTACATGACTGTGAATCTTGTGATTATGAGCCACAGGACCAACTTTTTACGTGGAATCCGAACCACAGGACATGGCATTTCATTTCGAAAATCTCACATGCATTGACCGGGAATCAAACCCACTCCACCTTGGTGAGAGGCCAACCGCTGCGCCTCCACGCCCCCAATATACAGTTAAACCTTGATAATTTGTATCCCGTTGTTGTTGTTTGAGTCTTCAGTCTTTTGACTGGTTTGATGCAGTTCTCCATGCCTCCCTGTCCTGAGCTAATCGTTTCATCTCTACATAGCTACCACACCCTACATCCGAGGCAATCTGTTTAACATATTCTAACCTTGGTCTACCCCTACAGTTCTTGTCCTCGACCCTTCCTTCCATAACTAAGCTTGCTATTCCTGGGTGTCTTAGTATGTGTCCTACCAACCTATCTCTTCTCTTCATTAGCAGTCGCCAGAAACATCTCTCCTCTCCCACTCGTCTTAATACCTCTTTGTTTGTAACCCTATCTACCCATCTGATCTTCATCATTCTCCTGTAACACCACATTTCAAATGCTTCAATTCTCCTCTTTTCTGCTGCACCAATAGTCCAAGTTTCACTTCCATAGAGCGCCACGCTCCAGACAAAGGCTTTCAAAAATGACTTCCTAATACCTAAATCTATATTCGATGTCAGCAGATTCCTTTTTTGTAGAAATGCTTTTCTTGCCTGAGCCAACCTACTTTTTATATCCTCTTTGCTTCGTCCATCACTGGTTATTCTGCTTCCTAAGTAACAGAAGTCTCCTACTTCCTTCAGCTTTTCACCTGCCAATTTGATCTCCATAGAGGTTTCTGATTTACTTCGGCTGCATTCCAGTATTTTTGTTTTACATTTATTAATTTTCATCATGAATTCTTTCCGTAAGACGGAATCCATACCATTCAAAAACTCATTCAAATCCTCAGGCTTGTTGGCCAAGATGACGATGTCATCAGCAAATCTCAGAGTTGAAATTATTTCTCCTTGAATCTTCACTCCCACTTTAAATTTTTCTCTAATTTCCTTCATTGCTTGTTCAATGTAAAGATTGAAAAGTATGGGTGATAAGTTGCAGCCTTGCCTTACACCTTTCTGAATACCAGCTTCTCTCTCATGTCCTTCAACTCGAATGACTGCTGTCTGGTTTCTGTATAGATTGTATATCACCCTCCTATCCCTGTACTTTATTCCAATCGATTTCAAAATGTCAAACAATTTAGTCCAATCAACGTTATCAAAAGCCTTTTCTAAGTCTACAAAAGCCATGAACGTTCTCTTATCTTTCCTTATTCTACCTTCCAAAATCAGCCTAAGACTTAGTACAGCTTCCCTTGTTCCTACATTTCTCCTGAAACCAAACTGGTCTTCACCCAACTCCGTTTCTATCTGGCTCTCAATCCTCTTGTAAATTATTCTAGAAAGGATCTTTGAAGCATGAGTAATCAAGCTGATTGTACGGTAATCTTCACATCTGTCAGCTCCGACTTTCTTTGGTATAGGGATGATTACATTCTTCTTGAAATCAGGGGGTACCTCACCTGTCTCATAAATCCTACACACCAAGTGAAATAACCTGATCAGACCTTCCTCTCCTATGCAGCGTAGCAACTCAATCGGTAAATCATCTATGCCTGGTGCTTTGTTCCTGCTTAAGTCTTCCAAAGCTCTATCAAATTCTGATCTCAATATTAAATCTCCTTTCGCATCCTCATCAATTTCCTCCTCCCTTTCCATTACATGATTCTCAATCTCCTTTCCCTTATACAAACTCTCTATGTAAGCTTTCCATCTCTCAACCTTTTCTTCCCTATCTGTTAGAGGCTTTCCATTTGTGTCCTTAATATTACAGCACTTAGTCTTCTTTTCCCCAAAAGTATTCTTAATCCTTCGATAAGCTGTGTCTACTTTTCCTAATTTCAGACAATTTTCTATACCAGCACATTTCTCTTTCAACCATTCTTCTTTCGCTTCCTTGCACTTCTTGTTAACCTCATTTCTCAGACGTCTGTATTCTGCTTTCCCCTTTTCATCTCTTACATTCTTGTGCTTCCGCCTTTCATCCATCAATTCGAGTATATCCTGAGTGATCCACGGTTTTCTACCTATTCTCTCTTTCCTACCAATGTTTACTTCTGCGGATTTTGTTATTTCATTCCTCAAAAGTGCCCATTCGTCTGCAATTGAAGTTTGTTTAGGGTTTTTCATTAGTCCTTCCTTTATACTCTTCTTGAATCTTTCGTTTACATCCTTCTCTTTCAGTCTGTCTATTGCCCACCTTTTTGACTTTTGACTTTTCTTCAGTTTCTTCAACTTTAATCTGCATTTCATTACAACCAGATTGTGGTCAGAGTTTATGTCAGCACCAGGATATGTTTTACAATCCAAAATCTGGTTTCGAAACCTCTGCTTGACCATAATGAAGTCGATTTGGTAACGCCCTGTATCTCCTGGTCTCATCCATGTGTATATTCTTCTATTGTGGTTATTGAATAAGGTGTTAGCTATGGCCAACTCATGCTCAGTGCAGAATTCTACCAGCCTGCTTCCTCGATCATTCCTTTCACCTAATCCGAAATCTCCTACTATCTTCCCTTCTCTCCCTTTTCCTACCACAGCATTCCAATCTCCCATTACTATAACATTTTCATCACCCTTGATATACCTCAGAATTTCGTCTATTTCATCGTAGACCTTTTCAACATCCTCATCATCAGCTTGACTGGTAGGCATATAGACTTGTACCACTGTGGTGCAGGTAGGTTTAGTATTTATTTTTGCTACAATAATCCGTTCACTATATTGCTCATAATATTCTACCCGCTGTCCAAGTTTCCTACTCAATATGAGGCCAACCCCTGCTTGGCCATTGTTTGATTTAGTGCTAATGACCCTATAGTCTCCTGACCAATAGTCCTGTTCTTCCTGCCAGCACATTTCACTAATCCCAACCAAATCCAACCTTAACCTATCCATTTCCCTTTCTAAGTTTTCTAACCTTCCATTTCCTAGCAGACTTCTAACATTCCACGCTCCGATCCGTAGAATGTCAGAGTTCCTCTTTGTCACTTCTGTGATGTTAACCCCCTCTCGAGTAGTCCCCACCCGGAGATCCGAACGGGGGACTAGTTTACCTCCGGATTGAAATTTTACAAGGGAGGAGGCCATCATCACATGTATTTATGCATAGAGAGGTGCATATCCTCGGGAATAGCAAACGGCTGTAGTTTCCCCTTGCTTTCAGCCGTGCAGCAGGACGCAGTGTAGCCATTATTTGGCTTATATTATCAATATCTTAACCGTCTATAAGACTAGTAAAGAATTGATTTATTCTGAAAGACTGCTACTCCCTTTCAGAATAAGTAAAGAGCAATTCTACTAACAAAAATACTAACCTTCTACTGTACTAACAATTAAATACCAAAATTCTACTAACGAAAAAATACTAAAGTTCCACCAACACCAAATACTACCACTAAAACAGTCTGTCACCAGACACACTCACATGCACCCTCACACATCCCAGTCTACTGAAACAATGAACTATAACTAATAAACAATGCAACTGTTACCAGACACACTCATACACCACAGTCTAATAGAACAATGACATATATCTAATAGACAAACTAACTACCTACTTACAACTAACTACATACTTACTGTACTGTTATTTGAATTGACATTATTTACAAAATGCAATTTAGATAGAAAATACTTACAGGAAGAGACCAAAGATAATGCCAATGGTTATCCTTCGTATAGGAGAAGAAATAATGGACGGATTATTATAAAAACAATTCGAGGCATTGACATTGAAATCGATAGTCGATTCATTGCTCCCTACAATCCAAGAATAATAAACTCGAACCTTTGCTGTCTTATTTCACAAGAACTGATTAATTATTTAATTATAATTTTTTTTAAATATTTTGTTGTGTTTTAATATTATTTCTTTTTCTTTATATGTAGGCTAATTTGATTTAACATGTTAGGTTATAATGAGAAAAATATTAATGTCAATAGTTAAATACACAATCAGTACATTATGCAACGAGCCTATAGTGGCAATAATTAATACACGAGTATACACGATTGCACTGATATCGAAACAATATGGCACAGGGTGTTCAAACCCACCGGGATTGCCGGACATGTACTGACTTCGGTACCATGCGTATTGCCACATTGAAGTAAAACGAGGGGACGACAATTGGTGATATGTCAGAGACTGCATTTTCAAGATTGTATTTCTCTGGGCCAAATTGATGTCAAAATTCAATAACCGAACGGTATTCGAAAATCTACGGACAAAGCTTTTCGAGACCCTAAAGCCGTATACATCCAATTATAAATTATAAAATAAAACATAAAAAGGCATCAAATAAAAATATATGGACGATTATGAAAATCGTACGTCCCGAAAGTAAGGGTTCGATCCCTTGTGACCTGAGAAGGTTACAACTGTAATAAATCTGCAATAATAAACTATAATGTGAAACGAGTACAAAATTTTAACACTCAACACTGTGGTCGCCTCTGTCTGACCTTTCTATATAAGACTCAGCACATGAGGTAATGTATCCCGTTAATGCGAAGAAATCTTTTCCTGAAATTCAAATCTATTTAATATTTTTAATTCAACATATAGATGAATCGCAACTCAATGGGTGAAGCTGATCGCAATTCCCAATTTTTTTTTATAAAACTAAATTCTTTTTACGAAATTTACCTACCACACTTTGAAATGTGCAACTTTCTACCTATGAGATATTGTTTTTTATTGCCAAATAAGTTATATTTCTGAACTATCAAATGATTAGATTGCCCATTAGAACAATCGATTATTTGTATTCTATATATTAAAAAAATATGGTACAGTGATGACTTGACCAGGAAGTCGGTGGTCGACTATATACTGTATGAGAAAGAACTAAATAAGAACATCACGGACATCAAGGTTATACCATCGGAGAACCTGGATAGCGACCATCGATTACTGGTAATGAACCTGAGAGGGAGTAAGGAGAAGAAAGGGACTGAGAACCAGGAAAGACGTATAAGGATATGGAAACTGAAAGAAGGGGATAGAAGGGTCGAGTACCTCAAAATGGTAAAGGAAGGAATTCCAACAGATGAAGAAAGAGGGGTGGAAGAGGAATGGGCTAGATTTAAGAAGACACTAGTGGGTGCAGCAGAAGCAGTATGTGGGAGGACAAGTAGTAAGAAGAGGTGGAAGGAAACACCATGGTGGAATGAGAAGACAAAAGATATAGTAAGGGAAAAGAATAGAGCCTTTAGGAGGTGGTATCAAAATAGGACGGTAGAGACAAGGGAAGAGTACCAGGAAAGAAAGAAGGAGGCGAAGAGAGTGGTGGCTGAGGAGAGAAGGAAGTGGATGGAAGAGTGGACAAAGATGATGGAGGAGGATAGTGAAGGTACAAAAAAAGGTCCTGTATGGGATGGTGAAAGATAAGAGGCGGAAGGATCCTACGGATTATGTTAGAATGGTGAACAAAAGGGGACAAGAGATAGAAAATAGGGAAGAACTGAAGAAAATGTGGAAAGAATATTTTGAAGAACTTCTGAACCCAAATGGAAAAGATGGTGAGGAGGAAGAAATCGGGGAAGAGGAAGATGAACTGCAAACAGAAAAGGACTTAACATGGAAAGAAGTGGAAGATGCAGTGAACAAGATGAAAGGAGGGAAGGCACCGGGTGTGGATGAGTTGAGTGTGGAGATGGTGAGAGCAGCAGGAGAGGTGGGGATACAGTGGCTGTACCGAGTGATGAGGACAGCATGGAAGGAAAGGAAGACCCCAGAGGACTGGAAAAAAGGAATCATTGTCCCGATCTTCAAGAAAGGTAGTAGAACAGATTGCAGAAACTATCGGGGAATAACACTGATGAGTCATTGTGCAAAGATCTTCGAGAAAGTTTTGGAAAAGAGAATTAGGACAAGGATAGAAGGAGGGATGAGGGAAGAACAACATGGCTTCAGAGCAGGAAGGTCCACAGTGGATTTGATTTTTGCTGTAAGGCAGTTACAAGAACAGCACTATGAATATGGAACAGATCTACTGATGGCCTTCCTGGACATTGAGAAAGCATATGACAGTGTATGCAGAAACAAAGTATGGAAGTCCCTGGAGGATAGAGGAGTAGAGAAATGGACTATAAAGAGGATAAAGGAGATGTACAAGGGAAGCGTGAGCTGTGTGAAAGTGGGAGGAGAGAGATCTGACTGGTTGGAACAAAGAAACGGCCTGAAACAAGGAAGTGCACTGTCACCGTTACTTTTCATTGTGCGCTGGCCGCTCGCGTCACAGTTCATAGTCCGCAGGCATAAAGATGAGATTTATTTTTGCTGACATGATTACGTCAGATTAGGCCTATAAGCTCGCGGAATGTGCGCTGGCTGTTCGCGTCGCGGTTCATAGCCGGCAGGCACAAAGATGAGATTACTTTCTCCTGACAAGATCACGCCAGATTAGACCTATATGCTTGCGGAATGTGCGCTGGCCGCTCGAGTCACAGTTCATAGCCCGCAGGCACAAAGACGAGATTACTATTTGCTGACAAGATCACGCCAGATTAGGTCTTTAAGTTCGCGGAATGTGCGCTGGCCGTTCGCGTCATAGTTCATAGCCCATAGGCATAAAGACAAGATTACTTTCTGCCGACAAGATCACGCCAGATTAGGCCTATAAGCTCGCGGAATGTGCGCTGGCCGTTCGCGTCGCGGTTCATAGCCGGCAGGCATAAAGACAAGATTACTTTCTCCTGACAAGATCACGCCAGATTATATGCTCGCGGAATGTGCAAAGTGACGAAGCTTGCCGCTTGCGTCACAGTTCATAGCCCGCAAGCATAAAGACAAGATCTTTTTCGTCTGACAAAGTCGCGGCAGCATGTGCAAGTGACTGGCGCACAAATATGAACAAGATATGCGACGATTATGCGATGAAATTTTATAAACCTATTTTAGTGTTTGAAAAGTGGGGTGCGACGATTATGCGAGGAAATACGGTATTTCAGTTCCATCTCTCGCCACCATCTCTATTCCTTATTTCTTTTACTCTTTGTATTTACCTCCATGACACAGGCAACTAGATCTATATTACAGTCGGTCAACACAAAATAATTCTACTTACTGGGAGAAAAAATATAAAAAATAAAAAAAAACCTGATCCAAATATATAAGACAAATAGCTCTACCAAACCTATAGTGACACCCACAGACAGTCTCTGCCCTCCAAATACAAGCTGTAGCTACACCTTTTAGATTAGTTTGGGGGAGGAAGACTGGTTTTTGATTGATGGGATCGTCATTTCTAAGTTTGGCAACATTAAAATAAATAATTCTTTGTTCGAGTGCTTAATGGTTTAAGGGCTCCTTCCGACGGGGCCACTTCCATTCAGAAATACTGTAGATAAATGAGAGCGTTCACACACAGCCACCGCCACAGAACAGTGGCACAGCAGACGATCTGTGTAATTGACTTTGCCGCTGGTGGCGGCCACAAGGAGTTGTGCTTCTCTTCGCGAAACCAGGAACTATATTGTTGGTTTCAGACGAGGCTGCCACTAATTTAGTGGCGCGTACGTAGTGAGACGGTAGCGCTACTAACGGCTCGCAGCATGGTCGTGTATTTTGCTATTCCCAGGTTCCTATTATTTCATTTTTGCTGGGGGCGGGCCTGTATTTCTGGCCTTGTTTTCTGTACTCTTCCCGAATATTGTTGCTGATACCATCTGAAAGCTTTTGAAATTAATTTTTGGACCTGGGAAAGTACACAAAGAACTTTTCGTCACCCTGATGCAGATCATCGAATAAGGTATAGAACAGTCCTCGATTTTGTCCTTCCAAAACCAATGGATGAACCCAGAATCTTCTTGTTTTCCGAAGTTTCTTTCTCCTCCGGATGGGGAACATGGCAAGAATTATATCACTTTCTACGTCCATGTTCACTGGAAAACTGACGAGTTCTCCACCCGTGTATCGAACACTAGCAAGGCCACCAACTATTGATAGAAGCACCACTAAAGCTTGGTAGAAGCGCTACCAACGTGCCACGAAGCAGCGTTGCTAAGTGGCCTTGTCTGAAGGGGCCCTAATAGTTATCAGTAATAATTACCACACTTGCTAAGTTTTCTGACGGGTTTTCTTGTATTTTGTTTTATCATGTTAAATGATCTAGTCTACTGCGTCATTACGTTACGGCGACGTCACTAAATGTACCAAGAATGCACTGAGGTGTGTGACGTCATAGTACCGCTTGGTGCAAGTGTACTGAGTTCACTTCGCTCGAAGCCTCCAGCCTTTCTAGCATTTTTCAGCATTTGTAGCATTTAAAATGATATAAAGTCCAGTCTTTCAGACTGACTGTCTCTTTTTTTGGACAGCAGAAACTGTCTGAGGGTGTCACCGTAGGTTTGGTAGTGTTCTGTAGAGCTATTTGTCTTGCATACATGGATCTCATGATGCTTGCTTGTTGAGCGAAAACATGTCATCCTTTAGTTTTCTTCTTCAGCTTCTTCTTCAATAGTCCGCAACAATATATATAAATCTCAATCACATGTAATTTATTAGTTCTCCCCCCCCATACATATTCAAGTAATTGGAATTATTTTGTGCTGACGGACTGAAAGCTACAAGGCAACACTGCAAAATGGCTACAAAGCTATCTTTACTCAATGAAACGATGCTTTTAGGGATATTATTTTGTAGTTTCATTTTCGAATACCATAAAAGGTTTGGGTCAGGTTTTACATTGTTCAATGGTTTGTTCTCATCATCATCTTGTACAGTTTACAGCCCCAGGCTGGGTCTGTTTGGAACATAAGCCTCGCCAGTTAGTCATTTCTTCCCACCACCTCTCCGCTGTCACTCTGGTCCAGTCCTCCCCTCTCTTCTTGACACATTCCTCCACTCCTTTCAGCCATCTATCTCTTGGTCTTCCCCTTGGTTGTTTTTTCTGCATCTACATCTCATGTATCCTCTTGGGAATCTTCTTCTCTTCCATTCTCTTTAAGTGTCCATACCACCTCAGTCATGATGTCTCCAACCTACCTTGCAAGGGCTCCTCTTTCACTATTTCCCCGACCTTTTCATTCCTCACCCTGTCTCTTCTTGTTACTCCGATCCTACTTCGCAGGAACTTCATTTCACCTGCCTGTATTCTGCTTGTCTCTTTTCTTCATTATCCACGTTTGATGCACAGGTCAGTATCTGGATATAGTAGCTTCTGTATAACACTTCTTTGCTTTTTTGTGGGACATCTTTATTCCACACTAAGCTCCTAATGCTTCTCAGAAATGCTTCTGCCTGTCTGCCACGTTCCGTAATCTCTTTGTCATTTCTCCCATTTTCCTCCACTATACTTCCCAAGTACTTGAGACTTTCCACCTCCAAGTGCTATCCCACTCATTGGTCTGTCCTCTTTCCTGGTCTTTAACAGGATTTCACATTTACTGATGTCCTTGTAAGTATCTTAAAATGATTCAGATATTGAATACATTTAATGAAGAGTTGCAAGAAGGCGCAATTGTAAATTTCCATTGGTCGCAAGGTTTACGCTTTTTCTGGGTGCTTTTGCTGTGGTATTTGAAATCTGTTTATTCAAAGTCCTCTTTTTTTATGTTTGTCCTAATCGTTTCGAATTATGAAGGTTTTACTAAATTAGAGATGGTTAGTTGTTGTTGTTGTTTTAAGGGGTGGAACTGTGAGGTCATCTTCCCCTCTTAACACAGATTAAAATATATAAATTCGGAATGGGACAATACCACTCTTTTCTCAATACTATTTTTGAAAGCATAGTTGAGTCCCAGAATGCAGTCTCTCCATAACACAACATTAAAAAAAAAAAACAAAAAAAAAAACAATAATATCTACTGGAGTTCTTTTTCTTTAAATACAGTATAACAATATTATTAATAATAAAATCTACACAGGTAACCTGAGGTTGATCTCCAAAGCTGATTAGAGTAGGCCTACTGTCTTGTAAGAGTGGATTCTTTAACTTACTGCCAATGGCTGGGAAGTCCTCAGGAGTAAATTTGGGTTCTTTCTGCCTAAGTACACCAGCAATAGCTTGAGCTGAAAGAGGAAATAATATACGAGATTAAACAGAATCATGAAAGTCTCCTATTATTACAAGGTGAAGGATACCACAATCTGATACACAACTTCCATCTACTGTAAGCTTTACACAGGTGAGATCCCCCCTTCTTGAAATTCACTTTTCTTAATCATCATTCCAAATCTTTGAACATTTTTTATTTTGTATAGCACAATCAATCATAAAAATGAAACATCATCGAGAGATTATTCTAATTAGCACGTGTTGGTGCTAGTGTGGTGCATCTAGTGATTCTGTGGGAATTTTCTGGACGTGAAGGTCCTATTTAGTTTTATGTATCAGAGGTTGTTCAGAGTGACAATTGATTTTATTCTTTCCCTTTATGTTCATTTTAGCTTTGTCTATTTGTGTTCAGTTTGTCCTCCCAGGGGTTTCTTGGGGTCCCGATAGACCACATGCGTGATTATTTTTGTGCCGGGCTTGTCCTTCCTATTGTACTACGTCAGCCAGATGGCATTTGCTATTATTTTAGAATACACTAGTTCCTTTTTAAATATTTAATTCTTTTAACCCCAGGTTCCCTTTCCAGGTTCCCTAGTAGACAGTCCTGTCAAAATCAGTAGCAGAGTTCCTAGACAGGAACAGGACCCTGCGCTCATGCTTAGTGTTAGGTGAACTCCTAACGCCAGGGTAGGACATGTAGCACCAAAACTAGACCAGTGAATCAGCGGTAAGTAATTTGTGTATCTTATTGCATCATTTTGATCAGTCCGAAAATTTGTCAAATTCAGAAATAAAACTTTGACCCTTTCGATTCTGTTGGTAGGTTCCTCAGTTTAGGGGCTGCGACAACACGGTCATGTAGCCCCATGTGTAAAATCTGCCTGATAACCTGTGTTAATTGTGATGGCTGTATTAGTGTGTGTTATCTGTAAAGCCCTGCGTGGACGCGGATATCCGCAACATTTTTCGCCATGCGGATATAGTTTACATGGCTTTGCGGATAAGTTGCGGATAATATTTGGAGTAAATTTGCGGATAGTTTTTAGAATACAATCCAAACTTGTTGAATATCATGGGGAAAGTTGGGTAACTGTGCGCACCTATGTTTTTCGAGTTGGTAGTACAACAAGCAACTCAGTTCCCTGCTACCCTTAAGCTGTCATCGTACCTATCAGATAGGGACAATCAGCATGATGCCAGTTGCTATGTGATAGCCTGAGGCTTGGATGAAGAAACTTTACACGTTGCATGTTATTTTCTGTAGCCAGCAAATAAGAAGGTAAGCTTACAGTTGTGATTCAATTATTTGAAATTAAATGTTGTTTTAAATGCCAGTTTGTGTACATTGTTTATGCATGTATTTATTTTTCAATATAATAGATTAGTTTACCGGGATTCATTGAGTTACGTTTTAAAAGCAGAGTGGGGTAATGGTGCGCAGAACATAATGATACAAGTAAACACAACGCGAAATTAATGGCAAAATATTTCGTGTTTGTTCTCCAGATGCCAAGAAATTATACGCATAAAACGGAGAAAAACTCCTGCCCAGCAGAAAATATGCAGAACGCTCTACGTGCAATTGGGGATGATGGGAGGAAAATGAGGGAAGTAGGGAGACGTTTCAACATTTCCGAGTCAACAGTACGAAAGCAGTTGCTGCAAAATAGGCTTGTTCTACCTCATCTAGGCCGTAAACCTGATTTTACCAATGAAATGGAGTCACAATTATCCGAATACGTTTTGACATTGGGAAAATTATTTTACGACTTAACGCCCACCAAGCTTGTCGGACGGTTTGCGTTCAAGTTTGCAGCGGAGAATAAGATTCCCCATAATTTCAATAAAGTTAAAGATCTGGCAAAGATTGGTTGTATGGGTTCTTGAAGAGAAATCCTACATTAACATTGAGACAGCCTGAAAAAACAAGCCTAAATTGGATTGCCTCCTTTAATGCTGACGAAACAAAGATATTTTATTCTAATATCCAAAACTGCAGAATTTTAGTATCATTCCATTGTTACGCTATTGTAAAAAGCATTGGAATATTCTAATGTTAATGCACAATGCAAGTTTCAGCCAATTCACATTGTATTATTATGGCTTTCCAACATTCATCCCATGCTCACAATTCCCCAACCCATGCACATGATTACCCTGCAGGGTGGGTAATGGTGTGCAAGTGCATATTTGCGAGATTTTGAATTATAGTCCACCAAATGTATTTTTGAATTAAATTTGTTTCTGCACATTGAATATAAAACTACTAAGGCTCCCTTATTCATAACTGCAGCTGTGTTATCTATTATGAGACCATCACAAGACCGATTCTTGCTTAAGTGCACACAATTCCCCCACTATCCCTTACTAGGCCCGGATGTTCATGACTTTTGATTTCGTTCTGTTTCTTCATGACAAATGTAAGATGATTTACGCTAATTCCATTCAAATTATGTCATTAAGGATAATCAACACTCCGAACTGAAAAGGGTTGTAATTCTGGCTGTGTAACATTCATTTTAAACATAGCACATGACATACATAGCCTAGGGGAACCACTTTCTGCTCAAATGTCTAAAAGATAAAGTATACCATAAAGCAACACATTGAAGATAACAAACGTGTGGATAATAGTCGTGTGGATGCGGATAACGTTTTGTTTATCCGCGCAGGGCTCTAGTTATCTGTAATTCAGGTAAGGACTACAGGCAATGAATTTCAAGTAGTTCCTACTTTTGCTACCAAATGCCACCATTAACAACATCAAGCTGTGAACTTGGTTACTAGATGCCACCACAACAAGCACCTGGCGGCGGATGTTGGGAACTTCTAGATCGTTAATCAAATCCAACCTACAAATGTGGCTTCACACAATTACAGTTAGTGAAAGGTTCTTTTACATGCCATAAATCTATAACATAGGCCTGCCGGCTTTACTTCCCCATCCAAAAGAAGGCATACTGAAGGATTTTTAACACTCTTAAAAAATCTGACGACTTCGGCCGGGTTTGAACCCGCCATCTTGGGCATAGTAGCTCAGCATACTACCAACCACGTCACCGAAGCCGCTTATGATTTTTGAGCCAGTTTTGCTATACTTTTTTAATAATAATAATGGGTTTTAGTCACATAAAATTACTGCACTTCCAGAAATGCCGGGGTGTCAGAATTTTGTACCGAGGTGTTTTTTTCTTCTGTGTCAGTAAATGTGACAGGGTCTCTTGGCATTTAAATGCACTCAAATGCCAACAAATAAACACTAGGATTCAATTCCACAACAATGAGTACAACAGGCAGCACCCTTACAACTGCATCATGCAGCCTGGCTAATATTTATAATGATATGACTTTAAACAAGGTCTATCTGCATAGACTTCCAAAACCAAAAAATATTTTCTGAAGGTATAATTATGTGAAGGATCCACTAAGTGAAGACAACAAATAATAAACAATTTATCTATTTCTTAGTATATGTTTCGAGTTTTCTTGAACTTATATAAAAAAAAGATTTAAAAAGGACACATTAAGAAAAACCTTTAGATCAATGACACTTGAGATGTCCTTGAATACATAAGATTTAAATTCCATGAATTATCACAAGTAGTGATTAGAAATTTTCCACCCTGTCAATACTTATTTCGGAATTTAAAAAAAAAACAGCTCATGATTTCAACTGCTTAACTTTTCTGTACACATAACATAAGGCTTCTATTAATAGAATCACAACAGGATCCGTACCTGACAATAATGTTAAGAAATTGCCGCAACATTAGATGATAGACATAAGGAAGCCATATCAACAGTCAAACAGGCCACCCGTAGAAGCAAGAACAAAATATTTTAACATCACCAAACTAGTCACCCTCTCAAGCAAATATTTTCATGAAAGAACACAATCGGTACGCACTACAAGCCTATTAATGTGCAGAGTTTCTTCGAGAGACAATAATTGTTTATAATACATAAAGATAACATAAATCACAATCATACAAGATTATAGAACAGAGGGCTATTACATATGTGTCATAAAGTATTACTAATTTTTGCAAGTTATTTTCATATCAAATGTGATGTATAGAGCCCAGATTTGAATGCAAAATGCATATTGTTTTTGAATTGTCTAAATGTAAGCATTATCAGCATTCTGCTGCTCTCACCTTTTTTGGGGTCACCAGATGCATGTCAATGCATATTAAAAAAAAAAAAAAAAAATCTATATAACCCCTGTGGCGCTACAGCTCACAAAAGGCCTAGACCTAACAAGCGACTGCTGCCCAGTCATTTGGCCTGCAGATTATGGGTTGACATGTGGTCAGTGTTAATCTTGGTCTCCATGACCGGGGCGCTGCCTCACTGACAGATACCTTAGTCAATTGTCCTCATGAGGCGGAGTACATCCCGTTCCAGCCCTCACGCCAGTTTGTAAAATCTCTGACGGAGCCGGGAATTGAACCCGGCGCCTCTGAGTGTAAGGCAGGCGAGCTACCCTAACACCGCGGGGCTGGCATGAATTTATTACGGAAATTGGATTTTTCATACATGTTTATTGATATGAAACAAGTAACGGTATTAAACAATATCGCTAGTGCTAGATTAATTCTTGGGAATAATATTTTTTTCTAAATACTTCTAATTCAAATATTACAAAATCCCTGCACAGTATGACAATACATACGTTAGAGACGGCTTTTCTGCAATAAAACAAGTTCACCAAAATAACCAAACAAACCAGACTCTCCCCTTAACTAGAAAAGAATACATTAAAAACCCCAAGACTTGTAGTTATAGCTTTTTACCATCACGGCAGGTACTTGTAGATCATTTCCGAATGTTAGTTTACAAAATTCTACAATAGTTTACGGATTATTGCTTAAGTGTATCACAGCAATAGTAGCTACACCTTTATAGATTAGTTGGGAGGGAGGAAGACTGTTTTAATATTAATATTATCAGCAATAATAACCACACTTAGCAAGTTTTCAGATGGATGTTTTGTTTTCTTGGAGGGCAGAGACTCTGTTGGTGTCACTGCAGGTTTGGCAGTGTTTTGTAGAGCTAGTTGTCTTATAGATTTGGATCTGATGATGCTCGCAGCAATGAAAGACTATAGTAGGGCAAAGATGAAGGTAATGTTGTTTGCAGACGATGTTGTGATCTGGGGCGAGGATGAGATGGAGGTACAAGAACAGTTAGACATAATAAATGAAAAGATTGAGCAATGGGGATTGAAGATAAATGTGGAGAAGATTAAAACAGTGGTGATGAATAGAGGTGAGAGTAATCAAAGTAGGAGATAAGGAATTGGAAGTGGTGAAACACTTCAAACACTTGGGAAGTGAACTGACTGAAGATGGAAGACTAGATTTGGAAATTAGCAGAAGAATAAAACTCAGGAGGGCTTTCTACCAACAGGTACGGGGACTATAGTAAAGCCATCATTACTTCCGATTTGACGTTTCAGTGTTACCCTAGAGTTATCTAGCGGTCAGAAGGAAAACCACTTTAACTAGACAATCACAAGCAGCCATTCAAATCGATATATCACAACAAATTGAGTTTCGTTCGCGATGTCGCGCTTTAGTGAGCGAAACTCTAGCCTAGCACTGAAACGTTAAGTCGGAAGAAATAATGGCTTTACTATAGTATGGAACAAGGATATACCAATTAAGGCTAAAAAGTTATGTACAAAGCATATTATGTTCCTATAATGACATATGCAGCAGTAACTTGGACAATGACTAAGAGGGATGAGAGCAGAGTACAAGCAGCTGAGATGAGATTCCTGAGAAGTATGGTCCAAAAAACAAGGAGAGACAGAGTAAGAAATGAAGATATACGGAAAGAACTGGGAGTACAGAAATTAAATGACAAACTGGAGCAAAACAGATTGAGATGGTTTGGACATGTCATACGGATGAATGAAGAAAGGCTACCAAGATGAGCACTGGAACGACGGGTGACAGGGAAGAGAGGACGAGGAAGACCAAGAATGTGTTGGATGGACTCGGTGAAGAATAGCATTAGAAAACGGAACCTGGATTGGAATACTGTGTCGGAAGAGGAATGTTGGAACGACAGAACAAAGTGGAGAGGAACCATATTTGCCCCCACCCAGTGTCAGCTGGAAAAGGGGAAATAAAGATGATGATGGTGATGATGATCATGCCATTCCTTAGTCTTTTCCTTCTTTAACAGTCCAACTGAGAACCAGGAAAGACGTATAAGGATATGGAAACTGAAAGAAGGGGATAGAAGGGTCGAATACCTCAAAATGGTAAAGGAAGGAATTCCAACAGATGAAGAAAGAGGGGTGGAAGAGGAATGGGCTAGATTTAAGAAGACACTAGTAGGTGCAGCAGAAGCAGTATGTGGGAGGACAAGTAGTAAGAAGAGGTGGAAGGAAACACCGTGGTGGAATGAGAAGACAAAAGATATAGTAAGGGAAAAGAATAGAGCCTTTAGGAGGTGGTATCAAAATAGGACGGTAGAGACAAGGGAAGAGTACCAGGAAAGAAAGAAGGAGGCGAAGAGAGTAGTGGCTGAGGAGAGAAGAAAGTGGATGGAAGAGTGGACAAAGATGATGAAGGAGGATAGTGAAGGTACAAAAAAGTCCTGTATGGGATGGTAAAAAATAAGAGGCGGAAGGATCCTACGGATTATGTTAGAATGGTGAACAAAAGGAGACAAGAGAAAGAAAATATGGAAGAACTGAAGAAAATGTGGAAAGAATATTTTGAAGAACTTCTGAACCCAAATGGAAAAGATTTTGAGGAGGAAGAACTCGGGGAACAGGAAGATGAACTGCAAACAGAAAAGGACTTAACATGGAAAGAAGTGGAAGATGCAGTGAACAAGATGAAAGGAGGGAAGGCACCAGGTGTGGATGAGTTGAGTGTGGAGATGGTGAGAGCAGCAGGAGAGGTGGGGATACAGTGGTTGTACCGAGTGATGAGGACAGCATGGAAGGAAAGGAAGACCCCCAGAGGACTGGAAAAAAGGAATAATTGTCCCGATCTTCAAGAAAGGTAGTAGAACAGATTGCAGAAACTATTGGGGAATAACACTGATGAGTCATTGTGCAAAGATCTTCGAGAAAGTTTTGGAAAAGAGAATTAGGACAAGGATAGAAGGAGGGATGAGGAAAGAACAACATGGCTTCAGAGCAGGAAGGTCTACAGTGGATTTGATGTTTGCTGTAAGGCAGTTACAAGAACAGCACTATGAGTATGGAACTGATCTACTGATGGCCTTCCTGGACATTGAGAAAGCATATGACAGTGTATGCAGAAACGAAGTATGGAAGTTACTGGATGATAGAGGAGTAGAGAAATGGACTATAAAGAGGATAAAGGAAATGTACAAGGGAAGCGTGAGCTGTGTGAAAGTGGGAGGAGAGAGATCAGACTGGTTGGAACAGAGAAACGGCCTGAAACAAGGAAGTGCACTGTCACCGTTACTTTTCATTGTGGTGATGGATGACATAATGACCCGAGTGGCACAAGTAATTGGGGAAGGAAAGATGAAAGAATGGTGTTTGCAGATGATTTGATGATTTGGGGAAACAAGGAGGAGGTACAGGAACAGTTGGATGTGTGGGAAGGAATAATACAAGGATATGGGATGAAATTTAGCATAAATAAGAGTGAGATGGTGATCACAACAAGGAAGAAGGAAAGAACCACAACGGGAATAACAATTGGTGGGGAACAGCTGAAGAAAGTGGAGAGTTTCAAGTATCTGGGAAGCCTGATACAAGATAAATGATAGAGAAATAAACGAGGGGGGGGCGCGCGCGCAGGCAGAAGCATTTCGGAGGAGTGTGAGAAGCATGTAATGGAGCAAGGGTGTCCCTCAGAACAGCAAAAAGATCATATATCGGACGTACTATTTCCCTATACTGACGTATGCCTCGGAGACCTGGGTTATGAAAGGAAGGGAGAAGAGCAAAATGCAGGCCAGTGAGATGAGGTTCTTGAGAAGCAGTATTGGAGCTACAAAGATGGACAGAATAAGAAATGAGAGGACCAGAGAATTAATGAAGGAGGAACCATTACAGGATGGTATAGAGAAATCTAGACTCAGATGGTGTGGACATGTAAAACGAATGGAGGAGAAGAGGATACCCAGGAGAGTACATGAGACGAAGTGGGAAGGAAAGAGACCGAGAGACAGGTGGCAGAAGGGGGTGGAAGAAAGCGTGAAGAAGAGAGGAGAAGACTGGACAAGGGTGGAGGCTGAGAGATGGTGGGAAGACAGAAGACGCTGGAGAGGCTTGTGTTCCAAACAGACCCGGCCAGTGGCTGGAAACTGTGCAAGATGATGATGAACAATATATATTAATCACATGTAATTTATTTCAGGTTATTTTTACACAAATTCCAGTAATTGGGATTATTTTGTGTTGACTGAAGGTTACAATGTCAATTATAATAAATCAGTATTGACAGGGCGGAAAATTTGTAATCATTAGCCTACTTGTGATTATTCCTGTGCAACCATGCTGACTAGAATACACCGAAGACGTAATCAATTATGAACACTTACGCATTGAATGTGGCTGTCGAAGGGGTGGAGGCGCAGGAGTCTTGACACGAACGGGGATGTCACCTGCACCACTGACATTGAACCGCTGTAAGCAAACAAAATTCCAAAATTATTATTATGGTCATTGGCTTCAAATTATTATGCCCCGAGGTTTTAGTAGAATTTTTGAACACCTTCATCCTGATTTCTTTCAACTTGAATACTGCTCACCCTCCGGACAAGACTGCAGATTGAGTATCAAAAGCCGTTCACTGTTGCCATCTCTGGATAAATGCAGTACATTTTTGCATTTGTCTGTTGGCACAGAAAATAAAATCCGCAGCCTGCTTCCAGTCTCCGACCAGGTCAGGAATGGAATGAATGAAGCCCCCATCTAGCGGCGAGGATATGAACTGTGCCGGCTGCCGAGGTCTGACGCACTCCTCTGGGGCAATGATTAAATGAATGACAGATGAAATGAAATGATAGTGGTGAGTGTTGCTGGAATGAAATGTTGACAGGGAAAACCGGAGTACCCGGAAAAAAACCTGTCTGCCTCCGTTCTGTCCAGCACAGATCTCACATGGAGTTACCGGGATTTGAACCACTGACCCAGCGGTGAGAGGCCGGTGTGCTGCCGCCCAAGCCACGGAGGCTTTGTCTGTTGGCACAGACTAGAGTAAAATGACACTTTTCACCGATATATCAAGTCTCAACCATGACCAGGGGCGTATACACAATTTTTCTTGGGAGGAGGGGCTGACTATCCTGGAAAATTGTGAGTATTCTCAGGGGATTGTCACTGCAAAATACCCAGAAATATCAACCAATATCTTAAGAGCATATAATTTGGTGTAATTATTTTTGAAAAGAGGTAATAGTATAATTCTAAGTTTATATAGCCTACAATTAGTGGCAATATAAAAGAAGTTGTAAAATACAACACAACACACAAATAAAATATTATACTCATTGAATTTTCTATTATGGCCTACGGAGTATGAATGGCAAATATCTAAATATTTGTCAATTTATTAAGCAGAAAAGTAAACAGTCTTCTTTTTTTAATTTACAAAGTAATAATTTACATCTCAAAAGTACCGTAGGCCTACTGTGGAATTCTCAGTTTTGCCTCACAAGGCTGAGTGTACCCCGTCCCAGCCCTCAGACCAGAATTAAAATTTCTTGGCAGAATCGGGAATCTAATACGGACCTCCGGGGCGGCAGCCAAGAATGCTAGCCACCACACCACGAGGTAGTCTAATTTCAATTTTAATATTGCTTACAACTTAGCCAAGTCAAGATTAGGGTACAACCAAATTTACAATTATTTTATGCTTTTACCAAAGCAACACTTTCTTAATTTTTATTGGCTTTTTTCGAGAGGGGCTGGAGCCCCCACAGCCCTCCCCTTATTTACGCCCCTGACTATGACTGTAATGATATGGAAGCTACTGGGGGAGGATGGGTGGTGCTGAGTAATGGCATTTGGGGCACTGCAAGTAACTGTGAATGCTGTGCAAGGTTCAACCCATAGGATAGAAAGCTTGGAAGCCACTTTCCATTGTCAACTCATAGGGTCGGTGCTGTTGCTCTGACTCAACGAGGAATGCAATGTCAAACTACCACACTTTGCTTATTATGTCTCATATACATGGTGGCCACTCAAATCGGTCAACGATTTTCCAGGAGTAATTCTCATTTTTCCAGACTTAAAAATAAGCGCGAGTCCCGAGGGAGGGGGGGCCTTTATCGGTTGCCTACTTCAAGACCAAAATAAAGCAGTTGTGTTTGGTTTACTTATACAGATGTTGACAAAAATTAGTGGTGATTACATTATTAATACGCAAGCCTACACACAAATGATTTAATTGTTTTTAAAAAAGCCTTTGAAACTCAAATATCAGCATAAAAAAAGAGAAAAGAATGCCGCCTGCAATTTTATTGCGGTGAAGTTGTCCATACTCAATATGTTTACAAAAATACTATCAAGTGTTCTCCCACACAGAAACAGGTAGCCTGAGGAAATGTCCTTCGGTAACGATAGAGTGCTCACCCAAAACCGCAGCAGGAGTATGATTTAAGATGGAAAGATTTTTATAATTAATTAACAGTGGCTATTTTCCAGGAGTTTTCAAATTATTCGTCATTTTCCAGGAGTTTTCCAGGATTTCCAGTAGTGGCCACCATGTGGAAGCCACTTTCCGTTGTCAACTCATAGAGTCGGTATGCAATGTCAAACTACCACACTTTGCTTATTATGTCTCATATAGAGCTTCATTGGGATTCATCCAACCATTTGAGGTTTTGAGGATCGAACCAGAAGTGACAGACAAAAGGAGGCTGGTAGTTTTACGTGACCGTTTATGTCATGATCATGAGCCATGGGACCTACCGGATTTACTCGGCTATAGGACCCCTTTTTCTCTTTTAAATTTTTAGTTCCGAAATTGAGGGTGGGGTGCCATAGACGCGAACATCACAAAAAAACATTATTTTGGAAAAGGGAGAGAGTAATAAAAAGCTATTGTATTTTTATTCTACATAGTACGATATATTCAATCAAAACAAACAAAGTTTACATCTTTAATCAGCCCATTATCAGACTGCCATAACATCACTTATCCACCACTATTTCCTACCCCCCCCCAATGACTTTCACTGCTATTCCTTGCTAAACAAAGATCTTAGTATCAAAGAAATAGAATGGAATTGACCTAGTATCAGACATGGAAATGCAAACTTTATTTTTATTTGAACATAGGGAGGAAGAATGCATCAATTAGGGAATGAGTGATGATGCTGAACGATCACATCTCACTAACATTTGTAAACACAACCGAGTACATATTATTCATTTCTCATTAATATACCAATAACGTGTCACACAAACACCGACGGTTCTTGCAGTAAATGAAATGTGTTTAAAATAAAACTGATAAGAAGGCTGCCGCAAACACCACTTCGAAGGAATACAAACAAATGCAGGCAAGATATGAATCCATAACATTCATTGGAGGATTTTAAACTTTGCGCTTCTACTCGGCCAATAGTGTGGCATCTTCTATTGGATATCGGGAGAAGCCTATTGGCTACGCAATTCAATATCCTGCCCAATCACGAATGCGGTACATGCACACAAAATGGCAGTCATATCGTCTGAAAAGCGAAATAATGTAACAAGAAGAATATTTTTGTCATAAAAAAGGATGAATTTCAGTTATAAATTTTAAAATTCTCAAGAATTCGTCAATTTCCAAGAATGTTGTAAAAGGTGCGTTCAAGAACTAACGAGCCGGAGGCTGGAATGCGCAAACCGGTGACGACATCGGCTAATCGTGGCGTGTGTAACGAGGTGTGGTTCCGACCAGAGTGTGGAAGGTCACAGTTCGTCACTCGAGGGCACGAGTGCACGTCACGTGGCGATACAAAACGAGCAGCAGCATGCATCAATCGTCCAACGCTGCCAGTCGCCTTGCAAACAGTGACATGGAGGAGTCAAACGAAGAGCAAAGAGGTGTTGTTCGGTTTCTAGTAGGTGAAATGGACATTCATCGCCGAATGTCACAAGTGTACGGCGAACACTGCATGTCCCTTGCGGGGGTGAAGGCTTCAGGGAAGGACGGGTGTCGTTAGCCGCTGATGCCCGGTCTGGGGCACCCCCCTGCATTAACGAAGACAACGTCCAGCTGGTTGATGCACTCATTACCCAGGACCACAGAGTGACAGTGAACGCCATAGCCGCCGTGGTCGGATTGAGCGTCGGAAGTGCGCACACCATCATGAAGGAACGACTGCACTTGCGCAAAGTGTGTGCCCCACAGTCTTCGACCACATCAAGAAGCATGTCGAATGGCCCACTGTCTTGGTCATCTGCAGCGCTAGGCGAGGGAAGGGAATGGGTTCCTGGCACGAGTGGTGGCTGGAGATGAGTCATGGTGTCATCACTTCGAACCAGAATCCGAATGACAAAGCCTCCAGTGGAAGCATCCAGGGTCACCACCACCAAAAAAGGCAAGGCCATCCACACGAATGCAGGAAAGGTAATGCTGACGTTCTTCTTTGACCAAGATGGCCCCCTTCTGATACACTTCATGCCGCATGTGACAACAGTGAATGCCCAGCGTTACTCGCAAACCTTGACCACCTTTCGCCAAGCGATCAAAACAAAACGACCAGGCAACCTCAGCCGTGGGGTCATTCTGCTCCACGACCATGCACGACCGCATACGGCCAACACAGTCGCGGCATTCCTGCAGAAATTCAAATGGGAGGTTCTCGGCCACCCTCCATATAGTCCAGACCTCTCTCCCTGTGATTGCACCATGTTTGGTCACCTGAAAAGAGCTCTGCGGGGCCAACGATTCACTTCGGACGTCGACGTCCAGCTGTACATGCGTAACTGGTTCACATCGCAGCCCAGAGAATTTTATAAGACAGCCATTCACCGCCTCGTGTCACAGTGGAACAAGTGCCTCGACAGCCAGGGCCAATACTTCTAACATACAGCTACTGGTTTCTGTATTTATGCCTCCGGCTCGTTACTTTTTGAACGCACCTTATATTTTGACTCTCAGTAATTAAGGAGGGGTACTATAAGCGATTTCCTTGAATTTTGTATTTTGGCTCTTGAAAATTAAGGGGGGTACTATAGGCGAGGGGGTTCTATAGCTGAGTAAATACGGTACATTTTTTATGGGGAATCCTTACCAAAGGATAAGATATTAATTACACTTTGAATATCTCTCATGCATACCTGTCATACCTCTTTATACAGTATGTTTCTATCCTTTTCTTGTCCAATAACTGACTATGTGCATTCACCTTGTTGTGTTTTCCTATATAGATTAGAATCTATATATATAAAGCTCAATGTTTGTCTGTCTGTCTGTTATGTATACAAATCCACACCGTTTCACCGATCTGAACCAAAATTTGTATACTTAACCTTTGGAACCCTGCGGGTAACCCTGTCTACTTGAAATTTCCGAAAAACCACCCCATTCCCTGCATTTAGGCCCTTTGGCCCAAATCTACACAGTTTCACCGATCTCCACCAAAATTTGTATACTTACCCTTTGTAACCCTGTGAATAACACGGTCCACGTAAAATTTCCGACAGACCCCCCCCCCCCCCATTTCCTGCATTTAGGCCCTTTGACAAAAATCTACACCATTTCACCGATCAGAACTAAAATTTGTATACTTACCCTTTGGTACCCTGCGAGTAACATTGTCAGATTGAAATTGCAGACAGAACACTCCATTCCCTGCATTTAGGCCCTTTGGCACACATCTACAACGTTACACTTATCTCAACCAAAATTTGTATATTTACCCTCTGGAACCCTGCGAGTAACACTGTCTGCTTGAAATGGCGGACAGACCACCCCATTTCCTGCCTTTAGGCCCTTTGGCACAAATTTACACCGTTTCACCGATCAGAACCAAAATGTATATATTTACCCTCTGGAACCCTTCGGGTAACCCTGTCCTCTTGAAATTTCGGACAGACCACCCCATTTCCTGCATTTAGGCCCTATGGAACAAATCTACACCGTTGCACCGATCAGAACTAAAATTTGTATACTTACCCTTTGGTACCCTGCGAGTAACACTGATTGAAATGGCGGACCGACCACCCCATTCCCTGCATTTAAGCCCTTTGGCACAAATCTACACTGTTTGACCGATCTCAACCAAAAGTTATATATTTAACCTCTGGAACCCTGCGGGTAACCCTGTCCTCTTGAAATTGCGGACAGATCACCCCATTCCCTGCATTTAGGCCCCTTGGCACAAATCTACACCGTTTCACCGATCAGAACCAAAATTTGTATACTTACCCTTTGGTACCCTGTGAGTAACACTGTCTGCTTGAAATTGCGGACAGACCACTCCATTCTCTGCATTTAGGCCCTTTGGCTCAAATCGACCCCGTTTCACCAATCTCAACCAAAATTTGTATATTTGCCCTTTGGAACCCTGCGAGTAACACTGTCACTTAAAATTTCGGACAGACCACCCCATTTCCTGCATTTAGACCGTTTGGCGCAAATCTACACCGTTTCACCGATCTGAACCAAATATTTCATACTTACCCTTTCGACCCAACAAGTAAAACTGTCCACTTTAAAATTCGGACAGACCACTCCATTCTCTGCATTTAGGCCCTTTGGCACAAATCTACACCGTTTCACCGATCTAAACCAAAATTTGTATACTTACCCTTTATAACCCGACGAGTAACACTGTCCACTTGAAATTTCGGACAGACCACTCCATTCCCTGCAATTAGGCCCTTTGGCACATATCAACATCGTTTCACCGATCTGAACAAAAATTTGTATACTTACCCTTTGTAACCCGACGAGCAACAGTGTCCACTTGAAATTTTTGACAGACCACTTACTTACCCTGTCCGCTTACACTGTCCACACTGTCCACTTGAAATTTCGGACACACCACTCCATTCCCTGCAATTAGGCCCTTTGGCACATATCATCGTTTCACCGATCTGAACCAAAATTTGTATACTTACCCTTTGGAACCCGACGAGCAACAGTATCCACTTGAAATGTCGGACAGACCACTTCATTCCCTGCATTTAAGCCCTTCGGCACAAATCTACACCGTTTCACCGATCTGAACCTAATTTTACATACTTACCCTTTGGATTCCGACGAGTAACACCGTCAACGTGATATTTTGGACAGACCACTCTATTCCCTGCATTTAGTTCCTTTAGCACAAATTAATACCGTTCCACCTAATTGCACCGTATTTTACGTACTTACCCTTTGGAACCCTACTGGTAACACTGTCCACTTGATATTTTGGACAACCCTCTCCATTCCTTATATTTAGAACAACAGACAAATGGATCTTAAAAACCACATTTTAAGGCGCTAGAACTATTCATATCCATAATAGTGTAACTGTAAGAATATTTTAATAAGTCTTTTATTGGCTGGCAATGCGGGCTGTATCACGTCACCCCTACCAGTGTTCTGGTGCAGAATTGTGAAAATGATTACATCTTAAGCTGCTTATAAATGGCAGTCATAGGGACTAATAAGTTCAAAAAGATTTCTTAGGCCATTAAAACAGTTATTATCTTGAAAATATTATGCCTCTGTTTAAGTGCCATGGTGTTGGTGCAGTACATTGAAGTTATCAGCGACAATAAGCGTTGGTGCTTTCAAATTTACATTCATTTATTCCGAACCTTATCGTTGAGTGCTATGTGACGATAAATAACTTTTTTGCTACCGGTACCTCAGGAGCTTGGGCCAGCCGACGTTTTTCCAAACTGCTCTGCATATTTTCCTACGGCACTATGCGACAAGAGACGACACTATTGGTGTCTATTTTTCGTACAGCTAATGAGATATAGGCCCTAGGCAGTGTCTTTTAGTTCACTGCCTCCTCTTTCTAATCATATCTTTCAATTCGATTGTAAATTACATATGTCAGTACAGTAGTTAGCAAATAGCCGTTTCCCTATTCATTATTATCATTATATTACGGGAAAATGACCTGAATGTTACGTCAATTAGACTGTAGACTACTACTTATCACCCCCACTACCACCACCACCACCATCACAAAAAGTTATATTAATCATTTTCTGTTAGATTTAATATCATTTCTGTAGTAAGTTAGTATTCATTATCATCCATAAAACAAATAAATCCTCCGGGCGAAGCCGGGCACTACTGCTAGTGAGATATATAATTACTTACACGAGTATCTTTCTCGGAAGGTAGATCTTTGCTATGGTCGATGATTGTGACTGCCGTGGGTTTTGCTTTGGGAATAGCTCCAAATGCAACAGCAGAATCCCTTGGAACCTCAGGCTTTGATATCTGGAATATTTGAAATTCAACATTAGCATATCACTAAAATAGGAAAACTCCAGTCAGGAAAAAAAAAGAACACACTGCCACAAAAATCTTGCATAAAAAGTAAATTACACTTGAAAGTATTCTAGAAAGTGGGGCTTATTGCCAGTGGTCTTTCCAACAGATTACAATTCACAATATCAATGTGGAAGTCTGCATCAAATTAGAAAGAATAGGCTACTCTCAGAAGAAATCTCAATAATTATTAATTACATATTGACATTGGCTATGATGAGCAGTGAAACATGATTAAAATCACGCCCCCATTGCGAACTAACAATGGACACACTCCGATTCAGACACTCCTATAGACATCAAGTCAGATGCCATTCAATTGCCTAAAACAGGCTAGACTGAACTCGCCCCAAAGGAGTTATTGCAAATGTAATGTTTCGAGAAGTCTCACATTGAAGTTACATTGTCATCATCAACTAGCGTGTTTGAGAAACATCACGTCTGTGGTTACACCTGGAGAAGGCATTCGCGCCTTATTCATTACTATGAAGATATCCCTGGGTTTAAATATGCTCCCATGAGCCGTGTAAAGTTAGTCCTTTTGTCCCTCGCAAAATAATTTAAACTGCTTGGGAAATTATAAGGGTTGGTTTGTCATGGAAACAACGCATCTCTGATGGGGGGGGAACCCTGTCGGGACCTAGCCGTGGATGTAATCAGCAATCCAGATAAGTGATCTGTATTAATAAAGCGTTTATGTTTGGAAATCAAGAAGTACCGGGTGGTCATAATTAAACTTTCCAGTCTCTAGTTGACAAGTGCGTGTTTGCACGTTCATGAAACATAATGTGATCATTGTCAAGGACATGGGGAAGAGAAATAATGACTAATCAATTCAATTAAAACACTTTTAGTGTGCTGCTACAACATACCAATACCACGGTCACTGCTACAGAACAGGCTCGATATGGTGCCTGTCACTGTCTAGCAGTCTGGAAGCGCAGAACTGCACAAAGCATCTCCATGGGTATGCTCGACACCTCTCTTGATATGCTTCTCTTAACATCAGCACATGTGTAAACCCTGTCTTTCAGGTAGCCCCACAACCAGAAATCACAAGGAGTGAGATCAGGTAATCGTGACTGCCAAGCATTTGGAAATGATCTGCTGACAATTTGATCATCACCGAATGTGTTACGGAGAAGCAGTTAAAATTGACGAGCGATGCGTGTTGGGAGTCCCATCTTGCATGAAAACTGTTGAAGTCAATGCATTTCTCTACTGTAGGGCGGGTGTGATATGTTGGCGAAGCATATCGCAATACCGCTGGCCAGTCACATTGCCCATCTTGGGTCCTTGAGCACTGGCTTCCTCCAAAAAGAATAGACCAATGATGAACGTAGCCGTGAAGCCACACCATATGGTGATACGTTCACTGTGCAGAGGAACTTCATGCACATTGACTGGAAGTGAGGATCCCCACACTCGGCAATTCTGTTTGTTCACTCCACCCGTCAGAGAAAAATGTGCCTCGTTTGTCCATAGGATGGTCTAAAGCCAGGTCTCGTCAACTTCAATCCGTGCTAGAAAGTGGAGAGTGAAGTCAACATGATGTTGTGTGTCCTGTGGAGTAATATGGATCTTATACGGATACCATTTGACAATGGTTCGAAGCACCTTCCTCACAGTGGACCACGGAAAGTTCAACTATCGTGACACAGCCATAGCAACAAAGATTTCGTCTATAACTTGTGGTTCAACAGGTCGGCGGCCTCTTTCTGTAGCGACACCCAGTTCTCTGGTCGATTCAAACTTCATCATGTTCCACAGAGCAGGTGGAGAAAGAGGACCCTGCCGTAAGCCTTTCAGCCGGTGGTAATTTCGAAGTGCAGCAACAGCGTTACTGTTGTTTTCATAGAAGCCCATTTTGACACCATCCACAAGTGCACTGATACTGGTCTGATTAGCAAGACTATGAATAATCATGGCCCCTGGTGGCCTGTTGTGGTACTAGTGGCAGGTGGCGCTGTGAAGCATGGAAATCTTGTGCCCCATAATGTGGACATTATTACTACCGAGTTTGGTACTCATACTATAACTAGTTTCCTTTCTAGAACGTGTTAAATAGGCGAAGTTTAATTATAACCACCCGGTACATCCGAGTGTAATGCAGTGTTTGAAGAAAGAATGATATTCCCCCCCACCCCCACCCAAGGTTTTAGTATAGGCTTGCTTTCGACCAAAGGAAACTACCTAGGTAATATGAAACCAAACTATTTTGGCACACATCAGGGATACTTAGGGCATTAGGCGAATGATCCGTGGGTAGTCCCAGGCCCCTTTAAGGAAGTTAAAAACAGGAGAGAGGCTTTAACATCATTCTGTTTCATTGTTCTGCAACGGGTTTTAGACCCGGCCATAGTCGTCGGACTTTATAAAAAGTGTTAAAATCCTTCAGTATGCCTTCCTTCGGAGGGGAAGTAAAGCCGACAGGCCCATGTCATAGATTTATGGCATGTAAAAGAACCTTCCACTAACTACAATTGTGTGAAACTAAATTTGGAGGTTAGATTCGATTAATGCTCTATTAGTTCCAACGTTCACCACCAGGTGCCAGTTGCGGTGGCATCGAGTAGCCAAGTTCACAGCTACAGTAGGAGTCGTTGACGGTAGCATTTGGTAGCAAAAGTAGGAACTACTTGAAATTGATAGTCTGCAGTTCTTACCTGAATTACAGATAACACACACTAATACAGCCATCACAATTAACACCGGTTATAAGACAGATTCTACACACACCCAAAGTACACGGGGCTACATGACCGCATTGTCGCAGGACCTAAACTGAGGAACCAACCAACAAACCAACCAACGTGTTTAAGTTTGTTTGGAATTGTTAATTGTAGTTTGTTTTCAAGTCATTGTAGTGGTCAATCTTAGGTAATTATTTAGGGCAGAGATAACTAGAGTTTGTATGTAATTTGCATACCATTGAAACTCTTAAGTGTTATGGTCAACGATTGGGGGGTTGCGAGTATTGTTATTACTATGATATTTTGGTTGCTTTTGGTAGGCGGATGATTTGGAATTTGGACCTGGGATTAGACTCCCACTGGGTTTCAAATGCCGTCAAAATTATGGGATTCGTGGCGCTCCTTAAAAGTCATGGTACCTTTTGGTTAGTTTACGTCAAGTTGGGTGTAAGCATCTGCCTGAAGACATGTCTGTATGACTAGTTATGCAATGGCATATGGTAAACACGGATAGGGTGTGCTGAATAATTGAGCACGACCCTGATGAAAGGTTTAGTAATAGTTTATGCAGGAGTGTAGTTCCATCCTAATTCAATTTCTCGTGCTAATGCGTATTATCTTTACAGGATGGTAATTCTTATGTATAGAAAGGAAATTAATCATAATTAAAGCAACTGTTCCGTATTGACTTTGTACCAATTTGTTTTTGGTCCAATATTACCGTCTGACCTCCCTTGAGGCGAAGACAGTTTCGAAACGAAACCTGGAAATTGAACATTTGATAGAGAATTTGTGACGTGAATGAAATTGGGTTGGCAATTGGGAAAATAGGTGTGTTCAAAATTATGTGACTATTGGGACATAATTAAACTCATCAATTTCAACATGGCGGAGCTGTGTCAAACTTACCAAAAAGTGTGGAAACAAAATGTAGCCACGTGAGGAAGCTACAGACAATGGACTAGATATTTTCTGTTTCATTATTCTCACCTTATCTTGTTTGACTATAAACGTTATTCCTCCCACGCATAAAAATATAATTGCCATCCTGACAACAATACGGTTTTAACTTTGATCGTAAATACATTTAAAAGCCACACCATTACTTAGAGTGGCAGCCCTGCTCGCGTAAGTCAACGTGATGCAATAAGTGATTTCGGATGTAGTGGTAAAACAAAGTTGTTTGGTTGGTTTCTCAGTTTAGGGGATGTGACAACACGGTCAAGTAGCCCCGTGTACTTTGGGTGTGTGTAGAATCTGTTTGATCATCATCATCTTGCACAGTTTCCAGCCACTGGCCGGGTCTGTTTGGAACATAAGCCTCTCCAACGTCTTCTGTCTTCCCGCCGTCTCTCAGCCTCCACCCTTGTCCAGTCTTCTCCTCTCTTCTTCACGCTTTCTTCCACCCCCTTCAGCCACCTGTCTCTCGGTCTCTTTCCTTCCCACTTCGTCTCGTGTACTCTCCTGGGTATCCTCTTCTCCTCCATTCGCTTTACATGTCCATACCATCTAAGTCTAGATTTCTCTATACCATCCTGTAATGGTTCCTCCTTCATTAATTCTCTGGTCCTCTCATTTCTTATTCTGTCCATCTTTGTAGCTCCAATACTGCTTCTCAAGAACCTCATCTCACTGGCCTGTATTTTGCTCTTCTCCCTTCCTTTCATAACCCAGGTCTCCGAGGCATACGTCAGGATAGGGACATAGTACGTCCGATATATGATCTTTTTGCTGTTCTGAGGGATATCCTTGCTCCATAACATGCTTCTCACACTCCTCCGAAATGCTTCTGCCTGCCTCCCTCGCTCAATTATTTCTCTATCGTTTCTTCCAATATCTTGTATCAGGCTTCCCAGATACTTGAAACTCTCCACTTTCTTCAGCTGTTCCCCACCAATTGTTATTCCCGTTGTGGTTCTTTCCTTCTTCCTTGTTGTGATCACCATCTCACACTTATTTATGCTAAATTTCATCCCATATCCTTGTATTATTCCTTCCCACACGTCCAACTGTTCCTGTACCTTCTCCTCCTTGTTTCCCCAAATCATCAAATCATCTGCAAACACCATAAACAGGAGAAGGATCTGTTTGATAACCGGTGTTAATTGTGATGACTGTATCAGTGTGTGTTATCAGTAATTCAGGTAAGGACTGCAAACGATCAATTTCATGTAGTTCCTACTTTTGCTACCAAATGCTTTCGTTAACAACACCTAGCTGTGAACTTGGCTACTAGATGCCAGCACAACAGGCACCTAGCGATGAACCTTGGAACTTAATAGAGCATTAATCAAATCTAACATACAAATTTAGCTTAACACAACTGTCGTTAGTGGAAGGTTCTTTTACATGCCATAAATCTATGACATGGGCCCGCCAGCTTTACATCCCCTCCGAAGGAAAGCACACTGAGGGATTTTTAGCACTCTTAAAAATCTGACGACTTCGGCCGGATTTGAACCCGTGATCTTGGGCATGGAAACTCAGGATGGTAAAACAAAGGAGACTTGCTTTTGTGACTTCGAAGAAAATGGTTGTAGAAAAATCATTTGCCCGATACTGGGGGAGGCGAAGTGCCTTGTCAGGGCCTCCCTCGGTGTACTCTAAAGATGTGTTTAAACTGTTATACTGGACAAAAAAAAAAAAAAAACTTCAACAAAAACATTTAGTATGTATTGAAAGGATTTGGGCGGGGGGGGCGGGGGTAACTGGAAACTGGAGCATAAGGCACATGATCGCAGCATCCATGATCTCAAATATTAAGTGATTAATACCGTTGATTAGGTTTTGGTAATGTATTAAGGGCGGGAATTAGTCAGACATGGGTCAGCTTCATCTAAATGGCTTGTACTTTCTTAACAATACACAAACTAACAGCTCAAAGCTTTCATTTGTAACCAATGTTTACTCACCAGATTTCGAGATGTATCGGCAAGGACAGGAATATGTGAACCTGGAATAAGGGGCACTCCTACATCTTGGCAGCAATGATCCGATATTAGATAGCACCAGCGCTTCACAATCGACAGTGAACAATACTGTATACTGTCTTTATTTTCATGGAACTAAACAGAGAAAGTCAACAATTTATCATTATAGATCATCTATGTACCTATCTAGCAATGGTTGGCATTTTATCACCAAGATCCACTACCTCAATTACCTTCCAACATGAGTTTTTGATAAATAGCATATTTTAGAAGACTACAAAATCCGTATTGACAATAATATTATCGCAAAGATTTTAATAGATACCTGTGTTTTAGACTACTCATTCCAGTCAAAGATTAAATTTAGACTAACAATTTTAATTACTTACCACTGTAAGGGAATCTCATTTATATACAGGGTGTCGGAAAATAAGAGGTAGAAAATCAAACCACGCATGGGGGTGGGTCTGGGGAGCAATATGAGTTCAGATACCTGTGGGCGCAAACCAACCGTTAAGCCCCTGTGAGCATTTGTAATTACGAGGAAACTTGTCAACGTCACACAACGAGCAGCATCGAGTGTGGCGTCGACTGATGTTCAGTGTGCTCCCATCTGTTACAGTAATGGCAGCTCTTTTTAATGACGCAATTAAATAGAAATGAAATAATTGGACAAAAAACGAGCCACTTGAAAACCGATTTAACTAAAATTACTTCATAATAAGGACAACATGAATACTAGACAAAGTAGAATTTATAGCGGCGAGCGAATGAACAGCTTATTTAAAAATTCAAAATGAGACTCAAAATTAACCAGGTTAATGTCGTGATTAATGCGCAATAAGATCTGTCATGCAAAGGGGGGAGGAAGAAAAAAGGGAGAAAAAAAGTTTTCCCGGATTTGAACCCAAAGCAGATGGGTTGGTTCTTAAGTTTAGGGGACAACGCGGTCATGTAGCTCCGTGTACATTGGGTGTGTGTAGAATCTGTCTGATAACCGGTGTTCCTAATTGTGACGACTGTATTAGTGTGTGTTATCTGTTTTTTAATTCAAGTAAGGACTGCAGACTTTTGAATTTTTCAAATAGTTCCTACATTTGCCGCCAAGCTCCACCGTCGACGACTACTAGGCCAAGTTCAGAACTTAGCTACTAGACGCCACCGCAGTCGGCTGTTGGCAATGAACGTAGAAACCTAAGAGCGTTGTTTACATTCTTAACCTATCCAATTTATATAGCTTCACACAGGTGCAATTAGTAGAAGGTTCTTTACCATGCCATAAATCTATGACATGGGACCGCCGGCTTGACTTCCCCTCCGAAGGAAGGCATACTGAGGGATTTTTAACGCTTTTAAAAAATCCGACGGCTTCGGCCGGGTTTGAACCCGCTATCTTGGGCATAGAAGCTCAGCATGCTACCGACTACGCCACCGAAGCCGCCTGAAGCAGATGGGAGCACACTGAACGGCGCCAGTGCCTTGCCCACTGAGCTACGAGAACCTCAGCTCGAAACACACAAGAGTGTAGACGCCGCACTCGATGCTGCTCATTGTGTGCGACTTTACCAAGTTTCCTCGTAATTACAAATGCTCACAGGGGCTTAACGTTTGATTTGCGTCTACAGGTATCTTAACTCTCATTGCTCCCCAGACCCACCCCCCATGCGTGGTTTGATTTTCTACCTCTTATTTTCCGACACCCTGTATAATTATATTCAGAGATTTAGTAACAAAGTTATTACAATATAAAGTTTTCCAGTGTTTTTCAATACAAGTTTTGTTGACTAGAGTATTATATTATGTTTCAAGGATTTAGTTTTAGGTTGTAATTAATTAATAAGCTGAAGAAGACATAATCGTAGGTTGAAACATGTTCATTGTAAACATGATTTGTTATTAAACATGTATTCAATATAAGTATTGACAGGTATCTATTTTATGAAATTGAAACAAGTCAATACAGCTCAATATATACATTAAGACAATGGTTAATGTTTTTGCCTATTATACAGGATCTTTATTTTTGCTTGGCAAGGCAATTCCACTCGACCTTAGCCGGCTGTTACATGTTGGCACGTGCGGTCTCCGGCCGTATTCCCACTCTCTTGCTGCGGTAGACATGTGAGCTCCGAGCTAATTGTGTACTGTATATCGTACTGTATAGTGTATTATTGTGATTGTGTATAGTGCTGTAATGCCTATGTGAAATATTCGTTACGAGAACGTGTATATCTGCACAAGACTTACACAAAGTGCAGGAAATCGTACACTAGAACGAGAGAAAAGTTTCGAGTGAAATTTCCAGTTCTATAAGTTCCTATAAGTCGGACAATAAACAACTGGCTAAGAGATTCAAACGTACAGGTTCAGTAAACTATAAAAATAGACTTTAATTCCTTACTGAAGCTGAAACTTAATAAGGAGATGCCGATTATGTTTGGCAGTGGATGGGGAACATTTTCAGCATCTACTGTAAACATGGTGAGTAAAAATGCAATAATACCGATTTTAAGCACCGTATTCTGCCGTACATATACACGAGCGGTGGCTGGCAACTGAGCCGTCACTGGCGGAGCGCGTTAGCGAGAATGTCCTTGCCAAGCAAATATGAAGACCCTGTATTTATACGAACCTTTGAAAATTTTCATGGTTACAAAATTGAAAAACAACCGCAGATCTCCATAATACAGGGTGCCCGTAAAGTCACTGGACTCTTAACTATGAAAAATCGTAGCTTACGTATCTGACGGAATATGTTGGCAAACTTGGCTGTGAGATGTTATCAGACATCGGTTGTAGTCATGTCAGAACAGTGCGGCTTCGGCCTTGCCCAGAGTGAGTCATACAAGGTCAAGCAGGTGACAATGCATTTTATGCGTGCACAACAGGTAGCTTTATTGGAGGCTTATTTTGAATGCAAAAGTTATGAGAGATGTGTGGGAAAATGGAGACATCGTTTTCCTGATGAACCTTTACCAGGTAAATCTCCTTTGTATGATAGAGAACAATGTGGGAGATTTAAATTAATTACCGACACCTTCCTTCGCGATGTTCGGCAGCGCGTTGAGAGATGTCTGCAGAGTTAGTAGTTAGTTATTGTTGTTTTAAGGGGCAGAACGAGGTCATCTGCCCCTCTTAACACAGATTAAAATATACAAATTTAGAGGTGGGCACCTAAATTTGAAAGGACCGAAAATTAATAAAACAAAACATTAAATAAAACTAATAATAATAAAAATAAACAAAAATTATGAAAAACAAAATTATCATTCAAGATGTCCACAGAAATCTGTAAGATATTTGTCACAAGAACTTGGAGCATCAATTGGGTCCACACATAAAGCGCTGAAAGAGTGACATAGTGCAACAATTCATAATTGAAGGATGAGCGCTATTGCTGGTTCCAGCAAGATGGTGCCATTTGTCATATTGCTAATGCGACCATGGCTATGTTGAGATTATTTTCGGAAATCGAATAATCTCAAGTAATTTGTGCCTCCCTGGTTCACCAGATTTAACCTCCCCTGACTTTTTCTATGGGGGTATTTTAAAGAAAGAGTATACAGAGATAATCCACACTACTTACAAGATCTCAAAGAAGCAATTTCTAATTATAATGGGGGTCCGGGCGGGGACACCAAGAGCCCGCCGATGAGCCTAGCTTGGTGTCCTAGGCGAAACCCCACACAAGACACGGCACAAACCTAGAAGAATTGCTGAGTTTTAATTCACCGGCCGTGAAAGCCAATATACCATCTTTATGGAAGCCTTCATAGGGAGGTTAAGGCTGCTTGAGCTTTTAGTTCTCGTAGTCAAGTGGTGCAGTTGCACCTTATATAAAGGGAGGTGGCGCGCAGTTCGTCACTCCTGTGGGGGTCCGGGCGGGGACACCAAGAGCCCGCCGATGAGCCTAGCTTGGTGTCCTAGGCGAAACCCCACACAAGACACGGCACAAACCTAGAAGAATTGCTGAGTTTTAATTCACCGGCCGTGAAAGCCAATATACCATCTTTTTGGAAGCCTTCATAGGGAGGTTAAGGCTGCTTGAGCTTTTAGTTCTCGTAGTCAAGTGGTGCAGTTGCACCTTATATAAAGGGAGGTGGCGCGCAGTTCGTCACTCCTGTGGGGGTCCGGGCGGGGACACCAAGAGCCCGCAAATGAGCCTAGCTTGGTGTCCTAGGCGAAACCCCACACAAGACACGGCACAAACCTAGAAGAATTGCTGAGTTTCAATTCACCGGCCGTGAAAGCCAATATACCATCTTTTTGGAAGCCTTCATAGGGAGGTTAAGGCTGCTTGAGCTTTTAGTTCTCGTAGTCAAGTGGTGCAGTTGCACCTTATATAAAGGGAGGTGGCGCGCAGTTCGTCACTCCTGTGGGGGTCCGGGCGGGGACACCTAGAGCCCGCCGATGAGCCTAGCTTGGTGTCCTAGGCGAAACCCCACACAAGACACGGCACAAACCTAGAAGAATTGCTGAGTTTTAATTCACCGGCCGTGAAAGCCAATACACCATCTTTTTGGAAGCCTTCATAGGGAGGTTAAGGCTGCTTGAGCTTTTAGTTCTCGTAGTCAAGTGGTGCAGTTGCACCTTATATAAAGGGAGGTGGCGCGCAGTTCGTCACTCCTGTGGGGGTCCGGGCGGGGACACCAAGAGCCCGCCGATGAGCCTAGCTTGGTGTCCTAGGCGAAACCCCACACAAGACACGGCACAAACCTAGAAGAATTGCTGAGTTTTAATTCACCGGCCGTGAAAGCCAATATACCATCATTTTGGAAGCCTTCATAGGGAGGTTAAGGCTGCTTGAGCTTTTAGTTCTCGTAGTCAAGTGGTGCAGTTGCACCTTATATAAAGGGAGGTGGCGCGCAGTTCGTCACTCCTGTGGGGGTCCGGGCGGGGACACCAAGAGCCCGCCGATGAGCCTAGCTTGGTGTCCTAGGCGAAACCCCACACAAGACACAGCACAAACCTAGAAGAATTGCTGAGTTTTAATTCACCGGCCGTGAAAGCCAATATACCATCTTTTTGGAAGCCTTCATAGGGAGGTTAAGGCTGCTTGAGCTTTTAGTTCTCGTAGTCAAGTGGTGCAGTTGCACCTTATATAAAGGGAGGTGGCGCGCAGTTAGTCACTCCTGTGGGAGTCCGGGCGGGGACACCAAGAGCCCGCCGATGAGCCTAGCTTGGTGTCCTAGGCGAAACCCCACACAAGACACGGCACAAACCTAGAAGAATTGCTGAGTTTTAATTCACCGGCCGTGAAAGCCAATATACCATCTTTTTGGAAGCCTTCATAGGGAGGTTAAGGCTGCTTGAGCTTTTAGTTCTCGTAGTCAAGTGGTGCAGTTGCACCTTATATAAAGGGAGGTGGCGCGCAGTTCGTCACTCCTGTGGGGGTCCGGGCGGGGACACCTAGAGCCCGCCGATGAGCCTAGCTTGGTGTCCTAGGCGAAACCCCACACAAGACACGGCACAAAACCTAGAAGAATTGCTGAGTTTTAATTCACCGGCCGTGAAAGCCAATATACCATCTTTTTGGAAGCCTTCATAGGGAGGTTAAGGCTGCTTGAGCTTTTAGTTCTCGTAGTCAAGTGGTGCAGTTGCACCTTATATAAAGGGAGGTGGCGCGCAGTTCGTCACTCCTGTGGGGGTCCGGGCGGGGACACCAAGAGCCCGCCGATGAGCCTAGCTTGGTGTCCTAGGCGAAACCCCACACAAGACACGGCACAAACCTAGAAGAATTGCTGAGTTTTAATTCACCGGCCGTGAAAGCCAATATACCATCTTTTTGGAAGCCTTGATAGGGAGGTTAAGGCTGCTTGAGCTTTTAGTTCTCGTAGTCAAGTGGTGCAGTTGCACCTTATATAAAGGGAGGTGGCGCGCAGTTCGTCACTCCTGTGGGGGTCCGGGCGGGGACACCTAGAGCCCGCCGATGAGCCTAGCTTGGTGTCCTAGGCGAAACCCCACACAAGACACGGCACAAACCTAGAAGAATTGCTGAGTTTTAATTCACCGGCCGTGAAAGCCAATATACCATCTTTTTGGAAGCCTTCATAGGGAGGTTAAGGCTGCTTGAGCTTTTAGTTCTCGTAGTCAAGTGGTGCAGTTGCACCTTATATAAAGGGAGGTGGCGCGCAGTTCGTCACTCCTGTGGGGTCCGGGCGGGGACACCAAGAGCCCGCCGATGAGCCTAGCTTGGTGTCCTAGGCGAAACCCCACACAAGACACGGCACAAACCTAGAAGAATTGCTGAGTTTTAATTCACCGGCCGTGAAAGCCAATATACCATCTTTTTGGAAGCCTTCATAGGGAGGTTAAGGCTGCTTGAGCTTTTAGTTCTCGTAGTCAAGTGGTGCAGTTGCACCTTATATAAAGGGAGGTGGCGCGCAGTTCGTCACTCCTGTGGGGGTCCGGGCGGGGACACCAAGAGCCCGCCGATGAGCCTAGCTTGGTGTCCTAGGCAAAACCCCACACAAGACACGGCACAAACCTAGAAGAATTGCTGAGTTTTAATTCACCGGCCGTGAAAGCCAATATACCATCTTTTTGGAAGCCTTCATAGGGAGGTTAAGGCTGCTTGAGCTTTTAGTTCTCGTAGTCAAGTGGTGCAGTTGCACCTCATATAAAGGGAGGTGGCGCGCAGTTCGTCACTCCTGTGGGGGTCCGGGCGGGGACACCAAGAGCCCGCCGATGAGCCTAGCTTGGTGTCCTAGGCGAAACCCCACACAAGACACGGCACAAACCTAGAAGAATTGCTGAGTTTTAATTCACCGGCCGTGAAAGCCAATATACCATCTTTTTGGAAGCCTTCATAGGGAGGTTAAGGCTGCTTGAGCTTTTAGTTCTCGTAGTCAAGTGGTGCAGTTGCACCTTATATAAAGGGAGGTGGCGCGCAGTTCGTCACTCCTGTGGGGGTCCGGGCGGGGACACCAAGAGCCCGCCGATGAGCCTAGCTTGGTGTCCTAGGCGAAACCCCACACAAGACACGGCACAAACCTAGAAGAATTGCTGAGTTTTAAAACACCAGCAACTTTATAAAAAGTGTCGCAAAACTTGTGTAGGCATGTTCATTTGTGCCTGCAAGAAAATGGTGGTCACTTTCAACATCTCCTGTGAACTGGAACTGTGGGAACGCAGTGTGGGGAAAACAAGTTAGTGTTATGTCCGAACGTTTATTACTGTCAGCACTTCCAGAATACCTCCACCGGAGTGTTAAAAAATATTGATGTTCACTTGAAAGTATGTGGAACTATTGTGTGTTATCACTAGATTTGTGTATGTAATACAACGCCAGAAAAAAAATCTGAAATACTGAGTCCGGTGACTTTATGAACATCCTGTACATATTCAGCAAAATTTATTAAAATAAAACACAAATATTTCTACTGGAATTGGAATATTTGTGCAAATACTTTTATTGTTTTCAGACTGAATTCTTATTTTAGTGTTTGGCACATTTTCTTACATGAAAGCATTACTCTAGAACCTCATCAGGAGAGGGCAGATGAAATCCGTCGTTCTGTCGCTCAAAATAGTGCATAGCAGGGGACATGCTTCAACAAGATCTTCAAGTAAATGATGTAGGTTTAGATGACAACTGGACAACTCCAGAAAAGGAGGACTGGGGAAGTAAAAAAGATACCAGGATGAATAAAGCAGGAAAACACAGGACGAACACGGAAGGAGAATAGAACCACATTCGGTTATATAAATCTACATGGGTAGTTACAAGGTGGCCAAACAATCAATTAGTATAGTGCCACCATCGTTACTTCCGACTTGACAGTTCACCGGCTGGCGATACGGTGTTGCCAGTCAACTACCGCGAATCAGCTGACGTACGGTACATGATTATAGCCGTAAAGTTAACAAAACGCTCGTAATGTGAACAGACATGTTTACACACAACATCATACTCGTGAATAAGTACATAGTAGCAGAAATTACACATATACTGCGGTTAATAGAAAATTTCTGATGATGTCGCAGAAAAATTTGTAACAAATTAATTACTCACCATTACCGCTCGCGTCCGGAGTCGAAGATAATCAGAGTTCGAGAAAATGTATTATAAAACCTATAAAGGGAACAAACCACTCATTTCGGAGTCATGTCGTCACGTAAAGGAATGTTGTAGCTCGTCAGCCACTCAATGAGCACATTCTTTCTTGCTGCCATTGTTGAAGCTTTGACGTGAATGACACTATGGTACAGGTCATTGTCCATAACAATTGTGCTCTTCTGAGGCAAGTTGCTCAGCAATATTTCTTCAAACCATTTCCTCTCTTGGCGCTTGTCTTCCTCGTGCTAGACCCCGGCATGACACTATCACACACATGCACGGCAGAAATAACACAAACACTCACTGACCTAAAGCTAACCTACAACTACACGCAATTATACTACACTATGTCAAACGACAAACAAATACTACGCTATTAAATAACAACAGACTAGAATAATATCAAAAAGAAAAATATACGAAACTACACAAAGACCGCCAATGGAACTAACCGAGCACAATGCAAACAGCTGACAACAACATGTGAATGCAAGATATTAGCTGGCAACATCGTCAGCGAAACTCGATTTATCTCGATATATCAATTTGAATGGCTACCTGTGATTGGCTGGTTAGAGTGTAGCTGTGACGTAACACTGAAACTTCAAGTGGGAAGTAAGGATGGCTCTAGTATAGAGAGAAACAATGCAGGCAGGTGCAGGTATAGGGAGCAATACAAGGTGTCTAACATTAGCTAATGAAACTAACACAAATTATACCATATTTATGCAGTGGAACCTCGACTCATAGTTTTCGATTGGACATGAAGAGAAAGAAAAAAAAAAAAAAAAATAGTGTGGAGAAAATGATCAGAGGGATTGTGTTCAAAGCATTAAAAAATCCCGTTACTAGTGAATTACCACTTTTAGGGGGGAAAAGTAGTAGGCTCCCAGCAAAATAAGCGAGGTTAAAATGTCCTACGTTGTTTTCTAATGCTTGGCCTTTTCAAAACGAATATTCAGTGGCAGATCCAGGCTTTGTGGGGCCCACAACAATAGGAAATTTAAAAAAAAAAAGGAAAATAGTTTTGTAATAATAATAATAATAAAATAAAGAATAGTTACAATATTTTGATTACACTACAGTGCATTTTTGTAAAAATTTGAAAGAAACCTTTAAGTCCCCTTGAAGAAGATTATGTAAACTATAGAATACTAAAATATTAAAAATATTAAAAAATACGACTTTTTCCCGGCTGAAGTTTTCCATCATTTCCCTGAAATCTAAACTTGCTAAACGGTCACGGGAGGTCATAACTGCACTGAAAAAAGAATATGAATTATAAATTATTTTGAAAAGTATAATTAATTAATCTGTTTATGGAGGAAAGTACTCCTACTAATGATCATGTTAGCTGATAGAGCAAAATTTATCAGCAGTACTGCATTTTCATTACTTTATTTTATGTAGGCTTTCTACTCCAATAGTGGGTTTAAAAAAAAATTCAGTTCCTACTTTTGCATTGAATTCTCCCAATATTATCTTAACAACATGGCTTGGCACCCTATTCCATAGTTCCGAAAGATCTCCGTAATGGAGACTCAAGAAGAAAAATTGATATTATAGCATCGATTTCACTGCACTACCAAAAGGCACAACAGCATTCAATGCATTTGTGTCAGAGCAGATGGCACCATGATATGGCAGTGCCCTTGAACACACAGTGGAAGGCACCAAAGGCGATCATCTGAGTGCGTTTGTTTATGCTGGACGCACAATTCTGGCAAACGATTGTCAGCTTGGAAAAGATTTGTCTGGAAATAAAACTCGCATAAAATTATTCATTCTTAAAAGCAAGAATTATTCTAGCCTAAGTGTGAGCTTGCGATGGAAGTACATTTGTTGCTGTATTTGTACCAATCTACTAAGAATAACCATACTTGCATGAAATCTACAATGGGCAAATATTATTTGTCACCATTGCTCTCTATTTCTCAATAGGCAGTATGACGGAGTTTGATAAGTAAACAGAAAAATACTGCATGAACATATTTCTCAAAAGAGAGTAATAATAATAATAATAATATCGTATGGCTTCGGGTGCCTGGTGCAAGCTTTGTTAATGGAAGGAAGGAAGGAAGCTTGTAGTTTAACGTGACCGTTAATCTCGAGATCATGAGCCACGGGACCTCCTTTTTACGTGGAATCCGAACCACAGGACATGGCATTTCACTTCGAAAATCTCACATGCATTGACCGGGAATCGAACCCGGACCGCCTTGGTGAGAGGCATACAGCTAGTCCGCTGAGCCACCACGCCCCAGCTTTGTTAATTGACACCCAGAGGGTAGCTTGCATGTCGAATTTCGCCGTTCCTATGAACGCTATGAAAGTCAAGGAGGTTAGATACGGTATCTAAACTCCTTGACACTACAGCTCTTTCAAGTAGAGAATGGAGGAACTTTAGTTGGCGGAAAATCCTGAGATTAATTTTGCCATTGAACATGGCCTACTGAATTCAAATGGGTTCTTTAACATGCCAACAACGTATGACATGAGTGTCGTTATTTTTGTCGCCTTAAAAAATCACTTACCATGGTCAGGAGCGAACCTGCAATCTTGGGGTTGGTAGTCCGACACTATAACCACTCACCCACCGTGGCAAGCTCAAAAGAGAGTGTATGTGCAATACAAAATCAGTGTACGGTTCCTAATTTAAATCAACAGAAAAATCACGCTTAGATGCCTTTCCCACCATACACATGCCAGAGACGTGTTTAGATAAGCTTGAAGGAAAATATCTACCATCTATAGAATAGAATACTTCGAACATATTGTACCTTGCACACAAATTGCTATTGCATAAATATTTTAATACACTTGTTATTAAAAATGATCAATAGGGGATCAAGGTTTGTTGGGGCCAAGCATTCCAGATGACAGACGTAGGAGAACGGCACTCGGGCGTACGATAGATGTGGGTTTTGTTAACCTCTGTTGAATAGGAAGAATCTCGGGATAGCAAATTTTGCTGGATGAATCCGGGAACAACAGAGGTTTCACTGTATAACACCATTTAATAATCCTGTGAATAAATATATATAAACATTATTTAAACAGTTATCTGAAGCCACTTATTTGGCAAACAAAACGCTATCCCCCAAAATATAATTTATGTAGTGAAGTAAGTTATACATATATTTTTGAAGGTACTTTGAGTAGATTTACATAGATTGTATTAATATTAACTACCCAAGATCACTTGGATAAAATAAAAAATCCAATGTCAACTCACCTCACAGGATATGTTCGGGGTAAAATTGAACATGTCCTTATCGAGTTCACGCTCAGCTATTGATTCAACAAGAAAGCCCTTATTGCCAGCAAACCATGCACAAGTTTTGCGCAGTTCAAAGAATAGTTTTGTTATTGGGTAGACACGAAAACTTCGAGCAGCAGGAACATGATCTGTGAAGAAAGAAGCAAACATATCAATAGGAATGAGTACTCTATATGCTTCTATATAATAGGAAATGACACAGGAGAGAATAGAATCACTTGTAATATGGTAACTACTGCCAACGATAAATAACTATAAATAATAAATACTGCCAACAATAACAGTAGCAGTGATAGAGGCAATGAAAGTGAATCTGACAAATGTGATAGAGAAATGTCTGGAGTTGAATAGATACATGATTAAAGACTGTCCGGTGATTGCTTTTGAAGTAAAGATTGAATCACCATTTGCTCGATTAATGAATTTTAATTATTAATGAGAGTCGATTATTAATAGTATATTGCTGAGCTATATCGTTATTCAAATTATTCTAATCACAGTTTATAACAAGTTAAAAAATAAATAATGGTTGCTATATATCATGTGAAAGAGTGACAGTTGCTGCGGGAACAGAGTGTACTTCCGACGACTAATGTGTGACGCAGCGGATACCACCTGGCAAGCTGAGGTAAGCAGACGCTTGGGCCTTTTACTTGATTTCCACAAGGGCCAATTAGTTCCGAGGCAGTTATAACTGTAGTTTTCCTTCATTCAATGAATTACCATTAACCACATCCAATTTTATCTACCTCAAGAAAGAAGGAATCAGGAATAGGGAGTAAAGCGTTATTAACCTTTTAAGATACGATTGCCGCTGAACTTGGCTGCGCAGCAACAGGAGCCTTGCAGGATGAGCAGGGGGGGACAGCGATGATGGACTGAAGTCTGAGAAGTCAAGCAGCATTGCGCACGCTGCTTGTGTTTTATGTTATAATGCGAATTGTGAATAATGGTGAAATAAGAAATGTCACGTTTCTAATTGCTTCGCAAGGCTAAGGCCTGTATCACACGACACTCGTTAACATGGTAGCTTCTACCAGTACGAGTATAGACGTGTCTATAGTGCGGGACAAAGCATTAGAAGCCTGAAGGTCAACCAGCCCTCTGCTCCGCTCTACCCCCTGCGCCCGCGGTGTTGCCATGCTATTGCACCATACCATCAGTCGCGTGCTGGATGCGAGAACGTCAACGTACTGTTGTTTGACAATGAGTGATTCTGACAGTGATAATGCTGATGTTGCTCGTACGCCACCGGGAACTCCAGGAACCCGATTGGGCAAGAAAGACTTGGGCAATTGCAAATGTGTATGGATTTTTCCAAACCTTGGCTGATAATCCCTACATTTCAAATACTGTGAATTTCAAGCAAGTTCAAAAACATACTGTAGACGTGTGTGGTGTAGGTAGCAGTACTGAGCAGAGAATTAAAAGGGGTATTGACAAGGCTGAAGGAAATGACCTCCTCTTTAATACGCCACAGAAGCACTTGAAAATGGAAAAGAGAATAACCGGATTAGATGACTTCGATAAGGAAGTAGTGTGTAAATCGGTCTTTGGTTTTTACGATCATGGAGAGTATCCAACAGCTGAAAGGGTCAGACTCGATTTAGTTGAAAAAATTAACTTTCAGGGTTCAAAGAGGTCTGTATTACGTATGTTGAGGTGTGTGGGATTTAGATATAGGAAGTGCAATGACGGGCGACGGTTTTTAATGGAAAGAAGAGATATAGCTTGTGCTCGCGCCATATTCCTCTGGGAAATGAATGCTGTAAAGAACGATGCTTTGAATAGACCTTATTTTATTTAGATGAAACATTTGTGAACCAAAATCACAGCAGGAAAATTATTTGGCAAAATTCACGGGAACAAGGTGGACTTAAGGTGCCAGTGGGAAGAGGCGGTAGGATGATCGTACTCCATGTGGGATCAGCAGATACAGGATTTCTTAAGGAGTGTAAATTGGTATTGCACTCTAAGAAACACTCGCTAATGTTGCACTATCACACAGAAATGAACGCTACTTTATTTAAGGAATGGTTTGTAGACTTCCTAATGTTACTGGAAAAGCTCCATTATTGTAATGGATAATGCAAGTTATCATTCAGTTCATGCAGAAAGAATCCCACGTTCGAACTGGAAGAAAGCATACATTCAAGAGTGGCTCAGGAAACATGAAGTAATATTCGGAATCGAAGAAACCAGGGACGAGTTGTTAAATAAACCGGAAATCAAGAACGCCCCAAAAATCTATGAAATTGATAAAATAGCAGAACACATGGGACACGAGGTCATTCGTTTGCCTCCATATCATGCGCAATACAACCCTATCGAACAAATCTGGGCGCAAGTCAAAGGTGAGGTAGCTGATCGCAACAAAGCGTTTAAAATAGCAGATGTTGAGGCACTGCTGCATGATGCCATTGACAGGGTGACTAGAGAGGACTGGATTAAGTGTGTTCGGCATGCAGAAGCCTTACAAGAAGACGACTACCGCAAGCAGTGTGTTTGTGATGTTGTAACCATTGAACCAATTGAGGTACATCTGACAGCTGATAGTTCGTCCGATGACTCAGACAGCGGCTAGTGAAATACGCGTATCTCATGTGTGCCTTGCTTGTTTGTGTGATTGAAAGTTATGTTTCAGTCGTTGACACGTTTTTGTCATGTTGTTGGAAGTCAAGCCCGCCAGTGTTCCTGTCATGTGGACATGTTGAAAGTGAGGAAGTACTGACCCGGCTGTTGCCTGGGCATGGGAGCGAAAATACCACAGACAACCTTTTTTAAGACAGCTGACGATGGGGTTCGAACCCAGGCGTCTCCTGAGCCCGGTAATAGACTAATCCACGGATACGCCTTAGCGCGCGTAGATAAGCTGGTGGGCACTTACATATGTTTGTAAATACATCTATAAAATAAAAAAGTTACTTTAAACGTGAAATAATTGTAATGTATGTCGGCGATGTGATGATAAGCATAACTGTAGTTGTGTGAAGTTACGAAGCCACGTGCTCGTTATCAGTATCCTGCTGAGGCTGTGAGAGAAACAAGTTAGTGTTGGAGATAAACTTTTAGTCGTCCGATATGAAGTGTACAGATGACAATGTTTTCAATTATATAAAGGATGTCTTATTATTTGTAAGGTGATATATATCGTGGAAACACTCTTCTGTTATTTCGTTTACCTTATTTGAATTTACATTGTTTAATTGTCTGATACTATAAAGAATACAATAATTGAATCATCATTAATATATACGGTACCTACTTATAACGACCACCGTGGCCATACGAGTTGCATCAAGCTACACAGGTGCCACAGCTAAAGAGCTAATTAGAGTTTTTTATTTTTCAATTTCAATAACTGCACACACAGCAGAAGTTTTTTTTTCTTCTTCTTTTTATATAAGCAAGGAGAAATAGCTAACTTTCAGCACCTTGGAGTAATATAAATGCAAGACTTTCTTTTACAAAAAGTTGTTGAACTTTGATATGCTCTAGGAATAGTAAATTGTGTATTATTGTACCTGGTAGTTGCAGTATTTAGACAGAAGCAAATAGAGTAGATCTTGTGATCCATTTTTGTGTGTGCGAAGTAGCCTACGAGAAATGCTAAGAAAAGAAAGAATAAGAGCGGAGGGAGGGGGGGCTAGATATTTCATTTATCAGAAGGGGGGCACGATAGAGCAGAGGTTCTCAACCTTTTTCTGTCGCGTTCCCCTTCTGAAACATGAAATATCTAGTGCCCCCCCTACATCCACTCTTATTCTTCTTTCCAAAGGAGGGCAAGCACTATCACTTTCATGGGGTCTCCTTTTAACAATGCTAATAAGCCACTTAACGAAAGGTAATGGCGATACTTGTATCATATTGTAAATCGGGCTAAACACTTACACTGAACATGCACTAGATTTCACCTGTTCACTCACTATCTTTGAACTAACTGCAAAGGCCTGGCTGAATTAGGCTCGACAAAGGCAGAAATAGAAGAATCTATTCTTGTAAGGAAGTGGCGGTCACATTATCGACAGTGGTTCAGCCAACATAGGGCAGAAGGCATTCCAATCAGCAGACCAATGCTTTGCCAAAAGGCAACTGGCAGTCAGACTTGGTGTAGTAGATTTTAGTGCTTCATCAGGCTGGCTACACAAATTTAAGGCTAGTCACGGTATCAGTAGTTACAATGTGTGTGGGGAGAGCAGGAGTGTTGATGCCGAGACTGGACAAGATTGGAAAGAAAACCGTTTGAAGGAACTGACATCCCGATTCGCTCCTCAGGACATTTTCAACGCAGACGAGACATGCCTCTTTTTAATTTAATGTCCGATCGAACAATGGCAATGAAAGGGGAAAACTGTCACGGCGGAAAACAAAGCAAACAACGTGTAACAGTACTGTTGTGCGTCACTGATAATCGGCAAATTTTCAAAGCCGTGTTGTTTTAAAAACGTTGCTACACTCCCTACAAAATACACCAATAACAATAAATCTTGGGTTACAACGAAAGTTTTTGAAACCTGGCCAAAATGGGAGCGAAAGGTTGTAAGATCGTATTATTCGTTGACCGATGCCCTGATCATCCTCCGATTACTTCTTATTTGAGGAACGTGACTGTGGAATTTTTACCAGCGTACTGCACGAATATAATTGAATTGTATGAATTCAATTTCACTCCGGCAGGAATAGAATTGAATTGTATGAATTCAATTTCACTCTGGCAGGAATAGAATTGAATTGTATGAATTCAATTTCACTCTGGCAGGAATAGAATTGAATTGTATGAATTCAATATCACTGCGGCAGGAATAGAATTAAATTGTATAATTTAATTTCACTCCAGCAGGAATCATAACATATATTATTTCAGTAGTATGCATCCCTCCTGCGGCGCTCACAAGCGATCGATCGTAAAAAATGAGCATTCAAATGAATGAGAATATACATTACCAGTGACGCATTGAACTCTAATTTCATAAATATCTATAATTTCTTAAAAAAAAAAAATGACTTAAAAATCTGTACGAAGTGTGCGATTTGCAGTTACAGTTGCTGCAGGAAGATACGCTCCATAATTGGTGTCCACTTTACATTTTGGCCTCTGTGACACCTGTTTCATGCCATTTTAATATTCTGAGGTCTTTCCTTTATCATTTTGAATGAATTTCAGAAACAGTAAATCAAAGGAATGTGTACTCAAATCGTATAATTTCATAAATTAGTAGTGACGAATTGCATTCTAATTTCATAAATATAACGTTTTGTAAATACTAATGCTCAAACAAACTGCAATTATGAGTTGTCGTCTAAATCCCTAAACTTATTAAACGTTAATTATTTTACAGGGTTTTCTTCTGCATTCTAATTTCATAAATATTGTTACGGCTGTGAGTCTGTGTCATCGCTCGCCGCATGAGTCACAACTGCCCCAGGGCTGGGCTGTGGCCTGCCTCCCGTATTGCGTGCGCCTTATGCAACAGGGCTACTAGGACAAAGGGATAGTCCAGAATATTCGTGACTGGACCAGCGATGGAAACCTCGAGAAGCCGTGAACCCTGGATGGATCTAGAAGCATTTATTGAGTCACCGGCCTGCTATATAAGTGCGACCTGTCATGCAGTGTTGTTGTTGTGTTTTACGAGCTAATGTGAGCGATTATCGTGAGCGACAGAAGTGTGGTGACTTGCGAAACCGCTAGTGGAGCGGGGAAGTGAGACTCCTACAGAGGAACTGTGTTTTGAGCGAGTGTGCTTACTTAGTGCGAAGAGAAGTCATTGTGGTGAGTTGCAAAACAGTGAGTGACAGAGCTAGTGCAGCTATTTCCATCCAGCGTACGGGGCCACCTCATTACGAGGGATTAACTGTGGTCTGTTGACAAGTGAAAGGGGAAGTATTCTCGACTTGAGGAAACTGGAGAAGGTAATAATTGCTATTTGCTGTTGAGTAGTGTATATTTCTGGCCACAATAAAGTTAATTATTTCTTTAAAGCAGTAATTGGTGTTGTGCTTCCTACCCACCGTAATCCAGTTAACAAAAGTGCCACTAGGGGGGTGGCACGGAACAACTCGTGTCAGAAGCCGGATTACGAACTCAAGCACAACACCTGACGGTCCTGGTTTCAAAACCCGAGCAGGTCATTTTCTCTAATTTTCCTGTGAGTGCATGCCCTTTACAAGGCAAACAACTAAAATGGAGGCGCAATTGGCAGCATTGCTAGAGAAGTTAAATGGCATAGAAGACGGCCAGAAGAATTTAACCAAGGAGCTAACTACCAAATTAGAAGACGGCCAGAAGAAGATGGAAGACAGCCAGAATAAGCTAGCAGAGGACCTGAAGGACGGCCAGAATAAGTTAGCAGAGGACCTAACTGCCAAATTTCCGGATGGCCAGAAAAATCTGGAAGAGTGTCTGCTGACGAAATTAGAGGAGAGCCAAAGGAAATTAGAACAGGGCCTACGTGAGGAAGTCGCAGCAGTGGAAAAGAAGTTCGACGCCTTACAAGTGGAAGTTGCCGAGCTGCGCCAACGCCCGCTGATGGGGGTGGAGGAGAAGTTCAACGCCTTGCAAGTGGAAGTTGCCAAGCTGTGCCAACGACCGCTGATGGGGGTGGAGGAGAAATTCAACGCCTTTCAAGTGGAAGTTGCCGAGCTGCGCCAACACCCGCTGATGGGGGTGGAGGAGAAATTCAACGCCTTGCAAGTGGAAGTTGCCGAGCTGTGCCAGCGACCGCTGATGGGGGTGGAGGAGAAATTCAACGCCATACAAGCGGAAGTGGCCGAGCTGTGCCAACGCCCGCTGATGGGGGTGGAGGAGAAATTCAACGCCTTACAAAAGGAAGTTGCCGAGCTGCGCCAACGCCCACTGACAGGGGTGGAAGAGAAATTCAACGCTCTACGAAAGGAAGTTGCCGAGCTGCGCCAACGCCCGCCCACCATTACACAGGGAATATCAGGAACGGGACATAGCAGAGTGACGCCCCCAACCTTCGACGGAAAGGTCCCGTGGAGCACCTACTTACGTCAGTTCGAGGCGGCATGTTCCATAAATAACTGGAACAACACAGAAAAGGCTACAGCTCTCATTGTAGCGCTGAGAGGTGACGCCCTTAACGTCCTTCAGGCCATCCCGACTGGATCCCAGGACTACGCTTCACTGATCGCCCATATGGAGTCCCGATATGGAGATAGCCATCTTCAGCAGGCCTACCAGATGCAGCTCCGGACCCGGGTACAAAAGAACGCGGAAACCCTGCAGGAGTTCGAGATGGACATCGCACGTCTCGTAAGGCTCGCCTACCCAACAGCGCCGGCCGACTTTCTGGAGCAGATAGCGACGCAGACTTTCACCGCCGGGCTACGGGACTCGGACACTCAACAGGCGCTGCGACTCCCGCGCAATAAGACCCTGACAGATGCGCTGAGCCACGCACTTGAGTTCGAGACGGCAAAACAGGCATCCAGAATGCACGCGCGGGTGCGTCAAGTGGACGTCGACGAACCAGTAAAAGCCAACGAGAACAAGCCCCTGGCCGACGAATTAATGGAGGCGCTAAGCCGTTTCTTCGATAGTCGCGGCACCACCAGCAACGACACAGCCGGAAGGCAACCAGAGAGGCGGCCCGGAAGAGGACTACCGACCTGCTGGACCTGCGGTAAGAAAGGCCACCTGAGCAAGGACTGCGGTGATCCCTGCCGCCGAGGGTATCCGACGGGAAATCAGTCGTCTGAAAACCGCGCGACCCAGGGAAACTAGTATTAGCCAGCCTTGGGGGGCAAAGGTTGGCTTGTGACAGTCGTCAAGCCCCGGCAGTCCAGGTTCGTGTGACGAAGTTACGGAGGGACAATAGCAGCCTGATGGTCGACGGAGTCGTCAACGGAGAGAGCTGGCCCATGCTAATCGACACGGGAGCATCGAGGACCATCGTCAGTCCCACCGTGATCCCGAAGTGGAGAGTGCAACCCACACAAAGGAACCTCCAGCTAATAACCGCGACCGGAGAGACCGCACCGGTACATGGCGAAGCATCACTGGAGTTCGTCATTGGTCGACGGGCGATAAAGCATCCAGTGCTTGTGGCTGACGTATCAAATGAATTGATCATCGGACTGGACTTCCTGGACCAGAACAACATCATCTTGGATCTGAGTACCAACACTCTGCACTTCGGAGGTGAGGAACTTGCTTTGCAACCTGCGCACGAGTCCATCCCCGCACGACGAGTAAGGCTGAGAGAAGACGTCATCGTTCCCGCCAGGACGGAGGTCAGCGCTGCCGTAATTGTCGACGGAACTGCTGAGGGAGTGGCGGCTGTCATCGAGCCAAAATATGAGGACATCCAGACAAAAGGATTGCTGGTTGCCAAGACTCTCATCAACACAACGTCTCGGCCGTACGTCCGCCTGTCCAACCTGAACGACTATGACATTACGGTTCACCGGTACACCAACCTAGGAGTCTGCGAGCCCGTTACCTGGATTGCCCGCATCACAGACACGATGGACGGACACCTGCAGACGCACAACCGAAGAAGACGCGCCCTGCCAGAAGAACTACAGAAGCTGTACCAAGGATCCCAGGACCATTTAGACGAGGAACAATCACGCCAACTTCAGGACCTGCTACGCGAATTCCAGGATGTCTTCTCCGTGGGGAGCAAAGACTTCGGCAGGACAAGCTTGGTCCAGCACAGAATCGACGTTGGGGACAGCGCACCGATTAGGGCCCCATTCCGACGTGTCCCGCTCGCCAAGCAAGCCGAAGTCGACCGGATGGTAGAAGAGATGAAGGATCAAGGGGTGATCGAGCCATCACATAGTCCTTGGAGTTCTCCGGTCGTGCTTGTGAAGAAGAAGGACGGTTCCACCAGGTTCTGCGTGGACTACAGGCGGGTGAACGACGTCACGAAGAAGGACAGCTACCCGCTACCCCGGATCGACTACATGCTGGACACCATATCAGGATCAAGATGGTTCTCCACCTTGGATTTGAAGAGTGGCTACTGGCAGGTGGAGGTCCACCCTAAGGACCGCGAGAAAACGGCGTTCTCTGTGGGCAGCGGGCTCTGGCAGTTCACCGTCATGCCATTCGGTCTGTGCAACGCCCCTGCGACCTTTGAAAGGCTAATGGAGTCCATTCTGAGGGGACTACACTGGAAGACCTGCCTGGTATACCTAGACGACGTCATCGTTCTGGGGAGGAGCTTCGAGGAGCACTACAGCAATCTGAAGGAGATCTTGTTGAAGCTACGGGCTGCCCAGCTGAAGTTGAGCCCCAAGAAGTGTCAGCTCTTCCAGAAGCGGGTCCAGTACCTTGGGCATATCGTCTCCGAGGAAGGGGTGCGCACCGACCCAGAGAAGACCGCAGCTGTGAGGGAGTGGCCAGTTCCGAAGGACAAGTCCCAACTACGAAGCTTCCTGGGACTCTGCACTTATTACCGTCGCTTCTTGAGAGGATTCGCCGACATCGCCAAACCTTTACATCGACTGACTGAGAAGGACCAACTCTTCACGTGGACAGCAGAATGCCACAGTGCCTTCGAACAACTCAAGCAGGCTCTGTGCACCGCGCCTATTTTGGCCTACCCCAGACCTGGAACAAGGTTCATCATCGATACCGATGCCAGCGACTTTGGCATAGGGGGAATCCTGTCGCAAGTAGTGGACGGCGAGGAGAGAGTAGTGGCCTACTTCAGCAAGGCCTTGTCAAAGCCAGAAAGGAACTACTGCGTCACCAGGAAGGAGCTGCTCGCCATCGTGAAGACCATTGAACACTTCCACAAGTACCTGTTCGGGCAAGAATTTCTCATCAGGACCGACCATGCATCCCTGCGGTGGCTCCTGAACTTCAAGCAGCCCGAGGGTCAACTCACGCGGTGGTTAGAGAGGCTTCAACAGTACACCTTTGAGATTCAGCACAGGAAAGGCCAACTGCATTCTAACGCCGACGCCCTGTCACGAAGACCGTGCCCCGAAGACTGCACCTTCTGTACTAGGAGGGAGGAGAACACCGGGATACAGTGCCGAAGGACTACCGTGGAACTTCAAGGGAGCTGGAGCCGTGAATCTTTCACGCGGGCACAAGCAGAAGATGATGACCTGGGACTGATAGCCGAATGGAAGAGGGCCTGTGTCCCCAGACCCGGGTGGAACATTGTGAGTGACTGCAGCCCAAAGTTTAAGTCCTACTGGGCGCAGTGGGACTCGCTGATTGTAAGGGATGGCCTCATCTGCCGTACCTGGGAGAGCACCGACGGGAAGACATCTCGGGAACAAGTCGTCGTTCCAAAGGCTATGACGGAGGAAGTCCTGAAGGAAGTTCATGGAGGATCATCTGGTGGACACCTAGGGATAAAGAAGACCCTGGAGAAGCTGAAAGAGCGGTTCTACAGGATCGGATGCCGAACAGACGTGGAGAACCACTGCGCGAGGTGCCACGATTGCGCAGCCAGCAAGGGCCCAGGACGAAGACGACGGGGTCCACTGAAGACCTACAACGTGGGCGGCCCCATGGAGAGAGTGGCCATCGATGTTGCTGGGCCATTCCCGTTAAGCGAGGCAGGGAACCGCTACATATTAGTCGTCAGCGACTACTTTACCAAATGGCCGGAGGCGTATGCGCTCCCTAACCAAGAAGCCGTAACGATTGCAGAGACCCTGGTGAAGGAATTCGTCAGCCGGTACGGAGTACCCCTGGAGCTGCACTCCGACCAAGGGAGGAACTTCGAGTCACAGGTGTTCCAGAACCTATGCCAGCTGCTGGGAATCCGGAAGAAAAGGACAACGCCGCTACACCCTCAGTCCGACGGGATGGTAGAGAGATTCAATCGCACCATCGAGAACCATCTCCGAATAGTCGTCAGCGAGCACCAGAGGGATTTGGACAAGCATCTTCCACTATTTCTCCTGGCCTACCGCGCCGCCGTGCATGAAGCCACCGGGTGCACACCAGCCCGGGCCATGTTTGGGAGGGAGCTCCGTCTACCTGTCGATCTTGCCTTCGGCCGACCTGGGAATGATCCGATCCCGGTAAGCCAGTATTGTCAAGAACTGGTCGACCAACTGGAGGACGCACACGCGTTCGCGAGGAGGAAACTGCGGATCGAGACCGACCGAATGAAGACCCGATACGACCATCAGACGGATGCCGGCGGATTCCACGAGGACGACCTTCAACCCATTACGGAAGAAAGGTCTGTCACCCAAACTGCAGAAGTCCTGGGAGGGCCCGTACCGAGTCGTGAAACGGATCAACGATGTCGTCTACAGGATCCAGCGGAGCCCGAGGGCGAAGATGAAGATCGTGCACCGAGATCGCCTGGCAGCCTACGGGGGGACACAGACGGACCAATGATTGATCGGGATGATCAGCCTTTTTAGGAAGGGGGTGGTGTTACGGCTGTGAGTCTGTGTCATCGCTCGCCACATGAGTCACAACTGCCCCAGGGCTGGGCTGTGGCCTGCCTCCCGTATTGCGTGCGCCTTATGCAACAGGGCTACTAGGACAAAGGGATAGTCCAGAATATTCGTGACTGGACCAGCGATGGAAACCTCGAGAAGCCGTGAACCCTGGATGGATCTAGAAGCATTTATTGAGTCACCGGCCTGCTATATAAGTGCGACCTGTCACGCAGTGTTGTTGTTGTGTTTTACGAGCTAGTGTGAGCGATTATCGTGAGCGACAGAAGTGTGGTGACTTGCGAAACCCCTAGTGGAGCAGGGAAGTGAGACTCCTACAGAGGAACTGTGTTTTGAGCGAGTGTGCTTACTTAGTGCGAAGAGAAGTCATTGTGGTGAGTTGCAAAACAGTGAGTGACAGAGCTAGTGCAGCTATTTCCATCCAGCGTACGGGGCCACCTCATTACGAGGGATTAACTGTGGTCTGTTGACAAGTGAAAGGGGAAGTATTCTCGACTTGAGGAAACTGGAGAAGGTAATAATTGCTATTTGCTGTTGAGTAGTGTATATTTCTGGCCACAATAAAGTTAATTATTTCTTTAAAGCAGTAATTGGTGTTGTGCTTCCTACCCACTGTAATCCAGTTAACAACAGTGCCACTAAGGGGGTGGCACGGAACAATATCGATCATTTCGAATGGTTTTCAGGAACAGTAAATCAATGGATTGAGTACCCTAATCGTATAACCGGTGAGTGTTACATCGTCTAAACATTAAGTTAATTCTTTTACACGTTATGTTCTATCATTTCCCATGGTTTTCCGAATCAGTCGGCTAAATCATTGGATTGGGTACTCAAATCATATAACCGGCGAGTGTTAATGCTAAGCTTTCAATCAATGGACTCAGCACACACGATTTAAGCTCATCCGTCTAAACAATGGATTTATTAAATTCCAGGTTTGTTAATATGCCACGATACAGGGTTTTCTTCTGCATTCGAATTCCATAAATATCGATTTTTGTAAGAATTCTGCTTTTGCTACGTGGTTTTCAGAATCAGTAAATCAATGGATTGGGTACAGGTTTTTATCTGCATTCTTCTTCTTCATTTCCCGTTTCCAGCTTCCTGGGTCGGGTTGTGAATTAAGGACCTCCAACGTTTCCTGTCTCTCCACCACTCCTCTCCTGTTTTTAGTACTTCTTCAGGTTTTCCTCCTCTCTTCTCTACACACTCCCACACTGTATCTGCCCATCTCTTTCGGGGCCTTCCTCGTGGTCTCTTCCCTGTCATCTTTTCACAGAAAGTTTTCTTTGGTACTCTCTCCTCTCCCATTCTCATCATATGTCCATAGCACTTTAACTTTGTTGTTTCTATCCTGTCCTGCAGCTTCAAGATTCCTGTCCTTTTTCTAATCTCTTCATTTCTAACTCTATCTCTTCTGGTCTTGCCCTCTATACCTCTTAGGAATTTCATCTCCGCGGTTTGAATTCTACTCTCCTCTCTTTTTGTAGTAGTCCACGCTCCAGCTGCATATGTTAGTATGGGTCTGTAGTAGGTTGAATATAATACATTTTTACATTTCTTTGGGACATCTCGGTTCCACAGAATACCCCTTATGCTCTGGTAAAAACTGTTCGCTTGTTGTATTCTCTTTCCAATTTCCTCAGTTATCCTTCCATCTTCTGTGATCACACTTCCCAAGTAGTTGAAACTTTTAACCACTTCTAGAATTTTCCCATTCAATTCTATCTTTCCTCTTCCTTCCTTCCTCTTGACATTACCATTGTCTTGCTCTTCTCTGTGCTTACTTTCATCCCAAATTTCTCTATTTCTTGATTCCATACATCTAGTTGTTTTTGTACTTCCTTTTCATCCTCGCCCCATATCACTATATCATCTGCAAACAGCATGGCCTTTGTTGCCTCTTGTCCCAATTATCTGCATTCTAATTCCTTAAATATAGATTTTTGTAAGAAGTGTGCTTTTTGCAAATACTGTTGCTGTATCATACTATAATACTGTATGAGTTGTCGTATAAAACCTTAAAACTATCATCATCATATAGGGCTCATAAATTAGCAGTGACTAATTGCATTCTAATTTCATACATAGGCCTATCAATTTTTGTAAGAAGTGTGTGCTATTGAACGTTACTTCCCTTACAGTTTTTATTCTATCATTTCGCATGGATTTCAGAAATAGTAAATCAATGGATTGAGTAGGCCCTACTCTATATCATAAAACCGGCGAGTGTTACAGCGTCTAAAACCTTAGAACTATTAAACATTAATTCTTTTACAGGTTTCTCTTCTATCTTCTATCATTTCCCATGGTTTTCAGAAGTAGTAAATCAATGGATTGAGTACTCAAATCGTATAATTTCATAAATATCGAATAACCGATGTTATGATGATCCAATTTTTGGTGATTGCCTTCTGAAGTTAGGGAACGTACTCCTTGGAATTCTGACTGAAAGTTAATGTATGGAATAACCGGAGAGTGTTACAGCTAAACTGTCAATCAATGGACTCAGCACACAAATGGCATTAACAGTGACGAATTGCATTCTAATTTCGTAAATATCAAAGAAAGAAACCAGCCACGCTGATCGTTGGACTTAGGAACAAGGAAGCTTCACTGTAAGCGGGGCGTGAAGAAGTTTTACAACGAGGGCTGTCCTGATAAGGGAGAAAGAGGCTCTTCAGCCGACATGATAAAGCAGGAAATCTTGACCAAGATGCTTTATGCCCGGAGTGCACCCAGAAGCAACAAAAAGGGATTCTGCCAGATATGTCAGAGGCAATGCACTAATCAGGACAGCACAATCGAATGCGATAGTTGCAGAGAATAGACCCACAAGAACTGTATTGGCCTCATTGGTCAGGAAGTCAATGACCTTGAAAGAAAGAACAGGAAACTGATATGGCTGTGTGAAATATGTAAACTTGATGCACTGGACATCAATTAATCCTGAAGGGTGGTAATAGCCCCCCTTGCCGAAAAGGTCGAGGACCTACAGTACACAATACATAAAAACCTGACTTCAGGAAAACATGGAAAATCAGATCAAGGAAGCAGTATACAATGCTCACAGTAATATACCAGCCACAGCACACACTCATGCTGACGTTCCAGCCAAGAAAGCGAAAGCACCCCTGTAGGTAACGTGCAAAGGAGTTTACCGCTGAGCGCCTCACACAGGAACGGGAAAGCTGCCCTGCAGGCAGTGTGTGAAGGTGTTTAACGCTGATCGTTGCACTTAACAAGGGAGCCTCCCTGTAAGCGAGGCGTGAAGAAGTTTTCCAACGAGGGCTGTCTCCTGTTAAGGGAGAAATAGGCTCCTCAGCCGACAAGATAAAGCAGGAAATCTTGACCAAGATGCTTTCATAAACATCGAATAACACTGGTGAGTGTTATGATGATCCAATTTTCAGTGATTGTGTCTTAAGTTAGAGAACGTAGAGCTTGGAATTCTAACTGAAATGTAAATAGTGTTCTATAATCGTTTGGCTGAAATAAAAACCTAACAACCTTTCTCCTTAAGTCACTCATTATAAACCTATTGGGGAAAGTATGACTTATAAACATGTGAGATTTCTCGCACAGGTCCGCTAGGAGAATTAAATTGTTCTAGTGGGCCCGTGCGAGCTTTCTCAACGTGAATGTAGGTTTATGGGGTAGTAGGGAAGAATGTGGTAGGACGAAGTTTTAAATATTGAAGAAATGTATTTATTGCTGTTAAACGCATGGTGGCCACTCAAATCTGTCAATGATTTTCCAGGAGTTTTCCAGGAATTTTCCAGGAGTAATTCTCATTTTTCCAGACTTAAATATAAGCGCTAGTCCCGCAGGGAGGGGGGGCTTTATCGGTTGCCTACGTCAAGACCAAAATAAACCAGTTGGGTTTGGTTTACTTATACAGATGTTGACAAAAATTAGTGGTGATTGCATTATTGATACACACGCCTACACACAAATGATTTAATTGTTGTTTTAAAAAGGCCTTTGTGACTCAGATATCCACTTAAAAAAAAAAGAGAGAAAAGAATGCCCCCTGCAATTTTATTGCGGTGAAGTTGTCTATACTCAGTATGTTTTACAAAAATACTATCGCATGTTCTCCCACACAGAAACGGGTAGCCTGAGGGAAATTTCTTTCGTTAACGATAGAGTGCTCACCCAAAACTGGAGCAGGAGTATGATTTAAGATGGAAAGATTTTTATAATTAATTAACAGTTGCTATTTTCCAGGAGTTTTCAAATTTTTCGTCACTTTCCAGGAGTTTTCCAGACCTAATAAAAATCCAGGAGTTTTCAAGGATTTCCAGGTTTTCCAGGAGTAGTGGCCACCATGTAAACGGCATACGTACATGAGAAGATCACAAAGAATTATGTAGAACAGTGTTTTGTACTTGTCACAGCACCTCTTTGTAGACAATATTCGATGTTACAACGAATTCATCGGTTATTGTTTGCTCGGGAGTTTCTTCTACAGCAACTTTTACATTTGCAAAGGATTGAACCCTAGAGAAAGTCTTGGCGAGACCACACCGGAGCCATCTGCTGAGAGACTCCTAAGCTAGCAGTACTCTGCGCTCCAACCAGATGGCCGCCGCCGCGCTGCCCTGCGCTCTAGCGGCAGGCTCGCGTAGCAGTACGCTGTGCTACCGCCGCGGCGCTGCCCTGCGCTCTAGCGGCAGGCTCGCTAGGTTACGGTGCTCCCATTGTAAATGTACATTTTTTAAGGTATTTATTTAATTGTGAGACATTTAAAGAGGAAGTGAGTGCGTATCGGGCACACATGGGGTTATGCGGAACCTGTAGGTACCCCATATGAGTAGGTTGGTGTTAACAGGACCTTATTTTCGGTACAAAACCGGAAAGGGACCTTAGCGGAATAATATAGGCAGAATAATATAGGGAGGATGAATTTAATTTCATTTCTGGCTGGAAGAGAATTAAATGTAGGTTCATAGTTTAATTCAAACAAGAATAGAATTAAATTGTAAGAAATTAATTTTACTCCAATTGGGCTAGAATTAATTTGTATGAATTTAACTTCACTCCGGCAGGAATAGAATTAAACTTTATGGGTTTAATTTCACTCCGGCCAGAATAGAATTACATGTTAGTTCACAGTTTAATTCCATCAGGAATAGAATAAATTGTATGAATTTAATATCACTTCGGTAGGAATAGAATTAAATTGTATTTTATTTCACTCCGGCAGGAATATAATTAAATTGTATGAATTTAATTTCACTCCCGCTGGAATAAATTGTATGGGTTTAATTTCACTCCGGCTGGAATAGAATTAAATGTTCGTTCACAGTTTCACTCTGGCTGGAATAGAATTAAATTGTATGAATTTAATTTCACTCTGGCTGGAATAGAATTACATTGTATGGATTAAATTCCAATCCGGCCAGAATAGAATTAAATGCTCATTCATGGATTCAATTCCAATCCGGCCAGAATAGAATTAAATGCTCATTCATGGATTTGATTTAAATCCGGCTGGATTGAATTAAATGTTCGTTCAGAGTTTAATTCCAAGCGGAATAGAATTAAATTGTATGGATGTAATTTCACTCCGGCCAGAATAGAAGTAAATGTTCATTCGAATGTAAGTGTATGGATTTCATTTCACTCTGGCCGGAGTAGAATTAAATGCTCGTTCGAGTTAAACTGTATTACCCATTTAAGATTTGATTGCCACTGAGCATGGCTGCGCCACCGTTTGTTGATTATTGTAGCAGGAGCCCCGCGGGGTAAAGAGGAGGACACAGTGATGACAGAATGCAGTCTGCACATAAGTCAAGCAGCAATGCACGTGCTACCTGTCAGATGCGCAGATATGCGTCAGAGGAGCTCATGTCACCACGAGCTTGCCACGTTGGGTGAGTGGATAGCGTGTCGGTCTGCTAACCCCCAGATTGCAGGTTCGCTCCTGGCCGTGGTAAGTGATTTTTGAAAGGCGGCAAAAATATGACACGCATGTCATACGATGTTGGCATGTCAAAGAACCCATTTGAATTCAGTAGGCCGTGTTCATAATGGCAAAATTAATCTCGGGAGTTTCCGCCAACACAAAGTTCCTAATTTCTGTACTAGAAAGAGCTATACTGTAGTGTTCAAGGAACTTATATATCTAACCTCCTTGACTTTCATAGTGATTCAAGGAACAATGAAATTCGAGATGCAAGCTACCCACTGGGTGTCAATTACAAAGCTTGCACCCGGCACCCAAGGCCATACGATATTATTACTATGTCACAACGGACAGCTACTGGAGCAGAGTCATATCCTACTTGTGCAACTGTAGCTGTCAACGAAGCAGAGCGACGTGTGACAAGTACACAGAGAATAGATCCCATCTCGACCGCCGGCAATCAATTCGTGAAAGGGTAATACTGATTTAATTTCACTCTGGCCAGAATAGAATTAAATGTACGTTCAAAGTTTGATTCCGAGTGGAATAGTTGAATTGTATGGATTTAATTTTACTACGGCCTGAATAGAATTAAATTATATGGATGACACGGATAGCAGGAAAGATAGGAGAAGATAAGATGAAAGCAATGGTGTTTAAAGGTGATCTCATGGTCTGGGGAAAAGAGGAGGAAATTCAGGAGCAACTGAAGGCTTGGGAAGAAACAGTGGGAGAGTACGGATGGAAGTTCAACATCAGTAAATGTGAGATCCTGTTAATGACCAGGAAAAAGGACAGACCAATGAGTGGGATAACACTTGGAGGTGGACAGCTGAAGAAGGTGGAAAGTCTCAAGTACTTGGGAAGTATAGTGGAGGAAAATGGGAGAAATGACAAAGAGATTACGGAACGTGGCAGACAGGCAGAAGCATTTCTGAGAAGCATTAGGAGCTTAGTGTGGAATAAAGATGTCCCACAAAAAAGCAAGGAAGTGTTATACAGAAGCTACTATATCCCGATACTGACCTATGCTTCAGAAACGTGGACAATGAAGAAAAGAGACATAAGCAGAATACAGCCAGGTGAAATGAAGTTCCTGCGAAGTAGGATCGGAGTAACAAGAAGAGACAGGGTGAGGATTGAAGCGTGGTGACTTGCGAAACCCCTAGTGAAGCCAATTCTCTTGACAGCGAGGGAGTGAGAGGCATACAGGGGACTGCCTGCGCTTTGAGCGAGTGCGCTTACCTAGTGCGACAGAGGTCATTGTGGTGCATTGTGAAACAGTGTGTAGTACGGTGACAGGCTGAGTGCAGATATTTCCAGCCAACGCACGGGGCCACCTCATTACCGAGAAGATTAACTGTGGTCTGTTGAAAGTGAAAGGGGAAGTGTTCTCGCCGTGAGGAAACTGGAGTAAGGTTCTAATTGCTTGTATTTGCTGATGAGTAGTGTATCTTTCTGGCCAAAATAAAGTTAATTATTTCTTTAAATGAACAATCTGTGTCGTGCTTCAACCCACCGTAATCCAGTTAACAAAATTGTCACTAGGGGGGTGGCACGTAACAATATAATTTCACTCTACCAAGGAATTAAATTGGGAATTAAATATTGAATTCTATTCCTCCGAATAAATCTCTGAATGAAATTCAATTCCGCTGGGCGTGAAATTATATCCATTGCATTTTATTCCTCTCGGAATGAAATGTTGAATGAGACACTCGATATTGTTCCGAAGGGAACAAAATGAAATCCAAAGAATGAACCTCTGAAGGAAACTTTGAATTCCACTCCAGTGGGAATGAAATGAAATCCATACACTTTAATTCTATTCCTCTCGAAATGATATTATGAATAAAACAATTAATTATATTCCACTCGAAATAGAACTCTGAACAAAATATTTCGGTCTATTCCGGCTGGAGTGAGATGTAATCCATACAGTTCAATACTATTCTGCTCAGAACGAAACTTTGGACGAACATTTCATCTTATTCCAACCGGAGTGAAATAAATCCATGGAATATAATTCAAACAAACATTTAATTCTATTATGGTCGGAGCAAGGTCCGGAAATGCTGTACAGCGTTGCCGAAATGGAGCCCATCACGCATCATGGCGTGCCTCGCTCGGAAGCGATGGGCTCCAACACAGCAACGCTGTACAGCCTCCACGTCTGTTCGGCATCCGATCCTGTAGAACCGCTCTTTCAGCTTCTCCAGGGTCTTCTTTATCCCTAGGTGTCCACCAGATGATCCTCCATGAACTTCCTTCAGGACTTCCTCCGTCATAGCCTTTGGAACGACGACTTGTTCCCGAGATGTCTTCCCGTCGGTGCTCTCCCAGGTACGGCATATGAGGCCATCCCTCACAACCAGCGAGTCCCACTGCGCCCAGTAGGACTTAAACATTGGGCTGCAGTCACTCACAATGTTCCACCCGGGTCTGGGGACTCAGGCCCTCCTCTATTCGGCTATCAGTCCCAGGTCATCATCTTCTGCTTGTGCCCAAGTGAAAGATTCGCGGCTCCAGCTCCCTTGAAGTTCCACGGTAGTCCTTCGGCACTGTATCCCGGTTTTCTCCTCCCTTCGGGCACAGAAGGTGCAGTCTTAGGGGCACGGTCTTCGTGACAGGACGTCGGCGTTAGAATGCAGTTGGCCTTTCCTGTGCTGAATCTCAAAGGTGTACTGTTGAAGCCTCTCTAACCACCGCGCGAGTTGACCCTCGGGCTGCTTGAAGTTCAGGAGCCACCGCAGGGATGCATGGTCGGTCCTGATGAAAAATTCTTGCCCGTACAGGTACTCGTGGAAGTGTTCAATGGTCTTCACGATGGCGAGCAGCTCCTTCCTGGTGACGCAGTAGTTCCTTTCTGGCTTTGACAAGGCCTTGCTGAAGTAGGCCACTACTATCTCCTCGCCACCGACAGTAGTGGCTACGCGGGCTAAAGCGCTGCGTTAGGTCAAGGGGCCAAGCTCTCTGCTGACTCGGTAGACGCGTGGGTTCGAGCCCCACCGTCGGCTGTCCTTGAAATGGTTTTCCGTGGTTTCCCATTTTCAACACCAGGCAAATGCTGGGACAGTACCTTCTGACAGGCCACGGCCGCTTCCTTCCACATCCTTGCCCAGCTTCATTCTTCATCCATTCCATCCCTCATCCCGACGCGCAGGTCGCCCACGGGCGTCGACTAGAAAGACCTGCACTCGGCCACTCAGGAGGCTACACGACCAAAAAAAAAATCTCCCCGCCGTCCACTACTTGCGACAGGATCCCCCCTATGCCAAAGTCGCTGGCATCGGTATCGACGATGAACCTTGTTCCAGGTCTGGGCGTGGTGCACAGAGCCTGCTTGAGTTGTTCGAAGGCACTGTGGCATTCTGCTGTTCACGTGAAGAGTTGGTCCTTCTCAGTCAGTCGATGTAAAGGTTTGGGGATGTCGGCGAATCCTCTCACGAAGCGACGGTAATAAGTGCAGAGTCCCAGGAAGCTTCGTAGTTGGGACTTGTCCTTCGGAACTGGCCACTCCCTCACAGCTGCGGTCTTCTCTGGGTCGGTGCGCACCCCTTCCTCTGAGACGATATGCCCAAGGTACTGGACCTGCTTCTGGAAGAGCTGACACTTCTTGGGGCTCAACTTCAGCTGGGCAGCCCGTAGCTTCATCAAGATCTCCTTCAGGTTGCTGTAGTGCTCCTCGAAGCTTCTTCCTAGAACGATGACGTCGTCTAGGTATACCAGGCAGGTCTTCCAGTGTAGTCCCTTCAGAATGGACTCCATTAGCCTTTCGAAGGTCGCAGGGGCGCTGCACAGACCGAATGGCATGACGGTGAACTGCCAGAGCCCGCTGCCCACAGAGAACGCCGTTTTCTTGCGGTACTTAGGTTGGACCTCCACCTGCCAGTAGTCACTCTTCAAAACCAAGGTGGAGAACCATCTTGATCCTGATATGGTGTCCAGCATGTAGTCGATCCGGGGTAGCTGTCCTTCTTCGTGACGTCGTTCACCCGCCTGTAATTCACGCAGAACCTGGTGGAACAGTCCTCCTTCTTTACTAGCAAGACCGGAGAACTCCAAGGACTATGTGATGGCTCGATCACCCCTTGATCCTTCATCTCTTCTACCATCCGGTCGACTTTGGCTTGCTTGGCGAGCGGGACACGTCGGAATGGGGCCCTAATCGGTGCGGTCCCCAACGTCGATTCTGTGCTGGACCAAGCTTGTCCTGCCGAAGTCTTTGCTCCCCACGGAGAAGACATCCTGGAATTCGTGTAGCAGGTTCCGAAGTTGGCGTGATTGTTCCTCGTCTAAATGGTCCTGGGATCCTTGGTACAGCCTCTGTAGTTCTTCTGGCAGGGCGCGTCTTCTTCGATTGTCCGTCTGCAGGTGTTCGACCATTGTGTCGGTGATGCGGGCAATCCAGGTAACGGGCTCGCAGACTCCTAGGTTGGTGTCCCGGTGAACCGTAATATCGTAATCGTTCAGGTTGCACAGGCGGACGTACGGCCGAGACGTCGTGTTGATGAGAGTCTTGGCAACTAGCAATCCTTTTGTCTGGATGTCCTCATATTTTGGCTCGATGACATCCGCCACCCCCTCAGCTGTTCCGTCGACAGTTACGGCAGCGCTGACCTCCGTCCTGGCGGGAACGATGACGTCCTCTCTCAGCCTTACTCGTCGTGCGGCGACGGCCTCGTGTGCTGATTGCAAAGCAAGTTCCTCACTTCCGAAGTGCGGAGTGTTGGTACTCAGATCCAAGATGATGTTGTTCTGGTCCAGGAAGTCCAGTCTGATGATCCCTTCATTTGATATGTCAGCCACAAGCACTGGATGCTTGATCGCCCGTCGACAAATGACGAACTCCAGTGATGCTTCGCCATGTACCGGTGCGGTCTCTCCGGTCGCGGTTATTAGCTGGAGGTTCCTTTGTGTGGGCTGCACTCTCCATTTCGGGATCATGGTGGGACTGACGATGGTCCTCGATGCTCCCGTGTCGATAAGCATGGGCCAGCTCTCTCGGTTGACGACTCCGTCGACCATCAGGCTGCTATTATCCCTCCGTAACTGCATCACATGAACTTGGACTGCCGGGGCTTGACGACTGTCACAAGCAAAACTTTGCCCCCCAAGGCTGGCTGATACTTGCTTTCCTGGGCCGCGCGTTTTCCCTACGACTGACTGTCCCGACGGAAACCCTTGGCGGCGGCGATCACCGCAGTCCTTGCTCAGGTGGCCTCTTACGGCAGGTCCAGCAGGTTGGTAGTCCTCTTCCGGGCCGCCTTTCCGGATGTCCTTCGGCTACGTTTTTGTTGGTGGTACTGCGACTCTTGAAGAAACGGCTTAGCGCCTCCATCAATTCGTCGGCCAGGGGCTTGGTCTCGTTGGTTTTTACTGGTTCGTCGACGTCCACTTGACGCACCCGCGCGTGCATTCTAGATGCCTGTTTTGCAGTCTCGAACTCAAGTGCGTGGCTCAGCGCATCTGCCAGGGTCTTATTGCGAGCGAGTCGCAGCGCCTGTTGAGTGTCCGAGTCCCGTAGCCCATCGGTGAAGGTCTGCGTCGCAATCTGTTCCAGAAAGTAGGCCGGCGCTGTTGGATAGGCGAGCCTTACGAGGCGTGCGATGTCCATCTCGAACTCCTGCAGGGTTTCCGCGTTCTTCTGTACCCGGGTCCGGAGATGCATCTGGTAGGCCTGCTGAAGATGGCTATCTCCATATCGGGACTCCATATGGGCGATCAGTGAAGCGTAGTCCTGGGATCCAGTCGGGATGGCCTGAAGGACGTTAAGGGCGTCGCCTCTCAGCGCTACAATGAGAGCTGTAGCCTTTTCTGTGTTGTTCCAGTTATTTATGGAACAGGCCGCCTCGAACTGACGTAAGTAGGTGCTCCACAGGACCTTTCCGTCGAAGGTTGGGGGCGTCACTCTGCTATGTCCCGTCCCTGATATTCCTGGTGTAACGGTGGGCGGGCGTCGGCAACTTCCTTTTGTAGGGCGTTGAATCTCGCTTCCATCCCCGTCGGCAGGCGTTGGCTCAGTTCAGCAATTTCCTTTTGTAAAGCGTTGAATTTCTCTTCCACCCCCGTCAGTGGGCGTTGGCGCAGCTCGGCAACTTCCTTTTAAGGCGTTTAATTTCTCCTCCACCTCCATCAGCGGGCGTTGGCGCAGCTCGGCAACTTCCACTTGTAAGGCGTCGAACTTCTTTTCCACTGCTGTGACTTCCTCACGCAGACCCAGTTCTTATTTCTTCAGGTCCTGTGCTAACTTATTCTGCCCGTCTTCCATCTTCTTCTGGCCGTCCTCTATCTTCTTGGTTAAATTCTTCTGGCCATCTTCTAATTTAGCAGTTAGGTCCTCGGCTAACTTCTTCTGGCCGTCCTCCATCTTCTTCTCGATGTCTTCCATCTTCTTCAGGTCATCCCTCAGGTCCTTGGCTAATTTCTTCTGGCTGTCTTCCATCTTCTTCTGGCCGTCTTCTATCTTGGTTTACATGCCACTTAACTTTTCTAGCAATGCTGCCAATTGCGCCTCCATTTTAGTTGTTTGTCTTGTAAAGGGCATGCACTCACAGGAAAATTAGAGAAAATGACCTGCTCGGGTTTTGAAACCAGGACCGTCAGGTGTTGTGCTTGAGTTCGTAATCCGGCTTCTGACACCAGTTGTTACGTGCCACCCCCCTAGTGACACTTTTGTTAACTGGATTACGGTGGGTTGAAGCACAACACAGATTGTTCCTTCAAAGAAATAATTAACTTTATTGTGGCCAGAAAGATACACTACTCATCAGCAAATACAAGCAATTAGAACCTTACTCCAGTTTCCTGACGGCGAGAACACTTCCCCTTTCACTTGTCAACAGACCACAGTTAATCCTCTCGGTAATGAGGTGGCCCCGTGCGTTGGCTGGAAATATCTGCACTCAGCCTGTCACCGTACTACACACTGTTTCACAATGCACCACAATGACCTCTGTCGCACTAGGTAAGCGCACTCGCTCAAAACACAGGCAGTCCCCTGTATGCCTCTCACTCCCTCGCTGTCAAGAGAATCGGCTTCACTAAAGTTTTCGCAAGTCACCACGCTTCTGTCGCTCAGGATAAACGCTCGCACTAGCTCGTAAAACGCAACACACACTGGTTGAGAGGTCGCTCTTATATAGCAGGCCGGTGACTCAATAAATGCTTCTAGACCCATCCAGGGTTCACGGCTTCTCGAGGCTTCCTTCACTGGCTGAGTCACGAATATTCTGGACCATCCCTTTGTCCTAGTAGTCCTGTTGCATAAGGTGCACGCAATACACTGAGGCAGAGCAGCCCAGCCCTGGGGCAGTTGTGACTCATGCGGCGAGCGATGAAACAAACTCACAGCCGTAAAAATATGTTTCACTCCAGGTTTAATTCTACACCGGAATAGTATCGAATTGGCTGAATTTAATTTCACCCCTGCTCTGGAGTGAAATATAAAATTTTATTTACTTTACCATTCCTGATTAAAATTCATGACAGAGCTGGGAAATAAATCCAGGCAATTGTTGTGAAAATCTGTTAGCCATTGCCATTTCATTTTCTTTTCCCATATTACTGGAATCCACTATATCGTTCAAATCAAGCAAACTGCAGTATTCTGTTTAGAAACTTGGGAACTACAGTGGAACTTCGTTAGTACGTTTTTGAAGGGACGGAATAATTGGACATCAAAAGCGGGAAAACGTACTACAGAAAACACTATACCGTATTTACAACGTGTAAAAATAATGTTTACAAAAATGCATCAGACATGTGCGTGAAATTGCCGACCTTAAGAACCGGGTAAAAATAATTTAAAAAAAGCTAGTCATAGACGTGCGCGTGAAATTGCCGACCTTAAGAATTAGTTAATGCGTTACTAGTCACAACATAAACATAGGTTTGTCAGCAACTAACATGGGGAATATATAACAACTAGCAGAAGTACCCGCTCTTCGAACGGTCTTCGGTGTTAATAACCGGACGTTATCAATTGAGCTACGGTTGAAATGGTTAGGGGCTTGTCATTCCTTCATAAGTTTATCAGAACGAAGATATTTTTCTGGGTATATCGCAGACACTGTTTATTTAAAGGCCATAAAATGTGGTTTTCGGAGACCCTTTATAGAATCCCTAGTTTTGTGTCACACATTGAGAAGCGCAACAACAGATGCTTTGGTCGTCCTTCTAGGATATTTTTTATTTTCCGCCTATTTTAGCATGTATTTTGAAAAGTTGATCCTTATACCCACCCTTCTATGAGAAGAACGTTGAAGAGTATTCTAAATGATTGGTGTATTGACTCATGGTTACAATACCTAATTTTACGATGCTCCAAGCACCCGAACATGAATTATAGGCGTACATAAACATAAATATATATCAACCACACAGTATCAAACAAAATAATCTCTACAATGAGCCCGTTTGTCGACAAAAGAATGATTACTTAAAATGTGCTCTCAAACTAAATTCACCTAACGTGTACTTCCTGACGTGACAATAATATTGAAAACCTCGTAGACGAAACACCATATATGTCAAATTATAACTGACCCTCACCGTTATGGAAAGTCCCCATCCTCAGGAAGAATCCCTTAATAAATTACAAAGGCTTGTGGTGCATGAAAATTCGGGATTTTTAGACTCCAATGGCCCAAATTCCCAAAAGCTGCAAAAACCACTATTCCAATCCAGGAATATTTGAAAATAATGTTGCTGTTTGGAGATTTAATAGACCTTCTGTACAACATATCGCACGTGTAATCACGTGTAAAAATTATAGGGTACCCCTTGACCCCCTTAATAGCATTGTTAAATTTTACAGTCTATGTTTGATTCCACGATAACCTTATAGCTATTTGCAAACTTTCACAAAAAAGTAATAAATTGAGTGGCATTGCTTCTTACAGAAATAAATGGAAAGTTGGATGTCACCTCTTGTGATACTGTTGTCATGTTGACCGGCTTGCATTACTTCATTAGTTTCTTCTTCTTTCGGACGGGCCAGCTAAGGACCACGACGTTCAACTTTTCAGTTTGGCGAGGGACTTGATGTTTGCCCAATATTCGCGCATTATCTAGGTATGTTTCTCCTTTTTCTCTTTTGTCCAGATGATGCCGGTTTTCTTACAGGGGGGTCTGTCCTGAAAACTCTTCTGTTTAAGTATCTTTCTGAGATGTGATCGGCTTCGAATATCACATTTCATTATCTTCAGTTCTTGGATATCCTTCTTAACTACTGTTAGCGACGGTGTCAAGCTCTTTCTATTCCCCCAGTAGTTGAGAAGCCGGTTGGTTAGTCTTGTTGGGTTCATCCACGACACATGTCCGTAGAAAGCCAGACGTCTCTTCCTGGCCACATGTGTGATTTTCTCAGTATATTTATATAGCTCCTGATTTGGTGTTCTTCTGTACTCGTCATCTATTTATTAGTTTATTAAATGAAATTAGTTTTCTGGGAATATCTCAGAAACGTAGTTTTAGAGCCTTAAAACGTAGTAGCCTCCGAGCCACCGAGGGGCTGAAAATGAGTTTTGTCTTGTCCTTGTACGTCATAATATAATAATCATAATAATAATTGATTAATATAGGGATAGCGATATAATAGACCTTTAGTACCACACCCGCCCGTGTAAATCTCGTGAAAAAATTCAAGAGTATCCCTTGACCCCCTTAAGCGCATTATATACGTATTGATGAATTTTACAGCTTAAGTTGGTTCCGTGATAACCTTATAGCCGTTTGCGATCGTTCACAGTAATGTAATAAATGGAATGGCATTGCATCTTATAGAAATAGATGGACTTCAGAGAATGTGTTGCCATGGTTACCGGATTGCATTCTTTCAATAGCTTAATAAATGAAATTAGTTTTCTGGGTATATCTCAAAAACTGTTGGTTTTAGGACCTTAAAATGTGGTTTTCGGGGCCTGTAGGGCTCCCGAGTTTTGTTTCTCGCATTGAGACGCTGAAAATGAGCTTTGTCCAGTCTTTCTACGCCCATTTCAGCATGCATTTTAAGGGGGTAGGCCCTCTTTTATGAGAGGTATGGAGAAGAGTTACATCAATGATTACTTTCGTGCCTCTCATGGACATCTATACCAAATTTTACGTTGATCCACTCAGCCGTTCTCGAGTGATACGCGTGAAAAATTGTACACAGATAGACAAAAATTTTGTTTTTGCACGCAACCGCCATAAACCAGTCTGAAACACGTTAATAACTCAAACTTCCGTGGAAATTCAGAAAAAACAGACTAACTTTCATTTTTATATATATAGAGATGTAAAAATGAATTACGGTACAATATATGAACTTTAATCCTAATAATACATCTTACCTCACAGTCGAACACGAATATTTACACGGGTTTGAAATACATTTGCATGGTTGCTTGCTTTCTTGGTTTTAATGTTAAAATTGTACTGTCCATTCTGTTTAAAAAAGTCATTACTTTGTCATCAACTTCGAAACTACACACGTATCGCTTCACTACGCCCATTGCCTCCATCACTTTTGACACCATGGGAACTGGCTCCGGATCTGGCTCGTCATCACTTTCATCCTGCACTGACTCTTTTTCCATCTTCCATTCTTCAAGAATTTCAACTATTGTCATAGTTTCACACACTGGAACATCGTCATCAACGTTCACGTACGCTTCGAAAGTGACCTCTCCTGCTACTCGTCGCCATTTTTCACTCTCAGAAATATCATCCAGCACGACGTCATCAGTGCGAACACGGCAAAAACCGGCTGCATTGAACCAGTTCCAAATGGTGTTTTGCTTCACAGAATCGCAGGCAAACTTAATGAAATGCATGGCTTCCAAGACGGTGGGTGATCTTGCTCGTCGTCGATTCCACTGCAACCAATCTTCCCTGTACTGTGCTGGGAGAAAAATGATCTTTATGTTTCTCAAAATTGGAAACATTTGAGGGAAGAGCGGGGCACTGATCAATGAAGAGTGCAATTTTCCTATTTCCTTCACCAGGTCTTGAATCCCATGCGCGTAAGAAATTCTCAAATACTGCAGAAGTTATCCACGCTTTCGTATTAGAAGTGTACTTGCATGGAAAATATCGTACATTCTTGAAACGTCGCGGATTCCGTGTTTTTCCAATAACCAGCGGTACCAACTTCTCGGTTCCAGTTTCATTACAGCACAGGAGAACGGTAAGCCTTTCCTTGTTAAGTTTGCCACCATGACACTTCGCGCCCTTAAATTCCAGGGTTTTATCTGGAAGAAGATGGAAAAAAAAAAAGCTCCGTTTCATCTGCATTAAAAATATTGTCGGGAGTATAGTCTTTCAAAATTGCAGGAAGCGTTGTAGTTTTTCATGTTTCAATAGTTTCACACAGTGTAGAGTAACTATCCAGGGCAGTAGCTTCGCCTCGCACACATCTATAAACTAGGTCATGTCAATTCTTGAATATGTCAATCCAGCCATTAGATACTTTAAAATCATCAAGTCCCACCTTATGTGCAATAAGTGTTGCCTGAGCTCGAACCACAGTACCGTCTATCGGCACATTTGAAGCTCACATTTGCACAAACCACTTCAGAACAGCTTCTTCTAATTCTGGAAACTGACCCTGGCGATTAAGTTTTCTTTGAGCACTTTTCCCTTTTACAAAAGCAGTCGTAATCAGTTTACCTTTGCTAACAATTGTATTTAAAGTTGACGGAGGAATGTTTAACTTCCGCGCTATATCTACAAGCTTCATATTTGGATTCCGATCCACTTCTTGAAGGATTTTGAGTTTTTCACTGTTTGTTATTTGCCTCACTTTCTTGTTCTCCATTGCAAACACATAAATAAGGCCCAGATAAAAATAGCCAAGAACACTATATCACTATAGTGGGACTATAGTGATATAGTCACTCACTGAATGAATAGATGACACGACAGGAAACACACTCGCTGCTAAACTGAGCTACACTCTCGACTGCTGCCGCGCCAAGCATACAAATCACTTAACCTTGGCTGAGCTCTCGATAGCTACGTTGCCAAGCTTACGAAGGAAGCACACTCGCTGCTTAACCGTGGCAGAAGTCCAAGCTGACTGACAAATACGCAAGGACTGGCCAAAATACTGAACGGATGAACGTCGGGTGCGCTAAAACTTGCTAAAGCAATATTTTACATACAATTTAGTGCTTTGGGACCGGGACTTTCATAATTCAACATAATATGCGGGAAAACGTGTTAGTGAGGAACGTACTAACGGGATTCTACTGTATACTGCGCCTTTTGGAAAACATCGATTGTTGTTAGATTGTAAAAAAATAAAAAAAGTAATGTATGTATTTTTATGGAAAAGTAACGGCAATACAGGTACTTTTCACACAAGGTAACTATCACGTCGAGTAGTTATGATTCAGGTAACAGCGACTGTAACGTAGTTATGATTCTGGTAACAGTGACTGCAACGTAGTTATAAACGGAAGACCATTATATTTGCCAATAACTGTACTTCAGCAGTAGGGTAAGATAGTTTTGTCCATCATCTGACCGCATGGGGCAGCTGACAACAATACATGTACTGTAGCAACTTGCCTCCAGGCTTCCATTATGATTTTTCACTAGTCTAAAACAAATGTCCGGCCTTTAACAGCGACTGTAACATAGTTACGAAAGGAAGTAATTGAAGAATAACACAGCAGAAGATAATATTCACCTACCATCATAAGCATTATCCAGGAAAGCCAACACATTCGCCACAGGTTTGATGTGGACCGGGAGTGTGTAGACGGGTGGCAGTGTTTCATCATCTCGGTCCTCCTGCAAGGAAGGAAGGGAAAGAATGTCTTAAAACATGTCATCAATTCCTACAAAATAGGGGTTGGAGGGATATTAATGAAAGGATTAAAAAAAAAAAATCTACAGTGCTGTGGGACTATCTAGTAATGCACATCAACCTAATTGTAGCTGTGTCTTTCTTGGCGGCTTCGGTGGCGTAGTTGGTAGCATGCTGAGCTTCTTTGCCCAAGATCGCGGGTTCAAATTCGGCCGAAGTCGTCGGATTTTTTTAAGAGCGTTAAAAATCCCTCAGTATGCCTTCCTTTGGAGGGGAAGTAAAGCCGGCGGTCCCATGTCATAGATTTATGGCATGTTAAAGAACCTTCCCTAATTACACCTGTGTGAAGCTAAATTGTATAGGTTAAGAATGTAAACAATGCTCTTAGGTTCCTACGTTCGTAACCAAGAGCCGACTGTGGTGGCGTCTGGTAGCTAAGTTCTGAACTAGTAGTCATTGACGGTGGCGTTTGGCAGCAAAAGTAGGAACTATTTGAAAAATTCAAAAGTCTGCAGTCCTTACTTGAATTAAAAAACAGATAACACACACTAATACAGTCATCACAATTAACACCGGTCATCAGACAGATTCTACACACCCATAGTACACGGGGCTAAATGACCGCGTTGTCGCAGCCCCTAAACTTAGGAACCAACCGTGTCTTTCTTGTACCCAACTGCTTTTTTTAATCCGTAGATGCAAATTCTTTCCAAAGGATAAGTATCAGTGACAATTGTAATTCTAAAACTGCAGCTTCGACTCATCAAAATCCACTGTAAATGGTGCACATTGAACAAGGAACACACTAATTCTGATCAACCAATCAACGAAGAGGAAAACACGAATAAAGATCAAAACCATGACAGATAAATGCAGGTGGAGATAGAAGGAGAAAGCACATAAAAAGGATGAGGGCAATTTCCATAGCTGGAGACACTACCATCATCAAAGGTGCGCATTCATGCTGTTAATCCAACCATTAGCTCTACAATGCTATAGCACTTGACAAGCTAGTTTTCCTTGTCTCATCAAGATGGGAACCAACCAGTTCTGTCTGTCAAAAATGTGCATAGCACAGGGCATTCTTCAACAAGATCTTCTGCCTCGAAGTGGAGGTGCAGGATAGTGAAAACTGCAACATATGAAAGAAAATTTCGGAAATTAAAGTTTTTTATAGGGGGTCTAAATTAACGATGTCTACTGTTGGTAGTATTGTTTCAGTAATGCAGTGTTATATATGATGATAGTTGACTTATTATAACCTACGAAAAAAGGGTCAGACATAAAACTTGAAAATGTGACCTCAGTCAGAATTGAACCCAAAGCTCCTGATGCCACTTTGTCATTCAGTCCTGTGTACTGTATGTGTGTTACTGTGGAATCTGTATTAATAAATGAAATAGTAGACTGATATTAACTGAAGTTGCTTCTAGTTCATTGGGCGAGTGTTGTGTTACTTATGAGTAGGGCTGAGATTTTTAGGTGCTTAAAATCGGGGAAATATTTATTTTTTATGTATTGTGCTTAAAATCGGGAAAATATTTACCTATTTTTAGGCTACTTTTCACATTTTGCAAAATTTCTGTCTGTCTGTGTGTGCGTGTGTGTCCCCTAACAACTCCTAAACGGCTGCAGCAATCGAATCCAAATTTGGTACGAGTAAAGATCTATACCTGAATATCTCAAGCCCATATTTGAAAATTATGTCAGTGCTATCAACTACTGAAAACTTCAATTGAAATTTGAGCTCCAAGTTGGATATCTTGGAAGGTATGCATGGGAGCTCTTCCAAACTTGGCACACGTATAGATAATAATATTTCAGTTTAATTTCCATGAGGCCATGCATGGCAGTGTTGCCAAAATGATTCTAAGCCTGCTGATAGGTCCAATTTTTAAATGCATATAACTTCTATACCATCGATTGGATTTCAACCAAATTTTGTATGTAATATGTGTACTTTAACAGATATGACAGAGCATATTCTTAAGAACCACCAGGGCTGCCAACTGTCAATAAATGTGCTCTCTATTCTTTTATTCAAATAGCAATATATCAGAAAGTATGCAAGCCAACAGCTTTAAACTATGCACGCGTATAGTACCTGACATTCTAGATTAATTTCGAGTAACTTATGTACGCCAGTGCTACCAACATGATTCTAAGCCTGCTGATAGGACCAATTTTTAAATACGTATGTAACTTCTATACTATCAATTGGATTTCAACCAAATTCCGTATGTGCTACTTGTACCATAACACATATGACCATGCTTATTCTTAAGAGCAACCAGGGCTGCCAACTGTTAATAAATGCTGTCTCTATTTTTTTTAAACCCAAATATTAATATCAGAACGTATGTAAGCCAACAGCTTTCAAATTTGCACACGTATAGTACCTAACATTCTAGATTAATTAGGAGAACCTAATATACGTCAGTGCTGCCAACATGACTCTAAGCCTGCTGATAGGTCCAATTTTAAAATACATGTAACTTAACTTTTATACTAACAAATGGATTTCATCCAAAATTGGCACAACAAGAGATCATAATATTTCAGATTATTTCTGACCAACGCATGCATGACATTGTTCCCAACATGATTTTACGCGCGCTGATAGATCCAACGTCTAACTGCATGTAACGCCCATGCTATCCATTGGACTTCAACCAAATATTGTATTCTGTAGGCCTACCTTAAGAGATGGAACTAACAATATATTCAGTCACCAGGGCTGCCAACTGTAGTGCTCTATTAGGCTACAGGTATATTTCAAACTAATTAGAAATTTCGCATTACCAACTTAATTTCGCTATTTTTCTAGATAGATTGGCATGAATCATAAATTTTAAGAAAAGGAGGCTTCTTAGTTCGTCACGGAACTTCTTGTTTATGTATTAAAAATATCTGAAATATGTGACAAAAAAGTAAAAATATTTTATAATGTGAATATAAACAATATGCAAAACTCATGAATGCAATTTATTTTACGTCTTACTGACTGTTGAAGCATTGCAATACACAATGGGATTTCCTTGTCCATAGTCATATTGCACCACATGCTATACCTACCCCTCTCCCAACTACCTAGAACCAGTGTCACTCGCATGCAGTTCATTTCTGGCACTGTGAAGTGTAAGGCAATTCTACGATGCCTAAAGTAAAAACATCTATGTACAAGTTATCGTCTGTCGCAGAATTTAAAGATAATTTTACTTCTGATGGGGGCGTTCGGTTCTGTGGGAATGCAATAAAGACGTAATAGCGATTTCAAGTTACACAACATCTCATGGGCAAGAAACATATTGCCGCAGTTTTGTGCCTTCAGAATAAGTGTTTCACGATAATCGTCGGCCATTTGTGATGGACAACCTGAAGATGTATCTCGTTGTGTATTGCAATGCTTCAGCAGTCAGTGAGACATAGAATAAATTACATTCGTGTGTATGGGCCTTGGAGGGCTTCTACAATGTGTTAGGGGATGTTTAGCGTGTTATGTGGATAGGGGATGTTTGAGTACGTGTTGTGTGTGAGGTGGGGTAAAAGGGGGCATCTATTCAGCTTAGACTCAAAAAGTTAATAACTGTGTATAGAGGATTCTAGTAATAATTAGGGCTCGGGTTTTCAGGTGCTAAAAATCGGGAAAATATGTGACAAAAAAGTAAAAATATTTAATTATAATTTAGTTTATTAATGGAAATATAAACTATATGCTCGTCTATGCAATATATAGAAACACAACACCTCATCTTTTACCAGCCATCCCCGTACCTGGTATTGATCATATTCACATGTCTACACTTCCCCACTAAAACGGGACAAACTTTCACAATCCCAGCATTTCACCTCGCTAGCAGATGCGCAGATAAACGCCATCGGATAAATTAGAATCTGATAATCGGGTGCAATGACGCACACCGCTTTCATCCCTAACAATATACATTGAACTCTAACACTACCACATGCTCGCAAGTGCACTATACTCAGATGGTAAGTATAAGGGCACACAAATTTGAAATGGCACAGATATTAATTAAAATGGGAGATTTTTCAAAAGAAAAAGAGAAAATCATTATACATTCTAAGCGCAAATTTTTGACACGACGAACCACGAACCCAGACGAATCAGGGAAGACTTAGTTTCGGATAGGAAAATAGCTCCTCCTGTTCCGAAACAACGTTGACTCTGACAAGGCCAGAACGCCCAGCTCACTGAGTTATGACGACCTTATTTTCCAGCCAGCATCGTGGAAGGTTCAAGACACCTGACCTCAACTAAGTAGTCTTAAGTTAGTTAGATATAAGGATAAGTCCAAGCCCCCATAGCATGGAGGGCAAGACCTGTTTGCGTACACAAGTGAAGAGAGAAGAAAGAAGAAAAAGTCCTATAGCAAATAGGTGAAGATTACGTCAAGAAAAGATTAATATGATGATTAATATTAAATGATACGCGATGAATTTTCCGCTAACAATAATAAATGATTCCCGGGGACGCCCGATGATATGCAATTATATGCGATTATTTATGGCTGGATTTAGACAGCTCCTTAACCTGGTCCATGAGGCAATTATAATTGGCTACATGGATAATTCTTGCCAGGCGCGTCCACGTCGCGGGGGTGGGCAACGGTACTGTAATATACCATGGAACTACAGTACCGGCTAAGTTCTGGCGAGGACCCAGTCCTATCGGGTATAACATAGGCCCCGTGCACAGGGTTACGTGCGAAGACCTCAACGGAATCTGCAGCGGAGAAGATGGACTTTGGAACGGTGGAGATTGAGGAAGAGGCAACCCAGTACTCAGGGAATAGTATGACTACAGCATCAATCGGCAGCGTCTGTTTCCCATGTAAGGGGCGGCTGCAAGGGCGTCTGTTTCCCATGTTAGGGGCGGCCTGAATAATAGCTGGCAGTAGCTTCATAAAATGCCTTTGGGAGTGGCGACCCCATCGTAATAATAGCCTAAAATGGAAATGGCACTTCCAATGATTCAGAGAAGGTTAGGGCGTACCCTGCAGGCGACGCACAGTTCCTTTTGTACTGGGGGAACTGTGAGAAATGGGCAACCAGTAACCGAAATTAAAGTGGGAATCATGAATGTCATGACCCTGACAGGCAAGGTGGAGGAGGTGGTAGACTTCATGGGGAGGGAGAATGTTGGAATAATGGGGCTGAGTGAAGTGAAATGGAAAGGTAAAGGAAGCAAGAAATTGAGGAAAGGATATATATTATACTGGAGTGGTGGCCAAGAGGCAAAAAATGGCATGGGACTGATAACCTCGAAACAACTGGAGGAGTATGTTGAAGTGGTCGAATGTGTGAGTGACAGAACAATGAAAATTAGAATGAAGATGAAAAATGACGTGATGGACTTCATACAAGTGTATGCACCACAGACTGGAAACAGAGAAGAAGATATTGAAGTATTCCTGGAAGATGTAGAAAGAGTAATTTCAGATGTAGAAGTGGTGATCATGGGAGATAAGAATGCACAAGTCGGAAATGAGAGAGAAGGAAAGGAAGAAGTCATTGGACCATATGGATATGGGAAAAAGAACCGGGAAGGAGAGGAACTTGTCAACTTTTGTGAAAGGAATGGACTGATAGTGGGTAATTCATGTTTTCGGAAGAAAAACAGCAGGAAAATTACAAGATATGGGTGGGGTGATAAAAGAACAAAATCAGTAATTGACTACTTTCTGGTGGAAAGGACTAATCGCAGAAAGCTGATAGATGTGACAGCTTTACCAGGAGAAGCTTTGATGGGGACCATAGAGCTGTGGTGGCAAAATTTAGATTGGGAAAATTGGAAAACCTGAAGGAGATCAGAGAAAGTAAAATAAAAGTATGGAAATTGAAAGACAAAACTGTACAGGAAGATTTTCAGGTGAGATTGAAGCAACAAATCCCAGTTAATGAAGTGGAAAACGTAGAAGAGGAATGGTCCCTCTTTAAAAAGGCATTTGCTGGTGCAGCAGCGAGTGCTTGTGGTAGGACGTCAACAAGAGTGAAAGAGAAGGAGACACCGTGGTGGAATGAGGAAGTGAGGAAAGCAGTGAAAGAAAAGAAGTCTGCATGGAAAGAATGGAACCGAGATCAAACAGAATAAAGCAAAAGGAAGTATCACGACAGCAAACGGAGGTGTAAGAAAGTGGTAGGAGAAGAAAAGAAGAAAAGTTGGGAAGAATTTACACGAAGAATGGAAACAGATGTAAGTGGCAGTAAAAGGATGCTGTATGGACTTCTAAGAAGTAAGAGGAAAGAAAGAGTTACTACAAAGCTAGTGAAAAAGGAAGATGGAGAGTTGTTAACACACCCAGAAGAGATAAAGGGACGATGGAAGGAGTATTTCGATAAGCTATGTGAGCAATTGTACTGGTGAGATGGAAGTGACACAACCTGACGACTCTATAACAGAAGATGATATAACAATGCTGGAGGTGGAATTAGCAGTACAGAAAATGAAGATGGGAAAAGCAACAGGGGTGGATGAAATCAGTGTAGAAATGATAAAGGCTGCAGGACCTGTTGGTATGCAATGGCTGCATCGACTGCTAAAGTGTGTGTGGAAACGGAAATATGTACCAGAAGACTGGGAGAAAGGGCTAATAATACCAGTGTTTAAGAAGGGGGACAAGAAGGTGTGTGATAACTATAGAGGGATCACCCTCATATCACAGATAGTAAAAATACTGGAAAGGATATTAGAAAGAAGAATGAGAAGAAAGGTGGAAGGAGAGTTGCAAGAGGAACAGTATGGCTTCAGGAGTGGAAGATCCACAGTGGACCCAAACTTTAGCTTGAGGCAGGTGATGGAAAAGGATTGGGAATATGGAGAGGATTTGATCATGACTTTCATAGATCTAGAAAAGGCATATGATAGTGTCCCCAGAGAGAAGGTATGGGAAACCATGGTTAAGAAGAGTCTGGGAAGAGAAATGTTGGAAATGGTGCAAGCAATGTACAACAACTGTGTTAGCAGGGTACTGACCCCAGTTGGAAAGACAGATTGGTTTAGGAACAAGACTGGACTAAGACAGGGGAGTGTGCTGTCACCCCTCTTGTTCATAATGGTGATGGATGAAATTGTAAAGGAAACAAAGGAAGCATATGGACATAAAGAAATGAAGTTACTGTTATTTGCAGATGATTTTGTGGTCTGGGGAAGGAACACCGAAGAAGTGCAAAAACAACTAGATGCACTGAACGAAAATATTCAGAAGTACGGCCTGAAAAGCAGTATAGAGAAAAGCAAGACCATGGTGATGACAAGAGGGGAAAGACAAGGAAAGGGCACTGTGAAAATTGGAAGTCAGAGTTTGGAAATTGTGGACACGTTCAAATACCTAGGAAGTAAATTGATGCAAACTGGTAGGTTGGACATGGAGATTGGCAGGAGGGTACAGCAGAACAATGCATTCTATCAAAGTGTAAGAAAACTTGTTTGGGATAAGGAAGTACCAAGGAAAAGCAAGGAGGTAATGTATAAAGGGTACTATGTTCCCATATTAACTTATGCAGCTGAGACTTGGACCCTGACAAGCAGGCAAGAGAGTAGAATCCAAGCCAGTGAAATGAAATTCCTAAGAAGTATGATAGGAAAGACAAGGAAAGACAGAGTGAGGAATGAAGATGTTAGGAAGGAAGTTGGGATGGGGAAACTAAATGAGAGAATTGAGAAGAATAAACTAAAGTGGTTTGGGCATGTAAAGAGGATGGAGGAAAATAGAATACCAAGACAGATGCTGGAGGCAAAGTGCAAGGGTAAGAGAGCAAGAGGAAGACCTAGAACAAGGTGGATTGATTCAGTGAAGAACAGCGTAAGAAAAAGAAATCTGGACTGGGACAAGATCGTGGAAGAAGAATGGTGGAAGGAAAGAGGAAAGTGGAGAAGTGCCATAAATACCCCGACCCGGCAGGAGCTGGATAAGGGGAAGTGATGATGATGATATTTATGGCACAAGCCGAGGATGCGATTCGAATGCGATTGATACATGATCAGTCGGCACCATTAGGCCATCGTACCAACTGGGTAAGTCCGACAACATGATCATCAATGCGACAGAGCAATTTGAAATGCGACGATACGATCATCGATACGATGAGCAAATAACGATCGAGGGCGCAAGGAGAGCGCCTCTGTCCGAAATATATGTTAATAACCTTTATATGTTTTATATAATTTCAGCACGAGCTCCAACGAAGGCGACGTGAACTTACCAGGGTACAGGTAATGCCCATGCGGCAAGGAATACATTTTTTTTTTTCACTAACACATTCTTACACACAATCTAACACATTTGTTACAATTTACACATACACTTGATTATAGATATAAGCCAGTAGATTAAGACTGCAGTAGATCCTAAGATGCGCATAGTATATAAGGCGCCAGAGGGTACATGACATATATGACAGAGGATGCATATATATACATAATCACCATGCATTTCATTTTACAGGCCCACAGACCAGCCGGCAATCACACTGACATTTAAACATTCTTTCTCCTTCCACAGGTGGCGACAGACATCGAGTGAGTTCGGTGTCGCCCTTTTATAATTATGGTAGTGCAAGGTGTGCGTACAGATTTTTAGCACCTAAAATTCCGAGCCCTAATTATTACTAGAATACTCTATACACAGTTATTAACTTTTTGAGCTCCTACTGTATGCCGAGTGGGGTTCGACATTAAAATATTTAACTTCCTCTCTGACGTCGAGTCCCACACGACATGACTATAGCTTGTACTTACAGCGCTCGTATGTCTTCTGTGCTGTATTCCAGTATTGTGGAGCCATCTAGTGGTCTCCGAGAGAACACCTTTCCCTATTTACATTCCCGTATATACCGTATTTCCTCGCATAATCGTCGCACTTTTTTTGCCAAAATTTCGCGGAAAAAAGCAGGGTGCGACGATTATGCGAAGAATATTTAATTTCAAAGAATATACTGTATCATTATTTGCTGCATGGGCCAGTCATTCGCGTAGCGTGAGTCTGGCGTGAGTCATAGCCCGCAGTCAGAGACAGGGTTCTTTCTTCTAACAAGGTCACGACTGGTTAACGCTCTGCGGAATGTGCTGACGAAGCTGGCCATTCGCGTCGTGGTTCATAGGCCGCAGGCATAAAGACGAGATTAATTTCTCCTGACAAGATCACTCCAGATTAGGCCTATAAACTCGCGGAATGTGCGCTGGCCGTTCGCGCCACATAGCCCGCAGGCATAAAGACGAATTACTTTCTGCTGTCAAGATCACGCCAGATTAGGCCTATAAACTCGCGGAATGTGCGCTGGCAGTTCCCATCACGGTTCATAGCCGGCAGGCATAAAGACGATATTACTTTCTCCTGACAGGATCACGCCAAATTAGTCCTATAAGCTCGCGGAATGTGCGCTGGTCGTTCGCGTCACAGTTCATAGCCCGCAGGCATAAAGACGAGAGTACTTTCTGCTGACAAGATCACAGCAGATTAGGCCTATAAGCTCGTGGAATGTGCGCTGACCATTCGCGTCGCGGTTCATAGCCCGCAGGCATAAATACGATATTACTTTCTCTTGACAAGATCACGCCAGATTAGGCCTATACGCTCGCGGAATGTGCGCTGGCCGCTCGCGTCACAGTTCATAGGCCGCAGGTCTAAAGATGAGATTACTTTTTGCTGACATGATCACGCCAGATTAGGCCTATAAGCTCGCGAAATGTGCGCTGACCATTCGCGTCGCGATTCATAGCCCGCAGGCATAAATACGATATTACTTTCTCCTGACAAGATCACGCCAGATTAGGCCTATACGCTCGCGGAATGTACGCTGGCCGCTCGCGTCACAGTTCATAGGCCGCAGGTCTAAAGATGAGATTACTTTTTGCTGACATGATCACGCCAGATTAGGCCTATAAGGTCGCGAAATGTGCGCTGACCATTCGCGTCGCGGTTCATAGCCGGCAGGCATAAATACGATAATACTTTCTCCTGACAAGATCACGCCAGATTAGGCCTATACGCTCGCGGAATGTGCGCTGGCCGCTCGAGTCACAGTTCATAGGCCGCAGGTCTAAAGATGAGATTACTTTTTGCTAATATGATCACGCCAGATTAGGCCTATAAGCTCGCGGAATGTGCGTTGGCCGTTCGCGTCGCGGTTCATAGCCGGCAGGCTTAAAGATGAGGTTACTTTCTCCTGACAAGACCATGCCAGATTAGGCCTATACGCTCGCGGAATGTGCGCTGACCGTTCGCGTCGCGGTTCATAACCGGCAGGCATAAAGACAAGATCACGCCAGATTATACGCTCGCGGAATGTGCTAAGTGACGAAGCTTGCCGCTCGCGTCAAAGTTCATTGCCCGCAAGCATAAAGACGAGATATTTTTCGTCTGACAAAGTCGCGCCAGGTTATAAAGTCGCGGCAGCGTGTGCAACTGACTGGCGCATAAATACGAACATGCTATGCGACGATTATGCGATGAAATTTTATAAACCTATTTAATGTTTGAAAAGTGGGGTGCGACGATTACGCGGTGGCGACGATTATGCTAGGAAATACGGTACTCTAATACCACCCGCACATTTTTAAACAAATTCGGACGTGAAAAATTGGGGTGCGGGTCTTATTTGAGTCATCCAAATTTGAAAGATCTAAATTGCCCGCCGCGCGCGATATCGGGTGTTGCGAGTATCCGCTAGATGGTGCTAGCCTTCTTCCGGCTATAACTTTGTTTTACCGTAAGCACGCGGCGTCATACAGTCACGCGCACGTTCTCCGAGTGTAAACATGAATGCTACGAAACGTTTGCGGTCATTTACTGTGAGTGAGGAATTGAAAGTTGTGAGGGAAGCTGAAGTTATTGGAAATCGTGGCCGGTAGGAAATATGATATTGATGAGTCATGTATTCGTGATTGACCGGGATGACGTCTACGCTACAACCACGGGATGTATGTGTGAACCGCCCGTTCAAAGCAGCCTTGAAACAGCTGTATACGGAGCGGATGGCGGCCGATAAGCACACACCGACTCCAACTGGTCGTATTCAGCGCCCGAAAGTTCAGCTGCTGTGTTCGTGGATTTTGACGGCATGGAATCGTATCTCTGGAGATCTCATACGGAAGAGCTTCAAGAAATGTAGTATTTCGAATGCTATGGATGGCAGTGATGACGACATTTAGTGGGAAAGTGATGGTGATAAAAGTTCCGAAGTTGGCACTTCTGATGACGATGAATGAAGTGTTTGTGTACTTTTATTTGTATATTTAATCGTTTGATGTGTGTTATTTTAGGACGACTTCAAAACTGTTGGAAACTATTTTGGATAAATGCTATTCTGTTTATTTAGTTAAGATAGTAAATAACTTTGAGTGAAATGGTTTTTTTTATTTTAATTTTGTTCTTCAAAATCAGGGTGCGGGTCTTATTCGGGGGCGGGTCGTATTCGAGTAAATACGGTAGTTTGTGGGAATTGTAATGAATTTTTAACCTTTGTTATTCTCAAATGTTTATGACAGTTTTACTGATGATATACATCCAATGTAAACATGGCGTCTGCTTCATCTTTGAAAAGTACCATACTATGAAAAACTACAAGGATTGATGTAGGTTGTGTTCTAACTGTAAATAGATTTCTTGTAACGTAATTATATTTTGTGTTAGATTGTTTTGCAGTGTTCACTTCCTACTGCTGTTCATAGTGCAGAAATTAATTAGGAGTGGAGCAGGAAGCTTATGCTAAGGATAATGGAGTTCAGAAGGTTAAAAATCAATATTATCAATTTTTATATCCAAGAATTATTTTATGGTGTAAAATGGATTTTCTAACATCTAGTTGTACAGTTTTTTTTAAGGTATCGAAGGGGACTGTGCAGAATGTGATAATTTATTAAAACAATGCATGCCATTTACTTTTAGTTAGCTACCAGTTTTTGCCAGTCTATGGCTTGGGATACCAATGTTTCCTTTATTTCGGGTTGTGATGGTGTATGCTTTCCCCAGTGATAAATTCATTTAAATTGTTTTGACACACAGTAACAAGGTGAAAATATATAATTTTGTAATTGTTAATATTTTAAGTCTAATAAGACAGTGCTCTAGGATCAGCTTCTGAATCAGCAACATATTATGGACATACGGTGAGTGACTCCATAATAGCAGCCTTTAAGAAATGTGGGACTGAAAGAGCCCAAAATATGCCATTCTCAGATAGTCTGTTGTCAGATTGTGTTAGTGTACTGAGCGAAATTCCACCTATTCAATCAAAACTCCTCACAGTCAAACTCGGGAGGTTATAAATTATGTACATTTCTAGAAGAGGACAAATACCGGGCTATACATTAGTTGAAGCCATCCATCACCAACAGTATGGAATTGCCACTTACGCCAAATCTGGCCTGACTGGAGTACAAGTTGTTCAATCGAGTGACAAAGATCTTATCTTCTCTATAGTAGTAAAAATTAATTACCTAATCGTCGTTAATGTGTACAAGCCTCCTTGCATCAGATGGACTTCGAAAGTTTTGCCCACCTTCAACCATCCCTGCATCTATACTGGGGATTTTAATAGCCACCACACAAACTGGCGGTATGACACAGTAGATTATGATGGTGAGGTACTAACTCAATGGGCAGAAATATCCGATCTGCATCTAGTTTTTGACGCGAAAGACAAAGGCTCCTTCCATTCTGCTCGTTGGGGAAGAGACTACAATCCCGACCTAACATTTGTGTCCAAGGATTGTCTTGATCAGCCTCTTAACACTGCACGTGAAATACTGTCTAACTTCCCAAACAGCCAACACCGACCAGTTCTTCTGGAAACTGGCACGAAGATACCCCTGGTGAACTCAGTACCTCTACCCAGGTGGAATTTCAACCGTGCAAATTGGGACAAATTCTCTGAAGATCTTGATCGGAAGCTATTTGATTCAAAACTAGAGCCAATTGCCAATAACTATGATGACTTCGTTAACCTAGTAATTTCAGCTGCTAAATTAAACATCCCTAGAGGTTTCAGAAAAGACTATGTGCCAGGCTGGAACCCTGAAAGCGAGGCGCTATACGAAGAATATCTAACAACAGGCAATCATGAAGTTGGTTCGAAGCTGCTACAATCACTAGAGAAGAATAGGAAACAAAAGTGGGAAGAAACAGTGAAAAACATGGACTTCGCGAAATCGAGCAGAAAGGCTTGGAGAGTCTTAAATCGTCTTACTGGAAAACATGTCTCCAAAAAGCAGTATACTAACTTGAGACCAGATGCCATTGCAAATAGAATGGTGGATATTACTCGATCCAAAAGAGATAAATGTCACACGAAAACAGTGAAACAAAAGCTCACCGAACTCAAACGTAGAACTCAGAAGAATGAGAAACTGTCTAGGCCATTTTCTGTTCAGGAAGTTGAAACCGCTATCAAGATGTTGAAAACTGGTAAAGCTGCTGGTCCAGATGGCATCTGTAATGAATTCCTGCGAAACATGGGTCCACATAGCATCAGCTGGCTTACTTCACTTTTTACTTTCATCCTTCAGACTAACAACCTACCAAAGCAGTTTAAACGGTCAAAGGTGATCGCCCTTCTTAAACCTGGCAAGTCGGAGCAGAGACCTGAAAACTACTGTCCAATAGCACTTCTTAGCTGCATTTATAAACTTTTAGAACGAGTCCTTCTTGCCAGAATAGCACCACTCATTGAAGCTGTAACCCCACCAGAACAAGCTGGATTCAGGAAAAACCGAAGCTGTACTGATCAAGTCTTGGCCCTCACCACTCACATTGAAGCAGGGTTTCAAAAGAAGCTAAAATCAACAGCTGTCTTTATCGACCTGACTAGCGCATATGATACTGTCTGGCGACATGGACTGATCCTCAAAGTGCTGGAAGCTATCCCCTGTTTGGAAATTGCAAATCTTATCTCTAACATGCTTTGTGAAAGAGAGTTCGTAGTATTTCTAGATGATGCTAAAAGTCGCAAAAGGAAACTAAATAATGGTCTACCCCAAGGATCAGTTTTGGCCCCAGTTCTATTCAATCTGTACAGTTCATGACTTGCCACCAACGACAGCTACTAAGTTTATTTAAGCAGATGACATTGCACTGGTAGCTCAAAGCAGAACTTTTGAAGATGCAGAAGGCACTCTTACAACCGATCTGGAGAAAATGTCAACGTTCTTCAAGTCCTGGCGACTGATCCCAAGTATGTCTAAGACAGAGGTTTCATGCTTCCATCTTGCCAACCGACTAGCAAACTATAAGCCAAAAGTTGTATTTCGTGGTGAAAAACTGAAATACAACCCATTCCCGAAATACCTAGGTGTCATGCTGGACCGAACTCTGAGCTACAAAGAACACCTCACCAAGCTCTCTCACAAAATTTCCACCAGAAATAACATCCTGCACAAGCTTTGCGGTAGTTCATGGGGAGCCACGGCGGACTGCTTAAGATTAACGGGTATCAGTCTAGTCTATTCTGCAGCGGAATACTGTGCTCCAGTATGGTTGGAAAGTGCACATGTGCATAAAGTGGATACCAAGCTGAATGACACTATGCGTTGCATAACTGGCACCATAAAATCAACCCCTCGCCACTGGCTACCAGTACTCAGCCACATTCCACCACCTCACCTGAGGAGGAAGGAAGCTCTGATCAGAGAAGCAAAGAAGATCTATGCTTCTCCCTCATTACCAATACATCAGGAATTCTGCCACCCACCACCGAAGCGACTTCATTCGAGGAGACCAACCAGTTTATTGGCCGACCAACTTCTGTCAAATCGATTCAACCTAAACCAATGCTGGCAGGACGAATGGTCAAACTCAACGTCTGGAACTAGTGCCCAGGAGATCAACCCAACGGTGAAAATACAAGGATTTGACCTTCCTAGAAAATTATGGTGTCGCCTCAATAGACTGAGAACCAGGCATGGCCGTTGCAATTACCTATGCCATAAGTGGGGTTGGATAGATTCCCCATTGTGTCAATGCAATGAGGAGGAACAGACCATGGACCATATCATCCAGCGCTGCCCTCTACACGCCTACTCCGGGAGCCCTAGTGATCTGTTTCATCTTCGAGAATGTACTGTGGAATGGCTCCAAAACTTGAACTTGGATTTGTGATTTGTTTTTATGTAATTCACCATACGATTAAATTAAAATTTCTTTATGAAAAGTGAAGGAGCATCAGTTGAGGTCTTAACTCCTGTGGAAAAAAGAAAGAGCAGGATAGAGTGGTAGTTGCAACTTAACCCTTTCCTTGTTGCATTTCCAGGCATGATATCCCCAGAAATTACCCATTATTTTAGAATAAGAAGTACTGTGGACATGGGTATAAACTCTTGCACATAACATTGGAACGATATTTTTATTTATTTATCGTATGGAAATTTTTGGCTCGCCCGAGTCTTTAGCTGCTTCCAGCGGACACCCTTAGGGTGAGCTACAAGTTCCGTTCAATTTCAAGAAGTTCCAACTTTCGCTACCAGATATCAATTATACCTAGTGGTGAATGTTGTAACTTTGATAAAGCGTTCCGACAAAATCTAACCTAACAATTTTGCTTCAAACATGTTTAGTCTGTGGAAGGATCTTTTACATGCCATAAATGTACGACATGGGACCGCCGGCTTTACTTCATTTGAACTATATAATACAGTACATTTAAATAAAATAAAATTTTACGCGTGAATTACCAACAGTCTTGCAATGACCCACAGTAAATCACACTCACCTGAGGTCCTTGGTTTGAAGTCTGCCCTCATATAATCACAATTTTAAAACTCTTCGAAACCTGGCGCAGTCAGCTGGCATTTGAGGGTGTGCAAATGCGAGGGAGCCGTATCAGTACATTTACTGGCACGTTAAAGAACCCCTTCGGGGCAAAATTCCGGCACCCCGGCATCTCTAAAAGCCAGGGTAGTTAAAAGGGACGTAAAACCAATAACATTAACATTAATAATTTTAAAACTATATGATCTGGCCACATACACAATTATGAAACCAAGTTTTAAAAAAACGTGTCGTCAATGGAATTTACACAGTTTTCACAAAATGAACACAAACTTACATTATTTACTGTTTTTTTTTCCTGAGGTCCCTGGTTCAGAACAACTTCAGCATCTTTTTATTTCTCCCAGAATTAGTCACATTGGCCCATACTACAAAAATTGCCAAATCCTAATTTAAATATGCTAATATCTTGGTAGCCTGCTCCATGAAATCCTAATTTAAATATGCTATTATATTCATCTTGGTAGCCTGCTCCATGGAGTCCTTAGTTCCCAATATCTACTCCCATCGCCAGTAAAATCATCTGGCGGAGTAAAAGACAAGGAAGGTTCAATGCTTGGTTGTAGGCCACCGTCACCACTGGCATTTACAGTAAGCTGGTTTGCTGTATCCAGATCAATATCACTGTAACTATCATTTAACTAATCATTTACATCTAAATCACACAGAACATTACTTCCACACGAGCTTTCTGAATCACTAACATCGCTTCTATTCAATTCTTTCAGGACATCGACATCTGAGAGATCAGCCATATTTCCTAGCAACAGCTGGGAGAAAGGTCAAGGAACAAACATTTATTGTTACCGTTAAAAGCAACACTATGCCTTCTAAATGCTGTCCTATGCCTGCCTGACACATTACCGATAGTTCACAATTAGTTTTAATTCCATACCAATACGAGAGGTGCCAGGAGAATTCCAAGAACATACACGGGCGCTTTAAAAGAGAGCTGTGACTTCAATATCCTGGGGCTTTGAGAAGGAAAGGGTTTGAACAAAACACTTCTCTGCCCATACCAGCCAAAATTATGAATCAATTGTTATGAAAGTTTTTCAACATGTTAAGTGAAACTGCCTTTACAAGATAAAATAGTTGTTAGTGAAAAAGCTTCACTGTTACCAACATTACAATTAAGGATTTTTTTAAATCGAAATATTAAGCAAAAGGTACATTTATTACCTAACTATTAAAGTTGGATATTTTAAACTAAACACACTAAAAGTAGAGTGTGTTGCTTGCAATCCAGCCTACAATCATGGTTCTAGTTCTTCAAACTTACCGATTGAAAATTTTTCTTTGGAAAGTTTTTTTAAAAACCTATGTTTCTATTAACACAGCATTTTTCTCTGAAGTTACATAAATACTCGAGCTGTAATTCTAGGTATATAAAAATACTATGAATATTTCAAGTAGATCAGTGCAGAACTCTGAGATAATCATCATATATATTATTTCAGTAGTATAGATCCCTCCAGCGGTCCCAAGAGACCGATCGTGACAGATGAGCATCCAAATGAAAGAGAATAGACATTAGCAGTGACGAATTGCACTCTACTTTCATAAATATCTGTAATTTCTTTAAAAAACGACTTAAAAAAATGTATGAAGTGTGTGATTTGCAAATACTGTTGCTGTAGGAAAATACGCACAATAATTGCTGTCCATTTCACATTTTGACCGCTGTGACGCCTGTTTCATGCCATTTGAAAATTTTGAGGCCTTTCCTTTATCATTTTGAATGGATTTCAGAAACAGTAAATCAAAGGAATGAGTACCGTACTCAAATCATATAATTTCATAAATATCGAATAACCGGTGAGTGTTATGATCCAATTTTCAGTGATTGGCTTCGTAAGTTAGGGAACGTAGAACTTGGAATTCTAACTGAAATGTAAATAGAGTTCAATAATCATTTGGTTGAAATAACACCCATTCTCCTTAGGTCTCTCATTATAAACCTAAAGTGAGGTTTATGAACATGGGAGATTTCTCGCACGGGTCCGCTAGTATATATTATTTTGGTAGTATAGATCCCTTCTGTGGCACTCACAAGCGACCGGTCATGACAAATGAGCATTCAAATGAAAGAGAATAGACATTAGCAGCACTCTAATTTCACAAATATCTATCATTGCTTTAAAAAAATGTTCAAAGTGTGTGTTTTCCAAATACGGTTCATCATCATCACCAAGTTTCCACTCCAGTTTCCCGGGTGTGGTTTACTAGCGCTCTCCATTTTGGTCGATTCATGTACCACTGCTCCTTCAAGACTTCATCCCAGTTGACCAAATACTGTTGCTATACGAAAAAATGCTCAATAATTGCTGTCCACTTCACATTTTGGCAGCTGTGATGCCTGTTTCATGTCATTTGAACATTCTGAGGCCTTTATCATTTTGAATGTATTTCAGGAACAGTAAATCAAAGGAATGAGTACCGTACTCAAATCGTATAATTTCATAAATATCGAATAACCGGTGAGTGTTATGATACAATTTTCAGTGATTGCCTTCTTAAGTTAGGGAACGTAGAACTTGGAATTCTATCTGAAATGTAAATTGTGTTCTATAATCAATTGGTTGAAATAAAAACATAACCTTTCTCTTTAAGTCTCTCATTATAAACCCAATGGGGAAAGAGTGCATTATGAACATGCGAGATATCTCGCACGCGTCCGTTAGTGTGCCTTACTTGGATCAAAATGGAAGTTGTGGGAAATGGCTGTGAAAGAAATGCCTGCTACAGTAATTGGTGGATGTTTGCCAAAGTTGACAAACTTGGTTCTTGGAAATAAATTAACATTTATGTTCCCAACTTCCCGTGATAATTCAATATGTTGAGAAACCAAAATACCAACAACAAAAAAGCGGGGAAAATTCACCACAACCTAAGTTAGCGCTACCTTAAGTGCAAAGAGAAGACTGTGAGAAGGCCTATTAAAGAAGGAAGTGTGAGGAACAGTGTACCTCATTTAAAACATTAAGGCCAGTCACAATACTGATATTGATGATTTTGATAAATGTGTTATTCAACGAACTATTAATGATGGCTACAAATTCATCCGAGTAATTAAAGTGATTAGGCCTATCATCTTTAACTTCAATTCTAACAGCTAACGGCCTCAATAGAGGGTTTCAGTACGCAGTACACCTGAGTTACTAAATTACGTACACTCGTATCGTTTGCCGAGTATGGCAATTCTTTTATTTTTAGTTGTGATTGAAATAATGAACTGAAGATAAAATACCAACCAGCCGGCAGGACTCCCAACTACCAGTGAAGCACGTGTTTTAAGGACCTCCTGTCAGCTGCTACTACTAAACTCGTTAGTATCAATGTACAAGCTCTCGAGACTATTTTAAGGGGCCTAACATCTGGGTTATCGGCCCCTAATGGTTTGGATGATCGTGAAAATGTAAATGAAATGGAACTATACCTAAAACTTAACTACATACAACTAAAACTAACTACTGACTTACACACTAGAAGAGGAAATGGGGAAAAAAAAGGAGAATAGGGTAATTAAAGAGACAGGAGGGAAGGAAATGCCCTCAACCCTCGAAGAATGAGAATTCAGGGCCTTGGAAGAAAGGAGTGCCACAAACAGTAGAGTGGAAAGGGAAAGAGGAGAGGGACCAGCCCAAAGGCAATGAAAGAAGGAGAAAAACCAGACCCAGCTCAGGAAGCCCTCGGGGTCGCCAACTCCCGAACTCACCAGACGAGATCGTTATTGTTGTTTTAAGGGGCGGAACTACGAGGTCATCTGCCCCTCTTAACACAGATTAAAGAATACAAATTTTGAATTGAATTTAAAATTTTGAGGTGGACATCTAAATTTAAAAAGACCAAAAATTAATAAAACAAAAACAAACAATTAAATAAATAAAAAAAAAAAAAAAATATAAACATAAATAAAAATTACGGAAAAAACAAAAACATTATCATTCAAAAACGAACAAGTCGTTGAGTCAAAGTTCACTGGAAAATTTAGATTGCTGGCCCTAACCCACTCTCACTTATAAAGCGGATAACGCGATCAGCAGCCACCGCGTCATCGGCTAATATAAGTTTGAGTGTCGTCTGCAAACCAAGGTTTCTTCGTAAGTCAGCAAGATCCACACACTCGGTGAAAATGTGGGCCACGGTGAAAACGGCTCCACAGGTACAAAGTGGGGGGTCTTCCCTTCTCATTAGGTACGAGTGGGTGGATCTTGTATGACCTATCCTTAGCCTACACAAAATGACGGACTCTCTCCGGGCCCGGAAGGAGCTCCGCCAAACGCGAGTAGTTCCCTTGATCGCTCTCAGTTTACTGGGCAGTGGGTCAGCTAGCCACTGACTCTCCCAAAAAGCCAGAACTTGTAGGCGTAACTGAGAGCGAATATCTCTAGCGGGTACCTCCATTGGTCGAGGTGGTAATGATACCGCCTCTTTTGCAGCTTGATCTGCTAACTCATTTCCCGCAATTCCCATGTGGCTTGGAAGCCACAGAAAGGTGATTCGAGTGTCAGCGTGGCACAGCCCGGCTAGTAGGTCGTGGATTCGCTGCACTAGGGGGTGTTGCGGGAAACATGTAGCAATTGACTGCAACGAACTCAAAGAGTCGGTACACACGAGAAAGTGGATTCGAGCATCCTGTAGTGCAAACTGCAGAGCTTCATAGATGGCAACGAGCTCCGCAGTAAACACACTACAGGCCTCAGGCAAAGAGATCTTGGTATTTGCACCATCAATAACGTAAGCACAACCCACCTTCTCGTCCACCTTCGAACCATCCGTGAATAGAATGCCAGCGTCCGGAAATTGGTGAACTATGCTGTGGAACTGCCTCCGGTAAACGGAGGCATCCGTGTTCACCTTAGGACCTCGGTGCAGATCTAACCGAATTTCCGGACGCGGGACTTGCCACGGAGGCACCTCGCTAGATGTCCGGATCATACAGGGACCTACAGCCACTCCTATTTCGGTACACGAGCTATCAAGTCTAATACCAACCGGCCGAGTGGCACGAGGCAGGTTGGCGTACCCCTGGTGGTTTTGGGTACCGAAGAGAGCTTGATAGGTCGGGTGTTGCGGCATTTGACGCACATTGGCAGCATATGCTAACAGCATATGTTGGCGTCTATAATTTAAAGGTGGAACACCCGATTCGGCGAGTAGGCTGGGTATCGGGCTGGTCCGGAAGGCACCGGTAGCCAGCCTAACGCCACTATGGTGGATACTGTCCAGCATTTTCAAGGTTGCCGGTCTTGCTGAACCGTATGCCGCAGAACCATAGTCTAGCCGGGACAGGACGAGGGCTTGGTAGAACCGTAGCAGCACCGCACGGTCAGCCCCCCACGTAGTGCCACTAAGAAACCTGAGCATGTTCAGTTTCCTGAGACATGTCATTTTCAATTGCCGTATATGGTGCTGCCACGTTAACTTGCTGTCAAAATGGAGCCCCAGGAAGCGATAAGCGTCAACCACCGGCAACGCAGCATCCCTGAGATGTAGTTCAGGGTGTAAATGTAGCCTCCGTAGCCGACAAAAATGGACGACGGAGGTTTTCGCTGCTGAAAAACGAAAACCCCGGTCGTGAGCCCACCTGTCGACCCGGTTGATGGCTAGCTGCAATTGCCGTTCCACGACTGCCATACTTCCAGAGCTGTAATGCAGAGCTAAATCGTCTACATACAGCGATGGAACTACCGCTGACCCGGCGGCGGCAACAATGCCATTAATGGCAATCGCGAACAAGGTGACACTCAGCACTGAACCCTGAGGAACTCCATTTTCTTGGGTATAGTACTGCGATAATGTCCTACCGACCCTTACACGGAAGAGTCGGACGGACATGAAATTCGCAATGAAAGTCGGTAAGTTACCACGGAGTCCCCACTTGTGAAGGGTGGAAAGGATCCCGTAGCGCCATGTGGTGTCGTAGGCTTTCTCGAGGTCAAAGAAAACCGTGACTAGGTGCTGCTTCCGGAAAAAAGCCTCCTGTATGGCGCTCTCAAGTCGCACCAGATGGTCAGTGGTGGACCTATGAGAGCGAAATCCACATTGGTACTCAGACAGGAGACCTTTATCCTCCAAGAACCACACCAGTCGACGGTTCACCATCTTTTCGAGCAGCTTACATAGGCCATTTGTCAAACAAATGGGCCTATAGCTGCTTACAAACTTGGGATCCTTTCCAGCCTTAGGAATCGGTATCACGATCCCCTCTCGCCATTGAGATGGAAACTCCCCTTCAATCCATATACGATTGAAGAGGATCAACAGTTCTTTCATACTGGATTCGCACAGATGTTTTAACATTTGATTATGTATGTTATCCGGTCCAGGAGCCGTATCCCTGCACAGTGCAAGCGCACTTCGCAGTTCCCATTCAGAGAATGGTACATTATAGGACTCCGAAGCAGCAGTGGCAAAGGACAAGGGGTGAGTCTCTGACCCCCGCTTCAGAGTCAGAAATGTAGGATCGTAACTCCCGGAGCAGGATACATCGGAGAAGTGCGAGCCAATGCTGTTGGCAATGGCGAGATGGTCCATGATGATGTCCCCATTGATGGACACTCCGGGTATCGATAGTGATGTCGGGAGTCCGGAGATCCGACGAAGCTTAGTCCACACTTGAGATGAAGGAGTATGCGCCGTCATGGACGACACATACTTTTCCCACGTCGTTTTCTTACTCTCCCGAATCAGATATCGGGCTCTAGCACGCATCCTTCTGAAGGTGATAAGGTTGGCCATAGTGTTTTGCCTCCGATAGCATTTGAAAGCACGTCGACGATCTTTAATGGCTGCTGCAATCTCGGCTGTCCACCAAGGGACAAGCTTCCGGCGTGAGTTGCCGGATGAGGAAGGTATTGTTTCCTCAGCAGCAGTCAAAATACCATTCGTTATGTGAATGGTATGATCGTCGACACTCTCAAAGGTATCTTCGGCAAACACCGCACGTGCCGTGAAAGTTGGCCAATCAGCCCGACGGAGAAGCCATCGACTTGGTAACTCGATGGCTCTCTGGTTCGGAAGAGTAACGATAATTGGAAAATGGTCACTATTACAAAGGTCATCGTGTACACCCCACTGTAGCAGGGGAACCAGCGCACGACTGCACAGGGTAATATCGATACTTGAATAAGTACCGTGTGCAATAGAGAAGTGCGTAGGCTCCCCTGTGTTCAACAGACACAGGTCCAGCCGCCTGATCAGCCTCTCAAAATCTCTCCCTTTACCGCTAGTGGTAGCGGAGCCCCAGATGGTGTTGTGGGCATTAACATCTCCCAGAAGGAGAAAAGGAGGGGGGAGCTGAGAGACTAGATCCACCAGCTGGTCGTAATCCGGCTGAGAATCAGGTGGGATGTACACGTTACATACTGTTGCCATTACTGGCAACGAAGTACGAACTGCAACTGCCTCTAGCTGAGTACGCAACGGCACCTCTTCACTAAAGAGGCTAGAGTGGACGAGAGTGCAGACGCCACCAGCGGCCACAGCTCCGTCCATCCGGTCTTTAGAGAAGAGTTTGAAGTGACGCATTGTTGTCTCATGCCCAGGACGAAACCTGGATTCCTGAAGACAGACAATGGTTGCCGAAAACGAAGATATTAATTGTCGTAACTCAGCGAGATGAACAGAATAGCTATTACAGTTCCATTGTAATAGTGCCATGGTGTGGACTTAAGTAGAAGTGGGTCTTCTACTTATGCTTGACCGTTTGCCACCCTTCCCCATCTCTAGTTGGAGATGATGGGGCAGGAGAGCACACCTCAATCTCCACATCTCCGTCCGAAGACGAAGAAAATGGAGCGGGCGCTCTCTTGGGTTGCGCACGGTCGTCGTCGGACCTCACGGGTCTCGCCCTTGGGGAAGAGCGAGAGCGGTGTCGAGGGACTTTCTCCCGGTCCGAAGACTGGGTGTCTGTCCCCGACACGCCCCGAAGAGATTTCTTCTTGGATCGGCGCCGACGTGTGTTTGGGGAAGTAGATGGTCCCTTCCCCACAGACGCCGGGTCCTTATAAAACAAGGTCGCTCCTGCTGGCACCGCTCCACTGGTAGTGGTGGGAGCGGGATGGCCAGCAGATACGTGAGCAGCCCTGCCTTTAGGAGAGGAAGAGAAACGGCGCTGAACCGTTCCCCTCTCCTCCGCCGATCTATTTTCTTTTCTATAGGGGAGTTCCTCCATACGGACGGGCTTGGCTTCAGCAGGCTTCGCCCCCTTGGTGGTAGTGAGAGCAGAAAGGCCAGCAGAGACAGTAGCCACCCCGTCAGCAGGAGGACGAGAGAGACGGCGACGAACCGTCTCCCTCTTCTCCCCTATATTTTTCGTATTAGGTGGGCTGGAAGAAGGACCAGCCCTGGTCGGCAAAGTCTTCTTTCCCCCTTTAGCTGGGGAAGACTTGTTCGCCGACCGTTTCGGAGAAGAAGAGGACTTCTTCTCCGAATTCGCCGGTTTAGGTGTTAAAACCGGCGCCTTCTTAACCGTGGCCGAAGAAGGTTTTGGGACCTCCTCCGGGCTGACAGTGCTCGCTGGTACAGCGAGGGGAGATTTCAAACTCGTATTAAAAGAGGACATCGAGGGTACTGCACTGGAAACTTTAACGGCAGGGGTGATTGAGGGCGTCGCTGCAGCTGCAAACGATACCCGAAATTCGGGGGCATTCATATCACGGTACCTCTTGCGAGCGTCGTGATATGAAAGCCTGTCAAGAGTCCTGATTTCCTGGATCTTGGCTTCCATAATGAATTCAGGGCACTGTTTTGACCGTGGCGAGTGACTTCCTTGGCAGTTGGGACATATCGGGGGAGGCGTACACCTCTCGTCACCCTCATGTGTCCCCTTGCCACACTCTCTACATACGGCCTTCGCAGTACACCTGGCGGAAACATGCCCGAAACTCTGGCACTGGTAGCAGCGCATAGGTGGAGGGATGTACGGTCGCACATCGCAGTTGTACGATGTGACCTTCACCTGCTTAGGTACAACATCACCTTCAAAATGGAGAATAAAAGCGCCGGTATCGACGCTCCTTTCCCCAATCTTTCGGGTGATGCGCCTAATCTTTGTGACGCCTCTCTTCCCCAGATCCCGCAACAGTTCAGCATCGCTATTCAAAATGAGGTCACGATGGAAAATAACTCCACGGACCTCATTCAGCGTTTCGTGCTTTGTGATCTTAACGGGGATTTCGCCGAATTGCGTGCATTCCAGCAACGCTTCGGTTTGCTGCCGGCTAACGGTATGCAGCAAGAGCTGCCCGTTCCGGAGCTTGGAAATCCCGTTAAGATCACCAAATTTCCCCTCGATTTCCTCAGCGAAAATGATCGATTTTACGAGCTTGAAATCATCCCCGTCAGTCCTGGTAGCTACCAGGTAACGAGGTGATCTGTCTGTCGCAAATCGTTGGTTAAAGGCTTCATCCCAAGGCGTATACACCTTGGGATTAGCTCGACACTCCAGAGACGGCTTTTTAAGGGTGCCACCCTGTACAGGTGTCCGTGATCGCTTTGATGGCATCCCGGACGAAATCCTCCCCGAATACTGCCCACTCCGAACGGGGGCTATCACTGTGGGCGCCACCCAGCCAAGGCAATACCTACCTGGCATAGCAGATATTGCCCGGGGTCCCAGTGCCTCGAACAGGCACTTCCCCCTCGGCATGCACAGGATTTATTCAGCTCCAGTATTCGGCCATGCAGGGACCTTCGTTGTAAGGCGGATACTACTGTAGGGTACATGGCGCACCCACCTGACGGGATGGGGCATACCGTCTAGGCTTTCTGGCCAGATGGCCAAGCTGGTGGCCCTTCCCCTAACAGCATGCATGTTTGTTTCTATTGGTCAAACCAGAGCTGGGACCAGAAAACCAAAATCGACCTTTATAAGGCCCCCTCTAAGTCGCCTTTTACGACAGGCAGGGGATACCGTGGATGAATTCTGCCCTCCCCATCCACAGGGGGTCAGAACAAATCAAAACTGGCAAGTTATTCGGCCATGTCGGCCCTATTAGTCGCCTCCTACGACAGGCAGGGCATACCGTGGGTGTATTCTATCCCGCACCCACACGGGGGCCAGACGAGATCCCTTAAGGGTGTAGCACAATCCAGAGTGCACCTTAAGTGGTGGGGTTACACACACCCTGCCTCCTTTAGGGCCTTGAGCAGAAGGCAGGAGATAAAATGAAAAGAAAACACAAGGTCTGACCCCTCGAAAAATGAGGGATCAGGAAAGATGAGGTTGGTTGGTTCTTAAGTTTAGGGGTTGCGACAACGCGGTCATGTAGCCCCGTGTACTTTGGGTGTGTGTGGAATCTGTCTGATAACCGGTGTTAATTGTGATGACTGTATTAGTGGGTGTTATCTGTTTTTTAATTTAAGTACTGCACTTAGAATTTTTCAAATAGTTCCTACTTTTGCCGCCAAGCGCCACCGTCAACGACTACTAGGCCAAGTTCAGGACTTAGATACTAGACGCCACCACAGTCGGCTCTTGGCAACGAACGTAGAAACCTAAGAGCGTTGTTTACATTCTTAACCTATCCAATTTAGCTTCACACAGGTGAAATTAGTGGAAGGTTCTTTAACATGCCATAAAGAAAGATGAGAGAAGGGCCAATTAAGGTGGGAAAAGAAGAGACTCCCTAGGCCTCAGATACCGTAATACCTTCGGGTCGGAAGAGAACAAGAGTTGGCCAAGGGAGGTCGAGAGGAAAGAGAAGACCGTCACAATATAAGTGGAAGTAATGCCGAACTCAGCTGGGGTCCCGTGGTTGCCAACCCACATCCCACAAGTTCTGACCCCTGGGGGACCAGTGTTAAACCTTGAGGATTTTGCTCATATGGGGTATCTAGGAAAAAATTCAGGGGAAGAATGCTGCAATAAAAACAACAATTCAACAATTAGTTGTTAAGGATAGAAATAAACAAAAAGGACACACAATGACAGGCAAGTATGGGTCAAGAGAGAGAGAGACAAAAAAAGGCAGAAACACACAGAGATGGGAATGGTCTTCAACAATTAAAAACTTTTGTCTCAAAACTGAAACTGATTATAATTTCCTTACCTTGAGAAAAGATTTTATCTTCAATGACAATTTGTAGTAGTCTCTTTCTCCGTTGTTGGGTGGAAGAGGTATTTCGTGGGTTTCTTCCGAGATCTTTGTCGCTTCGTAGCAGTATCCAGAAGGAATCTCATCTGTAACAGGAAGAAACAAATATCATGTGCAACAAGTATTTTCAGCAAAAGAAGAAATCAACACACATGTGTGAGCATGAAAGGAACTTGTTCCCAGCTTCTAGCTTAAAATGGAAACAGAAAACTTGAAATCTATTCATGATGCATATTCGCAATCATCTGACTGAAAACTTAACACAGACTGGATGTGAGATAAGAGGGCTGTTTTTTAAGTAAGGGCCGTTTATTTTTTTAAAGCCCGTAGTTAGTGCGCACGCCACAACAAGCGTGCGCGCTACCTCCCGACATCCTTTGCGAACAAGCAGGCATCAGTTGCAGCTGTGTAGCTAACCTGTACGCTGAACTGTGCATCCCTACAATGTTCAATATTATTGATTCGCCCGCCGCGTGTGAGGTACGATCTGTGATACGTTTTTTGAGTGAAAGAAACATGTCGGCCGCAGACATTCTTCGTCAGCATCGTGAGGTGTATGGTGATAATTCAATGATGGAAGGTAAGTGCGAAAATGGGTACGCGAGTTCAAAAGTGGCCGTGAAAATGTTCAGGTCCGTGATCACAGATGACTTGGGGCCGTATTCACCAACGCCTGTAATTTGATTATCTTGGTTTATAGCTGCAAGAAACTCAGATAATAGCTATGCCGTTATTCACCAACACAATTATCTCGGTTAATAGGGATTATCCTGGTTAATCACTTTACTGGAGAAAGGTTGACCGGTAAAATGCCAAAAACTAAGATAATCAACAGAACAAGATGGCGCGCAGACGAACGGAATACTTAATAAATGCTAGAGAAAACGATAGTGATGAATATCAGCAAGAATATGCAGGAAAACGACCTAGGTGGATAAAAGACCGTGCCTCATATTTTGAGGATTACGATGAAGTTGATTTTATCACACGTTTTAGGTTATCTAAATCTTCTACTTTGTCAGTATTGTCCATCATAGAACCTAACCTTGAATTTGTAACGGACAGGTAAGATGAATACTATAACTCTAATAGGGAGTATATAGAAAGCATTCACTGTAAATTTAACAACTGAACAGTTATATTTGTGGTCTTTCGAGAACCATTCTGTGTCGCCAATAAATCAATTGCTGCTTGAATTAAGGTTTTATGCTACTGGTAGTAATCAGCTGAGAGTAGCGAATTATGCAGGGGTGAGTCAACCAACTGCTTGCCGAATCGTACATCGTGTGAACGCTGCCATAGCCTCTTGACGACCTCGCTACAACAGTCTTCCGCAAACGAAGGAGAATATAAAGCAAACACAGATGGATTTTTATAACATTGCCAGATTTCCAAAAGCAGTAGGGGCAATGGACTGTACCCATATTAGAATACGGTCTCCTGGAGGTAATCATGCCGACCTATTCCGAAATAGAAAGGGTTATTTTCGCTGAATGTGGAATTACTAACCTTGTGGCTAGATGGCCTGGCAGTAGTCATGATAGTACGATTTTCAACAACTGTATACACCGAGCCAGGTTCGAACAAGGTGTCTACGGGGATCCAGTATTATTCGTAGATGCTGGCTACCCTTGTAGATCGTACCTAATGCCTCCTCTGGATGCGGTTCGCACACCTGAAGAGAATATTTATAACGAGCCACAAATAAGAACAAGAAATGTGATAGAGCGAATGTTTGGCAGATTGAAGCGAAGATTCCCGGTTCTTGCTTTAGGTATGAATTGAGCGTTAGAGCACACGTTTCCAGTGATAACTGCTACAGCCGTTCTACATAACACTGTGCGACAAGCAGGAGAAAAGCTACCTCAGGACGATCCACAGCTAGAACTACCAGTACCATGGGCTGAATTTTTAAGGGACGGTCAAATTGATGGACAAGCTGAGCGATATAATGAGGCTCGTCGGGACAATTTTGTGAGAAGAACACTAATTGATACGTACTACAGATGTATTTTATTGGGAATGTAACACTTGTATAATAAGAATGAAAATATTGAATTACATTGTTTTTAATTGGCCTCTTCTTACGTTTTAATTCAACACTTGCCATTATTTACGAATATTTACTATACTAGTATATCTCACACCTAACCTACAAAGCTACAGAACAGAACTTTGTTTTGACAATAAACATGTGATTAGTGCGTCGCTAGTCAACTGTTTCCAGTGCATCTATATGAAAATTTTAGCGATGCAGTGCAAATTGAAACGAAAACCGAGATTTGTAAAACCGGGATAATAAAGGCAATGGTGAATACCGATGTTTATGTTATCTGAGATAATAGTATTAACCGAGTTTTCGAAATCTTAGATAACGGAAGAGTTTACCGGCGATGGTGAATACGGTCCCTAGTGACGGCAATTGACACGAAAATTCACGAGGACCAAAGATTCACGATAACCACTCTATCAATGGATTTTCCTTAAGTGTGAATTCTTGGTTGTCAGAGCAGGTGGCCAAACTTTTATGCAGAGGGATTTCAGAACTTAGTTTTAAGGTATAACAAGTGCCTAAATAAACAAGGCAACTATGTAGAAAAATAGAGGAAGGTATGTAAAACCTAAAAATAAATGTGGTTTCAAAAAAATCTTCGGTAAAAAAAAAAGGCCCTTACAAAAAAACAGCCCTTGTTCAAAGGCAACAATCAAAAATTTTGACTCAGGACTAAATACTGTCAGTAAAACTTGCTCGAAGAGGAATGTCTATAAAGTGTCCAGTGAATAAAAGTTATGGTCCCTGCGTACTCGGTATGGCCTAGCATGTTGTTTATGTTGTGTAAAGTGGAAGGAAATTGAAAGTAATTGTTCAAATATGGTGTAGAGCAGAGGTGGCCCTCGGGTCTTCCAATGTAAGCCACGAACACTACACGACCTGAAAGCTGCTATCCGTGAGGAAATCGAGGCAATACCACTAGACATGACTAGGAGGATCATGCGGAACTTCAGGGAGAGGCTTCAGAAGTGCATCAAAAAGGGCGGTCGGCATTTGGATGACATTATTTTCATAACTTAGTGTGTATGTGTATATGATGCAAATGGCAAAAACTGCTCTTTTAAACTGCGCAGTAAATTTGTGAATATCGTGTTGCGTTGCTGTGTTATTTACGTTTGAAATTCGTCAGTTATTTCTGCCACACGCTGTATTTGTTATGGACTACAGGTTATAAATTGAGTCTTTCCTTATGAAGGTTGGCAACCCTAGCTGTCAAAAAAAGTGCAAACTTACAGTAGATGAACTATAACAACTAGAAGCCTTATCACATTCCAATGGATTTCTGCTTATTTTAGAGTTGAAGGTAATGAGATGGCTGAAGTGTTAGCCTAAAAGGCACATAGTCAGCATGACAACCAAAAAAAGAAGAACCCTCAAATAATGGGGAAAATGAAGCTTCTCAAGAGGCAAAAGAGAGAACATGGAAGAAAGTCAATGAATTCAAACCAAGGAAGATATGGCAACTTTTTGACTAGACAGGCTGTCTTGCTGCACACTTTGCTAGAATACAAATTACCAGTGTAAAGAGTGTACCAAATACAGAGAACCTAGAGCAGAAATTAACTCAGAATGCTGTATGAGACTTGACCTGACCCAACCCAACAATCACAGAGAAATTTATCAGCATTTTATTGAAACGCCAGGTGTAAAATGGATTGAGAATGCATATTTGCCATGAGGAGGAGGAAGAAGAAGCCAGATATACATCTACTGTCGACCAAAGTATTATGTGTACTCGAGTTTGAAGGTTGTTTGTGAAGTAACCAATAGACCTACATAAAATCCAATAACATCATCATTGTCGTCGTTCTATTTTACGTTAGCTCATGTAGGTTTGGAATTTTTAATTTATATTTTAATATTTTTTGTCGCAGTTGGAACACAAAAAGTGCACGTTTTTAAGCGTGTTTCAACCATGCGTCACATTTAAGAATTATTATCTCAAAGACCCGTCATCAGATCGAATCCAAATTTTAACACAATATACATTGGAATGTTGTATACCTGGTTTATTAATTTCAAAATGTTGCGTGTCCAAGAAAAAAAGTTATCATTTTTGGAAGGTAACTTTTTCTCGGCTCGGGGTGGTTGGAAAATTAGTTCTTAGTTGCGATGTAATCCTTATACATCAAAAAGTTATGCTGTATGACTGTGAAATACGTAAATTAACTCAATTATTTTATATCGGTTTGTATTTGTAGGCGGAAATAACACATCGTTCACCACCTACCCGCTCCGGGAAAGCTGTACAGCGTTGCTGTGATGGAGCCCATCACTTCCGAGCGAGGCACGCCATGATGCGTGATGGGCTCTATTTCGGCAACGCTGTACAGCTTTTCCGGGAGCGGGTAGGTGGTGAACGATGTGTTATTTCCGCCTACAAATACAAACCGTTATAAAATAAGTGAGTTAATTTGCGTACTTCACAGTCATACAGCATAACTTTTTGATGTATAAGGATTACATCGCAACTAAGAACTACATTTTTCAACCACCCCGAGCCGAGAAAAAGTTACCTCACAAAAATGATAACTTTTTTTCTTGGACACGCAACATTTTGAAATTAATAAACCAGTTATACAACATTCCAATGTATATTGTGTTAAAATTTGGATTCGATCTGATGACGGGTTTTTGAGATAATAATTCTTAAATGTGACGCATGGTTGAAACACGCTTAAAAACGTGCACTTTTTGTGCTCCAACTGCGACAAAAAACATTAAAATATAAATTAAAAATTCCAAACCTACATGAGCTAACGTGCAATAGAACGATGAAAATGATGATGTTATTGGATTTTATGTAGGTCTATTGGTTACTTCACAAGCAACCTTCAAACTCGAGTGCACATAATACTTTGGTCGACTGTAGTCACCTTAAGACCTAAGCGGTCTCTTTGTTGTTCTGGTCAGTGATGAGGCTAACACGCCAGGAAATAGTTCCCACTTTTCCAGCACATGCTGCTATTTTTCCATAAGCTGGCTAGATTACTTTTCAGAATTTCCTTTGTAAACATAATTTTCACGTTAATTGGGAGCTTTACCAACTTTCCTTTTCATGTGACGAATTGTGTGTGTGAATTTAGTTTTTAGTGGTATTTGGAACACTAGGCCAAGTACTTAAGTACTAATTTGATATTATATTACATTTCATTTTGTATAAACCTTGTTTGAGCGGCAAAAGAGCACCCAAGTAATTCGATTTTATGGCGAATCAGGCTCAATGGTTGGCAACACTGTTACGATTGCACAAAGTTCCTCAAGTAGACAAAGTGTTCAAACTTCAGCTGTAAAGCTTGAATCACCAATAACATACTTCAAAGGTAATAAAAGTGGAGAGAAGTTGAGTCAAAGGTGCAAACAAATGATTTTGAATGTATATATAAAAGTTGGTTGAGAGATGACAATCTCTAGTTTCCATGTTGGAAAAAAGAAGGAACAAAGAGAGGAGATTAATTAAATGTATAATATCTCTAATAAAGAGAAGAATAGCTAGAACATGCATAAATAAAAAATATCAGAAAGATGGACAGTGGCGGATAGTACCAAATGAAGTGGTATACAGAGAACTGGAGCCCATCACTGATACTATTCGGAAGAAACGGCTTTCTTTCTTTGGTCACATCATGAGGACACCAGAAACCAGGTTATCTAGAAAAATTGTAGTGAAACTTTGGAATATGAAACAACAAGTAGGATGGATTAAGGAAATTAGAGAAGATATGAAAGAATTGGAAATAACCTTGGATGACTTGCAAAACAAAACAACAAAATTAAAAAAACTGAGAGATATAAAAATAAGATTTCAGGCTAAAATAGACAAACGTAATACAGTAAAAAGGGTATTTACAGATGAGGAACGCCTGAGAAGATCAGAGCGAATGAAGAGCTACTGGGCGACTCGGAAAGGAAACTTACTGAAGAAGAGGACCCAGAAATGATTGACTGAAGTGGTCCAATGAGGCCGTAAAAGCAGAAGAAGAAGAAGAAAAAAGAGAGAGGAGATACGCTGAGGGATATTTCCCTCAGGACTTGGCCTGACATTTTGTATAGTGACACAGACAGTGATGTGATTATGAGGCCCAATTGTGAGGCTGCAATTAGAGAATCCCGAATTCATTTTCCCGTTCGGAAAGTAGGCTGTGTTTATTGTGAACCTTCCTGTGGTGGCTAAGACAAGGTGTTTGTAAAAACGAATGAGGGTAAGTGCTCTTAATGTAATGTACTCTACCATGTGTGAAGCAAACTTTTCATCTTATAAAAACAACGCACTGTGCTTCGAGATGTGCATTAGGTTGTATTGTTTTAAACTTTTTCCATCAAATTTATTTCTTGGGTAGCGCAAAAATAAAAAGGCCTTATGTGGCCAAAAGCACAAGCGGCAGGACTCGACCGAGTGTTTGGAGGCCCCCTTTACACGCTACCCAAGAAACAAATATGAAACAAGTTTAAAGCGATACAACCCAATGTGCATTGTGAAATATGCCCCTTCCTAGTTGTTAGGTGACAAATGTTCAAGAAGAATTATGCCACTTGTATTTTTTTTAAGATGTACTTCGGTAGTTGCATGTATCGACTCCTGGTGGAGGAATTGGAAACTATGCTACAGTCAGGTAACTGGATTAACTCGAGTTGTGCCTACTAGATAGCAGGTCAGTTCCTATTTGCACTGCTGGATCGATATCGAATATATATTTGGTAATCGAACTGATTGTCAACGTGATGATGGTATTTTGTTATTAAAAATTAATTATTACTGGGGTTCCATGATGTGAAGAAGCACAATGTAATAGCTCTCGATCTTTGAGGGAAGGATTTGCCTCTTTTAAGGCATCCTAGCCCTGGGAAATATCACAGACATGTATGTGTCGGTACTTCACTTCGCTTTCGTTCGGAATTTTTAATACATACATAATTATTATTTTTAAAATTATCATGTCTGATAGGAAGCTGTCAACCAAGGTATTGTTTATGTTTTAATTACGTTACTGTCCAAGTCATGTCTTTCTTGTGTTTAATCTACCAGTGTCATCAGTTGTATTTTACGATGTAAGACCGTTGCCTTATATTTTAAATACTGTATTTGCTAAACATGTGTTTAGTTCAGTAACCGTGTCCCGGTTATATTATGTTATGACATGACATGACATTTTGGAGTTGGATCAATGTGGGATCTGACCTATCTCGGTGACGTATTTTAACGAGTTTTCCTGAATTATGTAGGCCTAACCTACTTGGGGTTATTTCCCTTTTCATCTTTGAAGACATCCCAGACTGTTCTGCTTGCACTAACGTCTGCCATCTTTAATCCAATATCGAGCATGTTTCTTTTAACTATCTAATGTTAATTAATTTATTTTTCTCTAGCTCGATATATTAGTATACTCACTAGGGGTCCGTTTAATTTGTCACTTACTCGGCACTTAGGTTTCCTTCCTTGTCATGTTTTTATTCTTGCTTGGTCAGTAAGTTTTATTCCATGACTGTAGATAGTCAGCTGATCATATTTGAGCACATATTTGATGGAACTTTCATCTACGTACGTATTTGGTATCTTTTCTTATTTTGACTGTGATCTAATTTATGAATTACGCAGGGTTTACCTTCTAACGTTTACACGATCCTTCGTTTTCTTGGTATTTATCTGATATTTGTTAATCTTTATCCTTCTGACCTACTATTTTATTAGCTTCGGGGACATGTTTTTAAAATGTAATTGTTTTACGTAAATTATATGTGAATGTCCCTGAGTACGACTGCGTTCTATTTATTTTAGCATTAGTTTATCTAGATTAGTTTTCTCCTCACCTATTGTTCAATTTTGAAAACTTTGAGGTTATTCTAGCACGTTTTCCACGAAATCTTGTTTCTTAGGTATGGAGTTACCAGGTAGAAAAGACTGTTGGAGGCGGGGTTCGCATTACATAGCTGCTGAAGAGCTTCCCCCTCCATACACGACTTCGGAAGGTCCAGCGACTAGGACAACGAAGCAAGTAGCAGCGAGAAAGAGAGACACCTCCCCTACCTGACGCACATGCGCAGAAGAAAGACTAGCAGTTGAGTGGCAAGGGAGCTGGAAACACTCTCCCTTACTTTGGTGCACTTGCGCGTTGCAACATTCTTTTCAAACCTGGTCACTCTATAGCACTGTATGAAACCTCACTTCTCTAACATAACCTTAAGTAAATGTAAACATTACAAGGATATGGGATGAAATTTAGCATAAATAAGAGTGAGATGGTGATCACAACAAGGAAGAAGGAAAGAACCACAACAGGAATAACAATTGGTGGGGAACAGCTGAAGAAAGTGGAGAGTTTCAAGTATCTGGGAAGCCTGATACAAGATAATGGAAGAAACGATAGAGAAATAAATGAGCGGGGGAGGCAGGCAGAAGCATTTCGGAGGAGTGTGAGAAGCATGTTATGGAGCAAGGATGTCCCTCAGAACAGCAAAAAGATCATATATCGGACATACTATGTCCCTATCCTGACGTATGCCTCGGAGACCTGGGTTATGAAAGGAAGGGAGAAGAGCAAAATACAGGCCAGTGAGATGAGGTTCTTGAGAAGCAGTATTGGAGCTACAAAGATGGACAGAATAAGAAATGAGAGGACCAGAGAATTAATGAAGGAGGAACCATTACAGGATGGTATAGAGAAATCTAGACTTAGAAGGTATGGACATGTAAAGTGAATGGAGGAGAAGAGGATACCCAGGAGAGTACACAAGACGAAGTGGGAAGGAAAGAGACCGAGAGGAAGACCGAGAGACAGGTGGCTGAAGGGGGTGGAAGAAAGCATGAAGAAGAAAGGAGAAGACTGGACAAGGGTGGAAGCTGAGAGATGGTGGGATGACAGAAGACGTTGGAGAGGCTTGTGTTCCAAACAGACCCGGCCAGTGGCTGGAAACTGTGCAAGATGATGATGATGACCTATTATTTATTCTGCTCTGTCTTGTGCCAGTACACTAGTTATGAAACGATCCGCTTTATAACATCAAATATCCGTAATACAGCATTGACGAGCTATTGACTGGATCGATGCCAACACTGTTCACCTTTGAAGAAAGAGTATACGACTGTAGATTGTCCTCGTCTATTTTGTGTGTTTTACCTTCTTTTTTTTTCTAGGATATCTCCCTCTTACCGTACCTGCCCATCATCGTGTTTATCCTTCAATGTTTCTATCCTTCTTTTCTTGTCTATTGGTTGACTGTAGATACAGGAATATACAGCTCAGAAATGATGTTAACCCTGCAGTGCTCGCGCAGTATTTTATAACATAGAAGGTCGTGTGGCGTCTGGGAGACACCATTTCGTTTCAGAGGCATTTCTGCTATACCAAGTTGTGATTAACGATTTAAATTAATTTCAGGACATTTTTTTAAAATAATTAATCTTTTATATTGATATAAAAGCAACTAACGAAGCACATTTATTATTTATTGAATGAGATATGAATTTATAATACCATCAAAGAATAATTCCCAGCATTCTTAAGGAGTCTTAGCTAGCTTCGCAACACCTTTCACACCAGGTATATGTGTGACGATATTTTGTCGGCGGGTTCGAACATTTCTAGGAGGAATAGCCTTACGCCACTTAGAAACTTTATTTCGCCCTACGAAACAATCACTATCACTTTCATTTTCCCCTGGTTCATCCCTACTGTCTACGTCTTGTTCTGTGTCAGTGCTTTCACTCCTGGATTCTAGAATATCTTCCTCCTTATCACTGTACAATGCACCTTCATCATCATCATCAGAGTCATCTTCCTCAAGCAAACTCTGCACAATCCTTCTATCATCAAGACGATTGAGGATACAGGTATATCTCCTCTCCTTTCCACTCATTTTCAGCCCTAAAAACGTGAAAATATAACTTTTCAGCAAGAAGCCATGCAATATAAGACACCATCAAGAATAATTACGGTAAAATTTTTGAAGAGAATACTTCAGAACGAGTATTTACTTTATCGCAGCGAAGGTCGCGTGGCGTCTATCAGGCTCCGTACACACTCATGTAACAATGACTCACAACCACACGCGCTAGACTAAAACTGGCGTGCTGACGCATTATTACGTTGGTTATGAATAGCTACTTGAAAGGCAGAAGGAATTTCCGGTCAGTGGCCTTGGAAGTTTCCTTTCAATTACAAAAATAAACTAGGGTGGCCTCTAGCACTGCAGGGTTAACTGAATATCCCACAGCACTTCCCAAGCCTGAGCAAATTCCAACATCGACACTCTGTCAATCTCAAGTATGATAAAGACTATATCCCTGAATTTGGGTTCATCCCAAAGAAAGTATACTAACCAAGTTCTATCATGGAATGCATAGTATCTTCTATGCCTTTGTGCAGAGCAAATCTCGCTATGGCTATCTCACATGGGTAATAATTACCCTCTCGCTGACAGTAGTAGTTGACGTGGGCGAAGTAGAATGGGTATTGCAACAACGACCCTGAAACAAGCCAAAACATTAAGACAATAATTATAATTGGATAAAACTGAAATTAGCCCTCAAATATAGCACACTGGGTTGCCAAAGAAGGGAAAGAAAATGATAAAATCTTGAGGTGTATGTATTCACATACAGTAAAAAAAATTAGTTTGAGGTTAGAATGGTCAACAATCAAAGTACAGTAAGAATGTTATATTACGGTGCCTAGGGACTTCAATATCACTCTTAATTTCAGTTTCCAATAAGTCACTATAACTTGGTCCATTTGAACAACAATTCTCCAAAAATCTTATCAATTATGCAAGTCCTCCATCTTGTCATTGAATGAACAAGCAGAAAGAAAGCAAACGTTTTGAAACTAAATCAAAGAATAAAAGAAGGCCATGAATAAACAGAAAGTGGCACATATTCATCTACAAATATTCTACTCAATGTGCTAGTTCAATACATGGACAAGAGACACAGCAGGGTTACCGACAATGATGTAGTGAATAAAACCAAAATTTCTCGGGGCCAGTCACCAACGGTTCGCTAGCGTACTACGAGATTTCTCAGGGTTGTCGGCCATGAGTTAAGAAAAAAATCAACCCAATATCACTTTCATGTAAATTGCTCCCACTTTTACCAACTTTTTGATAAAGATTGACGAAATTCACTTGATCTTCTAGGGTGAATCAAGCGGCTTCGGCGGAGTAGTTTGTAGCATGCTGAGCTTCTATACCCACGATCGTGGGTTCAAACCCGGCCAAAGTATTCGGAATTTTTAAGAGCGTTATGGTATGGACATGTAAAACGAATGGAGGAGAAGAGGATACCCAGGAGAGTACATGAGACGAAGTGGGAAGGAAAGAGACCGAGGGGAAGACCGAGAGACAGGTGGCTGAAGGGGGTGGAAGAAAGCGTGAAGAAGAGAGGAGAAGACTGGACAAGGGTGGAGGCTGAGAGATGGTGGGAAGACAGAAGACGTTGGAGAGGCTTGTGTTCCAAACAGACCCGGCCAGTGGCTGGAAACTGTGCAAGATGATGATGATGATGAAAAATCCCTCAGTATGCCTTCCTTTGGAGGGGAAGTAAAACCTTCGGGCCCACGTCATAGATTTATGGCATGTAAAAGAACCTTCCACTAAATACAAATGTGTGGAGCTAAATTTTTAGGTTCGATTTGATTAACGCTCTATTATGTTCCAACGTTGCGGTGGCATCTAGTAGCCAGTTCGCGGCTAGGTGTCTTTGATGGTAGCATTTAGTAGCAAAAGCAGGAACTACATGAATTTGATCGTCTGCAGTCCTTACCTGAATTACAGATAACACACACCCCAAGTACACGGGGCTACATGACCACGTTGTCGCAGCCCCTAAACTGAGGAACCAACCAGAGTGAATCACACCACAGATGGTTAAAAAAGAATGAAGTAACAATCACACAGTTAAGACTTTAAAGAAAAACATAAATCTTGTGAGAAAAACGTACTATCTGGCAACTCTACTGCAGGTGCAACCCTTATGCCCGAGTGCACCAACCTCGGTCAAGAGAATACCGCGGTAAACTTCCTGGTTTACCAGGGTAAAGTCGTATTTCTGTGGCACCAAGCTCAGTTTAGAGTTTTACCGCGGTAAAATGTTTACCGCCCGTGAGGGAGCGGTTATCTAAGAAAACCGTGGTAAAGTTTTATTTATTTGTATTCTGTGGTAAAGATTCCAAAATGGAGCTTAACAACTACAGGTTATATCTCCAGTATCTTACTCGATTTGAAAGGAATGAAGGGAGGGTTATAGAAGAGAGGCGAGATTTATTCGGAGAACTAAGCGATGTTTCATTCCAGAGAAGATTTCAATTACGGAAGGAGACAGTAAGTTATATTTTGGACATAATTGGTGAACAATTGGAATTCACCTACTGGGAGAAACTACCAGATATCGCCTAGAAATCGTCTTCTTATAGCACTGCGATTCTATGCAACTGGGACATTTCAGGGAGTGTTCGGTGACGTGTGTGATGTTGTCAGAACAACTGCATGCCGCATAATACACAAGGTTTCTAATGTAGTTGCCTTGTTATCGCCACAGTTAATTAAACTACCACTTACCCAATGGGAACAGAGAGGTTATGGAAGGCTTCCACAGAATAGCTGGGTTCCCTGGTGTATTGGGTCCGCTGGACTGCACTCGTGTGAGAATACAGTCTCCCGGAGGTGAAAATGGAGAGGTATTTAGAAACAGGAAAGGCTATTTCTCTCTAAACGTGTTAACTGTGAGCAATTCGAACCTCATGATAAGAGATATAGTAGCCAGATGGCCAGGTTCGGCTCACGATAGCACCATATTTCACGAATCTCGGCTGAGAGCGCGTTTTGAAACGAGAGAAATAGCTAATGTTTATCTTTTGGGTGATGGAGGTTACCCATGTAAATCCTTCCTCCTTACACCTATTCAAAATCCCACCTCCCCAAAAGAACAACGGTATAACAGAGCTCATATTGCCACAAGAAATGTTGTTGAGAGGCAATATGGTGTATGGAAAAGAAGGTTCCCTTCCATGTCTTTAGGATTTCGATGCATCATACAAAACATATCAAACATTATTGTTGCCACAGCTGTGCTTCACAACATTGCCATTGCAGCTCAAGAAATAGAGCCTCCTGATGACCCTGAAATTAATCATGAATTACTCCAAGAAGAGGAAGAAGAAGGCAATTTACAAATTCCTGCTGTGCATCTGGATCTCAGGAATGATGATAATCCAGGACAAGTTACCAGACGTACTGTAATTAACAGACATTTTACTTAAGATACTTATAGTCACGCCATCCATCTTTTTATTTTCTATTATCGATTTATATTTTTCAGCCAAATCCAGCAACACGAAATTTTCATGAGGGCTGAAATTGGGAGCTCTAGTACGTTTCATCATTTTATTTTCCATTGTTTTGCACAGCTGATTACTCGCGTTGAGACAAAATGTAAACAGTATGGCAGACAAGTGACTGTCGAAACGATCACTGCCATCTGCTGGCCGTCTGGATAAACTGAAGACAAGTGACTATCGAAATTAACGAATTTCTTCCGAGGGGAATAATCGCGAGAAAAACAAGCGTGAAGAAACCGCGGTACCGAAACCGAGCGATAGTAATGGTGCACTGCTTTTACGACAATACCACGGTAAAAGTTTTACCACGGTTTCGTAAAGACTGATGAATACCAAGGTTGGTGCACTTGGCCATTAGTATTTCAAAATCACACCCCAAAAGTTGAAATGATCTTCAAAGCCTACCTGTTTTCACATCCAAGGACTGAACAGTTTGTATTATTTCCTGGATCATTCTACTCTCTTTATCTCTACGCTCCTGCTCCTCTCGTTCTATTTGGGCATACGACACACCTTGAGAGGTGAATTTATTATGTAAATCAGTCTTATCCCGCTGCTTAGCTTGCCTAGCCATGTCCTCAAATGGAGCCTTCTGTTCTGGTGTCATTGCCTGCAATATAATAAACCAATCAGCTGAAATCAACACATTTACAGCAATAAATACAAAACAGAATGAAGTTCCCTATTGGTGGCAACAAGGTAAAATCTTATATACCGTATACACTCGAATACCACCCGCACCCTTATCTTGAGGAACAAAATTTAAAAAAAAAAAAGTTTATTCAAAATTATTTAGAATCTTTACTAAATAAACAGAATAGCATTTCTCAAAAATAGTTTCCAACAGTTTTGAAGTCGTCCTAAAATAGCACGCATCAGGCATCAAACGATTAAAAATACAAATAAAAGTACACAAACACTTCCATTCATCATCGTCATCAGAAGTACCAACTTCGGAACTTTTATCACCATCACAATCCAACAAAATGTCGTCATCGTTGCCATCCATAGCATTAGAAATACTATATTTCTTGAAGCTCTTCCGTATGAGATCTGCAGAGATACGATTCCATGCCGTCAAAATCCACGAACAGAGCAGCTGAACTTCCGGGCACTGAATGCCACCAGTTGGAGTCAGTGTGTGGTTAACGGCCACCGTCCACGTGGTATACAGCTGTTTCAAGGCTGTTTTGAACATATTTTTTCTTTCTCCAATCGCGAATACATGAATCATCAATATCATATCTCCTACCGGCGGCATGATTTCCAATAATTTCAGCTTCCCTCGCAACTTCCAGTTTTTCACTCACAGTGAAAGACCGCCAAACGCTTCGTAGAATTCATGTTTACACTCGGAAAACGTGCGCGAGACTGTATGACGCCGCCTGCTTACGGTAATACAAAGTGATAGCCGGAAGAAGGCTAGCACCATCTAGTGGATACTCTCAACACCCCATATCGCGCGTGGCAGGCAAATTAAATCTTTAAAATTTGGATGGCTCAAATAAGACCCGCACCCCAATTTTTCACGTTTGAATTTGTTTAATAATATGTGGATGGTACTATACATTTAAGTCCTCTACGAATCGACAGGGAATTCAGCCGTCACCTTCCTCCTATCCCAAAACCTCATCATTCTAGCTGACCAGGTGGCCTTTCCCTCATTAGATATGCCAAATTGTTTTCATTGATTAATTTTTAGTGTAAGCCTCATATGTTTCTTCTTCTGAATGCTTTTTTCTTCTCTGTTTTTAATTTGTTTTCTGAATCTATTAATACAATTGGTTAAAATTTTTCTAAAATTGTTACACGTTTCAGGTTTCTTTCTACCCCCTTCACCAGACACATCATCATCATTTCCCCTTATCCAGCTCCTGCCGGGTCGGGATATTTATGGCACTTCTCCACTTTCCTCTTTCCTTCCACCATTCTTCTTCCACGATCTTGTCCCAGTCTAGATTTCTTTTTCTTACGCTGTTCTTCACTGAATCAATCCACCTTGTTCTAGGTCTTCCTCTTGCTCTCCTACCCTTGCACTTCGCCTCCAGCATCTGTCTTGGTATTCTGTTTTCCTCCATCCTCTTTACATGTCCAAACCACCTTAGTTTATTCTTCTCAATTCTCTCATTTAGTTTTCCCATCCCAACTTCCTTCCTAACATCTTCATTCCTCACTCTGTCTTTCCTATCATACTTCTTAGGAATTTCATTTCACTGGCTTGGATTCTACTCTCTTGCCTGCTTGTCAGGGTCCAAGTCTCAACTGCATAAGTTAATATGGGAACATAGTACACTTTATACATTACCTCCTTGCTTTTCCTTGGTACTTCCTTATCCCAAACAAGTTTTCTTACACTTTGATAGAATGCATTGCTCTGCTGTACCCTCCTGCCAATCTCCATGTCCAACCTACCAGTTTGCATCAATTCACTTCCTAGGTATTTGAACGTGTCCACAATTTCCAAACTCTGACTTCCAATTTTCACAGTGCCCTTTCCTTGTCTTTCCCCTCTTGTCATCACCATGGTCTTGCTTTTCCCTATACTGATTTTCAGGCCGTACTTCTGATTATTTTCGTTCAGTGCATCTAGTTGTTTTTGCACTTCTTCAGTGTTCCTTCCCCAGACCACAATATCATCTGCAAATAACAGTAGCTTCATTTCTTTATGTCCATATGCTTCCTTTGTTTCCTTTACAATTTCATCCATCACCATTATGAACAAGAGAGGTGACAGCACACTCCCCTGTCTTAGTCCAGTCTTGTTCCTAAACCAATCTGTCTTTCCAACTGGGGTCAGTACCCTGCTAACACAGTTGTTGTACATTGCTTGCACCATTTCCAACATTTCTCTTCCCAGTCTCTTCTTAACCATGGTTTCCCATACCTTCTCTCTGGGGACACTATCATATGCTTTTTCTAGATCTATGAAAGTCATGATCAAATCCTCTCCATATTCCCAGTTCTTTTCCATCACCTGCCTCAAGCTAAAGATTGGGTCCACTGTGGATCTTCCACTCCTGAAGCCATACTGTTCCTCTTGCAACTCTCCTTCCACCTTTCTTCTCATTCTTCTTTCTAATATCCTTTCCAGTATTTTTACTATCTGTGATAAGAGGGTGATCCCTCTATAGTTATCACACACCTTCTTGTCCCCCTTCTTAAACACTGGTATTATTAGCCCTTTCTCCCAGTCTTCTGGTACACATTTCCGTTTCCACACACACTTGAGCAGTCGAAACAACCATTGCATACCAACAGGTCCAGCAGCCTTTATCATTTCTACACTGATTCATCCCTTCACCAGACACATATAATTATAATATCAACTTAAGTTTCTTTTTCCGAACGATTGTTGTTGGTATCCATTTCCTGTTTCCCAAATATCCAGTACCGTATTTGCTTGCACTATTTTGACCGAAAATAAGTGAATATTTTCGGTGCGTGATATATGCGGGGATGGGTGTGCGAAAGACCATATTCCCGACTGGCACTGTCGCCAATCATCAAGCTACTCTCGCGTGCATTATTCTAATCATCCTCATTTCCCTCCATCACATTTGTGATGCTCGTCTTCAACAAGCTCTTCACGAAAACGTCCATCAGTATCATAATAATATTAATAGACCCAATTCTCAGTTTTTGTTTCTTGGTTGGTTTTTGTGTCTTCAGGAATCTCCGATAAACGAGTTTTTGGCTGCCACACATTCGGGAGGTATCTGAACAGCTATCATGTCCAGTAATTCCCCCCCTATTTTTTTACATCTGAGGCTTGTTTTGGTTCTGAAAGCACAATTTGATCAACCGCTGGCCAGCAATGCCTAACACGGCTTCACCGGAGCCCCATTAGCTGTCACTTTTCAGGGTACCTGCAAGGCCTTCACAGCTAACATAGTGGTCATGGTAATTCACCGCTACACGCAATCCCCTACTTTGTGCAGTTGCCCATCTCCCACAATGTGGGCGAGGGGTTGTACACTAAATAATTACAGCGACATTGTAAATTCCCGACTTATTAGTGAATTAATATATGTGACTTTGAAGTCGTGGACCATAACGAAGTTCTCCGCAGCAAGGTAACAGTTGTCTTGTAGTTTACATGTACAGGATCTGTATCTATGTGCGCAGCGATAAACACGGCAAGCTAAGCCGGCTGTGTCTGGCGCGATTGTGGGCGCGCTCACACGGTTCAGCCGGTGGTTGGCGCGCACTTTTGCAATTTTACCGAACATGTTCAATAATGTATACTTACAGTGCTCATAGGCGATGCTGAAAATGTCCTCCCTCTTATAACACACACCTGACATCTCCTGATGAAAGAATGTCTGTCAACTCTTTTATTATTTACGGAGCCTGTTTCCTTGAATTGTTTAGCGAGCCTCCTAATTGTACTGGCATTAGACACAGGCCTTCCTGGAAACTTGATTCGAAATTTTCGTCTCGTATCAGAGCAATATTTTCTGCTTTTCATATACGAATTATGGATACACACACGTTCGCTCAATGTGAATTGGTGTTTAGGCATGACCAACAACCACAGTAATCACAATACCATACCTGCCAACTTTTGAAAAGGGCTATCAGTAAAACTCACGCGCGACAAAAAATCGAACGCTTTTCGATATACCCCCGGCTTGACGAAAATAATAATACTTCTGGGCTATAAAATACAATAATTCATGCTTTAAACAGGATACTTCCATGAAATCATATCTACTTACATAATTTGTAGATGAACATAACAATCCAGAAGAAATCCATGTTAATCAGCAGCAGGCGTGGTGAATATTGGTTTGGAGCACACATAACAGGATTTCCTTGATAGATTAAGCTGATATACGATAATTGAAAAAGGCTTTACACAATAAAACTTGTTTAACGTAACACAGGCAAGAAATAATATACACACTGCAAATCACATGCTAGTTCGACTTTAAAGTCATGGTTGTGGTCTTTTTAGCTTCCTGCAAAAAGTCATGAGAAAATGTTTTGTCATAACAGCGACCAGAACTCCTGGTCTTCAAAATAGAAATAGACTCCAGAGATTCATTGGACATGGATGACCTGAACTGTGTTCTATTTTTCTTCACAAGGCTAAAAACACGTTGACATTCTGCATTGCTATGGGGTATGGTGAGAACAGAGAGCATTACTCTAGAAATTCGGTTATACTTAAGAAGTCTATCGGCTCCACGAATTCTTGATATTTGTGCCCAACTGGAATCACTTGCAGCATCTTGATGTGCAGCCGAAGTGTCATCTACCTGAAGAGCTGTGAACTGCCTCTGAAGCTCATTCACCACCTCATCTGTAGTTTCATTCTCTTCCTTGCATAACATGATAGGAAACTTTTCCAAGAAAAAACGAATGGAAGAAAACTGTGCATCTTCAATTTTGTCTAACCTAGCAACTTGAGCATTCTTTAACACGTCATCCTTGAGTGGAAACTTGTTGATGATGTAGTCACAGGCAGTACAAAAGTAGTTTCTCACTAATGGAAAGAAAAGGAATTTATCTGTATCCGGTCCGTTCTGAAGGCACTTAACAACTTCAGATGATGCATTTTTTGCCATTTTATTTACAAAGCATGTCGTTTTCGTGCGACCACAACTATATTTCTTTGCAACTTCTGATGTGGGAAACATCTTAAATAAAGCACCAGCATGATCAGCCGCACTTAAGGGCACATTGTGTTCCACCAAAAAGGAAGTAAACAGACACTCGGCCCTAATTACGTCACTGTCAACGTCAAGAAAGAATATGCACATCCTAGAAATAAAAAACACACACACACGTGGAACGAATGTAATTAGTCCAAGGAATACAGGAAACTGCGAAGCACGAAGTTATAGCACAAAAACTCGAACGCTTCATTAAAATATGCCATAACCTTAAAAGACGAAAACATTCAAGGAACGCCAACTTCGCGAACAATGAACAACTCGCGTGGTCTAAGAATATGGTTTAAACCGCAACGAGCGAACGGAGCGGAACAAAGAATTTGCGAAGCAGAGCCTGTCGACACCTAAGATTCACATGGAAGAACGGTTATCCCGGCTTCAAATTCAATTACAATGAAGACACAAACATCACACGGTTAAAAGTACGAATCATATCAAAGAACGAGTTATCGACTATCGTGGACTTGCCTTCGACCCACGCAAACAATCGATTGTACGGAAGTGGGCGGTATTATCGAATGTAAATTATCTTTTCAAATTTTTGCCCGCGAAATCGTAAAATGACACCGTTCATCCGTAAAACCGTAAAATGCTGCAATTTCCGTAAATTTTACGGATAAACCGTAAAAGTTGGCAGGTATGCAATACTCACGAAACGTGCAACACTAACGTGTAAGCTTTGCAGATACACGTCCATATGAATGACAAAACACGTGTGAACTAACGATATGCGTAACCGGAGTGCGCTCATCACCGGCTGAACTGAGTACACGCGCCTGCAATCTGCGCCAGTCACAGGTGACTTAGCTTGCCATGTTTATCACTGCGCACATAGATAAAGACCCTGTAGTTACATTGTCAGGTGGTCGAAAACGTAACACCTTGGGTGTCAACCCAAAGACTTCACTTAAAGCAGTCTGTACGAAAAAAATAATACTGAAATACTCACATTCCACTTGGGTGAACAAGCAATAGACACTCCCTGCAATCCACCACTATAACGAACACCCTTGGCTTCTTCTTGTTGACGGAATTGGATCATGAAATAATAGAAGGCATTTCTGGGTTCCTTCTTCTTCTTGTTGTTTGGCATGGTAAAAGTAATCTGAAACAGAAAATAGGAAGAAAATAAGACTAAGTTTACCTTTAGCTAAAAGCAGAAAACAACACTACTGCAATAACTTACCAGTAATTCAATATAGATCAAATCACAATAATATGTAGATGCAATATGTAGTCTACACGAAGTGAAAATTAACCAATGTTCCACAGTGAGGTGTAGGGTTATAGGTTGTTTTATTTCACTAACAAAAATAGATATCCCAAGAGGAAGTTCTGAAAGAAAACCTTACAAACATAAAGTCAAAATTTGTGCACAAATGTAAGTGTGTAGCCCATATTAAAAGGCAAAATTTGGAAGGCCCTCAAGATCTCTAGAATTACAGTGAAACCTCTCAATTGCAGACACTAATCGGACAAAATAATTAGTCCGTTTCTGGGAGGTGTCCTTAAAAGGGAAGGGCCATATTTTAAAAACAAAATTGGGTCAAGACAGATAAAAATGCAATACAGTAAGTAGACCATCAATAATCCGAACGCCCGCTTTAAACATGTGAACTGTATTTTGCACGGCGCTGTGAGAGAAAGTGTGAGAAAGTAAACAATCAGATGATGACACCGATGAAAATCAGACTGAAACGCTTGAGAGTGTGAGAGAGGTGTTCATATTATGCCAGTCAGTTCCAGGCTTTCAAGAATGCAACGAAACTGACGCAGTGGTATAGTTGGATCTTGATAAAAATGACATGAGCTACGAAATCCAGGATGATAACGACATCGGAACTCAAAGCAAGAGCCAGAAAATCAAGAAAGCAGTGACGGCGAAGAAGACGACGCCGTACCTTCACATTCTGAAGCTTTTACGTCATTAGAGACAGTGATGTCTTGGTACGAAGCGCAGCCCGAATGCAGTCAAGCTCAGCTCCTGCTACTTAAGCGAATGAAGGATTTGGTCGGCAGAAAACGAGTTTCGAAACTCACACAACCCAAAATTAGCAAGATTTTCAGATAAAATATTTTAGTGATTTCGTACAGTTCATATGTAAATTTGTAAATATGTAGTGAATTGTTTTTGTGAAATGAGTGCATTTTTCTGGATACAAATAAATCAAAGTACAATATGTATGTAGTTGGTTGGTTCCTCAGTTTAGGGGCTGCGACAACGCGGTCATGTAGCCCCGTGTACTTTGGGTGTGTGTAGAATCTGTCAGATACCCGGTGTTAATTGTGATGACTGTATTACTGTGTGTTATCTGTTTTCAATTCAAGTGAGGACTGTAGACGAATTTTTTCAAGTAGTTCCTACTTTTGCCACCAAACTCTACTGTCAATGACTACTAGTTCAGAACTTGATTACCAGGGGCCTGTTCCACGAATAAACTTTGCAACTTTTCACTTTTCACTTTTCAATTCTTGCAAAGTGCAAAGTCTTTCTGTTCCACCATGATCTATGTATTACTTTTCAATTTCTTTGCAAAGTGAAAAGTCTTTGCATAGGAATGATCCGATCATGTTTATTCCATGAACAAACTGTATATTTATTCCATGATTTAATGCTTTATTTTTCATGGTGAAACATGTCCCACTAATGACCACACAGTGATATTAATTAATAAAAGTATTGATCTAGGTGGAACTTTTAACCTGTCTATACTAAAGTGAGGTTATGAAAATTCATCCTGTCTCTGTACGTCTTCTTGTTGGATTCTTCATCACTATCCTCACTTGATGATAACAAAAGCTCCTGCGTAACATATTTATAACACTAAACCAAATTCTGCGCCGAGAAACTAGTGTAGAGACTTGTTCATTAACAGTTGAAAAGGGAATCATCTCTTTGCAAAGATTTCTGAAAACTTTTCAATCATTCCTTTGCACTTTGCATTTCTGCACCAATGGAGGAACATAACAGTCTTCTAAAGTGAAAAGATTCCTAACTTTTCACTTTTCACTTTGCAAGACAAATCTGAAAAGTGATGGTGGAACAAAATCTGAACTGAAAAGTGCAAAGTGCAAAGTGAAAAGTTGCAAAGTTCATTCGTGGAACAGGCCCCAGATGCATCACAGTCGGCTCCTAGCGACGAACGCCGGAACCAAAGAGCGTTTGTCGAATGTAACCTATATATAATTTAGCTTCACACAGGTGTAATTAGTGGAAGGTTCTTTAACATGCCATAAATCTATGACAAGGGACCGCCGGCTTTACTTCCCCTCCGAAGGAAGGCATACAGAGGGATTTTTAATGCTCTTAAAAAAATCTGACGACTTCGGCCAGGTTTGAACCCGCGATCTTGGGCATAGAAGCTCAGCATGCTACCAACCACCACCGAAGCCGCCTAATATGTATGTACATAAGTACATAAAGTGTTTTTTTGATTTTTTATTTATGTCAACATGTTTAGTGTAACTAGGAATTTCTAGGTTATGTTCGAAAATCCGAACCCTGCCCCCAGTCACAATAAATTCGGATTTTCGACACTCTACTGTATTTACATCATATACTGAACAAAATACAAAACTGTACTAAAGTTATACACATCTCCAATTAGTGTAAATAAAAGCAGTAATGCAGTACAGTAACACACTTACAATTTTATGATTTCTTTTAAAAAATCAGGCATGTTGGTTTGTCGAGTGAACTTTGCATGAGTAAGTCCCTGTTCAAATATGCCACGTAACTGTTGTATTAATGACAGCGCATCAGTATTGCTGCAACTAAGAGCAAATTTTTTCAGTCGCTCCACCACCTGGCAAGCTGAGTTATAATTTGTTACGAGATTTTCATCTTTTTCTTTTTCTCCTTCACTCTCACTACACTCACTGTCTTGATCAGCCGTTGGTTTTGTTCTTTGCATGTCCTTCACAATTTTATTTACATAATGGAGGTTAAGCAGACTTTCTCGCCTTAAAGAGCTGTCCGTGTCCGCAACTGACAGTGTCCAAAAAAGAGAGTTCAGTTTATTAGCAGTTCGATATAATTTCATTCGGGACATACAATTCTATCCCTTTCTAGGGAGTGTTCGCATCAGAGAAGTGTCTCTAGAGAGAGAGAGAGGTTTCACTGTACTTACAATCAAAACATCCCATATTATCAATTTAAAAATATGATCGAAGAATTCCTGGAGTTTATTCATTTGATTCTACTGTCTACAGTTAATATATCGCTCATCACCATTGGGTAAGTTTTGCATGTATCTTTCATTAATTACAAACTAGCTGTTACCCGCGGCTTCGCCCGCATTAACATTGGGAATCCCGTTATAACATTAGTTATATAGATAGATAAGCATGGGTCCTAGTAGAAAATAATTCTATCACCTGAAACCAAAAATGCATGGGACGAAAAAAACATCAAAATATCATGTTGGTTTCGGACCCTAAAAGACGTGAAAAATATAATAAAAGTATTAAAAAAACTATTTTTTGAAATGTCATTCGAATCAATTTTTATGTCATTCCTGGCACTTTGAAAATTCCGGCAAAAATGTACAAAATCATTAATAACTCCCTAAGTATTCGTCGTATGATGAAATAGCAAGAGACAAAAAAGATGTAATGTGTTATTGTCTACAACATAGGCCATGTATAATTTTACATTTTACCTGTTTTTTTTCGCCAGAATTTCACCCCTCCCCATGGGCCACTTAAATTGGATTTATGAAAAAACGGTGAAACACCTATTTATTTATTTTTTATGCTGATTTTTTTCCGCTGAGTTTCAAACTCCTCGCCTACGTCGTTTAAGAGATACACGCTCCGTTAGAAATCCTTCAACCTCCACTTTTCACCCCTTTCACCTCATAATATACACCACATCGAAAAACCCTCAGACACGTGTCTTCTTTTTTTTAATGATGAGTTTATATGCCGAGTATCACATCCCCCAATGAAACCAATCGGGAGATATAGCTATTCAATGAAATGCAGGTCTACCCCCTTAACACCCCTTTAGAACCTGAATATCCAAAAATCCTTTCTTAGTGGGCGTTTGCGGCCCTTGAGGAACCTGCATACCAAATTTCATTCCTATTCGTTCGGTAGTTTCTGAGATTTCGTGATGAATGAATCAGTCAGTCAGTGGTATTTGAGCTTTATATAGTAGATTTTTTTGTCATTCCTGGGACTTAGAAAATTCCGACCAAAAAGTACAAAATCATTAATAACTCTGTAAGTATTTGTCGTATGATGAAATAGCAAGAGACAAAAAAGATGTAATGTGTTATTGTCTACAACATAGGCCATGTATAATTTTACACTCAGACATATTACGTTTACCCCCCCCCCCTTCCCCCATAATTTCACCCCTCCCCATGGGCCCCTTAAATTGGTTTTATGAAAAAACGGTCAAACACCTGTTTAGTTATTTTTTATGCTGATTTTTCTCGGCTGAGTTCCGAACTCCTCGCCTATGTCGTTTAAGAGATACACGCTCCGTTAGAAATCCTTCAACCCCCACTTTTCACCCCTTTCACCTTATAATATACACCACATCGAAAAACCCTCAGACACGTGTCTTCTTTTTTTTAATGATGAGTTTATATGCCGAGTATCACATCCCCCAATGAAACCAATCGGGAGATATAGCTATTCAATGAAATGCAGGTCTACCCCCTTAACACCCCTTTAGAACCTGAATATCCAAAAATCCTTTCTTAGTGGGCGTTTGCGGCCCTTGAGGAAGCTGCATACCAAATTTCATTCCAATCCGTTCGGTAGTTTCTGAGATTTCGTGATGAATGAATCAGTCAGTCAGTGGTATTTGAGCTTTATATAGTAGATTTATAATATTTTCACCTTTCCCCAATAAATAAATCTTTTCTTTTATAGTATCCTGGTGGGCACCTAGATCACTGATTGCAAAATTCAACTTCATTTCTGCAACTAATTCATGACTCAATTTTACCATTGGATCCAAATGATCTGTAGATTCACATCTGCAACTGTAAAACCAACCATTTACATGACTTATTTATAATTGGATCCACATTAGTTGTATCGACGTATTCTTCATATAGCACGATAGAAGAACTTTAATTTTAATACAAAATTCTTCATGTTCAATTTATCGGTGTTAATTTTCAAATTGTAAGGATTCTATTTTATATATTGTAATTCTATTAGAATTTAATTTTAGTGGTAGTTTTAAGATTAGTATGTGATTTTATGTTAATTTAAGAACTTCCGTGACAATTTCTTACTACAATTTGTATTGCTGAAGAAGACTCCAAAATTGAGTCGAAACAGGTTCATTAAACATCAAACTTGCTACAAATTTTAAGCAAGCAGCATCAGATCCAGAAAATAAAAAATAAAAACTATTGCATGTATTTGGAAAAGTGCTTGAGGCTAGAAAACTGAACTTGCATTAAATGAAGGAAAGCCTGTGCTCAGGTTCATAATACCGGTAAATAATGTATTGACTAGGAGGAATTCCTTCAATAGGTGTCGTACCATGTAGGGCAAAAATTGTTCACTGCTGCCACTTGCCGCAGCATTTGCGGGATCGCACAATTGAGTAGAAGTTGTACTGTAGCATTCAAAAAAATCACAGTTTTTTTTTTTTGAGAAAATGCACCATAGGTTTTGTCATGCGTTTTTTATTTTTCCATAGTAAAAGTTGTTTCTTTTGTACTGTTTTTAACATGTGTTTCTTTTTTTTTTTCTTCACATAGTACCCTACAACTTGTTCCTTTCGTACTGTATTATTGAAATGTCATTTATTTAAAAAAAGACCCTGATAATACAAATGATTCCTTAACAACACCTTTCCCCAATGTTCAGATTATTGGGTCTCTACTGTATGTGTTCATTGTGCTAGTAAAATTTTGAAGATTTTTAAATTAATTCTCCACAATATTATTCATTCAAATGCCATATGGTATGATTGAGTGTAACATTTTTAAATAGTCCTTTAACTATGGTGACAAAACTGTAATGGTTCAATTAAAACAAACATGATAAGAATAAATAATATACACTGTGGTGTGACCTTACCTGTGATAGTGTAATAGGATATAATAAGTTGTTGAGCGCCAGATTCCTATTTAAGACAGTGAATCGAAATTTGTGAATTAACCTCGGCTATCAGCAGTAGAGTGAGACCTAATTATCCCTGGTCGTGGTGAGACCAAGTCATCTAACCAATCCAGTATTTAATCAAGGAGTATGATTGCCTTAAAGTACTAACTACAATGAAAGAAATAGGCATTACGTTGAAGAGAATGAATTTATTAAATGCAAAAACAAAATATTAATAAAACAGAATAGTGATAGTCACACAATTGAATTTAAAATTACTCAATGCGGCAATTAATTTAAAAGAAAATAAACATTAATGAATTGAATCTATCTTGAAGTTACATATTACAGAGACGTCGGATATTTAATTGTTTGCTCACCCAGTCGAAGATTCGTCATATTTAAGTAATGACCGATGATCTCGATGTTACGTCGCATATGTTTAAAAAAATGATGTGATATCTCAATTACTATGAAATATCCTCATTAAGTACGTTGCCATCTGTAGAAAGACTCTTGATCAGGGATATAACCCATTATGTACTAATATAGATGTCGGCAGGACATCATTCAGTGTCGACTCTGTATGCTCAGTCCATTAGGACCCAGAAAGAAAGGTTACAACTTCCTTCTTTTCTCGAGAGCTGGTGATGAATGAATGTCTTGTCGAGGGTGCAGGTACTAATAACTTCCTTGTCACGTGGTCTTCGATTGTCTCCCACCCCAGTAAGCTTCCCTCTCTTCAGTGTTCATTCAATCACGAGGGCTAATTGCATCACAACTTGTAATATTTTGACGCGTACGTACAGTAGAAAATGGCGTGTAAGTTGCACCATGCGTGAAATATTTGTTCCATTCCTTCTCGAAGGAACTTGATGGTCGAACTCGTGATGGTTACTCATGACAATGACGCTGTTTGCCGTGGTGAAATAACTACTACGACGTTCTGCTTGTGACGCATAGGGTTAGTCCATATCGCCAGTCTTGTTGCAATATATAATACTTCGTCTCTTTACAAATAAATGTTAATAAAAATCTTTCTAACTATAATAATAAAAACCGCTTACAATCATCTGATATAAAAATCATCTCATGGATGTACTAATTAATAATAATAATAATAACATGATAATAAATGCGTAACCCTTTAAATATAACCGCTATGGGATCGAATCGTTACATGAGGAACAACGGTTGGTTCCTTAGTTTAGGAGCTGCGACAAGGCGGTCACATACCTGCCAACCTTCGGAAGTCAAAAATAGGAAGATTTTTTAAGTTTATAGATTTCACCAAGCGCAGTATACAGTGGCGTGGGCAAAAGAGGGTACACAAGACCTGCATGTCTTTATTGGCAAAGTATGAATTCAGCATAAAATTCACAAAAATGTAAACAATCATCAATCATCGAGTAGTATGTATTGCAAATATTTAAATGTAAGAGAATACAATTGTGTGTTTAAAGAAAATGCATACGCATTCGCTACCACATATTCAAGTTTTGTCAAACTAAAGTTAATTAGGCTATCATGGACAACTTACCTAATTATGATTAGGTGATGTATATACATGTGGATGGTAACCTTGAGACTGCTTACTGATTGAATGCAGACCTTGTAGCCGACTTTGCTCTCTTCAAAAATGCCCCGTCATACTGCTGCTCGTAGCAATTTCCACTTAGGCTTGATTTAACCACTAACAGTTTGTTGAGGTTTTCGTCATTCAGAGATGATCGGAATTGTGTCCTTGTCTTCTTCACCTGACTAAACAATCTCTCACATTCAACGTTGCTGTGTGGGATTGTTAATATTGACAGCATTACTCTAGCTAGTCTGTCATATTTCAGACACCCATCTCCACCTCGTATATCCCCTATAGCAGACCAAGAACAATCTGCTCTTTTTCCTTCCACAATAGAAGATGGCAAATCCTCCATTTGGAGAGCACAAAACTGGCATTGTAATGCATCCATTGCTTGGTGCTCATCTTCACCGTCTTTTTTTGGCAACATAATTGGAAACTTAGGGATATAATACTTCACGGCACTAAAAGAAGCAGTAGACAAAGACCTTATCTGTGTCACTTGAGCATTAACAGAAAACTCACTGTCCAAATTAAATTTATGAATAATATAATCAGAGGCTGCAGTGAAGTAGTCCCTGACGTGCAAATAAAAGACCTTCTTCTCCTCAGAAGCCAGATTTTCTACACAACTAGATGTTGTTGAACCAATTACCAAATCATCATCAGCTTTCTGATTCTCTCTTGTGTGATAGACCACTTCTAAATTGTGCAATATTTCTTGATGGCCACTGGCTTAACAAACCTACAGAGAATTTCCGTCAGCAAATCAATCAGTATAGATCTTAGGACATGGATGTGAGGTGCTTGCGATTGAAGAACTTTGTTATATTTTTCAAATGTAGGGATGGTAAATGCCAGAAACAAGCAAAATGCCTCATTTATTTAAACTTAGATGACAGAAAAAGAAATAGTCTCTCCTGTCTTGAAATACCAACAGTTTGACTTGGTTCCGTCACTTTTTTCCTTACAGACGGAGAAGAAGAACTGCTCTCCAACTTCCTTTTGCCAATGATAACACGTGCTTGATCTTGTACTCTGTTGTTCACACTAACACCAAATTCCACTTCTGCAGGCTATCTTCATGTGCCTTTACTTTGGGAATTTGGAAATACTTGAGAGATGATTTTGTGCCAGTAGGTTGGTTCACCTCATCCTTAAAAAAAAAAACTCAGCGGTGGCTTCCACTGTGAAATCAGTCTTTCTAAGCATTTAACCAAGGACAACCAACGCGTGCACACATGCTTCAGTATTTTCCTAACATCAGTTTGGTAAAGAGCTTGATATAACTTCAGATGATCTTTCCCCTTGCAGCTTTTGTTTAAATAATAATAAATATCAATCATTATCTCATCAATTTTCACAGGAAGGGAATCAGCAGCCAGATGAATTAAATGGCATGGGCATCCTACAACAATAATGTTTTTACACTGCTCTTTTAATTTTGCAGCAACACCATTTTTCCTCCCTATCATAACAGGGGCATTGTCTGCACTAAAAGCTATACAGTTTGCCATTGGAATGGCATGTCTTTCCAGAAGACGCAGAAGCAAATTACCAATGTTAGCACCAGTCGAGTCACCTTCCAAATTTTCCATGGATAGCAAACGAATTTCAATCATCTTCGATTCTTTGTTGAAAAATGACACGACGATAGGATACAGCTTACTATCTCTATCATTGCTACCATCAGTGGAGATCGCGAAAGGCCCACATTTTTGAATCGGCGTCACGTGCCATTTCATGAACAATGGCGGATGTTTTTGTCCTGCCACAGGCATATTTCTTCGCAATTTCCGAATCCGGGAACATTTTTCTAAACAATTGTCCCGCGTGATCGGAACATGATAACGAAAGGTTATGTTCTACGACGAACGCCGTGAACAAACATTCTGCTCGAATGGCAGCAATGTCTTCTTTCCCGTGAACAAAAAACGTACCTAATTTTTTGTTCTTCTGTAAACAACTAGCACTGTCCTTGTGCTTTAAAGTGTTGCTGTGAGTTACAATGTCAGTTTTTCCACCATGAGATATATTTATATCGCAACGACACACGGAACAAAGAGCAAAATGGTTTCCTCTACTAGATTGTAAAATGAGTGGTAATTCAGTTTTATAGCTTTCTTTGAACACTTGGAGATAACGCTGATGAGGTTTTGTCGCCATAACGTGACGAGAAAAACTTAAAACACACGACACGGAACAATCATAGACACAACTCGTTGAAACAATTATCTACCGACGCACACATTAATACCTCAATTAAATGCACTAAACGTGACGCTAGCAGAGTATAAACACGTGGTGTCAAACGGAGGAAGTCACAATCGCCGCGCGTAGCATACAAGGGGTGTGTTTCTATCTCCCAAAATTTTAATAATGGCACCCCGTGGCGTTAACGAACAGCTGATTCTTCACCTCAAGTTAAAACGCAATGAGAGTGAAACGCGAATTATGATCCGCGTCATCCTGGTTTGTTATTGGCTGGCAATTATCACCAGCCATTGGCTGCCCGCTGGCTTGTTTACAATTATCACCAACATGGCGGCGAGAGGAATAGATTTCTACATCAATTAAATTTCTAGAAATCTATTCCAGTTCATGACAGCATGAAGTGCAAATCACTTATTGATGAGGAATTGTATGTACGTTTATATTTAAATTGTCTCCCACAAATCCAACCCCTCGTCCTCGTCGTGGGAGATGGGCAACGTAATGAAGTAGGGGATTGCCTGTAGGGGTGAAGTACAGTGGGGACTTTGTGTGCCTCAAGACCGCTATGGTAGCCCTACAGGAACCCTGAAGAAATTACGGCTAACGGGGCTCTGGTGAAACAACTGCTGCCTTGTAGTTTGGAGTTGGTTCTTCAAAGGCTAAGGGAAGAAACCCTGATAGAAAATCAGCCTGGTGCCTCAGGCCTAAGGTGGCAGTCCCTCCAAGGCACTCGGAGGCAGTGGGTTAATCACTCGCTCCTCTTAAATAAACTGATTACTGAAACTGAAGCGAAATTACAAAACCGGACGGATAACCTGATGACGATTTTTGGCATGAAAAGGATAACGAAAATCGGTTTCTGGAATGTGAGGACCTTGATGGAGAAAACCAGACTGAAACAAGTGACACGGGAGATGAAGAACTATGGGCTGGATATCCTAGGATTGAGTGAGGTGAGGTGGCCAGGATTTGGTGAAATACAGACAACAGATGGAATTACATTTCTCTATTCTGGGGGCGATGAGGAAGAACACAGTGATGGAGTGGGGTTGCTGCTCAACAGAAATGCAAAGAGGAGCCTTATGGAGTGGAAGCCAATTTCTAGCAGGCTCATGTTTGCTAGGTTCAAGACAAAGATCAGGAATGTGATCATCATCCAATGCTATGCGCCTACAGAACAATCGGAGCCAGAGAAGAAGGAAGAATTCTACCAAATGCTGCGAGATGCCACAAGACAAACAAGTAAGAAGGACATTCCAACGCGAAGGTGGGATCAAACAATGAGGGGTTGGAGCAGATCATGGGTAAACATGGCCTTGGTGAGATGAATAACAATGGGGAGAAATTTACGGAATATTGCGCCAGTCAGGATTTGGTGATGGGTGGCACGGTGTTTCCTCATAGGCGGTGCCACAAGCTCACCTGGGTGTCTCCTGATCAAGTCACAGAAAATCAAATTGATCACATCGCGGTGAGCAGGAGGTTCAGAAGAAGCTTGGAAGATGTTAGGAACAAGAGAGGAGCGGATGTCGGTTGTGACCATCATCTTATGGTTGCCAACTTCCGCATGAAGATCATGGCAGTCCGCCGAAAGTTTATCACTCGGCACAACAAGTTTGATGTGGGCAAGCTTAAGAACCAGCAGAGATTGGACCAATTTAAACTGGAGCTCAGAAATAAATTCCAGGTGTTGGACTCCGAGACAGAGAAGGATGTAGAGACTGTGTGGAGCGAGGTAAAGAATATCTTTGTGGAGACCAGTGAGATGCAGCTCGGGTACAAGAACTACCTGCGGAAAGAATGGATATCCGATCAGACCTGGGACAAGATAAATTATAGAAAGGAGATTAAGGCTAAGCTCAACACCTGCAAGACTAGGCAGCAGAAGGCTCTCACACAAGCAGAGTATTCAACAGCAAACAGGGAGGTAAAGAGGAGTGTGCGGAAGGATCATAGGAGGTGGATTGATGAACACGCGGTGAAAGCAGAAGAAGCGGCAAGAAGGGGGGACGTCAAGGAGCTCTATGGCATCACAAAGATGCTTTCGAAGAAAGGTTTTAATAAAACTAGGCCTGTGAAGAGCAAGACGGGCGAGATCCTCACGACGTGTGAACAGCAGCTGACTAGATGGAGAGAACACTTTGCGGAGGTTCTTAATAGAGATAGAGGACCAGAAAGTAAGCAGCGAGGAGGAGATGAAGAGGAAGCAGAAAGTGACCCTGACATAGCCTCGACTCCCCAACTCGGGGCGAAATACGGACAGCGTTGAAGCAGATAAAGTGCGGGAAGGCACCAGGTCTGGATAATATCCCAGCGGAAGTATTGAAAGCAGACCTGGATATCACGATCAATCTGCTGCACCCGCTGTTGGAGAAGATCTGGAAGGAGGAGAAAATACCAACCGACTGGAAGAAGGGGTTTGTAACATTTATAAAGAAGTCCTTAACTATGGTGACAACTGTAATGGGTCGGTTTAAAAAAACATGATAATAATAAACAATATACACTGTGGTGTGACCTTACCTGTGATAGTGTAATATAATAAGTTGTTGAGCGCCAGATTCCTATTTAAGACAGTGAATCGAAATTTATTAATTAATCCTCGGCAGTCATAAGTAGAGTTCGAGACCACTTACCCGGGCCGTAGTGTAACTTAGTTGACTAACCATTCAGTATTTATTTATAAGGGTAGTTAATTTGCCTATAGTATTTGCTTAACTACTATGAAAGAAATAGGCATTACGTTAAAGAAAATGAATTTATTGACTCAAGAACAAAATACTAATAGTTACAAAAAAGAATTTAATTTACCAACTGCGGTTTAATTATTTAAAAGAAAATGAACATTTAAATTACTTGAATAAAAAAAAGCTTGACTCTAAATTGCAAATAGAGACGGAAGTAATAATTGTTTATGCTCACCAACTTGCAGCTTTGTCATATTGAATGTTATAACAGATAACCTTAATGTTCCTTCTCATATTCAAAAAATGTTGTAGTATGTCATAAGATACAGCATACTACGTTTCATTGTGTTGCCATCTCTAGATTTATTGTAGTATTCAACTATAAGCCATTGTCAGCTTATATATATCTTGTCAACATTGTGGTTATTATGTCGAGACATGATGTATGCTAAAGCTATGAATGATATTTCAGGTAGCAGTCGGTGGACCTCAGTCGCTGCTCTGTCACTAATGAGTTGTCGTTCACTAATCCCCTTGTAGACGCCGGAGTGCGGTTATATCTTCCTCGTCACGTGGTGTCCCAGCTTCCCTCTCTTTAGAAGCAAGCTACCCCTTCTACCTTCATGACTCCTTACTTGCAATATCTTGACGCGTACGTACATTAGAAATGGCGTGTTAGTTGCACCATGCGTGAAATATTTGTTCCATTCCTTCTCGAAGGAACTTGATGGTCGAACTCGTGATGGTTACTCATAGTGGGTTTCTTAGCATCCCATGACAGTGACGCTGTTTGCCGTGGTGAAATAACTACTACGACGTTCTGTTTGTGACGCATAGGGTTAGTCCATATCGCCAGTCTTGTTGCAATATATAATACTTCGTCTCTTTACAAATAAATGCTAATAAAAATCTGTCTGACTCTAATAATAAAAACCGCTTACAATCATCTAATATAAAAATCATCTCATCGATGTACTAATTAATAATAATAATAACATGATAAATGAATAACCCTATAAATATAACAGCTATGGGATCGAATCGTTACAGGTTGATCGTCAAGTTACCGAAGAAAGGGGACACCACAAACTGTAATAACTGGAGGGGAATCACCTTGCTGTCCATTCCAAGCAAAGTACTGGCGAGAGTCATCCTGAATCGTATAAAAGACTGCGTAGAAAAAAGGCTTCGGAAGGAACAGGCTGGATTTCGACAACATCGCAGCTGTGTGGATCTCATCAACACCCTCCGAATCATCCTGGAGCAGAGTGTGAAGTGGCGGAATACCCTTTACCTCACATTTGTTGACTTCGAGAAAGCTTTCGACTCCGTAAATCAAAGAATAATGTGGAAGACCCTCGAGGAATATAAAATTCCAACAAAGATCATCAGAATCATGGAAGAGATGTACGAAGGGTATGAGTGCCAGGTTCTACACGAAGGCAAATTAACAGAAAAGATAAAGGTCAGTTCCGGAGTGAGACAGGGGTGTGTCCTTTCCCCCACTTTGTTCCTGTTGGTCCTGGATAGTGTGATGAAGAAGGTAATGGGAGGACGGAAGAGGGGTATTCAATGGGGTATAAATGACAGGCTTGAAGATCTGGATTTCGCGGACGACATTTGTCTTATGGCACAACGGTACCGAGACATAGAAGATAAGCTGGGGAGGTTGCAGAGAGAAGCAGAACGTGCAGGACTGATGATTAACACCAACAAGACCAAAGAGATGAGGATAAATTCTGACGTCACGACTAGCTTGACAGTCAACGGAAAGGAAATTGAGCGAGTTGAGTCCTTCCTCTACCTTGGGAGTATAGTCACAAATGATGGGGGAGCAGAGGAAGATGTTCGAAGCCGTATCAGGAAGGCAAATGGTGCCTTTGTCCAGCTCTATCCCATCTGGAGAAATAGAAACATTTCCAGGAAGACGTTGCCTTTTCAATAGCAACGTAAAGTCGATTCTTCTCTATGGCTGTGAAACATGGAAAGTCACAAAACCGATCAACAACCAGCTACAGGTGTTCATTAACAGATGTCTGCGTCGCATCATGAATGTGAGGTGGCCGGACATAATCTCAAACGAAGATCTTTGGACCATCACCAATCAACAACCGATTAGCATCCAGATCAAGGAGAGGAAATGGCGCTGGATCGGTCACACACTAAGGAAGCCGGACGGAGCTGTTGAGAGGGCGGCGCTAGACTGGAATCCTCAAGGTGCCAGGAAGCGAGGTCGATCTAAGAAGACCTGGAAGAGGACGATCGAAAATGAAATTGCAGAGGAGGACAAGAACTGGAGTCAAGTGAAGAGAATAGCCAGGAACCGTGCCGCGTGGAGAAATTTCGCCAAGGCCCTATGCTCCGGAAGAAGCGGCAGGAATTAAGTAAGTAAGTTATATTTAAATTGCAGCGTGACACTGTTCATCAAAATTTGTGAAAATAAAAGTACGAATCAACACTCTGGCTGATCAATTGAAAGTTTCTACTACTTTGGATGTAAATCAATTGGCTGTCGTTTCCACCAGTTTTATTCATCATTTCGAAGTACATTCAGTACAATAACATTTTGTGCACTATAAAACTACATTATTGACCATTGCGTATTGATGTTGCTGTCTGAATATAAGACATGTAATTTGTAGGTTATGCCTAAGGCATATAATTTAAGGTCCTTGCTGTATTTATGTACGAATATTATGGTTTAACTAATGAAGCAAGGATTAAAAGTGCAATTTGCATCGCCACCTTTTTTTTTTAAAATATTGATAGGCCTATGTAGTTTCTCAGTCTGGTAACTTCTTGGATTTGCTTGAGATAGATTTATAGTAATATACTACCTTATTAACCTGCAGGCTTGAGTTTTATTGAAAACATGCCCAGGTGCATACAGTCTACGACCTACTGCAGGCTATGTCGATCCTAAATGTAGGCCTATTATAGTGCTCATGTCAAAGGTCGTCCTAAAGCTTGAACTATTGAGGCTTTATTTGCATCAAAGATAATTTCAGCTGAGTCTGGCAAGGCTTCGTAAACTTGGGCGCGACTTCACATTTTCATTTTTCCTATACAGCTTTTGATACCAACCACTTAAATCACAGTGTTTCAAGATTTGCTCTCATTAAACATCACCAACAATTTTTTTTTCTTTCCCCCTGGTGGTAGGCTGTGTTGGAGTCTACAGAAAATAAAGTTGAGAAATAAAAATACATTTCTATGACACAGTTGCATTTTATCCTATTATATCTCCACTCAATATACCAATCCTACCAATGTTTCCTAATTCCTCATGCTGCATAAATAAACATGTCAGATTACAGCATTAGCAATGATGACAGTAACTTATGATATGCTAAAATGTTTTTAAAAGATGCATAGAAAGTGGCTTGATAAACCCTGTATCATCAATCCATTTAAACATTCCCACAGAGCTCTAATCAGAAGCTCATTTTATGTGCAACAGGTATTTAGAATAAACCTCCCTCCCAATAACTTGTAGGCCTAACGTGAACATAATCCATGTTAAGAGCTGTTTTTGGTTCACAAAAAAACCTACCATTTAAAATCTTGCACATAGGCTACTAATCATATTATGGTGCAATTACCTATGGTAATTTTAAAAATCCTGGCTATCAGCTACTGATTTAAATATTCCAGACATCTTTCTTATTCCAGACTTCTTTCTTAACTCCACTTTTACTGACAGCATGTAAGTCCTTACTACTGTCTTTCAAGCCATTGACCAGTTATTTTTTCATGAGGAACTATTTTAGTCATTCTTCTCTATGTGAAATACAGTTGATGACAACTGCCTGGAAGACTCTGGTGTTTTTTCTTGTGTCGCTTCTCTGGTTGCCTAATATTAACAGAATGTTTCATTGAATTGTTGTATCCAATTGACCAACTGGTGATATATTAAGGCTTGCTTTAATATTCCTATGATACACTTTTAGATCCCATACATTAATGAAATATACAATAACATAGGCTAACACTCCCAACTAATGGGACATAAGCTACCTGGTGGTTGGTCTCACATTGCTTCCAGCTACATGTACCGTACTAGGTCTAGTAGTACCATAGGTATTGTGACTGTTTCTCCAACTCCGTCAAGGAAACTAATTCTGAACTAAGATCTGAAATGGGGTACACTGTCCCACTAGGACAATCAGGACAACTTGAACCATTCAAGTGATTTTCCTATTTCATTTTACCAACTAACCAGGTGCCTGGAAATGCTAGTGAAGGAGGCAGCGATTTAGGCTAGCCTACTGATATTCACCATTCAGAGAACATTCTCAGTGACTTGTCTATGCATAGGCCTATGACACAATTTCAAGAAATTGATACAGTAGTCACAGAACACTAATGGTGCCCAGTAATCACAGCTTAGCATAGGACGGAGTGGATTCCAGCCACAGATTAACTCGTGATCTGTCAACGGGTTTTCAAACAGATTGAGCACACACCCAAGTACAGGGGTCTTGACCATGATGTTCCAAGCCTCTAAATGAAACACTCCTCTTTAAGACTTTCTGGTCTTGCATCCATGGTCGATCAACATTCTCCTGATCTCAGTGTTCTCAAGTTTCTGTTGGTTATGGACATGTTTTTATCCTGACAACTTCATATTTAAGGGGTTAGGGTACATGCCCTATTCTTAATTAGTTCAGCATAAGATCATTGAATCCCCTTAAGAAAAATAGGGAACATCCATGTGTTATTTGCCCATAGGAAAGGGAGAATTAAAAAAAACTGAACATCTAGGGACATTGATGCAGATGACTCGGAGTAAGTAGGCTAGATCAAAATGAACATTTTTCAGTGTTGCCTTAATAAAGGTTGATAACTTTCTACCGTTCAACATGAATAGGCCTATATTGGATGGGAAATATTTTTATTATTTGCAGAGATTACAAGGATGACTTGTTGATGTATCATTATTTTGTTAAACGAACATAAGTTCCAAGTCCATATTGTGTTGGAACCCATATTTCAGTGTTGCTTTAGTAAACGAAATATTTAATGTCTTTCAGTTGGTCAACACGGTTGCACTTAATGGTAATTAGCATTATTCCCAAAACCAGAAAAAAAAACTGTACATGCAGGCCTAACATGTCAAATCAATCATACCTACAAGACAACAAAAATGCTCTATGAAAAGCTATTAAAACCCCATAATGGTAGTCAAAAATAATCTCAATCCAAAGCCACTATTTCGCAAAGGTGCAGAAAAATCTTAATAAAGTACAGCTATTCGTAATAGTAGGCTACGGTTGTGATAAACCGCTAAATGAGTGATAGGCCCCCGAAATAGAACTATTTATCTTAATGACTACAAGATAACGAGATTGCCAAAAAACCACAATGCCACCCACAAATCTAGAGAAGACAACACTAGAAATGGCTTATCTAATCCACAAGTCACCCACCCTTCACCAACATTAATATTTGTAATTTAAGTAACTTAGGTTATGTTAAATTGAGGTTAATGGCGGAATTGATTGCGGCTGTGTGGCGGGAAGGACCCAATAAGTGCTCAGCCAATCAGGGACGTTTTGATTGGCGACCATGCTCGGAAAAATTTTAGATAGTTTTGATTCACTCGTGTTCGTTAAGCCCCCACCCTAGGCCGTCCCGGCGACAAAAATGGAGGCTTAACGAACACGACGGGGTGCCATTATTAAAATTTTGGGAGATAGAAACACAGCCAAGGTTTCACCCATGCTGCACAGTTACGTGGCCAGCCTCGACTAATCAGCGTAGGCTCGACATCTATTTGTCCGTGAAATACCACCAATCAGTATGCGGTAGGCCGATCAGCTGACTCACCATTCCAAGATCGCAGCTATAGAGCTCACTGTCAAGCAAGGAACTTACAAAAACTTACACAAAAAAACAAGGTTACGCAAATCACAAAAGCAATTACGACTTACGAGAGAATCTTCTTGAGAATAGAAATTATTTGCAGTTCCTTTTTCTTTCACAATATATCACTGGGGACCGAAATTCGGAAGAAATAATAGTAATGAAGAAGATCGGAAGACGAGGTGAAAAATCGGAGAGTTTCCAAATAAATCGGAAGGGTTGGCAGGTATGCGGTCATGTAGCCCTGTGTATTTTGGGTGTGTGTAGAATCTGTCTGATAACCGGTGTTAATTGTGATGGCTGTATTAATGTGTGTTATCTGTTTTAATCCAAGTAAGGACTGCAGACAGTAATTTCAAGTAGTTCCTACTTTTGCTACGTAATGCTACCGTCCACAACACCTAGCGGCGAACATTGGAACTAATAGAGCATTATCAATTTTAAACTACACATTTTGGCTTCACACAAGTATGGTTAGTGGAAGGTTTTTTATCATGCCATAAATCTATGACATGGGACCCCCGGCTTTACTTCCCCTCCAAACGAAGGCATACTGAGGGATTTTTAACGCTCTTAAAAATCCGACGACTTCGGTCGGGTTTGAACATGCGACCTTGGGCATAGAAGCTCAGCATGTTACAAACTACGCCACCGAAGTCGCCTGAGGAACAACTGTCAAATTATCTGGTCATCTTAACAGAACTATTCAAACTGTTTGTTTGTGAAGTCTCTGTGTTCATAGTTGTGATCTTCGAGCATACAATAAGATAGAAAAGGCACTGCCAGCAGAGCATGGGGCCAGTATACAAATCAGCTGATGTGAGTATACTAAGGCAAGTTTCCCCTATCTGTCAGTGTATGTGGCAAGGATTGACTTAATAACTATCGACATACGAGGCTTTTTCTGTGTAATTTTAACATTTTATAACCATATTTTCGTAAATGCAAAAACTTAAATGAACAAAAGTGAAAGAATACCGCAAAAATAGTTATATCATGCGCTGCTTACATATAGCAGTCACAGAGAGTAACCCCGTGGCACTACAGCCCACAAACGGTCGAGGCCTACCAAGCAACCGTTGCCTAGCCATTTGGCTTGCAGGTATTGGTGTGACGCATGGTCAACGCATTGCGTCCCCTAGGCCATTATCTTGGTTTTCGTGACCAGGATGTTGCCTCACTGTCAGACCGCTACTCAATTGTCCTCACGAGGCAGAGTGCACCCCATTCCAGCCCTCCTGGCAGTTTCTAAAGTTCCTGATGGAGCAGGGAATCGAACCCGGGGCCTGCGGATGAGAGGCAAGCACGCTACCCCAACACCACGGTGCCTGCAGTCACGAAGAGTAATCGGTGTAAAATGATTCCTTACGCCCCTTAAAACAGTCTGTAGGACACATCTGTCAACTAAATAATAGTCCTTTGAAAGACATCGATGGCGTTGGGCAAAACATTGAAGTTACCACCTGCTTTAAGAGTTGGTGTTTACAAAGTTTCTTTTACAATAATATTGCGATTGGTTTAATGTGTCGGATTGGTCATGTTCATGGATTTACACAAGATAACATTACCTGGCAGGTTGCACTGGAGGAGAGTAAATCCTGGCTTTGACACTTCTACTTGGCTGATTAGTAATTAAAATCACTGTCACTACTGCACCACAAATGTGTGTTAAGTTCAATTACGTAAATATGCGTTTTTATATCTCACTCATTCAACGATGGCAGCCATGTTTGTTAGGCGCATGAGGTTTCTTCAACTGTTACTCAGGCGCACACATTACGTCACATTGCTGTTGCCAACATGTGGGATACAAAATACACCATACGACACATGGAGTAAAGAGACACCTAATATTGTACTTACGTGAAAAATGCATTAATTGGCAAAAAAACACAACTGGGCTGGATAAAGATTGAGGCGCGAGTATCCCCATTGTGTATGATAAAACCAGGTGTGTGTGTGTTGTGTGTGTACAGGGTCTTTTAACCCCCTTAGCGTGTACGGCGCAACGGTGCGCCCACTAGCCTGCTACGTTCACAGCGTGTACGGCGCAAGGGTGCGCCGTCGAATTTGAAACGCCCGCTACGTGGACTTCGTAATAGTAATTTATTTGGTCGTAAGATGGCAGGAAGAGGCAACTTTTGGCTACACTTCGAGCTACTTATTATTGCCAGGAGGTGTCGCACATCTTCACAGTCATTTATTTTTCAGATCTCTGCACACGTGTTCCCGCTTTTGCGGACCGTGAGTTTGCTTGTAAACATGGCAGGTCGTGGCACAGTTATTGATGACAAAGAAATAGCTAATTTGCTCGATATTAGTGCCAACGAAAGTGATTCAGAGTGTGACAGCGATATACAGGATGAGTTCGCTATAACTTCCAGTGAAGATAGTGACGCTGACGATGTAATTCATGATAGAACGCCAAGAAATACGAACACATTAGGCGACTGTGATATTGTCCCAGTATTGACGTGCCGCTGACCAGGGATAACCAGGTTATCAATAGTTTAGAATATTATGTTATATGTTGTTCTTATTGTGTGTGTTTTTTGAAAACTTTTGCCAGTGCGTTTGGAAATTATAGCGAAATGCATATGACACCGCACTTACCATTGGGAGTAGGCTAGAAATAATGCACGTTGTGGGTGCAGCCCAGAGTTTCACAATATCACGCTTGAGGGGTTAAAGTAATTACAGCAAGCGGCAGTTTTGTTATTCGCTGCTGCGGTGGCCTTGGCCAAGCTAGTGGTGCGCCATGGCCCCCTGCTGTGCTATTGAAAGCGCACACATAGTACATACGAGGGCTGGTTTATTTTTCAAGTCCCGATGGACTGTATAAAAATAACAGATTGACATACCAAACTGATTTTACTACTAAATGATTGCTTGTTTTATTCTTATGTCGTATCAAGTGAACATGGTTAGGTATAGAACAAAACATCGAATTTTGCTAGTGGAAACATTTCTCAAAAGTCTTCTAGTAGATGTGTTCGTATGTTACAGCGCCGTGCGATTTTTACCTCAAACAAAAGGTATACAGAAACAATCCGTGTACTCTGTAGACTTTCGAGAACAAAATAACTGCACACACATACGAAATATCAACGAGGATGAATGAATTACAGCGAGTGTACCAAAACTTCCTACGTTAGTGTAATGTGTTTTTAGAAAATGAAGGACACCATTTCCAGCAAATATGATTATTAAAAATGTAAAAAAGTGTAAATGTATTAAACTACAGGGTCATTATCTATGGGCGCGCGAGTATACACGGAAAGCTAAGCCGGCTGTGACTGGCACAGATCCAGGCAGCGCGTACCTTGCGTATGCGTGAGTCTTGAAGAATTTGGGATGAAATTAAATCTGAAGAAGACTGAGTACCTGGAATGCAATGACCAAACTCTTGGCACGATCACCGTGGGTGAGGTTCAACTTAATAAAGTGACCCCATTTAAATAGGCGTTATTAAACAGTATGTTATGGATAGTGATTTCTAATTGAGATACAAGTATTTGCAGCCAATATTGGAAAACATCAAAATAGCGGGGGTGTGGCACAGCCTCCCCTGCAAAAAAAATTAGTTTTTGGTCGTTTTTGCATATGTCATTGTGTTGTGTTTGTGTATTTGTAGCCAACATTGGAAAAAAAACGAAATGACATAAAACCATTTATTGCTATGCTATATAAGAATATTATAATGTGTTGTGTTTGTGGTTTTGATGGAAATTAATGCGTCTACCAGCACCTATTGCGGTGTACTTTTCGGTGGGAAATGTGTTGCCCAATTACATTACTGCTTGTGGTCAGAGTAAGGGGGTGTTAATATATTGATGCCAACCGGCGATTACTACAGACCACGATCGTTTGTGTATAACATTACTGTAAAAACAAATTGGTGGCTTTTGTGATGTTATCAACGACTTTACAAAATGCTTCTCTGGCAAGCTTACGGGAAAAGCCTTGGTTATAGGTTATTTTGGGTGGTGACAACTCAATAACAGAAATGGGCATTAGAAAAAACTTCTAAACACATTGTGTATCGCCATCTGTAAGGTAACTGTACCGATTTTCGTCACTGATCCAGTCTTCGTCATTCTCGTATATAAGTACAAAAAATAAGCATGTCAACGGGTCTTTCTCAACGCACGAAGTCTTACGAGATGCGTCATACCTTCCTTGCCGATAAGGAGCAACTTTGCGAAATCATGCGTGCGATGTAATAGGCGACTCCTTGCGTCAAATATCTCCTGTGAGCTGAGCTGTCTTGACGCGCCATTTGCTTCTTGCATGTGCTAAGCACGCGCGCGAAATAATTATTTGCATGCGTGTTATGTTCACACATTTTAAAATGTTACAAGTGCGTGATATAATTGGTAATTGTTTCTATAACATATGTGATTTGTTATTTTGTGCTCACGTGCCTAGTTTTGTTAGAAATGCCGGTGACGAACACTGGATTTTAAAAAATGCACTTTACCAATGCTCGTCATTTGTGACGAAAACTGGCACATTGTCATTTCTCCTTGCAAGACCTAACTAACAGCGGCAATATATACTTATAATGTAGCTCTAAAGTACCCTGTATTAATTAAATTATCATTTGATCATCGTGTCCAGTAGTCGTCATAGCTGACGAACTTAAGAGCACATTCGTGACGAACACTAGTGCACGATAATGTTTGTGTTAACGTTTTGCAACCAATAAACGTTTATAGGGTATTGTTATTATTACGTAGGTCTCTCTTCTTGACGGCCGCACCTCAGTAGGCCTAGGTTTTTTTGTCTAGGCGTGCTACAGAGGATTTTTTAATTTTTATTGAGATGATAAATAATAAATTATTCTAAGACTAAATCTTTGCTTTCAGGCAATATGTTAGATAGTTATTGTTGTTTTAAGGGGCGGAACTACGAGGTCATCTGCCCCAGCAAATATGTCGAAACGCACACTTCTGAATTATGATATTGAGCAAATGGAAGCTGCTATTAAGGCCGTTGTGGAGGACGGCATTAGTATTAAAAAGGCCGCGGAGAGGAATGGTGTTCCGAGAAACACCCTCTCGGACAAAATTAAAGGAAAATCTCCTAGAGAGAGGAAAATGGGGCTAAGTTCCATTTTAACAAAGGAAGCTGAGGCTATGCTAGTTCAATGGGTAATCTCACTACAAAAAGCGGGGTCCCGGTAACAAAGGACGATTTGCAAAAGCGTCCAGTGCCTTACACAAGAATTGAAGAGGGACTTTCCTTTCAAAGATGGCCTCCAGGAAGGAAATGGCGTGAATCTTTCATAAAAATAAATCCAGGTCTATCTTTTACGAACCCCTCAAAATTTGACAGTAAGCCGTGCTGCAATTACAGAACATCAAAATAAAACCTGGGTTTCGGAAGTCTACAGCTATTCAGTGGAAAACGACTTCCAGTCTATTTTGTCAGACCCTCGGCGACTGTTCAACGCTGACGAGACGGTTTTCTTTCTCAATCCGAAAGGTAACAAAGTGCTGGCGAACAGGGGTTACAAGACAATATATCAGCAAGTGAATTCGGATGAGAAAGAATGCTTGACGGTACTTCTAACAGGCAATGCCCACGGCGATATTTCTCCTTCCCTTGTAGTGTTCAAGTATGAACGTCTGCCGCAAGACATCATTATTGCCTCAATGCCAGCACACTGGGGCATTGGCAAATCACCAAACGGGTGAATGACTGGGGGAAGTGTTTTACGAATTTCTCAGTAACACATTTCATCCTGGGTTGGTTGAGAAGGAGATTCCTCTCCCTGACATTATTCATAGACGGGCACTTCTCACACTTGACCATACATACTAGTAAATTTTGTGAGGATCATGGAATTGTTTTGGTCGCTTTACTACCTAATGTCACACACGTACTTCAACCCACGGATGTAGGGGAAGAAAAATGTACACGAGTGGCGAATTCAGAGGGTTTCTATGGCAACAATCGGTGTTAGGCCTCGGCGAATGGTCATTTTCCGGGCTGTTATGCCATGGTCTCACTTGTTTAGAGCACAATTACGATATTTTCCTGCTCGTATGTCTTCTACCCACCAATCACGCTTCCCGCTGCCGTCTTTTTTTAATTTTAAATATTCCATTTTTATTGAAAAACATAATTACTGGTACTGTTTTATTCGTAAATGTTAGCCTCCAAGTCAATAAATCGGTGTATTACGCAACAATCGACAGAAATGCATTATAAACAGCAGACAAGAAAAATTAACAATGTGACGGCAATTGGTGCAAACGGGTGACGAATATAGGAAAAATCCAAATACATCGTGCCGAACACTGGCGCAAAAACACACTTAAAAAAAAACACGTCATTTTTCCTAAAACGAATATCTTTGATATTTGGTCTTTCCTAGTGTTTGAGTAGAGTTTGAGGTTAGGTACAGTGCTTTTGTTGATTAAATTTACCAAAATGTGTACAGTGTATATGATTTCTTGTCTAAATCTCCCTGAACATGACGACCATTGGTACATTTACCTTAATTGATCTATATAGCCTACCTCAATTTGATACGCCGTACATACGAAAAAGTTGAAATTTAGGGTTACATTTATAAGATTTTGTATCGGAATGGGTAATTGGCCTACTTAACTAAATTATCGTCTGCGATACTTACGAAAGTATTCCGATTTAAGGTTATATTTTAATTTTTTTTATTGGAATCTGTAATTCGCCTATATATAGCGTAATTACAGACGATGATACACGTCGTAATTATTTTAATTTCATAACTACAAAACATTGAATCGAAATATGTAATTGACTTATATAGCTCAATTACAGATTCCGATACGATCTTTGATAATTATGAAATTAAAATAATGATGATGTTTATAGTCATCTGTAATTGAGCTATATAGGCCAATTACTGATTCCGCTACGGAATTTTAGAAATATAACCTTAAATTGTGAAATTTTCCTATGTATCAAAATCTGTTATCTATATGTATAAAAATCAATTTTACGTGATAGTTTGTCTGTCTGTCTGTCTGTGGGTGTGTATGTCTCCTATGCGTTCATATACTATTCATCCGATTGCGATGAAACTTGGGTGAGATGTTGAGTACTCTCCAAGGAAGGTTTCTGACTTAGTAAATCCATTTTACAATAGGTAGCGCACGCGTAGATTCAACAAATAAGCGACGATGCGCGAAGCGTTTCAACCAAGTCCCGTATGCGTTCATATACCATTTGTCCGATAGCGATGAAACTTTGGTGAGATGTTGTATACGCTTACGTGAAGGTTTCAAAATTAGTGAATACATTTCACAGTAGATAGCGCACGAGTAGATTCAACAAATGAGCGACGACACGCAAAGCGTTTCAACAAAGCCCCGTAGGCATTCATATACCATTCGTCCGATAGCTATGAAACTTGCGTAAAATGTTGTGTACACTTCAGGGAAATTTTCTGGCTTAGTAAATCTACTTTACAATAGGCAGCGCACGAGTAGATTCAACAAATGAGCTACGACGCGCGAAGCATTTCAACAAAGTCACGTATGCGTTCATATACCATTCGTCCGATACCGATGAAACTAGGCTGAGATGTTGCGTGCACTCCAGGGAAGGTTTCTGGCTTAGTAAATCCATTTTACAATAGGTACCGCACGAGTAGATTCAACAAATGAGCGACGACGCGTGAAGCGTTTCAACAAAGTCCGTTATGCGTTCATATATCATTCATCCGATAGCGATGAAACTTGGGTGAGATGTTGTGTACACTCCAGGGAAGGTTTCTGGCTTAGTACATCCATTTTACAATAGGTAGCGCACCAGTAGATTCAACAAATGAGCGATGACACGCGAAGCGTTTCAACAAAGTCCCTTATAAGGTCATATACCATTCGTCTGATAGTGATAAATGTTTGGTGAATTGTTGTGTACAATCCAGGAAAGGTTTCTGGCTTAGTAAATCCATTTTACAATACGAAGCGCACGTTTAGATTCAACAAATGAGTGACTACGTGCGAAGCGTTTCGACAACGTCCCGTACACGTTCACATACCATTCATCCGATTGCGATGAAACTTGGGTGAGATGTTGTGTTCACTCCAGGGAAGGTTTCTGGCTGAGTACATCCATATTACAATACGTAGCGCAAGAGTAGAATCAACAAATGAGCGACGACACGCGAAGCGTTTCAACCAAGTCCCGTATGCATTCATATACCATTCGCCCGATAGCTATGAAACTTGGGTGAGATGTTGTGCACACTTCATGGAAGGTTTCTGGCTTAGTAAATCCACTATACAATAGGCAGCGCACAAGTAGATTCAACAAATGAGGGACGACGCGCGAAGAGTTTCAACAAAGTCCCGTATAAGGTCATATACCATTCTGCCGTTAGCGGTGAAACTTGGGTGAAATATGGTGGACACTCCAAGGAAGGTTTCTGACTTAGTAAATACATTTCACAGTAGGTAGCACACGAGTAGATTCGACAAATGAACGACGACACACGGAGCGTTTCAATCCAGTCCCCTATGTCTTCATATCCCATTAGTCCGAAATCGATGAAACTTGGGTGAGATGTTGTGGACACTTACGTGACGGTTTCTAACTTAGTAGATACATTTTACAGTAGGTAGCGCACGAGTAGATTCAACAAATGAGTAACGGGGCGCGAATCGTTTAAACAAAATCCGGTATGCATTCATATACTATTCATCCGATTGCGATGAAACATTGATCAGTTATTGTGTACACGCCAGGGAAGGGTTTCGACTTAGTAAATCCATTTCATAATAAGTAGCGCAAGAGTAGATGCAAAAAATGGGTGACGACGCGCGAAGCGTTTCAACAAAATCCCCTATTGCGTTCATATAACCTTCTTCGATTGCGATGAAACCTTGATGAGTTATTGTGTGCACGTCAGGGAAGGGCTTCGACTTAGTAATACATTTCTCAATAGGTAGCGCACGAGTAGATTCAACAAATGAGTGACAGTGCACGAATCGTTTAAATAAAACCCTGTATACGTGCATATACCATCATCCGATTGCGATGAAACATTGATGAGTTATTGTGTACACGCCAGGGAAGGGTTTCGACTTAGTAAATCCATTTCACAACAGGTAGCGCACGAGTATATGCAAGAAATGGGTGACGACGCGCGAAGCGTTTCAACAAAATCCCCTATGCGTTCATATAACCTTCTTCGATTGTGATGAAGCCTTGATGAGTTATTGTGTACACGCCAGGGTATGGTTTCGACTTAGTAAATCCATTTCTCAATAGGTAGCGTACGAGTAGAATCAACAAATGAGTGACAGCGCACGAATCGTTCTAACAAAGTCCCGTACACGTTCATATGCCATTCATCCGATTGCGTGTGAAACTTTTGAAAGTTGTTGTGCACGCTCCCACGAATGATTCTAAATTAGAAAATCCATTTTACGATAGATTAGAGGCAGTTAACGGAAATTGAAAAACATGTTGTGTATCCAAAAGCACTTCAAGAAACAGAATTTCAACGCCAACACTTTCTTTGATTGGCATTGCAACGCATGCCAGGTACAGCTTGTTGAGCTATATAGGTCGATTACAGATTTCGATACAATGTTTTCTAATTATGAAATTAAAATAATTACGATGTGTATCAGAATCAGAGTTTCAAGAGTGGCACAAGCAATTGGGGACGGAAAGATGAAAGCAATGGTGTTTGCAGATGATTTGGGGAAACAAGGAGGAGGAGGTACAGGAACAGTTGGACGTGTGGGAAGGAATAATACAAGGATATGGGATGCAATTTAGCATAAATAAGAGTGAGATGGTGATCACAACAAGGAAGAAGGAAAGAACCACAACGGGAATAACAATTGGTGGGGAACAGCTGAAGAAAGTGGAGAGTTTCAAGTATCTGGGAAGGGGGAAGGAAAGAGACCGAGGGGAAGACCGAGAGACAGGTGGCTGAAGGGGGTGGAAGAAAGCGTGAAGAAGAGAGGAGAAGACTGGACAAGGGTGGAGGCTGACAAATGGTGGGAAGACAGAAGACGTTGGAGAGGCTTGTGTTCCAAACAGACCCGGCCAGTCGCTGGAAACTGTGCAAGATGATGATCAGAATCTGCAATTGATCTACATAGGCCAATTACAGGTTTCGATACGGAAATGTAAGAATATAACTTTATGTTGCGGAATTTTTATATACATCGGAATCTTTAATTGAGCTATGTAATTGACATTACAGATTTCGATGCAATGTATATTATTATGAAATTAAAATAATTTCGATGTCTATCGGAATCTGTAATTGACCTACATAGGCCAATTACAGATTTTGATATGGAAATTTAAAAATAAAAGGTAAAATTGCGAAATTTGTATATGCATCGGAATCTTTAATTGAACTATGTAGGTCAATTACAGATTTCGATGCAATGTTTATTATTACGAAATCAAAATAATTTCGATACGGAAATTAAAAAATATAAGCTCAATTAGTGAAATTTTTATATGCATCGGAATCTTTAATTAAGCTATGTAGGTCAATTACAGATTTCGATGCACACTTTGTTACTAAGGTTTTTGTTTAATGCAGCTTTGTATTTTTGTGTTCCCCCATCCAAAAACCCCTATTCCCAGGCTTTTCCCGTAAGCTTGCTCGAGGAGTATTTCGTGACGTCGTTGATGAAGTCGCCATTTTGTTTTAGGGGAATTTTATACGCAGATGCATCGCAATGTTTAATAGTCCCATTTTTGTTAGCAGCACTCTGGAAATTGTTCGTATTTACTGTGCCATGTTATTGAAGCTAACTGCTTTTAACAAACACCACGTTCACACTTTAATATACGGGAAATATCATCATTCACTTTTAAGTAATAAACTGACGAAAAAACACGTCACCATGTTGGTAAGGATAGTATCAGGCAATGCTGCCAACTTCACTTCACTGCACTCCCATGTAGCGAGGTTAGACAAAGGAGACTGTCTGGAAGAAAATTACTGATTTACTAAAATGGGTGTCTGAACTAAAACATTGGTTGCTACTTGGTTAGACAATTGTCTGGACGGACCCAGTGGTCAGGACGAAGCAATTTGGGGGGACATTATCAATTGTAACTACTAACCTTAATCACTTCTGCACCAGACATAATTATGCGCTAAATCACGTAGACTAAATATGTGTGTTATTTAACAACAGGAGCCATGATCGTCAGATGCTTTTGGAAGTGAAACTGCGGTAGCGAGCGCTCACGAGGCGCAGACATTGACGTCAGTTGTTGCCAACTTGTTCGATACAAAATACACCCGATGACACACGTAACGTTGTAATTAAGCAAAGAAGAAAACATTGGGATTTATTGTTCACTTTAGACCATCCTCCCTTTTCATCACTTTTAACACCTTAGCTTATTGAAAATATATCATTTATGATATGCATACCTTTCGGGGAGTTGTTGGGAGACGTTTCACAATCTCTTCATACTCAATAGCCACTGCTGCACCGCAATAACTGTTATTTCACGGAAAGAATGCAATTTTTCGTCACTTTCTTCACTTACTGATGCCATCTTTGACAGTCATGTGACACCCGAAAGTCGATCATGTGACTACGTTACCAACTTGAATAAAGAAATTCACAACACGCCTTCGCTACTAAGTTAGGCACTGTCTTGTGGAAAATTACTGCTAGTACTACAAGCAAGGGGGTCTGGGGCGTAAGCCCCAGGTTACGTCTGTTTTTGTATGTAAAACATTATAAATACATAAATAAACACTGTAATTGAGTTCACTTAGTGATTTCATACATCATGTGCGAAATAGTACCAAACGCGTGGGGTTGGCAATACTGACTCAGTGAGAAAGATGGGGGTGAGAACTTCGATTTCAACTATATAAGTCGTGTCGCTATTTGGGCGGGATGGTGGGTCTATGACAGCGGAGCAGTGAACATCTAAGAGTCAATCCTCTCCCTGATATCCTCCCGACTATTAAATCAGGTAATTTCAGTTTTTAAAAATATTTATACAAAGGATGGTCTAAAGTGAACCGATACCATTTTTCTGACCATTACTACAGATATTATGGTTAATTTATGTACTTTAGATAAGTTATGATGGAGTCATACGTCATGCACTGCTACGGTTAGATGACTGTCTGGACGAAAATTACTGATTGTACTACAAGCAAGGGGTTCTGGGGCATAAGCCCCAGGTTAGGTTTGCTTTTGTATGTAAAACATTATTCTGCATTCACCACTGCAATGAATGTACCATCTCTAACAGTTTCAGGCTCTCGTGTAGTATACGTTGCCTGTTTCGAAAGTGCGTTATTTTACTTAGTAGCGCTCTGAAAATGGTTTGTAATTACTCTGCCACGTTATTTAAGCCATTTGCCATTAACAAACACCGCGTAAACACTTCCAAAATAAGGAATTTGTCAACATTAACTTTCAAGTAATAAACTTATCAAAAAGCACGTCGCCATGTTTGATTACGTAATGCTGCCAACTTACTGATTGTACTACTAGGCAAAACCATTGGCTTGGATAAAGATTATTGATGCGCGACTACCCCCACTGTGCGTGACAAAAACCAGGGGTGTTTATATTAACCTAACGCGGCCCGAGGGTCGGGCCGCGCTACCTAACCTTTATTGGCCTGGACGAATACCATTGGTCTGGATGAAAATATTGGTCTGGAAACAATAATGTTGGCACACTGAAAAAATACAGTAACACTCTCTAGCGATAAAATATTCAACTCCTGTATATTAGTAACATTGGCCATTTCTATAGAACATTTTTCGGATTTTAATGGCGCCGGGCAACGTATACTATAAACTAAGGGACAAACAATAATGTTGGCACTAGGCCTACTGAAAAATCCAAGAACACCCTCTAGCAATAAAATATTCAACTCCAGATCTTATTCACATTAGCTATTCCTAGAGAAAAATTTCCGGATATTGATGGCAGCGGACATAGTCAACTGCAAGAGTTCCATAATTCCAATTGGTAATGTCTGCCGTAGCAAATAAGGTATGTAAAACATGAAAATGACATAGGCTATATTAGCTAAGTGGAAGTGTAGAATCCAGGTTCATAACTCGGTAAGAGTTACGGGTTTTACTTCTATAGTAATTTACTAAGAAAGTAAGCTTCACTATCCATTGGTGGATGCCACCCTAGGAGTAATTGAGAAAATTTGCCCCTAAAAACTAGGCTGCAGGAGTGGAAGAATTACCCATATATCTTATTGTCTCTCGGCATCTCAGAACACTTTCCTTAAAGACTGCAATGAGACTCTTCTGGCTGAAAATCGCCCCGATAATTACATATGGTCTGGAAAACATTTGGTCCCACCTAAAGTACAAGCATCTAGTGGAGATAGAGAAGGTCAAGGCTGTCTACCTAAAGAAAGTCTTATGCCTCTCCCGATTTACTCTTTCTCGTTTGGTTTATGAACTCTCAAGTGAGCTTCCCTTTGTTGAAGAACTGAGACTGCAGAAGATTTTGCCAGCAACACATGGTTTTGAGACACTAGTTCAGGAAATGAAGTCTAAGAAAGATAGCATCTGGCACGAATTTCACGCGACTGATGCGATGACATCACGGGACTCGACAGAGAGCTCCTACGAGCGGAGGCACCTGGTAACGAGATTCTCGGTACATGGTTCCCACTTCAAAGTGTGTAATAACAGAAGATTTCATCAGCCAGACTTAAATTGTGTATGTGCCCTATGTGGTAGAAGATGTGATCGATACCACGTGATGTGGTGTGGGCAGAGGAGGTTATCTCTGTCTCAGTTCTGTTCAAACTAGTTGTAATTTCATACTGCATATTTTGTGCCAAACTTAAACTGCGTGTGTATTTTATGTAAGAGGCAGTGTGAGAGATATCATGTATTAGCATGCGGTGAACGTCAGATGTCTATTACAAAATTTTGTACCGAATGAACTTGTATGGTATTCCTACTATTATGGCCATTGGCTGAAATAAAATTTATTATTGTCTCTATGAATTGGTATACTGAAATTTAGGTTATTGGACAATATGTAGGCTATTAGTTGACCAAGACTAACAAGACTCTCAAGGAGTTTAGTTAAAAATTACAAGGCCCTCACCCCATGTAGGCTCGTAAACAATGTTACTTTTTTAAGTTAGAATGAAGTTGCAGCTCTTTACTACGAATACATAGGCTAGTTCATCGGGTACATCCAAGCCAACACGCCAACGATAATGGAACTTTCTTTTGAGCAAAATATTAAAAATCTTTCACCACACATGCTACATTGAAAAAAGGAATCACTCTCAACACTGAAATCTTGCTTGGTATTAAAGAAGTAATAATTATTATCTTACTCACACAGTTGATTCAAAAGGTACTCGAAAACACGAAGCACACGCTGTGGAAAAAGTAAATAGTTGTCAATTAAAACATAAACTATGACGTCGTTTAAAAAATAGAACTCGTTGATTCACAGTCCAAAAAATGGATCAATTGGAAAATGACACGTACAATAAATCTAAGAAACTTTTATCGCACAATATGCCCGCTTTGATAAAAAAAAAAAAATAGAACAAAGACTTCGACAAATCACAGACAAAGAGACATGAGTGGAAGCAGGGGGCTGACGGTTCATATAGGGAGCGCGTGGATCGCGGTAAAGCTCTGCTCTGGATGTTCTGCCAACCAATGGAGAATTAATTTTAAATCTAATTAGATCTAATTTTATCAGTACTACACATCTCATTACCGAAGTTCTGTTTTATCACAAGAGTTAATTTTGCATTGCTTAGAAATTACAATGTACTTCGTGTCATGTTATCATTTTTAGTTTTTGTTAAAATGGCGGTGAAGTACATGCGTTTTGATTTATGCGAGAGAGAAATGGTTGTTATATATGTGTAATACATTCTACTTTAAAAGTGTTTGTGTAAATTTAAAATCGACCTCAAGAGTTGTACCTACTTGATAAAGGCAAGTTCTGAAATACTCCAAATTCTTAAATATAGAGGTCTTCTTCTTCTTCGCATTATGGTAGTGGGCATAGTAAACTCTTTACCCAATTGCTACTGTTCAGAAGTACGTATCTTGAGGTAAACATCGATTACCGAGAAAAGGCGGAAGACGAGTGAGGAACGGGGTATACCAAACAAAAGTATGACGTAACGTGGAGACAAAAGGGGAAGGAAAACAGATGAAACTAGACTGGGACACAATTGGTATTTGACCCTTCACACCGAATCGACCCACCTTGGTGACTTGACGTAGAGACGTACATGACCGGGTCACGATTATGGACCAGGTAAAAGGAATACCAGTTCAAGGTCTAAAATCAATGTTGCCAAAAAAGGATACTAGGCTACTGACCAGTGGAATGGTAGGATTATACATACATACATACATACATACATATTTATTGACGGCTTCCACCATTTTTTTTAATACAACATAAAAGACATTAAGAGTAATACAAAGTACGGTACCCTACTATTACAATCAACTATATTCACACAGATTGTCTAATGAATAGGAAAACAGATATTTTCTCAGGGTCTTTCATCGGTATTGAAACAAGTCTATGTTGACCCCATTAGAGATTCGCATCATTCTGTCAATGGGACTATTTAGACCATAATTAGTTGGGTGCCAGTTTGTTTCAAAGACATGATGCTTGCGCATCGATTTCATTTAGTAATTCTGGGCAGTTTATGTGAGAGTTTAAAATTTTGTACATATTAAGAATATAAAAATTTTCACGACGGGATTTAAGAGTTGGCAGCTTCAATTGCATCATTACTTCAGTGTAGTTATGATTCGTTATTGGGTGTAGGAAACGATATGCATAAATTCGTAGGAATTTGTGTTGTACTTTCTCTAAACTCTCAATTTGTGTTTTATTGAAAGGGCTCCAAATTGGTGTACAATATTCAATTAAAGGTCTGACAAGGGTCAAGTACAGTAGGAAATATATATTTGAGTCACAAAATTCCTTGGAATAACGAGTTATGCAACCTAATCTCTGCAAAGCCTTTTTTTTAATATTTACCATATGCTCATTAAAATTAAGCGTGTCTGAGAATTTTACTCCCAGGTCACATATACTTCTAACAGCATGAAGTGGAGTAGACGATAGAAAGTGATAAGAGAATTCAATATTCTGTTTCTTCTTTGAGAATCTAACTAGTTTACATTTAGTTTCATTGATCAGTAACCCATTTAAAGAACAATACTCCTCTAGACGCCAAAGTTCTTCCTGAAGAAGTATACAGTCCTGTAGAGATTGAACTTTCATAAATAACTTTGTATCATCGGCTAACAGGAGGATTTTGGCATGTTTGAAAACTGTATTGATATCATTAATAAAGATTAGAAATAACAATGGAGAAAGATGGGCACCTTGCGGAACACCAGAAGAGACAACTATTGGTTGAGATAAGAAATTAAGTATTTTGACAATCTGAGTTCTGCCTTCTAAATATGAGGACAGCCATGATAATAGAGGGTTTTGTATACCATAAGATTGTAATTTTGAAAGAAGAATTTTATGGTCGAGAGAGTCGAAGGCTTTGGCTAGATCAGTGTAGATGCAGTCCACTTGATTGTGCTCTTCTACTGCTTTCAGTAAGTACTCCAAATAAACTAGGAGATTTGTACATGTTGAACGACCTGGCATAAAGCCATGCTGTTGTTCAATTATGTAGGAGGAAAATTGGGGTGTAATTTTGTCAGTAATTATAGATTCAAATAATTTGGGTATAAAGGACAATTTACAAACAGCTCTATAATTTTTAACATTGGATTTGTCACCACATTTGAAGACAGGAGTTACATAGCTACTCTTCCATCTATCAGGAAATTTACCAGTTCCAAGAGAGAGATTAAATAAGATGAATAATGGTTCTGTTATAATGAATCGACAAGATTTTAATAGAATTGGTGGGAGACCATCAGGACCAAATGATTTGTTATTTGAGAGTTTCTCTAATTTGTTATAAATATCACTCTTTTCAACCTGGCAGGTGGAGACGATAATAGAGTAAGGAGTTTCAAATTTTTGGGTGTTAACGATTGGTGCCTTATAGACTGAGGAGAAATGTTTAGCAAAAAGATTGACAATACCTGGTCCATCACTTTTATTCACATTGTCAAGATAAACTGTACCAGGAATACCTTTATCATTCTTTTTTGTCTTGATAAAAGCCCAAAAGCTTTTTGGGTCGCTGTATAGATTAAATCTAATTTTGTTTAAATATTCAGTATAACATAGTTTAGACAAGTGTTTACATTTGGCTCTAAGCTCCGAGAAAGCATTATGAACTAATGTGGCAACATTTAAAGGCAGTGTATACCCTAGGGAATATAAATCGCGCAACAGTATTGCACGGTGAAAGTCATATTGAGGACATTGAAATAGAATATGATTTCAAGAGCCCTCCATTTGCAAACACGAACACAAGGCATCATTGCGTTGTTTTATACGGAATAAATACACCGGCGTTAATGCATGATTAAAGCGGAGACGAATAATTGTAATAATATGTCGTCGTGTGTATTTACCACCCTGGAACCAGGGCTTTCTTAAAATAGTCGGTTGTATCCCAAAATAATGTTTGGCTTTCGTTTTTGCGTAGTTAGTCCACGTGACCTGCCAGTCATTCTGGATCTTCGAACGAATTATAGAACGCAAATCAGAAATGGGTATAGCGATATTATAAGCCTTACCTGTACCATTAGCCGCTTCTTTGGCGAGTTTATCAGCGATTTCATTACCTTCAATATGTGAATGGCCGGGGATCCACATGATACTGACATCAAAACCCTCAGTATGTAAAGTGTACAATTGATGCATTAACTGGCATAAAAACCAATTATCAGCCTCGAGAACATTTTGAAGTGATTGAACGACACTCATAGAGTCTGTACAGATTAGCGAATGGCGAATACCATGTTGTTTAATATAAAGACACGTCTGGCGAATTGCAAAAATTTCGGCTGTAAATATCGTGACGTCAGAGGGTAAAGTATACTGACATGAAATATGTAAATCGGGAGAGAAGAAGGCTGCTCCCACACGTGAGGGGTGAACCATTTTAGACCCATCTGTATAAAAAAGAATGCAAGATGCCAAATGGCTCGTTATTTCGTGAAACATACGAGGAATGATTACTGGGTTATGTGGAAAAGTCTGATGTATTTGGGGTAAGGAATGCTGGAGGATATTCGGTTGAAAATGAGCTACGGCATACGGAATATTATATAAAGGCAAGCGACTAACTTTTAATATATTATGGCGGTACTGTTTAAGAATGGAATATGCGGCCAGCAAGGCGGGAACAGAAGCTGTGGGCAATAATCGACGAGTATAATAGTCTTCCAATAATTGTAATTTAGGAACGATAGGTGATACTGCTATCATCATTTTACGCAACAGGTACATACACGCAAGGTTTTGACGCCGATAATGTAACGACATTTCTCCCGTTTCAACTAAAGGTGCTCCTGTGGGAGTCGATGTAAGCGCGCCTATTATGAGACGCAAAGCAGTAAACTGTATTCTATTTAAACGGACGAGCCTAGTACTTGACATTATATCAAAATAAAAGGAATTGTAATCCAGCACAGAACGAATTATATTACGATATACTATTAATAATAGTTCCGGGTCTGCTCCCCAAGTACGCCGAGTAAGTGATTTTAGAACATTGATTTTGCTGGTAAGATGACTCTTAAGGTATTGTATATGTCTCTCTCCTTGCATTTTCCTGTCAATATAAATTCCTAAGTATTTTACATTCGTCACCACCGGAATTTGGCCTTGACGATATAATATAGGAGAACTGTCGTAACGTCGTTTGTTAGTAAATATCATCGCAGCGTTTTTTCCGACAGAAGTTTCAAATCCGTGTTGATGAAACCAGTCATGAGCATTAGATAAGGCGGTGTATATATCCCGACGACATGCGAATAAATCGTCCCTTGTACAATATATTAAAATATCGTCCGCGTATTGAAGGATGCGAGCGTGCGGTAATATGACTGTTTCTAGGATGCGAGTATAAATTAAATATAAAATCCCACTTAAAACATCTCCCTTCGGGACACCGTGAGAGGTGTATCGGGAATCAAATACACCGACTGGGGATTTTAAAATGATTTTACGATGACATAGCATGTTATATATTAAAAACTGGAATGGAAGTGGGAATTGCATATCTCGAAGTATATTAATAAGAATAAATGGATCTACAGAATCATACGCATTTTTTAGGTCAAGGAAAATCGCTATAGTATGCATTTTCTGTCCTTTTGCGAGGAGTAAATCGGTGAAGAAAATGTTTAATGGATCAGATGTACCGAGATTTTTCCTGAATGCAAATTGCGTTTTAGGAAATAGGGTATAATATTCTAGACACCATTGCAGCCGTCGGAGAAGTACATTTTGAAAAATTTTGCGGAAACAGGAGCCAAGTTGGATACCTCGATAACTACTCGCTAAGCGGGCATCTTTTGTGGGTTTCAAAATAGGGACAGTTTGAAAAACATTCCAATCTTCCGGAAATGTCCCTGTGCATAAGCTTGAATTATATAGTTTAAGGATGATGTCCTGAGCATTTACGGGAAATCGAGCGATCATGGTATAAGTCACTTCGTCAATTCCTGGGCTTGTTGATTTTTTGTGTCTGAATGTTTGTAAAAATTCGCTACGCATAATAGACTGCATTAAACTGGAAAAACGGTCCAGCGAACCAGAGGCACATGATGTAGGCATACGAATAACAATGTCGGGTGTCCAAGTATGATACAAGTCATGGTATCCTTGCGCCGAAAGTTGAGAGGGAGAGGGTCGAGGAAGGGTATCCGTAAAATGTTTAATCGCTGACCAAATACTATTTAGGGACGTATTACTACTTAATTGGGTAATGTATAATTTCCACGCTTCGCGTCGCTTATGATTAAAGACACGTTGGAGTTGAGCGGTGAGACTCTTGTATCTCAAATAGGAGGCGGAGGTACCATAGTGCCGAAAAGCTTTTAAACTCGCTTTGCGACGTCGTACTAAGTGTTTACATTCTTGATCCCACCATGAGGGTAAGGCAGAACGATTATTCGGAGGACATGATTTTGTAATATAAGGGTGATATGTATTAAAATAATCACGGATATTATTTAGTAAAAAATTATAACCGTTATCAGACATTTGTAATGGCCGCAAAAGCCTGTCCTCTAAAAAGTGTTTAAACAAATCATAATCAAAATGCCGAAAATTCCTCTTAACTTGAAAGACGTTCTGCGAGATATGTCGATTACTCGAGACATCATATTCCATTATAATTGGATAATGATCACTTTGATACGTGTCCTTCACAGTCTGTCATGACAACTTATGGGCTATATCTACAGTAGTGATACTTAAATCCACCGCACTTTGTGGACTATTCGGTGGGGTAAGGCGGGTGGGTGACCCATCATTTAATAAATGTAGGTGTAATTCCTGAATAGCCGCAATGATGTGCCGTCCTTTCGGGTTAACTCGACCACTGCCCCACAAGGGGTGGTGGGCATTAAAATCCCCCAATGTAAGATGTTTAGAAAATGTCTTTATAAACTGAAAATATAAATACTATTGTCTACGTGAGCCTTGTATACCAGGAGGACAGTAAATATGGCTTATATGGAGATCTTGAACAAGGAACGTTTGATGATGAGTGTGAGGCATGTAATAATCAGTAGAAAGGGGGGTGTACCGTAAATTATTTTTGAATAACGTCATGATACCTCGATATCCGGGTCCATCCTGACGTTCCACCTGATAATTAGCAATCTGAAATTTATACGAGGACCGAAGCCATGTTTCTTGTAGGAATATGATGTCCGGATCATATTCGTGAATTAACTGCAGCAATTCATGTTTTTTATTTAATATACTTCTACAATTCCACTGGAGCAATAACATTCAGGATAATAAAGGGAATTAATTCAACGAGGACGACTATGAACCGGGTTGTGATAATGATAATTTGAGGAAGGAGGATTGGGAAAAGATCGAACAATCTGATTCACGAATGTTTTCCACCGTGAAGCTCAGGTCAGTTCAGTTCTTCCAGCGTGAGACGAGCTAATATGGACCCCATCGTTATGGGAGTCACTGGCGGCGGTAATAACGGTAATACCTTGGCGCGTAAGGCCTGTAACTTGGAACTCCACTGGGCATTGTTACCCAATAGCTGTATGAGGGCATGGAAATCTTCACAGATTGAGGTATATTCATCATTCGCAGACATTATTCTACTGCCTGAAGGGAAAGAAGTTGATGGCGCAACAAGGCTAGGCGGCGCACTGGGCGTTATCCGGCTGGTCGTGGGAGACGAAATGAGGGCATTATACGCCTGCCTATCATATCCCAATGGTTGATATGTTTTGGGCGAACGAACGATCATCTCCGTGAATTTACGTTTACGGGGTGGTTGTATGGGAGGTGGCTGAGGGAATTGAGTGAGTGGGGGGAACTGTTGTGGCAAATTTTGAGGCTGGAAAGGGGGGGGGGGTCTCATACTGTTAATCACTTCGTGATAGGATTTATTCTCCGTTCACATTTGTTTCTTTATTGCTTCCTGTTTAAGCCGTTCCGGACAAGTCAATGATGTCGCCAGATGATTACTGTCACAATTGACACATTTAAGTCAACAGACTGACAGCCAGTCGTATCATGGGGACCTGCGCAGCGACCACATCTATGGGTTCGCGCACGGCAATGTTGCTGGATGTGTCCAAAGCGAAGGCACTTCACACATTGAGTTGGAGAGAATATAAATAATTGCACTTCAAGCAAGACATTAAAGATGGAAACAAACTCGGGTAAACGTTGGGCTTCAAAGTGGATTTTAACTGTTCCAGTAGGGATACGATCCATAACGCCATTATTATCCTTTTTTCGGTAAAACCGTTGAATACGAACGATCGGGACGGGGGATTGTAAGTATTGTAAAATTTCAGCTTCCGTTAGGGCAGTATCCACCCCCCGTATAAGCCCCACACGCTGTTTCGCCTAGGACACCAAGCTGGCTTATCAGCTGGCTCTTGGTGTCCCCGTTCTGTAAGAACACAACGTTGTCTGTTAAAATGTTTATTATTTACCGTGCCTGTTTTCTTGAATAGTTTGGCGAGCCTCCTAATTGTACTGGCATTACGCACAGGTCTTCTTGGAAACTTGATTCGACATTTTAATCTTGTTTAAGAACAAGACTTTCTGCTTTTCATATACGAATTATGGATATACACACGTTCGCGCTGTGTCAATTGATGTCTAGGCATGAACAACAATCACAGTAATCACAATACTCACTAAACGTGCAACAGTAACTTCTAAGCTTTGCAGATACACATCCATATAAATGATAAGACACGTGTGATCTAACGATATTAGTCAGCGGAGCAGGGTATTGCGAGGTCCACTCGCTCCGCACCTGACCAGCCAAATGACGCCATAGTTTGCCGCGATTTCCAGGGCGCACCATGATAATGACCCTCTGGTTCAATTAATAGTGTTACTTGATCCACTTCTTTACATGGCTAATTACTAATCTGTAAGTATAGCAGTGGTGGCTGGTGGATAATTGTTATGGGTGTGTCCTTTTTCATTAAGGGGGGGGGGGGGGGGATGAAAGACTGCTTGATATCAAAGAAAACTGTATTCAATTGTGCGGTAAAACGGATGTACCTCATTCATCACGAATGCCGCAGTTCAGAGAACATCACATTGCCACTGGATCACCGGATTAAATAGTTAGGCTACATGAAAACCTGCAAGACATGGTATCGGCAGTTGACGGAGCATCTCAGATGTCTCCGTCCGCTCCTCGGCTCCCTTGTTGCAATCAGCAAGCAACGATCAGCTGAGTTAACTACTGGGATAGGACCTACTCGGTCTAGCATCTCTGCCATACCCTTCACTATTGAGATCTGGTCGGTGCTCGGGCCTGGTAACGAGCACTCCTAAACGGTTGACGCGCTTTGCTTTCTCAGACAGTTCACAGTAACTTACTATAAGATTTCCTGAATTATTAAAGAACAGAATTATGAATTCCTATGCGTATAAAAGTAAACGTACAGCTTTTATTACTAAAAATATTATTACGGTATTAATTGTTTTTATTGAATTAATCTGGTCATTGCTTATCACTGCAACCTTATTACCGGCCGCCACTGAAGTATAGGATGAACAATGAATTGGCATTTTCAATAGGTGACCATTTCTTGAAATTATTGAGGCATGTAGTGTTAGCATACCAAACGTTGAACTGATTGCAAGAAGTTGTCCTATAGTGGAGATGTCAGTTTAAAATGCAACTAATAACCTCTGTGTACAGTCACATTAAACGTCCAGTCCAGAAAGTGGTATAGCTCTACAACCAGCAGAGTGTTTTGGAGAATGTTGGTTGTAAAGCGAAGGTTAGAATGGAGAGGGTAAGTGTACGCTTTAAATGGGATATCTCATGCAATTTTAACATACAATTTCTAAGAGGGCTTTTGTTTCAATTTCACAGATAAAATGGAACACAATCTGAAGAATGTTTCACTGGAACAAATTTTTATTTTTTCAGATTTTTAACAATGGACTGAATGAAGTCTTGCAAGTTTCTTTACATCTAGTTTCATTGGATGAATGTTAATGTAGGCCTATTTTAAAAGTTTTAATCTAATGTAACATATGTGCTAGAGAGTATTTTTAGGAACTGTTCGCATAAGGACTGTTGAAGGTGCAAATGCCTAAAATGTATCCACCCTGTAAATAATATAATATTAATTCTAAATGAAAGTAGAATGCGGCTTATACACTTGCATCAACATTGAAATTAGGAAACCTGGTCAATACTACACCTCATATAAGTTATGTGCTAAAGTACATAAATATGTGTTTATATTTATTGCTCTTTTTATTACCGGTTGCTATGTTCTGACAGAGCTTGCATCTCGTTGAACTGTCAACAAGGCATACTCTAGCAGCACACACTGTTGATTAAAAAAAACATTCATCGGGACGTGCTATGCTATAACCATTGTCAAAAACCATTGATCTGGATGCGTTAGGCAGTAACAATTGTCAAAAAACATTGGATTAGACAAAACGAAGGTTAGAATGGTCGGGTGAAGGTGCGACCTTGGCCGCGCGCAGCTAGTGGGACACGGTTGACACAAAACGCTCGGTGCGTTAGGCTGTAAACATTTTCAAAACCACAGTTGTGCGAAAAAAAAAATTAAAAAATACTACACTTGATCATAGAATCGCCAATTCAAATTACAGATCGTTATGAGGCAATTTCCACAATCCATGGTGAATAAACGATTCAATTCAGTACACGATGTAATGAACTAAGTGGTGCACACTAGCGGCTGAACTGTCATCGTACTGTTTTGATGACGATTGATTTGAACAATAGCGCTGACAGCTGTAATTTTGGCTATATAAGTCGTGATCCTATTTGGGATGGCTGGGTGGGTCACAGACAGCGGAGGAGGAAATATCTATTAAAACATCGCTCCTTGATTTATTTCTCATCGTTTCAAAAGGTATTTTGGCTAATTCATGTATTGTACAGAATTTTATCGCGCGTTCTATCTTCATTCATCGCTACCGTTGATTTCAATTTGAATTGTCACTACTGAACGTCATATATGTGCTAAAGTTCGTAAATATGTGTTTTTATTTATTGCTATTTTAAAAACGGCTGCCATGTTTCTACAGCGCTTGCATCTCGTTCAACTGTCATCACGGCTCACTCTAGCTGCACGCACCGGGGCGCACACATTGTTCCCAACATGTGAGATACAAAATCACTGTTGATCAAAGAAATCATCGGGATGCATTAAGCTGTAACCATTGTCAAAACTCATTGATCTGGTCGCGTTAGGCTGTAACCATTGCCAAAATACATTGGATTGAACAAATCGAAGGTTAGAATGGTCGTGTGCAGGTGCGACTTTGGCTGCGCGCAGCTGGCGGGGCACGGTTGACACAAAACGATTGATCTGGACACGTTAGGATGTAACCATTGTCAAAAACCATTGGATACCACAAAACGAAGGTTAGAATGGTCGGTGTAGGAGCGGCTTTGGCCGAGCGCAGCCAGCGGGGCACGGTTGACAAAACCATTGATCTGGACGCGTCAAAAACCATTGGATTGGACAAATCGAAGGGTGTTGGTGCAGCATAGTACCGTAAGGGCGAGGTTGGCAATACCGGTTTGATGATGATTGATGTGGACAATGGTGGCCACAGCTGGAATTCTGCCTACATAAGTCGTGATCCTATTTGGGATGACTGGGTGAGTCACAGACAGCGGAGGAGGAAACATCTATTAAAACATCATTCCCTGATTTATTTCTCATCGTTTGATGAGGTATTTTGGCTAATTCATGTACTATAGAGAATGTTATTGCTCGTTCTACTTTCATTCAGTGCTACCAATATAATAGGGAATACAACAATTTTGTATTGAAAAGTGGAAAGGATCTTTTGAAAAGGCTATATTTATTTAACTAGTGAAGGATGGATATGGTCATCTCTTATTTTTTTTTTACAAAACAGCACAGTTTGTGTAACATAGAAAATATGAGAATAACATGTTTTTGCAGATGACTCACTGTATTCTGTTGAGAACAAAGTGCTAAGATCACTGGTGATTAGCATGTTTTATGTATTGTCGGATAAGCTTATGCCATGCCTGATATTGTAAATATTGCCATATGAAAACTGTTACTGTAGGATTACTCTATATCAAGTGTTTGTTTGTAAATTATTACATTATCATGCCCTTTTATGAATCAACAACAAGTTTCCTCTTTGGTAAATGTTCTCATGTGTCATGACTGCTGCTTTGTTCCATTTCAGTAGGTAACCTTTTCTGTCATAGGCATTCCATTGCTAACCTGTTTTCTTATCACGGATGAAAACTTTCTGTGGCTACTTGTTTTTTTGTGAGTGGGTTAGGACATCACTGTCATCAGCCATGTGTACTTGGATATGGATATTTATTTAACTAGTGAAGGATAGGTATGGTCATCTTTTAGTTATCATTATTTTTTACAAAACAGCACAGTTTGTGTAACATAGAAAATATGAGAACAACATGTTTTTGCAGATGACTCACTGTATTCTGTTGAGAACAAAGTGCTAAGATCACTGGTAATTAGCATGTTTTATGTATTGTCGGGTAAGCTATGCCCCTATATGAATCATCAACAACAAAAAGTTTCCTCTTTTGTAAATGTTCTCATGTCTCATGATTGCTGCTCTGTTCCATTTCAGTAGGTAACCTTTTCTGTCATAGGCATGCCATTACTACCTGTTTTCATATCATGCATGAAAACTTTATGTGGCTAGTTGTTGTTGTTGTTTTGTAAGTGGGTTATGACATCATTGTCATCAGCCATGTGTACTTGGATATGGGTAGAATTTGTTTGTATGTATGTATTGTGATGCTAGAATTGGGAAGGTTAGGTACGGTATTGTAGTTTTAAGGGTAGGAACTATGAGGTCATCTGCCCTTGGAAAGGAGGTGACCATGGTCTTCTGCTAGGAACAATCCCAGCATTTACCTGGAGGAGAAAGGAGAAATCGAACCCACTTCTTCTCAGTTCAGTTTTAACTCATGAGGCTGAGTGAATTTCGTTTCACAATCAAATCAGAATTGTATTTTTAGGGGCAGATGACCTCGTAATTGCGCCCCTTAAAACAACAATAATCAACAATAACTAACTAGAATTATATTTCTCGGCAGAGATGGAAATCAAACCTAGACCTTTGGACTGATATGATTGACTATACTGTAGATATTAATTTCTGTTTTAACTGTTACAGATTAATTGGTTATTTGTTGTTGTGTCTTTTCTTCTCGTTGTGTAGTCTACATCTCACGTTAAAATGGGGTGAATATTTGTCAAGTTTTTTATTGAATTCTTCTATATATCGCATTTATTGAGACATCAGTGTTTTCGGTCAAGTTCACACTCGCAAGGTTCGAAATGCATACTTATCGATTATGATCGAAAACTTCGATTTATTAGCTAGAGTAATGTATCAATCGCATCAACTTCTGACCATATGTTTAATTTATGGTTACGTTATTTATTTATTCGCGTCTGTAGAACGTAATTTGATACATAAACACTCAGTCGCGTTTCCTCACAGGTTGTTCATAGCAGCAGCGCTGGGTAGCGCGCTCGCTGACGGCCGGAAGTCTATGACGTCATAAATCGTATCGCAAGGCTTTCTCTCTAGGTGGTGTTGCATCATCCTTGAGTAGAAGTGTGATGGTCACTATCGATTAATGCTATCTATCGATCGATAGCATGATGTGATGCAATCTAACAAGATTATCTAACTATTAAAGAAGATGGCTTATCAAATTGGTTTATAGTTCTGTATAATAAGCTTTCATCGGTTACGGTAAAACAGTATTTTAGAAAACGTTAAGTTGTGCTGATATGATGTTTTCATAATTCGATCGTTTCATGTGGACAAGTTTAGAGGATGTTTTTTATTCGATTTTGTAAAACCGATAATTCGATACTTACTCTAAAGCAGGAGTGTCAACTACTAAGTAACAAATGTATAATAATGCATGATTATTGATCCATTTTACGACCTACCGGCAGAGCTGGGCAATATACTCCCAAACTATATCTTCGATACAAAATACTCACAAAAAAGTATTTTAGATACAAATACACTTATAAAATTCCTGGAAATACAAAATAGTATTTTAAAATAAATTCAAAATACAAAATACTTTTAATAAAATATGATTCTCGTCCATTGAAACTTTTCAAAATAACGTAACATTAACATTATTATTATTATTATTATAATTATTATTACCGTATTATTATTATTATTATTATTATTATTATTATTATTCATCTTCATTTCCTCCTTCATTTCCCCTTTTCCAGTTGACGCTGGGTGGGGGCAAATATGGTTCCTCTCCACTTTGTTCTGTAGTTCCACCATTCCTCTTCCGACAGTGTTCCAATCCAGGTTCCGTTTTCTAATACAGTGGAACTTGGATAATTCGAACCTTAAGGGACCAGTAAGAAAATTCGAATTATCCAAAAATTCGAATTAAGAAAGTTCTTTGAAAAGGGTTGAGAAAATATATTGTACTGCAATACGTTTGCCCGTCATGGGCTGGATAGTGCCAGGGGTTGATTTTGTTTTTGGTTTTTGAATACGTTTGCATAATGATTTACGTTCAACAAAGCACTGTATAATGACTGTATCGTGAATAACCTCAAAAGTTTCAAATGATAAAATAAAACCAAAATGTACTATTCACCTATTTAAGGACAGTAGTAATCCAGCAATCCAGTTAAGTCTTAGAGAAATCTACTGTTTTTCAAAATAGTTTGAGATTTTTACCTGTTTCCTACAATTAAGTCTCTCGGCCATCACAAAAAATCTAACAAATTTAAGGAACGGAAAACAGAATCACTTACGCAGTAGCGTTTTCTCCAATACCACGGGGTAAGCACCGCTTACCTAGCATATTCTCATAAAAATAAAGTTTATATTACGACTTTCTAACGCGCGAGGATCATTGGAAAATTGACGCTTTGAATGAAGTTCCTCGTTCTCTACCCCAGTTCTTCACGATAGCCCACAACTACTTTGTAGACAAAGAGGAAAGAGCGCGGCCGGTTGCTATGACAACGGCTTGTTTACCTCTAGGAGCCTTCTGGCGCTTCTTGCCCAAACACCGCTATGGCCGATGGAGTGGTACACCAAGAATGTCAGGTCGTCCTTGATTGGCTAAGACAGGGGGTGTGGCGTTCCATAGCCACATGGCTGTCGTCAAGACAAGTCAAAGCTGGTAGCCCGGGTCTGCTTCGATTCGGAGAGCTTACCAAGCTTCCCTCGTGAGCATGGAACACCAGCACTGCTTAATGTTATTTGGCGCGCTTCTCCAGTCCCCACCCTCCATCGCAGGGCTGTTCATCCCAAGAGAAAGTTTCTGACCATCAGACCCCACCTTTGATGAGTGCGTTAGTTGCAATTCTGCTTCGTCCGGTATAGGCTACTCACAACTGTATGTTTTTAGTGCAATTAGCAAAATTTATTATACGGTACCGTAACTAGATATTATTATGTTTGAATGAACAGTGCGTTGAACAAATTACCGTACTTCATAAATTATCATGTTTAGCGAGTAGTAGCCTTCGTAAATATCCTTTTAGTTTGTAGTTCGTTGTGTAAGTTACGATTATCATATTTTAAAGCACGAGTATTAATAGGTGAGAAAGTGTACGTGTGTTTATTATAGTAGTAGCCAAATAAGCATAGAGTTAAATTAATATTTGTTACATGTAGGAACATTCTTTGCCATGGAAAATTATCCTGTATCTAGAGTAGACACTGCCAGTGACTGTATAGTGTGTGATATCCTAAACACGGATTTTAGTACCCGTCCTTTCGAACAGAAACGGGATATTATAAAGCGGAGAAGGCAAACACCGAACATTAATATCAGTACAACTGGTGAACATTTGAGGCATTTTCATACAAATCACTACGAGAAACACACTTGGTTAGCGGGATGTAGTGACAAAAATAAATTATTTTGTTGGCCTTGTCTCCTTTTCGGAACGGAAAAGAATGTTTGGAGTAGGACTGGATACAATGAAATGGGGAACTTCCATAAAGCCGTAAAGAAACTCAGTTTATCACAAAATCATTTGCAGGCAATTGTTTCAGAAAAAAACATTCGGCAAAGTGAGAATAGATTGTTTACTAGATCAGCGGAAGGACATTCAAAATCGCCAACACAACGAATTGGTACTTAAAAAAACAGGGACATTCTGAAGCGTTTTGTAGATGTTGTGTGTTACCTAGCGAAACAAGAGCTCCCATTTAGAGGACACAATGAATCAAGTGAGTCATCGAATCAAGGAAACTATGTAGAGCTAGTTAAACTCGTTAGTCAGTATGATTTGCCACTCAAACAACACTTAGAAAACTCGTCCGTTTTTACTGGGATGTCAAATATCATTCAGAATGATTTGATTGAAGCTGTAACAAAAATTGTTGGCCTAGAGATAAGAAATGAAATAGGGAAAGCTAAATATGTTTCTATAATTCTTGATGAAACTACAGACTTGAGTACTTTTTCTCTGTTGCCCTGTGTCTTTCGGTATGTAAGCACAGATTGTAAAGTTGAAGAAAGATTCATGGGTTTCATAGACGTTACAGAAAATCGTACTGCGGCTGCTTTGTACAATATTGTGCAGACTTTCGTTGAAGAATATGACTGTAAAAGTAAATTGATAGCGCAAAGTTACGACGGTGCTGCAGTTATGGCAGGTCATTTAAATTGTCTACAGAGTAAAGTTCGAGACACTTATCCACACGCTATATTTGTTCACTGCATGGCTCATAGATTACATTTAGTGTTGTCCCAGTCATCGTGTGCAATTAAAGAATGCAGAATATTTTTCAGCACATTAAATGGTTTAGCAACTTTCTTTTCTAAGTCATCAAAACGAACGAAAGCACTCGATGAAGAGGAAAGCAGAAGGTTGCCTCGATCTTCAATTCGTTGGAATTTTCATTCCCGATTAGTACTATACCCGGATCGTTCACACGTCCGTGACATTGTTGACATTCTTATTTTGGAAATAGGAGTTGTTAGTTGAAGAGGTTGAAGGAATGGATGATTTGAATAACGCGCGGAGGAGACTCAAGAATGCTGAGGGAAGCATACATCGCAGGGGCGAGTGACGCGAGATTATGACGTGGAGCTTGAATACGTCATGAGAAATATTTTTTTAGAATTACCTTAAGGAGAAGAGATGGAGGCTAGGAAATTAGCACACTTTTCTGGCTATAACAAGAGGAGGATTTTGAGCTATCAAGCATTAAAATCGGTCCAGTAGAAGCCGAGATACGAGATGGAATGTTCTCGAACAATGTCTCGCTGAACTATAAAAGGCCACGTTGCTGAGCAGAGAGTCATCATATCTTCAAAGCATTTGCTTATGTGCGGATCTACGCTACGTGCAAGTGACAGTATACACGCCGAGATTCTGACGGTCGGAGGACTTAGTCGCCGTACCAGTGGTCAGCACGACTTAGTTTTTGTTCAAGTGAACGAACTTAACTTTTGGCAGCGAATGGACTTAGAATATTCACTGACTATCAGGTCACTTATTCTAAAGTCAGGTGATGGTAGTGTCGAAACCATTCACAGAAGTTAGCCTACAGAACGATGTATTTCTTGTGGTGACTATACATCAGGCACTTCGAATTCATCAGAAGAAGTTTATTTCATTTTGTTCGTTTATGCAGCTAATAGGTGTTCCTATTCTTAGCGTGCAAACGAAACCGCATTATTGGAACATGAGATTTATTCTCGAATCTACAGGAGTACTGTACCAGTCTATGACTGATCAACTTTGTGTCATGTTACACGGTACTAGTGACAACGGGAGTTATTTCGAACGGATGACTGCGAACATCATCATGCGCCACTAAAACTACTCGTAGGACTGGAAGGACATGGAGACGAACGAGGTATTTGGATACGGCAGATGGCCATGGGAAGACACTGTGGGAATAGTGTACACCGCAGGACACGCCCGTCATCTACATCAAGAATGAAGTAAGACAACCATTCCATGTACTATCCACTAACCAGTAGTATTAGAGAATTCCATATTATTGAACAGTCACGATTAGAAATCAACACACATTTTTCACCATAGCTAGATATTAGCTAGATCTTCGATTGTATTTGTCTGGATGACAAATGGAACTGCTGTCTGACAATGTATTTTTCGATCTAAGATTTTTGTTAGGACAGGCATTAGTTCATGTTTCGACATGAAATATTTCGATTATTCCAAGGGATATAAATATTTTTCGTTAATTCTGATTATGAGAACAGAAGTAAATGAGGCTTGGATTATTTAAATAATTTGATTTATTTAATAATAATAATCAAGTGCCATGTGATAATAATAATAGAGTGTGAAGTGAATAAGTTAATAATAATATAATAATTGAGGGGCGTGCAGATGTTATTAGGACGCGGACCTAGAGACCTTATCGAACTCTTTCACACATTCTGAACTAGATGGAGCACCGACCATCCAATGACTACACTTTTCGAGTGGTGGTTGAACAAAATTTAATAACAACAGCAAAACACATAACAAAGGGGACATGAGTAGCGCATGAAATGATATAATGAGGGATGATGGGTCTGGAATAAAGGTACACATATTATCAAAAACAAATAAACAATAGTATAAAAATAAACCGAGTAGTAAAGAGAATAATTCCGAGATGCCTAACGCGTTCTAGACTGGAGATCGTTCAAAGCTAAACTCACTTAAAACGGGGTAGCAAAAAACAAGTCAACAATAGTGCAAATAGTATCTTTCTTCCCACCATAGGCTAACTACAAATCGTAGTTAGGAGAGATATTCTAGGAAGTTACGAAGTCACGAAGCCCCAGAACAGAAAAATCTTACCCTTAAACAAGTATGTCACTTACAGAAACACAACCCAAGAACAAACGCAAGCCTAACGCATACATCAATACAATCAAATCCAAACCTGACATTACTCCAACGAAAGATTACAGGTACACTTGACATACAATACTAAAAACAAAACGCTTTACCAGAGACTAGTTCAGCCGAACAGCAACACACCAAGGAAAGTAAATATCAATGACTTCGTTTACTTCCAGAATAAATCCCCTTTCCGGAAGAAGTACGAGACTCGGTTATCTTGCGAAAGACAAGATGAGGTTGCACTGTAGTCCCGGGTACATACAATGCACACACATTCTATCATTTCGAAAGGGTAACCGTACGTCTAATTTCATAAACGTAATGAGTTCACGTGTTGTTTCTCGACTGAAGCCACGCAAAAAAAAAAAGAACAAACTGACATGACCCTAGGCGTTCAGTCGAGCCCACTTAAGCAATTAACCTTAACCCACCCTTATCATTAGGACACTGCTTATAAATAAATGACCAGAAGTATGTCGAGGCCCTAAATCATTTACCCATTACACAAATAAATAACACAACACAACAACAATTAATTAGCTCACGGCATTCATCCATCGTGGCTTCATCATCATCAACAAAACCAAAATACATATTACATCATCACCTCCAGGTAACGCCCGAAGCAGCTTCCCATGCTCCTAGTCATTTAATTATCCAGCAAAAATAAACGTAACACACGCGTAGGGGAAAAGGGACAAAAGAAAATACAATACAATTAACAACAAGAGACCCCAAAACGATTAACCCCAAAACCAACACGATCCCCACAAAACGTACATCTACACAAGGGAAGAACATAAACATAACCAAGATAACGTAATATAAGAACGCGATCTCCAATCTAGAGAGGGACAAGTTAACACTGAAAGAAGTGGGACAAGGTATTCCTAACCAACTTCAAGTTACACATATTTCATGCGTATTGGCACTTTAAATAACAAGGAACTTAGCTTTCTCCCGAGACGGTCTCGACGACAGCAGTAAATACATATCCTTTTTAAACCTGTTTTCCTTCCAGTGTAGTAATGTGTACAGAAACATCGAAGGACGAAACGTAAGAAGAATATAAGATCGGGATTTTAAAGACATATTGGATAAGTATCTTTTGGCTTCTTATCCTCATGGCTCTCGGCTCTATTCTCCTATATAACAAAATATGACGACGGTATTGTTGACTTTTAGTCTCTTTGATTGAGATCACACTCTCCATAGTGGGCACTTCTTCCTTTTCCACAAGATCTAAGTCGGTTTAAATTTTAACCAGCAGATGGCAGTCTTTATAATATCGTTACTTGTCGACCCGTTTATAAAATATAATCGGGTTAATAATAATAATCAAGTGTGAAGTGAATAAGTTAATAATATTTATAAATAATAACAACGCTATTTAAAGTTATAAATAATTAGGGAGTGATAATACCGAACATTAGGAATTAAATTAAATTTTGTTAATTGTTTATTGTGATTAAATAATTAACGCATTAAATAAAAATTAATAGGAGACGTTGATAATAATAATAATTCACAGATGAGACTTAAATATTTATTTATTTAAAAGAATAGGGCGATAATAATCATTTGACATTGATAATGCTTAAATATTTTTTGTGGTGATGATAATAATAATTTGTGGATGAATTTAATTAGTTGGAAGGAATTAAATTAAATAACTTTGTTTGGAAGTTTAAATAAATTTAAATGAGTTTATGGATGAAGAGAATGAAGTAGATTTTTGAGCTCAGAATTATTTTTCTTAAAAGCACTTAAGAGAAAAGAAAGAGAAAAGAAAATATTCAGATAAAAAGAAGGGAACGGCAGGTATTTAATGTATCAAATGGGGAGAATTTATGTAAATGGGGGGCAAGGAGATATTGACCAGAATTTATTTAATTGGTAAAATAATACTGAAGAACCACAGTCTAGTAATTGACAGAATATTACAAGAAAAAAATACAATATGTAAAAAATATATATATTCTAATAGTAATAATATGATGCTGTGTGCAGAATATTCAGGTGATGATTTTAGTGTGCGTTTGGCGACACTTAAAGTTGTGGAGGCCTAGGGGGTCATCAAAAAGTGGGTTTTATTCCCGTAGTTGTGGGCACAGAAGGATGTGCGGATGTTTGAAGGAGCCTGTGGGCTATATTTGTAAAATAAGGGTTAGGCGATGTGGACCGCCCCATATTCTTGTCAGATTTCACTATTCTGTTAATCCAATTTTTTTTTTCTGGACCAACTCAAAATTCAAATGGAATGCCTAAATAAATAATTGAAGAACTTTAATTTAGATTTGTTGAACCTGACCGAGGAGAAAAAAAAAAGATGAAAAGTGCAAATAAATTAAAATAAATAAGTAATGATTTTTATTTTTGAATAACAATAATAATAATAACATTGGAAATGAGCAAATAAAATATTCATCATGTGAGAGGTTGAGAAAACTTGTTATAAATAAAGTGAAGGGAAAGTTTGAAATTAATTAATTAATAATAATAAATTTCTTTTTGATTAAATTTTTTGTGAGATTATACAAGTTTGGTGATAGAAAATTTTGTTAACATAAAAATTTGGTGAAGAGTTAGATGATTTAATCCGCTGATGGTGGATAGAAATAACAACATTGTTTACAACAATTTTTGTGTAATGTTAATAACATGAGAATAATTTAAAATCGTTTATGACATTTAAACAAATGAAAAGTGATAAAAGAAGAAAGTTGAATTTTCAAAATATTATGAAAGTTTTCGAACAAATTTTGTTTTTTTTTAATTTGAAAATCTTTATGAAGAATTATTAACATTCGACTTTATGTCAGTCGAGTATTGATATTGTTATGAAACAACGAATCAGTAATATGATAATTTTCCAAATAAGTTTAATTTTGGAATTATACCGAATGCATCAAGTGACTATATATTCTGAGAATTTTTGCTACGACCATTTGATAAAACCAAATTGCAATCTTTGTAAAGTGAACTACGAACGTGTAAATAGTAGGGATCACTCAGAACTCTTGATTGAACAGTGATTACCGAGTGTAAATATTCTTTTTGATTTTTTTTGGTGGATATCAGAATGGACTATTAATTTTTTCTGATTATCGCATCTACGATAATTCTAATAATATTATAGGGACCGTTGATTTCTTATGTGTGATGTGTTTTTATCTTTGTTGAGGGTTTTTACCAGATGAATCATATATTTTATTTATAAATAAATTGAGAATTTTAAGGAATGTGCTAGTTCAAAAATAATTTCTCACCTTACCTTACTTGTGAATTACCGAGATCAGGGATGCCAGATTAGACCCAAGTATTCACCTAGATAGACCCTGGGATATTTTTTTCTCGTGCTGATCTGATTTCGGTATTTTACAAAATGTGGTCGTTGGATCTCGGTCCAAACGGGCACAGTACGGACAGTACATGACCATCGAATCGATTTGATTGCCTTGTTTGATAAGATAACTGACCCTGATGAAAAATGGGACCAGGAATCGATGAGAGCTGCCAATGGTTTTCAGGTATTATTGAAGAGCTTCGAGTTCAATTTTCTTTTGAATGTATTCGCAGACATTTTCTCGCATAGTGAGGGTTTATTTGGGATAATTCAAACAAAAGCTCACGACGTTGGATACTGTAAGGATAAAGTAAATGAGTTCACTACCCTACTGCAAACTAAACGGAAAGATTTCTGCAAATTGTGGGACTTAACAAATAGCGTTATCGAAGTGCAGGAACCGAGCAAGAAACGCCTAAAGAACAACGTGGACGCTGAAATATCTTATCGAAGACTGTAATTTGAAATCATATAGACACGTTAGTGCAACAATGAAGTGATAGGTTCAGAAGCTTAGGATCTCTGCAGTTTTTGGAACTACTAAGTCCTAAGAATTTTGTAACTTATAGGAACACTTTTCCTGAATCTGGGCTTCAGTCTCTTAGGAGAATATATGCTAACTTCGTTGCTCTGAGAGCTCAACTCATTGCCGTATATCAATCAAGCGAATTCAGTGGGAAAAGTGCACAAGAACTTTCAAAATTCATTAGTTTGAATGACTTAATTGGGGCGTATGGGGAAGTTTTTAACATATGCAAACTAGTACTCACAATTCCGGCGTCTAGTGCATCAGTGGAAAGAACGTTTTCTACCGAAACTCAATGCATCAAGAAAGACTTTCACATCTCGCGCTCCTTTTCATTGAAAAGGAGTTGTTGTGCAGCCTACAGGGGAACACTGATTTTTACGACCGCGTAATTGATGAATTCGCAAGGAGGGAGAGAAGAATTGAACTTCGCTACAAGTGATCCGCCAAGGTAAACAGTGACATTAATTAATTTTGTACTATTTGGTGCATGGATATTTCAAAATTAAGACTGCACAACAGGGATGGCAAATACATATTCACTTCACTTCTAATTTCTCGTCGGAGAATTCGCTTGCTTATAAGAAATGATCTCGATAATTTAGTGAATGTTTTCCTTTGAAATGCATATTTTTCAAATTATTTGAATAGTGTTTTACGTAATATTTTTTGGATTAATGGCAACTTCTTTTCTAATGCAATAACCAAAACTATTTCTTAAATAATGTGATAAGTCTTTAAAATATTATTCAAATTATACGGATGTACATTTAAAATGATCTATCCTTTACACGTACTATTTGAATATAATTTGAATGATATTCAAGGCAACTTTTCGGGTTGTTGGGCTACTCTGAAGATTCCTACGCCGGCCGTGAAAGCCTACTTCAGTATAATTTGAGGGATATTTGCAAAGAAATATTAACCGAACATGCAATACAATGCCATAAGGTTACGGTATCTATTACTAGTAGCATGTTTATTATTTTAATGTTCACTTAGGTCCCATAATAGAAAATAATAATGTTATTGGTTTTACGTCCCTGTTAACTACTGAGGCTTTTAGAGACGCTGGGGTGCCGCAATTTTGCCCTGAGGGGAATCTTCAAAGAAATATTAACCGAACATGCAATACAATGCCATAAGGTTACGGTATCTATTACTAGTAGCATGTTTATTATTTTAATGTTCACTTAGGTCCCATAATAGAAAATAATAATGTTATTGGTTTTACGTCCCTGTTAACTACTGAGGCTTTTAGAGACGCTGGGGTGCCGCAATTTTGCCCTGAGGGGAATCTTTAACGTGCCAGTAAATCTACTTACACGGCTTCTTCGCATTGGCGCACCCTCAAATAGCGACTGACTGCGCCGGGATTCCACCCCGCTATCTTGAGCTCAGCAGGCGAGAACGTTGCCGCTGAGCCACGCAGCCAGTCATAATAGAAAATTTACGGGTAATAACCTGAACGTTTAGCTCCTTAGATCAAGAAATGCGAACAACAAAGACACAAGCTACCACACTGTTCAATCGTCAAATGACACACGATCAGAAAAGCTCGCCAACCCTGTTGTTGAATAATTTACTCCGCACTTGATATAGTTACGTGGATGTGCTTGCCTGAAATTGAAAAGGGAATAATGAGCTGTGCTGTATTACAATTTCTTCATTTTTTTTTAAATGTGAAGGTCTCATAATTATGTGTGTACGGTAGAGTAGTTGTTGCTACTTCAGACATCAACCTCTACGTTGACGAGGGCGTCGCTAGAACCTAGTGCTGAAGTTGCTTTATGGTGCAAGCCTATACTTTCAGTCTTCTTCACAGCTTACCCTCGAAAAAATACCACGCCACGCCACTGCTCTTACGTCATTTCTACTTTCAAAAAAAACAAAAACGCGTAAGTTCTGTGATGTGGTGTGTTGCTTGGGCTGCACTCGGAACAGTTTTTTTCGGGAACCATCTTGTTTTTCGGAGTTTTTACGCGTAAAAACTTCGAATTATCCAGAATATAATTCGAATTAACTATGATTTTTAGCATTGATTGTATATAAAATGCTAGGGACCAAGAGAAAAAAATCGAATTAAAGAAGATTTTGAATTATAGAAGTTCGAATTAGCCACGTTCCACTGTACTATTCTCCAGCGAGTCCATCCAAAGCATTCTGACCATCTCAATCTGTTTTGCTCCAGTTTGTCATTTAGTTTCTGTACTACCAGTTCTTTCCGTATATCTTCATTTCTCGCTCTGTCCCTCCTCGTTTTCTGGACCATACTTCTCAGGAATCTCATCTCATCCCTCTTAAATTAGTCATTGTCCAAGTTTCTGTTGCATATGTCATTATAGGAACATAATATGATTTGTACATAACTTCTTTAGCCTTAATTGGTATATCCTTTTTCCATACTAGTCCCCGTACCTGTTGGTAGAAAGCACTCGCGAGTTGTATTCTTCTGCTAATTTCTATTATTATTATTGTTAGGCTATATGTATTACTAGCGGACCCGTGCGAGAAATCTCGCATGTTCATAAACCTATTGGTTTAATGAGAGACTTTTAAGGAGAAAGGTTGTTATGTTTTTATTTCAACCAAATGATCATAGTACACTATTTGTATTTTGGTTAGAATTACAAGTTCTACGTTCCCTAACTTATCAAGGCAATCACTGAAAATTGGATCATCTTAACACTCACCGGTTATTCGATATTTATGAAATTATATGATTTGAGTACTCATTCCTTTGATTTGCTGTTTCTGAAATCCATGCAAAATGATAAAGGAAAGACCTCAGAATGTTAAAATGACATGAAACAGGCGTCACAGCGGCCAAAATGTGAAGTGGACAGCAATTATGGAGTGTATATTCCAGCAGCAATAGTATCTGAAAATCGCACACTTCGTACATTTTTTAAAGTTATTTTTTAAAGAAATTATAGATATTCATGGAATTTGAGTGCAATTCGTCACTGCTAAAGTATATTCTCTTTCATTTGAATGCTCATTTGTCACGATCGGTCGCTTGTGAGCGCCGAAGGAGGGATCTATAGGGCCTACTACTGAAATAATATATATGATGGTGATGATGATTGTTATCAGCAATATGGATAGGTGCACGCATTAACGTGCAAGGCCAACGGGTTCATATCCCACCGTCGGCCTCTATGAGATGGATTTTCGGGACAGTACTTCCTGTCAGTCACTTTCTTCCAACCTCTTGCCCTATTGTCATTTCGTTTCCCATCAAGCTCTGTGTTGAGGATGACGTCAGGAAGGTCATCCAGCCGTGAAAACCACTCCCACATAGAAACTTACCTCAACTCGTTCCCGAACCTATAAAATGGAAAATATTATATAGAAATTGTTATTATTATTATTATTATTATTATCATATGACCTAAGCTACCTCGTGGAGCTGTTACCTTCATCTGACTTCATCGGCCATGATTCAAAGTACCATTAATCAACCAGAGTGGCACAATACCGGTAGCCTACTATTTTGTATACATTTGAGATTTTTTTTTATATACGTACTGTATATTGATTAATTTAGAGGCTTTGCGACATCGTGGTTATGTAGTCCCATGTGCTTGGATGTGTGTGGAATTTGTCTGATAACCTGTGTTGCTGTAATGGCTGTATTAGTGTGTGTATTTGTAATTCAGATGAGGATTGGTAAGGAGGCGACTGTGGCCTTAATTTAGGAACCATCCCACCGGGTGAGTTAGCCGTGGTCGTTACGGCATGACTGCTGGCAGTTGCTCACATCCGGGAGGCGAGGAGGTTCGAATTCCCCCGCCGGGAACCTTGAAGATGGTCTTCTGTGGTTTCCCATCTTCCTTCCAGGCAAATGCCGGGGTTTGTCCCTCAATATAGGCCACAGCCGCTACCTTCCAATTCCTCGTCGTCCTTCCATTCCAACTTCCCTCCCCAACGGTACTTGTAGCTCGCCCAGTGGGTGTCCGTCTCGAAGCAGCTACAAAACTGGCAAGCCGAACATGTCCTCGGACACTCCCGGCACTAAAAGCCATATGCTAAAAACAACAACAACAACAACAACAACAACAACAACACCCCGGCATTCGTCTGACGTATTAGTGGGAAACCACGGAAAACCACTTCCACGATGGCTGAGATGGGATTCGAACCCGCCTCTTTTCAGTTTTGCCTCACGATGCTGAGTGTACCCCGTTTCACCCCTCAAACCAGAATTAAATTTCTTGGCAGAGCCGGGAATCGAACCTGGGCCTCCCCGTTGACAGCCAAGAGTGCTAGCCACTACGCAACGAGGTGGACTGTTAACACTGGCTGAAACTGTTGAGAGAAAGCTACGAGTGTCTTTCAAAGATTATCTAACAAAGACTGCTGACAACCGCAAGACGCAGTATGACATTTTGCGGACGCTTTGTGGTTCCACTTAGGGCCCAATACCAATACTCTGTTGTTCAGCTGTTGACATCGTCTAATCTGCCACTAAATACTCTGCAACAGTTTGAATGAAGTGCACGGTGTCGTTACGACATTGTGTTTCTGGAGCCCCGTGCACTTGGGTGTGCGAGGAATTTGTCTTATGAATTGTGTTATTGTGATGGCTGTATTAGTGTGCGTATTTGTAATTCAAATAAGGACTGGGAAGGAGGAGGCCATGCCCTTAATTTAGGTACCATCCCGGCATTTTCCTGAAGTAGAAGTGGGAAACCATCCCGGAAAACCACTTCCAGGATAATTGAGTTGGAACCTGAACCCACCTCTTATAAATTTTGCCTCAGACCAGAATTACATTTCTTGACAGATTCGGGAATCGAAACCGGACCTCGGGGTTATTATTTTATCTTTTCAAATGATCTTGTCAACTTCATCGTTATGCTTTGGTCTACCGTTATGCGTTACGGTTACGGCGTGTATGACGTCCTAATGTTGTTCAGTGCATATGCACCGAGTCTGAGTTTACTCCTGGGGTCTGGCGTTATGCGATACGGAGACGGCGAGTGCGTGACGTCATGCAGCAGAGTACACCTCCCGCTCTCCGTTCCCCGCGCGGGAAGCCTAAGTTAATGGGTAATGGAGTCTATTGAAAGAGTCCTGAGGCTTCGAGCTTCTATTCTAAAATGTATTTTTGCAGTTGTATGAATGATTTATTTTGCTTAGTTATTGTAATTTGCCACCATGGACAGCGTCCACATTTGCAAATAAATATATGTATGTCTGTATGTAGAATATTCCTCCGGAGATTTTGTTCTAAATGCATCCTGAATAAATAGCATTTCACATGGTCTTACAAGGTCGCTGTATTTCTGGCACAGCTGTATTGATCTCAAACCTACCTGTGCCATAGCTACCAATTAACCTAAGTTATAAAAAGGGAAGATAATGGAGGATAAAACTGAAAATTGCCTAATACAATGACTGTATTTAGATTGTCTTGTATGTATTTTTAAAATTCAAAATACTCATGAAAAGTATTTTCGATACAGATACAAAATACATATTCCAAAATGCATTTTAGATACAAAATACAAAATACAATAGTATCTAAAATATGTATTTTAAATACATGTATTTTCGATACTGCCCAACTCTGCCTACCGGGTAGCTCAGTGGACAGCCTAATCAAATATCTCCGGACGCGGGAGATAAATAGGCGCGAAACTCAGTGTCAGATTTCCCATGTGCAACTCCTGACAAATGTCGGGATGGTACATTTTAATAGGCCAGGACGCATTGTTTCAATAGCTTTCCCAACTTAATTCGCATTTATTCATTTCTTCTCGAACGGGTCAGCGACAAGAAAGTGTATTCGGCCGTAAAAGCGTTCACTGACCCCCCCCCCCAAAAATGGCAAAAGAAGGACCAATAATTAAAATTAACAATTAAAACATACCGTAATCTATAACGTCATTTAAAATTTGAACTCGATGGTTCACGTCTAAACAGTAGAACAATGAAAAAAAAAAAAAAAAACATACAAGAAATCTAAGGAACTATTATCACCCCATATGCAGTAAAGTGGCACACAAGGGCAGTAGCGAGGACCGGATTTTTTTGAAAATGCATATGTGCATTTGCAAATGCATATTTTGAGGGTTTATTGGATTTTTTGCATATTCTGAACCTAACAGCATAGTTTAGTATATGCAGTTGAAATCTGTACTTAGTATAAAACAGTCCCCGATTCTTGGATGTCACAGGTAATCTTGAGAATCACTGGATGGATTTTGATACGGTTTTCACCATTCTGTAAAGGATATCTCGAGGAAGGTTTCTGTAGAAAATAATATATTTATGATCAAAGGAAGCCAAGCAGCAACGATTTCAGTGAAAAAGTCGAAAAAAAAACCTGGCGTCCGTGCACTTTTTAAGCTTACGCTGCGCAAACCATTAAAAATATCAATATACTATGAATGTGAGATTTGTTCAGAATGATAAGTTCTACAAAAACGTCCGCGAGAACATATCTCTATCATCAATACGTCGCCCACTACAAGCGTTTTTAAGTTTTCATTTCTTCCAACAATCTCCATTCAATTACTGAGGAGACAGTTTACGATCCAGCTAGGGGCAAGCCTATCACCCCAGTTACAGCCTAGCAAGTGGGCGAGCCTATTACATTGAACATAAAACACTGTTAAACGTGCAATTATCTATTGTGATGCTTCTTTCTGCAGTGAATGATGCATGTATAAAGTGAGTGAATAAGATTGGCTTATTGTTAAGTGCATATTTTTCAATTTTAATGCATATTTTCTACATTTCTAGTGCAAAATTGCATACATATTTTAATCGTTTTCAGTTTATACATGTCGTTCCCTACTGATGACTGTCCAGGGCACTGTTATGCCATGCACAACTGGGAAGGGTGGTCGTTTCATCATTGGTCATGCAGAAACTTCTCAAGAATAACTTCTAAGGTGGTATTTAAGTGGCATCTAAGGGGTAAATTAAGTGGCATCTAAGAGGGAAATATAGGAACAACCTTTGAGGTGGTACCGTATTTAAGTAACTACATGGTGCTGATGACCATTGAATGCTAAGTCTCTAAATTGAATTAACAACAACGGTATTTAAGTAATATAAACAGTACCGGTAACTTGCTCTAAGTGGAAACAAGATAGCAAATCAATTTAGGAACGACTTCTAAGGTACCGGTAGTATTTAAGCTACGGTACATATAAGTGATTCAAAGGAGAAATAATGTGGCAAATTAAACACAACTTTAAAGATGTTAGTACTACCGTACTAAATGGGAAGTAAATTGGCAATTTCAGAATAAGGTGGTATTTAAATGGCACTAAGAGGGAGATGAAGTTGGCAGCCACCTCTCTGCGTACACAAGGTGGTGCCAGGTAGTACATCTTATCAGTTGGGGGTAGGCTTTAAGCAATCTGTTATCAACCTGCAGGTTTCGTTCCGAGCTGTATCTACCTGTCTGGCATGAGATGACCTGTACCAGACTGGGGAAGCAAATTCAGCAGTAGAAAAGCACAATGCCATTACAGAAGTGCGAATAGTCTCCGGATGTGAGCCCCATTGTGTCCCTACTAGTTTGCGAATCCGGTTGTTTCGTGTGGAGATTTTCATTTTGTTATTCTTACAGCGGGTTTTGAATGAAAGAGCTCTATCAAGGGTTACTCCCAGGTATTTTGGGGTGTGACAATGCTACAATCGGATACCTGACCATTCTGTGCGTACCGGTAACTCACGATCAGCTTCCTTGTTCCTTATGTGGAAGGCGCATACTTGTGTCTGAGATGGATTTGGTTTGAGTTGGTTCCAACTGTAGTAACTTGATAGGTTTCTCAGGGCAGATGTCAGATTTCTTTCCACTGATTCAAAATATGCGCTTTGCGCAGCAAGGGCTAGGTCGTCTGCATACAAGCAGCTTCTTGTGTCTGGGGACAGTGGCTGATCGTTGGTATAGATGTTGAAGAGAATTGGAGCCAGGACGCTTCCCTGAGATAGGCCATTTTTCTGTACTTGCCAACGACTGCGTTGCTCCTGGAAGTCCACAAGAAACCTACGGTTTTGAAGGAGAGTGCTGATAAGTCTAACTAGATGGAAATCCTTGGTCATACTGTACAACTTGGCATGGAGTAACAGATGATGGGCAGTGTCGTATGCTGTTGAAAGATCCACAAAGACCACGCCTGTCACCTGCCGAATTTCACACCCATCCTCTATAAACTGAGTAAGGTTTAAAAGTTGCCCTGTACAGCTTTTATTTGGTCGAAATCCTGCTTGTTCAGGTCTGAGAAGAGAGTCAATTACACGTAGAATTCTATTCAAACACATACGTTCAAATAGTTTATAGAGATGACTCAGAAGACTAATTGGCCTGACGTTCTTAGGATGGTTTGCTTCCTTACCAGGTTTGAGGAGGCTAACACCCTGCTCTTTCGCCAGGTCTTTGGAATTTGGCACTTGCTCATACAATTATCGAATAAACTGCAGGATCCACTTTATTGCCGCTGTCCGAAATTCTTAATTTGTTCAATACGTATGTCGTCTAAACCGGGTGCTTTACCAGATTTGCTCTCCTTGATAGCCTTGATTAGTTCTGAAATCTCGAATGGGAGTGTAAGATCACACCGTTGTGCCTGGACCTCTTGATGTATTTTAGGTACTTTAATTCTGTGACTGCCTTTCCCATTCTTGAGTAACTGGTGGGCTATCTGATCTACAGTGATGTTGGAATGTGCATTGGATCTAGTTGGGTCATTATTAATTCGTTTCAATAATCTCCACGCTTTATGTCTGTTTCTGGATAGATCAAGTTCTTCTATATTTTAAATCCAAGAATCCCTTCTGGATTCTTTCTGGATTCTTTCAGAGATGTGACATGTTTATTCACAGCCACCAATGTTGCCTCGCCGAAAGGATCCTCTTCAAATAACACCTTATACTCGGTATATTGAGCAGTAAGTTCTGAAGTAAGACCGGGGATGTATGATGTTCGACAACCTCGAAGGATGCCCATTCTGGAACATCTTTTTACAGCCTCCACGAGAGTATCATATGATTCAGGTGTCGATTCTATAGTTGAAACAGCAACATCCAGCATATCTGTAAACGTCGGCCAATTGGCTTTCTGGAAGTTAAACCTCCTTCTGATTGAAACTGTTTGTGGTCTAACTGCTGCGTATATTTCGCACATGATAGGCCTGCGTTGTGTATTTGGAATAGAGTTGCAGTCTGTTTTTATGCACTGTTGTAAGATGTTTTCATTGCTGAATATCAGATCTGGGTTATAGCCGCGTTTCCATCTGCCGCAGTTAAAAGATGCAAGCTGCTTAGGATCATGTATAAGACTCAGATGATTGTCTTCCGCCCATTCTTGCAATGCTACCCCATTCTCATCATCATGCTCATAGCCCCACATGGTGCTGTGGCAGTTCAAGTCACCAATCACTATTTGTGAATGTGTATAAAAGTTATCAGGTACGGTACCGTACATTGGTTTTGAAATCAGCACCTGGTGGTTTGTATATGGATGTGATTCAGCCTCTGATTTCCAGACTTAGAACTTCAAGATCATATGCCTCATAAGAGGCTGTTGACATCACCTGTATATCCGATTGGACAAATATAGCACTTCCATATTTGTAATGAGGTCTTCCGAAAGCCAATCGCATACCACTTATTTTCGGTCGGCGCATTTCACAGCTTCTATGAGTCTCCTGTATGCACAGTACATCACACTTGGTTTGCCTGCACAGATCTTAAAGCAGCTCTTATTTTGACGATGATATACCCTCTATGTTCACTGATATGATGGCCAACTGCGGTCCTGAAAAGGTCCTAGATGATGTCCACTTATAGTGCCACTTATATACCACCTTAAAACTTACCCCTTTATTGCCACAAGGGTTTAGGTGGCAAGATGCACAACGCCCACATTTTAGGTGGTATTTAAATGGCACTATGGGGGAAGGAAGGAAGTAAGTTGCAATAAAAATCAACAGTTCATGCCATGTATGGTGCTGCTTAGTGAGAATATACGGTAAGGCTAAAGACACACAGAGTGTTTTTTAGCTGACTCAGCTGCCCAATACCATGCTATAGCAGACGAAGTGGTTTTTCTATTAAATGGATCTGCACGAGGAATGAATTATTCTTCTGCCGTTGAATTTTTCCCTGAGAAAGGTACCGTAGGTAAAATGTGGTTATATCTAATTGTGGGAAACTGAAGATAAAAAAGTTTTCGTGTAAACATTATTTCATCAGCCACAGCTAAATCAAGATGGAGATAGGATAAACAACCCTATTATTGGCACCCCTTCAGTAATTGGCACACTCCTAAAAATGTTAGCTTATTAAGACATTGGTTAAGTTGGTAGTGATATTTAAGAAACAAAAGAAGAGCTTGGTTTGTGCTCGTTGTACTTCATTTGTTTCAATACTTTCCTGGCAATAGGTGGGTTGCACGAGTCGGGGAAGCGGTGGGCCGATGCGAGCGCCATCTATTGCCTCTCCCGAGAAACAAAGCGTCCGCCATATTGTTGTAAAAGCCGGAGTAAATACGTGTGGTGAGAAGCGTGGGAGCATCAAATTTTAGTGACAAAAATGCCTTTTGTGGAGAAGTATTTGTCAAACCTGACTCTACCCCTCAAACATCCGACCAAAAGGTTGGATTTTTGTTCACTGCCTGAGATTATATATTGAGCTGACACTGCTCGAACGAGGTATGGTTGTCGGTTCCCGACGGATATGAAGTGCGATTTCGGCAGTGGTGCGGGAATTCGGCTTCACACAGTTAACCATGTACAGGGTGTATGGTGAATGGTTGAATGTGGGTGTCACTAGCCGTCTAGCTACCCTCGATGACCGTGACTGGCGACATCTGAGACGGATTGTCAATAGTGACAGAAGGGCAACAGTGCAACGAATCACGGATCATTCAACACAGGCCGTGCTAGACGCGTCTCTCGGTGGACTATCCGTAGGAACATGGGTTCCATGGGGTATGGGAGCCAGCGCCGCACACGGGTGCCACTGTTAACCCAATGCCATCGACACAACGACGCGCATTTGTCGCCAATCACCAGGGGTGGACACTGGAACAATGGCGTAACGTGATATGGTCGGACGATTCATGATTTCAATTGCACCATACCGATGGAAGGCACCGTGTGTGGCGCAGACCACATGAATCGATGGATCCCGCCTGCCTCGAAGGTGTGGTCCAGGGAAGTGGTGTCTCTGTTATGGTCTGGGGTGCCCTGGTGTGGAATGGGCCCACCTGGCTGTTCTGGAAGAGACTTTGATGTTCTGCGATAAGTTGAGCTGCCAGAGGCCCCACATGCAATTAGGTGACTATCCTATGACATTTCCTAAGCCATTGTACTAGCTAACGCGGCAAAAATCATTAATTCGGATAAAGATTATTGATGAGTAGTACCGTTTGCGCGGGGTTGGCAATATTGTATTTGTCCCATAATTCACGTGTATTATGGCGGACACAGCTGGAATTTTACTATATAAGTCGTGATCTAAAAAGGGGATGGTGGGTGGGTTATAGATAAGAAAACATCTATTACCACAGCATTTATACAATATTATTATACATTAAAAAGGCATTTCGGCTGATTTAAGTAGTTTTGTAGAATGTTCACCACTTCTGAACTGTTACCAATTTTATCGCGGCCCTCGTGCGGTCGATAAGTCTTCAGACCAGTTAACACACACTATAGAATAATATTTTCACTCATAGAATGACTTATAACACCTCCTCAGAATAACACTTGGCCGCGAATTCCTACAGCGTCCCGATAAGAAAGAAGAGCTCGTGTTCCCGTCGATCATCCCGCAATACCAAAACAGGTCATCTCGCGTTCCGACCTACTACTGCCTCAAAAATACCACACCAGTCATACCTAGGCCAATATGTCTGACCTAGTGCTGGGTTGGTCAACATCCCTCGGAGGCAAGTTTAAAAGCTGGAGCGTAGCACTTTCTCGCTTCTCTGTTGTTGTTGTTGTTGTTGTTGTTGCAAAAGGGCTGTGACATCGTGGTCATTTGGGTGTGTGCGTGTGGAATGTGTGATAACCTGTGTTATTGTGATGGCTGTATTAGTGCCTGAATTTGTAAATTGGGAATAGGATCAGGAAGGAGGTGGGCGTGGCCTTAAACTAAGAATCATCCCAGCATTTTCCTGGAGTAGAAGTGGGGAAACCACGGAAAACCACTTCCTGGAATGCTGAGGAGGAAATCTAAGTGCACATTACTGCAGTTATCAGAGTGACACATTTTATCAGACAAATTCAACATACACCCAAATACATGGGGCTGATGACCACGATCTCTCACTCAGGTCTTACCGATTTATGCGAGAAAGCCACAGTGCTCGGCGTCTCTCGCCTCGTTTCTTCGTGAGTTCGCATTGGTTCTTTATCACTGACGGTATGCTAAAGAAACGTACACCCTCCTTGTGATCAGCTCTATCCTTGTTGGTCCTCGTGTGACAAGCAACAATTGCACAGCATACCATCTCGAATTCAACGATGGAAAGGGCTACTTTCTACGTTTTATCACCCAAAATTCAAGTACCTCCCTATTGTTTACCAACTGGCCTTTACAACAAGATGGCGGACAGGCTGTTTCTGAGTACGGCGCATAGATAGCGTTAGCTTCGCAGGAGTAAACGTAGGCAACCCACACGGCTCATGCAACCCAGAGATGGTTTCGTCAAGACCGACTACAATATCTCAGACCTTAACATCAAAACAAATATGGCGGTAATCGTAGGGAGCAGTTCTTGGCCCCGGCAGACATAGCGCAATCGTGGTAAATTCACAGGCAGACTTTCGAATAATTGATTAAATCCCATCGTAATTGATAGGTTTCACGTAATAAAGCACAACTTTCGTATGTAATACCAAGGAATTCCATAACGGACAACGCTAATACCTAGGTAGAGTTGTTTCGTTTGTGGGGATGGACATGGAGGTCATTTGGCCCCATGTACTTGGGTGAGTGTGAATTTTTGTATGATAACTTGTAAAAGGAAGGAAGCTTGTAGTTTAACGTGACCGTTAATCTTGAGATCATGAGCCACGGGACCTCCATTTTACGTGTAATCCGAACCACAGGACATGGCATTTCACTTCGAAAATCTCACATGCATTGGCCGGGAATCGAACCCGGACATGATAACTTGTGTTAGTATGTGTATTTGTAATTCAGGCGAGGATTGAGAAGAAGGTGGCCGTGGCCTTCAGTTAGGAACCATCACAACATTCGCCTGGAGTAGAAGTGGGGAAAACTGAAAACCACTTCCAAGATGGCTGAGGTGGGGATCGATGTCGCCTCGTCTCAATTTCGCCTCACGAGGCTGAGTGTACTCCGTTCCAGCCCCCAGACCAGAATTAGATATCTTGGCAGAGCCGGAACTCAAACCCGGACCTCCGGGCGACTGCCAAGAATGCTAGCCGTTACATCACGAGATGGACAACGCGAATAGATTAGTAGCAAAAATGCAGATATAACATAAGGATAAGGCAAATAGGTCTAGCTTACATAAAATATAGAATAGTTTTAAACGGAGAAACAAGAATGCTGAGTAATGACTGAGTGAGAATATATGCATGTCAAACTATCGTACATAGCGGGAAAAATCAATGGAATGGCTGAAAAAGAATCCGAGTTGACGGTAGGCTTTTACCCCTTCATCTTTATACTCAAAACGTAGGTTCAAGGGCTCTCTCCAAGTCTCCAGTGAAAAATATAAATGCTGAAACACTGAAAAATGAAAATCCACAGCCTGCTTCCAGTCTCCGACCGGGTCAGGAATGGAATGAATGAAGCCCCCATCTAGTGGCGAGGATATGGACTGTGCCGGCTGCCGAGGCCTGACGCACTCCTCTGGGGCAATGATTAACTGAATGACAGATGAAATGAAATGATAGTGGAGAGTGTTGCTGGAATGAAATTTTGACAGGGAAAACCGGAGAACCCGGAGAAAAACCTGTCTGCCTCCGTTTTGTCCAGCACAGATCTCACATGGAGTGACCGGGATTTGAACCACGGACCCAGCGGTGAGAGGCCGGCGTGCTGCCGCCTAAGCCACTGAGGCTTAAATGCTGAAACACTACTGAACCAAATGTCCTACGTATGAGTGGACAACACTTCGACGTAGTCTGCCGTCAGATACCTACCTACCGAACGAATAGAAGAAATGATTGAGCTGTTAAGTGTTCATCATCATCATCATCATCATCGACCAACTCCAGTTTCCCGGTCGTGGTATACGAGCCCCTCCATCTCCGTCGATCCATGAACTATTCTTCGTTCACAATCCTCTCCCAATCCTGGCCTCTCTCCTGTGCATCCTTCTTCACCAGATCTGTACATGGTTTTCTAGGTCTGCCAACTGGTCTTCTCCCTCGTCTCTTTCATACTCCCTTCTTGACGTTTTATTGGCACTCATTCTTTGTTATGTCCTTAAAACTTTAGTCCCTTACTCAGCTGATCATACCCTTTTTTCTTCTCTTCGATAATGAGCATTTGTTTAAGTGTAGTAGAAATACTCGCAATTGATTAAACAGGTCTGATGAAGTGCTTGTCATACCTGATACTAAACAGACATTCACTGGCATTGAGAACATGTTGAACATTTCTGAAATTCAAATGACATGCTAATACACTATAGTTGGGGTTAAATTATGAGATGCGAGAGTTATTTCATTCTGTAAAGATGTTAAAACCAGCTCCAACTCTGTCCAGGAAAGACATGTATCCCACAAACCTTGAAAAACAGAATGTTGGTCTACTTATACGTATTTTTTATTATAAGAACATAGTGGCTTTAAATACAGCTAACTGTCATGTGCACATTCTTAGCAAATGGGAAGATGTGTTCTCAAATGATAATTTACCCATTGCAGAGAATACCTTCCAATGTTATCAACAAGGTTCCTGAAAAATGGGGTATCGGGCGAAGCGATAATAAGTTTTCTATGAATTCATAGCTAATGTTTTCCATCCATACCTAATAGAAAATAACATCAAATTGCCAGTAATTTTGTTTTTCCACGGGCATAAAATTCATTTAACTTAACATACTACTTAAGTGAATTGTGTAAAGAACTAAAAATAATTCTGACATCGTTGTATCCCAATTCTACAAGAATATTACAGCCTGCCGATGTTGCTGTCTTCAGACCTCTCAAAAATGAGTGGGAAAATGCTGCATTCACATGGCAAACAAACAACATAGGAAAAGCTACACCTACGGAAGACTTTGCACCAATCTTGAACGAAATTATCGAAAAAAATGGACCTGGTAAACACAATAAAAATGGTTTCAGAGCTACCGGTTTATATCCATGGGATCCCAATAACATTTATTTCTCAAAGTGTTTGGGTAGCAATGTTCCTAACCGCAATAATATTGGCATCAGCGGCAGCAATGGAAGAAAATCAGATGCCCAGCCTCTTCCATACAACACGTTTGTTCAAATTGTTGGAGAAGAGAAAATAAAGAAGTTTGAGACTATAAAGGAAGTGATTGAAAACGGAACTCATGGAGAAGATTTCTTTGTTCTTTATCGGCTGTGGGAATGTTACTAAGAAGAACAGCGAATGGAACGGGAAGTTTTTGTAATCACATCTGATGTCAACGTATCCCTAGCTAATGAAAACCTGGACATATGAAATTCTCAACCTTCTGCAAGTGAAGAAGGTAGCCAATGTTCTTCAGGAAGAGATGACATAGAAGATGCAAATAAGACCCCAACCGAAAGCATACACAAAGTTCTCCAGTGGGCAGAAACCCCCGGGAGGAAAGGAAAGTGTCAGGGTGAAAGAGTCCCGTTTGTTTTAACCTCAAGGAAGTGGAATGACCTGCACGAAGAAAAGGTAAAATTGAAACAGAAAGAAAAATGAAAGCAGGAAAGAGAAGAAAAAATTCAAATACAAGCTGTTGAACAGAAAAAGAAGTAAAGGAAAGTTATAGGCACTCCAAGAGGTCTGACATTATAAGCTACCCGTAAAGTTATACCAGAAGTACTGTAATTCAAGCTCAGCATTCAGATAAGAAATGTCCAGCTTCCGCAAGTGGTTATAGGCCATGAAAGAGAAAGATCACGAGTTTCGTAGGATGTGCTTCAAATGTACAAGAGGTGTTTCTTCCACGAAGGGATATGAATGCAATAACTGTAACAAACTGTTCCACTCTAAATGTATCCCCAGTGAATATCAGATAGGCCTACACATCCCAGACGATTCAGATGATGATCTTATCGTATGCCATATTTGTTACATGGTTAATGATAGTGATATTAGTGATGTTGATTTTGGTGATAAGGGTGATGATGTTTCTTAATCATAGGATATTTTCATACTGCTTTGATTATAAGAAAAAGGCCTATGTACAGCAGTTTTTAGGACATGGACTCAGCATAAAAGTACTGACGAATAGTTTAGAACTGCATTAAGTGTTTTTCTAATTTGTGTCTACATTTTACTTTTATTTTCTACGTGTGGTTTTATGGGATTCACATGATATTAATAACTTTTGCATTCTATTGCAACATTAGATACTATAAATAGTCTGTGATAAACAACCTTGAATAATAATAATAATAATAATAATAATAATAATAATGATTATAATTAGGGGTGCCAATAACTGGCAATGTCAGTGGCAACTACTGGAAAATTGTGCCAATACCGTAACTGGAAAATTCGTAAAAATTCTCAAGCCAATTGTTTGAATTAAAAAATAAAATCATAAACATCATGTAGGCCTAACGGATGTATAATGTTACTACAACCTTCTAGTATAATAATATGTCACAACTATACCTGCAACATGTCAAGTTACGAAGATACAACGCTTCTTCTACAAACATGGCCTTAACGTGCCAATAGGCGGCTTCGGTGGCGTAGTTGGTAGCATGCTGAGCTTCTATGCCCAAGATAGCGGGTTCAAACCCGGCCGAAGCCGTCGGATTTTTTAAGAGCGTTAAAAATCCCTCAGTATGCCTTCCTTCGGAGGGGAAGTAAAGCCGGCGGTCCCATGTCATAGATTTATGGCATGTTAAAGATCTTTCCACTAATTACACCTGTGTGAAACTAAATTGGATAGGTTAAGAATGTAAACAACGCTCTTAGGTTGCTACGTTCGTTGCCAAGAGCCGACTGCGGTGGCGTCTAGTAGCTAGTTCTGAACTAGGCCTAGTAGTTGTTGACGGTGGCGTTTGGCGGCAAAAGTAGGAACTATTTGAAAATTCAAAGTTGCAGTCTCTACTTGAATTAAAAAAAACAGATACACACACTAATACAGTCATCACAATTAACACCGGTTATCAGACAGATTCTACACACACCCAAAGTACACGGGGCTACATGACCGCGTTGTCGCAGCCCCTAAACTAAGGAACCAACCAACCAACCAACCAACGTGCCAATAACAGGGTAGTTTACCCTATAATTAGCTTGCCACGGTGGGTGAGTGGATAGCGTGTCGGTCTACTAACCCCAAGAATGCAGGTTCGCTCCTGGCCGTGGTAAGTGATTTTTGAAAGGCGGCAAAAATACGACACGCATGTCATACGATGTTGGCATGTTAAAGAACCCATTTGAATTCAGTAGGCCGTGTTCATAGTGGCAAAATTAATCTCGGGAGTTTCTGCCAACACAAAGTTCCTCATTTCTCTACTAGAAAGCGCTATAGTGTTCAAGGAGCTTAGATATCTAACCTTCTTGACTTTCATAGTGATTCCAGGAACAACGAAATTCGACATGCAAGCTACCCTCTGGGTGTCAAATTACAAAGCTTGCACCCGGCACCCGAGGCCATACGATATTATTATTATTATTATTATTATTATTATTATTATACCCTATTATACAGTATTGTTCGTATATCAAGACAGTCTTTTCATGAATTAATAACTAGTTTAAGCCACACATAAGGAAAATTAGAATTCTATCCGAATAAGAATCAGTTAGGTGAAAACACTCTGGCAGGGAGGGAAGAGGGTAAATTGAGTGGAACAATTTGTCAGGGTACATCTAGTAAGGGTATGAAAGTTTAAATAGTTAGTCAGACAGTGGCAAGAAAGGAGGAGATTTGGGAAATTAGTGAGCGTTGGATGGTTTTATGATTACGGTATCTTTCTTTTTAAAGGTAGGCTACTGTTACTGGTAGGTCTACTGAAGGTTATTGATGAAATATGTTGTAATTTTATTCAGGTTTGTAATTTATCACCAGGGCATAATCCTATTTACAACTTAAATACCGGTATTATTACCATGTTATTATTATTATTATTATTATTATTATTATTATTATTATTATTATTATTATTATTATTATTATTATTATTATTATAAGCTACAAGAACATGAAAACATTAGACAAAGAACTCTCTGCATCTCGAAGTTTGCTTCAACCCTCGCTCACTAACTGGCAGGAACAACATAGAAGAATTGATGAACATTCACAACCTGGCACCTACCCCAGTCTCCGCAAGGTATCTAGAAGAAAAATACGGAAAACAGCCGAAATAAATCCGGAATTTTGTCAAGCCCCAGCCATAACCAATGAGGAATGGAAAGCAGCGAATTTCGAGTTACGTCACATCTACACGAAGGGTGCAATACACGGGTTCACTACCGCTTTTGTAATAGGAAAGGATTTCATGGAATATTCAGTGACTGTGTGTGAACCTTGTAGTCAACAGTACGACCTGTTCGAGTGCCAACTAAGAACACTGCCACTTTCCCACCACGATATGCAAAACACGGAAATTAAATACCGAGTTAAACTATTCAATTGGCTGTACACACTGTGTTTATTAAAGTTTCTTGATTATTATTATTATTATTATTTAATCGTATCGGCCAACTAAGGACCACGTTATTTCAATTGGCTACTCTGGGCTTTGATCTTTGCCCAGTGTTCCTTCATACGTTGCCGGTGTTGCTCTTTTCTTGCTTCCGTCCACATCTTTCCCGTCTTCAACTTCGGTTTTTCTTGAAAACCCTGGTGGTCGTGTAGTTTCTTCCTGAGGGGATTGCATTCTTGCATATCCCCACAGGTAATTTCCATCTCTTGCAGGTCACTCTCCACCTCTTCGAACCAGGCTGGCTTGGTCTTCTTATTTTTAAAATAGTTAAAGATCCTGTTCGTCAATCGTGTGGGTTTCATTCTAAGCAAGTGGCCATAAAATGCAATTCTCCTTTTCCTCATTACATCAGAGATCTTCTGGACATGAATATACAGCTCATAGTTATGCCGTCGTCTATATTCACCGTTGTCTTTAATCGGGCCAAGAATTTCCCTCAAGATCTTTCTTTCCTTGATCTCCAATTTTTCTACCAGGCCTTTCTTGTTCATGGTGAGGCATTCCGCTGCGTACAGAGCCTCTGGTCGTATGACAGTGCAATAATGACTAAGTTTTGCGTTTAGAGACATTGACTTTTTGTTGTAAACGTCCTTGGTGAGTTGGTACGCCGTTTCCATTTTGTTCATGCGCGAAGTGAAGGTTTCTTTCTCACATACGTTGGGTTCTACCCACTCGCCAAGATATTTAAACTTATCTGTCCGTTTGATTTTCCCCTGGTTTACTTTTAGCTCCCTTGGTGCTGGCTTGATGTTAGTTATGAAGTGTGTTTTCTCCAAAGAGATCTGAAGACCAACTTTTGTTGCCTGTACCTGCAGCTGGTTAATTTGTTTTGTGGCCATGTCTAAAGAGTCGGAAAAAATTGCAAGATCATCTGCAAAAGCTAGGCAATCAATAGAAAGGTTCATGTTCTTGTAACCCAGTCGCACTCCATTTTGGACCCCATCGTTCATTTCTTTGCGCCACTCGCGGATGACTTTTTCAAGTGCACAGTTGAAGAGCAGGGGTGAAAGCCCATCTCTCTGCCTAACTCCTGTCTTAATTTCGAAAGAGTCTGAAATTTCTCCTCTGAACTTGACTCTGGAGGTTGTGTTAGCTAAGGTCTGTTGAATGATTGCCCTGGTTTTATTATCCAATCCAAATTCCTTTAGAATTTTAATAAGAGCTATTCTATCAATCGAATCATAGGCCTTCTTGAAATCGACGAAGGTTACCACAAATTTCTTGTTCCTTTGCTTCAGATAGAAAAGGATGGATTTCAGATTCATAATTTGTTCGGCACATGAGCGCTCTTTCCTGAACCCTCCTTGGTACTCTCCTAATTGTGGATCAAGTTGTTGTTTTGCTCTAATCTGTAGAGCTTTTGAAATAATTTTGTCAGTTATCAGTAGGAGGGAAATGCCGCGGTAGTTGTTAACGTCCGTTTTGTCACCTTTCTTATGCAGGGGATGAATCAAGGCAGAAGTCCAGGCATGTGGAAGTTTCTCAGTTTCACAAATCTCCTTGATAATGTCAGTCAATTTATCAATCATCTTTTAACCAGCATACTTCCACAATTCGGCGATTATCGAGTCCTCACCTGGTGCCTTGTTGTTCTTAAGTGACTGGATAATTTGTTTGATTTCTTCTTTCGTTGGAGGGGATGAATCTGGGTGGACTTGTATGTTGCTTCAAATGAGAAAGTGGAGTTTGGAGTCTCACAATTAAGGAGGGATTCAAAGTATTTTGCTAGAATCTGGCAATTTTCCCTCTCACTGTAAGCTAGTCTCCCATTTGAGTCTTTGAACTGTAGACTCGGAGGATTGTATTTACTTAGATTGCGTTTGAAGGTTCTGTAGAAGTCCCTTGTGTTGTTCCTCTGAAAGTCTAGCTCAATTTCAGTTAGTTGGCTCTTGTTGTAGGCACGTTTTACATTGCGGATGATTTTTGCAGCGCGTTGTCTCTCGTTCACGAAGTTTTTCCAATTATGTTGGTTCTTTCCCGAGTTCCATTTCTGCCAGGCATGTTGTCTTTGTTTTACCACTGAATCACATGCATTATTCCACCACGCATGTTTCTTTGACTTCATCAGTGGAACTGTCTCCTGTGCTGTTGTGACCAAGGCCTGTTGTAGTTCATCCCAATTTTCGGGATTCCAAGATTCTAGTTTTTGAGTAAATTCAGGGCACAATCGTAGTTTTTCAGTATCAAATCGATTGATCTTTTTTAAGACGGCCTTTCTGGTGTTTCTCGGAATCAGTTTAACTTTGATTTTGGATAGATAGTGATCCGAATCTAGATTGGCATTTCTTAGAACCTTCATATTCTGTATTTCTCTCTGAGCTTTACGTGCAATTGCGACGTGATCAATTTGAAATTCGCCGAGATTTGGATTCGAGATGTCCTAGTCTTCTGTTTTCTGGGAAGGTGTTTGAACGCTGTGGATTTTATAACAAGATTGAAAGCCTTACATAGTTCTACGAGCCTCTCACCATTGCCATTTGTTATTAATATTATTATTACTATTATTAAAGAAATAAAGGAACCTAATCTACTCTCCGGAAATACTCTTTTATGCTATTAAATTGCCGCTCCATAAACAGCTGTGTATGTTAATAAGATTCGAAAGTAGCCTACGCAAGTGGCTTTGAAAGATGCTCGTTGCATGGTGACCGAAAAGGCAAATCAGTGGCTGATTCTCGGCCGAATGGCTACAACCGCTCCGTGTGTCTCATGTCTTCTGCGTTACTGTCCCTACTGTCGTGGAAAAAGTATAGATACTCGAGTTTAGATGTCAATAAAAACGTTACCCGTAGTCTTACATAAAAATAAGCTACACCAAACTTTTTCCTATTTTATTCTGCGTTTATCTATGTAGAGTAAACATTTGTATTGTAACCCGTTAAAATTTTATAGCCCATTAAAACAAGTGCCAGTTTTTCTTAACAAGTCTAACGGAGCGCTCACTTAGAAAGATCATTACATTAAAAGTATTAATCAGAACACAATGAAACTTTAATACATCTTGAAGGAACATATTGTTAACCTGTATGTGGAGTTTTAATGTGATCTGACGGTTCTAAAAATAGTTGTTAATTTAGTAAACCAACTTTTTCTCCGGCCTGGGTGGTCGTAGTAGTATGAAATATGGCTTGTTATGAGGTCCATAGCAATGCAAGGCTAAACGAAAAACTCCGATTTATCTACACGTGATTGGTGATTTTTGTGGATTGATTTTAATCGGGTGGTGTTAGTAGAATTGGCGAAACTGGACCTGGACGCTAAGGTGTGTAAACATGCAGAGCTAACATGCTAACGTTTGTTAATACATATTTATAAGACAGTATTTAAGATCAGTTCGTATTTTCTATTTCAACACCCGTGAAGTTCCTCGTGATAAATCAGACCTGCTAAAAGTTGTAGAAGTGAGTGTTTCCCGTATTAAGTTGTATGCACTGTAGATAGATAGATATATAGATAGATAGATTTTATTAATTCCATTTGATCAAATACATGTATACAATACATTTTAATATAGGACACGTCAGAATTTACATCTATAAAATAAAAGTAGTATGTAATACTAATACTATAACTATTTATAACTTATTATAATAACAGAGCTTAAGAGATACAATCTTATTGGACAACTATTTACACCTTACTCTATTATCATAATATGAAAACTTAATTCTATAAATACAACTTACAGCTAGGTATTACAATTAAAATAGAAAAGTAAAATATAATTATAGATTTCATCGCTCCTATACACTAAGATATTCAACTACAGAGTAAAACCAATGGCACTGCAGATAAGCTTTCAACATTCTATCAACGATTTTTATTTTTGGGGCAAATTTTATATACTGGGGTAGTTTATTGTATACCCTTATAATATCCGGAGATTTAAATTGCCGTATTGACAAGCCCTCGCTCAAAACAAACTCGGTGTTAGAATACTTAGAAGGGGAAGGACTAACCTTGGTGAATGATAATAACATGTTAACGTACTTATGTCACAACGGGTCTAGTGCTATAGACATCGTACTAACCAATAACGTAAACATCAAGTCTGTCACACAAACCACGACAGGGGAGACGCTAAGGAAACATATCCCAGTAGAGACCAACTTCGAACTGTCTGAGGAAAAGAGAACGGAGAAGAAATAGTTCATAAAACTATCTAGGGTAATAGACGCCACAAATTTAAGAGACAGGGATATTGATAGAGTATTAGATGTGATAGCATCCGGAGACCTGGACAACGCAACGGTGAATTTGGAAAAACTTATCTTGCAGGCAGTACTTCCCAGAGTACATTCAAAGAGGAAGTCACAGGTGTGGTTTAACAGAGGTTGTTACTTCGCACGTAGAGAAGCTCTAGCAGCCCTTCATCAGGTACGAATGACACCTTTAGAAAGCAATCTGAGGAGTTACCATGACATAAGGAGACGGTACAAACTCATCCTTAAAGAAGCAAAGGAATTGTTCCAAAACATACAAGAAAAGAAACTCATACAAGAAGCAGAAACTCACCCTTATAAGGCTCTAAACTCTAGACAACCTAAATTTCAGCGAAATATATCGATAGAGACCTGGAAAGATCACTTAACGTTGGTCCTTCAAGACCGGGACACTCGCCCCGCTCCGCGACCAGAGGGAGACCTTACAGTAGCAGAAGAACCCGAACTTTTTACCGAGGAAGAGGTGTTGAAAGCCTGTGGACCAGACAACATCTTCAATGAGCATCTGAAGGAATCCACAACACAATTGAAAAGATGTGTAACCTCTCTATTTAACGGATGCCTACGTAAAGGTACAATTCCCGCGAACTGGAGGAAATCGACAGTTAAAATGTTGTACAAAGGGAAAGGCGACAACGGGGACCCGAACTCATACAGGGGGATTGCCCTTGAGTGTTCGTTATTGAAAATCCTCACAAAATTAATTTGCGAGCGTCTCACGTCCACGATTGAAGGGTGGATACCTGACGAACAATTCGGGTTTCGAAAGGGTAGATCTGCCACACAAGCCATCCAATGTTTACAGTTAGATATTGAGGAAGCTTTAACATTTCCACGGAGGAAACTGCATGCTGTATTCATTGACTACAAAAAAGCTTTTGACACCCTTAACAGACAAATTATCATCGACAAACTTGAGAAATTGGTAGGCGAGTTTAGCTACTTAGCTAGATTCATTAGGAATCTGCTGAGTAATAATCTAATAGAAATCACTGACGGTATCATCACTTCTGAACCAATCGAGCAAACGAACGGAGTCCTTCAAGGCGATCCTCTCAGTCCGATATTGTTTACAATAGCAACAGCTGACGTCACTACAATAGTTCCACCCAATGTCAAAATTTATATGTACGCAGACGATATGGTGATGACATCTACAAGTGCAGAAGACCTACAATCCGCCGTGAACAATGTAGCAGTATGGGCCGTAGATAACGAAATGAGTTTGAACGAGACGAAGACAGTCACTATGTCCTTCAGAAGGGGAGGAAAGCCCGCGACGTTTCATTACAAAGGCACCCCCCTGACTACAGTCTCCCATTTCCGGTACCTGGGGGTGACTATGCAGACATCTGGGAACGTCTTCACGATGCACGTGAGAGAGAGACTAGACGCTGCACTGACGGCTATGAGCGACATCGAGCATCTACGCAGCCTATCCTTGAAGACGGCAATACGACTTTTTTTTGTTAAAAATAGCACCAGTCGCAATGTATGGCCTGGAAAGTATTTGGAAACATCTTAGGCACAGACATCTGGCAACGCTGGAAAGGATCAAGGCAATGTATCTAAAAAGAGCCTTATGCCTATCCAAGTTCACGCCCTCGCGGCTTGTGTATGTCATGACAGGGGAACTACCCTTTATGGAAGAAGTCAGATTACAGATGCTTCTGCCCCACACACCGGGATTTGGGGAGTATTTGCGTCTCATGACAGCAAAGAGAAATGACATTTGGCATGAATTTTATACGACGGACGCTATGACTACACAGGACTGGATGCAAGGATCCTACGAGCTGAGACATATCTTGACGCGCTTTGCGGTCCATGGTTTCCACCACCGGATCTGCATGAGAGACGTCTATCACCAACCAGACGAACTATGCGTGTGCAAGCTTTGTAAGGGTCCTTGCGACAGATACCACGTGAGGACGTGCAAGTGCAGAGAGGTGTCTCTGACGAAATTCTGTGAAAATTAGAAATATATGGACACCCCTCGGAAAAAGGCATTTACAGTGACAACGACAAAATTTTGTAATAATGATGGTTCGTAAGAACCACGTTCATGCACATTGTGCGCAATAAAGTATATATTTATTTATTGTATAATTTAACTCCTGTGTGAAAAGTTCCTTCTTGATATATGCTTTTGTGTGTGTGTGTGTGAAATATGAATGTTTTGATTTTGTCTTGTGTTATGCCTATGAACATCATTGTTTGTCTTAAGAAAAACATCTTTATTCATTAAATTCTTTTTAAAAACATAATACTTTCAAAGATATATATGCAGGACAGTGGGAGAATGTTTAAATCTTTAAACAGAGGTCTACATGATTCTCTAGTGTTTACATTTGCCATAATTCTAATCGCCCTCTTTTGTATCCTAAACGTGCTTAGTACATCTGGCGACATACCCCAAAATATGACCCCATATCTTAAGTATGAATGGAAATAAGCAAAATAAGTATTTCTTAATGTGTGCATGCTAGTGCAGGTTTTCAAAATACGTAACGCAAAGCACATCGAGTTCAGTTTAGTATTCAGATATTGTATATGTTTATTCCATTTCAAGTCATGTTGTATCCATAGTCCTAAAAACTTTGTTTCTGATTTATTTTCTATTTGATGACCATTTAATGTTATATTGGGCTTCGCAGGATTCCTATTCTGTATAGTGTGGAAATTTAGACATACTGTTTTTTATAGTTTATTTTGAGGCGATTATCTTGTGACCATTTGGTTAACTCTCCTGTAACGGAGTCAGCAGACTGCTGTATGACCTGTTTAGTTTCACCCATTATTACGAGTGTTGTATCGTCCGAAAACAACATTTCCTTATGTGAATGAACGTTCTGTGTTATATCATTGATATATAGAAGAAAGAGTAGTGGGCCCAAAACCGATCCCTGGGGTACTCCAAATTTAATAATTCCCTCATTGCACAATGTTTCATTAAGCAATTTGGTTCCATCATCCTTGTGTCTCAAGCTTACTATTTGTTTACGCCTTGTTAATTAAGACTCTATCCATCCATAACCATCGCCGTCTACAATTCTCAAGCCGTGTCATAAGGTTTGACAACGCCGCCCATCTGTCATCCGGGAGGCCTAGCGAAAGCACATGGTAATTGCTAACACTGTGTAAACACATACATTTTTCTGAGCGCGTCAATGACGGCAGTGAGCATAGCAGCAAGAAAAGAAAACTTCAGAAATTGGGACATTGAGGTACAGTACAGACTTTCATTATTACCTGATCGGGAATTGACAGTACATAGCATGATAATATGTATCCTTTATTTGTGATATGTGTGAGTAGATTTATATTTTCGGAGACATTTGGCGTCAAAATGTATGTGTTTACGTAGTGTTAGCAATTACCACATGCTTGCGATAGGCCTCCCTGATGACAGATGGGCGGTGTTGCCAAACCTTATGACACGGCTTGAGAATTGTAGACGGCGATGATATAACTGGTTATATTACTACGTTTTGATCACTTACAGTGTGGAGGATTTTCAGTGCCTAGTAATTTAGTTTTGGTATATATCTTCATGTGACCTCTATATTCCAGCTGTACTCAGTTGGCAAGTGCCTTTAGGTAGATTTCATTCTATTTTTAAATTACGTGACTAGTGGGGCATTATTGTTTGACTGACAACATTAACCTCGGGGGCATTATTGTGACTATGATGAGTGCATCTGTGGACAAAAAAGTGAAGGATTGGTATCTAAAATAAAATAAATGTTCGTTAGAATAGTTTTAAATATTTTTTTCTGAGTGCGTCAATGACGGCAGAGAGCATAGCAGCAAAAAAAAAGTAAACTTCAGGCATTGGGACTTTGAGGTAGAGTACAGCATTTTATTATTAACTTATCGGGAATAGCATGATGATATTTATCTTTTATTTGTGATACAGATTTAGCGGACGTTATGTTCTGGTGTATTTTCGGAAACATTTCGCGTCGAAATCTGTGTTTACGCAGTGTTCGCAATTACCATGTTCATGGTCTAGGCCTACCAGATGACAGATGGACGGCGAAGCCAAATGCAATGGCACGGCTTTAAAATTATAGACGATGCCCTAGTTCGTCAGGGTGTTCGGCTACAATAACGACCCGATTCGCGGGAATGTCCCAAGTTATCAAAAAATACTTGGTAATGCTCTCCCGGGAAAATGTAAACATATTAATATTGGTGGTCCATGGTGCATGTAATAATGTTTAGTCTATTTTCATTTATGAAAAGGCATAGGCTTATGAGATCACCTTTTGTCCGGGTGTGTTATGTATGTGTGTGGGCGTACATATGTGTGCCCCCCCCCTTATAAAATATAAACGGTTCGAGCGATTTCAATGAAACTCGGTAAGCCCATAGTACTATTTTGTCCAACCCGGCCGTGCCCTATAAATTTTAATAAGTCACACCAATCCAACATGGCGGCTGTGCGAATTACTTCTCCTGCATTCTATATCTCTGAAACTGATACTGATATCATCCTGAAATTTTGTACGGTGATAAAGTTTACTACTAGAAGTTCACCTATGAGACTTTCAGATATCTGTTAAGTACAAAACGAACATGGCGGCCAAGCGAATTTGAAACATTTAAATAGACGTTTCTCGCGATTTAAACATCCAAGCGCAGTGAAACTTCGCACAGCAAATGTTTATACACATTTTAATGCACTGAAATTTAATTTAGTTCAATTGTTTACATAACCTCAAAATGGTGACAGTGCGAAATTTTCAAATTAAGTTTTTATTTCTTGTGTCCTAATCATGCGTTCGAAGTCAACGTTTGAATAATGAACTTACGCAATACTCGTCATCAAATAGCAGGCCTACATATCTCTATGGCCTACATATATAAAAATCCAACATGGCAACCATCCGAAATATTTAGACGGTTCTCAATATCTACTAATCTATGACAGCAATCAAAATGAAATTTTGTATGTTGATAAAAGCTATTTACATAATTTCACCTATGGAAATTTCAATAACCTGGTCAGCACAAATACAACATGGCGGCGAGCGAAGATTAAATATTTAAATGGACGTTTCTCGCGATTTAACCATCCGAGCGCTGTGAAACTTAGTACGGTAAACGCTTATACAAATGTTAATCCTAGTAGTCGTTGATGGTGGCGTTTTGGCGGCAAAAGTAGGAACTATTTGGAAAATTCAGTCTGCAGTCCTTATTTATATTAAAAGACAGATAACACACACTAATACAGTCAACACCGGTTATCAGACAGATTCTACATATTCCCAAAGTACACGGGGCTACATGACCGCGTTGTCACAGCCCCTAAACTGAGGAACCAACCAACCAAATGTTAATCCACTGGCATCTAATTTATTTCAAATGTTTTCATAACCTCAAGATGGTGGCTGTGCGAAATTTTAAAATCTCGTTTTTATTTCTTGTGTCCAAATTATGCGATTGAAGTTTGAATAATAAGGCTTGATTCACACTATCGGTACGGTCTCGCTACAATACGATCCGGTTACAGGACAGCAGTATTCACACTACAACAGGCAAGCTCTAGTCTTGATCAGTGAACAGTTGAGACCTGGTGTTTTCTCTACGATGACTATGATGATGATGCTGATGGAAGAGTACAAAAGCGTACGAAGGACATGTTGGATACATCCTAGCTTAATGAATAGGAAAAGTGAAGGGGGATTTCATACACTCTTTCCTCATTTAATGGACGATGAAAGTAATCTTTTACAATATTTTCGCATGAACATTAGCACATTTCAAATTATATTGTCAAAAATTGATACCGACCTTCACAAAGAAAACTCGACCTTTCGAGAAGCCATCACTCCACAGCAGAAACTGGCTGTGTGTTTGAGGTAAGCTGCAGAATATTTCACACTTGTATTAATCTTAATTTATTTCTTATAGTACTGTACATTATTTATATTTTTCATTTTTCATTTATATTCCATTCAAAAGTAAGACTGCAAGTTAACTTTAAAACTATATAATATTAAACTAAATGCCTGATTTTTTAAGAAAAGATCTTGAGTTGGCAAATTCATGGCCAAATTTTACCATATGAAGCACGAGTGGGATTACAGTCGTTTTGAGGCGGAATTACTTGTTGCTGATATGGAGAAACTTGCAGTTCAGGAGTTACCCGAGGATAGGATGAGGAGGTAGACGTTGAAGCTCCAGAATATGGAGAAGGAGCAGGTGATGGTATAGGTGTATTGTATTGTGATGGTGGGCGCTGGCAGATGGTCATGTTCTGATTGCGTACTAAATACTTAATTTCCATATCACTTACTAATGAAAACACTTTGCTTTTTATGAAGTGTTGGTCTATGGGGTCAATTGTTTTTACACTAGAGGCCATCAAAGAAAAAAAAAAACGTGTCAATAGGATGAGGTGTACTTTCATCTTTGTCTTTTACCTTTGTACTTTCGTCTTCAGTAAATATTCCATTAATTTTTCTGAAGCACTCCCCTTCGAGACATGCTGTGATCGCGTTGATAACTTCCTTTTGCCTACTTTTTGCACTTGCTGAGTTGATTGGGTCTGAGCAGCTGTTTCTTCATCGGGTACCGGTACGTGTAGTACTGTATCCGTGTCATCCTGAGTTTCCTCCCCACCCTCTTTAGCACTGTCATCTTATTCAGTGTCAGAATTATCGTCTACCACCACAGATGTTACTCGTTCTCTGTCTTTCATGAATTCCTTAAGGAAAGACATCTGGTCTTCATACTTCCATTTAATAAATTTTGATGCAGCTTGACCAGTTTTGGTGTTCTGCTTGTTCAGATGCCTTCGGTGCTGACCTCTCAAAGATTCCCACCGCTCCTTGCACTCAGTATCTAAAACAAAATGAAGAAGCAACTATTCACATAAATATTAACTTATTTTTTTACGAGGGACTGTGGAAAATCTTTAAAAGACACTTGTGAAGGGTCCGCACTCCACAGTAGTGTGGGATTTTTACCCACTAAAAACCACATCCCTTTTCCCACGATGCGTTCATCACCCCGGAACCGCTCTCGCATTACTTCAGGGTGATGTCGCGCTTACTTAGCCTTTCAGACTTCTTCTTTCTTCATTTCTTCTTAAGGGCGTTCGTACGCTTCCAGATCTCGCTTTTTCTGGCGAAGGACATCCTCCACATACACTGCTACATGATCCCATGATTGCTGGTTCCGTAACATCACAGAAATAATATTATCTGGTGTCAGTTCTCCCAATTCAGTTTCCATATATTCTCTCTTTATCATCCAATGGTCGCACACGAAGAAGGTGTGAAGTACATCATCGATGTCGTCACAATATATATGCATGTTGCACCACTCGCTCCGCCTACTCTATGCAGGAATTTACGGAAATATCCGTGTCCTGTTAGAAGTTGTGTGAGGTAATAATTGACTTCACCATGGACTCTTTCGACCCAGGTATCCAGGCGTGGTATCAGTCACTTGGTCCATTTACCACGAGGGTCACTTTCCCATCTGAATTGCCATCTTCTCATCCGTTGGTTAAAGGCACGCTTCTTTGCACATTTCTTTCCCAGCTCTCCTTGGTACGCCAGATTTCTTGTCGCTCCAATGCAAGTAGATCTATTGGGGCTATTGCTGCCACCGTGAGGATTGCAGGTTCAGAAACCGTGCGGTATGCACATGCAATACGTAAAGCTGCTCTCCGTTGTACGGCAGCTATCTTTCTCCGATACCATGCAAATCTCAAGGATTCGGCCCAAACTTCGGAGCCATACAGGAGCACTGACTGAACCGTCGTCATGAGGAGGCGTCTTTTACTTGATTTTGGGCCATTAGTATTGCCCATCAGCCTACTAAGTGCTGTCATGTATTTTACTGCCTTATCTGTCACTCTCTGAATATGGTTCCAGAATGTGAGGTTGGAGTCAAGTGTCACTCCTAAATATTTTGTACTCGTAGATGTTTCAATCACTGTATCTCCAACAGTCATTGGTACAAGAGTCTCAATCCTTTTCCTCGTCAGAAGAACTATCTCCGTTTTATGTTCTGCTAATGTTAGTCTGTGACTCGTCATCCAGTTTTTTATGCGCCGCATCACCTGGTTCAATTTGATTTGAGCCATCTCAACATTGCGGGCCGCTATCAAGGCAGCCACATCATCAGCGTAGCCCACTAGATTCGTATCCTCTGGCATCTCCAGACGCAACAAGCCATCATACATGATGTTCCAGAGATCTGGACCAAGGATCGATTCCTGTGCTGCTCCAGCCGTCAGTCGTTTTGCCCTTTGTCCATATTCCGTATCATACAGCAGAGTGCGATCCCCGAAGTAGTCTCTCATTATGCGCATAAGATACTGTGGTACTTAGAAAGTCTCTTCAAGAGCTTCCAACATGTCATTCCAACTTGACAAGAAGTGTCACTTTACGAGAATGATGATTGCCCGTTTGCGCTCTTTCTACTGTGCTCACCACCTCCCATATTGCAGCAATAGTAGAATGTCCTCTGCGAAATCCATGCTGATGAACAGATAAATCCCCTGCTATCTGAACTGCTGAGAGAATTCTTGGCTGCAGAAGTTTCTCTAGGCCTTTTCCAGCTGTGTCCAACATACATAAAGGTCTATAACCAGCAGATTTTCCTTTGCTGATCAAAACCAATCGAGCCATTTTCCATCGGTCATTAAAAACACCCGCTTGCAGGCAATGATTGTACATATTCAACAACAGTTCTGGATAAAGTTCTGATATTATCTTTAGCACTTCTGCAGGTATATTATCTGGTCCTGGAGCCTTCTTGTTTATAAGGAAGCTAAAAGCTGTATTCAGTTCTTCTACTGTGAAGAGATGTATATCATTCAGTTCACTTTGATCGTCACAATCAGTCCTCTCTGGATGGTCGGGAAATAGTGTGTCCATAATTTTTTTTCATAGTTTGTGAATCCATGCTCGGGTTTGAGAATTTTCCAAGTTTCTTCATTACAATCTTATAACCCAGACCCCATGGATCATCTTCCACTTCCTTAGCCAAAGCCCACCATTTATCAGCTTTACTCTTCTTAATTGCTTTGCCGAGTTCCTTCTTTGCTGACTTATACTCCGCTGTGACTGAGGTATTCACTTCTCTGCCTCTCGTCCTCTGGGCCATGCGTCGAAGTCGCAGACAGTTTCTTCTCAATTCTGCAATTTCTTCGGTCCACCAATACGCTGGACGTCTGCTAGTACCTGGTCTCTTTCGAGACATTGATGTATTGCATGCTTGCTGGATTAGCTGCATAGTGAGTTCAACACGTACACCAGCTGCTTCTTTTCCTCAACAGCAAGAACATTTTTCTGCTATGTTCTCCATTCCATTTTGTATTACATCAAGAAACGTTTCCTTGTCAATGCTGGCTATATTCACTTAATAATAATAATAATAATAATAATAATAATAATAATAATAATAATAATAATAATAATAATAATGAAGGTTTGCGTTTGTTTGAGATTTTTGGTGACTGGGGATTCGTATAGGACAATTGCATTCATCTATCGTTTGGGACATTCAACCGTTCAGAAAATAGTTCTAGACGTGTGCAAAGCGATAAACAACAAATTACTACACGAAGCTATTTCAATACCACACAAGCAAGACTGGCAACGGATTGCAAAATAATTTTGGATAATGTGGAACTTCCCTAATTGTCTGTGAGCTCTATAGAGCGTCTCAACCTTAAAAGACAGTATGGAGTTAAATGTAGTATTTGCCTCTCACTCGCACTCCTATGTCCTGCAATTAGCTTCGTCCTCTTCTACCCCGGCGATGTTGCCATTTCCCTATAATTGAAAGTGACAAATCTAAGAAAATGTTTGCGTGGAATTATAGAGAATTTCCCGCTCTTTATGATGGTGTAAAAATAAAAGCCATAAATAATTAACACATGGCCCAATTTTCACAATTACGATATTATAGCGCGAATCTATATTTTTGCATTTATAAAACTTATCACGCCATAGATAATGAACTAATGATCGCAACAGATCAATAATTTATTTTTAGATTGCCTGATGTTGGTAGAAGATACCCTACTTCTCAGGGCAGTAATTATTTTCATAATAAGAAAATTATGATTTTTTTTCTTAAATGTTACTTGAAAAATCTGGGATGGTGTCACATAAAAGTTAGCTAGCGAGAAAGTTTTTTGCTGTTGACTTTACGTTGGTGACTAAGCGAGAAGAAATGTTCATTAATGTCTGAAATAGTTTTTAAAACAAACCAGAGCTCAATATTAGGTAACATTCATAAGTTATAGCACTTCGCTTAGTCCTCCCGCTCAGCGCTGACGCACCGGAACTTTGTTTACTAACGTGGCCCGCAGGCTATCTCCCCCGACTACGTTTGAAGGAGGGTAGGTGATGATGTGAAGTAAAACTAAGAAATGAAGTGGATTTTGTGTTCTTTATAAATTGTCCGCCTCGTTGCGTTCTTGGCTGTCACTGTGCTGTCACTGTGGAGGCCCGGGTTTGAATCCCAGCTCTGCCGAGAAATGTAATTCTGGTCTGAGGGCTGGAACGGGGTGTACTCAACTCCATGAGACAAAACTGAGAAGAGGCGGGTTCGATTCATACCTCAGCCATTCTCGAAGTGGTTTCCTTAGTATGCCTTTGTTCGTCCCGGGAATTAACAAGGGTTCGTTAATGGTGCAGAGTTAACGTTTCTGTGCCAAAAAGAACACGGTAGACACACACGACAAAATGACAGGTGAAGTATATGAAAAGAGGTTCGCCGAGCTATATTGTTGCTCAATGTTCCCGAAGGATCTAGCCTAGTAATAGACATGTAGGCTATCACATCAGAGAAATATGTTCTTGCTTGTCACCTTACCACACCATCATACCACAGTGAACTTAATCCCATCGAAATGGTATGGGCGTAAGTGAAGAACTATATAAAATTGAACAACGTCTCGTTCAAGAAACAAGAAATGAATAATTTAATTTCGGCTGCATACCCCCACTTGACCACACAATATTGGGTAAATTACGTGGACCAAAATATATTTTAATTATTATTATTATTATTATTATTATTATTATTATTATTATTATGTCATATTATAATTTATTATAACCTATGATATTCGAGAAAAATGCCTTATCATATTCATGAATAATTGAATAATTGAAAATTATAAATTATTATAATGTGTGCATTAAAATCGCGCTCTGAGCTTCGGTGTATCATAATCTAAATATTGTACCGTCTTTCGCTTCAAGGCATGAGGTACAATTATATACAACAAACAAATATTTTGGAAATTTCCCGAGTTTTGCGTGAAAGCACGCCTGTATACGAGTTATGTTACATCATGTGCCCGGCCTTGCAGAACTTTGTATATGCAGCAGATCTGGCATCAGCGCGCTCCATTTAATGCGTACTGTCTTTTAAGGTAGAGACGCACTATAGATGGGAAACACGTAGTGATCAAGGCACCGGTAAAAAGTGGGTCACAATATTTCAATTACAAGAAGACATTTTCTATTGTTCTCTTAGTTCTCGTTGGTGCTCAGTACCGCTTTACTGCCGTAGACATTGGATCTTACGGCAGAAACAGTGACGGAGGTGTGCTTGCCAATTCCAAGTTTGGAAAAGCCCTGGAAAAAGGAAGGTTAGATATACCTGAAGACACTGCTCTACCAAGGACTGATACAGTTCTACCATATGTAATAGTTGATGACGTGGCATTTCCACTCAAACAATATATGATGAGGCCATATCCAGGATCGCAGACAGTGCATGATACTAAGAAGATAATTTTCAACTAACGATTATCTCGTTCCCGAAGATTAGTGGAGTGTACTTTCGGAAATTTAGTGCAAACATTCAGATTATTTTTAAGGAAACTGAAAGCAAATCCTAGAAATGCTACTAGCATAGTTTTATCATCTTGCATCCTTCACAATATCATACGAAATAGTGCAGCAACGTCGATGGAATTTACAAGCATGCACTCTAATAAGGACAGGGTACACACCTTGAGAAGACAAGGAGGAAATGCCTCAACTGAAGCTTTCATTATAAGAGAAAAGTTTAAGAACTTTCTGAATTCGCCAGCTGGATCTGTACCTTGGCAAGATTCTAAGATCTGAAGCGTTAAAATGTGCAGGCCTATAATCTTACTAACCTTCCAGCTTCAGATGAAGCCCAATGTCGTGCCAGGCGTTCCGCTTAACAATATTATCGCTGTAATGGGACGAACTTATGTCACACAACATCTGTTTATTCTTCACCATTTCGATTAGTGCCTCATCTGAAATGGATAACAGTGAAATAAATGTTATTCCTGATACAACATAAATTCAGATAAATAACCTATACTTTTCAGCGTTGCCCCTAAACATTAGATATAAGCTCACTTTGTAGGAACAGTGAAATTCAATTGTACAATATGGCTATGTATTTTTAAATAGTAGGCATTCTCTGCACATTAGTTGGTTATTTTACTACCTTTCAGTTGCACCTACTAAAATACAGTAATGTATTATCAATATGTTTATCAACATAAAACGTTACAAATAAATAGGCTTGCTATACGTCCCGGTTTGACCGGGACAGTCCCGGTATTTTGCTCTTATCCCGGTGTCCCGCCCGGTTTTATCAATGTCCCGGAAAACGGCTCTAAGATGTAAAAAGTAATGAATTTATGTGTTTAAGATTCTTTTATGAATCGGTTACTTTTCAACAATCAACATCGTTGACTATCGCGCACAGCGTCAAGAGGTCAGAAGTGGAAAGGGGCTTTTCTCTAAAGAACAATGTCTGGGGGGATGACAGAGCATTAATGAGAGAGTCCACTGCAAGAGCATTGATTGCATTTCTTGCTATGAAAAGGTCAATCTTAAGAAAGACATTTTGAAAAAAGTACATTCAAGTAAAAAATATGAGGGGTTTGAAAGCAAAGATTAACATTGTTAACTCATTAATTAATTGTTGTTTTAGTTGACAAAAAAAGGTTGTTTTTTGTAATTGTTTTTGTAGTTAGACAAAAAGTTGTAGTTCTATAAAAAATAATAAGACTTAGTATTTGTTCAATTCAATTTTATGTATTTTAAATTGTATTTTATTAACACTTCTTTCTAGATAGCAGACCAGAAAAAATTAAAAATTATATATTTTTATGTAGCAAAAATAACTTTTTATTTTTAAAAAGTGTGTAGAACTAACAATTTAGAGTGCAAGATTCCCCCCTCCCGTCACTTGCGAGGCTTAAAAAATGGCTTAAAACTCACCATTTTGCTGACCCCACCGGTAAGGCCATCCCATATTAATATGTCCCGGTTTCACTCACCAAAAATATGGCTAGTCTACAAATAAAGAACATTAATAATAATTAGGTACTTCCAATTGTATGAATTATACTAAATGCTTACCTTTCTCAAAATCCCACGCAGAACCATTCATATTCATTGTAATAAGTTCTTCAATAAATATACGATGCGAAAGGTGAGGAATATGGAGCAACAATGTGTCACAGTCCACTCGCAGATAGGTTGGAGGCTGAAAAACGCGCGCTCTGCATATTGCTTGCACGTTGCTTGCACGTGTGGTATGTACACACTGCCAGGCTAGTCTCGGAACAGTACGGTCACGGTCCGGTCAAATATTCTTTGAATAGATCGTTTCCTGCACGTGCCTGTACTGTGCCTGTACTCTGACCGTCCCGCGACTGCTGGTGTGTACAGTTCCTATGAAATCAGTTAAATAATGGGGTACACTGTAGAAGCCTCCCCGAAGATTGTTAATATTTGCTATATAAGCAAAAATTATGAATACTACAATCGGGCGTACCCTGGGCAACGGTGGCCATAGGCCAGCGGCTGATCCTTCAACCACCGGGAGATATTACGTTTTCGATCAGTCTTTTTCAAGACTTTCAATAACTTCAATAAACATCGAAGGCTTATTCAGAGATAAAGCACTCTTACTCGCTGACATGTGCAACCGACTTAAGATCGTAGTGATGCAAGAAACTCACAGAGGGATCAACAACAACGGACCCAAAATAGAAGAAATGCGACTGGTTGTCGAACGACCCCATGAACAATACGGCAGTGCTGTTTTTGTCAGACCAGAGATTAATGTAAATTCATCTCAAAGGACGTTCAGGAACAATACAGAAATCTTGACTGTAGAATTGGAATCCTGCTCTGTAACATCCATTTACAAACCTCCCAATGAAAACTTCTTCTTTGAAAGGCCAAGTAACTTTGATAAGCAGAATATCAAAATTGTCCTGGGGGATTTCAATTGTAAGAGCATCAGTTGGGGATATAGTATCACATACAAGAATGGGGAGGAACTCGAGCAATGGGCAGAGAGGGAAGGATTGAGATTGATTCACAACCTCAAACTGAGACCATCTTTCAACAGCGGTAGATGGCATAGAGGTTACAACCCTGACAACATTTTCATAAGCGAGCAAGTAACAAAACATGTAGTTAAAGCGGTGGAGGAACCCATCCCTAGGACACAACATAGTCCAATCACATGTTCAGTTCGAGGAGTGGTCAGCCCTGAGGGAGTCCCTTTTAAACGACGTTTCAATTTTAAAAAGGCAAACTGGGAGGGGTTTTCCATTGAGCTGGATGAGGAACTGTCCAATTTACAACCAGAGCCAAGTCATTATGAAGACTTTGTTGACCTTGTGAAGAAGATCTCTCGTAGACATATTCCCCGAGGCTGCCGTACCCAGTTCATTTATGGCCTCAATGCTGATTCCAAGGATCTGTTAAAAGATTACCAGGAGAAGTACGAGTCAGTCCCTTTTGCAGATGACACCATTCAGACGGGTGTAGAACCCATGCGGAGCATCGCTGACGGAAGAAAGGAAAGATGGATGAACTTACCAGCAAACCTTGACATGGCCCAGAACAGTAGAAGAGCATGGAAGCTGGTCAAAAACTTGAGTAACGACCCTAAGAGTCCATCAGTGGATCTCAACAAGGTTACACAAAATAAAATAGCTCATCAGCTGCTCCGTAACGGGAAACCCATCATGAAGACTCAGCCTGTGAAACTGAAGCCTAGTGAAGATGAGAATAATTTTCTCGGTCGTCCTTTCACATCAGCAGAATTAGAACATGCCATCAAGCTGATGAAAGTCAACAAAGCTGCGGGCCCGGATGACATCAGGACAGAACTAATCAAAAACTTTGGACCAGGAACAATCCAGTGGCTGGTGAATTTGATGAATAGATGCATCGAGACCCTGCACTTACCAAAGCTGCGGAGGAAAGCTCATGTGGTCGCACTGCTATAACCAGGCAAGGAACCAACGGATGCAAAGAACTTCCGTCCTGTCTCTCTTCTTTGCCACCTATACAAGGCATTTGAAAGGTTGATCCTTGAAAGAATTGGAACATTCATTGATAACCGGCTAATTCAAGATCAAGCTGGATTTAGACCAGGGAAATCATGTTCCAGTCAAATTCTGAACCTGACACAGAATATCGAGGATGGTTATGAGAATAAACTTATCACTGGTGTCGCCTTTATAGATCTCAGTGCTGCATATGATACAGTGAACTATAAGAAGCTCATAGCCAAGCTGTACAACATCACTAAGGACATGAATCTAACAAATGTCCTACGTGGGATGCTCCAGAACAGAAGGTTCTATGTTACACTTCAAGGGAACAAAAGTCGATGGAGGAACCAGAAAAACGGGATACCTCAAGGCAGTGTGTTATCCCCATTACTATTCAACATTTATACAAATGACCAGCCAGAATATTTAGAGGCCAGGCGATTTATTTATGCGGATGACACCGCTATTGCTGTACAGGGTAGGAGCTTTGAAGAAGTGGAGAGAAAACCGTCCAATGCTCTTGAGAGATTAGACAATTATTACACCCAGACTCACCTGAAACCTATCCCAGGAAAGACACAAGTATGCGCATTTCATCTTCGCAACAAAGAGGCCCGGAGAAAGTTGAATGTTGTCTGGAAAGGAGTGACACTCGACAGCTGTGAAACGCCTCGATATTTTGGAATCAAGCTTGATCGTACCCTGAGCTTCAGGAAACATTGTAGAGAATTGAAGTGCAAGATCAGCTCAAGAAATAGCATAATGTGGAAGTTGATAGGTTCAACATGGGGAGCGAACCCTCAGGTTCTACGTTCAACAGCATTGGGACTTTGCTTCGCAGCAGGAGAGTACGAATCATCAGTGTGAGGAGCATCTGCTCATACCAAGCAAGTGGACATAGCTCTTAACGAGTCCACACGTATTGTTACTGGATGTCTGAGACCTACTCCAGTGCAGAAGATCTACCCTCTCGCTGGCATTGCACCTCCAGTTATTCGACGCAGGGTGGCAGCAGAGAAAGAGAGACAAAAGCTTGAAACAGATCCCAGACATTCTATGTTCAACCACAAGGTGACCACTCCTCGCCTAAGATCCAGGAAGAGTTAGGTAGATTTCATTAGAAAGCTAACTATTGCAATGGGTCCCATGTTTCGACTTCCGGAAAATTTCGACATATCTTCGCGTTTCACATCTCCCAGACCCCAAAACCACCGTCAGTTCAAAAGTTTATATATAATTTATATATGTATATATATGTGTATATCAGTTTCTTGTGGACGCGATAACTGCCGTAATTTTGCACCAATCACTTTGAATTTTTTACCGAATATGTATACCTATAAAATCTTGGTCGATTTCGTTACTGGGCTAAATCGGTCGAAGGGGGTGAAAATGGGGGGCTTTTTTTTCGAAAAAGTGAAATATTGCTATAACTCTCTTAATATGTGAAATATCGAATCCGTTCAACGTTCATACTATGTGTCGGATAAAGCTCAAAAAATTATGTTTGAAGAGTTTTTTTTATAGCACCAACTATTGACCAAAGGGGTGGGAAAAAGTGGGTTTTTCGGGAACATTAATCATATCTCTCTTAATAGGCACAATATCATAACTGTACAAAATGGACAATATTCCCCTAATAATTACCTAAAACTTTTGTCTGAAATAATTTTTGATATGACCCACCATTATGCCAAGGGATGAGAAAAATGATTTCGGAATTATAAGAAAATGCCAAGAGCTATCAGTGGTTGCCATGGCAACACTACTAAATTGATGAGGGATGAGCCATCAGACGTTGCCAAGACAACGCACTTGCACGAGATCAGATTCAGATTTCCATCTGACTAAGTGTGAAGCGGCTTCGGTGACGTAACTGGTAGCATGCTGAATGTCTATGCCCAAGGTCGCGAGTTCAAAGCCGGCCGAAGTCGTCGGATTTTCTAAGAGCGCTAAAAATCCCTCAGTATGCTTTCCTTTGGAGGGGAAGTTCCAACGTTCGTTGCGAGTTGCTGGTTGCGGTGGCATCTAGTAGCCAAGTTCACAGCTAGGTGTCGTTGACGGTAGTACCTGGGAGCAACATTAGGAACTACTGCTTGAAATTGACAGTCTGCAGTCCTTACCTGAATTACAGACTAATACAGCCATCCCAAAGTACACGGGGTTACATGACCGTGTTGTCGCAGCCCCTAAACTGAGGAACCAACCAAAATCTCTGCGGGAGATATAATTTTGCGTGAAGAAGTAACAGACCGTTACATAGTTACACATCAGTGTCGAAACCTTGCATAAGGACAGTGTGACCACAAGTATAAAAATGGACCCCAAATGACAAGAAGGTTACCGTTCCCATAACCCAATAAAATGTTTAAAATAAGCATAAAATGACGAAAAACAAAGTTAATTAAGCTCCAATTATAAAATACCTACTCGCAATACATGAGGTCTGATCCTTCTACGAAAACCTGCATATTCTGCCTATTTTCGCCTATCCCCAAGTTTGTCCGGTGAAATCTACCTCCGCCTTCCGGCGTGCCGAGAGGACTTTTTCTTATTAAGAGAACAGTACCCCTCCATACCAAGCCAGACGTCCGGCGTGTGTCACTCTGGAAGCAAATAGTACCAGAGGGGTTTACCCCTAAAGAAGAACTGAGCAGTGGTAGTCATTTGCCTTATACGACCTGGAGGTCCTTAAACCGGATGAGAACAGGAGTGCCTCTTGTGAAGTGGGGTTATGCAGAAGATCTACGATGTGCCTGTGGAGAAATCCAGACTCCTCAACACCTGCTCACGTGCAAAGATCTTAATGACACCTGCAGCCAGGAAGACCTTATGTTGGCCACAGACCGAGGGATAAGAGCTGCAGAGTTCTGGAAAGGAAGAATTTAGTGTGTCTCCTGGACATGGAAAGTAAGGTAAGTTGTTAAATAATATTTGACTGGACTGTGAATGTACCGAGACTGTACCGTGACCGTACCGATAGTGAGAATCAGGCTTTAATAATAATTGATCGTTGTCTCCCACAAGTCCAACCCCTTCTTCACGTGGTGGGAGACGGGCAACGGCATGAAGTAGGGGATTGCCTGTAGGGGTGAAGTACAGTGGGGACTTCGTGTGGCCCGGGACCACTGCGGTAGCTGTGAAGGCTCTATGGGAACCCTGAAAAGTGACGGCTGACGGGGCTCTGGTGAAGCTACGATAGGCCTAGCAAGCCAGTAGTGGATATCATATTTGCTTTCAAAACAGGAACAGGCCTCGGAAAGGATGGATGCAAACGACGACGACCCGGATATGCTAATGGACTACGAGTTGGGACATTAAACATACAGACACTGACAGGAAAGGTGGAGGAGATTGTAGATGTGATGGAGAGAAGAAAGCTGGATATACTGGGCTTGGCAGAAACAAGATGGAAAGGAGAAGGTCTCAGAGAACTGAGGAAAGGGTACCGGTTGTACTGGAGTGGGAACAGTGAAGGAAGGAGCAGCGGAGTAGGAGTAGTTGTGAGAGATGGAATGAAGGAAGAGGTAAAGGGAATAAGTGACAGGATCATGAAGATCAGAGTAACTGTAAAGGGAAGAAGCCTGGAGATAGCCCAGGTATATGCCCCTCAAGTTGGGTGTACAGCTCAAGAGAAGGACGACTTTGAGGAGGAGCTACAACAGCAGTTGAATGGTCAGAGCATCATTGTCATGGGAGATTTGAATGCACATGTAGGAAGTGAAAGGCAAGGATATGAAAATGTATTGGGAGCAGAAGGATGGGGTAGCAGGAATGAAGAAGGGAGAAAGTTGCTGGATTTTTGCAAGAGAAACGGTTTAGTGGTAGGCAACTCCTGGTTCCGGAAGAAAGAAACCCACAAAGTAACGTGGTACAGCAGTGATTTAACAAAGAAATCTTTGGTAGATTATATGCTGTACGACTGGAAAATGAAGAGAAGTGTCAGAGATATAAAGGTAATACCATCAGAGGCCTTAGATGGTGACCACAGAATACTTGTAATGGACCTGGGAGTTGTTAAGGATAGCAAGAGGACAGAGTACCAGGAAAGGAGAATCAAAGTATGGAAACTCAAGGAAAAGGATGTCAAGGAGGAATTCCAGAAGATAATAAGGGAAAGGATGCCAACAGCCAATCCTTAAACATGGGAAGAGGAATGGAAGCAATTCAAGAACACAATGGTGGAAGCTGCAGTGGCAGTATGTGGAAGAACAAGCAACATAAAGCGGTGTAAAGAGACACCATGGTGGAATGAGAGAGTAAAAGAAGCTATGGGAAGGAAGAACAAGGCTTTCAAAGCGTGTTTCCAGGAAAGAACTGATCTGGCAAGGGGAGATTATAAGATAAAGAAGAAGGAAGCAAACAAGATTGTCGCAGAGGAGAGGAAGAAGTGGATGGTAAAGTGGACAGAGATGATGGAGGAAGACAGCAGAGGAAATAAGAAATTACTTTATGGCATGGTCAAAAGTAAGAGAAGAGGTCTGCGAGAGGATGGGGTAATGATGGACAAAAACGGAAATGAGGTACACAACAAAGAAACACTCAAGACAGTGTGGAAAGAGTACTTTGAGGATTTGCTGAATCCAAATGGTCATAGGGAGGAAGACAATGTATTGGAAGATGGAGAAGACAACACAGGAATGGAAAAGGACCTGAATTGGAGAGAACTGGAGATGGCTATAGACAAGATGAAAGGAGGAAGGGCACCGGGTGTGGATGAAGTGAGTGTTGAAATGGTGAAGGCAGCAGGGGAGGTTGGGAAACAGTGGCTGTACCGTGTGATGAGGGTGATATGGAAGGAGAAAAAGACCCCTGAAGATTGGAAGAAAGGATTAATTGTCCCAATATTTAAGAAAGGAAGCAGAAAGGAGTGCAGAAATTATAGGGGAGTCACACTCATACCTCACTGTGCCAAGATATATGAAAAGATATTAGAAAGAATACGAGCCAACGTGGAGAGAAAATTGAGAGAGGAGCAGTATGGATTCAGACCTGGGAGATCAACAGTGGATCTCATATTTTCAGTGAGACAGCTCCAGGAACACCACTACGAATTTGGAGAGGATCTGTTGATGGCCTTCCTGGACATCGAAAAGGCCTATGATAGTGCGTGTAGGGAGAAGGTTTGGAAAGCAATGGAAAACATGGGAGTGGAAAAAGGGACTGTAGGCAGAGTGAAGGAGATGTATTGTGGAAGTGTGAGTTGTGTGAAAGTTGGAGGGGAAAGAACAGACTGGTTCAGACAAATGAGTGGCCTGAAACAGGGTAGTGCGCTGTCACCCCTTCTCTTTATTGTGGTTATGGACGAGGTAATGACACGGATAGCAGGAAAGATAGGAGAAGATAAGATGAAAGCAATGGTGTTTGCAGATGATCTCATGGTCTGGGGAAACAAGGAGGAGGAAATTCAGGAGCAACTGAAGGCTTGGGAAGAAACAGTGGGAGAGTACGGCTGGAAGTTCAACATCAGTAAATGTGAGATCCTGTTAACAACCAGGAAAAAGGACAGACCAATGAGTGGGATAACACTTGGAGGTGGACAGCTGAAGAAGGTGGAAAGTCTCAAGTACTTGGGAAGTATAGTGGAGGAAAATGGGAGAAATGACAAAGAGATTACGGAACGTGGCAGACAGGCAGAAGCATTTCTGAGAAGCATTATGAGCTTAGTGTGGAATAAAGATGAACCACAAAAAAGCAAGGAAGTGTTATACAGAAGCTACTATATCCCGATACTGACCTATGCTTCAGAAACGTGGACAATGAAGAAAAGAGACATAAGCAGAATACAGGCAGGTGAAATGAAGTTCCTGAGAATTAGGATCGGAGTAACAAGAAGAGACAGAGTGAGGAATGAAAAGGTCAGGGAAATGGTGAAAGAGGAGCCCTTGCAAGGTAGGATTGAGACATCAAGACTGAGGTGGTATGGACACTTAAAGAGAATGGATGAGAAGAAGATTCCCAAGAGGATACATGAGATGCAGATGCAGAAGAAACGACCAAGGGGAAGACCAAGAGATAGATGGCTGAAAGGCGTGGAGGAATGTGTCAAGAAGAGAGGCGAGGACTGGACCAGAGTGACAGCGGAGAGGTGGTGGGAAAAAGGACTAAGTGGCGAGGCTTATGTTCCAAACAGGCCCAGCCTGGGGCTGGAAACTGTACAAGATGATGATGATGATGATCGTTGCCTGCACGTGCCTGTACTGTGATTGTACTCTGACCGTACCGCGACTGCTGGTGTGTACAGTTCCTATGAAATCAGTTAAATACTGTAATATCTGACTGGACTGTGAATGTACCGAGACTGTGCCGTGACCGTACCGATAGTGTGAATCAGGCTTCATCTACGCAATAATCATCTAATAGTTCCGGTATAAATAACTTACCCAATTAAATGTGTTCTCAAAGATGATCTAGTTGCAATTAATTTATTTCAGTTGTACATATCGCATTGCACTTTGTTGGTTTATTTGAAATAAATTAACAAACATAAATGAATAAACTTTGAAAAACGATCTTTGGTTTTTATTCAAAAAGGCGACTGACTAGTATTATTGTAGGATCAAAGAAGATAAAAAGATAAGAGTGGTTACTCCAGCTTTTGTGAGTGGGTGTTCTCACATATGGCGCTAGTGTAGTTAAATATCAGAGTTATTAAATAACAATAATGATGTGAAATACATCAACACTCTCACTTATTTAATAACTTTACAGACCCACATGTCGTTACATAATTTTCGAAAACGAATTGAAAACAAAGGTTTGGTCAAAATATCCGCGAGCTGATTCTGTGTGTCAACTCTTGAAATGTCTATTTCTCCTGCTGTGACCAATTCGCGAACAAAGAAGTGTCTGATACGAATGTGTTTCGTTCTCCAATGAAACACAGGATTTTGTGCTAGCAGGATGGCTGCTTCGTTGTCGACTTGCGGAATGGGCGTCGACTTCAACTGGCCTAGTTCAGTCAGAAGCCACTTGAACCAGATGATCTCTCTTGCGGCTTCACTGGCAGCCACGATTTCAGCTTCGGTTGTGGATATGGCAACAGAGGGTTGTCTCTGGCTCATCCACGAGATAGGCGATCCAGAGTACAGGCACAGGACCCCTGAAGTTGAGCGACCCGTACTGAAGTCACCACCGTGATCTGCATCACTGAAACAATCAAAAGCCTCCTCTCCCAGGTGGGCTTTGTAGAACAGTCCAAGATCTGTTGTACCTCTCAAGTACCGCAGGATCCTCTTCAATCTGATCACGTCTCGTTCGGTTGGTTTGTCAAGGTTTCTGGAGGCCACGCTGACAGCATACGCGATGTCTGGTCGTGTCCCGCACATGAGAAACATGAGTGCTCCAACAGCTTGTCTGTATGGAAACTTAAAAATTTCCGAGGGCTCTCTTCTGAATCGTTGTCCTTGGTGATTGGAGTAGTCACAGCCTTGCAACTACTCATGTTGAATCTCTCCAGTATGGTTTCCGTGTAATGAGCTTGACTCACACGTATTGACCCATCTTTTCCTTGGTTGATTTCTAATCCTAGGTAGTACGATGCCGGCTTAGAGGTGATTTTAAACTCCCGTTTCAGATCGTCGATAAATTTATGGAGTTCCTGCTCATCTTCAGCTGCAATCATTCCATCGTCAACGTAGTGAACGAAGAACATCTTCTTTCTCCCTTTTTGCCTCACGAAGAGACAAGGATCCGCTTCACTTCGCCGAAATCCCAGGCTGACGATTTAGTTGCTGAACTTCTCATTCCAGCATCAAGGAGCTTGCTTCAGTCCATGCAAGCTTTTCTTCAGGCGGCATACCCTGGCAGATCCATCACCATATCCTTCAGGATGTTGCATATATATAGTTTCCTGGAGGTCACCATAGAGAAATGCCGTTGAAACGTCGATCTGTGCTAGTTTCATTTTCTCTTTTGCAGCAACACTGAGCAATGTTCTGATGGTTGATGTCCTGGCCACTGGACTGAAGGTTTGGTTGTAATCTACTCCTTGACGCTGTGAATAGCCTTTGACGACCAATCTGGCTTTGAATTTATCGACCGATCCATCGGCGTTCGTTTTAACTCGGTAGACCCATTTGTTTGAAATAGCTCTTTTTCCTGGAGGCAGTTCAACCAGTTCCCAAGTTTTGTTCTCTTCAAGAGCTTTCATTTCACGGCCCATGGCTTCCTTCCACTTGTCCTGTTGATCTGATCTCATGGCTTCACTGTAGGATTCAGGTTCTTGTTGAAGGCTTGAGAGATACATCACGAAGTCTTGATACTTGAATGGAGAATTGAGAGACGAAAATCACGAAGTCGTCGAACGATGGTTTCATCTGAGATCGGAGTACCTTTTTGTTCTGGTTGACTTTCAGCTTCGTCTTCATTATTCAGGTCCCAGAATTCATCTTCCTCCTCTTCGCTCTGCGTTTCGTCGTCAGCTTCATATTCTTCAGGGATCAAATCTTGTTCTGGTTGAACAGAGAAGTCTAAGCTTCCCGGAAGATTGACATCGTTCTTGTGCTGCAATACTTTCTCATCGAAGGGGACATCTCTCGATCGAATTAGTTTACCTTCCTCTTCACAAAAGATCATGTAACCGTCATCGTTGTCGTATCCGATGATAATTCCTTTGGTGACCTTGGGATCCATCTTCTTCCTTCGCTGATTGGGAACATGCGCATAGCCGGTAGACCCGATCACCCGAAGATGCTTCAGACCTGGTTTCCTGCCGTACCATAGCTCGTAGGGAGATGTTCCCTCAGCGTGGGAAGGTCCAGTCCTATTAAGGACGTGGGCTGCTGTCCGGATCATCTCGGCCCAAAGTTTTTGTGGAAGTTTTCCATGAGCATACATCATTGCTCGAGCAGATTCGACCACGGTGCGGTTCTCTCTTTCGCTGGATCCATTTGGTTCCGGAGTGTATGGCGTGACGAATCGTTGAACAATTCCTTCTTTCTGCAAGATTTTTCTGACATACTGGTTGTCGAATTCTTTGCCATTGTCACTCAGCAGCTCCCTGATGTTGTGTCCGAGAGTCTTAGCTTCTGCAACGAATTGGGCTAATTTCTCTGGAACTTCAGACTTTTCTCTTATGAAGTAAATAGTCCTGAACTTCGTGAAATCATCCTTGAAGAGGACGAAATACTTGTATCCTGACATCGACTCGTCGAATTGGCCGCAGACATCTGTGTGAATCCGCTCTCCCGGTTTCGTAGTTCCAGACCTCGTTCCGAAAGGCAGACGATGAGCCTTGCCATAGACGCAGCCTTCACACAGTTCGCTGTCCAGCTCAACGCGGATTCCCAGCTCTTTGTTCAGGAGGGATCTCACGTGTCGCTTGTTCTGATGTCCGAATCGTTCATGGTAAAGTTGGAGAAGGTTGTCCTTTTCTGTTGCGTTGACTTCCTTGAATGCAGTGTTGTTCACGCTCCTCACTCTCAGCTTGTAGAGTCCACCGAACTGTTCACGAACTCCAATTAATCTCACTTCGCCGTTGACGACGAAATTGCAGTCCTCTATTGACGAGACGAACCTGCTGTCCTTGTTTCTGTCTTGGGCTGCAAGGACTGAGAATAGATTTCTCTGGATCCCAGGAACGCACCATACATCAGCCAACGTGAGCTTGTGCCGCTCTCCGTTAACCACTGCTTCGATGTCGATGTCACCTTTTCCAATGGCCGCAACCTTCACACCGTTCGCTGTGGTCACTGAGTGTTCCGTAGAAAATGGTTCAAATGTCCTAAAAATGTTCCTGTTATTAGAAACATGGCTCGTTGCTCCATTATCTACAAACCAGTCGTCAGAGTTGCATTCTGAGTTCATCACAGTCGAGGTTATAGTGACCAAAATCATGTTGGTACCGCTTTCTGATGTTCCTGAGTTGCTGTGCTTAGGCGGTCGTCCATCAGTGATCCACTTCCTACACTGCTTGATAGTGTGGTTACGTTTCCTGCAGTAAGGACAGAATATTTTCTTTTTGTTGCTCTTTTGGAGATAGTTTTGCGAAGAGTTCTGCTGCTGGGTTTTCTGTTTGGACGAATCCGAGTAGAGTGCGTCTTGTTGAGGTGATTCTCCTTTGCCTCTGAGCGCCCTCTCGTACGCACACAGCTGATTGGTCAGGTTGTCGACTGTCCTGTCCCTTTTTGACATCAACATCCAGCTAGACTTGAACGAAAAATATTCTTCTGGCATTGTACCTAGAATTGTACAAATCATAAATACATCTGGCAGATCAGAGTTGATTTCGGCATCTCTGGACATTTCCTGCTTTAGTTCGCTCCACAGATTCTTTAATTTTGAGACGTGCGTTGCGATGTCATCCTCATTTGCCTTTTTGTAGCTGAAGAATTGCAGGCATAAGTTGTAAACTTTATCTTCTGAGACACCGTCAAATAGTTTGTGGAGTTCTAACCACACTTCCCGAGCTGACGTGAGACGCATGATTTTTTAACGTCTCTTCTGACATGTTAGTGGTTAATACAGTCAATGTGTGGCTATCCGCCTTATTAAAAACATCAAGCTTACTCTGATACGCCGCCTTTGCTTCAGTGGTTGCGTCCTCAGAAAGTGAGGTTGGCTTCACTAACCTGCCTTCAATTACGTCTATAGCTCCGGTGATCCCTCGTAAGCAAATACTTATTTTGTACCTCCATGTGTTCCAGTTCGCTTTTCCTTCCAGAAGGCCAACGTTGATTATCCTAGTTGAATCCATTGTGTGAGCATTTGGTCCTAACCTCAAGATTGGCTTCTCGGAGTTTTCGTCAAAATATCGCGCACAAAATACTTTGTTTTTTTATTTCGTCTAATTACGCACTTTATCTCAATGCGTGACTGGGCCCATAACCTGCTGGTTTATTTGAAATAAATTAACAAACATAAATGAATAAACTTTGAAAAGCGATCTTTGGTTTTTATTCAAAAAGGCGACTGACTAGTATTATTGTAGGATCAAAGAATATAAAAAGATAAGAGTGGTTACTCCAGCTTTTGCGAGTGGGTGTTCTCACATATGGCACTAGTGTAGTTACATATCAGAGTTATTAAATAACAATAATGATGTGAAATACATCAACACTTGGTCAATTTGGATTTCTTTGTGGGTGTTAAATTGCTGAGATTTACTGTTTAATTTTGATCATGACAAAACCCAGTATGAAATATATTGAACACAATCGTATCTATAGCTATGACACAATAATACACGAGGTCGAACATTTTAAATATTTGGGGCTGGGTAGCACACGTTCATTATATTGCGAAGAAGATAGCTCCAGCATTTGGGCTGTTGAGAAAATTGAGATACTTAATCCCTAGAAAACCTCTACTCACAGTACACAGTCACTTGCTGTATCTAAATGTAATTTGGACTCAGTGTAAATGAAACAATCCTTCATGAACTTATGGTAATACAAAACAAGATGTTCCGTGACGAACTAAAGAGCCTACTTTTCTCGAAATGTAAGATTCATTCCAATGATTAATCTATATGGACCTAATTAGAATAATGACGAACTTGAGTTGGTAATAACGACATTTCTTATTAGTTCGAGATATAACTCGCATAATGTAGCCTAATAGAGCACTACAGTTGGCAGCCCTGGTGACTGAATATATTCTTAGTTCCATCTCTTAAGGTACAGAACACAAAATTTGGCTGAAGTCCAATGGATAGCATGGGCGTTACATGCAGTTAAACATTGGATCTAACAGCGCACGTAAAATCATGTTGGCAACAATGTCATGCATGTATTGGTCAGAAATAATCTGAACTATTATGATCTATTGTTGTGCCAATTTTGGATGAAATCTATTTATTAGTGTAGAAGTTACATGTATTTTAAAATTGGACCAATCAGCAGGCTTAGAATCATGTTGGAAATACTGACGTATATTAATTACTCCAAATTAATCTACAATGTAAGGTGCTATACGTGTGCAATGTTTAGTGCTATTGGCTTGGATACTTTCTGATATACTGATATTAGGGTAAAAAAATAGAGACAGCATTTATCAACAGTTGGCAGCCCTGGTTGCTCTTAAGAATATGCATAGTCATATCTGTTATAGTACACATAGCACATACGAAATTTGGTTGAAATCCAATTGATAGTATAGAAGTTACATGTATTTACAATTGGTCGTATCAGCAGGCTTAGAATCATGTTGGTAGTACTGAGGTCCATTAGTTACTCCAAATTCATCTAGAATGTCGGGTACTATACGTGTACATAGTTTAAAGCTGTCGGCTTTCATACTTTCTGATATATGGGTATTTGGATAAAATAATTTGAGAGCATTTATTAACAGTTGGCAGCCCTGGAGGCTCTTAAGAATATGCTCAGTCATATCTGTTTATGTACCCATAGCACATACGAAATTTGGTTGAAATCCAATTGATACTCTAGAAGTTATATGCATTTAAAATTTGGACCTATCAGCAGGCTTATAATCATTTTGGCAACACTGCCATGTATGGGCTCCTGGAAATTAAACTGCAATATTATTGTCTACACGTGTGCCAATTTTGAAATATCTCCCATTCATAGCTTCCAAGATATCCAACATGGAGCTCAAATTTCAATTGCGATTTTTCAGCAGTTGGTAGCACTGACATCATTTTCAAATATGGCCGTGAGATATTCAGGTATAGATCTTTACTCCTACCAAATTTTCTTTCGATTGCTGCAGCCGTTTAGGAGTTGATAGGGGGGGGGGACACACACACACACACAGCCAGCCAGCCAGACAGACAGAAAGACAGACAGACACACATTTGCCCAATCTCATAAGTCTACTTTTTCCTCATTTTTGCAAAATGTGAAAAGTAGGCTAATAAAGCGATAAAAATATATATAACCTACCCTTTAATACAGTCGAGATTTATACACCAAGAGTAAAATAATGCCAATGTCAAGGTCAGCAATACTAATCCTGCATAACAGTGACTACACCCTAAATTCAGACATTCATACTTATAACACGTGACAAGCAGATGACTTAGCTCTCTTTCAAATTCACTCGCATAAATTCGGTAACTGTACCGCTAGCTTTAAGTTCTCAGCCATTCAAGCCTACAACCATCTTCCAATCGATTTAAAATCAATTTCCAATCTGTCGACTTTCACATTTAAATTAAAAAGACTGCTTTGGAATCGGAGATGTACCCGTTTCCCACATGTCACGTTGGCCTGGCAATCACAACGTGATGTTCAAGAAACGATACATTGCGATAATAATGAATTTAGGAGTTCCTGAAATATATATACGGAAAAAGCTAGCAAAAATCAAGTATACGCTCGGGCTGGCAAGAGATCTAATATCTCAGGTCGTTTAACGGGATAGGTGAGAATGATTAACTCGAATATATATTTCCGAATAAAATAGGATCGTGTTATTCAATCAGGGATAAACTCAAATCTGCAGGAATAATTTAGAGTTTCTAAGATAAAATGTTCTCTTTTATTCAAGAGCAGACGAACACACAAAAATAAATAAAATCAGAAGCACTCCTACGATCCAATTGTTCTGAAATTATGTTGGGATTGGAGATCCATAAGTCCTAGACTCCCAATTGATCATCCTGTCTTAATATCTGGGGTTGTGCGCAAATAGAATTAAAGTTCAATTGTTCTTTTACTAAGCTGAATCAAACAAAAATAGCACTTCACTATTTCACTGGTTCAGCTTCCAATTAAAAAAAATATAGGTAGCCTGTATTTGAAAAATCACATATTTCATTGCCCCAGTCACAAATCTAAATGAAAAAAATCCACTTTAAATTTCATACATATTATTTAAATATTTTAATGCGTTGACTGATGATCACTAATAAATCATAACCTTCAAGCAAATTTGGCGCAATAAATAGAAGAAATAAATATGTAAAAATTATTTTCAACATTATCGTATAGAAATGTTCAAATAATGTCACCACTCTTAATATCATATGATTTCGTATCAATGTTCATCAATAATTCTCTAATCTATTTGATAAATAAATTGCATAATTGTTTCTATCATAAATGTCTATTCTAGGTTTTAATTCCATTGGATTACTATTATTATTATTATTTCCATAAATAATTATTATGTAAGCTTACTTTCCATTAATTATTATTATAATCAGATAAATATAATTAAATACATTAATTAAGATTGCGATGTTAAATATTCTTTTAATTAGTTTCACATCACCTGTGATTTCATTAATCAATCAAATAAAAATAATCAAACTCTTATACATTCCAATATATTATTTTAATGTTTCTCGAAGTTCATGTTATCAGTATTCGTCTAACAGTATCATTATTCAATCATTATAATTAGCACGCACATCATAAATGACCACATTAGGATTAAGTCAACACTGACACATCCTTAAATTCCTGTAATCACCAACATCCGTAGTGAAATTCTCTTCTAATATTTTAATTATGTTGGATTGGCCACCTGACTCATATCCAACTGTTGCCATTATAATACCAATTTAAATAAAGTGTCTACAGCATCAATATTAAATCGAGCTTCAATTATTTGTGCTGTTACAAAATGTTATGAATACTGTTTTATAATACTCGATAATCTATTAATTTTATCATCCGAATCCTTTCAAACTGATCAATTTAACGTTAATAACCAATTGAAAATCACTGTAGGGCAACTGCTTTATATATTTGCAAACAACATTCAATTTTTTGCCATAAATTTCTTGCCATAATATCTGCCATTATGATCCATAATAATTACCAAGAAATTATCATATATTAATTAATTATTCATAAATAATTCATAATTCATAAATAATTCATTATGTTCAACTTGACTCAATCAGTCAAAATCGTTAACTAGCGTTGTGAAATATTCGCTATTCCATCGGCAATCACAATGGGAAATATTACTGAAAAGGAATTAAATTAATTTTATTTATTTAGAAAATTAATCAATTAAATTATTAATTATTGAATTCGTCGAAAATATGTGTGAAGCAATTATTATTATTAGCAATGTATTATTTCTAATGTGCTCTTTATGTTTGGAAATCAAGCATAATATATCAGTCACCTGAAATAAAAATCAATGCATTAATTCATGGTGATGGCTGTCATGTGTTGAGTTGATGTAATATGGACTTACTGCCCTTATAGGTGTTCAAATGGAGTATGATGTCTTTGTAGTTAAAGCTGATCTTCATCTTCCAAGATCGTCGTCCTTTTAATCCCTGAAACCGCATCTTCTACGTGTTGTTTGCACGATGTTAAATGAGTCTTCCTGAATTCTGGTTTGCATCTTTCCTCATACGTTTTCCCTTAATTTATTTAAGCTGGCATCATGTTGTGTGAATTCAAGTTCTCTAAAATTCCCTTCATGTCCAAATTAAAGTTCAATTGTTATTTTACTAAGCTGAATTGAAACAAAAATAGCACTTCACTCCTGGCCGTGGTAAGTGATTTTTGAAAGGCGGCAAGAATCACGATACGCATGTCTTACGATGTTGGTATGTTAAAGAACCCATTTGAATTCAGTAGGCCGTGTTCATAATGGCAAAATTAATTAATCTCTGGATTTTCCGCCAACACAAAGTTTCTCATTTCTCTACCAGAAAGCGCTATAGTGTCAAGGAGCTTAGATATCTAACCTGCTTGACTTTCATAGTGCTTCAAGGAACAACAAAATTTGACATTCAAGCTGCCCTCTGGGTGTCAAATAAGAAAGCTTGCACCCGGCACCCGAGGCCATACGATATTATTATTATTATTATTATTATTATTATTATTATTATTATTATTATTATTAATATTATGTCCAAATTACGTGTAATATGCATGCTTGAAATTCTGGACCCTTGAACATTGTAATAGTGTTCGCCACTGCTGGTGAAATATGGCATATGTTTCATATGTTCATGAATTCCCATAAAACCAGAAAATAGTTCATTGGATTATGCTAATCTCACAAGTATGGTTTATTGCAGCGCAAAATAATTAACTATGTGTTGTGAGATTATAGTTTCAATCATAACGAAGTGAGAATGTCGTGTTAGAATAAGCTTTTATCCGCAGACAACTTCTCTGACTTGATCCAGTGGATATGTGCTAGGCAGTTGGCCTTGAATCTTGCGACCTGTGCTGCTTCTTTAAGGGGAGTCGTAAAGCCCTATATTGCCAATGTAAATGCCCCATTTTCTCAGCATCTATTAGAAATATGAATTTTTTACAGACTGTTTATTGATTCTTCCTCGGTGTTCTGATCCTTGTTCGTATGGAAAACCTTAATGGCATTTTTCAAATATTTTCATTGAACCTCTAATTACTTCATTAAATATTTGGAGATTTTTTAAATACTATCTACTTGAACAAAAATTGACTCTTCGAGGATCCAAAGTATCGGTGTGCAATACCGTATACATTGTAAGGCAGAATAATTATGGAGATACCAGCAGTAGTTCCTGAGAAAACGGTGCTTCTATGTCGAAGGAAAAAAAATGAAAAAAATTATGTTAAAGTAAGGCTCATTTCGTATTGAGGCATTTTCACACAGTTTCACATTCCCTCTACAAATATTACAACAGTGCCACTCAAAACTGAATTAAACATTACTAATTAATAATATTTTTACAATGTTGTGATAGATTATTCCCTAATCATTAAAAATACATGAGATTAATAAATAAATTAAGTAATACACTTGGTTGGCCAGTTTCTTGAAGCGATCATCATCAGATCCATTAAAATTAGGCTATTAAATCTATGTCTAAAGGTACTGGTGAAAGTATTTAGTTGCAGTAGTAGAAGCAACTATATAAGAGTTGTTGTTTGTTTGCGTATGGCTTTTAGTGCCGGGAGTGTCCGAGGACATGTTCGGCTCGCCAGTTTTGTAGCTGCTTCGAGACGGACACCCAATGGGTGAGCTACAAGTACCGTTGGGGAGGGAAGGAGGGAAGTTGGATTGTAAGGACGAGGAGTTGGAAGGTAGCGGCTGTGGCCTATAGTTAGGGATCAACCCCGGCATTTGCCTGGAAGGAAGATGGGAAACCACAGAAGACCATCTTCAAGGTTGCCGGCGGGGGGATTCGAACCTCCTCGCCTCCCGGATGTGAGCGACTGCCATCAGTCATGCCGTAACCACCACGGCTAACTCACCCGGTTATATATATATAAGAGTATTGTGTCCGTTAGATAGGGATGTCGAGAGACCATCGACCGCTGACACTCTTCTCCACAGAATAGCCAACTGATGATTTTCTTTGAAATATAAGCTAAACCTCAGCCTTCTAGACCAAATTGTTTGTGAGATATTCTGTTTATAAAACCTTGCAAGATCTTTTTAAAGAAAAAATAGGATTACAGTAATATAATAAAAAGAAATTAAAAATAGTAAATGTTGAACTATGTAAATAAATCACATACCAAATTAATCAGAATTAATCTATTATTAATGTGTAAAGAAGTGAAAATGTCAAAATTAACCGATTTGGACCTTTACGACTTCCCTTAACTAATTATACTTGTGAATATAGCAGTGGCTGACGTAAGTAATAAGCATAAATTATTAAGTTATACACAGAAGGTGATAAACTATTCTAAACAGTGAACATTCAAACGATTCCACATTATTATGAACTGATTAAATTACACGCTCTGAATTTACTATCACCTGTTGCTTGGGCACACGAAGAAAATATCATTCTCCCGTTTGATATGCGAAGTAATTGTTTCAATTGCAGTTAATCACTGAGTTCAAATCTGTTACACTCACACGTTTAATTTGCATGTTCGCGACCGTAACGTGGCTGTAAGCGAATGTGAATGTGTTCCAGTCAGGTTCGACATTGTACTGCCAACTAACTTCCTTGTCACGTGGGTGGAAAGGGGTAGTAGGAGAAATCATCCCTCTCTCTGTCGTCATCATGAGGAGCTTCACGTAGGATTAATAAGAAATATTCGGTTTTTGCTTCAATAAATTAACCGTTTATTAACTGATATCTTCTGTTATCTTTGCTTGATAATAATTAGTAATGAAGACAATTATAAGATGTTACAATAAATATAAATCAGTGAGACTTCATAAAATGGAGTTGCATGCTGGACATATAAAATAATTATTCCTGGGTTCGGAAACTCGCTCTCAAGCTCTTGGTGTTGATTGGCTAACGATCCTTCGTTTCCTTCTCGACCACGGTTGGAGTAGCCGAGTCACATGACTGGATTTTGGTCACAATACCTAATAAAGTAGGTAGCCAAATGTAGTGAATCAGCTCGTCACATTTCACTTTGCATTAATAAAATTATTATTTTTCCTTTATTGTAAGTTTTATTTTGGTAGTCTAAATTCAGTGTTAGGTCTAGTATCATTGTTGACAATTAACTTAATCACGCTGCTAATGTCTATGTAAGGTATATATATATAATATATATACAATATTAAAATTGTAGTAGACGCCAGTATATTTTGTATTGTACAATTCCTATGTAAGAGCCTCTGATTTGTTGGAATTAATTGTTCAATAAGTGATAATGATGACAATATTGTTATTGTTGTGGCTGGGATTATATGAACTAAAAAGAAAGATCGAAAGGGAGGATAATAGTTGATAGTAGAAAAGTGTGCAGAGACGAGAAGAATGACTTAGGGGAGAGGGGGGCACATTTGAACTATAGTTTAGGCTTCCACATTTTTTTCTTCTTTACGGCCAAATAATACCTTTACAATTTGACAATTAATTATAATGTTTTCCTTTGCAATAATTATGAAAACATATATTTCAAAACTGATAATTATGCAGTGTGTTTAATGTGCACAGTGACCGTCCAAAGGTGCCCCAGAAGGGGGTAGGTTTAAACAGAAGTTACTATTGTACTTCGCTGGGGTACATTTCTTATTAGAACTAAATCGTTCTCGTGTAAAGGTTCATTGAGTTTCTCCCAGCATGTTTCTTCTTTCGGTTTTCAGCTTGTTGTTCGAGACTTGCTCTGGCCAATCCTCTTGGGAATAAATGGAGATATTTCCGGTGGTGTTGTTATGATACCATCCCAGACTCTCTCTGGCTTGCGTCCATAATTCAGAGTACACTGTACCTGAGATGTACTTTAGTGAACTTTGGAGTTGAGGCATTCCTCGATTATGGGAATAACTTTCATCCATTTGTCGTGTTCATCCGAACAGTATAAAATACAAAACTTTCCAATCTCCGACATAATTCGTTCTACTGGATTCCTTCAGGATATCTGATGGTATTAAGAATGTGTTTGACGTTGAGTCGCTCCATTGCCTCCTGTAATTCTAAACTAGCGAACTGACTACCGTGATCACTTAGTAAGAATTCAGGTTTCCCTGCATCACAAAAAAACACAGTTCTCCAACCGCTTAATGACGTAGCGTGATGTCGATTTCTGGATTGGATGAAGCATAACTAGTTTTGAGAATACGTCTATCGTAACTAGAATGTACTGGTTCCCTTTGAATGAGCTAGGAATTGGACCATAAAAATATGTAGCGTATAACTCTCTCAGTTTTGATGGAATTATCGCTTTCAGCTGTTCTTTGGCGAACGTCGCTGCATATCTACTGCGCTGGCAGCTATCGCATGTTCTGATGTCTTTGCGTAAGGACTCGCGCATTAGTTTCCAAGTAAAAGCTTCCTTCGCTGCAAGCAAGGTTTTATCTACTCCTCCTTTGTCCTATTAATCGGTGCGTGAGCCAAATTACTTTATTCACAAGCTTAGGTGGTACTACTGCTCTGAGGCAAGTGTGATCCTTGCCTGTGAATTTTATGACGATGTCTCCCACGATGTGTTAATCTATAGCTTCTTTCGATGTTCGGTCGTAATTCGGATCATTACGGTCCATTCTATGTTTTAGGAATCGGTAGATATTCCTTAGAGGTGCATCTCTCTTCTGTGATGTTGCGATTCTCCTGTTACTCTAGAGTATCCATATCTTCCGGAACTATATCATTAAGATGTATCTCTTTTTCACATGGATTTCGGCTTAGAATATCCGCTAACAGATTCAGCTTGCCTAGACGATGAATGATTTCCACTTCAAATTGTTGCAAGAATAAAGTCCATATTGTGATTCGGTCATTTTCAAGGTCTGTTTGCACCATAAATTGTAATTGTCGTTACTTTATATCCAGTCAGGATTCTCTTCCATGTCTGTAATGCATACATCGCAGCTAATGCCTCTAGTTCAGTCACGTTGTAATTAACTTCATGACTCTTCAATTTGCGACGCGCAAAAGCTAAATAGTGATGCCTTTTATCCTCATCCATTTGATACAGTACCGCACTAACGCAAATCTTAGATCCGTCGGATTCTATATAAAAGTTTCTTGAAAAGTCGGGGTATTCTAATTTAATATGGTCGACAAGCATCCGCTTAGCTCTGTGAAATGCCTCATTACACTCCTCGCTCCATTTCCATTTGTTATTAGATTTCAATACAATCTGAAGTGGTGCCATTATTTCTGTATAGTTCGGACAATGTGCAGAAAAGAATTGGCACATTGCCAAGAATTGTCTGACCTGCCGTAATTTCTTTTGCTGCGGGAATTCTGATATAGCCTGTATCTATGTAAGATTCGGTCTGTGTCCTGATCCGTCAATAATGTGACCTAAAAACTTAAATTCTTTGTGGAAAAACCTTCATTCGTCAAAGTTGACCTTGAAGTTGGATTCTTCCAAGTTTGCAAATAGCAAACTGCATAGCAATAGCAATTGCAAATAGCATTCACTGAAGCTATAATTATATCGTCAATATAGCATATTGCATTTGCTTTGACTTCCAGCGTTAGGTTCGAATCTAATGCCCTAATCATAGCTGATCCGCTATTTTTCAACCCAAATGGCATTCTTTTGAAAGCATAAGTAATGCTATCAAATAGGAATCCTGTCTCAGATAATGCTACATGATAAAATGACGTGGTAAGGTCGATTATTGAAAAATATCGTTTCTCTTCAAATCTTCTCAATAATTCCCGAATCTTCGGAGCATGTTCCAACAACAATCGTTCGTTTATAGTACAGTCATATTAGGGCAAAATTAGGCCGGATACGAAAAAAATGACAACGGTTTCTTCAAAAACAAGATCTATAAGACCCCCTGAACATCCCCAGAAAAATCGCCAAAAACCCCTACATTTTCAAAAAAGGCCGCCATCTTGGATAAAAAAAACTGCTGTAATATATGAACTAAAAGTAGAAATAAGGTGCGGTTTTCGCCCAAAGTTGTGTTTCGACTTCTAGGTGTTGTACCTACTATGAAAACTCACATTCAAGTCGGGGACCGTCTTTAAATTTTGAAAAAAAAAAGAACACTTATTATCTACTTAAAAATAGCTTTCTCCTAAACGAAAAGTGATAAAAAGGTGCTGTTTACGTCTATATAATTAATTTATCATTCAGAACTTCTGTTTATTATATTACTGCGAATGTAAGATGGGGAACGTCCTTAAATTTCAAGAAAGAATCCTGATTTCTTGGAATTTATTTTTAAATTTTGTGATATACGTAAAAAGGCGGTTTTTGTCCAAGTGTTTACGTTTTTCTTTTGATTTGTTAAATAGTATATTACTATTTTTGGAAGTAGGGAACGTTATTAAATTATAAGGGGAAAATCGCAACATTTGTCAGAGAAAATATGTCCTCCAAAAATAAGGTAATGGAAGAAACGGATCTGTTCTTAAAACACGGATGTGTTTGTTATCAGGAATGAGTGTACATAGACCTTTTAATAACCTACATTTTTTCTAAGATAAATTGCAAATCGAACAGTTTATACTAGGCTCCGGCTTTCTATACGCGATTGTTGTCGTACCGAGCGCGTCGCTACTCTGTGGCTGTCCCAAGCGCGCGCGCCCCCTGCGACGATAGTCCCGCGTGATCTTGCCCGATCCTGCAGGATTGGGAGCTCAAGCTCACATCGTTTGGAGTTAGTGTTTATGTGTAAGGGTGCAACATTAGGAAGATATAAGTAAGGAAATCCAAAGATCTCGTCTCCCTGTCAACTGGAATAATTGCAGACGAAAGCGCCGATTGTGATTTGGCCGAAGAATTGGGCGAAAAGGCGGTGAGAAGTGTTGTGGGGAAGTCATTTGACTCCGTCACTCTAAATCGGAAGGATCAAGTGACAACTTTCGCTGCCATGAAGAAGACACTTTTGATCAACAAGGAACCGGTCGTTGTAAATCCCAACCAATTATTGTTCCACCGCATCGCCTGTGTCGTCAGAACCGAGGAGGAGTTGGAAGACTGCTTACGGCAGGAGTTGGCGCCATATCCCCAAGCTTTGTTCGACAACGTTGGGCTCCATGCTGGTGTTAAGTCGAAGATATATCAGGTTATAGATCAAGTCTGCAAGGTGAGCAGTCAGATGCCTGACAACACCAAGTTCGTTCTATCCGGTGGCGATCTTATACACCGCGTGCATTGGCCTCGCGCAGCAACCTACGACGATGTGTTCAATGCCTAGAAGGACTACGTACGAAGGCATTACGGGGAAAGTGTCATTATAGTGTTCGACGGCTACGAGGCGAGCACGAAAGACGCTGCACATGGTCGGCGTTGCATCGGAATGTCGTCAGCTAGGGTAGAAGTGACATCTTCCAATATTTTGTCTGCACCAAAACAACAGTTTTTATCCAACGTTGACAACAAAACGAATTTCGTAAACCTTCTAGGAGCAGCATTTCAGGCAACAAACATCCCAGTCCTCCATGCGCCCAGTGAGGCGGATGTTTTGATTTTAGATACTGCAAAAAATAGGCCAAATCTGGGGAAAGAGCAGTCGTAGTCGGCGTCGATTCAGATCTTCTTGTTTTAATAGCAGCCTTGACGCAGCCGGACCATTCCATCTATTTGTTAGTTCCGGGTAACTCAACCAACTCCCAAAAGATTTACAGTAGCAAGGAGCTGCATCAAGGTCTCGGAGAAATGACAGCTCACTTACTGTTTGTCCACGCAATGATGGGATGTGATACCACATCCGCCTTTTTTTTTACAAGAGTCCGTTGGTGGGCTTCAATAAACTGCACAACGACCAACAAATCCGTAAAACAGTCGCTGTTTTCCTGGACGAAACCTCAACACAAGATAAAATTGTAGCTGCAGGTAAATTAGTTCTTTTCTTTCGTACTTGTTCTTATAATACCGGTATGATCTTTTAATTCTCTGACTACTAGAAGTCGGTATACTGTACATTACCTATGTTTTGTTTGATTCAGGACAGGAATTTATCATCAAGCTCTACGGAGGCAAACCAGGAGAGGGACTTGACAAAGCTCGATTTAAGAAGTACATCCAAACCGTGTGAAAGAAACCACCAAACTTCGCCATGAATCTGTCTAGCCTTCCTCCTTCTTCCGCTGCGGCACGTCAACACTGTCTGCGCGTCTACCAGCAGGTTCAAGCTTGGAAGGGCAACCGTCTTCCACCGCAAGATTGGGGATGGAAACTCGAATGTGGAAGGCACATTCCTATTCAGTCTACGTTGCCGCTCGCGCCTGAACGTCTCCTTCACATGTTAAGGTGTGGATGCAAGGGAGACTGCACAAGAAACTGCGAATGCAGGAGAGGAGGCCTCCCATGTATCACCATGTGAGCCGTATGTGCAGGAGATGCATGCCTGAACAAACGCACTTTCTTTGATGACGAGGAAGAAGATGACCCGGAGCAAATCGAAAATGAAACCAATGATGCCGCCGCCGCCGTCTCTGTACAAAAGAGGTCTAGCATCGCCCCCAAAGAAACCTCCCTCAAAGAGAAGACGAATTGTAAACAAATGAATGTTGTCTTAATATGTGTCAATGTCTAAAAAATGTTATCTTCAATGTAAAATGCCTGCAATTTGTGTATTGTTGTTAATAGTACTAATATTTTGTAATGTCAGTTTTTGCTAAAATGATTTTTTGTAACCTTTGAACGTCGTAAATCCATTGTACATGATCTTGCCCCAAAACTGTAAATGCTCTGCTATGAGCATTAGATTTTGTTTATGCAATATAAGAGTTTATTATGTCGTGTTTTTAGCCTACTTTCGATTTTTGCAAAAAATGAAAGTAGACTTATGTGATCAAAACAGGGCGAAAAAAAAGTGTGTCTGTCTGTGTGTGTGTGTATGTGTGTGTGTGTGTGTAAGCCTGTGTGTGTGTGTGTGTATGAGTGTGTGTACTCTAAATGTCTGTCCCCCCTATCAATTCGAACATGGTGAACGCGATTTGAACGAAATTTAGTACAAAGGTAGCACTTGCAAAGGACACCTCAGTGTCATGTTTTATATCGCCGCCATCTTGACGGAAACGTAATGGCGGCCACACAAATGTTCAAAGCTTAAATCAAATTACGACTAACCTAATCATCCGATCTCTACCAAATTTTGAAAAAACATACCTTTGTAGGGGGAGCATCCTCTGACCAAACTAATATGTCATCAGCCTAATAGTTTGCGGATAGCGGCCATCTTTGTGTGAAAATCGATTCCCCCTATTAATTCGAACACGGTGAAACCGAATGGAACGAAATTTGGTACAGAGGTAGCACTAGAAAGGGCACCTCAGTGTCATGTTTTATATCGCCGCCATCCTGACAGAAACGTAATGGCGGCCACACAAATGTTCAAAGCTTAAATCAAATTACGATTAACCTAATCATCCGATCTCTGCCAAATTTTGCAACAACATGCCTTTATGGAGGAAGCATCCTTCGACCAAATTAATAGGTCATTAGCCTAATAGTTTGCGGATGGCGGCCATCTTTGTGTCAAAATGATTCCCCCTATTAATTCAAACACGGTGAAACTGAATGGAACGAAATTTGGTACAGTGGTAGCACTAGCAAAGGGTACCTCAGTGCCATGTTTTATATCGCCGCCATCTTGACGGAAACGGAATGACGGCCACCCAAATGTTAAAAGCTTAAATCAAATTACGACCATCCTAATAATTTGATCTCTACCAGATTTTTCAACAACATGCCTTTTTGTGGAAAGCATCTTATGACTGACTACAAGGTCATCAGCCCAATAGTTTGCAAATAGCGGCCATGTATGTGTGAAAATCCATTCCCCATATCAATTCAATCACGGTGAAACCGAATTGAATGATTTTTTTTTACAGAGGTAGCACTAGCAAAGGGCACCTCATATTCATGTTTAATATCCCTATAGCACGTTGTATTTCAACAAGCTACTACAACCAACATTCAATTATACTCCTTGGAAAGGACAAAGTGTTATAACAATTCCCATGCATTTAGGAGAAAGTAGGCTATATGTTCTTTACTGAACATCGTGTTTTTTTTTCTAATTTAGGGACGTTCCCCTCGTATATAACCAGTTATTTGATGAAAACAAGTTGTGAAAGTTAATCAAAACTTGTAGACAGAATAGCATCCTTCTCACTTTTCGTTCAACTGTTACATCGATTTTTCTTTACAAAAATATAAGATTTCAGGCGTCTTTTTTTTTAATTTAAAGACGGTCCTCGACTTGACTGTTAATATTAAGTACAACATCAAGAGTTAATAGTAAGTACAACATCTAAAAGTAGAAACACAACTTTTTTGGTAAACTGCATTTAGATTTTACTTTTTGTTCGTAAGCTAGGTATAGCATTTTTTTTAATCCACAAATTTAAGGATGGTCCCCGAATTGATTGTGAGTTTTCTTAGTAAGTACAACATCTAAAAGTCGAAACACAACTTTTTGCGAAAACCGCACCTTATTTCTACTTTTCATTCATAAGTTATAGCAGTTTTTTGAAAAATCCAAGATGGCGGAGGTTTTTTGAAAATTTAGGGGTGTTCCCCGAGCCCGATTTTTTGGCGATTTTTCTGGGGATGTTCAGGGGGTCCTTTAGAACATGTTTTTGAAGAAATTCGTCGTCATTTAATTTTTCCGTCTCGAAGCCTAATTTGACTCTACTATTAGCCCTCTTGCATCAAGACATAAGCGTAGTTGACTGTTCTCCTTCCTAACTATAGCGAGTGTATTGAGAAACGGAGTAGGCATACGACAAATAATATCATCCTCTTCCATCTTTCGAATCATCTCTGCAACTTCGGCAAGCCATTATTCTGGAATAGGATACAATTTCTTCTTATAGGCGAGTGTCGATTAACTGAATCTCGTATTCAAAGCTCTTAATTAATCCAGTTTTTTATTGAAAATACCAGTAAATTTCTCTATCAAGTCATTTAACTTCTGCTCAGCTTCTGGGTTGAGCTTCTCTTTCTGCTCTAATAGTTGTTATTCCGCTTCAATCGTGTTGACCATTTCACCCAGAATGTTCATATTATCAGATTCCAATTCATTGCTTCCATTGGATTCTTCATTGTCTCCCTCGGTAGAAGTAAAATATATAATCCTATTCTTCATATCAATTATCATTCCATTATCGGTAAAAAAAAGTCTACTCCGATTATCATATCCAAATTTGAATTGGATATTACCAGGAATATATGTTGCAGTTTCCTCCCTGAAAGTATCATTTCCCACATAACTTGTTTTCTACATTTGATCATTCTGTCTGGAATAACTACCCTGATATTCACCGTTGATGCTGGAAGAAAATCGATCTTTCCCTTCGTCTGAAGCAAGTTTAAACATGACTGTGAGATTATCGAAACCATAGCTCCTCTGTATACCAATGTTTTGATCTGGCATCCCATAATCTCCAAAGGAATGACTGGTAGTTCATATCTCGTCCGTCGTAATACTTAATCATTCTCGAATATCAAGGCATTATCTTTTATTTCATATAGTTCTTGGATTTGCACAACGTAATCATGGATTTGATTAGTATTGATCATTATTGCCGAATTGGCTTTTTTCCCTCCTGCAGCCCGCCAGTATTACGTTGAGCAAGTCTCTCTTCCGGCGGAGCTGAAGTTCGAACATTTCTTAGTTGCGGAATGTATTCTTGGCCTTCTCTATGTCTGCTATCCAGGTTATTGTCCTGTCGCCCTTTGTTCTCTTCTTGAGATCTACCGTTATTCATGGGATAGTTATTATATCTCCTGGGCTGGTAGCAGTTATTCGCTCCTTTATTTTCTGTCGCACGGCATTCGTCTTTGATTGTTATATCTATTGGAGGACGTTGACCTTGGATTATAATCATGACAGTTCGGTCGAGAATTTCCATTATAATTTTGTCGATTATAATCCCTCAACGATTTCTCTTCTGCGTTAGCTGACCTATCTGTCTGAGCTGTCCTTTACTACAGTGTTGATCTCAAGAATTTCTCGTCTGTCTTGTGTGCTATTCTGATGGAGACTAGTATGATCTAGTCGTCTAAGAATCTCGTCACAATATTACAGTGTTTCTACGCCAGATGCTGTTAACATGCGCTGGACCTCTATCGGAAATTGACTCGTGATAGGCCTTAATAGTCCCTCTCATGGCAAAGGTGGTATCATGAATTGTAACTTGGCAAGCTTCGGGGTAAAATACCCTGCGTATCTCGTTGGGTGAGATGTAGCATATTTCTTAGAATACATGTCTGCTCTAACATCTAACTGTTCATCTGTACTCCAGAATCGGTTGATGAACGCTTGGCTAAAGTCATCCATGTTGAGAAATAAAGTCGGAACGCTCTAAACTAGTTCAGCGTAACTCCTTCTAAAGATCTCTCAACTATCCTTAGTTGTCTTTCTTTAGATACTTTATTTTCGGCCTTGTATTCACGCAGATATTTGAGAAATTCCATAGGAGTTAGGTTATTTCCCGCATTTAATTTTCTCGGTCTATCGTCAACGTTACGAATGATTGTCACCTGTCCTGGTGTATCTGTATTCAATTGAGTTGTGGTCATCTCTGATACACCAGATATATTGTGACTATCGGAAAGCATAGATGGTCCCATTATATCGCGACTCTTGTCCGCATTAACTCTCAGGTTATTGAGTTCTGATTCGAGCTTCAAAATTCGCATGGTTGTTATATTCTGTTTTAGCTTTAGTTTATCCTCCATTTCTGAAGCCGTAATCACTACGCTAGTTCTCATGCGTTTCCAACTCCTGACGCACAAGTCCTTACTTAATCCGTGTAGATTATTGTTTAACTTCTTCTCTAGTGATCCCAGGTTGTCTACAAATTGCATTCTGACAGCATTGATTTGTCCTGATATATGACCATGCAATTCGTTTCTCACGGCAGAGTTTTGAGATTGTGAGTAATCCTGATATCATAAGCGTCTAACTTCTTCTCTAGTGCTGCATCGCTTTTCTCAAAATCTCTACCTGAACGTCAGAAATCTGAGATTGCAAACGGGTTTCGAGATTTTTAACATCGCTAGCTAAGCCCTGAGTTTCAATGGATAATCCCTGAATTTCTGAATTGATGTTAATTATCGAGTAATTAATTCCCTCTACTTCTGTAAGAACTTTTAATACATCGGTTGTCATATTTTACATCCTAGCATTAATTTCTTTCGTTTCATCTTTAACTTCCTTAATGCTATCCTTAAATTCCTCTTCACCAATCAGTTAAAGTTTGCGTATTGTCGGTTAAAGTTTGTATATTTTCATTGAGTTGCTGCTTATCAGCCGCCAATGCTTGTACATCTTTAGTCAAAGTTCGTATTTCACCTGCTAGTTGCTGTTTCATTATTTAATGTTTGTAACTCGTCCCTAAGTTGCTAATATCATGAGTCATTTTCTGCTTCATTTCATTAAATCCAACCTGGATCTGAGCTAAGAAACCTCTGAGTTCTTCCGGTACTTCAACATATCAAAAAGTATACTTAATATTATGGAATCCTTACAAACTAGATGACTAACCAAGACCATGAGACTATATATATTTTCTTCATTTCAGCAAAATAAACGTCTGCACCAAACAGGACAGAAAGACAATGACAATGAGTGCAACAAGACAAAAGCTCCCAAGGATGCTAACCTTCGGAGCCTAATAACGAGCACGTCCCTGTTCAAACAGGAGGATGGTAGATGTTATTCCTTCCTTTATTTTCTGTCGCACGGCATTCGTCTTTGATTGTTATATCTATTGGTGGACATTGACCTTGGATTATAATCATGATAGTTCGGTCGAGAATTTCAATTATAATTTTGTCGATTATAATCCCTCTACGATTTCTCTTCTGTGTTTTAGCTGACCTATCTGTCTGAGCTGTCCTTTACTACAGTGTTGATCTCACGATTTTCTCGTAACTTTTGTTGAAATGAATACTCTTCTTGCTGAATTTGCATATCTTGTCATAGAGAAATATTGTCCGTATAAAACAACTTGTTCATTATACTACAATCTATACAGAAACCAGACAGCAGTTACTTGAGCGGAAGGACGTGTTCCCTGTTCAGAAAGGTGTAAAGCATGGCTGCAACTTATCACCCATACTTTTCAATCTGTACGCTCAATAAACGATGAAGGAAATTGGAGAAAAATTCAAAGTAGGAGTAAAGATTCAAGGAGAAATAATTTCAACTTTGAGATTTGTTGATGACATCGTCATCTTAGCCGACACACCAGAGGATTTGCATGAGTTTTTAAATGGTATGAATTCTGTCTTGAGGAAATAATTCATGATGAAAATTAATAAATGTAAAACAAAAATATTGGAATGCAGTCGAAAGAAATCAGAAATCCCTATGCATATCGAATTGGCAGGTGAAAAGCTAAAGCAAGTAGGAGACTTCTGTTACTTGGGAATCAAAATAACCAGTGTTGAACGCAGCAAAGAGGATATAAAAAGTAGGTTAGCACAGGCAATTAAAGCATTTCTACAGAAAAGGAATCTGTTGACATCGAATATAGATTTAGGTATTAGGAAGTCATTTTTGAAGGTCATTGTCTGGAGCGTGGTGCTCTATGGAAGTGAAACTTGACTTTTGAAGCAGCAGAGAGGAGGAGAATTGAAGCGTTTGAAATGTGGTTTTACAGGAGAATGATGAAGTTCAGTTGGGTAGATAGGGTTACGAATGAAGAAGTATTAAGACAAATGGGAGAGGAAAGATGTTTCTGGCGACTGCTAATGAAGAGAAGAGATAGGTTGGTAGGACATGTGTTAAGACATCCTGGAATAGCAAACTTAGTTATAGAAGGAAGGGTCGTGGATAAGAACTGTAGGGGAAGACCAAGGTTAGAATATGTTAAACAGATTGCCTCAGGTGTAGGATGTGGTAGATATGTAGCTGTGAAGCGAATAGCTCAGGACAGGGAAGAATGGACGGCTGCATCAAAACAGTCGAAATACTAAAGACTCAAATAACACAGTTATTTATTCGGTCTATTTTGGAGCTGTCTGGGTTTTGCGCCAGGCTCTTCAGTTATGAAACAGAAATGGTGACTTCGGGAATAAATTCTCTTTTGTAGTCTGTTCGAGTGATTGCTTTGCAGGTCTATACTACAGTAGTTGATCACGTTCGCGGTCTTGCATTACTTTCTTATTAGTGTATTCATAATTAAATTTCGTGACTTGCCTCAAATTCCCATGTCGATTTCGGCACTGAAAGACTTAAAATGTGATCTGCCGAGAAATGAAAATAATAATAATAATAATAACAATAATAATAATAATAATAATAAATAATAATAATAATAACAATAATAATAATAATATTGCGATAACAGTAAATAGAGGGAAGGCGCTTAGAAAAGGAGTAAAATGACATTCTAAAATAGGCAAAATTTTATTGGAAACGTTTTGCTCTCTAATGGCTCAATAATCTCCGTATTTACAAATAAAACTTGCAAGTCTAGTCTCTCCATCTCTTTAATATACCCGACAACAAAACTTAAAATACAGTTTGTTTCCAAACTCCAGTTTGATGTCTATTTCAGTACTTTGCATATGTTTTCTCTGTACCGGTATTCGTAAAATTATGAAAAACGAAATTCAGCGTAGTCCTAGATTCTTTTTAATAAAGAGTCTTCTTGTCCGGGCCTCTCAGTACGGCCAGTTCTCGGGGCTGTGGTCCCGTTTGCCCCTCCCTTTCGTCGGGCCTGCATCGACCAAGGCTGCCGAGAAGTGGAGGGGGTGGGGGTAGGGGGGGGGGCAAGGGTGGCAAATGCATAGGGGCCCGTAAGCGGTGAGGGCCCGTAAGAAATGATGGCCCGTTAGTGATTCTCTACATTTTCTTGCGAATATTGTTTTATTAATTTTAAATGTATTTTGATTTAAAACCTGGTAGGACAAGTGCAAGTGTTATTGAATATAGGCTATTGTTCGAAGAGGTCCCCCTACAATGCCTAATAACCTTCCAACTGACGGAACAAGAGCATTCGTGAGAACAGTTTGATTTTCAAAACTACAGAATAGAGAATGTGTTCGCAGAGACAGGTTAGTATCGAGTGATACAAATCAATCAATATATTATTTTCCTTGAAGATTACTTGGTCACTACCCTGAGTTCCATAAGTCAGTTTTAGTTACTGACGAAGACTAGCAAAAAGATCGTTCTTGGCGTTAGCTGTATAGTTAATTGTCAGTTCATGAAATGAGTGCCAGTCACAAACTATGCTATATTAATGTTGTTTCATTTGAGAGGCTTGGACATCGTGGTCATTCAGCCCCGTGTACTTGGGTATGTGTGGAATTTCGTGTGATAACCTGCTTTAAAATTATGACTGAACATCAGATGCTTTTCTCAGAATGGCATTGTTTTTCCAGAATAGCTAGTAGTGGATAATCTTATTATAAAAAATGCTAAAGCTAAGGTGTATGTAACACAAAACTCAAGCTCCTAAACCAGGAGTTAGAAGGTGTGGTTTGTACCAAAATCTTACAATAGTCTCAATAGTACAGGAAAAATCTTGCATTTCTAGAAAATTCAACGGAAATATATGTATTTGTTTATAAAGTGCTTTTAAACAAATAAACAAGATAGCCCCTGCGAGATCTCTGTCGCCTACAGCCCGCATAGCATTAGAGCCACGCGGGTAGTCTGTACACATGGGGACGCACACAACCCATTATGCGAGAGTTCTCGCACGGGTCGGCTAGTAATAATTAAACGTATTTCACTAGCAAAACGCTTGCCTCGGTGGGTGAGTGGTTATAGTGTCGGACTACCAACCCCAAGATTGCAGGTTCGCTCCTGGCCATAGTAAATGATTTTTGAAGGCGACAAAAATCACGACACTCATGTCATACGTTGTTGGCATGTTAAAGAACCCATTTGAATTCAGTAGGCCGTGTTCAATGGCAAAATTAATCTCGGGATTTTCCGCCAACACGAAGTTCCTCCGTTCTCTACTTGAAAGCGCTGTAGTGTCAAGGAGTTTAGATATCCAACCTCCTTGACTCCCTCTGGGTGTCAATTAACAAAGCTTGCACCAGGCACCCGAGGCCATACGATATTCTTCTTCTTTCCGATGAGGCCTGCTAGGGACCACGTGCCAATTTCAATTCTTCACACTTTGTTGTTTTCTCCTCCGTTCACTCCAGTACTCCTTCATCCGTTCACTATGCTGCTTCTTTCTGTCCTCGGACCACTTCGCACCAGGTTTCTTTGGCAATCTTCCTTGGAATCCTTTCATACCCTTTTTCTAAAGATCTCTCTGTTCACCGTTTCTTCTTCACTTATATTATTTCTTTCTAACTCTTTCTTTACTTCTTGAATCCAGCTAGTTGTTGCCCTTTTCTCCCAAAGGTACTTGAATATCCTTTTTGTTAATCTGGAATCATCCATTCTGTAAATATGTCCAAAAAATTGCAATCTCCTTTTTCTTATCGTTTCTCTTATATTTTCTATGTTCCTGTATATTTCATCATTAGATCTTAATTTCCATACTTCTGCTGTTTTCATTGGGCCTAAAATTTTCCTCATGATTCTCCTTTCTAGTACTTCAAGTTTATCTAATCTATAGTTTAGTACCAGACATTCACTTGCGTATAGGCATTCCGGTTTCACCACTGTAGTGCAGTGCCTTATTTTAAGATATTATTATTATTATTATACTAGCCGAGCCTCCGTGGCTTAGGCGGCAGCACGCCGGCCTCTCACCGCTGGGTCCGTGGTTCAAATCCCGGTCACTCCATGTGAGATCTGTGCTGGACAAAACGGAGGCAGACAGGTTTTTCTCCGGGTACTCCGGTTTTCCCTGTCAAAATTGCATTCCAGCAACACTCTCCACTATCATTTCATTTCATCTCTCATTCATTTAATCATTGCCCCAGAGGAGTGCGTCAGGGGGCTTCATTCATTCCATTCCTGACCCGGTCGGAGACTGGAAGCAGGCTGTGGATTTTCATTCATTATACTAGCAAAACATCGCATAGGGGCCCTTAAAATCTCTCGGCGGCCCTGGCATCGACGACTGGCTTGGTGTTATGACTGATCGTCGTGGGTCGACGAATGCCATTAGTGTCATCTTGAGGGATGAATCGCGCTTCTCTCTGGCCCGCAGTGATTGCCACAATCGTGTGTGACTTGGTACCTGGGAGAGGGGCACCCACACCTTATCGTTGAGAGGCACACATGACCAACACCGGGCATTATGGTCTGGAGAGCTCTTGGCTTTAATATGAAATCAGAATTAGAGATTGTTGAAGGCAATATGACTGCTGGCCAGTATATCTGCAGAGCACCCAATACAGTGGTTAACCCTATGATGTGGTCAGTATGCCTTCCTTCGGAGGGGAAGTAAAGCCGGCGGTCCCATGTAATACATTTATGGCATGTAAAAGATCCTCCCACAGACAAAACTTGTGTGAAGCTAAATTTCTAGGTTAGATTTCGTTGGAACGCTCTATCAAAGTTCCAACGTTTACCACTAGGTATCAGTGACATCTGGTAGCGAAAGTTGGAACTACTTGAAATTGAACGGAACTTGTAGCTCACCCTATGGGTGTCCGCTTGAAGCAGCTACAGCCTCTGGCGAGCCGAACATGTCCTCGGACACTCCCGGCATTAAAAGCCATACGATAAATAAATAATAATGGCATGATAAAGAACCTTCCACTAATTACACTTGCGTGATGTGAAATGCCATGTCCTGTGGTTCGGATTCCACGTAAAACGGAGGTCCCGTGGCTTATGATCGCGAGATTAACGGTCACGTTAAACTACAAGCTTCCTTCCTTTTAAGCTAAATTATAGGTTAAATTTTACTAACGCTCTTAGGTTCCAAAGTTCGTTGCCAAGAGCCGACTGCGGTGGCATCTAGTAACCAAGTTCAGAACTAGTTGGTCGTTGACAGTGGCGTATGGTAGCAATAGTAGGGACTACTTGAAAATTCAATGTCTGCAGTCCTTAATTGAATTAAAATACAGATAAGGCACACTAATACAGTCATCACAATTAACACCGGTTATCAAACGGATTCTACACGCACCCTAAGTACACGGGGCTAAATGACCGCGTTGTCGCAGCCCCTAAAGTGAGGAACCAACCAACCTATGATGAGGAATATTGCAAATGGGATGTTTCAGTAGGGCAGCTCCTGGGTACACAACTCATGTATTTCCAGGGAAACCCGCCTCATGACTACCTTACAATGTCCTGCCTGATCCCCGGATCTCAACCTTATTTAACATGTGTGGGAAATAATGGGTCGACAACTGGCCCAATTTGGCACGGCTACAATTCCTTAGGAATTGATCTCGGCCCTCATTGACTCTTTGCTTCGAAGAATTCAGCACTGTGATGCTGCTCCTGTGGTCATCTCTTGTATTGATTTTTGCCGACAATTAAGGTCAGTTTTTGTCAATTTATTTTAGGGGCTTCAAACATCTTGTTCATCAACCCCGTGTACTTGGTTGTGTGTTAAATTTGTTCCATAACCTGTGTCTCTGTTGTGACTGTATTAGTGAGTGCAGCTGTAATTACACCTGACATCTTTTGAAGAAAGAATGTCTATCAACTCTTTTATTATTTACGGAGGCTGTTTCCTTGAATCGTTTAGCGAGCCTCCTAATTGTACTGGAATTAGGCATAGGTCTTCCTGAAAACTTGATTCGAAATTTTCGTTTCGTTTCAGAACAAGATTTTCTGCTTTTCATGTACGAATTATGGATATACACGTGAATTGGTGTTTAGGCATGACCAACGATCACAGTAATCACAATACTCACTAAACATGCAACACTAACGTCAAAGCTTTGCAGGTACATGTCCATATAAATGACAAAACGCGTGTGAACTAACGATATGAGTCAGCGGAGCGCGCCACCACCGGCTGATCCGTGGCCGCGATCTGCGCCAGTCACAGCCGGCTTAGCTTGCCGTGTTTACTCGCCCGCACATATTCCTTCCATGTTCATGAGAGTATGAAGCTTTCCGAATGCCATGTGGTGACCATTGACCTAACGGAACGTAGGTTATTTTTTAGCCTATTTTCATTTATGAAAAAATAGGCCTATGAGATCACATTTTGTCCGTGTGTCTGTCTGGGTGTGAGTGATGGATTTTCGTGTGCCCCCCTAATAACTTCTAAACGGCTGGAGCGATTTCAATGAAACTCGGTAAGTTCATAGCACTATTCCGGATGACCCCGACCGTGCCCTTCAAATTTTGTTACGTCTCACCAATCCAACATGGCGGCTGTGCGAAATATTTCACCAGCATTCAATATCGCCGAAATTATTACCGATATCACCCTGGTATATTTTACGGTGATAAAGGAAACTACTAGAAGTTCACCTATGTGACTTTTGAAAACCTAGTGACTACAAAACCAACATGGTGGCCAAGCGATGTTGCAACTTTTAAATAGACGTTTCTCGCGATTTAACCAACCAAACACAATGAAACTTGGTACAGCATATGTTTATACACATTGTAATGCACCGACATATAACTTCGTTCAATTGTTTACATATCCTCATGATGGCGGCTGTGCGAAATATTTCACCAGTATTCTTCTGAAACTATTAGCGGTATCACGCTGAAATTTTGTACGGAGTTAAAGGGCACTACTGGAAGTTCATCTATAAGACTTTCAAAAACCGGTTAACTACAAAACGAATATGGCGGCCTAGCGAAGTTTAAAATTTTAAACAGACCTTTCTCGTGATTTAATGATCCTAACGCAATGAAACTTGGTACAGGAAATGTTTATATACATTGTAGTGCACTGGTATCTAATTTAGTTCAATTGTTTACATAACCTTAAGATAGCGGCTGTGAGAATTTTAAAATTAAGTTTTTATTTCTTGTGTCGTAATCATGCGATCGAGACGAAAGTTTGAATAATGAACCTACGCAATAATTTTCCTATAATGGTACATGGCTCTATACATATAACTTCCAACATGGCGACCATCCTAAATATTTAGATGGATCTCAATATCTACGAATCTATTACAGCAATCAAACTGAATTTTTTAATGTTCATGGCGGCTACGCGAAGTATAAATATTCACATGGTCGTTTCTCGCAATTTAACCATCCGAGCGCAGTGACACTTGGTACTGTAAATCCATATACAAATGTTAATCCACTGGCATCTAATTTTTTTCAATTGTTTCCATAACCAAAAGATGGCAGCTGTGCGAAATTTTAAAATCTCGCTTATACTTCTTGTGCAGGGCTTCATAACGTAACAGAATTGTCAGAAATAACGAATTAATTTTTGTTACGTTACTGCTTCCGTACCCAAAACAAATGGTATATGAATAACGTTTTTAGTGCGGCAACGAAATAAGGGGTTATAATTTTCCCTGGTTTGTGCTATTAACGTTATAACCAGCAGAGGAAAAGATTCCGTTATCTTAAAATGCGCTCCCGTTATTAACGTTATAAGTCTAGTAACGGTATGACAGCGATTTTGACCTGCTGCGCGCCATCAATAACGTTACTCAGGCAGAGTGATCGATTCGGTTATTTCAAAATGCAAACCTACTAATAACGTTATAAGCCTAGTAACGGTATACGAGAGATTTTTACCAGTTATACGCTATCAATAACGTTATTCAGGGCAGAAAAATTAATTCCGTTATTTAGAAATGTGAACCCACCAATAACGTAACGTAAGCTTTGTAACGGTATACGAGCGATATTTACGAGCTTTGCGCTGTCAGTAACGTTATTCATGGCAGAAAAATAATTCCGTTATTTAGAAATGCGAACCCACCAATAACGTTATAAGTCTAGTAACGGTATTCGAGCGAATTTTACCAGTCATACGCTATCAATAACGTTATTCAGGGCAGAAAAAATAATTCAGTTATTTTGAAATGCGAACCCACCAACAACGTTATAAGTCTAGTAACGGTATACAGGCGATTTTTACCAGCTATGCGCTATCAGTAACATTATTCTAGGCGGAGAAATTGATTCCGTTATTTCAGAAAAGAATCTCGTCAATAACGTTATGGAAGCGTCTATTTGCCCGCTACCCGGACAAGCATGGAAGGTGACCGTGAACTGACGATGCTGGGCCATATGTAATTCCAGGCCAATTATTTATTCAAACATAGGATAATTACTTCTTGAAATATCAATAATAATCAACATAATGATTTCAATCTGAGCGCGTGCCCCATCAGACAGGGCAAGGCACCTTGCTCGTTTCGATCGCGGTCATATTGTAGCCTACGTTAGAAATATGTTTCCTAAAATCAATACGATGGATCCCATTGATTCGAAATATTTCTTGTTGCTTCATATAGGGGTTTGGAACATAGCCTATTGTTCATCAGCCCCATGTAGTTGAAGCCTGATAAACTTTGTTATTTTTGGAGTTGGCAATGGCCTTGACTTAGGAAATATCCACGCATTTTCCTGGAGTGGAAGTGGGAAACCACAGAAAAACACTCTAAGATAGCTAAGATGGGAATCGAACTCACCTTCTCGCAGTGTTGCCATATAAGGCAGATTGTAACCTACACACCAAACTTTCACTCCTTTGTGACCAATAAGAGTATTTCTTTCCTAAATGAAACCTCCCGTTCTTGCTTTTCGTTTACTTGGTATCCTATTTTCATTTAGTGGTGATAGAAGCCATTTTTCAGTGATGGTTATTTCTAACGAAGAAAGCTATTCAGTCGGTCAACACGAAATTCGCGTAGACCGAATGAAAAGCTTTGTTTATTATTTTCATTTATGAAAAAAAAAATAGGCTTATGACATCACATTTAGTCCGTGTATGTGTGCGTATGTGTGTGTCCCCCGCCCCCCTAATAAAATATAAACAGCTGGAGCGATTTCAATGAAACTCGTTAAGGTCATAGTACTATTTTGTCCGACCCCGACCGTGATCTTCAAATTTTATTACAGCTCACCAATCCAACATGGCGACTGTGCGAAATATTTCACTGGCATTCCATATCTCCGAAACTATTACAGATATCACCCTGACATTTTGGACGATGATAAAATGAACTACTAGATGGGACTCTCAAAATTCCTTTTAAGTAACAAACGAACATGGGGGCCAAGCGAAGTTGATACATTAAAATAGATCTATTTTTTTTCGCGATTAAACCATTCGAGCGCCGTCAAATGGTATAGCAAATGTTATACGCCTTGTAATGCACTGATATCTTATTCAGCTCAATTGTTTACATAACCGCAAGATGGTGTCCGTGTGAAATTTAAAAATTAAGTTTTAATTTCTTGTGTCCTAATCATGCGATCGTAGCCAACGTTTGAACAATGAACCTACCGTACGCAATAATCGTCATCAAATAGTACATAGCTCAATGGTCTACACGTATTTAGAACTATTTAGACGATTCTCAATGTCAACTAATCAATGACAGCAATCAAACTGAATTGTTTTCATAACCACAAGATGGCGCCTGTGCGAAATTTTAAAAGCTCGTATTCAGCCTATTTCCATTTATGAAAAAATAGGCTTATGAGATCACTTTTGTCTGTGTGTGTGCACCAGGGCCATGCAATGGGCAAGGTGAAGCAGTGCTAGCAGGTGAAGCGCAGCCCTATTCTGCCTATTTCTGGGCAGTGCAGCACGACATCACACTAGCACTGCAGCGCTTAGTCGCACAAGCACTGTCCATTTGACGGGGTGCTGCAGTACGTTTAGTACTGAGCGCAGGGCCTGGACACTAGGCGCACTAGAGCCAACATTTTGTCATATGCTTGTGGTCTGCCGTGCTCATAACATCTTTTGTGCCTGGGGAGCACAAACATACCATAGTGGGAAAGTCACACCTTAAAGAAACACACCGAAGACGTATAAAACATGATATTTGGACGTACATGAACCAGATCTGCAACAAGGATACAAGATGTTGCATACTTTTTAGCCTATTTTCATTTATGAAAAAAATAAGCTTATGAGATCACCTTTTGTCAGTGTGTCTGTCTCTGTGTGCGCGTGTGTGAGTGATATGGCGTGTGCCCCCCCCCTAATAACTTCTAAACCGCTGGAGCGATTGCAATGAAACTCGGTAAGTTCATAGCACTATTCCACACCACCCCGGCCGTGCCCTTCAAATTTTGTTACATCATACCAATCCAACATGGCGGCTGTGCGAAATATTTCACCAGCCTTCGATATCTACGAAACTATTACCGATATCACCCTGGAATATTTCACGGTAATAAAGGGAACTACTAGAAGTTCACCAATGTGATTTTTGAAAACCTGATAACTACAGAACCAACATGGCGGCCAAGCAAAGTTGCGACTTTTAAATAGACGTTTCTCACGATTTAACCAACCAATCGCAATGCAACTTGGTACAGTATATGTTTATAAACATTGTAATGTACCGACATCTAACTTCGTTCAATTGTTTACATAACCTCAAGAGGGCGGCTGTGCGAAATATTTCACCGGCATTCTATATCTCTGAAACTATTAGTGATATCACCCTGAAATTTTGTACGGATATAAACGGCACTACTGGAATTTCATCTATAAGACTTTCAATAACCGGTTAACTACAACACGAATATGGCAACAAAGCGAATTTGAAAATTTTAAATAGACCTTTCTCGCGATTTAATGATCCAAACGCAATGAAACTTGGTACAGGAAATGTTTATACACATTGTAATGCACTGGTATCTAATTTAGTTCAATTGTTTACATAACCTCAAGATGGCGAATGTGCGAATTTTAAAATTAAGTTTTTATTTCTTGTGTCGTAATCATGCGATCGAAGTGAGAGTTTGAGTAATGAACCCTTGCAATAATTTTCCTTTAATGGTACATGACTCTATGGCCTATACATATAACAATCCAACATGGCGACCATCCGAAATATTTAGACGGATCTCAATATCTACGAATCTATTACAGCAATCAAACTAAATTTTTTAATCTTCATTGGGGCTTTGAACATAAGTTAACCTATAGGACTTTCAATAACCTGGTGATCACAAATCCAACATGGCGGCGACGCGAAGTATAAATATCCACATGGTCGTTTCTCGCAATTTAACCATCCGAGTGCAGTGACACTTGGTACAGTAAATCCTTCTACAAATGTTAATCCACTGGCATCTAATTATTTTATTTGTTTCCATAACCACAAGATGGCAGCTGTGCGAAATTTTAAAATCTCGTTTTTACTTCTTGTGTCCTAATCATGCGATTGAAGTTTGAATACTACACGTACACAATACACTTCACGTAACAGTACATAACTCTAAGACCTACAGATATAAAAATCCAACATGGCAACCATGCGCAATATTTAGCCGGTTCTCAATATCTGCGAATCTATTACAGCAATCAATCTGAACTTTTGTATGTTGATAGAGGCAATTAACATAAGTAGGATATATGAAAATAGGCTGTATAATTCTTCACGGAACAACTTGTTGGGTTAGTTATTGTTGTTTTAAGGGGCGGAACTACGAGGTCATCTGCCCCTACATTTTGGGTGATGCAGCAGGTGCAGCGAGATATAATAATCCTAAAAATGGAATCAAGAATATTGGTAATCATGCATGTGACAGTAACAGGGGCGGGTATGGAATCAGGAGTGTTAAAATATATTTTTTTAAATTTGTTGACATAATGTCACAAACCAGCCGACGTAGCTACACACGCTAACGTGCATGGTCAGACTACACCGAACTCTAAATACCACACACAACCATTTCATACCTTGCCTCATTAATTTCATTTGTCATTAAATCCTCTCATTAGATTGACGTCATGAAGGGCATCTATCCGTTATATCATTCCCACAAGGAAACTGTCTCACCACATCCCCTTCCTCATAGCAACCTAAATAATTACGGGTAGAACAAAAAAACTACATTTGGACTATAAAGCTGTAGTCTACAGTATTTCAATAACAAGATTCTGAATTCACCAACTGATTAGATTGATGCTGTTCAGGGATATGTGAATTCGAGAAACGTGCGTTAGTAAATTTATCAGGTTTTTTAACTGAACAATATTCCGTCGCAATCTGAGGTAATTTATGTCTCTTATTCGTATTTTCAACATCGCCAGAAACAATAACTCATGGAATTTACCTACACATAAGATATACGGCAAAATAAGCAAGTTGACATGAAATCCTTCTAACTTTTGAAGTTTTAGGACAATTTTCATTATTTCAACAGTTTGGAGACCAAGAGTGCTCTTCATTGTAAAACAATTTTGCTCTGAAAATTACAAAATATGTTGTCTGTCTTTCTACCAGCTTGTCGGTATTTCTTTCGGTTGTTTGTTGGTTTTTGGAACTATTCGGCTCTTTGGTTATGGTATGCGAACCATCTCTCTAACTTACCAGGGGGCAATGTAATGCCAAAAATACGAAGAAAGGTGTACTATTATAGTTCGTGCTGAAATTACATGGCATCGTGCAATAGATTGCGCTGACAATGAAAGAGATCACCTTGTGGTGTAGCGGCTAACATTCTTGGCTGTCGCCCCGGTGGTCCGGGTTTGATTCCCTGGCCTGCCAAGAAATTTAATTTCGGTTTGAGGTATTGAAATGGTATCGATGATACGTGAGTCATCAAAGGGGTGTTCATTTCGAGGACTTGCACCAGGTCAGTGAGCACAAGTTTTCCTTTTTTTTTCTACACTCTTATTCTGCAATTCGAACATTCATATGGGAACTCGGAGAGAAACTCACCTCGTAGAGTTGTTAGAATAGCTTCCGTAAAATATTCTCAAAGGCCAATGCCACAAGTAGCCGTCGTGAGTTAATCCAATTGCATATTTATATGTGATCCACACATCGTATTTAAGAACATTTGATTTTCATAGCATTCTATGTTCTGAACATAGGAAAACCTCGAAGCTAATTTCGCAATTTTCAGTGAATGAACATCCAAAGTATAGTAATCTTCATATAGGGACACCGTGCCACATATATACAGAGAGTGCAAGAATTGCTTGAAGGCAAGGTGACATGGTGCGTAATTTGTGTTTGTACAACGAATGAGGTTTTCATTATTGTGATGATGATGAAGATGGTGGTAACGATGAAGACAGTGATTTACTAGTTAGGAACCAAAGGAATACTTGAGAATTAAGCCTGAAGCGGATGTATGGAAAAAACAAAATGAACTTCCTGGTTGATTGAGAAAGTGTCTAATCACCATATTTTATGGAGAACAACTTATCCAGAAGTACACATGAAAGGGAGTAGTCAAGCACAAATAGGTGGAGGCAAAGGTTGCTCTTGTTTGAGACTGTATGCTGCAAACACTGTGGAGTGTCTAATAACCTAGCTCCGTTCAAACACCAAAATTAAGAAGGGGATTCACTACAAACGTTAGGAATCACCGACATAGATCTAAGATGCATCTGTAACATTTCAGAAATGTTACGCGATCCATGTTTTCGTGTCTTCCTCGTGTTAGAAGCAAAAGTACAATAGAATAATAATTGTTATTGGCCGTAAGAAGGATACAAGATTTATTCTGGATCCCACCATCAGATGTGAAGTAACCATCGGCATAACAAGACAGGTCATTTAGAGCTAACGATAGGCTTCAAAGAGAATTAAATCTTGTGGTACGTTTCGAATAAGGGAAAGAAACAACATCAACATTTTTTAACAACTTATCGTGTTTGGGTATGCCTAACTTAAGTATAAATGGCATAATTTTGCTATCAAATGAATCCATTCAATAATAGAGAATTGATCTACAATGTACTCGGGAACAGTATGAGACGTAGTCTATTGGTATCCAAAATCATTTTATTGCCAATAACAATAGTCTAATAATAATAATAATAATAATAATAATAATAATAATAATATGAAGAGAAGAGAAGAACGACTTCGAGAAATCCAGCCGCGACAGGCTGGCCACGCACCCCTGAACTGACGAGTTCCAGCGTAGACAGTGCTGACAGTGTGCCGCCTGGGTCATATGGCCCTAAAAGCACTTGCCTGGCTTGCAGGGTACCACGACATACTATACACAGCTCACTCGCACACGTAGATAGCGGCAGGCGGGGAGAGTCAAGGACACAGATTACCTACTGACATGACATGACGTCACGCACCTACGCCGGGCCTTGGTGTGCATCCCCACCCCTCCCCCCTCTTCCCCCCACACCCCACCTAATAAAATCTAAGCGACTGGAGCGATTTCAATGAAATTCGGTAAGGTCATAGTAGGCCTACTATTTTGGCCGACCCCGATCGTGCCCTTCAAAGCTTATTATGTTTCACCAATTCAACATGGTGGCTGTGCGAAATATCTCACTGCTATTCTATATCTCCGAAACTGTCACAGATATCACCCTGAAATTTTGTACGGTGATAAAAGTCACTTAAGTGACTTTCATAAACCTGTTAACTACAAAACGAACATGGCGGCCAAGTGAATTTGAAAATTTAAATAGACTTTTCTGGCGATTTAACCATCCGAACGCAGTGAAACTTGGTGCAGCAATTGTTTATATACATTGTAATGAACTGATATCTAATTTTGTTAAATTGTTTACATACACTCAAGATGGCAGTTGTGCAAAATTTTAAAATTATTTTTTTATTTCTTGTGTCCCAATCATGCGATAGAAGTCAACGTTTGAATAATGAACCTACGCAATAATAGTCATCTAATAGTACATAACTCTATGGTCTACATATAGGGTCTTTCATATTAAGTAAGAACGACGAGCGGCGGTTTTGTTATTCGCTACTGCAGCGGGTTTGGCCGATTTTGTGGCGCGCCACGGCCCCCTGCTGTAGTATTGAAAGCGCGCGCATAGTACAAACTTGACCTACAATAAGCGTGCAGGTATTGTCAGTCGCCAGTCTGAACCTTAGATGGTAACATGTTCAGACAGTTATCATTGCAACATCGTATTTTTGTATGTAAAACTTATTTTAAGTACGAGTCGGCCCGGTGGGTAAGTTCAGCAATTTCCTGATGAAGTGTCACCTTCACTAGCACAGATTCACGTAATTGTAAATAAGTTTGTTACTAGGCCTACTGACTCAGTGCTCAATAAAGAATATAAAATACAAAATCAGAATCATTACAGTGGCAGAATTCACTCGCGTGAGCCAAAATGTGGTTACCGGATACAATGCCTGTATAACCCAGGAAGGACGACACTTCCAGCATCTTTTATAAGGTAATATTTCATACAGGATTGTACACACGCTTAAAGCAGGCGGCCACGGCGCGCCACAAGCTCGACCAAGGCCACCGCAGCAGCAGTAAAGGGGAGCGAAAGTCAAGTGAGAGAGTGATGACCTTACCCCTTACCTGACGGTATGGGATTCCTGAGCATCTAGTCCGATGTTGCGATTGACTGTGACTGTGATGGCTAGTTCTGAATTATTGTTCAGTTCTGGATATTTCAGAGTGATCCTTTGAAATTTTACCAGTTTGTACTTACGACTTCTAATTTTTCATGTTGTTTTTCCTGTTTTTAGTTCATCGATCCCTTTAATTACTTTTTACTTAGTTTATTTTACCTGCAACACCATTATTTTTAGTGTTCGTTAGGTGTTCTATTTTCGGCAATTTATTTTTGGACAGTATCTCTGGTAGATCATATACATGTACGATGCACATATAGGTACGACTGATGGAGAGCATTACGGTCATCAAGTGCAGTTAGTTTTACATTTTAGGTGAAAAATGGAGCCACCACCAAAACCGAATCAAGGCACGACTGGCATGCAAAACGAAATGTATTATCAATTTAAATTAGCGTCGCGAAATTAAATTGTTCAAAGGAATAAAATTTCACTCCTGGCGCAAAATAAAATTAGTAACAGAATTTTAATTTCGCTGCAGAGGCGAAATAAATTCATTAGACTTTTAATTTCGCTTCCGGCGCGAAATAAAATTCATTGTATGTATGTCTACCCCTGATTATTCCCGTTTTCCAACGGGGTCGGGGATGAGATGCGATGAAAGTCTTTGTGGCGATGGTTTTTACGGCCAGATGCCCTTCCTGACGCCAAACTCATGAGAGGAGTTAATGAGAGATGAAATGAATGATGGTGAATGAAACTGGGCAAGGATGTGGAAGGAAGCGGCCGTGGCCTGTCAGAAGGCACCGTCCCAGCATTTGCCTGGTGTTGAAAATGGGAAACCACGGAAAACCATTTCAAGGACGGCCGACGGTGGGGCTCGAACCCACGCGTCTACCGAGTCAGCAGAGAGCTTGGCCCCATGACCTAATGCTGCGTTTTAGCCAGCATAGCCACTACTGTCGGTCGCGAAATAAAATGCATTACTGACTTTTAATTTCGCTCCCGGTGCTAAATAAAATTCGTACCAGACTTTAAATTTCGCTCCCAGCGTGAAATAAAATACGTTACAGAATTTTAATTTCGCTCCCGGCTACAAACAGAATTCTTAACAGACCTTTAACTTTGCTCCTGGCGTGAAATAAAATTCATTAAAGACTTTTCATTTCGCTCTTGGCGTAAAATAAAAACCGTTAGTCTTTTAAATTCGCTTCCGGCGCGAAATAAAAACATTGACTTTCAGTTTCACTCCGGGCACGAAATAAAATTCGTTACAGACTTTCAATTTCGCTCCCGGCTCGAAATAAAATTCATTACAGCCTTTTAATTTAGCTTCCGGCTCGAAATAACATTTATTACAGACTTTTAATTTCGCTCCCGGCTCGAAATAAAATTCTTTACAGACTTTTAATTTTGCTCCTGGCCTGAAATAAAATTCGATATAAGACTTTTCATTTCGCTCCTGGCACGAAATGAAAACCGCTACAGTCTCTTAATTTTGCTCTCGACGCGAAAGAACATTTTTAACGACTGTTATTTTTGCTCCTGGTATGACAAAAATTGCTGGCCCCATGGTGTTGGGGATAGCGTGCCTGCTTCTCACCTGGAGACCCCGGGTTCGATTCCCGGCTCCGTTAGTGATTTTAGAAACGGACGTGTGGGTTGGAACGGGGTGCACTCAGACTCGAGAGTAGCTGTCTGAAAGTCACGAAAACCAAGATTAACGGCCAAGGGAACCCGATGCGCTGACCAATATCTGCAGATGCCTGGGCAGCGGTCGCTTGGTAGGCCTAGGCCTTTCATGGGATGTAGTGCCACGGTTTATTTTAATGACACAACATTCCCAAACAGCATTTAGTTTCACCCCCGGCGTGAATTTAAAATATATGGAACATATAATTTCATGTCTGAAATTAAATCTGGTCTGGCATGCGAAACAAAATGGTTGTCGACGCGTTAACATTTTAATTTCGCCATGAGCGTGATATTCGGGTGCGAAATGATATTGATTGTAAGCGCGAAAATTAAAATGGAAGCAAAATGTAATTCTAAGCACAATAACATAGTGAAAGGCAACGCAAAACTAATTGCAGTGCGAAACGAAATAATGTACGTGGCACAGGGGTTTGCTTTCGTGCCATGGTCAGTATAAATGCGCTGATGGTAAGAAGGAAGTAGTAAGGAATGTCAAGCGCACCCCGAAATTTCCGGAAGTGTAAGAATAAAGAATATAGAAATGAGAGGAATGACCCCTCAACCCTATTGTTCGAGTAACCCGCCTCCGAAATAGAACTCCATATACGCCGCGGTACTACCACAGACGATTTTCTGTTATTTGTAACTCTTCAGTCAGGCAACATTAATTTACCCGATAACTGGGTGGGGTACAACGTATATAAGATGTAAGTAACACTCCTAAAAAAAAAAATACATATATTAGATTTAAGATCACTAAAATTGCTGTATTATAACCGTGACCATAACCTAATACATATAATGTTATTTTCATATTACTGTATATACATTGTACCCCTCCCAGTTATTGGGCAAATTAGTGTTGACTGACTGAAGAGTTAAACTGACAATTTGTATTGTAATTGGAGTTCTTCACTTATCTTGAATGTCTGTCCACACAGCACATTCGTCTTCTTGTTCGCTATTGACGTCCGAAACGGGGGAGGAGCTTACGGTCAGCTGTTTGCAATATGGCGGCGATATAGTGACGTGAAGTAATTGGGTGTGCGTTTGTTATGGCTTCAAATTTATGATGGCAAAATACTACATATTTCCTTTCATTGATAGAAATATTTTTATAATCAATTTAAATGCAGTGCCTAATTACTACCAGTTAAAAATATTACCCACATGTAGATAGTTAATTTACTGTCTGCTGTTACATAGGCCTATATGAAGCCTGTACTTGGGAGCCTAGAGGTATCGATGTTTTTATTAATTTCACAATTATATATATATCTCACATAACACAAAGGACGACTCCCTGATAATAAATTGAATCAAGCAACCCTGAATTTGCATGAATGTTTTGGGTTCAAAGAAGCGTTACTTGGGATGCTCAAATCATACTTCAATATTGCAAATATTGACCTACATACTTGCTGTTCAAAGGCAAGAATGTTAATTTATTAATCTCTTGCCACAGGCAAGTTAAAATGGAGACATCCTCTTTATCAATATATTTAATTAAATATTTAAAATACAGACATTTAACATAGCTGGAGTCTCCATTTGAACTTGTCATAAGCAAACGGAACAGATCAAAAACTACAATTTAAGCCAAACCAAATTCACTCCTCAGCTCGACATAAACCATAATACCAATTAAAACCTATACAAAACATACTCTCCTTACTGTTGTACAACTTTCAAACCAACTATTCGCACTCAAAACTGTAAAACCCTGGAATGGAAACTAATTAAAGTTAGAATAGCCTATGCCAATCCGGTCTCCTGCTACATTACCGCATATGTATACTTAACATCACTATAACTTCAAAATTACGGCTAAGTGACCTATCTGCCTGAGTAGTATAGGTGCTGCCGGCATGCCTGGGATGATGGGTCACCAAACCGGTACTTACAACTAAGATTTTACATATTAATTAACTAAATTCAACAGTAGGGAGATCATAGCCAAAAACACAATTCAAGCCAGATCATACTTCAATGACCTACATACTTGCTGTTCAAAGGCAAGAATATAAATTCTCTGGCAAATTAAGGCTAGGAACAGCATTTTTCTTAAGTTTTCTAACCATTCGGCTATTGTCAATCGGAAGAACCCCCAAAATAAGTTTGCGAAGAACGGATTACATTCTATGTACGACACAGAAGTATTAGGCTATAAGTTTATCAGTATTTTTGATGTAGGTAAATCCATGTGAATACAAATTAGGGACAATAACTAACAATAATCAACAGTACCGGTGGAAAGAAGTCGTCTTCACAAAAATGCAGACTGCACACTGTCATGTAACATGTAACACGTTTTCCAATTGACAGCGCCGAAGACCATCTTTCTCTCTGAACTTTTTGTACAGGAAAGTAGTGAAGATATTTCGTAGCCGTTTTATACGATTTGCAACCATATACAGAGCAGTACCTCCTCGAATTTGACAAATTTCTTTCTGTTTCCATCACGACGTCAATGCTTCACCATCTAAATAAATCTCACCAGTCACAATGTTACAGCTTCAACATTCTGCCGCGTGGCTGCGCCATCCAACTTTTCTGACGTCAATAGAACAAGTAAAGGTACTACTTGTTGCCCCATTGCGTAATTATGAACGTCAGGGAGGGCCAGCCACGAGTCCGAGGTGCAGTCAACGACGATGATGTTGATGCCATAGCACTGACTTTCTCCTCTACTGGAGTGATGACCATTGAATGACTCACGTTGCTGTTGCAGCCCTGCAGATTGTGCAGGCGGTGAACGGTAATAAGATTGCTACTGTTGCCAACGTCCGGACTTTGAAAATCGCTCCGAACATAATTTCACTCTCGAAACGAATACATTTTAATTTCAACACCGAAATGAAATGTTCCATTCATTTTAAATTCACTTCGGAGGGCGAAACTAAATACCGTTTGGGAATTTTATTTCACGCCGGGTGCGAAATTAAAGGTCTGTAACGAATTTTATTTCGCGCAGGGAGCGAAATTAAAAGTCTGTAACCGAGTTTTATTTCGCGCCGGGAGCGAAATTAAAAGTCTGTAACGAATTTTATTTCGCACCGGAAGCGGAATTAAAAGTCTGTATAGAAATTTATTTTGCGCCGCGAGTGAAATTAAAAGTCTGTAATGAATTGTATTTCGCGCCGGGATCGAAATTAAAAGATTGTAACGATTTTTTTTTCGCGCCGTGAGTGAAATTTTATTCAATTGTACAATGTAATTTCGCGTTGCTATTAAGTTTCGCGTTGATTTCGCTACGTCATTTCGCTTCGAATTAAGTTTCGCTTCGATTTAATTTCCCGCCGACAATCATTGTCATTTCGATCCCGAGTATCGCACTCACGGCAAAATTCAAATATGTTCGCCCCCACAGTCATAAATTTCGTTTCGCATGCCAGCCCTGATTCAAGGGCATACCACTAAATCCCAGGGGGAATTGCGACTACTATCGACCGAAATATTATGTGTACTCGAGTTTGAAGGTTGTTTGTGAAGTAACCAATAGACCTACATGAAATCCAATAACATCATCATTTTCGTCGTTCTGTTTTACGTTAGTTCATGTTGGTTAGGATTTTTAGCCTACTTTTCACATTTTGCAAAAATGAGGAGACTTATGAGATCGGGCAAATGTGTGTCTGTCTGTCTGTTCTTCTGTCTGTCTGGCTGGCTGTGTGTGTGTCCCCCCCTATCAACTCCTAAACGGCTGCAGCAATCGAAACAAAATTAGGTAGGAGTAAAGATCTATACCTGAATATCTCACGGCCATATTTGAAAATGATGTCAGTGCTACCAACTGCTGAAAATTCGAAAGTGAAATTTGAGCTCCATGTTGGATATCTTGGAAGGTATGAATGGGAGCTATTTTAAAACTGGCACACGTATAGATAATAATATTGCAGTTTAATTTCCAGGAGACCATACATGGGAGTGTTGCCAAAATGATTATAAGCCTGCTAATAAGTCCAAATTTTAAATGCATATAACTGCTACACTAACAGTTGGATTTCAACCAAATTTCGTATGTGCTATGTGTACATAAACAGATATGACTAAGCGTATTCTTAAGAGCCACCAGGGCTGTCAACTGTTAATAAATGCTCTCAATTTTTTAAATCCAAATACCCATTTATCAGAAAGTATGCAAGCCGACAGCTTTAAACTATGCACACGTATAAGACCTGTCATTCTATATTCATTTGGAGTAACTTATATACGTCAGTGCTACCAACATGATTCTAAGCCTGCTGAGAGGTCCAACTTTAAATACATGTAACTTCTATACTATCATTTGGATTTCAACCAAATTTCGTATGTGCTATGTGTACCATAACAGATATGACTATGCCTATTCTTAATAGTAACCAGGGCTGCCAACTGTTAATAAATGCTGTTTCTATTTTTGTTACCCTAATATCAATATATCAGAAAGTATGCAAGCCAATAGCTCAAAATTTTGCACACGTATAGCCTAGTACCTGGCATTCTAGATTATTTTGGAATAACTAATATAGACCTACGCCAGTGCTGCCAACATGATTCTAAGCCTGCTGATAGGACCAATTTTAAAATACATGTAACTTCTATACTAACAAATGGATTTCATCCAAAATTGGCGCAACAAGAGATCATAATATTTCAGATTATTTCTGACCAACGCATGCATGATATTGTTGCCAACATGATTTTACGCGCACTGATAGATCCAATGTCTAACTGCATGTAACGTCCATGCTATCCATTGGACTTCATCCAAATATTGTATTCTGTATCTCAAGAGATGGAACTATTAATATATTCGGTCACCAGGGCTGCCAACCGTAGTGCTCTATTAGGCTACAGGTATATTTCGAACTAATTAGAAATTTCGATATTACCAACTAAATTTCGCTATTTTCTTGATAGATCCATATAGATTGGCATGAATCTTAAATTTTAAGAAAAGTAGGCTCTTTAGTTCGTCACGGAACTCCTTGTTTTTTTATATTTTAATATTTCTTATCGCAGTTGGAACACAAAAAGTGCCCGTTTTTAAGCGTGTTTCAACCATGTGTCACATTTAAGAATTATTATCTCACAAACCCGTCAACAGATCGAATCCAAATGTTAACACAATATACATTGGAATGTTGTATAACTGGTTCATTAATTTTAAAATTTTGTATGGCCAAGAAACAAAGTTGTTATCATTTTGGTAAGGTAACTTTTTCTCGGCTCGGGTTGGTTTGAAAATGTAGTTCTTGATCGCGTTGTAATCCTTATACATCAAAAAGTTATGCTGTATGATTGTGAAATACGTAAATTAATTCACTTATTTTATATCGGTTTGTATTTGTTTGGGGAATTAAGACATTGTTCACCAGTTGGCCGCTCCAGTAAAAGCAGTACAGCGTTGCCAAGATGGGCTCCCTCACGCGTCATGGCGCGCTTCGTTCGGAAGTGATGGGCGCCATATCAGCAACGCTGTATAGAATTTCCCGGAGCGTCTAGCTGGTGAACCATGTCTTAATTCCCCGTACAAATACAAACCGATATAAAATAAGTGAATTAATTTACGTATTTCACAGTCATACAACATAACTTTTTGATGTATAAGGATTACAACGCAACCAAGAACTACATTTTACAACGACCCCGAGCCGAGAAATAGTTACCTTACAAAAATGATAACAAAATTCGTTCCTGAACACACAAAATTTTGAAATTAATAAACCTGTTATACAACATTCTAATGTACATTTTGCTAAAATTTGGATTCGATCTGATGACGGGTTTGTGAGATAATAATTATTAAATGTGACGCATGGTTGAAACACGCTTAAAAACGGTCAACTTTTGTGTTTCAACTGCGATAAAAAATATATATAAATAAAAAATTCCAAACCTACATGAACTAACGTAAAATAGAACGACGAAAATGATTATGCTAGTGGATTTTATATAGGTCTATTGGTTACTTCACAAACAACCTTCAAACTCGAGTACACATAATATTTTGGTCGACAGTAAGTACTGTACCAAGAAACGGAAGCCAGGCCCTAATAAAAACCTCTACACATACATAAGATTTTTTCCCTAGTTTATATTTGAAATTATATATTTCTTTACGCTTGCATTAGAGAATGTATAAAGTACTGAGCAGTTTTGATTTCACTTTAAATTTATTTGTACAAGTTGGATGACTAAACGTCACCCCACAATCTGCAAGCTACATGGCTGAACAGCGGTTGCTGGGTAGAAGTAGGCCCTTCAACGGCTGTCGCGCCACGGGTTTAGTCTTTTTTTGAACTTCTAATATATAAGTGTAAGAGTACAAGACCACGAACTATTCAGTGACAACTTTTTTCAGAGAAGAGAGTTCGAATTCAAACGGAAACAATGCGATGTGTGGAAAAGTAAGAAGTAGCCATTGTGAAAATGGAAAATTGGTCTCCATAGATACTGACGACAGTCAAGCGCAAGTTCTCTAGGTGAAAGCGTCCTGCATAAATATCCACTTCCTTTGTACGCTCACATAAAACGAAGAAAAGTTCCAGCAGAGCTTGTGTATTGGCGTATTGAACGAAATAAAAGGTAAGGAACTGAAACAATGTTTCTTACAGCAGATGTTTATTGCCATTCAGAAATTCCTTCTTATTTTATGATTTTTTTTCCTAGGAAACTGTCATCAGTCCAACATCTCTCATTGACTAGTTCACCTGTCAATCAACCTACCATTGTGGTTGCACCTGAAGTTCAGCTGTGTCTTGTGTTTCGCAGGGTTTTCCACACTCCCTCCAGGTAAATGCCGAGATAGTACCTTACTTGAAGACTCAGGGCACCTGCCCCATTCCTGGCTCTAATACAGTAACACACATAGTCAACTACATGGGACTGATGACCAAGATGTCCCAAGCCCCTACAATGTATTATTATCAACAAGAACAAGAATGTTTGAGGAAGTAAGAAAATATCTGTATAAACACCTTGTGTCAACGTTACATAAGCGAGACATAACTATAATTTTATTGCTCAGATATTGTTCCACGCCTAGGCACTTGTACATGTAACTCGCCGAACTACAATATTCGTCAACTCGGCGTGTTCATCATTTTCCTTGCGCTAGAAATCTTGTGTAGCCCCAACGCTACTCCTACCACCTTTTTCAAAACAATTCCCAAACTTATGTCGACGATTCCATTCACCCGATTTTATTTATGAAAAATGCATTGGAATCAGGAAATAAATCTCCGTTTTCGTATTACCAGTTTTTTTTTCATATTTTAAGCAGAAATATAAAAAAACTGCTAGTAACGTCTTTGTTTTTTACATTTTGGAAAATGCATTGAATTGATATCAATTCTATTGCACTCTAGTATACATAGTGGTTTTGACATCGCAAATACGAGCTTTCATTCAAGAGAAAACTTAAAACAGAACTTGTCTCACTTTGGTGCTACTACGCGGTGTCAGAATTACAAACTAAAAATCGGGACATTTAGTCTTAGTAGTATCTGGCTGCTGCACAGACTGCTGTGTTGCCTGCTGGTGTGTCCCTTCCCCGTGCTGTCCGATCGTGACGTCACAGTTCCCTCTTCATTGCTATGTAAAGTAGTCAGGGATGTTTCAGCTGCGTTATCTGATGGTTGAGTTACTTCCGCAATGCTATATGTGTTTGTAGAATGGGGCCTGTTATGAAAGGCCTCTGATATGGCTGGATATTCAGGGGAAGGTACTGCAGTTTCCATGTCAGTAGTGTTGCTTAGCTTATTACTCCCATCTGACTCACCCAGCACCGTGCTGTAGGTTTGTTGTCTGACAAGAAGTACCGGGCGATTCCTTCTGTTCGGACAGTCTATTTGTAAGTGGGAGGTTTCTTTACAATAAAAGCAATACTTAGCTTGTCCTTCATATGTTAACAAAACTTTACAATCATTGACCGTCAAATATGATGGAATGGGGTATTTAAGATCAATTGTTACAATACGTATGCCATTACTTACAGCAGAAAATTCGTATACTTCATTCCAGCACTCGTTCGGTATGTCCTTGAGAACTCCATGCGTAGAAAACACGCGGGGGAGCCTTTCATTGTTGACTTCGGGAGGAGATTAAACAGACACGCACACGTTTTGTTAAAGAGTCTGAAGCAGTGATAGTTATCTTTGTGGTGTTACCGCTAGCTAGCCGGAAGGATTTCACACCTTGATGTCGAGATAATATGTTTTCATAAAGTAAGGTGTGCACTAATTTAATGTACACTGAACTTTCCCCGTTGTCTAGTTGATTCGCTAGTACTTGATCTCTATTAAGCTTCAGGTCGTTCGCTATCCACCTAGGCCTATGTATTTCAAGTAGTGTCGGTCTGTTGTTCCTTTCTTCAAAAGCGCATTTAAGAGTGTTTTTCCGGACATTCGCCACTTTCGCAAGTTCAACAAGCAGTTCCGTGACAAACTAAGGAGCCAATTTTCCTTAAACTTAAAGATTCATGCCAATGTTTAATCTATATGGAACTATCTAAGTTAATAACGAAATTAAGTTGGTAATATCAAAATTTCTAATTAATTCGAAATATACCTGCACTACAGTTGGGAGCCCTGATGACTTAATATATTCTTAGTTCAATCTCTTAAGGTACAGAATACAAAAGTTGATTGAAGTTCAATGTATAACGTGGACGTTACATGCAGTTAGATATTGGATCTATCAGCGCGCGTAAAATCATGTTGGCAGCAATGTCATGCATGTCTTGGTCAGAAATAATCTGACATATTATGATCTATTTTTGTGTCAATTTTGGACGAAATCCATTTGTATGTATAGAAGTTACATGCATTTTAGAATTGAACCTATCATCAGGCTTAGAATCTTGTTAGCGGCATTGGCCTAATAATAGTTACTCCAAATTAATCTAGAATGTCAGGTACTATACGTGTGCAAAGTTTAGATTTGTTGGCTTGCATGCATTCTGATATATTAATATAAGGGTAAACAAGTAGAGACAGCAATTATCAACAGTTGTCAGCAGCTGGCTGCTCTTAAGAATACGCATAGTGATATCTGGTTATGTACACATAGTAGACTACATACGAAATTTGGTTGAAATCCAATTGATAGTGTAGAATTTCTTTTAGTTTAAAAATTTGACCTATCAGCATGCTTAGAATCATTTTGCCAACACTGTCATGTATGGCCTCCTGGAAATTAAACTGAAATAGTATTATCTGTATAATTATGTGCCAATTTTGAAATAGCTCCCATGCATACCTTCCAAGATATCCAACATGGAGCTCAAATTTCAATTGCGGTTTTCCAGCAGTTGGTAGCACTGACTTCATTTCCATGGCCTTGAGATGTTCAGATATAGATCTTTACTCATACCAAATTTGGTTTTGATTGTTTCAGCCGTTTAGGAGTTGATAAGGGGGGGACATGCACAGACAGACCGACAAACAGACAGACAATTGCCCAGATCGATCTCATAAGTCTACCTTTCCTCATTTTTGCAAAATATGAAAAGTAGGCTAAAAATACAATGCCCTATCACGGTAAGCACTTCCGAGTATTTATTAACCTCGAGGCTAAACTCAGAACTTAACACGACGAAGGTCGCAAAGTGACACTTCAACTCTTTCTACTCTATGGAGTTCTCCAACGCAAAATGTTTCAAAATGGTGCCATTCTCAATCGATGATGCCGTTTGTAATATACCAAACGATATGCGAATAACGTTATTAGTGCGAATAACGGTATTGAGGGAATATTTTTCGATAGATGTATTCAAATAAAGTTATTTCTAGTGAGCACTACCATTTCGTTCCTGCGATAACCGATATCCGAATAACGTTATTAGTCCGAATAACGGTATTGGGGGAATAATGTTCGAGAGATGTATTCAAATAACGTTATTTATAGTGAGCACTACCATTTCGTTTCCGTGATAACCGATATCCGAATAACGTTATTAGTCCGACTAACGGTATTGGGGGATTTTTTTCGAGAGATCTATTCAAATAACGTTATTTCTAGTGAGCACTACCATTTCGTTCCTGAGATAACCAATATCCGAATAACGTTATTAATCCTAATAACGGTATTGGGGGAATATTTTTCGAGATATGTATTCCGATAACGTTATTTCAGGCGGGCACTACCATTTCGTTCCTTGGTTAACTGATATTCGAATAACGTTATCAGTCCAAATAACGATATTAAGAGATTTTTTCGAGATATGTATTCCGATAACGTTATTTCAGGTGGGCACTAGTATTTCGTTTCTACGATAACCGATATCCGAAGAACGTTATTAGTCCGAATAACGGTATTAGGGGATATTTTTCGAGAGACTTATTCAAATAACGTTATTTCTGTCGGACAATACTATTTCGTTTCTACGATAACCAATATCAGAATAACGTTATATGGCCCAATAACGTTACCATGCGATACAAATGTTTTCCGGATATGAAACGTAACGACCACAATGTAACCAAGACCCATTTTGTTACATAATCTACCCAAACAACCATTTTCGTTATGTTAAGTTATGAAGCCTTGTTCTTGTGTCCTAATCATGCGATTGAAGTTTGAATACTACACTTACACTATAATCCTCATGTAACAGTACATAACTCTAAGAGCTACACATATAAAATTCCAACATGGCGACCATCCACAATAATTAGTCGGTTATCAATATCTACGAATCTATTACAGCAATCAAACTGAAATTTTGTATGTCGATAGAGGCAATTAACATAAGTATGACATATGAAAATAGGCTGTATAGTTCTTCACCGAACTACTTGTTACAATATTTGAAAATTACGTACGGCCGCCATACTGAAAATAATTAGTCAAGATTATATTATATGATAGCATGGGTGTACGACTCCCATTAAATTATGGTACATTAGACTGACATTTAGTAGTGATAGGATGACTGCATCGAGTGGAAATCGGTTGAGGCATTTAGTAATTTATAGGAGGAGGTGAGGAAGCATAAATACGCCGGACAGATTTCAATATTATGAAAGTAGGCTAAGCTAAAATAGTCTAGAAAGATAATCATTAGAATATTACAATATTAGAAGCCATATTTCAGTGTTGCCTAAGATAGTATATTATTAGAATCGCTTTTCAGTCTGTCAACACGAGTGTACCAATCAGATTGGACGTGGAGTAACAATTAATTGATAGTGGTGTAATGATGGTCAACTGACCGCCACATGGAGTCACATTTGAAAGAATTCTTATGAAAAAGATAGGAGTAACAAATTTGAGCTTAATCTCTATAAATAAACTAAGCTGTCTGGACATTTGGAGTTTTCGGCTAAAACTTTGTATTTATCCAGGATTGGGTGTTGGTTGGTTTGATCCTCAGTTCAGGGGCTCCGACAACATGGTCATGTAGCCCCGTGTACTTTGGGTGTGTGTAGAATCTGTCTGATAACCGGTGTTAATATTGTGATGGCTGTATTAGTGTGTGTTATCTGTAGTTGAGGTAAGGACTGCAGACGATCAACTTCAAGAAGGTCCTACTTTTGCTACCGTCAACGACACCTAGCTGTGAACTTGGCAACTAGATGCCACCGCAACCGGCACCTTGCGACGAACGTTGGAACTTAATAGAGCGTTAATTAAATCTAACCTACAAAGTTAGCTTCACACAATTGTAGTTAGTGGAAGGTTCTTTTACATGCCATAAATCTATTACATGGGCTCGCCGGGTTTACTTCCCGTCCGAAGGAAGGCTCTTAAAAAATCCGACGACTTTAGTCGGGTTTGGGCATAGAAGCTCAGCATGCTAGCAACTACGCCACCGTAGCCGCCCGAGATGGGGTGTATAGTACCGTAACCAAATATACCCTGAGATTAATTTGTGTCTGTTTGTTATAGGGTTGGCGTCAAAACTTCTGGAGCGATTGACATGAAATTTCGTACCGGTACCGTTTGTTTTAACTCTTCAGTCAGTCAACACACATTTGCCCAATGATACAATGTAAATAAGTAAATAAACACTCCTGAAAAATATATTAGTTTGATCACTACTACCCTACAGGGGAATTGTTACCGGTAGACGTGGAGCGGTGCTGTTGTGTATTCATTACGTCATCTCGCCTCGTTATGGCTGCAGCGAGCGGTTGCGGCCCAAGAGGGGGAACGCATGTACAGTCATACAATGAGAACACACCGCACAGCACACGACCCAGCACGAATCATGCACACAAATGACATGCGATGAGATTTCGCTGGCAACGACTGCACGTTTATTGCAGGCGTGTGGCTGGGCGGAGCGCATTAGTTCCGATTTCCGCCACCGGTAAAAATTCGCTGGTAGAGTAGTACTATATAATAGGGCGATCATAATAGTGAGCACTTCACATCCACCGTAGAGTAAGGAAATTTTACTATGAACATTTCCAGCTAATAATATAAGGTGCGTTCAAAAAGTAACGAGTCGGAGGCTGGTATGCGCAAACCGGTGACGACATCGGCTAATCGTGGCGTGTGTAACGAGGTGTGGTTCCGACCAGAGCGTGGAAGGTCACAGCCCGTCGCTAGAGGGCATCCGTGCACGTCACGTGACGATACAAAGCGAGCAGCAGCATGCATCAATCGTCCAACCAAGACCAAGAGAGTAGGCTATTCGACATGCTTCCTGGTGTGGTTGAAGACTGTGGGGAACCCAATGGGCGCACACCTCCCGCAAGTGCAGTCGTTCCTTCATGATGGTGTGTACACTTCTGACGCTCAATCCGACCACGGCGGCTATGGCGTTCACTGTCACTCGGCGGTCCTGGGTAATGAGTGCATCAACCAGCTGGAAATTGTCGTCGGTAATGCAGGGGGGTGCCCCAGACCGGGCATCATCGGCTAACGACACCCGTCCTTCCCTGAAGCGCTTGTGCCACGCCTTGACCCTTGCAAGGGACATGCAGTGTTCGCCGTACACTTGTGACATTCGGCGATGAATGTCCGTTCCCCCTACTCCTTTCGCTGTCAGAAACCAAACAACACTTCTTTGCTCTTCGTTTGACGCCTCCATGTCACTGTTTGCAATGCGACTGGCAGTGTTGGACGATTGATGCATGTTGATGCTCGCTTTGTATCGTCACGTGACATGCACGCGTGCCCTATAGCGACGGGCTGTGTCCTTCCACGCTCTGGTCGGAACCGCACCTCGTTACACACGCCACGATTAGCCGATGTCGTCACCGGTTTGCGCATTACAGCCTCCGGCTCGTTACTTTTTGAACGCACCTTATATTTATAATGGAATTAACCCTTATCAAGATAAATGTGTTCAGGGAAGTACCAGTAAGACACAATCTGTACCGTATCTTCTTTTTCCAGCTGGCGTGGGCCAGCGATTAAGTGTTGGCCCTGAAATTGAACATGATCTCGGGTACCCGTTCGAATCCAGCCATAATTATGGATGTGTGAGTTGTCTTTAAATGTAGGCCCCCTCAATTTCTATGGTATGTGCATTACAATGAAAATGAAAATCCACAGCCTGCTTCCAGTCTCCGACCGGGTCGGGAATGGAATGAATGAAGCCCCCATCTAGCGGCGAGGCCTGACGCACTCCTCTGGGACAATGATTAAATGAATGACAGATGAAATGAAATGATAGTGGAGAGTGTTGCTGGAATGAAATGTTGACAGGGAAAACCGGAGTACCCGGAGAAAAACCTGCCTGCCTCCATTTTGTCCAGCACAGATCTCACATGGAGTGACCGGGATTTGAACGACGTACCCAGCGGTGAGAGGCCGGCGTTCTGCCGCCTAAGCCACGGAGGCTTCATGTGCATTACAATAATCTTTTTAAAATACCAAGGCACAAAATACAAGTAATAATAAATTAACTCGGAGCTGGCCGCATTGCTAAAGAGACCAAAAGGCAACAATTATTTCTAATAAAGACTTATTTTGTGAGAATTTACGTACCCTGGTTTATATATTTTTTCTCTTATCAGCTGCTTAATGTTTATTTTGCCCCCCCCCCCCCCCTCTAGTGGTCTTCCTTTCAGTTCAGTAACAGTACCTAATTCTAAGCATAGGCATTAAGCCAACATTGTACTGGGAAGTGACGACGAGCCTCGGGACTAGAACATCCGGGCACCTTCATCGTAATTCGTCCCGTGACATCCTGGTAGTATCATTTCTATTTTATGCCCCCCCCCCTCCCCCTTGCCAATAATAAAATAGCCTTGTAATTCACAGTGGTGGATTTACCAAGAAGCAAAGGAAGCACTTGCTTGGGGCCCCACTTTGACAAGGGCCCCCGAAAGTTTCTTTTCATTCTTTTTATGCTCACATCGAAAATGGCCCTGCACAATCTTGTGAAAAGGTACTTTCGGTAAAACTGGTTTAAATTTGAGTATTTTATCGATGTTCAATGGTATTGAATTGTTTCAACATTCTTGGGCAGATAAGAAATTCACCGAGTTCCTGTTTTTCATTTTAAATGGTATGCTCTATTGTTTAAGGATTGAGGGTCATTAACTGAAACTCGTTAAGTCCAAATCAGGTATCGACCTCTTTTAATTATGTTTCCCCCACTAGCTCAATTATTAACTAGACACTGTAAGTAGTGATGTAAAAGGGAATGCTGGTTGGGTTATAGATGGTAGTGAAGAAAAAATCTAGGTTGTATTACTAGCCTACATCATTTCCGGAATTATTATTCATTACAAAAGGTATTTCGGTTACTCTTCATACCTTATTTCATACTATACGAGTCATTTACAATTGAAGTAATCGCACTGGAAATATTTGCTGAATTACGGTACGGTAGTCTACGTAAATATACACTGCACTCCTAAAGAAAGTAGTTCACTCGATATTTAAAAAATAAGCTCAGTTTAAAGGAGCAATTTTTAGTTTCATTTTCACAAATTCATTACAGAATAAGAAACAGAATATTTCGATACTTTTTCCAAAAGCATGGTGTGATGATCCAACCGTTTCAGAGCCCGACGAACGCTTGTGGGAGACGTAATCAACACCTCGGCTACATAGCCGAAGATACCGCCCCAAAGTTCACGAGATTTAAAGGCATGTTGAGGAATGTTTATGGCTCAGAACCTCAGGAAATTATTGAATATTTTTACTCATGTTTAAAGAGGGGGAGGGGGGGGGGGCAAACAGGGGCCTCACAAAATGTGAGTTGCTTGGGCCCCTTCAGAGGTAAATCCGGTAAATACGGTGTGTATATCCATTTAAATGTGAATGTACCATTTTTAAAAAACGTTATTTAGAGCTGTTTCATTATCTTATTAATTGCTTGATTTTACATCTTGATTATCAATGTCAGGGGCGGATTTAGGGGAGGGCGACCGCCCAGGGCCCCGCGGTCCGGGGGGCCCCGCACAATGGATTTAAAAAAAAATTAAATAATTAGGCTAATTTTACTTTTCAAACTAATTTATAATTCATATTCTTTTTTTCAGTGCAGCTTTCATCTCCCGTGACCGTTTAGCAAGTTTAGATTTCAGTGAAATAATAGAAGACTTCATGATGATGATAATTGTTGTTTTAAGGGGCCTAACATAGAAGACTTCAGCCGGGAGAAAAGTCTCAAGGTAATATTTTAATATTTCATAGTTTACATAATCTTTTTCAAGGGGACTTAAAGGTTTCTTTCATATTATTGAAAAATGTACTGTAGTGTATTCAAAATATTGTAACTATTCTTTATTTTATTATTATTACCAAACTATTTTCCATTTGATTTGATATTTTTTTATTTCCTATTGTTGTAGGCCCCACCTTATCATATCGCCCAGGGCCCCGCAAGGCCTGGATCCGCCACTGATCAATGTAAGCCTAGGTACATTTTAAAGTCGTTTCCGTTGGCCCGGCACCTGTACAAGTGAGATACCTGCTGCTCGAACAACACAACGTAAATAGTCAAACTTCCCATCCTATAACAACTTTTTAACTTCAATGAGTTATAAATAATCCATGGCAGGGTAACAGGAAACACAATGATTGTTTCAAAATCAGGAGCGAATTCAGGGGGGGGGGTCACGGGGGTCATGACCCCCCCCCCCCCCCAAACGGAGAACAAATTTTTTTGCAAACTCAAAAAACGAAAACACAATAACCAGACAAATAAAACCTAACGAAATTTAACTGAAAAACTTTTTTTTTTCATTTTATTCAATACTGAAAATATCCTTATTGCAATTATTATGTTCTGTTACAAGTGTACATATTTACAACTTCATACCGGTTATGATGATGATGATGATAATTGTTGTTTTAAGGGGCCTAACATCTAGGTTATCGGCCCCTGTCATACCGGTTATATAAAAACGATTATTTATATAACAAAATCAACTCGTCTATTTTGTTTAGCAAACCTTGTGATTACCGAATCGATGTCTATAGTGATGTCAAGATTAAAGTGCAGCAATGCACGAATAGGAATTTGGGGCTTTTTTCGCACCAACAAATTTTGCCGACGTCCAAACTGCAAGCTTGGTTGGCAATTTAAGCTGTGACTTTCTCCCTTTGTCGGTACCAACTCGAATTGCCGAAACTGTAACGTACCTTGATACTTTTCTCGAAGCTCGATGTAAAAGTCGCAAAACGTGCCGTTGCAATTTGTGCGAATATTTTTGGTGCGTTAAACGCATCAAATTTCTATCCATGTAGCTTGCAAAAAAATTGGTCTGGTTTTGTACGTTTGGTTATTTTGTGATTGCGTTGTTAGTGATACCATTTTTCTTAACAATTTCAATTCTGTGACGACTCCCCACCAAAGCCAAACTCTAGATCCGCGCCTGATCCAAATCATGTTACGGTATGTTCTCTTTTTAATGTTTTGCTGTCTGTTCACATTAGATAATACAGCCATCTCAGAAAATTTCAAACTTATTTAGAAATTACGTTGAGTTAAATGTTCTACTCTGACATCTTCTAACGCCCCGGACCCCGGAGATACAGCCCCGTTTGCTTCTCTCGCTAGTCGGGCCTGCATACATACATATCCTATATACGGTACCGGGTGGTTATAATTAAACTGACGGTGTTCAGCGTGACACAGCACGAGCTGTAATGACCGAAGATGATTTTTCTAGCACAGACCAATATTTCGACATTTCAACTTAAACCTTCACATACCGTATATCTTTTTTTTGAGTTGAATGTTTCTGAGTACATTTTGATTAAATGAGGTAATTACCAGCAACATGGAAAAGCGTTCTTGGTGTAGTTATTACCCGTTATTACCTGCTGATCGCAATTTCTCCGTTAATTTACCCGTGTTTATTAAAAGGTCGTCTTTTTCTCCTTATTTTTCTTGGACTTCAAGCGGGAATATATTAATATAGGGTCATGAGATAGTTGGATTGGCAACTCTGGCTCGAATCACATTGACCGAATCACAGCATATTATGCTGTACGGTAGCTCTTTTTCCTTCCTTTTACGCTCCGGCCCAATGTGACAAAATATGGTAAAGTATTGAGCACGTTTATTAGAAAGGTGAGATAATATTACTCCAAAGGCTGCTTGTTTAGCCTTGACTGGCTCTTTGGATCGCTTTTTGATCTGATTTCTTTAGCTGGGTAGGAAGGACTTGGGTGGATGCCAATGCAAAGCCATGGAAAGGTGGCCAATTTTTTAGGAAATTACTTTGTTGATGAAGTAGATCGTTAAAATATAATATTTTTAAAGTTTTGTTAGTATCTTAATTAAATTAAACAATATCTAACTTTTGTTATATGGTGTCTTCATACCAAGAGGCAGCTAGTTTGTTGAATTGTATTTGTCACAATATCGTTATATTTTAAAGGGATTTTCAGATCCTAATAATTGCCCTGGTCAATTTTACCGCTGTGTCTGTTTATACAGAATAAACTGTAGGCCTCGTACTATTCCAACGCATAATTGTTTGGTAGTTTGGTGTCGAAGTGTGTGTTGCGTGATTGGTAACTCGCGATTTGGTGGAAGTCAGCTACTGTTTGCCAGTATGGCCAACTCCACTGGTACACTCTTAATTTAACGCCTTTATCTCTTCTATCGTAGCATGTATGTTTTCCGGAGTTGAAAGTATTAATCATTACCGTAATAATTAATCATTGATGAGTCACCTGATGACTTCAAGGTCACCCAGCTATTTCTGAATACTGTCTTGTAATTTTTTTGTGTTAAAATACCGTAAAGTTTATTTTCGGATTTGAAGATTTATTTTACTTACAGCATCGCCGTCTACAATTCTCAAGCCGTGTTATTACGTTCGGCAACGCCGCCCATCTGTTATCTGATAGGCCTAGCGTTAGCACATGGTAATTGCTAACACTGCGTAAACACATAGATTTTGACGCGAAATGTTTCCGAAAATACCACAGAACATAACGTCCGCTAAATCTACACATAAATATCACAAATAGAGAATAAATATTAACAAGCTATGTATTGTCAATTCCCGATAAGGTAATAATAGAATGTTGTACTGTACCTCAATGTCCCAATGTCTGAAGTTTTCTTTTCTTGCTAATATGCTCACTGCCGTCATTGACGCGCTGAGAAATATTATTTAAGACTATTCTTACGAACTTAGAGAGACTGCCTTTGATTATACATTCTTCACTTTTTGTCCACAGATGCACTCTTCATAATCACAATAGGCCTGTAAGTGTAATGTTGACAGTCTGGTCACTTAATTTAAAAATAAGTAGCTTTCTAATGGAATCTACCTAAAAGCACTTGCCAACTGAGTACAGTTCATAATGTACTGGAATATAGAGGCCACATGAAGATATATATCAAAACTAAATTACTAGGCACTGAAAGTCCACCTCGGTGTAAGTGATCAAAACGCACTAATATAACCAGTTATTTTAATAGTGCTGTCATAATTTGACTTACAGCCAGGCACACACCCCTTCCTAGGCATCTGAAATATAAGGTGCGTTCAAAAAGTAACGAGCCGGAGGCTGTAATGCGCAAACCAGTGATGACATGGGCTAATCGTGCCGTGTGTATCGAGTGTGGTTCCGACCAGAGCGTGGAAGGTCACAGCCCGTCGCTAGAGGGCACGCGTGCACGTCACGTGAGGATACAAAGTGAGCAGCAGCATGCATCAATCGTCCAACCAAGGACAAGACAGTAGGCCATTCGACATGCTTCCTGGTGTGGTTGAAGATTGTGGGGCACCCATTAGACACACACTTTCCGCAAATGCATTCGTTCCTTCATGATGGTGTGCACTCTTCCGACACTCAATCCGACCACGGCGGCTATGGCGTTCACTGTTACTCGGCGGTCCTGGGTAATGAGTGCATCAACCAGCTGGACGTTGTCATCGGTAATGCAGGCGGGTGCCCCAGACCGGGCATTATCGGCTAACGACACCCGTCCTTCCCTGAAGCGCTTGTGCCACGCCTTGACCCTTGCAAGGGACATGGAGTGTTCGCCGTACACTTGTGACATTCGGCGATGAATGTCCGTTCTCCCTACTCCTTTCGCTGTCAGAAACCGAACAACACCTCTTTGCTCTTCGTTTGACGCCTCCATGTCACTGTTTGCAATGGGACTGGCAGCGTTGGACGATTGATGCATGCTGCTGTTCGCTTTGTATCGTCATGTGACGTGCATGCGTGCCCTCTAGCGACGGGCTGTGACCTTCCACGCTCTGTTCGGAACCACACCTCATTACACATGCCACGATTAGCCGATGTCGTCACCGGTTTGCGCATTCTAGCCTCCGGCTCGTTACTTTTTGAACGCACCTTATATATTAATGAAATATTAGTGAAGAATGCATTGGTTACACATACAACTTAATATGGGAAATACTCACTTGTACAGCTTTCAGCGGGTCTGATTTACCACGAGGAATTTCACGGGTGTTGAAATAGTTAATACGAACTGCTTTTAGATGCTGCCATATCAAAATAAACTATATTGATGAACAAAACTTAGAATGTGATCTTACTTGTTTATACAACTTAGAGCCCTCTGCCTGTGTTGCCAATTCTACCAACAGCATGGCTTGAGAATTATAGACTGCGATGCTTACAGTATTTCTAAGTAGAGTATTTAAATTTTGACGAGTTACGATCATACATTTTGCATCTTAATGTCCGTATGATGCTTCATATTTTCGCATGTATTCAATATCGCAACCACAGGCATTTTGAAGGAATTCAACGACTTTACGAATCGACTCCATAATTATTGGCTACAAACTTGAGTTCCATCAACAAGGAATATGTATATATTTTTAGGAATAGGGGATTTTAAAAGATTCTAAATTGCTGATTTGGCAATGCATATTTAATATAATTTGGCTCCTAATTAATCTAGTGACAAAATTGGTGAGCCATATAAAATTATTTTCATTCACAGTACCGTGTCTTCCGGTTACTGTAATTTTTAATCACGAAGGTCGTACTAAAATATCAAAGGTAATATCGGAAAAATTAAATTTTACTCAATTTCAGGTGATTCTCATTTTCTTTCAACATGGATACATTTTTTGGCTGAGGGTCAAGCCTAACTTTGCATGATACAATTTGCGTTGTATACAACTAAGTCTGACGGTCTACCGCGCACCTTGCCCCTAAGCGGGCACGGGTGTATACTACCCACCACTCATCATGTTTTGGATTTGTACTTCTACCCGCAAATACCGGTATGCAAAAATAGTTAACTTTGAATATCAACAATGTTATAAAGAAACTGGTTTACAGACCTATCCTCATGCAAATTGCAAGTGGTGTAAACACGTGCTCGCCTGTAATATAATATTCTTTGAGAGCTTGTCAGGAAGGTTAACAAGTATTCTTCATCTAGATCAGAAAAACATATCCGTGATTCGATGTTGCTCAGTGTAATGGAGGAACTTTATTTGCTTTTTGTACATTTGTACCACACCTGACAAAGGGCTGGTGTCAATTTTTGTTATTTTAGGGTATATCACTTTTTTCTTCTTTTTTTAAGTTTGATGTTTTATAAGTTTTCCAAAACACTGGAGCATAGCTACAAGCCTGGAGATTAGGGGTGTTGGATCCTGGCGCTGACAGCATCCATCCTGAAAATTCTTTCCCCCACTCCACTCCAGCAAATGTTGGGATACCAAGCCCTGGGGCACCTATCCCGTATTTAGAGCCCAATAATTTATGAATATGGCGGCCCAATGGTGTTGAGGTAGCGCTCCTGCCTCTCACCCGGAGGCCCCGGGTTCGATTCCCGGCTCCGCTAGGGATTTTAGAAACTGACGTGAGGGCTGGAATGGGGTGCACTCAGCCTCGTGAGGACAATTGAGTAGCTGTCTGACAGTGAGGCAGCGCCCCGATCAATGGCCGAGGGGACCCGATGCGCTGATCACGCGTCACCACAATATCTGCAGGCCAAATGGCTGGGTAGCAGTCGCTTGGTAGGCCTAGGCCTTTCACGGGTTGAGTGCCAGGGGTTATTATTATTAATTTATGAATGTCTTTTATGAACATTTTCTGTGTTGAATATTATCACTGCACTAAATCTTTTCTTCCACTATGCAACACAACTTACTTTGTTTGAGTGGTTACGTCCTCTTCAGGTACATGTTTCGGACCTCTACCGGTCCTCCTTCAGCCCGGATCAGCAAAATCTTAGTCGAGTGTTTTCACCATTTTTGTTGAACCATTTTGGTGAACGTCATTACGGTCAGAGCGATTGAACTTGAATACATGATTAATTCATCTTCTGGTGTTTTCCGGCTTCTCTTCCCAAAATCTCTTCATTCTCTCAGAATGCTCCTTCTTCCGCTCAGCTGTCCATTTTCTTCCAGGCTGTCGTGATGGTCTATGCTCAAACTTAACATTTTTGATTTTATTCCGGCACTCGGTGCAGTCCTCGAGATTTTGTATTTTGACCTGTTTTAGGTCCCTCTGAACTTCTGTCGGTCACTCTGTGCCACACTTACAATACACTGTGTTACAGTATAACGTTGAGCAATTTCTTCGCCGTTCTGAAGTTTTCCATCCTGTAAATGTGTGTATGAAACTGTGCTCGGCGTTTTCTGATTACGTCCGTTATCGTTTGGATCTTTTGGTAGAGTTCGTTTTGAGGTCTCTTCATCCAAATACTGTTATTATTAACTGCCCCATAAATCTTTCTGAGAATTTTTCTTTCCTGTTTTTCTATAACCTTAATTTTGGAATGACCGTCAATCACTATTGTTTCGGCTGTGTAAGTTGCTTTCGGGAGAATCACCATTGTATAGTGCCTTAATTTTACGTCTAGCGAGATGCACTTCTTGTATATATATAGGCTGAAGAAGGACCGGTAAAGGTATGAAACATGTACCCAAAGAGGACGTAACGCCTCAAACAAAGTAAGTTGTGTTGCATAGTGGAAAGAGAGATTTAGTGCATTCCTAATAATTTAGAGTTACACACATGCTATTAGTCACCAAAGAAGCACCTATTGTCAGATAAATTCAACACATCCTAGCACATGGTACTGATAACCAAGATGTTACAGTCCCCTAATATCAATTAGACGTCAAGGGAGGAGGAGATACAGCCTAAAGCGCCAACAAAGTTTCAATATTAATGTTATAATTTTGCCTGTCATATTCAACAATTATACACATTTCCAAAGAAGCACAGATTTTTATTTTTATTTTTTTACGAGGGATGGTGGAAAATCTGCTTCCAGACGCTTGAAGAGGGTCCGCACTCTTCCAGTGTGTCAGGCTCTACCCACTAAACACCACACACTCTTCTCCCACGACGTGTATATCCGCCCCGGACTGCTCTCGCATTACTTCAAGGCGTCGTTTATGAAGCATCCTAAGCTCCTTCTTCCTTCAGTTCTTCTTTACTATTTGCCATAAGCGTCTAGATCCCGCTTCTTTAGGCGCAAAGTACTCTCCACATATACTGCCACCTAATCCCAGGATTCCTGGTTTTGTAACATGACATGGACTATGTTGTCTGACGTGAGCTCTCCCTGCCCTGCCTCCAAAAATCTTCTTTGTTGCAGCCAATTTTCACATGTAAAGAAAGTATGGAGTGCATCATAATTTCACTGCAGTATATGCACGCCGGACTACTCGCTCGCTCTAGTCTGTAGAGGAATTGGGGATAGTATCCGTGACCTGTCAAGAACTGCATCAGGTAATAGTTCACCTCACCGTGATTCCGGTTGACCCAGTCAGCCAATGATGGTATCAGCTTCTTCGTCCATTTTCCCATCTCTGTTGCCATCGCCTCATCCTTTGGCGAAGCGCCAGCTCCTTGGCCTCTTTCCTTCCCAGCTCTCCTTGGGTATGCCGAATCTCGTGTCTTTCTAAGGCAAGTAAGTCAATAGGAGCTGCTGCTGCCACTATAAGGATCGCAGGTTCTGACACCGTACGATATGCGCACGCAATTCGCAACGCTGCTCTCCGCTGTACTGCAGCCATCCTTCTCTGATATTTATCAATCCTCAAGGACTCGCTCCAAATTTCAGAACCATACAGTAGTATTGTTTGTACAGATAGCTATGCTACAGGTACAAACTTCTAAATTTCAGAATTCTAATCATAACTTTTTTATCCAATTTTAATTCATATTACGAATTTTCCGTAAAATTGACGGAATTGCAGTGTTTTATTATGTAGCCATGCTCGTTAAATCGTGCATTACGACCGCGCGGGCAGTTGCAGCAAGTCCGGAGATCGTAGGTTTGAATCCCGGCGCTGAGAGCAGCTATCCTGAGTGTTTTTTCCACACTCCCTCCAGGCAATTGCTGGAATAGTACCTTATTTCAAGTAACAGGTCATCTACCTCATCCCCGTCCCTAATACTGCTGTTACTACTACTACAGTCAAGTTGTTGTTGCTTAAAATAGGAATCTCCGTTTCGCGGGCTTATAGGTCGTGTTCCGCGAAACGGAGATTCCTATTTCAACGCCGGTCGTGAAAGTCTACATTTTTACTTGTTGTTGCTTAGTTTAGGGGCTGTGACATTTCTGTGATGGCTGTACTAGAGCTCGGGAAGGCGGCTGGCTCTCTGGTATTTGCGCAGAGAGAGACAGAGATACATGTCCGCTGTTGCAACAGGTCCACCATGTCCGAGTCCCCATACCGCAGGCTGCTGCTGTGAGTTCCTGCGGTGTAACAACACCGTGGCTTACCTCATCGAGCCCATCTTTTTCACGCTGCTTTAGACTTTTAAAGTATTCGTACACTTTGTAAACTATTTCTCGGGCTTGCCTATGCACAACTTGTCGTTTACTTCCCTCTGCTTCCATAGCACTCGAAATGTACACAATCGCTTCCACTGAATCTTTAAATATTACGATATAATAATTTTGCTTTCCTGACTACACGCTAGCTCAGATTCTCAAGACAGACTGGCTGTGATTGGTGGGATGGAAGTGAGGCATGACGTAATGGTAGCGTTGTGTTCTGTGTACTGCCTTCCCGGCTGACTCAAGCTCTAGTGTATTTGTAAATTGGGGAAAGGATAGGGATGGAGGCGGCCGTGGTCTTAAGTTAGGAATCATCCTAGCATTTGCCTGGAGTAGAAGTGGGGAAACCATGGAAAACCACTCCCAGGATGGCTAAGGGAGGAATCGATCCTTCCTCTTCTCAGCTTTGTCTCACGAGACTGAGTGTACAGTACATTGTTCCAGCCCTCAGACCAGAAACAAACATTTATTGGCAGAGCCTGGAATAGTACCCGAACCTCAGGGGCGACAGCCAAGAATGCTAGCCGCTCCACCATGAGGTGGATGAAACTGTCATCACATAAATAACTAATAATAATATCGTATGGCCTTGGGTGCCAGGTGCAAGCTTTATTTTTTGACACCCAGAGGGTAGCTTGCATGTCGAATTTCGTTGTTCCTTGAAGCACTATGAAAGTCAAGGAGGTTAGATATCTAAGCTCCTTGAACACTATAGCACTTTCTAGTAGAGAAATGAGGAACTTTGTGTTGGCGGAAACTCCCGAGATTAATTTTGCCATTATGAACACGGCCTACTGAGTTCAAATGGGTTCTTCGACATGCGTGCCGTAAATTTTTGCCGCCTTTCAAAAATTGCTTACCACGGCCAGGAGCAAACTTGCATGCTTGGGGTTATTCGACTGACATGTTAATCACTCACCCACCGTGGCAAGCACATAAATAACTTACAGGTTATCGGACAAATTTAACACACACCCAATTACACAGGTCTGATGACCATGATGTCCCGAACCCCTAAATTGAATTAACAACAAACAATGATTTTATGGATGAATTAGAACATTTACGATTCTATGTACTGAGCTATCCTCTTTCAAATTCTTGCCATGACGAGCCTCCGCTAGCCGCCGATAGATGGTGTGTGACTGGCGAACATTCGATACAGTATATCACTCTGATTTGTAATTTGCCGAACCAAGACAATAATATTGTAGTCTGTCTTGGACGAACGTTCTTTGATGATGAAAATGGCGTCTCTAATAATTGCTTCTGAAACCTAGTCACAAATATATTTGTGGCAATTTGATCCAATTAAAATGCGTTGTCTTTTTGAATGTCATCACTCGTCAGTTATGTAGCTTCAAAGAAAATAACGCTTGCCACGGTGGGTGAGTGGTTATAGTGTCGGACTACCAAACCCAAGATTGCAGGTTCGCTCCTGGCCCTGGTAAGTGATTTTTGAAAGGCGACAAAAATCACAACACTCATGTCATACGTTGTTGGCATGTTAAGGAACCCATTTGAATTCAGTAGGCCGTGTTCAATGGCAAAATTAATCTCGGGATTTTCCGCCATCACAAAGTTCCTCCATTCTCTACTTGAAAGCGCTGTAGAGTCGAGGAGTTTAGATATCTAACCTCCTTGACTTTCATAGCTTTCAAAGGAACGACCAAATTCGACATGGAAGCTACCCTCTGGGTGTCAATTAACAAAGCTTGCACTCGGCACCCGAGGCCATACGATATTATTATTAAATAAAATAACAGGTATTTTGTAATTTTTTACAGCATTTTGACAATTTGGAAAGTTGGCAGGTATGAATTTTCAAAATTTGCCCTTGATTTGAGCTGTTCTTCATATCTCCCATGTGTAAAGGAATTTTTTGAATCCGCATCATGGGAGATCGGCAAGTAGGGAGTTGTCTGTAACAGTGAAGTACAGTGGGGACATGTGTGTCCCGTGACCACTACGGAAGCTGTGAAGTCCTTACAGGAACCTTGAAAAGTAATGGCTAACGGGGAAACAACTGCTGCCTTGTAGTTTTTGGAGTTGGTTCTTCAAAGGCCAAGGGAAGAAACCCTGATTGAAAATCAGCATGGTGCCTCAGGCATAAGGTAGCAGCCCCATTAACTCACTCGGAGGCAGTTCTCTTACGCAAACCGATTACACCAACTGAAGCAAATTTACAAAACCAATTCAATTCAAAATATAAATAATTTTCTTTCCACCTAGTTAATACCTTCTAATACAAGTTATAAAACTTCTAAAACTGTACAATTGTTTCAAGTTCAATTTCAAACCCTTCTTCAGCACAAACAAAAGGTAAATCAAACACTAAATCGTGCTATCTAGAATTTATTTATTTAATCGTGTCTGAGAACTAGAAGCCTCCGTGGCTTGGGTGGCAGCACGCCGGCCTCTCACCGCTGGGTCCGTGGTTCAAATCCCGGTCACTCTATGTGAGATCTGTGCTGGACAAAACGGAGGCAGACAGGTTTTTCTCCGGGTACTCCGGTTTTCCCTGTCAACAATTCATTCCAGCAACACTCTCCACTATCATTTCATTTCATCTGTCATTCATTTAATCATTGCCCCAGAGGAGTGCATCAGGCCTTGGCAGCCGGCACAGTTCATATCCTCGCCGGTAGATGGGGGCTTCATTCATTCCATTCCTGACCCGGTCGATGACTGGAAACAGGCTGTGGATTTTTTTTCAATCGTGTCTGAGAACATACATCACCAGAGCCCGGATAGTTATGTGCTTAACTTTTCAGAAATATGTATTTAATTCTGTGCTTAAAATTGGAGAATATGTGATTAAGTTTCCAAATGTTCCTAAATTTGTTCATATTTATGTCCGCCAATTACTCGAAATATAGTTGGTTCGGCCAGCTGCTTGAATAACTCCTGTCTACAGTACAAATGTTCCCGCTTCATAGGCCGGGGCTTGCCTCAGTTTCCGAATACTGCAGAAATCATGTATGTGCTGTTTTCGCAATTCATTCCAAAGAGCAGAAGGAAAGGTCACTTCAAAAACTTGCATAGTACTCTGTCAATAGCCTACTCACAAGTTTTGCAGACAACTGTAATTTCAAGTAAAATTTTCTGTCAAAGTAAGGACTATTGGAGGCTTAATGAGACTGTTGACTCCAGCCCCCCACTGCTATACTTACTGACCGGGGAATTCCTGTCTTGAAATACTAATACAATACAATACAGAGACAAGGGTGCATTCACGAAATAGAGAAGCAAATTACTGGAATTGCCAAGGGTCGAAAATGTGGGCAGCAGTTTTCTAAGGAGTACAAAATACAACCATATATAGGAAATATGTCCTTATAAATAAACACGCCAGAATATGTATTTATTTATAAAAACGGCAAAAATATGTAAATAAATAGAAAATATTTAGTTAAATAATAAATATTTAAACACATAACTATCCGGGCCTTATACAGAGAGTTTAGTTTGGATGTATCGGAGACCCTCGCTCGCCCGCGGCGCCCGCCTGTCTCCCGCCACGCACTTTGCCGTTATGCAGCGCGGCGCGGCACTGAGTCATTGAGTATAGGAATTTGTACTTACCTAGTTCACAGCTGGTGCTGAAAATGTTTGCCATTCACTGCTACATATCGCTGGCACCTTTTTATGAAACAGGCATGTACTCTCTGAAGTTCCTCAGCACCGATTGACTGTATTTCAGCTGTAATATAGTCTTTAAGCTCATTTATAGTGGAGGGTTTCTCGCATACACTCTATTTTTAAGCGTCCCCCACAAATAAAAGTCACATGGTGATAAGTCTGGGCTTCGCGGGGGCCACACGTTCCGACTTATAATCCTAGTATCAAAAATGCGATGCAATTCTGTCATGGATGCTTCGTCAGTGTGAGCAGTGGCAGAATTTTGTTGAAAATAAGTTGACAATCGCTCTCTGTAAGTCAGTTCATCAAAAAATTAGTCAAGGATCACATTGAAGTACAAATTCCTATACCCAATGACTCAATGCCGCGCGAGCGCCGCATAACAGCAAGGTGCCTGGCAGGAGACAGGCTTGCGCCGCGGGCGAGTGAGGTAGCGAGGGTCTCCGATACATCCAAACTAAACTCTCTGTACATCACAAAACAATAGAACAGTTACATTTGGTACTACAGTATGAGAAATTCATGAAATCCCTATATACATTGCATAATTTATTAAATATTATTATATTATACACGCACTCATACTCAAATCAAATACTGAGACCAGAATTTTGCCTACTCGCAAGCTTCAGGTGTTCCGTCCATCAGGTTCCGTGGAGAACATGTGATGGGACACAACCCGCAAACGAGGAGGTGACTCGCTATCAAGAATAAGAATAAGAAACAGCTAAAATTAAAGTAATAAGTAACTTTTGTTGAAATGAATACTCTTCTTGCTGAATTTGCATATCTTCTCATAGAGAAATATTGTTCATATAAAACAACTTGTTCATTATACTATTGTTAAAACGTATTAAAAATTCACTCAAAGAATAGATATGTGTATAAAATGTGGGGGAAATTGTAAAAAACATCGTCTAAACGGAACTGATGAGACTAGTTGAATGGGGCGTCCTAAAGTCCCTGACATGAAGTGAAACGCTTCCTTAAATTGGCAGCAAGCGAAAAAACAGACTACGAAAGAATAGTGAGAAAACAAATTTACTTAATTTATGGGGAAAGTGTGAAGAACTTCGGATCTTCTAGAATGCTCTTAGATTTTATTTTTGCTAATGTTCTCATTCGGGATAGCACAATTTGGTGTTCGGTTAACTTTTTGTTTTGTGCTGAAGAAATGTTGAAATTTAACTAGAAACAATTGTACCTTCATAGGAAGGTTATGGCTGCTTGAGATTTTAGTTCTTGCAGTCAAGAGGCACAGGTGCGCTTCATAAAAAGGGACGTAGCGCGCAGTTCGCTACTCCTGTGGTGATCCGGGTGGGGACACCAAGCGCCCGCTGACGAGCCAGCTTGGTGTCCTAGGCGAAACCCCACACAAGACACGGCACAAACCTAGAATTGCTGAGTTATAATTCACTGGCCGTGAAAGCCAATATACCATCTAATTGTACACAGTTTTATAACTTGTAATAGAAAGTATTGACTGGGTGAAAAGAAAATACATATATTTTGAAATGAATACGGAACAATTATATTAAAAGACCTGACCATGGTTAGAGCCCTGCGCGGATAAACCAAACGTTATCCGCCCCACACGACTTTTTTCCGCATTCGCACGTTTGTTATCCGATTCTGCTGGCATTACAATAACCTTTTAAATTAGATAAAGCAACATACAGGGTCTTTTTTCTTAGGTCGCTCCGCAGCACCACGAGCACGGCACAGCTGGCGCAATGACACTCCGTCCTTAGCCGTATAATGCGCGCTTGCTTATCGCTACAGTACTGCATTAGGTCTTCTTAGCTGTCATGACGGGATATGTCTCTTGGTAAACGAGTCACCCGGCCGGGCTATCGCCTTCCGTGCATATTCCCCTGATACTCGGAGCGACCTAAAAAAAAGACCCTGTATTTAGACAGTTGAGGATAATGTCGTTCCCTTAGGCTTTGTATGTAATGTGCTGTTTAAAATGAATGTTATGCAGCCCGAATTGCAACCCTTTTCTGTTGGGAGTGTTAATTATGCTTAATGACATACTGTAATTTGAATGAGGTGCTTAAATCATCATCTTACGTTTGTCATGAAAAAAACATAACGGAGAAATACGTCGTAAACATCCATGGTCTCCTCTGCTGTAAGGCAGGTGCCGAAAAAATAAATAATAGTGTAATACTTTTTCCAGGTTCAGGTCATACAATATTTGTTACTCCCTGCCCAATCTGATTGGGCGCAATCGTGTTGACCGATGGAAAAGTAGCTGTAGGTTTAACATGCACCATAACCCTCCGAATGCCAGCTATATTTCCCAAAATGCCAGACTATTTGGCGATGAATGCAAGCATATTTTCAAAAATATTTGAAACACCCTTTCATATTTAAAAGTATGTCATACTGTATATCATTTTACTAAGAAAGGATTAAATTAAATAGTCGTTTTTTTTTTTCACAACTGTTAAAAATACCATACACACCTGGCAAGTTACCAATGATGAAAAGTCAAATTAAATCTTTCTGAAGAATGTTCACGATTCCACAGAATGAACTTAAGGGGAAACTTTAATTGATACATTTTTCCTCATTATGAGATCCAGGAGCCTCCGTGGCTTAGGCGGCAGCACGCTGGCCTCTCACCGCTGGGTCCGTGGTTCAAACCCCGGTCACTCCATGTGAGATATGTGCTGGACAAAACGGAGGCAGACAGGTTTTTCTCCGGGTACTCCGGTTTTCCCTGTCAAAATTTCATTCCAGCAACACTCTCCACTATCATTTCATTTCATCTGTCATTCATTTAATCATTGCCCCAGAGGAGTGCGTCAGGTCTCGGCAGCCGGCACAGTTCATATCCTCGCCGCTAGATGGGGGCTTCATTCATTCCATTCCTGACCCGGTCGGAGACTGGAAGCAGGCTGTGGATTTTCTTTTATGAGATCCAGGCACTGCTTTATCCACTTAAGTGGCGATCATCACTGAAAGTGTCAGTTTTGTTTGAGAACAAGTCTCAGATATACCCCATGGACAGCGGACACCCCAATTTCTCTTCTGACAACGGAGAAGTCACTTCTGGTGTCCCTCATGAAATAGTGGAGTACATAGAGAATGCTGCACCAAATTAGACAATTTTGGGTGGCCTGTGAGGCAGAAACGGAGATACATTTGTTATAAATACATAAACATTTATAGAGATTTGAGAAATATATAACTCACTCAGGTTGTTTACAAGCATAGAAAATTATAAGTACGACTAGCCATACACAAAGAAAGGGCAAATTATGAAAATTTTATAAAAAATGGTTGTAATTTTGAAAATCTTATAAAAATAGTTATGGTATGATTATAATTTTGGAAGGTTTATTAAAAATAGTTTTTATAATTTTGAAAATTTTATAAAAATAGTTATTATAATTTGAAAAAAATCTGTGAGAAAATAGATATGATTATAAATTTGAATATTAAAAAAAAGTAGTCATGCTTATAATTTTTAAAATTTTATAAATTATAGTTACCAATATGATTATAAATGTGAATATGTTATGAAGAAATAGTTATGAGTATAATTTTGAGAATGTTATTAAAACAGTTATGATTATAATTTTGAAACTTTTATAAAAATGGATAAAAAGCCTCTGTGGCTTAGGCGGCAGCACGCCGGCCTCTCACCGCTGGGTCCGTGGTTCAAATCCCGGTCACTCCATGTGAGATCTGTGCTGGACAAAACGGAGGCAGACAGGTTTTTCTCCGGGTACTCCGGTTTTCCCTGTCATAATTTCATTCCAGCAACACTCTCCACTATCATTTCATTTCATCTGTCATTCATTTAATCATTGCCCCAGAGGAGTGCGTCAGGCCTCGGCAGCCGGCACAGTTCATATCCTCGCCGCTAGATGGGGGCTTCATTCATTCCATTCCTGACCCGGTCGGAGACTGGAAGCAGGCTGTGGATTTCCATTTCATAAAAATGGATGGTTATTATCAAGGCCTGGAGGTTCATGCAAAATCATATTTTTTGCGTATTTATGCATATTTTGTTTATTTTAGCACCATACATCATATTTTTCTCCTTTGCCTGTTTAAGTGCATATCTCTGCTTGAGAAGGGCATATATTCTAATTCCCTGTTGTTTTGAAGTGCTTTTTGTGGTAGCACTACAGAACAGGAGACCAAAGGTATAAAAAAATTAGGTAATGAAATTTGCCGAAGTACCTTTAGTAATGGTATCCGGAGATGTTAAAATAATAGATGTTGACTCGTCCGCTACCATAAACCCACCCAGCCTTCCCAAATAGATACACTACTTATATAGCAGAAATGAAGTCTTTTGTAGCCATCTTGCTTACTAAGTCAGGAATGCCAACCCCACGCATTTTGTACTATTTCACATCGGGTATAGAACGAGTAAACAAAAGAGCGTCGATAAAGTAATGTAATGAAAAATTGCGCCAATTGTCAGTGTTTATTTATGTATTTATAATGTTTTACATACAAAAACAGACCTAACCTGGGGCTTACGCCCCAGACCCCCTTGCTTGTGGTACTAGCAGTAATTTTCCGCAAGACAGTGCTTAACTTAGTGGAAATTTGTAACAATTACAAATTTTACTTGTCATATGGTGAATTTTGTATTGGACATGTTGGTAACGTACTCAGATGTTCGTTTTTCGGGTGTCACATGACGTATGACGTAGTGTCCAAGATGGTGTCCATAGTGAAATTAAGACAATGTTAAAAGCGTTATTTTCGTAAATAATCAATTAAAAGGAATTATTCCGGTGCAGCAGTGGCAATTGAGAAAGTAAAACGACTCCCAACATCTCCGAGAAAGGTTTGTCAATCATAAATACTATATTTTCAGTAATATACCTTGTTGAAAGTTACGACGGCTTGGTCTCCTGTTCTGTAGTTTTAATCTTTTTGTTACTTAATGTTCTTAAATCGTATATTTCAAATCGGACTTAGAGAGTCTACAGGTATCACAGAATAATACTGAAATTATTTTAATACCTAGTATGCTTCAGTCCCTTTTTGCAAGTTAATATCATTTATTTTTATTCAGCATTCACTATGTAAATAATACAAAATTATTTTTATTTCAAAAAATTCATTGGCTATTAAAGTTGGATATCAGTTATACTTAAAAATTAACATAATAAAATAATTATTGATTGTCAACACCGCTTGAAGTTCCATAAAATAACATTTCATACTATTTAGAACTGTTTCTTAGTTGAAATATTTTAACATAAGGTGTAGTTGTATGTCCGTCTGTTCATATTTTCTTTGTATTCAAAATAGAAACGCTTAAGAGTATGGAGTGTTTGTAATTGTCCAAGTTATTTCATAGTGCATAATTTTTGAAACGTGGTGCATATTTGACGAATAATGAGTGCATTTTTGCATGCATATTTATTCATTTAATAGTGCATGAACTTCCGGGCCATTGTTATTAAGTTATATTGAAAATTTTATAAAAACAGTTATTATAATTTTGAAAATTTTTGAAATGTTAGTCACAGTTACAATTTTGAAATTTTGGAAGTTTATTTGTGGTAGTAAAATAGTCTGTGTTTCCTTGGAAATTAGCATAATTGTTGTACAGTACAAGATTTATGATGGGTACAGTCATAAATTGAATATTGTTACTTTCTTCATTCTTTATGCTATATCTATAAAAACTTATTTTGAATGTTCTTCTCTATGTATTGTAAAAAAATATTGTAAATCCATTTTTTGTTTTAGGTATTGGCGATCTCTATTGAAATGGAGGAGGAAATTGTTGTTAAATGTGAACCACAATGGCTAGAAGACAATGATGAATCTCTGTCAGAAGATGAGGAGGATGCCAGCTTGGTGAGTGCCATTGTTTAGACCTAATGTTGATTAGCCTATATTTAGTGGTGGAGGGTGATCTATTTTTATTATAGTGGTAGCAAATTCAAACAATAGAATTTTTATATTCATCTCTTGGCACCGATTAGAACTAATTGTGGCATCTCAGCTTTGTTTATGGCTGTCATTATATGGAAACTAGTGAGGTATGAGTGGTGCTGAGTAATGCCATTCAGAGTACATTCAGTGCCAATGAATGCTATGAAAGGTCCTACTCATAGGGTTGTTGTTGCTGTAGGATTACGAGGCACACAGGCAATTGAAATGGAACACACGTTTAATGTACTTGACATTTACTAGAACAGAACTGAACGAACAAGGTGATACAACATTCTTTTATACACAACAAAACAAAAACAAAAGAGAAACATATCTCTATGGAGCAGGTTTACTGATTAACAGTGTGACCAACACAAACCATGGTCACATATTCCAACACACCTCCTTAAACCTGTGGGAGTAGAGGACATGATACAAGACCCAAGTCTTTACAAAAATAAATATGCTTAGGCTTAGGAAGAGGCTTTGTTAGTATGTCTGCAGTCATTTTTGAAGTCTCCTCATATTTCATGTATATGACTTTAGAATCCAAAGCATCTCTAACATAGTGATATTTAGTGTCAATATGTTTGGTCCTATTATGGTGGACTGGATTTTTTGCCAGTTTTTGAGCTGATTGACTATCACTCAATAATATGATGGGTGACTTGAGATCTATCAAGTTAGACAAAATACGTTTCAACCAAACAGCTTCTCTTACACCCTCACTCAGTGCAACATATTCAGCTTCAGTAGATAATAAGGAAATGCATTTTTGCTTTTGAGCCCCCCATGATATAGCACCACCTGCCATTTTGAACACAAAACCACTATATGATTTTCGGTCAGTGCTATCATTAGCCCAGTCAGCATCAACAAATCCCATGAATTGACCTCCATTTCTGACATACTTAAGTGACAAGTCTTTTGTGCAATTTAAATAACGCAGCACTCGCTTTGCAGCAGATCAGTGAGATTCATTGTAACAATGATTAAATTGACTGAGATATGATATCGCATAGCTTATATCTGGACGCATGCACACACTTAAATACACGAGTGAACCTATGAGTTCTCTATAAGGAAGATCACTAGTTTCTGTACCAGAAACACCAAGATTTGGTTTGGTTTCCAAAGGAGTAGCAATGGGACGTGCATCATGCATACCATATTTCTTTGCATTCTCACTGATGTACTGCTCTTGGCTAAGATACATAGTACCATTCTTCGTATCTTGCCTTACTTTAATACCTAAAATATAAGAAATTGGTCCAAGATCTCGTACCTTAAATTCTTTAACAATACAGGTCTTCAATGACTTGATCTCATACTCATCATTATATGCCACAATGAAATCATCCACATATAATGCAATAATTACCATACCTTGGGCTTGTTTCTTAAAGTACACACAGGGTTCATCAGCACAATTTTTGTAACCCAATTTGACAAGAACAGAGTGAGCTCTCTCATTCCACAAACGAGAAGATTGTTTTAAGCCATAAATAGATTTTTTTAACTTGCAAACTTTATGCACTGAACCTTTCTTGACAAAACTTTCTGGCTGATAAATGTAGATCTCTTCATCTAACTTTCCATTGAGGAAAGCAGATTCAGCATCCCAATGTACCACCTTCAAATCTGTTTGGACAGCCAAGGCAAGCAGCATCCTTAACGTGCTGTGTCGAACAACAGGAGATAAAGTTTCTGTAAAATCTACTCCGTACCTTTGGGTGAAGCCCCTGGCCACAAGTCTGGCTTTATACCTTTGAATGTTACCATTAGAGTCTCTTTTTACTTTGAAAACCCACTTACTACTGACAACATTCTTGCCCTGGGGTTTATCAACTAGATCCCATGTGTCATTTAACTGAAGTATCTCCATTTCTCTTTTCATAGCCTGCTCCTACTTAACCCTATCAGGCATGGACAGTGCCTCCTTAACTGTACTAGGTTCAATGTCATCAGTGAGAGTCAAGTATGTCACATAGTCTGACATGTCTACAGGCTTTTGTTGGCACCTAGGATACCTTTGATTACCTTCGACATCCCCCTCCATTGGCTCATTGAGGATGGTGGCAGAGCCCACAGAATCACTGCAGTCTGAATCTGTTCCACTAGGGACATAGCTTAAATCAGCTGAGTCAACAGTCTCAGCCACACCAGCACTACTAATGGGCGATACGCTTTCAAGTTCCGAAATGCACTTTGCCCCATCCTCTGAGTTGTCGGGTTCTGCCTCACTGTCAGTGGGAACTGAGATCTGCAACATTGCAGGTTCATTAATCTGCAAGGATGGGCCAACATTACCTGGAGACACATCAGACACCTCCTGGAACACATCTTCAAAGAACTGTGCATCCCCGGACTTAACAAGTTGATGAGTAACAGGATGCATGAATCTATAGGCTTTACTGTCCTCACAATAACCACAGAAAATGTGTTTTTCACTTTTAGGATCCAACTTGTTTCTCCTTTGATCAGGGACATGAACTTGTGCTACAAAACCAAAAATTCTTAGATGCTCCATATTGACCTTGTTACCAGTCAACTGGAACTTTACCTGGAATTTTTCTGTTTGGGGACCTGTTTACAAGATAGGCTGCTGTATTTATTGCTTCAGCCCACATGCGTTTATCTACTTTAGACTCGCTCATCATGGGTCTACATTTATCAAGCAATGTTCTATTCATGCGTTCAGCTACACCATTCTGCTGTGGAGAATAGCTAGTTGTAGTTTGATGCTGAATACCTTCTGATTTAAGTAGCCTCTCAAAAGCTTTGCTACAAAATTCACCCCCATTATCAGTTCGTAGGACCTTAATAGATCTTTCACACTGATTCTCGACCTGTGCCTTGAAATCGATAAAGCAATCCAAAACATCATTTTTCTTAGCAAGGAAATACACAAAAACCTTTCTAGAATGATCATCAATGAAGGTCAAGAAATAACGAGCATTGCTCCAAGATGGAACTGGCATAGGCCATCATAAGTCTGAATGGATAAGATCTAGCTTATTTTTACATACAGTTTTACTCTTACTTGACTTACATAGTTGCCTAGCTTGTTTACCGTCAGCACATGAAAAACAGTTTTTAAAACCATTATCTGAGAAATTAATTCCATGAGTGAGACATCTCTTAACAACTTCATGCTGTGGTTGTTAAGATGGCCTAGTCGTTTATGCCATAAATATTCTGAGTCCTCTGTACAAATATTAGCTTGATCACTGAGAGCATTGACTTGGTAAACACCCCCCACATTATTCGCAGTCAGTGCTACATTACCTGTAGCAACAAAGTTTTCACTCTCATAAACTTCACAAGTATTGTCGGTGAATACCACAACATAACCCTTTTGAGTAGCAGCAGACACAGATAATTTAATTTATTAAAGATTAGCAGTGAGACCAGGAACATATTCTACATTGGACAAGGTTTGTGAAATACCATTTTCTAATTGAACAGTTACATTACCAGATCCTTGGCCATACAATTTTTGATTGTTTGCTGTACTGATCTCCAGATTAGGACCAGCAGTGAAGTTCACCATCGCAAACTTTTCCGCCCAATCAACTTATTGTAGTAGAAGTTTCAATGAACATTATCTAGTTTTGTCAGAGCAAAATACAGGCCAGTGAGAGGAGGTTCTTGAGAAGCAGTATTGGAGCTACAAAGATGGACAGAATAAGAAATGAGAGGACCAGAGAATTAATGAAGGAGGAACCATTACAGGATGGTATAGAGAAATCTAGACTTAGATGGTATGGACATGTAAAGCGAATGGAGGAGAAGAGGTTACCCAGGAGGATACACGAGACGAAGTGGGAGGGAAAGAGACCGAGAGACAGGTGGCTGAAGGGGGTGAAAGAAAGCGTGAAGAAGAGAGGAGAAGACTGGACAAGGGTGGAGGCTGAGAGATGGTGGGAAGACAGAAGACGTTGGAGAGGCTTGTGTTCCAGACAGACCCGGCCAGTGGCTGGAAACTGTGCAAGATGATATGTTGACCACTATGATTGCTTTTGGCGCTAGATTGTACTTGCAGTACTTGGTATGAACCATGAAGCCCCTTTGTATTTTTTTTGTGGAACTGTTGAGGACAGGGTGTGCGGGAAGTACAGTGTTATGGTGTTACAAACAAAAACCTGCCTATCCTGGGACTTACTCTCCAGATTCCCTTGCTTGTACAGTAGTACAAACAGTAATTTTTCACCAAGACAGTGGTCTAACCTAGCGGTGACCAATGGTTTCGCTTAGACACTGGTCTATGCCAGTTGCAACCAGTGGTTTTACCAGACAGTAGTCTTAACCCAGTAGTGACCAATGGTTTTGTCCAGACAGTGACTTCAGAGGAATGCAGTGAAGTAAAGTTGACACATCGCCTTTTCCAGCATGGCGACTTTTGTTCTATTCAGTTTATGTTTCCCAAGTTAAGATGTTCATAATTTTCTTACTAATGCCCAGGTGGTGTTTCATGAAAAACTACAAAATATCAAAAACTATCCCCGTAAACAACACGAAAGTCCCAGTTGGTACCAGTATTGCCAACTAAAATCAACATACATTTGTTCACTGCAAATTTTGCAGGATTCCCATATTGAACATTGAATTTATTCCACATCAAACAAATGTGGTAGGTTTTGTCAACACGATAAAAATAGCAGTACTGTACATACAGAGATTTCTGTTCCAAATATGAGTTTTGATGTTTTTAGTGATTCATATTTCAAGTGGTGAATGTTGAGGTTGTCCGCCTGTAAAATACATTTGTAGAGTCACTTTGGTATTTATGAATATTGCCTAACAATTGAGATTTGTTGAAATTTAGTGATACAATTGTGATCCTGACAAAGCTGAATTGTTTCAAGGATTGAATTCTAAACTACTTCCGAATTGTGCAGGTCACATGCTACTCTCTAGTGGATGAAAAGTAAATGTAGAGACACACTGGTGTTGGTGATTGTCTGTTTAAGGGATGAACAACAAGGTTGTTTGTCCCTCAGGAACCACCCTGACTGTGGCACTGTCTTGCTTGTTAAAAGGCATACAAATCCAAGCCATGCAGTCTGATGAACAGCAATGCCGTTGATACCAGTTCCAGCTGGTGCTTACATTGACAGAGTGCATGCCAGTATACTTGTCCATTCAAAATAAGATTTGGGGAACTTAACATGAAAGTAACTTCACTCCAAACTTTATTTTTCTTTATCTTATAGGTGCATCTATGGCTCACCAAAATTACCTCATGGGCTGCTCTTGATATACAAGGCGCCAGGAAATGATCTCCGAGAGATAGCGTCACCAGTTATGTTGGCAGCTCGGCTGTCGCTTGTATCAAAACAAACAAACAAACAGTAAACTTTATTCTCACCACAGCCATTCATAACATACTGTTGCACTCTTCCAATAATCTAACTATACACAGTAACGATTTCAACAGCCCACAGCCTACACATGTGGCTTTCACCCTATCAAGGACACTGTGCTGCCAACTAAACTGATGACGCAACCACTCGCAGCTGCACGTAGCCACTGCGCAGAACATTTCCTGGCGCCCGGTATTATCAGTATGTAGATTGGGTTCCACACTGGATCTATGGCAGAGCTGGCAAGCTTCTTACCTGCTGTGCTTGAGGTAGCAGGATCAATTTTTGGCAGTTGAATGCAATTTGAGGGGGCGTAAATACGAGAGACCCGTGCCAGGAGATTTGGTTGCACTTGAAATATTCCCATTCAAGGGCGAAATTCTGGTACCCTGGCATTTCTAAAGCCAAAATTGTTAAAAGGGGCTTTTAAACCAATGCTGTATCATCATCACCTCGTGCTCCTTGATGTCATTATTATTACATTGGGTTTAGCTTATAGTAACTCTTGAAATAACCACGATATGTGTTTAGATATCAACTTGTTCAGCTTATCACCTTGGACTCAGGAGATAGTTGAGTTTGGATCCTGGCTATCCTTAAACTGATCTGTATGGGTTCCTGTAAAATATCTGCAGAAGTGGACGACAATCTCATCGCAGAAAACATTAAAGCCAGTCATTCACTAATGCTTGTATAGTTGTTACAGAACTTATGATTCCTCCCTCTCTCCCTTCCTTTAGTTCACATCCTAAGAGAAAGTGTAAATAAAAGTAACTTAGGTGACTGACAAGCACATATGTTAAATACCACTCATACCTAACTTCAATTTTTATTGCCACATTTTGTAATTTTAACTGCATTATTAAAATATTTCAGACATATATCTTTTGTCATTTTATTTATTTGGTCGACTAAACAAGTGTTATGTCGCTTGGTCGGTCTTATGTAATCTCAGAAATGAAGTAAGTGTTCAAAGAATGCAGGAAGGATACAAAATAATTTTTCATGTGCTTTCCAGTTTGTTTTGTTATATTATTTTATCCCATGAAAGTACTTGTTAGTGCACATACTTTCTTTGTGTTTGATAGAGGCCTACACAGGAAACGATTGCTTTAAGTGAGTCATCTTCTGAAGAATATGCAAGGGAGACATCAAATCCCAGTGTTAGAGCCAAGAAGAGTGTTGAAGAGACACACATTAAGGAAGAACTAGGTGATGCGAATTCTGAAGAAAACGTATCCAAGAGACATCAACTAATTGCTGGTGATGTATTGAAGACAGGAAATGAAGAGGGTTATCTTGAGACAGATCCTGAACAGGTGAGTGATAATCCCTTCTATTATACAGGGTGTTTCAGAAATACTTTTACAAACTTTGGGGATTGGTTCCTTACACCAAAACAAGAAAAAAAGTTCATATACACATATGTCCCAAAATCGTTCGTTTTCGCTTTATTAATGAAAGAACATTGTACAGTGACACATTAATTGACAGCCTGTTTGGAAGTGTTAAACACATGAACTCATATCAAAAAAGGTTCCTGACACCACAGATAAAAGTCTTAACGGTTCGTGCAAGCCATGGAACGGGTCCTCCTCTACCCAACCATCTGTCCTGGAAGATCTCCGTCAGTGCAGTGCGAACAAGGTGACTAAAGTGTGCAGGAGCCCCATCATGCATCCACCACATACGTTGTCGTATTTGCAGGGGGCACAGGGGCAGTAAGTCTGAAAGGGATGTTCTGGATAAAGTCTCTGGAGACAGCACCTGTAAGATGTGCTGGTAGAACATATGGACCTACAATGCCAGCCCACACATTAATCCTAAACTGGTGCTGATAGCGAGCTTGTCTGGAACACCTGTGCATTTGACAGTTTTTCCATCTGTCGGTGTCAGGAACCTTTTTAGCCTATTTTCAATTTTGAAAAAATAGGCTTATGAGATCACCTTTTGTCCGTGTGTGTGTGCATGTGTGTGTGTGTGGTGTGTGTGTGTGTCCCTAATAAATTCTAAACGGCTGGAGCGATTTCAATGAAACTCGATAAGTTCATAGCACTATTCCGGGTAACCTCGACCGTGCCCTTCAAATTTTGTTACATCTCACCAATCCAACATGGCGGCTGTGCGAAATATTACACCAGCATTCAATATCTCCGAAACTATCACCGATATCACCCTGAATTTTTTTACGGTGATAAAGGGAACTACTAGAAGTTCATCTATGTGACTCTTGAAACACTGGTAACTACAAAACCAACATGGCGGCCAAGCGAAGTTGCAACGTTTTAATAGACGTTGCTCGCGATTTAACCAACCAAACGCAATAAAACTTGGTCCAGTATATGTTTATACACACTGTAATGCACCGACATCTAACTTCATTCAATTGTTTACAAAACCACAAGATAGCGGCTGTGCGAAATATTTCACAGGCATTCTATATCTCTGAAACTATGAGCGGTATCACCCTGAAATTTTGTACGGAGATAAAAGGCACTACTGGAAGTTCATCTATAGGATTTTCAAAAACCGGCTAGATACAAAATGAACATGGCGGCCAAGCGAATTTGAAAATTTAAATAGACCTTTCTCGCGATTGAATGTTCCAAACGCAATGAAACTTGGTACAGGAAATGTTTATACACATTGTAATGCACTGGTATCTAATTTATTTCAATTGTTTACATAACCTCAAGATGGCGGCTGTGCGAATTTTAAAATTAAGTTTTTATTTCTTGTGTCGTAATCATGCGATCGAAGTGAAAATTTGAATAATGAACCTACGCAATAATTTTCCTTTAATGGTACATGACTCTATGGCCTATTCATTTAACAATCCAACATGCCGACCATCCGAAATATTTAGACGGCTCTGAATATCTACGAATCTATTATAGCAATCAAACTGAATATCTTTATGTTCATAAGCGATATGAACATAAGTTCACCTATGGGACTTTCAATAACTGTTGATCACAAATCCAACATGGCGGCGACGCGAAGTATAAATATTCACATGGATGTTTCTCGCAATTTAACCATCCGAATGCAGTGAAACTTGGTACAGTAAATCCTGATACGAATGTTAATCCACTGGCATCTAATTTATTTCAATTGTTTCCATAATCACAAGAAGGCAGGTTTGCGAAATTTTAAAATCTCGTTGTTACTTCTTGTGTCCTAATCATGCGATTGAGGTTTGAATGCTACACGTACACAATAATCTTCATGTAACAGTACATAACTCTAGGACCTACATATATAAAGTCCAACATGGCGACCACCCGAAATATTTAATCGGTTCTCAATATCTACGAATCTATTACAGCAATTGAACTGAAATGTTGTATGTTGATAGTGGCAAATTAACATAAGTAGGATATATGAAAATAGGCTGTATATTTCTCCACGGAACTACTTGTTTGATATGAGTCCATGTGTTAAACACTTCCAAACAGGCTGTCAATTAATGTGTCACAGTACAATGTTATTTCATTAATAAATCGAAAACCAAGGATTTTGGGACATATGTGTATACAAACTTTTTTTTCTTGTGTTGGTGTACAGAACCAATTCCCAAAGTTTGTAAAAGTATTTCTGAAACATCCTGTATAATAAGCTTCTTAAATGATAATTGAAAAGGAACCAGTTCGTGGATTTTAGTTAAAGTGATATTCCAATTCAAATTGGAAACATACATACTGTATCTTTAAATTAATTTATCATGCATATTTTCATTCATTGGGCCATAAAATAAAAATTTTCTTAATTAGCTTAAAAAAGACACAGATTCTATTAGAATAGTTTTGGACTTGTAGCTTGCAATAATTTTATAAATCCAGTCTTATAGAGAAAGACCTGCTTTAAATGTTGATTAAGTACTGCACAATGGACATGCAGTATGGGGGGTCCGTAGTTAAGATTTTATTTAAAGAATGGGGATTTGTGATCTTCTAGAACCACAGAATTATCTGAAAACATTTTTTACTCAGTCCTTTCTGACCTAATAAATATAGGAGTATCTGGGTAGGTGGTGATACTCTATGTACCTATACTGCCCTCTGAGGCCATTTTCACAAGAGATATCTTTCGGTGACATAATTTTAGTTTTACATTCAGAATGTTATAGAATCAAAGAAAGAGCATTTTAATTCGATTCGTAATATCATTGCTAAAAATAAAGAAGAGAGAAGTCATTTCATAAAGTAAAAGTATCTTCAGTATGTCATTGATTATTGGAATTATTGATTGTTAGTGGCATACATTCAAAGTAGCATAGCTTTGAAACAATTTTTTCAGTGTTGCCTTATTGATAACACGAGGGCTGTTTTTTTTTCAAGTTCCGATGGAATGTATAAAAATAACAGATTGAGACACACCAAACTGATTTTACTACTAAATGTTTGCTTGTTTTATTCTTATGTCTCAACATAATTGCCAAAACAATGGAAACATTTTTCGTATCATTACACCAGCTTTCCAATGCCCCCGGCAAAAATTTCTGCCGCCACTGAGGTGGGTACGTCGGGACAGTCTCCTGAAGTGTTTCCTTTCTGGCAAGGCGTTGCTGCCGATACCTTCAATTCTCAAAAAAGGTGAAAATCATTCAGAGTTGGTTTGGACTAAACGGCAGATGGTCCAAAACTTCACACTTCAATTCTTTAAAAACGTGTTATCGTAACGTTGGCACAGTGCGGTAGTGAATTATTTTCACCTTTTTCGAGAATTGAAGGTATGGTTGGGCGGCAACGCCTCGCCAAAAAGTAAAACCTTCAGGAGACTCTCCAGACATACCCATCTCAGTGGCGACAGAATTTTTTGCCGAGGGCATTGGAAAGCTAGTGTAATGTTACGACAAATGTTTCAATCATTTTGGCGATTATGTTGAGACATAAAAATAAAACAAGTCAACATTTAGTAGTAAAATCAGTTTGGTATGTCAATCTGTTATTCTTATACAGTCCATCGGAACTTGAAATGAAAACAGCCCTTGTAATTGATATTACAACATTTCAGTCGGTCAGCACAATGTAATTACAGTAAAAGCTAATTTATTTTGATCTGCCTATTCAATACAATTTAAAAATAACATATAGTTACAGGTACATCTTTCGGGGTATAATTACCCCTTCCTCAGCCTGCCTGAACAACTATAAAAACACTTTCATATTATAAGACATAATTAGCATGAAGAACAGAAGACACTTCTTATATACTATATCATTATGTTGAACCATTTCAAATATTATATATTACATGCCCAAGCCAAGAGCCACAAAGAAGCCCACAATAAATGCTGATTTTCTTCAACAAAACAAGGAGAAATATATCGAGAACTCAATATGAACACCTGGGAAGAGATTAGAGAATCAATAACTAAAGCAAAGAAATTTTTTAAATACATCACAGGGTTGAAAGCCACTACAAATTGGGTAGAAGAGTTCAAAAGAGACGCCATTGAAGTTGGACTAACTGAACTTGTCATTCACGATAGGAAAACTTTTCGAAGCCGAGTTGACAATATCAAGACATTCAAAGATAAACCAGCACAACTGAGGCCAAATTTGGTAATAACAGAGGAGGAGAGAAAGATTAGAAGTGAAAAAATGAAGAGGTTCTGGGAAGAAAAGAAGAAAAAAATGACCAGAGAGCCTTAGGTTCCATGCGGTCCAAAGTTGGCCAAAGTCGGAAACAAACAAAAAAATATGATGATTATAATGAAAACAAGGACCTACAAACATCAATGCAATATGTGACATAGATTTTAACATGCTCATACACATATGGGAAATAAGTCATTAAGTTTCTGACACATGTCAGTCAAGGATTTTAATCAGTTAATTTCTGTTTTATATCTTACAAGGTCAATGAACCAAGTGTCCCATCGAAGCACTAATGTGTGCATACTCAAAAGGAGGAGACCATCACAGGTCCACTCATAAATAATCTTCAATGTTTTTATGTACAATTGTTTTTATATAATAATCACCATATATATGCATGTAATATATAATATTTGAAATGGTTCAACATAATGATATAGTATTTAAGAAGTGTCTTCTGTTCTTCATGCTAATTATGTCTTATAATATGAAAGTGTTTTTATAGTTGTTCATGCAGTCTGAGAAAGGGGTAATTGTACCCCAAAACATGTACCTGTAATAATATGATTTTTCAAAATTGTATTAATAGGCGATCTCCCACAAGTCAACCCCTCCTCCACGTGGTGGAAGACAGGCAACGGCATGAAGTAGGGGATTGCCTGTAGGGGAGAAGTACAGTGGAGACTTTGTGTGCCCCGGGACCGCTGCGGTAGCTGTGAAGGCTCTATGGGAACCCTGAAAAGTGACGGCTGACGGGGCTCTGGTGAAGCTACGATAGGCCTAGCAAGCCAGTAGTGGATATCATATTTGCTTTCAAAACAGGAACAGGCCTCGGAAAGGACGGATGCAAACGACGATGACCCGGATATGCTAATGGACTACGAGTTGGGATACTAAACACACAGACACTGACAGGAAAGGTGGAGGAGATTGTAGATGTGATGGAGAGAAGAAACTGGATGTACTGGGCTTGGCAGAAACAAGATGGAAAGGAGAAGGTAACAGAGAACTGAGGAATGGGTACCGGTTGTACTGGAGTGGGAACAGTGAAGGAAGGAGCAGCGGAGTAGGAGTAGTTGTGAGAGATGGGATGAAGGAAGAGGTAAAGGGAATGAGTGACAGGATCATGAAGATCAGAGTAACTGTAAAGGGAAGAAGCCTGGAGATAGCCCAGGTATATGCCCCTCAAGTGGGATGTACAGCTCAAGAGAAGGAAGACTTTGAGGAGGAGCTACAACAGCAGTTGAATGGTCAGAGCATCATTGTCATGGGAGATTTGAATGCACATGTAGGAAGTGAAAGGCAAGGATATGAAAATGTATTGGGAGCAGAAGGATGGGGTAGCAGGAATGAAGAAGGGAGAAAGTTGCTGGATTTTTGCAAGAGAAACGGTTTAGTGGTAGGCAACTCCTGGTTCCGGAAGAAAGAAACCCACAAGGTAACGTGGTACAGCAGTGATTTAACAAAGAAATCTTTGGTAGATTACATGCTGTACGACTGGGAAATGAAGAGAAGTGTCAGAGATATAAAGGTAATACCATCAGAGGCCTTAGATAGCGACCACAGAATACTTGTAATGAACCTGGGAGTTGTTAAGGATAGCAAGAGGACAGAGTACCAGGAAAGGAGAATCAAAGTATGGAAACTCAAGGAAAAGAAAGTCAAGGAAGAATTCCAGAAGATAATACGGGAAAGGATGCCAACAGACAATCCTTAAACAGAGGAAGAGGAATGGAAGCAATTCAAGAACACAATGGTGGAAGCTGCAGTGGCAGTATGTGGAAGAACAAGCAACAAAAAGCGGTGTAAAGAGACACCATGGTGGAATGAGAGAGTAAAAGAAGCTGTGGGAAGGAAAGGAAGAACAAGGCTTTCAGAGTGTGGTTCCAGGAAAGAACTGATCTGGCAAGGGAAGAATATAAGATAAAGAAGAAAGAAGCAAACAAGATTGTCGCAGAGGAGAGGAAGAAGTGGATGGTAAAGTGGACGGAGATGATTGAGGAAGACAGCAGAGGAAATAAGAAAGTACTTTATGGGATGGTCAAAAGTAAGAGAAGAGGTCTGCGAGAGGATGTGGTAATGATGGACAAAAACGGAAATGAGGTACACAACAAAGAAACACTCAAGACAGTGTGGAAAGAGTACTTTGAGGATTTGCTGAATCCAAATGGTCATAGGGAGGAAGACAATGTATTGGAAGATGGAGAAGACAACACAGGAATGGAAAAGGACCTGACTTGGAGAGAACTGGAGATGGCTATAGACCAGATGAAAGGAGGAAGGGCACCGGGTGTGGATGAAGTGAGTGTTGAAATGGTGAAGGCAGCAGGGGAGGTTTGGAAACAGTGGCTGTACCGTGTGATGAGGGTGATATGGAAGGAGAAAAAGACCCCAGAAGATTGGAAGACAGGATTAATTGTCCCAATATTTAAGAAAGGAAGCAGAAAGGAGTGCAGAAATTACAGGGGAGTCACACTCATACCTCACTGTGCCAAGATATATGAAAAGATATTAGAAAGTAGAATACGAGCCAAAGTGGAGAGAAAATTGAGAGAGGAGCAGTATGGATTCAGACCTGGAAGATCAACAGTTGATCTCATATTTTCAGTGAGACAGCTCCAGGAACACCACTACGAATTGGGAGAGGATCTGTTGATGACCTTCCTGGACATCGAAAAGGCCATGATAGTGTGTATAGGGAGAAGGTTTGGAAAGCAATGGAAAACATGGGAGTGGAAAAAGAGACTGTAGGCAGAGTGAAGGAGATGTATTGGGGAAGTGTGAGTTGTGTGAAAGTTGGAGGGGAAAGAACAGACTGGTTCAGACAAATGAGTGGCCTGAAACAGGGTAGTGCGCTGTCACCCCTTCTCTTTATTGTGGTTATGGACGAGGTAATGACACGGATAGCAGGAAAGATAGGAGAAGATAAGATGAAAGCAATGGTGTTTGCAGATGATCTCATGGTCTGGGGAAACAAGGAGGAGGAAATTCAGGTGCAACTGAAGGCTTGGGAAGAAACAGTGGGAGAGTACGGATGGAAGTTCAACATCAGTAAATGTGAGATCCTGTTAATGACCAGGAAAAAGGACAGACCAATGAGTGGGATAACACTTGGAGGTGGACAGCTGACGAAGGTGGAAAACCTCAAGTACTTGGGAAGTATAGTGGAGGAAAATGGGAGAAATGACAAAGAGATTACGGAACGTGGCAGACAGGCAGAAGCATTTCTGAGAAGCATTAGGAGCTTAGTGTGGAATAAAGATGTCCCACATAAAAGCAAGGAAGTGTTATACAGAAGCTACTATATCCCGATACTGACCTATGCTTCAGAAAGGTGGACAATGAAGAAAAGAGACATAAGCAGAATACAGGCAGGTGAAATGAAGTTCCTGCGAAGTAGGATCGGAGTAACAAGAAGAGACAGGGTGAGGAATGAAAAGGTCAGGGAAATAGTGAAAGAGGAGCCCTTGCAAGGTAGGATTGAGACATCAAGACTGAGGTGGTATGGACACTTAAAGAGAATGGATGAGAAGAAGATTCCCAAGAGGATACATGAGATGCAGATGCAGAAGAAACGACCAAGGGGAAGACCAAGAGATAGATGGCTGAAAGGAGTGGAGGAATGTGTCAAGAAGAGAGGCGAGGACTGGACCAGAGTGACAGCGGAGAGGTGGTGGGAGGAGAGGACTAAGTGGCGAGGCTTATGTTCCAAACAGACCCAGCCTGGGGCTGGAAACTGTACAAGATGATGATGATGTATTAATAGGCGGATCAAAATAAATTAGCTTTTACTGTAATAATTTGTGTCCTTACGGGCCGATATGAGCAACATGACGGAGCACAATGTAATCCCAATTGCTGGGACATGTGAAAAATAACCTGAAAAAAATAACTTGATTAAAATTTATATTTGTTTTGGACTACAGAAGAGGGAAAAAACTTAGGAATGACATGTTCTGCTCATCAAGTAACCATCATCAGATCCAAATAGATGACATAATAGCAGATACTGTTAGCGGGTGTCATTGTAGGTTTGGTAGTGGAGAGCTATTTGTAGAACATTCCTGTAAATGACCTATTGCCTAGCAACTACCGTTGCTGAGAAATCAGCATGACAACAAACACACTATAGTAGTTAGTACGGCGCGATCCTATTAGCCCGGAGGTCCATATTCAAATCTATCTGATTCTCTAACTTAAGCAGCTGATGAAATGACACCTGTGCGAGTTCTTGCCTTATTAATTGTCCAATGGCGATAAAAATCTGTGGATGTGACGAACAGACATAGAAAAACAAACGATCAAAAGTGCAGAACAACAATCGAATGATTTATTGCAGAGTTAGAGTGTTACAAAGTGAGGACGTCAATAATGTGTTGGTCCACCCCTGGCCTGGCTGCAAGCTGTCACTCGACGTGGCATGGAATGATAAAGTTCCTGGATGGTGTCCTGCGGAATTTTGTGCCGAATGGGCTAAATCGGCGACATTCCGGGATGTTGCAATTGCCTTCCCATGACGTCCCAAATGTTCCCTATGGGAGAGAGATCAGGCGACTGAGCTGTCCAAGGAAGGATAGGGCAAGCTTGAAGACAGTCCATAGCAACACGTGCCGTGTGTGTCCGGGCATTATCCTGTTGGAAAGTAAGGCATGGATGTCGCTGAAGGAACGGTAGCACAACCGGCCATAGATTGTCATCAACATACCGCTGTGCTGTCAGTGTGCCAGGAATGACCACCAGAGGGGTCCGGCTATCAGACCAGACCATCACACCCTGTTGTGGGACTGTGTGGCTTGCGATAGTCAAGACAGGATCCCCACGCAGGCCTGGACGTCGCCAAACACGTCTGCGGTTGTTGTCAGGCCACCGTTGGAAACAGGACTCGTCACTAAAGACTGTACGTCCCCAGTCAGTGCAGTTCCATGTTGCTCGAGCGCTGCACCACTGTAATCTGACTGACAGTGAATAGGCGTGAGTGGTAAACGGCGTAATCGGTGGTGCGAGTGCAAATTCCTGTCGCTCAGGCGTCTGTTGAGGGTCATGGTGGACACGTGTGTGGGTCACGCGCTGGATCGTTGATAACGACAACTCCGGTGCTGTGTCAGCTGTTGTAACAATTGCTCTGTCTGCCCGTGCTGTTGTGGCCCTCGGTCGACCACTGCCGTTGCTGACCCACGCTTGTCAGCATCGTCTGATCACCACATCACTTCGACCCAAATGTCCAGCGATAGCTCGATTCGACCAAACAGTTTCTTTCAATCCGATCGCACGACCTCTTTCAAGCTCTGACATCTGCTCGTAATGAGCACGAATCTTTCGGCGTGGCATTCTTACAGCCGAGGTTCAAATATCTCAGTCAAATGCAACAGCTACTTGGAGCATACGCTTCAGAATCGCGCCTTATATACACCCGATGCATGCGCAGTTCGGATGCGTGGGAGCTGCTATTCATTCATTGGACACGAAGCTTTAATCAGTTGCATGTTCGGTCCGAATGTCTTTGCATACGTAATTTCCTTACAATCGGACAATGCCTTCCCAGAGCGTCGTTTTTTTTTTTGTTATACAGTGTATATCCTTGAATAGAAACAGTCTGTTACTATTGATAGGCTAGCTGTGTTACTCAGCGGTAACGTTCTCACCTGCTGTGCTCCAGGTTGCAGGTTCGATTCCTGGTGCAGTCAGCTGGCTTTTGAGGGTGCGCAAATGTGAGGGAGCCGTGTCAGTAAATTCACTGGGAAAGATCCCCATTCTGGCACTCCGGGGTCTCTAAAAGCCGCAGTAGTTAAAATGGATGCAAAAAAATAGCATTATTATTATTACTACTATTGATAACCCTTTATTTATAAGGAGAATTTTATGTGATACCTATGTTTTTCTTCTTGTACAGGACATTGATGAAGAAGATGGTGAAGAACTTAACCTGGAACCTACTGTTATTTTGGAATGGTATGTGATAATGTATTTTGATATTAGGTGACAGGAGATAACAGCTCAAATTTTAGTTATTTGTGTCACTAAAACTGAAAACGAAAACCTTAATTAAGTCATGTATGGAAGTGGCTGAATTCTAAGTGCTCTAGTGCAAGTGTCAAGAAGGAAAAATTTTAACACTAGCTTGCTCCTAAATCAGAATAGAAATGTATGTATTCCCAAATGAGGACATAATCTTCTTCTTGTCCTCTTCTTTATTTCTTCTTCATGTGCCATCTCTAAGAAGGTTGGCGATCATCACAGCACTAGCAGCACTCAAAAGTTCATTGAAACTACATTTGAACCTTTTTTTTAAGTTGTCCAACCAAGAGGTCCTTCTTCTTCCTCGACTCGTTCTGTCCTCAACCTTCCCTTGAATAATTTATTGTAGAAGACGATACCTGTCTCCTCTCATTATATGGCCCAAGTATTGTAACTTCCTAATTTTGACACAGGTAATTATATCCTTATCTTAACCTATCCTATGCAATATCTCAAGATTTGTGATTCTATCCATCCCGCTTACTCGTAAGAACCTTCGATATGTTCACATCTCAAACGCCTCTAGTGTGTTAATCATATCTTGTTTGAGTGTCCAAGCTTCCATACCAAAGAAGAGTACCAAGAACACGTAACATTTTAGCAACCTTAGTTTTAAATTTATACTAAGGTCTCTATTGCACAATACATTTCTCATTTGATTGAATGCACTTCTCGCTTGCCTATCATTGTCTTAATTTCTTGAGAGCAATCATTGGTATCATTAACTATGGTTCCTAAATATCTGTATTTCTGAACTCTTTGAACTGCTTCATCTTTGATTATTATTGGATTATTCTCTTTCGAAATTACTGTGAAACTGGTTTTCTTAACATTTAGAGTTAAACTACTTTTCTCGATGGCTTCTACCACTCTATCCGTCAACAGTTGTAGATCTTCAAGACATCCAACGAGTATCGTCTGCAAATCTTAAATTATTTACAAGTTTGCCATTCACCTTAATCCCTGATGTAACACCCAAAAGGGCAGTTTGAACTATGTCTTCAGAGTAGGTGTTGCATAATAATGGAGACAGTGCACATCCTTGTCTCACACCTCTTGCAATTTTTATCTAATTTGAAACCATGTTGCCTTCTCTTATTACTGCGGTCTGATTATTGTAAAATTGGGTAATAATTTTCATATTCCTTCTGTCTAATTTTTTCTTCTGAGCAACTGAATCAGTTGATCATGTCGAACTTTGTCAAAGGCTTTATTATAATCCAGGAAACAAACATATATTGGCTGATTCATTTCCAGGCATCTTTGTGTGAGTACATTAGAGGCTTCTCATGTTCCCAGGGCATTCCTGAAACCAAACTGAGTTTCATATAGATCTTGTTCTAGTTTACTATGTATTCATCATGTGACTCATTAAACTAATTATCCTATGGTCATTATTTATTTTTGGTATAGCTAATGAGTGTGGATTGAAGCCAGTCATGAGGAATAATACCGGTTTTATAAACCGTACTAAATATATCTACCAAAAACCCTAAATTTTCTTGATTAATGAGTTTTATTAATTCAGATGGTATTGAATCTGGAGCTGGCGCTTCGTTGTCTTTTGCATTTTGAGCTGCGTGAAGTATTTCTTCCTTTGTAATGTCTGGGCCACAGTCATTCTGTTGCTCTTCATAGGCCGGATCAATTTCTCTTTCATCTGCATACAAATCTTGTATGTATTCCGTCTATCTGCTTATTTTTCCTTCCGCATCACAAAGCATATCACCATTTTTGTCCCGCAATATGCTTATCTTCCTAATATTTAGGGTTCGATTGTCTTGATGAACTCTCTTCACTGCTATGTCCTCAGGTCTCTCTCAACTGCATCCCTCCACCTTAGCCCCTGTCTAACTCTAGTTTTCTTCCCTATTATTGTTATTTGTATCTCTACAGTCTGTCAACACAAATTTGCCCTACGACTGGGTAGGGTACAAAGTATGTAAATACACTCCTGGAAAAAAAAAAGTTATTGGTTATTATTACTGCTCCTGGAATAGCTCCTCTGATTTTGCTCGCTCTCAGGTTCCTTAGCCATGAGATCTTGTCATTCTCCATTCCAACACCAGATGCATTAAACACTACTTCTGCTAGTTCCTCATATGATCCAAGTATATGAGTTTCCTCAGCTTAACTTCTGTAAAGAACACTTGCCCATAGCCCATTCGGCACAGATATACAGTACTTTATTGATCAGATAACCCATGAAACCCACAGTAATTGTTGTTATATCTTCATTTCAAAATCTTTGATAATCTTTTAGGATGGTTTGGTTTGAGACACCAGTGAAACATGGGAAACGGATAATAGAGGAAATATTTCTATGAAAAGAAATCCAAGATTTCTTTATTCTTCATCATAATGTTGACCCACTGGTGTAGGGTCCTCTTACTTGGTCATATTACAGCATTTTGTGTGATCTTCTGTGTCTCTGCTTTTGACTGACAATATTTAGGTCCCATTTAATAGCGTCCTGCCAATATTGGTTTGGCTGTCCTCAAGGATGCTGGCCTGAGACATCGAAATGGGAGAGATGGAAACTGTACCAGGTGCTGCTCATAGAACGTGCTGCATGAGCCAGGGTGCTTCTCTCTTTATTCTCCACAATTGGCACAATGCCAACTTGCTATGTTATTTTGTCGTATAGTATTGAAGTCAACACAGAACCTTTATGAATAAATTCATGGTTACATAGTTGATGAGGGAGAAACCCATAATCCAGTGGTGCATTCTTATTTCTATTGCATGTAAGCTGGCGCTTAGTGATTTTATCAGATAGTCAAAGATTGCTTTCAGTTCGACTGACATTGGTACTATTTGGTATATGTTTGACTTGAGGCAAAGTAGCATTCTTCAGTTGCAAAGTACACCTGTAACTTCTTTCAATTGCATCCTGGTCACATTTATTCTTGTTCATATATCATCGCTGATGCCACCATCTTTTATCATGAATGTAAAACCACAGTTCTATAATTGAATTTGAAATTCTGGCTTTTCCAGAACAGGCATACTTACCTGTACAATACAGAGACCATCCACATTATTACAGTCAAGCTAGATTAGTTGAAAGTTGAAGGGAGCTACAGAAAATTGCTTAAGATTCCATATTTTTATATTCAGGAATACAAAGCAATGGATTTAGTGATAAAGGTTCTGTGTTGACCTACAATATTATACCAAAAGATAGAAGCTTGATGACATTGAAATTCTCTTGCAAATGATAGGTCAGATAGATGTATTGGTAGTTACAGAAACTTGGGTGAAAAGTAATGAGGCAGATTTTTATAACTTCAACAATTTCACAAGCGTGTTTGCTCATAGAGATGACAAAGTTGGTGGGGGTCTGGGTATTTATGTATCACCCAAATGGAAAGTGAATGTTAAAAGAAAGTGTGGAATGAATCATAGTTTGAAGTGGATTGAGGTATTCAGAGATGATGTTAAAAGTAATAGGCCAACATACAAAAGCATTGATATTATTGCAGCATATAACCCCAATAGAAGCAATGCCATACCCTTCTTAAATTCATTTGAAAGTTTTCTTAGCCAGATAAACAATAAATTATGCATCTTCCTTGGAGATACCAACATTGATATCCTAGCTGATGATCAATTAAGAGGGAAATATCTAAATCTAATAGCATGCTATGGTTTTAAATAGTGCAACACTAAATATGCTACATGACTTTGTGACACTGCAGCTACCTTAATAGATCACGTGTCACTAAACAATTCAGAATTAAGTTTTAAAATATCAAATGTCAGCAATGATATTAGTGATCACAGTATATTAATTCTTGATATTTCCAAGACCAATTATAGCATGTACACTCAGTCACATAACTCGACAAAATCAACAACACACGAGGACTCTTGGATAGGCAACACACACCTGAAACTAATATATCTGTAAACGCAGATTCCCATAATGATGCAGACAGTACTGTTAACTCTCTATATAACTCTTTCATCAAACAATTGAATCTAAGGAACAGGCATAGCCGAAGAAAAATAACAAACAATACTAACAATAAAAGAAAGCCTCCGTGGCTTAGGCGGCAGCACGCCGGCCTCTCACCGCTGGGTCCGTGGTTCAAATCCCGGTCACTCCATGTGAGATCTGTGCTGGACAGAACGGAGGCAGACAGGTTTTTCTCTGGGTACTCCGGTTTTCCCTGTCAAAATTTCATTCCAGCAACACTCTCCACTATCATTTCATTTCATCTGTCATTCATTTAATCATTACCCCAAAGGAGTGCATCAGGCCTCGGCAGCCGGCACAGTTCATATCCTCGCCGCTAGATGGGGGCTTCATTCATTCCATTCCTGACCCGGTCGGAGACTGGAAGCAGGCTGTGGATTTTCATTTCATTTCACTAACAATAAAAGACCGACTACTAACTTACCATGGGTCACAGCTGAACTTCTTACACTTATAAAACAATGAGACACTCTGCATGCAAAGCTCAAAAATCCCCTTCACAAAAATAATAATGATATGAACCAAGAATACTGTAGATGCAGGAATAGTGTAACAAACTTAAAAAGAAGACTAAAGTCAAATTACTACTCAGAAAAATTCAGAACATATGGAAACAATTCCAATAAAACTTGGGAGACTATCAAAGAAATCATAAACAACAAAAAACGAACAGTTGAGACATGCACTTCACTTGAAATAGACAACAAAATTATCACAGACAATCAAGAGCTATGTGAATCATTTAACTTTTTCTTCACAAACATTGCTGGAAGTCTAGCAAAAGCTATTCCTGACAGAAGAAAATCCTCAGTAAGGACCACAAGTAGTCAAATTCCCTCTACTTATATCCAACAGATGAAGCAGAGGTCAAGTCCATCATCACAAATTTAAAGAATAAAAAGAGCTGTGGTTTAGATAGGATCAAGACAAATTTCATTAAAAACAATATGCAATCATTTATTAAAATCTTGGTTGGAATGATTAATGAGTCCTTAGTTACTGGCATGATACCAGATGACTTAAAAGTGGCCAAAGTAGTTCCTATATTTTAGGGTGGTGACAAAAGAAATCCAAATAATTATAGACCTGTTTCTATTTTATCAGTAGTTTCAAAAATTCTGGAAGAAGTGGTAAAAACAAGATTGCTTTCATTTCTGAACAAGAATACATTCTTTCATAATATGCAATATGGATTCAGGGAAAATTCTAGTACTAAGGCAGCAACTATTGACCTAATAACAATGCTACAAGAAACTATTGACAAAAATAATATGGCAGTTGGGTTATTTATTGATCTCACAAAAGCCTATGATACAGTAGAACATAAAATACTGTTATCAAAATTAGAATATGCTGGTGTCCGAGGTATAGCTATAAAATGGTTCGAAAGCTACCTTATTGGAAGAAAGCAGCATGTTGCTTTGAATAAATGCATAAGTTCAGGAAAATATATAACTCATGGAGTTCCACAAGGATCTATACTTGGACCTACATTATTCTTAATTTATATAAATGATATTGTGGAATGTAATTTGAGAGGGCATATCAAATTGTATGCAGATGATACAAATATCTTCTACACTGGGAAAGACATAATTGAAATCATACAAAATGTGCAACAAGATATAAATACTCTCTCACAATGGTTCCAGGCCAATAAATTAACAATGAGTCTACAGAAGACCAATTACATGGTAATTTCAAAACAAAGCATGAAAGAAATCACACATGACAAAATATATATAAATAATATTGAAATAAAAGAGGTTAATCAGGCAAAGTATTTAGGTCTAATCATCGACAAACACCTGACCTGGATTGAACACGTTGAATGAATTGCTAAGAAACTCTCACCTATAGTAGGGATCCTAAGGAAACTTCGGTATCTTATTCCCCTAAACCTTGTGAAACAAATCTACTATTCACTTGTACATAGCAAGCTCCAATATTTAAATGATATTTGGGCTCACTGCAGGAAATCCACACTGAATGATTTAATGACTATTCAGAATGGGGCTATTAGAAACATATTTAACCTTCCTTACTGCACTCCAGTAAAAGATCTGTACATCAGAAGTAAAATTCTACCCCTCAGCATAAGTGCAGAACTCCGAGCAGCTATGCTAATATACAAGATTAAACACAACACAATACTCTATAGCTCTCCCTACATCTTGAACTCGGACAATCATTCTTATGGAACTAGGCATGCGAAGGACGTAGCCTTATACTGTATATCATTCACTCTTCTAAATACGGTAGAAATAGTTTCAAGTTCTCTGCATCACAGTCATATAATAAACTTCCTGATGAAGTAAAAAGTGCACCAACTTTGTCAGTAATTAAGAGGAAAACTATGAAAGTATTGTAGGAAAAATTCAATGCATCTTAATACATCAAATAAGTTATATATAAGCTTAAAAATCCTAAGTGGTTATCATTTTAAGGGACCTTGGTCTAAACAATCTTAGATATAGTATCAACTTTACTAATAGGCCTATGCCCTTATTCATCAATTTGTGTTACCTTCAGAATTTTCTTCCTTGGAGTGTAAACACACCTATTACTGTACAATTCCTCTGTACAAGCCTATGGCTCTTTGGAATTAATTGAATAAAATATCTATTTACTGTTGCACCTTGTCAATACAATTTAAAATATTACAATTACAACTTGTACATATTTTGGACATGTGCCCTTTTCAGCAAATCACACTAAAAGGAAGAATCAGCCATGTAACCAATTTTGACCAAGGGCTTTTGGTATGTACAGGAATGTCATGGAACGAATTATTCATGATTTCAATATATCCATGCTTGGCTCTACCATGCTTGAAATACTAGTTTTAATTGTGTGGCAGCAACAGATAACAAGTACAATATCTAGCAACAAAGCCAAAGTAAATGAATGATAGTAAACTAATAAAAATGTTACACCAACTGAGGGATTTTAACTTTTAGCCCTATATACCTATGAGCCAAATGAAGGCATCAAACATTGCTTGCTGCTGTCCTATCATAAGAGCATACCGACTGCTCTCTCCCTAAGGTGAAGTAGCAGATGCTTTAGTTACACACTCGATACGGATACATTGCAACACTTGGAAAAATTCTAACGCTGATAAATGGACTTGAGTACACGTTGAATACCTACCTAATATGATGGTCAGTTTATACGGCTGTTTCTGTGCATACTGTATATTTCTTTATAATTTTGGTACTTAATATTTACAGTCGCCAACAATTTCATACAGATTTCACTGTTTGTGTTGTGATTTTGGAAGTCATAGAATTAATATCCATGATTTGTTTTACTTTATATAATGCATTAACAATGTACAGATTACCAATGGTCACAATCAAAGTATCAACAAACAGATGTTTACAGAGTTATGTGGTGGAAACTTGGATACGAAATGTATATCTTTCTGGATATGAAAATTATGTTGGAAATTCATTGTTTCAGTGCTGAAGATGTTCATGACCCTACTGTCCGAGGATGTGTTAAACATATCGAAGAGAGGCATGCAGATTGCCAAGAGTGCTGCGAATCTCTTGCTGCTATTAACAAATCCGGTGAAAGTCAGGAGGTCAGACCTTTCCAGTGCGATATATGTGCAGCGCATTTTCGCAATGCTGCGGGGTTGAAGAGGCATTCACGAACTCACGTCAAAGAGAAACCCTTCAAGTGTAAATCCTGTCAGAAGGGTTTCACCGAATCTTACCGTTACAAAGTACACGTCAGAATGAACTGTGGTGGATTCATTTGCAAAATTTGCTCAAAATCTTTTAGTCAGCAAGGTACTTTAAAACGTCATTTAATAGAGCACACCGGGAACAAAGAGTTTAAATGTTCTGTTTGTGGCAAAGAGTATTGGCAGGAAGCCCAGTTGAAGCAACACACTAATGTGCATTTACCGCGGAAATATGCGTGCCAAATTTGCAACAAGCTTTTTCTGTATTCTTGGAATCTTAAGTGTCACGAGCGAATACACTCCGATGATCGAAAATTCAAATGCCAAATTTGCCCCAAATCATTTCGCTGGCAAGGGAGCTTGAAGGATCATGTATTGATTCATAATAACGAACGAACATTCAAGTGTACCTTATGTGAAAAAAGATTTAATAAGAAATATTACTTAAATTCTCATATGTTGGCTCATGCTCGAGGTAAGAGGTATAAAACAACTTCCTTCTTGTAGCGAGCAAGGAAAGCTGACTTGCCCAGTGTGCTTAAGAAAATATGTTGCTTTCAGCTGTTTGTAAGGTGAGAGTTATTGATCAGCAAATTGGCCACAACGTCCAGGCTCTTTACTGAACAAACAAAATTATACAACTTACAGTTCTCTTGAAGCAAAATAAATAGTTCTTAGAAAAAGTTGTAAAATGGACTTCCATAGCTTATGCAAATGCATGTCAACAACTGTGACTGCAGCCTAATTAATAACCCAGTAACATATATACCATATATATATATATAAAGTATATTTATGTGGCCAAGAGTAAACAAAAACCAGATAGCTGGTATTTGATCCTTCTGGTCACAACAGTTAATTAAGAATTATAGTACCGTACTCAGTAATACTCACTTTGATCAATCCATAAATTGCTTAGAATATCGTGAATTAATATATAATTTATTATGTATAACAATATTTCTTATTTCTAATGGACAACAAACAATATTGTTTATACCTGTCAATTTCCTTCTTATAAAGAAAAATAACACTACTTTTGGGTTATTGATGCTACCTATTTCACACCCATATCTATATGAATATTAACAACAACAAAACACTGACCTAGTCCACCTCAAGAAGAACAAATGCTCCCACCAAACTAAATTATAGTTAAAGTTTACACAAAAGTTATGGAAAGCATGAATATTAATAATGGAAAATCAACAGACTGATTCACAAGTCTTTTATATTTATTTTAACCAATTGTTTTTTGAAAGAGTGGTAGCATTGATACTGATTAAAGCATTGGTACTCTCATGATGCCAAGGGTCAGGTTGGAGGCAGTACTGGCCTCAAGAGTCTTCCTCCTGATTAACTCTGTATTGAACTTGAAAAACACTGTAGAATCATTGTAGAATGTGATGTGATCTGAAGAGTTGATTAGCGAGTCAGGAAGTGGGACGGGGAAGCAGCTTTCTCTCTCTCTCTTGCCTGTCACTCAGCTATGGTCCTTCCTAAAAGTATTCGACAGAATTTATGACTTATCCAATTATTATATGCATATTATTTTACTTCACCTTTACTTAATTATTATTTAGCGTATGGCCTTTATGACGGGAGTGTCCGAGGACATGTTCGGTTCGCCAGAGGCTGTAGCTGCTTCAAGCGTACACTCGTGGGGTGAGCTACAAGTTTTGTTCAATTTCAAGTGGTTCCAACTTTTGCTACCAGATGTCACTGACACCTAGTAGTGAGTGTTGCTTGATAAAGCGTTTCAATGGAATCTAACCAGCAAATGTAGCTTCACACAACTTGAATTTGTGGAAGGTTCTTTGACATGCCATAAATCTATGACATGGGACTGCCGGCTTTACTTCCCCTCTGAAGGAAGGCATACTGAACCCTTGATCTTGCGCATAAAGCTCAGCATGCTACAGACTACGCCACCGAAGCCACTACCTTTACTTTACTTAGTCGGTTACAATCTGTGAGCAGTATACTACATATTTTATTTTACTAAAACTGTAGGAGCTATATTAAATTTTTGCAACTAAAACAAATCAATCAATGATCCGATCGGGTACCGGCACTCAACCATGCAACCTTCATCATGAATAAATGAAAATCCACAGCCTGCTTCCAATCTCCGACCGGGTCAGGAATGGAATGAATGAAGCCCCCATCTAGCGGCGAGGATATGAACTGTGCCGGCTGCCGAGGCCTGACACACTCCTCTGGGGCAATGATTTAATGAATGACAAATGAAATGATAGTGGAGAGTGTTGCTGGAATGAAATTTTGACAGGGAAAACCGGAGTACCCGGAGAAAAACCCGTCTGCCTCCGTTTTGTCCAGCACAGATCTCACATGGAGTGACCGGGATTTGAACCACGGACCCAGCGGTGAGAGGCCGGCGTGCTGCCGCCTAAGCCACGGAGGCTCCCTTCATCATGAATAACGACTTATTATTATTACAACTTCTTATTTCAACTGCATTGAATGTCTTGCTATTATGGAAAGAGCTGCCGATATTAATATTGTTATATGAATACTGTATTTCTTAGATTTCAAACGCAGTAAGATAAATGATAAAGAAAGTGAGCTTAAGGCAGGTCAATTTTGTACATCGTGTCAGCTGATGATCTCCATCTGGCCGAGTTTCGAATGCATTATCTTTCGTTTTTCTTTCTCTCATACATCAGCGTGCGACTGCGATGGACAATGCTTTCAGAACATACAGAAGCTTGTGGACGGAAGCGAGGGGGAGGGGTGAGAAGCGTGTTTTAGTCATGTCACATTCCGCGCGCAACACTTCTCTCTGGCTCACATCAATATGTTGAACTTGCAAACATATTAAGATTAGCATGTTACTTTTAGGGTCATGATGTACAATGTCATAGTTATATTTTTGTGTTATTGATGTATACTTACAGATTTACCAGGTGTTGAATAGAGTGAAAGTATTGTCATTGCAAGATGTAATTACACGACAAAATCTCAATAATCCATACAATATAAGCTATACATGTTTAGTCTATCGCTGTTGCTCAAGGAGTTCCGGGGTTTGCCAAGGAATTAAATTTTGGTCTGAGGACTGGAATGTGGTACACTCAACCTCGTGAGGCAAAACTGAGCAGAGGTGGGTTTGATTCCTACCTCAGCTATCCTGGAAATGGTGTCCGCACCTATTTAAACTCCAGGAAAATGCTGAGATGGTTTGTAACTTAAGACACGGCCGCTTCCTTCCCAAATCTCTTCTGAATTATTACAAATAAACTCACACTAGTACAGACACCACAATAACACAGATTATCATACAATTTCTACATACACACACCCAAGTACATGGGGATAAATTGCCATGATGTCAAATGAAACAACTGAATAGTCGATTCTTTTTTACTGATTGAGATTACATCTGTGACATCAGCTTGTGTTGACATCGAAATATCTTGTACTATTGGAACAATACAACAACAATAGCAGAAAGCCTTTATTGTGCATGAATAAAGTCCTGAAAGTCAAATTCTTAATACCAAGGGCAACACTAAGAGGCATACCTTGAAATCCAGGCAAGTTTTGTAACTGCTGACACCACATTGGCTTCACTATGACCAGGATATCTGGATATTGTTAAAAATTGAAATCATCCCCACATCAGCTGAGTGGTAGAGCAGCTGAATACAAAACTGGGTGTCAGAAGGGTTGAGTCCCACATGCAACGGATGTTTCAATTCTCTACCTTCCATTTATACGATACTCAACCTATTGCTGAGTGGCTCTATTTGTCAAGTGTTGCTTCTTGTTAGTAATGGCTATCAAGCAAATTAGTTTAAACTTTGTTTCTATGTGCAAACTTTTGATATTTTGTTTACTGTAATAGTTCTGAATAGTTAAATAAAAAGTGTCTTTTTTTTATAAAAAAGAATTACTACCTTCCCTTGAAACATTCATGCCTCTTAATAAGACTTTAAAAAGGGAACACAGTTGGTATTTGAACTCAAATCTCCCGTGTTGGGCAACAATGAAGGAGACGAGAACCTACGAAAAAAGTTTCTAAACTACTGAAATTAGCCATAAATACCTTTGTAAAAGTCAGGTTCTCGTCTCCTTCACTATTAATGGCGTGTTGAGCTGCCTCACCACAACCAGGACTCTCATTCTAATCTTAGATCAAGATTTCACCATGGGGCTACTTTCCTGTATATTGATGAAATGAATGCAATCTCAGGAGACAGTGGACTTTGGAAAATAGCTACCCTTGGTCCCTTGATGTGGTCAGAACTACTGCAAATCTGACAACTTTTACGTCCTTTCCGTAAATTTTACAAAACTGCAATGTGTTACGGATGAACTACAATATTTTTCGGTTTTACATAAAAATATCCACAGCCTGCTTCCAGTCTCCGACCGGGTCAGGAATGGAATGAATAAAGCCCCCATCTAGCGGTGAGGATATGAACTGTGCTGGCTGCCGAGGTCTGACACACTCCTCTGGGGCAGTAATTATATGAATGACAAATGAAATGATAGTGGAGAGTGTTGCTGGAATGACATTTTGGACAGGGAAAACCGGAGAACCCAGAGAAAAACCTGTCGGCCTCCGTTTTGTCCAGCTCAGATCTCACATGGAGTGACCGGGATTTGAACCACGGACCCAGCAGTGAGAGGCCAGCGTGCTGCCGCCTAAGCCACGGAGGCTTCCGGTTTTACATACTGAGGTCATTTCAAATTCGCGTGTGACCAGTGAATATTCGTTTCATTGCCCTAGTTTGTGTTTACCGAATGGTCTGCAATCATGAATACAGTGCTCTCTGATAATTGCTTCTAAATTTTAGTAGATTTATGTTGATTTCTTTTTAAATTACGGATGAAAGATCATCAACTTTTCTTGTTCGTTTTTTGCAGCAATTGCGAAGCTAAGTTTGTGTGCATGCAAGAATTACGTTGTGTAAATGGATTTCATCTTAATTTAAAATATTTGTGTTTAATTAAATGAAATGTTACATACAAAATCATTTTATTTTAATCCTGAAAAAGTTTGCTTTCCTGAAATGAATTAATTAATAGGGATTTTGTTGTGTTTTGCCGCATTTTGGTATATGTATCGCTTGGGGATTTTACTGATAGGCTATTTGGATAGCTGGAACTACTGAGTAAGCTTACTCGGGAGACACCAGACCATTTATTTGGAGAATAGCTCCCTCTGGTGTAGTCATAAGCTTAAAAAATGAGACAAGAGCAAAACTCGAGTGCATTCACGATGTAAATATTAGCCCTTAATTTGAAACAAGAGATTTTGCTGTCTTTCAGTGGAAACTTACCTTTTTTCTCTTTCTCTCCTGCTCTCATTGTGATTGTAGGTTTGACATTTTCTCCTTGTTTGATTTATCCATAACACGTCCCTATAGTAAATGCCTTTTTTCTTTAGTTATGGTTATAGTAGGGTAAAGCAAAGGTTTTTCATCTGAAGGGTTAGTTGAACCAGAATTGCTTCAAAGCATAAAATAAACCACTTTAATTTATAAGCAACCAGATCAGATCTCTCAAATACTCACAGAGACACTTGCATTTTATAGTGCTTGTCTATTTTATTATAATGTTAGGTTAACATATTTGGTGTTTTTTTTTTTTTTTGAGCTCATTTTCTCAAAAACTTGGTGACAAGAGCTGTTCTTAATTTAATTTACCATTGTATTTACCTAGTTTGAAACTCCGTATGCCATTTTCTCAATATGCCTTTTTTTTTAGTAATGTTGGTTTTGCATTGGGGATGCAAAGGATAAGTTACCTATTGACTTGCCTCCCATATAAGTTTAATATGGTGCATAGTTTTTTACTTCCTTGTGACAAAATACTATGCATTTTTGAAAATGGTAGTGTTTGAGTTCATTACACTTCATAAACAACAAACATAAACTTAGACTGCTATCATTTAACTTTAAATGGCTAACTCGAAGAAAATTTTTCGATGTAATCAATTACTTGATGTTAGCAATATTATTCATGTGGTTAAGTAGCCCATTTTGTTTGTTGTTACAATAATGATATTTAATTGAGATTTAATAATTCAGCTCCTGTGCAATTCTACTTCTTCGCCTACTGAAATTATGCAGTGCTTTGTTCTATTGTCTAATCAGTTTGATCCCTTTAGTGATTCTACACTACGGTACCGTCACCTGTTTTGTGGCACCAATAGTTTTCTGTTCTTTTCCATTTTATTCCAGATTGCACTTTAAGTTGATAGCCTATAAATTATGGAAAAATGATATGAGCTTTTCATTGAAATTAATCATGGTAAAGTATTAAATCACAATTCCTGGAGCCACAGGACAGCTGATAGCCACAAGTTTTATATTGCTTAATCAATTACAGGTACTATAATATAAAGATTTATTTTATTCAGTATAAACGATTAACCTGATTTGATCGAAGTAATACAACATTATAGATTTTACATCCCTTTTAACTAGTATCGCATGTTTAGAGACGCAATGTGCCGTCATTTGTTCTTTAATATGGTACTGCTAAATGGGGGTCTCCCATTCAATCTCCTACAAAATGACAAATTACTGCCGAGATTCAATTCCATAACCTTGGGCACAACTAGCAAAAACCTTACTGCTATGCCAAGCAGCCAGCCAAGTGAAGTGAAGAAAGAATTGTTCCATTAGTTTGCCTAATAATGGCAACTTTAATTAGAAGCTTGTAATTTCTGCCTAATTTAGCATCAGACTCCTCATAAATAGCCTACCTGACTGACACCAAGCAGATGAGATGTCACAGTTCCTAAAGTAGAATGATATCAATCAGAGCTTTAAAATATGAAATAAATAATTTTGATGTTATTACAGTGTTTATAGTAAATTGAAGTGGTAGAAGCCATATTTCAATGTTGCCTAGTTTTATTAAAGAAAGTTTTCTCTAATTTTTATAGTAATGTACACTGTTGAGGAAATTTTATAGGGATTTGCTTTTGTAAGAAAATAGAAAATGTTTATTAATATTTTGGTGTGCCTATATAATAACTGGGAGGTATAAAATTCAGTGACTTCACCTTTAGTCTTTGAGAAATAAGTCTGCCAATGTATACAATATTCTCAAAATAAAATCTATGTTGCCGTGACATGAATTCCATGTTTATGTACAGTAAATTGAACATGATATGTAAAAAGTATATTTTAATCCATACACTTATTATTGTAGGGACCCGATAACCTTGATGTTAGACCCCTTAAAACAATTATTATTATCAGTTTTTATTGCTAACCAGAGATGGAGACACTGCCTTGAAAGAGGGAAGGATGCTTCTCAATATTGTATGGATACAATTATTGAAAATTAAATAGGCTACTTTAATAACTACCGGTAAATTTTCTTTTGCTTATTGAAGTGCAAGTTGGTAGGTAGTTGTAGTTTGGACGTCTGTAGTTCAAATGTCTTTCTTGAAAAATTGTTGAATTTAAACTGGAATAATATGATATATGTTTATCCAAGTTGGCAAGTGCTAAATTGTAAACTTCAATTAATTATTTAGCCTTTTTCCTGAAGAGAATTATACGAGGAGTACTAATTATAGAAGAGTACTAATTTTCAGGAAGCTGTCATCAGCTATGAGAAAAAAATAAATTAAATTGATTTTATGAAGCATTAAAGCACATACATTATTAAAAGCCAGCATTTAAATTTGTTTCAGCACCAATGTGTAAATACGCTTTGTTGGGTTTTGAGTTGCTACTACCGTATATACTACCGGTATTTCCGGGCTGTTTTGAAGAGCATCTGAATAGATAATATTCTTTTGGTATTTACAATTGTCTCATCTAAAGAAAAGTGAACTTAAATCTCGCAACATAGAATTAACCTAATAGGATATATCAGATTGCCTTTAACCTTCTAGTCCAATCTGCATTTAGTTTTGAGTCAAAGGAATGGAAACAGGGAAGATTAGACAGCTTCCCATTTGAACTGGAAAATCTTAACTCGAAGCTGGGAACCGGTATCTATTTGAATCCAACATCCTGTATATGTATAGTATTATTACCAACAGAAGTGGAGACACTGCTGCGTTTATGGGGTTTGCTTTTCCTCTGTCTGCCGTCCATATATGTTATGGATATAGTTTTAGGGAAGCAAATCACCTCAGAGGTTCATTTCTCCACAGCTGATTTATTCTCTTAGATGGCTGCAGTACCCAGTAGGAGAGAGTGATTAGCTTTAATTAGTACATTCCTAATTTCAATGCTTTTGCTGAAGATGTAGAACTTGAAATGGAATAACATCAGAGGCACATGGTGACAGGAGCTGCTGTTAATTTAATTAACTACCGTATTTATCATTTTCATGAAAATAGTTTTCAGAGGAACTAAAATAATAATTTATCATTGGAATCTGTAATCAGCAATGAGAAGTATACATTAAATTGATTTTCTTTAACATAGTTGAGAAAAGCATTGGTATAATAATAATAATTATTATTTTAAACCCTGCATTTGAAATTTGTTTCACAATCATTTCAAAGCAGTATGACAAGATTCACAGCCCTGGAGGGGAAATGCAGGTTACATATTAAATTATGACAAAATTTTCCAAATTTAGTCTTTGAAGCAGTTTTTCAGGGTTGCCTTGATTTATTCGGTGAGGATTGACCTTCTTAAATATTATCTGACAAAACCCTGTTCTCTATACTGGTAATGAATATACTCCCCTCTTAAACAACATTATTTGATTGCTCTTAAATGTTCAAGAGAAATACATTTTGGTGCAGTGTGAGCATTCTTAATTTGGGTTATTTCCTCTGTCTTCTTTGCTATTTCTTAAGGTTACCTTATATAATTCGGATGGCTTATTTTGACGGTACCTTGGCGTGTATGTTTGATTATTGTATGGAAAGAATGGAAACAAATTTTGGATATATTAGACAGTAATTAAATAGTGAGTCAATATGGAGCAATTTTAATTGGTATTCTGGCCAAAGGCAGGTCCGAGCCACCGAAGAGGCTACCCCCAGCCGGAGGTTACGTGCGGTAGGGTGGCCAGGGCCTTTCCGCTCCTCATGTTGGCCAACAGCATGCAGTGCCTAGAAACGGCACACCATCTAAGTTCCGACTGCGCCCAATGTTGCTTAACTGCCGAGTTCTCATGGGATCCGGTGTTTCAACATGACTAGGCCGTTGGCCTTATGGAGCAATAGCAGTAAAAATTACATTATGTTGATTATTCACTGTGTTACTCATTATGGTCCATATTGACATGATGTAATCAAAGAAAAGATTAATAGTCCGCCTTTTCAATACAAGTTTATAAATGTGGTTTCACAGGTATCTCGCGATAGATTTGATTTGGATGGAAATTAATTTCTTTACTAGCTATGTTGTGTTCTTTATGGATTTGTCATTCCTAAGAATTACCTTATTATTTAATATTGTAATTCCTGCTTAATGCATAACTATGTGTGCTTTTGAAGATAACAATAGGTCTTGTTAGCATGTTTCTGTGAGGATTGACCCCATGCAAGTTCTATCTTAATGTAGAATCTGTCAACTTGGCTACGATTTATCCTGGTACAGGCATAGTAGCCTAAAACCTGTCTTGGATGAGGATATTAAGAGGCTAGCAATATATTGTATCTTATTCTTGGATTGGTTCAACGGTGTCATGTTTGGCTGTATGATAACGCAAATCACCAACACGACTAAACCGTCTAGTACAAACATGACATTCAAATTTCTTCTCGCGAGAGTGAGTGAGCATGTGAACGTCCAAGGTATGTTTCCGTGAAAATGCTTTATAACAATCGTTGCATTTAAACATCTTTTCGTTGCTATGAGTAAGCAAATGTTCTTTCAAAATACTTTTGGATCCATAAAACTTTAAACAGATTGCACACTCAAAATGTCGATCACCAGTGTGGACACGTTCATGAGCTCGCAGGTTCCACGCATACCTGAAGAATTTATGGCACAATGTACACTCGAACTGACGAGCTGAATGCGACAATAAATGTTGCGTCAAATTGCTCTGTCTTAGGAACTCCTTCATGCAAATATGACATTTAAACTCCCTCTTTCCACTATGAACGACTGCGTGGGACTTTAGACTTCCAGGTTCACAAAACAACTTTTGACAAATGCTACACTGAATTTTTTCCCCGGAACATTTTTTACCATTATGTATTATCAAGTGTTTGTTGAGACTACTACGATGAAGGAAACTCTTTACACACATATGACACTTGTACTTCTTTTCATCAGGCATGTTTCTGGAAGACCGACGTCTCCTCACTCGTATCGAGCTCTCGAACTCCTGAATGTACTCATTTCCTTGTGGGTCTCTGAAATAAGCATTATAAAATAAATCAGTGCCAGTTTTTGGGCAGTCTTTTAGTCACAAAGGAACATTTCCACTCCAGGATTGGTGTTAGAAACTGATGATACTAAAAAAACTGTTATTTGACACCTAGTTTATGTGCGGAATACTTAGCTGCTGAAGGATCAATCATCTGTAGAAATAAATACACACAGTGACATCACAAGTTCCGTTCTGTTCTTTGTTAACGTCTAGTGACATATAATCACTTTTATGATTCCTGTTTGTAATTAATAAATTTAGAAAAATTATCATCAAAAGAATTTACACAAGCTGAAATTTATTTTCAATACATGAGCTTTGACCGCAGAATAATTGATCAATCACAGACATAAAAGTGAATACTTTTCTACGGTAGTATAGAAAACATTAAATAAAAAGAATCTTACGGTACATCACAATCAACCACAACCATTGGTTCTACAGTATGGTATTTTACTTCATCTTCAGTTTTGATATCCTGCAAGGAGAATGGTGAATGAAATTAAGTATTTTAAGGATATTTAATAATATGCAAGTATTTTATCCATTAGCCAAACTTTTATAATTCTCAAAATTTTACTCAAAGTTTACACAAAGAAACAAATAAAAGAATCTCTGCATATAGAATGGCTGACCACCAATGTTGTCAACTGACAACACTTTTTGCATTTCATGTAAGATAGGAAAAATAAGTATAACCTATTCTCCGTGATAGACACCTCTTGTTCAAAAGGTAAGCTAAGCATATCTTGCTTTACAATGTTTATTACACATAACATATTTCAATGTAACCAATCCGAAATTAGAGCATTATTCCTACGTATGCAAAAGCTTACCACTTCAGTATTTTCATTTTCTGGTGAACATATAGGTTCACGATTCACGAAGACTGCATTCTCCATGCTTATTGAATATGACTGTCCTGAAACAACAAAGAATTACAAACTAGAGAATATATTGAAATAAAGAAACTGATTTAATTTGCACCTTCTTTATCCATATATTGCATTGTACATTTAAAATACTTCTCTCCCCAGAAAATAAATTAGCTAGGTCCACTGTCAAAAGAGGATACGTTCTGGCACTATGCCCCCTTCCTGATTTCTATTTGTATTTACTTAATATACAAATAATCTTCTACAATTCTGACGCTTGAAATTCTACATACAGTACTTGTAGGTTTCATTCTACAATGGCAAGGAATTTCAAAGGCATGCTACTTAGTTGTCAAATACATAGCTCAGGTTTGTTCAGCTTCAGATGTATTTTTAAATCATCTTTGTGCCATCTGTCAGCATTGGTATTTGCACTTTGGACCTCTTCCTGCTCCTTGCCCAATTTCATTCAATTCATCTCATCTCTCACTAACTCCTCTCATGAAGTTACTGTCAGGAGAAGAATCCGACCTTAAAAACACCCACACATAGAAATTCATTTAATTGTGTTGCTTAAGCAAATTTTGCAAGTTCTAGGTTTAAAGTGGATTTTCTAGATGATATACAATATTAAACCACTATTACAGTAGGCCTAACTACCTACCATAGTTAGATACAGTGTTAATTCAACACCCGACACTGGATCCTTGCTAGACACTAATCAATGTAGGCTACACAACATGACCCGATAGCTGAAAGCCTCCTTGATCATCAACTTAAAGCTTGAATATTCTAAGAACATTTCTTAATGAGCACCTACAAACTGAGAGTATTCAACAGGCAAAATTTCAGTTTCATAGCCCTTGTGGTTACAAAGATGCGATGATTAATGAATCAGTACCTCATTTTTGGATTATATATAATAAAATGAAATCTAAATCCATGCATAGCCTCCGTGGCTTAGGCAGCAGCACGCCGGCCTCTCACCGCTGAGTCCGTGGTTCAAATCCCGGTCACTCCATGTGAGATCTGTGCTGGACAAAATGGAGGCAGACAGGTCTTTCTCCGGGTACTCCGGTTTTCCCTGTCACAATTTCATTCCAGCAACACTCTCCACTATCATGTCATTTCATCTGTCATTCATTTAATCATTGCCCCAGAGGAGTGCGTCAGGCTTCGGCAGCCGGCACAGTTCATATCCTCGCCGCTAGATGGGGGTTTCATTCATTCCATTCCTGACCCGGTTGGAGACTGGAAGCAGGCTGTGGATTTTCATTTCCATAAATCGATGCACACGAAATAAATAAATAATACTATAAGCACACATACACATTATAGGCAGCCGTTCTTAGTTAACACAATACACACGAATGAAATGTACACGCATATAAATTACAAATTTCATTTGTAATATTACTTAAGTGTCTAATATAAAGTGAAAGCACACCAGCACCAGATATAAAGGACGATTTTAACCTTCCGGTGGGCGCAACTGAGCTGACAGGCATACAAGTTAATTCTTATCTCATATTCGTCATTCGCGGGAGCGAAGCTACTTCCACCTTTCAGTAGTTACCTCTTTCCACATGACATTCAAGTCCATATGTGCCAGTTTGTCAATGACCCTCCTCCAAAAGTAATCTTCCAGGCAGTTTGCACCTGATAGTGTATCCTTACGTAATATGTAGAGAACGAATGAGTGTATTCACTATTGTAACAAAACAGTTATTCAGCAAATATTGTAATTTTTAAAAATTCAGATTTCTGAGGTGTACCAGACAGGCTTAATCCACCCACTGCCACTATGTTGCGCCCGACGGAAGGTTAGCACAACATTAATTGGAATACTGCAAGCACTTTGCAAAAAACGTTTGTTCTTGGTCTGATTTTCATATCGTATTACTTTTTAAGATGCCAGATTTAGAAAAGGATTTGATAACGTTGATTGGGCTAAAATGCTTGACATTTTGAAAATGATTGGAATAAAGTACAGGGATAGGAGGGTGATCTACAACCCATACTGAAAACAAACAGCAGTCATTCGAGCTGAAGGACATGTGAGAGAAGCTGGTATTCAGAAAGGTGTAAGGCAAGGCTGCAACTTATCACCTACACTTTTCAAACTTTACATTGAACAAGCAATGAAGGAGATTGGAGAAAAATTTAAAGTGAGAGTGAAGATTCAAGGAGAAATAATTTCAACTCTGAGATTTTCTGATGACATTGTCATCTTGGCCGACAAGCCAGAGGATTTGAATGTGTTTTTGAATGGTATGGACTCCGTCTTGAGGAAATAATTCATGATGAACATTTATAAATGTAAAACAAAAATATTGGAATGCAGCCGAAATAAATCAGAAACCTCTATGGACATCAAATTGGCAAGTTAAAAGCTAAAGGAAGTAGGAGACTTCTGTTACTTATGAAGCAAAATAACCAGTGATGGACGAAGCAAAGAGGATATAAAAAGAAGGTTGGCTCAGGAAAGGAAGGCGTTTCTACAAAAAATGAATCTGTTGACATGGCAGAGAAACGTGGGCTATTGGTGCAGCAGAAAAGAGGAGAATTGGAGCGTTTGAAATGTGGTGTTAAAGAGAATGACGAAGATCAGATGGGTAGATATGGTTACAAACGAAGAGGTATTAAGACGAGTGGGAGAGGAGAGATGTTTCTGGAGACTGCTAATGAAGAGAAGTGATAAGTTGGTAGAACACATACTAAGACACCCAGGAATAACAAGCTTAGTTGTGGAATGAAGGGTCGAGGACAAGAACTGTATGGGTAGACTAAGGTTAAACAGATTGCCTCGGATCTTAGTCTCCAATAATAAAAAGCCTCTGGGAGCTGTCTGCCCTGCAGATGCTATGATTGTCGCTAGAAGCGCTGCATTCCCCCCTACATGATTTGTTCAGTTGACGGTATTTATATACATTCTGTGCGCACGAATCAAGTTATGTTACTGATATAAGGTTATTGTAGTACTATAGTATACTGTCGCGTGCCGTTTTGTAAACAAGGTTCTAGAAATAGTGTTCCTGGAATCAGTTGTCATGAATTTCCTAATCGAGGGCCAACTAGGAAATTAAGGATTAAAGCAATAATCAGACAAGGTAAGTATCCTACGCTGACCATGCGATTGAAAATTAGATGATCTTGTATTATTACTCGAGTTCTGATAATGATGATAATCTTCTAACCACCTCGGCTTGTATTGGCTAGCATTCTTGTCTGTCGCCCCCAGAGATCCATGTTTGAATCCAGGCTCTATCAAGATATTTAATTCTGGTCTGAGGGCTGGAATGGGGTACACTCAGCTTCATGAGGTAAAACTGAGAAGAAGTGGGTTAGATTCCCATCTCATCCTTCCTGGAAATGGTATTACGGGGTTTCCCACTTCTACTCTAGGCTAAATGACCAAATTTCTACGATGAGAGCTGCACTGGACTATATTGGGAGGGTATTTGATACGAGCTGTCGAGTCCGCCTCGTTGCGTAGTGGCTAGCATTCTTGGCTGTCACTGAGGAGGTCCAAGATCATTTCCTGGTTCTTAGGGCTGGAACGGGGTACACTCAGCCTCATGAGGCAAACCTGGGAAGAGGCAGGTTCGATTCCTACCACAGCTATTCTGGAAGTGGTTTTACGTGGTTTCCCATTTCTATTCCAGGCAAATGCCGGGATGGTACTGTACCCGTAAAAATCAAGGGAGTGCTCGCTGAGCATCCGAAGCTTAGCTGGATTTTTGGAAACTGAAGGTCCCGGCTAAAGATCAAATCTCATTCCCGCCAGCGAGTTCTCCAAGATTATACACAGTAATTCTACATGTTATGGATATAACAAAAACTAGCTTTTATACGTAAGTGTACAAACTTACCTGCTTACTCGGGGCTTTGTTTGAATAAAAAGACATCCTATCTATTTTAGGCTGTTCCATAACGTATCTCCACTTATAGATTAAATAAAGGAACGACGAACAAAACGTTAGAAAAATATAAATATATTAATATAATTAGTTAACAAACACAAATCTACATACACCCTAAAATTAATATTCATTTACGCCACTGTCATACAAATAAACTCCCTACATTTATACATGCGTAAACTGTTGAAATTTAAAGACGCTCTTTGCCGTTTACAAGTATTAAAATAAAATATCAAACATTTTAAACTGCTGCTCCTTGGAGCGAACATTCCAAATAAATTGCTGGACTGGTTATGTCATAGCCCTCTCGCCGTACTCCACACAGGTGTGAGAATCTCATTCATCGAGCAAGCGTGGCCTTGTCAGAAACGGGAATCTCGTTTCGCAGCAGGAGAACTTGACATTGGCTACACAATGCTTGCCGAGAACACGCTAAAACGACTGCACTCATTTTAAACAGAACTGCTTTATAGAAACTGTTGTATCTTAGCCAAATCTGCTCTAATCTCATTCATACTTGAAAAACTCATTCTTACAATTCGCGACCACTGTTTTGACCAGCGTCACTAACATACACGCCTTATTTACAATACAAATCAAGCACTCAATCCAAAAACATTCGTTCGCTTTAACTATAATCTAAGCTAAAACATTTTAAATTATTATTATTATTATTAAAATGCAATACCCTCAATATTAATAAATGAAAATATCTACACACTATATACAAGTGTCTTATCGCTTCTAAGACAAATTCTTGAGCGATACGACCACGTTAGTTAATTTAACAACGCTCCTTCCTCATAGTATCATTTTAATAATGTTATTGGTTTTACGTCCCTTTTAACTACTCTGGCTTTTAGAGACGCCGGGGTGCCGGAATTTTGCCCCGAAGGGGATCTTTAACGTGCCAGTAAATCTACTGACACGGCTCCCTCGCATTTGCGCACCCTCAAATGCCACCTGACTGCGCCAGGATACGAACCTGCAACCTTGGGCTCAGCAAGCGAGAACGTTACCCCTGAGCCACGCAGCCAGGCTCATAGTATCATTTACTATGGCTCCTATTTACACAATACTAAAACCACCTTTGTCAACTCCTGTTAATAGACATTATCGGTTTACCAATGACCGATCATCCAAGATGAGTTCATTGCGGTTACAACTCTGGTTTAATATGGTTAATAATTATTCAGATGAAAATGAAAATCCACAGCCTGCTTCCAGTCTCCGACCGGGTCAGGAATGGAATGAATGAAGCCTTCATCTAGCGGCGAGGATATGAACTGTGCCGGCTGCCGAGGCCTGACGTACTCCTCTGGGGCAATGAATAAATGAATGAGAAATGAAATGATAGTGGAGAGTGTTGCTGGAATGAAATTTTGACAGGGAAACCCTGAGTACCCGGAGAAAAACCTGTCTGCCTCCGTTCTGTCCAGCACAGATCTCACATGTAGTGACCGGGATTTGAACCACGGGCCCAGCGGTGAGGGGCCGGCGTGCTGCCGCCTAAGCCACGGAGGCTAATTATTCAGATAATAGTGACAATATATCTTTTCCTAATGACTTTCCGCCAATAAACGACATTCATGCCGAATATCTAAATACAAGGGAAGTCTTCACCGACTCTCCTCACAATACAACAATGCAACTACTTTTATACATTCCTCAGTACTCCCTGACAATAAATACGGTAATCTCCTTCGTATTTCAACAGTTAATTTATGGCCAAAACCTCCATACAACTCCACTATAAAAAAGCCATTAACTCACTTGTTCTCAACAATGGTTCTACTTTACTGGTATAGCTTTCTTCTAGCTCAGATCTTAATGTTGTTGCAACTCCACATCTTATCAATGAACAGCGATGTCTGTTCTACAATTACATTGATCTTTCTTAAACGATGTTATTAATAGATCTATCCTGGTTTACTAATCAAGATTACTCAGACATACAACACCATGTCTCCAAATATTTAATAGAAATATACATGTTTCTTCGTACTGGTCATTACTAAAATTGCACGGTTGCAAAACTACGTTAACACACAACGTAGTGTTACAGTTTGTGCTTTGATAACACTTCATGTTATCTTATCGCTCAATAAGGTCAATGACAGACTATATGTGCTCATAGTCGAGAATGAATGTACATGACAATGCATTAAATGTACTTAATGCATCATGTTGTCTTGGCATTCTATCTACCTAGATGTCATAGATATTCTCGTTGCTTCTAACGTTGTTCCATCGCTGTTATCACAGTTATGCTTTGATATATCCCATACGCGTTATAGTTTAATACGACATCCCACACATATTTAAAAAGTCATACACTCATTTCTCTTCATAATTGTCTGTAGCCATCACAATGTTCATACACAATAAAGTCATAATGTTTATACAAGATCACTGTACTTACTTCGTGCTGGAGCGTAGACTTGCCTGTGTTAAAATCTCGCTGCACAAAAATGATAGTCTCCCTTCGGAGTTGAGTAACTTTGCTCGAACACACAAAGTGTCTATTATCTCGTAAAATATACAAAGGATTTTACGGAATTCTCGTGTGGTGAAGCCTTATCACTGGATAAGTATAACTATACCGACAGCAGTGGCTATGCTCGCTAAAGCGCGGCATTAGGTCATGGGGCCAAGCTCTCTGCTGACTCGGTAGACGCGTGGGTTCGAGCCCCACCGTCGGCCGTCCTTGAAATGGTTTTCCGTGGTTTCCCATTTTCAACACCAGACAAATGCTGGGACGGTACCTTCTGACAGGCCACGGCCGCTTCCTTCCACATCCTTGCCCAGTTTCATTCATCTTCATCCATTCCATCTCTCATCCCGACGCGCAGGTCGCCCACGGGCGTCGACTTGAAAGACCTGCACTCGGCCTCTCAGGAGGCTACACGAAAAAAAAAAAAAAGTATAACTATTACTTTATAACTCCAACAAAGTAAAACATTTGTCTGATATTCACCTAAATGTCCACCGCTCAACTTCGCCTATTTTGAAACGGGGCTCTTGAATATCTTGGCCGGTAACACCGCCGTCTCTAGTGTCTCGTTGGACCTCGCACTGTATCTTGTCTACGGGAATGAACAACCTCCGGACGATACGTCTTGTCGCTATGAAGTCAGTCGAGAGAAGAACGCTCTTGGCTGTCGTCTCTCCTTCAACTTGTCTGAATTACGCGCCATTGTTAGTGCCGCGCAGATAATGGCGCGCACTTGTAATATTCCTTATTACAGTGAAACTCTTCCGTTTAACGTAATTCAAAGTAGTAGTAATATCTTCTTTTAATTATCTTAATGTGTTCAATGGAGTAAAATTGTTACATAGGGCTTAAATGGCATAGTTAATCACATTAACTACTGTAGGACCGGGTGAGTTAGCCGTGGTCGTTACGGCATGACTGCTGGCAGTCGCTCACATCCGGGAGGCGAGGAGGTTCAAATCACCCCGCCGGCAACCTGGAAGATGGTCTTCTGTGGTTTCCCATCGTCCTTCCAGGCAAATGCCGGGGTTGGTCCCTAACTATAGGCCACAGCCGCTACCTTCCAACTCCTCGTCCTTACATCCCGTCTCGAAGCAGCTACAAAACTGGCGAGCCGAACATGTCCTCGGACACTCCGGGCACTAAAAGCCATACGCTAAAAAAAAAAAAAAAAACCTACTGTAGGTAAAAAATCCATGTCTGCTTCATAAACCCTCTTCTCATTGGCTGTAAGCATATATCCAATTTTATATTTTATAACAATTAATGGGTAATATTTCGCGCAATTTCCTTGTTGCTATGCACTTTCCAATGATCGAGAATATTCTGGGCGTCTCTGATCACGTAATGGGTTTCTCCCATTGCTTGCGTTCGCTAACAAATCTCGCCTTGAGCCAACTTCCAAGATTTATATTCTTATGTTAAATTTTATCATGGGCTTGGATAATAACATCATTTTCATCATAAATCATCCACATTTCGGGCGCAGTACCTAATTTAAGGCCGTGGCCACTTCCTAGCCAAATTTTACCTCAATTACAAATTCACACACTATTGCAGACATACAGGGACACAAGTTATCAAACTCTACACATACTCAAAAACACGGGGCTACACAAACACGATGTTGCAACGCCGCTAAAGAAACAACAATAATGAGCTGAAGACCGTAGCCTACCTATATCATGTCAAGAGTGCTTGATAACATTAGTAGTACCGTATCCAGAGTTTGTTAGTTAAGGGACGGAACAGCGAGGTCAACTGCCCCTCGGTATCCAGAATCCATCTCCAGTAAAATGCCACCATTAAAATACGCTGCCGAAGTTACGCGCCTAGCAACCGCATGGGTGTAGCCACATTGGACCCAAACAACTGGTTGCTAGGTTTTTTATACATAGGAAGCTGCATTAACGCTGCGCAGCGTCTTGAATTTGGGATAAAAATGTGTAATACGCGTGAAATTAGGCAAAGGCCTCCCGTGAAGATCATCTACAGTGTTGGAGCTACAAAATAGAAGTGAAATTTTATAAGTACGAGAATTTTGCGAGATAGTATGAATAAAGTTAACCTCACTCCTGAGGCAAGAATTGCCTGGCGGGTACTACAAATTATAAATATTTATAATTTAGTGGATAGAATATATCTAATATAGAGAGATATTTAGGACATATATGTCACATAAAGGGGTTTTTGGTTCATGTGGGGAGTGTAGTTGTATTTAAATATGGTTTGTACTTGTTAATATTTGAAAGAAAAATAGCACAGTAGCGCCACCTGGTGAAATAGACATGTACAATAAAGAAGAGAACAAAAGACGAGTCAGTGCAAAGACTGTGCGTGTTCGCGTGACATGTGACAAGCATCTCAAAATATGATTTGTATTTTGTATTGTATTTTTCACTTGATAAATGAGGCGCTGAGAACCAAACTGACTTAAGCGCCAAATTGCATCATTTTCTTGTTTTGATTGATTCAGAACAGGCATGTTGTCTTCTTTAAGGGCCAAAGAAGCTCAAGAACCTTTGAATACAGTAGGTATATTTTTTTACTATAAATTTGTTTTGGCACTACTGAAAACTCCGTAGTCATACAATGCCAAAGGAACTCAACTGACCAAATCATATGGTCTGTTTGGAGGTTTGAATGTACGGCTGATTGTAGAGTTGCATTATTGGTGAATATGTGGAAGAATAACTGGCCTAGTAGGGGCAAACGAATTGTGGATATGTGTCTAAACTCCAAGAACAGTGAAACTGATGTGGATAGCAACAGAAATATCGAAAAAGGTAAAAATCAAAAGTAGTAGTTTCAAAAGCTGCCATGCGTTACAACTACGATTGTGTTATTCATTGTTGAAGTAACTCACTTTTTGTACTTGACAAAGTAATTTAACATATATTATAAACTAGTTTCAATATTAAAATGTAATAATACGATCAAAATTGAGATTCTTTTTATATTATTTCAAACTAAGGTTATGGTTGTATAACATGTCTTTTATCGAAACCATTTTAACAAATATCAGTCAATTTGTTTGTTTTTATGAACAACAGTACAGTGAAATACTTAACATAATCTGTTTTGATCCCCTAGTTTAGCATGCAAAGCCCAAATTAACACTTAAATGAAAAAAGGTAGTTAAGTTACTTTGGCATTGGCAGTTCTTGTTCATACCACAACTCTTGGTGCATAAGTTACTCTGGCTTTGAATGATTTCTTCTATCTGAAGTAATGCCTTCATCTAATTTACGCAAAAAAATGATGTTCGTTTCAGGAAGAGATGGTCCCACAGAACTTAAGCATACTGTTTTAAAAGGACAAGAAACCAATATGGACAGTGTAGAAATTACATGTCCAATTTTAGGTACAGTATTTCAATTTTGTTTACTGTATATTTTAACATACCAGCATAGTGATACTCAGTTCGTTGTATTCTTTATTTTAAAGAGATAGTTCAAATACGAGTGTAACTATTTGCTTAAGATGAGAAATACTAGTGAAAACGTAAATATCTAAATTGATCAGTTAGTAATTGAGTTATTGTTATTACAAAGATAGCACTTCTATTAACTATATCATTAATAGGCTATCATGTCCTAAATCTCTGTATTTCCTTTCAGATATCAACACGGTAGACGATATGGACTCAATGGTGTCACTAAATGTCATCAATGAAGAAAGTATTTCGTTACTTGATGATATTATTTTTCTTGGTCTTGGCAATGACACTAACCATGCTGGAAGAGAAGAATCTGTGGAGGGTCAGATCATTTCCTACGGCCCAGATGAAAATGTGATCGGTGACATTGTTGAGGATGGAAGAGGAGAACGTATAGGTGGTGATGTTCTTGGTGATCAAAACGAAGAGCAAATGATTGGTAATACCATAAACGATGGAAAAATAAAACCTGTGCTTGGTGGTACTGGTGACCAAACAGAAGAACATGTAGGTGGTAAAGATGCAGTAAATGGAGATGAAAATAATAATCAGTCGCAAAATCGAGGCAGAAACGGCAGAAAAATGAATCAATCTGGAAAAAGAATGTGAGGAAAAGGTTAAGGAACTCTGGACAAGAATATACATCTGTTAGTGGAAGAATTATGCATGAAAAAGAATTTCGATATTATCAATGTAAATGTCTGTATAAATGCTCAGCAAACTTTCCAATAGAGCAACGTTCCAAAATTCATCAGCAGTATTATAGTTTAGTTGACTGGATTCAGCAAACTTTGTACATACAAGGAGAGAGTAATGTTGGGAGGAAGCGCACAAAAGGGGAAAGCAAACGACAGCATTCAAGGCATTACTTTTTTACTGATGCTAATGGTATAGAGAAGGAGGTATGCAAGGGTGTTTTTAAAGTGACATTGCGCATATCAGATTCAAGGATTGCTAGAGCGCTTGGAAATACAACACCACAAGATCGACGGGGTAAGCATGCACCTCACAACAACACAACATGTGACTCTGTTAATAATATCAAGAATTTCATTTAAAAAATTCCCGCCAATGAATCACACTACAGCAGACATAAAAACCCCAACCGGCGATATTTGTCTCCGAATTTAAATGTTAAAATAATGTACGATTTGTATAAAATTCATTGTCATGAACAAGATCCTCAGGTTATCCCTGCAAGTTTATACATTTTTCGTACAATCATCAATACCGAATTCAATTTGCATTTTCATCCTCCATTAAAAGATACCTGTAAAAAGTGTGACCTGATGAACAATCAAATTAAGACTGCTGACAATGAAGAAAACAAAAGGAAATTATCACAAGAGCTAGCTGAACATCAGTCAAAGGCAGAAGAAGCTCGTCAGTCCATGAATAAAGATGCCTTGAATGAAAGTGCACATGTCATAGCATTTGATTTGATGAAGACATTGCCCACTCCAGTGCTTACGGTTGGAACTTGTTATTACAAGCGACAGTTATGGACTTATTTATTGGGTATTCATGACATGAGGACTGGTGAAGTGCATACCTACATCTGGAATGAGAGCCTCGCCTCACGTGGTCCACAAGATTTCATCGTGCTTAGTACATTATGTTACGAACTTTGTGAAAACAGGTCACTTAATTATGTATAGTGATCAGTGTGGTGGACAGAACAAGAATTTTAAACTGGTTTCTGTCTTAGATTTTATTGTAAATAATCCTAATAATAGTGTGAAGCAAATAGATCATAAATTTTTAATGTCTGGGCATTCCTATTTACCGTGTGATCAAGACTTCGGATTAATTGAGAAACAAAAGAAATTTCACAGTCATATTTACACACCTTCAGACTGGATTCCTGTAGTAAAGTCAGCTTGTAAGAAGAAACCGTTTATTGTGCATGGAATGAAGGACACTGACTTTAAGACAACAAATGATTTAGAAAGAAGAGTAACTAATAGAAAGAAAACCCTCGATGGCGAAAAGGTGAAATGGTTTGACATTTTGCACATCAGTATAAAAGAAGGAGAGGAACTTAACATGAATTTCAAGTACAGCCACCGAGAAAGCGAATCCTTCAAAACAGCAGACTTAAGAAAGAAGCGGTGCTCTCTTCCTCTACCAACAGAATTAGGAGCTTTATATCCTGGTGGTAGACCAATTGAGGCAAAAAAATTGAAAGACCTCAATGACTTGATGTCTTTCATTCCTCCAGCATCACAACAGTTTTATCAAACATTGCGTTCAAGTATGGATGCTGAAGATGGTGGACTTTATACCAGTGATGAAGATGACTGATTTGATATTTCTCTTTATTTAGTGTTAAAACTAAATAGTTCTAAGCTGAATGTGTTTTGTCGTAATATGTGTTGTTTTTATTATGGTTCCTAAACTGGCTGTGACTTATGTACCTTCTGAGGTGATCATCTAAATCTCCAACAGTCGTGCCATAGTAGCTTAAGTACAAATAGTCTTATTTTTTAAAACTGCATTAGGGTTAATGTATGAAACGCTTGTTTTAACTATGTACTCAATCATATTCTTATATTAAACTACATATTTTGAATGTTCGTTTTAAAGTTTGCCTCTATTCTAATGTTTTACCATCATCTTAACAGATAGGTGACTGAAAGCCAAAGTAACTTATGTACCAAAGAAAGAGACTTCAAGTGACAGTTACCGGCAACTTTTCAAAATCCAAAGAGGCTCAAGTACCATTTAAAATGAAAATAACTAAATAATTCTAATGTTTGAAACAGTGTTCCCAAAGTTCCTTAAAAGATCAATCTAAATATTTAATACCATGTATATAGCCTCTTTGGCAAAATAATTACAAGGTATTTCATTATGTCAAAAACTTGGAAGCCATTTTTCTCAGAATCAGTTATTTGGCACTTGAGCCTCTATGGTTCCGAGCGCCTCAAATAAAGATTTACATTAAAACTAACAGGTTATGGGCCCAGGCCACGTGTAAATGGTATTATCTTGTGAGTGGATCCGAAGCTGAGCGCCTGTGGAACGCGTGCTGTATTTTTTGTGAGTAAGGATAACCTCAAAATGGCAGCCGGCCTTGACTACAAAGTTCAAGTGGATAAACTTGAAGGACCTGAAGACTGGGCAAAGTGGAAATGGCGTGTGTTGATGGTTTTGCGGTCGTATGAACTGGAAAATATTGTTGATGGTTCGAAAAAGTGTCCTGTGTTGCCGGCAGATGCAACTGCGCAACAAAAAGCGGCATATAAGCAGTGGTTGAAAGAAGTCGCGAAAGCGGCCAGTTTGCTAGCAGGTGCGCAAGGAAAATCTGTTGCCGAGCTCGTGTTGACGTGCACCAATGCCAGTGAAATTTGGACAAAATTGAGCGCACGGTTCGAACGAAGCAGTACGCAGCGACTGAACATGTTGATCGAGTCATTCTTCCGAGTGACACGTGACGACAAGGAGGACATCAGCACCCATGTCGCGAAGTTACAGAAGCTTTATCAGGATCTGAACGACGAACTACAAAAGCACAACGAAAACACGTTATCTGAAAGGATTTTGAACGGTCGAATTTTATCCACGCTGGGAAAAGAATATGATAATTTCAAGGATGTGTGGGACACGATTCCGACGGAAAATCAAACTGTGAACTTGTTGATTGAAAAATTGTGCACGATTGAACTGCGTGACCAAGGAAACGTGGAATCGACTGCGTTTGTGGTACGTAGTGCTCCCAAGAAACATTCCCAGTATGGCAGTGGCAAAGGCAGCGCTGATGACAAGTCGAAGAAAAATGTTCAACGAGTAAAGCAGAAGTTTCCATGTTTCAAATGTAAAGAATTGGGCCATTGGGCAAGTGAATGTCCAGTGAAGAAGAAAGAGGGTGACACTAGAAACAAAAATAAGGGGAACAATGCTTCGTTTCTGACACATGCGATGAGTGCGTTAGACGGCGACTTTGTTCAAGCCGACGAGTGGTACTGCGACAGTGGCGCCACAAATCACATCACCGCGAACAAACAGTACTTTACAACATACGTCAAGTTTGCTGCTCCAGAGAAGATTTTGCTAGGAAAACGAGGTGTGAGCATGCTAGCTCACGGCAAAGGAACTGTAAACATTCAAGTGCGGCTGAACAACGCTTGGTTGAGTGCTGAGATGACTGAAGTTTTGTATGTTCCCGATGCAATGGCTCATCTGTTTTCTGTGAAAGCTGCTGCAAGGAAAGGTTTTTTTGCAAGACTTGACGACCTAACTGTTAGAATTGAAGACAAGGTTACTGGAAAGGCGATGATGGCTGGACGTGTGAGTCATGGTCTGTATGTACTTGACATGCGCGTCGTGAAACCGGCGCAACCCATTCAAGTGAATTTAGCTACATCGTCGGACAAACTGCAGATCTACCATGAACGATTTGGTCATCAACACAAAGCGCATGTCAAGAATGTACTGAAGCAGATGAACATCAATGTAGACATGTGTAAAGAGGATTTCTGTGATGGATGTGCACTGGGAAAAATGCATCGACTGTCATTCAAGACACGAATGAATCGACCAACAGCCACCGGTGAACAAATCCACGCCGATGTGAATGGACCAATGTCTACTGAATCTCTTGGAAAGGCACGCTACTACGTATGTTTCAAGGATGATTTCAGCAAGTTTCGACGAGTTTTCTTTTTAAAGCACAAAAGTGAAGCAGTTCTGGAGCAGTTCCTGAATGAAGCAAAAACAAATGGACACGTCGTGAAGCTGTTCAGGTGTGATGGAGGAAAAGAATTTGATAACAAGAAGGTTTTTGAACTACTCGCAAGCAGAGGCATAGAACACAGCATTACTACGCCGTACACACCACAACAAAACGGAGTTGTGGAACGTGAAAATCGGACGATTGTGGAGTGCGCAAAATCTATGCTGAATCCCAGCAAGTTAACGAAACAACTTTGGGCTGAAGCCTGCAACACTGCAGTGTACCTCCTGAATCGCACTGGGAAGTCATCCATTGAAAACAAATCTCCCTATGAATTGTGGTATGGACGACCAGTGGGAAGTCTCAGTCATCTGAAGATCTTCGGAACAGAATGCTACGTGCATATCGACAAGAATTTTCGCTTAAAGTTCGACGACAAAGCTGTTTTTGGACATCTGGTTGGGTACGTGAACGACACGGATGGATTTAGAGTCTGGATTCCAACTCAGAGAAAGGTTGTTCTAAGCCATGATGTGGAATTAAAACCTGAAGTTGTCTGCAATCTGCGCGCCAACGCCGGAAAGGTTGAAGTCACGCTTGAAGAACGTGTAGAGAGGAATCAGTCTAATTCATCGTCTGATGTAGGCCTACAGAGGAGGTCAGAGTCAGATGAGAACTTAAGCGAAATTGAAGATTTTGCTTCGGCATCCAGTTCCGGAGGAAGCGAAGATGAGGAAGAAGGAGAGACTGAAGAAAGAAGGAAAAGCAAACGTGAAAGTAAGAAGCCATCGTGGATGATCAGTGGAAATTACATGTACATGGCTGGACCATCTATCGCTGAAAATAATCCTGACTCATACTCTGAAGCGCTGCAGTCTAGTGATAAAAATCAGTGGCTGAAAGCAATTAATGCAGAATTGGAGTCCTTAAAGAAAAATGATACCTGGAAATTGGTTGAGCACCCAAATGGTGCACGGGTCCTGAAAAATCGGTGGGTTCTTCGACAGAAGACAACGGACAGTGGAGAAGTTCGCTTCAAGGCACGATTGGTAGCCAAAGGCTATGCGCAACAGCAAGGAATCGATTATGAAGAAACATTCAGCCCTGTTGCACGGTATGATACCATTCGAGCTCTGTTGGCAGTAGCTGTTGAAAAGGAGATGAAACTTGGTCAATTTGATGTCAAGACGGCCTTCTTGAACGGCGAGCTTGAAGAAGATGTGTTCATGGAACAGCCAGAAGGTCATCAGGACGGTACTGGCCGAGTGTGTCATCTAAAGAGAAGCTTATATGGTTTAAAACAGGCTCCACGCTGCTGGAACAAGCGTTTCAAGAAATTCACGGAGAAAGCTGGATTCAAAAACAGCAAAGCTGATCCTTGTCTCTTTTACAGCAACAAAAATGGAAAGTAGTTGGCTGTTGTAATTTTTGTGGATGATGGTCTGGTAATTGGCAACGAAGAAGACATCGAGCAGTTCATGGAAAAACTTCAGCAGGAATTTCACACGACCAGAGGATCTCTCAACAATTTCCTGGGCATGAAGATACAAGAAAACCATGATGGATCAATTGCAATCAGTCAAGAGATACACGAGGAAAATCCTAGAAAAAATTGGGATGGCCGAGTCAAATGGAGTGTCTACCCCAGTTGGACGCGAAGAAAATGAAGACGGAGAAAAGGTTTCGGCCAGGGTTCCTTATCGTGAGGCGGTGGGATCCTTGATGTACCTGACTACAGCTACTCGTCCAGATATCGCATTCGCGGTCAACAAAGCTGCTCGAGCCATGGAGAATCCTACAGTTCAAGACTGGAGTCAAGTGAAACGGATATTTCGACATTTAAAGAGCACAGTGAACCATGGAATCGTCTATAGGAAAGAGGACGTTTTGAAGGTCTACAGTGATGCTGACTACGCCGGTGACAAGAGGACGAGACGTTCAACGACGGGTGTCATTTCGACCTACAATCATGGAGCTGTATCGTGGAGAAGTCAGTTACAGAAGTCTGTGTCAACATCGACAACTGAAGCTGAAATTGTGTCTGCAAGCAGGCCCGACGAGAGGGGGGGGGGGGGGGGGGGGGACAGGCAGGGCTGGTGCCCCTGGGCCCGACTCTCCCAGGGGGGCCCGGCGTCCGAAGAGGATGTGCAAAGCACTTATTTTTCAGGATGCGAAGAGATATTTTCCCTGGCGAATCAAGCCCTTTCGTGATACGCTTTAACGTGTCAGTACCTTTAAACATAAAATTAATTGCCCTCTTTATCTACGACTTAGAAATTACCCCGGTTCCTGACGAAGCCACGGCAGGACTGCAGGATTTGGCTTCCCGACTGCGGTGTTATTCGTAGTCTTACTCAACAGTCAATAAAAAGGCCTGTTTGTCGTTACAGATGTTCATTCATTTAGGGGCTTGCAACATTCAGCCCGTGTACTTGGTAGCTAGTAGGTCTAGTATCACTGGCGGGCAATGAACTATTGGCGCTCGGTTGGGGATGGTTTGCATCAAATAGTACTGTAGATATAATTCAGCATTTGCTGACGCGTTAGTTTTACGGTTTGTTTCTGAAGGCCTCCACGTTATTGAATGAAGTTGACTGTAAAGCAGTAGTTTTCACAAATATTAATGAAGCGAACAAAATAGAAAACCAAAAAATGTGCGAATTGTGTTGACTGAAGGGGAGGCTAGTGGTTGTTGTATAATAGGTGAGGTGTATTGGCAACATTGTTGTAACTATTTGTCTTGGAGAGTAAAAACTTAGACCCTCTTAAAACCATCAACTGCTGGGTGAAAAGCGGGGTATACACTGTGCTGTGCTATGGCCTCTCTGACATGATAAATCGCATGTCGTATTCTTAGTTGCCGACTGGGAATGCGTTGGCTGTCGCGACTATTACTGTAATTATTAGGGTTAAGAGTAGGGTAGGTGTCCCTGGACTTGAAATAAGGTACTGCCCCGGCATTGGTCTGGAGGGAGTGTGAAAAACATACTCAGGATAGCCGCTGTCAGCGCCCGGATTCGAACCTCCGATCTGTAGACTTGCTGTAGGCCCCAATCACGGTCATTGGTAAGCTACACCGCGGGGTCTTACTTGAAGATGTGAGAGCTTTTACTTCAATATCAGAGAGTCTTTACTATAGCCACTTGTCAATGGTCACCAAATTTTTACTCCAAAATATCCCAAAAATAATCACCCAAATGGCCTATCCTATAACTCAATAATTTGGACCTAATTTTTGCAAACTCTTCTGGAGGAGGGCCCCCGGACCCCACTCTCAGCTTCCATACCCCAAGATCCTCGGTGTGTCCACTCCCCCATAAACTTGGCTTAAATCCACCCATGATGGTCACCAGTCATAGATAGGATTCAGGATTTTTAGGAGAACCTGGCTCTAGTTTTGCTTACTGCAAAGCAATATTTAATTATAAGAAATTCACTGACTGCCAATTACAAAATATAGTTAAAATTCACAGTTTCTTCTTTTGTGAAAACAATCTACTGATAGCACATAATAACTTGAGTTAAGTATGAGTACTGTACACCTGTGGTTAATTATGAAAATATATTTTGTTTAATGTACAAAGATGTCTGATCGCTGTTCAAGACTTACCACTGTTTAGGCTTAGACCCAAGGGCGGACTCTTCAAGGGCAGCAAATTTTAAGAATGTCAACATAAAGACACTATATGTTAAACGTATTTTAAAATACGTCATGACGTTTTGTAAAAATCATGTTTTCATTATGAAAAGAGATCACGTCATATGTCACAGTGTACAGTATACCCTTTCCACGTTTTTTAACTTGCAGTTCAGTGACCTGAACTTCCTGTTGATTAATTGGTCTTATGACGTAGCGGTGGTGATAGAATTGAGGAGAAAATGAATGTACGGGTTAAAACGATGAATCATGGAAAATAAGCATAGAATCACCGACGGTGGAATTCCATCCCACCTGTTTCCGAGTTAATGGACAACAGCTTTTTTCGATGTGAGTATTTTCCCAAAGTTAAATACTGTAAAAGCCATGCAATTATTGGTCCGGTAAATGCAACTTTTTTCAAATTTGAGTACGACAAACGATCATATTGCTTTTGCGAGTATCACTGAAGTTCTTAAGTTATTGATATCAAAGAGGATCTGCAGAACTTTAAATCTGAACATTGTGTATGCTTCCAGTGCTAGATTTGTCAAACGCCAAAACAGTATAGTGAATTTTGAAAATTATTACGGTACCTAGTTTTCGATGGCTTTAATCTGATATTATTTTTTGTTAATTGAAAATAATGCAATAGTACGCGCTTGTCAGGTATAAACATTGAATTTGCAAATAATTTTGGATGCATTCATCCACTTCCAATGTTGTAAATTTTACATACCAGTATTAACTTATTTATATTGATAGTAATTCACGCTCTGCTTATGATAATAAATAAAGCCTGGATTTAGTGGAATATATCATTGAAATATTATTATTATTATTATATATGAATTGTAGCCAATTATCATATCAGGACATTTCAATTGAACACCCGTAGCCTCCCCAACAAGTTCGATTTCAAGTAGTTCCAACTTTGGCTACCAGACGCCACTGTCACTGACACCCAGCGGGGAACGTTGGAACTTGATAGAGCGTTTCTAACCAAATAACCTACAAATTTTGGCTACACACTACCAATATTGTAGTGGTAGGTTCTTTTACATACCATAAATCTAAGACATGGACCCGCTGGCTTTACTTCCCCTCCGAACAAAGGCACACTGGAGGATTTTAACGCTCTTAAAAATCCGTCGACTTGTATCTTGTAGTTCAGCATGCTTCAATTATTATTATTATTATTGCTTGCTTGTTGGCTATTTATGCTCTTGTAATTGATTTCGTGATGAACATTTAGTGCAAATAAAAAAATTGCAAAATCAGTTTCTGCAAATTTGCGAGGATTTTACAGAACTTGGTTTTAGAGGGGGGCCCGGGAGATTCCAGCCCCAGGGCCCGTCGTCGCTCTCCACGGCCCTGTCTGCAAGTGAAGGAGCAAAGGAGTTGATTTGGCTGAAAAGACTGTTTTCTGAATTACTGGGAACTGCTGACAAACCTCCTACGCTTTACATCGACAATGCTGGTGCAGTTAAATTGGCTAAAAATCCGGAGTACCATCGAAAATCCAAGCATATTGAGATACGTCATTTCTATGTGAGGGAAAGATTTTTGGACGGAGACCTTGAGCTGGAGCACATTGACGGGACCAATCAATTAGCTGATCTTCTAACTAAACCTCTGGAGAGGGTCAGATTCGAGATGCTGCGTGAGAGGATTGGCGTGCAGAAGATGACATCTTAGAGGCTGAAAAGTGTTCAATAGTTCAAGTAGTGGAGTAGTGGCGCTTCTGCCCCACTTCAGAACATACATGTCGTTACTACTAAGCCTCAGCCATGTAATATTTGTTGATATCTCGCGAACCCATGGTCGGATGTTGACATATGAGGTGTCGTTGAACTCGAGCTGACGTCCTCTTTCCTATTGACCATGTATTATATTTTTCAAAAATTCTTTGAATTTTTTGTTTTCGAAAGTTGGTGATAGTTTGAAAACCAAAAAATGATAGAACGTTGTGCCATAGCTCAAACGAATGGTCTTTATGCCCTTTATTTTCTATAATGAAACTTTTTTACTTTTATGTTTTTTTTTGAAAACACTCGAATTTTGAAAATCCTATATTTTGGAAACTAGGAACTCTACAAAAACGTTTATTTGACATAAATGAAAGGTCCCTATGCCCTCTACCCCCAAAATAAATTTCAAGTCTCTAGGATGAAAACCTGTAGTAGTGGGATGATGACAGAGCTGGACCACTTCTTATTGAGCCACCCTCGTATTTGCCCCGAACTTGATATCTCGCTAACCAAACATGGGATTAGAACATAAAGGGTGTCCTAGCACTCGTAGTGATGTCCCCTACTTTCCTATAGCCTCTTTATTTGATTAAAAGACAAAACTAAAAGGTCATGTGCTTTTAATATCTCGCGAACCAATCATGCTAGAGGCATGTTCGACAGGTCCAAGGACTCGGGGTGACGTGCTCTCTGCTATGGACCACTCGTTATAATTTTTAATAAAATTGGAAACTCGATTTTGGGGTAAACACGTGTTTTTGTGATTTTGCCGATATCTCGTGAACCAATCATGCTAGAGGTGTGTTCGACAGGTCCAAGTACTCAGGGTGATGTCCTCTTTGCTATGGACTACTCATTGTAATTTTAAAAAATTTGGGAAACGCGATTTTGGGGTAAACACGTGTTTTTTGTGATTTTGCCGATATTTCACGAAGCAATAACGCTAGAGGCATGTACGACGGGTCCAAGGACTCGGAGTGACGTCCTCTTTGCTATGGACCACTCGAGATATTATTTAAAAAAAATTGGAAACGCGATTTTGGGGTAAACACGTTTTTTTTGTGATTTTTGCCGATATCTCACGAACCAATAACGCTAGAGACGTGTACGAGGTGTCCTAGCACTCGGGCTAACGCCCCCTTTCAAATGTGGTATATTTTTTTTTCCAAAAAAATAATTCACAAAGGGCCTAACGCCATACATGTTGAAATAACGTTTTTTTTTTTTTCTTTACCTGTTTATAATGTCCATGAAGCGTGGTGGTTGAGAGAGACGATACGGCTGGGTGTGTGTGTGTTTCAACGAACCTGTCGCTAACCACAAGGACCATGCTTAATAGATCAATCGCTATTTCGGCGGGTCGGTGTATGAAAGAGCGAGCGTGCGTTTTTCTGATATTTTACCTTTAACGTGTAAACGGTGATGAAAACTTGGTTCTATGGTGGTCGAAGCGAGTACAGAAAACAAACTTGCCGAGGAGGTGAATGCCATTTGAGCTTATTGGATGGCGTTGATCTGACTTGACAACAGGTGACGCTTGAAGGTGAAATAATCTGACCATCGTGGTGGCAGGGAAGTGCGAAATGCATGCATACACATGTGTGAAACCACATGAGGGCTAAACCAGTGACATTCTGTCTTGCTTTGTACGTGACAAAATGCAAGTTCAGGTGAAATTTGATCTACCACATGTGTTCACTTTGGGTGTTAGCTGTCCACGTGCGCGATAACTGTTAACAAGTGACATGCTGTTTTGCTTTGTATGTGACAAAATGCAAGTTGGCATGAAATTTGATCTGCCACAAGTGTTCACGTTGGACGTTAGCTGTCCACGTGCCTGATAAGAGAATGTTCAAAGCGTGGGAATCGCTGAATCAGTAAAAAGTATAATGCAACTTGTCGGAATGATGTCACAACCAATAGATAGGCAAGAGCTGCAAACACCAGTGGTGGGAGGTGAAGGGAGGGAAAGGAAAAGGAAGGAAGGAAGGAAGCTTGTAGTTTAACGTGACCGTTAATCTTGAAATCATGAGCCACGGGACCTCCTTTTTACGTGGAATCCGAACCACAGGACATGGCATTTCACTTCGAAAATCTCACATGCATTGACCGGGAATCGAACCCGGACCGCCTTAGTGAAAGGCATACAGCTAGACCGCTGAGCCACCACGTCCCAAGGAGGGAAAGGGGAATGGGTAATGTATGAGAGAACACAGGTGGAAAGAGAAAGAAATATGTGGAGCTGAGGACTGTACACATAGAGCTATAGGTGGTGTACAACATGTGTGAATAAATAAATTTAAAAAATTGCACAGGTTCACACAACATAGACTGTATTATTGCCATGGTCAAGCACTCACATTAAGATCATTTACAAAATCATAAAATGAAAAATAAAAAATCTTGTTTTGGAAATATCGTTTTTCAACATACACAAAATAAATATATAAAAAATTTGTTAACAGCAAAATGGAAAATCCATGGTCAAGCACTTACATTAAGATCATTTACAAAACCATAAAATGAAAAATAAAAAATCTTGTTTTGGAAATATCGATTTTTTTCAACATACACAAAATAAATATATAAAAAAATTGTAAACAGCAAAATGGAAAATCCATGTTTCCATATAGACAAAATTTAAAAACCTTAAACGGACATTTAAGAAAATATATGCAAATGCGAAATTGACAAATGTGTAAATATGAAAATGGAAAAATCCATGTTTCCATATCATGAAATTGAAAAACATCAAACTGTCATTTTAAAAAATGCAAATGGAAAATTGACAAATTGCAATGTGTAAAATGTGAAATTGAACAAATGGCTATCATTATTTAAAAAAAAGAACATGGTGCTCTATGGTTGAGGTGTGAATCAAACCCTCTCTACTTATTTGGACCACCCGAGACTGAGTAGACTAGTTTTAGTTGTCATACCGCTTTTAAACGTTTGTGTTAAATCTAGGAATTGAACCCAAGAGCTTGTAGGAGAGATCCAAGGTTATAATATGTTAAACAGATAGCCTTGAATGTAGGGTGTGGTAGCTATATAGAAATGAGACGTTTCGCTCGGGGGAGGGAGGCATGGCGATCTGCATCAAACCAGTCAAAAGACTGACGACTCAAACAACAACATGTAGAGCTCACCAAAATAATGTTGTGTAACGGTAAATGTTAGTCAACGAACAGTAATGCATTACTAAAACCCATGACACGATACCTAAGAGCTTTTCTAAAATTATTTTAAAATGCCTTTAACCCTATATTAAACACCCAGTTCACAAGACTCATAACTGCAATGTTATGGTCAAACAAAACAAAATCTATATTTCAAAACAAACAAGTGGTTTAGTCAATGTATACTGGAAAAAGTTTTATAAACCCTCAAGTCCACAAAAATAATTAAATTAGTAACAGTCAGGTTGACCGAGTGGTTATGGTGTTTGACTTAAGTTCAAATTTTCTGTACAAGAAAGCAAGGGTTCGAATCCCTTACCTGATATAACTATTGCCTCAACATGGCTTGACCACACTCTATTATTGTGTACTCGGTACACAAACCATAAATAGAGTGTATTGTTTAAGGTCACTCTCTTTGCGAACATAGTCAGAGACTGTTGATGGTTAACAATTGCATTACTAGTGGGACATAGGGATAGCAATTAAGAAAAACAGACAATACCCATGCACTATTTTTATTTATTTAATGTAAGTACTTGTACAAAAGTTATATACAAACTACAACTCTCTTTTGTCTATTACTATCTAGTCCTTTTCGATCCACTTGCATATCAAGGGCAGATGACTTTGTAGTTCAGCCTCTTGAAACAACAACAACACTACTTCTTGCATAGTCTGTGATGTTGATGACTCTTGATGCGTGGAAGATGGATACAACATAACTTTTACAACAGGGGTTAAACGTTGCTCATCAAACAATGCACTATTTTGAGTAGCAACATGTTTCTCTTGTACTAACTTTTTAGCATTCTGATGATTTTTTGTCAATTCCATTAGTGTTTTGTCTGGAGCACTACATTGATGATCACTCACACTTAAAACCACACTATTTCTATTTTTCATATTGCCTCGACATGTTGTTGACCTCTGTTTCGAGCATTGCCAGAATATTATTCCTTTTACATTTTGTCGTCTATAGTTATAAGAGTAGCCTTTATAGAGTACACGTTGTTTACCTCGGTGAGTTGTAGTAAGTTCCATAGTAGTAACTAACCTGTTAGTATGATTTGCACACTACAAAGGTTATCTCTGTTCTGGTAATTGAATTATTTAGCGTTGGCTTTTATATTTAATTCGTACAGTTTAAAGTGATAGAAAAGTGGTAGAAACGTGGTAGCAAAGTGGTAGACAATTGGTAACATAGTGGTAGAAAAGTGGTAGCAAAGTGGTAGAAAAGTGGTAGAAAAGTGGTAGCAAAGTGGTAGAAAAGTGTTAGAAAACTGGCAGAAAAGTAGTAGAAAAGTGGTAGCAAAGTGGTAGAAAAGTGGTATCAAACTAGAAAAGTGGTAGCAAAGTGGTAGAAAATATTACATGTATTGTTAAGAAATAGTTTAAGCGGTTACATGGATTCATTACACTATAATTTTAGCATTACGAAGCTCATTTTCTATATCCAAAAGTTCTTCCTCATATTTAGTATGACCAGCCTGTTTACAGGTATGCAAGTACTGAAGCCGCTGGATTAGCTTACTGGGATTGTTCCAGTAAACAAATTTAACAAATGATTTTTTTGGGTGTAAACCATTATCATCATCATCATCATCATTATCATCATAATCATCATCATCATCATGGTTATCATCATCAATATAATTATCATCAATATAATCATCATCACTATTACTATCTAATCCTTTTTGTTCATCTTGCAATGCAAAAACCTTTGGCATAGTTTGTGTTGTCTTTGATAGTGTTAGAGGTTTCTTAGACGTTAACGACTGTCCTAACATGTCTTTTTCAGGAGATAATAAATGCTCTTTAACAAAGAAAGCACTATCTTGAGCCACACTATTTTTTTCTTGGTCTTGCTTTTTTTACCTTGGTTAGAGTATTTTGTCCATTTAAATGAGTATTATTTTGAGATTTACAATGATGATCGATTGAAATAAGTATGTTGGAGCCTTTTGTCTTAATCATTCCTCGACACTTTTTAGATCGTTGTTTCGAACAGCACCAAATAACAGTTCCATTTTTATTGGTTCGTTTCACAATATATGAATATCCTTTATAGTATGCGTAAGGCTTACCATACCTAGTCACTGATACTTCCATGTCAACTGTCAAGCATTGACTAAGCTCTAGTAAAGTCAACTTGGTAATAAGAATACTAGTTTAATGTGAGAGCAAATATGGATCCAAAGAGTTCAGGTAAAAGTGGAAGCAAATAAGCAAATATTAGAACCAAGAGTGGGGTTAAAAGTGGTCGCAAAGTGGTAGACCCATTACACAATAATTTCAGCATGACGAAGCTCTTGTTCAATTTCTTTGATTTCCCAATCGTGACCGATATGCCCAGCTTGTCGTAAAGCATGCAATTGTCGAAGCCGTTGAATTAGCTTACTGGGTTTGTTCCAGTATACAAATTTAACAAATGGATTTTTAGGTGTAAACAAAGCACTACCATTATCATGATCAGTATCATCATCATTATCATCATCATAATCACCATTATCATCATGACCATCATCACTGTTACTATATAGTCCTTTTTGATCCTCTAGCAATACCATTTTATTTATAGTCTGAGTTGATTTTGATAGTGTTGAAGGTTTCTTGGACGTTGACAATTGTCCTAACATGACGTTTTGAGGACATGATAAGTCCTTTTGAACAAACACTGCACTATCTTTAGCTGCAATATCGTTTTCTTGAACTTGCTTTTTAGCATTTTGATAATTGTTTGTAAACAGTAAGCGTGGTTCGTTTCGAGCACTACATTGATGAACACTCACACTTAAAACCTTTCCATTTTTACTTTTCAGATTGCCTCGACATTTTGTTGACCTCTCTTTTGAGCATCGCCAGAATATTATTCCATTCACATTCTGGCGATTATAGTTATAGGAGTAGCCTTGATAGAGTGCACGTAGCCTACCTTTGTTGGTTGTAATAAGTTCCATAGTAGTAACTGACCTGTCAGTACGATGTTCACACTAGAAAGATTACAATTGTTTTGCTGATGGAGTGACCTACCATAAGCTTATATATTGGCTTATGTGTTGGCTTTTTGTGTTGGCTTTTCGTGTTGGCTTTTGTGTTGGCTTTTCGTGTTGGCTTTTTGTGTTGGCTTTTCATGTTGGCATTTCGTGCTGGCTTTTGTGTTGGCTTTTCGTGTTGGCTTTTTGTGTTGGCTTTTCATGTTGGCATTTCGTGTTGGCTTTTGTGTTGGCTTTTCGTGTTGGCTTTTCGTGTTGGCTTTTTGTGTTGGCTTTTCGTGTTGGCATTTCGTGTTGGCTTTTTTGTATTGGCCTTTCATGTTGTTTTTTTGTATTGGCTTTTCGTGTTGGCTTTTTGTGTAGGCTTTTTGTGTTGGCTTTAGTATTGGCTTTTGTATTGGCTTATTTGACAAGTTATTTGTGACAATGTATTTAGTGGATTTTTTGTTGGTGTTGGAAAGTAGTTGAATGAGAGGGAATATTTAAAGACTTAACCTCAGCTCACTAACCTAACCTAACCCAACCTAACTTTACCTAACCTAACCTAACCTTTCAACTCTCAGATATTAATTAAATTCTGTGCATAGTCGAGTTGGAACCCAAGACCTCAGGGGTAAAAAAACAATTATTTTTGACGGCTTATTTTGGTAACTTATTTTAATGGCTAACCTAACTTTACCTAACCTAACCTAACCTCAGCTCACTTTGGATATTACTAGTAAGTGTTCATATCCTCTGCTAGGTAGCATGCTAGTAGTACAGGTAGTGCTCATATTTACCGCTAGGTTGCGGAAACATACTTTGCATGTTGCATGTGACACTTGTGAAGTTTAACCACATGCAAGACGTGCTTGTATAAGTTCTCTATTTAAACTCAATATACAATTAACCACTAAATGTTCAGAACTAACATGTATAGCCATGTTTAGGGTATATAGAAGACCCTTAGCAAGAAAGGCTGTCTAACCCACGAGTGTACAGCCTTGTCATACGCAGTAAGCACCTGTTGGCAGAAAACAACAACAACAACAATTTGAGAAAGCCAACAGGTGCTTACTGCGTATGACAAGGCTGTACACTCGTGGGTTAGACAGCCTTTCTTGCTAAGGGTCTTCTATATACCCTAAACATGGCTATACATGTTAGTTCTGAACATTTAGTGGTTAATTGTATATTGAGTTTAAATAGAGAACTTATACAAGCACGTCTTGCATGTGGTTAAACTTCACAAGTGTCACATGCAACATGCAAAGTATGTTTCCGCAACCTAGCGGTAAATATGAGCACTACCTGTACTACTAGCATGCTACCTAGCAGATGATATGAACACTTACTAGTAATATCCAAAGTGAGCTGAGGTTAGGTTAGGTTAGGTAAAGTTAGGTTAGCCATTAAAATAAGTTACCAAAATAAGCCGTCAAAAATAATTGTTTTTTTACCCCTGAGGTCTTGGGTTCCAACTCGACTATGCACAGAATTTAATTAATATCTGAGAGTTGAAAGGTTAGGTTAGGTTAGGTAAAGTTAGGTTGGGTTAGGTTAGGTTAGTGAGCTGAGGTTAAGTCTTTAAATATTCCCTCTCATTCAACTACTTTCCAACACCAACAAAAAAAATCCACTAAATACATTGTCACAAATAACTTGTCAAATAAGCCAATACAAAAGCCAATACTAAAGCCAACACAAAAAGCCTACACAAAAAGCCAACACGAAAAGCCAATACAAAAAACCAACATGAAAGGCCAATACAAAAAAGCCAACACGAAAAGCCAACACGAAATGCCAACACAAAAAGCCAACACAAAAAGCCAACACGAAAAGCCAACACAAAAGCCAACACGAAATGCCAACATGAAAAGCCAACACGAAAAGCCAACACAAAAGCCAGCACGAAATGCCAACATGAAAAGCCAACACAAAAAGCCAACACGAAAAGCCAACACAAAAGCCAACACGAAAAGCCAACACAAAAAGCCAACACAAAAAGCCAACACATAAGCCAATATATAAGCTAATGGTAGGTCACTCCATCAGCAAAACAATTGTAATCTTTCTAGTGTGAACATCGTACTGACAGGTCAGTTACTACTATGGAACTTATTACAACCAACAAAGGTAGGCTACGTGCACTCTATCAAGGCTACTCCTATAACTATAATCGCCAGAATGTGAATGGAATAATATTCTGGCGATGCTCAAAAGAGAGGTCAACAAAATGTCGAGGCAATCTGAAAAGTAAAAATGGAAAGGTTTTAAGTGTGAGTGTTCATCAATGTAGTGCTCGAAACGAACCACGCTTACTGTTTACAAACAATTATCAAAATGCTAAAAAGCAAGTTCAAGAAAACGATATTGCAGCTAAAGATACTGCAGTGTTTGTTCAAAAGGACTTATCATGTCCTCAAAACGTCATGTTAGGACAATTGTCAACGTCCAAGAAACCTTCAACACTATCAAAATCAACTCAGACTATAAATAAAATGGTATTGCAAGAGGATCAAAAAGGACTATATAGTAACAGTGATGATGGTCATGATGATAATGGTGATTATGATGATGATAATGATGATGATGATAATGATCATGATAATGGTAGTGCTTTGTTTACACCTAAAAATCCATTTGTTAAATTTGTATACTGGAACAAACCCAGTAAGCTAATTCAACGGCTTCGACAATTGCATGCTTTACGACAAGCTGGGCATATCGGTCACGATTGGGAAATCAAAGAAATTGAACAAGAGCTTCGTCATGCTGAAATTATTGTGTAATGGGTCTACCACTTTGCGACCACTTTTAACCCCACTCTTGGTTCTAATATTTGCTTATTTGCTTCCACTTTTACCTGAACTCTTTGGATCCATATTTGCTCTCACATTAAACTAGTATTCTTATTACCAAGTTGACTTTACTAGAGCTTAGTCAATGCTTGACAGTTGACATGGAAGTATCAGTGACTAGGTATGGTAAGCCTTACGCATACTATAAAGGATATTCATATATTGTGAAACGAACCAATAAAAATGGAACTGTTATTTGGTGCTGTTCGAAACAACGATCTAAAAAGTGTCGAGGAATGATTAAGACAAAAGGCTCCAACATACTTATTTCAATCGATCATCATTGTAAATCTCAAAATAATACTCATTTAAATGGACAAAATACTCTAACCAAGGTAAAAAAGCAAGACCAAGAAAAAAATAGTGTGGCTCAAGATAGTGCTTTCTTTGTTAAAGAGCATTTATTATCTCCTGAAAAAGACATGTTAGGACAGTCGTTAACGTCTAAGAAACCTCTAACACTATCAAAGACAACACAAACTATGCCAAAGGTTTTTGCATTGCAAGATGAACAAAAAGGATTAGATAGTAATAGTGATGATGATTATATTGATGATAATTATATTGATGATGATAACCATGATGATGATGATGATTATGATGATAATGATGATGATGATGATGATAATGGTTTACACCCAAAAAAATCATTTGTTAAATTTGTTTACTGGAACAATCCCAGTAAGCTAATCCAGCGGCTTCAGTACTTGCATACCTGTAAACAGGCTGGTCATACTAAATATGAGGAAGAACTTTTGGATATAGAAAATGAGCTTCGTAATGCTAAAATTATAGTGTAATGAATCCATGTAACCGCTTAAACTATTTCTTAACAATACATGTAATATTTTCTACCACTTTGCTACCACTTTTCTAGTTTGCTACCACTTTTCTACCACTTTGCTACCACTTTTCTGCCAGTTTTCTAACACTTTTCTACCACTTTGCTACCACTTTTCTACTACTTTTCTGCCACTTTTCTACCACTTTTCTACCACTATGTTACCAATTGTCTACCACTTTGCTACCACGTTTCTACCACTTTTCTATCACTTTAAACTGTACGAATTAAATATAAAAGCCAACGCTAAATAATTCAATTACCAGAACAGAGATAACCTCTGTAGTGTGCAAATCATACTAACAGGTTAGTTACTACTATGGAACTTACTACAACTCACCGAGGTAAACAACGTGTACTCTATAAAGGCTACTCTTATAACTATAGACGACAAAATGTAAAAGGAATAATATTCTGGCAATGCTCGAAACAGAGGTCAACAACATGTCGAGGCAATATGAAAAATAGAAATAGTGTGGTTTTAAGTGTGAGTGATCATCAATGTAGTGCTCCAGACAAAACACTAATGGTATTGACAAAAAATCATCAGAATGCTAAAAAGTTAGTACAAGAGAAACATGTTGCTACTCAAAATAGTGCATTGTTTGATGAGCAACGTTTAACCCCTGTTGTAAAAGTTATGTTGTATCCATCTTCCACGCATCAAGAGTCATCAACATCACAGACTATGCAAGAAGTAGTGTTGTTGTTGTTTCAAGAGGCTGAACTACAAAGTCATCTGCCCTTGATATGCAAGTGGATCGAAAAGGACTAGATAGTAATAGACAAAAGAGAGTTGTAGTTTGTATATAACTTTTGTACAAGTACTTACATTAAATAAATAAAAATAGTGCATGGGTATTGTCTGTTTTTCTTAATTGCTATCCCTATGTCCCACTAGTAATGCAATTGTTAACCATCAACAGTCTCTGACTATGTTCGCAAAGAGAGTGACCTTAAACAATACACTCTATTTATGGTTTGTGTACCGAGTACACAATAATAGAGTGTGGTCAAGCCATGTTGAGGCAATAGTTATATCAGGTAAGGGATTCGAACCCTTGCTTTCTTGTACAGAAAATTTGAACTTAAGTCAAACACCATAACCACTCGGTCAACCTGACTGTTACTAATTTAATTATTTTTGTGGACTTGAGGGTTTATAAAACTTTTTCCAGTATACATTGACTAAACCACTTGTTTGTTTTGAAATATAGATTTTGTTTTGTTTGACCATAACATTGCAGTTATGAGTCTTGTGAACTGGGTGTTTAATATAGGGTTAAAGGCATTTTAAAATAATTTTAGAAAAGCTCTTAGGTATCGTGTCATGGGTTTTAGTAATGCATTACTGTTCGTTGACTAACATTTACCGTTACACAACATTATTTTGGTGAGCTCTACATGTTGTTGTTTGAGTCGTCAGTCTTTTGACTGGTTTGATGCAGATCGCCATGCCTCCCTCCCCCGAGCGAAACGTCTCATTTCTATATAGCTACCACACCCTACATTCAAGGCTATCTGTTTAACATATTATAACCTTGGATCTCTCCTACAAGCTCTTGGGTTCAATTCCTAGATTTAACACAAACGTTTAAAAGCGGTATGACAACTAAAACTAGTCTACTCAGTCTCGGGTGGTCCAAATAAGTAGAGAGGGTTTGATTCACACCTCAACCATAGAGCACCATGTTCTTTTTTTTTAAATAATGATAGCCATTTGTTCAATTTCACATTTTACACATTGCAATTTGTCAATTTTCCATTTGCATTTTTTAAAATGACAGTTTGATGTTTTTCAATTTCATGATATGGAAACATGGATTTTTCCATTTTCATATTTACACATTTGTCAATTTCGCATTTGCATATATTTTCTTAAATGTCCGTTTAAGGTTTTTAAATTTTGTCTATATGGAAACATGGATTTTCCATTTTGCTGTTTACAATTTTTTTATATATTTATTTTGTGTATGTTGAAAAAAATCGATATTTCCAAAACAAGATTTTTTATTTTTCATTTTATGGTTTTGTAAATGATCTTAATGTAAGTGCTTGACCATGGATTTTCCATTTTGCTGATAACAAATTTTTTATATATTTATTTTGTGTATGTTGAAAAACGATATTTCCAAAACAAGATTTTTTATTTTTCATTTTATGATTTTGTAAATGATCTTAATGTGAGTGCTTGACCATGGCAATAATACAGTCTATGTTGTGTGAACCTGTGCAATTTTTTTAATTTATTTATTCACACATGTTGTACACCACCTATAGCTCTATGTGTACAGTCCTCAGCTCCACATATTTCTTTCTCTTTCCACCTGTGTTCTCTCATACATTACCCATTCCCCTTTCCCTCCTTGGGGCGTGGTGGCTCAGCGGTCTAGCTGTATGCCTTTCACTAAGGCGGTCCGGGTTCGATTCCCGGTCAATGCATGTGAGATTTTCGAAGTGAAATGCCATGTCCTGTGGTTCGGATTCCACGTAAAAAGGAGGTCCCGTGGCTCATGATTTCAAGATTAACGGTCACGTTAAACTACAAGCTTCCTTCCTTCCTTCCTTTTCCTTTCCCTCCCTTCACCTCCCACCACTGGTGTTTGCAGCTCTTGCCTATCTATTGGTTGTGACATCATTCCGACAAGTTGCATTATACTTTTTACTGATTCAGCGATTCCCACGCTTTGAACATTCTCTTATCAGGCACGTGGACAGCTAACGTCCAACGTGAACACTTGTGGCAGATCAAATTTCATGCCAACTTGCATTTTGTCACATACAAAGCAAAACAGCATGTCACTTGTTAACAGTTATCGCGCACGTGGACAGCTAACACCCAAAGTGAACACATGTGGTAGATCAAATTTCACCTGAACTTGCATTTTGTCACGTACAAAGCAAGACAGAATGTCACTGGTTTAGCCCTCATGTGGTTTCACACATGTGTATGCATGCATTTCGCACTTCCCTGCCACCACGATGGTCAGATTATTTCACCTTCAAGCGTCACCTGTTGTCAAGTCAGATCAACGCCATCCAATAAGCTCAAATGGCATTCACCTCCTCGGCAAGTTTGTTTTCTGTACTCGCTTCGACCACCATAGAACCAAGTTTTCATCACCGTTTACACGTTAAAGGTAAAATATCAGAAAAACGCACGCTCGCTCTTTCATACACCGACCCGCCGAAATAGCGATTGATCTATTAAGCATGGTCCTTGTGGTTAGCGACAGGTTCGTTGAAACACACACACACCCAGCCGTATCGTCTCTCTCAACCACCACGCTTCATGGACATTATAAACAGGTAAAGAAAAAAAAACCATTATTTCAACATGTATGGCGTTAGGCCCTTTGTGAATTATTTTTTTGGAAAAAAAAATATACCACATTTGAAAGGGGGCGTTAGCCCGAGTGCTAGGACACCTCGTACACGTCTCTAGCGTTATTGGTTCGTGAGATATCGGCAAAAATCACAAAAAAAACGTGTTTACCCCAAAATCGCGTTTCCAAATTTTTTTAAAAAATATCTCGAGTGGTCCATAGCAAAGAGGACGTCACTCCGAGTCCTTGGACCCGTCGTACATGCCTCTAGCGTTATTGCTTCGTGAAATATCGGCAAAATCACAAAAAACACGTGTTTACCCCAAAAGCGCGTTTCCCAATTTTTTTTAAAATTACAATGAGTAGTCCATAGCAAAGAGGACATCACCCTGAGTACTTGGACCTGTCGAACACACCTCTAGCATGATTGGTTCACGAGATATCGGCAAAATCACAAAAACACGTGTTTACCCCAAAATCGAGTTTCCAATTTTATTAAAAATTATAACGAGTGGTCCATAGCAGAGAGGACGTCACCCCGAGTCCTTGGACCTGTCGAACATGCCTCTAGCATGATTGGTTCGCGAGATATTAAAAGCACATGACCTTTTAGTTTTGTCTTTTAATCAAATAAAGAGGCTATAGGAAAGTAGGGGACATCACTACGAGTGCTATGACACCCTGTATGTTCTAATCCCATGTTTGGTTAGCGAGATATCAAGTTCGGGGCAAATACGAGGGTGGCTCAATAAGAAGTGGTCCAGCTCTGTCATCATCCCACTACTACAGGTTTTCATCCTAGAGACTTGAAATTTATTTTGGGGGTAGAGGGCATAGGGACCTTTCATTTATGTCAAATAAACGTTTTTGTAGAGTTCCTAGTTTCCAAAATATAGGATTTTCAAAATTCGAGTGTTTTCAAAAAAAACATAAAAGTAAAAAAGTTTCATTATAGAAAATAAAGGGCATAAAGACCATTCGTTTGAGCTATGGCACAACGTTCTATCATTTTTTGGTTTTCAAACTATCACCAACTTTCGAAAACAAAAAATTCAAAGAATTTTTGAAAAATATAATACATGGTCAATAGGAAAGAGGACGTCAGCTCGAGTTCAACGACACCTCATATGTCAACATCCGACCATGGGTTCGCGAGATATCAACAAATATTACATGGCTGAGGCTTAGTAGTAACGACATGTATGTTCTGAAGTGGGGCAGAAGCGCCACTACTCCACTACTAGTTCATCTTGTTTATTTTTTTAAATTTGTATTTGATTTTTCTTTGGAGGAAGTGTTAATATTTGAAAGAAAAATAGCACAGTAGCGCCACCTGGTGAAATAGACATGTACAATAAAGAAGAGAACAAAAGACGAGTCAGTGCAAAGTCTGTGCGTGTTCGCGTGACATGTGACAAGCATCTCAAAATATGATTTGTATTTCGTATTGTATTTCTCACTTGATAAATAAAGACTTACATTAAAACTAACAGTACTATAAGTATTATGAACGACAACCTACATAACCTTACAGCTGATTCACTAACACCAATAAATTTTATCCTACAACTTTTCTGAGTTATGATTTTTCACTTAATTTATTTAAGCAGTGAATTGTGTTTCCAAATAACAATTAGGCCTATCCCAGACTGAAAATTTCTGCCTAAATATTTTATTTTTTGCACTTTCAGAAAACAATTATCATGTAGGCCTACGCCCTGCAACAAAGTTACAGTAACCGTATAGTGACATTATTCAAGCCAATGAATACTGCTTATTTCTGAAGTGATGGAGTGGCACGTCTTGTGATTATCAGGGACGTTTCGGTGAAAAAGTCAGCTTGGTGTCAAGAAATGAGGTGATGTGGATAGTGGCAAATCAGGCTACCATGGCATTATGTCAAGATTGTTAGAAAATATTTTAATTATTTCAGCATGAAGTATTTGTGATAAAGCCAGTGGTGCTATAAAGTTATCAATAAAAGTGAAAATATAATAACCTAGGTGTGTACTTAGTTCCTTGTGTGTTACTTATCTGGACATTTTTTCAAACATTGGACATTAAAATTAGGCTAGTTCAATGAAGATATGGAATGCCACAGTATTGCACATTTAAGTTATTATGAGTTATAATAAAACTATAATGCTATTCAAAATATCGAGCCTTAATACTTAACTGCAATGTTTATACCAAACATCTTTAATAGATATCAGGAAGTACTGGTATATTATTGGGAAGTAGGCTACTCCCCTGCGATTCAACTTACACGCTCCTGCAGAAGTGTGGATGTGTTTTTCTCTCCTCACAATAGGCCTTTTTTGTTACTGAGCAACTGAGTTTAATTGTAATTGTAACAGGTCTTTTTATCACAGGTTGTGGTGCATTATACAGGGTTAATCAGCTAAGATGTTACACGGCAATAACTTCTAAACCATTAAAGATATCGGTATTCTGTTTTCACTTTTGTGAATGGTACTAAGGGGCTGATAAGCTAACCTATACTATTTTTTCCTTTTATTTTGAATAGCTGAGATATTGGTATCAACTTAGTTTTTTTAATGGAACTATACTAATTTTTGCATACAGGGTAACAGATTTCACTGAGACAAATTCAACTGTGTTCTTATTTCCCAAATCGGACTAGTCCTTTTTTAGAAATAGAGGATATGAAAATTGTGCCAGGCCACGCCTTCTTTTGGTGACGCGATGTGCGAATGGCTGCTGAGTTGGAGTCACGGCTTATTGGTGCCCTTACCTAGCCTAGCCTCGCACACAGGCATAATCTGCTTCAAACCAGAATGAATATCCTGAAATCAGAATCGTAGTCGTTATTATCGGTGTTTGGTTCTTCGGGAAATGTAAATAAGTAATAAAAGAATAGGAAAATGAAGTTTTATTTGTTGTCCAATAATTTCTTACGTCACTAGCTGTTTGGTATAATGGGACAAAGTAACAGATTTTGGTGTACATTGCTTTTGATTTGCTATAACATGTAGAATAAATAATTCACGATGCGTAACACACTTCGGGAGCTTTAAATGTACCAGTGGATAACACGAAATGAGAAAGCGTAACTTTTTGCAAATACAGTACGTACATAATAGTCAAAGTTGAAAAAGTATTTAAACAGTTGGTATAAATTATGTATTAGAGTTACGTAACCGAGAGCACTAACGCACTAGTTCGTGCCTCGCTGGCATCGAGAGAGCGTGGGTTCGAATCCCACCTTGGCCGTCCTGAAAATAAATTTCATGGTTTCCCATTTTCACCACCGGGAAAATGCCTTGGTGGTTCATTTCAATAGGCCCACAGACGATTACCTTCCAAAATCCCTTCCCTGACCCATTCTGAAAAGAAAATACATGGCCAATGGCGGTATTAATAACATTATTAATAGAAAGTTTACTGCTTCTTCAGGAAAAGAGTGGCCTTTTCAAGCGTGGCTACATCAGGTTGAATGGAAAATCATTGCACTGTAGACCGCGATCCAGCTGCCAGCGGTCATTGAGACATACTGTTTCTTCAAGGTAAGGGAAAATAGGTAGGCTAAGAAAGGAGGCTGATACTGCATTCGAGTCTGAGTGGAAATATAAAACTTCCCGACTGTGGTTTGAACAAGATGGATGTCCTGCACACTACTCGCGTGTGGCTAGACTAACTCTATTTCCTGGTCGGTCGATTGGGCGTGAAGGCATTATAAGTTGGCTACCACGTACACCTGATTTGACTCCTATTGACTATTTGGTTTTCCTGTCCAATTCAGGCTAGTGTATTATTTCTATGCATTTCGAGAACATGATTTAGTAAGATGATATGAAATTGTAAGCAATATTGATTTTTACATGTATTGAATCTTGTCATTTTGATTTTCTGTCTGTGAATTACCTCAACACTGAACACATATCATTATTTTGTTTTACTTGTTCAACCCAGACTTCTGTATTATTGAGGGGCCGATAGCCTAGATGTTAAGGCCCTTAAAACTTATCATCATCATTGTACCGACAGCGGTGGCTACGCTCGCTAAGGCGCAGCGTTAAGTCATGGGGCAAAGCTCTCGGTGGACTCGGTAGACGCGTAGGTTCGAGCCCCACCGTCGGCCGTCCTTGAAATGGTTTTCGGTAGTTTCCCATTTAAACACTAAGCAAATGTTGGGACGGTACCTTCTGTCAGGCCACGGCCGCTTCCTCCCACATCCTTGTCCCGTTTCATCCATTCATCTCATCTCTCATTTCGACGCGCAGGTCGCCCATAGGCGTCTACTAGAAAGACCTGCACTTGGCCTCTCAGGAGGCCAAACGAAAAAAAATCATCATTGTATTAGGATTACTTTGTATTTCGAGCATATGATCAAAATTGGTACCATCTTCCTTGTACCCAGGTACATATTGAGACCCAGGTTCCGAAGGTTCTGGGTTTGATTTCTAGCTCTGACAAATAATTGAATTGTTTAAGGGTTGAGGAATATACTCACCCTCACGAGGCAAGAGGTGGATTCAATTCCCTCTCCAGCCAGCCCAAAAGTGGTTCCTTGTGCTTTCTCAACTCTACTCCAGTTACATGCCAGCATTGTTCCTAATCTAAGGCCTTCCTAAACCTAACAACCATTACAGGAACACGCACTACTGCAGACAGCACAATGACACAGGTTAACAGAGAAATTTTGAAGTGCATGGGGCCATTGACCTTTATGTACAAATCCCTAAATGAAACAATATCAACAACTCAAATAAGGTCAAATGAAATAGTAAATCTCCAGCTTACTGAATGAGTTTTACTATGAATGATGCGCTATTTATGTAATATCGTAACCCCCCAGAGGCTCACATCTAGTGGGACGTGGGTTGGCGACCACGGGACCTCAGCTGAGTCCGGCATTGCTTCCAGTTAATTGTGCCGGACTCCTCTCTGTTATCTTTCCTGTCGGCCTCCCTTGGTCAACTCTTGTTCTCTTTCGACCCCGACGGTATAAGGGTATCCGAGGCCTAGGGAGTCTCTTATTTTCCAGCCTTAATTGGCCCTTCTCTCATCTTTCCTGATCCCTCATTCTTCTAGGGATCAGCCTTCTTTTTCTTTTCATTATAGTTCCTTTTGTCTTTTAAGATTCCCGCCCTGTTCTTATGAATTGGATTCCCGTGTCTCTAAATTACAGTTTGTGAGTATTTTGAATCTCAACCACATTTTGTATTTCCAATCTACATTGAATTTTGTAAGTATTTTCAATCAAAACTCCATTTTGTAAGTATGTTCAATCTAAATTGCATTTTGTAAGTATAGTATTTTGAATCGCAGGTTTCCACATATTGTGAGTATTTTGAATCTAAATTAAATTTTGTAAGTATTTTCAATTTCAATTGAATTTTGTGAGTATTTTGAATCTGGTAAGTAATTTTCAATCTAAATTCGATTGTGAATTATCAATTTCAATTGCATTTTGTAAGTATTTTGAATTTCAATTGCATTTTGTAAGTATTTTGAATTTCATTTTTTTTTGTATTTCTACTGTACATTGCATTGTGTACGTATTTTAAATTTAATCTACATTTTGTGCGTATTTTTCATACTATCCCTTTGTGAGTATTTTCGTTCTAAATTCCCTTTGATAAGTATTACCGCTCTCCATTTTGTGAGTAGTTTCAATCTGAGTTCCTTTTTGTGAGAAATCTCCTTCTCACTTAATTTTCGTTCTGGTTTCCACTTCATTGACATTTCCTCTATCACCCAGACCATTAAGGGCCGATAACCTAGATGTTAGGCCCCTTAAAACAACAATTATCATCTTCATCATCATGTAGTTGTTTCTTTGTCCCATTATACCACACAGCTAGCAACGTAAGAAATTATTAGACAAGAAATTAAACTTCATTTTTCTATTTTTGATCACTTATTTACATTTCCCAAAGAACCAAACTCCGATAATAACGAGTACGATTCTGATTTCAGGATATTCATTCTGTTTTTAAGCAGATTATACCTGTGTGCGAGGCTAGGCAAGGTAAGGGCACCGATAAGCCGTGACTCAAACTCAGCCGCCATTAGCACATCGCGTCACCAAAAGAAGGCGTGGCCTGGCACAATTTTCATATCCTCGATTTCTCAAAAAGTACTTGTCCGATTTGGGAAATAATAACACCGTTGAATTTGACTCAGTGAAATCTGTTACTCTGTATGCAAAAATTAGTATAGTTCCATTAAAAAAAACAAAGTTGATACCAATATCTCAGCTCTCTTTTCCACAGCCTGCTTCCAGTCTCCGACCGGGTCAGGAATGGAATGAATGAAGCCCCCATCTAGCGGCGAGGATATGAACTGTGCCGGCTGCCGAGGCCTGACGCACTCCTCTGGGGCAATGATTAAATGAATGACAGATGAAATGAAATAATAGTGGTGAGTGTTGCTGGAATGAAATTTTGACAGGGAAAACCGGAGTACCCGGAGAAAAACCTGTCTGCCTCCGCTTTGTCCAGCACAGATCTCACATGGAGTAACCGGGTTTGAACCACGGACCCAGCGGTGAGAGGCCGGCGTGCTGCCGCCTAAGCCACGGAGGCTTACCAATATCTCAGCTACCGGTACCAAAGGAATAAAAGGAAAAAAATAGCTTAAGTTAGTATATGAGCCCCTTAGCACCATTCATAAAAGTGAAAACAGAATACCGATAACTGTAATGGTTTAGAAGTTATTGCCGTGTAACATCTTAGCTGAATAACCCTGTATAATACAGTACCAAATGGCAGGTAGGTGGTGTTGGTGGTTATTGAGACCATTAGCCTCTAACAGGAATGTAGGCTGATTTTATTTAGTTCTGTTGGTCAAGTAATGAATCTGAATCATGAAGGAGTGGGTAGCATAAATATTTTCTAGATAATGTTTTTGTTAGTATAGGCCTACCTCATTAAATTCATTTCTTAACTCAAACCTAAGGTATGTATGGCTACCTCTGCATTAGTTATTCTGTCATCACACTGTAGTGGTACTTTTACAGTGAGTTAGCTACCTAGTTAAATTGGGGGCTTGTGGTAAGTAATGAACATATTTTACACCAAGAATGGTGTAAATTTCTATATCATTGTCCAATATTTTTTATTTCCTTACTGCATGGGCTAATAACCTAATTATCTTTTACCCACTATTCAGTACCATGAGAACCAACACCCTCATTCCCATTGTTTGGACCAATTTCCAGCCTTGGAAAGAGTGGAAAAATATTCCCCCTCTTCCCCTCCAAATGGCCAATCACTGATCAAGCTGTACTAACTTGAGTGTACCATACATGTATGCATCAATTACTTTATGTGATGCATTTTACTAATGTATAATAAGGTGTTGGAGAGGGTAAAATCTAACGCCAGAATACAGCCCTTTACTGTTGAAAGAGGCAGTTTTGTGCTGCAAACTGAGCATAATATGTGGTCTGTGAAAAAGTTTGAAGTTGCTACTAACAAGTCCTATTCAATTTGGTAACTGGAAACTGTGTGAGTCATCAAGAACCATAGCACATGGATCATCGTTATGGTACCGGGACTAGCATTTCCCTTCATCAACTCTTTGGCCCACTTCATACCAAGTAGGCTACTTGTACCACTTTGACTATGCAAGACAGGATTGCTAGGATTGCTCGAGAAGATGCAGGGTAACTTTTTTTTTGTTCTAAATCTCTATATAGGCCTACCAGCTAATACTATTTAGCTCTTTGGTGGCACACCAGCTAATGTGTAACAATAATCAGTGTGATAATGTGGTCATCAGCTTGGTGTACTTATTGGGTGAGAGCCTCGGATATTTTCATGTCAGTTTTAGTGGCCTTAGGCCCTATATTTAGAGATAGGATAGGAAAATTGCCCCATTATATAGAATGAGGTAGGACGATAGGCCTTAATTGTAGACTTCTCTAACCTGTTAGTGAGCACACAGGTTAGGCTTTGTTAATTTGATTCGTTTTCAAACAGACGCGGGCGTTGTGGTAAACACACAAATTTTATTGAAATGCAGTCTTTGTTTCTTCTATAGCTGCTGATGAGATTTGGCCTAAACTTTCATCCAAATATTTTAAACTGTTCCCTTATCCATTGATAGACCTTAAGTACATTTTATTCGTCACTTACTGGTAGGGCCTACGGTACTTTATTTTCCGTAGTATTGGCCATTCATACGGGACGTGATGCACAATATCCAGAAATGTTATATTTTCATGTCTTCACTTAATTTAAGGTAAATATCGTAGGCCACATCTCTTATGTTCTAAGACTTAATGTGCATCTCGTACGCAATATTTTACAACTTTACTGGACAACTATGTTAAATTACTGTGGAAAATATACTTTTCTATGCTTTCTTGCTTCTGGACATACATGCATGTACAGTTTTATACGATACAAATAGGAAATAATGACGGCTCAAAGACTGAAGCAAGCTACAAGGGAGCCATGTTGTATTGCTCCAGTTGCTTAGCAACGATAGGCCTGACGTTGACTTCGGCAGCGTATTCAAGGACAGAGGTGGTCTCTGGTAATGCAAGCCAGGTTTTGTTTCGCTGGAAGAAATAACGGACGAAAAAAATCGGTTACGCTGAGCAGTCCAGGAATAGCACAAACATTAACTAGAATACTGTTGCCACGTGTTGCTAAAAATCATATTCTACAGCAGGGGCGGCCCGTGAGGTAGCGCCGGTGTGCCATGGCACCACCAATGTGCCCTCTCAATAACAGTCTATATTAAATTTTAATGGGAAATATATCTTTTTGTACATTCATTTGAACGAGCGCGCGAACTAACATACGCTCTGGCGGTGCTTTCCTGATTGAGTGAGCCAGGCCACGCGGGCTCCACCTCCGAAAATAAGACTCAGCACCAAAAGAGGCTAGTTGGGCATGGCTTTGCATGTGTTGTGTTGTTTTGTGTTGGGCCACAGATTACCCTAGGTAGAGCCAACAGCCGCGTGATGCATTCCCCAGAGTGCAACTTGCAAGCGCAAGCATGCAATAGCTGGAAGTGATTTATATTTCAACCACTATATGGCAGCACAACGCAGAGGACGCAGCTCCAGGGTTCCCAATGTAATGCTTTGTCACTATATTTGGCGACTATTAAGTATATAAAAGATGCTCTTAGTTCTTTCTTGTTAAGACATTTAGCGACTTTTTCACACTCGTATTGGTGGCAGGAATACGGTACTTATTTCTCTATTTATAATGTAACAATCCGGACTTTTTCAGCAAGATTTGCTTTGTTTCGTTAGTTTAAGTTAGCGACACAGTTACACCTACCAGCACGCAGCTGCAAATTATTGGGTTTGTTAACTTTTCTGGTGGCATTGCAAGTGTTAAATAGTAGCGTCGTCAAATTATTTTTGTGTTTAATTATATCGAGTTTGAACAATTTGATTGCAAATTTAGAATTTTCTGGTACCACCAAGATAATTATAACCAGCCGCCACTGTTCTACAGTGTGGAGTAAGTGATCGTATTGAGGAACTGAACAGGATAAAATTGCAAAAGTTTATGTGCCCATCTGTTACTAACCACACCAATGATATGAGACTAAGTCTGGAGAAGATAAACAACTTATGAGAAGAAAGAATCAAAAAAATTAAGAACCATTTTACTTAAACTCTATGGTACGCTGGTAAAAATATTCAGTGCAACCATCTACCTTACTCGTGTGCATACCAGACATAAGTTGCGGTAGTTGTGCGAGCTATCTAATACAGGAAATTGAAACTAACTCCTACTACTAAAAGATGAACATCTCTTATATTTTACTTCATTCTACTCAACAATGTGAGTTCATTGTACTGTAAATATAGTGTATAGGTACATTTTTGCTGGTTTTAGCTTGCGTTGTTAATGTTAATGTCAGGGGCGTATTGTGCCCATGTGGAGTGCACAAGATTCGAATTCATGATCATCTGCATGAAGAAGAAAATATATTACAGATTTTAGTACCAATTTTTAGGTAGCAGAAGGGTTAATAGAAAACGTACGTTTGGATGACGCATAAGGATGTCATGAGACTATTATAGGCCGCAGAGTGCAGCCGAGAGAGTGAGGTCACCGCCAACGCAGCGATATAGGGCTTGCGCATGGATTAAAAATAGATTGGAAAATTTTCCATCGAGTAGACGGAGAGAAAAGATCAGTCAGAAACCCCTGACTCGGCACGAAATTGACAACGCCGCTTGGTAGGCGTGACCAGTAACAATAGCAAATAATTGAAATTAGCAGGAAACAAGCATTAATCTTAAAGAATTTCACCGGCAACGTTAGTTATCCTGGGAATCAGGAATTGTTGAGTTGAAAAAGTTAATAATAATTTTATAGTTTAGAAGTGCATCGTAAGCATTGCGTAGCCTTGGATTAACCTAACCAGTACTTCGGAGTGGGGGATAAAAGAAATCCAACGCCCACTCATTTGAGGAGCTATTATAATTTTTTAATCATATTTGCCACGATCGGTTTTCAAAATAATTAGTATCAGTGAGACGTTTAAAACGTTAGCTCCAAGTAGGTAATTTTTTCGAGCATGTGCGACGCCTATTTGGGAAAATAAATTTTTGAAGAAGGGGAAAATAGTTTATTTTTAGACAAATCAGATATAAACCCTCTGAGCGCGGTGAACATTATGCAGTTTACATGGACTCCTTGAGGGGAGACGCTGTATCACGAGATCATGCAGTTTACAAGGACTCCTTGAGGGGAGACGCTGTATCACAAGATCAGGCAGTTTACAACAGACCTCGTACGGAGGTGCTGTCTCACATCGTATGCAGTCTACAGTCGTCATCAGGATGCGACGCTGTCTCACGTACCATCTACGAGTACTCCTTGAGGGAGATACTACGTCAAAGTATCAGTTAGCGGGAAGCTCTGCTTTACTAAGTTGAAATCTTATAATCCACGCTATACCAAAAGTGGTCAGACATTAATTTCGTACAGCGAATCTTCATAGTTTATTAACAGAAACTATTGTAGTGCTGCGCATAGTCAGAATTTGAAGTTGAACATTGGCAAAGTACAATATTTTAGGCCAAGAAAGTATCTTCAGTGAACGGAGGCGTGCAAGGCCTCAAATACGTTATCAGTATCGAATTAACGACGAATTATCTGGACAGTGAACGGAAACTTTAAAAGTAGTGAAAATCAAGCGTCATCCAGTGCGTTATAGAGCCGCAGTAGGATCTAACGTCGGATAATAACCTAATTCTACCCATGCTTGGGAGATTAGAGTTGTAGTGACGTCAGGATAAAAACAGGATAAGCAGAACAGTACTGCGTAGGAAAAGGAGTGAAAATCTTTCAAAGATCGTACCACGAACAGAATATTATATTATTCGAAAAATTAGGTCCAAACGTGGACGAGAGAAATATTGTTAGAGTGCATTATCATTTTTGAAAATAGTGACTCCAGGACCGTACCTGTAAAAGACTTGAAGCAAGATCTAAAACTTGCCATAACTTGTGAACGAGATAGTATCGCGCTATAAAAACTGTTCAGAGCCGATGACTATAGGAAAACCAGAGTAGGAGAGGAATATTCATACCAATCCAGCGAATGCTGCGATAGAGACTTCCAATCAACCGAATTACAATCCAGAACTAGGGAATACAACTAGTATCCGCAACTTCTTGGATCTGGGAAGAAGGAGAGTGTCACTTGCGTGTGAAATAGTGTAACCAAATGGTTATAAAGTGTATTTTTGTATATATTATTTGATCAAGTGTTAATTATAATTTTTTAGTGTTTTAGTGATATAAAGTGTCAGAGAAATATGATTTTTAAGCCTCTGAGGGAGGATATAAGTGCTTTTAAAATGTTAAATATAAGAAAAGAATTAAAATATGCTGTGAGTGTAGTGAAGTTAAATATGGAAGCTTAAACCTATAAAAAGGTGGGCTATGAAGCTGATTTGTTGGGACCCTGGAGTTATCAACTCAAGGAGAAATCATGTAAGTAGAATGATTTAATTATGTGTTGCTTTTGGGGGAGGAGAGATCCGTGCAAACAACTACATATGAGATGTATGCTAATAATGAAAGGGATGTTGAAATAAAATACGTGTGAAACAAAGCATACGGATTTTACTGAACGATAAATGTAATCATGAATTAATTAATTGAATTATATTCAATATACATACTCATTGGAGTGTATTTTTTGGAAATCACGTCATTAAAGTGATAAATGTAAAATAACATATGTTAAAAGGCAAGACATAAACATAAAGTAATTATTGATAGATTAACAATAAATGTAAATGTTGGAAACCGTGAGGCTCTTTGAATAATGTTGATAGTGGTAAATCGTTGAACTTTGGTTCTCTTAAAAGTGATGCCAAGGGCAAATAAATATTTAGGGCAGTTAAAATTGGACAGTGCCATAGTGTAATGGAGCTCAGTTGAGATAGAAGCAATAAATGTGTACTCGAGAAAACACACAAATATTATTATAATTAAAGCTAGGATAGCTTAGTTTGACTGTTCACGCTAAATATTGCTGTGACTATACGCTCAGGATAAATTGATTGTAAGGTGGAGTTGGATTAGGGGAGTATGGAGTTGAATGTGTTTGCAGTGTGCAAAGTTGGAATACGGGTGCTATTATATTTTATTTAGCGCATGAGTCAGTGCGTGGTAGCCGCTCATATAAGTCGCTCAATTAAGGAGATTCTGGTGTTATACGACTCCTTTATAGTTGGTAAGACCTCCCCATATGGAAATAAGCCTAGGAGGCAGACTTCTCAGTATGGTTTTGAACTAAGGTTCATTCACGTCGACAGCCCCGTCATTATTGTTATATGAATACCATACCCTACCAGTGCAGATACCTAACAATCAATATGTTCACCTGAACTGATAATAGCGGGTAATAATGCCCGCCAAATTGTAAATGAATTAAGGAATTATTGTGTGTATTCTCGAGCCAGAAGCGTTTTCTTTAGAATAGCCTGTCGGCCAGCAGAGATACTTTCTGTCTAGCAAGAGGGAGTTGTAGGACCCTCGTGATTGTAAATCATTGTGGAGAGCCTTGACAGCACTACAAACCACTAATCGCTTGGGGTAGGTCGGTGGACCGCACGCTCGTGTGCCAGGAAGTTACGTGTTTTAGAGGCACGCCGGTTACCAGCACCGTGAATTTGTTTTATTATATCCTTGCCCAAATATCGTTCAGAGAACCGTATAAGCTTAAATAAATGGTTTAAGACCAATATGAAATCCCTAATTGTTGTTAATAATGATTATGTTGTTTCAGAGTAACAATGGAAATATTTAAGGAGCCTGGGAGTCTCTTTCAAATTGATTTTATTCAGTAGTTTTCATTACTCATTGGATGCACGATTTTCTCTTCCCGACAACACTGATTTGTAGAATTATTTGAGAGGGAAGACATTTTGAAGCTCATGTGAACCTTAATAAATGTATTTGTTATAAACAAATAAGCACAACTTTCGTTAGAACTCCAAATGGGGGTTGAAAGTGCTTGATTTTTAATGAATAATTATGTAAGAATATATCTCAGAGCCATAAGATGCTCATATCTTGAAGTTTTTATATTTGCTTTATGGAAGTAAAAAGTTTTATTGATTTTTGTCAGGTTCATTTGAAACCTTTACTATTGATTTTTGGTTTTATTTTATTGATTCCTTGGCTTGTTTGGACAAGTGTGAACATTGTAGTGTCATTTTTATTGTAGTAGCGCCAAATTTTTGAATTTTAATTAAATAATTTTTAGATTTTAAATTTTCTTTTCTTTTAAGTGTTACCGTAAGCTTGATCCTAAAATATGTGAATCACACAGTGGGAGGACGTTATGTGCCCCGAAAATGCCTTACTGAGCTGGTGGACAGTGATTTACATATTTATTGTTCACAAGGGCACATTTAAATTTTTCGGGGGGGGGGGGCTATCCTGGAAAATTGTGGGTATTCTCAGGTGATTGTCACAGCAAAATACCCAGCAATATCAACCAATATCTTGGAGCATATATAGGTCTATATAGCCTACATTAGGGGCCGATAACCTAGATGTTAGGCCCCTTAAAACAACAATTATCATCATCATCATCATCATAATTATAGCCTACAATTAGTGGCATTACAAAAAAGTTGTAAAATATAGCTCACAAATGAAATGTTATACTTAATGAATTTACTATTAAAGCCTATCTAAATAGGCTACTTGTCAATTTATCAATCAGAAAGGTAAACACGTATTTTCCTTTACAAATTGATAATTATTTCTTAAAAGTACTGTGGAATACATTGTATTTTGTACGCGAGTATACTGCATAATACAATGTTTATTTAGTGCCCTGTTAAACCAAATCCAAATTAGATAGTTACACAACTTAACATATTTCATAAAACTTGCGTTATACAGTAGATTGAAACAACTAAAGAACAAAATCGAGATTTCGTGGGAGTCTTGCAAATTTGTCTATAACTTTTTCATCGCTAATAAAAATGTCACGATGGATGGAAAGCAGTGCAAGACCATTTAATCTATTTTCTGACGTAGTGTTCCTTAAATATGTCTTTAATCTTCTAAGGCTGGAGAAACTTCTTTCTGCAGTAGCAACGGAAACAGGCAATACAGCTAAAATCTTTAAAAGAATGTATAAGTTAGGAAAATAGTCTTTGTCGCAATTTACAAGAGCACAAACTGCTGTTCTAGGTAGATCCTCACTTTCTTGACTCCATTTACGTTTCCAAAGAGCATACTCACTCTTTACAACTTCTTTGTATGATAAATCTGCTCATAAAAGTGAAGGGCTAGTTCTAAAGACTCAAAATCATTTAAGACACAAAACTCGGGCAAGACACACTGTAATGACACAACTGTTTCTTGGTGTGATTCAAACCGCTCTTTGAGGGAGGGGGAAAAATTGTCTAAGTATGGCAAATAGATAGAACGTAGGTAATACTCTTCTGCGGAGGAGTAAGGTATATTAGAACGGCCTACCTGCAGTTTACATGTTCTAGGGACGTCTTCAGGAACTTTCATTTTATCGGAAAATAATTTTGCCTCTTTGTATACTTCATTAAAATGTTCATTGGCACTACTTCTCTTTAAAGAAATATTTTCTATAATATCTGAAATCTTCTTAACAGCTTTAGAAAGATCAATTTCTTTCTTTTGTAGTGTCTCCGATAAATTTAGAGTTATTGATAGCATATCGCTCAACACGAACAAACTGACAATAAATTGGAATTGGCATATTGAATTGCTCAAACTATGAGCCTTTGCAGTAGCTTCCCTTGAAAAAGATTCATTCTCAATATCCAAAAGGGCCAAGATAATTGGTTCTAGAATCTCTTTAAACACTAAAACTGAATCATGGCGTTGCCCCCATCGGGTTTCACACAAAGATAATAGTTTTCTCTTCTTATAGTCACTTTGGCAACATGCTGCTATTTTACATTTTAAAATTTCTGTTTTTTTGGCTGACATATGGAAAAATGCATTTACTTCTTTAATCACCCCCATACAATTTCTAACGAAAGAGACTTGACTCGCATCAGACAGGCATAGAGAATGTGAGGCACAATGAGTATATACAGCTGAAGGCACTTTTTCTTGAACATAAGCCTGTACTCCTCTGAATTTACCGCTCATGGTAGACGCACCGTCATACCCTTGTCCTCTCAAATTACCCAAGTCCAAACCCAAGGCTGTTAGGTTTTCCATTAAAGTATGCGCCAAACCAGCGCCAGTGACATCATATACGGGTACAAAGCAGAGAAAATCTTCCCTCATACTGATAGTTTCTGTGTCTATATATCTCACACTTAGGGAAAACTATTCAATTTGACTGATGTCAGTGGTTTCGTCTGCTAATACTGAATAAAAGATCTATTTTCTAACTTTGTTAACGATTTCTTTTTGAATTAATTCACCAAACACGTTTATTATTTCATTTTGTATAACTGAGGTGGTATACATGCTTTTACCGCCACTTGTTAACAAGATAGTGATCTCTTAAATGCGAATCTCCACTGTTTGCCCTATACCTTAGCAAGGCACGGAAATTTCCATCATTACTGAGCGGTTCCTCAAGGTCAATTTTTCCATAATAACGTTTACCTCTCATAGGTAACTGTTGGCGGCCACAAAGTCTAACGGTTTGAATGATAGAAATGAGTTTGTTTCTATTTTTTTGACACTCATTTTTTCTTTGCTCATCGATTTGATTAATAACGGTGTCAGTTTCTTTTTTGTTTACAAGTAATCTCAAATGATCAAAAGTCAAAACAGCTTCTCTGTGGTACTTTGAGTTTTGATGTTCTCTGAACACCTCCATGGCCTTTTAAGTTTTTGAAAGGCTTAGTGACCAGTGCACTCAAAGCCTCCCTTTTCCTCCAACATCTTAACTATTTAAAACACAAAACTTACAATAAGAGCCCTCTTTTTATTCAGAGTACGCCAACCAATTAAAATCATTCAACCATTTTAACTGGAAAGATCTGTAAAATTTGTTACCTTGATCACGTACTTTACGGAATACATAGGCTACTAGTTAGAACTTGGAATCCAGACATTGTAAATGAAGGAAACACGTTCCTCATTACTTAAGTTTTTTACTCGTCCGAAGTTAGATGCCCAATATAATTAGGTCTGTGTGGATTTAAAGTTGGTACCGGTATGCTACACTTACTTGTACCAGTTGTATCACTACTGCCGTCGTACGATGAATGACCAAGAGGAAGGGGCTGAAGAGAACTATCATCAAAAGAAACATTTCCCTGTGAAGACATTGTTGCAATAGAATAATCACGCACTTCACTGCACTGAACTGTGGAGTTTGTAGAAGATGAACACGTCTTTTTAGAAAAGAAACTTGCAATTGAAGCCTGTCGCTTCATAATTACTTATTAAAGTAACCTCTACAATCCATATTTAATAAAATGTGTTACTATATCACTTCAGCACCTTTGCTCACGTGGAGTCACGAAGAAGACAGGAAGAGGGAGAAGTAGAAGGCTAGCGAGAATCGAGATGCGTATAACCGTTGACGGACACTTCCTTCCACCACCCAGACCGCTCAAGGAATGCAATTGTCAGCGTATTGTAACGCCTACTAGCCGTCTTACAAAACACGTTTTGCATAGCCTAACAAAGATACGTTTTATTGCTGTTCTATTACGAAATTCCAGCAATAACGAAGAAATCATTTGTTTTGAATTAATTAAAGCAATGCCTTCATTGTAGTGTGAAACCACTTCAATATTGTTGCCGTTGTTTGTCGATTTTGGGGCATTGCGACATTGTGGTGATGTGTATATAGCCTCGTGTACTTGGGTGTGTGTTGAATTTGTTAAATAACTTGTGTTATTGAGATGTCTGTATTAATGTGTGCATTTGCAATTCAGGTAAGAAGTGGGAAGGAGGTGGCCGTGGCCTTAAGTTACGCGTCATCCCTGCATTTGCCTGGAGTAGAAATGGGAAACCACGAAAAACCACTTCCAAAATGGCTGAGATGGGATTCAAACCCTCCTCTTCTCATTTTTTCCCCCACAAGGCCGAGTATACCCCGTTCCAGCCCTCGCATCAGAAGTAAAATTTCTTGGCAGAGCCGGGAATCGAACTCGGACCTCCCGGGTGGCAGCCAAGAATGCTAGCTGCTACACCAGGAGGTAGTCTAATTTCAATCTTAATATTGTTTATAACTTAGCCAGTAAGTTAAGATAAGGGTACAACCAAATTTACAATTAATTTATGCTTTTACCAAAGCAACATTTTCTTAATTTTTTATTGGCTTTTTTCGGGGGGGGGCTGGAGCCACCTCCCCCCCCCTTATATAAGCCCCTGGTTAATGTTAGGTGGTAACTCAGCGCTGCAGTGGTCGGATGTAGGGTTTGATAGCTATGTAGAGATGAAACGATTACCTCTGGACAGGGAGGCGTGCTGGGGTGCATCAAACCAGTCAAAAGACTGAAGACTCCAACAACAACAGGGGGGATTACACCCTCTCTGCGGGCGCCTATGATTGTCGTGTCGACTTTAATTCTGAGTCCCAACGATAAGACAGAAAGGTTGTGCTGGGAAGATACTGCTGTAATTTACAGAACGACCACTAGAACTCAAACCGTTCACCCATATGAAATATCGATCACATAGCAACTACGCTGTTCTTCTGGTATGTTTAAAAATAACAGGAGACAACAACTCATTCATTATTAATATTATTAGTTAGTTATTGTTGTTTTAATGGGCGGAACAGCGAGATCATCTGCCCCTTCATTATTATATTGCAAGCGCAAATGTGTCAACTTGGTAGTCATGCGGTTTTAAATTAGAAGTGACCGAAATGGTAGCAAACGCACTGTACATACTCCCTTCAAGGTTTTATTTGCAAATTATTGAATGAAATGTGAGCACTTTAAAAATATACCATTTCAGCGAGGCATGATTCAGGACACTTATAAGTTAAAACTATAGCACTTGAAGTTTACCCTACGTTGCTTCAAGGCATCAGTAACAGTGCTGGTTAAAAAGAGCTCACCTCTTAATATCCCGTTTTAAATACTGTACATACTGAGAGAAATGTAATACAACAGTACCACCGAACAGGATGCAATTCACTGGCACTATCTGCATTTCTTCTTTTTCATGAGTCTTTAATGGGCACGGGACTCTCATTACCCAGTAGCTGCTGGAGATAAGTCGAAACAACGGAAGTACAGTACATGATCCAGTCTCGTATTTCTTAATCCTGATATACTCTTCGCACGGAATGCCACATGATATAAACAAAGTCAAAGGGGACAAGCTAGGAAATCACTGAGGAAAATAATGCACTAAACACGTGTATCACAGAGGAGTGGAAAGCCTCGGGACATCCATTCCAGCTCCGACCAAAGCAGGACGGCCGACATTTCCTGCTAAAATTGAATGTTTATATCGTCCAAATACTTCGCTATCGTACTCACTATGGAAAACGTTGGAGAATGTAGTAAATGGGCAACATTTAAGGGTAACATATAACCTTGAGTACGTAATGCCCGTAGATCTGCATTTGCACCTCAGATTCTGTTGGTTAGGTTTTTGGGCAAATAGAGCTCGTCGCCCGGTAATTATCACAGTGTGCCTAAAAAGTGTTGGGAGTATCCCTATAACCAAGACCAACTTCAATATCTCAGACTGTAACAAGGCTTATAAACTACAGAGGTGTCTCAATTTTCACCCACCAATCAGCGCTTTGAAGGCGGATGACGTCACAAGATACCAAAACGCGCCATATGGCGAACCAAGACCGACTACAATAAATCAGACCGCAATGCCACTATCGATACCGTAGAACCTGGCGGAAATCGTAGGGGATTGTTTACATTTGTTGAAGATCTTGGTTGAACCAGCATTTTAGTTTGTCTGCTGCCAGAATTTCGTTCAAATGTCGCATGTCTCAAGTGATTTCGTGCTGTTATTTATTGTAATAGTGTACCTTAAGGCTGTGTTTCTATCTCCCAAAATTTTAATAATGGCACCCCGTCGTGTTCGTTAAGCCGCCATTTTGGACACGATGACGGCCTAGGGTGGGGGCTTAACGAAGCCCTGAGAATCAAAACGATCTAAAATTTTTCCGAGCATGGTCTCCAATCAAAACGTCCCTGATTGGCTGAGCACTTAAAGGGTCCTTCCCGCCACACAGCCGCAATCAAATCCGCCATTAACCTCAATTTAACATAACCTAAGTTACTTAATAAATTACAAATATTAATAATGTTGGTGAAGGGTGGGTGACTTGTGGATCAGATAAGCCATTTTTAGTGTTGCCTTCTATAGATTGTGGTTTTTGGCAATCTCGTTATCTTGTAGACATTAAGATAAATAGTTATATTTCGCGGGCCTATCACTCAGTACTGGTTTATCACAACAGTAGCAACTATTACGAATAGCTGTACTATAGTAAGATTTTTCTGCACCTTCGCGAAATAGTGGCGGTGGTTTGAGATTATTTTTGACTACCATTATGGGGTTTTAATAGTTTTTCATAGAGCATTTTTGTTGTCTTGTAGGCATGATTGATTTGACAAGTTAGGTCTGCATGTAGCCTACAGTTTTTTTTCTGGTTTTTGGAATAATGCTCATTCTCATTACCATTAAGTGCAACCGTGTTGACCGACTGAAACACATTGAATATTTCGTTTACTAAGGCAGCACTGAAATATGGGTTCCAACACGATATGGACTTTGAACTTATGTTCGCTTAACAAAATAACGATACATCAACAAGTCATCCTTGTAATCTCTGCAAATAATAAAAATATTTCCCATCCAATATAGGCCTATTCATGTTGAACGGTAGAAAGTTATCAACCTTTATTAAGGCAACACTGAAAAATGTTCATTTTGATCTAGCCTACTTACTCGGAGTCATCTGCATCAATGTCCCTAGATGTTCAGTTTTTTAAATTCTCCCTTTCCCATGGTCAAATAACACATGGCTGTTCCCTATTTTTCTTAAGGGGATTCAATGATCATATGCTGAACTAATTAAGAATAGGTCATTATCAGGATAAAAATAATGTCCATAACCATCAGAAACTTGAGAACACAAATCAGGAGAATGTTGATCGACCATGGATGCAAGACCAGAAAGTCTTAAAGAGGAGTGTTTCATTTAGAGGCTTGGAACATCATGGTCAAGACCCCTGTACTTGGGTGTGTGCTCAATTTGTTTGAAAACCCGTTGACAGATCATAAGTTAATCTATGGCTGGAATCCACTCCGTCCTATGCTAAGCTGTGCGTACTGGGCACCATTAGTGTTCTGTGACTACTGTATCAATTTCTGAAAATTGTGTCATAGGCCTATGCATAGACAAGTCGCTGAGAATGTTCTCTGAATAGCTGCCTCCTTCACTAGCATTTCCAGGCACCTGGTTAGTTGGTAAAATGAAATAGAAAAATGAATGATTCAAGTTGTCCTTATTGCCCTCGAGGGACAGTGTACCCCATTCCAGATCTTAGTTCAGAATTAGTTTCCTTGACAGAGTTGGAGAAACAGTCACAATACGTATGGTACTACTAGACCTAGTACGGTACATGTAGATGGAAGCATTATGAGACCAACCACTAGGTAGCTTATGTCCCATTAGTTGGGAGTGTTAGGGAATGGGAGATTGGTTCAACATTTCAGCCTATGTTGTTGTATATTTCATTAATATATGAGATCTAAAAGTGTATCATAGGAATATTAAAGCAAACCATAATATATTACCAGTTGGTCAATTGGATACAACAATTCAATGAAACATTCTGTTAACTTAATAATTAGGAAGTGTCGTAGGCAACCAGAGAAGCGACACAAGAAAAAACACCTGAGTCTTCCAGGCAGTTGTCATCAACTGTATTTCACATAGAGAAGAATGACTAAAATGGTTCCTCATGAAAAAAACAACTGGTCAATGGCTTGAAAGACAGTAGTAAGGACTTACATGCTGTCAGTAAAACTGGAGTTAAGAAAGATGTCTGGAATATTTAAATCAGTAGTTGATAGCCATGATTTTTAAAATTATCCTAGTTAATTGCACCTTAATATGATTAGTAGCCTACCGGTATGTGCAAGATTTTAAATGGTAGGTTTTCCTGTGAACCAAAAAACAGCTCTTAACATGAATTATGTTCAGGTTAGGCCTACAAGTTATTGGGAGGGAGGTTTATTTTACATACCTGTTGCACATAAAATGAGCTTCTGATTAGAGCTGTGTGGGAATGTTTAAATGGTTTGATGATACAGGATTTATCAAGTCTCTTTCTATGCATCTTTTAAACACATTTTAAGAATTCATAAATTACTGTCATCATTGCTAATTCTGTAATCTGTCAAGTTTATTTATGCAGCATGAGGAATTAGGAAACATTGGTAGGATAGGTATATTGAGTGGATATATAGTAGGATAAAATGCAACTGTGTCATGGAAACCTAAGATGTATTTTTATTTCTCAACTTTATTTTCTGTAGACTCCAACACAGCCCACCACCAGGGGAAAAAAAAGTGTTGGTGATGTTTAATGAGAGCAAATCTTGAAATACTGTGATTTAAGTGGTTGGTATCAAAAGCTGTATAGGAAAAAGAAAATGTGAAGTCACACCCAAGTTTATGAAGCCTTGCCAGACTCTGCTGAAATTATCTTCGATGCAAATCAAGGCTCAATAGTTAAAACTTTAGGACGACCTTTGACATGAGCACTATAATAGGCCTACATTTAGGATCGACATAGCCTGCAGTAGGTCTTGTGCTACTGTATGCACCTGGGCATGTTTAAAAAAAGCCTCAGCCTGCAGGTTAATAAGGTAGTATATTACTATAAATCTATCTCAAGCAAATCCAAGAAGTTACCAGACTGAGAAACTCCATATCAATATTTAAACAAAAAAAAAGGTGGCAGTGCAAACTGCACTTTTAATCCTTGCTTCATTAGTTAAACCATAACATTTGTACATAAATACAGTAAGGACTTCACATTACAAACGGCCACTTAAATTATATGCCTTATTAGGCATAACCTACAAATTACATTTCATGAAATTGGTAAATATAAGCAGACAGCAACATCAATATGCAATGGTCTATAATGTAGTTTTATAGTGCACAAAAGGTTATTGTACTGAATGTATTTCGAACTGATGAATAAAACTGGTAGAAACGACAGCCAATTGATTTACATCCATTACATCCAAAGTAGTAGAAACTTTCAGTTGATTGGCAAGAGTGTTGATTTGTACTTTTATTTTCACAAATTTTGATGAACAGTGTCACGCGTCAATTTAAATATAAACGCACATACAATTCCTCATCAATAAGTGATTTGCACTTCATACTGTCATGAACTGGAATAGATTTCTAGCAATTTAATTGATGTAGAAATCTATTCCTCTCGCCACCATGTTGGTGATAATTGTAAACAAACCCGCGGGCAGCCAATGGCTGGTAATAATTGCCAGCCAATACCAAGCCAGGATGACGCGGATCATAATTCGCGTTTCACTTGAATTGCGTTTTAACTTGAGATTTCGGATCAGCTGTTCGTTAACGCCACGGGGTGCCATTATTAAAATTTTGGGAGATAGAAACACGCCCTAAGTAGTGTAGTGCACTGTGAATAATTATAAATTCCGGTGATACCTAATGTGAGAATTATTGTCTGTTCATTGTTATTGTCTGCGAACCCGGCTGTAAGTTTAATACTGCTGCGGATACTTCAATTTTTAAATTTCCTAAAGAAAGAGAAGTGGATAAGAAATATTCTCCGGGATAATTTTCGAAGTTAAAACAGTTGTATGTTGTGGTTAGGAAAATTCCCTAACCCCCTGATGCCATTCCAGTAGGTGGTGTTGGCCATTCCGCCAATTTTTACAAATCAACCCTCCTACCACACAACTTCTGTTTGCTAAAGTAGATGATGGTAGTTTTAATGACATACCATGAGTGTCAGTGTGTTCTAAAGTGCCAAGTTCTTTAAGTGAAATGTATTCTATAAGAATCGTGAATCAAGAATCTTTGTGTGCTTGTGGGCAAATTGAATTGGATATTGTAATCTGATGGAAGCAGTGATTTTAAAATGCGACAGGTATGTAAATAGAATTACTGTTAGTATCACAAGCAAGTGGACCTGGGGCGTTAACCCCAGATTAGGTTCGTTTTTGTATATAACACATTAATAAGATAGAATTTATGTCCGTTACTAGGTTAGGTAGGCCTACTGCCTGGCCGAAAATTACTGTTAGTACCACAGGCAAGGGGGTCTCGGGCGTTAGCCGCTGGTTAGGTTTGTTTTTGTATGTAAAACATAACCTAATAAGATAGGATTTATGTCAGCTACTAGGTTAGGTTTTTATATATAAAGCCTTCAAGAACCAACTGATTTGCCTTCCGTTGGAATTCTATACACATCGAATTTGAAGAATGACAAGTTGATAATACAGTAAATTTTCATTTTAAAGAGTTTGTAACAGTCAATTGAGTGTTATTGGCAAATGCTATTTGAAATAAAGAACAAAATGATAGTATCTGTGTGCCATCTGTTGGAGCTAGTTCAGGTTGCCCCTATCCTATACAAACAGATAGAAGCGAGTGCGCTCTAATAGCTCTCTCCGCTCAAAACAAACAACACACGACCGTGTTTACGGTATACGTAGGGTTGGCAATATCTTATTTGTCAAATAAGCCACGCCTACAATGGCCGACACAACTGAAATTTCACTATATAGGCCTAAGTCGTGTTATAAATGGGGATGGTGGGTGGGTTATAGACAGCGGAGGAGACAACATCTATTAGCAGATCACTGTTGTTTAAAAAAAAGGCAGTAATCGGAACGCGTTAGGCTGTAACCATTGTCAAAAACCATTGGATTGGACAAATCGAAGGTTAGAATGGTCTGGTGCAGTTGCCGCTTTGACCGCTCGCAGCTATTGGGGCAGGTTGACACAAAACCATTGATCTGGACGTGTTAGGCTGTAACCATTGGATTGGACAAAACGGAGGTTAGAATGGTCGGGTTTTGGTGCGGCATAGTACCAAATCGGTGAGGTTGGCAGTACTGTTCTGATGATGGTTGATGTGAATAATGGCATCCACAGCTGGAAATTCGTCTATAGCCTATAATAATAAGGGATTATTGCAGCCATTGGCTATGCATATAATGAATAAAATCTAAAATCATACAGTAAACTAATTGTTATTCCCTAGGAATATCAAAGATTCATGTCTTAATGTGCAGAATATAGCGTGGGATCTTCCACATTGTTCTCCACAGCGCTCACACAAACATTCGTCACACGGATGATGGAAATTTTTGGTGCGACACAGTTTATAACGGAAACCATGTATGGCAACGCGCGTGAGAGTATGTCTCAGCCATTGAACTGGAATGCCGACTGTATGGGAGGAAAGTGTGGTTTATTGGTGCGACTAGTTACACCTGGTAGTGCATGTCAAGGAGGAGAATTTGATGTATACGAACGAAAGGATGATGTACGTACGACGAGATACAAGTAAAAGAGGTACTTTTGAACATTTAGGCGAACGGTAAACTAAACGGGACTTAACGCCGAAATACATATTTCAAAACATCATGTAGTAATTTGATACTTAAAATGGCTAGGAATATACGCCAACATAAAATATTATATTGCAGCCTGATTGTTCATCATTTTATCCTTAGATCAAAGGCAGCATACACAATAACTATAGGCCTACTGGCAAAAAACACAAGCCGCACGTACATTAAAATAAAATAAAAATAAGGTTAGGCTGGGAATGACTAAGAATAAAGAAAAAATGTTAATTGGTATTCAACTTTTTTATTAACTCAAAGGCAGCATTCATATGTGTGTGAATATGCATAAGCCTACAACTAAACAATTAAATAGATTCTTAGTAAACAAAAATACATAGCCTACATTATTTATACAAAACACCCACATGTTCAGTATTCTTCAAAGTAATGGGGCGTGGTGGCGCAGTGGTCAAGCTATTCGCCTCTCACCAAGGTGGACCAGGTTTGATTCACGGTCATTGCAAGTGAGATTTTTGAAGTGAAATGCCAAGTCCTGTGGTTCGGATTCCACGTAAAATGGAGGTCCCTTGGCTCATGATCACAAGATTAACGGTCACGTAAAACTACAAGCTTCTTTTTCTTCAAAGCAGGTCGAAACTTAGACCTCACATAAGTCATACAGCAAACGAACAGGTCCTGCAGGGAAGATCCCTTAAGCCGAATTATTTTTATCGTCTCCAGGACTGACATCATAAAAGTATACTGGGAAATGTGAAATTTTATGCCTATGCTGATGAAGAAAGTAACAGTAAATATTAGGCTACTTGTCGTTCAGTAACTCTCGGTCTTTTCTTGGGTGGCTGAAGCCGATGCTGTGGGAAATTGCAAATTGCAGGTACCGCATCGCATCATCTTTAAGCAGTGGTTTGTTTCTATTTGAATGAAACAAGCAGCATGTTTGTAAAAGTGTTCACAGCTATAACCCATTTCTTTAATAGGCCTACATCTGGGCGTTTCCATGGACATCTGTAATATAAGCGTAGGTTATAATTCTGTGACTAATGACTTATAACCTACAATAGGGCCTATGTGTATTTGTCATGTGCTATTTAGGCCTATGTCAAAATTTGATGTAAGACGTATCCATAAACGCAGAATAGGCTACTTCATTACAAATCTCAATTCTAAAATAAAGCAGACCGTAAACCTACCGTATTATTGGACAATACCATACATATAACGTTGCACAGAGGTACGTACGATCAAATATATGAAAATAATCACGACATATCAGCTGACTTGCAACCTAGAGTTAAATGGTATGACAGTTTTTGGTGCGACTAGTTACGCCTGGTAGTGCACCAGGAAGCAGTTTTCAGCGAGGATTACCATGGGAGGAGTTGTTCCAGTAGTACCTACAGATCAATGGTCTCAGCTCGTATCCCCCACTCTTCCAATCGTCAAAAATCATAGCGTCCGTGGCGCAAAAATCCTACCAAATGTCCTTTGACCCTAGTGTGTCCATGAGTTTTACATATCCTGGAGTAGAAGGTAGCAACATTTGAAGTCGGAGTTCTTCTACATTATAAACCTCGCAAGTCACCTCTTACACCGGTCTTGAAGGTGTATACTTTGATACACCCAAGGCCTTCTTTATGTAAGTTGCCTTCAGCTGCTCCATATTGTTCCAAATACTTCATATTTAAATGTGCCCAAATGCTCTCCAGTCCATAAGTCACAATACGGGTAACTTTTAACCGCAAAAGTTTTAAGGCTGTTTTTATAGATAGCTTAGTCAAATGTTTTATGTCGTTGATGACTTTGGTTGCGACGCTGGGTCTATCCTTGATGTGCAGTGTGAAAACATTGCCAGTTGACTGTAATATAGGACCTAAGTAGGACTACTTGTAAGGTGATACACTCTCAAGCGGTTTTCCTGCAATGTGAAACATTTCTGGCTTTCCCCCTTTCCTAAAGGTCATAGATTTAGTCTTGTTTCTGTTTATCCAAAGATCGTTGTGTAACGCCCATCATTCTAAAGCATCGAGAGCAGATTGTAATTCGACCTGTGAACTTGAAGCGAGCACCATGTCATCTGCATATATAAATGAGATTACCCTCTCTGATAATATAACTGTGATATTATCTGCCATAGCAGTGATAAATAACAGAGGGCTTTATGGGTCTCCTTGTAGCACGCCTGTAGTCTGCTCTATTGGGCTTGATGTTGTAATGCCATCGTTAATGACTATATTGTTAGAGCCTAAAATACTTTTGACAAGACGTTTCGTGTAGCTGTTAAGTTACCTCTCAATAGTCTGTCTAGTTTTTCCAATATTTTCTTCCTGCTAATCGAGTCAAAAGCTTTAGAGAAGTCAATGAATATGGATTGTAACTTTCCCTTCGGTACTGACAGGGTAGACGCAATCTCAGTTTGAAGACCTAGAATTGCCTGGATTGTGCATCTTCCTCTCCTGAAGCTAAATTGTGAGTCGCAATGCAATTTGGGACGGCTGGGTGGGTTACATACAGAGGAGGAGGAAGCATCTATTAAAACATCATTCCCTGATTTATTTCTCGTTTGATACGGTATTTTGGCTAATTCATGTACTATAGAGAATATTATCGCTCGTTCTACTTTCATTCAGTGCTACCATTCTGTTTTATACCACCTCGTTGTGTAGTGCCTAGCGTTCTTGGCTGTCGTCCCGGAGGTCCGGGTTTGATTCTCCTGCTCTGCCAAGAAATTTAATTCTCAAGTGAGGGCTGGGACGGGGTGCACTCAGCCTCTTGAAGCAACTTAGTAGAGGAGGGTTCAATTCCCACCTCAGTCATCCTGGAAGTGGTTTTCCATGTTTTCCCCACTTCTAATCCAGGCGAATGCCAGGATGGTTCCTAACTTAAGGCCATGGCCGCTTCCTTCCCATTACAATCCCCAATTTACAAACACACTAGTTCAGCCATAACAATAACACCGGTTATCACACAAATTCCACACACAAATACATGGGGCTACAAGACCACGATGTCGTAGCCCCTAATATAAGCAACAACCATTTATATTTGCATTTTATATTTGCTTAGGCCCTTCATGGGCCGTATAGTGTCAGGGGTTGACTTTGTTGTTGGTTGACTATTCTTGTAGTTCCATTTAGAATTATTTGCATTTTTTTAACATTATGTCTTACCTCTGCTTTATTTAAGTCTGTATTTTTAGCTACTGTCTGTTCGCGTTGCTTGTAGCGAAGTACGTCAGGGTTTCATATTGAATTTGTGCCTTATTACATAAAAACCTGTAATTTCTGGTAGAATTTAATCAATTGTGCGAATGTTTGTCTTCGAATTTGCCGCTATTTCGATGGCGCCATGCCCGCCAGTCGCTACAGCTGTTCCCCTACGATTTCCGCCATCTTGGATTTGAAGTTACGGTCTGAGATATTGTAGTCGGTCTTGGGCGAACGTAACGAAACTGTCAATATCAGCTGTTGAGTACGGAAGAAACGGTTTATTCTCATGAAAGCATTGGTAAATCGGTGATAAAATAACTGAATGTAGCCTACAAACATTTTATGTTGTGATCTTCTTGAATTTCTTGGAAATACGCCCAGACTCGGTAGCAGTATCATTGGTACTGGTGTGGGTGTTAGTGACTTCCAATAACCTCTTCTTATGTAAGATAGAACTGGAATGTTTCAATCTGATGAAGAAAATTGTTCTCACAGCTGCCTCAGCCACATCAGACGGTACGTCAGGAACTTCTCTCGACACAAAATCTGTTGTTCTTCTTAGAACGTTCTTGCCTCGTTGAAATCCGTATTTACCGTGAAATGTGACGAATGTTGCTGAAATGTGCTGGAACTGGTTTAACCAAGTTTCTGAGGGATCGGGCAAACCTCCGTATGACAAGTGTTTAATCCTGGTTGGTAATGCATAATCGTGTTGAGTTTGCATTCAATAGGTTATGTTCCCAAGTTGTGGAAATTTATCTTGGAACTTGTGGGCCACATAACCTGCAACTGCAATCTTCTTCACTTTGTTCCATGATATTGGCAATGAAGGACTCTGGTTGCATATTGCTGTCTAAGGTTGGTTCTGGAAGCACGTTATTTGATTCAGACACTATGCCAGCTTTGTTTAGAGCTTTAGCAACTAAATATTCACCTGAATCTGGATCATCAGTGTTTGTTTGCTTTTGAACGACTCCTGGATTTTTACCTAAAATAATCATCATCAGTCTGTAAATGCAGTCAAGGGGAGGAGGATGATCGTGTTAGCCACCACAGGCCCGCAATTGTGAAAAGAGGTTTCCCAGTACATCTTGATTTAGCCTACGTGTGAGAATGTACTTTATATTATGCCTACGGGCCATATCCTGGTAAAGAAGTCGAAGGGATTTTATTGAAATGATGACTGATTTCTGGAATATTTGCAAAGAATTTTTACCAATGCAAAGACAATTACTCATGAATTTTTCCATCTTGTCCATAATTATATTTTTCTGTTCAATTAGTAAACCATGGGCTATTTTTGTTGGTAAAGGCTTTAAAAGTATAAATTTCCCTTTCTTTCTTGGCTTCTTCTATGACATTGTTGAGGATTTCTTCCCTAAATTCTATATCGGAACTTTCTCATTATCCTGTTCTTCTGATTCTTCTGTATCGATTGAACCTTCGCTAAATTTTATAATTCGGTTCTTCATGGCTATTACTGCTCCAACTTAAGTTATAAAATCTATTCCCATCCCAATATCAAAATTAATCTCATTTAGCACAATAAATATGTGCTCATAAGTACGTCCATTTATCTCAAAATTTAACAAAACTTGGATCTTACTGACCCGTTTCTATTTTATAAACTGGTCGCGAAGATTCATCGATATTTAAAAGACTGCCATATGCCGACGAATGTTTTAATCGACATTGGATCTTAAGCTATTAAAACGCACCCGCTCCGTATTCTTAGAGATCTGAATTTACGGAACGCTACATTGCTCAAGAATGGACCTTTTTAATGATTCTGTCTGTTAGGTAGTCAGCCCTAAGGCTGGTTGGATCCTCAAAAACACCGCCGTTATGTTGAGTGGGTAAATACCCACAAAAACACAAGGCAGCGCTATATTGAGGCATACTAGGCAAGAAGAGGAGTGAGGTAGTTTGCCATTGCTTTCCTCACTGAGTCAGAACAGCAGTACTAACCCTATGAGCAGAACCTTTCACAGCATCCACAGGCACTGACTGTGCCCCGAATGTCATTACTAAGCACCACCCATACCTCAGTAGCTCCCATATAATCACAGCCATGAGTGAGACTGAGACATCGGTGGAAAGCCACATTTTACTCTAGCCTGTACCAACAGACAAATGCAAATGTACTGCATTCATCAAGAGATGGCAAACAGGCCCTTTTTAATTATTACGGGAGGAGAATTGAAGTGAGACGAGCCATTACGACGGAAGCTGAGATGATATGTATAAAATGTGTTGCGAATCGAGGTTTATATTCGTCTTGTTATATTGGAAAGTTCTCGCTTGCTTCTTCGTGTTCCCGATTGTATACCGAAATCATTACCTCGAAAGGAGACCAGTTTGTAACATGATAAGTATTTTGGAGCTGTCGACTTGTGAACGTCTGAGCGTCTCGAGGAAAAGCTAAGTCCTTTATTTATTTGAAGTATCATCAATGCATGAAGTACAACAAGTCATTTGAGTAAATAACGTAATGTCCTCCAATCTTTTGGTGTTAAAATGTCCCGAGAATCTTTCAAGTATTAAAGCTAGATTGAAGATCGTTCATTGTTTTAGGTTATCTTGTCGTTTGTTCTTATTCCTCCCCTTTTAATGTAGACATTGCGTGGCGAGGAATCGTGTTGTTGCTTGGGGTGTAATTAATTAAGGGTTACCTGTCGTTGTTCTGGTTTTCGTTTTATTTTGATTTGTTTTTCTACCCGTGATTTATCTATGTGTGTTTGTCATGAAACGTGATTGTAATTATGGGAGGTGTTTCTTACTGGCTCCTAATTCCCTGTGAGAATATGGGATTTTTCAAGGGTCTTTAGGGGCTGGTAATTTAGGATTAGTTCACGGTTTTTCTTGGTGTCTCGACGGGGAAGGGTGTGTTGTTCATCGCTTTGGATGTTATTTCTGTATGGTTGGAACACACACCAATTTATTTAATGTATTAAAGATTGTTTTTTGATGTCTGTCATTTGTGCACCCTAAGGATGGCCGATTAGGTTTTTATTTCTTCTTAGGAACTGGGCAGGCATTAACTATGTTTGTGTCAGAAATATGTTTCATTTTATAATCTCGGTTCTGGACCTATATTTAAGGGTGGGTTAATGCCATTTGTTAAAGTGGGTCTTGACTGAAAGTTGAGGGTCATGTTAGTTCTGTTCTTGTTTGTATTACTTTCAGTCAAGAAGCAACACGTGAACTCATTACGTTCATTAAATGAGATGTATCGGTTATTCTTTCGAGTGGTGATATGTGTGTTTGTTGCATCTGTCCGGAAGGTGTAATTGGTGCTCATGTTGCCTCAAGTTAGATGGCCGAATCCTGTACTTTCATTCGGAAAGAAGCCTTATTCTACTAGTTCATGAAATCGTTTTCGTTGGTTATTTATTTGGGGTTGTTCTTTGTCTTTGGTGTTATTAACTGAACCGATCTATGTTTCTTACGCGTTTGGTATGTTACTGATGTTTTGATTTAGTCAAGTTCGGGTACGTGTTGTTGTAATGTTCTAGTGAAGTGTTTGTCCTTTGTACCGTTTTGATTTTGATGTTTTTTTGTTTTATGGTATGACATACGTTTAAATAAGGGTGGCTGGTTAGACGGTTCGTGGGAGACACATCTTCATAAGCTCCTCAGAATATTCCTTCTGACTACGTTCCAGTAGTTAGCCTGTGGTGGAGCGAAAGTATTATTTGTTATTTTGTTTTATTTACTTATTTCGCCTTTGCATAAATGGTGTAAACGATCTTCAATATTGTACAGCCCGGGGGGGGGGGGGGGGGCAGTACCCCCTGAGAGCCACCCCCCATCTTTTACCAAAACCACCCCAACTGGCAACACCATAAGACCAGGACATTATCTATACACAGCAAGTGGCGGCCGCCTAAGCCTAGGAGGTTAGCCAACTGCTTGCAAAACATACACAAACATTTACACTTACAACTATCTGGGGCAGCTACATTGACGCAATGCTGACCACGCAGCACCGGAAGGTATAAGAATGGAGTCCAAACTGGAGCCATTATCTGTTCTACTCTGTGCTTCGCCAGCGGCCCTGTCCGACGTCTGTTCCAGTTTTATCACCAGGTGAGATTCAGCTCGTGCTCAGACTCCTTTAATTCTTGTGAACACCTACCCCAAACTTGTACACACAAATTGTATTTTATACTTGTCTAAATTCCCCAAGAGGGACATACCAATCTACATCTACTGACCAATAAATACATGGTCAGTAAGCTACACTTGCATTACTAATTACACTCCACTTCACATCCTCATACCCCACCTGACCTTCGTCACAATTGCCCGTGACCGTAGAAGCCAGTAATTGCTTTGTCAGACTCCATTGTACTCACGGCACGCGACTCGACTGCATAGCGTCGAGCCGCTGACTTAGCACGTCTATTGAATTACTCATTCCGCTCAGCTGGCAGGCCAGTATAGTAGCCTGCATTTAGAGATCCATCCCCTAGCAGATACTTGCATCTTGCAGGGACACCCCCAAGAGATTAAACACTAAACACCAACACACTACACTAGTAAGCTCTCCCAGCTACGGGAAGCTACTCTCACCCAGGATCAGTCTTCTAAATTAGCACAGTGACACAACCGTGTTTTATCCCAACTACCCCTCCAACCAAGGGATTAAAACAATATGTCGAATATTAGGCTTCTCTACGTCAAGATCTTCTTTTCCTTTTGATATTTCTTTAATTGTGTTTTATACCTATGTTTTACCTTTTGATAATATGTATATTTTATTCCAGCCCCGTTATCCTCATTCTACATTTTTATGCGTCCCTCATTCCCCTTTGTTATGCCTTATTCATTCGGATTATATTATACAACCTTTACTTGAAACGTGTTTTCATTCCATAGTTATTTCTCCATCTAATTCTTAATATCGATAAAATACTCAACATAGGTTAGGGTCCACGCCCCTTTGAGGTCAGTCTCCACTCTGCGCATACGAGGAACTATTTCAGTTCCCCTGTCTCGTCAACGACTGTGTGCGTGTTAGGTGGTGGCTTTTGTACACCCGTTACGCCTGTCACTTAAATTTGACTGACTTATCTTGGAATATGCCATGCACTTTAACTGAAGATGCGGGTAAAATCGTCTTAATGTCTCCTTTCAAAAGCCTTTGAAAACACTCCTCAGCTGCACCTGTGTCCATCCAAGATTTACATGAGTTTCCTTCCACTTTGACATTTATTATGGGCAATTGACATGGTCTTTCCTCTCTAATAATCTGTTTCTCAAATAATACTGTAGGTCTTCATCAGTAACTTCATATATTTCGTTAATTGAAATCTGGTGTGAAGGCATAGCATCTCTAAAACTTCCTATTTGCGTTTTACAAATGGAGTTTTTTTTTGGTACATGACGATCATCCTCATGCTTCCCCTGTTGACTTGTACTTGGCTTGGGATCTTCATTTTGGCTTTCTTCGCTCCCTTTATCTTGCCTAAGATTTTTCAAGTACTCTTTTCCTTCTTTATGACGCTCCTCGTATTGTTTCTTGGTGAACACGTCATCACGATAGTTCTTGTATCTGTTATACCCCTGATTAGGTCTATTATTTCGATTGTAGTTACTATTACTATTATTGTTATACCGGTAGTTATAATTGTCATGATAGTAGCCATTTCTACGATTGTTATCGTTGTTACGTCCATTTTGCTGCTGATACGGCCTTCCCTCACGGAATCTCCTGTATCTAGGCTCATACCCTATCTACGATCTTTAAAGTAATTGTTCCTCTGCGGTCCAATCTTATTCTTATCCAGTTCATTAGCGTTCTCAGTTTGTTGGATCTGGTCTACATAAACAGTGTTTATTCCTCAGTGATCCTGTCTTTGATTTCTAGCTATCACATTAGGCATAGGACTTGTGTATTCCAATTTTCGCAAGAGCTCATCAAAGCTTGCTAAATCTTTAATTCCCGAAGAAATTATGAAGCGTCGGACTTCAACTGGAAGCTGTCTCGAAATCGCTTCTATTAACTCTCCTGTTGATAATGGTGGCTGTAAAAATCTCAACTGGGCCAATTGGCTCGTGAAGAAGTCTGCGTAGCGTGTAGGAAGCGTACTCGAATATTTTCTTGAATACACGTCAGCGCGTAGACTATTTTGTGCTTCGATAGACCAAAATATTTTTATGAGGGATTCGGCAAACTCCTCGAAATCCACAATGTGTAACGGAAGGTGCGGAACCACTCTGTCCCGACGTGAGATAGCGTTCAACTATCTTCATTTCGCGTTCTTTCGGGATTTGAGCTTCCACAAAGTAATCACGAAGGTTGCGCATAAATTCGATAGGTGTGAAACCATCCGTATTCGTGAACTGACGAGGGTTGTCTTCAAAGTTTCGTATTACTGTGACGTTCCTAGCTTGAGCTGCAGGAATAATAGACCTGTAATCTCTAGCTTCTTTTTCGGGCTCCTGATTTAGTAATTCTTGTCTTTCCAACGGTTTAAATTGCCTTAATTCTGGTCCGACTTCTCTATCTCCGATCTCAATACTATTTCTTCTATTATGGCTTCTCCAGTCATCTAACTCTTCTTTCTCTTTCTCTTCGAGATGTACTATTATCTCTTTTAAATATTTTCCTACTTCCTTCTTCAATTCTTTCTTGTGGGTTTCCAAACTAGCTGCATCACCTAGATTTAAACTTTGTAATTTCGATCTAATTTCTTCTATATCGGTGACTTTAATTTCTCCTATCGCATTCATGTCATTGACTACCTTGTTTAACTGTTCCTTTAAAACTAGAGTTTCCTTCTCCATATCCTGTCGTATTTGAGTTGTATTATCTACTTGCGTTTTTTGAATCATATCAATACGGTTACCTAGATCAGTTCGGACACTAGTCACTTCTCTATTAATCGTTAATTGAGTACTGGCTAACTTCCTTTCCAAATTACCTTGTATTTCCATAACATACTCGCTACTAGATTTGTTCCATTCATCTTTCACCACAATAACGTTTGCCTTAAGCATTTCAGCATTATCTAACTCTATATCCTCTTTCAAGATTTTATTGTGATCGGTTACTTGCGTGCGTAGTGAATCTACATTTATTTTTAACTCCTCCAAAGCATTAGTAGTGTTTACATTGTCATTAGCAAATTGTTTGGGAAAGCTTAACGAATAGGGGGATAGACAAGGAACTGAGATACATGATAAAAGGAATGTGCATGGATTGCTACAGTAGTGTGAAGACTAGAGTAGGGACATCGGAATGGTTTAAAATTGTCACTGGACTAAAGTAAGGAAGTGTGGTGTCACCATTATTGTTCTTAATGGTGATGGATGACATCGTGAAGGCAGCAATGAAAGACTACAGCAGGGCAAAGATGAAGATAATGTTGTTTGCAGATGATGTTGTGATCTGGGACGAGGATGAGATGGAGGTACGAGAACAGTTAGACGTAATAAATGAAAAGATTGAGCAATGGGGATTGAAGATAAATCTGGAGAAGAGTAAAACAGTGGTGGTGAGTATAGGTAAGAAAGAAGGAAAAGGAGTAATCAAAGTAAGAGATAAGGAATTGGAAGTGGTGAAAGGGATGAGAGCAGAGTACAGGATATACGGAAAGAACTGGGAGTACAGAAACTAAATGACAAACTGGAGCAAAACAGATTGAGATGGTTTGGACATGTCAAACGGATGAATGAAGTAAGGCTACCAAGACGATCACTGGAACGACGGATGACAGGGAAGAGAGGACGAGGAAGACCAAGAATGCGTTGAATGGACTCGGTGAAGAATAGCATTAGTAAACGGAACCTCGATTGGAACACCGTGTCGGAAGAGGAATGGTGAAACGACAGAACAAAATGGAGAGGAACCATATTTGCCCCCATCCAGTGTTAGCTGGAAAAGGGGAAATGAAGATGATGATGTTGATGATGATTAGCAAATTGTGTTTTTGAACTCTCTAGTTCCTAATGCCACTCTGAAAATTTACATTACCGGTTTCAATATTGTTTAACTTACTTTGTATATCTACAGAACTATTTTGGATCTTAATCACTCTATCCTTTAATCCTGATGCTTCTGATTGCATTTTATTTATGTTAACCTGAATACCGTTAACATCAGTATGAACATTTTCAACATCAGTTCTTATTTTATTGATGTCTGTTTGGACACTACATCTATGAACATATTATTCACCTCAGTTTGAACCTTATTAATATCCGTTTGGATACCGTTCACATCCGTCTGCACATTATTTACGTCCACCTGCATGTTTCCAACATTAGTGTGGACATTTCCCACATCTATTTTAACATTACCGACATCGATTTTTACATTACCGACATCAATCCTGATCTCCTCTACTTTATCGTTCACCTCTGTCGAGCTGACCTGCAAACGCGACACATTTTCATTTACAGTAGCAGCACTAGTCTGCAGTCTATCTAAGGATGATTGAACATCTTGTATTTCATCCTTAAGACTGTCCGTGACAGTAATATTGTAATATATCTGTAATATTTTCGACAACATTTTCTTCAACCTTAACAACTACTGTGTCGATATCCTTCCTGTCCTTCTTAACCTGCTTCAGGTCCTCCTTCGCCTCCTGAAACCCCTGTTCAATAACGTTAAGATTTTCCTGTAAATCACATTTTACACTCTTAATATTCTCCTGCATATTACATTGTACACTCTTAAGACTCTCGTTCATACTCTTCTGCATATTCTCCTGCATCCTATCCATCATCCTCTGGACCTCCTCCGTCGACATTGTAGTCATAATACAATATAATTCAAACTGCCGTAGGGGCATGACATATACAGAGTATAGTGACAACACTAAGAGCAACAAATTCTACCATGAAATTGGGCATCTTATTGTCTATCTAAGAACATAATACTAGACTAGAGCCAGTGGTCAGATGCGCTATTACGAGCCAGAAGAAGGGGTCTTTCGTTTCTGAAGTTGGTTGAAGACAGACGTGTGGGTCCGGGAATGTGATTCCTGGCGACCCGATATCGAGTGCGGAGATTGTCTATCCTCAAGTGCAGTGCCGTCTTGGGCATAGTTTATGCACAGCCTTGCTTGCTATTCTAGTGCAAGTTATTTGAAGTTGAGTTGAAGCTCATTTTAAGGTTTTAGGAACTATTCTTCGTGAATACTACAGTGTATAGTAATACTGTATATACCTTCGAGTATTGAGTAACATTTTTCGAGAGAATTAAGTCGCAAATATCGTAATTATAGCGAGTGACAAACACTATATTTCCGCAGTAGAAAAGACACGCTTTCCAGCATCAAGCAGAGCAGTTCGACAAGACAGCCGTGATCGCTGATATACATTCTACAGCAAGAGTGAGTGTTATATGAGCAGTGAAATATTACTACATTCAAGACATTATGCAATTATGAACTATGAAGACATGATATATTTCGTATTTGAAATGACTGCTGAGATGGAGTAGATAAGATGCGATTGGGACATGTATAGACAGAGAATATAAGCGGCAACATGGAGCAACGTTAAACTTCAGAACCATGTACAACGACATCATGTATGTCCACTACGCCATGTACAATGATATCATTATGTAAAACACCAACGTGTAAATTAATACATATTCATGTACAAAGTACTTCAGAACTACCAACAATAAACTGAATTCATACAACAACGACATGAATATTTCCATCTACAATTATGAAGCGTTCTTCAATCTACAAATATCATTTATCTGTATGGAGATCGGTCAAAGATATTGCTTGAACATGATTTGGTACATATTTCGAACTGAGTCAAAAACGGAGATTCGTCACAGGAAGAAAGAATATGCTAGGGCATTTTCCCAGCAAAAGCTTGAAGCCTGGTATCCAGTACGAGAGGACGGTATGCAGTTCGAACCCCGAAGGACGTTTGGAGCCTTCCAGGGAGGAACCTCTTCCTTACCTGAGGAGCAGCTTCATGGTTGGGGCAGATCTACATTCGAGTCGATCTTCAATGGAACTAAGTACATCAGGGTATTTTCCAAATACCGATATGATCTTCCAGATGTCTATTTAAGGTAGACATGAACCAGTTTTCATTATTGTAGGTAGTATTTTGATGGCATTACGAGCAACATATTTCTCCATGTATTTATTGTATTTTCACTTCAACATTTATTGGATTTATACTTCGAGTTCATGTGAGATGATTGTATTTTCTTCATCTGTACATGAAAATTTTTCAACGATGCAGTTTCTGAACTGACATGATTTAATTATTTGGAATTTATTTCTATAATTTAAGACTTTCTTAAATTATCATTTAACATCTTCAAGTTTTATTAAACTGAATTTCAGACAGTTTTGGTCTTAAAAGTCCATTTTAAATTCATTTATTTCGGAATAAATGAATTGGGCATTTTATTGTAAGAAGAGATTATTAGTAGGGGAAGATACTACGAGTGATATATGGTAATATATATTGTAAATGTTATATCGATTGACATTCGACGATCTGGCTAGTTATATTCGTCAGGTTAATGCAGCGAACTAAGTATAAAAGGATATTCCTGAAGGGAATATTTATGATTTGACACACCATTTTATTTTGCGAGAAAGCATTGAACTTTCGGTAAAATGACAACGTTTTATTGAGACAGATCTTCTTTGAAGATATTTTCATTTGACATTAGGAATATTAGGGACATCCTTATTCCAGTCGTATTTGAGATTTATTTGACACTTTGATAATAACATTGTTGTTATTACACACAGTTTGTAATGTTACGTATTTTGTTAACGTAGCCTTGCAACACTGTAATTTGAAAGATATCAGTAGGGAGAGACAAGTATTGTATTTTTATCGCATGTTAGTATAAGAAGATTTGATAACAGAGTAACTTTTCGGGTTAAACCTTCGTATAGGTCTTCTAGAAACAACAGCAGTCGTCGTAAGGGTGAAAGCTACGTTCATAAGAGCAAGTACTTATTGTAATGATGTAATGAAGTTGTTTGAGACAACAAGTTTGTAAAGATAATGTTAATAATGCATGTACTACGTAATGGTTGAAAGATACCAGTGTGATAAAGGTATACGAGGAATGGTAATGCCGTATACGAGGTAGTATTGTTGGACCCTGCGAAGAAATATATTTGGTTGAAATACGAGGGAGTTTTCCGTATTAATTGATGATGCATTATAGTACTGTTGTGTGTGAGTTTGAAGCAGTAAAAAAAAAGTCAACCCCTGGCCCTATACAGCCCATGACGGGCTAAGGCCGACTAAGCGACCGCTGCCCAGCCATTTGGCCTGCAGATATTGGGGTGACGCATGATCAGCGCGTCGGGTCCCCTCGGCCATTAATCTTGGTTTTCGTGATCGGGGCGCTGTCTCACTGTCAGACAGCTACTCAAATGTCCTCACGAGGCTGAGTGCACCCCGTTCCAAACCTCACGTCAGTTTCAAAATCCCTGACGGAGCCGGGGATCGAACCGGGGTCCTCCGGGTGAGAGGTAGGCGCGCTACCCCAACACCATAGGGCCGGCAGTTTGAAGCAGTGGAAGTTTAAATCATTGTTTAATTGGAACTGAGTTAATGGTAACTCTAGTGTATGAGTACATGAACGTGATTGTTGAGAAGATAGGTAGGGTGTCGGCGGAAACGATTAAGAGAAATGGAGTCATTCTTTTAAATACTAATCTTTATTAACTGTTTATTAAACCCGATAATGATAACAATCATATGTCTTATCTTAGTTGATTGGTCATATTAGCCTGAAATAAACTTTTAAACCTGATAATTGACCTAAAAGGCATAGTAAAGAGAGTTAGAAGTAATGCTAATGTATGGTATTTTGAATATACACAATTTTTATTGTTAATAATAATAATAAGGAGATGAGTAAACATTAATATTTAAAATATTAATAATAACCAGTTAGAAATTGTTTTAAACAATTAAACTTGTGTTTTTCAACCGTTGTAAATTTTGTATATAATTATTTAGTTAATTAATCAACTTCGTTGATAAGTGTATTAAGGGATAATAATAAATATTTCGCGTGTATTAAATGTTTTTAGAGCGGTTGTGAATGTATGGTAGATAGCAGTGCTTGATTTGTAAAATAAAAGGTTCCGGTATTGTGGGCTACTGGGTGATGGTGGGAGGGGGTGGGGCTTTATGGAATATTGACATATAGAGTTCTAAAAACGATATTTTTACGCCATCCTGAACATCTTTAAACATTAATCAGTGGACAAAATAGCAATCCAATTATGATTACAATATCAAATTAAAATGAGACTGCTGTAGCAACGTTTTTCAATCCATAGCCGTTGGCCTATATTACATTTTTATGTAGGCCGACTAGGCTACCATTCAAACAATGTACATTATTTCAATTTAATGTTCTTACGTAATTTAAAAAAAATACATTCGGTTTGAAAATACACACATGTACACCAACAATCATTTATTTCTAGTTTTATAATTTTGTCTTTACAGTTTTCTGAAATAATTGTCCAGTCAAAGACCAAGTTGACCTTGACTTACAACTAACGATCCACACTTCTAAAAATTATGTTATATATTCGACTTTTCCCCCGATCAGAGTTTTCTGTACGGCGTACCGGTGCGTACCGTCACAAATCTATCCCTGGTAGATAGTATATGTACAGTTTTGTGTGTATTAGAAGAGTGTTTGAAGACACGTTAGTTCGAAATGACGTGTGCATTTGAATGGGATTAATTGTGTTTATTGTAAGTGTATAAAGTCACAGTTCTACATTTTTATGAAAGAAAGTTGAAAAGATTGTAACAGAATGGAACCAGTATTGTCAGTGTGAATGAGCACGACATATTTACGTGTTTTTAAATGCAGGGAGAAACGGACAGCTGCGAGGAGCAAGCTAGTCATGTGACATAACAGTGTGGTTATATAATCGAGCAGCACGCAGGTATGTGTTGCAGGTGTTGAGTGGAGAGGGAGCTCATTGGAATGTAAACGGAACATCCAACTATAGTGGACTCACGTTCAGTAGCTCCGAGTGTAAGGATTTGTAATAACTTGTAATTGTCGTATTTTTATGGTTTAAACACCAGCATACAGCTGATTTGAATGTGTGTATGACTGAGTATGCAGGGAAGTCCTTTGAGACATATATTTGTTTTAGAGGAGGAATGCGAACCTCGCTGGTGTGTTTAATTTTCTTTTATTGTTATTTTTTATATGTTAACTTTTGTTAATAAATTCATTCGCTCCTTTTCTTCGTCCTGGTGTTGCGTGACTTATTTTAATTATAGAGGAGATTGTGTAATGGATCCTATTCAGATAAGGCAACCTTCTACTGAAGCGCTTGCTAGTGGGATTTTGTGGGTTTTCTGGCTGGGAACTTTCATGATTCTACGATCCAGCCCAGCTTCGGATTGCCAGTAAGTGGCATCTCGATTTATATGGGTACAGTACCCACTGTAAGGCAACGGCCGCCTAATCCATCCTAATCTTCCTCTCCCTGTTCGCTTTGCAGGTGAGGCCGCCTGGGCCTGGGTGAGGTGCTGATCACACCTTCCCAGTTGTATCCACTCCGACCAGATGTTCCCAGCTCTAGGACACTGCCCGTAGAGGCGCTAGTGGTGAGCTCCCTCGCTGAGTCAGTGGGAGCCACCAACCTGGAGGGTAAAATCTACATTGTACCTCATGTTATTGGATGTTCTCTCATATATTACAAGTTCTTTCCTTTCTTCAGAGTAAAAATTCTTTACGCTACCTAGAATTGAACCATCGTCCTCACGATTCGGAGACAATCGCTCTCACCACTTGACCGACAGATCATGTTGAGTAACTTCGCTTCAAAGTGAGTCATGAAGTGCACGATTATATAACGCGCTAAGATTTCAGCAATATTTGAAGAAGTACTGTACCAGTTATTTTCTACGAGATAGCGCTACTGCTGGTCTCTCTTTGTTAGTGTGCTTATAACTGGTCATTAAGACATGATCCGGTATCAATCCGCCATGGTCTAGGGCAGGGATTCTCAAAGTGCCCCCCCCCCCCGCCCAGGGGGCTGAGAGTGATAAAGGGGGGCGCCGGCTTTGATTGAAATATTTATATTTCATATTCTGTAACAAATATTACTATCCTCATATTCATGAACCTATCATAGGCAGGTAGCTCCCAAGACCATTCAAGACTAATAAACTCGTACCTTTGCTGTCTTATTTTACAAGAACTGACCGGTAGATCCTGCCAGCAGGAATTCTGAGGAAAGGTGGCGAGTAACATTTCCCACACAGCTCCCTTTCACTCGCCACCCGCAGTGACATCTCCTTACCAAAAACTTAATGACAATAAGCCGCTTGACAATGTGACCGCCATTTCCTTTCAAGAATGGATTCCAATAGTGGATTTTTCTATTTCTGCCATTGCCGATTCGAATTCAGCTAGGCCTTTCAGTCAGTTCAAAGATAGTGAGTGAGCAGGTGAATTCTCGTGTGTGGTTAGCCAACTTTACAATAAACTAATACAATGATGATGATGATGATGATAATTGTTGTTTTAAGGGGCCTAACATCTAGGTTATCGGCCCCAGAACTAATACGAGTGACGCCATCACCCATGGATAAGTGGCTTATTAGAAGTGGTAAAAAGAGACCCCATGAAAGTGAAAAAAAAAAAAAAAAAAACAAGGTTCGAATTTAAACAAAGTCCATGGTTCTTCCGCGTCTACTACCATCAGGATTATTAATTCTACACACAAAGTGAAAGTGCGTAAATATCAAGACGATTATCTGACATTAGTCTTTACCAGCATTCTTTCGAATAATAATCAGGAACAACCCCAATGCGTTCTTTGTTTGGAGATTTTAGCAAAAGACAGTTTGAAGCCTGTGAAACTTAAGAGACACTTGCAGACTAAATATCCAGACTGTGTAAGTAAGCCTTTAGCATTTTTTAAGCGCCACGAGCAACAAATAAAAGGAATTGCTAGATTCCTAGAAAAGCACGCAACAGTACCTAAGAAAGCGCTAAGAGCATCCTTGGAGGTATACTATTTAATTGCAAAATCCAAATCACCACATAGTATTGGCGTGAGAAATTACTGCTTCCTGCATCCGTGAAACTGTGCACGATCATGCATGGAGAAAAGTTCGCGAGTGTTTGAAGTCGATACAGTAGGGGGGTAGTAGGAGTTCTAACGCACAGTCTGTTCCAAAAGTAAGTGCACACTTTTTGTTTATTAATATCTCGCGACCCCATGGTCCGATTTTGACAAATGAGATGTCGTTGGACTCGGGCTGACGCCCTCATTCCAATCGACCCTTCATTTCAACCCCTAAATAAAACCTACCCCTACTAGGGGGTGAAATTGTATTTTTTTTAGTGAAAGTCTCTTTTCAAATGCGATATGAATAAGGTGCGCTGCTAAAATGAACTTAAACGTTGTTGCTCATATAGCGCATGCGTTTTACTGGATGCCGCTATGGATTAACAATTTTGTTTTTGTTTTAAACGCATGCGCACTTGGGATTTTTGTAAGAGGGAGAGCTCTTTGAAAAAATGATTGATAAGAAGGGGTTTTGGTGGTGAGGAGAGAGCCAGATAGTCGCCTACTTTCCTACAAAGTTTGCCGATATCTCTCGAACGCAAGGTCGGATTTGGACGTGTGACGTGTCAAATCGCTTGTCTCGAAACTCTATATATGCTACAAGAGTTTAGTGCTTTTCAGTCGGTCAACACGAATGTACCCAAAAGAGATGGGTTATGCCCTAATCCTGAAATAAATTACATGAGATTAATAAAACACTAGGATGACCAGTTTCGATCGTCAAGCGATCATCATCAGATCCAATACACTTAGGCTATAAAATCTATGTTTGAAATACAGGTGAAAATATTTACAATATGTACAATTATTTAGTTGCAGTATTGGTACTGCACCTGTCAGTGTATGCTAAATGCAGTATATATGTTAGGTGAAATGCTAAATGGTGATGGCTATCCGGAGATTGTACTTTAGAGAGATTATATGGTTGTAAACTATGGTTAAACTATAAAAATTTTTAGGCTAACTACTTATCTGATTGTCTTCCGTACTACAGCTATTCGCAGTTTCCGTGCTCACTTGAACTCGCTGTGCGGTCGAATGCGGTGGTTATCTTAACGACTGGTTTTTCCCTGCCTTCCCCCCCTGTCCCTACGTGCTGTGGGGAGTGATCGCGATGTGTTTATGTGAGGTGTTGCCAACCTAGATAAGATGTATGTTATTGAATGAGGTGGATCTACAACTATTAAAGACCGTGGATTAGTCCTCGCCACGCGTGGAGCATAACCCATTCGAACTAAGCGTTGACGGTCTTATGAGGACGTCCCGGCACCTTTAATACTGCCTCTAATATGGGCCTTGGTTTATTGCAGAAGAAAAGTACATCGTACACCTGATCCAGATAACATTTACCTATTAAAAACCCCCTAATTTCCCCCCTTTTTTATCTAGCTTGGCTGTGTCGCTAAATTGTGTTTTGTTTCCGACAGGGTGTGTTTTTTAGTAGCGTGAAGAGGGGTGAGCTCTCCATGAACGTGTGTTCATTTAGATTGTTGGGATTGTTTCGTTTGGCTAGGTGTATCTCGATTGCTTCCTTTATGTCAAGAGCTCTGCCTTTCGATTCGTGATGGATTATTTTAAGGTCCGACTCTATGTTGGTAAAGCTATGCCCTGCGTCACACATATGTTCGCACACGGCTGAATGTGTTCCGTATCTTATTGCATTTCTATGTTCATTATAACGTGTGTCTACTCGCCTTCCACTCTGCCCGATGTAATTAGCTTGACAATCGGTGTCTTGGCACGTTATAGAATATACCCCTGACCTTGAATACGGGTCACGTTTATTTAGATTACTATTTAGGAGGTGCCTAGCGGTTGTGTTTTTCGTCGTGAAAGCTATCTTTATGCCTTGCTTTTTGAATAGGTTAGTGATTTTATATGTGTTCGCATTCACATAGTTGAAACGCGCAAATTTTTTCTCATTACTGTCCGGTTTGGGAATCGTTTTATCTTTATTTTTATGTTTGGCTATAATTTGATTTATTTTGCTTGGCGAGAAGTTGTTTTCCTTTGCTATTTGCATAATCGTTCTTATTTCCTTATTATAGTTGTCTTTTGACATGGGTATGTTTAAAGCCCTATGCACCATTGAATTGAAACCCGCTAGTTTGTGCGTACTGGGGTGATTAGACTGATTGTCGATTGCATGCGAGGTTTGTGTTGCTTTCCGGAATATGGAATATGAAAGGTCGTTGTCTTTACGTTCAATAGTTATATCGAGATAATTTATTTTCCGGTCTATTTCGGATTCCTTAGTGAATTTGATAGAATGGTGAAGGCTATTAATGGATTGGAGAATTGTTTCTTCGCTTGTTAGTTCAGTATCGTAGATGCAGATTACATCATCTACGTATCTTTTCCATATTACTATTCCCTTTGTTGAAGTCTTTTCTAAGAACGCATTTTCTAGTGCATTGATGAAGATGTCAGCGATTAACCCACTTAGTGGCGATCCCATTGCTAGGCCTTCTCTCTGTGTGTATATTTTATTGTCGAATTGAAACACGTTTTGGGTGAGAACGACCCTCAGTAATCTCACAATCTCTTCAATTTCTTTTACCGAATTGTTGGATTTTAAGTTGTTTTCGATAGTGTTGATTGCTTCAATAATCGGAATATTGGTGTACATGTTAGTTACGTCGAAGGATACTAGCCTGAAGCTAGGTTTCATTTGTAGGGTGTTCAATGCTGTTACTAGTTCTGTTGTGTTCTTTACAGAGTTGTTTTTGTCGTTGGAAAGACGGCATTTTAAGATTTTTAGTAACTCTTTGCTGATTTTGTAATTAGGGGCATTCCTACAATTGACTATTGGTCTCATTGGGCATTCCTTTTTGTGTATTTTTGGTTGTCCCCTCAATGACGGTATTTTCGGGTTCATGTTTATTAGTTTTGATTTTTCAGCTTTGGTCAGTATGTATTCTGTTTCTTTTAGCGCACTTTTTATTTGTTTTTGGAATTTGTTGGTGGGGTCTTTTGTTAATTCCTTGATTTCGTTGTTGTTTAGGAATTCGACTGTTTTTTCAATGTATTCTGTTTTGTTCAAAATTACTGTAGTGTTTCCCTTATCTGCTTTTGTGATGATTAAGTCATGTTCTTTTATTTTTTGTTTCAACGACTTTATTTCTTTGATTTGTTTGTTGTTTTGAATGTTATTGCTATCGCCCTCTCGTTTGAGGATTTTTTTGGCTTCGTTGGTGGCGAGATTTTTGGTTAATTCCCTGTCTTCTGCTGGGAGCTTGTGACTGGCTATCTCAATATCTGTGATTAACTGTTTTATATTGTGGTTGGTGTGTGCGTCTGTGCAGTTGTATTTCAAACCTTTGTCTAACATATTCATTTCACCTTGAGAAAAGGTTACGTTCGTTCTGTTGTTTACTCTGCTGTGGAAATTGAATTCATTGTTATTCGTGTGTTGTTCGTTAGATTGATGGTTCTGTGTTTCTCCTAGTTTTCTTAATTTATTTTCTAGCGTTTCATGCTTCCTCGTTGCTCTGATTTTGATGGTGTCATGTAGGTGTTCGGTGAAGCTGTCCCATTGGGCTGCGTGCCAGAAATTACTTAGTTGCAATTGAATGTCGTATAATTGTTGGTTAATTTTTTGCTTTCTTATGTATGCAAATCTTAATTCGTTTTTTATCCAAAGCGCTTTGGCTTGTTTAGTTGAAATGATCGAGGCTGGTGTGTTCGGTACGGTTTTAATTGGTACGTATTTAGGGGTGAGGTTTAGTTCTATACATTTTTTGTTGAACCAAATTGACTTGTCTAAACCATATAATCTCTCTAAAGTACAATCTCCGGATAGCCATCACCATTTAGCATTTCACCTAACATATATACTGCATTTAGCATACACTGACAGGTGCAGTACCAATACTGCAACTAAATAATTGTACATATTGTAAATATTTTCACCTGTATTTCAAACATAGATTTTATAGCCTAAGTGTATTGGATCTGATGATGATCGCTTGACGATCGAAACTGGTCATCCTAGTGTTTTATTAATCTCATGTAATTTATTTCAGGATTAGGGCATAACCCATCTCTTTTGGGTACATTCGTGTTGACCGACTGAAAAGCACTAAACTCTTGTTTACTAAGGCAACACTGAAAATATGGCTTCAAACACCACAATGTTCACGGCTAGTCAGGCAAATCGTGAAGCCAAGAAATTCAAATCACTCAGGCTTAAACTCATGAATTTAGACAAGTCAATTTGGTTCAACAAAAAATGTATAGAACTAAACCTCACCCCTAAATACGTACCAATTAAAACCGTACCGAACACACCAGCCTCGATCATTTCAACTAAACAAGCCAAAGCGCTTTGGATAAAAAACGAATTAAGATTTGCATACATAAGAAAGCAAAAAATTAACCAACAATTATACGACATTCAATTGCAACTAAGTAATTTCTGGCACGCAGCCCAATGGGACAGCTTCACCGAACACCTACATGACACCATCAAAATCAGAGCAACGAGGAAGCATGAAACGCTAGAAAATAAATTAAGAAAACTAGGAGAAACACAGAACCATCAATCTAACGAACAACACACGAATAACAATGAATTCAATTTCCACAGCAGAGTAAACAACAGAACGAACGTAACCTTTTCTCAAGGTGAAATGAATATGTTAGACAAAGGTTTGAAATACAACTGCACAGACGCACACACCAACCACAATATAAAACAGTTAATCACAGATATTGAGATAGCCAGTCACAAGCTCCCAGCAGAAGACAGGGAATTAACCAAAAATCTCGCCACCAACGAAGCCAAAAAAATCCTCAAACGAGAGGGCGATAGCAATAACATTCAAAACAACAAACAAATCAAAGAAATAAAGTCGTTGAAACAAAAAATAAAAGAACATGACTTAATCATCACAAAAGCAGATAAGGGAAACACTACAGTAATTTTGAACAAAACAGAATACATTGAAAAAACAGTCGAATTCCTAAACAACAACGAAATCAAGGAATTAACAAAAGACCCCACCAACAAATTCCAAAAACAAATAAAAAGTGCGCTAAAAGAAACAGAATACATACTGACCAAAGCTGAAAAATCAAAACTAATAAACATGAACCCGAAAATACCGTCATTGAGGGGACAACCAAAAATACACAAAAAGGAATGCCCAATGAGACCAATAGTCAATTGTAGGAATGCCCCTAATTACAAAATCAGCAAAGAGTTACTAAAAATCTTAAAATGCCGTCTTTCCAACGACAAAAACAACTCTGTAAAGAACACAACAGAACTAGTAACAGCATTGAACACCCTACAAATGAAACCTAGCTTCAGGCTAGTATCCTTCGACGTAACTAACATGTACACCAATATTCCGATTATTGAAGCAATCAACACTATCGAAAACAACTTAAAATCCAACAATTCGGTAAAAGAAATTGAAGAGATTGTGAGATTACTGAGGGTCGTTCTCACCCAAAACGTGTTTCAATTCGACAATAAAATATACACACAGAGAGAAGGCCTAGCAATGGGATCGCCACTAAGTGGGTTAATCGCTGACATCTTCATCAATGCACTAGAAAATGCGTTCTTAGAAAAGACTTCAACAAAGGGAATAGTAATATGGAAAAGATACGTAGATGATGTAATCTGCATCTACGATACTGAACTAACAAGCGAAGAAACAATTCTCCAATCCATTAATAGCCTTCACCATTCTATCAAATTCACTAAGGAATCCGAAATAGACCGGAAAATAAATTATCTCGATATAACTATTGAACGTAAAGACAACGACCTTTCATATTCCATATTCCGGAAAGCAACACAAACCTCGCATGCAATCGACAATCAGTCTAATCACCCCAGTACGCACAAACTAGCGGGTTTCAATTCAATGGTGCATAGGGCTTTAAACATACCCATGTCAAAAGACAACTATAATAAGGAAATAAGAACGATTATGCAAATAGCAAAGGAAAACAACTTCTCGCCAAGCAAAATAAATCAAATTATAGCCAAACATAAAAATAAAGATAAAACGATTCCCAAACCGGACAGTAATGAGAAAAAATTTGCGCGTTTCAACTATGTGAATGCGAACACATATAAAATCACTAACCTATTCAAAAAGCAAGGCATAAAGATAGCTTTCACGACGAAAAACACAACCGCTAGGCACCTCCTAAATAGTAATCTAAATAAACGTGACCCGTATTCAAGGTCAGGGGTATATTCTATAACGTGCCAAGACACCGATTGTCAAGCTAATTACATCGGGCAGAGTGGAAGGCGAGTAGACACACGTTATAATGAACATAGAAATGCAATAAGATACGGAACACATTCAGCCGTGTGCGAACATATGTGTGACGCAGGGCATAGCTTTACCAACATAGAGTCGGACCTTAAAATAATCCATCACGAATCGAAAGGCAGAGCTCTTGACATAAAGGAAGCAATCGAGATACACCTAGCCAAACGAAACAATCCCAACAATCTAAATGAACACACGTTCATGGAGAGCTCACCCCTCTTCACGCTACTAAAAAACACACCCTGTCGGAAACAAAACACAATTTAGCGACACAGCCAAGCTAGATAAAAAAGGGGGGAAATTAGGGGGTTTTTAATAGGTAAATGTTATCTGGATCAGGTGTACGATGTACTTTTCTTCTGCAATAAACCAAGGCCCATATTAGAGGCAGTATTAAAGGTGCCGGGACGTCCTCATAAGACCGTCAACGCTTAGTTCGAATGGGTTATGCTCCACGCGTGGCGAGGACTAATCCACGGTCTTTAATAGTTGTAGATCCACCTCATTCAATAACATACATCTTATCTAGGTTGGCAACACCTCACATAAACACATCGCGATCACTCCCCACAGCACGTAGGGACAGGGGGGGAAGGCAGGGAAAAACCAGTCGTTAAGATAACCACCGCATTCGACCGCACAGCGAGTTCAAGTGAGCACGGAAACTGCGAATAGCTGTAGTACGGAAGACAATCAGATAAGTAGTTAGCCTAAAAATTTTTATAGTTTAACCATAGTTTACAACCATATAATCTCTCTAAAGTACAATCTCCGGATAGCCATCACCATTTAGCATTTCACCTAACATATATACTGCATTTAGCATACACTGACAGGTGCAGTACCAATACTGCAACTAAATAATTGTACATATTGTAAATATTTTCACCTGTATTTCAAACATAGATTTTATAGCCTAAGTGTATTGGATCTGATGATGATCGCTTGACGATCGAAACTGGTCATCCTAGTGTTTTATTAATCTCATGTAATTTATTTCAGGATTAGGGCATAACCCATCTCTTTTGGGTACATTCGTGTTGACCGACTGAAAAGCACTAAACTCTTGTTTACTAAGGCAACACTGAAAATATGGCTTCAAACACCACAATCTATATATGCTATTGATAGGTTTAAGTTTTGAGAATGAGGGAAACAGGCTTTTTGGTGGTAAAACCATAATTTTAGACTTTTTCCGATATTTCACGAATGCATGGTCGGATTTGGTCCTATGACGTGTCAAATGGCTTGTCTCGAAACCCTCTTTATTTTGGTAATAGGTTAAAGTTTTTGAGAATGAGGGAAACAATGTTTTGGGGTAAAACCGTGATTTTAAACTTTTTGTTATATCTCGCGAACCAATCATGCTAGAGGCGTGTACGAGGGGTCCAAGGACTCGGGCTGACGTCCTCTTTGCTATGGACCATTCGTTATATTTAAAAAAAGTGGAAACTCGATTTTGGGGTAAACACGTGTTTTTTGTGATTTTTGCAGATATGTCACGAACCAATAACGCTAGAGACGTGTACGAGGTGTCCTAGGACTCGGGATAACGCCCCCTTTCAAATGTGGTAGATATTTTTCCCAAAAAATAATTCACAAAGGGCCTATCGCCATACATGTTGAAAAATTACCAAAAGATCCAAAACTAATAGGTCATTAGCTTTTTAATATCTCATGAATCAATAAGGCTAGGGACCTGTATGAGGGGTCGTTGGACTTGAGGTGACATTCTGTTTTTGAATATATTATTTATTTATGTCAAAAGGGCCTAACTGCACTTTTGTTAATATCTCGCAAACTAATAATCAGAGAGGGTCAAGTGAGGTGTCATAGGACTCAGGATGGTCAACCCTTTTCCATGACCAATGAATTTACCCAAAAGATCTAAAACAGCAAGGTCATTGACCTATGATTTTATAAACTAATAATCAGAGAGGCTCAAGTGAGGTGTCATGGGACTCAGGATGGTCAACCCTTTTCCATGACCAACGAATTTACCCAAAAGATTCAAAACAGCAAGGTCATTGACCTAATATTTTATAAACTAATAATCGAATATCAACATGTGAGGTGTCATAGGACTTAGAATGGTCAACCCTTTCCCATGGCCAATGAATTTACCTAAAATACCCAATACATCAAGGTCATCGACCTGAGATTTTATAAACTAATAATCGCATACGAACATGTGTGAAGTTTACCATGTGTGATGAAACATAGCTAGGTAGAGAAAGAATTAGTGTAGGCTATATGTATGGTGACTGACAAGTCTCTTACCATTGAAACTTGTTTTTCAGATCAAACTGCAGTATAGAGAGAGTATAGGTTGCAGGTATGGGTTAATAAATTACGAACGGTGTACACAAACTCTGATTTATCGATTCAAGAATTAAGAGTAGACTATCTTTAATTGATTGGTTAAAGAGGATAGCTAAAACACAAAAAAAATGCTCAGTGGTTACCGGGACAAGATGGTCGCTACACACAACAAGCTTTAAATACTTGAGGCTAATAATCTATACACACACACTCGCTTGTTCTAAACTAAACTGTGTTGCTGTCAGTGCTCAGACAGTAGGCTGATGACAAAATGCATTGCTAACAGAAATATAATCATTTCCGGTTGTATAATGTTACCAGCTATCCATTTTGTGTTGTAGTGTTAAGCACTTTTAGCTCTTGTACTGGTGGTCTTAACTCGATTTCCAGGTCTGAGGCCTAGAACGAGTCAAACTAAGAAACAAGGGCATGGTGGTGTAGTGGTTAAGCTGTTAGCCCTTTTCACCAGGGTTCGATTTCAGGTTAATATGCATTTCATAAACATATAAAACAAAACAGAGATAACTTTTAAAACAGATTACATTTGTGTCTTTTAAAATTATTACTTGGATTACAAATACAAAGGTGAACTGGGTTTGATATATAGTTAATGCTGTCTATCACACACTAGACTGTAAGAAAGCCAAATAGCAAAAGGCGTAGGTAGAGCAGTGGTAAAATTGCTATATGTAGAGAACTACCTAGCGGTTTTATGAACTGGCAAAACTATATCGCATAAACAGTGCAGGATACAATCCAGCAATCAAATTTGTATCTTGTGGAACAGAGTAAATGCACTTTTACCTTGATGGATAGCAAATGAGTGCAGATGAATGACCTATGCATTAGCCTACCATAGGGTTATAACCACGAGGTGGAGGTGTGACTTCTATATTTTATTGTTTAGAGACATGGCTTTATTGTAACCAGTAGATTTAGTATTTTGTAAATATTCATTTTTGTAATTGTAAATAGTGGAAACATTTTTTGTAATAGTAAATGTTAAATGTATAACTAAAAGTTATTTGGGATAAGTGTGCATGTCAAGGATAAATAGCGTGGTTGTATTTGTTTTCAAAGACAGGTATGGTTATGGTTGTGTGAATGTATGACTATAGATAGAATGATAGAGAGAGAGAAAGCTTGTGTGTGTGTGTGTGTGTGTGTGGGTAGCATTGATTTTTCAACCAAAGCAAACACGGCAAGGTAGGATGGTGGGGTAATTAATGTATATAGCAAATGGTAAATAGTATACTGTATTTTTTTAACACTTGTGTTTTTATTAATGCAGCAGTACATAGGTGTTATTTTGTAAAACAGTCTTACCTACAGTAGTAGTAGTAGTAGTAGTAGTAGTAGTAGTAGTAGTAGGCCTATATGTTTTTGGAAACAAACAGAAAGAGAATGCACTATTGCCATGGCCAAGCACTTCCATTAAGGTGATTTCAAGAAAATTTTAATCAGCAAATGTGTGTTTTACAAAACTAAACTTTCAGCATGGACTAAATCATAAACGTGTCGTCTGTGATATGGAAAAAAATCCATGTTTCCATATCAACACAATTTAAAAACTTAAAACTGACATTTAAAAAACGTAAATGGGAAATTGGCAAATGTGTAAACAACAAAATGGAAAATTCTTGTTTCCATATCAGAAATCCAAAAACTTTAAACTGACATTTTCAAATCGTGTACATGGAAAATTGACAAATGGCCATGTGTGAAATGTGAAAATGAAAAAAATGAACAAATGGCTATCATTATTTAAAAAAAATAAAAAACCGTCGTGTTCTATCGTTAAAGTGTGAATCAAACCACATCTACTTATTTGGATTACCCGAGACTGAGTAGACCTGTTTTAGTCCTAATATACTTTAAAAATTTTATGTTAAAGCTCAAATTGAAATCAAGAGCTTTAGAGTGCCAGCTAACTATTATAACCGTTACGTCACAAAGACAACTTTACACTACTCTTAATGAACAATAATAAGAAAAAGAATAATAAATGTTGAATTTTTTTAAAGGATGAACATGGTGACACTGTTTCTGTTGCACAGTCTGCTAGCTACTAGCCAGCAGCTGGGGTCTTAGAAAACGATACAGTTTACATTTTGTAATGAGATGTGACATGTTTCAAAGTACAGTATTATGGGTTGCTGTTGAGTAAAAACTAATCCTGTACAAGGAAGCAAGGGTTCGAACCCCTTACCTAACATAACTATTGCCTGAACTTGGCTTGACGACATTGTATTATTATGATACTCGATACACCAACCATAGATAGAGTGTATTGTTTAAGATCACTTTCTTTCTGAACATAGGTGGAGACTGTTGATGGTTAACAATGGCATTAATATAGTAGGACGTGGGTATAGCAATTAAGAAAAAACAGACAATACCCATACAATATTTTTATTTATTTAATATAAGTACTTGTACAATAGTTACATTCAAAATACATTTCTTTTTTCTCTATTACTATTTAGTCCTTTTTGATTCTCTTGCATATGAAGGGTAGATAACCTTGTAGTTCAGCCCTTTAAAACAACAACAACACAACCTTTTGCATAGTCTGTGATGTTGACGACTCTTGAGATGTGGAAGATGGATTAAACATAACTTTTACAGCAGGGGTTAAATGTTGCTCAATAAACACTGCACTATTTTGAGTAGCAACATTTTTTTCTTGTACTAGCTTTTTAGCATTGTCATGATTATTTGTTGACACCAACAGTGTTTCATCTGGTACACCACATTGATGATCACTCACACTTAAAACCTTATCATTTCTACTTTTTAGATTGCCTCGACATCTTTTTGACCTCTCTTTTGAGCATCGCCAAAATATTATTCCTTTTACATTTTGACGATTATAGTTATAAGAGTAGCCTTTAAAGAGTACACGTTGTTTACCTTTGTTAGTTGTAGTAAGTTCCATAGTAGCAACTAACCTGTTAGTATGATTTGCTCACTACAAAGGTTATAACGTTTCTGATAATAAAATCATTTAGCGTTGGCTTTTATATTTAATATGTACAGTTTGAAGTGATAGCAAAAGTGAGAGCAAAATGGTAGCAGAGTGGTAGAAAATATAACATGTATTGTTAAGAAATAGTTTAAGTGGTTATGTGGATCCATTACATAATAATTTTAGCACGACGAAGCTCATTTTCTATATCCAATAGTTCTTCCTCATATTCAGTATAACCAGTCTGTTTATAGACATGCAGTTGCTGAAGCCGCCGGATTAGCTTACTTGGATTGTTCCAGTAGACAAATTTAACAAATGATTTTTTTAGGTGTAAACAAAGCATTACCATTATCATTATTATCTTCATCATCAACATCATTATCATCATAACCATTATCATTATCATCATCATTATCATCATCATCATTATAATCCTCGTCACTATTACTATATAGTTCTTTTTGATCCTTTTGCAATACCACATTTTGCACAGTCTGTGTTGCCTTTGATAATGTTGGGAGTTTTTCAGACATTGACAACTGTCCTAACACGGCTTTCTGAGGAGATGATACATGCTTCTTAACAAACAATGCACTATCTTGAGCTGCAATATCTTTTTCTGGGACAAGTGTTTTAGCATTTTGAAGAGTTTTTTTTAAACAGCAACGATGTTTTATCTGGTACACTACATTGATGATCACTCACACTTAAGACATTACTATTTTTACTTTTCAGCTCACCTCGACACTGTTTTGAACGATGTTTTGAACAACGCCAAATAACAGTTCCATTTTATTGGTTCGTTTTACAATATATGTATATCCTTTATAGAATGCGTATGGCATACCATTGCTATTTGTTGATACTTCCATGTCAATTGTCAAGCATGAACTAATCTCTAGCAAAGTTCACTCGATAATATAAATAATAGTTTAAAGTGAGAGGAAAAGTGGGTGCAAGAGTGGGTGCAAAAAGTGGGTGAAAAAGTGGGTGCAAGAGTGGGTGCAAAAGTGGGTGCAAAAGTGGGTGTAAAAGGGAGTGCAAAGGTGAGTGCAAAAGTGAATGCAAAAGTGAATGCAAAAGTGGGTGCAAAAGTGAGTGAAAAGTTGTGTGCAAAATTGGGTGCAAAAGTGGGTGCAAAAGTGAGTGCAAAAGTGGGTGCAAAAGTGGGTGCAAGAGTGGGTGAAAGAGTGGGTGCAAAAGTGGGTGCAAAAATGGGTGCAAAAGTGAATGCAAAAGTGAATGCAAAAGTGAATGCAAAAGTGGGTGCAAAAGTGAGTGCAAAGGTGAGTGCAAAAGTGGGTGCAAAAGTGCGTGCAAAAGTGAGTGCAAAAGTGGGTGCAAAAGTGGGTACAAAGGTGGGTGCAAGAGTGGGTGCAAAAGTGGGTGCAAAAGTGGGTGCAAGAGTAGGTGCAAGAGTAGGTGCAAAAGTGGGTGCAAAAATGGGTGCAAAAGTGGGTGAAAAAGTGGGTGCAAAAGTGAATGCAAAAGTGGGTGCAAAAGTGGGAGCAAAAAATTGGGAGCAAAAATTGGGAGCAAAAAGTGGGATCTGAAGAAAGTAGGAACAATTATGAGAGTAAATGTGAAAGCAAAAGTGGGAGCAAGTATGGGAGCAAATGTGAAAGCAAAAGTGGAAGCAAAAGTGAGAGAAAAAAGTGAGGGCAAAAAGTGGGAGCAAATATGAGAGCAATAAAAAAGTAGGAGCAAGTATGGGAGCAAATGAAAAAGCAAAAGGGGGAGCAAAAAGTGAGAGAAAAAAAAGTGGGACCAAAAAGTGTAAGCAAAACTGGGAGCAAATATGAGAGCAAAGAAAAGTGGGAGCAAAAAGAGGGAGCAAAACGTGTAAGCAGAAGTGGGAGAAAACAAGTGTGAGCAAATATGGGAGCAGAAAGTGGGAGCAAATGTGAAAGCAAAAGTGGGAGCAAAAAGAGCGAGCAAAAGTGAGTGCACAAAGTGGGAGCAAAATGTGTGTGTAAAAAGTGGGGGCTAATGTAGTGTTTTACTATAACATTCTCCCCTAACCTAACCTAACTTCACCTAACCTAATTTCACCTAACCTAACTTCACCTAACCTAACCTTCCAACTCTCAGATCAAAAATTAAATTCCGGCCATAGTCGAGTTGGAACCCAAAAGCTCTGGGATAACACCCAAGTATACTAGCCACTACATCGCGAAATGGGCAAATTATCATGCAACACAACACAAAAATAAAAAGTTTTCTGTAGTGTAACTCATTGGCTGACAATCATAGTTAAGAATTCAAACCCAAGACCTCAGGACTTTTGTTTTGAACATTATCAGAAATATTATTCCACTTACATCTTGCTGTTGCATATAGTTATAACAGTTGGCATTAATATGGGAGCAAAAGTGAAAGCAAAAAGTGGGTGCAAGCATGGCTGGCTGTAGAGACTTTAATATCAACTAATACACATAAATTAAATTTTAGTAAAGTGACTTGGCTAATAATAATAATAATAATAATATTAACAGTTTAAAAAAATCAAAGGGATTGATATTTTTCAGGGTGTAATTTCCAAAGTACTGTCAAGAATAATAATTACATGAACAGATTCCAAGAACTCTAGAGTGCTTTTAAGGTTAATGATTGGCTAGGAGTGAGATAGAACTAGCTAACCTAAGTTAATCTCAGCCCAGTAAACCTAACCTTGTCACATGGCATGTTCTACAAGTATAGACTTGCTTTGAGACTGGCTATGACGTCACAGATGAATGGCGGTGGGAGGCTGGCAAAAAGGAAAATGTTTTTGGGTAATAAAAAGTCATGTCCAGCCTCCCACCGCCATTCATCTGTGACGTCATAGCCAGTCTCAAAGCAAGTCTATACTTGTAGAACATGCCATGTGACAAGGTTAGGTTTACTGAGCTGAGGTTAACTTAGGTTAGCTAGCTCTATCTCACTCCTAGCCAATCATTAACCTTAAAAGCACTCTAGAGTTCTTGGAATCTGTTCATGTAATTATTATTCTTGACAGTAGTTTGGAAATTACACCCTGAAAAATATCAATCCCCTTGATTTTTTTAAACTGTTAATATTATTATTATTATTAGCCAAGTCACTTTACTAAAATTTAATTTATGTGTATTAGTTGATATGAAAGTCTCTACAACCAGCCATGCTTGCACCCACTTTTTGCTTTCACTTTTGCTCCCATATTAATGCCAACTGTTATAACTATAAGCAACAGCAAAATGTAAATGGAATAATATTTCTGATAATGTTCAAAACAAAAGTCCTGAGGTCTTGGGTTTGAATTCTCAACTATGATTGTCAGCCAATGAGTTAAACTACAGAAAACTTTTTATTTTTGTGTTGTGTTGCATGTTAATTTGCCCATTTCGCGATGTAGTGGCTAGTATACTTGAGTGTTATCCCAGAGCTTTTGGGTTCCAACTCGACTATGGCCAGAATTTAATTTTTGATCTGAGAGTTGGAAGATTAGGTTAGGTGAAGTTAGGTTAGGTGAAATTAGGTTGGGTGAAGTTAGGTTAGGTTAGGTTAGGGGAGAATGTTTTAGTAAAACACCACATTTGCCCCCACTTTTTACTCACACATTTTGCTCCCACTTTGTGCACTCACTTTTGCTCGCTCTTTTTGCTCCCACTTTTGCTTTCACATTTGCTCCCACTTTCTGCTCCCATATTTGCTCACACTTGTTTGCTCCCACTTCTGCTTACACGTTTTGCTCCCACTTTTTGCTCCCACTTTTCTTTGCTCTCATATTTGCTCCCACTTTTGCTTACACTTTTTGGTCCCACTTTTTTCTCTCACTTTTTGCTCCCCCTTTTCCTTTTACATTTGCTCCCATACTTGCTCCTACTTTTTTTTTGCTCTCATATTTGCTCCCACTTTTTGCTCTCACTTTTTTCTCTCACTTTTTGCTTCCACTTTTGCTTTCACATTTGCTCCCATACTTGCTCCCACTTTTGCTTTCATATTTACTCTCATAATTGCTCCTACTTTCTTCAGATCCCAATTTTTGCTCCCACTTTTTGCTCCCAATTTTTTGCTCCCACTTTTGCACCCACTTTTGCATTCACTTTTGCACCCACTTTTGCACCCACTCTTGCACCCACTCTTGCACCCACTTTTGCACCCACTTTTGCACCCACTTTTTCACCCACTCTTGCACCCACTTTTGCACCCACTTTTGCACTCACTTTTGCACCCACTTTTGCACCCAATTTTGCACACAACTTTTCACTCACTTTTGCACCCACTTTTGCATTCACTTTTGCATTCACTTTTGCACTCACCTTTGCACTCCCTTTTACACCCACTTTTGCACCCACTTTTGCACCCACTCTTGCACCCACTCTTGCACCCACTTTTTCACCCACTTTTTGCACCCACTCTTGCACCCACTTTTCCTCTCACTTTAAACTATTATTTATATTATCGAGTGAACTTTGCTAGAGATTAGTTCATGCTTGACAATTGACATGGAAGTATCAACAAATAGCAATGGTATGCCATACGCATTCTATAAAGGATATACATATATTGTAAAACGAACCAATAAAATGGAACTGTTATTTGGCGTTGTTCAAAACATCGTTCAAAACAGTGTCGAGGTGAGCTGAAAAGTAAAAATAGTAATGTCTTAAGTGTGAGTGATCATCAATGTAGTGTACCAGATAAAACATCGTTGCTGTTTAAAAAAAACTCTTCAAAATGCTAAAACACTTGTCCCAGAAAAAGATATTGCAGCTCAAGATAGTGCATTGTTTGTTAAGAAGCATGTATCATCTCCTCAGAAAGCCGTGTTAGGACAGTTGTCAATGTCTGAAAAACTCCCAACATTATCAAAGGCAACACAGACTGTGGAAAATGTGGTATTGCAAAAGGATCAAAAAGGACTATATAGTAATAGTGACGAGGATTATAATGATGATGATGATAATGATGATGATAATGATAATGGTTATGATGATAATGATGTTGATGATGAAGATAATAATGATAATGGTAATGCTTTGTTTACACCTAAAAAAATCATTTGTTAAATTTGTCTACTGGAACAATCCAAGTAAGCTAATCCGGCGGCTTCAGCAACTGCATGTCTATAAACAGACTGGTTATACTGAATATGAGGAAGAACTATTGGATATAGAAAATGAGCTTCGTCGTGCTAAAATTATTATGTAATGGATCCACATAACCGCTTAAACTATTTCTTAACAATACATGTTATATTTTCTACCACTCTGCTACCATTTTGCTCTCACTTTTGCTATCACTTCAAACTGTACATATTAAATATAAAAGCCAACGCTAAATGATTTTATTATCAGAACCGTTATAACCTTTGTAGTGAGCAAATCATACTAACAGGTTAGTTGCTACTATGGAACTTACTACAACTAACAAAGGTAAACAACGTGTACTCTTTAAAGGCTACTCTTATAACTATAATCGTCAAAATGTAAAAGGAATAATATTTTGGCGATGCTCAAAAGAGAGGTCAAAAAGATGTCGAGGCAATCTAAAAAGTAGAAATGATAAGGTTTTAAGTGTGAGTGATCATCAATGTGGTGTACCAGATGAAACACTGTTGGTGTCAACAAATAATCATGACAATGCTAAAAAGCTAGTACAAGAAAAAAATGTTGCTACTCAAAATAGTGCAGTGTTTATTGAGCAACATTTAACCCCTGCTGTAAAAGTTATGTTTACTCCATCTTCCACATCTCAAGAGTCGTCAACATCACAGACTATGCAAAAGGTTGTGTTGTTGTTGTTTTAAAGGGCTGAACTACAAGGTTATCTACCCTTCATATGCAAGAGAATCAAAAAGGACTAAATAGTAATAGAGAAAAAAGAAATGTATTTTGAATGTAACTATTGTACAAGTACTTATATTAAATAAATAAAAATATTGTATGGGTATTGTCTGTTTTTTCTTAATTGCTATACCCACGTCCTACTATATTAATGCCATTGTTAACCATCAACAGTCTCCACCTATGTTCAGAAAGAAAGTGATCTTAAACAATACACTCTATGTATGGTTTGTGTATCGAGTATCATAATAATACTATGTCGTCAAGCCATGTTCAGGCAATAGTTATGTTGGGTAAGGGGTTCGAACCCTTGCTTCATTGTACAGGATTAGTTTTTACTCAACAGCAACCCATAATACTGTACTTTGAAACATGTCACATCTCATTACAAAATGTAAACTGTATCGTTTTCTAAGACCCCAGCTGCTGGCTAGTAGCTAGCAGACTGTGCAACAGAAACAGTGTCACCATGTTCATCCTTAAAAAAATTCAACATTTATTATTCTTTTTCTTATTATTGTTCATTAAGAGTAGTGTAAAGTTGTCTTTGTGACGTAACGGTTATAATAGTTAGCTGGCACTCTAAAGCTCTTGATTTCAATTTGAGCCTTAACATAAAATTTTAAAAGTATATTAGGTCTAAAACAGGTCTACTCAGTCTCGGGTGATCCAAATAAGTAGATGTGGTTTGATTCACGCTTTAACGATAGAACACGACGGTTTTTTATTTTTTTAAAATAATGATAGCCATTTGTTCATTTTTTCATTTTCACATTTCACACATGGCCATTTGTCAATTTTCCATGTACACGATTTGAAAATGTCAGTTTAAAGTTTTTGGATTTCTGATATGGAAACAAGAATTTTCCATTTTGTTGTTTACACATTTGCCAATTTCCCATTTACGTTTTTTAAATGTCAGTTTTAAGTTTTTAAATTGTGTTGATATGGAAACATGGATTTTTTTTCATATCACAGACGACACGTTTAAGATTTAGTCCATGCTGAAAGTTTAGTTTTGTAAAACACACATTTGCTGATTAAAATTTTCTTGAAATCACCTTAATGGAAGTGCTTGGCCATGGCAATAGTGCATTCTCTTTCTGTTTGTTTCCAAAAACATATAGGCCTACTACTACTACTACTACTACTACTACTACTACTACTACTACTACTACTACTGTAGGTAAGACTGTTTTACAAAATAACACCTATGTACTGCTGCATTAATAAAAACACAAGTGTTAAAAAAATACAGTATACTATTTACCATTTGCTATATACATTAATTACCCCACCATCCTACCTTGCCGTGTTTGCTTTGGTTGAAAAATCAATGCTACCCACACACACACACACACACAAGCTTTCTCTCTCTCTATCATTCTATCTATAGTCATACATTCACACAACCATAACCATACCTGTCTTTGAAAACAAATACAACCACGCTATTTATCCTTGACATGCACACTTATCCCAAATAACTTTTAGTTATACATTTAACATTTACTATTACAAAAAAATGTTTCCACTATTTACAATTACAATAATGAATATTTACAAAATACTAAATCTACTGGTTACAAAAAAGCCATGTCTCTAAACAATAAAATATAGAAGTCACACCTCCACCTCGTGGTTATAACCCTATGGTAGGCTAATGCATAGGTCATTCATCTGCACTCATTTGCTATCCATCAAGGTAAAAGTGCATTTTCTCTGTTCCACAAGATACAAATTTGATTGCTGGATTGTATCCTGCACTGTTTATGCGATATAGCTTTGCCAGTTCATAAAACCGCTAGGTAGTTCTCTACATATAGCAATTTTACCACTGCTCTACCTACGCCTTTTGCTATTTGGCTTTCTTACAGTCTAGTGTGTGATAGACAGCATTAACTGTATATCAAACCCAGTTCACCTTTGTATTTGTAATCCATGTAATAATTTGAAAAGACACAAATGTAATCAGTTTAGAATTGTTAGTAAAGGGATTAGGAGAGTAGAAAACATGGAATTTGAGTCCTGGCCAGTTTTTATAAATTCGAACGAATCACAGCGTGGTAGATTATTGAACGGACACTGTTTTTGTAGCACTGAAGTTTGTTGATAGATTGCAAGGTTTCACTATTACAGTATTTATAGTTTCATCAAATTGCACTATGACGGGTTTTAGCGGTATGTAGTCTTGATATTGCAGTTTATGAATTCACTGAGTTTGACTTGAATAGGTTTATTGCGTTAGAAAGTATTTGGATTGCAGTTAATAGTTCTGTTTCACTTAAAGTTGTGGTAATTTTGACAGTATTGAGTGTAGTTCAACACGGTTGACAGTTTAATTTGAATGGAATGTTCCAGAACTGTAGTGACAGTTAAATGAAGCGGTAGTAATCCCTCGGAGGCAGCAAGTTAAGTTTTAGAAAGTTATTAATTGGCATAAATCCCTCGTTGTAGGGAAGGCATCCCCTATTTAGTACAAGAAGCACCAAATTTAAAGTTTAGAAGTAAGCTTAGTTAGCTTAGGCATGACAATTCCCTCAGGGGCACAAGTTTGCGAAAATCCCAACACGGCTTATAACTTTCATTCAAGGCATTTAAAATGTTGTTCAAAACCTTCCTTAAAACATGATTAAAATCAATGTGTGAGTTACTTAACTTGCGTGATGATTAAAGCTGGAAGATCCCTGCAGCCGTTACATTTAAAAATCAGACATGGTGCCGATTTGAATCACTTCATTTATAGAGGAAGTGAACCTCTGAGAGAGGTCTGAACTGTCACACGAAGTCCGAACAAGAAGTGGTAGGTGTATTTTTGCAAATACACAGAAAGAAAGAATTAGCTTTTGCTGTTCATTACTTTATATCAGTCCATTTATTTAAATTTCTTTCCCGCACACACCAACATCGAACTGTCACCTCCCGTTTGCCCCGTGCATTTGTTTATTTTTTCTGTCAGATTTTTACAGAAACGCATATTCTGCTGAACCAGCTTGACAGCGTCCCATCGCTTCCTTCCGAACTTCCATTGCTTCAAGCCATGAAGACTTCCACATTAAACCGCTGGGCGTCGTGTTCTTCACCAATCTACTACTCCGAGGAAGACACCGCTCCAAGAAGAATTTTATTTTTGTCAAGATTTTTCATGTTTATGTGTGACATCTTTGTTCCTCCCCTCACTCGCCCGCTTCCCCCTCTTCCTACTGGTCTCTCCTCCCCGCGCGCGCAGCTAGCCCGCTCGGTCACTTCACGTTCTACACTTCTCCGCGTCGTGAGCAACCGCTCACTCACTCTCTTAAGTGCACTCAACTTCTTGTTAGTCATGCCGTCTAGGCTAGTGCTTTCGCTGCGTCTAGCAGCCCTCACTTGTACGCCGGCAGTCGACTCAGTCAGTTGAAGCTCAACTAGAGCTCGCCTCCTCAACTCAAGGGGCAATCTTTTAATTCTACGCCATGTTGGAATTGTAATCTCAACAGTCAAAGGAAACTTCACCTTCGCCATGAAGCCAAGCTAAGTACTACTTCTACATTCTTCAACTAATTTTAAAGGATTTTAAATAGCTACATGCTTTTAATGATCATTTTATAGGCAGTGTGAGATTACTATATTTGGGGCAATAATCACCCTTCGCGGGATTTCTATGTTGGGCTTTTGTTTGTCTAAGCCAATCTTAATAGGAAGCAGCATTTCTTATGCTTAATAAGTGAGAGATCTTCTCACAACGTGGGATACCATTGAATTACCCACTGTCTATAAAATACTTACCTCGTTCCACCGCTGGAATAACTTTTGCCCTATTCTTCAGTCAGGATTGCTCTGGAACCTTCCAGAATCTGCACTCTATCTACCAGTTATACCGTAATGTATTTTCCACTCGCATGTGGGAATACTTTTTCAAACTAAGGAACCTTCCTTATGAACTATTAATCAATAGCTAATTTTTCTTCCTCCGTTGGGATTTCCTCTGGCGCATTCAACTACAATCTACAACTTTCTCAAGCAATATACTCTCGCAAATCTGGTGTAACTAGTTATTTTCCATCATTGCAATAACTTTCTTTGCCATAAACTTTTTGTACTACTACAGTGAACTTTTCATCTATTTAACAGACTATAGTGAAAACAGTGTTTGTTCAACATTTCATCCGCGTCGCGTTCGTCCGAATACTATAAATACGGCCATGAACACTTATCCTCAATCCCATTTGATCTTTTCCAAACCCTTTACTAAGAAACCAAAATAATAAAAATTGTTGCTTTAGGTCTTTTTTCAATGAGGTGTCACTCTCAATTTGTGCCCTCCCTCTCTTGCTTATGTAAAACAAATTAATGTCTGTAAAACTTCGTGTCTAGTACACGCCTTAAGTTATATTGTCTCTTCCTTCTAACGAGGGAATACAATTCTTTCAACTCATAAATGAGTTATCTCTAGGGTTCACGAAAGGGTAACTTGCCCCATTTTTCTCGTGATCCCTACTTAAACATAGGAATTCTAGAAACTTCCTTTCGATTGTTCTCTTCAGGTTTCACAATAAGTGAACTGCCCTATTTGCATAATCTTTACAAGTATTTCTGTATTAATATAAGAAGTTATAGAAACTTCTATTTTATTCTTCCTGCCTGTTATTGTTGTTACTTTCGAAGTTGTTACTCTTTCTAAGATATTTACCTAGAAATTCCTTAAAGTACACACCTTGTACTTGATTTATTGTCTAACTTTAATCACTTCAATTATCTTTAAATTTTTCATTTTATCTTCGCCATTTCAAAATCTTGCGAAGATTTTAAAACATATAAAGGTTTGAAACCAAAAGAATTGTTAATTGCCTGGCGCAAGCTTTAAATGTTTTCGGAGGTCTGCGACCCCAATTGTTACAAAATCAAAATTATATATTTGTTACCAAACTACTACCCAACATTGTTAAATAAATTAAAATTTATTCTTTTGATTTATCATTTCTCAAACATAACGGTTAGGCAAGATCCTGTCTTCCTTGACTCTTCCCACTTAATGCAAATAAATCTATTGATAGGGTGTTCACCACTTGTCGCATTTGAGCAAGAACTCTTTGTCATAACTTATGTCAAACTCTCTTCCTATTTCTCCATCCTTTTTTTCTCCGGTCCGAAACCCACTTCCGTTTTTTTCATCATCTTCCCTTGGGGGTTAGGTTATTCCCAAGCTAATAATCTACCCAAAATTTGGTCCCAGAAACTCGGGAGAGTCCATTTCTCAGAGTCTATTTATGAGAATCTATTCGTTGTTTATTGTTCAAAGTCCATTTGACAATATTTTGCAAATCATTAATATCTTCTTTGAATTTTGTCAGCTATAACTCCGCAGTGCAAAGCTGGTGAAGGTGATAGAGGTCGTTCCTGTCTTCTTCAGCCTGTCTTACTTGCAACCTGTCTTCTGCTGCCAACCTGACAGCATTTTCAAAATCTCGCTACAGTTTCGTAAGTTGTACTTCAATTTACCTATTTCAACATGTCAACTGAAAAGGATGAAACTCTCATTGCCAGACGTTCTTCCTACAAAGGGCAACTCACCCGATTTAGAAATTTCATTAACAAAATAAATCCCGCCGATTGTGATCTAGACGTCTTGACACAAGGCCTTAAGTTGTACTAACGGTCATATGATTATTATGATCAAATTCAAACCGACATTGAATCCGCTTGCCCAGAACTTCAATCGGATCGGGACGAGGTTGAACCCTTGTATTTTGAAGGGATTGCCAAGGCCCACCAACTGATCCGCAGTATCTCAGAACCGGACACTAGGGTCATCAATCCGGCGCAGTTCGCTCCCGCTTCAGTTCATAAGGACAAACCAAAACCGTTACTTCCTAAGATAAGCCTGCCTCACTTCTCAGGCCAGGAAGGTGAATGGTATTCCTTTTACGAACTATACTGCTCCCTCATTCATGAGAACAATGACATTCTCGACATTCACAAGTTCTATTTCCTGCGTTCATCCTTGGAAGGCCAGGCCTTGGCCTTGGTTGAGTCACTGCCTTTAAGCGCAGATAACTACCACATCGCCTTTAATCTCCTTAAAGAGAGATATGGTAATTTACGTTTGTGTGTTGCTCGCCACATTCACTGCCTGATCAACTAGCCAGTCGTGAAACATAATGACGTCACCTCTTTAAGAGACATGTTAGACTCCATTCAATTGCACGTGAGAGCGTTATATCAACTCAAGCAGCCAGTCCAAACTTGGGACACCGTCCTTATTTATCTAGCTACATCCAGATTCGATTTTTCGACATTAAAGGCTTGGGAAATCGAACTCACTCGCAAGGAGGAATATTCGTTCGAACTCCTCATCTCGTTTCTCAACAGCCGGTGCCAAGTCCTTACAGCACTCTCATTTCAGTGCGAAAATGTCGAAACGAGTCATCAGTGTCACATTCTGGATAAAAAACTTGTCTCTTCAAATGGTCATCAGCACCCATCTGTCGAGAACAAGCAAACTCGTTCTGCCTCTTTCAACCATCCAAGAGAACATATTAGGCCGCTCAACAAATCTTTAAAATGCACGCTCTGTAAAAAGTTGCACACTTTGTATTCCTGCAAATCCTTTAAAGAATTGTCTGTTGAAGACAGAAGGAAGTTTGTCTTCAATAGTAAACATTGCTTCAACTGCCTGTCACCTAAGCATTCTTCTTCTAATTGTACGTCTTCCAACCTCTGTTTTCATTGCAAAAGACCGCATCATTCTTTATTGCACTTTCATGATCAATCGAGGTCACCAGTACCTACTTCTTCAAACTCCATGCAGAGCAGCTCCGAACAAACTAATGCTTCTTCCTGCTTTTCTAACGCCGAAACTTCTCACGGTGCGCAAGTCCTTTTGTCCGCTGTACAATTCAAAATCCAAGATAAATTTGGAAATTCATTTTGAACCCGTGGTCTTCTCGACTCCGCTTCAACTCACAACTTTGTTTCGCAATCCCTAATTGAAAAACTAGGTCTTTCTTCATCACCTACTTCCATCAATGTATCCGGCATTGACAATTTGAAAACTCAAGCCTTGCAGTCTTCAAAATTAAAAATCAGAGACATTTGTCAAAGAAACACCAATCTTAACTTAAACTGTCTCATTCTTACCAGTGTTGGCAAGGACACTCCTAGCAGCTCTATTAATACTTCCGGTTTAAAGATTCCTTCGCATTTAAGGTTAGCTGATCCTCAGTTTAATGCTCAAGGCCCCATTGTTATACTTTTCAGTGCCAATATTTTCTGGAATTGCCTTCGTAAACAAACCCGTAGGCTATCTTCAAACGTGGTCGCCAGAGACACCGATTTTGGTTGGGTTATTACTGGTCAAATCCAACATCCCAGTCTTCAAACCAAATCGCAATGTAATTTTGTTACTGGCGATTCAAATCCCTTTTCTGAAAAAGAGAATACTTATGTTTCGGATCTCAATGCATTTGAAAAACACTTGCCGAAACGATGTCTCATTGTAAACAACTACGCCACCTTTGCAAGTTGTTTAAATGGGTTTGCCTTATTTCCTCACAAAATGGCAATTCAAGTTCGCCTTGCCTTTTGTCACTTCGTTTACCTTCTCATGTCATTTTTTATAGCAGGTAATTGTTTAAAATTTCTGTCGAAAACTATCTTCCCCTTGTGTAAAACCATGGCTATCAGTCACCATAATTTCGCTGTAAGCTATGTTTCAGTTCTTTCGCTATTTATTAGGATGGCCACGGTCGCCTCCTTCCCCCTTCCTCACGCTCGGAAGCCGCTTTTGAAACCGCTTGAAAATCTGAATTCTCTAGCATCTAGAATAACTATTCTTAGGCATAAACTCCTTCTCAATGTCCCAGCTTCTCTTCTTTGTTCAGAAGAATTAAGCTTTTTTCTGTTGAAAATTGTCGGATTACGTGATCCTCAAAATTATGCGAAATTGATTACTTACTCTGTTTCATATGTCTTTAAATTGTTTTTACACGTCCAAGTTAGCTACGAATGACTGCATGCCGTGTTACTTGAATATCCACTTTAAGTCTCGGTTGATTGCACTTGCCTTGTTTGTTTATTTTGAACTGCTTGTTTGTCAATCTTGTTTGTATACAAGCTCGGGTAAGGCCAAGCTGCCGTTTATTATCTCTATGCTTGACAAAGGTCAGAGCTAGTTTTCCTTATCTCAACTTTGGCTGACTGCCAACCATTGTCTTGCGAGTTGCTTCCGTAATTTCAGAAGCTGCTACCTCCTTCCCAAAATAAACTTGTTCTGGCCAAGGACTCTTTCAGTTATTTATATTCGTTATCTCGCTGTACTATGTGGGTCAAGGTCGATCGTACCTATCTCTCCCACTTGTTCGCACTCGTATCCTATAGCTGTTTTGATCCTTGTTTCATAACATCGTTTCATATTTTTTATGCGCTCATGCATTGCACTCTGCTTACATATTTTGCACTTTTATTGTTCATTGTTGAACAAACTTGTTTTCTCTCGTCGTTACACTCGATGTGCTTTTGTATCTATGCTTGTTACGTCACGTTTCTTGATGACTTAAGCATTTTTCGGATTAATCCTTTTGATGCTTATTATAACTTGAGGTCATTGTTTATGGCTACTAGATTGTTGTTACCTATGGCGCTCTTGCCTTCTACTCGCATAGTTCCTTTGTTTATTTGGTATATTCTTATCCTTACTCGATGTACTTGTTTTTATACGCTTTGTTTAAATTTGTTAACTCTCCTTTTTCATCTTGTCGCGATCTTTACTAGAGCTTTATTTCTCGCAGCTTCTAGCTACTTTGTGATTGACGGCGTTGTTAATTCGTCCCCGTCACCCCCGTATTCTAATAACCCTGATAACTTGCTTCTACTTACAGGTGGTCAGTTCCTCATAAATGCCACCCCCTTTTTCCTTTCTTCCTCTGGCATAGATCTTTGGCGTAATGACCAATTGTTACCCAGGAGGGAAGGGAAGAGTCAGAGAAAGAATCATCTTTACTACCCAAATGTTTATTGTAAGATCTCTTTCATATTGTGTTCTTGTTCTTTGCTGGTGTTTGCTGTTGTCCCCCAACGTGGTGTATTTTTGCAAATACACGGAAAGAAAGAATTAGCTTTTGCTGTTCATTACTTTATATCAGTCCGTTTATTTAAATTTCTTTCCCGCACACACCAAGATCGAACTGTCACCTCCAGTTTGTCCCGTGTATTTGTTTATTTTTCTGTCAGTTTTTTACAGAAACGCATATTCTGCTGAACCAGCTTAACAGCGTCCCATCGCTGCCTTCCGAACTTCCATTGCTTCGAGCCATGAAGACTTCCACATTAAACCGCTGGGCGTCGTGTTCTTCACCAATCTACTACTCCGAGGAAGACACCGCTCCAAGAAGAATTTTATTTTTGTCAAGATTTTTCATGTTTATGTGTGACATCTTTGTTCCTCCCCTCACTCGCCCGCTTCCCCCTCTTCCTACTGCTCTCTCCTCCCCGCGAGCGCAGCTAGCCCGCTCGGTCACTTCACGTTCTACACTTCAGTTCTACACTTCTCCGCGTCGTGAGCAACCGCTCACTCACTCTCTTAAGTGCACTCAACTTCTTGTTGGTCATGCCGTCTAGGCTAGTGCTTTCGCTGCGTCTAGCAGCCCTCACTTGTACGCCGGCAGTCGACTCAGTCAGTTGAAGCTCAACTAGAGCTCGCCTCCTCAACTCAAGGGGCAATCTTTTAATTCTACGCCATGTTGGAATTGTAATCTCAACAGTCAAAGGGAACTTCACCTTCGCCATGAAGCCAAGCTAAGTACTACTTCTACGTTCTTCAACTAATTTTAATGGATTTTAAATAGCTACATGCTTTTAATGATCATTTTATAGGCAGTGTGAGATTACTATATTTGGGGCAATAATCATCCTTCGCGGGATTTCTATGTTGGGCTTTTGTTTGTCTAAGCCAATCTTAATAGGAAGCAGCATTTCTTATGCTTATTAAGTGAGAGATCTTCTCACAACGTGGGATACCATTGAATTACCCACTGTCTATAAAATACTTACCTCGTTCCACCGCTGGAATAACTTTTGCCCTATTCTTCAGTCAGGATTGCTCTGGAACCTTCCAGAATCTGCACTCTATCTACCAGTTATACCGTAATGTATTTTCCACTCGCATGTGGGAATACTTTTTCAAACTAAGGAACCTTCCTTATGCACTATTAATCAATAGCTAATTTTTCTTCCTCCATTGGGATTTCCTCTGGCGCATTCAACTACAATCTACAACTTTCTCAAGCAATATACTCTCGCATATCTAGTGTAACTAGTTATTTTCTATCATTGCAATAACTTTCTTTGCCATAAACGTTTTGTACTACTACAGTGAACTTTTCATCTATTTATCAGACCATAGTGAAAACAGTGTTTGTTCAACATTTCATCCGCGTCGCGTTCGTCCGAATACTATAAATACGGCCATGAACACTTATCCTCAATCCCATTTGATCTTATCCAAACCCTTTACTAAGAAACCAAAATAATAAAAATTGTTGCTTTAGGTCTTTTTTCAATGAGGTGTCACTCTCAATATGTGCCCTCCCTCTCTTGCTTATGTAAACAAATTAATGTCTGTAAAACTTCGTGTCTAGTACACGCCTTAAGTTATATTGTCTCTTCCTTCTAATGAGGGAATACAATTCTTTCAACTCATGAGTGAGTTATCTCTAGGGTTCACGAAAGGGTAACTTGCCCCATTTTTCTCGTGATCCCTACTTAAACATAGGAATTCTAGAAACTTCCTTTCGATTGTTCTCTTCAGGTTTCACAATAAGTGACCTGCCCTATTTGCATAATCTTTACAAGTATTTCTGTATTAATATAAGAAGTTATAGAAACTTCTATTTTATTCTTCCTGCCTGTTATTGTTGTTACTTTCGAAGTTGTTACTCTTTCTAAGATATTTACCTAGAAATTCCTTAAAGTACACACCTTGTACTTGATTTATTGTCTAACTTTAATCACTTCAATTATCTTTAAATTTTTCATTTTATCTTCGCCATTTCAAAATCTTGCGAAGATTTTAAAACATATAAAGGTTTGAAACCAAAAGAATTGTTAATTGCCTGGCGCAAGCTTTAAATGTTTTCGGAGGTCTGCGACCCCAATTGTTACAAAATCAAAATTATATATTTGTTACCAAACTACTACCTAACATTGTTAAATAAATTAAAATTTATTCTTTTGTTGTATCATTTCTCAAACATAACGGTTAGGCAAGATCCTGTCTTCCTTGACTCTTCCCACTTAATGCAAATAAATCTATTGATAGGGTGTTCACCACTTGTCGCATTTGAGCAAGAACTCTTAGTCATAACTTATGTCAAACTCTCTTCCTATTTCTCCATCCTTTTTACTCCGGTCCGAAACCCACTTCCTTATTTTTCATCATCTTCCCTTGGGGGTTAGGTTATTCCCAAGCTAATAATCTACCCAGTGGTCGAAGGATTTGAGCACACTGCAAGCGAGAAGATGAAGGAGAGGTAGGGACAAACATAGGAACAAAAAACCAGGATAGGAAACATATAAGCAAAATAAACCCTTTACATAGAATAATTTTCCTCATTGAGTAGGGTCTTCAAGGATATGATAGCTGACGACGAAGACGACTCCTGCTGGAATGGTGTGTAAGTCCTCTTGAACTCGATGAATCCGAAAAACTTCGGCAGGTTGCCGCGTGGTGCGCCGTTACCTTACAAGGAATACATAATTGAAACAAACTTATAGAAATTATAGAGCATGTTCAAAGAAAACGGTAATACCAAGGGGGGTCCCTGTTGGTGTCTGCGAGGGAAAATGACAGAAACTAATGAAAATGGAAAGCAAAGAGCAGCAAGAGCTAACTCTTAACTACACCAAGATGAGAGGATTCTTATGATTGGATGAGGTGAGGTACGATAGGTGAAAAAAAAAACAAGCCCAACTTTTCACTACTGCGCATGCGCAGGTGATTAACCAGTCAGAATAGTAGCTCAACTTCGGGTATACTGGTCTGCCGATAAAGTTAGAGCCAAGGGTTGGGATCATACTGGAGCGAGCGAACCCAGAAGCCGTTGGCCTGGGTGAGCGTTCCCCCCGGCAAACTGAATTACAGGGGTGACTCTATGTCACTCGGTTTAAAAATAAGTAAGAGCTCATTGACTCTCTGTCATGCAGATTGCCTGCCTCATAGGAGCTGATCTCATATTTCACCCAATCTCAGATCATCCAGTCTACACTGCTACTTCCTCCGTCATCCTCACATCCTTGCTCATTTATTCACCCTCCTGGAGTCTTCTTGCCGTTTCTGCCATGCTTCCTTTCCTCGATGTTGTTCCTCACGTCATCTGGTATTCTCTGAATGATTACAAGTCCTTTGTTTCCGGAACCATCTGCTCTCTTTTCTGGCCCCAATACTTTTCTTAGATTTCTTCGTTTTTTGTTTTCTAACTCCTCTATTTCTTATTTGGTGAGGTTCAGGCATTCTGAACTTAAGTGTGTGGCTATCCTCTGAAGGATATAGCTTTTTTAATACCTATTTTACAATTATTATTTTTAAATAAAAATTCTTAACTCTCTGTTCCATCTATTTAACTCTTTCTGCACCTCTTCCTTGGGCTTCTTCCACATTACCATATTGCCTATCTGCAAATGCATTAAGGTTCTCAGCAAGATGCTCGAATGGAGACTTTTCATAATTTAATCTATGGGCAGTGAAATATCAAAAGGAAGTATATACTAATTTAATTCAATGTTTGAGTATTGTAGTTTTATTACAAAATGCCATTGACAATGAATAAAATCAACATTGGTAATAGGCTACTATACTAATACAAAAGTTTTTTAAAATAATAAAGGCTAACTTAGGAATGGTAATAATTCAAATCTTTTCAAGCTGAAACAGATCTGCTGAGTCTAAGTTTGCTATTCCGTTTTCAGAGGACAATTTAGAGATTAAAAAATTGATATTTTGGTGATAAATTAAATTATTAATCGAAAGGATTAAGAATCTTTACTCTTGTCACAAAATTCCCTTCAATTCAAACTACCTATTTATCACTTTAAGAATGGTTTGTTTGCTAGCCTGCATACAACAGAAACAGCCCGAAATATCTGGTTGTAGGTTTTGTACTGTCTGTTGCTTGCCGATGTCACGATCATGTTTCCATTCGGCCTTTTAATATCGTAGTCAGGAGATGGACTCGGAGTCCTACTCCCGAAAGTGAAGGAAAGTGAGGAATCTCTGACATTTAGCGACTTCTTCCCTCAAAAGACTTGTGAAAAATAGGCCCCTCAAACCTGTTTCCTGAAGGCTGATGACCAAAATTTCCCAAGTACCTAAAACGAACCAACAACAACAATCTGTTTCTGCTTGAAAATTCCTTTGTGAATGTGTATTTTTCTTCCAAAATTTGGTCTTAGGTCATACAGTTCCTTTATAAGTAATGTTATTAGTACACACTTAAGCACATATAAATGTTTAAACATATAAAATTTACAAATAGAAAGGTTCAGAACTACCGTAATTATGTATTTACAAATTAACACTATTATGAATTGTCATCGCGCCAGGAGATAGAAGTTCAACACGCTGACACGGCCTATTCCAAACCTAAACATATCGGCTGGCAGTCAGTTGGTGCTACTTCCTGCACGATTATTTTTTATCGGGCTTCACGTGTGTGTGTGTATTGTTACCTTCCTTCCTACTGTCGATATTCTTACAAGCCTTTGTGTTTACTTTTAACAGTGTGGCAGTATCAGGTACAGTAATGGAAACAGTGACCAACTTAATGTCTTTGGAATGCGCGATACGCAGTGAGCGGGAAGACAACTGCAGTTCAAAACCGACTGCCATCTCCTGGCGCGATATCAATATAAAGAAAACTGACAGACCTGCATTCATAATCGACCCAACAATTGGATTTGAATTTCATGTCAACCAGCCTACTGAAGAGAGAAAGTGAACACACAATCCGACCAATCTTAATAAATATAAACTGAAGAGAATATTGAAGCTATATTTCTAATGCGAATGTACACACCACGACCTAATAGCTAATAAACCTCCTTGGGTATTTTTTTTTATCGTGTTAGAAGCCATTTCTCAATGTTGCCTTAGCAAATTAAATTTAAATGCTTTTCAGTTGACCAACATGATTGTACCCAAATTTAAATGGCTGTTATTATTCCCTAAAAAAACTACTTGGATGACTAGATGGCTAATTTTGATCGTCAAGCAATCATCATGAAATCCATTTACACTAAAGCTATTAATTAATCTACGTATATGAATAGGCTATGTAGCTTAAGAAGTTTACTGTGAACTTGCATAACTTGTCAGGGTATTACGTGACTTCTTGTTTTGATAATGTTAGTGTCTATTGACCTTCTGTAATGGTTTGCTAACTTGGTACAGTGCTTTCGAGACAGCCGCAGTAGATGTACCTTTGCTTAGAAAGAAAAAGTGTCCACTCGCAGTTGCTCAGTTGGAAATAACACGGAATCGGAAATTCGAAGGTCCCTAGTTTGTGTCCAGGTTGCGACGAACATTTTAACTCACTGGTTAACATCTCGATGGTTTCAAAATTTTTATTCACGTCTACATTTACAGGCTTTGTTTACACAATATTATCAAATTCTTTTAGAATTCTAATTAATTTGTCTTCTTCTTCTTCTTCATGTGCCGTCTCCTCTAAGAAGGTTGGCGATTATCACAGCAATCCAGTTCTTTGATCTAGCAGCACTGAAAAGAAGTTCACTGGAACTACACTTGAACCATTTAAAAAAAAAATGTCCTACCAAGAGATCCTTCTTCTTCCTGGACTCCTTCTGCCCGCAACCTTCCCTTGAATAATTTCTTGTAGAAGACGATACCTGTTTCCACTCGTTATATGATCCAAGTATTGTAACTTCATAATTTTGACACAGGTAATATCTCAAGATTCGTGATTTTATCCATCCAGCTTACTCGTAAGATCCTTCGATATGTCCACATCTCAAACGCCTCTAGTCTGTTAATCATATCTTGTTTGACTGTCCAGGCTTCCATACCGTAGAAGAGTACCGAGATCACATAACATTTTAGCAACCTGAGTTTTAAATTTAAACTAAGGTCTGCATTGCATAATAAATTTATCATTTGATTGAACGCACTTTTGGCTTGTCCTAACCTTGTCTTAATTTCTTCAGAGCAATCATTGGTATCATTAACTATGGTTCATAAATATCTGTATTTCTGAACTCTTTTAACTGCTTCTTCTTTGATTATAAAATTTCCTAGATTATTCTCTTTCGGAATTACTGTGAAACTGGTTTTCTTAACATTTAGAGTTAAACCTCTCTTCTCGCTGGCTTCTACCACTCTATCCGTCAACAGTAGTAGATCTTCAAGGTATCCAGCGATTAGTAGAGTATCGTCCACAAATCTTAAATTATTTACAAGTTTGCCATTCACCTTAATCCCTGATGTAACACCCAAAAAGGGCAGTTTGAATTACGTCTTCAGCGTAGGTGTTGAACACTAATGGAGACAGTACACATCCCTGTCTCACACCTCTTTCAATTTTTATTTCATTTGAAACTATGTTGCCTTCTCTTACTACTGCGGTCTGATTATAGTAAGGTTAGGTAATAATTTTCATATCCCTTCTGTCTAATTTTTTTCTTCTGAGCAACTGAATCAGTTGATCATGTCGAATTTTGTCAAAGGCTTTATTATAATCCAGAAAACAAACATATATTGGCTGATTCATTTCCAGGCATCTTTGTGTGAGTACATTAGAGGCAAATAATGCTTCTCATGTTCCCAGGGAATTCCTCAAACCAAAGTGAGTTTTATCTATATCTTGTTCTAGTTTACTATGTATTCCTTGATGGGGGGGGGGCTGATAACCTAGATGTTAGGCCCCTTAAAACAACTATTATCATTATCATCATCATTCTTTGATGGATGAGCTTCCAAAAATATTTTCATCTTGTGACTCATTAAACTGTCCTATGGTCATTACATTCTTTCGCATTATTTATTTTGGTATAGCTATGAATGTAGATTGAAGCCAGTCTTGAGGAATAATACCGGTTTTATAAACCGCATTAAATATATCTACCAACAACCCTAAATTTTCTTGATTAATGAGTTTTATTAATTCAGATGGTATTGAATCTGGACCTGGTGCTTTGTTGTCTTTTGCATTTGGAACTGCGTGGAGTATTTATTCCTTTGTAATGTCTGGGCCACAGTCATTCTGTTGTTCTTCATACGCCGAATCAATTTCTCTTTCATCGTCTTGGTGGGGAGGATGGTGGGAGAGGATGGTAGATGTCTGCGAAAGGCGCTGCGAAAATCACTAATCTGTGAGGAAGCATTGAACACCACTTTGATAAATATCAAAGCCTCCGTTAATTCAAGGCCTATCACCCAAGACGGAGAAAATGCACTAATGCCGGCGCACTTTCTGTTTGGACAGCGCTTCACCACCATAACCACTGGGCACTCTGTGGGCCGCCTTTACACTGGACCTGCACATGCGGGAATAAAGATCTGCCCAAAGTGCTGGCTGCGCAACAGAGTTATATTTGATGGTTCGCTATAAAGAATGGCACTCGCCAAAATATAATCAATAAAAGAGATTACGAGAAAATGAAATACAGTACGGTATATATATATCGTGAAAGACATGGAGTAAACAGTGCATTTCTCACATCAGTTAAGTGGCCCTTGTCGAACTAAGGTTCTGGAATATGTACAGGTATTTGTAAAGTTGTTTCATTTCATTTCTCATTGTTATCGGCACCTGCAGAAAATTTCTACTGGGTGGTAACATTTTTCAAGAGTGGAGATAATGATTCAGAAAAATCTAGTTTATATGTTAGCACAAATCGCCTTGGGGGATTTAATCGCAAAATTTGGTAAGGGTAAAGAATCAGACTTTATTGGAGAATTTGGATTAGGTACTAGAAATGATAGAGGGGAAAGACTGGTACATTTTTGCCAAGATAATGAACTGGTTAATTACCAATACATACTTCAAGTTACCTGCAAGAAGGTTATATAGCCTACCTGGGTATCTGCAGCAGATCAAAATGACAGAATTGTGAGGAATCAAATAAATTATATTCTTATCAATAAACACTACCGTAATTCGATTCTAGCAGTAAACACTTTCCCTGGAGCAGACATAGGATCAGACCATAATCCATTGGTTGCAAAGTTTCGTGTCAAGTTCAAGAAATTACTTAAAATACAGCAATTGGGAAGAATGTTGTCTTCTAAATTGAAGAATCCAGTTGTAAGAAACCAACTTTGTGATCGAATTAATGACACGTAGAGGACAATTATGTTGATGAGAAATGGAAAAAGGTAGTGATGACAAGCAATGAAGTTTTAAATAAGATAGAATAACAGGCAAGAAGGGATGGATGACGGATGACATATAATAGCATTAATGCAGAGATAAGGAGGAAAATACGAAATGCAAAAGAAGAATGGTACAATGAGAAGCGAATAGATATTGAAAGATTGGCCTTGAAACATGATACGGTAGTTTCAATCTTCATAAGAAAGTTAAAGAACTAACTGGTACGAATATAATTAGTATAACAAGCATATTGCGGGACAGAAATAGCTCGAAATATCTGGTTGTAGGTTATGAGCTGTCTGAATGTTCCAGAATTCCTGGAGTTAATGCAGGATGCAACGGAGATCGTACAACGTTCTCTTGTAAAGAAGTCGCGACAATGCACTTTGAAAGACATGTGGAAATAAAGAAACGAGCAGAGAAACTGAAATTTTTGAACGTAAGTTGAAAATATAGAGTAATACATGTGAATTCCTGAAGGACGCTCACAACAGATAGTGCTTCTCCAAAAGTGTGAATTTTTAGCTCCCTTTCGTTGCCTTCCTCATTGTAGTCGTCGTCGTCCATTTCTTCCATGACTTTGCACCTGCTGTTTTCGGCAGCAATATCAGCTGCACTTTGAATGTCTTCAGTTGTTAATGTTTCCTAGAATTTTGGTGCAAGTACAGTCGCGCTCAAAATTTAGTACTGTAAATATCTTTGTATTATTAAAAAGATAATCCGTCTTAGTCAGGTTATTTACGCCTATAGTTCCGGAATTTCTCTCGTTTCCGCGTTAGGCAGCTTTCTAGTTTACTGTGTCATTTTACATAGGAATTTTGTTTTCGGTTTCTCCAGGTTTCTGGTATATATAGGTTCCAGTTTAGGCAGGTTTTACTGTACTTGTAACAATTAATTTTAACACAATTACTGGAATATGTGAAAAATAACCTGAAATATTAATTGTTAATATGGCAACACTGAAAAATGGCTTCAATGTTATCTTTATTTTGTACTTGTAAGACGATCCTCGGGGGGAGCGTGATGGCGCAGTGGCTTAGCTGCTCGTCTTTCACCCGGACGGCCGGGGTTCGAATCCCGGTGACAGCGGGGTGGAATTTTCACCTGAAAAATCACGTGGCGTCAGGAAGGGCATCCGGCTTTAAATCCCCGACCAAAACCAAAATGAGCCTGGTTGGCTCCGGCGACCCCAATTAATTGGGATAAGCCGAAGAAAGTATGTATGTATGTATGTATAAGACGATCCTCGAATACTAAAAGGGGCCTCCATACAGTTTCAGGGGAACTATTAATGGTAAGAAGGGTATTGCATTCTTTCATGGCTCCCCAATAGAGATTTAGGAGGACATGAAATTTCTCAGAGGTGACTTCCACAGCTAAGAGCGGTCCATGGCCCTCAATGGCCTTACTTTTGAACCGTTTTTCATTGGGGGGAGGGGGGCTCCGCTGCCTAGGGGCCCACTTATCAAAGACTTGTCAAAGTGGCCCTACCTAATCCAAAAAGTTGCGCACGTCAATGCTCATTTATCATTTGTAGAGATGATGGGATCAGTCAATGGGGTCTGTTCATCCTTGGCTGGGTGTGAGGGTTTTTGACACACACTTTCTTGAACAACAGGTGCTTACTGAGCTGAAGACGAATGCCACACGCTGGTTTCATTCCCAGGCAGCAGACTTCATCGACACAGGAATACAAGAGTCGATCTAACAATATGACAGGTGCCTCAATTCTGGTGGTGATTATGTCGAAAAATAGGTCAAGTATTGCTGTATCTGGTGCTAATAAAGTTTTTCGTGTACGATGTTTTCTTTATATTTTAAAAATAGGGAAACTTAATTTCTGGATGGCCCTGTTGTGTAGTTAAATGGTGTATTCTTCGGGACTTAAGTAATACTACGCACAAAAATAATTACATATGAACCAGCTTCAACTTATTTCTGTCCTAATTGCTACATATAATAAAATGCACAAAATCCTTATCTGTAACAAATCATAGATGCTATAAAATGCTACATTCTGATTTAAAAAATTGAATTTTTAAGTGTTAAAAACCAATAACATTAACGAATGAAACACGGAATAACATGTAGCTGTGTACTTCAGTTGGAGATGTCAATGGAGGTCAGCCCTAGTACTATTGGTGTCTAATTAAATTGTACAATTCTGCCTTCTCTTGTGGGCAAAATACACTCACAGATGTTTATCTTGTTGCCTGAACATATGTGCGAAGGTTTAGAATGCTTGAGATGTTCAGAATCACATGGTATCCTAGCGAGTAGAGAGTACCTTTTAGTCTTTCTTGAGCAGCCTATTTAAGTTATAGCTCAATAAGAATCTCTTAGTCCTCGGCTTGGCTATAGAAGTGATGTGGATGCACAATGAAAGGCCCGTTCTCTCTCTCATCAGCTATTACTTCCAATTCTCGGTAGAAGCTGTAAACCACCCACAGGAAGTAGCTGGGAACACCTGAAAGCAACACACCAATTTTCATTAGGAATATCAAACCTTGAATGGAATGGTTTCAACTAGAGAGTGGTATGAAACAAGGAAGTGCCCTCTCACTCCTGTTATTTATAGTGGTAATAGATGAAATCATACGAAAAGTGGTAAATAGCATTGGGGGAAGGAAATTGAAGGCAATGTTGTTTGCTGATGACCTTCTGGTATGGGGAGAGGATGAGGAAGAAGTACAAGAGCAATTGGATGAGTGGGAGAAGGTAGTGTTATCATATGGGATGAAGTTCTCAGCACAAAAGAGTGAAGTGGTCATCACAACGAGGAGGAAGAACACACTGGATATGGGCATAACACTTGGAGGACAGCAGTTGCAGAAAGTAGAATGCTTCAAGTACTTGGGAATCATAATTGAAGAAAAGGGAGGCAATAGGATGGAAATAAATGAAAGGGGGAAAGTGCGCAGATGAATTTTTCAAAAGAGTAAGGGGGATGATATGGAATAAAGATGTACCACAAAAATGTAAAGGAATCATCTACAAGATCTACTTTGTGCCAATTTTGACGTATGGTTCAGAAACATGGGTGATGAAGGAAAGGGACAAGAGTAAAATACGAGCAGTGGAGATGAAGTTCCAGAGGAGTAGGGTAGGAGTAACAAGAATGGACAGAATAAGGAATGAGAGAGTCAGAGAAATGGTAAGAGAGGAACCATTGCAAAATAGAATAGAGCGATCTAGGCTACAATGGAATGGACATGTGAGGAGGAGAGGATACAGAGGAAGATGTTTGGAACGGAAATGAAGGGAAGGAGGCCAAGGAGAAGACCAAGGGACAGATGAACGAAGGGAGTTAAGAAGAGTGTGAAGGAAAGAGGAGTGTGCTGGGACGCAGTGAAAGACGAGAGATGGTGGATGGACAGGAAACGATGGAGAGGCTTATGTTCCAAGCAGACCCTACCAGCGGTCGAAAACTGCTTAAGATGATGATGATGATATCAAATAAATATTAATCCCTTCTTGCTGTAAGATGAAGTTGATTCATTTAGGGGCTTTGCAACATCATGGTCTTGTAGCCCTATGTACCTGGATGTGTATGGAATATGTCTGATAACCTGATAGGATGAAGATTATTGTGTAGGTTCCTTATACAAATGTTTTCAGAAATGTTAACTTCAAGGTCGTTAACATTTGACATTGTTCCTTATTGACGAGATTAAGTAAAAAGAGTTCACAAATGTTATACAAATGTTCACTTCGATCGCATGATTAGAACATGGTTAGACCTCTCTTTTGAAATTTTACTTTGTGAGCTTTTGGAACAAACATATTTTTAGTATCCTCTGTTATGGAAAATTTTATTAAGTGTACTGTATGTTGTTGCACATTTACTTATCCTATTCTACGCTGAGGAAGGTCACAATGTGACGGAAACCGGTACGGTTTTAATGTAGCCTACAATATATTGACTTAAGGTAATTAGTTAAATAGTGTTGCAATTAGAATAATTCGATGTTTGAATATGTACAGCCCTAATACTAACTGTGTAAATAACCTCCAATGGTTTCAGCTGTAATGGCAGACAACTTACCCAACATAACGAGGCCCAGCACCAAGCAGAAGGCTCCATACAGCGGCGACATGTAGATGAAGAGTAATGTGATCAGAGCTATGATAGTTCCAAGACACATTGGGAGAGAGGCTCCACACAGAACCATCCATGGCACAAGACATTTTCTCCTCCTCTGAAAAAAAAAATCATAAAAAATCAGTTAACACAGTATAGTACAAACGAGTCGGCGTGAGAATTTAAGAACGAGTGTACATAATATTGATACCGTAACGCCAGTGAATGACGCGAACAGTCCTGGCGGCAGATCCTTTCACACCAGAAACATCAAAATCTCAGTCCTTTACAGGGCCACAATTAACAATCATTTCTGTTAACATAGAGGGCATATCACGAGCCAAAGGAGAACTGCTACAAGATTTATGTAGACAACAACAGTGCCATATACTGTGCATACAGGAGATCCATAGGAGCTGCGAAATGCGTAGACCAAAGATACATGGAATGAGTCTTGCCATTGAAAGATCACACGACAAATAAGGAAGCGCTATATTTGTTCACCCGGATATCCATGTACTGTCAACAGCATTCACGGCGGAAAACAATATTAAATTCTTACCATAGAAAGAAATGATTGCACCATCTCATCAGTGTATAAACCAGCTGGCGCTGAATTCACTTTTACCCAACCAACTAATTTCCAGAATAAACATGTGCAGATTGTAATAGGTGATTTTAATAGCCATAGCCATGTTTGGGGTTACAGTTATGAAGATGAAAATAGGACAGCAGTACAGGAATGGGCAGAATTAAATCACCTTGCTCTCATCCACGATGCAAAACTACCTTCTTCATTCAACAGTCGTACGATAGGTGGAAACGTTTCAACCCTGATCACATATTCAGTAGTAGTAGTAGTAGTAGTAGTAGTAGTAGTAGTAGTATCAACCATCAATGCATAAAATCTGTCTGTCCCTCAGTACCTAATTCCCAGCATAGATCTATAATGTGTCAAATATTTGCTGCTATAAGACCTCAAAAAGTGCCTTTTCTTAGGAGATACAATTTTAAGAAGGCAGACTGGACGAACTTCACAGAACTACTGGACGTCGAAGTATCTTCAATTGAACCAATACCAGAATCCTATGATATCTTCACTACAGCTGTAAAGAGATGCTCAAGAATGTCTATTCCTCGTGGTTGTCGGACATCTTACATCCCCGGCATTAGAACAGAACAGTCTGCCCTACTGAAAGAATACACCGATTTATTTTACGACAATCCATTCAGCGAAACAACGGTGGAAGCTGGAAATAAACTTATCTTGTATATAAAGGAGACGAAAAGAATCCATTCGTTGAGAACCATCGAAGATCTAGACTTGAAAAGAGCAGTCATAAAGCATGGAGACTTTTGAAGCGTCTAAACAATGACCCAACTCGTGCCACTGAACACTATAACATTACTGCAAATCAAATAGCACACCAGCTACTGCTAAATGGGAAGGTGGATCACAAATCTAATCTGTCTAGATCGCAAAGAGAACAACTGGAGGAAAATGTCATTATGACTCCATTCAACATGTTGGAATTAGAGAAGGCCATCAAACAGAGCAAAAAACGGGAAATCAGCGGGCCTGGATGAAATTCGAACTGAACAAATTAAGCATTTCGGCACTGAAACAAAGAAATGGGGTCTGCAACATCCTAACAACTGAATAAGCAGATGGCACATTCCAAAGATCTGGCGTAAGAGCCGAGTGATGGCCTTGTTGAAACCTGACAAAGCAGGAAACAGCCCAAGTAGTTTTAGACCAATTGCTCTTCTGTGTCATCTTCTTAAATTGTTAGAAAGAATGATCTGAAATCGTATTATGCCCATAATCGACCCTTTGCTGATACCACAACAAGCTGGATTTCGTCCTGGTAAAAGTTGTACTGGACAACTGTTGAACTTAAGTCAGTGCATAGAAGATGGCTTTGAAGCTCACAATGTAACCGGAGTGGCATTTGTTGATTTATCAGCAGCATATGACACTGTCAATCATCAGTTATTATTATCTAAGCTCTACAATCTGACAAAGAACCCTAGTGTAACCAACTTCATTTCCACTATCTTGCAGAATCGCAGGTTCTTTGTTGATTTTCAAGGACAACGTAGCAGATGGCGACCACAGAAGAATGGTCTCCCACAAGGAAGTGTGTTGGCTCCAATATTATTTAACATTTATACAAATTATCAACCTATTGCCCCAAACTGCAGGAGCTTTGTGTATGCTGATGATCTTGCTTTGGCTGCACAGTGAAGAGAATTTGTATCAGCGGAGAGCAATCTCAATAATGCCCTTGACACCCTCTCAAGATACTATACTACAAATCATCTCAAACCTAATCCATCAAAAACACAAGTATGTGCTTTTCATCTAAGAAATAGGGAAGTTAAATGTTGTATGGTCAGGGGTTACATTGGAAAACTGTTACACTACAAAATACTTAGGAGTAACACTCGACAGGTCTCTCACATACAAGAAACATTGTATGAACACTAAGCAGAAAGTTTCCACAAGGAACAATCTCGTTAGAAGATTGGCCGGATCACAGTGGGGCAGCCAACCTGCAACCATCAGATCTTCTGCAATGGCATTATGTTATTCCACCGCAGAGTACGCATGTCCTGTGTGGTATAACTCAGCTCATGCCAAACAGGTGGATGTGGCTCTCAATGATACGTGCAGAATAATAACTGGGTGTCTCAAATCCACTCCAATTGAATGGCTTTACCACCTCGCCGGGATAAAATATAATAAATATTGTTATAAATTACGCTATTGGATATCAGCCCAGAGCCAATGAGAAGAGGTCTTATTGAAGACGGGATTAACTTCAACTATATAATTTGATGAAATTATACATTTAGGCCCTTAGATGGAGATTTTCTTAATTGGCATTGTAAAGAATATTAAAAGAAAATATGTCTGATACTTTAAAAGCCGCAGAACGGTGGAACTACGCAGTAATAAGCATTGTTAATGTGCGCGCTAAAATTATGGTTGGAGACTGATATGGCCGCCAAATTTTTGACTTGGGGAGGGAGACCCAGGCATCGGAGCTCTTATTCCTACAGACTTTGAAGAGAGAGGAAGTGCTTCTTGGGTTAACTGAGATCCCAAAGCCTTAGTCCGAGTGCGGTGATAGAGGACTCGTGGAGACGATAGGTAGTAGGGTTGATTAGTGGAGATCCCCGTGCTAGAAATTAGGCGAAGTTGAAAGGAGTCTTGATAATAGGATATCTTATTTATATATGAGTTATTACTTCGGTCGATTGTATTAATAGATAGTACAGTTCGAATACTATATTATATCAAAAGTTGAGCGTCATAATTCGAACCATTTTGAAGATATAAGCTTGTAAAGACAGTTTTACAAAACGGACGGACGTAGAAGCTGAAATACACTTTTGTTGGAACGCGAAGATAGCGAACATAGTCCGAGTGAACAGCAGTGGAGAATTTTTACATTGGCGCAGCAAACAAACATTATCATTATGGCTGTTAATGTTTATCGACTAGTATCATTCAAAATTATTAACATGTTTGAGATGTCGAACTAAGAAGTAATGCGCCAGGGACATATTTAATGCCGAGTTAAGATACAACAATGGAGCTACGTTAGACAACATATTTCAGAATACAGACGTAGTGTACGTTACATCTTGTACATTTTTGTCAGTTTACGAACACTAATAGAACAACGATTAGCTATAGAAATAATTCATTCACCACCTACATGAATATTTCTATAAAATAATTACTCAACGTTGATGCTGCTATATATTTGCGACGGAGAATGAAGATCCTACAGAAGAAGATAGTCAATATGCCAGGGAATCCCGGCAACCCAGAAGAATATGCCAGAAGGATGTCGTTCGATTCCAGACGGAGGTTGGTGATTACCGGAGAGGGAACGTTTTATCATATCCGAGGTCGCTGGTCCGATGTGTCGAATGGAGGCCATCTCTGTATGTTGGACTGAGGAAATACCTTAGTATTTTGCAAATACTTACCCCGATCTTCATGATGTCGTCATAAATAAAGTAGCAGTGTTATTTATTTGTAGTATAGAGCTTGATTAGTGACATTCTGAGCCGACGTCCTTACTCCATATTTTATGTATTTCAGTGTTCCGATGTAAACTTACACTTCATATGTGTATCAAGATTTTTATGCTTCAAGATCATTTGAGATGATAGTCATTCATCTATTTTTCAATGTTTATGCTACGGATCAGTTGTTGAACTGACATTCAGATTTTGTTTGGGGAATCCGATTTCCTTATGTAAGAATAGTCATTTTGACTATCGAATTATGATTTTTATTTGAACCAAGGATTCAGACATTGTGTCATGGATGCAAATTAAATTCTTTTCAATAATTTAATTTGGGCACTTTATTGTATCAACTTCAAGACCGGAAGAAACGTCGAATGATATCGTTATATCATTTTTGTATATACACTTTCCGACGATCCAGCAAGAACTAGTCGTTTGATATGACTGATGTCATAAACTCATAGACATTCTTCGTGCAGAATGGAAAGACATTGCGAAACTGACAATCCTTACTTTATTCGAAAAAGCTGAAAGCTTTAGTCAATTAATTGTTTTAGGAAATACCTCTTTATAGAAGAGCTTTGACTAGGAATTCAAAGCTAGTTTATCCCGGTCAAGATTGAATTCTATTAGACATTATAAATAACATGTGTGGTTATTTATACACTATATGAGTAATATCACGTCATAATGCAGACCTGATATTGCAATGACGTGCAATTTAAAGCTTGGCAAGTATGATGAAACAGAATTAGTATTTTTATTACGTGTATTTATGACAGATGAGTTGACTTACTTGACTTATGTCCTTTTACTCTTTTGCAGAGCATAGGGCTTCGACAAAGCAGCGCCAGCGTATCCTATTTTGAGCCAAGGTCTTGAGTTCGCCAAAGGTCTTTCCTTCTTGTTTTGCTTCATCCATCACACTGCGTCTCCATGACTTCCGCGGTCTTCCTCTCTTCCGTTGTCCTTGGAGGTTCCAGAACAAAGCCTGTCTCTCCACTGCATTTTGTTCTTTACGTAAGGTGTGGCAAATCCATTTCCATTTCCTCCGTTTTATTTGTATACCAATAGGTTCTTCTTTGGTTTGCTTCCAAAGGTCTTAATTTGAAATGACTCTTGGCCAGAAGATGAGCTTTATTCTTCGTAAGCATCTGTTTATGAATACTTGCAGCTTGTGGGTGATCTCTGAGGTAAATTTCCACGTTTCACAGCCATACAGCAGTACTGTTTTCACATTTGTTTGAAAAAAAATGCGCAGTTTCGTTTTCATCGATATTTCTCTGGCCCTCCAAATCGGATAGAGCTGTATGAATGCCGCATTGGCTTTCTGGATCCTCATTTTGACATCAGCTGTTGCTCCTCCATCCTGCGTAGTCACACTGCCAAGATATGTGAACTCTTCGACTTCCTGAACATCTTCGTCATTGACTCTGAGTTTCTGCTTGCTCTTCGCATTGACCTTCATCACCTTTGTTTTCTGAGCATTTATCCTTAGGCCCACTGCTCCAGCGTCTCTCTCCAGGTCCTGCAGCTTTCCCTCCATATCAGTATGTTTCTGAGTCAATAGACATATGTCATATGTGAAACTCTAGACTCTCCAATCTCTCGACCAGTCCCCACTGGATGCCTCTCTGCCTTCCCTCAACAACTTTTCTCAAGACATCATCAAGGACAAGGAGGAAGATAGTCGGAGATAGGACACACCCTTGTCGCACACCAGAATTTACGGAGAAGGGCTCCGAGAGCTTCCCTTCCTGGATTACTCTATATGTGAAGTCATCGTAGGTCTGCTTGATGATCTTGCCTATTTTCGTTGGTATGCCATACTTTTGTAGTGTTCTCCACATGGCATTCCTTTCCAATGAATCAAAAGCCTTCTCAAAGTCCACGAACAGAAGAAATAAGCTAGCATTGTACTCATTAAACTGTTCAATAATGATCCGTAGAGTGTTAATTTGGGCGATGCATGAGCGGTTGCTCCTGAAACCTGCTTGTTCTTTGCGAAATCGTTTTTATATCCTTGTTTTTACTCTTTTGAGTATCACGCGAGTCATCACTTTACTGGGATTTGAAAGTAAAGTGATACCTCTCCAATTGTGACAGTTGGTCAGGTCACCTTTCTTCGGTAATTTGACAAGGAGTCCCTCTCTCCATTCCTTTGGTAATTTTTCCTCGTTCCAGATTTTTGTAAACAGTGGATGCAACATATCGGCCGTCATATCAGGATCAACGGTTAGAAGCTCAGGCGCTATGTTATCCACTCCTGGGGCCTTTCCATTTTTATTTGTCTGATTGCTTCTTTGATCTCACTTCTTGAGGGTGGTTCTGTGTTGATGCCATCCGTTTCACCATCTTCATTTACATATGGCATCTGCCTATATTCCTCTACGTCGTCTCTGTTCAACACCTCCATGAAGTGTTCCTGCCATCTGTTTAATTTTGCTTCGTCATTAGTGAGCATGTCTCCTTGTTTATTCTTAATGGGTCTACTTTGTTTAAATTTCTTCTTGGCAAGTTTCCTCGTAATGTCATACAAGCCTTTCATATTTCTCTCTCTTGCTGCAGTCTCTGCTAATTCAGCAAGGTTTGATACCCACTTTTTCCGGTCTGCTTTTGCATTCTTCTTTACTTCCCGGTCTTTAGCACGATATGCTGCTTGGAGTTCAACTTTCTGGGTTCGGGTCCTGAATTATTCAGCTTGAGTTTCAGTTCTCTACGTTGTTCTATACACTCCCAAGTGTTTGTTGTCATCCATTCTTTCCTCCTGGTGTTCTTGAAGTCAAGTACCTCCTATGCTGTGTTTGTTAACGCAGTCTTAACTTTCTCCCAGTGTTCTTCAACATCATCTCCATCCACCTGCAGGGCTGTAAACCTGTTACTGAGGTTGATCTTAAAATGTTCCTTGTTTCTCTCATTCTGTAGTTTTCCAACATCAAACCTTTTCATTTGTTGCTCAAACCGTTTCTTTGCAGCTGCAATCTTAACTCGGATGCGGGCAGTTACTAGATGGTGGTCACTGCCTATATTTGCTCCTCGTCGATTTCTGACATCCAGAAGTGACCTTCTCCAGCTTCTGCTAATTGTCAGGTGGTCAATCTGGTTTTCGGTTCGCAGATCTGGAGACACCCATGTCACTTTGTGGCATTCTTTATGAGGGAAGAGGGTTCCACCGATAACGAGTTCATTTCTTGCACAAAAGTCTACCAGCAGTTCTCCATTCTCATTCATGGCACCCAATCCATGTTGGCCCATTACTTGTTCAAGTCCCAGGTTTTCAGCTCCCACTTTGGCGTTGAAATCTCCCATGACTATCACAATATCCCTCTTGTTTATGGTCTGCATAGTAGTCTGGAGTTCTGAATAATATTTTGCCTTGTCCTCTGCTTCGGCTTTTTCTGTAGGTGCATAGCATTGGACCACCGAAACATTTCTGACCTTCCCCTTGAACCTTGCAGTGATAATTCTTGATGAAATGGGCTTCCAGTCCAGCAAACTGCTCTTTGTTCTCTTGTTTAGGAGCAATCCCACTCCCTCATGATGTGGGTCGTCTTCATTTGGTTTACCCGAGTAGAGGAAAGTTTGTCCGCTCAAAGTTCTCATCTCTCCAAATTCGTTCCACCTTACTTCACTAACTCCTAGGATATCCAATCTGTACCGTTCTGCCTCGGTAGCAAGCTGCTTTAGTTTTCCAGTCTGGTACAATGTTCTAACATTCCAAAACCCAATATTCATATCCTTTTTCAAGTCAAAGGTCGTCATCGTAGGATCCGTCCGGCTGCTTTTCTTAGTTTCTTTAATATGTGTTTTTTTTAAGCAACTGCGAGTTATTAGCCCACATTTGCCGAGTGCCATGGTGGGGCTGCCACCTTTAAGCCTTGGCACTTGCTCCCTCCCAAGATGTTGTGGGTGGAAATGATGCCATTTACTGCATCATTATGTGGTTATCCCGCCATATACTCGGTCGCTAGAGCCTCGTCTGTGGTAAAAGGGGGCACCGCGAGAAGGTGAGGTTGACATTTGCAATTGGAGAGGCTATTTGAGACGCATCCAAATGCCTTGCACCCCGACAGATGAGTTAACAATTAATTATCTTTTTGGTTAGTAAACTCAAGGTGGTCATTCACGACAGTCTAAAGTCGACTTTTATTTATGGAAGTTTTCTTTGAAGAACTGAAGGATGTATTTTTGTAGATCAGTAGTCGAGTGTGACGACGCTGATGATTATGCCATTACTTGAAGGAGATTCCTACAGAAGAAATGTTAATAACACTTAATCTGTATTTGGTTATTGTTTAGCATAGTAGATGATATTTGTTTATACCATATACAGTGTTATATGAGGTGTTGTAAAGCTATGTCTGAGCTTGAGCGAGGGTGTTCCGCATTTTAAGGGAAGTTAATGAAGTATAGTTCTTTCGATGAGAACGTGGCATAGATCATAAAGGAGTCATTGTATATAAGAACACCAGTACATTCGAAGTAACGTTTTAGCTGTGATGACACGAGGGTATGAGCGGAAAACAATTAGAGAAAGTTTGTCTACTTATGCCACTTATATCTTTATTAAATCTTTATTAAATCACGGAGTAGTATAGAAACATGCAGTTGACCTTTGCTGGTTGAATGTATTTGACCGATATTGTATAAACACCTATCTAAGACATTGTGTGTGCAGTATATTGAACACTGATGAGCGTTAAGAAAACTTTATGTTGAGAAAACATTGTATGTATTTAACTACAGGTTGTATTTGGAGAGAGAACTGAGATTCTCGCAGATAACGTGTTGATAGCGTTAGACATCGTTTGTTATAACGATCAGATTACCTGTAAATATTTTTAGTAATTATTTAATTAGTTAAATAATTTTATAACGATTAATTAGTAGGATGTTTTTGTAGTATAGTGTACTTTTCGAGTGAATGTTTTTAGAATGGATGATTTCTAGTTGTTAAGAATGATTGAACAACCTGGTCGGTTCTAGAACGACTCGGAGTGTGAAAGGAAGATAGTGTTATTTTTTTGACAGATTGTTAGACAATTGTATGAGTTACAAGCATTTTTATAAAGCCAGAATGTAAATTTTAAACGAGGCTACTAAACGCACGTTAGACAGCGTGCATACAAGAAAATATGAGCGGAGATATGTACAGTTAGAAACCAAGGCCAGTCTATTATATAACGTGCAGCCTGGTGACAAGTCACAGCCTTGTTAATGGAAATAGTTTCACGGCGCGACAGTTGGTTGTCATTTGTATCAATGAAACAGAGTATGCAGGTGCATTACGAGACGCGTGGTAGCCGTAGTAACCTCTGAAAGGAATGCTGTCGAGGCAGGAATTTTTCTTAAATGTTTTTATCACTTACAGCAGGCCTAGACCTTTCAAAATTTTTGTGATTTTAATTTACAGTTCAGTAAACGCAGTAGTATGTGTGTAGTGGACGAGGAGCGAGTATAAATGTATGGATTATTTTATTAATATTGTTTATTGTTATTTATTGTTTAATGTCAGATATAGTTTACTCATGTTTAAATAAATTTACACAGTTCGTTATTCTTGGTCGTCTGCGAGTGATTCATTTTAAATATAAGGAATAAGGTATTGTGGATCCCCTTTTCAGGCGAAGCTGAGTCCCATACGAGGGCCCCGAGAGAAGAAAAAGGTAGGTGATCAAGTGAGCCCCGTATATTTTGTTGTTATCCACAATATCCTTGCAGCATACTGTATGTAAATTCCTGAAGACCTTGTTGGAGCGATTTCTAATGAAGTAATTAGCCGGTGCTATTAGAAATAGACAATCCAGCTGGGCTATGGATATTCCGACAGGCAACTTCCCGAATTTACGGGTACAGTACCTACTCTAGGGCCACGGCCGTCTCCTGCCCGCTTCCTTGCCTACCCGTCCCACTCTTCCCATCCCTTCATCAGGCCCCCTTTTCGCTTTGCAGGTGAGGCCGCCTGGGCGTAGTGCTGGTCACACACCCCAGTTGTATCCCTGGCTCAGAGTCTGAAGCTCCAGGACACTGCCCTCAGTGGTGGTAGAGGTGGGATACCTCGCTTAGTCCGTGGGAAAATCCGATCCTGGAGGGTAAAACGATAGCGAAAAAGAAAAAAAAAAAGAAAATTTATCAGGTGCCCAGTTGATTGTTTTTTATGATGTGTATTGTTTGTAATTATGTTATATATTTTGTGTACTGCCGGCCCCGTGGTGTTGGGGTAGCTCGCCTGCCTCTCACCCAGAGGCCCCGGGTTCGATCCCCGGCTCCGTCAGGGATTTTAAAACTGACGTGAGGGTTGGAACGGGGTGCACTCAGCCTCGTGAGGACAATTGAGTAGCTGTCTGACAGTGAGACAGCGCCCCGATCACGAATACCAAGATTAACGGCCGAGGGGACCCGACGCGCTGATCACGCGTCACCCCAATATCTGCAGGCCAAATGGCTGGGCAGCGGTCGCTTGGTCGGCCTTAGCCCGTCATGGGCTGGATAGTGCCAGGCGTTGACTTTGATTTTGTGTACTTGGCCATAAGCTTATTAACAGTAATAATAATAGTGTGTTCTGTGGTTACTTGAGCAGTTACTCTTTTAACCCATGTGTGAATTATTATTGTGTACAATACGAAAGAGAAACTATACACCTTTAAAACCCTGTTAGTCTTTTGTGAACACCCAGTGGCGTACACAGGATTTCATTCTGGGGGGGTTCATTAATATAATTAATATAATTGTGTACATTACCGGTATTAAAGGGACGAATGACCTTGCTGTTCCGGCCTTTAAAACGACAGCCATCAAAGTAATTAAAAATATATTTCGATTACTATTCATAAAAAACAATTAAATAATCGTTCTCTTTGCATGAAAAATATTTTAGGTCTCATTTTTTCGACACACTAAAAAAAATTAAAAGAAATTCTAAAAAATATGGAAAACAGTAACAAAATATTGAGACTGAAACGATCCAGTAGTATCATTATGATTATAGTTACGTGGTTGCTTATAATATTGATATTATATGAGAGAAAAATAATGTTTTGCTCTCCGTGTTCCTACTGCCATTACTATTGACTCTCAAATCTGTCTATCTTGATGACTTTATCTGTATCATTAACTTCAATAAATTGCAGAAACTCCTCGTGTACTGAATTATCTTCAAGGAAACGGGCACACAAAATTAAAGCAACCCGAAGCGACGTGAAAGAGTTACGGATCGCACACTTCAACAGCAAAACTGATCCATGGCTCGCTCCAACACTGCGAGTCGAGTGCAGGGCATTTACTAAGTGAAGAACGTGCCCACGCCTAAGGTATATACCGGAGTTAAGACGCTTAACGAGCGATACCGTAAAACAGGTGATGGATGGGACAATATGTAGATTCAAGTAAAGGAATATCTCGGGAGGGGGGGGGGGGGGTTCAACACTGACCCCCCCCCCCCCGTCGGTACGCCACTGTGAACATCCTGTATAACTTACAACCCAACACACATTCTCTCTTCCACATCCTTACGATGGAGGCTCCGGTGGCATACTGAGCTTCTATGCCCAAGATCGCGGTTTCAAACCCGGCTGAAGTCGTTGGATTTTTAAGAGCGTTAAAAATCCCTCAGTATGCCTTCCTTCGGAGGGGAAGTAAAGGCGGCAGGCCCATGTCATAAATTTATGGCATGAAAAAGAACCTTTCACTAACTATACTTGTGTGAAGCCAAAATTTGAAGGTTAGGTTTGATTAATGCTCTTAAGTTCAAACGTTCGTCACCGGGCATTGGTTGCGATGGCACCAAGTAGTAGCGAAGTTCACAACTAGGTGTCGTGGATGGTAACATTTGGTAGTAACTACCAGAAATTAACGTCTTCAGTCCCTATTTGAATTAAAAAGAGGTAACATACACTAATACAGTCATCGCAGTTAACACCAGATGAAAATGAAAATCCACAGCCTGCTTCCAGTCTCCGACCGGGTCAGGAATGGAATGAATGAAGCCCCCATCTAGCGGCGAGGGTATGAACTGTGCCGGCTGCCGAGGCCTGACGCACTCCTCTGGGGCAATGATTAAATGAATGACAGATGAAATGAAATGATAGTGGAGAGTGTTGCTGGAATGAAATGTTGACAGGGAAAACCGGAGTACCCGGAGAAAAACCTGTCTGCCTCCGTTTTGTCCAGCACAGATCTCACATGGAGTGACCGGGATTTGAACCACGGACCTAGCGGTGAGAGGCCGGCGTGCTGCCGCCTAAGCCACGGAGGCTATTTTAGTTAACACCAGATATCAGACAGATTCTACAGCTACATACATCCAAAGTACACGGGGCTACATGACCGGGTTGTCGCAGCCCCTAAACTAAAGAACCAGCCAACCAAATCCTTTGTTCCCCTTTTAGGTCAGACTGAAATTTAAAAAAAGATATATGAGGGGATAACGGGAAAGATACATGGAATGGATGTCCGAGGGATTCAGCCAAGGGGAAGACTAAAGGATACTGATGCAAAGGGACGGTAGTTTCAGGAAATGACGAGAGGTTTGAGCTTAAGTGGCAACAAGAGAGATAAGAAAAACGTATGTTACTAGAGGTTGGAAACTGAGAAAGATGAAGAAGTTTGCTTTTAAGGCATTGCTTTGAAGTACAGTAGGCCTATAGGAATAAGCTCAAAACTCTTACCTTAAGAGCACCATAAAACAGCACACCACTGATGATCAACCAAACTGTATCCAGTGTTCCAAGTAAGATAAGAGCAATCAGCTTCAACTGGTCTCGGTCTGTGGGACAGAACAACAAACACATCATGAGCTCGCAGTGTCACAAGCAAAACTGAGCCTCTTAATCTCAAAACTCTGTTTCCATTTCTACTGTTTCGCTTCTCAAGCGAGCATCTTCAGATCTAAATGTTCAAGATAAAATAGCTGCATTAGGGCTATTTTCACCAACTCTTCACTAACGATTAGTTAGTTAATTCCTATTTAACTTAAATACGAGAGTAAATATGTGATTATCGTTCATGCTTTTCACGAAGTCATTCGGTTTCCTAATTACTTATATGCGCTTTACGGCTCTCGCGCATGCGTAGACTTGGTTTCATCCTAGAGAAACACGGCGGACCGATCAAGAAGAGTGCAGCACTCATCATTGTTTGCGATGCTTCCTTGAGATTTTCTAGAACATAATTATAAAGAAAGGGAAATACAGAAGATCTTATTCGTGGCAAAAGATTAAAACGATATGAACATAGTATTTAGTAGAACTGGCAGTTGTGTTTGATTAGATAAATAAGACACGTCCTCCTCGTTGTCTTTGTAGCGTGAACGGTTGCGTTGTAGAGTCTGAGTTTATTATGCAGAGTTGGAAGGAGTTTGAATCCCACTTCGAATAAGCTTCTTTTTCTTTTTTTCTCGTATTTTTAGCCTACTTTTCACATTTTGCAAAAATGAGGAAAAAGTAGACTTATGAGATCGAGCAAATGTGTGTCTGCCTGCCTGTCCTTCTGTCTGTCTGTCTGTCTGTCTGTCTGTCTGGCTGTGTGTCCCCCCCCCCCCTATCAACTCCTAAACGGCTGCAGCAATCGAAACAAAATTTGGTAGGAGTAAAGACCTATACCTGAATATCTCACGGCCATATTTGAAAATGATGTCAGTGCTACCAACTGCTGAAAAATCGCAATTGAAATTTGAGCTCCATGTTGGATATCTTGGAAGGTATGAATCGGAGCTATTTCAAAATATTGGCACGCGTATAGATAATAATATTGCAGTTTAATTTCCAGGAGGCCATACATGGCAGTGTTGCCAAAATGATTATAAGCCTGCTGATAGGTCCAAATTTTAAATGCATATAACTTCTACGCTATCAATTGGATTTCAACCAAATTTCGTATGTGCTATGTGTACATAAACAGATATGACTGAGCGTATTCTTAAGAGCCACCAGGGCTGCCAACTGTTAATAAATTCTCTCAATTTGTTTTAATCCAAATACCCATATATCAGAAAGTATGCAAGCCGACAGTTTTAAACTATGCACACGTATAATACCTGACATTCTATATTAATTTGGAGTAACTTATATACGTCAGTGCTACCAACATGATTCTAAGCCTGCTGAGACGTCCAACTTTAAATTCATGTAACTTCTATACTAACTAATGGATTTCATTCAATATTGGCACAACAATAGATCATATTATTTCAGATTATTTCTGACCAATACATGCATGGCATTGTTGCCAACATGATTTTACGCGCGCTGCTAGATCCAATGTTTAACTGCATGTAACGTCCATGCTATCCATTGGACTTCAACCTAATTTTGTATTCTGTACCCTAAGAAATGGATCTAAGAATATATTCAGTCACCAGGGCTGCCAACTGTAGTGCTTTATTAGGCTACATTATGCCAGGTATACAGTATTTCGAACTAATTAGAAATTTCGATATTACCAAATTAATTTCGTCATTAATCATTGGCATGAATCTTAAATTTTAAGAAAAGTAGGCTCTTTAGTTCGTCACGGAACTTCTTGTTCTGTCTTGGTATTAAACGTGTATGATCTTTTATAATTTCACTGCCATAAACATAGTTTATGTTCATATGGAGGAATGTTCGTATGAAACTCGTAAACAAACCGCCATTGAGGTAAGCGTGAGGTAGAGTTCGGCTGTTTCCTTCCACTTTAACGATGCTTTAGAGAGCTGAGTGGTCATATTTCGCCATTTAACGCAATTCCTTGTTAGTGGTAAATTAACGAATGTTTCTGTTTAATGAAATGCTCGTGCAAAGTTAAATAACTTTTAATGATGAATTAAGAGATGACTGATTTTGGTGAAAACGGCCCTTAGCCTTTCAAGATCTGATTGCTGGTGGCCGAGGTGGAAACTATTCTTTGTTTACTTGAGTCATGCTGTCAGCCTGCTTAGTTCACAGGTACAGTCACATAGGGAGGATAAAACTCAGGCCCAGCATTGTTTCATCGTTTTACTCTCCGTGGTGACATGAACTTTTATTAAACTTAGCTGTGCTGTTGCGAAACATTTAGAAACACACCAATCATAATTCGCCCATTATTATTATTTGTTCCGTTCACAATTAACAATATAACTCCTGTCTTAACACAAGTAGCACGTGCAATGATGTTGGTTGGTTCCTCAGTTTAGGGGCTGCGACAATGCGGTCATGTAGCCCCGTGTACTTTGTATGTGGGTAGAATCTGTCTGATAACCGGTGTTAATTGTGATGGCTGTATTAGTGTGTGTTATCTGTAATTCAGGTAAGGACTGCAGACGATCAAATTCAAGTAGTTCCTATTTTAGCTACAAAATGCTACCATCTACGACACCTAGCTGTGAACTTGGCTGCTAGATGCCCCGCAACCAACACCTGGCGGCGAACGTTGGACCTTAATAGAGCGTTAATCAAATCTAACCTACACGGTGGCGGAGAGCGCTAAAGTGCTAGCTTATGTCTCTCTCACATCGGGAGAGCCTGGGTTCGTCCTGAATATGGTTTTCATGGTTTCCCTATTTTCATCACTAGGCAAATGCCAGGATGGTTCTTTTTATAAAGTCCATGGCCGACTTCCTTTCGAAATCCCTTCCCTGACCCTTCCTTAATTAGACCCAGGTTAGCGGTCGCCTGAGCAATCGGCCTGTCACCATCCCCAGTTATATCAGCTGACAAGTGCGTTCAGCTCCCACACACCGTTCTTGCAATGGTAGAGGAATGATCCCTCGCAGAGTCCGTGGGTGAAGCCGAGCTGGGGAGATAAGGGATTTTAAAAAAGTTTGGAAAGTTTGAAAACCCGTGACTTCAGTGAGTGGTAATAGAATCTTATTATATAACACGCTAAGGTGTATGTTTCACAAAACTGAAGCTCCTAAACCAGAGGGAGTTAGAGAGTGTGGTTTGTACCAAAATCTTCCAAATCGTCTCAATAGTACAGGAAAAATCTTGCATTTCTTGAAAAGTCAACGGAAATATATTTATTTGTTTATAAAGTGCTTTTAAACAAAGAAACAAGACGATAGCCCCTGACAGAACTGTGCCACGTAAAGCCCGCATAGCACTAATGCCGGGCGGGTAGTCTGTACACATGGGGCGCACACAACCCATTATGCAAGAGATCTCACACGGGTCCGCTAGTAGGCTACTTATTAATGAGGTATCAAAATACATGATATTAGTGTGTTTTCACGAAGCTCTTATCTGAGAAATGAAATGTCTTATTTAGATTTCAGTTTGTTTTAAGGGCTTAAGTGTGATTTTAACAAAAGATTTCTTAAGTATGTCAAATATATAACCATCCTATAATATTGTACGTTGACCACCTCGTGGTGTCGTGGCGAGCATTCTTGGCTGTCGCCCGGGAGGACTGTGTTTGATTCCCAACTCTGCCAAGAAATTTCATTCTGGTCTGAGGGCTGGAACGGGGTACACTCAGCCTCGTGAGGCAAAACTGAGAAGAAGTGGGTCCGATTCTCACTCAGTCACCCTGAAAGTTGTTTTCCGTGGTTTCCCTACTTCTACTCGAGGCAAATGCCGGGATGGATCCTAACTTAAGGTCACGACCGCTTCCTTCCCACTCCCAGGGACTCACATCTAGTGGGACGCGGGTTGGTGTCCACGGGACCCCAGCTGAGTCCGGCATTGCTTCCACTTACTTGTGCCGGGCTCCTCTCAGTCTTCTTTCCTGTCGACCTCTCTTGGTCAACTCTTGTTCTCTTCTTCCCCGACGGTATTAGGGTATCCGAGGCATAGGGAGCCTCTTCCTTTCCCTCCTTCATTGGCCCTTGTCTCATCTTTCCTGATACCCTCCTTCTGCGAGGTGTCAGCCTTCTTTTTCTTTTCATGTTATCTCCTGCCTTCAGCTCAAGGCCCCCAAAGAGGCAGGGTGTAAAATGTAGCCCCACCACTTCTGGTCCTCTTCTTCTTCTTCTTCCTAGCATTTGTCCCGCACACAGGAAGGGTCTGATATTCTGGCTCTCTGTCGCCATTTTATACGATCGTAGGTCATATCGGGATGGAGTCCAGCAATCATGACTGGTGAGTTCGGGAGTTGGCGATCCTGAGGGTTTCCTGAGCTGGGTCCGTTTTTTCCCCTTTTTCCACTGAATTTGGGGTGGGCCCTCTTCTCTTTCCTTTTCCTATCTGCCTTTCATGACTCCCTTTCCTTCCAAGTCCCTCAATCCTCATTCTTCGAGGAGTGAGGGGATTTCTTTTCTTCCTGTCCTTTGTTTGCCTTATCCTTTCTTTGTTTATCATTTCTTCTTCTAGTATGTACGTCTGTAGTTAGTTTTATTTATAGTTTTCATTCTTATCTCATCTTTCATTATCATCCAAACCATTAGGGGCCGATAACCTAGATGTTAGGCCCCTTAAAACAACAATTATCATCATCAGCTTCCTTCCCAGTCCTCACCTAAATTAAAAATACTCACACTACTACAGAAACCACAATTACACAGGTTATCAGACAAAATCTACACACATCCATGATGCCCCAGCCCCTCAAATGAAACAACAACTATAATTGTAAGTTCAGATGTACTATATAGCCTAGGTATCAGGGATAAACGACTGTTTCTGCTGAAAAATTTAGAACAGTGGACACCCAAAATAAAATGCCACCTGCTGCCACTGACCTTCAAGCAGCATTTGATAATCTCACCCAATGGGCAGACAGGAACTCACTGATGGTAAATGGCATGAAAACCAAAGTAATGAAATTTAGATGAGAAGGGCGAACAGACAAAACAGAACAATTCACGTACGGGAATACAGAATTAGAGATGGTACCTTCATTCACCATTCATATTAAGGAAAGAACAGCTGCCTCAACGAAAGCTATGTACGAGATACCAAAACTCCACCAGTCATCAATCAACACTGCAATGGCCCTTTTCAAACTGAAAGTTGCCTCTGTGACACCATACGGCATCCAACTAATATGGGAAAAGCTTAACATATCCAACATGAGGAACTTGAAAGTCTAAAAGCCAGATACCTGAAACGTATCCTACAGATCTCCAAATTCACCGAAAACAGACTAGCATACGTAATAGCCAATGAATCATTCCTCCTGAATGACATCAAATCCACCTTCAGCCTACAGGACACATCTGCCTCCATCTTCGTCCACAAAGAGAGAAGAGAAAAGGCACGGCAGATTCCAGCGGATATCCACTTCATGGAAGAACTACAGACAGACAGACAGACACATGGAAAGGTCCAAATTCGAGCTCAGACATATACAGGGACTTTCATATAAAATAAGAGCGTCAAGCGGCGGCATTGTTAACCGCTGCTGCGGTCACCTTGGCCGAGCTTTTGGCGCGTCAAGCGTGTGTACAATCCTATATGAAGCAGCGGCCTTGCTAGCGTGTGTACAATGCTGAAATCTTACTTTAGTTAGTTAGTTAGTTATTGTTGATAAAAACCGAAACCCCTATAGTATTGAAAGCGCGCGCATAGTACATACGATGGCTGTTTTTTTTTCAAGTTCCGATGGACTGTATAAAAATAACAGATTGACATTACCAAACTTGATCTTACAATAAGCGTGCAGTTGCTCAGTCGCCAGTCTAAACCTCAAGTGCTAACATGGTGAGACAGTTATCATTGCCACATCGTATTTTTTATATAAAACTTATTTTACGAGTCGGTTCGGCGGGTACGTGATGCATTTGTTCAACAATTTCCTGATGAAGTGCCACCTTCACTAGCACAGATTCACGTAATTGCAAATAAGTTTGACAATACTGGCCCGGTGCTCAATAAAAAACATGTCCGCACACGAACAGTTTTAACAGAGGATGAGCTAGATGACATTGGCGAGAATCTTGAACGGTCTCCGAATAATTAGCAAAAGTAGGGCTTTCGGTTTCATCAACAAAAACTAACTAACTAAAGTAAGATTTCAGCATTGTACACACGCTAGCAAGGCCGCTGCATAATATAGGATTGTACACACGCTTAAAGCAGGGGGCCTTGGTGCGCCACAAGCTCGGCCAAGGTGACTGCAGCAGCGGTTAACAAAGCCGCCGCTTGGCGCTCTTATTTTATATGAAAGACCCTGTATGTACAAGATTCGCCGCCCACTGCTTTCACTGGAAGATCTGCACGACTGACGGCCACCACACAACGGATGACAACTGCAAATGCTAACTGTGTGGATTCAAATGTACGCAGTACCACCTGAAGAACAGCTCTAAAAGGACAATTACACTCGTCAATTACGCCAAAGAACTGTAAATTCGTGTAAACGCGTCTTAAGTGCAAATTGTGCTTTGTAAATTGTAAATAATATTTTGTAGCATAAATGAAGTAAACATTGCAGCTTACCATCCTTGGAAACTTGCATCTTTTTTAGAAGTGGTATGACATCAGAGATGACGTCATATTGAGTGAAGAAGATGATGAAATTATTAATGGCACCAACCTGTAACATAAAAACACATTAAAACATTAATATCAGGTGTACAAGTATGTCTTACCCCTCGGTGTTGCTAAGCGTGTTAAATAAATCATCACGACCGCGCAATGAGGGGCTGCAGCAAGTCAGGATATCTGAGGTTTGAATCCCCTCGCTGACAGCGACTATCCTGAGTGTGATTTTTTCGCACTCTATACAGGCAAATGCTGGGATAATATATTACTCCGACTGTCCCCGGGCACTTACCCCGTTCCTAACCCTAATAATTACAGCTACACACCCATGCTCTGAGATCATTGAATGCGGTCTGGATTTCCGTGGGATCCCTGGTATCAGTGTCATGTCGTCTGCATACATTATTAACTTGACCTCTCCAGACCTCAGTGCATTTGTGATGTCTGATGTCATCAGGTTGAATAGCAAAGGAATCATCGGGTCTCCATGCAGGACCCCTCTGGTCTGCGTTGCGGGAGGTGTGGTGGAGATTCCGTCGTAGATTTCCACCTGGTTTGTGTTAAGTATGACTTTTATCATCTCCTGTTCGTGTTGTAGGTCCGGTAGAGTTTTCTCAAGTTTTTGTATGTATGAGTATTTTCCTGTCAATACTATCGAAGGGAAGAACTGAAGAAAATGTGGAAAGAATATTTTGAAGAACTTCTGAACCCAAACGGAAACCACAGCGAGGAGGAAGAAATCGGGGAAGAGGAAGATGGACTGCAAACAGAAAAGGACTTAACATGGAAAGAAGTGGAAGATGCAGTGAGGAAGATGAAAGGAGGGAAGGCACCGGGTGTGGATGAGTTGAGTGTGGAGATGGTGAGAGCAGCAGGAGAGGTGGGGATACAATGGTTGTACCGAGTGATGAAGACAGCATGGAAGGAAAGGAAGACCCCAGAGGACTGAAAAAAAGGAATAATTGTCCCGATCTTCAAGAAAGGTAGTAAAACAGAATGCAGAAACTATCGGGGAATAACACTGATGAGTCATTGTGCAAAAATGTTTGAGAAAGTTTTGGAAAGGAGAATTAGGACAAGGATAGAAGGAGGGATGAGGGAAGAACAACATGGCTTCAGAGCAGGAAGGTCCACAGTGGATTTGATTTTTGCTGTAAGGCAGCTACAAGAACAGCACTATGAGTATGGAACAGATCTACTGATGGCCTTCCTGGACATTGAGAAAGCAAATGACAGTGAATGCAGAAACAAAGTATGGAAGTCCCTGGAGGATAGAGTAGAAAAATGGATTATAAGGAGGATAAAAGAGATGTACAAGGGAAGCGTGAGCTGTGTGAAAGTGGGAGGAGAGAGATCGGACTGGTTGGAACAGAGAAACGGCCTGAAACAAGGAAGTGCACTGTCACCGTTACTTTTCATTGTGGTGATGGATGACATAATGACCAGAGTGGCACACGTAATTGGGGAAGGAAAGATGAAAGCAATGGTGTTTGCAGATGATTTGATGATTTGGAGAAACAAGGAGGAGGAGGTACAGGGACAGTTGGACGTGTGGGAAGGAATAATACAAGGATATGGGATGAAATTTAGCATAAATAAGAGTGAGATGGTGATCACAACAAGGAAGAAGGAAAGAACTACAACGGGAATAACAATTGGTGGGGAACAGCTGAAGAAAGTGGAAAGTTTCAAGTATCTGAGAAGCGTGATACAAGATAATGGAAGAAACGATAGAGAAATAAATGAGCGGGGGAGACAGGCAGAAGCATTCCGGAGGAGTGTGAGAAGCATGTTATGGAGCAAGGATGTCCCTCAGAACAGCAAAAAGATCATATATCGGACGTACTATGTCCCTATCCTGACGTATGCCTCGGAGACCTGGGTTATGAAAAGAAGAGAGAAGAGCAAAATCCAGGCCAGTGAGATAAGGTTCTTGAGAAGCAGTATTGGAGCTACAAAGATGGACAGAATAAGAAATGAGAAGACCAGAGAATTATTGAAGGAGGAACCATTACAGGATGGTATAGAGAAATCTAGACTTAGATTGTATGGACATGTAAAACGAATGGATGAGAAGAGGATACCCAGGAGGATACACGAGACGAAGTGGGAAGGAAAGAGACCGAGTGGAAGACCGAGAGACAGGTGGCTGAAGGGGGTGGAAGAAAGCGTGAAGAAGAGAGTAGAAGACTGGACAAGGGTGGAGGCTGAGAGATGGTGAGAAGACGGAAGACGTTGGAAAGGCTTGTGTTCCAAACAGACCCGGTCAGTGGCTGAAAACTGTGCAAGATGATGATGACTATCGAAGACTTTTGTGTAGTCGATGAAGATGGCGTAAATTGGGCTGTTTGGTTGACTAGCGCATTTTCTTTTTCGACACAGATTTCTTCGATTGCCTGTAGAGTCGATTTACCTTCCATGAACCCATACTGGCTTGGTGGTTTATTTATTTAATCGTATGGTGAATTATATACGGTACAAAATTTACATCATACAACATTATCCACATTCTGCAACCAAGTTATGACATTTGGAGTGACATGGAAGAGTTCAGCAGGGTTCCCAGGGAACGAGAACAGAGGGTAGCGTCGGAGCAGATGATCCATTGTCTGCTCCTCTTGATCACAGTCGCACATTGCTGAATTGATCCAGCCCCATCTGTGTTGAAAGAATTTACAGCAGCCATGGCCGGTTCTGAATCTGTTAAGAAGGCACCACAGTTTCCTTGGGAGGTCAGAACCTTTCAGTTCCTTTGTAGGATCAAGAGAATGGGCACTTGTCCCCGCTGTTTTAGTTAACCACTCGTTTCTCCAACTTTGGTTTAAATTAAACCCATCCACATACATACAGTATTTCTGCAGTAACACATGCTGGCCTCGTAGACCGTAGTCGCTGTTGTGAGGGATGGCAAAATTCATGGTATAGTGGTAAAGTAGGTGAAGCCCTGATCTTCTTAGCCTCTCTCAACAATGCTTGTTTCCTTCTTTGATGTGGTGGAGGAATGTGGCTCAGCACAGGCAACCAATGGCTAGGCGTTGACTTAATAGTACCAGTGATGCATCGCATTGTATCATTTAACCTTGAGTCTACTTTATGCACATGTGCACTTTCCAACCACACGGGTGCACAGTATTCTGCTGTTGAATAGACAAGGCTAATGCCAGTTAGGCGTAAGCAGTCGGCAGAGGCTCCCCAGGAAGTACCACTAAGTTTATGTAGGATGTTGTTTCTTGCAGCAATTTTCTGGGAGAGCTTGGTGAGATGCTCATTGTAGGTCAGGGTTCTATCCAAAGTCACTCCAAGATAAGTAGGAAAGGGATTGTATCTAAGTTGTTGTCCGTCAAGCGAAATATTTGGTTTGTAATTAGAAAACCGATGTGCAAGGTGGAAGCAAGATACTTCTGTTTTATTGAGGCTCGGAATAATCTCCAGGACTGAAGGAAAGCTGACATTCTCTTAAGGTCCAGTAAGGGTGTTTTCTGCTTCTTCAAAATTTCTGCTCTGCGTTACAAGCGCAATATCGTCAGCATAAATGAACTTTCTTGCCTTAGTATTTGGCAAGTCATGAATATACAGGTTGAAAAGGATTGGGGCCAAAACAGATCCTTGTGGGAGTCCATTATTCAGCTTCCTCTTGTGACTTTTAGAGTCACCCAAGAACACCTCAAACTGTCTTTCACTGAGAATGTTTGATAACGAATTCACAATTTCAAAAGATGGAATAACTTGAAACAGTTTGAAAAGTAACCCTTGTCTCCAGACAGTATCATAGGCTGCCGTGAGATCAATGAAGACAGCTGTGGATTTTAGATGGTTTTGGAAACCTGCTTCAGTATGTGTTGTAAGGGCAAGAAATTGATCTGTGCAACTACGACCGTTTCGGAAGCCAGCTTGTTCAGGTGGTATGACATCTTCAATGTACGGTGCTATCCTGTTCAGAAGGACACGTTCCAGAAGTTTAAACATGGCGCTAAGCAGGGCAATGGGACGATAGCTTTCAGGATTGAGTTCAGATTTACCTGGTTTCAGAATAGCTATAACTTTGGATAGTTTAAACTGTTTGGGTAGGTGATTCTTTTCAAGGATATATGTGAAAAGAGAAGTAATCCAGTTTATACTGAGTGGACCCATGTGTATGATGAATTCATTATAGATGTTATCAGGACCAGCTGCCTTGTTGGTCTTCAACTGCTTGATAGCTGCTACAACTTCTTCAACAGAAAACGCCCTGGATAGTTCATTATTTCTCTGGGCGTTCTTTTTGAGGAGAGTGAGGTTACGTTTCACCATTTTGGTGTGACACTTGTCTCGCTTTGCCCTTGTAAGATCTACCATTCTATTAGCAATGGTGTCAGGACTTAAAGTACCGTATGTTTTTCTGGAGTTTTTCTTACCAGTCAGTCCGTGAAGTGGTATCGCTCCTGTAATTCTTGGTCGGATGCGTTGTAGCTGAATCTTTGAAAAGAGCTTGAAGATAGCGCTATCCTCCTGTATGAACTGGGATCATCCTTGCTGCCTTTTCCTTTGTAAAGAGTGATTACTTTTGCGGCTTCGGTGGCGTAGTTGGTAGCATGCCGAACTGCTGTGCCCAAGATAGCGAGTTCAAACCCGGCTGACGTCGTCGGATTTTTTCAAGAGCTTTAAAAATCCTTCAGTATGCCTTCCTTTGGAGGGGAAGTAAATCCGGCGGTCCCATATCATAGATTTATGGCATGTAAAAGATCCTTCCACAGACTAAACTTGTGTGAAGCTAAATTGTTAGGTTAGATTTCGTCGGAATGCTCTATTAATGTTACAACGTTCATCACTAGGTATCATTGATATCTGGTAGCGAAAGTTGGAACTACTTGAAATTGAACGGAACTTGTAGCTCACCCTAACGGTGGCCGCTGGAAGCAGCTACAGACTCTGGCGAGTCGAACATGTCCTCGGACACACCTGGCACTAAAAGCCATACGATAAATAAATACATTTGCCTGTCTCCATATGTTGGGTATTCTTTTCCTTTTCATGCATTCGTTGAAGAGAAGGGTCAGCAGGTCTATGATGCCCGTCAGTGTTGCCTTTAGGTGTTCATTGTGAATCCCATCTGGTCCTGCGGATTTGTTGATTTTGGATTCCATTACGCGTCTCTTCACTTCGTCCGTCGTGATGGGTTGTAATGTGCATGTTGGCATGTCTCTTATTAATAAGCAAAAATATTTGCCATAATAGCAAATTGTGTAAATCCATATTGATTGAATAATTAAAAAACACTTGTTATATATTCGCCAAATGAATACTAAAAACGCTTAAATGTCTAGGAGACCACAGTATGTGATAATGTTTTGAAACACGTTGGTATCTTCATCAGCACATTAATCGAACTTATCCTAAGTATACTTAAACTAAGCAAATGCATATCCTTACATTGAGTTTTAATAAATAATTAAGAAAAAACATTAATAATCCTTAGAAAAAATCTACTGTAGGAAAATTTTGTATTATTGCATAATAATACTATGAAAATTTGTAATGTTCCTCATCTGGTAACTTCCCTCTTCAAAGTAACTAGTAAATTTTGTAGCTTTGCTTTGATGTGATCTTCGACTTTTCACCTGTTGGGTAATGTTTTCTAAATACAGATTAGAATGAGCTGACACCTTTTGGAACTTCGATTGCAATTTATGGAGCGAATCCTTGGAAGCCCGGACTTTAGCAATAAGTGACGTTAGTCGTGATTGTAATCACGCTGTTGCAGAATGAGCTGACACCTTTTGGAACTTCGATTGCAATTTATGGAGCGAATCCTTGGAAGCCCGGACTTTAGTAATAAGTGACGTTAGTCGTGATTGTAATCACGCTAACAAATTAACAACATACACTTAGATGAAGATCATTTACAATGATTCGACGATTTGTGCAGGAAGGGCGCTATTATCTTTTATTTCTCTAGTTATGAAATTGTATATCGGAAAGGACATTCCTTCATGAACTGACAGCCTGTAATTATTTTCTCGAATCTAGGAAATCAATTAGAGTTAATGTTGCTTAAGGACGTTGGAAAATGATAAAATAATTGCGTATGACTATCGAAACCTCATATGTTATTCTTCTTCTCCGCCCTTGTGATCGTCAAGTCTCTACTTCGCTGCTACGCTCTCAGTCTCACATGTAAACCAAACTGTGATATTTCTTACATGAATATTTAACTTGAACGTTAACACTTTTATTTTAGTGTAACTTGCCTAATTTCAAATTCATTTGATGGCTTATTTCCGAATAGTTCCCGAAAGTGCTCCGTCCATTGCTCTGGGTTGACTGCGGATGTTTTAGGTGTGGTTTTGTTTGATTTCAGTATCTTGTAGGGTTTTTATTCTGCCTCTTTGATCAGCTATGACTATATTCCTTCTTCTTGGTCCGTATTAGTTCCTTGTATTTCTTTCTCAATTGTGCATATTTTTGGTAGTAGTACTGGTTGTTTCTGGATCTGTCTTCATGGAGGTGTTTCAGTGACACCTGCCTTGCCTTATAACAGTCACTGTCGAACCATCTTTGTTCTTTGTTGTGCGATTTGGCAGTTGATGACAGGAGGATGTTTTGTAGACTTTTCATGGCTTCGTCTAGGTTTCCTTGTCCGCATTGCTCCCTTTATATCCGCTATTGCTTCCTTATTCGTGTTCCAGAGCTCTTCGTCTATGTTCCTTGAGTGTCTTACTTGTGCTTTTGGGTGTTCTATGTGTTTTTCTGTATTCATCTGGAGATAAGTTTCGACCGGGATATGCTTTCTGATTGGATTAGTATCAACCTTTTGTTCCAGTTCGTCAATCCCCTCGTTGCTGATGAATACCACGTCATTCGTGATTTTACCGTTGTGTGCTATGTATGTATACTCCGATGCTGAGTTGACAAGTCTCAGGCCGTGATCTGTTAAGAAATCTAATACGCTGTCCGTCTTGTTGGATCTCTTATGAATTCGGCAGTTGAAGTCGCCGGTTACCATTAGAGGTTTATTGTAATTGAACGATTCAATGGCTCCACCTAGACTGTCAATTATACAGGGTGTTCCACTTAAAGTGGGACCGGCCGCGCGGCACGGTGCGTGGAGAGTCGGTCGAGCACATGGCAACTCACAGAGCTTGGGGTCGAGAGAGCGCCTGTACGAATCGCATGTAAATAACAAGCACACATAACACATAATCTGATACGTGACTAATATTCTTGGAAATATTGTCACTTGTATCTTTTAAAAAAGGTGATCTTCGGTAGTTGCATGTATCGACTTCTGGTGGAGGAATTGGAAACTATGCTACGGCCAGGCGACTGGATTAACTCAGGTTGTGCCTACTAGATGGCAGGTCAGTTCCTATTTGCACTGCTGGATCAATATCGATTGGTGTTTCCGTGGATCGAACTTATTGTCATTGCGAGGGAGTTGTATTTTGTTATAAAAAGGATTATTAACCAGGCTCCATGATGGAAGGTCACGAAAAGTAAAAGTTCCCGTAAATTGAGGGGAGGATTCGCCTTTTTAGGCATCCTAACCCTGGGGCTTATCAACGACATGAACAGTTATTTGCATCCAGCTTGTTCGACATTTTAATTTATATGCAAATATTACCTCAAAATTATCTTCTGTCAGATACGAAAATGCCAACCAAAGTTCGACAACCGTGCCTCTGGGATATTTTATTATGGCTTAACATATCAAAATTGGACTTGTGTGGGATGTGACCTGTCTACGGTATTCTTGGCTGGGACAAGTTTTATTCCTTGACTACTGATAGTCAGCTGATAATGCTGGGGTACATGTTCGATGGAACTTTCATCTACGTACGTATTTGGTATCTTTCCTTATTTTGACTGTGATCTAAATTATTAATTATGCAGGGTTTAACTTCTACGTTTGCACGATCCTTCGTTTTTTTAGTATGTATCTGATATTTGTTAATCTTTATCCTTCTGGCCTACTGTTTATTTGTTTTCGGGGACATGTTTTTAAAATGTAATTGTTTTATGTAAATTATATGTGAATGTCCTTGAAGAAGATTGCGTTTTATTTATATTAACATTAGTTTATTTTAATTAGTTTCTCCTCACCTATTGTTTAATTATGAAACCTCTGAGGTTATCTTAGTACGTCTTCCACGAAATCTTGTTTTATTGGTAGCACTGTACGATACTTCACTTCTCTAACATAACCTTACATATATGTAAACATTCCCTTGTAATTAATTGCTATACAGCTCATTGGTAGCAGAGCTCGTCGATTCATATTTCATATTAAACATATTAAGGGTGGGGGCTGACAATATTAGGTTAGGGCTTTATTACTGAAAATTGTACTAATGTTTGTTATGTATTCTTTTTTTTCATGCTTGATTGTACGAGACTACATGAATCTACCAAGAAAGCTGTGCTCTATTTCTTCACTAATAAGGATGTACTTTCATAAGTGTTGCTGCTACGTGGAATTTTATCAGCTGGTAATTAGTTCGATGTTTGGCTGTTCTTAATCTTTGGAGGAAGTTCCTGTTAATCTTGGGAACAACTTTCATGGCCTAAAGGTGAGTGCAACATTGATATTGTGTCTTGTGTATTCTTAAATTGCATTAGGGCAGGTTGTTGGTAAATAGGTCTTCGTCTTCTCAAACTTATCGTGTTTTATTTTGAAGTGTACCTTGATACTTCGGTGTCTAGGCCTATCGTATATTTGGGCTACTCATGACCCTGAATTTTGTGCTGTGTTAAAAGATCTTCTAGCTATGTTGCTCGAGTGTTTTGAAATATTATTTTATGGTGTTGATGATGATTAGGCCTATTTGGTTGTGATTTCGTGTGTTCTGTATGGGTGAAAGCGGGTATTAATGATAGGCCTAGTAGTATTTTATTCTGTCCGTAAGAACTACTAGCCAGATGGTGTTGTTAATGAATTAGAAGTGTCGTTGAATTATTTCTTCTGAAAACGCAGGTAACATGAAGGGTCTGCCAATTATAAAAAAGTTTTGAGCGAGTAGGGTCACCCTATGTTTATCAAGCTACACTTTCGAAGCCTGATAGAGTAAATGTTTTTCATGTTGGCGAAGCTGTTAAGTATTTTCCTCCTAATTGTCTGATTTTTCTTCACTTAGGTTTCGTATTATGTTATTAATAATAGTTCTACCTATCCTCGGCCAGTGTATAGAAAAGGAAGGGTTAGGTTTGACCATAGCCTACCCATGATGCCTATCATATGCCAATTATTCTTTACTCTGTTAATTTTTCTTTGAAAATTTGTTCCCTACTTATGACAGTGATGACTAGGCCTACTTAGATTCTCTTGCATTCCCCATGCTATTTCTTCTGGCATGTTTAACTGGCTGATGTGTTCGAGTAACGATATTAGGGAATTGTTATCCTGGTTAAATATCTTGGTAGAATTAAGGAATGTTTCTGCGGTTTTTGGGTGTCAGAGTAACCTACTTGATCTTTCAGTTAGTGTTTCCTTATACCTCGAGGTTCTTTTATCTCTTGTTAATTAGGGTACCTATTTATCCTATAACTAGGGTAGTAAGATTTTCTAAATTGTGTAACACACAAACTGTAGGTGTGAGGCATGAGTGAGTTTGGTGTGAATGTGGTAAGTTAGTTTTGCATTTGTAACTTGGGTGGGATTTGTTGTTTTTGCTTCTTGGCTTAAAGTAAGGTTAGGTTTTGTTTTATTAAATTTGTTTGCTCTTTAACGATTTAATTCCGTGTATATAAATTAGTATTTCGTTGAAATATCTTTCAACCGGAGTTCACTGGGTAATTTTATGGGAAGTTATTTAGTTGCACGAAGGTTGAAATTTTGCTTACGATCCTTATATATTTGGATGTGTGTTATGTTTATTTATTGCCTGTGTGTCTGGGTTTGGTGACATTGAATTAGCTGGTGAGTAAAATTCTGTATTTTGGTCAGTACTACTGAAATGTGATCGGGGTAATGATTGTGGTTCTATTTGTTTGTGTGGGTGATGATCTGGCCTAGGTTTACTACTATGCTATTATGGTTTAGATATCAGTATCTGTGACTGACTGACCAAGTTTTATTAATTTAGGTTCAGTAACGTTGAATCGCCTGGTTAGTAAAATTATTTATTTGGGTCTGTACTACTGATTTGGAAACTGGAGGTCCTGATTGTGTTGTTAATTACTTAAGGGTGACTTTAGTCTCACCTAGGGTTGTCGCTACGCTATTATTGTTTTAGTGGCCAGTATCTGTGAGTGACTGACCAAATTTTGTTGATCTAGGTTTGGTGGTGATGTGGTTCCTGGTCAATAGAATTATGTATTTGGGTCGGTACTACTGGTTGATAACTTTAGGTGCTGATTGTGTTATTAATTACTGTACTGGTGTGAGACTATGATCTCATCAGGGATTGCCACTATGCTACTTTGGTTTTGTTGTCAGTATCTTTGAGTGACTGACCAGGTTTTATTGACCCAGCTGTATTCGAGTGCTATCAGAAAGAGTTGTAAGGCTAAAACATACACTCTGGGTGAGTATAATATGAATTATGAAGTTAATTATTTGTTTGTTGTTGGGATTATGCTAGGGCTCACTATGGATCTCATGAAACTACGTACTCTAGTGACGTTTTGTTGTTTCTGTTTGATCCGAGTCAGCATATATGGTAAGTGTTTGTTTTAATGTATTATGTGTTTTGTGTTGGTATTTTGACGAATAATGATTTATATTCTGGTAGATTTGTTGGAAATATTTTCTTTGTGGGTGGTAAATTGTAATTAGTTATCTTGGGATTTGTGAGGTTATGTATGAGTGTATGAAAGATTTGTGCGTTTGAGTTTGTCTGCACGTGTGGTCTATTTCTGGTTTAATTTTATGGTCTTCTAAAGTTTGTTTCTTGAGAATTATTATTTGTCCTTTATTTTGGATCTGGTCGCTAATTATCCTTGTAATTTTTTTGTGGCTTTTCCTAGTTGTAGCATGAGAATCGCTCATGATTTTGCTTGACAAGATACAATATTAAGTGTACTTATCTTTGGGTAGTTAAACTTGAAAGGGGATATCTATGGGTTATATTTAATTTTTTTGGGGAGCACTGTTTTCTTTGATTCGTGTATGATCATTTCTAAAAGACATGTCGGTCGATTGCATTATGTGAAAAGGGATAAAAGATGCTAATTTATTGTCTTGGAATCGCTGGTTATAATTTTTTTAATTAATTTATTTTTATATAAAAAAAATCTTATTGTTCTTATGGATTGTAAGATGGATATTTTATTATGTAGGTCATATTTAATTATGTTTTGTAAAAAAAAATGAAGGATCAGTCGATTTTTAGGGTATGTTATATTTTGGTTGACCATCTTCGTAAATTTAGTTAAATTTTAACTTTTCTTTTGGGGAGTTCTTTGATGTAACTGTGGTGAGTAGTGAACTCAAGAAGGATTACTCGTTGGAGCACTGTATGTTTTCAGATAACCATCATCGACTGAAGAGTGAAGAAAATAGGCAGTCTCAATCATCGCTATATGTATCCATGGGCCCGAATACTGTGATGGACTTGTACTTGTCAGCGTACCCTGAATGCGTCGAAATTATGGAACAACAAATATGTATATTTGAAATTTGTATTCAAAAAAAATTCCTTTTTGTCCTAAAGTAAGAACTTCCTATACTTGGCATGCTTGGAATATCTACTGGACATGAAGACTTGTGTACATGAACATTTTGTAATGATCTATGATGTATTCGCATGTGAATGTATTTTTGGGGTTATGTGTTCATGATCGACTTATCTAGTGGTTGTATTCTTTCGCTATTTCTACATCTGCATGTCTTATCCTCTGGAGTGTCGACATGATTGGCAGGGGGGAAATCTGATACGTGACTAATATTCTTGGAAATATTGTCACTTGTATCTTTTAAAAAAGGTGATCTTCGGTAGTTGCATTTATCGACTTCTGGTGGAGGAATTGGAAACTATGCTACGGCCAGGCGACTGGATTAACTCAGGTTGTGCCTACTAGATGGCAGGTCAGTTCCTATTTGCACTGCTGGATCAATATCGATTGGTGTTTCCGTGGATCGAACTTATTGTCAATGCGAGGGAGTTGTATTTTGTTATGAAAAGGATTATTAACCAGGCTCCATGATGGAAGGTCACGAAAAGTAAAAGTTCCCGTAAATTGAGGGGAGGATTCGCCTTTTTAGGCATCCTAACCCTGGGGCTTATCAACGACATGAACAGTTATTTGCATCCAGCTTGTTCGACATTTTAATTTATATGCAAATATTACCTCAAAATTATCTTCTGTCAGATACGAAAATGCCAACCAAAGTTCGACAACCGTGCCTCTGGGATATTTTATTATGGCTTAACATATCAAAATTGGACTTGTGTGGGATGTGACCTGTCTACGGTATTCTTGGCTGGGACAAGTTTTATTCCTTGACTACTGATAGTCAGCTGATAATGCTGGGGTACATGTTCGATGGAACTTTCATCTACGTACGTATTTGGTATCTTTCCTTATTTTGACTGTGATCTAAATTATTAATTATGCAGGGTTTAACTTCTACGTTTGCACGATCCTTCGTTTTTTTAGTATGTATCTGATATTTGTTAATCTTTATCCTTCTGGCCTACTGTTTATTTGTTTTCGGGGACATGTTTTTAAAATGTAATTGTTTTATGTAAATTATATGTGAATGTCCTTGAAGAAGATTGCGTTTTATTTATATTAACATTAGTTTATTTTAATTAGTTTCTCCTCACCTATTGTTTAATTATGAAACCTCTGAGGTTATCTTAGTACGTCTTCCACGAAATCTTGTTTTATTGGTAGCACTGTACGATACTTCACTTCTCTAACATAACCTTACATATATGTAAACATTCCCTTGTAATTAATTGCTCAACAGCTCATAATCAAAGTCAAATCATTGTCACAGAAGATGTTGAAAATGTCCTCCACCTGCATCTACACATTTCTGGCATCTTCTAAGGAAATGATCATTGACAAGCATTAGTTCATCTACCGAGATAGCCCCAATTTCTCTCGTGATATTTAGTTTGAGTTGTTTGTTGCATAAACCTTATTTTTCAATTTTCCCCATAAATAAAAATTGAAGCAATTGAAAAACAATAACAATTAAACAATAACCACGTACACACGTTATAAACTTATAACACGTGTAACTTAAAATAGGCTATAAACGAAATAACGAAGTCCACTTTACTCGTCAAATCCTGCGTTGCAACTGTCTCAGCTCCGTGTTGCCATGTGCTCGTCTGACCTTTGGCTGCGCCAGCCGCGAGGTCGGGCACTTTAAGTGAAAGACCCTGTATTTTTGTCACATGTGTTTGGGTTGAAATAGGCTGCTATTACGTTGATGATGTTGATGATCGTGTGGCCTCCGGAGAGGCCGAGTGCAGGTCTTTCTAGTTGACGCCCGTGGGCGACATGCGCGTCGTAATGAGGATGAAGTGATGATGAAGACGCCACATACACCCAGTCCCCGAGCCACGGGAATTAACCCCTGGAGATTAAAATCCCTGATGACTCGGCCGGGAATCGAACCCGGGGAACTTCGGGCCAAAGCCTAGTGCGCTAACCATTTAGCCATGGAGCGGGACACTATTACGTTGATGAGCTGAGTAGATATCGCCATTGTGGATTGTCCACATTGGTTGTAGGTGCGGCTTCACAAAGCAACTTACACTTCCTTCAGGTCGCCCTCTCTTACCCTGTTTTGCTAGAATGTGCGCACCATAGAATTTGCCTGGTTCCATTTCTTCGGTGATGAAGGTTTCCGTGAGCATCACGATGTCGTATGTGTCCCATCTAGTGTTGTTGTCTATGGAGTGTAGGAATTTCAGACCCTCCACATTCCAGAGCATGACCTTAAGTGTGATCTTTGTCTTGGTGTTAATAGTTTCCGCCGTGGATTCTGCGTGGTCGGTCATTGGTAAATTAACAAAGTTCCGGTCAAAGGGATTGGTTGGCATCTTAATGGAATTTGTATGGACGAAAAGTCACCCCTTTCGGCCAGAAGTTTGGGATGTCTATCATTTCCTTTTTGGTGAAAGGGACTCTGATTCTGAAGGTCTTGTTCAATCCCCTTGAGCTGAAGGGTGTAATCTGTGTTCTGGGGCTCTCATGTTACTGCTTTCGCTGCCTGTCCCTCTCCCAGGTTGTTGACGTTTTAATCCGCGTCGGCGGTCGTGAGTATTTGGTGCTCCCCTTAGCATCGGGACGGCCTGAACAGTATAATCCTGATCCTGGTTGTACGAGCCCGATTGTGTCGTGGGTTGGCTTCGGGGTCACCTCCAAGTAGAATGGCTGATCTACCACAGTGCTCGGGATCGCTTTGACTGTTAGGTTATTTGCATTGAGCTTCCGTTGGTCTGACATAATTTCAGATTGCTTTACTTGTACCTCAAGCATGAGAGTTAGTTTGTTTAATAGGGTTTCGCTGAGTGAGTCAATCGTTGTCTTCAGTTCGGCCACTTCGTTTCTTATTACTGAACATGCCTCCTTGTTTTCAAAGACAGCAATTCTTGCTTCGTCTTCTTCAGGTGGCGCTGTGTTGATGCCGTATGCGACGAGTTGGTGTCTACATTTTGGGCAGAACCAGAAAAAGTTGTTCTTCTTGGATTTCAGCACATTATATCCTGCGCATTCCACGAGTTGTGATTTGCAGTTCCCGTCGCAGGAGTTGCGAGTTGCACTCCTCACATGTGTTGTTCTCGGTCTTGTTAGGCATAGTGGGTTCTTGTATGTGTTTTCGTGTTTGTTAAATGTCTTTCCACAATTTTAACAGAAGAGGTTACATTCTCCAGTGCGAGTTCACTTTGTGTGCTTCTTGTGTCAAATGTCTTTTCCACATTTTTAACAGAAGAGGTTACATTTTCCAGTGCGAGTTCACTTTGTGTGCATCTTGTGTTGAATGTCTTTTCACAATTTTAACAGAAGAGGTTACATTCTCCAGTGCGAGTTCACGTTGTGTGCTTCTTGTGTTAAATGTCTTTTCACAATTTTAACAGAAGATGTTACATTCTCCAGTGCGAGTTCACGCTGTGTGCTTCTTGTGTTAAATGTCTTTGCACAGTTTTAACAGCAGTAGATAAACTCTGCCGTGCGTCTGTTTATTTTTTCTCACTGTGAGGTAGAACTTTTCACTGCTCTCGTTGCACATATGCTGTTTCTTTACCGAGTGATTCAGTATGGTTTTCTGTTGTGGTGAACGAACTGTTTCTTGTCTTACAATTCCACCTCGTCTATGTCTAGGTTTTGATCTCTTATTTAATTTTATACACCGTTATCCACTGGTAACTGATCCGTCAGAGTCTTTCATGTTCTTTTACACTTAATTTCACCTCTTAAACGATTCTTTCTTAATCTATAGTTCCGTTTATTGCAGAGCGGCAAGCCACACGTCCACACAACTTACGAGATCACCTTTTGTCAATGCGTGTGTCTATATGTGTGTGCGTATGTGTCCCCCCTAATAAAATCTACACGGCTGGAGCGATTTCAATGAAACTCGTTAAAGTAACAGTACTGTTTTATTTGACAACGACCGTGCCCTTCAAATCTTATTACGTCTCACTAATCCAACGTGGCGGCTGTGCGAAATATTTCACCGGCATTCTATACCTCCGAAACTATTAATGATATCATCCTGAAATTGTGTTTGGTGATAATGGGTACTACTAGAAGTTCACCTATGTATTTTTCAAAACGTGTTAAGTACAAAACCAACATGGTGGCCAAGCGAATTTGAAACATTTAAATATACTTCTCGTTATTTAACCATCCAAGCGCAGTGAAACTTGGTACAGCAAATGTTTATACACATTGTAATGCACTGACATCTAATATGGTTCAATTGTTTACATAAACTCAAGATGGTGGCTGTACGAAATTTTAAAATTAAATTTTTAATTCTTGTGTCCTAATCATGCGATCGAAGTCAACGTTTGAAAACCTACGCAATAATCTTCATCTAATAGTACATAACTCTATGGCCTACATAATATAAAAATCCAACATGGCGAACATCTGAAATATTTAGAAGGTTCTCAATATCTACGAATGCATTACAGCAATGAAACTGAAATTTTGTATGTTGATAAAGGCTATGATCATAAGTTCATCTATGGGACTTCAGTAATCTGGTGAGCACAAATCCAACATGGCGGCAACGCAAAATTTGAATATTTAAATGGACGTTTCTCGCGATTCAACCATCCGAGCGCAGTGAAACTTGGTACGGTAAATGCTTATACAAATATTAATCCAATGACATCTATTTTATTTCAATTATTTTCATAACCACAATATGGCTGCTGTGCGAAATTAGAATTTATTTATTTATTTATTTATTTTGTCCTAATTATTCGATCGAAGTCAACGTGTGAATAATGAACCTACACAATAATCTTAATCTAATAGTACATAACTCTATGGCCTACATATATAAAATCCAACATGGCGACCATCCAAAATATTTAAACGGTCCTCAATATCTACGAATCGATTACAACAATCAATCTGAAATTTTGTTTGTTGATAGATGCAAATAACATAATTTGGATATATGGAAATAGGCTGTTCAGTTCTTCGCGGAACTACTTGTTAGGCACTAACATATCATTTAGTTTTTTTCTTTTTAGGTACTACAGAATTCATGAATATGACTCTTTTGAGTTTGATTCGGAAAAGTATTAGAGTATTTTATTACAGAGAGTTTATGTTGTATCTGACGGATACCCTCGCTTGCCCGCTCGCCCGCGGCGTGAGCTAGTCTCCCGCTGAGCACTTGGCCGTAATCCGTTTCTAGGCCAAACAAGTTTCCCTCCTTTGCAGTCTGCTGAGAGCTTTAACAGTGTGAGGTTCAGTTTAGTCAATTGTGCACGTGTTTAGTGCTCAGTGTGCGATTTTCATTACGTGAACGTGTGTATATGTATAATACCTTCATAAAGTACAGGAAATCTTGTGTGAAAACACGACGGAAATTCCGTCAGAAATTTCCAAACAGAACCCTGCCTAGCGTCAATACAATAAAAGCCCTAGCAAAAAAGTTCAAACAGACAGCTTAAATACTATATTACAGCTGAAATACAGTCAATCGGTGCTGAGGAACTTCAGAACGTAAATGCCAGTTTCATAAAAAGGTGCCAGCGATGTGTAGCAGTGAATGGTGAACATTTTTAGCACCAGTTGTGAACTAGGAAAGTACAAATTCCTATACTCAATGACTCAGTGCCGCGCGGGCGCCGCATAACGGCAAAGTGCGTGGCGGGAGACAGGCTCGCAGCGCGGGCGAGAGGGCAAGCGAGGGTCTCCCGTCAGATACAAAATGAACTCTCTGTATTTAGAAGTAAGGAAAAAATAGGTAAAAACCTAAGAATCCGGTCCCTAGTGATGAGTGATGACTAGGCTCGGATTTTTAGGTGCTAAAAATCGGGAAAATATTTATTTTTTATGTATTAAAATACCTGAAATATGTGACAAAAAGTAAAAATATTTTATTATAATTTAGTTTATTAATGTGAATTTAAACAATAAGTAGTACTCACGAATACAATTTATTCTATGTCTCACTGACTGCTGAAGCATTACAATACACAGCGAGATACATCTTCAGGTTGTCGAACAGAAATGGCCGACGATTATCGTGAAACACTTATTCTGACGGCGCGAAACTGCGGCAATATGTGTCTTGCCCTTAGGTGTTGTGTACCGTAACTTGTGATTGCTGTTCAGCCTTGATTGCTTTCCCACATGGTTGGCAGAACAGAACGCCCCCATCCGAAGTAAAAATATCCATAAATTTTACAACAGACGATAACTTGTAGTTGTTTTTACTTTAGGCATCGTAGAACTACCTTACACTTCAGTGCCATAAATGAACTGAATGTGAGTGACACTGGTTCCAGGTAGCTGGGGGATGGGAGGTCTAGCACGTGGTGAAATATAACTCTGGATAAGGAAATCCCCAGCTTCCACAGTGAGTGGCACGGGGCGACAAGTTAAGAATAACACAGTTTCAAGCTGACATACGCTCTGCATGAAGATTAGATAGCTCACAGGTTCTTCCCCGTTGAAGTAACACAGAACAAGAATGCAATAAACTGAAAGATCTAACATACTGATTTAAAAAACAATGTTAATATTATGTCTTTTTATGTGCTAATAAGTGAAAAGAAGGAATTTATGTATTTATAGGAAAAAGCTTAAAATATGTATTTACATAAAATATATTTATTTACCTAAAAATTCGAGCTCTAGTGATGACTATACTGGTAGTAGTGTGTGTTAGGGACAAGAATGAGGTAGGCGCTCCGAGGCTTGAAATAAGGTACTATCCCGGCATTTTCCTGGAGGGAATGAGGAAAAACTGGAGAAAACCACAATCCAGGTAACAGGTATCTATATACGGACTTGCTGCAGTTACCCAAGCGGTCGTGTGCACGATTTAAGAGCATGGCTACGACCGCGGGACATCATGGGAACTAGAACCTTGGGATATCATAGTTATCATCAGGCCCGTCGAGAGGGAGGGGCAAATGGGGCTGAGGGGCCCGTGGAAGTGCGAGGGCAAGTCAAGTATCTGCAATCAATCTTTATAATTTATTACAAAAAGTACACACTTTATATTGATATAATTTTTCAACATATTCCCCCTGCTTTTCAATGCACATGGTCCGCCGTTTCACAAGCTCGCTGATACCCTCTGCAAAAAAGGTTTTTGTTTGTGCTGCAAGCCACGCATTCCCCGCGTCCTTCACCTGTTGATCGGAGCTGAAGCGACGGCATCTTAGAACATTTTTCAGTGGACCAAACAGATGGTAATCCGACTGTACGCAGGATGCTCCAATACCTCGAAACGCAGCGTCGGACGAGTTTGAGCGGTGTGGGAGGTGGTACGTGGACGCGCAATGTCATGCAACAAAAGAACTCCTTCCTACAATCGACCTCTGCGTTTGTTGCGAATTGCAGGTTTCAGCTTGTTTTCCACTGTAACGTTCACTGTTTCCCCCTTTTCCTAGTAATGTTCCAGGATTGGCCCTTGAGAGACCCAAAACACTGTGAGCATCACTTTCCCTGCACAAAGTTGACTCATGAATGTCTTTCTGACGGGGGATCCGGGATGTTTCCATTACATGCTCTGACGTTTTCTCTCTGCTTCGAAGTGGTACACCCATGGTTCATCCACTGGTCAACACTTCGATGTGGCAAAACATTGACCCCGTATTATGCTGAAAGTCGTCTATGAATTTCCGCTCCTGGTACCCCCTCAGACCACAAAATACGGATTACAGAACGCTGTTCTTCCTTGGTGAAAACAGAGAGTGGCGCGGTCATCATTGCGTCGAACAGCGCAAGCTGTACTGATCTGAAAACGCTGAAACCTATCACAGACGTGGACAACGGTGCCATCTAGCGGCTGGTAGCACAGAACGCCATACAGCCAACCTAACGACACTTAGAGCACAATTGCAGATACTTATTGACTTGCCTTCGTAGAAAAGTCCATGGTAGACAAATTTACCAAATTTTATTTCCCAACAAAATTAACATTTTATGGTATTTAATGTGTCTGACCCTAATGAATATGCTACAAAATACTATAAAAAGAACTTGAGAAATGTATTTTGTAAATCACCATCTTCTTAATATCTTCGCGGCCAGAGAAATAAATAAATTTCCACTGTTCATAGCGAGGAAAGTTGCTAAATAACTTTTCAACTAGACATTATGAACCTTTGGAAAGATCGAATTTTAGTACTGTGCCCTTGCAGCAAGAAATATGCAAATCACAGTATGCCAGCATTGCTCAATTCGGGATTTTTCGCGGCTGCGGTAAGTTCTCCCACTCTGTGACTTACATATTTTGGATTAAATAGAGGATACACTTGCAAAAATAACAACAAAATCAACTCCTATTTTAACACATTTAATTAATCAAAAATTATGGCACTACAAACAAATAAACACATAAACACTGACCAATATCATTCTACTTGTCCAAAGTGAACAAGGAATAGCATAAAAATAAAACAAATATTAGATTAAAACACATGGTTTTCTTTAAAACCAACAATTCACGATTATTTTCACTTCCATAAAGTACTTATCTTAAAGTTCCAAATAACTACGAGCTTCTTTGGCTCGATACTTTCCCATAATAATGGTGTCAAATTTTTGTACACCTCAAGAATTATTTTTATCTTTTCTTATCATCAAAACAAATATATAATTACATTTAAAATTACATGTTAATTATTCACTTCAATATTTGGGCATATCACATGTTCTCCGTATTTACTATCTCTCTCAAGTTTTGCAAATTCACTACGGTGATCGGGAAAACTATTTGTGTACTCCAGAGTTATAAAGATTACTTGACAAAGTCAAAAACTATGATCACTCCCGAAACCTAGTTATCTTCACAAAACTCGTGGATTCCTTCTTTTCCATACAATATTACAATAGGGATTTTATTTAATTCATTTGTCTTATAAGACCATTATCACATAAGAAAACTACGATCTGAATTGGCAAGCGATAATATCAATCTACAAGGACCTCGGTTCAACGCCCGGGTCATTAACAACTTTAAACACTCACGGTGTATTTAACACATCTTACAAGACGGTTTTTACCCACCCTCGCTCTATGAGGGTCAGGCCATTATACTCGGGCGTGATTTATGACAAGGAAAGCGACTCTCTGCCTAACCTACGGTGGCAGCTCTCTTCAATGCTTTAAAACAAACCTTCACATTATTCTCAGTTCTGTGGAGAGACCTGGCTTTTACTCGCTTATTTTCATTCAACAATATTCTTTGGCTCATAAACCACTTTCGTAACCTTGGCATTTATTAATTATGAGAGGGTCCTCATTGATTGGGAAGATTAATACACATTCTACGACGAATAATTAGGGGCTTTAACAACAAGAGGATTCTAGGTTCGAATCTCTTAACATGCCTCGGGAACATTTCCACATCAGAGGACTTATACAAAACGCGATTTAGGGTCAAGCCGTAGCTTACAGGACCTACGCTCAATAATACCATACATTAGCTCCCTTTTAAATAATACACACATGGCCTCGTGATCCACGTCACAATTTAGAGGACTTACTACATATCTCAATTCACTGCAATCAACTACCCTCCATAAGTAATTTACCAAGTACTTTAACTTTTACGCGTTCCTAGCGTGACATTTTATTTAATTGCGTTCCATTACGCTACACATTACTTTTACGGCCGAATGTCTTCGAAAGAACTGATACATTTCATAGTAACAATTGATACATATCTTAATTCTTATATTAATCTTTTCCGTTGACAATAAATCGCTCCCTTTTTAAGAACACGCATTCACATCATGTCTTATACATTTGTTAAGTCTTCAACGCTCTATATTTTTTTATCATTCAATTTAATCTTTATTTAGATTTCTTTACCTTGTTATTCACATCATGTTTTCATTCCTTACAAAAGCTCAAAAGCTATTTCTTTCATATAATTCAAATTTACCTTTATGTAAATATCTTTGTTATAATTATTATTATCACGCTTGCTTTTATAACATTCATTAAATATTGACATTTTTATTCCATGCATTTCCTCTACAGGATTTATTATTTCATATAATTATTTATTATTTCTTAAAACCTTATTTTCGTTCAGATCGCGTTCTTATTTAGTTATTATTCATTTAAAAACATCCCTTCTACTCAAAACTCCGGTGGAATTGTACACAAAATTTTTCCCGACACCAAAACATAATGAAAATCTTTACTTACATGTTTAAGGTCGCTTTCTGACCTTTATTCTCGTTTGATGTGACATTTTGGCCCACCTTCTTGACCTACTCCATATTGTACAATCTCATTTTATGTACAGAAATTTCTTGACACATATTCACTATATTTAACACTGACAACATTTTTTTTATACACTGGTGTATCCGTTTTGAACACACATTAAAACACTAAAAAATATTACTCTGGTACATATTATAACACATATCACTGTGCATAAAACGCTTTCACTTTACCTAAAACACTTAAAACGATACTCTTATTTCTTTTCTTACAATATTTACACTTCACTCCTATCACACGGGCGTATCTCAACGATTTTTACAATTTCTGTCGGCTGTTGATGATCCCTGATGTGAATCCTATCGACCTGCATTGGACGTGTGATTTTACTCGTTCAAAGTTTCTCTCTCCTACAATGGAAACTACTGGTTTCAGTCTCTCAAAACCGCTTCTATTGTCTATTACTCGGCTTTACTTTATCTGCTTTAACTAGGCGATAAATGTCTTTACTTTGCCGTCACCTCTATTTATATATGGTGGTCTATCGCACCCTATAGTTTCTATATCTTGGCCTCCCTTCGAGGACCGTATACTGTCTATCGTATATTTTTGACGTTTTCTCACTAGAGTACGTTTTCCCTCTGGTTTCGAAACTAAGTTCCTAAGTTCCTTTCGCTTGAACTTCTATCTTTCGCGATCGTAATTACTGTAAAGGAACTTTACAGGACTTAATGTCTTTAACAATGTCTTTACTAAACGTAACGCCGTTTATTTGTTGGAGTTCTTATAACTTCGTAACTGTATTGAACTAGTGTTCTTCTGGAACTCGAAGTTCCCTACTGGTCGCTGTGTCTTACTTTGGCGATATTGCTTTAAAGTCCGTATATTTAATGTTCTTTATATTTTAGGACTCTTCAAAGTCTCGAAATGCTAACCCTCAGCGTAGCGTACTTATATCGTAACTGGTCTACACTCGGTGAACTTGTAACATAGCCTCCCACAGGCTCTGGATCAATGTCTGATACAGCTTAACGTCCCCCTCACGGGCTCTTGAATACTGCGTATACGATGTGGTGCAGCACTTCCGCTCACGGAATGCTCGTAGACTGCATGTACTGATGCCGAGTAACACCCCCTCACGGGCTGTCAGAATAACTGCATGTACTGATACAGCGTGACGTTCCCCTCACGGGCTCTCGTAGACTGCATGATTGGCTTGGTGAGGCCAGGAGTTTTATACCTTTCAGTCACAAAAAGATAAAATCCTAGTCCTTTTCGTGACCAACTTCTGAACTAATTGTCGCACAATTAATAAAATTATATATCCAGAAAGCTCGTCTTCCAAACGTAAAATAATCTTCCTGTGCATGGAAATCGATCGTGCATTTCCGAGATATTAATTAATTTCTCGTCCTCAACTGTGTGGGTGGTGCTGTTCTTTTTTTATTCTCCCACTCCTTAGGTCTCGGTGAACCCCCAATGACGTCTACTTGCGTTTGCAGTTTTCTCCTGTGCAATTTTTACAAGGTTTTTCTTTACACAAAAATCTCTAATCCAAATTGATTCACCGTACTGTATCTGTTTACTTATTTTTATACTCGTAAACGGGTTAAATTTAATTATTCCTGTTCTGACTCAGCAGCGAGGTTGCCATATTCCTGCAACGTAAGAGCAATTTCCGAGTCCGGCTTCTTCGTCTGACAGTCAAAACTTTCCACTCGTTCTAATAATATCCATGACTGGCTCCTTATAAATGTCAAGAGGCATGAGCTCATCTAAGGAACACCTGGCCCTAGCGCTTGCACCATGTTAGGCTATAATCCGGGCTTGAAATCTCTCTCCGTTCCCTTAGAGACTGTATGATTCTTTCATTCCTTTCTCAAAGTACATGGATTCGACCCTCTTTGAGGCCATGGTACATGGGTTCATCTCTCCCCTCCTTAGGTAAATAAATTTTCGAAAAATTTTGAGGAAATTTATTTTAATTATCCAAAAAAAAAATCTTATTTTTCCTTTTTAACTGTCGAAGCCATCATAACGTTATCCGTACCTTCTGATTTTTCTTCCTTAAAAATCCCACGATAATTTGATTTCTTTCATCTTTTTAAGTCATATCCGGTAATTGTGTCGGTTGGGTACGCTCTGTCCCTACCCTTTCTTTCTCCTTTTTATTTGTCTGGATATTAGGTTTCCAGAACCTCATTCTTCTTTACGGGTGTGGTCTATCCCTACCCGTTCCCTTATTTCATCATTCTCCTTCCTTAAATTGAAATTTTCTTCTTCAATAAAATCAATTATTTCTTTTATTTCCCAATATAATTTCTCCAATTCGCATTCGCACTCGAATGTTTGAGCTCTGTTTCCTTTTTCTATCTCATTCTTGTTTCTATCAAAATTGGATTCTTCATCTCTAAATGTTTCCATAACCAGGGCTTGTTCATTGGCTTCATCGAAGTCTTCGGGAGGGTAATACACTTTTAAATTTGCTGAATTCATGGTCACTTCATGATTCGTTTCACAGTGCCGAATTCTATAGGCATTATTTCTCAAATCCCTTATTATTTGATACGGTCCGTGGTACATTTTCTGGAACTTTTTGTACACGCGGTTCCCTGGATTCAAAATGGCGGGTCTTTTTACTAACACCATTTCCCCTGCTAATAGTGGCCGATGATACCTCTTGTGCCTATTTCTTCTTTGTCTCCTGTCGGCTTGAGCTTTTAGATGCTCAAAGGCTCTTCTTATGCGTACATCTCTTCCAGGCTGAGCGTCTGCTGGCCTAGGAATTACCAGACTCCAAGGTCTCTCTGGTTGCTCATTCCGATGTAACGTTATTGGTATCTCTCCCGTAGATTCATGGATTGTGTTGTTTATACAAAATTCGATAATATCCAAGATATCTATCCACTTCCAATTTTCTTTGGCACAGTATATTCTACAATACTTGGCCGTCTCCCTCATCACTCTTTCTACAGGATTTGCCTCAGGATGGCGAATACTTGACAAAATCTGACGTATTCCAAGTCTTTCTAATTCTTGTCTGAACTCTACACTGGTGAAACAACTACCGTGATCCGACAACAAATTCTCAGGTTTTCCCAGAATCGGTATCACTTTTTCTTTGAGTCGTTTTAACACCTGTTTGGTACTAGTCTTCTGTATGGGAGCAAGGACAACCATTTTAGTGAAGACATCCATAGCCACCATTATGTGTCGATTTCCTCTTCTTGCCTTTGGCAAAGGTCCGAAGTTATCAATAGATATGATTTGACCTGGCCTTTCGGGCAACAATGGTATAGGCTTTTGTCTCATCAGAAATGCATTTGGTTTGATCCTTTGACATAAATCACATGTCTTTAGCGTGTCCCTTACAGTTTCTCTCAGTCTCGGCCATACAAATGCTTCTTTCAGCATCGAGACTGTTTTGTCGACTCCCATATGTCCGAACGATCTATGGGCTAGCCATACTATTTTCCTCTGCAAAATTGCAGGTACAACAATCCTTAATCGTGTATGGTCAGAGTCCACAAACTTATATAATAATCCATTATAAAATGTGTAATCTTGAGCTATCTTATTAGCTTCCGTGTACGCCGGTGTTTCCCTTATCAAACTTCCTTCGAGGAAAGATATGAGCATGTTCATCCATGGATCCTCACGTTGCCGTTGACTAATGCTCCTTAACTCATTTAGAGTACGCTGATCCCTGTCTTCCAAATCAATAGCCATTACTTCCTCTTCTGTGGACTCTGGCTGTCTACTTAAGTAGTCTGGAACTATATTTTCTTTTCCTGGGCAGTATTCTATCTTTACATCAAACTGTTGAATATATAAAGCCCAACGCATCAACCTTTGACTGGATAGATCAGTCTTCATCAAAAAGGTTAAGGCTTTATGATCCGTTCTTAGAATGACCTGAAACCCATATACGATCTTTCGCCAATATTGCAGCGCGTGCAATATCGCTAACAGCTCGATTTCGCTGATCGTATAATTTTTCTCGTGTGGTTTCAGTCTCCGACTTGTGAAAGCTAGATAATTTTTCTTATCAGGGTTATCCGGGTTTTCCTGATATAGCATTGCCCCTATTCCAATCTGGGATGCATCTGTTTGAATTATAAATTTCTGATTAAAATCAGGATATCCTAGCTTCACATAGTTTAAGAGCATTTCCTTGGCCTCCACGAATGCTTTTTCTGTTTCCTCCGTCCATTTCCACTTGCCCCCCTTCTTCAGAAGGTCCTGTAGTGGTGCAACAGTTTTTGTGTATGATGGACAATGTCCTGAGAAGAAAGCAATCAATCCCAAAAACTGGCGAACGTTCTTCACCTTCAAAGGCCTTGGAAAATCCCTTATCGATTCCAATTTGCATGGATTTGGTTTAACACCATCCTTATCAATCACATGCCCTAAAAATGTTACTTGCCTTTGACAAAAATTTGACTTCTTTAAATTGATTTTAAAATTTGCCCTTCTTAAGTCTTCCAATAATTTCTTCAATTTTTCTAAATGTCCCTCAATATTCTCCGAGGTAAGCAAAATATCATCCACATAACGGATAGTGCACTCTTTCACTTCCTCTGACAGGTTTCGATCAAGCGCTCTTATTAAGGCAGATCCCGCGGTCTTCAATCCAAACGGACATCTCCTAAAACAATAGGTTTGTCGGTCGAACTGAAATCCAGTCAACCAGCTGGTTTTCTCTTCCAGTTCGAGATGATGATACGAAGAAGTCATGTCAATATTTGTGAAAATCTTCTTGCCTTTGAACTTCCTCAGTATTTCTTTTATGGGTGGTGCCGAATCATTTTCTGGTATGATTTTTGCATTTAAATTTCTGGCATTTAGACACACCCTTACTGAGCCATCCGGTTTGCTCACAATCACTAATGGACTAACATATGGTGTCGCCATCTTTTCTATAACACCTGCATTCATCATCTCCTGCAGTGTTTTCTTAGTTTGTGGGTAATGTTTTTCCGCAACCGGGTATGGTTTTTGTCTGAACGGTGCCCAATCATTGACTTGGAACGCGTATTTAAAATTTTCAATCTTCCCTGGCTTGGAATCAAATACGTCCCTAAAATTCAATAATAATTCCTTTAATTGTTCCTTGTTTTCGAGGTTAACTTTAGCTTCCTCTACTTTTCCTGACAGGTTGGTCTCGAACTCAGTTTCCAAATCATCTTCGAGTTCTATATTGAGGACTTCAAATATCCTTTCTATGTCCTTACAACCTTCTTCCGTTACTTCTTCCACATGCCATACCTGTTCTCCTATTTTCACATCCTGTTCCTGTAGGTTAATGTTTTGTTCATCCACATCCTCTCTTTGGATTCTAATGCAGTTTTGCGCTAGGTCTATGATGACCTTGTTCTCACGGATAAAATCAATACCTAATATGACATTATACGGTAATTGATTTACCAGCAAAAAGCATTGCGAAATTTCAGCGTTACCCATGATCAGATCAATGTATACCTGAAATTTGCATGTTAAAGATTTTTCAGGGATAATTCCCTTAATCTTTACACTTGATGTGGGGATTTTTAATACGCGGCCTCTTGTTTCCAATTCATTCAGAAGGGTTTGCGTAATTAAACTTATTGTTGATCCGGTATCAATCAATGCCCTGACCAGTAATCCTTCTATTCTTAGCATAATTATGGGTAATTCTCTTTTGATAGGTGGGATTCCTTCCACATCCTCATTAATTAGCTCATCTGGTCTTGCTATCCAATTCACAATTTCTACCTCCTCCCAGCTCCTGGTATGTTTCCACTTTTGACGATTTAAATTTGGAGTTTTTTTTTATCCTGAGGGCTCCCTTTTCCCTCATTCTTTAACTGAGCTTGTAGTTCCAAGCTTTGAGCTCCATCTAGTCGGTCGGGTGATTTCCGGTTCTTGATTGCCTCACTCCAACGGACTTTTTGCCTTTCAGGTTCGTCTGGTCGTTCGTTCATGTAACGAAGACTTTCCTGATATCTTTCCTCTATTTCGGCCCGATATTCATCATCCCTATCCTCTGGCCTTACGTTCCTTCGGGGATAATTCTCCCATTTCTTTCTGTTTTCTTGCCTCTGATGGTTATTGTTATAGGGTCAGCTCTCTTGTTGCCTATAACCCGTATTCCTAGAATTTCTTCCTCGATATCCTCCTCTGTGGTATGGCTGTATTCCTCTAGGCTCTTGGTGCCCATACTCTCGACCTAGTCCTTGAGTATCAGTACTGGTGGACTGATTCCTGGTCGATGGTTTTTCGCTGGTTTCCTGACTGCTGGCCATGTGTACCTGTTCAGTCTGTCTTTGGTGCCTAGGAGTTACGTGTGACGTCGTCATGTCTAATTGACGTAATACACTCTCCACTTCCACAGCACTTCTGGCTTTGGATGAGATTAACAGCCTCTGAATCTCATATGGAAGTTGTCTTGCAATGGCGGCTCACAGGTCGTTCTCAGCTGGAGCAATATCAAGTTCGCGGAATTTACATAGCTGAGCGGTAAAAAATTCCGAGTACTTGGTGCAGTTGTGCTGTACTTCCTAGAGTACAGATCTAGTCTCAAATTCTCCTGGACGTCTGCTGCCCAATATCGTTTTAAAAAGGCTTCTCTAAAGCCTTCCACCGTATCAAAGGTGTACCTGAAGCTTCTGAACCAGGTGAGACAATCTCCTGCCAACAACTTCTCAATAGCTCTCAGTCTCCGATCCTGAGGAACCTTCATTTCGTTTAAGTACTCTGCGACTTCCTTTAGCCAGTATTTTGGAGTAATTGACATGTTATTACCCGTAAATTTTACCGGTCTGTCCTCATTCGATTTGATAATGTTTATTATCTGACCATTTGTCTGCTTCATGTATGGGGTTGACATCGCCATCGGATATCCTGGGTTCTTATAAGGGCTCTCCCCTCCTAAGTCCCTATCAGTATCTGTGCCTTGTTCACGGGAATCTACCCATCCTGTCTTTGGAAACTCCTCCTGATTCTCAAATTCTAATTTCCTTTCCCTTCGGGCACTTTCTTCATTAGCCATGAGTTGGATTTCCATTTGACTGTTCTTATGTTCAGTCCTCTCCAACCGGGATCCTAATTCATTTTGAATTCTTTCCTGATTTTTCTTACTGGTTTCCAGTTCTTGTTTGAGTTGGTTTTTGCCGTTCCTGAAGCTATTCCTGATTTCATTTAAGTGTTCTTCTACCTCTTTCTTGATGACCATGACCTGTTCTGTTATAATTTCTGGTTTAACGTCACCTCTGGTATCTAGGTCTTCTCGTATTTCCTTTATCTTTTTCTCCATCTCTCTTTGTCCTTTGACCATATTTACTTTAATTCCTTCCAGTTTTTCCTCAGTTTTCCCTTGACTCTTATATAATATCATCAAGTCATTTTGGATCTGGCCTACTTCCATATGAGTTTTTCCTACTTCGACCTTTAATGTTCCGATGGTTCCCTGAACATCATTAATACCCTGACTTATTTCATCTATCTTATGGGTACTTTCCTTATTTTCGTCCTCTCGTTGTTTTCTTTCACTCTGGAGATGCCCCTCGTATATACCTAATCTTCGATTTATTTCACCCTCATACTTCTTTAAGTTATCATCTACCTGCCCGGTAAACAGCTCAAACTGACTTTTCATATCCCGCGCATCCTTTTGATTTTGATTTTTCATCTCAGTTACTTCGGTCTGAACTACACCGATTTTATTCTCGAGGGTTCCTACTTTCTCCTCAACCTTTCCAAATCGGGTTCCTAGCTCATTCACAATTTGTTTTATTTCATCCCGGGATGTTTTACAGATATCGCTGTTAGATTTTATCTGAGCTTCTAATTTTTTCTGCACATCTTGGATCTGGGTTACAAGTTTCTTTTCACATTCCTCTACATTTTCTTTACATGCTTTTTCCATGCTATTTAATTTAGTTTCTATAGTACCAAAATTATCCTCTAAAATTTTAAAATTTTCTCGGCATTCATTTTGTGATTCTCCCATATTTTTGTTCATAGTATTTATTTGGCCTTGCAATTCTGACTGAAATACTTTATTTTCCCTTTGAATTTCACTTGCGATTTTTCCTTTTAAATCATTTACTTTGTCCCCAAACTTAGTGTCAAAATCTTGAAATTTGGTATTCATTGTTTCTTCTAAAACCTTGGACCCCTCTTTCATTTCCTTAATTTCAACCTTCAGTTCCTTATCCATTTTTATACAATTAGCTTCGATAGCTTCTAATTTCGTTCCCATGTTATCACTTTTAGCTTCGATATCTACTAATTTAGTTCCCATGTTATCACTTTTAGCTTCGATATCTACCAATTTAGTTCCCATGTTATCACTTTTAGCTTCGATATCTACTAATTTAGTTCCCATGTTATCACTTTTAGCTTCGATATCTACTAATTTAGTTCCCATATTAGCACTATCAGTTTTTAGTGACTCTAAACTTTGATTCATGGATCCTAACTTTTGGTTATTTTCCTCCTGTTGGCTGTCCAACTTATTCAAACTCTCATTTATGGATTCGAACACTTTGTTATTTTCATCCTTTTGGAGGCCCAATGTATTGTTTATAGCCTCCAACTTCTCATTGTTATCGGCTTTTATAGCCTCCAAAAGCCGTTGCATCTCTTCACTCAATGCCATCTTATTAGAATATAGTGGGCTACTAATGCCACATCGCTAGAACATGTTTGAGAGATAGTAATCTGAACCATTGTGTCCCAATTTCTTTAAAAATTTACTTTGGTACGGGTGTTTACTACACCGTACCCTTTTGATATTCTTATTCAAACTCAAAGACCTGTATGGAAGTATTTAAAATTCAAAATTTCGAAAAACCATTAAAAAAAAAAATGAAAATTTTGATTTTTCGAGAAAACTCGGGTTTTCCCTAGGAAAACTCATCCCTGCGTACTGGGCGCCAAAATCGAAGGTTTGCTAGAAGCCCCACGTTGAAGCCACTAGACAAATTAAAACTACTCCGGTTCCAAATGAACTCGGAGTCCATGAGCTAACACAAATGTTATATTAAATAGGTGGGTTTCATTATAACCCACAATTCACGATTATTTTCACTTCCTTAAAGTACTTATCTTAAAGTTCCAAATAACTACGAGCTTCTTTGGCTCGATACTTTCCCATAATAATGGTGTCATATTTTTGTACACCTCAAGAATTATTTTTATCTTTTCTTATCATCAAAACAAATATATAATTACATTTAAAATTACATGTTAATTATTCACTTCAATATTTGGGCATATCACATATTCTCCGTATTTACTATCTATCTCAAGTTTTGCAAATTCACTACGGTGATCGGGAAAACTATTTGTGTACTCCAGAGTTATAAAGATTACTTGACAAAGTCAAAAACTATGATCACTCCCGAAACCTAGTTATCTTCACAAAACTCGTGGATTCCTTCTTTTCCATACAATATTACAATAGGGATTTTATTTAATTCATTTGTCTTATAAGACCATTATCACATAAGAAAACTACGATCTGAATTGGCAAGCGATAATATCAATCTACAAGGACCTCGGTTCAACGCCCGGGTCATTAACAACTTTAAACACTCACGGTGTATTTAACACATCTTACAAGACGGTTTTTACCCACCCTCGCTCTATGAGGGTCAGGCCATTATACTCGGGCGTGATTTATGACAAGGAAAGCGACTCTCTGCCTAACCTACGGTGGCAGCTCTCTTCAATGCTTTAAAACAAACCTTCACATTATTCTCAGTTCTGTGGAGAGACCTGGCTTTTACTCGCTTAATTTCATTCAACAATATTCTTTGGCTCATAAACCACTTTCGTAACCTTGGCATTTATTAATTATGAGAGGGTCCTCATTGATTGGGAAGATTAATACACATTCTACGACGAATAATTAGGGGCTTTAACAACAAGAGGATTCTAGGTTCGAATCTCTTAACATGCCTCGGGAACATTTCCACATCAGAGGACTTATACAAAACGCGATTTAGGGCCAAGCCGTAGCTTACAGGACCTACGCTCAATAATACCATACATTAGCTCCCTTTTAAATAATACACACATGGCCTCGTGATCCACGTCACAATTTAGAGGACTTACAACATATCTCAATTCACTGCAATCAACTACCCTCCATAAGTAATTTACCAAGTACTTTAACTTTTACGCGTTCCTAGCGTGACTTTTTATTTAATTGCGTTCCATTACGCTACACATTACTTTTACGGCCGAATGTCTTCCAAAGAACTGATAAATTTCATAGTAACAATTGATACATATCTTAATTCTTATATTAATCTTTTCCGTTGACAATAAATCGCTCCCTTTTTAAGAACACGCATTCACATCATGTCTTATACATTTGTTAAGGCTTCAACGCTCTATATTTTTATATCATTCAATTTAATCTTTATTTAGATTTCTTTACCTTGTTATTCACATCATGTTTTCATTCCTTACAAAAGCTCAAAAGCTATTTCTTTCATATAATTCAAATTTACCTTTATGTACATATCTTTGTTATAATTATTATTATCACGCTTGCTTTTATAACATTCATTAAATATTGACATTTTTATTCCATGCATTTCCTCTACAGGATTTATTATTTCATATAATTATTTATTATTTCTTAAAACCTTATTTTCGTTCAGATCGCGTTCTTATTTAGTTATTATTCATTTAAAAACATCCCTTCTACTCAAAACTCCGGTGGAATTGTACACAAAATTTTTCCCGACACCAAAACATAATGAAAATCTTTACTTACATGTTTAAGGTCGCTTTCTGACCTTTATTCTCGTTTGATGTGACATTTTGGCCCACCTTCTTGACCTACTCCATATTGTACAATCTCATTTTATGTACAGAAATTTCTTGACACATATTCACTATATTTAACACTGACGACATTTTTTTAATACACTGGTGTATCCGTTTTGAACACACATTAAAACACTAAAAAATATTACTCTGGTACATATTATAACACATATCACTGTGCATAAAACGCTTTCACTTTACCTAAAACACTTAAAACGATACTCTTATTTCTTTTCTTACAATATTTACACTTCACTCCTATCACACGGGCGTATCTCAACGATTTTTACAATTTCTGTCGGCTGTTGATGATCCCTGATGTGAATCCTATCGACCTGCATTGGACGTGTGATTTTACTCGTTCAAAGTTTCTCTCTCCTACAATGGAAACTACTGGTTTCAGTCTCTCAAAACCGCTTCTATTGTCTATTACTCGGCTTTACTTTATCTGCTTTAACTAGGCGATAAATGTCTTTACTTTGCCGTCACCTCTATTTATATATGGTGGTATATCGCACCCTATAGTTTCTATATCTTGGCCTCCCTTCGAGGACCGTATACTGTCTATCGTATATTTTTGACGTTTTCTCACTAGAGTACGTTTTCCCTCTGGTTTCGAAACTAAGTTCCTAAGTTCCTTTCGCTTGAACTTCTATCTTTCGCGATCGTAATTACTGTAAAGTTCCTTTACAGGACTTAATGTCTTTAACAATGTCTTTACTAAACGTAACGCCGTTTATTTGTTGGAGTTCTTATAACTTCGTAACTGTATTGAACTAGTGTTCTTCTGGAACTCGAAGTTCCCTACTGGTCGCTGTGTCTTACTTTGGCGATATTGCTTTAAAGTCCGTATATTTAATGTTCTTTATATTTTAGGACTCTTCAAAGTCTCGAACTGCTAACCCTCAGCGTAGCGTACTTATATCGTAACTGGTCTACACTCGGTGAACTTGTAACATAGCCTCCCACAGGCTCTGGATCAATGTCTGATACAGCTTAACGTCCCCCTCACGGGCTCTTGAATACTGCGTATACGATGTGGTGCAGCACTTCCGCTCACGGAATGCTCGTAGACTGCATGTACTGATGCCGAGTAACACCCCCTCACGGGCTGTCAGAATAACTGCATGTACTGATACAGCGTGACGTTCCCCTCACGGGCTCTCGTAGACTGCATGATTGGCTTGGTGAGGCCAGGAGTTTTATACCTTTCAGTCACAAAAAGATAAAATCCTAGTCCTTTTCGTGACCAACTTCTGAACTAATTGTCGCACAATTAATAAAATTATATATCCAGAAAGCTCGTCTTCCAAACGTAAAATAATCTTCCTGTGCATGGAAATCGATCGTGCATTTCCGAGATATTAATTAATTTCTCGTCCTCAACTGTGTGGGTGGTGCTGTTCTTTTTTTATTCTCCCACTCCTTAGGTCTCGGTGAACCCCCAATGACGTCTACTTGCGTTTGCAGTTTTCTCCTGTGCAATTTTTACAAGGTTTTTCTTTACACAAAAATCTCTAATCCAAATTGATTCACCGTACTGTATCTGTTTACTTATTTTTATACTCGTAAACGGGTTAAATTTAATTATTCCTGTTCTGACTCAGCAGCGAGGTTGCCATATTCCTGCAACGTAAGAGCAATTTCCGAGTCCAGCTTCTTCGTCTGACAGTCAAAACTTTCCACTCGTTCTAATAATATCCATGACTGGCTCCTTATAAATGTCAAGAGGCATGAGCTCATCTAAGGAACACCTGGCCCTAGCGCTTGCACCATGTTAGGCTATAATCCGGGCTTGAAATCTCTCTCCGTTCCCTTAGAGACTGTATGATTCTTTCATTCCTTTCTCAAAGTACATGGATTCGACCCTCTTTGAGGCCATGGTACATGGGTTCAGTACACAAGGTTGTGAAAGACGCTAGACTTGTCCTTGTAAGATTTTCGATCAGATTCAACGGAAACAACACTGCAAATTTGTATTGAACAAAATTAATACGTTGCAAAAAATGTAAATTTAAAAATTACAGACCGGTTAAAAATATTGCATTTTGTGAAGCCATTTATAATTTTGTGTAGTAGTAGTCTATACAATAATCAGTAAATTGTAAACGACTTTTATGGTCGAGTATCTTATTATATAATACGCTAAGATGTATGTTTCACAAAACTCAAGCTCCTAAACCAGAGGGAGTTAGAAGGTGTGGTGTGTACCAAAATCTTCCAAATCGTCACAATAGCACAGGAAAAATCTTGCATTTCTTGAAAAATCAACGGAAATATATTTATTTGTTTATGAAGTGCGTTTTAACAAATAAACAAAACGATAGCCCCTGCCAGAATTGTGTCGCGTTCAGCCCACATAGCACTAGAGTTGCTCGGGTAGTCTATACGAATGGGGCGCACACAACCCATTATGCGAGAGTTCTCACACGGGTCCGCTAGTTATATTATTATTATTATTATTATTATTATTTACTGTAAGGGAATGACAAATGTATGAACTTACCATGCACAGAACTGCGATGTATAGGGTCCCAGCATACAGACTGTTGAGCAAGCAACACGACCTTAGCACAGGGAAACGACATCCACTTCTGCTCTCCATCTGCAAACGACAAAATATACAATACTGTAGAGCAGTGTATCCAAAACTTTTTTGTGTGTGTACCACTTTAAGGGATGAGAATCTCTCGCGTACCACCTAATGGTTGGAAGATACAGTATGGTAACTATAGGGTGTCAGGGAATGTTCTCCGCAGTGTCTAGGCATTGCTACGTTAGGTGAGAGCCGGAGTTAAGTTAGCAGCACAGCACAGCTCACACGTGTGTTCTGATATCCTGTCGACCTTGGAGGGGACAACCATGGCGAGTGAGCGAAAGGTCTGACACCACGCTGCCAACTTAACCCCGGCTCTCACCTAACATAGCAGTGCATAGGCACTGCGGAGAACATTCCTTGACGCACTGTATAATACCCCACCCACAACCACCACCACCACTACGTAATAGACCAAAAGACGGATTGTAAATTGTGTTTGTTAGAGTTAGACTGTTTGAGTTAAAGTTCAAATAATAAAAGTGTGTCCAGTTGTTTTCTTATTTATTACAATAAGTATTCAATTCAAACATTCAGAAATGACCATCTAAATATTTCGGGTAGTCGCCATGTTGGACTTTTATATATGTAGGGCTTAGAGTTATGTACTGTTACATGAAGATTATTGTGTAGTATTCAAACTTCAATCGCATGATTAGTACACAAGAAGTAAAAACAAGATTTTAAAATTTCGCACAAATGCCATCTTGTGGTTATGGAAACAATTGAAGAACATTAGATGCCAGTGGATTAACATTTGTATAAGGATTTACTGTACCAAGTGTCACTGCACTCGGATGGTTAAATTGCGAGAAACGACCATGTGAATATTTATACTTCGCTCTGCCGCCCTGTTGGATTTGTGATCACCAGGTTATTGAAAGTCCTATAGGTGAACTTATGTCCATAGCCCCTATGAACATTAAAACATTCAGTTTGATTGCTGTAGTAGATTCGTAGATATAGAGAACCGTCTAAATATTTCTTATGGTCGCCATGTTGGATTGTTATATGTACAGGCCTTAGAGTCATGTACCTTTAAAGGAAAATTATTGCGTAGGTTCATTATTCAAACTTTCATTTCAATCGCATGATTACGACACAAGAAACAAAAACTTAATTTAAAAATTCGCACAGCCGCCATCTTGAGGTTATATAAATAATTGAACTAAATTACATACCAGTGCATTACAATGTATATAAACATTTGCTGTACCACGTTTCATTGCGTTTGGAACATTAAATCGCGAGAAAAGTCTATTTAAAACTTTCAACTTCGCTTGGCCGCCATGTTCGTTTTGTAGTTAACCGGTTTTTGAAAGTCTCATAGGTGAACTTCCAGTAGTACCCTCTATCTCCGTGCAAAATTTCAGGGTGATACCGGTAATAGTTTCAGAGATATAGAATGCCGGTGAAATATTTCGCACAGCCGCCATATTGAGGTTATATAAACAATTGAACGAAGTTAGACGTCGGTGGATTACAATGTGTATAAACATATACTGTACCAAGTTTCATTGCGTTTGGTTGGTTAACTCGCGAGAAACGTCTATTTTAAATTCGCAAATTCGCTTGGCCGCCATGTTGGTTTTGTAGTTACCAGGTTTTCAAAGGTCACATAAATGAAATTCTAGTAGTTCCCTCTGTCACCTTACAAAATTCAAGGGTGATATCGGTAATAGTTTCGGAGATATTGAATTCTGGTGAAATATTTCGCACAGCCGCCATGTTGAATTGGTGAGACGTAACAACATTTGAAGGGCACGGTCGGGGTCGCCTGGAATAGTGCTATGAACTTACCGAGTTTCACTTAGATTTTATAACACACACACACACACACACACACATACACACACACACACGAACCACTGGCCTGATTTAAATGAAATTTTGCATGGATGTAGCTGATTTACCAGGTTTACATATAGGATACTTTTGATTTCGATATTTTGCACTATTAAAAATGGAGACCATTAGTGACGTCACTACACCCTTTGGTTTCAAAATTTCATATTTCCATTTCAAATAAAAAGAGAACGCTAAGAAATAGCAAACTTTTGATGGCACATAACTTATGAGCTTTAAAATTTAATTTTCTATCCTATGGGTCCTTATCACTTTTCGTGTATCTCCAAAGGTTAGCAAGTAAAACCCACATTTCTGACATCACTACACCCTTTGGTTTCAAAATTTCATATTTCCATAAAAAATAAAAAAAAAGAGAACGCTAAGAAATAGCTAACTTTTAATGGCATACACGAGCTTAAACATTTAATTTTCTATCCGAAAGGTCCTGATCACTTTTCGTGTATCTCCAACGGTTAGCGAGTAAAACCTAAATTTGTGCAATAAAACACGGTCAACATCGAGCGGTGCAGTCTATCTCTCTATATATATAAATGAAAGTTTGCCTGTTTTATTTTTCTGAAATTCTACGGAAATTTGAGTTAATGACGCGTTTCAGACTGTTTTATGATGGATGCGCGCGATTATTTTGGTCTATCTGTCTGTCTGTTTGTCTGTGGACAACTTTGTTCCTTTATAACTTGAGAACGGCTGGGTGTGTCAACGTAAAATTTGGTACAGATATCTATCAGAGGCAAGACACTAATCATTGATGTAACTCTTTTCCGTACCTCTCATAAAAGGGGGCCTACCCCCTTAAAACACTTGCTGAAATAGGCTTAGAAGGACGACACAAAGCTCATTTTCAGCCCCTCAATGTGAGAAACAAAACTCGGGGGCCCCCAAGGGTCCCCGAAAACCACATTTTAAGGCCCTAAAACCAACCGTTTTTGAGATATTCCCAGAAAACTAATTTCATGTAATTAATAAACTAATGAACGAATGCAAGCCGGTAACCATGGCAATAGATTCTCAGAGGTCCATCTATTGCTGTAAGACGCAATGCAATTCCATTAATTACATTAGTGTGAAAGTTTGCAAACGGCTAGAAGGTTATCACGGAACCAAATTAAGCTGTAAAATTCAACAATACGTATAATGCACTTAAGGGGGTCAAGGGGTACTCTAGAATTCTTTCACGCGATTTACACCTGCGGGTGTGGTACGGCAGGTCTATTATAATCTTCTTCTTCTTCTTCAAGTGCCTCGTCCTCCAAGAACATTGGCGATCAGTAGCATGATCTGCAGTTTGTCCATTGCTGTTCTAAACTGTGACACTGTATTAAGTCCAACCCACTGGCTTAAGTTCTTTAGCCAGGATATTCGTCTGCGTCCTGGACCCCTAATGCTATTAATCTTCCCTTGGATAATTAATTGCAAGAGGTGGTATTTGTTGTTGCGCATAAAATGACCAAAGTATTCTAGTTTTCTCCTTTTGATGATACTGAGAATTTCCAAGTCTTTGTTCATACGCTGCAGTACTTCCACATTTGTGACTTTAGCTGTCCATAATATCCTTAAAATCGTGTGATACGTCCACATTTCAAATGCTGTCAGTTTCTTATTTAAAACCTCGGTAAGTGTCCATGATTCAACTCCATAGAGCAGGACACTAAAAACGTAGCATCGAAGCAGTCGGGTGCGTAATGACAGACTTAAATTGCGGCTGATCAAAACTTTTCTAATTTTCATGAAAGAACTTCTGGCCTGCTCAATTCTACAGCGAATTTCTTGACTTAAGTCCCAGTTATCATTGATTTGACATCCTAAATATTTATATGATGTCCAATTCTTTCATTACCAAGTGTAAGAATGCCCTGAATTTCATCTTTGTTTCTACTAACAACCATCCACTTAGTTTTTTGTTCATTTAAATGTAATCCCATGGCGTTACTCTCTTCAGAAATAGAATCCAGTAGTGTTTGTAGATCATCCATACTTGTTGCAAGGATGACAATGTCATCAGCATATCGGATGTTATTAATGATAGATCCATTTACTACTACTCCTTGAGACTTTCCATCAAGAGCATCTTGGAAAATCTTTTCAAAATAGATGTTGAAGAGGAGTGGAGAAAGAATGCAACCTTGGCGAACTCCCTTCGTAATCGATATTTCTTCAGACAGCTGACCATCAACACGTACAACAGCACGTTGATTCCAGTACAGATTTCCAATTAATCGGATGTCACGTCCATCTAGTCCCAGGTCACATAAAATGTTCATCATTTTATCGTGTTAAACAGTGTCAAAGGCTTTTTCATAAGCGATGAAACACATGTAAACATCGACACGAACATCACGGCATCGTTGAATCAACACCTGAAGACTGAGCAATGCCTCCCGAGTTCCGAAACCACTCCTGAATCCAAACTGTGTGCCACCAATGTTTTCCTCACATTTATGATATAACCTTAAGTGCAGGATTTTAAGGAATAACTTCTTGGCATGACTCATTAAACTGATCATTCTATAGTCATTGCAGCACGTTGCATTGGTCTTTTTGGGAATCGGTATAAAAGTTGATTTGAGCCAATCATGTGGTATGTATCCACTTCGATAGATGTTATTGAACAAACCCACCAGCAAGGAAATAGATCGTTCATCATTGAGAAGCTTACTATATTACTATCCCTATATTATATTATTATGATTAGTATTATATTATGGCGTACAACGACGAGACAAAGCCCCTCGGTGCCAGAAACAAAACTCGGGGGCCCTAAAGGGTCCTCGAAAACTACATTATAAGGCTCTAAATCCAACAGTTTCTGAAATATTCCCAGAAAACTAATTTAATTTAACTTAACAAACTAATGAAGGAATGCAAATCGGTAACCATGACAACATTATCTCAAGGGGTGGCATCCAACCTTGCATCTATTTCTGTAAGAAGCAATGTCACTCCATTTATTACATTTCTGTGAAAGTTTGCAAATGGCTATAAGGTTATCACGGAACCAACGTAGACTGCATAATTCATCAATGCAATTAAGGGGGTCAAGGGGTAACCTAGAATTTTTTCATGCAATTTTCACGTGCGACATAGTACAGAAAGTCTATTATATCTCCAAACAGCAACATTATTTTCAAAAATTTCTGAATTGAATCAGCATTTTCTTGCGGCTTTGAGTAATTTGGGCCATTTGAGGCTAAAGAACCTGAATTTTCATGCACCACAAGCCTTTATAATTTATGAAAGGGGTCTTCCTGTGTATGGAGACCTAACACAACGTAGAGGGTCAGTTTTTATGTGACGGGTATTGCGTTTCGTCTACAAGACTTTCAATTCTATTTCACGTCAGGAAGTACACGTTAGATGAATTTAGTTTGAGAGCACATTTTAACTAATCTTTTTTTTTGTCGACAAACGAGTTCATCGTAAGGATGATTTTTTTTTGATACTGTGTGGTAGATATACCCATATTTGGATATCTGGGTGATATGTTGTAGACAATAGAATTGTCTGTCTGTCTTTCTGTGTATCTTTATGTACGCCTATAACTCGTGTTCGGATGCTTGGTGCATCGTAAAATTAGGTATGGTAACCATGAGAGTCAATACACCAATCATTTATAGAACTCTTCGCCGTACTTTTCATACAGTAGAAGGGTGGATATAGGGAAAACTTCTCAAAATACATGCTAAAATAGGCGAAATATAAAAATTATCCTAGAAGGACGACCAAAGCATATGTTGCGCTTCGCAATGTGAGACACAAAATTCGGGAGTCTATAAAGGGTCTCCGAAAACCACATTTTAAGGCCCTTAAATTAACAGTGTGTGTGATATTCCCAGAAAACTAACTTCGTTCTGATAAACTTATGAAGGTATGACAAACCGCTAACCATTGCAACAGTAGCTGAATTGATAATGTCTGGTGTTAACACCGAGCACCGTTCGAAGAACGGGTACTTCTGCTAGTAATATTAATATAACACTCTTAATAATTAAACTTGAAAACCAAAGTTCAACTAACAACTTCAATGTGAAGAGTGAGCTTGAAGGTTAGAAGCCAACTTAGGAATGTCTGGTTTAAGATTGCTGGGTCTCAAACGAAGAACGTTTTCCACTGTAAGGAGCCTATTCCGGTATTTATTCTTGAGATAAACAAGTGAAGAAAATGCAGTCTCACACAAGTAGCCTACGAAGTAGTGAAGGGCAGTAAAAATCTAACTGCTTTGTCGGCTATGTCTGCATAGTCTGCACGCCTCTCAACCCAAAAGTTCACAACAGTCATTTTTGAAAACGTTTGCCTTAGTTCTGAATCACAATTCAATTCATAAAACTGCTCCTTGTCTTGGGCCTTTAAGCCCTCCGGCAACATATCATTGTTTTTATATTTTTCGTAACGTATCTATTTTTTTTATAATGTTCGTAACATCACCGCGCACCACTGCAGCAGTACGAGCGTACCACCAGTGGTACACGTACCACAGTTTGGGAAACGCTGCTGTAGAGGCAGGTATTACACATTACAAAATATTATTTTTTCCTCCCAGAGGCTCACTCACAACTAGTGGGGAGTCGGTTGGTGATCACGGGACCCCAGCTGATTCCGGCATTGCTTTCACTTACTTGTGCCTGGCTCCTCTCTTTTGCCTTTACTGCCGACCTCTCTTGTATCCGAGACCAAGGGTGATTTTTCATTTACTCTCCTTAATTGGCCCTTGTCTTCGATTTTCTTTCTCTTCATTTTTCAAGGGGTTGGACATGATTTTCTCACGGTGTCCCCTGCCTATCGCAAGATGCTCTGGAGGGGCAGGGTATATATAGCCCACCACGCATGGTACACTCTGGGCAACACAGCACACACACCCTAAAGGGCTGACTTTGTAAAAGAAAAAAAAAAGTGTTGTGCTGCGTACGCGCGTGGAAATTTCCTCGTAAATTCCTAGGTGTTCGAGTTTTACATAGAACCAAAATTCAGAATTCGGTAATAATAATTATTATAATAATAATATCGTATGGCCTCGGTGCTGGGTGCAAGCTTTTGTTAATTGACGCCCAGAGGACAGCTTGCATGTTGAATTTTTTCGCTCCTTGAAGCGCTATGAAAGACAAGGAGGTTGGATATCGAAGCTCCTTGACACTATAGCGCTTCCTAGTAGAGAAATGAGGAACTTTGTGTTGGCGGAAAATCCCGAGATTAATTTTGCCATTATGAACACGGCCTACTGAATTCAAATGGGTATCGTATGACATGCGTATCGTAATTTTTGTCACCTTTAAAAAAATCACTTACCACGGCCAGGAGCGAACCTGCAAGCTTGAGGTTGGCAGTCCGACACGATAACCACTCATCCACCGTGGCAAGATTCATAATTCGGTAAAGAAAATGAAGAAAATTGGAGCATTTTAAAATAAGAAATAACAGTTTAAGCCCAGACTTCTTACAAAGGAGAATGTGGATAACATCCGTGCTAACTTTGAACGTTCTTCTCAGAAATCAATCCAGCTACTGAGAGTGCCAGTACCTTGCTTGACGGCGCCTGCGAGGTTCCGTTTTATGGAGAAGGCTCTCACTGATCTTTATTAGCGTTAACTGCCTTAGCTCGGGGAATGGGCATTAGTGGCACCTTTATCATCATTTCATCTAATCACGAAGCGCCAGCGTCGACTAGAAAAACCTGCACCAAGCCTCTTAAGAGGCTACACGACGTTACATTTCATACAAAAATAAAAAAGCGAACTTCCTTAATTGTTTTGAAATTTTTGTTGCTTCATTTGAGGATCTTGGACATCACGGTCATTTAGCTCCGTGTATTTTGGTGTGCGTAAAATACATCTGATAACCTACTGCTTGGGTTCAAGCTCTGTGAACTTGCGGGGTGAGGTGAAGGAGCAGGGAAGGGTCAGGCGAGAAGAGAAGGGCCTGTCAACAGCCCGCCGTGTTATCTGGTATTCTTTTCTATTCCAATACTGCTAACATAGGGTCGTTGCTCAAACCACTGTGGTGTTGCGAATGAGTGATTCACCGACCAGACCAATGTATTTGGTAGTAAGTTGATATATTCGACAATATTCCTTTACGTGCAGTTTGGAGTGGCTAGGTGGGGGACGGAGGGGGGAGAGGAGGGGGAGGGGGAGGGGGGGGGGGGGAGGGAAGGCACAGTGAAACATGCCTCAGGCAACTTCCCCTGTTAGGATTTCCTAATTGTCCCCCGTTGAGAGGACTCATTAGCGCAGCTCGGTATCACCCACGTACGAAAGAGTGGGGAGAGAACTGGCAACGCTGTGGACAGGGGCGTATATAAGGGGGGAGAGGCAGGCCCAACACACACCCAAGTAGCCTACACGAGACTCATGACCAAGATGTCCTAAGCAGCTAAAATAAATTAACAACTCATGTCTATTTGATGATGATAATTGTTGTTTTAAGGGGCCTATCATTGAGTTTATCGGCCCCTAATAGTTTAGGTGAAATTGAAAAATGATGAAATGATCACTAGAACTATAACTTACGCGCTTGACAAAGAAAAGGACAAAAAGAACGAAATAAAGGGAATAAAAGACAGGGAAATGGAATGCCCTCAACACTCGAAGAATGAGAATTGAGGGACTTTGAAAGAAGTAGAGCCATGGAAGGCAGTTTGTTATTGTTGAAATTCACAGCCTGTTTCCAGTATAGCGACCGGATCAGGGATGGCATGAATGAAGGCCCCATCTAGCGGCGATGATATGAATTGTGCTGGCTGCCGAAGCCTGTCGCACTCCTCGGAGTAATGATTAAATGAATGACAGATGAAATGAAATGATAGTGGAGAGTGTTACTGGAATGAAATTGTAACAGGGAAAACCGGAGTACCCGGAGAAAAACCCTGTCTGTCTCCGCTTTGTCCAGCACTAATCTCACATGGAGTGACCGGGATTTGAACCACGGACCCAGCGGTGAGAGGCCGGCGTGCTGCCGCCTAAGCCACGGAGGTTTTCTCTTAACACAGATAAAATTGTACAAATTTTGAAATGAATTAAAAATTTAGAGGTGAACACTTAAATATGAAAAGACCGAATTAATAAAACAAAAAATAAAATAATCTATATAGGCTATTATATAACACGCTAGGTGTATGTTTCACAAAGCTCAAGGTCCTAAACCAGGGGGAGTTAGAAGGTGTGGTTTGTACCAAAATCTTCCAAATCGTCTCAATAGTATAGGAAAATCTTGCGTTTATTGAAAAGTCAACGGAAATATATTTATTTGTTTATAAAGCGCTTTTTTTTAAATAAACAAGACGATAGCCCCTGGCATCGCGTTCAGCCCGCAAAGCACTAGGGCCGGGTGGGTAGTCTGTACACATGGGGCGCACACAAACCATTATGCACGAGTTCTTGCACGGGTCCGCTAGTACTAATAATTATAGTCTAATAACAAACAAAAATTACAGAAAAGCAAAAATCAGAATTTCAAAAAAGAACAGTCTTTGAGTAAACGTACTCTTGAAAATTACGATTGCTGGCCCTATCCCACTCGCGTTTATAAAGCGGATGACGAGATCAGCAGCCACCATGAAAGGCAGATAGGAAAGACTTTGGAAAAAGAAGAAAAACAGAACCCAAGCCGGGAATCCCTCGGGGTCGCCAACTCCTGAAGTCATCAGCCCTTGAGGGTGTAGCACTTTCCAGAGTGGGACTACACACACCCTGCCTCCTTTAGGACCTTGAGCAGAAGGCAGGAGATAACATTGAAAAGGAAGAAAAGATGTCTGACCTCTCGAAGAATGCGGATATCAAGAAAGATGAGACAAGGGTCACTTAAGGCGGAAAATTGAAAGACCCCATAGACCTCGGATACCCTAATACCGTCGGGGTCAGGGGCGTATATACATTTTTTTTCGGGGAGGGGGGGCTGGCTATCCTGGAAAATTGTGAGTATTCTCAGGGGATTGTCACCGCAAAATACCCAGAAATATCAACCAATATCTTAGAGCATATAACTTTGTGTAATTATTTTAGATAAGATTCAAAGTTTATATAGCCTACAATTATTACTGACAACACAAAAAAGTTGTAAAATACAACACAACACACAATTTTTTTTTTGTATTTTTTTTTTTAGTCGTTTACCCTCCAGGTTGGTGGAACCCACGGACTCAGCGAGAGAACTCACCACTACCGCCTCTACGGGCAGTGTCCTAGAGCTGGGAACATCGAATCGGAGTGGATACAACTGGTGAGGTGGGATTGGCACCTCGCCCAGGCGGCCGCACCTGCAAAGCGAACAGGGGCCTCATGCGGGAAGGTACGGGATGGTGAGGATGGATAGGCAAGGAAGAGGGAAGGAGGTACCATCCCGGCATTTGCCCGAAGACGAAGTGGGAAACCACGGAAAACCACTTCGAGGATGGCTGAGGGGGAATCGAAACCCCTCTACTCATTTGGGCCACCCGAGGCTGAGTAGACCCCGTTCCAGTCCTCGTACCACTTTTCAAATTTCGTGGAAGAGCCGGGAATCGAACCGAGGACCTCCGGGGGTGGCAGCTAACCGTGCTGTCCGCTACGCTACGGAGGCGACTTCATAAAATTTTATACTTAGTAAATTTTCTATTATGACCTATGGAGTACGAATGGCAAATAGGGAAATATTTGTCAATTTAATAAGCAGAAAGGTAAACAGTTTTTTTTACAAGTTGATAATTTATTTATCAAAAGTACCGCACTGTAGAATTCACAGGTTTGCCTCACAAGGCTGAGTTTGCCCCGTTCCAGCTCTCAGACTAGAATTAAAATTTCTTGGTAGAGCTGGGAATCGAATTCGGACCTCCGGGGCGACAGCCAAAAAAGCTGGCCACTACGCCACGATTTAGTCTAATTTCAATCTTAATATTGTTTATAACTTAGCCAATAAGTAAAGATTAGGGTACAACCTTATATACGCCCCTGGTCGGAGTTGGAAGAGAACAAGAATTGACCAAGGAAGGTCGACAAGCAAGATGTCAGAGAGGAGCCCGGCACAAGTAAGTGAAAGCTATGCCGTACTCAGCAGGGGTCTTGTGGTCACCAACATACGTCCCACTAGTCATGAGCTCCTGGGGTGGTCATTTCAATTTTATGAGAGCAATTTCATTTTAAATTTAAAAAAAACTTACCATGATTCCTTTTGAATGATGCACTGACTAACCCACAAAATTCCAAAAATTACCAGCACATCGCAGTTACATATCAGGACTTCTTTGTATGGTAAATAATGCAGCACCAAACTCCTTTATTGTAAATGAAAATTTATATTTAACGCGCTAGAAGCACGGTTTTACCACGTTTAAATATTTTAATTCACTTTCACTTAACATTACCGTACTTGTGATATATTCCGTTTAGTTTCTGGACGAGCGTCTGTTGAGGTCACTATATACCTCGACACCCAAACAGTTCGTAAGTCATGTAGACACTGTTCAGAGAACAACAGATAATAAGCCACATAAACCACACGCGCCTCCACACGTTGTGTTCTATGTGCTGAGCTATGCTGTTTCCAGACTTCAAGGATGTTGCAAGGCGAAGCAAAGAACTCCAGCCACGCAGAGGTTAACGTGGGCGAGCCCGTTCCGTTTCTTCCAGCCAGGTTATTCGTGACTCACATTCACAGCTGTTATGATATTGCGTAGATTACTGGAAATAGATTCTGCGCGTTGACCTCCATTCTTTGTTTATCGTCTGTTACATCCTTAAATGAAATATCTAAGGTTATGACGTCCTCACCTTGTGCATCAACAGCGTTGCCATATTTCAGGCAAATGAGGTCATTACCAAGAGTCATTTATGACAGAGATATCAGTTAAGCGAATCTATTCAGCTTTCTTTTGTTTACACATTGTTTCCACACAGTTGGCACGATGCTGCTGCTGCTGCTGCTATCGTTGTTTGGGAAGGAGACGGCCGTGGCTTTCAGTAGCGTCGGCACAACATTTCGTACACGTGGGGTTGCAGATAATATTAGGAGGGTGGAGCAATAGTTTTTAAGATCAAATAATAATGTTTATGTTCGACGATGTCGAAATATTAACGTATATGTCAGAATGAGGCTCATTATAGTACAAGGTTTCATTATGGGACAGTTTCTCCCACCAATCAGAGCTCAAGAAACAGTTGTTTGACCAATTAGGTAAGGATAGCATCGCACCTGCGCTGAGTTCCAAGGTCTTCTAGTTTAAATTTCACTGCGTGGCCTAGTGTCATAGTGGGGTAATCGAGGAGGCCATGGTCAAATACTGCTTGGGTCTAAGCTGCGTGAACCTGACAGGAATGTGCATCGCGGACTATCAGTAGTGGTGTTGACGAGTGACGAGGTTTCTCGGTCCGTGCATAGTACAGAACCAAATACATTGGTCGGTGACTCACTCACTCATTCCTAACACCACAGTAGTTTGAGCAACGGCCCAATGTAAGCAGTATTGGAATAGAAAGGAATACCATTTGTCACGGTGGGCTGTTGACAGATCCTTCCCTTCTCGCCCGACCCTTCCCTGCTCTTTCTCCTCACCCCGCAAGTTCATAGAGCTTGGACCCGAGCAGTACAATGTATTCTCTGCGTCCCATGCGCTCTGTTCAGTACATAAAGCTGGCGAAATCTCGACAGATATTTATGAATATTTATGTTCGAACATAAAATAGTTATAATAAACATAAACACTCGTATGCAACTCGCCTATAATGGTAATTAAGACACGAGTATGTTTATAAAACGAGCTTATGCTTATGCGGATCTAGAGTTTGGCTTTGGGGGGAGGTCACAGAATCGAAATTGTTAAGAAAAATGGTATCACTAACAACGCAATCACAAAATAACCAAACGTACAAAGCCAGACCAATTTTTTTGCAAACTACATGGATAGAAATTTGATGCGCTTAGCGCACCAAAAATATTCGTACAAATTGCAACGGCGTGTTTTGCGACTTTTACATCAAGCTTCGAGAAAAGTATCAAGGTACGTTACAGTTTCGGCAAGTCGAGTTGGTACCGACAAAGGGAGAAAGTCACAGCTTAAATTGCCAACCAAGCTTGCAGTTTGGACGTCGGCAAAATTTTTTGGTGCGAAAAAAGCCCCAAATTCCTATCCGTGCATTGCTGCACATTCATCGTGACATCACTATAGACATCGATTCGATAATCACAAGGTTTGCTTAACAAAATAGACGAGTTGATTTTGTTATATAAATAATCGTTTTAATATAACATGGGCTGTATGAAGTTGTAAATATGTACAGTTGTAACAGAACATAATAATTGCAATAAAGATATTTTCAGTATTGAATAAAATGAAAAAAAAAAACTGTTTTTCAGTTAAAATTCGTTAAGTTTTTTTGACTGGTTATTGTGATTTCGTTTTTTGAGTTTGCAAAAACAAATTTGGTCTCCGTTGGGGGGGTGGGGGGTCATGATCTCCGTGACCCCCCCCCCCTCTTGAATCCGCGCCCGCTCGTTGTATAATGTAAGTTATTATATTGGCTTTACGTCCCTTTTAACAACTGCGGCATTTAGAGACGCCGGGGTGCCGAAATTTTGCCCCGAAGTGGATCCATAACGTGCCAGTAAATCTCCTGAAATCAGGCCCAACAAGAGGGAGGGGCAAACGGGGCTATAGCCCTGGGGCACGCACTTGCTGAAGGGTCCGCGAAATTAGAAAAGCCCAGAGTAGAAAAATTTACTCAATTTTATTTGCCAACAAATTTGACATTTTATGATTTTCAATGTATTTGCAAAATACTATAAAGAGAACGAAATCTAATGTTTTTCAATCGGTCAATACGATTGTGCAAAGTACAGGGTGAGGCATAAACACCTGGCGATTTTGAAATTATCGGAACCAGTTAGGCCAAATTCAATAATTCAATCCCGACTGAAAAACATTATATTTCGATTACTAAGGCAACACTGAAAATAAGCTTCAAACAGCATAATGCTATAAAGAGAACATGAGAAATATACTTTGTAAATTATAGTACATAAGGTCGTGAATTGTTCTTGCGATGAGAGAGAGTAAACATTTCCGTCAGATACAACGGAAACGACATTGCAAATTTATATTGAAAAAAATTAATATGTTCCAAAAAAATTAATTCAAAAATTAAAAAATACACAGTTTCTCTTAGGAGACATTATAAATAACAAGTAGTTCCGTGAAGAACTATACAGCCTATTTTCATATATCCTGCTCATGTTAATTGTCTCTATCAACATACAAAATTTCAGTTTAATTTTGTAACAGATTCGTAGATATTGAGAACCGTCTAAATATTTTATATGGTCGCCAGGATGGATTTTTATTTTTGTACTATTACATTAAGATTATTGTGTACGTGTGGTATTCAAACTTCAATCGCATGATTAGAACACAAGAAGTAAAAACGAGATTTTAAAAGTACGCACACCAGCCATCTTGTGATTATGCAAACAATTGGAGTAAATTACATGCCAGTGGATCAACATTTGTATAAGCATTTAACGTGCAACGTTTCACGGCACTCGGATAGTTAATTCGCGAGAAACATCCATTTAAATATTTATACTTCGCGTCGCCACCATGTTGGATTTGTGCTCACCAGGTTACTGAAAGTCCTATAGGTGAACAAATGTTCATAGTCTCTATGAACATAAAAAAAATCAGTTTGGTTGCTCTAAAAGATTCATAGATATTGAGAACCGTCTAAATATTTCGGAAGCTCGCCATTTAGGATTGTTATATGTATAGGCCATAGAGTTATGTACCATTCACGGGCAATTATTGCCTAGCTTCATTATTCATACTTTCACTTCGATCGCATGATTACGACACAAGAATAAAAACTTAATTTTAAAATTTCGCACAGCCGCCATCTTGAGGTTATGTAAACAATTGAATTAAATTAGATGGCAGTGCATTACAATCTGCAAAATCATTTACTGTACCACATTTCACTGCGCTCAGAGAGTTAAATCACGAGAAAAGTCTATTAAAATATTTCAAATTCGCTTGGTCGCCATGTTCGTTTTGTACTTTACAGGTTTATGAAATATACATGTAAAATTGTATCAGTACCCTTTATCACCGTACAAAATTGCATGATGATATCTGTAATAGTTTCGGAGATATAGAATGTCAGTGAAATATTTCGCACAGCCGCCATTTTGAGGTTATGTAAACAATTGAACTAAATTAGACTCCAGTGCATTACAATGTGTACACACATTTGCTGTACCATGTTTCATTACGTTTGGATAGTTAAATCGCGAGAAATGTCTATTTAAATGTCTCAATTTCGCTTGACCGCCATGTTGGTTTTGTAGTCACCAGGTTTTTGAAAGTCTCATAGGTGAACTTCTAGTAGTGCCCTTTATCACCGTACACAATTTCAGGGCGATATCGGAAATAGTTTCGGAGATATTGAATGCTAGTGAAATATTTCGCACAGCCGCCATGTTGGATTGGTGAGACGTAACAAAATTTGAAGGGCACGGTCGAGGTCGCCGGGAATAGTGCTATGAACTTACAGAGTTTCATTGAAATCGCTCCAGCCGTTTAGATTTTATTAGGGGGACACACACACACACCTCACACACACACACACACACACACACACGCACACACGGATAAAAGGTGGTCTCATAAGCCTATTTTTTCAAAATTGAAAATAGGCTAAAAAGGCACATTTGATATTTTCAGGATGTCAAGGGATGAACAAAGATGGACGGGTCTGTAAGCCGTAGTCCTACTATCAGATTATTATTATTATGGATACTCGGGTTTAGGCCTTAATTAAAAGCAAACCAACAGACCTATTGAAAAACGAGTTATACCAAAATTTTCCTTGTTTAATTCTGCGTTTTTTTCTTTTCAATTACCCAATAAGAAGCTCTTATACTTTTTCTGACGTAACGTTTTCTCAGCCCAGGATAAACGTACAGCAGGGAACTTGGTCTCATTTTGAAGCTCTCATTCGTGATTATCGGAAACTACGACCACTGTAAACGTACAGTGTGATGACGAATTTATGAAGAGTAATATTAATGGGAGGTACGGGGTACACTCAGCCTCTTGAGGCAAAACTGTGAAGAAGTGGATTCGATTACAAGAAGTGATTTTCCGTGTGGTTTCCCCACTTCTACTCCAGGCAAATGCCGGGATTGTTCCTAACTTAAGGCCATGGCCGCCTCCTTTCCAATCCTCACCTGAATTACTAATACAGACATCACAACAACACAGGTTAATCACGGGGCTAAATTACCACGATATCCAAGTCCCTCTGGGTAGCACTACCGCCTCAATTTGTTTACACAACATAATCGTAATAATTACGTATCGTAACTCAACTATAAAAAATAAAAAATCTCGCGTAGTACTTAGCCCCTGAAGGGCCCTGGCCAACCAAACGACCGCTGACCAACCTATAGGTTATCCTCATCCACCCCGCATCTGCATGACTTTAATCCGCATCCGCTCCGCATCCGCACGACTGTTATCCGCATCCACTGGCATTACAATAATCATATATATTATTTCAGTTGTATAGATCCCTCCTGCGGCGCTCACAAGCGACCAATCGTGACAAATGAGCATTCAAATGAAAGATAATAGACATTAGCAGTGACGAATTGCACTCTAATTTCATAAATATCTATAATTTCTTTAAAAAATGACTTTAAAATAATGTACGAAGTGTGCGATTTGGAGATACTGTTGCTTTAGGAAGACAGGCTCCATAATTGCTGTCCACTTCACATTTTGGCCGCTGTGACGCCTGTTTCATGCCTTTTTAACATTCTGAGGTCTTTCCTTTACCGTTTTGCATGGATTTCAGAAACAGTAAATCAAAGAAATGAGTACTCAAATCGTATAATTTCATAAATATTGAATAACCCGTGAGTGTTATGATGATTCAATTTTCAGTGATTGCCTTCTTAAGTTAGGGAACGTAGAACTTGAAATTCTAATTGAAATGTATATAGTTGTTCTATAATCATTTGGTAGAAATAAAAATATAACAACCTTTCTCCTTAAGTCTCTCATTATAAAACTATTGAGGAAAGTATGGTTTATGAACATGCGAGATTTCTCGCACGGATCCGCTAGTATTTTTTTAATTTTAATTAGATAATGCACAAAGCAACATATTTATACATTTGAGGAGAAAGTCGTTCCCTTAGGCTATGCATGTCAAGTGCTATGTTTAAAATGAATGTTACACAGCCAGAATTGCAACCCTTTTCAGTTCGGAGTGTTAAATATGCTTAATGATATAATTTGAATGATATTATTGGCTTAACTCATCATCTTACATTTGTCAGAAAAAAAAATACATAACGGAAAAATATGTGTCATAAATATCCGGGTCCTAGTAATGATATTCAACAAGTTCGGATTGTATTCTAAAAACTATCCGCAAATTTACTCCAAACATTATCCGCAGCTTACCGCTATTAGCACAGCCATGCAAACTACATTCGCTTAGCGAAAAATGTTGCGGGTACCAGCATCCGCGCCGGGCTTTACCTATAGGCCTACAGATTGTAGTGTGATGTGTGGTCAGTACATCGGGATCCTTCGGCCGGTAATATTAGTCTTCTTGATCTGCTCTCTGATGAAATAGCTACTCATCCTCACGTGGCTAGGTGAAAAACGTTTCAGTTTCTAAAATTCCTAACGGAGCCAGGAATCGAACCCGGGGCCTCCGGGTGAGAGGCAGACGTGTTACCCAAATATTACGTGACATCGGCACTAGATGGGATAGAGTTGTCAGATCCGCTTCTGCTCCCAGGAATTACCCTGGTAAGTTACTCATTTCTGTTGTAGGCTGAGTGATTCCCAGAAACATTTACGTGTCTGAGGGGTAGATAGCCTCGCGGTAAAGCCCCTTAAAACAACAATAACTAACTAACAATATACGTGTCTGAAAGTGGTAGTGTTGCTTCTATAATCCAATACCCTTCAGGTAGAAGCTCAGCGCCTCTACCGACTAAGCTACGCAGCCTCGTCCTTTGTACTATTTTTAAAAAAATGCTTATCCTCCAAGCTCAGTTTCATTCACGGACTCTGCGATGGATCATTCCTCTACCGTCACACGAGCAGTGTCTGGGAGCTGAACACATTTTATCAGCAGATACAACTGTGGGTGGTGGCAGGCCGATCACCTAGTCGACCGCTAACTTGGGTCTAATGAAGGAAAGGTCAAGGAAGGGAGTGGGTAGGAAGTTGGTCGTGGGCCTGTTGACAGGAACCGTCCCAGCATTTGTCTGGTGGTGAATATGGGAATCCAAGAAAACCATTTTCAGGTCAGCTGAGGTGGGATTCGGACCCACGCGCTCCCGATGCTAGTGAGGCACAAGCCAGTGCCTTATATCCAATGGCGGAAAATTGTAATTCCTTTAATTATTTTAGCCTATTATTACCCATTTAAGATTTGATTGCCGCTGAGCTTGGCTGCGCCAGTGTTTGTTGATTATTGTGGCAGGAGCCCCACGTGGTGAAGTGGAGGACACAGTGATGACAGAGTACATTCTGCACATAAGTCAAGCAGTATTGCACGCGCTACCTGTCTTAGAAGCGCAGATAAGCGTCACAGGAGGTCATGCCATCACGGACAGTTAAAACGATGACTGAAGTTACTCCGAGCTGAGTCATATCCTACTCGCACAACTATACCTGTTAACGAAGCAGAATGACGTGTGACATAAGTAAACAGAAAATAGTTCCCATCTCGACCGCCGGCAATCAATTCGTTAAAGGGTAATACATCCTACGCACCCCTTACACCACGTTTTCAGCCTAGTTTTATTCACATGATCTACGGGGACGATTTAAACGACAAACATTCGTAGGGAAAATTGCTCTCTTGTCACATTTGAATTTGTATTTTCTCTACTTCCTATTCAAAACCATGAAAGGCGGCTTCGGTGGTGTAGTTGGTAGTATGCTGAGCTTCTAGGCCTATTCCCAAGATCGCGGGTTCAAACCCACCCAAAGTCGTCAGATTTTTAAGAGCGTTAAAATCCCTCAGTATGCCTTCCTTTGAAGGGGGAAGTAAAGCCGGCGGACCATGTCATAGATTTATGGCATGTAAAAGAACCTTTCACTAACTACAATTATGTGAAGCTAAATTTCTAGCTTATATTTGATTAACGCTCTATTAAGTTCCAACGTTCGTCACCAGGTGCCGGTTGCGGTGGCTTCTAGTAGCCGAGTTCTCAGCTAGGTGTCGTTGACGGTAGCATTTGGTAGTAAAAGAAGGAACTACTTGAAATTGATCGTCTGCAGACCTTACCTGATTTACAGATAACACACACTAATACAGCCATCACAATTAACTCCGGTTATCAGACAGATTCTACACACACCCAAAGTGCACGGTGCTTCCATACCAACGAGTGTCTTGTGCAACGGGCTTATAGCGCTCTCGGCCACCATGGCTGGTTTTAATAAATATTTGTACAATGTTATGAATGGCGCCTCCATGGTGTAGTGGTCAGCGTGATTAGCTGCCAACCCGGAGGCCCAAGGTTTGACTCCCGGCTCTGCCACGAAATTTGAAAAGTAGTATGAGGACTGGAACGGGGTCTACTCAGCCTCGGGTGGTCCAAATAAGTAGAGGGGGTTCGATTCCCATCTCAGCCATCCTCGAAGTGGTTTTTAGTGGTTTCCCCACTTCGTCTCCGGGCAAATACCGGAATGGTATTGTACCTAACGTAAGGCCACGGCTGCCTCCTTCCCTCTTTCTTGCCTATTCCTCCCAATCTTCCCATCCGTTCCCATCCCTCATGAGCCCCTATTTGCTTTGCAGGTGAGAACGCCTGGGCGAGGTGCTCGTCTCACCTCCCCAGTTGTATTCCCCGATGTTTCAAGCTCCAGGACACTGCTCTGGAGGCGATAATGGTGGGATCCCTCGCCGAGTGTGAGAGAAAAGCCAACCATGGATGGCAATCCGATTAAAAGAAAAAACAATGTTATGAACTATGAGGACACCGGAAACCAGATTATCTAGAAACATTGTTGAGAAAATTTGGAATATGAAACAGCAAGTAGGATGGATTAAGGAAATTAGAGAAGATATGAAAGAATTAGAAATTACCTTGGATGACTTGCAAATCAAAACAATAAAAAAATAAAAAAACTGAAAGACATAAAATTAAGATTTCAACCAAAAATAAACAAACGTCATACAGTAAAAAGGGTATTTACAGATGAGGAACTCATGAGGTCAGAGCGAATGAAAAGCTACTGGGCAACTCGGGAAGAAAACTTACTGAAGAAGGGGACCTAGAAATGATTGACTGAAGTGGCCCAATGAGGCCGTAAAAGTAGAAGAAGAAGAATAACTATTTTAGGGTAAATTAGAACAATATTTAGTTAGGTCTGCATGGTGGCAACATTGCCAGAGTGTCGTCAGTTATGGAACGTATTCACTGCAAAATTCACTCGACTTGCATTAGGGAAGCCCTAAGGAGCCAGAGATGAAACAACTTAGTGAACCAGAAGAAGTGCGCAATGTATTATGTAAATGCACTATAACCATTCCCTTTAATGCCTGTTAGTCGTTTATAATCACGGTTACCAGCAAAGAGTAATATTGTTACCTCCACATCCTTTCCATTACACAAATTAAATATTCATTTCAAGTTCCCGAGGTGCGAGCTCCAACACCGAGTTCGTGCGTTCGCTCACAGATGACGCGCGCGCTGTTCTGTCTCTGCGTAGTACTGGGATACTCGTGAAGATGTCTCCCAATGCAACTTATACGAGTTTATTCTTTGAATCGAATATTGTATGCAAGGACGTATCCTGGGAGGAGTTGGGGTTGCTTCCTTCCACCACCCAGTGTAATAGAGAAACATTTTAAAATATTACAAAATCCCTCTACCCCAGGGACTGAAAAACAAGTGGGACGTGGCTTGGCGATCACGGGACCCAAGTTGAGTCCGGCAATGTTTCTATGTGACAACCAGCCACGGTGGCCGAGAGCTCTAACGTGATAACTGCTGCCTCGAAGGCATCGGGACAACGTGGGTTCGACTCCTAACGCAGGTGGCATTTAAATGATATATTTATTGCAGCTAATTGGTTTGTTGGTTCCTCAGGTTAGGGGCTGCGACAACGTGGTCATGTAGCCCCGTGTACTTTGGGTGTGTGAAGAATCTGTCTGATAACTGATGTTAATTGTGATGGCTGTATTAGTGTGTGTTATCTGTAATTCAGGTAAGGACTGCAGACGATCAATTTTTAAGTAATTCCTACTTTTGCTACCGTCAACGACACCTAGTTGCAAACTTGGCTACTAGATGCCACCGCAACCAGCACCTGGCGCCGAACGTTGGAACTCATAGAGCATTAATCAAATATAACCTAGAAATTTACCTTCTCACAATTGTAGTTAGTGGAAGGTTCTTTTACATGCCATAAATCTATGACTTGAACCCGCCAGCTTATCTTCCCCTCATACTAAGGGATTTTATTTATTTAGTCAAGTTACCCTCTAGGTTGGTGGTTTCCACGGACTCAGCGAGGGAACTCACCACTACCGCCTCTATGGGCAGTGTCCTGGAGCCTGGAACATTTGGCAAGGAGGGATACAACTGGGGAGGTGGGATCAGCACTTCGCCCAGGCGGCCTCACCTGCAAAGCGAACAGGAGCCTCATGAGGGATGGGAAGGGATGGAAGATTGGGATGGATAGGCGAGGAAGAGGGAAGGAGGCGGCCGTGGCCTTACAATAGGTACCATCCCGGCATTTTCCCGAAGACGAAGTGGGAAACCACGGAAAACCACTTCGAGGATGGCTGAAGTGGGAATCGAACCCCCTCTACTCAGTTGGACCACCCGAGGCTGAGTAGACCCCGTTCCAGTCCTCATACCACTTTTCAAATTTCGTGGCAGAGCCGGGAATCGAACCCAGGACCTCCGGGGCGGCAGCTAACCATGCTGACGGCTACGCTATGGAGCCGACAGGGATTTTTAACGCTCTTATAAAATCCGACGATTTCGGCTGGGTTTGAACTGGCGATCTTGGGCATAGAGATGCATATCCTCCCACAGTGTGCCAAGCCAGTGCATCTTTGGTCACCCTCGTGGTCTGCTGCCCTCAGGACTGAAGTTTAAGGCCATTCTCGCAACGGAAGAACCGCTTCTGCTTAGTACGTGGCCATAACATCACAAATTAATATAAAGAAAATACGTTAATTAAAATACTGCACTCACATTTACAGCCTAACTTCGATATCTCGAAGTGCTTGCGGAAATAACAAGTAGTTCTGTGAAGATCTATACAGCCTATTTAAATATATCCTACTTATGTTAATTGCCTCTATCAACATACAGAATTTCAGTTTGATTGTTGTAATAGATTCGTAGATATTGAGAACCGTCTAACATTTCGGGTTGTCGCCATGTTGGATTTTTAATAGATTCGTAGATATTGAGAACCGTCTAACATTTCGGGTTGTCGCCATGTTTGATTTTTATATATGTAGGTCTTGGTTATGTACTGTTACATGACGATTATTGAGTACGTGCAGTATTCAAACTTCAATCGCATGACTTAATTAGGAAACAAGAAGTAAAAACGAGATTTTTAAATTTCGCACTTTGCCATCTTGTGGTTATTGAAACAATTGAAATAAATTAGATTCCAGTGGATTAACATTATTGTATAAGGATTTACTGTACCAAGTGTCACTGCACTCGGTTGGTTAAATTGTGAGACACGTCCTTGTAAATATTTATACTTCGCGTCGCCGGCATGTTGGATTTGTGATCACTAGGTTATTGAAAGTTCTATAGGTGAACTTAGGCCTATGTTCATAGCCCCTATGAACATAAAAAAAATCAGTTTGATTGCTGTAATAGATTCGTAGATATTGAGAACCGTCTAAATATTTCGCATGGTTGCCATGTTGGATTGTTATATGTATAGGGCATAGAGTTATGTACCATTAAAGGAAAATTATTACGTAGGCTCATTATTCAAACTTTCACTTCGATCGCATGATTACGACACAAGAAATCAAAACTTAATTTTAAAACTCGCATTGCCGCCATCTAGAGGTTATGTAAACAATTGAAACTGCTAAAAATTACTTTGAGTCATCGAAAATTTGAGATATAGAAATACATGAAAAATTTGAGTTTTATCATCATAATAGTCAACTGTTGCTACGTCATTAGGTCTACTCATGCAGGTTTACTATAGGGTTAAGTGGCTTCGGTGGCGTAGTTGGTAGCATGCTGAACTGCTGTGCCCAAGAGAGAGGGTTCAAACTCGGCCGAAGTCATCGGAATTTTTAAGAGCGTTAAAATCTTTCTGTATGCCTCCCTTCGGAGGTGAAGTAAAGCCGGCGCGGCAGTCCCATGTCGTAGATTTATGGCTAACCTTGTGTGAAGCCAAATTTCAAGATTAGATTACGTTGGAACGCTCTTTCAAAGTTCCAATGTTCACCACTAGGTAACATTGACATCTGTTAGCGAAAGTTGGTACTACTTGAAATTAAACGGAACTTGTAGCTCACCCTATGGGTGTCCGCTTGAAGAAACTACAGCCTCTGGCGAGCCGAACATGTCCTCGGACACTCCCGGCACTAAAAGCAATACGATAAATAAATAAATAGTGTTAACTGTTGCTGTGCAAATATTGCAGATAGATTTCGATTAATTTTTCTGTAGGCTTATTTCCCGTTCCTTTGAGAAACTTGACTCCTGCCTAGCGCTATAAATCTTTTGTTTATTTCATAACTAGCAACCCGCCCCGGCTTCGCCCGGGAACAGTTATGAATGCATTCAAGATAAGCGCTTCTTTTTCGATGTCAATGAACTACGACCTTTCTCGGCATGATGGGTTAAAATCACTGAGTGGACTATTAATTATATTATCATTGAGATAGCATGTGCAACGAAATCTTGTCAGACATAATTCAAGAATGGCGAGGTGCATGAAATACAAATCCCCCTTCCGTTCAATCTTAACTTGACTGTGTATTTTGCGGAACGAATAGTTCACAGGTGAAATGAAGAAAAGCCGAGTTGCACTTCCAGGGAAACTCCAAACACAACAACTCTTCTCTGACGTCTTAACTCAACACGACTCGACAGTTTGCTGCTGGCTGTATCTGGGGTATTAGGCTCGCCCGCTAGCAAGGCTGTAACTGGGGTGATAGGTTCACCCCTAGCTAGCTTATAAACTGTCGCCTCAGTAATTGAATGGAGACTGTCGGAAGAAATGAAAACGTAAAATCATTTGTGGTGGGTGATGTATTGTAGGTAGGGATATGGTCTCGCGGCCATTTTTCTGTAGAACTTTTCATGCTGAATAATTCTTACACTCATAGTGATATTTTTAACGATTTGCCCAGCGTAACCTTATCACACGTACGTCAGGTTTTTCTTTCGACTTTATCCCTAGAATAGTTACTGCGTGGCCTCCTTTGATTATAAATAAATAATTTTCTGCAGAAACCTTCCTCTAGATATTCTTTACAGAATGGTGTAAACCGAATCGAAATCCATCCAGTGGTTCTCGAGATTAGCCTACTCGTGACATCCAAGAATCGGGGACTTTGTTTTATATTAAATAGAGATGTTTGACATTGTATTACCTGGAATTCCGAACAGAATAAGCTGCTCACAGAAATGCACATTCCAGGCACCCTACACAACTGAATCGATATTTTCATTCCCATGTCACACATAAAGAACGGATCATTCGAGGTATGAAAATATTCAAGCAATAGAACTTGGAATTATAGATAACTCGTGTGGAACTTCGCCGGGAAATTAGAATTACTTCAAGATTATGGTCTTTGAAGCCATTTTTCAGTGTTGCTTTAGTAAACAATAGTTTGGTGCTTTTCAGTCGGTCAACACGATTGTACCCAAATGAGATGGGTTATTCCCTAATCCTGTAAAAAGAAATACATGATATTAATAAATACACTTCTCAACTAAATAAGTGTAAGCGGCTTCGGTAGCGTAGTCGGTAGCATGCTGAGTTTCTATGCCCAAATCGCGGGTTCAAACTCGGCCGAAGTCATCGGATTTTTAGGAGCGTTAAAACCCCCTCAGTATGCCGTCCTTTGGAGAGCAAGTAAAGCCGGCGGTCCCATGTCATAGATTTATGGCATGGAAAAGAACCTTCCAGTAACTACAATTGTGGAAACTAAAATTTGTAGGTTAGTTTGATAACGCTCTATTAGTTGCAACGTTCGCTCCCAGGTGCTGACTGCGATGTCATTTAGTAGCCACGTCCGTAGCTAGGTGTCGTGGATGGTAGCATTTGGTAGCAAAAGTAGGAACTACTTGAAAAAAATAATCGTCTTCAGTCCTTCAACCTAAATCACAGATAACACACACTAATACGGCCATCACAATTAACACCGGCAAGTTCTACACACACCCAAAATACACGGGGCTACATGACCGCGTTGTCGCAGCCCCTAAACTAAGGAACCAACCAACCAACCAACCTAAATAAGTGTACATATTGTAAATATTTTCACCCATATTTTCAGACATAGATTTTATAGCCTAAGTGTAATGGATCTGATGATGATCGCTTGACGATCGAAACTGGTCATCCTAGTGTATTTATTAATCTCATGTAATTTTCTTCAGTATTAGGGAATGACCCATCTCATTTGGGTACAATCGTGTTGACCGACTGAAAAGCACCAAACATTTGTTTACTTCAAGATATAAAAAATTCGAGATATCGGCTAGAAGTTCGACTGTTTTAATATTTACAGTATCTTTCAAGGTAATTCAAATTGCACGACGTTTTTATTTCAATATAAATGAAATGTTTTATTTCAAAGCTCCACTTGACATTCTAGATACAATTTCCAGTACAACTACTAAGGTACGACTTATCTCACCTTAGATAGTATCTGGTGATGTGTACAAGCTTTAGAGCTACACCCTCTGTCTGAAAAGTTCGGTGGCTGGGTCTATATTATGAACGGATTGTTAGCTTACCTGAAACAGCCGCGACTATCATTCAATGTAATCCCCGTGGATGGTTATGCATGTCTTAGAACGGCTGTACAAGTCCTGGCATAGTCTTCCTGAGGGATAGCCTTCAGTTGGGTCGTCACATTAGCCTACGTTGGATGTCCGAAATGTCCGAAAACCTCTGGCCCCCGATACTCCGTACTTCGACTCTTGCCTTCGAGGTCGTACCTCAGGCACCAGGTCTCGTCACCCGTGACGATGGTTTTCAGGATCATACCATTTAACGGAACATTCAGCCTTCTCACTGCCACCCGTCGAACAGTTGTGCACGTTAAGTTGCATAAATTTACTCTTCTCACTGCCGCCCGTCTATCAGGTGTGCAAGGCAGGTTGCAAAAATTTACGCTTCTCTCTTGCATTCAATTTAGAGTTTTGACGACCCAAACTTAAGGCTATTCCTAAAGAAGACTATGCCAGGCGTTTCCAGGACTTGTTCAGTCGTTCTCAGAAGTGCATAACCATCCACGGGGATTACTCCGGTGGCGTAGTTGGTAGCATGCTGAACTGCTGTGCCCAAGATAGCGGGTTCAAACCCGGCCGAAGTCGTTGGATTTTTTAAGACCGTTAAAAATTCTTCAGTAAGTTATGCCTTCCTTCGGAGGGGAAGTAAAGCCGGCGGTCCCATGTCATAGATTTATGGCATGTAAAAGATCCTTCCACAGACTAAACTTGTGTGAAGCTAAATTGCTAGGTTAGATTTCATCGGAACGCTCTATCAAAGTTCCAACGTTCACCACTAGGTATCATTGATAGGTAGCGAAAGTTGGAACTACTTGAAATTGAACGGAACTTGTAGCTCATCCTAAGGGTGTCCACTGGAAGCAGCTACAGACTCATGCGAGCCGAACATGTCCTCGGACACTCCCGGCACTAAAGGCCATACGATAAATAAATAACTTCGAAGGACAGTAACGGCTGTTTCAGGTAAGCCAACAATCCGTTGACCGAACTTTTCAGACAGAGAGTGTACATTCACATTATCATAATATTACTTACAAATACTTACCTTTAATTACTGTTCTATATACAGTAATATCCATTTAAATATCATCTTTTTGTAGTAAAAAAAAGTCTACAGTATTTCCTAACCATACTCTAGCTAATTCCGGTAAATAAGGAAGGGTTACATACGAATAACCTTTATCTGAATGTGATTTCGACTCCCCTGCCTCTGACTTGTCATATTACTTCACTAGTTCATCTAATTGTCTTGCAATTATAATAGTAATTAATTATTAGTATAAACGGTTTTACGATCCTTTAGATTTCCCCCTTCTAACATCCACAATACCAGGGGCTGATTTAAATTAGCAAGAAATGGAACTTCTGTACGAGCGACTCAATGAATGAATGAAACTGAGAGTAAGAAAGAGTTAAAAGGAGGGCGTGAGAATAAGGGAAAAAAGGGGGGAGAGACGGGGGGAGGGTGTTGTGGGTGGTAGGGTGGGGGGAATAACAACGATCGACAATGAAAATGGTGAGAGGGAGAAGTGAATTATCCTGTAGTCTTTAAAGAACTCTCGTGTTTAGAAAGGAGAAAGAAAGAAAGAAGAAAGGAAGGAAGGCGTGATGGTGGGAGAGAACGGGGGTGGGGGAGGGGGTCTTATTTGACGCCTCATTACTGTAGACTGAGATGAGGTTGTGAAAAAGTCTCTCACTCACTAACGAATGCATCGCGTCCCTTTAAGCAGATTAGCGACTTGTTTAAAAACACTTTATGAGCAGGAAGTTATCTTCCACTGTTCGTTCTGCTTTAAGCAGAGAAAAGAAAACAATATATAATAGACCCCCACCCACCGTTACTCTCTCGTCTCCACTTCATTATTACCATATTAAGTGCTGAACTAGCGACGCGACGTTTGTTTGGTGGCTTGCCTAAACATTAGGAGAAAAGAGTTTAAAGACTCACTGGCAATCATGTCTGACTGTAGGTAGTCAGCTCGAAGGCTGGTTGGATCCCCAAAAAGCACCACCGTTAGGTTATGTGGGTATAGTAGCCTCACTTTCCTGGTTAACGACCGGCGACTCAAACGTTAAGCATTAGCACGAGCCGACAATAGCCATTATTTGTGGCTGACAAATACCTGACGGTTCTTGACCAATGATATGCTTCCTCCATCTGTCCACGAGGAGTGCAGACAATGTGTTGACGACAGTCTAGTACCTGCTCACCGGCCTTAAGCCGTGAATGCCTCGACACCCCGCAGCTATGGAATGTAAACATATCCGTTCAGCTAGGTTTCAAAGACGAGCCGGTCGTTAACCAGGAAAGTGAGGCTACTATAGATACCTTTAAAACCCAAGGCAGTGCCTTATTGAAGCGTACTAGGCAAGAAGAGGAGTGAGGTAGTTTGTCATTGCTTTCCTCACGGAGTCAGTAAAGCAGTACTAACCCTATGCGTAGAATCTTTCACAGCATCCACAAGCACTGACTGTGCCCTGAATGTAATTACAAGCACCACCCATACCTCAGCAGCTTCCATATAATCACAGCCATGAGTGAGACTGAGACATCGATCAAAAGCTACATTTTACTCTAGCCTGTGCCAACAGACAAATGCAAATGTACTGCATTCAACAAGAGATGGCAAACTGGCTATCTGACAATCATAGCGTGCGAATAATTGTGAAACTGGTCATACTTAACTAACATAAATGTAAAGTACAGTCGAACTTCCATATTTCAAATTTTCGATATCTCGAAGTAATTTTCAATTCCCGGCGAAGTTCTACACAATCTATATGTCATATGTTATAGTTATTGTTGTTCTAACGGGCGGAACCACGAGATCATCTTCCCCTCTTATCACAGATTAATGTATAAAAATTTAGAATGAAATTAAGAATTTAGAGTCGGACACTTAGCCTAAATATGAAAAGATCAAAAATTAATAAAACAAAACAAAACAAAAACAAAAAGTGACAGTCAGTCTGAAAGACTAGGCTTTGTATCATTTTAAATGCTACAAATGCTGACAAATGCTGGAAAGGCTGGAGGCTTCTCGCTTCGCTCGAAGCCAAAGACTCTTGACATGTTAGAAAATAATCTGCATAATAATTATCTTGCTTTATAATACTTAACCTGGTTTCAAATTACTCGCGAACGGCAAGTGAAAACCAAGGGCAAAGCAAGGTCAAGCGCGCGGAGGGAGATGGCTGGATGACGTGCCCCTTCCATCCAGTCTAAAAACACTTATAGTGGGCGATGTGTTGAAGATAGAGATATACTATCGCGGACTTTTTGTAGAACATTTCATACTGACCAATTCTTACGCTCATAGTATATTGATATTTTTAACGGTTTGCCCAGCGTAAGCTTAAAAAGCGCACGGACGCCAAGTTTGTTTTCGACTTTTTCACTGAAATCGTTACTGCTCGGCTTCCTTTGATCATACATAAATTATTTTCTAGAGAATCTTTTCTCGAGATATCCTTTACAGAATGGTGAAAACCTCATCAAAATCCATCCAGTGGTTCTCGAGATTACCCGTGACATCCAAGAATCGGGGATTTTTGTCTTATACTAACGAAGTAGAGATTGTCGGGGAACACATGCACCAAGCGGTACTATGACGTCACACACCTGAGTGCATTCTTGGTACATTTCGTCCCGTCACCGTAACGTAACGCCAGACCCCAGCGTAACGACGAAGTCGACAAGATCATTTAAAATGATAAAACAAAATCTTGAACTACAGGAGAGAAAGGTAATGAGGAAGCTATTGGTGCCTGTTACGGAAGGGAATGAATACAGAACCTAATCAAGAGCTCTACACGTTCTGTGAAATAATCACGGATGTTGCTAGGAAACGACGTTTAGCATTTTATGGACACGTCTACAGGATGCATCCTACCAGGTTGATCAACCAGCTCCTCGGTTACTGGCAAAAGCGGAAGACCAAGTCACCATGGTTGTGGGAAGTGAACAAAGATCTGCAAGAACTTGGAGGGACGGAAAGAGACTTAAAAAGACCGGACATCTCGCAGGAAGATGCTTCAGCAAATGAGGTTCTAGGACAAACCACCAAGAAAGAAAACAGGTGACCCTTGGACACAGGAGAGGAGTTAACATCACAGCCAGAGGATGGGCGAACATCGAAGCTCACTCCAAATGTAACAAGTTGAATGTCGTGGTCCTTAGATGGCCTATACGAAACAAGAAGAATAAACAAAAATATACGGAACACAGAAGCATTCAATTTTCAAAAAAGAAGGAATTTCTTTGAGTTATTTATTTACTCGAGTCAAAAGCATCAGACTATTTAACATACAAAAAATACATAGATATGTACATATACATAATAAGAATAACACAAACTATTTGAAATTGAAAGTAATATTACGTTAAGGAATGTTAAATGAAGTAGGAAAACAAAACAAATATGACTGTCTAAGCAACCTTAGCCCAGTATTTGGCAATTTCTATGGCTTCAGATCTTGCGGACATCAGATCACCGATGGTGCATCTTGCAGGACATAATCTGCACTGGTATAGGTGGTCCGTAGTTTGTTGAGCCCCGCATTCGCAGAGGATTGATGATGTGGAATAACCCCATTTCCTCAAGTTGTCTTTTGACCTTGCAACCCCTGTTCAGAGTTTTCCACACTGGCCATTCTTCAGCTAGATGTTCCGATGGTGTCATCCAATGGTGTTCAGATCTCATCTTCCACACAGATAACCGGGAATTTATCCGTTGGCCAATGTTAACTGTTGTCCTCATGAAACTTTCCCTGGACGTCAGTCTTGGAGGAGGAGAATGATGATTATGTAGGGGATGTTTATCGGAGGTAGATGCCTTATACCTATCTCTCTGTGCAGCTACTTCGCGCCTGATGTCTGGAGGGGCAATTCCAGCGAAGTAGTGGAGCTTATCCCACGGTGTAGGTTTCAGACATCCGGTGATGAGTCTGCAAGACTCATTTAGGGCGATATCAACTTGTTTAGCATGTGCAGAATTATGCCACACTGGGCTAGCATATTCACCTGCCGCGTAACACAAAGATAAAGCTGTAGTTTTGACTGTTTTTGCTGCTGCATCCCAGGATGATCCAGTGACTTTGCGCAAAATGTTGTTCCTTGCAGATTCTTTTTGTTTCACGTTCAGACAGTGCCGTTTAAAGGTCAGCGTGCGGTCAAGAGTAACGCCAATATATTTAGGCAGGAAATTGTGTTCTAACTGCACTCCTCTCCAGGTCACTTGAAGTTTCCCGGAGGTCTGCCTGTGCTTTAGGTGGAATGCACACGCTTGTGTTTTGCTAGGATTTGGTTTTAACTGGTTCTTACGATAGTATATGTCCAGCTCTTCCAAAGCAGCGTTGAGATTAGACTCCACCTGTTCAAATGTCTCACTCTGGCAGGAAAGAGCGAGATCATCAGCATAGATGAAACTTCGTGTGTTATTTGGCAGGGGTTGGTCATTGGTATAAATGTTGAATAATAAGGGAGCTAGAACACTGCCCTGTGGTAATCCGTTCTTTTGGACCCTCCATCGACTGCGCTGACCTTGAAATTCTACGAAACACTGTCTATTTTGAAGGAAATCTTGAATCATTCGTGTGAGATGGTAATCTTTAGTTATTTCATACAGTTTACGCAGGAGCATTTGATGGTTGATGGTGTCGTAGGCTGCCATTAGATCAATAAATGCTACCCCAGTGACCTTTCTTGTCTCAAAAACATCCTCGATATGTTGAGTTAGATTTAGTATCTGTGCTGTACAGTCCTTGCCTGGTCGAAAACCGGCTTGTTTAGGGATTAAGAGGGGTTCAACTACAGTACTTCTAAGAGTCTATTATGGATCAATCTTTCGAAGATCTTGTAGAGATGACAGAGAAGAGAGATTGGTCTATAACCCCTTGGGTCATCTGCTTGCTTTCCCGGTTTAAGAATTGCAACTATTCGAGACTTCCTCCATAACTTTGGTATCTGGCGACTACTGAAACATTTATTGAAAAAGCACAGGAGCCATTCATTCATTTTTGGACCAAAGTGTAACATTTGTTCGACTGTTATGTCATCTAAGCCAGAAGCTTTACCAACCTTAGCATCTGATATTGCCCTCTCCAGTTCTTTTTGAATAAACGGTTTAGAAAGATCACTCGTTTCCTCTTCCGGAGATCTGTATATTTTAGTTAAAGACTTGTGGATGCGACCTTATGGTTTACCATTCTTAAGCAGGATACTAGCTATTTGGTCGGCTGAAACGTTGGCATGTACAGGTCTCTTAGTCGGATCGTTATTCAATCTCCTCAGCAATCTCCATGCTTTCTGGCTACTTCTGGACATGTCTAGATCTTCCACAAGTTTTGTCCACTTCTCTCTCTTCACTTCAAGGATTAAATTGTTAAGGTGTTTAGCAGCTAGAGTTGTTTCCTCACTCCGTGGGTCTTCCTCGAATCGTTGAAGGTATTTCTTCAGTTGTTGCTTAGTGCTCGGAGTAAGTCCCTGTATGTAAGTCTTTCTGCAACCTCAAGGAATAGTCTTTCGTGAGCATTTCTTTACTGTTTCAACAAACTGATCGTAGGACTCAGGTGTAGGGACTATTTCAGTTATTTTCTGATCCAATATGTCTTTGAATTTCTCCCAGTTTCCTTTTCCAAATTTAAATCTTCGACGGAATGGCACTACCTGTGGCCTTATTGCCGGCATGACTTGACATATTATAGGTCGGTGTTGGGTGTTTGGGATTGGCGTACCTATGGACTTTGCAGACTGTTCAGCGATGTTAACATCAAGAAACAAAAGGTCTTGATTGTAGCCACGCCTCCATCGGCCGCTGTTGAAAGATGCAGGTTGTTTGTTGTCATGAATTAATGTTAGCTGATAAGAGTCTGCCCACTGGAGAACCTCTTCGCCATTTTTATCATCGTTGTTATACCCCCATGCTGTACTGTGGCTGTTGAAATCTCCAATAACAAACTTAACTTTTCCTTTGTGGAAATTCTTAGACCCTTCAAATTCGAATTTGTTACCTGGAGGTTTGTATACAGATGAAATAACACAGTCACTAAGCTCAACGGTAATAATTTCTAAGTTGTTTCTGTCTCTAACATCAGTGGATATGACCTTAATATCTGGCTTTACAAACACTGAAATCCCATACTGTCCATGAGGCCTCTCAGCAACAAGAGACATACCAGGGATCCTGGGGCGTGGTTGACAACTGTCTCTGTGAGTTTCCTGAATACACAGGACATCACATTTGTGATCGATGCATAGCTGATTCAGTAGATCTGTTTTAGTTGGAGATAATCCTTCTATGTTGACAGAGATTATTGTCATCTTTGGCACTGACAAGGGCTGAAGTTTAGCTGAAAGATCTAATTTCATTTTCAGATGATGCTTTTGTATTGAGATAATCAGCCGGTAAATTTTACAATGTTTTTACCGTTGCCCAGGGGACGCCCTAATGCATGTAATTAGTGCATTCTTCTGGGAGGCTTCTTTCGTGACGTAGCCTACATCTTCGTTCACGGGACCCCAACGGATATAGGTCGTAGTTCATTGACATAGAAAAAAAAAGCGCTTATCACGTAATGCATTCATAAGTATTCCCGGGCGAAGCCGGGGTGGTTTGCAGTTTTCTATAATTCGAAGTTCTATTTTCGAATATTTCGATAACTCGAAATAACTAGTAAACAGTGGCTCCTGGACTTATTTAACAACTGTGTCAACAACTGCAGAATATCTAAATTGTGGAGAAAATCCAGAGTTATTGCTGTTCTTGAACCTGGTAAGAATGGGAACGACCCCATAAACTATAGACCAATCTCTTGGTTGTGCCATCTCTATAAAATTCTCGAACGAATGATCTTGGATAGGTTATCTGAATAGGTGGAACCACTACTTATACCACAACAAGCAGGCTTTCGATCTGGTAAAAGCTGCACCTCACAAATACTGCACCTGACGCAATATATAGAAGATGGCTACAAAAACAAAAGAATCACTGGTGTTGTTTTCATCGATTTGACCTCAGCATATGATACAGTGAATCACTCCATTTTGTTAAATAAGCTGCATGATATAACAAAGGACTATAAACTAACCAGAATGATCCAGTGCTTCCTGCAGAATAGAAGGTTTTTCGTTGAGTTGCAGGGGCGAAGGAGTAGATGGAAGAATTCTAAGAATGGCCTACCACAAGGAAGCGTACTGGCTCCTGTACTCTTCAACATTCACACCAATGATCAGCATCTCCCAGGAGGAACGAAGAGTTTCATCAATGCACACGACCTCGCTCTCGCAGTTCAAGAGGCAAGTTTCAAACAAGTTGAACATTTTTTTTTCTTCTTTAGGTGTGACAATGTGAATTTTAATATGGATTCACTCAGTAGCTTATTATGCTATTTAAGGCTGGAAGAAGGGTTGAGGCCAATGTGCATCTCAGGCAGTGAGAGTAGCAACAGTTGAATTAACAATTGCAGATATTCGATTTTCAAGTAGTTCCAACCACGACTTCCCCGGCATCTCTGATCTGAAATTAAGAACGATTATAAAAAAAGATCGAAATTTGATGTTTTTCAGTTGATCAACATGATTGTACCCCAATTGTTGATGGTTATTCCCTAATCATGAAAAGAATTTACTTGTGATTAATGTAATACACTTGGATGGCCAGTTTCGATCGTTAAGCGATCATCATCAGATCCATTACACTTAGGCTATTAAATCTATGACTACGTATGGGTAAAAGAGGCGTCTATTCTCATGCTGATAGCCATACACCGCACAGTACGCTCTACTGCTCGAGTCTAAGCTGCGTGAACCTGAGAGGAATGTGCATCGCGGACTATGAGAAATGGAGTTGACGAGTGATGAGGTTTCTCGGTCCGTGCATAGTACCGAACCAAATACATTGGCCGGTGACTCACTGACTTATTCGTAACACCACACTGGTTTCAGAAAAGACCCTATGTTAGCGGTATTGGAATAGACGAGAATGTCAGGTAACACGGCGGGCTGTCGACAGGCTTCTCAATTCTCGCCTGCTCCTACCCTGCCTGTGCCCTTCATCCCGCAAGTTCACAGAGCTTGGAACCGAGCAGTACCAACTCCTTCGTTGTTTCTACTGTGGAACAATCTGCCTCGCTCTGTCAGAGGAGCAACCCCGTCCAACTTCAAGCAGCGTTGCCGGCAGTACATACTCATTAAGTAAATGAAAGTTGAACTCAACACTTATGCTTATATTCTTATGTCGTATTACATATATTCCATCTTTCCAATTATCACAATCTTAATGCATATAAATAACCTTCTTCAGTAATGACTAATCATCAACATCATCAACATCATCACCACATTAGTCTACATTTTATCAGTTTTTCCTTACCTCCCTCTAATTTTAAACTTACTTCTAAGTATCTTGTTTGTTCATCCTAGCAATACAACAATTTACTGCCTGTACCAAGCTAATCTGTTTTATATGTAGCCTATTTCATATTGTATCAACATTGTATTATTGTTAGAATTAAGTAGTATTTGTATTGTTTATTATGCATCAATTGTATAATCTGGTTAGATGGAAGAGAGGACCCAATGGACCTAATCTTGCCAGACAAAATAAATCTATCTATCTATTTGTCATGGAAAAACATAAAGGAAAAATATTAGCCATAAACATCCATTGCAACTCGCATCAAAGAGCATCAAAGGAACATCCGTCCAAACCAACCTGACAAATCAGCTATAGCTGAACATGCCCTGTCTTCAGGGACCGATGTATGTTTCAAGGATACTCATGCGCTTGCCGTTGTTAAGCACAACTGGTCTAGAATTATAAGGGAGGCAGTTGAAATTCGTAAAAATCCCAATAATTTTAACAGAGACACTGGATATCAGCTAAGTGACACTTGGCTACCAGTTATTAAGGATCGATGAAGATAGTTCCTCTCAGTCTCTCTGTTATTCACCTATTTCAAATTGCACTTTTTTCCTCTATGGCTACAGAGCCTGGATTTGATCTCCTTTGTTCGTCACTGGAGGAGTGTCCATCTATTTTTTCGCCGTTGCCTGTATGATGTTAGGTATCGTTCAGATACACTTCCCTTTTGTTTATGTTTCCTTATATCCATCTAACCCTCCTACCCCCCCCCCCCTTTTCTTTTGGACATCCTCATTCTTCGAGGAGTCTCTATATTTTTCACCCCGCCCCCTTTTCCTTCTCCTTACTTACTACTCTGTCCGCCGTTCTACCCTGGTCCATACAGTAATTTCTGGCAGCTGCTCTCTGGTGACGAACAGAGGAATTTATCTATAATTTTTGTAATTTTTTGTAATCTCATTGATAGTACTTTGGCCACATTGTTTGATTCCATTGAAAAAGGTGGCAAGGTTTCTCCGAAACGTATGGTTCTAATTTAATTTCACACGGCATTAGCCCAAAAAACATGAATTATTTATATAGTAATCCGGGCCATGAAAGCCTTAATATACAACCTAGTAATGATATTCAACAAGTTCAGATTGTATTCTAAAATCTATCCGCAAATTTACTCCAAACATTATCCGCAGCTTATCCGCTCTCCGCACAGCCATGCAAACTATATTCGCTTAGCGAAATATTTTGCGGATATCCACATCCAGCGAGGGCTTTATCTATAGAAGATCAAGTCGAACACCTTTCGCAATCATAAGAAATAAATGTCAAATTTTGGAAACGTTATCTAGAAATTTACTGCCCTATAAAAACTTAACACCTTTGGAAACGTTCCTATTGATGTATCAGTGAAAATACAAATATAATCGTGTTTTACAAAATTCATGTTATGTCCTTTTGATAATGATTTTAGTATATTCACTGGATTAAGTTACAAATAGCGGACCCGTGCGAGAAATCTCGCATGTTCATAAACCACACTTTCCCCAATAGATTTATAATGAGAGACTTAAGGAGAAATGTAGTTATGTTTTTATTTCAACCAAATGATTATTCACATTTAGAACTAAGTTAGAATTCCAAGTTCTACGTTTCCTAACTTAGAAGGCAATCACTGAAAATTGGATCATCATAACACTCACCGGTTATTCGGTATTTATGAAATTATACGATTTGAGTACTCATTCCTTTGATTTACTGTTTTTGAAATCCATGCAAAATAATAAAAGAATGAGCTCAGAATGTTAAAATGACATTAAACAGGCGTCACGGTGGCCAAAATGTGAAGTGGACAGCTATTATGGAGTGTATTTTCCTACAGGAACAGTATCTGCAAATCGCCAACTTCTTTCATTTCTTAAAAGTAATTTCTTAGAGAAATTATAGATATTTATGGAATTAAGAGTGGAATTCGTCACTGCTAATGTCTATTCTCTATTCTCTTGAATGTTCATTTGTCACGATCGGTCGCTTGTGAGTGCCGCAGGAGGGATCTATACTACTGAAATAATATATATGATGATTAATATAGTCCAGCCATATCATTCGAAATTCTTTTGAAAATCAAATGAAGTGATTTTGTCTACTCAGGGCTCTTCTACCATCCCGGGCCGCTCAGCAATTGCGGGCCCTAAGTCTACAACCTCCTTTACCCCCTCCTACTCGTCAGGCCTGATCTGCCACTTCGGTTATTTATTTATTTATTTATTTATTTATTTATTTATTTATTTATTTATTTATTTATTTATTTATTTATTTATTTATTTACGCACAACAGGATGTTCATCCCAATTACAGTGGCATTATGATTACACAGTATGTTATCTTAAAACTTATACTAACTTAAACTAAACAGTAACGAAATAAAACTAATTAAAATAACTAGGTGTGAAATTAAAACAGTATAGTACAAATAATTGTCGACATATGTAATACAAGGTTGGCTAGGTAGAATGACACAGTGGTAAGAATTCATGATTTACAATTTGCAAGGTTGGAGACATTAGTCTATTTCTGGAGAGTGGTTAGAAATTCCATCGAAAATACTGTCAAGGAAGTTCGAAAACCTATGGCATTATTTATTTGAGCAACATTGTTAAAAATATTACATAGTCTGTTCATCGGTGAATTTTTGTGGGCAGATGTTCTGGTTCTTTTAATTTCAAATGTGATATTGTTCCTTGAATTGATGCGTGGTACATGGAAATTTAAGAGAGAAAGGAATTCGGAATCTCTTCGGTAGTGGCTCTGCTCTTTCGGTGGGAGCCCCGAGCAGCAAACGAGCCTTAGATTGGTATCCCCGATTTAAGCCAATGTTTCTTCTACTTCTTTCGAATAACCCATTTGGCGGTTACGATGAATCAACTTAATTGATTCAGTAAAACTCAGCAATTTTCTAGGTTTGTACCGTGCCTTGTGTGTAGTATCGCCTAGGGCTCCAAACTGGCTCATCAGCGGGCTCTTGGTGTCCCCACCCGGGCCCCGACAGGGGTAGCGAAGTACGCGCTACCTCCATTTTTATGAAGCGCACCTGCGCTTCTTTACTGCGAGAACTAAAACCTCAAGCAGCCATAACCTCTTTATGGAAGCTTCCAAAAAGATTGTGTATTGGCTTTCACGGCCAGTAAATTAAAGCTCGGCAACTATAGAATTCAAGAAGAATTGATGAGTTGTTTTAATTCACTGATTCAGTAGTTTGTGTGGTACGATCACATTAAGAAACGGAACTGTTTAGGTCAACTATTCAGTTAGTGCCACAATAAAGTGTGAACTGAGAAAAGTTTCTGCAACAGGAAACAGGCAAATATTCGTACAGTTTGACGTGTAAGTTGGAGAACAAAAGGAGGAAGATCTATTTGCACATTCCTTGTTAGCTACAGAATCAACTGTTACAGTAAACAAGGTAGACCTTCGCATGGCGCCTGAAAATTCTCTAAACACTGGAAATTTTACGTTAAAATGCGCACTTTCATTTCCAATGTCCGCGTTACACAGTTTCCGTTTAATAAAGGGAATTTAACACGTTTTTCAACCCTGAGTTCACGGGACTATCAATTATTTCCGTTTAAGACAAGTTTCCGTTCAATTAACTTAATGGTCCATTGAAGGCAGGTTTATTGTAAGTTATACCAGCAACCCATCCCGGCTTCGCCCGGTATCATTAACGGCTAACCCAGTGTACGCATAAACTTCGCACGGAGGGCAGGTCCCAGACGCTATTCAGAAAAGCCGAGGTGAACAGCGAAACTCCAAACACAAATACTCTTCTATGAAGTCTTAACTCGACACCTCTCCGCAGTTTGCTGCTGGCCGAAGCTGGGGTGATAGGCTCACTCGGTTGCTCGTAAACTCGCTCCGAAGCTAGTAATTTAAATTTCCACTGAATGGAGGTATGGAAGAATAGAAAACGTAAAAGACTGATAGTCAGTCTGAAAGACTAGATTTTATATCATTTTAAATGCTACAAATGCTACAAATGCTGCGTGAACTCAAAGTCCGTTAGCAAGTGCAAACCAAGGTCAAAGGAGGTAGCTGGCTGGATGACGTCACGCTCACCGGAGCGCGCGGGGAAAGGAGGAAGCTCAAGCAGTGCTATGACGTTACACACCTCAGTACATTCTCGGTACATTTCGTCCCATCACCGTAACGTAACTTCAGACCCCAGCGTAACGACGAAGTCGACAAGATCATTTAAAATGATAAAAACACTTAGGCCTATTGTGGGCGATGTATTAAAGATAGAGATATGCTGTCGCGGACTTTTTTGTAAAACATTTCATGGTGAAAAATTCTTACACTTATAGTATATATATATTTTTAACGGTTTACCCAGCGTAAGCTTAAACGACGCACGGACGGCAGGTTTTTTCTCCGACTCGATTCACTGGAATCGTTACTGCTCGGCTTCCTCTGGTCACAAATGAATGTTTTTCTACAGTGACCTTCCTCGAGAAATCCTTTACAGAATGGTGAAAACCGCGTTAAAATCCATCCAGTGGTTCTCGAGATTACCTGTTACATCCAAGAAACGGGGGCTTTATTGTGTAGAGATTAGTTAAAAAGAAAAGCAATTACTACTGTTCTAATAGCAACTAATTTATCTGGGAATTTTCTGGGAAGTCTACATTCTCCTCAGCACCTTTTGGTACGCACGGCTATAGAGGGACGATTGTTAGCCAGTGTGTAGGAGGCCATGGCCGGCAAGATGGCCGCCGGAGATCGATGGGAGATGTCCCTCCTGTGTGCTGGTAGCAGCGATATTAATGGTCCAGACTCGTATCGACCGGGCTTACCTCACGGACAACAGCCTCACAGATTGATTCTCTCCCGGCTAGACCCTTCTCTCTGCCCGCTAAGAAACTGCGAGCTTTGCATAAAATGAAACCAAAATGTTCTGGAAAGAAATTCTCAGTCTAGCATCACGTGCCAAGATCATACGGTATCAACAATATATCCACATAGCTTACAGTTCCTGGCACAATGACGTGACTACGGGGGTGATTAGGGGATCCAGAAATTTTCTAATAAAATGCATATTTTGATTTCCGATGACCGCGTAAAACAGTTTCCGTTTAATGAAGGGAATTTAAGGGGATACGAAATCACCTATCTTACCAATGTTAAATAAGTTTATTCATGCTCCTTTTCCTCAGAATCTAGTAATAATAATAATAATATTGTATGGCCTCGATGCCGGGTGCAAGATTTGTTATTTGACATTCAGAGGGCAGCTTGCGTGTCGAATTTTGCTGTTCCTTGAAGCACTATGAAAGTCAAGGAGGTTAGATATTTAAGCTCCTTGTCACTATAGCGCTTTTTAGTAGAGAAATGAGGACTTTGTGTTGGCGGAAAATCCCCAGATTAATTTTTCCACTATCAACACGGCTTACTGCATTCAAATGGGTTCTTTAACATGCCAACATCGTATGACATGCGTGTCGTGATTTTTTCCGCCTTTCAAAAATCACTTACCACGGTCAGGAGTGAACCTGCAAGCTTGGGGTTAGTAATCCGACACGATAACCACTCACTCACCGTGGAAATCAGAATCTAGTAAAGGTATAATAATGAAATGTAAGTCAAATTTCAATCAAACCTTAGTCTACTTGACATAGGATTAATGGAGCGATTTTTATATTGGACTTCAGGGGATTTAGATTTTTTTTTTTTAAACTGTCAAAAAAATTAATTACTATTAAAAAAACAGCTGAAACCAAAACAATTTTACTTTAAAGAAGGGCAATTTGCCATTAAAATATTAACCACGATGCGACAAATCTAAGGCGAAAATATCACATCTCAGTGATACTGTAAGTAGTCGCCTAGAAAAAGGAAGATACACTACGGGGGTGATTAGGGAGATCAATCCCTACCTGAGCCAAGTTGTTTTAAGAACACGCAATTTGATTAAATTCTTAGTTTGAAAAATGCAATTTTTCGGATTGTTTACAAAAGATTGGATTATGCACCTTTATATTTTGATAACATTTCTCGTTACTTGTGTAAAATGTTAAGTGTTCGTCCTATCAAAACTGTTCATTTCCGTACATTGAGAGACGCAAATAAAACGTATCAAATGCTATCGAGATCAAACATGAAAACGTGTAGGTTTGCTTTCATTGATTGTCTTATTATGCCCCCCCTCCCCCCCCTCAAAAAGCAGAAGTAAAACTCAAAATTCAAACAAAAAAAAAGCAAAAAACGAAAACAAAACAAAAAATAAAAAAATAAAAAATTCAGAAACAAAAGCAAAAGCAGAAAATAAACACAAAACCAAAAGGAAGAAACACAAAGCAAAAAGCAAAATACAAAAACAAAAGCAGAAAGCAAACACAAAACCGAAAAGAAAAAGTAGAAAACATAAAACACAAAAACAAAACTCAGAAAGCGAAATTCAAAAACAAAAGCAAACGAAGAAAACAAACACAAAACCAAAAAGAAGATACACAAAGCAAAAAGCAAAATACAAAAAAAGCAGAAAGCTAACACAAAACCATAAAGAAAGAAGTAGAAAACAACAAACACAAAACAAAACAAAAAAGCACAAAGCAAAATGCAAAATTAAAAGATATCAAAAGTAGAAAACAAACACAAAACCGAAAACACGAAGCAAACGGCAAAATTCAAAAACAACAACAAAAGCAGAAAACAAACATAAAATCGAAAACACAAAGCAAAATGAAAAATTAAAAGCAGCAAAAGTTGAAAACAAACACAAACCAAAAATAATAAAAGTAGAAAACAACAAACACAAAACCAACACCGATTTGACCTCGCTCGTCCCCGTCCAGAAGCAAATCCTAGCAACGCCACTGTCCTGGCGATTTAACTAGACTTGCCATAACAAATACTCCATTTCCAAATTTATTTAATGATCCCTCTCTGCAAAATGACATATGACATATGTCCAAGTATTTTATATATTGTTTTAGAAGAAATCATTCGACATAAAACACCAATACCCTCACACAAGCTTTCTGGGAGTCATTTCTAGCTCTGGCAAAAACTATCACAAGTTTGTATACATTTAATAATGAAAAAACTAAAAATAACCTATTTTCTCAAAACTGTGTTCGATTGACGTGTGCTGTTTTGTATTATGGCTATTTCAATATTGCTAGCCGCACTAAAGCCGATTTAAAGCGCTGAAAAGTATGATTTTAGCTTTCTTAGCATTACAACTGAAATAAAACTTAATTTAAAAATTTTGACCACGACTTTACTCACAAAGTATATCTAATTTTTGAGAGGTTATTTTAATTGAAATCTAAGTACTCATCAAATGTAGGATAGTACCTTACTTCAAGTCCCGGGGCACCTACCCCATCACTATCCCTAGAGCCCTGTGCGGATAAACAAAACGTTATCCGCATCAGCCCCGCATCCACACGACTGTTATCCGCATCCACCCCGCATCCATACTACTGTTATCCGCATCCGCCCCGCATCCACCCCGCATCTGCCCCGAATCTGCCCCGCATCCGCCCCGCATCCACCCCGCATCTGCCCCGAATCTGCCCCGCATCCGCCCCGCATCCATACAACTTTCATCCGAATCCGCTGACATTAGAATAATATTTTAAATTTATTAAAGCACAAAGTATAAAACCAACACATTTACACCTTCATCCTGACATGGACCGAGACAGAAACAAATGGCGACAACGTATCCACGTAGCGGACCCTTCAGCTAGGCGGGACATACGCTAAGGAGGAAGAAAAAGAAGTCATACCTCCGCCATCTTTTAAAACTATTTGGCTGATGACCTTGTAGTTTGGGCAAAAGACCCTTCCCACCTTCGATTAATCGAAACATAAAATCGAATAATTGCTACAAAACGTCTTTTGCCCAAACTACAAGGTCATCATCCAAATAGTTTGAATATGGCGGCCATATATGTGTGCAAACCGATATATTGTTGTAAAATTTGGTAGAGATTGGGATGCTTAGGTTAGTCATAATTTGATTTAAGATTAGAACATTTGGGTGGGCGCCATTTCTTTTTCGTTATGATGGCGGCGATATACAACATGCCACTGAGTTGAACTTTGCTAGTGCTTCCTGTGTACCAAGGCTGGTTCGATTTGGTGTTGTCGTGTTTGAATTAATAGGGGGGATCGGGTTGCTCACATATACGGCCACAATCTTCAAACTATTTGGATGATGACCTTGTAGTTTGGGCAAAAGACGTTTTGTAGCAATTAATCGATTTTATGCTTCGATTAATCGACATTCGATAACTGAAATTAATTGATTAAAATATAAGCCCGAAAATTAATTACTGTAATAACAAACAAGTAATGCATAACTTATGAGTTATATTGTACTTTATGTAGTTAAATGGCGTAAGTTATACGTCGAGACTTATGTAAGATTACAAATAAACTAGAATTACGTAGAACTGGTTTCATAAAAATGACACTGAAGAAATAAAAAAAAAACGAAATATTTTAAGAAGAATTCTTGGACCAAAAATATGTGCTGACACATACCGATTACGTAGTAACAAAGAAGTATATATAACATGCAGCAGAATCTCAGATACCATACGAAAACGAAGGGTTAAATTCTTTGGACATGTTTCAAGAATGCCTGATGACAGACTCACTAAGAAAACTTTTAACCACTTCAACAAGCCCAATGGAAAAGGTAACTCTTATGAAATGGTTTGCTAACACCAAGAAGGATCTACAAGAAATGAACATCACTGATCACGACATCCGCAACACAACCAATTTCAGAAATAAGATACACACATTTGAGGGGTTCCTAGAACCAGAAACAGCGACCTAGAAGAAACAACATTGGACAGCTGAAAAGAAAGAAGCTGTGAGCAAGAGAATGAAAGAATACTGGTGCAAAAGAAAACTGAAATCATGAAAAGTTATTTACGTGATCCTTGGTGGCCAAAATCGATTATGATTTTGATGGTTACGTAAAAACCAGTTTCAACTGTACCTTCATAAATACAGGAAAAATGACGCCTGATGACACCCTGTATAGCTTGAGGACTAAGATAGGGCAAAAGGTCACGACGATGGAGAAGAAGAAGAAGCGTTCGGCGAGTGGGGTGACTTAAAATAAAAAATAAAAGCATTGTGTGTTGATGTCAAGAATAGCCGATGTGACGTGTGTGAGATCCTGAGAGTGCTAGGAATGCTACCAGGCAAGCAAATGCTTTCAACGGGTTGCATAATTCACAGGCTATACATGTCCGCACGGTCGCAGCGCAGGCAAAAGGAAGTTGTATTCTCTTTCCATTACCGTTCGTTCTAAACGAGCATCATTTACTAGAAGGTAAAAATGTGATTGGTTGAGATGGAAATTTGGATGACGTCATTACCCACCCAGCAGCGTGGCTTAGCTTATTAAGTCACACTCAACGAAGGAAATGAGAAGCAGGTAGTTCGGAGATGCAAGGTTCGAATTAGGGCAGTATATAAAATTCGAATATTCGATTAATTCGACTACCGGTACTTCGAATATTAGCCAATTATAAATTCGAATAAACTATTCAAATTTTCGTAGTAATTGAGTCTACTTCTTTTCCCCCCCTCTCTTTAGCATTTGTCCCAAAAATTAGAAGGGTCTGCTTTTTTTTTTCTCTCAGTCGCCATATTACACATTGTGTGCCATGTAAGGATGACGTCGGGCAATGGCGGCTTCGGTGGTGTAGTTGGTAGCATGCTGAGCTTTTATGCCCAAGGTCGCGGGTTCAAACCCGGCCGAAGTTGTCGGATTTTTTAAGAACGTTAAAAATTCCCCAGTAAGCCTTCCTTTGGAGAGGAAGTAAAGCCGGCGGTTCCATGTCATAGATTTATGGCATGAAAAAGAACCTTCCACTAACTACACTTGTGTGAAGCCAAAATTTGTAGGTTAGAATTGATAACGCTCTATTAATTCCAACGTTCGCCGCCAGGTGCTGACTGCGATGCCATCTAGTAGCCAAGTCCACAAGCTAGGTGTCGTGTACGGTAGTATTTGGTATCAAAAGTAGGAACTACTTGAAATTATTGTCTGCAGTCCTTACTTGAATTAATACTGATAACACACAATTAAAACCGGTTATCAGACAGATTCTACACACACCCAAAGTACACGGGGCTACATGACCGCGTTGTCGCAGCCACTAAACTAAGAAACCAACCAATCATCATGTAGAGTGTCAAGCCAACGCTGTCTCGGTCGTCCTATTAGTCTCTTCCCATCTACTGTATTCGCAATGGCAATCCAGTGTGTGCAACTGTTGTTGCTGCTGCTCGTAAGACATGTCCATACCAGCGGAGACGGCTTTCTCTCATCTTTTTAGCAATTGGTGCTACTCCATATCGCTTACGAATGTCTTTATTGCTGACATGATCAGAGTGTCAAGCCAGATGCCCACCTGAGCATATTTATCTCTATCACACCAAGTTACTGTTCCAACTCCTTAGTTGAGGCCAGCATTCTGCCCCATACAGAGCAATGGGACTGACCACAGATCGATAAACTTTAGACTTTAGCTGGTCTGGAATCTTCTTCCCACATAAGACACCGGACAATGAGCGCCACTTCAGCCATGCGCTGCTCACGCGATGTGATATTTCCGGTCTGAGGGTTCTATCTGCAGTAAGGTAATAGTCGAGCCAAGATATTTAGACGACAATGTCTTTGGAAGATCAACACCATTATTTTGAATCGTATTCGGATCATTTAGATCTGTTGTCAAATACTCAGTTTTCTTAATGTTGAGTCTTAATCCAAATTCTGCGAGGCGGTTGGTTGGTCCATGCCTGAACTTGTAATTGCAGATCAGTCTTATCCTCAGAAGCCAGAAGCACATCGTCGGCATATAGCAAGGTCCAAGGTGCAGATTTATGTAGGCCTACATCCCTTGTAACAGTATCCATGACTGTACTGAAGAGGAGAGGTGAAAGTACAGATCCCTGATGGACGCCAACAGAAACTGGGAAATCACTAGATAATCCAGCCACTGATTGTACTTGGCTGTTTGGTTGTCATATAGCAATTTGACCTAGTCTATCAGCACTTCAGAAACACTATGATCTTGGACGGGCATGCCAAATGTAGTTATGTGACGCACCATCCAATGCCTTTTCAAGGTCAAGGAAATCAAGGTGGATGTCTCGATTTTTCACGATGTTTCTCGGCGAGCAAGCGAGCAGTATGGATTGTACCACAGTTTTGGACAAACCCGAACTGGTTGATGGTGAGGTGAACAAGTTTTGTGATTCTCTGATCAATGATACGCTCGAAAATCTTCATTGTGTGAGACAGGAGGCGTACTGGAACATTCAGTTGGACTACCCTTCTGTTTCCAAATCGGGGCTGTCGTACGAAACATCCATTTGTCTGGTATCCGTCTCTCTTCAATTATATGATTGAAGAAACATGCGAGTCATTGAGCTGAGTTCCATTGGTTTGATTGTACTTGAGTATTTCTAATAAATAAATAAATAAATAAATAAATAAATAAAACCCGCCAACCTGGACCCAATGTAGGGAAGCCAGGCTCTGCCTGTCACAAGCCAGGACAATGGGTGAGTGTTAGAGGAGTAACACCTCTCAAAAAACCTTGGGTCAGCTGGCTCCGGCTGATAGTACCATGTTCTGGGCCCCGTGCCAGTTTAACGGTGAAGACCTCAACGATATCTACAGTGGAGAAGATGGACTTTGGTACGGTGTAGATGGCGGAAGAGGCAACCTCTACTCAGGGGTTTCGTATGAGTAGGCAAACCACTGCCTTGTGGGTAGAGAAGGGATTCTCAAAGGCTTGGGAACCTGCCCTGAGAGAAAAGGGCTCTGGGGCTTACAACCTCAGTTCTACCCTCGAAAACCGGATATCCTGTTTTCCCAATGACTTCAACAGTTGACATGATGAAACCGTCTTCGAATGAAACTACTCCAGGGGGCAGCCGGAAACGGAAATCCCTCACCACGAATAGTGGTGCAACTTGGCCTTTGGATTCTGGAGAGCCTGGAACGTCATGTAAGGAAGAGTCGGAGCATCCTGGAACCTCTTTACAAAAGATAATACCTAAGCGAAAACATCTGCTGGGAACATTAAACATCAATACTCTCCGTCAAGTAGGGAAGCTGAAACAACTGACTGCCATTTTGGAGAAAAGAAACATACTCATTCAGGCAGTACAAGAAACAAGATATCTGGATGAAAATACGAGAGAGTCGGCTGGTTTTAGAATATATAAAGGCAAACCGGGTCATACCATTTCAAAAGGGAGACTGCCAATCTTAGGAACTGCTTTCGTGGTCAACAGAACTATAGTGAATTCGATAGTAAACTTCAGTTCACCGTCAGAGAGAATATCGTTCTTAATTCTTATCCTTCAAATCTGGAAACAAATTATACACGGTCATCAATGCACATGCTCCCATAAACCAAGACAACAAAAGGAACAAGGAGAAAGTAGAAGACTTCTGGGAAACACTTGAAAATGAAACTACTAAAATCCCCTATGAGAATGTGAAAATCCTTATGGGCGATTTGAACTCCCAGGTAGGAAAAGAAAAGAAATACAACAAGATTGTCAGAGATTACCCAGCCCATAAAAGAACAAATAAAAATGGAGAAAGGATAATCGCTTTTTGTAACCAATTCAATCTCAAACTTATGTCTACATATTTCAAAGCTCTCCCTAAGAAAAAGAAGACGTGGATCTCCCCAAATCCTTTATTAGGCGAATTTCAAATTGATCACGTTGCAATTACAACTGGAAACAGTCGCGAGATTCTGAATGTCAAAGTGCGAAAAAGTTGTAACATTGACACATACCATTTCTTGTCGGAAATCAAAGTAAAATTTCAACCGAATAGACAACGACGCATATGTCAAAGGAAAACTAGGATTGACACAGAAATTCTCCAGCAAAACAAAAATATGTATCAAGAAAAACTTCCCAAGTTACAGATGAACAATTGGAAAGAAATGAAAGAATCGTTAACAAGAGCGGCTGAAAACTTAGGGCAACGGAAACGAAAAAGGAAACACAGACGGTGGAACAAAAGATGCTATGATGCTCTTGATATGAGACTAAAGGCGTGGAAGAGATGGCACTCCAACCGCACAGAACAACATTGGAATGTCTTCAAGCAACAAAGGAAAGATACTGCCAAGATCATCAGAGGAGAAAAGAGACTGTATGACAGAAGCAGGTTGGAAAATATAGAAGAAGATTTTAAGAAAAATAATACCCGGGAATTTTATAAGACATTTAGGGATGAATTAAAACAATACCAACTACTGGGCAAACATCAAAGCCCACTCCAAATGTAACAGTTGAACGTCGTGGTCCATAGATGGCCTATTCGAAACAAGAAGAAGAATACCAACCTCCAAGTCTTTGCTTTAAAAGAAAGGACGGTACATTGGCCGTGAGTAACAAGGAGAATTGTTACATTTTTGCTAATTATTTTGAAACACTTCTAAATTGTGAGGAGCCAAGAGAAAGGCTGGATTTCGAACAGCCAATGAGTATAAATCCACCATCCAACCCGTCCATGCCTCTTAGAAATCGAAACCATCACCAAGGATCTCAAAAACAATAAAGCACCAGGAAAAGATGGAATAGTAGCTGAAATGTGGAAAATTGGAGGAGATACGGCTGTGGAGAACTTACATCGCCTCATTTGTGATATCTGGGAAAATGAAATTATCCCAGATGACTGGAAAAGCGCCCTAATACATCCACTCCATAAGAAAGGTGACCGATCCGATCCAAACAACTACAGAGGAATTTCCTTGCTAGCGATATCGTACAAAGTACTATCTAAGGCGCTATTACACATAGTTGAAGTTCAGGTAGACCATAAAATAGGCGAATATCAAGGAGGCTTTGGAAAGGGCAGATCTTGTGTAGAGCAGATCTTTAGTTTGAAAAGCATCTTGAGAGTAAGAGCTTTACGAAGTAGAAATACGGTAGTTACTTTTGTTGACTTCAAAGAAGCCTACGACTCCATAGACCGGAAAACCCTATTCAATGTTTTGGAAGAATTTGGAATTGATAGCAAAACAAGGCCGATTATAATTCAAACATTAACAGAAACTGATTCCAAAATTAAATTTCAGGGGAAAATCTCGGAGCCCTTTAAAATTCGGACAGGAGTCAGACAAAGAGATGGGCTTTCACCGATTCTGTTTAACGTTGTCCTGGAAAAAATAATGAGAACATGGAGGAATGCCACGAGAGAAGAAGGGATAAAAGGAATATATTTAGGTACAAAGAAGCAAGGTGTGAAGGTTGATTGCTTAGCGTTTGCGGATGACATGCCATTGCCAGCTGAAAATAAAGAAGAAATTAAAATAATGCTTGAAAAATTACACGAAATTGCAGGTAAAACGGGACTCAGGATCTCGTATGAAAAAACAGAATACATGGAATACAAACATGATAACGAAAAGCACTTAGAAACAAAATATGGGAAGATAAAAAGGTCGGATAAGTTTAAATATCTTGGTGAATGGATCCAGCCTAATGGACTGGATAATGCAGCAAACAAAGGGAGGATCAGAAAGATGGAATTAGCATATAAGTTAGTACAGAATAGGTACAACTAAAGAACAATATCTTACGGAGCGAAGATAAGACACTATACCACGGTTGCCAAGCCTGAGGGATTGTATAGTTCAGAATGTTTGATACGGAGCAAGAAAGGTGAAGAAAGGAACTGGAGAAGAAAGAAAGAAAAATCTTGAGGAAGATCTTAGGACCCGAAAATAGAAACGATGGTACATGGCGGAAGAGGCGAAACAAAGATCTTTACGGACAAGCAGAAAAAATCACAGATACCATACGGAAGATAAGATTGAAGTTCTATGGACACTTTACGGGATTGAGCGATAGTCGACTAACGAAGAAGATCTTTAATTACATCACCAAGATAAAAGCGACTACAAAATGGGTAGATGAAATAAGAAAGGATATGGAGGAAGTTGGGGTCAGTCCAAATGGGATCTGGAATAGAGAGGTGTTTCGCGGTACGATTGATGCATTCAAGGGGTTACAGAAAATGCAAAGGAGAAGAGCCAAGAACATCTGGTCGGAAGAAAGGAAGAGAATCCACAGTGAAAGGATGAAGAGTTTCTGGGAGCAGAAAAAAGGACTAATCAGCAAATCGGTTGTTTCCCGTAGTCCAAGGTAGGCCAAAATCGAACAAAGAAGAAAGAAGAAGAAATAAATAAATAAATCGAACATTTCAAATATTTTAATTATTGGAAGATAATAAATACCCCTAAATTACAGCAATTTTTGTTAAGAAATACGCCAGGTGTCGTTGTTTCTTTTTAGGGACTTTGCGACATCGTGGTCATGTAGCCCCGTGTACTTCGGTGTGTGTAAATTTGTCTGATAATCTGTGTGACTGTGATGTCTATACTAATGTGTGTACTTGTAATTGAGGTAGGACTTGGGTAGGAAGCGGCCGTGGCCTTAATTTGGGTACCAACCCGACGTTTGCCTGCGATAGAAGTAAAAAAAAAAAAAAAAAAAAAAAAAACCCCACTTCGAGGATGGCTGAGGTACGAATCGAACCCACCTTTTCTTAATTTTGTTTCGCAAGGCTGAGTGTGCCCAGTTACAGTCCTCCGACTAGGATGACATTTCTTGTTAGAGCCGGGAATCGTACCCGAGCATCCACGGTGTCAACCAAGAATGCTAGCCACTACGTAACGAGGCAGACAAAATACGTCTTGTGGACGACTTGGTCAAAATAAATTCATAAATAAATAAATAAATTAATAAACAAATAAATAGATAAATAAATAAATAATTAAACAAATAAACAAATAAATAAACAAATAAATAAATAGATAAATAAATTAACAAATAAACAAATAAATAAGTAAATAGATAGGTAAATAAACAAATAAATAAATAAACAATAAATAAACAAATAAATAAATAAATAAATAAATAGATTATTAAATAGATAAATAAATAAACAAATAAATAAATAAACAAATAAATTAATAGATGCATAAATAAATAAACAAATAAATAAATAGATAAATTAATAGATAGATAAATAAATAAATAAACAAATAAATAAATAAACAATAAATAAACAAATAAATAAAGAACAATAAATAAACAAATAAATAGATAAATTAACAAATAGATAAATAAATAAATAAAGAAACAAATAAATAAACAAATAAATAAATAAACAAATAAATAAACAATAAATAAACAAATAAATAAATAAATAAACAAATAAATAAGTAAATAGATAGATAAATAAACAAATAAATAAATAAACAATAAATTAAAAAATAAATAAACAAACAAATAAATAAATAAATAGATAAATTATTAAATAGATAAATAAATAAATAAACAAATAAATAAATAAACAAAAAATAAATAAACAAATTAAAAAATAAACAAATAAATTAATAGATGCATAAATAAATAAACAAATAAATAAATAGGTAGATACATAAACAAATAAATAAACAATAAGTAAACAAATGAATAAATAAATAGATAAATAAATAAATAGATAAATAAATAATTAAACAAACAAATAAATAAATTAACAAATAAATAAATAAACAAATAAATAAATAAATAAATAGATAAATTAATAAATATATAAATAAATAACCAAATAAATAAATAAACAAAAAATAAACAAAAAATAAACAACAAATAAATAAACAAATAAATAAACAATAAATAAATAGATAAATTAATAAATAGATAAATAAATAAATAAACAAATAAATAAATAAAAAATAAAGAAATAGATAAATTAATAAATGGATAAATAAATAAACAAATTAATAAACAATAAATAAATAGATAAATTAATAAATGGATAAATAAATAAACAAATTAATAAACAATAAATAAATAGATAAATTAATAAATAGATAAATAAACAATAAATAAATAAACAAATAAATAAATAAACAAACAAATAATCAATACATAGATAAATAAACAATAAATAAACAAAAAATAAACAAATGAATAAATAAATAGATAAATAAATAAACAAATAAATAAACAAAAAATAAACATATAAAAACAAATAAATAGATAAATTAATAAATAGATAAATAAATAAACAAATAAATAAATAAACAAATAAATAAACAAATAAATAATAACAAATAAATAGGTAAATTAATAAATAGATAAATAAATAAACAAATAAATAAACAAATAAATAAATACATAGATAAATAAACAAATAAATAAATAGTTACATAAATAAATAGATAAATAAATAAATAGATAGTTAAATAAATACATAAATTGTCTTATTTTCTCCTGTCTTGTACTAGAGCGTACATCCCTGCACCTCACACCTGAGAGAAACAGAACATTGTACATCTTTAGCAATGCCCGCGGCAGCAAGAGTTCCATTTCCAGGCGTAAACTAGAAGGAATATCTTAAATGAGTTGGAGCGAATACTGCTGCTGCTGAGAACTTGTAACTCACTTACAGGCCCGAGTAATTGCGTCACTCTCCACCACTCCAGTGCTTCCTCAGGCGGTACTAACTCTCTGTATCGCATGTTCCTCCGGTACAATCAGTCCAATCTCTGCTCTGCTACATACAGACTGATTGATAAGATCATAACAACAAACGTTGTCAAAATATTAAAATAATAATGCGTGTTAGACTCTAGATGTCTAGAAGATACCAAAGGAAAAGGAGACCCGTACGATCCAAACTCTTACAGGCGGATAGCCCTGGGCCCCTGAAAATAGCCCGTTGAAGATTCTATCAAAGCCTGTAACAAAAAGACTCAGAGAAGTACGAGTAATAGGCTATACAGGGTTATTCACCTAAGATGTTACACGGAAATAACGTGTAAACCACTAAAGATATCGCTATTCTGTTTTCATATTTATAAATGATACCTAGGGGCTTCTGAAATAATGTGCTACTTACGCTCATGGGGTGAGTAATGATCGAGATATTGATACTGTGCCCGTTTATACGGAGAATGATTAGTCATAACTCGGCTTAGCTACTCCAGCGTCGAGGCACGTTACGTTCCCTCCACAATATGACTGCACATTAAGATATGGAATACTTAAGGTTCACAAGGATAGATGAAAAACTCAACATTACAAGGCAAACTATCTATTTAATAAAGAAAAATATCATTTCAAAAATAATCATTATTCAAAATCAACCTTCACTCGGTATTTTCCATTCAAGTGAGAAGGATTCACTGTTTAGACTCACTAGAATTTATTACAGTGTCATTCCATTAAACTGTGAAATCTTTGAGTCATTTTGTCTTGCTTAACCTGATCACTTTTATCATTTATCTTTTATTTTTAAGTTTGTTTCACTTAGGCGTCGAGCGTGCCTATCAATTTAGTCACATAATTCACCTAAGCCTTTGGATGTTCACATTACTTATATATGCCTTTCAAGGCTCTCTTTATCCTATATTTGTTCATATCTTTACTCATTTATAAGTTATTAAGTTCCTTGACTTTAACAACTTTTCACAAAGCCTTAGGTATTTAAAATACAATACAATATCTTACAAACATGCCCTTTCTATCGTGGCCGATCCCTTACTCCACCAGTTATTCTTCCAAGCATCAGGTGATTTGCTTCAGCATTGTACCATGCACTGTGTAATTTATCATAGTGGGATCTTTATTCATATTAAACTACATTGTTTCATAGCCCGTTATTTCATTCTTTTTATCAACAATACAATATTTGACAAAATCCGTCAAAATCTATATAAACACTTCGAACCTATACTCTGGAGAATTGTCTCAATTTCAGCATTATGATTTTATAGGTTATTTTGAGCTTGCACCTTTTAATAAAAAATTTCATACAATGGCTTCTTTATTATTAGTCTTTGTTAGACACTACTTGACCGCGGAACTCGTTAAATGGCCTCTTTCATTCATTCACTAGGGTAAGTCTGTACTGGCTGGCTGCCTCCTTCCCCTCGACACTTTACTTGATTTATGATGTCTCGTGGACCGTCCTGCTTTTAAACCTATGGTTATTTTCTTTCAAACGTATGATCATCCAAGCTTGAATTCTTATGCAAATACCTGCTTCATTATTACATTATTATTATCATTAATATTTCGTGTTTTCAGGATATTGGTTACTTATTTCGGAGAGGATGTTGATTACAACAACCTTAATAATCTGTATGACGTCTTATTACAATCATTTATTTTAACAACGCCTGGTCGGGGATCTCTATCCATCCAACGGACTTACTTGTATATTTCCCATACGACGCTTCATTTCGACGATTATTGCCTACAATAGTTTATTATAACAATACCAGGCCAGGAACACTATCCATTCGGCGGGACTTACATGTAACTATCCTTTACGACGCTTCAAATACGGCAATATTTTAGTGGGAATCCTCCTCCACGATAATTCGACGATACTCTCCATCTCCCGAATAAATATATCCTGATTAACGCATATTTATTAGCTTGAAGCTAATCTTATTTAATTATTTGGCCTTATCGGCAACACAACTTTGCTTGGATATTCGCGATTTATTTAATCTCTTATATAAAAACCTTATTTTATAGCGGCGAGACCTTGGTCTCCCTATTACTTTATTCTTACAATTTTGGCCTGGTAGCCGGCAATATAACATTTTCACTCTTTAGGTGTTTCGTTCCAACCTTTACTTTAGAGATTTATAAATTGATTATTATGACAACAATACGTCAAAATATTACTTACTCGGTTCCATTTTATTATTTGAGTTCCTCATTACGATTTTTAACCACAACTTTATTTTTAGAGTGTAACAACTCGATAATCGTTATCATTATTATTATTATTATTATTATTATTATTATTTCAAATTTTCAATTATTTCATTATAACGCTTAATTATTTTACCATTTGAATATATGGTAAGACATCACTCTATTTTTATTTTACCTTTTTTGATTTTTAACCCTTTCAGTATGGTGCATATTTATTTCATAACTTAATTTAACTGTGGCAAAATTTTTAGCCAATTAAGTTATTATATCGATTCCTTCTTTCAAGTTATTTATTACTCATTATTTCATTTCTCGGGTTTCCATTACTTTATATTTACTGATCCCATTTATATTTTATTTCTACGAGGTCATCCGCGTGGTAAACAATTATTATTATCCCCACATTTCAATCATTTAGTGCATTCAACTACCCAGTGAATCAATCGTTAAACTCCCCAGTCACGATCGATTCTACTGGGTCAGTGCATAGTACAGCTGCAAATTTAATGACAAATCATAACTCACCCGTGTGCTGCTCTCGTTTCATTCTCAGACGGGTTCGCCCATCTAAATACATATTTAGTACTGCGCCAGAATTTATTGAAGGTCATTACTCAAGAACTGATCTGAAGATGAACCAAGACCCCAGAAAATAAATGAGTGGATAAAAAAATTTATTTATTAAAAATTCGAGAAATATGGGAAAACCTGTATGGAAATGAGTGAAATACGATAGATCTTATGCAATTTATAAAAGGCAAGGAAGTAGGAATGATTTAAAGAAGGACATATATTCCATTATATGAATGTGGGAGGTCCATATTACGAGAAACATCACGCCACTTGAAGCGAGAGTTACGTCATGAGAGAGGGGAAGAGACGAAGGTCGAACTGCGGACTGAAGTGAGGAGAGGTGGTAGGAGTTACGTCACACCACGAGAGGAGAGGCAGAGAGACTGGAACTTGAGGAGTGCGGAGCACAGGACGGGAGAGTTCTTTCCAATTTGAGATTTGAACCAGACAAGACCTCGAGCAGAAACGAGTATTCTTTTAATAGTGCTACGGTTCATAAAAGTTGGAAGCAAGGAAGAGTGTAATTCCAGAACTTACAGAACTTAGGAGCAAGCTACAATCCATAAAGCAGAACGGAACAGTACAACCATATATTGCAGTGCTTATGCAAAGTTGTTCCACATAGCTTGAAACATTTCGACGAGAAGCTATTCAGTATTTCTACGTGTAAAAGCTTATTTGAACATTACATTGAAAATGCAAGTTAAAAGTCAGCAACGGGGAGGTCTCAATTACATTATCAGAAATATGAATATTACCATGTGCTAAGCAAAAGCATAGGGAAGTGAAGACTACAAGGATGTCAGTTGAGTTCCAGATTCACTAACAGAAAGGCGCTACAGAATATCTACGCAAAGCGCAACATCACCGAGCAAAACTTATACATTCCTACGAGAGTTTTAACACATCTTGAAATACGAAAACGCTTGCATAAACGACAATATACCACCGTGATGTCTATTCTGAAGAAAACCGATGTCTATTCTGAAGAAAACCGATGTCTATTCTGAAGAAACCCAGATGTCTATTCTGAAGAGATGGAGAATCGAAGCCGGCCTACTTGCAGTGAACGGGGGACGGAGAGCTGGCGGAGCTGTTCACGGCGAGGTCATTCACCACGAGTCCAGCTGGGTCTGTCACAAACCGGTCTTCATAGCTGTGGGCGATGCTATGGAACACGACAAGTGTGGTTTGGGAGGAGAGATGCAGGTATTTTGCAGACCAGAAGCCAGCACAAGGTAGTGAAGAAATTGTCTTTTATCATGTAGAATTGTAGTTATGTTCTGTGATTATCCAATTGACCAACCGCATATTTTTCAACCGCATATTTTTCAACCGCATTTTTAACAGTATTTTTCAACAGCATTTTTTAACTGCATTATTTAAAACGTATAATTTTGTCAAAGTAATTAAATTTGTGTAGATCTTGTTATAGTGATTTTTCGTATTTTCTACGGAGTTATTTGCCTTGTTCTTGAAAATTTCAGTCACTTGGACGAAATTTCGGCATGATGATGCTATTAACACTAAGGTTATATTAAAGTAAAATCGTGTAATATTTTTCATATTTGCGTTAGATTTAATTTAATTAAATCTGTTTTATCGCAGCGATGGAATATAAATGAATTGTATTAAAGGAATTTAGAACGAATTGTTTAGAGGAATATGAAGCAAATTATTTAAAAGAATGTAGAGTGAACTATTTAAAAGGAATAGAACATTGAACGAAGTAAAGAAGGAGTAAGATTGTAATTGAAGTAAAAGGAAGTTTATTGGAGCAAATTTAAGTACAGCATATTTAAGAAGTAACGTCACGAAGTGTAAAGAATATTTCGACAACTCATGATGTTGATTCGAGTGTCAGAAATTTATTATGAACGAAAGTATTACGAAAAGCTTATACACATATGTCTAATGAGATTTAGAGCGTTAAAAAGCAAAGATGAATTTGTTAAACAAATATATTAATGGAAGGAAGTCAAACTTATATCTTTTGTTAAGAATATGAATATTTACTGATATTTCTTGAAAAGTGGTAATAAAATGTAAAGCTGAATTTAAACACGTGAAAAAGAAAGTTAACAAAGTTAAATCACAGGGTGATCAGAAAGTAAAAGTACAGAGATTTATTGCAGAAATGGAATTATGAGCACGAGGCGAAGTTATATCAGGATAGAGGAGGATGTTAAAGTAAAGGAAGTATATGTATTGAAGTGGAAGTTTATAGTTGAATTACCGTGCAAATTAAGGAGATATAAACGTAAAAGGAGTTACGTAATTTTACGAAGGGAGGCTGAGGAGTCTCTAAGTTTTTCTAGTATTGATTGCAATAATTGTGAAGTTATGTGAGTGTATTGAAAGAAGATTCTGTACAGGGTGTTTAAGAGAGAAAGTAATTGTTGTATAATTATGAAGGAGGAGTGTGGAAACGAAGGTTAATGCCGTGCACGTCCAGTATTCACGTTTATCAGAAGATTGTTAACTCAGTAAAGAATTTCAGAACTTATTTCAGTATTTCATGATATATAGATAAAGGTAAAAAGGAACAGTGCTTAGCTTAAATGTTTGTCACTTATGTTCAATTGAATATGACGAGTATTTATTACTTTCAACACGATAGTTGCGGTGTATGTTTGGATTTGATGTTTAAGAAAATTGAGTAGATGAAAGACTTATTGGAGGAAGAAAATTTAATCTTTATGACATTCTAAAGTGTAAAATTTGAGAGATTCATAAAGAATGTATATATGCACATAGTTCATGAATAATTTTGATTAGATATGGAACTACGGTTCATAGTTGAAGCGGACCTGTATAAAATAGGGCAATACTTAGTAACACGCCGTTTCACATTTTCTAACTATATTAATGCCACGTGCAAATTTATTTTTGCAGTTATTTTTGTTCAAGTGTCAGGGAGACACAATATTAAGGGAGGAAGCCAGTTTTTTATACTTGTTTTTTAGCTTAATAAACGGCTGGCGCTTTTTAGCGACTTAGTAAATTTTTATCTAAACTGATACCGTTTTCATGGTCGTCATCGTCGAAAATAGTACTACGAGGTATAGATACAGGCGCTCACTATAGTTTAAACCTTATCACCCCTCGAGATTGGAGTTTCTCGATTTGCTCTAAATGTAAATGATAGTAGAAATTTGTACCTTGTCTAGTATTACTATTTTCTTTACGAATAATATTTATCCTGTGTGTTCCTGAAATTCCCAATTTTACTTAGTAGGCATGGTAAGTTTGTGAGCTGGGTAACTTACATGTTTGCAATCCTTTTTCGAGCTGTGGATATAAGTACTGATGGGTTTCTTCGGGTGCATATAGATAGTATATTATTTAAATGGCGTGCCCATCCGTGGGGAATTCGAAGGCATTCGAAAAGTATTCGAAGAGCATTCGAAAGAGCACTCGAGAGAAGAAGTTTGGAAGTACTCGAGAGTGAGGCCATATTAGTTTTGAAAAGAAAAATGCCGATCCCAAATTTAATGATTGTTGAGATGAACACAACATCAGCAGATTAGTGGAGTACACTATAGTTGTGAGGCATATTTTTAAACCAGCTAACGACATTTGTCATGTAATAGTAAATTTAAAAGTAAATTCATGTTGTTAAACATAGGCTAAGTGAGATGATAGAATGTAACGATGTCAGTTCAGTAAAATGGGACGATGAGATATACGAGATAACTCGCGATTAAAATAGATGTAAGTAGGATTAAGATGTTCTATATATTCCATCACTGGTATAAAATGCATGCGTTGGTCAATCTGGATATTCACTGGTAATTTTTGTATTCGATACTTCCCTTATTCTCAAGAAAATAAGAATTATGTCAACGAATGATATGACGTTCATTCGAACGATGCTTGAAACCATGAAGGAAGGTCAAAGTACGTTGACCAAAGACCTTGAAGCCCTCCACCAATTAACACATAACAACATTAAACAGTTGAAAACCGAGATACAGAAATCAGTAGCTACTGTACAATCAGAAGTCAAGGCAGAGTTATCAGATGCTCAAACACTTACTACGGCTAGTGTAACATTAGCACAGGAAGAAGCTAGGAAAATACATGAGGAGGTCAAGAAAAATCAGGAAAAAGCACAGGAAGAAGCTAAGTTAGCTTTAGAGAAGGCCAGAAAGGAAGATAGACTAGCTAGAGAGAAGGAAAGAGAAGAAACCAAGTTAGCTTTGGAAGAGGCAAATAGGATAAGAGCAGAGATAAGATTAGCTCAGGAAAAAGCTCGCGAGGAGGACAGGTTAAGTCAGGAGCAGGCTAGATTAGAAGATAGAAAAATCCAAGCCGAAATAAGAGAAGCACAGGTGGAGGTTAGGAAAAATCAGGAAAAAGCGCAGGAAGAAGCTAGGAAAAATCAGGAAAAAGCTCAAAGAATTTTAGAAAGGGCAGGTAATGCACAGGAAGAATTAAAAGCTTCATTTGATCAAGTCAAACAGGACATGGCAGGAAAAGTGATGGAAATCCAATTAGCTAACAGTAATCACATGATAGAACTAGAACAGAAATTACAGGCTAGTATTAGCTCAATTAAGGAAGAAAATAACACTCATCATGTACACATTTCAGGGGCCCAGAACAAACTCAAGGAGCAACTTGACAATCTAAATGGCACTGTTGGTGAACTACAGGTCAAGTTGAAAGGTCAAAGTAAACTGATTGAAGAGGGTATAAATGTAGATATAAATGCTTCCATTGTAAAGGCAGTTACGGACATGAAGGAGGAGGTCGTAACAGTCACAACTCAAATTATATCAGAAATACATCACAAACTAGCAAATGACATTAAAGCTATAGAGTTATGTTCCAATATTAATGTTAGCAAGGTACGGGAAGATCTATCTAAGCGGATAGATACATTACAAGTTAATAACATAGCCACGCTGACAGAGATTGTTAATAAAACAGATTTAACTAACTCGAATGAATTTGACAAAATTAAATGTACGGTCGATGAGATAAGCATAGAACTAGCGAAAATTCGATCAAAGCAGGATAAGGATACCAGCGAGATAGAACAGCAATTAAGGTCACTTACGATAGGAGATGCTACATTTTCATCTACGTTGAGAACTGAAGTCAGGGAGGACATCAGAAAGGACTTGACGAGATTTTTCCAAGCAAGAGATGAAAAATTGAAAGAAGAAATAAGGAGATTAGAGGCTAGGACAGACAGGATAGAAGAGGATAAGGAAAGCGTGATCAGTCAACAGCAGATTCCGAAGTCCATTTTTAACTTCAGTCGAGAGCCATTTCAAACTGAAATAGGGGAATTTGGAGGAGATTTTGAACCTTACCAGAGTAGGTCAAATGCCAATGTCATCGTAATCAAGAATAATGATGAGAAACCGAACAAATTCAGCGGAGTAGGAAACATTACTGCAGTAGAATTTCTGAGAGACATGAGGTCGTATTTAGAAGACAATAGGATACCTCGTGAAAGACATATGAGGGTCGTTGAAAAATATTTGGATTCAGAAGCGTTAGTATGGCACAGAGCTTTCAGATACACGTATCAAACATTTGAAGAATTCGCTATAGCTCTGCAGAAACGATTTTGGAGCAAGGAACTTCAACAAGAAATACGAGCAGAAATTTACTCTAAGAAGTATGCATATTCTAGTCCAACGAAATACGCAAGTTTCTTCACGAAACAATTAGCACGCTTGCAGTATTTGCAACCCCCTTTGGCGGAAGAAGACTTGGTTCACGCTATTTCATGCCAGCTACCAACGGAAGTTAGGTGGCACCTCATTTCGGCAAACGTGAAAACCCTAGAAGGAATGGCAGAAATTTTGAGAAGACTGGATCACACGTCTAATGTGTCCACCAACTCAACTGGAAATCAAAACCAGAGAGGTAGAAACCAGGTACCGAGAGAGATTCACACCATCCACATCGATCAAATGCAGCAAACAGAGGAGAACAAAAATGGAGTAGGTCCAACGAGATCCAGGTTGTATGGACAGAATCGATTTCGACCAGATTATCAAAGACTTAGAGAAGGAAGGCCATATGAAAATCAAAGATGGAGGAATAACTATTACACCAGGAACAATGATTATCGTAGAGAGGGATATTATAGTCGAAATAACCCTACGAATAATTATGGATATCGGAGATATCAGAACTGGAGAAACACGAATAATTATTCAAGACAGCAACAACAGCAAAGTCAACAAAATCAAGGTTGGAGGAATAATAACAATGTAAGAAGGTATTATGATGACAGGGAAAGAGAAAGTCAGGAATACCTAAGGAATCTCAGAGAAAGGAACGCGAGAGACCAAAATCAGGGACAACATAACCTGAATCAAGAACCTCAACCTGGAACAAGCAGAGATAGAAGGAATGAAGACCCAGGAGGGGCACAAAAAAACGTCAAATTCCAAAAAGTGAAAGGGGAAGAAAACAGCACCGTAACCAGACATGAAATCCAGATTAATGAGTTGTATGAAGCCACGAATGAAGAAGATCTTCTGTATGAGAGAGAAGAGACGAAAACAGATAGAGTAGCGAGGTTACCGATTATAGAAATCATATCAGAAGGAGAATGCCTGAGAACACTACTAGATACGGGAGCAACAGCATCAATTTTATCAGAGAACTGTTTTCACAGATTGAAGGATGGAAATTCACTTATAGCAATGCCCGTTTCAACTATTAAAGTCAGGGGCGTATTTAACGACAAGACCATGAAATGTAAAGTCCAAGCACTAATGAAATTCTCTATAAATGAATACAGATATGAGCAGATATTCATAGTCTTGAGCCAGATAAATTTTGATGCTATTTTAGGCATTGATTTTATAACTAAGACTGGAGCTGTGATCGATTTACGAAATGGAGTCATAAGATTTAATGAAGGCCTACATCAATCAGAGGATACGACGAAGGATGAGAATGAGTGTAGTTTGATTGACGAAACTACAGAAGAAAATCTTGTGAAGATTGTAATGGAAGTTGAAGCAGAAGGAATACCTCACTATGGGAGAAAGATTGAGAATTTTGAAGATCAGAGGGAGAAATTGGAAGAATTGGTCACGACTTATGCAGACATTTTTGATAACAAGCCAGGCATTATAAGAGGATATAAATATCAGATTAAGCTCGCTGATGACACACCTTTTCAGAAGAAATTGTATCCAATTCCGGAGAAGTATCAAGCTGAAGTGACAGAGCTCATAAAAGGCATGGAAAAAGAAGGGATTATAAGAAAGCAAGCCACCCCTTATTTAAATCCACTCACTGTTGTGAAGAAAGCAGATGGTAGTCTTAGACTATGTTTAGATGCCAGGGGCATAAATACTCTTCTGCTGAAAGAATTCGACAGGCCACCGAAAATTAGAGAACTACTGAGGAGATTCAAGAATGAAACCTGTTTCTCAGTGATTGATTTAACAGCAGCATTTCATCAAATAGAGCTTACAGAAGACAGCAAATGTTATACAGGGTTCATGTTCAATCAAATCTGTTATGTATACCAAAGAGTACCATATGGATTGGTAAATTCAAGTCCAGCACTTATCAGAGCCTTGGATGACAAGTTGAGTGAAGAAGTGAAACAATTTGCTATTTGCTACGTGGATGATATCATCATATCTTCAGAGACACCAGAGCAACATTTCATGCATTTGACGAAGCTATTTGATAACCTCAGAAGTGCAAACATAAAGGTGAAATTGGATAAATGTCATTTCTTTCAAGAAAAGATCAACTTTCTTGGGCATACTATAGACAGATTTGGTTACCATCCGAATGAAGACAAGATTGAGGCGATTTTGAAATTTCCAACACCCAGGAAAATCAAAGACATCAGAGCTTTTGCGGGTCTTTGTCAGTTTTTCAGTAGTCATTATCCACGTTATTCAGAAATCATGGCACCTCTACATGAGCTTCTAAAGAAGAACAATAGATGGAAATGGGATGCAGCTGCTGAGAATGCCTTTATTCAAGCAAAGGAAATGCTTAGAGATAACATCAAGTTGGAGTACCCGGATTTTGAAAGAACATTCATAATAGAAACGGACGCTTCACGAGTTGGTATTAGTGCAGTCTTATATCAGAAGGATCAAGATGGCAATCCTTACTATATTTCATTCAGCAGTAGAAAGTTACTCACGCACGAGCTGAATTACTTCACGACGGAGCTTGAAGCTTTAGCCGTCATAAATGCTCTACAAAATTGGAAGAAATTATTGCTGGGACACAAGATCATAATCAGAACGGATCATAAAGCACTAGAATTCATGTTGAAGTCAGACTTGTCAAGCGATAGGATGACCAGATGGACCATGTTTTTGCAACAATTTGATGCCACGATAGTTCATGTACCTGGAAAAGACAACCTTCTAGCAGATATTCTTTCCAGACATCCGATTCCTGAGAAAGATGTGAGAGTTAATGTTATCCAGACAGATGCAGAAGATCAGGAAACGCTGGATAAGCTGAGAAGAATTCCTCTTTTTTCAAAAGAAGCATGCACCATTCAGGAACATTTATCGATTTTTGTCAGGGAGAATGACAAGGAGGCACGCCTCATACTTAGAAACGAGAAGGAAAGCTAGACACTATATTCTCGTGGGAGAAACTGTATGTAAATACATTGATGCCAGACATACGAAAGTACGAGTTGCTATTCCACCAGAACTTATTGTGCCACTAATTTGGTTAGTACACAAAAGTATAGGCCACGGAGGAGTTGACAAAACATACTATACCATGTTAGAAAAATTCTACTGGATTAATATGAGAGAATCCATAACCATAGTGATCAGATCTTGTGAATTGTGCCAGAAAAATAAATATAATTCTGAACTATTGAAGGAGAGACCTAAAGCGATTATTCCGACGAAACCATTGGAATTGTTTAGTCAGGATATTTTTGGACCTGCACCTAAAGGAGACAGAGGAAACCAGTATGTGTTAGTTACAATGGATGTATTCTCCAAAATTGTAATGCTCAATCCCATGCAGAAAGCAACAACGAGGAATGTTTTATATCACCTGGAGAGGAACATTATTCCAAAGTTAGGAAAACCAGAGAGACTATTAACAGACCATGGAACGCAATTCACTTCTGCAGAATTTCAGGGAGCGATGGATAGTTTGGATATTGTTCACATATTTTCATCAGTTCGAAGCCCAGAGACAAATCCTATTGAAAGAACAATGCTGGAATTTTCAAAGTACATTCGCTTGTATAGTGCAGATAATCATGCGAATTGGGTAAAGATTGTACCACTAGTGGAATTTTGCATCAATAATACGAGACATGAGAGCACCAACGATATTCCAGTCATGTTGCATTTTGAAGAGAAACCCGTACGACCATGGAACGGAATCTTCAATATTCCGGAAGATAACGAACCACCTATGGACCAGAGAATCGAAGAAGCGAGGATCCAGTTGAACAAAGCGGCTGAGAAGAGATTAAAACGTTTAGAAGGGAAGAGATTCAGTGGACCGCTACGAGAAGGTGACCTTGTATTAGTCAGGATTCCTGTGAAAGCTGACGTACTGAAAAAAGTGTATATCAAATACAGTAACCTGTTCAGAGGACCGTTCAAGGTAGATACAGTCTACGGTAACAATTGCTATAAAATTGTAAGAGTGGAAGATAATAGATCCATTGGAAAATTCAACCATTCCAAATTGAAAAGATTTTACCCACAGATACAGTAAAATAAATAAATTCAGTCTCAAGAACGGAGAAATTTACTGGTATTAAAGAAAGTACAGGCTATACTTTACTTTAAATTAGCAACGGGGAAATGCGCCAGAATTTATTGAAGGTCATTACTCAAGAACTGATCTGAAGATGAACCAAGACTCCAGAAAATAACTGAGTGGATACAAATTTTTATTTATTAAAAATTCAAGAAATATGGGAAAAACTGTATGGAAATGAGTGAAATACGATAGATCTTATGCAATTTATAAAAGGCAAGGAAGTAGGAATGATTTAAAGAAGGACATATATTCCATTATATGAATGTGGGAGGTCCATATTACGAGAAACATCACGCCACTTGAAGCGAGAGTTACGTCATGAGAGAGGGGAAGAGACGAAGGTCGAACTGCGGACTGAAGTGAGGAGAGGTGGTAGGAGTTACGTCACACCACGAGAGGAGAGGCAGAGAGACTGGAACTTGAGGAGTGCGGAGCACAGGACGGGAGAGTTCTTTCCATTTTGAGATTTGAACCAGACAAGACCTCGAGCAGAAACGAGTATTCTTTTAATAGTGCTACGGTTCATAAAAGTTGGAAGCAAGGAAGAGTGTAATTCCAGAACTTACAGTAACTTGGGAGCAAGCTACAATCCATAAAGCAGAACGGAACAGTACAACCATATATTGCAGTGCTTATGCAAAGTTGTTCCACATAGCTTGAAACATTTCGACGAGAAGCTATTCAGTATTTCTACGTGTAAAAGCTTATTTGAACATTACATTGAAAATGCAAGTTAAAAGTCAGCAACGGGGAGGTCTCAATTACATTATCAGAAATATGAATATTACCATGTGCTAAGCAAAAGCATAGGGAAGTGAAGACTAAAAGGATGTCAGTTGAGTTCCAGATTCACTAACAGAAAGGCGCTACAGAATATCTACGCAAAGCGCAACATCACCGAGCAAAACTTATACATTTCTACGAGAGTTTTAACACATCTTGAAATACGAAAACGCTTGCATAAACGACAATATACCACCGTGATGTCTATTCTGAAGAAAACCGATGTCTATTCTGAAGAAAACCGATGTCTATTCTGAAGAAACCCAGATGTCTATTCTGAAGAGATGGAGAATCGAAGCCGGCCTACTTGCAGTGAACGGGGGACGGAGAGCTGGCGGAGCTGTTCACGGCGAGGTCATTCACCACGAGTCCAGCTGGGTCTGTCACAAACCGGTCTTCATAGCTGTGGGCGATGCTATGGAACACGACAAGTGTGGTTTGGGAGGAGAGATGCAGGTATTTTGCAGACCAGAAGCCAGCACAAGGTAGTGAAGAAATTGTCTTTTATCATGTAGAATTGTAGTTATGTTCTGTGATTATCCAATTGACCAACCGCATATTTTTCAACCGCATTTTTAACAGTATTTTTCAACAGCATTTTTTTAACTGCATTATTTAAAACGTATAATTTTGTCAAAGTAATTAAATTTGTGTAGATCTTGTTATAGTGATTCTTCGTATTTTCTACGGAGTTATTTGCCTTGTTCTTGAAAATTTCAGTCACTTGGACGAAATTTCGGCATGATGATGCTATTAACACTAAGGTTATATTAAAGTAAAATCATGTAATATTTTTCATATTTGCGTTAGATTTAATTTAATTAAATCTGTTTTATCGCAGCGATGGAATATAAATGAATTGTATTAAAGGAATTTAGAACGAATTGTTTAGAGGAATATGAAGCAAATTATTTAAAAGAATGTAGAGTGAACTATTTAAAAGGAATAGAACGTTGAACGAAGTAAAGAAGGAGTAAGATTGTAATTGAAGTAAAAGGAAGTTTATTGGAGCAAATTTAAGTACAGCATATTTAAGAAGTAACGTCACGAAGTGTAAAGAATATTTCGACAACTCATGATGTTGATTCGAGTGTCAGAAATTTATTATGAACGAAAGTATTACGAAAAGCTTATACACATATGTCTAATGAGATTTAGAGCGTTAAAAAGCAAAGATGAATTTGTTAAACAGATTTTGGATTGTAAAACATATCCTGGTGCTGACATAAACTCTGACCACAATCTGGTTGGAATGAAATGCAGATTAAAGTTGAAGAAACTGAAGAAAAGTCAAAAGCCAAAAAGGTGGGCAATAGACAGACTGAAAGAGAAGGATGTAAACGAAAGATTCAAGAAGAGTATAAAGGAACGACTAATGAAAAACCCTAAACAAACTTCAATCGCAGACGAATGGGCACTTTTGAGGAATGAAATAACAAAATCCGCAGAAGAAAACATTGGTAGGAAAGAGAGAATAGGTAGAAAACCGTGGATCACTCAGGATATACTCGAATTGATGGATGAAAGGCGGAAGCACAAGAATGTAAGAGATGAAAAGGGGAAAGCAGAATACAGACGTCTGAGAAATGAGGTTAACAAGAAGTGCAAGGAAGCGAAAGAAGAATGGTTGAAAGAGAAATGTGCTGGTATAGAAAATTGTCTGAAATTAGGAAAAGTAGACACAGCTTATCGAAGGATTAAGAATACTTTTGGGGAAAAGAAGACTAAGTGCTGTAATATTAAGGACAGAAATGGAAAGCCTCTAACAGATAGGGAAGAAAAGGTTGAGAGATGGAAAGCTTACATAGAGAGTTTGTATAAGGGAAAGGAGATTGAGAATCATGTAATGGAAAGGGAGGAGGAAATTGATGAGGATGCGAAAGGAGATTTAATATTGAGATCAGAATTTGATAGAGCTTTGGAAGACTTAAGCAGGAACAAAGCACCATGTATAGATGATATACCGATTGAGTTGCTATGCTGCATAGGAGAGGAAGGTCTGATCAGGTTATTTCACTTGGTGTGTAGGATTTATGAGACAGGTGAGGTACCCCCTGATTTCAAGAAGAATGTAATCATCCCTATACCAAAGAAAGTGGGAGCTGACAGATGTGAAGATTACCGTACAATCAGCTTGATTACTCATGCTTCAAAGATCCTGTCTAGAATAATTTACAAGAGGATTGAGAGCCAGATAGAAACGGAGTTGGGTGAAGACCAGTTTGGTTTCAGGAGAAATGTAGGAACAAGGGAAGCTGTACTAAGTCTTAGGCTGATTTTGGAAGGTAGAATAAGGAAAGATAAGAGAACGTTCATGGCTTTTGTAGACTTAGAAAAGGCTTTTGATAACGTTGATTGGACTAAATTGTTTGACATTTTGAAATCGATTGGAATAAAGTACAGGGATAGGAGGGTGATATACAATCTATACAGAAACCAGACAGCAGTCATTCGAGTTGAAGGACATGAGAGAGAAGCTGGTATTCAGAAAGGTGTAAGGCAAGGCTGCAACTTATCACCCATACTTTTCAATCTTTACATTGAACAAGCAATGAAGGAAATTAGAGAAAAATTTAAAGTGGGAGTGAAGATTCAAGGAGAAATAATTTCAACTCTGAGATTTGCTGATGACATCGTCATCTTGGCCAACAAGCCTGAGGATTTGAATGAGTTTTTGAATGGTATGGACTCCGTCTTACGGAAAGAATTCATGATGAAAATTAATAAATGTAAAACAAAAATACTGGAATGCAGCCGAAATAAATCAGAAACCTCTATGGAGATCAAATTGGCAGGTGAAAAGCTGAAGGAAGTAGGAGATTTCTGTTACTTAGGAAGCAGAATAACCAGTGATGGACGAAGCAAAGAGGATATAAAAAGTAGGTTGGCTCAGGCAAGAAAAGCATTTCTACAAAAAAGGAATCTGCTGACATCGAATATAGATTTAGGTATTAGGAAGTCATTTTTGAAAGCCTTTGTCTGGAGCGTGGCGCTCTATGGAAGTGAAACTTGGACTATTGGTGCAGCAGAAAAGAGGAGAATTGAAGCATTTGAAATGTGGTGTTACAGGAGAATGATGAAGATCAGATGGGTAGATAGGGTTACAAACAAAGAGGTATTAAGACGAGTTGGAGAGGAGAGATGTTTCTGGCGACTGCTAATGAAGAGAAGAGATAGGTTGGTAGGACACATACTAAGACACCCAGGAATAGTAAGCTTAGTTATGGAAGGAAGGGTCGAGGACAAGAACTGTAGGGGTAGACCAAGGTTAGAATATGTTAAACAGATTGCCTTGGATGTAGGGTGTGGTAGCTATGTAGAGATGAAACGATTAGCTCAGGACAGGGAGGCATGGAGAGCTGCATCAAACCAGTCAAAAGACTGAAGACTCAAACAACATATATTAATGGAAGGAAGTCAAACTTATATCTTTTGTTAAGAATATGAATATTTACTGATATTTCTTGAAAAGTGGTAATAAAATGTAAAGCTGAATTTAAACACGTGAAAAAGAAAGTTAACAAAGTTAAATCACAGGGTGATCAGAAAGTAAAAGTACAGAGATTTATTGCAGAAATGGAATTATGAGCACGAGGCGAAGTTATATCAGGATAGAGGAGGATGTTAAAGTAAAGGAAGTATATGTATTGAAGTGGAAGTTTATAGTTGAATTACCGTGCAAATTAAGGAGATATAAACGTAAAAGGAGTTACGTAATTTTACGAAGGGAGGCTGAGGAGTCTCTAAGTTTTTCTAGTATTGATTACAATAATTGTGAAGTTATGTGAGTGTATTGAAAGAAGATTCTGTACAGGGTGTTTAAGAGAGAAAGTAATTGTTGTATAATTATGAAGGAGGAGTGTGGAAACGAAGGTTAATGCCGTGCACGTCCAGTATTCACGTTTATCAGAAGATTGTTAACTCAGTAAAGAATTTCAGAACTTATTTCAGTATTTCATGATATATAGATAAAGGTAAAAAGGAACAGTGCTTAGCTTAAATGTTTGTCACTTATGTTCAATTGATTATGACGAGTATTTATTACTTTCAACACGATAGTTGCGGTGTATGTTTGGATTTGATGTTTAAGAAAATTGAGTAGACGAAAGACTTATTGGAGGAAGAAAATTTAGTCTTTATGACATTCTAAAGTGTAAAATTTGAGAGATTCATAAAGAATGTATATATACACATAGTTCATGAATAATTTTGATTAGATATGGAACTACGGTTCATAGTTGAAGCGGACCTGTATAAAATAGGGCAATACTTAGTAACACGACGTTTCACATTTTCTAACTATATTAATGCTACGTGCAAATTTATTTTTGCAGTTATTTTTGTTGAAGTGTCAGGGAGACACAATATTAAGGGAGGAAGCCAGTTTTTATACTTGTTTTTTAGCTTAATAAACGGCTGGCGCTTTTTAGCGACTTAGTCAATTTTTATCTAAACTGATACCGTTTTCATGGTCGTCATCGCCGAAAATAGTACTACGAGGTATAGATACAGGCGCTCACTATAGATTAAACCTTATCACCCCTCGAGATTGGAGTTTCTCGATTTGCTCTAAATGTAAATGATAGTAGAAATTTGTACCTTGTCTAGTAGTACTATTTTCTTTACGAATAATATTTATCCTGTATGTTCCTGAAATTCCCAATTTTACTTAGTAGGCATGGTAAGTTTGTGAGCTGGGTAACTTACACGTTTGCAATCCTTTTTCGAGCTGTGGATATAAGTACTGATGGGTTTCTTCGGGCGCAGTACTTTTCCATGGCACTCTCTCTCGTGCACTGCATTTCACTTAGGCACAATCGACCTTCACATACATACATTATCACTCTTTAAAACACTATATTTAACACTAAAAATATATATTACTTTTACATTATTTACACTGCACTTTCTTCACCATATCTCAGTGATCTTCGGCACTTCCAGTTGGCGATCGACACCTCGACGAGATCCCAAGACCCTGCATCGGACGAGTGATTAGCTCGAACAGCTTCTAATCCTACACCGGATTTAGTCTCTATTCTGCTTTTAACAGTCTATCTCGGCTTCCCTTATCGTTTCTATAAGCAATTAAGTGTCCTTCACTTGCCCCTACGCTTATATGGCAGTCTATCGAACCTGCGATCCTCCTAATACTTGGCCGTAATCTGTCTTCTTTTATACTGCGACGAGATTTATTTTCTCTTATGAGAATGTTTTTCTGGCTACGTCTCTGTTGGACGCACTGTAGCTTCACTTAAGTTCACTGAATACGCTATATGTATCGAACCCGTGTCCCTTTACTTGACTTCTGGATTCCGTTCTGATACCTGTTCTTAATAATGTGGTCACTTTACTTCACTTGATTTTTACGAAGACCTGTCTATAGTCTCGGACCGATGATTTCCATGTAGCGTATTTACTGATCTGGACCTGTACTTTCAGGCTGAAGTAAAGTTCTTTAACTCGGCGCGGTGCAACTTATTTTTGTCGCGACTTCCGTGTAAAGTTAATTTTTATTTGATCTAGCGCAAGCGCTTTAATGATCATTTTGATAAAACAGTACTTTATGATGTGACGTATAATGTTACTACGCACACTCGAACTTTTAGTTGAACAAACAGTGAAATGTTCTAAATTGTTTCTGTCGAATGGCTGTCTAATAACCACAATGTTCCGTCACCGCGGATACTGATGATTTGTTAACTTGACTTAATTCGATCCACTTTAGCGGTCGGTAACGAACTTAGTAACTCGTCGCGACATCTCCATACAGGAGTGCGGTGAGTTTTTATCAACGTGACGAAGAACTTCCGTCCAGGCGGACTGTGATACTGCGTACTGCCTACTGTGTACTATATACTGTGTACTGTGTGAAACCGCGCAGAGCCTCTCCAGGCCTGTCTAAAACTGAACTGCTATTGTATGCCTTTGCTTCGTCTCATATTCAATGCGGAGTTTATTTTTTCTACCTGGGCTTCCACCTGCTTGAAATTTTGTGTGCTGCTGTAGAATATGCTAATTCTAACATTTATTTCGTGCGGAGTTAATTTCAATCTCACGTTTATTTTTAATTAATTAAAATGATTATTATCCTCCTTACGGGGCCGGCGGATGACTTTATTTAACTCCCGTATCCTTGCGTTTTAACTATCAATGACGTAATGTTGACGATGCAATTTTTCTCCATGTCAGCTTTCAGGGTTGACAACCTACGAAAAGGTATGGTCCCTATGTGTGTCTATACGCTTGCTATCTGACTATAGTGTTATTCTTCTGTCATGTTACTCCCTAACACTGATTTACATTTGTTTGGGGGTCTCCCTGATTCTCATATCGCAATTAATGCTGCGTTGGTCCCTTTACTTTGACAGTTATGCTGTCATAAATTCGATTAAGACTCGCTTATATTAAGATTTTTAATGACTTCTTGCATGTGGCTTTATCGCTTATGAGTATGCAGAATTATTCTTTATGTTCGACCCTCACTATTATGTGTTAGAAAACTGTATCATAATGATGGTCATTATAACACCGTTTTTCATTACGATACAGTTTCTCCAGCCAATCAGAGCTCGTTCATTGACCAATTAGGTAACGATACCTTCGCGCATGCCGCGCATGCGCTCAAAATCCAACATGTCGGACATAAACACAACATCGAACTATAATAAATTACCGACATGGAATACGCACCGTCCATATGTTCGCGTAAATAAACTGGCGAATATGAGACAAGAAATAGCACTGTACCTTAATATCCCCAGAACCAATTTCTACACAGCGCGTGGTTTTGACACGACTTCAGTGACAGTTTTATTGAATACTGGTGCACAATCTGAACAAGACCATGTAGTTGGTCTTGATCTGAACATATGGTATTGAAGCACACAGAGCGCATGCGTCGGTTGTCCAGAGAGCTTCGAAAACAGAAATATACTACCCACCGCAGCACCCGATCACAACATTCTAGTGACTGAACAGATATTTATGAATATTTATGTTAAAACATATAATAAAGTTATAATTATCGTCGGACATAAACAGTCGTATGCAACTCGCCTATAATGGTAATTAAGACACTCGTATGGAAATTATAAAAATACTCGTGTCTTAATTATAGCCATTATAGGCTCGTTGCATAATGTACTATATCCTGTTTATATATATCGGCTCCTGTCACTGATAAATATATTTATTACTCCTTTAAATTGGTCTTAATAAGGCAGCTGTGAGGCGTGATTCATGCATGGCTGACGTAACCCTCTGCTATGTCCACTTCTCGGTGTGACATAAACTGCATCTTTTCATATCAAAGATCTGAAGTTCGGCTCTTGTACCAACCCCAGTTGGGTACAATACTAACTCCATATTTTAAATGGAATGGCACAAATGCATACAGCTGGTCTAAAAGGGCAACTGGGTACAAGTTCAAGTATGTGGTATTACTGAATGTGATAAACAGTTAATATATTCACAGATATCAGCTATTTCGAGACTTTTAAATATTACAGATCTATATAACAAAGACTCCTCAACAGTGGCGACTGCTGATTTTTTTAATGTGTAGGATGTAATGTGATAGGCTTAACTTAAGATAATGATTATAGCTGGGGTAAATTGAGATATTAGACTCGGTCTAATATTAATTATTCAGTCGCACAGCACTATTGCGAACACATTACACAATACAATCGAATTACACGCCAATGATGTGCACACGTTGAAAACAGACTATCCATTCTGACCGCGCGAAATCGTAGAATAACCAATAAGCCCGTAGTGTTGGTTTGAATTAAACCAATAGGCCTAGCGAGACTTAAGGATCTCAGTCGACGTCCTCAGAGTGCCATTAAGCAGACCAAGCCTGCCCCCTCCCCCTCACGGGCTCCCATTCATTTCTAAAGCTTTAAACACGTGCTTTAAGGATGCAAGGCTTCCTTCCTCATCTTTCTACTCCGGGCGGTGAAGGTCACACTTCAACCATCTAGGGGTGCAATGTAGAATTAGTTACACGTACTGACAGTGACAGTGAGACAGAGCTTATTGAGAAGGCGCGGAAGGTAGCCCCAAAGACTATTTTATAAAACAATCTAAAAAAACAGTTTCTGCTGAGAGCTGACGGCAGGATGATCCTCACGTCCTACATGGAGGAATCGCCACTGCTCCTCAACAATATACTATAAGATTACAACGGTCACCAATAGGATCGCTGATTGACAACATTATTGCCATTACTTATCGAATTCCCTAGTGTATGAATAATAAGTAATCACAGTAACACTTCTGAAAAAATACATGTATTAGTTATAAAAGCAGTAAAATACTGTGGAGAATGGATCTTAGAAGATCTCAGTGAAATGATGGCTTTCGAACAAAGGAGGATCAAACTGGAGAGGTTTGCAGAAAACTGTACGTCTTGAAACATCTGTCGATGAATGCCAAACTAAGACACTATAATGCAGTAGTCAGACCATCAATCCTCTACGCAGCGCACGCAGTGCCTGTTTCTAACTAAGAAGACCCACCCTAAGGGCCCCCCTAGGTAAAGGAAAGGAAATTCTTGCGGAAAATAGTGGGATCAAGGATCTTTCCAGATGGAAGACGATGCTACAAACCAAATTGTGAACTCTACAAACACCAGGAAAACCTCGCAGATGCCATCAGAAGGAGACGCCTGGCTTTATACGGCCACCTGTACTGAATGGACACCATCGACTGTCTTATAAGATCTTCAAGGTAGCCAAGAAGGGTAAAGCCACTGGGTCCTTGTGGATTAAACAAATTGAGAAGGATCTTGCTGAACTTAATATTCAGCAAGGCACACTACTCACTACTTGATCCGTTACAATCTGGATTTAAGAAAGGACATAGCACATCTAATGCACTCATTATGATCACTGATGACGTAATAAAAGTAATGGAAGAGCGTGAAGTGACTATACTCATTCTTATAGACTTCAGCAGTGCATTCGACACCATTGATACAGACATACTGTACGTACTTATGGCTAAATTGCAATCCTTCCATCTTAGCCCCGCTGCTCTCAAATTATTCACCTCCCATCTTCATAATCGATGACAACGAGTACTCCTTAATGAAAACAGAACTGAGTGGAAGTTCAAAATAAATGGAGTACCTCAGGGTTCAATTCTCGGTCCCCTTGTATTCATTTTATATCTGAACGACATCTCATAGAAACTGGAAAACTGCAACAACCATCTATATGAAGAATACCTTCAGATATATTGTCACACAAAAGTAAATGACATAGATGCGGCAATTGAAAATATGAATCTAAATTTAAAGCGGATCAGCCACTATGCAGCTGAAAATTCTTTTGCCATCAACCCAATTAAAACACAAGCTATTGTAATAGGACACACTAGATTGCCTTTCCATTTACACACTAGACCACTTTCCTTAATTCAGCTTAATGGTGTTGCTATCCCGTTCACTAAATCGGTAAAAAGTCTTGGAGTCACACTAAATGAAACATTGTATTCGGATGAGCACGTTACTAATACATGCAGGAAAGTTTAATCATCACTTCATCCACTTAAGATTCACCAGTCCGTTCTGCCCCGTAACTTGAAAATAAGACTCGTTCAATCCTTGATACTCCCTATATTTAACTACTGCGATGTTGTATTCGTAGGCCTAGAAGCTACCGGCGAACAAAACAAGAAACTCCAGAGAGCTTTAAATTCCTGCATTAGGCTTATTTTCTCCTTAATATTTTCCTCACACATGTCTCCTTCTTATGATCTACTTTCCTGCTTAAAACTAGAATAACAAAGAAACCTGCACATATTTACCCTCATCTATCGACTTCTCAACGAAATTACACCTCACTATCTCTCTTGTAATTTTCGTTTTCTTTCTTCCTTTCATGATCATCACACGCGATCTGGATCTATAATTGCAATTCCTCTACATAATTCATCTGCCTTCAGCAACTCTTTCCTCGTGTCGGGAACTAGAATTTGGAATAATTGTCCTCGTGACGTTATAAATTTTACATCCCTAACAACTTTCAAACGTGCATGTAAGGATTTCCTCTTGAATTCATAGACCAACTGGAACAACATGTGTATGAACGTACGAGTGAATGACCATAGTAGGCTAAAACTTTGTTAAAACTTCATGTAATGTTATTACTGTACGTAATTTGTATAGCTTAGTTGCCACTTTAATTCTAGTATTCAAGTTTTCCTAGTATTTACGTTTGGCAGGTTAAAATTAACATATGTGAGTATTCATGTAAGTTGCATTGTGTGTGGCTAAGTGTAAGAGATGGTCTAGAGCCCTAACTTCGCCACAATAAAGGCACCAATAATAATAATAATAATAATAATAATAATAATAATAATAATAATAATAATAATAATAAATGGCAGGAGTAGCTACCGTTTGACAATTGAAACCAGACTTTTTCTTACATCGATTACCGAAGTTCACCACAACACGTCCAGGAAATGGTCCGAGGAACGTAAGATAGAGTTCAGCAGAAAATGATAGATTACTGGTTCAATAGAAAGGCTCAACATTTCAGCAAATAAGCAGCCGCCAAACAATCCACCAATAATACCAGAAGTGGCAGACAACAAGCACAGTGGTCCATAGGTGGCCTAAACGACCAAACAAGAAGAAGATCTCTATTATAATGTGACAATAGTGGGCTAATTCGTGTTGACCGACTGAGGAGATACGACTGACAGTTAGTAGCCTATAGGCAACACTGAAAAGATGGCTTCAAAACTTGACATAGTATACAACATTTTGTTGGAGATTTGCTAACATTTGAGAAGATATCTGAAGACGGAGCCTACATCCGCTCAAGGCTGACTAGAGAGCCCTTCTTATTAGAGGATTGGAGATACAAGTTCTTGCTACCATCTACGGACACCTGGAAGAGTCAATAGAATATCGAACCCTAACAAGAGAATATATTTGGATGGGGTTCTAGTCAACAGAGGCCATGACAAATAGAGCCTGGAGAGAAACGAACCAATGGTTGGTTCCTTAGTTTAGGGGCTGCGACAACGCGGGCATGTAGCCCCGTGTACTTTGGGTGTGTGCAGAATCTGTCTGATAACCTGTGTTAATTGTGATGGCTGTATTAATGTGTGTTATCTGTAATTGAGGTAAGGACTGCAGACGATCAATTTCCAGTAGGCTATTTCCTACTTTTGCTAACAAATGCTACCGTCAACAAACCTAGCTGTAAACTTGGCTACGAGATGCCACCGCTACCAGAACCTGGCAGCGAACATTGGCCTTCAATAGAGCGTTAATCAAATATAACCTACAAATTCACACAATTGTAGCCTAGTTAGTGGAAGGTTCTCTTACGTGCCATAAATCAATGACATGGGCCTGCTGGATTTACTTCCCCTCCAAAGGTAGGCATACTAAGGGGTTTTAACGCTCTTAAATAATCCGACGACTTCGGCCGGGTTTGAACCCGCGATCTTGGGCATAGAAGCTCAGCATGCTATCAACTACGCCACTGAATCCGCCAAAGTGTTCTTGTTAATATAATATACTATTGAAGAAATCCTTGCCTGTTTTATTCTTTGGATTATTGACTTTGAAATTACAGTACTGTGTTTAGTAAGGTTAATTTCGTTATAATTATTTTTAAACAATATTGAACAGAATTGACATAGTGCCTTTTACCTCCGGCATACAGATACAGTAGGTCTATATATTTAGATGCTCTGGCTGCGTGGCTCAGCGGTCACGTTCTCGCTTGCTGGTTTCAGGATCGAATCCTGGCGAAGCCAATTGGCATTTGCCGGTGCGAAAATGCCTTGGAGCCGTATCAGTAGCCCAGTTGTTAAAAGGGACGTAAAACCAATAACTCCTTTTGAACATGTATAACGCATGTCTGAAGGCAGGCGTTTTTAGTGCCTGCTGGAAGAAGGCCAGACTAGTTCTTATTAGTAAAGGAAAATTGGGAGGAAATTCGCCTTCATCATACAGGCCATTATGTATGCTGGATACGGCTGGAAAAGGATTAGAAAAACTATTACAGCCTAGAATATTGATGGCAGTTCAATCAGCTGGAGATCTATCTGCCCAACAATACGGCTTTCGGAAAGGGCACTCGACTATTGATGCTGTGCGGGTAGTTGTAGAGACTGCAAACAGAGCTCAGATGGGTAACCATTACTCACGTAAAGTTACGCTACTTGTGACTCTAGATGTGAAGAATGCCTTTAACTCTGCCCAGTGGAGTGACATTTTGGTGGCACTTCAAGATAAATTTAGACTACCGAGATACCTCAGGCAGATAATGAGGGATTATCTAAAGGACCGTATTTTGCAGTACGATACCGAGGAAGGACATAGGACTAAAAGATTAACCGCTGGGGCAGCTCAAGGATCTATTCTTGGGCCAGATCTCTGGAATATTGCATACGATGGCCTGCTTCGGCTGAAGATGCCCGAAGATGCAATATTGGTAGAATATGCTGATGATGTTGCTGCTCTGATTGTGGCTCGTGATATAGAGCTGGCGTAACTGAAACTCAATCAGGTAATGCGACGTGTCACAGATTGGATGACGGAACATAAGCTGTCATTAGCAGACCATAAAACGGAGATTGTTGTGCTGACGAGAAGGAGAATCAACACACTTGTACCAATGCAAGTGGGAGGGACGATGATTAATTCATCAAGGAGTACGAAGTACTTGGGTGTGACGCTAGATACGAAGCTCACATTCTGGGCCCATATTCAAAGAGTGACGGATAAAGCAGCAAATATCTTGACCGCTTTGAGCCGATTAATGGGTAATATTAAAGGTCCGAAGCCTAGCAAACGACGTCTCCTGATGACAACAGTCCAGTCCATATTACTCTATGGAGCTGAGATCTGGGCTGAGTCCTTACGGTTCGAGAAATATCGTAAAAGGATAGCAGCAGTACAACGAAGAGGAGCACTGAGGATCTCATGTGCATATCGCACTGTTTCAGAGCCTGCTGTTCTAGTGGTAGCGGGAGTAGCACCAATTGATTTACTTGCCTTAGAGCGTCAGGAAGTGTGGCGCACCAAAGAAGAACTGGACATACACCAGGCAAAGACGTCTGCACACAACCATTGTATGGAACGATGGCAACAGAAGTGGGATGATGAGACACGAGGTCGATGGACAAAGAAACTTATTCCGCGTCTGGCTGACTGGGTTGATCGAAACCACGGAGAGGTCAATTATTATTTGACACAGTTCCTAACAGGCCATGGATATTTTCGGAGATTCCTGCATCACATAGGCGTGGCTAATAGTCCTTTGTGTCATTATTGTAATGAAGAGGATGATGCGCTCCACACATTCTTTGTGTGTGAACGCTGGTCAACATATAGAAGAGATCTGCAAGCTTCTACAGGGGCAATCACGCCGGACAACATCCTACAGATGATGCTCCGAAATGATCAAACATGGAATCAGATAGCTATTTACATAGAATGTGTCCTGCGCCAGAAGAAGAGGGAAATGGATGCGTTCGAACATCCATAAGAAAAAATGAAGAAAGAAGAAGTCTGAATGACTAAGTAAGCACGACATCACCCTGAAGTAATGCGAGAGCGGTTCCGGGGTGATGAACACATCGTGGGAAAAGGGATGTGGTTTTTAGTGGGTAAGAATCCCACACTACTGTGGAGTGCGGACCCTTCACATGTGTCTTTTGAAGATTTTCCACAGTCCCTCGTAAAAAAAAAAAATATATTATATTAAGGCAAACTGAAATATATTTTACTAGGTTAAGTGAAGATTTTTTCTTTAAAAAATGATAGCCAGTATTTTTACGAGCGCTATGTATGGTGGTTAAAATGTGAACTACTTGGTGGGCTCGGACGTGTTAGGAAATCAATATGGCGGCCTAGCAAGCAAGCAAGCAGTAGTAGCAGCAGAGTAGAGGCTGGGCTTTGGTCAGGGAAACGGCCGGAAGGTATATAGTAGGAGAAGTGTGGGTAAGGGGGAAGGCTAGAGAGAGGGGTTGAATCGATGTTGGTCGGGTCCTTGCCTTGCCTTGCTGTGCCTTGGCGGCGAGGCTGCGCGGGCATCTGACCCCCTATTTCCATCCCCCCACCACCACCCTCTCACATATACACACATACACACACACACACACTTAAACCGTCACGTGACCTCAGCATCCCTCTCTCTCACTCTTGCCCACCTCCCCCAACGCACACACAGCCTTGTGGTTTTAGTCGAGCTTCCACGCTATTCGCTAGTGGGATTAGAAAATTCTCCAAGGCCCCTGTGTATGTGTGTGTGAAACAGAAAGAGACAGACAGAGAAGACTGTGATGAGGGGGTGGAAAGAGGGAACTGAATCCAGAGGGTGGTTTTGGGACTTAGAGTAGAAACTGAAGAGAGGATAGTCACATTATGTTCTAGTGGTCCCTAAATTTGCTTTAGAAGCTGTCTCAATATTTTTGCTGCGAAGTCATAAGTACTTCTTTTATTAATGTAAAAAAAAGTCTTAGCAAAGTAAGCAATGTCCTCAGTTGTGGCAAACGTTTAAGGGCTAAAGGGCACAGAAAGGTATCAAATTGTGAGTTTTCGACAGCTCTATTAAACTGTATGTACGAGTATGTCTACTCCTTATTTTGTCCGTGCAAGGTCGCAGGTTCGTATCCTGGTGCAGTCAGCTGGCATTTGTGGGTGCGCAAATGCGAGAGAGCCGTGTCAGTAGATTTACTGGCACGTTAAAGATCCCATTCGGGGAAAAATTCCGGTACCTCGATGTCTCTAAAAAGGGACGTTAAACCAATAACATTATTATTATTTTTTATGTTTCCAACAGGGTCGGGGATGAGATGCGATGAAATTCTAATGTGACGGGTGGATTTTACGGACGGATGGCCTTCCTGACGCCAACCTCATGAGAGGAGTTAATGAGAGATGAAATGAATGAAACTGGAAAGGATGTGGAAGGAAGCGGCCGTGGCCTGTCAGAAGGTAACGTTCCAGCATTTGCCTGTGGAGTTGAAAATGGGAAACAACGGAAAACTATTTCAAGGAGGGCCGACGGTGGGGCTCGAACCTACGCCTACCGAGCCAGCAGAGAGCTTCTCCTCATGGCCTAATTCTGCACTTTAGTGAGAGTAGCTACCGCTGTCGGTGCAGCTCTATCACACTAAAAAATAAAATGAAAATCACTTCCTACCTAAATGCAGTTCCGAAAAAACAGCCTAAAATTGCTTGTTTCTTCAATCGTTATCTTTTTGATTAAAATCCTAGCCAAATTAACTTATTTTCATAATTCTTTGTGAAGCCTCCGTGGCTTAGGCGGCAGCACGCCGGCCTCTCACCGCTGGATCCGTGGTTCAAATCCCGGTCACTCCATGTGAGATCTGTGCTGGACAAAACGGAGGCAGACAGGTTTTTCTCCGGGTACTCCGGTTTTCCCTGTCAAAATTTCATTCCAGCAACACTCTCCACTATCATTTCATTTCATCTGTCATTCATTTAATCATTGCCCCAGAGGAGTGCGTCAGGCCTCGGCAGCCGGCACATTTCATATCCTCGCCGCTGGATGGGGGCTTCATTCATTCCATTCCTGACCCGGTCGGAGACTGGAAGCAGGCTGTGGATTTTTTCACATAATTCTTTGTATTATAGAGTAGTTGAAAGAAGTAGGCCTATACCTTTACTCATCTGCTGACCTGCTAAGCCTAACGCATCTCAGGATTTTATTTCGGGGTTTACTCCCTTAGCCTTTGAAGATCCCTTTTCTCCACAAGGCAGTGGTTTCCTCTTCTAATTTTACCCAGAGAGAAACACCAGTTGGAAGACCGAGAAGAAGGTGGTTGGACCAAATTTTGAAGGACATTGGAGAAGCTGGATTGGATGTGGCAGAAGGGATGGAACAAGAAAAATGGAAGGACAGAAAGGAGTGGAGGAGGCTTGTAAACCACACCCGGGTGACAGGAGTGGGACTTCGATGATGACGACATAATTCTTTCTTTAACGAGTTCCTTGGTTCAATACCCTCAGACATATTTTTGATTTAAAAGAAAATCATCACACCGGCAGTAGTTATAAGGGCTTAAGTGAAACTCTGCATTGAATCACACTAGTGCTCGTAGTAGTAGAATAGGCAAATTGATAATCTAATTGACCGGATATGGTTGAGTTTCCGGTGAAAAATCATCGGTCTACCGCGTGGCATCATGCCGGCACCTCGTAAGAAACGTTTGGGGTGTTCTTTAAGTGAGAATACAGCGAAACTTATTGGGGAATAAATATAGGCTATAGGCTATTTTTCAAACATGAAAATAGTGTATGTAGGCCTACTTGTAAACCGGATGAATCAGCTGCCCCTCGTAATAATGTTTCATGCAGCCCAACTAACGCGTGTCATCAGGAAGGTCGATATTTCTCTGCTTGCATCCAGTGTTGACAATTTGGTGTTTTTAGCACCAGATCTGCTGTTTCTGAAGTTTGTCTGGTGCCAGAAATGTTCTAATAGCGCCATAGCAAAATACTGGTGTTATTTCAATAAAACCAGTGCCAAACCTGGTGCTTAATGGATTTTTCCATGAAATTGTCTCCTATGACAAATAAATCAATCCAGGAAGCCATATAGGCTAATAGTTTTAATAAAGTTAATCAATTATGATAGGCAATGTTCAGCCTTACACGTGTCAAGGTCAACACTCCAGCAGGGGAAGTCCCTGCAATTCTCGTTCTTATGCATAAGTGCTAAGTAAGCGCGACATGCAGGGCTCAGTGCGCACTTGTACAAAGAATCCACCTATCATCTATTTTCTTCCCAGCTTCGAGGGGATTTCCCAGTTTCATGCGAAGGCAATTTATGTACATTCGCTCCCTCACTCTAATGCAGATGTAGGGAGAGTGTTTAGTCAAGTTTAATTGGTGAAAACAAAGCAAAGAAATCGAATGAATTCAATTCTGTGTGTGCGATTTGGAATAAAAACAAAGGGAATGTGCTATCACGACTACGAACTTCCGAAGGATATAATAGTGGCCAAAATTGGAAGTATGCAGAGCTACAGCAGTACTACACCTTCCTGCTCTAATTATGTAATAGCGGTAGCAGGCTCCGCAAGCGAGGAAGACTATTTTTAATGAAAGAAATGTAAGTAAAAAGTAGTTTATATAGACTACTTATAATTTTTGGTGTTTTTCTAGTGTTTTGAATCATAGAGTCCATCTGGTGTTTTAAAGCGTAGGGTTTAGTCCTTCCCCATTTCAAGATTTGGCAACACTGCTTGCATCCCGTATCGCACTAATGTACTGTAAGCATATCCTGCAAACGACGCCAACATAAAGTTCCTCATTTCTCTACTAGAAGTGCTATAGTGTTCAACGAGCTTAGATATCTAACCTCCTTGACTTTCATAGTGATTCAAGGAACAATGAAATTCGACATATAAGCTACCCTCTGGGTGTCAAATTACAAAGCTTGCACTCGGCACCCGAGGCCATACGATATTATTATTATTACTTACTTTCCGGATAAGCCTAGTATGCGGTCAGCCTTGTCTCGGGAGACAAATTTTCTCCAAGGAATAAGTAGTCTATCTTGCTTTAGGTACATTTCATTAGGCGGCTTCGGTGGCGTAGTTGGTAGCATGCTGAGCTTCTATGCCCAAGGTCGCGGGTTCACACCCGGCCGAAGTTGTCGGATTTTTTAAGAGCGTTAAAAATCCTTCAGTATGCCTTCCTTCGAAGGGAAAGTAAAGCCGGCGCGGTGGTCCCATGTCATAGATTTATGGCATGAAAGATAACCTCCCACTAACTACAATTGTGTGAAGCCCAAATTTGTAGGTTAGAATTGATAACACTCTATTAGTTACAACGTTCGCCGCCAGGTGCTGACTGCGATGCCATCTAGTAGCCAAGTCCGTAAGCTAGGTGTCGTGGACGGTAGCATTTGGAAGCAAAACGTAGGGATTACTTGAAATTATTGTCTGCACTCCTTACTTGAATTAAAACAGATAATACACACTAATACAGCCATCACAATTAACACCGGTTATCAGACGGATTCTAAGATTAACAGCCGAGGGGACCCGATGCGCTGGTCCCCCCTCACCCCAATATCTGCAGGCCAAATGGCCGGGCAGCGGTCACGTGGTAAACCTAGGCCCTTCATGGGCTGTAGTGCCAGGGGTAAGTTAGTAGAAATAATAATAATACAGTGAAACTTGGATAATTCGAACTTCAAGGGACAATTGAAAAATTCGAATTAAACAATAATTCGAATTATACAAAATGTTTCAAAAATTACTCAAACTTTAAGATTTAACAAAAAAAAACACTATATTTTTAGATACTATCAGTATATACAACAGTACTGGACTCAGTAATTAGCATTTCTACTGTTTGTCAAAAAAAGTCCGACATAGTAGATTGCTTTCTTGCTTTAATTTTCTCACGAGTAATATATTAATCTACGTCATTTAATGACTGAGAAAAAGAATCACATACGTTGTGTTGATTTTCAAAGAATATTCTGAGTTGTTGAACGTAATTGCCAATTGGATGCTTCTGCCGCACTCGGAATCGGTCGTTCCTGATCCTCCAAAGAATCATCGTCCTCATCTTAAGATGCGTCACCTGTAGCTTGGTTGGCGTTACTGAATACCTCGGTGATTATGTCCGCGTCACTAAGCTCGCCAGACACTGCAACATCTCACCAACATTAACAAATTCGTCATACGAGGTAGAAACCGTCACAATTTCCTCCAAATCGCTAACTGGGAACTTGGCCACATTCCAACACTGCTTTGACAATATTGTTTACAAAATAGGCTATACGAGTTATGAAATACAGTACTGCACTCTACCGTTTACGTAAAGAGTTCGAATTAACAAAAAAATAATCGAATTATCCATGATCTTTTAACATTGTTTTCATACAAAATGCTAGGGACCAAGCAAAATATTCGAATTAAAGACTGTTTCGAATTATAGAAGTTCGAATTATCCAAGTTCCACTGTAATAATAATAATCAGACAGATTCTACACACACCCAAAGTACACGGGGCTACACGACCGACTGAAAAGCATCAAACTTTTGTTTTGGCTATACACAGTATATAGGCTACAGGGTGAATAAATATGATGTTACAAACTTTGAGGGACGATGGAGGAAGGCAAATGTACCCATTTGAGATAAGGACCCATCGTCCGGAAACAATCGAGTCAACAGTTATTAATAATCGCAGTTGTTTAACGTCCGTCTTCAATTAGTTCTTAACAGACACAGGGGTGGCAGAATTTTGTTCCACAGGCGTTCTTTAACGTACCAGAAGCCAACGACATGGGGTTGACACGTGTAAACACTCGTGAAAGCCACCGACCGCAGTCGGGTTTGACCCCGCTATATTGGGATTAGTAGACCAACGCTGTATCCACTACACCACTGTGACGGCAGTCAAATAACGTTAAAGCAAAAATCGGTCTGATACCTCAATCCCACTCCACTGGATTTCTTCTCGAGGGGTCATGTTAAAAATCTTGTGTATGAGACACCTGTCGAGGATCTCCTGGCAGGAATTCTCGTTGCCTGCGACGCTGTTCTAACGACACCAGGGGTATTCGGATCCGATAGAACTTTGTGCGACGTTGCTATGCCTGCATTGACGCAGGGGGGACGACATTTTGAACAGTTGTTGTAAATGTAGCAGCTAGTGAAACGTGTGCAGGTAAACGATAGCATTTGGCTTATAACTTGTGACTCGATCGTTTCCGTACTATAGTTTCTTATCTCACATTGATCCATTTGCAGTCCCCCATCATCCCTGAAAGTTTGTAACATCATCATGGATACACCCTATATTATTTTCATGTGGACCGATGCCGCAATCGGATTGGCGGAGAATTTTTTTCTTTTCGCGAACATGAGGTTTCTAGTTTCCTCAGGGCGCGCGATCCTAATTGATAGACTCGTCGTATTTGCTGAGCCAGAGCGCTGTGTTTCAGGGACGGAATCCTTTTTAGCCTATTTTCATTTAAAACAAGATGTTCAGTAAAGAACATATAGCCTACTTTCTCCTAAATGCATGGGTATTGTTATAACTCTTTGTCTTTTTCAAGGAGTATGATCGAATGTTGGTTGTAGTAGCTTGTTGAAATACAACGTGCTATAGGGATATTAAACCTGAATATGAGGTGCCCTTTGCTAGTGCTACCTCTGTACCAAATTTCGTTCAATTCGGTTTCACCGTGTTTGAATTGATAGGGGGAATCGATTTGCACACATACTTGGCCACCATCTGCAAACTATTGGGCTGATGTTCTTGCAGTTTGGTCTGAATATGTTTCCCACATAATGATATGGTGTTGCAAAATTTCGTAGAGACTAGATTATTAGGTTGGTCGTAATTACATTTTACCTTTTAACATTTGGGTGGCCACGATTACGTTTCCGTCAAGATAGCGGTGATATAAAACATGACACTGAGGTGCCCTTTGCTAGTGCTACCTCTGTACCAAATGTCGTTCCATTCGGTTTCACCGTGTTCGAATTGATAAGGGGAATCGATTTTCACACAAAGATGGCCGCCATCCGCAAAATATCAGGCTGATGACCTATTAGTTTGGTCAAAGGATGCTCCCTCCATAAAGGTATGTTGTTGCTAAATTTGCTAGAGATCGGATGATTAGGCTAATCGTAATTTGATTTAAGCTTTGAACATTTGTGTGGCCGCCATTACGTTTCCGTCAAGACGGCGGCGATATAAAACATGACACTGAGGTGCCCTTTGCTAGTGCTACCTCTGTACCAAATTTCGTTCATTCGGTTCCACCGTGTTCGAATTAATAGGGGGAATCAATTTTGACATAAAGATGGCCGCCATCCGCAAACTATTAGGCTAATGGCCTATTAGATTGGTCAAAGGATGCTCCCTCCATAAAGGTATATTGTTGCAAAGTTTGGTAGAGACCGGATGGTTATGTTAGTCGTAATTTGATTTAAGCTTTAAACATTTGTGTGGCCGCCATTACGTTTCTGTCAATATGGCGGCGATATAAATCATGACACTGAGATGCCCTTTGCTAGTGCTATCTCTGTACCAAATTTCGTTCCATTCTGTTTCACCGTGTTTGAATTAATAGGGGGAATCGATTTTGACACAAAGATGGCCGCCATCCTCAAACTATTAGGCGAATGACCTATTAGATTGGTCAAAGGATGCTCCCTCCATAAAGGTATGTAGTTGCAAAATTTGGTAGAGATCGGATGATTAGGTTAATCGTAATTTGATTTAAGCTTTGAACATTCGTGTGGCCGCCATTACGTTTCAGTCAAGATGGCGGCTATATAAAACATGACACTGAGGTGCCCTTTGCTAGTGCTACCTCTGTACCAAATTTCGTTCCATTCGGTTCCACTGTGTTCGAATTAATAGGGGGAATCAATTTTGACATAAAGATGGCCGCCAGCCGCAAACTATTAGGCTAATAACCTATTAGATTGGTCAAAGCATGCTCCCTCCATAAAGGAATGTTGTTGCAAAGTTTGGTAGAGATCGGATGGTTATGTTAGTCGTAATTTAACTTAAACTTTGAACATTTGTGTGGCCGCCATTACGTTTCTGTCAATATGGCGGTGATATGAAACATGACACTGAGATGCCCTTTGCTAGTGCTACCTCTGTACCAAATTTCGTTCCATTCGGTTTCACCGTGTTTGAATTAATAGGGGGAATTGATTTTCACACAAAGATGGCCGCCATCCGCAAACTATTAGGCTAATGACCTAGTCATTTGGTCAAAGGATGCTTCCTCTATAAAGGTATGTTGTTGCAAAATTTGGTAGAGATCGGATGATTAGGTTAATCGTAATTTGATTTAAGCTTTGAACATTTACGTGGCCGCCATTACGTTTCCGTCAAGATGGCGGCGATATAAAACATGACACTGAGGTGCCTTTTGTTAGTACTACCTCTGTACCAAATTTCGTTCCATTCGGTTGCACCGTGTTCGAATTAATAGGGGGAATCGATTTTCACACAAAGATGGCCGCCATCCGCAAACTATTACGCTTATGGCCTATTGGTTTGGTCAAAGGATGCTCCCCCCATAAAGGTATGTTGTTGCAAAATTTGGTAGAGATCGGATGATTAGGTTAGTCGTAATTTGATTTAAGCTTTGAACATTTGTGTGGCCGCCATTACGTTTCCGTCAAGATGGCGGCGATATAAAATATGACACTGAGGTGTCCTTTGCTAGTGCTACCTTTGTACCAAATTTCGTTCAATTCGCATTCATCGTGTTCGAATTGATAGAGGGGGGGGGGACAGACATTCAGAGTACACACACTCACACACACACACACACACACACACACACACACACAGACACACACACACACACACACAGAGACACACACACACAGACTCACACACACACATACACACACACACACAGACAGACACACTTTTTTTCGCCCTGTGTTGATCTCATAAGTCTACTTTCATTTTTTGCAAAAATCGAAAGTAGGCTAAAAATAAGCTTATGAGATCACCTTTTGTTCGTATGTGCGTTTGCGTGTGAGTATGTGAGTGTGCCCCCCTAATAACTTCTAAACGGCTAGAGCGATTTAAATGAAACTCAGTAAGGTCAGAGCACCGTTATGGACGACCCCAACCGTGCCCTTCAAATTTTATTACGTCTCACCAATCCAACATGGCGGCTGTGCGAAATATTTCACCAGCATTCAATATCTCCGAAACTATTACCAATATCACCCTGAAATTTTGTACGGTGATAAAGGGCACTACTAGAAGTTCACCTATGAGGCTTTCAAAACCTGGTAACTACAAAACCAACATGGCACCCAAACGAAGTTGAGACTTTTAAATAAACTTTTGTCGTGATTTAACCATCCAAACGTAATCAAACTTAGTACAGCAAATGTTTATACACATTGAAATACACTGAGATTTAATTTAGTTCAATTGTTTACATAACCTCAAGATGGCGGCTGTGCGAAATATTTCATTGCCATTCTATATCTCCAAAACTATTACCGATATCAACCTGAAATTGTGCACGGTGATAAAGGGAACTATTAGAAATAGGCTACACCTATGAGACTTTTAAAAATCTGGTAACTACAAAACCAAAATGGCGACCAAGCGAAGTTGCGACTTTTGAATAGACATTTCTCGCGATTTGGCTATCTGAGCGTTGTGAAATGTGGTACAGTAAATGATTATACATATTGTAATGCACTGGCATCTAATTTAGTTCAATTGTATACACAAGTTGAAGATGGTGGCTGTGCGAAATTTTAAAATTATTTTGTATTTCTTGTGTCGTAATCATGCGATCGAAGTGAAAGTTTGAATAATGAAGCTACGCAACAATTTTCCTTTAATGGTAGACTACATAACTCTATGGCCTATACATATAACAATCCAAAATGGCGGCCATCCGAAATATTTAGACGGTTCTCAGTATCTACGAATATTTTACAGCAATGAAACTGAAATGTTTTATTTTCATAGAGGCTATGGACATAAGCTCACCTATAAGACTTTCAATAACATGGTGAGCACAAATCCAACATGGTGGTGACGCGAAGTATAAACATTTAAATGGACGTTTATCGCGATTTAACCATTCGAGTGCAGTGAAACTTTGTACGGTAAATGCTTATACAAATGTTACTCCACTGGCATGTAATTTATTTCAATTGTTTTCATAACCACAAGATGGCAGCTGTGATAATTTTAACATCTCGTTTTTACTCCTTGTGTGCTAATCATGCAATTGAAGTTTGAATACCACGCGTACATAATAATCTTCATGTTATAGTCATAAATAAAAATCCAACATGGCAACCATCAGAAATATTTAGACGGTTCTCAATATCTACGAATCTATTAACCAATCAAACTGAAATTTTGTATGTTGATAGAGGCTATTAACATGAGTAGGATATATGAAAATAGGCTGTATAGTTCTTCACGGAACTACTTGTTTTATTAAGCATCCGTAATTGCACACACAATATATAATAATATTAATAACAATAATAAATAATAATACTAATAATAGGAGATATCGAAACCTTTTCAGATAAATACAGGTGTAAGACAAAGTGATGGTTTCTGTTCAATATTGTGTCCTATAGAAAATTGTAAGAATTTGGAATGGAAAACTACAAGAACATAACATTTCGCCTAACAATTAATGCAACAATGCAAATCAATCTCTTGGAAGCTATTGTACCCTTGCGTAAAACAGTGTTTTTATACAAGATTCTGTCTTCGGGGCGTGTTCAGTCTGGTAGGCTTTTACTAGAGCTCCAATACCAAACGACTGCTTTACTACTACAAGGTTCATAAGCAAAACTATAAACTAATAAATGAGTGAAAAACAGATAAAATAAACACCATTTTATAACTGAATAAAACAAGAAATAACAAAACACTAACCTACTACGTTGTAGCAGGGGGAGAGGTGATACTCCCACGTGGCGCGTCCCAGGTGGCGGATAGGGGGGTCCTCACTGGCTTGCCAGCGGACTTGAGGGAAATAAAATACCTCTCGCGGACCAAACACTCTGTAAACAGCTGCAGAACATCGAGTGGCACCTCTCGATCTCAACAATCGAGTTGCAACCATGTGATCATTTCATGTGATCACCCCAACCTTTCACTTTCAACTTGTGAACCTGGCATGATGGATCGTATTGGATCACAGCAACTACCCCAGGCCCCGGACTTATACAGTTCGGGTTCTCCCGATCATCGGATTCTGGGGGATCGGGAGCATCATGCTGAGAAGAGTCGGAGCTTCTCAAAATCTCTTCGCCCGAAGAAAAAGAACTTCATCGGAACAGTCAATGTGAACACTTTGCTCAAAACTGGGAAACTTAAACATTTAATTGACACCTTGAATAAATTTGATATTCAAATTGCAGCCATTCAGGAAACACGTTTCCAAGACGAAAATCATTTTGATTCAGAAAACTTTAGGATATATAAGGGGAAACCAGCCATAAAAATTGGAGATAATTTATCACAATTTGGAACAGCGTTTTTTGTAAGAAAAACAATAGCCAGTTCAGTACTCAACTTTACTTCTCCCTCCGAAAGGATCTCCGTTCTCTCAATAAAATCAAGCAACAAGGCATACACATTGATTAATGCCCACGCTCCCATAAACAATGACAATAAGAAAAACCCTCAGAAAGTAGAAGACTTTTGGGAACTCCTTGAGGAAACCATCAGCAAAATTCCTAAACATCATGTGAAAATTTTACTCGGTGACTTTAACGCACAGGTTGGTAGAGAAAAGAAGTATAGGTCCATAGTTGGTCATCATCCAGCACATTGGAGAACAAATCAGAATGGTGAGCATCTGATAAATTGCTGTAAATCCTTTAATTTGAGGCTCATGTCTACATATTTCACCAGGTCTCCACACAAGAAGAAAACATGGAAATCACCAAATCCAGCACTAGGAGAATTCCAAATTGATCATGTAGCAGTGTCCAAACAGAACATATGTGAAATCCTAAATGTTAGAGTGCGCAGGGGAGTGATTGACTCTGATCACTACTTAAGCCAAATCAAAGTGAAATTCCAGCCTAATAGATCCAAACCAAAAACTAAGAGATTACTAAGAGTGGATCCGGAGCACCTCAAGCAGAACGCCAAAGAATTTCTTCAGGCCATAAAAGAGCAAAATCCCAAAGACTGGAGGGACTTAGGAAACTCAATTCTGACATCAGCACAGAAGTTAGGGCAGCCCCCAAGGAAAAGGAAACACAGATGGTGGAACACAACCTGTGATAAAGCAATTGAAGACAGAATTAAAGCCTGGAATAAATGGAACGGACATCAGACAACTGAACGATGGGAATTATTCCTTAAGATCCAGAAATCAACAGCTAAGATCATCCGCAGGGAGAAGCGGACATACGACAGGAATAAACTCATAGAGATAGAACAGGATTTCCTAAAAAACAACACCAGAAGTTTCTATAAGACATTCCGTGAGAGTCTGTCTAGTTATCAACCACCTAGCATATGTTTCAGTAGACCAGATGGCTCACTAGAAACAAACACCAAGGAAAACTGCAAGATCTTAGCAGATTACTTCCAGGACCTACTCAACTGTGACCCACCGAAAGAAAAAATGCACTTTGAAAAGCCTGCACCGAATCCAGATTCACATCCACCGACAATGGAAGAAACAGCTGAAATCATTCAATCTCTTAAAAACAACAAAGCACCGGGAGAAGACGGTATTACCGCTGAAATGTTGAAACTCGGTGGGGAAGAGGTCACCAGAAGAATCCACGCAATTTTAAAAGCAATTTGGGAAACAGAAGTGATCCCACAGGACTGGAAGTGCGCGTTAATACATCCATTGCACAAGAGAGGTAACAAAACTGATCCAAACAACTATAGAGGTCTATCCCTATTATCTGTGGCCTATAAAATCCTATCTAAAGCTCTTCTGAACAGACTAGAGAAACAAACAGACCATTTGATTGGTGAATATCAAGCGGGTTTTAGAAAAGGGCGTTCATGTGCTGAACAGATATGGAATCTGAAGATGATTTTGAAGATCCGCAGATCCAACCCCACAATTGTCACCTTTGTGGACCTAAAGAAAGCATATGATTCTGTGGACAGGCAGACCCTGTTTGAGACGCTAGAAGAACTTCAAGTGGACAGGAAGACCAGAGAACTGATTTGTCAGACTCTCACCAATACAACATCGAAGGTGAAGTTTCTTGGGGAAATTTCTGACTCTTTTGAAGTACGAACAGGTGTTCGCCAAGGAGACGGACTTTCACCCCTTCTATTTAACCTGGTTCTAGATAAAGTCATCAGAGAGTGGGAAAAGAACATCAAAGGCGTTAGCATAGGAACTGCTGGAAACAAAATCAATGTGAAATGCTTGGCTTTCGCAGATGACCTAGCAATTATCACTAGGAACAAAGAAGAAACTAAGCATGCTATTGAGACATTATACAGAATAGCATCACAAGCAGGCCTTCAAATATCATTTGAAAAAACCAAGTACATGAAGAATTTTCAGCAAAAGAAGAAGAAAGAAAAAATAGAAACAGCGTATGGAGCAATTTCACAAGTAGAATTTTTTAAATACCTTGGAGAAATAATTCTTCCTTCAGGATTGGACAGTTTGGCTAACACAGAAAGAGCCTCAAAACTTCATAGAGCATTCAGACTAACATGGGATCACTATAATAAAAGAGTAATGTCACATAATGCAAAACTGAAACACTACAAAACAGTTGTACTACCGGAAGCTCTATATGCTTCAGAAACCATAGCTTTAGGAGGTCATTCTAAAATTGCAAATATAGAAAAGCAAGAACGTAAAATTCTTAGAAAAATATTCGGCCCCACACAAGAAAACGGAATTTGGATTAAAAGACGAAATTCAGACCTATACCGTCACACAGATAGTTTCAGCAACACGGTACGAAAAAGACGTTTAACATTTTATGGACACCTCTTCAGGATGGACGATTATAGACTTACAAAAAGGTTATTCAATGTAATAAATTCTCAGAAATCAAGGATAGCCTGGCTGGATGAATCAAGAGAGGACCTGCAAGAGTTGAACATCGGAGAAAATATTCTGAGAAACCGCAAAGTCTTCAGGACCGCAGTAACAAAGCACAAGTTTAGGGTGAAAACTAGTGGCAGGACTGGAACCAAGTGGACAGAAGAACGGAAGAAGCAGCACAGTGACTTCATGAAGAGATTTTGGGAAGATAGGAAGGCGAATATCATCAAGCCGAAAAACAAGTTCAAGCGCGCTCTATAATGGGCAAAACGCAAAAAGAAGAAAGAAAACACTAAAATAAACACAGTCCTTCCTGAACTTAACTCCCACTGAACACAAAATTACAAGGATACGAGTGGTGGTGTATTCTTTGAATACACGGTACGAGAGATTACAATTTTGAATGCTTTTGCATGTTCTTTCCTTCCTCTGTGTCAAACACCAACAGTGATCTTCTATTTTCTCTTTGGTTCCTGTCTCTTATGTCTTCATGAGTCTGTTCTAGATATATATTCTCTGTGACTCACCTAGCGTCATCTAGCAGCGAATCTCTGAAGCTCTTCAACTCTTCCTCGCGCAAGAGGAATTCCTTCTCCATCTGGCCACCAGATTTTGCTGCCATCGCCAGCTATTATCTCCATGAGCAAGAGATCTACGTCTACTTTTTTACTCATCATGCTGCGCTAGTATCGCCTGTTATCAACTCTTTGAAGACCAGCTCAGCAAGAGAAGATCATTTTTTGTTGTAACATTGGCAATGCTTATATGTTCTCCTTTTGTCTCCTACCCCCCACTCTTTTCCCCTTCCTTGGACCCTCCGTGCTCCGTTGAGCAGGTCTCACTTCTCAATCGGCAGTTGCCTCGGTCAGTTAAAGCTCCTCTCGAGCTAGTCTCCTCAAACCAAGAGGCACACACTCTTCTACGCCATGTTGGCAAGGTAGTTGTCATCAAAGGAAACTTCGCCTTCAACATGAAATCAAGATAAGTACCATCTTAAAAGTTTTAACCTCATCTTCATGGTTTTAACTTCCACGTGCTTTTAACGATACTTTTATAGACAGTGTGAAATTATTTATTTTGGGGCAAAAATCATTCTTCGTGGGATTTGCCATGTTAAGCTTTTGCTCGTATAAGCTAATCTTAATAAAAAAAGAGCTTTTCTTAAGCTATTCAAATGAGAAATCCTTTCACTACGTGGGATATTACCTAATACCCGCTATCTATAATTCACCAAGCTAGTTCCTCCGTTGGATTTTCTCAACCCCATTTTTCTACTAAGGTCGTTCTGGAACCTTCTAGATTCTGTATTTCATCTACAAGTCCTGCCGTTATGAAATTTTCACTCACTTGTGAGTATGCTATTTAAAATTGAAGAATCTCATTTCTGAATTAAAAGCTCAATAGCTAACTTTCTTCCACCGCTGGAACCGCTGGAATGTTCTATGGTACATTTAATTGTAACTCACAACTTTCTCAAGAAGTAGACTCTCACCTATATCGTGCAATCAGTTATTTCCATAATTGCAATAATTTTCTTTCTCATAAACTTTAGTGTTTCTATAGTGAACTTTGCATCCATCTTTATAGACTACAGTGATAACCAGTGCTTGCTCCACGTTTCTACCGCGTCGCGATCGTCCGTTTACATTAAATACGGCCATGAACATTGGGACTATATCCCAATGATCTTTCCTCAACCTTCTACTAACAACCCATATTAATAAAATTGTAACTTTTCTATAAGGTGTCACTCACGAAGTGCCCTTCCAACTTTGCTAGTTTAACATTAATTAATTTCTGCATAATCGCGTGTGTGATACACGTTTCAAATTCACATTGTTCCTTTCCTATAATCAGGGAAAACAATTCTTTAAACTCTTGAGCGAGTCATGTTCAGGTTTCACGAAATGGAAACTGTCCCATTTGGCTAGTGATTCCTACTCAAACTTGGGAAGTCTAGAACCTTCCTTTTAACTTTCTTCAGGTTTCACAGTAAGTGACCTGCCCTTATTTGCATAATAACCAACGTTAATTCTGTATAAATATAAGAAGTTGTAGGAACTTCTATTCCATTCTTTATGTTTTTCTTATTGTTATTTTAAAAGTTTTCACTCTTTAATTACTTCATTGGTTATTTGTTTAAATCTTATAAAGATTTTAGAAACATGTAAGGGTTTAAACCTCATAAATTGTCAATTGCCTGGAGCAATCGTTTAATGTGAGGAGGTCTGCGACCCCATTTCTTAAAAAAGTTTAAATGAACTATGTTTGTCAAAAATATATTACATAATTGTTAATAAGATTGAAACATATTTAATTGTTAAATTTATCAACTTCTTTGCATTGTTAAATAAATTAAATATTTGTTTTTGGATTCATAATTTCGAAAATACAACGGTTAAGCAAGATCCTGTCTTCCCTGACTCTTCCCAAGTGTATGCCATCGTTAACACAGAACAAATCTGCTATTATTTGTATTGCCAGACTATCATCCTTCCCTATAGTACTTTCATGCATGCTTGGGAGGAAATACACTAAAGCCTTTCTCTGGCAAACCGCCAAAGTCTTAGCTGCGGTTCCCGTCAGCTTCGACCAAGCTCGTACCCACTTTAGGTATCCGAGAACGGATTTGCGGTGGCAACCGCTTCTAAGTGTGTTTAAAGTTAAACTTATTAATTTTGTGGGACTCTCCTCCTATTTTTCTATCCTTTTTCTCCAATCCAAAATCTACTTCCTTTTCTTAATCATCTTCCCTTGGTGGGTGGGTTATTCCTCAGCCAATAAACTACCCAAGTGGCTTAGGAAAGTCCACTCCTGAAAATAAAATGTGGATTAGAAATTCCACTTGTCTGGTTAATGTGTATGCACGCGTATAACTATGCTAGAAAGAGAATAAGTACTATGATGAAGATTTGCTCACAAATGGAACAGCCAATATGCTCGCAAATCTTCATACTGCAAACCATTATCATGGCTTTATGGGATATGAACTTAGAATGGCTGTACAAGAATAATAATCGACTGACACACGCAACCATTAAAAAAATTACATAATTAACAGATCTCCAACGAGATCGCAAGTGAGTCAGAATACTCCAAACAATACAAGAGCCTGCCCTCGGGCTCAAATGCTCAAACACAAACATGACAACAACGTGACGGAACATCAAGACCATTCGAGGTCAATGAACATGAAAGTAAACAAACGAAGAAAAATAACATGCCTAAACCGGCTGATATTTACATGAAATAAAAAAAACCAGGAATAAGTTAACACACTGGGAATCAATCAATCAATCATAGCGCGAACAGCTCCCATTTACCGATTAAAATACTTTTATCATTATTCAGGCTTTCTTTTAAAATTAAAACAAACATTTTATGAAGAACGGAAACCCAGCCCGTCTTACTAATGAGCACAGCTTGCTCTTATCTGATCGGAGTCCGCCTGGTAGAAATTCCTCCCTGTCACTCATCAACATATGGTTCACCAAGCCCCTCTTACCAGCTTTCTGTCATGCTATTAATAACAGGTGACCTGCACAGCCCCGTTAACTCCATCCTGCAATCGCGACATATAAATTCACACAAGATCTCACCAATTCCTTTGAATTGCAAGAACATCACGTAGGGTTCCCAACATTTGCCTCGCAAGGTTAAAATGCGGAACGAGGGAAAGCGGCAGACAGAATTTAGACGTTCCCGCAAGCTAATATCCCTTAAAACACAATTGCAGACACAACAAAGCTTTGGGCTGAACAAACACTGGTCTACCACAGGCCGGTACTCGATTCAGATATCCCTAGTTTCGTGTCCTGGGACGTTCCAAGAATTTATTTCCAAATCGTTACTTTGAGTGGGCAAACGACCCCTCACTTAATAATTGCAACAAATGGCAATAAACAACACTAGCCTGAGTAACAATAAAAAATAGGCACAACAAAGATTTACCATCAATTCTACTATTTATTCTAATTAATTCAGTTTCGCTTCTGCTATAATACTGATTCCCAAATCGTGCCACTTAGCCGCAAATTTACGATAGCAAACACGCACTCGGTCGTGCGTGTGGCCCCGTGTATTTGAACAACATCAAAAATATATTCACAATAATAAAATACAAATCGTCTCGCTGCTACATGCATTAACTATAGTGTGCCAGTAACAAACAAAGACTCTACATTTAAAACACACAAACAAAATATTTACACAAAAATTAATCCCATAAAAGCCATAACCAGTTTGACAAATAATATGCATTATTTTGTACTTATTTCTTTCTGCGACAGCCTCATTTTACATCGCCAGACATACTCCCTTCAGAGCGCTTAGCTCATGTCAGCCCTTATGAGGCCGAACAAACGCTGGTTCGAAGTCTTTTCCTGGACCTGGAGTTCCATCTTGAAGCTGAATAAAAATGTTAATTATAGTCACACGTTAATATCTCTTGCTAAATTTTGCCAAAGGCTACTGCTTTCACCAATTGTCTTGTGCAAAATTATTCGAAGAACTTGTCCCTATTATTTGTAGACTAGTCATGGTAACCTACCTAAATTTCACTGACTCTACAACTTTCAACACTAAGCTGTAACAACTTCATTTCAATGTTTCAATAATAATCAGTAGAATGAATGCCTCTAATAGAATAAACTCTACGGTATCAAAAAGAATGCCAATCGAATAACATAACTGAATGCCTCACAGTATCAAAAAGAAAAATGCCCGTCGTCAACTCAAACGACAGTATGTATGTGGTTCTGGCGAAGAGACGAAGGGAAGGGGAAATCCAGCACTAACTTCTTCAGGTTTGCGACTATTGGCATGCAAAAGATATCAATCAACTCGTAATTAATCACAGGTCACAATTGAGCCGTCGTGCTCAAAAATCGATCATGGGGTTCTTCACTCCAAGATTCCCGCTTTTCATCGCCAGGTCGGCGTCAGACGCACCTTTTGGCGCTACAAGAGGCGTCCCTCTCTGATTGGTTGTTCATAATGTCAAAGTCGCAGGTTTAAACAGAAGCCTCTGCCATATGATTGGTTAAAAGTTCCTCTCATCTCTTTCTCTCAGCAACTATCTTTCTCCGGACGCTAGGGTCACAAAGAAAGTACGGTTGAAATGAATCAAACTCTCAACCCACCTTTGTCTTCACTTGCACCTGCCAATACATTCCGATCTATCGTCATCTCTTTGTTTCATGGCTGGACATGTCCACTCGAACTGTCTCCATTATAAGCTCCTCATTTCGCAATCCTGTCTGGCCTTCTGAGTGATTCAGGCAGTAACATCATAGTATAATGAAATAAATAATGTAGAATCATTTATATGCGTAGCTTATAAAGGGTTCACTATAGCCAGTAAAACAGGTTTGAGAATCTCGATAGAAAAAAATAATACAACATCCAGAACGCTCCAAATTTTTTGACAACAGATGTTGGTAGAGTCGAGAAAGTATGAAAATTCAAATATCTAGGAGAATTAATTCAAGAACATGGTTTAGACAAATTTGCTATAGAAGAAAGGGTAGGCTACACAAGATGGAAATAGCATATGGTATTACGAAGAATGTTTATAGCATAGACATAGACATTTGTAAGCAGCGATGTACAGTATATCTGACTCACTAGTCCCACACACTTCCATTTGTGACTACATTTCCCGCACATTACTTTCTGCCATACTGGTTTGCACTCGAATGGACTCGGGTACTATGCAATCCAATATTAAAATCAGTGGAAATCAAGGAGTTAGTCCACAGATTGGATAGATCCATGTGAAAATATTGTGGTCAGCCACGACGAGGATTGTTCGTCATCTCATTCAGACTCGATGCGCATTAATCCCTGATTTCCCCTGAATAATGTGGATAGTTACTTGTTTATTAACATGTTCCTACAATGCATCATCTTCTGTAAAATATTACCATGACAAAGGACAGGCATTGTGAGAGTAGAAGACCACTGACACATGCGCTGATTGGCACAGAGAGGAGCAGCAGATCAGCGTGCTTTATAACTTTGTAATACAGTTCTCCTGTGAAACAAAACGTCCCACGTAATACGTCTTAAATGGTATGTGGGATCGACGTGACACAGTTCTGGCAGGGACTTGTTAACTTGTTTATTCGCACTTTTTAATAAAAATAATCGACATTTATAAAATCATTGTGCGAATCGTAAGCTAGGAGTAATTCTCCTTCTTATGAATGTTCATTTGTTACGATCGGTGCGTAACGATGCGTCGCGCAGTGGTATCGTTCGCACCTGCTGTTCCCAAGGGCGCAGGATCGAATCCTGGCGCAATCAGTTGGCATTTAAGGGTACGCAAATGCGAGGGAGCCGTGTTAGTATATTTACTGGCACGTTCAAGATCACTTTCAGGGCAAAATTCTGGCATCCCCACGTCTCTAAAAGCCTCAGTATTTAAAAGGGTCCTTATATACCATCCGCCCGATTTTACTTTTGTGTGGGCTAGACACTACAGAGTTCTGGCAGGGATTATCGTCTTGCTTCTTTTTTGTTTAAACACATTTTATAAACAATTACTTACATATATTTCCGTTGACTTTTCACGAAATGCAAGATTTTTCTTGTAGTATTGAGACGATTTGGCAATTTTTGGTACAAACCACACCTTCTAACTCCCTCTGGTTTAAGAGCTTGAGTTTTGTGAAACATACACCTTAGCGTATTATACATGATGCTGTCCAAGTCTATGGAAGAAGTCAGTCTTGGCACGAACCTTAGAATAATAATAATAATAATAATAATAATAATAATAATAAAAATAATAATAATAATACAAATACTCTCCAGAAAGTGTGCTGGAAAACGAAGATTACAAGCTGTATTGGGATCGCACTATTCAAACTGACAAAACAACTCCTCATAATAGACCAGACATAACTTTAACTGATAAGAAGAACCATCACACGCACTTGATTGACATATCTGTTCCGAATGACCATAATATCCACCATAAATACAGAGAGAAGATTGATAAGTATACTCCTCTAGCTATGGAGGTGGCTAGAATCTGGAGACAAAATAAAAAACGTGACGATCCTCCCTTTCCTCCTTTCTCCTACTGGCCTGACACCTAAATCCTTTTCAGTAAATCTAGCCACACTAAATCTTCCCATTTACACCCACACTATTGCACGAAAGGCTGCAATTCTGAAAACCTACAGCATCGTTAGAGGATTTTTGAATACACACTAGGATTTTCTTGGACCCTCTTGTGAAAAGGAGGCGTGGAAGATAAGATAAGAAAATTAACTGTCAATCATCTATGTTATACAGTAAAGTTTGAAAATGTATACTATAGGCTTAAGTGTTACCGGTACTTTACTCATTTACTTGTACGTAATGTACCGATATGAGTCAAGTTACCAACTGTGAGTTGAGTAAATAAAGAAATAATAATAATAATAATAATAATAATAATAATAATAATAATAATAATAATAATAATAATAATGTTATTGGCTTGACGGCCCTTCTAACTACTACGGCTTTTAGAGACGCCAGGGTACCGGAATTTTGCCTCCGAAGGATGTCCTTAACATGCCAGTAAATCTACTGACACGGCTTCCTTTGCATTATGCTCACTCAAATTCTCCCTGCGCCAGAATTCGATCCTGCAACCAAGAAATTTAATTGAGGTCTGAGGGCTGGAACGGGGTACGCACAGCCTCGTGAGGCAAAACGGAGAAGAGTTGGGTTGGATTTCCATCTCAGTCATCCTGGAAGTGGTTTTCCTTTTCTACTCCAGGCAAATGCTGGGGTGCTTCCTAACTTGACGCCACGGCCACCTCCTTCCCAATCCTCGCTGTTCATAACAAATATCCACACTACTACAGATACCACAATAAGTTATGTGTTTGAGTGTTCAGTCTTTTGACTGGTTTGATTCAGCTCCCCATATCTACTTGTCCTGAAATTTATTTATTTGTTAATTTATTTAGGCTATTTATTTATTTATTTATTTATTTATTTACTACGTGGAGCTAAATGACCACGATGTCACAAAAACCCTAGCCAATATGAAATAACTACATCTTTTGCTGTAGACTAAGCAAAATTCCGATGTTATTGGTTTTACATTCCTTTTTAACTACTGTGACTTTTAAAGACGCCAGGGTGCCAGAATTTTGCTTTCAAGGGGATCCTTAACGTGCCATTAAATCTTTTGACACAGCTCCCTTTGCATTTACGCTCACTCAAATACCATCTAACTGCACCAGGATTCGATCCTGCAACCTTGGGAAATTTAGTATCATAAACCAGACTGAGATTGTATATTTGGTTGCACAAGAAGGTAAGCACAACATGGAGTATCGTGAACCACCCTTCTCCCTGGGGAACTAGGAAGGTGTGAGGGTGATTCTAATTCTCACTTATCTCCCCTCTTTGTAGCACCCTTATCACACACCCTCCCCTCCCCTCCCCCCACGGAATACTTATCGCGCAGGCATTTCTTTGCATGTTTCATTTCCGCACAACCTTTTGCTGTGGCCACGCCAACTCTAACAACATTATAAGACACTCTCGTATCTTCCTTTTTGCCCGAGAAGCGTCTCGTCCTTAGAGAAACATGTCCCTTTGGGCAAGCCTTTGTCGATGTAGCATATGCGTATCCTAGCTAGGGAGAAAACCAATGCATTGGATGGCTTCGTATAGTTGAAGTCATCTTAACTTACTGTACTTAACCCAAAAACACATGCTCTCCCTCGCTCGCTCACGCCGACAGCGCCCTCATTCAGGGCTTCACTTGAACTTGCCGAGCTATAGCGGTACTTTGATAATGCCGAACGCAGTTTTTGGTGAAACATTCTTCTCCTTATTATTATTATAAACAAGCTGTACCCGGCATGCGTTGCAATGCCAATCAAAGAAAGTGTTGGCGTTGAAATTCTGTTTCTTGAAGTGCTTTTGGATACACAACATGTTAACTGCCTCTAAGCTATCGTAAAATGGATTTTCTAATTTAGAACCATTCGTGGAAGCGTGCACAACAACTTTCAAAAGTTTCATCGCTGTCACTCATTTGTTGAATCTACTCGTACGCTACCTGTTGTGAAATGGATTTACTAAGTCGAAACCCTTCCCTGGCGTGTACACAATAACTCATCAATGATTCATCGCAATCGGATGAATTGTATATGCACGTATACGGGGTTTTGTTTAAACGATTCGTGCGCTGTCACTCATTTGTTGAATCTACTCGTGCGCTACCTATTGAGAAATGTATTACTAAGTCGAAGCCCTTCCCTGGCGTGTACACAATAACTCATCAAGGCTTCATCGCAATCGAAGAATGGTATATGAATGCAATAGGGGATTTTGTTGAAACGCTTCGCGCGTCGTCACCCATTTGTTGCATCTACTCTTGCGCTACTTATTGTGAAATGGATTTACTAAGTCCCCTTCCCTGGCGGGTACACAATAACTGATCAATGTTTCATCGCAATCGGATGAATAGTATATGAACGCATACCTGATTTTGTTTAAACGATTCGCGCTCCGTCACTCATTTGTTGAATCTACTCGTGCGCTACCTACTGTAAAATGTATTTACTAAGTTAGAAACCGTCACGTAAGTGTCCACAACATCTCACCCAAGTTTCATCGCTATCGGACTAATGGGATATGAAGACATAGGGGACTGTATTGAAACGCTCCGCATGTCGTCGTTCATTTGTCGAATCTACTCGTGTGCTACCTACTGTGAAATGTATTTACTAAGCCAGAAACCTTCCTTGGAGTGTCCACCATATTTCACCCAAGTTTCACCGCTAACGGCAGAATGGTATATGACCTTATACGGGACTTTGCTGAAACGCTTCGCGCGTCGTCCCTCATTTTTTGAATCAACTTGTGCGCTGCATATTGTATAGTGGATTTACTAAGCCAGAAATTTTCCATGACGTGTACACAACATCTCACCCAAGTTTCATAGCTACGGACGAATGGTACATGAATGCATACGGGACTTGGTTGAAACGCTTCGCGTGTCGTCGCTCATTTGTTGATTCTACTCTTGCGCTACATATTGTAATATGGATGTACTCAGCCTGAAACCTTTCCTGGAGTGTACACAATATCTCACCCAAGTTTCATCGCAATCGGATGAATGGTATGTGAACGTATACGGGACGTTGTCGAAACGCTTCGCGCGTAGTCACTCATTTGTTGAATATAAACGTGCGCTTCGTATTGTAAAATGGATTTACTTAGCCAGAAACCTTTCCTGGAGTGTACACAACAATTCAGCAAACATTTATCACTATCAGACGACTGGTATATGACTTTATACGGGACTTTGTTGAAACGCTTCGCGTGTCATCGCTCATTTGTTGAATCTACTGGTGCGATACCTATTGTAAAATGTATGTACTAAGCCAGAAACCTTCCCTGGAGTGTACACAACATCTCACCCAAGTTTCATCGTTATCGGATGAATGGTATATGAAATTATATGGCACTTTGTTGAAAAGCTTCGCGCGCCGTTGCTCATTTGTTGATTCTACTCGTGCTCTACCTATTTTTAAAGGGATTTACTAAGCTAGAAACCTTCCCTGGAGTGCACACAAAATCTCAGCCTAGTTTCATCGCTATCGGACGAATGGTATATGAACGCAAACGTGACTTTGTTGAAATGCTTCGCGCGTCGTAGCTCATTTGTTGAATCTACTCGTGCGCTGCCTATTGTAAAGTGGATGTACTAAGCCAGAAAATTTCCCTGCAGTGTACACAACATTTTACGCAAGTTTCATAACTATCGGGCGAATGGTATATGAATGCATACGGGACTTTGTTGAAACGCATTGCGTGTCGTCGCTCATTTGTTGAATCTACTTGTGCGCTATCTACTGTGAAATGTATTCACTAATTTTGAAACCTTCACGTAAGTGTACACAACATCTCACCCAAGTTTCATCGCTATCGGACGAATGGTATATGAACACATACGGGACTTTGTTGAAATGCTTCGCGCATCGTCGCTCATTTGTTGAATCTACGCGTGCGCTACCTATTGTAAAATGGATTTACTAAGTCAGAAACCTTCCTTGGAGTGTACTCAACATCTCACCCAAGTTTCATCGCAATCGGACGAATGGTATATGAACGCATAGGAGACATACATACCCACAGACAGACAAACTATCACGTTACATTGATTTTTATATATATAGATAGATAATAGTTGAACAAGCGTGGTCCAAAGTAGGCCCATTCGAAACAAGAAGAAGAAGATAGATAATAGGCTATCGTATGACCTCGGATGCCGGGTGCAAGCTTTGTAATTTGCAACCAGAGGGTAGCTTGCATGTCGAATTTCGTTGTTCCTTGAATCACTATGAAAGTCAATGAGGTTAGATATCTAAGCTCCTTGAACACTTTAGCGCTTTCTAGTAGAGAAATGAGGAACTTTGTGTAGGCGGATAATCCCGAGATTAATTTTGCCATTATGAACGCGGCCTACTGAATTCAAATGGGTTCTTTGACATGCCAACATCGTATGACATGCGTGTTGTATTTTTGCTGCCTTAAAAAAATATATCACTTACCACGGCCAGGAGCGAACCTGCAATCTTGGGGTTGGTAGACCGACACGCTATCCACTCACCCACCGTGGCAAGCTTTCTTATTATTATTCGAGTTATTTTGCTTCCTAAGTAGCAAAAGTCTCCTACTTCCTTTAGCTTTTCATCTGCCATAGACGTCAATATACAGTATGTGTTTTAAAAAAACTCAAATTGAAGGGAATGGTTTAAGATCATTAGGAATGTTGAGCGATTGAAGCTAAATTTCTAGGTTAGATTTCGTTGGAACGCTCTATCAAAGTTCCAACGTTCACCACTAGATATCATTGACATCTGAGAGCGAAAGTTGGAACTACTTGATATTGAATGGAACTTGTAGCTCACCCTATGGGTGTCCGCTTGAAGCAGCTACAGCCTCTGGCGAGCCGAACATGTCCTCGGACACTCCCGGCACTAAAAGCCATACGATAATTAGACAAATAAATAAATCCGGTTAATTGCATTCTTCGAAAATCTCACATGTATTGACCGAATTCTTAATTTGTAACATAACACATGACATAACAGATAATGTCGAGCAGTGGCGTAACTAGGATTTGCTTGCGGAGGGGGATGAGCCGAGTCAAGCTATGAAGAACGTTATACTAGGTCTATACCAGGGCTGGCCTCAACGAGGCTCGCTAGCCAAATGCGGCCCTTCAGTCAATGTCGTGCGGCTCCCTGAAAAAATAGTTCAGATTTTAAAAAGTTTAAAAAGCATATAAAGTATATAAATGGACCGGCGTTTTGGAAGAAAGTTCCAGAAAAGAAATCGGCCTACTTAACAAATTCACAAAGAAATGTGATACAATGGTCCGGCTAGCTCAAAACAGTTGCCAGTGTACCATAACCAACTGAAGAGCCCATTGGTACACTGGGGCGAAACGCTGGCAACTGTTTTGAGCTAGCCGGACCATTGTATCAAATTTCTTTGTGAATTTGTTAATGTACATAGCTCAATCGGACAATTTTACATCCTGTTTCCTACGGGAACAGATATTTCCAATAAGAAATACTTACTAACAAACGAGTGTTTCACTGAAATTTTGACTAAAATCCGCCTTAGTAGGCTACTCTTTGATGCCAAGATTGTTCCGGTCCTCACATATGGGTTAAACAGGTTGAGTCCTGATTGCGGTCATTCCAGATTGCGTTCACCTCATTAGCAGTCCAGATTGCGGTCACCTCATTAGCAGTCCAGATTGCGTTCACCTCATTAGCAGTCCAGATTGCGGTCACCTCATTAGCAGTCCAGATTGCGGTCACCTCATTAGCAGTCCAGATTGCGTTCACCTCATTAGCAGTCCAGATTGCGTTCACCTCATTAGCAGTCCAGATTGCGGTCACCTCATTAGCAGTCCAGATTGCGTTCACCTCATTAGCAGTCCAGATTGCGGTCACCTCATTAGCAGTCCAGATTGCGGTCACCTCATTAGCATTCCAGATTGCGTTCACCTCATTAGCAGTCCAGATTGCGGTCACCTCATTAGCAGTCCAGATTGCGTTCACCTCATTAGCAGTCCAGATTGCGTTCACCTCATTAGCAGTCCAGATTGCGGTCACCTCATTAGCAATCCAGATTGCGTTCACCTCATTAGCAGTCCAGATTGCGTTCACCTCATTAGCAGTCCAGATTGCGGTCACCTCATTAGCAGTCCAGATTGCGGTCACCTCATTAGCAGTCCAGATTGCGTTCACCTCATTAGCAGTCCAGATTGCGGTCACCTCATTAGCAGTCCAGATTGCGGTCAACTCATTAGCAGTCCAGATTGCGTTCACCTCATTAGCAGACCAGATTGCGGTCACCTCATTAGCAGTCCAGATTGCGTTCACCTCATTAGCAGTCCAGATTGCGTTCACCTCATTAGCAGTCCAGATTGCGTTCACCTCATTAGCAGTCCAGATTGCGTTCACCTCATTAGCAGTCCAGATTGCGTTCACCTCATTAGCAGTCCAGATTGCGTTCACCTCATTAGCAGTCCAGATTGCGTTCACCTCATTAACAGTCCATATTGCGTTCACCTCATTAGCAGTCCAGATTGCGTTCACCTCATTAGCAGTCCAGATTGCGTTCACCTCATTAGCAATCCAGCTTGCGTTCACCTCATTAGCAGTCCAGATTGCGTTCACCTCATTAGCAGTCCAGATTGCGTTCACCTCATTAGCAGTCCAGATTGCGTTCACCTCATTAGCAGTCCAGATTGCGTTCACCTCATTAGCAGTCCAGATTGCGTTCACCTCATTAGCAGTCCAGATTGCGTTCACCTCATTAGCAGTCCAGATTGCGTTCACCTCATTAGCAGTCCAGATTGCGGTCACCTCATTAGCATTCCAGATTGCGTTCACCTCATTAGCAGTCCAGATTGCGGTCACCTCATTAGCAGTCCAGATTGCGTTCACCTCATTAGCAGTCCAGATTGCGTTCACCTCATTAGCATTCCAGATAGCGTTCACCTCATTAGCAGTCCAGATTGCGGTCACCTCATTAGCAGTCCAGATTGCGTTCACCTCATTAGCAGTTCAGATTGCGGTCACCTCATTAGCAGTCCAGATTGCGTTTACCTCATTAGCAGTCCAGATTGCGTTCACCTCATTAGCAGTCCAGATTGCGTTCACCTCATTAGCAGTCCAGATTGCGGTCACCTCATTAGCAATCCAGATTGCGTTCACCTCATTAGCAGTCCAGATTGCGTTCACCTCATTAGCAGTCCAGATTGCGGTCACCTCATTAGCAGTCCAGATTGCGGTCACCTCATTAGCAGTCCAGATTGCGTTCACCTCATTAGCAGTCCAGATTGCGGTCACCTCATTAGCAGTCCAGATTGCGGTCAACTCATTAGCAGTCCAGATTGCGTTCACCTCATTAGCAGACCAGATTGCGGTCACCTCATTAGCAGTCCAGATTGCGTTCACCTCATTAGCAGTCCAGATTGCGTTCACCTCATTAGCAGTCCAGATTGCGTTCACCTCATTAGCAGTCCAGATTGCGTTCACCTCATTAGCAGTCCAGATTGCGTTCACCTCATTAGCAGTCCAGATTGCGTTCACCTCATTAGCAGTCCAGATTGCGTTCACCTCATTAACAGTCCATATTGCGTTCACCTCATTAGCAGTCCAGATTGCGTTCACCTCATTAGCAGTCCAGATTGCGTTCACCTCATTAGCAGTCCAGCTTGCGTTCACCTCATTAGCAGTCCAGATTGCGTTCACCTCATTAGCAGTCCAGATTGCCTTCACCTCATTAGCAGTCCAGATTGCGTTCACCTCATTAGCAGTCCAGATTGCGTTCACCTCATTAGCAGTCCAGATTGCGTTCACCTCATTAGCAGTCCAGATTGCGTTCACCTCATTAGCAGTCCAGATTGCGTTCACCTCATTAGCAGTCCAGATTGCGTTCACCTCATTAGCAGTCCAGATTGCGTTCACCTCATTAGCAGTCCAGATTGCGGTCACCTCATTAGCATTCCAGATTGCGTTCACCTCATTAGCAGTCCAGATTGCGGTCACCTCATTAGCAGTCCAGATTGCGTTCACCTCATTAGCAGTCCAGATTGCGTTCACCTCATTAGCAGTCCAGATTGCGTTCACCTCATTAGCAGTCCAGATTGCGGTCACCTCATTAGCAGTCCAGATTGCGTTCACCTCATTAGCAGTCCAGATTGCGTTCACCTCATTAGCAGTCCAGATTGCGTTCACCTCATTAGCAGTCCAGATTGCGTTCACCTCATTAGCAGTCCAGATTGCGTTCACCTCATTAGCAGTCCAGATTGCGTTCACCTCATTAGCAGTCCAGATTGCGTTCACCTCATTAGCAGTCCAGATTGCGTTCACCTCATTAGCAGTCCAGATTGCGTTCACCTCATTAGCAGTCCAGATTGCGTTCACCTCATTAGCAGTCCAGATTGCGTTCACCTCATTAGCATTCCAGATTGCGTTCACCTCATTAGCAGTCCAGATTGCGTTCACCTCATTAGCAGTCCAGATTGCGTTCACCTCATTAGCAGTCCAGATTGCGTTCACCTCATTAGCAGTCCAGATTGCGTTCACCTCATTAGCAGTCCAGATTGCGGTCACCTCATTAGCAGTACAGATTGCGTTCACCTCATTAGCAGTCCAGATTGCGTTCACCTCATTAGCAGTCCAGATTGCGTTCACCTCATTAGCAGTCCTGATTGCGTTCACCTCATTAGCAGTCCAGATTGCGTTCACCTCATTAGCAGCCCAGATTGCGTTCACCTCATTAGCAGTCCAGATTGCGTTCACCTCATTAGCAGTCCAGATTGCGTTCACCTCATTAGCAGTCCAGATTGCGTTCACCTCATTAGCAGTCCAGATTGCGTTCACCTCATTAGCAGTCCAGATTGCGTTCACCTCATTAGCAGTCCAGATTGCGTTCACCTCATTAGCATTCCAGATTGCGTTCACCTCATTAGCAGTCCAGATTGCGTTCACCTCATTAGCAGTCCAGATTGCGTTCACCTCATTAGCAGTCCAGATTGCGTTCACCTCATTAGCAGTCCAGATTGCGTTCACCTCATTAGCAGTCCAGATTGCGTTCACCTCATTAGCAGTCCAGATTGCGTTCACCTCATTAGCAGTCCAGATTGCGTTCACCTCATTAGCAGTCCAGATTGCGTTCACCTCATTAGCAGTCCAGATTGCGTTCACCTCATTAGCAGTCCAGATTGCGTTCACCTCATTAGCAGTCCAGATTGCGTTCACTTTCATTTTAGGGAAGAACTAGAAACATTCCAGCGTCCAAACTGCGATCACTTTTCTTGGGATACCGGTCCTTGGTTTTTGGTTCTTCCCGACTGACTCATACCTTTTGTGGATAACAAGGGGAAACTGATATTTCACTACCTCCTTCAAACAAAGCCATGTAATAACACCACGTTCATTCGTTCTGTATGGTCTGTAACTATAACCATTCTCCGTTTCAATAAACTCCATAACGATACAGGACACGGTTAGTAAACAGAAAAATTGAACACTATGGTTGCAGCTAATGTAGTGTACTAGTACCAAAGAGAACTGACCCATGACATGTACCTCAACATTGGCAAGAGGGGTGGAAGTGAAAGGCGAGGAAATCCCCAGGGGAGTTACAACCGGACCGGTCTCCCAAGAAAAGTGATTGCAATTTGGACGCTGGAATGTTTATAGTTCTTCCCTAAAATGAAAGTGACCGCAATCTGGACTACTAATGAGGTGAACGCAATCTGGAATGACTGCAATCTGGAAGACACCGTTAAACATAGTCTGGGATAGATTAAGCTTGGGCGATCTCAGATCACTTGAAGACGTCAAAGTGCGATACTTAAGGGATGCCCTAGGAGTATCGCTCGCGACTTGTTTATGACTTGCCAGGGAAACGTTTCTTATTGAAGAGTTAAGATTTCGATTACAGTTGCCTTCTACAAGACAGGAACAGGAATTCCTAAGGATGAGACAAAGAAACCGAGCGGAAATCGACCTAGAATTCTATGGGACTGATGCCATGTCTCTGAGAAATTGGACTGAACCTAACTATGAAATGAGGAGTGCTCTGAATAGACTTGCTGCACACGGCATCCATCATGAGCTGAGCGTGCGACGTGGCTTTCATGAACCTTCTGTACAATGTGTGTGCATGTTATGTGCTAAACAGTGTGGTCGATATCATTTTAGTGAATGCTCTAAGAGAACACTTTCCTTATTAGGTTACTCCTAAATGTAATGCACATTTGTGCGCAGTTCCTTTATTAAAAGAGCGTGCTTATCTCAATGTTTGAGACTTCATACTGTGTGTGTGAATCACAGTGCAGTACTCAACGCTCAAATTCACTAAATCTAAATATCACACTGAACTAACTGATGAACCTTAAGTGAACTCGTGCGAACTGCACTTACCAATTATTATCAGTCAGATATGAAACAACTAACAACAAAGATGAACACTCAAAAAAGCACTTCTCAAAAGTAAAATCTTTCATCTTGTTGTGTAATTGAACAAAAATGTTACCGTACTATATAAATGTTTCTTATTTATTTATGAAATAAAAAATGTTTCTTTATTTTCTTCTTCTTTATTTGATTCACCCAACTTTGGGGCTCATGAAGTCAATCATTTTTTATTGTTTTGAGCTTTCCTTTTGGCCCAGTATTGCCTCATCCTTTGAGATATTGCTTCCCTTTCTTCAGAGGAGATGTGGATCGTACGCTTTTGTGTGATTTGAACTTGGAATCGTTGTTTCTTATCCTTGATGATGGGTTTGTCTGTTTTGTCAATGAGCATGGTGTCTGTAATTTGGAGTTCTACGAGGTCTTTCTCAGTTTCCATAAACCAAAGAGGTTTTTTTTATTACGAAAGTAGTCGGAGACCATTTTGGTTAGTCTATTTGAATTCATTCGGAGGATGTGCCCAAAACAATCAATTCTCCTTTTTAAAAATTGTGTCCGAGAGTTTTTCAGTCTTTTGGTAAAGAGTTTCGTTCCTGACATGGATTACTTTGTTATGAAATTTGGGGCCTAAGATTTTGCGTAATATCTTTCTTTCCTTGACCTCCAGCCTTTCAAGCGGTCCCTGGGTGGTGAAAGACAATGTTTCGGCTGCTCTGCTTTAATTACCGTGTTATAATGTCTTATCTTGGTATTCCAGGAGAGAGACTTCTTGTTATAAGTGTCTTTCGTAAATTGGAAGGCCAATTCAACTTTCTTTCTCCTAGATTCCATTGTTTTAGGTAGATTTCATTAGAAAGCTAACTATTGCAATGGGTCCCATGTTTCGACTTCCGGAAAATTTCGACATATCTTCGCGTTTCACATCCCCCAGACCCCAAAACCACCGTCAGTTCAAAAGTTTATATATAATTTATGTATATATATATGTATATCAGTTTCTTGTGGACACGATAACTGCCGTAATTTTGCACCAATTACTTCGAATTTTTTACCGAAGATGTATACCTATAAAATCTCGGTCGAGTTCGTTACTGGGCTAAATCGGTCGAAGGGGGTGAAAATGGGGGGCTTTTTTCGAAAAAGTGAAATTTCGCTATAACTCTCTTAATACGTGCAATATCGAATCCATTCAAAGTTCATAATATGTGTCGGATAAGTGCCAAAAATTTATGTCAAATACGATTTTTGATAGCACCAACCATTGACCAAAGGGGTGGAAAAAAGTGGGTTTTTCGGGAAACATTAATCATATCTCTCTTAATAGGCATAATATCAAAACCGTACAAAATGGACAATATTCCCCTAATAATTACCTAAAACTTTTGTCTGAAAGAATTTTTGATATGACCCACCATTACGCCAAGGGACGAGAAAAATGATTTCGGAATTATAAGAAAATGCCAAGAGCTATCAGTGGTTGCCATGGCAACACTACTAAATTGATGAGGCATGGACCATCAGACGTTGCCATGACAACGCACTTGCACGAGATCAGATTCAGTATTTCCATCTGATTAAGTGGTTGGTTGGTTGGTTCTTAAGTTTAGGGGCTGCGACAACGCGGTCATGTAGCCCCGTGTACTTTGGGTGTGTGTAGAATCTGTCTGATAACCGGTGTTAATTGTGATGACTGTATTAGTGTGTGTTATCTGTTTGTTAATTTAAGTACTGCAACTAACAATTTTTCAGATAGTTCCTACTTTTGCCGCCAAGCGCCACTGTCAACGACTACGAGGCCAAGTTCAGAACTGAGCTACTAGACGCCGCCGCAGTCGGCTCTTGGCAACGAACATAGAAACCTAAGAGCGTTGTATACATTCTTAACCTATCCAATTTAGCTTCACACAGGTGCAATTAGTGGAAGGATCTTTAACATGCCATAAATCTATGACATGGGACCGCCGGCTTTACTTCCCCTCCGAAGGAAGGCATACTGAGGGATATTTAACGCTCTTAAAAAATCCGACGGCTTCGGCCGGGTTTGAACCCGGTATCTTGGGCATAGAAGCTCAGCATGTTACCGACTACGCCACCAAAGCCGCCTGATAAAGTGGGAAGCGGCTTCGGTGACGTAACTGGTAGCATGCTGAATGTCTATGCCCAATGTCGCGGTTTCAAAGCCGGCCGAAGTCGTCGGATTTTCTAAGAGCACTAGAATCCCTCAGTATGCTTTCCTTTGGAGGGGAAGTTCCAACGTTCGTTGCGAGTTGATGGTTGGGGTGGCATCTAGTAGCCAAGTTCACAGCTAGGTGTCGTTGACGGTTGTACCTGGTAGCAACATTAGGAACTACTGCTTGAAATTGACCGTCTGCAGTACTTACATGAATTAAGACTAATACAGCCATTACAATTCACACCGTGTATCAGACAGATTCTACACTCACCCAAAGTACACGGGGTTAGATGACCGCGTTGTCGCAGCCCCTAAACTGAGGAACCAACCAGAGGTAGATTTCGTTAGAAAGCTAACTATTGCAATGGGTACCATGTTTCGACTTCCGGAAAATTTCGACATATCTTCGCGTTTCACATCCCCAGGCCCCAAAACCACCGTCAGTTCAAAAGTTATATATAATTTATGTATGTATATGTATATCAGTTTATTGTGGACACGATAACTGCCGTAATTTTGTACCAATCACTTTGAATTTTTTACCGAATACGTATACCTATAAAATCTCGGTCGAGTTCGTTACTGGGCTAAATTGGTCGTTGGGGGGTGAAAATGGGGGGCTTTTTTTTTTCGAAAAAGTGAAATATTGCTATAACTCTCTTAATATGTGAAATATCGAATCCGTTCAACATTCATACTATGTGTCGGATAAAGCCCAAAAATGTATGTTTGAAGAGTTTTTTTTATAGCACCAACCATTGACCAAAGGGGTGGGAAAAAGTGGGTTTTTCGGGAAACATTAATCATATCTCTCTTAATAGGCACAATATCAAAACCGTACAAAATGGACAATATTCCCATAATAATTACCTAAAACTTTTGTCTGAAAGAATTTTTGATATAACCCACCATTATGCCAAGGGATGAGAAAAATAATTTCGGAATTATAAGAAAATGCCAAGACCTATCAGTGGTTGCCATGGCAACACTACTAAATTGATGAGGGATGAGCCATCAGACGTTGCCAAGATAACGCACTTGCACGAGATCAGATTCAGATTTCCATCTAAGTGTGAAGCGGCTTCGGTGACGTAACTGGTAGCATGCTGAATGTTTATGCCCAAGGTCGCGAGTTCAAAGCCGGCCGAAGTCGTCGGATTTTCTAAGAGCGCCCAAAATCCCTCAGTATGCTTTCCTTTGGAGGGGAAGTTCCAACGTTCGTTGCGAGTTGCTGGTTGCGGTGGCATCTAGTAGCCAAGTTCACAGCTAGGTGTCGTTGACGGTAGTACCTGGTAGCAACATTAGTAACTACTGCTTGAAATTGACCGTCTGCAGTCCTTACCTGAATTACAGACTAATACAGCCATCCCAAAGTACACGGGGTTACATGACCGCGTTGTCGCAGCCCCTAAACTGAGGAACCAACCAAAATCTCTGCGGTAGATATAATTTTGCGTGAAGAAGTAACAGACCGTTACATAGTTGCACATCAGTGTCGAAACCTAGCATAAGGACAGTGTGACCACAAGTATAAAAATGGACCCCAAATGACAAGAAGGTTACCGTTCCCATAAGACAATAAAATGTTTAAAATAAGCATAAAATGACGAAAAACAAAGTTAATTAAGCTCCAATTATAAAATACCTTCTCGCATTAAATGAGGTCTGATCCTTCTACGAAAATCTGCATATTCTGCCTATTTTCGCCTATCCCCAAGTTTGTCCGGTGAAATCTACCTCCGCCTTCCGGCGTGCCGAGAGGACTTTTTTCTATAGCGCATTCCAGCTGATCCATTCCCCAAGCTATTTTATTAATCATTATTTTTTTAATAATCTGGCTCGCTTCGAAACAGCTTCAAGAATTTGCAGCTCCCAAAGTTAATGTTTTTGGCCACCCCTGGTCTCAAAGCTACTCTTTATGGGACTGAACAATTTTTTTAAATGCTTGGTTTTGATTTTGATTTTTTCTTCAGGTTTAAGGTTAGGTTTTGTGTCTATTTTTGTTTGTTTGATTTTTGTTGTTGTTACTGGATTGATCCTTTGTGTTTTTGTTGTTTTTGCTTTTTTTTCTCTTTGTGTTTTTGTTTTGTTTTCTGCTTTGGCTTTTGTATTTGAGTAGGCAATTGCTTTGTGCTTTTGGTTTTGTGTTAGCTTTTTATTTCGTTTTTGCTTTGTACGTGGAGTTGGGGGATAGGCATGAGCAAAACGACAAAAAGAGACATACGGTAGTCAATGAAAGAAAAACTACACGTTTTCCTGTTGAATCTCGAAAACAGTTTATACGTTTTATTTGCGCCTATTAATGTTCTGAAAGCTTGCCACGGTGGGTGAGTGGTTATCGTGTCGGATTACCAACCCCCCAAGTTTGCAGGTTCGCTCCTGGCCATGGTAAGTTGAGTGATTTTTGAAAGGCGACAAAAATCACGACACGCATATCACACGTTGTTGGCATGTTAAAGAACCCATTTGAGTTCAGTAGGCCGTGTTCATAATGGCAAAATTAATCTCGGGATTTTCCGCCAACACAAAAGTTCCTCCTTTCTCTACTAGAAAGCGCTATAGTGTCAAGGAGTTTAGATATCTAACCTCGTCGACATTCATAGTGCTTCAAGGAACAACAAAATTCGATATGCAAGCTGCCGTCTGGAACATATAAACATTTCATCGAATTAAATATTTTTATTATTTTGCTCTGGGGGAGGAGGCATTGATTCCCTTGATCACCTCTCGTAGTTAAGCCACTGATGTCGAGATGGAAACCAAATATAACTCGTACAACATCTGACCCTAAAAGAAAGCGTTTATCCCGAAAATGGTTCCCGTTCGAAGCTGGGGCGAGTATCTAGTCCTATATAAGTGTGGAAATCGCCTGTACCCGTTAGCAAAAAAGTGACAGTCAGTCTGAATGACTAGACTTTGTATCATTTTAAATGCTACAAGTGCTGAAAAATGCTAGAAAGGCTGGAGGCTTCCCGCTTCGCTCGAATCCAAAGACCCTTGACATGTTAGAAAATTATCTGCATAATACTTATCTTGCTTTATAATACTTAACCTTGTTTCAAATTACTCGCGAACGGCAAGTGAAAACCAAGGGAAAAGCAAGGTCAAGCGCGCGGGATGCCATCACGCTTACCAGAGCGCGCGGGGACGTGCCCCTTCCACCCAGTCTAGAAACACTTATAGTGGGCGATGTATTAAAGATAGAGATATGCTCTCGAGGACTTTTTTGTAGAAGTTTTTATGCTGACCAATTCTTACGCTCATAGTATATTAATATGTTTAACGGTTTACCCAGCGTAAGCTTAAGAAGCGCACGGACGCCAAGTTTGTTTTCGACTTTTTCACTGAAATCGTTACTGCTTGGCTTCCTTTGATCATACATACATTATATTCTACAGAATATTTCCTGCAGATATCCTTTACAGAATGGTGAAAACCGCATCAAAATCCATCCAGAGGTTCTCGAGATTACCCGTGACATCCAAGAATCGGGGATTTTTGTGTTATACTAACGAAGTAGAGATTGTTGGGAGCACATGCATCAAACGGTACTATGACGTCACACACCTCAGTGCATCTGGGTACATTTCGTCACGTCACCGTAACGTAACGCCAGACCCCAGCGTAACGACGAAGTCGACAAGATCATTTAAAATGATAAAATTCATCTGGAAACCTGAAAAGATTTTAGTCAGAAATTTTGTAATAGTAATAGATTTAACTGCAGCCAATGGCCATTATTTAAAAAAACATACATCATTCACTACAAAATTCTGTAAGGGACTTAAGCATTTGTTTACAATGTAGACGTGATAACGTTCACAGATATCACCACACAACTTACACACACACACGCCCCACTTGGGGCATGAAATACTTTTATGTTCGACCCTGACTATTAGCCTATATATCTGAAAACTGTATCACAATGATGGTCATTATAACACCATTTTTCATTATGAAACAGTTTCTCCCACCAATCACAGCTCAAGAAACAGTTGTTTGACCAATTAGATAAGGATACCTTCGCGCATGCGCTCAAAATCCAACATGTCTGTATAAATTACCGAAAGTGCACCGTCCATATGTTCGCGTAAATAAACTGGTGAATATGAGACAAGAAATAGTACTGTACCTTAATATCTCCAAATCTAATTTCTACACAGCGCGTTGTTTTCAAACGCATTCGGTGACATTTTTACTGAATACTGGTGTTCAATCTGCACATATGGCATTGAAGCACACAGAGCGCATGCGTCGGTCGGTCAAAGAGCTTGGAAATCAGAGATATCCTATACTCAGCGCAGCACCCGATCACAAAATTCTAGTGACAACCTAAACAGATATTTATGAATATTTATGTTAAAACATATAATAAAGTTATAATTATCGTCGAAAAACAGTCGTATGCAACTCGCCTATAATGGTAATTAAGACACTCGTATGGAAAGATACTCGTGTCTTAATTATAGCCATTACAGGCTCGTTGCATAATGTACTATTACCACACACACTCGGAAGTGAAAACCGTGAACAGCAAAACGAGTCACTGAGTGGCGCAGGTCGTATCCTGCCCTCATCCATTCTTGGTTGTACATTGTTTCCGTCCCATAAAAATCTTCCCATATTTCTCTCTTCTTTGATTGTAACTCCCACAACAAGGCCTGGTAGGATCCAGTCGATGGGGGCAGCATCCCCATCCTTAATTGATCAATAAAGACAGATTATCTAGCCAATTCGTGCGTGAGCCTAGACGGGGTGTATTTAGACACACACAACAGCTTCTTTATGAAGGTGGATTTAACCTGCTCGATCACTTTGAGGTCACTTTTTGTCAGATAAAGCCATATGATTTCCAGTCCGTAAGTAGGCTGATCGTTGCTCATTGGTAGAAATTTCGCATTAAACAGCTTCATTGCACTCTGCACCAGTGCTTTTATTTGCGTACAAAAGTTTGGTTGGTTGGTTCCTCAGTTTAGTGCTGCGACAACGCGGACATGTAGCCCCGTGTACTTTGGGTGTGTGTAGAATCTGTCTGATAACCGGTGTTAGTGATGTCTGTATTAGTGTGTGTTATCTGATTTTAATTCAAGTAATATTGAAATGAAAATCCACAGCCTGCTTCCAGTCTCCGACCGGGTCAGGAATGGAATGAATGAAGCCCCCAGCTAGCGGCGAGGATATGAACTGTGCTGGCTGCCGAAGCCTGTCTCACTCCTCTGGGGGAATGATTAAATGAATGACAGATGAAATGAAATGATAGTGGAGAGTGTTGCTGGAATGAAATTTTGACAGGGAAAACCGGAGTACCCGGAGAAAAACCCTGACTGCCTCCGTTTTGTCCAGCGCAGATCTCACATGGAGTGACCGGGATTTGAACCACGGACCCAGCGGTGAGAGGCCGGCGTGCTGCCGCCTAAGCCACGGAAGCTAATTCAAGTAATATTATTATTAATAATAATAATTCAAGTAAGGACTGCAGACATTGAATTTCAAGTAGTTCCAACTTTTTCCGCCAAACGCCACCGTCAACGACTACTAGTTCAGAACTTAGCTACCAGACGCCACCGCAGTTGGCTCCTGGCGATGAACGTAGGGACCAAGTTAATTTAGCTTCACACAGGTGCAATTAGTGGAAGGTTCTTTATCATGCCATATGACATGGGACCACCGGCATTACCTCCCCTCCAAGGAAGGCATTCACCCCTGGCACTATACAGCCCATGACGAGCTAAGGCCGACCAAGCGACCACTGCCCAGCAATTTGGCCTGCAGATATTGGGGCAACGCGTGATCAGCGCGTCGGGTCCCCTCGGCCGTTAATCTTGGTATTCGTGATCGGGGCGCTGTCTCACTGTCAGACAGCTACTCAATTGTCCTCACGAGGCTGAGTGCACCCCGTTCCAACCCTCACGTCAGTTTAAAAATCCCTGACGGAGCCGGGGATTGAACCCGGGGCCTCCGGGTGAGAGGCAGGCGCACTACCCCAACACCACGGGGACGGCAAAGGAAGGCATACTGAGGGATTTTTAACGTTCTTAAAAATCCGACGACTTCAGCCGGGTTTGAAGCAAAGGAAGCTTGTAGTTTAACGTGACCGTTAATCTCGCGATCATAAGCCACGGGACCTCCATTTTTACGTGGAATCCGAACCACAGGACATGGCATTTCACATCGAAAATCTCACATGCAGTGACCGGGAATCGAACCCGGTCCGCCTTGGTGAGAGGCATACAGCTTGACCGCTGCGCCACCACGCCCCCTAGCCGGGTTTGAACCCGCGATGTTGGTCCAAAAGTCTAGAGGCCATTTTGTGTCGGCTGAGTATTTCACTCATGTTACTGTATGTTGTGCATGTGTCCTCGACTATACTGCTCACCACAAGCCCCTCGGAGATGCTAATTATACATTAGTTTGCCTCGTTCTCATCTCACTCCAACACACTGCCTGCAGCATAGCTCTATCTTCCTTGCTCTAGAAGCCCCGTGTAACCTTTAGCAAGTAAGGAGGAAGGAAGGAAGGAGCTGAGCGCCAAGAAGATGTGGTCTGCGTTCTGTTCCACGAGGCACCGCCCCCGGGACAAGGGGCAGGGGCGGGGGGAGCGGTCCATATTGGGGTCTCTCGTTACCTTGGAGACTGTCTGTTACACCTCCATATTCTAGCTGGGAATTATCTGGCTTTTCGGGCTTGAGTTATAGTTAGTTATTGTTGTTTTAAGGGGCGGAACTACGAGGTCATCTGCCCATAATTTCAGGCTTGAGTAAGTTTCTTCTTGTGACTGACAAAGTTACAGTTAGCGTTACTTACAAAAATGGTAACGATGTTACTATTACCGTTACTCATTCTTACAACAATGGTAACGAAGTTATTTACTTACTTACAAAATATAGTAAATAATTGGCTACAGTTACAAGACTCGAAGTAATGTATCGTTACTGCAACTTTATGTAAAAGATACAGAGTATAGTTGTTTATTTAAAAAAAACATAACCTGTCAATAATTGGTTGATAAAATGCGTAGACATTAACCATTATGAAAATGGCATTTAATATTATCCGTGTTGACTGATATTAATCTCAAATTATATAAGCTGCCTCGTCAAACACTAAGAAGTTTAATAATTAAATTAAAACGTACATGTTTCGGTATACAATGATACCCTCGTTAGCGTTGATTAAATAATAAAAACAAGATGTTCAGTAAAGAACATATAGCCTACTTTCTCCTAAATGCATGGGTATTGTTATAACCCTTTGTCCTTTTCAAGGAGTATAATTGAATGTTGGTTGTAGTAGCTTGTTGAAAAACAACGTGCTATAGGGATATTAAACATGAATATGAGGTGCCCTTTGCTAGTGCTACCTCTCTAAAAATGTTCATTCAATTAGGTTTCACCGTGTTTTAATTGATATGGGGAATCGATGTGCACACATGTACATGGCCGCTATCTGCAAACTATTGGGCTGATGACCTTATAGTTCAGTCAAAAGATGCTTCCCATAAAAGGGTATGTTGTTGCAAAATTTGGTAGAGATCAAATAATTAGGTTGGTCGTAATATGATTTAAGCTTTTAAAATTTGGGTGGCCGCCATTCCGTTTCCGTCAAGATGGCGACGATATAAAACATGACACTGAGTTGCCTCTTGCAAGTGCTACCTCTGTACCAAATTTCGTTCAATTTGGTTTCACCGTGTTTGAATAGATAGGGGGAATGGATTTGCACACATACATGGCTGCCATACGCAAGTTATTGGGCTGATGACCTTGTAGTTTGGTCAAAAGATTGTTCATACATAAAGGTATAATGTTAAAAAATTGGTAGAGATCAGATGATTTGGTTGGTCGTAATTTGATTTAAGCTTTTAACATTTGGGTGGCCGCCATTACGTTTCCGTCAAGATGGCGGCTATATAAAACATGACACTGAGGAGCCCTTTGCTAGTGCTACCTCTGTACCAAATTTTGTTCAATTCGGTTTCACCGTGTTTGAATAGATGGGTGGAATCGAATTGCACACATACATGGCCGCCATTTGCAAAATATTGGGTTGATGACCTTGTAGTTTTGTCAAAAGACGCTCGCCATATAAATATATGTTGTTGCAAAATTTGGTAGAGATCGGATGATTAGGTGAGTCGGAAATTGATTTAAGCTTTGAACATTTGGGTGGCCGCCATTACGTTTCCGTCAAGATGGCGGCGATATAAAACATGACACTGAGGTGCCCTTTGCTAGTGCTACCTCTGTACCAAATGTCGTTGAATTCGGCTTCACCGTGTTCGAATTGATAGAGGGGAGGGGGCGGGCAGACATTATGAGTACACACACTCACACACAGACTCTCTCTCTCACACATACACACACACACAGACAGACACACAATTTTTCGCCCTGTGTTGATCTTATAAGTCTACTTTCATTTTTTGCAAAAATCGAAAGTTGGTTAATAATCTTAAAAACTATGTTAACAAATACCAAGAGAAAATGGATATCCTTACAAAAACATTAGAATTTAAATAAATGAAAGGTCACAATTTTTTTTAGAAAATACAGTACAAAAAAGAAACAAGATTAACGTTAATAGTGAATCGCACGTTGCTGCTCAGTGCATGGGATGTTGATTAAGCCAGGTATAATGATATAAAACAACGCATAAAATTTCAAAGAGATGGAGTCATCTAACCTTGGAAAGAATCCTGTTGAATCTTATTAGTCGTTTATAATACAGTAGCCTCTCACAAATCCGGACCTCAAAAATCCGGACTCCGGCAAATCCGGACCGCTCAAAAAATATTTTTTGTAATACAAAATCAGTAAAATGTAGGTAACGTGATGCTTAAGCGCCTTCAATTTCTCCGCGACCATTCCGCATTACAAGAATGACGTCTTTTCTATTCTACTGGCTGTGCGGCACGGCGGGAGGTCATTGACTCGCCCCCTCCCCAACAGCTCTTTGTTTACTCATACAGTACTTAGTTGACCGCGCTCACTCTCTCTGTGCAGACGTTATTTTCGGTGGCTACCTCGTGTTGTGTCGGTGCTCTGTGTTTCTCGCGTCTTGTTTTTAAGTACTGTAAGATGAGTAACAAACGAAAGCAAGTGTGTGTGTCAGTGGAAGAAAAACTCCGTGCTATAAAGAGGATTGATGCTGGAGAATCGGCGAAAAAAATCGCTCTAGAGTTAGGAGTAGGAACAAGTACAGTTTCAGATTGGAAGAAGAATCGCGGACAGATAGAAAAATGGTGTTCCTCTCAATCCAGTGGAAGTGCGATTAAAATTAGAAAAAGCATGCATAAAGGCAAACATGTAGAAGTTGAAGAAGCATTGTTCTTGTGGCATGAACATTTAAGAGGTAAAGGGGTTCCTATTACGGGGCCTATGCTTCAAGAAAAGGCGTTGCATTTCAAAAAAGAAATTGAAGGTGAAGATGGTGAGTTTACAGCAAGTGAAGGTTGGCTTGATCGTTGGAAGAAACGATTTGGTGTTCGTAAACTGTCAATAAGTGGGGAGGCATTATCAGCCAACAAAGATGCTGTTCCTGAATTCAAGAAACTACTTTTTAGTATCTTGGACAAAGAAGAAATTTCCGGAGAACAGCTCTACAACTGCGACGAGACTGGTTTAAATTATAAGATGTTGCCCACAAAAACTCTTGCGTCAAAAAAAGAAGTTTCAGCCCCGGGCTACAAAAAGAGCAAGGAACGAGTTACGGTGTTGGCGTGTAGTAATGTGACCGGCAGTCATAAGCTTAGGTTAACATTGATTGGAAAATCAAAAAAACCACGAGCTTTTAAGAAAATAAAGAAAGATGATGAGTTGCCACTTTGGTATACAAACCAACAAAAAGCGTGGATGAATTCTGCAATTTTCAAGACATGGTTTACCAAAGAGTTTGTCCCGTCAGTAGAGACACATCTGACTGAAAATAATTTACCAAGAAAAGCAATTCTGTTGTTAGACAACGCTCCAACACATCCGATCGCTGACGAATTAACAGACGGTGAAATCAAAGCAGTGTTCTTGCCGCCAAATGTGACAGCTGTGTGTCAGCCTATGGACCAAGGGGTACTTCAAGCTCTAAAATTAAAGTACCGTCGTAGACTTCTCAGTTATTTGATTTCGGCGATTGAGAATGACGAGGATTACATCGGTGCATTGAAGAAGATTGACGTTTTGGATGTAATTAGGTGGGTAGCCGAAGGGTGGGAGGAAATTTCTCCTTCATCAATAGTTTCGTCATGGAAAGTTCTCTTGGACCATCAGGGAAACAAGTTTGAAGAAATAGCCGTCGAAAACGTTGATGAAAATCAGTTTGAAAGGGAAAACGTCGTTACACTGTTGGAAAAAATACCCGGATGTGAGGAAGTGAGTGATAATGATGTCCATGAATGGATGAACAATGACGACGAAAATGAAATAACAGACGATGATATAGTCAGAATGGTGACAAATGAAGATTGTTCGGAAGAAGAGGAACTACCTGAGAGCAACATAAACCTGATTCCACATTCAGAAGGATTTAAAATGTTGGACCGAGCCCTAGAGTACATTACTCAGCAGGATGGAATATCTTCAGCTGACATCATTTGTTTAATGAAGTTAAGAGACATTGCGGCAAGAAAACGTGCTGAAACTGTGAAGCAGAAAAATATTCAAGACTTTTTCAAGCATGTGTAAGTTTGTTTTTACACACTGTTTCTGATGATTTATTTTCATTTATTTTGCATACTGTAGTACTGTAATGTAAATTCTTAAGTCTTATTAAAGTTGTTCAATACTATTAACCATCTATTTTTTCTACCCCTGTGTTCAGTTAATTGCAGTTCAGAACTGTTTTATGCGAGTAACAATAAAGTACACATATCGGCACGGAGTGGCGGCGATCGCGGCACGCAAACCACTGCCGCGACCGACGTCACTCTGTCTCCGGGAAATCCGGATTTTTCGGAATCCGGATCGGCCGTCCGCCACATTGGTCCGGATTTTCGAGAGTCTACTGTATGTTGTTTCCAGATGGTCGAACACTGAAAAATATTTTCTGTAAAAGGTAAAATCAACAACTTCGAACAAGACAGAGGATTCCTATTTGTTGGTTACCTCTGTAGAACTAGCTGTCCAAATGGGTAATGTATTTCATAAATATACTTTGGTTAACGTGAGTTATGTTATGTTATGTTTGGACAGCTAGTTCTACAGACGTAACGAACAAATAGGAATCCTCTATCTTGTTCGAAGTTGTTGATTTTACCATTTATAGACCTTTTTACAGTGGTCGACCATCTGGAAAAACATATTATAAACAACTAAACAGGACGCGCCGGCCCAGCGCAATTAAATTGACCAATACAACTGGCCAAGCGCTGGGAGTTAAACCGAGGATAAATTCGGTTTAACACGGTTCCTGCCCTCTTGCACGCCAAGCGAAAATTAAACTACCCCTTAAAGCAAAAGTAGATAACCCTCCCGCCCACCCTTAACACTTACACACAGAGGTACAAAAGGCGACCCACCAAAAACAAATTTGGTGGAAGTGCCGGGGTTGAGTCATTTCAAACGACTCAACCGATCCCAGGTGGAACCGTCTCTCCCTCGCCAAGCAAGCAAACCTACCCCTAATACCTACACGCAAATTGGGACAAGCACCCCCCACCAAACACAAATTTGGTAAAAGCGTCCGGTTGGCGCTGCCATAATAAATTTGGCAACAGCGCCGGAGTTTAAACCGATAGGCAGAACAGGTTTAACTCGATGCCGTACCACCTTCACGCTAGCCAAGCAAGTAAAGAAAACTCACACCTAAAACACACATAGGGGGCGTGGTGGCGCAGCGGTCAAGCTGTATGCCTCTCACCAAGGCGGACCGGGTTCGATTCCCGGTCAATGCATGTGAGATTTTCGATGTGAAATGCCATGTCCTGTGGTTCGGATTCCACGTAAAAAGGAGGTCCCGTGGCTCATGATCGCGAGATTAACGGTCACGTTAAACTACAAGCTTCCTTCCTTCCTTTTAAAACACATAGATGCTAGCGGAAAATCCCAGGGCCAGCAAACACAAATTTAGTGGAGACCACCTCACGCTAAGCCATGCCAAGCCCCCTACACTCACGTGCCGCCCTGCATACAAGCATTCACGTCTTTTAATATCCGCCACCCTAATTCGAGTTACCAACACAATACGTATATAGTATTTGATTTTTAGAAATACCAGCACTTCGACATGAAAGTTCCCCGAAATTTTGCTGAAAGATTCAACTATCAGCGTCTTTGAAAGCATAAACTGTCCTTAAGACAGGGACCACTATCCCTTAAAGGGTTAATCTGACATAGAATAATGGCTGCAATATATATGTAACTTGAGAAAAAATGCATTGATTCAAAACTTTTTAAACTTATCAAAGAAAAATTTACAAATAAGAACGTTTGAAGCATTAGAATCATGATTTTAATTTGGATTGCAAGCCATGACATCTTCTTCAATTGCATTATGTTTCATCCCTTTAACTTCCTCAGTTAGACCATAAATGTACCGTTTGCTTAATATTTTGTTTTCAGAAACTAATTAATTGTAATGTTGGTATCAGTGAACGATAATGCCTTTTCTGTAACTTAAGGGACTCATCGACACTACTGAAGACATTTCATTACAAGTTATCTTATTTTCTTGAAATTGGTATCACTGATTCCAAGAATATAAACTAGTGGATTTTTGCCAAAAAAGAATAATTAAATACATTCGGGGGGTCTTTTTCAAAGCTTAATCACAAAAATAACGTGCATATTTAGGACGCGATATCTTTGCTCTTTTTCAACTTAATTGAGTCATTGTTGTCGCAAATTGGTCTGCTGTATGTTCAGAAAGTTGTATAGCAGAATCGTTTCTGCATCATTGATTGAGGCAAATATATTAGCGTTGTTTTACAATTTATGTTATTTTGATTGAAAAAATAAATTAATTGTGGGGGGCGCGACCACTAATTTCAATTTAACAGCTTCATTCTGCTTTACAACATAGCTGCATTATTTGTCTATATTTTAGCTTTAACAGAAACTACCTGCATTCTAAGAGAACATATTAACTGCCCAAGTCAAGACAAATATTGAAAAAAATGAATCGTAACTTAAAGTTGAGGTACACATTTAGAGTAAAGAGTCTTACTTTTCAACTCCTAAAAACTGCCTTTTCTTTGGATTGTAGGTCAATCTTCTGCATTCTCCGACCCAACAGTATCTCCTACATTGTTTTAGTTCTGGAGTAGACTGTTTCAAAGCCAGATTAATGTGTGCTTAATCTGCTGCACCTATGCGTCAAAGTGACAGCTGCTGAAAAGCGTGTTGACCGATCATTAAAGTGAATATAAATGAGCAAAACAACAATAAAACTAGTATCAACTATATATTTTTGAAAACTAGAGGGGACATACTATCGAATAAGACAATAAAAAATTCGAAAATTTACTTGAAAATGACTAATGGAAGAGTCGATGAGTACCTTACTCTTTTACCTTATGGAGTTAATTAACTAGGCTAGTTAGTTGTTTTAAGGGGCGGAACTACAAGGCTCTCTGCCCCTCTTAACACGGATTAAAGTATACAAATTTGGAATGGAATTTAAAATTTAGAGGTGGGCACCTAAATTTGAAAGACCGAAAATTAAAGAAAAAAATAAAAATAAAATTATATAAACAAAAATTACGGGAAAACAAAAAGCTTAGCATTCAAAAAAGAACAAGTCTTTGAGACAATGTACACTGGAAAATTTAAATTGCTGGACCTAACCCAGTCTCACTTATAAAGCGGATAACGCGATCAGCAGCCACCACGTCATCGGCTAATATAAGTTTGAGTGTCATCTGCAAACCAAGGTTTCTTCGTAAGTCAGCAAGATCCACACACTCGGTTAAAATGTGGGTGGAGCGGGGGTATAATAGGTGAAAATTTCCCTTGATATAGGTTAGGATGGCGTGGTATAAGGCACACACAGTAGCACTTAGCGTCCTTAAATCAACACACAAAATACTTATTTTAACCTAGACCTTATTTATGATAAAAGTGATAATAGACCATTTAAATAGCCACCCTCTTGCATCCTCACAGCTGACTGGTCACAGGACTAATGCAGCGCTGCAGTCGCACAGCATTGCGTGCATCGAGCTCAAGGTGTTGCAATGTTACTCGTCAACTAGACCTACGTGAAATACGGAGGATTTGTTTCTAATACCGACCGACCACATTTCCGTACTTTCCTTTTTTCACACCGCGGAAGGACTTAGAAGTTTTCTTGGTTCCCAATAATTTGTCCTTCTGGTTGCGCCAATAATGAATCATACACGGCTGCACTTCGTATTTACGACTCGCCGCTTTCATTCCATTTTTTGCAGCAAATTATAGCACTTTCCACATGAAGGATGTCGTAAAACTTGTTCTCTTGCTCATTTTCAGTCCTGCTTATGTACTGCACGCTTCTTAATTATACACTACACATGGCCGTGCGGGATGCGAGACACGGAACTCGTAAGCTGGGGAGTGGGGGGAGTGAGTAGCCATCGAAGTCAGCATTGCACAGGTGGTGCGGGGTCCGGACAAAACGTACCACTTGATTTTCCAGGACATAACGTACCACCTAGGTCGTTATCTACCTAAGAACGGTTTTCCCGTAATCCCCAAATATTTACGCTAGGACATAACGTACCACTTGATGTCAGATGGGCATTCCAGTTACATGTTCATTACCACAAAAACATCAGTGGCGATCGCACTGTGCGACTTTAAACATTTTGGTATTGTAACATGGAGTTGTGTACAACGAATAAGAGTGGTTTATGTGCGCACTTCGACGGATGAAGTACGAATTGTACATTGAAATTTGATTGTTCAAAGAGAAAGAAGAAATATGTCAAGTATAATGAACGGCTTGACAGAATAATGAAGCGGTATGAAGAGTATGGCAATTTGAAATCTTGCTCGAGAGCTCTCTCATATTCGCAGAACTTGAAATGAAACTTCACATGGCGAACTTGCTATTCACTTAGAATGAAACATTCACATGACAAACTTGCTATTCGCTAGGATATAAAATCCACAAAATACAATTTAATTTTTTAAATTAAAAAAAAAACAAAGTAAAGAAAACGAAAAATGACCAGAGCTTAACCACAGCTGAATTTAAACACGCCAAAATGGTTATAAACATTTTGTCAGTCCAAAGCCTGGATCAAGTGTATTAGGAATCCAAAAGCTTATCATATTTGATATTAGTTTATGTTATTGCCCACGTATTTTTTACCAGGATTAATTGAGCAATATCGAGCAAGTGGCCGTGCGGTTAGGGTTTCATGCATCCTAAATACTTCCCACTCTTTCAAGTGGTACGTTATGTCTTCTCCTAAATATTTTAAGGTCATTAGCTGACTCTTCGCAGGTAATCAGCCGGCCAAGTGGTACGTTATGTCCTATAACCAGGTGGTGCAGGCAAAAGTGCGGGTTTTACCGTTAACTGGAATGTTGTAGGCCTATTTGTTACATTTTTCAGATTATTTCTCCTTCCCAAATCCCCCTTTTTTAAAATTTACAATCCCCCCAATAATAGTAGAAAATTAGGGGGTGGGGTGGATGTTATAGGCGAGTAAATACGGTATTCAGTTAGGGCCAACTTAATCCGACGTTATATTTGGCCAACACATTCTGGATGAATGCAAAGTTTGAGCCTAAAATTCCAAATGTTCCAACATAAAGCTTATTTTACTTAGTCTATAGAGATTCTGGAGACAGATTATCCAGTAACATGCATACATCTCTTGAGTTCTAAAATGCTAATTTGCACGCAGACATGTTGAAGAAAGACTTGGTCTCGTGGTCTCGAGTTTGTCTTAACTTCTGTGCCAGAAGAATGTTTGTGATGACGCTAGTATTATGAACTAATATTTGTGTAGCGCTATCCAAACATCTCAGTCTCAGAGAGCGTATGATTATCCTCCGCGAGATGAGATACACATTACAATCACGAACATTAATAAACTTCCCCGCAGTTTCAATTTATCTTCTCTCCAGCTTGGATGACAATGTCATTTCAGCTGAGTTCCCAAGAAAGAGGCCAGTATTTTGGTGGTGAATATTGTTTCAAAGAGTGGAATATTGAGGTCATCTGCCCTCACAAGATGCAGTCATATTGAAGAAGGAAAAATAGGAAAGTTTCGAACTCTCGATAAATGAGGGAATCGATGAAGATCGAGGAATAAAAGACACCCTAGACCCAGTGAAGCGGCTTCGGTGGCGTAGTTGGTAGCATGCTGAGCTCCTATGCTCAAGACTGCGGCCTCAACCTGGCAGAAGTCGTCGGATTTTTAAGAGCGTTAAAAATCCCTCATTATGCCTTCCTTCGGAGGGGAAGTAAAGCCGGCGGTCCCATGTCATAGATTTACGGCATGAAAAAGAACCTTCCACTAACTACACTTGTGGAAGCTAAAATGTGTAGGTTAGTTTGATAACGCTATATTAGTTCCAACGTTCACCGCCAGGTGCTGACTACTATGGCATTTAGTAGCCACGTCTGCAGCTAGGTGTCGTGGATGGTACCATTTGGTAGCAAAAGTAGGAACTACTTGAGAAAAATTAATCGTCGGCAGTCCTTCTACCTGAATCACAGATATCACACACTACTGTAATACAGCCATCACAATTAACACCGGTTGTCAGACAAATTCTACACACGCCCAAAGTACACGGGGCTACATTACCATATTGTCGCAGCCCCTAAACTAAGGAACCAACCATCTAACCCACCAACCAACCAACCAACCAACCAGACCCAGTGACAGATTTTGAGCTCAAATACTAGGGAGGCCGGTATAGCCAACATAGGACAGAACACATCCCTTAAACCGTGCATTTACTGATTTCTTTATTTTTAGCCTACTTTACACATTTTGCAAAAATGAGGAAAATGTAGACTTATGAGATCGATCCGGACGAATTTCTGTCTGTCTGTCTCTCTATCTGTCTGTCTGTCTGGCTGTATCCCCCCGCCTATCAACTCCTAAACGGCTGCAGCAATCGAATCCAAATTTGATATGAGTCAAGATCTATACCTGAATATCTCAAGTCCATATTTGAAAATTATGTCAGTGCTACCAACTGCTGAAACACCGCTATAGAAATTTGAGCTCCATGTTGGATATCTTGGAAGGTATGCATGGGAGCTATTTGAAAATTGGCACACGTACAGATAATAATATTTCAGTTTAATTTCCAGGAGGCCATGCATGGCAGTGTTGCCAAAATGATTCTAAGCCTGCTGATAGGTCCAATTTTTAAATGCATAACTTCTATACTATCAATTAGATTTCATCCAAATTTTGTATGTAATATGTGTACCAAAACAGATATGACTGATCGTATTCTTAAGAGCCACCAGGGCTGCCAACTGTCAATAAATTTTCTCTCTATTATTTTATCCCAATACAAATATATCAGAAAGTATGCAAGCCGACAGCTTTAAAATATGCACACGCTTAGTACCTGACATTCTAGATTAATTTGGAGTAACTTATGTACGTCAGTGCTACCAACATGATTCTAAGCCAGCTGATCAGACCAATTTTTAAATACATGTAACTTCTATACTACCAATTGGATTTCAACCAAATTTCGTATGTGCTCTGCGTACCATAATAGATATGACTATGCTTATTCTAAAGAGCAACCAGGGCTGCTAACTGTTAATAAATGCTGTCTCTATTTTTTTTACCCAAATATTAATATATCAGAAAGTATTTAAGCCATCAGCTTTAAAATTTGCACACGTATAGTACCTAATATTCTAGATTAATTAGGAGAAACTAATATACGTCAGTGCTGCCAACATGACTCTAAGCCTGCTGATAGGTCCAATTTTAAAATACATGTAACTTCTATACTAACAAATGGATTTCATCCAATATTGGCACAACAATAGATCATAATATTTCAGATTATTTCTGACCAACACATGCAGGACATTGTTGCCAACATGATTTTACGCACGCTGATAGATCCAATGTCTAACTGCATGTAACGTCCATGCTATCCATTGGACTTCAAACAAATACCTTAAGAGATGAAACTAAGAATATATTCAGTCACCAGGGCTGCCAACTGTAGTGCTCTATTAGGCTACATTATGCCAGGTATATTTCGGACTAATTAGAAATTTCGATAATACCAACTTTATTTCGTCAATTATTCTAGATAGGTCCATATAGATTGATCATTGGCATGAATCTTAATTTTTAAGGAAAGTAGGCTGTTTAGTTCGTCACGGAACTTCTTGTTTTATTTTAGAGGGAATGACGAAAATCTTGCCTGAGACGCTTGTGGGGGTCCGCACTCCACAAGGGCGTGGGATTATTACTGACTAAAAACCACACAGGCCCTACCCTTCTCCCACGATGTGTGTCTCCACCCCGGAACCGCTCTCGCATTACTTCAGGGCGGTCTCGTGCGTGAAGCCTCTTTGCTTCGTATTCTTCCTTCATTTCTTCTTTATTATCGCTTATCTACGTCACTCTTCTTTTAGCGTAAAGTACTTTCCACATACACTGCTACCTGATACCCGGAATCTTGATTTTTAGCCTATTTTCAATTTTGAAAAAATAGGCTTGTGAGATCACCTTTTGTCCGTATGTGTGTGTGAGTGAGGAGTGTGTGTGGGTGTCCCCCTAATAAATTCTAAACGGCTGGAGCGATTTCAATGAAACTCGGTAAGAACATAGCACGATTCTGGCCGACCCCGGCAGTGCCCTTCAAATTTTAATGTGTCTCACCAATCCAACATGGCGACTGTGCGAAATATTTCACCAGCATTCAGTATCTATGAAACTATTACCGATATCACCCTGAAATTTTATACGGTGATAAAGGAATCTACTAAAAGTTCACCTATGAGTCTTTCAAAAACCTGGTAACTACAAAACCAACATGGCGGCCAAGCGAAGTTGAGACGTTTAAAAAGACTTTTCTCGCGATTTTTAACCCTCCAAACTTAATAAAACATGGTACAGCAAATGATTATACACATTGTAATGCACTGGCGTCTAATTTAGTTCAATTGTTTACATAACCTCAAAATGGCGGCTGTGCGAAATATTTACTGGCATTCTATATCTCCGAAACTATTATAGATATCACCCTGAAATTTTTCACGGTGATAAAGGGCACTGCTTCAAGTTTATCTATGTAACTTTCAAAAACCTGTCAAGTACAAAACAAACATGGCGGCCAAGCGAATTTGAAACATTTTAATAGACTTTTCTCGTGAATTAACCTTCTGAGCGCAGTGAAGTGTGGTACAGTAAATGATTATACATATTATAATGCACTGACATCTAATTTAGTTCAATTGTTTACATAACCTCAAAATGGCGGCTGTGCGAAATATTTCACTGGCATTCTATATCTCCGAAACTATTACAGATATCACCCTGAAATTTTGCACGATGATAAAGGGAACTGCTTCAAGTTTATCTATGTAACTTTCAAAAATCTGTCAAGTACAAAACGAACATGGCGGCCAAGCGAATTTGAAACATTTTAATAGACCTTTCTCGTGAATTAACCTTCTGAGCGCAGTGAAGTGTGGTACAGTAAATGATTTTACATATTATAATGCACTGACATCTAATTTAGTTAAATTGTTTACATAATTTCAAGATGGCGGCTGTGCCAAATTTCAAAACTTATGTTATTTATTTCTTGTGTTGTAATCATGAGATCGAAGTGAAAGTTTGAATAATGAAGCTACGCAATAATTTTCCTTTAATGGTACATAACTCTATGGCCTATACATATAACAATCCAAAATGGCGAGCATCCGAAATATTTTGACGGTTCTCAATATCAACGAATCTTTTACTGCAATCAAACTGAATTTTTAATGTTCTTAGAGGCTATGAAAATAAGTTCACCTATATGACTTTCAGTAACCTGGTGAGTACAAATCCAACATGGCGGTGACGCGATGTATAAATAGTTAAATGGACGTTTCTTGCGATTTAACTATCCGTTTGCAGTGAAACGTTGCACGTTAAATACTCATACAAATGTTAATCCACTGGCATCTAATTTATTTCAATTGTTTTCATAACCACAAGATGGCAGCTGTGCGAAATTTTAAAATCTTGTTTTTACTTCTTGTGTCCTAATCATGCGATTGAAGTTTGAATACACACATACACAATAACCTTCATGTAATAGTACATAAATAAAAATCCAACCTGGCGACCATCTGAAATGATTAGACGGTTCTCAATATCTACGAATCTATCACAACAATCAAACTGAAATTTTGTATGTTGATAGAGGCAATTTGTATGACTAGGACCAAAATAGGCTGTATAGTTCTTCACGGAACTACTTGTTCAGCATAACACACACAGGGCGTCAGGAAATGATCTCCGCAGTGCCTGCTTACTGCTGCGAGGGCTAGCGTCAGCAGTTTAGTTGACAGGACAGCAGTACAGCGAAGGCCACACGTGCGGGTTGTGGAGTGTCAAAATCGTCAGTGTTTATTGTAGTAAGCGAGATTAATTATTGGTGGAGCGCATCAGTATACAAGCGGTAATGTTTTCTACTGAAGAGCGGGCTTTTTTTGGTGGAATACGTTTTTCCCGAAGGCGATCGGTTAACAGAAAATGCAAAACTAAAATTTCAGGTGCGGTTTCCTAATTCAAAGTGTCCAAACCGGGATAAGTAAATAACCTACAACGTTTATGTTTGTTTGTTTGTTTGTTTGTTTGTTTGTTTGTTTTGATACAAGCGGCAGCCGTGCTAGCCCTCGCAGCAGTAAGAAGGCAATGCGAAGAACATTTCCTGGCGCCCTATACGATGTTGTCTGGAGTTATTCTCCCTGCTCTGCTTCCAAGCATCTTTTTTGCGGCAGCCAATGGACCCAAACAAAGAAAGTGTGGAGTGCGTCATCGATGTCATTGCAGTAAATGCACACCTCACTACTCGCTCGCTCTATTCTGGCATTTACTGAATAATAATAATAATAATAATAATAATAATAATAATAATTGTTACGTGCAAAAGCCAGTCCCAACGTTTTTAAAATCCATCTCCCCTATATACATGTGTTCCCTGCCATTTAAAGCGCCTGCCTGATGGCTTGGTTCCGCAAATGAACTTGAGATGGCAGTATCTATCGGACTTCGGCGCCTCTAGCCGTGGTTGTTTCTTTGACCGCTAGAGTGTGTTTGTGGTGTCTTCTGATCTCATCCTAATCGAGAGATATTTGAAGGATATTTTATTCTACGTCATTGAACAAAAGACTATATACACATCATGCCGCCAAAATAATTATACAATATGCACATTGTTACTTGATGTGTCAAGCTGTGATTGGACAATTACAATTAACATGAATGCAGTGCGGTATTTGACTTTGGATTCTCCGCCATCTTGTGATCTTCATAGTCTGTCTTCAAGTAAGCAACAAGCCGGCTGCTGGTGAAAGAGTATCTCTCCGTGTGTTGGGGGCTTTGGCCTCTATCCTCTACGAAATTTGGCTATATGCTAATAAGGAATTGCCTGTGCACTTAAGGCTGTATTTTCGCCATTTCGCATTGAAGATGAAGAATGAAATAATAAGAATCGCAACTAGATGCAAACAGGAGTGCTTGTCTCCAAAATGGCGCATGTGCGTGTTAGCCATTTTGAGGCCATATAGTGCCGTATAATATTTTTAAATTTGTGTGTTAATTATTTTATTATTATTGTGTCTCCACAGAGAAGTTTTTAAGGTACGTAATTATTTAATATATATATTTATTGTTATAGGAGCTCCGATATTGGCCTTATATAAATGATTTAATACTCTATTTTTGTTTCGCCTGGTAGGCCTAATTTTTCTGTTTTGCTAATGTTACCAGATATGTAAATTTTATTGTTTTCCTTCGTACCTTCTGGAGACACATTTCTAGTTTATTTTACGTTGTAATTCCTTTTGTTTATTTAATTTTTGGTAATCCTTGGAATTGCCCTATTATTAATTTATTTTACGATCCGTTGCAGCCTAAATAGCCTTGTGTCAATAATATTAAGGCGTAATTCTTTCCTCCCTTTCTGTTCTCTCTGGTGATTTTAAATTTAATTTTAAGTTTATTGTTTGCCGTAATTCGATTGGACATGCGATCATCTGTTTGTGGCCATGTTTGTTTTTTGTTTTGCCCGAGTGCATTCTGGTCTTGAGAGTGCATTCTCTTGGGTTCGAGCGGGAGACTCAAACGTGTTGTGGTGATTGCTTAGTATGTTTTTTTGTTAATCTTGTTGGTTTAACTTTGTGTTTTTGTGAGTGTTCCCGAGTTTTTCTCCGTCATGAAAATTGTGGATTTGTTAATTGATCCTATTTTTATTTTATTAATTTAATTTTAATTTTTTGTTTCATCGTGGCCTTGATGTCTGCATGTCGGGTCGGTGTTGCGTACTTTAGTAAATCACCAAGCCCTTTCTCATTTGGTAATACCTGTATTCGGATTTTTTTAATCTTTTGGGCGTTATTATTTTAATTTTAAATTAAATGTTTTCATTTCGCTCAGCAAGCATGTTAAACCGTCTCTTGCCTTCTGATGTAAATAACTTATGTTGGCCTTAAGCCATATGCATCACCAGAGAGAGGTTGTTGTGACCATAGAGTTTCCTTTTTAAATGATTTTGTAATTTTTTTATTTTTCTTGACCCCTTCTGGTAATTAAATTCTCTTTTTAAATTTTAAGAAACTGTTGTGGCATCATTTCTTCGGCGTCAGTTCTATTAGTTATCGGATGTGTCTGTGGACGATCCTGTGCGTTTCCCTCTTCTCCACCTTCCTTCCACCTTTAGGTGTTCTGCTGTTGGGGCATGTCATCTGGCGGTGATTTTGCAGTAGAAGCGCCGCGGACCTCTTGAAAACAGGTAAGTTCCAGTCCTTCCCTGGTGGTGGTCGCAATAATAATAATAATAATAATAATAATAATAATAATAATAATAATAATAATAATAATAATAATAATTATAATAATAATAATAATAATAATAATAATAATAATAATAATAATAATAGGTAGTAATCATAATAATAATAGGGCAATATTTTATGGACACACACATAGGGTAAACGAAGACAGACTAACCAAGAAGATTTTTAATATAGGCTAGTTATGAATAGTACAGTAATATTATTATTATTATTATTATTAATAATAATAATAATAATAATAATATCGTATGGCCTCGGGTGCCGGGTGCAAGCTTTGTTAATTGACACCCAGAGGGCAGCTTGTATGTCGAATTTCGTCGTTCCTTTGAACGCTATGAAAGTCAAGGAGGTTAGATATCCAAGCTCCTTGACACTACAGTGCTTTCTAGTAGAGAATGGAGGAACTTTGTGTTGGCGGAAAATCCCGAGATTAATGTTGCCATTGAACACGGCCTACTGAATTCAAATGGGTTCTTTGACATGACATGCGTGTCGTGATTTTTGTCGCCTTTCAAAAATCACTTACCACGGCCAGGGGCGAACCTGCAATCTTGGGGTTGGTAATCCGACACGTTAACCACTCACCCACCGTGGCAAGCAATAGTACAGTGAAAACCAATTGGGAAAAGAAACCCTGGAATACCTCGAGGAACTAAATATCTCTACAGGCAGACAGGGAAATTATACCGAGAAAAGATCAGAAAACAGAAATTTGAGCAAACGCCCAAAGAAAAAAAGAAAACAGGAAAAAAGTGGGCAGAAGAGGGAGAAAGAGGAAGCATAGTGAATATAAGAGAGGTTTATGGGAAGAATGAAGAAAGGAACAGAAGAAAAACATGAACATTGATTGTGTTTTAACGCTCTCCTTAAGGGGAATTAACAATAAGAATAACAATATAGTGCCAGTAATAATAATAATAATGTTAGTGGTTTACGTCCCTTCGAAATACTTTGGCTTTCAGAGACGCCACGCTGGAGTGCCGGATTTGTGCCCCGAAGGGGATCTTTAACGTGCCAGCAAATGTACTGCTCCCTCGCATTTTTTGTGCTCCCTCAAATGCCAGCTGACTTCGCCAGGATTCGATCCTGCAACCTTGTGAGCAGCAGGCCAGAACGTTACTACTGAGCCTCGCAGCCAGTCGAGAACTAATCCAGGAGCGTTGTGGAAAGCGAGTGTTGTTGCTTAAACATCTCTCTGGTAGCAGTTAAAATGAAACACCTCGAGTACTCACTTAAAATAATTTATTAACTAAATTCTACAACTAAGGAGAACATCTTAAGACTACGACATTGCTTTCCGTGAGACTACACGTGACTGTGGAGCGGGGACCTCACTCAAGGCTGCCCGAGTCGCCTGCGGGGTGCTGCCGTCTAGTGGGTGCTGGGTGAACTACCCTTAGTCCAGAGCGAAGCACCAGACATGCCGCCCATCTAATTTGTACACAGATTATAAAGAAAGATAACAGTACGTGGACATAACTGCTCCAACACAAGTCTCTAGCAATAAATCAACACACACAATGTAGACAAAAGAAAACAAGATAAACACAAGATAAACACTATATGAACACAAGATAAACACAAGATAAACACAAGATAAACACAAGATAAACACAAGATAAACACAAGATAAGCACACTACACTGGTAGTCCTTTTAGATGAGTTCTTCGGGGAAAAGGCTGATCCTGGTTACTGGCCGTTTGTACGACCCCTTGCTCGTCCGCACAGTCACCACACGCACCAGCCCATCAGTCCCAGGATGGAGCTCTTCTATTATCCCGGTTGGCCATGTGAGGGGGGGGAGCATTTTCTTCTTTGAGGAGCACCAGCCTTCCTGCCTTGAGGTTGGATTGGTTGTGGAGCCACTTGGAACGCTGCTGGAGCTGGCCCAAGTAGTCGGTTGACCAGCGTTTCCAGATGAGTCGTCGGCACCGCTGGACCAGTTGCCATCTTGACAGCCGTGATGATGGCCCTAAGAGACAATCTGGTTCAGGGAACGACACTAAGGGTTCGCCAGTCAAGAAGTGACCAGGGGTGAGGAACGCATACTCATCAGGACTGTTGGGTATCGGGATGATGGGTCTCGAATTTAAACATGCCTCAATTTGTGTGAGCAGTGTTGTTACCTCTTCAAAAGTTAGCACAGTGTTACCAGCAACTTTCTTCAGGTGGGTCTTCACTGATTTTATACCTGCTTCCCACAGTCCGCCGAAGTGAGGGGAGTAAGGAGGTATGTGATGCCAACGAATTCCTTCTTCAGCTGTGAAGTTCGATACGGTAGTTTGATGGTCTTCTGTTCGGATGAAGCGCGACAATTCATCTAGTTTCCTTCTTGCTCCGGTGAAGCACGTGCCATTGTCACTATACATGTGACTGCAGCGCCCACGTCTTGAAATGAACCTTCTTAATGCGGCAATAAAGGCCTCCGTGGATAGATCGCTGACTGCCTCAATGTGTAGTGCCTTGGTCGCCATGCACACAAACAATGCTATGTAGCATTTCTTCTGTATTTTACTTCGTGGGCTTCCATATTTCACATGCAGCGGCCCTCCATAGTCCACACCACAATGAGAGAACGGCTTGCTTGGGGTCACTCTAGACTTAGGCAACTGTCCCATGAGCTGACTGGTGTCATTGGTATTCACTCGGAAGCATGTTACACAGCTGCGGATCACTTGCCTGATAACAGATTGGCCATTGGTTATCCACCACCGTTGCCGCAACGAGGCTAAGAGAAGTTGGCTTCCTGCGTGCAAAGTCGTATGTGCTCATTCCAAACAAGCAATTTTGTGACAGGATGCTTAGGGGGCAGTATCAAAGGATGTTTTTGTTGAAATGATGCTTCAGCATTCTCCAGCCTGCCGCCCACCCTCAATAGGTTGTCACTATCCAGAAAGGGGTGCAGAGTGAGAAGTTTGCTCTGAAGTGGCACTACGTTTCCTAGATGTAAATTATGTATCTCCTGACTGTACGAGCAGCGCTGAACGATGCGGATGATTGCTGTCAGACTATCGCGAAGTTCGTCAGTAGTCAAAGGTCCATACCGTCTTGCTGCTGCCTCCTGCTTTAGATTGTGAAGAAATCTGAGAATGTATGCAAATACTCTGTGCAGTTTAGTCCAGCTGGAAAAGCGGGTGAAGAGGTTATCTGCGTCATGATTACTCGCCACGAAACACAACCTTACTCCTCGCTGCTCAGGAATTTCGGTTGGTTCAGCAGTGGTTAGTTCAGGCCAGGCTGAAGGATCCGTCGATAGCCAGGCGGGCCCCGCCCACCATAATCGATTGCCTTGAAGTCGATGTGGCTCCGTTCCCCTGGAGATAACGTCCGCTGGATTTTCCTGTGATGAGACATGGTTCCAATCTTGCTGAGAAGTCAGTTGGTGAATTTCCGACACCCTGTTGGCCACATATGTTTTCCAGGCTGAGGAGCTACCTGCAATCCAGGCCAGAACGACAGTGGAGTCTGTCCAGTAATAACGTCGACATGAATGTAGATTAAGGGCTTGAATCACTCTTTCCATTAGCCTGCTCAGAAGTAGTGCGCCATTCAACTCCAGTCTTGGGAGCGACACTTGCTTCAAAGGGGCTACCCTAGATTTAGAGCAAAGTAAGTGAACGGAGATTGTTCCATTGGAGTTGATGCAACGTAGGTAAGCGCAGGCACCGTAGGCTCTTTCTGAGGCATCAGCAAATCCGTGAAGTTCAACATTGGCCTTCATGCCGTCTGCGGTCACCTTCCGTGGTACACGAATCTCATTTAGTTTGGGGAGCTGCTGATGTATCTCCTTCCATTGTGTCTCAAGTTCTGAGGGAATTTTACCATCCCAATCGAGGTGTCGTTGCCAAAGGACTTGTATGAACAACTTGCACTGGACAATTACAGGCCCTATGAGTCCCAATGGATCATAAATGGACGCTACATTGGCCAACACTGATCTCTTTGTCCAAGTCAATTTGTTGTGGTTGAGAGCTCCCACGGTGAATTGAAATGAGTCACTACTCGAATGCCATAACAGGCCAAGCGTTTTCACGACGCCATCTTCAAGAGGAAGACTGCAAGACACCTGGCTCTCGCGAAGTGTAGGTGGGATGGCCTCCAATACATCGGGATTGTTGGACCGCCATTTGCAGATGGGGAATCCTCCGGTTTGCAGGAGCGATGTGAGGTCTTTGTACAAATGGATGGCTTTTTCAATGGTGTCTGTCCCTGTCAAAAGATCATCAACGTAGAAGTCTCTCTTGGCAACGTCGGCTGCTGTAGGGTGTATGTCTTTACCGTCGAGTGCCACCTGCAGTAAGCAACGGGTAGCTAGATACGGAGCCGCTGCAGTACCGTAGGTTACCGTAGTCAATCGGTACATATCCAGTTGTTGATTCGGAGAACTGCGCCACAAGATTCTCTGGAAGTCTCGGTCTGCTTCATGAATCTGGATCTGTCGGTACATCTTCTCGATATCTGCTGTTAGCGCATACTTGTGTGTGCGGAAGCGAAGAACGATCGAGAACAGATCCTGCTGAACAGTTGGCCCAACCAGCATCACGTCATTCAGGGAGATCGACGAAGTTGTTTTAGCCGACGCATTGTAGACAACTCTGACCTTGTTAGTGTTGCTCGTATTCTTGATTACTGCGTGATGAGGCATGTAACAAACAGGTTTCTGCTGGTCACTACGATCGACAAGTTCCATGTGTCCTAGTTGGCGGTATTCATCCATGAATTTGATATACTCATTCTTCAGTTCAGGTTGTCGATGCAATTTCCTCTCGATATAGCCAAAGCTCCTCCTGGCATTGGCAAACGAGTCACCAAGTTCTCCTACTGCTTCTCGTAGTGGAAGTCTCACTGTGAACCTGCCCGACTTATCACGCGTGAATGATTTCCTAAAATGCTCCTCGCATTGACTTTCTTCCTTGGAATGGCTACGAGTCGTCAGCTCCTCCTGTTCCCAAAAGCGTTCCACCTGTGTGTGCAAGGCTTCAGCCGTGGATAACAATGATGTTGTTCCATTCTTACGTTGTTGAACTGAGTGAGGGGGTAGGCATCCAGATAGCACCCAACCAAGTTGTGTATTTTGAAGAGTAGGGTAACCTTCTCTAGATTGTTGTTCGGGTCTCAAGACTTCAAAGAACACAGTAGCACCTAACAGCAGATCTATCTCCTTAGGCTGGTTGAAATTAGGGTCGGCTAGTGGAATGTTGGCGGGCAGTTGCCAGTCCTCGCACTCTATTCTTGATGAAGGCAGCGGGCCAGTAATCTGACGCAGGACAGAACCTACTATATGCCGACTATAAGTACCAACTCTCGACTCTATCTGAAGTTGACAGAAGTGAGAGGATTCAGTCGCTCGCGTGTTGCTAATGCCATTGATGGGCATTGAATGCCGATTCAGCTTGATACCCAACCGGTCCACTAAGTCTCGAGACACGAAGTTCATCTGTGATGCACTGTCTAATAGTGCTCGGCATGGATGCATTCGACCTTCGCTATCCCTAATGTTAACAATGGCAGTTGATAGCAATACTTCATTGTGAGGGCAAGCGCCTCTGACAGAACAATATGCTTGGTGATGGGATGCAGTGTGTGACGAGGTAGCAGTACGGTCCATATTCTGGTCTATATGTAACATTGTGTGGTGACTTTTATTGCATCTTCGGCAGTTACCAGCGTTGCAATTGTTGGCTATGTGGTCATTTCTCAAACAATTGAAACAGAGATTATGTTCCCTCACAATACCTATACGGCCATTTACGTCCATGTATTTGAATTTTGGACATTTATGCAGACTGTGAGATGTCTTACATAGCACACAATAAGGTGACGTGGTGACGAAGGCTCGGTGTTGTCCCCTTGAACTTGTACCACGCTTGACCTCATCTTGGGGTACAGCAGCTGTCTTGTTGGACGTGACTATTTCTAAAGTTTGGCAATTACTTTCCAAGAATTGAATTAGGTCCTTCAAGCTGGCATGCACTTCATTTGACGTACCGTTCTCCCATTGTTTCCTGAGATTGAGACTGATTCTTTCCAAAACTAAGTGCGAGAGCATAAGGTCATGCAAGGGCGTTTCAATTTTTAGAGCTTCTATGGCATTTAAGTTGCTGCAAAGTTGATTAATTAGCAAACGCAGCTCTTTAGGAGAATCATGCTTTGCGTTAGGGAGTGACAACAATTCCTTGATGTGAAGGTCTGATATAAGTCTGGGATTGTGATACCGACTGCGAATCAATTCCCAGGCGACCTTGAAGTTATCCTGTGAAATTGGTAAATTCTCAATGAGGTGGTGAGGTTCGCCAGACAAACATGATAGAAGATAATAGTATCTTTGAATGTCTGTGATTGTATCATTATTGATGATCAGCGCTACAAAGGTGTCGTAGAAATGCATGAAATCTTGTAGAGCACCACTGAACTTGGGTAGTGAAATAGTTGGAAGTTTTAGGGTGCAACTATTGCTCATGTTATCACTATTTACAGGCGGAGGTGTGTGTGTATGTTCGGGGCACAATAGCGTTTCCATTTTTGACTTAATGTCCAAGCATAAATCATCAAAGGCTGCTCTATCTAGATCACGTGCTTCGTTTTCAGGATCATCGATTTCCAATTGTATCTGAGTGTCATTATACTCATCCATTAAACTCGCCAACGATTGTTTCCTAACTTTAATGTCAATAAGATTCCCACCTGCTGCAAATGCATTCACGAATATACTTAAGCGAGTCACGCGAGATTTGATGACTGCTCTTTTCTTTGTTAATACACGTTTTTGATTGGCATCCATAATAACCCGGTAAGAAAGGACAGAAGGAAATGTTGAACCAGATTGTACTCACCGATGCTGTCTTCAATGTTGGTAAGCTTGTTTATCTGTCGACAGCGGTCTCTGGTGGATGTTCCTGCAAGTTCCGTTCTCTAGCAATCCTGGCGGGCATGTATGGTAGCTGACGTAACCGGACTAGCAGCTCACAAGATGGCGTCCTACGGTCATGGCGTGGTTGTGCTATTCAAGATGGCTATTTACAGAATACGAATTTATTTCTACCGTTATATATGTATATATTTTGTATTCTTATACCGCACTTTGTATTATTAGTCACAGTTTGATTTGTAACACAAGTCATGCACATTTCATCACTAAACAGGTACACTTGTTTCACAAAAATCCCACATGTTGGCACACGAATAAGTTCGAAGTTAACTTTTTTCTATAATCCGGCATTAGGAGGACCACAATGTTGTTGCTTAAACATCTCTCTGGTAGCAGTTAAAATGAAACACCTCGAGTACTCACTTAAAATAATTTATTAACTAAATTCTACAACTAAGGAGAACATCTTAAGACTACGACATTGCTTTCCGTGAGACTACACGTGACTGTGGAGCGGGGACCTCACTCAAGGCTGCCCGAGTCGCCTGCGGGGTGCTGCCGTCTAGTGGGTGCTGGGTGAACTACCCTTAGTCCAGAGCGAAGCACCAGACAGCGAGGGTAGCAGCCGAAATGAAATTCCTGAGGAGTATGGTACAGAAGACTAGGAGAGATACGAGTGAGAAATGAAGACAATCGAAAGGAAGTAAATGTACAGAAGCTGAATGATAAGCTGGAGCAGAACAGATTGAGATGGTATGGACATGTGAAAAGGATGAATGATGAAAGAATGTAAAAAAACAACTTTACGAGCCTTACAGTAGTCGCACATGATGTGTAACATCTGACATAGAAGAAACCTCACGTGAAATTGTTGATAACTTACACCGGTATTTTATAATATTATTGGCACAAATATTAATCTATTGTAAAAGGGAGTGTTTTACAGATATTGTAGTTTATAATACGGGACTCATTTTATTAGATGATTTGAAGCTTCCACCAGCACTAGCCTAAAATAAAGAATACGATATGGATCAACTAGATTAATAGACGCGACACCGCTCATAACCTTCAATTCCTTATAAATAGGCCAACTTGCGAGTAAAAGCAATGTGCACAGCAGATTCTTCGATGACAATGTAGTTCGCATGCCTGAGTCCCGCCTCCCAAAACAAATCTTATATTGCCAGCTGAATGTCGGTCAGAGAAAGCAGAGTGGGCAACAAAAACGCTACAAAGATGTTCTGAAGACCAACTTGAAGAAATGTCGAATTGATACAGGTAACTGGGAGGCTGTCGCATCCGACCGATCAGAGTGGCGCCGCAACGTCCATCAAGGCCACTTGTATTTCGAACAAGAGAGAAGAAGGCTTCTGGCTGAAAACAGAAATGCCAGAAAAGAGCGCATGATTCGCAGAATGATCAACCCCCAAGATCCATTGGCTGCTCAAGACCTTGTGTGCCAATATTGTGGAAGAGTCTGTGGTTCTCGGATCGGACTGTACATTCACCAAAGAACTCACGCAATATGATTAGGCCTAATATTGGTGTACAGTGAAGATTTACATAACCGTGCCTTGGAAGACAATCATACTTGTATCACGAGTGATAGCCTAAATAAATAAAGCACAGCAGTAGATCATGAAAGGCTTGCCCAGTTCCCGGACCTCTTGATTCACAGACCAACACGTAATTTCATATGGATTTTGTTAAAATGAGTCATATTGATGTGATTAGCAGCAGAGTATCAAGAAGGCAGTGCGAGAACAATCAAGAAGGCAGTGCGAGAGTAGAAATATCAAGTAGGCAGTGAAGAAAGAAAAAAAAGAGAGTCTTTGAATTGTTATGTATTATTAGTGTGTAAATGGTGAGTTAGCCGTGGTCGTTACGGTATGACTGCTGGCAGTCGCTCACATCCGGGAGGCGAGGAGGTTCGAATCCCCACGCCGGCAACCTTGAAGATGGTCTTCTGTGGTTTCCCATCTTCCTTCCAGGCAAATGCGGGCCACAGCCGCTACCTTCCAACTCCTCGTCCTTACATTCCAAATTTCCTCCCCAACGGTACTTGTAGCTCACCCATTGGGTGTCCGTCTCGAAGCAGTTACAAAACTGGCGAGCCGAACATGTCCTCGGACACTCTCGGCACAAAAAGCCATACGCTAAAAATAAAATAAAAAATAAAAAATTAAAAAATGTGTGCAAATAAAAAAGATTTTTGTTTGTTGATGAATGTCCAGGAGGGATACGATCCAGCTGGCAGTGCGTCTTACACAATTCCGTCCGATCCACTTCCGTCCCATTTTTCAAAATCACTCCCACAAAAATATCCAGCAACCGAGTGGAAAGATGTTACACAGCAACAAGTGATGGAGAGTCGGATGACTGGAAAGAGAGGACGAGGAAGACTTAGAGGACGGTGGATGGACTTAGTGAAAGAACGAAACCTGGAGTGGAGTTCAGTGGTTGAGGAAGGATGGTGGACAGAGTAAAGTAGAGGGTGTCATTGGCCTATTTGCTCGACCCAGCTTAAAATGGAAAACGGAAATTGATGATGATGATGAATAGTAACCAAATTAATTAAAATTTAACTAAAAAAGACATTGAAGAAATGGAAAAAGAGGAACGAAACACTATAAGAAAAATTCTCGGACTAAAAGAATGTGCTGACACATACCGATTACGTAGTTACAAAGAAGTATATAAAACATGCAGCAGAATCTCAGACACCATACGAAAACGAAGGGTTAACTTCTTTGGACATGTTTCAAGAATGCCTGATGACAGACTCACTAAGAAGACTTTTAGCCACTATCAACAAGCCTAATAGAAAAGGCAACTCTTATGGAAAATGGTTTGCTAACACCAAGAAGAAATGAACATCACTGATCAAGACATCCGCAACAGAACCACTTTCAGAAATAAGATACACTCATTTGAGGGGTTCCTAGAGCCAGAAACAGCGACCAAGAAGAAACAACATTGGACAGCTGAAATGATGATGATGATGATGATGATGATGATAATTGTTGTTTAGAGGGGCCTAACATCTAGGTTATCGGCCCCTCATGGTTTGGGTGATCGTGAAGATGGTAATGAAATGGAAACTATAGGCCTAACTAAAACTAACTTAGACTGTATACTAGAAGAAGAAATGGAAAACAAAAGGAGAATTTGGCAAATAAAGGAGAGGAGGGAAACGAATGTCCTCAACCCTCGAAGAATGCGGATTGAGGGAGTTGGAAGGAAGAAGAGCCATGAAAGGCAGATAGGAAAGTGAAAGAGAAGAGGGTCCATCCCAGAGGTAATGGATAAAAGAGGGAAAACCGGACCCAGCTCAGGAATCCCTAGGGTCACCAACTCTCGAACTCACCAGCCGTGAGCCGCTGAGTGTGTAGCAATATCTAGGGTGCACCAGAAGTGGTGGGGCTACATACACCCGGCCTCCTTGAGGGCCTTGAGCAGAAGGCAGGAGATAACATGAAAAGAAAAAGAAGGCTGACCCCTCGCAGAAGGAGGGTATCAGAAAAGATGAGACAAGGGCAAATTATGGCGGGAAAGAAAGAGACTCACTAGGCCTCGGATACCCTAATATTGTCGGGGTCGGAAGAGAACAAGAGTTGACCAAGTGAGGTCGACAGGAAAGAAGACGGAGAGAAGCCCGGCACAAGTAAGTGTAAGCAATGGCGGACTCGGCTGGGTCCCCGTGGTCGTCAATCCACGTCCCAATAGATGTGAGCCCCTGGGGGGAGTTGAAATGAAAGAAACTGTGAGCAAGAGAATGAAAGAATAGCCTACTGGCGCCAAAGAAAACTGAAATCTTGAAGAGTTATTCACTTGGTCCTTAGTTGGCCAAAAGCTTGCCAAGGTGAGTGAGTGGTCAACGTGTCGGTCTACTAACCCCAAGATTGCAGGTTCGCTCCTGGCCGTGGCAAGTTATTTTTGAAAGTCGTCAAAAATACGACACGCATGTCGTACGATGTTGGCATGTCAAAGAACCCATTTGAATTCAGTAGGCCATGTTCATAATGGCAAAATTAATCTCGGGAGTTTCCGCCAACACAAAGTTGCTCATTTCTCTACAAGAAAGCGCAATAGTGTTCAAGTAGCTTAGTAATCTAACCTCCTTGACTTTCATAGTGATTCAAGGAACAACGAAATTCGACATGCAAGCTACCCTCTGGGTGTCAAATTACAAAGCTTGCACCCGGCACCCGAGGCCCTACGATATTATTATTATTATTATTATTATTATTATTATTATTATTATTATAGTTGGTCAAAATCGATTATGAAGATGAATAGGCTATTGTTCTAATTATTGTGAATGGAACTACTGAACTAGGTGATGGAAATTGGAAGCACACGCACTGTTGCCTCTCCCCTATAACGTCAATTAGCCACTGACCAAACTGGCTGGACACAGCTTGAACTGGTCAGAGGTCACTACTGTTTGGAAGACCTCCCGTGTCCGCTGACCCCTCATTGTGCTGACCAAAGGCTGTCCACAACAAGTAGGGTTGTTTTTATTGATTCGTATAGGGGCTTTGCGATATCTTGGTCAAGTAGCCCCGTGTACTTCGGTGTGAACCTGATGACCTGAGTCATTGCAATGGCTGTAGTGTTCTTATTGAAGCTGGGATTGGGAAGGAGTTGGGAGTTTCTTTTCACACTTCACGAAGGAAATTGGAGAAAAATGTAAAGTGGAAGTGAAGATTCAAGGAGAAATAATTTCAACTCTGAGATTTGCTGATGACATCGTCATCTTGGCCGACACGCCTTAGGATTTGAATGAGTTTTTGAATGGTATGGACTCCGTCTTGAGGAAAGAATTCATGATGAAAATTAATAAATGTAAAACAAAAATATTGGAATGCAGGCGAAATAAATCAGAAACCTCTATGGACATCAAGTTGGCAGGTGAAAAGCTAAAGGAAGCAGGATAATTCTGTTACTTAGGAAGCAAAATAACCAGCGATGGACGAAGCAAAGAGGATATAAAAAGTAGGTTAGCTCAGGCAAGGAAAGCATTTCTACAGAAAAGGAATCTGTTTACATCGAATATATATTTAGGTATTAGGAAGTCATTTTTGAAGGCCTTTGTCTGGAGCGTGGCACTCTATGAAAGTGAAACTTGGACTATTGGTGCAGACGAAAAGAGGAGAATTGAAGCATTTGAAATGTGGTGTTACAGGAGAATGATGAAGATCAGATGGGTAGATAGTTTTACAAACGAAGAGGTATTGAGACAAGTGGGAGAGGAGAGATGTTTCTGGCGACTGCCAATGAAGAGAAGAGATAGGTTGGTAGGACGCATACTAAGACACCCAGGAATAGCAAGCTTAGTTATGGATGGAAGGGTTGAGGACAAGAACTGTAGGTATAGACCAAGGTTAGAATATGTGAAACAAATTGCCTCGGATGTAGGGTGTGGTAGCTATGTAGAGATGAAACGATTAGCTCAGGACAGGGAGGCATGGAGATCTGCATCAAGCCAGTCAAAAGACTGAAGACTCAAACAACAACAACAACTTCACGAAAGCTGATTTCTTTTAGGATGAACTCCCACGCGATGAACAGATAGGCTACAGAGGTGTGCAAATTATTTGACTGGATTCCAGTTTTCCAATATTTTATTTTTTATTTTTCACGATTTAATACAGTAAAATGTTTGCAAAGCGCTGAAATTACTTAAAATGCTTAACTAATAGTCTTAATTATATTTTCGTTTAAGAAACTCACAGAATAATGACAATTTAGAATTTTCTTTTAAAAGAGGAACCTCGCTAATGCAAAGTGAGATAAGTTTTGTTTGGAATACTTTATTCTAGTTTGGTTGGTTCCTTAGTTTAGGGGCTGCGACAAATCGGTCATGTAGCCCCGTGTACTTTGGGTGTGTTTAGAATCTGTCTGATAACCGGTATTAATTGTGATGGCTGTATTAGTGTGTGTATCTGTTTTAATTCAACTAAGGACTGCAGACATTGGATTTTTTCAAGTAGTTCGTACTTTTGCCCCAAACGCCACCGTCAACGACCAACTAGTTCAGAACTTAGTTACAAGATGCCACCTCAGTCGGCTCCTGACGACAAACGTAGGAACCTAAGAACGTTAGTCAAATGTTTAACCTATATATAATTTAGCTTCACACAGGTGTAATTAGTGGTTCTTTAACATGCCATAAATCTATGACATGGGACCGGCGTCTTTACTTCCCCTCCGAAGGAAGGCGTACAGAGGGGTTTTCTAGTTTCCGTGTGAATTTGGAGGAGAGGGATTCAAAGTATTTTTTTTACTGATGGTCCACTCTTTATATATTCAAAGGTTCGTGGATCATGAATTGAAATCATCTGATTTAGAGGGTACATTCTAAGGTCATTGAAAAAAGAGAAAACGGACTCAGCTCAGGCATTCCTCACAATCTCCAACTCCAAAAATTCTAGACGCAATGTCTTATGGAAAAGTTAGTCCATACGGAATTAAACATTACTAAGTATGGTAATAAGATATGTCAGCAGGTAATAAGTAAAATGATCTAGAACAAAAACAATGTGAAGGAATTACATTCTAATAATATGCACACCGCTGTACTTATATATATGTAAAATATAGTCAGATCTTAATCATTTATTATGGTTTTAAGCCCACAAAAGAGCGGTTATGACTAGATCTTTTGCGGTGCTTTCTTTAGTTCCCAATATCGCTTAAGGTAAGATTTTATGTCCTATGCTGCTAATGCGAAATCGACACATTTGATGGCCCGATATCAAACAAAGTACACAAACCAAACCAACAACAACTTATTTACTGCCCAACTCATGGTGAGTCTCCCACAAATCCAACCCCTCGTCCTCGTCGTGGGAGATGGGCAACGTAAATGAAGTAGGGGATTGCCTGTAGGGGTGAAGTACAGAGGGGACTTTGTGTGCCTCAAGACTGCTATGGTAGCTGTGAAGGCCCTACAGGAACCCTGAAGAAATTACGGCTAACGGGGCTCTGGTGAAACAACTGCTGCCTTGTAGTTTGGAGTTGGTTCTTCAAAGGCTAAGGGAAGAAACCCTGACAGAAAATCAGCCTGGTGCCTCAGGCCTAAGGTGGCAGTCCCTCCAAGGCACTCGGAGGCAGTGGGTTAATCACTCGCTCCTCTTAAATAAACTGATTACTGAAACTGAAGCGAAATTACAAAACCGGACGGATAACCTGATGACGACTTTTGGCATGAAAAGGATTACGAAAATCGGTTTCTGGAATGTGAGGACCTTGATGGAGAAAACCAGACTGAAACAAGTGACACGGGATATGAAGAACTATGGGCTGGATATCCTAGGATTGAGTGAGGTGAGGTGGCCAGGATTTGGTGAAATACAGACAACAGATGGAATTACATTTCTCTATTCTGGGGACGATGAGGAAGAACACAGGGATGGAGTGGGGTTGCTGCTCAACAGAAATGCAAAGAGGTGCCTTATGGAGTGGAAGCCAATTTCTAGCAGGCTCATGTTTGCTAGGTTCAAGACAAAGATCAGGAATGTGATCATCATCCAATGCTATGCGCCTACAGAACAATCGGAGCCAGAGAAGAAGGAAGAATTCTACCAAATGCTGCGAGATGCCACAAGACAAACAAGTAAGAAGGACATTCTCATTGTTATGGGAGACTTCAACGTGAAGGTGGGATCAAACAATGAGGGGTTGGAGCAGATCATGGGTAAACATGGCCTTGGTGAGATGAATAACAATGGGGAGAAATTTACGGAATATTGCGCCAGTCAGGATTTGGTGATGGGTGGCACGGTGTTTCCTCATAGGCGGTGCCACAAGGTCACCTGGGTGTCTCCTGATCAAGTCACAGAAAATCAAATTGATCACATCGCGGTGAGCAGGAGGTTCAGAAGAAGCTTGGAAGATGTTAGGAACAAGAGAGGAGCGTATGTCGGTAGTGACCATCATCTTATGGTTGCCAACTTCCGCATGAAGATCGTGGCAGTCCGCCGAAAGTTTATCACTCGACACAACAAGTTTGATGTGGGCAAGCTTAAGAACCAGCAGAGATTGGACCAATTTAAACTGGAGCTCAGAAATAAATTCCAGGTGTTGGACTCCGAGAGAGAGAAGGATGTAGAGACTGTGTGGAGCGAGGTAAAGAATATCTTTGTGGAGACCAGTGAGATGCAGCTCGGGTACAAGAACTACCTGCGGAAAGAATGGATATCCGATCAGACCTGGGACAAGATACATTATAGAAAGGAGATTAAGGCTAAGCTCAACACCTGCAAGACTAGGCAGCAGAAGGCTCTCACACAAGCAGAGTATTCAACAGCAAACAGGGAGGTAAAGAGGAGTGTGCGAAAGGATCATAGGAGGTGGATTGATGAACACGCGGTGAAAGCAGAAGAAGCGGCAAGAAGGGGGGACGTTAAGGAGCTCTATGGCATCACAAAGATGCTTTCGAAGAAAGGTTTTAATAAAACTAGGCCTGTGAAGAGCAAGACGGGCGAGATCCTCACGACGTGTGAACAGCAGCTGACTAGATGGAGAGAACACTTTGCGGAGGTTCTTAATAGAGATAGAGGACCAGAAAGTAAGCAGCGAGGAGGAGATGAAGAGGAAGCAGAAAGTGACCCGGACATCAGCCTCGACTCCCCAACTCGGGGCGAAATACGGACAGCGTTGAAGCAGATAAAGTGCGGGAAGGCACCAGGTCTGGATAATATCCCAGCGGAAGTATTGAAAGCAGACCTGGATATCACGATCAATCTGCTGCACCCGCTGTTGGAGAAGATCTGGAAGGAGGAGAAAATACCAACCGACTGGAAGAAGGGGTTGATCGTCAAGTTACCGAAGAAAGGGGACACCACAAACTGTAATAACTGGAGGGGAATCACCTTGCTGTCCATTCCAAGCAAAGTACTGGCGAGAGTCATCCTGAATCGTATAAAAGACTGCGTAGAAAAAAGGCTTCGGAAGGAACAGGCTGGATTTCGACAACATCGCAGCTGTGTGGATCTCATCAACACCCTCCGAATCATCCTGGAGCAGAGTGTGGAGTGGCGCAATACCCTTTACCTCACATTTGTTGACTTCGAGAAAGCTTTCGACTCCGTAAATCAAAGAATCATGTGGAAGACCCTCGAGGAATATAAAATTCCAACAAAGATCATCAGAATCATGGAAGAGATGTACGAAGGGTATGAGTGCCAGGTTCTACACGAAGGCAAATTAACAGAAAAGATAAAGGTCAGTTCCGGAGTGAGACAGGGGTGTGTCCTTTCCCCCACTTTGTTCCTGTTGGTCCTGGATAGTGTGATGAAGAAGGTAATGGGAGGACGGAAGAGGGGTATTCAATGGGGTATAAATGACAGGCTTGAAGATCTGGATTTCGCGGACGACATTTGTCTTATGGCACAACGGTACCGAGACATAGAAGATAAGCTGGGGAGGTTGCAGAGAGAAGCAGAACGTGCAGGACTGATGATTAACACCAACAAGACCAAAGAGATGAGGATAAATTCTGACGTCACGACTAGCTTGACAGTCAACGGAAAGGAAATTGAGTGAGTTGAGTCCTTCCTCTACCTTGGGAGTATAGTCACAAATGACGGGGGAGCAGAGGAAGATGTTCGAAGCCGTATCAGGAAGGCAAATGGTGCCTTTGTCCAGCTCTACCCCATCTGGAGAAATAGAAACATTTCCAGGAAAACCAAGCTCCGCCTTTTCAATAGCAACGTAAAGTCGATTCTTCTCTATGGCTGTGAAACATGGAAAGTCACAAAACCGATCAACAACCAGCTACAGGTGTTCATTAACAGATGTCTGCGTCGCATCATGAATGTGAGGTGGCCGGACATAATCTCAAACGAAGATCTTTGGACCATCACCAATCAACAACCGATTAGCATCCAGATCAAGGAGAGGAAATGGCGCTGGATCGGTCACACACTAAGGAAGCCGGACGGAGCTGTTGAGAGGGCGGCGCTAGACTGGAATCCTCAAGGTGCCAGGAAGCGAGGTCGACCTAAGAAGACCTGGAAGAGGACGATCGAAAATGAAATTGCAGAGGAGGACAAGAACTGGAGTCAAGTGAAGAGAATAGCCAGGAACCGTACTGCGTGGAGAAATTTCGCCAAGGCCCTATGCTCCGGAAGGAGCGGCAGGAATTAAGATAAGATAAGATAAGAACTCATGGTGAGAGTTTTAATACTCACGGCTACTCCGCCGGGTATACACGCAAGCCCATCGTTGATATGGAAGGTCCTTTGACTGATAAACTAAAACTACACATCAGTGGTACAATGTTTAATGAAGTGATCGCTAAGTAATATTACTTACCTTTCAGCCATTCTGCCGTTGTTCACTTGGTGACGATAACCGCGACAACGGCTTCTACCTGAATTATGAATAACTTACATTATTCTTAGAATATGGTATATTGGATTTTACGGCCAGTGAATTAATTCTCATCAATTTTTCTAAGTGTGTGCCGTGTCTTATGTGGGGTTTCACCTAGGACACCAAGCTGGTTTATCAGTGGGCTCCTGGTATCCCCTCCCGGACCCCCACAGGAGTAGCGAACTACGCGCTACTCCCCTTTTTATGAAGCGCACCTGAGTTTTCATTCTTCTTCTTCTGTCGATTTTGGCCTACTGTGGACCGCGTAGAACAATCTTCTCCTCCCAGAATTTCTTCAAGCGTTCACTGAGTCTCCTCCTTCTTTCTTCAGACCAGATGGCCTTGGTTTTTGAGCTAGGGTTTTCCTGAAACCCTTTAAATATATCAACCTTCCTTCGAAACAATGATTTGTTGAGAATATCTTCTTGAGTGATGCCAACTTCTTTGAGAATTGTTCGTGTTTCCTCAACCCATTTTGTGGAGGACTTTAATTTGCTAATGTAAGTGAATATCCGTTTGGTTAACATATTGCTGCTCATTCGTGTGAGGTGGCCATAAAACTTAATCCTTCCCTTACGTTTCGTGTCCGTAAGTTTCTCCGCCTGGTTGTACAAGTCACGAGTCCTCCGACTCCTCCATAAGCCATCTGCTCTCTGTACTGGCCCCAATATTTTCCTTAGGATTCTCCGTTATTTCTGTTCTAACTCCTCTGTTTCTCCTTTTTTTTTGTTTAAAATAAATCATTCAGAACTATAAAGAGCTTCCGGTTTAATCACAGCGACATAATGTCGTAACTTTGCTCTGAAGTATATGGCTTTCTTGTTATACCTATTCTGCGTTAAACGATAAGCAGTTTCCATCTTACGACCTTCCTTATCAAGGCCATTAGGTTATTACTATTATTATTATCATTATCTTATTTTCTTAGTCAGTAACTCTGTAAAATCGATTTAATAACGTGCAGTTTCATTTATTACCCTATAGTCTACTAATTTTCGAGTTAATCATAATAATAATATTATATATTATTATCAAGAGACGAACTTCAGACGGATATAGTCTCACAGATAATTTCACAAACACTGTACGGAGGACACGGTTAACATGTTTGGGCACATATTTAGAATGGACAACAATAGATTAAGAAATAGGTTATTCAATATAATTAATACAAAAAATCCAGGATAAATTGGCTGGAGGAAACACGGCGGGCCTGAATGAGATGAACATCGGAGATAACATAATGAAAAACCGAGAAATCTTCATATCCACTGTAAATAAGTACACATCTGGGGTGAAATCTATCAGCAGGACTGGTACAAAATGGACAGTTGAACGCAGCACAGTGAGTTCATGAAGAGATTTTGGGAGAAGAGGAAGGGAAAGGTCATCAAGCCAACTAACAAGTTCCAACGCGCTCTATGAATCAATCAATAAATAAATAAATAAATAAATAAATAAATAAATAAATAAATAAATAAATAAATAAATAAATAAATAAATAAATAAATAAATAAATAAATAAATACTGGAAAATTGAAGATCATCACGGATATTGTTTTATCCCTCTGTTGGGGGCGGGATAAACAGGGTAGTGTAGATGTGTTAATTTAAGGGATGTTTCCGAATAAGGGTAGTTTCCCGTACTTGGGGGAAACTACCAGTGTAGTGTGTTGGTGTGAGTACGTAATCTATTGGGGGCGTCCCTACAGGATGCGCTTACCTGCTAGGGGATGAATGTTTAAGGTGAGCTAATGACTTAGCCTGTCAATTAAGTGGAGCGAGCGATTCAGCGAGCTCACGTGCAGAGTCGGTGACATGACACTCTGCAGCCGGGCCGCTTGCTCGAGTACAATAGAATTCCTGACGATGCAGTTCCTGGTCTCCACGGTCAGGGACAATTAGGACTAAGGTCGGGTTGGGTGTGAGGATGTAAAACAGGGCGTAATGAGTAATAAGTGTGGGTGTTTACTGACCAAGTGTTTATTGGCCAGTAGCTGTGATGTACTGTCCCTTTTAGGTGTTTAGACAGATATAAAATATAGTACAAAGTGTAAATTACAGAAGTGTTCAGAGTAGGTGTTACAATGATAAGGAATCTGAGCACACGGCTAGTTCTCACCTGGTGAAAGAGCTGGAACGGACCTCGGAATGGCAGAGCCGCTGGCCACGAACAGATAATGGGGCTCTTCTGGGCCTAGCCTTTAAGGCCTTCCCCCACTGCTTGGTCAGCGTTTCATCACTGTTGCCGCTCCAGTTAGAGTGTTTGTGTGTGTATTATGTAAGCGTGGCTTGTCAACAGTATGCCGGGCCTGCTTGTGTTTGAAGAAGTATATGAGGCTTATGGTATGCCTATGAGGGTGGTTTTGATGAAAGATGGAGGGGTGGGTCTTTAGGGGTACTGCCCCTAGGCTGTACAAGACCTCCTCGGGCTTTGTTCGCGGCCTCGCGAACGGGAAATAGAGTAGGCGTGTCGTTGTAGTGATTCTTCTTCATCTTCTTCTTGTCCCTCTTCTCCTCCTTCTTCGGTTTCGTGTGGATGTGTCGATGTCGTGTTGTCCTTGTGGTGATGTGAGTTTAGCGTGTGCTCAGAGGGGGTGAGTTTAGGGTATATACTTAGTTCATTATTCACATAAAATTATTCATTATAAAGCTTGACATTGGAATTAAAAATACATAGTTCACAATACATGGTGTGGGAAATTATTCAGTCATGGTTTTGCAGAAGGGAAAAAAACATCGGTGGTTGCTGTGATGCTGCTTTGCAGCCGGATGAAAAAATTGCCTTCTGCGTGAGGTGTAAAATGTAACAATAAAAATAAAGAGATAGTGTAGAGAGAAAGAAAAACAATAAATGTCTTAAGGTGTGATTAATGGTTTAATATAATATGCTTTTATTGTTCGAGGTGAGGTAAGTCATTTTTACAAAATTTAAGTTAGAAGGGTAGAAAGGAAAGTCATTGTGTGCATGTGTGTGATAAATAATAATCTGTGTGTTTACAATGTGTGGCATCATTGGTAACAAGTTTTGTGTAAGGTGCCTCTTAACAGTATTACATTATTTTCTTTTACATTAGTTACTTATATCTATCTTAATTATTTTATACCTAGACGCCGTATCCACTGTACCTTGCGTGCACGCTACCCTTTGTATTCATGTGCCGTCTCATGGCTAATCCTGTCCGGCCGTTTCCGGTGCAGTTTAGTGGTCGTGCTGCTGATTTACCCCTATCCCGTGGATCATTCTCTGTTGGCGAATGCCTCCACACTTGACATTGAGAGTCACCGCCACAAATTGGTAGCGCCCTCATTGCCGTATGTTGCGTCACATCTTTGACGCTTTTGTGTTTTGTTTATCTGTCAGTAAGCCTGATACCCCACAGGTATCAACCCTGCTGTTCAGATTTCTGTGTTCTGGAGTGTAGCTGTAAAAGAATTGTGGTGAGTGTGTTGCATTGTGTTAGAATGAGTACACATTAGCGAGTAAAGATGGTACATAATAATAGCATGGCACAAAAAACATGTTGCTGCTGTATGGCAGTGAAATGATCGTCACCAGTGTCATGTATCTGGTGCCGCCGTCTGTAAACTGGAGAAGTAAAAAAAAACATGTTATCATTAGCGTAATCTTCATATTGCCTCTTGTATCGGCGTGTATACTTTCTGAAATCAAAATTACAGGTATTATAGTCTGTCAATACACTCGTGTCGTCCGTCTTGTTTTTTTTTTGTCTGGCGCCTTCTTATCTTACATTACTCTATACCTTCTTATGCCGGCTATTACTTTGTGTGTATTGTGATGTCTTCTCAGTGTATATCAGTGTATGAGTGTGTACTTGTTCGGTGGTCCACCTTACCTTATACCATGATCATTTTTGGGTTCCACTCCTTGGTGCAGTGTTGGAGCTCTTTTGCTGAATTATAAAAACATGTTAGCAATACCCTTGGCCAAATATATATATATATATATATATATATATATATATTGCGCACCTATCGCGCAGCGCCGTTTAAGGGTCGGGTTGCGGTGCTACCGCCCCTGAGATTTCTGCGGCGTCTCGTGTATTATCGAGGTCGGTCAGCTCCAGTGGCTGTACCGTTTACCTCGCTGGTGGGTCGGACGGCTTTAGTGCCTCCTCCCTGTTATGTTTTTATCGGTAATTTATCGATTTATCGGACTTATCCTGGCAACGTCTAGCCGCCAGGTGCCGAACGCCATATGTCACGTTCGCGTCGTACCCTCAATTAAATCTATATGGTGTCGGTATTACCCTATACGGTGCCGAACGCAATATGTCGCGTTCGCATCGCATATACCTGTTTTTGCAATGTGTTGTCGGTCTTACCCTGGTAACGGTTTTAGTTGCCAGGTGCCGAACGCCATATGTCGCGTTCGCGTCGTACCCTCAATTAAATCTATATGGTGTCGGTATTACCCTATACGGTGCCGAACGCCATATGTCACGTTCACGTCGCATATGCCTGTTTTTGCAATGTGTTGTCGGTCTTACCCTGGTAACGGTTTTAGTTGCCAGGTGCCGAACGCTCTGTCTTAATTAAAAGTGCATAACCTAAATTATATTAATTAATACTATAAAAATATTTTGTATGTACATGCCGAAATAGTCCTTAACCTAATGCCGAAATAGTTGTAGCTACTGTTTTACAACAGTGCTCGTTAAATTTGCTTAAATCTAAGTTGCCTTTCAAATGCAACTGCCTTACATACTAGAATTTTGATCGTAGCGATCGCCTGAGGTATGTCGCCATCCTCAAGGCACCACACGTGCATATTTTGGAAGCACCGGTTGCCTCCAAAACTGCCAGGTTAAAAACCCTTTTGCATTCCCCGCCCTTAATACTAATTGTCGACTTCCCCCTCTTAATAACTAATATAGGCCTGTGCACCTGCGTTGCTAGGGAGCAAACGCTTCGCGCGGATATCCTTTCCGTTGGTCTTATGCATGCTTACATTGGCATTATTCGCCATTTGGTGTTTATTAATGTTTATTACTGGGTTGCCCACAAAAACCCTTTGGGTAGCCCGTTGCATACCCATTTAATATCTCTGGCCGTCCGTTGCGTTACCATTTAAGCTCTGGAGACTCGGTGTCATCCATTTATGTGGGCGTGGAACCGAATGATCGCATTCATTCCATACGCATTGTTTATCATTCATTGGTTATCATTTGTTAAATCATCTTCACCCCATCGTCCGGGATGAGGACTTGGCGTGCCTAGGATTGGTCCCGTTGACTCCTGAGGCACTGCTTCACTTCACGCGAATGGAAAACTTGTTCCCCGCCTTAGGAACGCTACTTATATTACACACTAACTAAAAGTCTAGTCCAAGTTTGTCCTCTCTAGGTTCGTCTCCTGAGTCTAGTATGGAGCTGGCTAATTCTCCTACTAGCCGCCAAAAAGTCTCCCCATCAGGTCTGGCTTCGACGACCGCAGTGCATAAAGGGTGTAAGTTTCTTCGTCACAGGGAACAGGCTAGGTTTCCCAGGATTCCGAAGCTTGCCCGCACTGAGTCATCGGCGCTTCGACCTTACGTCCATCTGTCATTCAACTGGGTCAGGATCCGTTGGCGTTTTGCCCCGTCTCTGCCCTTCCGTGGAGCTTCTGCTACCTCCGTTTACCTTCTCGTCACCATCTAGTGTGATTTCAGATTCCTTTGGAAATAAGTGTGATACTGTATAATTATGTAATTATGTAAAATTTCTAGTGTTCTGGGGTTGTAGAATCTTCGAAATGCAGTGACTACTTTAGGCATGTTATTGCCGTGTCGGATTTCCAGCGGTGATGCCTTGGTACTGCGCCAGAATTTATTGAAGGTCATTACTCAAGAACTGATCGGGAAATGAACCAAGACCCCAGAAAATAAATGGGTGGATAAAAATTTTTATTTATTAAAAATTTGAGTAATATGGGAAAAAACTGTATGGAAATGAGTGAAATACTATAGATCTTATGCATTTATAAAAAGCAAGGAAGTAGGAATGATTTAAAGATGGACATATATTCCATTATACGAAAGTGGGAGGTTCACTTTACGAGAAAGATCACGCCACTTGAAGCGAGAGTTACGTCATGAGAGAGGGGAAGAGGCGAAGGTCGAACTGCGGACGGAAGTCAGGAGAGGTGGTAGGAGTTACGTCACACCACGGGAGGAGAGGAAGAGAGACGAGAACTTGAGGAATGCGGAGAGCAGGACGAGAGAGTTCTTTCCAATTGAGATTTGAACGAGACAAGACCTCGAGCATAAACGAGTATCTTTATAATAGTGCTACGGTTCACAAAGGTTGGAAGTAAGGAAGAGTGTAATTTCAGTAACTTGGGAGCAAGCTACAACATATATAGCAGGACGGAACAGTACAACTATATATTGCAGTGCTTATGCAAAGTGTTCCATATAGCTAGAAACATTTTCGACAAGAAGCTACTCAGTATTTCTACGTGTAAAAGCTTATTTGAACATTGTATTGAAAATGCAAGTTATAAGGCAGCAACGGGGAGGTCTCAAGTATATTATCAAGAATATGAATATTAACATGTGCTAAGTTAAGCATGGGGAAGTTGAAGACTACAAGGATGTCAGTTGAATTCCAGATTCACTAGCATGAAAGACGCTACAAATATCTACGCAAAGCGCAACATCACCGAGCAAAACTCATACTTTTCTACGAGAGTTTTAACACATCTTGAGACACGAAAAAGCTTGCATAAACGACAGTATTACACCGTGATGTCTATTCTGAAGAAAACCGATGTCTATTCTGAAGAAACCATGATGTCTATTCTGAAGAGATGGAGAATCGAAGCCGGCCTACTTGGAGCGGAGGAGAGACGGGGAGTTGGCAGAGCTGTTCTCGGCGAGTTCATTCATCGCGAGTCCAGCTGCTGCTGTCACAAAACCGGTCTTCATAGCTGTGGACATTGCTATGAACACGACAAGTTTGGTTTGGAAGGAGCGATGCAAGTATTTTCAGCAGTACAGAAGTCAACACAAGGTAGTGAGAAAATTGTCTTTTATAATGTAGAATTGTAGTTTAGTTGTGTGATTATCCAATTGACCAACCGCATATATTTTCAACCGCATATTTTCAACCGCATTTTGCAGTATTTTTCAATAGCATTTTTCTTAACTGCATTATTTAAAACGTATAATTTTGTCAAAGTAATTAAATTTGTGTAGATCTTGTTATTGTGATTTTTCATATTTTTCTACGGAATTATTTGCCGTATTTCTTGAAAATTTCATCCACTTGGACGAAATTTTGGCATGATGATGATGCTATTAACACTAAGGTTATATTAAAGTAAAATCGTGTAAATATTTTCATACTTGCGTTAGATTTAATTTAATTAAATCTGTTTTATCGCAGCGATGGAATATAAAGGAATTGAGAGGAATATAAAGGAATTGTTCAGAGTAACTTAGAACCAATTGTATTAAAGGAAGTTAGAGCGTTAAAAAGGAATATAAAGGAATTGTTTAGAGGAAAGCAAATTATTGGAAGAAATTGTATTAAAGGAATTTAGAGCGTTAAAATAAAAAGGAATGAAGAGTGAACTATATAAAAGGAATAGAACGTTGAACGAAGTAAAGAAGGAGTAAGATTGTAAATGAAGTAAAATGAAATTTATTGGAGCAAATTTAAGAACAGTATACTTAAAAAGTAACGTCACGAAGTGTAAAGAATATTTCGACAACTCATGATGTTGATTCGAGTGTCAGAAATTTATTATGAACGAAAGTATTACGAAAAGCTTAAACACATATGTCTAATGAAATTTAGAGCGTTAAAAAACATAAATGAATTTGTTAAACGAATATTAATGGAATGAAGTCAAACTTATATCTTTTGTTAAGAATATGAATATTTACTGATATTTCTTGAAAAGTTGTAATAAAATGTAAAGCTGAATTTAAACACGTGAAGAGGAAAGTTAACGAAGTTAAATCACAGGGTGATTAGAAAGGTGAAAGTACAGAGATTTATTACAGAAATGAAATTACGAGCACGAGGCGATGTTGTATCAATTATAGAGGAGAAATGTTAAGTAAAGGAAGTATATGTATTGAAGTAGAAGTTTATATGTTGAATTACCGTGCAGATTAAGGAGATATGAACGTAAATGAGTTACGTAAGTTTACGAAGGGACGCAGGGGAGTCTCTTAAGTTTTTGTAGTATTGGATGTAATAATTGTGAAGTTATGAGAGTGTAGTAAAGGAAGATTCTGTACAGGGTGTTTAAGAGAGAAAGTAATTGTTGTATAATTATGGAGGAGAAGTGTGGAAACGAAGGTTAATGCCGTGCACTTACAGTATTCACGTTTATCAGAAGATTGTTAACTCAGTAAAGAATTTCAGCACTTATTTCAGAATTTCATGATATATAGATAAAGGTAAAAAGGAACAGTGCTTAGCTTAAATGTTTGTCACTTATGTTCAATTGATTATGACGAGTATTTATTACTTTCAACACGATAGTTGCGGTGTATGTTTGTTTGAATTTGAATTTGATGTTTAAGAGAAATGGAGTAGATGAATGACTTATTGGAGGAAGAAAATTTAATCTTCACGTTATGAAGTGTGAAATTTGAATTTCATAAAAAGATGTATATATGCACATAGTTCATGAATAATTTGATTAGATATGGAACTACGGTTCATAGTTGAAGCGGACCTGTATAAAATAGGGCAATACTTAATGTCACGCCGTTTCACATTTTCTTACGATAGTAATGCCACGTGCAAATTTATCTTTGCAGTTATTTTTGTTGAAGTGTCAGGGAGACACAATATTAAGGGAGGAAGTCAGTTGTTATACATGTTTTATTAGCTTAATAAACGGCTAGTGCTTTTTAGCAACTTAGTCAAATTTTATCTAAACTGATTCCGTTTTCATTGTCGTCATCGTCGAAAATAGTACTACGAGGTATAGATACAGGCGCTCACTATAGATTAGACCTTATCACCCCTCGAGATTGGAGTTTCTCGGTTGTTCTAAATGTAAATAATAGTAGAAATTTGTACCTTGTCTAGTAGTACTATTTTCTTTACGAATAATATCTATCCTGTATGTTCCTGGAATTCCCAATTTTACTTAGTAGGCATGATAAGCTTGTGAGCTGGGTAACTTACATGTCTGCAATCCTTTTTCGGGCATTGGATATAAGTACTGATGGGTTTCTTCGGGCGCATATAGATTCGCTCTTATATTTAAATGGCATACCCATCCGTGGGGCGTTCGAAAAGCATTCGAAATGCATTCGAAAGAGCACTTGAGAGAAGAAGTTTGGAAGTACTCGAGAGTGAGGCCATATTAGTTTTGAAAAGAAAAATGCCTATCCCAAATTTAATGATTGTTGAGATGAACACAACATCAGGAGATTAGTGGAGTACACTATAGTTGTGAGGCATAATTTGTAAACCAGCTAACGACATTTGTCATGTAATAGTAAATTTAAAAGTAAATTCATGTTGTTAAACATAGGTTAAGTGAGATGATAAAATGAAGCGATGTCAGTTCGGTAAAATGGGACAACAAGTATACGAGACAACTCGCGATTGAAATAGATGTAAGTAGGATTAAGATGTTCTATATATTCCATTACTGGTATAAAATGTATGCGTTGGTCAATCTGGATATTCACTGGTAATTTTTGTAGTCGATACCCCCCTTATTCTCAAGAAAAGAAGAAATATGTCAACGAATGATATGACGTTCATTCGAACGATGCTTGAAACCATGAAGGAAGGTCAAAGTACGTTGACCAAAGACCTTGAAGCCCTCCACCAGTTAACACATAACAACATTAAACAATTAAAAACTGAGATTCAGAAATCAGCAGCTACTGTAAAATCAGAAGTCAAAGCAGAGTTAGCAGTTGCTCAAACACTTACTACGGCTAGTATAACATTAGCACAGGAAGAGGTTCGGAGAAATCAGGAAAAAGCACAGGAAGAAATTAAGTTAGCTTTAGAGAAGGCCAGAAAGGAAGATAGACTAGCTAGAGAGAAGGAAAGAGAAGAAGCCAAGTTAGCTTTGGAAGAGGCAAATAGGATAAGAGCAGAGATAAGATTAGCTCAGGAAAAAGCTCGTGAGGAGGACAGGTTAAGTCAGGAGCAGGCTAGATTGGAAGATAGAAAGATCCAAGTCGAAATAAGAGCAGCACAGGAGGAAGTCAGGAAAAATCAGGAAAAGCACAGGAGGAAGCTAGGAAAAATCAGGAAAAAGCTCAGATAATTTTTGAAAGGGCAGGTAAAGCACAGGAAGAATTAAAAGCTTCAGTTGATCAAGTCAAACAGGACATGGCAGGAAAAGTGATAGAAATCCGATTAGCTAACAGTAATCACATGTTAGAACTAGAACAGAAACTACAGGCTAGCATGAGCTCAATTAAGGAAGACAATAACACTCATCATGTACACATTTCAGGGGCCCAGAAGAAACTCAAGGAGCAACTTGACAATCTAAATGGCACTGTTGGTGAATTACAGGTCAAATTGGAAGGTCAATGTAAACTGATTGAAGAGGGTATAAATGTAGATATAAATGCTTCCATTGTAAAGGCAGTTACGGACATGAAGGAGGAGGTCGTAACAGTCACAACTCAAATCATATCAGAGATACATCACAAATTAGCAAATGACATTAAAGCTATAGAATTATGTTCCAATATTAATATTAGCAAGGTACGGGAAGATCTATCTAAGCGGATAGATACATTACAAATTAATAACGTAGCCACGCTGACAGAGATTGTTAATAAAACAGATTTAACTAACTCAAACGAATTTGACAAAATTAAATGTACGGTCGATGGGATAAGCATAGAACTAGCGAAAATTCAATTAAAACAGGATGAGGATATCAGAGAAATTGAACAGAAATTAAGGTCACTTATGATAGGAGATGCTACATTTTCATCAACGTTGAGAACCGAAGTCAGGGAGGACATCAGAAAGGACTTGACGAGATTTTTTCAAGCAAGAGATGAAAAATTAAAAGAAGAAATAAGAAGATTAGAGGCTAGGACAGACAGGATAGAAGAGGATAAGGAAAGCGAGAGTAGTCAACAGCAAATTCCGAAGTCCAATTTTAACTTCAGTCAAGAGCCATTTCACACTGAAATAGGGGAATTTGGAGGAAATTTTGAACCTTACCAAAATAGATCAAATGCCAACATCGTCGTAATAAGGAATAACGATGAGAAACCGAACAAATTCAGCGGAGTAGGCAATATTACTGCAGTAGAATTTCTGAGAGACATGAGGTCGTATTTAGAAGACAATAGGATACCTCGTGAAAGACATATGAGAGTCGTGGAAAAATACTTAGATTCAGAAGCATTAGTATGGCACAGAGCTTTCAGATACACATATCAGACATTTGAAGAATTCGCTATAGCTCTGCAAAAACGATTTTGGAGCAAGGAACTTCAACAGGATATACGAGCGGAAATTTATTCTAAGAAATATGCATATTCCAGTCCTACGAAATACGCAAGTTTCTTCACGAAACAATTAGCACGCTTGCAGTATTTGCAACCCCCTTTGGCGGAAGAAGACTTGGTTCACGCTATTTCATGTCAGCTACCAACAGAAGTTAGGAGACACCTCATCTCGGCAAACGTGAAAACTCTAGAAGGAATGGCGGAAATTTTGAGAAGACTGGATCACACGTCTAATGTATCCACCAACTCAACTGGAAATCAAAACCAGAGAAGTAGAAACCAGGAACCGAGAGAAATACACACCATTCACATCGATCAAATGCAGCAAACAGAGGAGAACAAAAATGGAGTAGGTCCAACGAGATCCAGGATATATGGGCAGAATCGATTTCGACCAGATTATCAGAGACCTAGAGAAGGAAGGCCATAAGAAAATCAAAGATGGAGGAATAACTATTACACCAGAAACAATGATTATCGTAGAGAGGGATATTATAATCGAAATAACCCTACGAATAATTATGGATATCGGGGATATCAGAACTGGAGAAACACGAGTAATTATTCAAGACAGCAACAACAGCAACAAGGTTGGAGGAATAATAACAATGTAAGAAGGTATTATGATGACAGGGAAAGAGAAAGTCAGGAGTACCTAAGGAATCTCAGAGAAAGGAATGCGAGAGACCAAGATCAGGGACAGCATAACCGGAATCAAGAACCTCAACCTGGAACAAGCAGAGATAGAAGGAATGAAGACCCAGGAGGGGCACAAAAAAAACGTCAAATTCCAAAAAGTGAAAGGAGAAGAAAACAGCACCGTAACCAGACATGAGATCCAAATTAATGAATTGTATGAAGCCACGAATGAAGATCTTCTATATGAGAGAGAAGAGACGAAAACAGATAGAGTAGCAAGGTTACCGATTATAGAAATCATATCAGAAGGAGAATGCCTGAGAACACTACTAGATACGGGAGCAACAGCATCAATTTTATCAGAGAACTGTTTTCACAGATTGAAGAATGGAAATTCACTTATAGCAATGCCTGTTTCAACCATTAAAGTCAGGGGCGTATTTAACGACAAGACCATGAAATGTAAAGTCCAAGCACTAGTGGAATTCTCTATAAATAAACACAGATATGAGCAGATATTCATAGTCTTGAGCCAGATTAATTTTGATGCTATTTTAGGCATTGATTTTATAACCAAGACTGGAGCTGTAATCGATTTACGAAATGGAGTCATAAGATTTAATGAAGGCCTACATCAATCAGAGGATAAGACGAAGGATGAGAATGAGTGTAGTTTGTTTGACGAAACTACAGAAGAAAATAATGTGAAGATTGTTATGGAAATAGAAGCAGAAGGAATACCTCACTATGGCAGAAAGATTGAGAATTTTGAAGATCAGAGGGAGAAGTTGGAAGAATTAGTCACGACTTATGCAGACATTTTTGATAACAAGCCAGGTATTATAAGAGGATATAAATATCAGATTAAGCTAACTGATGACACACCTTATCAGAAGAAATTGTATCCAATTCCGGAGAAGTATCAAGCTGAAGTGACAGAGCTCATAAAAGGCATGGAAAAGGAAGGAATTATAAGAAAGCAAACCACTCCTTATTTAAATCCACTCACTCTTGTGAAGAAAGCAGATGGTAGTCTTAGACTATGTTTAGATGCCAGGGGCATAAATACTCTTCTGCTGAAAGAATTCGACAGGCCACCGAAAATTAGAGAACTACTGAGGAGATTCAAGAATAAAACCTGTTTTTCAGTGATTGATTTAACTGCAGCATTTCATCAAATAGAGCTTACAGAAGACAGCAAATGTTATACAGGGTTCATGTTCAATCAAACCTGTTATGTATACCAAAGAGTACCATATGGATTGGTAAATTCAAGTCCAGCACTTATCAGAGCCTTGGATGACAAGTTGAGTGAAGAAGTGAAACAATTTGCTATTTGCTACGTGGACGATATCATCATATCTTCAGAGACACCAGAGCAACATTTCATGCATTTGACGAAGCTATTTGATAACCTTAGAAGTGCAAACATCAAGGTGAAGTTGGATAAATGTCATTTCTTTCAAGAAAAGATCAACTTTCTTGGGCATACTATAGACAGATTTGGTTACCATCCGAAAGAAGACAAGATTGAAGCAATTTTGAAATTTCCAACACCCAAGAAAATCAAAGACATCAGAGCTTTTGCGGGTCTTTGTCAGTTTTTCAGTAGTCATTGTCCACGATATTCAGAAATCATGGCACCTCTACATGAGCTTCTAAAGAAGAACAATAGATGGAAATGGGATGCAGCTGCTGAGAATGCCTTTATTCAAGCAAAGGAAATGCTCAGAGATAACATCAAGTTGGAGTACTCAGATTTTGAAAGAACATTCATCATAGAAACAGACGCTTCACGAGTTGGTATTAGTGCAGTCTTATATCAGAAGGATCAAGATGGAAATCCTCATTATATTTCATTCAGTAGTAGGAAGTTACGCACACACGAGCTGAATTACTTCACGACGGAGCTTGAAGCTTTAGCCGTCATAAATGCTCTACAAAATTGGAAGAAATTATTGCTGGGACACAAAATCATAATCAGAACGGATCATAAAGCACTAGAATTCATGTTGAAGTCAGACTTGTCAAGCGATAGGATGACAAGATGGACCATGTTTTTGCAACAATTTGATGCCATGATAGTTCATGTACCTGGAAAAGACAACCTTCTAGCAGATATTCTTTCCAGACATCCGATTCCTGAGAGAGATGTGAGAGTTAATGTTATCCAAACAGATGCTGGAGATCAAGAAACGCTGGATAAGTTGAAAAGAATTCCTCTTTTTCAAAAGAAGCATGCACCATTCAGGAACATTTATCGATTTTTGTCAGGGAGAATGACGAGGGGGCACGCCTCATACTTCGAAACGAGAAGGAAAGCTAGACACTATATTCTCGTGGGAGAAACTGTATGTAAATACATTGATGCCAGACATACGAAAGTACGAGTTGCTATTCCACCAGAACTTATTGTGCCACTAATTTGGTTAGTACACAAAAGTATAGGCCATGGAGGAACAGACAAAACATACTATACCATGTTAGAAAAATTCTACTGGATTAATATGAGAGAATCCATAACCATAGTAATCAGATCTTGTGAACTTTGTCAGAAGAATAAATATAATTCTGAACTATTGAAGGAGAAACCTAAAGCGATTATTCCGACGAAACCATTGGAATTGTTTAGTCAGGATATTTTTGGACCTGCACCTAAAGGAGACAGAGGAAACCAGTATGTGTTAGTTACAATGGATGTATTCTCCAAAATTGTAATGCTAAATCCCATGCAGAAAGCAACAACGAGGAATGTTTTATATCACCTGGAGAGGAACATTATTCCAAAGTTAGGAAAACCAGAGAGGCTATTAACAGACCATGGAACGCAATTCACTTCTGCAGAATTTCAGGGAGCGATGGATAGGTTGGATATTGTTCACCTATTTTCGTCAGTTAGAAGCCCAGAGACGAATCCTATTGAAAGAACAATGCTGGAATTTTCAAAGTACATTCGCTTGTATAGTGCAGATAATCATGCGAATTGGGTAAAGATTGTACCTCTAGTGGAATTTTGTATCAATAATACGAGACATGAGAGCACCAACGATATTCCAATCATGTTACATTTTGAAGAGAAACCGGTACGACCATGGGACGGAATCTTCAATATTCCGGAAGATAACGAACCACCGATGGACCAGAGAATCGAAGAAGCAAGGATCCAGTTAAACAAAGCGGCTGAGAAGAGATTAAAACGTTTAGAAGGGAAGAGATTCAGTGGACCGTTACGAGAAGGAGACTTTGTATTAGTCAGAATTCCTGTGAAAGCTGACGTACTGAAGAAAGTGTATATCAAATTCAGTAACCTGTTCAGAGGACCATTCAAAGTAGATACAGTTTACGGAAATAATTGCTATAAAATTGTGAGAGTGGAAGATAATAGATCCATTGGAAAATTCAACCATTCCAAGTTGAAAAGATTTTACCCACAGATACAGTAAAGATCAATAAATTCAGTCTCAAGAGCAGAGAAATCACTGGTATTAAAGAAAGTACAGGCTATACTTTACTTTAAATTAGCAACGGGGAAATGCGCCAGAATTTATTGAAGGTCATTACTCCAGAACTGATCGGGAAATGAACCAAGACCCCAGAAAATAAATGGGTGGATAAAAATTTTTATTTATTAAAAATTTGAGTAATATGGGAAAAAACTGTATGGAAATGAGTGAAATACTATAGATCTTATGCATTTATAAAAAGCAAGGAAGTAGGAATGATTTAAAAATGGACATATATTCCATTATACGAAAGTGGGAGGTTCACTTTACGAGAAAGATCACGCCACTTGAAGCGAGAGTTACGTCATGAGAGAGGGGAAGAGGCGAAGGTCGAACTGCGGACGGAAGTCAGGAGAGGTGGTAGGAGTTACGTCACACCACGGGAGGAGAGGAAGAGAGACGAGAACTTGAGGAATGCGGAGAGCAGGACGAGAGAGTTCTTTCCAATTGAGATTTGAACGAGACAAGACCTCGAGCATAAACGAGTATCTTTATAATAGTGCTACGGTTCACAAAGGTTGGAAGTAAGGAAGAGTGTAATTTCAGTAACTTGGGAGCAAGCTACAACATATATAGCAGGACGGAACAGTACAACTATATATTGCAGTGCTTATGCAAAGTGTTCCATATAGCTAGAAACATTTTCGACAAGATGCTACTCAGTATTTCTACGTGTAAAAGCTTATTTGAACATTGTATTGAAAATGCAAGTTATAAGGCAGCAACGGGGAGGTCTCAAGTATATTATCAAGAATATGAATATTAACATGTGCTAAGTTAAGCATGGGGAAGTTGAAGACTACAAGGATGTCAGTTGAATTCCAGATTCACTAGCATGAAAGACGCTACAAATATCTACGCAAAGCGCAACATCACCGAGCAAAACTCATACTTTTCTACGAGAGTTTTAACACATCTTGAGACACGAAAAAGCTTGCATAAACGACAGTATTACACCGTGATGTCTATTCTGAAGAAAACCGATGTCTATTCTGAAGAAACCATGATGTCTATTCTGAAGAGATGGAGAATCGAAGCCGGCCTACTTGGAGCGGAGGAGAGACGGGGAGTTGGCAGAGCTGTTCTCGGCGAGGTCATTCATCGCGAGTCCAGCTGCTGCTGTCACAAAACCGGTATTCATAGCTGTGGACATTGCTATGAACACGACAAGTTTGGTTTGGAAGGAGCGATGCAAGTATTTTCAGCAGTACAGAAGTCAACACAAGGTAGTGAGAAAATTGTCTTTTATAATGTAGAATTGTAGTTTAGTTGTGTGATTATCCAATTGACCAACCGCATATATTTTCAACCGCATATTTTCAACCGCATTTTGCAGTATTTTTCAATAGCATTTTTCTTAACTGCATTATTTAAAACGTATAATTTTGTCAAAGTAATTAAATTTGTGTAGATCTTGTTATTGTGATTTTTCATATTTTTCTACGGAATTATTTGCCGTATTTCTTGAAAATTTCAGTCACTTGGACGAAATTTTGGCATGATGATGATGCTATTAACACTAAGGTTATATTAAAGTAAAATCGTGTAAATATTTTCATACTTGCGTTAGATTTAATTTAATTAAATCTGTTTTATCGCAGCGATGGAATATAAAGGAATTGAGAGGAATATAAAGGAATTGTTCAGAGTAACTTAGAACCAATTGTATTAACGGAAGTTAGAGCGTTAAAAAGGAATATAAAGGAATTGTTTAGAGGAAAGCAAATTATTGGAAGAAATTGTATTAAAGGAATTTAGAGCGTTAAAATAAAAAGGAATGAAGAGTGAACTATATAAAAGGAATAGAACGTTGAACGAAGTAAAGAAGGAGTAAGATTGTAAATGAAGTAAAATGAAATTTATTGGAGCAAATTTAAGTACAGTATACTTAAGAAGTAACGTCACGAAGTGTAAAGAATATTTCGACAACTCATGATGTTGATTCGAGTGTCAGAAATTTATTATGAACGAAAGTATTACGAAAAGCTTAAACACATATGTCTAATGAAATTTAGAGCGTTAAAAAACATAAATGAATTTGTTAAACGAATATTAATGGAATGAAGTCAAACTTATATCTTTTGTTAAGAATATGAATATTTACTGATATTTCTTGAAAAGTTGTAATAAAATGTAAAGCTGAATTTAAACACGTGAAGAGGAAAGTTAACGAAGTTAAATCACAGGGTGATTAGAAAGGTGAAAGTACAGAGATTTATTACAGAAATGAAATTACGAGCACGAGGCGATGTTGTATCAATTATAGAGGAGAAATGTTAAGTAAAGGAAGTATATGTATTGAAGTAGAAGTTTATATGTTGAATTACCGTGCAGATTAAGGAGATATGAACGTAAATGAGTTACGTAAGTTTACGAAGGGACGCAGGGGAGTCTCTTAAGTTTTTGTAGTATTGGATGTAATAATTGTGAAGTTATGAGAGTGTAGTAAAGGAAGATTCTGTACAGGGTGTTTAAGAGAGAAAGTAATTGTTGTATAATTATGGAGGAGAAGTGTGGAAACGAAGGTTAATGCCGTGCACTTACAGTATTCACGTTTATCAGAAGATTGTTAACTCAGTAAAGAATTTCAGCACTTATTTCAGAATTTCATGATATATAGATAAAGGTAAAAAGGAACAGTGCTTAGCTTAAATGTTTGTCACTTATGTTCAATTGATTATGACGAGTATTTATTACTTTCAACACGATAGTTGCGGTGTATGTTTGTTTGAATTTGAATTTGATGTTTAAGAGAAATGGAGTAGATGAATGACTTATTGGAGGAAGAAAATTTAATCTTCGACGTTATGAAGTGTGAAATTTGAATTTCATAAAAAGATGTATATATGCACATAGTTCATGAATAATTTGATTAGATATGGAACTACGGTTCATAGTTGAAGCGGACCTGTATAAAATAGGGCAATACTTAATGTCACGCCGTTTCACATTTTCTTACGATAGTAATGCCACGTGCAAATTTATCTTTGCAGTTATTTTTGTTGAAGTGTCAGGGAGACACAATATTAAGGGAGGAAGTCAGTTGTTATACATGTTTTATTAGCTTAATAAACGGCTAGTGCTTTTTAGCAACTTAGTCAAATTTTATCTAAACTGATTCCGTTTTCATTGTCGTCATCGTCGAAAATAGTACTACGAGGTATAGATACAGGTGCTCACTATAGATTAGACCTTATCACCCCTCGAGATTGGAGTTTCTCGGTTGTTCTAAATGTAAATAATAGTAGAAATTTGTACCTTGTCTAGTAGTACTATTTTCTTTACGAATAATATCTATCCTGTATGTTCCTGGAATTCCCAATTTTACTTAGTAGGCATGATAAGCTTGTGAGCTGGGTAACTTACATGTCTGCAATCCTTTTTCGGGCATTGGATATAAGTACTGATGGGTTTCTTCGGGCGCAGTACTTTTCTGGAGGTATTAGTAGGTTTATAGGGCGTTTGGTCCCTTGTTATTAGGATCCGGGGGTGTTATTTGCTGAATGGGGTTAAAGCGTGGTGGGAGGGGGTCGTGCATCGTTGGACTCCATGTTTATGGTGGCCGGGAGCCGATGATGCTGCTAGGAGGTATTTACTGTGAGTGGATGGGGTGGGTTTGTCCCCAGGTGACCAAAATTTGAAAATGTCATGCGGGTGTAATAGTAATACAATCCCTGGTGTGTGGGTAGGATACCTCATGCAGTAGGATGGATATGAGGCGTATCTCCTCTCATTTGAGGATAAGGCGTGTGCTGGGATACAATAAGTTTATGTCCCTTGCATGCGGGATTATTTAATAAAATATTTGTTAGTATCAGTATGGCCTCATCCCTCTATATAGAGATGTGCGTCGCCGCTTAATATTCGTTTCCGAATCACCTCTAATACTCAGGTGTAGGCGCTCGGGGCCAAGGTGTAGCAAACCTTAATTAATTTATGAGAAGCATGAAGTCAATCAACCCCGATGTATACTTTGCAATGTAGTGTAGGTGTTGTTATGTATCTGTATGTCTGTGTTGGATAGTGTTGCAGGTAATAGGGTATGTAGGAGGAAGGGTATGGGGATGGTAGCCCGTAGTTGGTACCATGGCCATCCTGATGGCATTATCCACCTCTACTCCAATTGTAGTGTGTCATCCTCTCTTGGTCGCAATGTGTTTTCTATCCGCTCTTTGGGATTTACGGTGGCTGGGTTGAGATGCCATATAGCACCTAGTGTCTCCTAAAATACTAGTCTGTGGCGTGCCTGTGGGTCTGTGATACCTACGTTGTGTGAAAATGTTTGTGTCTGTGGGCACCGCCCTCTGGCTGCCCTTAGGATGTTTAAGTGTGGTGACGCTGTGTCATTCACGGCCTAATCTGGTCCCCTGTTCATAACGTGGGATAGGGTAGCATGTGGCTGTGAGTATAAATCGGCATAGCATGGTTGCCTGTAGTGGATTTTAGAGAGAGAAAAACAAACAAAAAAAGAAATTATTAGGGGGGGGGGGGGTTGTTTCCTCATGGAATCTGTCTGTATCCGCCCCTAAGTGTTGGGCGCGTGTGGGAAGGAAGCGGCCGTGGCTGTAATTGGCGCGCTTGTGTGTATGAAGTCGCCCACCGCTGACTCCTGCCAGCGCGTGTGGTGTTATCGGAGAAGGCTTATCTCGTGTCGCGTGGCTACTTGTCACGTGCCATGTACTGCGTGTTATCACCGTTGTATACATGTTCTTAGTGCCGCTAGTGATAGGCGTATAATAGTTTGTCAGCCTAGATCAATCCGGTCCCCAATATTTGTGTAATACTGGATGCGGAGCCTAATGTAATGCCGCTCTCACTTCCTGTATCAACATCCGTGTTGTCACTGTATGTCCTTATTGTTATTGTTTTTATGTTAGTGTCATCATGTCTGTATGTCATTGTCACGTCTGGCTGCTACAAGAATTCCTTCCGTCAACAGTGTGTGGCAACACACTGGAATTTGCTTATTTGCAGCGCAGTGTTTTTTGTATATTTGTTTAGTGTCCTTGTGTACGGAAAGTCTTCAATGATATGCAGGAAGGCTAACAAAACGTGACTTCCGCCACTGTCCGTATGTTGACATGTGTTTGCATTCTAGAAAGGCCAACGTGTTAACTTGTCACCTTTTTTTCGCTCACAAGCTTGTTTGGGAATTTGTTTCCGTGATTACTTCCCCATTGTGTCTTGCTCTATTATTTTATGTCCGGGGTAATCTACATTGCCATGATTTTTGGCGGTAGAGATGTGGTTTTACCTACTTTGTGTGAGCGTTTGTCTGTGCCCGTGGCGTCCCCCGTATTCAGATTTCGGGCGCTATGGTCCAAAAAGTATTTTGTGGTCTACGTAGAGGCCTGGCGTTCCCAGTACGTCCACTATTGGCAGTCCCGGGGTCACTAATGCCCTAAGTAGGCTATTATAGCGAGTACCTTAGAACGGGCCTACGCCCCTGTATGTATGTCTCATGTATGTCGTGTGTGCGAATTTTGGTTGACCCTGGTCTTAATTTGTGGGCGTAGTGTGGTTTTGAATCCCTTAGTGAATGATATTCTGTCGATTGTAATACCGGGCTGTCTGTGAGTGCCTTCAGCCGACGAGTGTGTCACGTATTCGCGCTGAGCATGCAAAAGTGTCGGGTTACTTCATGTGATAACGCGCTTCCGGGACCTTATGTCCTGTCCGGCAGTTAACATTTGAAGTGTACTGCATTCATGCTGCGACCCTGTCACGAATGGTGTAAATGTTTCCAAAATAAGTTTTCTCGAGGCCCTACGTCCCTTCATGATGACCGCGCCTAATACTCTGCCCCACCATCGTGGTGACGCTATCTGTGTCAGACTTGTGTAGTTTATGTGCTTATACATGTATTCCCCTATGTAAAAGAACCTTCCTGTGTTCATGATTGTGTTGCTCAATCGTTTTTGTGCTTGTGTGTCCTGGCCTCTGGTTGTGTTGTCGCGCCAAAATGCCGTTGGATAGCTTCCTTTTGGCACGTTTGTATCGTGTTTTTGTGTGTTGAATGTGTTAGGCCCTGTTTCATTCCTTATACATTTCTGTAGCCTAAGCTGCTGGAGACTATAGACTGTCTATTATGTATGTAATATGTTTGGTACAGGCATGCGGGTTTGACGCAACCCACAAAGGTATGGTATCTGTTCTGTGCATCCGCATATGCCTTGGGCTAATGCCTCGGGGCCACTATTTCTGTATTTTATGTACCGTGGCGTGTATTGTATGTTTGAAATACGCGTGACAAAATGTACATTAGTGTGAGTGTTTTGTGTAATTCGGAACGTCCCTCGTACTTTAATTTCGGGAGTTATCCGGCTTTGAAAATGGCGTGAATGATTGTGTATATTACTGCCAGAGTGAGAGTGTTCCTAGCCTGTCTGGTACTTGCGAATGCCGCATGTCCATTTACGTCTTATCGCTAACTGGCGATAGTGTAGAGTTTCAATGTTGTGTGAAGTACCTGTTGCTAGCCTAGCCGTCTGTCTATCGCATGTGTTGAGCAAGTGTGCGTGGGTTTGCTGACACGCTTTACTATTGTCTGCATACATGGTGTGCACTTTGGTTCCTCGTCATGTGAAAAGCCCTACCTCTGTTCATATTTATCGTGTCCCCAATTTTTTGTGTTACTGTAGGTCTGATGCGATATTCCTGTTCGTGATATGTCTCTCTGTGTAGCTCATGTATTTATGTACGTGTACCTCCGGGCTTCTAGTCGCGTGTCTGGCCACTAGATGTCGGTGGCAGTTTTGTTATTTTGTGCATATTAAACTCTGTTAGCGTGACTGTCCCTTATTGCTGTGTCCTCCAATTGGATGGCTACTTGACCTTGCGTTCCTGGTATTCAGAAGGTCACGGGTTTGAGACCGTCTTTGTTCAGGATGATCATTCCTGTTGCCTTTTGGGCCTGTGTCTCTGTGACAGTTTTTTCAGTCTGATTGACCCTTTTTATGGTAACTGTGTTTACTGTGTGACCTCAAAAATATATTACAGTATTTTCCCCTTAACTGTGAGTGTTATCTTATGGTATTTACGCTTAGTTTGAGCGCTGTCATCGGGGACAAGAAAAATTCCTGCTGTGGGCAGTGTAAGAAATAACATACACATATGGATCAAATATGTACATACGCATGCAAATTGTACAGTTTTGGGCATATAGGCAATGGGCATGTGTTTTTGTGTGTTTACCCTCCCTAATTTAACTATTGCCTGTCAGCATATGTCAAGTGTTATCATGTTGTATGGAAGTGTAAGTCTGTGATGTTGTATTTCCAGACCGCGCAATTTGCTTGCCCCTGGAGTGTCGTGTTTGTGTGAATGCATCCCCGTTTGTGTGTCTAACCTCTACAGGGGTAGAATCTGTCTTTTGTGTTAATTGTAATGTACGCGCCCCCGTGAGGGTTTTGGGAATGTTTCAGCATTTTATGGAAAATTCTGTGTGTTTTGTCCTGGGAACATTTATCCATGGGCTTGTGCGGTCAGTGAATTTCACTATCGTGCGAGCGCCCTCGCCCGTCGGGGTGAATTACTGCGCCCTGTTATGAAGGCATAGGCCTCAGGTTCCCATTGGGGTGCTTCTTTACTATTCTCTCGGGGCGTTTTTAGTAAAGTGAGCTTGGGCCTATATTCACCGTGGTGCCTGTTTATCGGCCTAGGTATGCTCGCGCCTGAAGGGCTGAATTGATGTCGCACCACCCTAGCAGTATCTATAGGGGTGTGTGTCCTCCTGTCTGCCTGGCATTGTGGGGTAGGTAATAAAACCTTCCATATGCCCCGTGTACTGTGTGTTTGCGCCTGGGCAGTGTGCAAAGGCGTGCGTTTTGCACCCTGAGGGGTTGAAAGCAACACCCTCTTATGCATCTGTCCTGAGGGGGTTTGGCCTTCGTTCTGGCAAAATTGCCCTTTGAACTGGCGGCAGGGATCGTGTAATTGTCTGTGAGCGCCCTTGCAATGTATTGGAGGGTAGTCTGGCCTTTTTCTTGGCTATGGCCACGGCAGACTCCTTCCTTCGCGTCTGTTTATGTGTGTAGGTCTGTATGGGCCTATCGTGGTGTGGCACGTTCGCTACGTCCTCAGCCCATGATATATTTTCCTCCAGGTTCCTCTCTGTGTTGTTGTGTGTGTTTGAGAGCCCTGGCGTCACCTCCCTCTCGTTCATTCGTTTTGAGGGGGCTGGCGTAGGTTCAGCCCCTCGGTCTGGCAAAATTGCCTCCCGGACCGGAGCTGAGGGACGTGTGTCCATGTGAGTTTGGTCCTGTAGTGTATTGGAGGCTAGCCTGACCGATTTCTGGTCTATGGCAACGGCAGACTCCTTCCCTTGTGTGGCGGTACGGGTATAGTTATGGACCTGTTCGCAAATTGCTGCGTTGACGTGTTTACGTCCTATACAGTTCTGTGGCCGCCAACTGGAGGAACGCCTGTTCGCGAATAAGCTCCCTGTATTGGGCATATAACATTGTGTAATGCACCCTTATCCTCTCTAAGGTTGTGTTATCCATTATAGGGCCATGTGTAGTGATTAATCGGTCATATATCCTGTTCCTTCGGACATGGCTCCTGTTGAGGTGTTCGTGTATGTTACTTAAATGATTATGTGCGCGTCTCAATTGCGCTATTCTACCCTCCGACGGGGTGCATGGCTGTTTGCCCTGTATTGCTACAACCCTTGTCTGGAGTGACCGTAATTGTGCCTGTCGTCTTTGTGTATGCCTCTGGCACCTTAGTATTAAGGTGAATAATACTGGTGCACCCTTATCGCCTCTATGGCTTACAACCCCTGTTGCTTCTGCATGTGGTGCCATTCTGTATAGCGTAATCTTAATGTAATGCTGTTTTAAGTGTAGTGTGTCCTGTCAGGATTAATGTATTTTTAACAGTGTTGGCTATAAATGAACAAAAAAAGAACTGCCGCCCTAGTGGGGGGGGGGGGGGGGGTGCTGAGTTAAATTTTCCCTCACATTCCCAGAGAGGAGGGAAAAAAACAATGCCTTTTCTCAGAAAAAAAATTCGCTTGGCTGCTTTCGGTATGGATCGCTCTACCACGAGGGCTCGTTGTTTGAGTCCCTTACCCTTATTTTGCGTGGTAGCGGCGCTTCCACCAATATGTTTTATCCCTCTGTTGGGGGTGGGAGAAACAGGGTAGTGTAGATGTGTTAATTTAAGGGATGTTTCCGAATAAGGGTAGTTTCCAGTACTTGGGGGAGACTACCAGTGTAGTGTGTTGGTGTGAGTACGTAATCTATTGGGGGCGTCCCTACAGGATGCGCTTACCTGCTAGGGGATGAATGTTTAAGGTGAGCTAATGACTTAGCCTGTCAATTAAGTGGAGCGAGCGATTCAGCGAGCTCACGTGCAGAGTCGGTGACATGACACTCTGCAGCCGGGCCGCTTGCTCGAGTACAATAGAATTCCTGACGATGCAGTTCCTGGTCTCCACGGTCAGGGGCAATTAGGACTAAGGTCGGGTTGGGTGTGAGGATGTAAAACAGGGCGTAATGAGTAATAAGTGTGGGTGTTTACTGACCAAGTGTTTATTGGCCAGTAGCTGTGATGTACTGTCCCTTTTAGGTGTTTAGACAGATATAAAATATAGTACAAAGTGTAAAATACAGAATTGTTCAGAGTAGGTGTTACAATGATAAGGAATCTGAGCACACGGCTAGTTCTCACCTGGTGAAAGAGCTGGAACGGACCTCGGAATGGCAGAGCCGCTGGCCACGAACAGATAATGGGGCTCTTCTGGGCCTAGCCTTTAAGGCCTTCCCCCACTGCTTGGTCAGCGTTTCATCACTGTTGCCGCTCCAGTTAGAGTGTTTGTGTGTGTATTATGTAAGCGTGGCTTGTCAGCAGTATGCCGGGCCTGCTTGTGTATGAAGAAGTATATGAGGCTTATGGTATGCCTATGAGGGTGGTTTTGATGAAAGATGGAGGGGTGGGTCTTTAGGGGTACTGCCCCTGGGCTGCACAATATCATGAGAAGTCATAAAATTCTAATTATGGCCCTTCAGGAAATTAGAAATAGTGATCAAGACCATCTGGAATCACAAGGATACAGAAAATATAAAGAAATTCCAGGAAAACAGGTCATGAAAAATTGTCCACAATTTGGTAACGGATTCTTAATAGATCTCAGAATAATTGACTCGATAACAGAATTTAAATCTCAATACTCCAGACTTACGACCCTAACTTTGAAATCGGCAAATAAAACATATACAATTATTAATGCACATGCTCCTACTAATAAAAAACAACACCATTAAGGACAGAGAAGAAGTACAAAATTTCTGGGATCTTTTGGATCAAACTTTAATAAACATTCCTTCATCAAACATCAAAATCTCCTTGGTGATTTCAATGCGCAACTTGGACAAGAAAGAAGATATAGAGATATCATTGGAAAATGGACAGCACATAAACGAACCAATAAAAATGGTCAAAGATTAGTCGAAATTTGTAGAAACCGCAAATTAATCTCTAAATCAACATGTTTTTAATGACAGCCCCATAAATTGAAAACTTGGAAACATCCTGACTTCAGAAGGGGTGAATGGCAGTTGGATCATGTCTGCATGGATAAATTTCACCATCGCGAAATTCACAATGTCAAGGTTCTTAGGGGCTTTGACTCAGGATCAGACCACTATGTGGTAAAGATAAAAATAAAATTAACTCCAATGGCCAAGAAAAAACCTAATAATAACAATAGGAGGAAATTTGATCTATCTACCTTAATAAAAAATGTAGAGTACTGTGAAAGAATAGGAGAAGAATCTCTCAACACTAAAACATTGGACGAATTAATCACTAGATTAAAATCAATAGCAGAGGAGTTAGCACCAATAAATCTAAGGAAAAAAACATGAATGGTGGAATGTACATTGTGATCAAGCAATAGAGAAAAGACACCAAGCATGGATAAAACATCAAGCCCTAAAGTCAGAAGAATCAAATTTAGAACTAACAAGACAAAGAAAATTAACCCATAAAATCATCAGACAAACGAAACGTAATCATCTTAAAAATACACTGAAAAAGATAGAAGACGATTTCAAGAAAATGCAATCTCGAGATTATTACAAAACATTTGGTAAATATCTAAAATAATTTGAAGCTCCAACATTAATGTTGAAACATCAAACAGGAAAGTTAGCACATTCTAACCAAGAAAATACAGAGATCTTTGCAGAAGCATTCGAGAAACTGTTAAATTGTGATGATCCATTGGAAACCCTGCAAGTAAACACTGATACACCTATTTTATCTTCACCTGATTTAATAAATCCTCCAAACATTAATGAAGTAGAACTCGCAATTAAAGAACAAGAAAATTACAAAACTTGTGGCGAAGACTTAGTCTTTGCTGACATCTGGAAAAATGCTGGTAAAGCTGCGATTATAAATCTTCATCAACATCTAGTTAAAATGTGGATTACTGAAGAAATTCCTGCACACTGGACCATAGGAATAATCCATCCATTATTTAAGAAAGGAGACAAAACGAACCCAAATAACTACAGAGGAATTACCCTTCTGGATTGACACATATAAAATTTTCTCTCGCATAATTTACAACAGGATTAAAAACATTCTGGAACCGCAACTTGGAGGATTTCGCCCTTACAGAAGTTGTCCAGACCAAATCCTTAGCCTGAAATTAATAATGGAATATTACAAAAACAGAAATAAGCAACTCTTTATCTCTTTTATAGATTTCAAGAAGCCTATGATAGTATCCATAGACTGACACTGCTAAAAATCCTCAGATCATACGGTCTCCATCCTAAATTGATAAAAATCATTCAATTAACATTAACAATCACAAATTCGAAAGTTAAATTTAGGGGAGAAATATCAACAGCTTTCACAGTAAAAACCGGTCTCAGACAAGGTGATGGTTTATCCCCTCTGCTTTTAAATGTGGCTCATGATTATATCATGAAGGTTTGGCAAAAGGAAAACCCTCCTAAGATCAAAATTGGAACAAAACCATCAATAAAAATAAACTGCTTAGTATTTGCAGATGACTTGGCTCTTTTAGCACTAGACAAGGAAGTGGTTTGTACTCAGAAATTGCTCAAGGGATAGGATTACAGATATCCTTTGGAAAAACTGAGATCATGCCTATGAAACCCTTAGATATAAATGAAGTCTATACAAATGATCATAAAATTAACCTAGTTCCTCAATTTAAGTATCTTGGAGAAATTATCACATATAACTTAAACGAAAAAGTAACTTGGATAAATAGAACAAATGAAATGAAAAAGGCACAATCTCTAACCTGGTCAATATATAATAAACAAGTAGTTCCGTGAAGAACTATACAGCCTATTTTCATATATCCTACTATTGTTAATTGCCTCTAGCAACATACACAATTTCAGTTTGATTGCTTTAATAGATTCGTAGATATTGAGAACCGACCAAATATTTCGGATGGTCGCCATGTTGGATTTTATATATGTAGGTCCTAGAGTTATGTACTGTTACATGCAGATTATTGTGAACGTGTAGTATTCAAACTTGAATCGCATAATTAGGACACAAGAAAATACAAGGAGATTTAAAAAAAATTTCACAGCTGCCATCTTGAGGTTATGGAAACAATTGAAATAAATTAGATGCCAGTGGATTAACATTCGGATAAAGATTTACTGTACCAAGTTTCACTGCACGCGGATGGTTAAATTGCGAGAAACGTCCATGTGAATATTTGTAATTCGCGTCACCGCCATGTTGGATTTGTGATCACCAGGTTATTTAAAGTCCTATAGGTGAACTTAAGTTCATAGCCCCTATGAACATTAAAAAATTTAGTTTGATTGCTAAAATAGATTCGTAGATATTCAGTATCGTCTAAATATTTCGGATGGTCGCCATGTTGGATTGTTAAATGTATAGGCCATAGAGTCATGTACCATTAAAGGAAAATTATTGCGTAGGTTCATTATTCAAACTTTCACTTCGATCGCATGACTACATCACAAGAAATAAAAACTTAATTTTAAAATTCGCACTGCCGCCATCTTGAGGTTATGTAAACAATTGAACTAAATTAGATACCAGTGGATTACAATGTGTATAAATATTTCCTGTACCAGGTTTCAGTGCGCTTGGAATATTAAATCGCGAGAAAGGTCTATTTAAAATTTTCAAATTCGCTTGGCCGCCATGTTCGTTTTGTAGTTAACCGGTTTTTGAAAATCTTATAGATGGACGTCCAGTAGTGCCCTTTATCTCCGTACAAAATTTTAGGGAGATACCGCTAATAGTTTCAGAGATGTAGAATGCCGGTGAAATATTTCGCACATCCGCCATCTTGTGATTATGTAAACAATTGAACGAAGTTAGATGCCGGTGCATTACAATGTATATAAACATATACTGTGCCAAGTTTCATTGCGTTTGGTTGGTCAAATCGCGAGAAACGTCTATTTAAAAGTCGCAAATTCGCTTGGCCGCCATGTTGGTTTTGTAGTTACCAGGTTTTCAAAAGTCACATAAGTGAACTTATAGTAGTTCCCTCTATCACCATAGAAAATGTCAGGGTAATATCGGAAATAGTTTCGGAGATATTGGATGCTGGTGAAATATTTCGCACAGCTGCCATGTTGGATTGGTGAGTCGTAACAAAATTTGGAGGGCACGGTCGAGGTCGCCGGGAATAGTGCTATGAACTTTCCGAGTTTCATTGAAATCGCTCCTGCCGTTTAGATTTTATTAGGGGGGGACACACACACGAATCACACACACACACACACACACACACGCACACACACACGGACAAAAGGTGATCTCATAAGCCTATTTTTTCAAAATTGAAAATAGGCTAAAAATGCCTATTAATAGCTATTAAGATCCAACATTATAAAACTGTAACTCTCCCAGAAGCCACTTATGCTTGTGAAACACTGTTCCAAATTAAAAATGAACAAAGAACTGATCAGCTCCTCAAAACGGAAAGAAGAATCATTAGAACGTGCATAAATAAAAAGTATCAGGTTGAGGGAGTCTGGAGGATTCTCCCAAATGAAACTGTCTATCGTAAGATTGATCCAATCACCAGCAAAATGAAGAAGAAAAGAATTTCATATTTTTTTTACATCTTACGGCTTCCAGAAAACAGAATTGTACGCCAACTAGTGATGGGAAATCTAGGAAAGAAAACTGGAGGAAAATGGATCCAAGAAATCCAATAAGATCTCAAAGCAGTTGGACTCATGAACAGATGCCGAGGAGAAAAATAAAATTAACACCATTCTTAAAACTCACAAATTTTCTGCAGAAATGACACATAGAAAGCCTATGGAGATTTCAGATGAGTTGAGAAAATCCCGATCTGAAAGAATGAAAAAGTACTGGAAAGAGCGCAAGAACCAAGCAGTACTACCTTCAAAGAAGAAGTGATTGTGGAACGACTCAAGTGGTCCAATGTGACCAATCAAGATTAATAATAATAATAAATAAATAAATAAATGCTGACTCCATGGTGTTGGGGTAGCACGCCTGCCTCTCACCCGGAAGCCCCGGCTCCACCGGCATTTTAGAATCTGACGTGAGGGCTGGAACGGGGTGCACTCAGCCTCGTGAGGACAATTGAGTAGCTGTCTGACAGTGAGGCAGCGCCCTGATCACGAAAACCAAGATTAACGGCCGAGGAGACCCGATGCGCTGATCACGCGTCACCCCATTATCTACAGGCCAAATGGCTGGGCAGCGATCGCTTGAGTGACCTAGGCCCTTCACGGGCTGTAGTGCCAGGGGTTATTTTTATTTATTAAATAAATAAATAAATAAATCACGACAGCCTGGAAGAAAATGGACAGCTGAGCGGAAGAAGGAGCATTCTGAGAGGACGAAGAGATTTTGGGAAGAGAAGCGAGAAATTGTCAGAAGAGGAAATCATGGAAGTTATTCAAGTTCAATCGTTCTCATAAAGGGGATCAATCGATTAAATAAATAAATAAATAAATAAATAAATAAATAAATAAATAAATAAATAAATAAATAAATAAATAAATAAATAAATCTATCTTCTCCATATATAAATATCAATGTTATCAATAGTTTGTATGTGGGTATGTCTCCTATGGGTTCATATACCATTCATCCGATTGCCATGAAACTTGGGTGAGTTGTTGTGTACACTCCAAGGAAGGTTTCTGGCTTAGTAAATCCATTTTACAATAGGTAACGCATGAGTAGATTCAACAAATGAGCGACGACGCACGAAGCATTTCGACAAAGTCCCGTATTCGTTCGTACATCATTCATCCGATTGCGATAAAACTTGGGTGAGATGTTGTGTGCACTCCAGGGAAGTTTTCTTCCTGAGTAAATCCATATTACAATAGGTAGCGCACGAGTAGATTCAACAAATGAGCGACGACACATGCAAGGTTTCAACAAGGTCCCGTATGCATTCATATACCATTCGTCTGATAGCTATGAAACTTGGGTGAGATGTTTTGTACACTTCAGGGAAGTTTTTTGACGTAGTAAATCCACTTTTCAATAGGCAGCGCATGAGTAGATTCAACAAATGAGCAACGACGCGCGAAGAGTTTCAACAAAGTCCCGTATAAGGTCATATAGACCAATCGTCCGATAGCAATGAAACTTGGGTGAGATGTTGTGTACACTTCAGGGAAGGTTTCTTTCTTAGTAAATCTACTTTACAGTAGGCAGCGCACGAGTAGATTCTCCAAATGACGGACGACGTGCGAAACGTTTCAACAAAGTCCCATAAACGTTCATAAACCATTCGTCCGATAGCGATGAAACTTGGGAGAGATATTGTGTGCACTTCAGGGAAGGTTTATGGCTTAGCAAATCCATTATACAATAGGTAGTGCACGAGTAGATTTAACAAATGAGCGACGATGCGCGAAACGTTTCAACAAAGTCCCGTATGCCTTCATATACCATTAGTCCGATATCGATGAAACTTGGGTGTGATTTTGTGTACACTCCAGGGAAGGTTTCAGGCTTAGTAAATCCATTATACAATAGGTAGCGCACGAGTAGATTTAACAAATGGGTGACGACGCGCGAATCATTTCAACAAAGTCCCGTATGCGTTCATATACCATTCGTCCGATAGTGATCAAACAATGGTGAATTGTTGTGTACACTCCAGGGAAGGTTTTAGGCTTAGTAAATCCATTTTACAATAGGTCGTGCACGTGTAGATTCAACAAATGAGTGACGGGAAGCGAATCGTTTAAACAAAAACCGTATGCGTTCATATGCCATTCATCCGATTGTGATCAAACTGTGATGAGGTATTTTGTACACGCCAGGGAAAGTTTTTGACTTAGTAAATCAATTTCACAATAGGTAGCGCACGAGTGGATGCAACAAATGAGTGACGACGCGCGAAGTGTTTCAACAAAATCCCGTGAGCGTTTATATACCATTCAGCAATTGCGATGAAACTCTGATGAGTTGTTGCGTTTACTTAGTAAATATATTTCACAGCAGGCAGCGAACGAGTAGATTTTTTACAAATGGGTGACAGCGCACGAATCGTTTAAACAAAATCCCGTATGCGTTCATATGCCATTCATCAGATTGCGATGAAACTTTGGTGAGTTGTTGAGCACGCTCCCACGAATGTTTCTAAATTAGTAAATCCATTTTATGATAGCTTAGAGGTAGTTTACGGAAATTGAAAAAAATATTGTGTATCCAAAAACACTTCAAGAAACAAAATTACAACGCCAGCACTTTCTTTGATTGGCAGTGCAACGCATGCCGGGTACAGCTTGTGTATATATATAAAGGAATGTCTGTCTGTTCGTCTTTTATGCGTTCATAAACCATTCATCCGATTGCGATCAAATTTTGGTGAGTTGTTGTACACACTTCCGGGATGTTTATAGGCATAGTTAATCCAAATTACAATAGATAGCGCGTGAGAAGTTTAAACAAATGAGTGATGGCGATGAGTTCATATACAATTCATCCGATTGCGATCAAATTTTGGTGAGTTGTTGTGCACACTCCCAAGAAATTTATAGGCATATTAAATCCAATTTACAATAGATGGCGCGCGAGTAGCTTCAACAAAATGGCGTGCGATTTGTTTCAGCAAAGTCCCATATGCGTTCATATATCATTCATCCCATTGCGATTAAACTTGGGTGAGATGTTGTGTACACTTCAGGGAAGGTTTCTGGCTTAGTACATCCACTTTACAATAGGTAGCGCATGAGTAGATTCAACAAATGAGCGACGACGCTCGAAGCGTTTCAAAAACGTCTCGTATGCACCCATATACCATTCGTCCGAAAGCGATGAAACTTTGGGGAGATGTTGTGTGCACTCCATGTAAGGTTTCTAGGTCAGTGAATCCATTTTACAATAGGTAGCGCAGGAGTAGATTCAACAAATGAGCAACGACATGCGAAGCGCTTAAACTAAGTCCCGTATGCGTTCATATACCATTCGTCCGATAGCGATGAAACTTGGGTGAGATGTTGTGTACAATTCATGGAAGGTTTCTGGCTTTGTATATCCACTTTACAATAGGTAGGGCACGAGTAGATACAACAAATGAGCGACGACGCGCGAAGCGTTTCAACCAAGTCCCATATGCGTTCATATAACATTCGTCCGATAGCGATGAAACTTGGATGAGATATTATGAACACTCCAGGGAAGGTTTCAGGCTTAGTAAATCCATTTTACTATAGGTAGCGCACGAGTAGATTCAACAAATGAGTGACGACGCGCGAAGCGTTTCAACAACGTCCCGTATGCGTTCATATACCATTCGTCCGATAGCGATGAAACTTTGGTGAGTTGTTGTGCACACTCCCTGGATCGTTATAAGCATAGTAAACCCAATTTACAATAGATAGTGCGCGAGTAGCTTCAACAAAATTGCGTGCGATTCGTTTCAAAAAAGTCTCACATGCGTTCATATACCATTCATCCGATTGCGATGAAACTTTGGTGAATCGTTGAGTACACACCAGGAAAGGTGTCAGGCTTAGTAAATCTATTTTACAATAGTTAGCGCATGAGTAGATTTCAACAAATAAGTGACGGCACGCGAATCGTTTAAACAAAATCCTGTATGCGTTCATATAGGCTACCATTCATCGATTGTGATGAAACTTTGACGAGTTGTTGTGTGCACTTACGTGTAGGTTTCTAACTTAGTAAATCCATTTCAAAGTAGGTAGCGAAAGAGTTGATTCAACAAATGTGTGACAGCGCACGAATCGTAGTCTATAAACGAAATTCCGTATGCATTCATATGCCATTCATCCGATTGCAATGGAATTTTGGTGAGTTGTTGTGGACGTTCCCACGAATGTTTCTAAATTAGTTAATCCATTTTACGATAGTTTGGAGGCAGTTAGCGGAAATTGGAAAAAGCAATTGTTTATCCAAAGCACTTCAAGAAACAAAATTACAACGCCAACACTTCCTTTGATTGGCGTTGCAACGCATTCCGGGTTCTGCTAGTAAATAAATAAATAAATAAATAAATACATAATAATAATAATAATAACAGATGGAGTCATGTGGTGAGATTGTCACCAAATAGACTGACCAACAGACTGTTCACATTCTGTCGAAACAAGAAGGTTCGTACCATTAGGTGACAGAAACCGAGAAGGATAACTCAGGTCTATCAAAGAGTATGCAGTATAACAGATCTGCAAGACTGTCAGTCAGTGGGATATAACCTGAAGGAAATCCGTGAGTTTCATTAAGATAGTAAACCCCTAAGGAATGGTAGGCTACCCCCTGGACGGTAGAAAGAAAAGAGTTACATCCTGAGGAGATGCGACAACACTGGTCGCAGTCCAACAGTTCAGCGTGGTCCAAAGTTGGCCAAGAAGAAAAGAAGAAGAAGAAGAGAAGCATTTTAGAAACTGACGAGAGGGCTGGAACGGGGTGCACTCAGTCTCGTGAGGACAATTGAGTAGCTGTATGACTGTGAGGCAGCGCCCCTATCACGAAAACCAAGATTAACGGCCGAGGAGAGAAGCAGAGAAGAAGAACAAGAAAAGAAGAAGAGAAGAAGGAGAGAAGAAGGAGAGAAGAAGAAGAAGAAGAAGAAGAGAAGAAAAGAAGATGAAAGGGAGAAGAAGAGAAGAAGAGAGGAAGGGGAAGAAGAGAAGAAGAAGAAAAGAAAAATAAGAGAAGAAGAGAATAATAATAGACTAATAATAAGAAGAAGAAAATAAGACGAACAGAAGAAAAACATGATGAAGAGGAGAAGAAGAAAAGGAGAAGAGAAGAGAAGAGAAAGAAGAAGAACGAGAAAAGAAGAAGGGAAGATGGAGAGAAGAATAAGCAGAAGAAAAGATGAAAGGAAGAAGAAGAGAAGAAGAGAGGAAGGGGAAGAAGAGAAGAACAACAAGAAGAAAAGAAGAATAAGAGTTGACTAATAATAATAAGGAAAATAAGACGAACAGAAGAAAAACATGATGAACAGGAGAAGAAGAAAAGGAGAAGAGAAGACAAAGAAGAAGAAATACTGGAGGAACGAAACGGCGTAGGGCATAACGGCCAATGCGGGTATAATGGCCAGGTGGATTTTTAAGGCTGTATAGTGCTGCTATCCTGCGGCGCGAAGGTTACTCGCACAGTCCCCTTAGTTGTGTTGAGTCACTAGAAGAAGAAAGAACTGCGTCATTACGAGTTACTGCAATTTTCGTGTTTCTCATACCCTCTGATCGAAGGTAGGCTAAGTCCTTAATTCTTGTAATTATTACAAACTTACGTAACAGGTTAGGGTTTTGAAACATAATTGTTTTAAAAGAGTGATAACTTGGCTACAAAATTTAATATTGAGAAATAGTTCATCGTTGTTTGTTGACAGCTGACAACAAGCTTTTCTAAACGGCCAGGAGGTGGCTAATATACCCGCCACTGTGGCCATGATGCCCGTCTGCGCTATTTCTGCCCTGAAGATATTGAACCTGTCCCTCGTGTATCTGTCGGTCGACTGGAAGCAGGCTGTGGATTTTCATTTTCAATATTATTCTCAAGGGAAGTAGCAGCCTTTCAGAATTAATAAATTCTTTACTTTTCCTATAAACAGTGTAGTCATTGATAACATTAGCCAATTAGGCCTAATGGCTAAGCTGCTTACTGCTGCACGGCTGAAAGCAACGGGAAACTACTGCCGTAATGTTCTTCCCGGGGGTATGCACCTCTCCATGTGTAATTACAGATTGCCTCAGATGTAAGGTGTGCTAGCTATGTAGAGATGAACCGATTAGCTCAGGACAGGGAGGGATGGAGTTCTGCATCAAACCAGTCAAAAGACTAGAAAAACAACACAATACCTGGAAAAACCATAGGAATATTCCCGTTTTGCAATATAGTATATTATTTTAGTTTCGAAATTATGGTAAGCGTAGGCTAAAATAGGCAACATATCAAAGATATGGTAAGGAAAAAAAAAGACCAGGCGCAATTCATTTACACCTCTCAGTGCAAAGAAAAAATACTCAGCAACTCACCGTAGGGACCATGGAAACTAAATTTTAACGCCCCAGAACCGAACGTTTCCCAGATATTTCTAAAACAGTCCCCGCTTTTGTAAACTCGTCAACAAATGACCACTTGTAACTATGGCAACACCAGCTCAAGGTTTCCCATTGAGCTTTTCATCTAGCAAGAGGCAGTGTTCAGCTCATTTTATCACGGGGACCGTATTATTTTTGGAACCCTCGAGGATCTATTTAGAGGAAGAAGAGATTTCTATTGTTTTTCAAGTAATTTACCCGTGCGATACTTTATAACTTAGATACAATCTATAGAACTGGAATGATCAAAAAACATTTCTTCTTTAGTTTTTCTATTTTACTTCTGTGTGTTTAATAAAGATTTTTTTTTCGATATTGCTACAAGTAAATTTAAAGAAAACTATAACTTAAATATTCCTTCATCATTAAACCACACACGATCAACGCCGTATAAAACAGCTAGTTTTTAATAATTTGTCTGGCTTAAACCCAAAAGACTTCATAATTGATAGTAAATTGTAAGTGTTCAGTTTTCATTTAAAACTAGACACCATTTCCGATGAGACTACTGATGCAGAAAATTCCCTTTCCCTCTGTCACACACTCGGCTCCGTCCACTGCGTGTATAAATTATGTCCTGTCCACATTGCCTTCCCATTAGAAACAAAGGCGCTAAGCCCGGAGTGGCGGCCATTGAAGGACAATGGCTACTTCATTTAGAATGGACCTAACATTGTCCCTTGTGGCACGCCTCCATGTTAACAAAACCCAGAGGCTACACCCTTAAAGTGGTTGTGCTTGCCCCCCTCTTGTCTGACCAGTAGGGTTACAGCAAGGGTGGACCATGGAGCAAAAAACATTACTACGCGCATGGTCCGGCCTTCTTCAGGCTGACAGGCTGAGAGAAATGACGCTGACGCGTGTGTCTTGCTCTGGTTACTTTCAAAAGGAAAACCCAACCTTTTTTATTTTCCTCTTAATCCTCAGAGAGGGGGCTGCCCAGATAACAAAGATGACTACTGTAGCCTACGAAACGGTCATTTCAAAAACATCTTGAGTCCAGAGACCACTAGGATACTACATGAAACTGTAGAGTTGATTCTCAGCTACTGTAGACTATTGAGTGACAGGCACGGATCCAGAAGGAATATACCCGAGGCTCATGATTGCAAGATTAACGGTCACGTAAAATTAAAAACCTTAAACATTACGAGGAAACGAAACGAAAGTTGTAATTTATCGATCGTTTTACAAATTTCTGGTGATTTATGCACACCAGTAATAACATTGATACGTGTAGGCTATTCTATTTAGCCCTTGCTGTGTCCAAGGTTGTGGATCCGGCCCAGTCAGTTGGAATTTGAGGGTGCGCAAATGCGAGGGAGCCGTGTCAGTATATTTACTGGCACGTTAAAAATCCCCTTCCGACACCCCGGTGTCTCTAAAAGCCTCAGCAGTAAAAAAAAAAAAAAACGTAAAACAAATAATATTATTATACCTAGGTAGGTTAACTTACTTGTGAGTGTTTAGGCCCCTTAAAACAACAATTATCATCATCGTTATTATTACTTGTGAGTGCCCCATGTGTATACACACCTGACCGGCTTTAGTGTTATGTGGGCTGGACGCGACACAGTTATGGCAGGGGCTCAAAACCTTGTGTGCCAATATTGTGGAAGAGTCTGTGGTTCTTGGATTGGACTGTACAGTCACCGAAGAGCTCATGCAATATGATTAATATTGGTTTACAGCGAAGATTTATATTATATTGGAAGACAATCATATTTGTATCACGAGTGATAGTCTAAATAATAATAATAATAATATTGACTTGTTTATTAGTTTAATCATACTTCATAAACATCATCATCATCAGCCTATAAAGGCTAAACGCCTTGTCATTGCAGCCATTTCTGCAGTTCTCTTCATATGGGCATACGAGTCAGATTCCATTTCCTTGACAATGTTCTTGAGATGTGATTGTCCTGGTCGTCCCATTGTTTTTTTTTTTTTTCAAAATGTTTCCATTCAAGAATTTCCTGTACAGTATTTGAAGATTTGCAAGATGTTGGTACAAACCACACCTTCTAACTCCCTCTAGTTTAAGAGCTTGAATTTTGTGAAACATACACCTTAGCGTTAGGCTACCCGGAGAATCAGCTGCCCCCTAAAAATATTGCTTTATGCAGCCCAACTAGCGTTATCAGTATTGGCCCCAGTTCTCTTCAACCTCTACATCCATGACTTACCATCAACCTCAGCTACTAAGTTTATCTATGCAGACGACATTGCACTGGTAGCTCTGAGCAGAAATTTTGAGGATGGAGAAGGCATTCTTACAGCAGACTTGGACAAAATGGCAACATTCTTCAAGTCTTGGTGATTGATCCCAAGCGCTTCTAAGACTGAGGTTTCATGTTTCCCTCTTAGCAACCGACTCGCAAACTATGAGCCATCTGTTTTATTCCTTGGTGATAAACTAAAGTACAACCCTTTACCGAAATATCTAGGAGTCACCCTGGATAGAACTTTAACCTACAAAGGACATCTCACCAAGCTCTCTCACAAAATCACTACAAGTAATAACATCCAACACAAGGTTTGTGGTAGTTCATGGGGAGCCTCGGCTGACTGCTTACGATTAACGGGTAATTAGTCTTGTCTACTCTGCAGCGGAATACTGTGCTCCTGTATGGCTGGAAAGTGCACATGTGCATAAAGTAGATACTCAGTTGAATGAAACCATGCACTGCATAACTGGTACTGTCAAGTCTATACCTCGCCACTGGTTACCCGTTCTTAGCCATATCCCACCACCCCACCTGAGGAGAAAGGAAGCTCTGCTGAGAGAAGCGAAGAAGATCCGGTCATCTCCCTCATTACCAGTTCACCAGGAATTTTGTTACCCATCGCCACAACGACTTCGATCTAGGAGACCAGCAAGTGTATTGGCCGGCCGACTCTTGAGGGACAATTTTAACCTAAACCGGAGCTGGCGGGAAGAGTGGTCAAATTCAACATCTGGTACTAATGCTCATGAGATAAATCCAACTCGGAATATGAATGCATTTGGCCTCGCAAGAAAACTATGGTGTCGCCTCAACAGACTGAGAACTGGGCATGGGCGCTGTAATTTCTTGCGTCATAAGTGGGGCTGGATAGATTCTCCAATGTGTGAATGCAGTAAGGAGGAGCAGACCATGGACCATGTCATCCTGCGCTGCCCTCTTCATGCCTACTCCGGAAGCCCCAGCGACCTGTTTCATCTTTCTGATAGTGCTGTTGTGTGGTTGAAGAACTTGGACCTGACTTATGAATTCCTTGTTGTACTCACTATTTCTCTGCTTCCATCCCTATAGTACTAATGCACTGCAACCATATCCTGCAAATGATATGAACACTATTATTTTCCCCTAGAATTAGTCTGCAGTCACATCGAGGGAAAATTATAGTGTTCATTATCGTTTGCGGGTTATGCTTGCAGTGCATTAGTACTGTAGGGATGGAAGCAGAGAAATATCGACCATCCTGACAACACTCGTTAGTTGGGCTGCATAAATCAATATTATCAGGGGCAGCTGATTCACATGGTATACATTATATGACATTATTCATATTTGTTATCATTGAAGTGTTATTAGTATTTTTTCCTAAGTAAACATTGACAACTAATTCTTTAAACTTTCGTTTATCACAATCATGCTTTAATCACGAACTCCAGACAAATAATAACTCATCTTATCCCTTTAACTGGCAGTTTCTTGAGGCGAACTATTGATTATAGATCAGAGATATGTCTACTGTAGACGTCTGGACCCAGAAGACTTCTGAACGGAACCCTATACTTGTGAGATGATATTACTGTGACGTACATTGTGAGGTGAGGTCTGAGTTACCGGCGATTAATCTTGCTTGTTCATAGGCACACACAATAAAACTATTTACTTGAAATGTGTCGTGTTGGTACTTTACGTACTCTAACACACGATGCAAATACAAACATTTCTTAAAATCAAAGTATAGGTCTTTCTACTCATGTTACGTTTGTAATGCAAAAAAAAAAAGTTTTCTCTGATTAACTTTTTAGATTTAATTAATTTTAAAAATGAAAACTTAACAAAATATGGTTGGTAGGTTCCTCAGTTTAGGGGCTGCGACAACGCGGTCATTTAGTCCCGTGTACTTTGGGTGTGTGTAGAATCTCTCTGATAAACGGTGTTAATTATGATGGCTGTATTAGTGTGTGTTATCTGCTTTTAATTCAAGTAAGGATTGCAGACGTTGAATTTCAAGTAGTTCCTACTTTTGCTCGCCAAACGCAACCGTCAACGACTACTAGTTCAGAACTTGGATACTAGACACCACCGCAGTCGGCTCCTGGCGACGAACGTTAGAACTTAAGAGCGTTGTTCAAATGTATAACCTATAATTTAGCTTCACACAGGTGAAATTAGTGGAAGGTCTTTAACACGCCATAAATCCATGCCATGGGACCGCCGGCTTTACTTCCCCTCCGAAGGAAAGCATACTGAGAGATTTTTAACGCTCTTAAAAATCCGACTATTTCGGCCGGGTTTGAACGCGCGATCTTGGGCATAGAAGCTCAGCATGCTACCGACTACGACACCGAAGCCGCCTCTTAACAAAATATCATTATACAATTATTATTTAGAAACAAATATACATGGTTGACACAATGAAACAGCAAGACATTCTTCTTCAGCTAAAGGTGTATCTCCCGCCTGCATGGAACGTTAACTGTGAGGTGCGGTCACTGATCATCATCATCTTGCACAGTTTCCAGCCACTGGCCGGGTCTGTTTGGAACACAAGCCTCTCCAACGTCTTCTGTCTTCCCACCATCTCTCAGCCTCCACCCTTGTCCAGTCTTCTCCTCTCTTCTTCACGCTTTCTTCCACCCCTTTCAGCCACCTGTCTCTCGGTCTTCCCCTCGGTCTCTTTCCTTCCCACTTCGTCTCATGTACTCTCCTGGGTATCCTCTTCTCCTCCATTCGCTTTACATGTCCATACCATCTAAGTCTAGATTTCTCTATACCATCCTGTAATGGTTCCTCCTTCATTAATTCTCTGGTCCTCTCATTTCTTATTCTGTCCATCTTTGTAGCTCCAATACTGCTTCTCAAGAACCTCATCTCACTGGCCTGTATTTTGTTCCTCTCCCTTCCTTTCATAACCCAGGTCTCCGAGGCATACGTCAGGTTAGGGACATAGTACGTCCGATATATGATCTTTTTGCTGTTCTGAGGGACATCCTTGCTCCATAACATGCTTCTCACACTCCTCCGAAATGCTTCTGCCTGCCTCCCCCGCTCATCTATTTCTCTATCGTTTCTTCCATTATCTTGTATCAGGCTTCCCAGATACTTGAAACTCTCCACTTTCTTCAGCTGTTCCCCACCAATTGTTATTCCCGTTGTGGTTCTTTCCTTCTTCCTTGTTGTGATCACCATCTCACTCTTATTTATGCTAAATTTCATCCCATATCCTTGTATTATCCCTTCCCACACGTCCAACTGTTCCTGTACCTCCTCCTCCTCCTCACTGATACCTTTCGAAAACTTTAAAACGCGATCGCCCGCACGTAAAAGTAGCTATGCAGTAACTCAAGGTCATGTGCTGGGAAGGTAGACGAAAGAAAAGGTAGGAAGTAACAATAGAAGGGATAGAAATAACACTTCAAAATATTCTTGCGGCCACCCTTGACCGCGCCTCACAAGAAGAGGGTTAATATTAAAGTTAGACTAGGATTTGAGAAAGAGGTACAGTATCTGAAAAAAAAGTCACGATTTGTCCGTAAGGAATTCATTTGCGAGTTATAAATCTACATTCAAAATAGACTATTATGAAAATTAATATCTGAAGTCAGTAAAATGTACTTTTAATTGTAGTGTAAGCTCGCCAAGGTGGGTGAGTGGTTATCGTGTCGGACTGCCAACTACAGCCTCTGGCGAGCCGAACATGTCCTCGGACACTCCCGGCACTAAAAGCCATACGATAAAAAGAAAAAAAAACTGCCAACCCCAAATTTGCAGGTTTGCTCCTGGCCATGGTAAGTGATTTTTTGAAAGGCGACAAAAATCCCGATACGCATGTCATACGATGCTGGCATGTTAAAGAACCCATTTGAATGCAGTAGGCCTTTTTCTTAATGGCAAAATTAATCTCGGCATTTTCCGCCAGCACAAAGTTGTTCCTTTCTCTACTAGAAAGCGCTATAGTGTCAAGGAGCTTAGATATCTAAGCTCCTTGACTTTCATAGCGCTTCAAGGATCGTTGAAATTCGACATGCACGCTGCTCTCTAGGCGTCAATTAACAAAGCTTGCACCCGGCACCAGAGGCCATACGATATTATTATTATTATTATTATTATTATTATTATTATTATTATTATTATTATTATTATTATTATTTTTAATCGTTTCGGTCGTCTATGGACCACGTTATTTCAACTGCCTTTTCCCTCGTTCTTTCACATTGGCCCAGTATTCGCGCATTCTTCTTCGGTGAGCTTCCCTTCGTTCTTCGGTCCACTTCTTGCCAGTTTTCAATATAGGTTTTGGCTGAAAACTCCGTATCTCCCCAAGTTTCTTCTTCAAAGAGTCACGTTCCAAGATGTCCTCATGTGATATCCCCAGTTCTTGTAGGTCTTTTTCCACCTCTGTAAACCAGATCCCTTTGGTTTTCTTTCCCACAAAGTAGGCACAGATTCGATTGGACAATCTTCCGGAGTTCATTCGTGTTAAATGGCCATAAAAGGAGAGTCTTCTTTTGCGAATGGTGTCCTTTATTTTCTCCACATGTAGATAGAGTTCATCGTTGTGTCGTCTTCTATACTCTCCTCGTTCCTTGACCGGGCCCAAGATCTTTCTCAGAATCTTCCTCTCTTTGGCTTCGAGTTGTTCTGCCAGGCCTTTCTTATTCATCGCCAGGCATTCTGATGCATATAACGCCTCCGGGCGTATAACGGTAACGAAGTGCCTCAGTTTGGCCTTGAAGGACATTGATCGTGATTTGTAAATGTCTTTGGTTAAATGGTAAGCCATTTCCATTTTGTTAATCCGTGCCACGAAGGATTCCTTTTCACGAATGTTGGGCTCAATCCATTCACCCAGGTATTTGAATTTCTCTACCTGATGTATTTGTCCTCCATTCACCGTAAGTTCTCTGGGTTCCGACTTGATGTTCGTTATAAACTGCGTTTTCTCAAACGAAATCTGAAGACCTGCCTTTGCTGCTTGCACCTGTAATTGATTGATTTGTTGTGTGGCTGTGTCAAGAGAATTAGAGAAAATTGCAACATCATCTGCGAAAGCTAAACAGTCGATTGTCAGGTTTTTGTTCTTACAATTATTATTATTATTATTATTATTATTATTATTATTATTATTATTATTTTATTATTATAATTGTAGTGTACAGCTTTCGGCCTCATTGTGACCTTCCTTAGCGGCAATATATAGCCTAATACAAATCAAGTTGCAAGTCTTAAATTTAAAAAAAAATCGTGACAAGGGTTGTTTTATTTATTTTTCTAAAAATACTCATTATCTTAAAGCTAGGGGGCGTGGTGGCTCAGCGGTCTAGCTGTATGCCTCTCACCAAGGCGGTCCGGGTTCGATTCCCGGTCAATGCATGTGAGATTTTCGAAGTGAAATGCCATGTCCTGTGGTTCGGATTCCACGTAAAAAGGAGGTCCCGTGGCTCATGATCTCAAGATTAACGGTCACGTTAAACTACAAGCTTCCTTTCCTTCCTTTATCTTAAAGCTAAAAATACATTAAAATTCTAAAGAATCAGATCTGCTGCAAGTATAGATTAAAGGTGAAATATATTGCTCTTGAATGAAATCAGTATGAACTTGAAAGTGTCAGTCGATCGTTCGTTTCCGAGTCTGGTTAACAATTCCAAAGTTTGGCTGCCACAATGGCCCTGTCACATTATAAATAACTTCCTTAGTGCAAGGATTTTCCAGAAGAGTGCAGATGAGCAGGATGCAGCGAACCAATCTTCTTTCCATGAACATGATTTTGTTTATGTCACCTTTGCGCATTAACTTTAATGTTTCAGCTCCAAAGAGTGCTTCAGGTTTCACCACATTATTGTAATGTTTAATTTTAGTGTCCCATGATAATGCCTTATTCTTGTATACATTTCTGGTGATGTGTAATACTACATTCATTTTCTTTGCTCGGACCTCTAAGCTGTTTTTAGCCTACTTTCGATTTTTGCAAAAAATGTTAGTAGACTTATGAGATCACTACAGGGCCAAGAATTGTGTGTCTGTCTGTGTGTGTGTGTGTGTGTGTGTGAGTGTGTGATTGTGTGTACTCTGAATGTCTTTCCCCCCTTTCAATTCGAACACGGTGAATTCGAATTGAACGACATTTGGTACAGAGGTAGCACTGGCAAAGCGCACCTCAGTGTCATGTTTTATATCGCCGCCATCTTGACGTAAACGTAATGGCGGCTACCCAAATGTTCAAAGCTTAAATCAAATTACGACCAACCTATTCATCTGATCTCTACCAAATTTTGTATGAAGAATCTTTTGACCAAACTACGAGGTCATCTGCCCAATAATTTTGCGGATGGTGGCCATGTATGTGTGCCAATTGATTCCCCCTATCTATTCAAACACGGTGAAACCGAATTGAACAACATTTGGTACAGAGGTAGCACATGCAAAGAGCATCTCAGTGTCATGTTTTATATCGCCGCAATCTTGACGGAAACGTAATGGCTGCCACCCAAATGTTCAAAGCTTAAATCAAATTACGACCAACCTTTTTATCTGATCTCTACCACATTTTTTTTATAACATTATACCTTTATGTATGAAGAATCTTTTGACCTAACTACTAGGTCATCTGCCAATAATTTGCGGCTGGCGGCCATGTATGTGTGCCAATCGATTCCCCCTATCTATTCAAACACGGTGAAACCGAATTCAACGAAATTTAGTAAAGAGGTAGCACTAGCAAAGGGCACTTCATATTCATGTTTAATATCCGTATGACACTTATTTCAACAAGCTACTACAACCAACATTCAATTATACTCCTTGGAAAGGACAAAGAGTTATAACAATACCCATGCATCTAGGAGAAAGTAGGCTATATGTTCTTTACTGAACATCTTGTTTTCATTGTTGTTGATAGTTATCCATTCACCTAAATACTTAAATGAGTAAACTTTGTGTATTTTGTTTTGGTTTATGATTACAGTAGTAGTCTACATCAGGACAATCTTGAACATTCGTTATAAATTCTGTCTTGGGAAGGAGATTTGTAAACCAATTTTTCCTGCTTGTTCCATTAAGTTTACTTGGATCTTTGCATTTTCTGGTGTGCCCGTCATCATAGCAATATCATCCGTGAAAGCCAAGCAATCTAAATTGACATTAACCTTTCTACTTCCCAAATTTATTTATTACATGATCCAAGTGTATTTATTAATCTTATGTAATTTTTTTCGGGATTAGGGAATAGCCCATCTCTTTTGAAAAAAAAACTCGTGTTGACCGACTGCAAAGCATCAAACTTTCGTTTTATATTTTATATTTTCGGGATTGATCCCCTCAATGACCTCGCCCTAGTTATACCACTGCTGGAACCCATTATTTAATTCAAATCAATCAAATTATAGCAGCGGGGAAAGCATTATTAAACAATTTCTATTGTAGTCTATGCAAAATGAGCGGAAAAGTAACAATGCTTTCTCCCACTAAATAACTATTATGGTTACTATAACTCAGTTACTTTTAGGAAGTAACTTTTCCAACATTAGATAATAAGTTACCGTAAATATTAAAACTCGTTCTTGACCAGTCACGTGCCAGCAGGAGCAGTCTGTAAACAACAACAACAGCCTCTTTATTACGCGTGTGAAGAGGAAATTGAGTCTGCCCAATAGAAACCGGATCAACTCAAAGAGAAGATTTCCACTTCCTTGTTAAAAGTGGACCTAGCATTATCCCCTGTGGCGCACGCCTCCTCTATTGTACGAGCCGGACTGACCACTGGCCAGTACAGAGTGACCACTTGCCGGTCCACACTGAAATATGACTCCAACTGGTCACCTATTGACCACTATAATGTTATGTGACAGCTAACACAAAACATGCACAGTAAATTAGAAATGGACACCAGAACTTGATTTACGCGGTCAATTAAAGTTCAAAAGTAAACTTTAAGAAAGATCTCCACATGGGATTTGTATTGAGATGCTTTACGTCACTGCACTCTAATTGTGCACTACGGTAAACTCATCCGATTCCGTCATATTAAAGAGATCCTCAATGTCCTATGCTGTCCATGTTACAGTAAATTTCACGTTTTTATATTCCACAAGCTGTACCCGGCATGCGTTGCAATGCCAATCAATGAAAGTGTTGGTGTTGTAATCTTGTTTCTTGAAGTGCTTTTGGATACACAATATTTTTTTCATTTTCCGTTAACTGCTTCTAAACTATCGTAAAATGGATTTACTAATTTAAAAACATTCGTGGGAGCGTGCACAACAACTCACCAAAGTTTCATCGCAATCAAATGAATGGTATATGAACGCATACGGGATTTCATTTATACGATTCGCGTGCCGTCATTTATTTGTTGAATCTACTCGTGCGCTACCTATTGTAAAATGAATTTACTAAGCCAGAAACGTTTCCTGGAGTGAACACAATAATTCACCAAAGTTTCATCGCAATTGGATGAATAGTATATGAATGCATACGGGACTTCCTTGAAACACTTCGCGCGTCGTCGCTCATTTTTTGAATCTTCTCGTGCGATATCTATTGTAAAATGGATTTACTTAGCCAGAAACCTTCCTTGGAGTGTACTCAACATCTCGCCCAAGTTTCATCGCAATCGGATGAATGGTATATGAACGGATAGGACACACACACACACACACACACACACAGACAAACTATCACGTGATTCTTTTTTAATGATCGTGGGGCCTCCTGAGAGGCCGAGTGCAGGTCTTTCTAGTTGACGACCGTGGGTGACTTACGCGTCGTAATGAGGATGATGTGTTGATGAAGACGGCACATACACCCAGTCCCCGAGCCACGGGAATTAAGCCCAGGAGATTAAAATCCCTGATGGCCCGGCCGGGATTCGAACCCTAGACACGTCGTGCCAAAGCCTAGCACGCTAACCATTTAGCCACGGAGCCGGACACGTGATTCTTATATATATATAGATAGAGATTCTCTCAGAAACTATTCACAGGAACTAATTGATTTTTTTCCAGGGATGCTCCTTGATGCTTTCGCCTTAATTTAAGACACGCGTTTTCTTCTTCGGTCGTTTGGGCCACGGTGCTGTCTGCCACTTCTGATGTTTCTGCTGGATTGTTTGCCGGCTGCTTTTGTGCTGAAATTCTGAGCCTTTCTATTGGACCAGCTTTGGTCGTATTTCCTATCGTCACGTATGGCTCTGACCCCTGGACCATAAATGCTGCATGCCGTAGGAGAATCAAAGCCTTCGAGATGACGAGTTATCGAAGAATGCTATGAATATCGTGGGTAGCGAGAAGAACAAATGCGTCTATTCTGAAGGAGCTAAGGATTGAACCTAAAGCACGCTTACTCCTAACATCCAAAGGCAAATGTTGAAATTTTTCGGCCATGTCATCCGGCGATGCGGCATTAAGAAGTGTATCATCCAGGGTAAAGTTGACGGATGACGGCTGAGGGGATTGGTACCTTGACCAGATATAGAGTCCAACTAATCTGCCATTTCAGAAATTAATGCACACAGCAGAAGAACGCGGTGTATGTCGGGATATTGTGAACCGAATTGCGTGAAGGGTCACGCCTTTCGAAATCGAACTACGACCAAGAAGAAGAAAAAGATTGGACCAGTAATCTTGATAAACTTGATGGTCTCATTGAGAGCATGCCTGCTCCGTGTGCGGGGAGGACTACTAAAGACTGATGCTGATCATCATGAGATAAAGATTTTCAATGTTTTTGTTTTCAAAAGGGACACTTAGAAGCGAGATCACGTTGTTTTTATACCATTTCATCGTTATCTAACCACGATTGTTATTGTTTTCATAAGGACTGATGTTTAGTTTGTTAATACGTTATTGTATAAACCTCAATGGGTTTACTATAAGAAGTCATTGTAGTAAAATCTATGCTATTCAAAACATGTGTTGAGCAGTGTAGTTCATTTCACTATGATTCCGGTAAACCCAGTCAGCCAGGGATGGTATCAGCTTCTTCGTCCCTTTACCTCTGGTATCAACTTCCCATCTCTGTTGCCATCGATCCAATATGTGGCAAACTGCTAGCTCCTTTGCCCGTTTCCTTCCCAGCTCTCCTTGATTACGCCAGATCTCCTGCCTTTCCAAGGCTAATATGTCAATAGGAGCTACTGCTGCTACTATGAGAATCGCAGGCTCAGACACCGTACGATTTACGAATGCAATTCTTTTAGCTGCTCTCCGCTATAGGACGCACGGTTGTGGGAGGAAATAAGGGAAGTAATGAGCCATGAAGGAAATAATTGTACCGTTCGAATGCTAAGTGTCCGAAATTTAATGAAAATGAAAATCCACAGACTGCTTCCAGTCGACCGACCTGGTCAGGGAATGGAATGAATGAAGCCCCCATCTTGCGGCGAGGATATGAACTGTGCCGGCTGCCAAAGACTGTCGAACTCCTCTGGGGCAATGATTAAATGAATGACAGTTGAAATGAAATGATAGCGGTGAGTGTTGCTGGAATGAAATTTGTGACAGGGAAAAGCGGAGTACCCGGAGAAAATCCTGTCTGCCTCCGTCTTTCCCAGCACAGATCTGACATGGAGTGACTGGGATTTGAACCACGGACCCAGCGGTGAGAGGCCAGCGTGCTACCGCCTAAGCCACGGAGGCCATAGTTTAATGTGATGTAAACACTAAATTTTGAAATATTTGAAGTTTTTGAGCATTCCAGAGCCCTTTAAGCTTTTGAGTTCACCTTCAGTAGTAACTACTATAAGCCAATATATTTGTTGTAACTGTAACCTACTATTTAGAGTAGGCTAGCCTATATTCATTTAGTCCACACGTGTCAACAAAACACGGTAGCATAATATCGGTTTAGGGCATAATTATTCTTTTAAAAACGACCGTACTTCTCCTAATTCCATGATAACTTCTTGAATTCCGTGACAGTATCACCTTATACTTTCTGATAATTTATTTTAAAAAGACAGACGATCTAGCTAGGGGCGAGCCTATCACCTCAGTTACAGCCTAGCTAGCACGCGAGCCTATTGCCCAAGATACAGCCAGAAGCAAACTGTCGAGTCGTGTTGAGTTAAGACTTCAGAGAAGAGTGGTTGTGTTAGGAGTTTCCCTGGAGGCGCAACTCGGCTGTTCTTCATTCCGCCTGAGAACTTTTCGTTCCGCAAAATACACAGTCAAATTAAGATTGGACGAAAGGGGGATTTGCGTTTCATGTACCTCGCCATTCTTAAATTACGTCTGACAAGAATACGTTGCACATGCATCTCCATGATAATATAATTAATAGTTCAGTCGGTGATTTTAAGCCATCATCCCGAGACGTATAGCCTCCGTGGCTTAGGCGGCAGCATGCCGGCCTCTCACCGCTGCGTCCGTGGTTCAAATCCCGGTCCCTCCATGTGAGATCTGTGCTGGACAAAAAGGAGGCAGACAGGTTTTTCTCCGGGCACTCCGGTTTTCCCTGTCAATATTTCATTCCAGAAACACTCTCCACTATCATTTCATCTGCCATTCATTTAATCATTGTCCCAGAGGAGTGCGTCAGGCCTCGGCAGCCGGCACAGTTCATATCCTCGCCGCTAGATGGGGGCTTCATTCATTCCATTCCTGACCTGTTCGGAGACTGGATGCAGGCTGTGGATTTTCATTTCATCCCGAGATGTAAAACGGGTATAGGTTCATTGACATAAAAAAAAAGGTTCATCACGTAATGCATTCATAACTGTTCCCGGGCGAAGCCGGGGCGGGTTGCTAGTAAATAAATAGATAAGTAAATATGAAAATTAGTGATAAAGTAGAAACCTATGTGGAGTATCGTGTGACGAAAGTAAAATAACAGCGACTTTAATTTTTTAAGATGACTAATATTAGGCTAAATAGGCCTAATATTAAAAATTAATAGTGAATCATTCAGAATATAATTTTGCAATTAAAATCAAACTTGGCAAGACAGAAGTAACATGTAGCCTACTTTAAATTAAGGGACCTTGCATAAACAAGCCATAAGAATAACACACTGAATATAACGCGAGGTGGCCACCTTGAAAATATAGATTATGATAATGAATAACTCAAAGTATTTTTAAGATACAACATGAAAATTAGCAGTAAAGTAGAAATTTTCAAGTGATTTCCTATGACTAATAGTCTACAAAAGAACAACTCCATACGTTCATGATGGCGGCTGAGTGTATTCTTTAAACTTGAATATTATTAACTCACGACATAATAGGACAATTACCGCGAAACTGAGAGAGAGAGAGAGAGAGAGAGAGAGGAGTACCATAGAAAAGGCCTAGCTACTATGAGGTTATTCATAGGAATATCACGCTGATTATAGCGCACAGCGGCCATCTTGAAATTATAAAATATACAAACAAATAATTCTATATATTTTAGAGATAAAATACTGTAGGCTACGGTATCTCAAATTAACATTAACGTTGAACCATACATGGGCTTTGTATGCCAAAGGCAAAAGAACATCCCCACCATATATTCAAGATGGTGGCTGAACATACTATTAAAATTTCAAAATCAATAAGTCAGGATCCAATCGCGCAATTAACACGAAACTTTCTAAGAGGGGAGAAACATATATGATACCTCAGTTGAAGGCTATGCATTATAAGACTATCACACTGCATATAGCACGCAGCCGCCATCTTGAATATATTAGACTTTAATATCGACTTTTTTATTACAGTTAGTCTATAATGAAGAAATGCAGCAAATATAGGCTAATGTATATTATCACTAGGGTTCGTAAGTTTAAGACCTAAAGAAGTGCACAATATGCAAGCAAATATGCCCTAAAAATTATAAAATATCACCTAAAAAACTATGAAATGTTACATGAATTTTTGGGATAGGTAGAGTATCACTAACATACAGTAAACGTCTTAAGTGCCAAAACGTGATCTTCTAAACCTGCTATCTGCCTGTTCCAGGAAAAGAAAGACAAATATATCTAGTCTACTACACTATTCGGAAATCCTGTGTTTGAAACTCGACGCAGATAACAGACACCTTGTTAACGACCTCTCAATTTAAACAAAAATGCTGAAATTATAACCAAATACAGTATGACCTTATGTCACTAAAATATGACCAAATATGACCAAAACAATAAAAATGGCCGAAATATGCATTTATAGGCAACATCAAATTGCTTTAAACGTGGTCAGGGACCCGTCATTCAAACTTATTTTTCATATTTCGGGTTAAATGAGATCAGAAAAAAAATATGACTTTTCCTTAACATCCGAACCTTAATTATCACATAAAATCAATCAATTCCTCTGGAAAATAAAGCGGAATTACATGAAACTTAATAAACGGGATGTCTTATGTAAGATAGCCTACAACTATACTATACAGTACTCCCTGATAATGATAAGGAGTTGTCACTATAGGCCTACCCATACTTAAGAGAAAGTCGGCTATTATGTTCATTACTGAACAGTTTGTTTCTTTCAATTTTAAAATAATCTTCTCTTTTTCTAATGTGGCAAATCCTAAACTCTTTAACAATACCTATCATCGCCGGGTGCTTGCCACGGTGGGTGAGTGGTAAACGTGTCGGTCTACTAACCCCAATATTGCAGGTTCGCTCCTGGCCGTGGTAAGTGGTTTTTTTTTTTTGAAAGGCAGCAAAAATTACGACACCATGTCATACGGTGTTGGCATGCCAAAGAACCCATTTGAATTCAGTAGGCCGTGTTCATAATGGCAAAATTAATCTCGGGATTTACCGCCAACACAAAGTTCCTCATTTCTCTACTAGAAAGCGCTATAGTGTTCAAGGAGATTAGATATCTAACCTCCTTGACTTTCATAGCGTTTCAAGGAACAACGAAATGTGTCATGCAAGCTACCCTTTGGGTGTCAAATAACAAAGCTTGCACACAGCACCCGAGACCATACGATATTATTATTATTATTATTATTATTATTATTATTATTATCGCCGGGTTTCAAAACTTCGATATCCGGACTTTCAATTCACCCTTGCATCAACTTGCAATGATAACCACGCGTATTTCGAACCACTCTTTGTAGCCATGTGGTCAAAGAATTGTATAATGAGAGAACCAGGAAGACAACATTCAAAAAACATGTGCTCTACTTGAAATACGAAAGAAGAGAATAATAGGCTATACCTAGAAGAGGCACAGTAGTTTCCGGGTTTGGTTTGGGGTTGGTCAGAGCTCAGGTAGCTGTGACCTCTGACCCTTGACCAGTGGCCGAGGAGGCACGCGCGCCTCATCCCTCACCTGCTCTCCATCCCCCTGGCCGAACCACACAAGGGTGCTGAGCTGGACATATGAAATATGGCTCCACTCACCCAATATTACACTTCATTTTTATACAATTAACATCCCTCATAACATGACGATGCTCTTTTTTCACAATGCGAAATGGAAAACAAGGTTCGTGTGTACGAACACGTTAAACACGTTTAGAATTTCAATTTAAGTTATCTATTTTAAATCCATTATTGGGAAGAAATGAGAGAATGTCACTGGAATACTGAGCGAAAGTGTTCGGTTTTGTTGTTTCAGTTGAAGGGTTTCATCTAGGTGTAATAAGTTAGGCTCATCAGCGGGCTCTTAGCACACCCTACCCGGACCGCCACTGGGGTAGTCCCATTTAAGAAGCAATAGCCTATACGAATCATACGTCATGGAAGGAATAGTCGAGGACAAGAACTGTAGGGGTAGACCAAGGTTAGAATATGTTAAACAGATTGCCTCGGACGTAGGGTGTGGTAGCTATGGAGAGATGAAACGATTAGCTCACGACAGGGAGGCATGGAGAGCTGCATCAAACCAGTCAAAAGACTGAAGACTCAAACAACAACAATGAATCTCTACATAGTATAAAATAAAGTCCCTAATTCTTGTATGTAACGGCTAATCTCGAGAACCACTGGATGGATTTTAATGCGGTTTTCACATTCTGTAAAAGATTCCTCGAGGAAGGTTTCTGTAGAAAATCATTGATTTATGATCGAGGGAAGCCGAGCAGTAACGATTTCAGTGAATGGAGTCGAAGAAAAACCCGCTGTCAGTGCACCTTCTAAACTTACGCTGGCTAAACAGTTAAAAGTATCTATGTACAGTATTATGCGAGTAAGAATTGTTGAGCATGAAAAGTTCTGCAAAAAGTCCTGGACAGCACATCTCTATCTTAAATAAATCGCCCACTATAAATGTTTTTATGTTTTAATTTCTTCCAACAATCTCCATTCAGTGAACATTTAAATTACTAGCTTCGGAGCGAGTTAGGGAACGAGAGAGCGAGCCTATCACCCCTGCTTCAGCCAGCATCAAACTGTTGAGTCGTGTCTAATTAAGACTTCAAAGAACAGTATATTATGTGTTTATGTGTTTGGAGTTTCGCTGTTCACCTCGGCTTTTCTGAATTGCATCTGGGACATGCCGTTTGTGCGCCTTTAAAGCTTACTCTGGGTAAGTCGTTGAAGATACCGGGTGAAGCCGGGGAGGGGGTTGCTAGTGCAAAATAAAAGCTAAATCTTAATTTTATCTAAAATCAAAAATAAACACAGGTTTCGAAATTAATTATTACATAAAAAAACTAAAAATACCAAAGTGTAAATTATCGTATTGGATGTCATTCTCACTGCTGCCTTAGTAATCGAAATTTAATATTTATTGTAGAACAGCTGAATATTGATTCATTCATCCATTGATTCATTTACTTTACTGTATTTGCAAATGGGGGTAGCCTAATTCCCCGGTGGCAAATTGCACAATTACAGAAAATTACCAACAATAATATCACACTTAATGTACACAAGTCGCGATTTGGGAACTACAGGGTCTTTCATATAAAATAAGAGCGCCAAGCGGCGGCTTTGTTAACCGCAGCTGAGGTCACCTTGGCCGAGCTTGTGGCACGCCACGGCCCCCTGCTGTAGTATTGAAAGCGCGCGCATAGTACATACGAGGGCTGTTTTTTGTTTTGTTTTTGTCAAGTTCCGATGGACTGTATAAAAATAACAGATTGACATTACCAAATTTGACCTTGCAATAAGCGTGCAGGTGCTCAGTCGCCAGTCTAAACCTCAAGTGCTAACATGGTGAGACATTTATCAATGCAACATCGTATTTTTTATGTAAAACTTATTTTAAGTACGAGTCGGCTCGGCGGGTACGTGATGCATTTGTTCAGCAATTTCCTTCACTAGCACAGATTCACATAATCGCAAATAAGTTTGACACTACTGACTCGGTGCTCAATAAAAAACATGCCCGCACACGAACAGTTTTAACAGAGGATGAGCCAGAACTGGCGAGAATCTTGAACGGTCTCCGAATAAATCACTCACAAAATTAGCACAAGTAGGGGTTTCGGTTTCATCAACAATAACTAACTAAATAAAGTAAGATTTCAGCATTGTACACACACTAGCAAGGCCGCTGCATCATATAGGATTGTACACACGCTTAAAGCAGGGGGCCTGGGCGCGCCAAAAGCTCGGCCAAGGTGACCGCGGCTGCGGTTAACAAAGCTGCCGCTTGGCGCTCTTATTTTATATGAAAGACCCTGTATAGTAATCACATCGAAGTATTTACACAAGATTTTAGTCTTCTCTTAAACACATCAGTATGTTATATTTAGGGAAAGGCTCTAAGACTGTGGCAGGTAATAAATTCCAATTGCACAGGTCTACAAAATAAATTTTTGGAGACCTTTTTTGGATTCAATAACTGATTTTGTATATTGAACGTGTATGAATTACGGAAATGTCTTCTATGTTCCTGTATCACATTACGTTTTAAAATAACTACATATTAAAGAAATCATTACAAGATGCGTGAACTTGAAAATCTGCATTGTATTGTTTATTTATAGCATGCAGAGTTTAGTACATGAAAATAATAAACACATTAACTTAAGAAGCTTGCCACGGTGGGTGTGTGATTATCGTGTCTGACTACCAACCCCAAGCTTGCAGGTTCGCTCCTGGCCATGGTAACTGATTTTTGAAAGGCGACAAAAATCATACGTTGATGGCATGTTAAAAAACCAATTTGAATTCAGTAGGCCATGCTCATAATGGCAAAATTAATCTCGGGATTTTCCGCCAATACAAAGTTCCTCATTTCTCTACTAGAAAGCGGTATAGCGTCCAGGAGCTTAGATGTCTAACCTCCTTGACATTCATAGCGCTCCAAGGAGCATTACATTCGACACGCAAGCTGCCCTCTGGGTGTCAATTAACAAAGCTTGCACCTGGCACCCGAGGCCATACGATATTATTATTATTAGTATTAACTTTTGACATATTGTAACAAATACATATGAAAGAAAAAAACAGTTTGTGTTCACTTGTATGATTAAGTCAATGGAACCGTCGCCGCTTGGATGCAAAGCTTCTCATACTTCTTTTTCTCTTGTTCACTCTAGTAGGATCATCACGTTTCATACTATTTCATTAGAGATATTGTGAAATTTTGCAATATCTTGTTAATCAAAATTACTGCAATTATAAAATACACTGAAACGTGGCTAATTCGAACTTCTATAATTCAAAATCTTCTTTAATTCGCAATTTTTATCTTGGTCTCTAGCATTTATATACAATCAATGCTAAAAAATCGTGGTTAATTCGAATTATATTTTGGATAATTCGAAGTTTTTACGTGTAAAAAGCTGATTGGAAGCCAAACAGTTGGGTCAGAAATTCACGAAAAACGACGTTGTTTCATTGGCATGCGGCCCATGCTCGATTGTTTTGCCTACGTGACTAACAACATGCCGTCATCCCTTAGGGGTAGATGACCTCGTAGTTCCGCCCCTTAAAACAACAATAACTAACTAACTAGTGCCATCCCTTACACCTGTCTGGTAGTGCGTGCTGTGTGGTTTGATTAGATTTGGTTTTTCCTGTTTTTTAAAGTGTATGTATAGAGCTAAGATGTCATCAAAGCCTCGGGTTCCATACAAAACTTTGACTTTGGCGGAGAAAATAGCGGTGATTACAGAAGTAGAAAAGGGAATGAAGAAAAAATCTGAAATTGCAAAGGCTTTCGGGATTCCTCCAAACACGTAGTCAACATACCTAAAAAATAAAGACAACATTCTCGGTTGAGGAAGTGAGGGTGGCAAAGGCTGAAAAGGGTTGAGAGAACCGGGAAAATTGATTTTGAATATTTTCTCTACCCTTTTCAAAGAACTTTCTTAATTCGAATTTTTGGATAGTTTGATTATTTTTACTGGTCCCTTGAGATTCGAATTATCCAAGTTTCACTTTATTGGTAAGTGATAGGAAGAATTCAGAATCCTGAATTCAGATAAACAATGTACAAGAGACAAAACCAAGAAAGGAAAAATCGTGTAGACCTGTGTTATCAATACCACGTTTAATGAAATATATTTTTTCATAATTTGAACGCTGCGTTCGGCCCTTAACTTTATATTATATATATTATATAATATTATATTTGGTCACGTGAAGGAATTGCAGACGGATGTCCTGCACACTATTCTTAAAAAAGTAACCCATGCCTCACGCCAGTCTTAATTAGGAATTCATCCATCACCCTTTGAGGCAAGCTGTCTATAAATCATCTGCTGTATGTTTGCACACATGTAGCAGTGGTCACAGACCCCTCACGCCCCAATAACTGACCAGCAGCCTGTTCCAGGTAGATCCCGGACCTTCACAGATGTTCCCTGTGTCCGGGACAAAGACTGGAACCAATCCACTCTGTTACAAGCCTACCTTGTGTAGCAAACTTAGCCAACCCTATCAAATCAGAATTGCTGTACTAAAAATGTATTTATGACGCAACAGAGATTTATTACCGAAGAGGGTTGGTAGGGACGTAGTCCTTAAGGCAGCACATATGTATTCTAGGTTGGAGCTTCAACAGTCGCAAGTATTTAACTTATTTTCTGCTGGCTGTCACCCCGGAGGTCCTGGTTCGGTTCCCGGGTCTGCCAAGTAATTTTAATTCTGGTGTGAGCGTTGAAACGGGGTACACTCAGCCTCATGAGGCAAAACTGCGAAGAGGAGGAGGGTTCGATTCCCATCTCAGCCATCTTGGAAGGGCTTTCTTGTGGTTTCCCCCACATCTACTCCAGGTAAATGTTGGGATGGATTTCCTAACTTACGGCCATGACTGCCTTCTTCCCAAACCTACCCCTAATTTACACATAACACGCTAGTAAAGCCATCAAAATAACACAGGTTTTCACACAAATTCCACACACACGAATACACGGGGCTATATGGCCGCGATGTCTATACCCCTGAAATAAGCAACAACTGTTAAAGGTAGTGACGTTAGAGTTACTGAATTTAATTAGTAATGGCGTTACACCGTTACTGTAAAATAACGGTTACAAATAATGGCGTGACACCGTTAGGCCTACTGTAAAATAACGGTTACGAATAACGGAGTTAAACCGTTACTGTAAACTAATAATAATAATAATAATATCGTATGGCCTCGAGTGCTGGGTCCAAGCTTTGTAATTTGGCACTTAAAGGGTAGCTTGCATGTCGAATTTCGTTGTTCCTTGAATCACTATGAAAGTCAAGGAGGTTAGATATCTAAGCTCCTTGAACTCTATGGCACTTTCTAGTAGAGAAATGACGAACTTTGTGTTGGCGGAAACTCCCGAGATTAATTTTGCCATTATGAACACGGCCTACTGAATTCAAATGGGTTCTTTGACATGCCAACATCGTATGACATGCGTGTCGTATTTTTGCCGCCTTTCAAAAATCACTTACCACGGCCAGGGTCGAACCTGCAATCTTGGGGTTAGTAGACCGACACGCTATTCACTCACCCACTGTGGCGATGATGGTTTTATACGTTTGAGTTTCCGGTAGATCGAAGGAGGGCTTTATGTCTTCTATAAAGAAGGATTTCTGTGCTATTTTATAGGCGTAGCTGTTCCTTTAGAATTTTGAGATATGGAGGGCTCTCTTAATAAATCTAAATAACGGTCACTGCATGTGCGATTTGTACTGGACATAGCGGAGGCAGACAGGTTTTTTCCGGGTACTTCGGTTTTCCCTGTCACAATAAAATAACACCGTTACTCTAAAATAACAGCTACAAATAACGGCGTTACTCCGTTACTGTAAAATAACGGTTACTATTAAAGTAAAATACCGATTAGGCCTACTACTAGCAACAGCATTACACCGTTAATAATAATAATAATAATAATAATAATAATAATAATATCGCATGGCCTCGGTGCCCGGTGCAAGCTTTGTAATTTGACACCCTGAGGGTAGCTTGCATGTCGAATTTCGTTGTTCCTTGAATCACTATGAAGGTTAGATATCTAAGCTCCTTGAACACTATAGCGCTTTCTAGTAGAGAATTGAGGAACTTTTGTGTTGGCGGAAATTCCCGAGATTAATTTTGCCATTATGAACACGGCCTACTGAATTCAAATGGGTTCTTTGACATGCCAACATCGTATGACATGCGTGTCGTATTTTTGCCGCCTGTCAAAAATCACTTACCACGGACAGGAGCGAACCTGCAAGCTTGGGGTTAGTAGACCGACACGCTATCCACTCACCCACCGTTACCGTAATATAACGGTTACTAGTTACGTCGTTATACCGTAAGCATCCGTGGCTTAGGCAGCAGCATGCCGGCCTCTCACTGCTGGGTCCGTGGTTAATATCCCGGGCACTCCATCTGAGATTTGTGCTGGACAAAGCGGCGGCAGACAGTTTTCTCCGGGTACTCCGGTTTTCCCTGTCACAATTTCATTCCAGCAACACTCTCCACTATCATATAATTTCATCTGTCATTCATTTAATCATTGCCCCAGGGGAGTGCGACAGGCTTTGGCAGCAGGCACAATTCATATCATAGTCGCAAGATGGAGGTTTCGTTCATTCCCTTCCCTGAACCGGTCGGTCGACTGGAAGCAGGCTGTGGATTTTCATTTTTCAGTTACGTCGTTATACCGTTACCATAAAATAACGGTTACTTATAACGGCGTTACGCCGTTACTGTAAAATAACTGTTGCTAGTAACAGCATTAGCTTACATCGTTACCGTGAAATATCGGCTACTAATAACGACATTAACTGTTGCCGTAAAATAACTGTTGCTAGTAACAGCATTAGCTTACATCGTTACCGTGAAATAACGGCTACTAATAACGACATTAACTGTTGCCGTAAAATAACTGTTGCTAGTAACAGCATTAGATTACATCGTTACCGTGAAATAACGGCTACTAATAACGGCATTAACTGTTGCCGTAAAATAACTGATGCTAGTAACAGCATTAGCTTACATCGTTACCGTGAAATAACGGCTACTAATAACGACATTAACTGTTGCTGTAAAATAACTGTTGCTAGTAACAGCATTAGCTTACATCGTTGCCGTGAAATAACGGCTACTAATAACGACATTAACATTTGCCGTAAAATAACTGTTGCTGGAAACAGCATTAGCTTACATCGTTACCGTGAAATAACGGCTACTAATAACGACATTAACTGTTGCCGTAAAATAACTGTTGCTAGTAACAGCATTAGCTTACATCGTTACCGTGAAATAACGGCTACTAATAACGACATTAACTGTTGCCGTAAAATAACTGTTGCTAGTAACAGCATTAGCTTACATCGTTACTGTGAAATAACGGCTACTAATAACGACATTAACTGTTGCCGTAAAATAACTGTTGCTAGAAACAGCATTAGCTTACATCGTTACCGTGAAATAACGGCTACTAATAACGACATTAACCGTTACCGGTACCGTAAAATAACTGTTGCTAGTAACGGCATTAGCTTACATCGTTACCGTAAAAAAACGGCTACTAATAACGACATTAACCGTTACTGGTACCGTAAAATAACTGTTGCTAGTAACAGCATTAGCTTACATCGTTACCGTGAAATAACGGCTACTAATATGTTGCTAGAAACAGCATTAGCTTACATCGTTACCGTGAAATAACGGCTACTAATAACGACATTAACTGTTGCCGTAAAATAACTGTTGCTAGTAACAGCATTAGCTTACATCGTTACCGTGAAATAACGGCTACTAATAACGACATTAACCGTTACCGGTACCGTAAAATAACTGTTGCTAGTAACAGCATTAGCTTACATCGTTACCGTGAAATAATGGCTACTAATAACGACATTAACTGTTGCCGTAAAATAACTGTTGCTAGAAACAGCATTAGCTTACATCGTTACCGTGAAATAACGGCTACTAATAACGACATTAACCGTTACCGGTACCGTAAAATAACTGTTGCTAGTAACAGCATTAGCTTACATCGTTACCGTGAAAAAACGGCTACTAATAACGACATTAACCGTTACTGGTACCGTAAAATAACTGTTGCTAGTAACAGCATTAGCTTACATCGTTATCGTGAAATAACGGCTACTAATAACGACATTAACCGTTACCGTAAAATAACGGTTAGTAGTAACAGCGTTAGCTTACATCGTTACCGTGAAATAACGGCTACTAATAACGACATTAACCGTTACCGTAAAATAATGGTTACTAGTAACAGCATTAGCTTACATCGTTGCCGTAAAATAACGGTTACTAGTAACGGCATTAGCTTACATCTTTACCGTTAAATAACGGTTACTAGTAACGGCATTACACACAGTTTAAACTATGAATATATTTGAGACGCATTATTTTTTGCCACCTATTCCTTTTTCTCGCGTTCTAAGTTGGGTGGCAGTTTATTTTTGCTGCCATAAGTAGAAGGTGTGGAGTTGAGTGTAATATATACAAGGAGGAAAATTTCTAGCGGGAAGAGTAAAGTGTTTGCGGTAGGAGAGTGTCAATATCGGAACTGTGCAGTCGCCTTGCCGCCAGCCAGAGATATGGCACGTTCCCTACAAGACTGTGCATAGCCAATGAAGAGAGGCGTTCATATCTTGTCAGCTGATGGATTCGGCTGGCTACACAACGGTAAGCCCCATACACTTCGTGCTCACAACGGATGTTGAAAGCAGATTTCTTGCCATACACAGGATGTAGCCTATCAGCCATTCTGAACTAAGCTGCTGGTATGGGTTTAGCGTCCCTTTTCACGAGTTGATTTGACTCCAAGGTACTGGAAATCTGCCCCAGAGGGGATTCTCAACTAGTCAATAAGATTAGTTTTAGTATAGTCTTTGTATGGCCTAGTTGAGTTTTTATTTTGTTCAATTTAGTTCCGTTTTTGTTTGGTTTACTTCCGTTTTTGTGTGGTTTGGTTCAGTTTCTATTTCGGCTCAGTTTTGTTTGGTTTAGTTCAGTTTCTGTTTGGTAAAACCAAGATTCTGTTTGGCTGCGTTCAGTTCTTGCTTGGTAAAACCAAGTTTCTGTTTGGTTGAGTTCCGTTTCTGTTTGGTAAAACCGAGATTCTGTTTGGTGGAGTTCGGTTTCTGTTTGGTAAAACCGACGTTCTGTTTGGCTGAGTCCTGGTTTTGTTTGGTAAAACCGAGATTCTGTTTGGTGGAGTTCAGTTTCTGTTTGGTAAAACCAAGATTTTGTTTGGTTGAGTTCAGTTTCTGTCTGGTAAAACCGAGATTCTGTTTGGCTGAGTTCAGGTTTTGTTTGGTAAAACCGAGATTTTGTTTGGTTGAGTTCAGTTTCTGTTTGGTAAAACCGAGATTCTGTTTGGCTGCGTCAGTTCTTGTTTGGTAAAACCAAGATTTTGTTTGGTTGAGTTCAGTTTCTGTTTGGTAAAACCAAGATTTTGTTTGGTTGAGTTCAGTTTCTGTTTGGTAAAACCGAGATTCTGTTTGGCTGAGTTCAGGTTTTGTTTGGTAAAACCGAGATTTTGTTTGGTTGAGTTCAGTTTCTGTTTGGTAAAACCGAGATTCTGTTTGGCTGCGTCAGTTCTTGTTTGGTAAAACCAAGATTTTGTTTGGCTGAGTTCAGTTTTTGTTTGGTTAAACCGAGATTCTGTTTGGTTGATTTCAGTTTTTGTTTGGTAAAACCGAGATTCTGTTTGGCTGCGTCAGTTCTTGTTTGGTAAAACCAAGATTTTGTTTGGTTGAGTTCAGTTTCTGTTTGGTAAAACCGAGATTCTGTTTGGCTGCGTCAGTTCTTGTTTGGTTAAACCGAGATTCTGTTTGGTTGAGTTCAGTTTTTGTTTCGTTTAGTGCAGATTCTGCTTGGTTTATTTCAGTTTCTGTTTGGTTTAATTGATATTCCGTTTGGTTTAGTTCTGTTTCAGTTGGTTTAGTTGAATTTTAGTTTAGTTTCTTTTGTACAGTTCAGTTCATGTTTTGTTTAGTTTAGTTAAAGGATAGTTTAGTTCAGTTTTTGTTTCGTGAAGTTCTATTTTGTTTAGTTCAGCTTCTGTGTGCTTAGTTGAGTTTTAGTTTCGCTTAATTAAATCATTGTTCAGTATAGTTAATGTTTGGTTTATTTTAGTTAAGTTTCTGTTTGGTTAATAAAGTCTTTGTTTGTTTATTTATATATTTATTTATTTATTTATTTATTTATTCATTTATTTATTTATTTATTTATTTATTTAGTGTAGGCAATGTTTAGTTCAGGTTTAGTTTCGTTTGAGAACAAACGAGTGGATGAGCTTACATGGTCGATCTAGAGTCCATATCTCATCCCTACCGATCACATTGAATGTGTGATGAAATGGATGGAACCAAATTTCTAGAGGAACATCTAGGAAGAACCGTTGGAGTGCTTTCCTCGAAATTATGATAGCGGTCAAAGGTGAACCTTACTAAATAATACCGACACCATACCAAATCTAAGTTAGCATTTTACATGGGTTGTCTGGGGTTAATAAGAACATACTGTAACGATTCGATCCCATAGCGGTTATATTTAAAGGGTTATTCATTTATAATTATCATATTTATTATTCTTATTAATCAGTACATCAATGAGATGATTTTTATATCAGATAATTGTAAGCGGTTTTTATTATTATAATCAGAAATATTTTTATTAACAATTATTTGTAAAGAGACGAAGTAATATATATATATTGCAACAAGATTGCCAATAAGGATCAACCCAATGCGTCACAAACTGAACGACGTAGTAATAATTTCACCACGGCAAACTGCGTCATTTTCCTGAGATGCTAAGAAACCCACTATGGTGTAACCAACACGCCATTTTCTACGGTACGTACGCTTCAAAAAAATTACAAGTTGTGGTGCAACTAGCCCTCGTGAAAGTCTGAACACTAGAGAAAGGGAAGCTTACTGGGGTGGGAGACTGTCGAAGACCACGTGACAAGGAAGTCATTAGTACCTGCGCCTCCGACAAGAGATTCATTGATCTACAGCTCTGAATGAAGGAAGGAAGTGGTAACCTTGCTTTCTGGGTCCTAATGAACTGAGCAAACAGAGTTGACACTGTACGATGTCTTGCCGAAATCTATATTAGTACATAATGGGTTATATCCCTGATCAAGAGTCTTTCTACAGATGGCAACGTATTTAATGAGGATATTTCATAGTAATTGAGATATCACATCATTTTTTTAAACATATGCGACGTAACATCGAGATCATCGATCATTTCTTAAATATGACGAATCTTCGACTGGGTGAGCAAACAATTCAATAAAACTATCGTCTCTATTATAATTTAACTTCAATTAACTTTCAATTCATTTTAAATGTTCATTTTCTTTTAAATAATTAAACCGCAGTTGGTAAATTAAATTCTTTTTTGTAACTATTAATATTTTGTTTTTGCATATAATAAATTCATTTTCTTTAACTTCATGACTGTAACTTTTCTTGTAGTTAGCACATACTCTAGGCAAAATCAATCATACTCCTTAAATAAGTACTGAATGGTTAGTCAACTGAGTTACACTACGGCCCGGGTAAGTGGTCTCGAACTCTACTGCTGATAGCCGAGGATATATTTATAAATTTCGATTCACTGTCTTAAATAGGAATCTGGCGCTCAACAACAACTTATTATATTATACTATCGCAGGTAAGGTCACACCACAGTGTATATTATTTATTATTATCGTGTTTGTTTAAAAATAGAACCACATATTGTCATCACCACAGTTTAGGACCTAATAAAAATGTTACATTTGGCGCCCAACGTGGGGCACGAAAACCATTCGGTATTTAGGAGAGGAGTGTATAATTTCAGTGCAAATTGTCAGTGCTTTTGGGGGACAGTGAAGTAAAGTGAAATTTTGGAAGGGCAATTGTTATACGGGGTACTTCGAGATGTCGGAAGAGGAACAGAGGCAGTTGAGAAGTAGGAATAAAGTCGAGAAAGTTAATTATAAGGAGGTTGATAGCAGTAGCGATGTTGAAAGCGTAGAGAATAATACCAAGATGTCGGAGGTAAATCTTGAGAATAATCCTGAGAGTAATCCTGAAAATAATCCTGAGGTTAACCCTGACACTAATTCAGAGGAAAATCTCGAGACGAATACAGAGGTACATCCTGAGACTAGTGGGAGTAAGGAAAAAGAAAAGTCTATAGATATTCCTGACGATAAATTCAATTTACTCATGAGGATGTTGCAGAATATGGATGGGCGAAATCAGGATAGTAAGAAAGATAATCAGGAAAGTAGAAAGGAATTCAATGATAAATTTGAGAAATTAGATAAAGATATGAATAAAAATAGTGAAGAGAATAAAAGAAGTTATTTGGAATTCAATGATAAATTTGAGAAATTAGATAAAGATATGGGTAGGCTAAATCAAAATATGAATGAGAAGTTTAATGAAAATAAGCGGAGTACGGAGGCCTTGCTTAATGAAAAATTGGAAGAGAATAGTAGTAAAATAAATCAAAAATTGGAAGAGAATAATTTAAAACTAGATATTGTGGAAGCGATGAATAGAGAATTAAGTATGAAGTATGATATGCTGCAGGAGAGTATTCAGGGGGTGAAACAGGAAATCAGAGGTGAAATTAATGAGGTGGTAGAGGTGAAGGCTAAAGATATTATTAAGACAGTAGATAAGAAATTAGAAGCAGCAGAAAGTAGGATTCAGGAAAGAATAGTAACTGTGATTGAAGATAAAATAGCAACTCAAGGTGAAAGTTTTAGCAAATTGGTAGACGCGGAAACTAGGCAGGTGGTAGAGACTTTAGGGGATACTGCAGTAGAATCAGTAAAGACAGCCTGTAAGGAGACTGTAATTGAAAGTAGATTAGAGTCAGAGGAGATAGTAGAAGAAAACATAGTGGAGTTGGAGGAGATTGTAGGTGAAAGTAGAGTAGAGTCAAAGGAGATAGAGGAAGAAAGCATAGAAGAGTTGGAGGAGATTGTAGGTGAAATCAGATTAGAGTCAGAGGAAATTTTAGATGAAAGCAGGATAGCTGTAGAAGAAATTATAGGTGATGAACAGCAGTTAGCGGATATAATAGGAGAAAACATAGTAGAGTTGGTAGAGATGCTAGACATAGATGAAAGTAGCTTAGGTAAGGAACAGCAATCAGCGGAGATGATAGATGAAAGCAGGACAGCTATAGAAGAGACTATAGAATATAGTGAAACAGAAGTGGAGAAGATGAGAGAAAAGATAGGGATAGAAGTAGGTAAAATAAAGAAAGTACTAGGCACTCAGGAAATTAAGATGCAGAAAATCTTAGGTGAAGAGGATAAGTTGACTAGGGAAGAATTTAATGATGGTGTAGCGGAAATTAATGTGAAATTATTAGAGGCAGAGAAGCGTGCGTTAAGTCATAGTCAGAAGAACATAATTAGTAAACAGGTTAAGAGGAGGAGAGAGATAAATAAGAGCAGAAGCAATAGGCAACGGCTAAAGAGAAAATTAAGTGATAGTAGTAGCGAAGTGAAGAGAAGACATGTAGGTAGATATTTTAGAAGTAAAATGAAAGAGAAGAGAATTAAGTTGTTAGAGGAAAAAGAAATCAGAATGAAAGAGAGAAAGAAAGCATATGACGTGCAGTATCGTACTGAATTAGCCAGACTTGGGGAAGTAAGAGGGGAAAAGCCGAAGTACTGTGTTACTATGGATGAATGTAGTACAGAGGAAGTAGAAAGTAATGTTATAAGAAAAGAGGAAAATGGAATCCTAGAAAGAGATAGAATTGAAGATGAATGTGGTAAGAACTGTGAAATGCCAGAGAACGTAGTGATGTAAATTTATATTAACGATAGTTACTGTTCCGTATGACTTAAATATTAAGTAATGAAGTTTTATAGGATTTTACAGAGGTAGATAAGAAACCTGCTGTGTGTAATTTTAATTCAGTCGTGAAGTTAGGACGGTAAGGGGCGCGTAGTGCCTACGCTTATTGATTTAGATTGACTAAAATCATTTAATTTGGAAGACAGAGGTTGTCGTGCTATTGAGCAATTCAGGTAAGTTGAATGTGGGTCCTTAAACTGCAGGTAAGTTGGATGAAGTGAGAATTAAATTTAAAAAGTTGGTAAGATTATTACAAAAGTAAGTAATCGAAAGAAAGTAATAATTATTATGGCAACCATAATTATGAATATAATGGTAATGAAGATTTAATTCAAAAGTGAGTGAAGATAAGATGATACAGTCGTAATAAAAATTAATGAGTTGAAGAATTAGGTATTGATTTTTAAAGAAGTTTCATTTTGAGGACAGCGAGGTTATCAGTGGATATATTTGAGAAATTTAGAAGTGGTTTAAAACAGTTAATGGTAATGCGTTGTATGAATTAACCAACATCGGGTTGAAATAAGGAAGTAGTAACTAATTAGGACATCTGGTACTTGGTGACAGATATATGTGTGTGTATGTGTGTTTTCACGTAAGGACGTGAGTTTGAAGTAGTAGGCCAACGAAGGTAATGCCGTTGAGCAATGTTTTTTGAGGAAGTTTTGGTAAGATGCCAAATGGAGTTTTAAGAAGTTTTTGGAGGATGAAGTAGGTCAGCGAGGTATATTCCGTTGAGCAATGAGTTTTTTTTATGGTGTCTACGGGACTACTTGAAGTTAATGTTGGGAAGTTTTTTTAAGTATATATGGTTGTATGCACACAAGGTAATACGAGATTACAAAGGTAATATGGTCCAAGTTTTAGTTACAGTTACGCACGTTTTAAAGATATTACAAGGCTTGTTATTGAGCTAAACCACTTAGTAGTAAAAAGTTACTGATGATTAATGATGAGGTAGATTGTTGTCCTACACACAGGTAAAAGTAAAGATGATAATAATAATTAGATGGTTGGCATAATATTTTCTAGAATTGAAAGGAATTTGTTATAATTCGACGTTTTAGGATTTAAAGATAAATCATTTTTTTAGTAGACGAGAAATTAAGTTTTATTTATGTCATACGGAGTTAGTAAAGAGAAGAGCATTAATATTTTGAAGAGAAGAGTAAGTTTGTAAAGTAAGTATACCTAAGGGGTAATAATGAAGTTTCAATTAAAGGCAGGTGTAATTTACGCATTTAATTTGGTAGAGTAGAGAGTATCTGAACTGTGTTATAACTCAGGACTTGCTTTATGAAGTGATTTTGGGAGAATATTTGCCAATTATGAGTGTCGGTGTTATTGACTATCAACTGGAACACTGTCATTATTTTAGGAAGAAAATAGTTAGGAAAACAAAGTGTGATGTTATTATTCCAAGGAATTAGTCGAAGCATGTAAGATGTTTTAGCTGAAATTTAGTGTGTTATTGGTCAGTAAGAGGTGACCTGTAACAGTAAGAAGATGTGGGATTATACCACGAATAGGGGAGGTTTTTGTATGTGACGTGTGATGTCACGATGAATTGTTGAGAGTTCTGAAAGATTCTGGTGTAGTAGGAATAAGCTATACTCCAGGCGGTCAGAACAAGTAGGAAGTGATGTCTGTTGGACTTAATTAAGAGTTTTGAGAGAAAACTATGTTTTTTTTAGGTATTCAGCAAGAAGTCAAATCATGAATAGACTAAATTTAAAGTATAAGAGCATTAATATTTTGTGGAACGAAATATTTATTCCGAGGAGTTTGTCATGTGTTTTTGTGAAATAGTTTAGTGATATACGTAATTCAAGTTTATTGAGTAGTATTTTGTCCTCGTCTTAATCATTTTGTGTGGTAAGCAAGGAATGACGATACAGTCAAGTTATATCTCGACGCTAAGTTAAATTTAATAATGTGAACAAGAAGTCAGATTATATGTTCATTTGTGATTTTGAAAATTCAAGTTATTGTTTTCGAGAAGTAGTAAAGAGGAATCATGGTTTTATGAGAAGTTAAGAAGTCGTGGAGACTTAGGAAGTATTAATTTGAAAGGAGGCGGCCGTGGCCTAAGAAAGAATTAAGCCACGAAGGCAGGTGAGTAGTAACTTGGATATTTATGTGAACTGTTTAATAACTGCTTTATGGTATTTCGATGTCATTATGTATTTGGGGAAATATTTACATGTATGACATATGCACTGAAATTGGAATTGCCTTAGGTATCTTGCTAAGTTATTTTTTTCTTCAATTATTGAAATTTTACTGCATTTGAGTAATCCCTTTATAGAGACGAAAGGGATATTATGTTGATTGTATCACCACATCGCGTGCAGTGATATGCGTGTGCAACGAAGTAATTACTTCGAAGAATGTAAAGTGAAGGGCATTATATGTATATTTTTTTACAGTATATATATATAAAGAAGAATAAACATTATGAACATTTGGAAGAATGAGATGAATGAAAGTTAAAATATGAATTTTTTGTGAAGAATACATTTATGTATATATTTTTTACAATATATATAAAGAAGAATAAACATTATGAACATTTGGAAGAATGAGATGAATGAAAGTTAAAATATGAATTTTTTGTGAAGAATACATTTATGTATATTTTTTTTACAACATATATAAAGAAGAATGAACATTATGAACATTTGGAAGAATGAGATGAATGAAAGTTAAAATATGAATTTTTTGTGAAGAATACATTTATGTATATTTTTTTTACAACATATATAAAGAAGAATGAACATTATGAACATTTGGAAGAATGAGAAATGATAGTACAAATATGTAAAGTGAAAAGAGTATGTTCTTGTATATTTTTGTGTATTGATGAAGAGTATATTGTATGTTGTCTTTTTGGGGGTTATGATATTTATATTTATAGTTTTTTATGTTGGATGTGGTAAGAGAAATAATGTGAAATGTCATTTAAATTATTTATCTTAGGGGCGATTGTAACGATTCGATCCCATAGCGGTTATATTTAAAGGGTTATTCATTTATAATTATCATATTTATTATTCTTATTAATTAGTACATCAATGAGATGATTTTTATATCAGATAATTGTAAGCGGTTTTTATTATTATAATCAGAAATATTTTTATTAACAATTATTTGTAAAGAGACGAAGTAATATATATATTGCAACAAGATTGCCAATAAGGATCAACCCAATGCGTCACAAACTGAACGACGTAGTAATAATTTCACCACGGCAAACTGCGTCATTTTCCTGAGATGCTAAGAAACCCACTATGGTGTAACCAACACGCCATTTTCTACGGTACGTACGCGTCAAAAGATTACAAGTTGTGGTGCAACTAGCCCTCGTGAAAGTCTGAACACTAGAGAAAGGGAAGCTTACTGGGGTGGGAGACCGTCGAAGACCACGTGACAAGGAAGTCATTAGTACCTGCGCCTCCGACAAGAGATTCATTGATCTACAGCTCTGAATGAAGGAAGGAAGTGGTAACCTTGCTTTCTGGGTCCTAATGAACTGAGCAAACAGAGTTGACACTGTACGATGTCTTGCCGAAATCTATATTAGTACATAATGGGTTATATCCCTGATCAAGAGTCTTTCTACAGATGGCAACGTATTTAATGAGGATATTTCATAGTAATTGAGATATCACATCATTTTTTTAAACATATGCGACGTAACATCGAGATCATCGATCATTTCTTAAATATGACGAATCTTCGACTGGGTGAGCAAACAATTCAATAAAACTATCGTCTCTATTATAATTTAACTTCAATTAACTTTCAATTCATTTTAAATGTTCATTTTCTTTTAAATAATTAAACCGCAGTTGGTAAATTAAATTCTTTTTTGTAACTATTAATATTTTGTTTTTGCATATAATAAATTCATTTTCTTTAACTTCATGACTGTAACTTTTCTTGTAGTTAGCACATACTATAGGCAAAATCAATCATACTCCTTAAATAAGTACTGAATGGTTAGTCAACTGAGTTACACTACGGCCCGGGTAAGTGGTCTCGAACTCTACTGCTGATAGCCGAGGATATATTTATAAATTTCGATTCACTGTCTTAAATAGGAATCTGGCGCTCAACAACAACTTATTATATTATACTATCGCAGGTAAGGTCACACCACAGTGTATATTATTTATTATTATCGTGTTTGTTTAAAAATAGAACCACATATTGTCATCACCACAGTTTAGGACCTAATAAAAATGTTACAATACAGTGGTACCATTTCCTCAAAGATAAATTACTGCTATGCTGCTCCTTTCACAAATGCGAAGTCAGTTGAATTGACAGAGGAACAAACTATTTGGACATAACCAGTAGCGTGCTGTCAAAGGGGACTATGAAACTCGGTAGTCAAGATTAACTTTTGGTTAAACTATTTTGAATTAAATTTCTACATAGGCCTACTATTAGAAAAATAATATACTGTACTGTAAGTACCTTATTATCTTCCATTAATGAGTCTTAACGCCACAAAAGACACGGAAAAAACTAGAAGAAATGCTGGATTCTTAAACAAAAATTATTTGCATTAGGAGGAGATGACCTCGCAGTTCCACCTCTTAAACCAGTCTTGAATATCATCATCAAAATTCATAGCCTATATTTACCTATGGTAATATGTTATCATCATAATCATCATTTATCATCATTCATTTATTTTTCCAAGTTTTTTCTTTATTTTATCGTATGGCCTCGGTTGCCGGGTGCAACCTTTGTTAATTAATTGACGCCTGGAGGGCAGCTTGCATGTCGAATTTAATTCTCCTTGGAGCGTTATGAAAGTCAAGGAGGTTAGATATTGCCTATAAGCTCCTTGACACTATAGCGCTTTCTAGAAGAGAAAGGAGGAACTTTTTGTGTTGGCGGAAAATCCCGAGATTAATTTTGCCATTATGAACACGGCAACTTGATTCAAATGGGTTCTTTAACATGCCAACAACGTATGTCATGCGTATCGTGATTTCTGTCTCCTTTCAAGAATCACTTACCACGGCCAGGAGCGAACCTGCGAGCTTGGGGTTGGTAGTCCGACACGATAACCACTCAACCATCGTGGCAAGCTTCTCCAAGGTAATATGCTATCATCATTCATTTATTTCTCGATGGTAATATGTTGTCATTAGGGCTCGGATCGATATGCTCGATAAAATCTCCAGATATGCTCGAAAATCATGTGTTTTATGCTCGATAGATATGCTCGAAAAAATCATTATATGCTCCATAGATATGCTCGAAAAAAACATTATATGCGGTTAAATATTCAGAATATGCCCGAAAAACACCGTTAAAAACTATAGAAAGGAAAGTGAAACGAAGAAACCATTAACATGCCTTTATATACGAGCTTTATGTTCTAATTGTATGTATGATACACTGCGATATACTCGCATTCAAGTTTTTCAAGTATATATAGGCCTAAGAGAAGTTTTCTTATAAAAGTTACCGTTTAAAAGTTCATTTACAAAATGTTCAGAATTAGGCGAGTCAATGAAGTCTGTACAACAAATTTTTTTTCTATGTTTTCAGTTTTGAATGATTTTTTAAAATCAGTCATTAAAAGTTTCAATGACGAGAGCGACCTCACTAAAGGTTAAAAACCTGCAGTTCTATTATTCGCACCAGATAGGCTTTTCAAAAATTATTTCTGTTTTCGAACCTTAAGGAAGGTCAGGGCCCGAATTCGGGGGGTAAATCTAAGAAAAACAAACTATTTAGACGAAAACCACAAGAATATGTATTTATATGCTTCTATTCTGAAAACCGCGGTTTTATGCATTTATATGCTCGATAAATTTCAATTCTGTTGGTCCCAGACACGTGAAAATACCACCGAAAGGCTTCTTTCAATGTGTACTATTCAGGAAAAAAATATGCTTATATGCTCGAATCCGAGCCCTAGTTATTATTTATTTCTCCAAGGTAATACGTAATCTTCTTCATTATTATCATTCATAATCATCATCGTCATATCTTTACATCTTAAACAAGTCCTCAAGGAAACCTCAAATAGAGAGGCTCTGACACTTTTGTCTCTGCATCCATTCAAGCAAGCAAGCTGATTTCCTCATTATGTCGGTTTAGTAGAACACTAAATTCCCATTCAGACTCCTGTACGTAGCCTGTCACTTGGGGCCTAATTAGTTGTTTTGTGAACTATTTCGACGACTATGCTTGTATGGAGAAGAAATAAAAGTCAAGGCGCAGATGACAATGTGAGAAGAAGAACACAAATTTCTCCATTTGTGCGTTAGTTTGCAGAAACGTAGCGTGATTTATGAGCAAGACGCTAAAATCTCCTTAGAAGAAGCAAGCAAGGAACGTTGCACGCCTAAGCTCTTTCCGTCAGACTAAGTCCGGAAGCTATTGGTTGCGGGCGGAGCTGCAAGCAGCTTATAATTGGAAGCGATTACCAGAGGGCCATGCACGGAAGTTGTCAATAAACGCGCCGCGGCGCGGGAAGAGCGGGTGTACCAACCAAGGGGAAATTCGTTTTCAAATTGGAAAGTAGGGTATAAAGAGTAGAGCGATTTCATAGAAGAAAGAGATAGAAGTATCGAGATTTGTTGAAGAGGGAGGGAGAAAGGTTTAGAAAAGGAAAGAGAGCGTTTAACGGTTTTAATGAGTTCTACGTAGAAGGGAAGTTCTCACGACACTTCATCGGATTATTTAAGATAACTTTTTTTATTACTTTCCATTGAGTATTTTACTCTTAGATGTATGTTTTTTTACGTACCTTAAAGAGGAGATGTGTTTTAATTTCAAGTGCAGGATTTCTTCCTTAAAGATGAGCTTAAATACAGTAGAGGTAAGTAAAAAGAAGTGGGGCGATGAAAATATTTACTGGAAGAGTTTGATCTTGTCTACGTATTATAAGCCTATATATTATTATTACATTTTTTTAAACTTGCGAATTGACCACCTAGGATCACGCTACAATTTCACTATTTTAGTTGTAATTTCCAGTACTCCTTCATACGATCGCTGTGCTGCTACCGTTGTTCGGCCGTACGAGCTCTTCCGGTCTTTGTAGCTCGTCTCTCGTCATGAAACCCTTCCAAATTGTGTATACTGTTTCGAAACGTATCCCTTTCCAACATTTGGGCCTCTGGGATGTTTGATCTTTCAAGGTTTTTCCGAGTTTCTTTAATCCATGATGCAGTTGGGTTTTTTTTTGTTCCAGAAGTAGTCAAATAACTGCTTGGTTAATCTGGATTTGTCCAATCTGTACATGTGCCCAAGAAATATTAGCCTCCGTTTCCTCATGGTCGCAGAGATTTTTTCTACATTCTGGTAGACCGGCGTTGCTCCGAAGTTTCCATCCGGTTTCCGTCTGGATTGGGCCTATGATATTCCGGAGGATTCTCCTTTCCAGAACCTCCAACTTCTCTAGCCTGTAGTTCATTGAAAGGCATTCTCACAGGCGTAGAGGCATTCTGTTTTGACTACAGTGTCGTAGTGCCATATTTTGGCGTTCCAGGAAATACATTATTAAGTTTATTATCATTATTATTTATTTATTTACTCGTGTCAGAAGCCTATCTTTACAATATCCACAGTTATATACAGTATACATATGTACAAAGACAAAAAACACATTAAGAAATATCATTGAGCAAAATTAAAAATCAGACGGCATTTATCCAAATTTGAGCCATACCTATGGCACCATCGTTATCAGGCATAAGGTCCTGCGTTGAACAGGTAAATAGACAAAGAGGGTACTGGCACCGGTGTTCCACCGTTTGTTCTTCTACACACATTTGCTATCCTCGGTGAAACCCCATAGTTTAAGAGAGTACTTCACCCTACCGACTCCAGTTCTTTAAGCGGTTAAGGGACCTCCAAACACCCCAATCCTCGTTGTGACTTGCCGGAAGATGTTCTTGCGGTTCCATTAAATCTTGTACCTATTTCCATCGAAGAAGTCTGTAGGGACTTTCAAAGGTTTTTCTGTTCGAAGCAAACGTTTTCTTGATTTTAGCCTAGACTGAGAGGTATTACATGGCCAAACAGTGGATGAGCTTCAACGTTCTCAACCTTCAGCCGTTCATGATCAGTAGCCACTTCTCGACGAATATTTATGATTATTATTATTATTATTATTATTATTGAAAAAGCGCACAATGTGCAAAATACAAAGCAGAGTAACATACTGTGCATTATTCCAACCCCAATTGGGTTATTGATGTATTTTTTTTGTCGGCAATATTTTGCATGATATCGAGAACAGCATTCACTGCATAGATCACACGAACATTCTTCAGTTGGTTGGTGGAATCTCTTGTTTTGGCAGAACTTGTAGTGAAAGCCATGTGTAGTGAATCGTGTCATTACGTGTCGGGGTTCATAGTTTGCCTTTGTTAGTCAATATGGCGTCAGTTGAGTAGAAATCATCCCAGATACCGTTTTGCTTTTCGTTGAGTATTTGAAGGGCACTGCAGTCTTCTACGAAGAAAATTTCTTTTGCGAAGACATAATTCAGTCTTGACACCGCTGTCTTCCAGATACCCAAGACTCTTTTCATATAGCGGGGTTTGACTTTCTCTAATGTTAATAGGTCGTTTCCTTTTAGTTTGATCCAAATTATGTGGATATTTAGAGGTGCGATAGACGGCTTCGGTGGTGTAGTTGGAAGCATGCTGAGCTTCTATTCCCAAGGTCGCGGGTTCAAACCCGGCCAAAGTCGTCGGATTTTTTAAAGAGCGTTAAAAATCCCTCAGTATGCCTTCCTTCGGAGGGGAAGTAAAGCCGGCGGTCCCATGTCATAGATCTATGGCATGTTAAAGAACCTTCCACTAATTACACTTGTCTGAAGATAAATTATAGGTTAGATTTGACTAACGCTCTTAGATTCCAACGTTCATCGCCAGGAGTCGACTGCGGTGGCATCTAGTAACAAAGTTCAGAACTAGTTGGTCGTTGACGGTGGCTTTTGGTACCAAAAGTAGGAACTACTTGAAAATCGAATGTTTGCAGTCCTTACTTGAATTAAAAACAGATAACACACACGAATACAGTCATCACAATTAACACAGGTTATCAGACAGATTCTACGCACACCCAAAGTACACGGGGCTACATGACCGCGTTGTCGCAGCTCCGAAACTGAAGAACCAACAAACCAGAGGTGCGATACCGGCAAGACAGTAAATCTTCTCAACATGGTTAGGGCTTAAGCACCCTGTTATCAGCCTGCAGTATTATTATCATACTTCTTCTTCTTTTTCGTTATGCCCATTCAAAGAGCGCATTTGAACTTGTTAGTTGGCCTGGTGGTTTTCGCCTTCTTATCCTCCCACTATCTCTTCATAAATGCACTGTGTTGCATCTTGCGTTTTGTAGACCACTTCCTACCAGTTTTCATTTTTAGGTTTCTCCCCGAATTTGTGCTAGAGAAGATAGAATGGCAGATACTGAGGAAAATATTTGAACCAAAGTTTCAAGTCGGAATCTGGATTAGGAAAAGCTCAGAAGAACTGTATTCACTGACTGAATGATTCACCTCACCTGCTCGGAAAAGATGCATCAAATTCTACCGCCATATAGCCTACCACGAATGGACAACTCCCAACTGACCAAACAAGCAATAAGCACGTGAAAATAGAACTATTTATTTTTATGTTCGACTCTCACTATTATATGTCAGAAAACTGTACTATAATGAGGCTCATTATAACACTATTTTTCATTATGAAACAGTTTCTCCCACGAATCAGAGCTCAAGAAACAGTTGTTTGACCAATTAGATAATTAGATGCACTGAGTTCCACGGCCTTCTAATTTAAATTTTACTGCCTGGCCTAGTGTCATAGTAGGGTAATCGAGGAGGCCATAGTCAAATTCAAGGCATTCTCTGCGTCTCATGCGCTCTGTTCAGTACATAAAACTGGTGAAATCTCGGCAGATATTTATGAATATTCATGTTCGAACATAAAATAGTTATAATAATATCGTCGAACATAAACAGTGGTATGCAACTCGCCTATAATGGTAATTAAGACACGAGTATGTTTATAAAACAAGCGTATGCGAGTTTTATAATTCCCAGGCTCGTTGCATAATGTACTACTATGTTGCAAAATTCAGAAATGACGATCCGATCAACAAATATGTGTAGCTACTATTGCTGTGATACACTTAAGCAATAAGCCCTAATCTACAGTAGAATTGTAAATTAATATCAGGAATAACCTACAAGTAAAAACTCTACTGTGATTATTGGCGTAACCAGGATTTGCTTCTGGAGGGGGATGAGCGGAGTCAAATCTGAGCCAATTGCGTTTTTGGTTTTGTATTTGTTGTCTTCTACACTTTTCTTTCTGTTTGCGTTTGTTTTCTGATTTTTTTTTTTTGCTTTATTGATGTTTTTATAAAATGTAATTTTCTGTTTGTTTTCTGATTTTGCGTTTTCGATTTTTTTTAATGTTGTGCTTGTTTTTGCTTTTGCTTTTGTTTTTGAATTTTGCATTGTGTTTTTTGTTTTGTGCTTGTTTTCTGCTTTTATTAATTTTGCTTTATTGTTTTATTTTTAAATTTTGCGTATGTTTACTGCTTTTGCATTTGTTTTTGAATTTTGCTTTGTTTTTTGTTTGTTTTTGATGTTGTGTTTGTTTTTTGCTATTGTTTTTTTTTTTTTTTTCAATTTTGCCTTTTCCTTTATGGTTTTGGTTTTGTGTTTGTTACCTGCTTTTGCTTTTGCTCTTTTCTTTCTGTTTAGGTCATTTGTTTGTTTTTGCTTTTTGCATTGTGTGGGGGGCAAAATAAGACAATCAATGTAGGCAATCCTTCACGTTTTATTTGCACCTCTCAATGTGCCTAACACAGAATATTTTACACAATAGATAAATGTTCTCAAATTATGTTGTTGTTGTTGTTTGAGTCTTTAGTCTGTGACTGGTTTGATGCAGCTCTCCAATCCCCTGTCCTGAGCTAATCGTTCAGCTCTACATAGCTACCACACCCTACGTCCAAGGCAATCTGTTTAACATATTCTAACCTTGGTCTACCCCTACAGTTTTTGTCCTCGACCCTTCCTTCCATAACTAAGCTTGCTTACTATTCCTGGGTGTCTTAGTAGACTATGTGTCTTACCAACCTATCTCTTCTCTTCATTAGCAGTCAGCAGAAACATCTCTCCTCTCCCACTAGTCTTAACACCTCTTCGTTTGTAACCCTATCTACCCATCTGATCTTCATCATTCTCCTGTAACACCACATTTCAAACGCTTCAATTCTCCTCTTTTCTGCTGCATCAATAGTCCAAGATTCACTTCCATAGAGCGCCACGCTCCAGACAAAGGCCTTCAAAAATGACTTCCTAATACCTAAATCTATGTTCGATGTCAACAGATTCCTTTTCTGTAGAAATGCTTTCCTTGCCTGAGCTAATCTACTTTTTATATTCTCTTTGCTTCGTCCATCACTGCTAATTTTGCTTCCTAAGTCAGAAGTCTCCTATTTCCTTTAGTTTTTCACCTGCCAATCTGATGTCCATAGAGGTTTCTGATTTATTTCGTCTGCATTCCAATATTTTTGTTTTAAATTTATTAATTTCATTAAAAAAAATCTCAAATTATAAACGTAGCCTACATAATCCAGTTGCTTTTCATCAATCCGAAAACTGGCTTTTATTTTACAAAATAAAATGTTCGTCAAACTACGTTTAAAAAATATATATTTTGTTCTGGGGGGATTGATTCCCCTAATCCCCCGCCCCACCTCCTCCCCCCCCCCCCCCTCACTCCCGTAGTTATCTCACTGGCTGCGATGATGGTAAAAATCGAGTTGGTCACTGAAAATTTTTCGCATTATGTTATCTAATATTTTAAGGATTTATCTGCAAATTATAGGCCTGTTGAATTATTTGTACGGAAAATGTGAAAATGCAATTTGAAATGTTGGTGAATGTTTCTTAAGGCATACATTTTATCACTGCTCCTTCTCTGTCCACCTTAATGTACATCTGATTGTTTAACCCTTTCACTTTCAAGGTCACATCTGATGGATGTGTGAAAACTGTCAGCCATATTTTCCAAGCTGTGCACACACTTCTTTTAAAATGAGATGGAAGAGAGACCATTATAGTACATTATGCAACGAGCCTATAATGACTATAATTAAGACACGAGTATTTTTTATAAAACGAGCGTATGCGAGTTTTATAATTTCCATACGAGTGTCTTAATTTCCATTATAGGCGAGTTGCATACGACTGTTTATGTTCGACGATAATTATAACTTTATTATATGTTTTAACATAAATATTCATAAATATCTGTTGAGAGTCAGCTACTGGAATTTTGTGATCGCAGAGCGAGCGTTGGGTGTTATATCTTTGTCTTTCAAGAGCTTTGAACAACCGACGCATGCGCTCTGTGTGGTTGCAATGCCATATGCAACCATATGTTTACATCAGCCGTCCCTCAGTAATATTGTCACCGGAGTCATTTGAAGACAATGCGCTGTGTAGAAATTAGTGTTCGTGATTTTAAGGTACAGTGCTATTTCTTGTCTCATATTCGCCAGTTTATTTACGCGAACATATGGACGGTGGGTATTCCATGTCGGTAATTTATTATAGTTCGATGTTGTGTTTATGTCCGACATGTTGGATTTTGAGCGCATGCGCGAAGTTATCGTTACCTAATTGGTCAATGAACGAGCTCTGATTGGCTGGAGAAACTGTATCATAATGGAAAACAGTGTTATAATGACCATCATTATGATACAGTTTTCTGACACATAATAGTGAGGCTAGAACATAAAAGACATTAAAATACAATTTTAAATCATAAAGTGTAGACTATAAATCACGTGTTAATATTGAAAATCAGTGATGTCTCTGAGCCATATGATTTCAATGTTAAACAAGAAGTTCCGTGACGAACTAAAGAGCCTAATTTTCATGCCAATGATTATTCTACAGTATATGAACCTATCTAGAGGAGCCTCCGTGGCTTACGCGGCAGCACGCCGGCCTCTCACCGCTGAGTCCGTGGTTCAAAACCCGGTCACTCCATGTCAGATCTGTGCTGGACAGAACGGAGGCAGACAGGTTTTTCTCCGGGTACTCCCCTGTCAAAATTTCATTCCAGCAACACTCTCCACTACCATTTCATTTATTCTGTCATTCATTTAATCATTGCCCCCAGAGGAGTGCGTCAGGCCTCGGCAGCCGGTACAGTTCATATGCTCGCCGCTAGATAGGGGCCTCATTCATTCCATTCCTGACCCGGTCGGAGACTGGAAGCAGGCTGTGGATTTTCATTTTTCATATGAACCTATCTAGAATAATGACGAAATTAAGTTGGTAATATCGAAATGTCCAATTAGTTCGAAATATTCCTGGTATAATGTAGCCTAATAAAGCACTACAGTTGGCAGCCCTGGTGACTTAATATATTCTTAGTTGCATCTCTTAAGGTACAGAATACAAAATTTGGTTGAAGTCCAATGGACGTTACATGCAGTTAAACATTGGATCTATCAGCACGCGTAAAAGCATGTTGGCAACAATGTCATGCGTGTGCTGGTTAGAAATAATCGGAAATATTATTATATCTTGTTGTGACAATTTTGGATGAAATCCATTTGTTAGTATAGAAATTACACGTATTTTAAAATTGGAATTATCAGCAAGCATAGAATCATGTTGGCAGCACTGACTTATATTAATTACTCCAAATTAATCTAGAATGTCAGGGCCTATACGTGTGCAAAGTATATAGCTGTTGGCCTGCATACTTTCTGATATATTGATCTTAGGGTAAACAAATATAGACAGCATTTATTAACAGTTGGAAGCCCTGATTGCTCTTAAGAATACTTATAGTCATATATGTCATGTTACACATAGCACATACGAAATTTGGTTGAAATCCAACTGATAGTATAGGAGTTACATGTATTTAAAAATTGGTCCTACCAGCAGGCTTAGAATCATGTTGGTAGAACTGAAGTATATAAGTTACTCCAAATTAATATAGAATATCAGGTACTATACGTGTGCATAGCTTAAAGCTGTCGGCTTGCATACTTTCAGATATATTGGAATTTGGATGAAGAAAATAGAGAGAGCAATTATTAACAGTTGGCAGCCCAGGTGGCCCTTAAGAATGCACTCAGTCATATCTGTTTATGTACACATATTACATACAAAATTTGGTTGAAATCCAATTAATAGTGTAGAAGTTATATGCATTTAAAATCGGACCTATCAGAAGGCTTAAAATTATTTTGGCAACACTGTCATGTATGGCCACCTGGAAATTAAACTGAAATAGTATTATCTACATGTGTGCCAATTTTGGAATAGCTCCCATGCATCTTGTTCTTCTTCTTCTTAGCGTTATCCCGTAGGAACGGGGTCCGCTTTTCGGATCAATGCACGCCATTTATTGCGATCTAATGCTTCGCGTGATTTCAAGTTTCTTGATCGTAAATCGGCGTTAATGGTGTCGAGCCACCGCAATTTTGGTCTCCCACGCTGTCTCTGGCCGTCGACCGTTAGATGGTAGGCCGAGCCGATGACTGAACTTTGTGGTGCACGGACAACGTGCCCATACCAACGGAGTCTCCATTCCTGCATTTTCTCATTGATTGGAGCCACGCCAGCTGTATGTCGAATCGTTGTGTTGCGGATATGGTCGAGCAGAGATATGTCTAATGATCTTCGCAGCATCCGCATTTCCATGACATGAAGTGAGTGCTCAGCACTTCTAGGTGCTGGCCAACACTCTGTACCATATAATGCAACTGGTCTCACCATTGTGCTGTATATCTTTGATTTTAAGCGGATAAGCATCTTCTTATCACAAAGAACACCGGTGACATCTCTGAATCGCATCCAAGTCGCATTGATTCGTGCTCGCACATCTTCATTCACAGAGCTGTCGCCATTCAATCGTGAGCCTAGGTATCGGAATGTATTTACCTTGGTAAGAGGAGCTCCATTAATACCTATAGTTCCAGGGGATGGAATCGTTTCGAGGTATTCAGTCTTGTGGATGTTCAAACGAAGACCAAATCCTTGCAGACGATCATGCCATGTCTGCACTTGGGTTTCAAGATCCATCCTGGAGTCTGCCGCAATCATCACATCATCAGCGTATAGCAATGTCCATGGGACACACTTCTGCAGGTCTCGCGTTATGGAGTTCATGACGATAACAAAGAGCAGGGGAGACAGAGCTGAGCCTTGATGAACCCCAACTGTCACAGGGAAGCTGTCAGTCAGTCCTGCAGGGCATCGCACGTGGCTTTTGGTGTTGTTGTACAGCATTTTTATCCAGTTTATATACATTTCTGGAACTTGATGATCTCGGAGAGCGTACCAAATCATCTGGTGTGGTACTCGATCAAATGCCTTCTCGAGGTCAAGGAAAGCAAGATGTAGTGGCCTCCTCTTCTCTCGGAATTTCTCCATCAGCTGGCGCACAGCAAAAATTGCGTCTATCGTGCCACATCCCTTGACAAACCCACATTGATTTGCTGAGAGCTGTACGATGTTCCTCAGCCTATTGTCTAGGATACGTTCGAATATTTTCATAGTGTGGGAGAGGAGTCTAATTGGACGGTAATTGGTACATTCAGCTGGGTCACCCTTACCCTTAAAGATAGGTACTGTGATACTAGTTGACCAATCTGTAGGTATTTGACCACAGAGAATAATTGAATTGAAGAACTCTGTCAGCCAGGTGGTCGCGTTGTCAGTAAGTTCCTCAATTTTCCAGATGTCTGCAGGAAGGTCATCTAGCCCTGGGGCCTTTCCATTTTTCATGCTACGAATGGCAACTTTGACTTCATCTTCAGTGATACAAGGTACTGGTCCAGCTGTAACATCGTTGTCTGGTATTTGTGGGTGAGGGAATTCAGTGTTGAATACTTCACTAAAATACTCTCGCCAACGGTGCAGAATCATCTTGCTATCGTGAAGTCGTCGACCATTCTTATCCTTCACACACATATAGTGTTCTATATCCTGACCTGCTCTACACCGTGCTCGGGCTAGTCGGTAGATAATTTTGTCTCCGTCTTTAGTTGTCAGTTGATCATATAAATGTTTGTAGTGATCTACTTTAGCCTCAGCAACTGCTATTTTTGCCTCCTTCTTGGTGGCTTTGTATTTCAGAAGATTCTCCTCAGTCGGTGATGTTCGCAACTGTTTAAAAGCTGCTTTTTTTCATGCACCATTTCCTGTACCTTGTCTGTCCACAACCACGTCTGTTTGTCAATTCTACGTGTGCCGGGCTGTGTTACACCAAGCTCAGATTGAGCTATACTAGTTACGCAGTTGTTCATCATGTTATTGGTTTTACGTCCCTTTTAACTACACTGGCTTTTAGAGACGCCGGGGTGCCGGAATTTTGCCCCGAAGGGGATCTTTAACGTGCCAGTAAATGTACTGACACGATTACGCAGTTGTTGAATGATGCCCAAGTATAATCCGTATTTACAGAATCAACTGGAGGGAACACAATCTTCTCACTGAATGCCACTTTATGGTCTTGTAGCTTCCACCATTTGATTTTGGCATGACCTTTCACATAGGGTTTTCTTATGTAACCTTTCATTCTAAGATCGGTAACTAGCAGTTTATGTTGAGGGGCTAAACATTCAGATGGTATGACCTTAGTGTCTATGACAATTGGGAAATCTCTCCTACGAAGTAGTACATAGTCAATCTGAGTATTGTGCCCTCCGCTAGTGTAGGTGATCAAGTGTGATTTGCGTTTCTTAAAGAAGGTGTTAGTGATAATTAGATCATTTGCTTCGGCAAATTCAAGGATCCTGTTCCCGTCTTCATTTCTGAGATCATAGCCAAAATTTCCATGGCATTCATACCCCTCGCTGGTACTGACAACATGTCCATTAAGATCTCCACAAAGTAGAAATAGGTCTTCTTCATTGCACGTTGTAACGGCATCTTGAAGTTCGTTCCAGAATGTGTCTTTAGCTGTCTCATCACAGCCTGTCTGTGGGGCATACGCTGAAAATATATGTATACGGCGAGTTGGGGTGTCGATAACTGCTGACATGAGACGATCGGAGTAGCGATGTACAGCTGATACTTGGTTGCCAAGTTTTTCATTCACTACAATAGTGACTCCCTGGGTATTAGTCGTACCATGATAGATCAACTTATACCCTTCTCCAATATCTCTAGATTTCTGCCCTTTCCACCGTGTCTCTTGTAGGCAAGCCAGATCTACGCAACGAGATTTTAGGATTGCTGCCAATTCGCGACTGCGACCTGTCAATGTCCCAATGTTCCAGGAAGCAATACGCAATGGTTTATTTTGGACTCGCTTCTTTAACCAATTTCGTCCTTGAATTGGTAGCCCTTGCTCTCTTCTCACGTTGGCCCGGCGAGACCATCGCGCGTCGCTTGCGGGGGACGCCCTAGCATTTTCCGATAATTCAACTTGTGCCATTGATCCATGAGTTGCGACGGTGATAAACCGACCGGCCTGTCGCCCGGGCCTGTCATCGGGCATTTTAACGCTACTGCCAGCATATAATTCGGCCGCCCCTAACATGGGGTACAGACGCCGTTTGTTGCCGCCCGCTCCGGATCAGACGCTACAGCTGATATCTGCCCTCAAGTGAGGACGATACCTTGTACTCAATCCCGAGCACTGGGCTGCCCCTTCCGCCATCTACACTGTACCAGAGAATATCCCCTCCATTGTAGCTGCCGTTGAGGTCTTCACCGTAACCCTGGCAAGGGACCCTTACATGGTACTACCAGCCGGGTCAGCTGGCCCAAGGTTTTTTCTAAGAGGTGTTACTCCTCTATCACTCCCTCTTTGTCCTGACTTGTGACAGGCAGAGCCTGGCTGCCCAAAATAATGGGTCCAGGTTGGTGGGGTATAGCTCCCATGCATACCTTCCATGATATCCGACATGGAGCTCAAACTTCTATTGCGTTTTTTCAGCAGTTGGTAGCACTGACATCATTTTCAAATAAGGACGTGAGCTATTCCGGTGTACGTCTTTATTCATACTAAATTTGGTTTCGATTGCTGCAGCCGTTTAGGAGTTGATAGGGGGGGGGACACTCACACACAGCCAGACAGACAGACGGACAGACAGACAGACACACATTTTCCCGGATCGATCTCATAAGTCTACTTTTATCTCATTTTTGCAAACTGTGAATAGTAGGCTAAAAATCATGGAAAAGAAAATTAAACATTTCAGATTTGAAATTTTTGAAGTAATTTTGGGAAATGGAATTCACTTGTCAAGTCTACTATGTTAAATGTTAAAAGAAACTCTATATTATTTGATAGCTTGGTAAATGTCGAGATTCCAAAATTACCAACAAGAACTGAGAAAAATACACGGACGTTTGCCACCAACCACGACTTAAACAAGACATGAAACGCTGTAAGCATATGTATCAGACTCTAAGAATCAATAGGCTATAAATAATCTACAGATTGTCAGAGGTTCCCGCAGAATATAAACGTGAGTGAAAATTGCCTTCTTCATATTTCCTGATAATTACTTCTATCAAGCGTAAAAATAACGAAATAATCAATAATAAAGGCCAGTAACGATGGATCGTTACCCCGACAGTTTTGACATGAACATCGTAACGACAGATCGTTACCTTGGAAGTCAAAGGGTTAATATTTTGTTAACTATTAATCTACGCTAATGAAAAGTTATTGTTTCATTTGAGTGGCTTGGACATCGTGGTCATTTAGCCCCGTGTACTTGGGTGGGTATGGCATTTGTCTGATAACCTGTGTTATTGTGGTCTCTGTAGTAAAGTGTGCGTCTACATTTGTAATTCCAATGAGGATTAGGAAGGAGGTGGCTGTGGCTCTAAGTTAGGTAAGCAACCATCCCGTGTAGTTAGTTATTTAGTGGAACAGCGAGGTTATCTGGCCCTAGCCCCGTGTACTTGGATGTGTGTGGAATTTGTTTTGATAACCTTTCTTATTGTGAAGGCTGTATTAGTGTGTGTATTTGTATTTCAGGTGAAGATTGGGACGGAGACGACCGTAGCCTGGGAAACCACGGAATATCACTTCCAGGCCGCCTGAGGTGGAATCAAACTCGGACCTATGGGGTGACAGCCAAGCATGCTAACCACTACACCAAGAGGTGGTCATAAAATGAATTATTGACAAAAAAATAATTGTAGATTTGAAATGCAGGACCGGCAAGTAGAACTCTTGTTGAGAAATACTGCTCTAGGCTATTCAACAGATGTTATTTAGGGATTTAAGTAATGCACCCTTGGTCTCAATCTTCAGAGACACTCACAATAAATTTATCATTTCCTCTTCAATACTACCTCCTGTTCATCAATTTCCTTCACTTACACTATTTTTACATTGCAAAGATTGACAATTTCAGAACATAGACTGCTAAATGAAATTGCAAGCATATTTCCCCCCCCCCCCCCGCCCCCTTTTAGTTAGTGCATTAAAATAGTAATTTTGTTCATTTTAAGTTGGCAGTAACAAATTAGCCAGAGACCAATCGGAGAGAAGTAAGTTCGCGACCGGAAATGAGACGCAAAGAGGGCGAGAGAAATGTTTCTGAAACAAGTGGGAATGATTTAAAGTCGGGAAATGGAATGGCAGGTGGAACCAACTGCAGGGAGAGTGCGGGAAGCCCATTATTTCCCATCAGGGAGACATAATTTTTAATTACAAGACACAGGGAAAAGTTGTAATCGTTCCGTTGGTACGTGTGTAAGGAAGTGAGGGGAAGTAAGGAGGGATAGAGGAGGAGACGTGCAGGACCCGACGTGATTTGGGACTGTGAGAGGGGAGTCAGGTTTAGGGGAACGAAGGATTTTAAAGCAGCTGCTTTAGCGAGAAATGAGGCTTAATCATTTTCTTTCCTAAGGTCCGTTTTGGTCTAAAATATGCACTGGAAAATATTGATAAAATATCTACCTACTATGCTGGACACAGATATGAACCCTCACCCTTAAATACAGTACGCTGTAACCAAGTCTTTAAAATATATTATATTTTACTTCTTCGGCATTTAAAGCGGCATACATGCGTAGTGTGGAATCCGTGGCGTAAAAATACATAAGATTACTAGAAGTAGTACAGAAGCGATTCGCTAGATTTCTACATTATAAAATGAGCGGAAATTACTCATGTACTGTATGTTCCCATAGAAAATTTTATCGAATAATCTAAGAATTATTGCTTTGGAAGATCGTAGGAAAATAAATGACTCCAAGATCTTACACAAAATTGTAAATTCTACAGTAGATAACTCGTATTTTTTTCTTTTCTCGTTGCTGAATTTCAATGTTCCACGTCTATCCTCAAGAACGTGGATAACTTTTAGGAATAAGAAAACATGCACCACGTCACACAGACATTCACCGATTTATAGACTCTGCAGTTGTTACAATAAAGCTGTATTGTGTAATAAAAGTTTAGACTTCGATCTAAGTCTCCAAAAATTTGTAAATGTATTTAAGATCACATTGCCATGAGTGTAATTAATTAATAAAAAAGGTAGAAATGTAACAGCATTAGAGTTAAGCTATAAATAATATTATTATGCAATTAATTTGGATGTTAATATTAGATTTAAGTTATTAAAAACATTAGAATTACTGTTTAAAAATGTGTAGGCTTACTGTTATTGGGGTTTAAGACCCTGTTGTAAACCAGCATAAATAAATAAATAAATAAATAAATAAATTATGTAACAGCAATATTTATCTTTCAAACGCAAAAAGTTTTGGAAATAAAGTATTGCTTTACATTACAGATATTCTACTTAAAATTAGTGTTTCCACGTTCTGGAATCTATAAAAAAAATATCAGTACACATTTTATATGATATCAGTGGACCCACGAGACTATCTTTAATTACAGCCATGACCATATTCTACGCAAAGGTCCTTCCAGTATTAACCTATGGCCTGGAATTAATTTGGGAGCAATTAACAATAACCGAACTAAAGACTCTAGAAAATGTTAAAGGTAGATTCCTGAAAAGGATACTAGGAATCTCTAAGATGTCGGTTGGTAGGTCGGTTGGTTGGTTCTTAAGTTTAGGGGCTGCGACAACGCGGACATGTAGCCCCGTGTACTTTGGGTGTGTGTAGAATCTGTCTGATAACCGGTGTTAATTGTGATGACTGTATTAGTGTGTGTTATCTGTTTTTTAATTCAAGTAAGGACTGCAGACTTTTGAATTTTTCAAATAGTTTCTACTTTTGCTGCCAAACGCCACCGTCAACGACTAATAGTTCAGAACTTAGCTACCAGACGCCACCGCAGTCGGCTCTTGGCAACGAACGTAGGAACCTAATAAGATCGTTGTTTACATTCTTAACCTATACAATTTAGCTTCACACAGGTGTAATTAGTGGAAGGTTCTTTAACATGCCATAAATCTATGACATGGGACCGCCGGCTTTACTTCCCCTCCGAAGGAAGGCATACTGAGGGATTTTGAAAGCTCTTAAAAATCTGACGACTTCGGCCGGATTTGAACCCGCAATCTTGGGCATAGAAGCTCAGCATGCTACCAACTACGCCACCGAAGCCCCCCTCTAAGATGTCACGCTCAAGGCTTGCATAAGAGCTATCCAAAGAAACCTTCCTAATAGAGGATTTGAGAATTAGACTGCAGTTTCCATCGACAGGGCAAGGACAGAAATTCCATCGAACCAGTCAGATGAAACGGGCAGAGATCGACGCTGAATTTTAAGCAACAGATGCCTTACTGAATCAAAATTGGACTGGTCCGAACAACAACCTTAGAAGTGCCTGGAATATTGCAAACCCTAATGCTCATTTATGCGGTTCATCTTTAAGCCTCGTCCATACCGGCAGATTTGTTTCCAGAAACATTGTATGCAGACTGTTTCCCAAATGTTTCTCATTTGTATGCGGGATGTTTGCAGACTTTTTGAAAACAATCTACATACAAACGGGAGACACATTTCATACTCGAGTGATGTTTGGAAACAGTCTGCATACAGTTTGCAAACAGTCTGCATACAATTGACATACAAATAACAAACAAATCTCGCCTTTCTAGAGACAAGATACAATGTTTTCTGTTTTCCAACGAAATGGAAAACACGCATACAAGAAACAAGTATTTTGTCTCAAGTCTTCCTGTGTGGACGTGTTTTGAAACTGGAGACCAGATACAAACCACAGACGCATCCAGTAACCTGTTGCCTTTCGAGCGCATCACAGTGCGGATGGAGTCATACTGCTGAGTTAATTGTTCGTGAATTGTGCGTGGCAAAAGTAAATGTAGATATTTGGTTTTTAGTTTTAAAATTTGATAGAAAAACTGTACTCCTGGTGATAGTCCCAAAATGACTTCTTGGAATCAGGAACAGACAATCAAATTAATTGAAGAGTTTCACGCCCGTCCTGCTTTGTGGGGCGTGACGTGTTTAGAGTACAAAAATCACAATAAAAAGCGGGATGCTTTGCAAGAAGTCGCAAACGCAAGTACGTCTTCTTCACTCGGTATCACTAGAAGCGCTGACTGTGTGGACTAGAGGTCTAATTCTGGTGTGGACGCAAACCAAGTAACATACTTGTATCGGATACAATGTTTGTAAGCAGTCTGCAGAATGTATACAGACTTGTATGGGGACTATTTGCAGACTGTTTCCAGACTCCGAAGTAGTATACATACAACCTTCATACAGTTTTTAAACAGTTTGCATACAGTCTGCAAACAATCTACATACAGTCTACAAACAAATCTGCCGGTGTGGACGAGGCTTTAGGCTACTTATAATAAAAGGTTGTAAGAGAGTGGCGAAAGGAGATAGCTAACCAGGGGATCCCAAGCGGTATCTACCTTGGACACAAACGTGATGGACTCGTTGTGGATTCACTGGCATTTGCCGATGACCTGGCACTTCTATCTGATTCAACAGAAACATCAGTGAAACAACTCAATATTCTCGGACAAGAAGCAGCGAAGATAGGACTGCAAGTGTCATTTGAGAAAACACAATACATCACGAATATCAGTGAATCACCTCATGAACTACTTCTAGAACAGGGAAGGATCAAAAAAACCAACAAATTCAAGTACTTGGGTGAATGGTTGGAACCCAATCTCTCCGAAGGAACAGCATTATCAACTCGAGTAAATAAGCTAGAACTGTCACACCGACTGACTAAGAACATTTACAATAAGAAGTGTCTCTCCCGTAACACCAAAATGAAGTACTATCAGACGGTCATCCGCCCTGAAACTTTATATGCCTCTGAATGCCTCACAGGAAAGGACTCACGGACAAACTAGAAATCCAAGAGAGGAAGATAATGAGGAAGATATTGGGACCAATCAAGGAAGGGAGTAAATATATTAGACGGCCCAACCAGGAGCTCTATAGTTACTTTGAAAGAATTACAGACGTGGCCAGGAAGAGACGTCTAACATTTTATGAACACGTCTCCAGGATTCATTCAACCAGGCTGACCAACCAGCTACTCAGTTAGTTAGTTAGTTAGTTATTGTTGTTTTAAGGGGCGGAACTACGAGGTCATCTGCCCCTCTTAACACAGATTAAAGAATACAAATTTAGAATTGAATTTAAAATTTTGAGGTGGACATCTAAATTTTAAGAAAGACCAAAAAAAATTAATAAAACAAAAACAAAAAATTAAATAAAATAAAAATTATAAAAATAAACAAAAATTACGGAAAAACAAAAACATTATCATTCAAAAACGAACAAGTCGTTGAGTCAATGTACACTGGAAAATTTAGATTGCTGGCCCTAACCCACTCTCACTTATAAAGCGGATAACGCGATCAGCAGCCACCGCGTCATCGGCTAATATAAGTTTGAGTGTCGTCTGCAAACCAAGGTTTCTTCGTAAGTCAGCAAGATCCACACACTCGGTGAAAATGTCGGCCACGGTGAAAACGGCAACACAGGTACAAAGTGTTTTTTTTCCTTCTCATTAGGTACGAGTGGGTGGATCTTGTATGACCTATCCTTAGCCTACACAAAATGACGGACTCTCTCCGGGCCCGAAAGGAGCTCCGCCACACGCGAGTAGTTCCCTTGATCGCTCTCAGTTTACTGGGCAGTGGGTCAGCTAGCCACTGACTCTCCCAAAAAGCCAGAACTTGTAGGCGTAACTGAGAGCGAATATCTCTAGCGGGTACCTCCATTGGTCGAGGTGGTAGTGATACCGCCTCTTTTGCAGCTTGATCCGCTAACTCATTTCCCGCAATTCCCATGTGGCTTGGAAGCCACAGAACCAGCTACTCACATACTGGCAAAGAAGGAAGACCAAGTCACCTTTGCTGAGTGAAGTGCACAAAGATCTGCTGGAACTGGGAGTTACGGAAAAGGACATAAAAGATCTCTCAGGAGTAAATTAAAGCAAATAAAGTTCCAGGAAAAACCCCCAAGGAAGAAGACAGCCAGAGGATGCGTGACTACTGGGCAAACATCATGGCCCACTCCAAGCAAAGTAGTTGAATATCGTGGTCCGTATTTGGCCTATACGGAACAAGAAGAAGAAAAGCTTATTAACCATAAGTCAATATATGTCGTGCATTAAAACAGTAGGCTACCTGTTTCAGTCACATTGTGACCATCCTGAGCGTAATTATGTAAATGTGCAAGAACATACACTTAATAAAAATTTTGCCAAAATAGAGGAATCTAAAATTATTCTCGTTCCAAAAGCTCACAAATTAAAATATATAAAAAACAGATCCATTACAAAATGTGTTAAGAAACACATGAAAAAGTCTTGATAAAACAGGGTGGAATAGAAGAGAACTAAAAATAAGAAATTGGAATGAGAAACAAAAAGAGACAGTCAGTCTGAAAGACTGGACTTTATATAATTTTATGTTCGACGATGTCGAAATGTAAACATTAGCCTATGTGTCAGAAAACTGTATCATAATGAGGCTCATTATAACACTGTCTTTCATTGTGGTTTCTCCCACCAATCAGAGCTCAAGAAACAGTTGTGTGACCAATTGGGTAAGGATACCTTCGCGCATGCGCACAAAATCCGCTGTAAACAATAGGTGTTCTGTGTTGGCAAGCAAAGTGAATGGCCTCTGCTTTCGGAGTGCCTTGGCCTACGCATGCGCTCTGTTCAGTCAGCAAAGCCAGCGTGCCCTGTTCACTAACTGAATCCCACAGATATTTATGAATATGTATGTTAAAACATGTAATAAAGTTATAATTATCGTCGAACATAAACAGTCGTATGCAACACGCCTATAATGGCAATTAAGACACTCGTATGGAAATTATAAAACTCGCATATGCTCGTTTTATAAACATGCTCGTGTCTTAATTATTGCCATTATAGGCTCGTTGCATAATGTACTATTATGTTCGACCCTGACTATTATATATCTGTAAACTGTATCATAATGATGGTCATTATAACACTATTTTTCATTATGAAACAGTTTCTCCCACCAATCTCAGCTCAAGAAACAGTTGTTTGACCAATTAGATAAGGATACCTTCGCGCATGCGCTCAAAATCCAACATGTCTATATAAATTACCGAAAGTGGACCGTCCATATGGTCGCGTAAATAAACTGGTGAATATATGACAAGAAATAGCAGTGTACCATAATATCCCCAAACCCAATTTCTACACAGCGCGTTGTTTTCAAACGACTACGGTGACAGTTTTACTGAATACTGGTTCACAATCTGCGCATATGGCATTGAAGCACACAGAGCGCATGCGTCGGTCAGCCAGAGACCTTGGAACACAGAGATATCCTACCCAGCGCAGCACCCGATCACAAAATTCTAGTTACTGAACAGATATTTATGAATATTTGTGTTAAAACAAATAATAAAGTTATAATTATCGTCGAACATAAACAGTCGTATGCAACTCGCCGATAATGGTAATTAAGACACTCGCATGGAAATTATAAAACTCGCTTACGCTCGTTTTATAAACATACTCGTGTCTTAATTATAGCCATTATAGGTTCGTTGCCTAATGTACTATTATGTTCGACCCTGACTATTATATGTCAGAAAACTGTACTATAATAAGGCTCATTATATCACTATTTTTCATTATGAAACAGTTTCTCCCACCAAACAGAGCTCAAGATAATTAGATGCGCTGAATTCCACGGCCTTCTAATTTAAATTTTACTGCCTGGCCTAGTGTCATAGTAGGGTAATCGAGGAGGCCATGGTCTCATGCGCTCTGTTCAGTACATAAAATTGGCGAAATCTCGACAGATATTTATGAATATTTATGTTCGAACATAAAATAGTCATAATAATTATCGTCGAACATAAACAGTCGTATGCAACTCGCCTATAATGGTAATTAAGACACTCGTATGGAAATTATAAAACTCGCGTACGCTCGTTTAATAAACATACTCGTGTCTTAATTATTGACATTATAGTCTCGTTGCATAATGTACTATTTAATGCTAGCAGCCGAGTACCAAGAAGGCAGTGCGAGAACAGAGATTCAAGATTCTATTTTGTTTCTTCACTGCCTACTTGATAATTCTCGCACTGCCTTCTTGGTACTCGGCTGCTACATCGTACTATGACGTCAGACACCTCAGTGCATTCTCGGTACATTTCGTGACGTTACCGTAACGTAACGAAGAAGTCGACTAGGTCATTATATATCCTCTTTGCTTCATCCATCACTGGTAACTTAGCTTCCTAAGTAACAGAAGTATCCTGGTTCCTTTAGATTGTCACCAGCCAATTTGATGTCAATAGCAGTTTCTGATTTATTTTGGCTGCATTCCAATATTTTTGTTTTACATTTATTACTTTTCATCAAGAATTTTTTCCTCAAGACAGAATCTATACCATTTGGAAACTCAATCAAATCCTCTGGTGTTTCGGCTATTTATTGACAAAAAGAACCTTGTTTGAAATGTGTGGAGTGATGATAACGGCAATTTCGGCAACAACGAATGTATAATATAAAACAATATTATCATCTGACCTGCCCTAACATATTAGTCATGAGCCACCCCTGCTTTTTTTATGCCAAAATTTGTCGGTCTGTCTGTGTGTGAGTGTGTATAGGCCTATCTGTCCCCCTCCCCCTATGAATTCAAACACCACGAAACCGAATTGAACGAAATTTGGTACAGAGGTAGCACTAGCAACGAGCACCTCAATGTCATGTTTTATATTGCCGCCATCTTCACCAAAACTTAATGGCGGCCACTCAAATGGTCAAAACTTAAAATAAAATTATGACCAAACTAATCATCGAATCTTTGCCAAATTTGGTAAAAATATACCTTCATATGAGACGCATCTTTCGTCCAAGCTATAAGGTCATCAGCCGTACCATTTCAGGGTGGTGGCCGTGTGAATTATGTAAGCTTTATAGTGCATAACTTAGGACCCACTAGTTCCGATTATCGAACCGAGAATGGTTTAAACTGTTCTAAAGGGCGTGGCCCGTTCGAAATTAAAAGTTTATATTGTAATAATATAGTGCAGAAGTGACTTTAAGGAGCTGAGCCGTCTCGGTTACAAGACAAGATGGCAGCTGATCTCTCGTTCTGACCTATAGGCTATTTCACTAATTAGAGTATGTTGCATGCAATATAGCCTACAGATAGAAATAATATACATTTATATGAAATTGATTATAATGAATATATACTCCCGTGAAGAAATCGTTTAGTCCAAGTCATTATTTGCTAAGACGTTGTATGTAAATCGATTGATAACGTTTAACTTCGGTGGACACGTTTGGCTCTGTGGTAAAGCTTTGGTCTTTCACCCGGTCGGCCGGGGTTCAAAACCTCGGCCTATCAGAGTTGTATCTTTTTGCTTGACGGTTTTAAATAGTTATTGGTTATTAATTACCGAGATGTTATAGAATTGAGCATTATGTTGTGCATCTTGCAATGGAAAATATATATTTAATTGAAACAAAGTTTGCCACCGAATCTGCACGAGTGGCATCTACTAGAATCCAGGTGAACTATGCGTGTGCTAACCACGGCCTACTAGATGCTGCGCTCTATACCGGCCTTGACATTCCCAGTTAGTGAGCAAATGCATGCGGTGTAATTGAAAATTTCCCTCTTGTTGCCGATAGAGCGCACTCGCTCCCAAGGATAGGTGCGATTAAAAATTAGCTGTGCAGTAGGTTTATTAAATGTGTTTCTCCCAGTGATACGTTTAGACCAAGAAAGTTTTGTTTCAGTTTCAATTAGTGTAAGTAGTCGGTGTTAATATACTGAATTCCTAAGTTGTTTGGTGTATTTGCTGACGAAATTGTAAAATGCTGGGGTAAATTATAAAGTATGGTTTGAACGCCGCTCCTCAAATCCAGTATGTCATACTGTTGTGTGCCATTTTGCACTTCGAATAGGAAGAATATAGGAGGTGATAAAGACAAAGAGTTATAACTACTGTATACCAGCAGACCAATATTAGCAAAATCAGCGTGAAATAACATATTTTTAGGTAGATTTCATTAGAAAGCTAACTATTGCAATGGGTCCCATGTTTCGACTTCCGGAAAATTTCGACATATCTTCGCGTTTCACATCCCCCAGACCCCAAAACCACCGTCAGTTCAAAAGTTTATATATAATTTATGTATATATATATATATGTATATATATATGTATATCAGTTTCTTGTGGACACGATAACTGCCGTAATTTTGCACCAATTACTTCGAATTTTTTACCGAAGATGTATACCTATACAATCTCGGTCGAGTTCGTTACTGGGCTAAATCGGTCGAAGGGGGTGAAAATGGGGGGCTTTTTTCGAAAAAGTGAAATTTCGCTATAACTCTCTTAATACGTGCAATATCGAATCCATTCAAAGTTCATAATATGTGTCGGATAAGTGCCAAAAATTTATGTCAAATAAGATTTTTGATAGCACCAACCATTGACCAAAGGGGTGGAAAAAAGTGGGTTTTTCGGGAAACATTAATCATATCTCTCTTAATAGGCACAATATCAAAACCGTACAAAATGGACAATATTCCCCTAATAATTACCTAAAACTTTTGTCTGAAAGAATTTTTGATATGACCCACCATTACGCCAAGGGACGAGAAAAATGATTTCGGAATTATAAGAAAATGCCAAGAGCTATCAGTGGTTGCCATGGCAACACTACTAAATTGATGAGGCATGGACCATCAGACGTTGCCATGACAACGCACTTGCACGAGATCAGATTCAGTATTTCCATCTGATTAAGTGGTTGGTTGGTTCTTAAGTTTAGGGGCTGCGACAACGCGGTCATGTAGCCCCGTGTACTTTGGGTGTGTGTAGAATCTGTCTGATAACCGGTGTTAATTGTGATGACTGTATTAGTGTGTGTTATCTGTTTGTTAATTTAAGTACTGCAACTAACAATTTTTCAGATAGTTCCTACTTTTGCCGCCAAGCGCCACTGTCAACGACTACGAGGCCAAGTTCAGAACTGAGCTACTAGACGCCGCCGCAGTCGGCTCTTGGCAACGAACATAGAAACCTAAGAGCGTTGTATACATTCTTAACCTATCCAATTTAGCTTCACACAGGTGCAATTAGTGGAAAGATCTTTAACATGCCATAAATCTATGACATGGGACCGCCGGCTTTACTTCCCCTCCGAAGGAAGGCATACTGAGGGATATTTAACGCTCTTAAAAAATCCGACGGCTTCGGCCGGGTTTGGACCCGGTATCTTGGGCATAGAAGCTCAGCATGTTACCGACTACGCCACCAAAGCCGCCTGATAAAGTGGGAAGCGGCTTCGGTGACGTAACTGGTAGCATGCTGAATGTCTATGCCCAATGTCGCGGTTTCAAAGCCGGCCGAAGTCGTCGGATTTTCTAAGAGCACTAGAATCCCTCAGTATGCTTTCCTTTGGAGGGGAAGTTCCAACGTTCGTTGCGAGTTGATGGTTGGGGTGGCATCTAGTAGCCAAGTTCACAGCTAGGTGTCGTTGACGGTTGTACCTGGTAGCAACATTAGGAACTACTGCTTGAAATTGACCGTCTGCAGTACTTACATGAATTAAGACTAATACAGCCATTACAATTCACACCGTGTATCAGACAGATTCTACACTCACCCAAAGTACACGGGGTTAGATGACCGCGTTGTCGCAGCCCCTAAACTGAGGAACCAACCAGAGGTAGATTTCGTTAGAAAGCTAACTATTGCAATGGGTACCATGTTTCGACTTCCGGAAAATTTCGACATATCTTCGCGTTTCACATCCCCAGGCCCCAAAACCACCGTCAGTTCAAAAGTTATATATAATTTATGTATGTATATGTATATCAGTTTATTGTGGACACGATAACTGCCGTAATTTTGTACCAATCACTTTGAATTTTTTACCGAATACGTATACCTATAAAATCTCGGTCGAGTTCGTTACTGGGCTAAATCGGTCGTTGGGGGGTGAAAATGGGGGGCTTTTTTTTTCGAAAAAGTGAAATATTGCTATAACTCTCTTAATATGTGAAATATCGAATCCGTTCAACATTGATACTATGTGTCGGATAAAGCCCAAAAATGTATGTTTGAAGAGTTTTTTTTATAGCACCAACCATTGACCAAAGGGGTGGGAAAAAGTGGGTTTTTCGGGAAACATTAATCATATCTCTCTTAATAGGCACAATGTCAAAACCGTACAAAATGGACAATATTCCCATAATAATTACCTAAAACTTTTGTCTGAAAGAATTTTTGATATAACCCACCATTATGCCAAGGGATGAGAAAAATAATTTCGGAATTATAAGAAAATGCCAAGACCTATCAGTGGTTGCCATGGCAACACTACTAAATTGATGAGGGATGAGCCATCAGACGTTGCCAAGATAACGCACTTGCACGAGATCAGATTCAGATTTCCATCTAAGTGTGAAGCGGCTTCGGTGACGTAACTGGTAGCATGCTGAATGTTTATGCCCAAGGTCGCGAGTTCAAAGCCGGCCGAAGTCGTCGGATTTTCTAAGAGCGCCAAAAATCCCTCAGTATGCTTTCCTTTGGAGGGGAAGTTCCAACGTTCGTTGCGAGTTGCTGGTTGCGGTGGCATCTAGTAGCCAAGTTCACAGCTAGGTGTCGTTGACGGTAGTACCTGGTAGCAACATTAGTAACTACTGCTTGAAATTGACCGTCTGCAGTCCTTACCTGAATTACAGACTAATACAGCCATCCCAAAGTACACGGGGTTACATGACCGCGTTGTCGCAGCCCCTAAACTGAGGAACCAACCAAAATCTCTGCGGTAGATATAATTTTGCGTGAAGAAGTAACAGACCGTTACATAGTTGCACATCAGTGTCGAAACCTAGCATAAGGACAGTGTGACCACAAGTATAAAAATGGACCCCAAATGACAAGAAGGTTACCGTTCCCATAAGACAATAAAATGTTTAAAATAAGCATAAAATGACGAAAAACAAAGTTAATTAAGCTCCAATTATAAAATACCTTCTCGCATTAAATGAGGTCTGATCCTTCTACGAAAATCTGCATATTCTGCCTATTTTCGCCTATCCCCAAGTTTGTCCGGTGAAATCTACCTCCGCCTTCCGGCGTGCCGAGAGGACTTTTTTTATTTTTATTTAGTCAATTTACCCTCTAGGTTGGTGGTTCCCACGGACTCAGCGAGGGAACTCACCACTACCGCCTCGATGAGCAGTGTCCTGGAGCTTGGAACATCTGGTCGGGATGGACACAACTGGGAAGGTGTGATCAGCACTTCGCCCAGGCGGCCTCACCTGCAAAGCGAACAGGGGCCTCATGAGGGATGGGAAGGAGTGGAAGATTGGGATGGATAGGCTAGGAAGAGGGAAGGAGGCGGCCGTGGCCTTACAGTAGGTACCATCCCGGCATTTACCCGAAGACGAAGTGGGAAACCACGGAAAACCACTTCGAGGATGGCTGAGGTGGGAATCGAACCCCCTCTACTCATTTGGACCACCCGAGGCTGAGTAGACCCCGTTCCAGTCCTCATACCACTTTTCAAATTTTGTGGCAGAGCCGGGAATCGAACCCAGGACCTCCGGGGAGGGAGCTAACCAAGGAATTACATACTACACGAATGGAATATCGCATGGACATGTAGCCTGAAAGGATCTGTAACAAGAGAAATATTCTTCCCGGAAGTACAAAATCTACTGTTATCAAAGTTATTAGATCCAAACTTTGTCCTCACACAATTTTTAACTGGTCATGGAAAATTCAAGTTTTAATTTGAACGTTTTAAAATAGCAACAGACGACTATTTCTGTTTTTGTGGATTGCCTCAATCGGTGTATCACCTTATATTTGAGTGTCCTGTTTTTGAAAAGGAAAGATACTATTTACAATGCCACCTTAATAGCTGTAACCTGGAACTTTCAAAGCCACTGTACCATATTTTCAAGAGGCAGTGCAGTTTAGGACAATTTCTCACTTTCATCAACAATTTTTTTTGGTAAACTATGTTAGTAATATTTGTATTTGCTTTGTTAGGTAGATTTCATTAGAAAGCTAACTATTGCAATGGGTCCCATGTTTCGACTTCCGGAAAATTTCGACATATCTTCGCGTTTCACATCCCCCAGACCCCAAAACCACCGTCAGTTCAAAAGTTTATATATAATTTATGTATATATATATGTATATATATATGTATATCAGTTTCTTGTGGACACGATAACTGCCGTAATTTTGCACCAATTACTTCGAATTTTTTACCGAAGATGTATACCTATAAAATCTCGGTCGAGTTCGTTACTGGGCTAAATCGGTCGAAGGGGGTGAAAATGGGGGGCTTTTTTCGAAAAAGTGAAATTTCGCTATAACTCTCTTAATACGTGCAATATCGAATCCATTCAAAGTTCATAATATGTGTCGGATAAGTGCCAAAAATTTATGTCAAATAAGATTTTTGATAGCACCAACCATTGACCAAAGGGGTGGAAAAAAGTGGGTTTTTCGGGAAACATTAATCATATCTCTCTTAATAGGCACAATATCAAAACCGTACAAAATGGACAATATTCCCCTAATAATTACCTAAAACTTTTGTCTGAAAGAATTTTTGATATGACCCACCATTACGCCAAGGGACGAGAAAAATTATTTCGGAATTATAAGAAAATGCCAAGAGCTATCAGTGGTTGCCATGGCAACACTACTAAATTGATGAGGCATGGGCCATCAGACGTTGCCATGACAACGCACTTGCACGAGATCAGATTCAGTATTTCCATCTGATTAAGTGGTTGGTTGGTTGGTTCTTAAGTTTAGGGGCTGCGACAACGCGGTCATGTAGCCCCGTGTACTTTGGGTGTGTGTAGAATCTGTCTGATAACCGGTGTTAATTGTGATGACTGTATTAGTGTGTGTTATCTGTTTGTTAATTTAAGTACTGCAACTAACAATTTTTCAGATAGTTCCTACTTTTGCCGCCAAGCGCCACTGTCAACGACTACGAGGCCAAGTTCAGAACTGAGCTACTAGACGCCGCCGCAGTCGGCTCTTGGCAACGAACATAGAAACCTAAGAGCGTTGTATACATTCTTAACCTATCCAATTTAGCTTCACACAGGTGCAATTAGTGGAAGGATCTTTAACATGCCATAAATCTATGACATGGGACCGCCGGCTTTACTTCCCCTCCGAAGGAAGGCATACTGAGGGATATTTAACGCTCTTAAAAAATCCGACGGCTTCGGCCGGGTTTGAACCCGGTATCTTGGGCATAGAAGCTCAGCATGTTACCGACTACGCCACCAAAGCCGCCTGATAAAGTGGGAAGCGGCTTCGGTGACGTAACTGGTAGCATGCTGAATGTCTATGCCCAATGTCGCGGTTTCAAAGCCGGCCGAAGTCGTCGGATTTTCTAAGAGCACTAGAATCCCTCAGTATGCTTTCCTTTGGAGGGGAAGTTCCAACGTTCGTTGCGAGTTGATGGTTGGGGTGGCATCTAGTAGCCAAGTTCACAGCTAGGTGTCGTTGACGGTTGTACCTGGTAGCAACATTAGGAACTACTGCTTGAAATTGACCGTCTGCAGTACTTACATGAATTAAGACTAATACAGCCATTACAATTCACACCGTGTATCAGACAGATTCTACACTCACCCAAAGTACACGGGGTTAGATGACCGCGTTGTCGCAGCCCCTAAACTGAGGAACCAACCAGAGGTAGATTTCGTTAGAAAGCTAACTATTGCAATGGGTACCATGTTTCGACTTCCGGAAAATTTCGACATATCTTCGCGTTTCACATCCCCAGGCCCCAAAACCACCGTCAGTTCAAAAGTTATATATAATTTATGTATGTATATGTATATCAGTTTATTGTGGACACGATAACTGCCGTAATTTTGTACCAATCACTTTGAATTTTTTACCGAATACGTATACCTATAAAGTCTCGGTCGAGTTCGTTACTGGGCTAAATCGGTCGTTGGGGGGTGAAAATGGGGGGCTTTTTTTTTCGAAAAAGTGAAATATTGCTATAACTCTCTTAATATGTGAAATATCGAATCCGTTCAACATTCATACTATGTGTCGGATAAAGCACAAAAATGTATGTTTGAAGAGTTTTTTTTATAGCACCAACCATTGACCAAAGGGGTGGGAAAAAGTGGGTTTTTCGGGAAACATTAATCATATCTCTCTTAATAGGCACAATATCAAAACCGTACAAAATGGACAATATTCCCATAATAATTACCTAAAACTTTTGTCTGAAAGAATTTTTGATATAACCCACCATTATGCCAAGGGATGAGAAAAATAATTTCGGAATTATAAGAAAATGCCAAGACCTATCAGTGGTTGCCATGGCAACACTACTAAATTGATGAGGGATGAGCCATCAGACGTTGCCAAGATAACGCACTTGCACGAGATCAGATTCAGATTTCCATCTAAGTGTGAAGCGGCTTCGGTGACGTAACTGGTAGCATGCTGAATGTTTATGCCCAAGGTCGCGAGTTCAAAGCCGGCCGAAGTCGTCGGATTTTCTAAGAGCGCCAAAAATCCCTCAGTATGCTTTCCTTTGGAGGGGAAGTTCCAACGTTCGTTGCGAGTTGCTGGTTGCGGTGGCATCTAGTAGCCAAGTTCACAGCTAGGTGTCGTTGACGGTAGTACCTGGTAGCAACATTAGTAACTACTGCTTGAAATTGACCGTCTGCAGTCCTTACCTGAATTACAGACTAATACAGCCATCCCAAACTACACGGGGTTACATGACCGCGTTGTCGCAGCCCCTAAACTGAGGAACCAACCAAAATCTCTGCGGTAGATATAATTTTGCGTGAAGAAGTAACAGACCGTTACATAGTTGCACATCAGTGTCGAAACCTAGCATAAGGACAGTGTGACCACAAGTATAAAAATGGACCCCAAATGACAAGAAGGTTACCGTTCCCATAAGACAATAAAATGTTTAAAATAAGCATAAAATGACGAAAAACAAAGTTAATTAAGCTCCAATTATAAAATACCTTCTCGCATTAAATGAGGTCTGATCCTTCTACGAAAATCTGCATATTCTGCCTATTTTCGCCTATCCCCAAGTTTGTCCGGTGAAATCTACCTCCGCCTTCCGGCGTGCCGAGAGGACTTTTTTTTTAAATCTATAACCCTAATATACCTCTGGTAAAATAGGGTTCCTGTATTTTTTGGATATTTAATAATAATAATAATAATAATAATAATAATAATAATCATAATAATAATAATAATAATAATAGTCGCCTCCGTAGCGTAGCGGTCAGCATGGTTCTCTGCCGCCCCGGAGGTCCTGGGTTCGATTCTCGGCTCTGCCACGAAATTTGAAAAGTGGTATGAGGACTGGAACGGGGTCTGCTCAGCCTCGGGTGGTCCAAATGAGTAGAGGGGGTTCGATTCACACCTCAGCCAGCCTCGAAGTGGTTTTCCGTGGTTTCCCACTTCGTCTTCGGGCAAATGCCAGGATGGTACCTACTGTAAGGCCACGGCCGCCTCCTTCCCTCTTCCTAGCCTATCCATCCCAATCTTCCACTCCTTCCCATCCCTCATGAGGCCCCTGTTCGCTTTGCAGGTGAGGCCGCCTGGGCGAAGTGTTGATCACACCTCCCCAGTTGTATCCCTCTCGTCCAGATGTTCAAGGCTCCAGGACACTGCCCATAGAGGCGGTAGTGGTGAGTTCCCTCGCTGAATCCGTGGGAACCACCAACCTAGAGGGTAAATTGGCTAAATAATTTAAAAAAAAAACTAATGTATACCCATGCATTTAGGAGAAAATAGGCTATATGTTCTTATCTGAACATCTTGTTTAAATAGTGAAATTTACCTGTAGACTAATTATACCGTAATCCGTTGTGTAGCCTACTCGTGTAGACCTACATTTGATCCATTGTATGCGAGTTGAGTGAGTGGCGTATGAGAAGATACAGTTACAAACTTTTAACTTCCATTAGTTTTAAATTTACCCTTTTTTACTTAGTAAAAGAGGTGGGAATGAAAACCGTCATTTAGAGCAGACTACAGCGGCGAAGGATCAAAGAAGAAAAAGAGAGAAAGAGAAACACTTAATAAGAGCGAGTGGGAGGGAGACAGACAGAGCGCTGATGAGAATAAAAATGAGTTTGTCGATTGTGTACGGCACGCGTCTCTAAGAGGAAGTAATAATGACAGAGGGAGCGGGAAAACGTGTGTGTACCTCATGGCTTAACTGAAGTATAACAGTAGTTATTTTTATCGCAAGGAACGGTACAGGCAGGGCTTGGAAGTAACGTGTTACTATAAGGGGTGATCAAAACGTTTCTGTGTGAAGGCCAGTGGATACCCCGGGCGTTGAATGCCGAAGAGTAGGCTAATAGTAATAATATAGTATGTCCTCGGGTGCCGGATGCATGCTTTGTTGTTTGACGCCTAGAGCGCAGCTTGCATGCCAAATTTTGTCGTTCCTTGGAGCGCTATGAAAGTCAAGGAGGTTAGATATCTAAGTTCCTTGACACTGTAGCGCTTTCTAGTAGAGAAAGGAGGAATTTTGTGTTGGCGGAAACTCCCGAGATTAATTTTGCCATTATGAACACGGCCTACAGAATTCAAATGGGTTCTTTAACATGCCAACATCGTATGACATGCGTAACTTATCGTATTTTTGCTGCCTTTCAAAAATCACTTACCACGGCCAGGAGCGAACCAGCAAGCTTGGATTGGCAGACCGACACGATAACCACGCACCCACCGTGGCAGCTTTGCCGAATAAAAAGCACACCGGATGGCTGTTTACCTGCAGCACCTGATGCGTTTCAATGTTGAAGGCAACAAGTTCCTGGAGCTCATTGCTGCTGGCGACGAAAGCTGGTGCCACCACTGGGAACCAGAATCGAAAGCGTCAACGATGCAGTGATGTATCCATCGTCCCCTCGTCCCAAGATGTTCAAGAGACAACCATCCGCTGGAAAGGTGACGCTAACCCTGTTCTTTGGTTACCGGGACCCATTGCTTATTGACTTCAAGGAACCTGGTGTCTTCATCACTGGGGAACGGTACTGCGCAACACTGGAGAAATTACGGCGTGCAATTAAGGTGAAACGTCCAGAAAAACTGCGACAAAGGGAGTTGCTGTTGCTTCATGATAACGCACGTCCCCATACCGCAAAGGTCGTAACGCCAACTCAAGTGGGAGACACTGGAGCAATCGCCATATAGTCCTGATCTCTCCCCATGCGATTGTCACGCCCTTGGTGCCTTATAAAAGGCATTGAAGGGACGAGGATGTGAAGAAGGTGGTTATGGACTTCTTCACGCAGCAGGACACTGTTTTACCACATGGGGATCTTCAACCTGGTGTGTTGGTGGGACAAAGGCCCCAACGCTCACGGCACGGAAACTCTTTGCTCATGCCTCATATTAACGGTTGCATTTTGTAATAACAACGTTACTAATTCAATTAAGTACCTATAACGCCAATAGTTTTAACAATGATGAAATAATCAAAATGCCCATTACTTTTTAAAGATTGACTAGTTTGATGATTATCCCAGATCAAGGATATTGGAGAGATGATAATTGATGATTGTTGATGTTTTAAGGGGCGCAACAGCACGGTCATATCTCCTAAATATAGGCATATAAATTAGAGAGTTATCTAATATTTAGTGTCGTGGTCATTTTGCCCGGTGTAATGAATAAATAAATAGGTAAATAAATAAATAAGTAAACATATAAATAAATAAATAATTAAGTTACATTAAAAGCATAAAAGCATGCAAACAAACAAACATACAAACAAACAAAAGAGAGGCAAATGAACAAACCGACAAACAAAGACGCAAACAAATAAACTAACAAATAGGCAAATAAAGGAGAACAAAAAGAAGCAAACAACAAACAGAGAAACAAAGAAGCAAACAAACAAAGACGCAAACAAACAAAGAAACAAAAACAAACAATTTTCAAACAAGCAAACAAACAAACAAAGAATCAATCAAACAAACAAACAAACAAACACAGAAGCAAACAAACAAAGAAGGAAAACACCAAGCAAACAAACAAACAAACAAGCAAAGAATAAAACAAACAAAGAAGCTAACAAAAAGAAGCAGGATACAAACAAACAAACATACAAATAAAGAAATGAATTGAACAAACAAATAAATAAATGTATAAATAACTAGTAGGTAAGTTATATTAAATTAATAAATAAATATATAAATAGATAACTAAACATAGGCCTATAAATCAAAAGATAAGAAAAGTAAATTGAAACAAGATGTTCAGTAAAGAACATATAGCCTACTTTCTCCTAAATGCATGGGTATTGTTATAACTCTTTGTCCTTTTCAAGGAGTATGATTGAATGTTGGTTGTAGCAGCTTGTTGAAATACAACGTGCTATAGGGATATTAAACATGAATATGAGGTGCCCTTTGCTAGTGCTACCTCTGTACCAAATTTCGTTCCATTCGGTTTCACCGTGTTCGAATTGATAAGGGGAATCGATTTTCACACAAAGATGGCCGCCATCCGCAAAATATTAGGCTGATGACCTATTAGTTTGGTCAAAGGATGCTCCCTCCATAAAGGTATGATGTTGCTAAATTTGCTAGAGATCGGATGATTAGGCTAATCGTAATTTGATTTAAGCTTTGAACATTTGTGTGGCCGCCATTACGTTTCTGTCAATATGGCGGCGATATAAATCATGACACTGAGATGCCCTTTGCTAGTGCTATCTCTGTACCAAATTTCGTTCCATTCGGTTTCACCGTGTTTGAATTAATAGGGAGAATCGATTTTGACACAAAGATGGCCGCCATCCGCAAACTATTAGGTGAATGACCTATTAGATTGGTCAAAGGATGCTCCCTCAATAAAGGTATGTAGTTGCAAAATTTGGTAGAGATCGGATGATTAGGTTAATCGTAATTTGATTTAAGCTTTGAACATTCGTGTGGCCGCCATTACGTTTCCGTCAAGATGGCGGCGATATAAAACATGACACTGAGGTGCCTATTGTTAGTACTACCTCTGTACCAAATTTCGTTCCATTCGGTTGCACCGTGTTCGAATTAATAGGGGGAATCGATTTTCACACAAAGATGGCCGCCATCCGCAAACTATTACGCTGATGACTTATTAGTGTGGTCAAAGGATGCTCCCTCCATAAAGGTATGTTGTTGCAAAATTTGGTAGAGATCGGATGATTAGGTTAGTCGTAATTTGATTTAAGCTTTGAACATTTGTGTGGCCGCCATTGCGTTTCCGTCAAGATGGCGGCGATATAAAACTTGACACTGAGGTGTCCTTTGCTAGTGCTACCTTTGTACCAAATTTCGTTCAATTCCCATTCACCGTGTTCGAATTGATAGGGGGGGACAGACATTCAGAGTACACACACTCACACACACACACACACACACACACACACACAGACACACACACACACAGACTCACACGCACACATACACACACACAGACAGACACACTTTTTTCGCCCTGTGTTGATCTCATAAGTCTACTTTCATTTTTTGCAAAAATCGAAAGTAGGCTAAAAAATGAAAATCCACAGCCTGCTTCCAGTCTCCGACCGGGTCAGGAATGGAATGAATGAAGCCCCCATCTAGCGGCGAGGATATGAACTGTGCCGGCTGCCGAGGCCTGACGCACTCCTCTGGGGCAATGATTAAATGAATGATAGATGAAATGAAATGTTAGTGGAGAGTGTTGCTGGAATGAAATTTTGACAGGGAAAACCGGAGTACCCGGAGAAAAACCTGTCTGCCTCCGTTTTGTCCAGCACAGATCTCACATGGAGTGACCGGGATTTGAACCACGGACCCAGCGGTGAGAGGCCGGCGTGCTGCCGCCTAAGCCACGGAGGCTCCTAAGAAAAGTAAATTAATATAAATAAATAAATAAATAAAAGAGCCTCCGTGGCTTAGGCGGCAGCACGCCGGCCTTTCACCGCAGGGTCCGTGGTTCAAATGCCGGTCACTGCATGTGAGATTTGTGTTGGACAAAGCGGAGGCAGACAGGTTTTTCTCCGGGTACTCCGGTTTTCCCTGTCACAATTTCATTCCAGCAACACTCTCCCCTATCATTTCATTTCATCTGTCATTGATTTAATCATTGCCCCAGGGCAGTGCGACAGGCTTCAGCAGCCGGCACAGTTCATATCCTCGCCGCTAGATGGGAGCTTCATTCATTTCATTCCCTGACCCCGTCGGTCGACTGGAAGCAGTCTGTGGCTTTTCATTTTCAATTAAATAAAAAGAGAAAAAGAAAGAAAGAAAGAAAGAAAGAAAGAAAGAATAACATTTCTACAATAATGAAAAACTTAGAATCCTAATCAGTGTTCACCAGTCGTCACGTTGGCAATATTCCAATCGATGCTCGAAGAAATGTAGCAAACCGTCCTGCAGACACCGAATATTTGTATTTACATTCATTTCCCGTCTAATACAGCTCTTAATTCCTAGGATATCGGTCTTGTTCAATTAATTTGTCACTGTACAGCATTGCTTGGCTCGTAAAATAAACTTTCACTGGAGTTTCGCGTGAAGAGAGAGAGAGAGAGAGGAGTGGCAGAGATAGATGTGGTTGAGAGTGAGAGAGACAGGGCAATAAATTAATGGCTCATAGCGGTGCACTTGTTCGCTGGAAAGAACAACCACTTCCAGCCTATCTGAGTGATATATCATCGCCAATGTTACAATTCTCAATCGCCTCTTCCTCAGTTGAATATGATGTGGAATAATTAAAGACTGTAGGCTACTTGAAAAATAAAAAGGTTCATTACATTATAGTTTTCTCGTTGTTGTTTGAGTTTTCAGTCTTTTGACTGGTTTGATGCATCTCTCCTTGCCTCCCTGTTCTGAGCTAATCATTTCATCTCTACTCACCTTACATCCGAGGCAATCTGTTTAACATATTCTAACCTCGGTCTACCCCTCCAGTTTATTTATTTATTTATTTATTTGTTGATGGTACACAACATTGCACCTACACAGTAAATACATTTCCTGATATTTCTGCATTAAGTAAATGCAATTCTTAACACTAGGAAGTTCACACAGATCAAAATTCATAGTAGTAAAAAGTTTAATCTAAAGATAATATAAAAACTAAATCCAAATCTTATCTAATGCCAAATATAAAACAGGGTTTGAAATTATTAAATAGTAAACTAAAAGGTAACAGTAATAACTAGGGAAAGGCCTATCCACATATAGACCTATACAATGTTGGTTCTGTTTTGTGTGATCGATAATTTTATTTCAGTTCTTGTCCTCGACCCTTCCTTCCATAACTAAGCTTGCTATTCCTGGGTGTCTTAGTATGTGTCCTACCAACCTATCACTTCTCTTCATTAGCAGTCGCCAGAAACATCTCTCCTCTCTCACTCCTCTTAATACCTCTTCATTTGTAACCCTATCTACTCATCTGATCTTCATCATTCTCCTGTAACACCACATTCCAAACGCTTCAATTAGGCCTATTATCTTTTCTTCTACTCCAACAGTCCAAGTTTCTCTTCCATAGAGCACCAGGCTTTTAAAAATGACTTCCCAATATCTAAATCAATAATCGAAGTCAATAGATTCCTTTTCTGTAGAAATGCTTTATTTGCCTGTGCTAACCTACTTTTTATATCCTCTTAGCTTCGTCCATCACTGGTTCTCTCAGATTCCTCATCAACGACCGATTCGCTGGACGGCCATGTTTACATCCCATGTCTGTGTGGAGCCAAGGCATTCCCAGCTCGAGTCACAACGTTGTCAACTCTCCAACTTAGTCACTGAGAGCAAGCAGTGAGACTGGACAGAACTACGTGCAACTGTGCAACAGTGCAGACCTGACAAGCGAGCCGATAGCCAATACTTAACTTTGAACTCCACGTGGAATCACAGAGTAAGCATGCTATTGGTCAAGAACCATCAGCTATTGGTCAATGGTTATTCTCGGTGCGTGCTACAGCCTTACGTTTGAGTAGCCGCCGTTAATAAGGAAAGTGAGGGAACTATTCAGGGTTGGTGGGATATAACCAGGCAGCCGAAAACATGTGACTCTCCAGGTCACAGGGGCCAAGAGCGCAAACGCACTAGCTCATGCCTCGCTCATATCGGGAGAGCGTGGGTCCGAATCCGACCTCAGCAGTCGTGATTTCCCATTTTCACCACCAGGCATATGCCGGGATGGTTCTTTTCGACAGGTCCATGCTCGACTTCCTTCCAAAATCCCTTCCCTGACCTACCCTTAAAGTGGTGCTAACTGATAGCAGCTTGCCACGGTGGGTGAGTGGGTATCATGTCCGACTGCCAACCCCCCAAGCTTGCAGGTTCGCTCCTGGCCGTGGTAAGTGATTTTTGAAAGGCAGCAAAAATCACGACACGCATGTCATCTTACGTTGTTGGCATGTTATAGAACCCATTTTAATTCAGTACGCCGTGTTAATAATGGCAAAATTAATCTCGGGGTTTTCTGCCAACACAAAAGTTCCTCCTTTGTCTACTAGAAAGCGTTATAGTGTCAATGAGCTTAGATATCTAACCTCCTTGACTTTCATAGCGCTCCAAGGAACAACAAAATTCGATATGCAAGCTGCCCTCTGGGTGTCAAATAACAAAGCTTGCACCCGGCACCGAGGCCATACGATATTATTTTTATTTATTTATTCGTTAATTCCCCATAAGGAGAGCGTTACAACACAATCAATTTTCATGTTTCATTCTGGACCTTTCTTCTTTTTTCCCAAAAACCTCTCATATACACACTATGTTTCCTCTTTCTCTCTTCTGTCCACCTCTTTGCTGGTTGTCTCTCTTTGGGAGTTTGCTCAAACTTCTGTAGTCTAAGTTTTTCTCTGTATTTGCTCCTGTCTGCGATGTCTTCTGTAGAGATGTTTAGTTTCTTGAGGTCTTCCACGGTTTCCTTTACCCAATTGGTTTTTAGTGTGCTATTCGTAACTATATTAAAAATTTTCTTGGTCAGTCTGTCTTCGGTCATCCTATGTATATGTCCATAAAATTTTGCCCTTCTTTTCCTTATGTTGTTTGTAATCGTCTCTGTCTGTTTGTACAGTTCTATTGTCGGTCTCTTCATCCATATTCCCTCTTTCTGAACTGGCCCGTAGATCTTTCTCAGAATTTTTTTCTCTTGTTTTTCTAATTCCTTGATTTTTGTTCGTCCCTTGATTGCTGTCGTTTCTGAAGCGTATAAGGCCTCTGGTAAGACTACTGTACGATAGTGTCGTAATTTGGCATTGATGGAAATACATTTTTTATTGTAGTGGTTCCATGTAAGTCGGTATGCTTTCTGCAATTTAGCGATCCTGTCTTCATTGGATGCCAAGTTCAGTCCTGTTTTCTGTATAATCTCTCCTAGATATTTGAAACTTTCCACTTGTGTTATTTTTCCATACTTGGTTTCCAGTGGGTGCTTGTCTGTAGATTTTGTGTCCATGAACTGTGTTTTTTCGTATGAGATTTGTAACCCTGTTTTGGCAGAGATTTCATGTAGCGTTTCTAGAGCTTCTTTGGCTTCTTTTCTGTTATTTGTTATAATCGCTACATCATCGGCAAAGGCCAGACACTTAATGCTGACTGTCCTTTTCTGGTGTTTTGCCATTTTTATGCCTTTGACTCCTTTTTCCCATGTCTTGATTATTTTATCCAAAACTGAGTTGAATAGAATGGGTGATAAACCATCACCTTGTCGCACTCCTGTATTAATTTTGAAGGGTTCCGAGATCTCTCCCATGAATTTAACTTTGGATATTGTATTTGTTAATGTTTCTTGGATTAGTTTTCTGGACTTATTGTCGACCTTCATTTCTTCTAATGTGTTAAAAAGTGTTTCTCTATCTATGGAGTCGTACGCTTTTTTGTAGTCGACGAATGTGATTGTTGTGTTCCTGGTTTTTCTCGTTGCTAGTATTGTTCTCAGGCACCAAATCTGCTCACTGCACGATCTTCCCTTCCTGAACCCTCCTTGGTATTCTCCTATCTGTGGATCTATCTGAGGCTCTATCCGTTTTAACAGGGCTTTGGAGAAAATTTTGTATGCGACGGGTAATAGTGAAATCCCTCTATAATTATTAGGGTTCGTTTTGTCTCCCTTCTTGTGGAGGGGGTGTATTAGAGCTGACTTCCTTTCTTCTGGTACCTTCCCTGTTTCCCAGATGTTTTCGATGATTTTGTGTATTTTTGGTGTAACATTTTCGTGGTCTAATTTCCAGATTTCCGAAATCAATCCGTCTTCTCCAGGCGCTCTATTGTTCTTTAGTGATTTTATTATTTCCACGATTTCTTCAAGTGTTGGAGGTTTGGAATCAATGTTAGGTTCTGGCTTTTCGAACTGTAATCTGTGTGTTGGTTTATCACAGTTAAGCAGTGAGTCAAAATATTGTGCCAGTATCGTACAGTTCTTTTTCGGGTTTGTCTCCAGTGTTCCGTCTTGTCTTTTGAAGCATAAGCTCGGTGGTCGATATCCAGTCATATTCTCTCTGAATGTTCTATAGAAGTTTCGTGTGTTATTTTTGGTAAAATCCTCTTCTATCTCCTTGAGTCTGTTGTTATCGTAGTTTCTTTTTTCTCTGCGGATTATTCTCGAAGAGTCTTTTTGTATCCTGTTGAATTCTTCCCATTTTTCTGGTGTTCTATGGCTGTTAAATTTTTTCCAGGCTTGTATTCTATCCTCTATGGCTCTGTCACATGTCACGTTCCACCATCTGTGCTTCCTTTTCCTCGGGGGCTGCCCCATTTTTATCAGTTCTTTCATGTTTTCGGACAATTCCGTCCAGTTGTTACTCTCAATTTTCTTAAGTCCTTGTGTTATTTCTTTCTTGTTTAATTGTAAATACTCTGGGTCTGTTCTGAAAATTCTGGTTGTTCTCTTAGTTTGTCTGTTTGGTATAAACTTAGCCTTGATTTGTAGTAGATGATGATCAGATTCGAAAAAACCTTTTCTCGTTCGTATATTCATAACTTCTCTGGTGTTTTTTGTAGATATCGCAACGTGGTCTATCTGAAATTCTCCGAGGGCGCTGTTTGGAGATTTCCAAGTCCATAGTTTCTTGTAGGGTTTCTGGAATTGTGTTGACATGATTTTGAAGTCAAAATTCCTACAGAAGTTTATCAAATTCTCTCCATTCTTGTTTGTCCTCTGGTGCGCTGTATGTTTTCCTGTTGTGTCTCTGAATTTTCTTTCGCGGCCTAATTGTGCATTAAAATCACCAAGCAATAATTTAACATGCTTAGTGGGGATTTTGTTGGTGATTTCTTCTAAGTCTTCCCAGAATTCTTCTATCATCTGTGGATTTTTGTTATTGTAGTTATTTGTGGGGGCATGAGCATTGATTATTGTATACGCTTTGTTACCAGAACGTATCGTAAGTGTGGAAATTTTTTCAGATTTTGAGGTGAAATCTATTACAGAGTCCAATATTGAGTTGTGGACTACAAAACCTGTTCCGAAGAGTTTGAGATTTTTTCCTGGAATAGTTATGGCTGGTTTCCCCTTGTATATTCTGTAACTTCCCGAATCGAAGTGATTCTCATCTGAGAATCTCGTTTCCTGTATAGCCAGTATTCTGATATTGAATGTGTCCATGATGTTTGTTAGTTGTTTCACTTTACCTAGTTTCAGGAGTGTGTTTACGTTGAGTGTTCCCATGTAAAATATTCTCTTAGTTTTGAGGGTTTTTGAGAAGCAATTCTCCTCTTCATGACATACCTGATCCCCTGGAATCCGATGATCAGGTACAATACCCAGTTTTATTGACTGGGGCCCAGGGTAGTGTGTTCGTTCACGTCGTTCTGTCATGATTATTGATTTATGTTCAAGTTGTGGTGGTGAAACCCCAAGGGATCTCACAGAATTACGACTGGAGTTTTGAATTCCAGAAGATTGGATCACAGCCGAGCTCACAGAGCTAACAGACGCCGACCAGAGTACCGGTGGTTACCACACAGACGTGTCTGGATTTAAAATTTTCACCTAGTAACCCTAGGCAGGGGCCCTCACAGGGTGCTACCATCCGGAGCCAGATGGACCCAGGTTTTTTAACGAGGTGTTACTCCTCCCCCTCCTCCTTCCTCAACACTTGCGTGATGAGGCCCCGGGCTTGGGACCGGCACTGGCGGAGTTCCATACGATATTATTATTATTATTGTTATTATTATTATTATTATTATTATTATTATTATTAATAATATTAATATTTATTTATTTTGCGCATGCGCGTACACATTCTCAGCATTTGCTGGAAAGAAAAGATTTACAATTCCAGATACCATAGCCTATATATCATAAGGAGCAAATTCTTGGTGACTGCATTGTGTAGTAGCTTTAAACTTTTCCCTCACTCCTTCAGGCCTGATTGCCCAAGAACAGCCTTACTACGCGACACGTAGAAAGTATGACTGTTTTCTGCATCAGTTTGAAAAGGCCTGGGTCTAATTTCAACTCTGTGAGCGATTCCTTTAAGTTGTTGGGAATCATGCCATTGCTGGAGATGATAATAGGAACTGTCCTGACTTGTGCCATGTGCCATTGCTTCCTTATCAGTTCTGAAAGCTCTGTGTATTTTGACAGCTTTACAACATGCTTTGTTGGCATGTTGCCACTGTTTGGGATCGCCACATCTATGAAGGTGGTGTGCTTCATGTATTTGTCAACAAGAACCAAATCAGGTCTGTTGTGCACAGCTGATTGGTCTGTCAATACAGTACGATCCCAGTACAACGTAAAGCTGTCATTTTCCAGTACACTTTCAGGAGCATATTTGTAGTACGGCACTTTCTCTTGGCTCAGCAGTTGAGGGTGTATAGCCAGTTCTTGATGTACTATCTTGGCAACAGAATCATGTCTCTTCCTATATTCTGTCCCCGCAAAATGGCGACAACCTGATATAATATGCTGAACAGTCTCAGATGTTGGGCAGCCGTATCTGCAATGGTCATCTTGCACAGGTGCATTATTATTATTATTATTATTATTATTATTATTATTATTATTATTATTATTATTATTATTATTATTATTATTATTATTATTATACTGAATAGCCTAGTTGAACAAAACAGTGCAGTTTCTTAATATGCTCCACCACACTAACTACTGAATTACTGTAATGAACAAGTATCAACATTTACCTTCATAAGATAAAACAGTTAAGTTACTGAAGAGGCAACATCATTCACTGATACCAACATTACAGTACAATTAATGATTCTTTGAAAACAAAATATTAAACAAACCGTAGTATTTCTTTATGCGGCGTTTGCACTCCGATCACTAAATTCAAGTGACTGGATCTCGACAGATATTTATGAATATTTCTGTTCGAACATAAAATAAAATAAAATAAAATAAAATAAAATAAAATAAAGTTATAATTATCGTCGAACATGAACAGTCGTATGGAACAAGGATATACCAATTAAGGCTAAAGACGTTATTTACAAAGCATATTATGTTCCTATAATTACATATGTAGCAGAAACTTGGACACTTTATTTATTTAGAGTATGATGAATACAATATATACAGTACAACTACCATCTCAAGTTCAAAACTAGAGTTCCATGTTTAACGTTGAGAGCCAGAGAAGGGCTTCGCTTGAGATACAGTGTAAGTCTTCTATAGAGCCTCTGTATGCACGTAAAGGACACTCGAATGTAATGTGGTCCACTGTCTGTTCCTCTTCTCCGCAGTCACATTGAGGTAATGCCTTCCATCCCCATTTGAAGAGAGTGGCTCCACATCTACCTTGGCCGGTCCTAATACGGTTTAGCGTCCTCCACTGTCGTCTGGAAAGGGAAAATCCATCAGGGCACTTGCAGGGATTCTTAATGATGTGATGATTTGGTAACGAGGATTGCAGATGCCATTGTTCTTTCCAGGCGTCCGATACATTAAAGGAGGTATCCTGTAGAATCACTGCAGTACGCCAAGAAGGGTGTCTGGATTTCAGTCGTTTGGTTGGAGAAGCTGCTATATCAGAATGAATAGGGAGGTGAGGATTGTTTTCTATTTTCTTCCATAAGTTAAGCAGTGACTGTGATCTTCTTAGGGATGGAGGTGGTCTGTGGCTTAGGGTGGGAAGCCAGTGTGTGTTAGTAGGTCGGATGCACCCTGTAATGATACGCATTGCCTGGTTCAGCTGGGTGTCTACTAGTCCAATGTGAGCACTGTTAAGCCAAGTTGAGCAACAATATTCAGCGACGGAATAAGAAAGTGCAAGAGCAGTGGATCTCAGGACTTGAGCATTAGCACCCCAGGATGTACCCGCCAGCTTTTGAAGGATGTTATTCCTGGTCTTGATCTTGGCTGACACATTGCAGAGGTGATTCTTGTAAGTCAACGACCTGTCCAGGGTGACTCCCAGGTATTTTGGGTTACTACAGTATTGTAGATTCTCTCCTCTGACTAGTAGGCCTATGGTTGGTTTGTACCCAGAACTTCTATTCCGCAAGTGGAAGGTAGACACAACAGTTTTCTGAGGGTTTGGTCTAAGGTTGTTCTGACGAAAGTAGCTGTCTAGGATCTTTAAGTCTGATGTAATGACTAAGAGGGATGAGAGCAGAGTACAAGCAGCAGAGATGAGATTCCTGAGAAGTATGGTCCAGAAAACGAGGGGGGACAGAGTGAGAAATGAAGATATACGGAAAAAACTGGGAGTACAAAAACTAAAGGACAAACTGGAGCAAAACAGATTGAGATGGTTTGGACATGTCAAACGGATGAATGAAGTAAGGCTACCAAGACGAGCACTGAAACGACGGATGACAGGGAAGAGAGATCGAGGAAGACCAAGAATGCGTTGGATGGACTCGGTGGAGAATAGTATTAGAAAACGGAACCTGGATTGGAACACCGTGTCGGAAGAGGAATGGTGGAACGACAGAACAAAGTGGAGAGGAACCATATTTGCCCCCACCCAGTGTCAACTGGAAAAGGGGAATTGAAGATGATGATGATGATGATGAACAGTTATATGCAACACGCCTATAATGGTAATTAAGACACTCGTATGGAAATTATACTCGTGTCTTAATTATTGCCATTATAGGCTCGTTGCTTAATGTACTATTTCTGATGCACTGGTAGGCCTATTTGGTAGTGTAAAGTCCTCAAACCTTCTATGAGAAAGTTATCTTTCGCCTATATAGGGCCTACAGGGAGTAACTAAATGTGTGAGAAAGCTCTAGTGATTCAATATAGGACCTGAAGGAAGGAAAACATATCCCGTAAACATTTGGTGCGGTGTTACAAGCATTGTTTGTGGTGTACATAACACAGACGGCGCAAGATGCTAGTTGGTCGTTAGTGGAGGGCACACAGGCCACTTGTACGTTTCGTCGCTATTCAAGTCTGTGTGCATTCCCAAACAAATGGATAGGGCGTGGCCTGCTCTTTCTCCCGATCTCAACCAATTATCCTTCTACTTCTACTTAGAGTCAGTGTATGCCACACCTATTCATAACGTGGAAATGTTACGTCAGCGAATAGAGCAAGGATGTCAGCAGATATGACAGATGCCGGGAATATTGGAGCGTGTGAGACAGTCAATGATGCGATGCGGCTCGTGGTAGCCATTTTGAGCACCTTTTGTAGAGAACTGTAAGCAGTAACGTACACTTTATCAACACAAATGACCAACCTGCATAGTGAAGCGGTCTGAGTTATGCACACCACAGACAATGCTTGTAACACGGCAACAAAAGCAAATAGGCTACACCATAGGCTATGTTTACGGGACGTGTTTTGCTTGTTGTCAGGTCCTCTATTGAATCCCCGGAGCTTTGCCACATATTTAGTTACACCAGGGGCGGCTGCACCTTATGAGCTGAAGTGCTGCAGTACATAGTTTTATTTTAAATTTAATTGCTTTAATTACTTTAATAATTTTTACTAGTATCAAATACAGTGCATTAAAAAGACGTCAGCCAAAGAATAGGAAATATTTCAACTCCCCTCACAACGAGGTATATAGTCGTACGCTCCACTCCGTGTCAGGCACTGGCTGTGTAGATCGCAGCTCAGCGAGAATTTCTAAGTTTATTGCCTGCAAACATGAACACTGCCTTTTGAGCATGCGTGGCCAACTTTTCCGTTATGCTGTTGGGACAACAGCCAAGACAATCTGTGGTCAAGACATCACAACGATTCTTCGTTCGACCACAGAGCGGCAGCACTGGTCACACGAAATGAGAACCTGGCCGGTGACACCTTCCAGACTCTGCGGTAGCATTTTAGGGGAAATCGCTCAAAGCAAACGGGGGGGATAGAGGAAGCTTATCAGCTGTTCCCACCAGAAGGTTTTTTAACACTTTCTACTTACTTTTGAGCGTTTCTACGTGAATGTTTCGAAATATTGTTATTGTTTAGGGAGGATGGATTACAGCACACAACTGATTGTCTACACCAACCGCCACCGAGTTACACCATGTATATGCTAATACTGACTGTGTAGTCTTTGCGAATCTTATCACCTTATTTATGTTGCCTACAATGCTTTCACTTCTTTCTAGACTGGACAAACTCCTAACTGTAAGATGAGGCTAAATGATGTCTATTCCATAAGTAGTAATTATGATATTATTATGGCAGCCTATTTCTAATTTGTTAAATTAATCAGATAGCTTATTGAATCCTATCCAAACAAGACACTGAAGTAATTCCTTTCCAAGTTAAGTGTGTGCATTTATCTTTCCGCACTATCGCTTTAAAGAGGCAGAAGAAAGTCTGTCTCGAGTCGGGAGCTGTTGGGGAGTGCCGCATAACTCATGATACACTTGAGTTTTATGAAGTAGATTGTGCGTACGTGTGTGTTCCAAAGTAATATAAGAGAAAATATATACTAAGATAAGAGTAAAGCACAGTTAAGTTCTCTGCTGTCAACATCGGGATTTGAACCCGACATCTCTCAACGTGCAGCTACCCACTGAAAGGTGGTGAATGAGCAAAGGTAAAAGCTATAGAGACTATACAGTGTAGAAACACAACGCCGAACAAAAATCGGAGATTACTATTCATTTAATAAGTTAGAGTTCCGGGTTTGATTCCGGGCTCTAATGAGAAATTCAATTCTAGTCTGAAGGTTGGAACGATGTACACTCAGCCTCGTGGGGCTTAACTAAGAAGAGGTTGGTTCGATTCCCAACTCAGCCATCCTGGAAGTAGTTTTCCGTGGTTCCCCACTTCTATTCCAGGCAACTGCCGGGATGGTTCCTAAGTTAAGGCCATAGCCACCTTCTTCTCAATCCTCACATGAAACACCAATCAACACACTACTACAGACACCGTACTACAATAACACAGGTTATCATACAAAATTACGCACGCCCAAGTAGGCCTACAAGGGGCAAAGTCAACACCATATTCAAGCACTTCAAATGAAACAACAACAATTCATCTAGGAGAGGTCCGGGTTCGATTCCCGTCTCTTGTAAGAAATTTAATTCTGGTCTCAGGGTTCGGTTTCCATCTCAGCCAACCTTGAAGTAGTTTTCTGTGGTTGCCCACTTTGTCATTCATTCTTCTTGTTCCGTATAGGCCAACTACGGACCACGACATTCAACCAATGTGTTTGGAGTGGGTCTTGATGTTTGCCCAGTAGTCACGCATCCTCTGGCTGTGTTGTTCCTTTCTCTCCTTTGTCCAGAGTTCGCCTGTCTTCTTCCTTGGGTTTTTGTCCTGGAACTTCATTTGATTTAGTTTATTCCTGAGAGACGTTCGATCTTTTATGTCCTTTTCTGTAACTCCCAGCTCCTGAGGATCCTTGTCCACGTCTATCAGCCACGGTGACTTGGTCTTCCTTCTTTACCAGTAGGCTATGTGAGAAGCTAGTTGATGTGATGCATCCTGGAGACGTGTCCATAAAATTCTAGACGTCTCTTCCTGGCCACGTCGGTAATTCTTTCAGAGTAGGCTATCTATAGAGCTTCTAGTTGGTTCGTCTTTTGTATTCACTCATTCATTCATTCATTCATTTAGTATATTTGCATAAAAGTGGGAATGTATATAAAATTATTATAGTGCAGCAGCAGATTCTACAAGATGTTGACAGATTTTCATATCTCGGCAGTCTTATCTGTAATAATGGGGACGTAGATGCAGACTTTAGCAGCACATTGGGAAAGCTTCGGCAGTCTTTCAACGAATGCAATCCATAGCATATGGCTATTAGACTCCATAAGTATGTCCACAAAGATTCGGCTATATTCCTCTGTCATCTTACCGATCGTCATATATGCATGTGAGACCTGTAAAATATCTGTAAAATCAGCACACAAGCTCAACGATTTTCACAAATAATTCTTGAGGCGAATTTTGGAAATCAGTTATCGTACCACATAACAAAATAATGAAGAAGTACTGTGAAGAACTGGTCTACGCAGCCTGCACAAAATCGTTGCTCAAAGAAGAATGAAGTTTGTGGGACATGTTCTACGTTTGAATGATATAAGGATACCCAAATCTGCACTATTGTGGGAACCAACGGAAGGATACCGAAGTAGAGGAAGACCTCGTAACACCTGGAAACGAACTTTTGCAAAGGATCTTGAATGCATGGATATGAACTGGGAGGAAGCTGAAAACATGGCAGCTGATGGAGTTCGCTGGAGTTAACTTGTTGCCCGATATGCTACCTAGTATTGGAGGAACTAAATCTAAGTAAGCAAATGGGGGTAATTCCCCGGTGGGAAATTGTACAATTACAGTACAAAAAATACCAACAATAACATAAAACACACTTAATGTAGGCTACACAAGTCGCGATTTGGGAAGTAACCTATAGTAATTACATCGTTGTTTCTACACAAAATTTCAGTCTTCTCTTAAACACATCAATATGTTTGGGGGATGGCTCAATGACTGTGCCAGGTAGTGAGTTCCAATTATCAATACCACGATTAATGAGAGAATATTTCCCATAATTTATAATGTACGCTGCGGTCGGACCTTAACTTTATGCGGATGATCTGCCCTGCTCAGTTAGGTGGGATTTCCCAGACGTTTGCTTAGTTCTCCCCATGCTGGCCGATTAGTATGTTAAACATAGCGTATAGTCTGGATTTCGGCCTTCTATCTTCCAGAGATTCCCACCCTAGTTTTTCTATCATTCAAGTTACACTACTTCTAGGATTCAATCGTTGCGCACAAACCTAGCAGCCTTGCTTTGTACCATCTCCAGCTCTCTAGTCAAGGGATGGTTCCTAATTTAAGGTCATGACCGCCTCCATTCCAATCATCCTCACCTGAATTGTATACACACACTAGCCTACCACAGACATTTTAATAACACTGGTTATCAGGCACTCCAAGCACACACGGTTAAATGACCACACAGGTCTAAGCACCTCAAATGAATCAAAAATATCAAATATCGTCATGTTTGAGTACCGTAACTAGGATTAGCTTGTGAAGGAGGATGAGTGGAGTCAAATCAGAACTAATTTCGTCTTTGGTTTTGTGTTTGTTGATTTGTACTTTTTTCTTTTGCTCTGTGTTTTTTTGTGTGTGCTTGTTTTCTGCTTTTGCTTTTGTTTTGGAATTTTGCTTTTTGCTTTGTGTCTTTTGCTTTTGGTTTTGTGTTTGTCTTCTACTTTTGCTTTTTTTTTTAATTTGGTTTTGGTTTGCTTTGTGTTTTTTTGTTTTCTGCTTTTCCTTTTGTATTGGAATTTTGCTTTTTGCTTTGTGTTTTGCTTTCGGTATTGTGTTTGTTTTCTGCTTTTGCTTTTGGTTTTCAATTTTGCTTCTTTTGTTTTTTGTTTTTGTTTCCTGCTTTTGATTTTGTTTTTGAATTTTGCATTTTGCTTTGTGTTTTTGGTTTTGTGATAGTTTTCTGCTTTTGCTTTTGTTTTTTAATTTTCCTCTTTGATTTGTGTTTATTTCTTTTGGTTTTGTGTTTGTTTTCTGCTTTTGCTTTTGTTTTTCAATTTCACTTTTTTGATTTCGTGTTTATTTTCTGCTTTTGATTTTGTGTTTCAATTTTGCTTTGTGTTCTTGGTTTTGTGATTGTTTTATGCTTTTGTTTTTTAATTTTGCATTTTGCGTTGTGTTTTTTGCTTTTGATTTTGTGTTTGTTTTCTGCTTTTACTCTTGTTTTTAAATTTTGCATTTTTGTTTTTGATTTTGTGTTTTTTCTGATTTTGATTTTGTTTTTGAATTTCGCCTTTTGCTTTGTGTTTTTGGTTTTGTGTTTGTTTTCTGCTTTTAATTTTGTTTTTAAATGTTGCAATTATCTTTGTGTTTTTGGTTTTGTGATTGTTTTGTGCTTTTGCTTTTGTTTTTTTAATTTTGCTTTTTGCTTTCTGTTATGGTCATGGTTTATTTTTGCTTTTTTCCTTGTGTTGGGGGCAAAATAAGAGAATCAATTATCTCGATAGCATTTGATACATTTTATTTGCATCTCTCAATGTGCCGAACACTAAATATTTTACACAAGTAGGCCTAAAGATTAATGTTCTCAATTTATAAACGTAGGCTATATAATCCAATCCTTTGTCAAAAATCCGAGAATTTGCTTATTTTTAGATAAAAATCTCATCAAATTTCGTTTCTTTTAAATTATTTGGCTGTGGGTGGGATTGATCCCCCTAATTTTCCCGGTAGTTACGTCACTGTCATGTTTATAGAAAATTGTTTCTTTTATTTTGGTATCCCTGTACTATTGCCCTCTATGTTATCATCAACAATTCTCTTTTCTTTAGGGGATCTTTTTCTCTGTTAGGGAGACGAAGAAGGATATCTACGAGTGAGTTCCTTTCATGTGTAATGGCTTTCAAGTCGGTTGCTTGCTCCTAAGGAGTAGACTACCCTCCACCCCCGCTATGCCCTCACCTCATGCCTGCCTGGTCTGGTGTAGCAAATGGTAATGGAGGGTGAGTGTGGGGTGAACAGCATCTTGTGCTCTGTGGGGGGTTGAGGGGCTGGAGGGAGAAGGGGGGGTACGTCAAGACCATCACAAGCAAGTAAGAGAGGGAGTGAGAGAGAGGATGCCTCAGAGTGGGCGTTGGCAAATATGTCCGGAGAAACATAATGGCCGTCTGGTTGTGGAGGAGAGTAAGATAGCACATGCGCAGTGTTACCAACTGCTCGCAGTGTCCTGGTCTGTCTGCCGAGGGGTCATCTACATCCCCTGCTGCGATCATTTGCTTATCAATATTTTAATTGAATCTAACATTTGAAAACATGATTAAATCGCTTTTTTTTTTTTTTAATTTTGAAAACTGCTTTATCCTTGGAAAATGAGATAACATCTTTTGTTTTGGGTTGTTGAATGTGTCACATTAGTTATAAATACGAAAATCAAAGGAATTCGCTTAATAATTCTCATGTCCATTGCCTGGTGTAGTGGCTAGCATTCTTGGCTGTAGCACCAGAAGTCTGGGTTCGGTTCCCGGCTCTGCCAAGAAATTTTAATTCTGGTCTGAGGGCTGAAACGCTGGGGTACACTCAGCCTCGTGACGCAAAACTGAGAATAGGCGGGTTCGATTCCCATCTCAGCCTTCCTGGAAGTGGTTTTCCTTGGTTTCACCATATTTCTACTCCAGGCAAATACCGGGATGGTTCCTAACTTAAAGCCACGGCCGCCCCCTTCCCAATTCTCACCTGAATAGACCTTCAAATACATAGGCTACAGGAATATAGATAAATCAATAACACAGGTTATCAGACAGAATTCCACACGCACGGGGCTGAGTGACCACGATGCCCATACCCCTCTATACTAGAGCTAAGGGGCTGACCGCACTGTTCCGGCCCTTAGAACGTTAATTCATCGTCATCATCATCATCATCATACTAGGCCTACATGGTTACCTATTCTAAGTAACATCCAACCTCCAGCTCTTCGAAGATCAGAGGCTCTCCTGAAGATCTGGAAAACCATTCGGAAGAACCTCCAGCTACCCATACATACTGATGTAGCAAAAGTAGGTAATCAACGGTTGAAGTCAAGAAAACCACCTTGGCGCTCTGCAGTACTTCTTGAATAATCTTCATTTAACATCTCAGAAGCATGGAAAACTATGTGGGAAGAATCACCAGTATTCAATGCACATCTGATTGAAAACCCTTCCAACCGGATAAAAGGTTTCAAACTCCCCAGACGCCAATGGGGAATTATTAACCGGATCCGTAGGCCTACAGGACAAGGCAAATGTGGATTTCTGCTTCACAAATGGGGTTGGGTTACTTCTGCTAACTGCGATTGTGGAGCTACCCTGCAAACCATCGAACATATTTTTGGTGAATGTCCGCAACGAGCGTTCCTAGGATCAGTAGGTGACATTCATCATGCATCTTCTGAGGCAGTTCAGTGGATTGATGGCCTGGATTTAGAAGTTTAAAGCAAGAAATTGTGTTTATGACTATGTAGGCCTATATAACCGTAGCCTATATATAATTTTATATGTAGGCTAGTGTATATAACTTCTATTATAACTCTGTATCAACATTTTATAAATAATAATCATCATCATCATCATTATAATTATCATAATAATTACTGGGGCTCGATTAGGGATTCGTAACTTATTTTTAAACACAACTCAAATATTATTGGCCAATAGCACTACTAGGGTTTTCAGTTGAGGAAAAAACTATTGTTTATTATTATTATTATTATTATTATTATTATTATTATTATTATCATCGTCAATATTTTAATTGATATGTAGAGTAATTGATTAATAATTTGTTTTGGATATTGTTGTTATCCATTTTTTATTTGTCGCATCGAAACAAGTAATGTTTTATGTTAGGACCTATGTAGATGACAGATGACCTCGATTTTCTTCCCCTAAAATAGCAATAACTAACTAACATGTTATGTAGCTTCTGCTTCGAGTAATTAGGGGCGGATGGCCTCGCTGATCGGTCTATTAAAAGAACAATAACTAGGCCTAACTGATTAGATAAATAAATAAATATAATAATACCGTCATATAACAAGAATGAACCCAGTGCGATTGACAATTAGAATTTTCACCTAATTCCCAAAAAAGAAAACCAAGGGAGCTTGGTTCATTGAGGTCGACAAAGATTTGCAAGAAGTGGGAATTACTATCAAAAACTATTTTGATGTTTCCAAGAAAAGCCTAAGCTTCCAACTGGCAAGAAGTGGACTTCAGAAAGGAAACAACAGCATCGAGAACTAATGCGAAAGTACTGGGAGGATGTTAAAGCTCGATGCAACAAGAAACAGTTGAAATGACGTGGTCCTTTGACTGCCGAATCGGAAGAAGAAGAAGAAGAAGAAGAAGAAGAAGAAGAAGAAGAAGAAGAAGAAGAATTAATAATATTCAATAATAATTTTCCTCATATTTAATTAATTAATAGTTCACTTTAGACTAAGTTACATATTTTTGTTTTCGTCCATTAGTACTTTTTGAGGATCCAACCAACCTTCGGGCTGACTACCTAACAGACAGTCTATCATTAACTAGACCCTATCAAGTAGGCCTAATGTTTCATGCTGTGCAGCTTCTGATCCGAGTAAATAATAGTACATTATGCAACGAGCCTATAATGGCAATAATTAAGACACGAGTATGTTTATAAAACGAGTGTAAGCGAGTTTTATAATTTCCATACGAGTGTCTTAATTACCACTATAGGCGAGTTGCTTACGACTGTTTTTCGACGATAATTATAACTTTATTATATGTTTCAACATAAATATTCATAAATATCTGTGGGATTCAGTTAGTGAACAGGGCACGCTGGCTTTGCTGACTGAACAGAGCACATGCGTGGTCAAGGCACTCCGAAAGCAGAGACCATTCACTTTGCTTGCCGACGTAGAATTATGCTGGATTTTGAGCGCATGCGCGAAGTTATCCTTACCTAATTGGTCACACGACTGTTTCTTGAGTTCTGATTGGTGGGAGAAACTGTTTCATAATGAAAAATAGTATTATAATGAGCCTCATTATCTTAACGTTTTCTGACACATAGGCCTAATGTTTACATTTCGACATCGTCGAACATATTAGCCTATCGATTAAGATATTATTATTAGTCAATTATTATCATTGTTATCTTTGCTAAAAGCAATTGTTAGTTAAAGCTTTTAAAATAATAATTATATGCAAATTATAATATTAAATTTAAAAGAATTCAGACCGTTATATTAATTAATTGATATAAAGAAAGTAAAAAGAGATTTGAAGCCGTTTTTCAATGTTGCCTTAAAATAACAATTAATATTTTACCTTTCAGTTGGTCAAAACTAAGATCATTCCAATTAGCCTACTGGATTATGTGAAAAAAAAAAAAAAAAACCACATGTGATAGTTTTCTTCTTCTTCTTCTTCTTCTTCTAGTTTTCTTCTTCTTCTTCTTCTTCTTCTTCTTCTTCTTCTTCTTCATTAGTCCATAACAATATAGGCTATTGTAGGGTTGCCTGATTTCAAGAATGGGAAAACAGAACACAAGTCCCAAAACATGTTATTTTTTAAATTAAGGTTGTTAAATGTTGTAATAAATAATACACATATGTATTAAATAAACATTACTTAATCAAATACACAATAACTTATTAAAACTAGAAATTGCTGACATATCATATAGGCCTATGACACCAGCAATTTGCAAATACTTTTCATATGAACGACCCTTCGAAAGGATTTTTTAAATTTGTAAGTAAGTTACCTTCTGATAAAATTCAGTACAATTTTGGTTATCATTGTGATATGTGAACAATTCTTGTTTTATCAAACTAATGGAGCTTCTGTTTCTATCATCTCTCCATTTGATATTCATGACAGAAAAAACTCCCTCCGTAAAAGCATTGGAGGGGAAAATGCTGAGTATTAACTTCACAAGGACTAAGATATTCCTTAATTTTGTTGCCCCTAATAAATGTATAACATGTACCCATCTATCTGACACAGACATAGAAATCATTCTCTCTCGAACTTGCACCTGTATCACCACAAAACAAGCTAGATATTACAATCAATTCTGAAGGGGAACATTTGAAACTCGGTGCAAAATTGAATATATTATAAAACAAGTAGTTCCGTGAAGAACTATACAGCCTATTTTCATATATCCTACTTATGTTAATTGCCACTATCAACATACACAATTTCTGTTTGATTGCTGTAATAGATTCGTAGATATTAAGAACCGACTAAATATTTCGGATGGTCGCCATGTTGGATTTTATATATGTAGGTCCTAGAGTTATGTACTGTTACATGCAGATTATTGTGAACGTGTAGTATTCAAACTTCAATCGCATAATTAGGACACAAGAAAAAACAAGGAGATTTTAAAATTTTTCACAGCTGCCATCTTGAGGTTATGGAAACAATTGAAGTAAATTAGATGCCAGTGGATTAACATTCGTATAAGGATTTACTGTATCAAGTTTCACTGCACGCGGATGGTTAAATTGCGAGAAACGTCCATGTGAATATTTATAATTCACGTCACCGCCATGTTGGATTTGTGATCACCAGGTTATTTAAAGTCCTATAGGTGAACTTAAGTTCATAGCCCCTATGAACATTAAAAAATGCAGTTTGATTGCTAAAATAGATTCGTAGATATTCAGAATCGTCTAAATATTTCGGATGGTCGCCATGTTGGATTGTTAAATGTATAGGTCATAGAGTCATGTACCATTAAAGGAAAATTATTGCGTAGGTTCCAGGGGCGGCTCCTGAGGTGGTGCCCGTGTGCCATGGCACCACCAGTGTAATGAAGAGAGAATATGTGACTTTTCCCTCTCAAGAACAGTTTATATTACATTTACATTTTGAGGAAATTGTATACATATTCTGCATTTATTTGAACGAGCGCGCAAACTGACATGCGTTCTGGTGGCGCTTTATTGAAGTACTGAGCCAGAGCCAACCGGCACTACCTACGAACATCAGACCGCATCAGACACTGTACTGCAATAAGGACTAGTTTGGCTTGAGTTTGTTTGTGTTGTGTTGAGACGCATATTACCCTGAGGTAGAGCCAACGGCCTCGTGACGCGGAGCTTCAATTCTATCCACGAGATAGCAGCACGTCACAGGTACAAGCACACACTACATACACGTTAGAACTGCTGAACTGCTTTATCTTTCAACCACTAGAGTACAGCATATGGCAGCACACCACCAGTGGCACCAGCTTGACGATATATCACTGTGTCTTGACTATTAAATAAATTCAAACCACAAAATAGTTTTAGTTCTTTATTGTTTGACATTTAGCAACTTTTTTAGGCTCATATTGATGACGGGGATTATTTGTTCTCTCCTTGTAATGTAAAAAATCGGAATTTTCAACGCGTTTTACTTTGTTTCGTTAATTTAATTTGGCGGCACAGTTTCACGTCCCAAGCGTAAACACAAATTCTCAAGTTTGACTGCAAATGTGTATGAATAGTGTCCGTCGTTAAATAGCTTTTGTGTTCATTTATATTAGATGCAGGGGATATCCTTTCCAATCAATCCGTATGTACGATAAGTAAGGTTGTCTTAGAGGTAGGTCATCATGTTCATTTCATCTCACATATTTATTTTGAGACAGCAACTGAAATTGCGACAAAGAGGCTGTGATCACGTGTGTGTTAGCAATAGCCATGCTTATTTTTTCCTATATAGACATGTTACATAAACTTGCATAGCATCATGCGGCATTGACCATATAAACACCGTTTTAATCTAATAAGTGTGCTTTTTGAATCGATACGTGCAAGCTAGGTTCCTTAATAAAATTTGATTTGTTTCATGTTTGAAGATCGCATAGCTCGAGCGCAACGTACGAAGCCGTAGGAATCTCAATGAGCTCTGTGTCACCTTTCGGAAGTGTAACAATGAATAAAATAAGTGAGTTGTTACAATCTCCATTTAGCGATAGGACCGCTCTTATTAATTCAAATGAAGGTGTTGATCGAGGTTTTGGAACAAATATTTTTGATGAGTAGGCCTAGCATATGTTGTTTTCTTCAAATTATTTTTCTGAGAGGTTTGTTCAATTATAATTCTTAAAAGTGGTTTTTATTTAAAATGCATATGGATCAAAATATGTGTATGATATAATATCGTATGGCCTCGGTGCCAGGTGCAAGCGTTGTTGTTTGACACCCAAAGGGCAGCTTGCTTGTCGAATTTTTGTTGTTCCTTGGAGGGCCATGAAAGTCAAGGAGGTTAGATATCTAAGCTCCTTGACACTTTAGCGCTTTCTAGTAGAGAAAGGAGGAACTTTTGTTTTGGCGAAAAATCCCGAGACTAAAATATTTGTAGTAGTTATGCAATTTCTCAATTCACTTCAGCTGACACTTCAATTAAAAACGTCTTCTACAATAGCACAGTTAAATAATGTTAAACATATAACTTATTAGCGGCTTCGGTGGCGTAGTCGGTAGCATGCTGAGCTTCTATGCCCAAGATAGCGGGTTCAAACCCGGCCGAAGTCGTCGGATTTTTTAAGAGCGTTAAAAATCCCTCAGTATGCCTTCTTTCGGAGGGGAAGTAAAGCCGGCGGTCCCATGTCATAGATTTATGGCATGTTAAAGATCTTTCCACTAATTAGACCTGTGTGAAACTAAATTGGATAGGTTAAGAATGTAAACAACGCTCTTAGGTTGCTACGTTCGTTGCCAAGAGCCGACTGCGGTGGCGTCTAGTAGCTAGTTCTGAACTAGGCCTAGTAGTCGTTGACGGTGGCGTTTGGCGGCAAAAGTAGGAACTATTTGAAAATTCAAAGTTGCAGTCCCTACTTGAATTTAAAAAACAGATACACACACTAATACAGTCATCACAATTAACACCGGTTATCAGACAGATTCTACACACACCCAAAGTACACGGGGCTACATGACCACGTTGTCGCAGCCCCTAAACTAAGGAACCAACCAACCTACCATATAACTTATTGCATAAAATATGCACTATCCGTACCTGCAACTTTGAATGATTTTATTGCAAATTTTGAATATGCTGGCACCACCAAGTGAAAAATCACCAGCCGCCACTGGTAGGTTCATTATTCAAACTTTCACTTCGATCGCATGACTACATCACAAGAAATAAAAACTTAATTTTAAAATTCGCACTGCCGCCATCTTGAGGTTATGTAAACAATTGAACTAAATTAGATACCAGTGGATTACAATGCGTAAAAATATTTCCTGTCCAGGTTTCAGTGCGCTTGGAACATTAAATCGCGAGAAAGGTATAACTTATTTAAAATTTTCAAATTCGCTTGGTCGCCATGTTCCTTTTGTAGTTAACCGGTTTTTGAAAGTCTTATAGGTGGACTTCCAGTAGTGCCCTTTATCTCCGTACAAAATTTTTGGGAGATACCGCTAATATAGAATGCCGGTGAAATATTTCGCACATCCGCCATCTTGTGATTATGTAAACAATTGAACGAAGTTAGATGTCGGTGCATTACAATGTATATAAATATATACTGTACCAAGGTTCATTGCGTTTGGTTGGTCAAATCGCGAGAAACGTCTATTTAAAAGTCGCAAATTCGCTTGGCCTCCATGTTGGTTTTGTAGTTACCAGGTTTTCAAAAGTCACTTACGTGAACTTATAGTAGTTCCCTCTATCACCATAGAAAATGTCAGGGTAATATCGGTAATAGTTTCGGAGATATTGAATGCTGGTGAAATATTTCGCACAGCCGCCATGATGGATTGGTGAGTGGTAACAAAATTTGAAGGGCACGGTCGAGGTCGCCGGGAATAGTGCTATGAACTTTCCGAGTTTCATTGAAATCGCTCCTGCCGTTTAGATTTTATTGGGGGGGGGGGGGGGGACACACACACACGAATCACACACACACGCACACACACACGCACACACACACGGACAAAATGTGATCTCATAAGCCTATTTTTTCAAAATTGAAAATAGGCTAAAAACGGAATATTTGACGTTCCGTTAAGATTAAAACGGGACGCGGAACAAAACAAGAAAAAACGGAATTGTTCCGGGTAAAGCGGACGTCTGGCAACCCTAATAATATAGTCTATATGTCTTAATCACACACAGGCTTAATTTGTTTCATTTTTTTCACATATTCCTGTAATTGGAAATATCTTGTATTGTCAACAACAAGTCAACCCCTGGCACTATACAGCCCATTAAGGGCCTAGGCCGACCAAGCGACCGCTGCCCAGCCATTTGGCCTGCAGATATTGGGGTGACGCGTGTTCAGCGCATCGGATTCCCTCAGCCGTTAATCTTGGTTTTCGTGATCGGGGCGCTGCATTGCTGTCAGATAGCTACTCAATTGTCCTCACGAGGCTGAGTGCACCCCGTTCCAACCCTCACGTCAGTTTTAAAATCCCTGACGGAGCCGGGAATCGAACCTGGGGCCTCCGGGTTAGAGGCAGGTGCGCTACTCCAACACCACGGGGCCAGCTCTATCTTGTATTGACCGACTGAAAACTAAAATATTAATTATAAGGAATGTATTAATAGTACATTATGCAACGAGCCTATAATGGCTATAATTAAGACACGAGTATTTTTATAAAACGAGCGTTTGCGAGTTTTATAATTTCCATGCGAGTGTCTTAATTACCATTATAGGCGAGCTGCATACGACTGTTTATGTTCGACGATAATTATAACTTTATTATATGTTTTAACATAAATATTCATAAATATCTGTTCAGTAACTAGAATTTTGTGATCGGGTGGTGCGCTAGGTAGCATATCTCCGTGCTCCAAGCTCTCTGGCCGACCGACGCATGCGCTCTGTGTGCTTCAATGCCATATGTGCAGATCGTGAACCATTCAGTAAAACTGTCACCGTAGTCGTTTGAAATCAACGCGCTGTGTAGAAATTGGATTTGAGTATATTAAGGTACAGTGCTATTTCTTGTCTCATATTCACCAGTTTATTTACGCAAACATATGGACGGTGCACTTTCGGTAATTTATATAGACATGATGGATTTTGAGCGCATGCGCGAAGGTATCCTTATCTAATTGGTCAAACAACTGTTTCTTGAGCTGTGATTGGTGGGAGAAACTGTTTCATAATGAAAAATAGTGTTATAATGACCATCATTATGATACAGTTTTCAGACACATAATAGTCAGGGTCGAACATAAAATTTATTGAAGAATTTATTTGTACTGTATGGCATGTGAAACTTTTGTTCCTTCTCCTCTTAGATAGAAAAGAATCTAAGAAATTGGGTCGAGTCCCTAGACTCGTACCGCCCTTATGGGGTGTCCCTACCCACATACATAATCTTTTTTACCTTCCCCCACCTTACTTCTTCTCCGCTAACACCTTCTAGTCTCCTTTTTATGACCTCGCATAACAAGAAGCGAGAGAGAGACAAAGGAGCATGTAAGAAGGTGATAGTCCATTTCTTTTGCAAAAGAAAAACAGAGGAATTAATTTACATATATCCCTTATCTCAGTAGTACATGCAGCGGAGGACTTTAAAGCCCCATCTCATGTTAGTTTGATACATGGTACGCACGATCTACTTCATAAAACTCAAGTGTATCATGAGTTATGCGGCACTCCTCAACAGCTCCCGACTCGAGACAGACTTTCTTCTGCCGCTTTAAAGAGATAGTTCACAAAGAAAGATGCACACACTTCACTTAGAAAGGAATTACTACAGTGTCTTGTGTGGATTGGTTTCAATAAGTGATATGATTAATTTAACATAATAGAGGCAGGCTGTCATAAAATAACATTAGATAACAGCACCTCTTAAAACGTAAAATAATAATAATAATTATTATTATAATAATAATAATAATCAGGGAGCAATGGCACATGGCACAAGTCAGGATAGTTCCTATTATCATCTCCAGCACTGCGTGATTCCAAACAACCTAAAGGATTATCTTACAGGGTTGAAATTAGACCCAGGCATTTTTAAGATTATGCAGAAGACAGTCATATTTTCGACGTGTCGCATAATAAGGCTGTTCTTGGCTAATCTCGCCTGAAGGAGTGGGGGAAAAGTGTAAATCTAGTACGGAATACAATCACCAAGAATTTGCTTCTTATGATGTACTAGCAGATACCCGCGGCTTCGCTCGCGATCAAGACAATGGGGACGATGCATTATTGCTGATAATTGGTATAGTCTATTCTATTACAGCAATCGCGGCTACAGGTGGGTTCATTCTAATTCTGAAAATTCTGATACATACAGTGTATTGATATGAGCAGCAAAGGGGAATTTTATAGAGTTGTGAAAGTCTGCAGGGTACGTTTTTGGTTTTGCCATCTTCTGCTGGGACATAACGACTTTGTTGTCAGGATACTCGCGAGCACGCCACATACAGTTGCCCATGGGAAAAAATGGTTTTGTCTAAATGTACACATGCTGCTGTTAAGTGTGTGTCATTGCGCTTTGGTAATAGAAATTGCGAATATTGTTTGAAGAGGGAACTGCACTCCTGCACACTGGAATGGCAAATCTATCGGAATATGGGGAATTAAATGTATTTTTCCTTAAGCTATTCATTTGTAATTTTGCCACACTTATTGATGATTTGAACGTCAACATGTCGCTATTAATAGACCTATAGTAAAATATCTCTCACCTTGGCCGCTGATGTAGCCTACATTATGCAGTCTCTTCCAGTGTTACATCCCAGGGATTGAAATTCTCCAACAACCTTTTTGCCTCACATGCCTCTCTAAGTAATTAAAATTCCCGATTGTTGTTGTTTGAGTCTTCAGTTTTTTGACTGGTTTGATGCACCCCTCCATGCCTCCCTCTCCTGAGCTAATCGTTTCATCTCTACATAGCTACCACACCCTACATCCGAGGCAATCTGTTTAACCCTGGTCTACCCCTACAGTTCTTGTCCTCGGCAAGCAACTAAGCTAGCTATTCCTGGGTGTCTTAATATGTGTCCTACCAACCTATCTCTTCTCTTCATTAGCAGTCGCCAGAAACATCTCTCCTCTCCCACTCGACTTAATAGCTCTTCATTTGTTACCCTATCTACCCATCTGAACTTCATCATTTTCCTGTAACACCACGTTTCAAACGCTTTAATTCTTCTCTTTCAAAAATCACTTACCGTGGCCAGGAGCGAACCTGCAAGCTTGGTAGACCGACACGATAAGCACTCACCCACCGGACCAACATCGATTATGATGATGAATAGCAGGTGGAGACTGCCGTTGGGATAACTTCACTCAGGGAATGGCACCCCTGCCCATCCAGCCCCAGGTCCCTCTGGCCCGGAGGGTAGTACCTGGTAAGCGTGGGGTAGGTAGGACTGCTGAGCCGTAGTGAAGGCAACCTGCCTAGGAGACGGAGAACTCCAAAATTAAACCTACAATAGTTGCGTCTGGCCCTGAACGGGCGGCTGCCAACAGCGTCTTTATCCCATGTTAGGGACCACTGATAATGAAAACCTGGCTGTAGGTATAAAGAGCAAACCCGTCTAAAGCATGATGGAGAAATTAACGAGTAATGACTCGGATGAAATGCCGCTGCCTGGGGAGCGCCAAGGCACGTCTGGAGCCAGTGTTAGACGCGGCAGTATGCAAGCCACCGGTGGTAGAGGGCTGAACAGGCGGGCCCCTACCGGGCAAGATCACGAAAACACTACAGCCGACAAGCGTTTGCAAGAAGAGCCTGAGCAACGATGTGAATCACTACTTCACCTGCTGAAGGTGCTGCACAGGTAACTCAACCTGTGCTCACCCAGGCAGGATGCCACGACAGCATATTAAATGGACAAAAGTCATGAACAAAAGATAATACGCACTTATTTTAGGGTTACTGACGTCGGGCAGAATTCAGTTGGTTACATTCTGAATTTCGGTTGAATTACCCTGAACTAACTGTTACCGAACAGAGAGTATCTGATCATTACAGGGTTATTCTCCGGAATAATTGTATCCCTGAAGCCATAATGAACACCATTAACGAAGCGTTACGGCGTGAGAAGGAAGGCGTGTCTGGAGATACCCAGAACAGTTTTCCTGAAGAACTGGAGTCGGCACTAGCTGATAGCCAGAACCTTCAAGAATTTGATTCAGTTTCTATGCAAATTATCGATCATCACCAGATTGGAAAGTTGAAGAATGAAGGCTACAGTCATAGATAGAGTTTTATGGAGCTGATGTAACTTGCAGGTCGAAAATACCAAAAGTCAACGGTTCAAGAAAGCTGACATAGATACTGAGTATCATGAATCAGGATGTTTTGCCAGAAAATGTTGAAGCATCTGCAAATCTGGAATCTCTTCATACTATTATTTACTGTGGTGCAGTAACTTTTGTGAGAGCTATGGGTATTGAACAACGTGAACGAGAAAAGCAAATGCCATCGATGCCAAACTGAGAAAGAACACTTGTTGAAGGAATTGAACAGCTCAGGGTAGATATTGCAATAATGACACAATATGTTCGTGGTACAAGAACAAGAAATGTACTGAGGAAAGCTGAGCATATAATGAGACAAATCACAGACCACACCCAGCGAGATGTACCGAATTCAACACCTGAAAGTGCCTAGATACTTCGAAACAAAGGCTGTCCGTTTTGTCCACCAGACTTGCAAAGTATTGGGAGAGAATGAAGAGGAAGAAAGATAACTCCCTTTTCGCCAACTCAGCGAGATAAGATTTTATCAGACTCAGGGTAAGATAAAGGATTCTGCGGACAAAAACTATCAGACTAAAGAAGAAATTCAAGAATTTTGGGGTAAACAACTGAATACACCATCTCATCATGACACTGGATCAAGTTGGGTAAGAGAAGAACAGCAAGCTTCCCAAATATTTGAGCAAATGCAGCACGAGGAATTCACCACAAATGATATTAAGGAAGTTATCAACAAGTTGGCGAATTAGAAAGCCCCTGGCCGTGACCAGATTCAGAATGTTTGACATAAGAAGTTCTGGAGCATCCACGATCGACTAGGTGAGTTCATTAATGATGCCATCCTTCATCCCGATAGCTTACCAGAATTCCTCACACGTGACATTACATATTTGCTTCAAAAATATCTTCAGAATAGGCTACGTGGAACCTTACAAAATATCATCCGATCACATGTCTGCCCACGTTTTATAAGATCATTAAATCATGCCTGGCTGACTGGATATATGCAAACTGTGAAAGAAACAACATAATTGCCGTGCAACAGAAAGGTTGTAAAAAGGGTTCAAAAGTGTGCAAAGATCAACTAATAATTGACCCAGTTTTGTGCGGCGAAGCACATTTAAATCACCAAATCCTTTATATGGCGTACATCGATTATAAGAAGGCCTTTGACTCTGTGTCCCATGACTGGCTAGTAGCAGTGCTGAGATTATATAGGAACGATGAGGTATTAGTAAGTTTCTTGGAAAGGGTTATGTCAGCATGGCAAACTAGACTGTGTCTCAGTTCACCACGCATAGACATATGAACCGATGAGATATCGATTCGGAGAGGCATCTTTCATGGAGACTCCCTTAGCCCCTTATCGTTTGTGCTGGCAATAAATCCTTTATCTACCCAGCCTAATTCTACTCACTACGGCTTTTCTATCAAAATTGGAAAGAGAGTTTGCACTCGGCTAAATCATTTGCTATACATGGACGACCATAAACTATATTCCGAAACACAGTCACATCTGGCAAACTTGCCGAGAATAGTTGAGACATTCTCACGAGACATACAAATGGGGTTTGGTTTGGGCAAGTGTCGGATACTAAAGGTGGTGAGAGGAAAAGTACAGAAGCCCGGGTATGAGCTGGAAGATGGACAGCATATTAAGGCTATGTTGACAGAAGACACCTACAAATAATTAGAAGTAAACCATGCTAGGAATAAAGAAACATCTGTCCTGTGATTTGTCAAAAGATTAAAACAAATCATAAAAACGCACTTGAACAGCAAAAACCTAGTGAAAACCGTTAACACGTATGCTGTGCCTGTGCTGAGCTACTCCTTTGGCACAATCAAATGGTGTAAAATGGACATCGAAGGTCCTGAGGGGTAAATGAAAACGATGCTCACAAAAGGAAGGAAACATCACCCACGATCTTCAATAGAGTGAATGACAGTACCCAGAAGCCTAGGTGGACGTGGGCTCGTTGACATTTATAACCAGATGAAACGACAGATAGCATTCTTAGGGAGTACTTCTAGCAGAAGCGAGATCATGTGTACTTCACAGAGCCATCAGTGAGGCGGACAGATCAACGCCATTGGTCTTATGTCAACAAGAGAATCAACACTACCTACATACTGATCTTCAGAAGATGGAAGCATGGAAAGCAAAACTTTGTACGGAAGACATCCAAATGATGTGAGTCAAGCAAATGTTGATGTAACTGCGTCAAACAACTGGCTCACTTCAGGACAGATCTTTCCATAAACTGAAGGTTTTATGCTTGCAATTAAAGGCCAAGTCATCCCTAAAAGGAACTATCTCAAGTTCATTGCAAAAGATCCCGCTGTACCAGATGATAAGAGCGGCTGCGGCTGTCAACAGCCAGAAACAATACAGGATATTACATCTGCACATAGGTATTTCCTGTCGACGCAGCACAAACATAGGCATGATGCAGTTGCAAAAATCTTGCATCAGGAGTTGGCTGATAAGTTTCAGCTTCTAAGAGGGAAGAAAGTTCACTAAAGGTCACCAATATCAGCCAGAGTGTGTTCTTGAAAGCAAAGAATGCAAGTTGCATTGGGACTGAACTATTCTGACTGATCAGTAGAGACGAGAATTATAGGCACTAAAAACAGTTAAAATAGGCAGGCATATAGGCTCTTAAAATAGCCAAAATAGGCATGTAAATAGGCACTAACGTGTAAATAGGCAACAAAATAGGCATGAAAATATTTCTTATAATTTTATAACATATTTAATTACTATAATAAGAATTAACAACAAGCAACTTTTCAATATTTTCTGGTAATAAGTTTGTTCTCCTGTCATGAAGAATGTTTTTATATGGAGAGAAAGATCTCTCAACATCACATTAAGTGATTGGGCAAAACTTTAACGAAGCCACTGCATCTGGTTTTAGGTCATTTGCTTCATCTACCTCACGTCGTAGCACACTGGCTACCTTTACCACTGCTTCCCATCCTGGATTCCTCTGCAGTACCCTATCAAACTTTTCCCTGACAGCGGCTATCTTCCCAGAGGTTCCTTCCAAACTTCCCCTGACTACTTCAACAATCCTACATGACTCCACCAGGGGTATTCCACTCATCTTTATTTTCTGTTTCCTGCATGATGTGTACCCACAAGCCTGCAATCCTCGTTGAAAATTAGAAAACCGCGTAATTTGAAATTGTGGCATTCGCCCATAACCTTACGTTTTGCCACAATTTAGCAAGACTCTAGAGGGGATGCTAGAGGCTTGTTGGCAGCTTCGCGGCCCTAACCTGGGAGCTTAACGCTCCCCCAGACTAGAGCCCCACATAGCGCTGGTGAAAGTTACTCGCGACTTTTTCAAAAAAATTGCATTTACGTTGTAAATCTCTATTTTCACAGGAAATGAGTCAGAGTTCAAAATATCGATTTTTAATTTCCATCCACTCTGGGACAAGAGACCACCAGCGTTCTAACTCCTCGTTCAGTAATTAAATGATTATTTACATTTTATATATACATTATTGAGAGTTAAATGTCTAATACAGCATTGCAACAAAACAACTTGCCGCAATACATAAATTAATAGGCCTATAAATGCTACAATGAAATGCGATCGTACTTCTCAATCACCAAAACATAAAATAAACAAACGAATTAACTCTTTACAGCAAGCTTGGCAGAAGACTACTCTTCCATCGGAAGTGAAATTGGTATCCCCTGTGATCCACTGCTTCAGCCAGTAAGACTTCGATAATTTATATTTCGGCATTGCCACGGACACACTTCTTCTTCGCAATAAGTCACAGAAAGTTCTGAATCTGAAGTGAAGATAAAGCGTACGCTTACACAGTTCGCATCGAGAGGGAGGTACGGGAACATAATTCGACGTTGATTGGTTCTCGCATGTGTCTTGCGAGGTTGGAGGGGTTGAAGGCTTCGAGGTCAAATTGTTCCTTGTTTCTTCTGATGGAAATTTCCCAAGCGCTATTTCTGGTGACTTCTGAGAATTCCCATTCTTTTTCGCGGGGTCAACACATATTGAGAAATGAGAATATAATTCTGTCGAGCACACCAGCTGCAATATAATGCAATTTAAAATACAGTCAAAAGGCATCAAATAGGCAATTATACTCCAAATAGGCACAAACCCTTGAAATAGGCATTTATAGGCACAATAAAACCAACGAAATCTAGCCTAAAAGAACCTGAAACGGATTTATATCTCGAAAGCCTACGTTTCCAAACAAAGGAATAAAATAGGCAAATAGGCAAATTCCCGTCTCTACTGATCAGTCTGTATCACACAACAGGCCGGATCTGGTGGTTGTCAGAAAGACAATGAATCAAACTACCTTGATTGATGTTACGATTCCTAACAGAAATCTCCAGTCAAAACACATAGAGAAGATCAGCAAATATAGCGAGTTGATCGGCCCTATCAAAAGGCTATGGCATGTATAACGGGTAAAGACTATACCTATCATTGTCCTAAGTACGAGCGTGATCCCAAGTACCTTGCTGCAAGGCCTTAAACAACTGGATCTGGATACGCAACTGTACAAACTAACGCAGAAGGCAGTAGTTCTCTCAACAACCCGAATCGTTCAGAAGTTCAAGGATAGTGACTTTCTAGCTTACAAGTGGCTGTTCCAATAACTATGATTCCCTGAAGCCCGTATAGTTATGTTGTGATGTACCAGCAATGTGTTATATGTAATGTATAAAACAATAGTAATAATAATAATAAACAACAGCAAATCTCCTTCACAAAACGGTGATGATGAGCACCAACAAGAACTACACGAAGAAAACAGTTAAGACGAAATATGGGCGGGTAAAGTCACGAAAGAGTTCAAATAACTCAGAGAGATCATCAACAACAATGGAATGGACAAAGAGGCAATAGAAAACAAAAGATTTAAACTAGAAAATCTAAACTTTGCCACCAAAGATATATACAACAAAAAGAACCTATCCATTAACGCAAAGATTAAGCACTACAATGCTGTGGTAAAACCGGTGGTTCTAACTTATATGGTGTGGAAATGGCGACTTGACGAGCCTGGAAAAGCTCCTGAAGATTGAAAGGAGAATACTGAGAAGGATTTACGGCCCAAGAGTGGTCCAGGGAAACTACAGACTAATTGTAAGATCAAACAAGGAGATATACGAAAGGGTGGAAGACCTGGAAACAAATATCAAGAAAAGGCGACTGAGTTTCTATGGACACATGGTCAGAATGGATCCAGCAAGGATGAATAAACTAATTGTTGATAAAATATACAATCTGAAGAGCCAGGAGGGCTACACCAAGCAGATAAGGAAGAAATCAGGAGACTAGGAATCACAGATGAAGACTGTCAAGACAAAAAACAATTCAGGGAAAGACTTTCTAACATGAAGGTTCTTGTGGAAGAAGAGAGAGAGTGCAGGGGAGGAGGATGGGCAGAAGAGAGAAAGGCGCAAAACACTGAAAGAATGAAGGAAGAAAGAACGATGCGAAGGAAATGAAGTGATATTTGCGTGGTCCTTAGTTTTGACCGGTTTGCAAGGTGAAAAAAAAACTGCAATCAAGGGAAGAACAAAAATCAAGGAACTTGGAAATGGTACAAACAAAGGCCGCTAGATTTCCAGAAAGTTGGAACTTCTGGAAAATGGCCAATTAAACGTAACCTAGTTATGAATTTGGATACACCAAATATTTCCAGAAACTTGACGCATTTGGAAGAATGCTAATTAACCATAGGTATGAATTTGGTTATTTCCAGAAAGTTGTTACTTCTGGAAGAAGGCTAATTAATCATAGTTATCAATTTATATACACCAAATATTTCTAGAAAGTTTGTACTTCTGGAAGAAGGCTAATTAACCGTAGTTATGAATTTGTATACACCAAATATTTCCAGAAAGTTTGTACTTCTGGAAGAAGGCTAATTAACTGAAGTTATGAATTTGGATACACCAAATATTTTCAGAAAGTTTGTACTTCTGGAAGAAGGCTAATTAACGGTAGTTATGAATTTGGATAGACTACACCATATATTTCCAGAAGGTTTGCACTTCTGGAAGAATGCTAATTAACCGTACAGTAGTTATGAATTTGGATACACCAAATATTTCCAGAAAGTTGGAACAATTGGAAGAAGGAGAGTTAAACGTAGTTATATAATTTGATTCATCAAATATTTTTGGAAAGTTGGAACTTTTGGAAGAAGGTATGTTAAGGATAGAAATGAATAAAGGTGGAATTGGATGGAATATCAAAGGGAGAGACGTGTGAGATGAAGGGAATGAAGCAAAGGCTGTCTTGATCTCTGTATGGTAGTGAACGGCACGGAAACCAGCAACACAATTACATAGGGTGGTGGGTGGAGGGAAAGCTTTAGTAGTTGTAGTAGGAAGACTCTAGCGCTACGGAGACAAAGGGAGTTACTCTTTAACAAAGGAATAACGTAAACCGCATGCAACAAGAGCGAACGAGCGAGCACGGAAGGTTGGCAGGCTGGCAGGCGCTGGTGCTGCTTTGTATAGCCTAGTGGTAATGATTGAAGTTACTCCTACCCTCTCACTCTCCTAGTCTTTGATCGCTGACGGGTGGATGGAGTGGGGACGAGAGGCTTCACCCCTCAACCACATACACGTACAGCTTTCTCAAGTTTGAAGGCACCATAATTTAATACTAATTGTATAAGTTAGCTGAATTATACAAGCTGCTGAACTAGCTCGAAGCTCTGCAGGAGAATGGAAGGCTTGGTTACTAGTTGCTTGCTAGGCTTTTCTTAATGAAAACTCTATGCCTTGTCGAGCAAAGTTAATTGAAACTATTTTTATTTGCTATAGCAATATTTTGGGGAACCAGCAGAGACAAAATCAATCAAATTCATGCAAATATTTGGGCGTTCACGTAAGGAATGATTAAACGATATGAAATGGAGTAGTCATGTAGGATGTGTAGCTTCTAAAGCTTACAAACCTCTGCACTTTGTAATGAGGGTATTAAAAGTAAGTAATGCCTCAGCTAAAGAATTAGGATATATGCCACTTGTAAGACCTATTCTGGAATACGCCTCAGCGGTTTGGGATCCATATCAAGTAGAAATCATTAATAAGTTGGAATTGGTACAAGGAAAGGCCGCTAGATTAGTGCTGAGTGACTTTAATCCCAGGAGCAGTGTGAGCCGTAGGGCCTATGTTAAAGAAATTTAGGTGGGAATTACTTGAGGCTAAGAGGATGAAATCTAGACTCTGCGCTATGTACAACATGTATAGGCCTACAAACCATCCAGCATGGGGTGAGCTTAGCAAACGTATGGGAAAGCCCACTTGCATGAGTAGGAGTGATCATTCTTTCAAAGTTAAGTGCCGACCACAGCGTTCAAATTATGGTAAATATTCTTTAGTACACCGCGCCATTGATCTGGAACTCTTGACCTGCCGCAGTTTTTAAGGAGGGACCCTACTGGGTTTTCTATGTTTTGTGATTACCATCCAATTGACATGAAATTCTTGGATTGAGATGTTGTTAATAACATAAAGAATTTCCCAAAATTTTAACCTGATTGAGTGGTTAGTTTTGAAAATATGATCATTTAAAAAGAAAATTGTTGATTTTCAAAATGTCCCAGGTGCAACAATTTTACATTTCCCATCTCAAAACTTTTTCATTATAGTGAAGAAGGACTAATTAATACATTGTAGTATTATTTTTATAGTCTGGTTAGTAGGCCTACTTCTATGTTATAAAGGTATTTTTGATACATTGTATAAAACTTACAAAAAACTCCAATATTCCATGGCCTGGCACATCATAATTCAAACATTTACCAACCATTTTCAAAGTGAATACTACAAATTATGAATACTATGAAACTGTATGTGTATTTTAAATTTCAAGTCATTTTGATCAAAACTGATGCGCATGGAGCATTTTGAACACTGAAAAAATACACTTTCGAGAAAAAGCCATTTTAGTAAGCAGACACGTTTCAAATGAACATACCTGCCTCAGAACTTGCCAGCACCATACATATCCCCTTCCTTGTACTTTTTTCTTTCTTCTGTCTTGGTTTTTGCCAGTTTCATCTTTTTCCTAGCAGTTTTTATGTCAAGTTTAGTCCTAGCTATGCTCTTCTTTTTTCGCACTTCGACCCTGTCTTTGCTTATCTTACGTACACTGTCACTTATTTCTCTGCCTAAAAGGGACATTTTCAGTTTCTGAGTAGCAAGTTTTTGGAATGGCCGAGAAACTCATCAACTTGGTAGCGATCTGCTTGAGCGATACACGCGGTAAGATAACAAGTAGTTCCGTGAAGAACTATACAGCCTATTTTCATATATCCTACTCATGTTAATTGCCTCTATCAACATACAAAATTTCAGTTTAATTGCTGTAACAGATTCGTAGATATTGAGAACCGTCTGAATATTTCTGATTGTCGCCAAGTTGGATTTTTAATTTTGTACTATTACATTAATATTATTGTGTACGTGTGGTATTCATACTTCAATCGCATGATTAGAACACAAGAAGTAAAAACGAGATTTTAAAATTACGCACAGCAGCCATCTTGTGATTATGCAAACAATTGAAATAAATTAGATGCCAGTGGATCAACATTTGTATAAGCATTTAACGTGCAACGTTTCACGGCACTCGGATAGTTATTTCGCGAGAAACGTCCATTTAAATATTTATACTTCGCGTCGCCGCCATGTTGGATTTGTGCTAACCAGGTTACTGAAGTCCTATAGGTGAACATATGTTCATAGTCTCTATGAACATAAAAAAAATTCAGTTTGGTTGCTGTAAAAGATTCATAGATATTGAGAGCCGTCTAAATATTTCGGAAGCTCACCATTTAGGATTGTTATATATATAGGCCATAGAGTTATGTACCATTCAAGGACAATTATTGCCTAGGTTCATTATTCAAACTTTCACTTCGATCGCATGATTACGACACAAGAAATAAAAACTTAATTTTAAAATTTCGCACATCCGCCATCTTGAGGTTATGTAAACAATTGAATTAAATTAGATGGCAGTGCATTACAATCAGCAAAATCATTTACTGTACTACATTTCACTGCGCTCAGAGAGTTAAATCACGAGAAAAGTCTATTAAAATATTTCAAATTCGCTTGGTCGCCATGTTTGTTTTGTACTTTACAGGTTTATGAAATATACATAGGTAAACTTGTATCAGTACCTTTCATCACCGTACGAAATTGCAGGGTGATATCTGTAACAGTTTCGGAGATATAGAATGTCAGTGAAATATTTCGCACAGCCGCCATTTTGAGGTTATGTAAACAATTGAACTAAATTAGACTCCAGTGCATTACAATGCGTATACACATTTGCTGTACCAAGTTTCATTACGTTTGGATAGTTAAATCACGAGAAAAGTCTATTTAAAAGTCTCAACTTCGCTTGACCGCCATGTTGGTTTTGTAGTCACCAGGTTTTTGAAAGTCTCATAGGGGAACTTCTAGTAGTGCCCTTTATCACCGTACACAATTTTAGGGCGATATCGGTAATAGTTTCGGAGATATAGAATGCTAGTGAAATATTTTGCACAGCCGCCATGTTGGATTGGAGAGACGTAACAAAATTTGAAGAGCACGGTCGAGGTCGCCGGGAATAATGCTATGAACGTACCGAGTTTCATTGAAATCGCTCCAGCCGTTTAGATTTTATTAGGGGGACACACACACACACACCTCACACACACACACACACACACACACACGCGCACACACACACGGACAAAAGGTGATCTCATAAGCCTATTTTTTCAAAATTGAAAATAGGCTAAAAATGGGAAATCGAGTGACGGAGAATTTTGAAATTTTGACGGGTCTCAGGCAAGGAGACGGTTTATCTCCTACACTGTTCAATTTTGCCTTGGAGAAGATCATACGTGAGACCTTTCGAGAGAATTTTGAAGGAATCCAAGTCGAAGGGAAGAACCAAGCATACCTTGCCTACGCAGATGATATCAGTTTACTCTCCAACTCTCAGGAAAAGTTGAGGCAAATGACCAGAGCACTCAAGGCAGCTGCCAACAAATTTGGGCTAATTGTGAATGAAACCAAGACGGAGTACCTCAATATGACTCGTGGGCAAGGCCACGTTTTTGGGCAACTACAGTCACTCCGGGTAGGGGACCATTCATACAAGAGGGTCCATGAATTTAAGTACCTAGGATCGCTTATCACAGAGAACTTATCATGTGAGGCAGAAATCAACACCAGGATCCAAGCAGGAAACCGAACTCTCTACAGCTTAACACAGCTTCTTCGGTCCAGATGTCTCTCCAGACAGTTCAAAATTCGTCTGTATAAAACTCTGATCCAACTCGTTGTATTATATGGATGTGAGAAATGGAGTATCCGAATACAGGACTTTGATAAACTACTCGTTTTTGAGAGAAAAGTTCTTCGGAATATCTTCGGACCGGTGAGGGATGTACACACGGGTGAATGGAGGATTAGACACAATCATGAAGTAGAAGACCTGTACCCATGATGCCAATATAGCTGGAACCATCAAAACCAGAAGACTGCAGTGGGCTGGACATGTAGCCCGGATGGAAGACCACCGATGGCCACGGAAGCTACTGGATTTCATCCCCACGGGAAGGAGACCACCAGGGAGACCAAGGAAGCGGTGGAGTGATGGACTCCATCAAGATCTGCAACAGGCAGCGATACGTGTGGACAATTGGCGGATGGCTGCTATGGATAGGAGACGATGGAGAAGGACACTTGCATCAGAGCGCGGTCCACGGAGCCTGATCGCGTAGAAGAAGAAGAGTAGCAAGTGCACCCATATTAAATACACTTACAGCATTGCCATGTCTACTCTTGATTTTGTGGAAAAGAATGTTTGGGTTCTGATTCACTATCAACAACCTCAGTAATAGATTTGTCACCCCCTCGTTCCCTAATATTTACACAAGCCCGTTCACTCATTTTTGATTTCCTGCTCCTATGCTTCTTCCAACGACTATGAACGGAGTGCATTTTACAAACTTCACACCACAAAACCAATAAAATAACCATAAATCAAATAAGTTAGACAACTGCAAGTTATAAAATCACGAAGCAACTTTAAAACAATAACAGTTCCTAACAAACCATGTGCTTCCTGTAGCCTACCCCGTAATCACATAATCACTTAATTTGACCTCAATTCAAAGAAAGCGATCTTTTCCAGTTACTATAGGCTTGAAAATAATAAATATGAATTCACATAACATCTCAAGTTTCCAACAGTAAAGTAAAGGAAAACTAAAAACATTTTATTTCTAATAGTTTCTAATATGAAATGTGCGTCTGGTTACCGTATACACCGAGAGATGGCAGCACTTGTTGTGTACATTATCTGAGCTTTTGCCAGATATTTCAAACATAAAAATACGAAAAAACCAGGGTATGTCTAACATGAGCACAGGAAATGTGGGTGTGACCGATTAAAGCGCCATGCACGCACAATTTAAATGGCTCCCACACTCGAGACTGACTGCTCCCGAGCTCCGACCCCCGCTCCTTTTTACCCGAAGGCGAGAAGCTAAATGACCGCGATGTCCAAACCTCTAAAATGAAACAACAACTTCATAGCGTAGTGACTGCGGCTTCGCTGGCGGACTTCGTAGCATGCTGAACTGCTGTGCCCAAGATCGCGGGTTCAAACCTGGCCGAAGTCATCGGGTTTTTAAGAGCGTTAAAAATCCCTCAGCATGCTTTCCTTCGGAGGGGGAGTAAAGCTGGCGGTCCCATGTCATATATTTATGGCATGATAAAGAACCTTCCACTAATTACACTTGTGTGAAGCTAAGTTATATATAGGTTAAACATTCGACAAACGCTCTTAGGTTCCGTCGTTCGTCACCAGGAGCCGACTGCGGTGGCAGCTGGCAATCAAGTTCTGAACTAGTAGTCGTTGACGGTGGCGTTTGGCGGCGAAAGTAGGAACTACTTGAAAACAAGTAGTTCCGTGAAGAATTATACAGCCCATTTTCATATATCCTACTTATGTTAATTACCTCTATCAACATACACCATTTCAGTTTGATTGCTGTAATAGATTCGTAGATATTGAGAACCGACTAAATATTTCGGATGGTCGCCATATTGGTATTTATATATGTACTGTAGGTCCTACAGTTATGTACTGTTACATGAAGATTATTGAGTACGTGTAGCATTCAAACTCAATCACATGATTAGGACACAAGAAGTAACAAAGAGATTTTAAAATTTCGCTCAGCTGCCATCTTGTGGTTATGGAAACAATTGAAATAAATTAGATGCCAGTGGATTAACATTCGTATAAGGATTTACTGTACCAAGTTTCACTGCACTAGGATGGTTAAATTGTGAGAAACGACCATGTGAATATTTATCCTTCGCGTCGCCGCCATGTTGGATTTGTGATCATCAGGTTATTTAAAGTCCTATAGGTGAACTTAAGATCATAGCCCCTATGAACATAAAAAAATCAGTTTGATTGCTATAATAGATTCGTAGATATTCAGAGCCATCTAAATATTTCGGATGGTCGCCATGTTGGATTGTTAAATGTATAGGCCATAGATTCATGTACCATTAAAGGAAAATTATTGGGTAGGTTCATTATTCAAACTTTCACTTCGATCGCATGACTACGACAAAAGAAATAAAAACTTAATTTTAAAATTCGCACAGCCGCCATCTTTAGGTTATGTAAACAATTGAACTTAATTAGATACCAATGCATTACATTGTGTAACTTATAAACATTAGGCTACCTTTACCAGATTTCATTGCGTTTGGAACATTTAATCACGAGAAAGGTCTATTTAAAATTTTCAAATTCCCTAGGCCGCCATGTTCGTTTTGTAGTTAACCGGTTTTTGAAAATCTTATAGATGAACTACCAGTAGTGCCCTTTATCTCCGTACAAAATTTCAGGGTGATACCGCTAATAGTTTCAGAGACATAGAATGCCGGTGAAATATTTCGCACATCCGCCATCTTGTGGTTATGTAAACAATTGAACCAAGTTAGATGTCGGTGCATTACAATGCGTATAAACATATACTGTACCAAGTTTTATTGCGTTTGGTTGATTAAATCGCGAGAAACGTCTATTTAAAAGTCGCAAATTCGCGTGGCCGCCATGTTGGTTTTGTAGTTACCAGTTTTTCAAAAGTCACATAGGTGAACTTCTAGTAGTTCCCTTTATCACTGTAAAAATTCCAGGGTGATATCGGGAATAGTTTCGGAGATATTGAATGCTGGTGAAATATTTCGCACAACCACCATGTTGGATTGGTGAGACATAACAAAATTTGAAGGGCACGGTCAGGGTCGTCCGAAATAGTGCTATAAACTTACCGAGTTTCATTGAAATCGCTCCAGCCGTTTAGAAGTTATTAGGGGACACACACACACACCTCTCTCACACACACACACAACCACACACGCACGCACGCGCACTCACACACACACGGAAAAAAGGTGATCTCATAAGCCTAATTTTTCAAAATTGAAAATAGACTAAAAATTAATGTAATGTCTGCAGTCCTTACTTGAATTAAAACGTATAACACACACTAATACAGTCATCACAATTAACACCGGTTGTCAGACCGATCCTACACACACCCAAAGTACACGGGGCTACATGACCGCGTTGCCGCAGACCCTAAACTAAGGAACCAACCAACCATCGTAGTGACTAGCATTCTTGACTGGCACCGTGGAGATTCGGGTCTAGTAAGAAATGTATTTCAGGTCAGAGGGCTGGGACGGGGTAAACTCAACCTCGTGGAGCAAAACTAAGAAGTGGTGGATTCAATACCCACACCCGCCATCCTAGAAGTGGTTTTCCGTGGTTTCCCCACTTTCAATTCGGGCGAATGCTAGGCTTGCACCCAAATTAAGGCTGTGCCTCCTCCTTGAAAATCCTAGCCTCAATTAAACCCAAATTATTGTTGTTGTTGATTCATATAGAGCTTTGCGACATCGTGGTCATGTAACTTCGTGTAGCCTACATGGGTGTGTGTAGAATTAGTGTGATAATCAGTGTTATTGTGATGGCTGGATTAGTGTATTTGTAATTCAGATGAGGATTGGAAAGGAGGCAGCCGTGGCCTTAAGTTAAGAGCTCTCCTGTGATTCGCCTGGAGTAGATGTGGGAAACCATGGAAAACCACTTCCAGGATAGCTGAGGTGGGAATCGAAGCCACCTCTTCTCAGTTTTGCCTCACGAAGCTGAGTGCACACCGTCCCAACCCTCACACCAGAATCAAATTTCTTGGCAGAGTCAGGAATCGAACCCGAAACTCCGGGCCGACAGGCAACAATGCTAGCCACGACACCAGGAAGTGGACGTGATCATTTAGCTGCTTATGCTTGGGCGTGTATATATATATATATATATAATTTGTCTTATAACCTGTGTTATTGTGGTGTCTGGAGTAGACGAGAGTTGGGAAGGAAGCGGCCCTGCCTTTAAGCTAAGAACTATCCCGGCATTTGACTGGAGTAGAAGTGGGAAATCAAGGAGCACCATTTGCTGGATAACTAAGGTGGAACATATATTTAATAACCTAAATGTAAACGATCTGATGACTACCGCTTGACGATCGAAACTGGCCATCCAAGTTAATCTATTTATTAACCTCATGTAATATTTTCAGGTTTGGAGAAACACCCATTACAATTGGGTACAATCATGTTGACTGACTGAAAATCATTAGCTATGGATTTAATTACAGAGGTGCCCGAATTATCATGGAAAAGCTGAGTAGAACCAAATTCCTTATGGCAAATTAAGATACGATGCATTAAAATTGTTTATGTTCGACCCTGACTATTATAGGCCTATGTCTGATAACTGTATCATAATGATGGTCATTGTAACACTATTTTTCATTATGAAACAGTTTCTCCCACCAATCACAGCTCAAGAAACAGTTGTTTGACCAATTAGATAAGGATACCTTCGCGCATGCGCTCAAAATCCAACATGTCTATAGAAATTACCGAAAGTGCACCGTCCATATGTTCGTGTAAATAAACTGGTGAATATGAGACAAGAAATAGCACTGTACCTTAATATCCCCAAATCCAATTTCTACACAGCGCGTTGTTTTCAAACGACTTCGGTGACAGTTTTACTGAATACTGGTGCACAATCTGCACATATGGCATTGAAGCACACAGAGCGCATGCGTCGGTCAGCCAGAGAGCTCGGAGAACAGAGATATCCTACCCAGCGCATCACCAGATCACAGCATTCTAGTGACTGAACAGATATTTATGAATATTTATGTTAAAACATAGACTATAATAATGTTATAATTATCGTCGAACATGAACAGTCATATGCAACTCACCTATAATGGTAATTAAGACACTCGTATGGAAATTATAAAACTCGCTTATGCTCGTTTTATAAACATACTCGTGTCTTAATTATAGCCATTATAGGCTCGTTGCATACTGTACTATTTTTTAAATTTGAGTCCGTGTCTCCGTTACAGTACATTTCTTGGTTGTAGCCTATTTTGTCATATATTCATCAAATGTGCTACAAGAGATCTATTACGAACCAATATCATATGAATTTATGCATTTGATTCACGCATTTAACGTTAAAGCGCTTCGACATTATTTAAATAAACTCCTGTGATTTATTTCATGTTCTAAATATTTGAATATAATTTTCTAAACACTTTATTTTACCAAATTATTTGTTAGGATATCCATTTTATTTCATTTCAAATTGATTCTATTATTTTACATTTTACAAGAATACTTATCCATTAGATTTTATATTTTCATCGTTCTTATTCATTGTTTTTTCCAGTTCCTTCAGTTCATCCTGTTTATATTTTACTTAATTTCATTTCTCAACAGTTTTATTAAATGAGTTTCTTAAGGTTTAATTGTAATTTGCTGAATTTGTTGGACAGAAACATGTACTAATTTGATTATAATTTGTATTGATTGGAGGAGCATTTTAATTAATATTCTAATAATTAATCAATACGATAATTTTCTCTCAGTTTATCATTTTAAATGATCTTGTCGACTTCGTCGTTACGCTGGGGTCTGGCGTTACGTTACGGTGACGGGACGAAATGTACCCAGATGCACTGAGGTGTGTGACGTCATAGTACCGCTTGGTGCATGTGTCCCCGACAATCTCTACTTCGTTAGTATAAGACAAAAATCCCCGATTCTTGGATGTCACGGGTAACCTCGAGAACCACTGGATGGATTTTGATGCGGTTTTCACCATTCTGTAAAGGATATCTCGAGGAAAGATTCTGTAGAAAATAATTTATGTGTGATCAAAGGAAGCAAAGCAGTAACGATTTCAGTGAAAAAGTCGGAAACAAACTTGGCGTCCGTGCGCTTCTTAAGCTTACACTGGGCAAACCGTTAAAAATATCAATATACTATGAGCGTAAGAATTGGTCAGCATGAAAAGTTCTACAAAAAAGTCCGCGAGAGCATACCTCTATCTTCAATACATCGCCCACTGTAAGTGTTTTTAAACTGGATGGAAGGGGCACGTCTCCGCGCGTTCTGGTGAGCGTGACGGCATCCCGCGCGCTTGACCTTGCCTTGCCCTTGGTTTGCACTTGCCGTTCGCGAGTAATTTGAAACAAGGCAAGATCAGTAATATGCAGATAATTTTCTAACATGTCAAGAGTCTTTGGCTTAAGCGAAGCGAGAAGCCTCCAGCTTGTCTAGCATTTTTCAGCACTTGTAGCATTTAAAATGATACAAAGTCTAGTCTTTCAGACTGACTGTCACTTTTTTGTATAATCTTCATCATCACTTTATCTGTCCAACGGCAGGTTGCCTCATGGTCGGTCTCTCCACCTTATCCGGTCTTCAGCAGCGCGTTTCATCAGCTCATAAGATTTATCAACCTTGATGTAGTCCAGCAACTGAAACCTTCTTCTTCCTCTTCGGATTTTCCCTTGGACTGTCCCTTCTAATGCACTTTTCACCAAATCATCTCCCCTTATGCAGTGTCCAATCCAATTCATTTTTAGCCTATTTTCAATTTTGAAAAAAATAGGCTTATGAGATCACCTTTTGCCCGTGTGTCTGTGTGTGCGTGTGTGTGTGTATGTGAGGTGTGTGTGTGTGTGTGTGTGTGTGGCCCTAATAACTTATATACGGCTGGAGCGATTAAAATGAAACTCGGTACGTTCATAGCACTACTCCGGGCGACCCTGACCGTGCCCTTCAAATTTTGTTACGTCTCACCAATCCAACATGGCGGCTGTGCGAATTATTTCACCAGCATTCAATATCTCCGAAACTATTCCCGATATCACCATGGAATCTTTTACGGTGATAAAGGGAACTACTAGAATTTCACATATGTGACTATTGAAAAACTGGTAACTACAAAACCAACATGGCGGCCACGCAAATTTGCGACTTTTAAATAGACGTTTCTCGCGATTTAACCAACCAAACGCAATGAAACTTGGTAAGTATATGTTTGTACACATTGTAATGCACCGACATCTAACTTCGTTCAATTGTTTACATAACCACAAGATGGCGGATGTGCGAAATATTTCACTGGCATTCTATATCTCTGAAACTATAAGTGGCATCACCCTGAAATTTTGTACGGAGATAAAGGGCACTACTGGAAGTTCATCTATAAGACTTTCAAAAACCGGTTAACTACAAAACGAACATGGCGGCCAAGCGAATTAAAAATTTTAACAGGCCTTTCTCGCGATTTAATGTTCCAAACGCAATGAAATCTGGCACAGGAAATATTTATACACATTGTAATGCACTGGTATCCAATTTAGTTCAATTGTTTACATAACCTCAAAATGGCGGCTGTGCGAATTTTAAAATTAAGTTTTTATTTCTTGTGTCGTAATCATGCGATCGAAGTGAAAGTTTGAATAATGAACCTACGCAATATTGTTCCTTTAATGGTACACGCCTGTATGGCCTATACATTTAATAATCCTACATGGCGACCATCCGAAATATTTAAACGGCTCTGAATATCTACGAATCTATTATAGCAATCAAACTGAATTTCTTTATGTTCATAGGGGCTATGAACTTAAGTTCACCTATAGGACTTTAAATAACCTGGTGATCACAAATCCAATATGGCGGCGACGCGAAATATAAATATTCACATGGACGTTTCTCGCAATTTAACCATCCTAGTGCAGTGAAACTTGGTACAGTAAATCGTTATACGAATGTTAATGCACTGGCATCTAATTTGTTTTAATTGTTTCCATAACCACAAGATGGCAGCTGTGCAAAATTTTAAAATCTCCTTCTTACTTCTTGTGTCCTAATCATGCGATTGAAATTTGAATGCTACACGTACACAATAATCTTCATGTAACAGTACATACCTCTAGGACCTACATATATAAAATCCAACATGGCGACCATCCGAAATATTTAGTCGGTTCCCAATATCTACGAATCTATTACAGCAATCAAACTGAAATTGTGTTTGTTCATAGTGGCAGTTAACATAAGTAGGCTGTATGAAAATAGGCTGTATAGTTCTTCACGGAACTACTTGTTATTTTTCTTATCTTCTTTAGCATCTTCCTTTCTTCTCCTATTTTCTTTTATACTTCCTCATTTCTCACTTTGTCCTTCCAACTTATTCTCCCCATTCTCCTCCACAGCCACATTTCGAAAGCCTCTATTCTTCTCTCGTCAGTAGTGTGTTTTGGACAGTTCTACACCCACCGCCACCGCTCCACCGCTGGAATACTAAAATGGCAATATCTCGCGAACCAATCAGGCTAGAGACTTGTACGAGGTGTCATTGAACTCGGGCTAACACCCCCTTTCCAATGGACAGCATATTTCCACCCCTAAATAAAACCTACCCCTACTAGGGGGTGAAATTTTAATTTTTTAGAAAATCTCTTTTTCCAATTGCAACATGCGAGAGTTTGAATGCCAATATGGAATTAAACGTTGTTCTACATAAAGTGCATGTGTTCGGTGGGTAGCCACTATGAATTAACATGCTTTTTTTGTTTCTTACGCATGCCCACTCATAGCTTTTGTAAGATGGCGGGCTTTTTAAAAGATGGCGGCTGTAGTGTAACCTAACCTAACCCAACCTAATGGGTTATTGTTGACGGATTATTGTAGGCAGGTCCATGTTGACGAGTCCCTGTGGACGGGTCATTATTGACGAGTCATGGCTGACGGGTCCTTGTTGACAGGTCCTTGTGGACGGGTCATTGTTGACGAGTCATTGTTGACGGGTCCTTGTTGACGAGTCCCTGTGGACGGATCATTGTTGACGAGTCCTTGTGGGCAGATCCTTGTGGACGAGTCCTTGTGGATGAGCCCCTTTGGACTGGTCCCTACGGACTAGCCCATGCATTTATTTAAATTATGTCAAAGGGTCTAACTACATTTTGCGTGTAAATCAATGTGTTGAACTGACGTTGTTCACTAATCCCCGACTACTATAATGGGATAACGATACGAAAGGAAAGTGATGAAATACATGTGAGCATACAAGGGATCTAACTTGGTGGATGGATGTGTTCTAACGAGTCATTTGTAGTTGAAAGAGAATAATACATGTTCTTAAGATGTTAAAACTGAGGAGATGATATGTGCAGTAAGACGTCTTGTTATTTCCTGTGTCATATTACAGACATGGCAGAGAGCGCACAGATCTGTTGCCATTACTAACGCTGCAGTAATTTAAAACCGCAAGTGTTCATAAAGACAATGGGTGATGATCATGTAAAGTTAACAGTTATTGGATATTACACAGGTGTTCCTTCCGGTGTCATGTTGCTGACATGGCAGAGAGCGCACACTGCTGTTGCTATGACTGACGCTTCAGTAATTTGAAACCTCAGGTGTTGATCAAGACAATGGGTGATGATCATGCAAAGTCAGCAGTCATTGGATACCACACAGGTGCTCCTAGTGTACTTTGGACTCTCAGCTGTATTGGGAAAGGAATTGCAATGATCTGCAAAAAACTGCTGACACGAGCGATGAGAGTTTATATAAGAGGGGTGTCATATATTTCCCTACTGTCAGTCTTTATTACTCGCTTTGAGTGAACAGTGCTCTATTACTGCTCAAGAGTTGTAAAAAAGCCGTTTTGGTAGAAAATCATTAAATTATTTTGCAAGGAAAGTACTTACTATTAATGGATTGTAGTCTATTACTAATTGATGTTGAAGTTATTGATTGGAATGTATTTATTCATTGATTGATTGATTAATTAATTTGTTTATAGATAATTGGGTACCTGTAGGTTACCAGATTCCTACAATCTGTTCATTCAGTGGCAGCAGTTGATCAATTATAAAAAGGTAAGTGCCCCTCTAATAACTTTTAAACAGCTAGAGTGATATTTTCTAATGTTCACCACTACATGTCAGTGAAAATGGTATATTTGGCAGTCAAAAGTTGGAACTACTTGACCATGATGTGTAAAGCTAAATTTGTAGGTAAGATTTTGATTACCGCTCTATTAAGTCCGAATGTTCATTGCTAGGTGTCAGTGACAGAGGGAATATTTAAAGACTTAACCTCAGTTCACCTAACATAACCTAACTTTACCTAACTTAACCTTGTCACGTGACATGTTTTACAAGTTTAGACTTGCTTTATGACTGACTATGACGTCACACTTAGGTCACTTAACTGGTGATCGCTGGTTTCCAATACGTGACATGTTCTACAAGTTTAGACTTGTTTTAAGACTGGTTATGACGTCACACTTAGCTCACTTAACTGGCGATCGCTGGTTTCTATCACGTGACATGTTCTACAAGTTTAGACTTGCTTTAAGACTGGCTATGACGTCACACTTAGCTCACTTAACTGGTGACCGCTGGTTTCTACCACTCTATCAAGTTCCAATGTTCACCGCTAAGTGTCAGTGACAGTGGTATGTAGTAACCCTCAGAACTACATGAAGTTAGACTTGCTAGGAGTTCACAGATGATCGATTTAAATACCCTGCTATAACCATTGACTGGAATATAATTAAACTATTTAAATTGTACTTTTGTTTATCATTTATTAACATTTATGATTTCTTTCTTTTATAGGTAATTTCGAAAGTGATCATCATGTTCAAGTGTGGTGACTGTAAGAAACAGTTCTCAAGACCTGACAGCCTTCAACGGCACGCAAATGTTAAACATGACATTAAAATGTTTGTGTGCTGTCATTGTGCTACCACATTTAACAGACAGGATAGTCTTGGACGGCATGTAAATTTAAAGCATGTCAGTTCAGCACCATTTTCGTGTTCAGTTTGTGATCTTGGATTTTCTGCTGTAAAGCGATATCAATCCCACATGGTTGAAGTGCATGGAGAACAACAGGAATTGAAATCTGTAAAACCATCAACTAGCACGGAACCTTTAAATGAATGTGATGCTCAAAAGCGTAAACGTTCTCAAGATTGTGAAAATAGTCATGCAACAAAAAGAAAGAAGAATGGTGAACCTTCGATAACACATTGTAATGTATGTAATATTGATATACCTTCTTCAATTATTCATGGACATGGACATGGACAGTATTCATCATAAAAATAACGCATGCCATGAAAGAAATTCTGAAAATATTCAGAAAATTGGCAGTGCATTTAAAAGTCGAATTGCTAGTTATAGACTTTATAGTAAAGAAAAAACTCAAAATATTGAATCATTTTAAAAAAATGTTCAACCTACTGTGTTTGACTTGGTAGAAAATGTTTTATTAGAGCATAAAACAATTAAAATGAATTTTGAACTTTTTGGACTATGTAAAAACTGGGAGCGAAGGTGAAATTACAGATATCAAATCTTTTAATACAAAAAACATAATTGTTAGCGAATCAACTAATATTAGTGATATATATCAAAATATTTCAAGTGCTATCATTGTGAAGAGTGAAGAGTTCCAGGAAAGGGAGTCAGGCTGGGCGTTGGTTGAAGTACTTTATTTAGAAACCAACCTGAATAAATATAACCCCCTTCGAGCATCATCATACATTGATTTGCCAGAATGGATCAAACGAAAGAAAGCTGTTGTGAACGTTTTGAATAATGATGACGCATGTTTTGCGTGGGCTGTAACCTCAGCTCTCCATCCAGCAGTGGAGCATATGGATTGATCATCATCTTATCTTCACTATTCTTCAGTGTTAGATTTAAAAGAAATAGAATTTCCTATGGCGATAAAAGACATTCAACGTTTTGAAAAGCTGAACAATGTAAGTATTAATGTGTATGAAATTGAAAATAAGAGTATAGTTGGTCCTCTATATTATACTCAGGAAAAACAAGATGTTCAGTAAAGAACATATAGCCTACTTTCTCCTAAATGTATGAGTATAGTTATAACTCGTCGTTATTATCAAAGAGTATAATAGAACTATTCTTTGTTGAAGACCTTAGAAACGATTTACCTCTACCAAACACCACAACCTAGATAAAAACTGCTACCATCATTGAAGAAAGAAAGATAAGAAGTATATCAAGAATGTTATGGATCTGGAGACATAATCGACCGGACTGGCTGCGTGGCTCAGCGGTAACGTTCTCGCTTGCTGGGCCCTAGGTTGCAGGTTCGTATCCTGGCGCAGTCAGCTGGCATTTGAGGGTGCACAAATGCGAGGGAGCCGTGTCAGTACATTTACTGGCACGTTAAAGATCCCCTTCGGGCCAAAATTCCGGCACCCCGGTGTCTCTAAAAGCAGCAGTAGTTAAAAGGGATGTAAAACCAATAACATTATTATTATTATTATTATTATTATTATTATTATTATTACATATACGACCTGCCGTGGGCAACATCCAACTTTGAGTTGAGGCATGTCTTTACACGTCTGGTTGTGCATGGCTTTCACAACCCTAATTGAAAAAAAAGGAAGGAAGATTGTAGTTTTACGTGACCGTGAATCTTGTGATTATGAGCCACGGGACCTCCTTTTTACGTGGAATCCGAACCACAGGACATGGCATTTCACTTCGAAAATCTCACATGCATTGACCGGGAATCGAAAACCCTAATTGAATTAACAAATCTTTCCATGTCCCTACAGAGACGTGTGTATACAAAACTACTATGTGAAATCGTTTTGTTCTTTACTTCAAATAACATTTTCAAGTAACGCAAAATAGGCTGTTACAAACCCTTTAAAATAAAAAGTAAAAATGTATCGTAGTATCATCTTGTCATTCTTCATATTCGATGCGCATAGAATGCCAATGGTATAGTAATCAATGGAGCCCCACGTAGACTAGTCGTGACATCTAGTGGTGAAATATCGAACAATATAATCCTAACAGAGCGAGTGCATTCTAGTGGCCAGAAGAAGAAACTTTTCAATAAAATCTGGAAGTTAATAAGTAGGTCGACGTGCAGTTACCTTTTTGGCAGCTAGATGTCTCGAGTAAATCTGCTGGCGAATTATGTTTTAATTAAATATATATTTTACACCATAATATGCACAATATAACGCTTAATTTTAAAACATCTGAGTCATTACAAAACAATAAACATATAACATTTCAAGCAAAAAACCTAGCTCTGATCGGGTTTGAACCATAGGCATTTGAGCGACAGGCTAACGCTCTACCACTGAGCTAATTGTGTCAACGAATACCGTTCTATATAAAATGACTTACATAGAACTTGTTAGCAAATAATGATTTATACTAAACGATTTCATCACTGGAGTATATTATTTATATATAAAGCATTTCATACAAAGTTTATTTATTTTGTATCAGTACGCTATATTGCATGCAATACTCAAATTAGTGAAATATAAGTCAGGCACAAGATATCCGCTGCCATCTTGTCTTATTACTGAATCAGCTCAGCTTTTTAAAATCACGTCTGCACTATAGTATTACAAAATATACTTTTAATTTCGAACGTGCCTCTTCCTTTAGAATAGTTAAAACGATTCTCGGCTCGATAATCGGAACTGGTGGGTCCCATGATATGGATTATAAAGTTTGCATAATTCGCACGGCCGCCATCTTGAAATGGTATGGCGGACGACCTTGTAGTTTGGTCACAAGACGCATCCTATACGAAGGTATGTTGTTACCAAATTTGGTAGAGATCTGATGATTTGGTTAGTCGTTATTTGATTTTACGTTTTGAACGTTTGAGTGGCCGACATTCAGTTTTAGTAAAGATGGCGGCGATATAAAACATGACACTGAGGTGTCCTTTGCTAGTGCTACCTTTGTACCAAATTTCGTTCAATTCGCATTCACCGTGTTCGAATTGATAGGGGGGACAGACATTCAGAGTACACACACTCACACACACACAGACACACACACACACACACACACAGACTCACACACACACATACACACCCACACACAGACTCTCACACACACATACACACACACAGACAGACACACTTTTTTCGCCCTGTGTTGATCTCAAAGTCTACTTTCATTTTTTGCAAAAATCGAAAGTAGGTTAAAAGGATGCTCATGTAAATTTACTATACATAACCGAAGGTGAAAATGCTCACTATTGCTGGATAAAACATTTCAGTAGACTTGTTAGTAGTCAGCTATCAAAATGCGATGGTAAAAAGTGGTTGTGTGATGGCTGTTTGCTATATTTCAGAAAAGAAGATCAACTAACTCAACATCAACAAGATGTTCAGTAAAGAACATATAGCCTACTTTCTCCTAAATGTATGAGTATAGTTATAACTCGTTGTTATTATCAAAGAGTATAATAGAACTATTCTTTGTTGAAGACCTTAGAAACGATTTACCTCTACCAAACGCCACAACCTAGATAAAAACTGCTACCATCATTGAAGGAAGAAAGATAAGAAGTATATCAAGAATGTTATGGATCTGGAGACATAATCGACCGGACTGGCTGCGTGGCTCAGCGGTAACGTTCTCGCTTGCTGGGCCCTAGGTTGCAGGTTCGTATCCTGGCGCAGTCAGCTGGCATTTGAGGGTGCACAAATGCGAGTGAGCCGTGTCAGTACATTTACTGGCACGTTAAAGATCCTCTTTGGGCCAAAATTCCGGCGCAGTCAGCTGGCATTTGAGGGTGCACAAATGCGAGGGAGCCGTGTCAGTACATTTACTGGCACGTTAAAGATCCCCTTCGGGCCAAAATTCCGGCACCCCGGTGTCTCTAAAAGCAGCAGTAGTTAAAAGGGATGTAAAACCAATAACATTATTATTATTATTATTATTATTATTATTATTATTATTATTATTATTATTATTATTATTATTATTATTATTATTACATATATGACCTGCCGTGGGCGACATCCAACTTTGAGTTGAGGCATGTCTTTACACGTCTGGTTGTGCATGGCTTTCACAACCCTAATTGAATTAACAAATCTTTCCATGACCCTACAGAGACGTGTGTATACAAACTATGTGGATATTTTCGATTGCTATTTGCCTGAAATAAAAGTAGTAATTAATAACCTGAACTAACATCAACGGCTTCAATTCAGTTACTATGCGAAATCATTTTGTTCTTTACTTCAAATAACATTTTCAAGTAACGCAAAATAGACTGTTACAAAGCCTTTAAAATAAAAAGTAAAAATGTATCGTAGTATCATCTTGTCATTCTTCAAATTCGATGCGCATAGAATGCCAATGGTATATTAATCAATGGAGCCCCACGTAGACTAGTTGTGACATCTAGTGCTGAAATATCGAACAATATAATCCTAACAGAGCGAGTGCATTCTAGCGGCCAGAAGAAGAAACTTTTCAATAAAATCTGGTCGGCGTGCAGTTACCTTTTTGGCAGCTAGATGTCTCGAGTAAATCTGCTGGCGAATTATGTTTTAATTAAATATATATTTTACACCATAATCTGCACAATATAACGCTTAATTTTAAAACATCTGAGTCATTACAAAACAATAAACATATAACATTTCAAGCAAAAAACCTAGCTCCGATTGGGTTTGAACCATAGGCATTAGAGCGATAGGCTAACGCTCTACCACTGAGCTAATTGTGTCAACGAATATCGTTCTTTATAAAAACACTTACATAGAACTTGTTAGCAAATAATGATTTATACTAAACGATTTCATCACTGGAGTATATTATTTATATATAAAGCATTTCATACAAAGTTTATTTATTTTGTATCAGTACGCTATATTGAATGCAATACTCAAATTAGTGAAATATAAGTCAGGCACAAGATATCCGCTGCCATCTTGTCTTATTACTGAATCAGCTCAGCTTTTTAAAATCACGTCTGCACTATAGTATTACAAAATAAACTTTTAATTTCGAACGTGCCTCTTCCTTTAGAACAGTTAAAACGATTCTCGGCTCGATAATCGGAACTGGTGGGTCCCATGATATGGATTATAAAGTTTGCATAATTCGCACGGCCGCCATCCTGAAATGGTATGGCGGACGACCTTGTAGTTTGGTCACAAGACGCATCCTATACGAAGGTATGTTGTTACCAAATTTGGTAGAGATCGGATGATTTGGTTAGTCGTTATTTGATTTTACGTTTTGAACGTTTGAGTGGCCGCCATTCAGTTTTAGTAAAGATGGCGGTGATATAAAACATGACACTGAGGTGTCCTTTGCTAGTGCTACCTTTGTACCAAATTTCGTTCAATTCGCATTCACCGTGTTCGAATTGATAGGGGGGACGGACATTCAGAGTACACACACTCACACACACACAGACACACACACACACACACACACACACACACACACACTGACTCACACACACACATACACACACACACACACACACACAGACTCACACACACACATACACACACACAGACAGACACACTTTTTTTTCGCCCTGTGTTGATCTCATAAGTCTACTTTCATTTTTTGCAAAAATCGAAAGTAGGCTAAAAATGGGGATGTAATCATGTGTGTACGGTATTACCTACTCCTAAAAATAATATTTTAAAATTTAAGGATTATGAGAAACAGCTTCGAGTACCATTTGTTATATATGCTGACTTTGAAGCTTTGCTAAAACCATTTAATACATGTTCATCGAATCCAGCCCAACCTTTTACCAACACTACTCACATTCATGAATCTTTTAGCTTTTCATATTATATTAAATGTAGTTACGATGACTTTTTAAATAAGTTGGAGCTCTATAGAGGACCTGATGCACTTAAAGTTTTTATGGAAAGACTTGAAAAAGATGCCATCCGTATATCCTCTATTTTAAATACGATCATTCCAATGGAGCCACTAACTTCATCAGAGCAAATGAATTTTGAAACTGAAACTAATTGTTTTATATGTGGTGAATGTTTATATACAGACAGGGTTCGCGATCATGACCATTTAACAGGAAAATATCGTGGTGCTGCTCACCAAGAATGTAATTTAAATTATAGAGTAAGTAAATTAATTCCGGTCATTCTACATAACGGTAGCAAATACGATAACCACTTTATCGTTAAAGAATTTGGAGCTTCAGATGTGAAAATTGATGTGATTGCAAATAATAAGGAACAATACATATCGTTCACAAAATACATTAAAACTAGCAATAAAAAACCATTAAACTGCGATTTTTAGATTCATTCCGCTTTATGCCGAGTAGTCTTGATAAGCTGTCTAGTAATTTAAAATCAGATCAGTTTCATGAAATTCAACGTGTCTTTCCTAAAGAAGATGATTTTAATTTGATTCGTCAAAAGGGTATATTCCCTTATGAATATATTAACTGTGTGGAATGTCTTGAGGAGTGTTCTTTACCGTCGAAAGATGCATTTAACAGTTCCTTAAACACAAGTCATATCAGTGATCAGGAATAATTACATGCACAACGTGTATGGACACAGTTCCACATTCAAACTTTTGGAGAATTTTCAGACATATATTTGAAGACAGATGTGTTATTATTAGCAGATGTTTTTGAAAATTTTCGGAATGTTTGTATGAAAACTTATGACCTTGATCCTTGTCAGTATTTCACTGCTCCTGGGTTAAGTTTCAGTTCAATGTTGAAAAAAACAAAAGTAAATTTAGAATTAATGACTGATAAACACATGATCAATTTTATAAAATCATCAATTCGAGGTGGATTAAGCCAATGTAGTGGACGGTACTCTAAAGAAAATAATAAATACATGCCTAGCTACAACCCTTGTAAAGAGTCAAAGTATATTGTCTACCTCGATGCAAATAACCAATATGGTTGGGCTATGAGTCAATATCTACCACTGAAAAATTTTCGCTGGCTGACACAACCTGAAATTGATGTCTTACATGTTGACACTCTTAATGATAACGATGATAAAGGATATATTTTAGAGGTAAATCTTGAGTATCCTAAAGAGTTACATGATGATCATAATGATTTACCATTTTGTCCTGAGAATATGAAATCTCCATACATCACATCAGGAACAAAAATGTTCATTGCTAATGTGAATGATAAATGTAAATATGTAATACATTATCAAAACTTGAAACAGTGTCTACAGCATGGATTGAAATTAACTAAAATTCATCGCGTATTGCAATTTCATCAGTCAGCATGGCTCAAACCGTATATTGATCTGAACAATAATTTAAGAACACTGTCAACAAACGCGTTTGAAAAAGATTTTTATAAACTCATGAATAATAGTGTTTTTGGAAAGACTATGGAGAATGTTGATAAACGAGTTGATGTAAAGCTGATAACAAAGTGGGAGAATGATGGTAAAAGGTATGGTGCGAGCAACTTAATAAGCAAGCCTAACTTTCATAGCTGTTCAATTATTCATGAGGAATTAGTTGTAATACAAATGAATCGTCTTAAAGTAACTTACAACAAACCCATATATGTGGGTTACACCATTCTGGAATTGTCAAAAACACTTATGTATGAATTTCACTATGATTATGTAAAGAAAAACTATCTTGATAATGCTAAATTACTCTACACAGACACAGATTCTTTTAATTATGAGTTTAAAACTGATGATTTTTATGAGGATATCAAAACTGAGCTAAATAGGTTTGATACAAGTGACTATCCCGAGGATAATATTTACCATTTACCTCCAGTAAACAAAATGGTTCTTGGGAAATTTAAGGATGAATGTGCTGGTGTTATTATAGACACCTTTGTAGGCACAAAATCTAAATCATACAGCTATATGACAATTGATGATGTAGTAGTAAAAAAATTAAAAGGAGTGAAAAAGAATGATTATTAGTAAAGAGTTAGATATAAGTGATTATAAGAACTGTACAGTTAGTAACCCACCTGTATTATATAAGAAAATGAGTGTATTTAGAAGTAAAAATCATCAGCTACATACCAATTTGCTGAACAAAGTTGCTTTAAGTAATGAAGACAACAAACGATTCATTATACCCAACACATTTGATACTTTTGCTTGGGGAAACAGTCGCATTGACGACTATTACTTTACTTAAGTCTAATGATCACTATATTGTAATATTTGTAGTGTGTTTTATATTGTAATATTTTTTTGTAAAAAACTGTAAGTAGAATGTATAATATTAGGCTACTGTAGTTTAGTAAAAATAAGATAAGTAATACATTTTAGTGTAAAATGTTTGCTTTTGTATATTACGAAAAAGATTTTAAAAAAATGTACAGAATGTGTGAACTAAACAAGGGAAATGTAAAAATGTAAAGTGGAAATTGTAAATATCCATGTGTGAAAAAGTGAAATAGTTATCACCATTTTAAAATTAAAAGACATTGTGATCTGGTAAACCTTGTTTTTATTTCACAACAACAAAAATGTACAGAATGTGTAAACTAAACAAGGAGAATGTAAAAAAATGAAAAGTGGAAATTGTAAATATTCATGTGTGAAAAAATGAAAATAAAGAAATGGCTATCACCATTTTAAAATTAAAAGACATTGTGATCTTGTAAACCTTGTTTTTATTTCACAACATATATGGCTTTACAAAATAGAATACAAAGAAATACCATTTCCTCAATCCTTTTCAATGTTCATGTCCACTCATTATTATCTTTCCTTTTGGCGCGATTGATAGTAGGCGCTATTAGTAGACGCGATTGATAGTAGGCGCGATTGGTAGTGGACGTAATTGATAGTAGTCGCTTTTGATAGTAGGTGCGATTGATAGTAGGCGCGATTGATAGTATGCGCGATTGGTAGCAGGCGCTATTAGTAGACGCGATTGATAGTAGACGCGATTGGTAGTAGGCGCGATTGATAGTAGGCGCGATTGATAGTAGGCGCTATTAGTAGACGCGATTGATAGTAGGCGCGATAGATAGTAGGCGCGATTGATAGTAGGCGCTATTAGTAGACGCGATTGATAGTAGGCGCGATTGGTAGTGGACGTTATTGATAGTAGGCGCTATTGATAGTAGGTGCGATTGATAGTAGGCGCGATTGATAGTAGGCACGATTGGTAGTAGGCGCGATTGATATTAGGCGCAATAAATAGTAGGCGCGATTAGTAAGCGCGATTGATAGTAGGCGCGATTGATAGTAGGCAGTGGCGTTTTCTCCAATACCACGGGATAAGCACCGCTTACCTAGCATATTCTCATAAGAATAAAGTATATAATATCACTTTCTAACGCGCAAGCAACTGCAAAAACGCCGCTTTGAATGACGTTCCACGTTCTCTACCGCAGTTCTCCACGATCAGCCAATACTACTTTGGAGAGAAAGAAGAAAGAGTGCGGCTGGTCGCTATGACAACGGCTTGTTTACCTCCAGGAGCCTTCTGGCTGGGAACACTGCTATGGCCGGTGGAGTGGTACACCAAGAACTCCAGGTCGTCCTTGATTGGCTAAGTCAGGGGTGTGGCGTTCCATAGCCACAGGGCTGTCGTCGAGACAAGTCAAAGCGGGTAGCAAGGTCTGCTTCGGTTCGGGCGGCTTACCCTAGCGAGCCTGGACACCAGCACTGCTTAAACTTATTTGGCGCGCCTCCCCAGTCCCCACCCTCCATCTGACCATCAGACCCGACCTTTGCTGGGCGCGGTAGTTAAAATTCTTCTTCGTCCGGTTAACTCACAACTCTATGTTTTTGAGTGCAATTAGCAAAATTTAGTATACCGTAACTACTGTTGATATTATTGTGTTGGGAGTGAACAGTGCGTTGGAATCTTCAGAGTGAGCCATCAACCCGAAAAGTTCGTCTGATTATCATTCAAATTATATTCAAAGAGTAGGTGTAAAGGATACATAATTTTAAATGTATGTACATCCGTATAATTTGAATAATATTTTAAAGATCAATCACATTATTTAAAAAAAATATTTGGTAATTACGGTAGGTAGGGTCTATCAAATTCTCATTTGTACAAAATTAATTAATGCCACTATTTACTGTACCTTGGCGGATCATTTGTAGCGAAGTTCAATTCTTCTCTCCCTCTTAGCGAATTCATCAATTACATGGTCGTGAAAATCAGTGTTCCCCTGAAGGCTGCACAATAACACCTTTTCAATGGAAAGAAGTGCGAGATGTGAAAGTCCTTCTTGATGCATTGAGTTTCGGTTGAAGGTTTTTATACGTTTCATGGTAGAAAACATTCTTTCCACTGATGCACTAGACGCCGGAATTGTCAGTACTAGTTTAAAAAAAGAAGGAAGCTTTTAGTTTTACGTGACCATTAATCATGCGATCATGAGCCACGGGGCCTCCTTTTTACGTGGAATCCGAACCACAGGACATGGAATTTCACTTCGAAATCTCACATGCATTGACTGGGAATCGAACCCGGACCACCTTGGTGAGAGGCCAACTGCTTGACCACTGCGCCACCACGCCCCCCTTATTACTAGTTTGCATAGGTTATAGGCCTACGCCCCAATTAAGTCATTCAAACTAATGAAGCCGTGAAAACTTACATCAGTACAATTTGAGTGATATTTGCAAATAAATATTAACTGAACATGCAATACAATGACATAAGAATATCTATTAGTCTACTAATAGCATGTTTATTATTTTAATGTTCACTTAGGTCTCATAGTCTAATAGAAAATAATAATAATAATGTTATTGGTTTTACGTCCCTGTTAACTACTGAGGCTTTTAGAGACGCCGGGGTGCCGGAATTTTGACCCGAAGGGAATCTTTAACGTGCCAGTAAATATACTGACTCGGCTCTCTCGCATTTGCGCACCCTCAAATGCCGACTGGCTGCGACGGCATTCGATCCCGCTATCTTAATCTCAGCAAGCGAGAACGTTACCGCTGAGCCACGCACAATAGAAAATTTACGGGTAATAACCTAAAGGTTTAGCTCCTTAGGCCAAGAAATGCGAACAACAAAAACACAAATTGCCACACTGTTCAATCGTCAAATGATACAAGACAAGAGAAGCTCGCCAACCCTATTGTTGAATAATTTTCTCCGCACTTAATGTACATGGATTGGCATGCCTAAAGTTGAAAAGGGAAAAATGAGCTGTGCTGTATTACAATTCTTTCTATTTTTATTTTTTAAATGTGAAAGACTAATAATTATGTGTGTAGAGTAATTGTTGCTACTTCAGATATCAACCTCAACATTGACAAGGGCATAGCTGGAACCGGGTGCTGAAGTTGCTTTATGGTGTAAGCCTATATTTTGAGTCTTCTTCACAGCTTACCCTCGAAAAAATTCCACGCCACGCCACTGATAGTAGGCGTAATTGATAGTAGACGCGATTGATAGTAGGCGTGATTGGTAGACCTTGAGGTGATAACCCCTTTTGATTGATCCCTGTTGATATGCCCCTTGGGACTGGTCCCTGTTGACTAGCCCCTTTGGACGGGTCCTTTTTGAAGGGAGTCATTTTTGACGGGCCCCAGCTGACGGGTCACTGTGGACGGATCCCTGTGGACGGGTCCCTGTTGACAGGTCCTTTTGACTAATCCCTTTGGACCGGTCCCTTTGACATAATTTGGATAAATGCATGGCCAACCCATAGGGATCAGTCCAAAGGGACCGTATAAAAGAAATAGGAGAAGAAAGGAAGATGCTAAAGAAGATAAGAAAAATAACAAGTAGGCCTAGTTCCGTGAAGATCTATACAGCCTATTTTCATATAGCCTACTTATGTTAACTGCCACTATGAACAAACACAATTTCAGTTTGATTGCTATAATAGATTCGTAGATATTGAGAACCGACTAAATATTTCGGATGGTCGCCATGTTGGATTTTATATATGTAGGTCCTAGAGGTATGTACTGTTACATGAAGATTATTGTGTACGTGTAGCATTCAAATTTCAATCGCATGATTAGGACACAAGAAGTAAGAAGGAGATTTTAAAATTTCGCACAGTTGCCATCTTGTGGTTATGGAAACAATTTAAATAAATTAGATGCCAGTGCATTAACATTCGTATAACGATTTACTGTACCAAGTTTCACTGCACTAGGATGGTTAAATTGCGAGAAACGTCCATGTGAATATTTATATTTCGCGTCGCCACCATATTGGATTTGTGATCACCAGGTTATTTAAAGTCCTTCGTTTTGTAGTTAACCGGTCTTTGAAAGTCTTATGGATGAACTTCCAGTAGTGCCCTTTATCTCCGTACAAAATTTCAGGGTGATGCCGCTAATAGTTTCAGAGATATAGAATGCCAGTGAAATATTTCGCACATCCGCCATCTTGTGGTTATGTAAACAATTGAACGAAGTTAGATGTCGGTGCATTACAATGTGTATAAACATATACTTACCAAGTTTTATTGCGTTTGGTTGGTTAAATCGCGAGAAACGTCTATTTAAAAGTCGCAAATTTGCGTGGCCGCCATGTTGGTTTTGTAGTTACCAGTTTTTCAATAGTCACATAGGTGAAATTCTAGTAGTTCCCTTTATCACCGTAAAAGATTCCATTGTGATATCGGGAATAGTTTCGGAGATATTGAATGCTGGTGAAATAATTCGCACAGCCGCCATGTTGGATTGGTGAGACGATTCCCAGTCAATACATGTGAGATTTTCAAAGTGAAATGCCATGTCCTGTGATTCGGATTCCACGTAAAAAGGAGGTCCCGTGGCTCATGATCGCATGATTAACGGTCACGTAAAACTAAAAGCTCCCTTCCTTTTTCCTAAGCGTCCTTATTTCCGCTCCATACAAAACACTAATCTCTTCCTATAATGGCAAATGTTTTTGCTTTTTTCGTGGAGTTTTGGATTTAATTGCAGAGGTGACCTGCGCGGTGACAGCCAAGAGTGATAGCCACTACGCAACAAGGCGGACTAAACCCAAGTACACGGGGCTTAATGACAACAATGTCGCCGCGAATTCCACAACAACAATAACAACAACAACAGCAACGCTTTCGGTTTTGGAGTCAGGTGAACGCGTTACTTTGTAACATTTGAGTTGTCGCTGAAGTGAAAACCGCTTTCTACTTTGCAGTAAAGTAATGAAGTGCGTACAATATGTTAATGCAGTAAGCAAGCACATTAATATTTCTCCCCTCGTGCACGACCACTGCTTAGCCTACTGGTCAAGCATGATGGACGACCGCGCGCGTGCTCGACAGGTTTATACCGCAAGTCATTATCGGGCACTAAGCTCACTGCTTCATCAGGTGACTGGAATATTATTGGTAACTATCAAAGTTAGGTGCAGTAGTAGGTAGCATGCTGAGCTTCTATGCTCAAGGTCGCGGGTTCAAACGCGGCCGAAGTCGTCGTTTTTTTTAGGAGCGTTAAAAATCCCTCAGTAGACTATGCCTTATTTCGGAGGGGAAGTAAAGCCGGCGGTCCCATGTCACAGATTTCATCATTATCATCTTCATTTTCCCTTTCCCAGCTGACACTGGGTGGGGGCAAATATGATTCCTCTCCAATTTGTTCTGTCGTTCCACCGTTCCTCTTCCGACACGGTGTACCAATCCAGGTTCCGTTTCCTAATGCTATTCTCCACCGAGTCCATCCAACGCATTCTTGGTCTTCCTCGTCCTCTCTTCCCTGTCATCCGTCGTTCCAGTGCTCGTCTTGATAGCCTTACTTCATTCATCCGTCTGACATGTCCAAACCATCTCACAGATGTAACTTATGGCATGATAAAGAACCTTCCACTAATTACTCTTGTGTGAAGCTAAATTATAGGTTATGTTTGACTAACACTCTGAGGTTACAACGTTCATCGCCAGGAGCCGACTGCGATGTCATCTAGTTCACACTTACAGTAGTTGGATTTTTTAAGAGCGTTAAAAATCCCTCAGTATGCCTTCCTTCGAAGGGGAAGTAAAGCCGGCGGTCCCATGTCACAGATTTATGGCAAGATAAAGAACCTCCCACTAATTACACTTGTGTGAAGCTAAATTATAGGTTATATTTGACTCACACTCTGAGGTTACAACGTTCATCGCCAGGAACCGACTACGGTGGCATCTAGTTCAGAATTATTGTTGGATTTTTAAGAGCGTTAAAAATCCCTCGGTATGCCTTCTTTCGGAGGGGAAGTAAAGCCGGTGGTCTCGTGTCACAGATTTATGGCATGATAAAGAACCTCCCACTAATTACACTTGTGTGAAGCTGAATTATAAGTTATATTTGACTAACACTCTGAGGTTACAACGTTCATCGGCAGAAGCCGAGTGCGATGGCACCTAGTTCAGAACTACAGTAGTTGGTCGTTGACAGTGGCGCTTGATAGCAAAACTTTAGAACTACTTGAAAATCGAATGTCTGCAGTCCTTACTTGAATTAAGAACAGATAACACACACTAATACAGCCATCACAATTAACACCGGTTCAGACAGATTCTACACACACCCAAAGTAGGCTACACGGGGCTACATGACCGCGTTGTCGCAGCCCCTAAACTGAGGAACCAACCAACTAACTAGCAAAGGACATGAGAGAGAAGCTGATATTCAGAAAGGTGTAAGGCAAGGCTGCAACCTATCACCTATACTTTTCAATCTGTACATTGAACAGGCAATGAAGGAAATTAGAGAAACAATTAAAGTACGAGTAAAAGAGAAATAATTACAACTCAGAGATTTTCTGATACATTGTCATATCAGCCAATTCACCAGAGGATTTGAATGCTCTTTTAGATGATATCAACTCCGTCTTGAGGAAAGAATTCATGATAAAAATCGATACATGTAAAACAAAAATAATGAAATGCAGCTGAAATAAATCAGAATCCTCTATGGACATCAAATTGGCAGGTGAAAAGCTAAATGAAGTAGAAGACTTCTGTTACTTACGAAGCAAACTAACCAGTGATGGACGAAGCAAAGAGGATAAAGAATTTGGTTAGCACAGGCAAGGAAAGCATTTCTACAGGAATGGAATCTGCTGATATCGAAAATAGATTTAGATAATAGAAAGTCAGTTTTGAAAGCCTTAGCCTGGAGCGTGGCGCTCTATGGAAGTGAAACTTGTTTTTTTGGCGCAACTGAAAAGACGAGAACAGAAATAGGCTATTTGAATGTGGTGTTTACAAGCTGTTTAATTTTACCTACTTTTAGAAGAGTTTTCGAGTTGAACATGCCAATGAAGTACCTATGCTTCGTGCGTAGAAGATTCGGCCGGGTAGTGGAATTGTACCTTAGTCTATGTTATGTTTGATTAGGCTATTATTATTATTATTATTATTATTATATAATATTGTATGGCCTCGGGTGCCGGGTGCAAGCTTTGTTATTTGACGCCCAGAGGGCAGCTTGAATGTCGAATTTTGTTGTTCCTTGGAGCGCCATGAATGTTAAGGAGGTTAGATATCTAAGCTCCTTGACACTATAGCGCTTTCTAGTAGAGAAAGGAGGAACTTTTGTGCTGGCGGTAAATCCCGAGATTAATTTTGCCACTATGAACACGTCATACTGAATTCAAATGGGTTATTTAACATGCCAATAACGTATCCCATGCGTGCCGTGATTTTGCCGCCTTTCAAAAATCACTTACCACGGCCAGGAGCGAACCTGCAAGCTTCGGGTTGGTAGTCCGACACAATAGCCACTCATCCTCCGTGGCAAGCTATTATTATTATTACTTACATCATTATGCCCATCTGTGGAGCGCAATAGTACTTATTTTGCTAATTATGTGTTTCTCTTCTCACACAATCTCTTCATCTTGGCACTCAGTCTTCCTCTGCTCTTCAGTCTATGATGTCTTGGTCCTGGTAGTCATTTTCTCAGAGAAATGATGGTCGTTGATTACTGTTCTGACCTGGAGTCGAACTTTTATATTTTCCCCGGCAATGTCATTTTCTTGAAGATCTTTTTCTATTTCACTAGAGAATACTTCTGGTGAGCCTGTCATTGTTCATTCTGAGAATGTGGCCGTAGAACTTCAATCGCCTTTCCCTGAAGGTGTCAGTGATCTTTTCAGGATGCTGATAAAGCTCCTGAGACTAACGTTTCATCCAGATCCCTTCAGAGCAGACTGGACCAAGGATTTTCCTCAGTATTTCCCTCCTAGTTTCTCTAGGTCTTTAATATGAGATCTGCCTCCAGTGTTCAATGTTTCCGAAGCGTATGGTAATGACTTTTATTGATCTAGGAAAGGCCTATGATAGCATCCCTAGAACGGAAGTTTGGGAAAGCTTAACAAATAGGGGAATAGGCAAGGAACTGAGAGACATGATAAAAGGAATGTGCATGGAGTGCTACAGTAGTGTGAAGACTAGAGTCGGGACATCGGAATGGTTTAACATTGTCACTGGACTAAAGCAAGGAAATGTGTTGTCACCATTATTGTTCGTAATGGTGATGGGTGACATCATGGAGGCAGCAATCAAAGACTACAGTAGGGTAAATATGAAGGTAATGCTGTTTGCAGACGATGTTGTGATCCGGGGCGAGAAGGAGATGGAGGTACAAGAACAGTTAGACGTAATAAATGAAAATATTGAGCAATGGGGATTGAAGATAAATGTGGAGAAGAGTAAAAAAGTGGCGATGAGTAGAGATAAGAAAGAAGGAAAAGGAGTAATCAAAGTTGGAGATAAGGAATTTTAAGTGGTGAGACAGTTCAAATACTTGGCAAGTGAACTGACTGAAGATGGAAGTCTAGATTTGGAAATTAGCAGAAGAATACAACTCGGGAGTGCTTTCTACCAACAGGTACGGGGACTAGTATGGAACAAGGATATACCAATTAAGGCTAAAGAAGTTATGTACAAAACATATTATGTTCCTATAATGACATATGCAGCAGAAACTTGGACAATGACTAAGAGGGATGAGAGCACAGTACAAGCAGCTGAGATGAGATTCCTGAGAAGTATGGTCCAGAAAACGAGGAGGGACATAGTGAGAAATGAAGATATACGAAAAGAACTGGGATTACAGAAACTAAATGACAAACTGGAGCAAAACAGATTGAGATGGTTTGGACATGTCAAACGGATGAATGAAGTAAGGCTACCAAGACGAGCACTGGAGCGACGGATGACAGGGAAGAGAGGACGAGGAAAACCAAGAATGCATTGGATGGACTCGGTGGAGAATAGTATTAGAAAACGGAACCTGGATTGGAGCACTGTGTCGGAGGAGGAATGGTGGAACGAAAGAACAAAATGGAGAGGAACCATATTTGCCCCCACCCAGTGTCAACAGGAAAAGGGGAAATGAAGATGATGATGATGATGATGATGACTGTATAGTGCTTAAGGTTTGATTACTGTGGTGGAATGTTTTAATTTTTCATTCCTCGATATTGATTTTTGGTTATTTCTGTTCCAGGTGATTCTATAGTGAACCCTTTATCCACAGGCTTTATAAAGGATTCTAATAATTATTCATCATCTTTTGATACATTTATACAAACAACAGATATGAGAGCCAGACGGTGTTGGGAAAATATTGAGAAATCAGTGGCCAAGAGGACACAATGGTTTAAGCTCCTGTGGTATTTTAGGAAGAAGCATATATATTCTTGGGACACAGGACAGGTGCAACTTTTAGCGCGGAAGACGGCTTGGGGACACACATTATGGCCTGTTGCTAGGAAGATTGGCGCCAAGAAGGAAATCGAATGCTACGAAGCAATTGGTCTATCATCATGTTAACTACTCCCTACTGCTGGAAAATATGTAAAAGCGCGCAAAGACATACAAGAGTCTGGGCCAATAATATCAAGACGCCTTATTTTAGCGGCAACTCGGCTTGGTAACGCACACTGGTAAATTAACGCGGGAGTTATCTACAGATTAATTCCACGATCGATTCGAGCCGGCTACACTATAAGCGTAACCTCCACACTGCTACGAACTCAATGATACCGATCGCATGCTAGTCTGATAGTTATAATGGAATATTTTTTAATATATCCCCTTCCACACCTACCCTAGTCAGTGTCATTTATAAGGATCCAAGATGCTTCGAGGATCATTACTCATTACTTATTTCTGTGCGTCTGAGGACGTAACACAGACCACTCATTTTTGTACGTCTGTGGACGTAAGGTTCATACTCTGCATATTTCATGTTAGTGAACATGGAACAGCGTCGTCAAATTATAAGTGTAACTTCAGTGATTTATTTATAGTCCCAGCACTATCAGTAGGACCAGTTCATCGAAGTAATTCACCAAATAGACTGTCAAGGAATATAGTACTTGATAGGTGAATATAGTAGGACTTATATCGTGTGTGTATCTGACAAAACTTTATTTAATTCAGCACGTGATGACGTCTAAGAACGAGAATGGATCTGGGAACCAGCAGGACATTTGCCTGAAGATGTCAATGACCAGATAAACATCTTAAAGGAGATGGCTGCAGACGTATTCCTGGCGCTGTTTAAAGGATTGAGTACCAAATAAATTTATTTTATTTATTAAATCAGCTACGGTGTTATGGGATACTTTTTGTAAATATTTGTTTGCTTGGTAATGTAGATTATTAGTTTTGTTTTTTACTGACACATTAAATATGGGACTAGACGAGCGTTGCGTAATTTATATATTGTGTGTTTGTATTTGGTTTAACTTTACGCGGGGACGCGCAGCCGATGCTCGCTTTCGCTGGCGTAAATCGTGGTCAAGCATTATTATTCGGAGGTCTGCCTTACAACAAAAATTGAACTGAATTAATTTTGAGATTAAAAATAGAATTTGTTTTTTTTTTTTTTTTGTCGTGTAGCCTCCTGAGAGGCCGAGTGCAGGTCTTTCTAGTCGACGCCCGTGGGCGACCTGCGCGTCGGGATGAGAGATGGAATGGATGAAGATGAATGAAACTGGGCAAGGATGGGGAAGGAAGCAGCCGTGGCCTGTCAGAAGGTACTGTCCCAGCATTTGCCTGGTGTTGAAAATGGGAAACCACGGAAAACCATTTCAAGGACAGCCGACGGTGGGGCTCGAACCCACGCATCTACCGAGTCAGCAGAGAGCTTGGCCCCTTGACCTAACGCAGCGCTTTAGCGCGCGTAGCCACTACAGTCGGTATTTGGAGGGTAAAAGATTATTTGTGAGTAGAATTTTATGACGGATCAGGATCATTATGATAGTTGCTTTCCAGCAGATTTGGACGGGATGGCACTTTGCACCCGAGTTTTTGTTGTGTATTTTTTGTTAATTTGTCAATGGACGCAGTATCGTTGATCTGTTTTGAGCCGACCCAGTGTGTGTGTTTGAGAGTCAGTCCAAGCTATGGGTGCGTAATGTGATTTTTTATGATGTGCTAGCGAGAATATATCATGGCGATTATTCTGACTTGCTCCACGTCAACCCAGTTCATGTCCTCGCGAGGCTGGACTTGTGGTATATATTTGTGTTTCTCGTCATCCAAGGGGATGGGCGAGATCTGCTGACGTTTCCAGTGGGAAACCTGCACCTAGCTTGCCAGACTGAGAGAGGTATTTGAAGGGCAGCGTGACTCATACAAGTAGGGGAGCGCTCAATCAGATAACGTGTCTTGTCATTAAGAACAGGCTTGCTTCCTGTACTGCAATTTAAGATGTTGTTTAAATTCACAAAAACCTGATCGGTTATAATGAGTACTGATTGATTAAATGGGAGCTGTCCATACTTGTAAGGTAACCACCGAAATTCGTGTTTGTCTGGCGTTTCATATAAATGTAAACATAGTTTTTCAGCCGTTAGGCTTGTATTTTGTTGTTGTTGGTTCAATTTTGGTGTGTTTATTTTTACGCGTCCTTGACCCGTGTCAAGTTAGGGTGCGCGAAGCTATGTTCCCAAGTTATGATGAGAGCGGTTTCGGCCTAGTTCTGGCATGCTCTTTTGTGTTCATTTTGTGCTCCTGCACCCGTTAGGATCTCAGGGAGATTCTTCATTCTGTTTACATTATTAGATCTTGCATGTGTCAGTAATAGTTATAGTGTATTAATTAAGGGTGGGTCCCATAGCCGTAGTGTGATTTAAAAGATGCAACTCCGTAAGCAACATGTCTGTTTCAGTTGTAAACGGACTCGCATCAGTACTCAATTTCTTATTAACGAGCAGTACACCACACATTATATAAACTTCTTGACCAGAAAAAAATGGACTTGTATCCATATGTTGTGACGAGTGAGTTCTTACCGCTCAAATGCTTATGTTATGATTTTATCATTTATGTGAAGCTTCATTCACATTGTCTTGTTGTGACGAGCGAGTTCTTACCGCTTAGTGTTATTATATATATTTATTAAGGGGGTGAAAGTCAGGGAGGATTTGTTTTTATTTATTATTATTATTATTATTATTATTATGCACATACCTTTTCAGTCATTAAATTTCTCTTATTCTACTTGTTATTCATTTTATTTCTAGTATAGCCTCTGTCATGAACCTTTCTATTCATTAGAGCATGTTGTTTTAAGGGAACTTTGCTGTGTAACGCAGTCAGGACTGAACACGACCCCGTAGACGACTCTCGACAAAACCATGCTTTGTTGAAGGGTGCAATAGGCTTCCTGTAATTTTGAAATACTCTCTTTATTGCCTCACGATTCAATTTATTTATTTATTTATTATTTATTTATTTATTCGTATCAGAAGTATACATTTTACATTAAAAATATGGTACTTAATAATGCTCATATCAAATAGTGTCTGTCCAATATTTTGCCAAGTCACGGGCATTAGGTGTCGCAGCCATCAAGTCCTCCATTGTGCAACTTAAAGGACACTTAATGCAATTCATGAAATGGACTGTGGTTTGGACTTCACCACAATCACATAGCCTGGATGTGCCAGGAAAACCCCACTTTAACATATTGGTTCTTGATCCACCAACACCAGTGCGAAGCCTGTTCAATAACATCCACGTAGACCAGTGTTCCTCATGTCCTGGAGGAAGATGTTCAATTGGTAGCATCCAGCCATCAAGGTGAGTATTTCTAGATCTCCATAATCTTAACCTTGTGGACTTAGCAGATTCATGTAGATCTTCTGTCGTATTCAGAAAACTCCTCCTAGACCTCAGTCGTCGATGGGAAGGTTCATATCCGATTCAATCATGATGGCTGAATTACTTCTCTTAAGTACTTGAATTTATTTAGTTAATGAATTATTATTATTATTATTATTATTATTATTATTATTATTATTATTATTATTATTATTATTATTATTATTTGACATCATTATCATGGCAAATACCGGCTACATTTTATGTTATAGCCTGGTTCGGTCTTAGCAAGGAACCATCTGCACTGAGGTACTTTTGAAGATTACACTGTTCAGACTTCACATTACTGTACATCCATGTCGTGCCCGCAGTTTTCACGAGTCTCCTCATTTATAGGATGAGCTATATTTCCATCTAATCATCGAGCCTTGCTGAGTGTTCGACCAGGGTATTGTCACCAAGGAATTTCCCGACAATATGGCAGGTGTTTAACAGAACTGCCTTCTGTAGTTCAATATACTGTATAGGCGGATGCAGATTCAATATTCATAGACTGCTGTGGAGTGTTTTGGGTATAACACCAGTACTTGATACAATTATTGGGATTGTAGTCATTGACTCAAGTTTCCACATCTGCTTTATCTCAATTGCCAGCTCTGTGTACTTAGATATTTTAGTAGCAGCTGTTGTTCGGATGTTTTGAGTGTTGGGACATGCGATATCTATCAGTAATGCATCTATGTATTTTTTAGCCTACTGTTATCAATTTGCAAAAATGAGGAAAAAGTAGACTTATACTTATGAGATCGATCCGGGAAAATGTCTGTCTGTCTATCTGTCTAGCTGTGTGTGTGTCCCCACCCCTATCAACTCCTAAACGACTGCAGCTAGGGAAGCCAAATTTGGTATGAGTAAAGATCTATGCCGGAATATCTCAAAGCCATATTTGAAAATGATATCAGTGCTACCAACTGCTGAAAAATGGCAATTGAAATTTGAGCTCAATGTTGGATATCCTGGAAGGTATGCATGGGAGCTATTCCAAAGTTGGCACACATATAAATAATAGTATTTCAGTTTAATTTCCACGAAGCCATACATGACTGTGTTACCAACATGATTCTAAGCCAGCTGATAAGTCTAATTTTTAAATGCACGTAACTTCTACATTATCAATTGGATTTCAACCAAATTTCATGTGTATTATGTGTAGCCTACAATAACAAATATGACTATGCGTATTCTTAAGAGCAACCAGTACTGCCAACAGTTAATAAATTCTCTGTCTATTATTTTATCCTAATACCAATGTATCAGAAAGTATACAAACCAAGAGCTCGAAACTTTGCACATATATAGTACATGACCTTCTACGTTAATTTGTAGTACCTAGTATACGTCAGTACTGCCAACATGATTCTAAGCTTGTTGATAGTTCCACATTTTAAATGCATGTTACTACTATACTAACAAATGAATTTCAACCAAATTTCGTAAGTGACTTTTGTACCATAACTCATATGAATATGCGTATTCTTAAGAGCCAGCAGGGCTGCCAACTGTAAATAAATGCTCTCTCTCTCTATCTTTTACCCTAATATCTATAAATCAGAATATATGCAAGCCAACAGCTCTAAACTGTGCATACGTATAGTACCTAACATTCTAAATTAATTTAGGGCAACTAATGTACGTCAGTGCTACCAACATTATTTAATCCTTCTGATAAGTCCAATTTTTAAATGCATGTAACTTCTATACTAACAGATGGATTTCATCCAAAATTGGCACCATAATAGATCATAACATTTTAGATTAATTCATAAATTCTAAGAAAATTATTTTATTTCGTCACGGAACTACTTGTTATTTATGGCAATGATATCTGGCCGGTTATTACTGACTGCAAAATCTGTCATCTTGGATCACGTTAAGTCTTGTTACATTTTGCTTACTTTTGCACCCAGAAATTTCTCATCCTTTGGGAATGAGCTTGCTCGCGTTCCTCTGTCCAAGGGGCACCATGTCTCCTTTTAGGAGGCAAGACTCAGTTAAGCTCCTCCATCACTATCTTTTGGTGGTAGAGATCCCTGTCCAATGCATCGTCGGAATTGATTTGAAGCATTTGGAGATCTTCCTTTGTGTTTTTAACCCAAGGCATCGTGGTTGTGTGGTTGAATAAACAAAGTGAAAGATCTTCTTTGTCAACTTGTTGCCGTCCATTCGTCTGAGGTGGCCACAAAATCGTGTCCGTCTTGATTGAAAATCCACAGCCTGCTTCCAGTCGACCGACCAGGTCAGGGAATGGAACGAATGAAGCTCCCATCTAGCGGCGTGGATATGAACTGTGCCAGCTGCCGAAGCCTGTCGCACTCCCCTGGGGCAATGATTAAATGAAAGACAGATGAAATGAAATGATAGTGGAGAGTGTTGCTGGAATGAAATTTTGACAGGGAAAACTGGAGTACCCGGAGAAAAACCTGTCTGCCACCGCTATGTCCAGCACAAATCTCACATGGAGTGACCGGGATTTGCACCACGGACCCAGTGGTGAGAGGCTGGCGGGCTGCCACCTAAGCCACGGAGGCTCCCCCGTCTTTATAATTATTATTTGTTTATTTAATTAAAAATTCCCCTACAGGAGAGCGATTAAACTTGATAACTTGATGGCATTTGGAGGTGTCTCCTCCGCTCCTCCCCAAATCTCTTCATTCTCACGGAATGCTCCCTCTTCCTCTCATCCGTCCACTTTATCCCAGGTTGTCGTAATGATCTTGGTTCAAACTTAGCATTCGCGATTTTCGTCTGGCACTCAGTTCGGTCTTCGAAATTTTCTATGCTGATTACTTGCAAGTCTCTTTGTACCACTTTAAGCCATTCTGTGCCACATTTACTCTGTGTTATGATACCAAGTAGTTTCTTTGGTAGTCTGGAGGTGGCCATGCTGTGGATGTGAGTGTAAAATTTGGCTCTGCGTTTTCTAATTTCGTCTCTTATTGTATTGGTCTTTTAATAGAGTTCTGTACTAGGTCTCTTCATCCAATTGCTGTTTCTGTTGATTGCTCCGTAGATCTTCCGGAGAATGTTTCGCTTCTGCTTTTCCAGTTCCCTAAACTTGGAAAGACCATCGATTACTATTGTTTCAGCGACATATGTTGCTTCTGGAAGAATAACTGTTTTATATTGTAATTTGGTGTTCGTAGAAATGCATTTCTTGTTGTAATGGGCCCACGTTAACCTGTAGGCCTTATGGATCTTACTGACTCTGTCTTCATTGCCGATTCGATTAAGTCCTGAGGGCTGTATAATTTCCCCACGGTATTTATTATTATTATTATTATTATTATTATTATTATTAGTAGTAGTAGTAGTAGTAGTAGTAGTAGTAGTAATATTCTCATAAATTTACCTTCTTCGTAGAAAATAGTTGGTATAATTCCATAATACAAGCTAGTTAGTATCCTCTGGTATTTCACTTGAATGCAATAGTAGTTTCCAACACGAGAATGATAATTCCGTAATATCCAAACTTGTACAACTGTAGACGGCCCAAGCTGAGAAGCAAACTTCTGGCTTCATGAATATAGAGCATAAGCCAGTCATTTCATGCTACACTTCATTAAGTGATAAGGAGACAAAATGACATTCCTTTCCATTCCATTCCAGTCCTTGCGGCTTTAATAATACTTGCTTTCTCGCTTTTTGTTATTATTTTGTTTCAACATTGTGTGTGTGCATGAGATTGGTATCACTGGACGAGCCCAGCACGCTCTTACAGAACAATTGAAGATCGCACCTCGCCATTGTGAAAGGCTTGACAAAAGAAGATCTTGATAAAACGGCTAGATATCAAGCGGATTAAAGTGAATCTTCTTTTTTTGCAGATTGTAAATTGAATAGTAACATGCTTTAATTTTTTTTTGCATCTCGTCAAACCGCTATCTCTTTTTTTTTTTTTTTGTGAGTGTGTGTATTATATTATAGAAAGTAGCTCTCTTGAAATGCTGTTGACCAAACGAACGTTGTACTTGATTTTCTTTTGTCAGGGAATAATGAGGAGTGGAGAATAATACTAACGAATTGGCGATGAAATCTTCTGAAGAATGGTCAGCTGAAGAGTTGGGCAGGGGGAGAAGAAGATTAGAGGGTGCAATGTTTGAATGAGAGGCCCAGTTTTAATGCCAGCAATATAGGGCAGTTGTTATCGCGTGGTTCTTGCAGTTAAAAGTTGCAGAGTATAGTATAGACTAGATATTCATGTTACAGTTGAAGGGCTCAGACATCTTGATCATTTACCTCGTATACATAGGTGTGCGTATACATAAACAAACAAATAAATAAATACATAGATAAATAAACAAACAAATAAGTAAATAAATAAATAAACAAACAAATAAATAAGAAAACAAACAAACAAATAAATAAGACATAATTAATTAAAGAATTAATTAACAAATAATTAAATAAACAAACAAATAATTAAATAAAAAAATAATAAATAAATGAACAAACAAACAAATATATAAATAAATAAACAAATAAATAAACAAAGAAACAAATAAAAATAAGCAAGCAAATAAATAAATAAATAAACAAACAATAAATCAACAAACAAACAAAAAAATAAATAAATAAATAAATAAACAAAAAAATAAACAAACAAACAAAAAAGTAAATAAATAAACGAACAAATAAATAAATAAACAAATAAATAAATAAACAACAAATCTATAAATAAACAAATAAATAAAAAAACAAATAAACAAACAAACAAAATAAACAAACAAATAAAAAATAAAAAATAAACAAACAATTAAAATTAAATGAATAAACAAACAAATAAATAAACAAATACATAAATAAACAAATAAATAAACAAATAAATAAAAAAGTAAATATATAAATAAACAAACAAATAAAAAAGTAAATATATAAATAAACAAACAAATAAAATGGTAAATATATAAATAAAGAAACAAATAGATAAATAAACAAACAAACAAGTAAATAAATAAATAAACAAACGAACAAATATAGACTATATAAATAAACAAACAAACAAAAAATAAAATAAACCAAGAAATAAATAAACAAACAAATAAATAAACAAAAAACAAACAAATAAATAAATAAACAAAAAATAAATAAACAAACAAAAAAATAAACAAACAAATAAATAAACAATCAAACAAACAAATAAATAAACAATCAAACAAACAAATAAATAAACAATCAAATAAATTAACAAACAAACAAAACAAACTAAATAAATAAACAAATACAGTAAATAAACAAACAAATAAATAAATATAATTTTTCTGATAACTTGTGTTATTGTGGTGTCCATAATAGTGTGTGTATTTGTAATTAGGGTTAGGATTGTAAAGGAGTCGGCTGTGGCCTCTAGTTAGGTGCCAACCCGGCATTTGCCTGGAGTAGAAGTGGGTAAACCACAGAAAATGAGTTCGATGATGGCTGAGATGGGAATGGAACGCACCTCTTCTCAGTTTTGCATCACGAGGCTGAATATCAAATGGTACTCAATGACACTAGAAAAAAAGATGCCAATATCTTGAACAGAAATCATTGTTTCATAGCAGATCATCGACTGGAAATCATTAGTTTAATTCATTCCCAACCACGTAACCTCAATTGGCGGGAAAGACTGATCTGGTTAGGATGCCATAAAAACACATTATCTTCATCAGGATACAGGAAATCTATACATTGATGAAAATTCTGTGAGCCAATTAACAATAAAGAAATTGGTTCCATTTAGCTTTACCATAATAATTAGGTTGGTTGGTTGATTCCTCAGTTTAGAGACTGCGACAACGCGGACATGTAGCCCCGTGTACTTTGGGTGTGTGTAGAATCTGTCTGATAACCGGTGTTAATTGTGATGGCTGTATTAATTTTGTAATTCAGGTAAGGACTGCAAACATTCGAGTTTCAAGTAGTTCCAAATTTTGCTACCAAACGCCACCGTCAACGACCAACTAGTTCTGACCTCTTTTACTAGATGCCACCGCAATTGGCTCGTAGCGACGAACGTTGGAACCTAAGAGCGTTAGTCATTTATATCCTATAATTTAGCTTCACGCCGGTGTAATTAGTGGAAGGTTCTTTAACTCGCCATAAATATATGACATGGGACCGCCGGCTTTACTTCCCCTCCGAAGGAAGGCCTACTGAGGGATTTTTGACGCTCTTGAAAATTTCGATGACTTCAGCCGGGTTTTAACCCGCGATCTTAAGCATAGAAGCTCAGCATGCTACCAACTACGCCACCATAATAATTAAGCCACCAGTGTAATACTGTACATTGGTTGGTTTGATGGAAAATTCATTTACTCAATTTTATTTCCTGAAATACTCTGCAAATATTGGTACTGTAGCTTGCCACGGTGGGTGAGTGGATAGCGTGTCGGTCTACTAACCCCAAGATTGCAGGTTCATTCCTGGCCGTGGTAAGTGATTTTTGAAAGGCGGCAAAAATACGACACGCATGTCATACGATGTTGGCATGTCAAAGAAGCCATTTGAATTCAGTAGGCCGTGTTCATAATGGCTAAATTAATCTCGGGAGTTTCCGCCAACACAAAGTTCCTGATTTCTCTACTAGAAAGCGCTATATCTTTCTTGGAGCTTAGATATCTAACCTCCTTGACTTTCAGAGTGCTTCAAGGTACAACGAAATTCGACATGCAAGCTACCCTCTGGGTGTCTAATTACAAAGCTTGCACCCGGCAGCCGGAGCCATACTAAACCCTTTGGAAAATAGCATGTAGACAAGATTCAAAATTTCGGGGTCGTAATGGATTCTTGTGAATGTGATTTAGAGGTTTTGCTATCAACATAACTTCCAAGGTTCATAAGGTTAACTTATTATTATTATAAAGCCAAGAAAAACAACAGGATCTACTAACAAATGAAATTTATTAACTGAATCAAACATAAAAAAAGAAAACTATAACCACCCTTTTATTGTTCACTCGCGTGAACAGATCTAACACTGACCAGCCTGACGTACCATGACGACATGGCATGACAGCTGTCAACAAGCATTGTGACTGCAATGTCACTTAAATCAAAGTAACAAAAGAAAACGGATCACAGGATCCAAATATAACAAATAAATAAAATAGTACAAAAATTTAATATTTATGAGCGACACGGGTTTTAAGACTAGTTCAAGTAATGAGCATTTTGACGGGCGCTCGTTTCCGACCAAAACAGTTGGTTCGGGAACGGACTCCGTACTGCGAAGGACGAATTACGGAAATGTGGGAACAACAATTACATATTTATATACACTACTGACATGCTCTAACCTTAGATTACCACAACCAAATACACGTGTGTATTATTTAAAATAAGGGCTGCGGAATTACCGACTTATACCTTAAACACTAGGATAGCATAACATGACATGAACAAGTTTGGCCGGTTGCCAAATTATATTTATATGAATACAATGGCCTTGAAAATAAGAGCCAACAACAACAAAATACAACTTTTAATTTTTACGCCGGAAAGTTTGGCGTTTTAAAACAATGAACAAATAAGTCGTAGTAATGATAAAAGAAACTTGGATCGACAACATGGCAACTTCCCAAATTAAACCAAATAAAATAACCTTAACTCATTAGGCTTTAAAGCAAACATAACGTGTCATAACGAGCTGGAGACAACCGGGCCTGTTATCGCATCACCGAGAGAGTGGCTGATTTCTTCCCCCAAGTAGTAATTAGTGCCATGCTAAATATAGATTCTGGCCCATAGCCAGCGTACAGCACCTTTGCTAATCGCCACCTGTTAAACGCGTACAATTAAATAACACATTATCTCAAAACATCCTCTTAGGGATTTTTAAGAATACATTCCCAGGTCAAACTTATCCCCACGGATAACTAGTTTGCCGGAATGATATCGCAGTCATGGACAGGCTTTACCTCTCCTCATCATCATCACTTACACCCAAAAACACGTGGCACATTTCTCGAAGATCTCGTCGTAGCATTAATCAGCACACCCCTCAGATAATGACACACAACATGTCCAAATGACAATAAAGAATAAATAACAGGATCAGTCCTAGCCCGAGTTATCAAAGCAACAAATGCAAATATTCCCCCCACGTAGTAATTAGTTTAACATATCATTAAATCAGTCCATTTATCATTGTCGTTCCTAGGTTCTCATTCATGGCTACACTTTTTATAGATACGTTAATCGATGCGGCCGTTTCGCTATAAGAATTACGTATACATAAGGAAAACATTTAAATTACAAAATTTACTGTACAACATAATTGTCACGCAATGCCAAAATTTACTACACGCATGTCAGTTAAGAAATCAAACCCTGAAATTTAAATTAAACCACACAAATAAAATCTATACAAAGTTCCACACATCTCTCGCGATTCCCCTCGTCCAAAATCAATAAATCAATTTTTTAATACTCATCACTTAAACTGCTTTCCAGAGGCCTCCCGCCTCGTCAATTCCCATCATTAGGCCGTTAGCCCATAACACTGATGGTAATGGAGGATGAAGCTTGCTGTCTTCTCTCCATGGTCGACATTTTGCTGCTGTTAAAACACAATTAAATCAAAGTTTTTAAACTGTTCTATCTGCGTTCTAAGTATTTTATTTCCTCAGATCGTCCTATGCAGAATCGTCGACTTTCCCTATTCTATGGCTAATTGCCATCTCACAATTTATGAAAATTTCCAACTTCGTTGCCGACACACAACTATAATTTTAAAACCATATCGTCTTAAGGACGTCTTAAAATGACTGTCGAAGAATAATTAGGAGTGTCCCGGTTCATCTCAGACATTTGTATATATACAGAAAGCCTAAAGTTTCAATGGTGGGAGTAAAACAGCTCCTCAATATTTTAAGTAATGGGCCTATAATTATGTGTGACCTCTCAAAAATCTTGTATTTTCTCACAGGTCGCGAATCTGCCGTCGAACAAGCAAACCGATCGCTAGATCTTTTTATATCCGATTGCCGCGCAAAACACACTGACGCTATGTTCTGGCGTCATGTTTTCTTATTGGTCAGATAAGTTGGCTTCGGAGTTCTGACCTTACAAATCCCGCCCTTATATTGACGTCACGACTATTCTCCTCTCTCTCACTCCTTGCCTTGTACGCAGCATTTTGCCCTTTTATGGTCACGTACGCCACAGCGTCATATCTGATTTTCTCAGAAATCCAAGAATAACATTGGTTGTGAAACTATTGGTCATTTCCAGCCAGCACGTAGCATGTCTTACCAAGTCCAGATTTCTTGCTACATCAATATTACTCAAATATCCAGCATATCATGTATTTAGTATTTCCATCGTTTTTATTAATATGAAACATTATTATTGGACACAATGATAAGGGTTCATCCGACCCCTAGTTGATGAAATTCGAACTCAAATGAAGTCGAATTTCACATCCCCTACTTTTCTGGCTCAAATTTGAAGTTGCTGGTCACCCTCAAAATATAATGACTGTCCGCCTCTGTCTGTTTCAGTAGCCGTCTCGTTCCAAACTCATTAGGAAATTCCTGTATACTTATGCCCTCCGGCCTCTTTCCTTGCTACTCGTCTCCCCTCTCACTCTTTCAAAACATCAACATATTCATTAACGACTTCCGCCTGAACTTGTAAACACGTCAGAGCTGTCTTTTGAGCGCTTTCACCACTCGAGTACCCCCGTATCTTTTGTTGTATGTTATCACGCGAATGTTTAATTTGCTGCAGTAACATTATTTCTCGGTTCGTATGGCTCTCTCTGATGATACAATTTTAAATTTGAGATATTATATACTGCCATGTTTCCTGTGCTCACCTCTCGGACTCTGTAAGCGTTGTTACCTAAGTTCGTAACCCCTAGTTGAACTTCCTTAAGCCGCTCCTGTCTCTTCTCCATTTTACCGTGATGTCATCTCCTTCTTCTTCCCCCGCGTTGCCATCTTCTTCCTTCTCCCTTCTTCTTCTCCGATTCCCGTACAATAACTTTTTTTTACCATATTTCGAGACCCTTGCCTGACACGGCCTGCGAATCTCTCCTGCTATTCTTCTGTTTCCTATTGTCGGCTGCTCTATTTTCTTCTTCTCCATGCAGCTCCTCCAAATATCTCTGGGTTTCTACATGCATGGCCTCCAACATTTGATGTGTTCCGTTTTCCTCCTCGTGGTTGTCGGGATTCTTCCGCCGATCTATCGCTCTTTCCCATTTATCATTATTTCCTTCCATGTTACGTGGCTCTTCTAGGTACTGTTGTGACTCAGCGTGTCTCTCGTTCCAATTTCTCTGATCATCCCTTGGATCCGATTGCTCGTTAAACCGCTGGTTATCTTGTGCGTTATGTTGCTGGTTGTAACGCCTATTGTCTCTGGGCCTATATTGTTGATTATAGTGTCCTCCACGCCATCCTCGATTGTAAGGTGCGTTATTATTATTCCTATTGTATGACGTTTGGTATCTCCTATTATCTCGCCACTGCTGATTGTTTGTGTTCCGGTAGCGGTTAGTTTCTTCCTGATTGTTATGGTTTCTGTCCCTATTTTCGTATCTCGGTTGAGATCTCGGCTCATATTCTTCGGTGCTCTGCCGTCTTTGGTTATCCCCAGTGTTTGTAGCTTGCGACCTCGTGTTTTTGTTCGGTGTCTTGACTACTTCGACTGCATTAACTAACTCTATCTGTCTCTTCTCTCTCGGGTTGATGTAATTAGTGGTTTCATCTATCTTCCTTAATACCTCTTCTGCCTGGACCACGGTCGTAATATTTGCCGCCACCAAGAATTGCTGAACGCTAATAGGCATCTGCTTTCCTATAGTAGTTATTAGCTCCATTTCGCTCGGGGGATTATCAAGATCCTGCAATTTGACAAGTTGCATGGCGAAAAAATCTGCATATTTCGTCTGATGCGTGGAATGGTATTTGCGCGAGTATAAATCCATTCGCAAGCTTTGTTGATACGACCCACTCCAGTATTTGCTTAGGAAGGCCTTGTGGAAACCTTCCATTGATTTAAATGTGTTCTTAAATCCAAGATACCAGGTAAGTGCTGAGCCCGCCAAAAATTTTTCAACCATTCTTAATTGTCGCGTTGAGCTAACATTTTGGTCCGAAAAATATTCTGTCAGTTCCCTTAAGAAAGCTTTAGGTGTCCCTCCGCTCTCTGGTAAAAACTTATTCGGTTTAAATTCGTTTCCACGGATGACTTGTATAACTTGCGTGGGAAGTTGTGTGTTTTGAGGTGTCGAGCTACGACCCTCATAATTCTGGAATGCTTGCGTGTCTACCGTTCTTGGACTTTGCCCAAGCTCGTGGCTGTCTATTGTGTGCTCTCTTTCCGCATTCTCCCCTTTCCCCTTTTCCATTAGTGTCGCAAACATCGTATTATGTCCAAGTGACTGCAACTCCGATTTTATCATGCGGTCCTCTTGAATTTGAAATCTTAACTTCATATTTTCTTCTAACGCCTGTATTTTCGCGTTATTTTCCCCTAGCTTCTTGCTTACTGCGAGCCGTTCATCTTTCGAATCAGCGCTCATCTTGGTCCAATCTTTCCTAATAGTATCCTTCAATTTAACAAAGCGTTTTTCGACTTCCTGTTGATTAGCCTCCTGATTATCTTCAAGTTTATCTATCCTTTCTCCCAGAGAAATATTGTTCTGTTCTAATGTTTGTTTAATTTCTTCCTGGTCAATTTCTAACTTTTTCCATTTCTTAATTGATTGTATTTCTAATTTGTTGAGTTCCGTCACTAAGCCCGTGATATTGTTATCTACTGTAATTATCTGATCTTGCATACCCTGTGTCCCTCGTTCGATCATCTCAAACCTTTTTTTTAAGTTTGTGTGTGCTTCTTTAATCTCAGATGAGCTGGTCAAACACGCTTGCTCGATTTGTGCTAGTTTTGCCATAACAGTCTCATCCATTCCTTTTATTTCCTTTTTAAACGAATCTTCGATACCTTTTATTATTCCTAATTGTTTGGTATTGTTAGTGCTAACGTCCTTTGCTAATTGGATTAGCTGTTCTTTTGTGTGCTCTTTGATTTCTACCGTTAGCGCAGCTAGATTTTGAGTGTTCCTTTCGTCTTGTGCGTTTAATATTTCATTGTTTTTCTCAGACTGCCTATGTAATTGTTCACTAACCAGAATGTTTTGTGTAGCGATTTTCTGATTTATATTCTCGTTAACTTCAGATAGTTTTGTGTTTAACTGTGTCTGTATTTCTTCCGATTGTTTATTTATAGCAGCTAACTGTGTCTGCGTTTCTGTCGATTGTTTATTTATGGCCGTTAACTGTGTCTGCGTTTCTACACTATTTGCCGCTAACTGTGTCTGCGTTTCTTCACTATTTGCCGCTAACTGTGTCTGTATTTCATTGGTTATGTCCTTTCTCATCTCACTAAGTTGTTCTCGCGTACGAGCGGATGCTAATTCAATCACTTCGCGGATTTCTCCCAGAGTTGCCATCACAACAATAATATATTTGAGACATAGGGAAATGACATAAGGGCGGAGCCCTGGATACGCGCGCTCACATATATTAAATATACACACATTAACCCTTTACATACTCAGTTCATTTACTTTAAATTACTCCCACAAACTATAGCATCACTGAGTATAATTTACTTATTATTCCATTTAATTTTAACCCTTTGATTCAGTTATAATCTTCCTGACCTTACTTCACTTACAAATTTTAACCAATTAATAGAGTATTAATTAGTTTTTAAGGTCTAACCTTCCTGTCAAACAATTCTTTGAGTTTGGCTTTTCTACACAAAGCTAATTTAATTTTATTGGGCGCCTGGAACAGTTTGTTCTAATTTTAATCAAAGTTCAAACACTTAACTTGTTCCACATTTACTTTATTGCAAACTCCATGACTTTATATTTTCAAACATTTGGCGGTATTATCTTCGCCTAACTTACGTTAATAAACTTATCACATGCCGGTGATCTATTTTTTTACTCTAAAACACAAATGCCACACGTTCGGAAGCCAAAGTAACTCTTATAAACCCTTTGGAAAATAGCATGTAGACAAGATTCAAAATTTCGGGGTCGTAATGGATTCTTGTGAATGTGATTTAGAGGTTTTGCTATCAACATAACTTCCAAGGTTCATAAGGTTAACTTATTATTATTATAAAGCCAAGAAAAACAACAGGATCTACTAACAAATGAAATTTATTAACTGAATCAAACATAAAAAAAGAAAACTATAACCACCCTTTTATTGTTCACTCGCGTGAACAGATCTAACACTGACCAGCCTGACGTACCATGACGACATGGCATGACAGCTGTCAACAAGCATTGTGACTGCAATGTCACTTAAATCAAAGTAACAAAAGAAAACGGATCACAGGATCCAAATATAACAAATAAATAAAATAGTACAAAAATTTAATATTTATGAGCGACACGGGTTTTAAGACTAGTTCAAGTAATGAGCATTTTGACGGGCGCTCGTTTCCGACCAAAACAGTTGGTTCGGGAACGGACTCCGTACTGCGAAGGACGAATTACGGAAATGTGGGAACAACAATTACATATTTATATACACTACTGACATGCTCTAACCTTAGATTACCACAACCAAATACACGTGTGTATTATTTAAAATAAGGGCTGCGGAATTACCGACTTATACCTTAAACACTAGGATAGCATAACATGACATGAACAAGTTTGGCCGGTTGCCAAATTATATTTATATGAATACAATGGCCTTGAAAATAAGAGCCAACAACAACAAAATACAACTTTTAATTTTTACGCCGGAAAGTTTGGCGTTTTAAAACAATGAACAAATAAGTCGTAGTAATGATAAAAGAAACTTGGATCGACAACATGGCAACTTCCCAAATTAAACCAAATAAAATAACCTTAACTCATTAGGCTTTAAAGCAAACATAACGTGTCATAACGAGCTGGAGACAACCGGGCCTGTTATCGCATCACCGAGAGAGTGGCTGATTTCTTCCCCCAAGTAGTAATTAGTGCCATGCTAAATATAGATTCTGGCCCATAGCCAGCGTACAGCACCTTTGCTAATCGCCACCTGTTAAACGCGTACAATTAAATAACACATTATCTCAAAACATCCTCTTAGGGATTTTTAAGAATACATTCCCAGGTCAAACTTATCCCCACGGATAACTAGTTTGCCGGAATGATATCGCAGTCATGGACAGGCTTTACCTCTCCTCATCATCATCACTTACACCCAAAAACACGTGGCACATTTCTCGAAGATCTCGTCGTAGCATTAATCAGCACACCCCTCAGATAATGACACACAACATGTCCAAATGACAATAAAGAATAAATAACAGGATCAGTCCTAGCCCGAGTTATCAAAGCAACAAATGCAAATATTCCCCCCACGTAGTAATTAGTTTAACATATCATTAAATCAGTCCATTTATCATTGTCGTTCCTAGGTTCTCATTCATGGCTACACTTTTTATAGATACGTTAATCGATGCGGCCGTTTCGCTATAAGAATTACGTATACATAAGGAAAACATTTAAATTACAAAATTTACTGTACAACATAATTGTCACGCAATGCCAAAATTTACTACACGCATGTCAGTTAAGAAATCAAACCCTGAAATTTAAATTAAACCACACAAATAAAATCTATACAAAGTTCCACACATCTCTCGCGATTCCCCTCGTCCAAAATCAATAAATCAATTTTTTAATACTCATCACTTAAACTGCTTTCCAGAGGCCTCCCGCCTCGTCAATTCCCATCATTAGGCCGTTAGCCCATAACACTGATGGTAATGGAGGATGAAGCTTGCTGTCTTCTCTCCATGGTCGACATTTTGCTGCTGTTAAAACACAATTAAATCAAAGTTTTTAAACTGTTCTATCTGCGTTCTAAGTATTTTATTTCCTCAGATCGTCCTATGCAGAATCGTCGACTTTCCCTATTCTATGGCTAATTGCCATCTCACAATTTATGAAAATTTCCAACTTCGTTGCCGACACACAACTATAATTTTAAAACCATATCGTCTTAAGGACGTCTTAAATTGACTGTCGAAGAATAATTAGGAGTGTCCCGGTTCATCTCAGACATTTGTATATATACAGAAAGCCTAAAGTTTCAATGGTGGGAGTAAAACAGCTCCTCAATATTTTAAGTAATGGGCCTATAATTATGTGTGACCTCTCAAAAATCTTGTATTTTCTCACAGGTCGCGAATCTGCCGTCGAACAAGCAAACCGATCGCTAGATCTTTTTATATCCGATTGCCGCGCAAAACACACTGACGCTATGTTCTGGCGTCATGTTTTCTTATTGGTCAGATAAGTTGGCTTCGGAGTTCTGACCTTACAAATCCCGCCCTTATATTGACGTCACGACTATTCTCCTCTCTCTCACTCCTTGCCTTGTACGCAGCATTTTGCCCTTTTATGGTCACGTACGCCACAGCGTCATATCTGATTTTCTCAGAAATCCAAGAATAACATTGGTTGTGAAACTATTGGTCATTTCCAGCCAGCACGTAGCATGTCTTACCAAGTCCAGATTTCTTGCTACATCAATATTACTCAAATATCCAGCATATCATGTATTTAGTATTTCCATCGTTTTTATTAATATGAAACATTATTATTGGACACAATGATAAGGGTTCAATACGATATTATTATTATTATTATTATTATTATTGGTACTGTATTATAGCCACGTTGTGTGCCCATATGAACAACTGTAGCAGCCTGCAGTGTCCCGGGCCACTGACAGTTCCTTACTTTGCATATTGTTACCTGACTCACCCTCCCTTCAGCCTCAGCCCCAGTTCTGATCTCACTGATACAGGACACAGTTCACACGTATGGAGGGTGCTTGTCGTCGAGTGCTCAACCAGGGATGTTACAAAGTAACAGCGACTGAGTCATCTCTTGTCTTTGGTTTTCAAAGATTTGTTTCATTTCTCTCATGACATATTTCTTCATTTTACTAGTTATTATTATTATTATTACTAGCGGACCCGGGCGAGAACTCTCGCATAATGGTTTGTGTACGCCCCATGTGTACAGACTAACTGCGCGGCCATAGTGCTATGCAGGCTGTATGCGATGCCAGGGGCTATATTCTTGTTTATTTGTTTAAAAGCACTTTGTAAACAAATAATATATTTCCGTTGACTTTTCAAGAAATAAAGATTTTTCCTGTACTATTGAGACGATTTGGAAGATTTTGGTACAAACCACACCTTCTAACTCCCTCTGCTTTAGGAGCTTGAGTTTTTGAATCATAAACTTTAGCGTATTTATATATATTGAACCCTTTACCCTCTGATGGATAAATGATTCGATGTTTTATTTCTTCAATTAATAAATATTTCTACCAGCATCATGAAAATAGCCAGACGGAGATGAGGAAATTTCAAGCATTTATTGGAGACAATGGGGACATACCTGCAGCAGTTTGACAAAAGGCTAAATACTTAGGATTGTGAAAAGAAAGACCATAGCAATGTTTCAGAAGGACAGGTGGTGGCTACCTCAAAATAGAAAGGACGCGCAGTGAGACACGCTTATGGTATGTTCATTGTAATATTCGCGCCTAGAAAAAATATGATGCAGTAACGTGAGTGGTGGATGAAAATACTAGACACTCCTACGAGGCCAAGGTCTGATAAAAACCGCCAAGTTACAGAAATTGTGGAACCAATGGGAGATGAATGCTTACCAGCGCGGCAAGTCTAGCTTGGGCACGCGATGGCTAGCATTAACGCGGGAGATCTGCTAGACAACATCTCTACGATCGATTCTTGGATTAATGGGCATATTCTTGACCTGCGCAATTTTACGAGTTCAGTGATATTTATTTCATTCCTGTACCACTATTATTTTGAGAATTTTTTATATAATTTCCCCCTCTATCAATACCTAGGGCCGGTTCATTTATAAGTGGCGTGAAGAGCCAAGACATGGCTTATTATTATACTTTGTGCGTCGAAGACACAGGCTTATTATTCTTTGGTGTGTCGAGGACACAGGCTAGTATACTTTTGTGTGTCGGGGACACAGGTTACTTTACATTTTGCGCGTCTAAGGACGTAGACACTTATACTTTTGCGTGTCATGAGGACACAGAAATTATTAATAAATGTGTTAAATTCAGTGATAGATAGTCACAGTACTATATTTTGTAGGGGCAGTATCATCGACAATTCGCCAACAGACTGTTCCGGGGAAAGTAGTACCTGAAACGGCGAATTTAGTAGTCAGATATCGAGTGTATAATAATCTAACTTTTTGAATCAGCACGAAAGTAGTACCTGAAACGGCGAATTTAGTAGTCAGATATCGAGTGTATAATAATCTAACTTTTTGAATCAGCACGAGAGATGACATCGCTTACCCTGGAAGAAGTTTGGAACTATCAACACTCCGTCCAGATGGCTGAAATGAGCTAAGAAGCATTCAGTTGGGAGATGGCATCTGATGTCCTTTGACGGGTGACTGGCCGAGGATGAGTACAAAATAATATTCTTTTTATCTGATAAATTAACTTATGGTATATGGGACATATTTTTGTAAATATTTTGATTGTGTTGACTAACGTAGTATATTTAGTTTTGGTCTGACACACCTTTTGCATGGAAGCAGCTCGCCTAAAAGTTATTAGTAGAAGGTTCTTGTTTGTTTGTTGTTTTAACTAACATAGCTATGTGGACGACCGTGTTTGCATATGTTACGTAATGCGGTTAAAAACGTCTCTCGGAGATATGTTGTGTTTCAGAAGTAGGACTGAAGTAATATAATTATACAGTAGATTGGAGGGTAATTAATCTTTTTAAGGTTTATTATTGATCAGATTCAGTGAGATTATTGCCTCTGGAGCAATGTGATTTGTGCGGAAGAGCAGTCAGCTCTATCGTAGGTTTTAATATTTTAATAGTTTGTGAGCATCTATTCAGCCGACCTGTGTGAAAAACGTCATGTCATTCCCAGAAGTGTGAGTGTGTGTATTTTGTGGTCATTACAAGCGGGAATTTCAGCGTAGACTGATTTCTGTCAGCTTGGTGCCAGGTCCATATTGTTACCTTGCGAGGACATATGTGGCTATTTTGATTAATGTCTGACCATATGTTTAGGTGGTTGAGATTTGTTGCTGTTGATTCCTTGAAATAACGGCACAGCTGGTCAGTTATTTTTACACACTGGAGTTGGGTCAATGACAAGTATTGAGGAAGGGGGAGCTGTTTCACAAGGCGGACTGAAGGTTGCAAGCGAGGTCATTAGTTGGGAGTGCTGGTTGACTCCGTAATTACTTGAAATACAGAATTAAGAACTGATCAATGGTAAAAATTGTTTAAATAAATGGGAGTTGCCTACGAATCACGATAATCTCCGAAGCGTTAGCTTAACATGCAGTTTTGTTCATATAAAGTAATCTCAGCCGGTCAGGCTTTTGTTGTTGTTGGTTTTAGTCCATGTTTATATTCCATATCAGTGACCCGTGAAGTCACGTGCGGTGCTGTCTTTTCCTTGTTTGTGTATTGAGCAATTGGCCGGAGTTGGCAGCTCATTTTGTCAAGTGCGTCATCGCGCTAATGGAGGGTCTCGAGGGAGATTCCTGTAAATAGTAGATTTTTAGTGTGTGTGTCAGCATTACATTTTTAAGGGTTTTTATTAGTGTCAAGTCCCATAATCCGTAAACGTTGATTTACGAGATGATTGTTCGTAAGCATCGTGGCTGTTAACCCGCTGTAAACGAACAGTCATCCAGGTACTCATTCCTCGTAGTTAGTCATTACGCGTACATAAAATCCAAATGCAAGTTAGTGGAACTAGGATCCACATTTTTATAAAGGGGAGATCCGTCTGACTCCTCAACATTGATAGATATTCCTGTCATGGGAAAATTCAGGGAGGATTTTTTATTATTGTTGTTTATATTCTTTTTATGCACTATTAGTCATTAAATCATGTTATTATAATACGTCTTGTCACCTTTCTTTCTTAATTATAGTTTTAATCCTATGACCCTTACCTCAGTAGAGCATGTTGTTTGGCGTACGTAAACATCACACTAGGAACTGAGCGCGACCCCTTGATCAAGATTCTTGCATATAAACACTGCTATTCTTAAGGCTTCATAGGACGTAAACTGGCGCGGCCAAGCGTGGGGCGGTTCACTGTGGTGTAACGGCAAAGAAATTGCACATGTCAATGTAAGCGTAGTTGGGTTTTCAAACTGACGCCACAATGAAGATGTAATTTTGTTGCTGGTTCGCTGCTGGAACACATTTAGTTGGCGTATTTGAGTAAAACTGACAGGCCACAAGTGGAGGCGGTTGTGACAGTATTTTAATCACCGGGAAGTGATATTTTATTAAATGTAATTGAGGCGAAGAGGATACCGCCAAATGTGTGAAAGATAAATTAAAATCAGGAGTTTGCAATGTAAAATACGGTTCACGTTTTTGTCTATTGAATTAAAATAAATTAATATACGTGATACCGGGCGCCCAATGATTAAAGTTAAAACTAGATTTGTTTAGAAAGTCAAACTCATGAAAATGTTAGAAGGCTAGTAGCCTTAAATGACAATTAATACTCTGTTAATTAGTCAGGGTTAATATCAGATCAGGATAACAATTTAATGACTGAATATGTGTTTGGGTTTAAATTAAATTGAGTAAAATTAGAACCACTCAGAGATGCAATCGACTAGTGGGATTAAATGTAAAAATAAATGAACTGAGTTGGGTAAAGAAATTAAATGTGCATTGGATTGTATGTATGTGTCAAGGGGCATTGCTTTATGCCATTTCCCTAATGTCTCATATAAAGTGTATAAGATGGCAACGGTGGAACAGATTCAAGAAATCATTGAGAGCGCGGCTAGGAGAACACAGGAATTGTTGGACACTAAATTGGCGGAACAGAGTCAACCATTAAACACTACTGTAGTATGTTAGAACAAAGTGAAGCATTAAACGCGAAGTTATCTGAACAAATAAACGATAATATGTTAGAACAAAGTGAAGCATTAAAAGCGAAGTTATCTGAACAAATAAACAACAGTATGTTAGAACAAAGTGAGTCTATAAACAAATTGTCTGAACAGAGTGAATCACTAAAAACTAAACTATCCGAACAAAGTGAATCATTGCGGACACAATTAAATAACAGTAGGATTGAACAAAATGAATATCAGGCGGAACAAGCTAGATTACTAAAAATTGAAATCAATGACACTATAAATTCGCAGTTAGAGGCGCAGAATGTTAAAAACACGAACCAATTAGCTTCGTTAACCGCAGAGATGAAGGATCACACTAATCAACAGATGGTATTGCTGGCCCTAGATGTTAGTAAAAACAATGAAAAACAATTAGATCAGATTAAGAAAATGGAAAGTATTTTTGATCAAAAACTTAGCATTCTGGATGAAACGGTGTTAGTCAAATTAGAGAAAATTGAACTAGCATGCACTATGAATACAAGCGAGGTCAAGATAGCTCAGGATAAGTTAGAAGGACGATTTAAGGAAATGGAAAAGAGCGGCAAGGTCATTCAACAACAATTATCAGCGGTAGATGAAAATATTTCCGGCATAATTAAAGATATGGATCGTCTGGAAATAAAATCAGCGGAGCAATGGAAAAGCCTAGAAGCGGATCAGAATCAATTAAAGAGTACCATCGACGAAAATAGCGCGAGATTGGAAGAATGGAAAAGCCAGATAGAAAGCAATCAGGATGACACTAAAAGCCAGATCGAGGAGAAAGTAAGCACGATTAAGGAGCAAATAAGGAAAGATTGGCGAAAAATGAATATCGATTCTAAAGAGGAAAGATCAACTATCCTTAAGACAGTAGGCGAAAATCATACTCGTATTCAAGCATTAGAACAAGAAATTAAGAGTAAACTTAAAGAACAAACAGACAGGATCATAAAAGCTGAACTGAGGTCGTTAGAACAATCCTCGATATTTAAAACGGGAACATTGAAAGACAAGCAAGACGACTCAAATAGCCCGGAGGGTACTAGCACAGCAGGGAGTCAAGCTCAGACAGAGAGCCCATTAACAACAAACACGGAAGGGTTTCGCAAGAATATCGAAAGGTGTTCCAGGCCACAAGACGGTCATCAGCCCACACAACTTATCCAAGTAATTCGCTCGAACGAATATAAACCGCAGAAATACACGGAGAATTCAGGGGTGACACCTAAAGCCTTTATTAAAGAAATTGAAGATCATTACAATGACACTGGGGTACCTGAAGCACGTAGATTGAGGATGATGGAGAGATTTTTATCAGGAAATGTCCTTACATGGTTTTTAAGCTTCAAATATACATTTGGAACTATGACAGATTTCAAATTAGCGTTTCTGCGCAAGTACTGGTCGCCAGCATTACAACAGAGTCTAAGGATGGAGCTTTACTCTAGAAAATACCAAACTACCCAGCAAACGAAATACTCAGATTTCTTTAACATGCAAATGCTAAAATTTCGCGACCTTGATTACCCTTTAAATGAAGCGGATCTGGTGATGACTATAGCGCGGCAATTACCAGTCAACGTGCAGCAAGTACTAGTCGCAGCGAACGTTAGTACGGCCTTACATGCAGAGCAGATATTACGCCAGATAGATGAGACTACATCTCATAGTCATTATAGAGGAGGAACACAGCTGGAGTTAGTCAATACGACAGAGGCCATAAAACCAAAACAGGCAAACACTAAAACGCAGGGTACTAATACAAGCACATCCACACCTAGGCAAAACCAGGAAGAAGGAGAAAACAGACCATGCCAGCGTAACGAGAATAACTATAACAATAGGTCATATCAAGGCAACAATAGATATCAACATAGAGGGTATCAGCAATGGCGTGAAAATCGAAGAAATGAGAGGCCTCATGGAAGATACGGAGATTACAATGCTAATCAAAGATGGAAAGGAAGGAGAGATCAAAATCAAGGAGAGGCACGTAATTATCGAAATGACTGGGATGATAGGCACGCTCAATCACAAAATTACCTAGAGGAATTACACGTTAGCCAAGGTGGAGAGCTAGGAAGATGGGAAAAAGCCATTGGGAACATGAAGAATCCAGACACACATACTGAGGAAGCTGGAAGTCTACTGAGACAAGAGGAATATCAAGGGCATGGGCGACAAAAGGATGATGGGAGTCGCAATGGAGCTAAAAAAAATGCTTAATTTGGATAAAGAAGACAGTCTACAAACGCAACAGTCGGAAGTTGAAGATGGATGGATAGTAGCGAACATACAAGAATGGATTGCTTTGCCAGAAGACTGCCTGGAGGAGACGGTGAAACCACGGAACGATGAAATGAGGCAGTTACCCATTATTTACGCGAGGATTGGTGGAATTAATATAAGATGTTTATTGGATACGGGGTCGCAGATCAGTCTGGTATCGGAGGCCTTGGTTCGAGAGTTGGGACGGAGTCAGAATATTCCTGTAATTCCCGTACCACAACTCAAAGTGAGGGGTGTTATTCCTGAACGCACCGTCACTTGTAAACGTCAGGCATACTTAGAGCTGAACATATTGGAACATACTTTTGGGCAAACATTCATTATCATGGCAAAGATGAATTTCAATATAATTCTTGGTGCAAATTTCATTTGTGATTATCAAGCAGTGATAGATTTGCTCAAGAATACAGTCAGATTTAGAGAGTATTATCAGCTGAAAAACGTGGGATTGCATATGGATGAAATCACTACCGGAAGAGATGTAAATTCTTGGGCATTGGAAGCAATATCGGAAGAGACGGAAGAGGAGATACGAAAGGCAGAAGATAACATCATAGAAGGAGCTGTTGTGGAACTAGATGGGGAGAGTGAATCCCAGGAAATATGGTCTTTATTAACGGAAGGAGATGACAGTGATGCACAATTTGAAGAGTTACTACAGGAGCGGCTCAATGACATTCAACTTGGGGGTGAACATAGAAAACAATTGGAAGAGATTTTAAGGAAGCACAAAACAGTATTTGATACAGTACCTGGTAAAATATTAAATTTCAAATATTCAATGCAAGTCGAGGATTGGTCACCTTTCAAAAGTAGATTGTACCCAATTCCGGAAAAATATCGTTGTCAAGTCAAGGTCATTATAGATGAGATGTTACAAGCTGGAGTGATAAGGAAGACACCTACACCTTATCTAAATGCGATTTTGGCAGTCACAAAACCAAATGGATCTATTAGACATTGTTATATGCCAGAAATCTCAACATGAGACTCATTTTTCCTGAGTATGACAGAGCGCCAATTATCAGAGACGTACTAAAAGGCTTTAAAAACAAAAGCATTTATTCATCAGTTGACTTGACGTCCAGTTTCCACCATATTGAATTGGATGAGAAGTCACAGCTTCTAACTGGCTTCTTATTCGATAACCAAACGTTTTGCTTCGTCCGAATGCCCTTTGGAGTCAAAACAGCGGGCTGTGCTTTAATCCGAGCCCTGGATCGGAATCTATCCGAGGAAGTTAAGGAGATGACGGTACGCTACATTGATGACATTCTTCTGGCATCCGACAACATTGAAACTCACATGGAAAATTTAGATAATGTATTAGGTAACCTGAATGCATCAAATTTCAAAGTAAACCTGAAGAAATCGCATTTCTTCAAGAGCGAGATCTTATATTTGGGTCACATCATTGACAAGGAGGGAGTGAAGCAAATCCAGCTAAGATCGAAGCGATAAAGAATTTCCCTACACCAACGAGAGTCAAGCACATTCGGGCTTTCTTAGGCGTAACGGGATTCTTTAAGGAAAACTGTCCAGGTTACACGGAGACTGTAGCTCCAATGCAGGAAATGCTAAAAAAGAATAATAAATGGTTATGGAATGCGGAATGCGAGAAGGCGTTCTAAGCAACAAAACAGCTACTGGTAAACTGCATTAAGTTAGGATATCCAGATTTCAAGCACAAATTTATAATCCAAGCGGGTGCTTCACTAATTGGTATAGGTGCTATGCTCTACCAAGAAGATCCAGCTAACCTGCAACATAAAACATATTTGGCATTTGTCAGGCGAAAATTGCGTAAGCACGAGCGCAATTATACTGTAACGGAACTATAATTATTGGCCATAATTCATGCGCTCCAACTATGGAAAAGAATAATTTATGGATACCCCATTGTTGTCAGGACTGATCACAAGGCACTAACATTCTTGTTTAAGACGTCGATGGCAAGCCAACGTGTGACACGTTGGTCTATATATATTCAGCAGTTTAGCATTGAGACTGAACATTGCCCAGGGAAGATGAACGTGATTCCGGATGCACTCAGCAGGAACTCAGAGCCTGATGATGAAGAAACAGCGATGGTACAACACTTGGAGTTAACACCGAAGGACCGGGAATTCTTGGAGGAGTTACGTGAGATACAGCGAGAACAGGAAGCGGAACCATGGATGATGCTATTAATTCAATACTTCAGAAAGCAACCACCTACAGGAACACCTGCATTTCGAGAAGCGAAAGCCAAAGAAGGAAGATATGTTTATGTCAACAATTTGCTGCACAAATGGGTAGATAATGACCACACCAAGTTACGCATATTAGTACCTGCATCCTTACAGCGAGGACTGACATGGCATACTCACGAAAGTTACGGACACGTCGGATTAGACAAGTGTGAAGCGACAATAGGAGAGACATTTACATGGACACGTATGAGAACAACTATATGTGACGTCATTACGACTTGTGGTCCTTGTCAGAGGACATAGCCAAATAACTATTTAATGAGGCAGTATCCTAGACCATTGCTGCCTCAGAAACCCTGCGAGTTACTGGCCCTAGACTGTTTCGGTCCAATTCCGAAAGGAAGGCGAGGTTGCCGGCACTTGCTAGTGTGCATTGATGTATTTTCTAAGTTTGTCGTATTATGCCCCATTCAGAAAACTACATCGAAACAAGTACTCAGTCGTATTCGAAATAGAGTTATTCCAATCCTTGGAAAACCAGAATTTATATTGTCAGACCATGGCAGTTATTTTACAAGCGCCGAATTCAAGAAAGGTATGGAGGGCATGGGTATAAAACACGTTTTAAGCAGTATCCGACATGCCCAAGCTAATCCAAGTGAGAGAGCAATAAAATGTGTAATATCATACTTGAGAATCTTTATTCCCAATGAACATCATAAATGGGTGGATAAAATTAAGGATGTAGAGACATGCATGAATTCTACCAGGCACGAGTCAACAGGACAGATCCCTATGGTCTTACACAAAAACGAGTATCCAGCGAGAACGTGGAAAAGCATCATTAACTGCCCACAAGATCCCATGATAGCACCTGACCTGCGAATTGAGAGAACGAGAGCCTACATGAGAAAACAAGCAGATCGCAGATTACGGCGAGTGAGAAATAAGAGGTTTCACAGTGATCTTGAAATCAACCAGCTCGTTTTGGTGAAACGACCCGCTACATCGGATCCAGAGAAGAAGATCTTCAGCAAATTCTGCGAAAAGTTCATAGGACCCTATTCTATTGTAAGAAACCTTGGAAATAATGCATACAGAGTGAAAGAATTAAGCACAGGAACAATGTCGGTCTACAATGCAGCCAACTTAAAAAAGTATCGTAGAAGTGAACCATGAGAGCGCCGAAATAATGATGCAGTTTAAATATATGGACGTCCTATATCAACCAAGTGGACGGGGAGCAGTTGAGTACAGCACGTGAAGAAGGAAGTGGAATTGGTGTTGACAAACATTAACGAGACGAGCAGAGTGTTGCCTAAGGCACCAGCGCGTCATGCAAGCAGTTGAGAGGGTCATTACAAGCAGGAAATGAAACGAGTAAATGCCATTCAAGACAGGAGCGGCTAGACCAAGTAATAGAAAAGGGGTGATTCTGAAATAAAACAAATTGGCCTACGGAAGTCTTTTTAAAAATTATCGACTTTCTCCTAAGTTCGAAATTTTGTGAGTGGAGGAGTTGTGAACCCTTTACCCTCTGATGGATAAATGATTCGATGTTTTATTTCTTCAATTAATAAATATTTCCACCAGCATCATGAAAATAGCCAGACGGAGATGAGGAAATTTCAAGCATTTGTTGGAGACAATGGGGACATACCTGCAGCAGTTTGACAAAAGGCTAAATACTTAGGATTGTGAAAAGAAAGACCATAGCAATGTTTCAGAAGGACAGGTGGTGGCTACCTCAAAATAGAAAGGACGCGCAGTGAGACACGCTTATGGTATGTTCATTGTAATATTCGCGCCTAGAAAAAATATGATGCAGTAACGTGAGTGGTGGATGAAAATACTAGACACTCCTACGAGGCCAAGGTCTGATAAAAACCGCCAAGTTACAGAAATTGTGGAACCAATGGGAGATGAATGCTTACCAGCGCGGCAAGTCTAGCTTGGGCACGCTATGGCTAGCATTAACGCGGGAGATCGGCTAGACAACATCTCTACGATCGATTCTTGGATTAATGGGCATATTCTTGACCTGCGCAATTTTACGAGTTCAGTGATATTTATTTCATTCCTGTACCACTATTATTTTGAGAAATTTTTATATAATTTCCCCCTCTATCAATACCTAGGGCCGGTTCATTTATAAGTGGCGTGAAGAGCCAAGACATGGCTTATTATTATACTTTGTGCGTCGAAGACACAGGCTTATTATTCTTTGGTGTGTCGAGGACACAGGCTATTATACTTTTGTGTGTCGAGGACACAGGTTACTTTACATTTTGCGCGTCTAAGGACGTAGACACTTATACTTTTGCGTGTCATGAGGACACAGAAATTATTAATAAATGTGTTAAATTCAGTGATAGATAGTCACAGTACTATATTTTGTAGGGGCAGTATCATCGACAATTCGCCAACAGACTGTTCCGGGGAAAGTAGTACCTGAAACGGCGAATTTAGTAGTCAGATATCGAGTGTATAATAATCTAACTTTTTGAATCAGCACGAAAGTAGTACCTGAAACGGCGAATTTAGTAGTCAGATATCGAGTGTATAATAATCTAACTTTTTGAATCAGCACGAGAGATGACATCGCTTACCCTGGAAGAAGTTTGGAACTATCAACACTCCGTTCAGATGGCTGAGATGAGCTAAGAAGCATTCAGTTGGGAGATGGCATCTGATGTCCTTTGACGGGTGACTGGCCGAGGATGAGTACAAAATAATATTCTTATTATCTGATAAATTAACTTATGGTATATCGGACATATTTTTGTAAATATTTTGCTTGTGTTGACTAACGTAGTATATTTAGTTTTGGTCTGACACACCTTTTGCATGGAAGCAGCTCGCATAAATGTTATTAGTAGAAGGTTCTTGTTTGTTTGTTGTTTTAACTAACGTAGCTATGTGGACGACCGTGTTTGCATATGTTACGTAATGCGGTTAAAAACGTCTCTCGGAGATATGTTGTGTTTCAGAAGTAGGACTGAAGTAATATAATTATACAGTAGATTGGAGGGTAATTAATCTTTTTAAGGTTTATTATTGATCAGATTCAGTGAGATTATAGCCTCTCGAGCAATGTGATTTGTGACGAAGAGCAGTCAGCTCTATCGTAGGTTTTAATATTTTAATAGTTTGTGAGCATCTATTCAGCCGACCTGTGTGAAAAACGTCATGTCATTCCCAGAAGTGTGAGTGTGTGTATTTTGTGGTCATTACAAGCGGGAATTTCAGCTTAGACTGATATCTGTCAGCTTGGTGCCAGGTCCATATTGTTACCTTGCGAGGACATATGTGGCTATTTTGATTAATGTCTGACCATATGTTTAGGTGGTTGAGATTTGTTGCTGTTGATTCCTTGAGATAACGGCACAGCTGGTCAGTTATTTTTACACACTGGAGTTGGCACAATGACAAGTATTGAGGATGGGGGAGCTGTTTCACAAGGCGGACTGAAGGTTGCAAGCGAGGTCATTAATGGGGAGTGCTGGTTGACTCCGTAATTACTTGAAATACAGAATTAAGAACTGATCAATGGTAAAAATTGTTTAAATAAATGGGAGTTGCCTACGAATCACGATAATCTCCGAAGCGTTAGCTTAACATGCAGTTTTGTTCATATAAAGTAATCTCAGCCGGTCAGGCTTTTGTTGTTGTTGGTTTTAGTCCATGTTTATATTCCATATCAGTGACCCGTGAAGTCACGTGCGGTGCTGTCTTTTCCTTGTTTGTGTATTGAGCAATTGGCCGGAGTTGGCAGCTCATTTTGTCAAGTGCGTCATCGCGCTAATGGAGGGTCTCGAGGGAGATTCCTGTAAATAGTAGATTTTTAAAGTGTGTGTCAGCATTACATATTTAAGGGTTTTTATTAGTGTCAAGTCCCATAATCCGTAAACGTTGATTTACGAGATGATTGTTCGTAAGCATCGTGGCTGTTAACCCGCTGTAAACGAACAGTCATCCAGGTACTCATTCCTCGTAGTTAGTCATTACGCGTACATAAAATCCAAATGCAAGTTAGTGGAACTAGGATCCACATTTTTATAAAGGAGAGATCAGTTTGACTCCTCAACATTGATAGATATTCCTGTCATGGGAAAATTCAGGGAGGATTATTTTTATTATTGTTGTTTATATTCTTTTTATGCACTATTAGTCATTAAATCATGTTATTATAATACGTCTTGTCACCTTTCTTTCTTAATTATAGTTTTAATCCTATGACCCTTACCTCAGTAGAGCATGTTGTTTGGCGTACGTAAACATCACACTAGGAACTGAGCGCGACCCCTTGATCAAGATTCTTGCATATAAACACTGCTATTCTGAAGGGTTCAATATATATCTTGTCGTACTTTCTTCTTCAGAAATTCTGTATCGTCGTTTGGTCTTGAACCTGTCCTGGAACCTCTTCATTTCATCTTTGGTTATATTCTTCGCGGATCCGTCTGCAAGCATCCCTTCTGTAATTTGGTACTCTCGTAGGTTCTTCTGAGTCTCCATAACCCTTGAGAACTGGTGTGAAGAAACATAACACGAGGACTGGCGCCGGGTCATTTTGACCCGTAGTGTGTCACTCCCTTTTTGTCGTAGTCGTACGGATATTTAGATTACTTTTCACATTTTGCAAGAATGAGGAAAAAGTAGACTTACGAGATCGATCCGGGAAAATGTGTGTCTGTCTGTCTGTCCTTCTGTCTGTCTGTCTTGTGCCCGTTTAGACCGGAGTCCGCACGACCACATATGCATTTTACCAATAATCAGTCAGCACGAGAGTCAAAATATCCCGGAGCGCCAGATGGGTTAAAGCAAATCGCAAAAACGACATCAAATGAAAAAAAATGCTTTACTGATTTTTGGCTCAATGCAACATTAAGGATAGAAGGAGATTCAATTGGGCGTAACACATCAAGTAAAATTATCTCATTTTATTTTGAATTTAAAATTGACAGCAAAAATGCTCAAAGCAGCATCACTCACGTGTGGCGCCCCACACTCCTATTTACACAATGTACAGAATTTTTCCAAACACATTTGACAATTAGCTTTGGAAACACAAGTCTGATTGTTAGTCCTGTAGACTGTGTTCCAAAATTATTTATGATTAAATCCAGTTCAAATTTAATTGTCTCTACTGGAAATATCGTAGTTCACTGTTTGAATTTTTACATAATATTAACACTCGTAGAATAAATGTTCATAGAATTTTAACTTTCACTTATTTTTCCAGTTTCAAAAATACATTGTCGAAAAATATTATTATTTCTGAATCAACACAAATTATTTACACATATTAATAACATCTGAAAAGTATTTGACCTTGAGCATAGCATCGAAGAACTGTGCGAAGCACAACAAAAATTAATAGTTCTTCTGACATTAATCATTTCGAGAAGTGACTCGATTATGAACTTCAAGTTCCTGACAAAATATATGATTTCTGAATCATCAACTTGATCAATAAATTGTTGAACCATTCAACTATTCAATTTTCCACTTGAAATCATTATTATGAAAAAATATTTATATTCATGGCCATTTTAGTAACTTTCACAACTTGCAATTCTTCGACAGAATGCGGAAATAAGAATTGTAATTTCATAATGAATTCATTTAGTTCATGGCACTAGGATTGAAATTATCCTTCAAATTATTCGTGGTTAAAGAATTATTTTTAATTGGCAGTGGCCCATTCGATTATTAGTGTAAGAACACAATATTACAACAACAACGGCAAAGGTCTTCCTCTGAAGAAGAATAAACTACTATCATGACAAATCCGGGTTCTAACAAAATCAAAGTCTAAATGGAATCCGTAAACAAGGTTGAAATAAGAACTGATGGTTTCTAAGAAATAACCTTCGGGTCATTCATACGACGAAATGTGTAGTTCCAATACTCCTTCTATAAACCTGAGCCATCGAACCTGCTATTTGATTGATGCTCGAAAAAACCTCTTCATTCCTGCGACTTAAACATGCGCACCTGGGAATGGCATTTCAACTACTCCACACATATAAATTTTCTTCCCAAAATTTATACAATAAATCAAGCCTCTGCTTGTTATCAACACTGGAAGATTAATAAACTTACAAGTTTATTTTATTTTACCATTCAGTTCAACCCGTGAATTTACCATACTTATGAAAATCTTTATTTCACTTTCGAGTGTATTTACGTCATGATTTTATATAAATACAAAAATATCCTATTTGATACAAATATCATTTGCTTCCCGTTTCATGCCTCTCCGTGTTATCTGAAAAATATACTTTGCTCATTGCAAATATGAACTGTTCAACCAGAACTGAAATGTTGGTTGAATGCGGGCTTGCGCTAACCACTCTCCTTCGGAAAATCTCCTGTTCCACACTAGAAATGTTTAAACTACTTCATAGGCTCTCTCTCAATACATATGATTATTAGAAAATATAATATCCAAGAATTATTTAGAAAAATTATGAAAATTATTATTATTATTATTAGTGGATTATTATTATTATTAGTTATATTATTTTAAATATGTTTAATTATCATCTCATTATGTGAGAATCCACATGTTCGAATCTTCGAATATGGAAAAAATATCCATTCCTTAACAAAAATAATTTAACTCAACCTTTACATCGACGGTTTTCCGTGATATCCCTAAAATATGAAATATTCAAATAAATGCTCGAAATGCTCGGTCATCGATCCTAAACTGTTCTGAGTGCTGAAAATACTCAGAATAACTCTAATATGTCTTGCGTAAATCATTGCAAGATTTAAAATACGAAGAAAAAAATAAATGTGTTGGTCATCTGCAGAAAAATAGTTTGTTCCAATTAGCTAGGCATAATATAATTCAAATGTGGCTTACATTTCTTGATGGTCTTGAAGCGTAGTGAACCTGGTTTGTACCAGATTTATCCATAGACATGCCCTATCGGACAAGCATGTATAATCCTTGTATCGGCCGCCATTATACACCCACAATCCGTCTAACAAGACATAGTGGTAATATCTCTTGACGTTTGAAGTAACTGTTGATCCATTTTAATATTGGCTTCTGTTAACTCCATAACAGTTTGCTTAAATGGGGTCAGATCTAAGTGATCTATTCTCAGATATGTCAGTTGTAACATAACTCACGGTAATCTTCTCAATACAAGAAAACACTGACAATCTAACCAATCAACGGCTGTTCTGAAGATCGTTCCCTGGGCATGGCTTCACACCATCTACCATGCGCGAAGCAACATGTAGTTTCCCTGCGTAGACTAATGAACAACACCGTGATAGACTGGTCTTCAATGTACTGATAGATCGAAGTGGTTATTAAGATACAAATATGAAAACTGACTGAAATGGATTTAAATATCCAAGTATTAGGTTATTACTGGACTGTGACAAATTACTAATTCTAGACAAAGTCTAGCATATGTCCATGTAGAAATAAAAATATTTCTACCAGTGTCTGTAGAAAATAATCAATCACCTAGTGATTCTCCTCGCCGGAAACTTACTAAGTTCCACCTCGTAGCGCAGCACTTTTGTGACAATCACAACTTTGAAAATAACTTCTGCGTAGATCCGGCAACCATGTGCCTTGGCTCAGCGTAGTAGCACCTTGCTAGGCAAGTGCTTGTGTTGAAGTGAGCTATCGATGCCTGCGCCAGCCGGCTTTTATTCAAAACTGTCAGGGTCACGCTGCATCAGCTGATATCTGGAAATCCTCATATCTCTGGTATCCCTGGTCCGATTTACTTGATACTAATTGCATTCTCTTTCATTTGGCCGTGCCAGTAATCTGATCCCAGTCTCAAGTCTCTACTCCATGGTTAACTATTTAATCAATAAATAGCCTCGACCTCTGCTATTACTCGCTACGTCACTTGACATGCTGTTAGCGGTATATTCTTTCCAATTCCTTCTCGAAGCAATGTAGCGCGATATTCAAATATCTCAACTTTCAAAAGCGGCTGTAGCCTTTCCCTTGATATCTAGGTGTCTGAAACTTGGAATACCCATACCTAGAGTTGGGCACAGTCTGTCTGGCTGGCTGGCTGGCTGGCTGTGTGTCCTCCCTATCAACTCATAAACGGTTGCAGCAATCGAAACCAAATTTAGTATGAGTAAAGAAGTATACTGGAATATCTCAAGCTCATATTTTAAAATTATGTCAGTGCAACCAACTGCTGAAAAAACGCACTAGAAATTTGAGCTCCATGTTGGATATCATGGAAGGTATTCATGGGAGCTATTCCAAAATTTGCACACAAGTAGATAATATTATTTCAGTTTAATTTCCAGGAGAACATACATGACAGTGTTGCCAAAATAATTTTAAGCCTTCTGATAAGTCCAATTTTAAATGCATATAACTTCCACAGTAACAATTGAATTTCAACCAAGTTTTGTATGTGATATGTGTACATAAACAGATATGACTGAGCGTATTCTTAAGAGCCACCAGGGCTGCCAACTGTTGATAATTGCTCTCTCTCTCTCTTTTTTAAAATCCAAATACCAATATATCAGAAAGTATGCAAGCCGACAACTTTAAACTATGCACACGCATAGTACCTGACATTTTAGAATAATTTGGAGTAACTTATATACGTCAGTTCTACCAACATGATTCTAAGCCTGCTGATAGGACCAATTTTTAAATACATGTAACTTCTATACTATCAGTTGGATTTCATCCCAATTTCGTATGTGCTATGTGTAACATATCAGATATGGCTATAAGTATTCTGAAGAGCAATCAGGGCTGACAACTGTTAAGAAGTGCTGTCTATATTTTTTACCCTAATATTCTAAATAGGTTCATGTTCTATAGATTAATCATTGGCATGAAACTTAATATTAAGAAAAGTAGGCTCTTTAGTTCGTCACGGAACTTCTTGTTTGAAGTAATTTTACGCCTGGTGTCTTCCTATAAACTATTTCCAATATAAAATGAGGTTTATTTGTATTTTTCAATTTTAACATGCAGAAAAATGCCAATAATCTTCGCAACAGTAAAATAGTCTGATTTTCCCCCTAATTTTTTAAAGATTTTCCCGGCTAAGGTAAGCCGAAAATTGTCACGCGGGGACTGGCGCCATGGGTAAATCTGACCCAACCGTAAATTATATAGAAATATCTTGAGTGTTCAAAACCCTATGGACGTGTTTCTTTTTCAGGGTGAAGTTCAAGGCTAGGAAGGAAGGTACTGTAAGCGACAGGAAATAAGGGCTGACCCAAACGAAAATATAGAGCATTATTTAATCCTCGGCTCAAAAATATCCATACGCCAGTCCTCGTGGGTTAAACCAGTTCGGTTTGGTTTTCTTATTGCGGAAAAAGTTGGAGATTCTTTTAGTTATCAATTTCGGGTCCATTCTTAGGATATTATTATTATTATTCAACATTTGACGTAATTCACAGTAACTTAAAGCCCCATTTGAAAGCCTTGTTGCCTAGGTAACCATATAGGCCTAGTTCACTAACGCACTTAAAATAACACTTTTGAAGAAATTAGAATTTAGTAGCTTTTTAGGAATTTTTTGTTGATATTAAAATTTTATGCTAGTAGTAGCTTCAAATGTTAAAATTTTAAATGGTAGTCTACTCAAAGACACTAGATGAAAAGATTCGAAATATTGAACGACTTTTAGTAAGTTTAAGGGCTTTTAGTCCAACACTAGTTAGTAATATCTCGCGACCGATAGCCGCACTAACTTTCAATAATGGTAAGTAAGATGTTCCTATAGCAAGATATAGATATAAGGTAGGCAACGTAAGTTATGCGTACCTGGACATTTTGAGAAAGGGAACGTCCTTAATTTACTTTATATCTGTCTATTTATGAAACAAAGGGTATTTTGTTTCTAGAATGCTTCAAATTGTTCGCTATGACGAAAGTCTGCTAGTGTATGTGCTCTGCGTTCTTTAATAGGGATGTATAGAACTAGCACCGATAGAGCGCACTGCTGTTGTACTGGGTAAGCGCAAGGCGCTCTTCATTTGTCTCCTATGTTCTCATGCCGCTAATATCCACGAATTTAAGTTGTTTAAATTGTTATTTTCGTAACTATGCCGAGCTATTGCAGTGTTCCTCTTTGCAAAAATCAGGGAAGCCCGTTTTCGTTTCACCAATTTCCACAAAATAAAGAAATGAGGAAGAAATGGTCACATGCTTTTAGAAGGAAACATTTCGGTGAGAAAAATCTGACCGAATATATTAAAGTGTGTTTCCATCATTTACAACCCGATGACTTCACGAAAACTGTGTTGGATAAGTGGGACTTACAATGGAAAATAATTCCTATTTTGTACCTATAAACTGATTAGACATTTCGATAACATCCACTGAATTTATGCGTTTGTAGGCCTATTTGAAGGTGAGAGAGCAAGATAAAAACCGGGCGCTGTTCTACCGCTTTTTCCGTGGACCACGAACACAACAAAAATAATTATTTAGGAAGAGGTCATACACAAGAAAATTGCCGGATTATCACGATAAGCCTACAATATCGGAATCTGCTGAAATCATCTCCATTGAAGTACGGGAAGAAATCGTCAATATACACGAAGAAATGAAAGTAACATTTCTGACTCCCATTTTCAAAGACATCAATAGGCTACTCGGTCAAATACTTCAAGAATAAATGTCGCAACATTAACAGTCACAAACGTATTATGGTTGGTTTCTTGAAATCGGAATTAATCGTCAATTTCCATCTGCCTGACGGAGAATGTGGTAGCGACTGACTTCTACATTCTTGAGACATAGTCAGATGAATGGAAACAGTTCGTGGCCCTAAAGCAGGGATTCTCAAACTTTAAAAAAATTGTACACTCAAGTCCTTTCCCAGGGGTAAGGGAACGATTCTTATTGCGAAATTGACAAAATTACATAAGAACCAAACGTTGCGATGCATTTTCGAGGTACATATTTAATTACCGGTATCAACTTTCTTTGATTATGTTTACCTTAAAACACGACAGTCTCATGTAAGCTATCAACCTAAAAAATACATGAATCGAAGTCTGTAAGCAGGGGGAGCAAGTGAATATTTAAATCTCAATTTATGATTTAAGTCTTTTGGAGATATATTCATCAATATAGGCCTACAATACTCTAGTAATTGTAATCTTTAGTAGAAAGCATGCTGACTCATATTCATTATTTGAATAATAAAGCGTGTTAGAATTTTGTTATTACCGCTGTAGGCTATTAATTCTTCCTTCCTCCCGCTGGTTTTAGTGCCTCTAGTCCGTAGCTCATTTTGCAGCTGTTTAACGCTGAAAATCGTTTATCATATATTAGGAGATATACCTATAGAATTAATTAATATAGTCTTGGAGTAAAATTAGAGAAGATAAAATTTACTTTAGCTTAGAAAACTCGGTCACAATTTACACATTCGTCGCAGCTGACTGGGAGAAACATAAGACGATCGCCTTGCGCTTACCCAGTACTACACGAGCACTATCTGGCGCGAACTTTCTCCCGCTACATCCCTATTGAGCGCCAATTCACTGTACACGACTCGAGAGTGAATCTTTTTGTTTTGTTTTTGCAACAATATCACTTCGCAGGGCAGGCAAGTTGAGATCTTGCCTATTCGACCAGCTAGAGAGGAAGGAAGGAAGGAAGGAAGGAAGGAAGGAAGGAAGGAAGGAAGGAAGGAAGGAAGGAAGGAAGGAAGCTTGTAGTTTAACGTGCATGTGCTGGTTAGAATTAATCGGAAATATTATGATATCTTGTGTTGCCAATTTTGGATGAAATCCATTTGTTAGTATAGAAGTTACATGTATTTTAAAATTGGGCCTATCAGCAGGCTTAGAATCATGTTGGTAGAACTGAAGTATTTAAGTTACTTCATTTTAATCTAAAATGTCAGGTACTACACGTGTGCATAGTTTAAAGCTGTCGGCTTGCATACTTTCAGATATATTGGTATTTGGATGAAGAAAATAGAGAGAGCAATTATTAACAGTTGGCAGCCCTGGTGGCTCTTAAGAATACACTCAGCCATATCTGTTTATGTACACATATTACATACAAAATTTGGCTGAAATCCAATTATCCTAATAGTGTAGAAGTTATATGCATTTAAGAATCCGACCTATCAGAAGGCTTAAGATTATTTTGGCAACACTGTCATGTATGGCCTCCTGGAAATTAAACTGAAATAGTATTATCTACAAGTGTGCAAATTTTGGAGTAGCTCCCATGCATACCTTCCATGATATCCAACATGGAGCTCAAATTTCTATTACTTTTTTTCAGCAGTTGGTAGCACTGACATCATTTTCAAATATAGGCTTGAGATATTCCGGTTTACTTCTTTACTCATACTAAATTTGGTTTTGATTGCTGCAGCCGTTTAGGAGTTGATAGGGACACACACACACACACACACACACACACAGCCACAGACAGAAGGTTAGACAGACAGACAGACAGACAGACTGAAGGACAGACAGACACACATTTTCCCGGATCGATCTCATAAGTCTACTTTTTCCTCATTTTTGCAAAATGTGAAAAGTAGGCTAAAAATACAACATGGTGACCATCCGAAATATTTAGACGGTTCTCGTTATCTATTATTCGATGACAGCAATCAAACTGAAATTTTGTATGTTGATAGAAGCTATGAACATAAGTTCGCCTATGGGACTTTCAATAACCTGGTGAGCACAAATCCAACATGGCGGCGATGCGAAATTTAAATATTTGAATGGACGTTTCTCGCGATTTAACCATCCAAGTGCAGTGAAATTTGGTACGGTAAATTCTTATAAAAAATTTTATCCACTGCCATCTAATTTATTTCAATTGTTTTCATAACTATAAGATGACGGCGGTGCGAAATTTTAAAATCTAGTTTTTATTTTTGTGTCCTAATCATGCGATTGAAGTTTGAATAGTACACCCACACAATAATCTTCATGTAATAGTAGTCTTCATATCTCTAAGGCCGACATATATAATAATCCAACATGGCAACCATCCGAAATATTTAGACGGCTCTCAATATCTACGAATCAATTACGACAATCAAACTGAAACTTTGTATATTGATAGAGACAATTAATGTAAGTAGGATATATGAAAATAGGCTATTTAGTTCTTCATGAAACTACTTGTTGTTTTACTTATAAAATTAACAGAAGCCTTACCTTGTTCAATGAATAGGCTACTTCATTTCCGATCACAAAGAGGTTCAAAAAATATTTTGGTGGAGAATAAAATAGGACATCCATAAATTGTTCGCACATTTCTTCTGCATATTTGCCCCCAGCGCCTCAGGAAACTGCAGCGTTATACAGGGTCTTTCATATAAAGTAGGAACGGCAGGCGGCAGTTTTGTTATTCGCTGCTGCGGCGGCCTTGGCCGAGCTTGTGGCACGCCACGGCCCCCTGCATAAGCGTGTGTACAATCCTGTATAAAATATTACCTTATAAAAGATGCTGGAAGTATCGTCCTTCCTGGGTTATACAGGCATTGTATCTGGTAACCACATTCTGGCTCACGCGAGTGAGTTCTGCCACTGTCATGTTTCTGATTTTTAATTGTATGCTTTTTATTGAGCATTGAGTCAGTAGTGTCAAACTTATTTACAATTACGTGAATCTGTGCTAGTGAAGGTGGCACTTCATCAGGAAATTGCTGAACAAATGCATCACGTACCCACCGAGCCGACTCGTACTTAAAATAAGTTTTACATACAAAAATACGATGTTGTAATGATAACTGTCTCATGTTAACATCTGAGGTTCAGACTGGCGACTGAAAACCTGCACGTTTATTGCAAGGTCGAGTATAGTATATACTATGCGCGCTTTCAATACTATAGGAGGGGGCCTGGCACGCCACAAGCTCGGTCCAGGCAACTGCAGCAGCGGATAACAAAGCCGCCGCTCACCGTTCTTACTTTATATGAAAGACCCTGTATATTATTTACAGTAATTGATGTCCCCGAGTCCCTGACATTGTGTTTTTAGTTTCATTTATTCATAAGGGTAAATCGTGACGAAATCATAGATAGGCCTATTAGGTATGGCTTGTGATGACGTCACACAGGGAGAGAAGGAGGGGCAGCATAATAGACCAAGAAGTTATTACGTAATATGTGGATAGCCCCTAAGGCACACAATCAAAGACCCACATTAATTTCTAAAATGTATTTTTCTACAAACGCCATTTTTAAGTTGTGATAGTTTTCTAGCAGACGTTTTGACTGTGCTTTTCAGCATACAGTAGCTTGCCACGGTGGGTGAGTGATTAAAGTGTCGGACTACCAACCCCAAGATTACAGGTTCGCCCCTGGCCATGGTAAGTGATTTTTGAAGGCGACAAAAATCATGATACTCATGTCATACGTTGTTGGCTTGTTAAAGAACCCATTTGAATTCAGTAGGCCGTGTTCAATGGCAAAATTAAACTCGGGATTTTCCGCCAACACAAAGTTGCTCCATTCTCTACTTGAAAGCTCTGTAGTGTCAAGGAGTTTAGATATCTAACCTCCTTGACTTTCATAGCATTAAAAGGAACGACGAAATTCGACATGCAAGCTACCCTCTGGGTGTCAATTAACAAAGCTTGCACCAGGCACCTGAGGCCATACGATATTATTACTATTATTATTAGCATACAGTAGACTATGTCTTCACGCTATAAATAAAGACCTGCGTGGATGCGGATATCCGCAACATATTTCACCATGCGGATATAGTTTGCATGGCTGTGCGGATAGTGGAAAAGCTGCGGATAATGTTCAGAGTAAATTTGCGGAAAGTACAATGAACTGTTTTTTTTTTATAATTCTAGTCTTTGCTAAGATCTGCGTCTTTCACGTACTGTATATTGTTATTTCCCTATTTGCTTTCGCTTGAATTGTATGAGAATGATAGAGAAGTGAGAGAATCCAGTCATGGAAATACCCTCAACTAGTGTTGACTTATGCAAAAAAGAATCCCTTATACCTGCGCTTGCCTGCGTGGGTACATCCGACGACTAAGTAAGTGCTATAATTAGCCACTCGCTGGTTTACTTCTCGTTACTCAGAGGGACAAAACTCAGTCAACATTGCCTTGCGATTCACACATAGCCTAGGGGAACGAATTTCTCCTCAAATTTCTAAATGTGTTGCTTCAATACTTTATCTAATAAATTAAAAATATTATTGTTATGTCAGAGCCTCCATGGCTTAAGCGGCAGCACGCTGCCCTCTCACCGCTCGGGTCCATGGTTCCAATCCCGGTCACTCCATGTGAGATTTGTGCTGAACAAAGCAGAGGCAGAGAGGTTTTTCTCCGGGTACTCCGCTTTTCCTTGTCAATATTTCATTCCAGCAACACTCTCCACTTTCATTTCATTTCATCTGTCATTCATTTAATCATTGTCCCAGAGGAGTGCGACGGGCTTCGGCAGCCGGCACAGTTCATATCCTCACTGTTAGATGGGGGCTTCATTCATTCCATTCCTGACCCGGTCGGCCGACTGGAAACAGGCTGTAGATTTTCCATTTTCATTGTAATGTCAGCGGATTTTGATAACAAAGGTGCGGATACGGATAAAAGTCGTGCGGATGCGGGGCGGATGCGGATAACGTCTTGTTTCTCCGCGCAGGGCTCTAGCTATAAACCTTATTCTCCCATCTTAGAACCTTTGTCCCCCAAGATTTCAATATGGCTGCTAGCGTGACATGCTGTATTCCCAACGCTGAGCTCTCGAACTCGGGTCCAGAAGCGCGTCGAGTCGTAGCGCAGTCCCCAAGGCCTCTCTGTTTGCTCTCATTACGAGAGGAATTCACCGCCAAAGTTTGCTAACAGCATGTCGACTCAAAGCGAACGTGGCTGGAATAGCGAGCTGTATGTGTGTGTGTGAGACCTTCTGCTGCAGGTAGCTCGGCAGAAGGACTGATCCTGCTAGCAAAACATAGACCTCTTCCTTCCAACATAGGCTACGCTCTACAACACTCGCCAGGGTGCTATCAAAATTTGCAACATTGAACCAATGTATAAATAATCCACAGTTCAAACAAGCAACTCAATGTTGCAAACCTGTTGAAGAAATGTTGTTATAGACCTTCCATGAACACTATTTCTTTAGGGGATATGGACTCGGGAATTTACGAGCATTGTACCTTTAGGAGATATATTGGTAATTTACGAATAGATGGGCGTGGAGACACCACTGCGCACGTAATAGTCTATGTAGGCTACCGGTCAAGAAAGAACGGCCCACTTATACCATCAACCTCTAGGGATATGAGCTAGGAATTTTAGGAAAATAGAATATAATAAAGATGGCGCTACTCACCTGGTACGTATAGAGAACAAACAACTCGTAACAAAGAACTTGCATTCTTATAGCAACGTATAGATGACAAAAGCCTACTGGTTTCATATTACTGGAATCCACTATTCCGTTTAAATCAAGCTATCGCACGTGTTAAGAAGGTTCGTGCTAAGAGAATTGTTCGTGTTGAGAGAGTTCATGCTAAGCGGAATGTTCGTGTTTAGAGAGTTCGTGCTAAGTGAATTGTTTGTGTTGAGAGAGTTCATGCTAAGCGGAATGTTCGTGTTTAGTGAGTTCGTGCTAAGAGAATTGTTCGTGTTGAGAGAGTTCATGCTAAGCGATTTGTTCGTGTTAAGAGAGTTCATGCTAAGAGAATTGTTCGTGTTGAGAGAGTTCATGCTAAGAGAATTGTTCGTGTTAAGAGAGTTCGTGCTAGGCGATTTGTTCGTGTTAAGAGAGTTCATGCTAAGCGAATTGTTCGTGTTGAGAGAGTTCATGCTAAGCAAATCGTTCATGTTAAGAGAGACCGTGCTAAGTGAATTGTTCGTGTTAAGAGAGTTCATGCTAAGCAAATTGTTCGTGTTGAGAGAGTTCATGCTAAGCAAATCGTTCATGTTAAGAGAGATCGTGCTAAGTGAATTGTTCGCGTTAAGAGAGTTCGTGCTAAGCGATTTCTTCGTGTTAAGAGAGTTCATGCTAAGAGAATTGTTCGTGTTGAGAGAGTTCATGCTAAGCGAATTGTCCGTGTTAAGAGTGTTCGTGCTAAGCGATTTGTTCGTGTTAAGAGAGTTCATGCTAAGCGATTTGTTCGTGTTAGGAGAGTTCGTGCTAAGCGAATTGTTCGTGTTAAGGGAGTTCATGCTAAGCGAATTTCTCGTGTTAGGAGAGTTCGTGTCAAGAGAATTGTTCGTGTTAAGAGAGTTCATGCTTCGCGGAATGTTCGTGTTTACAGAGTTCGTGCCAAGTGAATTGTTCGTGCTAAGTGAACTGTTCGTGTTAAGAGAGTTCATGCTAAGCGAATTGTTCGTTTAAGAGAGTTCATGCTAAGCGAATTGTTCGTGTTGAGAGAGTTCATGCTAAGCGAAATGTGCGTGTTGAGAGAGTTAGTGCTAAGCGAAATGTTCGTGTTGAGAGAGTTCGTGCTAAGCGAATTGTTCGTGTTAAGGTGAGTTTGTGCTAAGGGAATTGTTCGTGTATAGAGAGTTCGTGCTAAGTGAATTGTTCGTGTTAAGAGAGTTCGTGCTAAGTGAATTGTTCGTGTTAAGAGAGTTCATGCAAAGCAAATCGTTCGTGTTAAGAGAGATCGTGCTAAGTGAATTGTTCGTGTTAAGAGAGTTGGTGCTTAGCGAATTGTCCGTGTTTAGAGAATTCGTGCAAAGCGAATTGTTCATGTGAGAGTTCATGCTAAGCAAATCGTTCGTGTTAAGAGAGTTCGTGCTAAGCGACTTGTTCGTGTTAAGAGAGTTCGTGTTAAGCGAAATGTTCGTGTTAAGTGAGTTCGTGCTAAGCGAATTGTTCGTGTTAGGAGTGTTCATGCTAAGCGAATTGTTCGTGTTTAAGGACTTTGTATTAAGCCAATTTTTTCTCGTTAAGGGAGTTTGTTTTTAGCAATTGTTCGAGTTCGTTTTAAGCGAATTGTTAGTGTTCAAGGAGTTCGTGTTAAGCCAATTGTTCGTGTTAAGAGAATTCGTGTGAAGCAAATTGTTCGACCCGTGGGCGACCTGCGCGTCGTAATGAGGATAAAGAGATTTTTATTATTACCCTAGTGGTGGTTTAGGTATTAACACGAAAAATTCGCTGAACACGAACTAACGGTGGTCATCGTGCGCATTAGACACTGACCCAGGATGCCCCAATTTATACTACTGTATCTTGAATCTTTCTTGGACAAGTAGCACTTCGATCTTCAGTGCAATCATTACTTATTAGAACCATTGTGATATTAGTGTTCTCTGAATGAAGGTCATTGTGTACAGAGATATGAGCCTGGATCAAAAGGACGGAGCATGACAGCTGTTGATGTATTGGCTCCGAAATGGCAGCGTGTCGCCTGGAGCAGCTTACTTCTGATAGGCCATAACCCGAGGAGCAGCCCGTTCCTTTTTATGACGTCACATCCGGCGTGCAAGGCGATAGCGCTCTAATGCTTCATATCACGCGGTAGTAAATGCATTGCACATGCGCGATGGACGGCCGGCCAGTCAATTAATTTCCTGTTGCCATTTTACATGCCTGTATATTGAAGGCTGTTATTTTTGTTATGCTCTGTTGGTAATAATGATCGTGTGGCCTCCTGAGAGACCGAGTCTTTCTATAAGGGGCGTTCAAAAAGTAACGAGCCGGAGGCTCTAATGTGCAAACCGGCGACGACATCAGCTAATCGTGGCGTGTGTAACGAGGTGTGGTTCCGACCATAGCGTGGAAGGTCACAGCCCGTCACTAGAGGGCACGCGTGCACGTCACGTGACGATACAAATCAAGCAGCAGCATGCATCAATCGTCCAACCCTGCCAGTCGCATTGCAAACAGTGACATGGACGCGTCAAACGAGGATCAGAGAAGTGTTGTTCGGTTTCTGACATCGAAAGGAGAAGGGGGAACGGACATTCATCGCCGAATGTCACAAGTGTACGGCGAACACTGCATGTCCCTTGCAAGGGTCAAGGCGTGGCACAAGCGCTTCAGGGAAGGACAGGTGTCGTTAGCCAATGATGCCCGGTCTGGGGCACCCCCCTGCATTACCGATGATAACGTCCAGCTGCTTGATGCTCTCATTACCCAGGACCGCCGAGTGACAGTGAACGCCATAGCCGTCGTGGTCGGATTGAGCGTCGGAAGTGTGCACACCATCATGAAGGAACGACTGCACTTGAGCAAAGTGTGTGCCCAATGGGTGCCCCACAGTCTTCTACCACACCAGGAAGCATGTCGAATGGCCTACTGTCTTGGTCTTGGTTGGTCGATTGATGCATACTGCAGCTCGCTTTGTATCGTCACGTGACGTGCACGCGTCCCCTCTAGCGACGGGCTGTGACCTTCCGCGCTCTGGTCGGAACCACACCTCATTACACACGCCACGATTAGCCGATGTCGTCACCGGTTTGTGCATTACAGCCTCCAGCTCGTTACTTTTTGAACGCACCTTATAATTGACACCCGTGGGTGACCTGCGCGTCGTAATGAGGATAAAGTGAGGATGAAGACGACACATACACCCAGTCCCCGAGCCACGAGAATTAACTCTAAGAGATTAAAAATCGCTAATGGGCCAGCCGGGAATCGAACCCAGGACACGTCGGGCCAAAGCCTGGCACTCTAACCATTCAGCAACGGAGCCGGACATGCTCTGCTGATAAATACAGTTAACAGAGACGTGGAAGAAATTTATCTCCACCCTTGATGTTGGACCACCTCGACGTGCAGCGGCTAGCGTTTTTGGGCCCGATAACCTAGATGTTAGGCCCCTTAATACAAGAATTATCATCATCATCATCATCATCATCATCATCATCGATTTTATCTGTCGCCCTGGAGATCCGGGTACGATTTCTGCCTCTACCAAGAAATTTTAATTCTGGTGTGAGGGTTGGAACACTAAATCTCGTGAGGCAAACCCGAGAAGAGGAGGTAACGATTCCTATCTCAGCTGTCCTGGAAGTGGTATTCCGTGGTTTGCTCTCACTTCTATTCCGCGTAAATGCTGGGATGGTTTCTAACTTCAGGCCACGGCCATCTCCTTCCCAATTCTATGGTCGATTTAAAAACACATAAGCTTACATCCATCACACTAATAGGCCTACTGGTTAGTTGGTTACCAGACAGATTCCACACAAAAATACACCGGTTGACCACGATGCCGCAGCAACAACACGATTGATGTGTCACTGATGCTCATTGATGTTTGATTAGTTTGACTGACTGCGTGATGCAGCGGTAACTTTCTCGCCTGCTGTTCCCAAGGTTGCAGGATCGAATCCTGGAAATCAGTTGGCTTTGGAGGGTGAGCAAATGTGCGGGTGCCGTGGCACGTTAAAGATCCCCTCCGGGCATATTGCTCATTTTGCGTGGGGGATGAAATAAGAATTTATAACAGTGTTAATTCGAGTTTTCATGCAGATAGCTATCAAGCTATTATTTAGGGAAGTTATGCGATTGCTATACGGACTTGTTGGGCAAACTAACTCAACTAATAGTAATCAGTTAGATTAACAAACGTGCGCATAATTCAGATAACTTTAACGCTATTTTATTCAAGCTGCATCACGATGAAACATGAAGACGTTCGTGATTAAGAAAGGATGAATCAGATGGCTACTATCATTAAGATGACTTACACGATGGTGTAAATATCCTGTAGAGGGTATGTCGGGTGACATCCGTTAACGAGCTGACCAGGAAAGGTTGAGTACTCAAATTGAATTTATTTCATTTTGGACGCGTCAAAAATGGTTTCAAGGTACAATAATTGTGTAAAATTTTATTTGTGAGATGTTAGTTTTAGATTCGTATATTAACGTAATTTACTGACGTGCGAAGTTATTGATGGATGCGGCGTGACTACATTTGTAGATAATTGTAATATTGTTCAAGTTAACTTGGGTGTTGAGCTATTCAACATGACCGGAAGCTGGGGTTTTCGGCAGAAGTGGATCTTTTATCAAATGTAACGTAAGAACAGGATTGGGGGAAAAGATATTTGAATTGCTGAATTTGTAATCATTCAGGCTATAATTCATTCACTAAAATGCCATGAGTTGCATTATTGTAATACGGGTAGCCATCCGCTTCGTCTATAATTTTATTCATTGGTATTCACAGTATGAGCATGACGAATAGAAGGACCTAGTGTGAGGACTCCGCCATTTTAGCACGGTAGTTTGTGGTCCCGCCGCTACAAGCACTGCAAGCGATAATGTCCAACAACGTGTACCAGGGTTGTAGGCACTACAAGCACGCCAACAAGAAACAGCAGTTGAAAAACAAGCAACAACAGCAACAACTCCATAAACCCATCCCCTCACTTCTCTCCCTCTCACCAACACTTCCGCCAAGCAATCCTAGCACTCTACATCAAATCCTACAGCTTTTAATCACGCCAGCAACACAATTAACTTAATAAATCCAGGCTACAGAACAGACCAAAAAACTACACTTTAAGCGAAACCAAATTCACTTCTCAGCTCGACATAAGCCATAATACAACTTAAAACCTATAAAAAACATACTCTCCCTACTGTTTTACAACTATTAAGCGAATTATTCGCACTCAAAAACTAAAAACCCTGAAACGGGAGCTAATTTAAAAACGCAATAGCCTAGCCCGATTACGTCTCCGGCAGTGCTACCGCATACGCATTCATAACTTCTCAATAACTTCCAAATTACGGCCAAGTGCAGGCGCGGATCTAGAGTTTGGCTTGGGGGGGGGGGGTTCAGAGAATCGAAATTGTTAAGAAAAATGGTATCATTAAAAACACAATCACAAAATATCCAAACGTACAAAACCAGACCAATTTTTTTTTGCAAGCTACATGGATAGACATTTGATACGTTTAGCGCACCAAATATATTCGTACAAATTGCAACGGCGTGTTTTGCGACTTTTACATCGAGTTTCGAGAAAAGTATCAAGGTACGTTACAGTTTCGGCAAGTTGAGTTGGTACCGACAATGGGAGAAAGTCGCAGCTTAAATTGCCAACCAAGCTTGCAGTTTGGACGTCGGCAACATTTTTGGTGCGAAAAAAAGCCCCAAATTCCTATTCGTGCATTGCTGCACATTCATCGTGACATCACTATAAACATCGATTCGGTAATCACAAGGTTTGCTAAACAAAAAAGACGAGTTGATTATGTTAAATAAATAATCGTTTTTATATAACAGGTATGAAGTTGCAAATATGTAGAGTTGTAACAGAACATAATAATTGCAATAAAGATATTTTCAGTATTGAATAAAATGAAAAAAAAAAAAAAACTGTTTGTCAGTTAAAATTCGTTAAGTTTTATTTGTCTGGTTATTGTGTTTTCGTTTTTTGAATTTGCAAAAAAATTTGGTCTCCGTTTGTAGGGGGGGGGGGGCATGACCCCCCCCCCCCCTGAATCCGCGCCTGGCCAATTTACCTATCTGCCTGAGTAGTTACAGGTGTTACCGGCTTGCCTGGGACGATGGGTTACCAAACCGGCATTTAAACTCAATTATTAAGCTTTAATTAACCAAATTCAGAGGAAACAGATCAGACCAAAAAACTACACTTTAAGCTACACCAAATTCACTTCTCAGCTCGACATAAACTTTAATTCAACTTAAAACCTACACAAAACATACTCTCCTTACTGTTTTACAACTATTTAACGAACTATTCGCACTCAAAACCTAAAAACCCTGAAACGGGAGCTAATTTAAAAACGCAATAGCCTAGCCCGATTACGTCTCCGGCAGTGCTACCGCTAATGCTTTCATAACTTCACAATAACTTCCAAATTACGGTTAAGTGACCTATCTGCCTGAGTAGTTTCAGGTGTTACCGGCTTGCCTTGCCTTGCCTTGCCTTGCGATGGGTCACCAAACCGGTGTTTAAACTCAATTATTAAGCTTTAATTAACCAAATTCAGAGGAAACAGATGGTGCAAAATGATGAGTTTTAAAGCTATCTGGATCCAGTTTTTCAACCAATTTATTGTGATGTTTTATGTACGGTATGGTTAATGTAAAACGCAACTAATACCATTTTATCCATAACAAGCTGTACCCGGCATGCGTTGCAATGCCAATCAAAGAAAGTGTTGGCGTTGAAATTCTGTTTTTTGAAGTGCTTTTGGATACACAACATGTTTTTCAATTTCCGTTAACTGCCCCTATGCTATCGTAAAATGGATTTTCTAATTTAGAATCAATCGTGGGAGCGTGCACAACAACTTTCAAAAGTTTCATTGCAATCGGATGAATGGTATATGAACGTATACGGGATTTTGTTTGAACGATTCGTGCGCTGTCACTCATTTGTTGATTCTACTCGTACGCTACCTATTGAGAAATGAATTTGCTAAGTCGAAACCCTACCCTGGCGTGTACACAATAACTCATCAAGGTATCATCACAATCGAAGAAGGTTATATGAACCCAATATGGGATTTTGTTGAAACGCTTCGCGCGTCGGCACCCATTTGTTGCATCTACTCTTGCGCTACTTATTGTGAAATGGATTTACTAAGTCGAAACCCTTCCCTGGCGTGTACACAATAACTGATCAATGTTTCATCGCAATCGGATGAATAGTATATGAACGCATACCGGATTTTGTTTAAACGATTCACGCTCCGTCACTCATGTGTTGAATCTACTCGTGCGCTACCTGCTGTAAAATGTATTTACCAAGTTAGAAACCGTCACGTAAGTGTCCACAACATCTCACCCAAGTTTCATCGCTATCGGACTAATGGGATATGAAGACATAGGGGAGTGTATTGAAACGCTCCGCGTGTCGTCGTTCATTTGTCGAATCTACTCGTGTGCTACCTACTGTGAAATATATTTACTAAGCCAGAAACCTTCCTTGGAGTGTCCACCATATTTCACCCAAGTTTCACCGCTAACGGCAGAATGGTATATGACCTTATACGGGACTTTGTTGAAACGCTTCGCGCGTCGTCCCTCATTTGTTGAATCTACTTGTGCGCTGCCTGTGTATAGTGGATTTACTAAGCCAGAAACCTTCCATGAAGTGTACACAACATCTCACCCAAGTTTCATAGCTATCGGACGAATGGTATATGAATGCAGACGGGACATGGTTGAAACGCTTCGCGTGTCGCCGCTCATTTGTTGATTCTACTTGCGCTACTTATTGTAATATGGATGTACTCAGCCAGAAACCTTCCCTGGAGTGTACACAACATCTCACCCAAGTTTCATCGCAATCGGATGAATGGTATGTGAACGTATACGGGACGTTGTCGAAACGCTTCGCGCGTAGTCACTCATTTGTTGAATCTAAACGTGCGCTTCGTATTGTAAAATGGATTAACTAAGCCAGAAACCTTTCCTGTAGTGTACACAACAATTCACCAAACATTTATCACTGTCAGACGAATAGTATATGACTTTATACGGGACTTTGTTGAAACGCTTCGCGTGTCATCGCTCATTTGTTGAATCTACTGCTGCGCTACCTATTGTAAAATGGATGTACTAAGCCAGCAACCTTCCCTGGAGTGTACACAACAGCTCACCCAAGTTTCATCGCTATCGGATGAATGGTATATGACCTTATATGGGACTTTGATGAAAAACTTCGCGCGTCGTCGCTCATTTGTTGATTCTGCTCCTGCACTTCCTATTTTTAAAGGGATTTACTAAGCCAGAAACCTTCCCTGGAGTGCACACATCTCAGCCTAGTTTCATCGCTATCGGACGAATGGTATATGAACGCATACGTGACTTTGTTGAAATGCTTCACGCGTCGTAGCTCATTTGTTGAATCTACTCGTGCGCTGCCTATTGTAAAGTGGATTTAATAAGCCAGAAAATTTCCCTGAAGTGTACACAACATTTTACGCAAGTTTCATAGCTATCGGACGAATGGTATATGAATGCATACGGGACTTTTTTGAAACTGACTTTGTTGAAATGCTTCGCGCGTCGTAGCTCATTTGTTGAATCTACTCGTGCGCTGCCTATTGTAAAGTGGATTTACTAAGCCAGAAAATTTCCCTGAAGTGTACACAACATTTTACGCAAGTTTCATAGCTATCGGACGAATGGTATATGAATGCATACGGGACATTTTTGAAACACTTTGCGTGTCGTCGCTCATTTGTTGAATCTACTCGTGCGCTATCTACTGTGAAATGTACTCACTGATTTGGAAACCTTCACGTAAGTGTATACAACATCTCACCCAAGTTTCATCGCTATCGGACGAATGGTATATGAACACATACGGGACTTGTTTGAAACGCTTCGCGCATCGTCACTCATTTGTTGAATCTACGCGTGCGCTACCTATTGTAAAATGGATTTACTAAGTCAGAAACCTTCCTTAGAGTGTACTCAACATCTCACCCAAGTTTCATCGCAATCGGTTGAGTGGTATATGAATGCATAGGAGACATACACACACACCCACAGACAAACTATCACGTAAGATTGATTTTTATATAATGTAGAATTTTGGGCTTATGCCGTGTTTTATTTATTCAAACTCGACGCGTTTCGAAAGAAACCATGTCTTTCTTCATCAGGAATAAACGGAAATACGACTAAATTATTGCTAAGAGAAAGCAACAAAGAAACTAAAAAAGGTGCCCTAAGATGAACAATGAAGTGTATCTAACACGTCCTTCGAGAAGTGTATGTGGCATTCTTTTCCAGGCCGAGAAGTAATTACCGGAAAATTAAACTCAAAATCGATGTGGAGCGAAATATTTATGATTGTATCGATTCCAAAGAAACAATTTCAGTTGATCCTTCAGGAGCTGGCTGCTGTCTTCAGCGTGTCATGGATATTATCCCCAGACTTGTTTATTTTGGGTGCCGATTCTTCTTCAGAACGAAGGAAATCCGCCGAGATTTGCATTCTCGAACACCCGCCAAGTCTTCACGCAAGCTTTCGAAAGTCCAGTACCGTAGCCGACAAAAATGAATTGTTAAGTAGAGTGTTACTTTAAATAGTTTATGTGTGCTTGTTTTAATATGCTGGGGATTATGTTTTTTTTATCTGTGTCTGTATACTCCAGGAATCTGTGCGTTCCGTAACATGTAATGAAGACCGTAGTTCTTATTTCTATGAATTATATTTTCCAGTGTGCCCTGCCATGTTATTTTAATTGGAACCGCTAATTACTTTTTAAAAAAGTATCAGTTACAAAGTAATTCGTTTCCCTTAGCACCATCTCTGAGACCAGCTGACCCCGGCAGTGTGGAACGTACCCACTCGAGCGCTGCCTGGCGGGGCGCGCTTGAACTTCAGGAGTCTTCTCACTTTCTCCTTCTATTCGTCATGGTATGAGTGTGGTATTTGAACACGATATTAGTGAGTCTTTGATCTTGTGTGATATGAGTTGTGGAATATGTATGGTTGTCTGGTCCAGGTGATATGTGTCAGAGTTATCTTTGTTTTGAGAATACAAGCTAGAGATGACAAAGTCAGGCTCTGTATTGTTGCATATTACGACAGCTGAAACTCTACGGAGCCGCTGTTCGTAACCTACGGATCTTTGGAATTCCTGGGAGGATTCCTGAGATGTTTTGGTATTTGTGTGACACATGTTTTACAGGAGCCCAGTGCTGGCTGATTCGACGGATCTTTGGAAGCCGAGAGCTTTCCCGAGATATATTATTTTGTGGCACATTTGAGGACCCTGGCAATCTAGTAGTGAGGTAACATTCCAATTAGTGAACACACGCACATCAAAGATAAGATATGTAAATTGTCATTTGCATGACAGGTGAAGAATTTTAACTGTGAATTTAAAATACTGAAATATAAGCCTGAGTGATTAGAAGTTGTTTTATGATTAATTGGGGCTTGTTATCCACGCCGAAACTGTATTTTCCGATTGTTATGTTGTTTTGAGGTCATTGTGATTTACTTCTTGTATTTGTGATAGCCAGTTGGCATGTTGTTTCTTTGTGTATTTTTTGCATAGTTCTATATGCGTGCATAATTTGATTTACGGTGACATCCGGTCAGCCAGAGGTTGAGTTCATGTTTGTGGTCACGGTAGCGTACCTTAGTTTTGTGTGTAAGACCCGATTGGGCGACTTTATTTTTGTGAGAGCTGGTGCACTTGGTTGAACTTCTGTCGAAGTTGTCAGAAATGTAATTTTTATAAGGGTAGGGTACATCAGAGTTTTGTTATTTGTGTACAATCAGTTCTCTTGAGCCATATTTTGATTCGCATGCGGGGATTTGCGACTTGTTGTTTGGTTAGGCCTATATCGAAGCGAATCTCCGATAATAGAGTACTCATGTTTTTCCACATCCTGCCATATTCACGCACACAATATTGAGGAAGTGATGGAGTGTATCCATGTTTTAATTCAGGGTTTTCTTGTGCTGATTTTGAGGACTGATTTTAATCAGTGAGTGTTTCTTTAGAATATTTAATTTGTGGGAGTAATTCAGGGAGGTGTTTTATTTTGTTATTGTCGAGGATTCAGTTATTAAAGTTGTTTAATTTTACCCTGTTTCACATCATTTCTAGGATTAGAACTCCTATGAGTCTTTGCTGTGTTTGGAAGCAAATATATTTCTCTAAGCTACAATAGAACGAACTGAGCAAGACCCCGGAGACAGATTCTTGGCATAAGCTTCTTTACACGGGTGCAATACCAACAATAATATCATCTGGCCCAACCTAAAATTTAACCAGGAGCCGCCCCTGAAAGCTGGGAGGCCTATAATCTAACTCACTCTGTATATATGAAACGGGTTGGTATAACATAACACATTTCCTTTGACCACATTCGTCTCACGTCCCACAAGATAAGGGAAAAGACATTCCTTTGTTTGCCATCAAATATTTAATTACATTCTCGGTTTTCTTTGCTTGTGGCATCTTAACGTAAGGACGGGGCTCGCATTCCTTCTCTCTCACTGCAGTCCACGAGTCTGCTTGTTTCAGTCGCAGGAATTTCTCTCATATTGCTCTGCCAGATACTTAAGACAACCGAGGAACTTCTGGGCAAACGTGCCTCCCAACACCAGGGGTTGTGCGAGTTACTTATTGAGGACACTGGCTTATTTTACACAATTAAATGTGCAAATTTCAGAAACAAATTTCTGTTATTTCCGTTTAGTCTAAAAAGCGGCTTCGGTGGCGTAGTTGTTAGCATGCTGAGCTTCAATGCCCAAGATCGCGGGTTCAAACCCGGCCGAAGTCGTCGGATTTTTTTAAGAACGTTAAAAATCCTTCAGTATGCCTTCCTTCGGAGGGGAAGTAAAGCCGGCGGTCCCATGTCATTAGATTTATGGCATGTTAAAGAACCTTCCACTAATTACACATGTGTGAAGCTAAATTATACAGTGAGTCCAGGAATGTTCTCCGCAGCGCCTAATGCGTCTGCAGTTACGTTGGTAGCACGGCTGCCGCTTGCATCATAACAAATAAACAGTAAACTTTGTACTCACCACGGCCATTCATAACAGATGCTGGAACCATTCACAGTACATCACTCTTTTTCCGTAATCAGTTTGTTTTAATTGATGAACCACGGTAACTTTATAAGGGAACAACTGAAGCTTGTCTCTTACAGCTTTATGTGCTGTCGACTTAGAGATTCCATTTTTGTGAGCTAATTTTCGTGTTGATTTACTTGGATTACGCAGCATTATATCGGAGATTTCATCAAGTTTTTCGTGTGTTAAAAGCGTAGGCCTATCTGTTCCCGGTACATCGTGAACTGAGCCAGTCACTTCCAATAATCTATCTGAACGCTCGCTTACTGTAATACACACTGAAGATATGCCTGCTCGCTCGATTATCGCAATTCACATTGACAGCCCACACGGGAGAGTCCCGCTTTGAAGGACACAGTGCAGTGCAGCCAACTAAACTCATGACTCAACCACTCACAGCTGCACGTACCCACTGTGGAGAACATTCTCGGGCGCCCTGTATATAGGTTAAACATTTGACTAACGTTCTTAGGTTCCTACGTTCGTCGTCAACAGCCGACTGCGGTGGCATCTGGTAACTAAGTTCTGAACTAGTTGGTCGTTGACGGTGGCGTTTGGTGGCAAAAGTAGGAAATACTTGGAAAAATTGAATGACTGCAGTCCTTACTTGAATTTAAAAAGATACACACACTAACACAGTCATCGCAATTAACACCGGTTATCAGACTGATTCTACACACACCCAAAGTACACGGGGCTACATGACCGCGTTGTCGCAGCCCCTAAAGTAAGGCACCAATCGACCGTTTAGTCATTGGTTGTTCATTCTACACAAAACAAAGATCTAACCTTTATAAGCCACCTGCTAACAATAAATATGACGGGCACCGGGAAAGAAGGGGCTAAGTCACAATTTCAACATGTTCAGTAAATGGCGTGTAAAGAGTTTAACTCTGTTCACAAAATTTACTTTTAAAAATAATAATCGGTTATAATTATTTCCTATCGTACGACCTATACTCGGTGAGCTGCCTGAATAGGATTGACATTTGGCCGGAAGTTCCACGTCAGTCATACCCCTCTGCCTATTGACTAATCCATATTCGCATAGTTGATGTCATAATACTCTGCGTTGCAATGGTGTCGTGCCGGATGCGACCGTGTCGGATGCGACCCACCAATTTGCCATCGTGCCACTAGCGGCCCAAGCACTGATGTATCGGTGGAATCTGGAAATTTCTAACACATCTGTCTCTGCTAAAATTCCGCTTAGGTTAGGTTAGGTTAGGTTTGGCGCCGTAAAAATTGAAGAGCTCATTTCCAAAGTGACGTAAATCCAAAATTGACGGTTTTTCAGTTTTTTCTTTCATAAGCAAGTTTATAAGTTCTCTCAACGTATAGCAAAGGTTTTAAGCCGCAATACGTCGCATATCCCATATTAACAGGGATCTAAGAACTAGGTTTATTTGCAAAGTGATGTAACTCCAACGGGTTTTTATTTCCAATGTGTCTTATATCCATGTTGGCCAATCCGATGGCTCTCTGGACATCACGTGATATCACGTGATAAATCAAGGCCATGGCTAATTTTGAAGAATATGTAGAGCATCTGTTTGTGTTTCTTGTGTTTGAACCATTTAAATGTTCACTCAAAGCGTATGCCAATATATTATTTAGTTCCAAAACGTCCTAACTCCAACTTACAGGAGACGATTAGCCTACCACAATTTCCAATGATAGGGGATTTTTAAAAGTAAAGAATGAAATTACATTACATTCATAATCATATCTGAATTTAATTATACGAAGAAACAAAAACGCGATTTCTGAAGTTTTGTATTTCCTTGATTTACGTCACTTTGGAAATAAGCTCTTCAATTCTTCTCTCGAACAATGGGTCGCATCGGGCACTGTAAGCTACTAGCAGGGTCGCTACAGCCACGATTTTTACTGAGTCGCATCCGGCACGTTCGCACTCGGCACGTAATCGTTGCAATATAGCAGCTCACGTGCGTCAGTGCCTGGTTAGCTGTATCTCTGGCTTGTACACTGTAATCGCTTGTTATTCTAACTGTTTGGCAACCTTGTTCCCTGACCACATGGCGAGGCGAGAACTGTCAATCCTATTCTGGCAGCTCACAGAGTAGGTATATAATTCTTAAACCATTTTAATTTACATCTCGAGTAAAAACAATATTATATGGTTTGAAAGCTAACTTATGACCTTTTCTTTCCTGGTGCACTGTTTCTTTTTTACCCCGGTATACCTGGACCTAACTTTTTGTTTCCAAAACTACCTTAGGTATTGATTAGGACCGGGAAAGAACTCCTCATTAAAAATCAAAAAATCAAAATAAAATAAAAATGGACATAGCCCTTTTTTTCCTGCACCCTTCATATGAAATATTATTGTCTGATTTTGTACAGGGTGTTCAGAAACAACGTCACAGAAAACAATTCTAGTATAGCACATTTCTCAAGTTTGGTACCCTTTCCTCAGGAACTACTTAAGTTACAGACCCGATTTTTTGTAATGTGTTGGTAGCCATGTTGTTTTAAAGAATGAAAGGAAATATATTTAAAATAATATTTATGTTTTCAATTCATAAATTTAGAAATCAAACATTTTAAGAGGCAAAACTATTTGTTGAGTTTGTTAATTTTTAAACGGCTCAAAATAATTATTCTAGAAAAACCAATCCGTTCATTTTGTCAAGCCACATGTTCTTTACATTCAAGGAAAAAAAACCAAGTATCCTTGACAAGATAGATTCAAGAAAAGTGCACCAAACTTGAGAAATGTAGGCCTATATACTAGACTTGTTTTCTGAGACCTTGTTTCTGAACTCCATGTACAAAATCGAACAATAATATTTCATATTTATTGTTAGCAAGTGGCTTAGGAAGGTTTGATCTTTGTTTAGTGTAAAATTAACAAAATTGACAAACTTTTGACACACCATTTAGGGTATGCCCAGGTTTGTGCACGGTAGGTCCAAAGAATGCTTACGGAAAACCACAAACCATATATTCCCTGAATTGAAGAAACATCTGGGTGGGACGCATTTCAGAACCGGAGAGGAGCTGAAAGAAAAGGTTTTAAGCTACCTTCACGGCGCGGCGGGAGAGTTCATCGATGTAGGCATAAAGAAGATGGTACATTGATCGCAACGGCGATTATGTCGAAAAATAGGGGACAGTCTAAGCTTTCCAAACATCAATTATTCAATGCCAATAAACATGTGTTTCATTGTGAAAAATCATTGGGAACCTTATTATAGGGACAACCTTCGTATTTACCCAAGAACCCTTTCAAATGTACACGAAATTATCGTGATAGCCTTACAACTATTTCGCGATAAAACACGAAAATCAATATTCATCCCTCCAAGGGCTCACATCTAGTGGGACGTGGATTGGCGACCACGGGACCCCAGCTAAGTCCGGCATTGCTTCCACTTACTTGTGCCGGGCTCCTCTCCGGCTTCATTCCTGTCGACCTCTCTTGGTCAACTCTTGTTCTCTTCCGACCCCGACGGTATTAGGGTATCCGAGGCCTAGGGAGTTTCTTCCTTTCCCGCCTTAGTTGACCCTTCTCTCCTTATACCTGATCCCTTATTCTTCGAGGGGTCAACCTTCTTATACTTTTCATGATATCTCCTGCCTTCTGCCCAAGGCCCTTAAGGAGGCAGGGTGTATGCAGCTCCACCACTTCTGGTGCACCCTGGATAGTGCTACACCCTCAAGGGCTCACAGTGGGTGAGTTGGGAAGTTGGGCACCCCGAGGGATTCCTGAGCTGGATCCGATTTTTTCCTTTTTACATTGCCTTTGGGGCGGGCCCTCGCCTCTTTCCCTTTCCTATCTGCCTTTCATGGCTTTCCTTCCTTCGAAGTCCCTCAATCCTGTCGATTATTTACCTTAATCTTCTTTCGTTTTCCATTTCTTATTCTAGTAGACTATATAAGTTGGTAGGCCTAGTTAGTTTTAGTTATTTCTACATGTCATTATCTTCACTATCACCCAAACCATTAGGAGCCGATAACCTAAATGATAGGCCCCTTAAAACAGCAACTATCATCATCATCATCATCATCAAATGTACTCGAAATTATCGCGAAAACCTTACGACTATTTTGCGATAAAACGCGAAATTGAATATTCATATCGCGATTTTTTGTCGAAATAATTAATACGAATTCCTGTGATCTCTAGTAGAACAGGTATCTGAGTGTACTGTTTGCGGTACACGTGCTGCCGTTCTCTGCTTGTTTCTGCCTTATTGCTATCAGGGCAAGCTAGCCCGCCCGGGCTGTGTGCTCCAGGCGACGCTAGAGCGCGGCGGATGTTTGCAAGACCTCCCCCTTCTCCTCCTCCTCCATCTCTTACCGCTTCACTTCGATAGACAAGCGAATGATGTATGCCGGGGCCATGTATCTTGCATATACTACCACCAGTCACCCATATATGTCCTCCAGGCTTTACTCCAGCATGGCGAGAAAACCCCTGCCTGCCTGCTTGCTTCTTCCTTCATTCCGTTCGTTCTACAGGTTCTACCAAAAGTTTATTGACACCTGGATATTTATGGAAGTGATAGAAGCCATTTTTCAGTATTGCTTAGTCCTATTAAAGAATAATAATATCGTATGGCCTCGGGTGCCGGGTGCAAGCTTTGTTATTTGACACCCAGAGGGTAAAACTCTGCAATTCTTCTAGGTTTGTGCCGTGTCTTGTGTGGGGTTTCGCCTAGGACACCAAGCTGGCTCATCAGCGGGCTCTTGGTGTTCCCGCCCAGACCCCCACGGGAGTGACGAACTGCGCGCCACCTCCCTTTATATTTGGTGCAACTGCACCACTTGACTGCGAGAACTAAAAGCTCAAGCAGCCTTAACCTCCCTATGAAGGCTTCCAAAAAGATGGTACATTGGCTTTCACGGCCGGTGAATTAAAATTCAGCAATTCTTCTAGGTTTGTGCCGTGTCATGTGTGGGGTTTCGCCTAGGACAACAAGCTGGCTCATCGGCGGGCTCTTGGTGTCCCCGCCCGGACCCCCACAGGAGTGACGAACTGCGCGCCACCTCCCTTTATAATAGGTGCAACTGCACCACTTGACTGCGAGAACTAAAAGCTCAAGCAGCCTTAACCTCCCTATGAAGGCTTCCAAAAAGGATGGTATATTGGCTTTCACGGCCGGTGAGCTTGCATGAGGGTAGCTTGCATGTCAACATTCGTTGTTCCTTGAAGCACTATGAAAGTCGAGGAGGTTATATATCTAAGCTCCTTAAACACTGTTGCGCTTTCTAGTAGAGAAATGAGGAACTTTTTGCTGGCGGAAACTCCCGAGATTAATTTTGCCATTATGAACACGGCCTAGTGAATTCAAATGGGTTCTTTGACATGCCAACATCGAATGACATCCGTGTCGTAATTTCTTGCCGCCTTTGAAAAATCACTTAACATGGCCAGGAGCGAACCTGCAAGCTTGGGGTTAGTAGACCGACACGTTAACCACTCACCCACCGTGGCAAGCTTATTATAGAATGATTTCCAGTCGGTCAACACAAATTGTGCGGCTTCAGTGGCGTAGTTGGTAGCATGCTGAGCTTCTATGCCCAAGTTCGCGGGTTCAAACCCGTCCGAAGTCGTCGTTTTTTAAGAGTGTTAAAAATCCCTCATTATGCCTTCCATTGGAGGGGAAGTAAAGCCGGCGGACCAATGTCATAGATTTATGGCATGTAAAAGAACCTTCCACTAACTAAACTTGTGTGAAGCAAAATTTGTTGGATAGGTTTGATTAATGCTCTTAAGTTCCAACGTTCGTCACCAGGTGCTGATGGCGATGGCATCTGTAGTAGCCAAGTTCACAGCTAGATGTCGTGGACGGTAGCATTTAATACCGGAAGTAGGAATTACTTGAAATTATGGTCTGTAGTCCTTACTTGAATTAAAAACAGATAACACACACTAATACAATCATCACAATTAACACCGGTTAACAGACAGATTCTACACACTCCCAAAGTACACGGAGCTACATGACCACGTTGTCGCAGCCTCAAACTGAGGAACCAAGTATTTAGCCTACATGCCCTGTTAATGTTTGAGTCTTCAGTCTTTTTACTGGTTTGATGCAGATATCTCTACAGAGCAACCACACCTTACATCCCAGGCAATCTGTTTAACATATTCTAACCTTTGTCTAACCCTACAGTTCTTGTCCTCAACCCTTTCTTCCATAAGTAACTTTCCTATTCCAGGGTGTCTTAGTATGTGTCCTACCAACCTTTGTTAGCAGTCGCCAGAAATATCTCTCCTCTTCTAATCGTCTTAAACCTCTTCATTTGAAACCCTATCTACCCATCTGATCTTCATCATTCTCCTTAAACCTTCAATTCTCCTCTCTTCTGCTGAACCAATAGTCCAAGTTTCACTTCCATAGAGCGCCACACTCCAGACAAAGGCTTTCAAAAATGACTTCCTAATACCTAAATCTATATTCGAAGTCAACAGATTTCTTTTCTGTAGAAATACTTCCCTTGCCTATGCTAACCCACTTAACTTATTATATCCTCTGCTTCGTCCATCACTGGTTGTTTTGCTTTCTAAGTAACAGAAGTCTCCTACTTCTTTTAGCTTTTCACCTGCCAATTCGACGTCTATAGAGGTTTCTGATTTGTTTCTGCTACATTCCAATATTTGTCTTTTACATTTATTATTTTTCATCATGAATTCTTTCCTCAAGACAGAAACCAGAAAAAAATAACATATTTAGTCTATTACAAAATAACACGTTTTTATGTAAAACAAGTAGTTCCGTGAAGAACTATACAGCCTATTTTCATATATTCATATATTCATATATTAATTGCCTCTATCAACATACAAAATTTCAGTTTGAAGGTTGTGATATATTCGTAGATAATGAGAACCGTCTAAATATTTCAGATGGTCGCCAGGTTGGATTTTTATTTATGTACTATTACATTAAGATTATTGTGTGCGTGTGGTATTCAAACTTCAATCGCATGATTAGAACACAAGAAGTAAAAACGAGATTTTAAAATTTCGCACAGCTGCCATCTTGTGGTTATGCAAACAATTGAAATAAATTAGATGCCAGCGGATTAACATTTGTATAAGCATTTAACGTGCATCGTTTCACTGCACTCGATAGTTAGCCTAAATCGCGAGAAACGTCCATTTAAACGTTTATACTTCGTGTCGCCGCCATGTTGGATTTGTGCTCACCAGGTTACTGAAAGTCCTATAACTTAGGTGAACATATGTTCGTAGCCTCTATGAACATAAAAAATCAGTTTGACTGCTGTAAAAGATTCGTAGATATTGAGAACCGTCAAAATATTTCGGATGCTCGCCAAGGGCCCGCTGATGAACCAGCTTGGTGTTCCTAGGCGAAACCCCACACAAGACATGGCTTAAACCTAGAAACATTGCTGAGTTTTAATTCACTGGCCGTGAAAGCCAATCTTTTTAAGTATGCAAAAGTTCCTATACTTTTGACGTAACCTGTAGCAAGAAAATGGGAAACAGAAGAGGCAAGAGAAAGGAAGTCAAGATATTTGCTTATTCTGTACATACACTAAGTTTAACAAGGATTCCTCAAACATGATCGAGCATTCATAGCTTTTTTCTTCTTCTTCTTTTCATTCAGAAAGTCAGTCACCTCCTACATCGTATGAGTTGGGAAAATGTAAACATACATTTTGAATTCTCTGTTAAGGCAACATGATGCATTATTAAACGAGACGTTATTTTGTTCCAGAACACTGCATCACTGTAACAAGTAACCTGAATATCGCTCTATATTTCTGGCATATTATAGTCTACGGTAAGCTATTCTACATTCACTTCTTCTTAGCTCGTTCAATGCTCTCATGCGGAAAGTGTCTTTCGTATCTCATTCCACAGTCTTTCGTCCTGGCACAATTCCCTCCAAGAATGAATATAGATATCGTTGAATCCATTTTCAGTCGGTCGACACAATGTAATTCCAATTATTGCAATATGCGAAAAATAACGTGATATTCAGATATAGGTCCTACAGTAAATCCCCGTTATTGCGTTCTTCAAGAGACCATGGTTTAAACTCATAATTGGCGGGACAGCGTTATAGACGGGAAATTATTTATGAGATGGGAAAACAATTTGGAAACAATATTCCATTGTATTTGTGTTTAATTATTACTGTATTTTGACTTGTATGTCGCCTCCTTGGTGTAGTGGTCAGCGTGCTTAGCTGCCACCCCGGAGGTCCAAGGTTCGATTCCCGGCTCGGCCATGAAATTTGAAAAGTGGTATGAGGCCTGGAACGGGGTCTACTCAGCCTAGGAGGTCCAAATGAATAGAGAGGTTTCAATTCCCACCTAAGCCATCCTTGAAGTGGTTTTCCGTGGTTTTCCACTTCGTCTCCGGGCAAATGCCGGGATGGTATCTAACGTAATGCCGCCTCCTTCCCTCTTCCTTGTCTCTCCCTCCCAATCTTTCCCTCCCGTCCCATCCCTCACGAGGATCCTGTTCGCATAGCAGGTGAGGCCGCCTGGGCGAGGTGCTCGTCCCACCTCCCCAGTTGTATTCCTAGACTCAATGTTTCAAGATCCATGACACTGCCCTGGCGGCGTTAATGGTGGGATCCCTCGCTGAGTCCGAGGAAAAGCCAATCTAAAGGGTACACCGACTAAAAATAATAATTTTGTCTTAAAATAATAATCAAATAATGAAAATGAAAATCCTCAGCCTGCTTCCAGTCTCCGACTGGGTCAGGAATGGAATGAATGAAGCCCCAATCTAGCGGCGAGGATATGAACTGTGCCGGCTTGCCGAAACCTGTCGCACTCCACTGAGGCAATGATTAAATGAATGACAGATGAAATGAAATGATAGTGGAGAGTGTTGCTGGAATGCTATTTTTGACAGGGAAAACCGGAATACCCGTAGAAAAACCTGTCTGCCTCCGTTTTGTCCAGCACAGATCTCACATGGAGTGACCGGGATTTGAACCACGGACCCAGCGGTGAGAGGCCGGCGTGCTGCCGTCTAAGCCACGGAGGCTTAAGTTACTTGATATTCAGATATACAGTAATAATTAATGATCGCATGGCCTCCTGAGAGGCCAAGTGCAGGTCTTTCTAGTCGACGCTCGTGGGTGACCTCCGCGCCGTAATAAGGATGAAGTGATGTTGAAGACTTCACATACACCCAGTCCCCGGGCCAAGGGAATTGAACCCAGGCGATTAAAATCCCTGATGGCCCGGCCGGGAATCAAACCCGGGGATCTTAGGGCCAAAGTCTAGCGCAACAAACATTTAGGCACGGAGCCAGACAGATATACGGTAAAACCCCGTTATTGCGTTCTTCAAGAAAATACTGTATGGTTTAAACTCGTATTTAGCGGGACAGCGTTGTAGACGGGAAAACAATTTGGAAACAATATTCCATTGTATTTGTATTTAATTAATGCTGGATTTCGTCTTTGAATAATAATAATAATAATAATAATAATGAGTTCAAATACCTGTGAGAGATTATAGGCCTACATAAAACAGGACAATTTATACAAAACATTTCTTCTTTTTTCTACATGAAAATTTTAATAGACTAGACAAATGAAAAATCCACAGCCTGCTTCCAGTCTCCGACCAGGTCAGGAATGGAATGAATGAAGCCCCCATCTAGCGGCGAGGATATGAAATGTGCCGGCTGCCGAAGCCTGTCGCACTCCTCTGGGGCAATGATTAAATGAATGACAGATGAACTGAAATGATAGTGGAGAGTGTTGCTGGAATGAAATTGTGACAGGGAAAACCGGAGTACCCGGAGAAAAACCTGTCTGCCTCCGTTTTGTCCAGCACAGATCTCACATGGAGTGACCGGGATTTGAACCACGGACTCAGCGGTGAGAGGCCGGCGTGCTGCCGCCTAAGCCACGGAGGCTCACTAGACTAATATGCATAATAATAGTCTAATAATAATTATGATCTCTTTTTTCGACATGCTATAAGCAGGTTTTAGACGTGTTATAACAGGGTAATATCGTTCAGTATTATAAACGACCCATCCTGGGTCTTTTCAAGAAGAGTGTAATAAACGTGTAGCGTAATAAGCGGTTGCATAACAACGGGGATTTACTGTATAGCCTATAGCCTATATAGACCTACAGGGTGTAATTGATATACGTCCGTCACACTGGTGATAGAAGAGACTATTCTAAGCTTCCTAGGTAAAAAAAAAATACATCACCTGTCTTTAAATTGAAAATTAAGCATTAAAAAGTCAGTGTTTGTAGGTTTTTCAGAAACGGTTCAAGCAGAATGTGCAATCCAAGAGTGGGAGGTTTGGGGAAGCGTGTGGTAGTGTGAGACGGGGCGAAAAGTTGTTGCGTAATAGGAGCATTGATCTTCCTGTGAGGAGGAGCTGGCATTTGTAGCACCACTAACGCACACATTGCAGCGGCCTTGAACCTTACTAGTCATGCTAGTCATGGAGATGTGAATGAGCTGTTTATAGGCTAGGTTTATACCATTGGAAACCACAGCGAGGAGGTCACTCAACTTCAGACTCTGGTCAACATTCCACGGCGTTGGAGGGGATGCTGGTGGGGAGATATCAGCTGTGCTGCTGAGGGGAACTCAGTCTATTCCCTTTTCCAAGACATTGACTGACGATTTTTGTGATTTAATTTCACCTACACTAATTAAGATACGACTTAATTTCATGAAGATATTTGCTTAGAATACCATCTTCTATCGCCAGTGTAACGGACTTAACGTAGGCTATATCAATTAGGCTACATCCAGTATTTATTTGTTAGGCCTATGGACTATAGAAGATGAAGAATAGGCTACTAAGGGATGACATGATTCGCTCCTCAAACTATTTGTCTTGTAACTTATACAGTATAATTGGATTTGATGATGCTTGCATGATGAGCCCAACATGTCATCCCTTAGTTTTCTTCCTCTTGTATGGTCCATAACAAACAAATAGGCTATACAGGGTGTCTCAAAGAAATGTACTAACACTTTGAATGACTATAAAATTGTGGTGTTTGAAGCCATATTTTCAGTGTTGCCTTAGTAAACAAGAGTTTAGTGCTTTTCAGTCGGTCAACACGAATGTACCCAAAAGAGATGGGTTATGCCCTAATAGACATACAACACCTCACATAAACACATCGCTATCACTCCCCACAGCACGTAGGGGCAGGGGGGAGAAAGCAGGGAAAAACCAGTCGTTAAGATAACCACCGCAGTCGACCGCACAGTGAGTTCCAGTGAGCACGAAAACTGCGAGTAGCTGTTGTACGGAAGACAATCAGATAAGTAGTTTGCCTAAAATTTTATAGTTTAACCATAGTTTACAACCATATAATCTCTCTAAAGTACAATCTACGGATAGCTATTACCATTTAGCATTTCACCTAACATATATACTGCATTTAGCATACACTGACAGTTGCAGTACCAATACTGCAACTAAATAATTGTACATATTGTAAATATTTTCACCTGTATTTCAAACATAGATTTTGTAGCCTAAGTGTAATGGATCTGATGATGATCGCTTGACGATCGAAACTGGTCATCCTAGTGTTTTATTAATCTCATGCAATTTATTTCAGGATTAGGGCATAACCCATCTCTTTTGGGTACATTCGTGTTGACCGACTGAAAAGCACTAAACTCTTGTGACTATAAAATGATTATTTATGAACATAGAGACAAGTTTAAGGGCTTCAATTATAGAGGAGACATGTAATTAAAGACTCATGTTCGCAAATGTTCAAATTGATGACCGTGAGTGTCCAGACAAAGCTGATAACGCGAAACAATGGATTCGCAACGTTACGACAAAGTTCATTTGGAATTTCGTGACATTGTCTGTCAATTTCCAATTTCGTGCTGGAATGTAGGATTTACAGCGCAGACGCTTCATGATGCGATGGGCGCTATCTTTTGAGATGTGTGTCTCTCGTGCCGTTTGTCGTAGTGATTTCGGTGGGGATCGAGTGAGGGCTTCCTGCACCTGTTCTTCTTTTCTAGGACTGGAGGATGTCTGTGGTCGTCCAGAACGTTTCTTGTTGACGTTGTGAACGGTTCCATCTGCTTCAAATTTATCTCTGATGCGAGCAATGGTCCGGTGCGTTGGTGGCGGTTTGTCGAACTCCTGGACACTGACGGTGATCAATTTGAACATTTGCGAACATGAGTCTTTAATTACATGTCTCTTCTATAATTGAAGCCCTTAAACTTGTCTCGATGTTCATAAATAATCATTTTACAGTCATCTAAAGTGTTAGTACATCTTTTGAGACACCCTGCATATCTTCATCATACTTAGGTCTTCTTCTTCTCCTTATTATTATTCTTTCGAATAACCCATTTGGAGGGTACAATGAATCAACTTTGGCTATTGTCCATTGTATTCAATTACCTTTGTCTCCACATTTTCTTCATCCTTCTAGAGTGTCGATCATTCTCCTCTTGAGTCCACTTTCGGCGAGTTGTTTGTTTGTTAGTTTCTTTCTTTCTTTCTTTCTTTCTTTCTTTCTTAAGTTCAGGGGCTGCGACAACGTGGTCATGTAGCCCCGTGTACTTTGGGTGTGAGTAGAATCTGTCTGATAACCGGTGTTAATTGTGATGACTGTATTAGTGTGTGTATCTGTTTTTTAATTTTAAGTACTGCAACTTAGAATTTTTCAAATAGTTCCTACTTTTGCCGCCAAGCACCATCGTCAACGACTACTAGGCCAAGTTCAGAACTTAACTACTAGATGCCACCGCAGTCGGCCCTTGGCAACGAACGTAGAAATCTAAGGGCGTTGTTTACAATCTTAACCTATTCGATATAGCTTCACACAGGTGTAATTAGTGGAAGGTTCTTTAACATGCCATAAATCTATGACATGGGACCGCCAGCTTTACTTCCACTCCGAAGGAAGGCATACTGAGGGATATTTAACGCTCTTAAAAAATCCGATGGCTTCGGCCGGGTTTGAACCCGCTATCTTGGGCATAGAAGCTCAGCATGTTACCGACTACGCCACCGAAGCCCTATGTTGACCAATTGAAATATTTACAATATCAATTCCAAGAATGAACCCACTGCTCACTAAAGGACAATGGAGAATCCCCTGGTTGACAGTCATCCTTTCCTACTCTGTTTATATCCCGTAATTATCAACAATAACAAGACAAGCTATAGGCTACATGGTATAGTCCTCATTGCGTAGTGGCTAGCATTCTTGGCTGCCACTGCCGAAGCGCGGGTTCGATTCCCGGCTCTACCAAGATATTTACGCTAATTCTGGTCTAAGAGCTGGAACGGGGTAAGTTATACTCAGCCTCGTGAGGTAAAACTGAGAAGAGACAAGTTTGATTCCTACCTCAGCCATCCTAGAAGTGGTTTTCCGTGGTTTCCCACTTCTACTCCAGCCAAATGCCGGGATGGTAACTAACTTAAGGCCACGGCCACATCCTTCCCAATCCTATTCCCTATTTACAAATACACACACGAGTACAGCCATCACAATAACACAGCTTATCAGACAACAATTAACACACACACAAGTAGGCTACACGGGGCTAAATGACCACTATGTCCAAGCCCCTCAAATGAAGCAACAGCAAATCTTCTCATTTTGCCTTCAGAGACTGAGTATACCTAAGTAGGCTATAGCTTTGTCATCAGCCCCATGTACTTGGGTGTGTTTGTCTGATAACCTGTGTTACTGAGGTGACTGTAGGCCTAGTCGTGTATTCTATGTAACTATAATTATTTGAGTCGAGAATTGGGTGTCGCCTACATGGGGTAGTGGTCAGCGAGCTTAGCTGCCACGCCGGGGGTCCGAGGTTCGATTCCCGGCACTGCCACGTTATTTGAAAAGTGGTATGAGGTCTGGAACAGGGTCTACTCAGCCTCAGGTGGTCCAAATGAGTAGAGGGGTTTCGATTCCCACCTCAACCAACCTCGAAGTGGTTTTCCGTGGTTTCCCACTTCGTCTTCGGGCAAATGCCGGGATGGTCCCTACTGTCAGGCCACGGCCGCCTCCTTCCCTCTCCCTTGTCTATCCCTCCCATTCTTCCCATCCCGTCCCATCCCTCATGAGGCCCCCTGTTCGCTTTGCAGGTGAGGCCACCTGTGCAAGGCGCTAGTCCCGTCTCCCCAGTTGTGTAAAACCCGATGTCAAGTTCCAGGAAACTGCCCGTAGAGGTGGTAAAGGTGGTATCTCTGGGCGGGCATCAATTCCATCCGGGAATTCCAGTCAGGTAGCCAGGGTTACCTCAATTCCACCCGGTCCTCCAAGGGACCCAGAAATGAGTTCCTCAACTCCGCCCAGGCTTTTCCTCAATTACGTAAACAAATGTCATAACCCTCCTGCTCCCATACCAAGGGCCGTGTCAAACACCTTATCCGCTGACGATTTATCTTGTGATCAGGAACGGGGTCGTGGTTATGATCCTTACCCATTCTTGAAGTGAGGGTTCCTTCTTCCAAAATGCTTGCTTTGCACGATTTCATTATACACCGCCACCGATCTTCGTCTGTTGATTTGAGTTTTTTAGCATGGTAGTACTTAAAACCATTTCTTACAACTAAAGACTGTCCTCGTTCACCCACTAATTTTTCCATTAAAACAACAAAAAGGAAAAAAAAAACACAATAATTTAAAATATAATACCACTAATTTCACTATAGCCTATCATCTACTCTACTACTTAACAGCAATTCGTTAAAATTAAATTATATAAATAACACAAAGCACTTGACTGACGTAGGTTGCACAAAAGTTGTTGGTGTAACTGCCTCCAATACTTTTAAACAACTGACCCACTAACCAACTTGTCAACAGGGTGGGGATTGTTTTTGGTATTCCCAAAAATATGAACACCTGAGAGCTTGTGTTGTCGTGTGGAATGCAAGAATTCGCTCATGCGCTGCAGAAGGTGTTTGACGTTGACCCGGCGAGCAGGAGGGTTATGACATTTGTTTACGTCATTGGGGATAACTAGGCTTGCCAGATATCTAAAATGTTCAACCGGGACCCCCTTTCCCCGCTTCTAGGTTATTTAAGGGTACACACCCTTGACTGGTTTTTAGAGTTTTAGAGGGTAGTATATTCCTAATGCTATAGATAATAAATGGCAATTATAAATTGAAACATGTTAATATTTATTAGTTACAAGTAAGAAAAACACTTTGAATAATGAATAAAACTTGGACAATATTTACATGTACTTTTCATTGGCTAGGACTTTTTTTAGAAAGTCTTTTTTGGTTTTAATTTTGTTGTAAAAATCTTCACAATCTAATCCAATGTTAATTTTACAAATCATCAAGCCTTTAACTGTAGATTCCTTCATCAAACCTCTATCATCAGTCCATGCGTTGTTCATCAAAGAAAATACTCTCTCAGCTGGTGCTGATGTCCCAGGTAAGCAGAAGGCATACTCAACCATCTTGATCAGATTGGGGGCTGCTATGCGATTCTCGTTGAAGTGACCAAACAGCCTTAGCCATTTTTCTTCGCTTGAAATAATCACGTCTCGGATAGTCTCTTCTTGCTCCCACTGTTCCCAATTTGACTGCAAATACTCCTTAGCAAGCACAACTTCGCCAAACAGCTGATCATTGCTTATTTTCATATTTTCATCAAGAAGACTGCTATTGACAATTTCAGCAGAAGTTTCGGCTTTTTCCCAATCAACAGCATCTGTTTTCGGCAGATTGACCCATGAAAACTGTTCAGCGTTTCTAAAGCTGTTCTCCCAGAGTTCTAAGTATGCAATGCATCTGTCATAAAAGCCATCAAATTCTTCTTTCACACTGTTACGTACTTTCTCATCTAGACTCCTGTAGACGTTCTTTGCACCCGTAGGGTTAAAGTTTGAGGCCTTTCTTTCTGTCAGGTTTCTTTTGAGAGCTTTGTGAGATTTAGCAACCTCAAAAGCTGTCGTGTTATTTTTTTCCATTACCAGGATGGCCTTGTTAAACAGTGCAAGCTGTCCGTGGACAAACCACAAGTAGAGCTCGCCCTTTGAATCAGTAAATAAGTTTTTATTATTGATGGGCATATTTCTTGGTCTAAAAAAAACGCTTTCAGACCTTCAAACATCTATAGAATTCTTTCCAGTGCCGGCATCATTGATAGAAACCGAGTGTTTCCGTGTTGAAGTAGTTTACGGTACTCTATCTCTGCATATTCACAAAAGGATTTTAGTTTAGTTACACGGACTGTGTATATGTCATATGTGGAAGTATTTATAAATCTTCACCACTAAGGCCTCAATATCGATTGGGAGACTATCTACTGCAGTTTGCACACAGTTGTGCACAATGTGTGCTCCACATCCGATTCCATTGATTTCCCGTCCTAGGCTATTCTTGAGTCGATAGAAAACACTGTTTTTCCCTGCTCTTTTCACACCACCGAAGTTAGTGTTGCAGTTATCGCCACAAAAGCCAACCACTTTGTTGTTCAAATCGTTTTGCAACAGGACAGAGCATAAGTGATTTGTAAGAATTTCAGATGTTTCACCCTCCCCAGATTTCAAATCTAACAGCTTTACTTGCACATCTGAATTAGGATTAAAGTAGCGCACAACAATTGGCACAAGTTTTATATCTTTTCTGTTTGATGCATCCATACTTACAGATACGTAGTTTGACTTAGTCAAGTCTTCTTTAAGCTCTTCCTGAGCTAACGGAGCTATGACATTTAAAACTATTGCTTCACACTTAGTTTTTCCGAGTGAGAATTTAGGTTCAAAAAACTTAGAAATTTGTTTTGATGAACAAAAATTGGAATTGAAACTTAAGCTATGGTTTGCTGTGTGGTAAGCAAAGGTCGCCTCTTTAGCTGCTAAATCTAAGTTTTTGTCATTAGAACTCGCAGTTTTAAAAAACTGGTCAGTTTTGATGAGCTAGCAGCACATGCAAAACTCTTTTTGTGTTTACTCGATTGCAAATGATCTTTTATATCAGATCGACCACCATGAGCAACCGAAAACTCAGAATTACAATGTGAACATTTAACTCTATCGTCTTTATCTTGATTACCAGGGAATTCATTCTGTAAATCATCGGTAAATTTACACGACCGTTTTGGCATTTTAACAGAGAAAGAATAAACTTTTAACTTAAAACATAAATAAAACAGCGCTAGCTCGCTAACACAACACGCACCGCTGACACGGACTGACAACTGACTGAGTTTCATCTTCATCTCTATCGCAAGCCTAGTGCCGACGTGGGCGAGTCCAATGTTATTGCACGAGGGGGTGTACTGTGCAGCGAGTACCCAGTACTAGGCTCGCCCGGAGCGACTATCCCATCTCGTATAGTCACGGATGGCTAAACAAGAAGATACGATGACAATATTATTTACTAGAAAACCGTCACTCTCCTATAGTTTTACTTTTCATACAGTGCAGAATTAAATTACAATATTATGATTATCCTTAATAATCCTACACAATTAATTACTTTAGACTTTTTTGGTCATCTAAAAAATCGAATTTATTTTTTTCCGGGACGTGAAGGAAACCGGCTGGGACACCGGGACTTTGTCTGAAAACCGGGACTGTCCCGGTCAAACCGGGACGTCTGGCAAGCCTAGGGATAACCCATTTGCCGACCCCTTGTCAAAGCCTGAGCGGAGTTGAGGAACTTATTTTTGGGTCCCTTGGAGGACCGAGTGGAATTGAGGAAAATCGGGCGGAATTGATGTTCGACCGTATCCCTCGCTGAGTCCGTGTGAAAAGCTTACCTGGAGGGTAAACTGACTACGAACGAACGAGAATTGGGTACGTGCCCCGGAATTGTAGTTATCAGTAAGGTATGCTACTATCCCGACATTTGGCTGGAAGGAGTGTGGAAAGACTACAGGCTGTCAGCGTCGAGATTCGAACTTCCGATCTCTGTACTGCAGCTCTCCATCGCGGCCATGGTGTACGATTTTACGCACATGACTACGTCTCGGGGATTTCATTGAACCAAAGTAGACTCACTTATTTATTCATTGCCTCATTGTCAGTGCTGACAACTATTCCATCTGACTGTCTTAATTTGTTTCCTCTGGTTGTGTAAAACTCTAGGCAAGGCCCCCTCCACCCAACATTCACTTGTTTTGGCGCTATTCACAAGAAACGCTACGCGCGCCAAATTAAAAGAGAGCAAAGACGTTCAGAAGGAAAGAGATAGAAAAACTTGTCTTGCCTTCCTTTTAACGGGAGCAAGAAAGAAAGAGATGGAAGGAGGAAACGTAGTCTAGACTATTAAAAAGAGAATCTTCTACTCAGGTTTTATGGTCTTCTCATTTACTTAAGCACTAAAACAAACTTTGTTCACGTCGGAATTTTAAAGAGCAATTTCAAAGCTAGCAGTCGAGAAAGACAGAGATGGAAAGTAGAACGTAATATTCCTGACCTACCCTTACTATTCACAACTCTCTTTTCATTCATGACGCCTAAAAACTTTTTTTCCCCCGTCTTATTTTCTTTTTTCGTTTCTCTCTCTCTTTCTCCTTCTCATTCCCTCCTACGCGTGTCTGATGTTCTCCGTCCTTGTCTATCAGTACTTGCAGAGAGGCATTACTTCTCTGTATAAGGTAGTAGGAGCTTGAATCAATACAGCAAACCCCCGCCACGCTAGCGTCGACTCACTTGTTTTTAAATGCTAATGGCAAGCCAAGCACGATTTCAACGTGACCTTGACGCTTCCAAGATTAAAAATAGAAAGTTAGAAAAAAAAAGAAAGATACCAGCTGAGAGACAACCAAGACGAAGAAGGAAGGAAAGAAAAAAGGGAAAGTGAAAGCGGAAAATAAATGACGTCACTTAAATAATTACGTCTTAAAGAATTCCCCCTTCTCTTGCTCTACTACTCAGTTCAAATAAATTGACTCGATTGCGTGCTATTTCTACACTTAGTTACAACAATGATGTCATCTGAAAGGCCTATTTTATTTTTATTTTACGGTAGAGGTGTCCGTACAGCACGCTGGCTGCACGCCGGCGTGCTTCTGGCGCGTATGGCCTTGCGGCGAAATTAGGGGAAGTCTATAGGCCTATGTCTGTCTCTCTTGCTCGCTTTCCCGTATCACTCCCTCCCCTACTGCCTTTGCTGTGTTGTGGTTGGTCGGTCGAATGTGAAACGGTATTCAGTAGACTATATTGTAATTACGAAAGCAACTTATGAATCAGCTTGGTGTCCTAGGCGAAACCCCACACAAGACACGGCACAAACTTGGAAGAATTGCTGAGTTTTAATTCACTGGCCGTGAAAGCCAATATACCATCTTTTTGGAGGCTTTCATAGGGATGTTATGGCTGCTTGAGCTTTTAGTTCTCGCAGTAAAGAGGCGCAGGTAGGGAGGTAGCGTGCAGTTCGCTACTACTGTGGGGGTCCGGCCGGGGACACCAAGAGCCCGCTGATGAGCCAGCTTGGTGTTCTAGGCGAAACCCCACACAAAACACGGCATAAACCTAGAATAATTGCTGAGTTTTAATTCACTGGCCGTGAAAGCCAATATACCATCTTTTTGGAGGCCTTCATAGGGAGGTTATGGCTGCTTGAACTTTTAGTTCACGCAGTAAAGAGGCGCAGGTGCGCCTCATAAAAAAGGGAGGTAACGCACAGTTCGTTACTCCTGTGGGGGTCCGGGCGGGGAGACCAAGAGCCCGCTGATGAACCAGCTAGGTGTCCTTGGCGAAACCCCTCACAAGACACGGCACAAACCTAGAAGAATTGCAGAGATTTAATTCACTGGCCGTGAAAGCCAATAGACTATACCAACTTCAAACAAATCAAAGCAAGGAGAAAAATATAGGCCTACAATAATATGACCGAAATTGCAATGTCTTAAATGAGTTCCATGATACCTTATGAGCAGGGAACGGATTTATAGATATTTTTATATAGAAATATGCAATTATACAGTAGCCTAGGCTATATGGACTTAAAATTACAAAAAACTATAATTCCTAATTTAATATCCAAATTTAAAGAAGCTAAACAAAGTATGTAGATCTACTTGAAACATAATGTTGCACTTCTCGTTTTAATATCAAAATGATCTTTGAAGATCTTTGAAGTCTGTTACCAAAACGTTCATGGCATTTGTAGACCTAGAAAAGGCTTTTGATAACGTTCATTGGACTCAATTGTTTGACATTTTGAAAACGATTGGAATAAAGTGTAGGGATAGGAGGGTGATCTACAATCTATACAGAAACCAGACAGCAGTCATTCGAGCTGAAGGACATGAGAGAGAAGCTGGTATTCAGAAAGGTGTAAGGCAAGGCTGCAACTTATCACCCATACTTTTCAATCTTTACATTGAACAAGCAATTAAGGAAATTGGAGAAAAATGTAAAGTGGGAGTGAAGATTCAAGGAGAAATAATTTCAACTCTGAGATTTGCCGATAACGTAGTCATCTTGGCCGACACGCCTGAGGATTTGAATGAGTTTTTGAATGGTATGGACTCCGTCTTGAGGAAACAATTCATGATGAGAATTAATAAATGTAAAACAAAAATATTGGAATGCAGCCGAATTAAATATGAAACCTCTATGGACATCAAATTGGCAGGTGAAAAGCTAAGGGAAGTAGGAGAATTCTGTTACTTAGGAAGCAAAATAACCAGTGATGGACGAAGCAAAGAGGATATAAAAAGTAGGTTAGCTCAGGGAAGGAAAGCATTTCTACAGAAAAGGAATCTGTTGACATCGAATATAGATTTAGGTATAAGGAAGTCATTTTTGAAGGCCTTTGTCTGGAGCGTGGCGCTCTATGGAAGTGAAACTTGGACTATTGGTGCAGCAGAAAAGAGGAGAATTGAATCATTTGAAATGTGGTGTTACAGGAGAATGATGAAGATCAAATGGGTAGATAGGGTTACAAACGAAGAGGTATTAAGACTAGTGGGAGAGGAGAGTTGTTTCTAGCGACTGCTAATGAAGAGGAGAGATAGGTTGGTAGGACACATACTAAGACACCCAGGAATAGCAAGCTTAGTTATGGAAGGAAGGGTTGAGGACAAGAACTGTAGGGGTAGACCAAGGTTAGAATATGTTAAACAGATTGCCTCGGATGTAGGGTGTGGTAGATATGTTGAGATGGAACGATTAGCTCAGGACAGGGAGGCATGGAAAGCTGCATCAAACCAGTCAAAAGACTGAGGACTCAAACAACAACCAAAACAATGGACTACAAAATGTGCTTTTAAGTGCTGGAAAATAAATCTTCTCCTATTGTCTCTATGGACAGATTTATATTGACTGAAACTGCGTAGAGGTAATGGAGGAATGTTGGAAGTTCACAATGTCTGCTGGGATTAAATCCAACGTTAACTTTACAATTAAATCTCCACACAAGAAATGTAGCAACCTTTTCCATTGCTTCATATCCAGAGTTCTTTGAAAGTTCAGTGTCCATCTTCAATTTTGCCACATCTGCAACTTTACCTGAACCACGATTTAATTTGTTAAAATATAGATATTTAACTTGTTTCTCCATTATTGACAGGACTGCTAATTTACTGTAGAATTTAATACTTTCTAGCCGAAATATGGACTATATTGATTTTAATGACTGAGAATATCGAGCATAGGCCTATGTGCTCAACTTCCAAATATGGAAAAATATGGAAATATATACCAACTCCACTTTTCAACTCCACATGCCATGATTCGTAAAGACAATTTCCGTTAGGATCGTTTTTCCCTCCAGGGTTGGCTTCTCCCACGGACTAAGCGAGGGATCCCACCTCTACCGCCACTGAGGGCAGTGTCCTGGAGCTTGAGACTCTGAGTCTGGGGATACAACTGGGGAGTGTGACTAGCACTTCATCCAGGGGCCTTATGACTGGATGGGAAGATTGGGATGGATAGGCAAGGAAGAAGGAAGGAGGCGGCCGTGGCCTTACATTAGGTACCAGGCATTTGTCCGAAGACGAAGTGGGAAACCACGGAAAACCACTTCGAGGATGGCTGAGGTGGGAATCGAACCCCCTCTACTAATTTGGACCACCCGAGGCAGAGTAGACCCCGTTCCAGTCCTCATAGGCTACCACTTTTCAATTTTCATGGCAGAGCCGGGAGTCGAACCTCGGACCTCCGGGGCGGCAGCCAACCATGCTGGCCACTACACCACGGAGGCGACTCGTAAATATAATACAAAATATAATTAAGTTTAGCTTCCTAAATAGAAATCCGTTCGCTGCTTATGGGTAGCCTATTTCTGACCGTTTTAATACCAAGCACATAGTAGGCTACAGGTACGCGGAGAAACTCATGAAACACAATGTAGATGAGTCGGACAACCAACGCATTAGACGAACAGTTTAGGTTTCTCCATGAATTTGATCTTGCGTATTATTGTATAAGGTGCGTTCAAAAAGTAACGAGCCGGAGGCTGCAATGCGCAAACCGGTGACGACATCAGCTAATCGTGGCCTGTGTAACGAGGTGTGGTTCCGACCATAGCCTGGAAGGTCACAGCCCGTCGCTAGAGGGCACGCGTGCACGCCACGTGACGATACAAAGCGAGCAGCAGCATGCATCAATCGTCCAACCAAAACCAAGACAGTAGGCCATTCGACATGCTTCCTGGTGTGGATGAAGACTGTGGGGCACCCATTGGGCACACACTTTCCGCAAGTGCAGTCGTTCCTTCATGATGATGTGCACACTTCCTACGCTCAGTCCGACCACGGCGTCTATGGCGTTCACTGTCACTCGGCGGACCTGGGTAATGAGTGCATGAACCAGCTGGACGTTGTCATCGGTAATGCAGAGGGGTGCCCCAGACAGGGCATCATCGGCTAACGACACCCGTCCTTCCCTGAAGCGCTTGTGCCACGCCTTGACCCTTGCAAGGGGCATGCAGTGTTCACCGTACACTTGTAACAATCAGCGATGAATGTCCGTTCCCCCTACTCCTTCCGCTGTCAGAAACCGAACAACACCTCGTTGCTCTTCGGTTGACACCTCCATGTCACTGTTTGCAATGCGACTGGCAGCGTTGGACGATTGTTGCATGCTGCTGCTCGCTTTGTATCGTCACGTGACGTGCACGCGTTCCCTCTAGCGACGGGCTGCGTCCTTCCGCCCTCTGGTCGGAACCACACCTCGTTACACACGCCACGATTAGGCCTAGCCGTTGTCGTCACCGGTTTGCGCATTACAGCCTCCGGCTCGTTACTTTTTGAACGCCCCTTATACATTTTCTATGATGTTTGTGATATTCAACGTGGCCCACATTTTAACCGAGTGTGTGGATCTTGCTGACTTACGAAGAAACCTTGGTTTGCAGATGACACTCAAACATATATTAGCCGATGACGAGGTGGCTGCTGATCGCGTTATCCGCTTTATAAGTGAGAGTGGGTTAGGGCCAGCAATCTAAATTTTCCAGTGAACAGTGAAAGAAAGAACTTATTGTCTTTTGAATTCTGAATTTATTTTGTTTATTCCGTAAATTTTGTTTATTATTATAATTATTAGTTTTATTTAATTTTTTGTTTTAGTAATTTTCGGTCTTTTCAAATTTAGGTGTCAACCTCTAAATTTTAAATTCAATTAGGCCTACAAATTTGTATACTTTAATCTGTGTTAAGACGGGCTCATGACCTCGTAGTTCAGCCCCTTAAAACAACAATAACTAACTGTGATTTTTTTTTGGAGGTCCACCTTAGTTTCTTCAAGCCAGTTTATTTTGATCTTCTTTTGAGTTGATTACTTTAAATCAGTGCTTGATTTGTAATAAAAGAGGTTCTGGTACAGAGGGTTACCGGGTGTTGTTGGGAGGGGGGGGGGGGGAGGGGCTTTTTGGAATATAGCGTTCTAAATACGATAGTTTTACTATTTTCTGAACACCTTTATGAATTAATCAGATTTTCTCTCTATAGGCCTACCTAGATAGGCCTATCCAAGATTCCGGCAAACCCCACACCCCAGCGTTTCTTTGTGTACAATAAGCCAACTGCATTTTTTTTTTTACAAAACTCGTTCCTTTGTTCTAAAGTCTAACAGTCTGGCCACTGTTTATCACCTTCTTTGATGTTATCATTAGAAGAAGATGAAGTAACGCTGGAGGATGTTGGCTGTGTTGACTCCTGGTGATCTAATTCTATTGGAAGTGTCGTGCATTTTTCAGTCTCTTCGTCTAGTTTAAGTTTCTTAGGTTTACTAAAATAATTAGTTATTTTGTGCATTGTAAAGGCACGTACACGCTCAACAACACATAATTAGCGAAATTTACGCACTTTGATTCCAAAACACAAACAGAACAAAACCGCAAAACGGTGACAGGCAGTCGAATGTTCTGACTGCACTGACCTTGATGGATATTAGTGAAAGCTGAACTGTTGCGCGGCAAGGGAGGGGAAGGACGAGTCATCTAGCACCTTGTGTAGTGCTAGAAGTACATTTCAGTCAAAGACCAAGTTGACCTTGACTTACAACTAACGTTCCACAGTTCTAAAAATTATGTTATATATTTGACGTTTCCCCCGATCAGAGGTTTCGGTACGACGTACCGTTGCGTACCGTCACAAATCTTGCACTGCTTTAAATAATCTCTTAGTCTGTCGTTGTTCATTCTGTAGATATGGCCATAGAATTTCAGACGTATTTTTCTTAAGGCATCAGTGAACCTGTTAGTTACATTCTTCTTCGTTTCGGCCAGCTATGGACTACGTTACTTCAACTGTTTCCTTCTTTGAGCTTTAATCTTTTCCCAGTAGTCCTTCATCCGTTTCCTGTGCGCCTCCTTTCTGTCAGCCATCCACTTCATGCCTGTTCTCAGTTTAGGCTTTTCTTGGAATCACTGGAGAGGTAGACGTTCTTGAATGTCTTCAAGCGAAATCCCTAGCCTACTTCTATACTGTAAGATCTTTTTCGATCTCAGAGAACCATGGCCCCTTGGTATTCTTGTCTACAAAGTAGGAACATATGCGGTTGGTCAGTCTCTGCAAGCTCATGCGTGTTATGTGGCCATATAAACTAATTCTCCTTTTTCGCATCGAGTCCGTTATCCTTTCCACGCGTAGACTATGTAGAGTTCGTTGTTATGTCGCCTTCTGTACTCTCCATTTTCTTTGACTGAACATGCCCTATCTTCAGGACACGATGTATGTTTCAAGGATGCTCATGCGCTTGCCCTTGTTAAGCACAACTGGTCTAGAATTATAAGGGAGGCAGTTGAAATTCGTAAAAATCCCAATAATTTTAACAGTGACACTTGGCTACCAGTTATTAAGGATCGAGGAAGATAGTTCCTCTCAGTCTCTCTGTTCTTCACCTATTTCAAATTGTACTTTTTTCCTCTATGGCTACAGAGCCTGGATTTGATCTCTTTGTTCGTCACTGGAGGAGTTTCCATCTGTTTTCTTCGCCGTTGCCTGTACGACGTTAGGTATCGTTCAGATACACTTCCCTTTTGTTTATGTTTCCTTATATCCACCTCCCCTCCCCCCCCCCCCCCTTTTCTTTTGGACATCCTCATTCATCGAGGAGTCTCTATATTTTCCCCCCGCCCCGTTTACCTTCTCCTTACTTACTACTCTGTCCGCCGTTCTACCATGGTCCATACAGTAATTTCTGGCAGCTGCTCTCTGGCGACGAACAGAGGAATTTATCTATATTTTTTGTATTTTTTTTGTAATCTCATTGATATAGGCCTACTTTCTTTGGCCACATTGTTTGATTCCATTGAAAAAGGAGGCAAGGTTTCTCCGAAATGTATGGTTCTAATTTAAATACACACGACATTAGCCCAAAAACATGAATTATTTATATGGTCCTAAGATTTTTCTCAGGATTTTTCGTTCTTTGGCCTCTAACTTTTCAACTAAACCTTTCTTATTCATTGCAAGGCATTCTGCTGCGAACAGAGCTTCTGGACGAATAACTGAACAATAATGCCTAATCTTGGCATTGATGGACACTGACCGTTTATTGTTAACATCTCTGGTTAGCTGGTACGCAGTTCCCATCTCGTTGATCCTTGATGTAAATGCTTCTTTCTGAGAGTTGTTTTGTTTTATCCATTTGCTACTTAAATGTTTCTGGCCGCTTGCTTATTCGTTGCTCCACATATAACTCTCTGGGGGCCTGCTTGATGTTAGTTATAAATTCCGTTTTCTCAAAGGAGATCTGGAGGCCTGCTTTTGCCGCTTGGGTTTTAAGTTTGATGATTTGTTTTGTAGCAGTAGAATATCTATGGAATCAGAAAATATATTATTATTATTATTATTATTATTATTATTATTATTAACCAGACATATTATTTTTCTTCCTATTTTTTAATTGCCCAAAAATGACAATAGAAATGACTCAGGATCTATGATCACCCTCTACTGATAATAAATTATTCGGCAACCCTTGGAACCAACTACCGCACTGGAAGGTCCCCAGTATCTGCGCACATCCCTCCACTCAACTGGACCATATACTCGTAGGGTTGTTATTGGTGACCGGACAAGCCACACAACTCAAGGGTGTCTGACTGGACAAAGCGGGCTACCCAGCCTCCCATTGGAGCTGCATCCCTTAGACCACGCCCATTCTGGAGCGGGGACTGACCACAGCTCTCCAAGTGATGGGGGAAATTCCGCACCAGAATCAGAATAGCTGGTGGTCGTTCATATTGTTGAAAAGAAGTACTCAATTAAATAGGGCGGGAATTAACAATGATTTAACACATTCACTAACCCGGAGACAATAATAATAATAATAATAATAATAATAATAATAATAATAATAATAATATAATAACAGCTCAAACAGGAAAACTAATTGGTATCATGAAATAGAGGAAGACTTAAGGCAGGTGGGGATCGACAGGCAAATGATTGGAGACGGAGGAGAATTCAGAAACAAAAATAAGAATACAAAATTTAAAGTAAATGAAAAGAAGAAGGCGGGAACATTGTGGACAGAACAACAAAAACAAGAACACAGTCAAAGGATGAAGAGATTTTGGGAAGAGAAGAGGAAGAAGGGAGAGAAGTGAAAATTGTGTCATCTCGAGATATTTAAGTTCAAACACTGTCCATAAGGGCAAAAATGATATAATAATGATGATAATTCTTCTTCTTCTTCTTCTTTCTTCGATTCGGTCAACTAGGGACCACGTCAGTTCAACTGTCTCTTCTTCCGAGCTTTAACTACCGCCCAGTGTTCCCGCATTCGTCTCCGGTGTTGTTCTTTTCTCTCTTGGGACCACACCTTCCCTGTCTTCAGCTTCGGCTTTTCCTGGAAACCTTTGTGCGTACGTAGTTTTTCCTGAAGTGGAGCACGCTCCTGGATATCTTTAGGGGAAATTTCCATTTCACGTAGATCTTTCTCAACTTCCGTGAACCATGCCCCTTTGGTTTTCTTATCCTGAAAGTACGTCAATATCCGTTTTGATATCCTGCCTGGGCTCATTCGTGTCACGTGGCTATAAAAGGCAATCCTTCTTTTTCGAACCGTGTCACTGATCTTCTCCACGTGCTTGTATAATTCGTGGTTGTGACGCCTTCTGTACTCGCTGTTTTCTTTGATAGGACCCAGGATTTTCCTCAAAATCTTCCTTTCTTTCGCCTCTAGTTTTTCCATTAGCCCTTTCTTGTTCATTGTTAGAGTCTCTGCCGCATACAGAGCCTCTGGTTGAATAACAGTGCAGTAATGTCGAATTTTGGCGTTTAAGGATATCGATCTCTTATTATAGATGTCTTTAGTCAGGTTATATGCCATTTCCATTTTATTAATGCGTGACACGAAGGCTTCTTTCTCTGTTAGGTTAGGCTCTATCCATTCACCGAGGTATTTAAACTTTTCTGCCTTCTGAACTTTTCCTAGTCCGACCTCCAGTTCCCTGGGCGCTGATTTTATGTTTGTCATGAATTGTGTCTTCTCAAAGGAGATTTGAAGCCCAGCCTTCAGTGCTTGATTTTTCAGTTGGTTAAGTTGTTCTTCTGCCGTATCAATGGAATCTGAAAAGATCACTAGATCATCTGCAAAGGCTAGACAGTCGATTGTAAGATTCATATAGTCTACTTGTACCCTAGCCTTACCCCATTTTCTACCCTTGAATTTTTCATTTCCTTCCGCCATTCTCGGTTGACCTTTTCTAAAACACAGTTGAAGAGTAGAGGTGAGAGTCCGTCTCCTTGCCTCACCCCTGTCCTGATTTCAAAGGCATCGGACATCTCTCCTCTGAACTTCACTTTGGAGGTGGTGTTGGTCAGGGTTTGCTGGATAATTGATTGTGTCTTGTTATCTAAACCAAACTCTTCAAGGATTTGCAATAGGGTGGTTCGATCAATTGAGTCGTACGCTTTTCTAAAATCAACAAAGGTCACCACGAATTCCCTATTCCTGAGTTTCAGATATGAAAGGATGGACTTCAGATTCATAATCTGCTCGGCACATGACCGTCCCTTTCTGAAACCCCCTTGGTATTCCCCCAGTTGTGGATCGATTTGTTGTTCCGCCCTATTCTGTAGAGCTTTTGAGAGGATCTTGTAAGTTATTGACAGAAGAGAGATGCCACGGTAATTGTTCACATCGGTTTTCTCCCCTTTCTTATGTAGTGGATGAATTACGACAGAGGTCCATCCACTTGGGAGTTTTTCGCTCTCCCAGATCTCTTGAATAATTGCAACAAGCTTGTCGATTGCCTTTTCCCCTGCATGTTTCCACAGTTCAGCAATTATCAAATCTTCACCCGGTGCCTTGTTGTCCTTCAGCTCTTGGATTATCTTCGTGATTTCAGCCTTTGTAGGTGGGGATGAATCGGGGTGGATGTTTGGATTTATTTCATAAACGAAAGGGGTCACTGGAGCCTCACAGTTGAGGAGGTTTTCAAAATAACTTGCTAGAATCTGACAATTATCTTTATCATTGTGAGCCAATTTCCCGTTGGAATCTTTAAACTGTAGACTTGGGGGGTTGTATTTGTTCAGACTGTGCTTGAAGGTTTTATAGAAGTTACGTGTGTTATTTTTCTGGAAGTCTTGCTCAATCTGTACCAACTGTTCCCTATTAAGCGTACGTTTCACGCCACGGATGGTTTTTGATGCAGATTTTCTCGCGTTTAGGAAGTTGACCCTATTCTCTTCATGTTTGTGGCAATTCCATTTCTGCCACGTAACCTGTCTTAGCTGAACTGCTGTATCACATTCATGATCCCACCAAGAATGCTTTCTTGATTTTGTGAGTGGGACAGTCTCCTTTGCAGTTCTGACTATAGCCTCTTGTAATTGTTCCCAATTCTCTGGATTTAAAGTTTCCAACTTGTGGGTGAATTCTTGGTTGCTCCTTAGCTTGTCTCTGTCAAACTTATCAGTTTTTCTTGGAGTAATCTTCTTGTTATTTCTTGGAATTAGTCTAACTTTGATTTGCGAAAGGTAGTGGTCCGAGTCTAAGTTGCCACTTCTCAGAACCTTCACGTTCTGGATCTATCGTTGCGCTTTCCGTGCAATGGCGACATGATCAATTTGGAATTCACCAAGGTTGGAGTTTGGAGAAATCCAGGTCTTCTGTTTTCTGGGTAGGTGTTTGAACACCGTTGACTTTAGGACCAGATTGAATGCTCTGCATAACTCCACAAGCCTCTCTCCATTACAATTAGTTCTCCTATGAGCTGGGTAGTTTCCAATAATCTTCTGATATTTTCGTTCTCTGCCAAGCTGGGCATTGAAATCCCCCAGGAGAATGATGGTATGTTTGTCAGGTACCTTTGAGAGGATATATTCTAGCTCCTCCCAGAATACGTCTGTTCCTTCCGGGTCCTTCTTATTCGCCTGATTGATTGGCGCATGTACGTTCACCATTGTATAAACTCTATTTGTACACCGAAAAGAAAGAGTAGAGACTCGACTGTTAGGGGATGTGAAGTCCACAATCGAACCCAAAATCTTCCTGTTGACAATAAATCCTGTGCCTAAGTGTGGGATGGTTTTTACTACACGTTTACCGGTCTTGCCTTTGAATATTCTATAACCTTGTGACTCGAAGCACTGTTCATCCGTGAATCTTGTTTCCTGAATTGCAGCGATCAATATCTGATATCGGGACAAGACATCAGTAACCTGTTTGAGTTTGCCGATCTTAAGAAGTGAGTTTGCGTTGAAAGTAGCAAAGAAATTCCGGCGTTTGTGACTGATCTTTCCTGGAGTCTCCGATACCTCCACGCATGTCTGCGCAGGCTCCCCAGAATCCGATGGCCTGCATGCTTCACTCAAGGTGAAGGTGGATTGGTTACCACCTGGGGTAGTAGCTTCTGCTGAATTTTTCTCCATGGTATGAACAGTTGAAAAACTGTAGATTGGGGTCAGTGATATTTCACACTGACCAAAATACTACCAAGGTTGTGAGCCTTGGAGGGCCTCATGATGTATTCCGGCTAAGAGCAGGCATTTCCTCCTACTCGAAAAAGGTATGTTTTTCCCGTCAATACTCGGGTGGCTGATTGCAGTGGTCACCCACTGGGCGATGGGGTCGCCACATCCCTACGCCAATAATGATGATGATAATAATAATATTTTTTTTATTTTTTTTAGGGGAAGAAATGCATTTACGCACAGAGTGTCGGGCTCCTGCTCCTGAGTAGCAGACTACCGACTAAAACTCCCCCTTTACTTCCTAACACTAGCCGGGAACCGTTTAGCACATTACTTCAGGCTAGAGTCGTTTTATATTTGCCCGTAGGGCACTCTTCCGTAATGAATCATCTTCAGTGGCGATCCAGATCCGTCTTCTTTGTTCGGAGGATATCTTCAACAAAACTTGCTACAAGTTTCCAATGTTCTTCATTTTGTAGCATTACCGCAACAATATTGTCGGGAGATATCTCTACAACAATTTGATCTTGAAGAGACTGCCTACTTTGGACCCACCGTCCACAAGAGAAGAAGGTGTGATTAGCTCTATCTACCTCATTAACACAGTAGATACAATCTGGTGAATCCACTTTCCCCATCTTCTTAAGATAAGAACAGAAGTACCCATGGCCAGTCAAGAACTGAGTCAGATAATAACCAACCTCACCATGTTTCCTATCTGTCCGAACCTGCACCTGGGGTATCATTCTCCTAGTCCACTGGCTTCGGTGTCCTTGCTCCCATTTGATCTGCCAATTGTGAAAGGTTTGTGCTCTTGCTGTTCGTCTTGCATTTTGTAAACCTACTTCCGATTTCCTCCAGTAAATGTACTTGCGTTCTTTCGCTAGAAAAAAATTGGAATTATCCCAGCAATAACAAGAACTGCTTCTTCAGAGACCGTGCGATAAGCAGATGCCACGCGTAAAGCACCCCGCCTCTGCACTTGTGCTAGTGACTTCCTATACATTTCCTTATCCAGGGCATCCGCCCATATTTACGCTCCATACAGCAGAACTGAATGGATGGCTGTCATCAGTAATCTCCTCTTACTAGATTTTGGCCCACCAACATTGGCCATTAGCCGACTGAGAGACGTTACTCCTCTTGCCGCCTTATCCGCAGTCCGTCTAATTTGTTCTCCAAAATTCAGTTTATTGTCGATCATGAGGCCCAGATATTTTGCTGCTGGCCGCGTCTCTACTTGTATGTCTCCTACCTGTATTGGGAGTATTGTCTGAATTCTCTTCTTTGTTAGGACTACAATTTCTGTCTTACTAATGAACCCATGTACCATTGGCTCAAAAGGGGTCGAATCCATGTATATGGGGAAGGAATGAAAGAAACATACAGTTTCTAATGTAACATAGAGAAATTTCAAGACAGGATTCTAGCCTAACGTGGTGCAAGCAGCGGGGACCAGGTGTTCAGGAGATGAGATCATGCCTCTTGACTCCTTGAGAGGAGCGGGTCATGGATATTAATAGAACGAGTGGAAAATTTTCACTGTAAGACAGAGAAGCGTGACTCGGAAATCCAGCTTAGCTTGCAGGAAAACGGCAACAGCGCCGATGTGCCAGAAGAAGAATAATTAAATTTAACCCATTTGCGAGAATAAAAATAAGTAAATAAATACTGTACTGTGAATAATTTCGGATTAGAGATTTTTGTGTGAAGAAAAACCTTGTAATAATTGCACAGGAAAGAACTGCAAACGCAGTATACGTCATCGGGGATTCACTGATACCAGAGGAGTGGGGCATTTAAAAATGAACAGCAACACCCACGCAGCTGAAGACTACAAATTAATTAATATCTCAGAATTGCACGATCGATTCTTATGCGCAGTGAGATCATTTGACGTTGAGAAGACGAGCTTTCTGAAGATATAAATTTTATAATTGTACGACAATTATTTCAAAAGTTGGTCACGAAAAGGACTAGAGTTTTGTCTTTTTGCGACTAAATAGTATAAAAGTCCAGGCCAAGCCAGACCAATCATGCAGTTTTACAACGAGCACTCCGTGAGCGGAGGTGCTGCATCAAAGTCTTCAAACGTATGAACCTCAGGGGAGGTCATACTGTGCAACAAGTATAAGCACCGAATGCAGTATTCCGACAGTCCGTGAGGGGGCGTCACGCTGAAACACACCGAAGACAGTATACCAGCTTTCCTTGAGGGGAAAAACGCTGTATCACATCGCATAGAAAATATCCGACAGCCACGGGCGTCGCGGTATCAATAATTTACGTGCATCCGTAAAGGAGTTGCAAAGAAGTAATATTACAGTATCGCCGTGTTGAAAATTAGGAAAATCCTAGTTACAGGATTTAGGTCCGACAGTATAAAATTTACAGTGAAAAGTTCATAAAATACAGTCAAAGTAGGCTGCGAACTTAGGACTCAGGGCGATAGGTCTTTAAGTAAACGACCAAAAGTATCATAACGTACGGAAGTACCGTAACAGAGAGATAAACAGTTTCTCTAATTTAAAGAACCCGAGCAGGGACAGAGAAAATAAGGTTCGTAAGTATTCTAGAAGATTAGAAGTGCGAGAACCGAATAAGCAAAGAAGAAGACAGGAAACTATAGACATCGTTTCAAGAAAGCAGACGAACTATTCAAAAGCACTAAGACGCAAGAAGTATTAGTTGCTAAAAATCCATAGGTCACCGATAGATTATCGAGGGAACCGTGAACAGAACAGAAGATCAATAAATAGGATCTAAAAGGGGAGCTGTTCGTGTCAGAGAAATAGCAGATCGTCAAGAACGGGATTCGAAGGAGTGCAATTGCAGGGAGGAAGTAGATGATTCGAGACTTTCATATTCAGAGAGGATAGGAAGCCGACATTACTAAATTTCACCCTTGGAGACGGGAGATCAAGAGGTCACGTGTGATAGGCCTAATAGCGGTCTAGTGATCAAAATTCGTGAAGTGTAAATATAGCAAGATTTTGTGTTAAAAGTAATATATTTTCAGTGTTTTTATTGTGTGTTCTAAACGGATACACCAGTGTATTTAAAATGTTATTAGTGTTAAATGTATACGTGTTAAATATGTGTCAAGATATGTCTGTACATGCAATGAATTTGTACACGATGGAGTAATTTTAAAAAAAGTGGGCCAAAAATGACGCATCGCACGAGGAGAAGGGTCAAGAAACGACCTTAAACATGTGAGTAAAGATTTTCATTATGTTTTGGTGTCGGGGAAATGATTGTGTACAAATCCACCGGAGTTTTTGAGTAAAAGGGATGTTTCTAAATAACTAAATACAGAATAAGAACGCGGTCTGAACAAAAATAGAATTTTGAGAAATTATAAATAATTATGTGAAAGAATAAATCCTGTAGAGGAAATGTATGAATAAAATGTCAGTGTATTTGACGAATGTTATAAAAGCAAGCGTATTAATAATAATAATAATAATAATATAAAGGAAATATAAATAAAGATTAAACTGAATGATATGAAAATAAGAGCGTTGGAGCCTTAATAGAAGTATAAGACATGATATTAATGCATGTTATTTAAAATAGAGCAATTATTGTCAAAGGAAAAGATTATTATAAAAATTGAGATATGTATCAATTGTTAATATGGAATTTATCAGTTCTTTGGAAGACGCTAGGCTTAAAATAATGTATGGCGCAATGGAGCGCAATTAAAATAAAATGTCACGCTAGGAATGCGTAAAAGTTAAAAGTACTTGGTAAATTACTTATGAGGGGTAGTTGATTGCGGAGAATTGAGATATGTTGTAAGTCCTCCAATAGTGACATAGATCACGAGGCCATGTGTGTGTTATTTATGTTGTAAAAGGGAGCAAATGTATGGTATTATTGAGCGTAGGTCATGTAGGCCACAGGCCGACCCTAAATCGCATTTTGTATAAGTCCTCCAATGTGGGAATGGTTCCCGAGGCATGTTAAGAGATTCGAACCTAGAATCCTCATGTTGTTGAAGCCCCTAATTATTCGTCGTAAAATGTGTATTACTCTTCCCAATCAATGAGGACCCTTTATAATTAATAAATGCCAAGGTTACGAAAGTGGTTTATGAGCCAAATAATATTGTTGAAAGTGAAAAGAGAAGTTAAATGCCAGGTCTCTCCATAGAACTGAAAGAAAGGAAGATTTGTTTTAAAAGCATTGAGGAGAGCTCCAACCGTAGACTAGACTGGAAGTCACCCTACCAGTCATAAATCTCGCTCAAGTATAACGGTCGGACCCTAATAGCAGGAAGGTTGGTGAAGGCCGTCTGTAAGAAGTAAATAATACACCGTGAGTGTTTAAAAGTTGTTAACGACCCGGGAAGTGAACCGAGGCCCTTGTAGATGAAATTATCGCTTGCAAGTTCAGATCGTAGTTTTCTTATGTGATAATGGTCTTATAAGACAAATAAATAAATAACAATCCCTATTGTAATGTTGTATGGAAGTAGGATTCCACGAGTTAAATGAAGGTAACTAGATTCCGGGAGTAATCATAGTTTTTGACTTTGTCAAGTAATCTTTATAACTCTGGAGTACACAAGTATTTTCCCGATCACTATGGTGAATTTGTAAAAAAAACTTGAGAGGGATGATAAATGCTGAAAACATGTGAAGTGCCCAAATATTTAAGTAAAGAATTAACATGTACTTTAAATGTAATTATATATTTGTTTTGATGATAAGAAAAGATAAAAATAGTATTGGAGGTGTAAAAAAAATGATACCGTTATTATGGAATGTATAAAGCCAAAGGAGCTCGTAGTTATATGGAACTTTAAGATAGATACTTTATGGAAGTAAAAATAATTATGAATTGCTGGTTTTAAAGGAAACCATGTGTTTTAATACAATATTTGTTTAATTCTTATATTATTCCTTGTTCACTTGGAACAAGTAGAAGGATTTTGGTCAGTAGTTTAATTGTTTTATTGTTTGTAGCGCCATAATTTTGGTTAATTAAATGTTTTAAAATAGGAGTTGATTTTGTTGTTATTTTTGCAAGTGTATCCTCTATTTAATCCAAAATGTGTGAGTCACAGAGTGGGAGAACATACTGCAACCCCGAAAATCCCGAATTGAGCAATGCTGGCATACTGTGATTTGCATATTTCTTGCTGAAAGGGCACACTAAGTGCTAGAGACAGACCATGTTCCTCCATCCAACTATTGATTGTACGCATTACCATATTGAGTCGCAACTGTGCCTGCTCGACACTTCTTCCTGCTACAAGAGCAGCAACATCATCTGCATAACCTACTAGGATAGTTTCATCAGGGACTTCAGATCTCAGCAAGCTATCATATGTGATATTCCATAGATCTGGTCCTAAAATCGAACCCTGTGCTGCTCCGGCTGAGACCAAAACCCTGCGTTGTCCTTCTGTCGTGTTATAAATCAACGAACGATCTTTCAAGTAGGAATTTATCATCCGTAAGAGATAATTTGGAACACGAAATGTATTCTCCAACGCATTCAGCATGTCACTCCACTTGACAGAGTTGAATGCATTTTTTACGTCAAGAGTAACGAAGAGAACCACACGACGGGAGTGGTGATTGTAATTCTCCGCCCGCTGGACTGCTGCAACAATTTCTTGTATCGCATCCAGGGTCGATCTTCCTGTTCGAAATCCATATTGTCTTGGTGATAAGTCGCCCGCTGCCATGATCGCTTGGCGCAACCTGACCCTCAGAAGCTTCTCAAAGAGCTTCCCTGTTGTATCGAGCATACACAGACGGCGGTATGATGATGGTAAATCCGGATCTCCCTTTCCCTTATTAATGAGCGCCAGACGACAGACCTTTCAGCAGATGCTGAACACTCCTGCTTTTAGACACTCGTTGAACATTCGTAATATTAATTGTGGATGTAACTCGGTTATTAATTTGAGAATCTCATTTGAGATGCCGTCAGGACCAGGGGATTTTTTGCTTCGCAGAGACTGAGTAGCCCTACTCAACTCATCCTCAATAAAATGAGGAATTTCAACATCTACATCGAAATTCTGCTCAGGGATTGTTGGATGTGTTGGGAAAAGAGTTTGGACAAAAATGGCCATACTGTTTGCATCCATGACGCACGGTGTTCTTTGTGACCGAAGCTTCTTTTTGACAATTTTATAACCCAATCCCCATGGATCAGTGTCAATATCCTCACATAGCTTCCTCCAGCTCTCGGCTTTGCTTTGATTTATGGTTTTCCGAAGTAGCTTCTTTGCATCTCTATGTTCGGCTGATAAGACATTGGCATCATCCAGATTTCTTGTCCGTTGTGCAGCACGTCAGAGTCTAAGGCAATTCCGCCTCAATTCTGCAATTTCATGTGTCCACCAATATGCAGGGCTCTTCCGATGGCGTGATCTTAAACTTGGCAATGAGGTATCACAAGCCAATGTATTAAGATTCATAGTTGAGGAAACGAGATTCTCAACATCAGCCTCTCCGTCAGGCTCCGTATCCTCAATTAGTTCTACACCACTGGCTAACGCCTCCTTAAATGCATCAAGATTGATCTTATTCAAATTCCATCTCCGTTGTTTCTGAGTAGATAAGTTCTTCCCACTTATATTACTGCACACATCAAAATTAATATACTGATGATCACTACCAGTGTAGTCTTCTATAACCTTCCATTCCTTGATGTGTGGTACTAACGTCTCAGAAGCCATGGAGATATCCGGAATGGTCTCTGTATAACCCGGACGCCGAAAAGTTGACACTGCACCTACATTTAAGATCAAAAGCCCTGTCCTTGATGCCATTTCCAGAATGAACTTACCTCGGGAATTGGTATGTGGCATACCCCATTCCACTGCTCTGGCATTGAAATCCCCAGCTACAATGATTGCTCCAGTTGTATTAAGAATGGCATCTTCCAGAGAGTTGACTTTCTGATGAAATGTTCCCATTGTTTCATTTGGAGTAAGATAGACACTAAAATAGGTGACTCCACTACTCTTTAACCAAACTAATCCCTTCCCGCTCCCATGTTCTTTAATTGGAATTTTTCCAGGGTCTAAGATTCAAATAGCAGAGGTGCCTAATTGATCTCTAAGCCAGAGAGGTGACTTCTTATCTTGGTACTGTTCACTAATTAACAGCAGATCAGCTTGTTTCTCGGCAGCTAGCTGGTACAACAGATGATGGGCTGTTCTACTCCTTTCTATATTTGCTTGTAGAACTCGGATCATTTTCGTTTCAGGTACGTCGCTTTCTCCAGGGCCTCTCGGAACACCTTACATTGGCCCGATCCGGCCACATGACACAAATCCTGCTGCGTAACGCCACTCTCCTCGCATAATACACACTTCTTTAGGTTGATGCAATCCTTGGCTTTGTGATCATTCTGTCCACAGTAGAAGCAAGACTTGATTCTGTCAGGGCCCTCACAAATTTTGGCTATATGACCATAACTAAGGCATCGGTAGCATCGAAGAACTGATATTCTCCGCCTCACTCTACAACTGACCCATCCTACTTGAACCAAGCCTTCCCTTAGAAGATCATTTGCAGCTTTTTCTGGCAGAGTTATAACAGCCATTCTCTGTTTCCGACTGTTAGTCTGCGTTACCATAATCCTCAGACCATCCGGGGGTTCTTTAATAATATCCTTAATGGACTCTAAAACTTCATCTTTGGTCGTGAGAGCATCAAGATCTCTAATCTCAATTGTCACCTTCGGCTCAAGACTGCGGACTGTCGCATCTTGTCCCAGGATATTCTTCAACGAGTCGCTAAATGCCGCATTATCTCGATTGCTTTTCCCAAGAGTAACAAGAACTTCACCGGCTCTAGTCTGGGTTATAGACCTAACTTCCGTTCCTGTGTCAGCAGGATTTGCCTTCTGCCGAATCTCCCGTAACACATCGGCATACGACTTGCCTTCTGCTGGCTTAATTAACACAGCTGGCAGTCGAGACTTTGTTAGTTGCTTCCTGAGCATTTGACTCTGTCTCTTGCCTGGAGAATCTTCCCGCTGTAATTCAACCTGCATTTGATTCCTTTTCTCTCGTGGTTTCTCCCTGGACACAACCTTAGTCCATGACTCTACTTCTCCTCTTTCCGTTTCTTCCATTTCTCTTTCGTCATCAAGAGAGTTTGATGCTTGTGCTCGATCAGTTATTGTGGTTTCGTCGACTTGTTGTTTCTCCTTGTACCTAGCATTCTTACAGAAGACAATGCTGTCAATGGCCTCCTCCATCTCCACAATACCATCCTTCACATCCTTGGACATGTTTTTCTGTTTCGCCGCAGCAAGCTTCATCTTTTTAATAATATTATAGCATTTCTGCAATGCCTCTTCTTCCGTTCTCCTCAGTTTGTCAAGATGTTGGGATGGGAGAAGTATTGTATCTTCCGCAACTGCCCCATCACTCGATGACTCTCCCGTTATATTCACCTTAGACAATCGAGGCCATACCTCATTTTTCCAGTTCGCATCTCTTTCTTGGTTCGTTAGAAGACGACTCATATTCCGAAACTGGTAAAGCGTAGGTCAGGCCAGTGGCGTGGGAAGAAAATAGCGCTGACTCCAAAGAGTCCAGACCCTCCCTCTATTATCAAACTCGTACCAAAGGTAGCGGGGCTCTAATGGCCGCCGAAGTAGGCCAGACCTTCTTACTGCCCCTGACGACGGAACCTATAGGCTCTGTTGACTATAGGACTACTAATCTAAGCTCAGATGGCTTTGGATAATACGATTAGATTACGTCACTTCCTGTCACAGAGGAAACTTCATGCTCTATGGGCTAATAGTACACGATAAAACGTAACCCCAAAATCACGTAACAAATCCAGTCTACACTCGATGAAGTTGATTTGAGGAATACAATTTAGTGAGCACCGTATGTTAAACTATGAACTACGATACACACTGACCTGTTCCCAAGCTGGAATACAATTCTCACTTCCACAAATAATTTTTTTTTCCGATAAGTACACCAGTACCAAACAAGCACACTGTATGTCAAACATGGCCACCACAACAATCAACATTAATCAATAATAATAATAATAATAATAATAATAATAATAATAATAATAATAATAATAATAATAATAATAATAATAATAGTAATAATAGCCTCAATGTCCCTAGAAGCGCAAAGGCCTCTTACATAGAGGGTAGCTCTTACTTCGCTAATGCGGTGAGGAGTTCGCATTAGGTTTGTACATGGTAACTTAGAGGTTTTTTTTCTTGGATTTACTTTTGACTTTAATTATTTTGACACGTTCAGTAGTCTTCCATGGTCCTCCACGTGTTCCTGCTTCTTGATTCTCTGGTCCATTGTGGTGCTGCCTTCACTCACTCGATATTCTGTCTTCCATGGTCCTCCACGTGTTCCTGCTTCTTGCTGCACTGGTTCATTTTGGTGCTGCCTTCACTCACTCGATATTCTGTCTTCCATGGTCCTCCACGTGCTCCAGCTTCTTGCTGCTTTGGTCCATTGTGGCACTGCCTCCACTCACTCAATATTCTGTCTTCCATGGTCCTCCACGAGCTCCTGCATGTTGCTGCTTTGGTCCATTGTGGCGCTGCCTCCACTCACTCAATATTCTGTCTTCCATGGTCCTCCACGTGCTCCTGCATCTTGCTGCACTGGTCCAATGTGGTGCTGCCTTCACTAACTCGATATTCTGTCTTCCATGGTCCTCCACGTGCTTCTGCTTCATGCTGCGCTGGTCCATTGTGGGCCTGCCCACGCAGAATAGAAGTCGGACCATCTCCGCCTCGGTCTCCCTCTCTGACGCTTTCCCATTCCTGTGTCCCACATGGTAGTCATGTGTGTCCATCTGTCGTCTCGCGTCCTCGCAATTAGACATCCCCATTTCCATTTCTGCCTGGTGACCTTTCCTGCAATATCTGGTTTTGCTGACAGTTTTGATAGTTGTTCATTTCTGCGTTATTACCAATATCTTACGTTCCATTTTTCTTTGGCACACTTGTAGAGAACAAAATGGACTAATTATAGCCCACACTTTTAGACTTGATACGCTTTTCTAAATGTGGGGTATCATAACATATTTTGTTGTAGGCAAAACATTAACCACATTGGAAAATGTGTTGATTCTATGTAAGTTATTAACTTCAATAACTTATTCAATTAACTTGGAACACCTGTTAATACTTAACATATTTTCTTCTTTATTGTTGAAACATGTTTTCGGCCTTTCAATGGGGCCTTCGTCAGTTTGGTTACTTAGGTTAACACTACATTAGGTGTATCATGAACATAATCTTATTGTTACGGCTGTGAGTTTGTTTTATCGCTCGCCGCATGAGTCACAACTGCCCCAGGGCTGGGCTGTGCTCTGCCTCAGTGTATTGCATGCGCCTTATGCAACAGGTCTACTAGGACAAAGGGATGGTCCAGAATATTCGTGACCCAGCCAGCGATGGAAGCCTCGAGAAGCCGTGAACCCTGGATGGGTCTAGAAGCATTTATTGAGTCACTGGCCTGCTATATAAGAGCGACCTGTCAAGCAGTGTGTGAGTGTTTTACGAGCTAGTGCGAGCTTTTATCCTGAGCGACAGAAGTGTGGTGACTTGCGAAACCCCTAGTGAAGCCGATTCTCTTGACAGCGAGGGAGTGAGAAGCATACAGGGGACTGCATGAGTTTTGAGCGAGTGTGATTTCACTGAGCGACAGAGGTATTGTGGCGGAGTGCCGTGCGAGTTACGAAATCCAGTGACATTGTTTCCCAGCTCGTGGGCAGCGAATCAGCGTGTAGCAGGTTATCGTAAGTAACTGTAGTTTGTGTACATAAGGGAGAGGTTCAGGTAGTCAAGGCCGCCGGACTCATTAGCACGGATTAACTTCTGTGGTTTGTTGACAAGTGAAAGGGGGCAAGAGCTCTCCATAAGGAAGATACAAGAGGAAACTGGAGTAAGGCTCTAATTGCTAGTATTTGCTGTTGAGTGGTGTATCTTTCTGGCCGCAATAAAGTTAATTATATTTCTTTAAAGGAACAATCTGTGTTGTGCTTCAACCCACCGTAATCTAGTTAACAAAAGTGCCACTAGGGGAGGGGGGGGGGGGGGGGTGGCACGTAACATTATTATATAATACGCTAAGGTGTATGTTTCACAAAACTCAAGCTCTTACACCAGAGGGAGTTAGAAGGTGTGGTTTGTACCAAAATCTTCCAAATTGTCTCATTATTACAGGAAAAATTGTGTATTTCTTGAAAATTCAACGGAAATATATTTGTTTGTTTATAAAGTGCTTTTAAACAAACAAACAAGACGATAGCCCCTGCCAGAACTGTATCGCGTCCAGCCCGCATAGCACTAGCGCAGGACGGGAAGTCTGTAGGCTACACATGGGGCGCACACAAGCTATTATGCGAGAGTTCTCGCACGGGTCCGCTAGTTACAATATACACACATCAAAAAAAGTTTTGCATCACCTCGGTTCCCAGATCTCCGGCATATAGACGTTGACTGTGTATATTGTATCCAAGATACAGTCCCTTTGACTGTTCATAGATGTCACTAAAACTGCTCAAAGATGTAAACAACCATGCATGAGCAGGGCCTATTAGACGGAGGGGGTACGACAGCCGATCAGTTCCAGTCATTCCACCAGGACGAAGGTACGCTGCTCATGTTGTCTGTAGTTCTACCATGCCTAGAAGGTCAATACCGCAGTTCGATCGCGTCCGCATTGTTACTTTGTGTCAAGAAGGGCTCTCAACAAGGGAAGTTTCCAGGCGTCTCAGAGTGAACCAAAGCGATGTTGTTCGGACATGGAGGAGGTACAGAGATACAGGAACTGTCGATGACAGGCCTCGCTCAGGCCGCCCAAGGGCTACTACTGTAGTGGATGACCGCTACTTACGGATTGCCGCTCGGAGGAACCCTGACAGCAATGCCACCATGTTGAATAATGCGTTTCGTTCAGCCACAGGACGTCGTGTTTCAACTCAAACTGTGCGCAATAGGCTGCATGATACGCAACTTCACTCCCGACGTCCATGGCGAGGTCCAGCTTTGCAACCCCGACACCATGCAGCGCGGTACAGATGGGCCCAACAACATGCTGAATGGACCCCACAGAATTGGCATCACGTTCTCTTCACCGATGAGTGTCGCATATGCCTTCAACCAGACAATCGTCGGAGACGTGTTTGGAGGCACCCTGGTCAGGCTGAACGTCTTAGACACACTGTCCAGCGAGTGCAGCAAGGTGGTGGTTCCCTGATGTTTTGGGGTGGCATTATGTGGGGCCGACGTACGCCACTGGTGGTCATGGAAGGCTCCGAAACGGCTTTACGATACCTGAATGACATCCTCCGACCCATAGTGCACCCATATCGGCAGAATATTGGAGAGGCATTTGTCTTCATGGACGACAATTCTCGACCTCATCGTGCACATCTTGTGAATGCGTTCCTTCAAGATAACGACATCGCTCGACTACAGGGGCCAGCATGTTCGCCAGACATGAACCCTATCGAACATGCCTGGGATATGTTGAAAAGGGCTGTTTATGGACGTCTTGACCCACCAACCACTCTGAGAGATTTACGCCGAATTGTCGTTGAGGAGTGGGACAATTTGGACCAACAGTGTCTTGATGAACTTGTGGATAGTATGCCACGACGAATACAGGCATGCATCAATGCAAGAGGACGTGCTACTGGGTATTAGAGGTAGTGGTGTGTACTGCAATCTGGACCACAAATGCTGAAAGTCTAGCTGTATGATGGTACAACGTGCAATGTGTGGGTCTCATGAGCAATAAAACGAGCTGAAATGTTGTTTGTGTTGATCTCTATTCCCTTTGTATTTAAAGGTTCCGGAACTCTTGGAACCGAGGTGATGCAAAACTTTTTTTGATGTGTGTAATTTGCAATCACGATTTACATTGAGAACAAGCGACGTTATCAATTCAATTTAACACTGAAAGTCGAATCCAAATTACTTCACCATTTGATTTAAGAATAACATTTGTATAAGGCAACCTTATTTGTGATAATAATAATAATAATAATAATAATAATAATAATAATAATAATAACGTGAAATTAAGTGGGCCTACACAGACATTTAATCAATAGTCTACTTACCCTGGCAAGACACGTGAAGTAACTGCGAATCATCGTAGTCGAAATGTGAACCTGAAAGACGTAACAACATCTTTGTAATTTATGTTTTCTGCTTACAGATTATGTACAAAGTGAATAATTTTGCATCAATCTGTCCTGATAATGATAACCCTTTGCTTTAATGTATGTTCTAAGTCGGTTTGATTACTCACCGTCTGCAGTAAGTTATGCACGGCCTGAGGGGTATATTCTTATGTCTCGATGTCGGTTCAAGGCGAAACCGTACCGGAAATTCAACACCAATTCAACCTGGTTAGCAAGAACCTCGCTTCCTTACTCTAAAAATCTGCGGCTCCAGTCAGTCACTGTATCGAAGGAAGCCAGAAAATCGAGAGGTCTATTGCCTGCCGGGAGATTGAACAAGTTGGGTCGTCGGACGCTTGTTGACCAAGGGGTACGGAGCTGAGGCGGTACTTGAGAGCACCATCGCTAGCAAAGCTAAGAGAACAGGTGAGATCTTTTTTTTTTTTAATTTTACTTCAGGATTAAATTATAACTCATTTAATCCTTGTAACCACGGTGGTAGATTTTTTACTTCCACTCGGAATAAACCGGGCGTTAACGTTTTCAACTCCTTCGTTGGGGAGTGTTCCCTGAATCCTGGAATCACGTCTCACTCCCATTTCCTTGTATTCGAGTAACTGTACTGTAAGTTAGGCTAATCCCGATCAGAAGCTATCGGTAAGTACACATAGTCTATAATTACATTCTTCGAATAATATAACAACAACATAGCCGAGGCAACCTAATTACAACAGGGAACTTACATAAGACGAGACAATTATTAAAGCAACGTAAACCAGAAACAGCATAAGTTAGTAGGCCTAAATAATAAATACGTTACCAACAATCCAATATCGAATTATAAACTTAACGAACAGATTCAATAGACTAAAATCACTTCAAAACGTAGGCTTATTTCAATAGACATCACATGGAAAATCAAGAATGTAATTTTAAACTAAGATTACTTCACAACGTAATCCAATTGACATCACATGAATTTCAAAACATAATTTTATATCTAGGGTAATATGGTATTTGCAATTGCTTGGTTTAATAGACTACATCAGTGTGGTCCAACCCGCGGCCCTCGGGCCGCATGCGGGCCTGTTCATTTTTGTTGGCCCTTGCCCTTCTTACTGCCCTTCACTCTTCGACAGTTATAATCCGTGGCGTGCCTACTTTAATTTTCACTTTCATTCAGTTATTTTACGAAGGAGCCAGGTGGGAAAGTAAATATCCCGAAAAATACGCAAGTAATCAGAGTTGTCTTTCCACGAATACGTAGGCTACGGCACGAGAAGCTGCCCCGCCTCCCGCTGACTTTGCGTGCTGGGCTCTATTCGATTCGAAGAGGAGGATTTTGACGAGAGGTTTGTTCGAGGGATATAATATGACGAGAGTTTGTTGTCATCGTTGTTGCGAGAGCGGTACCTAATATGGCGGGACATAATAAACAGCGTGTTGAATATGAGAAACGACAATTTCAGTCAAAGAGGCAGGAAAATTACTTCTTTTTCTTGAACATAATGGAAAACCACTGTGTGTTATCAGTTCTCACATCTTAGGTGTTTCGAAGGAGTATAACGTGAATAGACACTATACCAGCCTGCATAAATCAAATTACGATCAATACCAGGGAAGTGCCAGAAGTTTTGTGTTTAATGATTTGAAGTTGAAACTAACAAGACAAGAGATGTGCTGTAAAAATGGCATCTTCATTTGGAGATAATAGGATGGCCAAATATTTTGAAACAGTTTTCTTGTCTCATCAGACAGTTAGTAGAAGAATTAATGATATGGCTGGTGAAGTTTCAGGTTCTCTCAAGAGCATTTTGGAAGAATGTGAATTTTTCTCTCTAGCTCTAGATGAGAGCACAGATATAGCTGACATCGACCAGCTCCTTATCTTTTTCAAAACAATAAACGAAGAATTTGAAATTCATGAAGAACTGTTGGAATTAAGATCATTAGAAAGCAGCAAAAAAGGTATTGGCATATGCAACTCACTGGACGATGTCGTTTCTAAATATGGAGGTTTTGTGAAGTGCTCTGGCATTGCAACAGATGGAGCTAAAGCAATGGTTGGTCCTAACATTGGTTTAGTAGGACTGTGTAAAGAAATAGGATTGAATTTTTTGTTTTTCCACTGCATTATCCACCAGGAGGCTCTCTGTGGAAAAGTTAAAAGGCTCAGTGAGACAGTGAAAACTGTTGTAAATACTGTAAATTTAATAAAGGGAGGCAATAAATCCTGTAGACACAGAGCATTTATTGCATTCCTAGACAATTTGGAAGCTGAGTGTGGTGACATTTCATTGTACTGTGAAGTGCGTTGGCTAAGTGCTGGAAATTGCTTGCAACAGTTTTTTGGGTTGAGGAATGAAATTCTTCCTTTTCTCAAAAATGATAACATTGGGCATGAGTATCAACAAAAACTTAAAGAAATCCAGTTTTTAAATAATCTTTCTTTTCGACAGATTTAACATCCCATCTAAATGCTTTAATCCTGAAACTACAAGGCAGAAAACAAATTATCTCCCAGCTTTATGGACATGCTTCCGCAAAGAACTTGATGTATGTCACACTTTCCATCTTGTCAGCAGTTGAAAGAAGAAAAAAGTCACATACATTTTAGTATGTTTCATGAAATAATGATAGATATCAAGAAAGAGTTCCAGAACAGATGCCAGGATTTTGACTACCTAAAACCAAAACTTGTACTGTTCAACAACCCCATGGATATTGAAGCGAGTGAGGTGCCCTGCGACCTTCAAATGGAAATGTGTGATCTTCAAGCAGACCCATTCTACCAGACTAAAAAGTGTGATGTCCCTGAAAGTTTCTGGAGACTGATTTCTAAGGAACGTTTTCCTCAACTGCTTACATTATCTCTGCAAGTGTTATCGCTGTTTAGTAGTACATATGCGTGCGAAAGTGCGTTTTCTGCTCTCAAACAAATTAAATCAAACACTAGAAATCGAATTGAAAGTGCTTCACCGGAATGGAGCCTGAGACTTTGCCTTACTGAACATACAGTGGACATTGATACACTTGTATCGGGAAAGCAGTGCCAACCACCACATTGATTTCTCGACTGTAAAATGAAGTGGTATATTAAACTAGCAATATTAAACTTCTTTTAATATAACTTTTAGTAAATGTTTTTGAGTACAATATGTAATACGTTTTCTTTCTGGAATGTCTCTGGCCCTCACATTCCTACACTAAAGTATGATTGGCCCTCGGGTAACAAAAGGTTGGACCACCCTGGACTACATGAACAACATCTTTCTTAAATTAATATTGTAAGGACGTTCATTTTAATAGTATTGTTATGTCATAGTGTGATTCTTAGAGCTTATATTTTATTTAGTAGGGTAGGGCTATAAGGTAAACGTGTCATATAAGGCCCACTTAACGTTGAAAGAACTTTTCTATTTTTACATAAATAACATTATTTACAATGATACAGTGGAACGTGGCTAATTCGAACTTCCATAATTCGAAATCTTCTTTAATTCGAACTTTTCTCTTGGTCCTTAGCTTTTTATATACAATCAATGCTAAAAATCGTGATTAATTCGAATTATATTTTGGATAAATCGAAGTTTTTAGTATAAAAAGTCGATCGGAAGCCAAACAGTTGGGACAATTCCAGAAAATAATTGTTCCGAGTGCAGCCGCAAGCTAGAAACCACATCACAGAACTTACGCGGCTTGTTTAAAGTAGAAATGACGTAAGTAGTTCCTTAAATTTGTTAGATTATTTTGTGATGGCAGAGAGACTTAATTGTAGGAAACAGGTAAAAATCTCAAACTATTTTGAAAAACAGTAGATTTCTCTAAGACTTAACTACATTGCTGGATTACTACTGTCGTTAAATAGGTGAATAACTTAGTACATTTTGGTTTTATTTTTCATTTGAAACTCCTGAGGTTATTCACGATACAGTCTTTACAAAGTGCCGCTGTCGGTTAATCTGCTTTATTGAACGTAAATCATTATGTAAACGTAATACAATATATTTTGGCTACCCTTTTCAAAGAACTTTCTTAATTCGAATTTTTGGATAATTCGAATTCTTTTATTGGTCCCTTGAGGTTCGAATTATCCAAGTTCCACTGTAATAATTAAAATAAATTAAAATGTAGAAACACATAGGCCTACAAGTAAAAAGCAGATTTGCCCTATAAAGGGTTAAGATGTGATTTTATGTAAATGGTTACCGTTTATTTCCAACTTCACCTGGGACGGAAGAGGTAAGCAATCTTGCGCGTGCACACACAAACACGCACGTCCATGACCTGGCATTTTTTCCTTCCTCATGTCACAAGTACGTTGACATGGGTCAGCTCGCGACAGCTGTGTGGGACCCTTCAGCCCTTCAAGCCCTCAGGACCAGTAATTCATATTTTAAAATATAGTTCAGTGGGACACAGATGGCTGTGGCCAGGATTCACACACTCTCATTCATCTTCAATTGTCTGCTCGTTGTGTAGTGGCTAGCAATCTTGGCTGTCACCGTGAAGGTCCGGGTTTGATTCCCATCTCAACTATCCTGGAAATTGTTTTCCGTGGTTTACCACTTCTACTCCAGGTAAATACCGAGATAGCGGGTTCAAACCCGGCCGAAGTCGTCGGATTATTTAAGAGCGTTAAAATCCCTCAGTATGCCTTCCTTCGGAGGGGAAGTAAAGCCGGTGGTCCCATGTCATAGATTTATGGCATATAAAAGATCCTTCCACAGGCTAAACTTGTGTGAAGCTAAATTTCTAGGTTAGATTTCGTTGGATCGCTCTATCAAAGTTCCAACGTTCACCACTAGGTATCATTGAGATCTGGTAGCGAAAGTTGGAACTACTTGAAATTGAACGGAACTTGTAGCCTACCCCATGGGTGTCCGTTTGAAGCAGCTACAGCCTCTGGCGAGCCGAACATGTCCTCGGACACTTCCGGCACTAAAAGCCATACGATAAATAAATAAATAAACAATAAATAAATAACCGAGATGGTCCCTAACTTAAGGACATGGCCACCTTCTTCCCAATCTACACATGAATTACAAATACACACACTACTACAGGCACCACAATAACACAGGTTCTCAAACAAATTCTACACACACAACCAAGTACACAGGGCTAAATGACCACGATATCACAAAGCCCCTAAATAAATCAACAACAACAACTCATCTTCAATAAATTCTTGTCTATAATTTAAACTTGTATCTCCTTATCCCCGTGGCGTAGCTGTGCTCGTTAAATCATGAAGGCAGCTGCAGCAAGTCCAGAGACTACAGGTTCGAATCCCGGCGCGTGCGGTTTTCCCCCGGATTTTCCACACTTCCTCCAGATGCTGGAATCCTAGAATAGTAGGCTACTTTACTTCAAGTCACGGGCCATCTACACCATCCCTGTCCCTAATACAGTTATACACACCACTATAGTCACCACACAAATACAGGTTATCAGACACACCCAACTGCACGAGGCTGATGCCAAAGATGTCCCAAGCCTCTTAAACTTAACTTCAAGTCACGGGCCAACTACCCCATCCCTGTCCCTTAATACAGTTACATACACTACTATAGTCACCACATAAATACAGGTTTTCAGACAAGTTCAACACACACCCAACAACACGAGGCTGATGACAAAGATGTCCCAAGCCCCTTTACTTCAAGTCATGGGCCAACTACCCCATCCCTGTACCTTAATACAGTTACATACACTACTATAGTCACCACATAAATACAGGTTATCACACAAGTTCAACACACACCCAACTACACGAGGCTGATGACAAAGATGTCCCAAGCCCCTTTACTTCATGTCATGGGCCAACTACCCCATCCCTGTCCCTTAATACAGTTACATACACTACTATAGTCACCACATAAATACAGGTTATCAGACAAGTTCAACACACACCCAACTACACGAGGCTGATGACAAAGATGTCCGAAGCCCCTTAAACTTTACTTTAAGTCCCGGGCCAACTACTCCATCCCTGTCCCTAATACAGTTAAGCTACATACACTACTACAGTCACCACACAAATACAGGTTGTCAGACAAGTTCAACACACACCCAAATACACGAGGCTGATGACAAAGATGTCCCAAGCCCCTTTACTTCAAGTCACGGGCCAACTACCCCATCCCTGCCCCTAATAGAGTTACACACACTACTATAGTCACCACACAAATACAGGTTATCAGACAAGTTCAACACACACCCAACTACACGCGGCTGATGACAAAGATGTCCCCAGACCCTTAAACTATACTTTAAGTCACGGGCCAACTATCCCATCTCTGTCCCTAATACAGTTAAGCTACATACACTACTATAGTCACCAAATAAATACAGGTTATCAGACAACTTCAACACACACCCAACTACACGCGGCTGATGACAAAGATGTCCCAAGCCCCTTTACTTCAAGTCACGGGCCAACTACTCCATCCCTGTCCCTAATACAGTTAAGCTACACACACTACTATAGTCACCACATAAATACAGGTTATCAGACAAGTTCAGCCCACACCCAACTACACGAGTCTGATGACAAAGGTATCCCAAGCCACTTAAACTTTACTTCGAGTCACGGGCCAACTACCCCATCCCTGTCCCTAATACAGTTCAGCTACACACACTACTATAGTCACCACATAAATACAGGTTATCAGACAAGTTCAACACACACCCAACTACACGCGGCTGATGACAAAGGTGTCCCAAGCCCCTTAAACTTTACTTCGAGTCACGGGCCAACTACCCCATCCCTGTCCCTAATACAGTTTGTCTAAGCTACACACACTACTATAGTCACCACATAAATACAGGTTATCAGACAAGTTTAGCCCACACCCAACTACACGCGGCTGAGGACAAAGGTGTCCCAAGCCCCTTAAACTTTACTTCGAGTCACGGGCCAACTACCCCATCCCTGTCCCTAATACAGTTAAGCTACACACACTACTATAGTCACCACATTAATACAGGTTATCAGACAAGTTCAACACACACCCAACTACACGCGGCTGATGACAAAGGTGTCCCAAGCCCCTTAAACTTTACTTCAAGTCACGGGCCAACTACCCAATCCCTGTCCCTAATACAGTTAAGCTACATACACTACTAAGTCACCACATAAATACAGGTTATACCGGGTGAGTTAGCCGTGGTGGTTACGGCATGACTGATGGCAGTCGCTCACATCCGGGAGGCGAGGAGGTTCGAATCCCCCCGCCGGCAACCTTGAAGATGGTCTTCTGTGGTTTCCCATCTTCCTTCCAGGCAAATTCCGGGGTTGGTCCCTAACTATAGGCCACAGCCGCTACCTTCCAACTCCTCGTCCTTACATTCCTCCTTCCCTCCCCAACGGTACTTGTAGCTCACCCATTGGGTGTCCGTCTCGAAGCAGCTACAAAAACTGGCGAGCCGAACATGTCCTCAGACACTCCCGGCACTAAAAGCCATACGCTAAAAAAATAAAATAAAAAAACAAAAAAAACAGGTTATCAGACAAATTCAGCATACACCCAACTACACGAGTCTGATGACAAAGATGACCCAAGACCCTTAAATGAATTAACAACAACATCTATCTCTTTCGAGTGTCTCATTCGTTAGATTTCTTCTTTGTCTGTTTGTTGTTTCTTTCTTTCTTTCTTTTTTTTTTCTTTCTTTCTTTCTTTCTTGGCATTTCGTCCCACAGGTCGGGGTTCAATAATCGGCTCTGGCAAGAAATTTAATTCTGTTGTTGTTGATTCAGTTAGGAGCTTTGCGACATCGTGGTCATGTAGCCCCGTTAAGACCCTACTGGTATTTGTGTATGTGGATTTTGTCTGCTAACCTGTGTGATTGTGATGGCTATATTAGTGTGTGTAGTTGTAATTCAGATGAAGATTGAGAAGGAGGCGGACGTGGCCTTAATTTAGGATCCATCCTGGCATTCGCCTTATTTCCACTATGCTTGAGAACTTAAAACTCCTGGGTTGAAGAATGTCCCTTAAAGTACACTTGTTACGTGTTCACGCGTTTATAGTACATTATGCAACGAGCCTATAATGGCAATAATTAAGACACGAGTATGTTTATGAAAAGACCGAAGCGAGTTTTATAATTCCCATATGAGTGTCTTAATTACCATTATAGGCGAGTTGCATACGACTGCTATATTTTCGACGATAATTATAACTTAATTTAATTTAATTTTATGTTCGAACAGAAATATTCATAAATATCTGTTGAGATTCAGTCACTTGAATTTAGTTCTCTGACCCACGCATGCGCTCTGTCTGCTTGGCAATGCCAAATGATTACAGCCTGCCGATCTGCACCAGCATTCACTCAAACTGTCACCGAAATTGTATGAAAGAATGCCCTGTGTAGAAATTGGATTTGGGAACATAAGGGAACAGCGGTATTTCTTTTCTCATATTCGCCAGTTTATTTACGCGAACATATGGAACGGTGCACTTTCCATGTCGGTAATTTATATAGAATGATGCTGTGTTGCAATCTTCTGGACGTAGATTCATAAATTTCATGCATATGTCATAGTATTTTCTTATTACCCTAAAGGTTCGTGCTGATTTTGTGTTTGTGTTTGCCATTATAACTACAATGGTTGATCGGATATCTTTTACAATGTCAACTTTCAAATCAAGTAATTCATGTCCGACATGTTGGATTCTGTGTTCTTAATTGCGAAGCTCCTCCTCTTGGTGTTTCTACATTTGTATTGGGATAATCTAGGTTACTCGATACAGGTGAAGATCCTCTGCGTGGTGAGGGGGACTAGTAGCTCCTTTCTTGAGATACTGTGTGGGGCCATGAATGGTAACCAGGCATTATACAAGAAGGAGGAAGCTAAAACACCACCCACCCCCTGTGGGAGGGGGGCGTAATAATACCCCCACGGTTACTAGCCCAAGCCAAGGCTTGGAAGTGGAGGTCTCGACCATACCATGATCCCTCCGCATGGATGAAACAGTGGTTTAGGTGAAGTGGGTGCTGGTGATTGAGGTGAAGGCTCACTGCGATGAGCTGGAACCAACACATCACTTTGCCCTACGTAGCCTGGACGAGCTGCGGGTTGGGAATGGGGCGAACCCAATCTAGGGGGGAAGCCATGGCTGTGAACTCAGTCATGGTAATGCCAAGTGGTTACCACGTGAGTAGGCCTACTGAAGGCGGTCCAAACCTGGCTTGATGGTTCGGGCCAGGGGCGGATTGCTGGATGGACGACTGAGGGGCGTGGTTACTGCTACGGAGAGCCTGAGTTGCGGGAGGACAATGTCTGGCTTTATGCCTCATCACGGATGGTGAGAACGTCGCTCAGGACCCTAGAAGGGGCAAAAACCCTATTATAATATGAAGTATGGGCAATCAGAAAGAACCAACTACAAACCCCACATCAAAGGAAGCCATGGAAGCTCCAGCAGAGCAGATCCATGTGCAGACCGGAGATGAAAAAATGGAAACAGAAGTCCCAGTAGTACAGGCTGTCTCTAAATCCAAACACAAATTGGAAAAGGCAACAGAAGCTACAGTAGAGCAGACTGCAGGACCAAGTAGCACAGGAGATTCCACCGAGAAAGACCTGAAGATATCTGCATCAAAGATCAACAGGATGCACATAGAAAATAAACCTCGCACAAATGCATATTACAAAGAAAAGAAGAAAGCGAGAAAAGAAGCCAAGATAGCGGCTGGAACTTGGGTGGAGAAAAAGCCTAAGAACAGAGATCGGCAAAATGCTATGCCACCGACAAGGTCCAAAAGACCAAGGTCGGAGGACAGCACGCCACCAAGTTCGGCTGTAAAACCACTCTCCAAGAAACAGGTGGAGGAAACAGTCATGTCCTTTTCGGAACGACTGACCTCATCCAAGGTCGTAATAATACCTAAGACCTTTCCAGATGGCAAGCTCAAGGAGGAGGATATGACGGAACTGTCAACCGTCTTGATAGCGCAGATGAAGCCGCTGTCAGATGGGTGTCTGCCAGGCTTCCTCGAGTCACCAAGGCTGGAAAATGGAGCAATGGTACTGATCCGTGCCAATCCAGAAACTAAAAGCTGGCTGGAGCAGACAGTATCCAATTGTAACCCCTGGAAAGGGGAGAATTTAGAGATGGCGGACGCTAAGAAGGTGTTGAACACTATCAAGGTCATCACCAAGTTTCCACCTCCTTTTGACAAGATGAAAGTGGAAGACGTTCTTGTCAGAATACACCAGCACGACACCAAAATTCTGACGAAAGATTGGAGAGTGCTGAATGCATCAACAACTGACGGAACAGGAAGGACAGTCGTTATGGCCCTTGGTGAAGAGCTCAAGAAGAGAAGCTTGAAGGCTAAACTCGGACTTGGGCAAATCAGGTTTCAGGTCATCAAAGGAAAAACGAAACCCAGTGTTGGCAAGGATGGTACTGAAAGTACTTCAGGCCAACCTTCAACATAAAAAAAATCCTCTCGGCACGCCGGAAGGCGGAGGTAGATTCCACCGGGCAAACTAGGGGATTGGCTATAATAGGCAAAATATGCAGGTTTTCGTAGGAGGATCAGACCTCATTGATTGCAAGAAAGTATTTTACATTTGGAGGTTAAAAATCAACTTTTTTCGTTTTTGTATGCATATTTTTTATCATTTTATTGTCTTATGGGGATGGTAACCTTCTTGTCATTCGGGGTTCATTTTTATACTTCTGATCACACTGTCCTTATGCAAGGTTTGGAACTGATGTGTAACTATCAGACAGTCTGTTACTTCTTCTCGCAAAATTTTATCTCCCGCAGAGATTTTTGTTGGTTCCTCAGTTTAGGGGCTGCGACAACGTGGTCATGTAACCCCGGGTGTGAGGAATCTGATAAACGGTGTTAATTGTGATGACTGTTTTAGTCTGTAATTCAGGTAAGGTCTGCAGACGGTCAATTTTAAGTAGTAGTTCCTAATTTTGTACCATATCCTAACGTGAACGACACCTAGCTGTGAACTTGGCTACTAGATGCCACCGCAACCAGCAACTTGCAACGAACGTTGGAACTTCTCCTCCAAAGGAAAGCATGCTGAGGGTTTTTTAGCGCTCTTAGAAAATCCGACGACTTTGGCCGGCTTTGAACCAGCGACCTTGGGCATATAAGTTCAGCATGCTACCAGTTAGCCGCTTCCCACAGTCAGATGGAAAAATGAATGTGATCTCGTGCAATGGCGTTACCTTGGCAACCTCTGATAGCTCAACCCTCATCAATTTAGAAGCGTTGTCACGGTAACCTCTGATGGCACTTGGCATGTTCTTTAATTCCGAAATCATTTTTCTCTTCCCTTGGCGTAATGGTAGGTCAGATCAAAAATTCTTTCAGACAAATTTTTAGGTAATTATTAGGGGAATATTTTCCATTATGTACGGGTTTGATATTGTGCCTATTAAGAGAGATATGATTAATGTTTCCCGAAAAACCCACTTTTTTCCACCCCTTTGGTCAATGGTTGGTGCTATCAAAAAACCTATTTGACATAAATTTTTGGCACTTATCCGACAAATATTATGAACTTTGAATTGATTCGATATTTCACGTATTAAGAGAGTTATAGCGACATTTCACTTTTTCGAAAAAAAAAGCCCCCCCCATTTCCCCCCCCCCCCCTTTAACCGATTTTGCCCATTAACGAACTCGACCGATTTTTAAGGGGTTACATATTATGTAAAACATTAAAGTGATTGGTGCAAAATTACGGCAGTTATCGTGTCCACAAGAAACTGATATATATGCATATATATACACACACATATATATAAACTTTTGTACTGAACCCTTTACCCTATGTTGGTTAAATGATTCTACTTTTTATTTCTTCAATTAATAAATATTTCAACCAGCATCATGAAAGTAGCCAGACAGTGATGAGGAAATTTCAAGCATTTGTTGGAGACAGTAGGGACATACTTGCAACAGTTTAACAAAAGGCTAAATACTTGAGCTATGAAAAGAAATAGCATAGCTATGTATCATAAGGACAGGTGTGGCTACCTCAATTTTAGAAGCGACGCGCGGTGAGACATGGTTCTGGTATGTTCATTGTGTTATTCGCGCCTAGAAGAAATATGATGCAGTAACGTGAATGGCTGATGAAGAAAATAGACACTCCCAAGACGCCAAGATCTACTAGAAACCGCCAAATTACAGAAAATGGAGAACCAATGAGAAGAGAATGCCTACTTGCGCGCCAACTCCGGCTGGGGTACGCGGTGGCTAGCATTCACGCGGGAAATCGCCTAGACAAAATCTCTACGATCGATTCTAGGATTGAAGGGCATATTCTTGACCTGTGCAATATTACGAGTTCAGTGATTATTATTTCATTCCTGTATCACAATTACTTCGAGAAATTTTTACATAAAATCCCCCTCCATCTAGACCCAAGGGCCAGTTCATTTATAAGTGTGTCGAAGAGCCAAGACATTATTATTATTCTGTGCGTCTACGGACGTAGACTTTTATTCCGTGTGTCGAGGACACAAGAGATAGACTTGTATTTTGTGTGTCGAGGACACAAGCTATTCATTGTAAAGTGTTAAATTCAGTGATAGATAGTCATAGTACTATAATTATAGGGGCAGTATCGTCGATAATTCGCCAACGAACAGTGACAGGGAATTTAGTACCTGAACAAGCGAATTTAGTAGTCAGACATAAAGTGTATAATAACCTAATTTTTGTATCAGCGCAAGGATGACATCGATGAATGCAGAGGACGTTTGGAATTCTCAACACTCCGTCCAGATGGCTGATATGAGATAAAGAACCATCCAGTTGGGGAATGGCGTCTGATGTTCTTTGACGGGTGACTACAAAAGAGATGAGTACAAAATAATATTATTTATTATTTGTTAAATTAACTTATGGTTTATGGGACATATTTTTTTGTAAATACTTTGCTTGTGTGATTAATGTAGTATATTTAGTTTTGATCTGACACACTTTTGTTTGGAAGCAGCTCGCACAATTGTAGTTGATGGAAGGTTCTTTTCTTTGTGTTGTGTTAACTAACGTAGCTATGTGAACGGCCGTGTTCGCCTAGGTTACGAAGTGCGGTTAAAAACGTCTCTCGGAGATATGTCGTGTTTCAGAAGTAGGACTGAATTAATATAATTATATAGTAGATTGGAGGGTAATTAAATTTTGTTGAGATTTATTATTGATCAGATTCAGTGTGATTATTGCCTTTTGGAGCAATGTAATTTGTGACGAAGAGTATTCAGCTCTATCGTAAGTTTTAAATATTGTGTTAAATGTTTGCGAGCTCTAATTCAGCAGACCCGTGTGAAAGGCGTTATGTCAGTCCCAGATGTGTGTATTGTGAGTATATTTTTTTTGTGGTATTACAAGCGGGAATTTCAGCAGAGACTGATTTCTGTCAGCTTGGTACCAGATTCATATTGTATCCCTGCGAGGACAATTATGGATATGTGATTATTGTCTGACCATATGTTGAGTTGGAGGAGATGTTAGTTGCTGTTGATTCCTTGAGATAACAGTCCAGCTGGTCGGCTATTTATATACACTGGAAGGGGGACATGACTGGTATTGAGGAAAGGGTGAGTTGTTGTCACGAGGGCTGGCTGAGTTTCGCAAGCAAGCTCATCATTAGTGGAGTGCACGTCTGGCTCCCAATTACTTGAAAATAAATATAAATGTGAGAAACTGATCAATGGTAAAATTGTTTAAATAAATGGGAGTTGCCTACGAAACACGATAATCTTCGAAGCGTTTCCTTTAACATGCAGTTTTGTTAATATAAATTAATCTTAACCACTCAGGTTGTTTGTTGTTGTTGGTTTATTCTATGTTTATTTTCCATGTCAGTGACCCGTGAGTCACGTGCGGCGCTGTTTTTCCTTGTTGTTGAGTATCTGGCCATTTTGGCAGCTCATTTGGTTAAGTGTGTCACCACACTAATAAGGGTCTCAGAGAGATGCCTGTAAATAGTAGAGTTGTAATATGTGTGTCAGAGTTAGATTTAAGGATTTTTATTAATGTTATGCCCATATCCATAAACGTTGATTTACGAGATGATTGTTCGTGAGCACCGTGGCTGTTAACCCGTTGTGAACGAACGATCATCCAAGTACTCATTTCTCGTAGATAGTCATCACGCGAACATAAATTCACATGCAAGGTAGTGGAACTTGGATCCACATTTTATTAGAAAAGGGGAGATCCATCTGACTCCTCAAAGTGATAGATATTCCTGTCAGGGGAAAAATTCAGGGAGGATTTTGTTTATTATTGTTTGTTTTATTCTTTTATGCACAAATTAGTTATTAAATCTTGTTATTATCTTACGTTTTGTCTCCTTACTTTCTTAATTATAGTTTTTATCCTATAACCCTTGCCTCAGAAAAGCACGTTGTTTGGCGGACGTAAACACCACACTATGAACTGAACGCGACCCCTTGATCTAAGATTCTTGCATACAACACTGCTATTCTGAAGGGTTCATAGGTGAAAACTGGCGCGGCCAATCGTGGGGCTATTTACTGTGGTGTAACGGGGAGATTACACATGTCAATAGTGGCGTATTTGAGTAAAACTGGCATGCCGCAAGTGCAGGCTGATATGACAGTATTTAATCACCGGGAAGTGATATTTTATTAAAAGTAGTTGAGGCGAAGTGGATACCGCCAAATGTGTGAAAGATAAATTAAAATCAGGAGTTTGCAAAGTAAAATACGGTTCACGTTATTGTATTTTAAATTAAAGTAAAATTAAGATGTGATACCGGGCGCCCAATGATAAAGTTAAAACTAGATTTGTTTAGAAAGTCAAACTCATGGAAATATTAGGAGGCTGTAGCCTAAAATGACAATTAATACTTTGTTAATTAGTCAGTGTTAATATCAGATCAGGATAACTGTTTAATGACGAAATATGTGCTTGTGTTTAAAATTAAATTGAGTAAAACTAGAACTACTCAGAGATGCAATCAACTAATGGGATTAAAGGTAAAAATAAATGAACTGAGTAGGATAAAGAAATTAAATGTGCATTGGATTTATGTGCGTGTCAAAGGGCATTGGCGTATGCCATTTCCCATATGTCTCATATAAATTATAAAACATGGCAACGGTGGCGCAGATCCAGGAGATCATTGAAAGTGCAGCGAGGAGAACACAGGAATTGTTGGATACTAAACTAGCTGAACAAAGTGAACAATTACACAATAAACTATCAGAACAGAGTCAATCTATAAACACCAGTATGCCAGAACAAAGGGAGTCGATAAGCAAATTATCTGAGCAAAGTGAATCGCTAAAAATTAAACTGTCAGAGCAAAGTGAATCGCTAAAAATTAAACTGTTAGAGCAAAGTGAATCGCTAAATACGAAATTGTCAGAACAAAGTAAATCGCTAAATACTAAACTGTTAGAACAAAGTGAATCATTGCGGACACAGTTAAATAACAGTAGAATTGAACAAAATGAATATCAGGCGGAACAAGCTAGGTTATTAAAGAGTGAAATTAATGACACTATAAATTCACAGTTAGAGGCGCAAAATAATAAAAACACGAACCAATTAGCTTCGGTAACCGCAGAGATGAAAGAGCACTCAAACCAACAGATGGTATTACTGGCCCTTGATGTAAGCAAAAATAATGAGAAACAATTAGAGCAGATTGAAAAAATGGAGAGTATTTTTGATAAAAAACTTAGCATTCTCGATGAAACGGTGTTAGCTAAATTAGAGCAGATTGAAATAGCATGCACAATGAATACAAGCGAGGTCAAAATAGCTCAGGATAAGTTGGAAGGACGATTCAAGGAGATGGAGAAAAGTGGCAGGGTCATTCAACAACAAATATCAGCAGTAGATGAGAACATATCAGGCATAATTAAAGATATGGACCGTCTCGAGATAAAATCAGCGGAACAGTGGAAAAGCCTAGAAACGGAACAAGAACAATTTAAGAGTACATTAGACGAAAGGCTAAGCCAGATAGAAAATAATCAGGATGAAAATAAGAGCCAGATAGAAGAAAAAATGAGCACGATTAAAGAACAGATCAGGAAAGATTGGAAGAAAATGAATATTGATTCTAGAGAGGAAAGATCCACCATTCTTAAAACAGTAGGCGAAAACCACACGCGTATTCAAGCTTTGGAGCAAGAAGTAAAAAATAAACTTAAAGAGCAGACAGACAGGATCATTAAAGCCGAACTCCGCTCATTAGAACAATCATCTATATTTAGAACGGGAGCATTGAAAGACAAGCCGGATGACTCACATAGTTCCCAACCCAGCATAGCAGGAAGTCAGACTCAAGCAGAGAGCCCATTAACAACAAACACGGAATGATTTCGCAAGAACGTAGATAGGAGCTCGACACCACAGGACGGTCATCAGCCCACACAACTTATTCAAGTAATTCGCTCAAATGACTACAAACCGCAGAAATACACCGAAAATTCAGGGGTAACGCCTAAGGCCTTTATCAAAGAGATTGAAGACCATTTTAATGACACTGGGGTACCTGAAGCACGTAGATTGAGAATGATGGAGAGATTTTTATCAGGAAATGTTCTCACCTGGTTTTTAAGTTTCAAATATACATTTGGAACCATGTCAGACTTTAATTTAGCGTTTCTGCGCAAATACTGGTCTCCCGCCATACAACAGAGTTTAAGAATGGAGCTTTACTCTAGAAAATACCAAACTACCCAGCAGACGAAATACTCAGATTTCTTTAACATGCAAATGCTAAAATTTCGCGACCTAGATTACCCATTAAACGAAGCAGATTTGGTGATGACAATAGCAAGGCAAATGCCAGTTAATGTACAGCAAGTACTAGTCGCAGCAAACGTTAGTACGGCCCTACATGCAGAGCAGATATTACGGCAAATAGATGAGACCACATCTCATAGTCATTTTAGAGGAGGAAGACAGCTGGAATTAGTCAACACCACAGAGGTCGTAAAAACAAAACAGGGAAATACTAAAACGCAGGGTACTAATACAAGCACCTCCACGCCTAGGCGAAACCAGGAAGAAGGGGAAAACAGACCATATCAGCGTAACGAAAATCACTACAACAATAGATACCAGGGCAACAATAGATACCAACAAAGAGGATATCAACAATGGCGTGATAATCGAAGGAATGACAGGCCTTATTGAAGATACGGTGATTACAATGCCAATCAACGATGGAAAGGGAGGAGAGATCAAAATCAAGGAGATCAACGTAACTATCGAGATGACTGGGATGATAGGCACGCTCAATCACAAAATTACTTAGAGGAGTTACACTCTAATCAAGGTGGAGGGCTAGGAAGATGGGAAAAGACCATTGGGAACAGAAAGAACCCAGATACACATACTGAGGAAGCTGGAAGTCTACTGAGACAAGAGGAATATCAAGGACATGAGGGACAGAAGGATGATGGGAGTCGAAATGGAGCTAAAAAAAAATGTTAATTTTGGATCAAGGAGACAGTCTCCAGACACAACAGTCGGAAGTTGAAGATGGATGGATAGTAGCGAACATACAAGAATGGATTGCTTTACCAGAAGACTGCCTGGAGGAGACGGTGAAACCACGGAACGATGAAATTAGGCAATTACCCATTATTTACGCAAGGATTGGTGGAATTAATATAAGATGTTTATAGGATACAGGGTCACAGATCAGTCTAGTATCGGAGGCCTTGGTTCGAGAGTTGGGACGGACTCAGAATATTCCTGTAATTCCGGTACCACAGCTCAAAGTGAGGGGTGTTATTCCTGAACGCACCGTCACTTGTAAACGTCAGGCATACTTAGAGCTGAACATATTGGAACACACTTTTGGGCAAACATTCATTATCATGGCAAAGATGAATTTCAATATAATTCTTGGTGCAAATTTCATTTGTGACTATCAAGCAGTGATAGATTTACACAAGAATACAGTCAGTTTTAGAGAATATGACCAGCTGAAAAACGTGGGATGGCATATGGATGAAATCACTACCGGAAGAGATGTAAATTCTTGGGCATTGGAAGCAATATCAGAAGAGACGGAAGAGGAGGTACGAAAGGCGGAAGATAACATCGTAGAAGGGGCTGTTGTGGAACTAGATGAGGAGATAGAATCCCAGGAGATATGGTCTTTATTAACAGAAGGAGATGACAGCGGTGCACAATTTGAAGAGTTACTACAGGAGCGGCTCAATGACATTCAACTTGGGGGTGAACACAGAAAACAGTTGGAAGAGATTTTAAGGAAGCACAAAACAGTATTTGATACAGTAAATGGGAAAATATTAAATTTCAAGTACTCTATGCAAGTCGAGGACTGGTCACCTTTCAAAAGCAGATTGTACCCAATTCCTGAAAAATATCGTGGTCAAGTTAAAATCATTATAGATGAGATGTTAGAAGCTGGAGTGATAAGGAAGACACCTACACCTTATCTAAATGCGATTTTGGCAGTCACAAAACCAAATGGATCTATTAGACTTTGTTTAGATGCCAGAAATCTCAACATGAGACTCATTTTTCCTGAGTATGACAGAGCGCCAATTATCAGAGACGTATTAAAAGGCTTTAAAAACAAGAGCATTTATTCATCAGTCGATCTGACGAGCTCGTTCCACCATCTTGAGTTGGATGAGAAGTCACAGCTTCTAACTGGCTTCTTATTCGATAACCAGACATTTTGTTTCGTCAGAATGCCTTTTGGAGTCAAAACAGCGGGCTGTGCTTTAATCCGAGCACTGGACCGGAACCTAACCGAGGAAGTAAAGGAGATGACGGTGCGATACATTGACGACATTCTGTTGGCATCCGACAACATTGAAACTCACATGGAAAATTTAGATAAAGTATTGGGCAACTTGAATGCATCGAATTTCAAAGTAAACCTGAAGAAATCGCATTTCTTCAAGAGCGAGATCTTATATTTGGGTCACGTCATTGACAAGGAGGGAGTGAAGCCAAACCCAGCTAAGATTGAAGCGATAGAGGATTTCCCTACACCAACGAGAGTCAAGCACATTCGGGCTTTCTTAGGCGTAACGGGATTCTTTAAAGAAAACTGTCCAGGTTATACGGAGACTGTAGCTCCAATGCAAGAAATGTTAAAGAAAAATAACAAATGGTCATGGAACGCGGAATGTGAGAAGGCATTCCAAGCAACAAAACAGCTATTAGAAAACTGCATTAAATTAGGCTATCCAGATTTCAAGCTCAAATTTATAATCCAAGCGGATGCTTCACTAATTGGGATAGGTGCTATGCTCTACCAAGAGGATCCAGCTAACCTGCAGCACAAAACATATTTGGCATTTGTCAGCCGGAAATTGCGTAAGCACGAGCGAAATTATACTGTAACCGAGCTAGAATTGTTGGCCATCCTTCATGCGCTCCAACAATGGAAACGAATAATATATGGTTACCCTATTGTTGTCAGAACTGACCACAAGGCATTAACATTCTTGTTTAAGACGTCTATGGCAAGCGAACGTGTGACACGTTGGTCTATATACATTCAGCAGTTCAGCATTGAAATTGAACATTGTCCAGGGAAGATGAACGTGATACCGGATGCACTCAGCAGGAACCCAGAGCCTGATAATGAAGAAACAGCGATGGTACAACACTTGGAGTTAACACCGAAGGACCGGGAATTCTTGGAGGAGTTACGTGAGATACAGCGAGAACAGGAAGCGGAACCATGGATGATGCTATTAATTCAATACTTCAAAAAGCAACTACCTACAGGAACACCTGCATTTCGAGAAGCGAAAGCCAAAGAAGGAAGATATGTTTATGTCAACAATTAGCTGCACAAATGGGTAGATAATGACCACACCAAGTTATGCATATTAGTACCTGCATCGTTACAACGAGGATTGACATGGCATACGCACGAAAGTTACGGTCACGTGGGCTTAGACAAGTGCGAAGCAACAATAGGAGAGACATTTACATGGCCACGTATGAGAACAACTATATGTGACGTCATTACAACTTGTGACCCGTGTCAGAGAACAAAGCCAAATAATTATTTACTGAGGCAATATCCTAGACCATTGCTACCTCATAAACCATGTGAGCTGCTGGCGATGGACTGTCTTGGTCCAATTCCGAAGGGAAGGAGAGGTTGCCGTCATTTGCTAGTGTGCATTGATGTATTTTCTAAGTTTGTAGTACTATGCCTTATTCAGAAAACAACATCGAAGCAGGTACTCAGTCGCATTCGTAATAGAGTTATTCCAACCCTTGGAAAACCAGAGTTTATATTATCAGATCACGGCAGTTATTTCACAAGCGCCGAATTCAAGAAAGGAATGGAAGACATGGGTATAAAAAATGTTTTAAGCAGTATCCGACATGCCCAAGCTAATCCAAGCGAGAGAGTAATTAAATGTGTAACTGCATACTTGAGGATCTTCATTCCGAACGAACACCACAAATGGGTCCATAAAATTAAGGACGTAGAGACATGCATGAATTCTACCAGGCACGAGTCAACAGGACAAATCCCTATGGTCCTACACAAGAACGAGTATCCAGTAAGAACGTGGAAAAGCATCATTAACTGTCCACAAGATCCCATGATAGCACCAGACCTGCGAATTGAGAGAACGAGAGCATACATGAGAAAACAAGCAGACCGCAGATTACGGCGAGTAAGAAATAAGAGGTTTCACGGTGATCTTGAAGTCAACCAGCTCGTTTTGGTGAAACGACCTGCTACATCGGACCCAGAAAAGAAAATCTTTAGTAAATTCTGCGAGAAATTCATAGGACCCTATTCTATCGTAAGAAACCTTGGAAATAATGCTTACAGAGTGAAAGAATTGAGCACAGGAACAATGTCAGTATACAACGCTGCCAACCTAAAAAAATATCGTCGAAGTGAACCATGGTAGCGCCGAAATAATGACGCTGTTTGAATATACGGACGTCCTACTATCAACAAAGTCAACGGGGAGCAGTTGAGTACGGCACGTGATGAAGGAGGAAGTAGATCTGTTGTTGACAAACATTAACGAGGCGAGCAAGGTGTTGCCGCAGGCATCAGAGCGTCACGCAAGATTGGAAGGGGGAGAGACAAGCAGGATATGAAAACGAGTAAATGCCATTGAAGACAGGAGCGGCTAGACCAAGTAAGAAAAAGGGGTGATTCTGGAAATAAAACAAATTGGCCTACGGAAGTATTGTAAAATTGTCGACTTTATTCCTAAGTTCGAAATTTTGTGAGTGGGAGAGTTGTGAACCCTTTACCCTATGTTGGTTAAATGATTCTACTTTTTATTTCTTCAATTAATAAATATTTCAACCAGCATCATGAAAGTAGCCAGACAGTGATGAGGAAATTTCAAGCATTTGTTGGAGACAGTAGGGACATACCTGCAACAGTTTAACAAAAGGCTAAATACTTGAGCTATGAAAAGAAATAGCATAGCTATGTATCATAAGGACAGGTGTGGCTACCTCAATTTTAGAAGCGACGCGCGGTGAGACATGGTTCTGGTATGTTCATTGTGTTATTCGCGCCTAGAAGAAATATGATGCAGTAACGTGAATGGCTGATGAAGAAAATAGACACTCCCAAGACGCCAAGATCTACTAGAAACCGCCAAATTACAGAAAATGGAGAACCAATGAGAAGAGAATGCCTACTTGCGCGCCAACTCCGGCTGGGGTACGCGGTGGCTAGCATTCACGCGGGAAATCGCCTAGACAAAATCTCTACGATCGATTCTAGGATTGATGGGCATATTCTTGACCTGTGCAATATTACGAGTTCAGTGATTATTATTTCATTCCTGTATCACAATTACTTCGAGAAATTTTTACATAAAATCCCCCTCCATCTAGACCCAAGGGCCAGTTCATTTATAAGTGTGTCGAAGAGCCAAGACATTATTATTATTCTGTGCGTCTACGGACGTAGACTTTTATTCCGTGTGTCGAGGACACAAGAGATAGACTTGTATTTTGTGTGTCGAGGACACAAGCTATTCATTGTAAAGTGTTAAATTCAGTGATAGATAGTCATAGTACTATAATTATAGGGGCAGTATCGTCGATAATTCACCAACGAACAGTGACAGGGAATTTAGTACCTGAACAAGCGAATTTAGTAGTCAGACATAAAGTGTATAATAACCTAATTTTTGTATCAGCGCAAGGATGACATCGATGAATGCAGAGGACGTTTGGAATTCTCAACACTCCGTCCAGATGGCTGATATGAGATAAAGAACCATCCAGTTGGGGAATGGCGTCTGATGTTCTTTGACGGGTGACTACAAAAGAGATGAGTACAAAATAATATTATTTATTATTTGTTAAATTAACTTATGGTTTATGGGACATATTTTTTTGTAAATACTTTGCTTGTGTGATTAATGTAGTATATTTAGTTTTGATCTGACACACTTTTGTTTGGAAGCAGCTCGCACAATTGTAGTTGATGGAAGGTTCTTTTCTTTGTGTTGTGTTAACTAACGTAGCTATGTGAACGGTCGAGTTCGCCTAGGTTACGAAGTGCGGTTAAAAACGTCTCTCGGAGATATGTCGTGTTTCAGAAGTAGGACTGAATTAATATAATTATATAGTAGATTGGAGGGTAATTAAATTTTGTTGAGATTTATTATTGATCAGATTCAGTGTGATTATTGCCTTTTGGAGCAATGTAATTTGTGACGAAGAGTATTCAGCTCTATCGTAAGTTTTAAATATTGTGTTAAATGTTTGCGAGCTCTAATTCAGCAGACCCGTGTGAAAGGCGTTATGTCAGTCCCAGATGTGTGTATTGTGAGTATATTTTTTTGTGGTATTACAAGCGGGAATTTCAGCAGAGACTGATTTCTGTCAGCTTGGTACCAGATTCATATTGTATCCTTGCGAGGACAATTATGGATATGTGATTATTGTCTGACCATATGTTGAGTTGGAGGAGATGTTAGTTGCTGTTGATTCCTTGAGATAACAGTCCAGCTGGTCGGCTATTTATATACACTGGAAGGGGGACATGACTGGTATTGAGGAAAGGGTGAGTTGTTGTCACGAGGGCTGGCTGAGTTTCGCAAGCAAGCTCATCATTAGTGGAGTGCACGTCTGGCTCCCAATTACTTGAAAATAAATATAAATGTGAGAAACTGATCAATGGTAAAATTGTTTAAATAAATGGGAGTTGCCTACGAAACACGATAATCTTCGAAGCGTTTCCTTTAACATGCAGTTTTGTTAATATAAATTAATCTTAACCACTCAGGTTGTTTGTTGTTGTTGGTTTATTCTATGTTTATTTTCCATGTCAGTGACCCGTGAGTCACGTGCGGCGCTGTTTTTCCTTGTTGTTGAGTATTTGGTTAAGTGTGTCACCACACTAATAAGGGTCTCAGAGAGATGCCTGTAAATAGTAGAGTTGTAATATGTGTGTCAGAGTTAGATTTAAGGATTTTTATTAATGTTATGCCCATATCCATAAACGTTGATTTACGAGATGATTGTTCGTGAGCACCGTGGCTGTTAACCCGTTGTGAACGAACGATCATCCAAGTACTCATTTCTCGTAGATAGTCATCACGCGAACATAAATTCACATGCAAGGTAGTGGAACTTGGATCCACATTTTATTAGAAAAGGGGAGATCCATCTGACTCCTCAAAGTGATAGATATTCCTGTCAGGGGAAAAATTCAGGGAGGATTTTGTTTATTATTGTTTGTTTTATTCTTTTATGCACAAATTAGTTATTAAATCTTGTTATTATCTTACGTTTTGTCTCCTTACTTTCTTAATTATAGTTTTTATCCTATAACCCTTGCCTCAGAAAAGCACGTTGTTTGGCGGACGTAAACACCACACTATGAACTGAACGCGACCCCTTGATCTAAGATTCTTGCATAAAACACTGCTATTCTGAAGGGTTCAGTACTGACGGTGGTTTGGGGTCTGGGGGATGTGAAACGCGAAGATATGTCGAAATTTTCCGGAAGTCGAAACATGGCACCCATTGCAATAGTTAGCTTTCTGATGAAATCTACCTAAAATAGGCTACATAATTTAAAATACTACCATCAACGACACCTAGCTGTGAACTTGGCCACTAGATGCCACCGGAACCATCAACTCGCAACGAACGTTGGAACTTCCCCTCCGAAGGAAAGCATACTCAGGGTTTTTTGGCGCTCTTAGTAAATCCGACGACTTCAGCCGGGTTTGAACCCGCGACCTTGGGCATAGAAGTTCAGCATGCTACCAGTTCCGATACCGAAGTCGCTTCCCACAGACATATGAAAACAGAATGTGATCTCGTGCAGTGGCGTTGTCATAGCAACTGCTGATGGCTCAACCCGTATCAATTAAAAGTAAAGTTGTCATGGCAACCACTCTTGGCACTTGGAATTTTCTTATAATTTAAATCATTTTGCTCACTCCGTGGCGTAATGGTGGGTCATATCGAAAATTCTTTCAGACAAAAGTTTTAGGTAATTATTGGAGGAATATTGTCCATTTTGTACGGTTTTGATATTGTGCCGATTAAGAGAGGTATGATTAATGTTTCCCGAAAAACCCACTTTTTTCCACCCCTTTAGTCAATGGTTGGTGCTATCAAAAAACTTATTTGACATAAATTTTTGGCACTTATCCGACACATATTATGAACTTTGAATGGATTCGATATTTCAGGTATTAAGAGAGTTATAGCAAAATTTCACTTTTTCGAAAAAAGCCCCCCATTTTCACCCCCTTCGACCGATTTTGCCCATTAACGAACTCGACCGATATTTTATAGGGATACATGTTATGTAAAATATTCAAAGTGATTGGTGCAAAATTACGGCAGTTATCGTGTCCACAAAAAACTGATATATATATATATATATATATATATATATATATATATAGATAGATAGATACATATATACATAAATTATATATAAACTTTTGAACTGACGGTGGTTTTGGGGTCTGGGGGATGTGAAACGCGAAGATATGTCGAAATTTTCCGGAAGTCGAAACATGGTACCCATTGCAATAGTTAGCTTTCTAATGAAATCTACCTAAAAGTAGCTGTGGCCAATTTCGCCAGAAAGTTCAAGTCCGAGGCTATTGACGTGGCCTTAATTCAGGAGCCATGGGTAGTCAAGGGAAAAGTAGCAGGACTGGCGGAATCTGGAGGTAAGCTAATGTACGATACAATATCGGAAATACCCAGAACGTGCCTTCTTGTGAGTAGGAAACTACAATGTCTTCTATTGCAGGAGCACTGTTCACGGGATTTGACTGTGGCCAAGGTAAAACTTGGAAATTGGGAAGGACCTAGAGAAATAATTATAGGCTCTGCGTACTTTCCATATGACTCAACTAATCTGCCTTCAACAGAAGAAGTTGAGAACTTAATTTGCAACGCAAAGAGGAAAGGAGAACATCTAGTCCTGGGAGCGGATGCAAATTCACACCACACGGCATGGGGCAGTACGAACTGCAATGCAAGAGGTGAGTCTTTACTAGAGTTTATCATGAGAACTGAGATCATGATACTAAACCTAGGAAATAAGCCTACATTCATAAATAAGAATCGTAGGGAGGTAATAGACATTACAATGAGCACTACGCATATTGCAAATTTCATTAAAGATTGGAAGGTGCTGGAGGAACCATCACTGGCAGACCACCAGCATATCCAATTTGCAATAGATGCGAGACAAAGTAGAATCAAAATGTACAGAGACCCCAAAAGAACTAACTGGGATGGATACAGAGAAGTTCTGGGGCAGGCGGTGCAGAAGATCGGAACTGATGTGGGGGGACAGAGAGAATTGGATGAGGCAGTGGAACTTTTAGAAGATGCCATTATAGACTCATACCATGACAACTGTCCTCTCAGAGAAAAGAAGAACACCAAAAACGTCAGGTGGTGGAACAACAACCTAGCCAAATTGAAAAAAGAGGTTAGGGCTTTGTATAAAATATCATCTAGAAATGGTATGTGGAATATATATCATAGGAAACTCACTGAGTATAACCTAGAAATACGGAGAGCAAAGAGAAAATCTTGGAGACTGTTCTGTGAGAAAGTGGAAACGCACACTGAAGCAGCAAGGCTTCAGAAGGTTCTCAAAGCAACTCACATAAACCAAGTAGGAACACTGGAAAGATCCGATGGAACATTTACTCAGGGAGGGAGGGACACGCTAGAGATGTTGATGGCGTGTCATTTTCCTGAGGCTGAGGAGATGACAGAGGAAGAAGAGATTGGAACAGAGGCCAAAGCTCGAAGAGCAGACTGGAACTGTGCCAAAAGACTAGTAAAACCCAATCAAGTGAGATGGGCAATCGACACGTTTCAACCCATAAAGGCTCCGGGGCCAGATGAGATACTTCCGATACTCCTTCAGGAAGGACGGGAGATACTTGTTGAGGCCTTGACAAACCTATTCAGAGCTAGTCTAGCCCGAGGGTACGTGCCGAAATCATGGTCTGAGTCTAAAGCGGTATTTATACTGAAGCCTGGTAGGGCGAATTATGCTCAAGCCAAAGCCTACAGACCATTATGCTTAAATTCCTTCATGCTAAAAGCAATGGAGAAAATTATGGATAAATACATCCGAAGAACTGTGCAACTGAACTCAATGATACATGAAAATCAGTTTGCATATAGACCAGGCAGATCCACTGAAGCAGCACTCCCTCAATTGGTTTGCAAAATAGAGAAAAGCCTAGAATATAAAGAAATAGCACTGGCGGCATTTCTAGACATAGAAGGGGCCTTCAGTAATACAACCTATGACTCTATGATCAAAGCAGTAGAAGAGAGCAAGGTCAGCAAAACCGTCGTAAAATGGATTAAATCTATGCTGGACGGAAGAAGGATAAAAGCAACCCTGTTTGACGAGACGCTAACGGTTAGGGCCACTCGAGGCTGTGCTCAGGGAGGAGTGTTATCTCCTCTGCGGTGGAACCTTGTAGTGGACAAAATCATAGCCAGGCTCAACGAACCGGGTATGTATACACAAGGATATGCAGACGACCTAGTGATTGTAGTACGAGGTAAGGTGATGAGTGTCATACAGGACCTCATGCAGAGATCACTTAACCTTGTAGAGAACTGGTGTCGGGAAGAACAACTTTCCGTTAACCCGAATAAGATAACCCTGGTCCCTTTTACAAGAAAGAAAAAAATAGAGGGAAATAGAACACTGAAGCTCTTTGGGCAAGAAATCTATATGGAAGAACAGGTACTATATCTTGGAGTAGTGCTAGATAAAAAGCTAACCTGGAATCCGCATATAGAAAGGAACATAACCCGGGCCAAGAACTTACTCTATGCGTGTAAGAGAGCTGCTGGGACAACATGGGGTCTAAATCCGTCGGTGGTAATGTGGATATACACAATGATCATTAGACCACTGATAACCTATGCTTCAATCATTTGGTGGGAGAAAGCAAAACAAGGAAATGTCGGCAGCAGATTAAATAGTCTGCAGAGAATGGCACGTGTTGCTATAACTGGAACTATGAAAACTGCGCCGACAGAAGCCTTGAATACATTACTGGATCTCCCATCTCTAAGCAACTTCATAGAGGGACAGGCTAGAATGAGTTCATATAGATTGGAACAAACAGAATGCTGGAAAGCACAAAGGCCCAATCTAGGACACTGTAAAATTAACAGAGTTATAACAGGGGATGTACTACACATGCATTCTGATTACACGATACCAAAGTATAACTTTGAGAAACCATTTGAGACCCAAATAATAAAAAAGGAAGACTGGGATATCAACAAGTGGAAGACCGATAGAGAGGATATAGTGTGGTGGACAGATGGCTCAAAAACTGTAAGTGGTACAGGAGGAGGGATCAACGGGGAAAGACCTGAGAGATCAATTCAAATGAGCCTGGGCAGACACACTACTGTCTTTCAAGCGGAGGTGTTAGCTATCACCACGTGTCTTGAAGAAAACCTGAAAATGAAATATAAATATAAGAACATTCTAATTTTTACGGATAGCCAAGCAGCCATTAAGGCACTAGAGGCTGTCCGGATAACATCCAAAATAGTATGGTACTGCCACTCAGTTCTCCTGAAGCTCTCAGAGTACAACACCGTTAAAATAATATGGGTACCAGGGCATGCAGGTATAGAAGGTAATGAAAGGGCAGATGAACTGGCCAGAAAAGGAGCAGAGATACATTTTGTCGGCCCAGAACCTGTATGTGGGATCTCTTACAGACAAGCCCGACATGTAATAGGTAAATGGGTACAAAAGAAGCAAATAGAAAACTGGAAAAAGACTCCAGGTTGCAGACTTGCAAAGGAACTGATAAAAGGACCAAACAAGAAGCACACTAAACAACTTCTACAACTTAGCAGAGGAAATATAAGATGGGTAGTGGGACTATTGACAGGACACTGCCATCTTAAAAAAACACCTACATAGAATTGGAGTAATAAGAGACAATATATGTAGGAAATGCAATGAAGCAGAAGAATCAGCTGAACACATACTTTTTGAATGTGAGGCGCTGGGAAGAACTAGAATCTCCACACTGGGGCTGCCGGGTGAAGAAAGAGAGAAAATCCTAGAGGACCCAATAAGATTGATCAGCAGCTTTGTGAAAGGAGCAGAGATATTCAGGTGGGAATGAAGGAAACACATGGTAGCAAAAGATCTTGGAGGTCGACGCTAATCAGGAACTTGGAAACGAGAGGCCCCATGAATAAAAGAAGAAGAAGAAGAAGAAGAAGAAGTGCGAAGCTATCAAGTACCAAATTGGTCACACATCATACATCTTGAGCTCTGATTGGTTGGAGAAACTGTATCTTAATGAAAACTAGTACTTTAATGACCATCATTATGGTACAGTTTTCTGACATATAATATTTATATTTCGACATCGTCGAACATAAAGATAATAATGTTGTAGACCGAGTAAACTTGGAAAGGGAGGTGGAAGGAAGGCGACCTGTGGGATGACCTAGAACCCGTTCGATGGACATTGTTAAGATGGACATCCCACTTATGGGAAGAACACTTGAAGACATCATGGAGAGCAAAGTGTTTATGGACGGATTGGAATGGCGGAGGCTTATCAACAGATCGCGGGAAACTGGAACTGAAACCTGATGATAATGGAATGGTATTGCTTTTACGTCCCTTTTAACTACTGCTGCCTTTAGTGAGGCCGGGGTCCCGGAATTTAGCTCCGAAGGGGATCTTTAACGTGCCAGTAAATCTACTAACACGGCTCCCTCACATTTTCGCACAATTAAATGCCAACTGACTGCGCAGGGATTCGATCCCGCTATCGTGGATTCAGCAGGCGAGAACGTTACTGCTGAGCCACGCAGCCGGTCAATTTAAAGATAACCAGGGTGCATATTCAGTAAAGCAAGGGGAACGTTTTCACCAAGAAGTGATGGACTTTGAGCAACGTTGTCAAGGACAATAGCCTATAGGCTAATGAGAACATGAAGGGTTATTGCATTTGGGGGCTAATACGAGAAAGTTCGTACCCACACAGAAGTACCAAAAATATCCATTTTTAGCCTACTTTCGATTTTTGCAAAAAAACTTATGAGATCACTACAGGGCCACAAAATGTGTGTCTGTCTGTGTGAGTCTGTGTGTGTGTGAGTGTGTGTACTCTGAATGTCTGTCCTCCCCTATCAATTCGAACACGGTGAAACCGAATTGAACGAAATTTGGTACAGAGGTAGAACTAGCAAAGGGCACCTCAGTGTCATGTTTTATATCGCCACCATCTTGACGGAAACGTAATGGCGACCACCCAAATGTTCAAAGCTTAAATCAAATTACGACTTATCTAATCATCCGATCTCTACCAAATTTTGCAACAACATATATATATATGGCAAGCGTCTTTTGACTAAACTACAATATCATCAACCCAATAGTTTGCAGATGGCGGCCATGTATGGGTGCAAATTGATTCCCCCTATCATTTCAAACACGGTGAAACTGAATTGAACGAAATTTGGTACAGATGTAGCACTAGTAAGCGTCACCTCAATGTCATGTTTTATATCGCCGCCATCTTTACGAAAACATAATGGTGGCCACCCAAATGTTAAAAGCTTAAATAATTTACGACCAACCTAATCATCTGATCTCTACCAAATTTTGAACCAGTATACCTTTATATATGAAGAAGCTTTTGACCAAACTACAAGGACATCAGCCCAATACTTTGCGGATGGCGGCCATGTATGTGTGCAAATCGATTTCCCCTATCTAGTCAATCACGGTTAAACCGTATTGAACAAAATTTGGTACAGAGGTAGCACTAGCAAAGGGCATCTCAGTGTAATGTTTTATATAGCCGCCATCTTGACGAAAACGTAATGGAGGCCACCCAAATGTTCAAAGCTTGAATCAAATTACGACGAACCTAATCATCTGATCTCTACCCAATTTTGCAACAACATACCTTAATGAGGGAAGCGTCTTTTGACTGATCTGCAAGGTCATCAGACGAATAGTTTGCAGATATCGGCCATGTATGTGTGCAAATCGATTCCCCATATCAATTCAAACACGGTGAAAACGAATTGAATGTTTTTTTTACAGAGGTAGCACTAACAAAGGGCTCATATTCATGTTTAATATGCGTATAAGCCTAGCACGTTGTATTTCAACAAGCTACTACAACCAACATTCAATTATACTCCTTGAAAAGGACAAAGAGTTATAACAATACCCATGCATTTAGGAGAAAGTAGGCTGTATGTTCTTTACTGAACATCTTGTTCTTTTATTAGTTAGGCAGGAAAAATCAAAATCAAACCCTGACTCAAAATCGTGTTGATTTGTGTAATAGATGTTTCTTTCTAGTATTGACTAGGTGTAAAATATTAGGCTATTTAACTGCCCATAGAGATTCCAACTTCACTTTACCGCAATGGTAAATACACATGCATTGGAGTGGTTCAGTGCAAAAGTCCAATTTTTACAATTCTGTGAAAACATGTGGCAAAGTTAAGGCTATAAGCATTAATCTTTGAGAAACTGCTGCACTCTTGGGTTTGGTATTAAAATTCGGACTTGACTCACTATTACACCGAATAATTACTAACATTACCGGGTGAGGTAGCCGTGGTTGTTACGGCGTGCTGTAGGCTGTCGCTCACATCCGGGAGACGAGGAGGTTCGAAACCCCCGCCGTCAAACTTGAAGATGGTTTTCTGTGGTTTCCCATCTTCCTTCCAGGCAAATGCCGGGGTTGGACCCTAACTATAGACCACAGCCGCTACCTTCCAATTTCTAGTCCTTACAATCACACGTTCCTCCCCAGAAAACACTCCACAGGCGACGATACTTGTAGCTCACCCCTCGGACACTCCCTGCACTAAAAGCCATACGCTTAAAAAATAACTACTAACATTTACAATCCTAAAAGGTGGACCCTTATTGATTTGCCGATGAATAAGTCTTCAAGATTTTTATTATTATTATTATTATTATTATTATTATTACTTATATCCAGGCAGTGCATGTTGAAGTAGGCTACGGAAGGCAGGTAGTGTGTTGCAACGCTTGCGACAGAGGTGGCGTGATAGTTATTCCTGGAGACGACCTTGTAAGCCGAGTTCAAGGCCGAACTCAGAGTGAACGCGCATACAATTTGGCGTCATTATGGGCGTGCCAGAGGTGAATATCCAACCGATAGCCGATTGAATCATCGAATCAGAAGAGAGGACGCCTGACCCACGCGGAGATGTGCGTTCTACAAAAAAGACGCTGAAAAACACGTGTATGAAGAACCGCCGATCCGATAGGATTCCGCATGAGTGCATTGAGACGTTCAGATAAAAAGAAGAAGTTTGATACTAGTCCCAAGTCCGTGAGCTGAAAACTACAGATTATTTTCTCAAATTGCCCCCACCCCACTCCATTCTGCCAGTTTCGAATAAATTGATCGGTGATGAGTAGTTTGAGACACAATTTGATCAGGCGCCGATAGGCATAGTTCACGCCAGTTTGAGACACATTTTGAAGGAGCTCTGAGGAGCATAGTTCACGTCAGTTTGAACGAACATTTTATTGTGCTCTTGGGAGCAGAGTTCACGCCAAGTAGAGTAGAGATCTCTAGTTGAGATAAGCGCTACTCGGCATAAGTAATTTGAGAGACTTTCAATGCCAGCTGCATGGCTGACTAGACAGTAATATTTTTCTGTAATATTTTATGTTATATTTTGTGGTGTATATGTGCGTGTGAATCAAGCAAATGCTTAGATAGGGCCAGTTCTACGTGGAGTAATCACCCAGGACTCTTGAGTGAAAGTCAGTAGCTCATAGCGATTATAGCAGGGTAGAATTTTAATTTTGAACATTTCTTTTTAAGAAGCCACGTCAAGATGTCTAAAGCAAGGTCGATTGGTGGGATGATGTGCTACGCCTTTACCAGAATGTCGAAGATGACGGAGTAAATTTCCCGTGGGGAATGCTCTGGGATGGAGGTTGATTTTCTGCAAGCTGGACGGTGATGTACAAACCATTGATTTATTCAATATGTAGCTAGATTCGACGCGGGAAACATGTAAATAATTTTTGTTCATTAGTTTTTCTTGTGTATTTTAGATTTCGTGCTCCGACACTCGTATCTTATAAATGTACGTTGGCACGTGGCCAAAATTTTGTTTGATTGTATATTTTTTCTTATGAGTCAATATTAGTATGCACGGCGCGTGCATTGGGATTTTATTCATGCGAATGCGAAGTTCGTCATGGATGATAAATGGTGCTGTATTCAAATTCATTTTTATCAGGAGAAGGGGGTAAAAGTTGTTAGATGATTTACGAACAGGTTTTTATTCATACTAGGGTTGCCGAGCGCAACAAGTTAAGCTGTCACTGTAGAACACCTTAGTTCTATATTTTTGAGTTTTTTTATATCCCTTTTCAGGATCTTCAGTCACGGACTAGACTGGGAGCGCATGTCGGTGGAAATATTTATGTCTTCTATTTCAGGTTTCTGTAAAACCCATATGTGTGATCCTGGTGTGTGTATCGTGTCAATGTGTGTGTATTTGATTCTTCGTGATGAGGGGTAGAATGTGCCTACCGCCCTCAAATTGTGGTTGTATTTTTGATTGGAAAGGGGGAGTGCTCTGGGAGGCTACCTTACCTTGTCCTGTGCTGATTCTTGGATTTCCGTGGGAAATGCTAAGATATTTTTATTTGACACACACACGTATATTATGTGCTATTGGGAGCACGCTTCTTCGAGACTCGAGCCATTGCTATGGCAGGTCGAGGTATTTGACACGTGGGTTGACAGATGTTGCAGATTCCACTTTGCGCCCGTCTGTGTCTGGTGATTCATCGTGTAGGCAGTCCAGCTACGACCGACTGACCCCTGTAAGCTATCTGTAGAAAACCTGTTTTTTTAATGATCATTGGATCATAATATTAATTTGGGAGTTCACCATGTCCGTTACGAATTACCGCATATCGTATGAAATGAAATATTTGTAGTTATGATGTAAATGTTGGCTTGAGCCTAGTGCTTTCGGTGAATCATTTCATTTGCTTATGTTATATTTTGGTTTGTTGTGACACCGTTGTGTGTATGTAGTATTTCATGTAAAGATGGCAAGCGGCCATGTGTGTATTTTTCTTGATTGGTCACGTGTTGATTTACTTGTGTTGATTTTAAAAGTCCTAGTTTTTTAGGCGTTAGTGTTGATTGCTATGGCAATTCTTTTATTCCAATTTCATGCGGAATAATTTGCCTTATTCAGTGTAGGGGGTGTCAGATAGTTTAATTAGTGTTTAGTTTGTGTTCCTAGTGTGTGTCTAGCTCTAAGACAATGCAGATTCGTCCCCTGAAAGTTTACTGGATGATAACGAATCTCGCATTAATTGTACACATCGTACCGCATGTAGAAAATCCACACACGCACATGTCATTGCAGTAATTTGGGACATTTGGTCCAGATGTTTACGATCTCTCCTGAGATCAGGCCTGTTTGGCACTTTTATTAATTCAAGTGGGTGTGATTTGGGAGTCCTTGTGTTTTTGCTGTAAATAGTATAAATGTGTTGATCTGTTAATTAAATTCATATGTTTTAATCCTGGTATTCACTTTTTCCTGCATGTTATTTTGTTATATGTTACCCTGCATGTTATAAGAAACGCTTAACAACAACTTTACGAAATGGACCGTTACACCCACGAAATCGAGTCTCATATGCTTCTTCGCAAGGGTTCATATATCAAAAATGGCTGCCCAAGTGGGTTTTGTTGTTGTTGTTTTGCTGACCTCATACTCATTTCACTGAGAAATGATGCCAGGTTAGCAGGTTAGAAGTAAATTTAGTAAATTGAGGCGAAGGTGTACTGCCATGTGTATCAGTAAAATCACTGAGTTCTTAAATTTAGAAATATTGAACAAGGTAAGAATTTGATATTGTGTTTGATTATAACTTGTTCTGGCGCCCAGCTTAAAATTAGAAAATTTGCATATTTAGTGAACTCAGTCAAAAAGCAGGAAGGTGTTGCCTTACTTAACATTTAATTAACTTCGGTTAATTAAAGTGTTTTTAGTAAATTTTGTTAGTTGGGAATTTAAAAGCAGAACACAAGGGAGTTATTTGTTGTTTGGAAATAAGAGTCTTTATTCAGTAAGGGTTTGATTACTGAAAATTTATTTAAATTTGAATCAATGTAATATTTTAATATCAAGACATTTGTGTGTGTACGACTGAAATCCCATTGCTTAACCCTATTTTCTCAGAGTATATGGTGTGTTTTGCGATGGCTAGCATCGAGGAAATTAAAGTGTTGATGGAGCAGATGTCGGCGCACTTGTCTGTGCAAATGTCTGCAAAGACGGAGGAACAGTTGAAAAGCATGAAGGAGGAGATGAGTGAACATAGTGATAAACAATCAAACGAGTTGCGTGAACATAGTGATAAACAATTACACGGGTTGCGTGAACATAGTGATAAAAAATTATAGGAGGTGAACAGTAACATTACGGTCCAATTGCAAATCCAGAAATTGGATAACGATAAACAATTACACGAGTTGCGAGAGCATAATGATAAACAATTAAATAACATAACTACTCAATTACGTGAACAGAGTGATGATAATAATAAACAGTTAGTTGAACTAAACCACAAGTTATCGGAGCAGGCAACTTTACAAACTGTTCAGTTAGAGAGGAAAACCCTTGAAATAGATCAAAGTACTAAAGTAGAACTAGAGAAACTGGCGGGGGAGGTGGCAGAGAATAATTCGAGACAGTTAGGCGAAATCAAGAAACTAGAATCCAAATTTGACGACAAACTAATACAGTTAGATGAAATGGTAGCCGCCAAACTGAAACAAATCGAGACAGCATGCGTAAACAATACGGCAGGGATTGAAAGCACGCAGGACGAATTACAGGGGCAATTCAATAGAATAGGGGCGAAGAATATAAACAAACAAGAGCAGATTAATTCAGTCGACAACAATGTGTTAGGATTGATAAAGGAACTTGACAAACTGGAGATAAAAACGGAGAAAGAAAGGATGCACTTGCGTGAGAACCTGGAAGACCAGTTAAGTAAAAATCAAGAGCAAATACGAGAAGAAATGGGAGAACAGTTAATTGAGAATCAGATAAAATGGGAGAACAGTTAATTAAGAATCAGAAAGAGATAGGAGATCAGTTAATTAAAACTCAGAAGCATATACAATATCAAATAGGGGAACAGCTTGAGAAGAATCAGGAGAACAACGAAGAAAAAATTAACAATTTGAAGAGTAGAATCCGGAAAGATTGGGAACAGTAGGTCAATGAGACTAAAGGGAATAGGCTGACTATATTAAAGAGGCTAGGGGAGAATAACTCTAGAATACAGGCTCTGGAAGAAAGTATAAAGTCCAAGTTTCAAGAACACGCGGACCTCATCGTTAAAAATGAGATAAGATCTTTAGAGAATGCCACTTTATTCTCTTCAGAAAATTCAGTAGGGAAACACGGAAATATTAGAAGTCCGGAGGGGTCGAAGCTAGCTGAGGATACGAGCCGAGATCAGATTCTAAAGACAACTTGTAACACATTCCACAATTACAGAGGGGAGACGTCAACTCCACAACCTGGTGTGACACCTGTCCAAGTCATGCAAGTCATTAGGGGAAATGATTTTAAACCAGACAAATTCAGGGAAAATTCAGGATCTTCTCCAAAAGCATTCTTGCGCCAGCTGGATGATTATTTTAATGACCAACACGTCAGTCCCGCAAAACAGCTTCGTTTAGTGGAGAAATTTTTAGATGGGTCAAGTTTAATCTGGTTTCAAAGCTTCAAATATACGTTCAATGACATGGCCCATTTTAAGGAAGCATTTTTGAGGACGTTTTGGAGCCCTTCACTGCAGCAGGGGTTGAGGATGGACTTATATACCAGAAAATACCATAGTACACACCCTACAAGGTTTTCTGAGTTTTTTAGTCAGCAGTTAGTAAAATTCCGAGATTTTGACGAACCGCCGTCAGAGGAAAACATTGTATAAACGATCGGCAAACAGCTTCCGATGAACATACAGCAATTTTTAGTGGCAGGAAATATAAAAACCGCAGTTCAGGCCGAGGAGATACTCCGCCACTTAGACAGAGCGGGAGACGAAATATGGAATGCGTGAATACCGCAGAAATAGTTCAGGGGCATCAAAACGGTCAAAGTCAGAACAATCAGACGAAGACGCAGTCCACTAGCACACAATTTACGCCCAGACGGCAGGAATTGAACGGTCGAAACCAATAAAATAATAATAATAATAATAATAATAGGAACTTCCAAAATCGCCATGATAACTACAACAATCAGAATAACAATCATAATCAGAGGACGTACCAGCGAGAATACACTAACTGGAGAGGAAACCAAAGGCAGGATAGACCATATCAGAGGAACGGGGCCGGTAGATGGAATAAGCAGAGGAATTATCGGCAAGAAAACCAGAGAGATTACCGTAATGATTGGAACGAGCGTTATGTTGAGTCGCAAAAATATCTGGACGAATTAAATGCAGAAGAGGAAACAGAGAAAGAGAAGTGGGGACGAGCCATGAAAAACAGAAGAAATCCCGACAATCACAGTAACGAGGATGCAGAAAAGGTGACAAGACAGGAGGAGACGCGGAAAAATAGCAGAAGAAATTCGCGGGACGAAGGTTCAGGCAAGGGTCTGGAAATATGGTAAAGAAGACGGTAGCAGAAGGAGAAGACAGTAGCAGAAGAAGAAGGGAACCATTTGATGAGTAAACAGGACAAGGAATGCAGAATCATATTGCAAAAATTAATTTGAGAACCCACACTCAAATGCACGTGGCTACGTGGTACCTGGGAGAGTGAGCTTTGTTTGTAGACAAGACGGCAGGTCTGGCCGAAGTTGTAAATATGTGAGTAAGAGAGGGGAGGTCTAGCGAGACGTGTGAATGACATCTCAGAGGGGAACATTGCAGCGAGAAGCGCGCACGCTAATTGGGACAGTGGAATGCACACTCAGGCAAACGAGTGAGATACTTAAGTGATGTTATCTATACTACAGTGGATATGTTTTTAAAATCCAAATCAATCACTTGTATCGAATTACAAAACCTTGCTTAGGATAAATGAACCCTTATTGATTTGCCGATTTGTCTTCATGATTTTTATTATTATTATTACTTATATCCAGGCAGTGCATGTTGAAGTAGGCTACGGAAGGCAGGTAGTGTGTTGCAACGCTTGCGACAGAGGTGGCGTGATAGTTATTCCTGGGGACGACCTAGTAAGCCAAGTTCAAGGCCGAACTCAGAGTGAACGCGCATACAATTTGGCGTCATTATGGGCGTGCCAGAGGTGAATTTCCAACTGATACCCGATTGAATCATCGAATCAGAAGAGAGGACGCCTAACCCACGCGGAGATGTGCGTGCTATAAAAAAGACGCTGAAAAACACGTGTATGAAGAACCGCCGATCCGATAGGATTCCGCATGAGTATATTGAGACGTTCAGATAAAAAGAAGAAGTTTGATACTAGTCCCAAGTCCGTGAGTTGAAAACTACAGATTATTTTCTCAAATTGCCCCCACCCCACTCCATTCTGCAAGTTTCGAATAAATTGATCGGTGATGAGTAGTTTGAGACACAATTTGATCAGGCGCCGATAGGCATAGTTCACGCCAGTTTGAGACACATTTTGAAGGAGCTCTGAGGAGCATAGTTCACGACAGTTTGAACGAACATTTTATTGTGCTCTTGGGATCAGAGTTCACGCCAAGTAGAGTAGAGATCTCTAGTTGAGATAAGCGCTACTCAGCATAAGTAATTTGAGAGACTTTAAATGCCAGCTGCGTGGCTGACTAGACAGTAATATTTTTCTGTAATATTTTGTGTTATATTTTGTGATGTATATGTGCGTGTGAATCAAGCGAATGCTTAGATAGGGCCAGTTCTACGTGGAGTAATCGCCCAGGACTCTTGAGTGAAAGTCAGTAGCTCATAGCGATTCTAGCGGGGGTAGAATTTTAATTTTGAACATTTCTTTTTAAGAAGCCAAGTCAAGATGTCTACAGCAAGGTCGATTGGTGGGATGATGTGCTACGCCTCTACCAGAATGTCGACGATGACGGAGTAAATTTCCCGTGGGGAATGCTCTGGGATGGAGGTTGATTTTCTGCAAGCTGGACGGTGATGTACAAACCATAAATTTAGTCAATATGTAGCTAGATTATACGCGCGAACCTTGTAAATAATTTTTGTTCATTAGTTTTTTCTTGTGTATTTTAGATTTCGTGCTCCGACACTCGTATCTTATAAATGTACGTTGGCACGTGGCCAAAATTTTGTTTGATTGTATATTTTTTCTTATGAGTCATTATTAGTATGCACGGCGCGTGCATTGGGATTCTATTCATGCGAATGCGAAGTTCGTCATGGATGATAAATGGTGCTGTATTCAAATTCATTTTTATCAGGAGAAGGGGGTAAAAGTTGTTAGAGGTTTTACGAACAGGTTTTTATTCATACTAGGGTTGCCGAGCGCAACACGTTAAGCTGTCACTGTAGAACACCTTAGTTCTATATTTTTGAGTTTTTTTATATCCCTTTTCAGGATCTTCAGTCACGGACTAGACTGGGAGCGCATGTCGGTGGAAATATTTATGTCTTCTATTTCAGGTTTCTGTAAAACCCATATGTGTGATCCTGGTGTGTGTATCGTGTCAATGTGTGTGTATTTGATTCTTCGTGATGAGGGGTAGAATGTGCCTACCGCCCTCAAATTGTGGTTGTATTTTTGATTGGAAAGGGGGAGTGCTCTGGGAAGCTACCTTACCTTGTCCTGTGCTGATTCTTGGATTTCCGTGGGAAATGCTAAGATATTTTTATTTGACACACACACGTATATTATGTGCTATTGGGAGCACGCTTCTTCGAGACTCGAGCCATTGCTATGGCAGGTCGAGGTATTTGACACGTGGGTTGACAGATGTTGCAGATTCCACTTTGCGCCCGTCTATGTCTGGTGATTCATCGTGTAGGCAGTCCAACTACGACCGATTGACCCCTGTAAGCTATCTGTAGAAAACCTGTTTTTTTAATGATCATTGGATCATAATATTAATTTGGGAGTTCACCATGTCCGCTACGAATTACCGCATATCGTATGAAATGAAATATTTGTAGTTATGATGTAAATGTTGGCTTGAGCCTAGTGCTTTCGGTGAATCATTTCATTTGCTTATGTTAAATTTTGGTTTGTTGTGACACCGTTGGGTGTATGTAGTATTTCATGTAAAGATGGCAAGCGGCCATGTGTGTATTTTTCTTGATTGGTCACGTGTTGATTTACTTGTGTTGATTTTAAAAGTCCTAGTTTTTTAGGCGTTAGTGTTGATTGCTATGGCAATTCTTTTATTCCAATTTCATGCGGAATAATTTGCCTTATTCAGTGTAGGGGGTGTCAGATAGTTTAATTAGTGTTTAGTTTGTGTTCCTAGTGTGTGTCTAGCTCTAAGACAATGCAGATTCGTCCCCTGAAAGTTTACTGGATGATAACGAATCTCGCATTAATTGTACACATCGTACCGCATGTAGAAAAACCACACACGCACATGTCATTGCAGTAATTTGGGACATTTGGTCCAGATGTTTACGATCTCTCCTGAGATCAGGCCTGTTTGGCACTTTTATTAATTCAAGTGGGTGTGATTTGGGAGTCCTTGTTTTTTTTTGCTGTAAATAGTGTAAATTTGTTGATCTGTTAATTAAATTCATATGTTTTAATCCTGGTATTCAATTTTTCCTGCATGTTATTTTGTTATATGTTGCCCTGCATGTTATAAGAAGCGCTTAACAACAACTTTACGAAATGGACCGTTACACCCCCGAAATCGAGTCCCATATGCTTCTTCGCAAGGGTTAAAAGGGAAACAAACAAATAATTACTTCTTGACTTGGTCCACTTTTGCACTGAACCACTCATTTCTTGAATAAGAGGATGTATTTGTTTTTTGTAAATCAGTTCTATTACAAGTGGCAAATTAAAGGAGCTTAAAAATGTACAAATAAAGTTCTGTTTAAAATGTGTTATGTTTACCATATTGGTTGGATAATTGGTTTGATTGGAAAATATTTATGTTATAATCCAGCTTGTCAATAATAAAATATGTAGCGTATTATTAGACCATTTAAAAGAACAGGTTTCGGCATTCAATGATATCTTCTTCAGCTCTCAACATTAATAGCTTGTATAATTAATAACATAACAAGAGGTTCCGTGAAGAACTAAAAAACCTACTTTTCGTAAAATTTTAGAATTAATCTAAAATATTATGAGTAATTATTGTGCCAATTTTGGATGAAATCCATTTTTAGTATAGAAGTTACATGCATTTAAAATGTGGGCCTATCGACAAGCTTAGAATCATGTTGGCAGCACTGACGTATAGTAGGCACTCCGAATTCATATAGAAGGTCATGTACTATACGAGTGCAAAGTTTCCGGCTCTTGGTTTGCATACTTTCTGATATATTGGTATTAGGATAAAAAATGGAGAGAGCATTTATTAATAGTTGGCAGCCGTGGTGGCTCTTAAAAATACGCATAGTCATTTCCGTTATGGAACACATAGAGCATACGAAATTTGGTTGAAATCCAATTAATAGTGTAGACGTTATATGCATTTAAAAATTGGACCTATCGGCAGGCTTAGAATCATGTTGTCAACACTGCCATGCATGACCTTCTGGAAATTAAACTAAAATATTATTATCTATATGTGTGCCAATTTTGGAAGAGCTCCCATGCATACCTTTCAGGATATCCAACATGGAGCTCAAATTTCAATAGCGATTTTTCAGCAGTTGGTTGCATTGCCATCATTTTCAAACATGGCCGTGAGATATTCAGATATAGATCTTTACTTCTACCAACTTTTGTTTCGATTGCTCCAGCAGCCGTTTAGGAGTTGATAGGGGGGGGGGGGGGAGACACACACACAGCCAGACAGACAGACACACATTTGCCCGATCTCATAAGTCTACTTTTTCCTCATTTTTGCAAAATGTGAAACGTAGGCTAAAAATTTTTAAACATTAATCATGATTTTGTGGACCTTAGGCTAGTGTTGTCGATGAAGTCAGGTTGTGAAAGTGATTTATTTGCCGCAGCGGATTCTTCATGAAATAGGCAATTGCTCTCTAGCCGCTGTCGAGTCCCCACCAGTCCATTAATGTTTCACATTTTATTTATGTATTTTTAGCCTATTTTCATTTTATGAAAAAAAAATGGGCTTATGAGATCACCTTTTGTCCGTGTGTCTGTGTGTGCGCGCGCGCGCGCGCGCGTGAGAGTGTCCCCCTAATAACTTCTAAACGGCTGAAGCGATTTCAATGAAACTTGGTAAGATCATAGCACTAGTTTGGCCGACTCCGGCCGTGCCCTTCAAATTTTATTGTGTTTCACCAATCCAACATGGCGGCTGTGCAAAATATTTCATCAGCATTTCATCTCCGAAACTATTACCAATATCACCCTGAAATTGTGTACGGTGATAAAGGGCACTGGTACAAGTTAATCTGTGTAATTTTCATAAACCTGTAAGGTACAAAATGAACATGGCGGCCAAGCGAAGTTGAAACATTTTAATAGACTTTTCTCGAGATTTAGCTCTCTGAGCGCAGTGAAATGTGGTAGAGTAAATGATTATACATATTGTAATGCACTGGCATCTAATTTAGTTCAATTTTTTACGTAACCTCAAGATGGCGGCAGCGGAATTTTAAAAGTAAGTTTTTATTTCTTGTGTCGTAATCATGCGATCGAAGTGAAAGTTTGATTAATGAAGCTACGCAATAATTTTCCTTTAATGATACATAACTCTATGGCCCTTTACATATATCAATCCAAAATGGCGAGCATCAGAAATATTTAGACAGTTCTCAATATCTACGAATCTTTTACAGCAATCGAACTGATTTTTTTATGTTCATAGAAGCTATGAACATAAGTTCACCTATAGGACTTTCAGTAATCTGGTGATCACAAATCCAACATGGCGGGAACGCGAATTATAAATATTTAAAAGGACGTTTCTCGTGATTTAACCATCCGAGTGCAGTGAAACTTTGCACGTTAAATGCTTATACAAAAGTTAATCCACTTATTTATTTCATTTATTTCCATTTATTTCAATTGTTTTCATAACCACAAGATGACAGCTGTGAGAAATTTTAAAATCTCGTTTTTACTTCTTGTGATCTAATCATGCGATTGAAGTTTGAATACCACACGTACACAATAATCTTCACAATAGTACATAAATTAAAATCGAACCTGGCGACCATCTGAAATATTTAGACGGTTCTCAATGTCTACGAATCTATCATAACCTTCAAACTGAAATTTTGTATGTACTGTAGATAGAGGCAATTAACATGAGTAAGATATATGAAAATAGGCTGTCTAGTTCTAAAAAGATTTTTATCAAATAATTGTACGGATATCCATTTTTATATTATTATTGTTGAATGCCGAATAAGATATCATTGAATATCGAAACATGCTTGATTAAATAATAATATCCTAATAATAAACTCCATACTGGGTAAAGAACCAAATGAAGGGAGGAACAGAAAAATGGAACTAGAATATAAATTAGTGCAGAATAGATACATCAAGAGAGTAATATCTTACAGGGCAAAAATGAGACATTATACCATAGTTGTCAAACCAGAGGGCCTTGATAGTTCAGAATATTTGATACTGGACAAGAAAGGGGAATTGGAGGAGATAGAGAAGAAAGAAAGACAGAAAAATCTTGAGGAAGATCTTAGGACCCGAAAAAAGAAACGATGGTTCATGGTGGAGGAGGAGGCACGAATATTTTTACAGACAGGCAGAGAAAAGCACAGAGAAGAGAAGAATAACGTTTTATGGACACCATACGAGAATGAGCGAGAGTGACTAACGAAAAAAAAGAAAACATCTAGCATACATCACCAAGATAAAAGCGGCTTCGGTGGCGTAGATGGTAGCATGCTGAACTGCTGTGCCCATGATCGGGGATTCAAACCCGGCCGAAGTCGTTAGATTTTTTAAGAGCGTTAAAATCTTTCAGAATGCCTTCCTTCAGAGGGGAAGTAAAGCCGACAGTCCCATGTCATAGATTTATGGGATTAAAAGATCCTTCCACAGACTAAACTTGTGTGCAGCTAAATTTTTAGATTAGATTTCGTTGGAACGCTCTATCAAAGTTCCAACGTTCACCACTAGGTAGGTCAGGGATATCTGGTAGCGAAATTTCGAACTATTTGAAATTGAACCTTATTGTAGCTCATCCTATGGGTTTCCGCTTCAAGCAGCTAGAGCCTCTGGCGTGCCGAACATGTCCTCAGACACTCCCAGCATTAAAAGCAGTAGGATAAATAAATAAAACCAAGATAAATGCGACTACAAAATGGGTGGATGAAATAAGAAAGGACATGGAGGAAGTTGGGGTCAGTCTAAAACCCCAACCCCGTGGCACTACAGGCCTTGAAGGGCCTAGGCCAGTCAGTCTAAACGAGATCTGGAATAGAGTGGTGTTTCGAGCTACGATTGATAAATTTCTCTTTTTGATTCCAAGGAAAGAATATCTGATCGGAAGAGAGGAAGAGGAACCATAGCGAAAAGATGAAGTCCTGGGAAAATAAAAAAGGACTAACCAACTAGTCAATTGTTTCCCGTAGTCCGAAATAGCGAAAATCGAAGAAAGAAGAAGAAACTACATATTTTAGTATCGGCAAGTTGGATTAAATAACATAAGTATTTAATGTTCTTTTCACATGTATTTATCTTCATTATCATACTTTTTATTTAGTGGATAACCCACAACTACCAATAGAGTGTGACATTGCTGATGTTCGTCTGACTCGCCTACGATCTCGAAATCCATCAACAAGGACTGCAATGGACTTGGAGAATACCAACTTCAACATAACTAAAGAATGGCAGGGAAAGAAGGATGCTAGGCCTGGATCAACCTTGGATCATTACTGCCACCTGGATTTGAGTTTCCTCGGAGAACATGGTCAACTCTCAACAGGATTCGTACGGGTCATGGCAACTGTGCAGACTTTCATTATAAATGGAAAATAATTTCTTCACCTAACTGTGATTGTGGTGCCCCTAAGCAGACCATCCAGCATATCATCACCAAGTGTCCTAAAAGAAAGTACAGTGGCAGCGTTACTGATTTGGCTCATGGATCACCAGAGACAATTACTTACATAAACAATTTAGATATGAATATATAGTTTGTCTTCCTTTCCTAAACTAATTATCATCTGTGTACATAATGTATCTTGAGGAAATAATTCACGATGAAAATTAATAAATCTAAAACAAAAATATTGGAATGCAGCCGAATTAAATCAGAAACCTCTATGGACATCAAACTGGCAGGTGAAAAACTAAAGGAAGTAGGAGACTTCTGTTTCTTAGGAAGCAATTTAACCAGTGATGGACGAAGCAAAGAGGATATAAAATGTAGGTTAGCTCAGGGAAGGAAAGCATTTCTACAGAAAAGGAATCTGTTGACATCGAATATAGATTTAGGTATTAGGAAGTCATTTTTGAAGGCCTTTGTCTGGAGAGTGGCGCTCTTTGGAAGTGAATCTTGGACTATTGGTGCAGCAGAAAAGAGGAGAATTGAATCATTTGAAATGTGGTGTTACAGGAGAATGATGAAGATCAAATGGGTAGATATGGTTACAAACGAAGAGGTATTAAGACGAGTTGGAGAGGAGAGATGTTTCTAGCGACTGCTAATGAAGAGAAGAGATAGGTTGGTAGGACACAGACTAAGACACCCAGGAATAGCAAGCTTAGTTGTGAAAGGAAGGGTCGAGGGCAAGAACTGTAGGGGTAGACCAAGGTTATAATATGTTAAACAGATTACCTCAGATGTAGGGTGTGGTAGCTATGTACAGATGAAACGATTAGCTCAGGACAGGGAGGCATGGAGAGCTGCATCAAAGCAGTCAAAATACTGAAGACTCAAACAACAAGAACAAAATAATCATCTTGAGGAAGCTCTTGGGACCCGAAAAAAGAAACGGTTCTTCATGGCGGAAGAGGAGAAACGAAGATTTATACAGAGGTAGAGAAAATCACAGATACCATATGGATGAGAAGAATAACGTTTTATGGACATCTCTCGAGAATGAGCGAGAGTCGACTAACGAAGAAAATATTCAACTAGCCTACATCACCAAGATAAAGGTGACTACAAGATGGATGGATGAAACAAGAATGAACATGGAGGAAGTTGGGGTCAGTCTAAAATAGATCTGGAATAGAGAGGTGTTTTGAGCTACGATTGATAAATTTCCTTTTTGGTTCGAGGAAAAGCCAAGAAGAAAAGCCAAGATCATTTGATCGGAAGAGAGGAAGAGGAACCACAGCAAAAAGGTGAAGAGGTCCTAGGAAAAGAAAAAAGGACTATCCAGCAAGTTAATTGTTTCTCGTGGTCCAAAGTTGGCAAAATCGAAGAAAGAAGAAGAAACTACATATTTTAGTATTGACAAGTTGGATTAAATAACATAAGTATTTAATATTCTTTTCACATTTATCTTCATTATCATCCTTTAAGTTATCATTAGTGGATAACCCACAGCTACTAATACACTGTGACATTATTGATGTTCGCCTGAATCGTCTACGATATCAAAATCCACCGACAAGGACTGCAATAGACTTGGAGAATGCCAACTTCAACATAACTAAAGAATGGCAGGGAAGGAAGGATGCTAGGCCTGGATCAACCTTACCACGCATTGATCATCGCTGCCACCTGGAAACATGGTCAACTCTCAACAGGATTCGTACGGGTCATGGCAACAGTGCAGACTTTCATTATAAATGGAAAATAATTTCTTCACCTAACTGTGATTGTGGTGCCCCTAAGCAGACCATCCAGCATATCATCACCAAGTGTCCTAAAAGAAAGTACAGTGGCAGCGTTAATGATTTGGCTCATGGATCACCAGAGACAATCACTTACATAAACAATTTAGATATAAACTAGCATTACCCGTCGCGGCTTCGCCTGCGAATATTCTAGTTGTAAAGAGTACACTTAGCAAAATCTCAATCATGAATGCTATGACTGATTTATCCTTGATATGAATAATCAGACATTATCAATTCAGCTACTGGTGCAGTGGTTAGGGGTTTGTCATTCCTTTATAGGTATATCAGAGTGAAGTTAGATTTCTGGGAATATCACAGACACTGTTAATTTAAGAGCCTTTAAATGTGGTTTCCGGAGACTCTTTATAGTCGGGTGAAAAAGACCTTTCGTTCCACACTCACACGTGAAAATTGCGTGAAAAAATTCTCGAGTGCCCCTTGACCCCCTTAAGTGCATTATACTATATGTATTGATGAATTTTACAGCTTAATTTGGTTCAGTGATAACCTTATAACCGTCTGGAAACTTTCACAGTAATGTAATAATTGGAAATGCATTGCGTCTTACAGAAATAGATGGACCTGTGAGATTCTGTTACCATGGTTACCGTGTTGCATTCTTTCATTATTTTATTGTAAATATACATGTTTTAAGGTATTTATTTAATTGTGAGGCATTTAAAGAGTAAGTGAGTGCGTTTCGCTTACGCATTGGATTATGCTGAACCTGTAGGTACCCAATATGTGTAGGTTGGTGTTAATGGGACCTTATTTTCGGTACAAAACTGGAATGGGACCTTAGCAGAATAATATAGGGAGGGGTATTGAACCCATGGGCCATCGGGTCCATGAAGGTCGAACCCATGTCCTTAAGGAAGAAATGAAAGAAACGTATAGTTTCTTAAAGGAACGGAGAGAGATTTTAAGCCAGGATTATAGCTTAACATTGTGCAAGCGACTAGGGACAGATGTTTCTTAGATGAGATCATCCCACTCGACATTCAAGAGAGGGCTGGTCACGAGTATTAATAACTGAATGGAAATTTCCACCGTGTTAGACAAGGAAGCCTGAATCGGAATTCGAGCTAACGTTGCTGGAAATTGACAACGTCGCTTATGCACCAGAAGAGGAATAATTAAAATTAACACGTTTACGAGCATAATAATGAGTAAACAAGCACAGTACAGTGAATCATTTTGATGAGAGATTTTTCAGTAAAAAGAAACCATTTAATAATTGTGCAGAAAAAAACTGCCGACGTAAGACGACGTCATTGGGGAATTACCTAAGCCTCTGTGGAGGGGAGAGAGCAAAAGGAATGCACCACCCACACAATTGAGGACGAGAAATTAATTAATATCTCCGAATTGCACGATCGATTCTTAGATGCAATAAGATCATTTGACATTGAGAAGAAGAGCTTTCGGAAGGTATAAGTTTTATATTTGTGGCACCATTATTTTAGAAGTTGACCACAGAAAAGGCTTGAGTCTTATTTTTTTGTAGTAAAATAGTATAAAGCTTCGGGCATTACCAAGCCAACCATGCAGTTCCGATAGCCCGTGAGGGGCGTAAGGCTACATCACAGCACATGCAGTTTTACAACGAGCACTCCGTGAGCGGAGGTGCTGCATCAAAGTCTTCAAACGTATGAACCTCAGGGGAGGTCATACTGTGCAACAAGTATAATCACGCATTACGCAGTACGAATCCGTCCAGGAGGACGTGAAGTTATATCAGCACATGCAGTCCTACGAGCACTCCGTGAGGGAAAGTGCTGCACCACGACGTAGAAGTAGTCATTCCGACAGTCCGTGAGGGGACGTAACTCTGCGTTACATCGAAAACAGCTACCAGTACTCCTTGAGGGGAGAAAAGTTGTGTTACACCGCAGAAGTAAGATCCGATAGCCACAGGCGTCGCAGTATTAACGACTTGCTTGCCTCCCATAGGAGTGGTCAAGACGAAATTTTAAAGTATCGCCGTAGTGAAATATTAGGAAAATCCTAATTATAGGATTTAGGCCCGACTGTATACAAGTTAAAGTGAAAATTCGTAAGATATAGTCAGAGCAGGCCGCGAACATTGGACTTAAAGGCGATAGGTCGTTAAATGTACGAACGAATAGATCATAACGTACGGAAGTATCGTACCAGACAGATAAACTGTTATTTAAATTAAAGAAACCTAAAAGGGAAGAACAGAATAATAAAACAGTTCAAATAAAGACGATAGGAGACTATAAACATTATCTCCAGAAAGCAGGCGAACAATTCTAATAGTACTAGAATCGAGAAGTGCTAGCTGCTATAAATCAAATCTATAGATCTTAGAGGAGACCTCGATCCGTATAGACTTTCGTTAGGATCGATAGACAGATCTACAGAGAAGCCGTTCAAGCTAGATCAATAGCCGGTTATCCAGGATAGAAGTAGCAGAATTGGACTCCAGGGAACAGTAGATGTTTCGGGACTTTCGCATTCTGCAGGATAGGAAGCCGACATCGAATAAATTTCACCCTTGGAAACGGGAATTTAAGAAGATCACGTGTGATAGGCTCAGAAATACGGCCTAGTGATCGAGAATTGTGAAGTGTAAAATAATCAAGATTGTGTGTTAAATTAATATTTTTAGTGTTTATTATGTGTTCAAAAGGGACACATCAGTATATAAAAATGTCGTCAATATTAAGTGTTTTAAATGTATATCAAAAAGTGTTTTTAAGTAAGATGAATTCCTTTAATATGGAGTAAAAAGGTCAAAGTAGGCCTAAAAATGCTGCACCGCACCAGATTTAAGATCATGGGATGATCTGGAAACATGTGAGTACTAAATTCATTCTATTTTGGTGTCAGAGATTAGTTGTGTACAAACCCACCGGAGTTTTGGAGTGAAAGGGATGTGTTTAAATAAATAAATACGGAATAATCAAGAACACGGTCTGAACAATAATAAAATAAATTGAGAAATTATAAATAATTATGTGAAGAATAAATCCCGTAGAGGAAATATGTGAATAAAGGGTTAATGTATTTAATAAATGTCCTAAGAGCAAGCGAAATATCATTAATTATCATGAAAGACATTGAAATAAAGTAAAGTTGAGATATGAAAGAAATAGCTTTTGAGCTTGTCTAAAGAATAAAGATAATAATAATAATTAAATATGGAAATGTTAAATAAAAATCAAATAAATTGAAGAACGTTAAGCCTTAACGTATGTGTAAGAGATGAGGTTCAATGGAATATTTTAAAACAGGGAGCGATTTATCGACAACGGAAAGATTAATATGTGAATTAAAATAATATGAATTGTTACTAAAGAGATTTTATCAGTTCTTGGGAAGACATTTTCGGCTTAAAATAATGCATAGCGCATAATGAGCGCAAATATAATATTAAAGTGTCACGCTAGGAACGCGTAGTGGTTGAAATACTTGGTACATTACTTATGGAGGGTAGTTGATTGCAGTGAATTGATAATTGTATAAGTCCTCTATTTGTGACATGGTATCACGAGGCATTGTGTATGTATTTAAAAAGGGAGCTAATATATGGTATTATTGAGCGTATGTCATTGGGCCACGGCCGACTCTAAATCGCATTTTGTATAAGTCCTCTGTACGGGATTGGTTCCCGAGGCACCTGAAGAGATTCGAATGCAGGATCTTCTTATGATAAAAGCTCCTGTAATTCTCCGTCGTCGTATGTGTATTAATCTTCCCAATCAATGAGGACCCTCTCATAATTAATAAATGCCAAGGATACGAAAATGGTCTTTGAACCAAAGAATAGTTGTTTGAATGTTACGGTACAATAAAGCCCGGTCTCCCCAGAACTGGATATAATGGGAAGGTTTGTTTTGAAAGCCATGGAAATAGCTACTAACGTTGGGTCAGACAGGAAGTCGCCGTCACCCTAACGTGTCATAAATCGCACCCCAAGTAGTAGAGTCTAGCTTTCTTAAAGCGAGAAGGAACAGAGACAGTCTCGTAAGCTGTTGTAAAAGAGAAATGAATACACCAGGAGTGTTTAAAGTTGTTAACGACCCGGGCGTTGAACCGAGGTCCTTAAAGATGGATATTTCGTTTGCCGGTTCAGATCGTAGTTTCTTATATGATAATGGTCTATTAAGACATAAGAGATAAATAACAATCCCTATTGTAATAATGTAAGGACGTGGGATTCCACGAGTTGATTGAAGGCAACTGAGTTCGGGAGTAACTATAGTTTTTTGACTGTGTCAAGTACCTTCACGCTCTGGAGTACACAATTGATTTTCTGATTACCTTAATATATTTGTTAAATAAAGAGAGATGATAACAACTGAATGTGTGGACATGCCCAAAATATTGAGTTAGATAATTAACATAGATTTTAAATATAATTATATATTTGTTTTTGAGAAATAAGAAAATATAAAGATAGTGTTGGAGGTGTACAAGAATGACACCATAATTATGTAAATGCATGGAGCCAAAGAGCTCGGAGTTATGTAAACTTAATGTTAGTGCTTTATGGAAGTGAGACTAAGTAAGAATTGTTGGTTTATGTGGAAACCACAGGTTTTGAATACAATATTTGTTTATTTTATTTGTGATTCCTTGTTCATTTGGAACAAGCAGTTGATATTTGGGTCAGTAATTAAATTGTTAAAATGTTTGTAGCGCCATTAATTTTATTAATTAAATGTGTTTAAATAGGAGTTGATTTTGTTGTTATTTTTGCAAGTGTATCCTCTAATTAATCCAAAATATGTGAGTCACAGAGTGGGGGAACTTACCGCTGCCCCGAAATCCCGAATTGAGCTACGCTGGTATACTGTGATTGGCATATTTCTTGCTAAATGGGCACAGTATATAGTTTGTCTTTCTTTACTAAACTAATTATCATCTGTGTACAAATTGTATCTGTAAAGCCATACGCTAAATAAATACATTAGTGGAAGATGGCCTAGATGTTTGGCCTCTTAAAGCTGAGCTGTAATCATCACTAGCAGAGTGAACCATCGATCTCGTGTCGTCTCCTTGTTAAGATATAAACTTGAAAAGGCTTCATTTTAGAATATTAAATTCCGATAGAACTGTGTTATACATTACCCGTACACAAAAGCTTCTAACGGGGATGAATACAGAGGAAGCAGTTAATATCAAATCATTAGGGAGGATATCAAATTGCTTCTTACCAACAAAAGACCTCTCATTATTTACCGTTACAGTGCTCGTATCGCATTATATAAAACATCTTCTGAGAAAGAATCAAATTAGCCATTTTACCTTGTTGGTAGTGTACCCTTTATGCTATAGCCTAGCATGAAGGCTCGTTATTAAATAGAAGAAATGCAGAATCCTTTGTACATTTATTAATGTGGAAATACATGGATCCAAAGGGAGCTCGATGTTGCAACCTAACTCAGATAAGAAGTTCGCAATATCAAAGTTGACTTTATATATCACGACCGCAGAGTGGCGGACAAGAGAGTCCGTTTATTAATCGGGGATTTACCGCCGCGAGGAAAAGTACTGGTGGTGAACTCTGCCAGGCTGGGGTTAATGACGAAATGACAAAGATAGACTCTGTCGACTGTGAGACAGATGATGTTAGTCACGCCCTGTTCGTGACGTCAAAGAGTCCAACTTGTGAGCCAGTCATTTTATTTAATTTAAGAAGGAAGCAAATTGCTTACCAACATTATTCAGATTCATTCCCGTTATAAATCAATTTAGTAATTTGGAAACCTAGAAATGGGCCTTCGATAGAATCGTAAGAATTCGATCTATGCTTCAACCAATGAAAAAAAAAAAAAAAAAAAAGGAAGCCGCATCATGTGAACGTGGGAATTCCCCACTTCAGGAATAACGACAGTGAATTTTTAGCCTACTTTTCACATTTTGTAAAAATGAGGAAAAAGTAGACTTATTAAATCGATCTGGGCAAAAGTGTGTCTGTCTGTCCTTCTGTCTGTCTATCTGTGTGTGGGTGACCCTGTATCAACTCCTAAACGGCTGCAGCTATCGAAACCAAATTAGGTAACTTATGAGTAAAGATCTATACCAGAATATCTCAATGCCATATTTGAAAATGATGTCAGTGCTACCAACTGCTGAAAAATCGCAACTGAAATTTGAGCTCCATGTTGGATATCTTGGAAGGTATGCATGGGAGCTATTTCAAAATTGGAACACGTATAGGCTAGACGCTAGATAATAATATTTCAGTTTAATTTCCAGGAGGCCAAACAGGACAGTGTTGCCAAAATGTTTCTAAGACTGCTGATAGGTCCAATTTTTAAATGCTTATAACTTCTACACTATCAATTGGAATTCAACCAAATTTCGTATGTACTATGTGCACATAAACAGATATGACTGAGCGTATTCTTGAGAGCCACGAGGGCTGCCAACTGTTAATGAATGCTCTCAGTTTCTTTTATCAAAATACCAATATATCAGAAAGTATGCAAGCCGACAGCTTTAAACTATGCAGACGTATAGTACCTGACAATCTATATTAATTTCGAGTAACTAATATACGTCAGTGCTACCAACATGAGTCTAAGCCTGCTGATAGGTCCAACTTTAAATACATGTAACTTCTATACTAACTAGTGGATTTCATTCAAAATTGGCACAGCAATAGATCAGATTATTTCTGACCAACACATGCATGACATTGTTGCCAACATGATTTTACGCATGCTGTTAGATCCAATGTCTAACTGCATGTAACGTCAATGCTATCCATTGGACTTCAACCAAATTTTGTATTCTGTACCTTAAGAGATGGAACTAAGAATATATTCAGTCACCAGGGCTGCCAACTGTAGTGCTCTATTAGGCTACCTATGCCAGGTATACTGTATTTCGAACTAATTAGAAATTTCAATATTACCAACTTAATTTCGTCATTATTCTAGATAGATCCATTTAGATTAATCATTGGCATGAATCTTACATTTTAAGAAAAGTAGGCTCTTTAGTTCGTCACGGAACTTCTTGTTAATTTTTATGTCAGTGGAATCCTTTTGAACCGTTACGCGCGTCTCTACGTGATTTTTTGGCCGATCGTGAAAAAAATCAGTCCCCACTTCTCTGAAATGACAGCAAATGCTTAATTAGCCGTAGCCAAGTTGAGGAGGTGTTCAATTCTGGTCCAGGCAGAGGAGAGAAAACCTGTGTCAGTTTGTGCTCCATATTTCGAAAATTTCTATAAGTATTGAGATTAATAAGTTAGTTAACCAGTGAACTGAGAATAGGTTATGCACTATTGTGAAGGAAACTACTTCAACGGACTGTCGGGCGAATGAAGTATCCTGATGCAGTAGCTAAGTTAGGGTAGACTTGTTGAGTCGAGTAACGTACAAACGGTACGCGCAACAGGGTGATTTATGCAGTGGTCCTGTTTAATGTGTATAAGTTAAACTGTACATTCTACAGCCCACCTTCATCGCCAGGAAGATTGGAGACCGGAGTCAAGGTGCCCAGGCGTTCGACAATTCAGGAGTAATGCAGCCCGCCATTCCGATCGAGGAGTAGAAAAGATCCAAGCGGGGTATGCCTACGTAGCAGGGATGCTGAGCTGAAGGAATGAAATGTGGAAATTTGAAGCCATTCCTTTTTCAAGTGTTACCTATACAAATTGTCTTTGATGCATTTCGTGTCGACCGACTGAAAAGCAGCAAAGACAATCTGAAGGAATGAGTATCCTATTTTCAATATTCAGTAGCCTAAGTTGAAACCTTGAGTCAATAACCAGTTGTACTTTAATCACAGTACCGGTTTCGGCCAAATTGTGATCTTCTTCAGCATTATGCAATACAATTCGAAAAGAAACAAGACTTACATACAAACAATTCGATGCACATATAATAACCACGTAACTTAAGTGTTTCAAATGTTTATATTTTCCACTTTTTTCTGACTTCTTATAATTTGTTACTCTTTTCTATCTTATTCTTCTTTTTAGATCTTCTTTTATCATCTTAAATGATCTTGTCGACTTCGTCGTTACGCTGGGGTCTGGCGTTACGTTACGGTGACGGGACGAAATGTACCCAGATGCACTGAGGTGTGTGACGTCATAGTACCGCTTGGTGCATGTGTTCCCCGACAATCTCTACTTCGTTAGTATAAGACAAAAATCCCCGATTCTTGGTTGTTACGGGTAATCTCGAGAACCACTGGATGGATTTTGATGCGGTTTTCACCACTCTGTAAAGGATATCTCGAGGAAAGATTGTATAAAAAATAACTTATGTATGATCAAAGGAAGCCAAGCAGTAACGATTTCAGTGAAAAAGTCGAAAACAACCTTGGCTTCCGTGCGCTTCTTAAGCTTACGCTGGGCAAACCGTTAAAATTATCAATATAATATGAGCGTAAGAATTGGTCAGCATGAAAAGTTCTACAAAACGTCTCCGAGAGCATATCTCTATCTTCAATACATCGCTCACTATAAGTGTTTTTAGACTGGATGATAGGGGCTCGTCCCCGCGCTATCTGGTGAGCGTGACGGCATCCCTCGCGCTTGACCTTGCTTTGCCCTTGGTTTGCACTTGCCGTTCGCGAGTAATTTGAAACAAGATAAGCAAGATAAGTATTATGCAGATAATTTTCTAACATGTCCAGCCTTTCTAGCATTTTTCAGCATTTGTAGCATTTAAAATGATACAAAGTCTAGTCTTTAAGACTGACTGTCACTTTTTATTCTACTTTTTAGATCAAGCTGCTTTATATCAAGATTTATATCTTTCATTTTATAACATATTGTAACAGATCCGATTTTTAGCATACTTTTCACATTTTGCAAAAATGAGGAAAAAGTAGGCTTATGAGATCGATCCGGGAAAATGTGTGTCTGTCTGTCTGTCTGTCCTTCTGTCTGTCTGTCTGTCTGTCTGTCTGGCTGGCTGTGTGTGTGTGTGTCCCCCCCCCCTATCAACTCCTAAACGGCTGCAGAAATCGAAACCAATTTTAGTATAAGTAAAGATGTATACCGGAATATCTCACGTCCATATTTGAAAATGATGTCAGTGCTACCAACTGCTGAAAAAACGCACTAGAAATTTGAGCTCCATGTTGGATATCTTGGAAGATATGCATGGGAGCTATTCCAAAATTGGCACACATGTTGATAATACTATTGCAGTTTAATTTCCAGGAGGCCATACATGACAGTGTTGCCAACATAATTTTAAGCCTTATGATAAGTCCAATTTTTAAATGCATATAACTTCTACACTATCAATTGGATTTCAACCAAATTTTGTATGTAATATGTGCACATAAACAGATATGACTGAGCGTATTCCTAAGAGCCACCAGGGCTGCCAACTGTTAATAATTGCTCTCTCTATTTTTTATCCAAATAGCAATATATCAGAAAGTATGCAAGCCGACAGCTTTTAAACTATGCACACGTATAGTACCTGACATTTTAGATTAATTTGGAGTAACTTATATACGTCAGTTCTACCAACATGATTATAAGCTTGCTGATAGTACCAGTTTATAAATACAAGTAACTTCTATACTCTTAGTTGGATTTCAACCAAATTTCGTATGTGCTATGTGTAACATAACAGATATGACTATAAGTATTCTTAAGAGAAATCAGGGCTGCCAACTATTAGTAAATGCTATCTATATTTGTTTTACCCTAATATCAATATATGAGAAAGTATGCAAGCCAACAGCTCTATACTTTGCACGCGTATAGCACCTGACACTCTAGATTAATTTGGGGTAATTAATATAAGTCAGTGCTGCCAACATGATTCTATGCTTGCTGATAGGTCCACTTTTAAAATGCATGTAACTTCTATACTAACAAATGGATTTTATCCAAAATTGGCACAACAAGATATCGTAATATTTCCGATAGTTTCTGACCAGCACACGCATGACATTGTTGCCAACATGCTTTTACGCGTACTGATAGATCCAACGTCTAACTGCATGTAACGTCCACTGGACTTCAACCAAATTTTGTATTCTGTACTTTAAGAGATGGAACTAAGAATATATTCAGTCACCAGGGCTGCCAACTGAAGTGCTCTATTAGACTACATTATACCAGGAATATTTCGAACTAATTAGACATTTCGATATTACCAACTTAATTTCGTCATTATTCTAGATAGGTTCATATACTGTAGAATAGTCATTGGCATGAAAAGTAGGCTCTTTAGTTCGTCACGGAACTTCTTGTTAAAATTTGTAAAGTGTTTCAGCCTTTAGACTGTTAGTATTTTAAGTAATTATTTTGATAACAACTTTTGATAAGGACATTTTGTATGTAAGTCTTGCCTCCTTTCATATTTCACAATATAACGCTGAAGAAGGGTCACAATGTTGCCGAAACCGGTACTGTGATTAAAGTACAACTGTTTATTGACTCAAGGTTTCAATTTACTGAATATTTAAACTTCGTCAATAAGTACAAGGGCTGCCATGGTTATATTCTTGGCTTTTCATATCCTATTTTCATTTATTTGAAATTTTGGTTGGGGTTGGTAAGGCAACAGACATATTTAAAATTTGTAAATTTTTGTTTTTGTGTTATTTAAGACAGGGTTAGTTAGTTATTTGAATTATGTTTAAATACTGACGTGCCAGTGAAAGTAGTGTCTTGACGCGGGATCACTTTATAGTAGAAGCCAAGAGGAGAGAGTAATCTGCGATTTAACTTCAGGGATGTTTGGACATCAGCACATATTAGTGGGGTTTAACGTGTTTGTGAGAGGAGACTGGTGTTTCTTTAGGTGAAATTTTAATGGGCCAGGCAAATTTTAACAAGCTGTTTGCAGTATGTGTGGACGGGGCCATCAGCTATTGCCACTTAGCGTAGGCCTAATTAATGTCAAGTTTGAGTTTTTCTTGGTTTTTGGATTTTGAATCAGGATTTTATTTAAGGCAGGCAGTGATCTAGGATGTCTTAAAAGTGTGTGAGTCAGGTAAGTGTGTTTAGAGTTAGGAGGTTGTGCTCAGGAGTGTAACGTGGAGGTGTGATTCCCACAGTTTTTAGTGGAGGTGATTCCCACAATTCTCAGAAGGATACTTGTTGACCAAAAAATGTGTATATGGAGTATTTTTTTTGGCGTGTGGCCTCCTGAGAGGCCGAGTGCAGGTCTTTCTAGTCGACGCCCGTGGGCGACCTGCGCGTCGGGATGAAAGATGGAACGGATGAAGATGAATGAAATTCGACAAGGATGTGGTAGGAAGCGGCCGTGGCCTATCAGAAGGTACCGTCCTAGCATTTGCCTGGTGTTGAAAATGGGAAACCACGGAAAACCATTTCAAGGACGGCCGACGGTGGGGCTCGAACCCACGCGTCTACCGAGCCAGCAGAGAGCTTGGCCCCATGACCTAACACTGCGCTTTAGCCAGCGTAGCCACTACTGTCGGTTATATGGAAGTGTTATTCCCACAGGTTAAGGGGGGGGGGGGGGACCATACGCTGGGGTATTTGCTGCGGCAGAGCCTTGTATGCCTCGAGTCCCTCACAGGTGGTATCTTGAGGATCCCTGTTTTGTTTCGTCGCGACGACTCTCGAAGGAAGACTAATGGCAGCGAGACTTTTTTTGGGCACATGTCTCCGTTTTCAGGCCAGATCTGTTGTGGAGTGTGAGGGATGTTAATTTGCTCACCTTCATTGTTTACGTGGAAAAGATTGCCCTGGCCGCATTTGTTTCGCTGAAGTTGGTCAGCTTAAGTATTAAATGTTTGTGAAAACATTGCAGCCTGGTTCCTTAAAGTTTGATTTGTTTACGCTAATTAAATTCAGGGGTGTGAATGGTTTTCCAAGGCAATGAAACTTTATCCCGAAGGATTCAGTGGTAGATCATGTTCACTTTGAAGCACGATGTTTGTTTGTAGATATTTCTTTGTGCAAATTTCATTTTATTTAAAATCATGGTGGGACTGCGGCGGACCGCGCAGTGTCTGTGTCTTGAGTTAGGGGAAGGCAACCCGTATTCAAGTGTTTCCTAGCATTGGACAGGGACCCAGCAGGATTCGGGTCAGTCACGATGGTGATGATACGTGTGTATTTGGGTGTGTTTGTGTGAGTATAAGGGTAGGGCACGTCAGGAAGTGTTTTGTATTTTTAAGTAGCTTTGTCCTCTGTATTGCTTGGCGCTTTCCAACACCCAACACAGGAACATGAACTGGTTAAGGAAATGATCCTGAACTAATGGGTATTCATTCCTGACGTTAACACAACAACATAACGAGTATATAGCGAAGATAACCTGAGTACACCATGAATATGCCATGAGAACATTGATTTCAGTCTGGATTTAAATTCTTGAGGTTGATTCGATGTTTTTAAATTTGAATGGCGTATTTTAAGCAATGGATCCAGGGTTGTGTCCTTGTGAGGGGACCGGGTCGCTTTAAAAAAATCGGTGGTTGTTTCATTTAATTTTTATTTTTTAGTGAGGGGTGCTAACATTTTAATTCATTAAGTAGTGGTTAGTTTTAGTCAATAAATTCTCTGTTTTGTTAAAATGCCCTGACGTGTGATTTGTAGTTATGTCCCTGTGATTCCATCTCGAAAGTCCTGGGATGGTAGTTTAAATTAATCATATGGACTGAGCGGGACCCCAAGAAGAATGTCCCATCCTAGAAGAAAGGACAAGTTGTTTGAGTACAGTAAATACACACTTGAGAATTTAAAATGCTCTCATGATCTTGTGGACTAATAATTGACGATGAAGTCAGCTTGTCGAAGTGTTTCATACCAGAGTGTAGCCTAGCTGTGTGCCACAGCTGATTCGCCATGAAATATTGGTCTCAAGTCTCTGTAGAGCCCCGCCACTCCATCTCTTAAGCAGCAAACACATCAGTTTCCTCAGACACAAGAGTAAGAGGGTTGGTAACATACGCCAATGCCAGCTTTGGGGAATACACGCGTTACTCTTAGCACCGTAACCTGCAGTGGCGTAATAACGGGAGGTGATCGGGGGGATCAATTCCTCCCCAAGACCTAAATAATGAAAATATGAAATTTCATGAATTAATAGGCTATTGTAGCTTTCTTAAACTTCCTTCGGAGGGGAAGTAAAGCCGGCGGGCCCATGTCGTAGATTTAGGGCTCGTAACAGTACTCCCTGTGGGGATCCCACTGATGAGCCAGTCTGGTGTTCCTAAGCGAAACCCCACACAAGACACGGCACAAACCTAGAAACTTTGCTGAGTTTTAATTCACTGGCCGTGAAAGCCAATGTGCCATGTTTTTTGGAAGCCTTTATAGAAAGGTGAAAGGCTGCTTGAGCTGTTAGATCTCGCAGTAAAGAAGTTCAGGTGCGCTTCATAAGAAGGGAGGTAGTGCACAGTTCGCTACTCCTGTGGGGGTCCGGGCATGGACACCAAGAGCCCGCTCATGAGCCAGCTTGGTGTTCCCAGGCGAAACCCCACACAAGACACGGCATAAACCTAGAAACTTAACATGTTTCGAATTCATAAACACAACCCAGCGCTTACTGTTTGCCGCCAATTGGCAAGGCCTTTTAAGCTATCTACAGTTTACTAGACATAAACAGTGCATAAATTCTACGCCAAGTTATTGTATCTCCACATTGCTAAAGCATTTTATGCTGCCTGTACCCTATGTACACTTTACTAAATCAAAATATCTTATCTATTGTAAATACAGTGAAATCGTTTAGTAAACTGCATATACAATGAAATGGCCTATCAATTTAAGTCCGAAACGCGGTTACGGTAGACTAAATAAGCGTTTAATTCCTAAACAAACACGTAGGCCAATAAACAGTATTTTACACTAGTAACAAACTCGGTAGGGTGCAGAGCAATCAATGAAATCTGTATCTCAGTTTCGACAAAAATATCAGGTACCACTTCTTGTTTAGCAGGGCAGTACAATTGGTAGTTTGTAGCTAAAGTTGTAGGTTGTTTGGTTTAGAAACGCTCTATCATGTTAAAACGTTCGCCGCTGGGTGTCAGTGACAGAGGCGTCTGATGGCCAAAGTTTGAACTACTTGAAATTGAACTTTGATTCATCCTCATTCATTTCATCTCTCATTAACTCCTCTCGTGAGTTTGGCGTCAGGAAGGGCATCCGGCCATAGAAACCATCAGCCACGTGGAATTTCATCGCATATCATCCCCGATCCTGTTTGGAATCGGGACTAACAAGGGGTAGATAGGCTATAGAATATTGTAGTTTTCAGTCGCTCAGTACAAAAATCATTCCAATTACTGGAATATGTGAAAAATAACCTGACATGAATTAGTCTACATGTGATTAAGATTTATATACATTGTTACGGACTGTCGGAGAAGAAGAAAACTAATGGGTGACATGTTTCGCTTGTCAAACGAGCATCATTAGATCCAAATAGTCTTTGCAAGACAAATAGCTCTATAAAACACTACCAAACCTACAGTGACACCCACAGACAGTCTGGTTGGTTGGTTGGTTGGTTGGTTCCTTAGTTTAGGGGCTGCGACAACGCGGTCGTGTAGGCCCGTGTACTTTGGGTGTGTGTAGAATCTGTCTGATAAATGGGGATAATTGTGATGACTGTATTAGTGTGTGTTATCTGTTTTAATTCAATTAAGGACTGCAGACGATAATTTCAAGTGATTCCTTTCGCTACCATATGCTACCGTCCACGACACCTAGCTGTGAACTTGGCTACTACTAGATGCCATCGCAACCAGCGCTTGGTGACGAACGTTGGAACTTAAAAGCATTAATCAAACTTAACCTACACATTTAGGCTTCACACAAGTGTAGTTAGTGGAAGGTTCCTTTTCATGCCATAAATCTATGACAAGGGACCGCCGGTTTTACTTCCCCTCCGAAGCACCCCGTATTTTGTGTACATAAAAAGTATTATTTTGTATCAAATATCTTATGTAATAGTTTTCATGTTAGTGCATATAAATAGCCTGTTACTTGTTTTCCCCGCTAATGTAATTGGGAACAATTTGTGTTGACCAACTGAAAAGCTGTCTTTAATAGAATTAAGCAACACTTAAATTCTCTCGTATAGGGCCTAAATTAACGAGAAACCCACCCCGGCTTCGCCCGGTATCCTTAACGGTTTACCCAGCGTAATTGATATTCATTCACTCGAGATTTTGTTTTATAGGCTACTGAGTAGAGATACAGTATTCATTTTTTAGCCTACTTTTCACATTTTGCAAAAATGAGAAAAAAGTAGACTTATGAGATCGGGCAAATGTGTGTCTGTCTGTCTGTCTGTCTGTCTGTCTGTCTGTCCTTCTGTCTGTCTGTCTGGCTGTGTGTGTGTCCCCCCCTATCAACTCTTAAACGGCTGCAGCAATCGAAACAAAATTTGGTAGGAGTAAAGATCTACACCTGAATATCTCACGGCCATATTTGAAAATGATGTCAGTGCTACCAACTGCTAAAAAATCGCAATTGAAATTTGAGCTCCATGTTGGATATCTTGGAAAGTATGAATGGGAGCTATTTCAAAATTGGCACACGTACAGACCATAATATTTCAGTTTAATTTCCAGGAGGCCAAACATGGCAGTGTTGCCAAAATGATTATAAGCCTCCTGATAGGTCCAATTTTTAAATGCATATAACTTCTACACTATCAATTGGAATTCAACCAAATTTCGTATGTTGTATGTGAACATAACCAGATATGACTGAGCGTATTCTTAAGACCTACCAGGGCTGCCAACTGTTAATAAATGCTCCTAATTTATTTTATCCAAATACCAATATATCAGAAAGTATGCAAGCCGACAGCTTTAAACTATGCACACGTATAGTACCTGACATTCTATATTAATTTGGAGTAACTTATATACGTCAGTGCTACCAACATGATTCTAAGCCTGCTGACAGGTCCAACTTTAAATACATGCAACTTCCATACTATCATTTGGATTTCAACCAAATTTCGTATGTGTTATGTGTATCATAACAGATATGACTATGCGTATTCTAAGGAGCAACCAGGGCTGCCAACTGTTAATATGTGCTGTCCCTATTTTTGTTACACTAATATCAATATATCAGAAAGTATGCAAGCCAATAGCTCTAAAATTTGCACACGTATAGTACCTGGCATTCTAGACGAATTTGGAGTAACTAATATACGTCAGTGCTGCCAACATGATTCTAAGCCTGCTGATAGGTCCAATTTTAAAATGCATGTAACTTCTATACTAACTAATGGATTTCATTCAAAATTGGCACAACAATAGATCATATTATTTCAGATTATTTCTGACCAATACATGCATGACATTGTTGCCAACATGATTTTACGCGCGCTGTTAGATCCAATGTTTAACTGCATGTAACGTCCATGCGATTCATTGGACTTCAACCAAATTTTGTATTTTGTACCTTAAGAGATGAAACTAAGAATATATTCAGTCATCAGGGCTGCCAACTGTAGTGCTCTATTAGGATACATTATGCCAGGTATACAGTATTTCGAACTAATTGGAAATTTCGATATTAGCAACTTAATTTCGTCATTATACTAGATAGGTTCATATTCTGTAGAATAATCATTAGCATGAAAAGTAGGCTGTATAGTTCTTAACGGAACTTCTTGTTATTCATAAGTACATATTAGTATGGTGGAGTCCTTCAATAGACTTTTGTGAACGAATATTGCTTTTTAACTACTATACTCTTAACACTTTAATTAAAGGAATACTGATTTCAGCAACGATAAATTTAGCCTTGAGGATAACTTACTGCATGCATTTGTATTTACAAGGATCAATGCACATGAGGAAGTGTGAGCTAAACCTGGCCTTAATCCTTGAAACTCCACTTCACAAAGGTAAATCTACTGTTGCTCTTTAACAAAGTTTCCTAGAATGAAACAAGCAAGCTCTAAAGAAGGAAAATCCCAATTCCTTGATCTGGTGAGGATTACTCAGACTATTAGTCTTAACATGGGCCGTATCACTGCTAACCATTAGCCCAAACAGCTTCTGCAATTAAAACAGAACCAAGATATATTTGCTTTTACTCTGGAGGGAAATATATCTTTCCTTTTATTCTCTTTTTACCGCGAAAGGGTAGGTGTGGAGGAGGGGAGGGGGGTTACACAAAGGGGTAAGGCAAGTGACAGAAAGATTATATTAAGAGGGGGTCCAGAATAGGCGCTAGAGGGAAGCACAGGGCAAAACAAAAGCCGGTGCTGGCTTAAAGGAACAAGAAAAACAAAAGAATGTCGCTATTACTGTGTGTGAGATACAATGGAATAGGACGGAAGACGTTAAAACAAAGCAAGGCGATGATGAAAGACCGGAAGTAAGAGAGTGAATGAATGAAAGAATTGAATATAATGCTTGGAGAGGAGAAATTAACTCCACGGCGATATTCATGTCGGGACTAATTATCCTGTACACGCATTTTATGTGGGCACAGCAAGGCTTAACATTTATGGATTACTACTTCTTTCCATTTTTAGAGCTTGGGAACATAGTGGTCATCAACACTAGGGTCAGGCAAATTAGTTTTAGTTCCGCTCTGTAACAGAAGCTTTCGCATGACCGGTTCCAGCTCCCACCAAGCCCACTCTAGCTGAAGTCTCTCTTCTGAGTGAGAGTCCAAGTCTCGATAATGATGGAATTCATTATTCTCGGCCTTGTAGAAGTTGTCAATGTAAAGAAAATACCCAGCTGCTGCAAAGCCCTCCGTTCCAGCCCTCAGACCATAATTAAATATCTAGGCTGAGCCGGGATTGGAAACCGGACCTCTGAGGTGACAGCCAAGATTGTCAAAGGAACAATGCTTTACTTTCACACAAAATAACTGTAGCTTCGCTACTATTTTTTGTTAAAGATAGCTTTGAAGCTATTTTTCAGTGTTGCCTTCATCATCATCATCATCATCATCATCATCATCATCATCATCATCATCATCATATCTTGTCCAGCTACTTCTTCTCCTATTTCTCCACGGTTGCCTCTGTTTCCACCATTCCTCTTCAGTAATTGTATTCCAGTGTCCAGTCTTCTAATCCTTACACTGTTCTTGACAGAGTCTAACCATCTTGCTCTGGGCTAAGGACGCTGACCACTACACCACGGAGGCAACGTTAATAATAATAATAATAATAATAATAATATCGTATGGCCTCGGGTGCCAGGTGCAAGCTTTGTTAATTGACCCCCAGAGGGCAGCTTGCATGTCGAATTTTATCGCTCCTTGGAGCGCTATGAATGTCAAGGACGTTAGATATCTAAGCTCCTTGACAATATAGGCCTAGCGCTTTCTAGCAGAGAAAGGAGGAACTTTTAGTGTTGGCGGAAAATCCCGAAAATAATTTTGCCATTCAAATGGGTTCTTTAACATGCCAACAATGTAGACTATGACATGCGTACTGTGATTTTTGTCGCCTTCAGAGATCACTTACCACGGCCAGAAGCGAACCTGAAAGCTTGGGGTTGGTAGTCCGACACGATAACCACTCAGCCACCATGGCAAGCCGGTTTTGTGTTGATCGACTGAAACCTACAATAGGCCTATTAATTATTTTTGGTGAGTCGCCTCCGTAGTGTAGTGGTCAGCGTGCTTAGCTGCCACCCCGGAGGTCCGAGGTTCGATTGCCGGCTCTGCCATGAAATTTGAAAAGTGGTATGAGGACTGGAACGGGGTCTACTCAGCCTCGGGTGGTCCAAATGAGTAGAGGGGTTTGATACCCACCTCAGCCATCCTCGAAGTGGTTTTCCGTGGTGTCCCACTTTGTCTCCAGTCAAATGCCGGGATGGTGGTCTACCTAACGTAATGCCAAGGCTGCCTCCTTTCCTCTTCCTTGTCTCTCCCTCCCAAGCTTCCCATCCCTTCCTATCCCTCATAAGGCCCCTGTTCGCTTCCCAGGTGAGGCCGCCTGGGCAAGGTGCACGTCCCACCTCCCCAGTTGTATCCCCCGATCCGATATTTCAAGCTCCAGGACACTGCCCTGGAGACGGTAATGGTGGGATCCCTCGCTGAGTCCGAGGGAAAAGCCAACCTGGAGGGTAAACCGACTAAAATAATAATAATAATAATAATAATAATAATAATAGAGCGATTGACTCTACCCAGAAGCATAGGCGGACGTGGGTTCGTTGACATTGATAATCAGATGAAACGACAGATAGTCAGCCTTAGGGAGTACTTCTACGCAGAAGCGAGGTCATCTGTGAGGCGGACAGATCAACGCCACTGGTCTTGTGTCAGCAGGAGATCAACACCTTCTACATACTGACCTTCAGAAGATGGAAGCATGGAAAGCAAAACCTTTGCACGGAAGACATCCAAATGAGGTGAGTCAAGCAAATGTTGATATAACTGCGTCAAACTACTGGCTCACTTCAGGACAGAACTTTCCAGAAACTGAAGGTTTTATGCTAGCAATTCAAGACCAAGTCATCCCTACAAGGAACTCCAGTACCTCAAGTTCATTGTAAAAGATCCCGCTGTACCAGATATAAGTGCCGCTACGGATGTCAACAGTCAGAAACAATACAGCATATTACATCTGCATGTAGATATTTCCTGGCAACAGAGCACAAACAAAGGCATGATGCAGTTGCTAAAATCTTGCATCAGGAGTTGGCTGATAAGTTTCAGCTTCTGAAGGGAAAGAAAGTTCCGTACCACCAATATCTGCCAGACTGTGTTCTTGAAAACAATGAATCCTACAAGCTGTATCGGGACCGAACTATTTTGACTGATCAATCGATATCACACAACAGGCCGGATCTGGTGGTTGTAAACAAGAAAACCAAGCAAACTACATTGATTGATGTTGCTATTCCTAACAACAAGAACCTCCAGTCAAAACACATTGAAAAGATCAGCAAATACAGCGAGTTGGTCGACCCTATCAAAAGACAATGGCATGTAGAGCGAGTAAAGACCATACCTATCATTTTCTCGAGTACGGGCGTGATCCCAAGTACCTTGCTTCGAGGCCTTAAAGAACTGGTTCTGGATACTCGGCTGTACAAACTAATGCAGAAGGCAGTAGTTCTATCAACAACTAGAATCGTTCGGAAGTTCATGGGTGGCGAAATTCCAGCTTAGAAGTTGCTCTTTCCGTAACTATACTATGGTTCCCTGAAGCCCGTATAGTTATGTTGTAATGTACCAGAAATGTGTTATATGTACTGTATAAACCGAAAATAATAATAATAACATCGTATGGCCTCGGGTGCTGGATGCAAGCTTAGTTAATTAACGGCCAGAGGGTACCTTGCATGTCGAGCGCTATGAAAGTCAAGAAGGTTAGATATCTAAGCTCCTTGTCACTATAGCGCTTTCTAGTAGAGAAAGGAGGAACTTTTTGTGTTGGCGGCAAATCCTGAGATTAATTTTTCCATTATGAACACGGCCTACTGAATTCTAATGGGTTCTTTAACGTGCCAACAACTTATGACATGCGTACCGTGATATCTGTCGCCATTCAAAAATCACTTACCACGGCCAGGAGCAAACTTGCAAGCTTGGGGTTGGTAGTCCGACAAATCTACAATATTAATAATTTTTGGTTTATTTATTTATTTATCGTATGGCTTTTTTTTTAGTGCCGAGAGTGGCCGAGGACATGTTCGGCTCGCCTGAGTCTGTAGCTGCTTCCAGCGGACACCCTAAAGGGTGAGCTACCAGTTCCGTTCAATTTCAAGTAGTTCCAACTTTCACCACCAGATATCAATGATACCTAGTGGCGAACGTTGGAACTTTGATAGAGCGTTCTGACGAAATCTAACCTAACAAATTTTGCTTTACACAAGTTTAGTCTGTGAAAGGATCTTTTACGTGCCATAAATCTATGACATGGGACCGCCGACTTTACTTCCCCTCCGAAGGAAGGCATACTGAAGGATTTTTAACGCTCTTAAAAATTCGACGATTTTGGCCGGGTTTGAACCCCCTATCTTGGGCATAGCAGTTCAGCATGCTACCGACTACGCCACCGAAGCCGCATAATTTTTGGTAAGTAACGGTGACTGTAACTACGTTACTATTGAAGGTATCCTGCCCAACACTGTGGAGAACTGTTTGCCCAGCTCTGTTCTAAGCATTGTACAGTACGGGGAACTTTATTCTAATGACCATTTAAAGTTACATGTTTAACAAGAAGGTTAAGCAAGCGTAAAATTGTTGGAGTTATTGCATGGTCTATGAGCAGTGTTAACGATGTAGGAATGTTGACCTGAGGGCTCGCACGCTGCGTGACGTGTGGGGCACACATAATCACATCGTGCACACCACACTGAGCCTTATGTGCCCTGCCAGCAGGGATTACATGTTCCGCCGAGCTGAGAAAATAGGCTACATCAAGCTTTACCTCCTAACATGACTGACTCTAACAAGTCAAAGTGAACTATTTTCAGTTTTCACGGACACAAATTTAAGCACCTACCGGTGTAACTTAAACTGTTGGCACAGCAGAAAAGACGAGAATAACAGCATTTGAAATGTGGTGTTACAGGAGAACGATGGCGATCATATCAATAACCTCGTTTATCCGGGCTAAGTGGGACTGGAACTGATCCGGATTTTCGAAAATCCAGATAATCCGAAAAAATAAAAAGCAAATACATGTTATAAAATCTTGGTTGGTTGGTTCTTAAGTTTAGGGGCTGCGACAACGCGGTCATGTAGCCCCGTGTTCTTTGGGCGAGTGTAGAATCTGTCTGATAACCGGTGTTAATTGTGATGTCTGTATTAGTGTGTGTTATCTGTTTTTTTTTAAATTTAAGTACTGCAACTTAGAATTTTTCAAATAGTTCCTACTTTTGCCGCCAAGTGCCACCGTCAACGACTACTAGGCCAAGTTCAGAACTCAGCTACTAGACGCCACCGCAGTCGGCTCTTTGCAACGAACCTAGAAACCTAAGAGCGTTGTTTACATTCTTAACCTATCCAATTTAGTTTCACACAGGTGCAATTAGTGGAAGGTTCTTTAACATGCCATAAATCTATGACATGGGACCGCCGGCTTTACTTCCCCTCCGAAGGAAGGCATACTGAGGGATTTTAACGCTCTTAAAAAATCCGACGGCTTCGGCCGGGTTTGAACCCGCTATCTTGGGCATAGAAGCTCAGCATGCTACCGACTACGCCACCGAAGCCGCTGTTTTAAAATCTATTAACATAAATTGTAATACCTTTTTTCAATTGTCCAAAAAATATATAAGAACGCTTTTCTTGCATTTACGACTGTTTAATGCTCAAAAATAATGTGTGAGTTTTTTCTGTTTTACATTTGTATAACATTTGCGCGCAGCATGATCACAAGACGTTTTTCTAACATCAGTTCTCAATTCCAGGCGAATGCCGGGACGGTACCGATCATAGACCGTGTCCGAATTACTTCCAATTCCTGTCCTTAACTATCCTTGGTGGAAAAGACATTCAAGAAGAGTCGACCCCGTAAAAGAAATACTGTACCCAGTGAAATATTTTGTCATTACCTTCGATCCGGATAAACCGGAGATATGGATTAATGAGGAACGAATAAACGAGGTTCTTGTGTAGTAACGAATGGAGAGGTATAATAATAATAATAATAATAATAATAATAATAATAATAATAATAATTAACAAGATTTGGTGATTTACACAAATTACAGAAGACAAGACGAATTCTGAGAAAAATACTGGAAGCCAAACGAAATAATAACGCAGAATATAGGTTACGACCAAATAGAGAGTTATATTTGAAAAGTGAAAAATTAACTGATGTAATGAGAAAGAGAAGATTAAAGTTTTCTGGGCACATCTATAGAATGGAAAATAATAGACTAACTAAACAGATCTTCAACTTACTGACTAGTTACAAATCCAAACCCACATGGTTCATTGAAATTGACAGAGATTTGACAAACGCCAACATTCAGACAGACACAATAGCAAACAGATCACTCTTCAGAGAAGCTATTCAAAAGGCAAAATTTCAAGAAAGGAAGAAATAAACAACTGGCAGAAAGTGGACTCAAGAGGAGAAAGATCGTCACTCTAGAAGGATGAAAGAAATTTGGAAACAATGGGAATTGAATACAATGGACAATAGCCAACGTTGATTCATCGTACGCTCCAAATGGGTTATTCGAAAGAAGAAGAAGGAGCAAACATGACTCGTACAAGTAAAGACAAAATTACCTCAGGTGGACAATCCACCCACTCTAAAGTGGCAACCAAGCATTCGGATTCTGGGGAGCTTGGACATACACGAGAGAGCAAGTCGGAGTGCCCTGGTAAACTTCCACGGAAACATCACACTTACATTGGCACTTTCAACATTCGGACACTGATTCAAACGGGAAAACTACACAATCTCACAACAGAACTCGTGATTCAGAAAATCCAAATTCTCGCCCTACAAGAAACACGCTTCACAGATTCAGAAACAATAGATTACAAGAATTACAGAATCTTCAAAAGTGGAACAAACAAGAAATTTGTCAAAGAATCACCATTATATGGCATGGCCTTCGTCGTAGACAAAAAAAGTTTTGGATTCAGTCAAAGACGTGAAACCAATTAACAATAGACTTAGGCTATGACCTTAACCCTTAACTATGGACGTGCGGTCAACATGACCGCGGTGGAAAAACAAACACGTGCCACACCTCGATTATCACCCTCCCAGTATATTTGCTTGCAGTACCTTTCTATGTCAAGAAGACATCTCCACTGCACTTATCTTATCCGTCATTAATAACCATGCAGCCGCAATAAGAAGCTGATGAGTTTCGTAGCGGCTTGGGTGGCCGCACGTCCACGGTAGAAGCAGTGGAGGAGCGTATCAACATTGCTGAGGAGAAGCTTGAAAAGCTTGAAAAACGGATAACTTGTCGTCTGTATCCACCAGCAAAGAAGGGAAAAACATATTACAAATACTATAGATGTTAAAAAAGCCAGTATGCTTGCAGTGTACGAGAAAGATCTGCTACGAATGTGTTGAGTGAGAGTAACATTGAGGGTCAAGTTTAGTGCTTGCAATAACCACCCCAACAAGAGATCAGTCTCATGTGTGGTTAATTTTCAATGCAGTGGTTATCAAACAGCTTTAATACCTAAGCTAGTGTCAATTTTGGTTGATAGTGTAAAGGATATGTGTGTTCAAATGGAACTGTGCATTCTGAGTAACGAAAATTGCTGCGACTGTAATCTGAAGGTATGAGGGTTCTACAAATTAACAAATGAAAACTATTGTTGTGGTTTTGGGTCGAATCAAGTGTAATTATTCAAATTAAAACAGCTAGAAATTTCTCTCATTAACCTTCCCTTCCGTAGCCACATTTATTTTGATGCGGTCTCTGTGACCTCACGTCCATGTTGACGTCACTGAAAATGTATACCGTATCCATAGTTAAGGGTTAAGAATCAAACACACAAACAAAAGCTACACCTTTATTAATGTACATGCACCGACGAATGCTGACAATAAGAAAGAGCCTGAAAAAATGGAAAGATTCTGGGAAGAACTTGAAACAGTTATGGCCAACATTCCAAAAGATTATGTGAAAATTCTACTCGGAGATTTTAATGCACAAATTGGCAGGGAACGCAAATACAAGAAGACAGTAGGATATTACCCAGCACACAGGTTCACCAATAAAAATGGCACGTGTCTCATTGAGTTCTGCCAACAAAACAACATAAAAATTATGTCCACCTCACTCCGGAAAAATCCAAAATAACAGAAAACATGGCGATCACCCATCCATCATTTAGGAGAATTTCAGATTGACTATGTGGCAATATCGTACAGTTACCAAAAAGAAATTCACGATGTGCAAGTATGCAGAGGTGCTAACATCGATTCTGATCATTATTTAGTAAGAGTCAAAATCAAATTCACACCCAAAGAAAATTCAATAGTAAAACACCGGTGATCCCATAATTTGATCTAAATAAAATCGAGGATTCCAAAATAACAGCAGAATGGGAAAGACAACCTGCGGAAAACTGGGAGTAATTTCAAACTAAAATCATCAAAACTGAGAGAGACCTAATCCATCTTCACAAATAACCAAAACGCCCTTGTTGGAATCAAGCATGCGAGAATGCGCTAGAAGAGAGAAAAAAGGTATTTCAAAACTACAATTGCAACAAATCAGAAGAAACACAGAAGAGCTTTTTCGATGTTCGCAAACAAACATGTAAGATTTTGAGAAAAATAAAAGGAAATACATCAACGACCAACGGAAGTCAATTGAAGACAACCTCCGAAATTACAACACACACGATTTCGCGAACCAAATCAAAGGTTATTCCTCACAGAACCTTTGCTTTGGAAACAAGATGGTAAAGCCTTGTCAAATGAAGAAAATTGCCAAGAACTAGCAAAATATTTTTCACAGCTTTTAAATTGTCAAGAACCCAAAGAGAGATTCCGGAAAATACAACCGGAAATCGCACCAGAAAACACGTCACCACCAACTGAAGAAGAAATGTATTCACACACCAAGAAACATAAAAACAATAAAGCATCAGGGGAGGACGGAATTGTAGCTGAACTTCTGAAAAATTTAGGCCCAAATTCACTCAAGGAAATTACACAAATAATTCTCAACATTTGGCAAACCAAAACAATTCCAGATGACTGGAAGACTGCTCTTATCCATCCACTACATAAAAAAGGCAACAAATCAGATGTAAACAACTATAGAGAGTCACGTACAAAATTCGGTCAGCTTGTTTCTTGGAAAGGACGCAAAAACAATTGGAACCCAAATTAGCTGAATATTAAGCAGGATTCAGACCAAACAGGTCATGTCCAGAACAAATTTTTAATCTCAAAACCATACTCAAAATGCGAGCCCTCAGACAAAAACCCATAGTATGTACATTTGTAGACTTCAAAAAAGCCTACGATTCGATAGATAGGACATCACTATTCCAAAATCTAGAAGAAAGGGGACTAGATCCTACAACCCGAGAACTCATAGAACAAACACTAACTGACACAAAGTCTAAGGTGAAATTTATGGGGATAATCTCAGAACCATTCTACATTCAAACAGGTGTGCGACAGGGTGATGGACTCTTTCCTATTCTGTTCAACGTCGTCCTAGACAACGTTATGGAAGAATGGGAGAAGGAACTCAAGACATGTGAATTTTGGAAGCCAATCCGACTGGGCTTTCCCAAAAACAACCTCTACATACCATACCTCGCATTTGCGGATGATCTGGTTTAACTAACCTTGGATGAGGAGACTGCTGTCAAACAGCTCGAGATACTTAAAGAAAGTGCAGAAAAGATGGGACTACAGATCTCGTTTGAGAAAACGAAATTCTTCTGTTCAAAGACAGATATCACGAGCCTGAAGCAAAATATGGGAAAATCGAAAGGGTACCACACTTTAAATACCTCGGAGAATTTGTCGAACCGACAGGCCTTGAAAAAGTCTCGCAACAAAATCGTCTCCAAAAAGTCAAAAAAGCATTAGGGTTAGTCCAAAACATCTGCAACAAAAAATATTTGTCAAAATACACAAACATTTGGCACTACAACACAGTCACAAAACCAACAGTCCTTTACGCAAGCGAAACTCTGACACTTAACAGCAAACATGAACTTGAAGACATCAAAAAGGAAGAGAGGAAGATCATTAGGAAAATTGTAGGAGCAAGCTATAGGCCTACGCAAGATGGTTACAGACTACAATCAATAAAAACAACAGAAACGTATTCAAACATCGAAATTAACATTAAGAAAAGACGAATTAAATTCTTTGGACATCTCACTAGACTACCAGAAAATCGATTGACGAAAAGGATAATAGATTATTTGACCACACTCAAGAACTCAACACCTTGGTTAGAGGAACTTCGAAAGGACCTCAAGAACGCAAACATAAGTTTACCTGACATTTTAGAAAGGGATAGTCTGGCATCTGGCACAAAGTAAAAAAAAATGGGAAGTTATATCAGAGCAACCACAACAAAAACAGTACAGACCAAAGAGGTCGGAACAAAGCAAACAAGCCTTCTCGGAAAGAATGAAAGTCTATTGGAACAACAAGAGGAACCAAAAGAAAAGTTGATTGAGTCATTTGCTTAACGTCTTCTATGTATTGGGAGAATTCGCTTCAAATAAATAAATAATAATAGACTAATAATAATAATAATAATACTTGTAGTGGCATAACAACGTAGCGAAAGTAGTACATCAAGCTTTTGCGCGACGATATGGTTTTGTTGAGATGGTTGACCCATATTATAAATGCAGACCTGATCAGGTTCTGAACATTGCTTAGCCAAGATCTTATGGGATTCCACTATAATTACTGATCGTTCTGTAGAAGCCTTGTGATATTCGATAAGGAATCACACAAGGCTACCATCGTCGATGTTGCTATTCCACTCGATGATAACATACAGAATACAGTTGCTGAGAAAAGGCGCAAATACCAGCCACTTGCCGCTGAGCTCAGTCACATATCCTGTACGGCCTAAAGGAAGTTTTCGTCCTCCCAGTGGTTGTCTCTGTCAATGGTTCAGGAACAAAGGACGGAGAAAATGCAAAGGAGAGCCTTGGCTTGAAGAGGAACCATTATGCAGTTAATGCAAAAGGCTGCCCTCCTTGGTACTGCAAATATAGTGCGAACGGTTTTGTCTCTTCAGTGACTCTGCACATCTTGAGATCCTGAACTATTATCAGTGTCTTTGGCTCACAAGGAGTCCGACGGTGATGGTTTTGTATTTTATGTAAATTTCATAATAATGATAATAATAAAAAAAATTACGAGCCTTACAGTAGTCGCATATGATGTGTAACATCTGGCATAGAAGAAACCTCACGTGAAATTGTTGATACACCGGTATTTTATAGTATTATTGGCACAAATATTAATCTATTGTAAAAGGGAGTGTTTTACAGATATTGTAGTTTATAATACGGAACTCATTTTATTAGATGATTTGTAGCTTCCACCAGCACTAGCCTAAATAAAGAATACGATATGGATCAACTAGATTAATAGACGCGACACCGCTCATAACCTTAAATTCCTTATAAACAGGACCGCTTGATTCTCAGACCAACACGTAATTTCATATGGATTCTGTTAAAATGAGTCATATTGATATGATAAATATCGTTTAAAATTATAATCTGGTAGCTAAAATATCTACCCCGTCCGGGATTCAAACCTGAGATCTCTAGATTCACAGTTATAAGCGCTAACCCCACGGCTATTTCGACTACTCAAATATTGTGCACACGATGATGACTTATTTCCACGTTCCAATAATAGGCTACTGCATTACGGAATTAAGTTTCATTTATATTTTGCTTGTTTCGATAATGTTCCTGCGTGAAATTGAGTTTAAAATGCCTTATAAACAGGCCCTCTTGTGAGTAGAGAATGTATTCAGCAATAGTTCATGAAGGCTTGCTCAATTATCGTATAACCACAACGATTATATTATATTGATGACTGCATTACCGTTATGTGGGTTAATGTTCGAATAGCCATTGTGCAGAAACATAATACCGGCAATGCCGACTACTTACAATGTTTGATATTAAGGCATTTTACCATTTAAATACTGATACGAAGACTTCGAACATGTACCATGTGCTTTGTTTCAATCACTTGACACCAGAGTTCGCATGAGCGTTTACCGTTCAGTGTGACATATACATTCCACATGGCCGAGAGTACGTCATGGTACCAATTTCCGACACCGCGCGCTCATTGTTTCTCTTACCACTGCCACTTACACTTCCGTTCGATCCACCACTGCCAGCTGGCGCCACCTTGATCGTTCCGATCCACTTCCGACCCATTTTTCAAAATCACTCCCACAAAAATATCCAGCAACCGAGTGGAAAGATGTTACACATCAATAATAATAATAACAATAACTTAATGAAAAGGAAAGGAAGCTTGTAGTTTAACGTGACCGTTAATCTTGAGATCATGAGCCACGGGGATATAACTTAATGATAATTCCCTGAAGCCCGTATAGTTATGTTGTAATGTACCAACAATGTGATATATTTAATGTATAAAACAATAATAACAATAATAATAGGATATTCACAGTAGGCCCAACAGGAAGAGGCTCGGCTTCTAACAACAAATGCATTGCGACAGTTAAGTCAGATATGAAACAACTAGATATCCCGCTGGAAGAAATTCGTGACCGTCTGCTGTTTGGACAGGGCGTTTTCCCCACGTTCCATAATTTGTACGCTACTCATGTAACTCCTACTCATGTAAATGGGCTTTCCCATACGCTTGCTAAGCTCACCCCATGATGGTTGATTTGTACGTATACGTGTTGTACATAGCATTGTACATGTTGTGAAACGGATCTGTGCCATCCAGTACCATAAACGTAACATGTAAGAATATAATGATAATCTAGGTTATCGGACCCAAATGGTTTGGGTGATAGTGGAAATGAAAGATGATGACATGAAACCTACAACTACAGACTTAAAATCTAACTTACTTACTGAAATAAATATCACACTTCTAGCCCCAGGCGCTTCAAATACTGTAAGTAAGGAGATACAGTGGTTGGACTCATTTATCTCCTATGACTCATTTACCCCTCTTTCCCCTACAATATTTCAATTGAAACTCAAGACGTACCGTATATTTTTATGTTATTAATCTTGTATCTTTCGAATAATTATTTAAGCACACGTCTACCAAACTATGTTATCAATGCTTACCAAGCCTTGTCTTGGAGATGAGTGGGGGAGGGGAGGGTAGGGGTAACTGAACAAATGTTGGATGGTAGACCTCACAACCCTTCATCACATCCCTCTTGACAACAATCCTTGATGATGCTTTACAACCCACAAGATTCCTGCCTTGCTTGCATTGCCTTGTCTTCTCAAAATTGAATTTTCCCACCATCATAAACGTATTGTTAAGATAGTATATTCAAAATAAACAGAACAATGCTTCCTTTTACACAAAGACGTACAGAAGAAGAGGCCTGCCTGCCAACGAAAAGACGCACGTTTCTTGTCTTTGACTTGTACAATAATACTTGATAAATGTGTAAGTTTAAATAGCTCGGAGTATTATAAACTAACATTTCAACAATTGGGAATAAGACATAATATAAAACAAAAGACACGCGCGACTCGTGAAACACATGAATTATTAAGCAGAAACAAAGAGCAGGAGAGGAAAAGCAATGTGTAGTATATTTTTTTCTCTTTCCCTTGACTCTCTTTGCTCTTATATAGAATGAGTGTGTATATGTGTGTGTGTGTTTGGCTTTTGTTTTATTTTCTTTGCTCCGTTGTTTCTGAACGCAAAACAAGAGACGGTCTTAGCTTGTCTTCCGCTTCGCTGCTTCCAAACTGAGTTTCTCTTCCCTTTTCTTCTGCACTCACTGTCTCTTTTTCTTCCTCTTCCCCTCCTTTTCTCTCTCTCCCCCAACCATTCCATCTTTCTCTACAACTCTAAGGAAGCTAATTATAAAGTTTGATCACAGAATTAACAGCCATGTCTGGTGTAAGCACAAAATTTCAGATACTATTTAAAATAATTAATGGCGGAAAGCAGAGTCAGGTTTTGATACCAATAAGATAGAAAAGTTTATGTCTTGTTGTTGGTAAGACATTCAATGTCTTTAATAGATGACATCAAGTTGATACACCTCAATCTATCTTATTTATTCAATGCAATATTTTATCAACATCTCCTTTTATTCAAGAGACGGAGGCATGTAATGCGAAGTTCATTTGTTTTATTTCTGGTCATAGCCTGCTATATGAAACATTAGAAGCGTATGATTAACGACATAATATTATGTACTGTACAATACAGAGAGAGAGATTCTGAAATAGCTGCGATTATAGAGCTGATTACCTTTCATTAAACCAAACAAAGATAAACATCTTCTTCTGCCCGATTTCCTTAACGGATACAAATTTATGTTGATTTAGCACATGTTGGAGAAAATTAATTTATATAATTAATTACTTTACTTGAGTCATTTGTTTTGTCGTTAGGAAACAGTTGAAAGATGAAGTGTTGCACCAAGCAAGTCAAGCAAATATGGTGGAGGGAAGTAGAGATGTTTCCTTTGCGGCTTCAGTGTCTTGGTTGGTAGCAAGCTGAGCTTCTATGCCCAGGGTCACGGGTTCAAACCCAGCCGAATTGTCGGATTTTTTAAGAGCGTTAAAATCCCTCAGTATGCCTTCCTTCGGAGGGGAAGTAAAGCCGGTGGTCCCATGTCATAGATTTATTCGCCCTGTACTTATGGTGATGATGTCAATGCTTTAGTTAGTAATGCCAATACGTTCTAGGGGCATCATCATGGGTCAAAGAATAGCCTGGAAACTATCCTTGAATTTAACAATACATTGGTTTCTCCATGGCAATAACAAAGAGGTGGGGAATTTGATGTAGATATTGAACCCTTTATCCACAGGCTATATAAAGGATTCTAATATTTATTCATCATCTTTTGATACATTTCTAAAGACAACAGATATGAGAGCCAGACGCTGTTGGGAAAAGATTGAGAAATCAGTGGCCGAGAGGACACAATGGTTTAAGCTCCTGTGGTATTTTAGGAGGATGCGTATATATTCTTGAGACATAGAACAGGTGCAACTTTTAGCGCGAATGTTGGCTTGGGGACGCACACTATGGCTTGTTGCTATGAAGATTGGCGCCAAGGAAGAAATCGAATGCTACAAGGTAATTGGTCTATCATCATGTGAACCACTCCCTACGGCAGAAATGTTTGTAAAAACGCGCAAAGACATACAAGAGTCTAGGCCAATAGTATCAAGACGCCTTGTCTTAGCGGGAACTCGGCTTGGGAACGCGCACGAGTAGATTAACGCGGGAGTTATCTACAGATTAATTCCACGATCGATTCAAGCCGGCTACAGCATAATCGTAACCTCCACACTGCTACGAACTCAATGATACCGGTCGCATGCTAGTCTGATAGTTATTATGGAATATTTTTAATAGATCCCCTTCCACACCTACCCTAGTCAGTGTCATTTGTAAGGATCCAAGATGCTTCGAGGAGGACCACTTATTTTGTACGTCTGAGGGCGTAACGTCGACCACTTATTTTGTACGTCTGAGGGCCTAACGTCGACCACTAATTTTTGTTCGTCTGAGGACGGAACTCATTACTTATTTATTATAGTATAACTTCAGTGATTTATTTGTAGTCCCAGTACTACCAGATAGGACCAGTTCATCGAAGTAATTCACCAAATAGACTGTCAAGGAATATAGTACTTGATAGGTGAATATAGTAGGAATTATATCGTGTGTGTATCTGACAAAACTTTATTTAATTCAGCACGTGATGACGTCCAAGAACGAGGATGGATCTGGGAACCAGCAGGACATTTGCCTGAAGATGTCAATGACCAGATAAACATCTTAAAGGAGATGGCTGCAGACGTAATTCCTGGCGCTGGTTTAGAGGATTGAGTACCAAATAAATTTTATTTATTTATTAAGTCAGCTACGATGTTATGGGATATTTTTGTAAATATTTGTTTGCTTGCTTGGTAATGTAGATTATTAGTTTTTGTTTTACTGACACATTAAATATGGGACTAGCCGAGCGTTGCGTAATTTTTATATTTTGTGATTGTATTTGGTTTAACTGTACGGGGCGAGACGCGCAGCCGATGCCCGATCTCGCTTGCGTAAATCGCGGTCAAGCATTATTATTCGGAGATTTGCCTTACAACAAAAATGGAACTGCATTAATTTTGAGATTAAAAAAAATTAGAATTTGGAGGATAAAAGATTATTTGTGAGTAGAATCTTATGACGGATCAGGATTGTTTTCGATAGTTGCTTTCCAGCAGATTTGAACTGGATGGCACTTTGCACCCGAGTTTCTGTTGTGTGTTTTTGTTAATGTGTCAATGGACGCAGTAGTATTGTTGATCTGTTTGAGCCGACCCAGAGAGTGAGTGTGTATGAGATTTTGTCCAAGCTATGGGTGCGTATGTGATTTTATGATGTGCTAGCGAGAATATATCATGGTGATTATTCTGACTTGCTCCATGTCAACCCAGTTCATGACCTCGCGGGGCTGAACTCGTGGTATATATTTGTTTCTCGCCATCCTTGGGATGCCTGAGATATGTTGATGTTTCCAGAAGGAACTGCACTTAGCTTGCCAGACAGAGAGAGATATTTGAAGGACAGCGTGACTCATACAAGAAGGGGGAGCTCAATCAGATAACGTGTCTAGTCATTAGTAACAGATCTGATTTCTGTACTGCATTTATGATGTTGTTTTAAATTCACAAAACCTGATCGGTTATAATGAGTATTGCTTGATTAATTGGGAGCTGTCCATACTGTAAGGTAGCCTCCGAAATTCGTGTTTGTCTGGCGTTTCATATAAATGTAAACATTGTTTTTTTCAGCCATTAGGCATGTATTTTGTTGTTGTTGGTTCAATATTTTTGGTGTGTTTATTTTGATGCGTTCTTGACCCGTGTCAAGTTAGGGTGCGCGGAGCTATGTCCCCAAGTTGATGAGAGCGGTTTTTGGCCTATTTATGGCATGCCTTTTTTTATTCCGTGTGCTCCTGCACCAGTAAGAATCTCAGGGAGATTCTTCATTTTGTTTAGATTATTAGATCTTGCATGTGTCAGTAGTAGTTGTAGTGTATTAATTAATGGTGGGTCCCATAGCCGTAGTGTGATTTAAAAGATGCACTCCGTAAGCAACATGTCTGTTTCATTTGTAAACGGACTCGCATCAGTACTCAGTTTCTTATTAACGAACAGTACACCACACATTATATAACTTCTTGACCAGAAAAATGGACTGTATCCATATGTTGTGACGAGTGAGTTCTTACCTCTCAATTGCTTATGTTATGATTTTATCATTTATGTGAAGCTGCATTCACATTGTCTTGTTGTGACGAGCGAGTTCCTACCGCTCAGTGTTATTATTTTTATTTATTAAGGGGGTAAAAGTCAGGGAGGATTTGTTTTTATTTATTATTATTATTATTATTATTATTATGCACATATTTTCAGTCATTAAATTTATTTTATTCTACTTGTTATTCAATTTTTTTCTAGTATAGCCTCTGTCATGAACCTTTCTATTCATTAGAGCATGTTGTTTTAAGCGAACTTTGCTGTGTAACGCAGTCAGGACTGAACACGACCCCGTAGACGACTCTCGACAAAACCATGCTTTATTGAAGGGTGCATATGCTTTAGTTAGTAATGCCAATACGTTCTAGGGGCATCATCATGGGTCAAAGAATAGCCTGGAAACTATCCTTGAATTTAACAATACATTGGTTTCTCCATGGCAATAACAAAGAGGTGGGGAATTTGATGTAGATATGTCACATCACATCAGAGGGGTTAGGCCCTATAAAACAACCGCTTAAAAACCAGAGACAGTCTTGTATAAGAGACTGGAGAGATTACGTACTGTTATTTTCGTCAATGTAAACGACTTCTGTATTTGTTTTTAAGCTGGAACTTAGCGTATTAAACTTCAAAGACCACAGAGGATTCAATGTAGGATAAATAGTGTTACATACGAAATATATATTAATTTCAACTATTTAACTAATTTGTGCCTTAGCACAAAGTTCGTAATGTAGCCTACGTATTTAACGTATTATTATTATTAACCATCAATTAAATAATGTTAGTGTTCTAGGGTTAAATTAATTTTTTAAGGTTTAAATGTACTTTTTCTGAAGAAGGTCCCATTTTTGAACCGAAACATGTACTAACTTGAATATAATTTGTATTGATTGGCTTAGAATTTTAATTAATTATCTATTAGGTAATCAATTAGGTAATTTTCTTACATTTTCCTATAATAGTATTTTTGTTTTTGTTTTTGATGTGTAACATCTTTCCACTCGGTTGCTGGATATTTTTGTGGGAGTGATTTTGGAAAAGGGACGGAAATGGGACGTAAACAATGAGCACGCGCGGTGGCGGAGATTGGTACAACGACGTACTGTCGGCCATGTGGCTAGGTGGAATGTAAGTTATATCGCTTACGGTTTACATCAAGGTTTGGAGGCCCCATTAAAGATATTCCTACAATAAATCATCTTCAAGTTGTCGTTCTTTTGTGTAAAAATATTCGTTATATCATATTTGCTGAAAGGATTTGGCCACTGCCGGCTGGATCGCAACACTCCTGGTTGCTTTAAACTGCCTGCCCATTCGACGATTACAGCATTGGTTTGAGCGTACAACCTCGTTTCCAAATAAAGGCGCTAGGAAGCAGCACTAAGGCTCCGTGGCAGACATAAGTTTTGTATTGATGTTAATGGCGAAGTTGTGTTCGGAATGTATTCTGAATGATTTTATAATGCTGTACTGCTGCGTGCCCTTTTGTAAATCAGAACAGGGCAAGTTAGAATACCGGGGAATCTCATTTCATGAGATAAATAAATAAATAAATAAATAAATAAATAAATAAATATAGCCTAGATAATCCCATAAGGGCAAAGGCCTCCTGCGAACAGGGACGTGCTCTGGTTTAAACTCGTTAGGCGAGCAAGTCCTAAGGAGTTGTGTACAAGTTTTTACTCCACTTGCTACACTTCACTATAGTTCACTTCACTAACACTACATTTCACTTTTCATGAGATACCATCGCACAATTCACAGCGTGGGATGTGGTTACGTGAAATTTCCAGAGAAGGTGACGCAGGGGAAGCAAATAAATAAATAAATACATACCGGTACATGAATGAATGATTGAGTAAATACGTGAGACAATAAATATGTAAGTAAATATATATGTAAGTGAATAAATATGTAAGTAAGTAAATATATAAGTCAGTAAATAAATAATTTAAGAAATATGTAAGTGAATAAATAAGCAAATAAATAAGTAAATAAATAAGTAAACAAATAAATAAGAAAATAAATAATTAAATAAATAAATGTGTAAGTAAATAAGTAAATAAATAAGTGAATAAATAAGAAAATAAATAATTAAATAAGTAAACATATAAATAAGAAAATAAATAATTAAATAAATAAATGTGTAAGTAAATAAGTAAATAAATATGTAAATAAATAAGTGAATAAATAAGCATATAAATAAGTAAATCAATAGATAAGAAAATAAATAAGTAAATAAATAATTAAATAGATAAATACGTAAGTAAATAAAAAATAAGTAAATAAATAATTAAATACATATGCAAGTAAATGAGTAAATAAATATATACGTGAATAAACAAATAAGTAAATAAATAAGTAAACAAATAAATAAGAAAATAAATAATTAAATACATAAATATATAAGTAAATAAACAAGTAAGTAAATAAGTAAGCAAATAAATAAGAAAATACATAATTAAATAAATAAACATGTAAGTAAATAAACAAATAAGTAAATAAATACGTCAATAAATAAATAAATAAATAAGCAAATAAATAAGAAAATAAATAAATAAATTTGTAAATAAATAAATAAGTAAAAAAATAAACAATCTGTCCAAAAAATCTGTAAAAATGAATAATACAGCCATCACAATAAGACGGGTTATCAGACAAATTCACCTCACACCCAAGTACATGGGGCTACATGACCACGATGTCGCAAAGCCCCTAAATAAATCACCATCCCATTTTTCGGGGGCCGGAGGCATTTCTTTTCCCTGTCTTTTATTGTCCTTTTTCTTTTCTTTTCTTTTCTTTTCATCTCGCCAAGTATGTAAGTTAGATTTAACTCAGAAGTAGTTGTATTTTTATTATCGTCTGCATAATTACGGGAAAATGAGCTAGACATTTCGCCCCTTAAAAACAATTGCCTCCACCACATGTTTTTTGCTTTCCTTTATACTGAAAATTTGCCCGTAGGTATGTGTCTGAATACTTTTAGATGTTAGAATAACAAACGAACTAACTTAGTGTAATGTTTTCATGTCCGTCAATCTCGATATTAAGCCTCCAAACATAACAATACTTCGTTTCAGGTATCTTCCCCTTTAAAAAGCCGCGGCTATCTCAGAGCCTTGGTGCTGCACCTAGCGGTGAATTAATGCATATATCTTGTACGCCTGTGAGTGTCGAATGGGCAGGCAGTTTAAAGCAACCAGGAGTGTTGCGATCCAGCCGGCAGTGGATTTGGCACAAGAGTTTTACAAGTAGTTATTTCAATGACCAACAGAGTTCACTGTTAACAAGGGATAACATGTCACATGTCACACATCATATGCGACTACTGTAAGGCTCGTAAGTTTCTTCATTTTTCACCCAGTTCACTATTTATTCTGCATGCTTATAAATATCAACAATACGTTACTGCACATTGTAATAATGAGTATACAGTGTCACTAGATGTTTGTTGTATGTGTTGTAATAAGGAAGCCATGTGCTTGTTCCTAGATCACTAAACTTTCGTCTGGCGGACGACGCGCGGGCTCATTAGTAACTCCCCTTCGACCTTCGGCAAATGTATTTGTCTCGTCTTCAATCTAGCTTCTTGTGTTTGTCCTACATAGGCTAATGTATCATATTCTGAGTTAGATATTAAGTTTCAAAAAGTGTAATTCTGCGAATAATAAACGTCTTATTTCCGTAGTCTCATAGACTAATGCTTAGTGCTAACGTACGTCGAAGAAGAGCTTAGTAATCTAGGGTTAATCAATTATCTATAAGGTGCGTTCAAAAAGTAACGAGCTGGAGGCTGGAATGCTCAAACCGATGACGACATCGGCTAATCGTGGCGTGTGTAACAAGGTGTAGTTCTGACCAGAGCGTGGAAGGTCACAGCCCGTCGCTAGAGGGCACGCGTGCACGTCACGTGACGATACAAAGCGAGCAGCAGCATGCATCAATCGTCCAACGCTGCCAGTCGCATTGCAAACAGTGACATGGAGGCGTCAACCGAAGAACAAAGAGGTGTTGTTCGGTTTCTGACAGCGGAAGGAGTAGGGGAAACAGACATTCATCGCCGAATGTCACAAGTGTACGGCGAACACTGCATGTCCCTTGCAAGGGTCAAGGCGTGGCACAAGCGCTTCAGGGAAGGAGGGGTGTCATTAGCCGATGATGCCCAGTCTGGGGCACCCCCCTGCATTAGCGATGACAACGCCCAGCTGGTTGATGCACTCATTACCCAGGACCGCCGAGTGACAGTGAACGACATAGCCGCTGTGGTCGCTCCACGACAATGCACGACCTCATACGGCCAACACAGTCGCCGCACTCCTGCAGAAATTCAAATGGGAGGTTCTCGGCCACCCTCCATATAGTCCAGACCTCTCTCCCTGAGATAACGCCATGTTTGGTCCCCTGAAAAGGGCTCTGCGGGGCAAATGATTCACCTCGGACGCTGACGTCCAGCTGTACGAGCGGAACTGGTTCACATCGCAGCCCAGGGAATTTTATGAGACAGCCATTCACCGCCTCGTGTCACAGTGGGACAAGTGCCTCAACAGCCAGGGCCAATACTTCTAACATACAGGTACTGGTTTCAGTAATTATGCCTCCGGCTCGTCACTTTTTGAGCGCACCTTATGTTAGGTAATCAATACGGTAATTTTCTTACATTTTCCTATAGCCTAATAGTAAAGAGAATCCAACAAGCTAATGGGTTTTACCAGTGTGTGAGAGGTTTGGTACGGAACCAGGAAGTCCCAGAGAAATGCAAGAAAGTTCTATTCTCAATGTATTACACACCAATTTTGACATATTCAGCAGGTACCTGGACCAAAAAAAAACGCGATGAAAGCCGAATCCAAGCAGCCGAAATGAAGTTCCTTAGAGGAATAATTGGGAAGACACGGAGGGATAAAATAAAAAATGTGGACATTAGGGAGAGAACTGGGTTCTCAAAACTGCAGGACAAGATAGAGACCAGTAAGCTGAGGTGGTACGGACATATGATGAGAATGGAAGAATATAGAGTACCAAAAAGAATATTTATGGACAAAATACCAGGAAGAAGACCACGAGGAAGGCTGAGAAAGAGGTGGATAGATACGGGGAAGAAAAGCACAGAGAAAATAGGAGTAAATGAAAAATAAGTATTGAAAGAAGGAAATGAATGGTGGAGGGATAGACAACTGTGGAGGTCCTTGATTCTCAACCCGACCCAGGGAACTGGAAACGGGAAATGGAAGAAGAACAAGAAGTAAATGTTTTTGTTTTTTTTATAATTATTTTATGATGTTTCTTGTGTCCCCTGAAAAGTTTTCTATTTTGGAGCTGTGTGGTTCTTGCTCTTCAATTGAGCCAGTTGTGTCCCCTAGTAGGCTATACCATAACGACGCTGATATTTGGCTGCTCTCTAATATATACTGCACTAGACGGTCAATTTACTTCGCTAAACAACCTTGGCTGGCAACAACACCCTAATTTATGATACTCTCCCCTTCACAGCGGAGGGCGCCATGTTTGCATAATGGCGTTCAGTGACGTCACAACAGTGGCGTTTACCCTCGAAATCCATTTCACTTCTTATTCCTGTCTCACCCTGCCTCTTTCTCTCTCTCTCTGTGTGTGAGTGCGCCAAGAAAAAACTGATTGCAGGAGAGAGGTAAGGGGATGGAGGAGATCTCGTGGGCTGCATAGCAAGCAGGTTAGTCTTAACAAGACTTGAGTTAGGGCTCACGATACCATAAAACACCCAGATTAAGGAAAAGTTTCTTTTTTCAAAGCGTGGTTTGGTTTCTTCATGATCTCTACAGGGATAGGATATTCAAGTGAATCAGCAATGGAGTCATGAACAGTACCGTAGTCTTGTGTTGTGGTTCAGGCAGAAGATTGTTGATTCTTTAGAGGATTTGTGACATCGTGGTTATCGTGGTGATTGCTCTTCCTGCTCTGTATGAATTTGATATCCTATTTTGACCTGTCTTTATCATATTGTAATAATATAATTTAAGGGGGGAGATCCGGCTTAACAGAGGAATAAAATGACAATATCCTATTCATTCGATTGTTGAATATGCTACAAAATTGTTGACAAATGATAGTCATATCACAGAAATAGCATACTTGTGGCACCCAAAAGCAACTTTTATAATCTCAAAATTCTTATCATAAGCTATAATTTTCAAAATTTCCCAAATTTTTTACCATGCATCATCGTTTCCCGTATATATCCCAAGGTTATAAGACATTTCCTACTATTCTTTTTTTACGATGTGTAGACCTATTACATTTTCACCTACAATCTGTACCTCATTCACGTCATTAGGATTGCTATTTGTTTTATGTTCGACCCTGGCGAAATGTAAATATTAGGCTATATGTCAGAAAACTGTACTATAATGAGGCTCATTATAGTACAAGTTTTCATTATGATACAGTTTCTCCCACCAATCAGAGCTCAAGAAACAGTTGTGTGACCAATTAGGTGAGGATAGCATCGCACCTGCGCTCACTTCCATGGTCCCCTATTTTAAATTTCACTGCCTGGCCTAGTGTCATAGTGAGGTATTCCAGGAGGCCATGGTCAAATACAAGGCATTCTCTGCGTTCCATGCGCTCTGTTCAGTACATAAAACTGGTGAAATCTCGACAGATATTTATGAATATTTATGTTCGAACATAAAATAGTTATAATTATCGTCGAACATAAACAGTCGTATGCAACTCGTCTATAAAGGTAATTATTGCCATTATAGGCTCGTTGCATAATGTACTATATATATAACGAATTTATTCTTAAAAAGAAGATCTATTTTCAGCTGCTCTGAATAAAAATGCAATAAAAGTACCGTATTTAATTTAGACTACAGTTTATGTTAGTGAATGAGGTAGCCTACAGATTGTAGGTGCAGATGTACTGTAATACACACCTTAAAAAATAAAAGTAGGAAATTTCTTATAAACTTGGCAGATGTAAGGGAAACGATGGTGCATGGTAAAAAATTTGGCGAATTTTGAAATAATTCTAAAAAACTGTTATGATGAGAATTTTGACATTATAAAAGTTGCTTTTAGGGTGCCACAAGCATGCCGTTACTGTGATATGAGTAACATTATTTGTAGCATGTTCAACAATCGAATGAATGTTGACATTTCATTCCTCTCTTAAAGCTGGATCTCCCCCTTAATAATTGTAAATTTGCAGGTTAATTCAATGAGTAGGAATTGTAAGGAAATTCTGAATTTTGTAAACTGTTTATTTTTGTAACATTTTTAATATTATTATTATTATTATTATTATTATTATTAATAATAATAATAATAATAATAACGTAATAATAATATGTGAAATATATCGAAAAATAGAAAACATATCAGAAACAATACGGAAGAGGAGATTGCTATTTTTTGGACATTAGTACATTTGAGGAAAGAATTCATGATGAAAATTAATAAATGTAAAACAAAAATATTGGAATGCAGCCGAAATAAATCAGAAACCCCTATGGACATCAAATTGGCAGGTGAAAAGCTAAAAGAACTACAGTAGGAGACTTCTGTTTCTTAGGAAGCAAAGTAACCAGAGATGGACGAAACAAAGAGGATCTAAAAAATACGTTGGCTCAGGCCAGGAAAATATTTCTACAAAAAAGGAATCTGTTGACATCGAATATAGATTTAGGTACTAGAAAGTCGTTTTTGTAAACCTTTGTCTCGAGCGTGGTGCTCTATGGAAGTGAAACTTGAACTGTTGGTGCAGCAGAAAAGCGGAGAATTGAAGCGTTTGAAATGTGGTGTTACAGGAGAATTATGAAGATCAGATGGGTAGATAGGGTTACAAACGAAGAGGTATTAAGACGAGTGGGAGAGGAGAGATGTTTCTGGCGACTGCTAATGAATAGAAGAGATAAGTTGGTAGGACACATACTAAGACACCCAGGAATAGCAAGCATAATTATGGAAGGAAGGGTCGAGGACAAGAACTGTAGGGATAGACCAAGATTAGAATATGTTAAACAGATTCCCTTGGATGTAGGGTGTGGTAGCTATGAGGAGATGGAACGATTAACTCAGGACAGGGAGGAATGGAGAGCTGCATCAAACCAGTCAAAAGACTGAAGACACACACAACAAGAACAGGATGGATGACAGTAGGTTAACCTAGCAGATCTTCACTCTTCCTGTGGAACAAGAAGTCAACAACAACTTGGGTACAAGAAGCCAAAAGGATTTGGAAAGAAACAATATCAGAGAAGAAGATACACCACAGAGAGATATTTTTAGACAAAAAGTGCTAAAAATGGAAGGATTCCAAGGGAGGAAGGGAAAGAAATCCGGCTCGAAATGGTCCGAGGAAAGGAAGAGGAAACATAGTGAGATGATGAAGGAACACTGGAGGAAGAAGTAGGAACAGCAAAGCACAAAGCATTGAAATTGGCTCGTGGTCCCTAGACGACCGAAACGATAATAATAATAATAATGATAATAATAATAATAATAATAATAATAGGCTAATAGTAATAGGTTAAATAAAATATTCTGAAGTTAGCTATTCTCCGTTTGTGAAAAAACCTCGAGAGCATTTGGTTGAAAAGCAACTGAGATGAATGTTCCTGAATAAGCCAATGTTACATTTAAAAAAATGTAACCCCGTGTACTTGCATGTGTATAGAAGCAGGACCGTAGAGAGCGATCATGGGCCCCACGGCGATTAATCCCCCCCCCCCCCCTAAATATGTGTTCTTTCCATAGAATCCTAATATTTATGTTCTTTCTTAAAACATAAAGCCCCTGAATTAATTAACATCAATATTAGTCTATACAGAGCCTCCGTGGCTTAGGCGGCAGCACGCCGGCCTCTCACCGCTGGGTCCGTGGTTCAAATCCCGGTCACTCCATGTGAGATCTGTGCTGGACAATACGGAGGCAGACAGGTTTTTCTCCGGGTACTCCGGTTTTCCCTGTCAAAATTTCATTCCAGCAACACTCTCCACTATCATTTCATTTCATCTGTCATTCATTTAATCATTGCCCCAGAGGAGTGCGTCAGGCCTCGGCAGCCGGCACAGTTCATATCCTCGCCGCTAGATGGGGGCTTCATTCATTCCATTCCTGACCCGGTCGGAGACTGGATGCAGGCTGTGGATTTTCATTTTCATTAGTCTATACAGATATGCACTGGGCCTTCCAGGAATCCACATGGCATTTCATTTTTACCCACTCTAAATTCAAATGAGTTTAGTCTGATGACCACATTGGCCAAGTCCCCAAATGAACTAGCAACAACAATTCAATTGACTGGCTGCGTGGCGCAGCGGTAACGTTCTCACCTATTGAGCCCAAGATAGCGCTATTGAATCCCGGCGCAGTCAGCTGGCATTTGATGGCGCGTAAATGTGAGGGAGCCATGTCAGTAGATTTACTGGGAAATTGCCATTCTGGGCAAAATTAAGGCACCCCGGCGTCTCTACAGCCGCAATAGTTAAAAGGGACGTAAAACCAATAACATTAGCTTACTGTATTATTATATTAACAACTAGCAACTCGACACGGCTTCGCCCGGGAACAGTTATGAATGCAATACGTGATAAGCACTTTTTTCCAATGTCAATGAACAACGACCAATATCCGTTTTACGTCTCGGCATGATGGGTTAAAATCACTGACTGGACTATTAATTATATTATCATGGAGATGCATGTGCAACAAATTCTTGTCAGACGTAATTTAAGAATGGCGAGGTGCATGAAACACAAATCCCCCTTCCATCCAATCTTAACTTGAGTGTGAATTTTGCGGAACGAAAAGTTCACAGGCGAAATGAGAGTTGCACTTCCAGGGAATGGCAAGGTGAATGAAAGTCAAATTCCCCTTCCGTCCAATCTTAACTTGACTGTGTTTCACAGGCGAAATGAAGAAAACCCGAGTTGCACTTCCAGGGAAACTCCAAACACAACTATCCTTCTCAGAAGTCTTAACTCAACACTACTCAGCGGTTTGCTGCTGGTTGTATCTGGGGCAATAGGTTCGCCCGCTAGCTGGGCTGAAACAGAGATGATAGACTTGCCTTTAGCTAGCTCGTAAAGTGACGCCTCAGTAGTTGAATGGACATGGTTGGAAGGAATTAAAATGTAAAAACACTTATAGTGGGCGATAGATTTAAGGTAGACATATGTTCCCGCGGACTTTTTTGTAGAACTTTTCATGCTGAACAATTCTTACACTCATAGTATTTAGATATTTTTAACGGTTTGCCCAGCGTAAGCTTAGCCTATAAAGCGCTCGGGAGCCAGTTTTTTTCGACTTTTCCACTGAGATCGTTACTGCTCGGCCTCGTTTGCTCATAAATACATTATTTTCTACATAAATCATCCTCGAGATATCCTTTACAGAATGGTGAAAACCGCATCAAAATCCATCCAGTGGTTCTCGAGTTTACCCGTAACATACAAGAATCGGGGACTTTGTTTTATATTAAGTAGAGATTCAATTGGATCATTTCTAAAGGGGGTGAGCTTGAACGATTTAAATTAGGCGCACTTTTCGCCCTCTAACAAATTAGTCTATTAGGCTACACCAACAATCCCTTCCTTCTAGGGACCCACACAACTTGAGGGACGTACTGTAGTTTGGCAACCCAGTATTTAAGAACACTACTAATGAAAAACAACACATACAATAACATTGGCTTTGCCAAAATCAACCATAGATTAGTCTACAACACAACAGTTAGGCTATTATTCAAAGACCATCAACATTTTCTATATCGCATCAAAAATTGTCATTGGAACAGAGGATAACTACAATAAACATTCCAACCTACGAAGGTGGATCAAAAAGTTAGTTGCACTAACGCGCTGCAGCAGTGCGCTGTGTGTCGCAAACGTGGGCACAGCGGAGAAAGGGACAGACACTGCTCACACATCTGTTAGGCAGGTCGCTGTGGTGTCTCGTCTTGTATGATGTGAATAGCGGCCAAAAGCAATGGCGCGTCGACTGGACGTTCACTCCAAATATGAGGTGCGTGCGACAATCCGATTCCTATGGGCCATAATGAAGAATTGTACGGACATTCATCGTGAAATTAGTGCTGTGTATGGGGAGCGGGCCATTTCCTGGCAAGGGATCGTAAAGTGGTGTCAGCAATTCGAAGCCGGACGCACGGATATCATGGACGAATATAGCGAGGGCAGGCCCGCAACGTCCAGGACCCGTGCAAATGTCAACAGTGTGAATGCGATCATTAGACAGAACGGTGGTCGACATTCCCAGACCGATGAGGAGGTGACGGCCGCTGTCTCCGTGTGGTTGCAGAACGCTGGAGGAACTTTCTATGCATCCGGCATAGACAAGTTGGTTGTGCGTTCGCAGAAATGTTTGAAGTCTCTTGGAAACTATGTGGAAAAGTGACGTTACATTGTATGTCGTTATAGGCGTGTTGCTGTTGTATAGGTGGTGTAATAAATGGCCATAACTGGGAAGTGCAACTTATTTTTTGATCTGCCCTCGTATGTTCCACTCAACAAAGAGTTATTTCATCTCATAGAAAGATCCTGTAGATCAGGATCTACAGGAATGTAATACATCCTGTGGTCCTATACGGAGCATAGACCTGGACTCCGTCCCGAAAGACAGAAAGAAAACTCCTGACATTTGAGAATGCTGTGCCGAGACAGATTTTTGGGCCAGCGAAGGATGAAGGAGAGTGGAAGAAAAGGAAAAACCTAGAACTTCAGCAATTGTACAAATCGCTGGACATTGTGGCAGAGATTAAAGAGAGGAGGATGAAGTGGTATGGACACGTAATGTGTCGAGAAGGCCAGATAACCAGACAGGTGGTGGAAGAAGACATCAGAGACAAAAGACCAAAGGGAAGACCAAGGCTGAGATGGATACATGGGGTCAGAGAGGACATGAGCAGCATGGGACTAACTGGAGAAGAAGAAGGTGGAGGAGGCTAATTGGCGAGGCCAAAGACCGACTACGCGCAGGCTGTTCCAAATCCACGAGTTTGAGTATACTGTACGTTCACGTGAGTAGCCTACTTAGCAGTGATGCTCGGAGCACGGTTGGAGAGGGACTGAGGGTGATAGCAAATACGTCACTGGGCGAAGGTCATAACACAAGTCCATGCGCTTCCTGTCAGTCTTGATGTATTCACCGTGCAGTGACGGCAGCCCCCACAGCAGAGCTGTATTCCATGTTTCAGGTTTACTCACGCAAGGCGGCGAGTACTCCACTGCTCACCGGCGAGCTGCTCGACTACGGTTTGTGTGGCCAACCTAGTAAGTAAGTAAGTAGGCTAAGTAAGAAGACCATATCAAGATTCTTAAAGAACAATTATTAGTCTTTATGGGAATACAAACACGGAAGTAGGGCCTATGTCATTCTTCACAAAATTATGTTTTATTATCAAATTAAAGCACACATTTGTGACAGATCTGTTTCTTAAATACATTTTTATAAAATTTGTATATTAGGAAATACCAAGTTTACACGTTTGTTTTCTTTCAGAGCACAATTTTCAAAAAAATTGCTCGTAGTTTTCCATTAGTTTTCTCTTTTCTTCTTTCAAATACTGGTACATTATTTAATTAATAAATATTAATTTTAAAAAATTATTGACTAAGGTGTATTACTTACTTACATAGCCTACTGGTCGGCGCTACAGTCCCTGAAGAACCCTGGCCTCCTTTATCACCTGCCTCCATTCATCTCTATCTTCCACCTTCCTTCTCCAGTTCCTGATTCCCAGACTCCTAAGGTTGTCTTCCACGTCATCTATCCACCGACTCCGGGGTTTTCCTCTTCTCCTTCTTGCATCCGGTCTTTGTGTAAACACCTTTATGACGAGACGTGATTCTGGCATTCTCTGTACTTGTCGTGCTCATCTTATCCTCCCCTGCTTAATTTCTGCCTGTCTGAAGAGTTCCTGTAGTCTCATTAACCTTTTCCTTTGCCGCTGTGTATTCGGATGATCCACATTCCGAGGCACTTGTAAGGTATCCGTAACATTTGATTTTTTTACAGGGTAGGGTTGTTAACCCTACGCCCAACCCCCAACCTGGAGGACCAGGGTATCGACCTTAAACTGGCCCATCACCTTAGACCTGTCTGGATTGGGTGGCCCTACCAAGAGCTTAAGCTCCCGCCAGCATAGCTCTAAGGATCATTTGGGCACGCAAGCGTCCAAAAACACCCGGCAAAATATATTTCGCCTTCTTCAAGGTGTCGATACCAGCGGGAATACTAAGGTGTATTAGATTTATTAAATAGGCCTACCTGTGGGTAGCCTATTTCTTTTTAGAACGAATGTCAGTAAGGAAATAAGAAATATGATTAGACTAAGTTCATATCATTACGAACCCAGTATTTGCCTGGATTCTCTCTTTCATCCTTTATCAACCACCCTTGGTCAGCCCTTGTTCTCCCAAAGGTATAAGGTGCGTTCAAAAAGTAACGAGCCGGAGGCATAATTACAGAAACCAGTACCTGTATGTTAGAAGTATTGGCGCTGGCTGTTGAGGCACTCGTCCCACTGTGACACGAGGCGGTGAATGGCTGTCTCATAAAATTCCCTGGGCTGCGATGTGAACCAGTTCCGCACGTAGGCCTACAGCTGGACGTCGGCGTCCGAGGTGAATCGTTGGCCCCGCACAGCCCTTTTCAGGGGTCCAAACATGGCATAATCACAGGGAGAGAGGCCTGGACTGTAAGGAGGGTGGCCGAGAACCTCCCATTTGAATTTCTGCAGGAGTGCCGCGACTGTGTTGGCCGTATGAGGTCGTGCATTGTCGTGGAACGACCACGGTGGCTATGGCGTTCACTGTCACTCGGCGGTCCTGGGTAATGAGTGCATCAACCAGCTGGACGTTGTCATCGGTAATGCAGGAGGGTGCCCCAGACCGGGCATCATCGGCTAACGACACCTGCCCTTCCCTGAAGCGCTTGTGCCACGCCTTGACCCTTGCAAGGGACATGCAGTGTTCGCCGTACACTTGTGACATTCGGCGATGAATGTCCGTTCCCCCTACTCCTTCCTCTGTCAGAAACCGAACAACACCGCTTTGCTCTTCGGTTGACGCCTCCATGTCACTGTTTGCAATACGACTGGCAGCGTTGGACGATTAATGCATGCTGCTGCTCGCTTTGTATCGGCACGTAACGTGCACGCGTGCCCTCTAGCGACGGGCTGTGACCTTCCACGCTCTGGTCGGAACCACACCTCGTTACACACGCCACGGTTAGCTGATGTAGTCACCGGTTTGCGCATTCCAGCCTCCAGCTCGTTACTTTTTGAACGCACCTTATATTTGTGCATCCAAGACCTAGGGTGGTTTTTATTCCTTGCCATTCATGGTCTTTCTTTTTTCTTAGCCCGATATCTTTATTTTTATAAAAGTGGAATTCTTCTTTCTTCTATTACGCTATTGTATGTTAAAAGGGGCAGATGTCCTCTATCATCGAACAACAATCGCCGCCACCACCACCTCCATCATTCATTTCTCAACAGTAACAACAACAAAGGTGTTCTCTTAGAAACTGTTGTGTGTTGCCGAGTCACGGCATGTTGCCTTTTTCAATAGGCCTATGTTTTACATACAGACGTTATGCAATAGGCTATGGTTCATGCCCACAATTGTAATGACATTCGATATTGTAGAGCTGATCTGTGTATGGCGTTGTCAATGTAGTCTCTTCATTTCTTTCTAATGTCCAGCCTGCGGGGTCTAAGTATGTAAACAGTGTTATCAGATTAGTATCGCACGGAGTTAAGATGACGCACGCCCTATGAACTCCCAGCTCGTCCACAACAGACGACGAACCATGCGATCAGTTCATTTATCCACTGTACGTCACATGTGTGCATCGATACAGCCGAAGGTCAAAGGAGGAGCTTCCACGTACCCTATAGTACGGTGGGTTCAAACTTCATTGCACACGTAGTATACTAAAACCCCGCAGCATGCTTGCCACAACTTGAGAGCCGGTGTTCCCCAGCTTCCGGAAACAACTACTGGACGTTATGCTACTTACTGTACAGTAGCTGAGATGTTCAAATAAATGTTGCAGCGTCTAGGAAGCACCAAGTTTGTTAGTTTATGGACTTCATCTTTCTTCAAATCTTCTCGTCCAACTACTGTATAGACTGTCTTTCATATTTATCTCAAACTCATAACCAACCAACCCCTGGCACTATACAGCCCATGACGGGCTAAGGCCGACCAAGCGACCGCTGCCCAGCCATTTGGCTTGCAGATATTGGGGTGACGCGTGATCAGCGTGTCAGGTCCTCTCGGCCGTTAATCTTGGTATTCGTGATCGGGGCGCTGTCTCACTGTCAGACAGCTACTCAATTGTCCTCACGAGGCTGAGTGCACCCCCTTCCAACCCTCACGTCAGTTTTAAAATCCATGACGGAGCCGGGGATTGAACCCGGGGCCTCCGGGTGAGAGGCAGGCGCGCTACCCCAACACCACGGGGCCGGTATCCCAAACTCATGATGGGATCATATCATTCTCCACAGCTCATAATGTGATTATGGACTGTCTTTTATCTTTCTTCAAGGCTTGTAATTTGATTGCGGACTGTATTCCAGCTTCCTCCAAAGCTACGGCAATTTTTCATCTTTCTCCAGAGCTCATAATCAGACTATTTCTGTCTTTAATCTTCATCGAAAGATCATAGTCTGTCTACTGCTATCATTCATCTTTTTCCAAAGCCCGGAATGTAAATTTGGACTGCCTTTCTTCTTTCCAAAGGTCATAGTTTGTCAATGACTGTCCTTTAGTTTTCCCCAAAGCTCGTAATGTGATTATGTATTGTCTTTTGTCCAAAGTTCATAGTCTGACTATAGCCTAACTGTCTTTTACCTTCCTCCAAATCTCGTTATGCGAATATGGGCTCTTTTTCATCTTTCTCCAAAGCGCTCATATGTCTTTCATCTTTCTCCCAAGTCCGTAATGTGATTATGGACAGCCTTTTGTATTTCCAAAGCTCATAGTCTGTCTACAGCTATCTCTCATCTTTCTCTAAAGCCCGTAATTTGATTATGGACTGCCTTTCACATTTCCAAAGCTCATAGTTTATCTGTAGCAGTCTTTCAGTTTTACCCAAATCTCGTGATGTGATTATGAGCTGTGGTTCATCTTTGTCCAAAGTTCATAGTTGGACTATAGCTGCCTTTCATCTTTCTCCAAAGCCCATAATGTGATTAGGGTAAGTGTACCATTAATCGGCACCTTAAGACGAACCGCGTTACATCATCATGTGTCAAGTCTTTAATATCTACAATACTGGTTGCAACTTACGTTGATATGGCACATGAATACCTTTGTATTCGAAAGGATATATTCAAGTGCTTGCAAGTACAACCCGTTCATTTCAAAGTAATTTAATTTACGAGTTGCACCCTGTGTACCGATGATCGGCGGCGCAAGAAAAGCTGAGACCCGGTTATCGACACTCAAGTATACCATTAATCGGCAGTGGCAACTAAAATGCTGTTAAGTCAAGACAGATTTTATTTCTACCTTAATAATATAAAATTTCACCCTAAAAATTGAAACAGTATGTTTATTATTGAAGCACCATTAAATAACACGCACAAGGACACATTTCATTACAACACAGATTTGTGGTCTTAAGTACAGTAAGCCTATCAAAACAATGTTTACCTTTGTCATAATATTATAACTATGCGTACGTTTCGTCCATAAGAAACACTGACACTGAAAGGTTTATTCATTTACACAACTGTGGATTGTGAATGTCATGGGAGCCCTTTTTTATTCATTCTGCAGCACTCTTCATGAAACCATGTTTTGCACTGTACGCACTGTATCATAAGTAATGTTTTGTCTTCTTCACATATTTCGCAGTACCATGAATCCTCTGCAATATCCGAAGGATTTTCCCTACTCCTTCTCTTCTGAACGTTATTTTGATGTACAGCTTCCTTATCGTTTGCTTCCTGAACCTTTTTATTACGAGTTGCTGTTTTAGGCAAAGTTTTCTCTTCCTCTCCTTGTTCTTCCTTTTTTGATTTTGCTTGCTCCCTTTTCTTTCTACGTTCCTCTAGTTCAGTTTGTATTTTTAGTTGTTTCATCTTCCTTCTTTTGTTAGTATCTCATCCATTGTACAGATGTTGCTACTACTGGTATCGTCTCCTTCTCTCTCTTCTTCAGAACTGACTGATCTCTTGGCCAGAAAAGTGTGCTTTTAAAATGAACATAACTACCTGAGACGTGGAAGGTGGAGTAGACAGGTGTTTAGAACCCAACTCGTTGAAATTTCTGGTGTTGCACTTATCGAGTGTTTGATCCGACGCTGTCTCCTGATTTGAACAAGTAGGTCTATCGTCTATCATATTGTCCGCTTGAGAATTATGATTCAATGTATCCCCAGAAACTTGAGTTGCACTGGTTGCAGATTCTGAAACTATCCCATTGCTATGATTAAAAAACGAGAAAGAGGGATAAATCTACTTTCTGACGTGGATGCATGACACTTGGATTCTTCACGATTTGTTACAGAGGGATCGATTCATCCTTTAACAGAGTTAAACTCTGGAAGCAAGCACTTCTTTGACATTTGAAGTGGTAAATCTCTGTTGAAGTTATCCGATTGTTCAAACAGTCCCCTATCTAAATCGGATATGTGCCCAGATAATTCTTCAATAGTCCCTCCTGAGTATGAAGTTTTCACACACACACTTGGATGGGAAATCTCATTTGGAGTGTTAGTTAAGACTCCTTCAAATTCACTGAAATCGTGATTTTCTAAATACATCGAATGATCGGCACATACATGTCCTAGTGTTCGGCATTTCTTTCATCAAGCTATAAATAGAAACTGAGTGAAGAATGTATATGCCGATTACTAGTTCAACTGTTCTCAATGTATTTCTTTTTGATATTTCAAACGGAGGGTTATGATGCAGGAGTTATATATTAAGAAAAGGTGTACTTCCTGGAAGCCTCAGTTGCACTAGTTATCGGCACACTTGCCGATAACCGGTACGGCTATGATTTTCTTTGAACTAGTATTCGGCACTGACCTAAAATATAATATAAATAATTAAAATCATGTTCTATGTGTTCTGACTCATGCAACACATAGTTTCGCAACATAATAATTCAAAGTTCAACGGTACTTACATTGCAAAACACGCCAATGTTACGAACACTGAAGTCCTACTCCTTAACAAGCACGTTAGGCAACGACAGTGACATCGCCAGGGTTCACTTCAACTGGCAACGTAGCAGAACACCTTCGACACAAGCGCCTCTAGTGGAGTTTGAATCATGTGTACCTAAGGTTTATGAAAACCCCAGCAGATGGCAAACCTATTCAGTTAAAGCCTTGATATAGGCATTTAATCGCAAATGTGCCGATCACTCGGTCAGTGCCGATTAATGGTACATCCACCCTATGGACTGTCTTTCATCTTTCTCAATAGCTCATAGTCTGACTATAGCTGTCCTTAATGTTTCTCCAAAGCTCGTAATGTTCTGTCTTTCACCTCTCTCAAAAGCTCGTAACATTCTATCTTTCATCTTTCTCCAAAACTCGTAACGTTCTGTCTTTCATCTCTCTCCAAAGCTCGTATTCAGGCGATTGCTGTCTCTAATCTTCCTCCAATGACAATGTGCTGTCGCGTTCTCTTCTCGAAAGCTCATAATTTAGAATCTATTGCACTGGTTCTTTGCCCAGATATCCGTCCGTTAATTTCATTCTTTAGTTTGCCTTTTCTGAGTGATTTAATAATAATAATAATAATAATAATAATAATAATAATAATAATAATAATAATAATAATAATAATAATAATAATAATAATAATAATAATGTATGTCTACCCCTTATTATTCCCGTTTTTCCTACGGGGTCGGGGATGAGTTGCGATGGAAGTCTTTGTGGCGGATGATTTTTACGGCCGGATGCCCTTCCTGAAACCAACCTCATGAGAGGAGTTAATGAGAGATGAAATGAATGATGGTGAATGAAACTGGGCAAGGATGTGGAAGGAAGCGGCCGTGGCCTGTCAGAAGGTACCGTCCCAGCATTTGCCTGGAGTTGAAAATGGGGGAAACCACGGAAAACCATTTCAAGGACGGCCAACGGTGGGGCTCGAACCCACGCGTCTACCGAGTCAGCAGAGAGCTTGGCCCCATGACCTAACGCAGCGCATTAGCGAGCACAGCCACTACTGTCGGTGATAATAATAATAATAATAATGTTATGGGTATTCCCTTTTAACTAGTAAGGCTTTTAGAGACTCCGGGGTGCTGGAACTTTGCCCCGAAGGGGATCTTTAACGTGCAAGTAAATTTACTGACACAACTCCCTTACATTTAAGCACCCTCAAGTGCCAGCTGACTGCGCAGGGATTTTATCCTGCTATCTTGGGGTCAGCAGGAAATTCGGAGTGACAATTTGAATATGCCAGTCATGATTAGCCTACTATAGAAAGGATGATAGAATAATTATTACCGAACACATAGATCATGGTCTCCTTTGTTCGTGTGCTCTTCTGACTGGAGTCTCTGTTGTAATTTGGCCCAGACTGTCCTCTCAACTAAGAGCAGAGTAGAGCTGGAGACAGTGTCTGTGCTAAGCCTATCTTTTTGTCCCGCTTGTACCAATCACTCAAGACGCGAGAGCTGGAGCTCAGCGTCTCGGTAATGTATTTTGTAAATGGAGGGGGTTGGCGGGTGGGGGTGGGGGTTGCGGGGGTGGGTTGGAGAGGGGGTGGTAGTGGCTTGGGCAAGGGACACACACACACATACACATACACAAGACCCTCCTCCTCCCACACGCCCTACCATATTAGCCTCCCCCACCTTTAGAACGTCACTGGACGCATTAGCCAATGGCAGCCCTTATTGATCCCTGCTCGCATGTAACCCCCTCTTCTTCCTCCTCCCCCTTGCTCGCCTGTACTCTATTGATTCCGCCTGCTATGCTGTCCTGTCCACCACCCTCTTCATCTAAAGATCAAGACGACCCTAGTGGAATATTCAGCAGAGGGGTGAACGCAACCTGCTAGCTTCCTCCACTCCGTCTTAGTGAGACAAGCAAACCTGCTGCACCCTACTCTCAAACAGAGCACAAAGTTCTAATGGCCTTCTCATGTAATGATGATAATAATAATAATAATAATAATAATAATAATAATAATAATAATAAGAAAACGGAGAATTGATTTTTATGGGCACATCCTCCTGATGAATTCAAATAGATTAACCAAAAAGATCTTCGACCACTTCCGTAATAAAAAAAACAAACCTCTTTGGTAAGGAAACCGAGAAAGACCTTGTGGAACTCCAAATTACAGACACCATGCTCATGGACAAAACAGCCCAAACCGTCACCAAGGATAAGAAACAACGGTTCCAAGTGAAACTCAAACAAAAGCGTACGATCCACATCTCTGCCGAAGAAAGGGAAACAAGATCTCAAAGGATGAGGCAATACTGGGCCAAAAGGAAAGCTCAAAACAATAAAAAGTGATTGATTTCATGTAGGCTACCCCAAAGTTGGGTGAAATAAATAAAGAATAATAATAATAATGACAAATGTAGGAGATGCCATCGTGAATCGGAGACCATCCAGCATACCACAGGGGGCTGTACAACAATTTCATCTACGTAGGCTACTACTTGAAGAGGCACGACCAAGTAGCCAAGATAATCCACCTGAACCTGGCAAAGAAGCACTCCTTAAGTAATAATGTTCTGCCTTACTATCAATACATTCGTGATGCTGTTCTGGAGAACGAAACACACAAGCTACTCTGGGACAGGTCAGTGATCACAGATAGACCTAGGCTATATCAACTAACAGGCCAGGCATTATTCTTATTGATAGCCTAAATTGCAGAAGAGAACCCTTCTAATAGATATCGCAGTCCCAAACTCGCATGATATCAAACACAGTTATGCTGAGAAAGTGATGAAATACATGCCTCTGGCTGAAGAGATCCGACAGATGTGGCGACAGGAATTTGTCACTGTATTGCATATCATAATCTCTTCCACAGCGATCATACCGAAGTCGCTGAAGGCCAACCTCGATAAATTGGGGCTCCACCATAATCTGCAAACCAGCATGCAGAACGTAGTTATTTTAGAGACCTGCTCCATAGTTCATTCGTTCCTCAACCTACCAGTTTAGAGAACTCCTCTTCATCTTGCAACAAATGCCGATGAAATGGTGAATTGTACTCGACGAAATGGTGAACATATGAGATAATAATAATAATAATTAGAGACCTGACCTGGTTCTTGTTGACAAATGCATGAGGCACACCACCTTCATAGATGTGGCAATCCCTAACAGTGGCAACATGGTAATGAATCATGTTGAAAAGCTGTTAAAATACCCAGAGCTTTCAGAACTAATAAAGAAGCAATGGCCCATGGCACAAGTCAGGACAGTTCCTATTATCATCTTCAGCATTGGCATGATTCCGAACAACTTAAAAGAATCTCTCACAGAGTTGAAATTAGACCCAGGCCTTTTAAAGCTGATGCAGTAAACATTCATACATTCGACGTGTCACATAGTAAGGATGTTCTTCGGCAATCAGGCCTGGAGGAGTGAGGGAAAAGTGTAAATCTACTACAGAATGTAGTCACCGAGAATTTGCTCCTTAGGCCCTTTGAAGTAGGCTATATCTGGGATTGTAAATGTTTTGTTTCCAACAAATATGCTGAGAATGTGTAGGCTAAGCGCATGCGCAAAATAAATCATAATAATACTAATAATAGCATTAATCATATATATTATTTCAGTAGTATAGATCCCTCCTGCGGCGCTCACAAGCGACTGATCGTGACAAATGAGCAATCAACTGAAAGAGAATAGACATTAGCAGTGACGAATTGCACTATAATTTCATAAATATCTATAATTTATTTAAAAAATGACTTAAAAAAATTACGAAGTGTGCGATTTGCAGATACTGTTGCTGTAGGAAAATAAACTCCATAATTGCTGTCCACTTCACATTTTGGCCTCTGTGACGCCTGTTTCATGCCATTTTAACATTCTGAGGTCTTTCCTTTATCATGTTGCATTATAAACCTATTAGGGAAAGTGTGGTTTATGAACAAGCGAGATTTCTCGCACGGGTCCGCTAGTATAATTTATTAAGTAGGCCTACCTTGGTGAATGGATAGAACCTAACATGTCCGAAAAGGAGGGGTATTTTCTTATTTATTTGTTAATACGCACTTTAAAAAAAATATACGAGTAGCCTATATAGCCTATATTATAGACCTATTTTATTTCCGTAAACTTTCAACAAATACAAGATTTTTTTTCCTCCCTCACCATAGTCTACTACTTTCCTGAGAGAGTACATAGCCCAAGCATTTAAAATGTTCCGTGTGCTCGAATTTAGTTCCTCTAACTGGCATCTTGTTTGGCTGTGTTTCTTTTCTACTGACATCACCTTCGCTTTTATTCTTCTTCTTCTATTCGTTTTTGCCATCTAAGGACCTCCAGGCTTGCTTTATCTCTTTACATGGGTCTTCTGTTTCTTTTTAGCCTAGAAGGCTTTCATTTTCCGGCTATGAGCAGACTTCCTCTCCTCTGTCCACTTTGGTCTGATGGTTCCTGTGGTCTTCCTGCTGGTAACGGATACTGGGAATACGCCTTGATGAATGATCTGGCTGTATTTGGTCTGATTATGTGCAGTGTCGGGAGAAATTTGAAGCTGCGCCAGGTCTGATTTCACTGTGGTGATCCATTTGTTCTTGTAGGCTTTGCCTCTACCTGTCGTCGTGAAGATCCTGTTCGTGATTCTGCAGGAGTTCATGAGGGTTAGATGACCATAAAAAGGTAGTCGTCTTTTTCTCATCGATGTGATTATGTCCTCATGGAGATGGTACAGCTCACTATTGTGTCTGTTCCTATAGGCTAGGTGCCATCCATTTCTCGTATTGACCCTAGTATTCTCCTTAGGATTCTTCGTTCCTTGATAGGGCGTGGTGGCGCAGCGGTCAAGCCGTTGGCCTCTCACCACGGCGGACCGAGTTTGATTCCCTATGTGAGATTTTCAAAGTGAAATGCCATGTCCTGCGGTTCGGATTCCACGTAAAAAGGAGGTCCCGTTGCTCATGATCTCGAGATTAACGGTCACGTAAAACTGCAATTTTCCTTCCTTCTCGTTCCTTGAATTCAAGCCTCCTTAGTGGACCCTTCCTGTTCATCAAGAGGCATTCAGAGGCATAGAGTACGGAGGGCCTTACTACTGCGTTATAATGTTTGAGTTTAAGTTTCTTGGAAAGGGACTTGGAGAGGTAGGGCCTAATTACTCTTGCATGAGTGATAGACAATATCAAAATTGACACACCTGGTTTTATTATAGCCTACATGAATTGCAGCCAATGGCCATAACCCGTGGGCTCCCCGTCAAGTTCAATTTCAATTAGTTCCAATTTCTGGCTACGAGAATTAGGGAAAGTCTTCGTGATTAATCGCATAGGACTATTTGTGGGCGAATTTAGTAACTCATAAGCGATTATAGCCAGGTCAAATTATAATAACATTGAACTTTTCTTCCAAAGAGACTACACCAAGGTGTCCGACGTGTGGTCAGGAGCCGGAGTGATGTCCGACGCTTCTACGAAGACGACGATGGAGTGTTAATTTTCCCGTGGGGAAATGGGCTGAGATGGAGGTCATATGTTCTACAAGCTGAGACGGTGATGTACAACAATTGACTATTCAATTATGTAGTTAGATTGGCGGGGGAACTTTGTAAATAGTTCATTTTTCTTTTTCTTGTTTTAGAGTGTTTTTCTGGTACCGACACTAAATGTTTTAAATGTACGTTGGCACGTGGCCAAAGTGTTTGTTGTGATTTTTTTTGAGTCATATTTAATGTGCACGGCGCGTGTACGTGATTTTTATCCATGCAAATGCGGAACCCGTTACATTCGATAAGTGGTGCTTTATTAAAGTTCATATTTTTGATAGGAAAGGGAGGTAATTACTGTAAGATGTTCGCTGAACAGGTTATTATTCATTTTAGGGTTGCCCAGCGCAACAATTTAAGATGTAATTGTAGAACACCTTAGTTCTAATTTTTTTAGATTTTTTTTAGTCCTTTTCAGGTTTATTAGTCACGGCGTAGAACGGAGGCGCCAGCAAGTGGAAAATATTTATGTCATTTTGTTTCAGGGTCTTTCAAACCCATACGTGTGATCCTGTGTGTGTTATTGTGTCAGTGTGTGTGTTGATTCTACGTGAAGAGGGTAGAGGTCCTACCGCCCTCATATTTTGTTGTTGTTGTTTTTTGATGGAAAGGCAGGGTGCTCTAGGGAGACCGCTGTATCTTGTCCATATGCTGATTCTTGGATTTCCTAGGGGAAATGCCGGGATATTTTGTTCTGACACACACACACGTATTATTGTGCTTTGGGGCACGCTTCTTCGAGATTCGATCCCGTGCCTTGGGAGGTCGAGGTCATTTTGACACGTGGGTTGACAGATATGCAGATTTCCACAAATCGCCCGTCTCGCCTGGTGACTTATTTTGTTAGGCAGTCCTATTTTCCGACTGGCCCCTTTAAGCTTTCATTTAGCAAACCTGTTCTTTGTGATGGTTATTTTGAACCATAATTAATTGGGGAGTTCGCCATGTGTGTGACTGATTATTGCATATTGTATGGATAGAATGTTGTGTTAATAATGTAAATGTTGGCTTTGAGCCTAGTGATTTGTTTATGACTCAATTCATGTAATTTAGTATGTGACGCCCGTGTGGTGTAGTGGTAGTGTACTTGTAAAAATGACGGCGTTCATATGTGTATTTTTTTATTGGTCACGTGTTAACTTACTTGTGTTGATTTGTGTGAGAAGTCCTAATTTTTAGGCAGTAATGTTTTTGCTACGGCAGTTTTGATTCCAATTTCATGCGGAAATTTTTGTGTTGTTTATTTTAAGTAGGCCTATAGGAAGTGTCGGTTTAGTTTTAAGTGTTGTATAGTTGTTCCCCGCGTCTGTCTAGCTCTAAGCAATGTGGATTCGTCATTTGAAAGTTTATTCTGAATGATGACGAATCATGCATTCGATTGTACTCATCGTGAAGCATGTAGAACAGCACACGCGCATACATTTGTCACTATTGTTGATTTTCTTTGGGACACTTGGTCCAAGTATAATCTCTCCTGAGATTTGGCCTAGTTTTGGCAAACTTTAATTTATTCAATGGGATTCACTTTGGGAGTTTGTTTTGTTAATTCTTGTTGTAAATAGCTGATTTGTTATTAAATTCATTTGTTTTAACCCTGGCTTCACTTTTTCCTGCATGTTATTTTGTTATATGTTACCCTGCATGTTAATGAAGCGCTTTGACAACAACTTACGATATGGACTGTTACACCCCCCGAAACTGAGTCTCATAAGCTTCTTTGCAAGGATTCAATATATAAAATCCAACATGGCGACCATCCGAAATATTTAGTCGGTTCTCAATATCTACAAATCTATTACAGCAATCAAACTGACATTTTGTATGTTGAGAGTGGCAGTTAACATAAGTAGGATGTATGAAAATAGGCTGTATAGTTCTTCACGGAACTACTTGTTCTTTTTAGCTTTAGCTCTCGCAGTAAGAAGCGCAAGTGGGTTTCATAAGAAAGTGCACAGTTCGCTACTCCTGTGAGGGTCCAGGCTCTGACCCCTAGAGCCCGCTGATGAGCCTATCTAGGCATAAACCTAGAACAATTGCTGAGTTATGATTACATAACGTTGTTACACCTGATTCAATACCACTCAGCCATTTTATGCCCTTCTTCTTCTTCTTTGGTCGTTTTGGCCACCTATGGACCACGGTGTTTGTGCTTTAGCTGTTGTCTGTGTTTGGTGGATTGTTTCGTGGCAGCACCATATACGGCAATTGAAAATGACATGTCTCAGGAAACTGAACATGCTCAGGTTTCTTAGTGGCACTACGTGGGGAGCTGACCGTGCGGTGCTGCTACGGTTCTACCAAGCCCTCGTCCTGTCCCGGCTAGACTATGGTTCTGCGGCATACGGTTCAGCAAGGCCGGCAACCTTGAAAATGCTGGACAGTATCCACCATAGTGGCGTTAGGCTGGCTACCGGTGCCTTCCGGACCAGCCCGATACCCAGCCTACTCGCCGAATCGGGTGTTCCACCTTTAAATTATAGACGCCAACATATGCTTTTAGCATATGCTGCCAATGTGCGTCAAATGCCGCAACACCCGACCTATCAAGCTCTCTTCGGTACCCAAAACCACCAGGGGTACGCCAACCGGCCTCGTGCCACTCGGCCGGTTGGTATTAGACTTGATAGCTCGTGTACTGAAATAGGAGTGGCTGTAGGTCCCTGTATGAGCCGGACATCTAGCGAGGTGCCTCCGTGGCAAGTCCCGCGTCCGGAAATTCGGTTAGATCTGCACCGAGGTCCTAAGGTGAACACTGATGCTTCCGTTTACCGGAGGCAGTTCCACAGCATAGTTCACCAGTTTCCGGACGCTGGCATTCTATACACGGATGGTTCGAAGGTGGACGAGAAGGTGGGTTGTGCTTACGTTATTGATGGTGCAAATACCAAGATCTCTTTGCCTGAGGCCTGTAGTGTGTTTACTGCGGAGCTCGTTGCCATCTATGAAGCTCTGCAGTTTGCACTGCAGGATGCTCGAATCCACTTTCTCGTGTGTACCGACTCTTTGAGTTCGTTGCAGTCAATTGCTACATGTTTCCCGCAACACCCCCTAGTGCAGCGAATCCACGACCTACTAGCCGGGCTGTGCCACGCTGACACTCGAATCACCTTTCTGTGGCTTCCAAGCCACATGGGAATTGCGGGAAATGAGTTAGCGGATCAAGCTGCAAAAGAGGCGGTATCACTACCACCTCGACTAATGGAGGTACCCGCTAGAGATATTCGCTCTCAGTTACGCCTACAAGTTCTGGCTTTTTGGGAGAGTCAGTGGCTAGCTGACCCACTGCCCAATAAACTGAGAGCGATCAAGGGAACTACTCGCGTGTGGCGGAGCTCCTTCCGGGCCCGGAGAGAGTCCGTCATTTTGTGTAGGCTAAGGATAGGTCATACAAGATCCACCCACTCGTACCTAATGAGAAGGGAAGACCCCCCACTTTGTACCTGTGGAGCCGTATTCACCGTGGCCCACATTTTCACCGAGTGTGTGGATCTTGCTGACTTACGAAGAAACCTTGGTTTGCAGACGACACTCAAACTTATATTAGCCGATGACGCGGTGGCTGCTGATCGCGTTATCCGCTTTATAAGTGAGAGTGGGTTAGGGCCAGCAATCTAAATTTTCCAGTGAACTTTGACTCAACGACTTGTTCGTTTTTGAATGATAATGTTTAATTTTTTTCCGTAATTTTTGTTAATTTTTTTATTTTTTTTATTTAATTGTTTGTTTTTGTTTTATTAATTTTTGGTCTTTTTAAATTTAGATGTCCACCTCAAAATTTTAAATTCAATTCAAAATTTGTATTCTTTAATCTGTGTTAAGAGGGGCAGATGACCTCGTAGTTCCGCCCCTTAAAACAACAATAACTAACTAACTAACTGGTGGATTGTTTGGTGGCTGCTTTAATGCTGAAATGCTGAGCCTTTCTATTGGCCCAGTATTCTTTGATTTTCCTGCTGAACTCTATCTTACGTTCCTCTGACCATTTCCTGAACGCGTTGTGGTGAACTTCTGTAATGAATGTGAGGAAAGACCTGGTTTCAACTGTCAGACGGTAGCGACTCTGTCATTTATTGTGTCTTGCTGAATATTAAGTTTAGCAAGATCCTTCTTAATTTGTTTGATCCACAAGGACCCAGTGGCTTTACCATTCTTGGCTACCTTGAAGATCTTGTAAGACAGCCTGCAGTGGTCCTTTCTGTACAAGTGGCCGTAGAAAGCCAGGCGTCTCCTTCTGATGGCGTCGATGAGGATTTCCTGGTGTTTGTAGAGTTCGCAATTTGGTTTGTACCGTCGTCTTCCCAACTTGTTGTTGTTGTTGTTGTTCTTCTTCTACTTCTTTTTCGCGAATGGGTCTCTTAGGACCACGTGGAATCAACTCTTCTTCATCTTCCTTTTAGCTCAGTATTCCTTCATACGCAACGAGTGAGTGTGTTTTCGTTGCTTGGGCCATGCAGCCTACTGTATGTTGTTGACTGGCTGTGTGGCTCAGCGGTAACGTTCTCGCTTGCTGGTCCCAAGGTTCCAGGTTCGTATCCTGGCACAGTCAGCTGGCATTTGAGAGTGCGCAAATTTGAGGGAGCCGTGACAATAGATTTACTGGCACGTTAAATATCCCCTTCTGGGCAAAATTCTTGCACCCCGGCGTCTCTAAAAGCCAGAGTAGTTAAATGGGACGAAAAATCAATAACATTAACATAACTGTATGTTATTTTGTCTTTCGCTCTGCCCTTCATTAAATGGTCTATACATAAAAATATGAAAAAAACCCACATTAGCGGTGATATAGGCTATTAGCCTTCTATAACAAATGTCCTAAATGAGTAACTTGCTTTTCTTTTAGTGGTTTCCATGAGATGACTCCGGTTGGTACTATTGACAGAGGAAAGAGGTAGACTAGGTTCAGTGCTGAATGAAGCGACAGTTTTAATCCCTTGAGAGTAACCGAGTAGGAGGAGAGGAGGTGGCAATCAAGCGTGTATTGGGAAAGAGCTGACGTTAGAAGACTAATTTCAATACTTGATTACTCACATTCCAGCAACGCGGCTTTAAAATCGTTAATCCTTGTTCAACGCTAAATGCGAGGATTTGCATATATAGGTTACTATGTATCCTGCTCTTTCCTTCATTACTGGAAGAGCTTCCGCGGTTGTTTTATCTTCGAGGGAGATAAATCAACGTATGCTCCATTCCAAAGAATAAGGAATCTCATTAATTTCCTGAGCTATTATTGAAGATGGGGTTAACTTCTAGCCTACTTTCTCAGTATAAGTGGGAAGGTACACTTTTCAGGGTCAAAATATTTATTTTAATAAATTATTTGAATGGAGAAGCCTCCGTGGCTTAGGCGGCAGCACGCCGGCCTCTCACCGCTGGATCCGTGGTTCAAATCCCGGCCACTCAATGTGAGATCTGTGCTGGACAAAGCGGAGGCAGACAGGTTTTTCTCCGGGTACTCCGGTTTTCCCTGTCAACATTTCATTCCAGCAACACTCTCCACTATCATTTCACTTCATCTGTCATTCATTTAATCATTGCCCCAGAGGAGTGCGTCAGGCCTCGGCAGCCGGCACAGTTCATATCCTCGCCGCTAGATGGGGGCTTCATTCATTCCATTCCTGACCCGGTCGGAGACTGGAAGCAGGCTGTGGATTTTCATTTCATTTGAATGACGAATCTTCTATCTTTAGTTTGGTTAAAACAAAATGAAAATAGCTTCAATGCTTCCAGATATATGCCCTTAAACGTTAGTTGCTATCGCTTAAGTTGTCTCTTTAAATTCTACTCTTATGTAGGCCTAAGTTTGAAGTCAGGGTCGTATATATATTTTTTTTAAGATTAGGGCACAACCAAATTTACAATTATTTTATGCTTTTACCAAAGCAACACCTTCTTAATTTTTATTGGCTTTTTCGGGGGAGGGCTAGACCCCCCCACAGCTCCCCCTTATATACGCCCCTGTTTGAAGCTCGTTTGATGAAAACTTAATTTTCACACAGTGTTTACATGATAACTCAAATACTATTCAAGATATCTCAATGAAATTTTGCATCATTGTGTATTGTACTAATATGAACAACATACATCAAAATGTTTTGTGCATCAAGAACACTTCCAATTTAAGAGAATATGTTTTACACAACAAATGTAAAAAGATATTGACTACATTTAGAGTAAGAATATAAAAAAGAAATCCTGAATAGGCTATGTGTATCAATTGTTTTGGTGTAAGATGTAGCCGTGAGTGTTACCAACAGCTCAAAGAACATTCATGTATATTTTATATTGTGGGGTAAGTTACTCATTATGTAAACGCTGTCCAACTGTACAAAAAACAGCAGAAAGTTTGGTGGTAGGTTAATGCATGACTGCAAGTATTTATTATAAAATGTGTTTTGCGCATAATAATGAGTGATCTGTGTTTAATAATCCTGCAAAGTGACGATAACTTCGTTGCGCTTCCTGCTAAGTAACGATAACTTCGTTACGCTTCCTGGTAAGTAAAGGTAACTTCGTTACACTTCCAAGTAAGTAACGATAACTTCGTTACGCTTCTTGGTAAGTAACGGTAACTTCGTTACGCTTCCTGGTAAGTAACGATAACTTCGTTACGCTTCTTGGTAAGTAACGGTAACTTCGTTACGCTTCCTGGTAAGTAACGGTAACTTCGTTACGCTTCTTGGTAAGTAACGGTAACTTTGTTACGCTTCCTGGTAAGTAACGGTAACTTCGTTACTCTTGTTGGTAAGTAATGGTAACTTCGTTACGCTTCCTGGTAAGTAACGATAACTTCGTTACGCTTGTTGGTAAGTAATGGTAACTTCGTTACGCTTCCTGGTAAGTAACGGTAACTTCGTTACGCTTCTTGGTAAGTAACGGTAACTTCGTTACGCTTCCTGGTAAGTAACGGTAACTTCGTTACGCTTCCTGGTAAGTAACGATAACTTCGTTACGCTTCTTGGTAAGTAACAGTAACTTCGTTACGCTTCCTGGTAAGTAACGGTAACTTCGTTACGCTTCTTGGTAAGTAACGGTAACTTTGTTACGCTTCCTGGTAAGTAACGGTAACTTCGTTACGCTTCCTGGTAAGTAACGGTAACTTCGTTACGCTTGTTGGTAAGTAACGATAACTTCGTTACGCTTGTTGGTAAGTAATGGTAACTTCGTTACGCTTCCTGGTAAGTAACGGTAACTTCGTTACGCTTCTTGGTAAGTAACGGTAACTTCGTTACGCTTCCTGGTAAGTAACGGTAACTTCGTTACGCTTCTTGGTAAGTAACGGTAACTTTGTTACGCTTCTTGGTAAGTAACGGTGACTTCGTTACGCTTCCTGGTAAGTAACGGTGACTTCGATACGATTCTTGGTAAGTAATGGTATCTGTAACTTCCTTTTAGGTAGATTTCATTAGAAAGCTAACTATTGCAATGGGTCCCATGTTTCGACTTCCGGAAAATTTCGACATATCTTCGCGTTTCACATCCCCCAGACCCCAAAACCACCGTCAGTTCAAAAGTTTATATATAATTTATGTATATATATATGTATATATATATGTATATCAGTTTCTTGTGGACACGATAACTGCCGTAATTTTGCACCAATTACTTCGAATTTTTTACAGAAGGTGTATACCTATAAAATCTCGGTCGAGTTCGTTACCGGGCTAAATCGGTCGAAGGGGGTGAAAATGGCGGGCTTTTTTCGAAAAAGTGAAATTTCGCTATAACTCTCTTAATACGTGCAATATCGAATCCATTCAAAGTTCATAATATGTGTCGGATAAGTGCCAAAAATTTATGTCAAATAAGTTTTTTGATAGCACCAACCATTGACCAAAGGGGTGGAAAAAAGTGGGTTTTTCGGGAAACATTAATCATATCTCTCTTAATAGGCACAATATCAAAACCGTACAAAATGGACAATATTCCCCTAATAATTACCTAAAACTTTTGTCTGAAAGAATTTTTGATATGACCCACCATTACGCCAATGGACGAGAAAAATGATTTCGGAATTATAAGAAAATGCCAAGAGCTATCAGTTGTTGCCATGGCAACACTACTAAATTGATGAGGCATGGGCCATCAGACGTTGCCATGACAACGCACTTGCACGAGATCAGATTCAGTATTTCCATCTGATTAAGTGGTTGGTTGGTTGGTTCTTAAGTTTAGGGGCTGCGACAACGCGGTCATGTAGCCCCGTGTACTTTGGGTGTGTGTAGAATCTGTCTGATAACCGGTGTTAATTGTGATGACTGTATTAGTGTGTGTTATCTGTTTGTTAATTTAAGTACTGCAACTAACAATTTTTCAGATAGTTCCTACTTTTGCCGCCAAGCGCCACTGTCAACGACTACGAGGCCAAGTTCAGAACTGAGCTACTAGACGCCGCCGCAGTCGGCTCTTGGCAACGAACATAGAAACCTAAGAGCGTTGTATACATTCTTAACCTATCCAATTTAGCTTCACACAGGTGCAATTAGTGGAAGGATCTTTAACATGCCATAAATCTATGACATGGGACCACCGGCTTTACTTCCCCTCCGAAGGAAGGCATACCGAGGGATATTTAACGCTCTTAAAAAATCCGACGGCTTCGGCCGGGTTTGAACCCGGTATCTTGGGAATAGAAGCTCAGCATGCTACCGACTACGCCACCGAAGCCGCCTGACAAAGTGGGAAGCGGCTTCGGTGACGTAACTGGTGGCATGCTGAATGTCTATGCCCAATGTCGCGGTTTCAAAGCCGGCCGAAGTCGTCGGATTTTCTAAGAGCACTAGAATCCCTCAGTATGCTTTCCTTTGGAGGGGAAGTTCCAACGTTCGTTGCGAGTTGATGGTTGGGGTGGCATCTAGTAGCCAAGTTCACAGCTAGGTGTCGTTGACGGTAGTACCTGGTAGCAACATTAGGAACTACTGCTTGAAATTGACCGTCTGCAGTACTTACATGAATTAAGACTAATACAGCCATTACAATTCACACCGTGTATCAGACAGATTCTACACTCACCCAAAGTACACGGGGTTAGATGACCGCGTTGTCGCAGCCCCTAAACTGAGGAACCAACCAGAGGTAGATTTCATTAGAAAGCTAACTATTGCAATGGGTACCATGTTTCGACTTCCGGAAAATTTCGACATATCTTCGCGTTTCACATCCCCCAGATCCCAAAACCACCGTCAGTTCAAAAGTTATGTATAACTAGCAGGTACCCGCGGCTTCGCTCGCGATCAAGTCAATGGGGACTATGCAATTGTACACCTGCTGTTAAGTGTGTGCGATTGCGCTTTGTTAATAGAAATTGCGAATATTGTTTGAAGAGGGAACTGCACTCTTGCACACTGGAATGGCAAATCTATCGGAATATGGGGAATCAAAAGTATTTTTCTTTACCTATAGTAAAATATCTCTGACCTTGGCCGTTGATGTACATTATGCACTCTCTTCCAGTGTTACATCCTAGGGATTGAAATTCTCCAACAACCCTTTTGCCTCACATGCCTCTCTAAGTAATTAAAATTCCCAACTGTTGTTGTTTGAGTCTTCAGTTTCTTGACTGGACTGATGCAGCCCTCCATGACTCCCTCTCCTGAGCTAATCGTTTCATCTCTATATCGCTACCACACCCTACATCCTAGGCAATCTGTTTTACCCTGGTCTACCCTACAGTTCTTGTCCTTAACCCTCCCATCCATAACTAAGCTTGCTATTTCTGGGTGTCTTAATATGTGTCGTACCAACCTATATCTTCTCTTCAATAGCAGTCGCCAGAAACATCTCTCCACTCCCACTCGTCTTAATAGCTCTTTATTTGTTACCCCATCTACCCATCTGATCATCATCATTCTCCTGTAACACCACATTACAAACGCTTCAATTCTCCTCTTTTCTGCTGCACCATTAGACCAAGTTTCACTTCCTTATAGTGTCACGCTCCAGACAAAAGCTTTCAAAAATTACTTCCTAATATCTAAATGTATATTCGATGTCAACAGATTCCTTTTTTGTAGAAATTATGTCCTTGCCTGAGCCAACCTCTTTGCTTCGTCCATCACTGGCTATTTTTCTTCCTAAGTAACAGAAGTCTCCTACTTCCCGTAGCGTTTCACCTGCCAATTTGATGTGCATAGAGGTTTCTGATTTATTTTGGCTGCATTCCAATAATTTTGCTTTACATTTATTGATATCCATCATGAATTATTTCCTCAAGACGGAGTCCATACCATTCAAAAACTCATTCAATTCCTCTGGCGTATCGGTCAAGATGACGATCTCATCAGCAATTCTCTAAGATGAAATTATTTCTCTTTGAATCTTCGCTCCCATTTAAAATTTTTCTCCAACTACCTGTTTATTGTGTTTTTAGAGATCTTTGAAATGCGTTGCCCTCGCACTTGGTGTAGATGCATTGTCAAAAGAAAACATTCCATGTTACGAACATGGGCCGCATAACCTGCACCGAAAGCCTATTCTGAACAGCAGTTCCTTGAACTCAGATTTGCCAACATTTTATTGTATCTTTCCATGTGGTATATCTCTGTACCTCAACACACAGAAGAGTGCTTTAAAAATCATGTCTTGTGTAAATTTTGGAAAAGGTAGTGAGTGTGGTTTTTGCCGGAGTGGATACTCGCTCGTAGAAATTCTTTTCAGTAAAATAGACTGGTTCACAATTTTGTAAGTGCACATTGAGGTATGTGACGGCGGGATGCCTTAAGTGTTACGGACACGGCAATAGCCACCACAGAGCTTCGTTGCTACTGAAATAACGACCAGACTGTTATTTTTACTTAACTATACGGGATTTGTGAGCCCAGTGTTTATGAAATTGAACGTAGCTATATCGCTACCTTTATTTAGTAGCTGCTACTGTAAAACTTTCTTCAGCTATTCCCAATTAATTGGGGTCGCCGTAGCCAGCCAGGCTCATTTCGGTTTTGGCCGGGGATTTAAGGCCGGATGCTCTTCCTGACGCCACGTGATTTTCCAGGTGAAAATTCCACCCCGCTGTCACCGGGATTCGAACCCCGGCCGTCCTGGTGAAAGGCGAGAAGCTAAGCCACTGCGCCATCACGCTTCCCTAGAAGCCGCTACTGTAGTGTTTACAAATTAAAGGTGGTATTAGAAGGCGCTTTCCCTATTTTTTTACCCCTGGCACTACAGACCATGAAGGGCCTAGGCCTATCATGCGACCGCTTCCCAGCCATTTGGCCTGCAGATATTGTGGTGACGCGTGGTCAGTGTACCGTGTCCCCTCGGCCGTTAGTCTTGTTCTTCGTGACCAGGGCGCTGCCTCGCTATCAGACAGCTCCTCAATTGTCCTCACAAAGCTGAGTGCACTCCGTTGCAGTCCTCACGTCAGTGTCTAAAATCTCTGATGGAGCCAAGAATCGAACCCGGGGCCTCCGGATGAGAGGCAGGCGCGTTACCCTGTTCTTATTGTGTTCATATATATCTTGAAAAAGATAACAAATTGATTGGCTTTGCCTCCTACAGGGATATGTATATAAAATCGGATGTCATACCGTGAGGTTCAGTTGCCATGGAAACGGACTTGCCATTATTTCATCAGTTTATCAGAGTAAAGATAGTTTTCTGCGAATATCTTTGAAACGGTTGGTTTTAGGGCCTTAAAATGTGGTTTTCGGTGTCCCGTAGGGACCTACCGAGTATTGTTCCTTGCATCGAGGGGCGTAAAATGAGCTTTGTCCGGTCTTTTTGCGACAACTTCGATATTTTGTCCCGGTTGAGTATTTTTGGTGACTTTTCAGTTATGTTGCCTGTTCCACGGGAACAATGATTTATTTCCGGATGAAAGGATGCCTATATGTTATCCCAGGGTATAAGCTGTCTCCATTTCAAATTTCATCCAAATCCGTCCAGCCGTTTTAGTGTCAAGAGGTAACAAACTAACACACACACACACAGACTTTCACAATTATAATATATATAGGGATATAGGGATATAGGGATTTATGTATGTATATGTATATCAGTTTATTGTGGACACGATAACTGCCGTAATTTTGTACCAATCACTTTGAATTTTTTACCGAATACGTATACCTATAAAATCTCGGTCGAGTTCGTTACTGGGCTAAATCGGTCGAATGGGGGGTGAAAATGGGGGGGCTTTTTTTTCTCGAAAAAGTGAAATATTGCTATAACTCTCTTAATATGTGAGATATCGAATCCGTTCAACATTCATACTATGTGTCGGATAAAGCCCAAAAATGTATGTTTGAAGAGTTTTTTTATAGCACCAACCATTGACCAAAGGGGTGGGAAAAAGTGGGTTTTTCGGGAAACATTAATCATATCTCTCTTAATAGGCACAATATCAAAACCGTACAAAATGGACAATATTCCCATAATAATTACCTAAAACTTTTGTCTGAAAGAATTTATGATATAACCCACCATTATGCCAAGGGATGAGAAAAATAATTTCGGAACTATAAGAAAATGCCAAGACCTATCAATGGTTGCCATGGCAACACTACTAAATTGATGAGGGATGAGCCATCAGACGTTGCCAAGATAACGCACTTGCACGAGATCAGATTCAGATTTCCATCTAAGTGTGAAGCGGCTTCGGTGACGTAACTGGTAGCAAGCATGCTGAATGTCTATGCCCAAGGTCGCGAGTTCAAAGTCGGCCGAAGTCGTCGGATTTTCTAAGAGCGCTAAAAATCCCTCAGTATGCTTTCCTTTGGAGGGGAAGTTCCAACGTTCGTTGCGAGTTGCTGGTTGCGGTGGCATCTAGTAGCCAAGTTCACAGCTAGGTGTCGTTGACGGTAGTACCTGGTACCAACAATAGGAAATACTGCTTGAAATTGACCGTATGCAGTCCTTACCTGAATTACAGACTAATACAGCCATCCCTAAGTACACGGGGTTACATGACCGCGTTGTCGCAGCCCCTAAACTGAGCAACCAACCAAAATCTCTACGGGAGATATAATTTTGCATGAATAAGTAACAGACCGTTACATAGTATCACATCAGTGTCGAAACCTTGCATAAGGACAGTGTGACCACAAGTATAAAAATGGACCCCAAATGACAAGAAGGTTACCGTTCCCATAAGACAATAAAATGTTTAAAATAAGCATAAAATGACGAAAAACAAAGTTAATTAAGCTCCAATTATAAAATACCTTCTCGCATTAAATGAGGTCTGATCCTTCTACGAAAATCTGCATATTCTGCCTATTTTCGCCTATCCACAAGTTTGTCCGGTGAAATCTACCTCCGCCTTCCGGCGTGCCGAGAGGACTTTTTAAAAGTAACGTTGGCCTACTCATCCTCCCTCTCCCATAATGTATAGGCTATAAACCACATATCAAGACATTAAATGACAAACTCCCCAGTGTAGTGCACTATTAAAACAAGAAGTCATGTCAATTAAGTCCTCCAACACGATTACAACATGTTATTATTATCGTAAGACAGCAGATATTAGTAATTAAATCCCAGGTATTTAAACTCTACCCTCGAGATAGGGGATGCTTTCCCCCTCTATCCCTCTCCCTCCCCAAGGTAACGCCTACTATTGTTTCAATTGGCAAATATTGTCGTAACTGGATCCTACTCTCTCCCCTTAACAACATTCCGTCTTATTAGAAATGCGAACAACACCATTATAAAATTAGACTCAATTCTTTCGATTTTTTCTCTTGAATCTCACACCCCGATAGTTCCCCTGATACACAACAGAAAGCGCTGCCTGGCAATCCAGATAAATAACACTCATGGCCCCCCTCTCTTGTGACTCGTGACGTGTCCGAAGTAGAGCCTTCTATAATTGGATTTAAATTCTTACATATCCCTTTTCGCTTCTCTGGCTGCCAATATACAATCATATCTAAGCCCCCTACCTTGATTTAGAAAGCGCGCGGGGAATTGCTAGTTTGCATTTGCCCCTCGTGAATCATCTTCTCTAAACTTTCCCAGATGGCCGTGACTTGGTGAACAGTCATTGACTTTGAGCTCCTCGTATTTTAAGCTTTTATGTAAGTTTCACACTTTAATACGTTTTGTTTCTGATTTGTATAGTGATTTTTAAGTGCCATATTCGAAAACAAATGTTTTTATGTAGTGTCTGTGGAGGTATCATTGCCATGACTGTGAAAATGTCATTTCGAAGTGTTTGTTTATATTCATGCCATGGTTGCTAGATCCTTAGTTAGAGCAACGTATAACCCCAATATTCGATCTTGAATGTGACTTTATCATTGTGTGTTGTGTCTCGTCCCATAATTGATGACCATTCTTCATAAATTCATTCGTATGCGTGTAATATGACGTGCATCAGTTTAGATACAGAGTAAGGTTAAGTGTTCTTCCACTTAACCTAGGAAATTGCAAGCCTTCGGGTTTTCTACATATTCCGATCAGCCCAATATAGGCTACTGTATCCATGGTTTACACTAAGATGACGTCCACTATTGCATTACAGTTTACAATTCCAAATACCTTTGCAAGAACTATCCAGTACACAAAGATCATACTTAACTGACAGTAGAGCAAACTGGATAGGCTGGTACCGGGCATCAGCGGGCACCAGTATCGACTTGATGCGCGGAGCAAATGATGCTTTAGATGGATCAAGATCGAAGACTCATGGGCGAAATCAATCATAATCTGATTCCTCGGTCATGATACTGCGATGTGGAAAGGAAATGGAAAGACTACCACATTATTATATTTCCTGAACGTCGGAGGACGGAGAATAAATGATGACACTTCCTGGAGTAAAACGTTCCAGAGGTAAACTACTCCCCCGAAAAAGGAGTTACAGTAGACTGAAGGAAGGAGCTGAAGACCGGGAACATTGGCATCAGAAATTCTCCGTACGAAGACATGGACCTGCCACTAGGCAGAATACTTTATAATAATAAACTGATGGACCAATGAGGGCCGGCCATGCTGCGAGTAAAACAAGAACGACGGCAAGGACAGTAAACTTACAGTATTTCTTCCAAAATATTTTTTTCGGTGGAGGGGGAACGGAATTTCCCGAGGGATTTACGATTTTAATCTTGGAATCATATCTTCGTAGACAAAGTAGCAAAATCGTAAAATTAACTCGCGAGGCCTGGTGCATGGGTATTTTTGACCCGATGCTTAAATAACGCTCTATATTTTCGTTTTGGTCAGCCCTTATTTCCTGTCGCTTACTGTACCTTCCTTCCTAGCCTTGACCTTCACCATGCAAAAGTCATAGACCTATGTCCATAGCTTTATGAAAACTCAAGTTATTTCTATATTACAGAGATGTGCAGATTATTAGACTCAATGGCAGTTTTCCAACATTCACTTTGTTCTTTTTGTGACTTAATACAGTGGAAATGTTTTTCAAGGTGCTGAAATTATTTCAAATGTTTAATCAATCGTTTTAATATCATTTTTTAAAGAATCTGACAGTAAACAAATTGTTTACAGTTTCCACTGAAAGAGGAGCCTTGTTAATGCAGAAAGCCACACGTTTTGTTTTGATTACCTTTTGCTAGTTTTCGTGTGAATTTAGACCAGAGAGGTTGGAAGGCTTTTATTACTGATTGTCCACTCTTGAACTATTCAAAGATTCGTGGACAATGGATTGAAATCGTCTGATTTATAGGATACATTCCATAGTCAATGATAATAGTACATTATGCAACGAGCCTATAATGGCAATAATTAAGACACGAGTATTTCCATACTAGTGTCTTAATTACCATTATAGGCGATTTGCATACGACTGTTTATGTTCGACGATAGTTATTATAACTATTTTATGTTCGAACATAAATATTCATAAATATCTGTCGAGATTTCGCCAGTTTTATGTACTGAACAGAGCGCATGGGACGCAGAGAATGCCATGTAGTTGACCATGGCCTCCTCGATTACCCCACTATGACACTAGCCAACGCAGTGAAATTTAAATTAGAAGGCTTTCGAACTCAGCGCAGGTGCGATTCTAACCTTATCTAATTGGTCAAATAACTGTTTCTTGAGCTGTGATTGGTGGGGAAAACAGTTTCATAATGAAAAATAGTGTTATAATGACCATCATTATGATACAGTTTTCTGACATATAATAGTCAGGGTCCAACATAAAAAGAAAAAACGTACCCGACTCAGGTGTCCCTCAGAATCTCCAATTTCAAAAATATCCAGACGCAATTCCTTATGGGAAACGTTGTAACTCCACAGGGGAGAAAACATTACTAAGTAGGACAATAACAATAACATAAAACAATTTTGAATATAAAATTGTGACTGATTTAAATTACTTAATTCAGTCGAATAATTTGCATTCCTCTGTATTTACGGTCGGGTCAGATTTACCCATGGCGCCAGACCTCGCGTGAAAATTTTCTGCTTACGTTAGTCGTTACAATCTGTAAATAATAAGGGGGGAAATCGAACTATTTTGGTGCAGCACAATAACATAGCTCACGTTATTGTTGATCCATGTTTAGGGTCTAGGGACACCGTGGTCATCAGCTTCTTTGTTCAAATAAATCGAGATAACTGCTTTACCGCTACTTCTTCTTTATATGCTGTCTCCGCGTCGAAGATTGGCGATCATCATTGCAATCCCTTGCCTCGAGGTTGCCGTTCGAAACAGAGATGCTGAGTCAAGTTCAAACCATTCCCGCAAATTCTTGAGCCAGGAGATCCTCCTCCTCCATGGTCTGCGCCGTCCTTCAATCTTGCCTTCCATGATTAGCTGCTGGAGTCGGTACTTGTTATTTCGAATAACGTGGCCAAAATATTGTAGCTTCTGTCGCTTGATGTTGTAGGGACCTCCATCTCCTAGCCCATCCGATCCAGCACCTCGGTGTTTCTCACCTTGTCGGTCCACGATATACGAAGCATGCGACGATACAGCCACATTTCAAATGCTTCCAACTTCTGCTACTATCAAGGTCAATTATATGTTATAGCGTGGCAAGTTAGACCTGGCCTGTCATGGCGGAGTCTCGTCTAGGAGGGGAAGTAGTGGGATCACTAGGCGCAAATGCGATTTCCCCTCTTTGGTGCAACAACTGTTTGGGGCTGCTCGCTGCTCGTCGTGGTTATATTATGCAAGCATAAAGTATCGAATAGGAGCATTCTCAGTGACATAGCATTGGTATTGGTGGTAATGAACTGAGAGCGCGCCCACTTCACACACCCCTGACAGCAAGCTTGTTGCCGTGCTTGTCAAAGAACAGAGCTGCTCAGTCGTTCTTCGCTTGCCTTGACAGCATCTGTACCGTGCCAAGGTTCTGGGAATAATGACTACTTGGCAACATCTAACCAGCGCGTGACGAAGTATGTGCTCACTGGTTGACAAAGAATCCAGGCGGGGGGATGACGTAATGCAACTGGACGCACATGCGCATCGGAAGGTTCAGATCCAACTTGTTCCCCAATACGAAAATTATTGCCATCTTTCTGCATGTTAAATCTGAAAAATATAAATAAACCTCATTTTGTATTGGGAATAGTTCACAGGAAGACACCAGGTGTAAAATTACTTCATTATAATCCGCACGACTACGACAAAAAGGGAGTGACACTCTATGGGTCAAAATGACCCGGCGCCTGTCCTTGTGTTATATTTTTAACGCCAGTCCTCAAGGGTTAAGCAATTTCCTCAATTGTGACAAAGGTAGAAAGGCTAAATTACCCGAAAAGGTATCAAATTGTGTGTCTTGGAGATCTCTATCAAACTAAAAAAAAAAAAAAAAACAATTTTGAAAATCACTTCCGGTGAAAATGCAATTCTGAAAAAAACTGCCTACTTTCCTGGTTAAAACTAGAACAACAAAGAAACCTGCACATATGCACACTCATCTATCGATTTCTCAATGAAAGTACAACTCACTATCTCACTTGTAATTTTCGTTTTATTTCTTCCATTCATGATCGTCACACGCGATCTGGATCTATAATTGAATCGGCCGGAGCGGAACAGTATCAAGTCAGTTTTCAGTACTTTTCAGGAGACAGATAAAACGTCATTGACAGCATAGAACTTAACAAACACACTATATTAGTCATCTATGTTGTGAAGCAACTATTCAGGTTATATTTGTGTTAGCGGAATATCTATTTTCATTTAATTAACTTATTTTTCAAATCAATTTTGGAAACGCTCCGCGGTCAGTTTAGTACGGCATTAAGCCATCCAGAATGAATATTTCACATGAAATAGTATTTTCAAATAAATTTTTAACATAAAAAACACCTAAACATTGTGGTGTTTGAAGCCATATTTTCAGTGTTGCCTTAGTAAACAAGAGTTTAGTGCTTTTCAGTCGGTCAACACGAATGTACCCAAAAGAGATGGGTTATGCCCTAATCCTGAAATAAATTACATGAGATTAATAAAACACTAGGATGACCAGTTTCGATCGTCAAGCGATCATCATCAGATCCATTACACTTAGGCTACAAAATCTATGTTTGAAATACAGGTGAAAATATTTATAATATGTACAATTATTTAGTTGCAGTATTGGTACTGCAACTGTCAGTGTATGTTAAATGCAGTATATCTGTTAGGTGAAATGCTAAATGGTGATAGCTATCCGTAGATTGTACTTTAGAGAGATTATATGGTTGTAAACTATTGTTAAACTATAAAATTTTAGGCTAACTACTTAAATGATTGTCTTCCGTACAACAGCTACTCGCAGTTTTCGTGCTCACTGGAACTCACTGTGCGGTAGACAGCGGTGGTTATCTTAACGACTGGAGCAGGGGGGAGAAAGCAGGGAAAAACCAGTCGTTAAGATAACCACCGCTGTCTACCGCACAGTTAGTTCCAGTGAGCACGAAAACTGCGAGTAGCTGTTGTACGGAAGACAATCAGATAAGTAGGAAGCCTAAAATTTTATCGTTTAACAATAGTTTACAACCATATAATCTCTCTAAAGTACAATCTACGGATAGCTATCACCATTTAGCATTTCACCTAACATATATACTGCATTTAGCATACACTGACAGTTGCAGTACCAATACTGCAACTAAATAATTGTACATATTATAAATATTTTCACCTGTATTTCAAACATAGATTTTGTAGCCTAAGTGAAATGGATCTGATGATGATCGCTTGACGATCGAAACTGGTCATCCTAGTGTTTTATTAATCTCATGTAATTTATTTCAGGATTAGGGCTTAACCCATCTCTTTTGGGTACATTCGTGTTGACCGACTGAAAAGCACTAAACACCTAAACCCTGTAAAAATGTAATGTACAATAGCACTGTAACACGCGGGAATCTTGCAGTGCTGCCAACATTAAGCACGGAGCACGGAATACGGAACTGAAAGCCAGCAAGTCATTGACTTAATGCTTTTCTCCTCTGATCGCACTACATGTAGCAGTGGTTTCTGGCTCAAACATAAGGAGGACTAAATTCTTTCCTATGCCGTTCCAAGACCCTTGGTCAATACTTCAGATTTCTAATTGTTTAAAAAATGACCAATTTTGACTTAACGCTTTTCCGCTCCGACAGGTTCAATTGCAATTCCTCTACATCATTTATCTGCCTTCAGTAACTCTTTCCTCGTGTCGGGAACTAGAATTTGGAGTAATTGTCCTCGTGATGAGAACCGCATTGATGCGCTGCATTTTCCACCTAAGTGACGATCAATCTCTGAGAGTTTACACTCTTGTCCGATGCCGCTGAAAGTGACAGTTTTACACGAGAGCAAGTCTCAGGTAGACCCCAAGGCACCGGACTTTGGTGGCGTAGTCGGTAGTATGCTGAAGTCGTCGGAGTTTTAAGAGCGATAAAATCCTTCAATATGCCTTCTTTTGGAGGGGAAGAAAAGCCGACGGGCCCATGTCATAGATTTATGGCATCTAAAAGAACCTACCACTACAATTTGTAGTGTAGCGAAATTTGTAGGTTATTTGGTTAGAACCGCTCTATCAAGTTCCAATGTTCGCCGCAAGGTGTCAGTGACAGTGGCATCTGTAGTAGCCAAAGTTGGAACTACTTGAAATTGAACTTGTTGGGGAGCCTTCAGGTGTACAATTAAAATAGCCCGGTATGGCCATTGGCTGCAATAAAAATAGGCTATAATAATAATTGTCCTCGTGACATTAGAAATTATACATCCCTAATAACTTTCAAACGTGCATGTGAAGATTTCCTCTTGAATTCTTAGGCCAACTAGAACAATTTGTGTATGAATGTGTGAGTGAATGACCATAGTAAACCGTTGTTAAAACTTCATGTATTGTTATTAAGTAATTTTTATACCTTAGATAATATCACACAGTTGCCACTTCAATTCTAGTAGGCTATTATGTTGGGTAGGTTAAGAATAACATACTGTTTATGTGTATTCATGTAAGTTGCTTTGTATGTGGTTAAGTGTAAGAGAGAGCCAAGAGTCCTAACGTTGCCAGAATAAAAGCACCAATAATAAAATAATAATAATAATACTAATCTCTGCCCATTTTCATTCTGAGACAGAACATTGAAAAGAGTTGGGAATATGGGAAGGATATGGTAATGACTTTTATTGATCTAGAAAAGGCCTATGATAGCATCCCTAGAACAAAAGTTTGGGAAAGCTTATCAAATAGGGGGATAGGCAAGGAACTGAGAGACATGATAAAAGGAATGTGCATGGAGTGCTACAGTAGTGTGAAGACTCGAGTCGGGACATCGGAATGGTTTAAAATTGTCACTGGACTAAAGCAAGGAAGTGTGTTGTCAATATTATTGTTCGTAATGGTGATGGATGACATCATGAAGGCAGCAATGAAAGAATATAGTGGGGCAATGATGAAGGTAATGTTGCTTGGAGACGACGACGTGATCTGGGGCGAGGATAAGATGGAGGTACAAGAACAGTTAAACGTAATAAATGAAAAGATTGAGCAATAGGGATTGAAGATAAATGTGGAGAAGAGTAAAACAATGGTGATGAGTAGAGATAAGAAAGAAGGAAAAGGAGTAATCAAAGTAGGAGATAAGGAATTGGAAGTGGTGAAACACTTCAAATACTTGGGAAGTGAACTGACTGAAGATGGAAGACTAGGTTTGGAAATTATCAGAAGAATACAACTCGGGAGTGCTTTCTACCAACAGGTACGGGGACTAGTAAGGAACAAAGATATACCAATTAAGGCTAAAGAAGTTATGTACAAAGCATATTGTGTTCCTATAATGACATATGCAGCAGAAACTTGGACAATGACTAAGAGGGATGAGAGCAGAATACAATCAGCTGAGATGAGATTCCTGAGAAGTATGGTCCAGAAAACGAGGAGGGACAGAGTGAGAAATGAAGATATACGGAAAGAACTGGGAGTACAGAAACTAAATGACAAACTGAAGCAAAACAGATTGAGATGGTTTGGACATGTCAAACGGATGAATGAAGTAAGGCTACCAAGACAAGCAATGGAACGACGGATGACAGGGAAGAGAGGACGAGGAATACCAAGAATGCGTTGGATGGACTCGGTGGAGAATAGTATTAGAAAACGGAACCTGGATTGGAACACTGTGTCGGAGGATGAATGGTGGAACGACAGAACAAAGTGGAGAGGAACCATATTTGCCCCCACCCAGTGTCAATTGGAAAAGGGGAAATGATGATGATGGTGATGATGAATAATAATCTCTATATAATACGCTAAGGTGTATGTTTCACAAAACTCAAGCCCCTAAACCAGAGGGAGTTAGAAGTGTGGTTTGTACCAAAATGTTCCAATCGTCTCAATAGTACAGGAAAATTCTTGCATTTCTTGACAAGTCAACAGAAATCTATTTATTTGTTTATAATGTCAACATCAACAACCAACCCCTGGCACTACATCCCACGACGGGCTAAGGCCGACCAAGCGACCGCTGCCCAGGCATTTGGCCTGCAGATATTGGAGTGACGCGTGATCAGCGCGTCTGGTCCCCTCGGTCGTTAATCTTGGTATTCGTGATCGGGGCGCTGTCACACTGTCAGACAGCTACTCAATTGTCCTCACGAGGCTGAGTGCACCCCGTTCCAACCCTCACGTCAGTTTTAAAATCCCTGACGGAGCCGGGGATCGAACCCGGGGCCTCCGGGTGAGAGGCAGGCGCGCTACCCCAACACCACGGGGCCGGCGTTTATAATGTGCTTTTAAACAATCAAACAAGACGATTGCCCCTGGCAGAACTGTGTCGCGAACAGCCGCATAGCACTAGCGCTAGGCGGGTAGTCTGTACACATGGGGCGCACACAACCCTTTGTGCAACCAGCAGCAGTGATGAATTGCTCTCCGATTCCATAAATATTGACAATTTGTTTAGTTGTGCTTACATCAAAAACGCACTCAAACAGCAACACAGGCAGTTTCAGCGTTCTCACAGGCGTCAACACATCCCCTCCCTCCTCTCTATGTCTATTTCTCCGCCAAGTCCCCCTAAAATAGACAACACAGCCCTTACGAACATTCACCACCTCCTCCAGAAGCTAATTACCCCTTATTAGCTCTCCCACAATCCGATTCACTCTCCCTCTTGCCCCGCGGCCCACTGCGCGCCTGCTCGGAGGGACGGCCTCGGCCGCCCCCTTCTGGGATGGAGCCCAGTGGTCCGCGGGCCCTCTGCGCGCCACTAGATGCGACTAACGATGCTGCGCCACTGGATGCGACTATAATTGCCCTTCTATCTTTTTCTTCTTCTATTATGCCTTGGGAAACGAGCTCATGCTCTCCTACTTTATGCTAGCTGCATTTTATCTCTCCTAACCCTTCCCATTCCCAAATTCCTTCTCCTACCCTCCCCCTAACCTCAGGTCACATTCTGACCAGTTTGATACACATGTACCTAACCCGCATCCTAAATTATTAAGTTCCAGGTCCCAACTCCCCTTGATAAAGCACTTATGGCCCCAAAGAGGGTGCCGACAGGCTAAAAATGCCGGCTTCACTTGCTTGGGTTCAGGCAGGCAAAAAGTGCGTTTAAACAAATAAACGTATTTATAGAAGCCCGCATAACAGTAAAGCCAGGCGGGTGGCTTACAGTATACATATGAGAGAGTTCTCGCACGGGTCCGCTAGTAACAATATAATCGCTTGTTTCTTATCTCGCTTTCTGATTAAATTTACTTATTTACATAATTCTTTCTTTAACGTGTTCCTTCGTCCAATACCCAGAGGTATTTTTTTGATCTTTTTGAGAAATCTCTGAACCGGAAGTAGTTATAAGGGCTTAAGTGAAACTCTGCATTGACTCATTCTAGTGCTCGTAGTGGTAGAAAAGGCAAACTGCTAATCTATCAACAGTCTACCACGTGCCATCATGCCAGCACCTAGTAAGAAACGTTTAGTGAGTCCTTTACGTTTGGAAAAGTGGAGAAAACAACGAAAATTAATTACATATGTACCAACAATATGATTCAGTAATGAACCGGGTTCGAGTCAGCAGTCGCACGATACCAAGTCTATAGAAAGTACAATATACGAAAAAAACCTAGTCCATATCCCCTAAAGGAGTAGAGTTCATGGACGGTCTAGTCTATGACAAAAGGATGTTTATGTTCGACCCTGACTATTTTATGTCAGAAAACTGTATCATAATGACGGTCATTATAACACTATTTTTCATTATGAAACAGTAGGCTATATCCCACCAATCACAGCTCAAGAAACAGTTGTTTGAGCAATTAGGTAAGGATAGCATCGCACCTGCGCTGAGTTCCAAGGCCTTCTAATTTAAATGTCACTGCATTGCCTAGTGTCATCGCGGGGTAATCGAGGAGGCCATGGTCAAATACAAGGCATTCTCTGCGTCCCATGTGCTCTGTTCAGTAGGCCTACATAAAACTGGCAAAATCTCGACAGATATTTATGAATATTTATGTTCGAACATAAAATAGTTATAATAATTATCGTCGAACATAAACAGTCGTATGCAACTCGCCTATAATGGTAATTAATTATTGCCATTATAGGCTCGTTGCATAATGTAGACTACAACATTCAGATGCTTACCTGAAGAACTGTGGATTCTTTTTATCTTTTTAAAAGCTAGGGATGGCGAAATCATTAAACTCACCAATAGATTACGTTCTTAAAAAAATCGATAATTTCTGATGTCTAATAACACCATAAACACCATATCACTTAAGGGATCAACTAGCAACCACCTATAGAGTTAAAAAGAAATCTTACACTCGCGTGATAAGCGTTGCTTGGTTCCTCAATTTAGGGGTTGCGACAACGCGGTCATATAGCCCCATGTACTTTGTGTACAGTAGAATCTGTCTGATAACCGGTGTTAATTGTGATGGCGTTATTAGTGTGTGTTATCTCTGTTTAATTCAAGTAAGGACTGCAGACATTAGATTTTTCAAGTAGTTCCAACTTTTGCTACCAAACGCCACCGCCAACGACAACAATACTGAATTTGGTTACTAGGTGCCACCGCAGTCGGCTCCTGGCGACGAACGTTGGAACCTAAGAGTGTTAGTCACATCTAACCTATAATTCAGCTTCACACAAGTGTAATTAGTGGAAGGTTCTTTTACATAGCATAAATCTATGACATGGGACCACCGGCTTTACATCCCCTTCGAAGGAAGGCATACTTCGGCCAGTTTTGAACCCGTGACCTTGAGCAGAGAAGCTCACAGTGCTACCAACTACACCACCGAAGCTGCCCGCGTGAAATGCGGCGTCGCTTACTCCAGATAGACACTCAAGGCCCCCTCCGCATCTGACTCGTGACGTGTCCAAGCTCATAAGAAGCAGAGCCCTCTGTAATTGGATTTAAATTCTTCCACATCCCTTCTCGCTTCTCTGGCTACCAGTATACAATAATATCTAAGCCCCTACCTTGATTTAGAAAGCGCGCCGGGGAATTGCTAGTTTGCATGTGGGCCCCCTGTGAATCATCTTCCCAAACTGCTGGACCAATGAGAGGGCAGACCATGCTGCGAGCAAAACACGAAGGACGAAAAGGGGGATGAGAATGGTAAGCACTGTATATGTGTGTGAGTGAACGTTTTTTTTTTTTTCAATGTAGATGGAAGGCTACAGAAAATGGCGGCCATCAATCTACCCCACCTCCTCTATTTTTTCTCTCTCTTATTCTATCTCCTTCCCCATATTTCCCCTCTCTTCACCTTGATCTATCTCTCTCTCTCTCTCTCACTCACTCCACCCCACTGTTTCCGCTTCATCGGAGATATTCAGCGTTACGTTTTGAATATGGTTTATTTAAGTCGAAGAATCGAACACAGGGATGCAACGGTAACAGTGAGGACATAAAAAGATGACAGGGATGTACAACAGAATCATATTTGAAACCACTTATTGTTGTTGATGGCAGTGCTGTATCGAGGTTATCACCAATGGATTTTTGTTGCTGATTCATCGAGTGATAGGGATATACTGATCATCAGATCAGTGCACTTAAGAGTATTTGAAAACCACCTCGAGATGCAGCGTCTAGCGATTTTTGGCAGTCGCCCCGGATATCCATGTTCGATTCCCGGCTCTGCCAAATAATTTAATTATGGTGTGTGGGCTCGAACGGGGTACACTCTACCTCGTGAAGCAAAACTGAGAAACTACCGTGGAAGTGGCTTTCCGTGGTTTCCCATATCTAATCCAGGCATTGATTTGTTGCGTGGCTCACCGGTAACGTTCCCACCTGCTGTTCCCAAAGTTGTAGGATCGAATCCTGACATTTGAGGGTGAGCCAGTTGATTTAGTGGCATGTTAACGATCCCCTTCGTTGCAAAATTCCGGACGTTCAATTGCAATGGCTTGCTATAACCATTGGCTACAATTCAAATATAATATAAGTTATATAGGCCTATAGTACACAAGACCGTTTTATAAGGTGTGTTCAAAAAGTAACGAGCCGGAGGCATAATTACAGAAACCAGTACCTGTATGTTAGAAGTATTAGCCCTGGCTGTTGAGGCGGCGAATGGCTGTCTCATAAAATTCCCTGGGCTGCGATGTGAACCAGTTCCACACGTACAGCTGGACGTCGGAGTCCGAGGTGAATCGTTGGCCCCGCAGAGCCCTTTTCAGGGGATCAAACATGGCGTAATCACAGGGAGAGAGGTCTGGACTGTATGGAGGGTGGCCAAGAACCTCCCATTTGCATTTCTGCAGGAGTGCCGCGACTGTGTTGGCAGTATGAGGTCGTCCATTGTCGTGGAGCGACCAGGGCGGCTATGGCGTTCACTGTCACTCGGCGGTCCTGGGTAATGAGTGCATCAACCAGCTGGACGTTGTCATCGGTAATGCAGGGGGGTGCCCCAGACCAGGCATCATCGGCTAACGACAACCGTCCTTCCCTGAAGTGCTTGTGCCACGCCTTGACCCTTGCAAGGGACATGCAGTGTTCACCGTACACTTGTGCCATTTGGCGATGAATGTCCGTTCCCCCTACTCCTGCCGCTGTCAGAAACCGAACACCACCTCTTTGCTCTTTGGTTGACACCTCCATGTCACTGTTTGCAATGCGACTGGCAGCGTTGGACGATTAATGCATGCTGCTGCTCGCTTTGTATCGTGACGTGCATGCGTGCTCTCTAGTTACTTTTTGAACACACCTTATATTTTATTCAGGTTAGGGTGTATAAATACTTAGTTTCCCGACTATTGTGATTGGCCATAATTTGTGTTGACCAACTGGAAACCTTTCTTTAATAGAAATAGGTAGCCTGACACTAAGCATGGCTTATATCACTTCAACATTCTGCATAGCTCAAAGGCATGATAATTTCTTTGGACTGGAAGCGATAGAAATCTAAATGCAGTTTGAAATAAAACGTCCCCTTCAGTAGGAATACGCTTGTAACCAGGGCTAGATTTGTGACGGTACGCACCGGTACGCCGTACCGAAATATCTTTGCGTCTTTGTTAACACAAACTGTCTTCTCACTACTTTTCCTGAAGCTGAATGGCTCACCACTCACTCGTTTTGACCCTTCAAAGTACGTGGAATCATGGCTGCTTCGGAGATGGCACTCCGCTCTGGATACTTAGTTAATGTTGTTTTAAGGGGCGAAACTACGAGGTCATTTGTCCCTCACTCTAGATACTAACAGCAAGGTGAGAGAGAGAGAGAGAGAGAGAGAGAGGCGGCACAACGAAAACGTTTCTAGACTTAGGACAATTTTATAAACTGTGAGGTAAAACATGTTTAAGTACGGTACCTTTTATAATAAATAATTATTTAAGAAAACTGTAAAGACAAAATTATAAAACAAGAAATAAAAGATCGTTCGTGAACATGCGTGTATTTTCAAACCGAATCTATTGAATGTTTTAAATTACGTAAAATGTCAAATTGAAATATATTGTTTGATTGGTAGCCTCGTTAGCCTAAATTAAAATTTAATATAGGCCAACGGCTATGGTAAGAAAAATGTTGCTGCTGCAGTCCCAATTTAATTTAAAATTGCAATCAAAATTAGATTGCTATTTTGTCCAGTGATTAATATTTAAAGGCGTTCAGAATAGCGTCAAAATATCGTTTTTAGAACTCTATATTTCAATATTCCATCAATCCTCCCACCACCACGCGGTAACCCACAATACCGGAAACTCCTTATTTAAAAATCAAGCACTGCTTGTAATTATTGAACCCTAGAACGGTAGTGCTAATTGCAACGTTGTTATCGGTAGCACTTCGCTTCGGCGACGAAACTGATTCAAAAAAAAACCCCTGGCACTATACAGCCCATGAAGTGCCTATGCCGACCAAGCGACCGCTGCCCAGACATTTGGCCTGCAGATATTGGGGTGACGCGTGATCAGCGCATCGGGTCCCCTCGGCCGTTTTAATCTTGGTTTTCGTGATCGGGGCGCTGCTTCACTGTCAGACAGCTACTCAATTGTCCTCACGAGGCTGAGTGCACCCCGTTCCAACCCTCACGTCAGTTTTAAAATCTATGACGGAGCCGGGAATCGAACCCGGGACCTCCGGGTGAGAGGCAGGCGCACTACCACAACACCATGGGGCCGGCGAAACTGATTCTAGAAACTGATAATAAATACCACTTACGTCAACTTTTATTTCACTCTCTAGGGTAGCAGAATGGAGACTGCTTTTGAATAATTTTGTTTAATTTTTGTTATTCTTTTTGACAATATTTTTTAGCCTACTTTTCACATTTTGCAAAAATGAGGAAAAAGTAGACTTATGAGATCGGGAAAATGTCTGTCTGTCTGTCTGTCTGTCTGTCTGTCCTTGTGTCTGTCTGTCTGGCTGTGTGTGTGTCCCCCCCTATCAACTCCTAAACGGCTGCAGCAATCGAAACAAAATTGGTAGGAGTAAAGATCTTTACCTGAATATCTCACGGCCATATTTGAAAATGATGTCAGTGCTACCAACTGCTAAAAAATCGCAATTGAAATTTGAGCTCCATGTTGGATATCTTGGAAAGTATGAATGGGAGCTATTTCAAAATTGGCACACGTACAGATCATAATATTTCAGTTTAATTTCCAGGAGGCCAAACATGGCAGTGTTGCCAAAATGATTATAAGCCTCCTGATAGGTCCAATTTTTAAATGCATATAACTTCTACACTATCAAGCGGAATTCAACCAAATTTCGTATGTTGTATGTATACATAACCAGATATGACTGAGCGTATTCTTAAGACCTACCAGGGCTGACAACTGTTAATAAATGCTCCTAATTTATTTTATCCAAATACCAATATATCAGAAAGTATGCAAGCCGACAGCTTTAAACTATGCACACGTATAGTACCTGACATTCTATATTAATTTGGTGTAACTTATATACGTCAGTGCTACCAACATGATTCTAAGCCTGCTGACAGGTCCAACTTTAAATACATGTAACTTCCATACTATCATTTGGATTTCAACCAAATTTCGTATGTGCTATGTGTACCATAACAGATATGACTATGCGTATTCTAAGGAGCAACCAGGGCTGCCAACTGTTAATATGTGCTGTCTCTATTTTTGTTACCCTAATATCAATATATCAGAAAGTATGCAAGCCAATAGCTCTAAACTTTGCACACGTATAGTACCTGGCATTCTAGACGAATTTGGAGTAACTAATATACGTCAGTGCTGCCAACATGATTCTAAGCCTGCTGATAGGTCCAATTTTAAAATGCATGTAACTTCTATACTAACTAATGGATTTCATTCAAAATTGGCACAACAATAGATCATATTATTTCAGAATATTTCTGACCAATACATGCATGACATTGTTGCCAACATGATTTTACGCGCGCTGTTAGATCCAATGTTTAACTGCATGTAACGTCCATGCTATCCAGTGGACTTCAACCAAATTTTGTATTTAGTACCGTAAGAGACGGAACTAAGAATATATTCAGTCATCAGGGCTGCCAACTGTAGTGCTCTATTAGGATACATTATGCCAGGTATACAGTATTTCGAACTAATTGGAAATTTCGATATTAGCAACTTAATTTCGACATTATTCTAGATAGGTTCATATTCTGTAGAATAATCATTGGCATGAAAAGTAGGCTGTATAGTTCTTCACGGAACTTCTTGTTTAGTTACCTTTTTTTGGATTTTTTTGAGCTGGTTTTCACTAGCTTTGACTAATTATGATTGTTTTCTGTTTGGATAATGACTATTTTTTTTGACTTATGAGCTTTTTGTACGATATTTGGACAAATTTTGATTGTATTTTGGGGTTATGTGGATTTTGACTAAATGTTTTTTTTTTTTTAATTTTTGATCTGTAACATCTTTCCACTCGGTTGCTGTATATTTTTTGCAGGGGTGATTTTGGAAAAGAGACGGAAATGGGACGGAAACAATGAGCGCGCGCGGTGGTGGAGATTGGCACAACGAAGTACTGTTGGCCATGTGGCTATGTGGAATGTACAGTTTACTTCAAGGTTGGGAGGCCCCATTAAAGATATTCCAAGAATAAATCATCTTCAAGTTGTCGTTCTTTGGTGTGAAAATATTCATTATATCATATTTACTAAGCCTCCGTGGCTTAGGAGGCAGCACGCCGGCCTCTCACCGCAGGGACCGTGGTTCAAATCCCGGTCACTCCATGTGAGATCTGTGCTGGACAAAACGGACGCAGACAGGTTTTTCTCCGGGTACTCCGGTTTTCCCTGCCAAAATTTCATTCCAGCAACACTCTCCACGATCATTTCATTTCATTTGTCATTCATTTAATCATTGTCCCAGAGGAGTGCGTCAGGCCTCGGCAGCCGGCACGGTTCATATCCTCGCCGCTAGATGGGGGCTTCATTCATTCCATTCCTGACCCGGTCGGAGACTGGAAGCAGGCTGTGGATTTTCATATCATATTTCCTGAAAGGAGTTGGCACAGGAGTTTTACAAGTAGTTATTTCAATGACCAATAGAGTTCACTGTTAACAAGGGATTTGCGCTCCCACGAGACACATAGTAGGATAATATGTCACATGTTACACACCATATGTGACTACTGTAAGGCTCTTTTTTTTTTTTTAATTTGACTTATTTACTTTGTATGTTAGGTCTGCCAAACAATGGTGGGGGTTGGACGAAAGGAAGAACTGAGGAAGCAGAATTGTATAACATTTTTGTTGCAGAGATGAACGCTACCATTCTAGGGTTAATTATGAGCAAGCTACATGTAGGCCCTACTAGCAAGAAATCTTTTCCATCAAACTCGGAACATATTCCCTGCATTTACTTTTTGCGGACGACGGAACTCCTCGGCAGTTTATTTACATTACTGGATGTCTTTTCCAGAAGACACGTTCTCTCGAACCACTAGTTCCGACATGTCTCAGCACACATAAAGTGTATTCAAAGTAGTACGCGTTTCCTACAAAAAAATAAAATAAAAGGAGAGAGATAGAAATCACTTCAACATCTGAGAAAACACACAAAATTTCCCTTCGCCTTGGCTAGGCTTGTGATGTGGGAATCTTTAAAACTCCATGGCCTTATGCTAGGAGCCTAAGTGTCGCAAATTCCTCGCCCATCTTCTTAGTCAGCTCTGATTTTCACGTGCACTAGCAGCACCGAAAGTGGGTTTGGTAGTGGTGATTATTGTGTTAATTGGAGAACAGTGGCGTAACTACGGGGTGTTATTTGGGGGGATCAATACCCCCTGACCCCCTATAGGCTAGCCAAATAATTTAAAAATGTTGAAATTCTTGTTTAATAAAAAGTCAATTTTTGAATTGTTGGTAAACCATTGTTGGTTGGTTCCTCAGTTTAGGGGCTGCGACAACGCGGTCATGTAGCCCCGTGTACTTTGGGTGTGTGTAGAATCTGTCTGATAACCGGTGTTAATTGAGATGACTGTATTAGTGTGTGTATCTGTTTCTTAATTCAAGTAAGGACTGCAACTTTGAATTTTTCAAATAGTTTCTACTTTTGCCGCCAAACGCCACCGTCAACAACTACTAGACCTAGTTCAGAACTTAGCTACTAGACGCCACCGCAGTCGGCTCTTGGCAACGAACATATAAACCTAAGAGCGTTGTTTACATTCTTAACCATTATATTATGTGTGTTTATAATTTGAGAACATTAAATCTTTGTGTAGAATATTTAGTGTTAGTTGCAAATAAAACGTATCAAATGTTATCGAGATCAAACATGAAAACGTGTAGGTTTGCTTTCAATGATTGTCTTATTTTGCCTCCCGCAGAAAGCAAAAAGCAAAAACAAACACATGACCAAAACATATAGCAAAAAGCAAAATTCAAAATAGAGCAAAACCAGGAAAAAACATAAAACAGAAAACAGCAAGCAAAATGCAAAATTCAAAAACAAAAGCAAAAGCAGAAAACAAACAGAATCATAGACAAAAATACAAAGCAAAATGCAACATTTAAAAACAAAAGAAAGAGCTAAAAACAAACACAAAATCAAAAAAATTATAATACAAAAACAAAAGCAAAAGCAGAGAACAAACACAAAATCAAAAACAATAAACAAAAACACATAAAATTCAAAAACAAAAGCAAAAGCAGAAAACAAACACAGAACCAAAATAAAATAAAAGACACAAAGAAAAAAGCAAAATTTAAAAAGAAAAGAAAAAACAGAAAACAAACTCAAAATCAAAAAGAATAATCAAAGAAAGGAAAATTTCAAAACCAAAAGCAAAAGTAGAAAACAAACACAAAATAAAAACAAAAAATAAAAAACAAAAAGCATAAAGAAAGGAGTAGAAAAACACAACAACACTAGTCTATTAGTTCAGATTTGAATCAGCTCATACCTCTCGAGAAGCAAATCCTAGTTACGCTACTGTTGGTGAGAGACAGCTTAATCTTTTAGAAGACAGTAGTAGTCTGCAGATCAATCTCCTATCGTAAGATCAATTTATACTCACAAAGGTGCCTTATTTTAGCGAATATTTCTGTGAAACTACGTATGCTACGTATGCTAGGTCAGTAGCGTCATCTATACGTTTCTATAAGAACGCAAACTCGTGTTGTTCGTTTCATTACGAATTTATTTGTTTCGTGTAACCTAATGTTGAACGCTGAAAAGTGTAAAAATGATCGCGAATGTAGAAAAGGAAGAGAAGGAGTTTCTCAAATTTATCCACGACGCACCATTCTCCTCTAGAACTAAAGTGTAACAAGAAGCTCAGAAATCAGAAAGTCGTAAACATCCATGGTTCTAAGTTTTTTTTTTAAATCTTTGAATAATGAGAGCCTGATTGTTAACGAACATGGTTGCATTCTCTGAAGTTTTAAGGTTCCAAGGATGCTTCTCGGTACAGAATCACTGATGTCAAGGGATGAGCTGAACAGTATCATATGACAAGGATCTGGATGTTTCCTTTTGCCTTGTGTAAACATTCTCAAACTGGGCCCAGTCAGGTGGAAGAGAGCGCCTATACGTTAATAATGAGGCTTACAGTAGTCTCAGGTAGCTGCTGGGGTCCCTTCCTCTGGGATTAGCGTCCTCAATGGTACACGGCTGTTACGTGATGCGACATTAGAATCAAATGATCATCGTCAAAACCGCGACTCTTCAATAGAACACTGAGCAGACCTGCTGGGAGGTTCTTCTTTTTGAACCGCTAACCCTACGGTGTCGTCGTGCGGAAATAAATCCCTCACCATGACAGCGTTTAGCCAAGAAGTCCAGAGATTGGAGGTTCAAATCCCGACACCAACAGCAGCTATCTTGAGTGTGGTTTTTACTCGGAGTTTTCTACACTCCTCTAGGCCAGGGGTTTTCAACCGGTGGGTCGCGAACCCCTGGGGGGTCATGAGATGCGGAGAAAAAGTAAAAAAAATGCGTTATTGCTGTAGTTTTTTATTACAAGAAGAATACGCTCACACTGTATTAAACTTTTACGTTCTTTTATTCTACTAATGAGAAACATGACCTTGTTTGGAATCAACCAGTTTTTTAATTAATGTTTATTAATATTAGTTACATGTGTCATTATGAATAAAACTTAACAATTAGGCCTATTGTAATTTTTAAATTATTGGAGGGGGAGGGGGGGGTAGCCAAAATACTCAGCCTAAAAAGGGGGTCGCTCTTATGAAATTAAACAGAGATTAATAGCAGCCAACAGAGCCTATTTTGTTCTAACAAGGCTTCTCTCCTCAAGGATCTTGACCCGTACCACTAAATTAACCATCAATATAACAATTATAAGAACTGTGCTTACATATGGCTCGGAAACTTGGCCACTAACAGAAAAAGATACTGGAATGCTGGATGCCTTCGAAAGAAAGATACTTCGAAGAATCATCGGCCCAGTCTGCGAAAGAGAAACATGGAGGAGGAGGTACAATCATGAATCGTACAACATTTACACAGACCCACCTTTTAGAAGAAGAATAAAATCAGCCAGATTGAGGTGGGCCGGGCATGTAGCACGGATGAGTGATACAGTAGTACCTAAAAAGGTATTAAATGGAAACCCAGAGGGACAGAGAGGACGAGGTCGACCGAGAACCAGATGGATGGGCGGACTTATCGAAGATCTTCGGGAAATGGGCTATAGGAATTGAAAAGTTTTAGCGTTGGAACGAGATAAATGGCGGAACGTTGTTGAAGAGGCAAAGGTTTACAATGAACTGTATATTGTATGAAACAATAATAATACTTAAATGATAGCGAGGCTGTGTAGCTCAGGTAATAGAGTGCTATCCTTCTCCAGGATTCGATCTAGGCTCTGTCATGTAATACATGAAGGTTAACAAATTCGACAGCCTTATGCCGATGGATGTAATGGCACGTACATGAAATTCTGTGAACACAACATTCCGGAATCTCGACATCCCCGCAAAAAATTAAAAATAGTGTGTCTAACAACATATTATTATTATAATTATTATTGAGGCTTCCGTGGCTTAGGCGGCAGCACGCCGGCCTCTCACCGCTGGGTCCGTGGTTCAAATCCCGGTCACTCCATGTGAGCTCTGTGCTGGACAAAACGGAGGCAGACAGGTTTTTCTCCGGGTACTCCGGTTTTCCCTGTCAACATTTCATTCCAGCAACACTCTCCACTATCATTTCATTTCATTTCATCTGTCATTCATTTAATCATTGCCCCAGAGGAGTTCGTCAGGCCTCGGCAGCCGGCACAGTTCATATCCTCGCCGCTAGATGGGGGCTTCATTCATTCCATTCCTGACCCGGTCGGAGACTGGAAGCAGGTTGTGGATTTTCATTTTCATTATTATTATTATTAAACCCATTATATCTTTACTGAATGTTATTTATTTTTAAGTAGAGTTCCAATTGTTTAGAACGTTCAGTAAATAAATATTTTTGGTAACAATGATGATGGACGAGACTTGAAAGCTTGTTGTGATGGTTGTTGTTAATTCGTTTTAGGGGTTTGGGACATTTTTTATCAGCCCCGTGAAGTTGGGCGAGTGTTGGATTTGTCTGATAAAGAAGAAGAAGAAGAAGAAGAAGTAAAAGGGGGTCGCAGTGTCTATAAGGTTGAGAACCCCTACTCTAGTCAAATGACGTGGTAGTACCATATTCCAAGCCCCGGGGCACCTACCATATCAGCGTGTCTAATACAGTCACACACACTACCACAGTCATCACAACAATACAGGTTATCAGACAAGTTCAACACACGGGGCTGATGACCAAGATAATGATGATGTTGTTAATTCATTTAAGGGACTTGAGATTGCATTAACCCTAGAGCGGTAGCGCTAATTGCAACGTTGTTATCGGTAGCGCTTCTCTTCGGTGACGACTACCATTCTAGAAACTGATAATAAATATCACCTCCGTCAACTCTTATTTCACTCTCTAGGATAGCGGAATGGAGACTGTTTTTGAATAATTTTGTTTGATTTTTGTTATTCTTTTTTGATTTTGACATTTTTAAAAATTTATTATTTCTTTGTTTTTTTTTTTAAATCTGGTTTTCACTAACTTTGACTACTTATGATTGTTATCTGTTTGAATATTGACTTATTTTGATTTTTATGGTTTTTAGACTTTTTGAGCATTTTTGGCAGATTTATTTTTTATGTATTTGGTCTAATTTTTATTTTTTGTGTTATTTTGGATTTGAAGTAGCCTAATGCTTTCGTATGTTTTACTTCTTGAGCTTTCTTAGACAAATTTTGACAAATTGTTTTTAAATTTTTCTTTCTTGGATTTCCTTGAGATGATTTTCACTAATTTTGACTAATTATGATTGATTTCTGTTTGGACATTGACTACTTTTGATTTTTGTGTTTTTTTTAGACTTTTTGAGATTTTTTGACTCATATTTTTCTGTATTTGGACTATTTTTGATTTTTTGTGTTATTTTAGATTTGAAGTAATGTTTTGGTGTGTTTTACTTATTGAGCTAGCTTGCCACGGTGGGTGAGTGGTTATAGTGTCGGACTACCAACCCCAAAATTGAAGGTTCGCCCCTGGCCATGGTAAGTGATTTTTGAAGGCGACAAAAATCACGATACTCATGTCATACGTTGTTGACATGTTAAAGAACCCATTTGAATTCAGTAGGCCGTGTTCAATGGCAAAATTAATCTCGGGATTTTCCGCCAACACAAAGTTCCTCCATTCTCTACTTGAAAGCGCTGTAGTGTCAAGGAGTTTAGATATCTAACCTCCTTGACTTTCATAGCTTTCAAAGGAACGACGAAATTCGACATGCAAGCTACCCTCTGGGTGTCAATTAACAAAGCTTGCACCAGGCACCCGAGGCCATACGATATTATTATTATTATTATTATTATTATTATTATTATTACTTATTGAGCTTTCTTCGATAAATTTTGACAAATATTTTTTGTTTTTTTAATGGATTTTAACAAATTATTTATTTTTTATTTCCTTGATCTTATTTTCGCTAATTTTGAATAATTATTATTGTATTCTGTTTGGAAATTGGCTAATTTTGATTTTTGTGTATTTTGGACTTTTTGAGCTTTTTTTCGACTACTGTAACATTGATTGTATTTTGTTGTTTTTGGACTGTTTTTGCCTTTTTAGATTTGAAGTAATGTTTTAGTTTTTCACTTTTTGAGCTTTCTTTGACAAGTTTTTTTTTGGGGGGGGGGTTATGGATTTTGGCTAATCTTTATTTTATTTTGTCTATTTTGCTTTGTATTTTAGGGCTATCAAACACTGGTGGGGATTGGACAAAAAGGAAAATTGGGGGAAGCAAAAGTGAGAAGTGTATTCCGTTATCGTCCCGGAGACGAACGCTATCATTCTAGGGTTAACGTACAACGACACGACGTTGTTGGATTTTAAGCATCCTTAAATGCCATCGAAGTGAGTGAAGATCGAGCCCGTTATTTTGAGGGCCAACGCTTAACCGACTGCGTCACACACAGCGACAGATGAAATACGTTCAGCTTCGTTTCATGGGGAGCCTATGTATTGGTTAGCTGGTTTGAATGATTAGCTTTACTTAGTATAAAACGAAGTCGTCGATTCTTGGCTGACACGGATAATCGCGAGAACCACTGGATGGATTTTGATGCGGTTTTCACCATTCTATAGAGGATATCTCTAGGAAGGTGTAAGAATATTGTTCAGCATGAAAAGTTCTACAAAAATGTCCGGGAGAGCATATCTCTATCTTCAATAGATCGCCCACTATAAGTGTTTATACGTTTTAATTTCTCCCAACAATCTCCATTCAGTTACTGAGGCGACAGTTTACGAGGTAGCTAGGGGCGAGCCCATCACCCCAGTTATAGCCTAGCTAGCGGGAGAGTCTATTACCGCAGATACAGTCAGCAGCAAACTGTCGAATCTTGTTGAGTTAAGACTTCAGAGAAGAGTTGTTGTGTTTGGAGTTTCCCTGGAAGTGCAACTCGGCTTTTCTTCATTTCGCCTGTGAACTTCTCGTTCCGCAAAATACACTGTCAACTTAATATGGGACGGAAGGGGGATTTGTGTTTTATGCACCTCGCCATTTTTTAATTATGTCTGACAAGAATTCGTTGCACATGCATCTCCATGATAATGTAATTAATAGTCCAGTCAGTGATTTTAACCTACCATGCCGAGACGTAAAACGGATAGGCTTAGGCCTATAGGTCGTAGTTCATTGACATAAAAAAAATAGCGCTTATCACTGAATGCATTCATAACTGTTCCTGGATGAAGCCAGGGCGGGTTGCTAGTGAAGAATATAAAATAACAATAAATTCCTATATTGCTGCATTATATTGCTAGCACCATATTCCGAGGTTATCTAGATTTGAATGGGGGGTAACTTTAGCCAGATGATAGCTAGATTGTTGGGGCTATACCCAAAGATATTCTGGTTTGGAATAGGTTTATCCAGAGGATAACTCTCTATCATTACAGAATTATTTATAAGTTAGCTACATTGATAACACAAAGTCCAGATGTTGCATGCATTTGAATGGACTTATCCAAAGGATAACTATGTTTCTAAACACTATATCGTTATATTATGCAGAATATTGATTAAGTGCAGTATAAATGCCTATATCTTGAGGTTAGGTGGGTTTCGATCCCTCCTAGTGGATTAAATGCCTTGACATAAAATAACAGGTCAGCAAGAGAGATAGTACCATAAGGAGAGATTATATGATTATGAATATCTTTATTCATTGGCTATGATCCAAATATTATAGTCTTATCTAGAGACTAGTTGGATTTTAACATCATTCCCCGAGGATATCTGAATTTCATAGTTTATCCAGGGGATAACTTTATCTATTATAGATACTAGCTAGATTGTTGGGAACATACCCAGAGGCTATCTGTGTATGAATAGGATTACCCAGAGGATAACTATGACGTTATCATTATAGTCTATCTGAAAGTTATCTGGATTGTTGACACCATAGCCAGAGGTTATATGTACGTAGGCCCTATTTGAAGAAGTCTGTCCAAAGGAAAGTATGATTCAATATTATCTATATTCAAAGGTTATCCAGGTTATCCAGAGGTTCTGTTTGTTTTTAATTTTAACAAAATTCCATCATGAAGCTTAGACGTTCAAGAAATGGTGATCAGAGCGTCTGTTATACAGTGACATAAGCTGTAACACAAACCAGATATTTAAACTTAAAGGTAATAAGTTATCAAACCGAGATTCAACTCATGGGAAACGTAAATAGAGAACAGTGTGTATTCTGTAGAAATAACTGATATTACCATAATGTTCTTTCACATACACATTATACCGTTCGTTTCACGTTCTTAAAGAGCTATTTGAATCCTCCTTGTGACGCATTTAACTTCTTATTAATGTCGACACGGACCAGCAAAGCAGAACGTCTTAAATTCTAGTCATAAAGTTGTCAGCATTCATTAGCGTCTCTACTCCCTTGAAACAGCCCTCGCCTGACGTCACCATTATCCCCTGCCAACCAATCACGTGAAAATTACTTGCTATTTCACTTTAATACAAGCATAATTTTATGTAGCTAAAACAAGATCAAATGTCTTAATTAGACGTGGCTTTACATTTAAGGTGCTTCGCAGCCGTAGCTGCGTGGTTTGAGAGTCAAGAAGCCTTTGCAAGGGCTGCCTGTACAGTCTGTGCGCTTTATTATAGCACTAAACTATAATATCTCCAGTCTAGAGAGGCTTTCAGCGCCAGTAGCAGAGAGTAATTGCGCTAGACAACCTTAGCGTGGCACAATCAAGGGGTGAAATATGTTGAGGAAAAATAATGTATATGTAAGAGACCAGAGTTTAAGGCTGCGTCCATAGTGCACCGCTTCCCGCTTACCACTTTATCGCAGCGGTGCACAGTGGGTCAAAATCGAAATCTAGGGGGACAACATTATTTTTACGTTTTAATCACGAATTTACCGTGAAAGCAACGTATATAATTTGTTTACTTCATAATAAACATCAGTTATGACCTTTTAAAGCTACGTCTACACATGCAAGAAATTGTCTATGACTAGGAGTTGGAAAGAGCATTCAGTTATCTCTTCAGAACAATTTTCTACCCCTAATTTACTTTTAACAAAGTCACAAAGGTCCCCTTTTGACATAATCGTCAAACCCAGTGCTTCAAACAGTTGTAGACGTGTGAGAACTGGTAGCGCGGCATCTTCTAAAACGTAAAATAACTAAGTAAGTTGCAAAAAGATGCAAAAAATCTTATACAAGGCGTAAACTACAAGACTTTATCTACATTTTAACATTAAGCAGAAAGTGACGCAGAGTGACGCGACATACTAAAAATCTAAGTGAAAATATAATTTTAAAAATAATAGTTAAATATTATATAATGCAAATATAGCTAAAATTTCGTAACAATTACGCCCATTAATAACTGAAACACGTTACAAGGATCATACCTTCAGCTGCATGTTCCATCTTAAAGCATCACAGTAATCACAAAGACAACCAAACCACAGCCACTTCACCCTCCAATTCAGACTGCTCGAACAGTGGTGACAGATTTACACTAAGATGTGTTTATATCCCGGAATAGTGAGCGGCACTTTTATGAGAATGCTGTAGAAGTAATAAATTTTGATTTTTTATTATGAAAATAAATAATTTTGTCCTCCTAGATTTCGATTTTGACCCACTGTGCGATGGAGCGGAAGAGGAAAGAAGTAGAAACTAATTATAGTGGTCACAGTGCACCGCTTCCCGCTTTATAGTGGCAAAGAACGTAAAAAATGAAGTGGAAACTGGCCTAATTAGAGCGATCATAGTCCGCTACTTCCCGCTTTATTGCGACGAAGAACGTAAAAATGAAGTGGAAACTGTTTAGAGTGATCATAGAGCTAGGTGTCGTGAACGGTAGCATTTGGTAGCAAATGTAGGAACTACTTGAGGAAATTAATCGTCTGCAGTCCTCACCTGAATCACAAATAACGCACACTAATACAGCCATCACAATTAACACCGGTTAAGCCTAACAGACAGATTCTACACACACCCAAAGTACACGGGGCTACATGACAGCGTTGTCGCAGCCCCTAAACTGAGGAACCAACCAACCTTCAGCATTAGTCCTTGAATTGACCTCTTCCAAAAGTCAGAAATTCAAAAATTCAAAAATTAAATAGGCTACTTTATCAAATTTCATATTTTCATTATTTGGCTCTGGGAGGGATTGCTCCCCCTGATCAGCTCCCTAGTTACGCCACTGGTAACAATTGCAATAGGTCTACCTAAAAATCAGGGAACCCGACACAAGTAAGTCAGCCAGTTCCGGCCTCAGCTGGAGACCTGAAGTCACAACCCACATGTCTTTCAAGTACAGGGTCATTATCTCTGTGCGCACGAGTAAACACGGCGAGCTACGCCGGCTGTGGCTGGCGCATATCGTTGGGGTGCGGACCCGGTTCAGCCGGTGGTTCGCGCGCTCCACTGACTCATATCGTAAGTTCACGCGTGTTTTGTCATTCGTATGGACATGTATCTGCAAGGCTTAGACGTTAGTATTGCATGTTTAGAGAGTATTGTGATTACTGTGATTGTTGGTCATGCCTAGACACCAATTCGCATTGCGCGTACGTGTGTATACCCAAAATTCGTATATGAAAAGCAGAAAATCTTGTTCTGAAACGAGACGAAAATTTCGAATCAAGTTTCCAGGAAGACCTATGCATAATGCCAGTACAATTAGAAATCCCTCAGTATGCCTTCCTTCGGAGGGGAAGTAAAGCCGACTGTCCCATGTCATAAATTTATGGCATGTTAAAGAACCTTCCTCTAATTACACCTGTGTGAAGCTAAATTGTAGGCTAAACATTTGACAAATGCTCTTAGGTTCCGACGTTCGTCGCCAGGAGTCGACTGCGGAGGCATCTGGTGACCAAATTCTCAACTAGGAGTCGTTGACGGTGGCGTTTGGCGGTAAAAATAGGAACTACTTGAAAAAATTCAATGTCTGCAGTCCTTAAGTTACATGAATTGAAAACAGATAACACACACTAATACAGTCATCACAATTAACACCGGTTATCAGACAGATTCTACACACAACCAAAGTACACGGGGCTACATGAACGCGTTGTCGCAGCCCCTAAACTGAGGAATCAACCAATCTCGCTAAACGATTCAAGAAAACAGGCTCCGTTAATAATAAAATAATAATAATAATAATAATAATAATAATAATAATAATAATAATAATAATAATAATAATAATAATAATAATATCGTATGGCCTCGGGTACCGGGTGCAAGCTTTGATATTTGACACCCAAATGGTAGCTTGCATGTCGAATTTCGTTGTTCCTAGTAGCACTATGAAAGTCAAGGAGGTTAAATATCTAAGCTCATTGAACACTATAGCGCTTTCTAGTAGAGAAATGAGGAACTTTGTGTTGGCAGAAACTCCCGAGATTAATTTTGCCATTATGAACACGGCCTACTGAATTCAAATGGGTTCTTTTACATGCCAACATCGTATGACATGGTGTCGTAATTTTTGCCGCTTTTCAAAAATCACTTGCCATGGCCAGGAGCAAACCTGCAAGCTTGGGGTTAGTAGACCGGCACGTTGACCACTCACCCACCGTGGCAAGCAATAATGAAATAATTGACAGATTTTCTTTCATCAGAAGATGTCAAGTGTGTGTTACAAGAGAGGGAGGACATTTTCAGCATCGCCTATGAGCACTGTAAGTATACATTATTGAACATGTTTGGTAAAAGTGTGAAAGTGCGCGCCACCACCGGCTGAACCGGGTTTGTACGCCCGTGATCTGCGCCAGTCACAGCCGGCTTAGTTTGCCTTGTTTATCGGGACTCACATAGATAATGACCCTGTAGTAGTGAGTCCCTGAGGGGAGAAATAAATTCTTTCTCAACCTGTGCATTGAAGATTGACAGAAGGGAATAGATTAATCGATAATGCGATGTGCAAGATAACGATAAACAAACCATTACGAGAGACGAGCGAAGGGAGAGAATACAGGAACTCGACTCACAGATATAATTATAAAGGCAGCGCGCGGAGTCGCGAAGCGTGTTGGTTATAATGGAAGGTGAAGGTGAAGAAGAGGGGAGAATTCTTTAGATCTGTCTCCTTAGCCAGCCACTGGGGTGACAAACAGTAGGCTACGACTCACCCGCCTTTTGGATTCCAGTTAGGCTTTCACGGGGACAAGCCTTTTTTTTTACTATAGCACTTGTTATTACTTCCTTCCAGGGCCGTAGACAGTGATTATGGGCCCTAGGGCATGGTATTCCGGGACCCTGTGACATAATTTTGGAATTACCTCCGGTATTAAACTTGCTCGCCTCCGTAGCGTAGCGGTCAGCATGGTTAGCTGCCGCCCCGGAGGTCCTGGGTTCGATTCCCGGCTATGCCACGAAATTTGAAAAGTGGTACGAGGACTGGAACGGGATCTACTCAGCCTCGGGTGGCCCAAATGAGTAGAGGGGGTTCGATTCCCCCTCAGCCATCCTCGAAGTGGTTTTCCATGGTTTCCCACTTCGTCTTCGGGCAAATGCCGGGATGGTACCTTCTTCAAGGCCATGGCCGCCTCCTTCCCTCTTCCTTGCCTATCCATCCTAACCATCCCTCACCTTCCCTCATGAGGCCCCTGTTCGCTTTGCAGGTGCGGCCGCCTGGGCGAGGTGCCAATCCCACCTCACCAGTTGTATCCCTTCCGATTCGACGTTCCCCGCTCTAGGACACTGCCCGTAGAGGCGGTAGTGGTGAGTTCCCTCGCTGAGTCCGTGGGTTCCACCAACCTGGAGGGTAAACGACTAAAAAAATTAAATAAAAAAATAATAATTCAACTTGCACATTTTAACCCCCTACCACCTCCAATTTAGCTTACCCAACTGAAAATTAATTTAGCGGCTTCGATGGCGTAGTTGGTAGCATGCTGAGCTTCTATGCCCTAGATCGTTGGTTCAAACCCGGCCGAAGTCGTCGGATCTTTTAAGAGCGTTAAATATCCCTCAGTATGTCTTCCTTCGGAGGGGAATTAAAGCCGGCGTGGCGGTCCCATGCCATGAAAAAGAACCCTCCACTAACTTACTTGTTGAAGCTAAAATTTGTAGGTTAGTTTGATAACGCTATATTAGTTCCAACGTTCGCCGACAGGTGCTGACTGTGATGGCATTAATAGCCACGTCCGCAGCTAGGTGTCGTGGACGGTAGCATTTGGTAGCAAAAGTAGGAAACACTTGAAAAAAAATCATCTGCAGTCCTTCTACCTGAATTACTGATAACACACACTAATACAGCCATCACAATATCACCGGTTATCAGGCAAATTCTACACACACCCAAAGTACTCGGGAATACATGACCACGTTGTCTCAGTCCCTAAACTAAGGAACCAACCAACCAACCAAAATTAATTAATGTTGTTTTTTAGTTATTCAGACACTCTTCTTTTTATTTCGCTCCCACTTTCAACAGTTGTTCTTTTTCTTCAAGATTTTGATCACTGTGCATTTTTTGCCTACTTTTCACATTTTGCAAAAATGAGGAAAAAGTAGACTTATGAGATCGATCCGGGAAAATGTGTGTCTGTCAGTCTGGCTGGCTGGCTGGCTGTGTGTGTGTCCCCCCCCCCCCCTATCAACTCCTAAACGGCTGCAGCAATCAAAACAAAATTTAGTATGTGTAAAGATGTGCACCGGAATATCTCACGTCCATATTTGAAAATGATTTCAGTGCTACCAACTGCTGAAAAAACGCACTAGAAATTTGAGCTCCATGTTGGATATCTTGCAAGGTATGCTTGGGAGCTGTTCCAAAATTGGCACACATGTAGATAATACTATTTCAGTTTAATTTGCAGGAGGCCATACATGACAGTGTTGCCAAAATAATTTTAAGCCTTCTGATAAGTCCAATGTTTAAATGCATATAACTTCTACACTATCAATTGGCTTTCAACCAAATTTTGTATGTAAAATGTGTACATAAACAGATATGACTGAGTGTATTCTTAAGAGCCACCAGGGCTGCCAACTGTTAATAATTGCTCTCTCTATTTTTTTAAATCCAAATACCAATATATCGGAAAGTATGCAAGCCGACAGATTTAAACTATGCACACGTATAATTTGATATTTTAGATTAATTTGGAGTAACTTATATACTTCAGTTCTACCAACATGATTATAAGCTTACTGATAGTACCAATTTTTAAATACATGTAAGTTCTATACAATCAGTTGGATTTCGTATATGCAATGTCTAACATAACAGATATGACTATAAGTATTGTTAAGAGCAATCAGGGCTACCAACTGTTAATAAATGCTGTCTATATTATTTTTACCTTAATATCAACATATCAGAAAGTATCCAAGCCAACAGCTCAATACTTTGCACACGTATAGCACCTGACATTCTAGATTAATTTGGAGTAATTAATATAAGTCAGTGCTGCCAACACGATTCTATGCCTGCTGATAAGACCAATTTTTAAATACATGTAACTTCTATACTAACAAATGGATTTCATCCGAAATTGGCACAACAAGATATCATAATATTTCAGATTATTTCTAACAAGCACACACATGACATTGTTGCCAACATGTTTTTACGCGTGCTGATAGATCCAGTGTCTAACTGCATGTAACGTCCAATGGACTTCAACCAAATTTTGTATTCTGTACCTTAAGAGATGGAACTAAGAATATATTCAGTCACCAGGGCTGCCAACTGTAGTGCTCTATTAGGCTACATTATACCAGGTATATTTTGAAATAATTAGATATTTCGATATTACCAACTTAATTTCGTCATTATTCTAGATAGGTTCATATACTGTAGAATAACCATTGGCATGAAAAGTAGGCTGTATAGTTCTTCACGGAACTTCTTGTTGTTGTGTCTGAACGTTCATTCTTTTACAAGGTGTGAACATTATTAGACTAAAAGAAATCAATAACTAATTTGTATTCTAAATAATGTTATTGACCAATTCGTTAAATGTTTTTGTTTGGTCTACTTAGTAATGATTTCTCCCCTAAGGACTCAGAACTTTTCCAATAAGTAATTTAGTCTATATATTTTCAGGATTGGGGATTCTGAGGGACACCTAAACTGGATCCGTTTCCTCTTTTTCATTGACTTTGGGATATACCCTCTAAATCAGATGGTTTCAATCCATGGTCCATGAATCTTATATTAATTCAAGAGCGGCTCATCAGAAAAAAATATTTTGAATCTCTTTGCTCTTAAAGTAGATGAGAACTAGAATAAAGTATTCAAATCGAAACGCGTGTCATTCTCCATTAGCAAGGTTCGTTTATAAGTGAGAGTGGGTTAGGGCCAGCAATCTAAATTTTCCAGCGTACGTAGACTCAACGACTTGTTCGTTTTTGAATGCTGAATTTTTAGCCTATTTTCAATTTTGAAAAAAAAAATAGGCTTATGAGATCACTTTTTTTGTCCTTGTATCTGTGTGTGCGTGTGTGTGTGATTCGTGTGTGTGTCCTCCCCTAATAAAATCTAAACGGCTGGAGCGATTTCAATGAAACTTGGTGAGTTCAAAGCACTATTCCGGGCGACCCCGATCGTGCCCATCAAATTTTGTTACGCCTCACAAATCCTACATGGCGGCTGTGCGAAATATTTCACCAGCATTCAATATCTCCGAAACTATTCCCGATATCACCCTGGAATTTTTTACGGTAATAAAGGGAACTACTAGAAATTCACCTATGTGACTTTTGAAACACTGTTAACTACAAAACCAACATGGCGGCCACGCGAATTTGCGATATTTAAATCGACGTTTCTCCCGATTTAACCAACCAAACTCAATAAAACTTGGTACAGTATATGTTTATACACATTGTAATGCACCGACATCTAACTTGGTTCAATTGTTTACACAACCACAAGAGGGTGGATGTGCGAAATATTTAACCGGCATTCTATATCTCTGAAACTATTAGCGGTATCACCCTGAAATTTTGTACGGAGATAAAGGGCACTACTGGAAGTTCATCTATAACACTTTCAAAAACCGGTTAACTACTAAACAAACATGGCGGCCAAGCGAATTTGAAAATTTTAAATAGACCTTTCTCGCGATTTAATGTTCCAACGGCAATGAAATCGGGTACAGGAAATGTTTATACACACTGTAATACACTGGTATCTAATTTATTTCAATTGTTTACATAACCTCAAGATGGCGGCTTTGCGAATTTTTAAATTAAGTTTATATTTCTTGTGTCGTAATCATGCGATCGATGTGAAAGTTTGAATAATGAAGCTACGCAATAATTTTCCTTTAATGGTACATGACTCTATGACCTATACATTTAACAATCCTGCATGGCCACCATCCGAAATATTTAGACGGCTCTGAATATCTACGAATCTATTATAGCAATCAAACTGATTTTTTAAAATGTTCATAGGGACTATGAACTTAAGTTCACCTATAGGACTTTAAATAACCTGGTGATCACAAATCCAACATGGCAGTGACGCGAAGTATAAATATTATCATGGACGTTTCTCGCAATTTAACCATCCGAGTGCAATGAAACTTGGTACAGTAAATCCTTATACGAATGTTAATCCACTGGCATCTAATTTATTTCAATTGTTTCCATAACCACAAGATGACAGCTATGCGAAATTTTAAAATCTCCTTGTTACTTCTTGTGTCCTAATCATGCGTATGAAGTTTGAATGCTACACGTACACAATAATCTTCATGTAACAGTACATAACTCTATGACCTACATACATATATATATATATATATATATATATATATATGTATATATATTTGTATAAAATCCAACATGGCGACCATCCGAAATATTTAGTCGGTTCTCAATATCTACGAATCTATTACAGCAATCAAACTGAAATTTTGTATGTAGATAGTGGCAATTAACATAAGTAGGATATATGAAAATAGGCTGTATAGTTCTTCACGGAACTGCTTGTTATTTTTCCGTATTTCTTGTTTATTTTATAATTATTAATTTTATGTAATATTTTGTTTTATTAATTTTCGGTCTTTTCAAATTTAGGTGTCCACCTCTAAATTTTAAATTCCATTTCAAATTTGTATACTTTAATCTGTGTCAAGAGGGGCAGATGACCTCGTAGTTCCGCCCCTTAAATCAACAATAACTAACTAAGGTTCCTCTTTTAGTGGAAATTCTAAATATAATATTTTTACTGTCAGCTTCTCAAAAGAAAATATAATTAAGACTGTTGGCTTAACATACAGTATGAAATAATTTCAGTGCCTCGCACAATTTTGTCACTGGATTAAGTCGTGAAGGGTAGGCTATAAGTGAATTGTTGGAAAACTGACGTTTATTCTAATAATTTGCACACCAATGTACTTTATTTGAAAATGGGGGAAATTCCCCAGCCGCAAGTTGTACAAAATAACAGAAAATTATCAACAATAGTAGCAAACACTGTACACAAGTCGCGATCTGGGAACTATAGCACCTACTGTACACTCTTTGACTTGGAGCTCCTCTTATTTTAAGCTTTTTATATAATTTTCACACTTTAATACGTTTAGTTTCTGATTTGTATAGTGATTTTAAGTGCCTTATTCGAAGACAAATGTGTTTATGCAGTGTCAGTGGAGGTATCATTGCCATGACTGTGAAAAAGATATTTCGAAGTGTTTGTTTATATTCATGCCATGGTTGCTAGATCCTTCGTTACAGCAACGTATAACCCCAACATTAGTTTTCAAATGTGACTATTGCATTCTCCAGCCATAATTGATGACATTCAACATAAATTCATTCATATGCGTGTAATAGGACGTGCATCAGTTTAGATACAGAGTAAGGTTAAGTGTTCTTCCACTTAACCTAGAAAATCAGGCTAGAAGGCTACAGGTTTTCTACATATTCCGATCAGCCCAATATACTCTATCCCTGGTTTACATTAAGATGACGTCCACTATTGCATTACAGTTTACAATCCAAATACCATTGCAAGATAACTATCCAGTACACAAAGATCATACTTAACTAACGGAAGAGCAAACTGGATAGGCTGGTACCGGGCAGCAGCGGGCACCAGTATCGACTTGATGCACGGAGCAAATGATGCTTTAGATGGATCAAGATCGAAGACTCAAGGACGAAATCAATCATAGTCTGATTCTTCGGTCATGATACTGCGATGAGGAAAGGAAATGGAAAGACTACCACATTATTATATTTCCTGAACGTCGGAGGACGGAGAATAAATGATGGCACTTCCTGGAGTAAAACGTTCCAGAGTTAAACTACTCCCCCGAAAAAGGAGTTACAGCTTACTGAAGGAAGAAGCTGAAGACTGGGAACATTGGCATCAGAAGTTCTCTGTAGGAAGTCATGGACCTGCCACTAGGCAGAATACTGTATAATAATATATATAAGCAGCCAAATAGTCATCAATCCACTGTTGCACAACAATTACACATACTAATAATAATAATAATAATAATAAATAGCCTTACAAATCCCATAAGGGCTATGGCCTCCTGCTTTGCAGGGAATTGCTCAGTTTTAACTCATCAAGTGAGCAAGTCCTGAGGAGCATTCGGGGTTATTCTTTCTGATTCGGCCTTCTATATAGATGTGCAGCTGATTAAATATTAAGTAAATTATATTACGCTGGCATAACATTCGCTACAACAATCTTCATTTCTGAGTCTGGCGATATCAAGGCCTCAAATATCCATTAGTATTACGGAAATCATAATAGCCATCAACCAATATCTGGGAGCTTCCCATTGCCACTAAGCACAACGCTTACCCTGTCTAAGCTCTTGAACAATGACAGGAACTGCCAAGTCTTCACTCTTCAGTAAAATCTACGTATATTGAACTGTTTCAAATAGAAGGTCTTTTTAAAATGCAATAAAAAACCTTACCGGTGGAGTTTTAACATCTAGTTTGGATGCAGATACCTATACACGTTCTTTAACATCCCACAAATCATTCACTATGTTGTGCACATGTGGTCCCGGAACGAATTAACAAGTGTTTCGCAAGATAGTCGAACCTTTTGAATTCCTTGTTACAGGTGATGCAGTAAGGTTATTTATTCCCTAGTGAACACGATGATGTTTCCTCAAATTAGAGCGCGAGCTGAATCGCTTTGGGAGCAACAAACAGACAATGCGGTCTCTTCCTTGAGTGAACGACAAAATGTTCCATTAGCTCTGTCCGCCGTGCAAATGACTTCTCACATGTGCTACAAGTGTATTACTTCACTCCAGTATGAACAACAGTGTGCTTCTTGAGGTCACCGCTCTGTGAGAAGCCTTTATTGCACACCAGGGATATGTACCGCTTTGCTGCATGTCCACTAAACGGTGTCTTTCTAGTTGATGCATTGTTTTATTGGTCACTGCATGCGAGTCTCCCTAGGTCTTTCCACTCCTGCCTCATCTTCGCTGTTCTTGTCCATTGTTTTCCTCCCCATTTTACGAACCAGTCTGCCCATCTGATTCTTTGTCTCCCAACGTTTCGTCTTCCTGTTCTTGGGTCCCACATCGTCATTTTGTACGTCCATCGGTTAGGATCTAATCTCGATACATGTCCACCCCATCTCCATTTGAGCTGGTCTGCTGATGTCATAGCGTCTTTCATGCCGGTTCTCCTTCTTAAATCTTCGTTCCGTATTGTACAGCCCGGGGGGGGGGGCAGTACCCCCTGAGAACCACCCCCCATCTTTAACCAAAACCACCCCAACTGGCAACACCATAAGACCAGAACATTATCTATACACAGCAAGCGGCGGCCACCCAGCCTGGGAGGTTAGCCAACTACTTGCAAAACATACACAAACATCTACACGAACAGCTATCTAGGGCAGCTACATTTACGCAATGCTGACCACGCAGCGCCGGGATGTATAAGAATGGAGTCCACATTGGAGCCATTATCTATCTGTTCTGTTCTACTCTGTGCGTCGCCAGCGGCCTTGCCCGACGTCTGTTCCAGCTTATCACCAGGTGAGATTCAGGCGTGCTCAGATTCCTTTAAATCTTGTATACACCTACCCCAAACTTGTACACACAAATTGTATTTCACACCTGTCTAAACTCCCCAAGAGGGACATACTAATCTACATCTACTGACCAATAAATACATGGTCAGTAAGCTACACTTGCATTACTAATTACACTCCTCTTCACGTCCTCATACCCTACCTGACCTTCGTCACGATTGCCCGTGACCGTCGAAGCCGGTAATTGCTTCGTCAGGCCCCATTGTACTCCCAGCACGCGACTCGACTGCCTAGCGTCGAGCCGCTCACTTAGCACGTTTATTGTATTACTCATTCCGCTCAGCTGGCAGGCCAGTATAGTAGCCTGTATTTAGAGACTCATCCCCTAGCAGATACTTGCATCTTGCAGGGAGGCCCCCAAGAGATTGGACACTAAAACACCAACACACTACACTAGTAGCTTCTCCCAACTACGGGGAGCTACTCTCATTTAGGAATAACCTTCCAAATTGGCACAGCGACACAATCGTGTTTTATCCCAAACTACCCCCCAATCAAGGGATTAAAACAGTATTCTATCTCTCAATGAGACATGAAGTATCTTCCTTTCCATTTTCCGTTGACATGTCCGGATCATTTGTCTTTGTTTCGATGTTAATGCCCAAGTTTGGCAACCATATAGTAACACCGGTATCACGCATTTTTCCAGAACTTCAGCCTTTAAAGTGAGGTTTTGGGTCTTGTCAGCCAGTATAAACTTTAGGGACCAAAAGCTCTTCCATGCTTGTCCTATTCTTCGTTTGACCTCTTTCTCTGAACGACTTGAAAATGACATGTTCTGACCGAGATATACATATTCTTCAACATATTCCAACCGGGTGAGTTAGCCGAGGTCGTTACGGCATGACTGCTGGCAGTCGCTCACATCCGGTAGGCGAGGAGGTTCGAATCCCCCCGCCGGCAACCTTGATGATGGTCTTCTGTGGTTTCCCATCTTCCTTCCAGGCAAATGCCGGGGTTGGTCCCTAACTATAGGCCACAGCCGCTACCTTCCAACTCCTCACCCTTCCATTCCAACTTTCCTCCCCAACGGTACTTGTAGCTCACCCATTGGGTGTCCGTCTCGAAGTAGCTACAAAACTGGCGAGCCGAACATGTCCTCGGACACTCCCGGCAATAAAAGCCATACGCTAAAAAAAAACATATTCCAGTGTTTCTCCGTTCACATTAATTGGGGCTTCTAACGCATTGGTCATCAGCTTCGTTTTCTTCGGGTTCATTGTAAGGCCCACTTCTTTACTTGTTTTGTCTAATTCTTTTATCATTTGTTCCAGCTCTTTCGCTGATTCAGCCACCAAAACAATGTCGTCTGCGAACCTTAAATGGGTTAGTCTTGTCCCATCGATTCTGATGCCATATTTTTGTTCCCAGTCTAGTTTTCTAAACTGATTTTCCAGCAAACAGGTGAATAATTTTGGTGAGAGGGGGTCTCCCTGTTTTACTCCCCTTTCTATCATGATGTTACATCCTTCTCTTTCTGTCTTTATTCTGGCTTGGTTACCGTCGTAAAGTTTGCCTAGGGGTCTAACGAATTTGTTTGGGATGCCTTATTTTTCCAGTGCTTCTGAGACGCTTTCCTGTTCTACGGAGTCAAATGCTTTGTTGTAATCCACAAATGCTATATACACCTCTAGATTAAATTCCTGAACTTTCTCCATGAGTTGATTTATTGTTTGCAAGTGGTCTGATGTACTGAAACTCTTTCTGAATCCTGCTTGCTCTATCGGTTGCTGTTCGTCCAGTGCCTTTGTCATTCTATTGGTTAGGATCTTCATAAATAGCTTGTAGAGGTTTACAATTAGGTTGATCGGTCTGTAGTTATTTATGTCGTCCTTGGCTCCCTTTTTGTGTAGAAATATGATAATGCTTTGTTTCCACTGCATTGGTATGTCTTCTGATGTGAGTATGGTATTAAATAATACTGTGATGACTGGGATTAGGTCTTCTTTACCCCATTTTAGAAATTCATTGTAAATTCCATCTTCACCTGGGCATTTTTCGGTTTTCGTTTGTCGAATGGCTGCTCTTACTTCACTGGGTAGTATTGGAGGTGTTTCTTCCTCTAGGTTTTCATCTGATGTATTCTAGTCCTGATGCAAGTTGGATCTTTGAGAGTTACTAGAGTATAGTGTTCTATAGAACTCTGTTGCTTGCGTCATTATCTCTTCTCTTGAGGCTTGTCTTTTTTCGTTGTTGTCTTTTACTCCCAGCATCCAATGTTTGCCTGGAGTTAATTCTTTTCCAATCTTCTTTATTGATTTTGTGGTTTCCATGATTTCTTTGACCACTTTAGTGTTGTGTTCTCTGATGTCTCTTCGGATTTCCCTTTTTGATTGTTTATTGACTTCCGCATATTCCAGCTTTTTGTGATCGTTTTCTATGGCTTGTGATTTTAGACGTTCTCTTTCTTCGATCAAACATTTGGTGCTATCCTTTAGTTTTATTCTATTTTTCATACTGTTTCCAGGTGTTGACGATTGTTTGGCTGCGCGGGATATGCAATTTACGAGCTCTGTATAGTGTTGTTGGACTTTTTGCTCCGTTTGTTGGTTGAAGTCTCGTAGGTTTTGTTGTAGTGCTCCGCCCTGTCTATGCATCCTGGATGTGTAGTTTTGTTGTTGAAGTACTGTCTCCTTTTATTCTTTATTCTCACTTTCAATCGTACCATTCTGTGATCTGTGTCAACTTCAGACCATTTATCACTTGTATGTTTTTCACCTCTGTTAGTCTATTGGTTAGGATGAAGTCTATTTCGTACACATACAACTCAGCAATTCGTCTAGGTTTAAAACTCAGCAATTCTTCTAGGTTTGTGCCGTGTCTTGTGTGGGGTTTCGCCTAGGACACCAAGCTGGCTCATCGGCGGGCTCTTGGTGTCCTCACACGGACCCCCACAGGAGTGACGAACTGTGCGCCACCTCCCTTTGTATTAGGTGCAACTGCACCACTTGACTGCGTGAACTAAAAGCTCAAGCAATTTACATTTAAATTAGAAGATGGTAATAATTATTATCCATGTTGTCTCATAGTAATTTGAAATTTAAATCCGCCTTGTGAAACACTATAAAATGTAGTTTAATAATTGAATTATACGTACATGTTTCGGTATACGAGTGCATACCATCGTCAGCGTACATTGAAAAATAAATAAATCTTAAAATATGTTAACAAATACCATAGAGAAAATGGATATTCTTACAAAAAGAAAACATTAGAATTTAAATGAAATGAAATATCACAGAATTAGAAAATATATAATGGAAATAAGATTAAAGTGAATATAGATCTACCTTAATAGAAAGCCTATATTACACTTCTTCAATACGGTTCAGTACTATAATGAATCGGAGGTCGCTGCTGAGTGCAATGAGATGTATACCGAAACATGTACAGTACATATCATTCATTTATTAAACTACATTCTATAGTTATGGGGTTTGAAGCCTTTTTTCAGTGTTGCCTTAGTAAACAAGAGTTTGGTGCTTTTCAGTCAGTCAACACGAATGTACCCAAAGGAGTTCAGTAATACCCTAATCCTGAAAAAAAAATTACAGTCAGTCTGAAAGACTAGACGTTATATCATTTCAAATGACGCATGCTACAAATGCTACACATGTTAGAAAGGCAGGAGGGCTTCTCGCTTTGCTCGAAGCCCCAGGACTCTTTCAACAGACTCCATTACGAACTTAGAACAAAATATTTCAACAATTAGTTCCATCCAATAAGGGGTTAAAAGTTCCAATCTGACATCTTGCCCACCTCTTTAAGGGTCACCCTGTATTTGAGTCTGACATCTTTCACAACTCTTTAAGGGTCACCCATTATTTGACTCTGATATCTTGCAAACCTCTTTAAGGGTCACCCTGTATTTGAATTGAATCTAACATACTGTACACCTCGTTAAGTGTCACCCTGTATTTTGCTCTGACATCCAGCATACCTCTTAAGGAGGCACCCTGTATTCTTATCTGGCATCTTGTATAGCCTATCTCTTTAGAAGTCACCCTGTATTCTTGTGTGACATCTTGTAGCCTACACCTCTTTAGGAGTCGCCCTGTATTCTTGTCTGACATCTTGTGCACCTCTTTAGGAGACACCCTGTATTGTTCTCTGCCATCTTGTACACCTCTTTAGGAGTCACCCTGTATTCTTTTCGCTTCGCTTGAAGCCCCAGTTCGCTCGACGCCCCAGGACTCTTTCAACAGACTCCATTCACCATTAACTTAGGCTTCCCGCGTGGCTGCATGACGTCACGCACTCGCCGTCCATTACCCATTAACTTAGGCTTCCCGCGCGGCTGCATGACGTCACAGTCTCCGTCTCCGTAACGCAACCGTCTCCGTCTCGCATAACGTTAGACCCAAAGCATAACGACGAAGTCGACAAGCTCATTTGAAATGATAAAAAATGTGTGTTTGTGTGTTTGAGTCTTCAGTCTTTTGACTGGTTTGATGCAGCTCTCCATGCCTCCCTGTCCTGAGCTAATCGTTTCATCTCTACATAGCTACCACAACCTACATCCGAGACAATCTGTTTAACATATTCTAACCTTGGTCTACCCCTACAGTTCTTGTCCTCGACCCTTCCTTCCATAACTAAGCTTGCTATTCCTGGGTGTCTTAGTATGTGTCCTACCAACCTATCTCTTCTCTTCATTAGCAGTCGCCAGAAACATCTCTCCTCTCCCACTCGCCTTAATACCTCTTCGTTTGTAACCCTATCTACCCATCTGATCTTCATCATTCTCCTGTAACACCACATTTCAAATGCTTCAATTCTCCTCTTTTCTGCTGCACCAATAGTCCAAGTTTCACTTCCATAGAGCGCCACGCTCCAGACAAAGGCTTTCAAAAATGACTTCCTAATACCTAAATCTATATTCGATGTCAACAGATTCCTTTTTTGTACAAAGGCTTTCCTTGCCTGAGCCAACCTACTTTTTATATCCCCTTTGCTTCGTCCATCACTGGTTATTCTGCTTCCTAAGTAACAGAAGTCTCTAACTTCCTTCAGCTTTTCACCTGCCAATTTGATCTCCATAGAAGTTTCTGATTTATTTCGGCTGCATTCCAGTATTTTTGTTTTACATTTATTAATTTTCATCATGTATTCATTCTGTAAGACGGAGTCCATACCATTCAAAAACTGATTCAAATCCTCAGGCGTGTCAGCCAAGATGACGATGTCATCAGCAAATCTCAGAGTTGAAATTATTTCTCCTTGAATCTTCACTCCCACTTTAAATTTTTCTCCAATTTCCTTCATTGCTTGTTCAATGTAAAGATTGAAAAGTATGGGTGATAAGTTGCAGCCTTGCCTTACACCTTTCTGAATACCAGCTTCTCTCTCATGTCCTTCAGCTCGAATGACTGCTGTCTGGTTTCTGTATAGATTGTATATCACCCTCCTATCCCTGTACTTTATTCCAATAGATTTCAAAATGTCAAACAATTTAGTCCAATCAACGTTATCAAAAGCCTTTTCTAAGTCTACAAATGCCATGAACGTTCTCTTATCTTTCCTTATTCTACCTTCCAAAATCAGCCTAAGACTTAGTACAGCTTCCCTTGTTCCTACATTTCTCCTGAAACCAAACTGGTCTTCACCCAACTCCGTTTCTATCTGGCTTTCAATCCTCTTGTAAATTATTCTAGACAGGATCTTTGAAGCATGAGTAATCAAGCTGATTGTACGGTAATCTTCACATCTGTCAGCTCCCACTTTCTTTGGTATAGGGATGATAACATTCTTCTTGAAATCAGGGGGTACCTCACCTGTCTCATAAATCCTACACACCAAGTGAAATAACCTGATCAGACCTTCATCTCCTATGCAGCGTAGCAACTCAATCGGTATATCATCTATGCCTGGTGCTTTGTTCCTGCCTAAGTCCTCTAATGCTCTGTCAAATTCTGATCTCAATATTAAATCTCCTTTTGCATCCTCATCAATTTCCTCCTCCCTTTCCATTACATGATTCTCAAACTCATGTCCCTTATACAAGCACTCTATGTAAGCTTTCCATCTCTCAACCTTTTCTTCCCTATCTGTTAGAGGCTTTCCATTTGTGTCCTTAATATTACAGCACTTAGGCTTCTTTTCCCCAAAAGTATTCTTAATCCTTCGATAAGCTGTGTCTACTTTTCCTAATTTCAGACAATTTTCTATACCTGCACATTTCTCTTTCAACCATTCTTCTTTCGCTTCCTTGCACTTCTTGTTAACCTCATTTCTCAGACGTCTGTATTCTGCTTTCCCCTTTTCATCTCTTAGATTCTTGTGTTTCCGCCTTTCATCCATCAATTCTAGTATATCCTGAGTGATCCACGGTTTTCTACCTATTCTTTCTTTCCTACCAATGTTTTCTTCTGCGGATTTTGTTATTTCATTCTTCAAAAGTGCCCATTCGTCTGCAATTGAAGTCCGTTTAGGATTTTTCATTAGTTCTTCCGTTATACTCTTCTTGAATCTTTCGTTTACATCCTTTACTTTCAGTCCGTCTATTGCCCACCTTTTTGGCTTTTGACTTTTCTTCAGTTTCTTCAACTTTAATCTGCATTTCATTACAACCAGATTGTGGTCAGAGTTTATGTCAGCACCAGGATATGTTTTACAATCCAAAATCTGGTTTCGAAACCTCTGCTTGACCATAATGAAGTCGATTTGGTAACGCCCTGTATCTCCTGGTCTCATCCATGTGTATATTCTTCTATTGTGGTTATTGAATAAGGTGTTAGCTATGACCAACTCATGTTCGGTGCAGAATTCCATCAGCCTGCTTCCTCGATCATTCCTTTCACCTAATCCGAAATCTCCTACTATCTTCCCTTCTCTCCCTTTTCCTACCACAGCATTCCAATCTCCCATTACTATAACATTTTCATCACCTTTGATATACCTCAGAATGTCATCTATTTCTTCGTAGACCTTTTCAACATCCTCATCATCAGCTTGACTGGTAGGCATATAGACTTGTACCACTGTGGTGCAGGTAGGTTTAGTATTGATTTTTGCTACAATAATCCGTTCACTGTATTGCTCATAATATTCCACCCGCTGTCCAAGTTTCCTACTCAATATGAGACCAACTCCTGCTTGGCCATTGTTTGATTTAGTGCTAATGACCCTATAGTCTCCTGACCAAAAGTCCTGTTCTTCCTGCCAGCGCATTTCACTAATCCCAACCAAATCCAACCTCAACCTATCCATACATGAAATTAATAAATACACTAGGATGACCAGTTTCGATCGTCAAGCGATCATCATCAGATCCATTGCACTTAGGCTATAAAATCAATGTTTGAAAATACAGGTGAAACTATTTACAATATGTACAATTATTTAGTTGCAGTATTGGTGATGCAACTTGTCGGTGTATGCTAGTTGTAGTAGGCCTATATATGATGTTAGGGGAAATGCTTAAATGGTGATAGAAATCTGGAGTTTGTCTGTTTGGAGTGACTATATGGTTGTAAAAAGTCAACTATGGTTGTACTGTAATAGTACAGGCTACTACTACACCAGGTGGTGTAAGAGTGAAGTTGAAACTGCTCGTAGTTCCAGCGAGGAAGACATCCATCCAGATAAGTAGTAGCCTGTACTACACTGAAGAAAATAGAAATTGCAACACCATGAAGGCATTGGTCGTTTGTGTTGATTTACAAGATATGGAACGATGCCATGTAGGTATGTAAACGATCCAAGTTTCAGACCCATTGGATTGGTGCTACAGGTCTCCCCACGTAAATGGTCGTGGAGGAATCAACTCCAGTATACGGATTCTGGTGTAGCGTAGTTGACTTGCAGTCTGTGCAGTGAAATGTTCCCCGTCAAACATACCTCGACGACAGAGAAGAGCACGCTATCAACAACTGTCGCCGTTTGAGAGGGCTTGGATAATTGGGCTGTGTGAGGCTGGATTATCTATAAGGACTGTCGCTGCACGTGTTGGCCGACAGGCATCTACGGTACAACGTGTATGGCAGCAGTGGTCAAATGAAGGTACCCACACTCGTAGACCTGTCACAGGCCCAGCGCGACAGACAACTGTGAGAGAGGATCGCCGCATCATTCGGATGGCCCGGATGGAACCCCATGCAACAGCAACGCAAATTCGAGCAGCTGTGGCACCCCACTTTACACAACAAACAGTTGGTAATCGCCTGCGTGCAGCTGGCTTACGATCCCGTGTCCCAGCAGAAGGTGTTCCATTGAACCCACAACACCGACATGTAAGTCTGGCCTGGTGTCGAGAACGATCGACGTGGGTCGACGAATGGCATAGGGTTGTCCCTAGTGATGAATCGCGCTTCTGTCTTGCCCGCAGTGATCGCCGGAATCGTGTGCGCCGACGTACCGGAGAGAGGGGTCGAGAGGCACACAGGGCCACCACCAAGCATTATGGTCTGGGGAGCTCTTGGCTTTAATGTGAAATCATAATTAGTGCTTGTTGAGGGCACTATGACTGCTCGACAGTACGTTGATAGGGTACTCAATCCAGTGGTTGTCCCTGTGATGGCGAACATTGCTAAAGGGATGTTTCAGCAGGACAATGCCCGGGTTCATACTGCACGCATCTCGAGAGAAGCTCTCCACGACATCACAACCTTAGAATGGCCCGCCAGATCCCCGGACCTCAGTCCTATTGAGCATGTGTGGGACATGATGGGTCGACAACTGGCCAACCGTCCTCAGCCACCGACAACTCTGGAACAATTGACCCGTGCAGTGCAGCAAGCATGGGCCACAATTCCTCAGGAAACGATCCAGGGCCTTATTGACTCCATGCCTCGCCGAATTCATCAATGTATTGCAGCTCGTGGTGGGCGCATCCTGTATTGATTGTTGTCCAAACTTGCGGTCAGAGGGACATCATCGAATCACAACCGAACACTCGTCCTGCATGTTCAATTGCAGCAATGTAGCACCACTCCTTCTGGGTGTTGCAATTTCCATTTTCTTCAGTGTATTACGATACGACCATAGTTGACAGGAGTGGCAGAGGCTAGTTTACAACACCCAGGTGACTGGAGTTGGACATGGATGATGATGACACTCTGCGCAGAACTCTACTTAGGCCTATAAGGAAACTTCGGATATGAAGTTCCTTGCAGTGCCTCACAAAATTAGTGAAATAGAGGGACCTTGTGTCGTGAAAGTAAGGCGAGCTATATTTCCTGTGGTTTGTTTGCCCTGGGAGAATAGAATTCATTACTGTGTGTCTGTGATCAGCATGCAGTCGACACGACGCGACAGGGCGCGACGCGACGCGACGAGCACAGCACAGCTACTGTTTAGAAAACACTGTGTTTCAATATTACTCGTATTATTATTCATCGTCAGGTCTGCGGTGCGGTCCCTCGCGAGGGAGCAAACTGATGTGATCTGCTCCAGGTAGAGCTCGCACCACAGCATCCTCAAGGAACACGTAGCCTACCGTATCTACACAGAAATATCAAACCTGGTATTGCCTATTGGCTTTCACGGCCCGTGAATTAAAACCCAGCAATTTTTCTAGGTTTATGCCGTGGCTTAGGCAGCAGCACGCCGGCCTCTCACCGCTGGGTCCGTGGTTCAAATCCCGGTCACTGCATGTGACATCTGTGCTGTACAAAACAGAGGCAGACAGGTTTTTCTCCGGGTAGGCTACTCCGGTTTTCCCTGTCAACATTTAATTCTAGCAACACTCTCCACTATCATTTAATTTCATCTGCCATTCATTTAATCATTGCCTCAGAGGAGTGCGACAGGCGTCGGCAGCCGGCACAGTTCATATCCTCGCCGCTAGATGGGGACTTCATTCATTCCATCATTGACCCGGGGCGGCTTCGGTGGCGTAGTTGGTGGCATGCTGAGCTTCTATGCCCAAGATCGCGGGTTCAAATATGGCCGAAGTCGTCGGATTTTTAAGAGCGTTCAAAATCCCTCAGTATGCCTTCCTTCGGAGGGGAAGTAAAGCCGGCGGTCCCATGTCATAGATTTATGGCATGTTAAAGAACCTTCCACTAATTACACCTGTGTGAAGCTAAATTGTATAGTTTGGGAATGTAAACAACGCTCTTAGGTTTCTACGTTCGTTGCCAAGAGCCAAATGCGGTGGCGTGTAGTAGCTAACTTCTGAACTAGTAGTCGTTGATGATGGCGTTTGGCGGCAAAAGTAGGAACTATTTGAAAAATTCAAAGTTGCAGTCCTTACTTGAATTAAAAAACAGATACACACACTAATACAGCCATGACAATTTACACCGGTTATCCGACAGATTCTACACACACACAAAGTACACGGAGCTACATGACCACGTTGTCGCAGCCCCTAAACTGAGGAACCAACCAACCAACCAACCATCCTTGACCCGGTCGGTCGACTGGAAGCAGGCTGTGGATTTTCATTTTTCATGCCGTGTATTGTGTGTTATTTTTTGTGCCTAGAAACACTAAGTTGGCTCATCAGCAGGCTCGGTGTCCGCGCTCGGACCCCAATAGAGTAGCGAACGGCGCTCTACCTCCCTGAAGCGCACCTGCGCCTCTTTACTGCGAGAACTACAAGCTCAAGCAGCCAAAACCTCTACAAGACGCGGCTTAAGCCTAGAAAAATTGCTGTTTAATTCACTGGCCGTGAAAGACAATATACCATCTTTTTGGAAGTCTTCTTAGGGAAGTTAAGGCTGCTTGAGCTCTTAGTTCTCGCATGAAAGAGGCGCAGGTGTGCTTTATAGAAACGTAGGTAGCGCGCAGTTCACTACTCCTGTGGAGATCCGGGCGCGGACACCTAGGCGAAACCCCACACAAGACACTGAATAAACCTAGAGAAATTGCTGTTTCGCTCTTGTATGTCTACGATATCTGGAATTAATATGGTGGCCATGGGATGTTAAGTTCACGGGTTGCAAACATCTAAATATTTGTCAATTTATTAAGTAGAAAGGCAAACAGTTCTTTTTACAGGTTGTTATTTTATTTCTCAAAAGTACCATACTGTGGAATTCTCAGGTTTGCCTCACAAGGCTGAGTGTACCCCGTTCCAGCCCTCAGACTAGAATTAAAAATTCTTGGAAGAGCCGGGAATCAAATTCGGACCTCCAGGGTGGCAGCCAAGAATGCTAGCCACTACATCACGAGTTAGTCTAATTTCGATCTTAATATTGTTTATAACTTAGCCAATAAGTTAAGATTAGAGTACAACCAAATTTACAATTATTTTATTGGCCTTTTTGGGGGGAGGGGGGAGGGGGGGGGTTAGAGCCCCCTCAACACCCCCCTTATATACGCCCCTAGCTGCGACAACGCGGTCATGTAGCCCCGTGTACTTTGGGTGTGTGTAGAATTTGTCTCATAACCGGTGTTAATTGTAATGGCTGTATTAGTGTGTGTTATCTGTGATTCTGGCAGGACTCCTGACGATTTTTTTTTTCAAGTAGTTCCTACTTTTGCTACCAAATGCTACCATCCACGACACCTAGCCGCGGACGTGGCTTCTAAATGCCATCGCGGTCAGCACCTGGCGGCGAACGTTGGAACTAATATAGCGTTATCAAACTAACCTACAAATTTTAGATTCCACAAGTGTAGTTAGTGGAAGGTTTTTTTCATGCCATAAATCTATGACATGGGACCGCCGGCTTTACTTCCCCTCAAAAAGAAGGCATATGCTGACTGAGAGATTTTTAACGCTCTTAAAAAATCCGACGACTTCGGCCGGGTTTGAACCTGCGATATTGGACATAAAAGCTCAGCATAACAACTTGTTTATTCATCAGTTTTTGCACAAGTCTATAATGGATTTTCCACATGGTAGCGTTCACATTTGTGGTCACAGAATTCACAGATGCACATCAGGTTTAGCTAGTTCATGGAAGTATTTCATCTTACACATGAAGTGGTGGTAGCCAAACACAAAAATGTCGTAAGTCTTGGTTCGCTTCCGTCCAGGCTCTATTTGTTTGGCCTGTGTTGAGTAGAACTCCATCCAAATATCTTCTCTTTTTAGAGTTCGATCTTCTATTGAACTCTTCCAGGTGTCCGTAGATAGCAGCAAGAACTTGTATCTCAAGTCCTCTAATAGAAAGGTCTCTCTAGCAAGTTAAATGTTTAGACAATCTGTTTAGAAAAAAAAAAATCGCTAAAATAACTTAGACCCTATCAATTTTTCATTTACGACGACTGTATTAAAATTTAAATCAATATGGGATATGAATGGTTCAGACTTGGCATTGACAGCCATTATCTTTTTAACAAGCACTTATTCTGTCCGTCCGTCACATTGAATCCACCATGACACACTTTACAACACAAGCCATTTCATCATATGCGCTAGTCAAATTTTATATATGTGTGTGAGAGAATTGAAGCTAGTTAGCATGAATATAAAAACAGCCCCATACAACCCTTCCTTACCCATTCATATATTATTTTTTTGTATATGCATGTTACCCCTCACTGCACACCCCACCCCTCGCTAAAAGAAAGAAAGAAAGAAAGAAAGAAAGAAAAAAGGTTCCACTGTGCAGCGGTGTCGAATTTTTAGAGCACCTCACAGACAGGCAGGACCCAAAGGGTTATGCCATTCTTTTTTATGCATAGATCTAACCGTCCACAACACATACGGTAGTGTTAAAAAAATGAAAAGAAGGTCCCATCCCCTCTTACCTTTCAAAGAAAAAAAAAGGGTTAGGTGGGGTAGTGACAGAAGACAGTAGGGGTGTGAAATGGAAGAAAGGCAGGAAATTACTGTAGCTCAGATAAAAAGACAAACCTTGTCCTCCTCTCTCTGAATAGTAGCGGATGGGTCTGTGTGATAAAGAATATAAAAAAGTGTATTTGAATAGATAGACCTTATGTGTGTGTGTGTACGTGTGGGGTGAAGTTTCTATGCAAAATATATGTTGTTTTGTGTTGTGTTTTTATGATGTATTGGTCTGGGTCTCACGGGCTAGGCCGCTGACTCTTACAGGGGTTGGGGTTTTTCTCTGCCACACACTATGGTTAGTTCGTTTTGTTCAAAGACAGCTATTGAAAAAAAAAACGTAACTAAAATGCAAAATACATATGTAAAAAAAAACAGGAGATGTTTGAATAATGTGCGACTGTTAGGATGGGATTCGTTAGAATATTTTATTCTCTTCAGTTTGAGATCATCCTGCCCCCCCCCCCCCTCCAACATTCTTTTTTCAATTTAGCAGATGAAGCGTTAAGATATTCTGCATATGCTGTATTTATATTCCAACTATGTCACGTAAGCAAACCGGATTACATCAGTTTAATGATCATCCCATCTGCCTGAGATTCCTACTCAAAATCCTGGCCTAAGCCAAAATTGGTTTGCTATGCGTCTCGGATTTTCCGGGACCATACAGGAACATGGGCGCCCACAGGGAGGGGGGCAAGGATAGACCGTGCCCTCCCCCCCCCCCTCCGCCCTGGAATCCCAAGAATATTTCGATTGTTCATTGTCACACCAGCTTATTTCATAAATTGAAGTTACTGATAGTTAACTGATATAGATGTAGGCTAGGGATAATTCCGCAGTTTTATTTAACTTAGTAGGTAATAATAGACTAATAATAATAATAATAATAATAATAATAATAATAATATTAATAATAATATCGTATGGCCTCGGGTGCGAGGTGCAAGCTTGTATGTCAAATTTCGTTGTTCCTTGAAGCTTTATGAAAGTCGAGGAGATTAGATATCTAAGCTCCTTGAACACTATAGCGCTTTCTAGTAGAGAAATGTGGAAGTTTGTGTTGGCGGAAACTCCCGAGATTAATTTTGCCATTATGAATTATTTGAAAATATCTCCAGTTATTTCGAAAATCGGTGAACTGGATTAACATTGCCATTTAAATGAACTGCTTGTTTTTTATTTTTGTCGATACATGGTGATACAACTACTTTTTACCTGTTTTAAAAAATGAACATTATGACGATGATTCACAAAGAAAAGCGATGGACAAAAATTCTGAACTAAAAAGAACTATTCCTCCCATTCATGCCATAAAGATAACTGTACCCAACGGTTTCAAAGCAGGAAATTAATGAATATCCCAAAGCAAGTAAGATATGAAACGAAATTTGCGGCGATGGGGGGACGTCTCATCATCACCTAGCGCCAGGTAAAGTGCGGGGGGAGAGGGGGGTACGTCTCATCATCACCTAGTGACAGGTAGGGAATGAAATGGAAAATATTACTTGCCCCCCTCCCCCCCACTGGAAAATATCCAGCGGGCGCCCATGTATAGGAACAAGATATATATTCCGAGGAATCGAAAGTAATCATCACGATGCTTCAGTGAAAGAGTAAAGAAAGTGAAAAAAAAATCAAGACTGTTTTGATTTTCATCCACCTCGTGGTGTAGCGGCTGACATTCTTGGCTGATCTGGGTTCGATTCCTGGCTCTGGCATGAAATTCAATTTTGGTCTGAGGCCTGAAAGGATCTCCCAAATGCCTGCTGATACAGATACAGGTCTGTTCGGCCCTTCTTTTCATCAAGACTGCCTTCTCCTCCCGAGAAGATCCCTGGAAGAATCGCTGCGCCTTGAATAGGAATCGAATACGTTATGTTAGAATCATAAGCTTGGCACACTACCACCATTCTACTGTATCAAGGAAGCTGGGGAAATAGATTAAATCTAAGCTCAGGGTGGCTGTGGAGAACTCTTGTGTGAATCGCGATGTTGAAGTGCCAAGTGTGAAGTCAAGAGGCACCAATCAGTGGCTACCCTCGCCACTCCAGATATCGGGCCAGATAAGCCCTTCAGCAGGCAGGCAAGCCCTTAACAACACCAAGCCTCAAAAGGGCTGGCCAGGTCAAGATGGCAGATACCGCGGGCGGGGAGTCCACCCTCAGGGCAGCTGCCAAGTCAGTGACAGCCGGAGGGTAAAGAGGATCAAATTGAATTATCTTCATAACTGTGCAAGCGTGAATTTTAATTTTCTAAATTAAGGAAAGAATTCACGATGGAAGTCAATGTAAAACAAAAATAATGCAGCTGAAAGATATCAAAAACCCCTAATGACGTCAAATTGTCAGGTGAAGCTAAAGTAAGAAGGAGACTTCTGCTACTTAGGTAGCAAAATAACCTGTGATGGACGAAGCAGGGAGAATATATAAAAAAATACGAGCCTTACAGTGGTCGCATATGATGTGTAACATCTGAAATGTTATGAAATTGAGATGAAATATATGTGAAGTCAATTTTTTTCGGCTATACTCCTCCAGATTTTAATTTTTTCTCACGTTTCTTTTGTCGATAATTTCGCAAATATTCTGCTCTGGATTCACCCATCTCTGAAAATCACAAAATCATGAAAAATGGGGCGTCACCCCGAGTCCTACAACACCTCATACAGCATTATTGGTTCGCGAAATATTAAAAAGCCGATGACCCTTTAGTTTTTGGTCCTTTGGTTAAATTAAGAGGGGGATAGAAAAACGGGGGGCGTCATCCCGACTACTAGGACACCTCATACAAGTCTCTAGCATTATTGGTTCGCGAGATATTAAAAAGCCGACGACCTACTGTAATAGTTTTGGGTCCTTTGGTTAAATTAAGGGGGCTACAGGAAAACGGGGGGTGTCACCCCGAGTCCTAGGATACCTCATACAAGTCCCTAGCATTATTGGTTCGCGAGATATTAAAAAGCCGATGACCTATTAGTTTAGGGTCCTTTGGTTAAATTAAGGGGGCTACAGGAAAACGGGGGGTGTCACTCCGAGTCCTAGGACACCCCATACAAGCCCCTAGCATTATTGGTTCGCGAGATATTAAAAAGCTGATTACCTATTAGTTTCGGGTCCTTTGCTTAAATTAAGGGAGCTAGAGGAAAACAGGAGGCGTCACCCCGAGTCCTAGGTCACGTCATACAAGTCCCTTGCATTATTGGTTAGCGAGATATTAAAAAGCCGATGACCTATTAGTTTTGCCGGGAGAGCAAATCCCTTGTTAAATGTGAATTCTGTTGGTAATTGAAATAACTACTTGTAAAACTCCAGTGCCAAATCCTGACCGGTGCGCATGTAAACCGTATGCGATATACATTCCACAGCAAAAGTATGAAGATTTAATTAATAAATCATAATTGTTTTCAGCAAATATGATATAATGAATATTTTCACTCCAAATAACGACAAATTGAAGATGATTTATTGTAGGAATATCTTTAACGGGGCCTACAAACCTTGAAGTAAACCATATGCGATGTTTCCTCTTACCCTATTCCGTCCCATTTCTGTCCCATTTCCGTCCCTTTTCCAAATTCACTCCCACAAAAAATATCCAGCAACCGAGTGGAAAGATGTTACACAACAAAAGTAGGTTTGATCAGGCAAAGAAAACATTACTTCAGAAGAGAAATCTGTTGAAACCTAATGTAGATGTAGCATAAGTACGGTCCCCGCGGGCAATAAGGTCCACTTAACGGATTATTTACAGAGAAACAGTTCAAGTTAAAATGAAAGTATAATACCAAAGGATATTTAGTTTTACTTTAAATTACACATGGATTAGGTCGAAATTATGAAATGCCTAACTAAAATAAAAAATTTAAAGAACCTTTACATCTGGGCTTTATTTCCATCCTAGTCGGTTAATATGGCCCACCCCATGAGGAAAATAAGGTTCAACAAAAGCTTATATTGAATTAATGAAGTAACTTATTATAACTTGTAATCACCTTCATGGAAGCTTTCAAAAAGATTTTATAATAAGCTGACGACAAGCTACAGTAAATGAGAAATCTGAAAATATTATAACGAAGAAGATGGTCTCCCAAATACCACTATTACAGTAGATTTCGCGGTCTGTTAGGAAATGAATGCATGAGAACTCTATATTCAGTGAGGGGAACTAAAGAAACATCTTTTGAAAGACTTAATTAATGTGTCTCATCGAGTAGCCATTCTTCTGTATTAATGAAGTGTTACATCCTAAACCGAAAGACAGATTATCGTAGAATCCTCCTCCTGCGAAATTGACCTATCGGCCATACGCACAATCTGTCACGGACAGGATTAGCAATATTCTAAGAAGACTCAATATCAAAACCATATTCAAGCCTAATGTCACCGTAGGCAAATCCTTGCGATCAGTCAAGGATTCAGTTGGTCTTAACTGTGCTGGAGTATATAAGATTCCATGTTCCTGTGGTTACGTATATAGGGTGATTTCTTCCACCGTGCACAAACTCTAGTGATTGATCGAGGTGAAGGTACGGAATAGAAAAGGCCTAATGAACGTATGTCCGGAAATGCATGGTTTGTTTGTTAGGGGCCATTTATTCGATCATCCTTTGTTACAGAGACGGCAGTCTAATACGCGCTGTACCATACAGCCATAGTAACAGTATGTGTCGAAAATGGTTTCCATGTGCCTCCACGCAAGCGTATACGCGCCGTAGCATGTTCTGTCTCACACGTTCAAATCAGTCAGGCTGCATTCGAACAGTGTCAAAGGCAGCATGGATACGCTGCTCCAGTGTCTCCACATCTGGAATGGGCTCTGCATTCGCGATACTTTTGAGATGGCCCAATAACCAGAAATCGCATTGGTTGAGATCTGGTGAACGAGCAGGCCATGCAACTGGACCTCCTCATTCGATCCACCGACAGGAAAGACACGAATGAGATACGTCCAGAAGTTAACGGCGAACTGGGCTAGAGCACCATCATGTAGCAGCCACATAACCCTGCGAATCATCACAGGTACATCTTCCAGTAAGGGAGGCAGAGTCACCAGCAAGAAACACCGATTGTTCCGGCCTGCTAGGTGGACACCATGGACACCATGCAATTTTGGACATACGTTCATTAGACCATTTTTGTTCTGTATCCTCTCCGCGATCAATCCCTAGAATATGTACAAAATGAAAAAATCATCCTGTGTATTGGACAGACTTTTAGGAGAATCACAACAAGGGTCAATGAACAACGTAGGCATTTACGTCTTTGCCAACCGGAGAAGTCTGCGGTTGCTGAACATGCCATACAGAATGACCATCAAATACTTTTTGATGAAATTTCTGTCATCTGTATGGAGAAACATTTCACAACTCGTATCATTCAGGAGGCGATTGGAATAAGTAAACAACCACACAACTTTAATAGAGCGGATGGTTATCCCTTGAGTGAATCATGGCTGCCCTCTATAGTTCCATTACCAACATCTTCTTGGTCTCGAGAGGTCATGGAGTAACTATTTGTTTTGAAAAGGCTTCCTATCTTGTGCCAATTATCTATGGACGCTATATGTCATTGTTTACTCATTCTTTCCTTCTTTCTTTTCTTATATTTCTTTCTTTCTTTCTTTCTTTCTTTCTTTCTTTCTTTCTTTCTTTCTTTCCTCCCTTCTTTCTTTCTTTCTTTCTTTCTTTCCTTCCTTCTTTCTTTCTTTCTTTCTTTCTTTCTTTCTTTCCTTCCTTCCTTCTTTCTTTCTTTCTTTCTTTCCTTCCTTCCTTCCTTCTTTCTTTCTTTCTTTCTTTCTTTCTTTCCTTCTTTCCTTCCTTCCTTCTTTCTTTATTTCTTTCCTTCCTTCTGTCCTTCTTTCTTTCTTTCTTTCTTTCCTTCCTTCTTTCTTTCTTTCTTTCTTTCTTTCTTTCTTTCTTTCTTTCTTTCTTTCTTTCCTTACTTCCGTCTTTCTTTCTTTCTTTCTTTCTTTCTGTCTTTCTTTCTTTCTTTCTTTCTTTCTTTTTTTCCTTCCTTCTTTCTTTCTTTCTTTCTTTCTTTCCTTCTTTCTTTCTTTCTTTCTTTCTTTCTTTCTTTCTTTCTTTCTTTCTTTCCTTCTTTCTTTCTTTCTTTCTTTCTTTCTTTCTTTCCTTCCTTCTTTCTTTCTTTCCTTCTTTCTTCCTGCTTTCTTTATTTATTTCTTTCCTTCACTCTTTCTTTCTTTCTTTCCTTCTTTCTTTCTTTCTTTCTTTCTTTCCTTCCTTCCCTCTTTCTTTCCTTCTTTCTTTCTTTCTTTCTTTCTTTCTTTCCTTCCTTCCTTCCTTCCTTCTTTCTTTCTTTCTTTCTTTCTTTCTTTCTTTCCTTCCTTCTTTCTTTCCTTCTTTCTTTCTTTCTTTCTTTCTTTCCTTCCTTCTTTCTTTCTTTCTTTCTTTCTCTCTTTCTTTCTTTCTTTCGTTCCTTCCTTCCTTCTTTCTTTCCTTCTTTCTTCCTTCTTTCTTTATTTCTTTTCTTCCTTCTTTCTTTCCTTCCTCCCTTCCTTCTTTCTTTCTTTCCATCTTTCTTTCTTTCTTTCTTTCTTTCTTTCTTTCCTTCCTTCTTTCTTTCTTTCTGTCTTTCCTTCCTTCCTTCTTTCTTTCTTTCTTTCTTTCTTTCTTTCTTTCTTTCTTTCTTTCCTCCCTTCCTTCTTTCTTTCTTTCTTTCTTTCCTTCCTTCCTTCCTTCCTTCTTTCTTTCTTTCTTTCTTTCTTTCTTTCTTTCTTTCCTTCCTTCTTTCTTTCTTCCTTCCTTTCTTTCTTTCCTTCTTTCTTTCTTTCTTTCTTTCTTTCTTTCCTTCATTCTTTCTTTCTTTCTTTCTTTCTTTCTTTCTTTATTTATTTCTTTCTTTCTTTCTTTCTTTCCTTCCTTCTTTCTTTCTTTCTTTCTTTTTTCTTTCTTTCTTTCTTTCCTTCCTTCCTTCCTTCCGTCTTTCTTTCTGTCTTTCTTTCTTTCTTTCTTTCCTTCTTTCTTTCTTTCTTTCTTTCTTTCTTTCTTTCTTTCTTTCCTTCCTTCCTTCCTTCTTTCCTTCTTTCTTTATTTCATTTCTTCCTTCTTTCTTTCCTTCCTCCCTTCCTTCTTTCTTTCTTTCTTTCTTTCCATCTTTCTTTCTTTCTTTCTTTCTTTCTTTCTTTCTTTCCTTCCTTCCGTCTTTCTTTCTTTCTTTCTTTCTTTCTTTCTTTCTTTCTATCTTTCTTTCTTTCTTTCTTTCTTTCCTTCCTTCCTTCTTTCTTTCTTTCTTTCTTTCTTTTCTTTCTTTCTTTCTTTCTTTCTTTCTTTCCTTCCCTCTTTCTTTCTTTCTTTCTTTCTTTCTTTCTTTCTTGACAAACATTGATAAAGGAACAAGTAGTTGTTTTGAAACGTCGTTTTTTTTTAAAGTTTCACTCGACCTAAGAGCCCAAAAGCTATATTATGTATTTTATTTATTTATCGTATGGCTTTTAGTGCTGAGAGTGTCCGAGGACATGTTCGGCTCACATGAGTCGGTAGCTGCTTCAAACAGACACCCATGAGGTGAGCTACAATTTCCGTTAAATTTCAAGTAGTTCCAACTTTCGCTATCAGATGTCACTGACATCTAGAGGTGAACGTTGGAACTTTGATAGAACGTTACAACGAAATCTAACCTAGACATTTAGCTTCACACAAGATTAACTAGTGGAAGGATCATTTACATACCATAAATCTACGACATGGAACCGGCGGAAGGCATACTGAAGAAGTTTAACGCTCTTAAGAAGTCCGACGACTTCGGCCGACTCTCCCGTGATCTTGGGCACAGCAGTACAGCATGCTACCAACTACGCCACCAAATCCGCTATATTATGTATTATTATTATTATTATTATTATTATTATTATTATTATTATCACAGGAGAATTGCGAGTGATAACGCTTTTATAATAAAAAGATTCCAGTTAGTAATATCATAAAAGTATTGAACATCTAATTGACATTTATTCCTGCATCATATTCATGAGTAACGAGAAATAACTTGAAGTAATCCTTTTTGGCTGCGTTATGACGCTTGTTATCATTTTATTCAGACTATATTTTGTGTTCAGTTGGCCAATAATGCAGTTCTATCAACATCACGAGGCTCAATATTACCTCTCGATTTCAACCACCGTGCGGGTCACGCACCAGGCGCGTGAGTGTTGGTTGTTTGGTTCCTTAGTTTAGGGGCAGCGACATCGCGGACATGTAGCCCCGTGTACTTTAGGTGTGTGTAGAATCTGTCTGATGTCCGGTATTAATTGTGATGGCTGTATTAGTATGTGTTATCTGTTTTAATTCAAGTAAGGACTGAAGTTCCTATATTTGCTACCAAATGCTACCGTCCACGACACCTATCTTGCGGACTTGGCTACTAGATGGCATCGCAGTCAGCACCTGGCTGCGAACGTTGGAACTAATAGAGCGTTACCAATTCTAACCAACACATTTTGGCTCACACAAGTGTAGTTAGTGGATGGTTCTTTTTATGCCATAAATCTATGACATGGGACCGCCGGCTTTACTTCCCCTCCGAAGGAAGGCATACTGAGGGATATTTAACGCTCTTAAATGATCCGATGACTTCGGTCGGGTTTGAACCCGTGACCTTGAGCATAGAAGCTCAGCATGCTACCAACTACGCCATCGAATCCCCTCGCGTGAGTGTGATAAATAGGAAAAGCTCGGAAGAACTCGTATACCAACGTTGAAATCTCCGATTATTACGACTTTTAAAGAGCTCCACGCAAATATCTCTTTCAGTTTGGTGAATCTCGGACGTTTCGCCTTAATTTCATACCGTAATTTCACCATTGTTGCGCAGTACCATTCCCCAGTGATGGAGACAACAGGTTCCTTGAAATCAATAAGCACTGGACCCCGGTAATCAAAGAACAAGAAGAGTGGTTATCGTGTCGGTCTACTAACCCCAAGCTTGCAGGTTCGCTGCTGGCCGTGGTAAGTGATTTTTGAAAGGCAAAAGTCACGACACGCATGTCATACGATGTTGGCATGTTAAAGAACCCATTTGAATTAAGTAGGCCGTGTTCATACTGGAAAAATTATTCTTGGAATTTTCCGCTCTGGGTGTCAAATATCAAAGCTTGCACCCGGCACCCGAGACCATACGTTATTAGCCTATTATAGTGGATGGATTACACCACTGCATCGTCGACACTTTCGATCCTGGTTCCTAGTAGTGGCAAACATCTTTCGTCGCCAGCAACAATTTGCTCCAGGAACTTGTTACCTTCAACATTGAAACGCATCAGGTGCTGCAGGCAAACATCCATCTGGTATAATTTTTGTTTGGCATTCAATGCCCGGGTTATCGCTGCGGCTACGCCCTCAAACGGGAAATTTTTGATCACGCCCTTTTTTTTTTTGAAGGCGACAAAAATCACGACACGCATGCCATACGTTATTTGCATGTTAAAGAACCCATTTGAATTCAGTAGGCCGTGTTCATAATGGCAAAATTAATTTCGGGATCTTCCGCCAAAACAAAAAGTTCCTCCATTCTCTACTAGAAAGCACTATAGTGCCAAGGAGCTTAGATATCTAACCCCCTTGACATTCATAGCGCTCCAAGGAACAACACAATTTGGCATGCAAGCTGCTCTTAGGGCGTCAAATAACAATGCTTGCACCCGGCCCCCGAGACCATACGATTACAGTGCTTCATAACACGGAATTAGAAGAGTTTACCCCGTCTCACTTTAAGTCCCGGGGCACCTAGCCTACCCCATCCCTGTCCTTAATACAGCTACAGATACTCGTACAATCATCACAGGATCACAGGTTAGCTGATACGATCAATACCAACATATCCTAAGTCACTAAAATGAATTAACACTTTATAGGGCAAAAGTATATTTCTTTTTGGGGAGCGGGATGGCGAAGTGGCTTAGCTGCTCGTCTTTCACCCGGACGGCCGGGGTTCGAATCCCGGTGACAGCGGGGTGAAATTTTCACCTGAAAAATCACGTGGCGTCAGGAAGGGCTTCCCGTCTTAAATCCCTGGCCAAAAACCAAAATGAGCCTATTTGGCTCCGGAGACCCCAATTAATCGGGAAAAGCCGAAGCAAGATTTAGGGCAAAAGTTATTTCTTTTACTTGTTTGTGTTTTTTACATTTTAATTTATTTTAATTATTATAAATAATGTAGTCGCCTCCGTAGCGTAGCGGTCAGCATGGTTAGCTGCTGCCCCGGAGGTCCTGGGTTCGATTCCCGGCTCTGCCACGAAATTTGAAAAGTGGTACGAGGACTGGAACGGGGTCTACTCAGCCTCGGGTGGCCCAAATGAGTAGAGGGGGTTCGATTCCCCCTCAGCCATCCTCGAAGTGGTTTTCCTTGGTTTCCCACTTCGTCTTCGGGCAAATGCCGAGATGGTACCTATTGTCAGGCCATGGCCGCCTCCTTCCCTCTTCCTTGTCTATCCATCCTAACCATCCCTTCCCTTCCCTCATGAGGCCCCTGTTCGCTTTGCAGGTGAGGCCACCTGGGCGAGGTGCCAATCCCACCTCACCAGTTGTATCCCTTCCGATTCGATGTTCCCAGCTCTAGGACACTGCCCGTTGAGGCGGTAGTGGTGAGTTCCCTCACTGAGTCCGTGGGTTCCACCAACCTGGAGGGTAAACGACAAAAAAAAAAAAGTTTTTTTTTAAATTTTCAATGTAGGCTATGTTCTTATAGATTTAATTATATTTATACTGAATTATTTAATTAACTAATTTCAAATTGATTTTCACAATTATTTTATAATATTTTATAGTTATGTTTATTATTCAAATTTATATATTTCTTTTGTTATTGTAATTTTATTTTTATAATTTTATTTCTAGATTTATATTTCAATTTTACACTTGACTTGTTAATGCTTTTGGTTTTAAATTTTTTAAAATTTTATCCAACACATTACGTCAAGTAGATACGTAGACTATATAATATTTCAATTTTAGAAAATACTAGCACTTCGGCAGGAAGATTCTCCGAAATTTGGCTGAAAGATTCAAGCATCAGTAGCTCTCTTTGAGAGCATAAACTGTTAATAAAGCGACCACTATCCCGTAAAGGGTTAAACAAATCGACAAAAGTTATACCCCAATGTTTAACCGTGAAGTCTGTATGCACAGTAGAGGAATCTCATATCTAGGGCAGTCGACTGTCGCACCTGGTGGGGTGGGGGTGGGAAGGTCTCGGCTCGAGATCTGGGACACTGAGATACAGTGTATTATGTGACAGGATGTGTACACACCAAGACTTGCTCTGGCCCCATTTTAACTCACATAACGTGTGAGACTCCTCGTTCCCTAAGCAATAATCGTAACACTTCACATTCTGATAAGACTTCAAAATTTGACAACACACAGGCATATTTCTTTTACGGTTAGAGGAATATTCAGTTACTTGACTGTACATAGCCAAATACGCGAGACATCAAGATTAGGCTTATATCTACAGGGTCTCATGAAAACATGGCAATAGCTGAAGGTTACATCAATACGTGACCATAAATGATATTTATTGAGATATCCTACCCATTTTATTAGTTTTGTCCGTGCACATCTGAATGAGTGGTATCGTAACTGCTGCGTAAGTAGAGGTGACCCAATCTCTTGGCCTCCACACTCACCGGACTTGAACCCATTCGACATTCATTTGTATGTTTGGTGCATATAAACTCGATGATGTACTCAGCTGTTGTGGAGGATGAAACAACATATCACGCTTGAATTTGTGCAACTTTGCCAACGAATACGTACAACCCAATGCATTTTTGAGCAGTTTAATTTTTATTTCATTGTCTGGAGGGAATAACATGAAAATTCCTATTTAAGTAGACGGCATCTCTACAATAGAACTTGGCTACTAATTATCAATGCAATATTAAGGGGTGAGAAGTATTAGCCCCAGCTCTCGGCAGTAAGAAGACAATTTGCGCAATCTATAGACTAGTCTATTCATCTCTCGACATGAGGAGGCCAGGTGTAACAAGGGTGTTCCATTAATAGTGGACAGGTAACTTCAGGGGTGTTAAAAACAAATACAAAAACAAAATACCAAAGACCAAACAACGAAAAACAAAAACAAAAGCAAAAACAAAAACAAAAACAAAAACAAAAACAAAAACAAAAACAAAAACAAAAACAAAAACAAAAACAAAAACAAAAACAAAAACAAAAACAAAAACAAAAACAAAAACAAAAACAAAAACAAAAACAAAAACAAAAACAAAAAACCAAAAAACAAAAACAAAAACAAAAACAAAAACAAAAACTAAAATGAAAAACCAAAGACCAAACAACGAGAAACAAAAACAAAAAACGAAAACAAACCAAAACCAAACCAACTCAAAATAAAATAAAATAAAATAAAATAAAATAAAATAAAATAGCCTATAATAACCGATTTTCGACGCGGCTCAATCCTGTAAGCCAAGATGATAAACTTGACACCGGCCGCGAAAGCCTGCGATCTAAATAATATAATATTATAATACTCGAGGATAGTGAAGATCACAGACACAATGCGAAAACGCAGAGTTTGCTTTTACGGTCATATACGACGGATGATCGACTCCCGATGGGCGAAACGTATCTTCAGTTTTGAACCCTTGGGACTTTCCGGGACGAAGAACGGACAACTGGTGCGAAATGGACAGAAGAACGTCGTGCTAAACACAGTGAGCTCATGAAAACTATGTGGATCAAGCGAAAAATGAACAAATGTCAGAATGTAAAATGAGGCTTATCGTGGTCCCTAGTTGGCCGATTAGCGAAATTGAATGAATGAATGAATAATATAATATAATATAATATAATATAATATAATATAATATAATATAATATAATATAATATAATATAATATAATATAATATAATATAATAAAATAAATAAATAAATTGAAAAAAGCCCAGATTAATTAAATAAACAAATATAGTGTTTACTTTTCAATTTCTCAATACGTTACTGTGTCCAATTGAATAGAATGTAGATTAAAACCTATCTACTCATATCTGCTAAAAAAAAATTATACATTTTTGCACACTTCTCAAAAGGTGTTAAGTTGGAAGACACGTTTCGTTCGTGAGGCGAACATCTGCAGATCTCGTTCATTTGTAGCGTTTTAATGCAGCCTACAGCTTAGCCTATATACAATTATTATTTAGATTTAAACAAGTAGATTATTCAAACGTTGACTTCGGTCGCATGATTAGGACACAAGAAATAAAAACTTAATTTGAAAATTTTGCACAGCTGCCATTTTAAGGTTATGTAAACATTTGAACTAAATTAGATTTCAGTGCATTACAATGTGTATCAACATTTACTGTACGAAGTTTCACTGCGGTCGGATAGTTAAATCGCTAGAAACGACTATTTAAATGTTTCAACTTCGCTTGGCCGCCATGTTAGTTTTGTACAAAACAGGTCTGAAAGTCACAAAGATGAACATTTAGTATTGCCCTTTATCACCGAAGAAAATTTCAAGGTTATGGCACTAGTAGTTTTGGAGATATAGAATGCCGGTGAAATACTTCACACATCCGCCATGTAGGATTTGTGAGATGGATTAAGATTTCAAGGGCACGGTTGGGGTAGGAGAAGATAGTACTCTGTCTTAACTGAGTTTCATTGAAATCGCTCGAGCCGTTTAGATATTATTCGGGACACACACACACACACACACACACACACACACAAGGGCAAGAGGTGATCTCATAAGCCTATTTTTTTGTCGTAAATGAAAATAGGCTAAGAATCTAAAAAAATGTTAACGTGTCAAATGTAACACATGTGTTTTGTAAACCTCACAATAATAAGCAACTGGTCCTCATATTTACGTTGAATCAGAACCAATGGTCGTGACATTTCACCTCGAACATCTAGCATATACAGTATAACCAGTATTTGAACCCAGTCCACCTTGGTGGGAGTTGAGAAACTTGACTGCTGTGACATAATGCTCCTGTAGGCAGGTAAAGTAAGTAAGTAAGTAAGTAAGTAAGTAAATGAGTGAGTAAATGACCAGGTAAGTAAGTAAATGAGTGAGTAAGTAAGTGAGTAAATGAGTGAGTAAATGAGTAAATTAGTGAGTAAATGACCAAGTAAGTAAATGAGTGAGTAAGTAAGTAAGTAAGTAAGTGAGTAAATGAGTAAGTAAATGAGTGAATGAGTAAGTAAGTAAGTAAGTAAGGAGTGAGTAAATTAGTTAATGAGTAAATGAGTGAGTAAATTACCAAGTAAGTAAGTAAGTAAGTAAGTGAAAGTAAATGAGTGAGTAAATGACCAAGTAAGTAAGTAAATGAGTGAGTAAATGAGTAAATGAGTGAGTCAATGACTAAGTAAGTAAGTAAATGAGTAAATGACCAAGTAAGTAAGTAAATGAGTGAGTAAATGAGTAAATGAGTGAGTCAATGACTAAGTAAGTAAGTAAGTAAGTAAGTAAATGAGTAAATAAGTAAATAACCAAGTAAGTAAGTAAATGAGTAAATGACCAAGTAAGTAAGTAAATGAGTAAATGAGTGAGTCAATGACTAAGTAAGTAAGTAAATGAGTGAGTAAATGACCAAGTAAGTAAGTAAATGAGTAAATGAGTAAATGACCAAGTAAGTAAGTAAATGAGTGAGTAAATGAGTAAATGAGTGAGTAAATGACCAAGTAAGTAAGTAAATGAGTGTGTAAATGACCAAGTAAGTAAGTAATTGAGTGAGTAAATGAGTAAATGAGTGAGTAAATGACTAAGTAAGTAAGTAAATGAGTGAGTAAATGACCAAGTAAGTAAGTAAATGAGTGAGTAAATGAGTAAATGACCAAGTAAGTAAGTAAATGAGTGAGTAAATGAGTAAATGAGTGAGTAAATGACCAAGTAAGTAAGTAAATGAGTGTGTAAATGAGTAAATGAGTGAGTCAATGACTAAGTAAGTAAGTAAATGAGTAAATGACCAAGTAAGTAAGTAAATGAGTGAGTAAATGAGTAAATGAGTGAGTCAATGACTAAGTAAGTAAGTAAGTAAGTAAGTAAGTAAATGAGTAAATAAGTAAATAACCAAGTAAGTAAGTAAATGAGTAAATGACCAAGTAAGTAAGTAAATGAGTAAATGAGTGAGTCAATGACTAAGTAAGTAAGTAAATGAGTGAGTAAATGACCAAGTAAGTAAGTAAATGAGTAAATGAGTAAATGACCAAGTAAGTAAGTAAATGAGTGAGTAAATGAGTAAATGAGTGAGTAAATGACCAAGTAAGTAAGTAAATGAGTGAGTAAATGACTAAGTAAGTAAGTAAATGAGTGTGTAAATGACCAAGTAAGTAAGTAAATGAGTGAGTAAATGAGTGATCAAAGGACCAAGTAAGTAAGTAAGTAAGTAAGTAAATGAGTGAGTAAATGAGTAAATGAGTGAATAAATGACTAAGTAAGTAAGTAAATGAGTGAGTAAATGACCAAGTAAGTAAGTAAATGAGTGAGTAAATGAGTAAATGAGTAAATGACCAAGTAAGTAAGTAAATGAGTGAGTAAATGAGTAAATGAGTGAGTAAATGACCAAGTAAGTAAGTAAATGAGTGTGTAAATGAGTAAATGAGTGAGTAAATGACCAAGTAAGTAAGTAAATGAGTGAGTAAATGACCAAGTAAGTAAGTAAATGAGTGAGTAAATGAGTGAGTAAGCAAGTAAGTAAATGAGTGAGTAAATGAGTGAGCAAATGACCAAGTAAGTAAGTAAGTAAGTAAATGAGTGAGTAAATGAGTAAATGAGTGAGTAAATGACTAAGTAAGTAAGTAAATGAGTGAGTAAATGACCAAGTAAGTAAGTAAATGAGTGAGTAAATGAGTAAATGAGTGAGTCAATGACTAAGTAAGTAAGTAAATGAGTAAGTAAGTAAATAACCAAGTAAGTTAGTAAATGAGTAAATTAGTAAATGACCAAGTAAGTAAGTAAATGAGTAAATGAGTAAATGAGTGAGTCAATGACTTAGTAAGTAAGTAAATGAGTGAGTAAATGACCAAGTAAGTAAGTAAATGAGTAAATGAGTAAATGACCAAGTAAGTAAGTAAATGAGTGAGTAAATGAGTAAATGAGTGAGTAAATGACCAAGTAAGTAAGTAAATGAGTGTGTAAATGAGTAAATGAGTGAGTAAATGACCAAGTAAGTAAGTAAATGAGTGAGTAAATGACCAAGTAAGTAAGTAAATGAGTGAGTAAATGAGTGAGTAAGTAAGTAAGTAAATGAGTGAGTAAATGAGTGAGCAAATGACCAAGTAAGTAAGTAAGTAAGTAAGTAAATGAGTGAGTAAATGAGTAAATGATTGAGTAAATGACCAAGTAAGTAAGTAAGTAGCCTAAGTGAGTGATTAAATAAGTAAATGAGTGGGTGAGTGAGTAAATGAGCAAGTAAATGAGTGAGTGTGTGAGTGATTGAGGAAGGCAATAAGGAAGGAAGGAAGGAAGGAAGGAAGGAAGGAAGGAAGAGTAAAACTGAGACTAAGACATACCCAGGTTAACAATTCCCGTTTGTCTATGAATCTAATTCTCCTGGAATAGGATATTTTAATGAAATTTATGAAATAGCCTATAGGCTATAGCTTTATTTTTGTGATATTAGAATGAGAAGTGTCAACTCCTTGGTGTGTACATGTTTTGTGTTGGACTGTACCCAGCCAGCTCCCTCAGGCATGCAAATCTCCCCCTGTTACCCTCTCCTCGTCTCAACCCTCACTTCGCTCGCTAAATGAAGAGCAGGCCCGGCAATGGACCAGAGCAGAGGAGAGCTGGCGAAGCTGGCCCAAGATAAACAGCCCAGCTAGGAGATGGCTTCCCAAATTGTTTGGGAGAGGGCGTGGCTCTGAATACCGGCCACATGGCGGCACTACAACACCCTCGCAATTGCTTCCAATCACCTCCCAAAACAAACATACACTCTGTCCTGTGCAGGGCCATTCATTTATCCGGAAGTGAACACAGCCCTGCGAAGATTGGAATTTTCCAAGGTCTCATCAGGATTTAATACACAGTAGGCTAATTGATAATTGACAAACCATTTTTATGTTTTCCTTAATGAGCTTAATACAACCGGAGATTCATAAGCCATGGGGGAAGACCGGGTGGATTTACATTTTATTTATTTACTACTTTTTTATTTATTTATTTGTTATTAATTTATTCTCTCAATCATTAATTCTTCTGTTTATTTATTTATTTATTCATTCTTAGATTCACTCATAGTTTTTCTTTCGTTATATATTTAAACATATTGTATTTATTTATTTATTTATTCATTTAATAATTTATTTTCACATTTATTCATATAGTTAGGTATTGTTGTTTAAAGGGAGCGGAACGACGAGGTCATCTTCCCCATTTATTCATTAATTTCCTCATTTATTTGTTCATATCCTCATTTATTCACTTATTTTTTATTTATTTATTTATTTATTTATTTATTTATTTCCTCATTTGTTTATTAATTCATGAATTCATTTAATTACTCATTTATTTATTCATTCAGTCAGTCATTCATTCATTTATTCATTAATAATTTATTCATTTATTCATTTATTTACTCAATTATTTATTCATTAATTTATTCATTTATTCTTTTATTTATTTATTTATTATTATTATTACATCATTGTTGCCCTTATGGACAGTGTTTGAACTTAAGTATCTCATGATGTCACAATTTTCACTTCTTTCCCTTCTTCTCTTCCCAAAATCTCTTCATCCTTTGACTGTGCTCCTGTTTTATTTATTTTTTATTTTATTTATTTATTTATTTATTTATTTATCCAATAATTCATTCATTTTTTCAGTTAGTTAGGCATTGTTGTTTAAAGGGGCAGAACAGCGAAATCGTCTGCTCCATTTAATTGTTAAATAATTTATTTCCTCATTTATTCATTTATTTATTCATGTATTTATTTCCTCATTTATTTATTTCCTCATTTATTCATTAATTCAATTAGTTGTTAATAATTTTATTTCTTCATTTACGCGTAGTTTATATTTGAGTCGTTTAGTTGCAAAACCAGATAGCCTACATCACAAGAAGAAAACTTTTCAGGAGACAAGTAAAACGTTTCATTCCAATCTCTTAAAAGGCACAAGTTTGATTCTTTGGGCAATCATTAGCTTATGTAATGTAGTTATGGTCCTGTAAGAACATTAAGAATGTGAGCATTACATTGTGCGATAATCGAGAATATGTTTGTGATATATCTGGATTTGAAAGTTAACTGGTGATCTATCTGGATTTGAAAATAACTATTAAGACTTATCTGGTTTTGGAAACAAACACACTTTCTCCTGGACAAACAACATTTACATTTACAGTAAAACTGATACAATATCACATTTGTACTAAAGTTTCTGATTGCTTAGTAGTTTAGAAAATACCAATGACATAAAATATTACCATTTTGAACAAAATACTCTTGGTTTACAAAACAGAATATCACAACACTGAAAAATGTCAGATGTCAATTTTGAAACTTATACAACAAGGTCATCTATTTCAGAAGCGTTCTCACACACACAATCTTCGACATTAGCAGGATGATGTTCACTTTCAGTTAAGTTCTCGAACCTGTCTACAATACTGACGTAATATGACAATGTGTTAAGTGACTTCCAGTCATTGCCGAAATGTTTAGTAAGCAAAGCTCTTACATCCCTTATTTCCAATGGTGACACTTGAGATACTGGCTGTATTATGAATGGTGATCTGATATCCGCCACTTTCGTATTTCTTTTACAAACAATTTTGTAATTGCCAATCTCACTTCTGTAGTGTACTTCGCCCTTAATTGCAACGTCGTCCCTCTTGCGGTTCTCTTTGAAGAAGAACCTTTAACAAGGATTGGACTGGAAGTGCCACTGCGCAGGTGGTCGCAGTACATCTGAAATAGTGCTCTTCCAATCATACGTTTTATCTGCTAATGTTACCACTCTTTCAAAGTGAGAGAAAATCTCTGTATATTCGTTTGGGCTTATGATTACATCTATCTTTTTAACTTCTTTTTCAATTCGGGCGAAAACCCTGTCTGAAGGTAGGAAGGAATGTCCAACAATTGGAAATACATATTCCACATTCTTAACGGTTAGCGGAGCATCGTTTATTAACCATTTACTTATCATTCCCATCATAAAATAGTTCTTATTTTGGGATCCGCATCCACCTGATGCCAGTCTGATAACTGGCACATTTTCAGGAATGGTGATATTTGTCAAGCAATGATATACAGCAGAGCAAATTTCACTTGGACCTTTGTGCAGCACGGGACCACTGAGATTCAATTCGCTGCTTTTTCCGTGGACGATCATGGTTTTCACTTGGAACACAGTCGATTGTTAACTGGAATATCAATTATACACCGAAAACAATGCAATTCGAACTGCGATAAAAACAAACAGCTGCACCTAGGCGGCAATTTTCGTTGCGCAGTAAACGTGTGCGCATTGCTTGTTGATGTAACTGGTTTGGATTCTGAAGTGCCGGCACTTATCTGGATTTGCAACCAAGCCCTAGTTTTGTGCAATGAGAAACGGAGGATGTATCTGGTTTTGACACTCGGCGTTTGAGGCCAAGGTGTAGAATCATATAAAGTTATAAGAAATAGCAAAACCTGCATTTCGAAATAAACTGGATGTATCTGGGGTTGCAACTAAACGACTCATTTATTCATTCATTTCTTCATCTACTTATATATTCATTTTTCATTTATTCACTTATTCATTTATATATTTATTTATTCACCATTTAAGCATTTTTATTCATTTTTTCATTTATTATTTTCTTATTTATTTATTTATTTATTTATTTATTTATCCATTCATTTATTCAGTTAGTTAGGTATTGTAATTTAAATGGGCGGAACAGCAAGGTCGTCTGCTTCATTTATTTATTTATTTATTTATTTATTTATTTATTCATTTATTTCCTCATTAATCATATATTTCCTCACTTATTCATATAGTTCCTCATTTGTTCATTCGTTTATTTCCTCATTTATTCATATAGTTCCTCATTCATATATTTCCTCATTTGTGCATTGGTTTATTCATTTATTTCCTAATTTATTCATGCATTTATTCATACATTTCCTGATTCATTAATTTATTTCCTCCTTTATTCATTTATTTCCTCATTTCCTAATTTTTTCATTCATTTTTCAAATATTTCCTCATATGTTAATTTATTTAATCAATTATTCGTTTATTTCCTCACTTATTCATTCATTTATTTCCTTATTTATTCATTTATTTCCTCATTTATTTATTAATCTGGTTAGTAGCGTATGTTGGTTATAAATAAATAAATAAAAGTGGGAAACCACGGAAATGAACATATCGGACAGCTGAGGCGGGAATTGAACCCGCCTTTTCTCAGTTTTGGCTCACGACGATGAGTGTACCTCATTCCAGCTCTTAGACCAAAATAAGGAGCCAGGAGTCGAACCTGTACTTCAGGGGTGGCAGCCAAGAATGCTAGCCAATGTGCCACGAAGAAGTCTGGCAATGAAAGAGTTTTTATTCTTTTGCAATAAAAAGTTCAAGTAAGTTTATTTAAACGTAAGGGAATAATTTAACAACAAAAGTGAGATTAAATATTCTTCTGACTTACCACCAAAGAAAAAAACTTTAGAAAAGAGATGTAAGAAAATGAACTGTATGCATTACAAGGAGGAACATCATTCCTGGCGCGTACAAGAGTTGAAGACATTCCTCAAGTAAACATCTGTAAAGAGCGCGCTGTACTTTTTATTCTTTTCCCCCACCCCACGAACCGGGTCGATATCTCTTCTTCGCTTCTCTCTCATTAACTAACTCCTGCCAGCGCAATTATCTCGAGGTTGAGGTAGTGCCACTTTTCTCACGCGACACTTAATGGAAAAAAGAGAAAAGAGAAGACGACCGTGATTCCTTATTGTTCGACACAAAAAGCAGACGATTATACAGAATAGATAATAGCCTCAATGTGGGTTAACGTTTGACAGATATGATATTGGAACAACAACAACAAAATTGAAGGTCCACTACCGCATACTCAGCCACTTGAGGCTAAATTAAGAAGTAAGGTGCGGTCCATTCCCATCTCAGTCATTCTAGAATTGGTTTTCCGCGGTCTCCCCACTTCTACTCCAGGCAAATGCAAAGATGGTACCGAGGTTATGGTGTTGTTGTTGTTTCGGTTGTTGCTGATTCACTTAGCACATTTGTGACATCGCATACGTGTGGTCCCGTGTGTGGAAATGAACGATGACTGTAGTGTGTGTATGTGTGTACCTCGAGTTTTGGAAGAAGGTGACCGTGGCTAAATTTGAGAACCATCCCGGCATTTGCTTGGAGTGGAAATGGGAAGTCACCTCCAAGATAGTTGAGGTGGGAACCGAACCTTTCTCTCCCAAGTTTTGCGTCATGAGGGTGTGTGTAGCCCGTTATAATCATCGAAAAAGAACTAAATTGCATGACAGATTCGGGAACTGAAGCCAGAACCTCTGAATCTTGGGTCTAAATACGTATCCAAAGACCACAGAAGGCGGTCTACCTAAAGAGCCCAATCGGTGTATCTGGGTGAAACATCAGCAGATTCGGAATAGTACCTAGAAAACATGTTTATTAAGCAATCATATTAATAATAATAGTGAATGTCTCGTACTGAACTACAAATTGAATAAATTAGAAGTAGTAGAACGAAGAATTATACGCAAAATACTCGGTCCTTTAAAAACTGCTGAATTCTGGAAATTAAGAAGTAATGATGAAATATATGGAAAAATAGAAAACACATCAGAAACAATACGGAAGAGGAGATTGCTATGTTTTGGACATTTGTACAGGGTGGATGACAGTAGGTTAACCAAGCAGATCTCCACATACCTGTGGAACAAGAAGTCAACGACAACTTGGGTTCATGAAGTCAAAATGAATTTGGAGAGAAACAATATCAGAGAAGAAGATACACCACAGAGAGATATTTTTAGGCAAAAAGTGCTAAAAATGGAAGGATTCCAAGGGAGGAAGGGATAGAAAACCGGATCGAAATGGTTCGAGGAAAGGAACAGGAAACATAGTGAGATAATGAAGGAATATTGGAGGAAGAAGAAGGAACAGCAAAGGACAAAGCATTGAAATTGGCTCGTGGTCCCTAGACGACCGAAACGAAAATAATAATAATACATTTTTTTAACGAGAAAAGTGGATAGAACAATCTTACATCACACACATGGGAAGCGTCCACACTCCTCAAGTGTGTGGGATTCTTACCCACTAAAAACCATACCCTGACCTCTTGACAAAGATCCATCCCTGGACCAATTTCGTATTAGGTCTACTTCAGGATGGAGCCATTTTCTTTGCTTCACTAGCACCTTCTTACTTCTCAATACATACTCAGTCCACGGATCACAGACTTAATCAACTAAATCGTGCAAGTTCCCATCCATCTTCTTTTGACAAAGGACTACCTCAACGAAGAAAGCGACCACATCCCAGCTGAGCTGTTTCCTCAGCATAATTCCAACTATATTGTCCGGCGTTATTGGACAAACCTCAGTTTTAACTCGTTGTTTTTCCGCTGCCCAACGAGCGTAGACGAAGAACATATGATACGGTATATACAGTATTATTTCGTTCGTTCTCGCAGTATCTGAACTCCTTACTTTGGCCATACGATGAAGGTAACTCCGAAAGTAGCCGTGACCTGTCAACATCTGAGTCAGAAAGTAATTAAACTCCCCATGTTTTCTACTTGTTCACTCAACCAGACCACTCTCACTTGAGTGAGAGATATAAATTACCTAACAAGAAGTTCCGTGAAGAACTATACAGCCTACTTTTCATGCCAATAATTATTCTACAGTATATGAACCTATCTAGAATAATGACGAAATTAAGTTTGTAATATCGAAATATCTAATTAGTTCAAAATATACCTGGTATAATGTAGCCTAATAGAGCACTACAGTTGGCAGCCCTGGTGACTGAATATATTCTTAGTTCCATCTCTTAAGGTACCGTACAGAATGCAAAATTTGGTTGAAGTCCAATGGACGTTACATGCAGTTAGACACTGGATCTATCAGCAAGCGTAAAAACATGTTGCCAACAATGTCATGCGTGTGCTGGTCAGAAATAATCTGAAATATTATGATATCTTGTTGTGCCAATTTTGGATGAAATCCATTTGTTGGTATAGAAGTTACATGTATTTTAAAATTGGACATATCAGCAGGCATAGAATCATGTTGGCAGCACTGCCTTGTATTAATTACTCCAAATTAATCTAGAATGTCAGGTGCTATACGTGTGCAAAGTATAGAGCTGTTGGCTTGCATACTTTCTGATATATGGATATTAGGGTAAAAAAAAGTATAGACAGCATTTATTAACAGTTGGCAGCCCTGATTGCTCCTAACAATACTTATAGTCATATATGTTATGGTACACATAGCACATACGAAATTTGGTTGAAATCCAACTGATAGTATAGAAGTTACAAGTATTTAAAAATTGGTACTATCAGCAGGCTTATAATCATGTTGGTAGAACTGACGTATATAAGTTACTCCAAATTAATCTAAAATGTCAGAATATACGTGTGCATAGTTTAAAGCTGTTGGCTTGCATACTTTCTGATATATTGGTATTTGGATAAAAAATAGAGAGAGCAATTAATAACAGTTGGCAGCCCTGGTGGCTCTTAAGAATACGCTCAGTCATATCTGTTTATGTACAGATATTACATACAAAATTTGGTTGAAATCCGATTGATAGTGTAGAAGTTATATGCATTTAAACATTGGACCTATCAGAAGGCTTAAAATTATTTTGGCAACACTGTCATGTTGGCCTCCTGGAAATTAAACTAAAATAGTCTTATCTACATGTGTGCCAATTTTGGAATAGCTCCCATGCCTACCTTGCAAGATATCCAACATGGAGCTCAAATTTCTAGGGCGTTTTTTCAGCAGTTGGTAGCACTGACATCATTTTCAAATATGGACGTGAGCTATTCCGGTGCACATCTTTACTCATACTAAATTTGGTTTTGATTGCTACAGCCGTTTAGGAGTTGATAGGGGGGGGGGACACACACACAGCCAGACAGACAGAAGGACAGACAGACAGACACACATTTTCCCGGATCGAACTCATAAGTCTACTTTTTCCTCATTTTTGCAAAATGTGAATAGGAATTTGTAATTACCTAGTTCACAACTGGTGCTAAAAATGTTCGCCACTCACTGCTACACATCGCAGGTACCTCTTTATGAAATTGTCATTTACTTTCTGAAGATCCTCAGTACCGATTGACTGTATTTCAGCTGTAATATAGCCTTTAAGCTCATTTATAGTGTGAGGGTTTCTTGCATACACTCTATTTTTAAGCGTCCCCCACATATAAAAGTGACATGGTGATAAGTCTGGGCTTCGCGGGGGCCACACGTTCCGACTTATAATCCTCGTACCGAAAATGCGACGCAATTCTGTCATGGATGCTTCGGCAGTGTGAGCAGTGGCAGAATCTTGTTGAAAATAAGTTGACAATCGCTCTCCTAAGTCAGTTCGTCAAAAATTGGTCAAGGATCACATTGAAGTACAAATGTAAGTACAAATTCCTATACTCAATGACTCAGTGCCGCGTATTTCGCCGCATAACAGCAAAGTGACTGGCGGGAGACAGACGCGCAACGCGGGCGAGTGGGCAAGCAAGGGTCCCCGTCGCATATAAAACAAACTCTCTGTATATGGTGTACCAAAATGTAGGCATATACTGTATGTACTATAGAACACACAATGTATCTTATTTATTCTGGATATGTATTGTCTCCCGAATGCCGGGCGGATGTCCTTGTGGAAATATATAAAAGCTACCAACTACGCCACCGAGGCATCTCGTATCTTGGTGAATGGATAGAACCTAACATGTCCGAAAAAGAAGCCTCTACGTCACGCATCAATAAAATTGAATTGTTAGTTAGTTGGTTAGTTATTGTTGTTTTAAGGGGCGGAACTACGAGGTCATCTGACCCTAAAATTGTCCAATCAACTAACAAAAAATATCTAGGCCTATAAAAAAATACGAGCCTTACAGTAGTCGCATATGATGTGTAACATCTGACATAGGAGAAACCTCACGTGAAATTGTTGATACACCGGTATCTTATACTATTATTGGCACAAATATTAATCTATTGTAAAAGGGAGTGTTTTACAGATATTGTAGTTTATTATACGGAACTCATTTTATTAGATGTTATGTAGCTTCCACCAGCACTAGCCTAAATAAAGAATTCTATATGGATGAACTAGATTAATAGACGCGACACCGCTCATAACCTTAAATTCCTTATAATCAGGACCTCTTGATTCACAGACCAACACGTAATTTCATATGGATTCTGTTAAATGAGTCATATTGATATGATAAATATCATTTAAAATGATAATCTGGTAGCACAAATATCTACCCCGTCCGGGATTCGAACCCGAGATCTCTAGATTCACAGTCATAGGCGCTAACCACACGGCTATTTCAACTACGCAAATATTGTGCACAAGATGGTGACTTATTTCCACGTTCCAATAATACTGCATTACGGAATTAAGTTTCATTTATATTTTGCTTGTTTCGATAAGGTTCCTGCGTGAAATTGAGTTAAAATGCCTTATGAATAGGCCCTCTTGTGAGCAAAGAGAATGTATTCAGCAATAGTTCATGAAGGCTTGCTCAATTCTCGTATAGACTAACCACAACGATTATATTATATTGATGACTGCATTACCGTTATGTGGGTTAATATTTGAATAGCCATTGTGCAGAAACATAATACCGGCAATGCCGACTACTTACAATGTTTGATATTAAGGCATTTTACCATTTAAATACTGATACGAAGACTTCGAACATGTACCATGTGCTTTGTTTCAATCACTTGACACCAGAGTTCGCATGAGCGTGTACCGTTAAGTATGTCATATACATTCCACATGGCCGAGAGTACGTCATGGTATCAATTTCCGACACCGCGCGCTCATAGTTTCTCTAACCACTGCCAGCTGGATCTTACCACTGCCAGCTGGATCGATCGATCGAGTTGGCAGTGCGTCTTACATTTCCGTTCGATCCACTGCCAGCTAGCACACTTCCGTTCGATCGAACGGAAGTGTGCCAGCTGGTGCCACCTCAATTGTTCCGATCCACTTCCGTCCCATTTTTCAAAATCACTCCCACAAAAATATCCAGCAACCGAGTGGAAAGATGTTACACATCAAAAAGATTTATATCCTTGAATGTAAAAATCAAACATTACTGCACTGTCATCCGGCCGGAAGCTTTATATCCAGCGGAATGTCTCGCCATGAACAAGAAAGGGATGATGGAGGAATTGGAAACCAAGGAAAGAAAGATTTTGAGGAAGATCTTAGGTCCGGTTAACGGGAAAGGTGAGTTTAGAAGACGGCATAACCAGTATTTATAGTCTATAGACTATACACGTGGACAAAATTGCTGACACGTTACGGAAGAGACGGATTACGTTTTATTGGCACGTGGCCCGAATGACGTCAATACGATTAACGTATCGTATTTTCACTTTTCTCCAAGAGAAAAATACAAAGGAAGCCTGGTTCAGTGAGATAGAAGATCTGCACGAGGTTGGGATCTCATGTGAAGATATCCAGGAGCGTGACCAGGTTGAGAGACCTCTTCGAACATCAGAGTTTCCAACGCAAGCCGACGCTGAAAACTGGAGAGACTTGGACATAAGATAGAAAGGAACAACACCGTCTACGCATGAAGGAATACTGGACTTATTACTTTTTGTATCCTGTTTGCTTCGTCCATCATTGGTTATTTTGCTTCCTAAGTAACAGAAATCTCCTACTCTCTTTACCTTTTCACCTCCCAATTTGACGTCCTAGAAGATTTCGGATTTCTTTTGGCTGAAATTATTCTTTATTGAAGACATTCGAAGAGTAACAAAGTTTTAAGAAGAATTCATTGGTTTCTAGTCGATGAATGCGCTACCTTTTACGATAGCGGCTTCGATGGCTTCTATGCCCAAGATCGCGTGTTCAAACCCCGCCGAAGTCGTCGGATTTTTAAGAGCATTAAAATCCCTCAGTAGCTTATGCCTTCCCTTGGAGGGAAAGTAAAGCCGGCGGTCCCATATCATTTATTTATGACATGTAAAAGAACCTTCCACTAACAACAATCGTGTGAAGCTAAATTTGTAGGTTAGATTTGATTAATGCTCTATTAAGTTCCAACGTTCACTGCCAGGTGCCGGTTGCGGTGGCATCTAGTAGCCAAGTTCACAGCTAGGTGTTGTTGATGGCAGCATTTGGTTGCAAAAGTAGGAACTACTAGAAATTGATCGTTTGCAGTCCTTACCGGAATTACAGATAACACACACTAATACAGCCATCACAATTAACACCGGTTATCAGACAGATTCTACACACGCCCAAAGTAGCCGACACGGGGTTACATGACCGCGTTGTCGCAGCCCTTAAACTGAGGAACCAACCAACCACCTGCATTCCATCCAAATTACAAGTGAAATTATTCTTTATTGAAGAAATTCGAAGAGTTACAACGTCTTAAGAAGAATTAATTGGTGTCTAGTCGATAGATGCGCTACCTTTTATGATGAGATCGTCGTGAATAAACAGCGTTTGAACTACCTCATGAAAGTAAGAGGTCTATTTGAGTTGATGCAGAAATTTTGAAATGAATATTTGACAGTAAATAAAAGTAGCAAGTAATATGCCATAACAAACACCATTATTTGGTGGGGGTTAAATAGCCTACGTACTATAATAATGAAGCGTATAAGAGCGAAGCGATAAAGGATGTTCTGTCATAAAAATGGCATTAACTCAAGAGATGGTTTGTGGTTTATACACATTAGGGGGTTGCTGTGAATATTCTAGTTGAAGTTGTTAAAAACAGCTCCTACTGCACTGGGATACAACTTCAACTTAACGCTGATTGTTATAAACATGTAAAGGGGGATACTTCATGCCGGGACAATCTAATTTTAAGATAAATATTTATTTTGCCTACGTTTATTGCTCCTAAAATAAGACAGAGTTTGTTGATGATAAACTTACAGTAGCTTGCGGAGGTAAAGAGTTGTCAACAGGGGACATAAAAGGGTTGTGACGTCACAGTCGTAGGCCTGATTTCATGAGCTATTTCATGTCGAGTACGGATATTGCTGTTACGAAGTTAGTACACGCACATGACAGCCATCTTTAGCAATAATTCACTTCACAACAGTTTGATTAGAATTCTTTTGAACCTGCAGCACCTGCTCATATTAATATTAGACTTGGAAACAGTTTCATAAACATGACTGACTGCGTGGCTCAGCGGTAACGTTTTCGCTTGTTGTGCCCAAAGTTGCAGGATCGAATCCTGGCGCAGTCAGTTGGCATTTGAGGGTACACAAATGTGAGGGAGCCGTGTCAGTAGATTTAGTGGCGCGTTAAAGATTTCCTTCGGGGCAAATTTCCGGCACCCCGGCGTCTCTGAAAGCCGCAGTAGTTAAACGGGACGTAAAACCAATATAGTACATTATGCAACGAGCCTATAATGGCTATAATTAAGACACGAGTATTTTTTATAAAACGAGCGTATGCGAGTTTTATAATTTCCATACGAGTGTCTTAATTACCATTATAGGCGAGTTGCATACGACTGTTTATGTTCGACGATAATTATAACTTTATTATATGTTTTAACATAAATATTCATAAATATCTGTTGAGAGTCAGCTACTGGAATTTTGTGATCGCAGAGCGAGCGTTGGGTGTTATATCTTTGTCTTTCAAGAGCTTTGAACAACCGACGCATGCGCTCTGTGTATTTGCAATGCCATATGCAACCATATGTTTACATCAGCCGTCCCTCAGTAATATTGTCACCGCAGTCATTTGAAGACAATGCGCTGTGTAGAAATTAGTGTTGGTGATTTTAAGGTACAGTGCTATTTCTTGTCTCATATTCGCCAGTTTATTTACGCGAACATATGGACGGTGGGTATTCCATGTCGGTAATTTATTATAGTTCGATGTTGTGTTTATGTCCGACATGTTGGATTTTGAGCGCATGCGCGAAGTTATCGTTACCTAATTGGTCAATGAACGAGCTCTGATTGGCTGGAGAAACTGTATCATAATGGAAAACAGTGTTATAATGACCATCATTATGATACAGTTATCTGACACATAATAGTGAGGGTCGAACATAAACATTATTATTAGATTCTTAATCATATTACAGTAGTTTCAATTATGCCTCATATTCTTCGACATATAATAGCAAATGCATTATTTATTTATATATTTAATAATAATAAAATATTCAGCTGTTTTTTTTTCTTAAGAATACAACCAAGGATGCGTGGCTCATCGAGGTAGAGAAAGTGGGGATAAAACAGGAGAATATCTAAAAACGTGTTCCTCTTCTCAAGATGACCAAGAGCACCATGGTTTCCAAGAAAATCCAAAACGAACAACGGAATACTGGGTAAACGTTAAAGCCCAAGCGAAAAAAAACCGGTAAAAATGGAAAAGAACAGTTGAAATAGCATGGTCCGTAGATGGCTGAAACGATAGCAAAAATGTGGTGAAATGAATGTCATAATAATAATAATAATCAACAATAGTTGAAAGGAACATCGAATCTACATCAAATTAATCATTTTAATAATAACAATAATAATAACATCTGTCATTGGAAGAGGAAATACGGCAAATGCGGAGACAGGAGAGTGTATTGGTTCTGTCCAAAGTCACCTCTTCTACTACCATCATCACTACATCATTGGCTCGCAATCTAGAAATATTGGGAATACATCCTGGTCTACATATCATCATATAGAACGCCGTCATCTTGGAGACCTGTTCCATTGTTCGCTCGTTTCTCAATGTGCCACCCTAAAAGAAGTTGTCATACCGTCTTGCAAACAAGCCGACGATATGTTGATATGTCCCACTTATGTGGTGAAATGAATGTCATAATAATAATAATAATAATAATAATAATAATAATAATCAACAATAGTTGAAAGGAACGTCGAATCTACATCAAATTAATCATTTTAATAATAACAATAATAATAACATCTGCCATTGGAAGAGGAAATACGGCAAATGCGGAGACAGGAGAGTGTATTGGTTCTGTCCAAAGTCACCTCTTCTACTACCATCATCACTACATCATTGGCTCGCAATCTAGAAATATTGGGAATACATCCTGGTCTACATATCATCATATATAACGCCGTCATCTTGGAGACCTGTTCCATTGTTCGCTCGTTTCTCAATGTGCTACCCTAAAAGAAGTTGTCATACCGTCTTGCAAACAAGCCGACGATATGTTGATATGTCCCACTTATGTGGTGAAATGAATGTCATAATAATAATAATAATAATAATAATCAACAATAGTTGAAAGGAACGTTGAATCTACATCAAATTAATCATTTTAATAATAACAATAATAATAACATCTGCCATTGGAAGAGGAAATACGGCAAATGCGGAGACAGGAGAGTGTATTGGTTCTGTCCAAAGTCATCTCTTCTACTACCATCATCACTACATCATTGGCTCGCAATCTAGAAATATTGGGAATACATCCTGGTCTACATATCATCATATATAACGCCGTCATCTTGGAGACCTGTTCCATTGTTCGCTCGTTTCTCAATGTGCTACCCTAAAAGAAGTTGTCATACCGTCTTGCAAACAAGCCGACGATATGTTGATATGTCCCACTTATGTGGTGAAATGAATGTCATAATAATAATAATAATAATAATCAACAATAGTTGAAAGGAACGTCGAATCTACATCAAATTAAACATACGTTGGTATTCTTGATCCCAGTACTTCAGAAAGTTCCTACGAGTAACGTAGGCTATATGCATTTATATTAAAACTCATCCGATTTTCTTTTGAAATCTTCTCGTCACTTATTGTGTCGAAAATTAACTCTTGCAATTATTGGGATGTCCAGACGAAGGCTGACATTTTCACATGGGCCATGAGTTAAATGCCAGCAGGCTCTGGCATAGGTCAGCTCGAGCTGTCTGCCCCTAATAAGTCTTTATCCTGCAGTGGCTATAATGTCAGCTTCCCTGCCCCTGTCTGTCTCTTCCACTTCGACTAGAATGATCTCATCATATTATCTCGTCTCTTGTGATTATCACAGCAGGGGTTCCGGATGTTTTATATACAGACGAACCTCTTTTATACGATTAAGCTGTACACTGGCTAAATAAGCGATAATGATTTCTGGTCTACATTATAAAAAATTTGGTATAATTAAAACAATCCTTGTATATAATGTAATATTAGACTATAGCAAAACATAAAAACATATTTTGCGTAGCGAATTATAAGAACAAAAATGTAAACATTTTAAGCCCCAACGATTCCCCTGAAATTGATCATGGAATAAGTAAATAAGAAGTATTAGAAACAAAATTAAAACATTAAAATGGAAATAAAGAAATAAGGAAATGAGGAAATATAGAAATAAAGGAAAAAAGGAAAACGGGAGAAAATCGAAAAGAGGAATAGGGAAAAGAGGAAAATGAAAAAAGTTAAATGGAAAAGGAAAAATGGAAAGGGGAAAGGGGAAAAGGGAAAAAGGGAAAAGGGTAAAATGTAAAAGGAAAACGGGAAAAGGGTAAAGGGACTAGGGAAAGAGGGAAAAAGGACAACGGGAAAGGGAAAAAGGGGAAAAGGAAATGAGTAAAGGAAAAATGGGAAAAAGGAAAGGGCAAGGGAAAAAGGGAAACGGGTAAAGGGAAAAGAAAAAAAGGGAAAAGGGAAAAAAGATAAAGAAAAAGTGATAAGGGAAAGACGAAAAGCAAAAAAAGAGGAGAAGGGAAAAGGTAAAATGGGAAGAGCGAAAATGGTAAAAGCGAAAATGAAAAGGGAAAATGGGGAATAGGAGCAAGGGAAAAGGGAAAAGGGGAAATGGAAAAGGGAAAAGAAAAAGATAAGGGAAAGGAAGAAGGTAAAGGGAAAAGGGAAAAACGGAAATATTGTAAAGGGAAATAGGAAAAAGGGGAAAAGGAAAAGGGATAGCAAAAGCAAAAGCAAAAAGGAAATGTAAGAGGGAAAGGAAAAGGAAATCGCACAGAAATATCTCTCCTCTCCCACTCGTCTTAATACTCCATCATTCGTTACTCTATCTACCCATCTCATCTGATCATCATTCTCCTGTAACACCACATTTCAAACGTTTCAATTCTCCTCCTTTCTGCTGCGCAACAGTCAAAGTTTCACTTCACTGACAAAGACTTTTGAAAATGACTTTCTCATACCTAAATTTATATTTTGATGTCAACAGATTTCTTTGCCTGTAGAAATCCGGCAGTAGTGGCTACGCGGGCTAAAGCTCCGCGTTAGGTCAAGGGGCCAAGCTCTCTGCTGACTCGGTAGACGCGTGGGTTCGAACCCCACCGTCGGCTGTCCTTGAAATGGTTTTCCGTGATTTCCCCATTTTCAACACCAGGCAAATGCTGGGACAGTACCTTCTGACAGGCCACGGCCGCTTCCTTCCACATCCTTGCCCAGTTTCATTCATCTTCATCCTTTCCATCTCTCATCCCGACGCGCAGGTCGCCCACGGGCGTCGACTAGAAAGACCTGCACTCGGCCTCTCAGGAGGCTACACGACACACGCCTGTAGAAATGCTTTTCTTGACTGAGCCAACCTACGTTTTATATCCTCTTTGCTTCGACCATCACTAGTTAGTAATAGGGTTTAATATTAATAATATTGTTATTGGTTTTACGTCTCCTAACTACCGTACTGTGGCTTTTAGAGACGCTGGACTGTCGTAATTTGGCCCCGAAGATGATCTTTAACCAGCCGGTAAATCTACTGACATGGCTCCCTCGCATTTGCGCACCCTCAAATGCCAACTGACGCGCCAGTATTCGATCCTGAAACCTTGGGCACAGCTGGCGAGAACATTACCGCTGATCCACCACCACTAGTTATTTTGCTTCCTAAGCAACAAAGTCTCCTACTTTCTTTAACTTTTCACCTGTCAATTTGACGTTGGTTGGTTCTTAAGTTTAGGGGCTGCGACAACGCGGTCATGTAGCCCCGTGTACTTTGGTTGTGTGTAGAATCTGTCTGATAACCGGTGTTAATTGTGATGACTGTATTAGTGTGTGTTATCTGTTTTTTAATTCAAGAAAGGACTGCAGACTTTTTAAATTTTTCAAATAGTTCCTACTTTTGCCGCCAAACGCCACCGTCAACGACTACTTGTTCAGAACTTAGCTACCAGACGCCACCACAGTCGGCTCTTGGCAACGAACGTAGGAACCTAAGAGCGTTGTTTACGTTCTTAACCTATACAATTTAGCTTCACACAGGTGTAATACGGCCGGATTTGAACCCGCGATCTTGGGCATAGAAGCTCAGCATGCTACCGACTACGCCACCGAGCCGCTAATTTGACGTTAATTGGGATTTCTGATTTCTCATTATTTAGGGCATTTTATTTGGCGTTGTATTTGAGAGATTTTTAACGCCATCAATATCCAGTCTTGGTATTATCGATGCGATGTAGTGGAGCTGAGTCGAGGCCAGGCAGCATGTTGTCACTAATAAGACTAGCAGGTGCAGAGGACTGAGTGTTGTAACCTAGCAACGAGCAGTCGGGTCCAGCTACAGCCACGCCCTGTTCGATCCACAGCCGCTCACTGCCCGGATGTAACCGAGCATCTCCTCTCGTCTCCCCTCTTCCCCTCGCACCTTACACTCAGCTCAGACCTTCACCGCGACAGCACAATTAGATGAAAGAATTGATGACGATAATTGTTTTAAGGGAAGTCAGCCAGTGCTATACCGCCTAAGTTATAAAATGAACAATAATACCCCATTATCTCAGCAACTTAGCGGCTTCGGTGGCGTAGTCGGTAGCATGCTGAACTGATGTGCCCAAGATAGCGGGTTCAAACCCGGCCGAAGTCTTCGGACTTTTAAAAAGCGTCAAAAATCCCCTCGGAGGGGAAGTAAAGCCAGCGGGCATGTAAAAGAACCTTCCACTAACTATAATTGCGTGAAGCTAAACTTCTAGGTTAGATTTGATTAACGCACTATTAGTTCCAACGTTCACTAACAAGTGACGGATGTGGTGGCATCCAGTAGCCAAGTTCACAGCTAGATGTCGTTGACGGTAGCATTTGGTGGCAAAAGTAGGAACTACAGTACTGTACTTGATTGTCCCCAGTCCTTACTTAAAATGACAGATAACACACACTAATACAGCCATCACAGGCCTGCCCTGTGGTGTTGGGGTAGCACTCCTGCCTCTCGCCCGGAGGCCCCGGGTTCGATTCTCGACTACGTCAGGGATTTCAGAAACTGACGTGAGGGCTGGTACGAGGTGCACTCAGCCTCGTGAGGACAATTGGGTAGCTGTCTGACAGTGAGGCAGCGCCCCGATCACGTAAACCAAGGTTAACGGCCGAGGGGACCCAAAGCGTTGATCACGCGTCACCCCAATATCTGCAGGCCAAATGGCTGGGCAGTGGTCGCTTGGTAGGCCTAGGCCCTCACGGGCTGTAGTGCCAGGGGTTATTAGCCTATATCTCTACTTAGTATAAAACAAAGTCCCCGATTCTTGGATGTTACGGGTAAACTCGAGAACCACTGGATGGATTTTGATGCGGTTTTCACCATTCTGTTTAGGATATCTCGAGGATGATTTCTGTAGAAAATAATTCATTTATGATCAAAGGAAGCCGAGAAGTAACGATTTCAGTGGAAAAGTCGAAAAAAAGACTGGCGTCCGAGCGCTTTGTAAGCTTACGCTGGGCAAACCGTTAAAATATCTAAATACAGTACTATGAGTGTAAGAATTATTCAGCATGGAAAGTTCTACAAAAAAGTCCGGGATAGCATATGTCTATCTTCAATACATCGCCCACTATAAGTTAAGTGTTTTTACGTTTTGATTTCTTCCAGCCATGTCCAATCAACTACTGAGGTGACAGTTTATGAGCTAGCTAGCAGGCGAGCTTATTGCCCCAGATACAGCCAGCCAGCATCTGATGATGCTCGCTTGGCGAGCGAAACATGTCATCTTTTAGTCCCCGTCCTCGTCGTTCTCCTCCCCATGCTCGTGCTCGCCCTCGTCGTCGTCGTCCTCCTCCTCCTCGTCCTTGTCCTCGTCCTCTTCTTTCTGTTCCTCTTCCTCTTCCTCTTCCATCTCTTCCTCCTCCTCTTCCTCTTCCTTTTCCTCCTCCTTCTTCTTCTCATTTTCCTTTTCATCTCCTTTTCCTTCTTCCTCCCCCTCTTCCTCTTCGTCTTCCTTTTTCTTTTCCTTTTTCTTCAACTTCCCCTTCTCCTTTTCCTTCTTCTTCTTCTTCTTCTTCTCCTTCCCCTGCTCCTTCTCCATTTCCTTTCCCCTTCCCTTTCCCTTTCATTTCCTTTTCCCTTTACCTTTCCCTTCCCTTTCCCTTTTCCTTCTCCCTTTCCTTCTCATTTTCCTTCTCCCTTTCCCTCTCCTTCTTCTTTTCCCTTTCCTTTTTCCTTTTCCTTTCCCTTTCCATTTTCATTCTCCTTTTTCTTTCCCTTTCCTTTCCCTTTACCTTTCCCTTTCCTTTCCTTTTTCCTTTTCCTTTCCCTTTCCCTTTTCATTCTCCTTTTTCTTTCCCATTCCTTTCCTTTCCCTTTCCCTTCCCTTTCCCTTTTCCTTCTCCTTCTCCTTTTCCCTCTCCTTCTTCTTTTCCTTTTCCCTTTCCTTTTTCCTTTTCCTTTCCCTTTCCCTTTTCATTCTCCTTTTTCTTTCCCTTTCCTTTCCCTTTCCCTTTCCCTTTCCCTTCCCTTTCCCATTTCCTTCTCCTTTTCCTTCTCATTTTCCTTCTCCTTTTCCGTCTCCTCCTCCTTTTCCTTTCCTTTTCCCTTTCCTTTCCTTTTCCCATTCCTTTTCCTTTTTCTTTTCTTTTCCTTTCCTTTCCTTTTCTTTTCCTTTCCTTTCCTTTCCTTTTCCTTTTCCCATTCCTTTTCCTTCTCCTTTCATTTCCCTTTCCCTTTTCCTTCTCCTTTCCTTTCCCTTTTCATTTTCCTTCTCCTTATCGCTATCCTTATCCTCATCATTATCCTTATCCTTATTCATCATCAACATCAGCATACCATAACAATATATTTATCAATCTTAATCACATGTAATTAATTTCAGGTTATTTTTCACATAGCCTATTCCTGTAATTGGAGTTATTTAGTGTTGACCGACTGAAAGCTATAGCATTAATTCTTTGATAATCTCCTCAACGTGTAACAGTGAAGCGCAATTTGTGGTTTTAAGTGACCGTCAATCTCGTGATTATGAGCCACGGGACACAAGGAATCCGAACCACAGGACATGACATTACACTTTGATTATAATTTTTATGAATTAAGGTTCACCCTAATGGGCATGTAGAGTTGGCTAAATGCCTTTTAGTCATTACCCTTTTCAGTCCGGCTTTTCATTCTTTTTGTACAGTTCACTAAATTGTAAATTTCACACTTTTCATCACACAGATCACACTCACAATTATCACAGGGACGATGGTACTATTTGGATTTACATACTTCATGGTGGAACACAAGTATAGCAAATCTCGTTGCGACATATCTTTGATTTTTATTGCTCTGGTCCAACTCCTTTCCAAAATCGCACCCGTGCCGTAGAAATCAAGGACTATTTCGTTTCTCTTCGAGATTCTCCTTTTTTATAAGTTCAACGTATGGTCCGGTAGATGGTGATAACATTTTAAATTTCACATTCAAAATCTGTAATATTAAACTGCATTGCTCTATACATTGATCATGGGACGTGGTTTGGCAACCACGGGACCCCGACTGAGTCCAGCATTGCTTCCACTTACTTGTATCGGGCTCCTCTCCGTCTTCTTTCCTGTCCACCTCTCTTGGTCAACTCTTGATCTCTTTCGACCCCGACGGTATTGGGGTATCTGAGGCCTAGGGAGTCTTTCACTTTCCCGCCTTAATTGGCCCTTGTCTCATCTTTCCTGAACCCCCATTCTTCGAGGGGTCAGACCTCTTGTTCGTCTTTTCCTGATATAACCTGCCTTCTTCTGAAGACCCTAAAGGATGTAGGGTGTGTGTAGTCCCACCACTTCTGGTTCTCCCTGGATAGTGCTACACCCTCAAGGCCTCACAGCTGGTGTGTTTGGGAGTTGGCGACCCCTAGGGATTCCTGAGCTGGGTCCGTTTTGTCCCCTTTTTCCTCTGGCATTGGGGCGGGCCCTCTCCTATTTCCCTTTCCTATCTGCCTTTCATGGCTCTCCTTCATTCCAAATCCCTCAATCCTCATTCTTCGAGGATTGAGGGCATTTATTTTCTTCCTGTCCTTTATTTGCCTGATCTTATATTTGTTTACCATTATTTCTTCTAGTCTGTAAGTTTGTAGTTTAGTTTTCACTCTCATCTCTTCTTTCACTATCACTCAAACCATTAATGGCCGTTAACCTAGATGATAGGCCCTTTAAGAAACAATTATCATCATCTATAGGCCACCGCCAGCAGTGGCTACGCTGGCTAAAGCGCAGCGCTACGTCATGGGACCAAGCTCTCTGCTGACTCGGTAGACGCGTGGGTTCGAGCCCCACCGTCGGCCGTCCTTAAAATGATTTTTCAAGGTTTCCCCATTTTCAACACCAGGCAAATGCTGGGACGGTTCCTTCTGATAGGCCACGGCCGCTTCCTTCCACATCCTTGCCCAGTTTCATTCATCTTCATCCACTCCATCTCTCATTCCGACGCACAGGTCGCCCACGGGCGTCGAATAGAAAGACCTGCACTCTCAGGAGGCCACACGAAAATAATAATAATAATAATAATAATAATAATAATCTATAGGCCTACATTGATCAGATTCCTCTCACCCATTATCACACCGTATTTTCTCTCAGTTAGGTACCATAATGATTTTTCTCTCAGGTCATCTATTTCTCATCCCTCCACCATTCCTTTTTTCCCTTCTTCCTTCTCTCTATTTTTTATTCTGTCTACATTTGTATGTCTCTCCCATCCATCTTACAATTTATCCTGCACTCTCTCTTTCCCCCCTGCTGTTCCAACCCACCCCCTAATGCATCCGTCAACCCACCCCCTAGCCACCCTCAATCCCGCCCCCTGGGGGGTGGCAGCAGACGACAACAGGGAACCGTTTGCAAATACTGTACACTCCCGATCGTGTGTGAGCTTGTCTCTTGTCATCGACGTTTGGGAATATTTTTACGGCGTCTCGGAAATGGTTCTTCTTCTATTTGTTTTCTTTTTTTTTATTATTTTTTCTTTTCCTTTGTATCGTAACATTTATTTCCCTTCTTTCTCTGTTACATGCTTGAAAGCCTGGATTGAAGGGTTGTACAAAAATGTTCTCTCTTCATGTCAGCTAGACTCGTAGGCACCGGCTGTAAAAGGGAAGCTTTGAAAATCCCGACAGGAAATGTCTCAGCCCTCTAAGCACAAACAAATCTACACAGTATGGCCAACGTCATTAGCATTTATTTAGAAAATTTGAAATAATTTAAAACTTTTTTTTCGCTATCGTTTTACCCTCTAGGGTTGGCTTTTCCCACGGACTAAGCGAGGGATCCCACCTCTACCGCCACTGAGGGCAGTGTCCTGGATCTTGAGACTCTGAGTCAGGGATACAACTGGGGTGTGTGACCAGCACTACGCTCAGGCGGCCTCACCTGCAAAGCGAACAGGGGGCCTGATGAAGGGATGGGAAGAGTGGAACGGTTAGGCAAGGAAGTGGGAAGGAGGCGGCCGTGGCCTGAGAGTAGGGACCATACCGGCATTTGCCCGAAGACGAAGTGGGAAACCACGAAAAACCACTTCGAGGATGGCTGAGGTGGCAATCAAACTCCCTCTACTCATTTGGGCCACCCGAGGCTGAGTAGACCCCGTTCCAGTCCTCAGACCACTTTTCAAATTTCGTGGCAGAGCCGGGAATCTAACCCAGGACCTCCGGGGTGGCAGCTAACCAGGCTGACCGCTACGCTACGGAGGCGACCTTACAAATTTTAATAATAATAATAATTATTTATGTAAGACAAAAGGGTGAGGGACTTAACAGGAACCCTTAAATCTCACAGTAGCCCAATTGCACAATCTGTAGACTTATGACACCGCAATGCAAAGTGATTCATTGCGAGGTGACATGAGGAGACTGTCAGCAGCCCGCCGCGCCATGTTGTCTGGTATCGCTGTCTATTTCAATACAGTTCACGACATGGTTTTCGGCCGGGGGTTCATTATTACATTATCTCCTTTTCTGTCTTTGATTGGCTTTGTAACGCATGCCGGGAATAACTAGTATTTTATAAAACTGAACTTTTATAGAAGTTATACAAAGCAATCATCACACCACATGAAATATTTTATCACAGTTCAACAAAATGGATGAAGGACAGTTCCTTAATCACCCAACTGTATTACGGTAGTTGAAATTCTGTGGTGGGAACATCGGTTTATAAAAGAAACGGAAAGATAAACTAAACGTCTATGGGTTAAATCAAGAGTCTCTCACTTGACAACGAAGATATTTATACGAGTAAAATCTTGGTGAACGAGCTGCAGTACGAGGACTTGAAGAATGACATTAATATTTAATTATTAATAATTATGAAGAAATTAATAATGACGATGACGTTCTAAACAACCACTGGCCAAGCAAAGAAAATTGAATCATATGAAGTAAAAAAAAGTCCTCTCGGCACGCCGGAAGGCGGAGGTAGATTTCACCGGACAAACTTGTGGATAGGCGAAAATAGGCAGAATATGCAGATTTTCGTAGAAGGATCAGACCTCATTTAATGCGAGAAGGTATTTTATAATTGGAGCTTAATTAACTTTGTTTTTCGTCATTTTATGCTTATTTTAAACATTTTATTGTCTTATGGGAACGGTAACCTTCTTGTCATTTGGGGTCCATTTTTATACTTGTGGTCACACTGTCCTTATGCAAGGTTTCGACACTGATGTGATACTATGTAACGGTCTGTTACTTATTCATGCAAAATTATATCTCCCGTAGAGATTTTGGTTGGTTGCTCAGTTTAGGGGCTGCGACAACGCGGTCATGTAACCCCGTGTACTTAGGGATGGCTGTATTAGTCTGTAATTCAGGTAAGGACTGCATACGGTCAATTTCAAGCAGTATTTCCTATTGTTGGTACCAGGTACTACCGTCAACGACACCTAGCTGTGAACTTGGCTACTAGATGCCACCGCAACCAGCAACTCGCAACGAACGTTGGAACTTCCCCTCCAAAGGAAAGCATACTGAGGGATTTTTAGCGCTCTTAGAAAATCCGACGACTTCGGCCGACTTTGAACTCGCGACCTTGGGCATAGACATTCAGCATGCTTGCTACCAGTTACGTCACCGAAGCCGCTTCACACTTAGATGGAAATCTGAATCTGATCTCGTGCAAGTGCGTTATCTTGGCAACGTCTGATGGCTCATCCCTCATCAATTTAGTAGTGTTGCCATGGCAACCATTGATAGGTCTTGGCATTTTCTTATAGTTCCGAAATTATTTTTCTCATCCCTTGGCATAATGGTGGGTTATATCATAAATTCTTTCAGACAAAAGTTTTAGGTAATTATTATGGGAATATTGTCCATTTTGTACGGTTTTGATATTGTGCCTATTAAGAGAGATATGATTAATGTTTCCCGAAAAACCCACTTTTTCCCACCCCTTTGGTCAATGGTTGGTGCTATAAAAAAACTCTTCAAACATACATTTTTGGGCTTTATCCGACACATAGTATGAATGTTGAACGGATTCGATATCTCACATATTAAGAGAGTTATAGCAATATTTCACTTTTTCGAGAAAAAAAAAGCCCCCCCATTTTCACCCCCCATTCGACCGATTTAGCCCAGTAACGAACTCGACCGAGATTTTATAGGTATACGTATTCGGTAAAAAATTCAAAGTGATTGGTACAAAATTACGGCAGTTATCGTGTCCACAATAAACTGATATACATATACATACATAAATCCCTATATCCCTATATCCCTATATATATTATAATTGTGAAAGTCTGTGTGTGTGTGTGTTAGTTTGTTACCTCTTGACACTAAAACGGCTGGACGGATTTGGATGAAATTTGAAATGGAGACAGCTTATACCCTGGGATAACATATAGGCATCCTTTCATCCGGAAATAAATCATTGTTCCCGTGGAACAGGCAACATAACTGAAAAGTCACCAAAAATACTCAACCGGGACAAAATATCGAAGTTGTCGCAAAAAGACCGGACAAAGCTCATTTTACGCCCCTCGATGCAAGGAACAATACTCGGTGGGTCCCTACGGGACACCGAAAACCACATTTTAAGGCCCTAAAACCAACCGTTTCAAAGATATTCGCAGAAAACTATCTTTACTCTGATAAACTGATGAAATAATGGCAAGTCCGTTTCCATGGCAACTGAACCTCACGGTATGACATCCGATTTTATATACATATCCCTGTAGGAGGCAAAGCCAATCAATTTGTTATCTTTTTCAAGATATATATGAACACAATAAGAACAGGGTAACGCGCCTGCCTCTCATCCGGAGGCCCCGGGTTCGATTCTTGGCTCCATCAGAGATTTTAGACACTGACGTGAGGACTGCAACGGAGTGCACTCAGCTTTGTGAGGACAATTGAGGAGCTGTCTGATAGCGAGGCAGCGCCCTGGTCACGAAGAACAAGACTAACGGCCGAGGGGACACGGTACACTGACCACGCGTCACCACAATATCTGCAGGCCAAATGGCTGGGAAGCGGTCGCATGATAGGCCTAGGCCCTTCATGGTCTGTAGTGCCAGGGGTAAAAAAATAGGGAAAGCGCCTTCTAATACCACCTTTAATTTGTAAACACTACAGTAGCGGCTTCTAGGGAAGCGTGATGGCGCAGTGGCTTAGCTTCTCGCCTTTCACCAGGACGGCCGGGGTTCGAATCCCGGTGACAGCGGGGTGGAATTTTCACCTGGAAAATCACGTGGCGTCAGGAAGAGCATCCGGCCTTAAATCCCCGGCCAAAACCGAAATGAGCCTGGCTGGCTACGGCGACCCCAATTAATTGGGAATAGCTGAAGAAAGTTTTACAGTAGCAGCTACTAAATAAAGGTAGCGATATAGCTACGTTCAATTTCATAAACACTGGGCTCACAAATCCCGTATAGTTAAGTAAAAATAACAGTCTGGTCGTTATTTCAGTAGCAACGAAGCTCTGTGGTGGCTATTGCCGTGTCCGTAACACTTAAGGCATCCCGCCGTCACATACCTCAATGTGCACTTACAAAATTGTGAACCAGTCTATTTTACTGAAAAGAATTTCTACGAGCGAGTATCCACTCCGGCAAAAACCACACTCACTACCTTTTCCAAAATTTACACAAGACATGATTTTTAAAGCACTCTTCTGTGTGTTGAGGTACAGAGATATACCACATGGAAAGATACAATAAAATGTTGGCAAATCTGAGTTCAAGGAACTGCTGTTCAGAATAGGCTTTCGGTGCAGGTTATGCGGCCCATGTTCGTAACATGGAATGTTTTCTTTTGACAATGCATCTACACCAAGTGCGAGGGCAACGCATTTCAAAGATCTCTAAAAACACAATAAACAGGTAGTTGGAGAAAAATTTTAAATGGGAGCGAAGATTCAAAGAGAAATAATTTCATCTTAGAGAATTGCTGATGAGATCGTCATCTTGACCGATACGCCAGAGGAATTGAATGAGTTTTTGAATGGTATGGACTCCGTCTTGAGGAAATAATTCATGATGGATATCAATAAATGTAAAGCAAAATTATTGGAATGCAGCCAAAATAAATCAGAAACCTCTATGCACATCAAATTGGCAGGTGAAACGCTACGGGAAGTAGGAGACTTCTGTTACTTAGGAAGAAAAATAGCCAGTGATGGACGAAGCAAAGAGGTTGGCTCAGGCAAGGACATCATTTCTACAAAAAAGGAATCTGTTGACATCGAATATACATTTAGATATTAGGAAGTAATTTTTGAAAGCTTTTGTCTGGAGCGTGACACTATAAGGAAGTGAAACTTGGTCTAATGGTGCAGCAGAAAAGAGGAGAATTGAAGCGTTTGTAATGTGGTGTTACAGGAGAATGATGATGATCAGATGGGTAGATGGGGTAACAAATAAAGAGCTATTAAGACGAGTGGGAGTGGAGAGATGTTTCTGGCGACTGCTATTGAAGAGAAGATATAGGTTGGTACGACACATATTAAGACACCCAGAAATAGCAAGCTTAGTTATGGATGGGAGGGTTAAGGACAAGAACTGTAGGGTAGACCAGGGTAAAACAGATTGCCTAGGATGTAGGGTGTGGTAGCGATATAGAGATGAAACGATTAGCTCAGGAGAGGGAGTCATGGAGGGCTGCATCAGTCCAGTCAAGAAACTGAAGACTCAAACAACAACAGTTGGGAATTTTAATTACTTAGAGAGGCATGTGAGGCAAAAGGGTTGTTGGAGAATTTCAATCCCTAGGATGTAACACTGGAAGAGAGTGCATAATGTACATCAACGGCCAAGGTCAGAGATATTTTACTATAGGTAAGGAAAAATACTTTTGATTCCCCATATTCCGATAGATTTGCCATTCCAGTGTGCAAGAGTGCAGTTCCCTCTTCAAACAATATTCGCAATTTCTATTAACAAAGCGCAATCGCACACACTTAACAGCAGGTGTACAATTGCATAGTCCCCATTGACTTGATCGCGAGCGAAGCCGCGGGTACCTGCTAGTTATACATAACTTTTGAACTGACGGTGGTTTTGGGATCTGGGGGATGTGAAACGCGAAGATATGTCGAAATTTTCCGGAAGTCGAAACATGGTACCCATTGCAATAGTTAGCTTTCTAATGAAATCTACCTCTGGTTGGTTCCTCAGTTTAGGGGCTGCGACAACGCGGTCATCTAACCCCGTGTACTTTGGGTGAGTGTAGAATCTGTCTGATACACGGTGTGAATTGTAATGGCTGTATTAGTCTTAATTCATGTAAGTACTGCAGACGGTCAATTTCAAGCAGTAGTTCCTAATGTTGCTACCAGGTACTACCGTCAACGACACCTAGCTGTGAACTTGGCTACTAGATGCCACCCCAACCATCAACTCGCAACGAACGTTGGAACTTCCCCTCCAAAGGAAAGCATACTGAGGGATTCTAGTGCTCTTAGAAAATCCGACGACTTCGGCCGGCTTTGAAACCGCGACATTGGGCATAGACATTCAGCATGCCACCAGTTACGTCACCGAAGCCGCTTCCCACTTTGTCAGGCGGCTTCGGTGGCGTAGTCGGTAGCATGCTGAGCTTCTATTCCCAAGATACCGGGTTCAAACCCGGCCGAAGCCGTCGGATTTTTTAAGAGCGTTAAATATCCCTCGGTATGCCTTCCTTCGGAGGGGAAGTAAAGCCGGTGGTCCCATGTCATAGATTTATGGCATGTTAAAGATCCTTCCACTAATTGCACCTGTGTGAAGCTAAATTGGATAGGTTAAGAATGTATACAACGCTCTTAGGTTTCTATGTTCGTTGCCAAGAGCCGACTGCGGCGGCGTCTAGTAGCTCAGTTCTGAACTTGGCCTCGTAGTCGTTGACAGTGGCGCTTGGCGGCAAAAGTAGGAACTATCTGAAAAATTGTTAGTTGCAGTACTTAAATTAACAAACAGATAACACACACTAATACAGTCATCACAATTAACACCGGTTATCAGACAGATTCTACACACACCCAAAGTACACGGGGCTACATGACCGCGTTGTCGCAGCCCCTAAACTTAAGAACCAACCAACCAACCACTTAATCAGATGGAAATACTGAATCTGATCTCGTGCAAGTGCGTTGTCATGGCAACGTCTGATGGCCCATGCCTCATCAATTTAGTAGTGTTGCCATGGCAACAACTGATAGCTCTTGGCATTTTCTTATAATTCCGAAATCATTTTTCTCGTCCATTGGCGTAATGGTGGGTCATATCAAAAATTCTTTCAGACAAAAGTTTTAGGTAATTATTAGGGGAATATTGTCCATTTTGTACGGTTTTGATATTGTGCCTATTAAGAGAGATATGATTAATGTTTCCCGAAAAACCCACTTTTTTCCACCCCTTTGGTCAATGGTTGGTGCTATCAAAAAACTTATTTGACATAAATTTTTGGCACTTATCCGACACATATTATGAACTTTGAATGGATTCGATATTGCACGTATTAAGAGAGTTATAGCGAAATTTCACTTTTTCGAAAAAAGCCCGCCATTTTCACCCCCTTCGACCGATTTAGCCCGGTAACGAACTCGACCGAGATTTTATAGGTATACACCTTCTGTAAAAAATTCGAAGTAATTGGTGCAAAATTACGGCAGTTATCATGTCCACAAGAAACTGATATACATATATATATACATATATATATACATAAATTATATATAAACTTTTGAACTGACGGTGGTTTTGGGGTCTGGGGGATGTGAAACGCGAAGATATGTCGAAATTTTCCGGAAGTCGAAACATGGGACCCATTGCAATAGTTAGCTTTCTAATGAAATCTACCTAAAACTAGTTGGGATTCGATCGCCGGTCATGACGCACGGGAGTCGAGCGCTGTACTCATACCGCCAACCTGATACATGTGAATATTTGTTACAGTGATTCCCTAATAGCCTGATACAAAATTCTTGCTCAGTAAGACTAATGCAATGCTCAAGCATCCATGAAAATAAAGTGCCAAGATATTTTTACTCGTCGTCCATCTACTGGTGTAGCTGCTAGTATTCCTGACTGTTATCCTGGAGGTCCTGCTTTGAAACCTGGCTCTGCCAATAAATTTAATTCTGGTCTGAGGGCTGGAACGATGGTACACATTCAGCCTCAAGGCAAAACTGAGAAGAGGTTGGTTCGATTCCCAACTGAGCCACCTGTAAGTGTTTATTTCCGTGGTTTCCCCCCACTTCTTCTCCAGGAAATTGCTGGGATGGTTCCTAACTTAACCTCACGATCGCTTCTTTCCTAACCCTCACGTTAATTACAAATATACACACTAATACAGCCATCACAATAACACAGGTTATCAGACAACATTTCACACTCGCCCAAGTACAAGCTCCTCAGAAATGTAACGAGAAATAGCATATTTCTACTTGCAACTTTTAGGTCTTTCCTTGCACAGCCGATTGTTGTTGTAGTTGTCGTTGTTGATTTATTTTGTGACATTGTTGTCTTGTAACCTCATATATTTGTGTGTGTGGAATCTGAATTTTTGGCGGCAAAAGTAGGAACTATTTGAAAAATTCAAAGTTGCAGTCCTTACTTGAATTTGAAAAACAGATACACACACTAATACAGCCATCACAATTAACACCGGTTATCAGACAGATTCTACACACCCCCAAAGTACACGGGGCTACATGGCCGCGTTGTCGCAACCCCTAAACTGAGGAACCAACCAACCAACCAATCTGTATTTTAACCTGTATAATAGTGACGGCTTGTTAGGAAACATCCCAACATTTAGGTTAATTGGGTGGGTTATTTGAATTTTTGTTGTGGTTAGAATGTGTGATTAATCGAAATTTAATATTTTTCAATCGGTCAACACGATTGTGAAAATGAAAATCCCCAGCCTGCTTCCAGTCTCCGACCGGGACAGGGAATGGAATGAATGAAGCCCCCATCTAGCGGCGAGGATATGGACTGTGCCGGCTGCCGAGGCCTGACGCACTCCTCTGGGGCAATGATTAAATGAATGACAGATGAAATGAAATGATAGAGGAGAGTGTTGCAGGAATGAAATTTTGACAGGGAAAACCGGAGTACCCGGAGAAAAACCTATCTGTCTCCGTTTTGTCCAGCACAGATCTCACATGGAGTGACCGGGATTTGAACCACGGACCCAGCGGTGAGAGGCCGGCGTACTGCCGCCTAAGCGCCGGAGGCGATTGTACAAAACTGTCATGAGATTAATAAATAGAAAAAAATCAGGATTAGGAATCATCCATTACAATTGGGTACAGTCGTTTTGACCGACTAAAAAAACATTACTAAGGAAACACTAAAAAATGGCTTTGAACACGGTAATGAAGTGTTTTTAAGTGTACAAATAATTCATCCATTTTTAGCCTATTTTCAATTTTGAAAAAATAGGCTTATGAGATCACCTTTTGTCCGTGTGTGTGTGTGTGTCCCTAATAACTTTTAAACGGCTAGAGCGGTTTCAATGAGACTCGGTGAGTTCATAGCACTATTCCGGGCAACCCCGACCGAGCTCTTCAAATTTTGTTACGTCTCACCAATCCAACATGGCGGCTGTGCGAAGTATTTCACCCGCATTCAATATCTCCGAAACTATTCCCGATATCACCCTGGGATTTATTACGGTGATATAAGGGACTACTAGAAGTTCACCTATGTGGCTTTTGAAAAGCTGATAACAACAAAACCAACATGGCGGCCACGTGAATTCGCGACTTTTAAATGGACGTTTCTCGCGATTTAACCAACCAAATGCAATAAAACTTGGTACAGTATATGTTTATACACATTGTAATGCACCGACATCTAACTTCGTTTAATTGTTTACATAACCACAAGATGGCGGATGTGCGAAATATTTCACCGGCATTCTATATATCTGAAACTATTAGCGGTATTATCCTGAAATTTTGTACGCAGATAGAGGGCACTACTGGAAGTTCATCTATAAGACTTTCAAAAACCGGTTAGCTACAAAACGAACATGGCGGCCAAGCGAATTTGAATATTTTAAATAGACCTTTCTCGCGATTTAATGTTCCAAACGCAATGAAATCTGGTACAGGAAATGTTTATACACATTGTAATGCACTGGTATCTAATTTAGTTCAATTGTTTACATAGCCTCAAGATGGCGGCTCTGCAAATTTTAAAATTAAGTTCTTATTTCTTGTGTCGTAATCATGCGATCGAAGTGAAAGTTTGAATAATGAACCTACGCAATAATTTTCCTTTAATGGTACATGACTCTATGGCATATACATTTAATAATCCAACATGGCGACCATCCGAAATATTTAGACGGCTCTGAATATCTACGAATCTATTATTGCAATAAAACTGATTTTTTTATGTTCATAAGGGCTATGAACTCAAGTTCACCTATAGGACTTAAAATAACCTGGTGATCACAAATCCAACATGGCGGCGACACGAAGTATACATATTCACATGGACGTTTCTCGCAATATAACCATCCAAGTGCAGTGAAACTTGGTACAGTAAATCCTTATACGAATGTTAATCCACTGGCATCTAATTTATTTCAATTGTTTCCATAACCACAAAATGGCAGCTGTGCGAAATTTTAAAATCTCCTTGTTACTTCTTGTGTCCTAATCATGCGATGGAAGTTTGAATGCTACACGTACACAATAATCTTCATGTAACAGTACATAACTCTAGGACCTACAAATATAAAATCCAACCATCCGAAATATTTTGTCGGTTCTCAATATCTACGAATCTATTACAGCAATCAAACTGAAATTCTGTATGTTGATAGTGGCATTTAACATAAGTAGGATATATGAAAATAGGCTGTATAGTTCTTCACGGAACTACTTGTTTATTTCAAGAGTGATAAAATGTTAGTTTCTCTCCAGTAGTGGCGTAAGTACGGCGGGAATATATCGTGTGGTTGCCCACTTCGTCTTCGGGAAAATGCCGGGATGGTGCCTACCGTCAGGCCACGGCCGCCTCCTTCCCTCTTCCTTGTCTATCCCTCCCAATTTTCTCATCCCGTCCCATCCCACATGAGGCTTTGCAGGTGAGGCCACCTGTGTGAGGTGCTAATCCCGCCTCCCCAGTTGTATCCCCCGCCTGGATGTCAAGCTCCAGGACACTGCCCGTAGAGGCGGTGAAGTTGGGATCCCTCGCTGAGTCCGTGGGAAAAGCCAACCTGGAGGGTAAACTGACTACGGAAAAAAGAAAAAATATATCGTATGGCCTCGGGTGCCGAGTGTCAGTATTGTTATTTTACGCCCAGACGGCAGCTGTCATGTCAAATTTTGTCGTTCCTTGCAGTGCTATAAAAGTCAAGGGGGTTCGATATCTACAAGTTCCTTGACACTTTAGCGTTTTCTATTAGAGAATGAAGGAAATTTGTGTTGGTGGAAAATCCCGAGATTATTTTTGCCATTATGAACACGGCCTACTGAATTCAAATGGGTTATTTAACATGCCAACAACATATGACATGCAAGACGAAATTTTTGTCGCCTTTCAAAAATCACTTAACACGGCCAGGAGCGACCATGCAAGCTTGGGGTTGGTAGTCCGATACGATAACCACTCAACTACCATGACAATCACTGCAGGGGGTGATCACGGTGATAATTCCCCCCTCAAAGACAAATAATAAAAATACTTAATTCGATGAAATTTTTATATGGAATAAAACCAATCTTGCGATTGATGACAAACGAATGGATTATGTACGCCATTAGTTACTAATTCAAGAACATTTCCCTTTATTCGTGTAAAACTTTAAAGTGTTACCTAAACTTAATACTTGCTTAAGTAAAACTGTTCATTGCCAGGCACAGTGAGAGGTGCTAATAAAACGTATCAAATGCGATCGAGATTAAACATGAAAATTTGTAGGTTTGCTTTCATTGATTGTCTAATTTTGCCCCCGCACATACCAAAAACAGAGGATTTAAAACTAAAGCTAAAGCACACACGAAAACGCAAATCAAAAACAAAAGCCAAAGCAGAAAACAACAAACAGGAATAAAAAAAAAACCACAAAGCAAAAACAAAAAATAAGAAAATAACAAACTCGAAGGGAAAAAGAAAAAAACACAAACAAAAACAAAAATAAGAAAATATGAACAAAAGCTAAATTAAAAGCAAAAGGAAACAAAAAACACGAAGCAAAATAAAAAAATTACAAACAAAAGCTAAATTAAAAGCAAAATGAAACAAAAAACACAAAGTAAACTCAAAATAAAACGCCAAAGCTGGAAAGAAGAAACACAAAGCAAAAACAAAAAATAAGAAAACAACACGAAACCAAAAAAACAAAAAGCACAAAGCAAAAACAGAAAATATAAACAAACGCTAATTAAAAGAAAAAGGAAACAAAAACACAAAGCAAATTCAAAAAATCAGAACATATCCTAAATTAAAAGCAAAAACAAACAAAATGCATAAAGATAAAAACCAATAAGAAAAATGAAAACAAAAGCAAAAACAAAAGACACAACAACAAACAACGGACACAAAACCTAAACTTAAAAGAAAAGAGAAAGAAAAAAAAAAGAAAACTTTTGAAAAAATATAGCTCCTTTCTATAAACGCTTGTCTTGAAGATTATTAGTTCAGATGTAACCCCACTCATCCCCCTCCAGAAACAAATCCTAGTTACGCCACTGCTCTCCAGCCAATGTATTTGCGCACTCTTGTGTTGACCGATTGAAAAGGCATTCGGTTAGAAAAGCAGAAGTAGGAAACCACAGATATTCACTGTTAGGTCAGCTGAGGCTGGAATCGAACCATTCTCAGTTTTGTGTCAGGAAAATTACGTTAAGATCATTTATCTTCGGTGGCCAATTTCTAAGTGAGGTGTACAGCCAGATAAACCCAGCCCAGACGCTATACAAGAGAAGTGTCGCCCGAAGAAGACAAAATACAGTACGGTATATCCCTCCTCTTTGTCTAGCCTCGAGAACACATATTGATTTCCTCGCTCAAGGTAAACTTTGGAATATATTTCATGTCTGTTGGAGACAAACTGTACATTCATGCCAGTTAAGTCCTCAAACACAAGACGGCAGCGAAGCGCTGTCGTCACAGAAGGCATCTCATCCCGAAGAAAGAAATAGGGCGTGCCCTTTGTCCCTTTTCTTCTTTTCTTGTTCAATCTTACCATATCTACCCCCTCCACCCCCCACCCCCGTACTTCCCCTCTCCCCTACCCTCCCCAACGTGACATATATTCTCAATCTGTCTCTCTTAAATACACACACTCTAGTTTATACGATCTATCCTTCGGATGATGGTGATGATGATGATGGCTACAGCTGTGCATTTGCCTATTTTGTTCATTTGTTTAGAATCGTAGGCTTTGTATATAAATAATAGTCTAATAATAATAATAATAATAACAAGAACCTGGGTACAAGAAGTCAAAAAGGATTTGGAAATAAATAATATCAGCGAAGAACATACACCACAGAGAGCTATTTTTTTTGGCAAAAAAGTGCTAAAAATGGAAAGAATCCAAGGGAGGAAAGGAAACTGGCTAGAAATGGTCCGAGGAAAGGAAGAGGAAGCATAGGGAGACGATGAAGGAATAGTACTGGAGGAAGAAGAAGGAACAGCAAAGGACAAGGCATTAAAATTGGCTCGTGCTCCCTAGACGACCAAAACGAAAATAATAATAATAATAATAATAGTAATAATAATAATAATAACAATAACAATATGCAATTAGAGAGGAAGGAGGCATTTACAGAATCCGTCATAATGTTGAATTGTATGAACACCAGGAGGACATCATCACGTCTATAAGAAAAAGACGCCTGGCCTTTTATGGACACTTGGCACGTCTGGATTCTGAAAGACTCAGCAAAAGGATGTTCACAGTAGGCCCAACAGGAAGAGGCAAGGCTTCTAAGAACAAATGGATTGCGACAGTTAAGTCAGATATGGAACAACTAGATATCCCACTGGAACAAACTCGTGACCGTCAGATGTTCCGTCAGAACATCCAACAGGATGTTTTCCCAACGTCCCTTACAAGTAAGAAGACTACAGGAGCTAAGTGGACAGAAGAAAGAAGACTGACTCACAGTCAGAAAATGAGGGACTATTGGAAGAAGAAGAAAGCAACAACTTTACCGAAGAGTAGATACGAGCCCCGTGGTCCTAAGTCGGCCTAAACGATAAAGAAAGAAAGAAATATGCAGTTAGCCACTGATGAGGAATGTACAGCCATCAAGCTTCAGCAGTGGACACAGAAAGCTCTGCACGGTCGTCATCCGTATGATCTCAACCAGAAACATGTCGACATTGATGCGTCGAACAACTCGTTGACTCATGCTGACCTATTCACTGAGACCAAAGGATTCATGGTTGCAATCCAGGATCAAGTTGTGGCTACCATAAACTACTGTATCTTAAATACATAGCTAAGGCAAATATTCAGGATGATAAATGCCAAAGATGCCAACTACACCCTGGGCACAAAGTCCCGTTACCCCTATACATTTCAGGAAATACATTGATTTTTTTAACATTTTCTGTTTCAGATATAATCAATGGCTGATACTAGTGACTATAGCATTGAAGAACGCATTGTCACAAGCACTTGGGTTCATGAGAGACCAAGAACAGGGAAAACTTTGGAACAGGTGCGTACTGACTTTGAGCAGCAATTCAGACGACAGCCTCCTCAAAAGACAACACTTTTACGTTGGGAAAAGAAACTGTTCGCTACAGGCAGCGTGAAGGACAAACCAAGAAGTGGTCGACCATCAACAAGAGAGGAACAATGCCGAGAAGTCGCGGAGTCAGTGGAAAGATCACCAACGAAGTCAACTCGTAAACGATCCGCGGAACTGGGTATACCCCAGTCAACTCTGCGCAAACACATGAAACATGACTTAAAGTTGCACCCATATCGACCAAAGAGTTGTCTTTTGAGGAGGATGTCGTCCGAATCGCTGCTCAAAGTCAGTACGCACCTGTTCCAACGTTTTCCCTGTTCTTGGTCTCTCATGAACCCAAGTGCTTGTGACAATGCGTTCTTCAATGCTATAGTCACTAGTACCAGCCATTGAGTATATCTGAAACAGAAAATGTTAAAAGAATCAATGTATTTCCTGAAATATATAGGGGTAACGGGACTTTGTGCCTCCCGTAGAACCGAAAACAATCCAACATATCACTGGAGGCTGCCAAGCAATCTCCTGTACTGATAACATGAAAAGGCACAACCAAGTGGTCAAAACAATGCACCTACACCTTGCTCAAAAGCACTTATTATCTGAAAATACGTTGCCTTACTATCAGTAGCCTATATTCTTGATTCCGTTTTGGAAAATCTTAGTCACAAGTTGTTATGGGACCGAACAGTTATTACTGATAAAACCATACCAGCAAACCGGCCAGATATCGTTCGTGTGGACAAAGTGTGGAAGAGAATCTTTCTCATTGATATCGCAGTGCCCAATTCCTTTAATCTGCAATAAACCTGCTGTAAGATGATCACCAAATATTTGCCCTTGGCTGAGGAAATAAGGCAAATGTGGAGACAGGAACGTGTAGTGGTTCTGCCCATAGTCATTTCTTCTACCGGCATCATCACTACATCATTGGCTCGCAATCTAGAAATATTGGGAATACATCCTGGTCTACATATGACCATGCAGAACGCCGTCATCGTGGATACCTGTTCCATTGTTTGTTCGTTTCTCAATGTGCCACCTTAAGAGCAGTTGTCATACCGTCTTGCAAACAAGCCGACGATATGTTGATTTGTCCCAATTATGTGGTGAAATGAATGTTTTTCTTTTTAAGGGAAGAAATAAATTTACGCCGATAGTGTCGGGCTCCTGTATAGCAGACTACCGACTAAAACTCCCCCCGTTACTTTTGAACACAAGCCTGGAACCGTTTATCACATTACTTCAGGCTAGAGTCATTTTATATTTGCCCATAGGGCACTCTTCCGTAGTGAATTATCTTCAGTGGCGATCCAGATCTGTCTTCTTTGGTTGGAGGATATCTTCAACAAAACTTGCTAACAGCTTCCAATTCTCTTCATTTTGTTGCATCACCGCAACAATATTGTCCGGAGATATCTCTACATCAATGTGATCTTGAAGAGACTGCCCATTTTGGACCCACTGTCCACAAGAGAAGAAGGTGTCATTAACATTATCTAGTTCATTAATACAATAGATGCAATCTGGTGAATCCATCTTCCCAATCTTTTTAAGAAAGGAACAGAAGTACCCATGCCCAGTCAAGAACTGAGTGAGATAATAACCAACCTCGCCATGTTTCCTCTTTGTCCAAACCTGCACCTGAGATATAATTCTCTTAGTCCACTGGCTTCAATCTCCTTGCTCCCATTTTATCTGCCAATAATTATGAAAGGTTTGTACTCTTGCTGTTCGTCTTGCATTTTGTAAACCCACATCAGATTTCCTCAAGTAAATGTTCTTGCGTTCTTTTGCAAGAAAGAAAATCGGAATAATCCCGGCAATAACAAGAACTGCTTCCTCAGAGACCGTGCGATATGTAGATGCCACGCGCAAAGCACCCTGCCTCTGCCCTTGCGCTAGTGACTTCCCATTAATTTCCTTATCCAGGGCGTCCGCCCATATTTCCACTCCATACAGCAGAACTGAATGGATGGCTGTTATCAGTAGTCTCCTCTTACTAGATTTTGGCCCACCAACATTGACCATGAGCCGACTGACGAACATGACTACTCTAGCCACCTTTTCTACAGTCCGTATAGGCCTAATTGATAACAATAACAATAATAATAATAATAATAATACACACCATCCACATTACTCGAAAATGCCACACACAAGCTCTACTGGGACAGAGGAGTTGTGACATGTTGCAGTCAGTAACAACCGGCCAGATATCATTATCATCAATAAAAAGCATAGAGAGGCATTACTGATAGATATCGCATGTCCCAACTCTCAAAACATCCTAACAAAAGCTGCTACTAAAATAATAATAATAATAATAATATCGTATGTCCTCGGGTGCCAGGTGCAAGCTTTTAATTTGACACCCAAAGAGTAGCTTACATGTCGAATTTCGTTGTTCCTTGAAGCACTATGAAAGTCAAGGAGGTTAGATATCTAAGCTCCTTGAACACTATAACGCTTTCTAGTAGAGAAATGAGGAACTTTGTGTTGGCGGAAACTCCCAAGATTAATTCTCCCATTACGAACACGGCCTGCTGAATTCAAATGGGTTCTTTGACACGCCAACATCGTATGACATACGTGTCGTAATTTTTGCCGCCTTTCAAAAATCACTTAGCACGACCAGGAGCGCACCTGCAAGCTTGGGGTTAGTAGACCGACACGTTAACCATTCACCAACCGTGGCAAGTTGCTACTAAAATATCTAAGTACACAAAGCAGGCAATTGAGATAAAGCCGATGTGGGAAAATTGAGTCGGTGACTACCATCCCAATAATTGTATCGTGTACTGGTGTTATACCCAAAACTCTCCACAGTAGTCTATCAGTATTGAATCTGCATCCGCAGATATATATTGAACTACAGAAGGCAGTTCTGTTAAACACCTGCCTTATTGTCAGGAAGTTCCTTGTTGAAAATACTCTGGTATACTCAGCAAGGCTTGATGATTCAGATGGAAATTTAGCTCATCTTATAAATGAAGGGGATGACATGATTCCAAAACCAGCAGCTAAACTGGTGATGTTTAACAGCTACTTTATACCAATATTGACCTATGGTATTGAAACATGCACCCTTTCAAAGAGAGATGTATCAAGACTGCAAGCATTTCTTAGATCCACCATCCAGAAGACCAAGATGGGATGGTTAAAGAACGACGAGGTGAGGAAACAATTTGGAATAAAGACATCCCTATTAGACCGAGTCAGCACATCTAGACTACGGTGGTCGGGCATGTGAAGAGGATGGAGCCTACAAGATCATCCAGAATATACTTGGAAAGACAGGAGGATGGAAAAAGACTTGTATGAAGATCTAGAACCTGATGGATGGACATGATCAAGATTGATCTAGCGACCAGAGGATGGACAGTGGATGATGTTCTCCATCACAAGTTGTATATGGACAGGTTGAAGTGGAAGAGGCTCATAACAGCACCCGGGAAACTGGAACTGTACAATGATGATGCTGATGATGATGATGTTGATATACATGAAGGAGACTCGTGAAGAGTGCGGGCACGACATGGATGTACAGTGAACGTACCTCAGTATGACGGTTCCTTGCTAAGGCCGAAATGTAGCCGGTATTTGCCGTGATAATGATTTCAAACAATAAATAATAATAATAATAATAATGTTATTGGTTTTACGTCCCTTTTAACTACTGAGACGTTTAGAGACGCCAGGGTGCCGGACTTTTGCCCCTAAGGAGATCTTTAACGTGCCAGTAAATCTATTGACACGGTTCCCTCACATTATTAAACACCCTCAAATGCCATGTGACTGTACAGGGATTCGATCCCGCTATCTTGGGATCAGCAGACGAGAACGTTACTGCTGAGCCACGCAGCCAGTCTGTATATATATATATATATATATATACCGCCTATACTTGCCTAATTTCATAATGAGTGCCGCAGCGTAAGGGCCTATTATGGCTTTTTCTTTATAATGAGAACTTTTGTCAAGATTTTTGGAAAGTTTACTCGTCACTTCATCCACTAAAGATTCTCCAGTCCATTCTACCCCGTAACTTGAAAATAAGACTCGTCCAAACCTTGATACTCCCTATATTCAACTACTATGATGTTGTATTAGTAGATGCTATCGAAGAACAAAACATGAAACTTCCGAAAGCTTTTAATTCCAGCATTAAGTTTATTTTGTCCTTCAAATTTTCCTCACACATGTCTCCTTTTATGATCTACTTTCCTGGTTAAAAGTAAAACAACAAAGAAACCTGCACATATGTACACTCGTCTATCGACTTCTCAATGAAAGTACACCTCACTATCTCTCTTGTAATTTTCGTTTTCTTTCTTCCTTTCATGATCGTCACACGCGATCTGGATCAATAACTGCAATATGTACCTTCAGTAACTCTTTCCTCGTGTCGGGAACTAGAATTTGAAATAATTGTCCTCGTGACGTCAGAAATTGTGTATCCCTAACAACTTTCAAACGTGCATGTAAAGATTTCCTCTTGAATTCGTAGGTCAAATAGAACGATTTGTGTATGAATATGTGAGTGAATGACCATAGTAAAACTCCATGTATTGTTATTACTATGTATAGCTTAGTTAATATCACGCAGTCGCCAATTTAATTCAAGTATTTAAGTTTTCCTAATCTTTAAGTTTGGTAGGTTAAGAATAACATAATTATGTGAGTATTCATGTAAGTTGCATTGTGTAATTATTAAAAGAAAAGTGCACAATGTGCAAAGACATATTTGTACAAATGATCAATTATGCTAATGCCAGTCTTATTATTGAGGTTGTCCTCATTTTGCAGTTTTGAGCGTGGTACCTTTCACAATGATCGTTGCACAGGTCACATACACAGTCTTCATTCGGTTGGTGGAAATTCTCGGTTTTGCAGAATCTATAGTGCAATCCATGGGTGGCGTAACGTGTTATTACGTGTCGTAGCTCGTAGTTAGCTTGTTTCCACTCTTCCGTCATTATGGCATCTGTGGAGTAAAAGTCGGACCAAATGGCATTTCGTTTCTCATTTAAGGTTCGGCGTGCATTCTCATAGGCTTTGGTGTTTGGTAGGTAAAACTAAATTTTGATGTCGTCGATGAAGTATTCCTATTTGGTTAATACACATGTCAACCTTGAAAGGGCAGACTTTCCTATGCCTAAAATCCTCTTAAGAAATCGGGCCTTGACTTTTTCTATTATCATCAGGTCGCTGAGTGTGAGTTTTTCCCATGTAATGCTAATCCCACAGGTTGCTATTGGTGATATGGCTGTTCTGAACAGTAGCATTGCTGTACCCAATGATATTTGTTGAGGTTGTTTGATGTGGTAGATGGTTTTTATTGCTGCGGCCGCTCTTTCTTTAACGTGGATATTGTTAGATGTTAGAGTAGTTTGGAGGGTGACTCCGAGATACTTCAATTTCGGCACTACTTCTAGTGTGTGGTTAAGTGTAATAGAGGGCATAGAGCCCTAACTTCTCCAGAATAAATGCACCATTAAATAAATAAATAAATAAATAAATAAATAAATAAATAGTATAGCAGGGGTGTCCAGCCTTTACAGGGGCGTCCAGTCTTTGCACGGTCGGCGTGCTAGCTATGCTGCGCTGACACGAATATTTCTGCTGTTTCGGTATGCCCCTTAGCAGGAACAGGTTGTGAATATTGGTGCACCTGTTAGGAAGTAATGTTGCAAAGTAGCCTATGTGAAGTCAAACGACATTTATCATTTCCACGCCAAATAAGAATGTTGTATAGGAGGGGTGACATATTTCACGCCCATGTCAAGGCTCGTGAACAGCCACACCTGACTTGACCACCCCAACCGGATAGACCACTAACTTCTCGTTCGTGTGATGCACAATGCTCGGCGCAGGCGATAATTATTCTACAGAACTGAAGTGGTGTCCAGCTATTTTAACGTATCGATGGCGGAATTACACTAGTGAAAAATTAAAAATATACACCCATAAACAATACTATGACATGAAAGCAGTTTGATTCAAATATTATACAGGTTGTAGAAACATGGGCAAATTATTGGTACGATTTCGTTGTGCACAATAAATCAAGTATTACCGGGTGAAATTAGCCGTGGTCGTTACGGCGTGGCTGCAGTCAGTCGCTCACATCCGGGAGGCGAGAAGGTTCGAATTCCCCCGCCGGCAACCTTGAAGATGGTCTTCTGTGGTTTCCCATCTTCCTTCCAGGCAAATGCCGGGGATGGTCCCTAACTATAGGCCACAGCCGCTACCTTCCAACTCCTAATCCTTACAATCAAACTTTCCTCCCCAGACAACACTACACACGCGGCGGTACATGTAGCTCACCCCATGGTGTCCGCATAGAAGCCGCTACAAAATCTGGCGAGGCGAACATGTCCTCGGACACTCCCGGCACTAAAAGCCATACGCGAAAAAAGAAAAGTTTTTTAATCGGTTGGCTGATACACCTGGAATGCATGCATTCTGTAAATTACTCAATATCTATGCAACCGTAACAGGGATTTGAATTAAACTTTGTACACTTTTAGTGCAAATACTGGGCTTTCATTTCATGTATAAATTTTTAAATGAAATGTGCACATTAAAATATTTAAAAAATCTTTCTTGAATGTTACAGAAAACAAAATTTCTTGAAAACGATCAATGTGATTGGCATAAACTATTTCTTTCCTTGAAGACAACACTAAATTACCCAGGGTAGATCTCTATAAACTTAGTGGAAGAATAAGTTACTCTTTTATAGGTATTTCATTTGAATATTGAAAAGAAATAAGAATTTCACTTGATGTTTTGCAGTGGTTCCCAACCGTTGCCTGCTGACGCCCCCCTTTTCAGATACGCGCGGTCATCGCGCCCCCTCCCCCCGCCCCGTCGCCACTATGACCTCTTCGATATAGGCTACTGACGTGGAGGATTCAGACCTAACCTAATAACACTACAAAATGGAATAATTATTTCTGATGAAATAATATGAAGTACGCGCTTTATACCTATTACGTTCTAACTTCTTTTTAATACAATACATAGAACACACTTTTACAATAATCCTTAAATTAGTCAACAAATGTCAGTGAGAGGGTTGACACTGTTTTCTCTAGGTAAGATTCAGTATGTTTGGTTTGATATTTGACAGAGCACAGCAGAGATCACTTGCAACATCAAGCCGACAGCGCTGCTTTGTTTCAATGACACTCAGCGTTGAAAATCCTGACTCACATAAATATGTCGTTGAAAATGGGACAATGACACGCAATGCAACTTTCGATATTTCAGGATACACTGCAAGACAGTTTACCCAAAAGACACCCAGTCTAGCTTGGAATCATCTCTCATGCTTGATTTTGCTTCTTACGACTTTGTGCCGACAGTTGGCAATTACCAGTGCCTTTGAACGATTTGACTTGGCGCGACAATCACTTGGAGAGATTCGAAAAATGTTTATTATACAAAATTATAATTTGGAGTTAAAAAAAACTTATTCAGAAATCACTTCACGCCCCCCCCCTTGATATAGCCCCACGTACCCTAGGGGGCGGGCCCCCTGTTCAGAACCCCCTTAGGTGCACTGAGCATATTTTCAAAAGGAATTAAATAATTGAGGTTCATCCTCTAGCCTATAGGTGGATAAGGAGCGCTGCATCAAACCAGTAAAAGAACTGACAACTCAAATGAAAACAACAACAACAACAACAACAACAACAACAACATAGAGATCTTAATTAAAGAATCTGCCTATTATATTGTAAAATTGAATACAATTATTTATAGCAGTTAAACCTATTGAGTCGTAGATGTTCTTGTTATGCTGTCGTCATTCCAACAATCTCACAATAAGAACTCACGTTGGTTGGTTAATTCCTCAGTTGAGGGGCTGCGACAACGCGGTCATGTAGCCCCGTGTACTTTGGGTGTGTGTAGAATCTGTCTGATAACCGCTGTTAATTGTGATGACTGTATTAGTGTGTGTTATCTGTTTCTTAATTCAAGTAAGGACTGCAGACTTCGAATTTTTCAAATAGTTCCTACTTTTGCCGCCAAACGCCACCGTCAACGACTACTAGCTCAGAACTTAGCTACTAGACGCCACCACAGTCCGCTCTTGGCAACGGACGTAGGAACCTAAGAGCGTTGTTTACATTCTTAACCTATATAATTTAGCTTCACACAGGTGTAATTAGTGGAAGGGTCTTCAACATGCCATAAATCTATGACATGGGACCGCCGGCTTTACATCCCCTCCGAAGGAAGGCATGGTGAGGGAATTTTATTAACGCTCTTAAAAATCCGACGACCTCGGCCGGGTTTGAACCCGCGATCTTGTGCATAGAAGCTCAGCATGCTAACAACTACGCCACCGAAGCTGCTTAATAAGAACTCAGGGCATCATCGTCGAACAGTAGTACAGCTGGGACAAGGTCGCTTTCTTTGTCGAAATGGTTCTTCGGCATAAGAAGAGAGAGGGCGACTTTTATGATTTAAGAGAATAAGGCTACGATCTACGGATTACGTATGAAAAGAGAAGTAACAAGGGTGTTGGAAAGGATAGAAAACGAAACTATCCTGAAGTAATACGTAAGTGGTCCCAGGATGGATTTTGTCAAGAGGATCGGGTGTGGGTTTTAGTGAGTAAGAACTCCAAACGCTTGAGGAGTGCCGCGGACCCTTCTCTAGTGTTTTATGCAAGATTTTCCAATTCCCTCTTAAAAAACAAATATTGGGTATGTGCAACTACGATACGCGTAGCGTGACAACGTATTCTCGGACTGATTTGTTTAAGCTGTCGCTCTTGCGAAATTTTAGCTTCGTATATTTTTTAAATTATGTATTATGCGGAACGGAAAGTTCACAGGCGAAATGAAGAAAAGCTGCGTTGCACTTCCAGGGAAACTCCAAACACAACCACTCTTCTCTGAAGTTTTAACTCATCATGACTCAATAGTTTGCTGCAAGCTGTATCCGGGGTAATATGTTCACCCGCTGGCAAGGCTGTAACTGGTGTGATTGATTCGCCCCTAGCCAGATCGCAAACTGTCACCTCAGTATTTGAATTGGGATTGTTGGAAGAAATGGAAACGTAGAGACACTTATAGTCGGCGATGTATTAAAGATAGCGATATGCTCATGCTGAACAATTCTTACACTCATAGTATAGCCTATAGATATTTTTAACGGTTTGCCCAGCGTAAGCTTAAAAAGCGCATGTTCTTTTCGACTATTACACTAAAATCGTTACTGCTCGGCTTTCTTTGATCATACATAAATTACTTTCTACAGAAATCTTACTCGAGATATCCTTTACAAAATGGTGAAACCCGCATCAAAATCCTTCCAGAGGTTCACCTGTGACATCCAAAAAACGACAGTAGCGACACTCGAGCGTAGCAACAGAAAAGAGAGAGAGAGAGAGAGAGAGAGAGAGCGTTGCAGCAGAAGAGAGATAAAACGATATCATCACCTTTCACTGTAACACATTTTCACGAACGTTACTGTATTCTAACAATTTATTTGACGTCGTCACGTCAAAAATATAAAAAAATAACAAGAAGTTCTGTGACGAACTAAAGAGCCTACTTTTCTTAAAATTTACGATTCATGCCAATGATTAATCTATATGGATCTATCTAGAATAATGACAAAATTAAGTTGGTAATATCGTCATTCTAATTAGTTCGAAATACTGTATACCTGGCATAATGTAGCCTAATAGAGAACTACAGTTGGCAGCCCTGGTGACTGAATATATTCTTAGTTCCATGTCTTAAGGTACAGAATACAAAATTTAGTTGAAGTCCGATGGATATCATGGACGTTACATGCAGTTAAACATTGGATCTAACAGAGCGCGTAAATTCATGTTGGCAACAATGACAAACATGCATTGGTCAGAAATAATCTGAAATAATATGATCTATTGTTGTGTCAATTTTGAATGAAATCCATTAATTAGTATAGAAGTTGCATGCATTTTAAAATTGGACCTATCAGCAGGCTTAGAATCATGTTGGCAGCACTGACGTATATTAGTTACTCCAAATTAATCTAGAATGCCAGGTACTGTATGTACTATACGTGTGGAAAGTTTAGAGCTATTGGCTTGCATACTTTCGGATATAATTATATTAGGGTAACAAAAATAGAGACAGTATTTATTAACAGTTGGCAGCCCTGGTTACTCTGAAGAATCAGCATAATCATATCTGTTATGGTGCACATAGCACACACGAAATTTTGTTGAAACCCAAATGATAGTATAGAAGTTACATGTATTTAAAGTTGGACCCCTCAGCAGGCTTAGAATAATGTTGGTAGCACTGACGTATATAGGTAACTACAAATTAATATAGAATGTCAGGTACCGGTACTATAGGTGTGCATAGTTTACAACTGTCGGCTTGCATACTTTCTGATATATGGGTATTTGGATTAAAATAATTGAGAGCATTTATTAACAGTTGGCAGCCCTGGTGGCTCTTAAGAATACGCTCAGTCATATCTGTTTATATACACATAGCACATACGAAATTTGGTTGAAATCCAATTGACAGTTTAGAAGTTATATGCATTTAAAATTTTGACCTATCAGCAGGCTTATAATCATTTTGGCAACACTGCCATGAATGGCCTCCTGGAAATTAAACTGCAATATCATTATCTATACGTGTGCCAATTTTGAAATAGCTCCCATTCATACCTTCCAAGATATCCAACATGGAGCTCAAATTACAATTGCTATTTTTCAGCAGTTGGTAGCACTGACATCATTTTCAAATATGGCCGTGAGATATTCAGGTGTACATCTTTACTTCTACCAAATTTTGTTTCGATTGCTGCAGCCGTTTAGGAGTTGATAGGGGGGGGGGGGACACACACACAGCCAGACAGACAGAAGGACAGACAGACACACATTTGCTCGATCTCATAAGTCTACTTTTTCCCCATTTTTAGCCTATTTTCAATTTTTAAAAATAGGCTTAAGAGATCACCTTTTGTCCGTGTGTGTGTGCGTGTGTGTGTGTGTGTGTGTGAGAGAGAGAGGTGTGTGTGTGTCCCTCCCCTAATAAAATCTAAACGGCTGGAGCGATTTCAATGAAACTCAGTAAGTTCATAGCACTATTCCCGGCGACCTCGACCGTGCCCTTCAAATTTTGTTACGTCTCACCAATCCAACATGGCGGCTGTGCGAAATATTTCACTAGCATTCAATATCTCCGAAACTATTACCGATATCGCCCTGAAATTGTGTACGGTGATAAAGGGCACTACTGAAAGTTCACCTATGAGACTTTCAAAAACCTGGTGACTAAAAAACCAACATGGCGGTCAAGCGAAGTTGAGACATTTAAATAGACTTTTCTCGCGATTTAACTATCCAAATGTAATGGAACTTGGTACAGCAAATGTTTATACGCATTGTAATGCACTGGAGTATAATTTAGTTCAATTGTTTACATAACCTCAAAATGGCGACTGTGCGAATATTTCACTGACATTCTATATCTCCGAAACTATTACAGATATCACCCTGCAATTTTTGATAAAGGGTACTGGTACAAGTTTACCTATGTATATTTCATAAACCTGTAAAGTACAAAACGAACATGGCGACCAAGCGAATTTGAAATATTTTAATAGACTTTTCTCGTAATTTAACTGTCTGAGCGCAGTGAAATGTGGTACAGTAAATGATTTTGCAGATTGTAATGCACTGCCATCTAATTTAATTCAATTGTTTACATAACCTCAAGATGGCGGCTGTGCGAAATTTTAAAATGAAGTTTTTATTCTTGTGCCGTAATCATGCGATCGAAGTGAAAGTTTGCATAATGAAGCTAGGCAATAATTGTCCTTGAATGGTACATAACTCTATGGCATTTAACATAGAACAATCCTAAATGGCGAGCTTCCGAAATATTTAGACGGTTCTCAATATCTATGAATCTTTTACAGCAACCAAGCTGATTTTTTTTATGTTCATAGAGACTATGAACATATGTTCTCCTATAGGACTTTCAGTAACCTGGGGAGCACAAATCCAACATGGCGGCGACGCGAAGTATAAATATTTAAATGGACGTTTCTCGCGAATTAACTATCCGAGTGCCGTGAAACGTTGCACGTTAAATGCTTATACAAATGTTGATCCACTGGCATCTAATTTACTTCAATTGTTTGCATAATCACAAGATGGCTGCTGTGCGTAATTTTAAAATCTCGTTTTTACTTCTTGTGTTCTAATCATGCGATTGAAGTTTGAATACCACACGTACACAATAATCTTAATGTAATAGTACAAAAATAAAAATCCAACCTGGCGACCATCTGAAATATTTAGACGGTTCTCAATATCTACGAATCTGTTACAGCAATTAAACTGAAATTTTGTATGTTGATAGTGGCAATTAATATGAGCAGGATATATGAAAATAGGCTGTATAGTTCTTCACGGAACTACTTGTTGCAAAATGTGAAAAGTAGGCTAAAAATAAGTAACAACAAGTAAACAGTAACCGACCGTTGTTATACGTTTGTAAAATCCCCCATATTTATTACATTTTTCTGGTTTCATTAATTATTTCAGAATGATTGATTTGAAATCAGAAGCTGTGCTTGATAGCTGATAGCTGTGATATCAATAGCTCCGTATTTAAAGAAAGCATTCTTCCGCTAATAATATTTTCTTATTCCTCTACATTAAATTCCTTGAACTCATAGGCATGCCGAAACTCGTTACCACAAGCTTCGTATGCATACAGACATTTGTATGGCTTTCTGTTTGTCGTATTTCCTCATTTCCTTCATTCATTCATAACTTCTCAAATTTCTCTCTCTCGTTCTCTCGCCTCATTCCTATTACTCCTTGCTGGCAGCAACCAACAAGACAGACTTCAATATCTGGCGGAATCAAACCCAAAGGATGAAATTAATTTTGACATCAGAGTACGTGGAGCGCGAAACAATAAAACAGAGAGTTGGAGATGATGGAGGAGGGGGTGGAGGACGTAGGCGACAGCACCTTTAACAAGAAGGAGTTAGAGAAAGATAGAGAACAGACACACAAGACGGTGCCAGCGAAATTACTTGGAATAAAAATCAAGAGGCAAAGAGGAGGAAGAAGAAGCCTTGGCTGTGCGAGCAGACAGGTTGTAATGTGGGGTCAGGTTAGCTCGTCTTACACAGGTTACTTGTTAGTCAACATCGATCTTGATGATGATCATGATATAATAATAATAATAATAATAATAATAATAATAATAATAATAATAATAATAATAATAATAATAATAATAATAATAATATCGCATGGCCTCGGATGACGGGTGCAAGCTTTGTAATTTGACACCCAGAGGGTAGCTTGCATGTCGAAATTCGTTGTTCCTTGAATCACTATGAAAGTCAAGGCGGTTAGATATCTAAGCTCCTTGAACACTATAGCACTTTCTTGTAGAGAAATGAGGAACTTTGTGTTGGCGGAAACTCCCGAGATTAATGTTGCCATTATGAACATAGCCTACTGAATTCAAATGGGTTCTTTGAGATGCCAACATCGTATGACATGCGTGTCGTATTTTTGCCGCCTTTCAAAAATCACTTACCACGGCCAGGAGCGAACCTGCAATCTTGGGGTTGGTAGACCGACACGCTATCCACTAACCCACCGTGGCAAGCTATGATGATGATGATGACGGCGATCTAGTAAAATAATTGCTCTTCAGTCAATCAACACATAATATAATAGATTTGGTGTGCTCTTTTCACTTCGTTGTGACACATGTAATAGGCCTACTTACGTGATCCCTTTTTAATAAAATATACTGAAAAAGTTTATTTAGGTCGTCAGTTCACAAGATAAGTGCTTGTGAACGAAATACATTGAAAGTATACTTGGTCGAGCACTTGAGACCTCTCTCTCTCTCTCTCTCTCTCTCTCAGGTAGTAGGCTCATTTGTGATGGAGTAAGATGCCTTATAAGGTAATTTAATTACTGGAAAAGATTCTACAAGCATAAAGATAAATAATGCATTTAATAACAACAAGAATAGTGACGTAAAATATGAAATGATAATACCAGTGGACCCGTCAGACGTGGTCGTGCCCGAGTAAATAAAGCGGTTTCAGCACACATATTTGAATTTTCGATGAACTATATACTAAGTGACATTTCACATTGCTTCATTTCCATGGAAGCCTACGTCAAATACCAATAATTCGACATCACCACCACCTATGGTACAAAAACATAACTATGAATTATTCTCAGAAAGTCAATTATTCATGAACTTTTCAGAAGAAGCCACTGCCAAGGGAACGGGCTTGGGAGAATTAGTGGGGAAGGAAGACCCTATTGAGCTGAGACTTTAGTTTTCAATAAGGCTAGCGTATTCCATGATGACAGTTTTTGTTTTGTTGACTGTATCTTGTGGATCTAAAAGAGTGTTCATACTACATTTTGGTTGCTACGCATCTACCGGGTCCAATTGTTAATCTAAACCATACAGGGATCCACTTAAACATACATGAAAACTTTCATTAAAATTGGTCCAGCTGTTTAGGAAGAGTTCAGTGACATACACACGTACAAAAGAATTATAATCAGTTAAATGTGCCAAATAAGGCCCACTTAACGTTTCAATATTTTTTTGTATTTTTGCTAGAAGGCGAAAAAATCTCAGCATTGTCCTGGATTTAACTTGAAGACAAGCAGTAACAAAACCAAGTGTTGAAAATTAGAAGCACTGGAAAATATGTCATTAATAATACAATATTTAAAATGTAAGTAACGGGCCTTATTAGGAACACTCGTTCCAAATAAGGCGCACTACATGCTCCAAATAAGGCCCACTACATGTTCCAAATAAGGCGCACTACATGTTCCAAATAAGGCCCACTACATGTTCCAAATAAGGCGCACTACATGTTCCAAATAAGGCCCACTACATGTTCCAAATAAGGCGCACTACATGCTCCAAATAAGGCCCACTACATGTTCCAAATAAGGCGCACTACATGCTCCAAATAAGGCCCACTACATGCTCCAAATAAGGCGCACTACATGTTCCAAATAAGGCCCACTACATGTTCCAAATAAGGCGCACTACATGTTCCAAATAAGGCGCACTACATGTTCCAAATAAGGCGCACTACATGTTCCAAATAAGGCGCACTACATGTTCCAAATAAGGCCCACTACATGTTCCAAATAAGGCCCACTACATGCTCCAAATTAGGCGCACTACATGTTCCAAATAAGGCCCACTACATGTTTCAAATAAGGCCCACTACATGTTCCAAATAAAGCGCACTACATGTTCCAAATAAGGCGCACTACATGTTCCAAATAAGGCCCACTACATGTTCCAAATAAGGCCGATATGTAAATGAAAAGCGATAAAAGGAAGCAGATTGAGCGGAAAATAGCAATACAATATATTAATCTACAAATCACATTGTTTGAAATTATATACACCAGGTTTATGTATGTTACATTTCAAAAACCTGAAAAAGGTTTATTAAATACTAAGAAATAGTAGTAAAAGGGGTTTCGGACGCCGTTTACAACTCAACTGAAGCAAACATCACGGAATCGTTCGCTTCAACTGTTGTAGTTTCTAGTCTAGCCGTTGAAGGCTAGTAACTATCAGAAACACTAGAAATCTTGTAGAATTTCGAACATTCTGCTAATAAAATCACAGATGGGCCTTATTAAGAACCGGGCCTTGTTTGGCTCAAGTACCAGTATATAAATATAACTTATATCTCCAACAGTTGATTACTGGTATTAAGTATGTTTACATCTCATCTAATAGGTTGGACTATTCTCTGAAAAGTATTCTTCCTTATTTTTCATCTTTCAAATGTTTATGCAATGATAATTGGGTAAAATACTAGAGCTTACATTAGGTTATATTAACGCTGTCAGTTCATCGAAAACAATCTCATGGATGACCATATTTGTGAAACTATTGAAGACATATCGTATTCTTTGGATAAAGCTCTTCCATATACACTGCTCAACAAACGTTTGGACTACCATCATCAATTGTATGTTCACGCTGCCATAGAGCTCTTACCCCAAGATAAACAGAGCATGATTGCCTCCTCCTTGTGTGGGGAGAAATACTTAAGACTGATACTGATCATCATGATATACAGTATTTCAATGTTTTTGTTTTCAAAAGGTACACTTAAGAAGCGAGTTCGCTTTGTTTTTATACCATTTCATCGTCATCTAACCACGATTGTTATTGTTTTCACAAGGACTGATGTTTAGTTTGTTAATACGTTATTGTATAAACCTCAATGGGTTTACTATAAGAAGTCATTGTAGTAAAATACAGTGAAACTTGGATAATTCGAACCTCAAGCGTCCAGATAAAAAATTCAAATTATCCAAAAATTCGAATTAAGAAAGTTCTTTGAAAAGGGTAGAGAAAGTATTCAAATTTTAAGTTTTCATCCAAGAACCTTGATTAAACATAACATTACATAGGTTTTTAACAAGTGAAGTGTTTATATACTATGTATTACTGTACTTTTACATAATGATTTACGTTCAACAAAGCAGATTAACAGGCAACGGTACTGTATAAAGGCTGTATCGTGAATAAACACAAAAGTTTCAAATGATAAAATAAAACTAAAATGTACTATTCACCTATTTAACAACAGTAGTAATCCAGCAATGTAGTTAAGTCGTAGAGAAATCAACTGTTTTTCAAAAACGTTTGAGATTTTTACCTGTTTCTTACAATTAAGTGTCTAGGCCATCACAAATGTATCTAACAAATTTAATGAACGGAAAACAGAATCACTTACGTCATTTTTACAAAAACGGCTAACAGTCGAGTAGGGGCCGCATGCCAATGATACGTCGTTTTTCAGGAATTCCTGACCCAACTGTTTGGATTGCAATCGCCTTTTTACACGTAAAAACTTCGAATTATCCAAAATATAATTCGAATTAACCACGATTTTTTTAGCATTGATTGTATATAAAATGCTAGGGACCAAGAGAAAAATTCGAATTAAAGAAGATTTCGAATTATAGAAGTTCAAATTAGCCACGTTCTACTGTACATATATTCCAAACTTTTGTTGAGTGGTGTAGTTGTTACCATATTCTGAACGCTAGATCATAATGTATGTATGACGTTAGTAATTGACACCCTTGGGACGGTCAAACGGAGAATTACTTTCCCTCAAACAGTCTTGGTTGATTGGTTCCTTAATTTAGGGGCTGCGACAACGCGGTCATGTAGCCCCGTGTACTTTGGGTGTGTGTAGAATATGTCTGATTACCGGTGTATTAGTGTGTGATATCCGTTTTTAATTCAAGTACCGCGACATTTATGGAAGACCATTAACCGCATCCGTACAGGACATGGAGTTTGTGCGTACAACCTGCACAAATGGGGAAAGCGGCCAGACCCCTGCTGTGATTGTGGGTCACCAAACCAGACCATCAGGCACATTGTTGAAGACTGCAAAATAAGAGCATACCTAGGTGACCCTATCGACTTTTTCAGGGCTACACCATCGAGCCTGGACTGGATCAATAGTCTGGACATAAGGTTATAGGTCGATATATGTGCTTGTATGTACTTTTTATTATTATTAATATTATTTGTTATTATGATTGTGTTTTTTGTGTTTCATGTGTAATGCCATACGCTAAATAAATAAATAAATTCAAGTAATGCCTGCAGACGATAATTTCAATTAGTTCCAACTTTCGCTACCAAATGCTACCGTCAACGATACCTAGCAGTAAAGTTGGCTAGTAATAGATGCCATCGCAACCAGCGCCTGGTGACGAACATGGGAACTTACGTGTATTAATCAAACCTTACCTACAAATTTTGCTTCACGCAAGTTGAGTTAGTGGAAGGTTCTTTTACATGCCATAAATCTATGACCTGGGCCCAACCGCTTTACTTATCCTCTGAATGAAGGCATACTGAGGGATTTTAACGCTCTTAAAAAACCGACGACTTCGGCCGGGTTTGAACCCGCGATCTTGGGCATAGAAGCTCAGCATGCTACCAACTACGCCACCGAAGCTGCTCTCAAACAGTCTAATGACCAAAGTTTGGAACACGCGAACATTTTGGTATGTTTTGGCTTCAGAGTGGGAAAAGAGAGGGGAAGTTTCTAATGAGCTATCACAGGCGCAATCAGACTATGAATTATCGACAGGGTAGATCACACTGGAGTCAAAGGAATGCGCGATTTTATCGGCGCCCAAACTATTGATTTTATCCACAATTTGCATTGTAGGCAGATTTGACATAATGTATTACACACTAAAGTACATGGGGCTGTTGAAAAGAAATGTTATTAGCCTCTAAATGGAACAATATGAACATCAGAAAGCAAAAATCAAAATTTAAAGCAAATGCAGAAATCGAACACAAAAAATCAAAAATAAAAAACAACATTCAAAGCAAATGCAGAAAACAAACACAAAATCAAAAACAAAAAAACAAAATTCAAAGCAAATGCAGAAAACAAACACAAAAGTAAAAAAAATATATTTAAAAACCAGAAAGCAAACACAAAATTATACAAAAAATTCAAAAACAAAAGCAGAAAACAAACATAAAATCTAAAACAAAAAACAAAATTCAAAAACAAAAGCAAAATCAGAAAACAAAAAAGAAAAAATCAAAAACAAAAGCACTAAATAGATTTTAAATTATTTTCCCTCCCGTACTGGGCCATAAATTCCGTATGATCGCAAATAATCAGAAGAGATGTCCTACTCATTGCAACGCTACGTTACTAAAGTGAGCTGCTCTCTTCACAGATCCAGCGCAAGAAGAGGGGTGTGTTATGGTAATTAGGGGCTGATATATGTAACGTTCTTCGTGTCGTGTCGTGTGGTGTGGTAATTGCAAACAAGTTCCAAGTGATTTTCCTCCACGTCCTAACTTCTTATGACAAAGATGACGAGCAACATTCTGCTAGGTTTTGTGCGTTGCACATCAGTAGCACAGATGTGACTGTGGAGTTAAGATGGCCGTGTATAGGTTACTAAAGGAGTGGATTAGGGTAGCTTGGATTGGGGCAGTGGTTTCCAACTGGTGGCCCGCGAGGCGAGTTTTTGCTGCCTGGGGAAGCTTTTAGAGAAAATAAAGTAAGTAAGTTATTGTCGCCTCCGTAGCGTAGCGGTCAGGATGGTTAGCTGCCACCCCGGAGGTCCTGGGTTCGATTCCCGGCTCTGCCACGAAATTTGAAAAAGTGGTATGAGGACTGGAACGGGGTCTACTCAGCCTCGGGTGTTCCAAATGAGTAGAGGGGGTTCGATTCCCACCTCAGCCATCCTCGAAGTGGTTTTCCATGGTTTCCCACTTCGTCTTCGGGCAAATGCCGGGATGGTACCTTCTTCAAGGCCACGGCCGCCTCCTTCCCTCTTCCTTGCCTATCCATCCTCACCTTCCATTACCTTCCCTCATGAGGCCCCTGTTCGCTTTGCAGGCGAGGCCGCCAGGGCGAGGTGCCAATCACACCTCACCAGTTGTATCCCCTCCGATTAAATGTTCCCAGCTCTTGGACACTGCCCGTAGAGGCGGTAGTGGTGAGTTCCCTCGCTGAGTCCGTGGGTTACAACAACCTGGAGGGTAAACGACTAAGAAAAGAAAAAAAAAAGTAAGTTATTGTTGTTTTAAGGGGCGGAACTATAAGAAATAAATTTTCAAAAATCTTGAAAGAATATTTTTCATTGTTCGTCTTAAAGTGCTATGTATTTCTATTCGGCAAAAATGAACAAAGTAATTTGATAAAGAATTGATGGCGAACCGTTATACAACGCAACGCATCACACAGTGCAGGACCCGAGGACCCGACAACAGCTGGTCATTGACCTCCCTCCACTTAACTCATGGAATAATGAACCCATTTTTAGCCTATTTTCATTTATGAAAAAATTGGCTTATGTCCGTATGTGTGTCTGTGTGTGTGATTCATGTGTCGTCGTCCCCCCCCCCCCTAACAAAATCTAAACGGCAGGAGAGATTTAAATGAAACTCGGTAAGTTCATAGCACTATTCCGAACGAACCCGACCATGTCCTTCAAATTTTGTTAGTCTCACTAATTCAAAATGGCGGCTGTGCGAAATATTTCACCAGCATTCAATATCTCCGAAACTATTACTGATATCACCCTGAAAGTTTGTACGGTGATGAAGGGTCCTACTAGAAGTCCACCTATGAGACTTTCAAAAACCTGGTAACTGAAAAAACCAACATGGCGGCCAAGCAAAGTTGAGACTTTTAAATGTACTTTTCTCGCGATTTAACCATCCAAACGCAATAAAACTTGGTACAGCATATGTTTATACACATTGTAATGCACTGGCTTCTAATTTAGTTCAATTTTTTACATAACCTCAAGATGGCGGCTGTGCGAAATATTTCACCGGCATTCTACATCTCCGAAATGATTACTGATATCACCCTGAAAGTTTGTACGGTGATAAAGGGCACTAATGCAAGTTTACCTATGTAACTTTCAAAAACCTGTGAAGTACAAAACGAACATGGCGGCGAAGCGAGGTTGAGACATTTTAATAGACTTTCCTCGCGATTTAACCATCTGAACGCAGTGAAATATGGTACAGTAAATGTTTATACATATTGTAATGTACTGGCATCAAATTTAGTTCAATTGTTTACATAACCTCTAGATGCCGGCTGTGGGAAAATAGGCTGCATAGTTCGTCACGGAACTACTTGTTAATATTGATTCAAAGAAAACTTATTACTACCAAATTGTCCTTTTGTAAGTATTGTTTTGATAACATTATTAATTTCAGTGTCTAGTTTTTTGGCTCTGTTGGCCATTTTGATATTAATTCATATAAACTTACATTGTTGAGTGTTCTTCATCAAAACTAATTTTTTCTTAGTATCTTTAATTTCACTCCTCTATAGAATTGTTTAATTGAAATCGAATCCCTCTGATTACTGGGGTAGGATTTTCAGTTGAAAAAATCTGTGGTATCATGAAGGGCATCCAGTCTCAAGTTTTATGAAAATTAGCCTATTATTATAGTGCGGCCCGCAACCAAACCCAAAGTTTCCATTTTGGCTCTCAAGCCCTTTTAAGTTGGCAACCACGAGATTAGAGCATATGGTGGTAATAATAATAATAATAATAATAATAATAATAATAATAGTCCAACTGAATCTGGCAAAGAAGCACTCATTAGGTAATAATGTTCTGCCTTATTATCAATATTCCTGGCACTGTTCTGGAGAACGATACACATAAGATACTCTGGGACAGGTCAGTGATTAGCCTGATTACAGATAGACCTATATCAGCAAACATGCCGGAAATTATTCTTATTTATAAAGTGCACAAGATAACCCTTTTATAGACATTGCAATCCCTAACTCGCATAATATCCAACACATTCATGCTGAGAAAGTGATGAAATACATGCCTCTGGCTGAGGAGATTCGACAGATGTGGCGACATGAATATGCTACTGTATTGCCTATTATAATATCTTCCACTGCGATCATACCAAAGTCGCTGAAGGCCACTCTCGATAAACTGAGACTCCACAATAATCTGCATATCAGTATACAGAAAATAGTCACAGAGGCAGATGATACAACTCCACTACTCTTAAGTCAGCAAGAGACTCAAAATCAGGTGCGCAGTGATTAGGATTGATTCAATGCCTGGTTGTCCAAGCCACTGCACGGGAGACATCCCTATGAAGTCATCCAAACTCACGTCGACAAGCTAGCGTCGACCTTTTGGCTGATTTCTGGGCAAATGTTTCCTGAAACAGAAGGCTTTAAGTTGGCTGTTCAGGACCAGGTTGTCCCTACGAGGAACTAATTAAAGTTCATCATCAAGGATGCAATTGTGCAAGATGACCAATGCAGATACGGTTGCCCAAGATCGGAGACTGTTCAGCATGTAAGTTCAGATTGTCGTCATTTCGCAGATAAGATACACCTTCAACTGCTGAGCCAAGAGAAAGAGCCGAACTATAAATATGCCCTTGAAAGTGTACTGGAAAATGACAGCTTTACCTTGTACTTGGATCTTACTGTACTGACAGACCAGTCAGCCATGCACAACATACCTGTCTGGTTCTTGTTGACAAATGTATGATGCGCAAAACATTCATAGATGTGGCAATCCCAAACAGTGGCAACATGCTAACAAAACATGTTGATAAACTGTCAAAGTATAAAGAGCTTTCAGAACTGATCAGGAAGAAATGACACATGGCACAAGTCAGGACAGTGCCTATTATCATCTCCAGCACTGGCGTGATTCAGAATAACTTAAAGGAATCTCTCGCAGAGTTGGAATTAGACCCAGGATTTAAGACAGTCATACTTTCGGCGTGTCGCACAATAAGGCTATTCTTGGCCAATCAAGCCTGAAGGAGTGAGGGAAAAGTGTAAATCTACCAAGGAATGCAGTCACCGAGAATTTACTCCTTATGATGTATATCTGGGATTGTACGCTAAATATTTTCTTTCCATCAAATATACTGAGACTGTGTAAGCGCATGTGAAAAATATACAATAATTTGAAACCCAAAGAAGCATGGACACAAGAAAGAAGACAGACATATAGCAAAAAGGATGAGGAATTTTGTGAAGATGAGATAAACAAGAAGATGAATACTAACTAATGGTCCTATGTGTTCCTTAGGGTCCAAACGAATAATAATGATAATAATAATAATAATAATAATAATAATAATAATAATAATCTGTCTGTTAGGTAGTCAGCCCGAAGGCTGGTTGGATCCTCAAAAAGCACCGCCGTTAGGTTATGTGGGTAGATACTTACAAAAACCCAGGGCAGTGCTATATTGAGGCGTACTAGGCAAGATGAGGAGCGAGTTAGTTTGCCATTGCTTTCCTCACTGAGTCAGAACAGCAGTACTAACCCTATGAGTAGAACCTTTCACAGCATCCATAGGCACTGACTGTGCCCTGAATGTCATTACTAAGCACCACCCATACCTCAGTAGCTTCCATATAATCACAGCCATTTTTATTTGATTTATTTGATTTATTTTCACTGCTACACTTAGAGCTTAAGAGCTCCTTTACAGTAGCGCCCTACATAAAATAAGGTTAGGGCTTATAAAAATAAAACATTTCACCTACATTCACAATATAAATAATCATAGTCTAACAATTATAGTAACAAAAATATAGTAACAATACAATAATAATAATATTACTAATGATAATGGAAAAATTATATACAAAAGAGTGAGAGTGCATACAGACTATCAGCCCGAAAAACAAACACCATATACTGTACAAGAAGAGCTATTGAAATAGACAGGTTGTCAGCTATTGTCCCTGTGTTATAATTGAACTTTAAAAAAGTATTTTAACATAATACAGTAATCAAATGTGAGAGGTATACTGCTCCAAGAAGCGGGATGAAAGATGTCTTTTGAAAGCTGCAGTGCTTGCAATGTTGACGAACTTATATAAATCGAAGGTGTTGAAGAGGCGTGAGGCGGTGCAAACAAAAGATTTATTGAACTTCATGGTTCGGTGTATAGGAATCTGGAGTGTTAATTTTGTGTATCTATTTTCACGATTATGAACAGAATGCATTGGTGTAAAGGAATAGTAGAGATATAACGGGGTCTTGGTATGTAATATTTTATGTGTCAGAATGGCAACTGATAACTGCCTGCGCTCGTGGAGTTTCAGCCATTTCAGCTGCACGTAGTAAGGTGTGATATGTTCATCTCGCCTTACATCTAGAATGTACCGAACACATGCATTCTGGACTCTTTGTAATTTGATGTTCTGTGTTTCTGGTAAATCATTGTATACAGCAGAGCCATAATCAATGAATGGAAAGATGAGAGTTTGGACGAAGGAGACATCGGTGACAAGTCACATTTTACTCTAGCCTGTGCCAACAGACAAATGCAAATGTAGGCCTACTGCATTCATCAAGAGATGGCAAACAGGCCAACAATAATAATAATCCGGGAAATATTGGGCCCTAAACTCACAGATGATGGATATCGTCTGCAATCACAGAGAGATACTCCAACATCGAGTCAGATTTTTGCAAGTGATGACTGAGATTCTACGGCCACATAATGAGAGTGGATGATGACCGACTAACAGAACAAAAATTGGCTTACTTACGGAAACTTAAAGTGACAACAGTCTGGGTTACCCAAGTCCAAATTAATCTCGAAAGTGCCAACATCACACCAATAGACATAGACGATCAAATGACATTCCGACATAAGATCCACAGTTGGGAAGTCACACATAAAAATCGACCAAGGAGACCAGGGAATGGATGGACGGAGGAACATCGAGGGAGTTCTGGAGGAACAAGAAGAACGGTAACAGATCATAATTTGCTTAATGTGATCCATTTGGTCCAAGCAATGTAAATAAATAAATAAATAAATACATTTTTTTAATTTTTTTTTTCGAGGGAAACCGTGGGGAAATCTTCAAAAGACAGATTGCAAGCTTCCGGACTTACAACTGTGCAGGATTCTTTCCTACTAAAAACCCACAAACCCTATACTTGGCTTAAGGCCACCCCGGAACTGCCTGTTCAGCCTTACTTCAGGGTGGAGCCACTGTTACGACCAGAGGTCTCAGTCAATTTCATTAAATGTGATGATAATGAAATTACTCATCATCATCTTCACTGTCTTCAGCAACCAATCTTGTCGGTTCCTCTTCTTTTTTTGTTTTCAGCAGCTCAGAGATGTAGACAGCACTCTGTGCCCAACTTTCTCTGCTGCTGAGCATTTTATCCACCACGTTGTCTGGTGTAATGACACCAACTTTTGTCTCCAGAAGCCTTCGAAGATTTCTCCACCTCAAGCATGCAAAGAATGTGTGCTGAACATCGTCCCATTGATCATCACAATAACGACACCGTGAACTCAGTGAAATTCCCATTCGATGGAGGTATGCTTCATAATAACCATGGCCAGAGAGAAACATGGTAATGTAATAATTAACCTCACCATGTCCCCTCGACAACCATGGCTTCAGTTGCTTGATGAGCCTAGCGGTCCACCTGCCACGATGTTCACGTTCCCATTCTTCCTGCCATTCCACAAGAGATCTGTCTCTTTCCTCCCTCTAATACATATAATAATAATAATAATAATAATAATAATAATAATAATAACAATAATAATAATAATAGCCAAATGGGACTGGTTCATTGAGGACACATTGAGTTTGGTAGGACATATACTATACTGAGACAACCAGTTAGATATGGAAGGAAGGGTTGAGGACGAGATCTGTAGGGGTAGAAAAATGTTATAATATGTTGAACAGGTTGCCTCGTATGTAAAGTGTTGTATCTATGTAGAGATGAAACGTTTAGCTCACGACATGGAAGGCTAGAGGGCTGCATCGAACCAGTCAAAATACTGAAGACTGTAAAAACATGTGCGTCTCCTGACCCGCGGGGGCAGTTGCTTCAGCCATAACGCAACTGATTCCCTGAAGTGACTCAAATTCCTCTATACGTTTACTACAGTACATTCTTGTGGCGAGTTGTAGACTGATGGACTGAGTATTGGTTCCGGCAGCAGTAACACTCTGCCTACTTGCTGCTGGTTGCCATGGAGACCAAGAAGGGACGAAGTTTCTCCCCTCTTATCCTGTACATTCCTCCCCACAGCCCTTCACTCCTGTATTCCAATATCGCCCTCTCCATTTGTTCAGGTTCTTTAAAGAAAAAAAAACACATTTTGTCCCATATTTGCTAACAAATTCCTTTAATTTACTTTATTTGGAGTTTCGTTTTTTATTGATCTTCTTCTTCTTTTCTATCTCAGCCGTTTTCCACGCCAAATAGGATCATATGTTACTTTGCTGGAATCTTCTCTTCCATAAATGTCTATCCCATGTTTGCTCTTTTTTCCATCCTTTTTACAACTGGTAATAAGTGGTATTCGGTTAATCGAATAAACGACTGTCCGTTCATTAATCGATTAATCGATTAACTGAATAATTGAATAATCGACTAACCAAAGAATCGATTAATTGATTAGTAGACACGTGATAAGAAAAGAAGAGAGGTCATCGCTTAAGTTGAGTTACGCTTATTTTCAGAATCATGAATAGAAATCTATACAAGTTACTTTTTTTACTAAATATACAAAGTTTCCTTCCTTGTTTATGTTAACAATAACCAAATAAGAGTCAGTGATAGTGGAAGGATAAACAATCAAATTAGGAAAGGTTTCGAAAAATCTTCTTTTGACTGTAAGTCTGTTAGATATTGTCAATCAATTATTATTACATTACATTACATTATGCGAACCGGCCAAAACAAAGGACCACGCAAATATCATTTCATTTCCTTCTCATAGTTCTATCTTCCTTTCTCTTCCTCCACACTTCCTTCATTCTTTCAGAGTGTTGCGCCTTCTCTCTGCTGTCCATCTTCCTCCCCTGGGTTCCTTCTTTTCTCCCACAAGAACCTTTATGTCGGAAAGAATTTCCCTGAACTGTGTTCTGTCTCGACAGTCGTCATCTGTATTTTCTAGCCTCCGGAGTTCTTCCTTCATCTGCTTGGTGCAACCTCCTTGGCTCTTCAGATCCATTCTAACCATATGCCCAAAGAAACGTAAACGTCTTTTCCTAATTGTTGTTTCCAGGTCTTCCACCCTTTCATATATCTCCTTGTTTGATCTTAGTCTGTAGGTTCCCTGTACCACTTTTGGGCCGTAAATCCTCCGCAATATCCTCCTTTCAATCTTCAGAAGCTTTTCCAGGTTCATCAAATTTGCCGTCTCACCACCACCATATAAAATCACCGGTTTTACCACAGCATTGTAGTGTTGTAGTTTGGCATTATTATTATTATTATTATTATTATTATTATTATTATTATTATTATTATTCTTTCTTTTTGCGTTTTGCCCATTATAGAGCGCGCTTGAACTTGTTTTTCGGCTTGATGATATTCGCCTTCCTATCTTCCCAAAATCTCTTCATGAAGTCACTGTGCTGCTTCTTCCGTTCTTCTGTCCACTTGGTTCCAGTCCTGCCACTAGTTTTCACCCTAAACTTGTGCTTTGTTACTGCGGTCCTGAAGACTTTGCGGTTTCTCAGAATATTTTCTCCGATGTTCAACTCTTGCAGGTCCTCTCTTGATTCATCCAGCCAGGCTATCCTTGATTTCTGAGAATTTATTACATTGAATAACCTTTTTGTAAGTCTATAATCGTCCATCCTGAAGAGGTGTCCATAAAATGTTAACGTCTTTTTCGTACCGTGTTGCTGAAACTATCTGTGTGACGGTATAGGTCTGAATTTCGTCTTTTAATCCAAATTCCGTTTTCTTGTGTGGGGCCGAATATTTTTCTAAGAATTTTACGTTCTTGCTTTTCTATATTTGCAATTTTAGAATGACCTCCTAAAGCTATGGTTTCTGAAGCATATAGAGCTTCCGGTAGTACAACTGTTTTGTAGTGTTTCAGTTTTGCATTATGTGACATTACTCTTTTATTATAGTGATCCCATGTTAGTCTGAATGCTCTATGAAGTTTTGAGGCTCTTTCTGTGTTAGCCAAACTGTCCAATCCTGACGGAAGAATTATTTCTCCAAGGTATTTAAAAAAATTCTACTTGTGAAATTGCTCCATACGCTGTTTCTATTTTTTCTTTCTTCTTCTTTTGCTGAAAATTCTTCATGTACTTGGTTTTTTCAAATGATATTTGAAGGCCTGCTTGTGATGCTATTCTGTATAATGTCTCAATAGCATGCTTAGTTTCTTCTTTGTTCCTAGTGATAATTGCTAGGTCATCTGCGAAAGCCAAGCATTTCACATTGATTTTGTTTCCAGCAGTTCCTATGCTAACGCCTTTGATGTTCTTTTCCCACTCTCTGATGACTTTATCTAGAACCAGGTTAAATAGAAGGGGTGAAAGTCCGTCTCCTTGGCGAACACCTGTTCGTACTTCAAAAGAGTCAGAAATTTCCCCAAGAAACTTCACCTTCGATGTTGTATTGGTGAGAGTCTGACAAATCAGTTCTCTGGTCTTCCTGTCCACTTGAAGTTCTTCTAGCGTCTCAAACAGGGTCTGCCTGTCCACAGATCATATGCTTTCTTTAGGTCCACAAAGGTGACAATTGTGGGGTTGGATCTGCGGATCTTCAAAATCATCTTCAGATTCCATATCTGTTCAGCACATGAACGCCCTTTTCTAAAACCCGCTTGATATTCACCAATCAAATGGTCTGTTTGTTTCTCTAGTCTGTTCAGAAGAGCTTTAGATAGGATTTTATAGGCCACAGATAATAGGGATAGACCTCTATAGTTGTTTGGATCAGTTTTGTTACCTCTCTTGTGCAATGGATGTATTAACGCGCACTTCCAGTCCTGTGGGATCACTTCTGTTTCCCAAATTGCTTTTAAAATTGCGTGGATTCTTCTGGTGACCTCTTCCCCACCGAGTTTCAACATTTCAGCGGTAATACCGTCTTCTCCCGGTGCTTTGTTGTTTTTAAGAGATTGAATGATTTCAGCTGTTTCTTCCATTGTCGGTGGATGTGAATCTGGATTCGGTGCAGGCTTTTCAAAGTGCATTTTTTCTTTCGGTGGGTCACAGTTGAGTAGGTCCTGGAAGTAATCTGCTAAGATCTTGCAGTTTTCCTTGGTGTTTGTTTCTAGTGAGCCATCTGGTCTACTGAAACATATGCTAGGTGGTTGATAACTAGACAGACTCTCACGGAATGTCTTATAGAAACTTCTGGTGTTGTTTTTTAGGAAATCCTGTTCTATCTCTATGAGTTTATTCCTGTCGTATGTCCGCTTCTCCCTGCGGATGATCTTAGCTGTTGATTTCTGGATCTTAAGGAATAATTCCCATCGTTCAGTTGTCTGATGTCCGTTCCATTTATTCCAGGCTTTAATTCTGTCTTCAATTGCTTTATCACAGGTTGTGTTCCACCATCTGTGTTTCCTTTTCCTTGGGGGCTGCCCTAACTTCTGTGCTGATGTCAGAATTGAGTTTCCTAAGTCCCTCCAGTCTTTGGGATTTTGCTCTTTTATGGCCTGAAGAAATTCTTTGGCGTTCTGCTTGAGGTGCTCCGGATCCACTCTTAGTAATCTCTTAGTTTTTGGTTTGGATCTATTAGGCTGGAATTTCACTTTGATTTGGCTTAAGTAGTGATCAGAGTCAATCACTCCCCTGCGCACTCTAACATTTAGGATTTCACATATGTTCTGTTTGGACACTGCTACATGATCAATTTGGAATTCTCCTAGTGCTGGATTTGGTGATTTCCATGTTTTCTTCTTGTGTGGAGACCTGGTGAAATATGTAGACATGAGCCTCAAATTAAAGGATTTACAGCAATTTATCAGATGCTCACCATTCTGATTTGTTCTCCAATGTGCTGGATGATGACCAACTATGGACCTATACTTCTTTTCTCTACCAACCTGTGCGTTAAAGTCACCGAGTAAAATTTTCACATGATGTTTAGGAATTTTGCTGATGGTTTCCTCAAGGAGTTCCCAAAAGTCTTCTACTTTCTGAGGGTTTTTAGGTAGATTTCATTAGAAAGCTAACTATTGCAATGGGTCCCATGTTTCGACTTCCGGAAAATTTCGACATATCTTCGCGTTTCACATCCCCCAGACCCCAAAACCACCGTCAGTTCAAAAGTTTATATATAATTTATGTATATATATATATATGTATATATATATATATGTATATCAGTTTCTTGTGGACACGATAACTGCCGTAATTTTGCACCAATTACTTCGAATTTTTTACCGAAGATGTATACCTATAAAATCTCGGTCGAGTTCGTTACTGGGCTAAATCGGTCGAAGGGGGTGAAAATGGGGGGCTTTTTTCGAAAAAGTGAAATTTCGCTATAACTCTCTTAATACGTGCAATATCGAATCCATTCAAACTTCATAATATGTGTCGGATAAGTGCCAAAAATTTATGTCAAATAATATTTTTGATAGCACCAACCATTGACCAAAGGGGTGGAAAAAAGTGGGTTTTTCGGGAAACATTAATCATATCTCTCTTAATAGGCACAATATCAAAACCGTACAAAATGGACAATATTCCCCTAATAATTACCTAAAACTTTTGTCTGAAAGAATTTTTGATATGACCCACCATTACGCCAAGGGACGAGAAAAATGATTTCGGAATTATAAGAAAATGCCAAGAGCTATCAGTGGTTGCCATGGCAACACTACTAAATTGATGAGGCATGGACCATCAGACGTTGCCATGACAACGCACTTGCACGAGATCAGATTCAGTATTTCCATCTGATTAAGTGGTTGGTTGGTTCTTAAGTTTAGGGGCTGCGACAACGCGGTCATGTAGCCCCGTGTACTTTGGGTGTGTGTAGAATCTGTCTGATAACCGGTGTTAATTGTGATGACTGTATTAGTGTGTGTTATCTGTTTGTTAATTTAAGTACTGCAACTAACAATTTTTCAGATAGTTCCTACTTTTGCCGCCAAGCGCCACTGTCAACGACTACGAGGCCAAGTTCAGAACTGAGCTACTAGACGCCGCCGCAGTCGGCTCTTGGCAACGAACATAGAAACCTAAGAGCGTTGTATACATTCTTAACCTATCCAATTTAGCTTCACACAGGTGCAATTAGTGGAAGGATCTTTAACATGCCATAAATCTATGACATGGGACCGCCGGCTTTACTTCCCCTCCGAAGAAAGGCATACTGAGGGATATTTAACGCTCTTAAAAAATCCGACGGCTTCGGCCGGGTTTGAACCCGGTATCTTGGGCATAGAAGCTCAGCATGTTACCGACTACGCCACCAAAGCCGCCTGATAAAGTGGGAAGCGGCTTCGGTGACGTAACTGGTAGCATGCTGAATGTCTATGCCCAATGTCGCGGTTTCAAAGCCGGCCGAAGTCGTCGGATTTTCTAAGAGCACTAGAATCCCTCAGTATGCTTTCCTTTGGAGGGGAAGTTCCAACGTTCGTTGCGAGTTGATGGTTGGGGTGGCATCTAGTAGCCAAGTTCACAGCTAGGTGTCGTTGACGGTTGTACCTGGTAGCAACATTAGGAACTACTGCTTGAAATTGACCGTCTGCAGTACTTACATGAATTAAGACTAATACAGCCATTACAATTCACACCGTGTATCAGACAGATTCTACACTCACCCAAAGTACACGGGGTTAGATGACCGCGTTGTCGCAGCCCCTAAACTGAGGAACCAACCAGAGGTAGATTTCGTTAGAAAGCTAACTATTGCAATGGGTACCATGTTTCGACTTCCGGAAAATTTCGACATATCTCCGCGTTTCACATCCCCAGGCCCCAAAACCACCGTCAGTTCAAAAGTTATATATAATTTATGTATGTATATGTATATCAGTTTATTGTGGACACGATAACTGCCGTAATTTTGTACCAATCACTTTGAATTTTTTACCGAATACGTATACCTATAAAATCTCGGTCGAGTTCGTTACTGGGCTAAATCGGTCGTTGGGGGGTGAAAATGGGGGGCTTTTTTTTTTCGAAAAAGTGAAATATTGCTATAACTCTCTTAATATGTGAAATATCGAATCCGTTCAACATTCATACTATGTGTCGGATAAAGCCCAAAAATGTATGTTTGAAGAGTTTTTTTTATAGCACCAACCATTGACCAAAGGGGTGGGAAAAAGTGGGTTTTTCGGGAAACATTAATCATATCTCTCTTAATAGGCACAATATCAAAACCGTACAAAATGGACAATATTCCCATAATAATTACCTAAAACTTTTGTCTGAAAGAATTTTTGATATAACCCACCATTATGCCAAGGGATGAGAAAAATAATTTCGGAATTATAAGAAAATGCCAAGACCTATCAGTGGTTGCCATGGCAACACTACTAAATTGATGAGGGATGAGCCATCAGACGTTGCCAAGATAACGCACTTGCACGAGATCAGATTCAGATTTCCATCTAAGTGTGAAGCGGCTTCGGTGACGTAACTGGTAGCATGCTGAATGTTTATGCCCAAGGTCGCGAGTTCAAAGCCGGCCGAAGTCGTCGGATTTTCTAAGAGCGCCAAAAATCCCTCAGTATGCTTTCCTTTGGAGGGGAAGTTCCAACGTTCGTTGCGAGTTGCTGGTTGCGGTGGCATCTAGTAGCCAAGTTCACAGCTAGGTGTCGTTGATGGTAGTACCTGGTAGCAACATTAGTAACTACTGCTTGAAATTGACCGTCTGCAGTCCTTACCTGAATTACAGACTAATACAGCCATCCCAAAGTACACGGGGTTACATGACCGCGTTGTCGCAGCCCCTAAACTGAGGAACCAACCAAAATCTCTGCAGTAGATATAATTTTGCGTGAAGAAGTAACAGACCGTTACATAGTTACACATCAGTGTCGAAACCTAGCATAAGGACAGTGTGACCACAAGTATAAAAATGGACCCCAAATGACAAGAAGGTTACCGTTCCCATAAGACAATAAAATGTTTAAAATAAGCATAAAATGACGAAAAACAAAGTTAATTAAGCTCCAATTATAAAATACCTTCTCGCATTAAATGAGGTCTGATCCTTCTACGAAAATCTGCATATTCTGCCTATTTTCGCCTATCCCCAAGTTTGTCCGGTGAAATCTACCTCCGCCTTCCGGCGTGCCGAGAGGACTTTTTCTTATTGTCATTGTTTATGGGAGCGTGGGCATTAATCAATGTGTATGCCTTGTTGCTTGATTTTATTGAGAGAACGGAGATCCTTTCGGAGGGAGAAGTAAAGTTGAGTACTGAACTGGCTATTGTTTTTCTTACAAAAAACGCTGTTCCAAATTGTGATAAATTATCTCCAATTTTTATAGCTGGTTTCCCCTTATATATCCTAAAGTTTTCTGAATCAAAATGATTTTCGTCTTGGAAACGTGTTTCCTGAATGGCTGCAATTTGAATATCAAATTTATTCAAGGTGTCAATTAAATGTTTAAGTTTCCCAGTTTTGAGCAAAGTGTTCACATTGACTGTTCCGATGAAGTTCTTTTTCTTCGGGCGAAGAGATTTTGAGAAGCTCCGACTCTTCTCAGCATGATGCTCCCGATCCCCCAGAATCCGATGATCGGGAGAACCCGAACTGTATAAGTCCGGGGCCTGGGGTAGTTGCTGTGATCCAATACGATCCATCATGCCAGGTTCACAAGTTGAAAGTGAAAGGTTGGGGTGATCACATGAAATGATCACATGGTTGCAACTCGATTGTTGAGATCGAGAGGTGCCACTCGATGTTCTGCAGCTGTTTATTATTATTATTATTATTATTATTATTATTATTATTATTATTACTATTCTTTCCGATAAGGTCTGCTATGGACCACGCATCAATTTCAATTATTCACTCTTGGTTGTTTTCTCTTCAGTTCTTCCCAATATTTCTTAATTCTTAGACTATGCTGCTTCTTTCTGTCCTCAGACCACTTCGCCCCAGGTTTCCTTTTCACTCTTCTCTGGAATCCTTCAATACTTAACACTTTCTGTCTGTCCACGGTGTCTTCTTCTCTTATATTATTTCTTTCTAAATCATTCTTTATCTCTTGAATCCAGCTAGTCGTTGACCTTTTCTCCCGAAGGTACTTGAATATCCTTTTTGTTAATCTGGAATCATCCATTCTGTAAATATGTCCAAAACTACCAATCTCCTTTTTCTAATCGTTTCTGTTATACTTTCTATAGTCCTGTATATTATATCATTAGATCTTAATTTCCATACGCCTTTTGTTTTCACTAGATTTTTCTCATAATTCTCCTTTCTGATACTTCAAGTTTGTCTAATTTATAATTTATTACTAGGCATTCACTCGCATGTAGGCATTCTGGTTTTACCACTATTATTACCTATTAGACTAATTTCATTTATGAAAAAAAAAAGGCTTATGAGATCACCTTTGGTCCGTGTGTGTGAGTGTGTGTGTGTGTGCGTATGTGTGTGTGTTCACCTAATAAAATCTAAACGGCTGAAGCGATTTTAATGAAACTCGGTGAGGTCATAGCACCATTTTAGACGATTCCGATCGTGTCTTTTAAAGGCCGTTACGTCTCACCAATTCAACATGGCGGCTGTGCGCAATATTACACTGGTATGCAATATCTTCGAAACTTTCACTGTTATCACCCGGAAATTTTGTACGGTGCTAAAGGACACTACTAGAAGTTCATCTGTGAGACTTTCAAAAACTTATTAACTACGAATCAAACATGGCGGCCAAGCAATGTTGAAACATTTAAATAGACTTTTCGTGCGATTTATCCATCCAATCACAGTGAAACTTGGCACAGCAAATGTTCATACACATTGTAATGCACTAATATATAATTTAGTTTAATTGTTTACATAACCTCAATATGGCGGCTGTGCTAAATTTTAAAATTAAGTTTTTATTACTTGTGTATTAACCATGCGATCGAAGTGGACATGTGAATAATGAACCTACGCAATAATCGTCATCTAATAGTACATACTTCTATGGCCTACATATATGAAATCCAACATGGCGACCAGACAAAATATTTAGACGGTTATCAATATCTATTAATTTATGACAGCAATCAAAGTCCATCTTGAGTCTGCGATTTCTCGGTCCTGGTAGTAATTTCCTCCGAGAAATTATAATTGTTGATTAATGTTCTGAACTGGGGTCGATCTTGTACACTTTCCTCTTTATTATTATTATTACTTTTTTGCCCACTCAAAGAACATGTTGGAACTTGTTAACTGGCTTGAAGTCTTTCGCCCTCTTTATCATCATCATAAATCATCTCAAGTTGCCCGGGTGTGTTGTACGAGCCCTTTCCATCTTGTCCTGTCCTCATACCACTTCTCCTCCATCACCTTGCTCCAGTTTAGACCTTTCTTCATCACATCCTTTTAGACTAAATCTATCCATTTACCCCTTGGTCTTCCCACATACCTTCTTCCTTCCACCTCGCTTTCGAACAACCTTCCTGGAGTTCTGTTCACAGGCATCCTTTTCATGAGGTCAAACCACTTGGGAATTGATTTCTGGATCTTCTTAGGAAGGGTTTCTTCTATTCCTAATTCCTCTCTTACTATCTTCGCCCTTTAATCTTCCATAACCTCTTCATGAATTTGCTTTGATTTTCTCTATGTTCCTCCTTTTATTTCTCTCCACCAATTTAGGAACCATCCTGACATTTGCCAAGAATATAAGTGGGAAACTACAGAAAACCTGTGTCATTGTGATGGCTGTATTATTGTGTGTATTTGTAATTCAGGTAAGGATTAGGAAGGAAGTGACCGTGGCCTTAAGTTAGCTACCATCCCAAGATCGCGGATTTAAACCCGACCGAAGTCGTCGGAATTTTAAGAACGTTAAAATCCTTCAGTATGCCTTCCTTCGGAGGGGAAGTAAAGCCGGCGGTCCCATGTCACAACACCTGCTCACGTGCCAAGATCTGAATGACACCTGCAGCCAGGAAGACCTTATGTTGGTCACAGACCGAGGGATAAGAGCTGCAAGAGTTCTGGAAAGGAAGAATTTAGTATGTATCCCGAACACGGAAATATAAATATAATATAATATGACATTGAGAATCTACCACCACAATTGGTAGTGTGTTGCTAAATCTGTAGGTTAGTTGGTTTAGAAACGCTCTATCGTATTCCAACATTCGCTGCTGGGTGACAGTGACGTCTAGTAGCCAAAGTTGGAACTACTTGAAATTGAACTTACATTCATCTTCATTCATTTCTTCTCTCTTGACTCTTCTCGTGAGGTTGGCGTCAGGAGGGGCATCCGGCCGTAGAAACTATCAGCCATGTAGAATTTCATCGCATCTCATCCCCGAACCCGTTAGAGACGGGATTAATAAGGGGTGGGCATAGATCCTACAGATACACCGCGACCAATCACGTAACATTTTGTGCGCAACCGACCGAGGGTTAATTGACCATCATTGGCTAGCTTTTAAAGTGTGCTCAAGATGACAATGAAATTCTACTATCGGGAATTGAGTTCGATATCACAAGAAGTAGATAAATTGTGTGAGTCTAAAATGTGAATTTATATGCAAGAACAGAATTAATCCCTCCATATCTGAAACTCATGTAAATTAGAAAAGCGTTTAATACCTCTCCTACCGGAGTCTTCTCCTCCATAATTGGCAATAGAATATGTAAAGTAAGCAAAATGTAGTTGCAAGTGGTGGGTTACTCAACTCAAGTGCAGCTGGTATTAGAGTGACAGTGCGGGTGATAGCAGTCTCAAGGAGAGCTGAAATGTCTTATGCTGTCTATGTCAAATTTCATTTACCATTTAATCAGAAATTATTATCAGAAACTAATTACATTTCTTTCAGGCATTTAAAAAAATCGTGGATTCTTAAAAAGAATATGGCTTAAGTTAATTGAAGAGCCCGGCGCAAGAACCAGGCAGCTCAAAAATATATAATGTTCCAGGAGGCACAGAGAACTGTATAAAGTAACTATTTATCGAAAGCTGATGAACTGCTATGTCCAAAATGGCGGGTTCAAACCTATGACATGGGCCCACTGGCTTTATTTCCCCTCTGAAGGAAGGCATACTGAAGGATTTTTAACGCTCTTAAAAATCTGATGACTTTAGCCGGTGGCTCAGACGCTAGCACGAGAGACTGCGGTGCCTATGGTCCGGGGTTCGAATCTCAAGTCTGACTCCAATGTATTTTTCTTTGTCAGGCAAATAACAATGTTCTTACTAAAAATTGCTCAACAGTTTGTCTTTTTTTCTTTTACGAACACTGTTGATTTTTATAATATTTATATCAAGCAGTAAAGTATTAGTATGCCACGTTTTTTCAGGTAATAGCTCTTAATTAAATAAAATCCGTGTAATTTCTGGGGCCACTTTGCCGTTAAATTAAAAAAAAAGATAAATACATGGAAGATAAAAAGCGCGACAGTCTTTGAAACGAAAGGACAGAAAACACCAAGGCACATGGACCAGAGATAGACGAATTAATTAGGAGAACACGAACTTCACACGGCCCTATTGCAGGTGGTAGGCAACCCGCATGGCTGTTGTGTATTCAAGTGAAACACGCTGTACTTCATTTGGGTAGGAAAAAAACATGTAATACAATATAGTACGCCCTTCCTAGGCCTACATATTTTACACAGTTATATTATTTTTGCCCAAAACTTGGCCACTGCCAATGCTTTTTCTGTTCCTTGACGAAGATCGTCTTCTGTACAGGTGGCTGGACATAGTCGACATTGAAACAGTCTGGTCTTCTTCGCAGTCACATTGAATATTATCTTGCTAAATTAGACTTTGATCTGCCAAATCCAGATCTCAGTATAACTTGTTCAAGGACTTCCAACATTGTCATAGCCAGGAGGTAAGGATTCAGATACTATTTTCCAACCGGGGGGAAGGTAGGTCGTAGCCGTCCACAGTTGCAACCTAGCTATTTCAGCAGTGGTTCGAAGTTCCTGCGATGATCTATGGAATCTCTTCCTTGACTTCAGTCGTTGCGGGTGCGGGCGGTTCATGCCCATACAGAGGATGGGTTATTTCCTGCCCCACTGTCTGTCTTTCCTTGTTCGCAGCTATTTCTCTTCGAACAGTAGGTGGTGCTATTCCTGCGAGGTGGTAAAGCCACTCAATGGAGTGGATTTCAAGCAACCTGTTAAAATATACCACATATAAGGAGAAATGACTTCTATAAGTTGCGGGAAAAAATATTGAATTTTGTCATTTTCCTGGAGGGAGCACAAAATAAACCAGGAGGGAGGGGAGAATATAACTCAGAATGGTGTCTATCAGATCCGGGACTTGAACCTTCGTTCTTCGAACTTGTTAAGCTGCAATAAGTCTTTAGATTGTAAGTTCCAAATGAACCTTCCTTTATAACCTGAGTGACTGGCGAATTTATATTAACTAGATTACGATACAAGTTTGACCTGTTACGCTGCTCGAGAGGGAACGCCTGACAGGTAGACAACCGGGGTTGCGTTCGACACAGCCGCCAGCTAGTCCGGACTGAGGACCGGCTTATTGCATTATCACCTAGCGAACAAGAAACTCGAACAAAATCAATATCTTAGGATGAGTGAATTAATTATATATTCTGCATGGATAAATCTATTTTAACACCATCTCGTCGTGTATTGGGTAACATTCTTGACTGTTATTTGTAATCTTCAGTCGGTCGACATGAATTTATCCAATGACTGGGCGGGGTACAATGTATATATTATTATTATTGAATATACAAAAACAATACAGGAACCCTATTTTACCAGAGGTACATTTGGGTTGTAGATTAAAAACAAAGCAAATACAAATATTACTAACATAGTTTACAAAACATTTTGTTGATGAAAGTGAGAAATTGTCCTAAACAGCACTGCCTCTTGAAATTAAGGTACAGCGGTTTTGAAAGTTCCAGGTCACAGCTATTAAGGTATATAGTATCTTTTCTTTTCAAAAACTGGACACTCAAATAAAAGGTGACACACCGATTGACGCAATCCACAAAAACATAAATAGTTGTCAGTTGCTATTTTAAAACGTTCAAAATAAGACTTGAATTTTCTATGACCAGTTAAAAATTGTGTGAGGACAAAGTTTGGCTCTAATAATTTTGATATCAGTCGATTTTGTACTTCCGGGAAAGAATATTTCTCTTGTTACAGATCCTTTCAGGCTACATGTTCAAGCGACATTCCGTTCGTGTAGTATGTATTTCCTTATCTGCCTTTCAACGTAGGCCTATACAATGTACTGTATATAATAGGCTATATGAATAATTTACTAGGTAATACTCTCCTGGAAAAAGAACATACATTTTCACGATCCTCCAACAATTATTGTACATTGTTATCTTTTCAAATAATTTTCAAAATTCAACCATAATTAGTTCCTTCATTTTGTGTTATTGTTTGAGTCCTCAGTCGTTGTTGGTTTGATGCAGCCTTCCATGCCTGCCTGTCCTGAGCTAATCGTTTCATCTCTACATACAGTAGGTACCATACCAATCTGTTTAACAAATTCTAACCTAGATCTACCCCTGCAATTTTTGTCCTCGGCCCTACCTTTCATAACTAGGTTTGCTGTTCCTGGGTGTCTTAGTATGTGTCCTACCAACCTATCTCATCTCTTCATTAGCAGTCGCCAAAAACATCACTCCTCTCCCACTCATCCTAATACCTCTTCATTTGTTACTCCAACTACCCAGGTATTCTTCATTATTCTCCTGTAACACTCCATTTTAAAAGCTTCTATTATTCCATCTTCTGCTGCGCCAACAGTCTAACTTTCACTTCCATACAGAGCCACGCTCCAGAAAAAGGCTTTCAAATATGACTTTATAAACCTAAATCTATATTTGATGTCAATAGATTTCTTTTCTATAGAAATGCTTTCCTTGCCTGAGCCAACCTCCTTTTTATATCCTCTTTGGTTCGTCCTTAACAGAAGTCTCCTACTTCCTTTAGCTTTTCACCTGCCAATGTGACAGCAATATATATATTAGAAACTTATGTTCTACTTCACATTTTCTTCAGCAACATAGTTTTCTTCTCTTTTGTATACCGTATATAGTCAATCATTTTTAATTTTTAGTACTATTTTAAGGCGTTTTTTCTTCACTTGAAATTTCCCCTTAAATGTTTCAAAATTTAATGCGAATGTGCTCGGCCGTCCTGAAAATGGTTTTCGTGGTTTCCCATTTTCACCACCAGGCAAATGCCGGGACGGTTCCTTTGAATAGGTCCACGGCAGATTCCTTCCAATATCCCTTCCCTGACTCGTCCTGAAAAGAAAAGTACATGGCCAATGGCTGCATTAATAAAATTATTTAAGGGACCCAACATCGAGGTTATCGAACATTTAATTGTCAATATAAGGATCATGACAGCTCGTAAGATGTACTAACCTTTAACACGCTTGATAATATTAAAATATTGACAAGTGGATTTCATTATTGGTTACGACTGTAAGTCAATATGGTGAAATAGGGGCCGATAATCTAGATGTTAGGCCCCTTAAAACAATTATCATCATCAATATGGTAACTCGTAATTAATTAACTAATATAACAGCTAATTAACTAACTGTGTTGTCCCTTTATGACTATAATTCTAATATACGTGGAACGTGGCTAATTCGAACTTCTATAATTCGAAATCTTCTTTAATTCGAATTTTTCTCTTGGTCCCTAGCATTTTATATACAATCAATGCTAAAAAATCGTGGTTAATTTGAATTATATTTAGGATAATTCGAAGTTTTTTTGTGTAAAAAGCCAATCGGAAGCCAAACAGTTGGGTCAGGAATTCCTGAAAAACGATGTATCATTGGCATGCGGCCCCTACTCGATGGTTTTGCCTACATGACTAACAACACGCCTGCGACGCTCCTTCCAAGGTCAATGCCCAACCCATCCCCTCCCATTGTTTTGCAACACTCCACATCTCATAACTCATAACAGTATCATTCCTTACACCTGTCTGGTAGTGCGTACTGAGTGGTCTGATTAGACTTGTGGTTGTTGTTTAGAAGTTTGGTTTTGCTTGTGTTTTAAAGTGTGTGTACAGAACTAAGATGTCGTCATCAAAGCCTCGGGTTCCATAAACAACTTTGACTTTGGCGGAGAAAATAGCGGCGATTAAAGAAGTGGAAAAGGGAATGAAGGAAAAAATCTGAAATTGCAAAGGCTTTCGGGATTCCCCCAAACACGTTGTCAACATACCTAAAAAATACAGACAAAATTCTCGGTTATGAAAATGAGAGTGGCAAAGGCCGAAAAAGGTTGAGGGAACCCGAAAATTTGAATTTGAATATTTTCTCTACCCTTTTCAAAGAACTTTCATAATTCGAATTTTTGGATAATTCGAATTTTTTTACTGGTTCCTTGAGGTTCAAATTATCCAAGTTTCACTAATAATAATGTTATAGGTTTTACATCCACTTTAACTACTGTGGATTTTAGAGACGCTGGGGAGCCGGAATTTTGCCCCGAAAGGGATCTTTAACGTGCCAGTAAATCTACGCAGCCAGTCAAAACATTATTCTTTAAGATACAAGCATCCACTGTCTAATTGTTACACAGTGGTTCTCGTTGCACAAAGAACAAACACAGACTAATTTGAGGCTGTAAGGTAGACATAGCCACTGTGGTGTTAAATAATTGACGTCAGGTTTATCTTTCTCTTCTTCCAGCGGCCTCGTTATATTCCCACAAGAAGAAGGAGCGGTGATTATATACGGCATGGCTATAGTATATATTATTTAACTCTGAGATTCACCATGCCTCGCCACAGTCGCGCTGAGAGAAGAAAACGTGGAAGACTGCCCCCCCCCCAGTTCTTTAGTACACACTGGGGGAAGATATAACCTATGTATCATTGCAATAGGTCCCTTAACGTAGGGCGAACGGAAATATAACTAAATTCTTAATATCATACACACTTCATTTCGAATTCCTTAATTATGGTGGATCTACAAATAACTTTGTTGTTGCTTTATGTGTAGTTTTGAAGCAATTTTTTCAGTGTTGCCTGTACAAACTGTCTTGAAATGAAAATTCACAGCCTGTTTCCAGTCGATCAACCGGCGAGGATATGAACTGTGCCGGCTGCCGAGGCCTGTCGCACTCCCGTGGGGAAATGATTAAATGAATGACAGATGAAATGAAATGACAGTGAAGAGTGTTGCTGGAATGAAATTTGTGACAGGGAAAACCGGAGTACCCGGAGAAAAATCTGTCTGCCTCCGCTTTGTCCAGCACAAATCTCACATGGAGTGACCGGGATTTGAACCACGGACCCAGCGGTAAGAGGCCAGCGTGCTGCCGCCTAAGCCACGGAGGCTCCTGTACAAACTATCAATGTATACTTTTCCCTCGGTCAACTCCAAAATCATTCCAATTTCTCGGAATATAGGAAAAATAACCTGTGATGAATTCAATGTGATTAAGATTTATATACTGTATATTGTTACGGACTATTGAACAAGAAGAAGAAGAAGAAGAAGAAGAAAACTAAGGGATGACATGCTTCGCTCACCAAGCGAGCATCATCAGATCCATTTTTGCAAGACAAATTGCTCTACAAAACACTGCCAATCCTACAGACAGTTTCTGCCCTACAAAATTAAAAAACACATGAAATCCCGTCAGAAAACTTGGTAAGTGTGATAATTAATACAGATATATATTGAGGCATTATGCACCGAAAACGAAATTATTTACTTTAATGTTAGTTTGGAGTGCAGAGACACCATTTATAAGTTTATATTGTTAGTAACATAGTTACGGTGCGCGGATTATAATTGACTTATACGTCGATTGATTGTTCTGATGGCTAAGAAAGCGAATGACTTAGAGCTACACAATCAATATTTATTGATTAGTTGTGCGTAAAACATAACGATACGTTTTAACAAGGATATGTTTATGGGTGGTCAATCAATAATTTTCGTAATATGACATAACGTGTGATGGTCATCTAGGCCTCCTATATGGTTACCAAGGAGACATGTATTCATCATCTAAATCTGAAGTGTATAGAGCTTCTAGGCCTCCTATATGGTTACCAAATCAACAAGTATTCATCATCTAAATCTGAAGTAAATAGAACATCTAGGCCTCCTATATGGTTACCATGGCAACAAGTATTCATAATCTAAATATGAAGCGTAAAGGACATCTAGGCCTCCTATAAATCTGAAGTGTAAAGGCCATCTAAGCCTCCTGTATGGTTACCAAAGCAACAAGTATTCATCATATAAATCTGAAGTGTAAAGGCCATCTAAGCCTCCTATATGGTTACCATGGCAACAAGTATTCATCATGTAAATCTGAAGTGTAAAGGCCATCTAAGCCTCCTATATGGTTACCATGGCAACAAGTATTCATCATATAAATCTGAAGTGTAAAGGCAATCTAAGCCTCCTGTATGGTTACCATGGCAACAAGTATTCATCATATAAATCTGAAGTGTAAAGGCCATCTAATCCTCCTATATGGTTACCATGGCAACAAGTATTCATCATCTAAATCTGAAGTTTAAAGGCCATCTAGGCCCCCTATATGGTTACCATGGCAACAAGTATTCATCATCTAAATCTGAAGTGTAAAGGCCATCTAAGCCTCCTATATGGTTACCATTGCAACAAGTATTCTTCATCTAAATCTGAACTGTAAAGGTCATCTAGGCCTCCTATATGGTTACCATGGCAACAAGTATTCATCATCTAGATATGAAGTGTAAAGGCCATCTAAGCCTAGTATTCATTATCTAAATATGAAGCGTAAAGGACTTCTAGGCCTGCTATATGGCTACCAAAGAAAATAGTATTCATCATCAAAATTTGAACTGTAAAGACCATCTAGGCCTTCCCATATGGTTACCAGGGCAACACGTATTCATTATCTAGATCTGAAGCGTAAAGGCCATCTGAGCCTCCTATATGGTTACCAAAGCAACACGTATTCATCATTTAGATCTAAAAAAACATGCAGGCCGGAAATCAAGGATAGATATTACGTTATACTGTTCATTTGACGTACATCATATAGACGAAAATCACTTATAAAAAATAAAAGCACATCTTATTGTTATTCTTATTTGACAATCGAATTGAGGGCAGAGGATTATTGTCAAGTTCTTCAGCAGTACTTTATTGAGTCACTGAAGCTCATTTATCTCACATACAAACCTAACCTACTTCTTGTTTGAAACTCTTGGCTCGTACACATGAAGGTTTCCTCCCTCACCTCTGCAAGTGACGTCCCTGCATGGTGGCGCTCTCTACAAACGATTTATGCCTACATCTTCCGCCTCTTGCACGTCGCGCCATTGTATTATCATAATCAGCGTTAATCATGAACAACCTTCAGCCCTTCATGCTCAAGCTGGTGCACAGATTTCTCCAGGTAACATACAGCCCCCATGTTACATGGAGCTTAACAGAAAGATCATTAACTCAATTAGAAATAGCTTTGTGGCCACCTCATTATTAGCTGTTGTTGCTGTTGTTTCATTTGAAGAACTAGGACACCGTGGCCATTTAACCCCGTGTACTTGGATGTGCCTGATATATCCTGCATCTTTGTGGTGTCTGTAATATTCAGGTGAGGATTTGGGAAGAGGCAGCTGTGGCCTTAAGTTACGAACCATCCCAGCATTTGCTTGGAATGAAAGTGGACAAACCACAGGGAACCACTTCCAGGATGTTTTCTTCACGTTTCCAAATGCAAAGGATGCCACGCGGTAGACTGTTGATTGTTAACCAGAAACTCAACCATATATGGTCGATTAGATTAGCAGCTTGTCTTTTCTACCACCACGAGCGCTAGTGTGAATCAATGTGGAGTTTCACTTAAGCCCTTATAACTACTTCCGGTGAGAAGATATTTCAAAAAAATTATTTATTTATTTATTTATTTATTTATTTATCGTATGGCTTTTATTGCGAAGCCTCCGTGGCTTAGGCGGCATCACGCCGGCCTCTCACCGCTGGGTCCGTGGTTCAAATTCCGGTCACTCCAAGTGAGATCTGTGCTGGACAAAACGGAGGCAGACAGGTTTTTCTCCGGGTGCTCCGGTTTTCCCTGTCATAATTTCATTCCAGCAACACTCTCCACTATCATTTCATTTCATCTGTCATTCATTTAATTACTGCCCCAGAGGAGTGCGTGAGGCCTCGGCAGCCGGCACAGTCCATATCCTCGCCGCTAGATGGGGGCTTCATTCATTCCATTCCTGACTCGGTCGGAGACTGGAAGCAGGCTGTGGATTTTCATTTTCATGGCTTTTATTGCCGGGAGTGTCCGAGGACATTTTCGGCTCGCCAGAGTCTGTAGTTGCTTCCAGCGGACACTCAGAGGGTGAGCTACACATTCCGTTCAATTTCAAGTAGTTCCAACTTTCGCTACCAGATGTCAATGATACCTAGTGGTGAAGGTTGGAACTTTGATAGAGCGTTCCAACGAAATCTAACCTAGAAATTTGGCTCCACACAAGTTTAGTCTGTAGAAAGATCTTTTAAATGCCATAAATCTATGACATGGGGCCGCCAGCTTTACTTCCCCTCCAAAGGAAGGCATACTGAAGGATTTTTAACGCTCTTAATAAATCCGATGACTTCGGCCGGGTTTGAACCAGCTAGCATTGGCACAGCAGTTCAGCATGCTACCAACTACCAACTAAGAAATAAAAAAAAGCCAACCAAGAAATATATTAAAGAAAGAATTATGTATATAAGTTAATTTGGCTGGGATTTGCAAAACAAGAAAACGAGTAGAGAAACAGGCTGACTTTTCCGGAACTCCATGTAGGTCGGAAATGGTTTTCGAAATTTGTTTTTTTTTAGTTTGATAAGACTCTCCAGGACTCACAATTTCAAACCTTACCGGGCTTGGCACAATTGAGGAAGTTACTTAGTTATTATTGTTTTAAGGGGCGGAACTACGAGGTCATCTGCCCCTACAATTGAGGAAATTGCTTAATTTTACGTTTTTGCTAAGAAGGGGACCCCCTTAATTCGTCCGCTAAGAAATATTTTAACATTGAAACGTTTTCTATGAGACGGTTTTAAACGTTTAATCGTAAATGTATAATCGGGACAACGCAAAAACATCTCTGATCGTGAACTCGAGTAAATACATCACATCCATCAGCTGAGAGCTAAAAATCTAAAGGGTTAAGGATGAGTCTATTGCAGATGGCCCGTGACTGTACCAGTAAAGTGAGAAGGAGAGAACACTCTTTAGAGAGGCAGTTCATGAAGAATTCACAGTTTGGCTGCTGTGTCTCCTCCTAACCAGCGCACCTATCTTCATCATTAGGCTGAGGACCAACCTGACCGATACGACTAATATTCAAGGTGTACGACAGGGGTTTCCAACATGTTTAATATCACGTGGCACAGTTCCTAAGTGGTACAATATCAGATAAGTAACTACAGTATATAGCAGTTACCGTTGCTTACCAAAAATAATACCAAAGGAACCGTTACAGTTACAAAATAACTGCGCTAGAGTTATGTTTTCCATAGTAACTTACCGTTACTTTATATATGTAATTATTTTTTATTTTATTTGCCTATTTATGTATTTATTTACTTACCTATTAATTTATGTATCTATTTACTTATGTATTTACCTTTTAAATTTATGTATTTATGTATTTATTTACTTACCTATTCATTTATGTATCTATTTACTTATGTACTTACATTTTAATTGATGTATCTACGAGTATCTGCTTATGTATTTACCTTTTAATTTATGTATTTATTTATTAATGTATTTATTTACTTACCTATTAATTTATGTATCTATTTACTTATGTATTTACATTTTAATTTATGTATTTATTTATTTACCTATTAATTTATGTATCTATTTACTTATGTACTTACCTTTTAATTTATGTATTTATTCATGTATTTATTAACTTACCTATTAATTTATGTATCTATTTACTTATGTATTTACCTTTTAATTTATGTATTCATTCATGTATTTATTTACTTACCTATTAATTTATGTATCTATTTACTTATGTATTTACATTTTAATATATGTATTTATCTATGTATTTATTTACTTACCTATTAATTTATGTATCTATTTACTTATGTATTTACATTTTAATATATGTATTTATCTATGTATTTATTTACTTACCTATTAATTTATGTACGGTATCTGTTTACTTTTTGTAATTACCTTTTAATTTATGTATTTATTTACGTATTTACTTATGTCATAGTTCATTTATTCATGTATTTGTTTATGTATTTATTTACTTAAAAGGAAGCTTGTAGTTTAACGTGACCGTTAATCTTGAGATCATGAGCCACGGGACCTCCTTTTTACGTGGAATCCGAACCACAGGACATGGCATTTCACTTCGAAAATCTCACATGCATTGACCGGGAATCGAACCCGGACCGCCTTGGTGAGAGGCCTACAGCTAGACCGCTGAGCCACCACGCCCCCTATTTATTTACTTATTTATTTATTAATTAATTAATTTACTTATTTATTTACCTAATTTATATGTTTATTTATTTACTAATTTATATATGTATTGTTTACTTATTTATTTTCTAATGAATTAATCAGTTAATTACGTAGTCTACTTATTAATTAATTAATTTATGTACTTTTTAATGTATGTATTTATTTACTTAATAATTTATGTACATACTTATATTTTTACTTATTTATTTACTTATTTATTTGTGTATAAAATAGCCGCTTAATAATATTTTGTTTTTGTTGTAGTTGCTTATTTCAGGGACTGCGACATCATAGTCATATTCCAACTGCACGGGACTGATGACCAAGAGGTTCCAAGTCCCTAAAATGAATTGAATGCAACAACAACAACAACAACAACAACAACAACAATGATACACATGACCAGACAGACCACACACACGGGGCTAAATGACCATGATGTCGCAAAACCCCTAAACGTATAAACAATCATGCCATTATGTTGTTGTATCATTCGAGGGACTGGGACATCGTAGTTATTTAGCCCCGTGTACTTGCGTGTGTGTAGAATTTGTATGATAGCCTGTATTATTCTGTTGTCTGTAGTAGTAGTAGTGTGTGTATTTGTAATTCAGGTGAAGATTGGGAAGGAGACGACAAAGTTATAGCCGAAAAATTCAACAGTCTATGTATTCACAGAAATAAATATTACACTAAAGCACTGTTGTCACATGCTACGAATTGCAACACAGGCGATTTGCTAACATAATTTAAAATGAGTTATGTTAAAAATATCTTGCAATACATACTGTAAATGAAATTCCAATGGATATTTAATCAATTTATTACTCCTTAGTAAAAAAAAAATCATATGTACGATATGAAATGTACCAGTTTCTTTTTTTTTTTCAATTGGACGTTAAACCTTGAGCTACAAATTGAATCTTCCGTCATTTCCGTATTATTATTTAATTGATTAATTAAGCATTACATTTTAATTCATATTTGGAGCAAACTCAAAAAATAGTTTTAACGTTTTATAGAAAGACTATTTAATTCCACAGATGTTTGAGTAAGATTCGTTTTGTTGCTGAAGGTGTAACACCCACTTTGAAAAAAGAAAAGTCCAAATATCCCCATAAATATGAGAAATATCAGGGAAACGATGAAGGTCAGCACAAAACAAGGCCCAAATTTTGAAAAATAAATAAAAATAGTAATGATTTGAGTTTTGAAAATGTTGATCTTTACTTCTAATAGCAAGATAGGTGTGTTTCCTTAGAAATGTATACAATGTTGTGCAAGATTTGTGACAGGCACAGTTATAATTCTAAAATCGCTATTGTTTTGTCTCTTTAACCCTTTATGGGATAATGATCTCTATATTAACCTCCTGTCATAAGGACAGTTTATGCTTTCAAAGATGCTGATAGTTGACACTTTAAGCCAAATTTTGGAGAATGTTCAAGCCGAAATGCTAGTATTTCTAAAAATCAAATATTATATAGGTATCTACTAGACGTAATGTGTTGGATAAAATAAAAGTAAAATAAAAACTAAAAGCATTAACAATCAAAGTACAAAAATAAAATATAAATATAGAAATAAAAATCATAAAAATAAAATTACAATTATAAAATAAATACAAAAATAGTAATAAACATAACTATAAAAGAATTATGAAAATAATTGTAAAAATCAATTCGAAATTATTTAATTAATTAATTCAATAAAAATATCAAAATTAAATCTATAAGAACATCAATTGAAAATTAAAAATAAATAGGCTAGATAAACATTAAATTAGAGAAAGAAAAATAACATTATTATTAGTAATTCCAATAAATTAAACTGTAAAAACACATAAAAATAAAAATAAAAATAAAATTTGCCCTATAAAGTGTTAAGCTGTATGTACCCTCTTAAATAAATAAAATAAATAAAAAAATGTATAAAATACCCATTGGTATTTTAATTAGATTAATCGTCAATAAGGAAAACTATTAAACATGATTAAGTTCATAGCATTACGTATAGCCTACATATACTTACTGTAGTTACGTGTTGAAAACGGTTGGACCGAATAAATTTGTTACCTGACTGAAAAATGTCCATTTAATTACGGTAAAATTATATAACACTTGACTAAATAATTGATTATATCAGTGTTCAATAACTGAAACACTATAGGCCTATATCCTCCCCGCCATGTCTGACCTGTGTCGCCCGCCACTCCTCAATGCCAGGCCGCGCAATCAGCCCGGGAGCAAGCGGGCCGCGTCATGGGACGTCAGGACGCCATCTGCCGACACTAGGCCGCAGTAATGGCGGCGCTAACATGCATCTCGAACCGTGCTAAACTTCAGCTAATAAATATAACACAGGTTTAAAAATGAATGCGCCATAAAGAAATAAAGAAACGTAGGAGGGACTCACCTAAATGAGCAATATTAAGGGGGTTGACGGTAATCATGATAAATTAAGGGACGGAGTTGCAAAAAAATCACATAGAAATTAAATTACTACATATTTGCGACATAAATTCAGTTCTTAAAATTACATCTGGAATGGGTTGTCTAAATTAATTACTAACACTTTCACAAAAATTTGAATTTACGAGTAGTAATTTTTTGGCTCTTTTTTTGTTGTTTATACTAGTGTTACTTGGGCGAAAACCACGATACCTTTACCAAATGCACAATATGGTAAGTTCAATAATATGCTACAATACTACCACTATATCTTCTTCAAGGCGCTCACCACGGCAAAAGAGTTTTTATCTTCCGCAAGTCGGAACAATTCTCCTGCTGATCGAATCCTTGACCACTCCTTGATCTTCAGAAGCTAGGACATCTTTCTTTTGCCATGTCCTCGTCGGCCATCTATTTTGCCTTGAAATATTAGTTTTTGGCTTCTAAGTAGATGACCTAAGTAGTCAGTCTTCCGACATTTAATTGCAGACAAATGTTGACGGTCGCTGTTGGCTCTTCTGAGGACATCTTTATTCGTAACTTTATCGGTCCAAGTATTTTTTTAGCTTTCTTCGATGGATCCACATTTCGAATTTTTTCATGTTGCTAGCTTTCAAAGTCCAAGCCTCCATACCATATAAGAGTGTTGACCAGACATAAGTTCTAGCCATTCTTTGACGGAGCTTCAGATTTAATTTGTCATTGTTAAAGCAAGATGACATTTTTCAGTAGACATTGCGTGCTATTTCTATGCGACTTCTGATTTCAACATCGGGATCTAAACCGTCAGTCATGATACTCCCTAGATATTTATAATGGCAAACCCGCTCTACTGGAAGACTTCTGATGCTACCACTACAGCATCACCGAAATACATGAGATTTTACAAATAGTCTACTTCACAAACTGATGTTGATCCGTGTTGAATATTGTTAAATAATTTGTGTTATATAATCCGCCTTGCCAATACTAATTTATATAGTTTAATAATATTTAAACGAACATGTTTAAGTATACAATGATATCTTCGCCAGCGTTAAAAATAACGTTTCAAAAATAAAATTGAATATCCTTACAAATAATTGGAACTAAAATTAAAGTTCCAAATACTGTACATAATACTTCCCCCCAACTATTGCATTAAAATTAAAATTCCAGATACATTTCCCCCCTAAAATTAGAAAGTGTTGTTTCTAAACTGGAGTTGCAATAGATTGTAAATACTGATACAGGGAATTGAGACCTCGAACATCGATATTCGCCAAAGTCATATCCTCACTTGCCGGTCTACTCTCGCTGAATTTGACCAAATAGCTTATACCCCACAAAGACTGATCACAAGAAACACAAATTATTTATTTGTTTATTCATTTTCTCTTTTATTTAATTATCTTATAATTATTTTATGCTTCTCTTCTTTTATCTTCTTGACATTTCGGCCAGCAATGGGCCATGTTAACTCAACTGCTCTGTTCCTAGAACTTTGAGATTCGCTCAGTAACGCCTCATGTGTTCTCGATGCTGACGTTTCCTGGCTTCAATCCACGGCTTTTCCTGGAAACTCTGGTGTTCTTTTAGTTTCATCTTAAGGGGCGTACGCATCTGAATATCGTTGTATGTAATTTCCTTCTTCTTATAAATCCTCTTCTTCCTCTGTTAACCACGCTCCCTTGGTTTTCTTACCCAGAAAGTAAGGAAAGATTTTATTTGACAATCGCATTGGGCTCAGTCTTGCTAAATGACCATAGAACACAATACTCCTCTTTCCCATCACGTCAGTGATTTTGCTAACGTGTGTGTAGAGTTCATGTTTATTTATTTATTTATTTATTTATCATCCATTTCTTTTCTTCTTTCTTTCTTTCTTTCTTTCTTTCTTTCTTTCTTTGTTATTTACCCATTCATTCAATTTATTCATTCACATCTTTCTTTACTTATTTATTAGACTATTATTACCGTATTATTATTATTGAAATGAAAATCCACAGCCTGCGTCCAGTCGACCGACTGGGTCAGGGAATGGAATGAATGAAGCCCCCATCTAGCGGCGAGGATATGAACTGTGCCGGCTGCTGAAGCCTGACGCACTCCCCTGGGGCAATGATTAAATGAATGACAGATGAAATAAATTGATAGTGGAGAGTGTTGCTGGAATACAATTTGTGACAGGGAAAACCGGAGTACCCGGAGAAAAACCTGTCTGCCTCAGCTTTGTCCTGCACAAATCTCACATGGAGTGACCAGGATTTGAACCACGGACCCAGCGGCGAGAGGCCGGCGTGCTGCCGCCTAAGCCACTGAGGCTTTTTATTATTATTATTATTATAATTATTATTAAAATTAATTCGATACAATCATCTAGTCTATGGACCAGAAATACACAACAATTATTCAGGTCTTCTTCAAGCTGTTTTTTCCTTGCCGTTTAGCTTCCTGCCAGAGATTTTTCAATTTTTGACTCCTTCTCAATCTTTCTTCCACTGAAAGTGTGAGTCTTCTATTGGGGAGATCCTTCACATGGCAACTTTACAGTAGTTCTGAATCTTGTCCTGTCCCACAATTCAACCAGTCCGATATTTGCCCTTTTTAAGGCTTATTATTCCTCCTGAAGCTATGGAGGTTATATCTTCCACTTTTCTTGAAGGTTAAGAATTTCATTAGCTAACCTCTCAGATCCCAATCGTTTAATATGCCCATCGAATAACAATCTTCTTTTTCTCTTACTGACAGAAATCCCCTCATACTTCTCATAGAGCTCTTGATTTGATCGCATTTGAAATTTATATCCACCGTCAGGTAATTTCTTAGGACCTAGAATTTTCCAAAATAATTTAATTTACTATTAATCTCTATTATTATTATTATTTTCGTTTCGGTCGTCTAGGGACTACGAGCCAATTTCAATGCTTTGTCCTTTGCTGTTCCTTCTTCTTTCTCCAGTATTCCTTCAACATCTCACTACGTTTCCTCTTCCTTTCCTCGGACCATTTCGAGCCAGTTTTCTTTCCCTTCCACCCTTGGATTCCTTCCCATTTTAGTACTTTTTGCCCAAAAATATCTCTCTATGGTGTATCTTCTTATCTGATATTGTTCGTTTCCAAATCCTTTTTGACTTCTTCTTCTTCTTCTTCTTCTTCGCGAATGGGTCGTTTAGGACCACGCGAAATCAACACTTTCTAGCCTTCCTGTTGGCCCAGTATTCTTTCATTCGCAACGAGTGGGTCTGTTTGCGCTGCTCTGACCATCGATGTTGTGTAGTCTTCTTCTCTTCTTCCTCGAAACCCCGCGTCTGAGTGATTTTCCTGATTTCCTTCCGGTCATGTAAGTTTGGTGATCCTAATTCCTTTAAGTCTCTCTCTGTAAATTTATACAAATTCGGTCTAGTAGCCTTGTTCTTTAAGAAAGTATGTATTTTGTGTGTCAGTCTGTTCGGATCCATTCTTTCTATGTGTCCCATAAATTGGATTCTTCGCATTCGCATTGTGTCTGTGATTTTGGAAACTTTTTTGTATATTTCAGTATTAGGCTTTGGATAATGTACACCATCCTTTGTTCTCGGTCCAAGGATTGTTCTCATTATTTTACGTTCTTTCACTTCTATTTGGTGTTTTAGTGTTTTGTGTTAGAGATTGAGTGTCTCTGAAGCATAGAGAGCTTCAGGTTTGGTTACAGTTGTATATTGGCGAATTTTGCAGTTCCAGGAGAGACTCTTTTTGTTATAAATATTTTTTGTTGATTGAAAAGCAGTTTCCATTTTCTGAAGCCTCGATTCAATTGCTTTCCTTTCGTTACAGTTTGCTGTAATCCATTCACCTTAATATTTAAATTCGTTTACTCGAAAGATTTTGTTGTTGCCAATTTGAAGTTCATTTGATGCGGTTTTGATGTCAGTCATAAATTTTGTTTTTTCAAACTTCTATTATTAATATTATTAATATTATTATTACAAGAGAGTTTCAGCTGGATATTGAAATGTACAGACAGTCTTAAGGGTATTGTTAATGATGGCTGAATTGTCTGATAATAGGCTAATATTAACACCTATAATAACGAGTGTGTGAAGTCAGTGACTTGTGACCAGTTGTGGCCACTTAATGAAGTCCAGCAGTCCCCTACCGTGCTACAGTGATTTATGGCACTGGTCACTCAGTATTATAAGTCCATCACAAACCGGTTGCTAATTGTGTTGTTTGCACACAGCGCACGCTCAATTGGAGATCAACAGGGCGCATGAGCGCGTGGACACTGGTCAGGCTCGTGCCCTATCACCCCTACCGGACTACTACGGCGAGTTAGCTCGCTTCCGAGGGCAACATCACCTAACTAGTAGCCGAACAGAGGTGCCAAAGTCTTTCACAACAATATCACACATTAGTAATATTGCCACAATATTTGCCAAGATAATGAAGTGTACTGCGGATGGTAAACAGGGGGGGATTTTATGCCCACCATTTCGATGTTTTAAACTTTCAGTGTAATAGCCTATATGTTTCCTATGCATCCTGAAAGAGAAGTAACGGTCCATAATTAACTCTGTCATTCTACCATTCAATTGCTTTATTAATTTTTTATCATCGCACCTTTTTGTTGGTGGGCATAGAGCACCCCCCCCCCCCCCCCATTGGTAGTTCACTCCAAAGGACAGAAATACAACAACAAAACAACAATGATCTGTGCTTCTTGCAAGAGATACACGTGTGAAAAGCATAGCAACAAGACAATCATTTGTGCAAAGTGCAATGATGATTCAGAAGGAAGTGATGAGTGAAGAAATCCATGAATTGAACATTATTGATTAATGTAAAAAAAATCCATGAGGCATACCAAAGCAGCCAAATTTCTGTGTGAATATGATTTAATCTAGATTACTCTTGTTGTTGTTGTTTGTGGTCCATATGATAACTTAACTCAAAATAAAAGCTATAGTGTCAAATACAGTAGAACAAATTAGTTCGGTGGTCACAAAATGCCCCCCCCCCCCCCTCCCCCCGTCGGTAGTTCGCGTTTCCAAAAATGGCTTGGTACTGCTAGGAGAAAGATTGGCTCAAGTAAATCAGTTGCGTTATTTGGGGAGTATCATCGCATCTAATAGGAGATGTGACAAGGACGTCCGTTCTCTAATAGCCAAGGCTAAAGAAGCATTTAATAAAAGAAGAAGCCTATATCCCTACCAGTAAAAAAGCATTTCATTAAGAGCTTCATTTGGAGCATTGCGACCTATGGCTCTGAAACCTGGACTCTATTAAAGGCTGATAAGAAAAGAATAAATGCATTTGAAATGTGGTGCTGGCGCCGAATGTTACGAATACCCTGGACTGACAGGCTAACAAATGAAGAAGTCCTCAAGAGAGCTGAAGAAACAATCAATGATCACGAAAAGCTTGGTCACGTACTCCGACATTCATCATGGTGCATCACACTGTTTGAAGGGAAACTGGAAGGGAAGACTAGAAGATGACGACCAAGAGCAGGGTTCCTCGATGGCATTAACGGGCTACGTCCATATCAAATAATCAAGCAGTTGGCTCAAGATAGAAGGTCGTTGGATGATGACAGTCATGCTACCCACCAACCATCAGGTTGAGGATAACGAGAGAGAGAGTAATATTTGGCACAATATTAATTAACGTATGCATTCATTCTTTCTTTTGTTTATATATATCTATAAGACAAGTAAAGAATTATTTATTCTGAAAGGCTGCCACTCCCCACTTATTTTTATTTATTTTATTTATTCATTTCTTTACTTAAGTCTTTATTTATATTTATATTTATATTTATATTTATATTTATATTTATATTTATATTTATATTTATATTTATATTTATATTTATATTCATATTTATATTTATATTTATATTTATATTTATATTTATATTTATATTTATATTTATATTTATATTTATATTTATATTTATATTTATATTTATATTTATATTTATATTTATATTCATATTTATATTTATATGTATATTTATATTTATATTTATATTTATATTTATATTTATATTTATATTTATATTTATATTTATATTTATATTTATATTTATATTTATATTTATATTTATATTTATATTTATATTCATATTCATATTTATATTTATATTTATATTTATATTTATATTTATATTTATATTTATATTCATATTTATATTTATATTTATATTTATATTTATATTTATATTCATATTTATATTTATATTTATATTTATATTTATATTTATATTTATATTTATATTTATATTTATATTTATATTCATATTTATATTTATATTTATATTTATATTCATATTTATATTTATATTTATATTTATATTTATATTTATATTTATATTTATATTTATATTTGTATTTGTATTTGTATTTGTATTTGTATTTGTATTTATATTTGTATTTGTATTTGTATTTGTATTTGTATTTATATTTATATGTGTACTGTATTTATATTTATATTTATATTTATATTCATATTTATATTCATATTTATATTTATATTTATATTCATATTCATATTCATATTCATATTCATATTTATATTTATATTCATATTTATATTTATATTTATATTTATATTTATATTTATATTTATATTTATATTTATATTTATATTTATATTTATATTTATATTTATATTTATATTTATATTTATATTTATATTTATATTTATATTTATATTTATATTCATATTTATATTTATATTTATATTTATATTTATATTTATATTCATATTTATATTTATATTTATATTTATATTTATATTTATATTTATATTTATATTTATATTTATATTTATATTTATATTCATATTTATATTTATATGTATATTTATATTTATATTTATATTTATATTTATATTTATATTTATATTTATATTTATATTTATATTCATATTTATATTTATATTTATATTTATATTTATATTTATATTTATATTCATATTTATATTTATATTTATATTTATATTTATATTTGTATTTGTATTTGTATTTGTATTTGTATTTGTATTTATATTTATATTTGTATTTGTATTTGTATTTGTATTTATATTTATATTTGTACTGTATTTATATTTATATTTATATTTATATTTATATTTATATTTATATTTATATTTATATTTATATTTATATTTATATTTATATTCATATTTATATTTATATTTATATTTATATTTATATTCATATTCATATTTATATTTATATTTATATTTATATTTATATTTATATTTATATTTATATTTATATTTATATTTATATTTATATTCATATTCATATTTATATTTATATTTATATTTATATTTATATTTATATTTATATTTATATTTATATTTATATTTATATTTATATTCATATTTATATTTATATTTATATTTATATTTATATTTATATTCATATTCATATTTATATTTATATTTATATTTATATTTATATTTATATTTATATTTATATTCATATTTATATTTATATTTATATTTATATTTATATTTATATTCATATTTATATTTATATTTATATTTATATTTATATTTATATTTATATTTATATTTATATTTATATTTATATTCATATTTATATTTATATTTATATTTATATTTATATTTATATTCATATTTATATTTATATTTATATTTATATTTATATTTATATTTATATTTATATTTATATTTATATTTGTATTTGTATTTGTATTTGTATTTGTATTTGTATTTATATTTGTATTTGTATTTGTATTTGTATTTGTATTTATATTTATATGTGTACTGTATTTATATTTATATTTATATTTATATTTATATTCATATTTATATTCATATTCATATTTATATTTATATTTATATTCATATTCATATTCATATTCATATTCATATTTATATTTATATTTATATTCATATTTATATTTATATTTATATTTATATTTATATTTATATTTATATTTATATTTATATTTATATTTATATTTATATTTATATTTATATTTATATTTATATTTATATTTATATTCATATTCATATTCATATTTATATTTATATTTATATTTATATTTATATTTATATTTATATTTATATTTATATTTATATTTATATTTATATTTATATTTATATATATATTTATATTTATATTCATATTTATATTTATATTTATATTTATATTTATATTTATATTCATATTTATATTTATATTTATATTTATATTTATATTTATATTTATATTTATATTTATATTTATATTTATATTTATATTTATATTCATATTTATATTTATATGTATATTTATATTTATATTTATATTTATATTTATATTTATATTTATATTTATATTCATATTTATATTTATATTTATATTTATATTTATATTTATATTCATATTTATATTTATATTTATATTTATATTTATATTTATATTTGTATTTGTATTTGTATTTGTATTTGTATTTGTATTTATATTTATATTTGTATTTGTATTTGTATTTGTATTTATATTTATATTTGTACTGTATTTATATTTATATTTATATTTATATTTATATTTATATTTATATTTATATTTATATTTATATTTATTTTTATATTCATATTTATATTTATATTTATATTTATATTTATATTTATATTTATATTTATATTTATATTCATATTTATATTTATATTTATATTTATATTTATATTTATATTTATATTTATATTTATATTTATATTCATATTTATATTTATATGTATATTTATATTTATATTTATATTTATATTTATATTTATATTTATATTTATATTTATATTTATATTCATATTTATATTTATATTTATATTTATATTTATATTCATATTCATATTTATATTTATATTTATATTTATATTTATATTTATATTTATATTCATATTTATATTTATATTTATATTTATATTTATATTTATATTTATATTTATATTTATATTTATATTTATATTTATATTTATATTTATATTTATATTTATATTTATATTTATATTTATATTTATATTTATATTTATATTCATATTTATATTTATATTTATATTTATATTTATATTTATATTTATATTCATATTTATATTTATATTTATATTTATATTTATATTTATATTTATATTTATATTTATATTTATATTTGTATTTGTATTTGTATTTGTATTTGTATTTGTATTTGTATTTATATTTGTATTTGTATTTGTATTTGTATTTGTATTTATATTTATATGTGTACTGTATTTATATTTATATTTATATTTATATTTATATTTATATTTATATTTATATTTATATTTATATTTATATTTATATTTATATTTATATTTATATTTATATTTATATTTATATTTATATTTATATTTATATTCATATTTATATTCATATTTATATTTATATTCATATTTATATTTATATTTATATTTATATTTATATTTATATTTATATTTATATTTATATTTATATTCATATTTATATTCATATTTATATTTATATTTATATTTATATTTATATTTATATTTATATTTATATTCATATTTATATTTATATTTATATTTATATTTATATTCATATTTATATTTATATTTATATTTATATTTATATTTATATTTATATTTATATTTATATTTATATTTATATTTATATTTATATTTATATTTACATTTATATTTATATTCATATTCATATTTATATTTATATTTATATTTATATTTATATTTATATTTATATTTATATTTATATTTATATTTATATTCATATTTATATTTATATTTATATTCATATTTATATTTATATTTATATTTATATTCATATTTATATTCATATTTATATTTATATTTATATTTATATTTATATTTATATTCATATTTATATTTATATTTATATTTATATTCATATTTATATTTATATTTATATTTATATTTATATTTATATTTATATTTATATTTATATTTATATTTATATTTATATTTATATTTATATTTATATTTATATTTATATTTATATTTATATTTGTATTTGTATTTGTATTTGTATTTGTATTTGTATTTGTATTTATATTTATATTTATATTTGTATTTGTATTTGTATTTGTATTTGTATTTGTATTTGTATTTATATTTATATTTGTACTGTATTTATATTTATATTTATATTTATATTTATATTTATATTTATATTTATATTTGTATTTGTATTTGTATTTGTATTTATATTTATATTTATATTTATATTTATATTTATATTTATATTTATATTTATATTTATATTTATATTAATTAATTAATTAATTTCTTTATTTAATATTATTTTCGTTAGTTCCTCCTTAGGGAGAGCGTTAATACACAATTTTTTTTTCTGACCCTTTTATCTGTCTTCCCAAAAACCTCTCATATAATGCTTTTTCTCACTTCTGTCCACTTCTTTCCTGTTTTGATTTCTCTTTGGGCGTTTGATCAAATTTCTGTTTTCAAAGATTTTCTGTGTATGTTTTCCTGTCTGCCATGTCATTTGTTATTTATTTATTTATTTATAATTAATTTCCTTCGTTTTTTATGTATTAAATTATATATTTATTTATTTATTTATTTATTTATTTATTTATTTATTTATTTATTTATTTATTTATTTTCATATTTTATATAGGAATTATAGATTTATATTTATGTATATTAATTAGTTATTTAATTTATTATTTAATTAATGTATGCATTTCTTTCCTGCTTTATTTATTCGTTTACATATTTCAGCTAGTCGTTTGTGTCACTTTTGGACCACGATCCTCATGTTATAGCTGTTGTCTGCCTCTTCTGGTGTTTTTGGTGAATTGTTTGGCGGCTACTTTTGTGCTGAAATTTTGATCCTTTCTATTGGACCAGTAATTTTCATTATCTTGCTGAACTCTATCTTACGTTCCTCGGACCATTTCCTAGACGCGTTGTGGTGAACTTCTGTAATGGATGTGAGAAAAGGCCTGGTTTCAACTGTCAGACGGTAGCGACTCCTGTCATTTATTGTGTCTTGCTGAATATTAAGTTTAGCAAGATCCTTCTTAATTTATTTGATCCACAAGGACCCAGTGGCTTTACCCTTCCGGGCCACCTTGAAGATCTTATAAGACAGTCTGTGGTGGTCTATCCTGTAGGCCTACATATTTATTTATTTTTTAGTTATTCTTATATACATTTCTGTATTTCTGTATTTATTTCCTCCTTTCCTTATAGAATCACATACTGTATTGATTGATTTATTTATTCATTCAGTTATTACTTTCTTTCTTTCTTTCTTTCTTTCTTTCTTTCTTTCTTTCTTTCTTTCTTTCTTTCTTTCTTCCTTCATCATCCATTATTTATTTAGGCAATTCCACACACAGAGTTACATGACCACGATGTCACGAGGACCCTAAATGAATCAACAACAACAGCAGTCTATCCAGTGGACCAAGTTAGTACAATTACTTTTCACTGTCAATAAGACTATGGTAGCCGTTCGCCGAGAAGAACTTATCTTACGAAATGAAGCCCGATAGACTAACAACAAATGGATAGCCAAACAAATTGGGAAGCCCCTTAGGCAAGGCCATTATAGGAGAAATCTTGAAGCTAATACCAGTCTCTCAAAAAGAAGAATATGCCCCTTGAAGACAACCACCAGTCCAAGTTCAGAACCTTCGAAGCAGAGTCGAGTATCAGAGAGCTGTTGAGAACTCTCCCGTTGCCCGCTACTGAACTCTTTGGTCGTCACAACGTCTCTTGAAACATTAAGAGGCTTATAATCAGCACCGTCTTGTTCCTTACACAGGCGTGCATCAATCCCTTGTTGACCTGGGGAATTTTAACTCCTTGACAGAGTGGGTGGGTATCTGTGTGATGTGACGATGACCAGCTGATACAGAACTGCGTCGTACCAACATTAACTTGAGAAATGAAGGACGTATAGGCCTACTACAAACATTGTACAAGCAAGTCATGCACAGTATCTGGACAATCAATTAAACGTCACACAAAAATCTTTCATCTAAATTGAAAAGCGACGCACAGAGTGTGAGATTTGCATAAACAGTTATTTCTCGTTGTGTCAGATTAGTACGTACCAACCGGGTGAGTTAGCCGTGGTCGTTACGACGTGGCTGCAGGCAGTGGTTAGCATCCGGGAGGTGAGGAGCTTCAATTCCCCCCGCCGGCAACCTTGAAAATTGTCTTCTGTGGTTTTCCATCTTCCTTCCAGGCAAATGCCGGGGTTGGTCCCTAACAGGTCCCCAACTATAGGCCACAGCCGCTACCTTCCAAATCCTCGCCATTATAATCACACTTTCCTCCCCAGACAACACTCCACACGTGGCGGTACTTGTAGCTCACCCCATGGGTGTCCGCATAGAAGCAGCTACAAACTCTGACGAGCCGAACATGTCCTCGGACGCTCCCGGCACTAAAAACCATACGCAAAATAAAAGGTACGTAACAGAAATTTATTTGATCAATAATAGATCTTTGTTAATTGAAAGCATTAAGAGCATTAATGACCGTTTTCACCAACGTCAATTCTCTCTTAATACATCATTAAAGGTTATTTAACTTTGCACGAGCATTTCATTAATCAGAAACACTCGTTAACTTACCACTAACAAGGAATTACTTTAAATGGCAAAACTGACCACTCAACTCTCTAAAGCATCGTTAAAATGGAGGCAACCAGCTGAACTCTACCTCATGCATCTTGCAATGGCAGTTTGTTTATGAGTTTCTCACGAACTTTCATCCATATGAGTATAAATTATGTTTATGACAAGGAAATTATAAATGAGCTTACATGCTTAATACCAAGAAAGAAGAATGCGGAAATAAACAAGATGTTCAGTAAAGAACATATAGCCTACTTTCTCCTAAATGTATGAGTATAGTTATAACTCGTTGTTATTATCAAAGAGTATAATAGAACTATTCTTTGTTGAAGACCTTAGAAACGATTTACCTCTACCAAACGCCACAACCTAGATAAAAACTGCTACCATCATTGAAGAAAGAAAGATAAGAAGTATATCAAGAATGTTATGGATCTGGAGACATAATCGACCGGGGCTGCGTGGCTCAGCGGTAACGTTCTCGCTTGCTGGGCCCTAGGTTGCAGGTTCGTATCCTGGCGCAGTCAGCTGGCATTTGAGGGTGCACAAATGCGAGGGAGCCGTGTCAGTACATTTACTGGCACGTTAAAGATCCCCTTCGGGCCAAAATTCCGGCGCAGTCAGCTGGCATTTGAGGGTGCACAAATGCGAGGGAGCCGTGTCAGTACATTTACTGGCACGTTAAAGATCCCCTTCGGGCCAAAATTCCGGCACCCCGGTGTCTCTAAAAGCAGCAGTAGTTAAAAGGGATGTAAAACCAATAACATTATTATTATTATTATTATTATTATTATTACATATACGACCTGCCGTGGGCAACATCCAACTTTGAGTTGAGCCATGTCTTTACACGTCTGGTTGTGCATGGCTTTCACAACCCTAATTGAATTAACAAATCTTTCCATGACCCTACAGAGACGTGTGTATACAAACTATGTGGATATTTTCGATTGCTATTTGCCTGAAATAAAACTAACACCAACGGCTTCAATTCAGTTACTATGTGAAATCGTTTTGTTCTTTACTTCAAATAACATTTTCAAGTAACGCAAAATAGGCTGTTACAAACCCTTTAAAATAAAAAGTAAAAATGTATCGTAGTATCATCTTGTCATTCTTCAAATTCGATGCGCATAGAATGCCAATGGTAATCAATGGAGCCCCACGTAGACTAGTCGTGACATCTATTGGTGAAATATCGAACAATATAATCCTAACAGAGCGAGTGCATTCTAGCGGCCAGAAGAAGAAACTTTCCAATAAAATCTGGAAGTTAATAAGTACCTTTTTGGCAGCTAGATGTCTCGAGTAAATCTGCTGGCGAATTATGTTTTAATTAAATATATATTTTACACCATAATATGCACAATATAACGCTTAATTTTAAAACATCTGAGTCATTACAAAACAATAAACATATAACATTTCAAGCAAAAAACCTAGCTCCGATCGGGTTTGAACCATAGGCATTTGAGCGATAGGCTAACGCTCTACCACTGAGCTAATTGTGTCAACGAATATCGTTCTATATAAAATGACTTACATAGAACTTGTTAGCAAATAATGATTTATACTAAACGATTTCATCACTGTATTATTTATATAAAAGCATTTCATACAAAGTTTATTTATTTTATATCAGTACGCTATATTGCATGCAATACTCAAATTAGTGAAATATAAGTCAGGCACAAGATATCCGCTGCCATCTTGTCTTATTACTGAATCAGCTCAGCTTTTTAAAATCACGTCTGCACTATAGTATTACAAAATAAACTTTTAATTTCGAACGTGCCTCTTCCTTTAGAACAGTTAAAACGATTCTCGGCTCGATAATCGGAACTGGTGGGTCCCATGATATGAATTATAAAGTTTGCATAATTCGCACGGCCGCCATCCTGAAATGGTATGGCGGACGACCTTGTAGTTTGGTCACAAGACGCATCCTATACGAAGGTATGTTGTTACCAAATTTGGTAGAGATCGGATGATTCGGTTAGTCGTTATTTGATTTTACGTTTTGAACGTTTGAGTGGCCGCCATTCAGTTTTAGTAAAGATGGCGGCGATATAAAACATGACACTGAGGTGTCCTTTGCTATTGCTACCTTTGTACCAAATTTCGTTCAATTCGCATTCACCGTGTTCGAATTGATAGGGGGGGACAGACATTCAGAGTACACACACTCACACACACACAGACACACACACACACACAGACTCACACACACATACACACACACACACACACACACACACACAGAGACTCACACACACACACATACACACACACAGACAGACACACTTTTTTCGCCCTGTGTTGATCTCATAAGTCTACTTTCATTTTTTGCAAAAATCGAAAGTAGGCTAAAAAGAAGCATATCCGAAGTGGGATTCAAACTTCTTCCTGCTCTGAATAATAAACAAAGAGTATGCAAAACAACAACTTATGCTACGAAGACAACGGAGAGAACGAGTCCTAACATTAGTTGGAAACTGTACTGTAGTCTCTACTTAGTATAAAACAAAGTCCCCGATTCTTGGATATAAAGGGTAATCTAGAGAAGCTCTGGATGGATTTTATCATTTTAAATGATCTTGTCGACTCCGTCGTAACGCTGGGGTCCGGCGTTACGTTACGGTGACGGGACGAAATGTACCCAGATGCACTGAGGTGTGTGACGTCATAGTACTGCTTGGTGCACGTGTACCCCGACAACCTCTACTTCGTTATTTTAAGACAAAAATCCCCGATTCTTGGATGTCACGGGTAATCTCGAGAACCACTGGATGGATTTTGATGTGGTTTTCACCATTCTGTAAAGGATATCTCGAGGAAAGATTCTGTAGAAAATAATTTATGTATGATCAAAGGAAGCCAAGCAGTAACGATATCAGTGAAAAGTCGAAAACAAACTTGGCGTCCGTGCGCTTCTTAAGCTTACGCTGGGCAAACCGTTAAACATATCAATATACTATGAGCGTAAGAATTGGTCTGCATGAAAATTTCTACAAAAAAGTCCGCGAGAGCATATCTCTATCTTCAATACATCGCCCACAAGTGTTTTTAGACTGGATGGAAGGGGCACGTCCCCGCGCACTCTGGTGAGCATGACGGCATCCCGCGCGCTGGACCATGCTTTGCCCTTGGTTTGCACTTGCCGTTCGCGAGTAATTTGAAACAAGATAAGCAAGATAAGTATTATGCAGATAATTTTCTAACATGTTAAGAGTCTTTGGCTTCGAGCGAAGCGAGAAGCCTCCAGCCTTTCTAGCATTTTTCAGCATTTGTAGCATTTAAAATGATACAAAGTCTAGTCTTTCAGACTGACTGTCACTTTTTGATGCGGTTTTCACCATTCTGTAAAGGCTTTCTAGAGGAAGGTTTCTGTAGAAAATCATTCATTTATGACCAAAGAAAGCCCAGCGGTAACGATTTCAGTGAATCAAGTTGAAGAAAAACCTACCGTTCGTGCGCCTTTTAAGCTTACGCTGGGTAAACCGTTAAAAATATCTAAGAGTAAATACTATGAATGTGAGAATAAATTGTTCAGTATAAAAAGTTAAAAAAATGTCCGCGACACCATAGGCCTATCTCTATCTTCAATACATCGCCCACTATAAGTGTTTTTACGTTTTCGCTTCTTCCAACAATCTCAATTCAGTGGAAATTTAAATTACTAATGTAGCTTCGTAGCAAGTTTACGTGCTAGCGCGCGAACCTATCACCCCAGCTTCGGCCAGCATCAAACTGTCGTGTCGTGTCGAGTTAAGACTTCAGAGAAGAGTAGGCTACATGTGTTTGGAATTTCTCTGTTCACATTTTTATTTCAAATCACCAAATAAGATCCTGGATATTTTTCACAAGCTGATATCGTAGGACTCCGGATGCCGGGGATTTCCCCACCTTTCAAAAATCCGTTTTGCTTGGTTGGGAACTGAACCCGCGATCTTGGGACACGGTACCACTGATCAACTGAAGAATCCTTTGTAAAAGTAGCAACAGGTTCATAGACCAGAGAAAGCAATAGCGAACCGCTTGATGCGATAAAAAAAAAAAGAAGATCGCTTCTAACTGGCGCTTGATATATTCCAACGAGTTCCCCATTAAAAGTTTATTTACCGTACAAGTAAGAAATATGCCAATTACGAGCCTGATGATTTATTTTTCACGCCAAGCTGTTAGTCAACAAGACAAAACGAGATTTTCTTCTTCGCCACATGTTTACTAACTAATTTATTCGAAATGTTCAGCAGTGCTCCGCGTCTTCAAAGAGGTAAGGCAACTTAATTTGTTAGTTCAAGGAGATGGCTCACGATGAGTCTTCTTCTTATTGGTTGCCGAAGAAAGAAGGAAGCTCTCGCTCAACGTCTTCGTTTGCGTACTGTGAAGTAGTCCACTTATGTACGCCTCTTTTAAACAAATAATAAGCAGTTATGTATTATTCGCAATGCTGCATTTGCAAGTCTTTCAAGTAGTCATACTTACAGGCTGTTGAAGTTTCTAACATTTAAAAATAAGTAGATAAGTAAATAAGGTAAGAAAAATAATAATAAAAAATTAAAACAACATCTTATGTAAAACGAAATTTTAAGAATTAAAAATTAAAATAATACAAATAAATAAAAAGGAAAATAGAAAAAAAATGAAAAATGAAAAATGGGAAATGAAAAATGAAAAATTAAAAATTAAAAATTAAAAATTAAAAATTAAAAATTAAAAATTAAAAATTAAATAAAAACATAATCAAAAATAAAAATAAAAATAAAAATAAAAATAAAAATAAAAATAAAAATAAAAATAAAAATAAAAATAAAAATAAAAATAAAAATAAAAATAAAAATATAAAAATAAAAATATAAAATTAAAATTAAAATTAAAATTAAAATTAAAATTAAAATTAAAATTAAAATTAAAATTAAAATTAAAATTAAAATTAAAATTAAAATTAAAATTAAAATTAAAATAGAAAAAATAGAAATGAAAAATAAAAATAAAATTAAAAACATAAAACAATAAAAATGAAACTCATTAAAATGAAAATACAGTACAAAAATCAAAATACGAAAATGAAGATAAAAATAAAAACTTCAATAAATATAAAAGAAATAAAAATTAATAAATACAAATTTTAACTAAACAGAATCAAATAAAATATAATCAAATTTATAAGACTACTACTACTACTACTGAATTGAAAATCCACAGCCTGCTTCCAGTCTCCGACCGGGTCAGGAACGGAATGAATGAAGCCCCCATCTAGCGGCGAGGATATGAACTGTGCCGGCTACCGAGACCTGACGCACTCCTCTGGGACAATGATTAAATGAATGACATGAAATGAAATGATAGTGGAGAGTGTTGCTGGAATGAAATTTTTGACTGGGAAAACCGGAGTACCCGGAGAAAAACCTGTCTGCCTCCGTTTTGTCCAGCACAGTTCTCACATGGAGTGACCAGGATTTGAACCACGGACCCAGCGGTGAGAGGCCGGTGTGCTGCCGCCTAAGCCACGGAGGCTTCTACTACTACTTCTACTAAGAATAATAATAAGAGAATCAAGTCCCTTATCATGAGACTGATTATTTCAGTATCCTATGTTAAACCTATTTTAGCCATATGGTAGGGTACAGTTGGTTCCTGAGGCTGAGTCAAGTGTGATTGCATTCTCACGGTTGGGTCGAGTATGTAAGCAGTGGTCGAGTTCGGTTTGTATGTGATGATGTCAATATACTGTGTATTGCCATGATCTGCTAATCTCTGGACCCTTTCGTGGATGTCACAATTGGTTTGCTGAAGAATGGTCCTGATCGAATAAGTTACCCACAATTGTAAAACCCAGTAAATCTTCTAGTACCCTAATCTTTGATTTGCTACTGTGACAGAAGGGAACATTCCTTTTTAAGACTAATATCAACAAGAAATCGATGAGACGACGGATAATTACAGAGAAACACATCAAGGTTTAGCTTGAGGCACTACCAACAACCAATTTAAGTTGTAAGAAAGTTCATCAGGAGGTAGTACTAAGGGATAATTCAATCTAAAGTTCATTTCCGCACAACTCACATCGCACAAGGTCTTTCAAACCCGAAAAGAATTGCGGTTCTAACTTAATCAGTCATCTACATTACTACCATGCACATTTTTCAGAAATATCTGCGCAATATAATAATCATAAGATCTCAAAAGAATATATATACAGTGATTGTAGCCACCCTGAATGTCTACAGCTCCCCCCAGGGTCTCACGACTAGAGGGACGTGGGTTGGCGACCACGGGACCCCAACTGAGTCGGGCATTGCTTCCACTTACTTATGCCAGGCTCCTCACTGTCACCTTTTCTTTCGACCTCCCTTGGTCAACTCTTGTTCTCTTCCGACCCCAACGGTATTAGGGTATCTGAGGCCTAGGGAGCCTTTCACTTTCCCGCCTTAATTGGCCCTTGTCTCATTCTTCGAGGGGTCAAACCTTTTGTTTGTCTTTTCCTAATATCTCCTGCCTTCCGCTGACGGCCCTAAAGGAGGCAGGGTGTTTGTAGCCCCACCACTTCTGGTGCACCCTGGATAGTGCTACACCCTCAAGGGCTCACGGCTGATGAGTTCGGGATTTGGTGACCTATAGGGATTCCTGAACTGGGCAAAGTTTTCCTCCTTTTTCCATTGCATTTGTGGGGGACCCTTTCCTCTTTCCACTTTCCTCTCTGCCTTTCATCGCTCTCCTACCGGGTGAGTTTGCCATGGTCGTTACGGCGTGCTGCAGGCAGTCGCTCACTTCCGGGAGATGAGGAGGTTCGAATCCCCCCGCCGGCAACTTTGAAGATGGTCTTCTGTGGTTTTCCATCTTCCTTCCAAGTCCCTTAATACTCATTCTTTTCGTTTTCCATTTCCTCTTCTAGTTTGTAGCGGCTTCGGTGGCGTAGTCGGTAGCATGCTGAGCTTCTATGCCCAAGATCGTGGGTTCAAATCCGGCCGAAGTCATCGGATTTTTCAGAGCGTTAAAAATCCCTCAGTATGCCTTCCTTCGGAGAGGAAGTAAAGCCGGCGGTCCCATGTCATAGATTTATGGCATGTAAAATATCCTTCCACAGACTAAACTTGTGTGCAGCTAAATTGTTAAGTTAGATTTCGTCGGAACGCTCTATCAAAAGTTCCAACGTTCACCACTAGGTATCATTGATATCTGGTAGCGAAAGTTGAAACTACTTGAAATTGAACGGAACTTGTAGCTCACCCTCTGGGTGTCCGCTGGAAGCAGTTACAGACTCAGGCGAGCCGAACACCTCCTCGGACACTCCCGGCACTAAAAGCCATACGATAAATAAATAAATAAATAAATACTATACTGCTGATGAATAAATGGTAAAATAATTGGAATTTGAAATTGGCATTTTAACACGGGAGGCTAGTGAACGGTTTATTTTTGTGTCCTTTTGACAAACAAAACTTGTTTTCAGATTGTAAAAGTACATTCAAAATAATCGTTCGTTCCGATGAAATTAGGTTCGACAACAAATATTATTGCTGTACTAAGTGATTCTCTGGAATTAAAGAACGTTGAATTCATCTGAGTTAGTTGATAACATTATCGACAGGGAACGGATTTCTATGTAAAGATATATCTGTTTAGGAAGCTGAACTTAATTATAATTTGTATTATCATTACGAATCATGGCATGTGGAGTTGAGAAGTAGAGTAGAGATTTTCCATATTTTTCCATATCTGAAAGTTTTGCACATATGTTTCACTTTCTTAGTCATTAAAATCAATATAGTCCATATTTCGGCTAGAAAGTATTAAATTCAACAGTAAAAGAAATGAATAAAATGCTGCAAGTCCTATCAGACACACTTACACCATGGAGATTAAAAGTGAACGAACGGTAACCGAAAGTTATGGTAGTTCGAAAAAATATGGAAGAAATTTAAACCAACATAAACAAGTAGTTCCGTGAAGAACTATACAGCCTAATTTCATATATCCTACTCATATTAATTGCCTCTATCAACATACAAAATGTCAGTTTAATTGCTGTAACAGATTCGTAGATATTGAGAACCAATATTTCAGATTGTCGCCAGGTTGGATTTTTATTTTTGTACTATTACATTAAGATTACTGTGTACGTGTGGTATTCAAACTTCAATCGCATGATTAGAACACAAGAAGTAAAAACGATATTTTAAAATTACGCACAGCAGCCATCTTGTGATTATGCAAACAATTGAAATAAATTAAATGCCAGTGGATCAACATTTGTATAAGCATTTAACGTGCAACGTTTCACGGCACTCGGATAGATAAGTCGCGAGAAACGTCCATTTAAATATTTATACTTCGCGTCGCCGCCATGTTGGATTTGTGCTCACCAGGTTACTGAAGTCCTATAGGTGAACATATGTTCATAGTCTCTATGAACATTTAAAAACATAGTTTGGTTGCTGCAAAAGATTCATAGATATTGAGAACCGTCTAAATATTTCGGAAGCTCGCCATTTAAGATTGTTATATGTATAGGCCATAAGAGTTATGTACCATTCAAGGACAATTATCGCCTAGGTTCATTATTCAAACTTTCACTTTCACTTCGATGATTACGACACAAGAAATAAAAACTTAATTTTAAAATTTCGCACAGCCGCCATCTTGAGGTTATGTAAACAATTGAATTAAATTAGATGGCAGTGCATTACAATCTGCAAAATCATTTACTGTACCACATTTCACTGCGCTCAGAGAGTTAAATCACGAGAAAAGTCTATTAAAATATTTCGAATTCGCTTGGTCGCCATGTTCGTTTTGTACTTTACAGGTTTATGAACGTTACATAGATACACTTGTATCAGTACCCTTTATCACCGTACAAAATTTCAGGGTGATATCTGTAATAGTTTCGGAGATATAGAATGTCAGTGAAATATTTCGCACAGCCGCCATTTTGAGGTTATGTAAACAATTGAACTAAATTAGACTCAAGTGCATTACAATGTGTATAAACATTTGCTGCATCAAGTGTCATTACATTTGGATTGTTAAATCGTGAGAAAAGTCTATTTAAAAAGCTCAACTTCGCTTGACCGCCATGCTAGTTTTGTAGTCACCAGGTTTTTGAAAGTCCCATAGGTGAACTTCTAGTAGTGCCCTTTATCACCGTACACAATTTCAGGGCGATATCGGTAATAGTTTCGGAGATATTGAATGCTAGTGAAATATTTCGCACAGCCGCCATGTTGGATTGGTGAAACGTAACAAAATATGAAGGGCACGGTCGAGGTCGCCGGGCATAGTGCTATGAACTTACCGAGTTTCATTGAAATCGCTCCAGCCGTTTAGATTTTATTAGGGGGGGACACACACACACCTCACACACACACACACACACACGCACACACACACACGGACAAAAGGTGATCTCATAAGCCTATTTTTTCAAAATTGAAAATAGGCTAAAAATGATGACTTGAGAATTGAATATGTGAAACAATTTTGATATATCGGTAGTATAATCACAGAAGGCAATAGTTGCTTAATGGAAGTGAAGAGAAGGTTTGCATTGGCAAAACCGGCATTTATAACTAAGAAAAACATTTTATCCAGCAAAAATATGAATATAGATGTAAGAAATCCTTTGCAAAATCATTTGTATGGAGTACACTGCTCTATGGAAGTGAAAGTTGGACTCTGGGTAAATTGGAAAAGAATCGACTTGAAGCTGCTGAAATGTGGAAATGGCGGAAAATGACAAGAACGAGCTGGATGGAAAGAAAAACCAACCTGGAAGTTAAAGAAGAGAGAAGATTAATGAAGGAAATGGGAAAGAGAAAAATACAATTTATTTGACATGTCATCAGACACAACACTTTCATCGTTAACATTCTTGAGGGAAAAGTGCTGGGAAGGAGAGGAACAGGACGGCCTAGGACGAAGTGTTCGGAAGACATCAAGAATAGAATGGGATGTGACAATTACATGGAACTGAAACGAACCACCAACGACAGAAGAGTGTTATAGTTATTGTTATTTTAAGGGGCGGAACTACGAGGTAATCTGCCCCTACAGAAGAGTGTGGTTGCATCACATATGAATGAATGAGTAAATTAGCAGTCCAGTCAATAATGGAGAAACAAGTTAAAGATCTACTGCATATTTATTAAAAATATAAATCGTGGTACAGGTCAAGTTTCAGATGTGGCAAAAATGATGATGGACACTCTACTTTCAAAGAATCCTGGATATGAAGCGATGGGAAAGGTTGCTTCATTTTTTTGTGGAAATTTAATTGTAAAGTTAACGTTGGATCTAACCCCAGTAGGCATTGTGAAGTTTAAATTACCTGTTTTGATATTGAACGCAGTTTCAGTCGATATAAATTTGTCCCTAAGGGACAACAGGAGAACATTACTTTCCAGCACTTAAAAGCACATTTTGTAATCCATTGTTTTGGTAACAGAGAAGAAAAGATTGAGTGTTCTTCAAAGATCATATAGATCTACTTTGTTTAGCTTCTTTGAATTTACATATTAAAATAGAAATTATAGCTTTTTGTAATTTTAAGTCCATATATAGTTCCATATTTCGATAAAAATAACTAAATGTATATGTACATTATAGCTCATATAAATCCGTTTCCTGGTTATCAGTATTTATTTTATGGTCCGTGACAAACCCTCATTGGATACTTGCTTCAAGATATGCAAGGGACGTCAAACGTCGGGAGAAACAACGGCATGTGAGACAGCAGTCGCCGAGAGGTAGACCGTCGGCTCCCGGAACGAGCTTAGCGGGATATCGCATCGCTACATAACTTACAGTAGCAGCAGGCTGAGTTAGGTAAGTTATTTCTTCAACTTAACTGCGTTACAGTTACTGTTAGCTACCAAAAATGATAACGAAGTTACTTGCCAACTTACTTCATAGAAATCCCGTGGTCAATCGGCTAAGATGACAAGACAATGTCATCAGCAAATCTCAGCCGAGGCGAAAACATTAACCGTATTGGATATTGCGTTAATTCTAAGTAATAACTTCATTAATTAAAATGCTTTGACACCTGCTAATACTTAAAATGTTACCTTTTTTATTGATGTATCATATTTTTGGCCCTCAACAAGTTTAGCAACCTCAAAATTAAAATGCCCACCATCGCCAGAGATATGGCCTATATTTCCTTAACCCTTTAAAGGTTAGTGGTCTGTATGTTAACCACTTGCTATATCAAAGATGCTGATGGTTGAATCTTTCAGCCATTATGTCAACGAATTTTCTTTTGGAAGGGTTAATATTTCAGAAAACCATATTTTTCTATCTTATTTTATTGAGATTAATAATAATCTTTTAACAAAAACAATTAAAACGTAAATAATAAAATACGAAAGAAATTGAAATTGAAAATAAATAAATTGCAAAAATTAATAAGCTTACAAAATTACTACTAATGTTGGACTAAATAAGCCTATAAAATAATTCATAAGCCTATGAAATTACAATTAAAATAAAATAAGCATAGGCTATAAAATAGAATTATGAAAAATAAAGATAATAAAATTAATATAAAAATAAAATTTCCATACGAGTGTCTTAATTACCATTATAGGCGAGTTGCATACGACTGCTTATGTTCGACGATAATTATTATAACTATTTTATGTTCGAACATAAATATTCATAAATATCTGTCGAGATTTCGCCAGTTTTATGTACTGAACAGAGCGCATGGGACGCAGAGAATGCCTTGTATTTGACCATGGCCACCTCGATCACTCTACTATGACACTAGGCCAGGCAGTGTGATTTACATTAGAAGGCCGTGGAACTCAGCGCATCTAATTATCTAATTGGTCAAACAACTGTTTCTTGAGCTCTGATTGGTGGGAGAAACTGTTTCATAATGAAAAATAGTGTTATAATGAGTCTCATTATAGTACAGTTTTCTGACATAATAGTCAGGGTCGAACATAAAATAAAATAAATGAATTAACATTTTGCAAAAATAAATTCAATTTAAATAAATACAATAGTTGTGCTCTATAATGGGTTAAGCGATGCTTACATTTAGCTAAGCAACCAAAGCTGACGAAGTCCCCACGGAAAAGCCGAGAACATGTTACATCAATAAAGAAGATAGGCCTACCATTATAAGTAATAACAGTTTGGCATTAGTACGAAAAGACATGATGAGGACCATGTCTGCCTGAAGTTCCTTATTGACAACGTTTAATAAATTAGGAAATTCTTCTTCTTCTTCTTCTTCTTCTTTTCTTTAGCTAGACATTTTCCAAATTAAGTGGGGTCTGCATTTCACATTCATTCCATGAGGTTCTGTCAGGTTTTTTCAGCCAGATTCTCTTCTTGACGCCAAGCATTTTATACCTACTGCCAAGTAATAACTGGGCCTCTCCTAACCTGGAGAACAGACGCCCTTCGTAGCCGCTCCACTGGAGTCTTGACGCTAAAATACGTAAACTATATAACATATTAAAATACGTAGTTAAACTATTTAAAATGTTAAAAATACGCTAAAATACGTAGTGTATTTTTAACAATTTATTATTTATTATTATAGTATTTTTAGTAACATTTATGACATCAGCCACTTTATAAAATTTTAATGTAACACTTGCACCTTCATTTGTATTAAGTACTATTTATTGCGTAAGGAGAACACAATGTGACTGAAACCAGTTCACTGTTTTTAGGAATAATAATGTTTTGGCTTACGGTATACATTTCCTATTTTATTAACAGGTGTCTAAGCAATTTAATTAGCAAATCTCAGAATTGAGATTATTTTTCTTTGAATCTTCACTCCTACTTTAATGTTTTTAACTGAATAGATACTTTGATTAATTCATAATTAGCTTATAGCTTATTTCAAATAAATAAGGATCAACCACTAAACCGGGAAAGAAATGAAGATTTGATTCAAAATTACTCATATAATGCAAAAACATTAACCATATTGGAAAATGCTTAATACTACGTATTAACTTAGGGGTAGAGGATCTCGCTGTTCCGCCCCTTAAAACCCTTATCAACAGATGTTCAAACAAATTTATTTCGTTTCAAAATTACTCTTCAAAGAAATTGATTTTTACTACCGCATTAATGACCAAGAAAGTTTTCAGCCATTAAATCTCTAAATGGGACGACTTGAACATGTAATTGTAACAGGACGATAATATGCGGTGTATTCGTTCACAACGAACAATAATTTACACGTGTAGTATTTCTTTTATTCCTTTCGGATACCTGATACCAGAGTTAATTAAAGAATTGGTTGAATTTCTTAGTTCCATGCTTCTTAATCCTTCTGAGACAACTTCGATATTTTGCTAACTTATATACATCCTATATTGCGTTCCTTTAAAACATAGAGTTTAGTTATTGACTTAGTTATTGTGGCTTTAAGGGGAGGAACAACGAGGACATCTGCCCATTTAAACAAAGATAAAATGATACAAATTTTGGATAGATTAAAAAATTTAGAGGTGTTATTTTAAATGACTAAAATCAATAAAACAAAAAGATAAATACAGTTAATAATTGTATTCACAAACAAAAATTACGGAAAACAAAAGTTCAGAATTTCATAAAAAGAACAAGTTTTTTTAGTAAATATTCACGTGAAAATTTAGATTGCTGACCCTAATCCACTCTCACTTATAAAGTGTATCACGATATCAGCAGCCACCACGTCATCGGCTAATATAAGATCGAGTGTATTCTGTATACCAAAGTTTCTTCGTAAGTCAGCAAGATCCACACACTAGGTTAAAATGTGGGCCACGGTGAATACGGCCCCAAAGGTAAATCATGGATTTTAAAATAGAATTTAACAATCTGACTATCTCTACAATTCATACGAGACCTTCATTCACATTGATGTAAATCAGTGGATATTTGTAGATTTGTCTTCTTCTTCCTCTTCTTTCGAATAACCCATTTGGAAGGTACGATGAATCAACTTTGGCTATTGTCCATTGTATTTATTTTCTTTTGTTTCCAAATTTCCTTCATTTTTCTAGAATGTCGATCTTTCTCCTCTTGAGTCCACTTTCTACGAGTTGTTCGTTTGTTTGTTTGTTTGTTTCTTTCTTTCTTTCTTTCTTTCTTTCTTTCTTTCTTGAAATTCTGCCTTTTGGATAGCTTCTCTGAAGAGTGATCTGTTTGCTATTGTGTCTGTCTGAATTCTGGCGTTTGTCAAATCTTTGTCAATTTCAATGAACCATATGGGTGAGGATTTGTAACTATTCAGTAAGTTGAAGATCGTTTTAGTTAGTCTACTATTTTCCATTCTATAAATGTGCCCGAAAACTGTATTCTTCTCTTTTTAATTACATCAATTAATTTTTCACAAATCAAATATAACTCTCTATTTGGTCGTAACCTATATTCTGCGTTATTATTTCGTTTAGCTCCCAGTATTTTTCTCAGAATTCGTCTTTTAGTCTTCTCTAATTTTTCTAAATCACCAAATCTTGTTAATTTAAGTGTTTCAAGTCTGACCACTGTTTGATAGTGCCTTAATTTAATGTTCCAGGATACGTTTTTTTAAATTAAATATATATTTCGTCTAGTATAAGTAGCAAACAAACTCTCGTTCGATTTCAGGATAGAGATAAGTTAAATGAAGATAAAGTGTCGACTGATACTCTTATTGAATCGTCATAATAAAATGTTGTGGAAGGCAAGTCTTGTTTATTCTGAGACTTTAGGGAAGCAATGTGACAGGATTCATTCAAATTAAGTCTTTACATCAACTTGTAGTAATTGTAAAACAAAGTTAATCATACTATTGCGAAGAGAGTGGCACAAGTTTATCCCCTTAATAGCGTTTAAAAGAAGAACTCTCGAACGCTCCATCGTGCGGCAATTGTTATTGCAGCGCTCATTGCTCAGCGTAGCGTCGCGTGAAGACGATATCTCCTTAAAATGAGGGAGAAAAAAAGGAAGAAAGTAAAACACTCGATAGGAAGGCGGGAAGAGCGATACTTCCAGCCAGCTGGTTAATTAAGAGGTGTGAATGAAAAGGAATGGAATGAAAAATACACAATTTCTTGTTCATTCACAACTAAATGAATGTTATCAAATTTGTACATGTTATACCGCACGGTAGTATAGTTAAAGATCATGGCATATATAATATGAGACCGATGCAAAATTTGTCCAATGGCTGTCACTCCGGAGGTTGGGGTTCAATTCCCGGTTCTGCCAAGAAATTTGAATCTGGTTTCCAACTTCCACTTCAGCATAATGCCGGGATGGTATATAACTAAGACCGGCGATTAAAAATACCTCAGTATGCCTTCCTTCGGAGGGGAAGTAAAGTCGACGGGCCCATGTCATACATTTATGGCATGTAATAGATCCTTCCACTAACTAAAATTGTGTGAAGCTTAAATTTGCACAGTAGGTTAGATTTGATTAACGGTATATTGGTTTCAATGTTCGCCACCAGGTGCCGGTCGTGGTGGCATCTAGTAGCTAAGTTTGTGGCCAGGTGTCGTTGACGGTAGCATTTGGTAGCAAAAGTAAGAATTACTTGAAATTAATCGTCTGCAGTCCGTACCTGAATTACAGATAACCCACACTAATACAGCCATCAAAATTAACACCGGTTATCAGACAGATTCTACACACACCCAAAGTACACGGGACTACATGACCACGTTGTTGCAGTCCCTAAACTGAGGAACCAACCAAACAACCTAACTTAAGGCCACGGCCGCTTCCTGCACACATTCTACCTCAATCACAAATACACACATTAGTTCAGAGATCACAGTGATACAGGTTATCAGAAATATTCTTCACACACCCAAAGGGTAACATAAATACGATGTCGCAAAGTCCTAAATAATCATCATCAACAAGAACATTTGTCCGAATGTGGGTTTCTTTTAGCAGAATTTATGGTTACCCATGAGTGAAATTTCCAAATTTTTAAAACTAGCGGGCCCGTGCGAGAAATATCGCATGTTCATAAACCACACTTATAAAGAGAGACTTAAGGAGAAAGGTTGTTATGTTTTTATTTCAATCAAATGATTATCATGATCATCATTTATTGCATGTGACAGGCCATTAAGACCCATAGCAGAAAAACAAGGATATACAATTCTTGATTACAATACAAATAGCAAGCATAACATAATATATAACATTGTACTTCATAACAGGAAGAATGATTTCAGCTTTTCAAATAATGGTTGCATATATTACACCAAATGATTATAGAACACTATTTACATTTCAGTTAGAATTCAAAGTTCTACGTTCCCTAACTTCAGTAGACAATCACTGAAAATAGGATCATCATAACACTCACGGTTATTCGATATTTATGAAATTATACGATTTGAGTACTCATTCTTTTGATTTACTGTTTCTGAAATCCATGTAAAATGATAAAGGATACACCTCAGAATGTTAAAATGACATGAAACAGGCGTCACAGCGGCAAAAATGTGAAATGGACAGCAATTATGGAGCGTATTTTCCTACGGCAACAGTATCTGTAAATCGCACACTTCGTACATTTTTAAGTCAATTTTTAAAGAAATTATAGATATTTATGAAATTAGAGTGCAATTCGTCACTGCTAATGTCTATTCTCTTTCATTTGAATGCTCATTTTTCACGATCGGTCGCTTGTGAGCGCCGCAGGAGGGATCTATACTACTGAAATAATAAGTTATATATGACGATACCGATGGTGATATAATAGTACATTAAGCAACGAGCCTATAATGGCAATAATTAAGACACGAGTATGTTTATAAAACGGCGTAGCGAGGTTTATAATTTCCATACGAGTGCTTTAATTACCATTATAGGCGAGTTGCATACAACTATTTATGTTTGACGATAATTATAACTATTTTAAGTTCGAACATAAATATCTGTCGAGATTTCACCAGTTTTATGTACTGAACAGAGCGCACGGAACGCAGGGAATACATGAATTTGACCATGGCCTCCTCGAATACTTCACTATGACGCTCGCCACGCAGCGAAATTTAAAATAGGGGGCCATGGAAGTGAGCGCAGGTACGATGCTATCCTCACCTAATTGGTCACACAACTGTTTCTTGAGCTCTGATTGGTGGGAGAAACTGTATCATAGTGCAAACTTGTCCTATAATGAGCCTCATTATAGTACAGTTTTCTAACATGCAATATTTACATTTCTCCAGGGTCGAACATAAAAGACAGTTTACTAATTATTACTGTTTAGCTTTAAGTACTTGGTTACTTGGAGAAAACTAAGGGACGCCATGTTTCATTAGTCAAGCGAGCACCATCAGATCCAAATCTACAAGACAAATACCCCTACAGTACAGTGACACTCAAAGACAGGCTCTGCCCTCCAAAAACCAAACAGAAAGCCCGTCAGACAACTTAGTAAGTGTGGTGATTATTACTGATAAATATTAAGGCATTAAGCATCGGAGAAAAGCGCTATTTATTTTCAGGTGGCGCTAACTGAATAGTTTCTTTCTTTCTTTCTTTCTTTCTTTCTTTCTTTCTTTCTTTCTTTCTTTCTTTCTTAATTTTTTGATGTGTAACATCTTTCCGCTCGGTTGCTGGATAGTTTTGTGGGAGTGATTTTGAAAATTGAGGACGGAAGGGAATCGGGCGGAAGTGGATCGAACGGAAGTGGATCGGACGGAAGTTAAGACGCACTGCCAGCTGGATGTACAATTGAAAATGCGCGCAGTGGAAACAAGGCAGTGTGTGCTCTGTAGCGCGAGAATGTTATGGCAATACAGTAGGCAGTGCCTTTAACAGGCACTGGTTTGACGAGCACAGTGGCAAATGTTTCACCGACTTTCATTTGTCATTGAGCAGTTTATGAAGCTTCACGTTCAAGGTTGAATATCACATGGGGTAGGACAAAGACGACAAATGACATTTAAGTAAGCGGCATTATTGTCAAGCTGTGGGTGAGTAGTCAAATATTAAATGCATAACAGAATGTTGTTATATGAGTGGAATAAAAGTTGAGACTAGGTCATTTCATGATTGTAGGAAGCCATGTTTTGATTGCTTACGACGAACTGTATGAGAGCCTTGAGAATAATGAATGTTATAGTTACTGAGGAATGTGCTCACAGTATTTGAGAGTACTGTCGACGTTGTGTGTCACTTTGTTATTATGAATTATTAATGTAAAAGGAAGGAAGGAAGCTTGTAGTTTTGCGTGTCGGTTAATCTCACGATCATGATCCACGGTACCTCCCTCTTATTTGGAATGTGAACCACAGGACATGGCATTTCAATTCGAAAATCTCACATGTATTGACCGGGAATCAAACCTGGTCTACCTTGGTGAGAGACTAACAGCTTGACCGCTGCGCCACAAATGTGACAGTAGCATATCTCCAATTCAATCTATACATTCATCTTAGTACCAGCATGAAAATGGAGTGTAAATTAACATTTTAAGAATGTCCAAGCTGTGTAGTATACGAGTAGGATAACATGTCAGATGTTACACATCATATGCGACTACTGTAAGGCTCGAATCTCTTTTTTTTTTTTTGCGTATGGCTTTTAGTGCCGGGAGTGTCCGAGGACATGTTCGGCTCGCCAGAGGCTGTAGCTGCTTCAAGTGGACACCCATAGGGTGAGCTACAAGTTCCGTTCAATTTCAAGTAGTTCCAACTTTCGCTACCAGATGTCACTGATACCTAGCGCTCCAACGAAATCTATCCTAGAAATTTTGCTTCACACACGTTTAGTCTGTGGAAGGGTCTTTTACATGCCATAAATCTATCGCATGGGACCACTGGCTTTACTTCCCCTCCGAAGGAAGGCAGTTTTCGTGTTCACTGTTACTCCAGGTGTGGTCGACTGCGCGTAGCGCCAGCCAGGAAGACAACCAGATAAGTAGTAGCCTGTAATATTACATTTTAACCATAGTTGATTTTTACAACCATATAATCACTCCAAATTACAAACTCCGGATAGCTATCACCATTTAGCATTTTACCTAACATCATATATACTGCATTTAGTATACACCGACAGTTGCAGTACCAACACTAGTTAGTTAGTTATTGTTGTTTTAAGGGGCGGAACTACGAGGTCATCTGCCCCTCTTAACACAGATTAAAGATTACAAATTTGGAATTGAATTTAAAATTTTGAGGTGGACACCTCAATTTAAAAAGACCAAAAATTAATAAATCAAAAAACATTATAAAAATAAACAAAAATTACGGAAAAACAAAACATTATCATTCCAAAACGAACAAGTCGTTGAGTCAATGTTCACTGGAGAATTTAGATTGCTGGCCCTAACCCACTCTCACTTATAAAGCGGATAACGCGATCAGCAGCCACCGCGTCATCGGCTAATATAAGTTTGAGTGTCATCTGCAAACCAAGGTTTCTTCGTAAGTCAGCAAGATCCACACACTCGGTTAAAATGTGGGCCACGGTGAAAACGGCTCCACAGGTACAAAGTGGGGGGGGGTCTTCCAATACTGCAACTAAATAATTGTACATATTGTAAATATTCTCACCTGCATTTTCAAACATAGATTGTATAGCCTAAGTGTAATGGATCTGATGATGATCGCTTGACGATCGAAACTGGTCATCCTAGTGTATTTATTAATCTCATGTAATTTATTTCATGATTAGGGCTTAACCCATCTCTTTTGGGTACATTCGTGTTGACCGACTGAAAAGCACTAAACTCTTGTTTACTAAGGCAACACTGAAAAATTGGCTTCAAACCCCACAATGCCTCTAATTACACTTGTGTGAAGCTAAATTATAGGTTATATTTGACTAACGCTCTTAGGTTCCAACGTTCGTCTCCAGGAGACGACTGTGGTGGCATCTAGTAACAAAATTCAGAACTAGTTAGTCGTTGACAGTGGCGTTTGGTAGCAAAAGTTGGAACTACTTGAAAATCGAATGTCTGCAGTCATTATTTGAATTAAAAACTGACTACACACACTAATAGAGCCATCACGATTAACCCCGGTTATCAGACAGATTCTACACACACCTAAGGTACACGGAGCCGCATCACGTCGCCCCTACCAATGTTCTGGTGCAGAATTGCGAGCTGCTTATAAATTGCAGTCACGGGGAGTTATTAGTGCAAAAAGATTTCTTAGGCCCCTTAAAACTGTTATCATCATGGCAATAGTATGCCTCTGCATAAGGGCGATGCACAGTGGGTCAAAATCGAAATCTAGGAGGACAAAATTATTTTTACGTTTTAGTCATGCATTTAGAGTGAAAGTAACGTAGCCTATATAATTTGTTTACTTCATAATACACATCAGTTAAGACCTTTCTTAACCTACGTCTACACATGCAAGAAATTGTCTATGACTAGGAGTTGGTTAGAGCATTCAGTTATCTCTTCAGAACAATTTTCTACCCCTAATTTACTTTTAACTAAGTCACAAAGTTCCACTTTTGACATAATTGTCGAATCCAGTGCTTCAAACAGTTGTAAACGTGTGAGAACTGGTTGCGCGGCATCTTCTAAAACGTAAAATAGCCTAACTAAGTAAGTTGCAAAAAGATGCAAAAAATCTTATAACAGGCGTAAACTACAAGATTTTATCTACATTCTAACATTAAGTAGAAAGTGACGCAGGGTGACGCGGCATACTAAAAATCTAACTGAAAATATAATTTTAACAAGATGTTCAGTAAAGAACATATAGCCTACTTTCTCCTAAATGCATGGGTATTGTTATAACTCTTTGTCCTTTTCAAGGAGTATGATCGAATGTTGGTTGTAGTAGCTTGTTGAAATACAATGTGCTATAGGGATATTAAACATGAATATGAGGTGCCCCTTGCTAGTGCTACCTCTGTACCAAATTTCGTTCCATTCGGTTTCACCGTGTTTGAATTGATAGGGGGAATCGATTTGCACACATACTTGGCCACCATCTGCAAACTATTGGGCTGATGTTCTTGCAGTTTGGTCTGAATATGTTTCCCACATAAAGATATGGTGTTGCAAAATTTGGTAGAGACTAGATTATTAGGTTGGTCGTAATTACATTTTAGCTTTTAACATTTGGGTGGCCACGATTACGTTTCCGTCAAGATAGCGGTGATATAAAACATGACACTGAGGTGCCCTTTGCTAGTGCTACCTCTGTACCAAATGTCGTTCCATTCGGTTTCACCGTGTTCGAATTGATAAGGGGAATTGATTTTCACACAAAGATGGCCGCCATCCGCAAAATATCAGGCTGATGACCTATTAGTTTGGTCAAAGGATGCTCCCTCCATAAAGGTATGTTGTTGCTAAATTTGCTAGAGATCGGATGATTAGGCGAATCGTAATTTGATTTAAGCTTTGAACATTTGTGTGGCCGCCATTACGTTTCCGTCAAGATGGCGGCGATATAAAACATGACACTGAGGTGCCCTTTGCTAGTGCTACCTCTGTACCAAATTTCGTTCATTCGGTTCCACCGTGTTCGAATTAATAGGGGGAATCAATTTTGACATAAAGATGGCCGCCATCCGCAAACTATTAGGCTAATGGCCTATTAGATTGGTCACAGGATGCTCCCTCCATAAAGGTATATTGTTGCAAAGTTTGGTAGAGATCGGATGGTTATGTTAGTCGTAATTTGATTTAAGCTTTAAACATTTGTGTGGCCGCCATTACGTTTCTGTCAATATGGCGGCGATATAAATCATGACACTGAGATGCCCTTTGCTAGTGCTATCTCTGTACCAAATTTCGTTCCATTCTGTTTCACCGTGTTTGAATTAATAGGGGGAATCGATTTTTACACAAAGATGGCCGCCATCCGCAAACTATTAGGCGAATGACCTATTAGATTGGTCAAAGGATGCTCCCTCCATAAATGTATGTAGTTGCAAAATTTGGTAGAGATCGGATGATTAGGTTAATCGTAATTTGATTTAAGCTTTGAACATTCGTGTGGCCGCCATTACGTTTCAGTCAAGATGGCGGCGATATAAAACATGACACTGAGGTGCCCTTTGCTAGTGCTACCTCTGTACCAAATTTCGTTCCATTCTGTTCCACCGTGTTCGAATTAATAGGGGGAATCAATTTTGACATAAAGATGGCCGCCTGCAGCAAACTATTAGGCTAATAACCTATTAGATTGGTCAAAGCATGCTCCCTCCATAAAGGAATGTTGTTGCAAAGTTTGGTAGAGATCGGATGGTTATGTTAGTCGTAATTTAACTTAAACTTTGAACATTTGTGTGGCCGCCATTACGTTTCTGTCAATATGGCGGTGATATGAAACATGACACTGGGATGCCCTTTGTTAGTACTACCTCTGTACCCAATTTCGTTCCATTCGGTTGCACCGTGTTTGAATTAATAGGGGGAATCGATTTTCACACAAAGATGGCCGCCATCCGCAAACTATTACGCTGATGACCTATTAGTTTAGTCAGAGGATGCTCCCCCTATAAAGGTATGTTGTTGCAAAATTTGGTAGAGATCGGATGATTAGGTTAGTCGTAATTTGATTTAAGCTTTGAACATTTGTGTGGCCGCCATTACGTTTCCGTCAAGATGGCGGTGATATAAAACATGACACTGAGGTGCCTTTTGTTAGTACTACCTCTGTACCAAATTTCGTTCCATTCGGTTGCACCGTGTTCGAATTAATAGGGGGAATCGATTTTCACACAAAGATGGCCGCCATCCGCAAACGATTACGCTTATGGCCTATTGGTTTGGTCAAAGGATGCTCCCCCCATAAAGGTATGTTGTTGCAAAATTTGGTAGAGATCGGATGATTAGGTTAGTCGTAATTTGATTTAAGCTTTGAACATTTGTGTGGCCACCATTACGTTTCCGCCAAGATGGCGGCGATATAAAATATGACACTGAGGTGTCCTTTGCTAGTGCTACCTTTGTACCAAATTTCGTTCAATTCGCATTCACCGTGTTCGAATTGATAGGGGGGGACAGACATTCAGAGTACACACACCCACACACACACAGACACACACACACACAGACACACACACAGACTCACACACACACATACACACACACAGACAGACACACTTTTTTCGCCCTGTGTTGATCTCATAAATCTACTTTCATTTTTTGCAAAAATCGAAAGTAGGCTAAAAATAATAGTTAAATATTATATAAAGCAAATATAGCTAAAATTACGTAACAATTACGCCCATTAATAACTGAAACACGTTACAAAGATCATACCTTCAGCTGCATGTTCCATCTTAAAGCATCACACTAACCACAAAGACAACCAAACCACAGCCACTTACATTCACCCTCCAATTCAGACTGCTCGAACAGTGGTGACAGATTTACACTAAGATGCGTTTATATCCCAGAATAGTGAGCGGCCATTATATGAGAATGCTGTAGAAGTAATACATTTTGATTTTTAATCATGAAAATAAATAATTTTGTCCTCCTAGATTTCGATTTTGACCCACTGTGCGATGGTGTTGGTGCAGTATACTGAGGTTATCAGCTGCAATAAGCGTTGGTGCTTTCAAATGTACTTTCATTTATTCCGATCCGTTTCCTTGAGCGCTCCAGTTCTGTAAAGCAAATAAATCCACTGGGCGAAGCCGGGCACTACTGCTAGTAATGCATAATATGCTTCTAAATTTTGAAAATAAATAAGCTTATAAAAATGAAATTTCTAATAATTTTTCCATCTTAATTGTAAGATTATAAAAGTAATTATGAGTATTAAAATGTTAAAGAAAACACAAATTAAAATTAATAATAATATTATAATTAGGATAAAATAATTAAATGTAAATAAATACAAATAAAATATATTTATAACAGTACTATTCTGCCGTATAAATGATTACGTGCCGAGTGCGACCGTGCCGAATGCGACCCAGTAAAAATCGTGCCAGTAGTGACCCTGCTAGTAGCTTACAGTGCCCTCATGCGACCCATAGTTCGAGAGAAGAATTGAAGATCTTATTTCCAAAGTGACGTAAATCCATGAAATCCAAAACTTCAGAAATCGCTTTTTCGTTTCTTCGTATAATTAAATTCAGATATAATTATGAATATAATGTAATTTTAACAATCTCCAATCATTGGAAATTGTGGTAATCGTCTCCTGTAAGTTGGAGTTAGGCCTTTTAGGAAATAAATCATATATTGACATACGCTTTGAGTGACATTTATGAACATTTAAGTGGTTTAAACACAACACAACAAACACAAACTGATGCTCTACATATTCTTCAAGGTTAGCCATGGTCTTGATTTATCACGTGATGTCCAGAGAGCCATCGGATTGGTCAACATGGATATAAGACACATTGGAAATAAATACCCGTTGGAGTTACATCACTTTGCAAATTAATTTAGTTCTTAGATCTCTGTTAATATGGGATATACGACGTATTGCGACTTAAAACCTTTGCTATACGTTGAGAGACCCTATAAATTTGCTTATGAAAGAAAAAACTGAAAAATCATCAATTTTGGATTTACGTCACTTTGGAAATAAGCTCTTCAATTTTTACGGCGCCAAACCTAACCTAACCTAACCTAAGCGGAATTTTAGCAGAGGCAGATGTGTTAGAAATTCCCAGATTACACCGATACATCAGTGCTTGGGTAGCTAGTGGCACGATGACAAATTGGTGGGGCGCTTGTGGCACGGGTCGCATCCGGCACGGTCGCATCCGGCACGACACCGTATAAATGGTTAACACAGGAAGTCCTTGAGTAGTTAAAAATGCCACCAGGCTACAAATGATAAAACTATAAATTAAATTAGGCCTACTTGCAGTATATTATTCAGAAGGTTGTGGCATGATGAATTCAGGAAAAGGGAGAATTTGATCCATTTAATAAGAGACGACGTAATATCGTTTATAACTTAAGAACTCTTGAACGCTGAATGGTGCGGCAATTGTTATTACAGCGTTCATTGCCCAGCAGAACTTGGCGGCATGGCATTGTGGTGGCGTAAAGACGATATCTCTTTAAAATGAAGGCAAAAAGAATGAAAAATAAGTAGGTGAAGAAGAAAAGAAGAGGGCATTACGTCATGTGCAAAGACGTTTGTAGACTGGGTGTAGAAAGAGTGAGATGGGGAACGTCGTCGTACTTGCTGGAAGGGGATAGTGGGGGGAAGGGGGGTTATAGTGACGTGTTGCACGTGAAGTGGGAACAAAACAGGAGAGCATTGCGTGTGGCAAGATTCTTTTCTCAAAAAAATAAAAAGTTTAGAAAAGAGAAGGAGTATAAGGGAAAAATGCTCCAGACAAGGCATTTTATTCGGCATATATCTTCTTTTTTTCTCCGCTAAAGAGAGGAACACAGAGAGAGAGAGAGAGAGAGAGAAATATGGAGGAGTAGTGTAAAATTGTGTGTGTGTGTGAAGGAGAAGGAGATGAAAGGTGGAAGTAATATTCTGGACACGTTTTTCAAGAATTGGCGCTTGCTTCTGTCTAAGTAAAACAGCGTCTTTAAAATTCATTAAGAGGAGATGAAGGCTTGGTTGGGTGTTTAAATAGACATCCCTCAAACTTTAAGTGTTGGGAGGAAAATAATATAAAAAAGACGACGTGAAGTAAGAGGAGGAGAGAAGGCAAAGGAGGAGGAGACGAGCACTAGATTGTTAAACACATACACGTTCACTTTCCGTGTGAAGAAATAAAATACGGGCCTTTCATATTTCCTTGTGTATGTGTGGATGCGTTGATCGTCCTTCATCATACATACATACATACCAAAACACATACGTACACACACAAAGTAAAAAAGAAAAAAGACATCTCTCTCTCTTTATGGTCTGTTTATTATAAATGCTTTTCATCTCTTTTTCTTTCGTTTATTTTTTTCTCGTTTATTTTTAACAACAGTTGTAACACGACAGCTTCCTCTGTTTCTTACACGTTCATTGTACTGACGTTTAAATATGAAAAAAATCTAGTAAGTACGACAATTTCGTGCCTGAAAAATTTAGAATATCCTTTTAACTAAGAACTTTGCTCAATGTTGCCTTATTTACTTCAATAGAATGGATGTAAAATTTGAATGCACGTTTCCTTTTTGTGTGAAAACGTAAACCACGTTACAAGCACTTGTATTTGTAAGGATTTATGGCAAAGACCTCATCTTCTATTTAGGCCTAAGCAGTGGTATTAAATGGGTGAGTGGTTAACGTGTCGGATTACCAACCCCAAGCTTGCAGGTTCGCCCCTGGCCGTGGTAAGTGATTTTTGAAAGGCGATAAAAATCACGACATGGATGTCCTACGTTGTTGGCATGTTAAAGAACCCATTTGAATTCAGTAGGCCGTGTTCAATGGCAAAATTAATCTCGGGATTTTTCGCCAACACAAAGTTCCTCCATTCTCTACTAGAAAGCGCTGTAGTGTCAAGGAGCTTAGATATCTAACCTCCTTGACTTTCATAGCGTTCAAAGGAACGACGAAATTCGACATGCAAGCCACCCTCTGGGTGTCAATTAACAAAGCTCGCACCAGGCACCCGAGGCCATACGATATTATTATTAGTGGTATTAAATAAACCACGAGAAAAGCACTTTCTGTATTTCGGTTTCCGTCCACCTCGTTGCATAGTGGCCCGAATTCGATTCCCGGCTCTGTCTGTCAAGAGATTTAATTCTGGTCTGAAGTCTGGAACTTGGGTACACCCAGCCTCGGGAGTCAAAACTGAGAAGAGGTTGGTTCGATTCCCACCACAGCCATCCTGGAAGTGGTTTTCCGTGGTTTCCACACTTCTACTCCAGGCAAATCCCGGGATAGTTCTGAACTTAACACCACGGCCACATCCTTCCCAATCCTCAATTACAAAATACCGTACACGCAGACACCACAATAACACAGATTATCAGACAAATTCTACACGCGCCCAAGTACATGGGGCTACATGACCATGATGTCGCAAAGTCCCTAAATCATACACAATGTAACAACAACTAATTCCTTCCAACTAGAGAAACTAGGAAACGTTAAATGACATTTTTCAGTGTTCCCTTGTTAACAACTGATTAATACTGTATTTTTTGGCCGCTTCGATGGCGTAGTTGGTAGCATGCTGAGCTTCTATGCCCAAGGTCACGGGTTTGAACCCAGCCGAAGTCGTCGGATTTTTGAAGAGCGTTAAAAATCCCTCAGTATGCCTTCCATCGGAGGGGAAGTAAAGCCGTCGGTCCCATGTAATAGATTTATGCCATGTTAAAGAACCTTCCACTAATTACACATGTGTGAAGCTAAATTATATAGGTTAAGAATGTAAACAACGCTCTTAGGTTCCTATGTTCGTTGCCAGGAGCCGACTGCGGTGGTGTCTAGTAGCTAAGTTCTGAACTAGTACTCGTCAACAGTAGCGTTTGGCGGCAAAAGTAGGAACTATTTGAAAAATTCAAAGTCTGCAGTCCTTCCCTGAATTTAAAATACAGATAGCACACTCTAATACAGTCTTCACAATTAACAACGGTTATCAGACAGATTCTACACACACCCAAAGTACACGGGGCTACATGACAGCGTTGTCGCAGCCCCTAAACTGAGGAACCAACGATCCATTACTGTATATCAGTCGATCAACATGTGATTATTACCAGTTAAATTAGAAGAGAATTATGAGATTCTACCTGAAAACTCTACATGTGATCAACTATATTTTCACAAAATAATAATAATAATAATAATATCGTATGGCCTCGGGTGCTGGGTGAAAGGTATGTTATTTGCGCCCAGAGGGAAGCTTGTATGTCGAATTTTGCTGTTCCTTGGAACACTATGAAAGTCAAGGAGGTTAGATATCTAATGTAGGCTCCCTGACACTATAGCGCTTTCTAGTAGAGAAAGGGTGAACTTTTGTGTTTGGCGGAAAATCCCGAGATTAATATTGCCATTATGAACACGACCTACTGAATTCAAATGGGTTCTTTAACGTGCCAACAAAATTCACTTACCACGGCTAGGAGCGAACCTGCAAGCTTGTGGTTGGTAGACCGACACGATAACCACTCAACCACCGTGGCAAGCGTTTCACAAATTTTAACGGGGGTTACAAGGACTTACTTGTTTCGTCCATCTAGCAGACATCATCAGACCCATGTCATACAAGACAACAAAATTGCTTTCTGAAACAATATTAAAACTCAATATGCTAATTATCTGTGATTCGCATCTTGTGTTGGAATGCAGTAACATCTTGTGCCTCCTCGTAGCTCAAATACGAGTACATTTGATTGGCTAAATATATCATACTAGCGGCTTCGCCCGCGAATATTCTAGTTGTAAAGAGTAAACTTAGCAAAATCTCAATCATGAATGCTATGACTGATTTATCCTTGGTATGAATAATCAGACTTTATCAATTCAGCTACTGGTGCAGTGGTTAGGGGTTTGTCATTCCTTCATAGGTATATCAGAGCGAAGTTAGTTTTCTGGGAATATCACAGTCACTGTTAATTTAAGGGCCTTTAAATGTGGTTTTCGGAGACCCTTTATAGTCGGGTGAAAAAGACCTTTCGTACCACACTCACACGTGAAAATTGCGTGAAAAAATTCTAGAGTACCCCTTGACCCCCTTGAGCGCATTATACTGTATGTATTGATGAATTTTACAGCTTAATTTGGTTCAGTGATAACCTTATAACCGTCTGGAAACTTTCACAGTAATGTAATAATTGGAATTGCATTGTGTCTTACAGAAATAGATGGACCTGTGAGATTCTGTTACCATGGTTACCGTGTTGCATTCTTTCATTATTTCATTGTAAATATACATGTTTTAAGGTATTTATTTAATTGTGAGGCATTTAAAGAGTAAGTGAGTGCGTTTCGCTTAGGCATTGGGTTATGCTGAACCTGTAGGTACCCCATATGTGTAGGTTGGTGTTAATGGGACCTTATTTTCGGTACAAAACTGGAATGGGACCTTAGCAGAATAATATAGGGAGGGATTGGCATGCGTTTTAAATGAGTGTGTGTGATACTTTCATGCATTTATATTTGTAAAGAAATTACAGCAAATTCAAAGCCCAACTCCTTTATGGTGAAATAAAAAACCAGTAGAAATGTATTTCATCCCTATTTTCGGTGATTTATTTACGATCATGATTAATGTAAATATTCTTCTTTCTTTATTATGAATATTCTACAATACAGTTGTTTTCTTTCAACCCAAAAAATTCTACTCCTCCGCAAATTTCGGTCTTCTGCATCTTCCTCGGTTAAGCCTCTGGTAGCGATGCTTCTCTTTACACCATCCCTCCATTGTTCTCTTGGTTTACCCCGTTACCGTTTGCCTTCAGCTTACCAATGTAAAATTAAATCTGGAATTCTACTATTCTGCAACATTTTCGCATGTCTAAACCATTGTTATCTTCTTTCTTCAACCACTTCTAGTACAATTCTGTTACCTGCATAATTTCTCTGATTCTCGTATCTCTAATGTTATCCAATCATGGTTTTCTTGCCACCCTGCTCCAATAATCCAACTCTGTTACTAATAATTTGATTGGTTGCTGTCTGTTTAACGTCCAAGTTTCTGCTCCATATAATATAATACTTTGTACCAATGAACTGCAGATACGTTTCTTAGAGCCCGCCGATGGGCCAGCTTGGTGTCCTAGGCGAAACCCCACACAAGACACGGCACAAACCTAGAAGAATTGCTGAGTTTTAATTCACCGGCCGAGAAAGCCAATATAGCCTACCATCTTTTTAGAAGACTTCATAGGAAGCTTAAGGCTGCTTGAGCTTTTAGTTCTCGCAGTCAAGTGGTGCAGTTGCACCTAATATAAATGGAGGTGGCGCGCAGTTCGTCACTCCTGTTGGGGTCCGGGCGGGGACACCAAGAGCTCGCCGATGAGCCAGCTTGGTGTCCTAGGCGAAACCCCACACAAGGCACTGCACAAACCTAGAAGAATTGCTGAGTTTTAATTCACCGGCCGTGAAAGCCAATATACCATCTTTTTGGAAGCCTTCATAGGGAGGTTAAGGCTGCTTGAGCTTTTAGTTCTCGCAGTCAAGTGGTGCAATTGCACCTAATATAAATGGAGATTGCGCGCAGTTCGTCACTCCTGTGAGGGTCCGGGCGGGGACACCAAGAGCCCGCCGATGAGCCAGCTTGGTGTCCTAGGCGAAACCCCACACAAGACACGGCACAAACCTAGAAGAATTGCTGAGTTTTAATTCACCGGCCGTGAAAGCTAATATACCATCTTTTTGTTTAAAATATTTCTGCTCCATAAAACGGAATGCAATGCTCCAACCTCACTTACTCTTTTCTCAATTTCAGATGAACTTGTTCCCCCAGCTTCTCTTATTGAATCCAAATATTTAAATTTAGTGACCATCTTCCGGACACCCGAGGGGAGTTTCAAACCCACGCTCTCCTGATGGCAGAGAGGCTCGAGGTAGTGCTTCAGCGCTCCCATCCACCGTGGGCGGTACAATTGAATTCTAAACAAGATGTTCAGTAAAGAACATATAGCCTAATTTCTCCTAAATGTATGAGTATAGTTATAACTCGTTGTTATTTTCAAAGAGTATAATAGAACTATTCTTTGTTGAAGACCTTAGAAACGATTTACCTCTACCAAACGCCACAACCTAGATAAAAACAGCTACCATCATTGAAGAAAGAAAGATAAGAAGTATATCAAGAATGTTATGGATCTGGAGACATAATCGACCGGACTGGCTGCGGGGCTCAGCGGTAACGTTCTCGCTTGCTGGGCCCTAGGTTGCAGGTTCGTATCCTGGCGCAGTCAGCTGGCATTTGAGGGTGCACAAATGCGAGGGAGCCGTGTCAGTACATTTACTGGCACGTTAAAGATCCCCTTCGGGCCAAAATTCCGGCACCCCGGTGTCTCTAAAAGCAGCAGTAGTTAAAAGGGATGTAAAACCAATAACATTATTATTATTATTATTATTATTATTATTATTATTATTATTATTACATATACGACCTGCCGTGGGCAACATCCAACTTTGAGTTGAGGCATGTCTTTACACGTCTGGTTGTGCATGGCTTTCACAACCCTAATTGAATTCAAATAACATTTTCAAGTAACGCAAAATAGGCTGTTACAAACCCTTTAAAATAAAAAGTAAAAATGTATCGTAGTATCATCTTGTCATTCTTCAAATTCGATGCGCATAGAATGCCAATGGTGTAGTAATCAATGGAGCCCCACGTAGACTAGTCGTGACATCTAGTGGTGAAATATCGAACAATATAATCCTAACAGAGCGAGTGCATTCTAGCGGCCAGAAGAAGAAACTTTTCAAGAAAATCTGGAAGTTAATCTAGTTACCTTTTTGGCAGCTAGATGTCTCGAGTAAATCTGCTGGCGAATTATGTTTTAATTAAATATATATTTTACACCATAATATGCACAATATAACGCTTAATTTTAAAACATCTGAGTCATTACAAAACAATAAACATATAACATTTCAAGCAAAAAACCTAGCTCTGATCGGGTTTGAACCATAGGTATTTGAGCGATAGGCTAACGCTCTACCACTGAGCTAATTGTGTCAACGAATATCGTTCTATATAAAATGACTTACATAGAACTTGTTAGCAAATAATGATTTATACTAAATGATTTCATCACTGGAGTATATTATTTATATAAAGCATTTCATACAAAGTTTAGAAGCCTCCGTGGCTTAGGCGGCAGCACGCCGGCCTCTCACCGCTGGGTCCGTGGTTCAAATCCCGGTCACTCCATGTGAGATCTGTGCTGGACAAAACGGAGGCAGACAGGTTTTTCTCCGGGTACTCCGGTTTTCCCTGTCAAAATTTCATTCCAGCAACACTCTCCACTATCATTTCATTTCATCTGTCATTCATTTAATCATTGCCCCAGAGGAGTGCGACAGGCTTCGGCAGCCGACACATTTCATATCCTCGCCGCTAGATGGGGGCTTCATTCATTCCATTCCTGACCCGGTCGGAGACTGGAAGCAGGCTGTGGATTTTCATTTCATTTCATACAAAGTTTATTTATTTTGTATCAGTACGCTATATTGCATGCAATACTCAAATTAGTGAAATATAAGTCAGGCACAAGATATCCGCTGCCATCTTGTCTTATTACTGAATCAGCTCAGCTTTTTAAAATCACGTCTGCACTATAGTATTACAAAATAAACTTTTAATTTCGAACGTGCCTCTTCCTTTAGAACAGTTAAAACGATTCTCGGCTCGATAATCGGAACTGGTGGGTCCCATGATATGGATTATAAAGTTTGCATAATTCGCACGGCCGCCATCCTGAAATGGTATGGCGGACGACCTTGTAGTTTGGTTACAAGACGCATCCTATACGAAGGTATGTTGTTACCAAATTTGGTAGAGATCGGATGATTTGGTTAGTCGTTATTTGATTTTACGTTTTGAACGTTTGAGTGGCCGCCATTCAGTTTTAGTAAAGATGGCGGCGATATAAAACATGACACTGAGGTGTCCTTTGCTAGTGCTACCTTTGTACCAAATTTCGTTCAATTCGCATTCACCGTGTTCGAATTGATAGGGGGGGACAGACATTCAGAGTACACACACTCACACACACAGACTCACACACACACATACACACACACACAGACTCACACACACACATACACACACAGACAGACACACTTTTTTCGCCCTGTGTTGATCTCATAAGTCTACTTTCATTTTTTGCAAAAATCGAAAGTAGGCTAAAAAAAATGAGGATAGTAGGCCTACGCTTTATGAGCAACGTCGTGATCGGCTATTATAACACAAAAATGTTCTCAACGAACAACATTTATTGTATCCTAGGCAACCATTCAAACATCCAAGTCTGGTGGGTTGCAGAACTGCATTCTCAGCAAGTCTGGCAACTATTACCAAAGGAAAGGAATTTCTTAAATCTGCTCGCTACACCACCCTCTTCCAGGGATGCTTGTGCATAACTACTGTTCATAACTTTCTTGACTTGCACTTTCAAAGAAGGGGAGAAGAAGAATCAAAGAAGGTAAAGGAATATGAAACACCAAAATAAGTAAAAGGAGTAGAAGGGATAGTGGCAGATCATTAATTACATACACACTCATTTCCCATAGCCTATATCTCTACTTAGTCGAAAACACATTCCCCGATTCTTGGATGTAACGGGAAATCTCGAGAACCACCAGATGGATTTTGATGCGGTTTTCACCATTCTGAAAAGGATTTCTCGAGGAAGGTTTCTGTAGAAAATTATTTATTTATGACAAAAGAAAGCCGAGCAGTAACGATTTCAGTGAATCGAATTTTTAAAAAACCTACCGTCCGTGCGCCTTTTCATCTTACTCTATGTAAACTGTTAAATGAGTGTAAGAATTGCTCAGCATGAAAAGTTCTACAAAAAAAGTACAGGGCAGAATATATCTATCTTCAATACATTACCCACTATAAGTGACTACGTTTTCGTTTCTTCCAACAATCTCCATTCAATTACTAGCTTCGAGACAGTTTACGTGCTAGCTGGATGGCGAGCGAGCCTATCACCCCAGACATTGTCGAGTCGTGTCGAGTTAAGACTTCAGAGAGGAGTGGATGTGTTTTCTTCATTTCGCCTGTGAACTTTTCGTTCAGCAGAATACACAGTCAAGTTTAGATTGGACGGAAGGGGGATTTGTGTTTCATGCACCTTGCCGTTCTTAAATTATGTCTGATAAGAATTCGTTGCACGTGCTATCTCCATTATATAAGGTGCGTTCAAAATGTAACGAGCCGGAGGCTGTAATGCGCAAACCGGTGACGATATCGGCTAATCGTGGCATGTGTAACGAGGTGTGGTTCCGACCAGAGCGTGGAATTTCACAGCACGTCGCTAGAGGGCACGCATGCACGACACGTGACGATACAATGCGAGCAGCAGCATGCATCAATCGTCCAACGCTGACAGTCGCACTGCAAACAGTGACATGGAGGCGTCAAACAAAGAGCAAAGAGGTGTTGTTCGGTTTCTGACAGCGGAAGGAGTAGGGGGAACGGACATTCATCGCCGAATGTCACAAGTGTACGGCAAACACTGCATGTCCCTTGCAAGGGTCAAGGCGTGGCACAAGCGCTTCAGGGAAGGCTGGGTGTCGTTAGCCGATGATGCCCGGTCTGGGGCACCCCCCTGCATTACCGATGACAACGTCCAGCTGGTTGATGCACTCATTACCCAGGACCGCCGAGTGATACTGAACGCCATAGCCGCCGTGGTCGGATTGAGCGTCGGAAGTGTGCACACCATCATGAAGGAACGACTGCACTTGCGCAAAGTGTGTGTCTAATGGGTGCCCCACAGTCCTCAACCACACCAGGAAGCATGTCGAATGGCCTACTGTCTTGGTCTTGGTGGGATGATTGATGCATGCAGCTGCTTGCTTTGTATCGTCACGTGACGTGCACGCGTGCCCTCTAGCGACAGGCTGTGACCTTCCACGCTCTGGTCGGAACCACACCTCGTTACACACGCCACGATTAGCCGATGTCGTCACCGGTTTGCGCATTACAGCCTCCGGCACGTTACTCTTTGAACGCACCTTATAATATAATTTATAGTCCAGTCAGTGATTTTTTCCCTCCATGCTGAGACGGAAAACGGATATAGGTGGTAGTTCATTGAAATCGCAAATAAATTCACCTTTTTAGCTTACGCTGGGTAAACCGTTAAAGATACCTGTCGGGTTGATAGTGGAGATATAAAATACGGCCCTCTTAGTGTTGTGTCTGTGAAGATACTGTAAATGCGTTGAGCGATCCTCATGAAGACACCAATATACGTAACTTACCAACAAAGAAATGAAAGGGAATTTTTTTCTTTGAAGTCTGTTTATCTGTATTTTCAGATGTTTTATTGTTTTCTCTCATTTTAACAACGTTAGAAATACGATAGCGCTCTGTCTTAACGCGTTTCTTTTTCTCACTTTGATGTGACGATTGTGACAATTTGTACCTGGAAAACTCCTTTTGTGTCTTTTAGAAACTTAGCAAAAAGAACGAATTAAATCTCTCAACACTGTCGATTGCCTGGAAATAATGGATGCCAAAAGCAAGAGCCTTAAGTAGTTTCTATGTGGAAATGCACATCACCTGAATTTATAAAGGGATTGAAAGCTAGGTCCATCTCTTTCATGTAAATTACATTGCTAAAAGTTTCAGTAATTATGAACATTACTTCATGTCTTGTGGAAAATACTGTAATATCTGGGATATTTTCAGTCAGATTGCTTGTCCACTTAAAGAAACCTCTAGTGTGATAACAATTAAAGCAGATACATTACAATAGCAGAAATATCATTCAAGGGCTTTGCAACATCATGGTCACGTAGCACTTGGGTATGTGTTAGTTAGTTAGCCAGTTAATTAGTTGTTTTAAGGGGCGGAACAGCGAGGTCATATGCCACTCTTAACAAAGATTAAAGAATACAAATTCAAAATACATTAAAATTTGGAGGTGGTGCCTAAATATAACAAGTAGTTCCGTGAAGAACTATACAGCCTATTTTTATATATCCTACTTATGTTAATTGCCACTATCAACATACAAAATTTCAGTTTGATTGCTGTAATAGATTCGTAGATATTGGGAACCAACTAAATAATTCGGATGGTCGCCATGTTGGAATTTATATATGTAGGTCCTAGAGTTATGTACTGTTACATGAAGATTATTGTGTACGTGTAGCATTCAAACTTCAATCGCATGATTAGGACACACGAAGTAACAACGAGATTTTAAAATTTCGCACAGCTGCCATCTTGTGGTTATGGAAACAATTGAAATAAATTAGATGCCAGAGGATTAACATTCGTATCAGGATTTACTGTACCAAGTTTCACTGCACTCGAATGGTTGAATTGCGAGAAACGTCTATGTGAATATTTATACTTCGCGTCACCGCCATGTTGGATTTGTGATCACCAGGTTATTGAAAGCTCTATAGGTGAACTTATGTTCATAGCCCCTATGAACATAAAAATATTCAGTTTGATTGCTATAATAGATTCGTAGATACTCAGAGCCGTCTAAATATTTTGGATGGTCGCCATGTTGGATTGTTAAATGTATAGGCCATAGAGTCATGTACCAGTAAAGGAAAATTATTGCGTAGGTTCATTATTCAAACTTTCACTTCAATCGCATGATTACGACACAAGAAATAAAAACTTAATTTTAAAATTCGCACAGCCGCCATCTTGAGGTTGTGTAAACAATTGAAACAAATTGGATACCAGTGCATTACAATGTGTTTAAACATTTCCTGTACCAAGTTTCATTGCGTTTGGAACATTAAATCGCGTGAAAGGTCTATTTAAATTTTCAAATTCGCTTGGCCGCCATGTTCGTTTTGTAGTTAACCAGATTTTGAAAATCTTATAGATGAACTGCCAGAAGTGCCCTTTATCACCATACAAAATTTCAGGGTGATACCGCTAATAGTTTCAGAGATATAGAATGCCGGTGAAATATTTCGCACAGCCGCCATCTTGTGGTTATGTAAACAATTGAACGAATTTGGATGTCGGTGCATTACAATGTGTATAAACATATACTGTAATATACTGTAATATACCAAGTTTTGTTGCGTTTGGTTGGTTAAATCGCGAGAAACGTCTATTTAAAAGTCGCAACTTCGCTTGGCCGCAATGTTGGTTTTGTACTGACTAGTTTTCCAAGAGTCACATAGGTGAACTTCTAGTAGTTCCCTTTATCTCCGTAAAAAAATTCTGGGTGATATCGGTAATAGTTTCGAAGTTATTGAATGCTGGTGTAATATTTCGCACAGCCGCCATGTTGGATTGGTGAGACGTGACAAAATTTGAAGGGCACGGTCGGGGTCGCCCGGAATAGTGCTATGAACTTACCGAGTTTCATTGAAATCGCTCCAGCCGTTTAGAATGTATTAGGACACACACACACACACACACCTCACACACTCACACACACACACACACGCGCGGACACACACACGGACAAAAGGTGCTCTCATTAGTCTATTTTTTCACAAAATGAAAATAGGCTAAATATGACCTTAAAAGGGTCTACACCTACCAAGCGATCGCTACCCAGCCATTTGGCCTGCATATATTGGGGTGACGCGTGGTCAGCGCATCGGGTACCCTCGGCTGTTAGTCTTGGTTTTCGTGACTGGGGTGCTGCCTCACTGTCAGACAGGTACTCAATTGTCTCCACGAGGCTGAGTGCACCCCGTTTCTGTCCTCACGTCAGTTTCTAAAATCCCTGACGGAGCCGGGAATCGAGAGGCAGGTGTACCAACCCAACACCATACATTAAACTAAGCGACTGTCGCAGAAGGATTGTACAATAATCGGAGTGCTCCTTTGTACGTAGTGAATCGTTTGTTTCAAAAAAGAGCACTTGTCCACTATTTGACGGTATATGAGTTGATGATATCATCAACAAATTTCAGAGATGAAATTTTTCCTCCTTGGATCTTAACTCCTACTTTAAATTTTTCTCTAATTCTAGTGCATACGGCAATTTGTACATTAAGTTAGGAGCATGAAGATTAATTTTATATAATCTTTAATATTATTTCCAGTGTTTGTTTCAGAAACAGAATATCAACCAGAATAAAACCGTTTTCATGAACTGGATATTAAAATTATTTACAACAATGTAATGGCTCACATACCGTTCTTCATTTATAAGAATAACAAGTGAAAAAATTATCAAAATAGTGAGATGTAAATTATGCCTTCTCCATTTTCTGAAAAATGTGTTCATATGGAGAAGTACGATTTTAGAACAATCGATTCAATTGCATCTTTATCCATCAATAATGATATATTAGTACAATAAATATGAGATCATACCGTAATTAACTGCGAAGATCATCTCGATCATGATTTTGCCAGTGTCTGAAACAAAACAAAACAAAAACTATATTATAAACGTGTCTCAACATTAAGGATGCGTGGGGAGGCCACGTGGTCAGAATGAAAGACGATCGATGGACGCACAAACTAACGATATGGGACCCCAGGACAGGAAGAAGGAACGTGGGTAGACAGAGGACCCGCTGGTATGACTCAATCGTAAGGAAGACAGGCAAACCCTGGACGAGGATAGCACGGGAGAGACAAGAATGGAGACGTATGGAACTATAAGAAGAGAAGAGAAGGAGAGCTTCAACAATGAAAGATCCTGGTAGACAGCACACCTATGACATGAAAGATACACTTCTGCAACCTGTAACAAGCCAAACAACGCACGTAAAGCGAAGTGAAATGTAGTGTTAGTGAAGTGAACTACAGTGAAGTGTAGCAAGTGGAGTAAAAACTTGTACACAACTCCTTAGGACTTGCTCGCCTAACGAGTTTAAACCAGAGCACGTCCCTGTTCGCAGGAGGCCTTTGCCCGTATGGGATTATCTAGGCTATATTTATTTATTATACAATCATCACTCTTTACACCATCAGAACAAAACAACTAACAGAACCTTCATGTGTATTTTCCAGAGTTGGAATCTGACAGTTCAGCGCCGCTGTGCTAAAACAGTTGACGACTAGATCGCACGCAAGGCTTGTTGCCATGGCAACCATACAGCGCTGCCAATCTGAATGATGCTATTTGACCACGTGCTTGTCGCCGACCAGTCGCTTGTGCACACTCACCTTGCTGCGTTTCTTAATCTGTTGTTTTATGAGTTATAATTGTTTTGATTTAATTACAGTAGTTAATTACCTTTTCGTGTAGGATTTATACTTATTTATACTTTATTCTTATAATTCATTAGTGACCGTTATTTAGGCAGTGTTAGTGTCAGTTTAAGCTTAGGTTCGTGTTCATAGGCTAGAGTGAATTAGATTTAGGTTAGCTTTCTTTTTGCTTGCACTAATAATACATAACAATTCCAGTACTCTCTTATTTTTCTTAACTGCCTACTTGCTATTTCTACTCTCGCACTGCCTTCTTGATTGTTCTCGCACTGCCTTCTTGATACTCAGCTGCTAATCATATCAATATGACTCATTTTAACAGAATCTAAATGAAATTACGTGTTGGTCTGTGAATCAAGAGGTCCGGGAACTGGGCAAGCCTTTCATGATCTACTACTGTGCACATTGCATTTACTCGCAAGATGGCCTATTTATAAGGAATTTAAGGTTATGAGCGGTGTCGCGTCTATTAATCTAGTTGATCCATATCGTATTCTTTATTTAGGCTAGTGCTGGTGGAAGCTACAAATCTTATTATTATATGTATTAAAATGAATGTTCGTTTGTTCGCCCTTTATGAGTTCATAAACCATTCATCCGATTGCGATCAAATTTTGGTGAGTTGTTGTAAACACTTCCGGGATGGTCATAGGCATAGTTAATCCAATTTACAATAGATAGCGCGCGAGTAGTTTAAACAAATTAGTGTTGGCGATGTATTCATGTAGCCTACAATTCATCCGATTGCGACCATATTTTGGTGGGTTGTTTAGCACACTTCCGGGATGGTTATAGGCATAGTTAATCCAATTTACAATAGATAGCGCGCCAGTAGTTTAAACAAATGAGTGTTGGCGATGCGTTCATATACAATTCTTCCGATTGCGAGCAAATTTTGGTGGGTTGTTGTGCACACTCCCGGGAAAGTTATAGGCATAGTAAATCCAATTTACAGTAGATCGTGCGCGAGTAGCTTCAATAAAATGGCGTGCTATTCGTTTCAACCAAGACCTACATGCGTACATATACCATTCATCCCATTGCGATGAAACTTGGGTGAGATGTTGTGTACACTTCAGGGATGGTTATAGACATACTTAATCCAATTTACAATAGAGAGCGCGCGAGTAGTTTAAACAAATGAGTGTTGGCGATGCGTTCATACAGCCTACAATTCATCCGATTGCGACCAAATTGTGGTGGGTTGTTTAACACACTTCCGGGATGGTTATAGGTATAGTTAATCCAATTTACAATAGATACGTAGTTTAAACGAACGAGTGTTGGCGATGCGTTCATATACAATTCTTCCGATTACGACCAAATTTTGGTGGGTTGTTGTGCACACTCCCGGGAAAGTTATAGGAATAGTCAATCCAATTTACAGTAGATAGCGCGCGAGTAGCTTCAATAAAATGGCATGCGATTCGTTTCAACAAAGACCCACATGCGTTCAGATACCATTCATCCCATTGCGATGAAAATTGGGTGAGATGTTGTGTACACTTCAGGGAAAGTTTTTGGCGTAGTAAATCCACTTAAATAGGTAGCGCACGAGTAGATTCAACAAATGAAAGAAGACGCGAAGTCCCATATGCGTTGATATACCATTCGTCCGATAGCGATGAAACTTGGGTGAGAGGTTGTGTTCACACCAGGCAAGGATTCTAGCTTAGTAAATCCATGTTGCAATATGTAGCGCACGAGTAGGTTCAACAAATGAGCGACTACGCACGAAGCGTTTCAACCAAGTCCCGTATGCGTTCATATACTATTCGTCTGATAGTGATGAAACTGAGATGTTGTGTGCACTTCAGGTAAGGTTTCTGGCGTAGTAAATCCACTTTTCAATAGGTATCGCACAAGTACAGTAGATTACGCCTGGGAAGGTTTTCGACTTAGTAAATCCATTTTACAATAGGTAGGGTACGAGTATATTCAACAAATGGGTGACGGCGCTCGAATCGCTTCAACAAAGACCCGTATGCCTTCATATACCATTCATTTCATTGCGATGAAACTTTGGGGAGTTGTTGAGCACGCTCCCATGAATGAATCTGAGTTAGTAAATCAATTTTATAATAGTTTAGAGGTGGTTAACGTAAGAAGAAAAAAATATTGGGAATCCAAAAGCAGTTCAACAAACAAAGTCACATCGCCAACACTTTCTTTGATTGGCATTGCAACGCATGCCGGGTACAGCTAGTCATCTAATAAAATGAGTTCCGTATTATAAACTACAATATCTGTAAAACACTCCCTTTTATAATAGATTAATATTTTGTGCCCATAGGCTAATATTATAAAATACCGCTGTATCAACAATTTCACGTGAGGTTTCTTCTCTGTCAGATGTTACACATCATATGCGACTACTGCAAGGCTGGTAAAGTTTTTATTTATTTATTTATTTATTTATTTATTTATTTATTTACATTGGAGCACTTAAATCAAATCAAAAGTTAGTTAGTTAGTTATTGTTGTTTTAAGGGGCAGAACTACGAGGTCATCTGCCCCTCTTAACACAGATTAAAGAATACAAATTGGGAATTGAATTTAAAATTTTGAGGTGGACGCCTAAATTTAAAAAGACCAAAAATTAATAAATCAAAAACAAAAACATTAAATAAAAAATTAAAAATTATAAAAATAAACAAAAATTACGGAAAAACAAAACATTATCATTCAAAAACGAACAAGTCTTTGAGTCAATTTACACTGGGAAATTTATATTGCTGGCCCTAACCCACTCTCACTTATAAAGCGGATAACGCGATCAGCAGCCACCGCGTCATCGGATAATATAAGTTTGAGTGTCACCTGCAAACCAAGGTTTCTTCGTAAGTCAGCAAGATCCACACACTCGGTGAAAATGTGGCCACGGTGAAAACGGCTCCACAGGTACAAAGTGGATACGAGTGGGTGGATCTTGTATGACCTATCCTTAGCCTACAAAAATTGACGGACTCTCTCCGTGACAGGAAAGAGCTCCGCCACACGCGAGTAGTTCCCTTGATCGCTCTCAGTTTACTGGGCAGTGGGTCAGCTAGCCACTGACTCTCCTAAAAAGCCAGAATTTGTAGGCGTAACTGAGAGCGTATATCTCTAGAAGGTACCTCCATTGGTCGAGGTGGTTCGTCAGAGGAACTGCTGGACATGTTGAATTAACAGAAAACACTGTGTGCACTTGATGGCGATCGCTTTCATACTGGTTCGCCTTGATTTGCCCGCATTCAGTTTGACCACTCCAGACCGCGACGGGCTGCTGTCGTTTCGTCCGCGTGGGCAGCCCGCTTCCTGTTTGACAGAACCTTTAGTGTTATGTGTTTGTTCTTCAGAAGCCCCTTTTCTACTTTATTTGCAATTCGTTTCATTGCAATATTCAATTGATCTAAATCATTTTCAACTTCCGTTGAACCAATTATTTTTGTTTTGCTTTTCCAAAAGTAGGTTGGTTCCTTAGTTTAGGGGCTGCGACAACGCGGTCATGTAGCCCCGTGTACCTTGGGTGTGTGTAGAATCTGTCTGATAACCGGTTTATTTATTTATTTATTTATCGTATGGCTTTTGCTGCCGGGAGTGTCCGAGGACATGTTCGGCTCGCCTGAGTCTGTAGCTGCTTCCAGCGGACACCCTAAAGGGCGAGCTACAAGTTCCGTTCAATTTCAAGTAGTTCCAACTTTCGCCACCAGATATCAATGATACCTAGTGGTGAACATTGGAACTTTGATAGAGCGTTCTGACGAAATCTAACCTAACAAATTTTGCTTTACACAAGTTTAGTCTGTGAAAGGATCTTTAACATGCCATAAATCTATGACATGGGACCGCCGGCTTTACTTCCCCTCCGAAGGAAGGCCTACTGAAGGATTTTTAACGCTCTTAAAAAATCCGACGACTTCGGCCGGGTTTGAACCCGCTATCTTGGGCATAGCAGTTCAGCATGCTACCGACTACGCCACCGAAGCCGCTATGATAACCGGTATTAATTGTGATGACTGTATTAGTGTGTGTTATCTGTTTTTAATTCAAGTAAGGAATGCAGACATTGAATTTCAAGTAGTTCCTACTTATGCCGCCAAACGCCACCGTCATCGACTACTAGTTCAGAACTTGGCTACTAGACGCCACTGCAGTCGGCTCCTGGCGACGAACGTAGGGACCTAATTAGAGCATTGTTTAACCTATAATTAATTTAGCTTCACACAGGTGTAGCCTAATTAGTGGAAGGTTCTTTAACATGCCATAAATCTATGACATGGGACCGCCGGTTTTACTTCCCCTCCGAAGGAAGGCATACTGAGGGATTTAATCGCTCATAAGAAATCCGACGACTTCGGTCGGGTTTGAACCCGCGATTTTGGACATAGAAGCTCAACATGCTACCAACACGCCACCAAAGCTCCCTTCCAAAAGTAGTTAAATCGTTGTTTTAATAGTCTATTGTCATGTAATCTCGATAAATGACAGAAATATGAGGCAATTCTCCTTTTTCTCATCGTGTTTATTATTGATTCACTTTCCCGGGATACAACTGCATTAGGCAACAATTTCCATTTATCAACAACATGGTGTTTTTGTTTTTTAATGATTGCTCTGATTATCCTTCTGCCAACCTTCTGCAGTTGATCTGTCGTTGATTTTGTTTTTAATTTAAATAGTATTTGACGTAGTAGGCTATATTAAAATCTGTGAAAAATCATCGTATTAATCCATTAACTTGCAGAAGTTTCCCGTCCATCATCAATCACCAATCTTGGGAATATCATGATCTTCTACTCAGGCATGTAAACATGTCAACATCGTTATAATACGTCCTACATGTTTGTCGCACACGATTAGTTGGACTTTCGTGGTAAGGGTGATTTTAATAATCATTTGGCATCGCTGGATCCTTTGGAAGGAGGAGTTTCATGTCCTCTTCTTGGCTAAAAAACACGAAGATTTATTAAAGAGTGAGGTGATGTTGGTAGCAGAGCTTGTAAATGCCAGTTCCTCGGAAAGCCAGCACGTTTGAATTTAACCCTCTAGCGTAGTCATGCGTATTAAGTCACCCACTACGACTATTATTGGAAGCTACAGCAAGTCCGGAGATCGGAGGTTCGAATCTCAGTGCTGAAAACGTTTATCCTGAGTGTGGATTCTCCTCGGATTTTCCCACACTCTATCCAGACAAAATGTGAGGATAATACCTTATTTCAAGTTTCAGGACACCTTCTTCATTACAATTACAGTTACACACAAAATACTACAGTCACTACAGAAATACAGGTTAACAGACAAATTGAACACACGCCCAAGTACACGGGGTTGATGACCAAAGATACACCACGCCTCTAATAGAAATTAACAACAGTAACAGACTCCGAATCTATACGTCCTGCAAAGAAACTTAATTTTGTTCTGAGTGTGGTTATTTCAGCCTCATGGGACAAAACTGAGAATATATGGGTTCGATTCCCATCTCAGACAATCTAGAAGTGTTTTTATTATTTCGTTATTTTTCACTTCAATTCCAGGCAAATGACGAGATGGTTCCTAACTTTTCCCAAGATAATTTGCAACTGTGTAAATTTTAACAATTTATTAATTGTATTATTATTATTATTATTATTATTATTAATAATAATAATAATATTATCTATTCATTCTATTATTATCGATATTATTATAATTGTCATTATTACTATGCCCACTGGTATAAAAGGGTAGCTTCGGTGGCGTAGTCGGTAGCATGCTAAGCTTCTATGCCCAAGACCGCAGGTTCAAACACGGCCGAAGTCTTGGATTTTTAAGAGCGTTAAAATCCCTCGGTATGCCTTCCTTCGGATGGGAAGTAAAGCCAACGGGCCCATGCCATAGATTTATGGCATGTAAAGGAACCTTACACTAACTACAATTGTGTGAAGCTGAATTTGTAGGTTAGATTTGATTGGTTGGTTCTTAAGTTTAGGGGCTGCGACAACGCGGTCATGTAGCCCCGTGTACTTTGGGTGTGTGTAGAATCTGTCTGATAACCAGTGTTAATAGTGATGACTGTATTAGTGTGTGTTATCTGTTTTTTGATTTAAGTACAGACTGCAACTTAGAATTTTTCAAATAGTTCCTACTTCTGCCACCAAGTGCCACCGTCAACGACTACTAGGCCAAGTTCAGAACTTAGCTACTAGACGCCACCGCAGTCGGCTCTTGGCAACGAAAGTAGAAACCTAAGAGCGTTGTTTACATTCTTAACCTATCAAATTTAGCTTCAAACAGGTGCAGAGGGAAAATGCCCGAAAATGAAATCGTGAATTCAAGTTCAATCGCTCTTTTAAAGGGAATCAGATAAAATAAATAATACAAAATAATAATAATAATAATAATAATAATTATCATTATTACTTCATGGCACTTACGTTATTTCTAATAAAAGTATTATTTCTTACCTGGAATTCCTCACCGATTGACGTTATTTAAAACCAAATTACATGGCAAGTACTAACACTCCACTGTGCACCTGGACTAAGCCGTTCACTAACTAACCTCAACTTCCCTTCCTTACCAGTAGCCTAACATTCATGACACACTCTCTCCTGCTCTCTGAATTAGAATAAAAAAAGGGAGTGTGAGAGAGAGAATGAGTGCGTTCTATTTTTTTTGCATTAGAAAGAGTCTCTCTATCTCTCTCATACACACATATACACACATAGAGGGTCCCTGTCATATGCCTATTCATCAGAACGTAGTAGTATGGAAAATACGAGACCCACACTGACTAAAGGAAGGGGTTAACAGCATGACCCTAGTACTAGTCATTTCACAAACATCAGGCTCCTTGTGTTATTGTATGGTGGGGCGAGAGGGGCGGGCTGTTTGGGATGTTACAATGAGTTGAACTCAGACAAAAGAGCTTTAAGATCAGGAGCATCCGTAAGATAGATGACGGAAGTAGACCGCCACTCTTTTCTCCAGTGTTACACGTGAAGAATAACTGTACAACGCAAACCCGGAAGTGTTTGGTATGTGAGTTAGTTAGTTAGTTAGTTAGTTATTGTTGTTTTAAGGGGCGGAACTACGAGGTCATCTGCCCCTCTTAACACAGATTAAAGAATACAAATTTGGAATTGAAATTAAAATTTTGAGGTGGACACCTAAATTTAAAGAGGCCTAAATTAAAAAAACAAAAACAAAAAATTTAATAAAAATAAAAATTATAAAAATAAACAAAAATTACAGAAAAACAAAAACATTATCATTCAAAAACGAACAAGTCGTTGAGTCAATGTTCACTGGAAAATTTAGATTGCTGGCTCTAACCCACTCTCACTTATAAAGCGGATAACGCGATCAGCAGCCACCACATCATCGGCTAATATAAGTTTGAGTGTCATCTGCAAACCAAGGTTTCTTCGTAAGTCTGCAAGATCCACACACTCGGTTAAAATGTGGACCACGGTGAAAACGGCTCCACAGGTACAAAGTGGGGGGTCTTCCCTTCTCATTAGGTACGAGTGGGTGGATCTTGTATGACCTATCCTTAGCCTACACAAAATGACGGACACTCTCCGTGACCGGAAAGAGCTCCGCCACACGCGAGTAGTTCCCTTGATCGCTCTCAGTTTACTGGGCAGTGGGTCAGCTAGCCACTGACTCTCCCAAAATGCCAGAACTTGTAGGCGTAACTGAGAGCGAATATCTCTTGCGGGTACCTCCTTTGGTCGAGGTGGTAGTGATACCGCCTCTTTTGCAGCTTGATCCGCTAACCCGGAAGTGTTTGGTATGTGAGCAGTTGAGTAATAAATAGGTATATGTTCGACGATGTCGAAATGTAAATATTATTCGTCAGAAAACTGTATCATAATGATGGTGATTATAGTACTGTTTTTCATTATGAGACAGTTTCTCCAGCCAATCAGAGCTCATTCATTGGCCAATTAGGTAAAGATACCTTCGCGCATGCGCTCAAAATCCAACATTTCCGACATGACTTACATGATTTGAAAGTTCAAATTGGATATCGGATCAACCATTGTAGTTACAATCCCAAACACAATGAAAAAATCAGCACGAACCTTTACGGTAACAAGAAATTACTATGACATATGCAAGACATTTATGAATTTAGGTCCAGAAGTTAGCAACACAGCATCATTCTACATAAATTACCGACATGGAAATGGCAGCGTTCCATATGTTCGCGTAAATAAACTGGCGAATATTTAGTTATTGTTGTTTTAAGAGGCGGAACTACGAGGGCATCTGCCCCTCTTAACACAGATTAAAGAATACAAATTTGGAATTGAATTTAAAATTTTGAGGTGGACGCCTATAATTTAAAAGGACCAAAAATTAATAAAACAAAAACAAACAAAAAATTAAATAAAAATTAAAAATTATAAAAATAAACAAAAATTACGGAAAAACGAAACATTATCATTCAAAAACGAACAAGTCGTTGAGTCAATTTATACTGGAAAATTTAGATTGCTGGCCCTAACCCACTCTCACTTATTAAGCGGATATGAGACAAGAAATAACACTGTTCCTTAATATCACCAACTGCAATTTCTACACAGCGCATTGCTTTCAAACGACTTCGGTGACAATATTTGAGAATGCTAGTTCTGATCGGCACTAGACATCATGCAGGCTGTAAACAATAGCATTGCCAAGCAAGTAAATGGTCTCTGCTTTCGAAAGTCTTTGACCCACGCAGGCGCTCTGTTCAGTCAGCAAACCACCCAGCGCGCTCTGGTCACTAACTGAAGTTACTGAATCCCACAGATATTTATGAATATTTATGTTAAAACATAAAATAAAGTTATATTATCGTCGAACATAAACAGTCGTATGCAACTCGCCTGTAATGGTAATTAAGACACGTTTATAAAACGAGCGTAGCGAGCCATTGTAGGCTCGTTGCATAATGTACTATTTAAGTTCCGCCTAATCAATACTTTTTATTAAATAAAGATCACTGTGTGGTCATTGGTGGGACATGTTTCAAGGCCTAATATTTTTTTTGGCCCCTTTATCAGCCGATATGAGTTAATAAATGTCAAGGACACAAGAAATGTATAGAGTGACACTAAAAAGTCCCTTATTACCAAACCTTATATGGTGTACCATAAAGAAAGATGGGAAATTGAATACCTAAATCAACACAATATGATATGGAAAAAACGTGGCTAGTATAAACTAGGAAACACTTTCAAAATGGTAAAACTGTGTATTACAAATCTTCAGACGTGTTCATCGACGAGACAAATTTATTTACAATTTTGAGGTTAACCTCACAAGGACTAGAGGTCCATTTCTACCATTACATATGTTGAAGTGATACATTTCATGAACATAATTACTTCTACCAGAGCATTCTATTCGGAAGATATTATTTCAACGCAATTGAATTCATTGATTTTATACGTCTGCATCACTGGTGAAGTATTGAAATTAGGTTTCATTAACATCTATTGACTACAGTGAATCGTGTGTTTCTTTTCATAAATTCTTGGTAACTGTTTCTGTCTCTAGGAACCCCTCAAATGTGTGTATCTTATTTCTGAAAGTGGTTCTCTTGCGGATGTCTTGATCGGTAGATCCTTCTTGGTGTAAGCAAATCATTTTTCATAAGAGTTGCCTTTTCTATTGAGCTTGTTGAAGAGGTTAAACATTTTCTTAGTGAGTCTGTCGTCAGGCATTCTTGAAACATGTCCAACGAATTTAACCCTTAGTTTTTGTATGGTGTCTGAGATTATTAGTTATTGTTGTTTTAAGGGGCGGAACTACGAGGTCATCTGCCCCTCTTAACACAGATTGAAAAATGAAAATCCACAGCCTGCTTCCAGTCTCCGACCGGGTCAGGAATGGAATGAATGAAGCCCCCATCTAGCGGCGAGGATATGAACTGTGCCGGCTGCCGAGGACTGACGCACTCCTCTGGGGCAATGATTAAATGAATGACAGGTGAAATGAAATGATAGTGGAGAGTGTTGCTGGAATGAAATTTTGACAGGGAAAACCGGAGTACCCGGAGAAAAACCTGTCTGCCTCCGTTTTGTCCAGCACAGATCTCACATGGAGTGACCGAGATTTGAACCACGGACCCAGCGGTGAGAGGCCGGCGTGCTGCTGCCTCAGCCACGGAGGCTTCTTAACACAGTATAAGAACACAAAATTGGAATTGAATTTACAATTTTGAGGTGGACACCTACATTTAAAAAGACCAAAAATGAATTAAACAGAAACAAAAAAACATTAAATAAAAAATTAAAAATTATAAAAATAAACAAAAATTACGGAAAAACAAAAACATCATCATTCAAAAACGAACAAGTCGTTGAGTCAATGTTCACTGGAAAATTTAGATTGCTGGCCCTAACCCACTCTCACTTATAAAGCGGATTACGCGATCATCAGCCACCTCGTCATCGGCTAATATAAGATTGAGTGTCATCTGCAAACCAAGGTTTCTTCGTAAGTCAGCAAGATCCACACACTCGGTGAAAATGTGGGCCACGGTGAAAACGGCTCCACAGGTACAAAGTGGGGGGTCTTCCCTTCTCATTAGGTACGAGTGGGTGGATCTTGTATGACCTATCCTTAGCCTACACAAAATGACGGACTCTCTCCGTGACCGGAAAGAGCTCCGCCACACGCGAGTAGTTCCCTTGATCACTCTCAGTTTACTTGGCAGTGGGTCAGCTAGCCACTCACTCTCCCAAAAAGCCAGAACTTGTAGGCGTAACTGAGAGCGATTATCTCTAGCGGGTACCTCCTTTGGTCGAGGTGGTAGTGATACCGCCTCTTTTGCAGCTTGATCCGCTAACTCATTCCGAAGCATACTGGCACTCTGGTTGTATTACTGTTTGATAGCGTCGTAGTTTAGTCCTAATAGAAATCGTTTTCTTGTTGTATGTGCTTTTCGACCATCTATGGACCATGTGAAATACATTAGGTTAACTTCCTCAAGATTTTGCCTATTTTCTTGATTTTAGTTTTTTTTTCAGTATTTCTTTGTCCTTTCGGTGTGTTCTTTCCGTGTTGCATGTGTCCAAACATGCTTTTTGTATTATTCCAGAAAACCCCCGAATTTTCTAATCTTATTTCTAAAAGTAAGCATGTCATGAATTTCTTCTTTTGTAATGTGCATTACTGTTAATCTTTTTTCACTTCGATGAATCAAATAATTTCATTTTTTTTGACAAAATGACGAAACATTTGTTTAGTCAATTTTTCCGGTTTTGTTGTTGTTTTTGTTGTTATTTCATTTGAGGGTCATTTAGACCCATGTACTTGGGTGTGTGTAGAATTTGTCTCATAACTAGTATTGTTGAGAGGGCTGTATCTCTGTGTGTCTATTTGTAATTCAGGTGCGGATTGGAAAGGAGGAGGCTGTGGCTATCGGTTAGGAATAACCCCAGCATCTGTGTCAGGAGAAAAAGTGTGAAACCACGGAAAACCACTTCCAAGAAGGTTGAGTTGGGAATTAAATCCACCTCTTCTCAGTTTTAGTTAGTTAGTTAGTTAGTTAGTTAGTTATTGTTGTTTTAAGGGGCGGAACTACGAGGTCATCTGCCCCTCTTAACACAGATTAAAGAATACAAATTTGGAATTTAAATTAAAATTTTGAGGTGGACACCTCAATTTAAAGAGACCTAAATTAAAAAACAAAAACAAAAAATTAAATAAAAATAAAAATTATAAAAATAAACAAAAATTACGGAAAAACAAAAACATCATCATTCAAAAACGAACAAGTCGTTGAGTCAATGTTCACTGGAAAATTTAGATTGCTGGCCCTAACCCACTCTCACTTATAAAGCGGATGACGAGATCAGCAGCCACCGCGTCATCGGCTAATATAAGTTTGAGTGTCGTCTGCAAACCAAGGTTTCTTCGTAAGTCAGCAAGATCCACACACTCGGTGAAAATGTGGGCCACGGTGAAAACGGCTCCACAGGTACAAAGTGGGGGGGGGGTCTTCCCTTCTCATAAGGTACGAGTGGGTGGATCTTGTATGACCTAACCTTAGCCTAAACAAAATGGCGGACTCTCTCCAGGCCCGGAAAGAGCTCCGCCACACGCAAGTAGTTCCCTTGATCGCTCTCAGTTTTCTGGGCAGTGGGTCAGCTAGCCTAACGAGGCTGAGTGTACCCCTTTTTAGCCTTAGCAGAGTCTGGAATCAAGCTCAGACCTTCGAAGTGACAGCCAAGAATTTTAGTCACTACGAAATGAGATAGTTTGTTAGTTATTGGAGAGTTTAGGGGCGGAACAGCGAGGTCATCTGCTCCTCTTAAACACAGATTAAATTATACAAATTTTGAATGAATAAAAATTTAGAGGTTGAAGCCTAATATGAAATGGTCTAAAAATAATACATCAAAATCTTAAATAAAACTAATAATTATAATAATAAATCAAAATAAGAATTCAAAAAAGAACAAGTCTTTGAGAAATGAGGAAGTATTTCTACATTTGCCTGGAGGCAGGGGCGTATATACATTTTTTCGGCGGGGGGTGGGGGGGCTGATTATCCTGGAAATTTGTGAGTATTCTCAGGCAATTGTCACCGCAAAATACCCAGAAATATCAACCAATATCTTAGAGCAGGGGTTCTCAACCTCTATCAACCATCGTACCCCTTTAAAAAAATTAAACATCCTGCGTACCCCCTACTTACCTTTCTTAGGTAGTAATAATGCTTATTAAAATGTAAAAGGTATTTAGTTAGTATGGTTTAACCTTTGTAATTTTATAAGGAAAGATATTTTAATAAAACAAAATATAGTTGTTGTTTTTCAGTTCCTTTTCCCAAAGGGTGATTTTTGCAATCATTGCGTAAGTTTTCATTTCAACATAGAACATATCAGAAACACTACCTTGCATACACTTATTCCAAATGTTCAGTTTTTCAAAAATATCACTTAAATAGGCCAATTTTAAAAGCCAACCAAAGTCATTGAGTACTGATGATAAATTAGACTTGTGCTCGGTAAAGAAAAGATGCAATTCTTTGTGGAGTTCAAATACACGCTCCGTAAATAACTCACAGTAGTCACGGCACGAAGCTCACTGCGCATGTGGATCGGGTAGAAGGATGGCCTGCCACAGGTTGAGAACCCCTGTCTTAGAGCATATAACTTTGTGTAATTATTTTAGATAAGATTCAACGTTTATATAGCCTACAATTAGGGGAGAGGGGGGCATGTTGTTACAATTTTCAAATTTTATTTTTTTAAACTGTTCTCCTGGAAGCTATTAGCCTGTTATGGCAGAGATAATGAAGTATCAGTATTTGGCTTTATATATGAAAAATGTGAAGACTGGCGTAAAAATATTTTCGGTATAAATAATTTTTCTTGTTAATGTGGTAAATTGTAACAACATGCCCCACAACGGGGCTAGTTGTTATATGCCATGGGTAAGTTGTTACACTCAACTTAATTATAAAACTAGTTGAAACCCGTCAATACATGACGGTCAATAAGAAAATATTTACTGAATAATTTTCTTATATACACTGAAGAAAATGGAAATTGCAACACCATGAAGGCATTGGTCGTTTGTGTTGATTTTCAAGATATGGAACGATGCCTTGTAGGTATGTAAACGATCAAAGTTTCAGACCCATTGGATTGTTGCTACAGGTCTCCCCACGTGATTGGTCGCGGAGGATTCAACTCCAGTATACGGACACCGGTGTAGCGTAGTTGACTTGCAGTCTGTGCAGTGAAGTGTTCCCCGTCAAACATGCCTCGACGACAGAGAAGAGCACGCTATCAACAACTGTCGCCGTTTGAGAAGGGTCGGATAATTGGGTTGTGTGAGGCTGGATTATCGCTAAGCACTGGCGCTGCACGTGTTGGCATCTACAGGCATCTACGGTACAACGTGTATGGCAGCAGTGGTCAAATAAAGGTACCCACACTCGTAGACCTGGCACAGGCCCACAGCGACAGACAACTGTGAGAGAGGATCGCCGCATCATTCGGATGGCCCGGATGGAACCCCATGCAACAACAGCGCAAATTCGAGCAGCTGTGGCACCCCACGTTACACAACTAACAGTAGGTAATCGCCTGCGTGCAGCTGGCTTACGATCCCGTGTCCCTGCAGAAGGTGTTCCATTGACCCCACAACAGCGACGTGTAAGGCTGGCCTGGTGTCGAGAACGATCGACGTGGGTCGACGAATGGCATAGGGTCGTCTTTAGTGATGAATCGCGCTTCTGTCTTGCCCGCAGTGATCGCCAGAATCGTGTGCACCGACATACCGGGAAGAGGAGCCGCCCAGACCTTATTGTCGAGAGGCACACGGGGCCAACACCAAGCATTATGGTCTGGGGAGCTCTTGGCGTTAATGTGAAATCACAATTAGTGCCTGTTGAGGGCACTATGACTGCTCGACAGTATGTTGATAAGGTACTCAATCCAGTGGTTGTCCCTATGATGGCGAACATTGGTAATGGGATGTTTCAGCAGGACAATGCCCGGGTTCACACTGCACGCGTCTCCAGACATCACAACCTTAGAATGGCCCTCCAGATCCCCGGACCTCAGCCCTATTGAGCATGTGTGGGACATGATGGGTCGACAACTGGCCAACCGTCCTCAGCCACCCATAACTCTGGAATAACTGACCCGTGCAGTGCAGCAAGCATGGGCCACAATTCCTCAGGAAGTGATCCAGGGCCTTATTGACTCCATGCCTCGCCGAATTCATCAATGTATTGCAGCTCGTGGTGGGCACATCCAGTATTGATTGTTGTCTAAACTTGCGGTCAGATTGCCCTGAAAGTGTAATCATGGAATCACAACCGAACACTCGTCCTGTATGTTCAATTGCAGCAATGTAGCACCACTCCTTCTGGATGTTGCAATTTCCATTTTCTTCATTGTACGTTCTTTGTACAATTATTTTTTGGCGCTATTGATACTTTAAGAGCGTCAAAAGATTCCAGAGTTCCCCATTGAGCTTTATTGATTGTGATAAAGTATGCCAAGCGAATCGGAAAATGTTGCCTCTTAAAAGAAATTGATTGGTTTATCCTATGGTGTTAAATCAAGTCGAAGGATTAGACCTCTCTGCCTAATTTTAACTGCACTTATTTCCAAATCCAAGCATTTTCATGCATATTTCTTATAATTAATATGGAATCAAATCGAAGGGTTAGATCATCCGCCTGATTTTAACTGCACTTATTATTTCCAAATTCAAGCAATTTTCGTACACATTTCTTATAATTAATATGGTAGTATTTATGAGCCCTTAGGAAACTTCAGTTTTCTAAGGAGCATAACTATGGGTCAATCGTTTGGAGTATGTGGAAGCAAATCACTTAATTCCAAGGAATTCAAGAATTCTGAGGAGTCTAATATATACAACTGGCCGCAAGAACCGTCGCTTATAATTTTGGAATATACATTAACGAAGAAATGCGATGATGTGCAATTCCATACATTTTAAAACAATATGGACCGTATGCATGTGGCACAGTGACATTGGCACCAAATGAAACCAAGGGCATAGCATTTGTTGTACTGCCGATTATTCTCTCCTAAATTCCTTGAGGTATCATTTCCAGTGAAAAATTGTTGCAGTCTGTCAAATATTTTATATTTAGTAAGATCAATTTTGCCATTACAACACCAAAGGTCAAAGTAACCAAGCGTAGATTTCTCGCTACAGAAATACAGTGCAGAACAATGTTTACATTTGTTCGTCAAGGATCCTACACTGTACGGCATAATATCTGGAATTGTTTCTGAAATGGCATATTTATATTAGATTTTAAAAGTGGCTTCGTATTTTTCTTCGATTTCCCACTTTTTTGTGGCTAATGTTCTTTTTCGTCAAATGGATATATTTATTGTAGCATTTTTCTCCAAATTAGCGTCATATTCAATAACACTATAGTGGCCTGCATCAACGCAGCCGCCAAATATTAAATGGCACATAATACTTCCATTGCCAAAATCAACAGCGTGGTTAGAGTCATTGTTATGTACTCTAAACAAATAATCATTAAACAATAATATTCATTTATACAGTGAAGTTCAGATACTTTCATTCTCAAGTTTGTTGCTGATGAGAATGCGATGATACTGATCGCCAATAATAAAATCCTTATAATTATTCATGCCAACACCAATTTTTGCAATTTGCTTGCAGAAGCAGCTCAGGATGACGTTCTGCATTTTGGAATAAACAGTACGAAACTGCTTTAAATAAGCAATTTCCATCACCTGTTGTAGGTACAATCCTTTGCATTTCCATGACAGTAAATTAAGCAAGGGAGCATACTTCGCCAACTACTGGAATGAGCATAGACTCACTTCGACAGCCACCGTAATGGAGAGTTTAAGGGTTAGACTATATGTTCAGTGCTTGTCAAAAATCGTATAAACACAGGGAAGCCAAATCTTAAGGCTAAATTCTGAGCTATCGCCCCGGATTCCGGGTTCGAACCCTGGTTTGCCAAGAAATTTAATTCTGGTCTGAGGACTGGTACGGGGTGCACTCTTGAGGCAAAACTAAGGAGAGCAAGGTTAGATTCCTATTTCAACAATCTGGCATGTGGTTTTCCGTGGTTTGCCACGTCCACTGAAGGTAAATACCGGGATAGTTCCTAACTTAAAGCCTCGGTCGTCAATTCTCCATTCCCCACATGAATTACAAATGCACACATCAGTAAAGGCATCACAATAACACAGGTTATCATAGAAAAATTTACACACACACCAAAGTAGACGGGCCTGAGTGACCACGATGTCTGAGTCCATCAAATGAATTATATTCGTCAATTGTGTCTCATGGCGAAAGCGATTGTGGCCATCTTTTATTTAATAATTTAAAAGTATATGGCAATGCAAATCGAGGATAATTCCTTACTGTACGGGAATAATAAAAGTAAAATATGTTAAGACAATGAATTACCAATAGCCAGAAAGAATAATTAGGAAATAGAAATACATGTCTGAGGTGAGATGTGAACTCCTTCGACTATGCTAAATTCATTCCTGGGTCCGCAATGTTACCCCTGAGCCACCCAGTCAACAGACTTCGAAAGCAATATTAAGTTACTTAAACAACAAACGAACTCAATCGCCTGTTGAAGTTCTTCAATCCCCTCTTTTTAATTCTAAAAAACAAAGATCACACTACGATACGGAGGATCCTTTATCCGCCATTTCTCTAGAAATGTAATTCTGGTCTGAGGGCTGGAACGGGGCGCACTCTTGAGGCAAAACTAAGAAGGGCAAGGTTCGATTCCCATCTCAACAATCTAGGATGTGCTTTTCCGTGGTTTGCCACTTCCACTGCAGGTAAATACCGGGATAGTTCCTAACTTAAAGCCTCGGTCGTCAATTTCCCATTCCCCACTTTAATTACAAATGCACACATCAGTACAGCCATCACAATAACACAGGTTATCAGAGAAAATTTGACACACACACACTAAAGTAGACGGGGATGAGTGACCACGATGTCTGAGTCCATCAAATGAATTATGTTCGTCAATTGTCTCTCATGGCGAAAGCGATTATGGCCATATTTTATTTAATCATTTAAAAGTGTATGGGAACGTAAATCGTGGAGAATTCATTACTTTACGGGAATGAAAATGAAAATCCACAGCCTGCTTCCAGTCTCCGACCGGGTCAGGAATGGAATGAATGAAGCCCCCATCTAGCGACGAGGATATGAACTGTGCCGGCTGCCGAGACCTGACGCACTCCTCTGGGGCAATGATTAAATGAATGACAGATGAAATGATAGTGGAGAGTGTTGCTGGAATGAAATGTTGACAGGGAAAACCGGAGTACCCGGAGAAAAACCTGTCTGCCTCCGTTTTGTCCAGCACAGATCTCACATGGAGTGACCGGGATTTGAACCTCGGACCCAGCGGTGAGAGGCCGGCGTGCTGCCGCCTAATCCACGGAGGCTCTACTTTACGGGAATAATAAAAGTAAAATATGTTAAGACAATGTATTACCAATAGCCAGAAAGAATAATTGGGAAATAAAAATATATGGCGGAGGTGGGATTCGAACTGCTCTCAATGGGCGATGCACAAACTAAGACTTCAGCGCTGCCATCTGAGCTACCGAATCACTGAAGTTGTAGCGCAATATTAAGGTACTTAAGCAACATTCACACTCAACAGTCAGTATAAGTTCTTCTACATTTCCCGTCCTTTATAATATTCAATTCCTGTTTATATCGTGGAAACTTCATATTCGATATTCCCTTCCTTTATTATAATTCTTATAAATAACTATTACATTAAAACGCGGTGGACATCCGCCATGTCTGTCATTAACCAAGGTGATTCTGCGCATGCGCTTGGGCCAATAATTTTGCAGTTTTGTTTATAAATTTAAAAATATATGATAACATATTTGTTTATTTGAAAGACACCCTGCAAATCTGCATGCCAAGAGCTTTCGTTAGAATGATTTACGAAGCCAATCGGTTAAGTCGTTTTCACAATCTCGTGTGTACAAAAAACAGCTTAGTGTTTTAAATATATAGATGCGACATAGTTGTAACTACATTCTTGTATTTTTAACTCGAAATAATATAACAGTCAACCTTGAAATATATTTACTTTTCACAATTCTGGTTTTTACGGCCAAATGTCCTTCCTGACGCCAACCTCATGAGATGAGTAAATGAAATATGAAATGAATGAAGATGAATGAAACTGGGCAAAGATGTGGAAGGGAGCGGCCGTGACCTGTCAGAAAGTACCGTCCCAGCATTTTCCTGGAGTTGAAAATGGGAAACCACGGAAAACCATTTCAAGGTCGGCAGAGGGTGGGGCTCGAACCCACGTCTACCGAATTAGCAGCGAGCTTGGCCCCATGGCCTAGCGCTGAGCGTTAGCAAGCTTAGCTATCACTGTCGGTATAGAGAAATAATAATGATACCAGTAATAATAATCAACTAGCAAATACGTTAATACGTTTATAGCAGGTCCCGGATAGTTATGTGCTTAACTTTTCAGAAATATGTATTTATTTATGTGAAAAATATGTGATTAAGTTTCCAAAAAAATGTTCTTAAATTTGTATCAAATTTGTGTCCCCCAGTTCCTCGAAATATAGTTGAAACGTCCAGCTGCTTGAATAATCCATAATCCTGTCTACTGTACAAAAAATGTTTCCGCTTAACAGGCCGGGGCTCGCCTCAGTTTCCGAGTCCGTCTTACTGTACTGCAGATGCACGATACGAAATCATGTTTGTGCTGTTTTCGAATTTCATTCTAAAGAGCAGAAGAAAAGGTCACATCAGAAACTTTCATAGCAACCTGTCAATATGCACAAGTTTTGCCGACCACTGTAATTTCAAGTAAAATTGCCTTTCAAGGTAAGGACTATTGAATGCTTAATGAGACTGTTGACTCCAGCCCCCTGCTATACTTAATGACCTGGGAATTCCTGTCTTGAAATACATTACAGAAACAAGGGTGCATTCTAGAAATAGATAAGCCAAATACTGGAATTGCCAAGGGTCAAAAATGTGGGCAGCAGTCATCTAAGGAGTACAACACACCGCCAAATATAGGAAATATGTACTTATGAATAAATACACCAGAATATGTATTTATTTATAAAAACGGCAGAAATATATAAATAAATAGAAAATATTTAGTTAATTAAAAATATTTAATCACATCACTATCCGGGCCTTAGTGATTAGCAATTAAATAATATTACGATACCATGGGGCATGTTGTTACAGTGTAACAACAAGCCCCCAGCTTACTGTAACAACTTACCCCACCGGCCGACATTTTGTATTCAAGGTCAATACTTCGGCGGAGAGTAGCCTAGCTAACTACTCTGACAAGCATATCTTTCGTAAGATATCAAACTACATTCTCAGAGACATGCAAGTACTTACCTTCAATACAGAAGAAGACAGACGACTTCAAAGTCGAATATTTATTTTTACTTTTGACTTCAAAAAACACTTAAACCTTCATAACACTCTTCAAATACACACAACGGTTTCCTTGTCTCCACAGCATCTGCAGACAGGCACCCCACACTTAAGTAGCTGCTCATTACGTGCTTCAGCCACACGGGTGATTTTAAAACTAACATGTAACAACGTGCCCCTGTTAACAACATGCCCCCCTTTTCCCTATTACTGGCAATACAAAGAAGTTGAATAATACAACACAACACACAAATAAAATTTTATACTAAATTAATTTTTTACTATGGCCTACGGAGTAAGAATGGCAAATATCTAAATATTAGTCAATTTACTAAATTTACTAAGCAGAAAGGTAAACAGTTTTTTTAAAATTATTTTTTATTTTTTTATTTACAAGTCAAACAACAACAGAAAACAACCCCTGGCATTATACAGCCCATGACGGACTAAGGCCGACCAAGCGACCGCTGCCGAGCCATTTGGCCTGCATATATTGGGTTGACGCGTGATCAGCGAGTCGGGTTCCCTCGGCCGTTAATCTTGGTATTCGTGATCGGGGCGCTGTCTCACTGTCAGACAGCTACTCAATTGTCCTCACGAGGCTGAGTGTACCCCGTTCCAACCCTCACTTCAGTTTTAAAATCCCTGACGGAGCCGGGGATCGAACCCGGGGCCTCTGGGTGAGAGACAGGCGCGCTATCCCAACACCACGGGGCCGGCTTTTATTTACAAGTTGATAACTTAATTTATTTCTCAAAAGTACCGCACTGTGGAATTTACAGTTTTGCCTCTCAAGGCTGAGTGTACCTCGTTCCAACCCTCAGACTAGAATTAAAATTTTTTGGTAGAGTCGGGAATCGAATTCGGACCTCCGGGGCGGCAGCCAAGAATGCTAGCCACTACACCACTAAGCAGTCTAATTTCAATCTTAATATTGTTTATAACTTAGCCAATAAGTCAAGATTAGGGTAGAACCAAATTTACAATGATTTTATGCTTTTACAAAAGAAAACTTTCTTAAGTTTTATTGGCCTTTTTCGGGAGCGGGGGGGGGGGGGGGGCGTTGGAGCCCCCTCAGGAATCACCTTATATACGCCCCTGCCTGGAGGGAGTGTGGTAAACCCCAGAGAAATCCACATTCAGGATAACCACTGTTAGTGCAGGGATTCGAATCTCCAATCTCCGAACATGCTGCAGCTCCTAATTGCAGTCATAGACGCACATTAACACGCTCAACTACACAGTGGATTAGTTAGTTAGTTAGGCTATTGTTGATTTAAGGGACGGAACTACGAGGTCATCTTCCCCTTTTAACGCAGATTAAAGTATACAAATTTGGAATGGAATGGACACCTAAATTTGAAAAGACCGAAAATTAATAAAACAAAAAATTAAATAAAATTAAAAATTTATAATATAAACAAATATTACTGATAAACAAATATTCAGCATTCAAAGACGAACAAGTCGTTGAGTCAACGTACACTGGAAAAATTTAGATTGCTGTCCCTAACCCACATTTGGCCAAAGTAAAAGCAGAAGAAAACGGACGTTGATTTCGTAACTTCAGAATTACCAATGCATTGATCTAGATTAGAGATACTGAATGCTGAAAAGTCTTGTAGTGAGAAAGGGTTAGTCGGTATTGGGGTTAATATATTCGCGACGCAACCCTTTACCTACTCTTGAATAAGAAGGGTGAGGAAAGAAGGGGAGGGGGGATTGAAGGAATTGTGATAGGGTTGGGAAGAAAGAAGCAGAGGCAGTGATCTTACACCCCATACAATAGATCGATAATATAGGGAGAATTATTCAGATCAAGAAAAAGGGAGGGTGCTTATATTGTGCGCACATTGGCTCCTAAAATATTCCCAAGCATTCTTGAAGGACATTATGACAACGTATTGTCAATAGATTATGCAGTAAAGGTTCGAACTGTCAAGACAGACCTGCTGTGAAAAGGGTTTGATTTCTGTGTGAGAAAAATTCACTTGCGTCTACCCTGAGGCTATATGCACTCATATACATACGAGAATATATAGAATGTTAAAGGAGGCTGGGACATATTTTCAATTGTAATTCGAACGAGAAGTTTTGAAGGTATTCAATCGATAAGCGGCGTTAGGAGGGATTGACAAAAGAAATGCAGGTGCAGGAAGTGTAAAAGGGTTATCTGGAGCTACTTATAGAACAGGTAATTTTCAATACAAAATTGTTACCTGTCTAACAGTTTGTCACTGCATTTATTTGCATCCAAAAGTATCCTGAATTCGTTACCAAACGTCTCTAGTAATCCAAAGTAACAACGGTTACATAGTGTTATTGAGATTTTAAGAGACGTAACAGCCAGGTCATCTGCCCCCTCTTAGCACGGTTTAAATTATAAAAGATTAGAATGAATGAAATTACACAGGTGAAAGTATAAATATGATACGGTCTAAAAATAATAAAACAAAATATTAAATAATACTCATAATTTTAATAATAAACAAAAATTACGGAAAAGCAATAATTCAGAATTACAAAAAAGAACAAATTCTATGAGCAAATGTACACGTGATAATTTAAATCGATGGCCCTAACCCACTCTCACTTATAAACCAGAAGACGACATCGTTAGCCCAGCCACATCATCGGCTAATGTAAGATCGAGTGTCATCTGCAAACCGGCGAGTTATCAGTAGTCGTTACGGCATGACTGCTGGCAGTCGCTCACATCCGGGAGGCGAGGAGGTTCGAATCCGCCCGCCGGCAACCTTGAAGATGGTCTTCTGTGGTTTCCCATCTTCCTTCCAGGCAAATGTCGGGGTTGGTCCCTAACTATAGGCCACAGCCGCTACCTTCCAACTCTTCGTCCTTACATTCAAACTTTCCTCCCCAGACAACACTCCACACGCGACGGTACGTGTAGCTCACCCAATGGGTGTCCGATTAGAAGTAGCTACAAATTGGCGAGCCGAACATGTCCTCGGACACTCCGGCACTAAAAGCCATACGCAAATAATAATAATAATAATAAATAATTAATAATAATAAAAAACAAGAAGTTCCGTAAAGAACTATACAGCCTATTTTCATATATCCTACTTATGTTAATTGCCACTATCAACATACACAATTTCAGTTTGATTGCTTTAATTGATTCGTAGATATTGAGAACCGACTAAATATTTCGGATGGTCGCCATGTTGGATTTTACATATGTAGGTCCTAGAGTTATGTACTGTTACATGCAGATTATTGTGTACGTGTAGTATTCAAACTTCAATCGCATAATTAGGACACAAGAAGTAACAAGGAGATTTTAAAATTTCGCTCATCTGCCATCTTGAGGTTATGGAAACAATTGAAATAAATTAGATGCCAGTGGATTACCATTCGTATAAGGATTTACTGTACCTAGTTTCACTGCACTCGGAGGTTAAATTGCGAGAAACGTCCATGTGAATATTTATACTTCGCGTCGCCACCATGTTGGATTTGTGATCACCAGGTTATTTAAAGTCTTATAGATGAACTTAAGTTCATAGCCCCTATGAACATTAAAACATTCAGTATGATTGCTATAACAGACTCGTAGATATTCGGAGCCGTCTAAATATTTCTGATGGTCGCCATGTTGGATTGTTAAATGTATAGGCCATAGAGTCATGTACTATTAAAGGAAAATTATTGCGTAGGTTCATTATTCAAAGTTTCACTTCGATCGCATGACTAAATCACAATAAATAAACATTTAATTTTAAAATTCGCACAGCCGCCATCTTGAGGTTATGTAAACAATTGAACTAAATTAGATACCAGTGGATTACAATATATAAATATTTCCTGTACCAGGTTTCAGTGAGCTTGGAACATTAAATCGCGAGAAAGGTCTATTTAAAATTTTCAAATTCGCTTGGCCGTCATGTTCGTTTTGTAGTTAACCGGTTTTTGAAAGTCTTATAGATGGACTTCCAGTAGTGCCCTTTATCTCCGTACAAAATTTCAGGGAGATACCGGTAATAGTTTCAGAGATATAGAATGCCGGTGAAATATTTCGCACATCCGCCATCTTGTGGTTATGTAAACAATTGAACGAAGTTAGATGTCGGTGCATTATAATGTATATAAACATATACTGTACCATGTTTCATTGCGTTTGGTTGGTTAAATCGCGAGAAACGTCTATTTAAAAGTCGCAACTTCGCTTGGCCGCCATGTTGGTTTTGTAGTTACCAGGTTCTCAAAGGTCACATAAGTGAACTTATAGTAGTTCCCTTTATCACCACACAAAATGTCAGGGTAATGTCGCTAATAGTTTCGGAGATATTGAATGCTGGTGAAATATTTCGCACAGCCGCCATGTTGGATTGGTGAGTCGTAACAAAATTTGAAGGGCACGGTCGGGGTCGCCCGGAATAGTGTTATGACCTTACCGAGTTTCATAGAAATCGCTCCAGCCGTTTAGATTTTATTAGGGGGACACACACACACGAATCACACACACACACACACGCACACACACACACGGACAAAAGGTGATCTAATAAGCCTTTTTTTTTCAAAATTGAAAATAGGCTAATAATCTGCAAACCATGGTGCCTCTGTAAATCAGCAAAATCCACACATTCGGTTAAAATGTGGGTCAGGTGATTACGGCACCACAGGTACAAAGTGGGGGTCTTCCCTTCTTGTTAGTTAGTTTGTTAGGCCAATTAGTTATTGAGGTTTCAAGGGGCGGAAATACGAGGTCACCTGCCCTCTCTTAACACAGATTAAAGAAGACAAATTTATGAAATTATGAATTTAGAGTTGGACTCTTAATTAAGAAAAGATAAAAATAATTAAATAAAACTAATAATTATAATAATAAATGAAATCACGAAAAGAACAAAAAATCAGTATTAAAAAAACAAGTCATTGACTCAACGTACACTGGAAAAATTAGATTGCTGGCCCTAACTCACTCTTACGTATAAAGCGGATGACGAGATCAGCAGCCTCCTCGTCATTGGCTAATATACGTTCGAGTGGCATCTGCAAACCAAGGCTTCTTCGTAAGTCAGCAAGACCCACACACTCAATTAAAATGGAGAATGAGGCACCACAGGAACAACGTACCTGTGGGTGGATCTTGTATGACCTATCCATTGCCTACACAAAATGACGAACTCCCTACGTGACAAGAAAGAGCTCCGCCACACGCGAGTAGTTCCCTTGATCGCTCTCAGTTTACTGGGCAGTGGGTCAGCTAGCCACTGTCTATCCCAAAATGCCAGTACTTGTCGGCGTAACTCAGAGCGAATATCTCTAGCGGGTACCTCCATTGATCAAGGTGTTAGTTTTTGTTGTTTTAAGGGGAGGAACTACGATGTCATCTGCCCATATTGGTAGTGATACCACCTCTTTTGCAGCTTGATCCACTAACTCATTTCCCGCAATTCCCATGTGGGTTGGAAGCCACAGAAAGGTGATTCGAGTGTCAACGCGGCACAACCCGGCAAGTAGGTCATGAATTCGCTGCACTAAGGAGTGTTGCGGGATACATGAGGCAATTGACAGCAACGTACGTATAGAGTCGGTAAACACGAGAACGTGGATTCGTGCATTCTGTAGTGCAAACTGCAGAGCTTTATAGATGGCAACGAGTTCTGCAATCAAGGCACTACACGTCTGAGGCAGAGATATCTTGGTATTTGCACAATCAATAACGTAAACAGATCCCACTTTCTCGTCCACCTTCGAACCATCCGTGTAGAGAATTGGTGAACTATGCTGTAGAACTTCCTTCGTTTCTCCTCGTCGCTTTGTCTTTTCTCTTCTTCCAGTACTTTTTCATAATGTTGCGTGCCACCCCCCTAGTGGCACTTTTTGTTAACTGGATTACGGTGGGATGAGGAGCAAAAACACAGGTTGTTCCTTTATATAATTAACTTTATTGCGGCCAGAAAGATACAGCCACTCATCAGCAAATGCAATCAATTATTACCTTACTCCAGTTTCCTCAAGTCGAGAATACTTCCCCTTTCACTTGTCAACAGTTAATCCCTCGTAATGAGGTGGCCCCGTACGCTGGATGGAAATAGCTGCACTAGGTCTGTCATTCACTGTTTTTCAACTCACCACAATGACCTCTCTTCGCACTAAGTAAGCACACTCGCTCAAAACACAGGTAGTCCCCTGTAAGCTCCTCACTCCCTTCGCTGTCACGAGAATCGGCTTCACTAATCGGTTTCGCAAGTCTCCACACTTCTGTCGCTCAGGATACGCGCTCGCACTCGCTCGTAAAACACAACAACAACCACTGCTTGACAGGTCGCACTTATATAGCAGGCCGGTGACTCAATAAATGCTTCTAGATCCATCCAGGGTTCACGGCTTCTCGAGGTTTCCATCGCTGGTCCAGTCACGAATATTCTGGACTATCCCTTTGTCCTAGTAGCCCTGTTGCATAAGGCGCACGCAATACTGGAGGCAGGGCACAGCCCAGCCCTGGGGCAGTTGTGACTCATGCGGCGAGCGATGACACAAACTCACAGCCGTAACAATAATCTGACTATGAGTCAGCTTTCTTTCCTCCGTCCATGGTGGTCTGCTGACTCCGGTGTCCTTCCTAGTTGTCAGTGATAAAGGAAAACTCCCTGTCGGATGGCTTCCCGGAATTGTTGGCGGTCCTGTATGGAATTATGTGGGATCCCTAGGTAGTCTAAATCCGTCCTGACCGTAGAGATCCACTTGGTCCTAGAGGCCTCCCCTCTTCCTGCCACTGTGAAGATCTTAATGGTGAGCCGGCAAGGGATCATGCGCGTCAAGTGTCCATAGAAGGCCAAGCGCCTTTTTCTTATACAAGCCACAATGTCTTCTTGATGGCTGTAAAGCTCATCATTGTGCGGAATTCTGTCGGTGCCTCCCTCTTCTCGTATAGGTCCTAGTATCCTCCGCAGAATCTTCCTCTCCTTGAGTTCAAGTTTCCTGAGTGGGCCTTTGCAGGCCATCACGAGGCACTCAGAGGCGTACAGAACAGATGGTTTTACTACTGAATTGTAGTGTCTGAGTTTGAGGTTTTTGGAGAGGAACTTTGATGCGTAGATGCTGCGTGAGGAGTAGTAGGCCCTCTCGAACTTGGTGCACTTGGTGTCTATGGCCAGATTCCCACTCTGGTTTGCCGAGATCCACTCTCCTAGGTACTTGACCGCAGGGACTTTTCGGATGATGACCCCCTCAAGTGGAAGATTGCTCACATTATTACAAGCTTACAATTAAACCTTCTACATTTTATTACAATTTGCTCTCTGTTTACCTTTATTAAGCGCCTACCCCAACTTGCCGGTTGTCAATCAACACGACTTAGATCCTGCTGAGTCAACTTTATCGACAGTTTACTTGCTAGCATAGCAGCGCAGCAGAGCCGTTCTCACTTACACCAGCAAGGTTACTTAGTCAGCACTCCACTGACTACCCAGCACTTTCACTTACAATTCATTAGCTACCACACTTATTTAAGGAATTAGATTAATTAACAATTAATGGTTAGTAACCCTTTTAACCCCGAAAAAGTTACTCAAGTCGCCAAACATCTAAAGATCGCAACCCCCAACAGTTGATTAAGCCGTCAAGTAAATTCCAAATATCGCGGGCGGCACTTACCCCCATAATCAACACGCAGTTAGGGAACTAAATAAATTCCAACCCCTAACAATATGTTTGAACCATATCTGAAAAGAGAGAAAAACATTCTTGTCAGTTAAGGAAGCGGTGCTTCATGTCAATGACCTTGAGCAGCATTACAATTTCTGTAACTCTCGTGTTATTAAGTCAAATATGATTCTAGTCATACTAATTTCAATTTCTTTCTCCAAAATGTCCATTGCGGGTTCGCTGAATTCATTCTAGGTGGAAAAAAACATTTCATTTTAAATTCTCCAAGTACTGTGCCCACGTTATGTCTCTTTCGGTGAGTTATGCCATCACTTCCAGGAAAGGTATACCTACTCTACTAGTCTCACCAAAGACATTTCTCAAACTGACACACAAACAATAGTGTGGCAAGCACTAATGAGTGTGTCGAGTGCATTATGCTAAGTCGGCAGTCAATGTGGGGTAATGTCTTTTGAATAGGAGTAGAGGAGTTGACGGCTCGAATTCTCAGAAATATAACGGCCCTCACCGGCAGAGATATAATGCGAACACCTTACTTGTTTTAGGCCTAATACACGGAATTCCTTTTTAAAATTAGACTATGTTAAAAGACGTAATGTTCCATTCATATGTGTTCGCAATGTAGGGGGATGGTAGTGGTTCTAACTCCCCCCACCACCACTCCCTCTGACGTGGGAACCGGTCTTACCCCTCCCCCCTACTATTTTTTGTCCTAGTGACGTGAAACTTATTTTGGGCGTAGAGGGAGTAAAGAACATTCATTTAAGTAAAAAAAAGTTTTTGTTAAATTCCTTGTTTCCAAAATATAGGCAATTTGAAAGTTTGACTTTTTTGGAAAAAATGAAAAATATAAAGTTTAGTTCTAACGATAAATGACTTCAAGACCATTCGTTTGAGGCTATATATGACTTTCTAGGATGATTAGTTTTCAAAATATTGCCTACTTTCAAAATTGAACTTTTTTGGTATTTGTCCTAGGAACCGGAAACTAGGTTTGTGGTTAGAGGGGGTAAGGACCTTTCATTTACGTCAAACATACTATGTGTCATTTCTGCAGAATTTTGTATTATTTTAAACATAAAAGATTATACATTCATTCATTTCGTATAGGCCATCTATGGACCGCGTCATTCCAACTACTTCCTACAGGCTTTGATGTTTGCCCAGTACGCCCGCATTGGTTCTCAGTGGACTTCCTTCTGTTCCTGGGTCCCCATCTTTCCCGTTTTTAGCTTCGGTTTGTCTTGGAAACCTTTGCAAGCTTGAAGTTTTCTTTTGAGTGGGGCGCGCTACTGAATGTCAGTTGGTGTAATCCCCACTTCTTTCAGATCTTTATCCATTTCAATGAACCAGATCCATTTTGTTTTCATCTCCTGAAAGTAAGTTATGTTGCGGTAGATCAGTCTCGCTGGGCTCATTCATTTCACATTTCCTTAAAATGTTATCCTTCTCTTCCGGATGGCGTTACTAATCTTCTCCACATGAGTATATAGTTCATGGTTATGTCGTCTTCTGTATTCCCCATTGTCTTTGATGGGACCCAATAGCTTTCTCAAAATTTTCCTTTCTTTGGCCTCCAGTTTTTCGACCAAGCCTTTTTTGTTCAACATGAGGCATTTAGAAGCATACAAGACCTTCGGCCGGATGACACTGCAGTAATGTTTTAGTTTTGTGTTCAAGGATATTGACCTTTTCTTATAGATGCCCTTAGTTAAATGGTAGGCCATTTCCATTTTGCTCAAGCTCACTAAGGAGCGTTTATGACTACAGTAGTTCTTCTTCGATGCTCTCTTCTCTCTCTTGAGCCCGGCTGCTAGATTTTCCTTTCTCTCCTTCGAGAGGGATTTTCGGGAGGCGGGGACCAATAGTTAACCATATCAGCAAATTTGGAGCGATGTTGGACATCAAGGTCAGAAATCCCAGTGGAATCCAAGTCTTTTTGGACTTCATTGAGCCATAGGCTTCCAGTCTTGTAACTTTTAATCAAGGAGAATATCCGCTTGGTACGCCTGATAAGTTTGTAGATCTCCAGCCGGTTGTCTAGGTCAGGGGTCTCCAAACTTTCCAGCCTTAGGGCCATACTGATTACTCCAGTAAGTTCCGAGGGCCAAAACCATATTATCATTGTTGCCGGTGGTAAAAAGTGAAATAGTCCACTGATGAAAAAAAAGTCCGAAAAAGTACGCAACGTTGAAAAAAGGCTGCAAATCGGACTAAAGTACGCAAAACGGCAACACTGCATATTATTAATTTTCCTGTCATTATCTGTAATTTCTAGATTAGTCGTAGAGTACGAGCCATGAGGAGTAACGTGACACGACATCTGGTGGACACAAGCGGAAATAGGTAGTACCTTCTATCGCTAACAGATGGCGCTAATAGCACGTACAGAGTAATCTCGTTGATTCGAGAGAGTTCTGGTGTCTTCCACTCACTTCTAGATGGCAGTCATTGGAATATATAAGAAGGCTAGTTGCGCAACCACAAGTCAGTTCCTATGACACTGTTGTGAAATAAAATAGTGCGTACCTCCTTAAAACGTGTTTGTGCGTGTTTAAGTTTAAGACATCTTTGTAACAGTATTTTGATTTGAATTGTTGCTTTTGTGTGTGATTTAGTAGTATGGAAAAGAAGCGAAAAATTGATAGTGAATGCAGAAAATTCAAAGATGAGTGGAACATTCAGTATTTCGTAATTGAGTCCAGTAACAAGGCGCTATGTTTGATTTGCAATGAAAGCATAGCCGTTCTCAAGGAATATAACATTAAACGTCATTATGAAACAAAACATTTACAAAATTACTCAAAATATACAGGAAGTTTGCGGACAGAAAAATTCGAAGCTATGAAGCGCGGATTGAAATCGCAGCAATCTTCATTTACAAAACTCAAAACCGAACAAGAGGCTGCAACTCGTGCCAGCTTTCGTGTGGCTCTTGAAATTGCAAAACGTGGAAAACCATTCACCGATGGAGAAATGATCAAAGAATGCATAATTGCAGCAGCCGAAGAAATGTGCCCTGAAAAGGTAAATTTATTAAAAACTGTCAGTATGTCAGCAAACACTGTGGCTCGAAGGGTAGAAAACATCGCTGAAAATATATCCTCTCAACTGTTCGACAAAAATGGAGATGTTGAGTGGTTTTCTTTGGCCTTGGATGAGTCAACGGATGTGTCAGATACTGCTCAGGTGTTGATTTATATTCGAGGAGTAGATAAAAGCTATGAAGTGCATGAAGAACTTCTTGATATGTATAGTATTCATGGCACAACTACTGGTACAGATATTTTTAAAGGAGTTGAAATGGCCATTAATCAAAAGAAACTTCGATGGAAAAACTTGAAATGTATTACAACTGATGGAGGCAAAAACATGAGTGGGAAAGATAAAGGAGTGGTCGCTCTTGTGTCAAAGGCTGTAGAAAATGACGGTGGTTCAAAACCATTAGTCTTACATTGTATCATTCATCAACAGTCTTTGTGCGGAAAATGTTTGGATATGTCTGAAGTTCTGAAACCAGTCATATCAACTGTTAATTTTATGAGATCTTTTGGGCTGAATCACCGACAATTCCGACAATTTATTGAAGAGATTGGAGAAAATGACTTACCTTATCATACTGCCGTACGTTGGCTTAGTTGTGGGAAAGTCCTTCAGCGCTTTTTTGAACTTTGAGCAGTGATCGAAATTTCTTGAATGAAAAGCATCGCCCTCTTACTGAATTACAAAACAACGCATGGCTGTGGAAGTTAGCATTCTATGTTGATTTGAGAAAACATGTGAACGAACTGAATTTGAGATTGCAAGGAGAAAACCAGCATCTTCCTGATTTATACACTAATATCAAATCATTCCGGAAGAAATTGATACTGTTTCAATCACAACTACGAAGTAAATGTTTTTCACATTTTAAAACATGTGAAATATTCAGCCACACCACTGAGACTGAGTTTCCTATCGATTTTGCAATCGAAACTTTGAGTGCTTTGAAAATAAATTTTGATACTCGTTTCTCGGACTTCGATGCCTTTGCGAATCAAATTAAGATTTTTCAGGATCCTTTTGATACTGACATTGAAACCCTAGCCCCGGAATTTCAAATGGAAATGATTGAACTACAGTGCAGTGATATAATTAAGAACAAATATCAAAACTCATCTTTGTTGGAATTTTATAAGAGTCTTCCACTGACACAATTTGATAATTTGCACAAATTTGCTCGTGGGCTGTTTTCTGTTTTTGGTACTACTTATTTGTGTGAGAAGACCTTCTCCAAAATGAAGTACACAAAAAATGTTTACAGATCTAAATTAACTGATGAGCATCTTAAATCTCTTTTAATAATTGGTACAAGTAAAATTAGTCCACAACTACAAACTATTGTCAGTGGAAAATCTCAATTACATAAATCTCATTAGCATTTCATATGTCTGCATGTTATACATGTCTTTACTCATTACAATTCTGTGTTTCTTTATCCAACTTATCACAAAAACAATAACAATAAGCCTACAACAATGCTATGAGTAGTTAGCCCATGACCATATCAATGTAGATGTCATATTAATAATTATTCAACATAAAATTAGAATACTTCAGTAAACTAAATTTAATTTGCTATAAAAAATATGTTCTCTAAAAGGAGTTTTCAAGTATGCTAGCTCTCCGCGGGCCGGACAAAATCTGTCCGCGGGCCGGATGTGGCCCTCGGGCCGTAGTTTGGAGACCCCTGGTCTAGGTGAAGAATGATTAACTTATCAAATTTTTATTTGTTGCCACGGTGAGTGAGAATCTACTTGATTCGGTCCTCACGAGTTCTCCACGCGTCTGCGTTATCTAATATATAAAATTGAAAGTCTGTATGTGGGTATGTATATTTGTTCCGTATACAAATCTACACCGTTCCACCAATCTCAACTAAATTGTGCATACACATAGTTTAGGACCCAGAAGGAACGGTTGGCTACATGGATTTTCGATAGTATTTCTCATTCTACTGATATCGGCCTATTTTCAGGCGAGCAAAGGCTAATAAATTCAGAAAATTAACTTATGAAGGAACGGCAAGGCCGGCCATCTCTATGGCAACAGTAGCACAAGACGGGTCAACCAAGTTTCATTCTATCTCGGTAAGAGGCCAAGGCTCAAGGCCCTCTCATACACTTAACCACTAGAAGAGTATACATCTACATGACTTATAATTACAAGTCAGCAAGATCCCCACACTCGGTTAAAATGTGAGCCACGGTGAAAACGGTTCCACATGTACAAAGTGGGGGGGTCTTCCATTCTCATTAGATACGAGTGGGTGGATCTTGTATGACCTATCCTTGGCCTACACAAAATGACGGAATCTCCGTGACCGGAAAGAGCTCCGCCACTCGCAAGTAGTTCCCTTGATCGCTCTCAGTTCTCGCGATTTAACCAACCAATAGCAATGAAACTGCGTACAGTATATGTTTATACACATTGTAATGTACAGACATCTAACTTCGTTCAATTGTTTACATAATCTCAAGATGGCGGCTGTGCGAAATATTTCACCGGCATTCTATCACTCTGGAACTATTACTGATATCACCCTGAAATTATGTACGGAAATAAAGGGCACTACTGGAAGTTCATCTATGAGACTTTCAAAAACCGGTTAACTACAAAACGAACATGGCGGCGACGCGAATTATAAATATTCACATGGACGTTTCTCGCAATTTAACCATCCGAGTGCAGTGAAACTTGGTACAGTAAACCCTTATACAAGTGTAAATCCATTGGCATCTAATTTATTTCAATTGTTCCCATAACCACAAGATGGCAGCTGTGCGAAATTTTAAAATCTCGTTTTTACTTCTCGGTCCTAATCATGCGATTAAAGTTTGAATACCACACGTACACAATAATCTTCATGTAACAGTACATAACTCTAAGACCTACATATATAAAAATCCAACATGGCAACTATTCGAAATATTTAGTCTGTTTTCAATATCTACGAATCTATTACAGCAATCAAACTGAAATTTTGTATGTTGATAGAGGCAATTAACATAAGTAGGATATATGAAAATAGGCTTTAGTTCTTCCCGGAACTACTTGTTTTCTTCTCAAACTCTGCAGGTGTTCTTCGTCTTATCCGGGGATTCTATGTCTAAAATATGGTAGATTTTGTCAACTGAAGTTGGTCGTAGGCACCCTGTTATAATGCGGGCTGTCTGGTTGAGAGCGGTGTCTACATTCCTGGCGTGCGCGGAGGGAGTTCTGCCAGACTGGTGCTGCATATTCTGCATCTGCAGTGAAGAAATATCGAGATAGAGCAGACGTACGTAGTACACTTGTGTATTGACTTACATTGAAATATTATTGTTACGTGCCACCCCCCTAGTGGCACTTTTGTTAACTGGATTACGGTGGGTTAGGAAGCACAACACCAATTACTGCTTTAAAGAAATAATTAACTTTATTGGGGCCAGAAAGATACACTACTAAACAGCAAATACAAGCAATTATTACCTTACTCCAGTTTCCTCGCGTCGAGAATACTTCCCTTTTCACTTGTCAACAGACCACAGTTAATCCCTCGTAATGAGGTGGCCCCGTACGCTGGATGGAAATAGCTGCACTAGGTCTGTCACTGACTGTTTTGCAACTCACCACAATGACCTCTCTCGCACTAGCAAGCACACTCGCTCAAAACACATGCAGTCCCCTGTAAGCTCCTCACTCCCTTCGCTGTCACGAGAATCGGCTTCACTAGTCGGTTTCGCAAGTCTCCACACTTCTGTCGCTCAGGATACGCGCTCGCACTCGCTCGTAAAACACAACAACCACTGCTTGACAGGCCGCACTTATATAGCAGGCCGATGACTCAATAAATGCTTCTAGATCCATCCAGGGTTCACGGCTTCTCGAGGATTCTATCGCTGGCTCAGTCACGAATATTCTGGACCATCCCTTTGTCCTAGTAGCCCTGTTGCATAAGGCGCACGCAATACACGAGGCAAGGCACAGCCCAGCCCTGGGGCAGTTGTGACTCATGCGGCGAGCGATGACACAAACTCACAGCCGTAACATTATTCCTATTGATATCCGCCCTTTTGTCAATATTTTATGTCACAAAACGTGGTTGGTTCCTCAGTTTAATAATAATATATTTATTGCAGCTAAATAGCCATACACAAAGAAAAGAAATAATACATTTATATACACTGTACTCGCGTGCTTGGGCCTTGGTTTGCATATTCTTTAATTGTTTTTGTTCTTTTGGTGCAGAGTTCTAGGTGGTAACGTTCACACATGTATCCACATAGTTCGCACTTACATGTCTCTGTAGGTTCATGGTATGAGGTGTTGTTACAAATTAGATGGTGGAAACCATGTACTGCCAGTCTTGTGAACACGTGCCTCATCTCGAACCTGGATGTTGTCCATGTCCGGTCTATCATAGCTCCAGTTCCAAAGAAATCTGGTGGGGTGTCTTCTCTTTTTTTTGTTGAGTGTTGCTAGGAGATTTTCTGACGCTCTGGTATTGGGCAGGTTCAGGTGTGTTCTGAAGTCTTCAATGAGGAAGGATTCTCATGCTAGAAGGTAGACGAATCTTGATCTTGTTGTCTTGGATACTCCGATCGCTCTCTTTATGTATAGAGCTTTTATTCTTTCTAGAGAGGATAGGTTCTTCTCTGTGAGGTACGGCCAAATGATTTCCATCCCATATGTTAGAATAGGCATGATTTTTGGGTTCCTCAGTTTAAGGGCAGGGACAACACGTTCATGTAGCCCCGTGTACTTTGGTTGTGTGTAGAATCTGTCTGATAACCGGTGTTAATTGTGATGGCTGTATTAATGTGTGTTGTCTGTTAGGTAGATTTCATTAGAAAGCTAACTATTGCAATGGGTCCCATGTTTCGACTTCCGGAAAATTTCGACATATCTTCGCGTTTCACATCCCCCAGACCCCAAAACCACCGTCAGTTCAAAAGTTTATATATAATTTATGTATATATATATATATATATATGTATATATATATATATATGTATATCAGTTTCTTGTGGACACGATAACTGCCGTAATTAAGCACCAATCACTTTGAATTTTTTACATAATATGTATCCCTATAAAATCTCGGTCGAGTTCGTTAATGGGCAAAATCGGTCGAAGGGGGTGAAAATGGGGGGCTTTTTTCGAAAAATTGAAATTTCGCTATAACTCTCTTAATACGTGAAATATCGAATCCATTCAAAGTTCATAATATGTGTCGGATAAGTGCCAACAATTTATGTCAAATAAGTTTTTTGATAGCACCAACCATTGACCAAAGGGGTGGAAAAAAGTGGGTTTTTCGGGAAACATTAATCATATCTCTCTTAATAGGCACAATATCAAAACCGTACAAAATGGACAATATTCCCCTAATAATTACCTAAAACTTTTGTCTGAAAGAATTTTTGATATGACCCACCATTACGCCAATGGACGAGAAAAATGATTTCGGAATTATAAGAAAATGCCAAGAGCTATCAGTGGTTGCCATGGCAACACTACTAAATTGATGAGGCATGGGCCATCAGACGTTGCAATGACAACGCACTTGCACGAGATCAGATTCAGTATTTCCATCTGATTAAGTGGTTGGTTGGTTGTTTCTTAAGTTTAGGGGCTGCGACAACGCGGTCATGTAGCCCCGTGTACTTTGGGTGTGTGTAGAATCTGTCTGATAACCGGTGTTAATTGAGATGACTGTATTAGTGTGTGTTATCTGTTTGTTAATTTAAGTACTGCAACTAACAATTTTTCAGATAGTTCCTACTTTTGCCGCCAAGCGCCACTGTCAACGACTACGAGGCCAAGTTCAGAACTGAGCTACTAGACGCCGCCGCAGTCGGCTCTTGGCAACGAACATAGAAACCTAAGAGCGTTGTATACATTCTTAACCTATCCAATTTAGCTTCACACAGGTGCAATTAGTGGAACGATCTTTAACATGCCATAAATCTATGACATGGGACCGCCGGCTTTACTTCCCCTCCGATGGAAGGGATATTTAACACTCTTAAAAAATCCGACGGCTTCGGCCGGGTTTGAACCCGGTATCTTGGGCATAGAAGCTCAGCACGCTACCGACTACGCCACCGAAGCCGCCTGGCAAAGTGGGAAGCGGCTTCGGTGACGTAACTGGTAGCATGCTGAATGTCTATGCCCAATGTCGCGGTTTCAAAGCCGGCCGAAGTCGTCGGATTTTCTAAGAGCACTAGAATCCCTCAGTATGCTTTCCTTTGGAGGGGAAGTTCCAACGTTCGTTGCGAGTTGATGGTTGGGGTGGCATCTAGTAGCCAAGTTCACAGCTAGGTGTCGTTGACGGTAGTACCTGGTAGCAACATTAGGAACTACTGCTTGAAATTGACCGTCTGCAGTACTTACATGAATTAAGACTAATACAGCCATTACAATTCACACCGTGTATCAGACAGATTCTACACTCACCCAAAGTACACGGGGTTAGATGACCGCGTTGTCGCAGCCCCTAAACTGAGGAACCAACCAGAGGTAGATTTCATTAGAAAGCTAACTATTGCAATGGGTACCATGTTTCGACTTCCGGAAAATTTCGACATATCTTCGCGTTTCACATCCCCCAGACCCCAAAACCACCGTCAGTTCAAAAGTTATATATAATTTATGTATGTATATGTATATCAGTTTATTGTGGACACGATAACTGCCGTAATTTTGTACCAATCACTTTGAATTTTTTACCGAATACGTATACCTATAAAATCTCGGTCGAGTTCGTTACTGGGCTAAATCGGTCGAAAGGGGTGAAAATAGGGGGCTTTTTTTCGAAAACGTGAAATATTGCTATAACTCTCTTAATATGTGAAATATCGAATCCGTTCAACATTCATACTATGTGTCGGATAAAGCCCAAAAATGTATGTTTGAAGAGTTTTTTTTATAGCACCAACCATTGACCAAAGGGGTGGGAAAAAGTGGGTTTTTTTCGGGAAACATTAATCATATCTCTCTTAATAGGCACAATATCAAAACCGTACAAAATGGACAATATTCCCATAAATAATTACCTAAAACTTTTGTCTGAAATAATTTTTGATATAACCCACCATTATGCCAAGGGATGAGAAAAATAATTTCGGAATTATAAGAAAATGCCAAGACCTATCAGTGGTTGCCATGGCAACACTACTAAATTGATGAGGGATGAGCCATCAGACGTTGCCAAGATAACGCACTTGCACGAGATCAGATTCAGATTTCCATCTAAGTGTGAAGCGGCTTCGGTGACGTAACTGGTAGCATGCTGAATGTCTATGCCCAAGGTCGCGAGTTCAAAACCGGCCAAAGTCGTCCGATTTTCTAAGAGCGCTAAAAATCCGTCAGTATGCTTTCCTTTGGAGGGGAAGTTCCAACGTTAGTTGCGAGTTGCTGGTTGCGGTGGCATCTAGTAGCCAAGTTCACAGCTAGGTGTCGTTGACGGTAGTACCTGGTAGCAACATTAGTAACTACTGCTTGAAATTGACCGTCTGCAGTCCTTACCTGAATTACAGACTAATACAGCCATCCCAAAGTACACGGGGTTACATGACCGCGTTGTCGCAGCCCCTAAACTGAGGAACCAACCAAAATCTCTGCGGTAGATATAATTTTGCGTGAAGAAGTAACAGACCGTTACATAGTTGCACATCAGTGTCGAAACCTTGCATAAGGATAGTGTGACCACAAGTATAAAAATGGACCCCAAATGACAAGAAGGTTACCGTTCCCATAAGACAATAAAATGTTTAAAATAAGCATAAAATGACGAAAAACAAAGTTAATTAAGCTCCAATTATAAAATACCTTCTCGCATTAAATGAGGTCTGATCCTTCTACGAAAATCTGCATATTCTGCCTATTTTTGCCTATCCCCAAGTTTGTCCGGTGAAATCTACCTCCGCCTTCCGGCGTGCCGAGAGGACTTTTTTTAAATTCAAGTAAGGACTGCAGACATTCGATTGTTTCAAGTAGTTCCAAATTTTGCTACCAAACGCCACCGTCAACGACCAACTAGTTCTGAACTTTGTTACTAGATGCCAACGCAGTCGGCTCCTGGCGACGAAGGTTGGAACCTAAGAGCGTTAGTCAAATATAACCTATAATTTAGCTTCACACAGGTGTAATTAGTGGAAGGTTCTATCATGCCATATATCTATGACATGGGACCGCCGGCTTTACTTTCCCTCCGAAGGAATGCATACTGATGGATCTTTAATCACAGAACTTGTTAAGGTCTTGTGCATGTTTGAAGCCCCAGGTAGTAGGGTGTGTGTTGAACTTGTCCAATAACCTGTGGTTAGTTAGTTAGTTAGTTAGTTAGTTATTGTTGTTTTAAGGGGCGGAACTACGAGGTCATCTGCCCCTCTTAACACAGATTAAAGAATACAAATTTGGAATTGAAATTAAAATTTTGAGGTTGACACCTAAATGTAAAGAGACCTAAATTAAAAAACAAAAACAAAAAATTAAATAAAAATCAAAATTATAAAAATAAACAAAAATTACGGAAAAAAATCTCATTAAAAAACGAAAAAGTCGTTGAGTCAATGTTCACTGGAGAATTTAGATTGCTGGCCCTAACCCACTCTCACTTATAAAGCGGATAACGCGTCATTGGCTAATATAAGTTTGAGTGTCATCTGCAAACCAAGGTTTCTTCGTAAGTCAGCAAGATCCACACACTCGGCGAAAATGTGGGCCACGGTGAAAACGGCTCCACAGGTACAAAGTGGGGGGTCTTCCCTTCTCATTAGGTACGAGTGGGTGGATCTTGTATGACCTATCCTTAGCCTACACAAAATGACGGACTCTCTCCGTGACCGGAAAGAGCTCCGCCATACGCGAGTAGTTCCCTTGATCGCTCTCAGTTTACTGGGCAGTGGGTCAGCTAGCCACTGACTCGCCCAAAATGCCAGAACTTGTAGGTGTAACTGAGAGCGAATATCTCTAGCGGGTACCTCCATTGGTCGAGGTGGTAGTGATACCGCCTCTTTTGCAGCTTGATCCGCTAACTCAATTCCCGCAATTCCCATGTGGCTTGGAAGCCACAGAAAGGTGATTCGCGTGTCAGTGCGACACAACCCGGCTAGTAGGTCGTGGATTCGCTGCACTACTGTCGACCAAAATATTATGTGCACTCGAGTTTGAAGGTTGTTTGTGAAGTAACCAATAGTCCTACATAAAATCCAATAACATCATCGTTTTTGTTGTTCTAAATTACGTTAGTTCATGTAGGTTTGGAATTTTTAATTTATAATTTAATATTTTTTAGCGCAGTTGAAACACAAAAAGTGCCCGTTTTTACGCGTGTTTCAACCATGCATCACATTTAAGAATTATTATCTCACAAACCCGTCATTTGATCGAATCCAAATTTTAACACAATATACATTGGAATGTTGTATAACTGGTTTATTAATTTCGAAAGTTTGTGTGTTCAAGAACGAAAGTTGTTATCATTTTTGTAAGGTAACCTTTTCTCAGTTCGGGGTCGTTGGAAAATGTAGTTCTAGGTTGCGTTGTAATCCTTATACATCAAAAAGTTGTGCCGTATGACTGTGAAATACGTAAATTAATTCATTTCTTTCTTTTTCGGTTTGTATTTGTACGGGGAATTGACTCATGGTTCACCAGTTAGCTGATCCGGTGAAAGCTGTACAGCGTTGCCAAGATGGGCTCCATCACGCGTCATGGCTGCCTCGCTCGGAAGTGCAGGGCTCCATATCAGCAACGCTGTACAACATTCCCCGGAACGGCAAGCTTGTGAACCATGTCTAATTTTCCGTACAAATACAAGCCGATATAAACTAAGTGAATTAATTTACGTATTTCACAGTCATACAGCATAACTTTTTGAATTATAAGGATTACAACGCAACCAAGAACTACATTTTCCAACGACCCCGAGCCGAGAAAAAGTTACCTTACAAAAATGATAACAACCTTCGTTCTTCAACACACAAAATTTTGAAATTAATAAACCAGTTATACATCATTTCAATGTATACTGTGTTAAAATTTGGATTCGATCTGATGACGGGTTTGTGAGATAATAATTCTTAAATGTGACGCATGGTTGAAACACGCTTAAAAACGGGATTTTTTTTGTGTTCCAACTGCGATATTGTGCCCAATTAGACACGGCTGACTGGCATCGAACCGGGGTCTTTATCACAAGGAAGACCAGGCCCATGATTCTGCGAAGAATTGAATCATTGATCTCTGAGGGGGAACAGCCACAGTGAACCCGAGGAATAATGAGTTATAACTGCATATAATTATAACAGCATGATTTCACGGCCAGAACGGGAATATTATAGCTATAAAGGTGGATTATTGCAGAAAGTACAAGCCTATGTACGTTTAAGATGCTAAGAGCTCAAGAAAGCGAGCCAGCTTGACATTTGACAAAGCGAAGTTGAAAGTGGGTGGTGTAGACGTGGCGCCTATGCACTACTTTCGGCGTGGTTGGAGGCTGAAGGCCGTGATTAACGACTAAGAAAATCCCTCTTCAACAAGGAGAAACAGTGGAGTGGGGGTGGTCGCCCACAGAAATTAATTAATTACGGCCAAATGGAGCAATGAATTGAGATGAAACTTACACCCAGATGCATGTATTCTAAGAAAGATAATTTAGGAGTATTCTCACGCCTAAATTAAAGCCGGCATCTATAAAGGAACCTATGCACAGGCCTAATCCGCGGCAGAGGCAGGATTTGTAAGGTCGCAAGAGGGGAAGAACCGGGGTAGCATCATGACGCCGTGGAAGAAAGCAATTATCTATAATTAATTGGCCGGAGCGATTGCCTGCACGCGAGTGAATTTGAAACCTCCATGAATAGACGAATAAGGATCATACTTCACTTTGTCTGAAAATGTATTATTTTAAGAAGAGAGTCGCTCCTGGAAATCCGGTGAACTACTTTGCATCAGGAAGCTTTATATGGGAGAAGCTGGAGCAGGGAAGTCAGTTCGTCTTGACTCAACTCGTGTGGTGACACGCTGTCGAATCACGCGAGAATGTACGCGGAATTTATAAAGTATTTATGCTCAAATGTACTAGCAGTGAACAATGAAAGGCGCGTCATGCAGCTTAATAACAGTAATTCTGCATCATATAATAATTAGTCTACAGCAGACGTATAAGCAACAGTATACGCGAGTATAGAATCAGTACAGCGTAGAGATAATTTGGGATAGTAGGGGGGTGATTGCGCTTCCAAATAGTGTCATGGCTGCCGCGTGAGTCCAAGCCAATATCTCGCAAACCCATGGTCCGATTTTGACAAATGAGGTGTCGTTGGACTCGGGTTGACGCCCTCTTTCCAATGAACCACTCATTTCAACCCCTAAATAAAACCTACCCCTATTAGGGGTGAAATTGTAATTTTTAGTGAAAGTATCTTTTCAAATGCGACATGTATAAGGTGCGCTGCTAAAATGAACTTAAACGTTGTTGCTCATATAGCGCATGCGTTTTTCTGGCTGCCGCTATGGATTAACATTTTTGTTTTTGTTTTTTACGCATGCGCACTTGGGATTTTTGTAAGAGGGCAAGCTCTTTGAAAAAAATGATTGATAAGAAGGGGTTTTGGTGGTGAGGAGAGAACCAGATAGTCGCCTACTTTCCTACGAAGTTTGCCGATATCACTCGAACGCAAGGTCGGATTTGGACGTGTGACGTGTCAATTCGCTTGAAGCCCTATACATGTTATTAATAGGTTAAAGTTTTGAGAATGAGGGAAACAGGCTTTTTGGGGGTAAACCCGTGATTTTAGACTTTTTCCGATATTTCACGAATGCCTGGTCGGATTTGGTCCTATGACGTGTCAAATGGCTTGTCTAGAAACCCTGTTTATTTTGGTAATAGGTTAAAGTTTTTGAGAATGAGGGAAACAGAATGTTTTGGGGTAAAACCGTGATTTTAAACTATTTTCTATATTTCGCGAACTAATCATGCTAGAGGCGTGTACGAGGGGTCTAAAGACTCGAGCTGACGTCCTCTTTCCTATGGACTACTCGTTATATTTAAAAAAAATGGAAACTCGATTTTGGGGTAAACACGTGTTTTTTGTGATTTTTGCTGATAACTCACGAACCAATAAGCCTAGAGACAAGTGCGAGGTGTCATTTTTTTCATTGCGTTGCCCTCTTGCCGAGGATGTTCGTGTTGAGCAGGAATGAAAAACCATGTTGAGGTAAAACCATGATTTTAGACTTTTTGCTTTATCTTGCAAACCCATAACGCTAGAGACGTGTACGAGGTGTCCTAGGCCTCGGGATCACGCCCCCATTTAGAAACTATGTTTGACATTTTGACAAAGTGCCTAACGCCATACATGTTGAAAAAAAATTCTTTATCGATACCTGTTTATAATGTTCATGAAGTGTGATGGTTGAGAGAGACGATACTGCTGGGTGTGTGTGTTTCAACGAACCTGTCGCTGACCACGGTGGCTGTGCTCAATAGATCAATCGCTATTTCGACAGGTCGGTTTATGACAGAGCGAGGGTGCTTTTTTCTGATACTTTACCCCGAAGGTGATCTTTAACGTGTAAACGGTGATGAGAACTTGGTTCTATGTTGGTCGAAGCGAGTACAGAAAACAAACTTGCAGAGGAGCAGGATGTGAATGTCATTTGAGCTTATTGGAATGCGTTGATCTGACTTGACAACAGGTGCAATGGAAAATGACAAAGACGCTGAGGACACTTGAAGGTGAAATAATCTGACCATCGTGGTGGCAGGGAAGAGCGAAATGCATGCATACACGTGTGAGATGACATGTACGCTAAACATGTTACATCCTGTTTGCTTCGTACGTGACAAAATGCAAGTTCATGTGAAATTTGATCTGCCACAGGTGTTCACCTTGGACGTTATCTGTCCACGTGCTTGATAACAGAATGTTCAAAGCGTGGGAAAAATGATTATACATGCAACGTAACATATATAAAGACATGTCGTTACCATTTCCTCTCTCACTTAGCTTTTGAGCACATTGCGTTGCGTGAAACCCCTGGTCTTGATTAACAGTTTTGGTGTTGGTGGAAAATATTTATTCTTGTTGTGAGGTAGGTATATATTTATTCATTTATACATTTATTGATTTATATATATTTACAAGCAATTATTTATTGATTAGGTAATTATTGTAATTTTTAATTTAATTGTCTGCAGATAATTGGTATACCTTACATGTCTGAGAGAGAAGATACCATTGCACTTTTGAACCCATTAGAAGGAAACAGCAATAAGCCACTGCAAGTGAAGGTGGGAATATTTTTTTAAACTAACTTGTTTCATTTTCTTGTTTCATATTTTACTTTATAAAATGCATGTACTAACCTGAATTTAGGTATTTATAACGGTTTATTTTATTTATTTTTAGAAACTTGGAAATTAAAGCCTTACCGCCGTAGCACTCGCTGAAAACACGAGACGCAGTAAAGTGCAACCATTGTTTCCAGGCAGTGAACTATTTAAAACTCAGGTATGACTAACATAAAATGCTATTCCATTTTACCACTACTGAAAACTGGTAGACAAAAAAAATCATTACCTGTACATGACTAGGACGACGATTGCTTTCTTGATTAATGGCTATGATGTTGTTGACTGGGAAAAGTACAAGGCCATGTTGGATTTTCTAAAAACAAAAATTTAAATTTAATTTATGGGTGGTTCCCTATGGCGTCAACGAATATCCACAGGTTTGAACATGATAATGTGAACAAAATGACATGACATTCATTTTTGTTTATATATTGGTTAAAGGGGGGATGTAAATGACTGTAGCTCTATAAAAAGAAAATAAGTACATGTGTCACTGTTAGTGCCAACATATAGTTTATTTTTAATGGTGTTTTGATTTATTAATGCCAATTAATGTTAACGTTTTATTTACAAGTATTGATTGATTGATTGATTGAGTGATGGGTTATTTTTTTTGCTTTTAGGTGTCGTCATGCGCCATTAACGTAATGAACAGACAGTGAACAAGCATACATTGTGCTTTAAAGTACTCTGTGCAACGTTAATAACTTACAATAAGAAAATTTTTATTATAACACATGGCGTTAGTACCAAATACAACAAGTGAGCAAGTTGGATTACCATATGGGTTAAATTTAAAATCATAACATGACCGTTGGTTAACATTTGAATCCTGGCCTGTAGGCTTTTTGTCGACACATGAACTTGCAAAAGCCGTTTTTTTTACTTGAACCGAGAAGATGTGGTGCACTGTGTGTTTAGTCGTATTGAACATTCACACTGGGAAGAGACCATTTGCGATGGTCGTTTTGTTGTCCTTACATGTTTGGAAAGCAAGTGGGTAACCTACCCGTGCATTCATTTTACTGAACCACAAGACCATTGACCGCTACTTACGTTGCTGAATCACAAATAAATAATAATGATGTACTGCCAGCCAACAACGGTAGTGTCGATATATGTGGTCCATATGCCATAGACAGTGTTGAATTGGCATGTGCTTTTGAAAAATTGGGAGTTTGCGAGACTAAAGCACTAGCACACCCAGAGTACAGCTCTGTTGAAAAACGTTTAGAATCTTATAAAAATGTTTGGCCATTAATATTAAAACACTTTACCAAACAGCTAAGTGAAGCTGGATTTTTTTTATACTAGTGAAGGGGATAAAACAATATTTTTTTATTAGCCTACTTTTCACATTTTGCAAAAATGAGGAAAAAGTAGTCTTATGAGATCGGGCAAATGTGTGTCTGTCTGTCTGTCTGTCTGTCTGTCTGTCTGGCTGGCTGGCTGTGTGTGTGTCCCCCCCTATCAACTCCTAAACGGCTGCAGCAATCAAAACCAAATTTAGTATAAGTAAAGATGTGCACCGGAATAGCTCACGTCCATATTTGAAAATGATGTCAGTGCTACCAACTGCTGAAAAAACGCACTAGAAATTTGAGCTCCATGTTGGATATCCTGCAAGGTATGCATAGGAGCTATTCCAAAATTGGCACACATGTAGAAAATACTATTTCAGATTAATTTCCATGAGGCCAACCATGACAGTGTTGCCAAAATAATGTTAAGCCTTCTGATAGGTCCAATGTTTAAATGCATATAACTTCTACACTATCAACTGGATTTCAACCAAATTTTGTAAGTAATATCTGTACATAAACAGATATGACTGAGCGTATTCTTAGGAGCCACCAGGGCTGCCAACTGTTAATAATTGCTCTCTCTATTTTTTTAAATCCAAATACCAATATATCAGAAAGTATGCAAGCCAACAGCTTTAAACTATGCACACGTATATTCTGACATTTTAGATTAATTTGGAGTAACTTATATACGTCAGGTCTACCAACATGATTATAAGCCTGCTGATAGGGCCAATTTTTAAATACATGTAACTTCTATACTATCAGTAGGATTTCATCCAAATTTCGCATGTGCTATGTGTAACATATCAGATATGACTATAAGTATTCTTCAGTGCAGTCAGGGCTGCCAACTGTTAATAAATGCTGTCTATATTTTTTACCCTAATATCAATATATCAGAAAGTATGCAAGCCAACAGCTCTAAACTTTGCACACGTATAGCACCTGACATTCTAGATTAATTTGGAGTAATTAATACAAGGCAGTGCTGACAACATGATTCTATGCCTGCTGATATGTCCAATTTTAGAATACATCTAACTTCTATACTAACAAATGGATTTCATCCAAAATTGGCACAACAAGATATCATAATATTTCAGATTATTTCTGACCAGCACACGCATGGTATTGTTGGCAACATGCTTTTACGCCTGCTGACAGATCCAGTGTCTAACTGCATGTAACGTCCATTGGACTTCAACCAAATTTTGTATTCTGTACCTTAAGAGATGGAAATAAGAATATATTCAGTCACCAGGGCTGCCAACTGTAGTGCTCTATTAGGCTACATTATACCAGGTATATTTTGAACTAATTAGATATTTCGATATTACCAACTTAATTTCGTCATTATTCTAGATAGGTTCATATTCTGTAGAATAATCATTGGCATGAAAAGTAGGCTGTATAGTTCTTAACGGAACTTCTTGTTTTATTGTGGATTTGCTTTAAAGGATTGGCAAATGACTGATGACCCTTTTGTGCAACACGCTCGTTGGTTACCAAACTGTAAATACATGGTGTTGCTTAAAGGTCAGGAATTTGTGAACACTATTCGTAAAGAAAACGTGATTGCAGCACAAGACATAAAAGTGCCTTTAGAGTTAGAACACGCGGTGCAAACACATGAGGCTGAAAAAAAAGACTTGTCTCACGAACAGATACAAAAGTGTGACTAACAATTATGTAAAATTTGTTATCAAGATGAACTAGGTGTTGTATTTTTGCCTTGTGGACACATGATAGCCTGTGTCAAGTGTGCATTAGAACTCAACACTTGTGCTATATGCAGAAAAGCAGTATCTGCTACAGTTAGGGCATTTCTTGCATAAATAGTAAAATTTATCAGCCATGCATAGTGCAAAATCTCTAATTGCACAATATTATTAAAGCTGTTTTATAGTGTAATAGATATGCTTTTCTTTTGTTTATAGACTACTACAATGAATGTTTTGAATGTTGTGGGTCAAGCATGTGGCTTAGAGACAAAGAAGCTCAGCGAATTGCCAACGCATATTCCATTCCGCATTATCAAGTTTCGGAAATTGAAAACAGCATATGGTGATCGTGTACTTTGTGTATGTGAAAACTTTGAGACATTTCTGCCTACACGGTTTAATGATATGTCGGAGAGTGTTTTTGATGAAGTCAATAATGCTGTACAACCTGTACACTTAATTTATGAAGGTTTTAAGAACAATAGGTGCATGGTTCATTTTAATTAAATTAAAAAAAACAAATGTCAAATAATAATGGAAGATATAAGTCATACAATGGACTGAAAGAAAAATATGTGTATAGATAATAATGTTTTAGTGTTTAGTATTGTCTTAAATAATATTATCATGAAACAAAACAAAATGTATATAAAGTTTGTAAATAAATGAAAATAATGGTACAATGTTGTTTTATTTTCTATAGAAGTCAGAATATTTAACATTGCAGAGTATACATGATTATGACAATAAAAAGCACACTTAATACAAGTCTTTGCCTTTACGATAGTGTGTTATAGTTTAAAAACAAAGCTTGTTGTAGATCTCTTTTTTTTCTTCCACGATGAACAATAGGCATGAAAACGTTATTGTCTTGTTTTGGATCATTATCACTATCATAATCATAAGCAGTATGATCTATATCACTATAATTATAATCACTATAATTATCCTCAACATTATCCTCAACATTACTAAAACCAGTTAAATATTCCTGGTCCTCTTCCTGTTCCTCTTCCTCTTCCTCTACAGTGTCCTCATGTAGAGTCTGCGGGGCTTTTGATAATGTTAAGGGTTTTTTTGAACATTGAATTATTTTCAATAGTACTATTGTTTTGTAGCACTTGCTTTTTAACATTTTCATGATTTTCTGTTGACAGAAACAGTGTTTCATGCAGTACACTACATTGATGATCACTGACACTTAAAACCACACTATTTTTGCTTTTTAGCTCACTGCGACATTGTTTTGAACGTTGTTTTTTTCAACGCCAAATAACAGTTCCATTTGTATTGGTTCGTTTCACAATATATGAATATCCTTTATAGATTGCATGAGGCTTACCATACCTAGTCACAGATACTTCCATATCAACTGTCAAGCTTAGACTAAGCTCTAGTAAAGACAACTTGGTAATAAGAACAATAGTCTAATGTGCGAGCATATATAGGTGCAAATGTGGGAGCAAAAACAGTGGGAGCAAAAATTGGGAGCAAAAATTGGGAGCAAATATTGGGAGCAAAAAGTGGGAGCAAAAAGTGGGAGCAAAAATTGAGAGCAAAAAGTGGGAACAAAAAGTGGGAGCAAAAAGTGGGAGCAAAAGTGAGTGTAAAAGTGAGTGCAAAAGTGGGTTCAAAAGTGAGTGCAAAAGTGAATGTAAAGGTGGGTGCAAAAGTTGGTGAAAAAGTGGGTGCAAAAGTGAGTGCAAAAGTGAGTGCCAAAGTGGGTGCAAAAGTGAGTGCAAAAGTGGGTGCAAAAGTGGGTACAAAAGTGGGTGCAAGAGTGGGTGCAAAAGTGGGTGCAAAAGTGGGTGCAAAAGTGGGTGCAAGAGTGGGTGCAAAAGTGGGTGCAAAATTGAGTGCAAAAGTGGGTGCAAAAGTGAATGCAAAAGTGGGTGCAAAAGTGGGTGCAAAAGTGGGAGCAAAAAATTGGGAAAAATGTGGGAGCAAAAATTGGGAGCAAAAAGTGGGATCTGAAGAAAGTAGGAGCAATTATGAGAGTAAATGTGAAAGCAAAAGTGGGAGCAAGTATGGGAGCAAATGTGAAAGCAAAAGTGGGAGCAAGAAGTGAGAGAAAAAAGTGAGAGCAAAAGTGTAAGCAAAAGTGGGAGCAAATATGAGAGCAAAAAAAGTAGGAGCAAGTATGGGAGCAAATGTGAAAGCAAAAGGGGGAGCAAAAAGTGAGAGAAAAAAAAGTGGGACCAAAAAGTGTAAGCAAAAGTGGGAGCAATTATGAGAGCAAAGAAATGTGGAAGCAAAAATGTGGGAGCAAAAAGTGGGAGCAAAACCTGTAAGCAGAAGTGGGAGCAAACAAGTGTGAGCAAATATTTATTTATTTATGTATTTATTTATTGCCACAACAGGGCAGTGCCCCAATTACAGTAGCAAACAATTAAACAATTGTTTACACACAGATAATACTTGAAAATACATTAAGATACAAGATAAAAATACATTAGAATACAAAATAAAAATTGTTAATTGAAAATTAAAACTTAAATAAAAAAAATGTTAACAAGGAATATACACAAGTTCAAGTCGCTATAACAGTAAATGAAGCATGATTTTTAATATTTGGTCACATAATGTAAAACTAGATTCATATCTTAAGGTACTAATACAATAGCAATGGAAGATGGTAAAGTGAAACCTAAATTTAATATCTTAGTTATAATGAATCATTAGACATCTAAAACTACGTGTAATTGCCTTCTATAATTTAGCAAGGACATTCCAAAATCTAAATTGTTGTCAGCTGAGAGCCTGTTGTAAGTACAGCACATTTTCAATATCGGTGAATTTTTATGGAAATTTGTATTAGATTTTTAACTATTAGGAGTTCTCGTTTTCGGAGACATTTCATTCTCACATTGAAATTTATTTGCTCTAAAGTTTCACTCGTGTCTGAGATACCATTGATAATTTTATACAAATATATCTGCTGAGCAATAAGCCTGCGTGTTGAAAGTTTAGTCATTTGGAATTCTGACAACAAGTTAGAGTAAGGAATTCTACAACGGATGGCTGATACAGAGTACTTCTTGTAATATAGGAAGCGTAACAGTATCTTTTGCAGCCTTTCTATGTTTTTTATATGTGACTCGTACATTGGAGACCAGACTACCGAATTAAACTCCAGTTTACTTCTCACATATGCATTGAAGAGCGTAATGATTGTCTTTGCATTCGTCAACTCCTTGGAATTTCTAAAAATAAAGCCCAGACTTCTAAGTGCATCATTCACTACCTTATCAATATGATATTCGAAACTCAAATCATGATTTATATACAACCCTAGATCCTTGACCGTATTCAGTCTAGTTAAAAGATTTCCATCCATTCTGTAGCTCGATTCAAAGCATTGTCTTTTCCGACTGAAGATGATGATATTACATTTTTTTATATTAAACAATAAGTCATTGTCTAGGCTCCATTTGTGAATGTTATCTATATCATTTTGCAATTTCTGGACATCCTGCTCATTTTTAATAACTCTATACACTTTTAGATCATCAGCATATAGGATACATTTTGATTCTTTAATAGAAATGGGAAGATCATTTATAAAAATCACAAAAAATAACGGACCCAAATTTGAGCCTTGCGGCACGCCAGACTTAGCAATGTAGGTGTAGGAATTAGCTTCACTATAGGACACATCGTCACCTTAGAACAGAACTATCTTAAGTCCAAAAAATGCAATTTTGAGTCAAGTTAGTCCTACACTAAAGCATGTGGTTATCTAGTGGCTGAACACACTATCTTATGTCTGAGAAACACGTGTATTGAATAATATGCGAATAATCGAACTAGCTTATGTACATCAAGAAGAAAATGCTTAGTGCAGAACGCGTTCATGTCCATGTTAACATCCTTCTGCCTTATCAAGCCACAAAGGAAAGGGTACAGAAGTATTCTAACTCCATGTTAAGATACTTCTGCTTTTTGTTAATGCAATAACAGGTGATTCAGAACTAACTCAAGTCCATGTTAAGATACCTACTCTGACTGTATTGAGTATGAATTGTTGGTGCAGAACAATTTTAAGTCCGTATCAAGCTATCCCGCGCGATCGACCAGCGATAAGCAGACAGAGCAGAGATAGCTGATGTCCAAGTTGAGATAGTTCTGCAGGGAGCGCCACTAGCACTGCTTAGCACCACGTGGTGGGTAAGTTGGTTCACAGCGTGGGAGATGAGTTATGGAACGTGTGTTAATAAGCTGTATTCGCCTTGTGTCTACCAAAAGCAGAACAGAAGGGTATTGAGCAACAGCTCCGAACAATGTGTATGGTTAATCTACATGCGTAGTAGTGTCCGCGATGAATCGTGGCAAACTGCTAGTCTCTCTCTGTTTAGATAAAATAAATAATGAATGACTGAACAATGACTCAGCAACACGTTAGTGAATATTAGTCGCTTGTTATGATTATTCTTACTGATACGAACGTAATTAACGATTCCTGCCCTTTAACCTCTTCAAATCTATTTCAGATACGGAGACTGGATGTTTGAAAACATCGGTCAATGATAATATTTTCACATGGAGCACACAGAATAATTCAGATGGATTTATCAATCTAGAAAACTGTCCCATAGTATTTGCCGAAGATAATGTTATAGAAGCTAATTACGAATCCTCACAAGTGGAGGACTGCGCAAAAGGATTACTGAATAATGAACCTCTGCAAATGAATGACTTTATAGGAAAATGTGGAAAAGGTAAGAAGGACTTTTGTTTTTTCTCGGACAACTGTGGTGGTCAAAATTTAAACCGTAATATGGTTTCCATGTACATATATGCAGCTGTGCATCACAACATCAACATTCTGCATCATTTTCTGGAAAGAGGACACACCCAAAACGAAGGAGATAGCATCCATAGTGTCATAGAGCGATCGGCCAAGAAAATTCCCATATACACGCCAGGGCAATGGTATGCAGTCGTCAGAGCTGCTAGAAGAAAGAATCCGTACAAGGTGGTAGAAATGGAAGACTTCCAGGATTTTCTCAAGTTTCGAAAACAGGTGTTCAGTGAAATGAACAAGCACACAGACGGAAAGGCAGTGAAATGGCAAAAAAGTCCGAGTGATTAAGGTAGTTGCAGGAGAGGAAGAGAGAGTTTTTGTGAAATATGTTTATGATGGCGATTTTGAACCTATTGGTCTGAAACCTAAACGAAAGAGGCGCTCACTACTCAGGAGCATACAACTAGAGAAGGCTTACAAGCAAAATGATCCACGATTGCTAATCACTTCCAGAAAATATGATGATTTAGTCAGTCTGTGCAAGAATTTCGCTATTCCAGAGGAATACCATGATTATTTTTAAAGTTTAAAAAATGATACTTCTGGAGTTCCTGATGATGAAAATATTGCTATAGACAGTGATTAAGTAGTTACCACACTTAATGTAAAGTGATGTCAGTGTAACAACAATTCGAAGATGGTCTGGTGTAGTTGCAAGTGCAATAACGTCCATGTTATGCATAGCATTCTGGTTTGTTTTTATCAGTAATCCTGTTGTATAGACAGTGGAGAAAGAAATATTAAGATGTATTGAACGAGGTCATAAAATTACTCAACAACAACAACAACAACAACAACAACAACAACAACAACAACAACAACAACAACAACAACAACAACAACAACAACAACAACAACAACAACAACAACAACAACAACAACAACAACAACAACAACAACAACAACAACAACAACAACAACAACAACAACAACAACAACAACAACAACAACAACAACAACAACAACCCCTGGCACTATACAGCCCATGACGGGCTAAGGCCGACCAAGCGACCGCTGCCCAGCCATTTGGCCTGCAGATATTGGGGTGACGCGTGATCAGCGCATCGGGTCCCCTCGGCCGTTAATCTTGGTATTCGTGATCGGGGCACTGTCTCACTGTCAGTCAGCTACTCAATTGTCCTCACGAGGCTGAGTGCACCCCGTTCCAACCCTCACGTCAGTTTTAAAATCCCTGACGGAGCCGGGGATCGAACCCGGGCCTCCGGGTGAGAGGCAGGCGCGCTACCCCAACACCACGGGGCCGGCCAGTGTACTAAATTATGTAACATATTGATCGTAATAATAATAATAATATTAAAGATGGTTTGCCTCAAATTTGTTATATTATTCACGTATTGTATATTTAGTCATTGCAATCATTCCGTACTTCGATCTCATCGACCTTCCGTACAATACACGACTGTCGTTTTTAGGTTTTGAGTACCATGTCCGTTCAATTTGGATCCATTTTCCAGAAAACTTCGTGCAGAACTATCGTAACTTCCTCTTAGAATATTTCCACACCAATTAACTCCTATTGCAGCAAAGCAGAACTATCTTAACTTGGAGTTGAAATAGTTTTGCAGTGATCACTTCATTTCCATGCTATCTTAAGTCCATTTATTTTCAAAAAAATAATGTTTTTTTCAAATAAGAGGCTATACGGAGCTATTCAAACATCAAATACAGTTTAACAAAACAAAAATTACTGGACAAGTCTTTCTGATAAAAAAGTTATTCACAAAGTAAATGTTCTCCAGCCTCTCCTGTAAAGTTGTGTTTTAGGACTTAAGATAGTTCTGTTCTCTGTTTTCTGTTTGATAAGTAAGATGCCACTAATTCTAACATTTGATTCGAGAATCCTAAGGCTGATAATTTCCGTAATAATATACCATGATTAATATTGTCAAAGGCTTTTGAAAAATCAGTGTAGATGGCATCAACTTGATATCGTGAATCTAATGCATTCGAGACAAACTGTACAAAGTTACATAGATTTGTAGTTGTAGATCGGTTTGGAACGAAGCCATGTTGAAAATTACTTATATATGGCTTTACATGATTGAGAATTCTATAATAAATAATTTGTTCGAAAACCTTGGCAGGTACAGAGATGATCGTTATTTTTCTGTAATTCTCAATTTGAGAGGAGTCACCGGATTTGAAGATGGGACATGCTCTGGATAATTTCCATATTGCTGGAAATGTGCTATGTCTTAGAATGGGATTGAACAAGAGAAACAGTGGATATTTTATGACATCAACACAGGCCTTTATAATATATTGGGGTATATTATCCGGACCACTGCACTTTTTATGCTTCAATTTCTTGATGGCAGTTTCAACTTCTTTTATGGTTATGGCTTTTATGAATAATGAATGAGAGGTGATAGTTGGGATCATTGTTGTATGTTCATCGAGTGCATAAGATGTTGTTTTACCTTCATATACTGCTTTAAAAAAAATCTGAAAATCCATCTGAAATTTCCTTATTCGTTTTTAACAAGTTTTGGCCAAGTTTCATCTGTTGATAATCCGCCCTAGTTTTTACCTTTCTATTTTTAATATAAATCCAGAATTGTTTGGGATCTTCCTGCATTAAATTTTCAGAGTCATTTATATATTTCTTATATTCAGTGTCAATCAAAGCCTTGGTTATCTTTCTTAATCTGATAAAATTTTCCTTGTGGAATGAAGATGATTTCATTTTCTTTCTATGATATTCCAATTTCAAATTTTTGATAATATCTAAATTAAACCAACTAGGGTATGAACGTTTTTTATGCGTTTTTATGAAAGGTACAGTGTCATTAAATACTGCATAAATTTTGTCATAGAAATACTCAACTGCCCTATCAATGTCATGAAATGTATCAAGATATTCCCAGTTAGTTTCATTCAATAACCTATACATTTTATTGAAATCTGCTCGTTTAAAATTATAAATCATAGTAGAAGTGGCCTTACTAGAACCAATACGTACATTAGTTAGACTTAGCTCAATAGACAATGCGGGATGGTGGTTATCCTCTCCTACTAAGGGGATGCATCCCCTACTGACCGACACGATATTGGGTAAGTTAGTGAGTACCAAGTCTAGAGTTCTGGAATTTATGTTCTGGATATCATTTAGAGAATGTAGGTTATGTAGTGACATAAAATTGAATAAGGCTCTTTCTTGGGAATCACCATTCAGAAGATCTTGATTAGCACCCCTCACTTTGGGAATATTAAAGTCACCTGCGATTATAATATTGCTACCAATAATATTGTAATGTTCCCCTAGATTAATATAAAATTTATTATAAGTATCAAGACAAGAATTTGGTGGAAAATAAACATTAAAAATATAATAAGCCTTATTATTCATCAGCATTCTAATACCTAACGCTTCATAATTTCCATGCTCAGAGTAAATTTAATTATAATTTATGTCATGTCTCACTGCAATTAAAACTCCACCGCCTCTTTTCCCTACTCTGTCTTGCCTAATGACGTTGTAGTAGTCGTCAAACAGCTCCGCGTTGTATACTGATTCCGAAAGCCAAGTCTCTGTCACGAGCACGACATCGTGCCTATTACTCAATATGCTCGTATAGAAATTATGTGTTTTTGTGTTCAAACCCCTAACATTTTGGTAATAAATTGAAAGAAACTGATTAGAATTATTCATTTTTACATTAGGCCTAAGCTGTTCACGTCATCAATGCATTTCAGTTCATGTACAAATCTATCTCCTTCTCTTTTCCTCAGTTTAATGGCACCAGAGTTATATATCCACAGGAACGCATAGCCTCTTTCACGTTTGACTTTTCTAGCTAGGCTAAACACCTGCCTTCTGAGTGGTGTCAAACTCTGGTTAACATAAATGGGGTTGTTAACAGTATAACCTAGATGTGTTGTATTTAGGTTGCGTTTTACTATCCGTTTCTGGATGAATGTTTCCTTATCTGCTCGCCTGACGAATTTCACAACTACGCCCGCCGGGGTGTTTTGTTGATTTTGTGGGGATTTCTTCAAGCGGTGGCGGATATCAATCTTGTCAGCATCAATTGCGACATCTAGTGCTTGTCCAACTCTCCTAACTAGTTCGTAGGTATCCTCGTTAGGTGTCTCTGGGAGTCCAAAAATCTCGACCGTATTTCTTCTTCCGTACTGATTGAGATCTTCGACTTCCCGCTGCGTGTCTTTCAGTTGCCTTCTCAGTGCTGACGTTTCTTCCTTCAAAGCGTCCATTTGGTTCATACAAGCCCTGATTTGCTCACTCTGATCCTTAATCAGTCTACTATTTTCATCCAATTTTTCATGGGTCAGGTCTAAAGACTTACCAAGGTCCTTTTCGGTCTGAGAATTTCTTTCCTTTATGTTGGCAATATCTCTTTTCATTTCCACAATGTCAGATTTGATGCTCATTATCAGTTCAAACAGTTCCCGCATGGACGGCAGTGATCTTGTACCTGTTAGTTGCTGCTCCACACCGTCAGGTGTCAGCACCACACAGTCACCACATCGCCAGTCACGCACATTGACTTTCGAATGTTTAAAATCACTTTCATTTAATTTCACACATTTCACATGAAACCAAAACTGACATTCATTACATTGGATTTTTGATGCATCCAGCTTCGTAACTGGTTTATTGCATGCCTTGCAAACACCCATTATTGCGAATATCGAGAGGTGAATGTCAGAGAGTATGATGCACTCCTTCAAGTTCTTAAGTTGGCAGTACTACAATAAGCCCAAACAGTTTTTATTTTCTGCAATCTAATCTCATATAAAAACGATCAGTTTCTTTAATCAGCTCAATTTAACAACAAAACAATATTGAACTTGAAATTGCTATTACTTACTGCGCACGTCAATCGAGTCTGTATTCATTCAACGTATTATTTCACTTTATTAGCATAATTTTCACGGAGCACACCTACACACGACCTCACTGACCCGCCATTTTTATAAAATGGGAGCAGAATGTGGGAGCAAATGTGAAAGCAAAAGTGGGAGCAAAAAGAGCGAGCAAAAGTGAGTGCACAAAGTGGGAGCAAAATGTGTGAGTAAAAAGTGGAGGCAAATGTGGTGTTTTACTAAAACAATCTCCCCTAACCTAACCTAACTTCACCCAACCTAATTTCACCTAACCTAACTTCACCTAACCTAACCTTCCAACTCTCAGATCAAAAATTAAATTCTGGCCATAGTCGAGTTGGAACCCAAAACCTCTGGGATAACACCCAAGTATACTAGCCACTACACCGCGAAATGGGCAAATTATCATGCAACACAACACAAAAATAAAAAGTTTTCTGTAGTGTAACTCATTGGCTGACAACCATAGTTGAGAATTCAAACCCAAGACCTCAGGACTTTTGTTTTGAACATTATCAGAAATATTATTCCATTTACATTTTGCTGTTGCTTATAGTTATAAGAGTTGGCATTAATATGGGAGCAAAAGTGAAAGCAAAAAGTGGGTGCAAGCATGGCTGGTTGTAGAGACTTTCATATCAACTAATGCACATAAATTAAATTTTAGTAAAGTGACTTGGCTAATAATAATAATAATAATAATAATAATAATAATAATAATAACAGTTTAAAAAAAATCAAGGGATTGATATTTTTCAGGGAGTAATTTCCAAAGTACTGTCAAGAATAATAATTACATGAACAGATTCCAAGAACTCTAGAGTGCTTTTAAGGTTAATGATTGGCTAGGAGTGAGATAGAGCTAGCTAACCTAATTTAACCTCAGCTCAGTAAACCTAACCTTGTCACATGACATGTTCTACATGTATAGACTTGCTTTGACACTGGCTATGACGTCACAGATAAATGGCGGTGGGAGGCTGGCAAAAAGGAAAATGTTTTTGTGTAATAAAAAGTCATGTCCAGCCTCCCACCGCCATTCATCTGTGACGTCATAGCCAGTCTCAAAGCAAGTCTATACTTGTAGAACATGTCATGTGACAAGGTTAGGTTTACTGAGCTGATGTTAACTTAGGTTAGCTAGCTCCATCTCACTCCTAGCCAATCATTAACCTTAAAAGCACTCTAGAGTTCTTGGAATCTGTTCATGTAATTATTATTCTGGACAGTACTTTGGAAATTACACCCTGAAAAATATCAATCCCTTGAATTTTTTTTAAACTGTTAATATTATTTTGCATATTAAGGCTTTCACGGCCCGGATTATTATATAAATAATTCATGCTTTTGGGTTAATGCCGTGTGTATTTTTAATTTAAACCATACGTTTCGGAGAAACCTTGCCTCCTTTTTCAATGGAAATAAACATTGTGGCCAAAGAAAGTATATCAATGAGATTACAAAAAATATAGATACATTCCTCTGTTCGTCACCAGAGAGCAGCTGCCAGAAATTACTGTATGGACCATGGCGGAACGGCGGACAGAGAAGTTAGTAACGAGAAGGTAAAGGGGGTGGTGTGAAAAATATAGAAACTCCTCGAAGAATGAGGGGGGGGGAGGTGGGAGGGTTAGATGGATATAAGGAAACATAAACAAAAGGGAAGTGTATCTGAACGATACCTAACGTCATACAGTCAACGGCGAAAAAACAGATGGAAACTCCTCCAGTGACGAACAAAGGAGATCAAATCCAGGCTCTGAGCCCTAGAGGGAAAATGTACAATTTTAAATATGTGAAGAACAGAGAGACTGAGAGGAACTATCTCCCTAGATCCTTAATAACTGGTAGCCAAGTGTCACTTAGCTGATATCCAGTGTCTCTGTTAAAATTATTGGGATTTTTACGAATTTCAACTGCCTCCCTTATAATTCTAGACCAGTTGTGCTTAACAAGGGCAAGCGCATGAGCATCCTTGAAACATACATCGTGCCCTGAAGACAGGGCATGTTCAGCTATAGCTGATTTGTCAGGTTGGTTTAGACGGATGTTCCTTTGATGCTCTTTGATGCGAGTTGCAATGGACCGTTTTGTTTGTCCAATGTAGACTTTTCCGCAAGTACATGGGACTTCATACACCCCAGGTTGTAGTATTGGGGACAATTTATCTTTGTTTAATGCTAAACGTTGACCAATTTTCGTCATAGTGCCGAAAACTGTTTTTATCTTGTGCTTGCGGAGAATCTTAGCAACGCGGTCAGTGGTGTTGTGAATATAAGGGAGGTAAGCAGTTCCTCTCACGTCGGAGCTCTGAGAAGGTTGTCTATCCCTCCTTCTGGGATGTAGGGACCTATATATAGTTGATTCATTATAGCCATTACCCTTAAACATGGTTTGTAAGGCATGTAACTCTTCCTGAAGAGTTGATGCCTCACAAATACGTTCCGCTCTTTTGGCTAGAGTTGTTATAATTCCTTGTTTTTGTGCTGGGTGGTGGTGGGAGTCCGCATGTAAATAACGGTTGGTGTGAGTTGGCTTACGGTAGACGCTGTGCCCCATGGAGCCATCCGCTTTCCTCCTCACAAGAACATCCAAAAAAGGTAAGCATCCACCTGACTCTAGCTCCATTGTGAAGTGGATTGAAGGATGCAGCTGATTTAGGTGGTTCAGAAAGTGGTTCAGTTTCTCAGAACCCTCCTCCCACACCACGAACGTATCATCCACATACCTCCACCAAATCACAGGTTTGAAAGACGCCGAAGATATAGCCTCCCGCTCAAAATGTTCCATGAAAAAATTTGCCACGACAGGCGAGAGTGGACTTCTCATGGCCACACCATCAGTCTGCTCGTAATATTTACCATCCCACAAGAAATAACTGGAACACAAGCAGTGGTGGAATAATCGGGCAATGTCCTCAGGAGACAAATCCTTGATGAGTGACATGACCGAGTCCACCGGCACTCTGGTAAACAAGGACTCTACATCAAAACTCACCAAAATAGCATTTGGTTGAACGGCGATGGTTGACAATTTTTCGACGAAATGGGTTGAATCCCTAATGTAGGACTGTGTGCGCCCCAAGTGCGGCTGAAGCAATTTGCTGAGATATTGCGCAAGAGCATAAGTTGGAGAACCTATTGTGCTAACAATTGGTCGAAGAGGGATGTCTTGCTTATGGATTTTTGGAAGGCCATACAATCTCGGAGGAACAGCATCTGTCGGAATAAGACATCTTCCCTCTTCTTTTGGAATAGATGACAGTTTAACAAGCTTAGCAGTGGCATTGGATACACGAGTGGTTGGATCACGAGTGCACAGTCTGTAGACAGGATCAGATAACAGAATCGAGATTTTACTTTTATATTCAACGGTATCCATCACCACTGTCGCATTTCCCTTGTCAGCATGAAGAATAGAAATGGTGTCATTATTTCTTAGTTCCTTCAATGCCTTTCTTTCACCCCGAGTTAAATTGGGTGCAGGTACTTTAGAGGATCTTAATATCCTCACACTTTCTTGTCTAACTTCTTCAGCTTCATCTGGAGGTAAATTGTAGATGGCAGCCTCAACGGATGTGATTAACTCCTCTGTAGGAATTTTGGAGGGTGCGAGAGCAAAGTTGAGACCTCTGCTTAGTAAAGTTGTTTGATAGTCATCTAAAGGGGTATTAGAGAGATTGACTACAACTTTACTAGTATCAAGAACCGTACGAGGAGCTGTTTGTCTCGAGGACAATCGAACGAACTTAGCTCTTTGTCTATCTACAGCCCGACAAAAATTATTCTCGGCCTGAATAGCGGAGATACGTTCAAAGAACAGCCACAATTCCTCTGAGAGAATGCTACTAAGAAGCAGATGTAAGTGTAATAACTCACGGGAAACTGCGTCCAATTCAGTACGAGAGTTCTGGATCCTCTCGATAACGAGTGCCTTGCTAGCGCGCTGATAAATTCTCATAGCTTTATGAGTGTGTATAGTTTGCTTCAATTTTACACAGTTGGGAATGATGTTATGATCCCTGCATCTAAGAAAGAAGGACAACGATGAAAGGAGAGAGCTCCTTCTTCGCCTCAACTTACTAAATTTAGATGATTGTCGAACAACTTCCTCCCCATAGAGGTTTCTAATTTGCATATTAAGGCTTTCACGGCCCGGATTATTATATAAATAATTCATGCTTTTGGGTTAATGCCGTGTGTATTTTTAATTTAAACCATACGTTTCGGAGAAACCTTGCCTCCTTTTTCAATGGAAATAAACAATGTGGCCAAAGAAAGTATATCAATGAGATTACAAAAAATCTCATTGATATACTTTCTTTGGCCACATTGTTTATTTCCATTGAAAAAGGAGGCAAGGTTTCTCCGAAACGTAGGGTACGGCGGGGCTAATTCGCCCACGGGGCTTTTCCGCTCAAAATAAGCTTGACGTTGCACCGAGCAGCCACCCTGCTCAGCTGATATCGCCCTTTGTGTTCAGTGTGACCCTCGGTCTCTGTGCAACTACATCTATCGTTTGTTTGAGAGTGACAGCTTGAGTGTTGAGTAAAACAAAGGAAGAATACTGCAAGGTACATTGTTTATGTTGTGGAATTTGTCGTCATTAAGAATTTGTGCTTGTAACTTAAGGATTAGTGTCCAGAGTAGCGGCTTTTCTTCTCCCGGAAGTGTGGCGCCTGGCAGTATGAAGGTTAAGTTACATGTGGACATAGCAGGTAGCGCGTTTCCTTGGTCACAGCTATCACAAGACACGCTTTTGTAAATTCCGGTAATTGGGGCTACTCCGCCCAGAAATATGGGGGCTACTCCGCTCAGCCAAGACTTCTCTCTTCTTATAATATTACAACCAAATTATTTCAGATAGCAGATTAGTATCTCTTTCTTGTTACGTTAGAGATGTTACGGACGTATAAAAGGAAAGGGCCAGTTCGAAAATGGACGGAGGAAGATATTGACCGAGCTATTTCAAGTGTATTACGAGGCGATGTGAGCATGAGAGGTGCAGCTGGACTTTGCAATGTGCCTTATTCAACACTTAAAGATCGTGTTCATTTGCGTAAACGACAAGGACCCTTAGAGAAAATCATAGTCGACAAACCACCGGGTCATCCCACAACATTTACTGTGCCCCGACGGATTTAGCTTCCCGGCTAAAATGCTTGGCAGCAAGAGGATTTGGATGCACACCAGAACAGATTCGAAGGGCAAAACGGAGCTTAAAATTTGATAAGGCCCGTAAAGGAAAGGTTGCCAAAAACATTTTCGAGACATTTGCAAGACAAATGACCGGGACCTTCAATCCGTACGACCAAAAGACTTTGACAAGGAAGAAACACCATGTGGATTTTGTGGCGTAACTTTTTATACCGCTCAGTCATTATTAAAGGGTGGTTGGATTCAATGCAAAGACTGTGAAACTTGGTATCATGACATGTATGTTGGGGCTACAGGAAGGAAAAACTTCATTTGTGGTAAATGCCGTTGAGGAAAGGACATTATTACAGTGACCGAAATAGCCGCAAGCATGGGCGTAATAGCCCCATTAAATTTGTGATTCGTCATTTTTGCTTTGATTTATATTTTATTTCATCAAGCCGGTATATTGTTATAACTGTATTTTGAGAACATTCGTATGTAATAAGCAATAAATAAGGTGTGCTTTGCTGTTGGTTCCATCTTAGAAAAATGAATAGTTTTTGATTTATAATGTTTACAATTTGAAATGAGCGGAATAGCCCCGCTCTACCCTATGGTTTAAATTAAAAATACACACGGCATTAACCCAAAAGCATGAATTATTTATATAATAATCCGGGCCGTGAAAGCCTTAATATGCAAATTAGAAACCTCTATGGGGAGGAAGTTGTTCGACAATCATCTAAATTTAGTAAGTTGAGGCGAAGAAGGAGCTCTCTCCTTTCATCGTTGTCCTTCCTTCTTAGATGCAGGGATCATAACATCATTCCCAACTGTGTAAAATTGAAGCAAACTATACACACTCATAAAGCTATGAGAATTTATCAGCGCGCTAGCAAGTCACTCGTTATCGAGAGGATCCAGAACTCTCGTACTGAATTGGACGCAGTTTCCCGTGAGTTATTACACTTACATCTGCTTCTTAGTAGCATTCTCTCAGAGGAATTGTGGCTGTTCTTTGAAGGTATCTCCGCTATTCAGGCCGAGAATAATTTTTGTCGGGCTGTAGATAGACAAAGAGCTAAGTTCGTTCGATTGTCCTCGAGACAAACAGCTCCTCGTACGGTTCTTGATACTAGTAAAGTTGTAGTCAATCTCTCTAATACCCCTTTAGATGACTTTCAAACAACTTTACTAAGCAGAGGTCTCAACTTTGCTCTCGCACCCTCCAAAATTCCTACAGAGGAGTTAATCACATCCGTTGAGGCTGCCATCTACAATTTACCTCCAGATGAAGCTGAAGAAGTTAGACAAGAAAGTGTGAGGATATTAAGATCCTCTAAAGTACCTGCACCCAATTTAACTCGGGGTGAAAGAAAGGCATTGAAGGAACTAAGAAATAATGACACCATTTCTATTCTTCATGCTGACAAGGGAAATGCGACAGTGGTGATGGATACCGTTGAATATAAAAGTAAAATCTCGATTCTGTTATCTGATCCTGTCTACAGACTGTGCACTCGTGATCCAACCACTCGTGTATCCAATGCCACTGCTAAGCTTGTTAAACTGTCATCTATTCCAAAAGAAGAGGGAAGATGTCTTATTCCGACAGATGCTGTTCCTCCGAGATTGTATGGCCTTCCAAAAATCCATAAGCAAGACATCCCTCTTCGACCAATTGTTAGCACAATAGGTTCTCCAACTTATGCTCTTGCGCAATATCTCAGCAAATTGCTTCAGCCGCACTTGGGGCGCACACAGTCCTAAATTAGGGATTCAACCCATTTCGTCGAAAAATTGTCAACCATCGCCGTTCAACCAAATGCTATTTTGGTGAGTTTTGATGTAGAGTCCTTGTTTACCAGAGTGCCGGTGGACTCGGTCATGTCACTCATCAAGGATTTGTTTCCTGAGGACATTGCCCGATTATTCCACCACTGCTTGTGTTCCAGTTATTTCTTGTGGGATGGTAAATATTACGAGCAGACTGATGGTGTGGCCATGGGAAGTCCACTCTCGCCTGTCGTGGCAAATTTTTTCATGGAACATTTTGAGCGGGAGGCTATATCTTCGGCGTCTTTCAAACCTGTGATTTGGTGGAGGTATGTGGATGATACGTTCGTGGTGTGGGAGGAGGGTTCTGAGAAACTGAACCACTTTCTGAACCACCTAAATCAGCTGCATCCTTCAATCCACTTCACAATGGAGCTAGAGTCAGGTGGATGCTTACCTTTTTTGGATGTTCTTGTGAGGAGGAAAGCGGATGGCTCCATGGGGCACAGCGTCTACCGTAAGCCAACTCACACCAACCGTTATTTACATGCGGACTCCCACCACCACCCAGCACAAAAACAAGGAATTATAACAACTCTAGCCAAAAGAGCGGAACGTATTTGTGAGGCATCAACTCTTCAGGAAGAGTTACATGCCTTACAAACCATGTTTAAGGGTAATGGCTATAATGAATCAACTATATATAGGTCCCTACATCCCAGAAGGAGGGATAGACAACCTTCTCAGAGCTCCGACGTGAGAGGAACTGCTTACCTCCCTTATATTCACAACACCACTGACCGCGTTGCTAAGATTCTCCGCAAGCACAAGATAAAAACAGTTTTCGGCACTATGACGAAAATTGGTCAACGTTTAGCATTAAACAAAGATAAATTGTCCCCAATACTACAACCTGGGGTGTATGAAGTCCCATGTACTTGCGGAAAAGTCTACATTGGACAAACAAAACGGTCCATTGCAACTCGCATCAAAGAGCATCAAAGGAACATCCGTCTAAACCAACCTGACAAATCAGCTATAGCTGAACATGCCCTGTCTTCAGGGCACGATGTATGTTTCAAGGATGCTCATGCGCTTGCCCTTGTTAAGCACAACTGGTCTAGAATTATAAGGGAGGCAGTTGAAATTCGTAAAAATCCCAATAATTTTAACAGAGACACTGGATATCAGCTAAGTGACACTTGGCTACCAGTTATTAAGGATCTAGGGAGATAGTTCCTCTCAGTCTCTCTGTTCTTCACATATTTAAAATTGTACATTTTCCCTCTAGGGCTCAGAGCCTGGATTTGATCTCCTTTGTTCGTCACTGGAGGAGTTTCCATCTGTTTTTTCGCCGTTGACTGTATGACGTTAGGTATCGTTCAGATACACTTCCCTTTTGTTTATGTTTCCTTATATCCATTTAACCCTCCCACCTCCCCCCCCCTCATTCTTCGAGGAGTTTCTATATTTTTTTTTACACCACCCCCTTTACCTTCTCGTTACTAACTTCTCTGTCCGCCGTTCCGCCATGGTCCATAGAGTAATTTCTGGCAGCTGCTCTCTGGTGACGAACAGAGGAATGTATCTATATTTTTTGTAATCTCATTGATATACTTTCTTTGGCCACAATGTTTATTTCCATTGAAAAAGGAGGCAAGGTTTCTCCGAAACGTATGGTTTAAATTAAAAATACACACGGCATTAACCCAAAAGCATGAATTATTTATATGTTAATATTATTATTATTATTATTATTATTAGCCAAGTCACTTTACTAAAATTTAATTTATGTGTATTAGTTGATATGAAAGTCTCTACAACCAGCCATGCTTGCACCCACTTTTTGCTTTCACTTTTGCTCCCATATTAATGCCAACTCTTATAACTATAAGCAACAGCAAAATGTAAATGGAATAATAGTTCTGATAATGTTCAAAACAAAAGTCCTGAGGTCTTGGGTTTGAATTCTCAACTATGGTTGTCAGCCAATGAGTTACACTACAAAAAACTTTTTATTTTTGTGTTGTGTTGCATGATAATTTGCCCATTTCGCGGTGTAGTGGCTAGTATACTTGGGTGTTATCCCAGAGGTTTTGGGTTCCAACTCGACTATGGCCAGAATTTAATTTTTGATCTGAGAGTTGGAAGGTTAGGTTAGGTGAATTTAGGTTAGGTGAAATTAGGTCGGGTGAAGTTAGGTTAGGTTAGGTTAGGGGAGATTGTTTTAGTAAAACACCACATTTACCTCCACTTTTCACTCACACATTTTGCTCCCACTTTGTGCACTCACTTTTGCTCGCTCTTTTTGCTCCCACTTTTACTTTCACATTTGCTCCCACTTTCTGCTCCCATATTTGCTCACACTTGTTTGCTCCCACTTCTGCTTACTCGTTTTGCTCCCACTTTTTGCTCCCACATTTTTGCTTCCACTTTTCTTTGCTCTCATATTTGTTCCCACTTTTGCTTACACTTTTTGATCCCACTTTTTTTTCTCTCACTTTTTGCTCCCCCTTTTGCTTTCACATTTGCTCCCATACTTGCTCCTACTTTTTTCTGCTCTCATATTTGCTCCCACTTTTGCATACACTTTTTCTCTCACTTTTGCTCCCACATTTGCTTTCACATTTGCTCCCATACTTGCTCCCACTTTTGCTTTCACATTTACTCTCATAATTGCTCCTACTTTCTTCAGATCCCACTTTTTGCTCCCAATTTTTGCTCCCACTTTTTGCTCCCAATTTTTTGTTCCCACTTTTGCACCATCTTTTGCACCCACTTTTGCATTCACTTTTGCACCCACTTTTGCACTCACTTTTGCACCCACTTTTGCACCCACTTTTGCACCCACTCTTGCACCCACTTTTGCACCCACTTTTGAACCCACATTTGCACCCACTTTTGCACCCACTTTTGCACTCACTTTTACATTCACTTTTGCACTCACTTTTGAACCCACTTTTGCACTCACTTTTACACTCACTTTTGCTCCCACTTTTTGCACCCACTTTTTGCTCTCAATTTTTGCTCCCACTTTTTGCTCCCACTTTTTGCTCTCAATTTTTGCTCCCACTTTTTGCTCCCACTTTTTGCTCCCAATTTTTGCTCCCAATTTTTGCTCCCACTGTTTTTGCTCCCGCATTTGCACCTATATATGCTCGCACATTAAACTATTGTTCTTATTACCAAGTTGTCTTTACTAGAGCTTATTCTAAGCTTGACAGTTGATATGGAAGTATCTGTGACTAGGTATGTTAAGCCTCATGCATTCTATAAAGGATATTCATATATTGTGAAACGAACCAATACAAATGGAACAGTTATTTGGCGTTATACAAAACAACGTTCAAAAGAATGTCACAGTGAGCAAAAAAGCAAAAATAGTGTGGTTTTAAGTGTCAGTGATCATCAATGTAGTGTACTGCATGAAACACTGTTTCTGTCAACAGAAAATCATGAAAATGTTAAAAAGCAAGTGCTACAAAACAATAGTACTATTGAAAATAATTCAATGTTCAAAAAAACCCTTAACATTATCAAAAGCCCCGCAGACTCTACATGAGGACACTGTAGAGGAAGAGGAAGAGGAACAGGAAGAGGACCAGGAATATTTAACTGGTTTTAGTAATGTTGAGGATAATGTTGAGGATAATTATAGTGATTATAATTATAGTGATATAGATCATACTGCTTATGATTATGATAGTGATAATGATCCAAAACAAGACAATAACGTTTTCATGCCTATTGTTCATCGTGGAAGAAAAAAAAGAGATCTACAACAAGCTTTGTTTTTAAACTATAACACACTATCGTAAAGGCAAAGACTTGTATTAAGTGTGCTTTTTATTGTCATAATCATGTATACTCTGCAATGTTAAATATTCTGACTTCTATAGAAAATAAAACAACATTGTACCATTATTTTCATTTATTTACAAACTTTATATACATTTTGTTTTGTTTCATGATAATATTATTTAAGACAATACTAAACACTAAAACATTATTATCTATACACATATTTTTCTTTCAGTCCATTGTATGACTTATATCTTCCATTATTATTTGACATTTGTTTTTTTTAATTTAATTAAAATGAACCATGCACCTATTGTTCTTAAAACCTTCATAAATTAAGTGTACAGGTTGTACAGCATTATTGACTTCATCAAAAACACTCTCCGACATATCATTAAACCGTGTAGGCAGAAATGTCTCAAAGTTTTCACATACACAAAGTACACGATCACCATATGCTGTTTTCAATTTCCAGAATCTTGATAATGCGGAATGGAATATGCGTTGGCAATTCGCTGAGCTTCTTTGTCTCTAAGCCACATGCTTGACCCACAGCATTCAAAACATTCATTGTAGTAGTCTATAAACAAAAGAAAAGCATATCTATTACACTATAAAACAGCTTTAATAATATTGTGCAATTAGAGATTTTGCACTATGCATGGCTGATAAATTTTACTATTTATGCAAGAAATGCCCTAACTGTAGCAGATACTGCTTTTCTGCATAAAGCACAAGTGTTGAGTTCTAATGCTCACTTGACACAGGCTATCATGTGTCCATAAGGCAAAAATACAACACCTAGTTCATCTTGATAACAAATTTTACATAATTGTTGGTCACACTTTTGTATCTGTTCGTGAGACAAGTCTTTTTTTTTCAGCCTCATGTATTTGCACCGCGTGTTCTAACTCTAAAGGCACTTTTATGTCTTGTGCTGCAATCACGTTTTCTTTACGAATAGTGTTCACAAATTCCTGACCTTTAAGCAACACCATGTATTTACAGTTTGGTAACCAACGAGCGTGTTGCACAAAAGGGTCATCAGTCATTTGCCAATCCCTTAAAGGAAATCCACAATAAAAAAATATTGTTTTATCCCCTTCACTAGTATAAAAAAATCCAGCTTCACTTAGCTGTTTGGTAAAGTGTTTTAATATTAATGGCCAAACATTTTTATAAGATTCTAAACTTTTTTCAACAGAGCTGTACTCTGGGTGTGCTAGTGCTTTAGTCTTGCAAACTCCCAATTTTTCAAAAGCACATGCCAATTCAACACTGTCTATGGCGTATGGACCACATATATCGACACTACCGTTGTTGGCTGGCAATACATCATTATTATTTATTTGTGATTCAGCAACGTAAGTAGCGGCCAATGGTCTTGTGGTTCGTTGAAATGAATGCTCGGGTAGGTTACCCACTTGCTTTCCAAGCATGTAAGGACAACAAAAAGACCATCGCAAATGGTCTCTAAAGGGATCATCCCCTTCTTCCCAGTGTGAAAGTTCAATACGACAAAACACACAGCGCACCACATCTTCTCGGTTCAAGTAAAAAAACGGCTTTTGCAAGTTCATGTGTCGACAAAAAGCCTACAGGCCAGGATTCAAATGTTAACCAACGGTCATGTTATGATTTTAAATTTAACCCATATGGTAATCCAACTTGATCACTTGTTGTATTTGGTACTAACGCAATGTGTTATAATAAAACTTTTTCTTATTGTAAGTTATTAACGTTGCACAGAGTACTTTAAAGCACAATGTATGCTTGTTCACTGTCTGTTCATTACGTTAATGGCGCATGACGACACCTAAAAGCAAACAAAATAACCCATCACTCAATCAATCAATCAATCAATCAATACTTGTAAATAAAACGTTAACATTAATTGGCATTAATAAATCAAAACACCATTAAAAATAAACTATATGTTGGCACTAACAGTAACACATGTACTTATTTTCTTTTTATAAAGCTACAGTCATTTACATCCCCCCTTTAACCAATATATAAACAAAAATGAATGTCATGTCATTTTGTTCACATTATCATGTTCAAACCTGTGGATATTCGTTGAGTCCATAGGGAACCACCCATAAATTAAATTTAAATTTTTGTTTTTAGAAAATCCAACATGGCCTTGTAGTTTTCCCAGTCAACAACAACATAGCCATTAATCAAGACAGCAATCATCGTCCTAGTCATGTACAGGTAATGAATTTTTTTGTCTACCAGTTTTCAGTAGTGGTAAAATGGAATAGCATTTTATGTTAGTCTTATCTGAGTTTTAAAAAGTTCACTGCCTGGAAACAATGGTTGCACCTTACTGCGTCTCGGTTTTTCAGCGACTGCTACGGCGGTAAGGCTTTTCTTTCCAAGTTTCTAAAAATAAATAAAATAAACCGTTATAAATACCTAAATTCAGGTTAGTGCATGCATTTTATAAAGTAAAATATGAAACAAGAAAATGAAACAAGTTAGTTTAAAAAAATAATCCCACCTTCACTTGCAGTGGCTTATTGCTGTTTCCTTCTAATGGGTTCAAAAGTGCAATGGTATCTTCTCTCTCAGACATGTAAGGTATACCAATTATCTGCAGACAATTAAATTAAAAATTACAATAATTACCTAATCAATAAATAATTGCTTGTAAATATATATAAATCAATAAATGTATAAATGAATAAATATATACCTACCTCACAACAAGAATAAGTATTTTCCACCAACACCAAAACTGTTGAACAAGACCAGGGGTTTCACGCAACGCAATTTGCTCAAAGGCTAAGTGAGAGAGGAAATGATAACGACATGTCTTTATATATGTTACGTTGCATGTATAATCATTTTTCCCACGCTTTGAACATTCTGTTATCAAGCACGTGGACAGATAACGTCCAAGGTGAACACCTGTGGCAGATCAAATTACACATGAACTTGCATTTTGTCACGTACGAAGCAAACAGGATGTAACTTGTTTAGCGTACATGTCATCTCACACGTGTATGCATGCATTTCGATCTTCTCTGCCACCACGTTGGTCAGATTATTTCACCTTCAAGTGTCCTCAGTGTCTTTGTCATTTCCAATTGCACCTGTTGTCAAGTCAGATCAACGCATTCCAATAAGCTCAAATGACATTCACATCCTGCTCCTCTGCAAGTTTGTTTTCTGTACTCGCTTCGACCAACATAGAACCAAGTTCTCATCACCGTTTACACGTTCGGGGTAAAGTATCAGAAAAAACGCACCCTCGCTCTGTCATAAACCGACCTGTCGAAATAGCGATTGATCTATTGAGCACAGCCACCGTGGTCAGCGACAGGTTCGTTGAAACACACACACCCAGCAGTATCGTCTCTCTCAACCATCACGCTTCATGAATATTATAAACAGGTATCGATAAAGAATTTTTTTCAACATGTATGTCGTTAGGCCCTTTGTCTAAATGTCAAACATAGTTTCTAAAAGGGGGCGTGATCCCGAGTCCTAGGACACCTCGTACACGTCTCTAGCCTTATGGGTTTGCGAGATAAAGCAAAAAGTCTAAAATCATGGTTTTACCTCAACATGGTTTTTCATTCCTGCTCAACACGAACATCCTCGGCAAGAGGGCAACGCAATGAAAAAAATGACACCTCGCACTTGTCTCTAGGCTTATTGTTCGTGAGTTATCAGCAAAAATCACAAAAAACACGTGTTTACCCCAAAATCGAATTTTCAATTTTTTAAAAAATATAACGAGTAGTCCATAGGAAAGAGGACGTCAGCCCGAGTCTTTGGACCCCTCGTACACGCCTCTAGCATGATTAGTTCGCGAAATATAGCAAATAGTTTAAAATCACGGTTTTACCCCAAAACATTCTGTTTCCCTCATTCTCAAAAACTTTAACCTATTACCAAAATAAACAGGGTTTCTAGACAAGCCATTTGACACGTCATAGGACCAAATCCGACCAGGCATTCGTGAAATATCTGAAAAGTCTAAAATCTCGGTTTTGCCCCCAAAAAGCCTGTTTCCCTCATTCTCAAAACTTTAACCTATAAATAACATGTATAGGGCTTCGAGACAAGCGATTTGACACGTCACACGTCCAAATCCGACCTTGCGTTCGAGAGATATCGGCAAACTTCGTAGGAAAGTAGGCGACTATCTGGTTCTCTCCTCACTACCAAAACCCCTTCTTATCAATCATTTTTTTCAAAGAGCTTGCCCTCTTACAAAAATCCCAAGTGCGCATGCGTAAAAAACAAAAACAAAAATGTTAATCCATAGCGGCAGCCAGAAAAACGCATGCGCTATATGAGCAACAACGTTTAAGTTCATTTTAGCAGCACACCTTATACATGTCGCATTTGAAAAGAGACTTTCACTAAAAATTACAATTTCACCCCCTAATAGGGGTAGCTTTTATTTAGGGGTTGAAATGAATGGTCATTGGAAAGAGAGCGTCAACCCGAGTCCAACGACACCTCATTTGTCAAAATCGGACCATGGGTTTGCGAGATATTGGCTTGGACTCACGCGGCGGCCATGACACTATTTGGAAGCGCCATCACCCCCCTACTTGGGATGATGTTTACAGACAATGGACATAACCACAGGAAGTGTTATCATGGGTAAAATAAAACATACTATTGTAATGAACACTACAGTTACGGGAGCCTGGGAGGCATCATAAGTATTTGTGACCTAGGATTGAACAACTTTGCAGTAGAGGAGACATAAACTGTAGGTGACGGGAGACGAACACACACACGCAAGATAGACTTTCAAGGAGACCAGCGGTTGTCAGGAGTTAGCTGCATCGCATCTCTGAAGTCAGGCGGTAGTGGGAATCCGATCAAGGATCCGTGTGCGAAAGTTATGTATAAAAGTTATATTACAGTGATCATTAAAAGTGTTTATGTTTATATGGTAAAAGAATGTGTATTGTGTTAAAGTGAAATTGCCAGTAGTGAAAAATATAATTACCATGTGTAAAGTTTATGCAATGTGTCGTGTGAAAAATAGCATGATGGCTTAAAACAAGCATTATGGAGGGCGAATGGCTGGCATCCTGGACTAACCCAGCTAGGATGAAAGTGATTACAAATTTAATATGTTGATATGATTTAATAGCTCACCATACAACGAGGCATTCCCTCAACGATTAAGAATTAACAGTCATTTGTGTACGAGATCACATCCCTCGTATTTTGGTAAAAAAAATATGGCTTTGAGGATGACTTTCTTACGGCCATTTAGGCGTAAGACATTGATGAAAGTAATAGTAAGGTTAAATAATAATAATAATAATCTGGGGTCGGTAACAAGGATAAATATATAAATCGGCATATCAGGCCTATAGTACGTGCAAAGCGTGTCATATCTAGCGTAAGAATACTGTGTTATTGTGAAAAGTAAGGAAGAAAGATATATATCGAGATAAAGAGAGCTTTTCGGTGTCATTGAAGTGTTAAATAAATGTTTTATTATGGTATATTCTACAGGGTTGTATTTGAGAGCCATTAAGATAGTCAATGTATGCCAGTAAATTTATACTTGTTTCGGAGCTACGTAGAACTTTGGCTTATGAGTAAATGCATAGAGGACGTGAGTGCTTTAAAGATTGAGTCTTCTCTAAGAAATACTGTTTGAGCCGCGATAAGCGAGCATGTAACGTAGAATCAAGAGATTTACGTCCATTAGTTGTGGGGATCATCCGAAAATAGTTCGCGCGTTGTCTAATCTAGTCGGCTAAATCTTCGAAGCTACGATATAGTATTGCCTTAGAGCATCCATGTGTTTTCGCAACAGAGTTGGGACAGAGTCTGTCTGTATCCACTGTTAGCAGAGTCTTTGCCACCAGGGATAACTGCTAGAGACCCTAGGTAGGCCAATATATTAATTGATCTGCCCTTAGAGGTAAGACAAATGGTTCGTCGTGTAGGAAACGTTGATTTCCTCTTGTTATATGCATGCCCGTCCAGTGAGATAACAGTGTAACTCATCTGAGACACGCGTAAAGCCACTGATTACGACCACAGAACGGCAAAGCTATTTCGTGATCCAACCCTTGCCTTGAATAGTGATTAGGAGCCGAAATGAGCCCATTAAATACTCTAAATGTAGGTATTAAATAATTAGATTGACTCAATTCGTAATGACACGACCCATTCAGGGGACCTCTAGCACGGCTGCACCATTGAGTGAACACATGACCGTGCGGGGAGCCAGGCAGGGTAGCAGGTATAATCCACTGACCCGGCAGCCATCTTGCATAGGACGGCCCATGACTAATCCATTGTTCGCACGGAAGGAAGTCAATAGACCAGATCCTTTTCTTTTAAGATTGTAGTGGGACACTGAAGAATCTCGATATTTCGAAAAGTAATTAAGATATGCTTGATATGATATCAATTGAATTAGATGCACTGTTTCCATACACATGCAATGTTGGAATGAAGTAATCGGATAACATTTGGCCCAGTTATTCTCTGAGGAGAAATGACTGAACCAAATAAATAGAAGCATTTTTGTAAAGAGTATTTACCCAGTTCACACTAATATGTTCATACGGGTAGCGTAATTGAATGATATGACACGTTTGTAACGAAAATGTTATGACCAGACCCAGAAAATCGTTGTATGGTGAAGCTATAAAATATCTATATTTATGTGTATTTTGGATGGGAATGTGTACCACTTCAGCGTTTGAAACTTATGGGAAAAGAATATGATTCGCACTTGACAACACTTATTAAACAAGGCATAAGCTAATGAATTAATGTTATTTAAAGTAAATGTTCCGTCTAAAACGGATAAATGTTTAATAATTGCAGACTTAATGTCATTTAAATATAATTTGTGTTTGTTGTGTTGTGATATTCCAATTCGTGTTAAATTGTGCCACGTGAAGAACAATATGGACACTCGCAAATGTCAAATAGTATCAACAATAGGATGTTTAGGATAGACTTGAGTGCGGTGGAGCACCAATCTTGAGGAGAAGAGACTCACAGATAATTTTGATTTTTGTTGTGGGAAATAAATGTAAAGTATTTTTTGTGTTTTGTTGTTTCGCCATGAATTACTACCATTAGGCTAAATGTTATACTTAGGAATATGTTGTTTCTTTCAAGTAGAGTAGTCACCTGACAGACTCAAATCGTGAATATGTGCTCGTATAGTGGTCTAAACCCATTCCATATGTGGTCGCAGCACTGTGCTAAAATGAATGTTGTTGTTTTCGCGACATCGGAATTCTTTTCCCAATATACGCACCAGCATGCACAGCAAAGGCCTGCCTATATCTCAAAGATAAGAAATACAGGATGGCCGGTACTGAGGTGATACTAAAATGTATCGCAGAGTTGAAGGAACATTTTGATACTACTCATGCCAAGAGTAGGGAAGATGCTAAGGCATTTCAAGATGAAATAACGGGTAGATTGTATTCTAATCAAAATGAAATGAGCCAGATGTTGGCTACGGTAAATACTCAGAGACTAATCAAACCGAGGTGAGCCAGATGTTGGCTACGGTAAACACTCAGTTAGAAAAGAACCAGTTAGAGGTCAGTCAAAGATTAGATTCAAATTTATTAGAGGTCAATAAAAAAAATGATGATGTTAAAGAATCTATTAAACAAGAGGTAACTAAAAAGATTGTTAGCGTGGTTTCAGAGATGCAAGCAAATAATGACAAACGCTTTGAGTCAATAGAGGTAAAGCCCGAGAATAATCTGCAAGTGTGCAGAGAATCGCAACGTGAGGTCAATGATAGATTAAACGATATGTCCGTAGAGCTTAAAGAAATTCAGAATCAGAACGAAGCGAACACTAAGCGGCAGCAAGGGCAGTTTAATACGTTCACTCAGACCGTTGATCAAAGGCTTGAAGATAGCGACGAAAGATGGAGTAAACGTATGGCGGGCTACGCAAAAGCTGTAGATGAAGCATTAAGGAAGCAGGATCAGAATATCCTTGACCAATGCAAGGAGATCAGTGAAATAAAAACTTCCGCTAAAGAAAATAAGGGAATAATCGTAAATATGAAGACGCAGGTTGGAAAAGTTCAAAAAGAGTTAGAACAAACTCAAAACGATCTAGCAGTCATTCATAAAAGGCAAGATGAGGAGCAGGGAGAGATTACCAAAATAAGGACCGAAATCTCCAATATGCACGGTCACATCCAGAAAGAGGTTACAGGTTTACGAAAAGAGTTGGAACTTCGAGAGGGCTTGAGAAATGAAGCCAGTGATAAAACGCTTGCCGAGGTAAGACAAGGTTTAGCGGGGGAAATTTCTCATATTAAAGAGAGCCTTAAAGATGACAAGGAGAAAATCTTTTCTATGGCAGTGGTAAACCGTGATCGCCTGAAAAAATAGAACGAGAAGTATTAGCTCGTTTAGAAAGAGCGGAAAACAGGCACAGCCAAATGGAAACCAGAATGATCGCACATGAGGAGGCCATATTGTGAAATCCTAGATCTAATGAAGGAAGCATAGATGAAAATAGGAGAAATAGATGGGCAGATATAGAGGTACAGCCCACTCCAAAAAATACAGCCATGCCAAGTGACAGCCCGTATACCACACCTGGTATACCTATTGCTATGTCCACACCGCATGAAAATGCTGTACAAAATCAGATAGTCTCTGTTGTAAGGGCTAATGACGAGAAACCGAGGAAGTATTCTGGGAGTAACTCAAATATGACACCTAAATACTGGCTCAAAGAGGTTTCCGAATACTTAAATGACGCAAAGGTACCGCCAGAGCGAAGATTAAGAGCTATCGAAAAACTGACTGAAGGTGAATGCGCCTTATGGTTCAGAAGTTTTCGATACACGTTTGACACTGTAGAAGAATTCCGCCAGGCATTTTTAAGAAGGTACTGGGATGCAAACATCCAGCAGAATCTAAGATTGGACTTGTACTCCAGACGCAATACTACAAATAATCCAACGAAATATGCTGAATTCTTTATAGCACAATTATGCCGTTTCAAAGAGCTTGACGAGGCCCCTAGAGAACTATACCTTTGTAGAGCGATAGCCAAGCAATTACCATACGAAGTGCAACGACTATTAATCTCGGCAAACGCCAAGACAGCGATTGAAATGGAGGAAGTACTCAGACAGCTTGATCTCACCACAATGCAGCATACGAGGCAGAGTCGGAACACGGAACAAGTCCACATGACTAGTGCACCAACCGAACTGACTAGGGTGCAGACCAAAAGTAAATCCACAGATACTGAGAAGTCAAACTGGCAACGAGAAGAAAGGGAAAACCAGAATTGGAGGCCAGTGTACAGAGGGAGATCGAACCGCGGACACCGAGGAAGGAAAACCTGGAATCAGGGCGATACAAGAAATCAACAGCCTGTTAACAGGAGAAATTACGGCCGAGATAGGAATAATCGAGACTAGAGATCCCAAGAACAGAGTCGCGGGTTCGACGAAGAAGCAGAAGAACGTTATCACGCATCATTAAGATCTATGGAGGAGCGTGGAGATGATAACAGAAAATCGCAAGTGCATTGGGATGAAGCGATTAAAAATAGAAGGTCACACGACGTCTATAAGGATGATGACGGAGCCAAGAGTCTGGAGATGCAACAGCACGAAGACAGACAGAAGAACTCCACAAGAAATGGAGCCATAAGAAAAACCAGCCAATTATGACTCGGGGAGAAGGAGATACCCGAATGTCAATGCAAGGTTCATAGACCCTATCTGATTATAAGGGACCTGCAAAATAATGCCTACAGAATTTAAGATGAAGAAACAGGCAAAGAAGTAGTAGTAAACGCTGCCAACCTCAAATTGTATAGTCCACCGGAGGAGTATGAAACCACAGGAGAGCAAGCCATGCACACCCAAATGTACGGGGAGTCATTATATATGCACGCAGAGAGTCCTCAGAAAAGCCTACACCAGGTTGAAAGGAAACAAGACAGCCAGCTCACAGACCCAAGGGGGACGAGGGAAGAATGCAGCTGTCAGTTGGAAGAGTTTTACAACCAGTTACGGGAAGCAGCCAGGGAGCTCCAAGCGATGAATGAACTGCTAAGGAAAGAGAACAACGAAATACGAGACGGTAGACATAGAGGAGTTGGGGAATGAGACGTCCTACTGCCCGGGAGCACAGAACGCCTAACGTAAACACTGTCTACAGAGTCGATGCAGTCTGGAGGCTCGAAAGAATTCAATTGTAAAATGAATTTTTCGAACTTAGCAGGGGAAAGGTGTGCCCAATCAGACACGGCTGACTGGCATCGAACCGGGGTCTTTATCACAAGGAACACCAGGCCCATGATTCTGCGAAGAATCGAATCATTGATCTCTGAGGGGGAACAGCCACAGTGAACCCGAGGAATAATGAGTTATAACTGCATATAATTATAAGAGCATGATTTCACGGTCAGAACGGGAATATTATAGCTATAAAGGTGGATTATTGCAGAAAATACAAGCCTATGTACGTTTAAGATGCTAAGAGCTCAAGAAAGCGATCCTGCTTGACATTTGACAAAGCGAAGTTGAAAGTGGGTGGAGTAGACGTGGCGCCTATGCCCTACTTTCGGCGTGGCTGGAGGCTGAAGGCCGTGATTAACGACTAAGAAAATCCCCCTTCAACAAGGCGAAACAGTGGAGTGGGGTTGGTCGCCCAGATAAATTAATTAATTACGGCCAAATGGAGCAATGCATTGAGACGAAACTTACACGCAGATGCATGCATTCTAGGAAAGATAATTTAGGAGTGTTCTCACGCCTAAATTAAAGCCGGCATCTATAAAGGAACCTATGCACAGACCTAATCCGCGGCAGAGGCAGGATTTGTAAGGTCGCGACAGGGGAAGAACCGGGGTAGCATCATGACGCCGTGGAAGAAAGCAATTAATTATAATTAATTGGCCGGAGCGATTGCCTGCACGCGAGTGAATTTGGAACCTCCATGAATAGACGAATAAGGATCATACTTCACTTTGTCTGAAAATGTATTATTTTAAGAAGAGAGACGCTCCTGGAAATCCGGTGAACTACTTTGCATCAGGAAGCTTTATATGGGAGAAGCTGGAGCAGGGAAGTCAGTTCGTCTTGACTCAACTCGTGTGGTGACACGCTGTCGGATCACGCGAGAATGTGCGCGGAATTTATAAAGTATTTATACTCAAATGTACTAGCAGTGAACAATGAAAGGCGCGTCATGCAGCTTAATAACAGTAATTCTGCATCATATAATAATTAGTCTACAGCAGACGTATAAGCAACAGTATACGCGAGTATAGAATCAGTACAGCGTAGAGATAATTTGGGATGATGTTTACAGACAATGGACATAACCACAGGAAGTGTTATCATGGGTAAAATAAAACATACTATTGTAATGAACACTACAGTTACGGGAGCCTGGGAGGCATCATAAGTATTTGTGACCTAGGATTGAACAACTTTGCAGTAGAGGAGACATAAACTGTAGGTGACGGGAGACGAACACACACACGCAAGATAGACTTTCAAGAAGACCAGCGGTTGTCAGGAGTTAGCTGCATCGCATCTCTGAGGTCAGGCGGTAGTGGGAATCCGATCAAGGTTCCGTGTGCGAAAGTTATGTATAAAAGTTATATTACAGTGATCATTAAAAGTGTTTATGTTTATATGGTAAAAGAATGTGTATTGTGTTAAAGTGAAATTGCCAGTAGTGTAAAATATAATTACCATGTGTAAAGTTTATGAAATGTGTCGTGTGAAAAATATCATGATGATTTAAAACAAGCATTATGGCAGGCGAATGGCTGGCATGCTGGACTAACCCAGCTAGTATGAAAGTGAGTACAAATTTAATTTGTTGATATGATTTAATAGCTCACCATACAACGAGGCATTCCCTCAACGATTAAGAATTAACAGTCATTTGTGTACGAGATCACATCCCTCGTATTTCGGTAAAAATATTGCTTTGAGGATGTCTTGCTTACGGCCATTTAGGCGTAAGACATTGATGAAAGTAATAGTAAGGTTAAATAATAATAATAATGATCTGGGGTCGGTAACAAGGATAAATATGTAAATCGGCATATCAGGCCTATAGTACGTGCAAAGCGTGTCATATCTAGCGTAAGAATACTGTGCTATTGTGAAAAGTAAGGAAGAATGATATATATCGAGATAAAGAGAGCTATTCGGAGTCATTGAAATGTTAAATAAATGTCTTATTATGGTATATTCTACAGGGTTGTATTTGAGAGCCATTAAGATAGTCAATGTATGCCAGTAAATTTATACTTGTTTCGGAGCTACGTAGAACTTTGGCTTATGAGTAAATGCATTGAGGACGTGAGTGCTTTAAGAATTGAGTTATCTGTAAGAAATATTGTTTGAGCCGCGATCAGCGAGCATGTAACGTAGAATCAAGAGATTTATGTCAATAAGTTGCGGGGATCATCCGAAAATAGTTCGCGCGTTGTCTAATCTAGTCGGCTAAATCTTCGAAGCTACGATATAGTATTGCCTTAGAGCATACATGTGTATTCGCAACAGAGTTGGGACAGAGTCTGTCTGTATCCACTGTTAGCAGAGTCTTTGCCACCAGGGATAACTGCTAGAGACCCTAGGTAGGCCAATATATTAATTGATCTGCCCTTAGAGGTAAGACAATTGTTTCTTCGTGTAGGAAACGTTGATTTCCTCTTGTTATATGCATGCCCGTCCAGTGAGATAACAGTGTAACTCATCTGAGACACGCGTAAAGCCACTGATTACGACCACAGAACGGCAAAGCTATTTCGTGATCCATCCCTTGCCTTGAATAGTGATTAGGAGCCGAAATGAGCCCATTAAATACTCTAAATGTAGGTATTAAATAATTAGATTGACTCAATTCGTAATGACACGACCCATTCAGGGGACCTCTAGCACGGCTGCACCATTGAATGAACACATGACCGTGCGGGGAGTCAGGCGGGGTAGCAGGTATAATCCACTGACCCGGCAGCCATCTTGCATAGGACGGCCCATGACTAATCCATTGTTCGCACGGAAGGAAGTCAATAGACCAGATCCTTTTCTTTTAAGATTGTAGTGGGACACTGAAGAATCTCGATATTTCGAAAAGTAATTAAGATATGCTTGATATGATGATATCAATTGAATTAGATACACTGTTTCCATACACATGCAATGTTGGAATGAAGTAATCGGATAACATTTGGCCCAGTTATTCTCTGAGGAGAAATGACTGAACCAAATAAATAGAAGCATTTTTGTAAAGAGTATTTACCCAGTTCACACTAATATGTTCATACGGGTAGCGTAATTGAATGATATGACACGTTTGTAACGAAAATGTTATGACCAGACCCAGAAAATCGTTGTATGGTGAAGCTATAAAATATCTATATTTATGTGTATTTTGGATGGGAATGTGTACCACTTCAGCGTTTGAAACTTATGGGAAAAGAATATGATTCGCACTTGACAACACTTATTAAACAAGGCATAAGCTAATGAATTAATGTTATTTAAAGTAAATGTTCCGTCTAAAACGGATAAATGTTTAATAATTGCAGACTTAATGTCATTTAAATATAATTTGTGTTTATTGTGTTGTGATATTCCAATTTGTGTTAAATTGTGCCACGTGAAGAACAATATGGACACTCGCAAATGTCAAATAGTATCAACAATAGGATGTTTAGGATAGACTTGAGTGCGGTGGAGCACCAATCTTGAGGAGAAGAGACTCACAGATAATTTTGATTTTTGTTGTGGGAAATAATTGTAAAGTATTTTTTTGTGTTTTGTTGTTTTGCTATGAATTACTACCATTAGGCTAAATGTTATACTTAGGAATATGTTGTTTCTTTCAAGCAGAGTAGTCACCTGACAGACTCAAATCCTGAATATGTGCTCGTATGGTGGGTTGAACGCCCCATACCTCGAAAGACCGTGAGTTAGCTGGGATACGAACACATATTCCATATGATGACGAATGTGTACAATACAAAATATCAAAATATAAATTAAAAATTCCAAACTTACATGATCTAACGTAAAATAGAACGACGAAAATGGTGATGTTATTGGATTTTATGTAGGTCTATTGGTTACTTCACAAACAACCATCAAACTCGTGTACACGTAATATTTCGGTCGACAGTAGGGGATGTTGAGGGAAAAATGTAGCAATTGACTGCAACGAACTCAATGAATCGGTACACACGAGAGTGGATTCTCGCATCCGGTAGTGCAAACCGCAGAGCTTCATAGATGGCAACGAGCTCCGCAGTAAACACACTACAGGCCCCTGGCAAAGAGATTTTGTTATTTGCGCCATCAATAACATAAGTACAACGCACATTCTCGTCCACCTTCGAACCATCCGTGTAGAGAATGCCAGCGTCCGGAAATTGGTGAACTATGCTGTGGAACTGCCTCTTATAAACAGAGGCATCCGTGTTCACCTTAGATCCTCGGTATAGATCTAAACAAATTTCCGGACGTGGGACTTGCCACGGAGGCACGTCGCTAGGTGTCCGGATCATACAGGGACCTACAGCCACTCCTATTTCAGTACACGTGCTATCAAGTCTAATACCAACCGGTCGAGTGGCTCGAGGCTGTTTGGCGTACCTCTGGTGGTATTGGATACTGAAGAGAGCTTGATAGCTCAGATGTTGGCAGCATATGCTAACAGCATATGTTGGCGTCTATAATTTAGAGGTGGAACACCCGATTCGGCGAGTAGGCTGGGTATCGGGCTTTAACCTGTGATTGTGTGATGACAATAGTAGTGACTGAAACTGAATTAGGGACATGGATGGGGTACGCACCTTTTCATTTGCTTGGAAGGAGTGTGGAAAACCGCGGGGGAAACCACTCTCAGGACAGGCGCTATCAGAGCCGGAATACGAACCTACGATATCTAGACTGGCTGCAGCTGCCCACACAGCCACGGTGCACAATGTAACGAGCATGACTACGTCACGGGGGTCAATATTTTCTTTAATTAGTAATATGTTTATAGTTATTGTTGTTTTAAGAGGCGGATTATCGAGGAAATCTGTCTCTCTTAACACAGATTAATTTATACAAATTTAGAATAAATTGAAATTCAGAGTTTGAAGCCTAAATGACCTAAAAATAATAAATCAAATAATAATTACAATAATAATTGATTAACTCTGATCACTACTTAAGGGAAATCAAAGTGAAATTCCAGCCTAATAGATCCAACCCAAAAACTAAGAGATTACTAAGAGTGGATCCGGAGCACCTCAAGCAGAACGCCAAAGAATTTCTTCAGGCTATAAAAGAGCAAAATCCCAAAGCCTGGAGGGACTTAGGAAATTCAATTCTGACATCAGCACAGAAGTTAGGGCAGCCCCCAAGGAAAAGGAAACACAGATGGTGGAACACAACCTGTGATAAAGCAATTGAAGACAGAAATAAAGCCTGGAATAAATGGAACGGACATCAGACAACTGAACGATGGGAATTATTCCTTAAGACCAGAAATCAACAGCTAAAGTCATCCGCAGGGAGAAGCGGACATACGACAGGAATAAACTCATAGAGATAGAACAGGATTTTCTAAGAAACAACACCAGAAATTTCTATAAGACCTTCCATGAGAGTCTGTCTAGTTATCAACCACCTAGCGTATGTTTCAGTAGACCAGATTGCTCACTAGAAACAAACACCAAGGAAAACTGCAAGATCTTAGCAGATTACTTCCAAGACCTACTCAATTGTGACCCACCGAAAGAAAAAATGCACTTTGAAAAGCCTGCATCGAATCCAGATTCACATCCACCGACAATGGAAGAAACAGCAGAAATCATTCAATCTCTTAAAAATAACAAAGCCCCAGGAGAAGACGGTATTACCGCTGAATTGTTGAAACTCGGAGGGGAAGAGGTCACCAGAAGAATCCACGCAATTTTAAAAGCAATTTGGGAAACAGAAGTGATCCCACAGGACTGGAAGTGCGCGTTAATACATCCACAAGAGAGGTAACAAAACTGATCCAAACAACTATAGAGGTTTATCCCTATTATCTGTGGCCTATAAAATCCTATCTAAAGCTCTTCTGAACAGACTAGAGAAACAAACAGACCATTTGATTGGTGAATATCAAGCGGGTTTTAGGAAAGGGCGTTCATGTGCTGAACAGATATGGAATCTGAAGATGATTTTGAAGATCCGCAGATCCAACCCCACAATTGTCGCCTTTGTGGACCTAAAGAAAGCATATGATTCTGTGGACAGGCAGAACCTGTTTGAGACGCTAGAAGAACTTCAAGTGGACAGGAAGACTAGAGAACTGATTCGTCAGACTCTCACCAATACAACATCGAAGGTGAAGTTTCTTGGGGAAATTTCTGACTCTTTTGAAGTACGAACAGGTGTTCGCCAAGGAACCTGGTTTTAGATAAAGTCATCAGAGAGTGGGAAAGAACATCAAAGGCATTAGCATAGGAACTGTTGGAAACAAAATCAATGTGAAATGCTTGGCTTTCGCAGATGACCTAGCGATTATCACTAGGAACAAAGAAGAAACTAAGCATGCTATTGAGACATTATACAGAATACCATCACAAGCAGGCCTTCAAATATCATTTGAAAAAACCAAGTACATGCAGAATTTTCAGCAAAAGAACAAGAAAGAAAAAATAGAAACAGCGTATGGAGCAATATCCCAAGTAGATTTTTTTAAATACCTTGGAGAAATAATTCTTCCTTCAGGATTGGACAGTTTGGCTAACACAGAAAGAGCCTCAAAACTTCATAGAGCATTCAGACTAACATGGGATCACTATAATAAAAGAGTAATGTCACATAATGCAAAACTGAAACACTACAAAACAGTTGTACTACCGGAAGCTCTATATGCTTTAGAAACCATAGCTTAGGAGGTCATTCTAAAATTGCAAATATAGGAAAGCAAGAACGTAAAATTCTTAGAAAAATATTCGGGCCCATACAAGAAAACAGAATTTGGATTAAAAGACGACATTCAGATCTATACCGTCACACAGATAGTTTCAGCAACACTGTAAGAAGAAGACGTTTAACATTTTATGGACACCTCTTCAGGATGGACGATTATAGACTTACAAAAGGGTTATTCAATGTAATAAATTCTCAGAAGTCAAGGATAGCCTGGCTGGATGAATCAAGAGAGGACCTGAAAGAGTTGAACATCGGAGAAAATATTCTGAGAAACCGCAAAGTCTTCAGGACCGCAGTAACAAAGCACAAGTTTAGGGTGAAAACTAGTGGCAGGACTGGAACCAAGTGGACAGAAGAACGGAAGAAGCAGCACAGTGACTTCATGAAGAGATTTTGGGAAGATAGGAAGGCGAATATAATCAAGCCGAAAAACAAGTTCAAGCGCGCTCTATAATGGGCAAAACGCAAAAAGAAGAAGAATTCCAATAATAGACTAAACCTATACGGAAGCCAAAAATCAATAAAAAAAAGTCCTCTCGGCACGCCGGAAGGCGGAGGTAGATTTCATCGGGCAAACTTGGGGATAGGCGAAAATAGGCAGAATATGCACGTTTTCGTAGAAGGATCAGACCTCATTTATTGCGAGAAAGTATTTTATAATTGGAGCTTAATTAACTTTCTTTCTCGTCATTTTATGCATATTTTAAACATTTTAATGTCTTATGGGGACGGTAACCTGCTTGTCATTCGGGGTACATTTTTATACTTGTGGTCACACTGTCCTTATGCAAGGTTTCGACACTGATGTGTAACTATGTAACGGTCAGTTACTTCTTCACGCAAAATTATATCTCCCGCAGATATTTTGGTTGGTTCCCCAGTTTAGGGGCTGCGACAACGCGGTCATGTAACCCCGTGTACTTTGGGTGAGTGTAGAATCTGTCTGATAAACAGTGTGAATTGTGATGGCTGTATTAGTCTGTAATTCAGGTAAGGACTGCAGACGGTCAATTTCAAGCAGTAGTTCCTAATGTGCTACCAGATACTACCGTCAACGACACTTATCTCTGAACTTGGCTACGAGATGCCACCGCAACCATCAACTCGCAACGAACGTTGGATCTTCCCCTCCAAAGGAAAGCATACTAAGGGATTTTAGCGCTCTTAGAAAATCCGACGACTTCGGCCGGCTTTGAACCCGCGAACTTGGACATAGAAGTTCAGCATACTACCAGTTACGTCACCGAGGCCGCTTCTCACTTAGTCAGATAGAAAACTGAATGTGATCGCGTGCAAGTGCGTTGTCATGGCAACGTCTGATGGCTCATCCCTTATCAATTTAGTAGTGTTGTCATGGCAACCACTGATGGCACTTGGCATTTTCTTCTAATTCTGAAAGTATCGTTTTGCTCATCCCTTGGCGTAATGGTGGGTCATATCAAAAATTCTCAGACAAATTTTTAGGTAATTATTAGGGGAATATTGTCCATTTTGTACGGTTTTGATATTGTGCCTATTAAGAGAGATATGATTAATGTTTCCCGAAAAACCCACTTTTTCCCACCCCTTCGGTCAATGGTTGGTGCTATCAAAAAACTCTTCAAACATAAATTTTTGGGCCTAATTTGACACATAGTATGATCTTTGAATGGATTCGATATTTCAAATATTAAGAGAGTTATAGCGATATTTCTCTTTTTCGATAAATGACCCCCATTTTCACCCCCGTCGACCGATTGTGCCCATTAACGAACTCGACCGAGATTTTATAGGTATACATATTATGTAAAAAATTCAAAGTGATTGGTGCAAAACTTCGGTAGTTATCGTGTCCACAAGAAAGTGATATATATATATATATATATATATATATATATATATATATATATATATATATATATATATATATATACATAAATTATACACAAATCAAAAAAAGTTTTGCATCACCTCGGTTCCAAGAGTTCCGGAACCGTTAAATACAAAGGGAATAGAGATCAACACAAACAACATTTCAGCTCGTTTTATTGCTCATGAGACCCACACATTGCATGTTGTACCATCATACAGCTAGACTTTCAGCATTTGTGGTCCAGATTGCAGTACACACCACTACCTCTAATACCCAGTAGCACGTCCTCTTGCATTGATGCATGCCTGTATTCGTCGTGGCATACTATCCACAAGTTCATCAAGACACTGTTGGTCCAAATTGTCCCACTCCTCAACGACAATTCGGCGTAAATCTCTCAGAGTGGTTGGTGGGTCAAGACGTCCATAAACAGCCCTTTTCAACATATCCCAGGCATGTTCGATAGGGTTCATGTCTGGCGAACATGCTGGCCACTGTAGTCGAGCGATGTCGTTATCTTGAAGGAACGCATTCACAAGATGTGCACGATGAGGTCGAGAATTGTCGTCCATGAAGACAAATGCCTCTCCAATATTCTGCCGATATGGTTGCACTATGGGTCGGAGGATGTCATTCAGGTATCGTAAAGCCGTTTCGGAGCCTTCCATGACCACCAGTGGCGTACGTCGGCCCCACATAATGCCACCCCAAAACATCAGGGAACCACCACCTTGCTGCACTCGCTGGACAGTGTGTCTAAGACGTTCAGCCTGACCAGGGTGCCTCCAAACACGTCTCCGACGATTGTCTGGTTGAAGGCATATGCGACACTCATCGGTGAAGAGAACGTGATGCCAATTCCGTGGGGTCCATTCAGCATGTTGTTGGGCCCATCTGTACCGCGCTGCATGGTGTCGGGGTTGCAAAGCTGGACCTCGCCATGGACGTCGGGAGTGAAGTTGCGCATCATGCAGCCTATTGCGCACAGTTTGAGTTGAAACACGACGTCCTGTGGCTGAACGAAACGCATTATTCAACATGGTGGCATTGCTGTCAGGGTTCCTCCGAGCGGCAATCCGTAAGTAGCGGTCATCCACTACAGTAGTAGCCCTTGGGCGGCCTGAGCGAGGCCTGTCATCGACAGTTCCTGTATCTCTGTACCTCCTCCATGTCCGAACAACATCGCTTTGGTTCACTCTGAGACGCCTGGAAACTTCCCTTGTTGAGAGCCCTTCTTGACACAAAGTAACAATGCGGACGCGATCGAACTGCGGTATTGACCTTCTAGGCATGGTAGAACTACAGACGACATGAGCAGCATACCTTCGTCCTGGTGGAATGACTGGAACTGATCGGCTGTCGTACCCCCTCTGTCTAATAGGCCCTGCTCATGCATGGTTGTTTACATCTTTGAGCAGTTTTAGTGACATCTATGAACAGTCAAAGGGACTGTATCTTGGATACAATATACACAGTCAACGTCTATATGCCGGAGATCTGGGAACCGAGGTGATGCAAACCTTTTTTTGATGTGTGTATATAAACTTTTTAACTGACGGTGGTTTTGGGGTCTAGGGGATGTGAAACGTGAAGATATGTCGAAATTTTCCGGAAGTCGAAACATGGTACCCATTGCAATAGTTAGCTTTCTAATGAAATCTACCTAAAAGTTCTTTGAGTGATGGTGCACTGGGAAATTTAGATTGCTGGCCCTAACCCACTCTCACTTAGTTATTGTTGTTTTAAGGGGGCGGAACTACGAGATCATCTGCCCCTCTTGACACAGATTAAAGTATACAAATTTGGAATGGAATTTAAAATTTAGAGGTGGACACCTACATTTGAAAAGACCGAAAATTAATTTAAAAAAAAATGAATGAAACGAATAATTATAATATAAACAAGTAGTTCCGTGAAGAATTTTACAGCCTATTTTCATATATCCTACTTATGTTATTTGCCTCTATCAATATACAAAATTTCAGTTTGATTGCTGTAATAGATTCGTAGATATGGCGAACCGACTAAATATTTCGGATGGTCGCCATGTTGGATTTTAGAAGCCTGAATGCTAGAAAGCAAACCAGCTTGACAGTTGACTAATCGTAGTTAGCGAAGGGGCGTTTTTAGGTGACGCCAAGGAACTAATTTTCGTCTGGACCGCAGGAACAGCTCAAGATTAATGGCTCTGGGATCCACCGTCTTACAAGGCATAAGAGTAGAGAGGGGGCAGTCGCCCACAGAAATTAATTGATTACAGCCAATTGGAGCATTGAAATGAAATAAAACTTACACCCAGGTGAATGTATTCTAGGGAAGATAATTTAGGAGTGTTCTCACGCCTAAATGAAAGCCTACATCTATAAACGAGCCTCTGAACAGACTGCTTCCGCTCGGGAGGAAGGTTTTGGAAATCAGCAGAGGGGGAATTACCCGGATAGCGTCATGACGCCATGGAAGAAGGCAATTAATTGTAATTAATTGGCCGAAGCGATCGCTTGGACGAGAGTGGTTTTGGGACCTCTACACCTAGACAAACGAGAGTTATACTTCACTTTGTCTGGAAATGTATTATTTCAAGAAGGGAGTCGGTCCTGAATGTCCAGTGGACTATGTTTCACAAGAAAGCCTTATATAGGGGAAGCTTCGCAGGGAAGTTAGTTCGTCTTCAGTTCGTCTTGACTCAACACGTGAACTAACACGCTGCCAGATCACGCAAGAAAGTGCGCGACTTTATAAAGTATCGACGCTCAAATGTATTTGGAGAACAATGGAAGCGCATCATGCAACTTCACAACAGTAATTCTGCATCGTGTAAGATTTAGTCTACAGCAGACGTTTAACCAATAACATACGCAAGTATAAATTCAGTACAGCGTACGGATAATTTAGGATGTTTATGGACAGTGAACATACCAGGAGGTGTTGTCATAGACAAAAATGACACATTATTGTCAGGATCACTACAGTTACGGGAGCCTGGAAGGCGTCACAAATAGTCGTGACAGAGAATTGAACAGAATTGCAGTAGAGGTGATATAAACTGTAGGTGACGGGAATCGAACGCACACACACGCAAGATAGACTTTCATGGAGACCAGCGGTTGTCAGGAGTTAGCTGCATCGCATCTCTGAAGAGGTCAGGCGATAGTTGGAGTCCAATTAAGGATCCATGTGTGAAATAGTGCGGGAATTATATATAAGTTATATTACAGTGATTTTTAAAAGTGTTTATGTGTATGTGGTAAAATAATATGTATTGTGTCAAAGTGAGAAAAGCCAGGGATGAAAAATATGATTACCATATGTGAAGTGTATACCATGTGTCGTGTGATAGATATCATGATGGCTTAAGCTAAGCATCATGGTAGGCTCGTGGCTGGCGTGCTGGACTAACCCAGCAAAAATGAAAGTAAGTACAAATTGAACCCGCTGAGCTATGGTTCATGTGATATTTTTGTGACGGAATAATTATTATGGGATGTAGTACTTTTGAACATACCCAGAATACCACGTGGAGCGGAGAGCTCATGCTATACTCTTTGAAGTAGCGCTCAATTGCATTTTTGACTTTGGAGGTCTTGTTAATCACTTTTATCCTTTCACAAGACTCAGAATATTCTAATTCGTCATTCTGTATTATTGAATCATTTTGGTGAATGATTATTACGTTTTTGGTAAGGTATAACACTTGCAGATACGCAAGGAGCTATGAAAGTAGTCGCTCAATGACTTCGTTTTGGCAACCTACTTCCGAGTGAAAGTCAGTGACGACACTACATCTGGAGATCTGACGCCCGACAGGCGTGTTTCGAGTATCCGTCCGTCGCGACGTGGACATTATAAATATTTTTGTGCTCAAGTGAGCATCCGACTGCATCGTGTGTTGAAAATAACTATACTAACGTTGTCACACATCGTGGGCATATTATTGTTCTACGAAAGGCCATATTAGGCAATATTTTCTACAAACTGTAATTGGTGCCATACGCCAGATATTTTTCCCACGTGTAAGTGGAAGGGAAAAGTGCCACGCCGAAAATATAAGAGTTATCGTCTGATAATTGTGCCAAGACGACGTGATTATTACTGCCAACGATCACAACATTATTGCTACGGAAATTCTGAATTGAAAATATCAATTTTATCGCGGATGCCACGTGATTGATAAAACGTGATACAATTGCACGTGCTAACAAGCAAAGCATCGCATCGTGTTGAATCTTGAGGATCAACAGGCTGAAAACTACAAAATACTGTGGAGAACACTATTATTTGCATCGTCCACAATAATCACGCCAAAACGCCGAGAGGAACGAGATATTTCGACATTTTCGACATCATGCAAGACATTGAACTTTTCCACGCCATGGTGAAGAAGACGATTATGGGCTAATACCATTCCGGTATGAGGGAGACGTCGTGATGGAGACCACCAGCTTGATGGAACGTCAGGATGCCGAGGACGCAGACGAAGGAACGTGGATGCCGACTTCCAGGCACATTCCAGACCTTTTTGGGAGACCATCATCCGGAGGCGAACGAACCCTGGTTGCTTGGGAGGTCCAGATTGGTGAATCCGTGGAGGACAGGACCATGCTGGAGAGCCAAGCAGAGTTTTTCGCGACCCTGGTCGATGAATGTCTGAGCCGATGTGAGAGCTACCAAAAGTCGTGAGTTTGGGCACCCTTTCTTTTGTAATAGTCCACGGTGGTATATTTAGATATCGTAGTTTTTTTTGTGAATCAACCGCACTATTGTGTCAGCCATTTGCTAGGTAGGGTTGTAATTAGTATAATTGTTGTTTATTTCAGTCATTGTGAGTCACCCTGTGGGGTAGACCAGTTTTGGTTAACCCTGGTGCCGTCCTGATGGACGTCGTACCACGTTATAGCCGACCCACTGCCATACATGACTGTAATCATTTGCAGCTATTTTGCTCAGCCATGTGTAGGATATTTATCCGTGGTTTCATTCAGATGTCATCGTCACTTTATTTAACTGCAATCTTTGCAACCAGTCTGTTGAGACTTATGACCTCGTTAGATAGGTCGTATCGTTAGGAAACCAACTGTAGTTTCCAGTTTTATAAAAATATGCCGTATTTTCATTTTTGAAAGCGCTCAGAAGCCAATTTATAGTCAAATACTGACAGATTTATTATTTTGGAGAAAGTGTAGATTACAAGCATCGAACTAAGTGCACTATCGCATCATTATGCAGGTCTAGAGTTGCAGATCTGTGCCATATTTATCAATTTGTTACTACTTTGTTTCTGTCATGAGGACACAGGTGTTAATGTTATACTGAGAACTTAATAAGTGTTATATCTTTGATGAGCAAAGAAGCTCGTGAGACATGCTGTTATGTCTGTGATATACTATTCTTTGAAATGAAGGACTGCGATACTTTATTGTACAGTTAAATTGTAACGTGTTTAGCACACGGATTCTATAAGGTTTTTGAACCAAGCATATGCTAAGAATGACAAGGCCAAATATTACGGTATTATATAATGTTAAAACTAGCCGGCCTTGCCTGTTGAAAAATGTGGTCAGTGAAGGACTGCAATTTGTGAAGTTGTCACCAATAAACTGGTTTGTTGACCCATTAACCTTGAAAACAAATGCTTGAAAGCGAGACAGAACTACGATAACATAGGACAGAATGTTGATTTCATTCATCTTTCTTTCAATGCAGCTATTGCTCATGAAACCCAGTGTTTCTTACTGTATTTTTGTTCATTTGTTTTTCTTGGATTTTCATACTGTTAGTTAGATATTTTGCTGCGAGGAATGTCATTTCGACATGTCCAGGGTTGTCAGGCTTCTTTATGCATTGTTGGCGATCCTCTTGAGAGAGGTAAATTATAATGAAGGCAATTTGGTTATTAAATGCGAGGTTTTTGCCGCAGGTAACCCATGATATTATGTGCCTTGAAAGAGTAAGACGTGCCATTGTTGTAAGTCGCGCATCTGTTGTTGTTATGAGGCATTATTATGAGAGTTGTTGAAAGCGAGGTATTTACCGCTGATAACTCATGTTATTGTGAGTCCGAGCCGAGTTTGCTCGTTGAGTTTTCCGACTATTGAGTCGATGTTTTGCTGCGGGAGAATGATCTTTAGAAGACTACTCCTTGTCAGGCCTTTGTCAGAATACGCCATAAACCTACGGAAGGAACATAAACCGACATAATAAACATCATCCGCATATTTGTTTTAAACAAGATCTAACTAACATATTATTTCCATTTAAACTTTGACATTCTTACATTTGAACCTGCTGACATGGCCGTGCAGATGAGGGGATTTCCTTTATTGGAAACGACGAAGACTGTAGACATTTTTGTTGTGACCTGGCGCACACATGAACCATTAGTTTATAGTGTGTGGAGCGCAGGCCATGTGATTGTCAGACGTGGTTTTAACTACGCTATCACCGACATTACTATCAAGCTGGATGACAATGGTTTACAAAGAGTTAACCATGGGGCAGGAAGGCATTATAATAAAAACTGTGTTGTACTATAATTATTGATGTCATGAAACTGTATTTTTCCCCATGTTACCTTTATTGCGTGCTATTTAGCACATGATTTTTGATTAGATTAATTGTTTTTAAATGGCTGTACACATAGCTATGTATTGTAACTGTTTTGCTATTACGGACGTCACCGCCGTAACTTTGAATGTTAACTGATAGGACTTAGCTAGACAAGTTAAATGTAAATGTGGAAATGGTACCACCATAACTTAGCTTTGCTTTGCTCCTTCACTTAAATGTAACTTCATATCAGCTTGATCATGTAACTTGTATTAGGGATTTTGCGTCGTACCATTTACCCAGCGTTGTTGCTGTTGCTTACTTATTGTGTATTAGATCTTTCGCGAGGGTTAATGTAACTTCATTGTTAGGGACTTGAACTTTTATTATCATTAACTTTTAGCTTGCGGATTAGTCGAATATAACCCTCCGAACTAGGATAGGGGTTTGTGGAAATCTACAATAAATTTTCACGGTGTTTTACATAAGCCTGGATGTTTAATTTCACAGTCTAGTTTTTGAGGTGAACCTTTCCTTAGGCCGTCATTGACCATCGCAACCATGTACCACGCTCCCCGTGGACTATAGAACCTCGTGCCGCATTGGCCTATTGTTAGGAAGTTCACCTGATCCTCACGGCAAACTTTTAAATGTCCGACGGGGGAGATGTTAGGAGAGTCATCGCGGTTGTTGGCTATCCAGACAGCTTTACCGGAGGACTTCTGAAGGTCACTCACAAATATGTGCCGTTGCCACCCGGCTGACGGTCACATAAAATGGCGGCCCAACTAATGGGGCTACGAAGTTGACATGGTGCACGGTGTTAACGTGGAAACCGACGTATAGGTCGCACATAAATTGGCTCCCTATACATGGGGAGAGACGTTGACATGGTAACACATTGATTGACTCCCTATACATGGAGCCAGATGTCAACATGGTGATCATCAGATGGCGCCCTGTATATTTTCTTATGCCGATATTTAGGAGGATCTTAATATTTGAATAATGGTAAATTGACAGGACTGGGACGAACTTAGAAAGTCGTACTGCAGATCAATAGACCGCATGGCATTCATATTTGATAGAAGACCATGGGGTGAGGTTTTTATATTGAATAAATGAAAGATAGGGTTTTTCTTAGATGATGCCTCATCCTAAGTAAATGTAGTACTTTGCTTTGCTCACCGTTGTATTAGTAAATGTAGAAGCACTTAGTTTGCATACTCCAGCTGTACTCGTGATATTTATTAAGTCGAAACAAGCTTTATACCACCACGTTACTATCATAGCTGTAAGTTTCCATCATGATTGATCCCTCGTTTCTCTCAATATAAATACTTGTCAAATGGATGAGGATATGATTCGCAGAGTGTTCGCTGAGATGTAGGCAGGTGTCAACGCTAACCTCCAACAACTTACTAGTGACTTGAGTGTGAATACACAAGCCTTAGAGGTTAATTCACAAGCTATTGACAATGTTAGACAGGAAGTAGGTGATGTAAATGGTCATGTGGACCAGGTCAGGCAGAACCTCGAGATAAACACTCAGTCTGTTGACAATGTCAGGCAGAACCTTGAGGTAAATACCCAATCAATTAATGAAGTACGTTTAGATTTAGAGATAAACACCCGTACTGTTAAAGACGTTAGGACCGATCTAACGAAGGTCAGGGCCGAAATGGACTCCTACAGGGTAGAAGCGAAAAATGACTTAACGGCAGGTTTGGCAGCAGTAAGGATAGACGTGATTCGTCACCACCAGGAGGCAAGCCAGCGCGTAGACACATTAACGGAAGAAATGAATAGGGCAAGACAGGATGTGCAAACCCGACTCGAGGAGCACACGGCTCAAATTCAGACCGCTATAAATAAAGTACAGTTAGACGTCCAAGCTGATATCGAGCACACCAGAGAGGAATTTGGGACTAGGCTGAATCACGTAGAAGGTTTGATGGACAACGTAAAAAAGGATATGGCTACCATGAACCTAGGACTGGTATTAATGAGAGGTGCAGCTAACGCCGTTAATAACAACGTGAAGACCATCGTGGATAACATGCTTGAGGTTAGGGAGGAACTTAATTCTAACCGGAAAGACATCGCGGAACTAAAAGAAACTGTCACAGGCTTACGTGATACTGTAGATGTGCACAGGGAGGAGCACAAAGTCGACCTGATGATGTTGAGAGGCGAATTCGTGGAGCATAAAACTACAGTCGACGCCAATGTAAATGGAGTCAAGGATGATATCAACCATATCCAGAGTACCGTATCTCAGGTTGAGGGCGAAATTGCAACATTGCAGAAAAAGATTGAGGAAATAACGATTATTGATAGGCTCGAGTTGAGTCGTAACCTCAAATCAGCTATTCGTGAGGTGGACCAAAATCTCAAAGGTAAAGTTGAACGAATCGAGTTGCAACTAAATGATTTAGGGAGCAAAGTCGCCAACAGGAATATAAAAGAATTAGAAGTCATCGAGGAGAGGCTCGACAGGTTAGAAGCACTTCCGAGGGGAGTAGATTTGCAACCGCCGATGGGAAATACACGTGAAACGCCGGAATTTTGGACTAGTAATGTACAGTCAAGTGTACATGCCGATACACGACCTTGGCAGTTTAATGCAACAGCGCCAAGCCAGACGTTAAATTACGATGCTAACCCGTTCAGACCAGCTATAAATAGACTGGATCCTGAAACTAACACGCCGTCAAACAACTACATGCAGAATACATACCGTACTGCTAATACTCAGGGTAATGTCACAGTGATAAGTTCAAGGGAAGAGCAACCCGCTAAATTCACTGGCACAGGAAGCGGAGTGACTCCTGTAGAATTTCTCACGAAAGTCGAGAGCTATTTACGAGACATACTCATAACTCCTGAAAGAGAACTTCGAGTTATTGAACGTCTTCTGGATGGACAAGCAGCAACTTGGTATCAGGCTTTTAAATATTCATTCTCCGGGTATCAAGACTTTAAAGAAGCACTACTGAGGACGTATTGGTCGAGTGACGTTCAGCAAAGTATGAGGGCTGAAATGTACACTCGCCGATACAGTTCCAACATGCCAACTCGCTACGCAAATTACTTTGCAACCCAGCTTGCTAAATTGAGAAATCTTCAGCCTCCTTTATCGGAGCAGGATTTAGTGAATACCATAGTATGGCAATACCCAGCCGACGTGCAAAGAGTACTAATCGCTGCAGGGGCGACGACATTTCAACAGTGTGATCAGATATTACGACGTCTTGATGCTAACGCGGAGCAATTTCCAACTCACCATCAACAGAAGGTTGACAGGCGTGAAGAGCGTCACGTTAACGTCACGACTGTGGACAAAGTTAGCCAGATACAAGAAGCATCACAGAACTCTGGGAATCCTCGGCCAGAATACAACAATGAATACCGCCGTAACTGGAGAGAGTGGAGTAATACTCCATATTCAAGGAACCAGAGAGAAGACAATAGAACATATTGGAATCGTAGGTTCGATAATGGGGCGAGCGACAACCGTCGTCACGACAATAACCGTCGTGGGAATCAGGAAGGTCCGTCAGGAAGAGGAAGGATCCGGCGAGACTACAGGTATAACGGAGGTTACCAACGAGGACGTGATCCACGTTACCATCCGGACCGTGACTGGGAAGGGAGAGCGCGCGAGAGCCGCGAGTACCTCCAGCAATTGAGAGAGAGCCAAAATAGAGAAGAGGGAGAAAGGAACCCTACTTCGATGGAAGAAAGAAATGTGACGTCAGAGGCAGGACAGAACCAGCCTGGTACCTCTAGTCACAAGAAAGAAAAAAAACGCCGAAAAATTAAGACAGTCTAGTTTGGCTGAGCACAGGGTGACGGCAGATATTTTACTCTGGGAGCCCATCCAACAGGATTTACTCGACGAACGACGAACGACGAACCACAGTTATGAGCCAACACGTTTACCCAAAATAGTAGCCACTCTCAATGGATGCAGTGTTATAATTCTGATCGATACTGGCGCAATGATCAGTGTAATCTCTGCAGATTGCTATGCTAAGGTGAAGGCTAACTCTGAGGTGACAGAGCTGCCTGTTTCCGCTATTCGTGTCAGAGGAGTGATACCTGACCGGGTTGTGACGTGCAAGATACAGGTTTTGTGCACATTGAGAATCACAAGCCACGTGTATTTGCACGAATTCTTAGTTATGAAAGGTTTGCATCATGATGTCATACTAGGGGCTGATATCATGAGGAAGTATGACGGTATTATCGACATGGGACGCAATACTGTCGAATTTAAACCGAACGAACCTATAGAGATGAACCTTGTGGTAGATGAACCGGAATTCCTGTCCGAAGTCGACGTTGTCGAGCAACTTAATAGCAAGGAAACTGAGGAAACACTTGATGCCGACGGAGAGGCAGGATTAATATCCACAACCATGCAAGAGAATTTGGCTACTACACTAAATGAATATTGGGACATATTCGATACTGCTCCTGGCGAAATTATGAATTATGAATATGACCTCATTTTATTAGACGACTCTCCATTTCAGAAGAAAATTTACCCGATTGCTGAAAAACACCGCGAGGAAGCTGCAAGGAAGATCCATGAGATGGAAGTAGCAGGCACGATTAAGAAGTCACCGACTCCTTTTCTGAATCCAATTATACCTGTGGTTAAGGTTGATGGAAGTTTGAGGCTTTGTCTCGACGCAAGGGCTTTAAACGAACGCCTGACTCCCGAGCACGACAGACCGCCTAAGATTAGGAACATCCTTAGGAAGTTTAAAGGGAAGAAAATTTTCTCATCATTGGACCTTGTGCAATCATATTATCACATCAAACTGTCCGAGCATACTCAGAAGTACACTGGCTTCTTATTTGATCAAACCACCTATGTCTTCTGCAAGTTACCATTTGGTTTGAAGAATGCTGGAGCTGCTTTGATTAGAGCACTAGATGCTAAGTTAGCTCCAGAGGTAAAAGAGAAAGTAATATGTTATGTGGACGACATAATCATCGCTTCTGAAGCAGAGGAAGAGCATTTGGCTACCCTACGCCTTGTTTTTGAAAATCTTCGACAGGCCGATTTCAAGGTCAAGTTTGACAAGTGCAGATTTCTCCAAAGAGAAGTAAATTTTGTTGGACATATTATTAATGGAGATGGATATCGACCGAATCCAGCAAAAATCAGAACTGTAGCCGCTTTTCCAACGCCAACCCGTGTGAAGCACGTGAGAAAATTTTTGGGAATACTACAATTTTTTGCTGCTCATTGTGAGCGATACTCAGAGACTGTTGCACCACTTCAAAGTCTGCTGAAAAAGAACTGTAGATGGAATTGGAATGATGAGTGTGAGACAGCATTCCAGAAGGCTAAGTAGATGCTAGCGAATTCTATCCAGTTGGAATATCCTGATTATTCACGCAATTTCATTCTTGAAACAGACGCATCAGCCATTGGTATTGGAGCTATATTATTGCAGGAGGACGATGATAAGAAACGTCATTACATCGCTTTCTTGAGCAGACGTTTAAGAGCTCACGAATCTCACTATTTTACAACAGAAATAGAAGCACTAGCCGTCGTCTATGCATTCGAGTACTGGCAGAAACTTTTGATAGGCCAGAAGATTGTCGTAAGAACCGATCACCACGCTTTGACCTTCATCCTACGAACAAGACTGGCAAGTGACAGGATCACTAGGTGGACTCTTTTTCTCCAACAGTTCGATCTGGAGATTGTTTACAAACCAGGCAGAGAGAATGTATTGCCCGACATCCTCAGCCGGAATCCTGAAACTTCTATTAATGCCATTGACATCGAGGGAGAATGCGAAGAGCACCTTCGCCGACTTCGTTATCTACCCGAAGGACAGAGACGTGAAGAGGAACTTAGACACATCATTCGATTTCTTGAACGAAAGATGGATCCTCAGGATGAGCTTTATGCAAGGATTGCTGCCATAGCAGATGACTATCTGATTTACCGTCGCGTTTTGTATAAATTTGTGGACGAAGATCACACCCAACTGCGTACAGTTATTCCCAGAAGGTACCAGGAATCTGTCATTCTCATGGTACATTTGTCTATCGGTCACGGTGGAACGGACAAGACCATTGCCACCATTAAAGAGTCGTTCACCTGGAAAAGGTTAGGAACCACTGTCAGAGAGTGTTTACGTGCTTGTGACGCATGCCAGCGGAACAAATACACGTCACACTTATTGAGAGAACCACCTAGACCTATACTACCAACTCAACCCAGAGAGTTGTACGCACAAGATCTTTACGGTCCTATACCTAAAGCCCGTCGTGGGAATCGTTACATTGTAGTCACCATAGATGTGTTTACAAAATACACAATGCTCCATCCTATTCAGAAGGCTAATGCACATCAAATTATCCAGCGAATAAGACGACAAATGATACCGGAGTCAGGGAAGCCACAATTCTTATTAACTGACCACGGATCGCAATATACTTCTGCAGAATTCGCCAACGCTATGGAGGAACTAGAGATTGGTCATCTTTTGTCATCGATAAGACACCCTGAGAGCAATCCAGCGGAATGCGTTATGTCCACTATTGCAAAATTTTGTCGTTTGTATTGTCAGGAGGAACACTGGCGATGGACTGAAGTCCATGTTTTGATGGCAAAATGCATTAATTCTACTGTGCATGAAAGCACTGGTCAAATACCTTTGGTCCTGCATTTGAACCAGATACCACTGAGAGTCTGGAACCGCGTGATTGTAAATCCACCTTGTTTACAACCATCGCATGCCAGCAGACTGTTAGCTGCTAGAGATACTTTAGACAGACAACCTGCCAAACGCTTGAGGAGAACAAGACGCCAGAGATTCAGAGAACCACTTGAGCAGGGAGACCTTATCCTTATAAGGAGACACGGAATTTCTAATCCAATTGACCGCGTATAAGGGAAATTTCTTTCCTTGTATTACGGCCCTAGTCGTGTTAGACAGCCGTTGAATAATGGGAGTTATGTCATTGAAGACATCAGAACTGGAGAACGTATTGGAACTTTCAACGCCGCCAATCTAAAAAAAATATCACACATGAATGAATTATGGAGGCAAATAAAATGTCGTCCCATCATTTTCTTTGAAACGACGGAGAGGCAGATGAACCCGCTGAGCTATGGTTCATGTGATATTTTTGTGACGGAATAATTATTATGGGATGTAGTACTTTTGAACATACCCAGAATACCACGTGGAGCGGAGAGCTCATGCTATACTCTTTGAAGTAGTGCTCAATTGCATTTTTGACTTTGGAGGTCTTGTTAATCACTTTTATCCTTTCACAAGACTCAGAATATTCTAATTCGTCATTCTGTATTATTGAATCATTTTGGTGAATGATTATTACGTTTTTGGTAAGGTATAACACTTGCAGATACGCAAGGAGCTATGAAAGTAGTCGCTCAATGACTTCGTTTTGGCGACCTACTTCCGAGTGAAAGTCAGTGACGACATTACATCTGGAGATCTGACGCCCGACAGGCGTGTTTCGAGTATCCGTCCGTCGCGACGTGGACATTATAAATATTTTGTGCTCAAGTGAGCATCCGACTGCATCGTGTGTCGAAAATAACTATACTAACGTTGTCACACATCGTGGACATATTATTGTTCTACGAAAGGCCATATTAGGCAATATTTTCTACAAACTGTAATTGGTGCCATACGCCAGATATTTTTCCCACGTGTAAGTGGAAGGGCAAAGTGCCACGCCGAAAATATAAGAGTTATCGTCTGATAATTGTGCCAAGACGACGTGATTATTACTGCCAACGATCACAACATTATTGCTACGGAAATTCTGAATTGAAAATATCAATTTTATCGCGGATGCCACGTGATTGATAAAACGTGATACAATTGCACGTGCTAACAAGCAAAGCATCGCATCGTGTTGAATCTTGAGGATCAACAGGCTGAAAACTACAAAATACTGTGGAGAACACTATTATTTGCATCGTCCACAATAATCACGCCAAAACGCCGAGAGGAACGAGATATTTCGACATTTTCGACATCATGCAAGACATTGAACTTTTCCACGCCATGGTGAAGAAGACGATTATGGGCTAATACCATTCCGGTATGAGGGAGACGTCGTGATGGAGACCACCAGCTTGATGGAACGTCAGGATGCCGAGGACGCAGACGAAGGAACGTGGATGCCGACTTCCAGGCACATTCCAGACCTTTTTGGGAGACCATCATCCGGAGGCGAACGAACCCTGGTTGCTTGGGAGGTCCAGATTGGTGAATCCGTGGAGGACAGGACCATGCTGGAGAGCCAAGCAGAGTTTTTCGCGACCCTGGTCGATGAATGTCTGAGCCGATGTGAGAGCTACCAAAAGTCGTGAGTTTGGGCACCCTTTCCTTTGTAATAGTCCGCGGTGGTATATTTAGATATCGTAGTTTTTTTTGTGAATCAACCGCACTATTGTGTCAGCCATTTGCTAGGTAGGGTTGTAATTAGTATAATTGTTGTTTATTTCAGTCATTGTGAGTCACCCTGTGGGGTAGACCAGTTTTGGTTAACCCTGGTGCCGTCCTGATGGACGTCGTACCACGTTATAGCCGACCCACTGCCATACATGACTGTAATCATTTGCAGCTATTTTGCTCAGCCATGTGTAGGATATTTATCCGTGGTTTCATTCAGATGTCATCGTCACTTTATTTAACTGCAATCTTTGCAACCAGTCTGTTGAGACTTATGACCTCGTTAGATAGGTCGTATCGTTAGGAAACCAACTGTAGTTTCCAGTTTTATAAAAATATGCCGTATTTTCATTTTTGAAAGCGCTCAGAAGCCAATTTATAGTCAAATACTGACAGATTTATTATTTTGGAGAAAGTGTAGATGTCAAGCATCGAACTAAGTGCACTATCGCATCATTATGCAGGTCTAGAGTTGCAGATCTGTGCCATATTTATCAATTTGTTACTACTTTGTTTCTGTCATGAGGACACAGGTGTTAATGTTATACTGAGAACTTAATAAGTGTTATATCTTTGATGAGCAAAGAAGCTCGTGAGACATGCTGTTATGTCTGTGATTTACTATTCTTTGAAATGAAGGACTGCGATAATTTATTGTACAGTTAAATTGTAACGTGTTTAGCACACGGATTCTATAAGGTTTTTGAACCAAGCATATGCTAAGAATGACAAGGCCAAATATTACGGTATTATATAATGTTAAAACTAGCCGGCCTTGCCTGTTGAAAAATGTGGTCAGTGAAGGACTGCAATTTGTGAAGTTGTCACCAATAAACTGGTTTGTTGACCCAGTAACCTTGAAAACAAATGCTTGAAAGCGAGACAGAACTACGATAACATAGGACAGAATGTTGATTTCATTCATCTCTTTTTTTCAATGCAGCTATTGCTCATGAAACCCAGTGTTTCTTACTGTATTTTTGTTCATTTGTTTTTCTTGGATTTTCATACTGTTAGTTAGATATTTTGCTGCGAGGAATGTCATTTCGACATGTCCAGGGTTGTCAGGCTTCTTTATGCATTGTTGGCGATCCTCTTGAGAGAGGTAAATTATAATGAAGGCAATTTGGTTATTAAATGCGAGGTTTTTGCCGCAGGTAACCCATGATATTATGTGCCTTGAGTGAGTAAGACGTGCCATTGTTGTAAGTCGCACATCTGTTGTTGTTATGAGAAATTATTATGAGAGTTGTTGAAAGCGAGGTATTTACCGCTGATAACTCATGTTATTGTGAGTCCGAGCCGAGTTTGCTCGTTGAGTTTTCCGACTATTGAGTCGATGTTTTGCTGCGGGAGAATGATCTTTAGAAGACTACTCCTTGTCAGGCCTTTGTCAGAATACGCCATAAACCTACGGAAGGAACATAAACCGACATAATAAACATCATCCGCATATTTGTTTTAAACAAGATCTAACTAACATATTATTTCCATTTAAACTTTGACATTCTTACATTTGAACCTGCTGACATGGCCGTGCAGATGAGGGGATTTCCTTTATTGGAAACGACGAAGACTGTAGACATTTTTGTTGTGACCTGGCGCACACATGAACCATTAGTTCATAGTGTGTGGAGCGCAGGCCATGTGATTGTCAGACGTGGTTTTAACTACGCTATCACCGACATTACTATCAAGCTGGATGACAATGGTTTACAAAGAGTTAACCATGGGGCAGGAAGGCATTATAATAAAAACTGTGTTGTACTAAAATTATTGATGTCATGAAACTGTATTTTTCCCCATGTTACCTTTATTGCGTGCTATTTAGCACATGATTTTTGATTAGATTAATTGTTTTTAAATGGCTGTACACTTAGCTATGTATTGTAACTGTTTTGCTATTACGGACGTCACCGCCGTAACTTTGAATGTTAACTGATAGGACTTAGCTAGACAAGTTAAATGTAAATGTGGAAATGGTACCACCATAACTTAGCTTTGCTTTGCTCCTTCACTTAAATGTAACTTCATATTAGCTTGATCATGTAACTTGTATTAGGGATTTTGCGTCGTACCATTTACCCAGCGTTGTTGCTGTTGCTTACTTATTGTGTATTAGATCTTTCGCGAGGGTTAATGTAACTTCATTGTTAGGGACTTGAACTTTTATTATCATTAACTTTTAGCTTGCGGATTAGCCGAATATAACCCTCCGAACTAGGATAGGGGTTTGTGGAAATCTACAATAAATTTTCACGGTGTTTTACATAAGCCTGGATGTTTAATTTCACAGTCTAGTTTTTGAGGTGAACCTTTCCTTAGGCCGTCATTGACCATCGCAACCATGTACCACGCTCCCCGTGGACTATAGAACCTCGTGCCGCATTGGCCTATTGTTAGGAAGTTCACCTGATCCTCACGGCAAACTTTTAAAGGTCCGACGGGGGAGATGTTAGGAGAGTCATCGCGGTTGTTGGCTATCCCGACAGCTTTACCGGAGGACTTCTGAAGGACACTCACAAATATGTGCCGTTGCCACCCGGCTGACGGTCCAATAAAATAATATGTTGATATGATAAAATAGCTCACCATACAACGAAGCATCACTCTAAGACTAAGAATTAACATTCATTTATGTACGAGCTCACATCCCTCGTATTTTGGTAAAATATGGCTTGGAGGATGATTTGTTTACGGCCATTTCGGCGTAAGACAATGATGAAAGTAACGGTAACGTTAAATAATAATAATAATAATAATAATCTGTGGTCGGGAACAGTAATAAATAAAATAATCGGCATGTCAGGCCTAGAGTACGTGCAAAGTGTGTCTTGTCTAACGTAATAGTACTGTGTTATTGTAAACAGTAAGAAAGAAACGTCAAATATCGAGATAATGAGACTTTTTCAGTGTCATTGAATTGTTGAATGAATGTTTATTATGGTAAATTCTACAGGGTTGTATTTGAGAACCATTAAGGTAGGTAATGTAAGCCAGTAAATCTATACTTGTTTTGGGAGCTACATAAAGCTTTGGCTTATGAGTAATTGCAGAGAGGACGTGAGCGCTTTAATAATTGAGTCATCTATAAGAAGTATTGTTTGAGCCGCGTACAGCGAGCAAGTAACGTAGAATCAAGAGATTTACGTCAATAAAATGCGGGGATCATCCAAACATAGCTTGCGCGTTAGGCGAATCTAGTCGGCTAATCTTCGATATCTACGAGATAGTATCGCCTTGGAGCATACTTGTATTATTCGCAACGAAGTGGGACATAGCCTGTCTGTATCCACCGTTTGCAGAATTGTTGCCACTAGGGATAACTATTAGAGACCCTGTGTGAGCCCATATATTAATTGATCTGCCCTTAGAGGTAAGACTAGTGGTTCGTCGTATAGGAAACGCCGATTTCCTCTTGTTATAGGCAGGTGCACCAGTGAGAGAACTTTGATACTCACTTGAGATGCGCGCCATAGCCGCTAATGTCGCCACAGAACGGCAAAGCTATCCGTGATCCATCCCCTGCCATGAATATTAATTAGGAGCCGAGTTGAGCCCATTATACTCTAAATGTAGATGTTAAATAATTAGAATGACTCAATTACTAGGGACACAAACCACTCAGGATACCTCCAGTTTAACTGCACCAGTAAATAAACTTGACCTTGCGAGAAGCCAGATGGGGTGGCAGGAAGGCCACTAGACCGGCGGCCATCTTTCTCAGGCAGCTGAAACTAATTTATTTTCCGCTTGGAAAGGAAGTCTGTTGACCTGATCCTTTTATTTTAAAAGCATAGTGGGACACTGAAGAATCTCGATATTTCGAAACGTAATTAAGGTATGATAGTTGTGATGATGCCAATTGAATTATATGCTTTATTTCCACACACATACCATGTTGGAACGATGTGATCGGATAATATTTGGCCCAGTTATTCTCTGAGGAGGAATACTGCACCAAAAAAAATATAGGCATCTTTGTAAAGTGTATTTGCCCAGTTTACACTAATTTATTCATACGGGTAGCTTAATTTCAATGACATGACACGTTTGTAACGATAATGTTTTGACCAGACCCAGAAAATCGTTGTATGGTGAAGCTATAAAACATCTCTATCCATGTGTATTTTGGAAGGGAAAGTGTGCTACTTCAGCGTTTCAAATTGATAGGAAAAAGGAATACGAGTTGCACGTCACAACACTTGTTAATTAAGGCATAACATAATGAATTAATGTTACTGAAAGTAAATGCCCCGTGTAAAACGGATAAATGTTTAATAATTGCAGATTTAATGTCATTTAAAGATAATTTGTGTTTATTGTGTTGTGATATTCCAGTTGTGTTAAATTGTGCCACGTGAAGAACACTATGGACACTCGCAAATGTCAGAGAGTATCAATAATAGGATGTTTGCATAGACTTGAGTGCGATGAAGCACTAATTTTAAGGAGAGACTCACAGATAACATTGATTTTCGTTGTGGGAAGTAAATGTAAAGTATCTTTTGTTTGTGTTTTATGTTGTATAGCCATGATTGTCTATCATTAAATGTTATATTTAGGAATATGTTGTTTCTTTCAAGTAGAGTAGTCACCTGACAGACTCAAATCCTGAGCATGTGATCGTATGGTGGGCATGAATGTCCCATACCTCGAAAGACCTTGAGTTAGCTGGGATACGAACACATGTTCCATATGATGACGATTGGGTACAATATGTAGGTCCTAGAGTTATGTACTGTTACATGAAGATTATTGTGTACGTGTAGCATTCAAACTTCAATCGCATGATTAGGACACAAGAAGTAACAAGGAGATTTTAAAATTTCGCACAGCTGCCATCTTGTGGTTATGGAAACAATTGAAATAAATTAGATGCCAGTGGATTAACATTCGTATAAGGATTTACTGTACCAAGTTTCTCTGCACTCGGATGGTTAAATTGCTAGAAACGTCCATGTGAATATGTATACTTCGCGTCGCCGCCATGTTGGATTTGTGATCATCAGGTTATTTAAAGTCCTATAGGTGAACTTAAATTCATAGCCCCTATGAACATCAAAAAATTCAGTTTGATTGGTATAATAGATTCGTAGATATTCAGAGCCGTCTAAATATTTCGGATGGTCGCCATGTTGGATTGTTAAATGTTTAGGCCATAGAGTCATGTACCATTAAAGGAAAATTATTGCGTAGGTTCATTATTCAAACTTTCACTTCGATCGCATGAATACGACACAAGAAATAAAAACTTAATTTAAAAATTCGCACAGCCGCCATCATGAGATTATGTAAACAATTGAACTATATTAGATACCAGTGCATTACAATGTGCATAAACATTTCCTGTACCAGATTTCATTGCGTTTGGAACATTAAATCGCGAGATAGGTCTATTTAAAATTTTCTAATTCGCTTGGCCGCTATGTTCGTTTTGTAGTTAACCGGTTTTGAATGTCTTATAGACGAACTTCCAGTAGTGCACTTTATCTTCCTACAAAATTTCAGGTTGATACCGCTAATAGTTTCAGAGATATAGAATGCCGGTGAAATATCTTGCACAGCCGCCATCTTTTGGTTATGTAAACAATTGAACGAAGTTAGATGTCGGTGCATTACAATGTGTATAAACATATACTGTACCAAGTTTTATTGCGTTTGGTTGGTAAAATCGCGAGAATCGTCTATTTAAAAGTCGCAAATTCGCGTGGCCGCCATGTTGGTTTTGTAGTTACCAGTTTTTCAAAAGTCACATAGGTGAACTTCTAGTAGTTCCCTTTATCACCGTAATAAATTCCAGGGTGATATCGGGAATAGTTTCGGAGATATTGAATGCTGGTGAAATATTTCACACAGCTGCCATGTTGGATTGGTGAGACGTAACAAAATTTGAAGGGCACGGTCGAGGTCGCCCGGAATAGTGCTATGAACTTACCGATTTTCATTGAAATCGCTCTTGCCGTTTAGAATTTATTAGGGGGAACACACACACACCTCACACACACACACACGCACACACACACGGAACCTAACTACTTAAATCTGGCGCTCTTCGAACATTTTAAATTCAAATTATCCTCAAAGCCAATCAACGCCTGTGTTTTGCGACGGCAGGTGCTACCAATCCTTTATCCGTGCAAGTGACCATTATTTGTGCCATATACTTTCAGTAACTGCATACGTTAATATGTTGGCAGTATGTACTGTACATTATTCAACTGTTTACTAGTTCTGATTATCGTCACTCAAACAAGAAGCAGTGGTGAATGATTGACGCGCATGCGCATGAACAATTTTTCCGTGGCGTTACTTCTCGGCGTTGGGAAGCCAAGGTATTCCAAGATGTAATTTTGAACGGTGTGGACGTGTCTAGGGGTTTGGCCCCTAGACTTTGTTCCTTAGGGAACATGAAGCTTCAGGTAAAGCGTCGGAACTTAAAAGCCAGTGATCTCGATAGAAAGATAACCTAAAATCTCCAAAAAAGGATCAATTGAATAAACTATGTGAACACTTAACTTGCGGAGATTTGTGTCGTGGATCTCCATTTGCGTCGATTCCAAAAACTTTACTTTTTTGCGTTGCATCGTCTAGTTTCTATTCGATTTTATGTAGCAGGTTTTATTTGATCAGTGTGGGCCCATAATTCTGATATTAGGCCTAAAGTCACTTTCTTTTCTTATTTTGTACCCTATGTCTTTTCAAAACGATGCCAATTTTAAGTTTTAGGACGCATTCCTAAGCAAGCATTATCATAGAAATAAGTGTAACTTGTTTTTTGAATTGTGTTCTATTTTGGATCTATGGTTTAGTGGTTTTTTTTTCCTTTACCATTGCCTTTGTTGCCGGGCAATTCTCTTTTGTTTTTCGAGCCATGATGTTTGTAATTTTTGATTGTCGTAACAATATAAATGTGGCCATGCTCTATGAGCAAACGTTGTTTATGATTCGCGCTAACTTAATCGTAAAAGTAATCTGTTTAACGAACGGATTTTGGTTCCGTGAGATTTGATTAGGTGTTGCTACAACTTTGGAGAACATTTCGTGTTCGAGAAAAGTATCTATGCCTTTTAATGGTTCAAATATGATGTATCCTAAAACAGGATCTTTCACATGGCTTTGTCGCCATTGGTATTTGGTAAAAAGCATGTCTTGCTAACTAATGTCGGTATATCCTATCCGAAATTGGCCTAGCTCCGTAATACTCAAGCGAGTTAAATTGTTCATGCTTCCTTTACGGCTTGATTTTCTTGCCTGAGTTTTGTGAGATTTAATTCACTTCATGAAATTTTGGGATTATATCCGATCACAGTTTGGTGTTTGGATCAGTGATGTTATCGTGGTGAGTTCTCCTGCTTGTTCTCTCTCGATTTCATTAAATTTTTATTTCTTCGGGATTTATTTTCCTCTCCTGGATCTGCTCATCCGTGTGAATAGTAACGTGTTCCTTACTTACCCGTGTCCGGGATTTTTCTTTTGCTTCCATGGCTCTGGTCGTTAAAGATCATATCTTTTAAATCACTAGTGGGGTTCCTTAGGGTTTTCCTGTGTGCATTTGTTATTTGATAATTTTAAATATGAGGTTATGTTTCATACATGTATTGTTCTTCAAGAACCAACTTGCAACCTACTGTAATTGTTTTCTCAAATATATCTTTATTGTTGAAAAAATGAAAATCCACAGCCTGCTTCCAGTCTCCGACTGGGTCAGGAATGGAATGAATGAAGCCCCCATCTAGCGGCGAGGATATGGACTGTGCCGGCTGCCGAGGCCTGACGCACTCCTCTGGGGCAATGATTAAATGAATGACCGATGAAATGAAATGATAGTGGAGAGTGTTGCTGGAATGAAATGTTGACAGGAAAAACCGGAGTACCCGGAGAAAAACCTGTCTGCCTCCGTTTTGTCCAGCTCAGATCTCACATGGAGTGACCGGGATTTGAATCACGGACCCAGCAGTGAGAGGCCGGCGTGCTGCCACCTAAGCCACGGAGGCTTGCTATCTTTATTGTTCATGTTTTTTAATTATTCTCTCAATAGTTACGGCATATCGCCGCGGATTTGGGTTTAAGGGTTCAGGCTTCTCTCAACGGACATCCTGTCCGATAGTCCTCATCTAAGGGTGTTTCGATCTGCTCCAGGCTTCGAAGTCGGAATCCCAACCAGGGGTTACGGCCTCGAAGTAGTAAGGGGTAGGTTCGGGACAGAGTTGACTGTACCAGCACCCAAAGTGAAGAAAGAATTGGTGGAAGAGCAAGGAAAGGAGAGGATGGAGAATGAAGGAAGTGTAGTAGGAGTGGAGGGGGGTAACGTTTCTTGAATGAGAAACCATCACCCCCTTCCACAAGCAGGAAAAGAGTGATTCACACTTCCTAATGTTATCACAGCAATTAACATTCCACAGCGGGATTAAAAACAACAAGACCGCTTTCTTCTTCTGTTCATCATCATTAGCATAATAAAACCAGTGTTAATTATATAGCGCCACTAAAACAGAAGAGAGGCGTCACATCGTGTCAAAGGTTTAATAGGTCATTTCGTATTGTGTTAGGCTTATATCTACTCTTGAGATTTGTTTGAACAAAGGGAAGTTATTCTGTGGACGTCGAAAATAACCAGCACATTCTCAGGCGGTAGTAAAAAATCGGCATGAGATGGATCTTCATCCCCTTACAAGTTTATCTCGCCCAATAGGAGGGCGTTTGCTTGAGGGTAAATGGGATTTAAACAGGAGATGTTAGTTAATTAATGTTGTTTTAAGAGGCGGAACAGTGAGGTCATCTGCCCCTGTTAACACAGATTGAGTTGTATGTAGAATAAATTAAAATTTAGTAGTGAAAGCCTAAATATGTATATGGCCTAAAAATAAATAAATAAGTAAAATAAAACCAATAATAATAATAATAAACACAATTTAAGGAAAAACAAAAATCAGAATTTCGAAAAAGAACAAGGCTTTGAGTCAATGTACACTTGAAAATTTAGACTGCTGGCCCTAACCCACTCTCACTTCTAAAGCGGATGACGAGATCAGCAGCCATCGCGTCATCGGCTAATATAAGTTTGAGTGTCATCTGCAAACCAAGGTTTATTCGTAAGTCAGCAAGATCCATACACTCGGTTAAAATGTGGGCCACGGTACAAAGTGGGGGTCTTCCCTTCTCATCAGATAAGAGTGGGGGGATCTTGTATGACCTATCCTAACCCTACACAAAATGTTCGTGACCGGAAAGAGTAGTTCCCTTGATCGCTCTCAGTTTACTGGGCAGTGGGTTAGCTAGCCACTGACTCTCCAAAAAGCCAGAACTTGTAGGCTTAACTGAGAGCGAATATCTCTAGCAGGTACCTCCATTGGTCGAGATGGTAGTGATACCGCCTCTTTAGCAGCTTGATCAGCTAACTCATTTCCCGCAATTCCCATGTGGCTTGGAAGCCACAGAATGGTGATTCGAGTGTCAGCGTGGCACAGCCCGGCTAGTAGGTCGTGGATTCGCTGCACTAGGGGGTGTTGCGGGAAACATGTAGCAATTGATTGCAACGAACTCAAAGGGTCGGTACACACTAGAAAGTGGATTCGTGCATCCTGTAGTGCAAACTGCAGAGCTTCATAGATGGCAACGAACTCCGCAGTAAACACACTACAGGCCTCAGGCAAAGAGATCTTGGTATTTGCACCATCAATAACGTAAGCACAACCCACCTTCTCGTCCACCTTCGAACCATCCATGTAGAGAATGCCAGCGTCCGGAAATTGGTGAACTATGCTGTGGAACTGCCTCCGGTAAACAGAGGCAACCGTATTCACCTTAGGACCTCGGTGAAGATCTAACCGAATTTCCAGACGCGGGACTTGCCACGGTGGCACCTCGCTAGATGTCCGGATCATACAGGGACCTACAGCCACTCCTATTTCAGTACACGAGCTATCATGTCTAATACCAACCGGCCGAGTGGCACGAGGCCGCTTGGCGTACCCCTGGTGGTTTTGGGTACCGAAGAGAGCTTGATAGGTCGGGTGTTGCGGCATTTGACGCACATTGGCAGCTTATGCTAAAAGCATATGTTGGCGTCTATAATTTAAAGGTGGAACACCCGATTCGGCGAGTAGGCTGGGTATCGGGCAGGACTGGAAGGCACCGGTAGTTAGCCTAACGCCACTATGGTGGATACTGTCCAGCATTTTCAAGGTTGCCGGCCTTGCTGAACCGTATGCCGCAGAACCATAGTCTAGCAGGGACAGGACGAGGGCTTGGTAGTACCGTAGCAGCACCGCACGGTCATCCCCCCACGTAGTGTCACTAAGAAACTTGAGCATGTTCAGTTTCCTGAGACACGTCATTTTTAATTGCCGTATATGGGGCTGCCACGTTAATTTGCTATCCAAATGGAGCCCCAGGAAGCGATAAGTGTCAACCAACGGCAACGCAGCATCCCTGAGATGTAGTTCAGGGTGTAAATGTAGCCCCCGGAGCCGACAAAAATGGACGACGGATTGGTGATCTTCATGTTTCTAAGTTTGTGTGTGATTTCCTCAATTTCCTTTTGTAGAGTCACAGGCTTGTGCATTGCTAGCGTTAGTGTCATGTTGCTAGCTTGCAATTTGGAATAATCCTGCCAACGTGTGGCGTATTCCTGCGTGAGTCTCATGTACTCGTTCCCAAACTGCGTACCCCCTGTTTGCATTTCTATGCGTTCTGTTGTGAGTTTGAAGTATTCCCCGCGTAACTGGTTGTGTTGTTCGTGTAATCGATAGTGTGCCCTGTTGAGCTGCGCACATATGGTGCCGCTTTTGGATTTAATTTTATCTTCCTGTGCGTATTCCTCGTTCGTATGTACGTAGGCTTTCAGGATCCTGTTGTACTGAGTCTTTAGGAGTTCCTGTACTTTGCGCAAATGCGACTGTATGGCCTGAATCATTTGGTGGTTTGCTATCAGTTGCTGATAGGCATGTATATTCCTGAGCATGGACTTGCGTGCTAGTGTTGTCATGTTGATTTTCAATGGCTCCGGACAGTGTATATATGTTGTGGGTGTATTTAAATGTGTGACTGTAGAGGGGCTATACTTTTCCTAGTTTCTTTCAACCTCTAGAAAGGAAAATGTATGCGAAATCAGTTGAACCCGTTTAAGTGTGGCTTCGTCTTAAGGCAAGTATCTGTTATTATAGCAGAGGGTCCTGTACTCAATGGTACCTTGTGGTTCCCTTTCTATATTTTGGGGCGGGGGCGGGGGCATATTAAATAGTGTATCTAGTATTCGGGGCATGCCTATTCGCTTACGGATAATTAACTCACGAAAATTTTTTCTGCCCTGGGGTGCTTGGCTTTTGCAAGAGGGTGCCAGTGACCGTACCACAGAGTTCGTTGTCTGAATCTCCTAAAACGTGGTACCTGGTGGTGTATTCTTTGAATACACGGTACCTGAGATATAATGTCTACTGCTCCTTGCATGTTCATTTCTTTCTTCCTCTTTGCCAAACACCAACAGTGATCTTCTGTTTTCTCCTTGATGGGCAAATCTCTTACGTCTTCATAAGTATGTTTCAGATATATAACTTCTGTGACCCACCTAGCGTCATCTAGTAGCGAACCTCTGAAGCTACTCAATTCCTCATCGTGCAAGAGGACTTACATATCCATCTGGCCACCAGATCTTGTTACTATCGTCAGCTATTTTCTCCTTGAGCAAGAGGACTACGTTTACTGTTTCACTCACCATGCTGCGCTAATATCGCCTACTATCAATTCTTAGAAGACCATCCATCAAGAAGAAAATTTATTTTTGATAAGTTGGTTATGCTGATATGTATACCTTTTGTTTCCTACCCCCACTCTCTCCCCTTCCTAGGACCTTCCGTGCTTCGTTGAGCTGCTCTCACTTCTCCGTCTGCAGTTGACTCGTTCAGTCAAAGCTCTGCTCGAGCTTGCCTCCTCAAACCAAGAGGCTCACCCTCTTTTACGCCATGTTGGCTAAGTAATCATCAACGGAAACTTCGACTTCAACATGAAATCAAGATGAGTACCATTTTTAAAAAGTTTTAACCTCATCTTCATGGTTTTAACTTCCAAGTGTTTTTAATTATAATTTATAGGCAGTGTGAAATTATTTACTTTGGGGCAATAATCATTCTTCGTGGGATTTGCCATGTTGAGCTTTTGCTTGTATAAGCCAATCTTACTAAAACAGAGCTTTTCTTAAGCTATTCAAACGAGAAATCCTCTCGCTACGTGGGATATTATCTAATACCCGCTGTCTATAATTATAAAGCTAGTTCCGCCGTTGGATTTTCTCAACCCCATTTTCTGCTAAGGTCGTTCTGGAACCTTCGAGATCTTGTTCTCTATCTGCGAGTCTTGCCGTCAAGTGTTGTTCACGCACTTGTGAAAATGCTAGTTAAAATGAGGAATCTTCCTTATAAATTTTTGCAATAGCTAACTTTCCTCCACCGCTGGAACCTCTAGAACCTTCTATGGCGCATTTAATTGTAAATCACAACTTTTTCAAGAAATAGACTCTCACCTATATAGTGCAATCAGTTATTTCCATAATTGTAATAACTTTTTTTTCTCATAAACTTCAGTGTTTCTATAGTGAACTTTGCATCCATCTTCATTGACTACAGTGATAAACAGTGCTTGCTCCACGTTTCTACCGCGTCGCGATCGTCCGGTTATATTAAATACGGCCATAAACATTGATCCTATATCCCAATGATCTTTCCTCAACCTTCTACTAACAACCATTATTAATAAAATTGAAACTTTTCTATAAGGTGTCACTCACGAGGTGCCCTTCCAACTTTGCTAGTTTAACATTAATTAAATTCTGCATAATTGCTTGTGTGATACAAGTTTTAAATTCACGTTGTTCCTCACTTCAAAAGCAGGGAAAACAATTCTCTCAACTCTTGAGTGAGTTATTTTTTGGTCTCGCTAAATGAAAACTGCCTCATTTAACTTGCGAGTCTTATTCAAAGTATAAGAGGTCTAGAACCTTCCTTCTGATTAACTTTTCAGGTTCACAGTAAGTGACCTGCTCTCTTTGTATAATTCTCATAAAATAATTCTGTTTAAATATAAGAAGTTGTAGGAACTTCCTTTTTATTCTTTAAGTTTTCTATTTTGTTATCTTCGAAGTTGTTATTCTCGTTAGAATGTTCTTTCGGAGGTTTCTTATAGTACGCTGCCTGTACTCCTGTAAATGTTAAAACTTTAATTATTCCATTTTTCATATTTTATTAAATCTTTCCAAGATTTTAATACAAGGTTTAAAAATCTTAAAAAATTGTCATTTGCCTGGAGCAATTTCTGAACGTTGTTGGAGGTCTGCGACCCCAAATTGTTAACTACATAGAACATATTTATTTGTTAAAGTTACGCTTCTTTGAATTGTTAAATAAATTAAATATTTGTTTTTGGATTCATCATTTCTCTGATACTACAGTTAGGCAGGATCCTGGCTTTCCTGGCTCTTCCTAGGTTTATGCCCTCGTTAACACTTAATAGAGCTTTTACTATTTGTCTGGCCAGACCATCACCCTTCCCTATAGTACTTTCATTCGTGCTTGGGAGGAAATACACTACAGGCTCTCTCTGGCAAACTGCCCAAGTCTTAGCTGCGGTTCCCGTCAGCTTCGACCAAGCTCGTACCTACTTTAGGTATCCGAGAGTTAATTTCCATTGGCAACTGCTTCTAAGGGTATTTAAAGCTCAACTTATTAATTTTGTGGGACTCTCCTCCTATTTTTCTATCCTTCTTTTTCAATCCCAAATCTACTTCCTTCTCTCAATCATCTTCCCTTGGTGGGTGGGTTATTCCTCAGCCTATAATCTACCCACCTGGCACCTCCACCACTTGTTTTGCCCTTTACGGGGGTAGAACTAGGGGGTGAGTGGGTGTGAAGGGTGATTTAAACTGTCAGTCTCTCAGCGAGAGATAGAGAATCTGAAGGTGTCGGGGAAGTGGGCGAAGCTCTATGATTTAGCGGTTATAATAAAGGGGTGATTCCTAGACGGAAGTTACATTAGCGAACAAGGAGCAATGACGCGCGTGACGGGCAAAGTTAGCAGAGTGCTAATAATAATAATAACGCTGATAACGCAGTATAACTGAGTGTACACAAGTGGCCCGCGTGAAGGACAATGTCAATTACGGTAAACAAATTGGTATCGCCTACGAAGCGATTTATAAGTGAGCCAGTAAATTGTAATGTGTGGAAAGGGGGCAGGCTGTGTGCAATGAAATAATAAATAAACAGGAAAATTATAATAAATGTGATTGTTTATTGCAGGGCTTGCAATTTAGTGTATTAGCTTCCCTAAATGTAGGGATAGCTCAACAATGGGAATGCAGTGTTTTACGAATTGAACAGGTATGGTGATAGGGTAGGAGTTAACAGTATGTGGGACACCTGAGATACACTCCCCTGGTACTCTTGGAGTCGGTTGTCAATCGAGCAGCACTATGTGGTAACAGACAATCTCCCTCTGAGTGGGGGATCTATTTAAATGTTTTGATGTGCTGACCGTTGTTAAATTGCCACATTGCTGTTCTAGTAAACAGTTCCTGTGTATTTGTTGCTGGATGTAGCAAGCGCTTAGGCAAGAGCTGTAGCACGGTCCTGCCAGCTTGGTGTGAAAATAAGTGTGTTGCTGGTGTTGTTGCTTGCAACTTTGGGATGGCTTTAAGGGGGAAGTATCGAGTCTTGAGCAGATAGGTGTAGATGGCGTAGATGATAGGGGTGTAATTGTAGATGTTTGAAGACAATTATAGATGTCTGGAGAGTAGAGTTAGTTGTAGATTAGTTGTAGATTTATAGGTATATGTAAATGTAGGCTATCTCTTAAGGACATTATATGTCCATAAAGGTACAACAGGAACGTGATACCGATTCCCAAGGCTGAAAAGGATCCCAAGTTTGTAAGCAGCAATAGGCCTACTTGTCTGACAAATGGCCTATGTAAGCTGCTGGAGAAGATGGTGAACCGTTGACTGGCGTGGTTCTTGGAGGAGAGAGGTCTCCTGTCTGAATACCAGTGTGGATTTCGCTCTCATAGGTCCACCACTGACCATTTGGTGCGACTTGAGAGCGCCATACAGGAGGCATTTTTCCGAAAGCACCACCTAGTCACGGTTTTATTTGACCTCGAGAAAGCTTACGACACCACATGGTGCTACGGGATCCTTTCCACCCTTCACAAGTGGGGGACTCCGTGGTAATCTACCGATTTTCAATGCGAATTTCATGTCCGTCCGACTCTTCCGTGTAAGGGTCGGTAGGACATTATCGCAATACTATACTCAAGAAAATGGAGTTCCTCAGGGTTCTATGCTGAGTGTCACCTTGTTCGCGATTGCCATACATGGCTTTGTTGCTGCCACCGCCGGGTAAGCGGTAGTTCCAGCGCTGTATGTAGACGATTTAGCTGTGCATTACAGCTCTGGAAGTATGGCAGTCGTGGAACGGCAATTGCAGCTAGCTATCGACCAGGTCGACAGGTGGTCTCACGACCGGGGTTTTCGTTTTTCGGCAGCGAAAACGTCCCTCGTCCATTTTTGTCGGCTCCGGAGGCTACATTTACACCCTGAACTACATCTCAGGGATCCTGCTTGCCGTTGGTTGACACTTATCACTTCCTGGGGCTCCATTTTGATAGCAAATTAACGTGGCAGCACCATATACGGTAACTAAAAACGACGTGTGTCAGAAAACTGAACATGCTCAAGTATCTTAGTGGCACTACGTAGGGGGCTGACCGTGCGGTGCTGCTACGGTTCTACCAAGCCCTCGTCCTGTCCCGGCTTGACTATGGTTCTGCGGCAACAGTTCAGCAAGACCGGCAACCTTGAAAATGCTGGACAGTATCCACCATAGTGGCGTTAGGCTGGCTACCGGTGCCTTCCGGGCCAGCACGATACCCAGCCTACTCGCCGAATCGGGTGTTCCACTTTTAAATTGTAGACGCCAACATATGCTTTTAGAATATGCTGCCAATGTGCGTCAAATGCCACAACACCCCGAGCTATCAAGCTCTCTTCAGTACCCAAAACCACCAGGGATACGCCAACTGGCCTCGTGACACTCGGTATTAGACTTGATAGCTCGTGTACTGTATGATACGGACACCTAGCGAGGTGCCTCCGTGGCAAGTTCCGCATCCGGAAATTCGGTTAGATCTGCACCCAGGTCCTAAGTTCCACAGCATAGTTCTCCAATTTCCGGACGCTGGCATTCTCTACATGGATTGTTCGAAGGTGGACAGAAAGTGGGTTGTGCTTACGTTATTGAAAGTGCAAATACCAAGATCGCTTTGCCTGAGGTCTGTAGTGTGTTTACAGCGGAGCTCGTTGCCATCTATGAAGCTCTGCAGTTTGCACTACAGGATGCACGAATCCACTTTCTGCGGGAAATGAGTTAGCGGATCAAGCTGAAAAGAGGCGGTATCACTACCACCTCGACCAATGGAGGTACCCGCTAGATAAATTCGCTCTCAGTTACGCCTACAAGTTCTGGCATTTTGGGAAAGTCAGTGGCTAGCTGACCCACTGCCCAGTAAACTGAGAGCGATCAAGGGAACTACTCGCGTGTGGCGGAGCTCTTTCCGGTCACGGAGAGAGTCCGTCATTTTGTGTAGGCTAAGGATAGGTCATACAAGAGCCACCCACTCGTACTTGATGAGAAGGGAAGACCCCCCACTTTGTACCTGAGGAGCCGTTTTCACCGTGGACCACATTTTCACCGAGTGTGTGGATCTTGCTGACTTACGAAGAAACCTTGGTTTGCAGATGACACTCAAACTTATATTAGCCGATGACGAGGTGGCTGATGATCGCGTAATCCGCTTTATAAGTGAGAGTGGGTTACGGCCAGCAATCTAAATTTTCCAGTGTAAATTGACTCAACGACTTGTTCGTTTTTGAATGATAATTTTTTGTTTTTCCGTAATTTTTGTTCATTTTTATAATTTTTATTTTAATTTAATATTTTGTTTGTGTTTTATTAATTTTAGATCTTTTTAAATTGAGGTGTCCACCTCAAAATTTTAATTTCAATTCCAAATTTGTATTTCTTTAATCTGTATTAAGAGGGGCAGATGACCTCGTAGTTCCGCCCCTTTAAACGCCAATAACTAACTAACTAACTAACTCAAACACAAAAGAAGTGGCAGTTGACTTCGCTGTTCCACCCCTTAAAACAACGATAACTAACTAATATGCAGAACGATCATAAATTATCTATAGGCCTATTTGGGAAGCTCATTCAAATGGGGATATAGTCTTTCCGTTTGGCCATTATATCCTGAGGATTAAGGGGCTTCTTGGAACTCAACTGACTAACGACACTCACTCACCCTCGCGACCCAATCGCCGGACCGGCCGGTGGCGAACTATGACTCACTGGTGCTGTCCCACAGGACTAAAACTTTTTTTGTTTCAGGTTTAAATTTACAATTGTCATGTTTTTTTTTTGGTATTCTACATAAAATTCTAAAGAAAATGAGTCCCAACGCGACTGAAATGCCTCATATCCACGGTCTGATCGTCGGTCAAAACATTTTTCTTTTCTTTATTTGTTTGAAATTTTAAAATTAGTAGGTGCAATACAATAATAAATGAAATGTAATAAACGACAGTTTCTTCTTTCTTCCGAATTTGGCCGCCTGTGGACCGCATGGAACCTAAGGCTTTCTGGTTAATCTCCTCTTCTCTTCCCAAAACCTCTTCATTCGTTCACTTCTGATCTTTCGCTCCTCCTCGGATATTACCAGTTTGGCTCTAATTTTAGGTGTTTTCTCCTCGAACATCTTGATGTTGTCAATTCGGTTTCTGAACTCTTTTCTGTTGTGGATCACATCCACTGTGAGTCCACTTTCCTTGGCGTCTCTTTTAACCTCTTCTACCCACTTAGTTGTAGCCTTCAGCTCTGTAATATACATGAATATCCTCTTAGTCAGTCGGTTCTCGTCCATTCTCACCAAATGTCCGTAGAATTTCAACCTTCGCTTCCGCATTGTGACAGAGGTCATCATTTCTTCTGTTCTTCCATGTCCCGTCAGCAGTTTTCTGTGGTCCTAAAATTTTCCGCAAAATTTTCCTCTCCTTTTTTTTCCAGTTCCTGAAGATCCCCTTTTTTATTCAGTGTCAAGCACTCCGAGGCGTACAGTTTAATATGTAAGAAGTCCGATTTTGGACTCATTTTCTTTAGGACTTTATGTTGAACTCAAAAAACTTGAAAATTGTAAATATTAAACTTGAAATAAGGAAAAAGCTAGTGCTGTGGAACAGCGCCAGTAGGTGAGTCAGTGACGTGAGCTGAGTTCCGAGAAGTCTCTTCATTCCCTGGGTATCATGGCCAAACGAAAAGGTCGAACATCAATTCCCCTCGATTTTCCTTAATTCCACTCGGTCCTCCAAGGGACCCAAAAATTAGTTCTTCAACTCCGCTCAGGCTTTGGCAAGGGGTCGGCAAACGGGTTATCCCCAATGACTAGAGGCCGTATTTTTAGCCTATTTTCAATTTTGAAAAAATAGGCTTATGAGATCACCTTTTGTCCGTGTGTGTGTGTGTGTGCGTGTGTGTGTGTGTGTGTGTGAGGTGTGTGTGTGTGTCCCCCTAATAAAATCTAAACGGCAGGAGCGATTTCAATGAAACTCGGTAAGTTCATGGCGCTCTTCCCGGCGACGTCGACCGTGCCCTTCAAATTTTGTTACGTCTCACCAATCCAACATGGCGGCTGTGCGAAATATTTCACTAGCATTCAATATCTCCGAAACTATTACCGATATCGCCCTGAAATTGTGTACTGTGATAAAGGGCTTTACTAGAAGTTCACCTATGAGACTTTCAAAAACCTAGTTACTACAAAACCAACATGGCGGCCAAGCGAATTTGAGACATTTAAATAGACTTTTCTCGCGATTTAACTACCCAAACGTAATGAAACTGGGTACAGCAATTGCTTATAAACATTGCAAAGCACTGGAGTCTAATTTAGTACAATTGTTTACATAACCTCAAAATGGCGGCTGTGCGAAATATTTCACTGACATTCTATATCTCCGAAACTATTACAGATATCACCCTGCAATTTTGTACGGTGATAAAGGGAACTGATACAAGTTTACCTATGTATATTTCATAAACCTGTAAAGTACAAAACGAACATGGCGACCATGCGAATTTGAAATATTTTAATAGACTTTTCTCGTGATTTAACTCTCTGAGCGCAGTGAAATGTGGTACAGTAAATGATTTTGCAGATTGTAATGCACTGCCATCTAATTTAATTCAATTGTTTACATAACCTCAAGATGGCGACTGTGCTAAATTTTAAAATTATGTTTTTATTTCTTGTGTCGTAATCATGCGATCGAAGTGAAAGTTTGAATAATGAACCTAGGCAATAATTGTCCTTGAATGGTACATAACTCTATGGCCTACACATATAACAATCCTAAATGGCGAGCTTCCGAAATATTTAGACGGTTCTCAATATCTATGAATCTTTTACAGCAACCAAACAGATTTTTTTAATGTTCATAGAGACTATGAACATATATTCACCTATAGGACTTCGAGTAACCTGGTGAGCACAAATCCAACATGGCGGCGACGCGAAGTATAAATATTTAAATGGACGTTTCTCGCGAATTAACTATCCGAGTGCCGTGAAACGTTGCACGTTAAATGCTTATACAAATGTTGATCCACTGGCATCTAATTTATTTCAATTGTTTGCATAATCACAAGATGGCTGCTGTGCGTAATTTTTAAATCTCGTTTTTACTTCCTGTGTTCTAATCATGCGATTGAAGTTTGAATACCGCACGTACACAATAATCTTAATGTAATAGTACAAAAATAAAAATCCAACCTGGCGACCATCTGAAATATTTAGACGGTTCTCAATATCTACGAATCTGTTACAGCAATTAAACTGAAATTTTGTATGTTGATAGAGGCAATTAACATGAGCAGGATATATGAAAATAGGCTGTATAGTTCTTCACGGAACTACTTGTTTGGTAATAGCGATACGCGCGAACTTTTTTCATATCGTCTTTCTTGCCTATATATGACCTTCTAGGTACTTAAAGTAGCGTATGTTAGCAAAATGAACTCGCGAAATATCACGAAATCTGATTTATTTCGCGAATTTCACAAATAATCACGAAATATACTCCCACTTTGTACGAAAAATGTTAAATATTATCGATAAAGCTATCCAATAAACGTTTAAATGCTTCTGAGGAATTGACCGTCGTGGTTTCCTTCTCATTTCATTGATAAGCTGCATATTCTCTACACAAAGGCCACAAAGCAGGAAGTGCGTGTATTCAGTTCCGCGGTATCGATATCTGCTATCAATTACATCAAATGGCGTTGTGATCGTCGATACAGCAGTGCGAGTTCGCGACTGATAAAACTTTATCGGCAAACATCCAGCATTTAAGTGTAAAAATGCCAAAACCGGAAGTCTCAACAGTTTTCTCGAGGGCCGAGGAATACAACAGCGAGGGGTTCTACGTATTTGACGCTTTAAGAAAGATTCTTATGTGTAAATACTCCAATGCTCGTATTCAGTGGGAACGAAAATACACGTGCGATAAACATTGCAGGGATTCAGAAACGCATAAAGCTGGGTTTTCCTAGGTCCGGAAGCGGAGAGAGGAGTCGGCTCTCCTCTGGTCATATGTCATTTTAATGGTACTGTTTTCCTAGAAGCGGAGCGGACCGCCGCTTGACGAGCGGAACTCGCTCCTCCGCGTTCCTCTGCTCCGAGAGCAGACGGGTCCGCTGTCGTCTGGCGGAGTGGCTGGACGTCTGTACAAGTTGCGTGTAGTTTTATTCAATTGTATCCCTTGTGTGTGCACCATGAGTGTGTGTCGGTTTACTGCTTTCTGTTATAAACCTGCGATTTCAGTTCTTCTACATCTTTTATTTCTTGGTATAGATCATAGAACTCGTTTAAGGTCTATCGAAAGTACTGTTTGATTCTAATTTCGTCATCAATTAAATGGTTATTTATAAGAATTTTAAACACTCCCTCATTTTCACGCGTATTAAATATGTAACTTGCACATTTTCGAACCTTCAATAAATGCAGTAGTGACTCTTCCTCCTCCTCTTCCAAGTGTAATAAAATAGAAAGTCTAGATTCCACGTCCATACCGACCTCACCTTATCAGTCCTAGTATACAAATGAGCAACCGTTCCGCTCTCCGCCAGAGGACAACTCCGCGTCTAGGAAAACACAATTCAGCTAGCTGATGACTCACGAGCGGAGAGCCGACTCCTCTCTCCGCGTTTCGCTCTCCGCTTCCGCGCCTAGGAAAACCCAGCTTAAAAACAGGAAGAGAGAAGGAAATTAACATAATAATTCTAAGCGGTTAATAACATTCGGCGATACTCTACACATCGCAAAGACGATGAAAAAACCCTGATCACATACTTTTTTTCATTCATTCATTCATTCATTTATTTGCAGTGGGGGTGTGTCCCCCGGTGGCAAATTGGATATAACTTACATAACAAATAAATAATTATACATAACAATTCAATAACAATTATACAACAATTAAATTGGAGTATTTACACAAATAGTCAGTCTTTTCTTAAACACACCTATATGTTTGGGAAAAGGCTCTAAGACTGCGGCAGGTAGAGAGTTCCAGTTATCAATGGCACGGTTTACAAAAGAATATTTACCATAATTTGTTCGCTGTGGTCGGCCCTTAACTTTGAAAGGATGATCGCTCCTACCCATGTAAGTGGGCTTTCCCAATCGTTTGCTAAGCTCACCCCATGCTGGTTGATTTGTACACGTGTTGTACATAGCGCAGAGTCTAGATTTCATCCTCCTAGCCTCCAGTGATTCCCACCCAAGTTTCCTTAACATACGGCTCACACTGCTCCTGGGATTAAAGTCACTGAGCACAAATCTAGCGGCCTTTCTTTGTACCATTTCCAACTCATTGATGAGCCCTACGTGATATGGATCCCAAAACACCGAGGCATATTCCAGAATAGGTCCTACAAGTGACAAATAGCCTAATTCTTTAGCAGAGGTACTACTTCCTTTTAATACCCTCATTACAAAGTGCAGGGTTAGATTTACCCCATACTATAAGAAGATTTCAGAAGGAACATCGATCATTATGGCAAATTATTTCGCAAAATACCCACGGAAATAGTGTCAGTTTTAACACCGAAATCAACAGTTTTATTTCACCAAATTATAAGGCCCTTACCAATGACGTAAACAAATGTCATATCTCTCCTGCTCGTATACCAAGGGCCGGGTCCAAATATTTAGGGGCGGAAAAGAGTTTCATCTAATGTTTTTTGTATGGTTTGAAATGAAGTAAACATTTATGTGATTTTAAAATGCTGATTTTTCATATTTTAATAAATTTCCTGTCCATATTTTTAATTAACAACAGTGATTAATATCTAGTTCTTTATGTATTATGTATATATATCTGATTTAACGAATGAGCGGACTTGACTTCAGAGCGCTTGACCGATGGCGTGGTGGTGTTCGCAAGACATTGTTGTGCCTTTGGTCAACCGCTCTGATGTCAAGCCCGCTCATTCGTTGAATCATTATAACGTACTGTATATGGGAGAAAATACAAGTGATATAAAATTAATCATAATATTCTTTTAAATAAGTCTGCCAAGTTTTCTATTTTTTTTCTACAAATTTTATGCAATGTTTTTAACATGTGCATAATTAAATGTTTGTATGTTTTTAACCTAGTCAGCCATTATAAAATTAAATTAAGATAATAATAGGTGTATAATTTGTACCTAAAAAATACTTTCAATATCAGGTGCAGATGCTGAAAATACTGTTTTCCTGCCTAGAACGGAAAAATCAGCTGCATTCCCACACAAAAAATTTGTTATGAATTTGAACTCTAATAGAGATAGGCTTGTTTACCGTAAGAGCTATTCGGATTTAAGATATCGTCTGCACACCACTTTTTCTATGCAATCATCTCGTCTGTTCTTATCAGTTCACAAGTGATAGCAAATTGTTAAACGAAGAGTAGACTAAGTAACAACAAAAAGTTAGACAATTCTACTCTATGTTTTGAAATTAGCTGTTCCACTTATTTTAGTAAACTTAACACGTAGTTCCGTGAAGAACTATACAGCCTATTTTCATATATCCTACTTATGATAACTGCAACTATCAACATACTACATTCCAGTTTGATTGCTGTAATAGATTCGTAGATATTGAGAACCGACTAAATATTTCGGATGGTCGCCATGTTGGATTATATATATGTATGTCCTAGAGTTATGTACTGTTACATGAAGATTATTAGTACGTGTAGCATTCAAACTTCAATCGCATGATTAGGACACAAGAAGTAACAAGGAGATTTTAAAATTTCGCACAGCTGCCATCTTGTGGTTATGGAAAAAAATGAAATAAATTAGATGCCAGTGGTATAACATTCGTATAATGATTTACTGTACCAAGTTTCACTGCTCTAGGATGGTTAAATTGCGAGAAACGACCACGTGAATATTTATAAATCGCGTCGCCGCCATGTTGAATTTGTGATCACTAGGTTATTTAAAGTCCTATAGGTGAACTTAAATTCATAGCCCCTATGAACATAAAAGAATTCAGTTTGATTGCTATAATAGATTCGTAGATATTCAGAGCCGTATAAATATTTCGGATGGTCGCCATGTTGGATTGATAAATGTATAGGCCATAGCAGGCGCGTGTATTTCCTGGATGCAAGGTAAGCATTGCATACCCAAGCGAAAGAATGACACGTATAATAATTATTACTTTGGTTGACGTGATTTTCCAGTCTTTAGGGCAATTGTTTAAATGTACCACTTCGTGGTGTTTGATGTCTGCTGCGAGTTCCGTTCACAGTCGCTTCTAGCAGCACGATAGCGTGACATGCCATCTTTTGGTATTCCTTCGTACTACATGGCGAGTTGAAAGCATGAGAAGCAATTCTGAAGTTACATACCTACGGCCTGAAAAAAGAATCGGTCAGTTTGTGAAGATTGTGTGTTTACTTGCCCATTATAACTGAAAAAGGTGTGCTAGTGTTTGTGAAAAAGATTTTTTTATATGTTGTGTTTAAATGTGTGTGTATTATACTGTGGTAGGCCGTATTTTCTATATATAGTTCAACGATATGATGTGCAATACAAGGGAGTAGGGTATGCAGTGGACGTTTCTGTTTATACTAGTAGCCGTGAGAAATCTGTAAAAATATGGAGTCGGAACTTGAGTCTAGAGATGACAGCGACAGTGACTGCATAATTTGTGATCTGCGGCAAGTTAGCTTTTCTTCTCGATCATTCGAGAACAAAAAAATAATATTATTTGGAGGTCGTCCGACTCCTCAATTAAATATTAACACAAAAGTGAAAGCTTGTATTCGGCATTTTAATTTAAATCTATACACCAATAACACATGGCTGTGTGGTTGCCCTTCTGTTAACAAATTATATTGTTGGCCTTGTCTTCTTTTCTCGAACGAAAAGAGCATTTGGAATCACGGGGGATACAGTGATATGAATAATATACACAAAGCTTTAAAAAAGCACAGTCTTTCACAAAGTCATCTGCAAGCCGTAATTATGGAAAAGACCTTTGGAAAATCCAGGATTGACCATTTGATAGACGAGCAAAAGAAAATAAGTGACCAGCAACATAACGAACGAGTTCGTAAAAACCGAGATATTATGAAACGTTTCATTGATGTTGTTTGTTTTCACGGCAAACAAGAGCAAGCTTTCAGAGGCCATAATAAAAGTGCAGATTCCTCAAATAGAGGAAATTACGTTGAACTGCTAAATCTAGTTAACAAATATGATGCATTATTGCATAACCATTTAGAGAACTCTAATGTATTCAGTGGCTTATCAAATTTAATTCAGAACGATCTAATAGAATCGGTTTCTAGTGTGTTACTTGCATACATCAAACAAGAAATTTGTACAGCCAGTTTTGTTTCCATAGTACTGGATGAAGCCACGGATGTAAGCAATTTTTCCCAGCTCTCTTGTGTAATTCGTTACGTCGGACCCGATGGTATCTCTAGAGAACGATTTATGGGGTTTAAAAATGTTTCCGAGGATCGGTCAGCGACAGCTCTTCTCGACATTGTTTGCCAGGTAGTTGATGAGTACAGTTGTGGCGAAAAGTTAGTTGCACAAAGCTATGATGGTGCGGCCGTTTTTGCAGGCCATTTGAATGGACTTCAGGCAAAAGTTAGAACATTGTATCCTAATGCCATCTTTGTCCATTGTTTCGTCCACAAATTAAACCTGGTGTTATCTCAGGCAACCTCAAGTATCAGAGACTGCAGGTTGTTTTTTCTTACTTTAAATGGATTATCTTCATTCTTCTCCAAATCAACAAAGAGAAGTCATGCATTAGATGAAGAAATTAGGAAGAGGCTGCCCAGGGTGTCAGCTACGCGCTGGAACTACAATTCACGCTTGGTTGGAACCGTCTCCGAAAATCGTGATCAGCTTATTTCACTATTCGAGAGAATGACTGATCCCGATGAAAAATGGGATCATGAAGCCTTAATAGCTGCCCGTGGATTTTCAGTGTCATTAAAGGATTTTTGCTTTAATTTTATACTCGCCGTATTTTCAAGCATATTTCCTCTGACTGACGTGTTATTTTCCATCTTGCAAAAGAAGTCCCACGATATTGGTTATTGTATTCGTAAAGTAGGAGAACTCAAAATTGAATTTTCAGAAAAAGGGGTCAATTCGAAGAATATTGGGAGAAGACCGTACAAGAGGTAAAGGGCATCTGTGACCCAGATAGTAAGAGACCAAGATTGCACGATGAGCTCGATTCTAAGACATCTCATAAACGTCTGTTTTATGAAATTATAGACACGGTTGTACAACAGCTCAACGATAGGTTTGACAGTTTAGATTCCCTACGATTCTTGGAACTCATCAATCCTGTTAATTCGGACGATAATAAACGAGTGTTCCCAGAAATCGCTTTCGAGTCCCTTAAAGAGAGTTATCCCAATGTATTTGACTTTCTTGCTCTTCGATCACAGCTAATGGCTACGTACACTTCTGGTGACTTACGAGAGAAAAATGTTAATGAACTGCTACTTTTCCTTAAATCTCATCATCTCCACGAAGCGTATGGAGAGGTAGTGCGACTCTGTGAACTTATCTTAGCGATTCCCGCAACAAGTGATTCTGTAGAAAGAAGTTTTTCTGCGCTTAAACGAATAAAGAACTATCCTCGCAATACGCAAGGCCAGGATAGACTTAAAGGTTTATCATTGATATCAATTGAGAAAGATTTACTTTCTGAGCTTCAAAAATTGCCAAACTTCTACAACCAGGTCATCAATGATTTTGCGAAAACCTAGAAGGATTGAGCTTCACTTCAAGTAGATTACATTCCAGGTAACACATTGCTGCTATATTATTATTATGATTATTATTATTATTAGTAGTAGTAGTAATTATGATTGTCGTATGGTAGTGGTATAATTGTTGCAGTAATTTATTCTGAATGCTAATAGTTTAAGAAAAGCCCAAATGAGGAGCAAACACAATTCAACTGCCGGTACCACAGTATGTCTCATATTGTATACCATTGCTTACCCTAAGTAAAATCCCACCACACGCCACTGGGCCATAGAGTCATGTACCATTAAAGGAAAATTATTGCGTAGGTTCATTATTCAAACTTTCACTTCGATCACATGATTACGACACAAGAAATAAAAACTTAATTTTAAAATTCGCACAGCTGCCATCTTGAGGTTATGTAAACAATTGAACTAAATTAGATTCCAGTGCATTATAATGTGTATACACATATCCTGTACCAGATTTCATTGCGTTTGGAACATTAAATCGCGAGGAAGGTGTATTTAAAATTTTCAAATTCGCTTGGCCGCCATGTTTGTTTTGTAGTTAACCAGTTTTTGAAAGTCTTATAGATGAACTTCCAGTAGTGCCCTTTATCTCCGTACAAAATTTCAGGATGATACTGCTAATAGTTTCAGAGATATAGAATGCCGGTGAAATATTTTGCACATCCGCCATCTTTTGGTTATGTAAACAATGGAACGAAGTTAGATGTCGTTGCATTACAATATGTATGAACATATACTGTACCAAGTTTTATTGCGTTTGGTTGGTTAAATCGCGAGAAACGTCTATTTAAAAGTCGCAAATTCGCGTGTCCGCCGTGTTGGTTTTGTAGTTACCAGTTTTTCAAAAGCCACACAGATGAACTTCTAGAAATTTCCTCTATCACCGTAATAAATTCCAGGGTGATGTCGGTAATAGTTTCGGAGATATTGAATGCTGGTGAAATATTTCGCTCAGCCGCCATGTTGGATTGGTGAGACGTAACAATATTTGAAGGTCACGGTCGGGGTCGCCCGGAATAGTGCTATGAACTTACCGAGTTTCATTGAAATCGCTCCAGCCGTTTAGAATTTATTAGGGGGGGACACACTCCTCACACACACACACGCACACACACTCACGGACAAAAGGTGATCTCATAAGCCTATTTTTTCAAAATTGAAAATAGGCTAAAAACGTAAACACTGAAGCAGTGGTTATTGTACTGCTGAAATATAACTGACCACGGTAGGTTATTTTGAGAAGTTATACTTAATTTGTTATCATTATTAGAAGTTATATTAGTTATATTAGAAGCATTGATTATAATCAATGGTAGAAGTGAGCATGGAAGACTTGTGTCGTTCTAAGAATGCATAAGGATAAAGAGACCGCGACCGAGCGGAGTTGAGGGACTCCTCTAGCGACTACCTGGAGTGTCGAGTGGAATTGAGGTAACGCTGGCTACCTGACTGGAATTCCCGAGTGGGATTGATGCCTGCCCAACGAAAAGGTTCAGTGCTATTTCGTCCAGCAACAAATTTCCTTGAAAATCGTGCCATTTCGTCCAGCTCGGTTTTACAAATTATTACACAATTTAATGAGTGCCATCTCGTCCAGACGAAATGTTGACAAGGGTTGAGGCAGTGCAGTGTGGGATTTCCCACCCATCCCTGCTGTGGAATTCCATTCCTCCCTTCCCCACCTCTCTATGAACAGTGGCTTAATTCGTTGGAATGATCTCTATGAATTAACATCCATGTTAATTATGGAGTTTTCAACCATTACAAGGGGCGAACCTAGTTTATTACTTAACGGGTATCGGTATACGGTTAAGAATGAGAAGAAGTGCGGTGAAGGTGTGTGGCGTTGTGTTAACCGTTCTTGTAGTGGAAAAGTGTTTACTATAAACCGTGAAATTATTAAAGAAGATATCTACAATAAGTGTGTTCCTGATGTGGCTGCACAAGATGTCCATAAGGCTATGGCACAGGGAAAGAAGACAGCCCGCGAAGAAGCTGATAAATCCATTTCACAGGTAGGTTTATATTTTTATTAGTGACAATGTTTATGGCCCAGACTCTATAGTGCGTCTCTACCTTAAAAGACAGTACGCATTAAATTTAGCGCGCTGATGCCAGATCTACTGCATATCAAGTTCTGCCAGGCCGGACACATGATGTAACATAACTCGTATACAGGCGTGCTTTTACGAAAATCTCAGGAAATTTCCAAAATATTTGTTTGTTGTATATAACTGTACCTCATGCCTTGCAGCGAACGACGGCACAATATTTAGATAATTAAGATACACCGAAGCTCAGAGAGCGATTTTAATCCACATTTTTTTCTATTCTCACTATGTTGTTTACATTATAAGCATTTCATTGTTCTTTTTTGTTTTTTAGCGTATGGCTTTTAGTGCCGGGAGTGTCCGAGGACATGTTCGGCTCGCCAGTTTTGTAGCTGCTTCGAGACGGACACCCAATGGGTGAGCTACAAGTATCGTTGGAGAGGGAAGTTGGAAGGTAAGGACGAGGAGTTGGAAGGTAGCGGCTGTGGCCTATAGTTAGGGACCAACCCCAGCATTTGCCTGGAAGGAAGATGGGAAACCACAGAAGACCATCTTCAAGGTTGCCGGCGGGGGGATTCGAACCTCCTCGCCTCCCGGATGTGAGCGACTGCCAGCAGTCATGCGGTAACGACCACGGCTAACTCACCCGGTATTTCATTGAAAACTATAGTTGGCTGGTGGCAAACGAGTAACGTCCATTATTACAAACATCAAAAAATTACTTATTTTTAACAAGAAACGCAATGAAATGAAACAGTTATTGTAGACCTGTCAAACTGTCAGTCATAGGTGTTTGGACGAAATAGCACTAGTGGGCCGGCAGAGAGTCAACCCACCTGCCTCTGTTCGTGGAATTTGGACGAAATAGCATCTGGACGAAATGGCACGACACCAACGAAATGACTATAACATTAAGAACACCCTCCTGGGTCGAGTTAACGACATATAGATTCCACACCACCTGGACTCCCTTACTTTTAAATTTCAATTTTAGTTAAGCAAATTTATCGCCAATTATGGGCGAGGACATCATATCCTGGCAGCGCGCCAAACACCATTACTGTGGCAACTTGCTTCTTAGCTTCCTTCTCCCTCTTCGCGTGGTGTAAGAAGAGGCTTATGTAAACTAGCTTTCCCTTCTTGATTGGTTCCAGCTACACCGGGATGGCAACCTTGGGACCGCGGATTGAGGGAGATTCTCGGTAGGTCTTCCCTGGGGCTCACCCCCTGTGGGACGTGGGTTGATGACCACTGGACCCCAGCTGAGTTTGGCATTAGGCTACTTCCACTTACTTGTGCTGGGCTCCTCACTGTATCTTTCCTGTCGACATCCCACGGTCAACTCTTGTTCTTTTCTGAACCCGATAGTATTAGGGTGTCCGAGGCCTAAGGAGTATTTTCCTCTCCCGCCTTAATTGGCCCTTGGCTAATCTTTCCTGATCCCTCATTCTTCGAGGGGTCAGACCTCTTGTTTTCTTTTCATGTTATCTCTTGCCTTCTGCGCAAGGCCCTAAAGGAGGCAGCGTGTGTGTAGCCCCACCATTTATGGTGCACCCTGGATTGTGCTACACCCTCGAGGGCTCACGTCTGGTGAGTCCAGGAGTTGGCAACCCCGAGGAATTCCTGAGCTGGGTCCGGTTTGTCTCCTTCTTCCATTGCCTTTTGGGCGGTCCCTCTCCACTTACGCCTTCCTCTCTACCGTTCGTGGCTCTCCTTTCTTCCAAGTCCCTTAATTCTCATTCTTCAAGGATTGAGGGCATTTCCTTTCCTCCTGTGTTTTGTTTCCCTTATTCTTCTTTTGTTTTCCATGTCCTCTTCCAGTTTGTAAGTATTGTTACGAATGCTAGACAGCTTCGTCGCCCCGCGCGTGACTCCTGACTGTGTGTTACCAGCGATTTGCGCAACATTGACGACAGGCAGTACTAAGAGACCGTCTCGAATATTCGTGGCCCTACGGGTGTTGGAATTCTCGAGAAGGTGTGAACCCTGGTCAATTCTGGAAACATCCATCGAGTCACCAGCGAGTGACGAACAGTGTTTTGAGCGAGTGTGTATACCAGTGCGACAGAGATTAATGTAGTGAAGTGCTGTGTGAATTGCGAAACGCAGTGGACTGTTTTCCTAGCCTGCGGACGGCGAGACAGTGCACATTCAGAACAAGTGACTGTGGCTTATTGAGAAGAGGAAGAGTTGCGGTATTTCTCGCCGAGGACACGGACCTCATTACGGTAGGATTAACTGCATGACTGAGTGAAAGGGAAGTGTTCCAAACAACAGGGGACCTAGAGTGAGTTACTAATTGCTTGAATCTGTTTATTGTGTGGTGAACTGTAACTTGCTAAGACCTGCAATAAAACTACTATTTCTTTTAAAAGGACCATTGTGTTGTGCTTTTACCCACCGTAATCTAGTTAACGAACTTGCCTCTAGGGGTGGCACGTAACAGTATGTAGTTAGTTTTAGGTATAGTTCCATTTCATTTCATATACATTTTCACGATCACCCAAACCATTAGGGGCCGATAACCCAAATGTTAGGCCCCTTAAAACTACAATTATCATATTCATAATGTTGATTTTTGGGCTTATGCCGTTTTTAATTATATTAAAATTCGACGCGTTTCGAAAGAAACCATGTCTTTCTTCGTCAGAAATAATCTGGAATACGACAAATGATTGCTAAGAGAATGCAACAAAGAACATATAGAAGGTGCCCAAAGATGGACGCCATTATATTATATTTATTAAACACAATGTGTACTGAGAAAAAATGAAAAGTTACATTGTCGTAATTTCACCAATCTTTAGATTGCTCAATTAGTGATAAAGTCCTATTTTTACACTCCTGCAGGAGATATTTCGGGCACCGTTCATTACATAGCTTACAGATGCAGCTTTCCTTTGGATCATGGTAGGTGCTTTCAGTGCAAATCTTTCCATGAAAGCCGTGTACTGCAAATCGTGTGTACAGGTGTCGGAGTTGAAAGTTTGGTCCTTTCCAGCAGTCTGATGTCATTGCGTCTGTTTCTCTAATCCCCTCCGGTATCTGTCTTGCTTTGCTGCTCCTCTCTTCGATGAAGGTTTCATATGCTTGTGTCTCCGATAAACTAAATCAGTGTTTTATGTCATCTACGAAGAGAGTTTCCTGCGCAAGGATATAAGCATAACTATTTCTTGTGAATTTTGAGATGGATAACACTCTTTTGAGGAAGCTAGATTTAACGCTTTCCAGCTTTCTTAGATTTCCGACCGTCAGGTAGTTCCAGATTAGTTGTATTCCATAGGTGGCCGTCGGCATGACTTTGATCTTGAATAGTACCATTGCTGTTGAAACTGACAGTAGTTGTAATTTGGGTATGTCATATATTGTTTTTGCTGCAGCTGCTGTTCGTTCTTGTATGTGTAGTGAAAACGTAATTCCCGTAGTTTGGAGGGTGACCCCCAAGTATTTGAAATTTGTTACGAATTCTGAGGGAGAGTTGCCACAAGTGAATGGATGCCATTATAGCCCCATATTAGGAACAACGGAAAGCAGCAGTGAATTACTTTCTCAGGGTTCTGTAATAGGTAGCCAGGATTCACTGAGATTGTAGCCGGTGTCGCGGTTGAAATTATCTGGGTGTTAACGTATTTCAACCGCCTCCCTGATGATTCTGGGACGATATTGCTTTATACGGGCAAGAACATCCACTCCTTGGAACATGACATCGTGCCCAGGTGTTAATGCATGATCGGCAACAGCTGATTTATCAGGTTGAATGAGCCTGATACATCTGTTATGTTCCTTAATGCGAGTGCATATTGTTCTCGAAGTCTGCCCTGAGAAAGTAATTCACTGCTGTTTTCCGTTGTCCCTAACATGGGGCTATAATTGCGTCCATCTTTGGGCACCTTCTATATGTTCTTTGTTGCTTTCTCTTAGCAATCATTTGTCGTATTCCAGATTATTCCTGACGAAGAAAGACATGGTTTCTTTCGAAACGCGTCGAATTTTAATAAAATAAAACACGGCATAAGCCCAAACATCAACATTATGAATAGTAACACGGGCCGTGAAAGTCTAAATGATAATACAATTATCATCATCATCATCATCATCATCATTCTCGGTAGATCTACTGTGCCCAACTCTAGGAATGGGTATTCCAAGATTCAGACACCTAGATATCAAGGGAAAGGCTACAGCCGCTTTTAAAAGTTGAGATATTTGAATATCGCGCTACATTGCTTCCAGAAGCAATTGGAAAGAATATACCGCTAATAGCATGTCAAGTGACGTAGCGAGTAATAGCAGAGGTCGAGGCTATTTATTGATTAAATAGTTAACCATGGAGTAGAGACTTGAGACTTGGATTAGATTACTGGCACGGCCAAATGAAAGAGAATGCAATTAGTATCAAGTAAATCGGACCAGGGATACCAGAGATATGAGGATTTCCAGATATCAGCTGATGCAGCGTGACCCTGACCCGTTTTGAATAAAAGCCGGCTGGCCGAAGCATCAGGAGCTCACTTCAACACAAGCACTTGCCTAGCAAGGTGCTGCTACGCTGAGCCAAGGCACATGGTTGCCGGATCTACGCAGAAGTTATTTTCAAAGTTGTGATAGTCACAAAAGTGCTGCGCTACGAAGTGGAACTTAGTAAGTTTCCGGCAAGGAGGATCACTAAGGTGATTGATTTTTTCTACAGACACTGGTGAAATATTTTTTATTTCTACATGGACATATGCTAGACTTTGTCTAGAGTTAGTACTTTGTCACAGACCAGTAATAACCTAATACTTGGATATTTAAGTCCATTTCAGTCAGTTTTCATATTTGTAACTAGTTAACCACTCCGATCTATCAGTACACTGAAGACCAGTCTATCACGGTGGTGTTCATTAGTCAACGCAAGGGAAACTATAGGTTGCTTCGCGCATGGTAGATGGTGTGAAGCCATGCCCAGGGAACGATCTTCAGAACAGCCGTTGATTGTTTAGACTGTCAGTGTTTTCTTGTACTGAAAAGATTACCGTGAGTTATGTTACAACTGACATATCTAAGAATAGATCACTTAGATCTGACCCTATTTAAGCAAACTGTTATGGAGTTAACAGAAGCCAATATTAAAATGAATCAACAGTAACTTCAAACGTCAAGAGATACTACCACTATGTCTTACTAGACGGATTGTGGGTATATAATGGCGGCCGATACAAGGATTATACATGCTTGTCCGATAGGGCATGTCTATGGATAAATCTGGTACAGACCAAGTTTACTACGCTTCAAGACCATCAAGAAATGTAAGCCACATTTGAATTATATTATGCCTAGCTAATTGGAACAAACTATTTTTCTGCAGATGACCAACACATTTATTTTTCTTCGTATTTAAATCTTGCAATGATTTACGCAAGACCTGTTAGAGTTATTCTGAGTATTTTCAGCACTCAGAACAGTTTAGGATCGAAGACCGAGCATATCGAGCATTTATTTGAATATTTCATATTTTAGGGATATCACGGAAAACCGTCGATGTAAAGGTTGAGTTAAATTATTTTTGTTGAGGAATGGATATTTTTTCCATATTCGAAGATTCGAACATGTGGATTCTCACATAATGAGATGATAATTAAATATATTTAAAATAATACAACTAATAATAATAATAATAATCCACTAATAATAATAATAATGATTTTTATAATTTTTCTAAATAATTCTTGGATATTATATTTTCTAATAATCATATGTATTGAGAGAGAGCCTATGAAGTAGTTTAATCATTTCTAGTTTGGAACAGGAGATTTTTCGAAGGAGAGTGGTTAGCGCAAGCCCGCATTCAACCAACATTTCAGTTCTGGTTGAACAGTTGATATTTGCAATGAGCAAAGTATATTTTTCAGATAACACGGAGAGGCATGAAACGGGAAGCAATTGATAATTGTATCAAATAGAATATTTTTGTATTTATATAAAATCATGACGTAAATACACTCGAAAGTGAAATAAAGAGTATCATGAGTATGGTAATTTCACGGGTTGAACTGAATGGTAAAATAAAATAAACTTGTAAGTTTATTAATCTTCCAGTGTTGATACCAAGCAGAGGCTTGATTTATTGTATAAATTATGGGAAGAAAATTTATATGTGTGGAGTAGTTGAAATGCCATTCCCAGGTGCGCATGTTTAAGTCGCAGGAATGAAGAGGTTTTTTCGAGCATCAATCAAATAGCAGGTTCGATGGCTCAGGTTTATAGAAGGAGTATTGGAACTACACATTTCGTCGTATGAATGCCCCGAAGGTTATTTCTTGAAACCAACAGTTCTTATTTCAACCTTGTTTACGAATTCCATTTAGACTTTGATTTTGCTAGAACCCGGATTTGTCATGATAGTAGTTTATTCTTCTTCAGAGGAAGACCTTTGCCGTTGTTGTTGTAATATTGTGTTCTTACACAAATAATAGAATGGGCCACTGCCAATTAAAAATAATTCTTTAACCACGAATAATTTGAAGGATATTTTCAATCCTAGTGCCATGAACTAAATGAATTTATTATGAAGCTACAATTCTTATTTCCGCATTCTGTCGAAGAATTGCAAGTTGTGAAAGTTACTCAAAATGGCCATGAATATAAATATTTTTTATAATAATGATTCTAAGTGGAAAATTGAATAGTTGAATGGTTCAACAATTTATTGATCAAGTTGATGATTCAGAAATCATATATTTTGTTAGGAACTTGAAATTCATAATCGAGTCACTTCTCGAAATGTTTAATGTCAGAAGAACAATTAATTTTTGTTGTGCTTCGCACAGTTCTTCGAGGCTATGCTCAAGGTCAAATACTTTTCAGATGTTATTAATATATGTAAATAATTTGTGTTGATTCAATAATAATAATATTTTTCGACGATATATTTTTGAAACTGGAAAAATAAGTGAAAGTTAAAAATTCTATGAACATTTATTCTACGAGTGTTAATATTATGTAAAAATTCAAACAGTGAACTACGATATTTCCAGTAGAGACAATTAAATTTGAACTGGATTTAATCATGAATAATTTTGGAACACAGTCTACAGGACTATTAATCAGACTTGTGTTTCCAAAAAAATAATTGTCAAATGTGTTTGGAAAATTTCTGTACATTGTGTAAATAGGATGTGGGTCGCCACACGTGAATGATGCTGCTTTGAGCATTTTTGCAGTCAATTTTAAATTCAAAATAAAATGTGATAATTTTACTTGACGTGTTATCCCCAGTTGAATCTCCTTCTATCCTTATTGTTGCATTGAGCCAAAAATCAGTAAAGCATTTTTTTCATTTGATGTCATTTTTGCGATTAGCTTTAACCCATCTGGCGCTCCGGGATATTTTGACTCTCGTGCTGACTGATTATTGGTAAAATGCATATGTGGTCGTGCGGACTCCGGTCTAAACGGGCACACTGCCGTGGAGAAGGACATTGGGTCTTGAAACCAAGATTTCGCAAAGCCTCTAAATGAATCAACAACAACAACAACACCGCCATATTTCATTATGAGGTAATAACAAAATAGCTGTCTTCATATATTTTTTACACGATCCTGTTAATGAGTTGATTTGTTGTTGATTTATTTCTTTGGGTTTTTCCGACATCGTGGTCATGTAGCCCGTGTACTTGGGTGTGTATGTAGAAGTTGTCTGATAACCTTTGTTATTGTGATGGCTGTATTATGTGTGTATTGGCGGACCTGTGCTAGAACTCTCGCATAATGGGTTGTGTGCGCCCGGCTCTAGTGCTATGCGGGCTGTACGCGACACAGTTCTTCCAGAGGCTATCGTCTTGTTTATTTGTTTAAGAGCACGTTATAAACAAATACATATATTTCCGTGGACTTTTCAAGAAATGCAAGATTTTTCCTGTACTATTGAGACTATTTGTAAGATTTTGGTTGGTTGGTTCTTAAGTTTAGGGGCTGCGACAACGCGGTCATGTAGCCCCGTATACTTTGGGTGTGTGTAGAATCTGTCTGATAACCGGTGTTAATTGTGATGACTGTATTAGTGTGTGTTATCTGTTTTTTTTAAATTTAAGTACTGCAACTTAGAATTTTTCAAATAGTTCCTACTTTTGCCACCAAGCGCCACCGTCAACGACTAGTAGGCCAAGTTCAGAACTTAGCTACTAGACGACACCGCAGTCGGCTCTTGGCAATGAACGTAGAAACCTAAGAGCGTTGTTTATATTCTTAACCTATCCAATTTAGCTTCACTCAGGTGTAATTAGTGGAAGGTTCTTTAACATGCCGTAAATCTATGACATGGGACCGCCGGCTTTACTTCCCCTCCGAAGGAAGGCATACTGAGGGATTTTTAAGGCTCTTAAAAAATCCGACGGCCGGGTTTGAACCCGCTATCTTGGGCATAGAAGCTCAGCATGCTACCGACTACGCCACCGAAGCCGCCTGGAAAATTTTGGTACAAACCACACCTTCTAACTCCCTCTGGTTTAGGAGCTTGAATTTTGTGAAACATACACCTTAGCGTATTATATAATAATATTGGTAATTCATATGGGGATTGGGAAAGAGGTGGCCGTGGCCTTAAGTTAGGGATCATCCCGATATTTGCCTGGAGTAGGAGTGGGAAATCACGGAAAACAACTTCCTAAATGCCCGAAAGAGAAATCGAACTCACATATTCTCAGTTTGGCCTCGAGAAGCTGAGTGAATGTATGCCGTTCCAGCCCTCAGAACATAATTCAAATTTCTTGGTAGTGCCAGGAATTGACCCGGACCTCCGTGTGGACATGCAATGTTATTTATTGAAGTACCCTTTGTGTTAATAGAGTTAGTTAGTTTTTGGTGTTTTAAGGGGAGGAACAGTGAGATCATCTGCCCCTGTTTTAGTCTTCTTCTTAAGTATTCAATCCATGGATTGGATTGCGGCAGTTCTCCAGTCGGCTCTATTTATAGCTTTCCTCTTCATCTCTTCATAGTTTCTGCATCCTACATCAGACATGATTTGCTGTACATATTGTAGGCGTGGTCTTCCTCGACATCTTTTGCCTTCAACCATTCCCTCCAATACCGTTTTCAGCAGGCTATCGTGTCTCAAAATATGTCCTATCAGTCTAGTCCTCCTCCTCTCTATGCTTTTCCATAAGGTATAATATTCCTCCACCTTTTTAAATACTTCAGCATTCGTTATTTTTTCTGTTCGGCTAATTTGTAGTTTTCTTCTATATCACCATTGTTCAAAATAATTTATCCTCTTTTTTTTTTCTTATTTTCCAATTGTCCACGTTTCGCAACCATAAAGGGCAATACTCCAAACATACGCTTTTAATAATCGTTTTCTGGTTTTAAGATTAATGGAATTTGTGGTGAATAAACGTATATTTTTGTGAAATGCTAATTTGGCTTGTAAAATTCTACATTTGATTTATTTCTTGCTTCTTCCATCTTTGGTAATTTTGCTTCCGAGATATTTAAATTCTTGAACATTTTCTAGTGTTTTGTTGCCCACCACTAATATCATACTTGAGTCTGCCTTTTTATCGCAGACCATAACTTTCGTCTTTGACTTATTTATTTTCATCTTTTATTCATTACCCAGGATTTCCTCCATTGTTATTATTATTTGTTTGAGATGTTGTTCACTATCTGCAACTATGGCAATATCATCTGCAAATCTAATCATATTTATTTGTTCACCTTGTATCCTTATTCCTAAATTCAAATCCTCTCGAACCTTATTCCATGCATCGTGAATGTAGGCATTAAAAAGCATGGGAGACAAAGCACAGCCTTGTCTAACTCCTTTCTCTATTTTTGCTTCCTCTTGTTCATTTCCAATTTTAATTACTGCAATTTCATTTTTGTACAAATTCTAGATTATTCTTCTATCTCTATATGGGACTCCTATGTTTTAGTAGAGGAAGAATTATGTTAACAACAGAAATAAAACATTTCTTTTTCAGCACTAAAACAGGGTCTCAATTAAAAAATATATATATATATATATATATATATATATATATTAGCAGTGGCTTCGGTGGTGTAGTCGGTAAAATGCTGAACTGCTGTGTCCAAGATCGCGGGTTCAAACCCGGCCAAAGTCGTCAGATTTTTCTAAGGGAACCGGGAAGTGTGCAATGCTGAAAAACGTTTATCATGGTATTACACCCATTTAAAAAGAAAGTTTTCAATGAATTTTTTTCATTTTTTTCCTCAGTCTTTATCAGGGCCTATTCTTTAATTCACAACAGGTTTATTGCTCTAAATGGAAAAACACTCAAGTAAATAGGTCATAAAGTTACCAAAAAGTCATAACATTTTTGAAATTTTAGGTACAATTTCTGAAAACATTTTTCAAAATTTGATCATGAGATTTTTGCATGATATTTAACCACTGATACTCGACCTTGATGACTAAATTCATCTTCCTAACTGAGATAGATTTCATAAAAAAATATTACCATACTCAAAAAAATCTGCCAAATTCCAAAAAATAACAAGTAGTTCCGTGAAGAACTATACAGCCTATTTTCATATATCCTGCTCATGTTAATAGCCTCTATCAACATACAAAATTTCAGTTTAATTGCTGTAACAGATTCGTAGATATTGAGAACCGTCTAAATATTTCAGATGGTCGCCAGGTTGGATTTTTATTTTTGTACTATTACATTAAGATTATTGTGTACGGGTGGTATTCAAACTTCAATCGCATGATTAGAACACAAGAAGTAAAAACGAGATTTTAAAATTACGCACAGCAGCCATCTTGTGATTATGCAAACAATTGAAATAAATTAGATGCCAGTGGATCAACATTTGTATAAGCATTTAATATGCAACGTTTCACGGCACTCGGATGGTTAATTCGCGAGAAACGTCCGTTTAAATATTTATACTTCGCGTCGCCGCCATGTTGGATTTGTGCTCACCAGGTTACTGAAAGTCCTATAGGTCAACATATGTTCATAGTCTCTATGAACATAAAAAAAATCAGTTAGGTTGCTGTAAAAGATTCATAGATATTGAGAACCGTCTAAATATTTCGGAAGCTCGCCATTTAGGATTATTATATGTATAGGCAATAGAGTTATGTACCATTCAAGGACAATTATTGCCTAGGTTCATTATTCAAACTTTCACTTCGATCGCATGATTACGACACAAGAAATAAAAACTTAATTTTAAAATTTCGGACAGCCGCCATCTTGAGGTTATGTAAACAATTGAATTAAATTAGATGGCAGTGCATTACAATCTGCAAAATCATTTACTGTACCACATTTCACTGCGCTCAGAGAGTTAAATAACGAGAAAAGTATATTAAAATATTTCAAATTCGCTTGGTCACCATGTTCGTTTTGTAGTTTACAGGTTTATGAAATATACATAGGTAAACTTGCATCTGTACCCTTTATCACCGTACAAAATTGCAGGGTGATGTCTGTAATAGTTTCGGAGATATAGAATGTCAGTGAAATATTTCGCACAGCCGCCATTTTGAGGTTATGTAAACAATTGAACTAAATTAGACTCCTGTGCATTACAATGTGTATAAACAGTTGCTGTACCAAGTTTCATTACGTATGGATAGTTAAATCGCGAGAAAAGTCTATTTAAAAGTCTCAACTTCGCTTGACCGCCATGTTGGTTTTGTAGTCATCAGGTTTTTGAACGTCTCATAGGTGAACTTCTAGTAGTGCCCTTTATCACCGTACACAATTTCAGGGCGATATCGGTAATAGTTTCGGAGATATTGAATGCTAGTGAAATATTTCGCACAGCTGCCATGTTGGATTGGTGAGAAGTAAGAAAATGTGAAGGGCATGGTTGAGGTCGGCGGGAATAGTGCTATGAACTTACCGAGTTTCATTGAAATCGCTCCAGCCGTTTAGATTTTATTAGGGGGGGACACACACACACCTCACACACACACACACACACACGCGCGCACACACACACGGACAAAAGGTGATCTCAAAAGCCTATTTTTTCAGAATTGAAAATAGGCTAAAAAATATATATCTTCGAACCTATTTCAGTTTGGAAGGTGAATTTAGTCATCAAGGTCGAGTATCAGTGGTTAAATATCTTGTAAAAATCACATGACCAAATTTTGAAAAATGTTCTCTGAAATTGTACATAAAATGTCAAAAATTTTATGACTTTTTGGTAAATTTATGACCTATTTACTTGAGTGTTTTTTCATTTAGAGCAATAAAACTGTTGTGAATTTAAGAATATAGGCCCTGATAAAGACTGGGAAAAAATTGAAAAAAAAATCATTGAAAACTTTCTTTTTAAATGGATGTAATGCCATGATAAGCGTTTTTCAGCATTGCACACTTCCCGGTTCCCTTAAGAGCGTTAAAATCCTTCAGTATGCCTTCCTTCGGAGGAGAAGTAATGCCGGCGGTCCCATGTTATAAATTTATGGCATGTAAGAGAACCCACCACTGCAATTGGTAGGGTGTAGCTAAATTTTGTAGGTTATATTTCGTTAGAAACGCTCCATAAAGTTCCAATGTTCGTCACTAGGTGTCAGTGGCATCTGGTAGCCAAAGTTGAAACTACATGGGTTGGTTTTTTAGTTTTGGCACCTTATTTATAACTGGATTAATAACTCACTTAGATGGTTCCAAGTTTCACAGGCCCTCGATGTAGTCCCCACCGTTGCGTACAACGTGTTCCCAGCGATGCGGAAGTCGTTGGATCCCGTTGGCACTGCCCAATCTATTGATGGTACGAAGAGAGCGCTCGGCAGCCTGCTTAACGTCTTCAATGGTACGGAAGCGCTGCCGTACTGTTCCCCGAGGACAAACCGTTAATCCGGCGTATTATTGTTCGTTTCTGCAAAACCATCTCCGAGGAGCTCTGAGAAGGAAACGGCGCCACCACATGGTTACACCGCCCATCGTTCTGCATGACAATGCTAGGGCACACACAGCAGGCGTTGTGTCGGCATTGTTGGATCGCTGGGGCTGGGAGGTCCTCTATCACCCCCGATATTCTCCTGACATCAGTCCCTGCGACTATGATCTCATCCCGAAGATGAAGATGACAATGCTCGGGGAGCAGGCTGCCGAGCGCTCTCTTCGTACCATCAATAGTTTGGGCAGTGCCAACGGGATCCAACAACTTCCGCATCGCTGGGAACACGTTGTACGCAACGGTGGGGACTACATCGAGGGCTTGTAAAACTTGGAACCATCTAAGTGAGTTATTAATCCAGTTATAACTAAGTTGCCGAAACTAAAAAAAAAAAACCTATGTACTTGAAATTGCAATTGCTCATTCACCTTCATTCATGTCATCTCAGCCACTCTCGACGGTACTTGTAGCACCCCATGGGTGTCCGCATAGAAGCAGCTGCAAACTCTGGCGAGCCAAACGTATTGTCCTCGGACACTCCTGGCACTAAAAGCCAAATAATAAATAAATAAATAAATTGGGCGGCTTCTATGCCCAAGATCGCAGGTTGAAACCCGGCCGAAGTCGTTAAAAGAGCGTTAAAAATCTCTCAGTATGTCTTCCTTCGGAGGGGATGTAAAGCCGGCGGTCCCATGTCATAGATTTATGACATGTTAAAGAACTTTCCACTAAATACACCTGTGTGAAACTACATTGTATAGGTTAAGAATGTAAACAACACTCTTAGGTTGCTACGTTCGTTGCCAAGAGCCGACTGCGGTGGCGTCTAGTAGCTAAGTTCTGAACTAGGCCTAGTAGTCGTTGACGGTGGCGTTTGGCGGCAAAAGTAGGAACTATTTGAAAAATTCAAAGTTGCAGTCCATACATGAATAAAAAAAACAAATACACACACTAATACAGTCATCACAATTAACACCGGTTATCAGACAGATTCTACACACACCCAAAGTACACGGGGCTGCATGACCGCATTGTCGCAGCCCCTAAACTAAGGAACCAACCAACCAACCAAATAAATAAATAAATATATTTTAGCATGGTCGTAACCATGACAACCGGCTAAAACTGGGCACAGACGCACGGCACACAACGTAATTATTTATTCGGCTAGAATGCTGCGATTTCGGCAAAAATAACCAACACAGTAAATAAAGTTTTACCAATGTGTACCGGCATAGCAGAAATTTATAATAATAATGTTATTGGTTTTACGTCTCGTTTAACTACTGCGGCTTTTAGAGACGCCGGGGTGTCAGAATTTGGCCCGAAGGGGCTCTTTAACGTGCCAGTAAATTGACTGACACGGCTCTCTCCCATTTGTGCACCCTCAAATGCCAGCTGACTGCGCCAGGATTCCATCCTGCGTCCTTGGGAAGAGCAGGTGAGAACGTTACCGCTGACAGCCACGCAGCCAACAAAAGTTACCGTTTCCCTCTCCAGAGGGCAGATAAAGCCGTTATCTGCGCCTCTCGTTTGTTCTACAATATGGAGGACGAGCGTCGCCGTCGTCTTCTCCTCAGAAGACAGAGGCACATAGTACCAGTCTTTTGTTCTGGAGCGAATGGAAACGTGAACCTCGAACATACGATAAAGTTCTGGCCACAGAGCAGAGGGAGGAAGGAGGGGACGCCATTATTTCACCCCCACCCCCCACCCCTCGATGGTGTTCAAGCCTGGAAGATGCCGGCTCTTGTAAAGTGGGAGCGTGCGTGGAAATTTATGAGAGGGTGGGAAGGGGGTGGTAGGGTTAGGTTGGAGAAGACAGACTTCGCCGGAGGAATTTATTAAGACCGAGTTGCCGAACACCCTCGTCGCTTCCGGGTTTCCCCCCCCCCCCCCCCCCCCCCCCCCCCACCACTACCTCCTTCACCATCCTCAGGTGACACTGCTAGGCTGATGGATAGATCTTGTAATGCAGAGATGTGGAATATAGTGCCATATCTCAAACTACTCTGTAATTATTGTCCCAGATAGAACATGCTCTTTCACTTCATACCTTATTGCAGGGGTGACCAACCTAGGCCCGCAGGCCAGGTAGGCCTAATAGCCCGTCAAGAAATTTTGATTGGCCCACCGCCGATAGCTCAAGATCCGATGCGAAACTTTTTATCACTATCATCTTCCACGCATTCAGCACATGTTAATAAATTCAGTGATTTTACTGTGGATCATATAAAATACAAAGCAGCAATGAGCGAGGTATTCTAAACTCACAAACCCGGCCGAAGTCGTCGGATTTTTTAAGAGCGTTAAACATCCCTCAGTATGCCTTCCTTCGGAGGGGAAGTAAAGCCGGCGGTCCCATGTCATGGATTTATGGTATGTGCTAAGAATCTCCGGGCCAGTCATGAAAAGGATAGCCACTTGGAATGTCCGCAGTTTATTTCAAAGTGGAAAGACTCACAATTCCATCAAAGAAATGGAAAGACTAAAAGTTGACATCTTTGGAATTAGTGAGATGCGCTGGCCTAATTCTGGAAAATGTAACGTCAATGGTTACCAGGTATTTTATGCAGATAATGACAATCCCCACCATTATAATGGTGTAGGGTTCATATTGTACCCAGATATTGCTGCGACAGTGAAGACCTTTGTACCTGTGTCCGATAGGGTAATTTTTCTACAATTCAATGCAAACCCGATATTACTGAATATAATCCAGCTGTGTGCTCCAACTTGTGATGCATCAGATGAAGACATCGAAGCGTTCTACATCGAAGTCAGAACGGCCTTGTCTTTCATCAAAACGAATGAGATTACCATTGTGATGGGCGATTTCAATGCCAAGGTAGGTCATGGTCGACACACTGATATAGTGGGTAATTTCGGATTAGGGAGTGGCAAGGATCGAGGTGATCGATTGGTCCAGCTATGCCAAGAGGAGGAGTTCATCATAGCAAACACTCATTTTCAGCTTCCTCCACGTCGTCTTTACACATGGACCTCAAACGTCGACAATTATGTCAGGAATCAAATTGACTATATCCTCGTCAATAAGCGATTCAGAAATTCCCTAAAAAGTGAGAAGACATATCCTCGTGCTGATATTAACACCGATCATAATGTTTTGTTAGCCACAATGAATTTGAACCTGAAAAATATCACCCAGTGAGGCACAACAATCATTTTCCGATCCATAAGCTCCAAGACCCTGTATTGAGAAATCATGTCCAAACAGCATTGAGTACAAAACTAGATTATTTCCAGTCGAACAAGGATACACATAGTATAGAAGACACTTGGAACCAATTCAAATCCGCAGTGAATGAAGTGGGTCGAGAAAAATTACAGGCCACGGAGAGTAGGAAAAGCAAACCTTGGATGACAGATAAAATTCTACAATTGATCGATTGCAGAAGACCTTTCAAGAATAATGACCCGATAAAGTACAGAGGATTGCAGAAATTAATACGGAAGGAAATCCGTACTGCCAAAGAACAACACCTTTCATAGGAATGTAGCGAAATAGAAGAACTGTGTGCAAAGCATGACTCGTTCAACATGTATGAAAAAGTTAAACATGCAGCTGGGATTTATAAGAGCAGAGGGATTGGGAATCTCATAAATAGATATGGCATCATTCTCCCTAGTACTGAAGAGAAGTTGACAGAATGGAAGGACTACATTGAAACTCTATTCGAAAACAACAGAAGTGTTGATCATGGTATTCGAACGGGCGATGGCATAGATACTACAAGAGCTGAAATTGAACATGCCATAACAATATCGAAGAGTGGAAAGGCTCCAGGTCTAGATGAATTGCACATTGAAATACTAAAGCTTCTCAAGGATGAACGATCTCTTTCCTTGCTGGTTGGTTTGTTCAATAATATCTATCGAAGTGGATACATACCACATGATTGGCTCAAGTCACCTTTTATACCGATTCCCAAAAAGACCATTGCAAAGTGCTGCAATGACTATAGAATGATCAGTTTAATAAGTCATGCCCTGAAGTTATTCCTTAAAATCCAGCACTTAAGGTTATATCATAAATGTGAGGAGAACATCGGTGTCACACAGTTTGGATTCAGGAGTGATTTCGGAACTCGGGAGGCATTGCTCAGTCTTCAGGTGTTGATCCAACGATGTCGTGATGTTCGTGTCGATGTTGACATGTGTTTCATCGATTATGAAAAAGCCTTTGACACTGTTCAACATGATAAACTGATGAACATTTTATGTGACCTGGGACTAGATGGACGTGATATCCGATTAATTGGAAATCTGTACTGGAGTCAACGTGCTGCTGTACGTGTTGATGGTCAGCTGTCTGAAGAAGTATCGATAATGAAGGGAGTTCGCCAAGGTTGCATTATTTCTCCTCTCCTCTTCAACATCTATTCTGAAAAGATTTTCCAAGATGCTCTTCATGGAAAGTCTCAAGGAGTAGTGGTAAATGGATCTATCATTAATAACATCCGATATACTGATGACATTGTCATCCTTGCAACAAGTATGGATGATCTACAAACACTACTGGATTCTATTTCTGAAGAGAGTAATACCATGGGATTACATTTAAATGTAAAAAAAGTGGATGGTTGTTAGTAGAAAGAAAGATGAAATTCGGGGCATTCTTACACTTGGTAATGAAAGAATTCAAAGGGTTTCATCATATAAATATTTAGGATGTCAAATCAATGATAACTGGGACTAAAGTCAAGAAATTCGCTGTAGAATTGAGCAGGCCAGAAGTTCTTTCATGAAAATGAGAAAAGTTTTGACCAGCCGTGATTTAAGTCTGTCGTTACGCGCCCGACTGCTACGATGCTAGGTTTTTAGTGTCCTGCTCTATGGAGTTGACCCATGGACACTTACTGAGGTTTTAAGTAAGAAACTGATAGTATTTGAAATGTGGACGTATCGCAGGATTTTAAGGATATCATGGACAGCTAAAGTCACAAATGTGGAAGTACTGCGGCGTATGAACAAAGACTTGGAAATTCTCAGTATCATCAAAAGGAGAAAACTAGAATACTTTGGTCATTTTATGCGCAACAACAAATACCACCTCTTGCAATAAATTATACAAGGGAAGATTGATGGCATTAGGGGTCCAGGACGCAGACGAATATCCTGGCTAAAGAACTTAAGCCAGTGGTTCGGACTTAATACAGTGTCATTGTTTAGAACAGCTATGGACAAACAGCAGATCATGCTACTGATCGCCAATGTTCTTGGAGGACGAGGCACTTGAAGAAGAAGAAAGAACCTTCCACTAACTACAATTGTGTGAAGCAAAATTTATACGTTAGATTTCATTAACGCTCTAATAAGTTCCAACGTTCGTTGCCAGGTGCCGGTTACGGTCGCATCTAGTAGCCAAGTTCGCAGATAGGTGTCGTTGACGGTAGCATTTGGTAGCAAAAGTAGGAACTACTTGAAATTGATCGTGTGCAGTCCTTACCTGAAATACAAATAACACACACTAATACAGCCATCACAATTAACACTGGTTATCAGACAGATTCTACACACACCCAAAGTACACGGGGCTACATGACCACGTTGTCGCAGCTCCTAAACTGAGAAACGAACCAACCAACCATTTCCAACTCGACTTTTCTCATTCGTATCTTATAAGAGTAACAATGATTTAGTCATAAATCCATTTTGTATTTCAGAGTCTGAGATTCATAAACACTCCCCATCCTTACAAATGAAAATAATAGAAATCCAAAAGCATTCAGGACGTTGTTCTAAATTTAAAGAACATTGTGGAACACCCACTTCTTCTCATCTGTACAAATTTTGTAAATATGTCCACTTAAACCGGTTTCCTGAAATCCACGATCTTCCTCTAAGGCTCATGAGAAGATTTGGCTCCACATAGACTACATTTGTGGATAATGCAAATCGGCTAATAACAAAGAGAAACTGACGAACGTACATAGTTATGTACAAATCCCTCCCCAAATTACCAAACACTTTTGTTACATTCCTTTAAGGAGCGAACGTAGTTTATGAATGACTAACAGATTCGGAGATACAGAATGCCGGTGAAATATTTCGCGTAGCCGCCATGTTGGATTGGTGAAAAGTATTAAAATTTGAATGGCACGAACTCCAGCTTACCTGCATTCTCAGTTTCACCGCATCTCGTACGAGCATACTCTTGGAACACGGTCAAAAAACAACACACTCTTGCTGATACCCATACACCGCACAGTACGCTATACCAACTCCTTCGTTGTTGCTACTGCACGACTGTGGAACAATCTGCCTCGCTCTGTCAGAGGAGCAACCCCGTCCAGCTTCAAGCAGCGTTGCCAGCAGTACATACTCACTAAGTAAATGAAAGTTGAACTCAACCCTTATGCTTATATTCTTACGTCGTATTACATATATTCAAACTTTCCAATTCTCACTTTCTCATTTACTCTCTATTTAGATATCTAAATAACCTCCTTCAGTAACGACTAATTATCTTCATCATCATCTTCAGCACCATCATTAGGCTACTTATTTTCAGTATTTCCTTACCTTACTGTAATTTTAAACTTACTTCTAAGTATCTTAGTTATTCACCCTAACAATGCAACAATTTCCAGCCTACACCACCAAGCTAATCCAGTTTATATGTATTTTATATTGTACTAGCAGTAATGCCCGGCTTCGCTCGGTAGATTTACTTGTTTTATGGATGATAATGAATACTACTACAGAACTGGCACATGATACTTAAACTAAAAGAACAAGATATTTTAAAGATATAACTTTTTGTGGTGGTGGTAGTGGGGGTGATAAGTATTACAGTATAATGGACATAACATTCAGGCCATTTTCCCGTAATGATAATGATAATAATGAATAGGGAAACGGCTATTTATTAATTACAGTACTGACACATGTAATTTACAAACGAATTGAAAAATATGATTAGAATGAGGAGTATGTGAAACAGTAAACACTGCCTAGGGACTATATCTCATTGGCTGTTAGAAAAGCAGAGATCAACAGTGTCGTCTTTTGTCGCACAGTGCCTTAGAAAAATTTTCTATAAGACTACGGGAACATTTTCTTAGATTTGTCACCTTCAATGGTTGGGAAACGGCAACATCGCTGGGGTAGAAAAGGACGAAGCTAATTGCAGGACATAGGATTGCGAGTGAGAGGCAAATACTATATTTAATTCCATACTGTCTTTTAAGGCAGAGACTCACTATGGTGAAAGAGCGTATGACGTACTGCTCGGGTCCCAACTGCACGGGCCTGAGAGGATCGTACCGGTGAATCACTCACTCTTTCGTAACACCACAGTGGTTTGAGCAACGGCTCTGTGTGAACATCAGCATAGTCAGCAATCTATATATATAAAGCTCAATGTTTGTCTGTCTGTTTGTCTGTTATTTATACAAATCTACACCGTTTCACCGATCTGAACCAAAATTTGTACACTTAACCTTTGGAACCCTGCGGGTAACCCTGTCAACGTTAAATTTCGAACAGACCACACCGTTCCCTGCATTTAGGCCGTTTGACAAAAATGTGCACCGTTTCACCGTTCTGTACCAAAATTTGTATACTTACCCTTTGGAACCCTGCGGGTAACACTGTCCACTTCAAATTTTGGACAAACCAACCCCATTCCCTGCGTTTAGGCACTTTGGCAAAAATCTACACCGTTTCACCCATCTGAACCATATTTTACATACTTACCATTTGGAACCCGAAGAGTAACACTGTCTGCTTGAAATTTCGGACAGACCACTCTATTCCCTGTATTTAGGCCTTTGACAAAAATCTTTACCGTTTCAGAGATCTGAACCAAATTGTGCATACTTACCCATTGGAACGCAACGAATAACACTCACTACTTGACATTTCGGACAGACCACTCCATTCCCTGCAATTAGGCCCTTTGGCACAAATCTACACAGTTTCACCGATCAGAACGAAAATTTGTATACCTACCCCTTGAAACCCTGTGGGCTACACTGTTCACTTTAAATTTCGGACAGACCACTCCATTCCCTGCATTTAGGCCCTTTGGCACAACTCTACACCGTTTCACCGATCTCCACCAAATTTTGTATACTTACCCCTTGGAACCCAACGAGTACTTCGGTGAAACTGTGCGGGACAAGAAAATCACGTTTTAAATCCCTTGAACCAATCGTGTCAGAAGTTAAGGAACACCACATTCTTCTCCGCCTGTGATTTTTAAAATATGTCTTTCTATTAGTTTGTAAGTTTGATGAACCAGTTCAGTAGTAGTAGTCGTCATCTCACCACATAGTCTTGCTCAATAGTGGTAGTGTATGTATGTCTGTCCCCTATGCGTTCATATACCATTAATCCGATTGCGAAGAAACTTGGGTGAGTTGGATTGCAGGGAAGGTTTCTGCCCACAAATTATTTATGTAACACAAACGGGTGAGAAACTTAACAGGAAATTTAAATACCATAGTAACCCAATTGCACAATGCCGTGGATTCCAGGGAAGGTTTCTAGCAACACATAATTTATGTAACACAAAAGGGTGAGAGGCTTAACAGGAAGTTTTAAATACCACCATAACCCAATTGCACAATGCCAGTTGTGATGATGATGATGATGATGATGATGATAATTGTTGTTTTATGGGGCCTAACATCGAGGTTAGCGACCCCTAACGGTTTGGCGGATCGTGAAATTGAAACTACAACTAAAACTAACTACAAAACTTACGGGCTAGAAGAAGATCAGGACAAAAGAAAATTATAAGGGAAATAAAAGACAGGAGGAAAGGAAATGCCCTCAACCCTGGATAAATGGGAATTGAGGGACTTGGAAGGCAGATTGGAAGAGGAAAGAGGAGAGGGTCAGCCCCAAAGGCAATGGAATAAAGGGGTGAAACCGGACCCAGCTCAGGAATTGTATAAATAACAGACAAACAGACAGACAAACATTGAGCTTTATTTATATAGATAAATATTGTAAAATTGTTATATTTAAGTTGTATTTGTATCGTTCATTACTTATTATTTGTATAATCTGGTTACATGGAAGAGAGGGCCCAATGGCCCTAATCTTGCCAGTCAAAATAAATCTATCTATCTATCTAACAAGGTCGGACGAAGAAGTGGTATGTCCTATCCGAGTTTTCATGGAAATCACTTCAGTGTTTAGATTTTATTTTAGCCCCACATACACAGATCAAATCATTAAGGGGAGAGACACGGCTTAAAGGCCTAAAAAAGTAACAATGTTATGACTCTGCCTGTCATACACAACATGAGGGGTCTAGTTACAAAACTCACGTTCAAAATATATATTGACATCAATTGATATATAAAAAGATAATTTTGTATTGTAAAGTGGACATTTGCATAACTTATCAAAATCAATACGGGAAAACTTGGAAAAATGACTAAAGTCATAGACATTCATAAACTCACGTTCTCCACACTTTCTAATTTTACAGGAACTAAAAAAAAATTCTTAAATGTATGTAACTAATGGAATCTCTAAGAGACTTTGCTTTTGTTACAGGCTATACGTAATTACACCTTCTTGTATAAACTATGTTTCATTATTTATATCAATTTATCGGAAAAATAGGTTTTAATTTTGGAGAATGTGACTTTTGAATCAAAACATTGGAGACTGTAAGTTTTGAGTCTAAAAATGTTGGAGAATGTTAGTTTTGACACTAAACACAATTAATTATTTCAGACAAAACAATGGACAAGTTGGCCAAGTTTGTGAAAAGTGTAGACAAATGAAACCAATTGCATTGTTGGAATACATTATTTATTATGTAGAGGTTACGAGGTTTCAGCTTGTAGCTGTAGAAAGTCACATGACCTGAAGCTGTCTTATGATTGGCCAACAGGGAGAATGTGCTCTTTGCAACTAAACAGTGTGGAGAATTAAAACTCAGCAATTCTTCTAGGTTTGTGCCGTGTCTTGTGTGGGGTTTCGCCTAGGACACCAACCTGGCTCATCGGCGGGCTCTTGGTGTCCCCGCCCGGACCCCCACTGGAGTAGCGAACTGCGCGCCACCTCCCTTTATATAAGGTGCAACTGCACCTCTTGACTGCGAGAACTAAAGGCCCAAGAAGCCTCAACCTCCCTATGAATGCTTCCAAATGATGGAATATTGGCTTTCACGGCCAGTGAATTAAAACTCAGCAATTCTTCTAGATTAGTGCCGTGTCTTGTGTGGGGTTTCGCCTAGGACACCAAGCTGGCTCATCGGCGAGCTCTTGGTGTCCCCGCCTGGACCCCCACTGGAGTAGCGAACTGCGCGCCACCTCCCTTTATATAAGGTGCAACTGCACCTTTTGACTGCGAGAACTAAAGGCCCAAGAAGCCTCAACCTCCCTATGAAGGCTTCCAAAAAGATGGAATATTGGCTTTCACGGTCAGTGAATTAAAACTCAGCAATTCTTCTAGATTAGTGCCGTGTCTTGTGTGGGGTTTCGCCTAGGACACCAAGCTGGCTCATCGGCGGGCTCTTGGTGTCCCCGCCCGGACCTTCACTGGAGTAGCGAACTGCGCGCCACCTCCCTTTATATAAGGTGCAACTGCTCCTCTTGACTGCGAGAACTAAAAGCCCAAGCAGCCCCAACCTCCCTATGAAGGCTTCCAAAAAGATGGAATATTGGTTTTCACGGCCAGTGAATTAAAACTCAGCAATTCTTCTAGGTTTGTGCCGTGTCTTTTGTGGGGTTTCGCCTAGGACACCAAGCTGGCTCATCGGCGGGCTCTTGGTGTCCCCGCCCTGACCCTCACTGGAGTAGCGAACTGCGCGCCACCTCCCTTTATAGAAGGTGCAACTGCACTTCTTGACTGCGAGAACTAAAAGCCCAAGCAGCCTCAACCTCCCTATGAAGGCTTCCAAAAAGATGGTATATTGGCTTTCATGGCCACCAAGAGCCCGCCGATGAGCCAGCTTGGTGTCCTAGGCAAAACCCCACACAAGACACGGCACAAACCTAGAAGAATTGCTAAGTTTTAATTCACTGGATGGGAAAGCCAATATACCAGTGTGGAGAATGTTAGTTTTGGATCTAAATTGAGTTTTTAGCCTACTTTCGATTTTTGCAAAAAATGAAAGTAGACTTATGAGATCAACACAGGGCGAAAAAAGTGTGTCTGTCTGTGTGTGTGTATGTGTGTGTCTGAGTCTGTGTGTGTCTGTGTGTATGTGTGTGTGTGTGAGTCTGTGTGTGTGTGTCTGTGTGTGTGTGAGTGTGTGTACTCTGAATGTCTGTCTCCCCCTATCAATTCGAACACGGTGAATGCGAATTGAACGAAATTTGGTACAAAGGTAGCACTAGCAAATGACACCTCAGTGTCATGTTTTATATCGCCGCCATCTTTACTAAAACTGAATGGCGGCCACTCAAACGTTCAAAACGTAAAATCAAATAACGACTAACCAAATCATCTGATCTCTACCAAATTTGGTAACAACATATCTTCGTATAGGATGCGTCTTGTGACCAAACTACAAGGTCGTCCGCCATACCATTTCAGGATAGCGGCCGTGCGAATTATGCAAACTTTATAATCCATATCATGGGACCCACCAGTTCCGATTATCGAGCCGAGAATCGTTTTAACTGTTCTAAAGGATGAGGCACGTTCGAAATTAAAAGTTTATTTTGTAATACTATAGTGCAGACGTGATTTTAAAAAGCGGAGCTGATTCAGTAATAAGACAAGATGGCAGCGGATATCTTGTGCCTGACTTATATTTCACTAATTTGAGTATTGCATGCAATATAGCGTACTGATACAAAATAAATAAACTTTGTATGAAATGCTTTATATATAAATAATATACTCCAGTGATGAAATCGTTTAGTATAAATCATTATTTGCTAACAAGTTCTATGTAAGTCATTTTATATTGAACGATATTCGTTGACACAATTAGCTCAGTGGTAGAGCGTTAGCCTATCGCTCAAATGCCTATGGTTCAAACCTGATGAGAGCTAGGTTTTTTGCTTGAAATGTTATATGTTTATTGTTTTGTAATGACTCAGATGTTTTAAAATTAAGCGTTATATTGTGCATATTATGGTGTAAAATATATATTTAATTAAAACATAATTCGCCAGCAGATTTACTCGAGACATCTAGCTGCCAAAAAGGTAACTGCACGCCGACCTACTTATTAACTTCCAGATTTTATTGAAAAGTTTCTTCTTCTGGCCGCTAGAATGCACTCGCTCTGTTAGGATTATATTGTTCGATATTTCACCACTAGATGTCACGACTAGTCTACGTGGGGCTCCATTGATTACTATACCATTGGCATTCTATGCGCATCGAATTTGAAGAATGACAAGATGATACGACGATACATTTTTACTTTTTATTTTAAAGGGTTTGTAACGGCCTATTTTGCGTTACTTGAAAATGTTATTTGAAGTAAAGATCAAAACGATTTCACATAGTAACTGAATTCAAGCCGTTGGTGTTAGTTCAGGTTATTAATTACTACTTTTATTTCAGGCAAATAGCAATCGAAAATATCCACATAGTTTGTATACACACGTCTCTGTAGGGTCATGGAAAGATTTGTTAATTCTATTAGGGTTGTGAAAGCCATGCACAACCAGACGTGTAAAGACATGCCTCAACTCATAGTTGGATGTTGCCCACGGCAGGTCGTATATGTAATAATAATAATAATAATAATGTTATTGGTTTTACATCCCTTTTAACTACTGCTGCTTTTAGAGACACCAGGGTGCCGGAATTTTGGCCCGAAGGGGATCTTTAACCTGCCAGTAAATGTACTGACACGGCTCCCTCGCATTTGTGCACTCTCAAATGCCAGCTGACTGCGCCAGGATACGAACCTGCAACCTAGGGCCGAGCAAGCGAGAACGTTACCGCTGAGCCACGCAGCCAGTCCGGTCGATTATGTCTCCAGTTCCATAACATTCTTGATATACTTCTTATCTTTCTTTCTTTCTTTCTTCCTTCAATGATGGTAGCAGTTTTTATCTAGGTTGTGGCGTTTGGTAGAGGTAAATCGTTTCTAAGGTCTTCAACAAAGAATAGTTCTATTATACTCTTTGATAATAACAACGAGTTATAACTATACTCATACATTTAGGAGAAAGTAGGCTATATGTTCTTTACTGAACATCTTGTTGGCATTTGAAAACCACTGGATATTGTGTGTTTGGCTTTTAAGCACTAAGATAGTCGTGTGTTGTTTGGAACAAAGAATAATAATGCCTTGCTAACTGAATTTCGAACAAAAGTGGAGAATGTGAGCTTTGCATCTAGACCCCTCACATCTTGTGCAACAATAATACACATTTCCAAGAAAGCGAAACATCTTTCCTATGAGAAATAAACTTGGATTTTTTCAAAATTTTAAATAGCTATTTTTATCTAAATTATCCCCTGCTTTGAGATGATTGGCCATTATCCACATATCACCCATGTTTATAGGAATTCAACTTATTTTTAAATTTAAAAAATAGATTGCGCTCGATTGTGTTATTATTTAGGTTGCACCCCATGGTGCAGGATCAAGATGTGGAAAGAAAGAACTAACCACCTTTCCAACTGGATGGAGCCAAAGAAAAGTCATCCATGTGGACACCAGGAGAAGTGGACAACCTGGAAAGTCCTTAACAGACTCCGTACAGGAGTCGGCAGAACAAAAGTAAATCTGCGGATGTGGGGTTTCTCAAGCGACTCATCATTTTGCGACTGTGGAGATCAGCAAACAATCCAACATTAATGTCAGTGTGACTTATGTCCTTCAAAGTTCACTTTGAAAGATTCGATTGCAGCCTCCTCCAGCGCAATTGACGTCGCCCAATACTGGGCAAAAATCATCTATCTATACCAGGTGAGTTAGCCGTGGTCGTTACGGCATGACTGCTGGCAGTCGCTCACATCCGGGAGGCGAGGAGGTTCGAATACCCCCGCCGGCAACCTTGAAGATGGTCTTCTGTGGTTTCCCATCTTCCTTCCAGGCAAATGCCGGGTTTGGTCCCTAACTATAGGCCACAGCCGCTACCTTCCAACTCCTCGTCCTTACATTCCAACTTTCCTCCCCAACGGTACTTGTAGCTCACCCATTGGGTGTCCGCCTCGAAGCAGCTACAAAAATCTGGCGAGCCGAACATGTCCTCGGACACTCCCGGCACCAAAAGCCATACGCTGAAAAAAACATCTAAGCCTCAAATGTGTTGCTCAATATGTGATTTGTTTATATAATAGACCTGTATTATAGACTACTAGCAGTAGTACCCGGCTTCGCCCGGTGGAATGATGATAATGTATCAAAGTCTCCTTAGAAATATAATGGACATAAAATCTAGGTCATTCCCCCCCCCCAAAGACAATGAGGGCGTAATATCTAGGTCATTTGCCCTTTTGATAAGGATGATAATGAAAACTACTGTTGAATTGACACGTCAAACTTACAAACTACCGTAATAGAAATACATATTTCAAAATTCACAGGCGAGGAGAACTTATTGTGTGTGGTGATTAATGGTGTAATGGGCGTAACATCTAGGTCATTTGCCCTTATGATGAGGATGATGAGGGAAACTACTACCTGTATTGAATTGACACTTCAACTTATAATGTACACAATGTACTGTAATAAAAATAAATATTTTAAAAATCACAGTCGAGAAAGACTTGATGCGGCGGTGGATTAGTGGTATGATGCGCGTAACATCTAGGTCATTTGCACTTATGATGATGATAATAATAAGGTAATGAAAAAATGACTACTAAACGAACATGCTGTAATTTACAACTGATATAGGTGATTCAGATGTCTAGCTTCGATGTCTTCCAAAGTCTCAACCTTATTTTCTGGCTTAGGCCTGTACTCGATGCGTCTAGTGAAAGAGCTTATGGCGTACTGCTCGGCAAAGAAAATGGGTCCAAGCTGCACGAACCTGAGATGATCGTAGATGATGACGAAATATGATGACACACGTTCGGGGTTCCCCGTCGTATTTAGATTGGCCGGGGTATCACTCACTCTTTCGCAACACCACAGTGGCTTGAGCAACGGCCCTGTGCTGGCATCAGTATAGACAGCTCTGGAAAGTCATCTTATGTCACATCGCGATGAATCAGCAAGCTATTCTCACAACTGCCCCCCCCCCAAGAGTCTCACAACTTGTGGGACGTGGGTTGGCGACCACCGGACCCCAGCTGAGACTGACATCGCTTCTACTTCCTGGTGCCAGGCTCCTTTCAGTTCTCTTTCCTGTCGGCCTCCCTTGGTCAACTCTTGTTCTCTTCCGACCCCGACTGTATTAGGGCATCCGAGGGCTAGGGAGTCATTCAATTTCCCGCTTAATTGGCCGTTGTCTCATCTTTCCTGATGCCCTCATTCTTCGAGGGGTCTGCCTTCTATTCCGTTTCATTATATCTCCTGTCTTCTGCTCAAGGCCCTCAATGAGGCAGGGTGTGTGTAGCCCCACCATTTCTGGTACACCCTCAAGGGCTCATGGCGGGTGAGGTAGGAAGCTGGCAACCCCGAGTGATTCCTGAGCTAAATGCAGGGAATGGAGAGGTATGTCAGAAATTTAAAGTGGACAGTGATACTCGTTGGGTTCCAAAGAGTAAGTATAAAAATTTTGATCCAGATTGGTGAAACTATGTAGATTTGTGACAAAGGGTCTAAATACAGGGAATGGAGTGCTCTGTCCGAAAGTTCAAGCAGACAGTGTTACTCGTCGGGTTCCAAAGGGTAAGTAACTTACATAAAGATTGGTTGAGATGGGTGAAACTAAGTAGATTTTTGCCAAAGAGCCTAAATGCGGTAAATGGAATGGTCTATCCGAAATGTCATGTAGAAAGTGTTACACGTCGGGTTCCAAAGGGTGAGTATGTAAAATTTGGCTCAAATCGGTGAAACAGGGTAGATTTTGCCATAGGGCCTAAATGCAGGAAATGGAGTTGTCTGTCCAAAGTTTTAAGTGGACAGTGTTACTCGTCGGGTTCCAAAGGGTAAGTATACACATTTAGGTTCAGATCGGTGAAACGATGTAGATATGTGCAAAAGGGCCTAAATGCAGGGAATGGAGTGGTCTGTCCGAAATTCCAAGTGGACAGTGTTACTCATCGGGTTCCAAAGGGTAAGTATAAACGTTTTGTTTTCGATCGGTGAACGATGTAGATTTGTGCCAAAGGGCCTAAATGCGAGGAATGGAGTGGTCTGTCCGAAATTTCGAGTAGAAGGTGTTACTCGTCGAGTTGCAAAGGGTAATTATTTGAGATCGGTGAAACGGTGTAGTTTTGTGCCAAAGGGCCAAAAAGCAGGGAATAGTGTGGTCTGTCCGAAATTTAAAGTGAACAGTGTTACTTGTCGGGTTCCAAAGGGTAAGTATGTAAAATTTGGGTCAGATCGGTGAAACGGTGGTGATTTGTGCCAAACGGCCTAAATGCAGGGGTTGGAGTGACCTCTCCGCAATTTCAAGCAGACTGTGTTAGTCGCAATGTTCTAAAGGGTAAATATACAAATTTTGGTTGAGATCGGTGAAACGGCGTAGATTTGGGCCAAAGGGCCTAAATGCAGGGAATGGAGTGGTCTGTCCGCAATTTCAAGCAGACAGTGTTACACGCAGGGTTCCAAAGGGTAAGTATACAGATTTTGGTTCTGATCGGTGAAACGGTGTAGATTTGTGCCAAAGGACCTAAATGCAGGAAATGGGGTGGTCTGTCCGAAATTTTAAGTGGACAGTGTTACTCGCAGGGTTCCAAAGGGTAAGTATACAAATTTTGGTTCAGATCGGTGAAACGGTGTAGATTTGTTCCAAAGGGCCTAAATGCAGGGAATGGAGTGGTCTGTCCACAATTCCAAGCAGACAGTGTTTCTCGCAGGGTACCAAAGGGTAAGAATACGAATTTTGGTTCTGATCGGTGAAACGGTGTAGATTTGGACCAAAGGGCGTGAATGCAGGAGATGGGGTAGCCTGTCCGAAATTTTAAGTGGACAGTGTTACTCGCAGGGTTCCAAAGGGTAAGTATACAAATTTTGGTTCAGATCGATGAAACGGTGTAGATTTGTGCCAAAGGGCCTAAATGCAGGGGATGGAGTAGCCTCTCCGCAATTTACAGCAGACAGTGTTAGTCGCAGTGTTCCAAAAGGTAAATATACAAATTTTTGTTGAGATCGGTGAAACGGTTTAGATTTGGGACAAAGGGCCTAAATGCAGGGAATGGAATGGTCTGTCCGCAATTTCAAGCAGACAGTGTTACTCGCAGGGTTCCAAAGGGTAAGTATACAAATTTTGGTTCAAATCACTGAAACGGTGTAGATTTGGACCAAAGGGCCTAAATGCACGGAATGGGGTGGTATGTCCGAAATTTTAAGTAGACAGTGTTACTCGCAGTGTTCCAAAGGGTAGGTATACAAATTTTGGTGCAGATCGGTGAAACGGTGTAGATTTGTGCAAAAGGGCCTAAATGCAGGGAATGGGGTAGTCTGTCCGAAATTTAAAGTTGACAGGGTTACCCGCTGGGTTCCAAAGGGTAAGTATACAAATTTTGGTTCAGATCGGTGAAACGGTGTAGATTTGTATACATAACAGACAAACAGACAGACAGACAAACTTTGTGCTTTAGGCTATATACACACATCAAAAAAAGTTTTGCATCACCTCGGTTCCCAGATCTCCGGCATATAGACGTTGACTGTGTATATTGTATCCAAGATACAGTCCCTTTGACTGTTCATAGATGTCACTAAAACTGCTCAAAGATGTAAACAACCATGCATGAGCAGGGCCTATTAGACGGAGGGGGTACGACAGCCGATCAGTTCCAGTCATTCCACCAGGACGAAGGTACGCTGCTCATGTTGTCTGTAGTTCTACCATGCCTAGAAGGTCAATACCGCAGTTCGATCGCGTCCGCATTTTTACTTTGTGTCAAGAAGGGCTCTCAACAAGGGAAGTTTCCAGGCGTCTCAGAGTGAACCAAAGCGATGTTGTTCGGACATGGAGGAGGTACAGAGATACAGGAACTGTCGATGACAGGCCTCGCTCAGGCCGCCCAAGGGCTACTACTGTAGTGGATGACCGCTACTTACGGATTGCCGCTCGGAGGAACCCTGACAGGAATGCCACCATGTTGAATAATGCGTTTCGTTCAGCCACAGGACGTCGTGTTTCAACTCAAACTGTGCGCAATAGGCTGCATGATGCGCAACTTCACTCCCGACGTCCATGGCGAGGTCCAGCTTTGCAACCCCGACACCATGCAGCGCGGTACAGATGGGCCCAACAACATGCTGAATGGACCCCACGGAATTGGCATCACGTTCTCTTCACCGATGAGTGTCGCATATGCCTTCAACCAGACAATCGTCGGAGACGTGTTTGGAGGCACCCTGGTCAGGCTGAACGTCTTAGACACACTGTCCAGCGAGTGCAGCAAGGTGGTGGTTCCCTTATGTTTTGGGGTGGCATTATGTGGGGCCGACGTACGCCACTGGTGGTCATGGAAGGCTCCGAAACGGCTTTACGATACCTGAATGACATCCTCCGACCCATAGTGCAACCATATCGGCAGAATATTGGAGAGGCATTTGTCTTCATGGACGACAATTCTCGACCTCATCGTGCACATCTTGTGAATGCGTTCCTTCAAGATAACGACATCGCTCGACTACAGTGGCCAGCATGTTCGCCAGACATGAACCCTATCGAACATGCCTGGGATATGTTGAAAAGGGCTGTTTATGGACGTCTTGACCCACCAACCACTCTGAGAGATTTACGCCGAATTGTCGTTGAGGAGTGGGACAATTTGGACCAACAGTGTCTTGATGAACTTGTGGATAGTATGCCACGACGAATACAGGCATGCATCAATGCAAGAGGACGTGCTACTGGGTATTAGAGGTAGTGGTGTGTACTGCAATCTGGACCACAAATGTTGAAAGTCTAGCTGTATGATGGTACAACATGCAATGTGTGGGTCTCATGAGCAATAAAACGAGCTGAAATGTTGTTTGTGTTGATCTCTATTCCCTTTGTATTTAAAGGTTCCGGAACTCTTGGAACCGAGGTGATGCAAAACTTTTTTTGATGTGTGTATATAGAAGTTGTATGGTAGAAATGTAGATATCCTGTATTCATATTCATTTTTAAATATTAATACTTCTGACACGAATAAAGGAAGAAGACCCGAAGGTGATATTACTTACTGCAAGTTGCGCCCGACAGTGATACTATTTAGGTTGCGCCCGACAGTAATATTATTTGGGTTGCGCCCAACGGTGATGTTATTTACGTTAAACCCGACAGGGAGTTAGCTTTCCTGTGAAGTAAATAGACGAGACATATATTTGGAGCGCCCTTGGAATGTTCGGTATAATGAGGAATGTGAAAAGGAACAGGGTGTCGCATGAAGGAAGGGCTTAGCAGAGACTCGGTTAGACTGCATCACAGTATAGCACGGATGATAAAATTCGGGTCACAATATATTCAATCTTTCAGAGACCGCGAGCGGTGAAAGAACTGGAAGAGAGGAAGAAAGAAGAATGGCTCTCCGTGACTTGAATGGTAACACAAGCAACTGGGTGCGCTGTAATTAGCCCTCAGCTTTTACCCTTCACACATAACTTACTGTATACTGCACTCAAACTTCATGGCGACGACTTCACAATTTTTTTTATTATTATTATTTGAAGAAAATGAAATACGTTTTGAATGTATAACCAAGCCATACATCAAGAGGGAACCAGCGTAGCGAAACACGGCAAGCGGGGTAGTTGACTTTCAAATGTAACCAATTAGTACTGTAAGGACGGGCAATGTGGCTAATACACGCTATAAGGTGAGTCGAAAGTTGGCTACAGAGGTTATATTTCATAAAACTGAACTTCGAACACATTTAGCAGGGAAACCCTAAAGAATTGCTGTATTAACAAGGCTATGTTTCAGTTGTTGTTGATGATTATTTAGGGGCTTTGTGGCATCATGTTGATGTAGCCCCATGCACTTGGGTGTGAGTAGAATTTGTCTGGCGGCTTCGGTGACGTAACATGCTGAGCTTCTATGCCCAAGGTCGCAGGTTCAAACCCGGCCGAGTCGTCGGATTTTTTAAGAGCGTTAAAAATCCCTCAGTATACCTTCCTTCGGAGGGGAAGTAAAGCCGGTGGTCTGATGTCATAGATTTATGGCGTGATAAAGAACCTTCCCCTAATTACACATGTATAAAGCCAAATTATAGGTTATATTTGACTAACGCTCTTAAGTTCCAACGTTCGTTGCCAGGAGCCGACTGCGGTGGCAGCTAGTAACCAAGTTCAGAACTAGTTGGTCGTTGACGGTGACGTTTGGTAGCAAAAGTTGGAACTACTTGAAAATCGAATGCCTGCAGTCCTAACTTGAATTAAAAACAGATAACACACACTAATACAGCCATCACAATTAACACCGGTTATCAGACAAATTCTACACACACCCAAAGTACACGGGGCTACATAACCGCGTTGTCTGATAACAAGTGTCAATGTTGTATCTGTGCCAGTGTGTGTATCAGTAATTGTGGTAGGATTTGGGTAGAAAGAGGCAGTGGACTTAAGTCAGGTGCCATCCCGGCATTTGCGTGAAGTAGGAAACCACGGAAGACCACTTCCAGGATGGCTGAGGTTGGAATATAACCCGCCTCATCTCAGGTTTGCCTCTCGAGCCTGAGTGTAGTGTATCTCGTTCCAGCCCTCAGACCAGAATTAAATTAAATATCCAGGCAGAGTCGGGAATCGAACCCAGGCCTCCGCGGTGACAGCCAAGCTTGCTAGCCGGATAGCCTATTTAACCCTAGAACGGTTACGACTACGATTCTAGAAACTCATAATAAATACCACTTCCGTCAACTTTTATTTCATCTCTAGGCCAGCAGAATGGAGACAGTGTTTTTTATTATTATTTTTTATTTTATTTTGCCTATTTATTTATTTATTTATTTATTTGGAATTTTTGAGCTGGTTTTCACTAATTTTCACAAATTGTGATTGTTTTCTTTATGGATTTTTACTGTTTTTGATATTTTTTGAATTTTTGAGCATTTTTGACTAATTTTAGTATTTTGGATTTTACTTATATTTTCGTTTCTTTTAAGCTAATTTCTTTTTAGAAAATTTGACTAATTTTAATTTTTTTGAGCGTGTGATCGAATCCCACCTTGGCAGTCGTGAAAATGGTTTTCGTGGTTTCCCATTTTCACTACCAGGTAAATCCCGGGACGGTTCATTCTATAGGTCCACGGCCGATTTTCTTTCATAATCCCTTCCCTGACCCGTCCTGAAAAGAAAAATACATGGCCATTGGCTGCATTAATAAAATTATAATTGAAGACTTCACGGAAAAAACGGGGTAAGTCACATTCTGTAAATTTTTCAGGAGAGCGAATTTAAACTGTCAACACTTAAATACTTAAAACACCCCAATTGAGGGTAAGCAATGTAGGTTTTTTTTGCCAAATTTATATCTTATAAAGGAAGTAGACTAATCGTAAAACAAATAAAAACTCAAGTTAAATTATGAAAAAGTGAGAGAAAATGGGACGTTCTTTCAGTTGCCACTAAAAATAAAATCCTCTGTGTCTAGGTGACATTCCGCTTTATTTGAAATTAATTCCAACGGATCTGCAGTGACGATGGCTGGCCACCAGAACGCACCATAAACTCATTTTTCTAAGAAATGGACTTACCGCGTTTTTTTCCGTGGCGTCTTCAATTGTGATGGCTGTATTGGTGTGATTAGCCTATCTGTTTGAATTTAAGTAAGAACTGCAGACAATAATTTCATGTAGTTCCTACTTTTTCTACCAAATGCTACCGTCCACGACACCTAGCTTGTAGACTTGACTGCTAAATGGCATCGCAGTCAGCTCCTGGTGGTCAACGTTGGAACTAATAGAGCGTTATCATTTCTAACCTACAAATTTTGGCTAAACATAGCTGTAGTTAGTGGAAGCAGGGCCGTATTTCTAAATCGGCTAAGTAGGCTGCAGCCTAGACCGGCAAATTTTCAGGGGCGACAGTTTAGCAATTCATTCAAAAGCTAAAATGAAGTATGTCAGACTTTAATAATATTTTCCGTACGAATTTAAGAATACAAGTTACTTAAAAATATGTTTTAGTCCTTACACAGTTCTTCCTGCCTTAGAAGAGTTAAGAACTATCTTCGAACTAGTATTTCTGAAATACGGTTAAACTCACTTTCATTACTTTGTATTGAGGCAAATACAACAAAATCTCTTTCATATGAGGACATTATTAACGAGTTTGCCATTAAGAAATATCGTAAGAAAGCTATGTAAATTTGAACACGAAGATTACGTGGGGTGAGTTGTTTTAGAGAATTTTGTATATTTTTCAACAAATAAACCAGTAATTAACTACATTTTGTATAATTTAATTTCACCATGTAGGACACCGATCTTCAATTACGCATTACCATTAAAATATAAAAATATGTGTGATCTCCAAGAACAATTTAATTAATTAATTAAGTTCCAAACCCATTTAATTATTTAACGAATCTTAAATGAAGTAAGTAAACAAAAACAATTACATAACAAATTTCATTATAACATTTGTAGTTTTGTCTAAAATAAATTAACTTAATGTTTAAAAAAGATGTTCAGTAAAGAACATATAGCCTACTTTCTCCTAAATGCATGGGTATTGTTATAACTCTTTGTCTTTTTCAAGGAGTATAATTGAATGTTGGTTGTAGTAGCTTGTTGAAATACAACGTGCTATAGGGATATTAAACGTGAATATGAGGTGCCCTTTGCTAGTGCTACCTCTGTAAAAAAAATTCATTCAATTCGGTTTCACCGTGTTTGAATTGATCTGGGGAATGGATTTGCACACATACATGGCCGCTATTTGCAAACTATTGGGCTGATTACCTTGTAGTCAGTCATAAGATGCTTTCCACAAAAAGGCATGTTGTTGCAAAATCTGGTAGAGATCAAATTATTAGGATGGTCGAAATTTGATTTAAGCTTTTAACATTTGGGTGGCCGTCATTCCGTTTCCGTCAAGATGGCGGCGATATAAAACATGACAATGAGGTGCCTTTTGCTTGTGCTACCTCTGTACAAAATTTCGTTCAATTCGGTTTCACCGTGTTCGAATTAATAGGGGGAATCGATTATGACACAAAGATGGCCGCCATCCGCAAACTATTAGGCTAATGACCTATTAGATTTGTCAAAGGATGCTCCCTTCATAAAGGTATGTTGTTGCAAAATTTGGTAAGATCGGATGATTAGGTTAGTCGTAATTTGATTTAAGCTTTGAACATTTGGGTGGCCGCCATTAATTTTCCGTCAAGATGGCGGCGATATAAAACATGACACTGAGGTGCCCTTTGCTAGTGCTACCTCTGTACCAAATTTCATTCCATTCGGTTTCACCGTGTTCGAATTAATAGGGGTAATCGATTTTGACACAAAGATGGCCGCCATCCGCAAACTATTAAGCTAATGACCTACTAGATTTGTCAAAGGATGCTTCCTCCATAAAGGTATGTTGTTGCAAAATTTGGTAAGATCGGATGATTAGGTTAGTCGTAATTTGATTAAAGCTCTGAACATTTGTGTGGCCGCCATTACGTTTCCGTCAAGATGGCGGTGATATAAAACATGACACTGAGGTGTCCTTTGCTAGTGCTACCTTTGTACCAAATTTCGTTCAATTTGCGCTCACCGTGTTCGAATTGATAGGGGGGGACAGACATTCAGAGTACACACACACACTCACACACACATACACACACACAGACTCACACACACACATACACACACACAGACAGACACACTTTTTTTCGCCCGGTAGTGATCTCATAAGTCTACTTTCATTTTTTGCAAAAATCGAAAGTAGGCTAAAAAGATGAAAACGTCAATGAACTCTATCCTTTTGTTGTATAAAACAAATGTATTAAGCAAATATAAACTATTGAGGGGGCGGCAAATGGACTTTAGCCTATAGGTGGCATACTCTTAAATCCGGCCCTGAGTGGAAGGTTCTTTTTTCATGCAATAAATCTATGACCTGAGACCGCCGGCTTTACTTCCCCTCCGAAGAAAGGCATACTGAGCGATTTTTAACTCTCTCAAAAATCCGGGTTTCAACCCGCGACCTTGGGAATTTTTATTTTGACTAATTTGCTTTGTATTTTAGGACTGCCAAATACTGGTGGGGTTGGACAAAATGTAGAACTGTGGGAAGCAGAAGTGACACGGAGACGAACGCTACCATTCTACTGTCGACCAAAATATTATGTGTACTCGAGTTTGAAGGTTGTTTGTGAAGTAACCAATTGACCTACATAAAATCCAATAACATATAACAATATAAATAACAATATAAATTTAAAATCCCAAACCTACATGAACTAACGTAAAATAGAACGACGAAAATGATGATGTTCTTGGATTTTATGTAAGTATATTGGTTACTTCACAAACAACCTTCAAACTCGAATGCACATAATATTTTGGTCGACAGTAGGTGTAAGGGCTGGGAGTCTATCTGTGATTAGTGCGGACAAATAAAAACGACATGGATATCCGGTGGTTACCATGGCAACAAGTGTTTGTCATCTAGGCCCTTGCATTCTAGTTCAGTAGAGACATCTATATGTTGCGATAAAAAATCTTACTCCTCGGCGTAGCCTTTCTCATTAAAATTGTGCACCACGGCCGCGAGGGCATCCGCAGCAAGATTATAGGTTCGAATCTTGGCGCTGACAATGCCTATCCTGAGTGTGGTTCTCCACACACTCCCTCCAAGTAAGAGCCTGAGTAGTACTGCCCCCGAAAAATGAATTATTTAGGACTTAAATGATACAGTTTAACACGGCAATATAAATGCTGGAACTTGACGCAAACCAGTCGTGTTAGCGTAGCAAGCAGGCAAGGAGATCCCGATCACGTGATATTTTGCGCAATAGAAGCTTCTAGAAGGTTGAAATCGACCTAGCAACAGTGAATTTGCTAAGGAATATTATAATTATTGTTATAATTTATGCCATTGGACATAAGCCCCCAGCCAATGAGGAGAACTCTTATGGAAGACGGGAATACCTATATTATATGGAGAATTTGTGCATTAAGGCCCCAAGAAGGATATTTTATTCATTGGTAATGAAAAGAAAATTAAAGGAAAATATTACAAAGACTTTAAAAGGAGCTGAAAGGTCTAATTACGCAGTAATAAGCATTGTTAAAGTGCGCGCTAAATTTATGGAAAGAGTCAGAAATGGCCGCCAAAATTGCGACTTGGAGAGGGAGACCTAAGCATCGAGGTTCTTTATCCTACAGACTTCGAAGAGTGTAGATGTGTTTACCGATTAACCGAGATCCCGAAGGTTATCCGAGTATGGTAGTGGGACCACTCCTAAAGACAGCGCGATCGCCGGGAAGATATAGGAGGTCCCGAGCTCTGAAACTAGGTGTAGTTTGCAAGTTATTAATATTGCATTGACTCAGTAGTAATTGAGAATAGACTTCGGCCAATTGTATAAGCAGACAGTACAAACTGTATTCTAGTATTTACTGAAATTTAAGCGTCACAAATTGTATAGTTTCGAAGTTATAAACGTTTTAAACGTGACATAGAAAAGTGTCGGACGCAGAGGCTAATAGCAGTTTAGTTGAAACGAGACAGCAGTGAACACAAACCAAGTGAGTAAATAGTGTCTTTACTTACACATTGGAGCAGTATATAAACATTTTCACTATGACTGATAATAATATTCATCAGGACTTGTTGTTCGATAGTTATCACGATGTTACGATGATGAGATAAGAACGTTATACGTGAGGGACATATTTGAAGCAGAGACTTAGATGCAACATGGGGCTTCGTTAACCAGAATACTTCAGAATGTAGACGTTATGTACTCTTATATCTTGTGCATTAACGTTATTTCACGAACTATATATAACAACTACGAGCTCTAGAAATATTTCATTAACCATCTATATGAATATTTCTACGATAATTACTCACTGATGACACTGAACTATATCAATGACGGAGAAAGAAGATACAGCATAAGAAGATTTGTCAAGATGCCCAGGGAAAGTCCCGGCAACCCAGATGAATTATGCCAGAAGGATGTCGTTCGATGCCAGACGGAGGTTGGTGATTACCGGAGAGGAAACATCTTTCCTTTATCCGAGGTCGCTGGTCCGAGGAAACGAACTGAGATCCAACTCAGTATCTTGGATTGAGGAACATCTAAGTATTTTACCAAATACTTGAATTGATCTTCTAGATATCGTCTGATAAGGTAGCAGTGTTATTTACTTTTATATTGAGAGCTATTTAGTGACTTTCTGAGCAAACGCGTTTAACTCCAAATTTTATGTATTCAATGTTTCGACATATATTTATTCTTCATGTGTTTAACAAGATTTTATTCAGCAAGATCATTTGGGATGATCGTCTTTCATCTTTTTTACATTTATATTCTACGGATCAGTTTCTGAACTGACATGTTTATTTGTTTAAGGAATCAGTATTCCTTATTTAAAACCAGTCATTTTAACTTTCGACGTTTTGAATTTGAATTCGAGTTAAGGCAGTAGACATTTAGTCGCGGATGCCAATTAAATTATTTTTAAGTAATTTAATTTGGGCACCTCACGGTAAAGAAATCATCAAGAACAGAAGAAACCACGAATGATATTGTTATATCACCAAAAATACTATGAATTTTACGTCGCTCTGACTAGAAATATTCGTCAGGATATGTTAGAAGTCTTATACTCATAAACATTCGGTGTAACGAATGGAGACACATTACGGAATTGACAATCCTTACTTTATTTGTGAGAGCTAAGAGCTTTAATCATTTAATTGTATTAGGAAATAAAACTTTATAGAAGATAATTTTTATCTTACGACAGGGATTCGAAGCTGGTTTACCCTAGTCAATATTGAATTCTAACGGACATGATAAATAAAATATGTGGTTATTTATACATTATATGTGGTGTCACGTCGTATTGTGGATCTGACATTCCATAGGCGTGTAATTTAAAGCTACATCAGAAAGGTGGACGAAACAGTATTTTTATTAATTGTATATGTGACAATACTGTGGAAAATTAAATATCTTTTTGTGAAGTAAACTTATGGAGGTCATACACGACTTGTCTAAGGTCGTTCTTTATTTAAAGTAAGTGTATTTTAAGAACAGGAGGAAGCGTTCAATATGCCAGCGATTGAGTGATACAATGCCTAAGATAATGCCAGTAATTTAAATGCAATTCCTAGAGAAGAGATGCTGGTAACAATGATTGTGTTAAGAATTGTCCAACATCGTGGAGGTGATTTTAATACCATATACTGTGGATATATGAGGTTTTGTGGAGAGATGTGTGTACTCATGCGAAGGTTTTACCGCATTGGAGGGAAGTTATTGAAATATAGTTCTTTTGGTGAGAACATGGCATTAATAGAAAAGGAGTCATTGTGTTGAGAACTCCCATGCATGTAAATCTACGACTTTAGCAGTGATGACAAGAGCGTTGATAAGCGGAAAATAATTAGAGAAAGTAATTGTCTACATATGTTCACTAATACCTTTATTAACTTTTATTAACACGGAGTTGAGTATTTACCTGCAACTGACCTTTGGTAGCTGAACGCATTTGACTGGTAGTGTCTATCAAACTAATTACGACAAAGTGTGTGCAGTATATAAGAACATTGAAAAATGTGTGAGAAAGTATATGTGAAGATCACATTGTATATAGAAGACAGAGAAGGATAATTATTGTTGAAAGAGAGCTACGACTCTACATTATAACGTCAAACATAACGATTCAGTTTTTGTAAATATTTTCGCAATTATTTAGTTAGGGAAATAATTTTTATAATAATGATTTGTTCGATGTTTTTTGAATTATAGTGTATTTCTGAATGAATGTTTTTAGAATGAGTGCTTTTAAAGTTGTAAAGTATGATTGAACAACTCACGGCAGTCATGAATGTCGAGAGGGAGTGTATGGATGCGAGTGTTAAAATCTGAAAGTGATTGTTTGATAAGTGCGTGAGATACGAAAAGTTTTATATAGAGAAAATGTAAATTTTAAACACGGCGACTGTACGCTACACAGCTACACAGCGCAGTCACAGTAAATGTGTGGGGATGTGTATTCCCGTTAAATATTTCAAGGCCAGTCTATTATATAATGTGGACAGATTTTAGCAGTCCACCGCCTTCTTAAGCACGACAGCCTCACGGCTGATCGAGAATGTGTGTCATTCTGTGAAAGAGTGCGCGCGGCCAGATGTGTTACGAGAAGCGTGCCGGTTTTTTATAGCTCCTCAGGAATGTTTGGCACGCAAGTATTTGTCTTAAACGTTTTAAATATTTCTAGTAGGCTGAGGCCAGTCAAAATTTGTTGCTATTTAACTGACAGCATAGTAAATTCAGTAAAGTATTTGTTGTAGCAGAGGAGTGCGTATGAATGTGTGTAATTAATTTATTAATTAATTGTTGTTATTTATTGTTTATATTAGTTATAGTTTACCATTGTTATAATACATTTACTCAGTTCATTTTTTGTTGTTGTCTTCGAGTGTTTTATTTTAAATATAATGGAAACAGTGGTATCATGAAGCCGTTTTTAGGTTGGAGTTAAGTCCCTGCAGGGACCCCGAGAAACTAAGGTAGGTGCTTCTGAGCCAGTGTATTCACGATACCATTGATCAATACTGTATTGTGCCCAACTCTAGGAATGGGTATTCCAAGATTCAGACACCTAGATATCAAGGGAAAGGCTACAGCCGCTTTTGAAAGTTGAGATATTTGAATATCGCGCTACATTGCTTCCAGAAGCAATTGGAAAGAATATACCGCTAAGAGCATGTCAAGTGACGTAGCGAGTAATAGCAGAGGTCGAGGCTATTTATTGATTAAATAGTTAACCATGGAGTAGAGACTTGAGACTTGGATCAGATTACTGGCACGGTCAAATGAAAGAGAATGCAATTAGTATCAAGTAAATCGGACCAGGGATACAAGAGATATGAGGATTTCCAGATATCAGCTGATGCAGCATGACCCTGACAGTTTTGAATAAAAGCCGGCTGGCGCAAGCATCAGGAGCTCACTTCAACACAAGCACTTGCCTAGCAAGGTGCTGCTACGCTGAGCCAAGGCACATGGTTGCCGGATCTACGCAGAAGTTATTTTCAAAGTTGTGATAGTCACAAAAGTGCTGCGCTACGAAGTGGAACTTAGTAAGTTTCCGGCAAGGAGAATCACTGAGGTGATTGATTAATATTTTTCTACAGACACTGGTGAAATATTTTTTATTTCTACATGGACATATGCTAGACTTTGTCTAGAATTAGTATTTTGTCACAGACCAGTAATAACCTAATATTTGGATATTTTAGTCCATTTTAGTCAGTTTCCATTTATGTAACTTAATAACCACTCCGATCTATCAGTACATTGAAGACCAGTCTATCACGGTGGTGTTCATTAGTCAACGCAAGGGAAACTACAGGTTGCTTCGCGCATGGTAGATGGTGTGAAGCCATGCCCAGGGAACGATCTTCAGAACAGCCGTTGATTGTTTAGACTGTCAGTGTTTTCTTGTACTGAAAAGATTACCGTGAGTTATGTTACAACTGACATATCTAAGAATAGATCACTTAGATCTGACACCATTTAAGCAAACTGTTATGGCTTTAACAGAAGCCCATATTAAAATGAATCAACAGTTACTTCAAACGTCAAGAGATACTACCACTATGTCTTACTAGACGGATTGTGGGTATATAATGGCGGCCGATACAAGGATTATACATGCTTGTCCGATAGGGCATGTCTATGGATAAATCTGGTACAGACCAGGTTTACTACGCTTCAAGACCATCAAGAAATGTAAGCCAAATTTGAATTATATTATGCCTAGCTAATTGGAACAAATTATTTTTTCTGCAGATGACCAACACATTTATTTTTCTTCATATTTAAATCTTGCAATGATTTACGCAAGACTTGTTAAGAATTATTCTGAGTATTTTCAGCACTCAGAACAGTTTAGGATCGATGACCGAGCATTTCGAGCATTTGTTTGAATATTTCATATTTTAGGGATATCACGGAAAACCGTCGATGTAAAGGTTGAGTTAAATTATTTTTGTTGAGGAATGGATATTTTTTCCATATTCGAAGGTTCGAACATGTGGATTCTCACATAATGAGATGATAATTAAACATATTTAAAATAATATAACAAATGATAATAATAATAATCCACTAATAATAATAATAATAATTTTTATAATTTTTCTAAATAATTCTTGGATATTATATTTTATAATAATCACATGTATTGAGAGAGAGCCTATGAAGTAGTTTAATCATTTCTAGTTTGGAACAGGAGATTTTCCGAAGGAGAGTGGTTAGCGCAAGCCCGCATTCAACCAACATTACAGTTCTGGTTGAACAGTTGATATTTGCAATGAGCAAAGTATATTTTTCAGATAACACGGAGAGGCATGAAACGGGAAGCAAATGATATTTGTATCAAATAGGATATTTTTGTATTTATATAAAATCATGACGTAAATACACTCGAAAGTGAAATAAAGATTTTCATAAGTATGGTAAATTCACGGGTTGAACTGAATGGTAAAATAAAATAAACTTGTAAGTTTATTAATCTTCCAGTGTTGATAACAAGCAGAGGCTTGATTTATTGTATAAATTTTGGGAAGAAAATTTATGTGTGTGGAGTAGTTGAAATGCCATTCCCAGGTGCGCATGTTTAAGTCGCAGGAATGAAGAGGTTTTTTCGAGCATCAATCAAATAGCAGGTTCGATGGCTCAGGTTTATAGAAGGTGTATTGGAACTACACATTTCGTCGTATGAATGACCCGAAGGTTATTTCTTGAAACCATCAGTTCTTATTTCAACCTTGTTTACGAATTCCATTTAGACTTTGATTTTGCTAGAACCCGGATTTGTCATGATAGTAGTTTATTCTTCTTCAGAAGAAGACCTTTGCCGTTGTTGTAATATGGTGTTCTTACACAAATAATAGAATGGGCCACTGCCAATTAAAAAATAATTCTTTAACCGCGAATAATTTGAAGGATATTTTCAATCCTAGTGCCATGAACTAAATGAATTTATTATGAAGCTACAATTCTTATTTCCGCATTCTGTCGAAGAATTGCAAGTTGTGAAAATTGCTAAAAATGGCCATGAATATAAATATTTTTTTCTAATAATGATTCCAAGTGGAAAATTGAATAGTTGAATGGTTCAACAATTTATCAATCAAGTTGATGGTTCAGAAATCATATATTTTGTTAGGAACTTGAAGTTCATAATCGAGTCACTTCTCGAATGTTTAATGTCAGAAGAACAATTAATTTTTGTTGTGCTTCGCACAGTTCTTCGATGCTATGCTCAAGGCCAAATACTTTTCAGATGTTATTAATATGTGTAAATAATTTGTGTTGATTCAGAAATAATAATATTTTTCGACGATATATTTTTGAAAACTGGAAAAATAAGTGAAAGTTAAAAATTCTATGAACATTTATTCTACGAGTGTTACTATTATGTAAAAATTCAAAGAGTGAACTACGATATTTCCAGTAGAGACAATTAAATTTGAACTGGATTTAATAATGAATATAATTTTGGAACCCAGTCAACATGACTATTAATCAGACTTGTGTTTCCAAAAAAAATTGTCAAATGTGTTTGGAAAATTTCTGTATATTGTGTAAATAGGAGTGTGGGTCGCCACACGTGAGTGATGCTGCTTTGAGCATTTTTGCAGTCAATTTTAACTTCAAAATAAAATGAGATAATTTTACATGATGTATTATGCCCAGTTGAATCTCCTTCTATCCTTATTGTTGCATTGAGCCAAAAATCAGTAAAGCATTTTTTTCATTTGATGTCGTTTTTGCGATTAGCTTTAAACCCATCTGGCGCCCCGGGATATTTTGACTCTCGTGCTGACTGATTATTGGTAAAATGCATATGTGGTCGTGCGGACTCCGGTCTAAAAGGGCACAGTATAGATTCTCGAAGACCTTGTTGGAGCAATTTCTGATGGATTTTTAGCAGGAGCTCATTTAGAAATAAACAATCCAGCTTTTGCTATGGATTTCCAACAGGCATCTTCCCGAATTTACGGGTACAGTACCTTACTTTGAGTCCAGGGCCACTTAACCCATCCCTGTCCCTAATACAGTTAGGCTAAGGTCACACTTGCGTGAATTCACGCAGCGGGACTGCGTGTTTTTCACACAGCAGAACGACTTGCGAGGTGGGTGGCCACACTTGCGGGTTTTCACGCTGAATTTCTGCTCTGCATATGGAAGGCATTCCATTAAATAATAACACTGGAAGTTTAGGGAACCCTTTTTTTATTTTATTTCTACACTCACTTTTCAACAGGAAGCAAAGAACACAACAACTGGCACAGAGTAAACACCAAAGAACCTCAAGTCCTCCAATGAGCTCTCCGCTCATGTCCTCCACAATACAAAACTATCAATAGCACAATAAAACCGCTGCGTCTTCTTCCCGCAAGTGTGTCCTGGCAAGGTGCGGGTAAAACCGTGGCCACCGAGAGAGAAGGCCGGGCGGGCATCAATTCCACTCGGGTACCTCAGTCAGGTAGCCAGGGTCACCTCAATTCCACTCGACACTCCAGGTAGTCGCTAGAGTAGTCCCTCAACTCCACTCGGTCGCGGTCTCTTTATCCTTATGCATTCATAGAGCGACACAAGTCTTCCATGCTCACTTCTACTATTGATTGTAATCAATGCTTCTAATATAACTAATAAGAACATACGAGATGATTGCATAGAAAAAGTGGTGTGCAGAAGATATCTTAAATCCGAATAGCTGCTACGGTAAACAAGCCTCGCTCTATAAGAGTTAGAATTCATAATTAATTTGTTGTGTGGGAATGCAGCTGATTTTTCCGTTCTAGTCTGGAAAACAGTATTTTCAGCATCCGCAGCTGATATAGAAAGTATTTTCTTAGGTACAAATTATACACCTAGGCCTATTATTATTTAAATTTAATTTTTTAATGTCTGACTAGGTTAAAAACATACAAGAATTTAATTATGCACATGTTAAAAACAATGCATAAAATTTGTAGAAAATAATAGAAAACTTGGCAGACTTATTTAAAGAATATTATGATCAATTTTAAATCACTTGTATTTTCTGTCATATAAGTTATAATGTGGCAAACACTTTATACCTGATTTAAGGAATGAGCGGACTTGACATTAGCTGCATTCAAGAATTCGCACATGCGCTGCAGAAGGTGTTTGCCCCGGCCCTTGGTATGCGAGCAGGAGGGTTATGCCATTTGTTTACGTCTTTGGGGATAACCCCTTTGCCACCCCTTGCCAAAGCCTGAGCGGAGTTGAGGAACTCATTTTGGGGTCCCGTGGAGGACCGAGTGGAATTAAGGAAAATTGAGGGGAATTGATGTTCGACCAGAAGGCCATAGCGGTCCGCTGTGACGTCACGGTCGGTCGATTCAGTCCTCACAGTCACCCGAACTCAAAGACCGTCACACCACTTGATATAGTGTTACTACCGTACTATTCTGTAAAATCTTTAAATAACTATTGAATGAACGAGTACCTGCACAGCACTAACAACTGTCTGAAACCTTTACGACGGCGGCTTCGGTGGCGTAGTTGGTAGCATGCTGAGCTTCTATGCCCAAGATAGCGGGTTCAAACGCAGCCGAAGCCATCGGATATTTTAAGAGCGTTAAAATTCCTCAGTATTCCTTCCTTCGGAGGGGAAGTAAAGCCGATGGTCCCATGTCATAGATTTATAGCATTTTAAAGAACCTTCCTCTAATTACACCTGTGTGAAGCTAAATTGGATAGGTTAAGAATGTAATCAACGCTCTTGGGTTTCTACGTTCTTGCCAAGAGCTGACTGCGGTGGCGTCTAGTAACTAACTTCTGAACTAGACCTAGTAGTCGTTGACGGTGGCGTTTGGCGGCAAAAGTAGGAACTATTTGAAAAAATTGTAAGTTGCAGTCTGTACTTAAATTTAAAAAATTCCTCTCGGCACGCCGGAAGGCGGAGGTAGATTTCACCGGGCAAACTAGGGGATAGGCTATAATAGGCAAAATATGCAGGTTTTCGTAAAAGGATCAGACCTCATTTATTGCGAGAAAGTATTTTACAATGTAATTGGAACTCAATTAACTTTTCTTTCGTCTTACTAGGCATATTTTTAGCCTATTTTAAATTTAAAAAAGATAGGCTTATGAGATCACCTTTTGTCCGAGTGTGTGTGTGATTCGTGTGTGTGCCCCCCCCCCCTAATAAAATCTAAACGGCTGGAGAGATTTATATGAAACTCGGTAAGTTCATAGCTCTATTCCAGGCGACCCCGATCGTGCCCTTCAAATTTTGTTACGTCTCACCAATCCAACATGGCGGCTGTGCGAAATATTTCACCAGCATTCAATATCTCCGAAACTATTAACGACATCACCCTGAAATTTTGCATGGTGATAAAGGAATCTACTAGAAATTCACTTATGTGACCTTTGAAAACCTGGTAATTACAATACGAACATGGCAGCCAAGCGGAGTTGCGACTTTTAAATGGACGGTTCTCGCGATTTAACCAACCAAAGGCAATGAAACTTGGCACAGTATATGTCTATATACATTGTAATGCACCGACATCTAACTTCGTTCAATTGTTTACTTAACCTCAAAATGGCGGCTGTGCGAAATATTTCACAGGCATTCAATATCTCCGAAACTATTTATGATATCAACCTGAAATTTTGTACGGTGACAAAGAGCACCGCTACAAGTTTATCTATGTAACTTTTAAAAACCTGTAAACGACGAAACGAACATGGCGGCCAAGCGAAGTTGAAACATTCTAATACAATTTTCTCATGATTTAATCATATGAGCGCATTGAAATGTGGTACAGTAAATGATTATACATATTGTAATGCACTGGTGTCTAATTTAGTTCAATTGTTTACATAACCTCAAGATGGCGGCTGTGCCAAATTTTAAAATTAAGTTTTTTATTACTTGTGTCGTAATCATGCGGTCGAAGTGAAAGTGTTAATAATGAAGCTACGCAATCATTTGCCTTTAATGGTACATAACTCTATGGCCTATACATATGTATAACAATCCAAAATGGCGAGCATCCGAAATATTTTGACGGTTCTTAATATCTACGAATCTTTTACAGCAATCAAACTGATTTTTTTAATGTTCATAGAGGCTATGAACATAAGTTCACCTATATGACTTTCAGTAACCTGGTGAGCACAAATCCAACATGGCGGCGACGCGAAGTATAAATGTTTAAATGGACGTTTCTCGCGATTTAACCATCTGAGTGCAGTGAAACTTTGCACGTTAATGCTTATACAAATGTTAATCCACTGGTATCTAATTTATTTCAATTGTTTTCATAACCACAAGATGGCAGCTGTGCGAAATTTTTAAATCTCATTTTTACTTCTTGTGTCCTAATCATGCGATTGAAGTCTGAAAACCACACGTACACAATAATCTTCATGTAATAGTACATAAATAAAAATCCAACTTGGCTACCATCTGCAATATTTAGTCGGTTCTCAGTATCTACGAATCTAATATAGCAATCAAACTGAAATTTTGTATGTTGATAGAGGCAATTGATATGAGTAGGATATATGAAAATAGGCTGTATAGTTCTTCACGGAACTACTTGTTAACATTTTATTGTGTTAGGGGGACGGTAACCTTCTTGTAATTTGGGGTCCATTTTTAGCCTATTTTCAATTTTGAAAAAAATAGGCTTATGAGATCACCTTTTGTCCGTGTGTGTGTGTGTGTGTGTGTGCGTGAGGTGTGTGTGTGTCCCCCCTAATACAATCTAAACGGCTGGAGCGATTTCAATGAAACTCGGTAAGTTCATAGCACTATTCCTGGCGACCTCGACCGTGCCCTTCAAATTTTGTTACGTCTCACCAATCCAACCTGGTGGCTGTGCGAAATATTTAACTAGCATTCAATATCTCCGAAACTATTACCGATATCGCCCTGAAATTGTGTACGGTGATAAAGGGCAGTACTAGAAGTTCATCTATGAGAATTTCAAAAACCTGGTGACTATAAAACCAACATGGCGGTCAAGCGAATTTGAGACTTTTAAATAGACATTTCTCGCGATTTATCTATCCAAACGTAATGAAACTTGGTACAGCAAATGTTTATACACATTGTAATGCACTGGAATATAATTTAGTTCAATTGTTTACACAACCTCAAAATGGCGGCTGTGCGAAATATTTCACTGACATTCTATATCTCCGAAACTATTACAGATATCATCATGCAATTTTGTACGATCATAAAGGGTACTGATACAAGTTTACCTATGTATATTTCATAAACCTGTAAAGTACAAAACGAACATGGCGACCAAGCGAATTTGAAATATTTTAATATACTTTTCTCGTGATTTAACTCTCTGAGCGCAGTGAAATGTGGTACAGTAAATGATTTTGCAGATTGCAATGCACTGCCATCAAATTTAATTCAATTGTTTACATAACCTCAAGATGGCGGCTGTGCGAAATTTTAAAATTAAGTTTTTTTTCTTGTGTCGTAATCATGCGATCGAGCTGAAAGTTTGAATAATGAACCTAGGCAATAATTGTCCTTGAATGGTACATAAATCTATGGCCTATACCTATTGTACTCGATACCTAGTTTAGGCTATCAGCTACGCCAGCAGACATTAAGCCGTAGTTGAGGTTTTGGGAAGAGTTAGGAAAAGATAGCGCACCGATCGAGTCAAGAAGAATGTCAAGATGACGTAGGAGGTCTAGGATCAAGGAGGCACTGACATCTGTAAGAAGATGGAATTATGGATAGAGATGTGAAGCTTTATTAAGATATGTATGGAATATAGAATTAAACATCTTAGAAGAGGATATATAACATGCATTATATGTGGAAATAATTGTAAGGAAGTTAGATAACCCTTAAGTTATTGTATAACGGAACAGCCGAGATGATGAGGGTTCGAGACTAAAATCGTGACGCGAGAGCACTGTGGTGGGGGTGAACACCACGTGTCTGCGCCAGGCAGATAAGAGAGAAGACAGTGCCAGCACATTCAGTGGAGCTCTGTCAGTCGAGCAAGTAGGGTCGAGCTCTGTAGCGCAAGCCAGACGCACGGTGAAGGTCGCGTAGCATACCGAATCTGTCACGGCAGAGTGTAGGCGACAGTTTCAGCATCGCCGAGCAGCGAACGCCAAGCAGGTCATTAATCCAGGCGGACTTGCCGAGGAAGCAATCACAGACGGCCGGGATATGTTAGAACAGCACTGCAAGTAGTTGGAGACTTTATTACAAGCTACATTTCAACGCAGTTTGAACACAGATTTTATGAATAACATTATGACTATGCTTTTCCATAACGCATTCAAAGTTACTTTAACAATTTCAAGCAAGCGGAATGTTGTTAGCATAGGCACTGATGAACATTAGATCGTGCATTAATGAAATTTATTTCTTATGCAGTTTCATGAATTACCAAATACAGACAACTACAGGGTGTTTAGTAAACTTGGACACTCTCATGTAAAATTGTATTTTACGAAAGTGAGACTTAGCAGTTGTTGGAGATTGGTCTTTCAATACTCAAACTGAACATTTAATGGAACAGTGGCGTAACATAGAAGAGGAGTAGGGGGTCCGCTGTTTCCATGAACTTTTTCGAGAGGAGTTGGACAATATCCGCTATGGGTAATCCGGAGTTCAACATGTCAGAGTAGACGCAGATAGAGACAAGATGGCACCGCAGAGCGATGGATTCGATTCCTGACGAGAGGAGGTCCACCATCTGATTCACTTGGGATTTCGAAGGCAATCGTCATTTCATGGATGGAATGATATTCACGCCGATCTTTCGAGAAATTCATTATGTAGGGAAAATCGACGATCTTTCGAGAAATTCATTATGTAGGGAAAATCGACGATCTTTCGAGAAATTCATTATGTAGGGAAAATCGACGATCTTGGAAATTTAATTACAGCTGATTATGAAAGGTACTGTAAGAGTTATAACTACCTGATACGATTATTTTCATGAATACTGGGCACACATGTATATTTTTCTAATAGGAGTGATACGATTATTAAGACATGGTTTGACTTTATATACTTCGAATTTGCTAGAATATGGAGTGACCATATGATATGGCAGGCATCATTATACGAAATTCTCACCATTGGTTGGCTTTATTAAGCAGATGTTTGGTCTTTTAGACATTTTTCCAGCTAGGATATTTTTCATGAATAGTTTTTTTTGTGTAACGAGTATTTCGAACTCGTGATCTGCAATTGATTATCTAAAATTACTTCGTCAGTTCATTGCATACTAGCGAGTGTGTATTATTCATCAGTAGGGATTTTTTCCATTGGATTGTTTGGAGATATTAAGAAGTTATTCACTTTAGTGAATGAACATCGCTTTTATATGACAACTAGAAACTTGTTGATTCCTATCTGGTACATTCACTCATATAGTCTACGAGATGGGGTCTTTCGTATTTATACGATTGTATGGTGGCTACTCATCTTACCCATCGTTCAGGGCACTATCATCCAAGTCGACGGGGCGAGGTCTTTCGTATTTATACGACTGTACGGTGGTTACACATCTTACTCGCCATTGAGGGACTCATTTTTATCATCCGAGTGTACACGAGACTGTAAGTGAATCAAACAAGGAACTACTAGTCACATATCAGTCGAAATTTTGTTAAATAAAGTAACGATAAATGTCAGCAGGATTGCATTTAGTAATTCTTGTTTGCCAATCCAATATTTTGTTGCTATACTCTTTTTAGAGTAATTTCAGTTTAACAGCTGTTACAGCTGATGCTTTGATGAGTTTTATAATTGTGTTTGATACCTTTGAGAAGGATTTAAAGTAATTGAATCTTGTAAGATTAATCATTAATGGTCAGATTTATTTTGAGGCAGATCAGTATTGCAGATTTTGATATGAGAGATTATAGCACATTGGTGTTTTTTTTCTGTGATGTGAGTTATGAGAATTGTAAGAGAATTTATGCTATTTGAAAGCAGATCTTAAATTACTGAGGTAATATTTTTCCAATTGTTTAAGAAGTTGTCTAGATGTGATCAGAGTAATTACAGTTATTGGAGATTGTGTGCGTTGATAATTTGAAGCCAGTTATATATTTTTTGTAGATCATGCAACATGGTTAAGTGGAGTTTGTGGTAGGCATTTTGTGGAAGTTGCCATGTGATAGTTGCAACGTTGATAATGTATTTTGAGGCAGACATGAGGTCGTCGTACCCAGTCTAGCGTAATTGTTGCGATTCATGCTGTATGCGCTGAATATTTATGGAGTTTTGTGGAATAATTATTATATTCAAATGTGATATTTGAAGTATTGAGGAAATGTAATGTCGTTGTGGATAGTTAGATCCAACGTGATGTCGTGGAGGCAATAATATTTTTTGGCATGATAAATTAAATACGAGATATAACTTGGAAGTGGTAAAACTGTAAGACAACGTTCTATAAACCATATTAAACAATTTGTTAGGAAATTAAACAAATAAATAAAGTTGATAATACAAGATTTTCTGAAAATAATAATTAACGAAATAATAATCTGAGATTTAAGCATATTAACGATCTGACCTAATGAAATAAAAATCAGAATGACTAGATGAAATAATAAAATCTAAATAACCAGAAGATTGAAATTTAAATAAGTTGATAAATTAAATTTTGGAATAAATCAATGAATTAAATAGATGGATGAATTAAAGATTGGATAACTTAAACTGATTGAAATAAATTAATAGACGATTGTAATGATGATGAATAACTGAATAAGAAGGTGATAATTAATTAAAGAAGTTGATGATTAAGGAATTTACATGGAATTAAATAAATTTAATTGAGAGATAAGTTGAAGGAATTACAACTTGAGTTGAGAATTTAAATGATGTAATGGTGACGAATTAAGAATTCTGACAGGAATATGTAGAATTTTGAAGTGAGAATTAATGTGAGAAATATTTAATTTGATGATGACGATAACGATGACCAATGAGCCATGAATTTACTGTAATTCACAGATAAGTAATTATGAATGACAATGTAAATAGTGTAAATTAATTATTCAATGTTTAGGAGCATTTGACTAACATGTTCAACATTTAAATTATGCCATGCAAACCATAAATTACGTGATGTTTAATATATGTGATTATAATATGTGTATGTTTAGACAGATTAATAACTTTTTTTTCAAATCCACATTGATGATGTTAAATTTAAGAGAAATTAGGTCTCAGGTTTCACAAATGTCAGTGACGAAAGACATAGTGCTACAGTGATCCTGAGAACCCAAGAGAACTTTAGAGATTTTTCTTGTTATGTGGATAAAATATTTTTGGATTAGAAAAGAGATGGTTCGATTTTTGGACAATGACAATTTAACGTTGGCATTCGACCATACTCTCAGGAAGGAGTTATATTTAAAATGGCTGTCTGACTATCGAAGTGAAATAAATTTGTTTTTATCTTAGTTTTGATCTGATGATGGTGTGATGTTCCTTTTTCTTTCCTTGTCTTGAGTAAGGCTTATCCGGAAAGGAAGTGGTTTGCTAGGAATTCAGTTGATGGCGCCCATTTATATTTGCATTATTTCTATTAAACTTAAGCCCGTAACGACCCTAGAGATACTTTGTCTCGTGATACCCACTGCTTTTTCGATAACTCAGCTGAATTTCCGACACATTCCTTATTTGACTAGAGGTTCATTTAACTCCGCTCTGTCCTGGAACTCCAGGAATGCGATGTTATAGCAGATGGGTCATCGCATCCCCAGGACGAACGGGTACACTATAACAATCCAATGTGTCGAGCATCCGAAATATTTAGACGGTTCTCAATATCTATGAATTTTTTACAGCAACCACACTGATTTTTTTATGTTCATAGAGACTATGAACATATGTTCACCTATAGGACTTTCAGTAACCTGGTGAGCACAAATCCAACATTGCGGCGACGCGAAGTATAAATATTTAAATGGACGTTTCTCGCGAATTAACTATCCGAGTGCCGTGAAACGTTGCACGTTAAATGCTTATACAAATGTTGATCCACTGGCATGTAATTTATTTCAATTGTTTGCATAATCACAAGATGGCTGGTGTGCGTACTTTTAAAATCTCGTTTTTATTTTACTTCTTGTGTTCTAATCATGCGATTGAAGTTTGAATACCACACGTACACAATAATCTTAATGTAATAGAACAAAAATAAAAATCCATCCTGGCGACCATATGAAATATTTAGACGGTTCTCAATATCTACGAATCTGTTACAGCAATTAAACTGAAATTTTGTATGTTGATAGAGACAATTAACATGAGCAGGATATATGAAAATAGTCTGTATAGTTCTTCACGGAACTACTTGTTATACTTGTGGTCACACCGTCCTTATGCAAGGTTTGGAACTGATGTGTAACTATCTAACAGTCTGTTACTTCCTCACGTCAAATTTTATCTTCCGCAGAGATTTTGGTTGGTTCCTCAGTTTAGGGCTGCCACAACGCGGTCATGTAACCCCGTGTACTTTGGGTGTATGTAGAATCTGTCTGATAAACGGTGCTAATTGTGATGGCTGTATTAGTCTGTAATTCAGGTAAGGACTGCAGACGGTCAATTTCAAGTAGTAGTTCCTAATGTTGGTACCAAATATATCGTCAACGACACCTAGCTGTGAACTTGGCTACTAGATGCCACCGCAACCAGTAACTTGCAACGAACGTTGGACTTCCCCTCTACAGGAAAGCATACTGAGGGATTTTCAGCGCTCTTTGAAAATCCGACGACTTCGGCCGGCTTTGAACCCGCGACCTTGGGCATAGAAGTTCAGCTAGGCTACGTCACCGAAGCCGCTTCCCACATAGTCAGATGGAAAATTGAATGTGATCTCGTTGTCATGGCAACCTCTGATAGCTCATCCCTCATCAATTTAGAAGCGTTGTCATGGTAACCTCTGATGGCTCTTGGCATTTTCTTCTAATTCCGAAATCATTTTTCTCATCCCTTGGCGTAATGGTGGGTTGTATCAAAAATTCTTTCAGACAAAAGTTTTAGGTAATTATTAGGGGAATATCATACATTTCGTACGGTTTTGATATTGTGCCTATTAAGAGAGATATGATTTATGTTTCCCGAAAAACTCACTTTTTTCCACCCCATTGGCCAATGGTTGGTGCTATCAAAAAAAATTTCAAACATAAAATTTGGTACTTATCCGACACATAATATGAACTTTGAAGGGATTCGATATTCCACATATTAAGAGAGTTATAGTGATATTTCACATTTTGGGGAAAAAAGCCCCCCATTTTTACCCCCTTCGACCGATATTGCCCATTAACGAACTCAACCGAGATTTTATGGGGATACATATTATGTAAAAAAATCAAAGTGATTGGTGCAAAATTACGGCAGTTATCGTGTCCACAAAAAATGATATGTATATATACAGGGTGTATTTGATATGATGGAAGTCCTTTACACTGGTGATAGAAGATGGTATTCTAAGCAAATATCTTCATGAAATTCAGTCGGATCTTAATTAGTGTAGGTGGAATTAAATCACAAAAATCCTCGGTCAATGTCTTGGAAACGGGCTTACACTTTGTTCCCCTCAGCAGTACAGCTGACTTCTCCCCGTCGCCCTCCCCTCCAACGCTAAGGAATGTTGACAAGAGTCTGAAGTTGAGTGACCTCCTCGTCTTGTCTGCCAATGGCATTGAAATACACAAACCGAGCCTATGAACAGCTGTTTCACACCTTCATGGGGAGTGGCTACATGACTAGTGATGGTGGATCTGTTTAGGATTTTGCCATCCTCATGGCCTATGCATAGAAAATGGAAATCCTAAAGATTTGGCAAATAATTTTTAAGAAACTGTTGGTCTATCTTTGTGTGAAGACAGTGCAACAACCGTAACAAAAATATTAATAATACTATTATTATTATACCAGGCTACTACTGCTGTAATAATAATAGTAATAATAGAATTTTAGACACACTAACTTCTACGGGGCTACCTGACCACGTTGTCGCAGTCCCTATACTATGGAACCAACCTAAGTTCCTTTATGTTTTTTATTTGGTATGTCGAGTTGCCAGACTTTTATTTTTAGCAATCTAACACCAGAGCTACACATGCTGACTCTTCTTCTTATTATTATTAGAGTATTATTATTATTATCATCATCATGTTCATGGGGTGCTAGTATTGAGGCAGCTTACCATCAACGGCCGATATGCAAGTCGGGGCGTGATGGCGCAGCGGTCCAGCTGTTGGCCTCTCACCACGGCGGACCGGGTTTGATTCCCGGTCAATGCATGTGAGATTTTCGAAGTGAAATGCCATGTCCTGTGGTTCGGATTCCACATAAAAAGGAGGTCCAGTAGCTCACGATCACGAAATTTACCGTCATGAAAAACACAAGTTTCCTTACTTCCCACCATCTGCAGCCACATGATGATTTCCCGTGGCATCCCACGAGCCCAAAGTTGGAATGCCTACCCCCGCGGTGTAGGCATGCGCATTTAATCGTACACCACGATCGCAGCAAGTCCGGTAATTGAAGGTTCAAACTCAGCACCGACAGTGGCTATCCTGAGTTTGGATTTCCCTGTATTCTTCCACGCGCTTTCCAAGCACGTGCCGGGATAGTATGGTACTTGGAGTCCCGGAGCACCAACCTCATTCACGACCCTAATAACTACAGCTACACATATTACTACAGTCACCACAGAAACACAGTTTATCAGACAAATCCAACACTCACCCAACTACACGGTGCTGATAAACAAATGTCCCAAGACCCTAAAATGAATTAACAACAACCATCACAACAAGCTTTCAAGTCTCTTCCATCATCATTGTTACCAAAAATATTTATTTACTAAACGTCCTAAACAATTGGAACCCTACTTAAAAATAAATAACATTCAGTAAAGATATAGTCTCTTATAAAGTGTATACTACTACTACTACTACTAATAATAATAATAATAGTAATATGTTGTTGGACACACTACTTTTATTTTTGGCGGGGATGCCGAGATTCCGGAATGTTGTGCTCACAGAATTTCATGTACGTGCCATTACATCCATCGGCATAATTCTGTCGTATTTCTTCACCTTCATATATTACATGACTCAGACTAGATCGAACCCTCGAGAAGGATAGCACTCTAATACCTGAGCTCACAGCCTCACTATCATTTAATTATTATTATTGTTTTATACAGTACATATAACACATTGCTGGTACATCACAACATAACTAGGCCTATACGGGCTTCAGGGAACCAAACTATTGCTACTGAAACAGCCACTTCTAAGCTGGAAAGTCGAAATCGCTACCCATGAATTTCCAGACGATTCGGGTTGTTGAGAGAACTACTGCCTTCTGCATTAGTTTGTCAATTTGAGTATCCAGAACCAGTTCTTTAAGGTCTTGGAGCAAGGAATTTCGGATCACGCCCGTATTTGAGACAATGATAGGTATGGTCTTTACCCGTTCTAAATGCCATTGCCTTTTGATAGGGCCAACCAACTCGCTATACTTGCTTTAATGTTATTATTATTATTATTATTATTATTATTATTATTATTAAAAGTAATAAATAACCCCTGGCACTACAGCCCGTGAAGGGCCTAGGCCTACCAAGCGACCGCTACCCAGCCATTTGGCCTGCAGATATTGGGGTGACGCGTGATTAGCGCATCGGGTCCCTTCGGCCGTTAATCTTGGTTTTCGTGATCGGGGCGCTGCCTCACTGTCAGACAGCTACTCAATTGTCCTCACTAGGCTGAGTGCACCCCGTTCCAGCCCACACGTCAGTTTCTAAAATCCCTGACGGAGCCGGGAATCAAACCCGGGGCCTCCGGGTGAGAGGCAGACGCGCTACCCCAACACCACAAGGCTGGCTATTATTATTATTATTACTATGTACATGTGGTAACAAACTAGTATTAAATCTTGAAAGTAGTTTTCCATGGTTTCCCACCTCTAGCCCAGGAAAATGCTGGGATGTTTCCTAACTGAAGTCCACGGCCGCCTCCTTCCCAATCCTCACCTGAATTACAAACACCCACATTACTAAAGAAACCACAAAAACACAGGTTATCAGACAAATTCTTCCCACACCCTACCACATGGGGCTAAATGACCAAAATTGCCAAGCCTCTCAAACAAAACATCAAGTATATTCCTTCCGTCTTAAATGCTAGTTCTGAACAGAATACGGGATGTCGGAATTTTGTCACACTGTATTTCATTAAAGTGCCGGACGGCAATGACACTTACAAAGTAGGCTACACAATACTACCGGTCATAACGTCACAAGACATTGCGTGCAATTTCAACAACAACAACAACAACAACAGCAACAGCAATACAAATTTACTTACGAGACGGGTATCGCCCGCTCCTCGTAACAGCTGATACCTCCCCTCAACCAATAAGGTCAACGCTCCGATTACGTAACAACTTCTCCTCCGCTCATCGCCCCACCTAGTCCCGCCCCGTTTACCACAGCCTGCTGCCTCACCTTCTGTTTGAAGAATTTCGGAAATTCCTAAAAACATTGACTTTTTAATGATAAATTTTCAATTTAAAGATAGGTGACAAATTTTTTACCTAGGAAGCTTACAATAGTCTCTTCTATCACCAGTGTAAAGGACTTCCATCATATCAATTACACCCTGTATATAGATACATATATACATATATACATAAATTATATATAAACTTTTGAACTGACGGTGGTTTTGGGGTCTGCGGGATGTGAAACGCGAAGATATGTCGAAATTTTCCGGAAGTCGAAACATGGTACCCATTGCAATAGTTAGCTTTCTAATGAAATCTACCTAAAACAGATACACACACTAATACAGCCACCACTATTAACACCAGTTATCAGACAGATTCTACACACACCCAAAGTACACGGGGCTACATGACCGCGTTGTCGCAAGCCCTAAACTAAGGAACTAACCAACGAACCAAACATTTACGATTATGGACAGCAATCGCTAAGCCTCGTCGCAGAGGAATATTTTTGACATTTTTGGAAACGGAATAATCTAGTATTAACTTTCGTGCGTCCGAAGAGAATAATTCTAACTGTAGAACTGGTCTGCTTGAAACGCCGCTTTTTATTTATTTATTAATAAAAGTATTTCGATTATACACTTCACTGCGTGATGGTTGGAATATCGGCAATAGGAGATAAACTTTAAAATGAGAAAGTTGTTATTTTTTTCGTTTTTGTCTAATTTTTAAATGTCTCGTGAGCATATTTTAAATTAGTGCGTTCCTTGTGCTATTAACGCTATACACTATACTATAATATGTTTGTGCAACAGAAATGACAGTCCTAAGTAAATGTTAAGTTTTGAAACCATTTTCCAGTGATGCCTATACAAACTGATAGCTGTAACTCTTAAGTCGGTCAACACGACTGGGTAGGCTATGTAATATAAAATAAAATAGAAATAATAAGTAAATAAACAATCCTGAAAAAAATCTTGAACTTCTCACACAGGGTTGAACGAGATGGGATAGTACTAATTCACTCGATAACTCTTTCTATATTCGGTACTGTGACCGTTTGACAAAGTCCCACGTGCACACGAGTATGAATTTCAACATCCGCCGAGCATAAGACTCAAAAAGAAAAAAAAATCGGGGTCAAACTGAGTATAGCAAAGCAAAAACTTCTAATCAAAAAATCAGCCGGACGGATATCGAAATTCACACTCCATAAAGGATGGAAGGTAGTGCAAATAATTTGTGAATAACACCAATTTCTTAAAATACCTCAGTTTAATTTAACTGTATGCTGGTCCTAATTGAATACAATAATCCCCAAGGGAGAAATCTAAAATTCCAGACCTGAAAATAAAGACATCCTACGCACCCCCTTGGTCCCTTGTCTACATACAAAATTTATAACGCATAAAATAAAGTAATTTTCAGCCTCTATCCAAAAGTAAATTCACTATTCTCAAAAATAATTACTGATGTCTGAGAAAATCATTAGTCCATCTCAGCATCTGCTTCACTGAATTATTTAAACTGTACAATGATCACTGATGTGCAGGAAAATATCAGTCCATCCTGACACCATGATTTTTAATATTTACAAAAGTATCACTTGTATCAAATTTTCCCTGAAATGTTTCAACCTCTGCGGGGAAATTCACACATCTTCAACTTAATTCAGGGAAATCACATTCCCAAAACGGCGTGAAATAAAAAAAAAACATGACAGCATTTATCAAAATTTAAACATTGACTGAACTTCTGACATTTCCACTATGTCACCAAAAATAAATTTTATTCACCAATTCACATAATATTTAAATCCTCTGATTTAATCGCTTCGATTTAACTTCTTTGATAATATGCATGCAATTCAATTTATTTATGTCAATCCTTTCAATTTAATTCATTGCAAAAAAAATATTATTTAGAATAATCCACAATGCCACTTTACGAAAATTAATGGATCCATAAATTCAATCAGCTATCAGCTTAAAATTTTTAATACACCAACCAATCTCTAGACAAAATGCCTCTCATGCTATCAACTCGTTAAATAGGACACGGTAAGGATTTCAGCAAAAACTAGGACGAGACATCAACTTATTCAAATATAAACGACTACACCATGCGGGCGACTATACAACACTCTAAGAATGTAGAAATTCACCAACGATCGGCCACTAGTTTCCCATATGAGCGACTACATTGTCCTCATTCTAATCATATTTGAGCATGGAGCAATTATTTGACCCTCAACTCAACTTTATAAACATCCATTATTAATTCATATTTTATTTTCACATTTGACCATTATAATCTTATTTTTATAACGAGCCCTCAGCTACGCAGGCTGGGTTCAATGGCTTTTAATCAACCAACACATGGGATCATGCGCTCCCTCACAAAATTCAAATATCTCGGCCTTTCGCAAAGGTGTAATAAACTTTTAAAGTCTGCCCCAACACACCTCGGTTAAACTGTCGCATAATTCCAAATACATAGTTCCTCATTTTATACAAAATTCGTACATGAATGACCTACCGTTCCCAATATCAAAGATCACGCATTCGGCATGTCCATCCATTCAAAATCAACTACCATAATATCAACTACGATCCATTACTCCTTCAATGATTAACCGTTATTATTACCAAGAATTATTATTATTATTATTCATTCTTATTGGAAAATATTCCAAACAATATAATCATTTACATATAATTATTATCATTATGGCTTGACTATCAGTCATACAGCCTTCCGATGTCATATCTCAACTTCATTTACAACGAGAAAATATTTTACATTTATTTTAAATTCAAATATAAAAATTTATAAATTCACAGAAAATTTCGAACTATTATTCCCAAGGAATAATATTTAAACGTAATGTGGCTATCCACATCCCTCACCTATCAACATATTCAAAAGAAGAAATTACTAACAAAATCGAGAAAATATTATAAACAAAATAAATTAATTATAAACCATTTAATTATGAACAAATCCAAAAATTATTTCAAAGTCCCCTAACATAAGGTTTAGGCGTGGAATGGTGTAAAATATCTTCCACACAATAGCCTACTGCTATATAGAAGCTTATCAGGTTGACATCCCAACGCCCTAGATTTCCATCAAAGAGATCCATTCGAAATAACTCGGCTGATAATCTTCAAATGTGCTATAACGTCTTGAAATAAAAATCCATAAGCGTAAACCTACTTAGCAGACAGTATAGTCGAAATTTAGAATGCAATACACTAGCTACTTAATAATAAAGTTGGCTTACATGGTGAAGATCTTGTAGGAATAGTCCTTCTGTTGTAGAATCCATGTAGGCCGGCTGGCACACGTTCTTTCCAGTGGACAGATGTTCCGAGTCCCTACTCGCCTATACTCCATTATTCCGGAAGATGTTCCCAACAATCCCATGACATCTTACCTCCAGCTCTTTTAACACTTCATGGAGACGGTCCGATATACCATTTTCGAACTACTATGATGCGTGTCTGGCAACATAATGTTAAACGTATTCGAGTCCCAAGCTAACACTTGCAGCTTTGTGCCACAGAAAACTTCCTAACTCGACTGGTTCACTTCCCGTTCTAAAATATCAACTCCGGGTATGAAATCATGTTTCAACCAATATTGTTTTCCTTTCGATCCTCACGTACGGTATCTGCTTGTGGCCTTGCTGTTTGAACGATACACTGACAATCTTAAGAGTGGTTTACGTAGCATGCTAGCACCATTTCTAGTTTATAGGCTATATTCCTTAGATGAGTAAGGAATTCCCCAATACTTTGCACACACCAAAGCAATGGCTTACCCCTCTAGCTTATTTATGATATCAGGGTTTTAAGGCCCACATCATACACGCTGATTGCCTTCCAACTCTTTTAAGACTGCTATTTTTCAACACAAATATCTGCCAAGCACGTAGACCTTGAGCACGCGGTGTTAGTCGCTATACAGTCTCGCCTCTCTGCTTCACCTGTGGCGTGCAGCCTACTTCCTTCAGCCACTCCGATGTGAAAAATAATCCTTGCGTCTGGCTTCTTCAATTCCAATATCTTCTGATCCAAACGACGGATTCTCTTGATCTCTTCGGTAATTTTCCCAGTAATGATTACTGCATGTTCCCCCGGTGTTTTGGTGGTTCAACCTCTTCACATAGAAATTCGTAAAAATACCATATGAGTTCTCTCATATCGACGCTCTCTCCATCTAGCGTTAACTTGATGAAACAAAATACCTCAGCTCCGCGCGTTCTTCAAACAGGTGATTCCTCTAAGAAAAACAATCTGTGGCCCTCATCTAAATGGTCACATCTACCCCACACGCAGATAAAAATAAAAATGAACACATTTTTATTTTTCCTTCCAATCATTGTTTTTCTGACTTCATACTCTAGCTCTTGAATGATAACTCTTGATACTAGCAGCATTAAATGTTCCCACAGCGTTCCCAGTTCCAATGTCAGTGATTCTATAACTTCCGTTATCTAGGCTCTGTGATATCCTAAAAGGTCCATGGTACAGGCTTGCGAACTTTGAGTACACTCTATTTCCCATATCTGATGGTGTCGGCTTACGAATTAGGACTAGTGTTCCTTCTCTCAAAGGTTCCCTAAATTTCTTCCCTCGCACTCTTCTATTCCTTTTCTCAGCCTGTCTTCTCAAGTTCTCTTGGGCTCTATCTTCTCTTCCTCTTCGGTTCGGCTCTATTTCCGGTGGTATAGAAACTAATCTATCCCATGTAAACTTCTCTTGGATTAGATGGAGGGTTTTGTCGACACCAGCGTGACCTGCAATACGATGAGCCAACCAAATTATAGCTGTCTGTAATCTTGGTGGTACGGCAATCCGCAATTTAGTGTGTTCAGGATCTAAGAATTTGTATATGATGCCGTTTGTTAAAACATAGTCCTTCGTTAATTTTTCCATGAGTGGATAATTTACATCAGCAGGATCCATATCCCGGTGAAGAAATCGATAAACGTTTCTTTATGGTTCATAACGTTTCTGGGATTGTGAAAATTTACTAATTTTCTTAATGTCTCTTCGTCTTCTTGTATCAATCTTACAATCATAACTCGAAATGTTGGTTCAACTACTCGACTCAATAGGTCAGCTCCCACATTTGACCTCCCAGATCGATGTTCTATTGTCAGATTGAATTGTTGAACGAATAACGTCCATCTCGTTATCCTCTCACTAGCGAAATTAGTTTTGAGTATGAACTCCAAAGCATGGTGATCAGTTCTAACTATCACTGAGTGTCCTATTAGCAACTTCTTCCAGGATTCCAGAGCATGAATTATCGCTAACGCCTCCAGCTCTGTGGTATAATAATTCCTTTCTGATGGTTTTAGTTTTCTGCTAATAAAAGCGATATAATGGCGAGTATTATCCTCATCTTCTTGCAGCAATATGGCACCTACTCCAACCGTCGACGCATCCGATTCTATAATGAAGTTCTTTTGAAAATCGGGATATTCAAGTTTAATACTGTTCATCAACAATGACTTCACTTCACCAAAAGATTTATCACAAGTGTCATCCCACTTCCACTTATTAGCTTTCTTTAGTAAATCCTGTAGCGGTGCTACAACGTCGGTGTATCGGTGACAATGCCCCGCAAAGAATTGCCATGTCCCTAGAAATTGACGAACTTGCTTCACTCTGGTAGGCTTGGGAAAATTAGCAATGGCTTCTATCTTCTGCTCATTTGGTTTATAGCCTTGACCATCCAATTCATGTCCCAAAAACTTAATCTTTCACTTGAAGAACTGACATTTCATAAGGTAGACCTTGAAGTTAGACTTCCTCAAATCCAGGAATAGTTTTCTCAAATACACCATGTGTTGCTCCTCCGTCTCCGATGCTACCAAGATGTCGTCAATGTAACAGATAACTATATATTTTACTCCCTGACTCAGATTTTTGTCTAAGGCTCGAATGAGTACGGATCCAGATGTTTTCATGCCGAAAGGAAGACTTTTGAAGACATAAATCTGCCTCTCAAACATAAATCCAGTATATTTCTGCGAATTCTTACTTAGTCTGATGTGGTGATACGAAAAAGTCAGATCAATTGTGGAAAACCACTTCTTCCCCTGAAATTTTCTTAATAGTTCTCTTATAACAGGTGGTCTATCATATTCGAGCAACAATTTCGCATTTAAAGACCTGGCATCAAGGCATATCCTCAAGTTTCCATCAGGCTTTGGTACCACAGCCAACGGATTTACATATGATGTTACATATTTTTCAATGATATTATCTTGCTCAAGACCCTGAATCATTTCTTTGACTTTGCTCCGATATTTTTCAGCAATAGGGTATAACTTTGCTTGGTAAGGAGTATCGTCACACACCTGAATATCATATTCGAAATCTCGAATCTCCCCTGGCTTAGTATCGAAAATGTCATCAAACTCCAATAAAAGGCTACTCATCTCGGTAGGATGAACGGTTTCTTCCTCAATCTCACAAGATGTCTCAAAATTCTCGAAAACATTCGTCCACCTAATCTCTCCCTCGGTGCATTTCTCTTCCTCCTCAAAAGGAACGTCTTCCGCATGATGAAACTTGAAGGTGTCTGACTCCATATCAATGACAGCTCGATATTTCTTTATGAAATCGGTCCCCAATATCATCTCATGAGCTATATCTCGCATGACGACAAATACGTGCTCGAATATACTTTCACCAATTTTCACCTCTAAATACAACTGTGTTCTACATGTCGTAATTTTATTTGGAAATATTCCCTGGATTTTGATTCCAGAAACCGGGATCTCCTCTAACTCCTCTGTTAATTTCCAAGTGGCATACATTCTCTCACTCACCAGGCATAGCATGGCTCCCGTATCGATCCATGTGTGAACCGGTTTACCAAAAACCTCGCAAATTATAATCGGCAATCTTGTTCTTGGCCCACTCTCTATTCTTTCATTTCCTCTCTGATCAAATCTTCATCTTCCGCCTGCCATTTCACTATTCTGGAAATGTGACTAGTGATACTCATTCTTGGTGATTGTTTTGATTTACAATCGGCATTTTTTCCTTTTGGATCTGTCGATCCGCTTATCCCTGATGTACCAGGTTGAGCGTTGGTATCTCTAAGCTCCTGCAAATACCTCTCACTCTCTTCGTGCCTTTGCTCTATATTTTGTCTTTGCTGCTTCGAAAATTCTTCGTTTCCCTGCCTTTCCTCTCTCCTATCTTGAAATGGTCTATTCCAATTCCTACTTCTTCCCCAATTGTTCCACCAGTTATTATATCTTCCTCTTCCTCCGTACTGTTGTCTGTTCCAACTTCTTCTCTCCCCCGATGCCTGTTCTTCCCTGCTTGGTTCTGGTGTTGTCTGACACTGCCTATCTGTTACCACAGCGTGCACGGGTTTATTATCTTGCTTCGTATTCCTCTGGTGGAAAACTGCGCGTTTGAGTGATCAAGACGCTGAAGTACCTCGTCGAACTCCTCCATATTTCCTACTCCTGCAGCTATAAGTGTCCTCTGTACCTCTACTGGAAACTGACGAATCAATGCCGTGATCAGTTCATAATCTGGCATGGGCGGATCCAAGCATTGCAGTTTTGCCAACTGTCCTGTGAAATAATTAGAATATTTTGTCGGTAGTGAAGTAGAATACCTCTTGACATACAATTCCGATCTAATGTGTTGTTGCGTCTCCGGCGACCAAAATTTCTTAAATAGAGCCTGAGCAAATTCCTCGTACGTTCTAATACTACATCGAAAAGCTCTAAACCAGCCAAGGGTAGGACCATCTAAAAACTTGCTGATTACCCTTATCTCACGTTCCTTTGATGTCTTAGCATCTTTCAAATAGTCTTTGACTTCGCGGAGAAATTCTACAGGTGACACCACTCCCGTTCCTGAAAATTTATTGGGCTTGTCCTCAGTACTCTTTATAACAGTGATAGGTGTAGAAGTATAAACATTCGAAACTTCGCCCGTTTTTCCTATCTCCGGCGATTTTTCCTGAATTCTCATGGTATCGTCTATCACTTCAACTGACCTTTTCTCTGTTATTGACTTATATTTCTCAAATTCTTGTCCTAAATCTTCAACGACCTTCTTCATGTTCTCCATTTCACTCTTACTAGCACTTTCAGTTCCTTCTTTACCATTCTCCCTTAATTCTTCCATCAGCGTTTGATGATGTTTATTGAAATTAGTTAATTGGCTCTGTAATTTATTGATATTATCTTGAACTGATTTGATATCCCCAGTAATTACTTTGCTTTCTGATAAAAAGGCGGTCCTCACATCCTGAACTTCCTGATGAGTCTCCTGTATTAATTGTTCCTTAATTTCTTTAACTACAGTTTCCTTCACACTATCCTGCAAATCCTTAACCACCCCTTCTATTAACTCACCCACGAGGATGTCATGAAAATCCTTCTTAACTCTTTCAATGACTTGCGCTGCATTTGTATTGCATTCCTTCAAAACATTTATTTCAAGTGTTGCAAGATCATCTGCGGTCTTCCTAGCATTAGTCTCTAATTTATCCTCAAGTGATCGCACAGCCTTCTGCATCTCGTTTTTATGTGTTTCTAAATCATCCTTCATTAACTTCCGACTATCCTCAAGACTTTCTCTCATATGCCCATAGTTCGTAAACAAATTGTCTTTTATATTCTTTCCGTTTTTAACTATCCGTGCTTCCAAACTCAGAAAATTTTCTTGCGTTTTCTTAGCATTATCCTTAATCTTCGTTTCAAGACCAACGACTCTATCTTCTATCTTAGCATCTATCGATAGTGACATTCTAGACTCTAATTCTTCGATATTCTGCACCATTCTTTCCTCTAACGACCCTATTTTCTTAGACATATCGGACTTAAGCAAACTCAAATTTTCTGTGATTTTATTTGACATTTCAGTTTTAAGAGAAACAGAATTCTCTTTCATTTTGTTTTCAAGAGAAACAGAATTCTCTTTCATTTGTTTAGAAATTTCAGTTTTAAGAGAAACAGAATTCTCTGCCATTTTGTTTTCAAGAGAAACAGAACTCTCTGCCATTTTCCTTCCCAAGTCCTCCAACATCTTCTTCAAGTCCTCCATCACAACACAAATAATTCGAATGGGGTAAGATGCCATTCGACGTCCAGGAACATACATCTAAATCACTAGTGTACTGATTCTACAATTTCAACCTTAAACTGAGATTTACCCTAATCAAAATATTAAGCTTTAAATTTACATTTACATTTACTCAAAAGAACAACAGCAAAAATCAACGACTTCAAAAACAAAACTATGAAATTGTGTATTCACCCATTATTGCATCCTATCATCAACTCCAACTTCCAATCCTGATCCAAATTCAAAATCCACATCTAGAATGAAAATCGAAATCGAACCACCACCAAACAACAAAACTCGAAAGCCCCATGTTTCTTGCGCCACTCTACCTCTCCTCTATGTGACCGTTTGACCGAAGTCCCACGTGCACACGAGTATGAATTTCAACATCCGCCGAGGATAAGACAAAAAAAACAATCTCGGGGTCAAACTGAGTATAGCAAAGCAAAAACTTCTAATCAAAAAATCAGCCGGACGGATATCGAAATTCACACTCCATAAAGGATGGGAGGTAGTGCAAGTAATTTGTGAATGACACCAATTTCTTAAAATACCTCAGTTTAATTTAACTGTCTGCTGGTCCTATTTTAATACAATAACCCCCAAGGGAGAAATCTAAAATTCCAGACCTGAAAATAAAGACATCCTACGCACCCCCTTGGTCCCTTGTCTACATACAAAATTTATAACGCATAAAATAAAGTAATTTTCAGCCTCTATCCAAAAGTAAATTCACTATTCTCAAAAATAATTACTGATGTCTGAGAAACTCATTAGTCCATCTCAGCATCTGCTTCACTGAATTATTTAAACTGTACAATGATCACTGATGTGCAGGAAAATATCAGTCCATACTGACACCATGATTTTTAATATTTACAAAAGTATCACTTGAATCAAATTTTCCCTGAAATGTTTCAACCTCTGCGGGGAAATTCACACATCTTCAACTTAATTCAGGGAAATCACATTCCCAAAACGGCGTGAAATAAAAAAAAACATGACAGCATTTATCAAAATTTAAACATTGACTGAACTTCTGACATTTCCACTATGTCACCAAAATTAAATTTTATTCACCAATTCACATAATATTTAAATCCTCTGATTTAATGGCTTCGATTTAACTTCTTTGATAATATGCATGCAATTCAATTTATTTATGTCAATCCTTTCAATTTAATTCATTGCAAAAAATATATATATATTTAGAATAATCCACAATGGCACTTTACGAAAATTAATGGATCCATAAATTCAATCAGCTATCAGCTTAAAATTTTCAATACACCAACCAATCTCTAGACAAAATGCCTCTCATGCTATCAATTCGTTAAATAGGACACGGTAAGGATTTCAGCAAAAACTAGGACGAGACATCAACTTATTCAAATATAAACGACTACACCATGCGGGCGACTATACAACAGTCTAAGAATGTAGAAATTCACCAACGATCGGCCACTAGTTTCCCATATGAGCGACTACATTGTCCTCATTCTAATCATATTTGAGCATGGAGCAATTATTTGACCCTCAACTCAACTTTATAAACATCCATTATTAATTCATATTTTATTTTCACATTTGACCATTATAATCTTATTTTTATAACGAGCCCTCAGCTACGCAGGCTGGGTTCAATGGCTTTTAATCAACCAACACATGGGATCATGCGCTCCCTCACAAAATTCAAATATCTCGGCCTTTCGCAAAGGTGTAATAAACTTTTAAAGTCTGCCCCAACACACCTCGGTTAAACTGTCGCATAATTCCAAATACATAGTTCCTCATTTTATACAAAATTCGTACATGAATGACCTACCGTTCCCAATATCAAAGATCACGCATTCGGCATGTCCATCCATTCAAAATCAACTACCATAATATCAACTACGATCCATTACTCCTTCAATGATTAACCGTTATTATTACCAAGAATTATTATTATTATTATTCATTCTTATTGGAAAATATTCCAAACAATATAATCATTTACATATAATTATTATCATTATGGCTTGACTATCAGTCATACAGCCTTCCGATGTCATATCTCAACTTCATTTACAACGAGAAAATATTTTACATTTATTTTAAATTCAAATATAAAAATTTATAAATTCACAGAAAATTTCGAACTATTATTCCCAAGGAATAATATTTAAACGTAATGTGGCTATCCACATCCCTCATCTATTAACATATTCAAAAGAAGAAATTACTGACAAAATCGAGAAAATATTATAAACAAAATAAATTAATTATAAACCATTTAATTATGAACAAATCCAAAAATTATTTCAAAGTCCCCTAACATAAGGTTTAGGCGTGGAATGGTGTAAAATATCTTCCTCACAATAGCCTACTACTATATCGAAGCTTATCAGGTTGACATCCCAACGAACTAGATTTCCATCAAAGAGATCCATTCGAAATAACTCGGCTGATAATCTTCAAATGAGCTATAACGTCTTGAAATAAAAATCCATAAGCGTAAACCTACTTAGCAGACAGTATAGTCGAAATTTAGAATGCAATACACTAGCTACTTAATAATAAAGTTGGCTTACATGGTGAAGATCTTGTAGGAATAGTCCTTCTGCTGTAGAATCCATGTAGGCCGGCTGGCACACGTTCTTTCCAGTGGACAGATGTTCCGAGTCCCTACTCGCCTATACTCCATTATTCCGGAAGATGTTCCCAACAATCCCATGACATCTTACCTCCAGCTCTTTTAACACTTCATGGAAACGGTCCGATCTACCATTTTCGAACTACTATGATGCGTGTCTGGCAACATAATGTTAAACGTATTCGAGTCCCAAGCTAACACTTGCAGCTTTGTGCCACAGAAAACTTCCTAACTCGACTGGTTCACTTCCCGTTCTAAAATATCAACTCCGGGTATGAAATCATGTTTCAACCAATACTGTTTTCCTTTCGATCCTCACGTACGGTATCTGCTTGTGGCCTTGCTGTTTGAACGATACACTGACAATCTTAAGAGTGGCTTACGTAGCATGCTAGCACCATTTCTAGTTTATAGGCTATATTCCTTAGATGAGTAAGGAATTCCCCAATACTTTGCACACACCAAAGCAATGGCTTACCCCTCTAGCTTATTTATGATATCAGGGTTTTAAGGCCCACATCATACACGCTGATTGCCTTCCAACTCTTTTAAGACTGGTATCTTTCAACACAAGTATCTGCCAAGCACGTAGTCCTTGAGCACGCGGTGTTAGTCGCTATACAGTCTCGCCTCTCTGCTTCAGCTGTGGCGTGCGGCCTACTTCCTTCAGCCTTTCCGATGTGAAAAATAATCCTTGCGTCTGGCTTCTTCAAATCCAATATCTTCTGATCCAAACGACGGATTCTCTTGATCTCTTCGGTAATTTTCCCAGTAATGAGTACTGCATATTTCCCCGGTGTTTTGGTGGTTCAACCTCTTCACATAGAAATTCGTAAAAAATACCATATGAGTCCTCTCATATCGACGCTCTCTCCATCTAGCGTTAACTTGATGAAACAAAATACCTCAGCTCCGCGCGTTCTTCAAACAGGTGGTTCCTCTAAGAAAAACAATCTGTGGCCCTCATCTAAATGGTCACAGTACTAAGAAACGAAACCTGTAGCCTACATTGCAGTTTAATCTGTGTTTGCGAATTAATATTCTAACGACGGCAATATTGTGTAGATATGATCATATAATCTTCATTGCGTCGACATCCTAACCTCAGTGCAAAAAATGGGTTAAAATATTTAAAATTAATCATGATGCAGTAATTTTTTTTCGAGACGAAGTGATTGGTGATTGTACTCCACTTTTTATAGTACATATATTTTTGAGTTGTATTTGTATTTTTAATAATTAACAAAATTTACCGCCAGAACATTCATCGGCAGACCAAATTCAGCAATGATCCAAAATCACCCCCTTATCAATGATTGATATTTTATATTATATTACATTATAGGCTATTATAATATTAATATTATTCTCTCCTTTATCAGTGAATAATAATATAAGTAAAGAATATTGTAGTTTATCGTGACCATTAATCTCGCGATCATAAGCCACGGGACCTGCTTTTAAGCAGAATCCGAACCACAGGAGATGGCATTTCACTTCGAAAATCTCACATGCATTCAGCGGGAATCGAACCCGGTCCGCATTGGTGAGAGGCAGACAGCTTGAGCACTGTGCCACCACGCTCCTTTTGAACAATAATATGTTGTACTATATTAAGTTATATTATATTATTAATATTATTCTCCCGTTTAACCGTGTATAATATTCATAGAGTATTACATAACACTACATTACCGGTAATTTATAATATTAATATTATTCTCATCTTTATCGGTGAATAATTTGTGGTTCCGGTACCTACAGTACTGTATTTGTAATAAGAGCGCCAAGCGGCGGCTTTGTTAACCGCAGCTGCGGTCACCTTGGCCGAGCTTGTGGCGCGCCACGGCCCCCTGTTGTAGTATTGAAAGCGCGCGCATAGTACATAGGAGGGCGGTTTTTTTTTTTTTTTTTTTTTTTTTTTTCAAGTTCCGATGGACTGTATAAAAATAACAGATTGACCTTACCAAACTTGACCTTGCAATAAGCGTGCAGGTGCTCAGTCGCCAGTCTAAACCTCAAGTGCTAACATGGTGAGACAGTTATAATTGCAACATCGTATTTTTTTATGTAAAACTTATTTTAAGTACGAGTCGGCTCGGCTGGTACGTGATGCATTTGTTCAGCAATTTCCTGATGAAGTGCCACCTTCACTAGCACAGATTCATATAATTGCAAATAAGTTTGACACTACTGACTCGGTGCTCAATAAGAAACATGCCGGCACACGAACAGTTTTAACAGAGGATGAGCTAGATAACATTGGCGAGAATCTTCAACGGTCTCCGAATAAATCGCTCACAAAATTAGCACAAGTAGGGGTTTCGGTTTCATCAACAATAACTAACTAAAGTAAGATTTCAGCATTGTACACACGTTAGCAAGGCCGCTGCATCATAAAGGATTGTACACGCGCTTAAAGCAGGGGGCCTTGGCGCGCCACAAGCTCGGCCAAGGTGACCGCAGCTGCGGTTAACAAAGCCGCCACTTGGCGCTCTTATTATTTATGAAAGATCCTGTACAGTATTTTCATGTATGAATTATTAATTATCTTACCATTTGTGGGGTCAAAATTATGCTATTGTTATCAAATATAAAACATTGAAAAACAATTTATAATTTTGTTGTATACTGACAAATAAGAATTTGGGGGTACACTGATGATCATCAAATTACAGTTTACAGTCGGTCAACACGCTTTTGCCCAATTAGATTAATGCCAATAGCCTAATGTTATTCGTTTTACGTCCCTTTAAACTACTGCGGCTTTTAGAGATGCCGGGGTGCCGGAATTTTCCCCGAAGGGGTTCTTTAACATCCCAGTTAATCTACTGACACGGCTCCCTCGCATTTTCGAATCTTCAATTGCCAGCTGACTGCGCCAGGATTCGATCCTGCAACCTTGGGAACAGCAGGCGAGAACGTTACCGTTGAGCCTCGCAGCCAATTAGATTAGGCGAGGAAACTATATCTATACTAATATAATAAAGCTGAAGAGTTTGTGTGTTTGTGTTTTTGTGTTTAAACGCGCTAATCTCTGGAACTACCAGTCGGATCCGAAACATTTTTTTAATATTACAGCCAGATTCAAGAGGAATAGTTTAGGCTATGTTAAATTTCGGACAGACCACTCCATTCCCTGCATTTAGGCCCTTTGGCACAAATCTACACCGTTTCACCGATCTGAACCAAAATTTGTATACTACCCTTTGCAACCCTGCGAGTAACACTGTCTGCATGAAATTTATGACAGACCGGTCCATTCCCTGCATTTAGGCCATTTGCCACAAATATACACCTTTTCACCGATCTGAACCAAAATGTGTCTACTTAGCCTTTGAAACCCTGCGAGTAACACAGTCTGCATGAAATTTCGGACAGACCACTCCATTCCCTTTGGAACAAATCTACACCGTTTCACCGATCTGAACCAAAATTTTTGTACACACCCTTTGGAACACTGCGGGTAACACTGTCCACTTTAAATTTCGGACAGACCACTCCATTCCCTGCATTTAGGCCCTTTGACACAAATCTACACCGTTTCACCGATCTGAACCAAAACGTGTATACTTATACTTTGGAAACCTGCAAGTAACACTGTTAACATGAAATTCCGGACAGACCACTCCATTCCCTGCATTTATGCCCTTCGGCACAAATCTACACCGTTTCACCAATCTGAACCAAAATGTGTATACTTACCCTATGGAACCCTACGAGGAACACTGTCTGCATGAAATTTCGGATAGACCACTCCATTCCCAGCATTTAAGTCCATTGGCACAAATCTATACCGTTTCACCGATCTGAATCACATTTTATACACCTACCCTTTGGAACCCTGCGGGTGACACTGTCCACTTTATATTTCGGACAGACCACTCCATTTCCTGCATTTAGGCCCTTTATCACAAATCTACACCGTTCCTCCAAGTTGCACCAAATTATACATATACTTTGAAACCCTGCTGGTAACACTGTCCACTTGATATTTTGGACAACGCGCTCCATTCTCTACGTTTAGAATAACAAACAAACTGAACTTGAAAACCATGTATTAAGGGCCTAGAATCATTCATGTTCGTAGTAGTGTAACTGTAAGAGTATTTTAATAAGTCTATTGTTGAGCAGTCAGGTGGCATTTGAGGGTGCGCAAATGCGAGGGAGCCGTGTCAGTAGATTTACTGGCACGTTAAAGATCCCCTTCGGGACAAAATTCCGGCACCCCGGCGTCTCTAAAAGCCAGAGTAGTTAAAAGGGACGTAAAACCAATAACATTATTATTATTATTATTATTATTATTCTATTGTTGACTGGCAATTCGGGCTGCATCACGTCGCCCCTACCAGTGTTCTGGTGCAGAATTGCGAAAATACTTATAGTTACATCTTGCGCTGCTTATAAATTGCAGTAGGCCTAATTAGTGCAAAAAGATGTCTTTTGCCCCTTAAAACAGTTATCATCATGTTGATATTATTTATTAAAGGAAATGCGCGTAAACATGCATAGTAGTACATACATAAATAGAATTGTCAATTTGAATTGAAGTTATGAAGTGGTCAAAAGGACAGCACAAGACCGAACAACGTGGAAAAGACTCATTGTAGGGGCAGACCAGTCACTTGACTGAAAAACATGATGATGATCTAACGGAGCTGATGACGAAGGTGTCTCTCGACTCTAAACATGGATCAAAAAGAACGTGAGCTAAGTGATTGTGCTGCACCAAAATAGGTGGATCTTCCCCCTTAATTTTTAAAGAATGTCCCAACTAACGTAAGCCGAAAATTGTCACGCGAGGACTGGCGCCATGGGTAAATCTAACCCGTCCGTAAATAATATAGAAATAACTTGGGTGTTTAAAAAGCTATGGACATGTTTATTTTGCAGGGTGAAGTTCAAGGCTAGGAAGGAAGGTACAGTAAGCGACAGGAAATAAGGGCTGACTAAAACGAAAATGTAGAGCAATATTTAAGCCGCGGGTCAATAATACTCATGCGCCAGTCCTCGTGGGATAACGACTTGCGACGAAAGAGTAAAATCTTTGTGGATAGACATATAACAGTAAAAACAAGTAGCCTAGTTCCGTGACGAACTAAAGAGCCTACTTTTCTTAAAATTTTTGAATGAATCTAAAATATTATGAGCTATTATTGTGCCAATTTTGGATGAAATCCATTTGTTAGTATCGAAGTTACATGTATTTTTAGCCTATTTTCAATTTGAAAAAAAAAAAAAAATAGGCTTATGAGATCACCTTTTGTCCGTGTGTGTGTGTGTGTGCGTGTGTGTGTGAGGTGTGTGTGTGTGTCCCCCTAATAAAATCTAAACGGCTGGATCGATTTCAATGAAACTCAGTAAGTTCATAGCACTATTCCGGGCGACCTCGACCGTGCCCTTCAAATTTTGTTACGTGTCACCAATCCAACATGGCGGCTGTGCGAAATATTTCACCAGCATTCAATATCTCCGAAACTATTCCCAATTTCACACTGGAATTTATTACGGTGATAAAGGGACCTACTATAAGTTCACCCATATGACTTTTGAAAAACTGGTAACTACAAATCCAACATGGCGGCCACGCGAATTAGCGACTTTTAAATAGACGTTTCTCGCGACTTAACCAACCAAACGCAATAAGACATGGTACAGTATATATTAATACACATTGTAATGCACCGACATCTAACTTCGTTCAATTGTTTACATAACCACAAGATGGCAGATGTGTGAAATATTTCATCGGCATTCTATATCTCTGAAACTATTAGCGGTATCACCCTGAAATTTTATAAGGAGATAAAGGGAACTACTGGAAGTTCACCTATATGACTTTCAAAAACCAGTTAACTACAAAACGAACATGGCGCCAAAGCGAATTTGAAAATTTTAAATACACGTTTCTCGCTGTTTAATGTTCCAAACGCAATGCAATCTGGTACAGGAAATGTTTATACCCATTGTAATGCACTGGTATCTAATTTAGTTCAATTGTTTACATAACCTCAAGATGGCGGCTGTGCGAATGTTAAAATTAAGTTTTTATTCCTTGTGTCGTAATCATGCGATCCAAGTGAAAGTTTGAATAATGAACCTACGCAATAATTCTCCTTTAATCGTACATGACTCTAGTGCCAATACATTTAACAATCCAACATGGCGACCATCCGAAATATTTAGACGGCTCTGAATATCTACGAATCTATTATAGCGATCAAACTGAATTTTTTAATGTACATAGGTGCTATGAACTTAACTTCACCTATAGGACTTTAAATAACCTGGTGATCACAAATTCAACATGGCGGCGACGCGAAGTATAATATTCACATGGACGGTTCTCGCAATTTAACCATCCGAGTGCAGTGAAACTTGGTACAGTAAATCCTTATACGAATGTTAATCCACTGGCATCTAATTTATTTCAATTGTTTCCATAACCACAAGATGGCAGCTGTGCGAAATCTTAAAATCTCGTTTTTATAGCGTGGCAAGTTAGACCTGGCCTGTCATGGCGGAGTCTCGTCTAGGAGGGGAAGTAGTGGGATCACTAGACGCAAATGCGATTTCCCCTCTTTGGTGCAACAACTGTTTGGGGCTGCTCGCTGCTCGTCGTGGTTACATTATGCAAGCATAAAGTATCGAATAGGAGCATTCTCAGTGACATAGCATTGGTATTGGTGGTGATGAACTGAGAGCGCGCCCACTTCACACACTCCTGACAGGAAGCTTGTTGCCGTGCTTGTCGAAGTACAGAGCCACTCAGTCTTGCTTCGCATGCCTCGGCAGCATCTGTACCCTGCCAAGGTGTTGGGAATAATGACTACTTGGCAACATCTAACTAGCGCGTGATGAAGTGTGTGATCACTGGTTGACAAAGAATCCAGGCGGGGGGATGACGTAATGCAACTGGACGCACATGCGCATCGGAAGGTTCAGATCTAACTTGTTCCGTTATACTTCTGGTGTCCTAATCATGCGATTGAAGATTGAATGCTACACGTACACAATAATCTTCATGTAACAGTACATAAATCTAGGACCTACATATCTAATATCCAACATAGCGACCATCCGAAATATTTAGTCGGTTCTCAATATCTACGAATCTATTACAGCAATCAAACTGAAATTTTGTGTGTTGATAGTGGCAATTAACATAAATAGGATAAATGAAAATAGGCTGTATAGTTCTTCACGGAACTACTTGTTTAAAAATTGGACTCATCAGCAGGCTTAAATCATGTTGGCAACACTGACATTAACTATATTAGTTACTTCAAATCAATTTAGAATGTTAGGTACTATACGTCTGCAAAGTTTAGAGTTGTTGGTTTGGATATTTTCTGATTTAGTGTATATATTAGGGTAAACATAGAGAGAGCATTTATATACAGTTCGCAGCCCTGTTGGCTCTTAAAAATACGCATATTCATATCAGTTATGCTACACAAATCACATACGAAATTTGGTCCAAATCCATTTGTTAGTGTAGAAGTTACATGCATTTAAAATTTGGGCCTATCGACAAGCTTAGAATCATGTTGGCAGCACTGACGTATACTAGGTACTCCAAATTCATGTAGAAGGTCATGTACTACTGTTTACGTGTGCAAAGTTTCGAGCTCTTGGTTTGCATACTTTCTGATACTGTATATTGGTATTAGGATAAAAAATGGAGAGAGCATTTATTAACAGTTGGCAGCCCTGGTTGCTCTTAAGAATACGCATAGTCATTTCTGTTATGGAACACATAGTACATACGAAATTTGTTTGAAATCCAATTGATAGTGTAGACGTTACATGCATTTAAAAATTGGACCTATCGGCAGGCTTAGAATAAAGTTGGCAACACTGCCATGTATGACCTCCTGGAAATTAACCTGAAATATTATTATCTATATGTGTGCCAATTTTGTAAGAGCTCCCATGCATACCTTCCAAGATATCCAACATGGAGATCAAATTTCAATTGCGATTTTTCATCAGCTGGTAGCACTGACATCATTTTCAAATATGGCCGTGGGATATTCAGTTATAGATCTTTACTCCTACCAACTTTGGTTTCGATTGCTCCAGCCGTTTAGGAGTTGATAGGGGGGACACGCACGCAGCCAGACAGACAGAAGGACAGACAGACAGACACACAGACACACATTTGCCCGATCTCATAAGTCTACTTTTTCATCATTTTTGCAAAATGTGAAAAGTAGGCTAATAATGTCCATTCAGGTGATTCTCCTTCTTTTATTGTGTGTAATATCTTAGGATGTTGTTGTTTCAATAAAGTGAATCTTTCATTAGACTTGATGACATTGCTTCAGTTCGCTCCAGATTCCAGTATTCTGGCATTTGATCAGTCTCTTGTTGATTGCAATGCATGCGGCTGGTGGTGTTCCAGAAGGCAGTTAAAGTGTCCGGGGGCGCTATAAGCATAGCATCAAACCAAGAGCCAATCTCCCAGGATCTGTTAGCTGGTCATAAACAGCAAATAGCGCTATCAGGCGTCTAATGGCCAACTCCGAGACGTCAGATGCTATCAACCGGGTAGAGGATAGTCACCCGACCTAATACTTGCTCACACAAAAGCAGAATCGCAGCACAGATTGGATAGTGTACTACTTACCGGTCTCGTATACGCTACGTTTAATAAGTGATATTCTATCTTGATCCAACCGTGCAGTCCTACCAACTATCTAAAACTGTAATTTATTCTCTCTGGGCATTTCAGTCCTAGGCTCTCAATAGGCCTATCTCACAATCCGTCCAAGAAAACAACTGTATTGATGAATTACACAACGGGATGTTCCAGACTGCCCTTTTATACCCCTCCCCCCCCCCCCCAGGGGCTCACATGTTGGCGACCACGGGACCCCAACTGAGTCCGGCATTGCTTCCACTTACTTGTGCCGGGCTCCACTCCGTCTTCTTTCCAGTCGACCTCTCCTGGTCAACTCTTGTTCTCTTCCCACCCCGACGGTATTAGGGTATCCGAGGCCTAGGGAGTCTCTTCATTTCCCGCCTTAATTGGCCCGTGTCTCATCTTTCCTAACACCCTCAATCTGAGAGGGGTCAGCCTTCTCTTTCTCTTCCTGCCTTCTGCACAATGCCCTCAAGGAGGCAGGGTGTGTGTAGCCCCAGCACTTCTGGTGCACCCTAGATATTAATACACCTCAAGAGCTCACGGCTGGTGAGTTTGGGAGTTGGCGACCCCAAGGGATTCCTGAGCTGGGTCTGTTTTCTCCCCTTTTTCCTCTGACTTTGGGGCGGGCCCTCTCCTCTTTCACTTTCCTACCTTTCATGGCTCTCCTTCCTTCCCAGTGTCTTACTCATTCTTCGAGGGTTGACGCCATTTATTTTCTTCCTGTCCTTTATTTGCGCTCAACCTTTATTAGTTTACCTTTTCCTCTTCAAGTATGTAAGTCTGTAGTTAGTATTAAGCTAGTTATAGTTTTCATTCTCATCTCATCTTTCACTATCACCCAAACCATTAGGGACCGATAACCTAGATGTTAGGCACCTTAAAACAACAATTATCATCATCATCATCCTTTCATACCCCCAACAACCCTGTATGGCCTCAATAAATATCTACTGTAAGTTACTGAGCACACCACATTCTTTGACTATAGTACAGAGGTAGACAAATTATTAGACTGATCGCCAGTTTTCTAACATTTCATATTTACTTTTTATGAATTAATCAATTAAAATTGTTTGCAAGGTGGTAAAATTATTTCAAACGATTAATTATTAGTCTTAATGCCATTTTCTTTTAAGAAACTGACTTTAAAAAAAAAAAAACCACTAAATTAGTTGGTTGGCTGGTTCCTTAGTTTAGGGGCTGCAACAATGTGGTCATGTAGCCCCGTGTATTTTGGGTGTGTGTAGAATCTGTCTGATAACCGGTGTTAATTGTGATGGCTGTAATAGTGTGTGTTATCTCTGATTCAGGTAGAAGGACTGCAGACGATAATTTTTTTCAAGTAGTTCCTACTTTTGCCATTAAATGCTACAGTCCACGACACCTAGCTTCGGACGCGGCTATTAAATGCCATCGCAGTCAGTACCCGGAGGCGAACGTTGCAATTAATAGAGCGTTATCAAACTAAACTACAAATTTTTGCTTTCACAAGTGTAGACTAATTAGTGGATGGTTCTTTTTCATGCAATAAATCTATGACATGGAACCACCGGCTTTAATTCCCCACCGAAGGAAGGGACTTTTAACGCTCTTAAAATCAGATGACTTCGGCCGGGTTTGATCCCGTGACCTTGGACATAGAAGCTCAGCATGCTACCAACTACGCCACCGAAGCCGCTAAATTAGTAGCCTTGCTAATGCAGAATGGCACACGTTTCATTTTGATTACATTATTCTAATTTCTCCCATTTTAGAAGCAGTTTGCTGATTTATTTATGTAGCGTATGGCAACTGAAGAGCAACTAATATACAAAGTTTACAAATACTGAAAATCTACAAGTTAATGTCTAAGTCCTTAATTCATTGAAGGGCTGAAGCCATCACTTCAAAGAAATCTTCTGGGCTTCCAGAATAAGCTCGTTTGCTGCAGGATTTTACAATGTTATAAAATGATGATGATAATTGTTGTTTTAAGGGGCCTAACATCTTGGTTATCGGCCCCTAATGGTGTGGGTGATCGTGAAATGTAAACTATAACTAAAACTAACTACTAACTTATATACTAGAAGAAGAAATGGTGAACAAAAGGAGAATAAGGCAAATAAAGGACAGGAGAAAAAATGCCCTCAACCCTCGAAGAAAACGGATTGGGGGACTTGGAAGGAAGTAGAGCCATGAAAGGCAGTTAGGAAAGTGAAAGAGGAGAGTGTCCTCCCCACAAGTAATGAACAAAAAGGGGAAACCGGACCCAGCTCAGGAATCCCTCAGGGTCGCCAACTCCCGAACTCACCAGCCGTGAGCCCCTGAGGGTGTAGCATAATCCAGGGTGCACCAGAAGTGGTGGGGCTACATACATCCGGCCTCCTTGAGGGCCTTGAGCAGAAGGCAGGAGAGAACATGAAAAGAAAAAGAAGGCTGACCCCTCGCAACAGGAGGGTATCAGAAAAGATGAGACAAGGGCCAATTAAGGCGGGAAAGAAAGAGACTCCCTAGGCCTCGGATGCCCTAATACCGTCGGGGTCGGAAGAGAACAAGAGTTGACCAAGAGAGGTCGACAGGAAAGAAGACGGAGAGGAGCCCGGCACAAGTAAGTGGAAGCAATGCCGGACTCAGCTGGGGCCCCGTGGTCGCCAACCCACGTCCCACTAGATATGAGCCCCTGGGGAGGATGTTACAATGTGTTTGATGGACTGGTGTTCACTGCCACAGTCACATTGGGAAAATGCCACCAATCCCCTTCGGTTGGTGGTTCTCTGCACAAATGCCATGGCCTGTACGGAGCCTGTTAAGTGTTTTCCAAACACGTCGCGATAGTTTATTTATTTATTTATTTATTTGTTGATGGTACACAACAGGGCTCAGTGTGCGCCCCAATAATAGTGCACCTACACAGTAAGATACATTTCCTGATATGTCTGCATTAATATCTTAATGTAATTCTTAAAACTAAGAAGTTCACACAGATCAAAATGCATAGTAGTAAAAAGATAATATAAAAACTAAATCTAAATATGATCTAATGCCAAATATAAAAACAGGTTTTGAAATTATTACATAATAAACTAAAAGGTAACATCAATAACTAGGGAACAGGCCTATCCACATATATACATTGTTGATTCTGTTATGTGTGATAATTTTATTTCAAGTATGAATTAGAGTGACTGGGTTATAATTTCCAAGAACGGTCTGATTGAGAGACAGAAATCTAGTTTCCAGTTTACACGAACCGCATCGTTGTAAATACTGCAATGCCTCCATACAGGTGAATTGTTATGTGAAGTGGTATTGGTTATATCAGTTTTGAATGTTATGGTTGATCTTGTAGTTAAGCGAGGGATGTTGAAATTTAGGAGCGATAGGAAAAATGAGTTATCAATTTGACCGTTAATGACTTTATAAAGGAATTTCATATCATTCACTTGCCTTCGAGACTCCAAACTAGTCATGCCGAAATTCAACAAAAGTTCACCGTAGGGTACCATGTGTGGGTAATTGCCCGTTATTTTGAGGTGTAAATATCTGAGGAATTTCTTTTGAACTTGCTCAATGGACTTAATGCATGTTTTCTGCCAGGGACTCCATACTTGGCTGGCGTACTCGAGCTTGGATCTAACCATGGCAGTATAAAGTTTTATGCAGGTACTGGTCCTAATGAATGGCTTAGTGGTTCTTATTATAAACCCTAACATGCGGTAAGCATCCCCGACCGTCTTTTGCACATGATAAGTGAAAGCAAGCTCTCGGTCAAACAGAATCCCTAGATCTTTCTTCTCGCTTACTGTTTTCAATGACTTAGGTCCAATTCCATAAACAAATGTGATTGGATTCTTCTTACGTGTAAAGGTCATAACAACACACATGCCAACTGGCTGTGTACCTGGTCTAACGAGAGCCTGGTAGTCCTCATGTGCAGCACTGATGCTCATGACCTTCTGGTATGGGGAGAGGATGAGGAAGTACAAGAGCAATTGGATGAGTGGGAGAAGGTAGTGTTATCATATGGGATGACGTTCTCAGCACAAAAGAGTGAAGTGGTCATCACAACGGGGAGGAAGAACAGACTGGATATGGGCATAACACTTGGAGGACAGCAGTTGCAGAAAGTAGAATGCTTCAAGTATTTGGGAAGCATAATTGAAGAAAAGGGAGGCAACAGGATGGAAATAAATGAATGGGGAAGGTGCGCAGATGGATTTTTCAAGAGTGTTAGGGGGATGATATGGAATAAAGATGTACCACAAGAATGTAAAGGAATCATTTACAAGACCTACTTTGTGCCAATTTTGACGTATGGTTCAGAAACATGAGTGATGAAGGAAAGGGACAAGAGTAAAATACGAGCAGTGGATATGAAGTTCCAGAGGAGTGGATTAGGAGTAACAACAATGGACAGAGTAAGGAATGAGAGAGCCAGAGAGATGGTAAGAGAGGAACCATTGCAAAATAGAATAGAGCGGTCTAGGCTACATTTGTATGGACATGTGAGGAGGATGCGAGAGGAGAGGATACCGAAGAAGATGTTTGGAATGGAAATGAAGGGAATGAGGCCAAGGGGAAGACCAAGAAACAGATGGACAAAAGGAGTTAAGAAGAGTGTGGAGGAAAGAGGAGTCTGCTGGGACACAGTGAAAGACGAGAGATGGTGGATGGACAGAAAACTATGGAGAGGCTTATGTTCCAAGCAGACCCGATCAGCGGTCGGAAACTGCTCAAGATGATGATGATGATTCTAGTTTTTGTGTAAATTTAGAGCAAAGGAATTTGAAGTCTTTTATTACTGATGGTCCTATCTTGAACTATTAAAGATTCGCGGGCAATGGATTGAAATCACTTGATTTAGATGGTGCATTCCTGAGTAAATGAAAATTGAGAAAATCGACCTAGGTCAAGTAACCCTCAGAATCTCTAATTTTTAAAATTTCCAGACGCAATATCTTATGAGAAAAGTTGTAAGTCCATAGGGGAAGGAGCATCACTAAGCAGGAAAATAAAATAGAATGATTCTGAATAAAATTGTGTGACTGATTTACATTCTTTAAGTCTAATAATTTCCATCCATCTATAGTGGAGTGAACAGTAGACTGAGGGCAAAAGCAGGAGTAGCACTATTGGTCCACAAGAGCTATAGCAATAAGATTCAGGAATGGAAGTTCCATACGGACAGAATTCTTACTGTCGGTATGCGTCTAGGCCCTGGGACAGATCTGACGTCATTCATCATAGTTTATGGAGTGAATGATGATGCGAGGAAGGAGGATAAAGATAGGTGCCAGGAAGAGCTCCAGAGTGTGGTGGATGAAACTAGAGGAGAAATCATTATGCTAGGAGATCTAAATGGCAGAGTCGGGAACCAGCCAGAGAAGTGCGGCGGAGTTGTTCGCCGACATGGTGAAAACGTGGTTAACAACAATGGAGAGAGAATTGTTGATTTCTGCGTTGCCAATAACCTTGTCGTAGTGAACACCCTGTTCCCACATAAGATGATACATATGTACACGAGAGAGGAACATAATAGTGTGCCCAATCGGTCACGGCAGATTGGCATCGAACTCAGGTCTTATCTGAGAAGACCAGGCACATGATTCTAACTAGAATCGGACCATTGATCTCTGAGGGGGAACAGTTTTAGGGAACCCGAAGAGCAATGTGTTAAATGATGACATAGAATAATGTAGCATGATTTCACGGCCAGTATGTGAATATCATAGCAGTTTAAGGTAAAGAATTGTAAGCAAATGCAAGCAAATATACGCTTGCGAAGCATACAAGAACGAGAGAAGGCCAGTTTGACGTTTTACTAATTGCAGTTGGAAAATGGGTGGAGATCGGAGACGCCAAGGGACCTACTTTCGTCTGGAGCGAGGAGAAAGCTCAAAATTAATGACTCGGGTATTCACCGCTTGACAACGATGGAACCTAGGGTAGGGATGACTGCCCACGGAAATTAATTAATTACCGCCAAGTGGAGCATTGAAATGGAGTGAAATGTACACCCAGGTGAATATATTTTAAGAGAGATAATTTAGGAATGATTTTACACCTAAATTAAAGCCTATATCGCTAAATGAACGCGTTACCACCGAGCCTACGCTCGAGAGGAGTGATTTGGTGACTAGCCAAGGGGGAATCACCATGGTGGCGTCCTGACGCGTTGGAATAAGGCAGTTAATTGTAATTAATTGGCCGAAGCGATCGCCGGCACGCGAACGTTTATGAAACCTCCACACCTAAATAAACAAGGTGTATATGTCAGTTCGGCTGAAAACGTATTATTTCAAGGAAGGAATCGCACCCATGTGTCCGGTGGACTAGTTTTTACGAGAAACCCTTATAAGGAGGAGTGAGGCAGACCAAGCCAGAGTTGTCTTCAGTCTGTTCTCCAGTATACACGTAACTCATACGCTGCCAGTAAGCGCGCGAAATGTTAAAGTATCGACGCCCAGCCATTGAAGAACAATAGAAGCAAGTCATACAGCTTCATAAGTAATCATGAAGTGCGTCGAAGTTAATTTAATACAGATATTTATCTATTATCTGACGCAAATATAAATTCGCTACAGCGAAAGAGTAACTTATAATGTTTTTGAACATTACATATACCAGGAGGTATTGTCAGAGTTGTATATGACATTTTCATCAGGATCACTACAATGATGGGAGCTTGGGAAGCATCGCTACTAATCTTGACAGTGAGCTGAACGATATTGCAGGTGACGAGGATCGAACGTCCGTAAACGCAGTTAAACTTTCACGGAGACCAGCGGTTGGCGTAATTGCATCGCATCTCTGAGATCAGGCGTAAGAGGAGTCCGATTAAGGATCAACCTGTGAATTAGTGAATAAGTGTACATAAATTGTGTAATAGTGATTTAAAAAGTGTTCATGTGTATAGTGATTAATATGCATTGTGTAAAAGTGAAAGAGGCCACTGATAAGAGTATGTTTATCATGTGGGAAATGTGTGAAATTAAGTGTTGTGAAAAATATAACATGATGGCTTAAATCAAGCGTCATGGTAGGCCTGAAGCTGAGGTGCTGGTACTATCCAGCGAAAAAGAAAAAGTGAGTACCAATTTACAATGTTATTATAACTAAATAGTTCACCATATAACGATGCATCACTTTGAGACTAAGATGTCACAGTCATTTATTGAACGAGTTTTCTCCACTCGTCTTGAATAGAATATGGCTTGGAAGGTGATTTCTTTAGGGCCATTCAGGCCGAAAATAGTGATGATGTAACGATAACGTTAAATGATAATAATAATAATAATAATAATCTGGGGTCGGCAACAGTAAAGTAATAGGCATTTTTGGCCTAAAATAACGTTCAAAGTGTGTCATGTCTAATATAAAGATACTGTATTTTGGTAAACAGTAAGAAGTAACGTGGAATATAGCGAGATACGAGAGTTTTTTAGTGTCAGTGAAGTGTTGAATGAATATTTGGGATGGTCAATCCTTAGGATTATATTTGAGGACCATTAAAGTAAAGTAAGCCAGTAAATTTATACCTTGTTATTAGGAGCTATTTAAAGCTTTGTCTTAAGTTTTATTACAGAGAGAACGCGGGTGCCTTAATAATTGAGTCATCTATGTGAAGTATTGTTTGAGCCGCATGTAAGCGTGCAGAGTAACGTAGAATCCAGTGATTTACGTAAATATATTGCGGGGACCAAACTAATATAGCTTGCGCGTTAGGTGAGAAGTTGGCTAATCTACGAGTTAGTATCGCTGTTGAGCATACTTTATTATTCGCAGCGAATTGGACAGAGCCTGTCTGTATCCATCGCTTGCATGAATTATGGCCACGAATGACGTCCGTCGAGACTCCGTGAGCATGTGTATAAATGATCTACCCTGAGAGGTAAGGATCATATTCGTCGTTTAGGAAACGCAGATTTCCTGATTATGTTATAATTGAGAGAACTGCCGGTGGGAATATAGTATTCTCATTTTGATGCGCGTCCAAAAGCCACCAGTAATCACCATGGAACAGCAAGACTATCACAGGATCCATCCCCAGCCATGAATGTTAATAAGGAGCCGAGTTGAGCCCAATGCACTAATTATAGGTGTTGAATAATTAAATGACTCAATTACTTAGGAACCACACTTAGCGTATCTCTGCTGTACTGCAATTGTAAACAAACCTGACCTTGCCAGCAGATGAGGGAAGTGGGTTGGCCCACTGAGACGAGCAGCCATCTTGTGCCGTGGCCGGAACTAATTTTATTGCCTGCTAGGAAGAGGGGACATCGGTCCGCCAGTCCTTTAAATTATGGTCATAGTGGGTAACTGAAGAATCTCGATATTTCAATATGCAATTAAGATATGAGTGTTATGATGATGCCAATCGAATTAAGTGATGTGTTCCAACACACATACATTGTTGAATCAAAGAAATCGGATACTATTTGGCACAGTTATTCTCGGTGGAGGAACACTGAACCAAATAAAGTGTTAGGCATTCTATCAGAATGCATTTTGCCAGTTCACGCTAATTTATGCAGACGGGTATGTGATTTCTAAGAACATGACACATTTGTTACGATAATAATCCCGACAAGACCCAGAGAATCGTTGTATGGTGAAACTATAAATATTTCTATCCATGTCTATTTTGGAAGGGAGATGTACCACTTTTTAAAGCGTTTCATATTGATGGAAAGAAGGAAGATGATTCACACGACACAACAAATATTTGTTAATTAAGACATAAAATAATGAATTTATGCTAATCAAAGTAAATGCCATAAGAAACGGAGTAATGGTTTATTGTTTCAGTATTAATGTCATTTAGATGTGATATGTGATTTTTATGTTATGATACTCCAGTTATGTAAATTGTGTCACATGATGAACACTATGGAGACCCATAGAAGTCTGAAAGTATCAATGATAGGATGCTAGAAATAGATTTGAGTGCAGTATTGCGATAATGAAGAAGAGACTCACAAAATAACCCTGATTTTAATTGTGGGAGTTAAATATAATTTATCCTTTATTTGTATTTGTTGTATAGCCATGATTTTATACCAGTAAATGTTTTATTTTAGGAATATGTTGTGTATTTCATGTAGAGTAGTTACCTGGTAGACTCAAATCCTGAGCATGTGGTCGTATGGTGGGCAGGAACGTCCCATACCTCGGAAGACCTTGAGTTAGCTGGGATACGAACACCTGTTCCACATGATGACAGTTGGGTACATGGAGGATATGTCTCTGTACTAGGATTGAGTCGCAGGTACTACTAAAAGTCGGCCAAGATATTAATGGTAGAAGCAAGTACAGCATAGAAATTAGGATATAATAGGAAAAGACCGTATAATAATTTATCATGGCGCCCAGGACGTGGATGGCTTATGGGATTCAGAAAACCCCATAATAATAGCATGGTTTTCATGGGGAAAACCATAATAATAGTATTTTCCTCAAACTCTGTTTGAGCGATTGTGAGTCTTTCTAGATGATACTCAGACGTCAGACACTGTTGTCAGACGGGTACGTGGGTCTATACCCATTCCATAGGTGGTTTTGGCACTTTGTAATATGTTGTTGTTGTTGTCGCGGGATCGGAATCCCTTTCTTTCCAATAGAACGCGCCAGCATGTTCAGCTGCAGCCTACCTGAATCTCAAATTAAGAAATACAGGATGGCTGGAACTGAGGACGTACTCAGGTGTATTGCTGAGTTAAGGGAACATTTTGATGATACTAATGCTAAGAGAAAGGAAGAATCTTAAGCATTTAAAGATGAAATAACGGCTAGATTGGATGCCAATCAAGCTGAAATAAACACTAGATTAGAGGCTAATCAAGCTAATGTAAACACGCAGTTAGAGTCAAACCTAATAGAGGTTAATAAGAAAATGGACGACGTTAAAGAGTCTGTGCAGCGTGAAGTAAATATTCAATTAGAGAATAATCGAGCTAATATTGTTAGCGTGGTCTCAGAGATGCAAGCTGATAACGATAAACGCTTTGAGTCTATAGAGCTAAAACTAGAGAATAATCTGCAAGCGTGCAGAGAGTCACAGCGTGAGATTAACGATAGCTTAAGCAGTATGTCCATGGAGCTTAAAGACATTTAAAGTCAGAATGAAGCGAATACTAAACGTCAACTAGAGCAATTTAATACGTTCACTCAGACCGTGGATCAAAGGCTCGAAGATAGCGACGTAAAATGGAATACGCGAATGGCAGGCTACGCCAAGGCGGTAGACGAAGCCTTAAGAAAACAGGATCAGAATATCCTTGACCAATGCAAGGAAATCCAGGAAATAAAAACTTCTGATCAAGAGAATAAGGAGATAATGTCAAATATGAAGAGGCAGGTCGGGAAGGTGCAGAAAGAGTTGGAACAAACTCAGAGCGATCTAGCAGTTATTCATAAAAGACAGGATGAGGACCAGGGAGAAATCACGAAAATAAGGACTGAAATCTCTCATATGCAGGGTCACATTCAAAAGGAAGTTACAGGCTTACGAGAAGAATTAGAACTTCGAGAAGGCTTAAAGACTGAAGCCAGCGATAAGACACTTGCCGAAGTAAGAGAAAGTCTAGCGGGGGAAATTACCCACCTGAAGGAAAACCTTAAGGATGACAAGGAAAAGGTATTTTCTATGGCAGAAAGAAACCGAGATCGCCTAGAGAAAATAGAACGAGAGGTATTAGCTCGTTTGGAAAGGACGGAAAATAGGCACAACCAAATAGAAACTAGAATGATCGCACAGGAGGAATCCATGTTGCGGAATCCTAGGTATAGCGAAGGAAGTATAGACGAGAATAGGAGAAATAAATGGGCAGAGATAGAAATACAGCCCTCTCCAAAGAATGCAGCCATGCCAAGTGACAGCCCGTATACTACACCTGGTATGCCAATTGCCATGTCAACACCGCATGAAAATGCTGTTCAAAATCAAATAGTCACTGTTGTAAGGGCTAGTGATGAGAAACCAAAGAAATACTCTGGGAGTAATTCTAACATGACACCCAAGTACTGGCTTAAAGAAGTTTCCGAGTACTTGAATGACGCGAAAGTACCGCCAGAGCGAAGGTTGAGAGCGATTGAAAAACTAACTGAGGGCGAGTGTGCCTTATGGTTTAGGAGTTTTCGGTACACGTTCGACACCGTTGACGAATTTCGCCAGGCATTTTTAAGCAGGTACTGGAACGCAAGTATACAACAGAACCTCAGATTGGACTTGTATTCCAGGCGTTATAGTACTAGTAATCCGACTAAGTACGGAGAATTCTTTGTGAGTCAATTGTGCCGTTTCCGCGAACTTGATGAAGGGATAGAGAGCCAGATTTGTGTATAGCGATAGCCAAGCAGCTACCGTATGAAGTACAACGTCTATTAATCTCAGCAAACGCCAAAACTGCGATCGATATGGAGGAGGTGCTGAGACAACTCGATCTCACCACAGCGCAGCACACAAGGCCAAGTCGGAACATGGAACAAGTCAACATGACGACTACACCGACTGAACCGACTAAGGTGCAGACAAAAATGTAAGTCTACGAGCACCGAAACGGAAAAATCAGACTGGCAACGTGAAGGACGGGAAAACCAGAATTGGAGGCCAGCATATCGAGGAGGATCGAACCGTGGAAACCGAGGTAGGAAAAACTGGAATCAGCGCGGTACAAGAGACCAGCAGCCTGATAACAGAAGGAATTACGGCCGAAATGGGAACAACCAAGGATGGAGATCCCAGGAACAGAGTCGCGGGTTCGATGAAGAGGCGGAAGAACGCTATCACGCATCTTTAAGATACATGGAAGAGCGCGAAGATGACCAGAGACAATCGCGAGTTCATTGGGATGAAGCGATTAGGAATAGAAGGTCACCCGACATCTATAAAAATGATGACGGTGCCAAGAGTCTGGAACTTCAGCAGTATGAAGACAGACAGAAGAACTCCACAAAGAATGGAGCAAATTGAAAAAAAAAAAACACCAAAATTAAATGACCAAAGAGAGATAAGTTCAGGATGGAATACAGTGAATGTAGTTAACTGGATTGCCAAACCTGAGGAGCTTATCGAAGACCTAGATGAAGGGACGGTCAATGTAAGAAGGGAACTACCCATTATTATTGTAAACATTGTGGGCATGAAGATAAGAAGTCTCATTGATACAGGTTCAACAGTGTGTTTGATAACCCAGGCACTATATAATGAAATCCAGAGTAAAATTCACGTCTTGAAAATACCTATTTCAAGCGTGAAAATAAAAGGTGTGATACCAGATAAAGTTATGATATGCAAATGAAAATGAAAATCCACAGCCTGCTTCCAGTCTCCGACCAGGTCAGGAATGGAATGAATGAAGCCCCCATCTAGCGGCGAGGATATGAACTGTGCTGGCTGCCGAGGCCTGACGCACTCCTCTGGGGCAATGATTAAATGAACGACAGATGAAATGAAATGATAGTGGAGAGTGTTGCTGGAATGAAATTATGATAGGGAAAACCGGAGTACCCGGAGAAAAACCTGTATGCCTCCGCTTTGTCCAGCACAGATCTCACATGTAGTGACCAGGATTTGAACCACAGACCCAGCGGTGAGAGGCCGGCGTGCTGCCGCCTAAGCCACGGAGGCTGATATCCAAATACCAAGTATTTTTAGATTTGCAGATAGGGAACTCTACATTCTCACAGAGCTTCCTACTTGTGAATAAGCTGCCGTTTAACATTATTGTTGGGATGGATTTCATAAGAGAATATAAAGTTATTATAGATCTCTCGCAAGACATTGTTATGTTTCGCGCAAGTGAGGGAAAGGAAGAGTTAGAGCTCTCATTAAAGCACAATGAAACGAGACCAGGAGAGTACGTATGGCATACATACGGAGATATGACTGGGGATGCAGTGTCGACAACAGAAGACATCGAGGAAGAGTTGGCAACACTGGCCGCAGACATTGAAAAGGACCTCGAACCAAAATTTGAAGAATGCCTGGAAGAAAAGATTGAGGAAGCTAAATTTGGTCCAGGACACAAGCAAATGCTAAGGGAACTGCTGTTTGAGTATAAAGGAGTCTTCGATTCGAGACCTGGCCGGATCAAGAATTTCCAATATGCGTTCCAAGTCAGCGATTGGACACCATTCAGACAGAAGCCGTATCCTGTAGCCGAGAAACATTATTTAAAGGTCAAAGAAGCAATACAGGAAATGCTAGAGGCAGGCGTCATTGTGAAGACAGCCACACCTTATGTCAGCCCACTGGTAGTTGTACCAAAACAGGACGGAAGTGTGAGGATATGCCTGGACCTACGAAATTTGAATTCCAAGGTCATACCGGAATTTGACCATGTGCCGCCCATTAAGGAGGTACTCAGGAGGTTCAAAGGAAAGACTGTGTTCTCAAATCTTGACCTGACGGCAAGTTTTCACCATCTTGCTCTGGAGGAGAAAACAAGCTTATTAACTGGGTTTTTATTTGACCAGCACACGTATTCTTACGTGCGTCTCCCATTTGGATTGAAAACAGCAGGTTCAGCGTTGATACGAGCGCTAGATCGGAACCTGTCTGAAGAAGTAAAAGCAACAACCATATGCTACGTAGATGATATACTACTGACATCTGAAACAGTCGAAGAACATGTCAGAGATCTACGCAAGTTGTTGTATGACCTAAGTCAGGCTAACTTCAAGGTCAATATAAAGAAATCTAACTTTGGTCAGAGAGAAGTTAAATTTCTAGGCCACGTAATAGATGCACAAGGAGTTAGACCTAACCCGGGAAAATTGGAAGTTATTAAACATTTCCCGAGACCAACGAAGGTAAAGAACGTCAGGCAATATCTAGGCGTTATTGGATTCTTTTCAAACCATTGCCCAAAGTATACCGAGACCGTAGCACCACTCCAAGACTTACTTAAGAAAGGAGGAAGATGGCGCTGGACGGAACAATGCGAGGAAGCCTTCGTGAAGTCTAAACAGATGCTGTTAGATTATGTAAAATTGGGATATCCTGACTACACTCAGAAATTTATTATCCAGACTGACGCATCATTCATAGGTATTGGAGCAATGTTATATCAGGAAAATGTGGACAGGCCAGAGGAGAAAACTTACATTGCATTCATAAGTAGAAGGTTGAAACCTAATGAAAAGAATTATACGGTCACGGAGATCGAATTGCTCGCGATACTGTATGCCTTACAGTATTGGCGAAACCTAGTTTATGGCTTTAGAATTATATTGAGGACAGACCATAAAGCCCTAAAATTCCTGTTGAAAACTGACTTGTCGAGTCAAAGACTGACGAGGTGGTCCCTGTACATACAGCAATTTCAAGTGGAAATCGAGTATTGCCCGGGGAAGGACAATATCATACCTGACTTGCTAAGCAGATACCCGACAGCTGATGAAGAAGAAGTTCTAGCTATCGAGATAGAAGATAGAGACCAGAAGACCTTAGATGATCTGAGGAACATCACCGTTTTTCAACGTGAAGATCCCTGGATACGGTTGATGATTAATTACTACGAGGGAAGAGCAAGCAATGCACACCCAAGTGGACGGGGAGTCATTACGTATGCACGCAAAGACTCTTGAGAAAAGCTTGCTGGCCCAGGAAGAAACGGAGCGAAGCGACCAGCACGCAGACCCAAGGGACACGAGGGGAGAATGCAGCTGTCAACTGAAGGAACTTTATGACCAGTTGAGGGAGGCCGCTACGGAACTAGAGGAAATGAATGAACAATTGAGAAGGCAGAACAAGAGTCTACGCGACGGCAGACAGAGTGGAATGGGGGAACGAGACAGCCCATTGCCGAGAGCACTGACCGCTTAAAGTAAATACTGCATGGAGTCAATGCCATCTGAAAGGCCCGAAAAATTCACTTGTGAAATGAATTTTCCGAGCTTAGCAAGGGAAAGATGTGCCCAATCGGTCACGGCAGATTGGCATCGAACTCAGGTCTTATCTGAGAAGACCAGGCACATGATTCTAACTAGAATCGGAGCATTGATCTCTGAGGGGGAACAGTTTTAGGGAACCCGAAGAGCAATGTGTTAAATGATGACATAGAATAATGTAGCATGATTTCACGGCCAGTATGTGAATATCATAGCAGTTTAAGGTAAAGAATTGTAAGCAAATGCAAGCAAATATACGCTTTCGAAGCATACAAGAACGAGAGAAGGCCAGTTTGACGTTTTACTAATTGCAGTTGGAAAATGGGTGGAGATCGGAGACGCCAAGGGACCTACTTTCGTCTGGAGCGAGGAGACAGCTCAAAATTAATGACTCGGGTATTCACTGCTTGACAACGATGGAACCTAGGGTAGGGATGACTGCCCACGGAAATTAATTAATTACCGCCAAGTGGAGCATTGAAATGGAGTGAAATGTACACCCAGGTGAATATATTTAAAGAGAGATAATTTAGGAATGATTTTACACCTAAATTAAAGCCTATATCTCTAAATGAACGCGTTACCACCGAGCCTACGCTCGAGAGGAGTGATTTGGTGACTAGCCAAGGGGGAATCACCATGGTGGCGTCCTGACGCGTTGGAATAAGGCAGTTAATTGTAATTAATTGGCCGAAGCGATCGCCGGCACGCGAACGTTTATGAAACCTCCACACCTAAATAAACAAGGTGTATATGTCAGTTCGGCTGAAAACGTATTATTTCAAGGAAGGAGTCGCACCCATGTGTCCGGTGGACTAGTTTTTACGAGAAACCCTTATAAGGAGGAGTGAGGCAGACCAAGCCAGAGTTGTCTTCAGTCTGTTCTCCAGTATACACGTAACTCATACGCTGCCAGTAAGCGCGCGAAATGTTAAAGTATCGACGCCCAGCCATTGAAGAACAATAGAAGCAAGTCATACAGCTTCATAAGTAATCATGAAGTGCGTCGAAGTTAATTTAATACAGATATTTATCTATTATCTGACGCAAATATAAATTCGCTACAGCGAAAGAGTAACTTATAATGTTTTTGAACATTACATATACCAGGAGGTATTGTCAGAGTTGTATATGACATATTCATCAGGATCACTACAATGATGGGAGCTTGGGAAGCATCGCTACTTAATCTTGACAGTGAGCTGAACGATATTGCAGGTGACGAGGATCGAACGTCCGTAAACGCAGTTAAACTTTCACGGAGACCAGCGGTTGGCGTAATTGCATCGCATCTCTGAGATCAGGCGTAAGAGGAGTCCGATTAAGGATCAACCTGTGAATTAGTGAATAAGTGTACATAAATTGTGTAATAGTGATTTAAAAGGTGTTCATGTGTATAGTGATTAATATGCATTGTGTAAAAGTGAAAGAGGCCACTGATAAGAGTATGTTTATCATGTGGGAAATGTGTGAAATTAAGTGTTGTGAAAAATATAACATGATGGCTTAAATCAAGCGTCATGGTAGGCCTGAAGCTGAGGTGCTGGTACTATCCAGTGAAAAAGAAAAAGTGAGTACCAATTTACAATGTTATTATAACTAAATAGTTCACCATATAACGATGCATCACTTTGAGACTAAGATGTCACAGTCACTTATTGAACGAGTTTTCACCACTCGTCTTGAATAGAATATGGCTTGTAAGGTGATTTGTTTAGGGCTATTCAGGCCGAAAATAGTGATGAATGTAACGATAACGTTAAATGATAATAATAATAATAATAATCTGGGGTCGGCAACAGTAAAGTAATAGGCATTTTTGGCCTAAAATAACGTTCAAAGTGTGTCATGTCCAATATAAAGATACTGTATTTTGGTAAACAGTAAGAAGTAACGTGGAATATAGCGAGATACGAGAGTTTTTCAGTGTCAGTGAAGTGTTGAATGAATATTTGAGATGGTCAATCCTTAGGATTATATTTGAGGACCATTAAAGTGAAGTAAGCCAGTAAATTTATACCTTGTTATTAGGAGCTATTTAAAGCTTTGGCTTAAGTTTTATTACAGAGAGAACGCGGGTGCCTTAATAATTGAGTCATCTATGTGAAGTATTGTTTGAGCCGCATGTAAGCGTGCAGAGTAACGTAGAATCCAGTGATTTACGTAAATATTTTGCGGGGACCAAACTAATATAGCTTGCGCGTTAGGTGAGAAGTTGGCTAATCTACGAGTTAGTATCGCTGTTGAGCATACTTTATTATTCGCAGCGAATTGGACAGAGCCTGTCTGTATCCATCGCTTGCATGAATTATGGCCACGAATGACGTCCGTCGAGACTCCGTGAGCATGTGTATAAATGATCTACCCTGAGAGGTAAGGATCATATTCGTCGTTTAGGAAACGCAGATTTCCTGATTATGTTATAATTGAGAGAGCTGCCGGTGGGAATCTAGTATTCTCATTTTGATGCGCGTCCAAAAGCCACCAGTAATCACCATGGAACAGCAAGACTATCACAGGATCCATCCCCAGCCATGAATGTTAATAAGGAGCCGAGTTGAGCCCAATGCACTAATTATAGGTGTTGAATAATTAAATGACTCAATTACTTAGGAACCACACTTAGCGTATCTCTGCTGTACTGCAATTGTAAACAAACCTGACCTTGCCAGCAGATGAGGGAAGTGGGTTGGCCCACTGAGACGAGCAGCCATCTTGTGCCGTGGCCGGAACTAATTTTATTGCCTGCTAGGAAGAGGGGACATCGGTCCGCCAGTCCTTTAAATTATGGTCATAGTGGGACACTGAAGAATCTCGATATTTCAATATGCAATTAAGATATGAGTGTTATGATGATGCCAATCGAATTAAGTGATGTGTTCCAACACACATACATTGTTGAATCAAAGAAATCGGATAATATTTGGCTCAGTTATTCTCGGAGGAGGAACACTGAACCAAATAAAGTGTTAGGCATCCTATTAGAATGCATTTTGCCAGTTCACGCTAATTTATGCAGACGGGTATGTGATTTCTAAGAACATGACACATTTGTAACGATAATAATCCCGACAAGACCCAGAGAATCGTTCTATGGTGAAACTATAAATATTTCTATCCATGTCTATTTTGGAAGGGAGATGTACCACTTTTTAAAGCGTTTCATATTGATGGAAAGAAGGAAGATGATTCACACGACACAACAAATATTTGTTAATTAAGACATAAAATAATGAATTTATGCTAATCAAAGTAAATGCCATAAGAAACGGAGTAATGGTTTATTGTTTCAGTATTAATGTCATTTAGATGTGATATGTGATTTTTATGTTATGATACTCCAGTTATGTAAATTGTGTCACATGATGAACACTATGGAGACCCATAGAAGTCTGAAAGTATCAATGATAGGATGCTAGAAATAGATTTGAGTGCAGTATTGCGATAATGAAGAAGAGACTCACAAAATAACCCTGATTTTAATTGTGGGAGTTAAATATAATTTATCCTTTATTTGTATTTGTTGTATAGCCATGATTTTATACCAGTAAATGTTTTACTTTAGGAATATGTTGTGTATTTCCTGTAGAGTAGTTACCTGGTAGACTCAAATCCTGAGCATGTGGTCGTATGGTGGGCAGGAACGTCCCATACCTCAGAAGACCGTGAGTTAGCTGGGATACGAACACCTGTTCCACATGATGACAGTTGGGTACAATAGGAATGAACGATCCATCATAGATTATGTGTTGATCAGGTCAAATCAATTACAGAATGTGACAGATTGCCGAGCTTATAGAGGCTATGAGATAGGAAGTGATCATTTTATCTTGATCACTACAATGGAGTCTGATGTAAAGGAACAGAGGAAACAACCCAAGAAGAATAAACAAGTAAAGATTAAGGTTTACAAGTTACGAGAGAGCAAAGAGGCACAGGACCAGTTTACACAGACAGTAGAGGAGGAATGTAGGAAGATAGAAAAGAGGATAGACGAGATGGATATGGAAGAAAAATGGAACACGTTTAAGAAGATACTTCTAGAAATGACAAGTAAAGTATGCGGAACAACAATGGTGGGGGAGTATAAGAAGAGGACTCATTGGTGGAATGATGACATTAAGGAAGAAGTAAAGAAGAAAAAGGATAAATGGCAAAACTACTTGAGAACCAAAGACAATGATGACTATGAAAGTTATAAGGACCAAAGAAAGAAAGTGAAAGAACTAATGCAAATAGCAAAAAGACAAGCCTGGGAAGAATTTGGAAAAAAAATGGATAAAAACTCCAAGGAAAATCAAAAGCTGTTCTATAAGGCACTGAAGAACATGAGAAAGGAGAAGGAATGTCCTCTAAAATTTATAAAGGATAAGAATGGGAAAATCATAACAAAAGAGGATGAAATACTGGAGAGATGGAAAGAGTATTTCCATGATCTATTGAACGGGAATAAAGATGGCCCAAAGGAAAGTGAGGAAAGAGAAGAGATAATGACGGAAGGAACACAAGAAGACACAGACGACTTAAGGATAGGGGAAATGCAGGTGGCCATAAAACAACTCAAGAATGGAAAGGCACAAGGACATGATGGAATTGCGCCGGAAATGATAAAGAATTTAGGGAAAAAAGCAGAAGAGTTCCTATTCAAGATAATGAAGGATGCCTGGAGAGAAAAGAATGTTCCCAGAGATTGGGAGGTAGCAGTTATTATACCCATCTTCAAGAAAGGAGACAATCGAGAATGTGGTAATCATCGTGGTATTTCATTGTTATCAGTGCCAGGGAAAGTCTACTCAAGGATTCTAGAGTCCAGATTAAGAAAAGTGGTAGAGGGGGATTTGGAAGAAGCCCAGTGTGGCTTCCGCCCAAATAGAAGCACGCAAGATCTCGTCTTCATTGTCAGGATGGTTAGTGAAAAACTTCTGGAGAAGAATAAGACCCTTCATGCAACATTATTTTATTGACCTGAAGCAGGCGTTTGACAGAGTTCCAAGAATGGAAATATGGAAAGCCCTAAAGGAGTGTGGAGTCAGCGAAACACTTGCAAGATCCATTAAAAGTCTCTACAGGAACTGTCGGAACTACGTGCGAACAGGGAATGTGAGATCAGCAGAATTCATCACAAAACAAGGAGTCCGGCAAGGATGTAACCTAAGTCCTCTACTTTTCATAGTATACCTCGATAGAACTATGAAGACATGTCAAGATAAAGTTAAGAAGATGGTGATTGGAAATTACCTCATGAGACCAGTGAGATTAACTAATCTTGCATATGCAGATGACTTGATAGTAGTTGCCTCCAACGATCAAAATCTACAGCACAATATCAATTCATTTATTTATTCGTGTCAGAAGTACAAAGTATGTGTTAAACAGACGACTTCAAACAGTTATAATATATGGGTGGAAGAGTTAAGGAAGAGAGGAATGGAGGTGAACGTTGAAAAGACAAAGACTATGGTAATCAATAGAAATGAGTAGAGGCACAGCATTACGGCAGATGGAAAACTACTGGAACAGGTTACAAAGTTCACGTATCTTGGTTCAACAATAAGTTCGAATGGAAAAATGGAGGAGGAAATTACGGATAGAATAGGAAAAGCTGGGAGATTGTTTAATGCCATCCGATGAAAGTTCCTGAACAAGAGGGAAATCTCCAAGAACACAAAGATGGCGGTTTACAAATCCACATTTGCTCCTGTATTGACTTATGGCTGTGAATCCTGGGCACTAACGGAACGAACGAAAAGTAGAATCCAGGCGGTAGAGATGCGATATCTCCGGAAAGTAGAGGACAAAACCAGGAGGGACAGGATCCGAAATACAACCATTCGGAGAACACTGAATATCAAACCACTAGAGAAAACCATCCAAGAACATCAATTAAGATGGTTTGGTCATCTTCATAGCATGTCAATAGAACGTTTGCCGAGGCTAATAAAGGAGGTGAGAGTGGAGGGGGAGAGAGCTCGAGGAAGACCCCGGAAGGTATGGATGGATGGAATAAGAGAGGCACTGCAGGAGAGAGGACTAACAGTGAGAGCGGCAGTTGTCATTACCGGAGACAGAAGAAGATGGAGATCTCTCGTATCCTCGACACCTTAAGGTACAAGAGGACCGGATTAAGTAAGTAAGTAAGTAAGTAAGTAATTTCCACACCTCTGTTAAGTTTGACAATGCATCAAATGTTCACAGTCTAGAAGAAGCGCTGTGTTTTAAGAAATCTGGCCACTTATACGTAGGTGTGCCCCAGATAACTAGATTGAATTGAGGAGCTGGAGGATACGAAAATGTCACGAACCAGCAAAGGAAATGGGGTTAAAGCGTTCAGACATCGTTCAGCTCAACGTCTAGAAGCATCTCTCTGTTACCATAGCAACAGTCTCCATGACGTCATGTTGTGCGGCAACGCGATCATGTAACCCCGTGTACTTTGGGTGTGAGTACAATCTGTCTGTTAACCGGTGTTAATTGTGATGGCTGTATTAGTGTGTGTTATCTGTGATTCAGGTAGACTAAGGACTGCAGACGATCAATTTCAAGTAGTTCCTACTTTTGCTACCAAATACTACCATCAATGACATCTAGCGGTTAACTTGGTTACTAGATGACACCGCAACCGCAACTGTCAGCGAACGTTGGAGCGTTAATCAAATCAAACCTACAAATTTAGCTTCACACAATTGTAGTTAGTGGAAGGTTCCTTTATAGGCCTATGCCATAAATCTATTACATAGGACCGCCGGCTTTACTTCCCCTCCGAAAGAAGCATACTGAGTGATTTTAACGCTCTGAAAGAATCCAATGACTTCGGCCGGGTTTGAACCCGCGATCTTGGACAGAAGAGCTCAGCATGCTACTACTGTAACTAAGCCGCTATATTTGAAGTTTTTTTCTTACGACTGCATCACGCGTCCTCAACCTTTCTGAGATATGAGCACGACCTTCAAGCCATACCGAGTACCCGAGTACCATTAAATCGGTTATAATTAATAATAGTCAGTTGGCTTGGTAATTTGTAGGAAGGCTGAAAGAGACAATCTTAAAATTAAGAATGAAAAAGTGGATATTGTTGACAACTTTAAATATCTCGGCATTTTTTTTCTTCAGACATGCTACATGTTTCCCGCAACACCCCCTAGTGCAGCGAATGCACGACCTACTAGCCGGGCTGTGCCACGCTGACACTCGAATCACCTTTCTGTGGCTTCCAAGCCACATGGGAATTGCGGGAAATGAGTTAGCGGATCAAGCTGCAAAAGAGGCGGTATCACTACCACCTCGACCAATGGAGGTACCCGCTAGAGATATTCGCTCTCAGTTACGCCTACAAGTTCTGGCATTTTGGGAGAGTCAGTGGCTAGCTGACCCACTGCCCAGTAAACTGAGAGCGATCAAGGGAACTACTCGCGTGTGGCGGAGCTCTTTCCGGTCACGGAGAGAGTCCGTCATTTTGTGTAGGCTAAGGATAGGTCATACATGATCCACCCACTCGTACCTAATGAGAAGGGAAAACCCCCCCACTTTGTACCTGTGGAGCCGTATTCACCGTGGGTCACATTTTTACCGAGTGTGTGGATCTTGCTGACTTACGAAGAAACCTTGGTTTGCAGATGACACTCAAACTTATATTAGCCGATGACGCGGAGGCTGCTGATCGCGTTATCCGCTCTATAAGTGAGAGTGGGTTAGGGCCAGCAATCAAAATTTTCCAGTGTACATTGACTCAACGATCTGTTCGTTTTTGAATGATAATTTTTTGTTCTTCCGTAATTTATGTTTATTTTTATATTCATTTTTTAAATTTATTATTTTGTTTTATTAATTTTCGGTCTTTTCAAATTTAGGTATCTACCTCTAAATCTAAAATTCAATTCAAAATTTGTATTCTTTAATCTGTGTTAAGAGGGGTAGATGACGTCGTAGTTCCACCCCTTTAAACAACAATATAACACTAACTAACTAACTTTCTTCTGACAACACCATGAAGTGAGAAATCAACAACAGACCACAAGAAGCTTCACAATTTTATCACTCTGTGCCTTCACTACATTGGGATCCAACATTCCCACCAGCGTCTAGGATTACCGTGTACAAACTTACTTTGTACCAATTCTAACATACAAACATGAAGCAGCAACACTGACAGGATCAGCAAACAGCCGTCTACAGGCTGCTGAAATGAAGTTCCTCCGTTCCTGCTTACCAAAGACAAGGAAGGATAAAATAAGAAATGTTGGTTGGTTCTTAAGTTTAGGGCCTGCGACAACGCGGTCATGTAGCCCAGTTTACTTTGGTGTGTGTTGAATCTGTCTGATAACTGGTGTTAATTGTGATGACTGTATTAGTGTGTGTTATCTGTTTTTTAATTTTAAGTACAGACTGCAACTTAGAATTTTTCAAATAGTTCCTACTTTTGCCGCCAAGCGCCACCGTCAACGACTACTAGGCCAAGTTCAGAACTTAGCTACTAGACGCCACCGCAGTCGGCTCTTGGCAACGAACGTAGAAACCCAAGAGCGTTGTTTACATTCTTAACCTATCCAATTTAGCTTCACACAGGTGAAATTAGTGGAAGGTTTTTTAACATGCCATTAATCGATGACATGGGACCGCCGGCTTTACTTCCCCTCCGAAGGAAGGCATACTGAGGGATTTTAACGCTCTTAAAATTCCGATTGCTTCGGCCAGGTTTGAACCCGCTATCTTGGGCATAGAAGCTCAGCATTCTACCGACTACGCCACCGAAGCCGCCAAAGGAATGTTAATATCCGAGAAGAGCTTGGATTGGAAAGAAGCCGTTTGGAATTAATGGAACTCTACAGACTATGGTGGTATGGCTATATTAAGAGAATGGTTCCAGAAAGAACTCCTAGGGTATATTCTGAAAGGGTATTTCCTGGTAAAAAAAAACACGATGACGACTTCGAGACTTTTGGGTGAAACAAGTTTCAAAATATGTAGAGAAGAGAGGTGTAAGCTGGCACTCTATATCCGAAGAACAGCTATGGATGGATAAAACAAATTGGAAGAGACTTTTGCACTACCGCACCCGGCTTGCTGGAGTGAAGACCTGAATAATAATAATAATAATAATAATAATAAAATCGCGAATGTTAAGTTCGGACCAAGATCATTACGACAACCTGGAAAAAAGTGGACGGATGAGAGGAAGACACATTTCGCGAGAATGAAGAGTTTTTGGGAGGAGCGGAGGAGACACACCTCCAAATGACATCATGTTATCAAGTTTAATCGCACTTCTGTAGGGGAATTTTCGCTTAAATAAATAAAATAATAATAATAATAATAATAATAATAATAATAATAATAATAATAATAGAACATCAAGCCACGAACCTACTACGTTGTCGTAGCAGGGGGAGAGGTGATACTCCCACGTGGCGCGTCCCAGGTGGCGGATAGGGGGGTCCTCACTGGCTTGCCAGCGGACTTGAGGGAAATAAAATACCTCTCGCGGACCAAACACTCTGTAAACAGCTGCAGAACATCGAGTGGCACCTCTCGATCTCAACAATCGAGTTGCAACCATGTGATCATTTCATGTGATCACCCCAACCTTTCACTTTCAACTTGTGAACCTGGCATGATGGATCGTATTGGATCACAGCAACTACCCCAGGCCCCGGACTTATACAGTTCGGGTTCTCCCGATCATCGGATTCTGGGGGATCGGGAGCATCATGCTGAGAAGAGTCGGAGCTTCTCAAAATCTCTTCGCCCGAAGAAAAAGAACTTCATCGGAACAGTCAATGTGAACACTTTGCTCAAAACTGGGAAACTTAAACATTTAATTGACACCTTGAATAAATTTGATATTCAAATTGCAGCCATTCAGGAAACACGTTTCCAAGACGAAAATCATTTTGATTCAGAAAACTTTAGGATATATAAGGGGAAACCAGCCATAAAAATTCGAGATAATTTATCACAATTTGGAACAGCGTTTTTTGTAAGAAAAACAATAGCCAGTTCAGTACTCAACTTTACTTCTCCCTCCGAAAGGATCTCCGTTCTCTCAATAAAATCAAGCAACAAGGCATACACATTGATTAATGCCCACGCTCCCATAAACAATGACAATAAGAAAAACCCTCAGAAAGTAGAAGACTTTTGGGAACTCCTTGAGGAAACCATCAGCAAAATTCCTAAACATCATGTGAAAATTTTACTCGGTGACTTTAACGCACAGGTTGGTAGAGAAAAGAAGTATAGGTCCATAGTTGGTCATCATCCAGCACATTGGAGAACAAATCAGAATGGTGAGCATCTGATAAATTGCTGTAAATCCTTTAATTTGAGGCTCATGTCTACATATTTCACCAGGTCTCCACACAAGAAGAAAACATGGAAATCACCAAATCCAGCACTAGGAGAATTCCAAATTGATCATGTAGCAGTGTCCAAACAGAACATATGTGAAATCCTAAATGTTAGAGTGCGCAGGGGAGTGATTGACTCTGATCACTACTTAAGCCAAATCAAAGTGAAATTCCAGCCTAATAGATCCAAACCAAAAACTAAGAGATTACTAAGAGTGGATCCGGAGCACCTCAAGCAGAACGCCAAAGAATTTCTTCAGGCCATAAAAGAGCAAAATCCCAAAGACTGGAGGGACTTAGGAAACTCAATTCTGACATCAGCACAGAAGTTAGGGCAGCCCCCAAGGAAAAGGAAACACAGATGGTGGAACACAACCTGTGATAAAGCAATTGAAGACAGAATTAAAGCCTGGAATAAATGGAACGGACATCAGACAACTGAACGATGGGAATTATTCCTTAAGATCCAGAAATCAACAGCTAAGATCATCCGCAGGGAGAAGCGGACATACGACAGGAATAAACTCATAGAGATAGAACAGGATTTCCTAAAAAACAACACCAGAAGTTTCTATAAGACATTCCGTGAGAGTCTGTCTAGTTATCAACCACCTAGCATATGTTTCAGTAGACCAGATGGCTCACTAGAAACAAACACCAAGGAAAACTGCAAGATCTTAGCAGATTACTTCCAGGACCTACTCAACTGTGACCCACCGAAAGATAAAATGCACTTTGAAAAGCCTGCACCGAATCCAGATTCACATCCACCGACAATGGAAGAAACAGCTGAAATCATTCAATCTCTTAAAAACAACAAAGCACCGGGAGAAGACGGTATTACCGCTGAAATGTTGAAACTCGGTGGGGAAGAGGTCACCAGAAGAATCCACGCAATTTTAAAAGCAATTTGGGAAACAGAAGTGATCCCACAGGACTGGAAGTGCGCGTTAATACATCCATTGCACAAGAGAGGTAACAAAACTGATCCAAACAACTATAGAGGTCTATCCCTATTATCTGTGGCCTATAAAATCCTATCTAAAGCTCTTCTGAACAGACTAGAGAAACAAACAGACCATTTGATTGGTGAATATCAAGCGGGTTTTAGAAAAGGGCGTTCATGTGCTGAACAGATATGGAATCTGAAGATGATTTTGAAGATCCGCAGATCCAACCCCACAATTGTCACCTTTGTGGACCTAAAGAAAGCATATGATTCTGTGGACAGGCAGACCCTGTTTGAGACGCTAGAAAAACTTCAAGTGGACAGGAAGACCAGAGAACTGATTTGTCAGACTCTCACCAATACAACATCGAAGGTGAAGTTTCTTGGGGAAATTTCTGACTCTTTTGAAGTACGAACAGGTGTTCGCCAAGGAGACGGACTTTCACCCCTTCTATTTAACCTGGTTCTAGATAAAGTCATCAGAGAGTGGGAAAAGAACATCAAAGGCGTTAGCATAGGAACTGCTGGAAACAAAATCAATGTGAAATGCTTGGCTTTCGCAGATGACCTAGCAATTATCACTAGGAACAAAGAAGAAACTAAGCATGCTATTGAGACATTATACAGAATAGCATCACAAGCAGGCCTTCAAATATCATTTGAAAAAACCAAGTACATGAAGAATTTTCAGCAAAAGAAGAAGAAAGAAAAAATAGAAACAGCGTATGGAGCAATTTCACAAGTAGAATTTTTTAAATACCTTGGAGAAATAATTCTTCCTTCAGGATTGGACAGTTTGGCTAACACAGAAAGAGCCTCAAAACTTCATAGAGCATTCAGACTAACATGGGATCACTATAATAAAAGAGTAATGTCACATAATGCAAAACTGAAACACTACAAAACAGTTGTACTACCGGAAGCTCTATATGCTTCAGAAACCATAGCTTTAGGAGGTCATTCTAAAATTGCAAATATAGAAAAGCAAGAACGTAAAATTCTTAGAAAAATATTCGGCCTCACACAAGAAAACGGAATTTGGATTAAAAGACGAAATTCAGACCTATACCGTCACACAGATAGTTTCAGCAACACGGTACGAAAAAGACGTTTAACATTTTATGGACACCTCTTCAGGATGGACGATTATAGACTTACAAAAAGGTTATTCAATGTAATAAATTCTCAGAAATCAAGGATAGCCTGGCTGGATGAATCAAGAGAGGACCTGCAAGAGTTGAACATCGGAGAAAATATTCTGAGAAACCGCAAAGTCTTCAGGACCGCAGTAACAAAGCACAAGTTTAGGGTGAAAACTAGTGGCAGGACTGGAACCAAGTGGACAGAAGAACGGAAGAAGCAGCACAGTGACTTCATGAAGAGATTTTGGGAAGATAGGAAGGCGAATATCATCAAGCCGAAAAACAAGTTCAAGCGCGCTCTATAATGGGCAAAACGCAAAAAGAAAGAAGAAGAATAGAACATCAAGAAGGCTGAGAGAAAAATCATCCGTAAAATATTGGGCCCTAAACTCACAAATGATTGATATCGTCTGCAATCACACACAATCACAGAGAGATGCTCTAACATCGAGTCAGATTTCCGCAAGCGACGACTGAGATTCTACGGCCACTTATGAGACTGAATGACGACCGGCTAACAAAGAGAATATTGACTTACTCACGGAAAATTAAAGTGACAACAGTCTGGGTTACCCAAGTCCAAATTGATCTCGAAAGTGCCAACATCATACTAATAGACATAGACGATCGAATGACATTCCGACATAAGATCCACAGTTGGGAAGTCCCACATGAAGATCGACCAAGGAGACCAGGGAAAGGATGGACGGAGGAACGTCGAGTCCGACACAGCGAGATGATGAAGGAGTTCTGGAAGAACAACAAGAACAGTAACAGAACATTATTTGCTTAATGTGATCCTTTGGGTCTAAACAATGTAAATAAAATAAATTAATAATAGTAATAATAAATGCGGGCGTATTGGGCAAACATTAAAAGCCAGTAGAAGACAGTTGCAATGACGCGGTCCATAGATGACCTATACGAAATGAATGAATGAATAATAATAATAATAATAATAATAATGATAATAATAATAATAATAATCATTCTTCAGAGGAGGATCGATGTTTCTAAAAATCAATTTGCCCCAAGAAAAAGAACTTCTTGGGTGCTGTTAACACCAACACCCTGTTGAAAACAGGAAAGCTCAAATAGCTGACTGACGTTGTGGACAAATTTGATATTCAAATCCAAGCAATTCAGAAAACATGATTCAAAGATGAGAACCATTTCTACTCTGAAATATTGAGGATATTGATGGGTAAACCAGCCATTAATATCAAAGATAATTTATTAATGTTTGGGACGGCTTTTGCAGCGAGGAAAACTATCTTAGATTCAGTTATCGACTTCACATCACCATGTGAAAGTATTTCACTGCTTACAGTGAAATCAAGCAACAAGGCATATGCCTTGGTTGGTTCCTCAGTTTAGGGGCTTCGACAACGCGGTCATGTAGCCCCGTGTACTTTGGGTGGCGTAGAATCTGTCTGATAACCGGTGATAATAATTGTGATGGCTGTATTAGTGTGTGTTATCTGTTTTAATCCAAGTAAGGACTGCTTACATCCTATTGTTACGTGCCACCCCCCTAGTGGCACTTTTGTTAACTGGATTACGGTGGGTAGAAAGCACAACACCAATTACTGCTTAAAGAAATAATTAACTTTATTGTGGCCAGAAAGATACACTACTCAACAGCAAATACAAGCAATTATTACCTTACTCCAGTTTCCTCACGTCGAGAATACTTCCCCTTTCACTTGTCAACAGACCACAGTTAATCCTCTCGCTAATGAGTTCGGTCCCGTACGCTGGCTGAAAATAGCTGCACTAGGTCTGTTACTGTACTACACACTGTTTCACAATGCACCACAATCACTTCTGTCGCACTGGAAAAAAAACACACTCGTTCAAGACACAGTTCCTCTGTAGGCTTCTCACTTCCTCGCTGTCAAGAGAATCAGCTTCACTAGGGGTTTCGCAAGTCTCCACACTTCTGTCGCTCAGGATAAGCGCTCGCACTCGCTCGTAAAACACAAAAACAACTGCTTGACAGGTCGCTCTTATATAGCAGGCCGGTGACTCAATAAATGCTTCTAGATCCATCCAGGGTTCACGGCTTCTCGAGGTTTCCATCGCTGGCTCAGTCACGAATATTCTGGACCATCCCTTTGTCCTAATAGCCCTGTTGCATAAGGTGCACGCAATACACGAGGCAGGGCACAGCCCAGCCCTGGGGCAGTTGTGACTCATGCGGCGAGCGATGACACAAACTCACAGCCGTAACACCACCCCCTTCCTAAAAAGGCTGATCGTCCCGATCAGTCATGGATCCGTCTGTGTCCCTCCGTAGGCTGCCAAGCGATCTCGATGCACGATCTTCATCTTCGTCCTCGGGCTCCGCTGGATCCTGTAGACGACATCGTTGATCCTTTTCACGACTCGGTACGGGCCCTCCCAGGACTTCTGCAGTTTGGGTGACAGGCCTTTCTTCCGTAATGGGTTGAAGAGCCAGACCAGGTCGTCCTCGTGGAATCCGCCGGCATCCGTCTGCTGGTCGTATCGGGTCTTCATTCGGTCGGTCTCGATCCGCAGTTTCCTCCTTGCCAACGCGTGCACGTCCTCCAGTTGGTCGACCAGTTCTTGACAATACTGGCTTACCGGGATCGGATCATTCCCAGGTTGGCCGAAGGCAAAAACGACAGGTAGACGGAGCTCCCTCCCAAACATGGCCCGGGCTGGTGTGCACCCGGTGGCTTCATGCATGGAGGCGCGGTAGGCCAGGAGAAATAGTGGAAGATGTTTGTCCCAATCCCTCTGGTGCTCGCTGACGACTATTCGGAGATGGTTCTCGATGGTGCGATTGAATCGCTCTACCATCCCGTCGGACTGAAGGTGTAGCGGCGTTGTCCTTGTCTTCCGTATTCCCAGCAGCTGGCATAGGTTCTGGAACACCTGCGACTCGAAGTTCCTCCCTTGGTTGGAGTGCAGCTCCAGGGGTACTCCGTACCGGCTGACGAATTCCTTCACCAGGGTCTCTGCAATCGTCGCGGCTTCTTGGTTAGGGAGCGCATACGCCTCCGGCCATTTGGTAAAGTAGTCGCTGACGACTAATATGTAGCGGTTCCCTGCCTCGCTTAAAGGGAATGGCCCAGCAACATCGATGGCCACTCTCTCCATGGGGCCGCCCACGTTGTAGGTCTTCAGTGGACCCCGTCGTCTTCGTCCTGGGCCCTTGCTGGCTGCGCAATCGTGGCACCTCGCGCAGTGGTTCTCCACGTCTGTTCGGCATCCGATCCAGTAGATCCGCTCTCACAGCTTCTCCAGGGTCTTCTTTATCCCCAGGTGTCCACCAGATGATCCTCCATGAACTTCCTTCCGGACTTCCTCCGTCATAGCCTTTGGAACGACGACTTGTTCCCGAGATGTCTTCCCGTCGGTGCTCTCCCAGGTACGGCAGATGAGGCCATCCCTTACAATCAGCGAGTCCCACTGCGCCCAGTAGGACTTAAATTTTGGGCTTCAGTCACTCACAATGTTCCACCCGGGTCTGGGGACACAGGCCCTCTTCCATTCGGCTATCAGTCCCAGGTCATCATCTTCTGCTTGTGTCCGCGTGAAAGATTCTCGGCTCCAGCTCCCTTGAAGTTCCACGGTAGTCCTTCGGCACTGTATCCCGGTGTTCTCCTCCCTCCTAGTACAGAAGGTGCAGTCTTCGGGGCACCGTCTTCGTGACAGGGCGTTGGCGTTAGAATGCAGTTGGCCTTTCCTGTGCTGAATCTCAAAGTTGTACTGTTGAAGCCTCTCTAACCACCGCGCGAGTTGACCCTCGGGCTGCTTGAAGTTCAGGAGCCACCGCAGGGATGCATGGTCGGTCCTGATGAGAAATTCTTGCCCGTACAGGTACTTGTGGAAGTGTTCAATGGTCTTCACGATGGCGAGCAGCTCCTTCCTGGTGACGCAATAGTTCCTTTCTGGCTTTGACAAGGCCTTGCTGAAGTAGGCCACTACTCTCTCCTCGCCGTCCACTGCTTGCGACAGGATCCCCCCTATGCCAAAGTCGCTGGCATCGGTATCGACGATGAACCTTGTTCCAGGTCTGGGGTAGGCCAGAATAGGCGCGGTGCACAGAGCCTGCTTGAGTTGTTCGAAGGATCTATGGCATTCTGCTGTCCACGTGAAGAGTTGGTCCTTCTCAGTCAGTCGATGTAAAGGTTTGGCGATGTCGGCGAATCCTCTCACGAAGCGACGGTAATAAGTGCAGAGTCCCAGGAAGCTTCGTAGTTGGGACTTGTCCTTCGGAACTGGCCACTCCCTCACAGCTGCGGTCTTTTCTGGGTCGGTGCGCAACCCTTCCTCGGAGACAATATGCCCAAGGTACTGGACCTGCTTCTGGAAGAGCTGACACTTCTTGGGGCTCAACTTCAGCTGGGCAGCCCGTAGCTTCATCAAGATCTCTTTCTGGTTGCTATAGTGCTCCTCGAAGCTTCTCCCCCGAACGATGACGTCGTCTAGGTAGACCAGGCAGGTCTTCCAGTGTAGTCCCCTCAGAATGGACTCCATTAGCCTTTCGAAGGTCGCAGGGGCGTTGCACAGACCGAATGGCATGACGGTGAACTGCCAGAGCCCGCTGCCCACAGAGAACGCAGTTTTCTCGCGGTCCTTAGGGTGGACCTCCACCTGCCAGTAGCCACTCTTCAAATTCAAGATGGAGAACCATCTCGACCCTGATATGGTGTCCAGGGTGTCGTCGATCCGGGGTAGAGGGTAGCTGTCCTTCTTCGTGACGTCATTCACCCGCCTGTAATCCACGCAGAACCTGGTGGAACCGTCCTTCTTCTTCACTAGCACGACCGGAGAACTCCAAGGACTATGTGATGGCTCGATCACCCTTTGCTCCTTCATCTCTTGTACCATCCGGTCGACTTCGGCTTGCTTGGCGAGCGGGACACGTCGGAATGGGGCCCTAATCGGTGCGCTGTCCCCAACGTCGATTCTGTGCTGGACCAAGCTTGTCCTGCCGAAGTCTTTGCTCCTCACGGAGAAGACGTCCTGGAATTCGCGTAGCAGGTCCTGAAGTTGGCGTGATTGTTCCTCGTCTAAATGGTCCTGGGATCCTTGGTACAGCTTCTGTAGTTCTTCTGGCAGTGTGCGTCTTCTTCGGTTGTCCGTCTGCAGGTGTCCGTCCGTCGTATCTGTGATGCGGGCAATCCAGGTAACGGGCTCGCAGACTCCTGGGTTGGTGTCCCGGTGAACCGTAATGTCGTAGTCGTACAGGTTGGACAGGCGGACGTACGGCCGAGATGTCGTGTTGATGAGAGTCTTGGCAACTAGCAATCCTTTTGTCTGGATGTCCTCATATTTTGGCTCGACGACAGCCGCCACTCCCTCAGCAGTTCCGTCGACAATTACAGCAGCGCTGACCTCCGTCCTGGCGGGAACGATGACGTCTTCTCTCAGCCTTACTCGTCGTGCGGTGATGGACTCGTGCGCAGGTTGCAAAGCAAGTTCCTCACCTCCGAAGTGCAGAGTGTTGGTACTCAGATCCAAGATGATGTTGTTCTGTCCAGGAAGTCCAGTCCGATGATCACTTCATTTGATACGTCAGCCACAAGCACTGGATGCTTTATCACCCGTCGACCAATGACGAACTCCAGTGATGCTTCGCCATGAACCAGTGCGGTCTCTCCGGTCGCGGTTATTAGCTGGAGGTTCCTTTGTGTGGGTTGCACTCTCCACTTCGGGATCACGGTGGGACTGACGATGGTCCTCGATGCTCCCGTGTCGATTAGCATGGGCCAGCTCTCTCCGTTGACGACTCCGTCGACCATCAGGCTGCTATTGTCCCTCCGTAACTTCGTCACACGAACCTGGACTGCCGGGGCTGGACGACTGTCACAAGCCAATCTTTGCCCCCCAAGTCTGGCTAATACTCGTTTCCCTGGGTCGCGCGGTTTTCAGACGACTGATTTCCCGTCGGATACCCTCGGCGGCGGCGATCACCGCAGTCCTTGCTCAGGTGGCCTTTCTTACCGCAGGTCCAGCAGGTCGGTAGTCCTCTTCCGGGCCGCCTCTCCGGTTGCCTTCCGGCTGTGTCGTTACCGGTGGTGCCGCGACTATCGAAGAACCGGCTTAGCGCCTCCATTAATTCGTCGGCCAGGGGCTTGGTCTCGTTGGTTTTTACTGGTTCGTCGACGTCCACTTGACGCACCCGCGCGTGCATTCTGGATGCCTGTTTTGCCGTCTCGAACTCATGTGCGTGGCTCAGCGCATCTGCCAGGGTCTTATTGCGCGCGAGTCGCAGCGCCTGTTGAGTGTCCGAGTCCCGTAGCCCGTCGGTGAAGGTCTGCGTCGCAATCTGTTCCAGAAAGTCGGCCAGCGCTGTTGGATAGGCGAGCCTTACGAGGCGTGCTATGTCCATCTCGAACTCCTGCAGGGATTCCACGTTCTTCTGTACCCGGGTCCGGAGCTGCATCTGGTAGGCCTGCTGAAGATGGCTATCTCCATATCGGGACTCCATATGGGCGATCAGTGAAGCGTAGTCCTGGGATCCAGTCGTGATGGCCTCAAGGACGTTAAGGGCGTCACCTCTCAGCGCTACAATGAGAACTGTAGCCTTTTCTGTGTTGTTCCAGTTATTTATGGAACAGGCCGCCTCGAACTGACGTAAGTAGGTGCTCCACGGGACCTTTCCGTCGAAGGTTGGGGGCGTCACTCTGCTATGTCCCGTTCCTGATGTTCCCGGTGTAACGGTGGGCGGGCGTTGGCGCAGCTCGGCAACTTCCTCTCGTAGAGCGTTGAATTTCTCTTCCACCCCCGTCAGTGGGCGTTGGCGCAGCTCGGCAACTTCCTTTTCTAAGGCGTTGAATTTCTCCTCCACCCCCATCAGCGGGCGTTGGCACAGCTCAGCAACTTCCACTTGTAAGGCGTTGAATTTCTCCTCCACCCCCATCAGCGGTCGTTGGCACAGCTCGGCAACTTCCACTTGCAAGGCGTAGAATTTCTCCTCCACCCCCATCAGCGGGCGTTGGCGCAGCTCGGCAACTTCTACTTGTAAGGCGTCGAACTTCTTTTCCACTGCTGCGACTTCCTCACGTAGGCCCTGTTCTAATTTCCTTTGGCTCTCCTCTAATTTCGTCAGCAGACACTCTTCCAGATTTTTCTGGCCATCCAGAAATGTGGCGGTTAGGTCCTCTGCTAACTTATTCTGGCCGTCCTTCAGGTCCTCTGCTAGTTTATTCTGACCGTCTTCTAATTTGGAAGTTAGGTCCTCGGCTAAACTTTTCTGGCCGTCTCCCATCTTCTTCAGGTCATCCTTCAGGTCCTTGACTAATTTCTTCTGGCCGTCATCCATGCCACTTAACTTTTCTAGCAATGCTGCCAATTGCGCCTCCATTTTAGTTGTTTGTCTTGTAAAGGGCATGCACTCACAGGAAAATTAGAGAAAATGACCTGCTCGGGTTTTGAAACCAGGACCGTCAGGTGTTGTGCTTGAGTTCGTAATCCCACTTCTGACACCAGTTGTTACGTGCCACCCTCCTAGTGGCACTTTTGTTAACTGGATTACGGTGGGGGTACAAAGCACAACACCAATTACTGCTTAAAGAAATAATTAACTTTATTGTGGCCAGAAAGATACACTACTCAACAGCAAATACAAGCAATTATTACCTTACTCCAGTTTCCTCACGTCGAGAATACTTCCCCTTTCACTTGTCAACAGACCACAGTTAATCCTCTCACTAATGAGTTCGGTCCCGTACGCTGGCTGAAAATAGCTGCACTAGGTCTGTCACTGTACTACACACTGTTTCACAATGCACCACAATCACTTCTGTCGCACTGGAAAAAAACACACTCGTTCAAGACACAGTTCCTCTGTAGGCTTCTCACTTCCTCGCTGTCAAGAGAATCAGCTTCACTAGGGGTTTCGCAAGTCTCCACACTTCTGTCGCTCAGGATAAGCGCTCGCACTCGCTCGTAAAACACAACAACAACCACTGCTTGACAGGTCGCACTTATATAGCAGGCCGGTGACTCAATAAATGCTTCTAGATCCATCCAGGGTTCACGGCTTCTCGAGGTTTCCATCGCTGGCTCAGTCACGAATATTCTGGACCATCCCTTTGTCCTAATAGCCCTGTTGCATAAGGTGCACGCAATACACGAGGCAGGGCACAGCCCAGCCCTGGGGCAGTTGTGACTCATGCGGCGAGCGATGACACAAACTCACAGCCGTAACACTATTTTCAAGTAGTTCCAACTTTGCTACCAAACGCCACCGTCAACGACCAACTAGATCAGCACTTTGATACTAGATGCCACCGTAGTCGGCTACTGGCGACGAACGTTGGAACCTAAGAGCGTTAGTCAAAGATAATCTATAATTTAGCTTCACACTGGTGAAATTAGTGGAAAGTTCTTTATCATGCCATAAATCTATGCCATTGGACCGCCGGCTTTACTTCCCCTCCGAAGGAAGGCATACTGAGGGATTTTTAACGCTCCTCAAATATCCGACGACTTCGGCCAGGTTTGAACCCGCGACCTTGGACATAGAAGCTCAGCATGCTACCAACTACGCCACCGAAGCCGCCCGGCATATGCCATGATAAATGCTCATGCTCCCACTAACATAGACAATAAGATAAATCCACAGACTGTAGAAGATTTCTATGAATTACTAGAGGAGACCAGAAGTAAAATCCTCAAACGTCACGTGAAAATCATATTAGTAGCATGCTGAGCTTCTATGCCCAAGATAGCGGGTTCAAACCCGGCCAAAGCCGTCGGATTTTTAAGAGCGTTAAAATCCCTCAGTATGCCTTCCTTCGGAGGGGTAGTAAAGCCGGCGGTCCTATGTCATATATATATGGCATGTTAAAGAACCTTCCACTAATAATACCTGTGTGACGCTAAATTGGATAGGTTAAACAACGCCCTTAGGTTTCTACGTTCGTTGCCAAGAGCCGACTGCGTCTATTAGCTAAGTTCTGAACTTGGCCTAGTATTCGTTAGCGGTAGCGCTTGGCGGCAAAAGTAGGAACTATTTGAAAAATTCTAAGCTGCAGTCTGTACTTAAATTAAAAAACAGATATTACCCTTTCACGAATTGATTGCCGGCGGTCGAGATGGGAACTATTCTCTGTTTACTTGTGTCACACGTCAGCCTGCTTCGTTGACAGGTACAGTTGCGCGAGTAGGATATGACTCAGCTACAGTAGCTGTCCGTGGTGACATGACGCTTATCTGCGCTTCTAAGACAGGTAGTGCACGCAATGCTGCTTGACTTATGTGCAACTTGCACTGTGTCATCACGGTGTCCTTCTCCTCACCCCGCGGGGCTCCTACTGCAATAATCAACAAACGGTGGCGCAGCCAGGCTCAGCGGCAATCAAATGTTAAACGGGTAATAACACACACTAATACAGTCATCACAATTAACACCACTTAACAGACAAATTCTACACACACCCAAAGTATACGGGGCTACATGACCGCGTTGTCGCAGCCCCTAAACTTAAGAACCCACCAACCAACCAAAATCTTATTAGGGGATTTCATGTTCAAAATGGCAAAATTAATCTCGGGAGTTTCCGCCAACACAAAGTTTCTCATTTCTCTACTAGAAAGCGCTATAGTGTTCAAGGAGCATAGATAGCCTATCTAAACTCCTTGATTTTCATAGTGATTCAAGGAACAACGAAATTAGGCATGAAAGCTACCCCCTGGGTGTCAAATTACAAAGCTTGCACCCGGCACCCGAGGCCATACGATAATGTTATTATTATTATTATTATTATTATTATTATTAATGTTCAGGTTGGTAGAGAGAAGATATAGGCCTCCAGATCAATAGTAGGACTCCATCCTGCACATCGGCGGACTAATAAGAATGGAGAGCGTCTAATAAGCTTTCGTACATTCATGGCGGCTTCGGAAGCGTAGTCGGTAGCATGCTGAGTTTCAATGCCCAAGGTCACGGGTTCAAACCCGGCCGAAGTCGTCGGATATTTTATGAGCGTTAAAAATCCCTCAGTATGCCTTCCTGCGGGGTGAAGTAAAACCGGCGGTCCCATGTTATAGATTTATGGTATGTAAAAGAACCTCCCACTAATTACACTTGTGTGAAGCTAAATTATAGAATAGATATGACTAACGCACTTAGGTTCCAACGTTCGTCGCCAAGAGCCGACTGTGGTGGCATGTAGTAACCAAGTTCAGAACTAGTTGTCGTTGATGGTGGTATGTGGTAGCAAAAATAGGAACCACTTGAAAATTGAATGTCTGCAGTCCTTACTCTAATTAAAAACAGATAACACACACTAATACAGTCATTACAATTAACACCGGTTATCAGAATGATTCTACACACACCCAAAGTACACGGAGCTACATAAGCCGCGTTGTCGCATCCCCTAAACTATGCCAGTCATTTTGTGTATGCTAAGGATAGGTCATATAAGAGCCACCCACTCGTATCTAATGAGAAGGGAAGACCCCCCCACACACTTTTTACCTGTGGAGCCGTTTTCACAATAGCCCACATTTTAACCGAGTGTGTGGATCTATCTGACTTGGTTTGCAAATGACACTTTCACTTATATTAGCCGATGATGCGGTGGCTGCTGATCTCGTCATCCGCTTTATAAGTGAGAGTGGGTTAGGGCCAGCCATCTAAATTTTCCAGTGTACATTCACTGAACGACTTGTTCGTTTTTGAATGATGATTTTTGTTTTTCCGTAATTTTTGTTTATTTTTTTAAATTATTAGTTTTTGTTTGTTTTTTGTTTTCTTTATTTTCGGTCTTTTCAAATTTAGGTATCCATCTCTAAATTTTAAAGTCCATTCCAAATTTGTATAATTTAATCTTTATTAAGAGGGGAAGATGACCTCGTAGTTCCACCCCTTAAAACAACAATAACTAACTAACTATTCCTTAACTGAGGAACCAACCAATCAACCAAATTCAATTAACTCGCGACGTGTTGCCATTCTCACTACATCGTGTCTGTTACCAACTGCTCAGCTTCACCGCAGCTAGCCCCAACGCTCAGGAGTCTTACACGGCACATTTTCTCATTGGACTACCCTTCCCGTGAATTTTGACCACTCAGTGTGAAATCTTTAATCTTTAAAGGGGTTTGGGACGGCTGAACACCTTGAAAATTCCCAGTTAACAAATATCTTTTATCATTTTAAATGATCTTGTCGACTTCGTCGTTACGCTGGGGTCTGGCGTTACATTACGGTGACAGGACGAAATGTACCCAGATGCACTGAGGTGTGTGACGTTATAGTACCGCTTGGTGCATGTGTTCCCCGACAATCTCTACTTCGTTAGTATAAGACAAAAATCCCCGATTCTTGGATGCCACGGGTAATCTCGAGAATCACTGAATGGATTTTGATGCAGTTTTCACCATTCTGTAAAGGATATCTCGAGGAAAGATTCTGTAGAAAATAATTTATGTATGATCAAAGGAAGCCAAGCAGTAACGATTTCAGCGAAAAAGTCGAAAATAAACTTGGTCTCCGTGCGCTTCTTAAGTTTACGCTGGGTAAACCGTTAAAAATATCAATATACTATGAGCGTAAGAATTGGTCAGCATGAAAAGTTCTAGAAAAAGTCCGCGAGAGCATATCTCTATCATCAATACATCGCCCACTATAAGTGTTTTTAGACTGGATGGAAGGGGCACGTCCCCGCGCGCTTGACCTTGCTTTGCCCTTGGTTTGCACTTGCCGTTCACGAGTAATTTGAAAGAAGATAATCAAGATAAGTATTATGCAGATAATTTTCTAACATGTCAAGAGTCTTTCTAGCATTTTTCAGCATTTGTAGCATTTAAAATGATACAAAGTCTAGTCTTTGAGACTAACTGTCACTTTTTAGCCTATTTTCAATTTTGAAAAAATAGGCTTATGAGATCACCTTTTGTCCGTGTGTGTGTGTGTGCGTGCGTGTGTGTGTGTGTGTGAGGTGTGTGTGTGTGTGTCCCTAATAAAATCTAAACGGCTGGAGCGATTTCAATGAAACTCGGTAAGTTTATAGCACTATTCCCGGCGACCTCGACCGTGTCCTTCAAATTTTGTTACGTCTCACCAATCCAACATGGAGGCTGTGCGAAATATTTCACTAGCATTCAATATCTCCGAAACTATTACCGATATCGCCCTGAAATTGTGTACGGTGATAAAGGGCACTACTAGAAGTTCACCTATGAGACTTTCAAAAACCTGGTGACTACAAAGCCAACATGGCGGCCAAGCGAAGTTGAGACTTTTAAATAGACTTTTCTCGCGATTTAACTATCCAAACGTAATGAAACTTGGTACAGCAAATGTTTATACACATTGTAATGCACTGGAGTCTAATTTAGTTCAATTGTTTACATAACCTCAAAATGGCGGCTGTGCGAAATATTTTAACTGACATTCTATATCTCCGAAACTATTACAGATATCACCCTGCAATTTTGTACGGTGATAAAGGGTACTGATACAAGTTTACCTATGTATATTTCATAAACCTGTAAAGTCCAAAACGAACATGGCGACCAAGCGAATTTGAAATATTTTAATAGACTTTTCTCGTGATTTAACTCTCTGAGCGCAGTGAAATGTGGTACAGGAAATGATTTTGCACATTGTAATGCACTGCCATCTAATTTAATTCAATTGTTTACATAACCTCAAGATGGCGGCTGTGCGAAATTTTAAAATTAAGTTTCTATTTCTTGTGTCGTAATCATGCGATCCAAGTGAAAGTTTGAATAATGAACCTAGGCAATAATTGTCCTTGAATGGTTCATAACTCTATAGCCTATACATATAACAATCCTAAATGGCGAGCTTCCGAAATATTTAAACGGTTCTCATTATCTATGAATCATTTACAGCAACCAAACTGAATTCTTTTATGTTCATAGAGACTATGAACATATGTTCACCTATAGGACTTTCAGTAACCTGGTGAGCACAAATCCAACATGGCGGCGACGCGAAGTATAAATATTTAAATGGACGTATCTCGCGAATTAACTATCCGAGTGCCGTGAAACGTTGCACGTTAAATGCTTATACAAATGTTGATCCACTGGCATCTAATTTATTTCAATTGTTTGCATAATCACAAGATGGCTGCTGTGCGTAATTTTAAAATCTCGTTTTTACTTCTTGTCTTCTAATCATGCGATTGAAGTATGAATACCACACGTACACAATAATCTTAATGTAATAGTACAAAAATAAAAATCCAACCTGGCGACCATCTGAAATATTTAGACGGTCCTGAATATCTACGAATCTGTTGCAGCAATTAAACTGACATTTTGTATGTTGATAGAGACAATTAACATGAGCAGGATATATGAAAATAGGCTGTATAGTTCTTCACGGAACTACTTGTTTTAAATATAACCCTAACCATCTAGTTATTTTGGTGAAATAATTCTATAAGTATCCGCATTAGTTAAGGTGATGATGATGATGATAATTGTGGTTTTAAGAAGCCTAACAACTAGGTTATCGGTCCCTAATGGTTTGGGTGATTGTGAACGATGAGATGAGAATGAAAACTATAACTAATACTTACTACAGTCTTACATACTAGAAGAAGAAATGGTAAACAAATGAAGGATACAGTAAGACAAATAAAGGACAGGAAGAAAATAAAGGACAGGAAGAAAATAAAAGCCCTCAACCCTCGAAGAATTGAGGATTGAGGGACTTTGAAGGAAGGACTGCCATGAAAGGCAGATAGGAAAGGGAAAGAGGAGAGGGCCTGCCCCAAAGTAAGCGGAGAAAGGGGATAAAACGGACCCAGCTCATGAATCCCTTGGGATCGCCAACTCCAGAACTCACCAATCGTGAGCCCTTGAGGGTGTAGCACTATCCAGGGTGCAGCAGAAGTGGTGGGGCTACATACACCCGGCCTCCTTGAGGGCCTTGAGCAGAAGGCAGGAGATAACAAGAAAAGAAAAAGAAGGCTGACCCCTTGCAGAAGGAGAGTATCAGGGAAGATGAGACAAGGGCCAATTAAGGAGGGAAAGGAAGAGACTCCCTAGGCCTTGGATACCCTAATACCGTCGAGGTCGGAAAGGAACAAGAGTTGACCAAGGGAGGTCGACAGGAAAGAAGACGGAGAGGAGCCCGGCACAAGTAAGTCGAAGCAATGCCGGACTCAGCTGGGGTCCTGTTGTCGCCAACCCACGTCCCACTAGATGCGAGCCCCTGGGGGATATTAGTTAAGGAACTATAGAGGGTGATTAGGGGGAGCAATCCAACCCCCAGATCCAAATAATTAAAATGAACCCAATTTGATGAAATGTTTATTTAAAGAAAGCCAATTGACAAACGAGTTGATTATGTACGTTTAAAATTTGAGAACAAATACTGTAAAACGTATCAAATGCTATCGAGATCAAACATCAAAACGTGTAGGTAGAAAAACGTGTAGAAACGCATGACCAAAACAGAAATCAAAATCCAAAGCTTAAAAGCAAAAGAAGAAAACAACACGAAACCAAAAACACAAAGCAAAAAGCAAAAATCAAAACAAAGGCAAAAGCAGAAAACTAACACAAAACCAAAACACAAAGCAAAGAGCAAAAGTGACAACAAAGGCAAAAGCAGAAAACAAACACAAAACAAAAAGCAAAAGCAAAACAAAAGCAAAAGCAGAAAACAAACACAAAACCAAAAAACACAAGGCAAAAAGCAAAAGTCAAAACAAAGGCAAAAGCAGAAAACCAGCACAAAATCAAAAACACAAAGCAAAAAGTAGAATACAAACACAAAACCAAAATTAAAAACACAAAACAAAAAGCAAAATTCAAAACATAAGCAGAAAACAAACACATAACCAAAAATACAAAGCAAAAAGCAAATTTTGAATGTAAAAGCCAAAGCTGAAAACAAACACAAAACCAAAAACAGGAAGCAAAAATCAAAATTCAAAAACAAAAGTAAAAAATAAACACAAAACAAAAACGAAAGACGGAAGTCAAAAGCAAAATTCGAACACAAAAGCAAAAGCAAAAAACAAACACAAAACCAAAAACTGAAAGCCAAAAGCAAAATTTGAAAATAAAAGTAAATGCAGGAAACAAACACAAAACTAAAAACACAAAGCAAAAAGCAAAATTCGAAAACGAAAGCAAAAGCAAGAAACAAACACAAAACCAAACACACAAAGAGAAAACAAAATTCGAAAACAAAAGCAAAAACAGGAAAGAAACAAAAAAAAAACAGAAAGCAGAAAGCAAAATTCGAAAACAAGAGCGAAAGCAGGTAACAAACACAAACCCAAAACCTGAGCCTAAATCTCTAAACCTCAGCGCAACCGGGGCTGTCCGACCAAAATATTATTTTAATTCATTATATTGTAGAACTGGCCTGTTTGCCAACTCTTAATGAATACAGTACATTTGCATTTGTCAGTTGGCACAGGCTAGAGTAAAAGGTGGCTTTTCACCGATGTCTCAGTCTCACTCATGGTTGTGATTATATGGAAGCTACTGAGGTATGGGAGGTGCTTAGTGATGACATTCAGGGCACAGTCAGTGCCTGTGGATGCTGTGAAAGGTTCTACTCTTAGGGTTAGGACTACTGTTCTGACTCAGCGAGGAAAGCAATGGCAAACTACCTCACTCCTCTTCTTGCCTAGAACGCCTCAAAATAGCGCTGCCTTGGGTTTTTGTGGGTATCAACTCACAAAACGTAACGGCGGTACTTTTTGAGGATCCAACAAGCCTTCGGGCTGACTACCTAACAGACAGACAGACAGACATATTGTAGAACAGTAGGCTATATTTCCATGTAAGCCTACAGTAGTCTTGCACTCCAACAGCTCAGTACAGTATATTTCCTGTAGCGTAAACTCTTTTTTCTCTATGCCTATCCAGAGAAAAATTAAACTAACCTGAATTGTTCCAATAAGTCCTGGATATTAAAAACCTTGAGTCAATATTAATTTGTACTTTTTATTGTACATTGTGGCCTTCCTCAGCGCAAATAATTATATGAATAGAAAAGCAAGACTCACAGTACAGTAGGCTCCATGAAAAAGCAAGACTCACAGTACAGTAGGCTCCATGAAAAAGCAAGACTCACAGTACAGTAGGCTCCATGAAAAAGCAAGACTCACAGTACAGTAGGCTCCATGAAAAAGCAAGACTCACAGTACAGTAGGCTCCATGAAAAAGCAAGACTCACAGTACAGTAGGCTCCATGAAAAAGCAAGACTCACAGTACAGTAGGCTCCATGAAAAAGCAAGACTCACAGTACAGTAGGCTCCATGAAAAAGCAAGACTCACAGTACAGTAGGCTCCATGAAAAAGCAAGACTCACAGTACAGTAGGCTCCATGAAAAAGCAAGACTCACAGTACAGTAGGCTCCATGAAAAAGCAAGACTCACAGTACAGTAGGCTCCATGAAAAAGCAAGACTCACAGTACAGTAGGCTCCATGAAAAAGCAAGACTCACAGTACAGTAGGCTCCATGAAAAAGCAAGACTCACAGTACAGTAGGCTCCATGAAAAAGCAAGACTCACAGTACAGTAGGCTCCATGAAAAAGCAAGACTCACAGTACAGTAGTCTCCATGAAAAAGCAAGACTCACAGTACAGTAGGCTCCATGAAAAAGCAAGTCTCACAGTACAGTAGGCACCATGAAAAAGCAAGACTCACAGTACAGTAGGCTCCATGAAAAAGCAAGACTCACAGTACAGTAGGCTCCATGAAAAAGTAAGACTCACAGTACAGTAGGCTCCATGAAAAAGCAAGACTCACAGTACAGTAGGCTCCATGAAAAAGCAAGACTCACAGTACAGTAGGCTCCATGAAAAAGCAAGACTCACAGTACAGTAGGCTCCATGAAAAAGCAAGACTCACAGTACAGTAGGCTCCATGAAAAAGCAAGACTCACAGTACAGTAGGCTCCATGAAAAAGCAAGACTCACAGTACAGTAGGCTCCATGAAAAAGCAAGACTCACAGTACAGTAGGCTCCATGAAAAAGCAAGACTCACAGTACAGTAGGCTCCATGAAAAAGCAAGACTCACAGTACAGTAGGCTCCATGAAAAAGCAAGACTCACAGTACAGTAGGCTCCATGAAAAAGCAAGACTCACAGTACAGTAGGCTCCATGAAAAAGCAACACTCACAGTACAGTAGGCTCCATGAAAAAGCAAGACTCACAGTACAGTAGGCTCCATGAAAAAGTAAGACCCACAGTACAGTAGGCTCCATGAAAAAGCAAGACTCACAGTACAGTAGGCTCCATGAAAAAGCAAGACTCACAGTACAGTAGGCTCCATGAAAAAGCAAGACTCACAGTACAGTAGGCTCCATGAAAAAGCAAGACTCACAGTACAGTAGGCTCCATGAAAAAGCAAGACTCACAGTACAGTAGGCTCCATGAAAAAGCAAGACTCACAGTACAGTAGGCTCCATGAAAAAGCAAGACTCACAGTACAGTAGGCTCCATGAAAAAGCAAGACTCACAGTACAGTAGGCTCCATGAAAAAGCAAGACTCACAGTACAGTAGGCTCCATGAAAAATCAAGACTCACAGTACAGTAGGCTCCATGAAAAAGCAAGACTCACAGTACAGTAGGCTGCATGAAAAAGCAAGACTCACAGTACAGTAGGCTCCATGAAAAAGCAAGACTCACAGTACAGTAGGCTCCATGAAAAAGCAAGACTCACAGTACAGTAGGCTCCATGAAAAAGCAAGACTCACAGTACAGTAGGCTCCATGAAAAAGCAAGACTCACAGTACAGTAGGCTCCATGAAAAAGCAAGACTCACAGTACAGTAGGCTCCATGAAAAAGCAAGACTCACAGTACAGTAGGCTCCATGAAAAAGCAAGACTCACAGTACAGTAGGCTCCATGAAAAAGCAAGACTCACAGTACAGTAGGCTCCATGAAAAAGCAAGACTCACAGTACAGTAGGCTCCATGAAAAAGCAAGACTCACAGTACAGTAGGCTCCATGAAAAAGCAAGACTCACAGTACAGTAGGCTCCATGAAAAAGCAAGACTCACAGTACAGTAGGCTCCATGAAAAAGCAAGACTCACAGTACAGTAGGCTCCATGAAAAAGCAAGACTCACAGTACAGTAGGCTCCATGAAAAAGCAAGACTCACAGTACAGTAGGCTCCATGAAAAAGCAAGACTCACAGTACAGTAGGCTCCATGAAAAAGCAAGACTCACAGTACAGTAGGCTCCATGAAAAAGCAAGACTCACAGTACAGTAGGCTCCATGAAAAAGCAAGACTCACAGTACAGTAGGCTCCATGAAAAAGCAAGACTCACAGTACAGTAGGCTCCATGAAAAAGCAAGACTCACAGTACAGTAGGCTCCATGAAAAAGCAAGACTCACAGTACAGTAGGCTCCATGAAAAAGCAAGACTCACAGTACAGTAGGCTCCATGAAAAAGCAAGACTCACAGTACAGTAGGCTCCATGAAAAAGCAAGACTCACAGTACAGTAGGCTCCATGAAAAAGCAAGACTCACAGTACAGTAGGCTCCATGAAAAAGCAAGACTCACAGTACAGTAGGCTCCATGAAAAAGCAAGACTCACAGTACAGTAGGCTCCATGAAAAAGCAAGACTCACAGTACAGTAGGCTCCATGAAAAAGCAAGACTCACAGTACAGTAGGCTCCATGAAAAAGCAAGACTCACAGTACAGTAGGCTCCATGAAAAAGCAAGACTCACAGTACAGAAGGCTCCATGAAAAAGCAAGACTCACAGTACAGTAGGCTCCATGAAAAAGCAAGACTCACAGTACAGTAGGCTCCATGAAAAAGCAAGACTCACAGTACAGTAGGCTCCATGAAAAAGCAAGACTCACAGTACAGTAGGCTCCATGAAAAAGCAAGACTCACAGTACAGTAGGCTCCATGAAAAAGCAAGACTCACAGTACAGTAGGCTCCATGAAAAATCAAGACTCACAGTACAGTAGGCTCCATGAAAAAGCAAGACTCACAGTACAGTAGGCTGCATGAAAAAGCAAGACTCACAGTACAGTAGGCTCCATGAAAAAGCAAGACTCACAGTACAGTAGGCTCCATGAAAAAGCAAGACTCACAGTACAGTAGGCTCCATGAAAAAGCAAGACTCACAGTACAGTAGGCTCCATGAAAAAGCAAGTCTCACAGTACAGTAGGCTCCATGAAAAAGCAAGACTCACAGTACAGTAGGCTCCATGAAAAAGCAAGACTCACAGTACAGTAGGCTCCATGAAAAAGCAAGACTCACAGTACAGTAGGCTCCATGAAAAAGCAAGACTCACAGTACAGTAGGCTCCATGAAAAAGCAAGACTCACAGTACAGTAGGCTCCATGAAAAAGCAAGACTCACAGTACAGTAGGCTCCATGAAAAAGCAAGACTCACAGTACAGTAGGCTCCATGAAAAAGCAAGACTCACAGTACAGTAGGCTCCATGAAAAAGCAAGACTCACAGTACAGTAGGCTCCATGAAAAAGCAAGACTCACAGTACAGTAGGCTCCATGAAAAAGCAAGACTCACAGTACAGTAGGCTCCATGAAAAAGCAAGACTCACAGTACAGTAGGCTCCATGAAAAAGCAAGACTCACAGTACAGTAGGCTCCATGAAAAAGCAAGACTCACAGTACAGTAGGCTCCATGAAAAAGCAAGACTCACAGTACAGTAGGCTCCATGAAAAAGCAAGACTCACAGTACAGTAGGCTCCATGAAAAAGCAAGACTCACAGTACAGTAGGCTCCATGAAAAAGCAAGACTCACAGTACAGTAGGCTCCATGAAAAAGCAAGACTCACAGTACAGTAGGCTCCATGAAAAAGCAAGACTCACAGTACAGTAGGCTCCATGAAAAAGCAAGACTCACAGTACAGTAGGCTCCATGAAAAAGCAAGACTCACAGTACAGTAGGCTCCATGAAAAAGCAAGACTCACAGTACAGTAGGCTCCATGAAAAAGCAAGACTCACAGTACAGTAGGCTCCATGAAAAAGCAAGACTCACAGTACAGTAGGCTCCATGAAAAAGCAAGACTCACAGTACAGTAGGCTCCATGAAAAAGCAAGACTCACAGTACAGTAGGCTCCATGAAAAAGCAAGACTCACAGTACAGTAGGCTCCATGAAAAAGCAAGACTCACAGTACAGTAGGCTCCATGAAAAAGCAAGACTCACAGTACAGTAGGCTCCATGAAAAAGCAAGACTCACAGTACAGTAGGCTCCATGAAAAAGCAAGACTCACAGTACAGTAGGCTCCATGAAAAAGCAAGACTCACAGTACAGTAGGCTCCATGAAAAAGCAAGACTCACAGTACAGTAGGCTCCATGAAAAAGCAAGACTCACAGTACAGTAGGCTCCATGAAAAAGCAAGACTCACAGTACAGTAGGCTCCATGAAAAAGCAAGACTCACAGTACAGTAGGCTCCATGAAAAAGCAAGACTCACAGTACAGTAGGCTCCATGAAAAAGCAAGACTCACAGTACAGTAGGCTCCATGAAAAAGCAAGACTCACAGTACAGTAGGCTCCATGAAAAAGCCAAGACTCACAGTACAGTAGGCTCCATGAAAAAGCAAGACTCACAGTACAGTAGGCTCCATGAAAAAGCAAGACTCACAGTACAGTAGGCTCCATGAAAAAGCAAGACTCACAGTACAGTAGGCTCCATGAAAAAGCAAGACTCACAGTACAGTAGGCTCCATGAAAAAGCAAGACTCACAGTACAGTAGGCTCCATGAAAAAGCAAGACTCACAGTACAGTAGGCTCCATGAAAAAGCAAGACTCACAGTACAGTAGGCTCCATGAAAAAAGCAAGACTCACAGTACAGTAGGCTCCATGAAAAAGCAAGACTCACAGTACAGTAGGCTCCATGAAAAAGCAAGACTCACAGTACAGTAGGCTCCATGAAAAAGCAAGACTCACAGTACAGTAGGCTCCATGAAAAAGCAAGACTCACAGTACAGTAGGCTCCATGAAAAAGCAAGTCTCACAGTACAGTAGGCACCATGAAAAAGCAAGACTCACAGTACAGTAGGCTCCATGAAAAAGCAAGACTCACAGTACAGTAGGCTCCATGAAAAAGCAAGACTCACAGTACAGTAGGCTCCATGAAAAAGCAAGACTCACAGTACAGTAGGCTCCATGAAAAAGCAAGACTCACAGTACAGTAGGCTCCATGAAAAAGCAAGACTCACAGTACAGTAGGCTCCATGAAAAAGCAAGACTCACAGTACAGTAGGCTCCATGAAAAAGCAAGACTCACAGTACAGTAGGCTCCATGAAAAAGCAAGACTCACAGTACAGTAGGCTCCATGAAAAAGCAAGACTCACAGTACAGTAGGCTCCATGAAAAAGCAAGACTCACAGTACAGTAGGCTCCATGAAAAAGCAAGACCCACAGTACAGTAGGCTCCATGAAAAAGCAAGACCCACAGTACAGTAGGCTCCATGAAAAAGCAAGACTCACAGTACAGTAGGCTCCATGAAAAAGCAAGACTCACAGTACAGTAGGCTCCATGAAAAAGCAAGACTCACAGTACAGTAGGCTCCATGAAAAAGCAAGACTCACAGTACAGTAGGCTCCATGAAAAAGCAAGACTCACAGTACAGTAGGCTCCATGAAAAAGCAAGACTCACAGTACAGTAGGCTCCATGAAAAAGCAAGACTCACAGTACAGTAGGCTCCATGAAAAAGCAAGACTCACAGTACAGTAGGCTCCATGAAAAAGCAAGACTCACAGTACAGTAGGCTCCATGAAAAAGCAAGACTCACAGTACAGTAGGCTCCATGAAAAAGCAAGACTCACAGTACAGTAGGCTCCATGAAAAAGCAAGACTCACAGTACAGTAGGCTCCATGAAAAAGCAAGACTCACAGTACAGTAGGCTCCATGAAAAAGCAAGACTCACAGTACAGTAGGCTCCATGAAAAAGCAAGACTCACAGTACAGTAGGCTCCATGAAAAAGCAAGACTCACAGTACAGTAGGCTCCATGAAAAAGCAAGACTCACAGTACAGTAGGCTCCATGAAAAAGCAAGACTCACAGTACAGTAGGCTCCATGAAAAAGCAAGACTCACAGTACAGTAGGCTCCATGAAAAAGCAAGACTCACAGTACAGTAGGCTCCATGAAAAAGCAAGACTCACAGTACAGTAGGCTCCATGAAAAAGCAAGACTCACAGTACAGTAGGCTCCATGAAAAAGCAAGACTCACAGTACAGTAGGCTCCATGAAAAAGCAAGACTCACAGTACAGTAGGCTCCATGAAAAAGCAAGACTCACAGTACAGTAGGCTCCATGAAAAAGCAAGACTCACAGTACAGTAGGCTCCATGAAAAAGCAAGACTCACAGTACAGTAGGCTCCATGAAAAAGCAAGACTCACAGTACAGTAGGCTCCATGAAAAAGCAAGACTCACAGTACAGTAGGCTCCATGAAAAAGCAAGACTCACAGTACAGTAGGCTCCATGAAAAAGCAAGACTCACAGTACAGTAGGCTCCATGAAAAAGCAAGACTCACAGTACAGTAGGCTCCATGAAAAAGCAAGACTCACAGTACAGTAGGCTCCATGAAAAAGCAAGACTCACAGTACAGTAGGCTCCATGAAAAAGCAAGACTCACAGTACAGTAGGCTCCATGAAAAAGCAAGACTCACAGTACAGTAGGCTCCATGAAAAAGCAAGACTCACAGTACAGTAGGCTCCATGAAAAAGCAAGACTCACAGTACAGTAGGCTCCATGAAAAAGCAAGACTCACAGTACAGTAGGCTCCATGAAAAAGCAAGACTCACAGTACAGTAGGCTCCATGAAAAAGCAAGACTCACAGTACAGTAGGCTCCATGAAAAAGCAAGACTCACAGTACAGTAGGCTCCATGAAAAAGCAAGACTCACAGTACAGTAGGCTCCATGAAAAAGCAAGACTCACAGTACAGTAGGCTCCATGAAAAAGCAAGACTCACAGTACAGTAGGCTCCATGAAAAAGCAAGACTCACAGTACAGTAGGCTCCATGAAAAAGCAAGACTCACAGTACAGTAGGCTCCATGAAAAAGCAAGACTCACAGTACAGTAGGCTCCATGAAAAAGCAAGACTCACAGTACAGTAGGCTCCATGAAAAAGCAAGACTCACAGTACAGTAGGCTCCATGAAAAAGCAAGACTCACAGTACAGTAGGCTCCATGAAAAAGCAAGACTCACAGTACAGTAGGCTCCATGAAAAAGCAAGACTCACAGTACAGTAGGCTCCATGAAAAAGCAAGACTCACAGTACAGTAGGCTCCATGAAAAAGCAAGACTCACAGTACAGTAGGCTCCATGAAAAAGCAAGACTCACAGTACAGTAGGCTCCATGAAAAAGCAAGACTCACAGTACAGTAGGCTCCATGAAAAAGCAAGACTCACAGTACAGTAGGCTCCATGAAAAAGCAAGACTCACAGTACAGTAGGCTCCATGAAAAAGCAAGACTCACAGTACAGTAGGCTCCATGAAAAAGCAAGACTCACAGTACAGTAGGCTCCATGAAAAAGCAAGACTCACAGTACAGTAGGCTCCATGAAAAAGCAAGACTCACAGTACAGTAGGCTCCATGAAAAAGCAAGACTCACAGTACAGTAGGCACCATGAAAAAGCAAGACTCACAGTACAGTAGGCTCCATGAAAAAGCAAGACTCACAGTACAGTAGGCTCCATGAAAAGCAAGACTCACAGTACAGTAGGCTCCATGAAAAAGCAAGACTCACAGTACAGTAGGCTCCATGAAAAAGCAAGACTCACAGTACAGTAGGCTCCATGAAAAAGCAAGACTCACAGTACAGTAGGCTCCATGAAAAAGCAAGACTCACAGTACAGTAGGCTCCATGAAAAAGCAAGACTCACAGTACAGTAGGCTCCATGAAAAAGCAAGACTCACAGTACAGTAGGCTCCATGAAAAGCAAGACTCACAGTACAGTAGGCTCCATGAAAAAGCAAGACTCACAGTACAGTAGGCTCCATGAAAAAGCAAGACTCACAGTACAGTAGGCTCCATGAAAAAGCAAGACTCACAGTACAGTAGGCTCCATGAAAAAGCAAGACTCACAGTACAGTAGGCTCCATGAAAAAGCAAGACTCACAGTACAGTAGGCTCCATGAAAAGCAAGACTCACAGTACAGTAGGCTCCATGAAAAAGCAAGACTCACAGTACAGTAGGCTCCATGAAAAAGCAAGACTCACAGTACAGTAGGCTCCATGAAAAAGCAAGACTCACAGTACAGTAGGCTCCATGAAAAAGCAAGACTCACAGTACAGTAGGCTCCATGAAAAAGCAAGACTCACAGTACAGTAGGCTCCATGAAAAAGCAAGACTCACAGTACAGTAGGCTCCATGAAAAAGCAAGACTCACAGTACAGTAGGCTCCATGAAAAAGCAAGACTCACAGTACAGTAGGCTCCATGAAAAAGCAAGACTCACAGTACAGTAGGCTCCATGAAAAGCAAGACTCACAGTACAGTAGGCTCCATGAAAAAGCAAGACTCACAGTACAGTAGGCTCCATGAAAAAGCAAGACTCACAGTACAGTAGGCTCCATGAAAAAGCAAGTCTCACAGTACAGTAGGCTCCATGAAAAAGCAAGACTCACAGTACAGTAGGCTCCATGAAAAAGCAAGACTCACAGTACAGTAGGCTCCATGAAAAAGCAAGACTCACAGTACAGTAGGCTCCATGAAAAAGCAAGACTCACAGTACAGTAGGCTCCATGAAAAAGCAAGACTCACAGTACAGTAGGCTCCATGAAAAAGCAAGACTCACAGTACAGTAGGCTCCATGAAAAAGCAAGACTCACAGTACAGTAGGCTCCATGAAAAAGCAAGACTCACAGTACAGTAGGCTCCATGAAAAAGCAAGACTCACAGTACAGTAGGCTCCATGAAAAAGCAAGACTCACAGTACAGTAGGCTCCATGAAAAAGCAAGACTCACAGTACAGTAGGCTCCATGAAAAAGCAAGACTCACAGTACAGTAGGCTCCATGAAAAAGCAAGACTCACAGTACAGTAGGCTCCATGAAAAAGCAAGACTCACAGTACAGTAGGCTCCATGAAAAAGTAAGACTCACAGTACAGTAGGCTCCATGAAAAAGCAAGACTCACAGTACAGTAGGCTCCATGAAAAAGCAAGACTCACAGTACAGTAGGCTCCATGAAAAAGCAAGACTCACAGTACAGTAGGCTCCATGAAAAAGCAAGACTCACAGTACAGTAGGCTCCATGAAAAAGCAAGACTCACAGTACAGTAGGCTCCATGAAAAAGCAAGACTCACAGTACAGTAGGCTCCATGAAAAAGCAAGACTCACAGTACAGTAGGCTCCATGAAAAAGCAAGACTCACAGTACAGTAGGCTCCATGAAAAAGCAAGACTCACAGTACAGTAGGCTCCATGAAAAAGCAAGACTCACAGTACAGTAGGCTCCATGAAAAAGCAAGACTCACAGTACAGTAGGCTCCATGAAAAAGCAAGACTCACAGTACAGTAGGCTCCATGAAAAAGCAAGACTCACAGTACAGTAGGCTCCATGAAAAAGCAAGACTCACAGTACAGTAGGCTCCATGAAAAAGCAAGACTCACAGTACAGTAGGCTCCATGAAAAAGCAAGACTCACAGTACAGTAGGCTCCATGAAAAAGCAAGACTCACAGTACAGTAGGCTCCATGAAAAATTTTACAATAAAAGAAAGTTGTTCTCAAAAATATTTCTAAAATATGAATCGTCTAAACGCTAAAAAAAACACATACACTAAATTTAAAAAAAAAACCTGATCTGTTGCAAAAATATGTTAAATGCGAAAGAAATAAATCTTGATATAAAACCAGCTTGTATGTTATGTAGACAAAAATTTGTCAGAATGGGTATAATCATGTACAAATATGAAGAAGCTGTGTAATGATAGACTATCGTTGAGATAAATATTGTTGGGGATGTGAATGGTGCCCAACCACCAGTAGTGAGGAGTGCTGATTAGGCGGCATCCTTAGCATTTTCGGAGATTTACTAGGATGTATAATCATGGTGTTTTGAGAAGAGCTGCGGGGACGTCAAGGGAGCAATTAATGTAAAAGAGGGACTTTAAGAAAGCTTGCGGGAGACATACTCACCATGCTTACCTGGAGAGCCTTAGCAAGCCAAGCGCTTGCTGTACAGCGGCTACTGCTCGACAGCAAGCAGTGCAGATCCTAATCTAAGTTATAACCTAAGGGGGCAGGCTTCTTATAGCTACGTGAAATAAAAGATAAAGCATTTGACTGTAAAAGGGTTTTATTATCACTAACGAGGGTGGCGATTAGGTTTAGATTAAAGGATGATTAATAATGGAAAATGGAATCTAACAGACACACTCACTCACCCTACCGATGACGGATGTCCATGGTGGTGATGGCGTTGGGATCCGACGGAGGGCAGCGCCCTTCGTGGTCCGTGCGAAGCACTGATAAAAGAGTCAAGCGGCAAGAGCCCAAAAGGAGAAAAGAGGCCGGCCGCGTGGTCGTACCTTGTATTTATAAGGTAATACTGCGATGTCAGTCCACTCAGCGGTATGCATAGGTGTAATGTCCTGTATGACCTCCTTATCCTGATAGGCTGGCAACCGTGGGGCTATGACCTGACATGCCCCAGTTGCAGTTATGTTTCCATGTCGGTACTTCCGTAGTTTCTTCTATTAACTTTTAATTACATGTATGTAGGAATAGGCACAACCCTTGTATAAGGGTTGGGGCCCTAACAATATTCCAATCTGTAGATAGGCGCTGAGGAAGGCCACAATGTGGCTGAAACCGGTACAATAAAATAGTACATTATGCAACGAGCCTATAAAGGCAATAATTAAGACACGAGCATGTTTATAAAACGAGCGTAAGCGAGTTTTATAATTTCCATACGAGTGTCTTAATTACCATTATAGGCGAGTTGCATACGACTGTTTAGGTTCGACGATAATTATAAATTTATTACATGTCTTAACATAAATATTCATAAATATCTGTTGGGATTCAGTCACTTGAATTTTGTGATCGGAACGCAAGCGCTGGGTTTGATATCTCTGTTTTCTGACCGACCGACGCATGCGCTCTATGTGCTTGGCAATGCCATACATATTCTTTGATGCCATATGTTTACAGCCAGGCGATGTGCACCAGCATGCAGTCAAACTGTCACCGAAATCGTTTGAAAACAATGCGCTATGTAGAAATTGGAGTTGGGGATATTAAGGTACAGTGCTATTTCTTGTCTCATATTCGCCAGTTTATTTACGCGAACATATGGACGGTGCACTTTCCATGTCGGTAATTTATATAGGCATGTTGGATTTTGAGCGCATGCGCGAAGGTCATCATCATCTTGCACAGTTTCCAGCCTCTGGCCGGGTCTGTTTGGAACACAAGCCTCTCCAACGTCTTCTGTCTTCCCACCTTCTCTCAGCCTCCACCCTTGTCCAGTCTTCTCCTCTCTTCTTCACGCTTTCTTCCACCCCCTTCAGCCACCTGTCTCTCGGTCTTCCTCTCGGTCTCTTTCCTTCCCACTTCGTCTCGTGTACTCTCCAGGGTATCCTCTTCTCCTCCATTCGTTTTACATGTCCATACCATCTAAGTCTAGATTTCTCTATACCATCCTGTAATGGTTCCTCCTTCATTAATTCTCTGGTCCTCTCATTTCTTATTCTGTCCATCTTTGTAGCTCCAATACTGCTTCTCAAGAACCTCAACTCACTGGCCTGTATTTTGCTCTTCTCCCTTCCTTTCATAACCCAGGTATCCGAGGCATACGTCAGGATAGGGACATAGTACGTCCGATATATGATCTTTTTGCTGTTCTGAGAGACATCCTTGCTCCATAACATGCTTCTCACACTCCTCCGAAATGCTTCTGCCCGCCTCCCCCGCTCATTTATTTCTCTATCGTTTCTTCCATTATCTTGTATCAGACTTCCCAGATACTTGAAACTCTCCACTTTCTTCAGCTGTTCCCCACCAATTGTTATTCCCGTTGTGGTTCCTTCCTTCTTCCTTGTTGTGATCACCATCTCACTCTTATTTATGCTAAATTTCATCCCATATCCTTTTATTATTCCTTCCCACACGTCGAACTGTTCCTGTACCTCCTCCTCCTTGTTTCCCCAAATCATCAAATCATCTGCAAACACCATTGCTTTCATCTTTCCTTCCCCAATTACTTGTGCCAATCGGGTCATTATGTCATCCATCACCACAATGAAAAGTAACGGTGACAGTGCACTTCCTTGTTTCAGGCCGTTTCTCTGTTCCAACCAGTCTGATCTCTCTCCTCCCACTTTCACACAGCTCACGCTTCCCTTGTACACCTCCTTTATCCTCTTTATAGTCCATTTCTCTACTCCCCTATCCTCCAGGGTCTTCCATACTTTGTTTCTGCATACACTGTCATATGCTTTCTCAATGTCCAGGAAGGCCATCAGTAGATCTGTTCCATACTCATAGTGCTGTTCTTTTAACTGCCTTACAGCAAAAATCAAATCCACTGTGGACCTTCCTGCTCTGAAGCCATGTTGTTCTTCCCTCATCCCTCCTTCTATCCTTGTCCTAATTCTCTTTTCCAAAACTTTCTCGAAGATCTTTGCACAATGACTCATCAGTGTTATTCCCCGATAGTTTCTGCAATCTGTTCTACTACCTTTCTTGAAGATCGGGACAATTATTTCTTTTTTCCAGTCCTCTGGGTTCTTCGTTTCCTTCCATGCTGTCCTCATCTCTCGGTAAAACCACTGTATCCCCACCTCTCCTGCTGCTCTCACCATCTCCACACTCAACTCATCCACACCCGGTGCCTTCCCTCCTTTCATCTTGTTCACTGAATCTTCCACTTCTTTCCATGTTAAGTCCTTTTCTGTTCGCAGTTCATCTTCCTCTTCCCCGATTTCTTCCTCCCCACCATCTTTTCCATTTGGGTTCAGAATTTCTTCAAAATATTCTTTCCAGATTTTCTTCAGTTCTTCCCTATTTTCTATCTCTTGTCCCCTTTTGTTCACCATTCTAACATAATCCGTAGGATCCTTCCGCCTCTTATTTTTGACCATCCCATACAGGACCTTTTTTGTACCTTCACTATCCTCCTTCATCATCTTTGTCCACTCTTCCATCCACTTTCTTCTCTCCCCAGCCACTACTCTCTTCGCCTCCTTCTTTCTTTCCTGGTACTCTTCCCTTGTCTCTACCGTCCTATTTTGATACCACCTCCTAAAGGCTCTATTCTTTTCCCTTACTATATCTTTTGTCTTCTCATTCCACCATGGTGTTTCCTTCCACCTCTTCTTACTACTTGTCCTCCCACATACTGCTTCTGCTGCACCTACTAGTGTCTTCTTAAATCTAGCCCATTCCTCTTCCACCCCTCTTTCTTCATCTGTTGGAATTCCTTCCTTTACCATTTTGAGGTATTCGACCCTTCTATCCCCTTCTTTCAGTTTCCATATCCTTATAAGTCTTTCCTGGTTCTCAGTCCCTTTCTTCTCCTTACTCCCTCTCAGGTTCATTACCAGCAATCGATGGTCCCTATCCAGGTTCTCCGATGGTATAACCTTGATGTCCGTGATATTCTTATTTAGTTCTTTCTCATACAGTATATAGTCGACCACCGACTTCCTGGTCAAGTCATCACTGTACCATGTGATTGTGTGGCTCTCTCTTTTCTTAAACCAGGAGTTCTCAACTAGCAGGCTGTTCCTCTGGCAGACGTCCAACAGTCTCTTTCCTTCCTCATTTCTTCCGCCCCAACCCTCTGGTCCTAGAACACTCTCATAACCTTGTCTTTCTCTTCCTACATGGGCATTGAGATCCCCCATAACAATCATATTTCTTCCTACCAGCTGCTTCTGCAATTCCTCTTCAAACTCCCCCTTCTCTTCAGAGGCGCAGTCTACTTGTGGAGCATACACTTGCACTATTTCTATGGTCTCTCCCCTCAGTGCTACTTTCACTTTCATCATTCTATCACTTATTCTCCTCACTTCTTCTTTTAAACCATCTCGTACTACTACTCCCACTCCATTCCTCTTTCCCTCTTCGTTCCCACTCCAGTACAGTCTATAGCCTTTTCTCAGTTCTCTCCTTCCTTCCCCTTTCCACTTTGTTTCTGCCAATCGCAATAAATCCAACTTCCTTCTTTCCATCATATCCACTATCTCCTCCACCTTCCCCGTCAGTGTTCTTAGGTTTAAAGTTCCAAATCTTAGTCCGTGTGTACAGCCGTATCGTCGTCTATTAAATCCATCATGTCCGAGGCTCGTTCCATTTTTGAAAGCAATTAGTCAATGAATGAGCTCTGATTTGCTGGAGAAACTGTCATAATGAAAACCTGTACTAAAATGAGCCTCATTATGATACAGTTTTTTTTTGTCTGAATGCGTGGCTCAGAGGTAACGTTCTCGCTTGCTGAGCCCAAGGTTGCAGGTTCGAAACCTGGCGCAGTCAGCTGGCATTTGAGGGTGGGCAAATGCGAGGGAGCCGTGTCAGTACATTTACTGGCACGTTAAAGATCCCCTTCTGGGCAAAATTCCGGCACCCCGGCGTCTGTAAAAGCCAGGGTAGTTAAAAGGGACGTAAAACCAATAACATTATTTATTATGATACAGTTTTCTGACACAAAATGTTTACATTTCGACACCGTCGAACATAACTTAATTGTACATTATGCAACGAGCCTATAATGGCTATAATCAAGACACGAGTAAGTTTGTAAAACGAGCATGCGACTTTTATAATTTCCATACGAATGTCTTAATTACCATTATAGGCGAGTTGCATTCGACTGTTTATGTTCGACGATAATTATAACTTTATTATATGTTTTAACATAAATATTCATAAATATCTGTTCAGTCACTACAGTAGAATGTTGTGATCGGGTGCTGCGGTGGGTAGTATATCTCTCTTGTCCAAGCTCTCTGGACAACCGACGCATGCGCTCTGTGTGCTTCAATACCATATGTTCAGATTGCGCACCAGTATTCAGTAAAACTGTCACTGAAGTCGTGTCAAAACCACGCGCTGTGTAGAAATTGGTTTTGGGGATATTAAGGTACCGGTACAGTGCTATTTCTTGTCTCATATTCGCCAGTTTATTTACGCGAACATATGGACGGTGCGTATTCCATGTCGGTAATTTATTATAGTTCGATGTTGTGTTTATGTCCGACATGTTGGATTTTGAGTGCATGCGCAAAGGTATCGTTAGCTAATTGGTCAATGAACGAGCTCTGATTGGCTGGAGAAACTGTATCATAATGAAAAACGGTGTTATAATGACCATCATTATGATACAGTTTTCTAACACATAATAGTGAGGGTCGAACATAATAGTACATTATGCAACGAGCCTATAATGGCTATAATTAAGACACGAGTGTCTTTATAAAACGAGCTTTAGCGAGTTTTATAATTTCCATACGAGTGTCTTAATTACCATTATAGGCGAGTTGCATACGACTGTTTATGTTCGACGATAATTATAACTTTATTACATGTTTTAACATAAATATTCATAAATATCTGTTCAGTAACTAGAATTTTGTGATCGGGTGGTGCGCTAGGTAGCACATCTCCCTGTTCCAAGCTCTCTGGCCGGCCGACGCATGCGCTCTGTGTGATTCAATGCCAGATGTGCAGATCGTGAACCAGTATTCAGCAAAACTGTCACCGTAGTCGTTTGAAATCAACGCGCCGAGTAGAAATTGGATTTAGGTATATTAAGGTACAGTGCTATTTCTTGTCTCATATTCACCAGTTTATTTACGCGAACATTTGGACGGTGCACTTTCGGTAATTTATATAGACATGTTGGATTTTGAGAGCATGCGCGAAGGTATCCTTATCTAATTGGTCAAAAAATTTGTTTCTTGAGCTGTGATTGGTGGGAGAAACTGTTTCATAATGAATAATAGTGTTATAATGACCATCATTATGATACAGTTTTCAGACACATAATAGTCAGGGTCGAACATAAAGTACAAATTAATGTTGACTTAAGGTTTATACTGTTCAGGACTTATTATACTTGGTCAATAAGAAACAGGCCTAACATGGTGAATTGTACTGTTGGACGGGATATCCACACACGATAGGACAGGGGCGTATATAGAGTTTTATTTTGGGGGGTGTCCAATCGGTGATTAGTGGGCATGGAATATACCCCCAAAGAAAAGGGGGTACGGGGTTCCTCCCAGAGAAACTTTTGTATATTTTGGTGCAAAATGATGAGTTATACGCCTATCTGGCATCACCTTTTCAACCAATTTGTTGTGCTGTTTTATGTTTGGATGTCAAACACAACTAAGACCATTTTATGATACTTGTTATTAATACAATCATCTTGGTCACTTGATAGTGTTTACAAGGAAATAATTAACATTACTGTTTTGATTTGTTGTTTGAGTCTTCAGTCTTTTGACTGGTTTGATGCAGCCCTCCATGCCTTCCTGCACTGAGCTAATCGTTTCATCTCTGCATAGCTACCACACCCTACATCTAAGGCAATCTGTTTAACATATTCTAACCTTGGTCTACCCCTGCAGTTCTTGCCCTCGACACTTCCTTCCATAACTAAGCTTGCTATTCCTGGGTGTCTTAGTATGTTTCCTACCAACCTATCTCTTCTCTTAATTAGCAGTCGCCAGAAACATCTCTCCTCTCCCACTAGTCTTAATACCTCTTCGTTTGTAACCCTATCTACCCATCTGATCTTCATCATTCTCCTGTAACACCACATTTCAAATGATTCAATTCTCCTCTTTTCTGCTGCACCAATAGTCCAAGTTTCACTTCCATAGAGCGCCACGCTCCAGACAAACGCCTTCAAAAATGACTTCCTAATACCTAAATCTATATTCGATGTCAACAGATTCCTTTCCTGTAGAAATGCTTTCCTTCCCTGAGCTAACCTACTTTTTATATCCTCTTTGCTTCGTCCATCACTGGTTATTTTGCTTCCTAAGTAACAGAAGTCTCCTAATTCCTTTAGTTTTCACACTAAAATCTCTCTATATATAAAAATGAAAGTTTGTCTGTTTTTTCTGAATTTCCACGGAAATTTGAGTTATTAACGCGTTTCAGACTGGTTTATGACGGTTGCGCGCAAAAACATTTTTTTGTCTGTCTGTCTGTCTGTCTGTTTGTTTGATTGTTTGTTTGTTTGTCTGTGTACAACTTTGCACGCGCATCACTCGAGAACGGCTGAGTGGATCAACGTAAAATTTGGTACAGATGTCCATTAGAGGCACGAAAGTAATCATTGATGTAACTCTTCCCCATACCTCTCATAAAAGAGGGCCTACCCCCATAAAATGAATGCTGAAATGGGCGTAGAAAGACGAGACAAAGCACATTTTCAGCGTCTTAATGTGGGAAACAAAACTCAGAGGCCCTACGGGTCCCGAAAACCACTTTTTAAGGTCCTAAAACCAACAGTTTTTGAGATATACCCTGAAAACCAATAACATTTATTAACCTATTGAAAGAATGCAAGCCGGTAACCATGGCAACACATTCTCAGAAGTCCATCTATTTCTGTAAGACGCAATGCCATTCCATTCATTACAATATTGTGAACGTTCGCAAACGGCTATAAGGTTATCACGGAACCAACTTAAGCTGTAAAATTCATCAATACGTATATAATGCGCTTAAGGGGGTCAAGGGGTACTCTTGATTTTCTTCACGCGATTTACACGTGCGGGTGTGGTACTAAAGGACTATTATATCGCTATCCCTATATGATTAAATTATTATTATGATTATTATTATATTATGGCGTACAGGGACGAGACAAAACTTATTTTCAGCCCCACGGTGGCTCGGAGGCTACTACGGTTTACGACTCTAAAACCACATTTCTGAGATATTCCCAGAATACTAATTTCAGTTAATAACTAATAAAAATAGATGACGAGTACAGAAGAAGCTATATAGATATACTGAGAAAATCACAGATGTGGCCAGGAAGAGACGTCTGGCTTTCTACGGACATGCCTCAAGGATGAACCCAACAAGACTAACCAATCGGCTTCTCAAGTACTGGGAGAATAGAAAGTGTGTGACACCGTGGTTAAAAGAAGAGTTAACAAGGATATCCAAGAAGTCGATCACATCTCTGAAAGATACTTACATAGAAGAGTTTTCAGGACAGACAACCCTGTAAGAAAACCGGCATCATCTGGACAAAAGAGAGAAAGGAGAAACATAGCCATAGAATGCGCCAAGCTGAAAAGTTGAACGTCGTGGTCCTTAGCTGGCCCATTCGAAAGAAGAAGAAGAACAAGAAGAAACTAATGAAGGAATACAAGCCGGTAACCATGACAAAAGTATCTCAAGAGGTGACCTACAACTTTCCATCTATTTCTGTAAGAAGCAATGCCACTCAATTTATTAAATTTCTGTAAAAGTTTGCAAATGGCTATAAGGTTATCATTGAAACAAACATAGACTGTAAAATTCATTAATGCACTTACACGTGCGATATGTTGTACAGAAGGTCTATTATATCTCCAAACAGCAACATTATTTTCAAAAATTCTTGAATTGAAATAGTGTTTTTTGCAGCTTTTGGGAATTTGGGCCATTGGAGGCTAAAAATCCTGAATTTTCATGCATCACAAACCTTTATAATTTATTAAAGGAGTCTTCCTGGGGATGGGGACTTTCCACAACGGCGAAGGTCAGTTTTCATTTGACATATTATATTGCGTTTCGTCAACAAGGTTTTCAATATTATTTTATCGTCAGGAAGTACACGTTAGGTGAATTTAGTTTGAGAGCACATTTTAACTAGGCCTAATCATATTTTTGTCAACAAACGGGTTCATCATAAAGATGATTTTGTTTCACACTGTGTGGTTGATATTATCTTTATGTTTATGTACGCCTATAACCGTGTTCGAGTGCTTGGAGCATCGTAAAATTAGGTATTGCATCCATGAGTCACTACACCAATAATTTATAAAACTCTTCACCGTAATTCTCATAGAAGGGTTGGTATAAGGAAACACTTTTCAAAAGATATGCTAAAATAGGCAAAAAATAAAAGTTATCCTAGAAAGACGTCCAAAGCATATGTTGCGCTTCTCAATGTGTGACACAAAACTAGGGAGTCTATAATGGGTCTCCGAAAACAGTGTCTGTGATATACCCAGAAAACTAACTTCGTTCTGATAAACTTATGAAGGAATGACAAGCCCTAAACCATTGCAACAGTAGCTCAATTGATAGCGTCTGGTTATTAATACCGAAGACCGTTCAAAGAGCGGGTACTTCTGCTAGTATATAATATAAAGTCAAGGTTTCTTGAAGCATTACCAAATTGGTTTATAACTTCATCGTAAGTGATGTATGTCTCTGTGAATAGATAGCAATACTAGACCGTTGAGTCTGTTTTCAGAAGTAGAATTTCTTAACTATGTTTTCAACCAACACAAACTCAAACTCCGTTTTGCGGTACCGGAAGCTACTGAGAGAGGCAAATTTGCCAAGAGTATAAAAGTTAGGGAAAAAACTTTTGTCACATGCTTCAAGGGCACTTGTTGCTGTTCTTGATACGTTCATAAGAGCAAAGGCACTGGAGAGTAATAAGAGGTTACGGTATGTTTTTACACATAAGATGAGAGCAAACTGATTGTCACATCGCTTATATCGTTCTACCGCCTCTCAGTAGCCTAACAATAGTACTGTACATTACAAGTATAACTTATTGGTTTTTAATGTTTTAATACTTAAACAAATATTATATGTCACAAAAATTTGGGGGGAGGGGGGAGTGGGCCCCCCGGGCACCCCCTTTATATACGCCCCTGCGGTGGGAGGTTTGACCAACCATAAGGGAAATATTGGGAAATAAGAGCGTTGTCAGATAGGTTATGCGGTACTGCATTGACACCAACGATATGTAATTTTTTAAGAGCGTTAAAAATCCCTCAGTATGCCTTTCTTCGGAAGGAAAGTAAAGCCGGCGGTCCCATGTCTTAGATTTATGGCATGTTAAAGAACCTTCCACTAATTACACCTGTGTGAAGCTAAATTGGATAGGTTTAGAATGTAAACAACGCTATTAGTTTTCTACGTTCGTTGCCAAGAGCCGACTGCGGTGGCGTCTAGTAGCTAAGTTCTGAACTTGGCCTAGTAGTCGTTGACGGTGGTGCTTGGCGGCAAAAGTAGGAACTATTTGAAAAATTCTAAGTTGCAGTCAGTACTTAAATTAAAAAGCACACACTAATACAGTCATCTCAATTAACACCGGTTATCAGACAGATTCTACACACACCCATAGTACACGGGGCTACATGACCGCGTTGTCGCAGCCCCTAAACTTAAGAACCAACCAACCGATATGTAATAGATGCAACTGTCTGCTTTAAATGCTACAGTGGATAATCTTCCTTAGAGGCTAAGAAAATGCCAACTGACTGCACCAGATCTCAATCCTGTAACCTTGGGCACAGCAGACGAGACCCACCAGATGCGCACCGTTGATATTTCACAGCGATGCATAACAGTTCTTCAATATCACAGTCGCTAATTAGGTAACTGTTTTAAAATTACCGTGATTTGCTAATTGACGCCGATATTAAGAGCGCTGACTTCTCTCTCTCTCTCTCTCTCTCTCCCTAGGTAGTGAAAATGTGTTTCTGTAAGGCGCTGGCAAAGAGCAAATATTGGTTTTACATAAGTGGCAATCCAGCCTTCAGGGGCGGGAAGTGGGGAGTTAGAACCGCACGACATCCTGTGCGGAGTGGAGAAATGTGGGTGTCACAGGTACAAGTTTGACATTAAAACTACGTCTTTCATTTACTTGCGACTGGAACTTTTTACTTCGAGTAAATATTTATTCAACATATCGACACTTTTAAGACGTGATTTACTGTAGTCTGGTTGGTTGGTTCCTTAGTTTAGGGGATGCGACAACGAAGTCATGTAGCCCCGTGTACTTTGGGCGTGAGTAGAATCTGTCTGATAACCGGTGTTAATTGTGATGACTGTATTAGTGTGTGTTATATGTTTTATGTCAAGTAAGGACTGCAGACAATAATTTCAATTAGTTCCTACTTTTGCTACCAAATGCTACCGTCCACGACACCTAGCTTGCGGATTTGGCTCCTAGATGGCATCGCAGTCAGGACCTATTGGCGAACGTTGGAACTAATAGAGCGTTATCAATTGTAACCTACAAATTTTGGCTTCACACAAGTGTAGTTAGTGGAAGGTTCTCTTTCATGCCATAAATTTATGACATGGGACCGCCGGCTTTACTTCCCCTCCGAAGGAAGGCACTCTGAGGGAATTTTAACGCTCTTAAAAATCCAACAATTTCGGTCGGTTTTGAACCCGCGACCTTGGGCATGAAGGTCAGCATGCTACCAACAACACCAACGATGCCGCCTGATCTAGTCTACGGACTTTATTCGATACAGTATTAAAATTATGCAACACATTTTTCGATCAGGAATATTTCTTCATGAAATTTTTATTCAGTGCCCATTCTTTATTTTTAGGCTATTTTCATTTATGAAAAAATAGGCTTATGAGATCACCTTTTGTCCGTGTGTCTGTCTCTGTGTGAGTGATGGTGTGTGTGTGTGTGTGTGTGTGTGTGTGTGTCCCCCCCCCCTCCCTAAAACTTCTAAACGGCTGGAATGATTTCAATGAAACTCGGTAAGTTCATAGCACTATTCCGGACGACCCCGACCATGCTATTTAAATGTTGTTACGTCTCACCAATCCAACATGGTGGCTGTGCGAAATATTTCACCAGCATTCAATATCTCCGCAACTATTACCGATATCACCCTGGAATATTTTACGGTGATAAAGGAAACCACCAGAAGTGCATCTATGTGACTTTTGAAAATCTGGTAACTACAAAACCAACATGGCGGCCAAGCGAATTTGCGACATTTAAATAGATGTTTCTCGCGATGTAACCAACCAAACGCAATAAATCTTGGTACAGTAAATGTTTATACACATTGTAATGCTCCGACATCTAATTTAGATCAATTGTTTACATTACCTCAAGATCGCGGCTGTGCGAAATATTTCACCGGCATTCTATATCTCTGTAACTATTAGCGGTATCACCCTGAAATTTTGTACGGAGATAAAGAGCACTACTGGAAGTTCATCTATAAGACTTTCAAAAACCGGTTGACTACAGAACGAATATGGTGACCAAGCGAATTGGAAAATTTTAAATACACCTTTCTCGCGATTTAATGATCCATACGCAATGAAACTTGGTACAGGAAATGTTTATACACATTGTAATGCACTGTATCTAATTTAGTTCAATTGTTTACATAACCTCAAGATGGCGGCTGTACGAATTTTAAAATTAAGTTTTTATTTCTTGTGTCGTAAATAATGCGATCGAAATGAAAGTTTGAATAATAAAACTACTCAATAATTTTCCTTTAGTGGTACATGACTCTATGGTCTATAAATATAACAATCCAACATGGCGACCATCCGAAATATTTAGATGGATCTCAATATCTACGAATCTATCAGAGCAATCAAACTGAAATTTTGTATGTTGATAGAGGAAATTAACATAAGTAGGATATATGAAAATAGGCTGTATAGTTCTTCACGGAACTACTTGTTTTTTACGAGGGAGTGTGGAAAATCTTGCTTGAGAAGCTTCTGGGGGGTTCGCACTCCACAAGTGTGTGGGATTCTTACCCACAAAACAAGTAGTTCCGTGAAGAACTATACAGCCTATTTTCATATATCCTACCCATGTTAATTGCCTCTATCAACATACAAAATTTCAGTTTGATTGTTGTGATAAATTCGTAGATATTGAGAACCGTCTAAATATTTCAGATGGTCGGCAGGTTGGATTTTTATTTATGTACTATTAGGCCTACATGAAGATTAGCCTATTGTGTACGTGTGGTATTCAAACTTCAATCGCATGATTAGGACACAAGAAGTAAAAACGCGATTTTAAAATTTCGCACAGCTGCCATCTTGTGGTTATGAACACAATTGAAATAAATTAGATGCCAGTGGATTAACATTTGTATAAGCATTTAACGTGCAAAGTTTCACTGCACTCGGATGGTTAAATCGCGAGAAACGTCCATTTAAATATTTATACTTCGCGTCGCTGCCATGATGGATTTGTGCTCACCAGATTAAGTTACTGAAAGTCCTATAGGTGAACTTATGTTCATAGCCTCTATGAACATAAAAAGTAATAGTTTGATATTGATTGCTGTAAAATATTCGTGAAATATTTCGGAAGTATCCATGACTTGTCAAGAAATGTGAGAGGTATTAGTTCACTTCACCATGATTACGGTCAACCCAGTCAGCTAGGGATGGTATTAGTTCTTCGTCCATTTCCCTCAGAAATTCATCTTCCCATCTCTGTTGCCGTCGATCCATTATGTGGCTGACAGCTAGCTTTGCTCGTTTCCTTCCAAGCTCTCCTTGGGTACGCCAGATCTCCTGTCTTTCTAATTGTGTACTCATGATGCTAATAATAATAATAATAATAATAATAATAATAATAATAATAATAATAATAATAATAATAATAATAATAATAATAATAATAATAAGGTATGTGTACCAAAAAAGGCCCACCTAAAGTTCAGCGCTTGTTATTTCACTTCTAAGGGAGGTGATAGTTGAGAAACGGCAATCAAACATAACCCCTGTGTTTGCGACTTAAGATGTTAGCATTAAAAGTTGTCTGACTTAAACATTATATCCGCAATAAACGACAATAGTAACTCGCACCAATGGGCCTTATAAGGAACACCTGATCCAAACAAGGCCCATCATAGATCCCAAATAAGGCCCACGCCTGAATCCCTCAAAAAGGCAGTATATTTTCAAGCTCTTATTATTTTATACTACGTTTTATTGACGGCAGAAGTAAAGTAATAAAATACACTTCAAACAACATCAGAAATTTTGGAATTCAAGTCTTTTACGTAAACACAAAAAAGATTCTCTCTTTGGTAAAAAATATGTATGTTAGAATTATTAGAATGATATTGAATAAGTACAGGAAACGCTAAAACAATGCCTTTTTAAAACAAGAAACCATAAAAAGCCCTCGTCACTTAAATTACACTCGCTTCCTGAAAAATATGTTCACTTAACAAACTCACTTCACTTCATTTCACTTATCACACGATGGACACATGAAATTTGGCATTTTGTCTTCCCTTCTTATGCCTACACATTCTTCGTGAACATATTTTCTGCAATTTTTGCAGAGCCTCATATCAGCAACTCTGTCTTCACAACAGATGTGACAAAACCAGCTTACCACTTGCTGGTTCACTCCGCTACTCGACTGACTACACTCTCATCATTGCAAGGGCTCCCCTTGAGCCCTGTTTCCAGAATGGTCAACGTTTTCTTGGAACTGTCCTTGGCTTTTGTCACGTGACCTTTTCGATTAGCTTTCTGTCCAGTTTAAGACGCTTTGAGATTTTGTCACTAAGCAATGCCTTTGTGACCACTTGGGCCTTGTAATTCAAGGCCTTCTTTCTAGGTGTTTGAGTTTTTTTTTCTTGAATTCAGGAGTTTTCAAGATGTCTTGGAAAGATGATTCCATTTCCTCCTGATCATCATCTATAATGTCTAAGTCACTCTGACTGTCATGAACCGAGAACTGCTCACTCATGCTTGAGCTAGACTCACTTTCGTTTGGATGTCTTCTTTTTCTAGATGTAACTTATTAATAATAATAACTAAAACAATAGCAGTAGACTAATAATAGACTAGACTAATAAAAGCTTCATAATAACAACTAGAACAATAGACCCTAATACTGAGAATTTCAATTTCAATTTATTAAATACTAGACTATTGATAGCCTATTATATTTTGTCATATGTCTCACGGCTGGTCCCGTGGTGTTGGGATAGCACAACTGCCTCACACCCGAAGGACCTGGGTTCAATTCCCGGCTCCATCGGGGATTTTAGAAACTGATGCGGGATGTGGTCAAACGCTTGAGGTCCATGACTTGTCAGTTTAGTGTGTGTCACCATACCGCCAACACGTAAGAGGCGTTTCCCTTCTTCTTCTTCTATGCGATCAGGCCCAGTGGACCGCGCGCTGCTACAAGTGTACTTCTCCATCGTCTCCTATCCATAGCTGCCATCCGCCAACTGTCCACACGTATCGCTGCCTGTTGCAGATGTTCATGGAGTCCATCACTCCACCGCTTCCTTGGTCTCCCTGGTGGTCTCCTTCCTTTGGGGATGAAATCCAGTAGCTTCCGCGGCCAACGGTGGTCTTCCATCCGGGCTACATGTCCAGCCCACGGCAGTCTTCTGGTTTTGATGGTTCCAGCTATGTTGGCATCATGGGTACAGGTCTTCTACTTCATGATTGTGTGTAATCCTCCATTCACCCGTGTGTACATCCCTCACCGGGCTGAAGATCTTCCGAAGAACTTTTCTCTCAAAAACTAGTAGTTTATGAAAGTCTTGTTTTCGGATAGGCCTACTCAATGGTTCACATCCATATAGGCCCTAGTACAACGGGTTGGATCAGAGTTTTATACAGACGAATTTTGAACAGTCTGGAGAGACATCGGGACCGAAGAAGCTGTGTTATGCTGTAGAGAGTTCGATTTCCTGCTTGGATCCTGGTGTTGATTTCTGCCTCACATGATGAGTTCTCCGTGAAAAGCTATCCTAGGTACTTAAATTCATGGACCCTCGTGTAGGACTGGTCCCCTAACCGGAGTGACTGTAGTTGCCCAAAAACGTGGCCTTGCCCGCGAATCATATTGAGGTACTCCGTCTTGGTTTCATTCACGATTAGCCCAAATTTGTTTAGCCTAGTTAATACACAAAATACCGGGTGAGTTAGCCGTGGTCGTTACGACATGACTGCTGGCAGTCGCTCACATCCGGGAGGCGTGGAGGTTCGAATCCCCCCGCCGGCAACCTTGAAGATGGTCTTCTGTGGTTTCCCATCTTCCTTCCAGGCAAATGCCGGGGTTGGTCCCTAACTATAGGCCACAGCCGCCACCTTCCAACTCCTCGTCCTTACATTCCAACTTTCCTCCCCTTCGGTACTTGTAGCTCACCCGTTGGGTGTCCGTCTCGAAGCAGCTACAAACCTTGCGTGCCGAACATGTCCTCGGACTCTCCCGGCACTAAAAGCCATACGCTAAAATAAAAATAAATACAAAATAAAAAATAAAAAAACACAAAATATTCAAAAGTGGAATAATAGACTAAAATTAAAACGCAGAAATTGGTGAGATTCGGCGATGAACCTGGATCGAGTCGACAAGATGAAGACGTTATAACCACTGAACGATCAACAACTACAAATGAGATGTCTTCAAACAAACGCAAACTTCGCCATCATAAGATGAAGACAGACCTACTCGTATGGTTTCGTTCAAACAATACATGGATACCAAGCGTTAGACCACGTCCCTTGTCGTATGTAGTTCACTACATCAATACGAG